>OY728153.1:425033306-430635699 GCA_963277665.1 Viscum album | reverse complement strand
TGAGAATCCAATTTTTTATACACCCATCAAACTGGTTTCCCCAATACCCCATCGGTATAGTATTCAAACCATAACATGGAATAACCCCATGAAAATTTATTTGGACCATTATCAAGATATAATGAAATTTATTTGTTAGAATCCCCATGCATCATCATTGACCACATTTCATAAAAGAAAAAATTGGTTATATTATCTCTAAATATTGATTAGAGGTAAATATGTAACCTATTTTAAATGACCAAATTATCATGAGAACCTATAAGGATCAAAAGGATCTAAAATGGTTACTCCATCTATAAAATCAACCAAAATCCATCTCACAACATGATAATGTATGAAATTTAATATAAATTCCTCTATCATTATCTACAACTCCACCAAAACATGTTGAATAAGGAATGAAGCCATGGGAAACATCCTTTAACAAATAAATAGGACCATCAGTTCATTAATTGAAAAAGAACAAGACATTATACCATAGATTCGTAGTTCACTCCACATCGAGTATTAGTTTCATTTCAAGAAAGAACAAAATAAATCAATGAAATTTTCTAATACCTTGGTGATAGGGTGTGGGGGGTGTCGACCTCAGAGTTTGGGGTATTGAGGGTTGTGTGGTTGAGCTATCGGGAAGGATGAAAGGAGGATGGGAGACCGCTCGGAGCATATTCGCTGGAGGAGGATCATGGGGAGGAGGGTCGCGGTGAGGAGGTGTCGTGGATATAGAGTTCTGATGGCGAGGAGGTGTCAGGGATGAGGCATTGGAGAGTGCTCGTGAAGGAAGAGGGGAGGTGGGGAGGCTGCTCGGATAAACTTCTCTAGATGAGGTGGGTCGCGGCGAGGAGGCGTCGGGGTGGGTGTTGGGCTGTTGAGGGGTTTTTGTGGAGGATGGATCAAGTGGAAGGAAGAAGAAATGAATGGGTCGTGGTATTCAGCGATAGAGTCGTGGCTAATTGTGGGGGTGTAGCAATGGATTTTTTTAATCCGTGGCTTTATAGGTGTGGCTATAGCTCAATCTCCACGTAGTATATATATATATATATATATATATACAAACACACACACACACATTATATTTGTATATAAGTATTCATATATTTGTGTTTGAAATAAAATGGACATTAATTTTTATTTAGATAAGGATTATATATTGAGATATATATTTTAAAGGTAAATTTTTTTAATTATTTATGTATAAAAATAAATTTTTATGTGTGAATATAAAAAAATATGTATATATTATTATATATTTGGTTATAAATAACATTACATTGTAAAAAATGATAATAATTAAAAGCCAAAATAATAATATGAATTTAATACCTATGAATAAATTCAGTCCCAACTGAAAAATGGAAAAAAGACCCTCTTAAAATAGGCTGAAATTCCATATAATGTTAAACAAAATTGGGTATCCCGACTAAAAACTCGGTTTTGGTGGGATTTTTGGTCTTTTTTGCGTCAAATTTTTTTATAGAGGGTTGTCTTATGTCACAAGTATGTAGAGCTAGTCATAATCTTCAATTTGATATGTATTAGATCTCAAATAGACACCAAAATCAAAAAAAATTTATTTTTTGATGTTTGAGTTACGTTTTCAATTTATTTTAGATCTTTTATTAAATTTTTTATTTTTTATTTTTTCAAATTGTTACTAAAGTATTATTAATTGATAATAATTATTAAATCATTAATTAATAATATTTTTTAAAGTATTTGATAAGCAATTCATACTGAACATCTTATATATAAGGTGTAAATGTCTATCTATACTTATCTAATAAATATTTAAAATATATTAATTATATTAATATCAATATCAATATATTTATATATATTATTATATTATATTTTATAATAATTTTTTTTATGGTTTTTTATTTTTTTAGTTAACATTATTATTAGAATAGGTTGGGAAAACCCCTCTATTAAGAAAATAAGAAGCCCTTTTATACTGGATTGAGATAGAACGAATTGCATGACTGAATCCCCAAACACAACATGCCCCCCAAAAAGACAAGGAAATTGTTAATGGAAGTAAATATTATTACTTCAACGTCAAATCCATATACCCTGAAATACTAAGGTAGAGAAACCTATAATTAGATTTGATTGAAATCCCCCAAGGTGTCTATCCATCCATTTGAACACCAACCTAGAAACTCAATCCATAGCTTCCATTGGGAAATATGGGGAAGATCATCATGGTGGTCAGATCTGCTGATAATAGAGACAATCTGCCTGAAAAATCACCATCCCCAACTAGAGCGAGTTCTTCCTCTCATGTCATAGACCCATTCCATGAGTATGGTTTGTCTCTCGTTATTATCCCTCACCATCGCACCTAGGTTTGATTATTTACTTTATTCACCATGATAACTAGAGGAATTATTTTTCCACTTTCCCTGGCGCTTTCCAACCAACCCCCACCACCGAGCAGGAGTTCAGATCTTTCCATTGACCCCTAAATTTTTTTACATTAATTTGTTTTATCATTAGGTATTTGAAATTAATATATATTCATATTGATTCAATACGTTAGAAAAAGGTTCTATAAGTAATTTGTCATGTGTAAGAATCCGCCCCACATCAATCTGATGCATGGGGTGAGCGGTATGACTCCACTACTATTGATATGACAATTAACTCATCGTAAAACAGACATTTACAGTGTTAAAAGGCATTATTATCCCCAGAAAAATTAAAAGGGGTCATTTTTATCTTCTATAAAAAACTGCTAATAAATGACCGATTTATCAGTGATAAAAAATCACTGATAAAGGAACCTTTATCGACGCTTTTTTAGCGCTGATAAAAGTCATAAAAAATAATTTTTTTCCTATAAATTGGAGGCTGGGACCTCCCCCACCATTTAACAGTGCTATGGACCTACATTTCCCACCCACGCACACCCCACAGTTGGGTTTCTAAACTGAGACCCCACTTCATAATCTCGCTTATTTTCTACTCCCATATGTCATTTTAGTTTTTATTTTTTGATACATCAATATATTTATATTTATTTACTTATATTTTTTATCTATATATTTATAGATATAGATTTATATATATTTAAATACATATGAAAAATATGTGTTTGTGTGTCTGTGTGTTTATAAAAATATACATATATATATATATATTTACATATGTGTGTGCATATATAAATATAATTATTCATATTTTTATTTAGTTAAATATATTATATGTTAATAATTATATAAGTACATTATAATATATAGATAAATATATATCGGTTTGTCAATGCACACAAAAATATATTTATATACATACATACATTATATATACAATAATTGTGTATATATATTTATATAAATATTTATTTAAAATAAAATTGATATTATTTTTTATTTAGATAAGGTTATAATATTTATAAATATACTTTATATATAAATATGTTTACATATATATTTATAAAAATAAATTTTTTTGTGTGAATATATTCAAAATATGTATATATTTTTATATATATGATTATAAATAAAACTAAATTATGAAAAAATGGTTAAATTTCTCCTCATTAATATCAACATGAATGTAATACTTGTGAATAAATTCATCCCCCATTGAAAACAGGGATAAGACCCCCCCCCCCATAAATGAGGCTAAAAATAGATTGAATGTTGAAACATTAGGAAACACCAACTAAAAATCAATTTTAAATAACTTCTAGGGACTTTTGGGGCTTAAAAACATAATAGGGGATTCCCCCATCATTAGTGTGTAGATATTGGAACATTATTAGATTTTATATATGATAGAGCTCAAACAGACACTTGAATCAAATGTTATGACCTTTTGAAATCTGAGGTTTGTTTTCGATTTATTTTAGATATTTTATTAATTTTTTAATTTTTGTGTCTTCAAATTGTTAATAAATTACATTTACTCAATAATAACTAGCAATTTATTAATTAATAATATTATTTAAGTTATTTTATAATTAATTTTCACTAATTTTCTTATATTTTATGTGTAAATGTATATTTAGCAATAAAGAAAACATATTTGAAAAAATATTTTTTTAAGGAAATATAAATTTTTTTAAACCATATCATTTATCAGTTCTAGGAAAAAAACACTGATAAATAACCCCTTTATCAATTATACTAAAACAATCTGATAAAGGGAGTACATTTAATATCCCTAAAAACATTGATAAAGAGGTACCTTTATCAGTGCTAAAAAACAATTATAAAGGGGTTACTTTTAAATGCATTTTTTAGCACTGTTAAAAGAATCTTTTATCACCAGTTTTTTTAGCACTGATAAAGGTACCCCCATAATCAACGCATTTTTTAGCGTTGTTAAAGGGTGTCCCTATGTAAAGTTGGTTTTTTGGTAGTAATCCATGTGTGTCATTTTATTTAAAAATGGTAATTTAAAAATATATTCTTGAATATTTATTTTTAATTTTTTTTTGTTTATAGTATTGTTAAAAATAATTGTGTTCTTATATAGGAGTATTCGTTTTCTCATGTTGGGGTGGTTTTTTAGCAACTGATACCATGATTAGGCTTTTTTGAGAGGGGGTCTCAGCTACCAAATAAAATTAAACATTGATGTTTTTTAATGTCTATAGATAGTAAATGAAAATATAATTATACAAAATATTGGTTTAAATTTATATAATATGATTTTTTGTATTTCTAATGTAAATTTTATTTCAATTAAATTATGAATTTTCAAATAGGTTTATTTCTATACAGGTGTATTTGGCGCAATGTGTTATTCAAATAGCACATTGCAATAGTTGGGTATTTATAAGCGTTATAGAAAACAATGATAATAGGGTCCTCATTTTAATGACGCTTACGACGATAGTGTTTTTTTAGCAACATTAAATCTCTCTGAAAAGTGTTAAAAGGTCTATATGTGGTTGTGGAAATTCAAATTTTTTGTAGTGACAATGATATCCTTATTCAGGCATAAAATGAAAAGGATTTGAAATCATTGTGGTTATAAAAATAATAAGTACACATTGCATCACTAGATGAGAGAGGAGGTGAATTCATGATATAATGTGATTACAACCATATATCACCATGTATTTCATGCAGGAGCGATGACCATTTTTTGAAAAAACATATAATTATTTTTAAAATTATTTAAATTAAAAACACAATTCATATTTTCCCTTAATAATTTAACGAGTAAAAAACAAGTACAAAACTATTTTTCATGATGATATATTCATCAAAAATTCTATTTCAATTTAAAAAATATCAATTTTTATTAAAAAATATAAAAACTCATTTTTCATTATGAAATTCAAATAGAAAAATTTAAAATACATAATATATTCACTTAAAAAATAAAAAAAATTAATTTTCCTAAAAATAAAATAATAAACTAAATTTTTAGTTATGAAAAATTAATAAAAACTCCCTTTTCCATATGAAGTAATAAAAATATATATATTCCAAAGTAAAAAATATTTTATCAAAAAAATATTTATCCCCTATAAAATTTAAAAAATATAAACATTTTATCTTAAAAATTAAATTAAAAGAAATTATAATATTTTAAAAATAAAAAAAATAAATATTCCTTTTGTCTATGATGTATTTGGAAATTAAATGTGAATTTTCTTCTTTTATATTAAGATAAATTAAAATTTTACCTTTTTCTAAATGATCCCATTTTAAATTTAAAATATCAAAAAATCCCCCTTTTCTTTTCATAAAAAATGAACAAATTTAATTAGAAAACTTAAAGTTAAAAGTAAAAATTCTACATTTTTCTGTTAAAATTACATTAGAAGAAAATTTATCTATTTAGTTTTTAAAAAAGGTTAATTTTTAAAAAAGTATTTTTAATTAAGGTAGATTTATTTTTAAATTGTCAATGATTGATTTTATTTTACGAGAATTTTAGTTTTTAAGATAAAAAAAACTAATAATTATTTAGTTAAATATGGATATTATATTTTCTATAAACAAATTTTTTTTCTATGATTTTTAAAAGGAAGTATTTTTTTTTTAATTTTTAAAAACATAGTAATGAACATTATTTTCATTCACATTAATTTCTATTTAAAAAATGAGTTATCATTGAAATTTTTAATAGGAAAATTGGAGTTGATTTGTTGATATGTGATAAGTCAATATATTTTTACAAAATCGGGTCCTGGAATGCGTGAACGATGTTCACAGAAGACACAATGCTAGTCATAAAATAATCAATACGTTATTGCATAAATATTTTAACATTATTTTAAAAAAAAATTGTTTTATTATTTATAGTAATATAAATTAATTTTGATGGATATGAGATGTCATATATAATATGAAATTTATATTATGTTTTTGGAAGAATAATAAAATATTAAAAGGAAATTTTTGTATCCAAAATGATGTTAAAAATAAAAATCTCACAAAGAAATTACATACATAAATTAGTTTCAATTACATTTTTTATGAAAAAATAATAAATGATGTCAACGTCGATGTTTAGGAGGTTACTTTATGTCACATCCACGCATATGAATACATATCTACACATAGGTCATGGTGTGTGTGGAATCCGCATGCACAACTACATGCCTGTGTAAATGTTATTGGGACTTCTTAATCCCAATCCAGGAGGCAAGTGTTTCCCTCATACACATATTTAACACACTATACCCCCTCATAATTGATGCATTATAACCCAATAATATCCCCTCACAACCACAAGGGAGATAAACAGAGAATATTTTTTGGGAATCGGGAAATTCATAGTGCTCAAATAATACTCTACAATAATCACCACTAAAAAACATAGTTTTCCATAAAAAACTTCTACCATTGCTAATAAATTGTTGATAGTTGAGGCTCTATTAAAAGGGGGGCCTTTTATTAGTGCTCAAAAAAGCGATGCTAAATTTCCCTTTTATCAGCACTAAAAAAGCGTTGATAAAAGTAAAAAATATAATTTTTTTTGTAAATTAGAGGATCTAGACCACTTTTTAATAGATCTCTTTCAACAAATCTAGGAAGCCCCAACTGCACGCACCACCGCCACCCATTTAACAGTGTTATGTGCACATCCCCCACCTCTTAACAAAGTTAGTCTCCCCCTGCACCAACCGACGCACCCCTGCCTTCGCCTGGATTTGAACATGAGACCTCTCCCTTGAGCGTCTACACCATTACCACTCACCCATCTTGTTTGGTTCTCCATTTAATTATATATATATTTATTTATATATATATATTTAAAAGGTAGGGGTCGAAGCATCATTTAATTACTAAAGAAAAACAACGACCACTTTTAACTGGGTAGAGGGAGACCCATTACATAGCCCGATGTCCCAGCGGGCATGTATCCCATTGCATAGCCCGTAAGACAAAATTTTTGGCCTAAGGACCATTTTGTGAATAGTAAACCATCTGCTACAGTTCCCTGCCTCCGCTATAGTACCCGCTTATAAACAGTAGCACCACTGCTACAATACCGCTATAGTGCTGCTACAGTACCTGTAGCCCCATGGAATTTGAACCCCCATTTTTCATGTAGGATTACGAAGTACTTACAACTAAGCCAAACCCCAACTACGTGTATATATATAGTTAGTTATATATATATATATATATATTTGGTTATGTTTTTTTATCATCATATTTATCTATATATTAATATATGATTAAGTATTATTTTAAAATTCATTTAGAAAATATGTTTTTTTGTGTTTGTATAAATACATAAATACATACATACATATATACAACACACACACACACACACACACATATCAGTTTGTTAATACACAAACACGCGCGAACATATATATATAAATATATATATATATAGGCACACACAGACATTATATATGTATATAAATATCATATATTTGTGTTCTAAATAAAATGGATATTATTTTTTATTTAGATAAGACTTATATATTGAGAAATATATTTTATATGTAAATATGATTAATTATTTATTTATAAAATTAAATTTTTTGTAATTTCATTGCAAATATTCTAGAATAAAATGATGTGCAATGACAGAATGTTCGTTTATGATGGATAAATAGTTTCATCATAAATTGCATCACCCTGAGTTTAATTTCAACATCCCTTCACAATTTTTATTATTTAGGTCGTGATTTTCCATGATGGTTTGTTGTTATGAATTCCTATCTCAATTAACTCTATGCGGTGAGAATCCGTCGTTAAAAAAGTGTTGCAAAAGACATTATGTTTAGTGGTATATAAATATTATAACCGAGTGATACGAACCATATAAATAAATATACCAAAATCATATTTATATTTATATATATGTATCATATAATATAATTTATAATAATATGTTTGTGTTTATTTATATGTGTCTGTGCGCGCTATTATATATTATAAAATATATAAATAATATATCTAAATATTTGTACATATTAACTATATAATTTAAAATTTCAATTAATATTAAATAATGCTTTATTATTAGCATTATTTTCATTATTTATATAATAAAAAAAATTCAAATTGATATTAATCAATAAAAATATTTATTAATTGGTTTTTCTTGGATTTTGAAATAAAATTCAAGTGCTTATTAGCTAGATGAAGCCATGCTGCCCCACACACCAGCTCTGTCTCTGTCTCGATTCTGCCTGCTCGACTGCGATGACGAAGGTCAGTCGCAAAGCGTCCCTACCTCGACCGTGCTCCGCCCCCCATGGTCGCCCGTTGTGACCACGCTCTGCCCCGCCATGACCTCCCTGCATGCCGCGACCGCGACTGTGCTCTGCCCCGCACGTCGGCACATCCATATCCCGCCTCAACCACCTTCCACCTCCACAATGAACTCCTAGAGTGACCGCCCAGTGCTCCTCCCCACACGCCTACACATCCACATCCCGCCTCAAATGTGTTTTTACTCCGCCAGGAGCTCCTGGATTGGTGCACCTTCCGGATGATCCCTGCACTTGGGTACCCCAGGGGAGGAGTGATTTCTGGTGCAGGAGTTGTGGTGTATTCGGGGTCTCCTACCTAGGGTACCCTTGGGGCCTATTATCAGGAGAATTCGACCTTTAGACACTTCCAAGCATAATAATAATCCACATCTGTCAGCACCCCACGGTTCTCCGTTGTCGGGGTTGGGGTTGGGGTAGGTTTTGGATCTTGTTGCTTGGGCACCCATGGGCGGAGTTCCCAAGTGAAGGGGCCGGTTGGACGGGGTCCATCGTAGTCGGTTGGATGGGGTCCCTCATGGTCTTCTGTTTGAGACCTCATCGTCGGATTGATCATGGGTCGTGGGACTCCAACTAACTGCGGGATATTGTTTACCTTTTCTAATGATGGTCTGCAAAAACAAGACTTCAACCAGGTTCCAATCCATCTCTGTAACATCTTCATCTTCATCGTAAAAAGGTGGGGACATTAGAAGAAGGTAGTCCGAGTGGGAGGGTTGCAGTTTTCAAACACAGCCTCCACCCTTATATAGTACCATATTCCTTTATTTTTGCCTTTCCCTCCTTAAATATTTGTCCCATCCTTTAATATCTAGAAACGTGGTATACCCAAATCTTTTATTTATAACACTAATTAATATGAGTAATTACCGAACCATATTTATTGAATGTTAATTAATTTATTAACCGAACATTAAACACATAGTAAAAATACCCAATTTATTTATGTATTTTTAATAATGTTCATGTAAAATTTATAATAGAAATCTAAATTATAATCTAATTAAATTAATTATTATTAACTGAATAATGATTTATAGTAAAATTTTAATTATATAATAAAATTCATTTGTTTTTTTATATCAATTGCCTTTTGATTTATAAATAAATTTTAAAATTAAAAATAATAGATTTCTCTTTAATTAATCCGGTTTGGGCAGTTAAAAGTGTGCTTCAAAATATAATAGAATATATTTAAAAATCGTGTTTTAAAAAATAAATCGGTTGTAATTGGATTTGGGTTTGAAAAATAAAAAAAGATAGGATTCGATTATACCAAATTTCAGGCATACATTATAGGTTGACATCCCTAATTTTGGGTGATTTTTAATGAACATTTAACCCTAAATATCAAAGTTGATGATTTTAATAATTTTTGATGAATTTTAATTTAATATTGTAGAATTGATTTTGATAATATTTGACTCGAATCTAATATTTAATGTTGGTTTTAATTCAATAATTTATCATTGACTCGTATCATCCTTTATACAACATTTAGTATATAAATATATATATATTTTCAATATTTTGATTTTTTATCTAACTATTCACAAATAGAAAATATATTTTTTTAGAGATTACCCCCAAGGGGCGGGCAAAGAGGTGGTTAACGGAACTACTATTTGGAAACTGAATAAAAACAAACCAAAGGGTTATACTAAAATGAGTATTGGTTAGTAAAAATTTTATTTGGTTAACTGCTTTTTTTGGTCATGATGATTAATTCTAATAACCAAAAACTGAAAAAATAATTGAATTTATAGTTTTTAATTTCTTTATTAATTTACTATTTTAAATAACTTATAACACATATTATAACAAAAAAATACATTTTTTTATATATTTATATTTGTTTTCAAATAAATTGTTTCTTTATAAAAATTAAGGATATATATATAATTTTGAGTTTTTTTTGACATAATTATGGTAGATTTGTTTTAAAATAATTAAGGTTTTTTTGTAGGTTTCTCCGATGATCAACCTTTGTACAAAGGTTTGTCCACCCAATAAAAACAATGTTTATCTTAGTAGCAGTTCAAAAAAAATTAAAAAAAAATAAAAATTTAATGATATATAATTCACATATGCTAATTTACATTGTTAATTACTATATATATTAATGATATTAAAAGTGATACTACTAATTTTATTATTATTTATTATATTGAAAATTTTAAATTAATTATAAATTTAAATATTTAATGTTTATTAATAATTTTATTATAAATTCTTAATTACAATGTTAATTAACTATCTTTGTAAATTTTATTAACAATGACTGAATATATTAATGATATTATCAGTTATTGATTTTCTAAATTAATTAACTAATTGTTAATAATTATATCATTAAACTAAAATGTCCCTTTTATATTGAAAACACAAACATTGAGTCATATCAATCACATCATATGTCCAATTAAAATGTAGTCAATTCCTACACATTATAAATGATAAATGTACCCACTACTAGAAAATCATTGTTGAGCGGTGGTTATTTTTTGATTTGGTGGCGGTTTAAACTGCCGCTACAGTTGATGTCGGCTTCCAACATGCGGCGGATCCTCCAATTCACTACCACGGATCGAAGCATGGGATGCGTTAGGTTTTTTCAGTGCTATGATGAAAGCACTGGTAAAGTGGGGGGGGGGGGCTTTATCACCACTAGATAAATGTGATGATAATTCTTCTCATTAAAAGTGTTAATGAAAGGTTGATAAAGGTGTACCCTTTATCAGCACTTTCTTTATCACTGATAAAGGTGGCCTTTTTTCAGAAAAAAACAATCCTCAAACCCTAGATATCAACCAAATAAAAAGTACATAATTCTAGAGGAAAATATGAAATCCATCAATTATACCCCCAATGATTCCCAAAAGAATCCAAAAAATGAACTGCTCGACTTCCATCTCTCCAAGAAAAGGGAAAACAACAAGAAGATAACAAAGGAACCAAATATCTTATGATGTAGATAATGGAACCATAGGCTTGGAGGCCACCTTTATCCCCCTTCAGTGCATTAATAATAACTTGACAATCATATTTGACCATAACATCCTTCTAGAAAAGAGACTAGATGGCCTGCATACACTTCCAAATTACCATGGCCTCTGGCTCATGAGGAGACTAACCCGCAATGCCTGAGGAATGACGAGCCGCAATAAGAGAGACAATGTGATCCCAAAGGATTGTCTAAAGGCCAAAAAAACCATCCCTAGGGGTCACTACATCAGTATTAAGTTTGAGAACACCCAAAGGGGAGGGGAGAGATATCTGACAGGCAGAGAATGAACATGTGAAGGTGGACGAGCCTCCTCAATATCCAACCACTGCGAGCCCGAGTTTTGAATCATTGAAGGACAGACCCTATAGTCTATAACAATGATAATGAATATGAAATCATTTTGGAGAAACCAAATAATCCAAACACAATATTATTATTAGCACTGATAATTTTTCTAATGAAATATTTTATTCATTTATGAAAAATTGAAATATTTATATTAAAAAATAATTTTTATTTGTATAAATTAAATAAAAAACACATGTTGATAATTAATATATATTTTTTAATAATTAATATATATATATATAATGATTTTAAAAATTATTTATAAGTTATAATAAAATAAATAAATATTTAAATAATTATAAGATTTAAATTAATTTTTAAATAATAAATATTTTTATTATTTTTATTATTTTTAAAAATATATGAAAATTCATTTTAAATATATATATTTATGTTTATAATTATGATGAAATAAATATATATCAAAATAAATATATGTTTCCAATGAATTTGTCCAATAAATAATTTGATGCGTGAGTATAATTGACATACAAATATGTCATGAATTCATCACAATTGTTCATTTATACATTTAAAATGTTAAAACTCACACGAATAGAGTTTTGACATCAGTTAGTGGATAACTGATGTTAATACAATGTCAGTGTGAGTTTTAATGTCGGTCACGCAATAAGAAATGTAAAAATGTGGGTTTCAACATTAGTTATCAAATAATTGTTCATCCCCCTCCTATCAGATGGATTCATCCCCCTCAGGGTATTTTAAAACTTAATATTGATGCGGTGATTCCAGTTAATGGCTCTGTTGACCTTATGAAAGTTCTCTAGGACCATGTAGTCTCTATCATTGCGGCTCGGCGTTACTTAGAAATTTTTTTTGGTCTCCTCCCGTAGTAGTGTGGAATGACTATCTGGAAAGGTATGCAATTCATTTCATCTCTCAGCTAGAAGGATATTATGGTAGAATATGATTTTCAAGTTATTATCGACGTGGTGGAGCAGGATGAAGGTGGCCACCAATACTTTGGTTCTATTATCAATTTCATCATATCATTGGAGTTGTTATTCTACTATTGTTTTTATTCCTTTTTTGGGAGAGGAAAATCATACGAATCATTTTATAGATACTTTTGGGAGTTTTTGAGGGTGGAATTATGGTACAGTTGATTCATACACATTCCAAATAACACATGGATCATTTTCCTACAATATCAAAATAATCCAAATTCGTTTTCTCATTTTTGAGTTGGGTAATTGTCCATTTTCCTAAAATTAAAGTATATTTATAATAAAAAAGACGCACTTGTAGTTATACCGGTCTCACTATGCCTCATATTGAGGAGAAAATGAATCCTTGGCATCCCAAATGTCTCATGTATTTTTATCCAAATGTATCAAAACCAATCAGAATGTGTTTGATCATTTTTTAGTCTGTCACTTGTTTCTTTTTACTAAAATTAATGTCACATTTCAATAAAAAGATGGACTTAGAGTCATACAAGTCACACCGTGCATCAGATTGAGGTAAGACTAATTTATACACATCTTAAATTACTTATGGATAGTTTTACTAAATTTTCAAAACACTCCAAATATTTTTTTCTTATTATTTAGTATGTCACTTTCCTTTTTTAGAATTAATTCATTATTAACTAGAAACACACACTTTTACTAATACCGTTGACATAGATTATCAGAATGAAATGACAACAATTCCTACACACACAAAAATGATTTATTAATTGATTTATTAAATTATGAAGACAATATGAGTGTGTTTTCTCGGTTTTTAGTGAGTGATGTATTTGGAAGTAAAATGTCGATTTTGAACTGACAATGGACACTTTGAGTCAGACTGGTCACATTGTTTTTGGATTGTGGTGTAGCTAATTCATTCATATAATAAATGTCTTATAGATAATTATACTAATGTATAAACACAATTTTATTTCCTTTTTTGGTTTTTATTTTTGAGTTTTATATTGTACTAAAATTATGATCAATTTTAAATCAAAAGACACACTTGGAGTCATACCGATCATGACATTTGTCAAATTGAGGTGTTGTTGATTCCTACATGTCCCAAACTATTAAAAGAATACTAAATACCATGGAATCCTCGAGTATAATAAAACAAATCATATGTGATTATTACTAAAAATAAATAAATTAAACTTAAATATGAAACAATCCCTTACTTCTATAGAAGTCACATCTTTATACCATTGGTGTACATTCTATGATTAGGTATGATTCCCATTTGTTTCTATGAAAATTAATATCATTTTATAAATTGTATTTTTTGGATAGTCATAATAGTACATGAAAAATATAAATACACAAAGGATTAATAAAATTTTTAAATAAAGTAGTAATTAAATTTGAAAATAGCTCTTAGGGGATGTGTGTTTTTTTATGGAATACGATATCTCTCATAAATTTACAAACATAATAACCATAATAATTTCCATTTGATTATTTTAGACACTATAGAATAATTATGGAAAATATGTATTTTTTTTATATATTTTTGGATAGTTAAATATTATTATATATACCTTGATACTTATCCAGTTGTAGAACTTGTTTGGGTCCTTGTGGGCAATGCTTGTCCTCATGCCATGATTTAGGCATTATTTACACAGAAACCTATAATAACAAAATCCTCATTAAAACATAATATAATTATATAAGTTGAATCCTAGTTCTAAAATGTGGGGAGTAGTGTATTACAAATAAAAAAACGCTATCATGTGTGGTCGGTTTGTTGGTAATCTATGTAGTGAATCCAAGAAATAAATATATAGTGTATCCAAATTGATCGTAATGAGAATACATGGTTTCTTAAAAACATTAAAATTAATAAGTAATGAATGAAATGAAAAATATATTAGATATGATTAAATTACTGTGTTTTATCCTGAAATCATTTGTATTAAGAAAATTATTTCATCCCAATGTTTTCCTTCAAACGATTTGCCATGGTTTTCCACTCTTTCATCTATTTTTTGAATTCTGTTTTTGTTTTGTCAGTATAGGTGACATGAGGACAAAAGAGTCCAATTTTTTTAAGGAAAATCCATTGAATTGGTATTGATATATATGACTTCAAAAATTATGAAATTTATTTAGTCATAATTAACATGGTATATCATCTTTTGGAAAATTAAATCACGAAAACATATGTCATGTATGCATTTACAACTGAGACACCTATCCATTCATAGATTACGATTTCATCTATATTATTAGAATCAGTGTAGTCAATAACATCCTATACACACATTTTTTAATAAAAATCAACTATGTGACTACTACCACATTTTAACATTGCATCCACATAAACCATTAATGTTAGTAAATGTGGATATTCAAGGGGCAGTGTAATTGTGCTTTTGGAAGATCTATTCAATTAGTTGGTTGATCCTTTAGATCGTTTAAGTCAAACTTTAATTTCACCCCATCCATTTTTATATTTTTAACAACATTCTTCAGTTTAGAACTTTTTTCATTAATTATTAAAGGTTTATCGTCAAAAATAAATAGGAAATGAATACCTCCTTGTCGACATATTTTTTAACAATATTTAATGGCCATTCGATGAATGTTACAATAGTTGGTCAACCATATGAATATCTTCCTCATCAGTTGGAATAGGTTGATCAGCCCTCAGATCATGGGCTATGCTAATAGACACTCTCAAAAGACCTATTAGAAGTTGTCTATTTATTAGAACATCATTTTGGATATTGAACACTGTATCCCTCACTAAAAGGCTATTGGTGGGTGTTGATAGATATAAATCACAGTCATTATCATCCTGTATAATATCAGTACCAGAAAGGTATTAGGGTATATCTGATTCCCAGTTTATAGAAACAGTTATTAGAGCACTGATTACCTAGTCCAAGACATATTTTCTATTGAAATGGCTCACCTCAAGGCTAGTGGGTTTTGTGAGGGATATTCAAGAAATGCTTGTTCTTGAGTTCTTTTTTCTCTTTGCCTATCCCTATAAATGTTTCTAGTGACTCTCTCTTCTATTGAAATTTTTATTAATGTGTATATAGTCTTTCTTTCATCTATTTCATTTCCTTATCTTTATCCTCCTCTAGTTTCTTTATAAAAACATGTTTTCTTTTGTCACCCCAAAACCTGCTCCTCTGATGTGACCATAAATTTATATCTGCTTCAAGGACAATGATAGTAGGTATTCATCTGATATAGTTTTTGATGATTCATGTGACTAATATGGATAGAAAATATAGGAAAATAAGTAATCATTGTTATGTAATTTTGATTTAAATAGAATGAAATTTTTATTATTTCATAATTAAACATCTTTCCCACCGTTTTTGTGTATTTTCATATATTAGTTTCCCATCTTTATTTACAAATTCCTCTTTACACAATAAATGGTGTATATGGAAGTGGATTTATATTTGGATTCATCAATCTGCATATAAATAGAGGAACATAATTATTTTGTCATTTCATGTCATATAAAAGTGTTACGTTAGATTTAAAATAAGTACCATTTTTTTTCAAGTGAAGCGTACCCCATCCTTACTTTACAGTAGGGGTATGTTTCTTTTGTTTCCCCTCCATTATTTTCAACACTCAGTTTCTATTTCATAATCAAAAAAAATTCACTCAAAGTGTTGAATATATGTATTGTCAAAAAAACATATTACTAGCCACAATGTGCTTGAAAACACACATTTGTATGACTTATAGTAAACAAATCTCATGCATGTTCGGCTATCAGGTGTGCATACATAAGTAGTGGGTGTGGGGTTATTTTCCCTTCGGCTTCTTTTAGATGATGAATCAATAGAGTTGTGTGAAATCCTATGTGAATCAATCTATAAATAATAAATACATATTTATTATGGTATTCATCTACTATAAATGTAATCTTCAAGGGATGGTGAAGAATAATTCATTGTTTCATTATTTTATTTTTTAGTAAAATAAAGGAATGATATCATATTTTTACTGTAATATCTTCCCACATTAGTGTATCACTACTACAAATATAGCTTTTTATCAGTGCAAAAAGTGGCCTTTAACAGCACTAAAAAAGCACTGTTAAAGCCGACTAAGATAATGGGGGGGGGGTCCCCTTTATTAGCGCTCAAAAAAGTGCTGATAAAGACCACTTTTATTAGCGCTGAAAAAATCACTGATAAAAGGGGTATTTTATAAGCGCTAAAAAAGTGATGATAAAAGGTACCTTTATCAGTGCTTTCTTTCTAGCCCTGATAAAAGACCCCTTTTATCAACGCTTTTTTAAAAGTTATTTTAAAAGATAACAAATGAAAAAAACATTTAAAAATATTAAAAATTTTTAAAAATCATTCCAATTGGGGGGGATTTTATAATGCTTGCGCCCCCCCTATTACATCGCTTTTCTGCCCCCCTCCAGCGCCCGCAGACACCCCTCCACCCTTTATCAGTGCTAGCCCAAGATTCACCCATCCGCGTGCGTCCCTGCCTTCACCCGGATTTGATCTAGAGACCTCCCCCCTACGTGCCTGAAGCCTTTACCACTCCCCTATATTGATTTGTTCTCTTATTGGTGATATATATATATATATAGTAATATTTATTTGTATAGTAATATATATTTATATTAAAAAATATATATATAGTTATATTAATATAAATATATAGTTATATTAATAAAAATATATAGTTATATTAATATAAATATATAGTTATATTAAAATATATATTTACAGTGATATTAATATATATATTTATAGTTGTATTAATATATATATCTAGTTATATTAATATATATATATAGTTAGATTAATATGTAGGTAAATAAATATTTATATATTTGTATTTTAAATAAAATAGATATTAGTTATTATTCAAATAAAGATGATATAATTTATATGTAAATATATTTTATTATTTATTTTTATAATTATGTTTTTATGTGTGAATATATAAAAAATATGTATATATTGTTATATATTTGATTATAAATAGCAGTCAATTATAAAAAAAGTTAAAATTTCAAAGACATAATATCAATATTGATGTAATACCTTAGAATAAATTTAGTCCCCACAAAAAATACTATAATACCCCCTTAAATGAGGCTGATAATACAAAAAATGGTAAAACATCAGGGTACCCCGACTAAAAACTCAGTTTTGGAGGCCTTCTGGGACTGTTTTGGCCTCGAATAATCCTTGACCTAGCCCCCCCCAATTAAATTGACATAGAACACGTCACAAGTTTTGATTTGACATGTGGTAGAGCTCAAACGGATACCCGAATAAAAATTTATGGTCGTTTGAAGATCGAGTTGCATTTTCAACATATTTTCGATTTATTTTTTATTTTTTTTATTCTTCAAATTGTTATTAATGGACTATTAATCCATAATAATTAGAAAATTATTAATTAAAAATATTATTTTAATTTTTTTATAAGACATTTTCCCTAAATATCTTATATATTAAGTGTAACTGTATATTTATAATTTTCTAAATTATATTTAATATTATATTTAAAAAATATATATTATATTTATATCAATATAACTATATCTATATATTTAAATATTAAAATATTTTTTTAATAAATTTCATTGGATGTAGAACCATTATCAGTGCTGAAAAAAACTGTTGATAAAGACGCCCCGTTATCTGCCCTACAAAAAAATTACTAATAAACGGATGCCCTTTTACATCACTAAAAAATGCGCTGTTAAAGGGGGTACTTTTATCAGTGCTAAAAAAAGTGCTGATAAAGGGGTGCTTTTATCAGCGCTTTTTTGTGTTGATAAAAGGACCCTTTATTAGTACATTTTTAGCACTTATAAAGGTACCCCGTTTATTAGTGCTTTTTCGTTAGCAATGATAAAGGGTGGCACTGGACTTGCCCAGTTTTGTGGTAGTGTATTAAGAGCTGGAACAACATTGTGCCACAAAACTACACTAGCAGGCTTGCATAACCAAGTGATGATTCCAATGCAACTACTAAAAATGACCTTATTGGGGTTAACATGCTGGCCTCGTTCATTCAATCCAAAATCATATTTGATGCCTTTGATTTTTTCCTTCATGATTTTTTCTAACACTATCAAACTATGCAGCACCTATTTTATTTGCATCGTTTAATCCTTCATCACCTAACATTTCCTTGGATTCAACATCATCAATATGTTGTTTCTCTAGAGAAGTAGGATCAACATGTGGATATGGTTGTTGAACCTCAACATCGAGGGCATCAACAAATTGAAAAACCTATTATTCCTTAGGATTGGGATTACCAACACATGAATAAGGTCAATGTTCATCTACAATGAACGTAACTATAGGTTGAAAGACCTAATGTTCCTTAGGATTGGGAGCACTAGCTTGTGCATAAATCATTATCTTCATAAGTGGTTTATAATTTAATTTTGATTACATCAATACAAAAACGAATATATAATAACATGAGGAAAAACATTGTATATTTTAAAAAATAACCTAATTATTGGACTCTCTTTTTTAATGGCTAAATATATTTGACCCCTCTATCGACTATTTAAGTCCTTTCATTTTAGTCTCCTCTGAGAAAAAAAACACCATCTACATTAGGACCTCTATAAAATGATTGTGATGTCATAATGAAAGTGTCACCCACAGTTGAATTTTCATCTGACCATTCAGTGGATTTGTTCAATAACATAACAATTGAACACTTTCAGTTTGTGGTATCTAGAACGAAAAGTACTTTTACTGCCTATGATTCCATTATAAATGGTTCGTCTTTTCACCCTTCCTTACTAAAATAAATATTCACTAATCCAAATTAATCTATTTTATAATCATTCATGTAATCAACCCAATAGAATTGAAAAATTGGAACATAGAATGTTTTATAATCCAAATCCCATATTTTTTTTAATGATTCCAATGTATGAAATATTCACGTCAATTGGATTTATGTCCTTAGTACCATAAATATGCCTTTCTTCCTCTACATGTGTAACTCCTCTATTTTTCACAATATTTTCTTCATCATGTCTATTTGTATAAAACGTATAACCCATAATTACATAACCATTGTATGATAATACATACACAATTGGTCCCCTGGATAACCATCAAAGTTGTTCTGATATTGAATTAGGATTTTAATCTGAATCATTAAAAATATTTTCCGAAAATATTTCTATAAACTGTTGATTATGTGTATTTGATATCCATATTTTATCCCTTGATGGATTCAAATGCCTAAGAATTTCTTTATGGGTTTCAACATACGGGGAAACCACCAAATATTTATTCCAAATGTAAAGTTGTGCCTACTCTTGATCTGCAATATTGATTGTGACTACATCTCTTCCAGAAATTCCTCACCCACTAACCACCTAGTGAGACGAGATTTTGGTAGACCAATGATTTCCACACCTCACATGCATTTGGTACATAATTCTATGGCTTCCTAAAAAATATATCGATCTAGAATACATCCCTCTGGTCAAATTGGATATTTTATATACCAATTCAAAATATTTATATATCATTCAATGGGGTATATCCATCTATATTGTATAGGACCAAATAGTCCAATCTCTCTCCCTAAGAGAACCATAAAATGAACCATTATATAAATGAGTTCTAGTAGGATGAAAATTTCTAAATCACATAATATGATAATAATTTATCCTTCCATAGTTTTCAATTTCACTAGATCTATATCTTTAATTCATATAGCTCCGAAGAAGATATAATTATTGTTTAATTTATTAAGCATATTCTTGGAAAAAAATGCAACGTAAAGATATTGAAATTAGATCTCCCAATAAAACATGACAATCATGTGATTTTAGAAGCATAAACATTAAATCATTTATTGACACGATATTCTTGTTATACAATTAATACCCCTCTAGAAACATTATTTCATTCAAGAAGATGAAAAACGAAAATCTCTCCTTCCTAGAAAGAGTGTATGCAGCTAGAGGAAGAATAGTTCATTTTTCACCATTCAATATCACCAAATCTTCTCATATTCCCATGTGAACAATGTCCAACCTATACATAATTCCATCCTTTTTTTCCTGGTGAATTTAGCAGTGTACCGATGAAACTATCACATACATTTTTTTCATCATGCATAACATCAAGAAAATATATGTCATATAGATAATTCAATTATGATATCTAAAAAAACTAAACACCATTTCAACTGATTTTCGTAAAATTTTTCAATTTTTTTACCAAAAGCATTGTCCACATCTTTGACATTCTTAAACAGTTGATCTCATATTTGTGTAAATTGTGTTTTATGGTCTTATGAACATCCATTGAATGATGTTGTCCAAGATAGGGATATATCCCATAAGGGTAGAAATATAAAATTTATTTGAAACAAGGTCTTCGATGAATGATTCAACCTAATTGACTTTGTACCTTTTTTGAATACGATACACCGTTTATTTCCTTTAATTCAATATCCAGAAAAATTTCCTTAAGAAAGAAAGTCATTTATCGTCTCTTACAATATAGCTCTGAATGTGAAATATTCATTTATGTAAGAATCATAGAACGCAATGCCTAAATCAAATTCACCATAATACGACACAAAATTTGGCCATTATAACTCAAACTGTCTCTTTTTATTTTAAATTGACATATTTTTAAGTAAAAAAAACATGTGACATTCATAGAATTGAGAAAACTTATTTTTTTTATTTTGATATTTTTTGAAAATAATCCATGAGTCATTTTTGATGTGTAATATTCAACTTCACCTCAATATGATGCATAGTGTGATTGGTATGACTCAATGTGTGTATTTTTTTTAAATGACATTAATTTATGTAAAAAGGAAATTGAAATATTGAAAACATAGAAAACACATTCATATTTTTTTAATACATTAGTAAAATGATCCATGAGTCATTAATGACATGTCGGGCTTAGCCTTAACTCAATACGATGCATGGTGTGGCTGGTATAACTCAATGTGTCTCTTGTTATTTAAAATTGACATGAATTTATGTAAAAAAAAGTGAAATATTGATAACCAAGAGAAAAAATTCAGATTGTTTTGTTAATTTTGGAAAACAATATCTTAATTATTTGTGAAATTTAGGAATCATCTACACCTCAGTATGACACACGGTGTGTCCGGTATCACTCAATATACCTCTTTTTATTTATATTTCACACTAATTTAAGTAAAAACAACAAGTGAGATATTAACAACCAAGAAAACGAATTCATATTGTTTTTATATTTTTGGAAAATGATTTATTTGTGATTTTTGATGTGTAAGGATTATCCAAACCTGAATACAATACATGGTGTGGCTGTTATAACTCAAGGTGTCTATTTTTATTAAAAAATGACATTAATTTAAATAATAAAAACAAGTGAAATACTAAAAACTGAGAAAATGAATTCAGATTGTCTTTATACTTTAGGAAAATTATCCATGAGTAATTTTTGATGTGTATGAGTCAACCATACCTCAATCTGATGCATGATGAGACTGATATGAATAAAAGTGTCTATTATCAGTTTAAAATTAACAATTTTGATCAAAATGTGTTACTCACTAAAAACTAGGAAAACAAACTTTGATTGTCTTGATAATTCAATACACTGATTCATATGTAATTTGTCACATGTATGAAGCATTCTCACCTAAAAAAGTTACATTATACATTTAGTATGGATCAAAATATGGGTTTCTAGTTTGAAATTATATTTAAGTAAAAAAACACAATGAACATACTGAAATATGAGAAAAAATATTTGGATTGTTTTGATACATTAGGTAAAAACCTTCAGTAATTTGTGACAAGTAGAAATTATTTTTACCTCAATACGATGGATGGTGTTTCCAGTTTACTCCAAATGTATCATTATTTTAAATTGACATTAATTTCAATAAAATCAAAAGTGACATACTCAAAATCAAGAAAACACATTCGAATTGTTTTTATATTTTAGAACAATGATACATAACTCATTTTTAACATATAGGAATCAAAACCACCTCAATTGGACGCACAATATGACCTGTATAACTCCAAATGATTCATTTTTATTAAAAATTAACATTTTATTAATGTTTTTATTTCATATAATTTAATAATTAACTTATTTATAGTATTAGTAAGATAATATTTGTTTTCTTATATAAGTTTAATCTTTTTCTTGGGATGATATCATTTGGTTCGAAAATTGATTCCATGGGTAGAAATTTTTTATATGGGATCATGGGCTTCAAAATATGAAATATTAATTTTTTAGAATGTTTGTTGGAAAATGGTAAATGTAATTATATAAAAAATTTGATTGAAATGTAAATATCTGTGTTTTTTTCTATATACCATGGGTGGAAATTTTTTTATTGATGATGAAAATTAAATTAATATAGAAGTTTTTCTTCTGGGTGTGCTATTTAAATTTTAGGTTTTCATTAGGGTGTGTAGTTATATAAATATCACACTACAGGTGGCTAGGCCATTATCAGTGCTAAAAACGCACTGATAAAGGCCCCCAATAATCATTGTGATTAATAGAACCTTTTTAGATCTGTTAAATTCCATTTTCACACTATTAAAGGCCATATGTGTGGTTCAGTTTTCCACTCATTCATATTGGTTGTTTCTCACTTCAATGATATATCTATTTATCTATATATATTCAGTTATATTTATTCGTATATTAATATAGATTTATATTAAAATATATATATATATATATTCATTCATTCATTCATCCAATGTAGGATAATTTATTGATCATAAATGGGAGGGAAAATCAGTCAAGTCAGGGTGGATAAAATAAGGGATGCCCAAAGGAATCAACCATCAAAAAATTAACAAACTCAGTTGGAAGAGAGCCTAGTGTAGAATAAATGATACAAGGACTACTCAGATTCCACCTTGACACCAGTATATCCGTTGAAAATTTTCCTTCCTCTATGTATGCTTCATGGTAGCTCGACCAATAAACTCCTTGCATCTTTAGGTAATTTAAATGATCGAACTAGGAGGTTCACATATCCCCTAGAATGAGTTTCATGTAACTGAAGAATAACTTTTGGTCTCTATGGATGAAATATTATTAGAGATATAAATCTACAAACCTTTAAGAAAATCCATTGGCTCTGAACTAAGAGAGCTTCCATGACCATAAAAGCATCTAAATGAAATCACCACTAAAACAGCAGAGTCAGGAAAAATGCCTCCCCATCTCATGATGCCAAAGTTATACGAGCTGTCTGTATTTAGCATGAAGCCATTACACCGTGGGTTCTATCATATCCATCTACCCAGTAAAGACACTTATTGACAAACGGATGTGGTTCACTAGCCAATCATTAAAATTATCATGGATTTTTATTATTCACAGCTTTTCAGAAGATCCTATAGATCCCCATAACACACTAGACCCAAGTATGAATTTGAATGCATGAGGTAGAAAGACCATCCACTCGAGCTTTTTTTCTTGCATTCCAGATGATCCAACAACTGGAAAAAATAAAGGTAGGCCTCAGATTCCTCTCCAAGATATTCTATTCTATATAGTGAAACAATGAGAAGTATAATACCTCACTGTCACCCACCTAAATAACAATTCCAATAAGATTCCCAAGATTTTCCCAAACCATTATTTCCCAATATCCCTCAAGGAACAAGTGTTTACTGATTCCAGCTTATAGATACAACAATAACAAAATTATGATATCATATTTGTCCACTTATGCTTAATCCCATCATCGGTTGGAAGGGAACTGTGCTGGATACGCATCACAAGAATGTAGACTTTGATCTGAATTTCATTTCACCAAATAAACATACTCATTCCTACAATAGTATTACCTTGTAATGAGAGACAATATCCCATAGCTGAAAAATTTCTCGATACAGCTCCAGTGAAGACGAGTTTATCCGGTTCAGAAAAAAGTTGTATGTTGTCAAAAATATCCCACTGTTGTGCATCATGAGTGGTGTGAATGAAGTTAATAAAGGAGAAGGACTGAAAACAATGAAATTCTAAGATTCAACCACACGGAAAAGCTGATAGATTTACCAGCCCAATTGTGGTTCCAATAATTAAGCTTGCCGCAAAAAACTATGCATATATACAATATTCATACACCTATATATAATATATGTGTATCTGAAAGTATAAATATTCATAGTTATATATATTTATATAAATTTACATATATTATATATTAATATGTGTATTCATAAGTTAGAATATATATATAATACATATCAGTTTGTTAATACAAACACACCCTAATATACAGACACACACACAAACACACACACATTATATAAGTATATAAATATTCATATATATATTTATTTTAAATAAAATGGATTTTAGTTTTTATTTACATAAGGCTTATATGTTGAGAAATATTTTTTATATGTAAATTTTTTTAATCATTTTTTTGTAAAATTTAATTTTTATGTATGGATATATAAAAAATATGTATATATTGTTATATATTTGGTTACAAATAGTGGTACATTGTGAAAAAATGATTAATTTTTCAAACCATAATATCAATATGAATGTAATAACTTTGAATAAATTCAGTCCCCACTGAAAATGAGAAAAAATCCATCTTAAACGATTTAGAAATTTCATCGAATATTAAAAAAATTTGGTATCCCATCTAAAAACTCTTATTTGACGGCATTTTGGGATTTTTTTTCCATGAAATATGTGAAAATGGGATTTTATATGTCATTAGTGCGTAGATGTCATCGTAGTCTTTGATTTGATATGTAGGAGAGCTCAAAAAGACACCCGTATTAAAATTATCATCATTTGATGTTTGAGTTACAATTTCAACTTATTTTAGATCATTTTTTATTTCTTTTGATTTTTTGGGTCTTAAAATTTTTATTAAATGATTATTACTTGATAATAATTAGACAATTATTTATTAATAATATATTTTTTAAATATTTTGAAAGCTATTTTCTCTAAACATCTTATATATTAGTTGTAAATTTCTACATATACCTATCTAAAAATATTTAAAAAATTTATATTATATTTATATCAATATAAATATATATATATATTAATATATTAATATATTATTTGTAATGTTTCTTTTGAAATATACCCTTTATCAGGGCTAATAATGGGTTCCCCTTTAACAATGAAAAAAATTGATGTTAAAGGTGATACCTTTATCAACTCTAATAAAATCATTGATAAAGGTACCCCTTTATCAGTGTTTTTTAGCATTGCAAAAGGGTGGCTATGTGAAAACATATTTTTGTGGTAGTTTCCCCACCCAGGATTCACAGGTAATTTTCACTTACTATATTGAAGATACTTTCAGGAGGCTACCATCTTATAGTTAATAGAATTGGGGCTGGCAGGATGTCACACACATAGTTGAGAGTCTTACTTTTAGAATAAATCATCAAAAGTTGGTAAATAATATAATTTAATATGATATGTATATGATAAACTAATTTTGTTTTTGTTTGAACCATTTATTACATTTTTTGATGTGTTCACGATGATATACACTTATAGTATTATTAGGCATATTACTGCCGAGAGACAGTAACCGACTGTGGTTAGTGTTTTTTTATGTTTTTACAATTAATATAATATAATTTTGTATAATTTTATTTATATATTTTCAATTAGAGGTTATATATTAGGTAGATATTTCTCATATATGTGGTAGTTTGGATAATAAATATGGTCAGGTCATGGCCTCATGAGAGAATGTTTTAATGAGAAAACATAGTCATTTGTTTTGAAAAGTGGTATTTAGAGAGGGATGGTGATTGAAATTGGTTTAAAATCGACTTTGACTTGTTACTATAGAATTGAACTGATGTCATAATTTAGAATAAAAAATTAGGATTTTAATCAATTTTTCAATCAATTCAACGATTATTGTGAGATAGAAATTAAGTGAAAAAGTGAGGAAAAAAACACTAGATGTAACATGGGAAATCCCCCAATTGAATGGTGTAAAAACCCATAGACAAATGGAATAATTAGAATATAAGAAAGTGTGGGAAAAAAACTCTCTATATCTCTATAAATTTCAAGGATAAAACAAATAAGATATTATCTCTTTGCAATGATGGAGAAACACCTCACAGAATACTGAACTAAAGGATGAAGATATACTACTTCAGAATCCGTTGATAAAAACCAGTGGAGAAGATACCCTTTTACAGCATGCCTTCACCTTCCTTTGTCCTCCTCACTATTAAATTTATATTACCAAAATAAATTGGGAATCAATAGTATGGTTTCACCATGATATGTCACCACAACGTGTCCAAATGAATGTGATGACCATCATTAATATTTCCTCTCTCCATAACGTCTTCCAACATATCTCCCAATAGGATATTTGATTAAGTTACAATATGAACTCCACAAATCCTTTCTATCTTCCAAACCTAATAATCATGTCTCTACAAGGATTCTCATGGATATATAATATTTTAACATATCAGAACCAATCACCATTGCTAGAAAATCTACTATATTTTCTTTAGTGTGAATTTTCTACAAGTCGAAACTACCTAATTCCAACACATCTCAAGCAAAATAATATTGTAAATCAAATATAAAAATCCTAGAATAAAAATATGGATTCCTTGTAATGTGAAAGTCACTCTTACTATAAAAAACAATGAAATATGTTCTTGTTTTTGCCCGAGATACTCTAAAAACCATTTCATCCAAATCACATCTTTTCATGACCGTGTAGGGGCCACGTACTCTACCTCCATTTTTGATAGATCCACAACTGATTTCTTCCTAGATTACTCAATGCTCCTACTTCATGAGTAAACACATAACCATTAATGGATTTTCTCTGGTCAGAATCACCAGCAAAATTTGAATCAACATATCCTCTGATAGTGAAATCTGATCCTCCAAAACATAATACAACATCTGAGGTTTCTATGATGTATCTCAGGATTCTATTCACCATGATCCAATGATTTATTCCTAGATTACATATGTAATGAATAAATTCTCCCACTGTATGTGCAATATCTATTCTAGTAAAAACCATGGGGAACATTAGAATCCCCAATGTTGATTCATACGGAACTTGAGTCATTTACATCCTCTCTGTTTCACTACTAAGACTCACCGTAGAGGATAACATGGTATTAATGTGAAGAGGGGTAGAAATTTTCTTACAATAATTAATTTTGAAGCGTTTAAAGACTTTCCACAAATAATTTTTCTGTGATATCCAAATCTTTCCATTATTCTTGTCTCGGTAAATTTTCATCCCAAGACTTTTGTTTGCTAGTCCCAAGTCCTTCACATCAAACTACATAGACAACTGTTCCTTCATCTTCTAGATTTTATCATTATTGGGGCCAACAACCAACATTTCATCCATATAAAATAGTATAATGATAAAATAATTACCATATAGACCCTTGAAATAAGCACAACGATCTGAATTAAGTCTGTTCTATCCAAGGCTCATGATATATGAATCAAATATCTAGTACCAACACCTCAACACATGTTTGAGAGTATAAAGAAATTTTTCAACATCAAAACCATGTTCTCATTACCTTATTCATCAAAAACGTCTCGTTAGATAATATAGATTTCATTATCAAGGTCACCATGTAGAAAATACGTTTTCACATTTAGATACTCTAGATGCAGAGTGCATGAAACACACATCAAAATCACTACCCTAATATTTGTTAGTCTAACAATAAGAGAAAATATTTAGGTGAAATTCATACCTTCCTTATGAGAATATCCTTTGACCACCATTCTCACATGATATCTTTCCACCTGGTCTGTTTCATCCCTCTTGATCATGTAGACCCATTTGTTCCTAATAGACTTACTTCCATGAGGTAATGAAACACGATCCAGAGTCTTGTTCATGTGTAGGGCATCATGATCCTCCTTCATCACTGCCATCCATGAAGATATATATGGACTCTGGGTGTCCTCCAAAATAGATGATATCTCTCCATATTTTGTCAATAAGAAATTTGCAACATTTCTCTCAGTGACATAATCTGAGTTCCATATTGGCACTCTTTTCTATTGATTTGGTTATTGTAGTCATGTATTATCTGGTACTTGATCATCCTGCTCTGGTAATTCCTCATAGAAAACATTTTCGTCATTTGTTTCATCCTTCACCTTGACTATTTTAGTTTATGTACTCTCTTTCTCTGTGTCATTATAAATATTCATTTCCACTTTGTCATTAGAAAATATGGCATCTCTATTAATAATAATATTGCAGGAAATGGGATCCCACAAATGATACCCCTCCACACTATAAGTGTATCCCAAGAAGATACATTCCTGGGATCTTGAGTCCAACTTAGATCTTTCCTAGCTATGAAATAGTGCGTACACATGACTTCCAAAAGTATTTAATTGAGAATAATTATCTGGTTTACCATTCCACATATCCATCAGCATATTCATATCAATTTCCACTGAAGGGGATCGATTAATCCCATATTAGTCAATAATTACTATTTCTGCCCAGAATGTCTTGGTAACTCCTGCAGTCTTCAGCATCACCCTTATTATATCCAACAATGTTATATTCATCTACTCTACCACTCCATTATGATAAGGAGTGTATTCCCCCATGAACTAACTCTTGATTACTTCCTGTCATAAAAAAGGATCAAAATCGTCGGTTGTATATTCTCCACCTTGGTTAGTCTTCAAACAATTGATCTTCTTTTAATATTCAATCTGACAATCCAATTTTAATGTTTTCAATACTTCTATGATATTAAATTTTATCTTTATTAGGAACACCCAACATCTCCTAGAATAGTATGTAATGAAATATATAATGTATCTTACTCCTCCTAGGGACACAACCGGTGATTTCAAAGCTATGGAATGAATCAACTCTAAGATCTAGTTACTCCATGTCAATGATGTTGCAAACTTCAATAGGTGTTACTTACCGAAAACACAATTCTTAAAAAATGATAGGGATACTTTCATAATAATAAGAAAAAACATCTGATCTAAAATAATCTTTAGTCCTCGTTCAGACATATGGCCAAGATTCTGATTCCATAACGTCATCAACTCTTCCATTGAGGTAGTTGATGAGACAACTGTCTCTGATTCCTTGTACATTTCACCCATAAGCACATAAATGTTATTTTATATCTTCTCCAACATTATCGCCACAAGTTCTCCCTTCACAATATTCATCATCCCTTTCTCGGTGTGTGTCTTTCATCTGATATCATAAAAATTTTCCAAGGACAAAATTTTCTTATTGAGACCCCCACATGGTGTACTCCTTAGATGGTTTAGTCTATGTTATCATGCATCTTCATTTTGTTTGTTACAATTCCAATGATCTTCAATTTATGAACATTTCCCATGTAAAAAAGTCTTTATGGAATAGTTTCATATTGGTCAAACCATTATCATAGTGATGTCATGCACAATGTTCCTCCTGATTCAATAATCCCTACATCGTCGAGATTTTTTTCTACATTCACTAGTCATTGGTGTGTCACATACTAGTACGTCTCCATTTCCAGATGTACTCGCCACATTTACTTGAGAGTTATTTTAACCACCCAACCCCTCGTTCTGCAATTGTATAATTTTAGGTTTTTCTTACTTCTATTTTATTTAGACCTTCCATGATTATGGTTCTCATTGGAACTACACTCCATCATTCTTTTTCTTTCATTGACAGTTCTTCCACTTAGTGTGAAGTTGTATGTCTGTGTTCTATATTCTTGCACCAAATTTCTTCTTCAATAACTGTATCTACAAAATCATTTAATGGAAAAATATACACTAGTGTATTATTGGTGAGGTTTATGATAAGTTGATCACATGAATGTTTAAACCTTTGCAGTAGAATATCTGAATGTTTAGCATCAATAATTTTACAGATCCATAATGTAGGTCGTGAAAAAATATTATTGAGGGTGTTTATGTGGTCAGTCACCGATGATGAATATATCATTTGATGAGTGAATAATTTTCTCTTCAATAAAATTTTATTATGGAGTGACTTTTCCTTACGTAGATTTGTTAGAGTGTACGAAATTTATTTTTTTGTCTTGTTCTTCACAATGCTTGATATGACCCCATCTTCCAAATACAAATGGATGTTGTAAGTAGAATTCCTGTTCATTTCACATTATTTTTCATCTTTCACACCCACCAGTTTCTCTCCAATCACCTTTAGGCATTTATCATTCCACCAAACCTCTTTCATCTTCATTTTCCACAATTAAAAATTATTTCCATTGATATTTTTGATCTTGTATTTCACCGTCATTTGGACACATCATTGTTCCAGAATTTTCTCAGGCCAAAACCACATTCCTCTGATACCACTTGTTAGGATCCTAAAAAATTTTCCAATAATTTCAATGATAATTGTGAGGTATAAATAAAGTGAAAAACTAAGGAATTATAATAACACCATATGTAACGTGGAAACCCCAAAAAATAAAGGGGTAAAAAACTACAAGCAAAAAAGAATGGTTTCACTATGGTAAAATGTGGGTACAAACTCTCTTCCCATCAATTACAAGTAGATAACACACAAGAAATTATATCATTAAAAATATGGACAAACACCTTAGAAAATACTGCACTCAAGGATGAAGATGTGTTGCTTCTGAAAATGATGATAAAAACTGGTGTTGGAGATCCCCTTTTATGACTTTCCTTCAGCCTCTTTTGGCTTCCCCTTTATGAAATTTATGTTACAAAATAAAATGGGGAATCATTGGTAGGGTGTCACCACGACGTGTCACCACGAAATTTCCAAATGAATGCGGTGACCATAATTAATATTTTCTCTCAGTATAATGTCTTACAACAAAAAACATAGTGTGTATGAGATCATAATCCTTCACTTATATAGAGTATGAGGAAAGGCTTTGAGCTTAGAATGGGGTTGTTCAGAGATTAGATAAATAGTAGGAAGAGTCTAGGCAACATCAAGAGAATCAACGACAACAGTAGCATCAACAAAATGATCATATGATAGAGTATATGTGATTAATTACAAACTGTTTAGGGATGGGGTTCCATCCATATAATTAAGTTAATCCCCCACCTTTATAATGAAACTATTATTAGGTTACATTTTTGTGATTTTTCTATATTATAAATGTTTATATTTATATAATTTTTAATGGTTTCTTGATTTTTTTAGTGACATTTATTATCAGAATAGGTTTGGAAAACCCCACTATTAAGAATAGTTTAATCCCTTTTAAGATTTATTGAGATAAAATCCATTACATTATTGAATCCCCAAATGAAAAATTCCAAAAATAATACAAGAAAATTGTAAGTAGCAGTAAATCCAATTAACATAAAGTCAAATCCATATTTCTTGAAAGAATAATGTAGAGAAACCTAGAATTAGGCTTGGACTAAAATCCCCCAAGGAAGCCATCCTACCATTTCAATACTGACCATGATTCCCAAACCATAAAATCCATTGGAAACTACTGGGAAGATCAATGAGGTGGATAGATCTACTGATAATGGCAGTGACCCGACTAAAAAATCAACATCCCCTACTAGATAAAGTTCTTCCTCTCATGTCATTGACCCCTTCCTTGAGTAAGGTTTGACCCTCATTTCCACCAGTCACCACCACTCTTGGTCTTGATTCATTCATTCATCCACCATGATGAGAAGAGGTCTTCATTTTCCACTATCCCTAGTGCATTCCTACCAAACCCCACCATCGAACAGGAGTTCAGATCCTACTGTTGATCCCTACATTTAGTTTACCTTATTTTTTATCTGCATTTATTTGAAATGAATATATATTCATATTGTTTTGATAATTTATAAATATGTTCCATAAATAATTTTTGATGTGTAGGAATCATCCCCACATCAATCCGATGCACAAGTTCATTATGACTCAACTACTACAGATATGGCCTTTAACAGCATGAAAAATGGTAATTTACAGCTTTAAAAAAACATTATTATCCTAAATTATATTAAAAGGGGGTATGATTAATCATTAATTAAAAATGCTAATAAGGTCTCCTTTTCACATCATTGATAAAAGAGGGCCTTTATCAATACTAAAGAAGTTCTTATATATGGGACCTTTGTTGCCACTATTTTTAGAACTGACAAAAGTTAAAAAAAGAATTTCTTAAAAAGAATTTATTTTTCTACATATTGGAGGGTGGGACATCCCCCATTTTATTACAACTCAATCTCCCATTTTAATAGTTCTAGTATAACCTCCCCACCCCTTTAACAATGCTAGGAATCCCCCCACCCATTAACATCTGTAGGGAACTGCATCACTCATTCGTGTTCACCCCTGCCATTATTGCGTTCTGAAACTGAGACGTCCACCTCGAAATATCTCTGCTTTTCCACTCCCCTATATTGTTTTCTTATGTATTTTATGATACATATATATATATATTTTTTATTAAATTTTTTTATTTTTTATCCATATATGTATATATTTAAATACATATATAAAATAAGTTTTTTGAGTGTTTGTGTGTCTAAAAATGCATACATACATATAAATAAATAAATATATATATATATGTGTGTGAATCTATAAATATAATTATACACATTTATATTTTTTTAAATATATTATATATTAATATTTATATACTTATATTAGAGTATATAGATAAATATATATCAGTTTGTCATTGCACACAAAAATATATTATTACATATATAAACAATATATATACAGTAATTGTATATGTATATACATTTTTATAAATTTTAATTTGAAATAAAATAGATATTAAGTTTTATTTAGATATTTTTTTATTTATAAATATACTTTACATGTAAATAGGATTACATATATATTTATAAAATTAAAATTCTCTGTATGAATATATAAAAAATAAGTATTTATTATTATATATTTTATTATAAATATAACTAAATTATGAATAATGATAAAATTTGAAAATATTAATATTAATATGACTGTAATACTTAGGAATAAATTTATTTCCCACTGAAAATGGGAAAAAATACCCCCTTAAATGAGAATTTAAGTCCATTTAATGTTAATAAAAATAGGATACACCGACTAAGAAATCTGTTTTAAAGGCCTATTATGGACTTTTTGGGGCTTGTAAAATGTAATAGGGAATTCATCCCTATAATTAGTGTGAATATGACATTGAAAGATTAAATTTGATATTCGATAGAGCTAAAAGGGACACACATATCAAAATGTATGACCCATTGATATCTGAGTTATGTTTTCAATATATTTTAGATCTTTTATTCCATTTTTTATTTTTTGTGTCTTCAAATTGCTAATAAATGACTGTTTGTCGATAATAATTAGTAAGTTATTAATTAATAATATTTTTAATTATTTTATATTCCATTTTTACTAAGAATCATCTATTTTAATTGTAAATGTCTATTTATCCATAACTAAAACATATTTTAAAAAATATATGTCATTTTAAATGAATTTTTTGAAATATACCATTTATTAGCACTAGTAGAGAAACACTGATAAATCCCCATTTATCATTGCTTCTAAAAAAGCACTAATAAAGGGAGTCCCATTAACAGTGCTAAAAGAACATTGATAAAGGGTCCGATTAATATCGCTAAAAATGCTGATAAATGGGAACTTTTAACATTGTTTTTAGCACTGTTAAAATATCCTTTAATCACTGGTTTTTTAGTGCTGATAATGGTACCCCTTTATCAGCACATTTTTTTAGAAATGCAAAAGGGTGGTGCTGTGTAAATTTTTTTCTATTGTAGTGATACATGTGTGTCATTTTATATAAAATTGAAATTTTAAAATTATATTATTTGATATTTATGTTTAATTTACTTCATTATAGTATTATTAATATATGAAATTTTTTTATAAAGAAGAATTATTTTTCTCAGGTTGTTGTAATGTATTTGAAAACTAATACCATATTTAGGATTTTTTGAGAGGGGATCATAGATGCCAATGAAAATTAATTATTGATGTTTTTAAATGATTGTGGATAGTAAATGAAAATTTAATTATAGAAAATATTGTTTCAATTGTATAGATTATAATTTTTTTAAATTTGTACTGAAAATTTATTTTCACTTAAATTGTGAATTTTCACACTGGTGCATTTTCATACAAGTGTATTTGGTGAAATTTGTTGTTATTAAAATGACACATTGCAATAATAGTGCATTTATCAGGGTTAAATAAAACAACGATAAAGGGGTTCTCATTTTAATGACCATGAAGATGAAAACATTTTTTTAGTGATGTTAAAACTCTTTTCATTGTGTTAAAAGGTCTATCTGTGGTTGTGGGAATTCAATTTTATTTGTAGTGACAATGATATCCTTATACATGAATAAAATGAATATGATTTGAAGTAATTTTGTTCATAATACCAATGAGTATGTGTTGTGTTGCTAGATGAGGGAGGAGGTAAATTCATGATATAATGGGATTACAACCATATGTCACCATAGATTTCATACATGATAGATGATCTGTTTTTTAAAAAATAAAAATTTATTTTTAAAATTATTAAAATTAATAAGTAAATTCATATTCTCCATTAATAATTTAAAGAGTAAAAAAGTAGAAAATTATTTTTCATAAAGATATATTCAAAAATTATTGTCTTTCAATTTTAATAAAATCATTTTTTAATAAAAAATAAAGAAAATAATTTTTCATTATTAAAATTCCAATAAAGATTTTACAAGAAATCAAACAATCTCTTAAAAAAATAAAAAATGTATTTTTTTTAATATAAAATAAGAAACTAAATTTTATTTAGGAAAAATTAATAAAAAAATCCCTTTTACATCTGAATTAATAAAAATATTATATTCCTAATCAAAAAATATTGTATCAAAAAATATTGATCCCATATAGAATTAAAAAATATCGCAATATTCCTCTTAAAAATTTAATATAATTAAATTATTTTATTTTAAAAAAATTAAAAATTTAATATTATTTTTTTATGATATATTTGGGAATTAAAAATTAATTTTATTCTTTTATATTAAGTTAAAGAAAAAAATTTCTTTTTCTAAATGATCCCATTTTAAATATAAAATATAAACAAACTCGTTTCCTTCACACAAAAATTTAAAAATGCAATTAAATAACATAAAGTTAAAAATAAATCTTCTTTATTTTACTTTTATAATTATGTTAGAATGAACGTTATCTATTTATTTTTTAAAAAATCCTATTTATTTATTTAATAAAATAATTTTTAATTAAAGTATATTTTTCTTAATTTTTAATTGCTTGATTTTTTAAGTATATTTTAGTTTTTTAACGGAAATTTACAAAACTGGGATTTTTTATGTGAAAGGCGGATATTAATTTTTCAATAAATAATAATTTTTTCCTATCATTTTTAGAAGGAATTAATTTCATTAAAAAAAATATATATTATGGGATTTATTTTCCTTTAATTCAATTTGATTGTAGAAATTTTATGGTCATTTAATTTTTTAAAATGAAATAAATGATGTTGATTTGTTGATAAGGGATAAGTCAAAATACTATTACAAAATCGGTCCTGGCATGTGTGAAGGGTGTTCACAAAAGCCACACTGTTAGTCAAAAAACAACTAATAAGCTATTGAATTAATATGTTAACATTGTTAATTTCTTTCAAAAAATAATAGTTTGAATATTGATATTGATTTAAATTATGTTTTATGAAAATTAGATATATTATATAATATGAAATTAATAATATATTTTAGGAAGAATTTAAAAATATTAAGAGGAAATTTTGTATCTAAAATGATGCTAAAACAAATTCTGAAAAATTAATTTCATACATATATTAGTTTTAATTAAATGTTTAATGTAAAAGTAATAAATTATTTCTACACCGATGTTTAGAAGGTTTGTCTATGTTACATCTTGGCATATGAAAACATATCCACAACATAGTTCTTGGTGTGTTGGTGTGGTATCTTCATGCACAACTTGTAAAGTCCCGTAAATTTCAAGAATTTTTTTTAAAATTTCTTTGGGATTTTACGAGTATGTAGTTTCTAACCGCACCTGATTCTGGGGCCCGGTGTGCCCGAAATCAATTTCCAATGTTTTTCTCGGGTATGTTCAGTGAACGAACATGTGGGTTTTCCTAACATTTGAATCGGTGCACGGAATCGAAATCCGAGGGCACCGATGAAACCATAGAACCGGTAATTTCTTAATAACACCTTTTATGATGGTTCGTTTTCTTTTGAGAAGTTGTTAAAAATGTGAAGAATAATATTATAGTTGTTTTACAATTATATTTTTATTTTACCACTAGTGGATTATGACTTAAAGGAATGGAAGTTGTGAGGAAGTGGGGTGCGGCCCACACGAGCCCCCACCTGTTTAAATTTCTTAAAACCCTATTAAACACCCCCTCTAGCATTAATGTATAACTCATCCTCTCCCCCACTTAATTACAAGTCAATACTGTTATTTTAGTATTTGATTAAGTTATTCGATGTATTTAATTAAGAATTTAATTTTGAATTCATGGATGGGGATTAATAAAATAATGGTGAACCTTATTTTATTCTGGAGTTAATGTGTGAGAAGAATTGATATAAAATACACAAAGCCTTGGGTCTATTCATATTCTTCATTGGAGAATGCGAGGAACATCAAGGACCTCGATGAAGAATGTCGTCACCGCAAGGAGCGATCATCGTGCCTTTATTCTCCTCTCCGTAGCCGGTGTGAGACGCTGCTCCACCGCAGATGATCATTATCAACATGTATGGAGCCTCACCCCAGGACATCGTTTTCCACAACGCTCACCGATCGACAAATCGTTATCGAGGAATGGGATTGTTTAATGTTCATGGATTATTATGGCGTTCGTTGTTAATGTTTCATAGTCGTCTGTTATCAAATTAACGGGAGGAGGACGGACCGCACAAACATGGCCCATCCTACTCCCCCTTTGTTTATGGTCACCGTTGTGTTTTGGAACGAAGGTGGCGTGGTGAAAAAGTTCCACGCGGGAATGAGGAATATCATTCAGCGAATGAGCGCGACATCATCGCGCCGCACAGTTGAGGCCGAAAGAATCCGCCGTAGGATTCGGGCCGCGGCGTAGAGGCGCGGCGCCGTCACGCCGCGCCGGAGAACCATGGAGGGCCGTTGTCGGGGCAGGCCGTGGCAGAGGGGTGCAAGGCCATCGCGCCACGCTGGTCCGACCAAGGCCGCGGTGGAGAAGGGGAGGGCCGCCAGAACCGAGGGCCGCTAGCTCTCAAGAGGCGGGAACGGCTGCTCCCGCGCGGCACAACCGGCCCGATCCAAAAAAAACTGGGGTTGAACTGCCGACCATCTCAGCAGGGTGGACCCTCGGGTCCTCCATTTCGAATCATTGGGTGCAGCGCCCTCCCCCCCACCCCCCCCCCCCCCCCCCGCGTCTGCTCTGCGCCCGAGCACCCAGGCCAGACCGACCGCACCGGGCCGGACCGCCCTCGTCAGGCCGGGACGCCCGCACCGGGCCGGACCCCAGCGTCGGGCCAGGCCGCTCCAACCGGGTCGGACCGTTCCCAACTAGTCCAGACCTGGACCCGGGTCGGGTCGACCCGGTTCGGGCAGACCCAGGGGGTATTGGGCCGGGTCGGACCGGGCCCAAACCCCCTGTATTCGGACAGATCCGTTCAAACACACTTAACATGGGATACCAACCTTCGATCGATGCACCGTTAGTTGCGTAGTGATCCTTGTATTGAGATAGTCATTTCAGTATATCACATTCAAGGTTTCAGATAACTTTGGTTATGGCCGGGTTGGTTAAAACACGAAGCCAATCGGGCCATCGGAGTGGAAACACTTATAACGTGAGCTCTGGACGTCCGATTGACATGTCATCGACTATGTTAGATTTTTCATAGTGAGAAAATTATTTTGGCTTATTCGGCTCATGGTTTGGAGGTAGTTGGAGTATTGTCGGGTAGGATTTGACTTAAAAACCAACTGGGCCCCTGGGACGAAAAAGCTAATAACTCTCAGACCGGGCGTCCGATAGACGCACCGTCAGTTGAGTTGAGTTCCTATTGATGAGACGGAACATTGGGATACATCAACTCTGGACTTCGTGGTAGTTGATGTATTGACCCCCCTTTTCTCGTGGAGTGGACCCACCCGGAATCTATCATGCTTTGTGCGGGAACCCTAGAGTTAGTTGCGACCGCGACGATGACGACGATTGTACCGGGATCCTCCGTGGGTTCGACAGCGACGACTACCGTACTGGAATCCTCCATGGGTTGGATGACGATGACTCATATTCTTTTATCATGTGTGGGTCCGGTAGTACTTGAATACTTTTCTCGTATCCTATGTGAGTCTGACAATATTTGACTATGTACTTGTATCCTACGTGAGTCCGGCAGAACAGCTGGTCTTGTATCCTTTGTGGGTCTGACAGATTTGGTGGTCTTGTGTCCTGTGTGGGTCTGACAGCTTAGATGAATCAGTGGCTACATCTGATCATCTCTATCGTCTTATGAAGAAGTATAAATGTGTGAGCTGAGTCTTGACTTTCAATCAATATCTTCTATATGATTGTTTTTCTATCCTGTATGGATTGGGTAGTGTTATCCTATGTGGATTGGATTGTTCTATCCTATGTGGACTAGATCGAACTTGGGCGCGGATGTTGGATCCGAACTGGAATTGATGACATAGGTATATGTATGGGCATATACCTAAGTAGGGTTGGTTGTCACTTCGTGACTGTAACTTTCCATTGTGGTTTATCATTCGTGGATTCTGGGAGACCTTCGGGGGTCTCGGGGTCCCTACTGAGTAGCATATACTCACCCCTTCATGGGCTATGCCTGCACTACGTTGTGTTGGATGCAGATGACAGACAACGCAGACCGAGGTAGCAGCTCGTGGAGCTGGACGGTACAAGGAGGTGGACCACTGTACGGGACGTACACGGAGCAGATGGCTAGACCCGAGGAGCTGAGGAGACTATATGTACCCACCCTTCATGTGGGATTTCCAGTGGATGGCTCGACATTGCTGCTTTATTTTTTAGTTGTTGTATATTCTTTTCAGTTGTACTTTACTTTTAGTTAGGTTTGTTTTCTGGCCCATTTTCATTCCAGCACTAGCAGTTGTACCCAGTTTACTTAGTTTTTACTTCACCTTGCTTACTCTGTGGTGTTTGTTAACTTTATAAATGCAATTTATTCACTTTTTATCAGGATTTTCTCCTTTCGTGCTAGTCACCAGCCCCTGGCCTATGGAAGGTAGGCTTGGGGTAGTCACAACACGGGACACGAGAACAGTTCTTGTCAAATTGGTATCAGAGGAGTTCAGTTGTACCGCAGAACTGAGGACTCTGATCTTTCTTCTTTGTGAAGAAATAGTGTTAAAGGTATTGAGTGTGGTTATCAGTCCAAGGAGTCTATTGTTGGTGTGGCAGCCGACGTATACATACACAAGGACCCAGACTTCTGATTTCCGACTCAGTGCACGAAAACATTGATTGCATGTGTGTTTCAAATGTTTTCATTGTGATTACTTTGTGTTAGCTACCAGGTATACTGTATTGACCGTGGTGCACATGTTTCTTTTCAGGATAGCCCCATGATGGCAGCCGTCTAGGGTTTCGATCTTTGTGCGAGACAACAGCCCATCGAGCGACGGGGCCTCGATTCAGGGCCCTATTACAGCGGAGGCACTGGTGGTCCCTCTACCCATCGAGCCACTGATGCCACTAGCTCCAACCACTGAGAGTGCACGTTGTCTTACTGTATTTCTTGAATTTCAGCAACAGAGACTGCCTAGATTCTTCGGGGAGATGGACACTCATGTAGTCGATGATTGGCTGGAGGCTATAGTTCGAATTTTCAGGTTAGTAGGGACACCAGCTGACCACATGGCGATCCTTGCAGTAAGATTCCTGCACGCTGCAGCAGGCATATGGTGGAGCCTGATGCTCCAGGTGCACGACGAAGCATATCTCATTTGGTCGGACATCGAGTGCCCCTTTCGCTCGGAGTTCATCCCAGTCACCCTCCGTGCGGTGGGCATTCAAGAGATAATACAACTGCGGCATGGAAGCATGACGGTAGTCCAGTACTCAGTGAGATTTACCAATCTCTCACGCTATTCCATGGACATGGTACGGGACACATTCATCTGGGCCCGGACCTTCGAGAAGGGATTGAGGCATGAGTTCAGGGTATCGATGATATCCCTTAGCCTTCGGACGCATACAAGAGTACTGGAGAGAGCCTTTCTCTTAGAGAACTTTCCCACTGAGCCTACACCACCAGTGAGACCTACCACAGGGCAGCATACAGCTGAGTCTTCTATTTCTGGTAGTCGACAGATGTTACATGGGTCCAGGCAGACCAGACCATCAGGCGGATGACCTCATGACACTAGATCAGAGGAGCGGAGAACATGGCGTAGATCCAGTCTTATGAGGAGTAGACAGTGCTACACATGTAGAGGGCAGGGCTACATGGCTCATGACTGCCCAACCCACCATGAAGAGGAGCAGTATAGGTTTGAGGGACCACCCAGGTAGAGGCAGAGGGTCGACCGTGGCAATCTGCAGGGAGCAGGTGGATGAGGCAGAGGAGTTGGCCGAGCAACAAGTGGTGGGCGATGCATTGAGGCTTTTTGAACACCACCACCCGGAGGTCCACCCCGACCACAAGGAGCTCACATGCAGAGGCAGGCTCAGCTTCATGAAACGAAGGCCTATGACCACGGTGCACCATAGAAGATTCGAGGTACTATCTATGTCTACTCCACCCTTTCTTCAGTTCTTATAGACACATGAGAGATTCATTCTATCACTGATGCTGCCCTCGTTCAGAGCTCGGAGATTCCGATGGAGCCGTTGGCTCGATCCTTACATCCAGAGACTCTTACAAGAGCAGACTCAACTATTACACACTGGTGATGACAGTGTGACCTTACTCTAGGAGGTGAGAGTTTCAGTTGGGATATTCTTTTAGAGGCGTCGAGGCCTTACGATGTCATCTTGGGCATTGATTTGTTATCTACAGTCCATGCTTAGGTTGACTGTATTAGGCGCAATGTGCGGTGTGTTCGCACCGATGGGAGCAAGTTCACCTTCACCGGGTAGAAGGAAGCCTATGCTGCAAAAGAAGGACTCGCGTAGAGGAGAGGAAAGTCGATCACTCATCAGTTGTCTAGCCTCATCCTAGGAGCTGTTGACGTGCGGAGTCCGAGTTTTCCTATAGTGGTGGATCAATATGTGGATGTTTTTCCTGACAACATTCCAGGACTACCTCATCATAGAGAGGTAGACTTCTATATTGAAATGTACCTCGGGAAAACTCCGATATCAACTCCAGCATATCGGATGGCTCCCACTGATCTTCGAGATCTGCGGGTACAGCTGGAAGACATGTATGGAATGGGATTCATCCAACCCAGTGTTTCACCTTGGGATTCCCTGATTTTGTTCACCAAGAAGGTGGACAGGAGCCTGCGACGGTATGTCGATTACCGTTGCCTGAACCAGGTGACCGTGGGGAACAAGTATCTACTAATGATGATTTATAACCTATTTGATCAGCTCAAGGGAGCGCGGTGGTTCTCAAAGATAGACCTCAGGTCAGGCTATCGTCAGCTCATGGTTTGAGACAAAGATGTGGAGAAGACGGCCTTCATTTGTCGGTATGGCCACTATGAGTTCATGGTTATGCCTTTCGGCATTTCCAATGCTCCAATAGTGTTCATGAGTCTCATGAACAGGATCTTCCAGCCTTACCTTAATCGATTTGTCGTGGTCATCATCGACGACATTTTGATATACTAGACTACTGAGGAGGAGCACGTCTACCACTTGTGGGTTCTACTGGACAAACTCCAAGAGCACCAGCTTTATGGTAAGCCCCCGAAGTGTCAATTCTAGATACATGGGGTCCACTTCGTGGCACACGTCATCTCTCAGGCGGGAATTGTGGTGGAACCTACGTTGATCGAGGAAATGATAGCTTGGGAGCCACCTAGGAGCGTGACGGAGGTGCGGAGTGTAACACCCTGAGATTTTATGAAAAATATTCTTTTTAATTTCATTAAGGTCTTGTGTTATACGCTACACCAAAAGGAGCTTTCACAACACACATCTCTGACTTGGCTTGAATTACACGCAATCACGAACTTCCATGATAGCGTGTGTTGTACGCAACACCAAGTTTCGCTAAACAACGATATGCTATTATGATATTATTAAAACTAGCAGTTATGAATAGTAATTACCACTTTTTGAAATTTTGTAAATTGTATTTTTCATAATGGACTTCATTTATGGATTCGGAGTATCTAATTTAGCCTAAGGTGAAATTTTGGTACTTTTCGGATAACTTTCATATTCTGATGAATAGTGAAAATTACTAAATTTTAATTAAAAACAACTTTTTTAATCGAATTAATTAATAGTGATAAATTATTAATTTGAGTGGTTTTAAAGTATATTTAGAATATATTTTTACAATTTAATACAATGTTTGACATTGGATGTAATTTCACAATAAAACCAGACATAAACAAATGTCAATCTTTTGATAGATATTATTTCTTAAAAACACGGTATTTGTTTTAACAGCGGGATTTAATTATAAAATTAATTAATGCAACTTCTATGTTATGAATTTGGTAAAATAGACATCATTTTTAAATTCGGAATATGAAATATAGCTTAGGATGAAATTTTGGCATTGTTCTGAAAAACATCAATTTTTGATGAATAGTTAAACTACTAAGTGGTAGTTAAAAAACTGAACTTTTCATAAAACATAATTTTACCGCTTCTGTGAATGGAATTTCAAAAATCCGAGAGACACGGTTGATTTCAGTAAGTAAAATGTGGTTCAATGAGATGAAAATAATTTTTGGTGAATAGTAACTTTTGACTTTTATTTACCACGGTTAAAAGTAAATAGGGTAATTAAGGGTAAGAATGATATTAATATTACCCTAACACATGTCCTAATTCTATTGGACAAGTTTATCTCGACCAAAAACAACCTTAAGTGTAAAATATTATCATTTAGGCCCACTTGGATTAGATTAGGACATTTATTATTAATTTATTTAAAGAAGGGTTAAAATAGTTAAAATCAATGTTTAATAAGTAAATCATTTTTAATATGGGGTTATACATAAGATAAATACGACTATAAATATTTATTAGGAAGATAAAATGATTTCCTACATAATGGTATTTTATTTATAAATTTTAGACATTAAATAATGTAATTTATTTATTACACAATGATGATGCAGTAATTATCTTATTAGTGAAATATTGACATAATTGATGTTATAAACAAAAAAATAAATGTAATTTGAAACTTTTTATGAATACCACTAATTTTCTAGGTTACTATGATATATTAGTGTTGATTTAATCAACTTGGATTGAACATATAATTCTGTTATGACTTTCACAAAAATCATATATCAAATAGTGTCAAAATTGACACAAAATAGTTTTTAAATCAAATATTATATTATTAATTGTTATTTTATTCCTTAAAATCTAAGGTTCGGCCAAATGACTTAGATAAGGATATATATATTAATAATAAACAATTTGGGGTTCGTTTGGCATGTTATATTAAGTGTATTAACCGTATAGTGAAAGAAAACAAAAACACACGGTAAAAGTTAAATTATTTAACTTGGAGTTAAATCTAATTGATAAGGTTAAAATAATACCATAAACTTGTCTAAATCCTATTTGTTGATAGGATTTCGACCCATCCCCACTTTAGCTTCGAAATAAGACCCTTTTGAACCATTATAAACCGATTATGACTTTAATATAAAATAGTATTTTGAGATATTCCTAAGGTGCCCCTCTCCTCCCTTATAAAAGGGCACCTCCTCCCCCCCCCCTCCTCACACCAATTTGAGCACTCAAGCTCGGACAACCCCTGAAAAAATCCATTCTCCACTTCCCTATAATAATCCTAGAGGTCCTGGTCTTCTTCAAAGACCAATCTTAGTTCCCTAAGTGGAGGATTCAAAGAGGCGTTTCAAAGAAGAGGTAATATCCATTACCGATCTTTTCAATTTCTTTCTTCTTCAAATTCTTATTCTTTAGTTGTTTCATGATAATGTAATAACATCAGTATTACTTACATACTGATATGTTATTATAAATATGAAACAACTCTAATTAACCTTCTATCCATCCTACGGAAAAAGGAAATCACCGCGCGTGCGTACGTACGGAATACCGTCTCCACGCCGTGGTGTAACCTATTTTCCGCCACCACATTAATTGGATGGGTATAATGGTTTAATGAGTAACTATATATGATTATTATAAATTGATATTGATACTGAAATAGTATACAAACACTTCAACACAATTCCACGACCATGGGAACGATATCATCGCTCGTGCGTACGTACGGACTACCGTCTCCACGACGTGATGAGATTCATTCTCAATGATTAACCATTCATGAATGATTATAAAGTATATATAATAATTACTAATGAAATATATGACATAATAATGATACTGGATTTATTTATATTTATATGTATGTCATCTACTTAATTCCATTCAATTCAATAAGGAAACGAAAACAACGTTCATGTGTACGTACGGACTACCGTCTCCATGGATGGTGTATCTCATTCCATTTATCAATATATTATATATAAGTATATTATGAATATATATTATATATAAATCATGTTTTACATTATGGATATTAGTAATCATGATCCAAGTAATCATATTAATAATTACAAGGTAAAAACACGAACGACAAATGAGACGATTTTACCCAGAACGCTACTTTAACATGAATTTACAAACGAACGGGTAATATAAAGTCATAAGTGGACCATATATGATATAATAACAATTAATATGATTCTGTAATAAGTCAATAACATGATTTAAATCATTATACAGGAGGTTCGGACACGTACAAAGCAAGTCGGACCAACGGTAATGGAATATATCACAGTCTCATTTTATACGAGATTGTTTATACTTTGGTATTTACTGGGGTGCATTTTATCATCCACATACATGTTTCCTCAATATGTAATATTATTTCCATCCACCTACAATTTTTTAAATCCAATTTTACCCCTCGGTGAGTTTTTAGTAAAAGATATGAAAAGAATCTTTTGTCATTTTTCGTACGAGGTACTTTTTGACTTTTTCGACAAAAGTACGAGAAGAATGATTTTTAACTTATACGGCATGAATAGATTTTTAAAAAATTATTTCCAAGAAGCATACTTTACAAGTTTTCAAGTTTATTTTTAATCAACTTTTTTTAGTTTATAATTGTATGACATGTTAAGAAAAGAAAAGTGTTTTTGAAGATGAAAGGATATTTTCCTCAAGAATGGAGTTCAAGTGTTTTATCAAAATTATTTTCTATCTAAGATAATAAAGGGTTCTGCTTTTATCCCTATTATTACATTGATTTGATTATGTTGGGAGGGAATTATTTTTATGAAGTCATTTACCTTATATGATTTGTTTTATGATGTCATCATGTTTCAAGAATCCCATTTTTGTTACATGTGTTATGCGATGATGTATGATTTATGATTTATGTGGCACACATAAGAAAGGAATCATTATAAGAAGGGTGGGACCTATATATCCCTCCAATGCATTGGGAAAAGATTTCATATCTCATGAGATAGACATGGCTGGAATGGTAGGTTATACCGGTTCAGTGAAACAGGACTGAAACGAGGGTTACTCGATTCAGAAAGGGACTTTGTCCACTAAGATAGTCTTGGAAATGAGTCTTGACTAACAAGAAATGATTCTCTATGATTATGTGTGAATGCCACAAAGTTTCATGTTTTATGTTATGATTATTGGGATTTCATTTCACTACTATGATTTATCCCATGTTATGAAATTATGCTCTCTTTTGCAGGTTAAGATTTCCAAAAGTTATGTTCTTATGAATATGATGTGATTGATTTTTCTTTTGTTTACCCTTACTGAGCATTTGAGCTCACCCTTTTATGTTTTCTTTTCCCCAGGATATAAAGAAAGGTTTTAGGTAAAAAAAAGGGAAGATCTTTATGGGAGATATTGAAGATCTTTCACCACGATTAGAAGATTACGTTCCGAGTTTCCAAAGACACTAAACTATTAAGATCCTTGTGTGTGTGTTTTTGTTATGTACTAATTATTCCGCAAATGTAATGTAATGTCAATGTATGTCAGGCTTCGGGTCTCTACAGTTGGTATCAGAGGAAATGTTTAGTCAACCTTTGGAAACTAGGATGCGAGAACTTTAGTGAGATCCCTAGAGATATTTATAAGGTTTGTCTAGGGATGTCCCTAAAGATAAGTATACGTATAGGATATAGTCCTAGAACTATGGTAACGATATTAGACCAAAGATGTTAGATATTGAAGTTACTCCCCCTTTATTATGATTTTTGTCTCTCACAGTATTCTTTATGGGTTTTAGAAAATGGCTGGAAACAAGATGATTCACGATAATGGAGTATATGATAGACAATGGAATGATATTATTCGTGAGAAACCAAATGAAATGGGATTTGGAGGTCCAAACATCATTATTATGCCGAATCAGCAATCTCGTAATATGATCAATAATGTAAAATTTGGTAAGTTTCCTGGATCGGCTAATAAAAGAAAGATGGAGTTTCATGATGATTATAGAGGAAAGAAAGTTCAATTTCCCCTATGTAAATCATGTGGGAAGAGGCATCAAAGAGAATGTTTCAAAGGAACTGGACGATGCTTTGTGTGTGGAAAAGAAGGACACAAAGCCAGTAAGTGCAAAGCAAAAGGTTCAGTTAACACCAGGGATGAGGATAATGGTATTGCTACAACATCAACAATGGTTAAATGTTTTAAATGTGGAATGTACGGGCATTATGCAAACCAATGACATAAGGGAAAGTCTCATGAAGAAAATCAGTATGGTCGTATGGGTAGTATTTATGTGGATGATGATGATGAGACTACAAATGATATGTGAGATGAAAGAATTGTTGAAGCTCGGTCAATTGTTTAAGAATTTAGTGGAATGATTACATGTTTATCATGTGTAATGTTGTATAAGTAATCTCATGGTACTATAGAATAAAGAGACATCTAAGGATTGTTACACTGTTGTCTTTCCTTGAGTTTTAAAAGTGTATGATTAATGTTACCAGTATCCATGAAAGGTTATTCAGATATTTTTGAAATGTAGAAGATATGCGCATAATGAAGGGATAAGACGATAATGAGATGTTTGATTGTATTAATGATCTCATGATTGATATAAGGACTAAGTGATATCATGGTTTGAGTATATAGAATTTTGAGGCTTTTGGTATGCGGAAAGTGATAACTTTTAACTACATTCATGTTTTCACTAAGGTTCAATGAGTATTCATTATTCAAGAGAATATATGATTTAGGTATTCACATGTTTGTAATTTGACCAACAAGATATATCTTATGATATATGGGGGACAAATGATGGCATTCACGTGATTATTCTGTGACATTTCAAGTAATCATTTTCTTTATACTATAAGCCTTGACCGAAGTATTTTAGATAATCCGAAAGATTAGAATGGATTATGTTGGACATAAGATAGGATAAAACGTTTTTCGATATTATTGATTTGATTTTATAGTAATATAGCTTTAGAAAAAGAACAACCCGCAAGACGGGCGACAGCCCATCGCGTCGGACAAGGCTGTGGGAATCGAACCCACAACCGAAGTGCGACTGGCCTTTATCGCCTACCACTGGCCTACAGGAAGTCCCTGTTTAGTAGAAACTAGTTTTATTATATTAAGAAGTATGATATATGAAGTATAAGTTCGTTTTTGGAACCATATATGATTAATATAACCATAAGATGGACTTATAACTTTTGCTAACCTTTTGTTTGAAAGAGATGGAATGACCCATCATTCTATCACATGATCTGCTAACACTTCACAAATAACAAATTCAACTTCATTTATTTAAGAGATGAAGTGGAAATTGTTCAAGGCACGAACAACAGTGATATTGTACCAAAATAAAGTAAGTTTTTATTCTAATTCAAATTCTTCAACTTTAGGGAAACGATCTTGAAAACAAAAAATGTTGTCATAGTGCTCTTATATCTGATTAATCAGACGGTACCTTATATCATCACAAATTTATGGATTTGTGATTGCTGGCTTTTCCATAGCCATGTTCTCTACCACTCTGCATCAGAACATGATAGTTAGATTTCTCTTCCATATCCATATTTTCACCTATGTGGAAACCCAGTGATTAGTTTATTTGGGTAACCGTTACGTTTCATACTTTTGTTTTTTAAATATTGGTTTTGGTATTCCTTTTAACGATGTGGGTTTCGATTAATGAAACTTTCGAATAGTAAACCTTTTATAACCCCGATGAATTTCGAGGGCGAAATTCATTTTAAGGGGGGTAGAATGTAACACCCCGAGATTTTTTGAAAAATATTCTTTTTAATTTCATTAATGTCTTGTGTTATACGCTACACCAAAAGGAGCTTTCACAACACACATCTCTGACTTGGCTTGAATTACACGCAATCGCGACCTTCCACGATAGCGTGTGTTGTACGCAACACCATGTTTCGCTAAACAACGATATGCTATTAAGATATTATTAAAACTAGCAGTTATGAATAGTAATAACCACTTTTTGAAATTTTGTAAATTGTATTTTTCATAATGGACTTAATTTATGGATTCGAAGTATCGAATTTAGCCTAAGGTGAAATTTTGGTACTTTTCGGATAACTTTCATATTCTGATGAATAGTGAAAATTACTAAATTTCAATTAAAAACAACTTTTTTAATCGAATTAATTAATAGTGATAAATTATTAATTTGAGTGGTTTTAAAGTATATTTATAATATATTTTTACAATTTAATACAATGTTTGACATTGGATGTAATTTCACATTTAAACCAGACATAAACAAGTGTCAATCTTTTGATAGATATTATTTCTTAAAAACACGCTATTTGTTTTAACAGCGGGATTTAATTATAAAATTAATTAATGAAACTTCTATTTTATGAATTTGGTAAAATATACTTCATTTTTGAATTCGGAATATGAAATATAGCTTAGGATGAAATTTTGGCATTGTTCTGAAAAACATCAATTTTTGATGAATAGTGAAACTACTAAGTGGTAGTTAAAAAACTGAACTTTTCATAAAACATAATTTTACCGCTTCTGTGAATGGAATTTCAAAACTCTTAGAGACACGGTTGATGTCAGTAAGTAAAATGTGGTTCAATGAGATGAAAATAATTTTTGGTGAATAGTAACTTTTTACTTTTATTTACCACGGTTAAAAGTAAATAGGGTAATTAAGGGTAAGAATGATATTAATATTACCCTAACACATGTCCTAATTCTATTGGAAAAGTTTATCTCGACCAAAAACAAACTTAAGTGTAAAATATTATCATTTAGGCCCACTTGGATTAGATTAGGACATTTATTATTAATTTATTTAAAGAAGGGTTAAAATAGTTAAAATCAATGTTTAATAAGTAAATAATTTTTAATATGGGGTTATACATAAGATAAATACGACTATAAATATTTATTAGAAAGATAAAATGATTTCCTACATAATGGTATTTTATTTATAAATTTTAGACATTAAATAATGTAATTTATTTATGACACAATGATGATGCAGAAATTATCTTATTATTGAAATATTGACATAATTGATGTTATAAACACCAAAATAAATGTAATTTGAGACTTTTTATGAATACCACTAATTTTCTAGGTTACTATGATATATTAGTGTTGATTTAATCAACTTGGATTGAACATATAATTCTGTTATGACTTTCACAAAAATCATATATCAAATAGTGTCAAAATTGACACAAAATAGTTTTTAAATCAAATATTATATTATTAATTGTTATTTTATTCCTTAAAATATAAGGTTCGGCCAAATGACTTAGATAAGGATATATATATTAATAATAAACAATTTGGGGTTCTATTGGCATGTTATAGTAAGTGTATTAACCATATAGTGAAAGAAAACAAAAAGACACGGTAAAAGTTAAATTATTTAACTTAGAGTTAAATCTAATTGATAAGGTTAAAATAATACCCTAAACTTGTCTAAATCATATTGGATGATAGGAGTTAGACCCATCCCCACTTTAGCTTCGAAATAAGACCCTTTGGAACCATTATAAACCGATTTTGACTTTAATACAAAATAATATTTTGAGATATTCCTAAGGTGCCCCTCTCCTCCCTTATAAAAGGGCTCCTCCTCCCCCTCCTCCTCACACCAATTTGAGCACTCAAGCTCGTCCAACCCCTGAACAAAATCCATTCTCCACTTCCCTATAATAATCCTAGAGGTCCTGGTCTTCTTCAAAGACCAATCTTAGTTCCCAAAGTGGAGGATTCAAAGAGGCGTTTCAAAGAAGAGGTAATATCCATTACCGATCTTTTCAATTTCTTTCTTCTTCAAATTCTTCTTATTTAGTTGTTTCATGATAAAGTAATAACATCAGTATTACTTACATACTGATATGTTATTATAAATATGAAACAACTCTAATTAACCTTCTATCCATCCTACGGAAAAAGGAAATCACCGCGCGTGCGTACGTACGGAATATCGTCTCCACGCCGTGGTGTAATCTATTTTCCGCCACCACATTAATTGGATGGGTATAATGGTTTAATGAGTAACTATATATGATTATTATAAATTTATATTGATACTGAAATAGTATACAAACACTTAAACACAATTCCACGACCATGGGAACGATATTATCGCTCGTGCATACGTACGGACTACCGTCTCCACGACGTGATGAGATTCATTCTCAATGATTAACCATTCATCAATGATTATAAAGTATATATAATAAGTACTAATGAAATATATGACATAATAATGATAATGGATTTATTTATATTTATATGTATGTCATCTACTTAATTCCATTCAATTCAATAAGGAAACGAAAACAGCGTTCATGTGTACGTACGGACTACCGTCTCCATGAATGGTGTATCTCATTCCATTTATCAATATATTATATATATGTATATTATAAATATATATTATATATAAATCATGTTTTACATTATGGATATTAGTAATCATGATCCAAGTAATCATATTAATAATTACAAGGTAAAAACACGAACGACAAATGAGACGATTTTACCCAGAACGCTACTTTAACATGAATTTACAAACGAACGGGTAATATAAAGTCATAAGTGGACCATATATGATATAATAACAATTAATATGATTATTTAATAAGTCAATAACATGATTTAAATCATTATACAGGAGGTTCGGACACGTACAATGCAAGTCGGACCTAAGGTAAGGGAATATATCACAATCTCATTTTATACGAGATTGTTTATACTTTGGTATTTACTGGGGTGCATTTTATCATCCACATCCATGTTTCCTCAATATATAATATTATTTCCATCCACCTACAATTTTTTAAATCCAATTTTACCCCTCGGTGAGTTTTTAGTAAAAGATATGAAAAGAATCTTTTGTCATTTTTCGTACGAGGAACTTTTTGACTTTTTCGACAAAAGTACGAGAAGAATGTTTTTTAACTTATACGGCATGAATAGATTTTTAAAAAATTATTTCCAAGAAGCTTACTTTACAAGTTTTCAAGTTTATTTTTAATCAACTTTTTTTAGTTTATAATTGTATGACATGTTAAGAAACGAAAAGTGTTTTTGAAGATGAAAGGATATTTTCCTCAAGAATGGAGTTCAAGTGTTTTATCAAAATTATTTTCTATCTAAGATAATAAAGGGTTCTGTTTTTATCCCTATTATAACATTGATTTGATTATGTTGGGAGGGAATTATTTTTATGAAGTCATTTACCTTATATGATTTATTTTATGATGTCATCATGTTTCAAGAATACCGTTTTTGTTACATGTGTTATGCGACGATGTATGATTTATGATTTATGTGGCACACATAAGAAAGGATTCATTATAAGATGGGTGGGACCTATATCTCCCTCCAATGCATTGGGAAAAGATTTCATATCTCATGAGATAGACATGGCTGGAATGGTAGGTTATACCGGTTCAGTGAAACAGGACTGAAACGAGGGTTACTCGATTCAGAAAGGGACTTTGTCCACTAAGATAGTCTTGGCAATGAGTCTTGACTAACAAGAAATGATTCTCTATGAATATGTGTGAATGCCACAAAGTTTCATGTTTTAAGTTATGATTATTGGGATTTCATTTCACTACTATGATTTATCCCATGTTATGAAATTATGCTCTCTTTTGCAGGTTAAGATTTCCAAAAGATATGTTCTTATGAATATGATGTGATTGATTTTTCTTTTGTTTACCCTTACTGAGCATTTGAGATCACCCTTTTATGTTTTCTTTTCCCCAGGATATAAAGAAAGGTTTTAGGTAAAAAAAAGGGAAGATCTTTATGGGAGATATTGAAAATCTTTCACCACGATTAGAAGATTACGTTCCGAGTTTCCAAAGACACTAAACTATTGCGATCCTTGTGTGTGTGTTTTTGTTATGTACTCAGTATTCCGCAAATGTAATGTAATGTCAATGTATGTCAGGCTTCGGGTCTCTACACGGAGTTTCCTAGGGTTGGCTAGGTACTACCGGAGATTTGTTCTAGGCTTCTCCAGAGTTGCGGCACTGCTATCAGCTTTGAAAAATAATTGTAAACCCTTCATCTGGTTAGACAGTTGTCAGCAGAGCTTCCAGGAGCTGAGACAAGGATTGAGAAGTTCACCCATCATGAGGCTACTAGAGGAGGGAGTAGGGTACATAGTCTACTACGATGCATCAAGGACCGGACTCGGGTGATTCCTGATGTAGGAGTGGGCAATGATCTCTTATGGATCACGACAGTTGAGGCAGCATGAGCATAACTACGATACCCATGACCTATAGTTAGTAGCAGTGGTCTTCACTCTGAATATGTGGCGGCATATCAGATGGGAGAGCACTTTACGGTCTATTCTGATCATCAGAGTCTCATGTACATTTTCTTGAAGAAGGAATTGAACCTGAGACAGTGGCGATGTCTCGAGTTCCTCCAGGACTATAACTCTGAGATATTCTATACTCTTGGAGAGGAGAACCTTGTAGATGATGCTCTCCGTAGAAGGATGAGAATTCAACTACTTGGAGAGGCGACAGAGCAGCTAGCCGCATTGCAGATATCCTTCGTGGAAAGAGAGGGGTCAACCTTCCTTCAATCACTCACAGTCACTCCTACACTACATCAGTGGGTCAGAGAGGCACAGTGTGGGGATGTTGACTATGAGACGCGACGTGCACAAATATCCTCAATATAGGGACCAGATAGATTCCATCTGGGAAGAGAGCTCGTCGTCCTTTTCAGAGGACGTAACATGGTACCCATTACATTATAGGAGGAGGTGCTGAAGCGTTTCTCACTTCCCCATTAGTGGTACATCAAGGAGTGGAGAATATGTACCAGGATCTCAGACGACAGCACTGGTGGCCGGGTATGAAGAAGGTTGTAGCAGAGTTCGTTTCTCGATGCCTCACCTTCCAGCAGGTGAAGGTGGAGGACCAGGTGCCAGTAGGCTTGGTACATCCCTTAGAGGTCCCAGAGTGGAAGTGGGACGGGTTATATATAGATTTCATGACTTGACTACCATGTACATTCAGAGGTCACGACTCAATTTGGGTGATTTTCAATTGACTTACCAAGTCGGCCCACTTCTTACCCTTCAGAAAGCAGGGCTCAGCGGAGAGATTGGGACGCCTCTACGTTCAGGATATCGTATGGCTTCATGTTTTTCCATCATCTATCATCTTCGATTCAGATGCTCGCTTTACTTACAGGCTTTGGAATGGGTTGTAGGAGGCCTTTAGGATGCAGCTACGTATGAGAACTGTCTTTCACCCTCAGGCAGATGGTCAGACGGAGATGACCATTTAGACTCTAGAGGACATGCTCCGTGCATGTGTCCTCGACTTTGGTCGTAGCTGGGAGCACCACCTACCATTGGTGGAGTTTTCGTACAACAACATCTACCACTCCACCATTGGTATGACACCATACGAGGCATTGTACGGTCGACCTTGCAAATCACCTATGTGTTGGACAGACCCTGGGGAGTCAGTACTTGTGGGACCGGAGATGGTTCAGGCCAAGACAGAGAAGGTCCAAGTCAACCAGGAGCATATGAGGACAACTCAGAGCCGACATATGTTTTATTCTGATAGGAGGTGGATACCACTTGATTTTTAGGATGGCGACCATGTTTTCTTGCGGGTCTCACCTCAAAGTGGATTACATAGATTTGTTCGGGGTGTCAAGTTATCTCAGCGCTTCATCGGACCATTCTAGGTTCTCAACAGGATTGGAAAGGTGGCTTATCTTTTGGCTCTACCACCTTAGTTGCACCGGGTTCACGACGTCTTCCACGTATCTTAGCTGAGGAGATACATGCACGACCCGACACATATCATCAACTATGGAGAGATGGACATTAATGACGGGGTGAAATTTGCGGAGGTCCCTGTGGAGATCGAGGACAGACAGGAGATGGTCTTGTGTGGGAGGTCGATTCATCTTGTGCGCATTAGGTGGCAGCACGGGAACCTCCAGGAGAGCACTTGGGAGCGGGAGGCTCAAATGCATGCTCAGTACCCTCATTTGTTCCCCTAGTTTGTGATGTATCTTTACAGAGACGTAAAGCCCTAAGGTAATAGTAATGTAAAGACCTGTAAATTTCAAAGAATTTTTTTTAATTTCTTTGGGATTTTACGAGTATGCAGTTTCTGACAGCTCCTGATTCTGAGGCCCGGTGTTCCCAGAATAAATTTCTTACGTTTACCTCTGGTACGTTCAGTGAACGAACGAGTGGGTTTTCTTAACTTCTGAATCATTGCTATGAATCAAAATATGAGGGAACCGATGAAACCGCATCACTGATAATTGATTAGGAACACATTGTCCGAAGGTGAGTTTTCTCAGGAGAAGTTGTTAAAAATGTGTAGAATAAAATTATAGTTGTTTTACAATTGTAATATTATTTTACATCTAGTGGTTAAGGAGTTAAGGGAATGGAAGTTGTGAGGAAGTGGGTTGGGTCCCACACAAGCACCCACCTCCTTAAATTTTCTAACACCCCATTAAATACACCCCTCTAGATTTAATGTATAAATAATCCTCTCCCCATCTTAATTACGAGTCAACGATCTTATTAAATTATTTGATTAAGTTATTCAATCTATTTAATTAAGAGTTGAATTTTGAATTCATGGTTGGGGATTAATAAAATAATGGTGAACCTTATTTTATTTGGAGGTTGTTGTGCAAGAATAATTGAGAGAAAATACACAATTCCTTGGGGTTCTTCATCTTCTTTGTTGGAGAATGCGAGGAACGTCAAGGACCCCGGCGAAGAACGTAGTCACTACATGGAGAGAACACCGTGCCTTTCTTCTCCTCTCCGCATCCGGTGTGAGACGCCGCTCCACCTCAGACGATCTCCATCAATGTGTACAGAGCCTCATCCGGCGACATTGTTTTCCACAATGCTCACCGATCGTCAACTCGTTATCGAAGCAGGGGATTGTTTTATGTTCATGTCCTATTTTGGCATTCATTGTAAATTTTTCATTTCCCCTGTTATCAAATTAATGGGTGGAGGTTGGACCACACGATCATGGCCGACCCCCGTCCCCCTTTGTTGATGTTCACCGTTGTGGTTTGGAATGAAGGTGGCACGGGGCAACGACACCGTGCGAGAATGTGGAATATCACGCGATGAAGGAGCGCGGCATCGCCGCGCCGCGCCGTTGAGGCTGAAAGAAGCTACTACCAGAGTCGGGTCGCGGTAGAGCGGTGGGGCGCCGTCGCACCACGCCGTTCAGACCAAGGTCGCGGCTTTTGGCTAAGGCGGAGCAGGGGAGGGTGGCCATTACCGCTGACCGCTGGTGCTCAGGAGGAGGGACCGGCTTGTCGTGCACCGCACAACCGGGGGTTGTACCCCCGGCCACATCAGCAGGGCGGACCCTCGTGTCAGCCATTTTGAAGCAAGGGGCAGCCCCCCCCCCCCCTGTGTCCCCTCAGCGCACGGGCGCCCAGGCCGGACCTGTCACACAGGGCCTGATGGCACGCGCCGGGACGGGCCGCCCGCGCCAGGCCTGGCCGCCTGCGCCGGACCTGGAACCGGGTCGGATCAACCCGGTTTGGGCCGTCCCAGGGGTATTTGGCCGGGTCAGACCGGGCCAAAACCCCATGTTTTCGGATAGATCCATTCAAATGCGCATAACATGGGCTACAGACCTCTGATCGACGCACCGTCAGTTGTGTAATGATCCATGGATCAAGTCAGTCGTTTTGATATATCAAACTCAAGGTTTCGGAGAAATTTGGGAATGGAAGAGTTCATTCAAACACGAAACCAACTGGGCCTTCGGATCAGAAACACTTATAACATGAATTTAAAATGTCTGATTGACGTGACGTCGACGTTGTTGGATTATCATAGTGAGACAGTTATTTTGGATTACTCGGCTCGAGGTTTTAACGGAGTTGGAGTACGGTCGGGGTGGTTTTGAATTAAAAACCAACCAGTCCCCTTGGACCAAAAGGCCAATGACTCTCAGACCAGGTGTCCGATTGACGTGATATCTATCGCGTTGAGTTCCTATTGATGAGACAGAACATTGGGATACACAAACTCCAAACTTCATGTCAGTTGATGTATCGACCCCCCTTAGCTCGTGGAGTGGACCCTCCCGAAATCGAGCATGCTGTGTGCAGGAACCCAAGAGCTGGCTGCGACTGCGACGATGATGACGACTGTACTGGGATCCTCTTGGGGTTTGGCAGTGATGACGACCATCTTCGAATCCTCCGTGGTTTCATGGTGATGGCTACTATTCTTTTATCATGTGTGGGTCCTTCTGTATTTGACTACTTTTCTCGTATCCTATGTGGGTCCGATAGTATTTGACTCTTTACTTGTATCATACGTGGGTCCGGCAGAGTAGCTGGTCTCGTATCCTTTGCGGGTCTGACAACATAGCTAGTCTTGTATCCTATGTGGGTCCGACATCTTTGATGAATTAGTGGATACATTTGATCATCTCTATCATTTTATGAATAATTATACCTGGGTGAGTTGAGTCTTGACTTTCAATCATTATCTTCGATATGATTGTTTTGATATCCTGTGTGGATTGGTATGTGTTATCACGTGTGGATTGGATTGTGCTATCTTGTGTGGACTAGATCGATCTTGGGATCAGATGTTGGAGTCGAACTAGAATTGAAGACTTATGTATATGTATGTGCGTATACCTATGTAGGGTTGGTTGTTACTTCATGATTGTAAATTTCCTTTGTTGTTTATCCTTCGTTGATTCTGGGAGACCGTCGGGGGTCTCGGTGTCCCTACTGTGTAGCGTATAATCACCCCTGCATGGGCTATGCCCGCACTACATTGTGTTGGATGCAGATGACGGACAATGCTGACTGAGGTAGGAGCTCGTGGAGCTGGACAATGCCTGGAGGTGGACCACTGGACGAGACGTACACGGAGCGGATGGCTATACCTAAGGAGTTGAGGAGACTATATGTACCCACCATTCAGGTGGGATTTCCAGTGTATGGATCGACATTGCTTCTTTACTTTTCAGTTGTTGTACATTCTTTTCAGTTGTACTTTACTTTCATTTGGGTTTGTATTCTGGCCCATTTTGTTTCGAGCACTTACAGTTGTACCCAGTTTACATAGTGTTTACTTCAGCTTGCTTACTTTGTGGCCTTTTTTACTTTATAAAGGCAATTCCTTCACTTTTTATCGGGATTTTTGCCTTTGGTGCTAGTCTCCAACCCCTGGCCTATGGAAGGCGTGCTTGTGGTAGTCATGGCATGGGCACCGAGGATGGGTCGTGACACAACTGCATGCCTATGTAAATATTATTAGGACTTCTTAAACCCAATCAATGAGGAAAGGGTTTCCCATATACATATATTTAAAACATTTGGCCCCTTCATAATCGATGTAGGATAACCCAATAATCTCCCTCTCATAACCACTAGGTCGATGAACATATAAGATTTTATAGTGATAGGGAAATTCAATGTGCTCAAATGAAATTGAACAACAATCACTACTACGAAACAGAGTTTTATCATTGATAAAAAACCATTATCACCACTTAAAAAGCTTTCATTGTCGAGGCACTATTAAAAGGGAGTCACTTTATCAATACTCAAAAAAGCGTTGATAAATGAATATTTTAACATTGCTAAAAAAAGCACTGATAAAAATAGAAAAATTGAAAAAAAAATTGTAAATAAAAAGTTAGAACCAGCATCTTTTAAAAGCGGTTGATCCCCTTTCAACAGTGCTAGAAAGCCCCACCTATGTATCCCACCTCCCTCCATTTAACCACACTAGTCGCACACCCCCAATCATTAATAGTGTTATACCACCCTACACCTACCTACACACCCCTGACTCAACATGGATTTGAACATGAGAAAAATCTTATACACCAGACAGGTGAAGCCCTACTGACCCGCACACCAACTCTGTCTCCGCCTCAATTCCACAACCTCCATGACCGCACTAATGATGGTCAGCAACAAAGAATCCACACCTCAACCGCATTCCACCTCTACCATGACCGCACACCGTGACCATGTTTCACCCCGCCATGACCACCCTACACATCATCACATCCACATCCCGCCTCAACAACACTCTGCCTCCGCTATGAAATCCTAGGGCAACCATACCATGCTCTACCATACACGCTTACACATCCACATCCCACCTCTACCACGGTCTTCCAGCTCTATGACCTTGCAGAGAAACTATAATGTGGTCTACCCTACACATAGATAGATACACATCCCGCCTCAACCATGTTCTGCCTCTACTAGGACTTCCTAGATTGGTATGACTTCGGGATCTCCTTGTTCACACTAGGGATGTGTTCCCAGATGAAGGGGAGGACTGGAAACCACCCTCCATTGAAACCATTCGTAAAAAATGTGGCCCAATGGAGAACTATTTTTTGATGATAATCATTGGACTATTAGAATAGGCTAGCTATAATCTAGGACATTGCAGGTTGGGGTGTTCATTCATGTGTATTGGGTGCCCTAGGGGAGTTAGGGTTTGTTTGGCATCCCCTTTCTTGGGTACCCCTAGGGAGTTTCAATTTCTTCTGTAGGAGTTGCGGTACCTTCGATATTTCCTTGCTTGGGTACACCTAGGGAGGGTTCCTTGGTGAATGGGATAGATGGACACCAACTTCCATTAAAATCATCCACAGGTGTCGTCCCCCTAGGGTTCTACAGTGCTTGGGTTGGGGTATGTTTTTGATCTCCTTTCGTAGGTACCCCAGCGCAGTGTTCCTAGGCGAATGGGATAGAGGGATAGGTCCCCTCATAGGATTCCTCCATTCTCTGCTGGAATAAGATCGGATCATTTGTGATAGCCTATTTTATTGAAGACCTCATTGTCATCTTCCTGAGGGGTCATGGGACTCCAAGGTTCTACCCCAGATTTTTGACCTTTTCTAACGATATTCCTCCAAAACATGACTTCCAACAGGTTCCAACCATTTATCTATGTAACATCATCATCATCATCATGGGGGGGGGGGGGGTGGGGGTTATAGAGAAAAGGTCAATCTATTCGGAGGCTTGGAGTTTGAAACCACAACCTCCACCATTATATAGTAACATATTCCTTTATATTTTGCATTCCCTCCTCAAACATACCTCTCATAATTTAATAGATAGAAAGGAGGGATTGAGAAATATTTTATTTATACCACCAATTAATATTGAGGAAGTACCAAACCCTAATTTTTTATTATAATTAATTTATTGACTGAATATTAAAAAGACAACAAAACTATCCAATTTATTTTTTTATTTTTAGTATTGTTCATATTAAATTTAGAAATGAAATCTAAATTCTAAATCAGATTAAAATAATTTTTGTTAACTGAATAATGATTTATTTTAAAATGTAAATAAAATTAGTAATTTTTTTTCTTTCATATCAAATGATTTTAGATTTATAAATAATGTTTAAAATTAAAAATAATAAAAATATCATTAATTAAACTGGTTTGGGTATACTTCAAAATAAAATAGAATATATTTAAAAATTACGAGTTAAAAAACAATTGGGTTATAAATGGATTAGGGATTGAATAAAATCAACCAAGGTGGAATTTGATTATCCCAAATTTTAGGGGTACTTGATGAGTCAACATCCGTAATGTTGGGTGATTTTTAATGAACATTTTGTACCTAATTATCAATGTTTTAGATTTTAATAATTTTGTTGAATTTGAATTTATTAATAATGTATAGATTTATAGAATAGTTGAATCGCATATAATATTTAATGTTTATTCTAATTCAATAATATAACATTTTACTCATATCTACCTTTATAAAACATTTAATATATATATATATATATTTGTAATCTTGTAATTTTTTATCTAACCAGTCGTAAATGCAAATAAATTTTTGTAGAGATTACCCCCTAATTTGTAATGGTGCTTATGGGTGGCAAAATAGGTGGTTAACAAAAATGTTAATTGAAAACAAAATAAATAAGAACCGAACTATGATAATAAAATGAGTATTTGTTAGTAAAAAATTTAATTGGTTATTAACAAATTTTTTATTGGTTTATTTATCAATTTTAATAACTAAAAATTGATAAATTAACATAATTTATAATTTATTATTTCTATATTAATTCAATATTTTAAACAACCTATGAGACAAATTATAACAAAAAAACAATATATTTTTGTTTATAAATTTAATTTTTTTTTCAAATAATTTGATTCTTTATAAAATCTATGGATTTCTATATAATTTTGAGTTTTTGTTCGAAAAAATTATGGTGGATTTTTTTTAAAAAAATTCAAGGAATTTTTTACATTAGTAGACTTCCTGCAATGATCAACCTTTGTACAAAGGTTTGTCCACCCGATAAAACCAATTTTTATCTTAGAATAAGTTCATGATTTCTAAACTCCATGTGTATGATATCTGAAAGAGTACATGACTGATCGACTTATTATATATTGGTTTTTCAAGGACCAAAAGTCACTTAGATAATTCTCAATGGATGGTGCTTCTCGATACAATAATGATTAATCTGGTCCTAAAAAATTGTATGGTATTTTCCAATCACTTCATGGTTTAATTACCTATATGGATGTGATGAGACTAAAAAGAAATTGATGTGGCACGTAGATAAAGGAAATACATATAGGAAACATTTTCACCTGGAAAACTCTCCTTAGTGGAATAGAATTGATAATGAGTATCCTGAATTTGGAAAAAAGCCAAGAAATATTTATCTTCAGTTATCTAAATATGGAGTGAATCCTTTTGGTTTTAAAATAATCACTCACAATACATGACTGGTAATGATGGTAAATTATAAATTTACATTGTGGTTATGAAGGAAACAAAAATAAATCATGTTATCTATGATTATATCAGGACAAAAACAACTGGGTAATGATATTGATATTTATTTGGCTCCACTGATCAAGGATTTGAAATTATTATGGGATTCTGGTGTTATGTTGTATGATGCTTATAGAAATGAATATTTCAATTTTAGATCAATGTTGTATGGGATGATAAATTAAATTCCTGAGTATGGATTTTTTTTTACGATATATTATTAAAGGAACTCAGGGGTTCCCCATCTTTGAAAAGGTACATAGTCAATCACAGTGAAAAAATCGTTGAAAACCATGTTTCTAAGACATCACAAATTTCTACCGCGATGACATAAGTTCCGATCTTGGACAAAATCATTCGATGGAGGTTTAGAAGAATGTAAAGCACTAGTTCCACTAATAGGTGAACAAATTTTGGAGAAGGTAAAATATGTGGAATCTAATTTTGGTTAACCATTTCTAAAAACATTATAAAAACAAGTTTGAAAAAGGAGATTAGTTTTTTTTAATTATCATAATAGAATTTTATGTATGTCATATATTTTATTGATGTTATGCATATTGAAAAAATGTATTTGATTGTTTCATCGGCATGTTGCTAAATGCACCCCAAAAAAATGGTGGAAATAATACTAGGTTGTAATTGGTTGACATGGGAATACGAGAAGAGATGGGACCATGAAAGGGTGAAAACAAAATTTTCTTCCTCTAACTTCGTACAATCTTTATAGGAAAGAGAGATATCAATTTTCCAACTTCTTTAATGATGTAAAGGTTCTATAGGAGTATTCACAAAATATCAATAATATCCTTTCATTAACAGATTTAAATTTATAGGATCTAAAATCATATGAATTCCATGTTTTAATGAATGATCTAATGGATATAAGATTATGTTTCATTTTTTCGAATAATGTCCATCATATATTAACAAATCTCTATTTCTTCATTAAACCAATATGAAAAAAAATTATAGACCCAACTAAATTGCCAACTATGGAAAGATTAATTTCTATAATATTATATGAATTGAAAATTTCCATCCACCAACATTATTTAGTATGATGGTTCATTTTATGGTTCACTTAGTGAGAGAGATTAATCTATTTGGTATTGTACACTATAGATGGATGTACCCCATTAAATGGTGTATGAATATTTTCAAAGGTTATGTCAAAAATCAATGTCGTCCAGAGGGTTGTATTAAGGAGTGATATATAGTTGAGGATGCTATTTAATTCTATAATGAATACCTTTTTGATGTGGAAATAATTGGTCTACCTAAATCTTGTCTTAATAGGCAGCTTACGAGTGAAGGAATTTATGGAAGAGATGTTTTCAAAATCAATATTATAGATCAGAAGCAGAAAAACCTTTACATTTTACATAACTATTTGGATGTTTCCCTATATGTTGAAACCCATAAAGAAATTGTTGGGAATTTGAATCCATCAAGGGATTAAATATGGATATCAAACACACATAATCAACACATTATAGGTTCATTTTGGGACTATATTTTTAATGAATCAGATGAAAATCCTTATTCAATTTTATAAAGACTTCATTAGTTAGTTGGAGGACCAAGGGTGAATGTATTATCATAAAATTGGTATGTATTTAATGGTTATACATTCTATAGAAATTATCATGATGAAGATGGTACCATGAAAAATAGTGGAGTTATACTCCTGGATGAAGTGATTCATGTTTCTGGTAGTAGGAAAATAAATTAAATTTACTGGAATATTTCATACTTTGGATTCATCAAAAAAATGGGAGTTGGATTATACAAAATTACCAGTGCTTATTTTTTTCAGTTCAAGTGGGTTAATAATAGAATTTCCATTAAAATAGATGAATGGGGATTAATGAATGATTATTTTAGTAAGGAAGTTTAAAAAGAAAACCCATTTAAAATGGAATTATAAGAACTATAAGTATTTAATATTGCAGATCCCACAAATTGAAAGTGGTCAATTGTTTTGTTATCGGAAAAAACCACTAAATGGTCAGATAAAAATTCAACCGAGGATGACCATTTCATTGGTACATTGCAATCATTTCATAGTGGTCCCAATCTTGGAAGAGTTATGTATGATAGAGGAGACCACAATGAAGGGTTTTGGAACATTGATATATGGTTAAAATCCATTCATCCATTAAAAAAATAGTGTTTAATATTCAGGTTACATTCGTTTTTGGAATATACATCATGTTACCTCATGTTATTATCGATTTTCTTCTATATTTATGTTCTATAAATTAAATATTAACCATTTCAGTAGATAATGACTTCTACACATGTCTGTTCTTCCAAGCCTAAGGAACAACATGTCTCTTAACCAGATTCTTCTTTTAGTGCATAGGAATGACTTTATACACATGTTGGTTCTCCCAAACCTGAGGAACAATAGGTTTCTCAACCTTCTACTAATCCCAGTGCGTAGGTAGAATGGCCATTTTCACATGTCAATTCTATCTCTCTAGAGGAAAATATTGAAAATGTTGATTCCAAGGAATTTGTAGGTGATGCAGGGCCATTTTCCCTAAAAAATAGGATCACCTTAGTTTTATTGTGTTAGAAACAATTATTATGGTGAAAGTAAAAGGCATCAAATTTGAGGTGGGGTAGAATGCACGGGGTCAGCATGTTAACCCGAACAAGGCCATGTTCAGTATTTATATTGGAATCTTGGCTCAGTAATGAATTCCGATATTTGTGGTGACATGTTTTTCATTTGATGAAGGCAGTGATGTGGGAAGTTATTACGTTAAAATTATGATATCATTTCTTTATTTTACATAAAAATAAAATAATAAATCATTAATGTACACTTCATCATCCATTGTAGAGGGGAATTATATTATTTGACTCCTAAAATAAATATGTGTTAATTCTTACTAGAATGATTCATAAAGTATTTCGAAAAATTCTAACAATACATCATCTTAATGATGATGAAGGGAAAATAAACCTACTCCTACTGGTGATCTATGAACAGAGTATAACCCAAGAAGTGTGGGGTGTATTTATTGAACATCGTGAAGATTTGTCTTTTAATGTACATTGTGGTCAGTAATACCTTTTTTGATGATTCCTTTATTTATCACGTTGATTGATAATTTTGTATTTATGAAATATAAAATGAGTTATGGAAACAGTGAACGAGCAAAAAAACCGACATACCCCTACTGTAATGTAAGGATGGTGTACGCATCACTTGAAAAAATGGGTATATAATTTAAAATAAGTGTAACACTTTTATGTGGCATGAAAAAACACCACAATTATGTTCCTCTATTTATATTCAGATTTATGATATGAAATGAAAAACCACATCCATCCAACATTGTGTGCTATGGAAGGAGGCACGTAATATAATTACGTGATACTAATTGATGAAAACACATAAAAGTGTGGGAAACATGTGTAAGTATTAAATAATAATAAATTTTTCTTCAAATAACTATTAAATAAAAATGATCACTTATTTTTATATATTTTATATCTGAAATTGTCACAAGAAATAGGAATACATGTTTTATATGAACACAAAATTCCAGTGGCCTTGAAACAGCCAGAACAGTGTTGTCATGTGAGACGTGTGGGTTTTAGGGTGAGGCTCGGAATATATTATTAGAAAAAAACAAGAGTATGGTAAAAGTGAAATAATAAAATTTATGAGAGAAAAAACATCAACCTTTAATGACATTTGTAATGGAATATATAGATGTCAGAAACATTAATGAGGGAGAGGAAAATAGAAGAAGCAACTCAAGAACAACCACCACAAGGAGATCCCTAACCACCCCCACCAACTATGAGGCTAGTGATTACACTAAATGAAATGTCTTAGAAGTGGTAATCAATGTTATAATAGATGTTTTTGTGAAATGTGAATCATACTGAAAATGATACCTTTCTTATTTTGATAATATACAGGGTGATAATGGCTATTATTTATATCTATAAATCCCTAACCAACACCTTTTGGGATGGGATATGGTGATAAATATTTGAAGTGACATTCAACACAACAAACCACATCCAACATGACATGTGTGAGTTTCGATTAGTTTATCCCATGAGACAAATGTTGATATACCTATTCCAATTCATGAGGATGATAGTAATACAGTTGAAAACACTGTTGGAAAATTCATCGCATCGCCGTCACATCTTGTAAAAAATACCAATAGGAGGTATTCTTTTCCATTTTACTTTTCAAGATAAAAATTTGACAAATAATGAAAATATATATAGAATGATTAATTATATTATAGACGGACAAAGATATGAAGATGAAATAAAAAACCTCCTCAAATCCACCGAACAGATTGAGAAACTGATCAAATAGATATAAAAAAACAACATTACCCTACTCGTTCTATATCCACATTTACGTCATTCAAGGCTCATGTGTATATAATGTTAAAATACGGTTGCAACCACATAGTTGAATTCGAATAAAATATGTACATAGAGAAAGATCAAGAATACATAGGTGTTAAGAGTGTAACTAAAATCCTCAACTATTATTGGATGGGTGGCTCATTTTTAAATGTATACATGAGGTATTTATCCATGATATCATTTTCAAAAAGCTGATATACTATTTTAATTATGAATAAATACATTTAATATTTTTGGCAGGCGTATATATTAAAAAAATGAAGGGATTTTTCCAGGACAAAAAGTTCTGACTCATTAGTCACCACATCACCTCTAAAGAATAAGAAAAAATAGGACCCAAAAAAAGGATGAAACAGTGGAAGGTCTAATCAAATTCTTTGGATGATATATTTTGGAAGTAAAACTCTATTTGTTACCAGTGATGTAGGGGTAAGACTATACAATTTAATCATATCAAATTTATTTTCATTTCATTCATCACTTATTACTTTTTGTGTTTTTTGATATAAATGGATGCTCATTTTAGTAAATTTAAATATACTAAATAATTATTTCCTAGATCCGATTCAGGGAAATCCAAAAAATTAGCCACACATAATGGAGTTTTTAAATGTTTAATAAACTGAATCCAACATTTTAGAACATAACATCATGTTGTATAATTTATATTACCTTTTAATGAGGATTCTATTATGATAGGGTGGTGCACCACTATCATGAAGAACTCTAAATGAGGTCAAGGACTAAGCCCATGGAAGAAGAAAAGTTCTATTATTGGATATGTATCAATGTATATGTATTAAGATTTCACTATTCAAACAAATATCAAAACAAATTACTTATTCTACTCAATGTTTTAGCAGTGTCTAGAACAAACCAATGTAAAAGATTGTGGTTATCATGTTTGTAAATTTATGAGAGAGATCATATTCCGTGAAAATCTAGCATCAATGAAGAGTTATTTTCAATGATAATTACCATTCCATTTAATATATTTATTAATCAATTATGTTTTTAAATTTTTGAATCACTATTACGGCTGTAAAAAATACTCATATTTACAAGGTGATATATATGTTCTCAGAAACGAATCAGAAACATACATAATGGAAGAATGCACACAAATAGCATTAATATGTGACTTCCATATAATTATTTTATTTTTCCATATTTTTGTATAATTTACTTTTTTTTAATATTATTCACTTAAGAATTTTTTTTATAGGTGGATTCCTTTGTTCGATTCGGGGCGGATTGTTCAAATATTTTCATGCTTGTGAGAGATTGTACTTCGAGGATGCAATTGAGATAATGAAAAGAAGGAAATGGGTCTAGAATATAAAAATGTGAATTCCTAAAACTTATTCATTTAATTATTTTTTCATAATTTTATCTCCTAATTTTATGTTATGTTATTTATCATTTTTATCTAATAAATATTTATTTATTTTACAGATATTTTGGGAGGTCATATTTTCCTTTAAACTATCTCCAAAACACCAGAAAATAGAGAACATGTTGAATTAAAAGTATTTATTCTTAGTATTATAATTCAAATTATGACTTCCCAAAATATATATCATGAATATTTTCCTAAAAAGTGTACTAATCGGCTGCATATCAATCAGATGCACCTCAATTTGATACTCATTGTGCTCAGTATGACTTAAAGTGTTTGTTTTTAGTTTATAATAGTCTTTGATCCATTAAGATTATTTTATTTTCAACTTCCGTGATTTTATCCATGACACATGATTATGATCTATGATATGCACACTAGTGAAAAAATGTTTAACACGTCTGCATTTTGCACATCGGTTCCATATAACTAAGGTGTAATGCTGTTAAAATCAGTTTATCATGTCGGTTATAAAATAACCACCATGATAATTCAACATGAATTGGTTTTTTACATCAGTTATAAAATAAATTATTTAAAAATACCGATATTAGATTTATCACATCAGTTATTTCATAACCGACGTGAAAGATCAAATCTGGGCAATTTATCGGGTCGATTTTTTTATAACAGACGTGATAAATAATATCTCGGAAATTTATCAGGTCAATTATAAAATAACTTATGTGATAAAAGATTTTGTACATAAGTTATTAAATAACTAACATTATAAACACAAAAAATAGTTTATCACGTCTTTTATTAAATAACCAATGTGATAAATCTTTTAAATGATTTATCATTCCATGTATTGTGCCATTCTATTTTATTCTATTGGGAGACCTGTGATTCATCTCTCTCGCGCAGAAAACCTAGAACGGATTCTTCAAGGTTGTACCCTCCAACCTAGTTTTATCAACATCATTAATCATCTTTATTATCACTATATCTATCAGGTTTACTCGCAACACTGAAGTAAGCCTCACACGCCTCAGTATCATTTTTTTTCACGATTCCGTAAACATGTATTTTGAGATGTTATTTTTATATCTTTATTATTTCTATCATGGAAAGTATCATAGTGTTCTTTTATACCATGCTAAATTATTTTATTGTAAAATAAACCACGGTAGTGATATCATGCATGTTCTACGATTTTTGTTGCTACCATGTGTGTTCTATCATGTGTGTGTGCGTGTACTTTCATGTGTGTAGGGGTGGGGGTGTCTAGGGGGTGGGGGTGTCCAGGGTTGGGGGCTATCTAGGGATTGGGAGTATTCCAAGGAGGTGGTGGTATCTATGTGGTTTATAAGGGGGTGGGGATGGTGTCCAGTGGTGTGTGGGGGATTTCCTAGGGGGTAGGTAGTGTCCGAGGGGTGGTGTCCAGGGGGTGAGGGGGTTGTCCAAGGGGGTAGGGGTGTCCAGGGGGTGGGGGGTGTCCAGGGGGTGGTAGTGTCTAGGTGGATGGGTTTTTCCAATGGGATGGGGTGTCCAAGGGGTGTTAAAGGGGGTGGGGGTGGTGTCCACATTGTGAGGGTGATATCCAATGGGGTAAGGGTGTCCAGGTTTGGGGTGGTGTCCATTGGGGTGCATGGGTTTTCCAAGGGGGTAGAGGGTGTCTAGGGGGTTGGGGGTGGTGTCCAGGGGTGAGGGGTTGTCCAAGGGGGAGGGGGTGTCCAGGAGGTGGGGTTTTCCCTAGGGTGGGGGTGTCCTGGGGTTGGGGGTCGTCCAAGGTGTTGGGGGGTTTTCCATGGGGGTGGGGGTGTCCAGGGGGTGGGGGTGTCTATGGGTGGGGGTATCTAGGGGGTAGGGGTTGTCCAAGGGGGTGGGGGTGTCTAGGGGTGTCCAAGGGGATGGGGGTGGTGTCCAGGGGGTGAGGGGGTTGTCCAGGGTGTATGGGAGTCCAAGGGGTGGGGTGGTCTCCAGGGGTGGGGGGTTTTCCAAGGGGGTAGGGGTGTCAAGGGGGTGGGGGTGTCCAAGGGTGGGGATGTCCTAGGGGTGGGTTGTTGTCCTGGGTGTGGGAAGATGTCCAAGGGGGTGTCCAAGGGGTTTCCAAGGGGGTAGGGTGGTTTCTAGGGGTGATGGGGATTTCAAAGGAGTTGAGGGTGTCCAGGGGGTGGGGTTGTGTCCAGGGGGTAATGGGGATGTCCAAGAGGGTAGGGGTGTCCAGGGGTGGGGGTCTCTAGGGGTGGGGTTGTGCAGGGGGATGGGGGTTGTCCAGGGGGTGGGGTGTCTAGGGGGTGGGGTGTCCAAGGGGTGGGGGTTTCCCAAGGGTGTGGTGGTGTTTAGGGGGGTGGGGTTTCTCCAAGGGTTGGTGTGTCTAGGCGGTTGGGGGTTGTCCATGGGGATGGGGGTGTCTAGGGGGTGGGGGTGTCCAGGGGGGGTCTCTATGGGGTGGGGGTGACTAGGGGGTGGGGGCTATCCAAGGGGATGGGGATTTCCAAGGGGATGGGGTGGTGTCTAGGGGTGTGATGGGATGTACAATGGCGTTGTTGTGTCTAGGTGTGTGGCTGATATCCAGGGGTGATGGGGTTGTCCATGGGAGTATGGGGTGTCTAGGGGTTGGGGTGTCTGGGCGGTGGGGGTTGTCCAACGGTTGGGGGGGGGGGGGGGGGGTTGTCCCAATGGTGTGTAAAACCGTTGGGATATTCTATCCCAATGATTTCAGGGGCTATTTCAATGGTATTAAATAATTGGGATAGGTGTAATTTTCAGTAGTGAAAGTATACATATTTTAATAATTATACATCATATATCTTGATTACAGAAGGGTGAATTTGGTATCTAGTTGCACCAGGATCTATTCATTGTATACCGTAAGAAGAAAGGATCCAAGATGAATTTATACTGTTATATCATGATCCATATGTGATATATGTAATCCTAAAATGATTTTCATATTAATATAAACTATTATATCTAACTCTATTTAATTTTTGAAATCATTTTCATGCATATATTTTTCAAATAATCATATATTTGTTTTATATTCAAAAATTTTTTTACATGCAAATTATGATATTTTCCATATAAATATAAATTTTTATTATCTTAACAAGATGTATAATTTTTATATTAGTTATAGTTAATATTGAGTCAACGTTGAATTATGGAACATCGAATGAGTAATGATTACAAGGAAGGTTTTGATTCCTTTTTTGAATTTTCTAAATGAAATATTCCAAGGAGCGACATTTTTTTCTTTTTATTCCTGAAATGTTTGAATATGAATATGTTGAAAAGCAGTGTGATAAATGATCATTTGATTTTTCATGGTTTTAATCCAAGTTACAGCCCTTGTATTTGGCATGGTGATACTAGAAATAATGTCAGATCTACTGATCATGATGATTTGCAAGATGGTTACTCTGATGGAATTGAAGAAATAATTTATGATATTGTAGCATAACATATCGAGATAGAACTGGTAGTTTCGCGTCTATATGGTGATGATGAAAAAAAATTGTATCATGGTTTTATGGATTTCACGGTTTTTTTGGCAGTGTTAAGATTGATTAACCTGAAGGTGAAACATGGATGGAGTGACAGACGTTTTACAGAGATTCTATAATTGTTGAAATAAGTTCTTCTAAAAGGAAAACATCTTCTAGATTCACATTATAAGGAAAAGAAAATATTATTCCTGATGGGATTGGGATACAGGAAAATAAATGCATGTTCGAATGATTGTATGATATATAGGAAGTAATATGAATTTTTTTTTCAGAGTTTCTTAAATGTGGGACATCGTAGTATAAGTTGAAAGAAAAATCACAGGCTCATATAGAGATTACAAAGATCCATGCCAAGTTATTTTGGTATCATTCTATAATTCATAATTTGAAACATTTATTTTCTAATTTACATGATGAAAAAAGGTTAAGATGTCATGCTAATGAGAGGAGATCTAATGGGAAAATACGTCATCCATTTGATTGTCCACAATGGAAGAAAATTGATGAGCAATATCCAACATTTAGAAATGCAATTATAAATCTCAGACTTGGGTTGTGCACAGATGGAATGAATCCATACCTAACCATCAATAGGACACATAATTCATGGCCTATTTTATTTTTAATATACAAACTCAGACCGAAAGTTTGTATGTTGTGAAAATATTTCATGTTGAGTATAATGATCTATGGTCTGAATAAACTTGGAAATTATATTGATTTTTTCCTTTCACCAATGATTGATGTTTGGAATCTTTTTTGGGAGGATGGTATTAGGGTTTATGATTCTTATAAAATTGAATATTTTCAACTTCATGCAGTGATTATGTTCACTATAAATGACTTCCCAACTTATGGAAATTTGATTGGATATAGTTTTAAGGGGCATAAAGCATGTCCAATTTTGCGAAAAACAGACTACATATTGTAAATTTCAATGTGGGAGGAAAACAATATACATGTTTTATCGAATGTTTTGTCTATTTATCACCCTTGTGAAAGGATAAAAAATGCATTCAATGGCTCACAAGATTTTGATATTTCTCCAAAAACTTCATCATCTGTTGTTTATTTTGAGAGGGTGTGAAAATTTTATGTGACTTTGTTAAATACACATAAATATGGTAATGATATACATATTTTGAAGAAAATGTCAATATTTTTTGAGTAACCATATCGTAGATATCATGATGTGAAAAATAATATTGATGTCATGAACGTGGAGAAGAATATCTATGACAGTTTGATAGGAATATTGTTAGATATTAATGGAATGAATAAAGATGGTTTGAATGCAAGATTAGACTTAATATAAATGGGAATACATTTGGAGTTATCTACCACTCCTAATAGTAGACAAACATTACTTCCTCTATCTTTTCATACATTATCCAAGAGGGAGAAAGTTATATTTTTTCAGTTTCATCATTATATCAAAGTGTCTCAAGTTTATTCATCAAATGTAAAAAAATTTGTCTCTTTGAAGGATTTAAATTTGATAGGTTTGAAATATCCTGATTTTCAAATCATGATGCAACAAATTCTACCAGTTTCATTGAGTGGAATATTGTCCATTCAAATCAGAAATACTATAATGAAGTTGTGTTTTTTTTCAATTCAATTTGAAATAAGGTGGCTGATGTGAAAGCTTTGAACATTTCGGAAAAGGATGCAATTTATATACTTTTTCAATTGGAAATGTATTTTCTTATATCTTTTTTTGATATAATAGTGCATTTAATGGTTTATCTGGTTTGAGAAATATATCTTTGTGGACCTGTATATCTTCATTGGATGTATCCTTTTGAAAGGTATATAAAAATGTTGAAGGGGATTGTTAAGAATCCATAACGACCTAAAGCCTCCATTATTGAAAAGTATATTTCTGAGGAGGTTGCGAAGTTTTTTATGAGCTACTTGGCTATGACAGAGCACATAGATTCTCCTCAATCTCACCATGAATGAGTTAATAATGAGAGAAAGAGTATTTGTGGCTTGAAAGTCAAATCATTATCAGATAAACAGATGAAGAAGGTGGAATTATACATATTGAATAACATATTTGATGCTAAGCCGTATATCACATTTCATATTAATGTGTTGAAACAATGTCATCCAACAAAGAAAGAAATGTGGATTTTGAATGAGAACAATAAAACATTATTTCCATGGTTTTAAAAGACCTTACTTAGTAGATCAGATGTATCAGAGACATTAAGATGGTTAGTGGGTGGTCCAAGTTTAAATATGATAACATGGTCTGGTTATGACATTAATGGATATACATTTCTTACGAAAGATCAGGATAATAGAAGTGCAGTTCAGAATGGTGGTGTATTGTTGTTTGCAGAAGAAATTAATTTTTTGAGTTCTAAAGACAAAAACCCAATTTCTACATCAAGTGCATATTATGGAATCATTGAAGAAATATGGGAATATTATTACATTAAAAATAAAGTTCCTATTTTTAACTGAAAATGGTTTATCGGTAACAACATTGTCAAACATAATGAATTTGGAATGAAATTTGTTAATATGAATAGTTTAGAAGGCACAATAGATTCTTTGATAAGGAAAAAACATGCAAAATATATTTTCTATGTAGTTGATCAATGAGATATGTAGTGTTTTGTTGTTTTAAAAATGAAAAAACAATATGTTTATGAGGATCAACTTGATAATGATGCTGATTTATGTGAGATCCCTACATCCATGGAAAGATTAGCAGAAAATAATGATGATCATATTAAATACACGGTTTGTGCCATAAGGAATGATCATGACGAAGGAATTTGGGAAAACAATCCATTTGTGTATTCCTAATATTACAGGTAAAATATTTTTATTTCATGTTTACAATTATTATTTTCATAAAATGTTTGATATTGTTATTTTTTTTCTTTATTAAAATGTGTATTAAAACAAATAAGTAGAAATTTTTGTTTTTTTTAATTTTGTTTAGTTTTGTTTATTATGTTTACCATTACATAACTTCTATATTTATTGATTATGTTTAATAAAAATTATTTTATTATGTTTACCTATTTTACCATGTTTCCCATGTTTACCATGTTTACTATAGTTTACAATATTTTATCATTACGTAACATATATATTTATTGATTTTTTTGAATGAAAATTAAACTACCATGATTACCATGTTTACCACATTTACCATTGATTAACATGATTACCATATTTACCATGTTTAGTATTATATAACATAGTTCAGTTATCCATTTTTTGTTTACATTTGTATTATAATATTTGAATTTGTATATTTTTGAACAAATGTTTGCTCTTTTGATTTGAAGGATATTGGCATATCAATCAGTTGATCAACCACATGATTCTGGAGATGATCATCAAGATCATACCTATGGGGAGGAACATTCACATGCTCCTATTGATGTTCCCCAATATTCCTCATGTTCTTCCATAACGACAAAGAAGAGTTCAAGAGTTTGTAAGCATGGATACACAAATTTACCAAAATTATCACCTTACCATAGCCAGGACAAGAGGATACTCATTGAGTTTGATGAGAATGATATTACTAGAGGTCCAAATGCAAAATATTTTAAGAGTTTTTTATCAACTTAGGTTAAAAACAAAGTAAGCATTTTGTATGATGATTGAAGAAGTGTGGAAAAAAGAAATAATATCTTAGCTATGGGAGACAATTTTGGTAAGATCTTTTTCTATTGTTTGACTAATCTTTAAATGTTTCTAGTATAATATGTTTTACATATTCTTTATCAGATTACATTTGATATTCCTAACACTGGAGAAGTCAGGAGGATATTTTTATCGATGGATTCTAGGAGATAGAGGGATTTTAAATCAACCCTCACATCTGATTTCATTTTTGGTCATAGGAATCATGACAATCCATGTCATATATATCCTTTAATAAATGAATACACATGGAGACAATTTTTTAAAGTAGAAGAAAAGGTTCATTTTTTGTAAGGGAAATGAAAACTTTTATAATATTTCTTATATAAATGATATTATTAATGTTTTGTTAATGATTTCTGATTCTTAATTTAAGAAAACAAGGATATCTCATCAGTTGATCCAATCTAAAAATGTATACCCTCACAGTTTATCTCAGGGAGAGTATACATTATTGGAAGAAAAAATGATGGTGGAAAATTTAAAAAAACTAAGAGCTGAGTCTTAAAAATCTAGAGAGGTTTACCTCCATCCCTTCATTCTAAACATGAAAAAATGGAAGACATCTTGGATGGGAAAAGGGGTTATATCATTCAGAATAATCTAGAATCGTAGCTAAGAGTAGTGTAAGATATTTATTTTATTTATTTAAGATAATTATATTCTTTATAAAAATTGAATCATTATAGAAATGTTTAATTAATTAATACAGTATTCTCTTGAGGAGTAGAGCTCAAAGGGGGTATTTATAGCTGCTGGGAGGCAAGATATTTTCTCTACAGCATTGGGAAATCCCGAACACCCTGGTCATGTATGAAAATTGTCGATGATTTTATAGGAAAGAAATGTTTTTCCATATTCTTCAACTTATTCCATTTAGGGTGTTTATAAAAAAAATAGAATCATTGCAGTCTTAATTTCATAATATTAATGAGATGATGGAGGAAAAGATTAGAGCGTCAGTACAGTCTATGTTTGCAGACATGAAGAGAAAATTTTAGATTGCATCTCACACTCCTCTACATCCCCCTACAGACCCCATTATTTATCATCCACTTCCATCCAAACTTATGCGACTCATTACCATATAGTCATGTATGTTATATATTTTATTTTATTTTTTCTATTAAATTTGTTTTAACATTTGAAAACTGATATATTTTTCTATTTATTTATAGTATTAATTCAAAGGTAAATAAATATTTTATATAAAACAATAGATAAAAATGGATATGAAATTAGATATATATTCTAGTATTCTTGAAAAATTGGTAAGATATTCAAATTTTTTGGAAGATCATTTTTAGTTTCCAATGTACGATCATGTTTTTGGACGGGTAATAAATGTGTGGATTATGAAAAATGATTTCATGGATATTTTTACTAGAGATAAGTTGAGCATCAATGTGGTGAATATTTTTTCCATGTAAGTCTTAACACCTTTCCCTATATTATATTGATTAAAAATGTATTCTTATGTATATTTTTTATTAGGTATCTTTAGAACATGTGTTAGAAGAATGACCAAACATATGTATATGGATTCATGGACCTACATATGATTTCCCCTAAAGCACAATAATTGGATGAGGAACAAAGAACAATTTATATTTCCAATATATTTGAACAGAATATAATCACACAGTGTTGGTTGATGCCTTTTTGTGAGAGTTATGAAATATATATCTTGAAATGTATTCTATATATTTTAATATAAAAAACGACTAACCTTAAATTTTCTTTTATCTTAGTGATCATTGGATGTTAGGTGTTTTTTTCACTAGAGAAAATAGTTTATTGGATATGCTCTATCTATGGAAATGTGTGGTGAAGTTTTAAGAATATGTTGGAAAATAAAGTTTCAATTTATAAATAATAATTAATATTATAATAATTTTTTAATTTATCTAATTCATTTTATTTTCTAATAGGGTATGGGCATACTTTAGAAAATATACAATGAAAAATGAGTGCAAAGATTATATATGTAAAATTAATGGTAAATATCCATTTATAATTTGTACTTTTTGATGTATTACATAAAAATGATTTTTTGAATTGACACTCATTTAAATGGAATTTTCATGAACAATAAGGCATCAATGAATGAGGATATTCTATGTTATGATTTATATATGAAATTATTATGAATGGAATAATAATAAACATTGACCAGGTTAGATTTCCTTATAAACTTTTCCATAATATTTCATTTGATTTATTCATTATACATGTTAACTACTTTGCATTAAATTTTTAGCAATTTTATGACACTCAACGCTATAGTTATCAAGAGTTCGACCACTTACAAGTGAAATAGTCAAATTAATTTATAGGTTTGATTAGATTTTGGTTTGTTTATAGTGTAAAAAGTAATTTTGAATATTGTAATTATAATTGTGTATTTGGTAGTAGTTTTGGTTAGATTTTTTTAGTTGAAATAGTAAGGTTTGAATGTTATATATGTGAATATTTAATTTTTCTTGGGTTCTTATTATTTTGGATTAGTCCTAATGTTTTTCTATTATAGATGATGGTCTGGTTTTGGTTTGATTTTTGTCTAGTTTCTCCTTATTTAAGTTCTACTTTTGCAGATCATAGTAATGGTATTGCAGTTTTATTACAAAAAATGGTTTTACATCCGTTAATTTATAACTCACATAATAAATGAATGGGTATATTTTATTTTGTTTTTTATTACATAACCAACATCATATATCATTTTCCACATCGGTTATTTAGTAACCTACATGAAAAACCCTTCAGATGTTCAATTTATCATGTCAGTTATTTAATAACTGACATGAAAAACAATATACCATTCCAGTTATTAAATAACTTATGTGATAAATCGATCCTTTGAAGGGTTTTTTCACATCATTTATTTAGGAACCGGCATGAAAAACTTTTCTAACTTATGCTTTTTACGTTAGTTTTAAAATTACAGACATAAAAAAAATATTTATATTGTCTCTTTTAATAACGTTAGCTAAAAACTGATGTAAAAAATAAAAAATAACCGACATAAAAAAACTTTTTTACACAATTGGAAATGTATGAATTTATAATGCCAATATCACCTTCTAACAGCTTTATTCTTATGTTATCCTATTATTATAATTGATATCTCCTTTTTTTACACTTATTCAATATCTATGATCACCATTTATTTTGTTTCCTATCATTATGTTATTAAGATTGGTTTTAGAAATGTAATGATTAAGAAGGTTTCTAGTAAATAAAAACATAATGAGAGTCTCTTATAAACTAGTTCTTTATGTTTTCATATTTCCTAAATCATTAGTCATAAACTATTTTGGAATAGATCATTATGTTATGTTAGGAATATTAATCTTCTAAGATGTGATATATATGTATGAAATATCTGGGTCAATATAATTGGTATTAGAGAAACAACCCTACTCAAAATTGAGAAAAAATAACAAGTGACTGGTATCGCTCATAGTGTGTCTTTTTATTTAGAATTGAAATTACACTACTGTAAATACAGCCTTTCCCAATGGTTTTGAACCATTTCGAAAGTCTGAAAAACCATTGGTATATGATATACTAATGGTTCTACACACCGTAGGGAAGTAATTATTTTGGGAAAAGAATTTCCCAATAGTTTACAGTGAACCGTTGTGATAGGGTGGGGAAAAATTAACCTATACCAGCATTTGTATCAAACCTTTGGGATAGTTTTTCCCAACAGTTTGGCTTGAACCATTGGGAAAGCCCAATGACTCTCCTCTTTCCCAACGGATCATTGAACCATTGGTAAAAAATAATCAGAGATGCTATGCCACAGGTTTAAAACCGTTGGCATAGCCTATGCTATAAAAATTGCACAGCAGCTCTGCAATTTGCACAGGAGGCCTCATTTTGTGCATTCCCTCTCATTTTCAATCCAATTATTGTACCTGCAATAAACTAACACATACATATACAACTATTTTACCTGTAATAACCAACTAACACATACATATAGAGAACAAATTCCTACACATTTAACATATTATGCATCCCAGAACTATTCACATCTATAATTAAATTAAAATTCATAACGTAATTATAAACATACATAATTCATTTAGAATTCAATTTAAAATTTAGATGACGATTATATGTGGAATCCGGAATTCAATTCATGATTTGATATGTTTTTTGTATACCATATATTTTTACCTGAAATGATGTCCATTTTAAACAAAATAAATACACCTGGAGTGATACCGGACACACCGTGCCTCAGATTGAGGCGAGGATAACTCGTACACAACAAAAATGACCCATTGATCATTGTCCTAAAGTATCAACATATTCTGAAAGCATTGGATTGGTTTTCCGTATGCTAGTTGATTTTTTTCACATAAAATGATGTCCTTTTGAAACAAAAAACAGACACTTTGAGTGGTGTCAGCCACACCACGTCTCAGATTTAGAGGGGTTGATTTTTACTAATCACATATGACCCATGGATCGTTGTTCTAATGTATCAGCACAATCAGAATCTGTTTTGTCAGTTTAACATATGTACTTAAAATTTTGTCCATTTTAAACAAAAGGAAGCCACTTAGAGTGATATCGGTCACACCATGCCTCAGATTAAGGTGGTGTTGACTTGTACACGTCACATATGACCCATGGATCTTTTTCCTAAGCCTCAACACATTTCGAATTCATTTGGTCAGCTTTTCGTATGTCAGTTGTTGTTTTCACATAAAATGATGTCCCTTTTAAACAAAAGAGAGACACTATGAATGGTCTCGGCCACGCTGCGTCTCGGATTGAGCCAGGGTTGAATCGTACATGTCACATATGTCCCATTGATTGTTGTGACAGAGTATCTACACAATCAGAATCTGTTTGGTTGGTTTCATGTATGCTAGTTGTCGTTTTAACTTAAAATGAAGTAAATTTTAAACAAAAGAGAGACACATTGAGTGGTTTCGGCCACACCACACCTCAGATTGAGGGGAGTTTAACTCGTACACGTCACATATGTACCATGGTTCGTTCTCCTAAATTTTCAACTGTAAACAGATGTGTTTGGTCCGTTTTCCGCATATACTTAAAATGTAGTCCATTTTAAACAAAATTGAGACACTTAGACTGATCCCGGCCACACCGTGACTCAAGATGAGCTAGGGTTGGCCCATACATGTCACATATGACCCATGGATCGTTGTGATAAATTATCAACAGATTCTGAATGCATTTGGTCGGCTTTCCGTATTCCAGTTGTTCTTTTCACTTATAAACCTCTCCATGCTAAACAAAATAGGCACAATTAGAGTGGTTCTGGCCACACCGGGTCTCAGATTTAAATGAGGTTGACTCGTACATGTCCCAAATGACCCATCAATCATTGTCCTAATGTATCAACACAATTCGAATGCTGTTTTTCAGTTATCCGTATGCCAGTTGATGTTTTTCACTTAAAATGATGTCCTTTTGAAACAATAGACAGACACTTTGAGTGGGGCCAGCCAAACCATGTCTCATATTGAGTAAGGGTTGATTAGTACATGTCACATATAACCCATAGACCGTTATCCTAATGTATCAAAATAAACCGAATGTGTTTGGTCAGTTTTCCGTATTTACTTAAAATGTTGTCCATTTTAAACAAAAGAGATCCACTTAGAGTGATACCAGCCACACCGTGCCACGGATTAAGGCAGGGTTGACTCATACACATCAAATATGTCCCAAGGATCATTTTCCTAAATCATTAACACATTTCGAATGCGTTTGGTCAGTTTTCTGTATTCTAGTTGTTCTTTTCACTTATAATCCTGTCCATTTTAAACAAAAGAGACACAGTTAAAGTGGTACCGGCCACACCATGTTTCTAATTTAGACGGGGTTGACTTGTACACGTTACATATGACTCGTGGATCATTGTGATAATGTATCGACACAATCTAAATGTGTTTGGTCAGTTTTACGTATTTCAGTTGATATTTTTACATTTAAAATGATGTCCTTTTAAAACAAAAGACAAACACTTTGATTGGTGTCAGCCACACCGCATCTCAGATTGAGGCAGGGTTGATTTGTACACATCCCATATGACCCATGTATCGTTCTCCTAATGTTTAAATGGAAACCAAATATGTTTGTTTAGTTTTCCGTATATACTTAATATGATGTCTATTTTAAACAAAAGAGAGAATCATAGACTAATCCTGGCCACACCATTACTCGTATTAAGCCCGGTTTGGCTCTTACCTGTCACATATTACCAATGTCTCGTTGTGCTAATGTATCAACACAATAAAAATCCGTTTCGTCAATTTTCCGTATGGACATAAAATGTTGTCCATTTTAAACAATAGAGAGCAACTTAGAGTTATCCCGACCACATCGTGCCTCGGATTGAGGCGGTGTTGACTCATACATGACACATATGACCCCTGGATCATTTTTATAAACTATCAAAAGATTCCAAATGCGTTTGGTGGGTTTTCCATATTCCAGTTGTTCTTTTCACTTCTAATCCTGTCCATTTTAAACAAAAGAGACACAGTTAGAGTGGTGTCGGCCACACCGCATCTCAGATTTAGATGGGATTAACTCGTACACATCTCAAATGACCCATGGATCATTTTCCTAATGTATCAACACAATCCGAATCTGTTTGGTCAGTTTTCTGTATGCCATTAGATGTTTATTCAGATAAAATTATGTCTTTTTGAAACAAAAGACACACACATTGAGTGGTTCTGGCCACACCGCATCTCAGATTGGGGCAGGGTTGATTCGTACACGTCACATATGACCCATGGATCATTCTCCTAAAGATTAAATGGAAACCGAATTCATTTGCTCGGTATTCCATATGTACTTAAAATGTTGCCCATTTTAAACAAAAGAGAGGCACTTGGACTACTCCCGGCCACACCGCGACTCGGATTGAGCCTAGGTTGGCTTTTATATGTCACATATGACCCCTGGATCGTAGTGCTGATGTATCAACACAATCAGAATCCGTTTTTTCAGTTTTCTGTATGCCGGTTTTTCTCTTCACTTATAATCTTGTCCATTTTAAAAAAAAGTGACACATTTAGAATGATGTCGGCCACACCTCGCCTCGTATTGAGGTAGGGTTGACTCGTACACGTCACATATGACCCATGGATCATTGTTCTAAAGTATCGACACATTATGAATGTGTTTGGTCAGTATTTATTATGCCAATTGATGTTTTTCACATAAATTGCTGTCGATTTTAAATAAACAAGAGCCACTTTGACTAATCCCAGCCACTCCATGACTCGGATTGAGCCCTGGTTGGCTCGTACACATCACATATGACCCATGGATCATTTTGATAAATTATCAATAGATTCAGAATGCATTTGGTCAGTTTTCCATATTCCAGTTGTTCTTTTAACTTATAATCATGTCAATTTTAATCAAAAGAGAGACACTATGAATGGTGTCGGCCACATCGCGCCTCAGATTGAGGCGGGGTTGACTCATACACGTCACATATGACCCATGGATCATTTTCCTTTATCACCAACACATTTCAAATGCGTTTGGTCAGATTTCTGTAAGTACATAAAATGATGTCCATTTTAATGAAAAGAGTGACACTTAAACTGATCTCGGCCACATCGCGACTCAGATTGAGCCCTGGTTGGATCGTACCCGTCACATATGACCCATGGATCATTGTGATAAATTATCAACATAATCTAAATTCTTTTGGTTAGTTTTCCGTATGTCAGTTGTTTTTTCACATATAATCAAGTCCATTTTAAACAAAAAAGACATAGTTAGAGTGGTATGTTAGTTGTTTATTAACATTATTCAAATACACAATTTGACTATGGGTCATTGAATTAATTTATTTATGAAAATTTTACATTTAAAATGAGAATATCAGAACATTAATAGATGATAAAAATTTTACTAAAAATCATTGGGTAAATATTAAGGTAAACATGATTTATGAGAATCCTCATGTGTCTATTAGTGGAATGGTATTTACTTAAAATAATATGGAAATTCATATATAATATTTTTTTACCATTCTTAGTATGGATTAGTTTTTAGTTTATCATGCTATGAAACATTTCAGATCTAATAATGCCATGCCTTATGAATGCATCCCTTTTAAAACATACAAAGAATCTATGATATTTATTAGATGTGTAAATGTGATTTACGTTGATTATCATGATGACAATAAATAAAATATATATTATAGATTTTCTAGTAATAAATGAAATCAAGGAGGGTGGGGGGATATCCGAGGGGCTGTCCAGTGGGTGTCTAGGGTCTGTCTTGGGACCAAGGTTGAGGGTGGGGGGTCTATGTGGGGGGGGCTGTTCGGGGAGCTATCTGGGGTCCAGGGTGGAGGGTGGGGGCTGTATGGGGGGCTATCCAGGAGGGTGTCCGAGGTGCTATCCTGGAGGTTGTCTGGGGTCCAAGGAGGATGGTGGGGGATGTCTGGGGTGCTGTATGAGGGGCTGTCCAGGGTCCAGGGAGGAGGGAGGGGGCTGTCTGGGGGGGTCCAGGGGGCTGTCAGGGGACCAAGGAAGATGGCGGGAGGGCTGTCTGGGGGGGCTATTCTGGGGCCTGTTCGGGGTCCAAGGAGGATGGTTTGGGGTTGTCCAGGGTCCAGAAAGGAGGGGGGCTATCCAGGGAGTTCAGAAACACACAACCACTGAATGTCATCAACATCCATGAAAACATGCAATATATAAAAATAACTCAACTGCAATACTATACTACAGGTCTGGATAAAACCAACAACTATAATAGATTAAAAATCAAATTTCAGTAATATTAGTAAAAAAGTTATAGATCAACATATACCACATAACCATCACCATCATCACCATCATCATCACCCTCATCCATGTCCCCATCATCGTCCTCACCCTCCTCACCCTCCTCCTCGCCCTCGCCATCTACCTCGCCCTGCTTCTCTCCCTCCTCTTCTGCATCAGACTCCTCGCCATCATCATCATCAGCCTAGAAATCATATTAACCACCACTAGAACTTCCACCTGGTGCTCCATATATAGAACCTATCGATGACATATATTCATCAAAATATGGACTAGCCTCTGGTGGATGTGTTGGATGTAGAACATCAATAAATTTCATAAATGCATTGTTTGCCCTAGAAGACTATTCTGCCGTCTCTGTGGCCCTTATGTCAGCCTGTTCTTCTTGTGCCCTAACTTGATGCATCTTGGTGGAACAACAACTCATACCTGAGGAGGGACAATACCTCGTTGGGGCTGTCCTTGGTCAGCAATGTACACTTCCAGGATGCTTCTCTCCCAAAACATGATGTAAGTGATTAGTTTGCCCAAAATTGTCTTGTTCTTGGGAATCGAGGGCCTCTAAATAAGCATGTTACAAATATAAATATATTATTAAGTTAGAAAATAGATGTTAAAATATAAAATCAACCGATTAAAACTTACAATCTACTGCTGAGTTGCTTCGTTGATGGAACTTCCATCCTTTTTCTGTTTACTCGAGCAAAACATTTTTTCTCGAGGCACACACCCCTCCATATATTGTATTTTTATCTACAATGAAACTAAAAACTAAAGTTAGATGAAAACATTATAAAACTATTAAAGAATTTAGGAATCAAAAGAATGTGAAAGTCGTAATGAAAACATATAAACAATTTTCATACCTGCTTCCTCTAATGATCAAGAATCGTATTGCGTCCCATTGTGTGGAGGAATATTTTTGCATGAATGTTCTTTTTATTTTTTCCAAATGATTACAAAATAAAATTCTAATATAAAACAGATAGTATTAATGAAAAAAATGAAATTTATTGTTTAAATACATAAAATTTAATTAATACCTTAAACTAGGTACTCATCCAATGAGTAATCATCTGACGATACTGCTCTATAAGACAATCATCCACCACTGGTACTGCCTCTTACTCAATGCCAATTCTAGTAACCGAGCCAATATACAACTCATTATTGTAGGCTCTCTAAAGCTCGCCTTAATCCTTTAGATGTTCCGGTCGTGCACCCTCACCATCAGGAAAATTAAATCGAAGCTGACATCAAAATATTAATTCATATAAATACAAAAATAATTCATGGAATTAAATAGAACAGATTTTATTACCTATATCTCTGACAAGGATCTATCCATGACCACATGGGGAAAATGTCTCTACGATAGTGGGCTGATGGGAATGATGTTAGTGTATTTTGAAAGCGTCGCCATAAAACTCCGACATTGCTGCCCTATTTTCTCTACCATTTGGTTGTCTTCATTATAATCCACCATAACCTGTGTGTGGCGGTTCCACACCGAACACATGCGTATACACCCCCGCCCATGCCTCCTGTCAGTAGATGTATCTGTCATGAATGAAAAATAAATATTTTATCAAAACATGTTATAATTAAAATAATCATTGCTATAAATTTTTTTAGGGTTCTATAATTATACATGCGCCGGTCTGATTGTTGAGCACCACTGGATCCATAGAAACTGATGCAACACCCTGTGGTGGATCATGGGTCAAAGACAATGGAATATAGAAGCTCGGAGAGATAGAAGTTGAAAGAAAAGAAGATGAGATAGCTCTCTGACTAGATTCTGACTGGGGAGTGGGAATCATCAAGGGATGTGAAAATGATGGGCCAGAAGTTGAAGAAGGTAGAGAAAACATGGGAGGCCTAAATATCCCGTGTGTCCCTAATGACACACCAGGATCAAAATGTGGGAAGGATGACATGTCAGTGGGAGGGGCTGGGACTAGTCGGGTATGCGTAGCTGCTCGTCCTCCTCTGGTACGAACCCTCCTCGTACCACATGCCTGATTACTAGGACTAGTACTAGGATCATCAACGAATAACTATCTACGTATAGATGGATCCTACAAATATGTTTACAAAAAAATTAATCACATGACATTATATATTCATTAAATATATGAATTTGAAATACTGTACTCACCACAAGAACTAATGATGGAATTCCAAACTCAGTCGTTTAATGATTGTTCTCTATCATTTTTTTCCTTCCTCTCTCTTAAATTGGATGCATTTCCTGCTTTTGAAAAAAAAATTAATTAATTTGAAAATGTAAACAAATTTGTATCACAAAAAACTAAATATATGAGGGAATAGGGGGATTCATTGGAAATTTATCTATCAATTGTTTTAGAAGAGCTTGAATGGATTTATTAAATCATACAAGTTGTAATGTTCACCAAGTTAAAAATATTGTTTGACTAGGTTTGAATACAGTTCAATTCCAAATTAGAAAATGAAATTCAAATAAAACTATAAACAATAAACATTGAAAATTCACATAACGGTCTAGTTAGATAAACCATATTTGTGATCAATACTCAATAAATTTTAAAATTACCAACCTTAACAAACCAACTCAAGGTAAACCAAAATAATTGAGACCATGGATAAATGATTCTATATATTTTAAACCACAACATTAGGTTCAATATCAACTCTAAAAATTGATCTATTGGAGTCATCAAAATAAATAAATGGATTGTTTGTAATGGCACTAGGGTCATTGTCAATTCCATCATTATCATCATCAAAAATATGTCTTGGAATTACTTCAACTATGGAAAAAAATTTAGGTTGAAGTTGGACTTTGACATTAAAACTAGTTTAGCCATTGATGCCAACACATTTGTCTCTTCGGTAGCAAGAGTGTGAGTCATATTAATTACTTGAAATCCATAATAATCAATAAATGTGCCATGTATCATCATTGAATCAAACCAATGACATTTCGTCATTGTGACTTGTCCAGGAGAGTAATAATCCAATATTATTATTTTCTCAACAACTCCGTAATAACCCACATTTTCCAATCGTGGTTTACTATCTGATGCACTAGCATTACAATCTATTGTGGTAGTAACCATAACACCATAATGTCGTATTATCATGTTCTTTTCTCATTCAATGAAAATAAATTTGCACCCATTGATAACAATTGATTTACAGTCACGAACCACAGTATTAGGACCAAAAACCAAAGCTCTTATTTCCTCAGAGACAGAGTCAACAGAAAAACTCAATACCTACAATATAAATGACAATTAAACTTAATTAAATATTGATATAATTATTTTAAACAATAATATTTTTACCTTCAATTTTAACCATGAAGAAAACTCTTTGCTATGAAAAGTATCTCTCCTTCTCAAAGATAATGAATGATGGTTCCTAATTATAATTGTTTTATGTTCCCTGTAGATAAAAAATATCAATAGTTTAATAGATATATATGTAACATATACATAATAAATTTAGTTACCTAATATAGTCATCAAACAAATCACAATTGAACAAAACTGTGCGATTTTCCATCTCCTGCTCTTCATTGCTTAATGTTTTCAATGTATATGATCCCGGAATTCCTCTTTTTTGAGGAAGTGATGGAAAACTGGGTTCAATTTTCTCATACTATTCATATTCATTTCTTATTGGTCTATTCAATCGTTTAGTAAGATAAGACAAATACATCGAGTAGAAATCCATACATTCTTGATCCAAGTAACCATTCACGATAGACCCTTTGGGATGATTTCTATTTCAGACATAAGACATTAATGTCAACATATATCTTTTGGTTGGATACATCCAACGAAAAGAAACAGTTCCTCCGAGAAGTATTTCAGTGGGAATATGGACATTCATATGTAGCATCCATGTGAAAAATGATGGAGGAAATACATTCTCCAACTCACTCAAAATTATTGAGGCATCTATCCCCATTTTTTGAAAGAAATACTTGGACAACTTCTTTGACAAAATATCTCTAAACAAATTGCAGAACAGAATAACATCCACCCTTACATTATTGTAAAAAAGATGAAGGATTGGTATTGGAAGCAACTAATGCAGTAGAATGTGATAATCCAGTGTCTTCAATGATTTTATCTTCAACTCTCTTCTATTGACCCGTTTAGATATGATTCTTGAATAGCCATAATGAACTCTAATAGTCTCTAATACATCCAGAAATTGTTTTTTCCATAAGTTTCATCACAGAAGAATCACATGGATGTTACCATTTATTTTCACGGTTAAGCATAGGATGCAATTCTGGTATGATGCCCCAATCCACCAAGTCACATAATGATCGCAAATCATCTTTTGTCTTCCCCATGACAATTAGAAGAACCAAAAGAAACATTTCACATATATTCTTTTAAATATACATTACCTCTAATAAACGACGAATCAAATTGGTTGACCAATAAGGAAAATCAAAAAAGATACTCCTCTTTCTCCAATTGTAACTGGTTTCATTGGAAACATTCTTTCTCTTTCCCGATTTCGTTTGACCCTACCCGAACTAGAAACTAAAATCATTCAATTCATTAAGCACATCAGTTCCAGACATAAGATAAGGTGTATCATCAGTCTCTATGGTATTATCAAATCTTTGACGATTCATTCTATATGGATGATCCGTTCATAGGAATCGTCGATGTCCCATAAAACTGAAACTACAATGATTTTCAGTCTTCTGGAACGTGTATTCTTCATACAAACTGGACATGATAGTTTTCTCTCTGTTCTCCATCCAAACATAATTTTACAAGCTAGAAAAATCATTGATCATCCACATAAGCACAACACACATATGAAATATGTCTTTCGAACATGAATCATATGTGCGCAAACCCACGTCCCAAATAATTTTAAACTTGTTTATTAATGGTTACATGTATACATCAATATCAATCCTGGGATTAGAAAGACCAGATATGAGTATACTCATGAAAGTGAATGGTTTTTCCATACACAACCATGGGGGAAGATTATAAATGCGTATAAAAACTGGCCATGTCCTGTGCGAAGTAAGAATCTTCCCAAACGGATTAAAACTGTCGCATGAAAGACCCAACCTCACATTATGCACGTCAGCTGCAAAATTAGGATGTCGAGCATCAAATCACTGCCATGAAAATCCATCTGTATGATGAACCAACTCATCATTAGTCTTATTACTCTTGGTATCATTCCATATAATTTTTATTAATATGTCATCAGGAAAATAAATATTCTGGAGTCTGGGGATCAATGGAATGTGACACATTACATTTGTGGAACGCGTGATGGTGTTCCATCAGATTTTGACTTCCAGTGGGATGTGCCACATTATATACAATCATTTCGTTCAGCGGTTTCCTCCCATAATAAACAACAATCATTCTGGAAAGCATGAATATTGTTTCATGAAAATCCAAGTTCCTCAACTAACTTTCATTCCATATAGTGGTTTGAGGTAATATCTACATCATCTAGAAGTAAATCTTTTAAGAGAGTAAGAATGTAATAAATTTCTGTATTAGAAATCCCATACATAGTTTTCCCATGAAACAATTAGATTAAAAATTCTAGAATTTTCATTTTATCGCATTGTGTATATACTGGAGTCGTGGCAGCATCATTCAATTTTATCACCCTATCAATATCATCATTTTAACTAGATGCATCAGCTTTCCTCATATCAAATTCTTCTTGAGTTGAAATCCATTCTTTTTCTTGATGATGAATAAATGGAAACCGATCATCTAACAAATTATCTATTCCAGTCCTTTCATTTCGATCATCACCAATTTGAGATTTCATTTTCTCTCCATTGTGATACCACACAAAGTAGTATGCTTCAAAACCATTTTGGTTATGTGGTAGTTGACTTCTTTACAGCTCAAACAAGGTCTACCAACACAATTGGAACATGGGAAGTGTATGTGACCAATATCTGAAGCATTTTGAAATGAAAAATCTATAGAGATCTCCAAATTGTTTTGAAAATCGCTTGAGATACGATCAGTTTCATACATACAAATTCTATCCATTCTGTAAAAAGAATTTATATAAGTCGTTTTGTCATAAATAATTAAATAGGATTGAACTTTAATAGAAAATACATTTAAGTAAACAATAAAGGATGAAAATAATCAATTTATCAACTACACATGTGAAAAAAACATGCTAATGTGTTATTGAAAAAATGTAAAACCAACTAAAACTTAATTTGTTATCACATCACAACATGCCTCCTCCTATAACCCTATTATTAGGGTATCATGAACATGAATAACATCAACCTTGTTCCATATTCCTACCATACATGACCCCAACAACATGACACATCTTATTATAACCTTATCACATTGCACCTCACCTAAAAAAACTAGGGAAATAATTGTACATCTCACCTAAAGACACAAGGACAATCACATTGCATCTTGCCTAAAAACACATGGTCAATCACTTATGAAGGAAGAGTAGAAAAGAAATGGTAGTTAACCAACCATATAACCACCAACCTAGATATTAGAAAAAATACCCATAACTCAAAACCTCTGATCAATGGTAAGTTCATCCATCTCTGGTTGGGAATGTGTAGAATTAACATAAAATACATGATATATAGATAGCACAAAATATCCAACCTATGGGTTCACATTAACTACATAATCACACACTTCACTACTACCATTCAACATATAAACCATCGCAACCACTTTCACCACTATATGAAACACACCACACCACCACTACATAAGACACATAGAATTTCCCACATTCATTTATAACCCACTTCATTCACACTTAAATTATCCATTCATTTAATGTTAAATTAATTAAATCCATTTACCACACAGTCATTTATATTCCATATCATTTACTTACTATCATTTTTTTGTTTTGACAACATAACTTATTCCATAAATAACCAGGAAACTAATAAAACCACCACACAACAACTCACCATCTCACAATAACCATCGTCGCCATGTTACATCGGCCAACCATCTCACCAAAACAACCACATATCCCAAAAAACTATTACACATCACAAACAACCACACACAAAAAACCACCTCATTACATAATACACCACAACCTCATCAGACAACACCTCCACACGACACAACACCACCACACATCATCACTATCACACAACTTCACATGTCACATCCATGCCTACTAACCAACACATTTCAACCCCACATATCACAAAGCCCAACTGGTCACCTCAATCACCATACAACAGCTTATAACATACAATAAAACACAACAAAAAACCTCTCATAGAAGCAACATACCCCAAATTCAACAACTTATTCAAGGTCTTATATTAAATTACCCCTTTATTTAGCATAGAAATTATAACACAAATGATATTCCATGGGAAACAAATTAATTAACAAAATATTCGTTCATTTACCTATTTTTCAAGTTGAAATCACATAAAAATAATAAATTAAAACTAAAAAATTAGATCAATGACTATAAAAACAATGTAGCATATGTGTATAAAGAATAAAATACCTGATTTGAGATAATATAGATGGATTTTCACCTGTTCGGATGGGGGAGTTCGTGAGAGGAGTCGACCGCCGGATTGATTTTAGGGTTCTCTCGCGACTGGGGGAGAGCAGCGGCCTGATTGTATTTGGGGATACTATTTACCAATTTTTTTTAAAAAACCATTGGGAAAGGGGTGTTCAGGGAACCCATTACCAAATAGTTCATCAAAACCGTTGGCAAAGGGGTTCCCTTTCCCAACGGTTTTATGAAACCATTGATAAAGGGTAACTTGAACACCCCTTTGCCAACTGTTTCATGGTACCGTTGGCAAAGGGGTAGCCTTTCCCAATGGTTCTAGTGAAATGTTGGGAAAGGGTTTTGTAGACCTTTTTACCAACTGTTTAATATAACCATTGGTAATGAACCGTGGGTAAAAACCACATTTCTAGTAGTGTTGCTTTTAGTAAAAAAAATAAGTGACAAACTAAAAATAGAGTAAACACATATAGATTGTTTCAATATTTTTGGACAATAATTATTGAGTCATTTGTTATATGTAAAAATAAACTGCACCAAGATATGATGCATGTTGTGTCCGATATAACATTAACTATGTATTTTTATATTAAATTGACATTAAATTGAAAAAAAAGAAAATGTGAAATACTAAAAACCATTAAATTTAATTAGTATTGTTTTGATACTTTCAGAAAACTATACATGAGTAATTATTGATGTGTTGAAATCAAACACACCTCAATTCGATGCACAGTGTGAATAATATGACTAAAAGTGTTTGTTTTCAGTTTAAAATTGACATTTTAGTTCAAAATGTGTCACTCACTAAAAACCAAGAAAACACACTGTGATTGTATATATAATTTATTGAAGATATTCATAAGTCATTTTTGACATGTATGAAGTAGTCTCACATCAAACTAATGAATGATGCGACCAGTAGGACTCAAAATGTGTGCTTCCAGTTTGAAATGAAATTATAGTAAAAAAATAACTGACATAGAGAAAATCAAGAAAATATATTCATATTGTTTTTATACTCAATAAAATTGATCTATAATTCATTTTTGACATGTAGGAATCAACATCACCTCTTTATGATGAACAATATGGCTGGTATAACTCAAATTGTCTCTTTTTATTTAAAATGGAAATCAATTTAATTTAAAACAATAAATGTCATACTGGGAACCGAGAAAATGTATTTTTATTGTTTTTATATTTTAATAAAATGATCCATGAGTAATTTTGGATGTGTAGGAGTAAACATAACCTCAATAAGATACATGGTGTGTCTTTTATGACTCCACGTGTGTATTTTTATTTAATAGTGACATTAATTTATTTAAAAAGAACATGTGACATACTAAAAACTGATAAAATGCATTCATATTATTTTTATACATTAGTAAAAGGATCCATGATTCGTTTTTGACATTTAAGACTCAATCATACCTCATTACAATGCATGGTGTATCTGGAATAACTCAAAGTGTATATTTTTATTTAAAATTGACATGAATTTAACAAAAAACAAAATGTGACCAACTGAACACAAAGAAAATGCTTTCGGATTATTTTTATATTTTAAGAAAATGATCTATTATACATTTGTGACATATAGGAATCAGCCTCACATCAATACGACTTACGGTGTGGCTGGTATCACTCCAAGTGTCACTTTTTATAAAAAAATTGACATTGATTTAAGTAAAAACAACATGTGACATACTAAAAACTGATAAAATTCATTCATATTGTTTTTTTATGTTTGGAAAACAATCTACTAGTAATTTATGACGTGTAGTGATCATTAAATCCTCAATATGACCCGTGGTGTGGATGGTATAACTCTAAGTGTCTATTTTTATTTAAAATTGAAATTAATTTAAATAAAAACAACATGTGACAAACTCAAAACCAATAAAATTCTATCAAATTGTTTTTATGGATTATGAAAATGATCCATGGGTCATTTGTGATGTGTAAAAGTAAATTTAACCTTAATCTGATGCATAGTGTCACCGGTATGACCAAACGATTCTGTTATTAGTTTATAATGTAAATTTTAGTTCAAAATTTGTCATTCATTGAAAACCAAGAAAACACACTCTGATTGTCTTGATAATTTTGGACAGAAAAACATATGTCATTGTTGATGTGTATAATGCAGTCTTACGTCAAACTGACGCACGATATGACCAGTATGACTCAAAATGTTTGTTTCCAGTCTAAAATGATATTTTAGTAAAAAAACACAATGAACATACTGAAATCTAAAAAATAGAATTCGGATTTTTTTGTAACATTAATGAAACGATCCATCAGTAATTTTTGATAGCTATGAATCATCTGTACCCCAATACGACACATGGTGTGGTAGATATAACTCCATATATTTCATTATTTAAAAATTACATTAATTTTAGTAAAAGAACAAGTGACCTACTTAAAAATGAGAAAACGCATTCATATTGTTTTAATATTTTAGGAAAATGATCCATAACTCATTTGTAATGTGTAGGAATCTACCCCACCTCAATAGGGCACATGATATGATTAGTATAACAACAAATGTGTCATTTTTATTAAATATTGACCTTTTATTTATGTTTTATTTCATATTAATATTTATTTTATTTCTTTATAGTGTTACTAACATATTTTTTTCCTTATATAGGTGGAATATTTTTCTTGGGTTGAGATGATTTGTTCGACAACTAATACCATGGTAGGACATTTTTTAGAGAGGATAACGATCATCAAAATATGAAATATGAATGTTTTAGAATGTTTGTAGGACCATTGTAAAAGTAATTTTATAAAACATTGTGTTTGAAATGTAAATATCATCTTTTATTCTATATATTGTGGGTGGGAATTTTTTTATTGATGAAGTTAATCAAATATATATAGCTGTTTTGATTCTGGGTGTACAGTTTTAATTACAGGTTTGATTTTGGGTGTGTTGTTATATAAAAAAACCTGCATGGGGCCAGGCCTTTATCAGCACTAAAAAAGCATTGATAAAGGGACCCACATATCATAATTTTGGTTAACATCAATTTTTTATCCCTATTAAAGACCATTTTGCACATTGTGAAAGGCCATATGTGTAGTAGTTTTTACCACTCATTCATCTTGTTTGGTTCTCCCTTAACTTATATATATATTAATTTATATAAATATTTAGTTATATTTATTCATATTTTAATAAATATTTATATTAATATATATTCATATATTAATATATATAAATAAATATATATATATATATATATAGTTGAATTTATATATTTATATCTATTTGTATATATAAATGTAGTTATATATTTTTAAGTAAAAATTTATTTTTATATTAAAATATATTTATAATATTATTTTGAAATTTTTTTTAAAATATTTTTTTTGTGTGTAAAAATAAAGAAATATATACATATATACAACATACACACACACACAAACACACTTATATATACATATTATATGAGTATTTGTAAGTATAATTAATCATGTTTATATATATTTACATATATTATATATTAATATGAATATTCATATGTTAGAAAATATAAAAAATATATATCAGTTTGTTAATACAGGCACACACACACAGACACACACATATATATATATAGACACACACATAGACACTATATAGGTATAAAAATATTCATATATTTGTGTTTTTAATAAAAAAGATACATGAGTTTATATTTAGATAAACATTATATATAGAGAAATATATTATATATTTAAATATGTTTAATTATTTAGTTATAAAATTAATTTTTTTTTGTGAATATATAAAATATATGTATATATTGTTATTTATTTAGTAATAAATAAAATTACATTGTAAAAATGATTAAATATTAAATCCATAATATCAATATGAATGTAATCCCTTTGAATAAATTCAATCCCCACAGAAAAAGGGAAAAAGGACCCTCTTAAACGAGGCTAAAATTCCATCGAATGATAAAATATTTGGTTATCTCGACTAAAAACTCATTTTTGGAGGCCTTTTGATCATTTTTTGCCCTAGAAAAATGTGAAATGAGGTTCTCAAATGGAACTAGTGCCTAGATCTCATTAGAGGATTCGATTTGATATGTAGTTTAGCTCAAACAAACAATCGTTTCAAAATTTATTGTCTTTTGAGGTTTGAGTTAAATTTTCATCTTATTTTACATCTTTTATTAATCTTATGATTTTTTTGTGTCTTAAAATTGTTATTAAATGATTATTACTTCAAAATAATTAGAAAATTATTAATTAATAATTGTTTTTTATTTATATTATAATATAATTCACTATACATCTTACATATTAGGTGTAAATTTTATCTATACTTGTCTAAAACATATTTGATATATATATAAATTATTTATATCAATATAAATATATTTATATATTTATATCTTAATATATATAATTTTTAATGATTTTTTTGATATATTCTGTTTATGAGAACTAGTAAAATAATCACAGATAAATACCCCCCATTATTATCACTACTAAAAATCACTCATAAATGGGGTCCCATTAAAAGTGGTAAAAACACTGATAAAAGGGTACTTTTAACAGCACATTTTTAGCACTATTAAAAGTGTCTTTTATTAGTTCTTTTTTTCAACGCTGATAAAGGTACCCCATTTATCAGTGTTTTTTAGGGATGCTAAAGGGTGGCGTAGTGAGAACCTATTTCTATGGTAGTGTCCCCACCTAGGCTTCTTTAATGTCCTAGATATTTCCATGTATTATTTTAATATTATATGGGTGTTAATTCGAGACCAGGCTCTGAGGCGGCGTGCAGTTCCGAGGATGGGTGAGCACAGAACATATGTTCGAATATAATTTAATAATTAAATTACGTGCGCATGCAGTCTTCCTGAAAAAGAGGAATAACTCCTAAACGGGTGCGTGGATCAAAAATCTAAGGCCACCATATGGTTCAGAAGAGCGTTTTTACCTTAGGTGAGGCCTAACATCAGCCAGCGCAGGTTGGTAGTAAAATCTAGTTTTTGGACGCAACCGTAATATAATATTTTATTAAAATATTTTATTTAAATATTTGTTACATTAAATCCATTATCATTTAAAATGTATATTTTGTAGGGGATTAGGGTTACAATTTTCATAACCCTGAAACCCTTTGCGACTCAGGAGGCTCTGGAGGAAACCTCCCAACGCGGTGACGACAACGCAGTGACCAGATCAACGCCGACGAATGCCGCGAAATCCATGTAGGATGTTTGTCTTGAATTTTTTCTTTCCCCTTTCTTGATTTCCACGAGGAATGTGGGCTAATCCATGAACATATTCACCTGCAGGTCGATCGTTCTTGCAGGACGGGTTCACGCATGAATTTGAGTCTTTGATTCTTGAGATTGTTTTTGTTTTCAATCTAATGGGAGCAAACCCGAATAGTCATGAACAAAGATCGAGGTTTGCCCCTCTTGTTGATTCATTTTTCCCCCTCATGTTCATCATTGTGTTCTACGCGTTCTTGGAGGAAATTGATCATTTTGCATTCATTTGATGATGTAATGATATGAAATCAAAGATCCAACGTCAAGGCAACCTAGAGGAGGTGCGACCGCGACGGCGGCAGATGAATTGATGAGGTTCGGAAGTTCCCATTCATCAAGAATTTCGTGCGAACGGATCAAGATGCATTTTCAAGACCGATCGGAACCCCGAAACTGATAGAATCAGTTTCATAGGGGCAGGATGACCCCAAATCTGTAGTTTCGTGATGATCAGACGGTTGATCCAAAATCCGTAGGGTTAGCCGAGTTGCGCGGAGGAAGACGAAGGTTTTGGAAAATTCCCGACTACACACCGTGTAACATGGGATACACGATGTGTGTTCCTCGGTGGACTGCATGATGTGTACCTTGGGAGTACACAGACATGGGAAGTGTACATGGCCATGAACACATCGTGTATACCCCTCCCTGGCCAGACCCGACAAGATACACGGGATACACCGTGTACTGGTACACAGGCAGGTGACACTGACACAGACATAGGCCGTGTACGGGCACATGGAAAACGTACAAGGAGCGAGCCCAAGTGCTCGGACAAGGCGTGTGATTCTTCTACACAACGTGTAGTTGCTTTCTATCCGACAAGCCAAATGACACGGGCCGGTTACACGTGAAGTACCTGAGGTCAAGGAAAACAGTGTGTACCTTTTCTACACTGCGTGTAGTTTGGTTTTACATGGCTTGAATGAATGACACGAGCCATTTACAAGGGAAGTACCAGGTGTCCATGAACATGGCATGTAACCATACTACACGCCATGTATCCTTTTCTTGTTGACTTGATCAACTTTTTTTCTGTGACTTGGACATGTTCTCTTAGGGTTCGTACCCTTGGTCGGTTCCCTGAAGGTTCTGGTATCATTTCCTTTACACATGAATATGATTCCTTCAGCAGAACTACCTAAATAGAGTTGTTGGAGTCCCCTCTATGAGACTTATATCCAGATCCTCTATTCATTCCTGGAACCCTAGGTAGAGTTCAAGGTATCGACGTGACCAACTATACCTGGGTGCCGATCCTCTTCTTCGCGGGTTTTCTCAGAATGGGTTGTTGGAATCACCCTATGACTTGGTTGTGATCCTCATCTGAGCATCATGTTCTCATGGTACATGAGAAGTGTTTTCTACCGGAACGAGTACTTCATATCTCTCTCTACTCAGACCTAGGAGTGTGTTCTACTTGTTACATGCTTAGTGGAATCTTCGAGCTAGATCCTAGTGTCGGTATCGCGATGGTCCTTTGTGTATGAGTATATCTGGATATTCTTCTGGTATGTTAATTAGACATATATTGTGTGGAGATAACTGTATATTTCCATTGTGGTATTTCCTTGTTGTATTTCCTTTGTGGTTTTAGGGTGTCCTAACGGGTATTATCATACTCACCCCTACATGGGCTTTGCCCACACGTATCATGTCTTGTGTAAACGAGCGAGACATTGACATGATTCTAGGCGGACCAGGACCAAGCGATACTCAGTGAGATCAAATAGGCCGGGGTGTGTTCTTATGTCTACAGACTACAGTCCCAACACCTTTCTTATAGGCTAGACATTGTTATAGACATTCTTTTGGTGGGCTTGTACTTTTGGCCCAGGGATTTATACTTTCTATACTTAACTTCATGTCGTACTCTGTTGGTTGGATTTTTTTAGTGTATGCATTCATGTAAATTTTTAGTAGTTTTTACTTTTCAGCTTAGTGGGATTGGAGACGTGTGTGTGTGCAGGTTTATAAGGAATGACTACCTTGGTAGTAGCATGCCTACTCAGTGATAGTCACCAGCCCTTGGCCTATAGGAGGCAGGCTTTGGGAGTTGTGGCTTGGGCCCCACTGGGATGGGTACTGACATAGTGGTATCCGAGGAGGCCAGTTCTAACATAGGACCGAGAGTTTGTGAGTTGGTTTGGGGCAACAATGTTATGTTTTTCGAGTTTGTCTTTTAGACTAGGGACCCCAATATTGGTGCGGGGAACCGACATATCCATACACCAGGACTCAGATAACTTTCTTTTCGACTCAGAACATGAGAACACTAGTTGAAGGGAAAATAATGGTACATGCATCATATAAGAATGGGTTGTGGTTTCCATGTCCTTTTTGAGTCAGCTCTCCAGATACACTCAATGACGGAGATACATCTTATTTCCTTAAAATATTCCTCCACGATACACACCCTCTAGGATCCAGTAGCTCGATCATGAGGATAACCCCCTTAGTGATGAAGCCTTGATATAGGGACTGGATCCCCCAGTTCTACCCGCAGGTGGTGTGCCATTTATCCCCCCTCCTGTGGAGCAGTGTTTAGTGCTTGTTGTACCATTGGAGGAGGAGTGCAGGTTGAGCACACTCCACGAGATTCAGAGATAGCGACCGCTCAGGTTTCGAGGTGATCCTAACCCTCAGACAGTAGGGGACTGGATAGAGGCGGTGACTAGAGTCTTCCATTTGGTCAGGACACGGGCAGACCAGATGGTGATCCTAGCAGTGAGCCTTCTGCAGGGCTTGGTCGGATGATGATGGAGATTGGTTATCCAGACACATGATGAGGAGACACTCGCTTGGTCGGATTTTGATCATCTCATCAGAGGGGAGTTTTCACAGGTTACACTAAGATCAGTACAAATACAGGAACTTATTTGGATTCAGCAGGGAACCATGATGGTGGCTGACTATTCATCGAGATTTACCAACCTCTCATGGTACTCAATGGATATGTTAAGAGATCAGTACTTCATATCGTGGAATTTCAAGTGGGGCTTGCGCAGAGATATCTGAGCTAGCATCGTCTATATGATCATTCCTACTTATGCTGGGGTGCTCGAGCGGGCTTTGGTGGTCAATAACTTCATGGAAGATCAGAGACAGCCGGAAGATGACAGTAGTGGATGAGCAGGAGTAGAGAGCTCGGCAGTAGGGAGCCGACATCAGGGACCCAGGTGTGGGAGACATTTTCAGAGGAGATCCCTGGACAGGGGATCTTCCGTACAGGGTACACAGGGTGTATCTAGCCTGCCTCAAGAGAGGCGATGCTACTCATGTGATGGCAGAGGACATCTCACTTGATATTTTCCAACCCATCGTACTACTAACACATGAGCAGTGGATGGACCACCGAGGCATAGGCAATGTTTGGAGCATGCAGATCCGTAGGGCGGCAGACGTGGTAGGGGAGCTGGGAGATTTTCCAAAGGTGGTCGGCATTTTGATATTTTACCACCAACACCCCCAGGAGGTCCACATCAAGCTCAAGGAGCTGGTGGACAGAGGAAAGGACAATTATAGGCGACAGAGTCATATGACCCAGGTACTCCCAGAATGATTAGAGGTACTATATGTGTCTTTTATACCTTGGTTTCCATATTGATAGACACATGTTATAGTAATTCCTTTTTGGATTCTTATCTTGATCAGGACCTTGAGATTCTAGTTGAGCTGTTGAATCGACCCTTACGCTTAGAGACACCGACTGGAGAAGATTCAAAGATCACACACCTCTGTAGATAGTGCAACCTGACCCTTGGAGGTGAGAGTTTCAGCTGGAACCTCTTGATGGTAGCGTCGAGGCCTTACGATGACATTCTTGGTATGGATTTTCTATCCATAGTTCATTCCCAGATCGACTGTTTTAGGTGAAGGGTGCGGTGTGTCCATAGTGGGGGAATAAGGTTCTCTTTTGTCAGTGAGAGAGAGACCCAGGCAGCGCATGATGGACTCATGCATGGGAGGGAAAAACTGATTTCACATCAGTTGGCTAGTCTAGCCCTTTGTGCAGAAGATGTTATGAGTTTCCAGTTTCTAGTAGTAGTGTTAGAGTACCAGGATGACTTTCCAGAGGATGTACCTGGGCTACCTCCCCATCGGAAGATAGATTTCTACATTGAGTTGCAACCCGGGACGACACCGATATCATCATCAGCATTTTTGAAGGCTCTTGGAGAGATTTGTGAGATGAGGGTGCAGCAGGATGACTTGCAGAAGAAGGGATTTGTGAGACCCAACGTTTCACCCTGGGCGGCCCCGATGCTGTTATCCAAGAAGGAATACGGGAGCTTGAGGCTATGTGTGGATTACCGGCGCTTGAATCAGGTGAACATAAAGAACCGGTATCCCCTAACGAGGATTGATGACCTTTTCATCCAGTTGAGAGTAGAACGATGGTTCTTGAAGGTTAATATATAATCAGGCTATCCCTAGTTGCGAGTACGGGGGGATGTTATTCCGAAGAAGACTTTCAGATGTCGCTACGGTCACAATGAGTACTTTTTTGTGCCATTCGTCTTGACGAACACCCCGACGGTGTTCATGGGGCTCATGAACATGATCCTTTAGCCCTATCTAGACCAGATTGTAGTTGTATTTATCAATGATATCCTTGTGTAATCTGTGTCCGAGGAGTAGCACGTGAGACACCTAAGGATGGTTCTTGGCACACTCTGAGAGAACCAGTTGAATGGGAAACTCTTAAAGATTCATTTCTGGTTACAAGAGGTCCACTTTCTAGGACACTTTATCTCAGCAGATGGTGTAGAAGTGGACCCAGCCAAGGTGGAGGCAGTGCTAGCATGGGAGCCACCCCGGAGCATGACGGAGGTGAGGAGTTCCTTCGGTTGGTAGGCTACACTTAGAGATTCATCCTTTATTTCTCCAGGATTACATCACCCATGACAGCTTTGACCCGAAAGGGGCAGCCCTTTGTGTGGACCGAGAGATGCCAGCAAGCTTTCTAGTATTTGAGACAGAGTTTGGAGAGCACCATGATCTTGAGGATACCAGAGGAGGGTGTCGAGTACGTAGGGTTCTCCAACAAATCAGGAACCGGGATTGGTTTTGTCCTTATGTAGAGGAAAGCAGTTATAGCCTATGGCTCACATCAGTTGAGTCCATACGAGAAGAAATACACGACCCATGATCTTGATTTGGCAGCAGTAGTCTTTACATTGAAGATGTGGCGGCACTACCTGATGGGCGAGCGGTTTACTATCTAATCTGATCACAAGAGTCTCAGATATATCTTTTCTCAGAAGGATCTAAATTTCAGACAGAGGTGATGGCTTGAGTTACTCCATGGTTACGACTTTGAGATCATTTATTCTCCTTAAAAGGGGAATGTAGTGTTGGATGCTCTCAGCAGGAAATCTAGTTTGCAGTTGCTGGATGAGGCGAAAAGGTAGTTGGCCTCCTTACAATTATCCTTAGTGGATGGAGATGAGGGAGCTTACCTTCAGTCGATGGTTGTTACCCCTCCACTCTTACAGCGAGTCGGGGAAGCACAACACAAGGATGCTAGCTGTGAGACTCTATGTGCTCAGATATCAACAGGTGTTGGGGTTGATGGATATTCAGAAGGTGGGGAGCACACTATTCATTTCAGAGGGAACACAGTGGTACGAGTGATGCTGCAGGTCGAGGTTCTAAGGGAGTTCCATACATCTCCTTCGACAGTGCATCTAGGCGTGAAAAAAGATGTATTAGGACCTCCGATGTCAGTTCTGGTTTCCAGGAATGAAGAAGTGTGTCGCAAAATTCGTCTCTCGGTGCCTTACTTGTCAGCAAGTAAAGGCTGAGCACCATGTGACCTCAGGTTTGACTCATCCCCATGAGGTTTCTAGAGTGGATGTTGGACGAGAAATCCATGGACTTCCTGACGGGTATACCACGTATGTACAGGGGACACGATGCCATCTCGGTTATCGTTTATCAACTCACCATGTCGAACCACTTCCTAGCCATACGGGAGCAGAGTTCAGTGGAGAGAATGGGATGCCTCTACATGCCAGAGATAGTCCGACTTCATGGAGTTCCATCCATGATCGTCTCAAATTGTGATTATCATTTCACATCCCGATTGTTGAAGGGATTGCAGGAAGCTTTTGGGACTCAGTTACGCTTAAGCACATCGTTCTATCCCCAGAATGATGGTCAGACAGAGCGGACCATTCTGGTCCTGGAATATATGCTTCGGGCATGAATACATGAGTTCGGTCGTAGCTGGGAGGATCACCTACCACTGGTGGAATTTTCTTATAAAAAAAGTTATCATCCCACTATTGGTATGGCACCATTCGAGGCTTTGTATGGGAACCCTGCAGGTTGCCACTTTGTTGGACTGACCTGGGAGAGTCAGCACTCATGGGCCAGGAGATGGTGAGATCTACTATAGAGAATTTACATGTCATCCAGGAGCAGATGAAGACTATACAGAGTAGGAAGATGTCATATGCCAACAGGAGGCGATGGCCCTTGGAGTTCGAGGAGGTAGACCATGTGTTCCTCTGGGTCTCACCTCGACGGGGATTGTGATGATTTGGCCGAGGCAACAATCTATCTCTAAGGATTGTTGGCCTTTTTCAGATTCTGAGTATAGTTGGTGAGGTGGCATATCGCATGGCTCTACCACCTCAGATGGACCAGGTACACAACGGCTTCCATGTGTCGCAACTACGGAGGTACGTGCATGATACATCACATGTCATTGATTGGGGAGAGCTGGACATCGATGATGGAGAGACCATTGCTGAGTACCCAGTGGAGATCGGGGATCGGAAGGAGAAGATCCTTTGTGGGTGAGAAATTCCCTTTGATCATGTTCGGTGGACTCATGGGAATCTCCAGGAGATCACGTGGGAGTGGGAGTCTCAGATTCGCCTGCAGTAACCACATCTTTTTGAGTAGCCTTTGTTTTGACTTTTCAGGGATGTAAAAGCCCTGAGGTGGGAGTGATGTAATGTCCCTGATTTTTCCATGTATTATTTTGATATTATATGGGAATTAATTCGTGACCAGGCTCTGAGGTGGCATGTAGTTATTAGGCAGTGCGAGCCCGAAACAAATGATTGAATTTAATTTAATAATTAAATTACATGCGCATGCAGTATTCTTTAAAAAGTGCAATAACACCTAAACGGGTGCTCGGATCACAAACATGAGGGCACAATTGCATTCAAAACAACATTTTTACCTTAGGCGAGGCCTAACATCGGCCATCACAGGTCGGCAGAAAAATATGGTTTTTGGACGCAACCATAATAAAATATTTTATTAAAATATTTTATTTAAATATTTGTTACAGTGTAATCCATTATCATTTAAAATGGAGATTTCGTAGGGGATCAGTGTTACAATTTCCATAACCCTGAAACCCTTGGCGGCTCTGTAGGCTCTAGAGAAAACCTCCCAACATGACGATGATGATGCAACAACCATATCATCACCGAAGAACACCGCGAAATCCAGGTAGGATGTTTGTCTTGATTTTTTTCCTTCCCCATTTTCGATTTCAATGAAGAATGCGGACTAATCCAAGAACAGATTAGCCCGCGGGTCGATTGTTTTTGCGGAACGGGTTCATGCGGGAATTTGAGGCTTTGATTCTTGAGATTGTTTTTTTTTTCAATCTAACGGCGACAAACCTGGATCATCACGAACAACGATCGAGGTTCACCCCTATTGTTGATTCTTGTTTTCCCCCTCGTGTTCTTCATTGCATTCTATGCGTTCTTGGAGGTAATCAATCGTTGCGGATTTGTTTGTTGAAGCAATGATCCGAAATCAAATATCCAATGTCAAGGCGACCTAGCGGAGGTGCGATGACGACGACGGTGGATGAATCAATGCGGTTTGGAAGTTCTCGTTCTTCGATTGTTTCGTGCGAACAGATCAAGATGCATTTTTAAGACCGATCGGAATCTTGAAACCGACGGAATCAGTTTCGTAGGGGTGGGACAACCCCAAATCCAGAGTTTCGTGATAATCGGAATATTGGATAAAAATACAGAGGGTTAGCCGAGGCGTGTGGAGGAAGATGACGGTTATAGAAAATTCCCGACTACACGCCATGTAGTATGGGATACATGGCATGTGTTTGTCGGCAGACTGAATGATGTGTACTATAGGAGTACATGGACACGAGAAGGTTACATGGTTATAGACACACCGTGTATACCCCTCCTAGGCCAGACCCAGCCAGATACACAGGATACCCCTTGTACAGGTACACGGGCAGGCGACACGGACACGAACAGAGGCCGTGTACGGGCACATGGCCAACATACATGGAGTGAGCCCAGGTGCTCAGACACGACCTATGATTCTTCTACATGCTGTGTAGTTTCTTTCTATCTGACAAGACGAATGACACGGTCTGGTTACACGGGTAGTACCCTGGGTCAAGGAACACGGCGTGTACCTTTTCTACACGCCGTGTAGTTTGGTATTACACGGCTTGAACGAATGACACGGTCAATTTACATGGTCAGTACCCGGGGTCAAGGAAACATCATGTAACCATACTACACACTATGTAACCTTTACTTGTTGACTTGAGCCTCTTGTATTCTGTGACTTGGACTAGTTCTCTTAGGGTTTGTACCCTTGGTCGTTTCCCTAAAGGTTCCAGTATCATTTCCTTTACATAGGAGGTTTATCCCTTCTGCAGAACTCACTAAATAGAGTTGTTAGAATAACCTCTGTGAGACATAGATTTGGATCCTATATTCATTCCTGTAACCCTTGGTAGAGTTCTTGGTATCGACATGACCAACATTACCTAGGCGTCGATCATCTGCTTAGCAGGTTAGCTCAGACTGGGTTGTCAGAATCACCCCATGACAGGGTTGTGATCCTCATCTGAGCATCATGTTCTCATGTTACATGAGGAGTTTGTTCTCCTGGAATTAGTACTTCGTATCTCTCTCTTCTTAGACCAAGGAGTGTGTTCTCCTTGTTACATGCTTAGTTGAATCTTCGAGCAGGATACTAGTGGCGGTATCACGATGGTCATTTGTGTATGAGAATATCTGGATATTGTTGTTGTATGTTCTTTAGACATATACTGTGTGGAGCTGACGGTATCATTACATTGTGGTATTTCCTTTTTTATTTCCTTTGTGGTTTCGGGGTGTCCTACTGGGTATTATTATAATCACCCTCGCATGGGCTTTGCCCGCACGTGTCATGTTTTGTGCAGATGAGCGAGCCTTTGAAAGGATTATTGGTGGACCAGGACCGGACGGTACTCAGTGAGATAAGATAGGCCGAGGTGTGTTTCAATGGCTACAGACTGTAGTCCCAACACCATTCTTATAGGTTGGACGTTGTTACAGACTTTCTTTTGGTGGGATTGTACTTTTGGCCCTAGGGTTTTACACTTGCTGTACTTTACGTCCTGTCATACTCTTTTGGTTGGATTTTTTTAGTGTATGAATACATTTCCATTTATAGTAGTTTTTACTTTTCAGCTTTGTGGTCTTGGAGATGTGTGTGCATGTGTACAGATTTATACGCAATGCCTCCCATGTTAGTATCAAGACTACTCAGTTCTAGTCAGCAGCCCCTAGCCTATTGGAGGCAAGCATAGGGAGTTGCGGCTCGGGAAACACTGGGACGGGTCATGACTTCTTCATTGGTATTTTTAACTTACTGGATATATGATACTATCAAGATGCTACAGTCTTATAGTTAATAGAATTGGGGCTTCCAGGGTGTCACACATAGAGTTGAGAATCGTACTTTTAGAATACATCATCAATAGTTGGTAAATAATATTATTTAATATGATATGTATACGATACATTAATATTTTTTATGGTCTATTCATCTATAACATAGTTTGATGTGTACAATAGGATTACCATGATAGTAGTATTGGAAAGATTCCTAGTGAGAGACAGTAACCGAATATGGTTAGTGTTTTTTTTATGTTTTTTAGCTTAATATAATTAATTTTTTTTATCATTTTATTTATATTTTTATAATTATATGAGATATATTAGAAAAATATTTGTCATATGTTTGGGAGAGAGGGTAATACTGATGGTGGGGACAAAGCCTCGTGCCGACATATTTTGATGAGACAAATTTGTCGTTGTTTGTGAAAAGTTGTATTTAGAAAGGCATGGTGATTGACATTGGTTTATGATAAACTCCGACTAGTTACTATGGAAATGAATTGATTTCATAATTTTTACAAAATCTAGATTGTATGAGATCATAATCTTTCACATCTATAGAGTATAACACAAGGCTTTTAGCTTAGGATGAAACTATTCAGATATTTTTTATAGAATAGGAAGAGTAGTGACAACATCAGGAGTAGAAATGTCAGTAGCAGCGTCCAAAACATGATCAGATGATAGAGTATATATGGTGACTTACATATAGTTTAGGTACAGATTTACATCCATCTAATGGGTTAACCCCACACCTTCTTAGTAATACTATTATTATGTTCTTTCTGGTGAACTTTTTTTATATTATAAATGTTTATATTTTATATTAATTTTTTGTTTTTGGTATTTTATTTTTTAGTGAAATGTATTTTTAGAATAATTTGAGAAACCCCTATATTAGGAAAATTGTTATCCATTTTTAGTTGGATCGAGATAGAACCCATTACATGGATTAATCCCCAAACACAACATGCCCCAAAAAATACAAGGAAATTATAAATGGTAGAAAATATAATTAGCTAAAAGTAAAATGCATATAGCCTAAAATACTATGATAGAGAATCCTAGAATTAGGATTTGACTGAAAACCACCAAGGTAGCCATCCATCCATTTTACCGCTGACCCAAACACCCAAAACATAGCTTCATTTGGGAACTATTGGGAAGGTCATCTGGGTGGACGGATCTGTTAATAATGTCGGCGACCTACATGGAAAATCACCATACCCAACTAAAGTGGGTTCTTCCCCTAATTTCATCGACCCCTTCCTCGAGAAAGGATTGACCCTCATTATTATCAATCACCATCATGCCTGGGTTTGAGTCTTGCCTTCAGCCGCCATGATGAGCAGAGGCCTTCCTTTTCCACTATCCCAGGTGCTTTCCTACCAACCCCCACTATCGAGTCGGAGTTTAGATCTTTCCATTTAACCCTATGTTTTGCTTAATTTAATTATTATCTTTATTTATTTTAAATGAATATATATTGTGATTTTTTTGGAACTTTATAACAATGTACCATAAGTCATTTGTGATTTGTATGTATCAAACCTACCACAATCTTATCCATGGGTTGATTGGTATGACTTCACTACTATAGATATTACCTTTAACAGCATGAAAAATGGTCATTTACTGTGTCAAAAAGTGTTATTATCTTTGGCAGTAGTAAAAGGGGGTCCCTTTTATCAATTCTAAAAAAATCACTAACAAAGGCCCCTTTAACAGCATTGAAAAAAGGGGTCCTTTATCAAAGCTAAAAAAATGATGATAAAAGGGACCTTTATTGATGATTTTTAACGCTGATAAAAGTCATAAATAATTAAAAAAACACCAAATTGAAGGGTGGGGCCTTCCCCATTTTATCTATGCTTAACCCCCCTATTAATAGTGATCGTCTATCCTCCCCATCCCTTTAACAATTATAGGAATCCAACCACGTTTTAAAATCAATAGGGACATGCATCACCCACCCCCATGCGCCCCTATCTCTACTAGTATTCAAAACTAAGACGTCCCTCATAATCTCACTCCTTTTCCAATCCCCTATATCATTTTCTTATTTATTTTATGATATATCTATATTTTTATATTTATTTCATTTCATTTTAATTTTTTATCCTTATATTTATAGATATATATATATATAATTAAATACATATATAAAATATTTTTTTGTGTGTGTATGTGTGTTTATAAATACATACGTACATATATATATATATTTATATATGTATGTTCATCTATAATTATAATTATACATATATATATATATATTTACTTATATTTTATATTAATATGTATATACATATATTAGAATATATAGATAAATATATATCAGTTAGTCAATGCACAAATAAATAAATTTATATTTATATAAATATTATATATACAGTAATTGTATATGTAGATAAATATTTATACATTTTTATTTTAAATAAAATGGATATTATTTTTTATTTAGTTAAGGTTTATATATTTAGAAATATACATGACATATAAATATGTTTACATATATATTTATAAAATTAAATTTTCATGTGTGAATATATATGAAATATGCATATATTTTTATATATTTGATTGTAAATAAAACAACATTATGAAAAATGAAAAAATTTCAAAAAATTAATATCAATATTTTTTTAAATAAAGATAGGATATATTATTGATCAATTGAACTATATAAGAAAATCCAATCAAGAAAATGATCAAACCAAAAATGGTTATCCCAAGACTACTTATAGCTCGCCAGCCTGTGGGCTTCAAGATTAACCCCACACAAGATGAAGGAGAATTTTCATATTGAGAATGAATTATAAAGAGACCATATTTTCCATAGAACAATACCAAAGATTAATTCTCTCCTTTGTTTGAAAAATCATTAACGGATTCAGGTAAATCAGACTCCAAAACCACCTAATTCCATCCATTAACATAGGAAAGGAGGATCCCTTTAAGAATTGATGATGATTCCCTGAAAATCGGGATCCAACATCCATGGATAACCATGAACCGAGAATCAATCATCTGGCCATTATGGTGTCGAGCAATGAGCACCACCCAAATTCGAGACACTATCAAGAAATCCGCATTTGTAATGATTATAATGAATCTTTCAAGAGTGGGATGCCGGCAAGTATGTGTTTTCTGTGATTAGAGAACTAATGGACACTCCTTATTCGAAATCCACCAGTTCTTCCATTCATAGCCTTATCCACTCAAATTCAATCAAGTGAGGTCTTCTCTTAGAACACCCATTCATTATTACGAGACCAAAAAAGCCAAGAAAATTTAAACACAGACCCCAAATCCATTACTTCCAAATAGGAAAACCAATCATTGAAAACATGGGCCAACTCCAAAATGGGACTAGGGACTCCATACACCCTGGGGACAATTCATTCCACACTCCCGGAACTCCCATGAAGAGAATATTAGTATGCAATGGAGTTTCAATCTGTTGAAATCATGGGGGGAACACATCATCCTACCTAATGTGTCATTGAGTAAGAAGGTTTCACATCAGTAGGACACCCAATAAAACCTACAACCAAAAAAACTTGAATTGGGGGGGGGGATGGAGAGTGCCCAAATATTCCTCCACCGATCGTCTGGATGAGCCTAAGTTGACCCATGCAACAAATTTATGCACACCGACCTAGAAGTGTACTTCCTAAAAGCATCCCCAAACCAGAGGATTTGGTCTGCACCCACTCCAAATGTAATCAAGATGCTAAATTTAAGACATAGATATGTTTAATTGAACCAACCACAAACTCTATCCCAATTCCACACATCTAAATAATCATCAATGAGGTCATTAACTTTTGCATATTTGAACCTCGAAATGATGGGCGGAGAGACTATAATGTTGACCCATTGACGAACCACTAGTCTCCCAATACATTCACCTTATTCCCATCTGCAGTCCTCCAAACACTACAACAGTTGATCAGAAGGACATCACCACTGAATATTATCTGCATAAATCTAGTATTTGGTCCAATAGTATCATGTAGGAAGTCAGAATTTGGGAAATACTTTTCTCGAAAGACTCTAGAGAAAAGCTAATTAGTACAAGACATGAGGCACCACCCTAGTTCTTTCAAAAGGGCATCATTTAACCATTGAAGGTTTTTAATCCTATGGTCACCACATGACATTGAAACAAACATCTTATCCCTCATGATACTGTGGGTGTTCTGTTTTCCATTATAAGAACCCCACCATAAGTTTCCATCTTAGAATGAATCTGATCACCAAGGGTAACTGGGATCATGAAATAGGAAATGGCATATGGGGGGACAACTTGGGACACATATTTAACTAGCACTTCATTCCCCACTTTGGATATTTTTCTACTAGACCAAACACTGATCAAATTATCAACTTTGTCCATGATTGACCCGAAACATGTTTCTTTGATATTCTGATAGAAATTGGGAGCCCCAGGTATTTCTAATGTTTCTTGGCCATAAAAAACCTAAAAAATCTCTGAATCACTTGTTGCATCATCATTGGAACACCTTTGCTGAATGATAGTTCAAATTTAGAGGCATTAATCCATTTCCAAGAAACATTCTAAAAAAGGTTGAAAATCTTCATGATTGAGTAACACTCAAGGGTAGTAGCCTGAGCAGATAGAAAGAAATCGTCTGAAAAGAGAAGATGAGAAACACTTCAACATAACATGGATCCATGAAGATCACCATCCTCCATCGCCTTTAAAATAATATGAGAAATAACATTCTCTACAACAATGTAAATGTGGAGAGAGATTAGGTCCCCTTATCCTAAACCTCTCGAGGGTGTGAAACTAGACAACTACTCCCAATTAATGTTGATTCTATATGACAATTAAGTAACATGGTTAAAATGTTAAGCATCCATTTAGCTCGAAACCCCATTTTTTATAGTACCAGATCGAGAAAAGGAAATTCATCTATGTCATAGTTTTTCATAATATCTAGTTTCAAGGACATGAATCCTTTTTTATCTCTGGAGAGGGTCATCATGTAGTGGGATATCTCCTAGGAAATGGCTGCAATAACATTAATGGTCCTCCGTGAGACAAAATAAATATTATCATAAAACACTAGAAGACGGAGAAAAACTCTCAACCTAGCCACCAAAATCATAGAGTAAATTTTGTAAATAACATTTCAGAAGATTATTGGATGGAACTCAGTAATCTTCTGTGGCAATCTAGATTTTGGGATGAGTGTAATAACAGTCTCTTTAATTTTTTCAATGAAATTCAAACCTTCATTGATATCCTTCATCTTTTTGATCATTTCATGACCGAAAATTTGCCAAAACCATTTGAAGAAAAGGGCATGAAACCAGTCATGTCCAAAAAAAGCATAGAATGAAAATGGTGACCATCCCTTCACATTTCATCATCAGAAATGTCCCTCTCTAGAGAACAATTCATATCATGAGAAAAAATTATTGTGATGTAACTGGTGAGACTAAGAGGGATGTTAATGTAGTCTTCCTTGAAAGTATTTCCAAATAATTCTAGAAGAATTTAATGAATTCTAACAACATCCTGCATCACTCTACCAAGGAAATCTTCTAGGTGGGGGATGTGGGTTTCTCACCTTCTCTTAGTATCTCTTTGGTGGAAGAAAGTAGTGTTCTGGTCAACTTCATTAATGTTAGATTATCTTACAGAAATGAATTAGTATCTTTCCTTTTCATTAAGCACAACATTAAAATACCTCTCACAGATTGAGATATCCTTAATCATAGAGTGGGAAAAATTATTGGCATAGAGAAATTTTAACCACCGTTCTGACCTATTAATGTGTCTGTCTATGGGCCTAAACCTAGTTTAACTCCAATTCTTCAGCCTAATACTATAATTTTGGGTTTGAGAGCTAAGCACTATTTCATACCCCCTCCCAAATAGCATGAATGGCCTCCTCACAACTCCCAACGTAGAACCATAGACTCTGAAACCGAAATGTACACCCACCACTACACCGATTCCTTTGGGGGATGTTGAATGAAGGATCATAGAGAGGTCAGTGGAAACCAGGACCCAGTGTTCAATAGAGTATGCACGGAAGATATATTTCTAGTCATCTATCCCAAAAAATTTGTCCAGCCTTTCAGCAATGCATCCCTCTATTGAGGTACCCATTATCCAAGTGAAAGGAGTTCCTGAAAATCCTAGATCATGGAGGGAGTTCAAAAGTAGAGATTTCTTATAATCAGTTATAGTTTCTTCACTGCTTAAGAGGCCACATTATTTTTTTCGATATGACAAAAATATCATTGAAACCACCCATAATGACGAGAGAACCATATAAGTACTCACAAATCTTATATTACATGTTCCATGATTTTCCCTTATCATGAAAAGAAGGCCACCCATAGAACTCAATGAATAACCATGAAGGGGAACTCAGGGCTTCATGAATAATTGCAATGAGGTTACATGTGTAGTTTGAGATATTAATACCAAAACACTTCCTTCAAAATAAGTCAACAACACACTACATGACCCTACCTCCTAACAAAAAACACTTTCTTAAAAAAAGAAAAAGAACCACATTAACAAGGCAGAAAGTCCATTATATGTTAATAACATAGGAATATCAACTAAAAACATAGTTTTAATGGTCTTATAGGAAATTTTGGGCCATGGAAAATGTAATAGGGGAATCCTCTTTGTCATTAGTGCGTAGATATTGTCTCAAAATTTGATTTGATATATAGCAGAGCTCTAATGGACAAACAGATCAAAAGTTATAGCCTTTTAAAATTCAAGTTACTTTTTCAATTTATTTTGGATATTTTATTAATTTTTTAATTTTTTATGTCTTAAAAATGTTAATAAATGACTATTACTCAATAATAATTTGAAATTTATTAATTAATAGTAGTTTTTTAATTATATTATATACCATTTTACTAAATATCTTATATTTTAAGTGTAAATGTCTAGTTAGCCTTATCTAAAATATATTTTATTCCTAATGAAATATGATATATTTTTTGTAATATATCATTTATCAACACAAGTAAAATAATATTGATAAATCCCCCATTATTACCACTACTAAAAAAGTGAGAAATAATGGAGTCCCTTTAACAGTGCTAACAAATAGTTATAAAGGGTTAAATTTGTTAGTAAAAAAACACTTACAAATGGGTACTTTAAACATCAATTTTTAGCACTATTAAAATCACCTTTTATCGGTGGAATTTTTAGCGTGGATATAGGTACCCCCTTTATCAAGGAATTTTTAGCATTGTTAAAGGGTTGCACTGCATAAATTTGTTTCTCTAGTAGTGATCCATGTGTATCCTTTTATTTAAAATTGACATATTAAAAATATATTATTTTATATTTTTGTTTAATTTATTTCTTTCTTGTATTATTAATATAATAATTTCTTTTTATATAAGTTAATTATTTTTCTCGGGTTGGCTTAGTTTGTTTGGATACCAATTCAATGTTTTTATTCTTATTGAAAGGGGGTCGTAGGTGCTATAGAAAATTAAACATTGGTCTTTTTAAATGTTTGTGGACAGTAAATGCATGTTTAATTATAAAAAATATCATATTAAATGTATATAATATTATTTTTTAGTATTTTCAATGTATCTTTTATTTCAATTAAATTACTAATTTTCATGTTGGTGCATTTTCATACAGGTGTATTTGGTGCAGTGTATTGTTATTCTAATAAAATGTTGTTGTTGTAGGGAATTTATCAACAGTAATGAAAATAATGATAAATGGGTACTCATTTAAATGATGTTGATGACAACAGTGTTTTTTAGCCCGGTTAAATCTCTTTTTGTGGTGAAAAAAGGAATAGTTGTTGTTGCGGAAATTCAATTTTTTTGTAGTGACAAGGATATCTATTTTCATACATAAAATGAAAAGGATTGGAAGACATTGTGGTCATAAATCCAATGAGTATGTGTTCAGTCGCTAGATGAGGAAGTAGGTAAATTCAGGATATAATGGGATTACAACCATATATCACCATGGATTTCTTGAAGGAGCGATGATAAGTTTTTTAAAAAATAAAAACATTATTTTTAAAGTCTTGAAATTTAAAAACAAAATTCATATTCTCCATTAATAATTTAAAGAGTAAAAATTAAGTAAAAAACTATTTTTCATAAAGATATTTTAAATAAAATTCTCTCTCAATTTAAAAAATATAATTTTTTATTAAAAAAATATAAAATCTCATTTTTCATTAATTAAATTCAAATAAAAAATTTAAAATAAAGCATATATTAACTTAAAAAATAAATTTTATTTTTTATTATTCTTATAAATAAAATAAAAAACTAAAGTATATTTAAGAAAAATTAATATAAAATCACTTTTCCATATGAAATAATAAATAATTATATATTCCAAAGTAGAAAATATTTTATAAAAAAATATTTTTCCCTTATAAAATTTTAGAAAATAACTCAATTTTAATATTAAAAAACTAATTAAAAAATATTTTATATTAAAAAATATATATATACATTTTTTATTATTTATTTGGAAACAAAAAATTTAATTTCTTTTTTTATATTAGGAAAAATAAAAAATTTACCTTTTTCTAAATGATCTCATTTTAAATTAAAAATAACAAAAAAATCCTCCATAACCTTTCAAAAAAATTATAAATTTCAATTAAAATACTTAATGTTAAAAGGAAAAATTCTTTATTTTACCTTTAAAATTACATTAAAAGAAATGTTATCTATTAATTTTTTTAACAAAGACTAATATTTTATTTTTGAAAATTATTTTAAATTGAATTAGATTTTTAATATTTCGTAATTTTTTTATTTTATAGGAAGGAAATTTTGTTTTTAACATGAAATAAAAAGACTCTAATTTTTAAGTGAATGGTTGATATTAATTTTTTAATAAACAATAATTTTTTTATGCACTTATAAAGGAAGTATTTTTTATTATTACTTTCTGAAAACGTAGTAATGGACATTATATTTCATTTATTTATTTTATTTTTAAATAAATGGGTTTTCGTTGAATTTTTTAAAAGGAAATAATGGAGTTGATTTGTTGATATGGGATAAGTCAAAATATTTTTACAAAACTGTGTCCTGGAATGCATGAACGATCTTCCTAGAAGGCACATTTCTAGTCTAAAAATTATCAATAAGTTGTTGCATAAATATTTTAACATTATTAATTTTGATTAAAAATAATAATATTTTGATTATTGATACTTATTTAAATTAACTTTCATAGATTAAATATGTCTTATATAATATGAAATTAATATTATTTTTTTAAAAGAATAAAAAAAATTAAGCAATCCTCATTTTATGATTCGCTTTGCATCAGAAGCGGATCTTATTTGTGCATGGTCTAGGGCTCCTCGCCGATGCACCTGATGCAAATTCAGGCTTCTTAGTTGGACGTAGGATGTGTATATGAACCCCGATTCTCCCTTTGTTGCAACATGGGTTAGTTTTCCTCAATTGCCTTTACCCTTTCAAAATCCCGCAATTTTGTGTATGCTGGGAAACCTTGTGGGTCGATACCTATGCTCTGATAGAAGAACTTCTACTGTGTGCCATCCGGTTAATCCAAGAATCTGTGTTGAAGTGGATGTCTAAAAGCCTCCTGTTGAATGGATTTGGATCACGGTTGGTGAAGAGTTTAGATGCAGGAAGCCTGTTGTGTTTGAGTCTTGAGTTGATTATTGCTCGGCTTGTCGTCGGCTCGGTCATCTGGATGTCCATTGTTATGGTGTCAAGCAAGGGAGGAAGAATGGGGATGAGATGCCCATGAACGCCAGTGAACCAATGCTTCAAATAGATACTGAGGATCACGATGGAGGTGTTTCTGGTGCTGATGCTTCTGGTAGTGGACTCACAATTCCGTTGGATGGAAGCAAGACCGACCCCCCCAATCCTCCTGGTGTTCCTACAGAAGTGCAGCATGTGCATGCTATTCATACAACCAATGTGGAGAAGTAAGTTCTGAATTCTGATCTAGGGCCGAATGTAGTGGAGGTTTTTGGGCAATTGAAAATGGATCTTGGTGTTCTGGCTGGTCATGAGAAGGTGGGACCAGGTGACAAGATGATCATTGATGCTGAAGAACTACCTTTCCCTGCCAAGAATGATACCCATCTACCAGGTATGGAATGGAACATGATGAATAAAGGATTCCAATATACAGAAAGAGGACAAATGTCGAGTGGAGATCTAGAGGAAATGGAAAATGGTAAGTTATTTGAAAATTATGGTAAAAATGGACATTTTTTGGGCTTAAAAAACAGCTTTGATATTCTTCAGAATGAGGAATCAATGCAAGTTGAGGTGGATGAGAGTGCATGCCCGGTTAGTACTAAATCTCTTACACTATTGGTATATGATGGTTCTTCAAAGGACAGTAAGGTAGATCCACATTCCATGAATGACTCTAATCCCCCTGAGAAATGTGGAGAATTTTTGGAAAGTGAAAAAGAAAATTTGATTCCCAGTTACAGTAATATTGTTCAACGATGGAGTATGAAGCCATCAGAAATAGCGATAGATGGGTCTACCAAAATCAAGTGACGACCTCAGAAATATTACTCTGACTTGCCTAAACCAATGGAAACCATGTATGGCATGGGAAGAGCGGAAATGAAGAAAACTCGTGAAGGGGATCTCCCAACCAAACCTAAGTTATCTCAAGAAAAGCTACAGCGCAAGATGCAATATCTGGAGATGATGAGGAAGTACAAGTCCTCAGAATGGGAGTCAACTGGACCAGATGATGTGTTTTCAGACTATGGAGGTAAGAATTAATTTGGTTATGATGTGATGTAAGATGACTTGTTCTTTTCTCTAATTTTCTGTATTTTATTTTTTATTAATAAATTTTGGAATCAGGTTTTTCCTGGTTTGAACCTTCTTGTTAAAAAAAATTAAGAGGCCATATTCCAAAAAAAATGATTCTAAGAATAAAAATCTCACAAATAAATTGAATACATATATTAGTTTTAATTACATGTTTAATGTAAAAATAATAACTAATGTCTATATCGATGTTTAAGAGGTTTCTCTATGACACATATGGGAATATGAATACATATCTAAACCATAGGTCTTGGTGTGTTGGTGTGGCATCTTCTTGCACAATTGTAGGCCTATGTAAATGTTATTGGGACTTCTTAAACCCAGCCCATGAGGCAAGGGTTTCCCTCATACATATATTTTACACACTGGATCCCTTCATAATCTATGTAGGATAACCCAATAAACTCCCTCTCATAACCACTAGGGCGATGAATAGAGAATATTTTTCGGTGATCTAGAGATTCAAATTTCTCAAATGCAACTAAACAACAATCAATACAAAAAAATAGAGTTTTATCAGCACTATAAAAGCCTTTATCAGTTCAATAAATGCACCGATAGTCGAGGTGCTATTAAAAGGGTGTCCCTTTTATTAGTGCTGAAAAAAAGCACAGATAAATGCCTCTTTTATCCGCACTAAAAAATCTTTGATAATAGTAAAAAAAATATTAAAAACTTACAATATTTCTTCATATATTAATATATATATATAGTTAGTTATATTTATATATTTATATTTATATCTATTTATCTATGTTGTTATTTTCCTTGGTGTTTTTTTTGATGAATTCATATCACAATTAACTCTCTATGGTGGGAATCCATCATAAAAAATCAGTCACAAAAGCCATTATTTTTATAGTGATATATAAATTTTATAACACAGTAATATGAGTTATATAAATAAATATACCAATACATTAAATATAGATTATATTTCAATTTCTAAATTTGTATCATATAATATAGTTTATAGTATACATATATATTTATAATAATATGTTTGTGTTTACATATATATGTGTGTGTGTGTGATTATATATTATAAAATATATAAATAATATAACAAAAAGTTTTTACCTATATAAATGATATATTGTAAAATTAAAATTTATATTAAAAAAAGAATTATTATTAACCTTATTTTCGTTATTTAAATAATAAAAAAATAGGAAAATAAAATTAATCAATAAAAATATATACTAAGTGGTTTGTTTCTTGGATTTAAAAAGAAAATCCCCACGCCAACCAGAGAGCTGAAGACTTGTTGTCCCACACACCACCATTGTTTCTTCCTCGATTCTGCCACCACTATGATTGCGCTGATGAATTCCAGTCACAAATCGTCCCTACCACGACTGTGTTCCACCTTCTCCATGAACGCATTACGCAACCACACTCTTCCGCACCATGACCGCCTCACAGGTCGGCACATTTACATCCCACATCATCTGCATTCTGCCTCTACCATGACCTCACAGAGTGACCGTACCATGATCTTCCCCACACATGAGAACATCCACATCCCACCTCAATGTTAGATGATTTTTAATGAACATTTTAATCCTAATTATCAGTTTCATAGATTTTAATGATTCTGTTGAATTTTAATTTAATAATGTAGAATAGATTTTGAGAATATTTGACTGACATGTAACATTTGATGTTTATTTTAATTCAATAATCTTACATTTGAATCGTATCAACCATTATACAACATTTAATATATATATATATATACATATATATATAATTACTCTATATATTTTTAATCATTTAAATTTTTATCTAATCACTCATAAATGGAAATATATTTTTTAGAGCATACCTCCAAATCTAAAATTGTTCCTAGGGGTGGGAAAATAGGTGGTTGATCGAATAGTTAATTTAAAACCGAATAAAAAAATGGTATGGTTATACTAAAATGATTATTGGTTAGTAAAAAAATTATTTGGTTAATAACCTATTTTCTATTGGATTTGATTATTAATTTTAATAATTGAAAACTGATAAAATAACTGAATTTATATTTTTTTTATTTTTTCATTAATTTAAAATTTTAATTAACTTATGATATAGATTATAACAAAAAACAATATTTATTTTTTATAAATTTATATTTTTGTTCAAATAAATTTTTTTGAACTTAAGGATTTATATATAATTTTGAGTTTTTTTACATAATTAGGGTAATTTTATTTAATCTTAGGTTTTTTTAACATTATTAGTATTTCTCTAATGATCAACATTCCTATAATGGTTTTTACACATGAAAAAACCAATGTTTGTCTTAGTAGCAGTTCAAAAAAATAAACAAATTTTAATTTAAATGTTATATAATTCACATATGATTATTTATATTGTATGTTACAATATATATTAATTATATTATCAGTTATAGTAATAATTTTATTATTAATGGTTATATAGTAAATTATAAATTTTTTATTAATTATAATTTTTTATTTTTATTAATAATTATATTATAAATTATTAATGACATTGTTAATTAATTATCTCTATAAATTATATTATCTATTACTAAATATACAAATGATATTATCAGTTATTAATTTTATTAATTAATTAAATAATTGTTAATAATTATATCATTAAAATAAAATGACATTTTTATATTGAACACAGAATCATTAAAGAATACCAGTCACATCATATTTTCGATTGACGTGTAGTCGATTCCTACACGTCATAAATGAGTTATGTATCCACTCCAAGAAAAGTGTCATTTAGCGGTGGTTATTTTTTGATTTGTAAACAATTTAAACTAACGCTAATGTTGATATATGTACACAACATGCGATGGTTCCTCCCATTCAATACCACAGATACAAGCATGAGATGCATTTGGTTTTATCAGTGCTAAGAAAAAAGCGCAAATAAATGGGGGCCTTTATTAGCACTGGCTAAAAGCGTTAATAAATCTACCCTTAATCAGCACTAAAAATAGTTGATAAATGTGTACCCTTTATCAGTTCTATCTTTATCACTGATAAATGGGGGTATTTATTTTTTTCCGACATATAATCATCCAACCTATGATATCATCCAATTCCAATGTAAATAATTCTGGAGGAAAAGATGAAAGCCATCAATTAGATCCCCCGATGATTCCCAAAAAGTAGCTAAAAAATAAGCCACTCAATTTTCCACTATCCTAATAAATGAAAAACAACAGGGGGAGAACAAAGGCAGCAAAGATCTGATGATGTGGATAATGGACCCATAGGATTTGGGGACACCTTCATCCTCCTTCAGTGCATTGATAATAACTTAGCAATTAGATTCAACCGCAACATCCTTCCACCCAATAGTCAAGATGAAATTCATACAATTCTAAATATACATTGCCTCTTCTAGATGAGGAGACCAACCCACAATGTCTTATGAATGATGACCCAAAATAAGAGAGTCAACATGATCCCACAGGACTGCCCCAAGGCCAAAAAAACCATCCCCATGGGTGGCTGCATAAGTATTAAGTTTGAGAACACCCAAAGGGGGATGCATCTAACAGGAGGGGAATGAACATGTGAAGGTGGATGAGCATCCTCAATATCTATCCACTTAGTGCCCTGGTTATGAATCATGTAAATCCAAACCCTATTTTCTTTAAAAATGACCTAAAAATTAAAGTGTTATGGTAAAACCAAATAATCCAGGTACAATGCTATTATTATCACAGATAAAAGTTTTTAATAAAAAATAATATTTATTTATGTAAATATTATTATATTTATATCGAAAATTAATTTTTATTTTTATACATTAATAAAAAAAATGCATGTGTATGATTAATATATATATTTTAATAATTCAAATATATATATAATGTTTAAAAAAAGAAATTATAAGATTATAATTAAATAAATATATATTTAATTAAATATAATATTATAATTAATTTTTAAATAATAAATATATTTATTATATTTATCATATTTATAAATGTATATAAATACTTTTAAAATATATATATTTATAATTATAATTATAACTAAATAAATATATATTTAAATAAATATATGATTCCAATGAATTGGGTGAATAAATATATTGATGTGTGATTATAATTAACGTACATATATGTTATGTATTCATCATGATTGTTCATTTATACGTTAAAAAAGTTAAAACTCACATGGAAAGTGTTTTAATATCCGTTAATGGATAACCGATGATAAAATAATGTTAGTGTGAGTTTTAACATCAGTTATGCAATAAGTGACATCAAAATGTGTTTTTTAACATTAGTTATTAAATAACTCTTCATCCCCTCCCATTAGATGATTTACTCCCCCTCATGGGAATTTTAAAATTAATAATGATGCATCAATTCCTGGTGGTGGCTCTGTTGGCCTTATGGATGTTCTCTAGGACCATGGAGGCTCTATTTTTGTGGCATATCATTCCTCATAAATTTTTTTCTTGTCTCCTCCGCTAGTAGAGGCCATGACTATATAGAAGGGTATGTAGTTCATTTCATCTCTTGGCTTAATGGATATTGTGGTCGAATCTGATTATAAATTTATTATTGATGCATTGGAGGAGGAAGAAGGTGGCCACCAGGCATTTGGGTCTATTATCGACATCATCATATCATAAGTGCTTTTATTCTCTTCTTGACCTTTTTCCTTTGTTAGGAGAGAGGAAAACGATGTGGCTCATTTAGAGCTACTTTTGGGAGTTATTGAGGGTCAAATTGTGTTGCATCTAATTCATACACATGTCAACTAACTCATAGATCATTTTCCTACAATATAAAAACAATCCAAATGTGCTTTCTTAGTTTTGAGTTGGTCAATTGTCCTTTTTACTAAAATTGTAGTATATTTTAAATAAAAAAGATGCACTTGTAGTCATACTAGTCACACTGTGCATTATATTGAGCTATAGAAGATTCCAATATGTCCCAAATGGCTCATGGATTTTTTCCCAAAAGTATCTATACAATCTGAATGTATTTGCACATTTTGTAGTACACCACTTGTTCCTTTTAACTAAAATTGATGTCAATTTTAAATAAAAAGACATGGTTTGAGTTTTACCAGTCACACCGTGTGTCGGATTGAGGTTTGACTGATTTTTACACATCCAAAATGAATCATGGATTGTTTTCTTAATTTATTTATACAATCCAAATATTGTTTCCTGGTATTCAGTATGTCACTTGTCATTTATACTAAAATTTCATTTTAAACTAGAAACACACACTTTAACTCATACCAGTCACAACATTTATTGGTTTGACATGATAACAATTACTACACATCACAAGTGATTTATAAATTTATTTATTAATTATCACGAAAATATGACCATGTTTTCTCAAATTTTAATGAGTGGCATGTATTAAGGTGCAACTGATTTCTAAACATTGTAAATGACTTATGGATAATTTTAATAAAGTATCAAAACAATTTGAATTATTTGTTTTATGTTTTGAGTATTTTGTTTGTATATTTTACTAAAATTAATGTCTATATTAAATAAAAAAGACACACCTGAAGACATACTGATCACATCGTATGTCAGATTGGGGTTTTGTTGATTCATAAATGTCCCAAAGTCTAAAAACAATCCTAACATCCAAGGGATCCTCCAGTATAATAAAACTATTATCATGTGAGTAATACAAAAAATAAAAAAATTAAACATAAATATGAAAAAATCCATTACTTATATATAATTCTTATCTTCATTTCATTTTTGTACATTCTACGATCACGTATAATGCCCATTTGTTTCTAAGAAAATATATATCATCTTATGATTATGATTTTTTTAAATATTCATAAAAGTATTGAAAAATTTTAAATAAACAATGGATTAATAAATAATTTAAATTAAGTAGTAATAAACTTTAAAAATACCTCTTTTGGAATGATTGTTCTTTGATGGAATATGATCTCTCTCGTAAATTTACAAAAAAATTAACCAAAATATTTTACATTTCATTGTTTCATAAACTGTATAAACATTATGAAATATAAGTAATTTGATTTGATATGTGCTTGGATAGAGAAGTCTTATAATATATACCATGATAATTATCCATTATTAGAACTTTTCAGGGTCCTTGTACGCAATGCTTTTCCTCATGCCATGATTTAGACGATATTTACACACTGCCCTATAATAATAGAATAAAAATTAAAACATAATATAAATTCTATAATTCTATTTTTATTTCTAAAAATTTGACTGTAGTGAATGAAAAATTGAAAAACATCACCATGTGTGGTCAGTTTGTTGAAAATCCATGTAGTGAATCCAAGAAATAAATATTTAGAGTATCCAAATTGATTGTCATGAGAATCTAGTGTTTCAGAAAAATAGAAAAAGGAATAATTAATGAATTTAATGAAAAAATATATTTTATATTATTAGATATTATCATTTTACCCCTGCCTCATTGTTATTAAGATGATTATTTCATCCCCATGTTTTATTTCAAACGATATTCCCATGTTTTCCACTATTTCATCCATTTGTTTGGATTCAATTTTTTGTGTACGTAGAGGTGACAGAAGGAATAAAGAGTCTTTTTTTATGGTGAAATCCATTGAATTGGTTTTGATATATATTCATGAAAAAAATATGAAATTTATTTAGTCATAATTAACACAGTATATCATCATCTGGAAGATTAAATTAATAAAACATAACACATGTATACATTTACAACTAAGGCTCCAATAAATTCATAGTTGAGGATTTCATCTACCATCTTAGTAGAAATGTATCAGTAACATCCTCTCCATGAATTGTTTTCTTCAAAATCAAATATGTGACTATTAACACTTTGTAACTTTATATCCTCATGAACCTTAAATGTTTGTAAATGCATATATTCAATGGGTGGGGTAAATGTGATTTTGGATGATCTTTTTTATCGGTTGGATGATCCATTAGATGGTTTCTAGTTTACATATCATTTCAACCCCTTACTTTTGTCCCACTATAATATCATTTTTCCGTTCAGACATTTTTCATAAAATTTTAAAGATTTACCATGTAAAATAAATGTGAAATGAATACCTCCTTGTCAACATATTTTTTTACAAGATGTGGCGGCCATGTGATGAATGTTTTATGTGTATGGTTAAATTTATGAATATCTTCATCATCAATTAGAATAGGTAGATTGGAACTTGGATCATGGGATATGCTATTTGACACTTTCACAAGATATGTTGGAAGTGTTCTATTCTGGATCACATTTTTTTGGATATTGAACATTGTATCCCTCAATACAAGGCGATGGGAGGGTGTTGATAGATATAAATCATAGTCATTATCACCATTTAGAATATCAGAATATGAAAGGTATCAGTATTCGTCTGATTCACATTTTATAGAAACAATTATTATAACATTTATTAACTTGTCCAAGTAGTTATTTTAGGGGAATGGCTCACCTCAATGCTGGTGGGGGTGGGGAGAGATATTCACATAATGGGTTTTCTTGGGTTATTTTTCTCTTTTCTTTCCCCCATTAAAGATTCTAGAAACATTCTATACCATTGTAATTTTTCTACAAGGTTAGATAGTCTTTCTTTAATTTGTTTCATTTCTTTATCATTATCCTCCACTTGTTTTTTATCAAAATATATTAGGGGTGTCACCCCAAAACCCACACCTCTGACCTGACCATATTATTCTAGCCACTTCAAGGCCACTGATAGTAGGTGTTCATCTAGTATTGGCATTTATGGTTCATGTGACTATGTCATATTTAAAATATAGGAAAATAATTAATCATTGTTATTTAATAGAGATTTAAATAATCAAAAATAATTATGTCATACTTATACATATTACCCACCCTTTTTATGTGTTTTAGCCTATTAGTATCCCTTGTTTATTTACACATGCCCCTTTCCACAAAACAAGGTGTGGGATGGAAGTAGATTTAGATTTGGATTCAATAATCTACATATAAATAAATGAACATAATTACATTGTTGTTTCATATCATATAAAAGTGTTATGGTAGATTTCAAATATGTTCCATTTTTTCATGTGAACCATACCCCATCCATGCATTATGGTAGGGGTACGTTGGTTTTGCTGCCTGTCCCTTATTTACAGCACTGAGTTTCTATTTCGTAAATAAAAAATTGTTGATCAATGTGATGAACATATGTATTTTAAAATAACATATTACTATACAAGGTGTACTGAAAAGACATATCTTCACAATGTCCAGTAAATTCATCCCATACTTCATGGGTTCTCATGTTTCCATACATAAGTGGTGGGTGCGTGTTTATTTTCCATTATCATCATTAAGATGATGCCTCATTATAATTATGTGAAAATATCATTGAATCCTTCCAACATGAATTAATACACATTTCTTATGGTCTTCACATACTACAAATTCACTCTTCTTTGGATGGTGAAGTGTAATTCAATGTTTTGTTATTTTATTTTTTTATTAAAACAAATAAATGATATAGTAATGTTACTATAATATCTTACCACATAAGTGTATTAAGCATGATCACAACATGGTGCCACAAATCTACATCAATCAACACACATTACTAAGTGATTATTCCAATGTAACTGTAGAACCAGGCCTTGTTGGGTTTAACATGTTGGGCCCTTTCATTCTATACGACCTCATATTTGATTCCATTGATTATCACCTTAATGATTTTTTCTAACACCCTAAAACTATGGCATTCATATTTTTTCTTCTTCTCGGGTCATTAATTGCCTACCATTTCATTGAATTCAACACTTCCAATATGTTGTTTCTCTAGAGCAGTAGCATCATCATGTGCAGATGGTCTTTGACCTTCTACTCCGGGAGAAGAAATAGGTTGAGAAACCTATTATTATGTATGATTGGGATTACCAAAAAAGGTAAAAGGACATTGTTCCTCTGCACTGCGAGCACCAGTAGGTTGAAAGACATGTTGTTACATAGTATTGGTGGCACCAAAATGTTAAAAATTCATTATATATATAATTGGTTTAACATTTGATTTAGATTACATAAATACAACATCGAATAAATAATAACATGCGGTAACACAATGTATATTACAAAAATTATATAACCTAGTTATTGAAAACTCTTTTATTGATAGCTGATGAGATTTGACCCCTTTATCAACTATCCAAATCCTTTCATAATGGTCTCCTCTGAAATTCAAAACACCATCTACATTGGGACCACTGTTAAATGATTGTGACATCCCAATGAAAGTGTCACCCTCAGTTAAATTTTTGTCTTCACCTTCAGTTTTTGTGGTCAACAATATAACAATGGAACACTTTTAGTTTGCGGTATCTGGAACCTAAAATACTTGTACTACCTATGATTCCATTGCAAATGGTTCATATTTGTACCCTTCCTTACTAAAAAAACATTCACAAATCCCAATTCATTTATTTTAACATCACTCTTGTTATCAACCCACTTGCATTGAAAAGCGGCACTTTGGATGTTGTATAATATTACTCCCATATTTTCTTGATGATGCCAATGTATGACATATTCACATAAAATGGATTTCATTCCTTAGTACCAAAAACATTAATTTCTTCAAATACAAGTGTAACTCCACTATTTATCATGGTATTGTTTTCATCATGTATATTTTTATATTATTTATAACCCTTTATTACATTACCATTGTAAGAATATACATACACACTTGGTCCTCTAGCTGACCAACTATGTTGTTCTGAAATTCAATCCGATTTTTTATCTTACTCGTTAAAAATATAGTCCGGAAACCATTTTATAAATTGTTTATTATGCATATTTGATATCCATCATTCATCCCTTGATGGATTAAAATGACTGATAAATTATTTATGGGTATCAATATACGTGGAAACCTCCCAACTATTATGAAAATTTTAAATGAGGTCCTGTTTCTAATCTACAATATTGATTTTGACAATATGTCTTCCAGAAATTCCTTCACCCACAAGAATCCCAGTGTGATGAGATTTCTGTGAAATAATGATTTCTACACATGATAAGTATTCGATATAGAATTCAATGGATTTCTATGAAATATATTTCTCTATAATACAACCCTCTGATAAACATTGATTTTTGACATACCGTTTCAAAATATTCATATATCGTTCACTGGTGTATATCCATCTATAGTGTATAGGACCACATATTCTAATAACACTCACTATGTGAGCCATAACGTGAACCATTATATCAAAGAATTGTAGAATAAATAACATTTCCAATTTATATAATATGATGAAAAGTACTCTTTACATAGCCATAAATTTGGCCAAATCTATAAATTTACAATATATATCTTTGAAGAAGAAACAAAACATGGTTAATGAATGAAGGAAATTCTTGGAAAAAATTCAATGTAAAGCTATAGTAAGTATATATTTCATCAAAACATGAAAAACATGTGATTTAATACCCTTTAACTTTGAATTAGTTTTTGATATGATATTCTTGATATTTAATGAATACCCTTCTCAATCACTTACTTCATTCAAGAAGTTTCAAAACTAATATATATTCTTCCTGTGAAGAGTGTAAGTAGCTGGAGGAAGAAAATTTCATTTTTCACCCTTCACTGGCACCAACTCCTCCTATATTCCCATATGATCTATGTCCAACCTAACCTTAATATCATCCTTTATTTTTTTAGGTGCATTAAGGAATGATCTAATGGAACAATCACATACATTTTTTTCAACATTCCTAACATGGTGAAAATTCCTGACATACATAGAATTGTAGTATGATAATTCAAAAAAAAAACTAGACACTTTTTCCAACTGGTTTTATTAAGGATTTTCAAAAACAGTTTACCAAAAGTAGTTTCCACATCTTTTATTTTCTCAAATAGTTGATCAGCTATTTGTGGAGACACTGTTGTACGTTCTTCTGAACTTCCATAAAATGATGTCATCCATGATAGGTACTTATCTCATTGGGGTATAAATCTTCAATGTCCTAAAATCAAAGTCTTTAATGAATGTTTTGACCTAATTGACTATGTACCTTAATCACAAACGAGACACCGTTTAGTTATTTTAATGCTATATTCTAAAAAATTTCTATAAGTATGAACGTCATTTATCATCCCATAAAACATGTATCTCAATGAGAAATATTAATTTGTGTAATCATCATATATCATAAAACATGTATCATCTGCACCTCAATACTCTTTACAGTTTGGATGGTATAACTGAAATTGTCTCTTTTTTATTTAAAATTGACATTGATTTAAGTAAAAACAACAAGTGACATATTGAGAACTTATAAAATGTATGTTTATTATTTTTATTATTTTAGGAAAATAATCCATGAGACATTTTTGATGTGTAGGTTTCAACCACACCACAATATGATGCACGGTGTGACCAGTATGGCACCAACTGTGACTTTTTATTTAAAATTAACATTAATTTTTGTAAAAAAGATGGAGTGAAATACTAAAAACGGAGACAAAAATGCATATTAATTTTATACATTAGGAAAATGATCCATGAGTAAATTGTGACATGTAACTAAATATAATGCACAATGTGGAAATTATAACTCAAAGTGGCTCTTTTTATTTAAAAAAGAGATTAATTTAATTAAAAACAACAAGTGACATACTAAAACCCAATAAAACACATTCATATTGTTTTAATATTTTTTTGAAAACAATATAGTTGTCATTTCTGTTGTGTAAGGACAATCCTCACCTCAATACGACACATAGGGTGTCTAGTATAACTCAAAGTGTCGCTTTTTAATTTAAAATTGACATTAATTTAAATAAAAAGGTTACAAACTAACAATAGAGAAAACACATTTGGATTATTTTTATTTTTTAGGAAAATGAATTATTAGTAATTTAAAACATGTATGGATCATCCAATCATCAATACGAATCATGGTCTAGTCAGTATAAATCAATGTGTCTATTTTTATTTAAAATTGAAATTAATTTAAGTTAAAGAAAAGTGACATAATGAAAACTAAGAAAACAAATTTGGATTTTTTTTTACTTTAGGATAATTATCCATCAGTCATCCAAGTTGTGTAGTAGTTAACCATACCTAAATGCAATGCATAGTGTGACCAGTATGACTAAAATTGTTTGTTATCAGTTTAAAATTGACATTTTAGTTCAAAACGTTTCACTCATTGGAAACCAAGAAAATACACTAAAATTGTATTAATGACTTAGTACATCAATTCATAAGTCATTTTTGATGCGTATGAAGCTATCTCACATCAAATTGGCGCACGATAGGACCAGTATGACTCAAAATTCATGTTTCTAGTTTGAAATGATATTTTAGTAAAAAATCACAAAAAACACACTAAAAACCAAGATAACACAATCATATTGTTTTGATACATTAGGAAAACAATCCATCGATAATTTGTGATAGGTACGAATCTTATGCACCTTAATACGATGCATGTTTTGGGAAGTATAACTCCAAATGTGTCATTATTTAAAATTTTCATTAATTTTATTAAATGAAAAAGTGTCATAATCAAAATTGAGCCAACACATTTGGATTATTTTGAAATTTTAGGAAAAAAATCCATAACTCATTTGTAACATGTAGGAATCAACACCACCTCAATAGGATGCACTGTATGACCAGTATAACTCCAAATGTTTTATTCTTATTAAATATTGAAATTTTATTAACATTTTATTTCATATTAATGTTTAATTTATTTATGTATAGTATAAATAACATAATATTTGTTTTATTATATATGTGGATCATTTTCTCTTGTTTAGTTGATTTTTCAGTAAATGATACCACGGGAGGAAATTTTTGATAGGGTATCATGGGCATAAAAAATAAACTATTAATGTTTTATAAAGTTTGTTGGACATTTGTAAATGTAATTATATAAAACATTTTGTTTGAAATCTATATAGAATTTTATTTTTTCTATATACCATGGGTGGAAATTTTTATATTGATGATGTCAATTAAATGTATATAATAAGTATTCTTCCGATTATGCTGTGTAAATTGTTGGTTATCTTCTAGGTGTGTTGTTATATAAACAACACAGCATTGGAAACAAGGCCTTTATCAGAACTAAAATCACTAATAAAGTCCTGCTTATCATTGTTGCAATTAACAATGCATTTTTAGCGCTATTAAAATCCATTTTGCATGTTCTGAAAGGCCATATGTGTAGTAGTGTTTACACCTCGTCCATCTTGTTTAGTTATCCCATTAATGATATATCTATTTATTTATATATATATTTCGTTAAATTTTTCAAATATTAATATATATTTATATTAATATATATATGTATATTCATTACTATATTAATATATTTATATATATATTAATATTTATAGTTAGTTATATTTATTTGTACATATTTATATATATATAGTTATATATTTTATTCATATATTTATTTGTATATTAATATATATATATATGATTATTTTTAAATACATTTTTAAAATATGTTTATGTGTGTGTGTAAATAAATAAATAAATATATACATACATATATGCAACATACACAAACACACACATATATTTATATATATATTATATGTGTATATGTAAATATAATTATACATATTTATATATATTCACATATATTATAAATTAATATGTATATAAATATGTTAAAATATATTGATAATATATATCAGTTTATTAATACAAACACACAATAATATATATATATATAGACACACACACATTATATAAGTATATAAATATACATATATTTGTGTTTCAAATAAAATAGATATTATTTTTTATTTAGATAAGGCTTATATATTGGAAAATATATTTTAAATGTAAAAATGATTAATTATTTATTTATAAAATTAAAATTTTATACGTCAATGTAGAAAAAAATATGTATATATTGTTATATATTTGTTTATAAATAATAGTAATTTGTGAATAATGATAAATTTTCAAATCCATAAAATCAATATGAATGTAATCCCCACGAATAAATTCAATCCCTAATGAAAAGGGAAAAAATACCCTCTTATAGGTTGCTGAAATTCCATCGAATGTTAAAACATTTGGGTATCCCAACTAAAAACTCAGTTTTGTTGGTGCATTTAGCAATGTAACGATTAAACTATCACATTAATTTTTTTAACATGATTAACATCAAGAAATTTTCTGATGTACACACAATTCTATTATGAGAATTCAAAAAAAACTGATAATTTTTTTCAACTGATTTTCATAAGGTCTTTAAAAAATGGTTTATCGAAAGCAGTTTCAACATCATTTACTTTCTCAAATAGTTGATCACCTATTACTGGAGATGGTGTTGTACGTTCTTGTAAAAAATCATGATTGATTTCAACCAAATATGTACTTATCCCATCAGGATATAAATCTACAATGACCTAGAAACATAGTCTTGGGTGAATTTTTCAACCATATTGATTGTGTACCTTGTTCGAAAATGAGACACCCTTAATTCTATTAATGCTATATCCTAAAAAATTTCCATAAGTAGGAAATTCACTTATCATCCCTTAAAACATGAATCAAAATGTGAAGTATTCATTTATGTAATCATCATACCACATAACACCTGAATCATCTACACCTTAATATGACACATGGTGTGGCCAGTATAACACAATGTGTCTCTTTTAATTTAAAATTGACATAAATTTATGTATAGACAACAAGTCACATACTGAGAATTGATAAAAAATATTTTTTTAGTTTTTATAATTTATTAAAATGATACATGAGTCATTTTTTATGTGTAGGATTCAACCACATCTCAATTCGACACATAGTGTGATTGGTATGACACCAAGTGTGTCTTTTTATTTAAAATTGACGTTAATTTATATAAGAAAAAGTGACATACTAAAAACCAAGAAAATGCATTCATATTATAATTATATATATGTAAGATGATGAATGGGTAATTTGGGACATGTAGAAATCAGTCTTACCTCAATACGACGGACGGTGTGGCCTGTATAACTTAAGTGTCTTTGTTTATTTAAAATTGACACGAATTTATGTTAAAATGAAAATTGAAATATTGAAAACCAAGAAAACACATTAAAATTGGTTTGATATTTTAATAAAACAATATATTAGTCATTTGTGACATTTAAGGATCATTCACACCTCAATAGGACACACGGAGAGGCCGGTAACACTTAAAGTGTCTCTTTTTTAATAAAAATTGACATTAATTTAAGTAAAAACAATAAGTGACATTCTGAAAACCTAGAAAAGGCATAAGGTTTGTTTTTATTTTTTACCAAAATGATCTATTAGTATTTATTTACATATAGGGATCATAAAAAACTAAATAAAATTCATGGTGTGGCCGGTATAACTAAAAGTGTATATTTTTATTTAAAATTGACATTAATTTACGTAAAAACAAAATGTGGCATAATGAAAACTGACCAAATACATTCATATTTTTTTGAAATTTATGAGAACAATCCAAAATTCATTGGTGATGTGTAGGATACAACCACACCTCAATATGACACATGATGTGACAAATATAACTAAAAGTTTCTCTTATTAGTTTAAAATTAAAAATTTAGTTCAAATCGTGTCACTCACTATAAGACAAGAAAAAAACTCCAACTATCTTGATAATTTAGGACAATTATTTATAAGTCATTTGTGAAATGTATGAGTCAGTCTCACATAAAACCAATAGAAAATATGATTGGTATGACTCAAAATGTTTGTTTTATGTTTGAAATTATATTTTAGTAAAAAAACAAAACAGAAATAATGGAAATTTTGAAAATGAATTTATATTGTCTTGATACATTAGGAAGGAAATCCATCAGTAATTTGTGACATGGAGGAATCAACCGCTCATTAATACAATGCACGGTGTGTCCGGTTTTACTCTAAATGAGTCATTATTTAAAATTGACATTAATTTTAGTAATGGAAGAAGTGACATATTCAAAACCAATCAAATTCATTTGGATTGTTTTGACATTTTAGGACAGTGATCGATAAATCATTTTTAACGGGTAGGAATCAATCCCACCTCAATAAGACTCACAATACGAATGATATAACTCCAAATAAGTCATTTATTTAAATAAGGACATTTTATTAATGTTTTATTTCATATTAATCATTAATTTAAGCCTTTATCATATTACTAGCATAATATTTTTTTTCTTATATAGGTGGAATGTTTTGCTTGGGTTGAGATGATATGTTTGGAAACTGATACCATGGGGGGAAATTTTTGAGAGGGGATCATGGGTTTTAAAATATGAAATATTAATGTTTATGAATGTTTGTTGGACAGTTTTAAATGTAATTATATAAAAAAATTTGTTTGAAATGTAAATTTTCTTTTTCTATATACCATTGGTGGAAATTTTTATTGTGATGATGTCAATAAAATATATATATCAGGTTTTCTTTTTGGTGTGCTATATAAATTACAGGTTTTCTTGGAGGTGTGTTTTTATATAAACATCACACTGTACCTGGCTAGGCCTTTATCTGTGCCAAAAAATGCTAATACAGGCCCCCTTATCATCGCTATTATTAATAGTTCTTTTTTTAGCATTGTTAAATCCAATTTTACGTAATATGAAAGCTCATATGGGTAAAAATGTTTACCACTTTTCCATCTTATTTGGTTCTCCATTTAATGATATATATATATATATTTATTTATTTATTCGTATATTAATATTGATTTATATTAAGATATATATATATATATATATTAATGTATATATATAGTTAGTTATATTTTTATATTTTTATTTATATCTACTTCTTCATATTTATTTTTTGTTATATTTTTTATCCGTATATTTATTATTATATTATTATATATTTATAATATTATTTTTAAATACATTTATAAAACATGTTTTTGTATTTGTGTGTATAAATAAATAAATAAATATAAACATACATATATACAAAACACACACACACACACACACACACAGATATATATATATATATTATGTGTCTCTGTAAGTATAATTATACATATCTTTATATATTCAAATATATTATATATTAATATTTATATTCATATGTTAGAATATATACAGAATATATAAATGAGTTTGTTAATACAGACAAACACAAATATATATATTAAACAAGCACACACATTATATAAGTATATAAATATTCATATATTTGGGTTTTAAATAAAATGGATATTTTTTATTTTTATATAAATCTTATATATTGAGAAATATATTTTATTTGTAAATATGATTAATTATTTATTTATGAAATTAAATTTTTATCGGTGAATATATAATAATTATGTATATATTGTTATATATATGGTATAAATAACAATAAAATATGAAAAATGATGAAATTATAAACCTAAAATTTCAATATGAATGTAATACCTATGAATAAATTCAGTCCCGAATGAAAAAGGGAATATAGAACCTCGAAAAATGAGGCAAAAATTCCATCGAATGTTTAAAAATTTGTCTATCGCAACTTAAAACTCAGTTTTAGAGGATTTTTGGGACTACATTTTGTATCAAACAATGTGACAATGGGATCTCATATGTCACCAATGTGTAGATCTCATCATACTTCAATTTGATTTGTAGTAGATCTCAAATTAATGCTCGGATCAAAATTTAGTGTCGTTTGAAGTTTGAGTTACATTTTTAGCTTATTGTAGATCTTTTATTAATTTTTTGATTTTTTTGTGTCTTCAAATTATTATTAAATGATAATAAGTTGGTAATAATTAGACAATTATTAATTAATAATATATTTTTAGATTGTTTATAATACATTTTCACTAAAAATATTATATATTATGTGTAAATGTCTATCTATACATATCTAAAACATATATAGAAAATATATATTATATTTATTTCAATATAAATATATGTATATATTTATAGATTATTTTTAACATTTTTTTTTGAAATACACCTTTTATCAGCGCTAGTAAAAAGGAACTAATAAATACCCCTCCTTTATCAGTGCTACTAATAAAGTGCCGATAAAAGGGTACTTTTAACAATTATTTTTTAGCACTATTAAAAGTACCTTTTATCAGTGCTTATTTTTAGCACTAATAAAGGTACCCCCATTATCAGCGTTTTTCAGCACTCCTAAAGTGTGGTGCTATGAAAAATTGTTTCTATGGTAGTGTCCCCACCCATGCTTCCTTTGTATTTTTCACATTCCTGATAGAATATACATTCAAGAAGATAACATCTTTTGGTTAATAGAATTGGGGCTGGTAGGATGACACACAAAGAGTTGCGAGTCTTACATTTAGAATACATCATCAAGAGTTTATAAATAATATTATTTAATGTGATATGTATACAATACATTCATATTGTTTATGGTTGATCCATATATAACATAGTTTGATGTGTACAAGAGGATAACCACTAATAATAGTATTGGGTAGATTGTCGGTGACAGACAGTAACCGATTGTAGTTAATGTTTTTTTTTTATTTTTAAATTAATATAATTTATTTTTTTATAATTTTATTTCTATTATTTGTAATTATAAGAGATATATTAATCAAATATTCCTCATATTTGTGGGAGTTAAGATAATACTGATGGTGGGTACAAGGCCTCATGCATGCATGTTTGGATGCGACAACTTAGTCGTGGGTGGTTGAAAAGTGTTATTTAAAAAGACATGGTTATTGAAATTGGTTTACAATCGACACTAATTAGTTACTATGGAACTGAAGTGATTTCATCATTGTGCTCCAAATGTAGTGTGTATGTGATCATCTTCCTTAACTTATGTTGTAATTGTCACAGAAATTCCATATAATTTTTTTAAATTATATGGAATTATTTTGAGACCGCGAAATCTGACGGTGCACGATTCCGAGGCCTGCGGTTCTCAGAATAATCTATAAAAGTTTGGTTGAGTTTTAATTAGCGTGTGCAAGCAGTTTCCTGAAAAAGTTGAATAAATCATAAATGGTAACTCGGATCAGAAATATGAGCGCACCGTTGTGTTCAGGATGTCAGGTTTACTCTATGTGTTATTTAAGTTTATTCGGTGTGGGACTGCTATGAGAAAACCCAAAATTGGCATAACCGAAAATAAAATAATAAAATAAATTATTTTATTTTTCAAATTCTTATAACTCACAAATGGAATCTTGGATTGAAAATCTGAGACCCCCCGATGTACTCGTGAGGGAATTCATTATTAAAGCGGATACTAACTTTGGCTGGTTCTGGCTACCAGTGAAAGTTAGTTTTTGGCCGTAAATAAAATATTTAAGTAAAAATTATTTTATTTAAAAATCCATAACTTTTAAACTGTAACTCGGATTTGAAATCTGAGAGTACTGTATGGTTCGTTGGGGAGTTTTTCACTTAGGCAGAGCCAAACCTCGACCGATGCAGGTCAAAGGTGACTGTTATAATTTTTCATATCTTTTTTTAGAGTACATTCAGTAAACGTGTGAGCGGTGTCATATAACATTTGAATCAGTTCTCGAAATTGAAATATGAGGGCACCGTTGAACTCATAGCACTGATATTCTATTAAGGTGATCATCACCATGACAACAGTAGGTTGAGGGTGAAATTTTTTTTTCATGAATTTTCTAGGAGATTTAAAAGAATAAAAATAAAATAAAGAACAACTGTTATTTTATTTTTAAAACCTCCCATTTGATGTTTAGTGGTGGGGACCACCCGAACTAAAAACCCTTAATTTAAATTCCAGGGTGGGGACCACACGACCCTTGAACACTTCTTTAATGGGAGATAACTCATGGTTTTCCTCCCATTTATGTGCCAAAATAATTGGTTTATTTAATAAAAATATTTGGCACTTCACCGGTTGGTTGGAGGATTGTTAGGAAAAGGGAGAGATCTGGAGAACATGGAAGGAGATTTTTCAACAAATAACATCCACTACAACGAAGAGCATCATCCAGAATTAGAGAACGAGGACGACGCTGGAGCCCGGATCAGAAACATCTTGTGGGAGCAACGAACGTTGACATCAACATATCATTGAATTCGTCTTCTTCCTCATGCCACCTCCATAGTACAATCGAGGTAGGGGTTTTAATATTTTTTTTGATTTTTTTTATTCTTCATATCCTAAATTTACAATGACGATGGCCAAATGATCATTGTCATCGTTCTGCACATAAACCAATTTCCTCTTTCTTTTTATTCTTTGCACATTTTTTGTGCGTTCTTTAACGCATAATAATAATTAGTGCTAGAAACACAAGGTTTTGATAAGAACAATATATGGATGTGAATCCCCCGATGCAAGGATCAAAAAAATGCGATCGTTTAATTTTTTGGGCTTGGAACAAAGCCACAATGGCTCGCAGAAGGAGGCAACCAAATATTTATTGGTGCAAGAAATGCAATATTCTTTTGAGCACGACATATAGACGTGGAGCCCTCGACTCGAGGATATCGAATATGAAATCATTTCATTTCTCAGGGTTAGAACGATGATGTGACAGCCAATGGAAGGAGCGACGTGGCAGAGCAGGGCAGTCTGGCGCACTGGTGAAGGTGGTGTGCACGCAGCAAGCGAGGCATAGTGGCTTCGGCTGACGATGAGGCAGATTGAGCAGTGGCACAAGTAGGTGTCGTGGAGGAGACATGTCAAGTGCGAGGCGGAGGTGCAGCGGATTCCTGGGTCGTGTATAGGGGTGGAAAATTGTGGAAGAAGAAAATTAGATAGGAGAGAGGATAGAATAGAAAGGAAATAAAATTAAAAGAAAAATGAATATAAAAAAATGATAGAGGTGCTATTTGGAACCACGTGCACCAAAATGGAGTACCCCTCTTGTGCATGAATCTCAAATGATATTGGAAATAGAAACATTAAATAAAATTAAAAATGAATAATATAATAATAGTATTATTATTTATTGTTGTTAAAACCCTAATTCAAATGTAACATATCTATGCGACCTTGGTTTCCCGAATCATCTGTGGTAGTGTGACCCTGACTTCGAGACGAATATTATGAGTCCGATATTAGATGTATTTTTTGGGTTTTTGGTTTGGGTACCTGAAACGCTCAAATAATAATAATTATATAATATTATTAAATCTTCAACCCTCCATAACTCCTGTTTGTGATGTCTAATTGAATTATCATCTTTGGCGACGTGATCCTGTCATTAAGACAGTCGATTGAATTCTAATGTTGAATATTAAATTATGGTTCATGGATCAGGTTCACAAAACACCCCATAATAATATTATTATTATTGTAGGATCTTGTATTCGACGCATCTCCCCCATACGTTGTCGAAATGAAGAACTGCCTACGAAAGTAGAATCCTTGGATCGAGATGGACATTTTGGTATACCCTACTTGATTTTTGATAAAGTTGGGGTACATCCAGGTTGGATCAAGCACAAATATAACCAGTCCCTCAGGACTAAAAGGCCAATAACGTACTGACCAGGCATCCGATTGACGCACCATCAGATGTGTTGAGACCCCTTTTACATGGCGGTCCTTTGGCATAAATCTTCGTGGAAATCTGTGGTTGTTGGAGAATAGACCAGTGTCTTGAGGAGAAAACCCTCTCAGAGACAAGAGAGCTCAGTGCCTGAACCCTTTAGCTGGCTATGATGATGTAATAGGATCCTTGGTGGGTCTAACGATGTACTATGATGATTTACTAGGATACTGTGTGGGTCTAAAGACATACTGATGATTTACTAGGATCTTGTGTGGGTCTGAATACATATTAATGATGTATTAGGATCATGTGTGGGTCTGACAATGTACTGATGATGAACTAGAATCGTATGTGGTTCTGACAACGTACTAATGATGTACTAGGATCCTGTGTGGGTCGGACAACGTACTGACAATGTACTAGGATCCTATGTGGGTATGACGACGTACTGATGATGTACTAGGATCATGTGTGGGTCTGACAATGTACTACGATCCTCTGTGGTTCTAATGATGATTTAGGATCTTTCATGGATCATCCTCTTAATAGAGTAAAATGATTAATTAGTTACATCTAATCAACTCTACTATTGTACATAAGATATACACGATGTGAGCAGAGTCTATACCTTGTGGTATTTTTCCTTCGTGGTAATTCCTTGTGGTATTCTTCTATGTGTTGTACCTGTGTGGTACTTCCCTTTGTGGTATTTCTTCTTTTGTGGAATAGTTGAGCTCTGGGATATTGATTTGGAATCTGTGTTTCTTCATGATTGAGATGGGTATACTTGATAACAAAGGTATATGTATGGGAATATACCTAAGTAGGGTTGTTAGTTGATTTCATGATTTTTGGTTTATCCTTTGTGGATTTTGTGAGACTTTGAGTGTCTCAGGGTCCCTACTGAGTATCGTTATACTCACCCCTGGACGGGCTATTCCCTCACCTTATTTTGTTGGTTGCATACGACGGATATTGCTAACTGAGGATGAGGGTACTAGGACTGGAGGCATCTCGGAGGTAGACCCTAGATGAGGTGTACCACAAAGATGACTTTTCAAGATATGTACCTACCCTTCAGGTATGATCCTTGGATGGTGTTCACAGGATTTGTCCAGTTTACTTGTACATTATATTTTCATGTACTTTCTAGTAGGGCTAGTATTCTGGCCCCTTTTACATATTTTACTCACTCTATTTACTATTCAGTTTACCTTTTGTTTGTATCCAGTTGTGTTCTTCGTTGTGTGTGTATAGGTCATAAATCCAATGCCTTCTCGGTTTTAGGGAAATATGTCTTCGGTGCTAGTCGACATCCCCTGGCCGATGGAAGGTGGGCTTGGAGTAGTCACGACACGGGCCCTGTGGGACGGGTCGTGACAAATTGGTATCAGAGGAGTCGGTTCTACCATAGAACATAAGACTCTGATCTTTTAAATGGTAATAGTATTATGAATAGTGAGTGTGGTTATAAATTTAGGGAATCCAGTGTTGGTACGATGGCTGACGTATCAATACACTACGACCCTGACTTATGATTTCTGACTCAGTGCACGAAAACTCTGATGGCGTGTGTGTTTTGAAATGTTTTCTTGTGTTTTTTTTAGTCAGCTCACCAGGTATAACAAAATGGAAATGGCATTCCTGATCCTTATCAGGATGTTGCTACGTAGACAGCCTATTATAATTCTCTAGAGAGTACACGATGACGGCCCACGGAGCGACGAGGCTTTGGTTTAGGGTTGTCTTACTATGTTGGCACCTTTGGGTGGTGTACCGGCAGCACCACCATTCATTGGGCAGCAGTTTCCACCACCCGCACTAGCGAATGGTGCACGACGACTGAGCATATTGCATGAGTTCCAACACTAGAGGCCTCCATGGTTTCGGTGAGAGACATATTCTCACACATTTGAGGGCAGCTTGGAGGTGGTTTCTAGAGTCTTCGCCTAGTTGAGCCACCGGTTGAGAAGATGGTGATCATAGCTACTTGAATTTTCCAGTGAGTGACCATGAGGATGGTCCACGTAGTGATGAGGCTTCTCTAAGTGGACAATTACCTGAGATAGTACCTGCGGGTAGTGTTTCATCTATATCACTTCCCGTTGGCGACCAGTTACAACAGTTGGTACTGGTAGAGGACACAAATAGGCTTAGTTCCTTACGTGTGATTCAACATCAAATACCCATTAGGTTCTGAGGCGATCTCGACTCACAGGAGGCTGAGGACTGGCTTGAGGAGGTGGCTGAGAGTTATCTAGAGATTTTCTAGCTTTGGAAGGACGACGCGTCGGTAGCTGAGTACTCATCGAAGTGTACAAATTTATTCCTTGTACTCGATGAATACGATACGATCAGTGCTTCAGAGCATGGACCTTTGAGCGAGGTGTCCTTAGGGACATCTGAGCTAGAACTATTCCACTATACATTCCTACTTATGTTAGGGTGCTACATACGACCATTGTGGTTGAATATTCATGGGATGAGTGGATGCAGCAAGTGAACGTTAGTAGTGGGAAAGAAGGAAACTGCTGCAGTATTAGACACTTGGGCATGTAAAATGTTTCAGGAAGAGGATATGATAGGGATAGATAAATCTGCAGGGCTATAGACATGGAAACAGAGCTTGGAGAGCAGCATGAGGTGGTGTACACATCGACATGTTACAAACCACCCCTTATGTGGTCCCCACCAGGCTCAGGGAGTTTGAGGACAGGGGAAGGGAGTAGCATCATGCAGTCAAGGAGTGCGAGTTGATTCAAAGTATGGTTTGTGTCTACTACTAGTTTTAATATCAACACACATCAGAACCAATCATTCTTTCCTTTTGAAGGATCTGGGAACAGTGGGAGATCATTGGTGGATCTACCCACTCAGGTTTTTGTCATTAGAAATGATCAATCTAGGATCAATACAATGATAAATCCCAGTCAACATGGATTGAATCATAGAAATAGAAAAAGAAGAAGGATGGTACTGGAACCACAAACCAGGACCATCAAAGGTTGATTATAAATAATTCAATTAATTGACAAGAAGTACCTTTTTGGGTGTTCTTTCATCATTGATATTCTTGATCTTGTTCTGATGTGATTCATCATTGCGTCATAGAAGCCAAGTGTAGAATTTCTCTAGTGGTGATCCACACATGCACCACGTATCTCTATATATCGGCAAAGGATTCTCCAGTTGCTAGCATGGAGAAACATTTTCTTGTGTTGTCTTCCTTAGATCATTTTGATCTGATGTAGGAGGATCTCTCTTTGTCTTGAGAGTTTTCTTTTAGGAAATATTTCTCTCATCCGTGAGAGAATTCTCTAAAATTGTTTTGCACAATGATTGGGGGAAAGTGTTGGGGTTGTAAAGATATTTGTATTGGGTCGAGGTTATAGAGTTATGACAATAAATAAACGTGTTATAAATTTTATTTTTTTTCATTAACTCTTATTGAAACCCCCATGTCAAATAATTAATCCTTTGACATGCGCCAATGATGATTGTAATAAATATAATTTAATAAATCAATATTATATGCTCAAAATACTGACTAGAAAAAATACACGGTGTGTAATAATTAATAGACGGTGTGTACATGTTTTTCATAAAACTACATGGCATGTAATTATTAATACACAGCGTGTAATTTATTTTTAATTTACTTTCCAAAATGAAAACTACATAGCATGTAATAATTAATACACATCGTGTACTTGTTTTCAAAATATAAACCACAGATCGTGTAATCATTAATATACGATTAGTACTTGTTTTCATTTTATTTTTCCTCCACCCTCAATGTGATTTAGTCTTCCTTAAATAATTATTAATCCATGTATGAAAATAATCTTTATTCTACTTCAGAAACTTGAATACACTTAGTTTGTTACCGTCTAGGCCCCTTTCTTGTTGGCATTAAGAGGGCATGCATAAAGTCAAAGATTACTATCTAGAAATTGGTCAAGGCTCCCAAGAGAATGAATTTGATGATGCATTGACGTGTCACTTCATATGAACACTTACCATGTAATTTAATCCCTTTATCTCAATATATCATCAAGCAGGATTCATGGTAGTGTCATAAACCTATATGATTGATCTGTCGTTCTTTGACTACCTGAAATAAACCCGTCGTTACACCATAGCCATTGAATTTCATGTGACGGTTCTATTTCAATAAAAGGGTCAACATATCAACTTCCATAAATGGAAGAGATAAATACTTCCTCAAATTATCCATTAACAACATGTCATTCCTAACACACTCAACATACCCTAATTCAAGCCAACTGTCTTTGTGATAGTTTTCTTCAGCAAATCTAAGTGTGCGAGTCATGACATGAGTTAATGGTAACATTCCAGTCTAAGGACCATTACTCATGCTCACTAACTGCAATGTCTGATGAAACCAAGACATGCAGAATTACTACTAGTGGGTCTGATCTCATAATCTCACATCTTGGAGATTACCATGTGCAATCTCCATGAGAGAGAGTTTTGGCTTCTTATGAGTACTGTCACATGACAGTCTGTATACTATGTGTCCTGTCATAATATGTCATCCAACCATAGAACATTATTTAAGAATATTGTTATATCATTTCAAGGTTCTCATCATAGTGGGGATCTTTAATGATCTTATTAATGCAAAAAATACTCCTGGAAATTATTATATTATAGTGATGGATAATAATGAACAATCTATAATAAGTGTACATACATGTAATCAATGTGGAAATAGTTGGTTATCAGGACACGTACTGTAACAAACTCCCAATTTGACTAGATGCAATTGCCTACGAATTTTATTCCACTGTACCTCACATGATGATCATGTTTCTACTAAGTCAAGGCTTTAGTCAAGGATACTTCCACATTGTCTTCTATGGAAATACTGCTCACTGCAACCTCACCTCTCTGAGAAAAATCCAACAATAGATGATACCTCCAAAGTATGTTCTTTGTTTACTGATGTGACCTTGGATCTTTTTTATTTGCCACGCTGGAGTGATATCCCAATAGAGTGTGATAGGATCTTTACTGCTAGGTACTACATCCAACTCATGGACAAACCCTTGCATCCATATAGCTTCTTTATCTTCCTCATATGTTGTGATATACTCAGACTCCGCAATAGAATCTTTCACCACACTTTTCTTTGAGCTCTTCCAACTCACTGCACCTCCATTCAAACTGAAGATGTATCCAGAATGCAACTTCATGTCATCTTGATCAGTTTGGAAACTAGCATTTTCAAGTCCTCTAATGACTACTTCCTCATATCCCCCATAAACTAGGAACATGTCCTTAGTATGCCTCAGATACTTAATTATAGTCTTGACCACCATCCAATGGAGGTCTCCTAGATTAGCTTGATATCCGCCTACAACACTTAATGCATAAGCCACGTCTAGCCTCATACATAGCATCGAATACATGACATACCCAATCGCAGATGATTAAGGTATCCGTTCCAATTTCTTTCTTTCGTCGTGTTTCTGTGAACAAATTTTCATAGAATGATTAATTCCATGTGACACTATCAACAATCCCCTCTTGGACTGTTCCATACTAAATCACATCAGTATCTTGTCAATGTATGTAATTTGACTCAGGCCCATAATCATCTTGGATCTATCAAGATGGATCTTGATCCCAATAATATATGTTGCCTCTCCCAAGTCTTTTATAGGGAAGCATTTACCCAACCATTCCATAACTGACTGTAAGACAGGTACTTCATTTCAAATTAGTAATATGTCATCAACATATACTATTAGGAAAATGATATCACTTCTACTAAAACATATGTAGACACAAGGCTCACATTCATTCTTAACAATGAAAAATTCTATTAAGGCTTCATAAAAATGATTGTTCCATGATCATGATGCTTTCTTTAATCCATAAATGGATTTATGTGACATGCATACCATGTTGGCATCCTTTGGTTTCAAAAACCCGTTCAGGTTGTGTCTTGTAGACATCTTCCTAGAGGTTCCCATTAAGGAATGTTTTTTTGACATCCATTTTCCAAATTTCATGGTCATGGTAATCTGAAATGGCCAATAGGATTCTGATGGATTTTAGCATTGAAAAAAGTGAAAAGGATTCATCATAGTCATTTCCTTGATGCTGTCTAAAACATTTTCCAACCATTCGTGCCTTATAGGTTCCGACTTGTTCCTCCATGTCTAGTTTCTTCTTGAATACCCATTTATTACCAATATGCATTACATTAACCAGAGGATATACCAAAATCTATAATTGGTTTTGGTACATGGAATCCATTTCAGAATTCATGGCTTTTTGCCACTTGTCAATGTATGTTCCTTCAACTGCTTCCTTATAGGTAAGAGGATCATCATTGTCAACCAATAATGAGTCACCATCCTCGGTGACAATAAAACCATATCATTCTAGTTCTCTCGCCTCTCTCGTGCTCATATGTAGTTCTTGTGTCTTTAAAACATATTTTTCATCCATGGGGTTTTTGGAATCTATTCTTGTACCAACTATTGTGTATCTTGAGCCATGACATCATCGAAGTCTATCTCGCTCCTACTATCTCTTTTGGAGATGTTATCCCTAAAAAGGAATATGGCATGTCTTTCCACTATAACCTTTTTATCTAAGGGGTTGTATATGGAATATCCCCTTGTTTCCTAGGAATTTAATATAAAGATACACTTTGTTCCTCAGGGTACATGTTTTTTACCTGAAGAGGCCTTAACAAATGCTTCACTACCCCACACATGTAAATTCAATAACATGGCTTGGTTTCCACTCCATTACTCGTATGGAATACCATTTATTAATTTATTTGGTACTTGCTTTAGTATTTGTGCTACTGTTTGTAATACATATCCCTAAATGGATAATGGAAGACTTGTATAACTCATTATTGATCTCACCATCTTCAACAGGGTGATGTTCCTCCTTTCACATACACCATTCCACTGAGGTGTGTAAGGAGGAGTGAGATGAGATAGAATCCCAAACACCTATAAGAATTCTATGAAGTCCAGATTATGATATTATCCTCTTATGTCTATGTGGAGTTTCTTAAACTTCTTACCAAGTTGCTTCTCAACTTCATTCTTGTATTCTTTGAACCGATCAAAAGAATCTGACTTATGCCTCATTGTGTAAATATATCCATATCTACTAAAATCATAAGTAAAGGTTATGAAGTACAAGAACCCACCCCTTGCTTCAACTAGAAATGTTCCACACACAACTGTATGTACTAATTCTAGAATCTCTTTAGAACTTTCACCGTTCCCAGTAAATAGGGATTTGGTCATTTTTCTGTGTAGACATGCATGACATACACCAAGTGGTTTTAGTTTGAAAGAATCTAAATACCCATCTTGATGTAATAATGTCAAATGTTTATCATTGATGTGACCAAGTCGATGATGTCAAAGATGGGTGTGGTATGAGTCATGTGAATTAACTTTTTCATCAATTTCCATTACTTGGTTTGTGTAGTCTAACACATAAATGCCGTTATATAAATGTTCCCTACCAAAACAAATGCTATCTTTATAAAAGTAGCAACATTCATTTACAAACATGAAGATGAATCCATCAGTATCTAATATGGATAATGAAATAATTTATTTTCTTACAGAGGGTACATAATAATATCCTTTCAATACCAAGACCATCCCATTACGCAATGTGAGGTGGTAGTCTCTGACAGCAACATCAGTGTGTCTGGCTCCATTGGATTCTTGTAAATCTACCTCACCTTTGTCAATAATTCTAAATCTACTTGGTTCCTGTATTTGGATATAGATGTGGTCACCACAAGTAGTATCTAATACCCAATTAGTAGAAACAAAGAGATTTCATTCGATAATAATGCACCTGGAGCTTCCCCTTGCTTCCTTGGATGAGTGCATTTTTTCTTCTAGTGGCCCTTATTGCCACATGAGTAACAAATAGATTCATGTTCTCTTTCCCACCCTTTGATCTTCCTTTTCTTGGACGGCCTTGAAGAATCTTTGGGCTTAAATATCTTCTCCATCCCATTCCTTTTATTCACCATAAGGACAAAAGGCTTTTCATGTTTCATAACATTTTACACTTGGATAATGAGGATAAGGAAATCAGATAGAGATTTCTCAATGTTGTTCATGTTGATATTTACAACAAAGTTAGAGATGCTCTAGGGGAGTGATGAATAAATGATATTGGTACCTCGTTCTTCAGGGAGTTTAAACCCTTGAACTTCCAAGTGCTCAATGTAGCCAATGAGCTTTACTACATGAGTCCCAGCTGGGGTACCCCCTCCAAGCTATCACTGGAATAGAGCCTTGGAGATCTCAAACCATTCATGTATTTCTCTCTCCTGGTATATAGCATAGAGGTGCTCAAGAATCCAATAGGCATCCATGTCTTCATGAGTCTTCATGAGATCACTAGACATTTATGATAACATAAAACATTGAACATCGAGTACATTATTCAAATGTTGATCATAGACCAGGAAATCATCATCACTCGCCCCGTGGGCGGGCGGATCTGGAAGTGAGGACTCCAGCACAGAAAACATTCGTTTATGGTGTAGGATAACCCGAAGGAACCTAGAGCATTACTGAAAGTTAATGCCGATGATGATATTGTCTTTATCCATAATTGATCACAGATAAAATTTGGTTGAAGATTTTGTCATATTGCTTCTAAAAATTAAAAGAGCATATTTATCAATACCTTTTGATTACATTTTGTGAAAAATAATAAATGAATTTATTAATTCTCCCTCTATTTTATCAAGTCCCAATGGCCCTCACCATTTAATGTGGAATGTCTAGTTTCCATGACATTATTGTGGCAATGATCCATATTACCCATAGCATAACCCCAACAAGGGTTGGTCATGCTATTTGAGGGTATTTAGGTAGGAAGGTCTTTGCCAACTATGAGCTTACAGTTCCTTGATCTGTTGAGTGGACTCCCCAATCCTGAAATCCATACTTAGATTTCCTCAACACTTGCCTCCCTTTTACAACAAGTCTAGCAAGGTCTACTTCTCTTTATGTAAAATGTTTATGTAAACTCGAATCATTCATAATATGTTCATTTATTAAATTATGTTTCCCAAAAGGGTTGTTCAAACACATTGTTTTATTGAGTCTTTCACTTAATCATATAACGGAAGGCTTGGTCTGACATAATACGGTAGTTGGGAAATTTTATTATTTTTGCTTAGTTTTTCACTATCACATGATTGTTAATGTTAAGTGATTATTTCTTTACTGATTAAACATGTTTCGATAATGTTTACACATAGTCTAGTTTTTATTTTATTCCATATTTGAATGCTTGTTTATTTCATTAATTATGTGATCGTGAAAAAACATACATAATAAATAAACCATACAACTAGACATAAATAAAATAAGATGGCATGATCATAAGATTCTATTGGTAAGATTATCTAGCGATTTGGATAAGATAACTCTGACCTAGGTAAAAACACCTTGAACCTGATGGTTCATGTTTTGCAGCTCCCACATGTCCTCCTTTGTATCTTCTTGGGTTGGTTTCACATCAACCTTAGGTTTTGAACCATCTCCTCTGACTTGGGCGATCCTCCATTACATGGGGTTTACATTAAATAAACCATGGGCATGCATTCCCTACATTTTATTGGAAGAAGGCTCCCAGTCCAGCAAATTTAAATTATATAAATTTAAATGAAACCATACAAACACAAATGGTCATTATTCTAGCTCATGATAATCCATATCATGCAATGACATTTAAACATATTTTTAATTCAAATTCATTTAATCTTTCTTTCATTTATGATAAATCTCTCTTGGATTAAATTAATTATGATCTTATAATTAATCAATTATTTATCATAAATTCCTTTCTGAATTTCCTTGAGATTCTTCTCATCCATATTCCTTATAATGGTTTTTGTAATTTGGATGAAACCTAGTGAAATTCCATTTATAGAAAGTACATGGTGTGTAGGATATATTACAAAGCATGTATTTTTCTCCCTTTATCCAAAGTACACTTCAGGGGATTTGGCGTGTTTTCTGTACTTTGGTAATTTTACAGTACACGGCGTGTAGATTAATCTAACATTTAGTGTACTTCCTTGTTACACAGTTACTGTCCTAGCAATCCCATGTACTTGGTACATGGCATCTCCTTGTACATGGATTCACCTAGATCGGATCGGACTACACAGTGTGTTGATTCAATAGACATGCCATTTATTTTTGGTTTCCACATGCCATACAATTCTGGTCAATATGGTGTGATAAATACTTTGTCATGATCAATTCACATGGCGTGGTTTGGCGGACCAGTACTAGTTTGTTGAACCTAAGTACATGACGTGTAGTTTTCACTACACTCCATGTATTCTTGTGTTGTACAGACAGAAAGAGCGGCTCCTTCAAATGTGTTCATCATTTTTATTTTAATCAAAATAAAAATAAAAAGTAGTTTCTATGATGTCAATATAGAAACGAAGGAGGAAGAATAGATCTCATTCATTTAGTCTTATAGAATGATTTATATTGAATTGAATCAAAAATAAATGCGTAAATTATCAATGAAAATTAAATACCAATAATAAGCGCTATAACCTCACTTTGATACCATTTGATGGTTCTGGGCACAGCGGAAGCTCATGGGTGGATATTTCCACTTGGGTTTTTGACATTATAAATGATCAATTCAGGATCAATATGATTTTAAACTCCAGTCTACATGGATCAAATCAATGAAATAGACAAGGAAAAAGGATAGTCCCAAATCCTCAAACGAGGACCATCACAGATTGATTATAATTAATTCAAATAATTAATAAGAAGTACATTTTTGGGTGTTCTTTCATTGTTGATATTCTTCATCACTTTCTAATGTTATTTGTCGCTGTGTCAAATAAGCCATGTGTAGAATTCTTCTAGTGGTGATACACACATGCACCACGTATCTCTAATAGTCGCCAAAGTATTCTTCGGGTGCTAGCGTAGAGAAACCCTTGCTTGTGTTGTCCGCCTTAGATTGTTTTAATCCAATGGAGGAGGATCTCTCTCGGTCTTGAGAGCATTATTGGAGGAAGGACTTCTCTCGGCCTTGAGGGAATTCTCCAGAATTGTTGTGCACAACGAATGGGGAAATTTTTTGGGGTTGTTAAGATATTTAGAATCAGGTTTGAGGTTATAGAGTTTTGAAAATAAATAAACATGTTACACATTTTATTTATTTCATTAACTCTTATTGAAAAACAATATGTCGAATAATTAATTCCTTGACATGTGCCCATGCTTATTATAATAAATATCATTTAATAGAACAATATTATATTTTCAAAATCCCAACTGGAAAAACTACATGGCGTGTTATAATTAATACATGTTGTGTACTTGTTTTATATAAAACTAAACTGCATGTTATCATTAATACACAGTGTGTACTCATTAATACACGGTGTGTACTAGTTTTCAAAATAAAAACTACACGGCGTGTAATCATTAATACGCGATGTGTACTTATTTTCATTTTATTCTTACTACAACATTAAAACAATTTAGGGTTCCTTGAATAATTATTAAACCACATATGGGAATAATCATTATTGTACTAGAGACACTTGAACACACGTAGTGTGTGACCCTCTAGGCCTCTTTCTCATTGGCATTAAGTGGGCTTTCCAAAAGTCATAGATTACTATCTAGAAACAGGTCAAGGAACCCAAGAGAAAGAATTTATCGCTTCATTGATGTGTCACCTCATACGAATGCTTACCATGTATTTTAATCCCTTTGTCTCAATATAACATCATGCAGGTTTCATGGTAGTGTCATAAATCTATATTCTTGACATGTCATTCTTTCACTACCTGAAATAAACCCATCATTACACCAAGGGCATGGAATTTCATGTGGCAGTTCTATTTCAATCAAAGGGTCGAGATATCAATGTCCATAAATGGAAGTGGCAAATCCTTCCTTGACTTATCCATTAAAAACATGTCATTCGTGATGCACTCAACGTACCCTACTTCCTGACAACTGTCTTCGTGACAGTTTTCTTCATCAAATCTAAGTGTGTGAGTCATGACATGAGTTAATGATAATCTTCCAGTCTAAGGACCATTACACACACTCATAGATATAAATTTACGATGACACCCAGACATGCAGAATTACTACCCGCGGGTCTGTTATCATAATCTCCCATCTTGGAGATTACAAAGTTTAAACTCCATGAGATAGAGTCTCGTCTTCTTACGAGTACTCGCGCATGATGAACTATATACTATGTGTCCAATCATAGTATGTCATTGAACCATAGATCATTATTTATGAATATTGTTATATAATTTCAAGGTTCTCATCATAGTAAGGATCTTCAATGACCTTATTATTGCAACAAATATTCTAGGACATTATTATATTATAGTCATGAAGAACAATGAACAATATATAATATGTGTACATTCATGTAATCCGAATACAAACAGTTGGTTCTCAGGACACAAACTCTAACTCCTTCCACGAATTTTGTCTAAGAACAAGAGTTTCCTATTAAACCATTGACTTGAACCTCACGTTTATAGATACCTTTAGGAGGAGACTCGATAATAACACTTACACCGATGGTGTGATATAACCCTTGAGGTGAGAGTTTCGGTTGGAACCTCTTGGTGATAAAATCGATGCCTTACGACGTTAGTTTGGGTATGGACTAGACATCCATAGTTCATACTCAGATTGATTGTATTAGGAAAAAAGGTTTTGGTTTAACTAAAAAGTTGGAATGGGGAATTCCTTGGTCAATGAAAAAGGAAACCCGAAAAAACAAGATAAACTCTTACATTGGAGTTTGTGCCTAATCACAAGTGATTCGGACAGCCTAACCCAATTGGATGCAGACGTTTTGAGTTTTAAGTTCCCAATGGGAGTGGATAGATTTCCTCCAGGACTACGAATTTATGATAGTCTATAATCCCGGGGAACATGGTAGCAAATGCACTCAATAGGAGGTTTGACCTACAACTATTGAGTGAGGCATCAGAGTAACTAGGAGAACTTCATATATTGTTCATGGATAGAGATGAAGATTCATACCTTCAGTCTATGACTTTCACTCCACCACTCATTCAGAAAGTCGGGGAGGCGCAGCCTGTGGGAATTGACTGCAAGGCTCGACAAGGTTAGATATCCTCAGGGCAGGCACTTGATAGGTTTTATGAATGTGGGGAGAACATTGTCCTCTTCAGAAGACGTATCATGGTACCAGCGGTGCTTTGGGAGGAGGTGTTGAGGGAGTTCCATACGACCCCTCTGGTGGTACATCATTGTGTGGTGAAGATATACCAGGACCACCGGCGTCAGTACTGGTGGCTAGAGATGAAGAAATCATAGGTAGAGTTTGTATCACGACGTCTCACATTTCATCAATTTAATACTACACAGATTTGGTAGAATTATTATGCCAACAAGATACGGAAACCCATGGAGTTCTAGGAGGGGAAACAAGTATTCTTGCGAGTCTCTCCTCGACAAGGATTATGATGATTTGGCCAAGACGGCAAGTTATCACTGAGGTTTATCAGTCCTTTTCTGATACTTCAGAGGATAGGCGAGGTATCATACCGCTTGGATCTTTCACCATAATTGGAGAGGGTGCACGACATCTTCCACATATCTCAGCTAAGGAGATACCTGCATGACCCATCTCACATCATTGACCACGTCGAGCTGGGCTTCGACGGGGGGGGGGGGGGGGGGCGATGTTTACAGAGGTTCCATTGGAGATTTAGGATCGACAGGATCGAGTCCTTCGTGGGCGGTCAATACATCTGGTTCACGTACGCTGGTATCATGGGAACCTCTAGGAGAGAACATGGGTGTATGAGGCTCAGATTCCTGCTTAGTACCCTCTTTTGTTTTGTTGCCTTTGTTTTGGATTTCAAGGATGCAAATCCCTAAGGTTGGGAGAATTTAATGTCCCGGAAATTCTGTATAATTTTTTTTCAAAATTATATGGAATTATTTTGAGACAGGGAAATTTGACGGTGTGTGATTCTGAGGCCTGGAGTGCCCTGAATGATCCGTTGAAGTTTAGTTGAGTTTTAATTAGCGCGCTTAAGCATTTTTCCTAAAAAAATTGAAAAAATATTAAATAGTAACTCGAATAAGGAATCAGAGGGTACCGTTGAGTTCAGGATGGCAGGTTTACCCTAGGTGCGACTTAATTTTATTCTGTGCGGGCCTCCTGTGAGAAAACTCAAAAATTCCATAACTGTAAATAAAATAATTAAATAACTTATTTTATTTTTCAAATGCTTATAACTCACAAATGGTAGCTCAGATTGAACATATGAGACCAGTTCTACACTCTCGAGGGCATTCTTCATTTACAATGATACTATCATTGGATAGCGTAGGCCACCAGTGAAAGTTAGTTTTTGGGCATAAATAAAATATTAACTAACAATTATTTTATTTTAAAATCCACAAATTTTAAACGGTAACTCAAATTTTAAATCTGAGAGTACTGTTGGGTTCTTTGGGGCGTGTTTCACTTAGGTAGAGCCTAACCACAACCGGCACGGGTCAAGGATGACTGTTATAATTTTTCCGAACTTTTTTTCGGGTATGTTCAGTAAACATGAGAGTAGTGTTATATAAATTTTGACCTGGTGCTCAGAATTGAAATCTGAGGGCACTATTGAACTCATAACACAGATATTCGCTTAAAAAGGCCTTCAAATTGACAGCATTAGGTCGAGGGTGAAAGTTATAGTTCATTAATTTCGTGGGAGAGTTAAAAAAATAAAAATAAAATAAAGATCAACTTTTATTTTATTTTTAAAACCTCCCATTTTATGTTTACTGGTGGGGACCACCCAAAATAAAAACCCCCAATTTAAATTTAAAGGTGGGGACCACCCTACACTTGAACTCCACCTTTAATATGAGATAACTCTTGGTTTTCCTCCCATTGATGTGCTAACTCAATTAGTTTATTTAATAAACATATTTGGAATTTCACCATTTGGTTAGAGAATTGTTGGAAAAAGGGAGAGCTATAGGAAACATGGAAGGAGATTCTTCAACAAAGAACATCCACTGCAATGAAGAGCATCCTCCAGAATCAGAGAACGAATAAGATTATTGAGCCCAGATCGGAAACATCTTGTGGGAGCAACGATCACCGACATCACCACCTCATCGACTTCGTCTTCTACCTCACGCCACCTCCGATGGAAAATCGTGTTAGGGGTTTTTATATATGATTGAATTTGTTTTATTGATTCTTCATATACTAAATTCATGATGACGATGGCCAAACGAACAAGGCCATCGTCCGACACATAAACCATGCTACTCTCTCTTTTTATTCTTCACGCGTTATTCGTGCGCTCTTCAATGCCTAAAATTTATTAGAGATGGAAACATGTATTTTTTATGAGAGCGATATATGACGTGAATCCCTCAACGCAAGGATCACAAATATGTGATTGTTTAATTTTTGGGGCTTGGGGAGAAGCCTCAATGGCTCACGGAAGGAGGCGGAAAAATGTTTATTGGCCCTGGAAATGAAATATTCTATTGATCATGACATATGGATGTGGAGCCATTGACCCGAGGATTGTGAATATGTGATCTTTTTATTTTTAGGGGTTATAACGAAGTTGAAACACCCCACGAAAGGAGTGACATGGCAGAGTAGGGCGGTCTGGCATGACTAGTACAGGCAGTGTGCTCGTAGCAAGTGGGTCCATGTGGCTTTGGCCGACGATGAGTCAGATAAGGCGGCGACGTGGGTAGGCGGTGTGATAGAGGGATGTCGAGTGTGAGGCGGAGGCGCATCAGATTCTCGGTTTGCGTTCAGGTGTGAAAAATTTTGGAAGAAGAAAGTTAGATTAGAAAGTGAAAGGAATAGATAAGAAATAATATTAAAAGAAAAATGAATACAAAAAACAGATAGAGGCTCTATTTGGACTATGCACACCATAATGGGATACCCCTCTTGTGCGTGAATCTCAAATGAGGTTGGAGAGAGAAACCATCAATGAAATAAAATAATAATAATATAATATTAATATTATTATTTGTGGTTGTTAAAACCCTAATTCATCTGTAACTTATCCTTGCGACCTCAATTTCATGAATCGTTAGCGGTTGTGCAACCCTGACTTCGAGACGAAAATTGTGAGTCTAATATTGGATGTCTTTTTCGGGTTATTGGATTGGGTACCCGAAACGCTCAAATAATAGTAATAATATATTATTGTTAAATCTTTGACCCTCTATAACTCATGCGTGTGATTTCCAATTGACTTAACGTCTATGGTGACGTGATCCCATCATTAAGATGGTCGATTTAAGTCTAACGTTGAATATTAAATTCTGGTTTGTGGCTCGGGTTCAAGAAAACCCCAATAATATTATTATTTTTATTACAAGATCTTTTATTCGACATGTCTCCCTCATACGGTGTCGAAATGACGAACCGTCTGTGTCACTAGAAACCATCGATCGAGAAAGTCTTTTTGGGATACCACACATGAGTTTGGAAAATTTTGGGGCATTTCTGGGTTGGATCGATCATGAATCCAACCGGGCCCTCATGGCTAAAAAGGCCATAACATACAGACCGAATGTCTGATTGACGCATCGTCTATTGCATTGAGACTCCATTTGTATGGTAGTCCATTGGGACACTTCTTCGTGGGACTTCATGATGTTGGATAATCGACCAGTGGATTGTGGATAAAACCCTTCCAGAGACAAGTTATCTTAGTGTGGGAACCATGTAGTTGGCTATGACGATGTACATGGATCTTGTGTGGGCTTGACGACGTACTGTGATGATGTACTCGGATCTTGTGTGGTTATGACAGCGTACTGACAATGTACTTGGATCATGTGTGTGTATGATAAGGTACTGATGACGTACTATGATCTTGGGTGGGTCTGACGACTTACTGACGATGTACTAGGATCATGTGTGGGTCTGACGACGTATTGACGATGTACTAGGATCCTGTGTGGGTCTGACGGTGTACTGACAGTGTACTTGGATCCTGTGTGGGTCTGACAACGTACTGGCGATGAACTAGGATCTTGTGTGGGCTCGATGATGTACTGATGATGTACAAGGATCTTGTGTGGGTCTGATGATGTACTGGGATCCTGTGTGGGTCTGGTGATGTACTTGGATCCTATGTGGGTCTGAAAATGTACTAGGATCCTATGTAGGTTTGACGAGATACTAGGATCCTATGTGGGTCTGACGACGTACTACAATACTCTGTGGGTATGATGATCATTTAGGATCCTTCATGGGTCTTCATATTAATATATTATGATTATTTAGTAGTTACATCTAATATCCTCTACTACTATACATAAGATATACCTTGTTTGTGCTGAGTCTATACCTTGTCGTATTTTTCATTCGTGGTGATACTTTGGTAGTATTATTTTATATGGTGTACCTGTGTGGTACTTAGCATTGTGGTATTTCTTCCATTATGGAACAACTGAGCTTTGGACTATTGAGTTGGACTCTGTGTTTCCTCAAGATTGAGATGGATATACTGGATAATTTAGGTATCTGTATGGGGATATACCTCAGTAGGGTTGTCAGTTGATTTTATGATTTTGGGTTTTTCTTTTTAAGATTTTGTGAGACCATTGAGGGTCTCGGGGTCCCTACTATGTATAGTTATACTCACCCCTGCACGGGCTATGTCTTCACCTTGTTGTCTTGGTTTCATACAACGGACAACGCTTACTGAGGATGAGGGTACCAGGACTGGAGGTAGCTCGGAGGTGGACCCTATATGAGGCGTACCACAGAGAAGACCGTTTGAGAGTTGTACCTACCCTTTAGGTAGGATCATTGGTTGGTGTTCACATGAGTTGTCCAGTTTACTTATACCTTACATTTTATTGTACTTTCTAGTTGGAATTGTATTCTGGCCCCTTTTAAATACTTACTCACTCAATTTACTATTCAGTTTACCTTGTGTTCATATCTAGCTATGTTCTTGGTTGTGTGGGTATAAGTCATAAAGGCAATTCCTTCCCGGTTTTAGGGAAATATGACTTCGGCGATAGTCTCCAGCCCATAGCCTATTGATGATGGGCTCGGGGTAGTCATGGCATAGGCCCTGGGGGAAGGGTCATGACATATGTAGAGTATGATGCAAAGCTACGAGGTTAGGATGAGACTACTCAGAGATTAATTAGAGAGCCGGAAGAGTTTCGAAAACATCAGGAACAGTAATGATATTAGTAACATCAACAACATGGTTAGTTGATCGAGTATATGCAGTGACATACAAATGTTTTAGTGATGGAGTTAACTCCATCTAATTTATTTAATTCCCCACCCTCTTAGTGGAACTATAATTATGTTATTTTTTAGGATCTTTATTTATATGATAAATGATTATATTTTTTAGTAAATTTTATTTATCGTTTTGTATTTTTTAGTGATATTTATTGTTATAATTGGATTGGAAAATCCCTTTATTATGAAAAGTAGAAGCCCTTTTGAGATGGATCAAGATAGAACCCATTACATGACTGAATCCCCAGACACAACATGCCCAAAAAAAATTTTAAATTGCAGTAAATCCAATCATCTCGATGTCAAATCCATATAGACAGGTAAACTATGCTAGAAAAACATAGAATTAGAATTGGATTGAAATCCACCAAGGTAGCCATATATTCATTCAACCACCGACTGAGGCACCCAAGCCATAGAATCCCTTGGGAACTACTTGGAAGATAATCAGGGTGGATGGATCTGCTGACAATGGAAACAACCTATCTGAAAAATCTCCATCCCCTACTAGAGCGGGTTTTTCTTCTCAGGTCATCAACCCATTCTTTGAGTATGTTTTAAACCTCATTTATCTCCCCCACGATCATACCAGGGTTTGAGTCTTTCCTTCAGCTACCATGATAATCAGAGGCCTTTCTATCAACTATCCCCTGTGTTTTCCATCCAACCCCTACCTTTGATAAGGAGTCCAGATCTCACCGTTGACCCCTATAATAAATTTACATTAATATTTTTATAAACAGATATTTGAAATGAATATATATTAACATTATTTTGGTATTTTAGAACAATGTTCCACAAGTCATTTGTGATGTGTATGAATCATCTTCACCTCAATCTGATGAACAGGGTGACCAGAATGACTCCACTTATGTAGATATGGATTTTAACATCCCAAAAAAAAAATTTACTACATAAAAATGTGTTGTTATCATAGGTGCTATTAAAAGGTGGTTCCATTTACCATCTCTAAAAAAGTGCTAATAAAGGCCCCTTTTATCAGTACTGATAAAATGGGTCATTTATCAGTGCAAAAAAAATGCTGGAAAAATGAACTTTATCGATGCTTTTTTAGTACTGATAAATTTGTGAAAATGTAATTTTTAAAAAGATTTGAATTCAGAAATGGGAGGTCGGAACCTCCACCATTTTATCAGTTCTTGATCCCCCTTTTAACAATTCTAGTATAGAATTACCACCCCTTTAACAAGTCAAGAAATCCCCCAGCCTTTAGTAGTGCTAGGGACCTGCATCACCCACCCGTGCACACCCTTGACATTACTTGGTTTCAAAACTGAGACCTCCCCCTCATAATCTCGCTCCCTTTTCACTCCCCTATATCATTTTCTTATGTATTTTATGATACAACTATATATTTTTATTTATTTCTTAATATTTATTTATCCATATATATATATATATATTAATACATATATAAAATATGTTTTTGTGTTTCTGAATGCGTGTTTATAAATACATACATACATACATACATATATATATATATATATATATATATATTTGTACATCTATAAATATAGTTATATATATTTATATTTATTTACATATATTATATATTAATATTTATATACATATATTAAAATATATAGATAAATACATATCGGTTGGTCAATGCACAGAAAAATATATTTATACATATATAAACATTATATATACAGAAATTGTAAATATATTAATAATAAATTATTTATTTTTAATTTTAATAAAATGGTTATTATTTTTTATTTATATAAGGATTATATATTTATAAATATACTTTACATGTTAATATGTTGACATGTATATTTATAAAATTAAATTATTATGTGTGAATATATAAAAAATATATATTTATATTTATATAAATGATTATAAATAAAACATAATTATGAAAAATGATAAAATTTAAAAACATTAATATAAATATGAATGTAATACTAGTGAAAATTTATGTCCCCACTGAAAATGGGAAAAACACCCCCTTAAACGAGTTTGAAAGTCTGTAAAATGTTAAAAAAATAGGATTCATCAACTAAAAACTCTTTTTTAAATACCTTATATGGAATATTTTGTCTATGAAAACATAATAGGGGATTCGTACTTATCAATAATATGTAGAAATCATTTCAATATTTGATTTTACATGTGGTAGAGGTCAAACCTACAGTCGGATCAAAAGTTATTTCCTCTTGAAATATGAGTTACCTTTTCAATTTATATTAGATATTTTATTTATTTATTTATTTTTGTATCTTCAAATTGTTAATAAATTACTGATAATCAATAATAATTAGAATGTTATTAACTAATAAAATTTTTCTAATTTTTTATAAGCCATTTTCACTAAATATCATATATTTTAAGTGTAAAAGTCTATTTACCCTTATCTAAAACATATTTAAAAATATATATATATTCCTTTAATGAAATCAGATATTTAGTTTTGAAATATACAATTTATTAGAAATAGTAAAAAACATTGATAAAGCCCACATTTATCAACGCTACTAAAAAGTGTTGATAAAGGGAGACCTTTTAACATCACAAAAAATCGTTGATATAGGGGTACCTTTACAAGCACTAAAAAATGTAGATAAATGGGTACTTTTAATAGAACTTTTTAGAATTATTAAATGAACTTTTTATCAGTGGTTTTTTATCAGTGATAAAGGTACCCCCTTAATCAATGCATTTTCTAGTGTTGTTAGTTGGTGTCCCAGCATAAAGTTGATTTTGTGGTAGTGATCCACATGTGTCCTTTTATTTAAAATTGACATTTTAAAAAATATTATTTCATATTTATGTTTAAATTATTTATTTATAGTATTGTTATCATAATAATTTTTTTTATATAGGTGAATTATTTTTCTCTTGTTGGGGTGGTTTTTTTGGCAACTGATACCATGCTTAGATTTTTTTGAGAGGGGGTCGTAGGTGAGAAGGATAATTAAAAATAGATGTTTTTAAATGATTATGGATAGTAAATGCAAGTGTAATTATACTAAATATTGTTTGAAATGGATATAATATGGTTTTTTGTATTTTAAATCTAAATTTTATTTTAATTAAATTATGAATTTTCATACGGGTGCATTTGTATATAGGTGTATTTCGTAATGTGTGTTTTTATTGAAACAAAAAAATGAAATAGTAGGGCATTTATCATCATTAAGTAAAAACATTTATAAATGGTTCCTCATTTTAAGGACGTTGACGTGGACAATGTTTTTCTATTGCTATTAAATCTCTTTGTGTAGTGTTAAAATGTCTATCTGTGGTTGTGGAAATTCGATTTTTTTGCAGTGACAATGATATCCCTTTACACACATAAAATGAAATGTTTTCGAATACATTCTCAATAGGTATGAGCCCGTAAAGGGAGCTTCGGGTTAGGGTTCCTTCACATCGCTGCCATCCTCCCGCTTATCTCGGACGGCGGTGGTTCCTCCTCGGTCTTCCCGGCATGTTCTTGGTGCGTTGGCTGATTCCGCGGGGAAGGGTGGCCCCGATCGGGAGACTCGGTGTTCGATCTCCCGCAGCGAGGGTGTTCCGGTTTTCTCTGGCATCGCGGTGGTGCTCCGGATCTTCTGCGTCGTGGGGTCGAGATTCAGTGCGGCGTCGCGACCGCGGTCCTCCAATGTGGTGAGAGGGTTCATGTTCATGTGCATCGAGGTTGTGGTTCTGCTTTCTACGAAGGTAAGGTCTAGATTTGCTTCAGGGTCTTGGTTTTGCGGCGAAGGGGATCCAGATCCGGTGCATTGGGGTGGTGTTCAACCTATTCTGCGTCTGTGGGGGCATGCTCAGGGTGTCTTGGGGTCGCGGTTCGTGCGTCGTGGGGCTGTGCTCTAGTGGTCGGGGCTGTGACCGCCTTTCCACAGCGGTGGGGTCTTGCTCTGGATGCGCTCGTGGCTGCGAACATCTTCTGCAGAGGGCATGGAGTCCATTCATTCTTCCGTGGTGTGGATTGTGCTCTGGACCTCTTGCGTAGGGGATGCAATTCTGATCCTTGGTGAACTGGTTTCCCTTGGTGAACAGGTTGTTTTCTGTCGACTGTGTCATGTTCCGGTGGGGGGTTCTTTGCATGGACTATTGTGGTCTCTGCGTGCAGGTTGGAGGGTGGCGATGGGAATTTTGCGAGATGTCTATTTGGTGATGGTGAAGTTTTGGCAGTGGGTTGAGCCATCTGGTTTGCATCGGTTGATTTGGAGTGTTTTGTTGTATGCTTGAATGGTTTGGCTTTCGAAGGTGGGAGGTTTGTGATTCCAGACTCGACTTCATGAGATGACTCCAAAAGAGGGTTTAGAGCTGGTGGTTCATCCTTGCGGTGTTTTTTGGATTTGGTTGTCTGAGAGGGTATGGCGCCAGCCATCTGATCGGGCCTCAGCTTTGACTGAGGACACTTGCTTGCGAAATCACATTGCAATGATGGAGAGCTTCTTCACGTTCACATGCTGGGGAGGAGCAGTTCTCTATTGTCATTCCGGTTTTTACTCTTTCTTCATTCAAGTGTGAATGTCCTATGTCCATGGTGTCATTGGGTTTCCACCCTCTTCATCCCTTAAAAGGGGGTCTTATCTTATAATAAAAAATTTGAAGGTCTTCGGGCCGTTGGATGGATGGAAAAGTTTTTGAATACATTGTGGTCGTAAAAATAATGAGAACACGTTGCGTCACTAGATGAGGCAAGAATTAAATTCAGGATATAATGGGATTACATCCATATATCACCATGGATTTCATGCTGGAGTGATGATCAGTTTTTAAAAAAATAAAAAAATATTTTTAAAATTATTAAAATTAAGAACAAAATGTGTATTCTCCATAAATAATTTAAAGGGAAAAAATAAGTCCAAAACTAATATTCATAAAGATATATTCATCCAAGATTCTTTTTCAATTTAAAAAATATCCTTTTTATTAAAAAATATAAAAACACAATTTTCATTAATAAAATTCAAATAAAAAATTAAAATAAATCAAACATTCACTTAAAAAATAATTTTTTTAATTATATTCCTTAAAAATAAAATAAAAAGTAAATTTCATTTATAAAAAATTAGTAAAAAATAGCATTTCAATTGGAAGTAATAATAAAATCAATATTCCAAATTTAAAAATATTTTATAAAAAATATATTAATCCACTATAAAATTAAAAAATATCCCAATTTTCAAATTAAAAAAATAACTAAACATAATTATATTATTTTAAAAAATAAAAATTAAATATTCATTTTTTTGATGTATTTGGAAATTAAAAATGATTTTTATTCTTTTATATTATGATGATTAGAGAATTTACCATTTTCTAAAAGATCTCATTTCAAATATAAATTATCTCAAAATCCCGTTTATCCCTTCAACCAAAATAAAACATTTCAATTAAAAAAATAAAGTTAAAAAAGAATACTTCTTCATTTTCCCTTCAAAATTACTTTAGAAGAATGGTTATGTATTTATTTTTTAACAAGGGCTTATTTTGTTTTATTTATTTTTTAATTAAAGAAGATTTGTTTTTAATTTTTAATTGCTGGATTTTATTTAAAGTAATATTAGTTTTTTAATGTAAAATATAAAAAACTGTAATTTTTTTAAGTGAAATGGGGATATTATTTTTTCAATAAATAATAATTTTTTTATGGTTTTTCGAAGGAATTATTTTTTTATTATTTTCTAAAAACGTAGTAATGGAATTTGTTTTCATTCACATTAATTTATTTTTAAAAAATGATTTCTTGATGAATTTTTTAAAATGAAAAAATTTAGTTGATTTGTAGATATGGGATAAGTCAAAATATTTTAAAAAAATGGGTCCTGGAGTGTGGGATCGATGTTCACAAAAAACACAATATTAGTCAAATAACATTTAATAAGTTATTGGATAAATATTTTATCATTAGTAATTTTTTGAAAAATAATTTTTTGATTATTGATAGTTATTTAAATTAAGTTTTATGGATATGATATGTCATATATAATATGAAATTAATATTTTGATTTTGGTAGAATTAATAAATATTAAAAGGTAATTTTGTATCTAAAATGGTGCTAAAAATAAAAATCTCAGAGAGAAATTGCACACATATATTAGTTTTAATTATATATATAGTTAGTTATATTTATATATTTATATTTATATCTATTTATTTATATATATTTAGTTATATTTTTTTTATTTTTTTATTTATTCATGTATTAATATATATTTATAAGATTATTTTTAATTACATTTATAAAATAAGTTTCTGTGTGTCTGTATAAATAATCAAGAAAATAAATAAATACATATATAAAAATACATATACATATATATATATATACTGTGTATATGTAATTTAAATTTTACACAATTACATATATTTAAATATATTATATCTTAATATTTATATTCCTTTGTTAAAATATATATGGATAATATATAACAGTTTATTACACATACTAATATATATATATATATATAGACGCACAATCACACATTATATAGGTATATAAATATTCATATATTTGTTTTTTAAATAAAATGGATATTAGTTTTTATTTAGATAAGGCTTATATGTTGAGAAATATTTTTTATATGTAAATATATTTAATTATTTATATATAAAATTAACATTTTTGTATATTCCGATGTTAAGATATATAGATAATATATATTAGTTAGTTAATACAGACACATACTAATATATATATATATACATACACACATTATATAGGTATATAAATATTCATATATTTGTGTTTTAAATAAAATTGATATTAGTTTTTATTTAGACAAGGCTTATATATTGATAACTATATTTTATATGTAAATATGTTTATTTATTTATTTATAAAATTAAATTTTTTTGTAATTAAATTTCAAATAATCTACAATAAAATAATGTGCAATGAAAAAAAGTTTGATCATAATTAGAATTTGTGATGGCTAAATAGTTTTGTCATTAATTGTATCACCCTAAGGATAATTTCCACGTCCCTTCACAATTTCTATTATTTACATCCTGATTTTCTAGGATGGTTGGTTGTGAGGAATTCCTATCACAATTAACTTTTTGCGGTGGGAATTCTTCATAAACAACCTATTGCAAAAGCCATTATTTTTATAGTTGTATTTAAATATTTTAACATAGTGATATGAACTATATAAATAACATATCGAAATATTTTTACATGTGAACTATATAATTTAAAATTGAAATTCATATTAAATAATGGCTTATTAGTAACTTTATTTTCATTATTTATATAATAAGAAATTTTAAAAATGATATTAATCAACAAAAATATTTAATTATTGGTTATTTTATTGGATTTTAAAAGAAAATCCATGCACCATGACTGCAATAATGAAAGTCAGTGGAAAAGCATCCCCGCCTCGACCATATTCCGCCTCAGATATGACCGCACACCACGACTACACTCTGCCCCACCATGACCACCCCGCACATCAGAACCTCCAAATCTCGCTTCAACCATGTTTTACTTCCACCATAACCTCCCAGAGCGACTGTACCATTCTCCACCTTGTATGCCTACACATCCACATACTGCCTAAACAGCGTTCCGCCTCCACCAGGACCTCCCAGAGCGACTGCACCATGCTCCACCCAGCACACCTACACATCCATATCTCGTCTCAACTATGTTCCACCTCCACCAGGAACTCTTGGATTTGTATGGCTTCCATATCTCCTTGGTCACCCCGGGGAAGTTCTCTGAGGCAAATGGGAGGACTGGACACCTCCCTCCATTTTAACCATTCTAACAAATTACCCTCATTGGAGAAGACTTTACCACGTATTGGGTTCCCAGGGGGAGTTGTGGTAAATTCCGGATCCCCTCACTTGGGTTCCCCGGGGGAGTAGAGATTTCATCTGTTAGATTTTGGGAGCATTCATGATACCCTAGATTGGGTCCCCCTTGGGCGTGTTCCTAGGTGAATGGGATGGCTGGACAATGCCCACCATAATAGGAATCAACGTGTGTCGTCACCCCAGGGTTCTCTAGTGTCGGTGTCGGGTTTGGGTCCAATTTGGATCTTCATGCATAGGTACCCTATGGAAGTGCTCCCAGGAGAATGGGAAGAATGGACGGGGTCCCTCGTCGCCTTCCTCTATTATTCATCGGGATAATATAGGTGAATTGGTCAGAACATTTTTTATTGAAGACCTCATTATCGGCTTCATCATGGGCCGTGGGACTCCAGGCGACTACTCCATATTTTTGAGCTATTCTAATGATATTCCACTAAAACATGACTTCCACCGGGATCCAATAATCCATCTCTTTAAAATCATCATAGGTGAGGGGTTTCAGAGAATAGGGAAATTCCAGTCAGAGGCTTACAGTTTGAAAACGCAGCCTCCACCCTTATATAGTACCATCATCCTTTATTTTGACTTTTACCTCTTTAAACATTCCTCTTAATACCAAGAATGGTGGGATACACAAATCATTTATTTAAAATGCCAATTAATATCAAGGAATTACCCAACCCTATTTATTTAATGATAATTAATTTATTATCTGAATATTAAAAAGATAGCAAAACTATTTAATTTATTTATGTGTTTTGAGTATTGTTCATATTAAATTTAGAAATGATATCTAAATTCTTACCTAACTAAATTAATTTATATTAAATAAATAATGATTTATTTTAAAATGTTAATAAAATTATAAAATTTATTAGTTTTCATTGATATCAATTTCATTTTGATTTATAAATAAATTTTAAAATTAAAAATATTAGATGTATCTTTAAATAAGCCTGTTTGGGTAGTTAATATTTCATTTCAAAATATAATAGAAAATAATTAAAAACAGTGTTTTAAAAAATAAATGAGTTATATATGTATTTGGGTTTGAAAAAATAAAACGAGTTAGGATTCGATTATACCAAATTTCATGCATATTTGACGGGTCGAAATCCCTAATGTTGTGTGATTTTTAATGAACATTTGAAACAAAATTATCAATGTTGTATATTTTAATAATTTTGACGAATTTTAATTTAATAATATATAATTGATTTTGAAAATATTTGACTCGCATCTAATATTTAATGATTATTTTAATTCAATAATCTAAATTGACTAGTATCAAACTTTATACAACATTTTGTATATATATATGTATGTATATATTTCCAATCTTTTTATTTTTTTATCTAACCATTCATAAACTGAAATATATTTTTTGTAGAGATTACCACCAATGGGTGGGAAAATAGCTGGTTTACAAAACTATTATTTGAAATATGAATAAAAAAGAACTGAATGGTTATACTAAAATGAGTATTGGTTAGTAAAAATTTATTTTGTTAATAATAGATTTTTTTTGGTCTTGATTATAAGTTATAATAACTGAAAACGAATAAAATAACTTAATTTATAATTTTTTTATTTCTTCATTAATTTAATATTTTAAAATATTATAACAGATATTATAACAAAAAATTATTCATTTTTATTTATAAAACTATTTTTTTCAAATAATTTTTTTGTTAATAAAATTAATGGATTTATATATAATTTTGAGTAAATGTTTGACACTATTAAGGTTTTTTTAAAAAAAAAATTTAAGGTTTTTTTATTTTAGTAGGCTTTCTCCCGTGATCTAACTTTATACAACTGTTTTTCCACCCAATAAAAACAACTTTTTTCTTAATAATAGTTCATAAAAAATAAAAAAAAACTTTTAATCATATATAATTCACAAATGATAATTTATATTTTTAATTACTATTTATATTAATGATGTTATATGTTATAAAAATAATTTGATTTTATTTTATTATATTGAAAATTTTAAAATAATTAATAATTAAAATTTTAAATTTTTATTAATAATTTAATTATGAATTATGTATTATAATGTTAATTAATTATGTCTACAAATTATATTAACAGTTACTAAATATATTAATGATATCATTAGTTATTAATTTTCTTAATTATTTAATTAATTTTTAATAATTATATCATTAAACTAAAATGTCCCTTTTATAATTTAAACACAAACTTTGAGTCATACTAGTCATATCATATGTCATATTGACATGGATTCAGTTCCAACACATCATAAATGAGTTATGTATCCACTACTAGAAAATCATCGTTTAGGAGTGGTTATTTTTTGATGTGGTGGTAGTTTATACCATTGCTAAAGTTGATGTCGGCAACACGCGGAGGATCCTCACATTCAATACCACGGATCGGTGTATGGGATGCAATAGGTTTTATCATCGCTAAGAAGAAAGCACAGATAAAATGGGGGACTTTATCTGTGCTAGATAAAAGTGCTGATAAATCATACTTTTATCAGCGCTAAAGTAACATCGATATTGGTGTAACCGTTTTCAGCCCTTTCTTTAGCACTGATAAAGGGGGCCTTTATTTTTTTTCAAAAATAAAATCCTAAAACCTTATATATCAACTAAAGGCGCAGTACATAATTCTGGAGGAAAAGACAAAATCCATCAATTAGACCACCAATGATTCCCAAATGTATCCCAAAAATGAACCACTCGATTTCCCTATCACCAAGCAAAGGGAAAACAAAAAGAAGAGAAAAAAGGAACCACCGATCTGAAGATGTCGATAATGGAACCATAGGCTTGGAGTCCACCTTCATCCTCCTTCAGGGTGTTGATAATAACATGACAATCAGATTCGACCACAACATCCTTCCACACAAGAGGCAAGATGAACTGTATTCGCTTCCAAATAGCCATGGCCTCTACCACATGAAGAGACTAATACACACTTTTCGAGGAATGATAATCCACAATAAGAGAGCCAGTGTGATATTGGAGGACTGTCCAAAGGCCAAAAAACTATCTCCAGGGGTATCTACATCAGTATTAAGTTTGAAAACACCTAAAGGGGCGGAGCCATCTGATAGGTGGGGAATGAACTTGTGAAGGTGGACGAGCCTCTTCAATATCCAACCACTAAGAGCCCCAGTTATGAATCTTTGAAATAAAAACCCTGTCATATTTAACAATTATCTCAAAAATGAAATCATTTTAGTGAAACCATATTATCTAGCAAAAATGCTATTTTTAGCGCAGATAATTTTTTAATATATATTTTTTTTATTTATATAAAAATATTACATTTATATTAAAAAATATTTATTATTTGTATAGATTAAATAAAAAACACATGTTGATAATTAATATATATTTATTAATAATTAAAATATATATATAATGTTAGAAAAAATAATTTATAATTTATAATTAAATAAATATATATTTAAGGAATTATAATATTGTAACTAATTTTTAAATAATAAATATATTTATTATTTTTATTATCTTTATAAATATATATAAATTCTTTTAAAATATATATATATTTAATTATAATATTAATGAAATAAATATAAATTAAAATAAATATGTGCTTCCATTGAATTTGGATAACAAATATATTGATGCCTGAGTATAATCGATGTACAATTATGTTATGAATTCAACATGATTGTTCATTTATAAATTATAAATGTTAAAACTCACTCCAATTTAGTTTTTATATTAGTTAATGGATAATATATGTTAATACTATGTTAGTGAGAGTTTTGATGTTGGTTACGTAATTACCGATGCCAAAATGTGGGTTTCAACATCAGTTATCAAATAATTGTTCATCCCTCTCTCGTCAGATGGATTCATCCCCCTCAGGGTATTTTCAAACATAATACTAATGCAAAAATTCTAGGTGATGGCTCTTTCGACCTTGTGGCAGTTCTCTAAGACCATGTAGTCTCTATTATTTTGGCTCGTCATTATTCATGAATTGCTTGTTGGTCTCCTCCTATAGCACTATCCATGACTGTCTGGAAGTGTATGCAATTCATTTTATCTCTCAACTTGTGGTCAAATTTGATTTTCAAGTTATTATCGACATGCTAGACGAGGATGAAATTGGCCACCAAGCCTTTGGTTCTATTATCAACATCAATAGATCATTGGTTCCTTTATTTTAATCTTGTTGTTCTTCCTTTTGGGGGAGATTAAAATTGTGCAGCTAATTTTATAGCTACTTTTGGGAGTTGTTGATGATCACATTGTGGTTCAGATAATACATACACATCCCAACTAACTTTTGGATCTTTTTCCTACAATATCAAAGAAATTCTAATATGTTTCCTTATTTTTTAGTTGGTCAATTGTCCATTTTACTAAAATTGATGTATATTTTAAATAAAAAAGATGTGCTTATAGTCCTAATGGTCACATTGTGCCTCATATTGAGGTGTAGATGATTTCAATACATCCCAAATGACTCATTAATTTTTACCCAAATGTATTGAAACAATATGAATGTGTTTTCTCATTTTTCAGTATGTAAATTGTTCATTTTTACTAAAATTAATGTCAATTTTAAATAAAAAGACGGACTTGAAGTCATACTGGTCACACCGTGCAACAGATTGAGGTGAAACTAATTTCTACACATCACAAGAGACTTATGGATAGTTGTAATAATGTATTAAAACAAAAAAAAAATTTTCAGTATGTCACTTGTTTCATTTAGTAAATTTTCATTATAAACTAGAAACATGCACTTTAACTACTACTAGTAACATCTTGTATCGATATGACATGAGTAAAATTACTACATGTAATAAATTATTTATGAATCGATTAACTAAATTATTAAGGCAATATGAGTGTGTTTTATCAATTTTCAATGAGTGACATATTTTGAAGTAAAATGTTTATTTAAAACAGATATCATACACTATGAGTCATACTGGTCACACCATTTTTTGGATTGGTGTATGGCTGATTCCTTCACATCTTAAATGACTTATGTATCATTATACTAATGTACAAAAACAATTTGAATTCTTTTTTTTATTTGAGTTTTTATGTTTTATATTGTACTAATATTAATGTAAATTTTAAATTAAAAGACACAATTTGAGTCATACTGATCACGTCATATGTCAAATTGAGGTGTTTTTGATTCATACATGTCCCAAATTCACAAAATAATCCTAAGTTCTAAGAAATCCTCCAGTATAAGAAAAAAATTCTTATGAGGGTAATACTAAAAAGAAATAAATTAAACATAAATATGAATCAATCCATTACTTCTATAGAAGTCACATCTTCATGCCATTTGTATTCATTCCATGATCAGGTATGATGCCCATTTGTTTCTAAGAAAAATTATGTCATCTTATAAATATTAATTTTTTCGACCATCATAATAGTACTGGAAAAATATAAATACACAAAAGATTAATAAATATTTTAAATAAATTTGTAATTAACATTGAAAATACCTCTTCGAGGATGTGTTTTTTTATGTAATATGATCTCTCTCATAAATTTACAAACATAATAACCAAAGTATTTTCCATTTGTTTATTTTAAACACTGTAGAAACATTAAGGAAAATAAGTAATTTTTTAATATGTTTTTGGATAGTTAAATATTATTATATATAACTTGATAAATATCTATTTGTAGAACTTGTCTGGGTCCTTGTGGGTAATGCTAGTCCTCATTCCAGGATTTTGATGATATTTACACACCACCCTATAATAATAGAATCCTAATTAAAAAAAATAATATAATTATATAACATGAATGTTTTGTTCAAAAATGATGGATATAGTGTATTACAAATTAAAAAATGTTATCATGATTGGCCTGTTTGTTGGTAATCTATGTAGTGAATCCAACAAATGAATATTTAGAGTATCCAAATTGACTGTAATGAGAATCCAGTGTTTCCTTAAATCAAATAAAAAGAATAAGTAATGAATTAAATGAAAAATATATTAAATATTATTAAATTGTAGAAATTTATCTCGATATCAATTATATTAAGAATATTATTTTATCCACATGTTTTTTAAATGATTTTCCTAGGTTTTCCACTCTTTCATTCTTTTGTTTGGATTATTTTTTCTTGTTTTTTCTGTAGAGGTGATGTGAGGACTAAAGAGCCCAAAATTTTATTTGAAAATCCATGGAATTGGTACTGATATATATGCCTACAAAAAAATATGAAATATATTTATTCATAATTAACATGGTGTATCATATTTTGTAAAATTAAATCATGAAAACGTACCTCATGTATAAATTTATAATTGAGGCACCTATCCATTCAATATTGATGATTTCATCTAAATTATTAGAATAAATCTATTCATTAACATCCTCCCCACAAATTTATTCATCAAAATCAACTACGAGACTACTAGCATTTTTAACTATGTATCCGCATAAACCTTTAATTTCAGTAAATGTGGATATTCAATGGGTGGGGTAAATGTGCTTTTGGAAGACCTTTTCAATCAGTTGGTTGATCCTTAAAATGGTTTTGAGTCTAACTTTCATTTCACCCCCATCCATTTTTCCATTTTTAATAGAATTCATCAGTTCAGTCCTTTTTTCATTAATTATTAAATGTTTAGCATGAAAAATAAATAGGAAATGAATACCTCCTTGTTGACATATTTTGTTTACAATATTTGATGGCCATTCGAAGAATGTTCCAATAGTTGTTCAACCTTATGAATATCTTCCTCATCAATTGGAATAGGTTGATCACCGCTCAATTCATGTGCTACCCAAAACGACACTCTCACATGACCTATTGGAAGTGGTCTATTGTTTTACACATCGTTTTGGATATTGAACATTGTACCATCACTACAAGGTGATGGGTGGGTGTTCATCGATATAAATCACTGTCATTATCACCTTGTATAATATCATAACCATAAAGGTATCTGTGTATATATGATTCACATTTTAGAGAAACAATTATTGGAACAATGATTATCTTTTCCAAGAAATATTTTTGAGGGGAATGGCTCATCTCAAAGCTGGTGGGTGTGGGGCGGGATATTCATTCAATTGTTATTATTGAGTTCATTTTTCTCTTCACTTCTCTCTATAAAAGTTTATAGTAACTCTATCTTCTATTGGAATTTTTATTAAAGTGTATATAGTTTTTCTTTCATCTATTTAATTTCATTATCATTATCCTCCTCTTGTTTTTTTATCAAAATATTTTTGTGTTTTCACCGCAAAACCCGCACCTTTGATGTGACCATATTGTTCTATCCACTATAAGGATACTGATAGTAGGTTTTCATCTGATACAGGTGTTGATGATTCATATGACTAAGATGGATAGAAAATTTAGGATAATAAGTAATCATTTTTATGTAATTACGATTTAAAGAATTTTTTTTAATTTCATAATTATACATGTTTCCATCCCTTTTTTGTATTTTCATATATTAGTATCCCATATTTATTTTCACATGCCTATTTCCACAACACATGGTGTATTTGGAAGTAGAATTAGATTTGGATTCATCAATCTACATATTCATATAGGAACATAAGTATTTTTTTGTTTCATGTTATATAAAAGTGTTAGGGTAGATTTAAAATATGTACTATTTTTTCAAGTGAAACATACCCCATCCTTGATTTACGGTAGAGGTATGTTGATTTCTCTGCCCCTCCATTATTTCCAACACTCAGTTTCTATTTCATAAATAAAATAATGTCAGTCAACGTGATAAATATATATATTTTCATACAATATATTACTAGCCACAGTGTACATTAAAAGACACATCGATATGAATTATAGTAAACAAATCTCATGCTTATTCAGTTATTAGGTGTGCATACACAAGCAGTGTATGTGGGGTTATTTTCCCTTCGACATATTTTAGATGATAAATCAATAGAATTGTTTGAAATACTCTATGAATTCTTATATAAAGAATTAATACATATTTCATATATGACTTATCTAATATAAATTCAATCTTCAAGGGATAGTGAAGAATAATTGATTGTTTCATTATTTTTTTTTAGTAAAATAAAGAAATGATATCATAATGTTACTGTAATCTCCTCCCACATCGGTTTCTAAAGTGATGGAACAACATGGTTCCAAAAAAATACACTAGTTGGCATGCATAACCCAGTGGTAATTTCAATATAACACTAAAAATGACCTTGTGGGAGTTAACATGGTGGCCCCATGCATTCCATCTGACCTCATATTTGATGCCTTTCATTTTTTTTCATCATGATTTTTTCTAACACCTTCAAAATATGGAGCACCTATTTTTTCTACATCACTGTTCCATCGTCACCTAACATTTATTTAGATTCAACATCATCAATATGTTGTTTCTCTAGAGAAGTACCATCAGCATGTGAATATGGTTGTTGAACCTCAACACTGGGATCAAAAATAGATTGAAAAACATATTATTACTCAGGATTGGGATTAACAGAACATTAAGAAGTTCGTTGTTCCTCTACAATGAAAGCAACAATATGTTGAATAACCTACTGTTCCTTAGGATTGGGAGCACCACCATGTGCATAATTCGAATTGAAACTTCTATTTTTTGATTTTCAAATACGCCACTTTTACGGTTAGTGAGAACCAATAGTCATGAAAACAATCACCCTCAATACAAAATCTGAAATCCAAAATCCAAAATCCAAAATAACCAGATCAAATAACACATATCGCCTCAAACAGTCTTCACGGCCACTTGAATTATCCTCTTATGATGTCCACAAACAACACAAACACATCTGATCCAAGACCCTATAATGAATCCTTAATCGGTCACCAAAACAACAAATTCCATCACCAAAAAATGTATTTCCACCCAAATCATACCATCATACATAAATGGTGGATGAAAATAGAAGAAAACTCATCACTAAAGCAGAAATTCTCAAATAAACTTCACCAAGAAATCCCAACGCATCTCATCCATGTTGCTGCTACAACAACGTCAGATCCAAACGAACCACAAAACGTGAACCCAAAATCACCATGCTCCAAAAAGTGCTCAACCACACCCAATGAAAAATCACAAGTGTAGGTAATCAAAAAGAGAACAAAACAACAAAGGCAGTCACGATGCTTAGCTTCAAATCAGAGCCAGATCATGTCACCGCCTTCGCAAACTCACCCGGAATCCACATCGAACGACCACACGCGCCCCCACCCAAAATAGAATCGAAGCATCGACCCCATCTAGGAGGAGTTGGATCAACGACTGATGTCAACCCCATGCTGCCAAAAGAACATGCCAGCAAACGGTGGGAAAATCCCAGATGACCGCGCCCATGGAGGTACCTCAATGCCAGGCCTGGAAGAGGAACCGCTTCCATGAAAACACCGAGAAGGAGAGCCTAAAATAGATCTGATGTCTATCTAATGTTAGAATAAGAGACCATGAAAAGTGGAAACCCTAAGAAGGAAGCACCCCTTATGGGCTCATCCACCTCCCCAATAAAATGACCCACACACCCGTGTAAGAAACCAAAACATGAGGGAACCCTTGGACTATTATTAACAACCAAGAATCCAACATGTGCATAATTCTTTATCAACAAAAGTGGTTTAACATTTAATTTTTATTATGTCAATACAACAACAAACATATAATAACATGAGTTAACACAATTTATATTAAATAAATAACCTAATAATTAATCTCTCTTTTTTTAATGGCTGATGAGATTTGACCCCTATATCGACTATTCATGTCCCTTCATTTTGGTCTCCTCTGACAAAAAACACCATTTACATTAGGACCTCTATGAAATTATTATGATTCTCTAATGAAAGTGTCACCCTCAGTTGAATTTTCATCTGACCTGTCAGTGGTTTTGGTCGATAACATAACAATTGTCCACTTTCAGTCTGTTGTATCTAGAACATGAAATAATTTTAATGAATATGATATAAATATAAATTGTTTGTCATTTCACCCATCCATAATCAAATAGAACATCACTAATCCAAATTCATCTATTTTTACATCTTTCATGTTATCAACCCACTATAATTGAAAAATCGGCACATAGAATGTTGTATAATCCAACTCCCAATTTTTTTAGATCATGCCAATGTATGAAATATTGACGTCAATTGGATTTTTGTCCTTAGTACCAGAAATATGCATCGCTTCTTCCACAGCTGTAACTCCACTATTTTTAATGGATTTTTATTCATCATGTCTATTTGTATATAACATATAACCCTTAATTTCATAACCATTATAAGATAATACATACACAATTGGAACTCTAGCTAACCATCAAGGTTGTTCTGATATTGAATTAGGATTTTCATCTGAATCGTTAAAAATATAGTCCCAAAACCATTCTATAAATTATAGATTAAGTGTATTTGATATCTATATTTTAGCCCTTGATGGATTCAAATTCCTAGTAATTTATTTTTCGGTTTCAACATATAGGGAAACCTACAAAACTTTATTCAAAACATAATGGTTGGCCTACTCATGATATACAATATTGATTGTGACTACATCTCTTCCAGAAATTCCTCACCCGCAAGCCACCTAGTGTGATTAGATTTTAGTAGACCAATGTTTTACACACCTAAAATGAATTTGGTACATAATTAAAGGGCTTCCTAAAAAATAAATCAATCTTCAGTATAACCCTCTGACCAAATTATTTTTATTTATATACCCATTCAAAATTGTTATACATCGTTCAACGGGGTACATCCATATATACTGTATAGGGCCACATAGTCTAATCTCCCTCACTAAGTGAACCATAAAATGAACCATTTTATCATTGAATTATAGTGGGAAGAACATTTTTAATTTACATAATATGATAATAATTTCTCTATCTATAGTTTTCAATTTCACCAGATCCATAACTTTACTGCATATAGCTTTGTAAAAGAAACAATGATTGGTTAACTTATAAAGAACATTCTTGAAAAAAAATGCAATGAAAATCTATATGAATTAGATCTCACTGTAAAACATGACAGTCATGTTATTTTATAACCTTTAACATTAAATCGTTTATTGAAAAATTATTCATTATATACTGTTAATACCCCTGTCGAAACATAATGTCACTCAAGAAGTTGAAAAAATGATATCTCTCCTGCCTAGAAATACTATAAGAAGCTGGAGGAAGAAAAATTAATTTTTCACCATAGGCTTTGATTTGATATGTAGTAGAGCTAAAAAATACACATGGATCAAAATTTATCACTGTTTGAAGTTTGAGTTATGTTTTCAAGTTTTTTTATATCTTGTCATATTTTTTTGGGTCTTCAATTTTTTATTAATTGATTACTAATTGATAAGATTTATAAAATTATTAATTAATATTAGTTTTTTAGAATATTTTATAATCTATTTTCTCTAAACATATTATATATTAGGTGTAAATGTCTACCTATACTAATCTAAAACTTATTTAAAAATATATATATTATATTTATATCAATATCAATATATTTATATATTAATATATTAATATATTATTTTTAATGTACTTTTTAAATATACCCTTTATCAGTACTAATAAAGGGGGTCCCTTTAAAAATAAAAAAAATCAATGATAAAGGTGGTACCTTTTTTAGTGATAAAAAAACACTGATAAAGGTACACCCTTTATCACCATTTATTAGAGTTTCAAAAGGGTGGCTCTATGAAAACATATTTTTGTGGTAGTTTCCCCACCTAGAATTCATTTATACTTTTCACTTACTAGATAAGAGATACTTTCACGATGCTACCATCTTATAGCTAATATAATTGAGGCTAGCAGAATGTCACACACAGAGTTGAGAGTCGTACTTTTAGAATAAATCATCAAAAGATGGTAAATAATATTAATTAATATGATATATATGATAAATTAATATTGTTTGTGGTTGAACCATTTATTAAATTTTTTGATGTCTTCATGATGATATACACAGATATAAGTATTGGGCAGATTGCTGGTGGGATAAAGTAGCTAATTGTTTTTAGTGTTTTTTTATGTTTTTTGAATTAATATAATATAAATTTTTATCATTTTATTTATATTTTTGTAATTAGACGGGATATATTAGATATAGATTTCTCATATATTTGGTATTTAGCATAAGAAATATGGTCATGTCAAGGCCTCATGTGAGCATGTTTTAATGAGAAATCATAGCCATGGGTAGTGAAAAGTATTATTTAGAAAGATAAGGTGATTGAAATTTGTTTAGAATAGACTTAGTCTAAGTATATAGAACTGAAGTGATGTCATCATTTAGCAAAAAAAATTATGATTGTAAACAATTTTCCAATCAATTCAATGATAATTTCGAGATAGAAATAAAGTGAAAAAGTGAGGAAAAAACACTAGATGTAATGTGGAAAAACCCCCAAATGAAAGGGGTAAAAAACCATAGGCAAATATAGGGATTTCACTATGAAAAAATGTGGGTAGAAACTCTCTCTCTCTCTCTAAATTTCAAGGAGAAAACATCCATGAAATTATCTCTTTGAAAATATGGAGAAACAAATCACAAAATACTACACTTAAGGATCATGATATGTTACTTCTGAATCTGATGACAAAAATAGGTGGAGAAGATCCCCTTTTATAGCCTGCCTTAACCCACCTTTGGATTCCTCACTATTAAATTTATATTACAAAATTAAATTGGGAATCAATGGTACGGTGTCACCATGACATTTTACCATGATGTTTCCAAATGAATACGGTGACCATTATTAATATTTTCTCTCTCCATAATGTCTTCCAACATATCTCCCACTTGGATATTTGATTAAGTTCCAATCACATCTCCTCACATCCCTTCTATCTACCAAACCTACTACTCATGTCACTACAATGTCTCTCAAGGATCTACAACATCAGAACATATTAGAACCAATCGTATTCACCAAGAAATATTCCATATTTTCTTTAGTGTGAATTTTCTACAAGTCGAAACTTATTTCATTCACATTATCTCAAAAAAAAGATATTGTACACCAATGTACATCATCCTGGAATGAAAATATGGATTCCTTATAATGTGAAAGGCACTCTGACTATCACAAAACAATGAAATATGATCTGCATTGTGCCTTATCTCCTCCAAAAAACATTTCAACCAATTAAAATATTTTCATGACTATGTATCGGCCATGTACTTTTCCTCCATCGTTGATAAATCCACAACTGACTGTAACTTTGAAATCCAACACATAGATCCTCCTGAAAGAGTAAACACATAACCAGTAGCGGATTTTCTCTGGTAAGAATCACCTAAAAAATCTGAATCTACATAGCCTATAATAATAAAATATGATCCTCCATAACATAATGCAATATATGAGGTTTCTCTGATGTATCTAAGGATCCTATTTATCATGTTCCATTGACTTCGTCCTAGATTATCCATGTACCTTCAAACATCTCCCACTGTATTTGCAATGTATGATCAAGTACCAAGCATGGGGAACATTAGAATCCCCCCTGTTGATTCATACATCAATCAAGACATTTCCATCCTCTATTTTTCACTGTTAGGACTAATTTTAGATGATAACTTGGAATTAATGGGAAGAGGGTTAGAAATTTTCTTATAGTATTTCATTTTTAATTGTTCCAAGACATTCCAAAAATATTTTTTTTAGTGATATCCAAATATTTCCATTATTCTTGTCTCAGTAATTTTGTATCCCAACAGTCTTGTTTGCTGGTCCCAAGTCCTTCATATCAAACTCCCTAGACAATTGTGCCTTAATCTCCTAGATTTGATAATTTTTTGGGGCCTACAACAAACATTTCATCCATATAAAATAGTATGATGATAAAATCATGAACATATATACCCTTGAAATATTCACATGGATCTGAATTAAGTTTATTGTAACCAAGGCTCATGATATAGGAATAAAATCACTTGTAACAACACCTCAACACATGTTTGAGAACTTATAGAAATATTTCAACCGGAAAACCACGTTCTCATTACCTTATTCAAAAAAACCTTCTCATTAGAGAATATATTTTTCATCATCAAGGTCACCATGGAGAAAAGTTATTTTTTACATCTATCTACTCTAGATGCAGAGTGTAGGCAGCACAAATCACCATCACTAACTAAATATTTGTTAGTCTAACAATACGAGAAAATATTTCATTAAAATTGATACCTTCCTTCTGAGCATGTCCTTTGACCACCAGCCTCACACGATATCTTTCCACGTAGTCGGTTTCATCCCTCTTGATCTTATAGACCCATTTGTTCCCAATATACTTAATCCTATGAAGTAATGGAACAATATTCCATGTCTTGTTCATGTTCAGGGATTCATGTTCCTCCTGCATCGCCGCCAACCACGATGATAATATTGGACTCTGGGTGTCCTCCCAAAAAGATGATAGCTCTCCATCTTATGCTAATAAGAAATTTGTATCATTGCTCTCAGTGACATAATCTGAGTTCCATGTTGTCGCTCTTTTTTATCGATTTAGTTGTTTTAGTGTAGGATTATCTAGTAAATGATCATTATGATTTGGTAATTCCTCATAGAACTCATGTTCTCACTTTTTATCATACTTCACCTCGACTGTTTTAGTTTCTGTAATTTCTTTCTATGTGTCTTTATCAATATTCATTTTCACTATGTCTTTAGAAAAGATGACATCTCTACTGATGATAATATTGTGGGCAATGGGATCCAACTAACAATACCCCTTCACACCACCAGTTTATCACAAGAAGATACATTCCTTGGATCATGGGTCCAACTCCGATCATTCCTGACCATGATATAGTGCATATACATGACCTTCAAAAGTATGTAATTGAGTATAATTATTGGGGTTTCCATTCCACATCTCCATCGGCATCTTCATATCAATTTCCACTAAAGGGGATCGATAGATCACATGGCAGGCAATATTTATTTCTTCTACCCAGAATGTCTTGGTAACTCTTTTAGGATTTATAATCTCCCTTATTATGTCCTAAAAGGTTATATTCATATACTCTTCCACTTCATTCTGCTATGTAGTGTATTCCACCATGAACTACCTATTGATTACTTCATGTTAACAAAAAGAATCAAAATCGTCGATTGTATATTCTCTATCATGGTTAGTCCTCGAACACTTGATATTATTTTCATATTCAATTGGAATTTTCACATTGAATGTTTTGAATACTTCAAAGATATTCATTTTCATCATGATTCAAAAAAACCAAAATTTCAGGGAATTGTCCTCAGTGAAAGATGCAATGTACCTTACTCCACCTAGGGAAACAACTGGTTCTTGCCAAACCATGGAATGAATCCAATCCAAGATCTAGTTACTCTTCATCATTGACGTTCCAAACATCATCTAGTGTTTCTTACACAATACAGAATTCTTAAAAAATAGTAAGGATGCCTTCATAATCCTAGGAAAAAACTTCTGATCTTCAAGAATCTTTAGGCCCCGTTTGGACATATGGACAAGACTCTGATTCCATAACATCATTAACTCTTCCATCAAGGTAGATGATGAGACAACTATATCTTCTTCCTTGAAAATTTTACCCATAAGCACATACAAGTTCTTCAATATCTTCTCTTCCTTTATCAACAAATGTTCTCCCTTCACAATATTCATCATCCCTTTCTCGGTGTGAGTCTTGCATCTGATGTGATTAAAATTTCCCACGGAAAAAATGTTCTTCGAGAGACCCTCCACATGGAGTACTCCATGGATGGTTTATACTATGTTATAATTCATCTTATGTTTGATGGATCCAACTCCAACGATCTTGAAATTTATTATCATTCCTCATGTAAAAAAGCCCTTCTGGGATAGTTTCATATTGGTCAAACTATTCCCATATATATTTCATGTGACATGTTCTCCTGAGATAATAATAAATGCGTCTTCGAGATGTTTTCTTCTTTCAATATTCATTTCTGCATCATTGACTAGTATGTCTCCATTTCCAGATGTACTCTCCACATTTCCTTGTGAGTTATTCTCACCACCATTATTATTCCAATAGTCTTTGCTGACATACCCCCACTTACTGCAATTGTAACATTTGATGTTTTTCTACCTGCTCTTTGATTTGGAGCTTCCATGATTCTAGTTCTCATTGGAACCACACTCCACCATTCATCTTTTTTCCATTGAAAGTGCTTCCACATGGTGTGAATTTTTATGTTTGTACTCCTTTTTCTTGCGCCAACATTCTTTTTCAATACTCGTAGCTACAATATCATTGAAGGGAAATATATCCATTTGGAAATTATTTTTGAGGTTGATGATAAGTTGATCACATTAATATTAAAACCTTATGAGTAGACTATCTTCATGTTTATTATCCACAATTATATAGATCCACACCGTAAGTTGAGAAAAAATGGTATTAAGGGTGTTGATGTGGTCAGTCACTAACGATGAATCCACCATTCAATGAGTGTATAATTTTCTCTTCATGAAAATTTTATTGTAGAGTGACTTTTCATCATACAACATTGTCAGAGTATCCCAAATTTCTTTTTCCATCTTTTTTTCCAAAATTATTGATTGGACTCCATCTTCCAAAGACAAATGGATGTTGTAAATAGAATTACTATCCATGTCACTCCATTTTTCCTCTATCACACCTGCCGGTTTCTGTCCAATCACCTGTAGGAATTTATCTTTCCGTAGAACCTCTTTTATCTTCATTTTCCACAGTGAAAAATTATTTCCAATGTATTTTTAGATCTTGTATTTCTCCACCATTTAGACACGTCGTTCATCCAGAATTTTATAAGGACAAAACCTCATTCTTATTATACCACTTTTTAGGATCCTAAACAATTGGCCAATCAATTCAACGATAATTAAATTATATAAATTAATTACAAAAGTACAAAATTAAAAGAACACCAGATGTAATGTGGAATCCATAAAATATAAAGGGGTCAAAACCACAAGAAAATAGAATGATTTCACTATGTTAAAATGTGGGTACAAACTCTCTCTCCCTCAATTACAATGATAAAACACACAAGAAATTATATCTTTTATAATATGGATAAACACCTCACAAAACCCTGGACTCAAGGATGGAGATGTGTTGCTTATGAATCTGATGATAAAAACTGTTGTTGGAGGTCCAAATTTATATCCTGCCTTCACCCTCCTTTGGCTTCCAATTTATTAAATTTCACTTACCAAATTAAATGGGGAATCAATGGTAGGTTTTCACCATGACGTGTCACCACAACGTGTCCAAATGAATGCGGCGACCATCATTATTATTTTCTCTCTCCATAATATCTTCCAAAAAACATAGTGTGTATGAGATCATCATCCATCACTTCTGTACTGTATGAGGCAAGGCTATGTGCTCAGGATGAGACTATTCAGATATTAGTTAGAGAGTATGAAGAGTATATACAACATCAAGAGCATCAACGACAGAAGTAGCATCAACAACATGATCATATGATTGAGTAGAAGTGTTGACTTACAAATAGTTTATTGATGGAGTTCCATCTATGTAATTGAGTTATTCTGCCACCTTAATAATGAAACTATTATTAGGTTCTTTTTTGTGAATTTTTTTATATTATAATTGTTTATATTTTATATATTTTTCTAATGGTTTTTTTATTTTTTTAGTTAAATTTAAAATTTAAAAAGGTTGGGAAAACCCAACTATTAAGAATAGTAGAATCCCTTTTAAGCTGGATTGAGATATAACCCATTACAAGATTGAATCCCCAAAAGCAACATGCCCCAAAAAAATACAAGGAAATTTTAATTAGTAATAAATCCAATTAGATCAATGTCAAATCCATATAGCCTGAATGACTAAGGTAGAGAAACCTCGAATTAGGCTTGGATTGAAATCCACCGAGGTATCCATCCTACCATTTGACAACTGACCTAGACACCCAAACCACAACTTTCATTGGGAACCACTGGGAATATCATCGACGTGGATAGATATACTAATAATGGTGATGACCCTCCTGAAAAATCACCATCCACTACTAGAGAGGATTCTTCCACTCATGTCATTTACACCATCCTTGAGTAAGGTTTGGACCTCATTTCTAGCTATCACCATTATGCTTGGGATTGATTCTTTCCTTCAGCCGCCTTGATGAAAAAAGGCCTTCATTTTACACTAGCCCTTGCATTCCTGCCAAACACCACCATCGACCAGTAGTTCATATCTTGTCGTTGACCCCTACATTTAGTTTACCTTATTTTTTATCTACATTTATTTGAAATGAATATATATTCGGATTGTTTTTATACATTAGAAAAATTTTCCATAATTCATTTTTGATGTGTAAGATTCATCCCCACCTCAATCATATGCATAAGGTGACCATTATGACTCAACTACTATAGATATAGACATTAACAGCGTGCAAAATAGGCATTTACATCTTTAAAAAAACATTCCTATCATCGATGCTATTAAAAGGGGGTCTCCTTTATCATTACTAAAAAAAATACTAACAAAGGCCCCTTTTATCAGCATTGATAAGAGATTACCTTTATCAGTGCTAAAATAGTGGTGATAAATGGGGCCTTTATCGACAATTTTTTTTAGCACTGATAAAAGTCAAAAAAATAATTTATTAAAAGGAATTTTTTTTCAACAAATTTAATGGTTGGACATTCATGCTTTTATCAGCACTCAATCCCCCTTTTAATAGTGCTAGTATAGCCTCCCCACATTTTTAACAATGCTAGGAATCCCTCCACCCTTTAACAACTCTAGGGACCTGCATCACTCATTCGTGTGTGCCCCTACCTTTGCTGGGTTTTAAAACTGAGATGTCATCTTCATAACCTCGCTCCTTTTCCACTCCCCTATTTAATTTTATTATGTAATTTATGATATATCTATATATTTATTTTTATTTTTTTTTAATTTCTATCCATATATTTATATATATATATATATAATTACATATATTTAATATGTTTTGTGTGTGTGTATATATATGTGTTTATAAATACATACATATATATTTATTTATTTTGACATGTGTGTGAATCTATAAATATAATTATACACATTTATATTTATTTAAATATATTATATAGTAATATTTATATACTTATATTAGAGTATATAGATAAATATATATCGGTTTTTCAATGCACAAACAAAAATATTTATATATATAAACACATTATATATATAGTAATTTTATATGTATGTAAATTTTTATATATATTCATTTTAAATAAAATGGATATTATTTTTTATGTATATATGTTTTATTTATTTATAAATCTACTTTATAGGTAAATAGGTTTACATATATATTTATAAAACTAAATTCTTATGTGTGAATTTATAATAAATATGTATATATTATTATATATTTGATTATAAATAAAAATAAATTATAAAAAATAACAAAATTTCAAAAAATTAATATCAATATGAATGTTATACTTACGAATAAATTCAGTCCCCACTGAAAATAGGAAAAAAAACCTCTTAAACGAAGTTGTAAGTCCATTGAATGTAAAAAAAATTGGATACACCAACTAAAAACTCAGTTTTAAAGGCCTTATAAGGTCTTTTTGGGCCTTGTAAATTGTAATAGGGGATTCCTCTCTATCATTAGTGTGAATATGTAATCGCACGATTCAATTTTATATGTGGTATAGCTAAAATGGACACACTGATCAAAAGTTATGACCCATTGAAATCTGATTATTGTTTTCAATATATTTTAGATCTTTTATTAAATTTTTTAATTTTTTGGTCTTAAAATTGTTAATAAATTACTTTTAGTCAATAATTATTAATAAGTTATTAATTAAAAATATTTTTTAATTATTTTATAATCCATTTTTACTCAATATCTTATATTTTAATTGTAAATTTATATTTAGCCTTATCTAAAACATATTTAAAAAATATATATTATTTTTAATGAAATATAATCATTTTAAATTTACCTTTTATTAGTGATAATAGAAAAACACTTATAAATCTTCTTTTATTAGTGCTTCTAAAAGATCATTGATAAAGTGTGTCCCATTAACAGTTCTAAAATAACGTTGATAAAGGGGTATCATTATCATTGATAAAAATGCTGATACAATGGTACTTTTAATAGTGTTTTTAGCACTTTTAAAATCACCTTTTATCACTAGTTTTTTAGTGCTGATAATGGTACCCCTTTATTAGAACTTTTTTTTAACATTGATAAAGTGTGGCACTATGTAAATTTGTTTCTATGGTAGTGATACATGTGTGTCCTTTTATTTAAAATTATAATTTTAAAAATATATTCTTTGATATTTATGTTTAATTAATTTATTTAAAGTATTATTAAAATAGAAATTGTTTTCTTATAAAGGAGAAATCATTTTCTCAGGTTGGTTGGTTTGCATGAAAACTAATACCATGGTCAGTATTTTTTGAGAGGGGGTCACAGGTGCCAAATAAAATTAAACATTGATGTTTTTAAATGTTTAGGGACAGTAAATTAAAATGTAATTGATGAAAATATTGTTTGAAATATACATATATATTTTTTATTTTTAATGAAAATTTTATTTCCAATAAATTATTAATTTTCATATTGGTGCATTTTTATACACGTGTATTTGGTGGAGTGTGTTTTTATTCAAACAACACATTGAAGCAGTAGGGAATTTATTAGTGTTAGTGAAAAAAATGATAAAGGGGTTATCATTTTAATGACATTGACAAAAAAAATATTTTTTTAGCAATGTTAAATCTCATTGTGCTGTGTTAAAAGGTCCATCTGTGGAAGTGGGAATTCAATTTTATTTGGTGTGAAAATGATAACCTTAAAAAAGAATAAAATGAAAAGTATTTGAAGAATTTGTGTCCATAGAACCAATGAGTATGTGTTGCATCGCTAGATGAAGGAGGAACTAAATTCATTATATAATTCAATTACAACTATATATCACCATGGATTTCATCTAAAAATGATGATTAGTAATTTAAAAAATAAAAAATTATTTTTAAAATTCTGAAAATTAAAATCAAAAATCATATTCTCCATTAATAATTTAAAGAGTAAAAAACAAGTTAAAAACTATTTTTCATAAAGATATATTCAACCAAAATTCACTTTCAGTTTAAAAAATATCATTTTTATTAAAAAATATAAAAACTAATTATTCATTAATAAAATTTAAATAAACAATTTACATGAAATCAAACATTCTCTTAAAAAATAAAATTATTTTTTAAAATAAAATAAGAAACTAAATTTTAATTATGAAATATTAATAAAAAATCTCCTTTTACATATAATGTAATAAAAAATATATATTCCTATTTAAAAAATATTTTTTCAAATAAATTTGATCACCTATAAAATTTTAAATAAAACATTCCAATATTCCTCTTAAAAAATTAATTTAAATAAAATCTATCTATAAAAAAAATTTAAATATCCATTTTGATTATGATGTATTTGGGAATTAAAAATGAATTTTATTCTATTATATTAAAATAATAAAAAAATTTCTTTTCTAAATGATCCCATTATAAAATATAAAATGTAAAAAAACCCTTTTCTTTTCCACAAAAATTAAAAATTTCAATTAAAAAAATTAAATAAAAATAAAACATCATCAATTTCCATTTTAAATTACATTAGAATAATTGTAATCTATTTATTTTTTAGCAAATTTTATTTCATTATTTTTTTAAATTATTTTTAAATAAAGTGGATTTATTTTTAATTTGTAATTTCTTGATTTTAGTTTAAGGAAATTTTCATTTTTTAACAGAAATTTCAAAATCTATGCTTTTTTAAGTGAAAGGGGGATATTATTTTATTAATAAATAATAATTTTTGCCTATGATTTTTTGAAGGAATTATTTTTTATAATATATATATATATAATGGTATTTATTTCCATTTACTTCAATTTGATTCGAGAAATTTTTTTGTCATTAAATTTTGTAAAATGACAAAATGGAGTTGATTTGTTGATATGGGATAAGTAAAATACTTTTACAAAATTGGGTTCTGGAATGTGTGAAGGATGTTCACAGAAGACACATTATTAGTCAAAAAATAATCAATAAGTTATTTGCATAAATATTTTAACATTGTTAATTTTTTTTAAAAAAATACTAGGTTGATTTTTGAAAGTGATTAAAATTAATTTTTATGTATATATGATTTATTATATAATATAAAACTAATAATATATATTTGGAGCAATTAAAAAAAATTAAGAGGTGATTTTGTATCTAAAATGATGCTAAAAATACAATTATGAAAAAGAAATTGCATACATATATTTGTTTTAATTACATGTTTAATTTAAAAATAATAAATGATGTCAATGCCGATGTTTAGAAGGTTTTTCTATATTACATCCAGGGATATGAAAATATATATACACCAAAGGTCTTGGTGTGTTGGTGTGGTATCTTCATGCACAACTGTATACCTATGTAAATATTATTAGGACTTCTTAACGACAATCCACGAGGAAAGGGTTTCCCACATACATATATTTAACACAACTGAACCCTTCATAATTGATATAGGATAACCCAATAATATCCCTCTCAGAGCCACTACGGCGATGAAAATAGAATATTTTTCAGCGATCGGAAAATTCAATGTGCTCAAATGAAACTATACAAGAATCACTACTATGAAACTGAGTTTTATCTACGCTAAAAAAACTATATCACCGCTTAAAATGTTTTGATAGTTGAGGTGATATTAAAAGGGTGTCTCTTTTAACAACACTAAAAAAAGATTTGATAAATGACCCTTATTTCAGTGCTAAAAAAATCACTGATAAAATTTTAAAAAAAAATTGCAAATCAAAGGGTAGACCCATCCCTTTTTAATATAACTTGACCCCATTCAATGGTGCTAGTAATCCCCACCCGTGTGCCCCACTGCCACCCATTTAACTATGCTATTCGCACACCCCCCTCCCTTTAACAGTTCAAGACCCTCCTACACCTACCAGCACACCCCCGACTCATCATGGATTTGAACCTGAGAAAAATATCATACAATGGACTTCTAAAGACCTACAAACCCACACACCATATTTGTCTCCGCCTCAATTCCACGACCTCTACGACCACACTGTTGAAGGTCAACCGCAACGAATCCCCACATCAACCACATTCAACCTCTCCAAGACCGCACACCGTGACCACGCACTACCCCTCCATGACCACCCTGCATGTCATAACATCCACATATTCCCTCAACCACTCTCTACCTTCACTATGAAATTCTGGAGTGATTGTACAATGCTTTTCCCTCTACGATGACACATCCACATCCCTCCTCTATAGCATTCTCCTTATTCTATAACCTCACAGAGCAACTGTATTGTGCTTTACCACACACATCAACATATCTAAATCCTGCCTCAACCACATTCCACCTCCATCAGGACCTCCCTGATTGGTATAACATATGGATCTACTTAGTCACCCCATGGGAGTGTTCCCAGGTGAGGGGGAGGATTGGACATCACCCTCCACTATAACCATTCTTAAAAACATGGCCTAATGGAGATTCCTTTCTTATGATAATCATTGGATTATAAGAATAGGTTGGATAAAATCCAGTACATTGTATGTTGTGGAATTCCTTCATGCATATTGGGTGCCCTGGGGGAGTTTGGGTGTGTTTGGGATCACCTTTCTTGGGTACCCCTAGGGAGTTTCGATTTTCGGTTCATGAGTTGTGGTACCTTCTATATTTCCTTGCTTGGGTACCATCGAGGAGTGTTCTGAGGTGACTAGGATATTTTTACACCGCCTTCCATAAAAATCGTCCACAAGTGTCGTCACCCCGGATTGTATGGTTCTAGGGTTGGGGTATGTTTTAGATCTCCATTGTTAGGTACCAAGGGGGAAGTGCTCCTAGAGGAAGGGGAATGTTGGATAGGGATTATTGTAGGATTCCTCCATTCTGAGTTGGGATAAGATCTATGCATTGGTGATAACCTTTTCTATTAAAGACCTCATTTTCACCTTCATCATGGGTCATGGGACTCCAAGTGACTACTCTAGATTTTTTGACCTTTTCTAATGATATTCCTCCAAAACATGACTTCCACCATGTTCCAATCATTCATCTCTGTATCATATTCATTATCAACATTGGGGGTGAGGGGTTTTAGAGAAAGGGGTAATCAATTCTGAGGCTTGGAGTTTGAAAACACACCCTCCACCATTATATAGTAACATCTTCCATTATATTTTACATTCCCTCCGCAAACATTCCTCCCGTACATTAATAGCTAGAAAGGTGGGATAGACAAATCTCTTATTTATAACACCAATTGATATCGATGAAGTAACAAACACTATTTTTTTAATTATAATTAATTTATTAACTGAATATTTTAAAAAATAGTAAAACTATCCCATTTATTTATGTATTTTGAGTATTGTTCATATTAAAATTAGAAACAAAATATAAATTCAAAATCATATTAAATTAATTATTGTTAACGGAATACTAATATATTTTAAAATGTAAATAAAAATTTAAAAAAATATTTGTTTTCTTTGATATCAATTGATTTTAGATTTATAAATAATGTTTAAATTAAAAATAATAAAAGTATCATTAATTAAACTGGTTTGGGTATATTTCAAAATATTATTGAATATATTTAAAAATAATGAGTTCAAAATTAAATGGGTTATAAATGGATTAGGTATTGAAAAAAATTAAACGAGTTGGGATTTAATTATCCCAAATTTCATGGGTACTTGACGAGTCAAAATCCAAAATTTTGGGTGATTTTTAATTAACATTTTCAATCTGACTATCAAAGATGTAGATTTTAATAATTTTGGTGAATTTGAATTTATTAGTATATAATAGATTTTTATAATAGTTGACTGGCATATAATATTTAATGTTGATTTTAATTCAATAATATAACATTCCACTCACTTCAACCATTATAAAATATTTAATATATATATATATATATTTGTAATCATGTAATTTTTTATCTAAGAACTAGTAAATGGAAATAAAATTTTGTAGAGATTACCTCCCCCAATTTGTAATGGTGCTTAGGGGTGTGAAAATAAGTGGTTAACAGAACTATTAATTGAAAACCTAATAAAGAAGAACCAAACAATTATACTAAAATTATAATTTGATAGTAAAAAATTTAATTGGTTAATAACCAATTATTTGTTGGTTTTTTTATCAATTTTAATAACTAAATTTTATAAAATAACTAAATTTTTTTATTTTATATTATTTTTAATTCAATATTTTAAATAACATATGAGATGTATTATAACAAAAAAACAGTACATTTTTTTATAAATTTATAATTTTTTTAAGTAATTTGTTATTTTTTAATATAAGGATTTATATATAATTTTTAGTTTCAGTTCAAAATAATTAGGGTGAAATTTTAAAATAAATTAAGGTTTTTTTTACATTAGTAGGCTTCCTCTAATGATAAACCTTTGTACAAAGTTTTTTCCACCCGATACAACCAATTTTTATCTTAGTAGCTGTTCATAAAAAATAGGAAAAATTTAATTTAAATGTTATATAATTCACATATGATAATTGATATTGTTAATTACTATATATATTAATGATATTATCAGTTATACTACTAATTTAATTATTAATGATTATATTTTAAATTTTAAATTTAATATTAATTAATAAATATATTTTTAATTAATAATTATATTGTGAATTATTATTTACATTGTTAATTAAAGATTGTTATAAATTATATAAGCAATTACTGAATATATTAATGATATTATCGGTAATTAATTTGCTTAATTATTTAACTAATTTAAAATAATTATATCATTAAACTAAAATGACAATTTTATATTGAAAAAAAAATTGATTCATACTAGTCACAAAATTTGTTGGATTGACATGTAGTCAGTTCATACACATCATAAATGAGTTATGTATCCCCTATAAGAAAATAATCGTTTAGAGAAAGTTATTTTTTTGATTCGGTGACAGTTTAAACAGCCGCTAAATTTGGTGTCTGAATCCAACACATTGTGATTCCTTCCATTCACTACCACAGATCAAGGAAAGTGATTCACCAGTTTTTATTAGTGAAAAGAAGAATGGTCCGATAAAAGCGGGAACTTTTTCAGCACTGGATAAAAGCGCTGATAAATCTACCCTTTATCAATGCTCACCAAATTGCTGGCAAAGTTGTGCCCTTTATCAAAGCATTATTCAGTGATGATAAAGGGGGGAATTAATTTTTTTTTAAAATAATGTAATCAAACCATAGATATCATCAAAATCCAAATTACATAGTTCCAAAAAAAAAGAAGAAATCCAGTAATGAACCACCCAATGATTCTCAACAGCTGAAAAAAATACACTTGATTGCCCTATTTTCTTACAAAGGAAAAAAACAAGAGAAAAAAGGCACCAAAGATTTGATGATGTCATTAATGGGCCCATAGGCTGGGAGGTCACCTCCATCCTCCTTTAGTTCGTTGATGATAAATTAATAATCAAATTCTACCACAACATCTATCCATCCAAGAGAAATGATGAACTGCAAACCTTTCCAAATAATCATAGACAAATCCAAAGGAGGAGACAAACCCACAATGTATGAGGAATGATGAGCTGCAATATTTGAGCCATTGTGATCCCAAAGGATTTCCCTAAGGTCAACAAAACCATCCCATGGTGTCGTCATGATAATATTAAGTTTGAGAGCACCGAATGGTAGGGGGATTCATCTGAAAAGAGGGGAATGAACATGTGAAGGTGAATGATCATCCTCAACATCCACCAGTTAGAGCCCTAGTTATGAATCATGGAAAGCCAGACCCTGTCATCTTTACCAATGTTCTAAAAAATTAATTAATTATGATGAAACAATACAATCTAGGAACAACTCTATTATTAAGGCTAATAATTGTTTTTAATAATAAATATTATTATTTTATCTAAAATTATTATATTTATATTCAAAATTAATTTTTATTTGTATACATTAAATAAAAAATGTATCTTTATATTTAATATAATTTTTTAATAATTCAAATATATATATAATTTTTTAAAAAATATTTTTAAATTTATAATTAAATAAATTTATATTTAAATAATTATAATACTACAATAATTTTTTAAATAATAAATATATTTATTATTTTTATTATTTTTATTATATTTATAAATATAAATAAATACTTTTTTAATTTCTATATTTATAATTATAATTATAAATAAATATATATTTATTTAAATAAAAATATGTTTCCAATGAATTTGGTAAATAAATATATTAATGTGTAAGTATAATTGACGTACATATATGTTATGTATTCATCATGAATTTTCATTTATACATTAATAATGTTAAAACTCACATTAAGAGAGTTTTAACATCGGTTAATGGATAGCCATTATTAAAGCTATGACAGTGTGAGTTTTTTACATAGTTTATGAAATAAGAGACTTAAATATGTGTGTTTTAACATCAATTATCAAATAATTTTCCATCCCCCTCATATCAGATGGATTCCTCCCCCTTAGTGTCTTTTCAAATGTAATACTGACGTAGTGATTCCTGGTGATGGATTCATTAACCTTCTGGGAGTTCTCCAGGACCATGAAAACTCTATTATTGTGTCTCGTTATTCTTCAAACATTGATTATTATTCTCCTACTGTAGCATAGGCAGTATATATCTCGATGGGTATGAAGTTTATTTAGTCTCTTATCTGGAAGGATATTGTGGTCGAATCAGATTTTCAGGTTATTATCAATGTGATGGAGGAGGATGAAGTAAACCACAAATCCTTTGGGTCTATTATCGACATCATCATATCATTGGTTCCTTTATTCTCTTCTTGTTGTTTTTCCTTCGTTGGGAGTGATGAAAATTGTGCGGCTCATTTTAGAGATGCTTCTGGGAGTTGTTGAGGGTCCAATAGTTGAATTTCATCTTATCCCATAGAGTTATGTACTTTTTATTTTGATGATATCTATGTTGAGGAATCATTTCAAAAGAAACCATAAAACCTATTATAAAATAGAAAATATAAAATTTTCTCTTATCTACTCATTATTTTGATTCCTAATCTCTTGAAACCCTAACATTCGTGAAACATGGTTATGCTCCGTCTCCTTCCTTCAACTATATTTCTGCACCTTCCGCATCCCTTCCCCTTCGTGTTGTCATGATCACCCTGATTCACTCACATTCCACCATGATCGTCTGCATTTCTCCCACAAAAGTTTCATGCCTTTTATATCAGTCATGTTCCACCATTATCACCGTTTAATATCTATTTTCATCTAAATAAATTTTTCATTGATTGCAATCGGAAGATTTCCTATCTTAATTTTGGCTCTATTATCCATGGATCTTCTACCTGAATCTCTGTATTTTGAAATTTAAACTTTTATTTTTTATGGTTAGTATATTTATTCATTATTTTTTTATAAAATATATTTATTCATTTATTTTTTCATACACACATATTTATCAGTTATAAATTTTCATGATTGTAATTAATTTTTTTATAATTTATTTCTGATTATAATTTTCATATGGTTATAATTTGATTATGATTATAATTGTTTCTATTTAAAATAATACGGATACGATCTTTCACATCATGACAAAATACTTATAAAAATGATAAAAAAATTTGTTAATTGTAGCGCTTTTAAAGGGGGGCCCTTTATCAGCGATAGTTTAGCATTGATAAAGGCCCCATCTGCTACATTGTGTTGTTTGTATAAAAACACCCTAAAAAATATCTTGTACACAAAAAAAACACACCACAACCTCCTATAATGAAAATATATAATTTAATTGAAATAAAATTCACATCATAATTAAAAAATACACTAATATATACATTTCAAACAATGTTTTGTATAATTACATTTACAATTACTGTCTGCAAACAATTTAAATCATGAATTTTTGTCTTTGGAACCCGTGATACCATCTAAAAAAGGTCTACCCATGGTATATGTTGCTGAACAAATCAACTCAACCAGATCAAAAGAATCCACTTATACAATAAAACTAATATTATGTTAGTAATATTATAAAAATAATAAATTAAACATTATTATGAAAGAATACATTATAAAATTTACAAATTTAAATAATAAACACACTATGAGTTATACAGTTCACACCATGAATTATATTTAGGTTCATCTGATTCCAACATGTTTCAAATGAGGTCAATACCACTATCCTAAAGTATCTAAACAATTCAAACACATTTTCTCAGTTTTGAGTATGTCACTTGTTCTTTTTAATGAAATTAATGTCAATTTTAAATGAAGACTCGTTTTTAGTTATACCGATCACACTGTGTGTGGGATTGAGGTACATATTATTATTTTATATCAAAAATTACTTATGGATAATTTTCATAACGTATCAAAATAATCTTAATACGTTTGGTGGGTTTTTAGTATGTTACTTATGATTTCTACTAATATGTCATTTCAAACTGAAAACATGTACTTTGAGTCATACATGTCACATCATGTGTTTTTTACATGATAATCCTTCTTAAATGTCACAAATGACTTATTAATTTATTTCCTAAATTATCAATACAATCGGAGCTCATTTTCATGGTCATCAGTGAGTGGCATACGTTTTGAACTAAAATTTCAATTTTAAACTATTAATAGGCACATTGAGTCATACCAATCACACCATGAATTATATTGAAATTCAGGTGATTCCAAAAAAAACCAAAATAACTCTTGTATCAATTGCGTAATGTATCAAATCAATATAGATTATTTTTCTCGATTTTCAGTACATCAATTATTCATTCTTACTAAAAAATGATGTCAATTTTAAATAACAAGACACTATTAGAGTCATACCACTCACATCATTACTCATATTGAGGAGTGGATACTTCTTAAACATCCCTATAACTCATTAATTGTTTATCTAATGTATGAAAACATTCCAAATGAATTTTCTCTGTTTTTAGTAAAAAACTTCTTTCTTTTTATAAAATTGACATCAATTTTAAATAAAAAGACGTACTTATAGTCATAAAAGTCACACCATGAATCATATTCAGGTGATGATGATTCATACAAGTATAAAATGTCTCATGTATAATTTTCCTAAAGTATCGAAACATTCGAAATGTATTTTCTCAGTTTTGAGTAGGTCAGTTGACTTTTTTACTAAAATTGATTTAAATTGGAAATGAAAAAGATGCACTTGGAGTCATCGTTGTTAGATTGTGCCTCATATTGAGGTTTTAATAATTAATACATGTTCTAAATGGTTCATGGATAATTTACCTAATGTATAAAAATAATAGGATATCATTTTCTTGGTTTTCAATACCACACTTGTTTTTTTACTAAATATGATGTCAATTTTAAATAAAAAGACGCACATGGAGTAATACTGATCACACCATGACTCGGATTGAGGTGTAGTTGATTCATACACATCCAAAATAACCCATGTATCATTTAATTATAGTATCAAAACAATAAAAATTAATTTTCTCAATTTTTAGTAAGACACTTCTTCCATTATCTAAAATTGATATCAATTATAAATAAAAAGACACACTTGTAGTCATATCGGTCACACCGTGATTCAGATTGAGATTTGGATAATCCTTACAAATCTATAATGACTCTTGAATTTTTTTCCTAAAGTATCAAAACAATACTAATTCATTCTCATGGTTTTGAGTAGGTTAGTTTTGGTTTTTACTAAAATTGATGTAAATTTTAAATAAAAATGACGCACTTGGAATCATACCAGTCACACCATGCCTCAGATTGAGGTTAAAATTATTTTTACATGTCCCAAAATACAGATGTATCATTCACCTAAAGTATCAATACAATATGAATGAGTTTTATCAGTTTTAAATACACCACTTGCTCTTTTTTACAAAAAAAATTATGTCAATATTAAATAAAAAGATGGAGTTAGAGTCATACCGATCACACCATGTCTCAGATTGTTTTGCAGCAAATTCATACACATTTCAACTAACTCTTGGATCATTTTTCTACAATATCAAAACAATTAGAATGCATTTTTTCGTTTTGATTATGTCAATTATAATTTTTAATAAAATTGATATACAGTTTAAATAAAAAACATGCACATGTAGTCATACCGATTACACCATGCCTTAGATTGAGGTGTGAAAGATTCCTACAGATCCTAAATTACTCATGTATTGTTTCCCTAAAGTATCAAGACAATGCAAATGTTTTTTTATCATTTTTTAGTACTAAACGTATTCCTTTTTACTAACATTGATGTCAATTTTAAATAAAAAGACGCACTTGGAGTCATACCAGTCACATCGTACGTCATATTGAGGTGTGAATGATTTTTACACGTCCAAAAGGACACATGTATCATTTTCAACAATTATCAGAACAATAAGAATATTTTCCATGGATTTCAGTATGTCCCTTGTCTTTTTTACTAAAATTTCATTTCAAACTGGAAACACACACTTTGAATCATATTGGACACATCATGTATATGTTTTACATGAGACCAATTCCTACAAATCACAAATGATTTGTGAATAAATTTATTAAATTATATATAATATATGAGTGAGTTTTGATTATTTTCAGTGAGAGAAACATTTTGAAGTAAAATTTCGATTTTAAACTTATAACAAACACATTGATTCATACCTGTTACAACGTGTGTCAGATTGAGGTGCAACTAATTCCTATATATCATAAATGTTTTATGGATCATTGAACTAAAGTATAAAAACAATATTAATTCTGTTTTCCAGTTTTGAGTATGTGAGTTTAATATGGTACTAAAATTAATGACAACTTTAAATAAAAAGACACACCTGGATTCATTCCAATCACACCATGTTTCAGATTGAGGCATTGTTGATTCATACATGACCCAAAGTTTCAAAACAATCCAAACTTCCAAGGAATCCTATAGTATGAGAAAAAAATTCTTATGTGAGTAATACTAAAAATATATAAATTAAACATAAATATGAAAAAATCCATTACTTCTTTAGAAGTATCATCTTTATGCTATTTGTATACATTCAGTGATCAGGTATCATGCGCATATGTTTCTATGAAAATGTATATCATCTTCTGAATATTATTTTTTTCAAAATATATAATATTACTGACAAAATATAAATACACAAAGTATTAATAAATATTTTAAATGAATTAGTAATTAACATTCAAAATATCTATTCGGGAATTTTTGTTTTTTGATGGAATATGATCTCTCACATAAATTTACAATCATAATAATCAAAATATTTTCCATTTTATTTTTTCATACACTGTAGAAATAATGAGGAAAATAATTAATTTGTTTTGATATGAGTGTGTAAAGTGAAATATTATTATATATACCCTAATACTTATGATGTTTTAGAAATTTTTAGGGTCCATGTGTGCAATTTTTGTCTTCATGTCATGATATAGACAATATTTACACACTACATTATAATAATATAATTTTAATTAAAACATAATATAAATTACATAACATGGATTCTATTTCTAAATTTTTTTATGTAGTGTATTAAAAATTGATAAACGTCATCATATGTGGTCAGTTTTTTTGTAATACATGGATTGAATCCAAGAAATAAATATTTGGAGTATATAAATTGACCATAATGAGCATCCAATGATTCCTAAAAAAATTATAATTAATGAAATAATTGAAAAATATGTGTGATATAATTAAATTAGAGAGTTTTATACAAGAATCATCGGTATTAAGAAGTTTATTTCATCCCAAATTTTCCCTTCAAATGACTTTCCTAATTTATCCAATATTTCATCCATTTGTTTAGATTTTATTTTTTTGGTCTGTAGAGGTGATGTGAGGACTAACGAGTCATTTTTGTTTTGGGTAAATCACTTGAATTTGTATTGATATATACACCTACAAAAAATATGAAATTTATTTAGTTGAAATTAACATTGCATGTCATATTTTGGAAAATTATATCATGAAAACATACCTCATGTATATATTTACAACTGAGGCTCCTAGACATTCATAGATGAGGGTTTCATGTAAATTATTAGAAGAAATGTAGTTAGTAACTTCATCTATATACATTTTTTCGTCAAAATAAACTACGTGACTACTACCACTTTGTTACTTTTCAACTGCATGAACCATCAATGTTAGTAAATTTGAATATTCAATGGGCAAGGTAAATGTTCTTATAGAAGGTTTTTATTATCTGTTGGTTGATCCTATAGATGTTTTTGAGTTGACCTTCTGTTTCATCCCATTTCATTTGTTTTTCTGTAATAATATTAGTCGGTTCAGGCCTTGTTTCATTAATTGTTAAATTTTTAGTATGAAATATAAATTGGAAATGAATACCACCATGAAGACATGTTTTTTAAAAAATTTGAAGGACATGAAATTAATGTTCCAACAGTTTGGTCAAACATTTGAATACCTTTCTCATAAATTGGAATACGTAGCTCAATTCTCAACACATGGTATATCCTAATCAATACTCTCACATGACCAATTGGAATTTTTCTATTGTGTAGCATGTCAATTTGAATATTGAACACTGTATCCCTCTTTACAAAGAAATGAGTGGGTGTTGATATATATAAATAATAGTCATTGTCACCCAATATAATATTATTACAGGAAAGGTATCAGTGTCTCTCTAATTTAAATTTAATATAAAAAAACATTAGATCATTTATTACCTTGTAAAAGATAGCTCATTGTGGTGAATGTCTAACCTAAAAGATGGTGGGGGTGGGGTAGGATATTCATGAAATTATTTTTCATGAGTTATTTTTTTCTCTTTTCTTAACCCCATAAATGTTTCTAGTAACTCTATTTACTGTTGTAATTTTTCATCAAGTCTAACTAGCCTTTTTTCTTCTATTTCATTTCCTAATCATTATCCTCTTATTTTTTTTATCAAAATATATTCGGGGTGTCACCCTAAAACTCACACGGATGACGTGACCATATTGTTCTGTCTGCTTCAAGGCCACTGATAGTAGGTGTTCATCCAGTACAGCTGTTGATGATTCCTATGACTAATTCATATAAAAAATATATGAAAATAAATAATCATTGTTATGTAATAGATATTTAAATCAAAAAATATATATTATGTCCTACATAAACATGTTTCCCACCCTTTTTGTATTTTCATCTATTAGTATCCCGTCTTTATTTACACATTCCTTCTTCCAAAACACATGTAATGAGATAGAAATTTGTTGTGATTTTTTTTCATAAGTCTTCATATTTATATAGTAACATAATTATTATTTATTTTGTTTCATGACATATAAAAGTGTTACAATAGATTTTAAATACATAACAATTTTTTCAAGTGAAGAACACCCCATCCTTACTTTATAGTAGGGGTACATCAGTTTTTATGCCCATGCCTAATTTTCATATCTTAGATTCTATTTAATAAAAAAAATTGATCAATGTGATGAATATATGTATTGCCAAAAAAATTTATTACTATCAACAATGTACTTGAATGGACACAATCGCACAATGTCCAGTAAACACAACCCATGAATCTTGGGTTATTAAGTGTGCATACATAAGCAGTGGGTGTGGTTTTATTTTCCCTTCAATAACATTAAAATTATGTCTCCTTAGAAATCTGTGAAATACTCTATAAATATTTTTAGAAATCATTAATACATATTTCTTAGGGGATTCAACTAATATAAATTCCCACTTCAAGGGATCGTGAAGATTAATTCTATGTTTCGTTATATTATTTTTTTTAAAAATAATGAAATTATCTAATAAAGTTACCATAATATCTTCCTTCGTCAATGTATTAATAAAGGTCCCAACTTGGTTCCATGAATCTATATCAATTGTAACACATTACTCAGTGATGATTCTAATGTAACTATTGAATATGGACTTTTGGTGGTTAACATGATGTCCTCATGCTTTCCATTTGACCTCATATTTGATGAATTTTATTTTCACCTTAATGATTTTTTCTAACACCATCAAACTATGGAACTCTTATTTTTTCTGCATCATTGTTCCTTCATCACCTACATTTTTTTGTTTTCAAACTCATAATTGTTATATTTATATGGATGAGTAGCATCATCATTTGAATATGGTCATTGAACCTATGCACTATGAGTAGAAACACTATGAGAAACAAATTATTCCTCTGGATTAGGAGCACAATCACATACAAAGGTTGTTGTTCCTCTATACTGTGAGAAACAATCGATTGAAAGACCTGTTGATCCTGAAGATTGGGAGCACCAACATGTGTAAAAAAAATTATCTACAGAATTGGTATAACATTTAATTTAGACAACATAATTACAATATCTAATAGATAATAACATGAAGTAACACAATGTATATTACAGAAAATATATAACATGATTATTAAACTCCTTTTTTTAAATGATGAATGGATTTGACCACTTTATCGACTATCAAAGTCCCTTCATTGAGGTCTCCTCTAACATAAAAAAATAATCTACATTGGGACCACTCTAAAATGATTACAGAGTCCAAATGAAAGTGTAAATACTCAGTTACTTTTCATCTGACCCTTCAATGGTTTTGGTCGATAACAGAACAATTGACCACTTTCACTTTACATGATCTAGAACATAAAATACTTTTAATTCATATTATTCTATTATAAATGGTTCATATTTTTACACATACTTATTGAAATCAACTTTCATGAATCTCAATTCATCAATTTTAATAACACACCTAATATCAACCCACATGAATTGAATAATCAGTACATGGGAATGTTGTATAATCCAACTCCCATATTTGCTTTATGATGCCAATGTATGACATATTCAAGTAAATTATATTTTTGTCCTTAGTATTAGAAACATTAATTGCTTCATCCACAAGTGTAACTCCACTATTTTTCATTACATTGTCTTCATCATGTCCATTTGTATAGAATATATATGCCTTAATTACATAACCATTGTAATATAATATATACACACTTGGTCCTCTGATAACCATCTAATTCGTTCTAAAAATTAATATGGATTTTCATATGATTCATTAAAAATATAGACCTAAAACCATTTTATAAATTATTGATTATGTGTATTTTTTTCTAACATTCATCCCTTGATGAATTAAAATTCATAAGAATATCATTGTGTATTTCAACATACGGTGGAACCTCTAAACCATTATGTCATACATAATGGTGGTTCTGATTCTGATCTACATTATTGATTTTGAAAACATATCGTCCAAAAATTATTTCACCCGCAAGTTTCCCAGTGTGATGAGATTTTGGTAGAACAAATATTTCCACAACTGATATGTATTTTTTAAATAATTCAATGTCTTCCTCAACCATACATTACTCTACAATAAAACCCGTTGGTTAAATTCTATTTTTTACATACCCTTTAAAAACATTATTTACCATTAAATGGGATACATTAATCTATAGTGCATAGGGCCACATAGCCTAATATCAATCACTAAGTGAATAATAAAGTGAAGCCTTATATCAGAGAATTTTTATGGGAAGAAAATTTCAAATTCACATAATATGATGATAATTTAGACTTCCATAGCCGGAAATTTCATCAAATCTATAACATTGCTAGATATAGATTTGAAGAGGAAACAAATCTTTGTTAATATGTGAAGGGAGTTATTGGAAATAATGAAATGTAAATCTATAGTAATTAGTTCTACCATAAAGATATGACATTCATGTGATTTCAGACCCTTTAACTTCAAATCGTTTATTGACCAAATATTCATGATATTCGATGAATACCCATATAAAACCATTAAGTTATTCTAGATGTTGAAAAACTGGTATCTCTCTTACCTAGAAAGTGTGTAAACAGGTATAGGAAGAATATTTCATTTTTCACCCTTCATAGGCACAAACTCTTCTCATATTCCCATGTGAACCATCTCCAACCTCTCCTTAATTCCATCCTTTTTTTTCTTGGTGCATTTAGAAACTTACCGGTGAAACTATCACATTAATTTTTTTCAAAATGAATAACATCAAGTAAATTTCAGGTGTACATAAAATTCAAGAATAATAAGTCAAACAAAAAACTGATCAAATTTTCCAATAGGTTTTCATAAGGGTTTTTTTAAAATGATTTACCAAGAGTAGTGTCTATATCATTTAATTTCTCAAAAAGTTGATCTACTATTATGGGAGAAGCTGTTGTATGTTATTATGAAATTCCATAAAATGATGTCACCTTATATAGTTAATTATCCCATTAGTGTATAAATCTAAAATATTATAGAAACATAATCATTAATGAATGTTTCAACCTAATTGAATTTGTACCTTTTGACAAACATGACACTCTTTAGTTCTTTTAATGCTATATCCTAAAAATTTTCCATAAGCTAGAAAGGAATTTATCATCCCTCACAACATGGATCTCAACATGAAATATTTATTTAGGTATGAATCGTTAAACATAACATCTAAATCATCCCCACCTCAATACGATGAATGGTGTGTCTAGTATAACTCAAGGTGTCTCTTTTTATTTATAATTTACCTCATTTTAAGTAAAAACAACAAGTGACATATAGATAACTAATAAAGCGTATTTTTATTATTTTTATATTTTAGGAAAATTATCCATGATTCATTTGTGAGGTGTAGGATTCAATTTCCCCTCAATAAGACGCATGGTGTGACCTATATGACTCAAAGTGTGTCTTTTTTATTTAAAATTGATATTAATTTGTGTAAAAAGAATAAGTGACATAATGAAAACTGAGAAACCAAATTCAAATTATTTTTATACTTAGTTAAAATTAAAAAATAGTCATTTTTGACATGTACGACTCAAACATACATTAATACGATGCACAGTTTTTATGGTATAACTCAAAGTTTCTTTTTTTATTTAAAATTTCTAGGAATTTAAGTAAAAACAAAAAATGACACAATAAAAACCAAGAAAACAAATTTTTATAGATTTTATATTTTAGGAAAATGATTTTTTAGTAATTTATGATTCGAATGGATAAATATCATCTCAATATGACACACAGTATGATAGGAATAACTCAAATTGTCTCTTTTTATTTAAAATTAACATTAATTTAATTAAAAACAATAAGTGACCTACTGAAAATTGAGAAAACACATTCATATTGTTTTGATATTTTATGTAAATTATATTTTAATTATTTTTGATATGTAGGGATCAACCAAAACTCAATAGGATTCATGGTGTGGCCGATATAACACAAAGTGTCTATTTTTATTTAAAATTGACATTAATTTAAGTAAAAACAACAACTGACATACTAAAAACTTATAAAATACATTTAGATTGTTTTGATAATTTAGGCTGATTATTCATGAGTAATTTGTGACATATAGGAGTCAACCAAACCTCAATCAAATGCATGGTGTTATCGATCTGACTAAAAGTGTCTCTTATCAGTTTAAAATTTACATTTTAGTACAAAACCTGTCACTCACTAAAAACCAAGAAAACATGTTATGATTTTCTTGATAACTTGGAAAAATGAATCATAAGTCATTTTTTATGTCTATGAAGTTGTCTCACATCTAACTGACTCATGATATGACCTGTATGAATCTAAATGCATGTTTCCAGATTGAAATGATATTTTAGTAAAGAAACACAATGGACATTCTATAAACCAAGAAAATGAATTCATATTATTTTGATATTTTATAAAAATTATCCATTACTAATTTTTGACTGGTTGGAATTATCTACACCTCAATATGACACACGTAGTGGCCAGTATAACTCTAAATGTTTTATTGTTTAAAATTAACATTAATTTTAGTAAAATAAAATGTGACATACTCAAAACAGATAAAATACATTCAGATTGTGTTGATATTTTAGAAAAATGATCCATAACTCATTTCAACATATAGTAATCAACCCCGTATCAATAGGACACATGATATCACTGGTTTGACTCCAAATGTTTCATTTTTATTAAATAGGGACATTTTATTAATGTGTTATTTCATATTAATGTTTAATTTATTTATTTATAGTATTAAACTTTAAATTTTTTATTATATAGGTGGAATCTTTTTCTCGGGTTGAGTTGATTTTTTTGGAAACTGATTCCATGGGAGGACATTTTTAAGAGGGGATCATGGGCATCAAAATATGAAATATTAATATTTTAGAATGTTTCTGGAAAATTTTACATGTAATTATATAAATTTTTTTATAAATGTAAATAGTAGTGTTTTTTTTCTAAATTTCATGGGTGGACATTTTTATATTGATGATATCAATTAAATGTATATTGAAGGTTTTCTTCTGGGTGTGTTGTTTAAACTGTAAATTTTCTTATGGGTGTGTTGTTATATAAAATACACACTACAGGAGACTAGGCATTTATCAGTGCTATAAAAAGCATTGATAAAGGCTCCCCTTATCATATCTATGATTAAAAATGATTTGTTAGCACTATTAAACATCATTTTTAATGTTGTGAATGGGTATATGTGTATTAGTGTTTACCACTCATCAATCTTGTTTGGTACTCCCTTTAATGTTATATATATATATATATATATTTATATCTATTCATAAATTAATTTAGGTATAAATATATTCATATATATATATATTAATAGATAAAGTTAGTTATATTTATATATTTCTATTTAAATATACTTATTTTTATATATATTTATATTATTTTATCCGTAAATTTATTCGTACAGTAAAATATGTTTATATGATTATTTTTAATTATATTTATAAAATATGTTTGTGTGTATGTGTGTAAATAAATAAATATATACATATATATAACACACACACACACACACAGGCACATATATATATATTATGTGTATCTATAATTATAATTCTATATATTTATGTATATTCACATATATTATATATTCATATGTATATTCACATGTTAGAATATATAGATAATATATATCAGTTTGTTAATACAAACACACACTAATATATATATATATATATCCCTACTTGAAAATTAGGCTATAGCCACGGTTTGGAACCCTGCCTATTGGCCCACAAACCATGGCTATAGGTTATAGTCACATTTCCTTGAATCATGGCTGGAATTTCTGTGGATATAGGGCCAAACCTATTGCCACAGTTTCGATCTGTGGATATAGCCCTATAACCATGGATTCGAACTGTCACTATAGCCCTATGTCCATGGTTTCAACTATGACTATAGACCTATAGCCACAGTTTCAAACCGTGGAAATAGCCATATATCCACAGTTTCAAACCCTGGATATAGACCTATAGCCACTGTTTCAAACCGTGGCTATAGGTTTGGCCCTATATCCACAAAAATACCAGCCACGGATCAATGAAACATGGCTCAAACCCTTCCCAATTCATAAATAAATAAACCCCCTAGACAGCAGCCCCCCCCCCCACACACATCCCTTTCACCCCTTGCACCCACATATACACCCCTTTCCCCCCTACTGGACCCCCTTGGACAGCAACCCCCGACCCCCCCCCCCCCTGCTGGACCCCCTAGACAGCACCCCCCCCCCCTTCCTGGACCCCCTAGACAGAAACCCCCCTCTGCGGGACCCCCTAGATAGCAGGACCCCCACCCCCTATTGGACCCCACAAGACAGAATCCCCGCAGATGGACCCTTAAAGAGCATCCCCCTACTGGACCCCCCCTTCACCAACCCTACTAGACACCCCCCCTTGAACCCCTACTGGACACCCACCCCCTGGATAGAACCCCTCCCCCCCACACACACACATCCCTTTAACCCCTTTCACACCCCCTTGCACCCCTCTTGCACCCCCATGCACCACCCTACTTGACCCCCCTGGACAGCAGCCCCAGCCCCCCTAGACAGCACCCCCCTGCTGGAAACCCCACCTACTGGACCCCCCATGAACAATAGAAGCCCCGAATGGACCCCCATGGATAGCACCCCCCTGTTGGACCCCCTTGCACCACACCTGGCAGACACCCCTCCTTGCACCCCTACTGGACACCCCCCTTGCACCCCCTAGACAACAGCCACCCCCCCCCCACATACTCACATCCCTTTCAACCCTTGCACACACCCCCTCGCACCCACCTTTGCACACCCCTTTCTCCCCTGCTTGACCTCCTGGATAGAAGCCCCCACCCCCTGTGAGACTACCCTAGATAGAATCCCCCCCGTTGGACCCCCATGGACACCCCACCTGCTAGACCCCCCTAGACATCAGCAGCCCCCTACTGGACCCCCCTGGACAGTAGCAGCCCCCAACTGAACCCCCCCGGACAACAACCCCCTTGCTCGACCCCCTAGACAAAATCCCCCCCACCCCCACTGTTGGACCCCCTGGACGGCAGCCCCCTCTACTGGACCCCCATGCACCTCCCCTGTTGGACACCCCCCCTTGCACCCCTTCTGCCTCCCCCCCCCCCCTCGCACCCCCCTGGACAGCCCCCCCCCCCCCCCCCCACACACACACATCCCTTTCACCACTTGAACACACACCCTTGCACCCACCTTGCACACCCCTTTCCCCCCTACTAGACCGCCTAGACAGTAGCCCCCTTTGGACTACATCCCCACCCCCCTGGACAGCATCCCCCCACTGGACCCCACTGGACAGCCCCCCCTCCCCCCCCCCCCCCCCCCGCTGGACCCCCCCTGGACAGCAGCCCCCCTGCTGGACCCCAATGGACAGCAGCCCCCTGCTCAACCCCCTGGACAGAACCCCCCCCCCCCCTTCCCCCTATTGGACACCTTGGATAGAAGCCTCCCCTGCTGGACCCCCGGGACAGCCGCCCATGCTGGACATCATCCCCCATACACATCCCTTGCACATGTCCTAAGGGATCCTTTGTTAAGCAAATTGACCAAGTAGGTGAGCTTTAGGATTTTCCCTTAGATGTACCTACAAAATCATAACTTGTAGAGGCATCTTTACCTGGTGTTGAGAGAGTTGTTTCCACAATGCCTTCAGATTTTGTATCCATAGTATATTTATAATATTTCAGAGAAAGACTACTTTTAGATTTCAGTGGAATTTTGAGTTATCAGGAACCTCCTATTGTTGCATCTACATCTAGTGCTCCACCTACCTCGACTTTAGTTTATGTTAATTTGATCTAGTTTAAAGTCAAATAGTATCTCCATGTTGTTATACGTTATGTGCATTCATCTCATCAGGATTAATTGAGGTAGATTCTATAGAATGGGTTTTCAAGGAATATGTTTACCAGTTGAAAGTGATGAAAACTCTACTCAAGCTATTCATGGAGGATAATATTTCTTTAGTAGTATAGAGAGATAATGAAATATTATTATAAACATTTCCAATCTTATAAAGCCTATCCTATATGTATCAAATACTGTAGTGGATGCCAGTTTAAAGTCAAATGTGCAACAGTAAAGTGTACTCCAATGTCTACACTGATATAGTGGTAAAAGTTGTTACAATTCCTGAATATTTGGACTACAGCCTTCGTCCCCCAGACCCATGGAGCAGGGGCGCGTTTTCCCCTTAAACCCCCAATGATCTCACAGTGGAGCTTGACCCATTACAGTTGAAGGCCCCAAGCATTCGGCCCAACCGGGTCGGGCTACACAAATCCAACAATCTCCCTTGTTGCATCTCTTGATGAGAAAGAGGTTAAGAGTTCCCATTTTCTCTAAATCTTGATAGAGTGGATGGTCATGATTGTTTCACAAATAAATTCATTATGTTCTACTAGGACATAGTTTCTGATGGGCTCCGTAACGCTTTGGGGGAGTTATTTAACCATGCCTTAGTGACCTATGGAATCAACCCCAATTTTATTGCCCTGGTCCCAAAGAAGGTAAATATGTGGATGTAAATGATTTCAGGCCTATTGCTATTGGGAATAACTTTCCAAAAATCATTATCAAAATTACTATTATGAGGTTAGGTCCCATTTCTCATTGATTTATCTCTTCAAATCTACCCCCCTGATAGCCCTTGGACACCCTTGTGGACATCCCCCCTAGACACCCCACCTGCACCCGGCCCCCTTCCCTACACACCCCCTCCCCCCCGAACCCCCCCCCCCCAGACAGCCCTTGGACACCCCCTGGACAGCCCCTCCTAGACACACATCATGTACCCTGCCTCCTTCCCTACAGACCCCTCAGAACCCCTCGGACATCCCTTGGACAACCCACCTACACCCTTCCTTATAGACCCCCCGGACAGCCCTTAAAAACCCCACCCCCAAACAACCCCTCTTAGAAACTCCACCAACACCCTCCCCCCTTCCCTGCAGACCACCCGACACCCCCACCCCGGACAGCCCCTGCAAGAAATTTATATAGCCATCATTACCTTCACTTCATTATGAATGAATTCTAAATGAAAAATTCCTTGAAACTTTTCCAAAAATAGTATTTCTCTGGCTTAGTCTAAATAATAGACTTCAACCACTGATAACTAGGACCATCTAATAAAATGGTTACAAAAATAACCTTAATAGACATATAAATCTAAAGCTAGACATAAATATCCTCAACCATCAGTACCAAAACCAATTCATCCTAAGAATCTTTTTACCCAGAAATTATTGTGGGGATACAATCATGATTCTGGGGTTCCTAGGTGTGCCATCATGATCGATTTATTCAAGGATTTTGATTCGTTTAGGTGGGAATTATTATGGGATGCATTGGTTCTTCTCAGCTATTCGGCTAGGTTCTCATCTTAGGTTAAAAGATGCATCTATACCCCAATGTTCATGATAAACATTAATGGAAGTTTACATAGACACTTTTCTGGGAAAATATTGCTCTGAAATGGGGATCCTCTTCCACCATTCCTTTTTGTGATTTTCATGGAGTTTTTCCCATGCATCCCAGAATGCAGGATGTTGGGGGCTGGTGTGATGGCTAGTAGGGGCTGGAGTGGCTGGTGTGGGACGGATGGAAGGCGGAAGGGGTATGGTAGGGGGATAGTGCGGGATAGAATAGGTGGAAGGGGGCTGGTGTGAGCTGGATTGCAGGTGGCTAGGGGTTGTTGGGCATGTGGCAGGGGCTGGTGCGGGCTGGGATGTAGGAGGTCGGGGTCTAGTGAGCGATGTAACTGGTGGATGGGGCTGTTTTGTATGTGGAAGAGGGATGAAATTAGTGTTTTGCAGGAGGTCGGGGGTGGTTGCTGGTTTGGTGGCTAGTACGGGCTGGATTGCAGGTGGTTGGGGGCTGGTGAAGGCTCGACTGCAGGTGGAAGGGGGCTAGAATGCTGGTGGAAGGGGGCTGGTTGCAGGTGTTGGGGGATGGTGTGGGCTGATTTGAAGGAGGCAAGGGGGGAGTTGCAGGATGGAATGCTGGTGGCAGCAGGCTAAAATGAAGCTGGAAGAGGGCTGGTGTGGGCTAGATGTGGCTGAAATAGGGCCAAATCACAGCATTACAACGGCCTGACCACGGCGTGACCGTGGCGTGACCGCAACATGATGACGATGTGACCGTTCCATGACCGAGGTGTGACCTCAGCGTGATCGCGGCGTGTTGGCCCGATCCAGTGACATTTGCAGGGAAACATCTTTCGACCAGGAGAGAAGGGAGCGAGAGGAGGTGGGGAAACATTCCGTTCATCGTCCCGCCGGCAGAAATTGTTATTAGTTAGTATCAACAATTATCACAATACTCATGGAATACTATCAATGTGAACCACTGTAGGGTGTCAACCTGGAGCATGGAAAAATCATGACATTGCCACGGTGTGACTGCGGCGTGAGCGCAGCATGACCACTGCGTGACCGCGGCGTGACCACGACGTGTTGGCTTTGTCCAGTGACATCCACGGGGTAGTACCTTCCGGCCAGGAGCATAGGGAGTGTGAGAAGGCAGGGAAACATTTTGATCATCGCCCCACTGGCGGAAATTGTGATTAGTCTATCTCAAAATTGATCACAAGACCCATGGAATACTATCACTATAAACTGCAATAGGGTGTCATCCTGGAGCAGGGCCAAATCATGGTGTGACCACGGTGTGACCACGGATTGACCGCGGTGTGACAAGGCCTGACCGCGGCGTGTTGGCACGGTCCAGCAACATCCATGGGGAAGCATCATCTTGCCAGGAGTGAATGGAGAGGGAGGAGGCAGGGCAACATTCCAGTCATCACCTAGCCGGCAAAAAATGTGATTAGTCAGTCTCAACATTGATCACAAGATTCATGGAATACTATCACTGCGAACCACCACAGGGTGTCATACCGGAGCAGGGCCAAATAAAGGCATTACCACGGCGTGACCATGGCATGAATGCAAAGTGACAGCTGCGTGACCACGGTGTGACCGCAGCGTGACCGTGACATGACCGCAGCGTGACCGCGGCGTGACAGCAATGTGTTGGCCCGGTCTAACGACATCTGTGGGGCAACATCCTCCAGCTAGGAGCGATGGGAGTGGGAGGAGGTTGGGAAACATTCCCACCATTGCCCCATCAGAAAATGATTTAATAGATCAACTATTTAATATGCTATAACAAGGGATCGCCAGAGAAGGTTATAGGGAACGGCATAATGACACAACGTCTAAAGGTCAAGAAAACGACGGAAATGAATCATACACCCTACACAAACTATTTACAAATTCATTCACTTTTCCTAAACATGGAAATTTTATTTATAATATTCAAAGCGTAAAAAGGAAAGTGTCATGGTCGAGGCATATGCCTACTTGGGAAATTCCATTTGAGTTAAACGAGTATAATAAGCCAATTTATATTATTCAAAGAAAACAAAAACTAACGAGACACAAAACAAACACCAACAAGAGGCATATGAAAGAATCAAACCTATTCTAAACATGATACAAATAATTATCTCTACTCTTTGGTGTAGATGACAGCGCACCTCCAATGGAGGGTTTTTATTATAAAATCAGGTAATTGCTTTATCCGACATTTTATTTAATTATATTAAACATTTATTCAAAAACTCGTTATGCACAAATCAAATGCAATAATTTAAGAAACTAGATCAACATAACTATAATTGTGTCTTTTCACAGATAGTGCACCTCCGTTGGAGGGTTTAATTATAAATACATGACTTTATTTATCAAATGAAACAATTGTATTAAAGAACACTTATTCAAGATATGAAATTCAATATAATTAAGAAGAATTAAGAACGAAGATAAATTCAATTTAAAGAATTCCGGAATTAAAGAGGCTAAAAGAGGGATCCTACCTCAAGGTGGAACCAAACCGTCCACTTAAGCTCTTGGACCATCCTAACTAAATGTTGCTACTCCACCACTGTGTATACACACCTTCACTCACATGCAAGGAAACATAGCCCATATGCACAAACCCACATGGCCATGAGCATGTGCAAGGGGATCCTTGCACATATTCTTATATGCATATACCTGTCTCCACTCAGCTATGTATTAATTTATATATATACATGTGAACACATATCCCCGTACGTTCATAATCACAGCCATGGTTGACTATACACATAACAGGGGAAACCATATACACATACATTCTTACCTATGCACTCACAGGCATGTCTCCCTTATCTTGGATACTCGAAACCAATGAGTAGGGATCAACGCACTACACAAAGGATATTAGGAACATTAAAACACATAAAGGATGCTACATAACTAGTGAGAAACCAACCAAATACCTTAAATCCTTACCTCTATTAGGAGAACCAAGTCCACCCGAACCAACACAAAATGATCCAACGCCCTACTCAAAACATAATATGGAGTCAAAAACACTGAAATCCCCATATAAATGAGGTGAGGGAACAAATTAAAATAGTATTCATTATATAACAGTTTATAATTTAATAAAATATGGTTACCCAATAAATTCCCTTTTCCCCTTGCCCCTTACCCCCTTCCACCTTGCCCCCCTCCACCCACCTCCTGCCCCCTAGCCCCTACCCCCTACCCCCTGCTCTGCAGACCTCTCCCCTGCCCCCTGTCCCCTTCCCCTTGCCCCCCTCCACCCTCCCCTACCCCCTTCCCCCTGCACCCTACCCCCTACCATGCAGACGTGCCCCTTCCCCCTCCATCTTTCACCCTGCCCCCTGCCCCCTACCCCCTCCACCTAGCCCCCTAGCCTACACATGCCCCCATGCACAACCCCCCATCCCCCCTATCCTACACCAGCCCCCAACAATACACCACCCCTAGCCTGTACTACCCCCCCTAGCCTTCACACCCCCCAGTGAGTCAAAAAAATCTTTGGAGATTCCCATGGTGTCTCAAATGAGAAGAGTAAGGATTAAAATAGAAAACATAAATGAAATAATTTCAACCAAACTATATAAGAATAAAATACCACCAGAGGATACTTTTATATATTCTTACATTCATAAACACGGGCTATGTTTTGTTGCTAGTTCTCTGCATTTCATGCATCCCTATCCATAGACACAACCTTTCATGATAATGAATAAACACAAGAAATCCAGTTCTTGTAACGAAATTGATTCAAATAAAACCTCATAAATATATATTCGGAATGAGTTATACTAATAAAAGGATTAGAAGAATGCCTAGGGAGGAATACATTTCAAAAGGACCATCAGCATTAGAGAAATAATAATGGAAAAATTAGGTTCAATGGAAATGTACTCCAAAATCTTGTACTAAAAAGAATAACATAGTGGTTATCGAATGAAAAGACCAAAAGTAGCATTGTTTTGAAATTTACTGTAATTACCTCTCAATGTCATCAAGGCTTATGATGCTTAATTATGACTTATAGGCATCCTCAAATACCTGAAATGAACAGGTGAAAAAAATGACTAAAAGTATCTATTATATAGGTTGAATATTCTATAATAATAAACAAATGGATGGATGGGTGTACCATAGGTGAATCTAATAATTCATTATTCATGTTGATGTTGAGGGGGAGAGTAGGTTTGGCACTAGCAGGGGGCTCTGATCTCCCTTATACAGTGAACATCTATTTTTATGAGGCTTGGGAGGGTGTGGAATTTATTTGTAGGATGAAACTGAAGGAGGCTCAATCACCACATGAGGTTTTATCCTACTCAGACCCCCCATGCCCCTCCCCCCTGTACAACCCCCATATAGACCCCCTTTCCCCCCGACTGTCCCTCCTGGACAACCCCTCCCCCCTAACAATCCCCCCAAGTATGGTATTTTATATTGGTTGTTTAAATATGGAACCATGGATTCTAGATCATCCATGTCCATTTTTATTGCTGGAATGATTTATTTGTACACATAGTGGTTGACTAGTGTATTGATAACCCTCCACTGCATTATCATTATAAGGGAAACTGGGTGAGGGTGATAGTAGTCATTTAATCATAATAGAGGTATGAAATTTCCATTTTTGGGTGGTCATGGGTTTTAGTAGAATCATGGGAACTTATTCTACCCCTAAACATATTAGAAATGTTTGGGAAAACTCAACTATCAAATCTATTGCTTGGAATTCCATAAGATAATTTGGATCAAAATTTGAGTGTTTTTTTATGATTATGATGACCAATATGCCCTATGTTACTCATTATATAATTTTTAAGGATATTAAATTCTTAACGGGTTCACCAATCCGTGAAGTTAATGACCAATGATACTCATCCTCGATAGGCTAATCACATGTGGTATTTTAGGCTCAGCACCTAATTAACATGAGGCTCATCACCCAAGGAATTCCATGCTCCTCGCATGAGGAAGGATGGGATTATGATGCATTAGAAATGGTGAACCATCATATTCTTATCACATAACAAATCTTATACTTTTCAATAATTCATGTTCCGACATCTCTATAAGTATAAGATCACATCACTAGTAAAATGGATTCCCATGATTTCAAGAGAATTATTTCCCATGTTTTAACGAATGATTCAGATTCCTAAAACATGGGTACTCACAATTCATTGATACATATTCATACTCAAACAATATTATATGCAAAATTAAAATCTTTTCATCTTTAAGGGATATAATTATGAGGGAGTGTGCTCATTGGTTCTCAAATATTTATCAATATAATTCTATGAATCAATAATATAAGTATAATAAATTTATTAATAATTATTTTTAGGTTTCCTATAGAATATATGTTCACATTATCAATGGATATATTCATATTCATCCATGAAAAATATAATGGTTATTAGAAAATCTCTTTTTTAAAACAATAATGCAATTATAGAAACATGTTTTTAAAAAAATCGGGAAATTATAGAATTGAAATTAAAGGATTAGGCAGAGGGAACCTACCTCAACCTCAAGACCCGTTTCTTTTGATGAAGAAAACTTGAATCTTCCATTTTTATGCTTGCATGCATATGCAACTTCACATATATATAAGGACACCTATCCCCTATGTACATATTTTCATGGCCAAATATTCATAAAAGGGTCCTTAGATATATGTTTATACATGAATATACCCCTTTACACTTACACATATATGCATTTTTCATATGAGTTTGATTGGAATAGAATACTCTAAAACATGTTCCTTTATTTTTTGACACATTATAAGAATATAGAAAAAGAAAATTTTTATCTCCCTACACATGAGTCTTATCTATGTAGGGAACTCATATTCATGGAATAAAAAATCGTGGATGGTTTAATTACCCTAATAACTATCAGTAAAATCCATTAATCCTAAAACAATAGTGCAATTTGTTCTTATAAGGCCCTTAAATTATAAATTTTAGAGTATTTATCATGTTACCATTATTATAATATTATCATTCTAATATTTAGACATTCTAAAAAGAAAATATGTATAATCCATTATTCCTATTAAAATTTCAATTGAATTTTGTAACAAACGGACATATGATTGAGAGTATAAAATATTCCATTCATTGAAAAAACTATGGTGGAGTATCCACATCCTAGAGTCTCTCTTGACCATATTAGGAAATGAAAAGGAACTTATGTGACTATAGTGAAATTCTACCTACCTGATTCAATAGAACTGCTAATTTCTGACAAAAGGTGTTAAGGGCCTACTCGAGATTGGTTCTATGACTAGCTCCATCTTTTGATAGATTATAAATATTTGTAAAAAAGGTGTTTGTATATTTTATTTTATATTTTATGGTTTCTAGACCTATTTTTTTTATGATAGTTGTGCCTTTATTCTATCCATGTGAGCCACATATTCATGCATCTCTATATTCTGTATAGAAATAAAATCATGAAGTTTCACTTCCTCTATATTGAAGAGATTTAAATCAGTAGTTTTATCCATTAAATATATTGTATGGTGGTTGGAAAAATAAACATGATGAGATTATATTCATGGGTGAATAAATCCACTCAATAAATGAGAACATTATGAAAAAGGATGTGCGAGTGTCGATAATAAAAAACACCTACACCTAGGAAAAGCAACATTGTTGAAGGTTGTCATATTTATCAGAAATTTTTTCTAAAGGATTATATATGATGATAATTTAAACGTTTAACCAAGCCCACATTCATTAAATCTGATGCTAGATGACATTATTGGGAACCAGACTCTATTCACCTTCCACTATAGGTATATAATCTAGAATTTTATTTTTCATGGACGTATCTTCTTTAAATTGTGTCATAGATGTAAGAAATTCCCCCATCGTTGCCTCCTGTTTAAATTTAGGGATTGAACTTCACAGATTAGCATTGATTTGATGAATACCTAACATTGTTCCACTGGGACAAATGTAATTAGTTCTTCTAACACTAGTAGTCAAACATGTGGGGTCTTCACCAATATCAAAAAAATATCATGAGGATGAAACTCCCTCAAAATTATTAGAATGTTGGGATATAATTATTCCCCCCCCCCCAATAAATTATAAGGATAGTATGACCTGAAATGATCTTTGAGAATCCAATATTTTATACACCCATCAAACTGCTTTCCCCAATACCCCATAGATATAGTATTCAAACCATAACATGGAATAACCCCATGAAAATTTATTTGGACCATTCTCAAGATGTAATGAAATTGATATGTCAGAATCCCCATGTATCATCATTAACCAAATTTCATAAAGGAAAAATGGGCTATATTATCTCTAAATATTTATTAGAGGTGAATATGTAACCTATTTTAAACGTCCAAATTATCATGAAAACCAATAAGGATAAAAAGTATCTAAAACGGTTAATCCATCAAAAAAATCTTCCAAAATCCAATCAGAGGACATGATAATGTATGAAATTTATTCTAAATTACCACTATAATTATCTACCCCTGCACCAAAACGTTTTGAATAAAGAATGAACCCAAAATGGGAAACATCCTTTAAAAAATAAATAAGACCATCGAGTCATTAAATGAAAAAGAACAAGACCATATATCGTAGCATCGTAGCTCACTCCACATCGATTATTAGTTTCAGATTCAAGAAAGAACAGAATAAATCAAAGAAATATTCAAATACCTTGATGATAGGGCATGGGGGGTGTCGTCCTCGGTGTCCGGGTTGTTGTGGGTTGTGGGTGAGAGCCGTCGGGACGGAAGGGAGGAGGTGGGGAGGCCACTCTGATTAGCTTCACTAGAGGAGGAGGATCATTGGGAGGAGGGTCATGGTGAGGAGGTTTCGTGGGTATTGAGGGCTTTTGGTGAGGAGGCGTCGGGGTGGAGGCGTCGGGGAGGTGTCGGGAAGGAAGAGAGGAGGTGGGGAGGCTGCTCGGAGAAACATCTCTAGATGAGGAGGGTCATGGAAAGGAGGCGTCGGGCTGGGCGTCGGGCTGTTGAGGGGTTTTTTGGAGGATGGATCGAGTGGATGGAAGAAGAAATGAATGGGTCGGGGTTTTAATCCATGGAGCTGTGACTAATTGTGGGGGTATAGTAATGGATTTCTTAATCTGTGGCTTTATAGGCATGGCTATAGCTCAATTTCCTAGTAGTATATATATATATACACACACAAACACACACACACACGCACACAAATTATATAAGTATATATGTATTCATATATTTGTGTTTGAAATAAAATGGACATTAATATTAATATAGATAAGGAATATATATTGAGAAATATATTTTATATGAAAATATATTTAATTATTTATTTATAAAAATAAATTTTTATGTGTGAATATATACACAAAATATGTATATATTATTATATATATGGTTATAAGTAACTTTACATTATAAAAAATGATAAAAATTAAATGAAAAAATAACAATATGAATTTAATACCAATGAATAAATTCAGCCCCAACTGAAAATTTGAAAAAAGACCCACTTAAACGAGGCTGAAATTCCATATAATGTTTAAAAAAGTGTGTATCCTGACTAAAAACTCTGTTTTGGAAGGATTTTTATATCTTTTTTTCCTCAATAATTTTTATAGAGGGTTGTATTATGTCACCAGTATATAGGGCTAGTCGTAATCATCGATTTTATATGTCGTAGATCTCAAACGGACATCCGAATCAAAATTTATTTTCTTTTGAAGTTTGAGTTACATTTTCAATTTATGTTACATATTTTATTAAAGTCTTTATTTTTTGTGTCTTTAAATTATTATTAATTGATTATTACTTGATAATAATTATTAAATTTTTAATTAATAATGAAATTTAAACTATTTTATAAGCCATTTTTACAGAATATCTTATATATTAGGTGTAAATGTATATCAATACTTATCTAAAAAATATTTAAAAAATATAAATTATATTTTATCGATATCAATATATTTATATATATTAATATATTATATTTTATAATAATTTTTTGTTTATGGTTTTTTATTTTTTTCATGAACAATATCATTAGAATAGGTTGGGAAAACCCCTCTATTAAGAAAAGCAGAAGCCCTTTTTAGCTGGATTGAGATAGAACCCATTTCATGACTAAACCCCCAAACACAACTTGCCCCAATAAAAGACATGGAAATTGTAAATGGATGTAAATCTAATTAACTCAAATTCAAATCCATATTTCTTGAAATAAAAATCTAGAGAATACTATAATTAGATTATTTGAAATCCCCCAAAGTATCTATCCATCCATTTGAACACCAACCTTGAAACCCAAACCATTGCTTCCATTGGGAACTTTGGGGAAGATCATCATGGTGGACGGATCTGCTGATAATGGAGACGATCTTCCTGAAAAATCACCATCCCAAACTGGAGCGGGTTCGTCCTCTCATGTCATCGACCCATTCATAGAATAAGGTTAGACCCTCGTTATTATCCCTCACCATCGCACCTAGGATTGATTCTTTCCTTTAGTTACCATGATGACCAGAGGCCTTCATTTTCCACTAGACCTATAGCTTTCCTACCAACCCCCACCACCGAGCCTATGTTCAGATCTTTCCATTCACCCCTACGTTAAGTTTAATTTAATGTGTTTTATCATCAGGTATTTGAAATTAATATATATTCATATTGTTTCAATACTTTAGAAAAATGTTCCATAAGTCATTTGTGATGTGTAGGAATCCGCCCCACCTCATTCTGATGCATGGGGTGAGCGATATGACTCCAATACTGTAGATATGGCCATTAACTGCTCGTAAAACGGCCAATTACAGTGTTAAAAGGCATTATTATCCCTAGAATAATTAAAAGGGGTCATTTTTATCATCTCTAAAAAACTGCTAATAAAGGAACCTTTTATCAGTGCTAAAAATCCCGGATTAAAGGGACCTTTATTGACGATTTTTTTGCGCAGATAAAATTCATAAAAAATAAAAAAATTCTATAAATTGGTGGCTGGGACCTCCCCCCTTTTATCTGCGCTTGACCCCCAATTTTAATTGTTCTTGTCTAGCCTCACACCCCTTCAATGGCTTGGAATCCCCCCCCCCCCACCATTTAACAGTAATAGGGACCTACATTTCCCACCCACGAACACCCCTTAGTTGGGTTTCGAAACTGAGACCCCCACCCTCACAATCTCACATATTTTTTACTCCCATATGTCATTTTATTTTGAATTTTATGATACATCTATAAATTTATATTTATTTACTTGTATTTTTTATCTATATATTTATAGATATAGATTTATATATATATTTTTATACATATGTAAAATATGTGTTTGTGTTTGTGTCTGTGTGTTTATAAATATATACATATATATATATATTTACATATGTGTGTGCATATATAAAAATAATTTTACATATTTGTATTTAGTTAAATATATTATATGTTAATATTTAGATATGTACATTATGATATATATATAAATATATATCACTTTTTCAATGCGCAAAAAATTATATTTATATACATAAATTCATTATATATACACTAATTGTATATATATATATAAATATTTATTTTAAATAAAATGGATATTATTTTTTATTTAGATAAGATTTTTATATTTAGAAGTATACTTTATATGTAAATATGTTTACATATATATTTATAAAATTAAATTTTTATGTGTGAATATATACAAAATATGTCTATATTTGTATATATTTGATTATAAATAAAACTAAATTATGAAAAATGATAAAATTTCATAACATTAATATCAAAATGAATGTAATTATTGTGAATAAATCCATTACCCACTAAAAACGGGGAAAATATGCCCCTTAAATGAAGCTAAAAATAGATTGAATGTTAAAAAATTAGGAAACACTAACTAAAAAATCAGTTTTAAATCCCTTCTAGGGACCTTTTGGGCCTCAGAAGCCATAATAAGGGATTCCCCAATCATCAGTTTCTAGATATTGGCACAAGATTAGATTTTATATGTGTTAAAGATCAAACAGACTCTCGAATAGAAAGTTATGTCCTTTTGAAAAACGAGTTTTGTTTTCGATTTATTTTTGATATTTTATAAATTTATTAATTTTTTGTTTCTTCAATTTGTTAATAAATGATAGTTACTCAATAATAACTAGAAATTTATTAATTAATAATATTATTTTAATTATTTTATAAGACATTTTCAATAATTATCTTATATTTTCTGTGTAAATGTATATTTAGCAATAAAGAAAACATATTTTAAAAAATTTATAATATTTTTAAGGAAATATAATTTTTTTTAAACATTCAATTTTTCCGTTCTAGGAAAAAAACACTGATAAATACCCTATTTATCAATTTTCCTAAAAATATTCTGATAAAGGGGGTCTCGTTAATAGCCCTAAAAAACATTGATAAAGAGGTACCTTTATCCGTTCTAAAAACACTAATTAAGGGGTTACTTTTAACATCATTTTTAGCACTGTTAAACGAATCTTTTATCATCAGTTTTTTTAGCACTGATAATGGTACCCCTTTATCAACGCATTTTTTAGCGTTTTTAAAGGGTGGCCCTTTGTAAAGTGGTTTTTGTTGTAGTGATCCATGTGTGTCCTTTTATTTAAAAATGGCTTTTTAAAAATATATTCTTTCATATTTATGTTTAATTTGCTTTTTATAGTATTATTGAAAAAATTTCTTATATAGGTGAATTATTTTTCTCGGGTTGGGGTGGTTTTAGCAACATATACCATGATTAGCCTTTTTTGATAGGGGGTCTCAGGTGCCAAATACTGTTAAACATTGATGGTTTTAAATGACTATAGATTGTAAATAAAAATGTAATTATAAAAAATATTGTTTGAAATGTATATAATATGATTTTTTGTATTTTTTATGTACATTTTATTTCAATTAAATTGTCAATTTTCATCCAGGTTCATTTCTATACAGGTTTATTTGTCACTCTGTTTTGTTATTCAAACAACAAATTGCAATAGTTGGGCAGTTATCAGCGTTAATAAAAACAATGATAATGGGGTCCTCATTTTAATGATGCTAATTACTATAGTGTTTATTTAGCACCATTAAATCTCTATGAAAAGTGTAAAAAGGTATATCTATGGTTGTGGAAATTAATTTTTTTTAGTGACAATGATATCCTAATATAGGCATAAAATGAAATGGATTTGAAAACATTGAGGTTATAAAACCAATAAGTACTAATTGCATCACTAGATGAGGGAGGAGGTTAATTCATGATATAATGGGATTATAATCATATATCTCCATGTATTTCATGCAGGGGAGATGAACAGTTTTTTAAAAAACACATAATTATTTTGAAAATTATGAAAATTAAAATCAAAATTCATATTTTACATTAATAATTTAAAGTGTAAAAAACAAGTACAAAACTAATTTTCATAATGATATATTCATCAAAAATTCTCTTTCAATTTTAAAAATATCATTTTTTATTAAAAAATATAAAAACTCATTTTTCATTGTGCAATTCAAATAAATAATTTAAAAGAAATAAGATATTCACTTAAAAAATAAAATATGTTATTTTTCATAAAACTAATATAAGAAAATAAATTTTTAGTTATGAATAATTATTAAAAACTCCCTTTACCATGTGAAGTAATAAAAAAATATATTCCAAATTAAAAAATATATTATCAAAAAAATATTTATCCCCTATTAAATTTGAAAAGTATACAAATTTCCATCTTAAAAAATTAATTAAAATAGATTATTTTATATTAAAAATAAAAAATTAAATATCCCTTTTGTTTATGATGTATTTGAAATTAAAAAAGAATTTTATTATTTTATATTAAGATAAATTAAAATTTTACCATTTTCTAAATGATCCCATTTTAAATTTAAAATATCAAAAAATCCCCCTTTTCCTTTCAACAAAATTTAAATAAAATTAATTAGAAAACTTAAAGTTAAAAGTAAACATTCTACATTTTTCCCTTAAAATTACATTTGAAGAAAGGTTATCTATTTAGTTTTTAGAAAAGGATATTTTTTAAAAAAGTATTTTTAATTAAGGTAGGTAAATTTTTAAATTTTCATTGATTGATTTTATTTTACGGGAATTTTAGTTTTTAACTTAAAATAAAAAAACTATGATTTATTTAGTGAAAGGGAGATATTATATTTTCAATAAACAATGTTTTTTTCAATGATTTTTAAAAGGAAGTATTTTTTATTATATTTGAAAAACGTAGTAATGAACTTTATTTCAATTCACATTTATGTATTTTTAAAAAACGAGTTATCATTGAATTTTTTAACAGGAAAAATTGGAGTTGATTTGTTGATATGAGATAAGTCAATATATTTTTACTAAACTGGGTCTTGGCATGTGTGAACGATGTTCACAGAAGCCACAATGCTAGTCATAAAATAATCAATAAGTTATTGCATATATATTTTAAAATTATTTTATAAAAAATAATAATAGTTTGATTAATGATTGTAATATAAACGAATTTTTATGGATATGAGATGTCATATATAATATAAAATTAATATTATGTTTTTGGAAGAATTAAAAAATATTAAAAGATAATTTTTGTATCCAAAATGATGTTAAAAATAAAAATCCCACAAACTAATTACATACATAAATTAGTTTCAATTACATGATTAATGTAAAAATAATAAATGTTGTCAATGTCGATGTTTAGGAGGTTTATTTATGTCACATTCATGCAATAAGAAATGTCAAAATGTGGGTTTCAACATTAATTATCAAATAATTGTCCATCCCCCTCCTGTCAGATGGCTTTATCCCCCTCAGGGTATTTTCAAAATTAATACTGATGAGGCAATTCCTGGTGATGGATCTATTGACCTTATGGAAGTTCTCTAGGACCATTTAGTCTCTTTCATTGCGGGTCTTTGTTCCTCATAAATTTCTTGTTGGTCTCCTCCCGTAGCAGTGGGAATGACTATCTAGAAAGGTATGCAAATCATTTCATCACTCAGCTGGAAGGATATTATGGTCGAATCTGATTGTCATTTTATTATTGACGTGCTGGATGAGGATGAAGGTGGCCACTAATACTTTGGGTCTATTATCAATATCATCATATCATTGGTGTTGTTATTCTATTCTTGTTGTTCTTCCTTTTTTGGGAGAGGACAATCGTACGACTCATTTTTTAGCTACTTTTGGGAGTTATTGAGGGTCACATTATGGTGAAGTTGATTCATACACATCCAAACTAACTCATGAATCATTTTCCTACAATATCAAAATAATCCAAATTCGTTTTCTCATTTTTGAGTAGTTCAATTGTCCATTTTACTAATATTAATGTTTATTTTAAAGAAAAAAGACGCACTTGTAGTCATACCGGAAACACTATGCTTCATATTGAGGTGAAAAAGATTCCTTGCCATCCCAAATGACTCATGTTTTTTTACCACATTTTCATCTTAAGAAATTAATTAAAATAAATTATTTTATTTAAAAAATAAAAAATTAAATATATCTTTTGTTTATGATGTATTTGGAAATTAATAAAGAATTTTCTTCTTTTATATGAAGAGAAATTAAAATTTTACCTTTTTCTAAATGATCCCATTTTAAATTCTAAATATCAAAAAATCCCATTTTTACTTTCAACAAAAATATAAAACATTTAATTAGAAAACATAAATTTAAAAGTAAAAATTCTATACTTTTCCTTTAAAATTACTTTAGAATAAAGGTTATCAATTTAGTTTTTAACAAAGGATATTTTATAAAAAAAAGTATTTTTAATTAACGTTGATTTATTTTTAAATCGTCCTTGATTGATTTTATTTTACGGGAATTTTAGTTTTTAAAATAAAATAAAAAAACTAATATTTATTTAGTGAAAGGGGACTTTATATTTTCAATAAAGAATGTTTTTTCTATGAATTTTCAAAGTATTTTTTATTATATTTTAAAAACATAGTAATGAACATTATTTTCATTCACATTAATTTATTTTTAAAAACTATGTTTACATTGAATTTTTTAACAGGAAAAATTTTAGTTGATTTTTTGATATTGGATAAGTCAATATATTTTTACTAAATTGTGTCCTAGCATGTGTGAACGATGTTCATAGAAGCCACAATTCTAGTAAAAAAATAATCAATAAGTTATTGGATAAATATTTTAACATTAATTTAAAAAAAAAATTGTTTTATTACTGATAGTAATATAAATTAATATTGATGGATATGAGATGTCATATATAATATGAAATTAATATTATGTTTTTGGAAGAATTATAAAATATTAAGAGACAATTTTTTATCCAAAACGATTTTAAAAATATAAATCTCACAAAGTAGCTAAATACCTACATTAGTTTCAATTACATGTTTAATGTAATAATAATAAATTATGTCAACATCGATGTTTAGGAGGATTATTTATGTCACATCCACGCATATGAAAACATATCTACACCATGGGTCTTGCTGTGTGTGGAATCTACATGCACAACTACATGCCTTTTTAAAAGTTATTGGGACTTCTTAACCCCAATCATGGAGGCAAGGGTTTCCCTCATACACATAATTAACACACTAGAACCCCTCGTAATTGATGCATGACAACCCAATAATCTCCCCTAACAACCACAAGGGCGATGAAAAGAGAAGTTTTTTTGGTGATTAGGAAATTCAAAGTGCTCAAATGAAACTCTACAACAATCACTACTAAAAAATAGTTTTCATTAAATATTCTCTATCATTGATAAAAAAGTGTTGATAGTCGAGTCTCTATTAAAAGGGGGGCCTTTTATTAATGCTAAAAAATGAGATTCTAAATTTCCCTTTTATCAGCACTAAAAAAGCATTGATGAAATTTAAAAAAAATTAATTTTTTTTGTAATATAGAGGGTATAGACCTCTTTTTAATAGCGCTCATTCAACGACCCTAGGAATCCCAGCCTGTGCGCACCACCACCACCCATTCAACAGTTCTATGCACACATTCCCCACCCCTTAACAACGTTAGTCACCCCCTGGACCCACCTACGCACCCCTACCTTTGCTTGAATTTGAACCCGAGACCTCTCCCTTGAATGTTTGCACCCTTAACACTCACCCATCTTGTTTGGTTCTCCATTTAATGACATATCTATTTATAGATATATAGTTATTTTTTTTCATATATATATGTTTATATATTTTTTAATAGGTTGGGGCTGAAGACTCATTTTATTATTAAAGCAAAGCAAAGAACTCTTTTAACTTGGAAGAGGGGGGCACATTACATAGCCCGAAGTCCCAGTGGGCATGTAGCCCATTACATAGCTCATAGGATCAAAATTATGGCCTAAGGCCCATTTTCTGAATAGTATCCCAGCTGCTACAGTGCCCTGCCGCCACTACAGTACCCACCGATAAACAGTAGCACCGCTGCTACAATACCGCTACAATGATTCTATAGTACCTGTATCCCCCTGGGATTTGAACCCCCATTTTTCATGCTGGATTACGGGGTTCTTACCACTAAACCAAACCCCAACTACGTTTATATATATATATATATAGTTAGTTATATATATATATATTTGGTTATATTTTTTTATCAGCATATTTATCTATATATTAATCTATATTTATAAGATTATTTTTAAATTAATTTATAATATATGTTTGTGTGTGTGTGTATAAATAAATAAATACATACATACATATATACAACACACACACACACACACTCACACGCACACACACACACACACAAGTTTTTTAATACAGACACAAAACTAATATATATATATATATAGGCACACAAACACATTATATATGTATATAAATATTCATATATTTGTTTTTTAAATAAAATTGATATTAGTATTTACTTAGAGAAGTCTAACATATTGAGAAATATATTTTATATGTAAATATGTTTAATTATTTATTTATAAAATTATCTTTTTTTTAATTCCACTACAAATAATCTAGAATAAAATGATGTGCAATGACAGAAAGTTCATTTATGATGGCTAAATAGTTTCCTCATAAATTGCATCACCTTGAGGTTAATTTCTACATCCCTTCACAATTTTTATTATTTAGGTCCTGATTTTCCATGATGGGTTTTTGTGATGAATTCCTATCTCAATTAACTTATTGCGGTTAGAATCCGTCGTAAAAAACCTTTTGCAAAAGCCATTATTTTTAGTGGTATATAAATATTATAATAGAGTGATGTGAACTATATAAATAAATATACAAAAATATTATTTAAATTTTTATATATGTATCATATAATATTATTTATAATCCTATGTTCCTGTTTAAATATATATATGTGTGCGCGCTATTATATATTATAAAATATATAAATAATATATCAATATATTTGTACATATAAACTATATAATTTAAATTTCAATTCATATTAAATAATGTTTTATTATTAACATTACTATCATTATTTATACAATAAATTTTTTTCCAAATGATATTAATCAATAAAAATATTTAATAATTGGTTTTTCTAGGATTTTCAATGAAAATCCACGTTTCAATCAGCTAGGTGAAGCCCTGGAACCCCGCACACCAGCTCCGTCTCTGCCTCAATTCTGCCAGCTCGACCGCGATGGCGAAGGTCAGTCACAAATCATATCGGCCTCGACCGTGCTCCGCCCCGCCATGGCCGCCCGCCGCGACGGTTCTCCTCTCCGCTATAACCACCCCACACGCTGCGACTGCACCGTGCTCCGCCTCGCACGCCTACACATCCACATACTGCCTCAACTATGTCGCGCCTCCACCAGGAACCCCTGGATTGGTGCACCTTGCGGATGATCCCCGCACTTGGGTACCCCGGGAGAGGAGTGATTTCTGGCGGTGGAGTTGTGCTGCATTCGGGGTCTCCTACCTTGGGAACCCCTAGGGCCTGTTCCCAGGCCAATGGGACCACTTGACACTACCCAACATAATAATAATTCTCATCTGTCAGCACCCCAGGGTTCTCTATTGTCGGGGTTGGGGTTGGGGTAGGTTTTGGATCTGCTTGCTTGGGTACCCTGGGGCGGAGTTCCCAGGTGAAGGGGGCGGTTGGACGGGTCCCTCTTAGTCGGTTGGATGGGGTCCATCGTAGTCTTCTGTTTGAGACCTCATCATTGGATTCATCATGGGTCATGGGACTCCAACTGACGGCTCGAGATTTTTTACATTTTCTAACTATGATCCTCCAAAACATGACTTCAACAGGGTTCCAATCCATCTCTGTAACACCTTCATCTTCATCAAAAAACGGTGAGGAGTTTAGAAGAGGGTAATCCAAGTGGGAGGGTTGTAGATTTAAAACACAGCCTCCACCCTTATATAGTACCATATTCCTTTATTTTTACCTTTCCCTCCGTAAATATTCCTCCCATACTATAATAGCTAGAAAGGTGGTATACCCAAATCATTTATTTATAACTCTAATTAATATGAGGAATTATCGAACCATATTTATTGAATGTTAATTAATTTATTAACCGAATATTAAACACATAGTAAAACTACCCAATTTATTTATGTATTTTTAATATTGTTCATGTAAAATTTATAAAGGAAATCTAAATTCTAATCTAATTAAATTATTTATTATTAACTGAATAACGATTTATTTTAAAAAAAATTATAAAATTATAAAAAAAATTTGATATCAGTTAGCTTTTGATTTATAAATAAATTTTAAAATTAAAAATAACAGATGTTGCTTTAATTAAGCTAGTTTGGGGTGTTAAATGTGTGCTTAAAAATATAATAGATTATATTTAAAAATAGTGTTTTAAAAAATAAATGGGTTGTAAATGGATTTGGGTTTGAAAAAATAAAAAGAGTTAGGATTTGATTATCCAAAATTTCATGCATACTTGACGGGTCAACATCCCTAATGTTGGGTGATTTTTAATGAACATTTAATCCGAATTATCAAAGTTTTAGATTTTAATAATTTTGATGAATTTTAATTTAATAATATAGAATTGATTTTTAGAATATTTGACTCACATCTAATATTTAATGTTGGTTTTAATTCAATAATCTAACATTGACTCATATCTACCTTTATACAACATTTAGTATATATATATATATATATATATATATATATTTGCAATCTTGTGATTTTTTATCTAACCATTCATATATGGAAATATATTATTTTAGAGATTACCCCCAAGGGGTTGGCCAAGAGGTGGTCAACAGAACTAATATTTGGAAACTGAATAAAAAAGAACCAAAGTGTTATAGTAAAATGAGTATTGGTTAGTAAAACTATTATGTGGTTAACTGATTTTTTTGGTCTTGATTATTAATTCTAATAACCAAAAACAGATAAAATAACTGAATTTATAATTTTTTATTTATTTATTAATTTAATATTTTAAATAACTTATAACACTTATTATAACAACAAAATAAATTTCTTTTAATTTATATTTGTATTCAAATAATATGTTTGTTTATAAAATTTATGTATTTTTATATAAATTTGAGTTTTTCATCGACACAATTAGGGTAGATTTTTTTTAAATTTAATGTTTTTAGTAGACTTTCTCCGATGATCAACCTTTGTACAAAGGATTGTCCACCAGATAAAAACTATGTTTATTTTAGTAGCTGTTCATAAAAAAATAAAAAAATTTAAAATTTAATGATATATAATTCATATATGATTATTTATATTGTTAATTTATATATATATTAATGATATTATAAGTCATACTACTTATTTTATTATTATTTATAATATTGAAATTTTTAAATTAATTATAAATTAAAATTTTAATTTTTATTAATAATTTTATTATAAATTCTTAATTACAATGTTAATTAACTATCTTTGTAAATTATATTAAACATTACTGAATATATTAATGATATTATCAGTTCTTTATTTTTTTAATTATTTAACTAATTGTTAATAATTATATCATTAAACTAAAATTTCCCTTTTATATTGAAAACACAATCTTTGAGTCATATCAATCACATCATATGTCCAATTCACAAGTAGTAAATTCCTACACATCATAAATGAGTTATGTATCCACTATTATAAAATCATCATTTAGCGGTGGTTATTTTTTGATTTGGTGGCTGTTTAAACCACCGCTAAAGTTGATGTCGGCTTCCAACATGCGGCGGATCCTCCCATGCACTACCACAGATCGAAGCAAGGGATGTGTTAGGTTATATCAGCACTAAGACGAATGTACTGATAAAGGGGGGGGGGGGGCTTTATCAACACTAGCTAAAAGTGCTGATAATTCTTCCCTTTATAAGTGCTAAAGAAAGGTTGATAATAGTGTACTCTTTATCAGCACTTTCTTTATCACTAATAAAGGGGCAATTTTTTTATTAAAAAAACAATCCTCAAACCAAAGATATCAACCAATGGAAAAGTACATAATTCTTGGGGAAAATATAAAATCCATCAATTAGACCCCAAATGATTCCCAAAAGTAGCCAAAAAATGAACAGCTCTATTGCCCTCTCTCCAAGCAAAGGGAAAACAACAAGAAGAGAACAAAGGAACGAAATATCAGATGATGTAGATAATGGAACCATAGGCTTGGTCGCCACCTTTATCCCCCTTCAGTGCATTGATAATAACTAGACAATCAGATTCGACCATAACATTCTTCCAGACAAGAGACAAGATGGGGTGCATACACTTCCAAATTACCATGTCCTCTGCCACATGAGGAGTCTAACACGAAATGTCATAGGAATGATGAGCCGTAATAAGAGAGACAACGTGATCCCAATGGACTGTCTAATGGCTAAAAAACCATCCCTAGGGGTTTCTACATCAGTATTAAGTTTGATAACACCCAAGGGGGGGGGGGAGACCCATCTGACAAGAAGGGAATGAACAGGTGAAGGTGGATGAGCCTCCTCAATATCCAACCACTGCGAGCCCCATTTTTTAATCTTTGAAGGCCATACCCCATCGTCAATAACAATGATTTTAAAATGAAAGCATTTTGGAGAAACCATATAATCCAAACCCAATTATATTATTAGCACTGATAATTTTTTTTATAATACATATTATTAATTTATAAAAAATAATTATATTCATATTAATAAATAATTTTTATTTGTATATATTAAATAAAAAACACATTTTGATAATTAATATTTTTTTTAATAGTTAATATATATATATATATATAATGTTTTAAAAAAGTATTTATAAGTTATAATTAAATATATATATATTTAAATAATTATAATATTACAATTAATTTTTAAATAATAAATATATTTATTATTTTCAATATTTTTATAAATATATATAAGTACTTTTTAAATATATATATTTATAATTATAATTAAAAAGAAATATATATATATTAAAATAAATATATGTTTCCAATGAATTTGTTCAATAAATATTTTGATGCGTGAGTATAATTGACATATAAATCTATTATGAATTCATCACGATTGTTCATTTAAACACTACTAATGTTAAAACTCACACGAATAGAGTTTTAAATCAGTTATTGGATAACCGATGTTAAAACAATGTCAGTGAGTGTTTTAAATTCGGCCACGTAATAAGCAATGTCAAATTGTGGGTTTCAACATTAGTTATCAAATAATTGTTCATCCCCCTCCTATCAGATGGCATCATCCCCCTCAGGGTATTTTCAAACTGAATACTGAGGCGGTGATTCCTGGTGATGGCTCTGTTTACCTTATGGCAGTTCCCTAGGACCATGTAGTCTCTATCACTACGTCTCATCGTTCCATAAAAATTTCATGTTGGTCTCCTCCAGTAGTAGTGGGAATGACTATCTGGAAAGGTATGCAATTCATTTCATCTCTCAGATTGAAGGATATTATGGTCGAATATGATTTTCAGGTTATTATCGACATATTGGAAGAGGATGAAGGTGGCCAACATTAATTTGGGTATATTGTCAATATCATCATGTCATTGGTGCTATTATTCTATTCTTGTTGTTCTTACTTTTTTGGGAGAGGAAAATCGTATGACACAATTTATAGCTACTTTTTGGAGTTCTTGAGGGTCACATTATAGTGTAGTTTATTCATACACATCCCAACTAACTCATGGATCAATTTCCTACAATATCAAAATAATCGAAATTCATTTTCTCATTTTTGAGAATTTCAATTGTACATGTTCCTAAAAATAATGTATATTTTAAATAAAAAAGACGCACTTGTAGACATACCAGCCACACTATGCCTCATATTGAGGTGAAAAAGAATCCTTGGCATCCCAAGTGAATCATCTATTTTTACGCAAATGTATCAAAACAATCCGAACATGTTTTCTCATTTTTTAGTATGTCACTTGTTCCTTTATACTAAAATTTACGTCACTTTTAAATAAAAAGATGGACATACAGTCATACAAGTCACACCGTGCATCAGATTGAGGTAAGACTAATTTCTACACATCTAAAATTATGTATATATTTTTTTACTAAAGTATCAAAATAATCAAAATATTTGTTTCTTGTTTTTTAGTTTGTGACTTGTCTTGTTTAGAAAAAAATCATTATAAACTAGAAACACACAATTTGACTAATTCATGTCACATAGAGTATCAGTTTGAAATGAAAACAATTCCTACACATAAAATATGATTTATGAATTGATTTATTAAATTATTAAGACAATCTGATTGTGTTTTCTGGTTTTTTAGTGAGTGATGTATTTTGATGTAAAATATAGATTTTAAACTGATAACGGACACTTTTAGTCATACTGGTGACACTGTTTTTTGGATTGAGGTGTAGCTGATTCAAACATATCTTAAACGACATATAGATCATTATACTAAAGTATAAATTATATTTAAATTCCTTTTTGGTTTTGAGTTTTGAGTAGTATATTGTACTAAAATTGTGATCAATTTTAAATAAAAAGACACACTTGGAGTCATACCGATCATGTCATATGTCAGATTGATGTGTTGTTTATTCCTACATGTCCCAAAGTATTAAAAGTTTTCAAAATGACAATGAATACTCCAATATAATAAAAAAATATTATGTGATTAATACTAAAAATAAATAAATTAAACATAAATATGAAACAATCCATTACTTCTATAGAAGTCACATCTTCATACCATTGGTGTACATTCTATGATCAGGTACGATGCCCACTTGTTTCTAAGAAAATTTATATTATTTTTTAAATAATATTCTTTTGAAAGTCATAATATTACTGAAAAAATATAAATACACAAAGGATTAATAAATATTTTAAAAAAACTAGTAACTAACATTAAAAATACCTCTTATGGGATGTGTGTTTTTTATGGAATATGATCTCTATCATAAATTTACTAACATAATAACCATAATAATTTCCATTTCATTATTTTAGAAAGTATAGAAACATTAAGGAAAATAAGTAATTTTTTCATATTTTCTTGGATAGTTAAATCTTATTATATATACCTTGATACCTATATAGTTGTAAAACTTGTTTGGGTCCTTGTGTGCCATGCTTGTCCTCATTCCATGATTTAGATGATATTAACACACCACCCTATAAAAAAATTCTTAATTAAAACATAATATAATTATATAAGTAGGATCTTTGTTCTAAAATGTTGGGTGTAGTGTATTACAAATGAAAAAATGTTATCATGTGTGGTCTGTTTGTTGGTAATCTTTGTAGTGAATCCAAGAAATAAATATTTAGAGTACCCAAATTGATCATAATGAGAATACAAGGATTCTTAGAAACAAGAAAAAAAGGAATAAGTAATGAATTAAATGAAAAATATATTAAATATGATTAAATTGTAGAGTTTTATCTTGAAATCATTTGTATTAATAAAATTATTTCATCCCCAATTTTTCATTCAAACGATTTGCAAAAGTTTTCCACTCTTTCATCTATTTATTGGATTCTAATTTTTTTTGTCTGTAGAGGTGACGTGTGGACTAAAGAGTCCAATTGTTTTATAGGAAAATCCATTGAATTGATAATGAAATATATGACTTCAAAAAATATGAAATGTATTGAGTCATAATTAACATGGTATATCATGTTTTGGAAAATTAAATCACGAAAATGCAACTCATGTATACATTTACAACTGAGACACCTAGCCATTCATAGTTGATGATTTCATCTACATTATTAGAAGAAATGTAGTCAATAACATCATATCCACACATTTTTTCATCCAAAACAACTATGTGACTACTAACACTTTGAAACTTTGCATCCGCATAAACCTTTAATGTTAGTAAATGTGGATATTCAATGGGTAAGGTAAATGTGCTATTAGATTATCTTTTTAATCAGTTGGTTTATCCTTTAGATGGTTTAAGTCAACCTTTTATTTTACCCCCATCTCTTGGTCTATTTTTAATATCATTAATCTATTTAGAACTTTTTTCATTAATTATTAATGGTTTATCATAAAAATAAATAGCAAATAAATACCACCTTGTCGACATATTTTTTACAAGTTTTAATGGCCATTCGATAAATGTTACAATAGATGGTAAATATTATGAATATCTTCCTCAGCAATTGGAATAGGTCGATCGGCCCTCAGATCTTGGGCTATGCTAATAAACACTATCACAAGACCTATTAGAAGTGGTCTATTGTTTAACACATCATTTTGGATATTGAACATTGTATCCCTCAATACAAGCCGATGGGTGGGTGTTGATAGATATAAATCGTTGTCATTATCATCCTGTATAATATTAGTACTAGAAAGGTATTAGTGTCTATCTAATTCACATTTTATAGAAACAGTTATTAGAATATTTATTACCTTGTGCAAGACATCTTTTCTAGGGGAATGGCTAACCTCAAAGCTTGTGGGTGTGGGGAGGGATATTCCGGAAATGGTTTTTCTTGAGTTCTTTTTTGCTTTTCATATCCCTATAAATGTATCTACTAACTCTATCTACTATTGAAATTTTTAATAAAGTTTATATAGTCTTTCTTTCATCTATTTCATTTCTTTATATTTATCCTCCTCTTGTTTTTTTATAAAAAAATGTTTTCTGTTGTCACCCCAAAACCCTCACCTCTGATGTGACCCTGATGTTATGTCCACTTCAAGGCCACTGATAGTAGGTGTCCATCTGATACATGTGTTTATGATTCATGTGACTAAGATGGATATAAAATATATCAAAATAAGTAATCATTGTTAAGTAATTTTGATTTAATGAAAAACAAATATTTATTATTTCATAATTACACATATTTCCAACCCTTTTTTGTATTTTCATCTATTAGTTTCCCATCTTTATTTACACATTCCTCATTACACAACATATGGTGTATAAGGAAGTGGATTTAGATTTGGATTCATCAATCTGAATATAAATATAGGAACATAATTATTTTTTAGTTTCATGTCATATAAAAATGTTAGGGTAGATTTAAAATATGTACCATTTTTTTTCAAGTGAAGCGTACCCCATCATTACTTTACAATAGGGGTATGTTTCTTTTACTTCCCCTCCATTATTTTCAACACTCGATTTCTATTTCAAAAAAAATTGTCACTCAATGTACTGAATATATGTATTGTCAAACAACATATTACTATCCACAATGTACTTGAAATGACACTTCAGTATGACTTCTAGTAAACAAATCTCATGCTTGTTCGGTTATCTGGTGTGCATACATAAGCAGCGGGTGTGGGGTTATTTTCTCTTCGGCTTCTTTTGGATGATGAATCAATAGACTTGTGTGAAAGTCTCTGTGAATAAATATATAAATAATCAATACATATTTATTATGGTATTCATCTACTATAAATGCAATCTTCAAGGGATGGTGAAGAATAATTCATTGTTTCATTATTTTAATTTTTAGTAAAATAATGAAATGATATCATATTTTTCCTGTAATATCTTCCCACTTCAGTTTATCACTACTACAAATACGGCTTTTATCAGCTCTAAAATTTCCTCTAAAAGTGATAGAAAAGAACTGTAAAAGTCGACGAAGATAAAGGGGGGTCCCGTTTATTAGTGCTCCAAAAATCACTGATAAAGACTCTTTTTTAGTGCTAAAAATGATCTGATAAAATGGGTATTTTATCAGCGCAAAAACAATGTGCCGATAAAAGGGTCCTTTATCAGCACTTGCTTTTTAGCGCTGATAAAATATCCCTTTAATCAGCACATTTTTAAAAGCTATGATAAAAGATAACAAAATAAAAAAAATTAAAAAAAATTAAATATTTAATAAAATCCGGCCAATCGGGGGGGATTATAGTGCATGAGCCCCCCTTTAACAGTGCTTTTCCGCCCCCTCCAGCGCACACATGCACCCCTCCACCCTTTATCAGTTCTAGCCCTAGATTCACCCATGCTTGCGTGTCCCTGCCTCCACCCAGATTTGATCTAGAGTCCCCCCTCCTATGTGCCTGAAGCCTTTACCACTCCCCTATATTGATTTGTTCTCCTATTAGTGATATATATATATATATATTTATTTATTATTATATATCTATTTAGTAATATTTATTTGTGCAGTAATATATATTCATATTAATATATATATAGTTATATTAATATTAATATATAGTTATATTAATATAAATATCTAGTTATATTAAAATATATATTTATAGTGATATTAATATATATATATAGTTATATAAATATATATTTGTAGTTATATTAATATATATATATAGTTAGATTAATATATAGTTATATAAATATTCATATATTTGTATTTTATATAAAATGGATATTAGTTATTAATTAAATAAAGATAATATATTTTATATGTAAATATATTTTATTATTTATATTTATATTTATGTTTTTATGTATGAATATATAAAAAATATGTATAGATTGTTATATATTTGATTATAAATATCAATGCATTATAAAAATGATAAAATTTTAAAGAAATAATATCAATATGAATTTAATACCACGGAATAAATTCAGTCCCCACCAAAAAAATCCAATAATACAACCTTAAATAAGGCTAAAAATCCAAAAATGTTAAAAAATCAAGGTATCCTGACTAAAAACTCAGTTTTGGGGGCTTTCTGGGACTTGTTTTCCACAAAAAAACCTTGAAAAAGGTCCACCATAATTAAAGTGACGTAGAGCTCATCACATGCTTCAATTTGATAGGTGGTAGAGCTCAAACGGACACTCGAATCAAAAGTTATGGCCGTTTGAAATTCGAGTTGCGTTTTAAACATATTCTGGATATTTTTTTATTTGTTTTTAATTTTGTATAGTCTTCAAAATGTTATTAAATGACTATTACTCCATAATAATTATCAAATTATTAATTAAAAAAATTAAATTTTTTTATAAGCCAATTTCACTAAATATCTTATATATTAAGTGTAATTGTATATTTATACTTATCTAAAATATATTTAAAATTATATTTAAAAAATATATATTTTATTTATATCAATATAACTATAACTATATATTTAAATTTTAATATATATTTTTTAATTATTTGTTTTTGGATGTTGACCCTTTATTAGCGCTACTAAAAAAAGCACTGATAAAGTGGTACACTTTTACAGCGCAAAAAAAAGCGCTGTTAAAGGGGGATACTTTATCAGTGCTAAAAAAGCAATGATAAAGGGGTACTTTTATCAGTGCTTTTTTGGGATGATAAAAGTACCCTTTATCAGTGCTTTCTATAACATTGATAAAGCCACCCCCCTTTATCAGCGCTTTTTTGTTAGCACTGATAAAGGGCGGCATTGGCCTTGCCTAGTTTTGTGGTAGTGTATTAAGCACTGGAACAACATGTTGCCACAAAACAACACTAGCTAGATTGCATAACCAAGTGATGATTCCAATTTAACTACTAAAATTGAACTTATTGGGGTTAACATGCTAGCCCCGTTCATTCCATTTGACCTCATATTTGATGCCTTTGATTTTTTCCTTCATGATTTTTTCTAACAACATCAAACTATGGAGAAACTATTTTATTTGCATCGTTGTTCCTTCATCACCTAGAATTTCCATGTATTCAACATCGTCAATATGTTGTTTCTCTAGAGCAGTAGCATCAGCATTTGAAGATGGTTTGTAACGCCCCGACCCCAGCTACCCAGAGTCGGTGCATTACTTCGTAACATTGGCATGATCACAAGAAAGATCAAATCTCGAAAGACCGATTAGTTTAGTAGCCTTGGAAACACTAGATATAAACATAAAGTTTTACATTACATTTCAAAGTGAAAAGCTACTACAACAACAAAGTCTTCATATCCACACTATTAATCCCTCATAATATCCCTGCAAGTCAATCATAATTTACTTCTTCACTACCTGGGAAAAATAAAACATAGAAAAGGGGTGAGCTCAAATGCCCAGTAAGGATAACAATAAAGTGGAAACTTTCAAAAATAAGAATAAACATTTAAGGCAATGTATAACTAAAACAAAAGCCTTTTAAATACGAACTTTCAACATGGTATGGCATAAATAAAATGAAATAATTCCATTTACTTATTCACATGGATATTCTACTAAATGAATAATCACATGCAAAAATCAATAACCACTTTCATAATGTTGGAATGCATAATGCCAGACTATCATAACCACATAGCCAAGGCCTCGTGCCAAGACTACAAATAATATTTTGTCAAGGCCTTGTGCCAAGACACTAGTTTGTCTCATGAGACCTACCGATGCATCGAGGAGCTATAGCGGGCTCCACCCGTCACTTATTAAGTCCAATGCATTCCCATATGAAAAGGTTTAAACATAACATAAACATTCGTATTAAAACTAGCATACGAAATGTCAATAATTTCACCATAAACTATGAATGGTATAAAAATAGCACATCCATAGTCAAACATATCACAAAACCTTCAATACAATATAGAAGTTTTGTATCATAATAAATCAACTTCAAATAATCTTAAAATCCATCAAAGGATGTTGACATAGATGAAATCAAAATTCTTTTTAAAGAAATATCTCCTTTCATTTTGAAACCATTTAAGATCCATATAAAATAAAACATTTTCTTTGAAAATATTCTTATAAGCTTGTAAGGAAATCTTTGAAGATTTTATAACGGCGTAAAATAACCGCACCCGCCGTATAAGTTAAAAAAAACATTCTTACCTCAATTATATCGAAAAGGTTAAAAAGGACCTTGTTTTGAAAAAGACGGAAAGATTCCTTTATAAACCTCTTATAAAAATTCAAACAAGGGTATAAATGACTTTAACCCATAAAAAATGTTTTGAAATACATTTTTAAGAAACATGCATATGGATGATAAAGATATCCCAGTAGATTATTACGTATAAACAACCTCGGATAATGAAGAGATTGTGAAATAACCCTTACCTTGAACTTTTTCTTGGTTGGGGTAGGTTAACCTCCTGTATAATGGTGAAATAATTGTTATTAAATTATAAAAGAATCATATATATTAATATGATATCATATATTATCTCTTAACATTGATTTGTTAATAATATCTTAGTATTATCGTTGTTTCGGGTGATAATCGATTCGTTCTTCTTAAATGTTTGGTTACGTAAGACATGTTTGTAAAGGATAGATTATATCTTATTCATAATCAGAATGATATTAACATTATTTTTAACCCTAAAATGAGAATAATACTTGAATGGATATGATGGAGAACGAATCTTATCGCGTTCGTGGAGACGGTAGTCCGTACGTACGCACGAACGCTACTTCCATTTAATTTTTTATTTTAAAAGAATCAAATCCAAATGATACATAGGTATATTACTATTCCAGTATAATATAATATTTTATATATGTTACTTATGTTCATTAACACCATCCTTTATACGTTCCATGTGTTGTATGAACGAGTCATATCATTTTAAGGGGGCGGTAGTCCGCACTTCCTCAAATGAAATTATCGTATGTATATACAACATGAAACGAATAATGGAATGAAATAAAATGGAATTACAGAAGCTTATATATAAAATATATATCATTAATATCATATTTAATTACAGTGCCATCATAATGGCCACCACGAGAGGTGGTAAGATGTATTTGAACAATCATCGTTTCGTGAGGCGTTAGTTTGCCATCCACAGAAACATTATGTTCATCATCCATTAGATGGAGTTGTGTGTTTGTGTAGTTTGAATCCTTATTATAACAACATCCTAGTATATTGAGGATACTGGTGTTGTTACAAAAGAAAGGAAATAAAAAGAGTTTGGGGGTTGGAGAAGCAAAATAAATGAAAATACTTTAAGAGAAATTGTTACCTTTAATTTAGGTAACTCACTTTGGTTGGAACCAAAGGACTTCTTGAAATGCTTTCTGCCTAAGGGGAAGCTTCAAGGAGGATGAGAGGGATGTGGGGAGCTTAGTTGGGCAGATTTTGGATGAGCCAAGTGGCTTGAGAGGTGTGAGGAAAAGAGAAGGAGGAGTTCCCTTTTATAAGAGGGGTGAGGGGCACCTTTGGAAAAGCTAGAATTATTAATTTATAATAAATTCATATTCGGTTTCCAATGGCTCCAAAGTTGACTATTCAAAGGCTAAGGTGAGGATAGGTCGAAAACCACTCAACCAATAGAATTTAGACAGGTCTGGGTACTTATATTAACCTTATCTTTAAGTATTAACTCTAAGTTAATTAGTTTCACTTTTACAATGTCTCTTTGTATTTTTATATAATATGGTTAATAAACTTACTATATACATCCAAGCGACCCCCAAGTGGTCCATTAATTAGGAACCTATCATAATATAAGTCTCTTGGCCGAACCTTAGATTTTTAGGAATTTAATATCAATTAATAATATAATATTTGTTTTAAGAACTCTCTTATGTCAATTTTGACACTATTCAATAGTTGATTTTTGTGAAACTCATAACAGATTGATTACTTCGAACAAAGTCAATTAAATCAATCCTAATATATCATATTATCCTAGAAAATTAGTTTAATTCATTAAAAGTTTCATATTATATTTATTTGGGTATTTATAATATCAATTATGTTAATTTTTTACTATTTTAGTAATTACTGCATCATCATTGTGTCATAAATAAAATAAATTATTTAATGTCTAAAAATTATAAATAAAACATAATTATGTAGGAAATCTTTTTATCTTTCTAATGAATATTTATAATCGAAAATCCAACATGTATAACCCTATGTAAAAATTGTTCTTATAAAAGATGTAAGCTTATGCCATTTTTATTTTTATTTTAACTTTATTAATATAATGTGTCCCTACCACATACAAGTGGCTCCAAGGGGTCCCCAAATTGACCCAAGGATGCCCATGGTCGGGTATGTGTCCACCAATAAGGTTAGGACACGTTTTAGGGTAATTTTGTATTATTATAATATTATTTTTTTAACCCTTATTTACCGGATTTAAACTTTAACCATGGTAAATAAAATATTTACCGCAGTAATTATTCAAAATGTCTAAAAATAAAAGTTACCTATTTACACAATTTGAACATCCTGATTCCAAATATGGAATCCATTTTTCTAAATTCAAAACACAGAAGTGGCAGAAATTAATTTAAAATTAATTCCCACTGTCAAAACAAAAAGCGTGTTTTTAAGAGATAATAACTATCAAAAGATTGACACTTGTTTATGTTCGGTTTAATTGTAAAATTTTGTCTAATGACCAACATTATATTAAATTGTAAAAATATATTCTAAATATACTTTAAAACCACTCAAATTCATAATTTATCACTATTAATTATTTTGATTAAAAAAGTTGTTTTTAATTAAAATTTAGTAATTTTCACTATTCATCAAAATATGAAAGTTATCCGAAATGTACCAAAATTTCACCTTAGGCTAAATTCGATATTCCGAAACCAAAAATAAAGTCCATTTTAAAATATAAAATATATATAATTTCAAAAAGTAGGTATTACTATTCATAACGGCTAGTTTGATTGGTTGTGGTGTGTGTTAAAACTCAAGGTTGCGTACAACACACGCTACTGTATTATTCAAAGAAAGTGTACCGTGGAAGCTTGGGATGTTTCATTTTAAATTTTTGATGTCCCCATTTAGTCAAAAAGTTTAAAATATTGTATTTAAAAAGGGTTCACTATTAAATTTGATAATACTGAAAATGAATTTGTTCTTGCATTATATCTAAGAAACTCATAATATGGATTCTAAAATTATAAGGATTATATAAACATTAAAATTTATCTAATACTATTCATAACCTCTTTTGAACGGCTTGTTTGGTAAGTCATGGTGTGCTTGAACTTGGTGTTGCATGTAGTGAAAGTTATTGAATTGTTTTGAAGAACTAACACACTATGAAATCTTGGGGTGTTACATTCTCCCCTCCTTCAATAAATTGCGTCCTCGCAATTTGAAATTGTTCTTAGAAAATAAAAGGTGGAAAATAGATAATATATTTGTGGGAAACCCCACATCGGAAATTGGGTTACTAAAATTTAGTCTTAATATGAGGAAAAGAGAAATTAAAGGGTCACCACCAAATTATGATCTTGATTAGGAGAACATTGGTGGCATTTAGAGACATATAATTGGAGGAAAAACGTAAATATTTATAGGTAGTGATTGAGGTCATCAATCACAAACAAGTATAAAATTGAGGTCCTTAAATTCATCAATCTATGATGATTTGAAATACCATCGGTTCAACAAAACATAGGGTATTAGGATAACACATTTTTGATGTTTCAAAATATCCTAGTTGAAATCCCACATCGAAAAATGAATTAATGAGGCCTCTATTTAAAATAAATAGTCGAAAGTATGAAGATTACCGAATATAACACATACTAGGGTTCCATGTAGGAAAATATGGATATGGAAGAAAAATCTAACCATCAATTATCTGATGGAGAGTGGTAGAGAACATGGCTATGAAAAGGCCAACAATCCCAAAGCCATAAATTAGTGATGATTTAAGGTACCATCTAGGACAACATTTTTGTTCTAAGTTCCTTTTATTAATGTTGAGGAATTTATTTATGAGATTGGCTAAGATCATAAGGAGATATACTTACTTTATAATTAGAGTTTTATCCATTAATAAATTTCTACCACATACTCATCTTTCACTCTAAAAGATAATAGAATGTAAAAAAAATTCTATTTACACTATTCGTATAGGGTTCCAAAATAAACGAATTTATAATTCATCTAAAAGATCTTTTAATAAAAACTACATTATTTAATCCAGGACATCTCGTGGGCCAGTGGTAGGTGATACACCCTTGTCGCCCTTCGGTTACGGGTTCAAGTCTCGCGGCCTTGCCGGACGCGACGGGTTGCCGCCCGACCTCCGGGTTGTCCTTTTATGGCAATCCAAAATAATCCAAACTAGAACTATCCAAAATACTTCTGTCCAAACTCATAGTCCAACATTTATAAGGAAGGTAAGCATAATGTAGATTCTTTTTACCCCGTAATAGCATATGAATACCTTCATCATGTATTCTTTTAATACACTGAAACATCCTGAATTACCATATTCCTTATTGATTACATTCATGCTCTCTTATTCCATATAGAATGCTGGATATACTTCATTAATCCAAAAATGTTTTAAACCCCAAAAATGATGGAATATACAAATCATTAATCAGTTCCAAGGTAGTCAAGAATATCCAATATAATTTATCCAAAACAATCATGTATTATTCCAAAATCACTACCTCGGTATCAGAACTATATTATGGTTTATCATTCTCTCAACCATATATTTTCCAAAAATTTATCCTGCTATTGAGTCACTTTTCTTTGTTCCACAAAATCTCAAGTCCTTAAAGAAATAGTACTGCAGTACAATCCTTACATACTCCATAATTATTATAACAAGTAAATTGTTGATACACACTCAATTGACATAATCAACATAAGAAATCTAATCATTCCTCTTTATCTGTGGTAGTATCATAACTTGATTATTATCCAATAACATCATTTGCGGCATAGTTTGATGACTGGGACATAGGTTCGCGTAGTGTCCAAACTCCTTGCAAATGAAGCATTGTACATTTGAAACCATATTCTTACCCTTGCAGTCACGTACTTTGTGACCTTTTTCTCCACACTTATAACAAACTCCCATTCTTTTCAGGCAAGTTCCATGGTGTTTCTTTCCACAGTTACCACATATGGGAAAATTCTTCTTTTCCCTCTTCCCTTTATCCATCTTTCTCTCTTCCATCCTTTTCTTCTCTTGCTTCCCTTCAAAGCCATAGGACTCAGTAAAATCTTTACTTATCTTATCAACACATGATATTATTTCTTCATATGTTGATAATACATGGGATACTATTTCTCTTATAAATTCTAGCTTAAGACCATGAAAGATATGATCCTTCCTTCTCTTTGGATCATGTGCATTTCTGGAGTTCTCATTCCTTCTACTGGGCGCCATTTCTAAACAAATGCATAAACTAGATCAGTTTATGAATCGAAATACATAATCCCATACTCATAAAACACTTAACATATATTGAACTATTTATGGATATAATCCATAATCATAAAAATGTTTTCTTTGAGGAAATATATACTCATAAACCCTTCATAATGATTTGTAAAGAAAATGAGAGTTATCCTAAGCATATCTCCCGGGAGTGTCGTAACCAAGAGTGCAGCAAGGCCCGTTGTCGTGCACCAGTTCCCGTTCGAGTCTAGCTCAAAGCGGTGTTTTCGGGTTTTACCCCTAGGTACATCTGTGCCAGAGCCGCCTCTACCTGCTCGTATCCAGACAGGGATGTATTGCTCGGAAAACTCACAAAATCTCTACAATACCAAAATTCTAGGAAGTTCTTCTATACTAATCCTCAAAGTTCATCTTAGGTCTATGTGCTCTAATCAGAGTTTATCTAAATCTAGCTTCCAAGGTTTGTACTAAACTTCCTCTGATACCAACTGTAACGCCCCGACCCCAGCTACCCAGAGTCGGTGCATTACTTCGTAACATTGGCATGATCACAAGAAAGATCAAATCTCGAAAGACCGATTAGTTTAGTAGCCTTGGAAACACTAGATATAAACATAAAGTTTTACATTACATTTCAAAGTGAAAAGCTACTACAACAACAAAGTCTTCATATCCACACTATTAATCCCTCATAATATCCCTGCAAGTCAATCATAATTTACTTCTTCACTACCTGGGAAAAATAAAACATAGAAAAGGGGTGAGCTCAAATGCCCAGTAAGGATAACAATAAAGTGGAAACTTTCATAAATAAGAATAAACATTTAAGGCAATGTATAACTAAAACAAAAGCCTTTTAAATACGAACTTTCAACATGGTATGGCATAAATAAAATGAAATAATGCCATTTACTTATTCACATGGATATTCTACTAAATGAATAATCACATGCAAAAATCAATAACCACTTTCATAATGTTGGAATGCATAATGCCAGACTATCATAACCACATAGCCAAGGCCTCGTGCCAAGACTACAAATAATATTTTGTCAAGGCCTTGTGCCAAGACACTAGTTTGTCTCATGAGACCTACCGATGCATCGAGGAGCTATAGAGGGCTCCACCCGTCACTTATTAAGTCCAATGCATTCCCATATGAAAAGGTTTAAACATAACATAAACATTCGTATTAAAACTAGCATACGAAATGTCAATAATTTCACCATAAACTATGAATGGTATAAAAATAGCAAATCCATAGTCAAACATATCACAAAACCTTCAATACAATATAGAAGTTTTGTATCATAATAAATCAACTTCAAATAATCTTAAAATCCATCAAAGGATGTTGACATAGATGAAATCAAAATTCTTTTTAAAGAAATATCTCCTTTCATTTTGAAACCATTTAAGATCCATATAAAATAAAACATTTTCTTTGAAAATATTCTTATAAGCTTGTAAGGAAATCTTTGAAGATTTTATAACGGCGTAAAATAACCGCACCCGCCGTATAAGTTAAAAAAAACATTCTTACCTCAATTATATCGAAAAGGTTAAAAAGGACCTTGTTTTGAAAACGACGGAAAGATTCCTTTATAAACCTCTTATAAAAATTCAAACAAGGGTATAAATGACTTTAACCCATAAAAAATGTTTTGAAATACATTTTTAAGAAACATGCATGTGGATGATAAAGATATCCCAGTAGATTATTACGTATAAACAACCTCGGATAATGAAGAGATTGTGAAATAACCCTTACCTTGAACTTTTTCTTGGTTGGGGTAGGTTAACCTCCTGTATAATGGTGAAATAATTGTTATTAAATTATAAAAGAATCATATATATTAATATGATATCATATATTATCTTTTAACATTGATTTGTTAATAATATCTTAGTATTATCGTTGTTTCGGGTGATAATCGATTCGTTCTTCTTAAATGTTTGGTTACGTAAGACATGTTTGTGAAGGATAGATTATATCTTATTCATAATCAGAATGATATTAACATTATTTTTAACCCTAAAATGAGAATAATACTTGAATGGATATGATGGAGAACGAATCTTATCGCGTTCGTGGAGACGGTAGTCCGTACGTACGCACGAACGCTACTTCCATTTAATTTTTTATTTTAAAAGAATCAAATCCAAATGATACATAGGTATATTACTATTCCAGTATAATATATTATTTTATATATGTTACTTATGTTCATTAACACCATCCTTTATACGTTCCATGTGTTGTATGAACGAGTCATATCATTTTAAGGGGGCGGTAGTCCGCACTTCCTCAAATGAAATTATCGTATGTATATACAACATGAAACGAATAATGGAATGAAATAAAATGGAATTACAGAAGCTTATATATAAAATATATATCATTAATATCATATTTAATTACAGTGCCATCATAATGGCCACCACGAGAGGTGGTAAGATGTATTTGAACAATCATCGTTTCGTGAGGCGTTAGTTTGCCATCCACAGAAACATTATGTTCATCATCCATTAGATGGAGTTGTGTGTATGTGTAGTTTGAATCCTTATTATAACAACATCCTAGTATATTGAGGATACTGGTGTTGTTACAAAAGAAAGGAAATAAAAAGAGTTTGGGGGTTGGAGAAGCAAAATAATTGAAAATAATTTAAGAGAAATTGTTACCTTTAATTTAGGTAACTCACTTTGGTTGGAACCAAAGGACTTCTTGAAATGCTTTCTGCCTAAGGGGAAGCTTCAAGGAGGAGGAGAGGGATGTGGGGAGCTTAGTTGGGTAGAGTTTGGATGAGCCAAGTGGCTTGAGAGGTGTGAGGAAAAGAGAAGGAGGAGTTCCCTTTTATAAGAGGGGTGAGGGGCACCTTTGGAAAAGCTAGAATTGTTAATTTATAATAAATTCATATTCGGTTTCCAATGGCTCCAAAGTTGACTATTCAAATTTTAAGGTGGGGATAGGTCGAAAACCACTCAACCAATAGAATTTAGACAGGTTTGGGTACTTATATTAACCTTATCTTTAAGTATTAACTCTAAGTTAATTAGTTTCACTTTTACAATGTCTCTTTGTATTTTTATATAATATGGTTAATAAACTTACTATATACATCCAAGCGACCCCCAAGTGGTCCATTAATTAGGAACCTATCATAATATAAGTCTCTTGGCCGAACCTTAGATTTTTAGGAATTTAATATCAATTAATAATATAATATTTGTTTTAAGAACTCTCTTATGTCAATTTTGACACTATTCAATAGTTGATTTTTGTGAAACTCATAACAGATTGATTACTTTGAACAAAGTCAATTAAATCAATCCTAATATATCATATTATCCTAGAAAATTAGTTTAATTCATTAAAAGTTTCATATTATATTTATTTGGGTATTTATAATATCAATTATGTTAATTTTTTACTATTTTAGTAATTACTGCATCATCATTGTGTCATAAATAAAATAAATTATTTAATGTCTAAAAATTATAAATAAAACATCATTATGTAGGAAATCTTTTTATATTTCTAATTAATATTTATAATCGAAAATCCAACATGTATAACCCTATGTAAAAATTGTTCTTATAAAAGATGTAAGCTTATGCCATTTTTATTTTTATTTTAACTTTATTAATATAATGTGTCCCTACCACATACAAGTGGCTCCAAGGGGTCCCCAAATTGACCCAAGGATGACCATGGTCGGGTATGTGTCCACCAATAAGGTTAGGACACGTTTTAGGGTAATTTTGTATTATTATAATATTATTTTTTTAACCCTTATTTACCGGATTTACCCTTTAACCATGGTAAATAAAATATTTACCGCAGTAATTATTCAAAATGTCTAAAAATAAAAGTTACCTATTTACACAATTTGAACATCCTGATTCCAAATATGGAATCCATTTTTCTAAATTCAAAACACAGAAGTGGCAGAAATTAATTTAAAATTAATTCCCGCTGTCAAAACAAAAAGCGTGTTTTTAAGAGATAATAACTATCAAAAGATTGACACTTGTTTATGTTCGGTTTAATTGTAAAATTTTGTCTAATGACCAACATTATATTAAATTGTAAAAATATATTCTAAATATACTTTAAAACCACTCAAATTCATAATTTATCACTATTAATTATTTTGATTAAAAAAGTTGTTTTTAATTAAAATTTTGTAATTTTCACTATTCATCAAAATATGAAAGTTATCCGAAATGTACCAAAATTTCACCTTAGGCTAAATTCGATATTCCGAAACCAAAAATGAAGTCCATTTTAAAATCTAAAATATATATAATTTCAAAAAGTAGGTATTACTATTCATAACGGCTAGTTTGATTGGTTGTGGTGTGTGTTAAAACTCAAGGTTGCGTACAACACACGCTACTGTATTATTCAAAGAAAGTGTACCGTGGAAGCTTGGGATGTTTCATTTTAAATTTTTGATGTCCCCATTTAGTCAAAAAGTTTAAAATATTGTATTTAAAAAGGGTTCACTATTAAATTTGATAATACTGAAAATGAATTTGTTCTTGCATTATATCTAAGAAACTCATAATATGGATTCTAAAATTATAAGGATTATATAAACATTAAAATTTATCTAATACTATTCATAACCTCTTTTGAACGGCTTGTTTGGTAAGTCATGGTGTGCTTGAACTTGGTGTTGCATGTAGTGAAAGTTATTGAATTATTTTGAAGAACTAACACACTATGAAATCTTGGGGTGTTACATGGTTGTTGAACTTCAACATCGGGGGAAAACAGATTGAAAAACCTATTATTCCTTAGGATTGGGATTACCAACACATGAATAAGGTCATTTTTCTTCTACAATGCAAGCAATAATACGTTAAAATACCAAATGTTCCTCAAGATTGGAAACATTAGCATGTGCATAATTCATTATCTACATAAGTGGTTTATAATTTAATTTTGGTTACATCAATACAAAAACGAACATATAATAACATGAGGTAACACAATGTATAGTTAAAAAAACTAATTATTGAACTCTCTTTTTTAATGGCTGAAGGTATTTTACCCCTCTATTGAATATTTAAGTCCCTTCATTTTGGTCTCCTCTGACAAAAAAAACACCATCTACATTAGGACCTCTATAAAATGATTGTGATTTCCTAATGAAAGTGTCACCCACAGTTGAATTTTTATCTAACCCTTTAGTGGCTTTGGTCGATAACTTAATAATTGACCACATTCATTTTGTGGTATCTAGAACATAAAATACTTGTACTGCCTATGATGCCTTTATAAATGGTTCGTCTTTTCACCCTTCCTTACTAAAATAAATATTCACTAATCCAAATTAATCTATTTGAACATCATCCATGTTATCAACCCAATAGAATTGAAAAATTGGAACATAGAATGTTGTATAATCCAAATCCCATATTTTTTATGATTCCAATGTATTAAATATTCACGTCAATTGGATTTTTGTCCTTAGTACCAGAAATATGCATCGCTTCATCCACAAGTGTAACTCCACTATTTTTCAGTATATCTTATTCATCTTGTCTGTTTGTATAGAAAGTATAACCATTAATTACATAACAATTGTAAGATAATACATACACACCTGGTCCTCTGGATAACCATCAAACTTCTTCTGATATTGAATTAGGATTTTCATCTGAATCATTAAAAATATAGTCCCAAAACCATTCTATAACAAGTTGATTATGTGTATTTGATTACCATATTTTATCACTTGATGGATTAAAATACCTAAGAATTTCATTGTGGGATTCACAATATGGGGAATCCTCTAAAACATTCTTCCAAATGTAAAGGTTTTCCTACTCATGATCTGCAATATTGATTGTGACTACATCTCTCCGAGATATTCCTCAACCACTAGCCACCTAGTGTGATGAGATTTTGGTAGTCCAATGATTTACACACCTCACATGCATTTGGTACATAAATCTATGGACTCCACAACAATATATCGATCTGCAATACATCCCTCAGGTCAAATTTGATATTTTATATACCCATTCAAAATATTTATATACCATTCAATGGGGTATATCCATCAATATTTTATAGGACCACATAGTCAAATCTCTCTCACTAATTGAACAATAAAATGAACCTTTATATAAATGAATTCTAGTAGGATGAACATTTATAAATCACATAATATGATAATAATTTCTCTTTCTATAGTTTTCAATTTCACCAGATCTATAAGATTACTACATATAACATTAAAGAAGAAATAATGTTTGGATAATTTATAAAGGACATTGTTGGAAAAAATGCAATGTAAATCTATAGAAATTAGATTTCCTAGTAAAACATGACAGTCACGTGATTTTAGAACCTTTAACATTAAATCATTTATTTACACGATATTCTTGTTATACAATTAATACCCCTCTAAGTACATTATTTCATTCAAGAAGATGAAAAATTTATATCTCTCCTGCCTTGAAATAGTGTATGCAATTAAAGGAAGAAAAGTTCATTTTTCACCCTTCACTAGCAACAAATCTTCTCATATTCCAATTGAACCATGTCCAACCTATCCTTAATTCCATCCTTTTTTATTCTGGTGAATTTAGCAGTTTACCGATGAAACTATCACATACATTTTTTTCATCATGCATAATATCAAGAAAATATCTTTCATATAAAAAATTCCATTATGATAATTAAAAAAAACTAAACACCATTTCCAACTAATTTTCTTAAAAAAAATTAATTTTTTTACCAAAAGCAGTGTCCACATATTTTACATTCTTAAATAGTTGATAACATATTAAAGTAAATGGTGTTTTAAGTTCTTATGAACATCCATCGAATGATGTTGTCCAAGATAGGTACATATCCCATCAGGGTAGAAATATTCAATTTCTTAGAAACCCAGTCTTCGATGAATGATTCAACCTAATTTACATTGTAACTTTTTTGAAAACGAGACACCCTTTAGTTCTTTTAATGCTATATCCTGAAAATTTTCCATAAGAATGAAAGACATTTATCATCTCTTAAAACATATCTCTGAATGTAAAATCTTCATTTATGTAAGAATCATACAACACAAGGACTGAATCAACTTCACCTCAATAGGACACACGGTTTGTCCAGTATAACTCAAACCGTCTCTTTTTATTTCAAATTGACATTTTTTTAAGTAAAAACAACATTTGAAAAACATAGAATTGAGAAAACATTTTTGTATTATTTTGATATTTTTGGAAAACAATCCATGAGTCATTTTTTATGTGTAAGAATCAACTTCACCTCAATATGATGCATGGTGTGACCGATATAACTCAAAGTGTGTCTTTTTAGTTTAAAATGACATTAATTTATGTAAAAACGAAAGTGAAATATTGAAATCATAGAAAACACATTTATATTTTTTTGTTACTTTAGTAAAATGTTCCATGAGTCGTTAATGACATGTAGGGCTTAGAAATACCACAATACGATTCATGGTGTGGCTGGTATATCTCAGAGTCTCTTTTTTTTAAAATTGACATGAATTTAAGTAAAAACAACAAGTGAAATATTGAAAACCACGAAAAAAATTCGGATTTTTTTGATATTTTATGAATACGACATATTAATTATTTCTAACATGTAGGAATTAGCTGCACCTCAATATGACACATGGTGTGGCCGGTATCACTCAATGTTCCTATTTTTACTAAAATTTCACAATAATTTTAGTAAAAACAACAAGTGAGATATTAAAAACCAAGAAAATGACATCATATTGTTTTTATATTTTTGGAAAATGATTTATTTTTTATTTTTGATGTGTAAGGATCAGCCACACCTAAATACGATACATGGTGTGGCCGATATAACTCAAAATGGCTATTTTTATTTAAAAATGACATTAATTTAAGTAAAAACAACAAGTGAAAAACTAAAAACTAAGAAATTGAATTCATATTGTCTTTATACTTTATGAAAATTATCCATGAGTCATTTTTGATGTGTATGAGTCAACCATACCTCAATATGATGCATGATGTGATGGGTATGACTAAAAGTGTCAGTTATCAGTTTAAAATTAACATTTTAGTTCAAAATGTGTCACTCACCGAAAACCATGAAAACGAGCTATCATTGTCTTGATAATTCAATACAGTGATTCATAAGTCATTTGTGACATGTATGAAGTAGTATCACATCAAAAAGATGCGTTATGCAATCTGTATGACTCAAAATATGTGTTTTTAGTTTGAAATGATATTTTAGTAAAAAAGCACAATGGACATGCTAAAAACTGAGAAAACATATTCGGATTGTTTTGATACTTTAGGAAAAAGATTCATCAATAATTTGTGAAAGTTAGGAATTATTTGTACCTCAATATGATGTATGGTGTTTTCAGTTAACTCAAAATTCATAATTTTTTAAAAATGACATTAATTTAAATAAAATCAAAAGTAATATACTCAAAATCATTAAAACACTTTCTAATTGTTTTAATATTTTATGAAAATGATCTATAACTCATTTTTATCATGTAGGAATCAAAACTAACTCAATAGAACGCACAATATGAACCTTATAACTCTAAAGGATTCATTTTTATTAAATATTAACATTTTATTAATGTTTATATTTCATATAAATTTATAATTAACTTATTTATAGTATTAGTAAAATAATATTTGGTTTATTATATAAGTGGAAAATTGTTCTTGGGTTAATATGATTTGTTCGAAAATTGACACCATGGCAAATCATTTTTGATAGGGGATCATGGGATTCAAAATATGAAATATTAATGTTTTATAAAGTTTGTTGGAAAATTATAAATGTAATTATATAAAAAATTTTGTTTGAAATGTAAATATCTATGTTTTTTTTCAATATACCATGGGTGTAAATTTTTTTATTGATGATGTCAATTAAATTAATATAGAAGTTTTGCATCTGGGTGTGCTATTTAAATTTTAGGTTTTCATTAGGGTTTGTTGTTATATAAATATCACACTACCGGTGTTTAGGCCATTATCAGCGCTAAAAACGCACTGATAGAGGCCACCTATAATCACTGTGATTAATATCCCATTTTTAGCTCTGTTAAAGGCCATTTTCACACTATGAAAGGCCATATGTGTAGTAGTGTTTACCACTCGTCAATATTTGTTGGTTCTCCCTTCAATGATATATCTATTTAGCTAAATATATTTAGTTATATTTATTCATATATTAATATATATTAATATTAATATATATACATATATTCATTCATTCATTCAAAGTAGGATAATTTATTGAACATAAATGGGAGCGGAAATCAGTCAAGTCAGGGTTGATAAACTAAAGGAACAGCTAAGGAATAATCCATCAAAAAATTAACAAAATTGGTGGGAAGAGAGCCATTTGTAGAATAAATGATATAAGGACTACTCAGAATCCCCCCTGGGGCTAGTATATCCATAGAAATGTTCCCTTCCTCTATGTATGCTTCATGGTAGCTCGACCAATAAACTCCTTGCATCTTCAAGTAATATAAATGATAGACCTAGGAGGTTCACATATCCCATGGAACGAGTTGCATGTAACTGAAGAATCACATTTGATCTCTATGGATGAAATATTATAAGAGAGATAAATCTCCAAACCAATATGAAAATCCAAATCCAATGAAATAAGAGAGCTTCCATGACCATAAAAGCTTCTAAATGAAATAACCACTAAAACATCGGAGTCAGGAACAATGCCTCCCCCTATCATGATGCCAAGGTTATAAGAGATGTCAGTATTGAGCTTGAATTCATTACACCGGGGGTTCTATTAGATCTATCTACCCAGTGAATACCCATGTTGATAAAAGGATGTGGTTCACTAGCCATTCATGAAAATTATCAAGGGTTTTGATTTTTCATAGCTTTTCAGAAGATCCCATAGATCCACCACAATACACTAGACCCAAGTATGAATTTAAAATCATGATCTAGAATGACCATCCACTTGAGCTTTGGTTCTTCTATTCCAGATGATCCAACAACTAGAAAAAATCATGGCCGCCCTTAGATTCCTCTCCAAGCTATTTTATTCCCTATAGTGAAACCATTAGAACTAGAAGACCTCACCATCACCCACCTAAATATCAATACCAATAAGTTTCCAAAGATTTTCCCAAAAAGTCCTTTCCCAATATCCCTCAAAGAAAATGTGTTTTACTGATTCCTGTTTACGGATACAACAACAAAAACCTTATGATAACTTACATATCCATTTATGCTTAATCGCATCATCGGTTGGAAGGGCACAGTTCCGGATACACCTCACAAAAATGTTGAATTTGATTGGAATTTCTTTTCACTAAATAAACTTACTCATTCGTAAAATAGTATTACCATGTAATGAGAGACATTATCCCATAGATGAAAAAATTCTCGATGGTACTCCAGTGAAGATGAGTTTATCCAGTTCAGAATAAATTTGTATGCTGTCAAAAATTTCACAGCGTTGTGAATCATGAGTGGTGTGAATGAAGTTCATAAAGGAGAAGGATTCATCAAATGAAATTCTAGGAGTCAGCCACCTTGAAAATCTAAGAGATTATCCAGCCCATTTGTGGTTCCAATAATTAATCTTTCTACCATAAACTATCCATATATACAATATACATACAAATATATTTAATATATGTCTATTTGAAAGTATAATTATACATAGTTATATTTATTTATATATATTTACCTATATTATATATTAATATGTGTATTCATAAGTTAGAATATATAGATAATACATATCAGTTTGTTAATACAGACACACCCTAATATATACACACACACACAGACACATTATATAAGTATATGAATATTCATATATTTTTATTTTAAATAAAATGGATTTTAGTTTATATTTAAATAAGGATTATATGTTGAGAAAAAAATTTCTTATGTAAATATGTTTAATCATTTATTTGAAAAATTTTATTTATATGTATGAATATATAATAAATATGTATATATTGTTATATATTTGGTTATAAATAGTAGTACATTGTGAAAAATGATTATTTTTTAAAGCCATAATATCAATATTAATGTAATAACTCTGAATAAATTCAGTCCCACTGAAAAAAGAAGAAATCCCACTTAAACGAGGTAGAAATTTCATCGAATATTAAAATAATTTGGTATCACAACTAAAAACTCATTTTGGTGGAATTTTGGGATTTTTTTGCCTTGAAATATGTGACAAAAGGATTTTTATCTCACTAGTGCATAGATCTCATTGTAGTCATTGATTTGATATGTAGAAGAGCTCAAAAAGACACTTGTATCAAAATTTATCGTCATTTGATGACTGAGTTACGTGTTCAACTTATTTTAGATCTTTTATTATTTTTTTATTTTTTCGGTCTTACAATTTTTATTAAATGATTATTACTTGATAATAATTATAAAATTATTAATTTATAATATATTTTTTAAAAATTTTATAATATATTTTATCTAAACATCTTATATATTAGTTGTAAATTTCTACATATACTTATCTATAACATATTTAAAAAATATATATTATATTTATATCAATATAAATATATTTATACATTAATATATTAATATATTATTTTTTGTGATTTTTTTGCAATATACCCTTTATCAGTGCTAATAAAGGGGTTCCCCTTAACAATGCAAACAATTGATGATAGAGGCGATAATGTTATCAATGCTAAAAAACATTGATAAAGGTACCCCTTTATCAGTGTGTTTTAACATTTCGAAAGGGTGGAACTGTGAAAACCAATTTTCTAGGTAGTTTACCCACACATGATTCGCTTTTATTATTCACAAACTATATAAAAGATACTTTCAGGAGGCTACAATCTTATAGTTAATAGAATTGGGGATGGCGGGATGTCACACACATAGTTTAGAGTCTTACTTTTAGAATAAATCATCAAACCTTGGTAAATAATATTATTTAGTATGATATATATGTAAAGACCCGTAAATTTCAAGGAAATTTTTTTCTTAATTTTCTTTGAAATTTTACAAGAACGCAGTTTCTGACGGCGCCTGGTTCCGAGGCCCGGTGTGCCCGGAATCATTTTCTGATGTTTGGCTCGGGTACGTTCAGTGAACGGACGAGTGGGTTTTTCTAACTTTTGAACCGGTGCCCGGAATCGAATTCTGAGGGCACCGATGTAATCGCAGCGCCGGTATTCGCTTAGAAACACCTCTTCCGGAGTTGCGTTTGCTCGGGTGTGGTTTTTAATTTTCGGGCTTAAAGTTAAGAAATAAAATAATTTTGCGACAGCTTTATTTTATTTCACTTAAGCCACTTGGAAGCCACTTGAAGCCACTTAAAGGAGGCTTGAACTGAGTTGAACTGGATAGGATGCTATCCAGAAATATCCTACCCCCTTGGTAGGATATTTGTGAGGTGGGGCCCGCACGAGCCCCGCCGTTTCTTTCCGCTATGAAACGCACCCGTGAAAACCCGTCTTAATGAAAGTCAACCGACGCGTTTTCTAAATTCTTAACAGACCATTTAATTGGGCGGTTTATTTAGTGAATTAAATGGGCTGTTTCATTCGTGAATTAAATGGGTCGTTTCTTTCGTTGAATTAATTCAACGAATTGATGGATCGTTTTTAACCAGTTTTTCAAATTCGTTAGCGTAATAATAAAATAAGACCAACGCTTAACCTCTGGTTATTTGCGCTTGAGAAGATTTGGGAGAACCCTCACAACTTCTTCTCCCTCGCGAAGAACGCGAAGACCGCGAAGAACGCCGAACCCGGAAATCGACGACGACTTCGCCCGAGATGCTCTTCCGATCTCCGATCTCCGATCTCCGATCACCAACCATTCGAGGTGAGTGCTTTCGGATTTCCTCTCAAGTTCTTTTCATTGGTTTTAAACGAAACACAGATTTAAATATTAATAATTAAAATCTGTTGTTCTTGATTCGTTGAGCTCGCCGACTCAACGCCGGAATCCGCGACGACGCGACGCCTCCCCGCGACGACGCGACGATCGATCTCTTCCGCGACGGTCTCTTCCGCGAAGAACGCCCGCACACGACGATCATCAAGGTAGGAATTCATTTTGGAAAATTACCCCTTTTTAATTTTCTCATGAACGTTCTTGAAAATTAAAAAGCCGGTTTTCAATGAACAATTTTATTTTAATTAAAATTGTTGGATCATGTGTTGATCGTTTTTCTCCCGGTTGTTTATCTCTAACGCGGAGGGTGCGGGCCGAACGAACACGACCCGACGACCCTCCGCCGTTCTACGTTTTGTGCGGATTTGACGGTCGACGACGGAACCTGCCGCAACGGATGGTTGACGATCCCGCAGTAAAGAACGGATCCCAGGAGGAGCAACGGCGCAGACGGGAAGGAAAACGGGCCACCGGAGCGACGCCGGCGGCCCCGGCGCGCCGCCGGACAAAATCCGCTGCGGCTGAATCCGCGGCGGCGGAAGCCGCGGAGGCGGCGGCCAAACGGACCCGCGGCGCGCGGGTCCGGTTCATCCGGGCGGACGCGGCTCAGCGCGTACGCGGCTCGCCAGCGCGGCCCGCACGCGGGCCGCGGTCCTTCCTCAAGCCGCGGGTCAGCGCCCGCGGCTTCCACCCGCGCGGCTCGGCCAAGCCTAGCCATCCGAGCCAGCCGAGCCGGACCGGCCCTAGCCGGGCCGGGCCGGGCCAGCCGGGTCGGGCCGTGTCGGCCCGGGCCCGTACCCCCCATCTTCGGACGTTTTAGTTCAAACGCCCGTATCTTGAGCTTCGTGCCTCCAAACGACTCGCCGTCAGTGGCAACGCGATCCTTGGATCGAGACGGTCGTTTCGATATATCGCACTCAATGTTTTGGAATACTTTGAGTTCGGCCGGGTTGGTTCGTACACGAGACCAACCGGGCCCTCGGAGCGGAAACACTCATATCTTGAGCTACGGACGTCCGATTGACGTGCCGTCACCTTTGTTGAATTCCTCTAGGTGAGACGGATCTTTTGGCATACTCCGCCCGAGGTTTGGACGCAGGTGGAGTGCGGTCGGGTTGGTATTGCCTTAAAAACCAACCGGGCCCCTGGGACGAAAATGCCAATATCTCTCAGACCGGACGTCCGATTGACGCGCCGTCTGCGACGTTGAGTTCCTGTTGACGATACGGAACTTTTGGATACATCAACTTCGGACTTCGTGTCAGTTGATGTATCAGCCTCTCGGCTCGTGGAGCAGACCTTCCCGAACGAGCTTGCTGTGTGCGGGAACCCTAGTGCTGGCTGCGACTGCTACTTCGACAGCGACGACCGTGCAGAGATCCTCAGTGGACTGCGGCGAAGACTGTGCAGAGATCCTCCGTGGACTCCAACGACGACCATGCAGAGATCCTCAGTGGACTACGGCGACGACTGTGCAGAGATCCTCAGCGGACTGCAACGACTACTGCACTCAGCGATCCTACGTGGATCAGTGCTACCGGTCCTGTGTGGGCCCGATCCTGTGTGGGTCCGATCCTGCGTGGGTCAGCGCTCAGCGGTTCTGTGTGAGCTAGCGCCTACAGGTCCTGCGTGGGCCCGGTCCTGTGTGGGCCCGATCCTGTGTGGGTCATCTCTCAGCGGTTCTGTGTGAGCCAACTTCTACAGGTCCTGCGTGGGCCCGATCCTGTGTGGGTCACTGTAAGGTTAGTACCTATCGATCCTTCGTGGGTCCGACGACTTAGATGGTTCAATGATCATCTTTATCGTCATCCGAAGAAGTATACCGGTGTGAGCTGAATCTTGTGTTACTATCCTTTGTGGATTGTGTTGCTCTATCCTGTGTGGGTATACATTTTGCTTTCCTGTGTGGACTGGGTTGTGCTTGGGCTCGGACGTTGGAGCCGAACGGGAATTGAAGACTTAGGTATATGTATGGGTATATACCTAAGCCGTGTCAGATGTTACTTCGTGATTGTATCTTTCCTTTGTGGATTATCCTTTGTGGATTTCGGGAGACCTTCGGGGGTCTCGGGGTCCCTACTGAGTAGCTTATACTCACCCCTGCACGGGTTATGCCCGCACTTCGTGGTGTTGGTTGCAGACGACGGACAGCGCTGATCGTGGAGGAGGCGTGTGGAGCAGGACAGTACCTAGAGGTGGACCACTGGGCGAGACGTACTCGGAGCGGTTAGGTGGACCCGAGGAGCAGTGGAGGCTATCTGTACCCACCCTTCAAGTGGGACTTCCGGAGGACGGCTCGACGCTGCAGTTTTCCCTTTTCAGTTGCTGTTTTTCCTTTCAGTTGTACTTTACAGTTGGACTTGTATTTCCGGCCCCTTTTTACTTTCAGCACAGCTTGTACAGTTTTACTTAGTGTTTACTTTTCCGCTTGCTTGCTCTGTGGTGCTTGTTTACTTTTCAAAGGCAATGCCTTCCCTTTTTGTTGGGATTTACGCCTTGGTGCTAGTCGCCAGCCCCTGGACTATGGAAGGCGGGCTTGGGGTAGTCACGACACGGGCCCGAGGACGGGTCGTGACAAATTGGTATCAGAGATGGTCGGTTCTACCGCAGACTCTGATCTTTCTTCTATGTGAAGCAAAAGTGTTTAGTGTATTGAGTGTGGTTATCAGTCCAGGGAGTCCAGTGTTGGTGCGGCGGCCGACGTATCCATACACCAGGACCCTGACTTCTGATTCCTTACTTAATGTACGAAAACATTTTTTGCATGTGTGTTTCAAGTTTTCTTTGTGATTACTTGTGTCAGCTCACCAGGTATAATGTTCTGACCGTGGCATACTTGTTTCCTTTTCAGGATGGCACGACGACAGCAGCCAGCTAGGGTTCCTAGAGTAGGGCGCGATGACAGCCCGCCGAGCGACGAGGCCTCGGTACAGGGCCCGTTGACAGCAGAGGCACCGGCGGTACCTTTACCCGCCGAGCCCCCGATGCTTCCAGCACTGGCAGCTGACGACGCACGACGCCTCAGAGCTCTGCACGAGTTCCAGCACCAGCGACCACCCAGGTTCCGTGGGGAGTTGGACCCCCAGGCAGCCGAGGACTGGCTGGAGGCGGTCGTCCGAGTTTTCAGGCTAGTGAGGACGCCAGCAGACCTCATGGTGATCCTCGCGGCGAGCTTACTGCACGCAGCAGCAGGACGCTGGTGGAGCCTGATGCTCCAGGTACACGATGAGGCCTCCCTCATCTGGACGGACTTCGAGAGCCTCTTCCGCTCAGAGTTCGTCCCGGCCACCCTCTGAGCGGTGCGCATCCAGGAGCTTTTTCAGCTGCGGCAGGGCAGCTTGACGGTCGCTCAGTACGCGGCGAGGTTCGCCGACCTTTCTCGGTACTCGACAGACATGTTACGGGACCCCTTCTTCCGGGCCCGGACCTTCGAGCAGGGTTTGAGACACGAGATCAGGGCATCGCTGATCTCCCTCAGCATCCCGACCCAGGCAGGGGTACTGGAGTGAGCCCTCCTGATCGAGAGCATCCTGGCTGAGTCCACAGCGAGACCCACCGCAGGGCGGCAGATAGCGGAGTCTTCGGCAGCTGGTAGCCGGCGGATGACTCAGGGTTCCAGGCGGACCAGACCTTCCGGCAGGCTACCTCGGGACGCTGGCTCAGCAGTGCAGGGCACCCGGCCCGGAGCTAGCCTTCCGAGAGGCAGACAGTGCTACGAGTGCGGCGGGCAGGGCCACATGGCTCGTGACTGCCCGACCCGTCGTACCGAGGTGCAGCAGACGGTGGAGGAGCCACCCAGGCAGAGGTAGAGGGTCGACCGTGGCGGTCCGCAGGGAGGAGGCGGACGAGGCAGAGGAGCTGGCCGAGCAGCAGGTGGTGGGTGACGCTTTGAGGCTCTGCCACCACCACCACCAGGAGGCCCGCCCCGACCACAGGGAGCTGGCGGGCAGATACAGGCTCAGCTCCAGGCAGCGGAGGCCTACGACCACGGCGCGCCAGAGATGATTCGAGGTACGATCTGTGTCTATTCCACCCTTGCTGCAGTTCTGATAGACACAGGAGCGAGTCACTCTTTCATAGCCACTGTCCTTGTTCGGAGCTCGGAGATTCCGACAGAGTCATTGGCTCGATCCTTGCGGCTAGAGACTCCTACGGGAGCAGACTCGACGATTACGCACTGGTGCCGGCAGTGTGAGCTTACTCTAGGAGGTGAGAGCTTCGGCTGGGATCTTCTTGTAGCAGCGTCAAGGCCTTACGACGACATTTTGGGCATGGATTGGTTATCTACGGTCCATGCTCAGATTGACTGCTTTAGGCGCAAGGTGCGATGTTTGCGCACCGACGGGAGCAGGTTCACCATCACCGGCGAGAAGGGAGCCTTAGCAGCACAGGATGGACTCACGCAGAGGAGAGGTCAGCCCATCACTCATCAGTTGGCTAGCCTCATCCTGGGAGCAGTTGACGTGCGGAGTCCCAGTTTCCCTGCAGTGGTGGATCAGTACGCGGACGTCTTTCCCGACGACGTTCCAGGACTACCTCCTCGCAGAGAGGTAGACTTTTATATTGACCTGTACCCCGAGAGAGCCCCGATATCCACTCCAGCATATCGGATGGCCCCCGCTGAGCTTCGAGAGCTGCGAGTACAGTTGGAGGACTTGCAGGGCAAGGGGTTCATCCGACCCAGTGTTTCGCCCTGGGCTTCCCCGATTTTGTTCGCCAAGAAGGCGGACGGGAGCTTGCGACTGTGTGTCGATTATCATCGCTTGAATCAGGTGACAGTGAGGAACAAGTATCCGCTACCCAGGATTGATGATCTCTTCGACCAGCTCATGGGAGCACGGTGGTTCTCAAAGATAGACCTCAGGTCAGGCTATCATCAGCTTAGAGTTCGAGACGAGGATGTTCAGAAGACGGACTTCAGGTGTCGGTATGGCCACTTCGAGTTCTTGGTTATGCCTTTCGGCGTGACCAACGCTCCAGCAGTGTTCATGAGCCTCATGAACATGATCTTCCATCCATACCTCGATCGATTTGTCGTGGTCTTCATCGACGACATTTTAGTGTACTCGACGACGGAGGAGGAGCACGCCTACCACCTGCGTGTTGTACTAGACACACTCCGAGAGAACCAGCTTTATGGCAAGCTCTCGAAGTGTCAGTTCTAGTTACGTGAGGTCCACTTCTTGGGGCACGTCATTTCTGAGGCGGGAGTTGCAGTGGATCCCGCGAAGATCGAGGCAGTGCTAGCTTGGGAGCCACCCAAGAGCGTGACAGAGGTGCGGAGTTTCTTGGGCCTAGCCGGATACTATCGGAGATTTATGCCGGACTTCTCCAGAGTTGCGGCCCCACTCTCAGCGTTGACGAAGAAGGGGAAACCCTTCGTGTGGTCAGACATATGTCAGCAGAGCTTCCAGGAGCTGAGGCAGAGGTTGACCAGCGCACCAATCTTGAGGTTGCCTGAGGAGGGAGTTGGTTACGTAGTCTACTGCGATGCATCAGGGACCGGACTCGGGTGTGTCCTGATGCAGGAGCGGGCTGTGATTGCCTACTGATCACGTCAGTTGAGGCCGCATGAGTAGAACTACGCTACCCATGACTTGGAGTTGGCAGCAGTGGTCTTCGCCCTGAAGACATGGCGACACTATCTGATGGGCGAGCACTTCACAGTCTTTTCTGACCACCAGAGTCTCAGGTACATCTTCTCTCAGAAGGACCTGAACCTGAGATAGCAGCGATGGCTCGAGTTCCTCCAGGACTATGACTTTGAGATAGTCTATACTCTTGGGAAGGGGAACGTGGTGGCTGATGCCCTCAGTAGGAGGATGGACATCCAGCTACATGAGGAGGTGACAGAGCAGCTATCCGCTTTGCAGATATCCTTCTTGGATAGAGACAGAGCAGCCTTCCTTCAGTCTCTCACAGTCTCTCCTCCACTTCTTCAGCGGGTCAGAGAGGCACAACATGGGGATGTTGACTGTGAGACGCGGCGTGCACAGATATCCTCGGGACAGGCACCTGATTGTTTCTCCCTTGGAGCAGATCACGATGTCCTTTTCAGAGGACGTACCTTGGTACCAGTCGCCTTACGAGAGGAGGTGCTGAGAGAGTTTCACACTTCTCCGTTGGAGGTACATCGTGGAGTGGCGAAGATGTACCAGGATCTCGGGCGACAGCACTGGTGGCCGGGCATGAAGAAGGTTGTGGCAGAGTTCGTTTCACGGTGCCTCACCTGCCATCAGGTGAAGGCAGAGCATCAGGTACCAGCAGGCTTGGTACAGCCCTTGGAGGTCCCGAAGTGGGAGTGGGACGGGATATCTATGGACTTTGTGACTGGACTTCCACGCACTTCCAGAGGTCACGATTCCATATGGGTGATTGTTGACCGACTCACCAAGTCGGCACACTTCTTACCCATCCAAGAGCAGGGCACAATGGAGAGCTTGGGGCGTCTCTACGTTCAGGAGATTTTATGACTTCACGGTGTGCCATCGACCATCGTCTCCGATCGGGACGCTCATTTTACTTCCCAGCTTTGGAAGGGGTTGTAGGAGGCGTTCGGGACGCGACTACGTCTGAGCACCGCCTTTCACCCTCAGACGGATGGTCAGACGGAGAGGACCCTTCAGACTCTCGAGGACATGCTCCGTGCATGTGTCCTCGACTTTGGTCGCAGCTGGGAGGACCACCTACCCTTGGTGGAGTTCGTGTACAACAACATCTACCACTCCACCATCAGGATGGAACCCTACGAGGCGTTGTACGACAGGCCTTGCAGATCTCCTTTGTGCTGGACAGACCCTGGAGAGTCAGCACTTGTGGGACCAGAGATGGTCCGGGCCACGACAGAGAAGGTCCAGCTCATCCAGGAGCGGATGAGGACAGCACAGAGCCGACAGAAGTCATATGCTGACAGGAGGCGGAGGCCACTAGAGTTCGAGGATGGTGACCACGTCTTCTTGCGGGTCTCACCTCGACGTGGTTTGAGGAGATTTGGCCGAGGCGGAAAGTTGTCTCCACGCTTCATCGGGCCTTTCCAGGTCCTCAGCAGGATTGGCGAGGTGGCTTATCACCTGGCTCTGCCACCTCAGTTGCACCGGGTGCACGATGTCTTCCACGTATCCCAGCTGAGGAGATACGTGCACGACCCGACGCACATCATTGACTATGGGGAGTTAGACGTGGATGATGGAGCGACTTTTACGGAGGTACCAGTAGAGATAGAGGATCGACAGGAGCGGGTCCTACGTGGGCGATCGATTCCTCTTGTGCGCATCAGATGGAAGCACGGGAACCTCTAGGAGAGCACTTGGGAGCAGGAGACTCAGATGCGTGCTCAGTACCCACATTTGTTTCCCTAGTTTTTGATGTATCTTTACGGGGACGTAAAGTCCTGAGGTGGGAGTAATGTAAAGACCCGTAAAATTTCAAGGAAATTTTTTTCTTAATTTTTTTTGGAATTTTAGAAGAACGGAGTTTCTGACGGCGCCTGATTCCGAGGCCCGGTGTGCCCGGAATCATTTTCTGAAGTTTGGCTCGGGTACGTTCAGTGAACGGACGAGCGGGTTTTTCTAACATTTGAACCGGTGCCCGGAATCGAATTTTGAGGGCACCGATGAAATCGCAGCGCCGGTATTCGCTTAGAAACGCCTCTTCCGGAGTTGCGTTTGCTCGGGTGTGGTTTTTAATTTTCGGGCTTAAAGTTAAGAAATAAAATAATTTTGCGACAGCTTTATTTTATTTCACTTAAGCCACTTGGAAGCCACTTGAAGCCACAAAAAGGAGGCTTGAACTGAGTTGAACTGGATAGGATGCTATCCAAAAATATCCTACCCCCTTGGTAGGATATTTGTGAGGTGGGGCCCGCATGAGCCCCACCGTTTCTTTCCGCTAAGAAACACACCCGTGAAAACCCGTCTTAATGAAAGTCAACCGACGCGTTTTCTAAATTCTTAACAGACCATTTAATTGGGCGGTTTATTTCGTGAATTAAATGGGCTGTTTCTTTCGTGAATTAAATAGGTCGTTTCTTTCGTTGAATTAATTCAACGAATTGATGGATCGTTTCTTAACCAGTTTTTTCAAATTCGTTGGCGTAATAATAAAACAAGACCAACGCTTAACCTCTGGTTATTTGCGCTTGAGAATATTTGGTAGAACCCTCGCAACTTCTTCTCCCTCGCGAAGAACGCGAAGAACTCAAAGAACGCGAAGAACGCCGAACCCGGAAATCGACGACGCCTTCGCCCGAGACGCTCTTCCGATCTCCGATCTCCGATCTCCGATCACCGACCATTCGAGGTGAGTGCTTTCGGATTTCCTCTCAAGTTCTTTTCTTTGGTTTTAAACGAAACACAGATTTAAATATTAATAATTTAAATCTGTTGTTCTTGATTCGTTGAGCTCGACAACTCAACGCCGGAATCCGCGATGATGCGACGCCTCCCCGCGACGACGCGACGATCGATCTCTTCCGCGACGGTCTCTTCCGCGAAGAACGCCCGCGCACGACGATCATCAAGGTAGGTATTCATTTTGGAAAATTACCCCTTTTTAATTTTCTCATGAACGTTCTTGAAAATTAAAAAGCCGGTTTTCAATGAACAATTTTATTTTAATTAAAATTGTTGGATCATGTGTTGATCGTTTTTCTCCCGGTTGTTTATCTCTAACGCGGAGGGTGCGGGTCGAACGAACACGGCCCGACGACCCTCCGCCGTTCTTCGTTTTGTGCGGATTTGACGGTCGACGACAGAACGTGCCGCAGCGGACGGTTGACGATCCCGCAGTAAAGAACGGATCCCGGGAGGAGCAACGGCGTAGACGGGAAGGAAAACGGGCCACCGGAGCGACGCCGGCAGCCCGCGGAAGTTGCCGGCGGCGCGGGTCACCGGCGCGGCGGCGCCGGCGGCCGGAGGCGGCGGCGCCCCGAGGCGGCGGCGGCCAAACGGACCCACGGCGCCCGGGTCCGGTTCATCCGGGCGGATGCGGCTCAGCGCGTCCGCGGCTCGCCAGCGCGGCCCGCACGCGGGCCGCGGTCCTTCCTCTAGCCGCGGGTCAGCGCCCGCGGCTTCCACCCGCGCGGCTCGGCCAAGCCGGCCGAGCCGGACCGGCCCTGGCCGTGCCGGGCCGGGCCAGCCGGGTCGGACTCGGGTCGGGTCAAACCGGTTCAGGTCGACCCGGTTCGGGCCGACCCAGGGGGGGTCGGGCCGGGTCGGCCCGGGCCCGTACCCCCCATCTTCGGACGTTTTCGTTCAAACGCCCGTATCTTGAGCTTCGTGCCTCCAAACGACTCGCCGTCAGCGGAAACGCGATCCTTGGATCGAGACGATCGATTCGGTATATCGCACTCAAGGTTTCGGAATACATTGAGTTCGGCCGGGTTGGTTCGTACACGAGACCAACCGGGCCCTCGGAGCGGAAACACTCATATCTTGAGCTACGGACGTCCGATTAACGTGCTGTCCGCTTTGTTGAATTCATCTAAGTGAGACGGATCTTTTGGCATACTCCGCCCGAGGTTTGGACGCAGGTGGAGTGCGGTCGGGTTGGTTTTGCCTTAAAAACCAATCGGGCCCCTGGGACGAAAATGCCAATATCTCTCAGACCGGGCGTCCGATTGACGCGCCGTCTGCGACGTTGAGTTCCTGTTGACGATACAGAACTTTTGGATACATCAACTTCGGACTTCGTGTCAGTTGATGTATCAGGCTCTCGGCTCGTGGAGCGGACCTTCCCGAACGAGCTTGCTGTGTGCGGGAACCCTAGTGCTGGCTGCGACTGCTACTTCGACAGCGACGATCGTGCAGAGATCCTCAGTGGATTGCAGCGACGACTGTGCAGAGATCCTCCGTGGACTCCGACGATGACCGTGCAGAGATCCTTAGTGGATTGCGGCGACGACTGTGCAGAGATCCTCAGCGGACTGCGACGACTACTGCACTCAACGACCCTACGTGGATCAGTGCTACTGGTCCTGTGTGGGCCCGATCTTGTGTGGGTCCGATCCTGCGTGGGTCAGCGCTCAGCGGTTCTGTGTGAGCCAGCGCCTACAGGTCCTGCGTGGGCCCGGTCCTGTGTGGGCCCGATCCTGTGTGGGTCATCTCTCAGCGGTTCTGTGTGAGCCAACTTCTACAGGTCCTGCGTGGGCCCGATCCTATGTGGGTCACTGCAAGGTTAGTACCTATCGATCCTTCGTGGGTCCGACGACTTAGATGGTTCAATGATAATCTTTATCGTCATCCGAAGATGTATACCTGTGTGAGCTGAATCTTGTGTTACTATCCTTTGTGGATTGTGTTGCTCTATCCTGCGTGGGTATACATTTTGCTTTCCTGTGTGGACTGGGTTGTGCTTGGGCTCGGACGTTGGAGCCGAACGGGAATTGAAGACTTAGGTATATGTATGGGCATATACCTAAGCCGTGTCAGATGTTACTTCGTGATTGTATCTTTCCTTTGTGGATTATCCTTTGTAGATTTCGGGAGACCTTCGGGGGTCTCGGGGTCCCTACTGAGTAGCTTATACTCACCCCTGCACGGCCTATGCCCGCACTTCGTGGTGTTGGTTGCAGACGACGGACATCGCTGATCGTGGAGGAGGCGTGCGGAGCAGGACAGTACCTGGAGGTGGACCACTGGGCGGGATGTACTCGGAGCGGTTAGGTGGACCTGAGGAGCAGTGGAGGCTATCTATACCCACCCATCCGGTGGGACTTCCGGAGGACGGCTCGACGCTGCATTTTTCCCTTTTCAGTTGCTGTTTTTCCTTTCAGCTGTACTTTACAGTTGGGCTTTTATTTCCGGCCCCTTTTTACTTTCAGCACAGCTTGTACAGTTTTACTTAGTGTTTACTTTTCCGCTTTCTTGCTCTGTGGTGCTTGTTTACTTTTCAAAGGCAATGCCTTCCCTTTTTGTTGGGATTTACGCCTTGGTGCTAGTCGCCAGCCCCTGGCCTATGGAAGGCGGGCTTGGGGTAGTTACGACACGGGCCCGAGGACGGGTCGTGACAATATATATGATAAATTAATATTGTTTGTGGTTGAATCATTTATTACATTGTTTGATGTGTTCAACACGATATACACTTATAGTAGTATTGGGCATATTGGTGGTGACAGACAGTAAGCGATTGTGGTTAGTGTTTTTTATGTTTTTTAAATTAATATAATATAATTTTTTTCATTTTATTTATATTTTATCAATTAGAGGATATATATTATATATATATTTCTCATATGTGTGGGAGTTAAGATAAGAAATATGGTCAGTTCAAGGCCTCATACGAGCATGTGTTAATGAGAAAACATAGTCATTGGTGGTGAAAAGTGGAATTTAGAAAGGGAATGTGATTGAAATTGGTTTAAATTCGACTTCGACTAGTTACTGTAGAATTGAACTGATGTCATAATTTAGAAAAAAAATAGGATTGTAAAATATTGTTCAATAAATTCAATGATTATTGTGAGATTGAAATAAAGTGTAATAGTGAGAAAAAAACAATATATGTATCATTCGATATCCCCCAATTGAATTGTGTAAAAACCCATATGAAAATAGAATAATTTCAATATAAAAAAGTGTGGGAAAAAACTCTATCTCTCTCTCAATTTCAAGGATAAAACAAACAATAATTTATATCTTTGCAATGATAGAGAAACACATCACAAAATACTGCACTCATGGATGAATATATGATCCTCAGAATCCGGTGATAAAAACCAGTGGAAAAGATACCCTTTTATAGCCTTCATTCACCCTCCTTTGGCCTTCTCACAATTAAATTTATATTACCAAATTAAATTGGGAATCAATGGTAGGGTTTCACCATGATGTGTCACCACAATGTTTCCAAATGATTTCGACATCCATCATTAATATATCCTCTCTCCATAATATCTTCCAACATATCTCCCACTTGGATATTTGATTATGTTCCAATAAAATCTCCACAAATCATTTCTATCTTCCAAACAAACTCCTCATGTATCTACAAGGATTCTCAAGGATCTATAGCATTTGAACTTATCATAACCAATCACCATTGCCAGAAAATCTTCCATATTTTCTTTAGTGTGAATTTTTTACAAGTCGAAACTTCCTTATTCCACCACATCTCAAAAAAAAATATTGTACACCAATGTGCATAATCCTAGAATAAAAATATGGATTCCCTGTAATGTGAAAGGCACTATTACTATAAAAAACAATGATATTTGATCTTGTTTGTTCCCAAGATCCTCTAAAAACCATTTCACCCAAATCTCCTCTTTTCATGACCGTGTAGAGCCCATGTACTCTGCTTCCATCACTGATAGATCCACAAGTGAATATAAGTTTGAAATCCCGCTCATAGCTCCTCCTTTAAGAGTAAACACATAACCATTAATAGATTTTCTCTGGTCAGAATCACCTGCAAAATCTGAATCAACATATCCTCTGTTTGTGAAATATGATCCTCCAAAACATAATTCAACATCTGAGGTTTCCTTGATGTATCTCAGGATCCTATTCACCATGATCTAATGCTTTCTTCATAGATTCTCTATGTACCGACTAACTTCTCCCACTGTTTGTGCAATATCTATTCGAGTAAAAACCATGTGGAACATTAGAATCCCCACTATTGATTCATACAGCACATGAGACATTTACATCCTCTCTGTTTCAATACTAAGACTCATCGTAGAGGATACCTTGGAATTAATGGGAATAGGGGTATAAATTTTCTTACATTAATTCTTGATTAAGAGTTTTAAGACATTCCACAAATAATTTTTCTGTGAAATCCAAATCATTCCATTATTCTTGTCTCGGTAAATATTCATCCCATGAATTTTGTTTTTTGGTCCCAAGTCCTTCATATCAAACTCCCTAGACAACTATTGCTTCGTCTTCTGGATTTGATCATTATTGGGGCCAACAAATAACATTTCATCAATATAAAATAGTATAATGATAAAATCATTACCATATAGACCCTCTAAATAATCACAATGATCAGAATTAAGTATGTTGTATCCAAGGCTCATGATATATGAATCAAATCTCTTGTACCAACACCTCAACACATGTTTGAGATTATAAAGAAAATATTCATCCTCAAATACATGTTCTTTATACCTTATTCAACAAAAACATCTCGTTAGAGAATATAGGTTTCATCATCAATGTAACCACATAGAAAATCTGTTTTCACATTTAGATACTCTAGATGCAGAGTTCATGCAACACACATCACCATCACTAACTAAATATTTGTTAGTCTAACAATATGAGAAAATATTTCATTGAAATTCATACCTTCCTTATGATAATATCCTTTGACCACCAGTCTCACATGATATCATTCCACCTGGTCTGTTTCAACCCTCTTGATCTTGTAGACCCATTTGTTCCTAATAGCCTAACTTCCATGAGTTAATGAAACATGATCCCAAGACTTTTTCATGTGCAGGGAATAATGTTCCTCCTGCATCGCTGCCATCCATGAAGATATATATGGACACTGGGTGTTCTTCAAAATAGATGATAGCTCTCCATATTTTGTCAATAAAAAATTTCCAAAATTTCTCTCAGGTACATAATATGTGTTCCATATTGGAACTCTTTTCTCTAAATTTGGTCGTTTTAGTCTATTATTATATAGTACTTGATCTTCAGGCTCTGGTGATTCCCCATAAAAAACTATTTCTTCCTTCGTTTCATCATTCACCTTGACTTTTCTAGTTTATGTACTCTTTTTCTCCATGTCATTAAAAATATTCAATTTCACTATGTCATTAGAAAAGATGGCATCTCTAATGATAATAATATTGCAGTCAATGGGATCCCACAAATGATACCCCTTCACACTATAAGTGTAACCCAAGAAGATACATTCTATGGATCTTGAGTCCAACTTCAATCTATCCTGGCTATGAAATAGTGCTTATACATGACATCCAAATGTATTTAATTGAGAATAATTATAGGGTTTACCATTCCAAATATCCATCAGCATATTCATTTCAATTTCCACTGAAGGGGATTGATTGATCCCATAGTAGTCAATATTTACTACTTCTGCCTAGAATGTCTTGGTAACTCCAGTAGTCTTCAAAATCACCCTTATTATATCCAATAAGTTTATATTAATCTACTCTACAACTCCATTCTGATAATGATTGTATACCACCATTAACTACCTCTTGATTACTTCATGTTATAAAAAAAGAGTCAAAATCGTCACGTGTATATTCTCCACCATGGATAGTCCTCAAAAACATGATCTTCATTTTGGATTCAATCGGATTTTCCACATTGAATGTTTTGAATACTTGAAAGATATTCAATTTCCTCTTGATTAGAATCACCCAGCATCTCCTAGAATAGTAATCAATGAAATATAAAATGTTCCTTACTCTTATTAGGGACACAACCAGTGATTTCCAAACCTTGGAATGAATCAACTCTAAAATCTAGTTACTCCTTTTAATTGATGTTGCAAACTTCAACATGTGTTACTTACTCAAAAAACAATTCTTAAAAAATGATATGGATACCTTCATAATCATAGGAAAAAACTTCTGATCTACAAGAATCATTAGGCCACGTTCGGACAGATGGCCATGATTCTGATTCCATAACGTTGACAACTATTCCATTGAGGTAGTTGATGAGACAACTATCTCTAATTCCTTGTCACTTCATCCATAATCACATAAAAGTTATTTGACATCATCTCCACCTTTATCACCACAAGTGATCCCTTTACAATATTCATCATCCCTTTATCGGTGTGATTCGTTCATCTGATATAATAAAAATTTCCCAATGACTAACTTTTCTTATTAAGACCCCCCACATGGTGTACTCCTTGGATAGTTTAGACTATGTTATCATGCATCTTTAGTTTGATGGTTCCAAATCAAACAATCATATATTTATGATCATTTCCCATGTACAAAATTCCTTATGGGATAGTTTCATATTGGTCAAACCATTCCCATAGAAATTTCATGTGCCATGTTCCTCCTAAGTCAATAATTCATGCGTCGTCGAGATTTTGTATTCATTCAGAAGTCGTTGGCGTGCCACTAACTAGTACATCTCCATTTCCAGATATACTCACCACATTTACTTGAGAGTTCTTCTCACCACCCTACCCCTTTTAGAGAAATTGTAAAATTTTATGTTTTTCTTACTTATCCTTGATTTAGACCTTCCATGATTCTGGTTCTCATTGGAACTACACTCCATTATTCTTTTTCTTTCCGTTGACAGATCATCCACGTAGTGTGAAGTTCTTTTTCTGTGTTCCTTGTTCAAACACAAAATTTAATCTTCAATAACCATATCTATAACATCATTTAATGGAAACATATCCATTAGGATATTATTGGTGAGATTTATGATATGTTGATCACATGAATGTGTATACCTTTGGAGTAAAATATCTGCATGTTTAGCATCCACAATTGTATAGCTCCATAATATAAGTTATGAAAAAAGGGTAATGAGGGTGTTTATGTTGTCAGTCGCCGATGATGAATCTAACATTTGATGAGTGTATAATTTTATCTTCAATAAAATATTATTATGGAGTGAATTTTCGTTATGGAGATTTGTCAGGGTGTCCCAAATATTTTTTTTTGTCTTTTTCTTCACAATGCATGACATGGCCCCGTCTTCCAAAGACCAATGGATGTTGTAAATAGAATTCTTGTCCATGTCACTCAATTTTTCATCTGTCACACCCACCAGTTTCTCTCCAATCTCCTTTAGGCTTTTATCTTTCCACATCACCTCTTTCATCTTCATTTTCCACAATGAAAAATTATTTCCATTTTTTTTTTTGATTTCGTATTTCGCCGCCATTTGGACACATCATTGGTCCAGAATTTTCTCTGGCCAAAACCACAATCCTCTGATACCACTTGTTAGGATCCTAAAGAATTTTCCAATAAATTCAATTATAATTTAGAGGTATAAAAAAGTGAAAAATTAAGGAATTAAAATTACACCATATGTAACGTGGAAACACCAAAAAAATAAAGGGGTAAAAAATTACAAGAAAATATAATGATTTAAATATGGTAAATGTGGGTACGAACACTCACTCCCTAAATTACAGGAAGAAAACACACAAGAAATTATATCTTTAAAAATATTTAGAAACACCTCACAAAATACTACACTCAATGATGAAGATGTGTTGCTTTTGAATCTGATGATAAAAACTAGTGTTGGAGATCCCCTTCTATGACCTACCTTCACCCTCCTTAAGATTCCCCTTTATTAAATTTCTGTTATGAAATTAAATGGTGAATCATTGGTAGGGTGTCACCACGACGTGTCACCATGATGTTTCCAAATGAATTCTATGACCATAATTAATATTTTCTCTCACAATAATGTCTTACAACAAAAAAAATAGTGTGTATGAGATCATCATCCTTCACTTATGTAGAGTATGAGGAAAGGCTAAGAGCCTAGGATGGGGCTGTTCAGAGATTAGATTGAGAGTAGAAAGAGTATATACAACATCAAGAGCATCAACGACAATAGCAGCATCAAAAAAATGATCATATGATGGAGTATATGTGAGGAATTACAAATGGTTTAGGGATGGAGTTCCATCCATATAAAGGAGTTAATCCCCCACCTTTATAATGACACTATTATTATGTTCCTTTTTTGTGATTTTTTTATATTATAAATGTTTATAGTTATATAATTTTTAATGGTTTTTTTATTTTTTAGTGAAATATTATATTAGAATAGGTTGGGAAAACCCCACTATTAAGAACAGTAGAATCCCATTTAAGATAGATTGAGATATAATCTATTACATTATTGAATCCCCAAATTCAAAATTCCACAAAATAATACGAAGAAATTGTAAATAGCAGTAAATCTAATTAACTAAAAGTCAAATCCATATAGCATAAAAGAATAAGGAAGAGAAACCACAAATGAGGCTTGGACTGAAATCCCCCAAGGTAGCCATCCTGCCATTTCACTATTGACCTGGACACCCAAAACATAGCTTCCACTGGGAACCACTAGTAATATCAACGAGGTGGATAGATCTACTGATAATGGTGATGAACCAACTGAAAAATCAACATCCCCTACTAGAGAAAGTTCTTCCTCTCATGTCATTGACCCCTTCGTCGAGTAAGGTTTGACCCTCATTTATAGCCCTCACCATCACTCTAGGTCTTGATTCTTTCATTCATCCACTTTAATGAGTAGAGGTCTTAATTTTCCACTATCCCTAGTGCATTCCTACCAAACCACACCATCGAACTGGAGTTCAGATCCGGCTATTTATCCCTACATTTAGTTTACTTTATTTTTTATCTACATTTATTTTGAAGGAATATATATTAAAATTGTTTTGATAATTTATAAAAATGTTCAATAATTAATTTTTGATGTGTAGGAATCATCCCCACATCAATCTGATGCCCAAGGTCGGTATGACTCAACTACTATAAATATGGCCTTTAACACCGTGCCAAATGGGTATTTAATGATTTTAAAAAAAATTATTATCCTAGATGATATTAAAAGGGGGTCTCTTTTATCATTAATAAAAAATGCTAATAAATTCTCCATTTATCACCATTTATAAAATATTTCCTTTATCAATGCTAAATAATTTCTGATATATGGGACCATTATCGCCACTTTTTTTAGCATGGATAAATGTTAAAAAAAGATTTTCATAAAAAGAATTTATTTTTCTACAAATTAGGGGGTGGGACATCCCCCATTTTATTAGAACTCAATACCCCATTTTAATAGTACTAGAATATCCTCCCCACCCCTTTAACAATTCTAGGAATCCCCCCACCCTTTAACAACGCTAGGGACCTACATCACTCATTTGTTAGCACCCCTGCCTTTGCTGGGTTTTGAATCTGAGACGACCACCTCAAAATCTCTTCCTTTTCCACACCCCTATATTGTTTTCTTATGTATTTTAGGATATATATATATATATATTATTATTTTTTTATTTATTTATCCATATATGTATATATTAAATTACATATATAAAATATGTTTTTGTGTGTGTATGTGTGTCTATAAATACATACATACATATAAAGAAATATATATTTTTTATATATGTGTGTGAATCTATAAATTTAATTATACACATTGATATTCATTTAAATATATAATATATTAATAATTATATACTTATATTTTAGTATATAAATAAACATATATCAGTTTTTCAATGCACACACAAATGTATATTTATATATATAAACATTATATATACAGTAATTGTATATGTATATACATTTTTATACATTTTAATTTTAAATAAAATGGATATTAAGTTTTATTTACATAAGGTTTTTTTATTTATAATTATAATTTATATGTAAATAGGTTTAAATATATATTTATAAAATTAAATTTTTATGAGTTAATATATTAAAATAAGTATATATTATTATATATTTTATTATAAATAAAACAAAATTATGAAGAATTATAAAATTTGAGAATATTAATATTAATATGAATGTAATACTTATGAATAAATTTATTTCCCACTAAAAATGGGAAAAACTACCCCCTTAAATGAGGTTGTAAGTCTATTGAATGATAAAAAAACAGGGTACACCGACTAAAAATTCAGTTTTAAAGGCCTGTTGGGGACTTTTTGGGACTTGTAAAATGTAATAGGGGATTAATCCATATAATTTGTGTGAATATTACATTACAATATTCAATTTGATATGTGGTATAGATAAAACGGACACATAGATCAAAAGTTATGATACTTTGAAATCCGAGTTCTGTTTTGAATATATTTTAGATCTTTCGTTAGATTTTTTATTATTCGTGTCTTCAAAGTGCTAATAAATAACTGTTAGTCGATAATAATTAGTAAGTTATTAATTAAAAATATTTTTTAATTATTTTATAATCTATTTTCACTAAGTATCATATATTGTAATTGTAAATGTCTATTTAGCCTTAACTAAATCATATTTTCAAAAATATATGTTATTTTTAATGAATGTTTATGAAATATAACATTTATTAGCGCTAGTAGAGAAACATTGATAAATCATTCATTATCAGTGCTTCTAAAAAAGCACTTATAAAGGGAGTCCCTTTAATAGCGCTAAAAGAACATTGATAAAGGGGTGCCATTAATATCGCTAAAAATGATGATAAATGGGTACTTGTAACAATGTTTTTAGCACTGTTAAAATTTCCTTTAACCATAGGTTTTTTAGTTTTGATAATGCTACCCCTTTATCATCACATTTTTTTATCATTTCTAAAGGGTGGCGCTGTGTATAGTTGTTTCTATGGTAGTGATACATGTGTGTCCTTTTATTTAAAATTGAAATTTTAAAAATATATTATTTGATATTTATGTTTAATTTATTTCATTATAGTATTATTGAAATCAGAATTGTATTCTTATAAAGAATAATTATTTTTATCAGGTTGGGGTAGTGTTTTTGAGAACTAATACCATGTTTAGTATTTTTTGAGAGGGGAAAACAGGTGCCAAAGAAAATTAAACATTGATGTTTTTAATTGTTTGTGGTTAGTATATGAAAATTTAATTTTAGAAAATATTGTTTGAAATGTATATATTATAATTTTTTATAATTTTAAATGAAAATTTTATTTCACTGAAATTGTGAATTTTCACACTGGTGCTTTTTCATACAGGTTTATTTGGTGCAATGTGTTTTTGTTCAAACGACACATTGCAACAATAGGGCATTTCTCAGTGTTAATGAAAACAATGATAAAGGGGTTCTCATTTTAATGACCTTGATGAAAAAAATAATTTTTTGGCGATGTTAAATCTCTTTGCGTTTTGTTAAAAGGTATTTCTGTGGTAGATGGAACTCAATGTTATTGGTAATGATAATGACATCCTTATACTGGAATAAAATGAACAAGATTTGAAGACATTTTGTTCATAATACCAATGAGTATGTGTTGTGTTTCTAGACGAGGGAGGAGGTAAATTCATGATATAATGGGATTACACCCATATATCACCATCAATTTCATGCAGGAGAGATGATCAATTTTTTAAGAAATAATTAATTAATTTTAAAAATATTAAAATTAAAAAGAAAATACATATTCTCCAATAATAATTTAAAGAATAAATAAAGTATAAATCTATATTTCATAACAATATATTCAACAAAAATTCTCTTTCAATTTAAAAAAAAAATCATTTTTTATTAAAAAATATAAAAACTAATTTTTCATTAATAAAATTCAAATAAAAATTTTACAAGAAATCAAACAATCTCTTAAAAAAATATTTTTTTAAAATAATATAATAAACTAAATTATATTTATGAAAAATTAATAAAAAATACAATTTAATATATGAAATAATAAAAATAATATATTCAGAATCCAAAAATATTGTATTAAAAAATATAGATCCCATATAAAATTAAAAAATATCCCAATATTCCTCTTAAAAATTTATTTAAAATAAATTATTTTATTATAAAAAATTAAAATTTTAATATCCATTTTGTTTATGATGTATTTGGGAATTAAAAGTGAAATTTATTCATTTATAATAAGTTAAATAAAAATTTTACTTTTTCTAAATGATCTTATTTTAAATATAAAATATAAAAAACATGTTTCCTTTAGACAGAAATTAAAAATATCAATTTAAAAACATAAAGTTAAAAATATATCTTCTTCATTTTCCCTTTAATATTTTGTAACAATGAATGTTATATAAATATTTTTATGAAAAATTGTATTTCTTTATTTTATTAAATTATTTTTAATTAATGTAGATTTATTTTTAATTTGTAATTTCTTGATTTTAGTTTAAGTATATTTTAGTTTTTTAATGGAAATTATAAAAACTGTGATTTTTTAAGTGAAAGGGGGATATCAATATTTCAATAAATAATAATTTTTTCCTGTGATTTTTTGAAAGAATTTTTTTAATATATATATATATATAGTATGGGATTTATTTTCCTTTACATAAGTTTGATTCTAGAAATTTTTTTGTCATTTAATTTTTCTAAAATGAAAAAACATGTAGTTGATATGTTGATATGGGATAAGTCAAAATACAATTACAAAATCGGGTCCTGGCATGTGTGACGGATGTTCAAAAAAGCAACACTGCTAGTCAAAAAACAATCAATAAGTTATTGCATAAATATGTTAGTATTCTTAAATTTTATCAAACAATAATAGTTTGATTGTTGATATTGATTTAAATTATGTTTTATGAAAATTACAAGTATTATATAATATGAAATTAATAATATATTTTTGGAAGAATTAAAAAATTCTACGAGGCATTTTTGTATCTAAAATGACGCTAAAAAAATTCTGAAAAAGAAATTGCATACATATATTAGTTTTTATTACATGTTTAATGTTAAAAAACTAAAATTATTCTACACCAATTTTTAGTAGGTTTGTCTATGTTATAACCAGGCATATGAAAACATATCTACACCATAGGTCCTGGTGTGTTGGTGTGGTATCTTCATGCACAACTTGTAAAGACCTGTAAATTTTAAGGAATTGTTTTTAATTACTTTGGGATTTTATGAGTATGCAGTTTCTGACAGCACCTGATTTTGAGGCCCGTTGTGCCCAGAATCAATTTCCAAAGTATAGCTTGGGTACATTCAGTGAAAGAATGAGCATGTTTTCCAAAATTTTGAACTAGTGCTCGGAATCGAAATCTGAGGGTACCGATGTAACCGTAGCGCTAGTAATTTCTTAGGAACACCTTTTTCGAAGGTTTTTTTTTCTCGGGGGAAGTTGTTAAAAATGTGAAGAATAAAATTATAGTTGGTTTACTATTATAATTTTATTTTACCACTTGTGGTTTATGTGTTAAGGGAAAGGAAGTTCTGAAGAAGTGGGGTGGGGCCCACATGAGCCCCCACCTCCTTAAATTTCATAACACCCCATTAAACATCCACCACTAGCTTTAATGTATAACTCATCCTCTCCCCCTCTTAATTAGGCGTCAACTATCTTATTAAATTATTTGATTAAGTTATTCAATGTATTTAATTAAGAGTTTAATTTTGATTTAATGGATTGGGATTAATAAAATAAGGGTGAACCTTATTTTATTTGGGGGTTTTTGTGTGAGAAGAATTGAGAGAAAATACACATAGCCTTGGGGATCTTCATCTTCTTCGTTTGAGAATGCGAGGAATGTCAAGGACCTCGACGAAGAACACCATCACAGCATGGAGCGAACTTTGTGGCATTCTTCTCCTCTCTACAGCCGGTGTGAAATGCCGCTCCACCTCGGACAATCTCCGTCAATGTGTACGTAGCCTCACCCCGCGACGTCATTTTCCGCAACTCTCACCGATCGTCAACTTGTTATCGAGGTAGGTGATTGTTTTATCTATGTGGCTTATTTTGGCGTTCTTTGTTAATTTTTCTTAGCCGCCTGTTATCAAAATAAAAGGAGGAGGTCGTACCACACGAACACAATGTATCATCCTCCCCCTTTGTTGATGATCACAGTTGTGGTTTGGAGTGAAGGTGGCATGGTGCAACGACACCGCGCGGGAACAAATAATATCACGTGGTGAAGATGTGTGGCATCATCACGCTACACAGTTGTGGCCATATGAAGTGGTGGCCAGAGTCGGGCAGTGGTGGAGGGGCTCGACACTGTTGCACCGCGCTGATCAGACCAAGGTCGCGGCCTCTGGCCGGAGCAGTGCTGGGGAGGGTGGCTGGAACTGGCGGCCACCGGCGCTCAGGAGGTGGGAATGGCTGGTCACGTGCGGCACAACCGGCCGGCCGTAACGGCCGGCTGGATCCAGAAAAACCGATGGTTGAACCCCCAGCCAGCTCACCAGGGAGGACCATCAGGTCCGCCGTTTCGAAGCAAGGGGCAGCCCCCCCCCCCCCCACCGCCCGCATCCACTCAGCGCGCGGGTGCCTAGGACGGACCGCCCGCACCAGGCTGGGCCACCTGCACCTCATATTGAGGTGGGGTTTACTAGTACACATCACATATGACCCATTGATCGTTGTGCTAAAGTATTGACACAATACGAATGTGTTTGGTCGGTTTTCTGTATGCTAGTAGATGTTTTTCATTTAAAATGATGTCCTTTTGAAACAAAAGATAGACACTTTGAGTGGTGCCGGCCACACCGCATCTCGGATTGAGGTAAGGTTGATTCGCACACGTCACATATGTCCCATGGATCATTCTCCTAAAGTTTCAATGGAAACCGAATGTGTTTGTCAGTTTTCCATATGTACGTAAAATGTTGTCCATTTTAAACAAAAGATATACACTTAGACCGACCCCGACTATACTGTGACTTGGATTGAGCCCATGTTGGCTCGTACACGTCACAGATGACCCATGGATCATTGTGCTAATGTATCAACAGAATCAGAATCCGTTTGGTTGGTTTTCCATATGCCAGTTGTTCTTTTCACTTATAATCCTGTCCATTTTAAACAAAAGAGACATAGTTAGAGTGGTGTCAGCCACCTGACGCCACATATTGAGGCGGGGTTGACTCGTACATGTCACATATGACCCATGGAACGTTTTTCTAACGTATCAACACATTCCGAATGCATTTGGTTAGTTTTTCGTATGCCAGTTGATGTTTTTAAATTAAAATATTTCCATTTTAAATAAAAGAGAGCCACTTAGAATGATCCCGGCCACACCACGACTCGGATTGAGCCCGTGTTGGCTCGTACACATCACATATGACCCATGGATTGTTGTGATAAATTATCAACAGATTCTGAATGTGTTTGGTTGGTTTTCCGTATACTAGTTGTTCTTTTCACTTATAATCATATACATTTTAAACAAAAGAGAGACACTATGAATGGTGTCGGCCACACTGCACCTCAGATTGAGGCAGGGTTTACTCTTATATGTCAAATATGACCCATGGATCATTGTCCTAAATCATCAACACATTTCAAATGCGTTTTTTCAGATTTCCGTATATAATTAAAATGTTGTCCATTTTAAACAAAAGAGAGGCACATAGATGAATCCCGGACACATCGCGACTCGGATTGAGCCAGGGATGGCTCGAACACGTCTTATATGACCCATGGATCATTGCGATAAATTATCAATAGAATCCGAATGCGTTTGGTCAGTTTTCCGTATGTCAGTTGTTCCTTTCTCTTATAATCCTACCCATTTTAAACAAAAGAGACACAATTAGAGTGGTATGTTCTTTGTTTATTCACATTATTCAAATACACTATTTGACTATGGTTCATTAAATTAATTTATTTATGAAAAATTTACCTTTAAAATGAGAATATCAGAAAATTAATTGAATATAAAACCTTTACTAAAAAGCCTTGAGGAAATATTAAGGTAAAAATGATTTATGAGAATCTTCATGTGTCTATTAGTGGAATGGTATTTACTTAAAAATCTTGTGGAAATTCATATAGAATATTTTTATATCATTCATAGTATGGATTAGATTTTACTTTATCATTCTATGAAACATTTATGAGCTACAATGCCATGCCCCATGAAAACACCCCTTTTATTACACACCAAGAATCTATGATATTTATTTGATGTGTAAATTTGATTTACATTGATTATCATGAAGACAATAAATAAAATATATATTATCGATTTTCTAATTGTAAACGAAATCTAGGAGGGTGGGGGGCTGTCTGTGGGGTTGTCCGGGGCGCTATCCGGTGGGTGTTCGGAGGGCTGTTCGGGGACCAAGGATGAGGGTGGGGGTTGTGCGGGGGGATGTGTGGGGGAATTTCGGGGGGTTGTTCTGTGTCCAAGGAGGATGATGGGGGGATGTCCAAGGGTTGTTCGGGAGGCTGTCCGGGCTACAGGGAGTAGGGTTTGGGGGTTGTCTAAGGGGCTGTTCGGGAGGGTGTCCAGGGGGCTGTCCTGGGGGCTGTTCGGGGGGCTGTCTGGGGTCCAGGGAGGAGGGTGGGGGGCTCTCTGGGGGGGTCCTGGAGGCTGTCGGGGGGGGGGGGGGGGGGGTGGGCTATCTGAGGACTAAGGAAGAAGATGGGGGGGGGGGGGGGGTTGTCCTAGGGCTGTCTGGTGGCTGTCCGGGGTCCAAGGAGGATAGTGTGGGGTTGTCCAGGGCCCAAGAAGGTGGGGTGTTGTCCAGGGAGTTCAAAAACACACAACCACAAAAAGAAATCAACATACATGAAAACAGCCAATATATAAAAATAACTCAACTGCATTACTATACTACAGGTCTGGATAAAACCAACAACTAGAATATATTAAACATCAAATTGTAGTAATATTAGTAAAAAATGTAACAGATCAACTTGTTCCACATCACCATCACTATCATCACCATCACCATAATCAGAATCATTATCACCCTCTTCCTCATCCCCATCATCGTCCTCACCCTCCTCGCCCTCCTCCTCACCCTCACCCTCCACCTCGCCCTCACCATTCGCCCCACCGTCCTCCTCTCCCTCCCCTTCTTCATCAGACTCCTTGCCATCATCATTTTCATCCTGGACATATTCTTGACCACCACTAGAACTGCCACCTGGTGCTCCATATATAGAACGTATCGATGAAATATATTTTTCAAAATCTGGACTGGCCTCTGGTGGAAGTGTCGGATGTAGAACAACAATAAATTTCATAAATGCATTGTTTTCCCTAGTAGACTGTTCTGCCGTCTCTGTGGTCCTTTTGTCAGCATGTTCTTCTTGTGCCCTAACTTGCTGCAGCATGGTGGCACTACAACTCGTAATTGAGGAGGGCCAATTCCTCGTCAGGGCTATCCTAGATCGGCAGTGTACTCTGCTAGGATGCTCCTCTACCAAAAGAGGATGTAAGTGAATAGTTGTCCTAAAATTGTCTAGTTCTTGGGTATCAAGGGACTCTAAAGAATCATATAACAAATATAAATATATTATTACATTACAAAATAGATATTAAAATATAAAATCAACATATTAAAACTTACAATTTGGTTCTGAGTCACTTCGTTGACATCACTTCCATCCATTTTCCGTTTAGTCAAGCAAAACCGTTTTTCTCCAGGAAAACGTCCATCAATATTTTGTATTTTATTCTTTAATGACATCGAAAACAAAAGTTATATGAAAAATTTAGTAATCTATTAAATAATTGAGGAAACAAAAAATTGTATAAGTCATGATGAAAACTTATAAACAATTGTCATACCTGCTTCCTCTCATGATCAGGCATCATAGTGCGTCACATGGTGTGGAGGTATTTTTTTGAATCATTGTTTTTTATTTATTCTAGATGATTCCTAAACAAAATTTGAATATTCAACATATAGTATTATTGAAAAAAATTGAAGTTATTATTTAAATACCTCAAATGTAATTAATACCTTAATTTGGGTACTCGTCCAATGAGTAATCATCTGACGATACTGCTCTATAGGACAATCATCCACCACTGGTACCGCCTCTAAATTATTTCCAACTCTAGAAACCAAGCCAATATAAAACTCATGCATATAGGCTCTCCAAAGCTCGCCTAAATCCTTTATACTTTCTGGTCTTGCACCCTCACCATCAGGAAAATTAAATCGAAGCAGAAATAAAAATATTAATTCATATAAATATAAAAGTAATTCATGGAATTAAATATAACAGATTTTTTACCCATATCTCTTCCCATGCTCTATCCATGACATCATGTCGAAAATGTCTCCATGATAGCAGGATGATGGTAATGATGTTCGATTATTTGGAAAGTGTGACATTGTTGCCCTGTTTTCTCAACCATTTGGTTGTCTTCATTATAATCCACCATAACATGTGTGTGGTGGTTCCATGCCGAACGCATGCGTGTATGCCCCCGCCCACGACTCCTGTTAGTAGATGTATCTGTCATGAAAGAAAAACAAATATTTTATCAATACATGTAATGTTGAAAATAAATATTTCTATAAAAATTTGTTAGGGTTCTATAAATATACCTGCGCCGGTCTGACCGCTGAGCAACGCTGGATCCACAGAAGCTGATGGAACACCCTATGGTGGAACAGGAGTCGAAGAAGATGGAATATAGAAGCTCAGAAAGGCGGAATTATAAGGAAAAGAACATGGGACAAATGTCAGACCAGATCCTAACTGGGGACTGGGAATCATACTGTGATGTGAAAGTGATGGGCCAGAAGATGCAGAAGGTAGCGAAAACATAGGATGCCTAAATATCTCGTGTGACTCTATTGACACACCGGGATCAGAATGTGGGACGAATGACATGTTAGTGAGAGGGGTGATGTCTAGTTGGGCACGGGTAGCTGCTTGTCCACCTCTGTAACAAACCATCCTCATACCACTGACTTGAGTACTAGGACCGGTACTAGGCACCTCATCGAATAACTGTTGACGTATAGGAGGATCCTACAAAAATGTTTACAAAAATATTAATCACATGACATTATATATTATTTAAATATATCAATTTGAAATAAAGTACACACTACAGGCACTAATGATGGAATTCCCAACTCTACCATTGGACGATTGTTCTCTATCATTTTCTTCCTTTGTCTCTCTTCAATTGGATGCATTTCCAGCTTTTGAAAACAAATATGTAATTAATTAGAAAAATGAAAATAATGTGTAACCAAAAAAACTAAATATAAAATGGAATAGGGGGATTCAGTTGTAATTTCGCTATCAATTGTTTTAGAAGAGCTTTAATGTATTTAATAAATCATAAAAGGTGTAATGTTCACCATGTTAGAAATATTGTTTTACTATGTTTGAATACAGTTCAATTCCAAATAATAAAATGCAATTAAAATAAAACCGCAACGAACAAACATTGAAAATTCACATTACGGTCAAGTAATATAAAACATATTTGAGATCAATACTAAATCAATTTGAATATTACCAACCTTAACAACCCAACTCGAGGTAAACCAAATGAATTGGGAACATTGATAAATGATTCTATATATTTCCAACCACAACATTGGGTTCACAATCAACTCTGACAATTGAGCTTTTGGAGTCATCAAAATAAAAAAAGGGATTAGTTCCAATGGCACTAGGGACACTGTCAATTCCATCATCACCATCATAAATAATATGTCTTTTAATTACATCAACAATGACACCAAATTCCAGTCGAAGTTGTTCTTTGACATAAAAAACTTGTTTAGCCATTGATGCCAACACATATGGTTATTCGGTAGCAATATTTTATGTCATATTAATTACTAGAAATCCACAATCATCAATAAAGGTGCAATGTCTCATCATCGAATCAAACCAGTGGAATTTCATCATTGTGACTTCTCCATGAGAGTAATAATCAAATATTATTATTTTCTCAACAACTCTATAATAACCCACATTTTCAAATCGCGGTCTACAATCTGATGCACTGTCATAACAATCTATTGTGTTAGTAACCATAACACCACCTTGTTGTGTTCTCATGTTGTTTGCTCGTTCAAGGACAATATATTTTTACCCATTGATAACAATTGATTTACGGCCACGAACCGTGGTATTAGGACCAAAAGCAAAAGCACTTATTTCCTCAGAGACCGAGTCAGCAAACAAACTCAATACATGCAATATAAATGACTATTATACTTAATTAGATATTTATATAATTATTTTAAACAGTGATATATTTACCTTCGATTTTAATCAAGAAAAAAACTCTTTTCTATGAAATGTATCTCCCCTTCTCAAAGATAAAGAACGATGCTTCATATTTATCATTATTTTATGTTCCCTGTAGATAAAAAATATGAATAATTTAACAGATGTATATGTAAGATATATATAATCACTTTAGTTACTTGATATAGTCATTGAACAAATCATAGTTGAACAAAACTATGTGATGTGCCATCCCCCACTATTCATGGCTTAATGTTTTCAATGTATATGATCCATGAATTCCTCCTGTTTTAATAAGTGATGGAAAACTAGGTTCAATTTTTTTCATACTATTCTTCTTCATTTCTCATTGGATTGTTAAATCTTGTAGTAAGATCAGAAAACTACATTGAGAAGAAATCCATAAATTAATGATCCATGTAACCGTTCACAATAGAACCTTTGGGATGATTTCTATTTTGGACATAAGACATTAATGTGAACATATTTATTTCATTTGGATACATCCAATGAAAAGAAACATGTCCTCTGAGAAGTATTTCAGCAGTAATATGGATAGTCAGATGCAACATGCATGTAAAAAATGATGAAGGAAATTTTTTCTCCAACTCGCACAAAATTAATGGGGCATCTGTCAACATTTTTTGCAATAAAGAATTGGACACCATCTTAGCACAAAGATATCTAAACAAATGGAACAACCGAATAATAGCCACCCTTACATTATTGGACAAAAGATGACGGAATGCTATTGGATGCAACACATGCAGTAGAACGTGATAATCATGAGTCTTCAAATATTTTAGCTTCAACTCTCTTATGTTTACCCGTTTAGATATGATTCTTGAATATCCATAAGGAACTCTAATAGTCTCTAATACTTCGAGAAATGGAATTTTTTCCATAGGTGTCATCACATAAGAAGCACACGGATGTTTTCATTTATTTTCACTGATACACACAGGATGCAATTTTGTTCTGATGCCCCAATCCACCATGTCATGTCAAGATAGTAAATCATCATTTGTATTCCCCTTGACATTTAGATGAACTGAAATCAAAATTTCTCATATTTTCTTTTCAATATGCATTACATCTATGCAATTACAAAACAAATTGGTTGACCAATAAGTCAAATAAAAAAATACTCCTCTTCCTCCAATTGTAACAGGTTTCAGTGGAAACATTCTTTCTCTTTCCAGATTTCATTTGACCCATCCCAAACAAAAAACTAAAATCTTTCAATTCATTAAGCACAATAGTCCAGACATACACTGCGGTGGAACATCAGTGACTATGGTATTATCAAATCTTCGATGATTCATTCTATATGGATGATCCTTTGTCAATAATCTTCGATGTCCCATAAAACTGAAACTACAACGATGTTTCAGTCTTCTGGATCGTATATTCTTCATACAAACTTGACATGATAGTTTTCCCTTCGTGCTACATCCAGACATCATTTTATAAGCCGTAAAATCATTAATCGTCCACATAAGCGCTACATGCATATGAAATATGTCTTTCGAACATGCATTGTATGTGCGCACACCCACATCCAAAAGAAATTTCAACTCTTTTATTAAAGCTTTCATTAATACATCAATATCAATGCCGAGATAAGAGGGACCTGATATGAGTATAATCATGAAAGTGAAAGGTTTTTTCATACACAACCATGGTGGAAGATGATAAATGTGTATAAAAACATTCCATGTGTTGTGCGAAGTAAGCATACTACCAAACAGATTAAAACTATCACATGAAAGACCCAGCCTCACATGACACACGTATGCTGCAAAAAATCAGGATGTTGAGCATCAAATATCTACCATGGAAATCCATTTGTAGGATAAGCCAACTCATCATTAGACTTCTTTCACTCAGTATCAATCCATCTCATTTTTATTGATATGTCATCAGATATAAATAGATTTTGGAGTCTGGGGATCAATGGAATGTGCCACATTACATTCTGTGGATTGCGGGATGGTGTTGCATTAGATTTTGACTTCCATCAGGATGTGCCACGTTTTATACAATCATTTCATTCAGCAGTTTCCTCCTAGAATAAACTGCAATCTTTCAGGAAAGCATGAATTTTGTTTCTTGGAAATCCAAGTTCCTCAACTAACTTCCATGCCATATAGTGGTTTTAGGGAATATCTGCATCCTCTGGATGTGAATCCCTCTAAGGGGTAAGAATTTAATCGATTTCTGTATTAGAAATCCCATACATAGTTTTCCTATGAATCAATCAGATTAGAAATTAAAGCTTTTTCATTTTATCGCATTGTCGATATACTGGAGTCGTGGAAGCATCATTCAATTTTTTCACTGTATCAATATCATCATTTTCACTAGATTCACCAACTTTCATTATATCGAATCCTTCTTGAGTCGAAATCCTTTCTTTTTCATGTTGAAGAATAAAAAAAACCAATCATCTAACAAATTCCCCATTCCGGTCCTTTCATTTCAATCATCACCAATTTGAGATTTCATTTTCTACCAATTGTGATACCACAAAAAGTAGTTTACTTGAAAACCATTTTTATTTATGCGGTACCTGACTTCTTAATAGCTCAACCATGGTCTACCAAAACAATTGTAACTTGGGCAGTGTATGAGACCACTATGTTAAGCATTGTGAAATGAAAAATCTATAAATCTCTCTAAATTGTTTTGAAAATTGCTTGAGATCCGATCGGTTTCATACATCCAACTTCTGTCTATTCTGTAAAAAGAATATATATATAATTCATTTGGTCAAAACAAAGTCAACAGGATTGAACATTAATAGAAAATACATTTATGTAATCAATAAAGCAAGAAAATAATCATGGTATCCACTACACATGTGAAAAAAACATACTAATGTGTTATTGAAAAAATGTAAAACCTACATGAACATATAATGTTATCACATCACAACATGACTCATCCCATAACCATATTAGTTGGGTATCAAGAACATGAATTACATCAACCTTGTTCCATCCTCCTACACTACATCACCCCAATCACATGCCACATATTATTATAACCTTTTCACATCGCAACTCACCTGAAAACACTAGGGAAATCATTGTACATCTAACCTAAATACACATGGAAAATCACATCGCATCTTTCCTAAAAACACATGGTAAATCACTTATGAAGGAAGATTAGGGAATACATGGTAGCTATCCAACCATATAACCACCATAATAGATATTATAAAAAATTCCCATAACTCAAAACCTCTGATCATTGGAAAGTTTATCCAAATCTGGTTGGGAATGTGTAGAAATAACATAAAATACATGATATATAGATATCACAAAATACCCAACCTATGGGGTCACATTAACTACATAATCATACACTTCACTACAACCATACAACACATAAACCATCACAACCACTTTCACCACAATATGCAACACACCACACCACCACCACACAAGACACATAGAATTTCCCACATTTATTAATAAGACACTTTATTCACACTTAAATATTCATTTCATTTAATGTTAAATTAATTAAATCCATTTACACACATCAATTTATATTCCATCTCATTTATTTACTATCTTGTTTTTTTTTGTTTTAATAGCATAATTTATTCATAAGATAACCAGGAAACTAATAAAACCACCACACAACAACTCACCATATCACAATAACCATCGTCGCCATGTTACATAGGCCAACCATCTCACCAAAAGAACCACATATCACAACAAAAATATTTCACATCACAAACCACCACACAACCAAAACCACCTCACCACATCATAAACCAAAACCTCATCACACAACACCTCCACACAACACAACACCAGCACACATCATCACTATCACAGTACGTCACATGTGACATCCATTCCCACTAACCATCACATTACAACCCCATATATCACAAATCCCAACTGATCACCTCAATCACTGTACAATAGGCTATAACATACAATGAAACACCATAAAAAACCTCTCACAGAAGCAACATACCCCAACTTCCCCAATTTATTCAATGTCTTCTATTCCATTACTCCTTTATTTAGCATGGACATTATAACACAAATGATATTCCTTAGGAAACTAATTAATTAAAAAAATATTCGTTCATTTCCAAAAAAATTATAGTGAAATCACATCAAAATCAAAACATAAAACTACAAAATTTGATCAATAACAATAAAAACAAGGTAGCATATGTGTGTAAAGAAAAAAATACCTGATATGAGATGATTTAGATGGATTTTCACCTGTTCGGATGTGGGATTTCGAGGGAGGATCCGAGCACCGGAATGATTTTAGGGTTCTATCGCGATTGTGGGAGAGCAGTGGCCCAATTTCATTTTTTGAAATGATTTACCAATGGATTTTAAAAACTATTGGGAAAGGGGTGCTCAGGGTAACCTTTCCCAAATGGTTCATCAAAACTATTGGAAAAGGGGTTCCCTTTCCCAATAGTTTTATGAAACCATTGGGAAATGGTAACTTGAACACCCCTTTACCAACAGTTTTATGGACCCGTTGGGAAATAGTTTCCCAGAACATCTTTACCAATGGTTTAAGAAAACCGTTTGTAAAGAACCTTGTGTAAAAACCACATTTCAACTAGTGTTACTTTTAGTAAAAAGATTATGTGACATACTAAAAACTGAGTAAACACATTCTGATTGTTTTGATATTTTTGGACAATAATTATTGAGTCATCTGTGACATGTACAAATTAACTACACAACAATATGATGCGCGTTGTGGCCGATATGAATTTATTTAAGTATTTTTATATTAAATTGACGTTAAATTGAAAAAAAGAAAATGTGTCATACTAAAAACCAATAAAATTAATTCGTATTGTTTTGATACTTTAGGAAAACTATCCATGGGACATTTTTAATGTGTAGGAATCAAGAACACCTCAATTCGATGCGTGGTGCGAATAATATGACTAAAAGTGTCCGTTACTTATTTAAAATTGATATTTTAGATAAAAATATGTCACTCACTAAAAACCATGAAAACACACTGTGATTGTATTTATAATTTAGGAAAGTGATTCATAAGTTATTTTTGACATGTATGAAGTAGTCTCACATCAAACTAATGAATGATGCGACCGGTAGGACTCAAAATACGTGCTTCTAGTTTGAAATGAAATTTTAGTAAAAAAAATAACTAACATAGATATAATTAAGAAAATATATTCATATTGATTTTATACTCTAGAAAATTGAACTATAATTCGGTTTTGACATGTAGGAATCAACCTCACCTCATTATGATGCACGGTCTGGCCGGTATAACTCAAATTGTCTCTTTTTATTTAAAATGGACATCAATTTAAGTTAAAACAATAAGGGGCATACTGAGAACTAATAAAATGTATTTTTATTGATTTTTTATTTTAATAAAATGATCCATGAGTCATTTTTGATGGGTAGGAGAAAACTGAACCTCCATATGACACATAGTGTGACTGGTATGACTCCTTGTGTGTTTTTTATTTAAAATTGACTTCAATTTATGTAAAATGAACAAGTGACATACTAAAAAATGATAAAACACATTCATATTATTTTGAAACTTTAATAAAATGATCCATGATTCATTTTTGACATTTAAGATTCAATAGTACCTCATTACAATGCATGGTGTATTTGGTATAACTCAAAGTGTATATTTTTATTTAAAATTGACATGAATTTAACAAAAAACAAAATGTGACCTACTGAACACAAAGAAAACGCATTCAGAATATTTTTATAATGTATGAAAATGATCTATTATACATTTGTGACATATAGTAATTAGCCACACCTCATTACGACTTACGGTGTGGTTGTTATCACTCCAAGTGTAACATTTAATATAAAATTGTCATTAATTTAAGTGAAAACAACACGTGACATACTAAAAGCTGATAAAATTCATTCATATTGTTTTTTTAATTTTGGAAAAAAATATACTAGTGATTTATGACGTGTATGGATCATTCAGACCTCAATACGACAAATTGGGTGGCTGGAATAACTCTCAGTGTCTCTTTTTATTTAAAATTGACATTAATTTAAATAAAAAAACATATAACATACTCAAAACCAAAAAAAAATGCATTCGGAATGTTTTTATGGTTTTAAAAAATGATCCATGGGTCATTTTTGATGTGTATGATTCATTTAAACCTCAATCTGAGGCACGGTGTTACCGGTATGACCAAACAATTCTGGTATTAGTTTAAAATGGAAATTTTAGTTCAAAATTTTTCATTCACTGAAAACCAAGAAAAAACACTCTGATTGTCTTGATAATTTTGTAATGAAAATCATAAGTCATTCATGATGTGCATAAAGCAGTCTTACATAAAACCGACGCACGATATGACCAGTATGACTCAAAATGTGTGTTTCTAGTCTAAAATTATATTTTAGTAAAAAAACACAACGAACTTACTAAAAACTAAAAAAAAGAATTTGGATTGTTTTGTTACAATAAGAAATTGATCCATCAATAATTTTTTATAGTTATGAATAATCCTTATAATAATACGGTACATGGTGTGGCCGATATAACTCCAAATATTTCATTATTTAAAATTTACATTAATTTTAGTAAATGAACAAGTGACATACTTAAAATTGAGAAAACACATTTTGATGGTTTTAATATTTTAGGAAAATGATCCATAAGTCATTTTTAAAGTGTAGGAATCTACCCCACCTCAATAGGGCCGATGGTATGATTAGTATAACTCCAAATGTGTCATTTTTATTAAATATTGAACTTTTATTAATGTTTTATTTCATATTTATATTTATTTTATTTATTTATAGTGTTACTAAGATAATATTTTTTTATTATATATGTGGAATATTTTTCTCGAGCGGAGATGAATTTTTCGACAACTAATACCATGGTATGACATTATTGAGAGGGGATCTCGATCATCAAAATATGAAATATTAATGTTTTAGAATGTTTGTTGGACCATTGTAAAAGTAATCTTATAAAAAAATTTGTTTGAAATGTAAATAAATTTTTTTTTTCAATATTTTGTGGGTGCGAATTTTTGTATTGATGAGGTCAATCAAATATATATAGATGGTTTGATTCTAGGGGTATAGTTATAATTATAGGTTTGATTTTGGGTATGTTGTTATATAAACAAAACACTACATGGGGATAGGCCTTTATCAGCACTAAAAAATAACTGATATAGGGACCCACTTATCATCGTTGTGATTAATATCACTTTTTTATCCATGTTAAAGGCCATTTTGCGCATTGTGAAAGGCTATATGTGTAGTATTTTTTACCACTTGTTCATCTTTTTTGGTTCTCCCTTTAATGATATATCAATTTATTTATATAAATATTTAGTTGTATTTATTCATAAATTAATATATATTTATATTAATATATATTCATATATTAATATATATAAATATTAATATATATATAGTTATATTTATATATTTATATTTACATATATTTGTATATATATATATATTTAGTTATATTTTTTACCCTTAAATTTATTTTTATATTAATATATATTTATATGAATATTTTTAATTTTTTTAAAATATGTTTTTTGTGTGTAAAAATAAAGATATAAATACATATATACAACACACACAGACATATATTATATGAGTTTTTGTAAGTATAATTATATATGTTTATATATATTTACATATATTATATATTTATATGAATATTCACATGTTAGGATATATAAATAATATATATCAGTTTGTTAATACAGACACATACTAATATATATATATATATATAGACACACACAAACTATATAGGTATGTAAATATTCATATATTTGTGTTTTAAATAAAATGCATATTATTTTTTATATAGATAGATATTTTATATTGAGAAATATATTTTATATCTAAATATGTAAAATTATTTATTTATAAAATTAAATTTTTTTGTGTGAATATATAAAAAATATGTATATATTGTAATTTATTTAGTTATAAATAAAAGTACATTCTGAAAATGAAAAAAGTTTAAATCCATAATATCAATATGAATGTAATCCCAAGGAACAAATTCAATCCCCATAGAAAAAGGGAAAAAGGACCCTCTTAAATGAGTCTAAAATTCCATCAAATGTTAAAATATTTTGGTATCCCGACTAAAAACTCTGTTTTGGAGTCCTTTTAAGCAATTTTTTGGCCTAGAAAAATTTAAAAGAGGGTTCTCATATGGAACTAGTTCATAGAGACCATTTTATGATTCGATTTGATATGTAGTTTAGCTCAAACAAATAATCATATCAAATGTTATTGTCGTTTGAGGTTTGAGTTAAATTTTCAACCTATTCTAGATCATTTATTAATCTTATGAATTTTTTGTGTCATAAAATTGTTATTAAATTATTATTACTTCATAATAATTAGAAAATTATAAATTAATAATTCTTTTTCATATATTTTATAACATATTTCTCTAAAATTATTATATATTAGGTGTAAATTTTATCTATACTTTTCTAAAACATATTTAATATATATATATTATTTATATGAATATACATATATTTATATATTAATATATATAAGTTTTAATGATTTTTTTTAAATATACCCTTTATGAGAACTAGTAAAAAAAGAACAGATAAAGACCCCCCTTTATTAGAATTACTAGAAAATCACTCATAAATGGGGTCCCTTTAAAAGTGGTAAAAAATCACTGATAAACGGGTACTTTTAACAGCACATTTTTAGCACTGTTAAAAGTATCTTTTATCAGTTATTTTTTTAACACTGATGAAGGTACCCCATTTATCAGTGTTTTTTAGGGATGCTAATTGGTGGCACTGCGTAACCCTATTTTTTATGGTAGTGTCCCCACGCAGGCTTCATTAGTGTTTTTAACTTACTATATATATGATACTTTCAAGAGGATTCCGTCATATAGTTAATAGAATTGGGGCTGACAGGATGTCACACATAGAGTTGAGAGTCTTACTTTTAGAATACATCATCAAAAGTTAGTAAATAATATTATTTAATATGATATGTATATGATAAATTCATATTGTTTATGGTCTATCCATATATTACATAGTTTTATGTGTACAAGAGGATGTACAAAGATAGTTGTATTGGAAAGATTGCTCGTGAGAGACAATATCCGATTATGGTTAGTGTTTTTTTAAGTTTTTTAGCTTAATATAATTTAATTTTTTATCATTTTATTTATATTTCTATAAATAAATGAGATATATTATAAAAATATTTGTCAAATGTTTGGGAGTTAGGGTAATACAGATGGTGGTGACAAAGCCACTTGCGGGCATGTTTTGATGAGGGAAATTTGTCGTTGGTAGTGAAAAGTTTTATTTATAAAGGCACTTTGATTGACACTGGTTTACGATCAACTCCAACTAGTAACTATGGAATTAAAGTGATTTCATAATTTATCACAAAATCTCGTTTGTATGAGATCATAATCTTTCACATCTGTAGAGTACGACACAAGTCCTTGATCTGAGGATGAAACTGTTCATAGATTATTAATAGAGTAGGGAGAGTAGCGACAACATCAGGAGTAGCAATGTCAGTTGCAACATCAACAACATTATTATATGATGGAGTATATGTGGTCACTTACACATAGTTTAGGTACGGATTTACTTCCATCTAATGGAGTTAAACCCCACCCTCTTAGTGACACTATTATTATGTTCTTTCTTGTGATCATTTTTTATATTATAAATTTTTATATTTTATAGTATTGTTTTTGATTTTGGTATTTTATTTTTTAGTGAAAATTATTTTTAGAATAATTTGAGAAACCCCTATATTAAAAAAATTATTATCCCTTTTATGTTGGATTGAGATAGAACCCATTACATGACTTAATCCCAAAACACAACATGCCCCATATAAAGCCAAGGAAATTATAAATGGTAGAAAATATAATTATCTAAAAGTAAAATTCATATAACCTAAAATACTATGGTAGAGAAACCTAGAATTAGGATTTGATTGAAAACCCCCAAGGAAGCCATCCATCCATTTAACCGCCAACCCAGACACCCAAACCATAGCTTCATTTGGGAACTATTGGGAAGATCATCAGGGTGGAGGGATCTGCTAATAATGTCAGAGTCCTGCCGAGAAAATAACTATACCCTACTAAAGTGGGTTCTCCCCCTAATGTCATAGATCCCTTCCTCGAATAAGGATTGACCCTCATTTTTATGCCTCACCATCACGCCTGGGTTTGAGTCTTGCCTTCAGCCGCCATGATGAGTAGAGGCCTTCCTTTTCCACAATCCCATGTACATTAATACCAACCCCAACCATCGAGTATGAGTTCGGATCTCACCAATGCCCCCTATGTTTAGCTTAATTTAATCAATATCTATATTTATTTTAAATGAATATATGTTTTTATTTTTTTGAAACATTATAACAATGTTACATAAGACATTTGTGATATTTAGTAATCATACCCACCACAATCTTATGCATGGGGTGATTGGTATGACTTCTCTACTGTAGATATGACATTTAATAGCACGCAAAATGGTCATTTACTATGTTAAAAGGTGTTATTATCTTTGGCAATATTAAAAGGGGGTCCCTTTTATCAATGCTAAAAAAATCACTAATAATGGCCCCTTTAATAGCATTGAAAAAATGGGTCTGTTATCATAGCATAAAAAATGATGATAAAAGGGACCTTTATTGATGATTTTTTAGCGCTGATAAAAGTCAAAAATAATTTAAAAAATATCGCCAAATTGAACAGTGGGACCGTCTTCCTTTTACCTATGCTCGACCCCCCCTTTTAATAGTGATAGTTTATCCACCCCATCCCTTAAATAGTTCTAGGAATCCCCTCATGTTTTAACAGCACTAGGGACATGCATCACCCACCCGCATGCGCCCCTATCTCTGCTGGGTTTCAAAACTAAGACATCCCTCATAATCTCACTTCTTTTCCACTCCCATATATCATTTTCTTATGTATTTTATGATATATATATATTTATATTTATTTCTTTTTATTTTATTTTATTATACTTATATTCATATATATATATATTTATATATTTAAATACATATATAAAATATATTTTGTGTGTGTGTATGTTTTTTTATAAATATATAGATATATATATATATATATATGTATGTTCAGCTACGATTATAATTATACATATTTATATTTATTAACATATATTATATATTAATATGTATATTCATATATTAGAATATATAGATAAATATATATCACTTTTTCAATGCACAAATAAATATATTTATATATATATATATTATATATACATTATTTGTATATGTATATAAATATTTATACATTTTTATTTTAAATAAAATGGATACTATTTTTTATTTAGATAAGGTTTATATATTTAGAAATATACTTGACATATAAATATGTTTACATATATATTTACAAAATTAAATTTTAATGTGTGAATATATATGAAATATGCATATATTTTTATATATTTGATTGTAAATAAAACGACATTATGAAAAATTATAAAATTTCATAAAAATAATATAAAAATTTTTTAAAATAAAGAAAGTATATATTATTGATAAATTTAAATATACACGAAAATCCAATTAGGAAAATGATCAACCAAGAAATGGTAATCCCAAGACTTCCTATAGCTCGCCAGCAGGTGGGATTCAAGATTAACACCACACAAGATTAAGGATAATATTTATATTGAGAATGAATTAGAAAGAGACAATATTTTCCTTAGAACAATCCCAAAGATGAATTCTCTCTTTTGATTGTCAAATCATTAACAGATTTAAAAAAATCAGACTCCAAAACCACCTAATTTCATCTTTTAGCCAGGGAAAGGAGGATCCATTTTATAACTGATGTTGTTTCCACGAAAACTGGGATCCATCATCCTTGGAAAACCATGAACCGATCATCAATCACATGGCCATTATGTTGTTGGGAAATGAGAACCACCCCAATTCGAGATACTATCGAGACAGCTGCATCTGCATTGATTTTAATGAATCATTCAGGAGGGGGAAGCTAGCAAGTTTGAGTATTCTGCGATTAGAGCATTGATGGCCACTCCTAATTCGACATCCACCAGTTCTTCCATTCATAGCCTTACCCACCCAAATTCGATCAACTGAGGACTTGTCTTTGAAAACCCATTCATTCTTATGAGACTAAACATGTCATGAAAAAGTACACAGTAACCCAATCATTCAATGTTTCGTTATTTTAATTTTTTATTAATTAAAATAAATGATATTGCAATGTTATTGTAATCTCTTACCACATCAGTGTACTAAGCATGATTATAACATGGTGCCACAAATCTACATCAATCAACACGCATTACAAAGTGATTATTATAATGTAACTGTTGAGCAAGGCCTTGTTTGGTTTAACATGTTGGTCCATTTCATTCTATAAGACCTCATTTTTTATGCCATTGATTTTCACCTTAACGATGTTTTCTAACACCCTAAAACTATGACATTCCTATTTTTTCTTCTTCTCATGTCCTTAACCACCTACCGTTTCCTTGGATTCGACACAACCAATATGTGGTTTCACTAGAGCGGTAGCATCATCATGTGTAGATGGTCTTTTAACTTCTGCACTAGGAGAAGCAATAGGTTGAGAAACCTATTATTCTGTAAGATTGGGATTACCAACACAAGTAGAAGGACATTGCTCCTCTTCACTGTGAGTACCAGTAGGTTGAAAGATATGTTGTTACTTAGTATTGGGATCACCAAAATTTACAGAATTCATTATATATATAATTGGTTTAACATTTGATTTAGATTACATAAATACTAAAGCGAATAAATAATAACATGTAGTAACACAATGTATATTACAACAATTATATAACCTAGTTATTGAAATCTCTTTTATTAATAACTGAAGAGATTTGACCCCTATATCAACTATCCAAATCCTTTTATTATTGTATCCTCTGAAATTCAAAACACCATCAACATTGGGACCACTGTTAAATGATTGTGACATCACAATGAATGTGTCACCCTCAATTAAATGTTTGTTTTCCCATTAAGTATTTTTGGTCGATAACATAACAATTGAACACTTTTAGTTTGCGGAATCTGGAACATAAAATACTTGTACTACCTATGATTCCATTGAAAATGGTTCATCTTTGTACCCTTCCTTACTGAAATCAGCTTTCATGAATCCCAATTCATTTATTTTATATTCAATCTTGTTATCAACCCACTTCCATTAAAAAATGGGCACATGTGATGTTGTATAATCTACCTATCATATTTGCTTGATGATGCCAATGTTTGACATATTCATATAAAATAGATTTCATTCCTTAGAACGAAAAGCATGCATTGCTTCAAACACAAGTGTAACTCCACTATTTTTCACGGTATTGTGTTCATTATGTCTATTTTTATATAATTTATAACCCATAATTACATTACCATTGTATGAAAATACATACACACTTGGTCCTCTAGCTAACTAACTACGTTGTTCTGAAATTCATTCCGAATTTTTATCTGACTCGTTAAAAATATAGTCCTAAAACCATTTTATAAATTGTTAATTATGCATATTTGATATACATCTTTCATCCCGTGATGGATTAAAATGCCTAATAATTTATTTTTGGGATTAAACATCTGTGGAAACCTCCCAACTATTATGAAAATTTTAAATTAGGTCATGTTTCTAAACTAAAATATTGATTTTGACAATATCTCTTCCAGAAATTCCTTCAACCACAAGAATCCCAGTGTGATGATATTTCTATGAAATAATTATTTCTAAACCTGATAGGTATTCGATAAATAATTCAATGACTTTCTAAGAAATATATTTCTCAATAATAAAACCCTCTAATAAAAATTGATTTTTGACACACCATTTAAAAATATTCATATACCATTCACTAGGGTACATCCATCTATAGTTTATAGGACCACATAGTCTAATCACTCTCACTAAGTGAACCATAATGTGAACCATTATATCAAATAATTATAGAAGAAATAACATTTCCAATATATATAATATGATGAAAAGTACTCTTTACATAGCCATAAATTTGGCCAAATCTACATCTTTACCACATATAGCTTTGATGAAGAAAAAAAACATGGTTAATGAATGAAGGAAATTCTTGGAAAAAATGCAACATAAAGATATAGGAATTAGATCTTGCATCAAAACATGAAAAACATGTGATTTAAGACCCTTTAACTTTAAATTAGTTTTTGACATGAGATTCATGATATTTGATTAATACCCTTCCAAACACTTACTTCATTCATGAATTTTCAAAACTAATATATATTCTTCCTGTAAAGAATGTAAGCAGCTGGAGGATGAAAATTTCATTTTTCACCCTTCATTGGCACCAACTCTTCTTATATTCTCATGTGATCTATGTCGAACCTAAACTTAATATCGTACATTATTTATTCAGGTGCATTAAGGAATTAACTTATGGAAATATCACATACATTTTTTTCAACATGCCTAACATCAAAAAAATGTCTGACATACATAGAAATCTAGTATGATATTTCAAAAAAATAGTCACGTTTTCCAATTGGTTTTAGAAAGTATTTTCAAAAACTATTTAACAAAAGTAGTTTCCACATCATTAATTTTCTCCAAAAAGTTGATCAACTATTTCTGGAGAAACTATTGTATGTTTTCTGAACATCCATCAAATGATGTCATCCAAGAAAGATACCTATCCCATCGGGGTAGAAATATTAAATGTCCTAAAATCAAAATCTTCAATGAATGTTTCAACCTAATTATCTATGTACCTTATTCACAAATGAGACACCCTTTAGTTAATTTAATGCTATATTCTAAAAAAATTCCATAAGTAGGAACGTCATTAATCATCCCATACAACATGTCTCTCAATGAGAAATATAAATTTGTTTAATAATCAATTATCGTAACTCCTGAATCATCTGCACCTCAATGCGATTTATAGATTGGATGGTATAACTCATAGTGTCTATTTTTTATTTTAAATTGACATTGATTTAATTAAAAACAACAAGTGACATATTGAGAACTGATAAAATGTATTTTTATTATTTTTATTATTTTTGGAAAATGATCCATTCGACATTTTTGATGTGTAAGATTCAACCACACCTCAATATGATGCACGGTGTGACCGGTATGACACAAACCGTGCCTTTTTATTTAAAATTTTCATTAATTTATGTAAAAAAGAATGAGTAAAGTACTGAAAACTGAGAAAACACATTCATATTAATTCAATACTTTAGGAAAATGATCCATGAGTCATTTGTGACATGTAACTAATTATAATACATAGTGTGGCTATTATAACTCAAAGTGGCACTTTTTATTTAAAATAGAGATGAATTTAATTAAAAACAACAAGTGACAAACTATAACCTGATAAAACACATTCGGATTGTTTTGATATTTTTTTTAAAACAATATAGTAGTCATTTCTGACCTGTAAGGATAATCCTCACCTCAATACGACACATTGTGTGTCTTGTATCACTCAAAGTGTCTCTTTTTTATTTGAAATTGACAAAAATTTAAATAAAAAAGTGACATTATTAAAATTGAGCAAGCACATTAGGATTATTTTTATTTTTTAGTAAAATGATCTATTAGTAATTTGAATCATGTATGGATCATCCAAACCTCAATAAGAATCATGGTATGGTCAGTATAACTCAATGTGCCTATTTTTATTTAAAATTTACATTAATTGAAGAAAAAAATGTGACATTCTGAAAACTAAGAAAACACATTTTGATTTTTTTTACTTTAGTAAAATGATCCATGAGTCATTTGTGATGTGTAGTAGTCAACCATACCTCAATCCAATGCATGGTCTGACCAGAATAAATAAAAGTGTTTGTTATCAGTTTAAAATTGATATTTTAGTTCAAAACGTTCCACTCAATGGAATCCCATAAAATACACTCCAATTGTATTAATAACTTAGTACATCAATTAATAAGTAAATATTGATGCGTATGAAGCCGTCTCACATCAAAATGACACACGATATGAGTTATATGACTCAAAATTAATGTTTCCAGTTTGAAATGATATTTTAGTAAAAATCCTCAACAAAAATACTAAAAACCAAGAAAACAAAATCAGATTGTTTTGATACATTATGAAAACAATCAATCAATAATTTTTGATAGGTAAGAATCTTCCGCACCTCAATATGATGCATGGTTTGGGCAGTATAACTCCAAATGATTCATTATTTAAAATTGACATTAATTTTAGTAAAAGAAAAAGTAACATAATCAAAATTGATCCAACACATTCAGATTCTTTTGACATTTTAGGAAAACAATCCATAACTCATTTATAACATGTATGAATCAACCCCACCTCAATAGGATGCACGGTATGACCATTATAACTCCAAATGATTTGTTCTGATTAAATATTGATATTTTATTAACATGTTATTTCATATTAATGTTTAATATATTTATTATTAGTATAACAAATGTAATGTTTGTTTTATTATATATGTGGAATCTTTTTATCATGTTGAGATTATTTGTTCAGTAACGGATACCATGGGAGGAAATTATTGAGAGCGTATCATGGGCGTCAAAAGATGAAATATTAATGTTTTATAATTTTTGTTGGACATTTGTAAATGTAATTATATAAAACATTTTGTTTTAGATCTAAATATAAATGTATTTTTTCTATATACCATGGGTGGAAATTTTTATATTGATGATGTCAATTAAATTTATATGGAAGGTTTTCTTCTGTTTACACTATTTAAATTATTGGTTTTCTTCTAGGTCTGTTTTTATATAAACAACACACCATTGGAAACTATGGCTTTATCAGCACTAAAAGAAATGATAACGTCCCCCCTTATCAATGTTGCAATTAACAGTGCTTTTTTAGCACTGTAAAAATCCATTTTTCATGTAGTGAAAGGCATGTGTAGTAGTCTGTACCAATCATCCATCTTGTTAGGTTCTCCCTTTAATGATATATCTATTTATTTATATTTATATTTTGTAATATTTATTCATATATTAATATATTATTATATTAATATATATATATATATGTATATTTATTCATATATTAATATATAAATATATATATTAATATGTATAGTTAGTTATAATTATATATACTAATTTATATATTAGTTATATTTTTTTATATTTTTTAATTGATATATATAAGATTATTTTTAAATACATTTATAAAATATGTTTGTGTGTGTGTGTAAATAAATAAATAAATACAGACATACATATATACAACATACACAAACACACACACACACACACAAATATATATATATATATATATATATATTATATGTGTATCCGTAAGTATAATTATACATATTTATATATATTCACATATATTATAAATTAATATGTATGTGAATATGTTAAAATATATTCATAATATATATCAGTTTATTAATACAGACACACACTTATATATATATATAAACACACACACATTATATAAGTATATAAATATTCGTATATTTGTGTTACAAATAAAATAGATATTATTTTTTATTTAGATAAGGCTTATATATTAGGAAATATATTTTATATGTAAATATGTTTAATAATTTATTTATAAAATTAAATTATTATGTGTCAATATATAAAAAGATATGTATATATTGTAACATATTTGTTTATAAATAATAGTAAATTTTGAAAAATGATAAAATTTCAAATCATAAAATATCAATATGAATGTAATCCTGATGAATAAATTCAATACCTACTGAAAAGTGAAAAAATACCCTCTTAAATGAGGCTGAAATTCCATCGAATGTTAAAAAATTTGGGTATCCCAACTAAAAACTCAGTTTTGTTGGTGCATTTAGCAATGTACTGATGAATCTATCACATTAATTTTTTAACATGAATAACATCAACAAAATTTATAACATACAAAAAATTATTTTATGACAATTCAAAAAACAACTGATCACTTTTTTCAACCGATTTTCATAAGGTCTTTATAAAATGGTTTACCAAAAGCAGTTTTCATAACTTCTACTTTCTCAAATAGTTGATCACCTATTACTGAAGATAGTGTTGTATGATCTTCTGAACTTTCATTGATTGTTGTCATACAAATAGGTACTTATCCCATCAGGGTAGAAATATACAATGACATAGAAACATAGTCTTGGTGAATGTTTCAAAATAATTGATTGTGTACCTTGTTCGAAAATGAGACAACCATTAGTTCCTTTAATGATATATCCTAACAAATTTTCCGTATGTACGAAAGTCCTTTATCATCCCTTGAAACATGTCTCACAATGTGAAGTCTTCATTTGTGTAATATTCATACCACATAACACCTGAATCATTCACACCCTAATACGACACATGGTGTGGCTAGTATAACTCAATGTGTCTCTTTTTATTTAAAATTGGCATAAATTTAAGTAAAAGAAGCAAGTCACATAATGATAATTGATTAAACATATTTGTATTGTTTTTATATTTTATTAAAATGATCCATCAGACATTTGTGATGTGTAGGATTCATCCACATCTCAATACGACACATTGTGTGATTGTTATGACTCCATGTGTGTCTTTTTATTTAAAATTGACATTAATTTATGTAAAAAAATTGAAATTCTAAAAACCAAGAAAATGCATTAAGATTATTTTTATATGTAAGTAAAATGATGAATGGGTCATTTGGGATATGTAGAAATTAGTCTTACCTCAATACAACAGATGTTGTGGCCTTTATGACTCAAAGGGTCTCTGTTTATTTAAAATTGACAAGAATTTAAGTAAAAACAAAAAGTGACATATTGAAATCCATGAAAACACATTAAATTGTTTTGATATGTTAGTAAAACAATATATTAGTCATTTGTGACATGTAAGTATCATTCAATCCTCAATAGGACACACGGAGTGGCTGGTATCACTCAAAGTGTCTCTTTTTATTTAAATATGTTCTTAATTTTTGTGAAAACAACAAGTGACATACAAAAAACTGAGAAAACACATTCGGATTGTTTTTATTTTTGAAGAAAATGATCTAATAGTATTTATTTACATTTAGGGATCATAAAAACCTCAATAAAATTCAATGTGTGGCCAGTATAACTAAAATTGTATATTTTTATTTAAAGTTGACATTAATTTAAGTAAAAACAACATGTGGCATACTAAAAACTGATCAAATACATTCAGATTGTTTTGAAAATTTATTAGAACAATCCACAAGACATTGGTGATGTCTAGGAGACAACCACACCTCATTCTGACACACGATGTGACTAGTATGACTAAAAGTTTTTCATATTAGTTTAAAATTAAAAATTTAGTTCAAAACGTGTCACTCACTATAAGACATGAAAACACACTCCGATTATCTTGATAATTTTGGACAATTATTTATAATTCATTTGTGAAATTTATGAATCAGTCTCACATAATACCAATGCACAATAAGATTTTTATGACACAAAATGTTTGTTTCAAGTTTGAAATGATATTTTAGTAAAAAAACACAACATAAATACTAGAAAATAAGAATATGCATTCATATTGTTTTGATACTTTAGGAAAGAAATCCATCAGTAATTTGTGACTTGGAAGAATCAGCTACTCCTTAATACGATGCACGGTGTTTCCGGATTAACTCTAAATGTGTCATTATTTAAAATTGACATTAATTTTAGTAATGTAAGAAGTGACATATTCAAAAATGATCAAATTCATTTGGATTGTTTTTACATTTTAGGACAGTGATCCATAACTCATTTTTTATGGTTATGAATCAATCCCACCTCAATTAAACTCATAGTATGACTGTATAACTCCAAATATGTCATTTTTATTAAATAATGACATTTTATTAATGTTTTATTTCATATTAATCTTTTATTTAAGTCTTTATTGTATTACTAAAATAATATTTCATTCTTATATAGGTGGAATTTTTTTCTCGGGTTGAGATGATTTGTTTGGAAACAGATACCATGGGGGGAAATTATTGAGAGTGGATCATGGGTGTCAAAAGCTGAAATATTAATTTTTTTGAATGTTTTATGGATTGTTTTAAATGTAATTATATAAAAAAATTTGTTTGAATATAAATACTTTTTTTTCTATATACCAATGGTGGGAATTTTTATTTTGATGATGTCAATTAAATATATATATTATGTTTTTTTTGGGTGAAATTTATAAATTTTAGGTTTTCTTCTAGGTGTGATGTTATATAAACATCACACTATAGCTATCTAGGCCTTTATCATTGCCAAAAAAGTGCTAATAAAGCCCCCCTTATCATCGCTATGATTAACAGTGCTTTTTAGAATTGTTAAAGGCCATTTTACGTGCTATGAAAGGTCATATGGGTAAAAATGTTTACCACTTGTCCATCTTATTTGGTTCTCCCTTAAATGATATATATATATTTATTTATTTATTATTAAATTAATATTGATTTATATTAATATGTATATATATATGTATATATTTATTTATTTATTTATTTATTTATATATATATAGTTATATAGTAATATTTTTATTTATATCTACTTCTTTATATATATTTTTTGTTATATTTTTTATTTGTATATTTATTATTATATTAATATATATTTATAATATTATTTTTTAATAAATTTATAAAACATGTTTTTGTATGTGTGTGTGCAAATAAATAAATAAATACATACATACATATATACAATACACACACACACACAGATATATATATATTATTATATGTGTATATGTAAGTATAAATATACATATTTTTATATATTCACATATATTATATATTAATAAGTATATTAATATGTTAGAATATTTATAGAATATATAAATGAGTTTGTTAATACAGACAAACACTAATATATATATTAAACATGCACACCCATTATATATGTATATAAATATTCATATGTTTGGGTCTTAAATAAAATGGATATTTTTTATATTTAGATAATTCTTATATATTCTGAAATATATTTTATATGTAAATATGTTTAATTATTTATTTATAAAATAAAATTTCTATGTGTGAATATATAAAAAATATGTATATATTGTTAAATATTTGGTTATGAATAACAATACATTGTGAAAAATAATGAAATTTTAATGCTATAATTTAAATATGAATGTAATCCTGTGGAATAAATTCAGTCCCCACTGAAAAAGGGCATATAGACCCTCGAAAAATGAGGCTGAAATTCCATCGAATGTTAAAACATTTGGGTATCGCGACTTAAAACACCATTTTAGAGGACTTTTGGGACTATATTTTTCCTCAAACAATATGATAATTGGATCTCATATGTCACCAATGTGTAGATCTCATCTTATACTTCAATCTGATATGTATTAGAGCTCATATGGATTCCCAGATCAAATGTTATTGTCGTTTGATGTTTGAGTAACATTTTTCACTTAATCTAGATCTTTTATTTATTTTTTAATTTTTTTGTGTCTTCCTATAATTATTAAATTAGTATTAATTGATAATAATTATGAAATTATTAATTAATAATATATTTTTAGATATTTAATACTCCATTTTCACTAAACCTATTATATATTTGGAAAAAAATATCTATCTATACTTATCTGAAACATATTTAGAAAATACATATAATATTTATATAAATATAAATATATTTATATACTTATAGCTAATTTTTATTTTTTTTATATACACTTTATCAGCACTAGTAAGAATGCACTAATAAATATCCCTCCTTTATCAGTTCTTCTAAAAAAGTGCTGATAAAAGGGTACTTTTAAGAAATCTTTTTTAGCACTATTAAAATTACATTTTATCAGTGCTTATTTTTAGTGCTGATAAAGGTACCCCCATAATTAGTGTTTTTTAGCACTCCTAAAGTGTGGTGCTATGGAAAATTGTTTCTATTGTAGTGTCCCCACCCAAGCATCCTTTTTATTTTTCACTGACCTGATCGAATATACTTTCAAGAAGATACCATCTTTTTGTTAATAGAATTGGGGCTGGCAAGATGACACAAAAAGAGTTGAGAGTCTTACTTTTATAATACATCATCAAGAGTTTATAGATAATATTATTTAATGAGATATTTATATGAAACATTCATATTGTTTATGGTTGATCTATATATTACATTTTTTGATGTGTACAAGAGGATATACAATAATAATAGTATTGGGTATATTATTGGGGAGAGATAGTAACCGATTGTAGTTAATGTTTTTTTTATTTTTAAATTAATATAATTTATTTTTTTATCATTTTATTTCTATTTTTTGTAATTATAGGAGATATATTATTCAAATATTCCTCATATGTGTGAGAGTTAGGCTAAGATTGATGGTGGGTACAAGGCCTCATGTGTGCATGTTTGGATGAGACAAATTAGTCGTGGGTGGTTGAAAATTGGTATTTAGAAAGACATGGTGATTGAAATTGGTTTACAATAGTCATTGATTAGTTACTATGGAACTGAACTGATGTCATCATTTAGCACCAAATGTAGTTTGAATGAGATCATATTCCATAACTTAGGTTGTAATTTCCCAAAAATTCTGTATAATTTCTGTTTAAATTATATGTAATTATTTAGAGAACATGAAATCTAACGGCATGCGATTCAGAGGCAGGGAGTGCCCGGAATAATCCATTGAAGTTTGGTTGAGTTTTAATTAGCGTGTGTAAGCAGTTTTCCAGAAAAAGTGGAATAAATCTTAAACAAGAACTCGGATCAGAAATCTGAGGGCACCATTGCGTTCAGGATGGATGGTTTACTCTAGGTGTGACTTAACTTTAGTTGGTGCAGACCTCCTGGGAGAAAACACAGAAATGGAATAACCATAAATAAAATAATTAAATAAATTATTTTATTTTTCAAATTATTATAACTCCCAAACAGTAGCTCAGATTGAAAATCTGAGACCACAGCTGTACTCATGAGGGAATTCATTATTAAAGCATATACTAACTTTGGCCAGCGCTATCCACCAGTGAATATTAGTTTTTGGTCGTAAATAAAATAATTAAGTAACAATTATTTTAATTTAAAATCCATAACATTTAAACAGTAACTCAGATTTGAAATCTGAGAGTACTGTTGGGTTTGTTGGGGCGTGTTTCACTTAGGCAGAGCAAAACCTCGAACGATGCAGGTCAAAAGGGAATGTTATAATTTTTCTGAACTTTTTTTCGACTACGTTAAGTAAACACATGAGTGGTGTAATATAAGTTTTGAATCATTTCTCGGAATTGAAATCTGAGGGAACCATTGAAGTCATAGTGCTGATATTCTTTTAAGGAGACCATCCTCTTGACCGGAGTAGGTCGAGGGTGAATGTTAGTTTTCATGATTTATGTTGGAGAGTTAAAAGAATAAAAATAAATTAAAGAACAACTTTTTTTTATTTTTAAAACCTCCCATTGGATGTTTAGTGGTGGGGACCACCAGAACTAAAAACCCCCAATTTAAATTCTATGGTGGGGACCACCCGGCCCTTGAACTCTCCCTTTAATGGGAGATAACTCTTGATTTTCCTCTCATTGATGTGCCAACTTAATTGGTTTATTTAATAAACTTATTTGGAACTTCCCCATTTGGTTGGAGGAATGTTAGCAAAATGGATAGCTCTGGATAACATGGAAGGAGATTATTCAATGAAGAACATCCACTAAAACGAAGAATATCCTCCGGAATCAGAGAACGAGGATGACGCTTGATCCCGGATCGGAAACATCTTGTGGGAGCAACGAACGTCGACATCACCATCTCATCAACTTCGTCTTCTTCCTCATGCCACCTCTAACGGACAATCGAGGTATGGGTTTTTTTATATGTTTGAATTTATTTCTTTGATTCTTCCTATCCTAAATTAATGATGATGGTGGCCAAATGAACATGGTCATCGTTGTGTACATAAACCATTCTTCTCTTTCTTTTTATTCTTTTCACATTTTTTGTCCGTTCTTCCACGGATAACAATAATTAGTGATTGAATCCTGGTGTTTTGATAAGAATGATATATGGATGTGAATCCCTCGATTCAGGGATCGCAAATATGTGATCGTTTAATTTTTCAGGCATGGAACAAAGCCATAATGGCTCGCCGAAGGAGGCGACCAAATATTTATTGGCGCAGAAAATGAAATATTCTGTTGAGCGCGACATATGGACGTGGAGCCCTCGACCTAGGGATAGAGAATATGAAATCATTTTATTTTTCAATGTTAGAACGAAGATGTGATAGCCAATGGAAGGAGCGATGTGGCGGAGCAGGGAAGTCTGGCGCAGTTGGGGAATGTGGTGCTTGTGCAGCAAGCGAGGCCTAGTGGCTTCAGCCAATGACGAGGCAGATTAAGCAGCGACATGAGTAGGCGGGATGGAGGAGGCAAGTCGTGTGCGAGGCAGAGGCGTAGCGGATTCCCGGTTCATGTACAGGGGTGAAAAATTGTGGAAGACGAAAATTAGATTGGATAGAGGAAAGAAAAGATAGGAAATAAATTTAAAAGAAAAATGAATATAAAAAAATAGATAGAGGTGCTATTTGGACCCGCGTGCACCAAAATGGGATACCCCTCTTGTGCGTGAATCTCAATTGAGATTGGAGAGAGAAACATTCCATGAAATGAAATAATAATAATATAAAAACATTATTATTATTTATGTTTTTTAAAACCCTAATTCATTTGTAACTTATTTGTGCGACCTCAGTTTCATGAATCATCAGTGGCAGTGTGACCCTGACTTCGAGACGAAAATGATGAGTCCATAATTGGATGTATTTTTCGGGATTTTGGATCGGGTAATTGAAACACTCAAATAATAATAATAATATATTATTATGAAATATTCTACCCTCCATAACTCCTATGTGTGAATTACTATATACTTACCGTCTATGGCGACATGATCCTATCATTAAGACGGTCGATTTAATTATAATGTTGAATATTTAATTCTGGTTCATGGCTTAGGTTCACAAAACACCCCATAACAATAATATTATTATTGTGGGATCTTGTATTCAACATATCTACCTTATACAGTGTTGAAATGAAGAATTTCCTACATAACTAGAAACCGTGGATCGAGACGGTCCTTTTGGTATACCCTACATGAGTTTGGATAATGATATGTTACGTCCGGGTTGGATCGAGCACGAATCCAACCAGGCCCTCGGGACTAAAAGGCCAATAACTTACAGACCGGACATCCGATCGATGCACTGTCTATTATGTTGAGACCCATTTTACATGGTGGTACTTTGAGATACATCTTCATGGGACTCTTTTGTAGTTGGGGAATCGACCAGTTGCTTGAAGAGAAGACCCTCTCGGAGACAAGAGAGCATAGTGCAGGAACCCTTTAGCTGGTTGTGATGACGTAATAGGATTTTGGGTGGGGCTACCGACATACTGTGATGATTTACTAGGATCATGTGTGGGTATAACAACATAACAACGATGTACTAGGATCCTATGTGGGTATGACGACATACTGATGATTAGAATGATCATGTGTGGGTCTGACAACGTACTGACGATGTACTCAGATCTTGTGTGGGTCTTACGATGTACTGATGATGTACTAGGATCCTGTGTGGGTCTAACCACGTAATGACAATGTACTAGGATCCTGTGTGGGTATGAAGACGTACTGATGATGTACTAGGATCATGTGTGGGTCTAAAGATGTACTAGGATCCTATGCGTGTCTGCCAAGGTACTAGGATCCTATGTGAGTCTGACGATGTACTATGATCCTATGTGGGTCTAATGATGATTTAGGATCATTCGTGGATCTACCTATTAATAGTGTAAAATGATTCAGTAGTTATATCTAATCATCTCTACTATTGTACCTAAGATATACGTGGTGTGAGCTGAGTCTGTACCTTGTGGTATTTTCCCTTCGTGGCGATACCTTGGTTGTATTCATCTATGTGGTGTACATATGTGGTACTTACCTTTGTGTTATTTCTTCCTTTGTGGAACAGTTGAGCTCTGGTCTATTGAGTTGGAATCTGTGTTTCCTCATGTTTGAGATGGGTATACTTGATAACTTAGTTATATGTATGGGCATATACCTAAGTAGGGGTTTTAGTTGATTTCATGAATTTTTGTTTATCCATTCGGTATTTTGTGATACTTTGAGGGTCTCGGGGTCCCTACTGAGTATCGTTATACTCACCCCTGCATAGGCTATGCCCTCACCTTATTGTGTTGGTTTCATATGACAGATAATGCTGACTGAGGATAAGGGTACTAGGACTGGAGGTATCTCTGAGGTGGAAACTAGATGAGGTGTACCACAGAGATGACTGTTTGAGAGATGTACCTACCCTTGAGGTAGGATCCTTGGATGGTGTTCACAGGAGTTGTCCAGTTTACTTGTACCTTCTAGTTTCTTGTACTTTCTAGTTGGGCTTGTAATCTGGCCCATTTTACTTACTGTACTCAATCTATTTACTATTCAGTTTACTTTGTGTTAGTATCTAGTTTTCTGCTTGGTTGTGTATGTATAGTTAATAAAGGAAATTCCTTCCCAGTTTTACGGAAATATGTCTTCGGTGCTAGTCGCCAGCCCTTGGCCTATGGAAGCTAGACTTGGAGTAGTCACCGCACGGACCCCGGGGATGGGTCAAGACAAATTGGTATCAGAGGAGTCGGTTATACCATAGAACATAAGACTCTGATCTTTTTAACGACAATAATATTATGTATAGTGAGTGTGGTTATCAGTTTACAGATTCTAGTGTTGGTGAGGCAGCTGACGTATCCATACACTGCGACCCTGACTTATGATTTCTGACTCAGTGCACGAAAACTCTAATTGCATGTGAGTTTTGAAATGTTTTCTGGTGTTTTATTTGAGTCAGCTCACCAGGTATAACAAAATGCAATGGAATACCTGTTCCTTATCAGGATGTCGTGGCATAGACAACCAACTAGGATTCCTGAGAGAGTACACGATGACGGCCCGCCAAGGGATGAGGATTCGGTGTAGGGTCGTCTTACTATGTTGGCACCATCGGGTGGTGTACCAGCAACACCACCACTCATTGGGCAGTAGTTTCCACCAACTGCATTGATGGATGGAGCACGATGACTGAGCATATTTCATGAGTTCCAACACTAGAGGCCTCTGATGTTTCGAGGAGATAGAGATTTTCATGCAGCTGAGGGCTGTCCGAAGGTGGTGGCTAGAGTATTCGCCTAGTTGAGACACTATTAGAGATGATGGTGATCTTAGCTACTAGAATTTTCAGTGAGTGACTAGAAGGATGGTCCACGTAGTGATGAGGCTTTGATAAGTGGACCATTACCTGAGATAGTACCTTCGGGTAGTGTTGCATCTATATCACTTCCCGTTGGTCAGCAGTTACAACAGATGGTACCAATAGAGGACACATATAGGCTTAGTGCCTTACGTGTGATTCGGCATCAGATATCCATCAGGTTCCAAGGTGAGATCGACTCCGACGAGGGTGCGGTATGGCTTGAGTAGGTGGCTGAGAGTTCTCTAGAGCTTCTATAGTTTTGGCAGGACGACTTGTCGGTAGCTGAGTATTCATCAAGGTGTACCAATCATTCCTTGTACTCCATGAATACGATATGATCAGTTCTTCAGAGATTGGTCTTTTGCGCGATGTGTCTTTTGGAACATCCGAGGTAGCAATATTACTCTATGCATTCCTACTTATGTTAGAGTACTAGAGAGAACCATTGTGGTTGAATATTCTTGGGATGAGTGGATGCAGCCAGCGAATGTTAGTAGTGGGAAAGTAGGGAACTGGCGCCAGTCTAAGAGGCTTGGGCATGTAAAATGTTTCCGGAATAGGATATAATAGGGACAGATAAATCTGCAGGGCTGTAGACATGGAATCAAAGCTAGGAGAGCAACACGAGGTGGTGTACACATCGACATGTTACAAACCACTCCCTACGTGGTCCCCACCAGGCTTAGGGAGTTGGAGGATAGGGGAAGGGAGTAGCTACATGCAGTCTAGGAGTGTGAGATGATTAGAGGTATGGTCTCTGTCTACTACTAGTTGACATATCAATATACATCAGCAGTAATCATTCCTTCCTATTTATTGTTCCGGGCACAACGGAAGATCATGGGTTGATGTGCCCTCTTGGATTTTTTTCATTAGGAATGATCAATCTGGGATCAATACGACGATTAATTCCAGTCACCATGGATCTAATCATAGAAATAAACAATAAAGAAGGATGTTCCTATAACCAAAAATGAGGGCCATCAATGGTTTTTTATAATTAATTCAATTAATTGACAAGAAGTACCTTTTTGGGTGTCCTTTCATCGTTGATATTCTTGATCACGTTCTGATGTGATTCATCGTTGCGTCGTAGAAGTCAATTGTAGAATTCCTCTAGTTTTGATCCACTCATGCACCATGTATCTCTGTATGTCGCCAAAGGATTTTTCGGGTGCCAGTGTGGAGAACCAGTAGCTTGCGTTGTCTGCATAGATCATTTTTATCTGATGCAGGAGGATCTCTCTTGTTCTTGAGAGCGTTCTTGTATGAAGGAGTTCTCCCATCCTTGATGGAATTCTCTATAATTTTTGTGCACAATGATTGGGGAAAAGTCTTGGGGTTGTGATGATATTTATAATTGGGTTTGAGGTTATTGATTTATGACAATAAATAAACATGTTACACATTTTTTATTTCATTAACTCTTATTGAAAACCCCCATGTCGAATAATTTATTCCATGACATGTGCCCATGCTGAATATAATAAATATCATTTAATAAAACAATATTATATCCTCAAAATACCGACTGGAAAAACTACACACTGTGTAATAATTAATAGATGGTGTGTACTTATTTTTCATTAAACTACACAACGTGTAATCATTAATAGACAGCGTGTAATTTTTTTTCATTTCCTTTCCAAAATGAAAACTACACAGCATGTAATAATTAATACACAGTGTGTAATTGTTTTCAAAATAAAAACTACACGGTATGTAATCATTTATTCGCAATGTGTACTTGTTTTCATTTTATTCTTACTGCAACCATAAAATGATTTAGGATTACTTAAATTATTATTAAACCACGTACGGGAAAAATCTTTATTCTACTTGAGATACTTGAATACACTTATTTTGAGAAAATTTAGGCCTATTTCTCGTTGGCATTAAGCGGGCTTGCCTAAAGTCCAAGATTACTATCTAGAAATTATTCAAGGTGCCCAAGAGAAAGAAGTTGATGATGCATTAATGTGTCACCTCATTTGAATGATTACTGTGTAATTTAATACCTTTATCTCAATATCTCATCAAGCGGATTTCATGGTAGTGTCATAAACCTATATGCTTGATCAATCATTATTTGACTACCTAAAATAAAACCATCGTTACACCATGGCCATGGAATTTCATGTGACTGTTCTATTTCAATCAAATGGTCGAGATATCATCTTACATAAACGAAAGGGACAAATACTTCCTTGATTTATCCATTAACAACATGTCATTTGTGATGCACCTAACGTACCCTACTTCCCGCCAACTGTCTTCATGACAATTTTCGTCAGCAAATCTAAGTGTGAGAGTCATGACACGAGTTAATTATTATATTCCAGTCTAAGGGAAATTACACACGCTTGTAGATTGACATGTCTGATGACACCAAGACATGAAGAATTACTACTGGCGGGTCTGTTCTCATAATCTCCCATCTTGGAGATTACCATGTGCAAACTCCATGAGAGAGAGAGTCTAGGCTTCTTATGTGTACTTGCACATGATGGTCTATATACTATGTGTCCTATCATATTATGTCATCCAACCGTAGAACTATATTTATGAATATTGTTATATCATTTCAAGGTTCTCATCATAGAGGGGATCTTCCTTGACTTTATTAATGCAACAAATATTCTAGGACATTATTATATTATAGTCATGAAGAATAATGAACAATATATAATAACTGTACATTCATATAATAAAAGTACAAATAGTTGGTTTTCAGGACACCAACTCTGAAAAAATCCCACTTTGACTAGATCCAATTGCCTACGACATTTAGTCCACTAGACCTCACATTATTTTCATGTTTCTACTATGTCAAGGATTTAGTCAAAGTGTCCGCCACATTGTCTTTTGTGGAAATACTGCTCACTGCAACATCACCTCTCTGAGAAAAATCCCTTAATAGATGATACTTCTGAAGTATGTGCTTTGTCCACTAATGTGAACTTGCCTCTTTTTCATGTGCCACTGCTGGAGTGTTATCATAATAGAGTGTGATAGGATCTTTACTGCAAGGTAGTATATCCAACTCCTGGACAAAGCCTCACATCCATTTTGTTTCTTTATCTGCCTCATAAGTTTTGATATACTCATACTCCACCAGAGAATCTACCCCTACACTTTTCTTTGAGCTGTTCCAACTCACTGCACCTCCATTCAAACTGAAGATGTATCCAGTCTGTAACTTCATGTCATCTTGATCAGTTTGGAAACTAGCATCTGCATGTCCTCTAATGACAAGTTCCTCATATCCTCCATAAACCAGGAACATGTCCTCATTACACCTCAGATACTTAAGGATAGTCTTGACTTCCATCCAATAGAAGTCTATTAGATCATCTTTATATCAGCCTACCACACTTAATGCATAAGAAACATCTACCCTCATACATAGAATATAATACATGACTGACCCAATCACAGATTCTTAAGCGATCCTTTCCAATTTCTTTCTTTGGTCATTTGTTTGAGGACACATTTTCATGGAATGATTAATGCCATGTGACACTATCAACAATCCCCTCTTGGACTTTTCCATAATGAATATCTAAATTAGCTTGTCAATGTATGTACTTTGACTCAGGACCAGAATTCTCTTGGATCTATCACGATGGATATTGATCCCATGAATATATGTTTCCTCTCCATAGTCTTTTAAAGAGATTCATTTATCCAACCATTCCTTAACTGACTATAAGACATGTACTTTGTCTCCAATTAGTAACATGTCACCAACATATACTATTAGGAGCATGTCTACTCTTCCATGAAACCTTTTGTATACACAAGGCTCACATTCATTCTTAACAATGAAAAATTTTGTTACGCCTTCATAAAAATGAATGTTCCAAGACCTTTATGCTTTCTGTAATCCATAAATGGATTTATGCAACTACCATACCATTTTGGAATCCTTTAGAGTCACAAACCCTTCAGGTTGTGTCATGTAGACTTATTCCTAGAGGTTCCCATGAAGGAATGTGGTTTTGACATCCATTTTCCAAATTTCATGGTCATGGTAATCAGAAATGGATAATAGGATTCTGATGGATTTCAACACTACCACCAGTGAAATGGATTCATCATATTCAATTCCATGATGTTGTCTAAAACCATTCCAACCAGTCATGCCTTATATGTTCTGAATTCTTCCTCCATGTCTACTTTCTTCTTGAATTCCAATTTATTACCAATAGGCTTTACATCAACCGGAGGATCTACCAGAATCTAGAATATTTTTTTTGTACATGGAATCTATTTCATAATTTATGGCATCTTGCCACTTAGCAATGTATGTTACTTCAACTGATTCCTTGTAGATAAGAGGATCATCATTGTCAATCAATAATGAGTCACCATCCTCAGTGACAAGAAAACCATATTATTATGGTTCTCTCACCACTCTCATGATCCTACATAGTTCTTGTGTCTCTAGAACATATTTTTTTCCATGTGGATTTCTGGAATCTATTATTGTACCAACTCTTGTGTATCTTGATCCTTTACATCATCGAAGTCTATCTCGCTCCCACAATCTATTTTGGTGATGTGCTCCCTCTAAAGTAATCTAGCGTGTATTTCCACTATAACCTTTTTATATAAGGGGATGTAAATGGAATATCCCCTTGATTCCATGGGATATCATATAAAGTTAAACGTTGTGCCTCGGGGTGCATGTTTGTTACCTAAAGAGGCCATAAAAAATGATTCGATAACCCACACATGTAAATTCGATAACATGGCTTTGTTGCCACTCCATAACTTGTATGAAATACCATTTATCGATTTAGTTGGTACTTGGTTTAGTATGTGTGCTGCTATTTGTAATGCATATCCCCAAATTGATAATGGAAGACTCCCATGATTCATCATTGATCTCATCATGTCCGACATGGTTTAGTTCCTCCTTTCACTTACACAATTTCACTGAGGAGTTTAAGGAGGAGTGAGTTGAGATAGAATCCCAAACACCATTAAGAAATACATGATGTCCTGATTACGATATTCTTCACCTCTTTCTGAGCAGAGATTCTTAATCTTCCTACCAAGCTGGTTCTCAACTTCATTCTTGTATTCTTTGAACTGATCAATAGAATCTGACTTATACCTCATAATGTAAACATATCCATATCTAATAAAATCATCAGTAAAAGTTATGATGTACGAGAACCCACCCATTTCTTTAACTGGAAATTGTCCACATACATCTGTGTGTAATAATTCTAGAATCTCTTCTGACCTTTCACCATTCCCACTAAATATGGCTTTAGTCATTTTTCCATGTATACATACATGACATACACCAAGTGGCTTTAGTTCAAAAGAATTTAAATACCCATATTGATGTAATTTTGTCAAATGTTTATCATTGATGTGACCAAGCTGGTGACGTAAATGTTGGGTGTGGTATGAGTCATGTGAATTAACTTTGTCCTCGATTTCAAATACATGGTTTGTGTTTTCTAACACATAATGTCCGTTATATAAATGTACCCTACCAAAACAAATGATGTCTTCATAAAAGTATCAACATTCATTAGCAAACATGAAGATGTATCCATAAGTATCTAATATGGATAATGAAATATCTTTTTTGGTTAGAGAGGGTACATAATAACATCTTTTCAATACCAAGACCATCCTATTAGGTAATATGAGGTGGTAGTCTCTGACAGCTACAACAGTGAGTCTGGCTCTGTTAGCTGCTTGTAAATCCACCTCACGTAGGTCAATCTTTCTAAATCTACTTGTTTCTTGTATTTGGATACATATGTGAGAACAAAAATCAGTATCTAATAACTAATTAGTAGAAATGGATAGATTTCATTCGATAAAAAATGCACCTGAAACTTCCCCTTACTTCCTTGACTGGGTGCATTTTTTCTTCTAGTGGCCCTTCTTGCCACATGCAAAACAAACAACATCCTATTCTCTTGCATCCCCTTTGATTTTCTTTTATTGGATGGCCTTGAAGAAGCTTTTGGCTTAAATCTCATTACCTTCCCATTCCTTTATTCACCATAATGACAAAAGGCTTTTCATGCTTTATATCATTTTCCACTTCAAAAATGAGGATAAGGAGATCAGATAGAGAATTCTCAATGTTTTTCATGTTGAAATTTACAACAAAGTTAGAGAAGATCTATGGGTGTGATGAAAGAATGTGATTGGTACCCCGTTCTTTAGGGAGTTTAAACCCTAGAACCTCCAAGTTCTCAATCTAGCCAATGAGCTTGACTACATGAGTCCCAGCTTGGTCACCCCCTCCAAGATTTCTCTGGAAAAGATCTTTGGAGATCTCAAACATATCGAGTATTTCTCTCTCCTGGTATAGACCACAGAGGTTCTCGAGCATGCTATAGGCATCTTTGCCTTTATGAGACTTCCTGAGATCACTAGACATCGATGATAACATAAAACATTGAACATCGAGGACATCATTCAAATGTTGATCATAGACCAGGAAATATTCATCACTCTCCCCTTGGGCGGGAAGATCAAAATGTGAGGACTGCAGCACGTAAAAATTTTCTTCATGATATAGCATAACCCGAAGGAACCTAAACCATTCCTGAAAGTTAATGATGATGATGATATTGTCTTTATCCATAATTTATCGTAGATAAAATGTGGTTGATGATTTTTTCATATTGATTCTATAAATTAAAAGAGAATATTTATCAGCACCATTTGATTACATTTTGTGAAAAATAATATATGAATTTATTAATTCTTCCACTATTTTATCATGTCCCAATGGCCCTCACCATTGAACATGGAATGTCATGTTTCCATGACATTCTAGTGGCAAGGATCCATATTACACTTCGCATAACCCCAACAAGGGTTGGTCATGCAATTTGAAGGTATTTAGGTAGGCATGTCTTTGCCAACTATGAGCTTACAGTTCCATGATCTTTTGTGTGGACTCCCCAAGAATGAAATCTTGATGTAGATTTCCTTAACACTTTCCTCCATTTTACAGCAAGTCTGGCAAGGTCTACTCCTCTTGATGTAAAATGTTTAAGTCCACTCGAATCTTTCATAAGATGTTCCTCTATAAAAGTAAGTGACCCAACAAAGGTTGGTCAGACACATAGTTTTATTGAGTCGTTCCCTTAATCAAGTAATGGAAGTCTTGGTCTAACTTAATATGGTATTTGAGGAATTTTATTCTTTTTTCATAGTTTTTCACTATCACATGCTTGTTAATGTTAAGTGAGTATTTTTTTAAGTGATTAAACATGTTTAGATAATGTTTACGCATAGTACGATTTTGTTTTATTCTATATTTGCATGCTTGTTTATTTCATTAATTATGTGATCGTGACAACACATACATAAATAATAAACCATGTAATCAGATAGAAATAAAATATGATGGCATGATCATGAGCTTCTATTGGATAGATTATCTAGCAGTTTTGTTTAGGTAACCCTGACCTAGGGAAAAAACCTTGAAACTGATAGTTCATGTTTTACAGCTCCCTCTTGTCCACCATTTTATCTTCTTGGGTTGGTTTCACCTCATCATCAGGTTTTGAACCATATCCTCTGACTTGGGAGATCCTCCATTACATGGGGTTTACATTAAAGAAACCATGGGCATGCAGGCCCTACATATTATTGGAAGATGGTTCATAGGCCAATGAATTTAAATTAAATAAATTAAAATGAAACCGTACACACACAAATGGTATTTGGTCTAGCTCATGATTATCAATATCATGAAACGACAATTACGCATATTTAGAATTCAAATTCATTTAATCTCTCTTTCATTTAAGATAAGCCGCGCTTGAATTCAATTAATTATGATCTTATAATTAATCAATTCTTTATCTTAAATTTCTTTATGAATTTCCTTTAGATTCATCTCATCCATATTGCTTGCAAAGAGCATTGAAATTTGGAGGAAACATGGTGAAATTCCATTTTTGGAAATTACATGGTGTGTAGGATATATTACACAACATGCAATTTTCACCCTTAATCCAAAGTACATGCAGGGGGCTTTGGCTTGTTTTCTATACTTTGGAAATTTTAGAGTACACGACGTGTAGATTAATCTAACACGGTGTGTACTTCCTTGTTATGTGGTTACCGACCTGGCAATCCCATGTACGTGGTACATGGCTTCTTCTTGTATACGGTTTCACTTGGGCCGGACCAGACTACCCAGTATGTTGATTCAACATACACGCCGTGTATTTCCGGTTTCCACATGTCGTTCAATTATTGTCAACACGGTGTGATAAATACATTGACATGCTCAATTCACAAGGTGTGGTTTGGATGACCAGTACCAGTTTGTTGAACCTAAGTACATGACATATAGTTTTAACTATATACCATGTATTCTTGTGTTGTACAGACAAAAAGAGCGGTTCCTTCGGATGCGTTCCTCATTTTTATTTTAATCAAAATTAAAATTAAAAAATCGTTTCTATGATGACAATCGTGAAACGAAGGAGGAAGAACACATCTCATTCATTCAGTCTTTTAGAATGATTTAAATTGAATTGAATCAAATATAAATGCGTAAATTATCAACGAAAATGAAATGACTATATTCAATGCTATAACCTCACTCTGATATCAATTGATGGTTCTGGGCATAGCGGAAGATCGGGGGTGGATATTCCCACATGGCTTTTTTTCACTATAAATGATAAATTCTGGATCAATATGATGATAAACTTCAGTCTCCACGGATCGAATCATAGAAATAGACAAGGAAGAAGGATAGACCCAGAACCACAAACAAGGACCATCCCAGGTTGATTATAATTAATTTAATTAATTGATAAGAAGTACCTTTTGGGTGTTCTATCATTGTTGATATTCTTGATCATGTTCTGATGTGATTCATGTTGTGTCATAGAATCCAACTGTAGACTTCCTCTAGCAGTGATCCATATGTGCACCACATATCTCTGGATGTCACCAAAAGATTCTCTAGGTGCTAGCGTGGAGAAACCATTGCTTGTGTTGTTCGCATTAGATCGTTTTAATCCAAAGGAGGAGGATCTCTCTCGGTCTTGAGAGATTTATTGGTGGAAGGTATTCTCTTGTCCTTGAGGGAATTCTCCAGAATTGTTGTGCACAATGATTGGGGAAATGTATTGGGGTTTTGAGGATATTTATAATCGGGTTTGAGGTTATAGTGTTATGACAATAAATAAACATGTTATGCATTTTATTTATTCAATTAACTCTTATTGAAAACACCCATGTTGAATAATTAATTCCTTGACATTTCCCCACACTTATTATAATAAATATCATTTAATAAAATAGTATTATATTTTCAATATCCCAACTGGAAAAACTACATGGTGTGTAATAATTAATACACAGTGTGTACTTTTTTTTCATAAAACTACAAAACATGTAATAATTAATACACGGCGTGTACTTGTTTCTTCATTTCCTTTCCAAAATGAAAACTACACGACATGTAATCATTAATACACGGTGTGTACTTGTTTTAAAAATAAAAACTACATGGTGTGTAATCATTAATACACGACGTGTACTTGTTTTCTTTTTATTCTTTCAACAACATTAAAACAATTTAGGCTTCCTTGAATAATTTTTAAACCATCAATGGCTGCTTCATGCTCTTGGGAGTACGCGCCACTCACGCCTGGGGGATTTCAAAAAAATTTGACCGTTGCCTCCCATCCATATCTTCCAGCGTCGTTGGCTCTGGCTGTGGCAAATCCTTGGACGGCTCCCCTGGCCACGGGTGATCCGTGGGAGCATCATCTGGGGCGGACATTCCAGGACGTTGTTAGAGGCTCTCACACTGGTGGTTCAGGGCCCTGTTTCCCGGCGGTGGCTCCATTCTCACACTGGTCACGCCGGTGCAGGCATACACTGAGGCTGTGGCGGGCCTCAAATGGACTCTGGTGGTGCGGTTCAGTACACTGAATCCCTCTCGTCTGGTTTTCATCTGCTTCGTGGATTACTGGGGTTTATAGGGGTGGGCTTGGGTGTTGGTTCTTCATCGTATCTCATTTTGATTAGTTTTCACTTCAGAATAGGATTTTTTTCATGCGTGGTGTATGGTTCCGAGGGCGTTCGGGCGCTGGAGTTTCAGCTTTCCCCGCTGGTCGATGGAGGCTCATAAGGGGTGGGAGGTTCCCTGCGCTGCGGTCTGGGTGAGTCTTCCTGGGCTCCCACTCCCCTTTTAGAATGGGGCGTTCCTGAAGGTCATTGGTGATGCTAATAGAGGGTTTCTGTGTGCGGATGATAGAACGTCGTGTGGTGCGGAGACACTAGTGTCCAGGGTTTGTGTGGAAATTGATCTTTCCCCTCCGTTTCCGGAAAATATCAGCCTCTCGGTTCCTAGGGTGGTAGAGTGGTTGCAGCATGTTGTGTTTCTAGTCTTCCCATAGTTTCTCTAGTCCTACTCTTTATAGGGTCACTCTTCACAGTCTTGCCTCAAGTCTCTTGTTATCCATGTTTCAGTTTCCAATTCCAAGCATTTTGGCCAGCTTGCAATGTCTCGGGAGGAGCGTCATGTGGTCGATGTGGTGCTCACGGTGCCGTTTTCATTAGGTTGCGGTCATGTCCCCCTGCCTAGCAAATGACCTGGGGAGCCTGTTTATAGCCCCGCCGTCTCCGGTTTTCAGGAGATGGTGCCTTTTTCGCATGTGGCACTGAAGGGCTCCGAGGATCCCGTCATGTGTCCACTTTTGGGGACTAGATAGGGTCCTTCTTGAGGAGTGTCAGGGAGGTCATGATTACCTCCTTCTTTCTTTAGTCAGGGAGGGGGTGGTGTTCTTGTGGCAGGCTACCTCGCAGGGGAGTCCTCTTTAGGTTTCTCTCTTCTTGTCAGGAGAGATCCGTGCAAGGTTCGTAGACCTAGAGGGCGATATAAAGTAAGGTCTTCCGGCCTGTTGGGTTGCGATTCTCAGGTCTCCCCAAGGACTGTGGTTGGATGGGGGCCATAGGGGGATAACTTGCCAGGCAGTTCGGGGTGCGGAAGGGAAAGTGAGGATGTCTCATATCCATGTCTCGTCTCTTATCTTTCAGGTGATCCAGTAGACAGTCCTGGGGTGTGCAACAGAGCTATGGAGAAGAGGAGGGAAGTTAGGGGGAGGTATCTCTCGCCAGTGCAGATGTCCATGTCGCCTGGGGGAAATACCAGGATTCTTTGGGTTTAATGCCGCCGTTCTTACTGTAGAAATCTCAAGGAATCAGATCCAGGGTGAAAACTGATTTCATTGCCTCGGAGTCTAAAAAACACAAAGTTATATTGGTGGTGGTTTTTAATCACAAGAAGAAAGTACCCATGATTCACGAGTTCACCCATAAGATCAATATGCACGCAGCCATGCATGGGGACCCAATTAACAACCACATTTGGCTTTTCGAGAAGAGAGGGGTTACGGTGGACCTTGTTCAGGTTGGGGACCAAATTTTGATGTCGAAGGTCACATGTGATTGATATGAGTGCTTCTTGTCAGCTTTTTAAGGAAGTTTTGATGGCCGTCGTAGATAAGTGTTGTGGTCGGAGCTCTCAGGGTTCGATCCAGGAGATTTTCCGTGACTTGTGGGAGGAGATTTAAAAGAAGGGGTGAGGAGATTTCATGCTTCAGGAGAGCTTATCCTTTGCTCAGTGCATGGCAGGGAAGGCTCTCTTCGACGTGGGTTTCTCGGGAGACCCTTTTACCTGGTGCAACAATCGTAGGGGGGAGTGTCGGTGCTGGAGTAGGCTGGACAGGTGCTTTCCAAATGAACGGGCCATTGAGAGGTTCAATGAGTTGAAGGTCCTTCACCTTACCCAGTGTATCTCAAACCACTCTCCCCTCCTTCTTTATTTGGGTGGTTCAAAGGCACCCCAGGAATGTTTAGGGTTTTTCATCCAGTGGGTGAGCAACCCGGAGTTCCATAGGTTGGTGCTACAGGTTTGGAGTGCTCCGTCGAGGTGGTACTCTTGGGCGGCATTCAACTCCTTGGTAAGGAGGTTGAAACAGGAACTGGAGGGTTGGGAGATCTCTTTACCTGCATGGGATCGGGATATGGATTCTATCAAATAGGACATAGAGATCATGGACGCTAGTTTATGGGGTTGCTGGGATGTTTAGTTGTTTGAAGAACGTTCAGTGATGAAAGAGCATTTGGTAGTATAGGTGGTTTCCCAAGAGCACAGAGCGAGGGACCGGTTTAGAGAGAGGTGTCCTAGATGAGGGGATAAGAACTCAGCGTACTTTCATGCTTGCATCAGAGAGAGGCCGTGGGTGGTAATGGCTAACTTGGCCTTAGAGGACGGTTCTTTCTCAGATGACAGGGATGTGGTTGGCGGATTTGCCATGTCTATTTTTAAATATCTCTTGGCAGGCCCGACCGAGGGGTTTTCAATGGGGTACCCTTCTGGAGAGGTTGTTCTTTGGGAGGTGATTCAGAATCATGTGTCTGCGTAGGATAATGCTCTGATTGAAGGAATTCTAGAGGAGGAGGAGGTTCGGGTGGCCGTGTGGCACCTGAAGCCGAACAGCGCTGCAGGGATGGATGGTTTCCCCAGGGATTTTTACAAAGGATTCTTCGATGTTGTTAAAGGGGACGTGGTTTTTGTGATACATGATTTTTTTCCATGGAGGTGTCCTCCCCTGGATTGCGGCTATGACATCAGTGGTTCTCCGACCGAAGTCCAATGATCCTTCTTCCCTCAATCAGTACCAGTCGGCCATTTTATGTAACATTCCCTACAAAGTTTTGGATTCTGTGATTAACAAAAGGGTGGTCATTTTTCTGCCTCGGTGGGTGTCTCTGGAGCAACATGGGTTTGTGCATGGGTGGTCGATTCAGGGGGCCATGGTGCTGGCTCTAGAGCAGATGGGTCCCTGATCCTGTAGTCTAGGGGATCTAATGTGGCGTTGATGCTTGATATGACTAAGGCATATGACTGTATGGAATGGGGGTTCATTAATAGGGTGCTCAGGAATATGGGGTTCTCCGACTGGGCTTGTGATATTATTTTCAGGTGTGTTAGCTCGTCGTGGCTGGGGGGGTCTTTCATGGGGAGGACACATGGTTTTTTCAAGTCGGTTCAGGGTTTGAGGCAAGGTGACACGTTATCGCCGAGCATCTTCATTTTGATGTAGGATACTCTCAGCTGGCTACTGAACAGAGGAGTGAGTGAGGGGGATACCCTACCTTTCTATAGGAGACATGGCTGCCAACCCATATCCCACTTGATGTACGCGGATGATACCATCATTTTTATGAATTTCGAGGCAAGATCCATTCGTGCAGTGTATAAAATTGTGATGGAGTATAGCAATTGGAGTGGACAGCTTGTGAGTAGTGAAAAAAGAAGTTTTTTCATTGTAAACTCTTGTAGAGAGGGAAGAGAGGAACATGCGAGCTCCGAGATGGGCATGGGGAAAGGATATCTTCCAAAGGAGTACTTGGGAACTCCGGTTTCTTCTCATAGGTTACATAACAAATACTTTGATAGGTTGTTGAACAAGTTGATGGGCCACATCATGGACTGGAAAAACCCCTTCCTGTTTATTGGGGGATGGATCGCGCTTGTGAACAGTGTGATTTCTGTGGTTTTAGTGCATGCGATGGAATCTCCTGGTGTCCCCAAGGTGGTCATTCTTCACTTTGACAGGGTGATGGACCGTTTTATCTAGGACGCTTCACTGGAGGGGAAGCAACAATGGGTTTCGTGGGGGAAGATGGATCGACGAATCAGCAAAGGAAGGATTGTCGTCAGGAGCATGGCGGACACGCTGCGTGGTTTACGTGCCAAGATTGCATGGGAGATCATAGGGGGTGACACGCTGTGGGGGAGAAGCATGTTTCTGAAGTATAAAGCATTTGTTGACTCCCTAAAAATCCGGGGTTCGTCACTGTGGGCCGCAATCTGCAACATTGTCCCGCAGTTGCTCCCTTTCTCTCAATGTATAATAGGGGAGGGGCAGATCCGTTTCTGGGAACATAACTGGGCAGGATCGGTGCTGGGTTACCCTGGGTGCCTGACCCCTTTAATTTATATCAGTGAGGCAATCTTGTATCCCCTGTTTTTCAGATCGATTCTGGATGATGCACAACAGAGGGTCTTCGATTCAGTTGGGCTCACCCCCGATAAAGATAGGTGCGTGTTTACCCCTTCAACGTCGGGTAAGTTCAACCTTAAAGGCATCCGTAGGGGTTTCATGGGTCAAGGGCACCAGGAGCAGGGGCACAGGGGGCATGGAGGAAGAGTATCCCTGTAAAATTGAACTTCCTGACGTGGCAGATCCATAAAAATGTTATCCTCACGGACGTGAGCATCAAAAGGCTGGGCATCATCTTAGCATCCTGCTGCCAGTGTTGTCTGAGCAGGAGGGAGGAGAGTTTGAATCATATTTTCATTGAGGGGGCTTGGGCTCATATGGTGTGGATGTTATTTGGAATTCATATGGGGTATTCGACAAATGCATATAACCTGGAGAGTTTTTTGGAGTAGTGGTTTCAGGGGTGTGAAGATAACCCGGAGGAGGCTAAGGCCCGTGCCATTAATTTTAATGCAGGATGCTGGGTGCTATGGAAGGAAAGGAACAATGCATGGTTTGAGGGAACCAAGTCTACAGGGAGGGTGGTGGTGGTGAGGATCAAGTGTACGATTATTGAGCCGGTGGATCTTGCGGATATTGGAACAGAAGTGCCCTCTCTTCAGTGTTTACAGTCCCCTAGATTGTTGCAAGACAGAAGGTCTCCAATGGGTAGGGGAATTGGATTCTATGGATCCCCCCCGAATATGGTTATATGCTTCATATTGATGGATTTTGTGCAGTGTATATTATGTGAGGAGGGGGTGCGGGATCACTGATGGAGTGTGGTTTTGGCCTTCTCAGCTTTCTATGGGAAGGGGAGCTCGGTCCGGGCATAGGCTTTGGCAGCTCTCTACGGGCTGTACCGTTGTAGTCATATGGGCTTGGACATTGTCCAACTGGAAACTGACTCGAAGATTGTGCATGAGGCCTTAGAGGGGCGCGACAGTATGCCATGGAAGATCACTTACATTATTAGACAATGCAAGATGCTCATGAACAACAACATTTGGGTCACACACACTTGGCGGGAAGGGAATAAAGTGGCGTATTACTTGGCGTCTATTGCAGTTCCTGGGGAACCGGTTGTTTGGGGTGATAATGATACCTCTTTCAAATTGGAGGGGGTGATCTTGATTAGGGGTGACGCCCTCAGCTTACACTATTTCCGTCCCCCATAGGTGGGGGTTTTTGTCTTTGTCCTTGTGTTGTTTCAGCATCATTATTTTTTGAATAAAAACCATAGTGGTTGGATGGATTAAACCACGTATGGGAATAATATTTATTATACTTGAGATACACGAATACACTTAGTGTGTGTCCCTCTAGGCATCTTTCTCGTTTCCATTAAGAAGGCTTGTCTAAATTCCAAGATTATTATATGGAAACATGTCAAGGAACCCAAGAGAAAGAAGTTGACGCTGCATTGACGTGTCACCTCATATGAATGCTTACCATGTAATTTAATACCTTTGTCTCAATATCTCATCAAGAAGGTTTCATGGTAGTGTCGTAAACATATATGCTTGATCTGTTGTTCTTTGAATACCTGAAATAAACCCATCATTACACCATGTACATGGAATTTCATGTGACAGTTCTATATCAATCAAAGGGCCGAGATATCAACTTCCATAAATGGAAGGGACAAATACTTCCTCGACTTATCCATTAAGAACAATTCCTTCGTGTTGCACCCAACGTACCCCACTTCATGCCAACTACCTTCGTGATGGTTTTCTTAATCTAATATAAGTGTGTGAGTCATGACATGAGTTAATGATAATCTTTCAGTCTAAGAACCATTACACACGCTCACAGATAGAATTGCATGATGACACCAAGACATGCAGAATTACTACTCGTGGGTCTATTCTCATAATATCCCACCTTGGAGATTACCAAGTGCGAACTCCATGAGAGAGAGTTTCGTCCTCTTACGAGTACACGAACATGATGAAATGTATACTATGTGTCGAATCGTAGTATGTCATCCATACATAACTCTTTATTTACGAATATTGTTATAGAATTTCAAGGTTCTCATCATAGAAGGGATATTAAATGAACTTATTAATGCAACAAATATTCTAGGACATTATTATATTATAGTCATGCAGAACAATGAACAAAATTTAACAAGTGTACATTCATGTAATCAAAGTACAAATAGTTGGTTCTCAGGACACCAACTCTAACACCTTCCACGAATCTTATCTATGACCTATAGTTTCCTATTAAACCATTGACTTGACCCTCACTTATATAGATACCTTTAGGAGGAGACTCGATAATCACACTTACACTGATGGTGTGATCTAACCCTTTAGGCGAGAGTTTCATTTGGAACCTCTTGGTGGAAGAGTCAACGCCTTAAGACGTTAGTTTGGGTATGGACTGGACATCATCAGTTCATACTCAGATTGATTGTATTAGGAAAAAAGGTTGTGGTTTATCTACAATGTTGGAATGAGGGTTTCCTTGGTCAGCGAAAAAAGAACCCCAGGAAGCACATGATAAACTCCTGTGTAGGAGGGTGCAACTAATCAATAGTGATTCGGCCAAACGTACCCTCTTGGAAGCCGATGTTTTGAGTTTTATGTTCCCAATGAGCGTGGATAGAGTTCCTCCAGGACTCTAACTTTTTGATAGTATATAATCTTGGGAAGGGGAACATGGTAGCAGATGCACTAAGTATGTGGTCTGGCCTACAACTACTGAGTGAGGCATCAGAGTAACTAGTCACGCTGCAGATATCCATCATGGATAGAGATGAAGCTGCTTAAATTCAGTCTATGGCCTTCACTCCCCCACTCCTTCAGCAAGTTGGGGAGGTGCAGCTTGGGGGAATTGACTACGAGGCTCGACATGATCAGATATCCTTAGGGTAGGCACCTGATGGGTTTTATGAATGTGAGGAGCACATTGTCCTCTTCAGAAGATGTATCATGGTACCAGTGGTGCTTCAAATGGAGTTGTTGAGGGAGTTCCATACGTCCCCTCTGGTGGAACAACTTGCTGTGGTGAAGATTTTCCAGGACCTCCGGCGTTAGTAATGGATGCTAGAGATGAATAAATCAGTGGTAGAGTTTGTATCATGAAGTCTCACTTGTCATTAAGTGAATACTACATAGATTTGGCAGAATTATTATTCCGACAAGATACGGAAACCCTTCGAGTTGTAGGAGGCGAACCATGTATTCTTGCGAGTCTCTCCTCGACAAGGACTATGAAGATTTTACCGAGATGGCAAGTTATCACCGAGGTTTATCGGTCCTTTTCTGATACTTCAGAGTATATTTGAGGTATCATACCACTTGGATCTTCCACCATAAGTGGAGACGGTGCACGATGTCTACCACATATCCCAACTGAGGAGATACATGCATGACCCATCTCACATCATTGACCACGTTGAGTTGGACTTTGACGATGGGACGACGTTTACAGAGGCTCCAGTGGAGATTGAGGATCGATAGGATAGGGTCCTTCATGGGAGGTCGATACATTTGGTTCATGTACTCTGGTAGCACAGGAACCTCTAGGAGAGCACATTGGAGAAAGAGGATCAGATTCGTGTTCAGTACCCTCTTTTGGTTTTTTTCCTTTGTTTTGGATTTCATGCATGTAAATCTCTAAGGTGGGGAGAATTTAATGTCTCAGAAATTCTGTATATTATTTTAAAATTATATATAATTATTTCAAGATCGTGAAATTTGATGGCATGTGATTTCGAGGCCTAGAGTTCGCAGAATGATCCGTCGAAGTTTTGTGAGTTTTAATTAGAGCGGTCAATCATTTTTCCTAAAAAAAGTGGAATAAATCATAAATAGTAACTCGAATCAGGAATCAAAGGATACTGTTGCATTCAAGATGGCGGGTTTACCCTAGGCGTGACTTAATTTTATTATGTGTGGTCCTCATGTGAGAAACCCCAAAAATTCCATAACCGTATATAAAATAATTAAATAAATTATTTTAATTTTTAAATGCTTATTACTCACAAACGGTAGCTCAGATTGAAAATCTGAGAACACCTCTGTACTCTTGAGGGAATTCTTCATTTAATAAGATACTAACATTGGCGGGCCTTGGCCACTAGTTAATGTTAGTTTTTCACCATAAATAAAATATTAAGTAACAATTATTTTATTTTAAAATCCACAACTATTAAACGGTAACTCAGATTTGAAATTTGAGAGTACCGTTGCGTTCTTTTGGGCGTGTTTCACTTATGTAGAGCCCAACATCGACCGACACGGGTTGAGGGTGGTTGTTATTATTTTTCTGAAATTTTCTTTGGTACGTTCAATAAACGCGCAAGCGGTGTTATATATCTTTTGATCTGGTGATCGAAACTGAAATATGAGGGCACTGTTGAACTCGTATCACCGATATTCGATTAAGAAGGACTTCAACATGACTGAATTAGGTCGAGGGTGAACGTTAGTGTTCATGAATTTTGTGGGAGAGTTAAGAAAATTAAAATAAAAAATAACTTTTATTTTATTTCTAAAACCTCCCATTTTAAGATTAGTGGTGGGTACCAACCAAACTAACCCCCCCCCCAATTTAAATTTAAATTTTGGGACCACCCTACCCTTTAACTCTTCCTTTTATATGAGATAAATCTTGGTTTTCCTCCCATTGATGTGCCAACTCATTTAGTTTATTTAATAAACATATTTGGAATTTCACCATTTGGTTGGAGAATTGTTAGAAAAAGGGAGATCTATAGGAAACTTTGAAGGAGATTTTTCAACGATGAACACCCACTATAATGAAGAGAATCCTCCAAAATCAGAGAATGAGGATGATGCTTGGGCCCGGATCAGAAACATCTTCCAGGATCAACGAACGCCGACGTCACCATCTCATCGACTTCGTATTCTTCCTCGTTCCACCTCCAATGGACAATCGAGGTAGGGGTTTATATATATGTTTGAATTTGTATTATTAATTCTTCATATACTAAATTTATGATGACGATGGCCAAATGAAAAAAGCCATCTTCACGCACATAAACCATGCTCATCTTTCTTTTTATTCTTCGTGCGTTATTCGTGCGCTCTTCAATGCCTAATATTTATTGGCATTGGAAATATGGAGTTTTGCTGAACGTGATATATGTACATGAAGCCCTCAACACAAGGATCACAAATATGCAATTGTTTAATTTTTAGGGTATGGAGTGAAGTCGCAATGGCTCGTGGAAGGAGGTGGCCAAATGTTTATTGGCTCTGGAAATGCAATTTTCTGTTGAGCATGACATATGGACGTAGAGCCCTTGACCCGAAGATTGTGAATATGCAATCATTTTATTTTTAGAGGTTATAAAAAAGATGAGACACCCCACAGATGTAGTGACATGGTGGACTAGGGTGGTCCGGCGTGGCTGGTGCAAGCGGTGCGAGGGCAGCAAGCGATGCCATGTGGCTTCATAAGATGACGAGACAGATTAGGCGGCAGCACGAGTAGGCGGTGCGACGAAGGCAAGTCGTGTGCAAGGCAAAAGTGTAGTGGATTTCCTGTTCATGTACAGGGGTACAAAATCGTGGAAGAAAAAATTAGATTTGAGAGAGAAAGGAATAGATAAGAAATAAAATTTAAAGAAAAATGAATATAAAAAAAGAGATAGATGCACTATTAGGACCCGTGTGCACCAAAATGGGATACCCCTCTTGTGCGTGAATCTCAAATGAGATTGGAGAGAGAAAAATTCAATGAAATAAAATAATAATAATAATAATATAATATTATTATTATTTATGGTTGTTAAAACCCTAATTCATCTGTAACTCATATGTGTGACCGTAATTTCACGAACCGTCAGCGGCAGTGCAACCCTGACTTCGAGACGAAAATTATGAGCCCAATATTGGATGACTTTTTCGGGTTTTTGGATCGGGTACCCGATACACTCAAATAATAATAATAATATATTATTATTAAATATTTGACCCTTCATAACTCATGTGTGTGACGTCCGATTGACTTACCTTCTATGGCAACATGATCCTATCATTAAGGCGGTCGATTTAAGTCTAATGTTTAATATTAAATTCTTGTTCATGGTTCGGGTTCAGGAAACACCCAATAATAATATTATTTTTATTGGGGGATCTTGTATTCGATATATCATCCTCATACAGTGTCGAAATGATGAACCGTTTGTGGCACCAGAAACCTTGGGCCGAGACAGTTAATTTGGGATACCCCACTTGAGTTTGGATAAAGTTGGGGCACGTCTGGGTGCGATCGATCACAAATCCAACCGAGTCCTTGTGGCTAAAAAGGCAATAACTTACATAAAAGATGTCTGATTTATGCATCATCTATTGAATTGAGACCGCATTTACATGGTAGTACATTTGGGATAATTCTTCTATGGACATCATGAAGTTGGATAATCGACAAGTGGAATGATGATAAAACCCTTTTAGAGACAAGTTATCTTAGTGTGGGAACCCTGTAGCTGGCTGTGACAATGTACAAGGATCTTGTGTGGGTCTGATGACGTACTGTGATGATGTACTAGGATCATGTGGGGGTATAACAGCAAACTAACAATGTACTAGGATCATGTGTGGGTATGATAAGGTAATGATGATGTATTAGGATCTTGTGTGGGTCTGAGAATGTACTGATGATGTACTAGGATCATGTGTTGTTCTGACGACGTATAGACGATGTACTAGGATCCGGTGTGGGTCTGACGACATACTGACGGTGTACTAGGATCAAGTGTGGGTCTGACGACGTACTGGCGATGTACTTGGATCTTATGTGGGTCTGACGATGTACTGATGATGTACTAGGATATTGTGCGGGTCTGACGATGTACTAGGATCTTGTGTGGGTCTGGAGAGCTACTTGGATCCTGTGTGGGTCTGGCGATGTAGTAGGATCCTGTGTGGGTTTGACTAGGTACTAGGATCTTGTGTGGGTCTGACGATGTACTACAATATTATGTGGGTATGATGATGATTTATGATCCCTCATGGGACTTCATATTAATAGATTAAGATTATTTAGTAGTTACATCTAATCATCTCTACAACTGTACCTAAGATATACCTGGTGTGGGCTGAGTCTATACATTGTGGTATTTTTCCTTCGTCATGATACCTTGGTGGTATTCTTCTATCTGGCGTACATGTTTGGTACTTACCCTTGTTGTATTTCGTCCATTGTGGAACAGCTGATCTTTGGGATATTGGGTTGGACTCTGTGTTTCCTCATGATTGAGATGGGTATACATGATAGTTTAGTTATATGTATGGGGATATACCTATGTAGGGTTCTCAGATGATTTTATGATTTGGGGTTTTTCTTTTTTAGATTTGGTGAGACCTTGAGAGTCTTGGGGTCCCTACTATGTATAGTTATACTCACCCCTGCATGGGCTATGCTCGCACCTTGTTGTGTTGGTTGCAGACGACAGATTGCGCTAACTGGGGATGAGGGTACCAGGACTAGGGGTAGCTCAGAGGTGTACCCTAGACGAGGAATACCATAGAGAAGACCGTTTGAGAGTTGTACCTACCCTGAAGGTAGGATCCTTGGCAGGTGTTCACATGAGTTATCCTGTTTACTTTTACCTTCCATTTTCTTGTACTTTCTAGTTGGGCATGTATTATAGCCCCTTTTACTTACTTACTCACTCTATTTACTATTCATTTTACCTTGTGTTCATATCTAGATATGTGCTTGGTTGTGTGTGTACAGGTCATAAATGCAATTCATTCCCGATTTTTGGGAAATACACCTCTAGTGATAGTCGGCAGCCCCTAGCCAATGGAAGGCAGGCTTGGGGTAGTCACGACATGGGCCCTGGGGGACGAGTCGTGAAATATGTATAGTATGAAGCAAAGCAATGATGTCAAGATGAGACTACTCATACAAATGTTTTAGGGATGGAGTTCACTCCATCTAATTTAGTTAATTCGCCACCCTCTTAGTGGCACTATTATTATGTTCTTTTTTGGGAACATTGTTTATATTATAAATGATTATATTTTTTTGAAAATTTTATTTATGGTTTTTTATTTTTGTAGTGATCTTTATTGTTAGAATAGGATTGGAAAATCCCTTTATTATGAAAATTAGAATCCCTTTTATGATGGATCAAGATAAAACCCATTACATGACTGAATCCCCAAACACAATATAGCCTAAAAATGACAAGAAAATTGTAAATTGCAGTAAATCCAATCATCTCGAAGTCAAATCCATATAGACTGAAAGACTAAGGTATAGAAACATAGAATTATAATTTGATTGAAATCCCACATGGTAGCCATAGAGTAATTGAACCACTGACTGAGACATACAAACAATAGAATCCACTGGGAACTACTAAGAAGATAATCAGGGTTGATGGATCTGCTGATAATGGCAACAACCTCTCTAAAAAATCAACATCCCCTACTAGAGCAGGTTCTTCTTCGTAGTTCATCGACCCATTATTTGAGTAAGATTTGACCCTCATTTATGTCCCTCACCATCATACCAGGGTTTGAGTCTTGCCTTCATATACCATGATAATTAGAATACTTTATATCAACTAGCCCTGGTGTTGTCCTACCATCCCCTACCTTCGATAAGGAGTCCAGATCTCACCGTTGACCCCTACAATTAGTTTCCATTAATTTTTTTATAAACAGTTATTTGAAATGAATATATATTCATATTGTTTTGATATTTTAGAACAATGTTCCACAAGTCATTTGTGATGTGTATGAATCATCCTCACCTCAATCTGATGAACAGGTTAACCAGAATGACTCCACTTCTGTAGATATGGCTTTTAACATCCCGAAAAACAAGTTTTTACAGCATTAAAAAAGTGTTATAATCATCAGTTCTATTAAATGGTGGTTCTGTTTATCATATCTAAAAAAGTGCTAATAAAGGCCCCTTTTATAAGCACTGATAAAATGGGTCATTTATCAGTGCTAAATAAAGCTGGAAAAATGACCTTTATCGGTTCTTTTTTAGTGTTGATAAATGTACGAAAATGTAATTTTTAGAATGATTTTTTTTTTCAGAAAATGGGAGGGTGGGACCTCCCCCTTTTATCAGTGCTTGATCCCGCTTTTAAGAATGCTAGTCTAGAATTACCACCCCTTTAACAGGTCTAGAAATCCCCCCACCATTTAGTAGTGATAGGGCTCTGCATCACCCACCCGTGCACACCCTTGACTTTACTGGGTTTCAAAACTGAGAACTCCCCCTCATAATCTCACTCCTTTTTCACTCCCCTATGTCGTTTTCTTCAGTATTTTATGTTACATCTATATATTTTTATTGATTTCTTAATATTTATTTATCCATATATATATATATTTTATACATATATAAAATATGATTTTGTGTCTGTGAATGCATGTTTATAAATACATACATACATATATATATATATATATATGTATGTATATTTGTGTACATCCATAAATATAGTTATATATATTTATATTTATTTAAATATATTATACATTAATCTTTATATACATATATTAAAATATATAGATAAATATATTTCAGTTTTTCAATGTACACACAAATATATTTATACATATATAAAAATTATGTATACAGAAATTGTATATGTATATAATAATTTATTAATTTTTAATTTTAATAAAATGGATATGATTTTTTATTTAGATAAGATTTATATAATTATAAATATACTTTACATGTAAATATGTTTACATGTATATTTATAAAATTAAATTATTATGTGTGAATATATAAAAAATATGTATATATTTTTAAATATTTGATTATAAATAAAACTAAATTATGAAAATTGATAAAATTTAAAAACATTAATATGAATATGAATGTAATTCTTGTGAAAATTTATGTCCCCACTAAAAATGGGAAAAATCACCCCCTTAAACGAGGTTGAATGTCCATAGAATGTTAATAAAATAGGATTCATCGACTAAAAACTCATTTTTAAAGTCTTTATATGGAATATTTGGGTCTATGAAAACATTATTGGGGATTCCTACATAACAATAATACATTGATCTCATTTCAAGATTTGATTTGATATGTGGTAGAGCTCAAACGGAAACTCAGATCCAAATTTATGACCTTTTGAAATATGATTTATGTTATAAATTTATTTTATATATTTTATATATTTTTTATTTTTGTGTATCTTCTAATGGTTAATAAATAACTAATAATCGATAATAACTAAAATGTTATTAACTAATAAAAAATTTTCTAATTTTTTTATAAGACATTTTTACTAAATATCTTATATTTTATGTTTAAATGTCTATTTTACCTTATCTAAAACATATTTAAAAAATATATATTTTTTAATGAAATATGATATTTATTTTTGAAAAAATCAATTTATCAGCGTTAGTAAAAAACACTGATAAAGCCCCCCCCCCTTATCAACGCTACTAAAAAAGTGCTGATAAAGGGAGTCCCTTAAACATCGATAAAAATCATTGATCAAGGGGTACCTTTACAAGTGCTAAAAAATGTAGATAAATAGGTACTTTTAACATCACTTTTTAGAATTATTAAATGAACCTTTATGTGCGGTGTTTTAGCGGTGATAATGATACCCCATTTATCAATCCATTTTTTTAGTATTGTTAATGGGAGGCCCTACATAATGATGTTTATGTGGTAGTGATCCACGTGTGTCCTTTTATTTAAAAATTACATTTTAAAAATATATGATTTCATATTTATGTTTAATTTATTTATTTATAGTATTGTTAACATAATAGTTGTTTTTTGTGTAGGTGAATTATTTTTCTCTTGTTGGGGTGGTTTTTTTGGAAATTGATACCATGGTGAGACTTTTTTGAGAGGGGGTCGTAGGTGAAAAAGATAATTAATCATTGATGTTTTTAAATGATTATGGATATTAAATGAAAGTGTAATTATACTAAATATTGATTGAAATGTATATAATATGATTTTTTGTATATTTAATCTAAATTTTATTTTAATTAAATTATTAATTTTCATACTGGTGCATTTTTATATGGGTGTATTTTGTAATGTGTGTTGTTATTGAAACAACACAATGAAATAGTAGGGAATTTATCAGCATTATGTAAAAACATTGATAAATGGGTCCTCATTTTAAGGACCTTGATGAGGACATTGTTTTTTAGTGCCATTAAATCTCTTTGGGTTGTGTTAAAAGGAATATATGTGGTAGTGGAAATTCAATTTTTTTGTAGTGACATTCATATCCCTATATACGCATAAAATGAAAAGGTTTTGAAGACATTGTGGTCGTAAAACCAATGAGTAAACGTTGCGTCACTAGATGAGGGAGGAAGTAAATTCAGGATATAATGGGATTACAACCATATGTCACCATGGATTTCATGATGGAGTGATGATTAGTTTTTTAAAAAATAAAAAATTATTTTTAAAATTATTAAAATTAAAAACAAAATTCATATTCCCCATAAATATTTTAAAGAGTAAAAAAAAATTCCAAAACTATTTTTCATAAAGATATATTCAACCAAAATTCTCTATCAATTTTAAAAATATAATTTTCATTAACGAAATATGAAAACTCTTTTTTCAATAATAAATTTCAAATAATGAAATTAAAATAAATCAGACATTCACTTAAAAAATATATTTTTTAATTGTTTTCATTAAAAATAAAATAAAATACTAACTTATATTAATTAAAAATTAGTAAAAAAATAACATTTCCACTGGATGTAATAATAAAATCTATATTCCAAATTTATTAATATTTTATCAAAAAAATATTAATCCACTATAAAATTAAAAAATATCCCTATTTTCAAATTAAAAAAAAAATTAAAAATAAATATATTATTTTAAAGAATAATAAATAAATATTAATTTTTATGATGTATTTGGAAATTAAAAAAGAAAATTATTCTTTTATATTATGATAAATAAAGAATTTACCATTTCTTAAATGATCCTATTTTAAATTTAAAATATCAAAAAATTCCCCTTATCCTTTCAAACAAAATAAAAAAATTCAATTAAAAAAATTAAGGTTAAAAAAAATCTTCATTTTCCCTTAAATATTACATTATAATAAAGGATATGTATTTATTTTATAACAAAGGTTTAATTTTTTATTTTATTTTTTATTTTTAATTAAAATATATTTGTTTTCAATTTGTAATTACTTGATTTTATTTTAAGGAAATATTAGTTATTTAACGTAAAATTAAAAAAAAAATTATTTTTTAAAGTGAAATGTGGATATAAATTTTCAATAAAGAATTTTTTTTATGGTTTTTCGTAGGAATTTTCTTTTTCTTTCTAAAAACGCAGTAATGGACTTTGTTTTCATTCAATTTAATTTATTTTAAAAAAATGATTTTGTGATGAATTTTTAAAATGGAAAAAAATGTATTTGATATGTTGATATGGGATAAGTCAAAATATTTTAAACAAACGGGTCCTGGAGTGTGTGAACGATGTTCACAAAAACCACACTGCTTGTAAAAAACAATTATTAAGGTATTGCAAAAATATTTTACAATTAATTATTTTTTAAAAAATAATTCTTTGATTATAGATAGTTATTTAAATTAAGTTTGATGGATATGAAATGTCTTATATAATATGAATTTAATATTTTGTTTTTGGTAGAATTAATAAATATTAAGAGGTGATTTTGTATCTAAAATGATGCTAAAAATAAAAATCTCCCAGAGAAATTGCATATATATATTAGTTTTAATTATATATATAGTTAGTTATATATATTTATTTATATTTATATATATTTATTTATATTTATATATATTTATTTATATATATATAGTTATATAGTTATATTTTTTATTTATTCATGTATTAATATATATTTATATGAATATTTGTAAATAAATTTATAAAATATGTTTTCGTGTGTGTGTATAAATAATCAAACAAAGAAATAAATACATATATAAAAAATACATATATATATATATATTATGTGTATCTTTACTTTAAATTATACACAATTACATATATTGACTTATATTATATCATAATATGTATATTCCATTGTTAGGATATATAGATAATATATATCAGTTTGTTACACATAGTAATATATATATATATAGACACACACACACACACATTATATAGGAATGTAAATATTCATATTTTTGTTTTTTAAATAAAATGGATATTAGTTTTTATTTAGATAATATTTATATATTGAGAAATATATTTTATATGTAAATATGTTTAATTATTTATTTATAAAATTAACTTTTTTGTATATTCCTATGTTAGGATATATAGATAATATATATTAGTTTGTTAATACAGACACATACGTATATATATATATACATACACACATTATATAGGTATATAAATATTCATATATTTGTGTTTTAAATAAAATGGATATTATTTTTTATTTAGATAAGGCTTATATATTGAAGAATATATTTTATATGTAAATATGCTTAATTATTTATTAATAATATTAACTTTTTTTGTAATTCAATTGAAAATAATCTAGAATAAAATAATGTGAAATGAAAAAAATTTCAATTGTAAATAGTATTTGTGATGACTAAATAGTTTTTTTATAAATTGTATCACCCTAAGGTTAATTTCCACGTCCCTTCACAATTTCTATTATTTACGTCCTGATTTTCCATGATGGTTAAATGTGATGAATTCCAATAAAAAATAACTTTTTGCGGTTGGAATTCATCGTAAAAAACCTATTGCAAAAGCCATTAGTTTTATAGTGGTATATAAATATTATAACATTGTGATATGAACATTATAAATAACATATCAAAATATTTGTACATATAAACTATATAATTTAAAATTGAAATTCATGTTAAATAATGTTTTATTAGTAACTTTATTTTCATTATTTATACAATAAAACATTTAAAAAATGATATTAATCGACAAAAATAATTAATAATTTGTATTTTCATAGGATTTTAAAAGAAAATCCCCGCACCATGACCGCAGTAATGAAAGTCAGTCGCAAAGCGTCCCACCTCGACCTTATTATGCCTCATATATGACCGCACTCCACGACTGCACTCTGCCCCGCTATGACTGCCCCGAACATCGGAACCTCCATATCCCCCATCAACCATGCTTTACCTCTACCATAACCTCCCATAGTGACTATATAGTTCTCCTCCTTGTATGCCTACACATCCACATCCTGCCTCAACCGCGTTCGGCCTCCAACAGGACCTCCCGGAGCGACTGCACCAGGCTCCACCCCACACACCTACACATCCATATCCCACCTCAATTGTGTTCCACCTCTGCCAGGAGCTCTTGGATTAGTATGGCTTCTAGATCTCCTTAGTCACCCCAGGGAAGTGCTCTGAGGTGAATGGGAGGACTGGACACCTCCCTTCATTGTAACCATTCTCACAAATTCCACCCATTGGAGCAGACTTTACCGCGTATTGTGTTCCTAGGGGTAGTTGGGGTAAATTCAGGATCCCCTCACGTGGGTTACCCGGGAGAGTAGATATAACTTGTGTAAGAGTTGGGGTGAATTAGTGATCCCCTAGATTGGGTCCCCCTTGGGCGTGTTCCCAGGTGAATAGGATGGCTGGACACTGCCCACCATAATAGGAATCCCCATGTGACGTCACCCTAGGGTTATCCAGTGTCGGTGTCGGGTTTGGTTTCATTTTGTATCTTCTTGTTTATGTACCCCAGGGAAGTGTTCCCAGGGGAAGGGGATGGATGGATGGGGTCCCTCGAAGTCTTCCTCTATTTCCATCGGGATAATATATGGTCATTGGTGATAACCTCTTCTATTGAAGACCTCTTTCCTGGCATCATCATGGGTCGTGGGACTCCAGGAAACTACTATATATTTTTTAACTTTTCTAATGATATTCCACCAAAACATGACTTCCAACGGGTTCCAATAATCCATCTCTTTAAAAACTTCGTCTTTATCATTAGGCGGTGAGGGGGTTCAGAGAAGAGGAAAATTCCAGTTAGAGGCTTTCAGTTTGAAAACACAGCCTCCACCCTTAAATAGTACCATCTTCCATTATTTTGGACTTTACCTCCTTAAACATTCCACCTAATACCAAGAAAGGTGGGATACACAAATCTTTTATTTATAATGCAAATCAATATCAAGGAATTACCCAACCCTATTTAGTTAATATTAAGTAATTTATTATCTGAATATTAAAAATATAGTAAAACTATTTAATTTATTATGTATTTTGAGTATTATTCATATTAAATTTATAAATGAAACCTAAATTCTAATCTAACTAAATTAATTGTTATTAACTGAATAATGATTTATTTTAAAATGATAAATAGATTATAAAATTTATTAGTTTTCCTTGATGTCAATTGCTTTTTGATTTCTATATAAATTTTAAAATTAAAAATAATATATGTCTCTTTAATTATTCCGGTTTTGGTAGTTAAATTTTCATTTCAAAATATAATTGAATATAATTACAAATAGTGTTTTAAAAAATAAACTGTTTATATATGTATTTGGGTATGAAAAAATAAAATGTGTTAGGATTCGATTATCCCAAATTTCATGCATATTTGACGGGTCGAAATCCAAAATGTTGGGTGATTTTTAATGAACATTTTAAACCTAATTGTCAAAGTTGTATATTTTAATAATTTTGATGAATTTTAATTTAATAATTTATAATTGATTTTGAGAATATTTTACTCTCTTCTAATATTTAATGGTGATTTTAATTCAACAATGTAGCATTGAGTAGTATCAAACATTACACAACATTTAGTATATATATATATATATATATATGTATATATTTTCAATCTATTGATTTTTTATCTATCCATTCATAAATGGAAATATATTTTGGTAGAGATTACCCCCAACTGGTGGGCAAATAGGTGGTTAACGGAACTATTATTTGAAATTTGAATAAAAAAGAACCGAAGGGTTATACTTAAATGAGTATTGGTTAGTAAAAATTGATTTTTTAATAATAGATTTATGTGGTCTTCATTATTAATTTTAATAACTGAAAACTAATAAAATAACTTAATTTATAATTTTATTATTTCTTCCTTAAATTAATATTTTTAATAAATTATAACACATATTATAACAAAAAACAATATTTTTTTGTTATAAATCTATATTTTTCATCAAATAATTTCTTTGATTATAAAATTTATGGATTTATATATAACTTTGTGTAAATGTTTGACATAATTATGGTGGTTTTTTAAAAAAAGATTATGGTTTTTTTTATTTTTGTAGGCTTTCCCCGATGATCGACCATTGTAAAAAAGTTTTTCCACCCAATAAAAACAATTTTTATCTTAGTAAAAGTTCATAAAAAATTAAAAAAATGTAAAATTTAATGATATATAATTCACATATGATAATTTATATTTTTAATTACTATATATATTAATTATTTTATAAGTTATAATACTAATTTTATTTTTATTTATTATATTGAAAATATTAAATTAATTTTTAATTAAAATTTTACATTTTTATTAATAATTTTATTATGATTTATTAATTAAAATGATAATTAGTTATCTCTATAAATTATATTAACTATTACTAAATATATTAATGATATCATCAGTTATTAATTTTCTTAATTATTTAATTTATTTTTAAAAATTATATCATTAAACTAAAATGTCCCTTTTATAATGAATACACAAACATTGAGTTATTCTGGTCACATCATATGTAGGATTGACATGGAGTCAATTCCAACACATCATAAATGAGTTATGTATCCACTGCTAGCAAGTCATCATTTAGGAGTGGTTATTTTTTGATTTGGTGGCAGTTTAAACCGCTGCTAAAGTTGATGTCGGCAACACTCGGTGGATCCTCCCATTCACTACCACAGATCGGGGTAAGTGTTGAATCATGTTTTATCCGCACTAAGAAGAATGCTCGGATAAAAGGGGGGACTTTATCAGTGTTGGATAAAAGTGCTAATAAATCTTCCTTTTATCAGTGCTAAAGAAACATCGATAAATGTGTATCCTTTATCAGCCCTTTCTCTAGAACTGATAAATGGGTCCTTAATTTTTTTCAAAAATACATTCCTAAAACCTTAGATATCAAATAAAGGCGCAATACATAATTCTGGAGGAAAAGACAAAATCCATCAATTAGACCCCCAATGATTCCCAAAAGGAGTCAAAAAATGAACCACTCGAATGCCCTATCTCCAAGAAAAGGGAAAACAAAAAGAAGAGAACAAAGGAACCCAAGATCTGAAGATGTCGATAATGGAACCATAGGCTTGGATTCCACCTTCATCCTCCTTCAGTGTGTTGACAATATCATGAAAATCAGATTTGACCACAGCATCGTTGCAGACAAGAGACAAGATCAATTGCATACCCTTCCAAATAGCCATGGCCTCTGCCACATGAGGAGATTAATCTTCAATGTTCAAGGAATGATGTGCCGCAATAAGAGAGCTAGCGTGATCCTGGAGGACTATCCAAAAGCCAAAAAAAATCCATCCCTAGGGGTCTCTACATCAGTATTAAGTTTGAGAACACCCAAAGGTGGAGCCATCTGATAAGTGGGGAATGAACTGGTGAAGGTGGACGAGCCTCCTCAATATCCAACCATTAAGATACCCAGTTATGAATATTTGAAATACAAACCCTGTCATCTTTAACAATTATCTCAATAATGAAAGCATTTTGTCCAAATCATATAATCTAGGAAAAAAGGTATTTTTAGTGCTGATAATTTTTTTTAATAAATAATATTATTAATTTATATAAAAATATTACATTTATATTAAAAAATAATAATTATTTGTATAAATTAAATAAAAAATGCATGTTGATAATTAATATATATTTATTAATAATTAAAATATATATATAATTTTTAAAAAAGTAATTATAAGTTATAATTAAATAAAATATATTTAAATAATTATAATATTAAAATTAATTTTTAAATAAAAAATATATTTATTGTATTTATTATTTTTATAAATATATATAAATAGTTTTTAAATATATATATATATATATATATATATATAATTATAATAATAATGAAATAAATATACATTAAAATAAATATATGCTTCCAATGAATTTGGTTAATAAATAAATTGATGCCTGAGTATAATTGATGTACAAATATGTTATGAATTCATCATGATTGTTCATTTATACATTATAAATATTAAAAATCACACTAATAGTGTTTTGATATCAGTTAATGGATAATATATGTTAAAACTATGTTAGTGAGAGTTTTAATGGTGGTTACGCAATTAGCGATGCAAAAATCTGGGTTTCAACATCAGTTATCAAATAATTGTTCATCCCTCCCTTTTCAGTTGGATTCATCCCCCTCAGTGTATTTTCAAACATAATACTAATGAGACAATTCTAGGTGTTGGATCTTTTGACGTTGTGGTGGTTCTCTAGCACATGTAGGCTCAATTATATGGGCTCGTCATTAATCACAAATTGCTTATTGGTCTCCCCCTGTAGTAGTGGCCATGACTATCTGGAAGGGTATGAAATTCATTTCATATCACAACTTGTGTTCAAATCTAATTATTCAAGTTATTATCCACATGATAGAGGAGGATGAAATTGGCTACGATGCCTTTGGTTCTATAATAAATATCATTAGATCATTGGTTCCTTTATTTTATTCATGTTGTTCTTCATTTTTGGGAGAGATGAAAATTGTGCAGCTCATTTTATTGCTACATTTGGGAGTTGTTGAGGATCACATTGTGGTTCATCTAATTCCTACACATCCTAATAAACTTTTGGATCTTTTTCCTATAATAGAAAAAAAATCCAAATGTGTTTGTTCATTTTTTGAGTAGGTCAATTGTCTATTTTACTAAAATGGATGTATATTTTATACAAAAAAGATGTGCTTATAGGCATAATGGTCACATTGTGCCTCATATTGAGGTGCAGAAGATTCCTATACATCCCAAATGAGTCATTAATTTTTGACCTAATGTATTAATACAATCTGAAGGTGTTTTCTCATTTTTTAGTATGTCACATGTTCATATCTACAAAAATTAATATTAATATTAAATAAAAAGACGGACTTGGAGTCATACTGGTCACACCGTGCATTAGATTGAGGTGAAACTGATTTCTACACATCTCAACTGACATAGGGAAAGTTGTAATAAAGCATTAATACTATAATTTTTTTTAGTATGTCACTCGTCTCATTTAGTAAAATTTCATTATAAACTAGAAATATAAACTTTAACTAATACCAGTAACATCTTGTATCATTTTGACATGAAAACAATTCCTACATGTAAAAAATTATTTATGAATCGATTAACTAAATTATTAAGAGAATTTGTGTGTGTTTTATCAATTTTCAGTGAGTGACATATTTTGAAGTAAAATGTTGATTTAAAACAGTTAACAGACAGTTGGAGTCATACTGGTCATACCATTATTTGGATTGGTGTGTGGATGATTCCTACACATCTAAAATGACATATAGATCATTATAAGAATGTACAAAAACAATTTGAATTCCTTTTTTTGGATTTGAGTTTGTGAGTTATATATTGTACTAATATTAGTGTCAATTTTAAATAAAAAGACACACTTTGAGTCATACAGATCACATCATATGTCAGATTGAGGTGTTTTTGATTCCTACATGTCCCGAAGTCTCTATATAATCCTAAATTCTAAGGAATCCTCCAGTATAATAAATAAATTGCTTATGAGGGTAATACTAAAAAGAAATAAATTAAACATAAATATGAAACAATCCATTACTTATTTAGAAGTCACATATTCATGCCATTTGTATACATTCCATGATCAGGTATGATGTCCATATGATTCTAAGAAAAATTATATCGTCATAAAAAGATTATTATTTTTGACTTTCATAATATTACTAGGAAAATATAAATACACAAAATATTAATAAATATTTTAAATAAAGTAGTACTTAACATTGAAGATACCACTTCAAGGATGTGTTTTTTGATGGAGTATGATCTCTCTCATAAATTTACAAACATAATAAGAAAAATATTTTCCATTTGTTTATTTTAGACACCATAGAAACATTGAGGAAAATAAGTAATATTTTTATATGTCTTTGAATAATTAAATATTATTATATATACCTTCATAAATATATAGTTTTAAATTTATTATGGGTCCTTGTTCGTAATGCATGTCCTCATTCCATGATTTTGATGATATTTACACACCACCCGATAATAATAGAATCCTAAATAAAAAATAATATAATTATATAACTTGAATTTTAGTTCAAAAATGTTGGATGTAGTGTATTACAAATTAAAAAATGATATCATGTGTGGTCAGTTTGTTGGTAATCTATGTAGTGAATACAACAAATAAATATTTAGATTATCCAAATTGATTGTAATGAGAATGCAGTGTTTCCTAAAAAAGTAATAAGTAATGAATTAAATGAAAAATTTATTTAATATGATTAAATTGTAGCATTTTATCTCGACATCATTTATATTAATAATATCATTTCATCCCCAGGTTTTCTTTCAAACGATTTTCCCAGGTTTCCCACTCTTTCATTCATTTTTTGGATTCTTTTTTTGTTTGGTCTGTAGAGGTGAAGTTAGGACAAACGAGACCAATTTTTAATAGATAAATCATTTGAATTGTTATTGATATATATGCCTACAAAAAATATGAAATATATTTATTCATAATTATCATGGTATATCATCTATTGTAAAATTAATTCACAAAAACCTACCTCATGTATTAATTTTTAATTGAGGCACCAATCCATTCATAGTTGATGATTTAATCTACATTATTAGAATAAATGTAGTCAGAAAGATCCTCCCCACATATTTTTTCATCAAAATCAACTACGTGACTACTATCACTTTGTAACTTTCTATCCGCATAAACCTTTAATTTTAGTAAATGTGGATATTCAATGGTTAGGGTAAATGTGCTTTTTGAAGATCTTTTCAATCAGTTGGTTGATCCATTAAATTATTTTGAGTATAACCTTCAGTTCAACCCCAATCTCATTGTCCATTTGTAATGACATTCATCAGTTAAGTATTTTTTTCATTAATTATTAAATTTTTTGCATGAAAAATAAATAACAAATGAATACCTCGTTGTCGACATATTTTTTTACAATATTTGACAACCATGAGATGAATGTTACAATAGTTGGTCAACCTTATGAATATAATCCTCATCAATTGGAATAGGTTGATCAGTGCTCAGATCATGGGCTTCACTAATGAACACTCTCACAAGACCTATTAGAAGTGGTCTATTGTTTAACACAACTTTTTAGATATTGAACATTGTAGCCCTCACTAAAAGGTGATGGGTGGGTGTTCATAGATATAAATCACAGTCATTATAACCCTATATAATATCAGCACCATAAAGGTATCAGTGTCTACATGATTCACATTTTATAGAAACAATTATTAGAACAATGATTACCTTTTCCAAGAAATTTTTTTGATGGTAATGGCTCATCTAAAAGCTGGTGTGTGTGGGGCGGGATATTCAGGCAATTGTTATTCTTGGGTTCTTTTTTCTCATCACTTCTCTCTATAAAAGTTTCTAGTAACTCTCTCTTATATTGGAATTTTTATTAATGTGTATCTAGTCTTTATTTCATCTATTTCATTTATTCATCTTTATACTCCTCTTGTTTCTTTATCTAAATATGTTTGTGTTGTCACCCCAAAACTCGCACCTCGGATGTGACCAGATTGTTCTGCCCGCAATAAGAACATTGATTGTAGGTGTGCATCTGATACTTGTTTTGATGATTAATGTGAATAAGATGGATAAAAAATAAAGAAAAATAAGTATTCAATTTTATGTAATTATGATATAAAGAAAAACAAATTTTTATTATTTCATAATTATACATGTTTCCCAGCCTTTTGATGTATTTTCATCTATTAGTATCCCGTATTTATTTTCACATGCCTCATTCCTCAACACATGGTGTGTTTGGAAGTGGTTTTAGATTTGGATTCATCAATCTACATATTCAGAGAGGAACATAATTATTTTTTAATTTCATGTCATATAAATGTGTTACGGTAGATTTAAAATATGTACCATTTTTTCTAAGTAAAGCGTACCCCATCCTTGCTTTAAGGTAGAGGTATGTTTATTTTCCTGCCCCTCAATTATTTTCAACACTCAGTTTCTATTTCATAAATAAAAAATTGTCCCTCAAAGTGATGAATATATTTATTTTCAAACAATATATATGACTAGGCACATTGTACTTGAAAAGACACGTCAATATGAAGTATAGCAATAAAATCTCATGCTTATTCGGTTATCAGGTGTGCATACATAAGTAGTGGGTGTGGTTTTATTTTCCCTTCGGCTTATTTAAGATGATGAATCAGTAGAATTTTGTGAAATCCATTATGAATCCTTATATAAAAAATTAATACAAATTTCTTAATGGACATATCTAATATAGTTGCAATATTCAAGGGATAGTGACGAATAATTCATTGTTTCATTATTTTTTTTAAAAATAATGAAATGATATCATAATGTTACTAAAATATATTCCCACATTAGTTTCCTAAGCGCTGGAACAACATGGTTCCACAAAACTATTCCAGTTGGCATGCATAAACAAGTGATGATTCCAATGTAACTAATAAAAATGACCATGTTGGAGTTAACATGATGGCCCTGTGCATTCCATCCGACCTCATATTTGATGCCTTTCATTTTTCCCTTCATAATATTTGCTAACACCATAAAAATATGGAGAAACTATTTTTTCTACATCACTTGTCCTTCGTCACCTAACATTTACATAGATTCAACATCATCAATATGTTGTTTCTCTTGAGAAGTTGCATCAGCAGGTGAAGATGGTTGTTGAACCCCAACATTGGGGTCAATAATTGATTGAAAAACCTCTTATTGCTCGGGATTGGGATTACTAGCACATGAATAAGTTCATTGTTCCTCTAAAATGAATGAAACAATAGGTTGAAAGAACTAATGTTCCTCGGTATTGGGAGCACCAGCATGTGCATAATTCTGACTGAAACTTCTTCTTTTTCCAATAAGTCACTTTATGTGTTAGTGAGAACCTACAGACATCAAACCAATCAACCAAAATCCACAAAAAAACATCCAAAATCTAAAATCCAAAATAACCATACCAAATATCTTTACTTCATATAGCTTTGTAGAAGACAAAAAGCTTGGTTATCTTATAAAGGACATTCATGAAAAAAATGCAACATAAAGCTATAGGAATTAGATGTCACAGTAAAACATGACAGTCATGTGATTTTATAACCTTTAACATTAAATCATTTATTGAATCAATATTCTATCTATATAGTTAATACCCCTCTGGAACCATTATGTCATTCACGATGTTGAAAAACTGATATCTCTCCTGCCTAGAAATACTGTAAGAATCGTGAGGAAGAAATTTTCATTTTTCACCATAGGCTTTGATATGACATGTATTAGATCTCAAAAAGACACATGGATCCAAATTTATCGCCGTTTGAAGTTTGAGTTATGTTTTCAACTTATTTTAGATCTTTTCTTATTTTTTTGGGTCTTCAATATTTTATTTAATGATTACTAATTGATAAGAATTAGAAAATTATTAATTAGTAATATTTTTTTAAAAATATTTTATATACTATTTTCTCTAAACATGTTATATATTAGGTGTAAATGTCTACCTATACTTATCTAAATCATATTTAAAAATATATATATTATATTTATATAAATATAAGTATATTTATATATTTATATATTAATACATTATTTTTAATGTTTTTTTTGAAATATACCCTTTATCAGTACTAATGATGGGGGCCCTTTAACAATACAAAAAATCGATGATAAAGTGGTAACTTTATCAGTGCTAAAAAATCATTGATAAAGGAACCCCCTTTATCATCATTTTTTACTGTTGCAAAAGGGTGGCTCTATGAAAACCTAATTTTGTGGTAGTTTCCCCACCCAGAATTCATTTATATTTTTCAATTACTGAAGGGAGATACATTCATGAGGCTACCATCTTATAGCTAATATAATTGAGGCTGGACGGATGTCACACACAGAGTTGAGAGATGTACTTTTAGAATAAATCATCAAAATTTGGTAAATAATAATAATTAATATGATATATATGTGATAAATTAATATTGTTTGTGGTTGAACCATTTATTACATTTTCTGATGTGTTCAAGATGATATACACAGATAGTAGTTTTGGGCAGATTGCTGGTGAGAGATAATAGCTAATTGTGGTTACTGTTTTTTTATGTTTTTTAAAATAATATAATATAATTTTTTTATCATTTTATTTATATTTTTTTAATTATAGTGGATATACTAGATATTGATTTCTCATATATATGGTATTTAGTATAAGAAATATGGTCATGTCAAGGCCTCGTGCGAGCATGTTTTAATGATAAAACATAGTCGTGGGTGGTGAAAAGTGGAATTTAAAAAAAAATGGTGATTGATATTTGTTTACAATAAACGTAGACTAATTACTATAGAACTGATGTTATGTCATCATTTAGCACAAAATTTTATGATTGTGAACAATTTTCCAATCAATTCAATGATAATTTCGAGATAGAAATAAATTGAAGAAGTGAGGAAAAACAATGGATGTAACGTGGGAAACCCCCCAAGTGAATGGGGTAATAAACCACAGGAAAATAGAAGGATTTCACTATAAAAAAATGTGGGTACAAACTCTCTCTCTCTCTCTCTCAATTTCATGGAGAAAACGCCCAAAAAATTATCTCTTTGAAAATATGTAGAAACACCTCACAATATACTGCACTTAATGATGATGATATGTTGCTTCTGAATCTTATGATAAAAATTGGTGGAGAAGATCCCATTTTATAGCATTCCTTAACCCTCCTTTTGCCTCCTCACTATTAAATTTCTATTACAAAATAAATTTGGGAATCAATGGTAGGGTGTCACCATGATATATTACAATGATATTTCCAAATGAATGCGGTGACCATCATTAATATTTTATATCTCCATAAAGTCTTCCAACATATCTCCCACATGGATATTTGATTAAGTTCGAATCACATCTCCACACATCCCTTCTATCTACCAAACATACTACTCATGTCTCTATTTGTTTTCTCAACGATCTATATCATCTGATCTTATTATAACCAATTGTATTCACAAAAAAGCTTCCATATTTTCATTAGTGTGATTTTTCTACTTGTCGATACTTATTTATTTTACAATATCTCAAAAAAATGATATTGTACAAAAATATGCTTCATCCTGGAATGAAAATATGGATTCCTTACAATGTGGAAGGCACTCTGACTATCACAAAACAATGAAATATGATCTTGTTTGTGCATGATCTCCTCCAAAAACTATTTCAACCAAATAACATCTTTGCATGACTGTGTATAGTCCATGTACATTTCCTCCATCATTGATAAATCAACAACTGACTGTAACATTGAAATCCAACTCATATATCCTCCTCCAAGAGTAACCACATAACCAGTAGCAGATATTCTCTGGTCAGAATCACCTACAAAACTTGAATCAACATAGCCTATGATAGGGAAATTGGATCCTCCAAAACCTAATGCAACATATGAGGTTCCCCTAATGTTTCTCAGGATACTATTTAGCATATTTCAATGACTTCATCCTAGATTCTCCATGTACCTACTAACTTCTCCCAATGTATGTGAAATTTATGTACAAGTACAAACACTGGGGAACATTAGAATCCCCACTGTTGATTCATACAGCACTAGAGACATCTCTATCCTCTATTTTTCACTATTAGGACTCATTTTAGAGGATAACATGGAATTAATTGGAAGAGGGTTAGAAATTTTCTTATAGTATTTCATTTTGAATCGTTCCAAGAAATTCAACAAAATTTTTTAGTGATATCCAAATATTTCCCTTTTACTATCTCAGTAAATTTGCATCCCAGGAGTCTTGTTTGTATGTCCCAAGTCCTTCATATTAAAATCCCTAGACAATTTTGACTTCATCTCCTAGATTTGATCATTTTTTAGGGTGTGCAACCAACATTTCATCCATATACAATAGTATAATGATAAAATCATTAGCAAATAGACCCTTGAAATAATCACAAGGATCTGAATTATGTCTATTGTATCCAAGGCTCGTGATATAGAAATATAGTCTCTTATAACAACACCTCAACTCATGTTTGAGACCGTAAAGAAATTTTTCAACCTGAAAAACAAGTTCTTATTATCTTATTCAGCAAAACATTCTCATTAGAGAATATATATTTCATTATCAAGGTCATCATGGAGAAAAGTTGATTTCAAATCTATCTACTCTAGATGCAGAGTGTATGCAGCACAAATCACCATCACTGACTAAATATTTGCTAGTCTTACAATACGAGTAAATATTTCATTAAAAATGATACCTTCCTTATGAGAATATCCTTTAACCACAAGTCTCACATGATATCTATCCACCAAGTCTGTTTCATCCCTCTTGATCTTGTAGACCCATTTTTTCCCAATATCCTTACTCCCATGAATTAATGGAAGAAGATCCCAAGTCTTGTTCATGTTCAGGGATTCATTTGCCTACTGCATCATGGCCATCCATGATGATATATTTGGACTCTGGGTGACCTCCAAAAGAGATAATAGCTCTTTATATTATATCAATAATTAATTTAAAATCTTTCTCTCAGTGACATAATCTGAGTGCCATGTTATCACTCATTTCTCTCGATTTGGTCATTGTAATATAGGATTATCTAGTACTTGATCATCAGGATTTGGTAATTCCTCATAGAAAATAGGTTCTTCCATTGTTTTATCCTTCACCTCGACTGTTTTAGTTTATGTACTCTCTTTCTATGTGTCTTTATACATATTCATTTTCACTCTGTCTTCAGAAAAGATGACATCTCTACTAATGATAATATTGTGGGAAATGGGATCCCACTAACAATACCCCTTCACAGCACCAGTGTATACCAAGAATATGCATTCCTTGGATCTTGAGTCCAAGATCGATCATTCCTGACCATGAAATAGTGCATATACATGACTTCCAAAAGTATTTAATTGAGAATAATTATTGGGTTTACCATTCCACATCTCCATCAGAATCTTCATATAAATTTCCACTAAAGGGGATCGATTGATCACATAGCAGGCAGTATTTACTGCTTCTGCCCAGAATGTCCTGGGAACACTTGTAGTCTCTAGCATCACCCTTATTATGTCCAAAAAGGTTATATTCAGCTACTATGCCACTCCAATATGCTATGTAGTGTATGCCACCATGAACTACCTCAAGATTACTTCCTGTTAACAATAAAATCAAAATCGTCACTTGCATATTCTCTACCATGGTTAGTCCTCAAAAACATGATCTTCTTTTCAAATTCAATCTGATTTTTCACATTGATTATTTTGATGACATCAATGATATTCAATTTCCTCTTGACTCAAAACAACCAAAATCTCCTGGAATAATCATCAATGAAAGTTACAATGTACCTTTCTCCTCCTAGGGACACACCCGGTTCTTGCCAAACCTTGGAATGAATCAAATACAAGATCTAGTTACTCCTCATCATTGACATTCCAAACACCAACCAACGTTTCTTACTCAAAACACAATAATTAAAAAATAGTAAGGATGCCTTTATAATCCTAGGAAAAAACATATGATCCTCAAGAATATTTAGGCCTCATTTGGACATATGTCCAAGATTCTGATTCTATAACGTCATTAACACTTCCATCAAGGTAGTTGATGAGACAAATATCTCTAATTCTTTGTAAATTTCACCCATAAGCACATACAAGTTCTGTAATATCTTCTCTACCATTATCAACACAAGTTCTCCCTTCACAATATTCATCATACCTTTCTCGGTGCGAGTCTTATATCCGATTTCATAAAATTTTCTCAAGGAAAACATTTTCTTCTTGAGGCCCTCCACATGGCGTACTACTTGGATGGTTCAGACTATGTTATCATGAATAATAAGTTTGATGGTTCCAAATCCAACATTATTTAAATTTATTATTATTCTCCATTTAAAAACTCCCTTCTGGGATAGATCCATATTGGTCAAACCATTCTCTTAGAGATTTCATGTTCCATGTTCCTCCTGAGTTAATAATCCATTCATCTTCGAGATGTTTTCTTCTTTCAATATTAATTTCTGCATCACTGACTTGTATGTCGACATTTCCAAATTTACTCACCACATTTCTTTTAGAGTTATTCTCACCACCCTTATTATTCCAATAGTTTTTGCTGACATACCCCCTCTTAATGAAATTGTAAAATTTGATGTTTTTCTTCCTGCTCCTTGATTTGGACCTTCCATGATTCTAGTTCTCACTGGAACCACACTCCACCATTCTTCCTCTTTCAATTGGAAGAGCATCCAAATGGTGTGAAGTTGTATGTTTGTAATCCTTTTTTTGCGCCAACTTTATATTTCAATACTCATAACTAAAATATTATTGACGGGAAATATATCCATTAGGAAATTATTTTTGAGGTTGATGATAAATTGATCACATTAATATTCAAACCTTTTTAGTAGAATATTTGCATGTTTAGTATCCATAATTATATAGATCGACACTGTAAGTTGAGAAAAACTGGTATTGAGGGTGTTGATGTGGTCAGTCACTGATCATGAATCCACAATTCGATTAGTGTATAATTTTCTCTTCAATAAAATTTTATTGTGGAGTGACTTTTCCTCATACACCTCTGTCAGAGTATCCCAAATTCTATTTTCCATCTTTTTTCCACAATGCATGATAGGACTCCATCTACCATAGACAAATGGATGTTGGAAATAGCATTACTATCCATGTCACTCCATTTTTACTCAATCACACCTGCCAATTTCACTCCAATCACCTGTAGGCATTTATCATTCCGTAGAACCACTTTTATCTTCATTTTACAAAATGAAAAATTATTTCCATTGAATTTTTAGATCTTGTATTTCACCACTATTTAGACACTTCATTCGTCAAGAATGTAATCAGTCCAAAACCTCATTCCTATGATATCACTTTTTTGAATCCTAAACAATTCACCAATCAATTCAATGATAATAGAGAGATAGAAATTAATTACAAAAGTACAAAATTAAAAGAACACCAGATGTAATGTGGAAACCATAAAAAATTATGGGGTAAAAAACAACAAGAAAATCGAATGATTTTACTATGGTAAAATGTTGGTGCAAAATATCTCTCCCTCAATTACAAGGATAAAACACACTAGAAATTCTATCTTTTAAAATATGGATAAACACCTCACAAAATAATGCCCTCAAGGATGAATATGTGTTTTTTATGAATCTGATGATAATAACTAGTGTTGGAGATCCCAATTTATAAACATCCTTCACCCTCCTTTGGCCTCCCCTTTATTAAATTTATATTATAAAATTAAATGGGGGAATCAATTGTAGGCTTTCACCATGACGTGTCACCACAACATCTCAAATGAATGCGGTGACCATCATTAATATTTTCTCTCTCCATAATATCTTCCAAAAAAAACATGTTGTGTACGAGATCATCATCCTTCACTTCTGTAGAGAACGAGGAAAGGCTATGAGCTCAGGATGAGACTATTCGGATATTAGTTAGAGAGTAGGAAGAGTATAAACAACAACAAGAGCATCAATGATAACAGTATCATTAACAACATGATCATATGATGGAGTAGATGTGATGACTTACAAACGATTTAGGGATGGAGTTCCATCCATATAATGGAGTTAATTCTGCCACCTTCATAATGACACTAATATTAGGTTCTTTTTTTGTGATTTTTTTTATATTATAATTGTTTATATTTTATATATTTTTAATGGTCTTTTTATTTTTTTAGTGAAATTTATAATAAGAAAATGTTGGGAAACCCCCACTATTACGAATAGTAGAATACCATTTAAGCTGGATTGAGATATTACCCATTACAAGATTGAATCCCCAAATGCATCATGCCGCAAAAAAATACAAGGAAATTGTAAATAGTAGTGAATCCAATTAGCTCAAAGTCAAATCCATAAAGACTGAAAGACTGAGGTGGAGAAACCTAGAATTAGGCATGGATTGAAATCCCCCAAGGTATCCATAGTACTATTTGACTACTAACCCAGACACCCAAACAACAACATTCATTGGGAACCACTAGGAATATCATCGACGTGGATAGATCTACTGATAATGGCGATGACCCGCCTGAAAAATAACCATCCCCTAATAGAGTGGGTTCTTCCAATCCTGTCATTTACTCCATCATTGAGTAAGGTTTGGACCTCATTTCTAGCTCTCACCAATATGCTAGGGATTGATTCTTGCCTTCAGCCGCCTTGATGTGCTGAGGCCTTTTTTTCCACTAGCCCTAGTGCATTCCTGCCAAACCCCACCATCGAGTAAGAGTTCATATCATTCCGTTGACCCCTATATTTATTTTACCTTATTTTTTATCTTCATTTATTTGAAATTAATATATATTCATATTGTTTTGATACTTTAGAGAAATGTTCCATAATTCATTTTGGATATTGTGGATTCATACCCACCTCAATAATATGCATAAGGTGAATGATATTAATAAACTACTATAGGTATGTACATTAACATCATGCTAAATGGGCATTTACATCTTTAAAAAACATTATTATCCTTGATGCTATTAAATGGGGGTTTCTATTATCATTACTAAAAAATATACTAATAAAGGCCCCTTTTATCAGCATTGATTAATGAGGACCATTATCAGGGCTAAAATAGTTGTGATAAATGGGACCTATATCGACTCTTTTTTTAGCACTGATAAAAGTCAAGAAAAATAATTTCTTAAAAGGAATTTATTTTTCAACAAATTTAAGTGTGGGACATCCACCCTTTTATCAGAACTCAATACCCCATTAAATAATTCTTGTATTGCCTCCCACATTTTTAACAATGCTAGTAATCCATCCACCATTTATCAACTCTAGGGACCTGCATCACTCATTTGTGTGCGCCCCTACCTTTGCTGGGTTTTGAAACTGAGATGTACTCCTCATAATCTCACTCCTTTTCATATCCACTATATCATTTTCTTATGTATTTTATGATATATCTATATTTTTATATTTTTATTTATTTTCTTATCCCCATATATATATTTATTTAATTACATTTATAAAATATGTTATTTGTGTGTGTGATTGTGTGTTTATAAATACATACACACACACATATATATATATGTGTATGTGGGTGAATCTATAAATATAATTATACACATTTATATTTATATAAATATATTATATATTAATATATATATACTTATATTAGAGTATAAAGATAAATATTTATTGGTTTTTCAAAGCACACACAAAAATATTTATATATATATAAACATTATATAAACAGTAATTGTATATGTATATACATTTTTATATATTTTCATTTTAAATAAAATGGATATTATTTTTTATTTAGATATGTTTTATATATTTATAAATATACTTTACATACAAATATGTTTACATATATATTTATAAAACTAAATTATTATGTGTGAGTATATACAAAATATGTATATATTATTATATATTTGATTATAAATAAAACTAAATTATGAAAAATGATAGAATTTCAAAACATTAATATCAATATGAATGAAATACATGTGAATAAATTCTGTCCCAACTAAAAATGAAAAAAAAATCACTCTTATACAAAGCTGGAAGTCCATTTAATGTAAAAATATTTGGATACACCAACTAAAAAATCAGTTTTAAAGGTCTTATAGAGACTTTTGGGGCCTTGTAAAATGTAATACTGGATTCCTCCCTATCATTACTGTGAATATGTCATCACAAGATTAAATTTGATATGTGGTATAGCTAAAATATACACAATGATCAAAAGTTATGACCCTTTTAATCTGAGTTACATTTTCAATATATTTTAGTTCTTTTATTAAATTGTTTATTTTTTTGTCTTAAAATTGTTAATAAATGACTTTTAGTCAATAATAATTAGTAAGTTATTAATTAAAAATATTTTTTAATTATTTTATAATCCATTTTCACTAAATATCTTATATTGTAATTTTAAATTTCTATTTATCCTTATCTAAAACATATTTTAAAAAATATATATTATTTTTAATGAAATATAATTTTTTTAAAATATTCATTTATTAGTGATATTAGAAAAAAACTGATAAATCCAACATTATCAGTGCTTCTAAAAAATCATTGATAATGGATGTCCCTTTAACAATGCTAAAAGAATGTTGATAAAGGGGTACCATTATCATTGTGTAAAACACTGATAAAGGGGTACTTTTAATTGTGTTTTTAGCACTGTTAAAATCTCCTTTTATCACTAATTTTTTAGTGCTGATAATGGTCCCCCTTTATCAGCACATTTTTTAGCATTGTTAAAAGGTGGCGCTTTGTAAATTTATTTTTGTGGTTGTGATACATGTGTTTCTTTTTAAAATTGAAATTTTAAAAATATATTCTTTGATATTTTTGTTTAATTTATTTATTTATAGTATTATTTAAATAAGAATTGTTTTCTTATAAAGGTGAATTTTTTTTCTCAGGTTGGTTGGATTGTTTGAAAACTAATACCATGGTCATTATTTATTGAGAGGGGTTCACATGTGCCAAATAAAATTAAACATTAATGTTTTTAAATGTTTGTGGATAGTAAATTAAAATGTAATTCTAGAAAATTTTGTTTGAAATATACATATATTTTTTTATTTGTAATGAATATTTTATTTCAAATAATTTATGAATTTTCATTTTGGTGCATTTTCATATAGGTGTATTTGGTGCAGTGTGTTGTTATTCAAATAACACATTGCAACAGTAGGGAATTTATTTTTGTTAATGTAAAGAATGATAATTGGGTTATCATTTTGATGACATTGATGAAAAAAATAATTTTTTTATCAATGTTAAATATTTTTGTGCTGTGTTAAAAGGTCTATCTGTGGTAGTGGGAATTCAATTTTATTTGGAGTGACAATGATAACCTTATACAAGAAAAAAATGAAAAGGATTTGAAGACATTATGTTCATAAAACCAATGAGTATGTGTTGCGTCGATAGATGAAGGAGGAAGTACATTCATTATATAATGGGATTACAACCATATATCACCATGGATTTCATGTAATGGTGATTATCAGTTTTTTAAAAAATAAAAAATTATTTTTAAAATTGTGAAAATAAAAAACAAAATTCATATTCTCCATTAATAATTTAATGAGTAAAAAACAAGTAAAAACTATTTTTTCATAAATATATATTCAACCAAAATTCTCTTTTAGTTTAAAAAATATCATTTTTATTAAAAAATATAAAATCTAATTCTTCATTAATAAAATTCAAATTATAAATTTACAAGAAATCAAACATTCTCTTAAAAAATAAAAAAAATCAAAATAAAATAAGAAAGTAAATTTTATTTATAAAAATTTAATAAAAATGTCCCTTTTACATATAAAGTAATAAAAAATATATATTCCAAATTAAAAAAATTTTATAAAAAAAATTTGATCACCTATAAATTTAAAAAAAACATCCTAATATTCCTCATAAAAAAATTAATTAAAATAAATTATTTAAATTTTTAAAAAATTAAATATCCATTTTTCTATGATGTATTTTTGAATTAAAAATGAATTTTATTCTTTTATATTATGATAAATAATAAATTTTCCTTTTCTAAATGATCCCATTTTAAATTTAAAATATAAAAAAACCCTTTTTCTTTCCACAAAAATTTAAAATTTATATTATAAAACATAAAATAAAAATAAAACTTTTTTATTTCCATTTACAATTTCATTAGAATAATTGTTATATATTTATTTTGTAACAAATTCTATTTCTTTATTTTTCTTAAATGTTTTTTAATTAAGGTATATTTATTTTTAATTTGTAATTTCTTGATTTTAGTTTAAGGAAATTTTAATTTTTTAATAGAAATTTTAAAAAGTATGATTTTTTAAGTGAATGGTGGATATTATTTGTTTAATAATCAATAATTTATTCTTATGATTTTTTGTAGGAATTATTTTTTAAAAAAATATATTTTATGGTATTTTTTTTCATTACTTCAATTTTATTCTAGAAAATTTGTTGCCTTTTAATTATTTAAAATTAAAAAATGGAGTTTTTTTAATGGATATGTAAAAATACTTTTACAAAATTGGGTCCTGGAATGTGTGAAGGATGTTCACAAAAGCCAAATTGTTAGTCAATAAATTATCAATAAGTTATTACATAAATATTTTAACATTGTTAATTTTTTTAAAAAATAATAGGATGATTTTTTATAGTGATTAAAATTAATTTTTAGGTATATTAGATGTATTAGATAATATAAAATTAATAATATATATTTGTAAGAATTAAAAAATTTTAAGAGGTGATATTGTATCTAAAATGATGCTAAATATAAAATTATGAAAAAGAAATTTCATACATATATTAGTTTTAATTACATGATTACTTTAAAATTAATAAATGATTTCAATGCTAATGTTTAGAAGATTTGTCTATGTTAAATCCAGGGATATGAAAACATATATACACCAATGCTCTTGGTGTGTTTGTGTGGTATCTTCATGCACAACTCCATAACTATGTAAATATTATTAGGACTTCTTAACCCCAATCCATGAGGCAAGTGTTACCCACAGACATATATTTAACACAACATACCCCTTCATAATTGATGTATGATAACCCAATAATATCCCTATCACAACAACTAGGGCGATGAATATAGAAGATTTTTCAGTGATCAGGAAATTCAATGTGCTCAAATTAAACAATACAACAATCACTACTATGAAACTGAGTTTCATCTACGCTAAAAAAACTTTATCACCGCTTAAAAAGCATTGATAGTTGATGTGATATTAAAAGGGGGTCCCTTTTATCAACAGTAAAAAAGAGTTGATAAATTACCCTTTTATCAGTGCTAAAAAATCACTGATAAAATTAAAATAAACAAAAACAATTGTTAATAAATGTTTTGAACCGTTCTTTTTTAATAGAACTTGACCCCCTTTCAACGGTGCTAGTAATCCCCACCAGCATACACCACTACCACCCATTTAACTGTGCTAGTCGCACACCCCCACCCTTTAACAATGAAAGACCCTCGTACACCTACCAGAACACCCCTGGATCCTCCTAGATTTGAACCTGAGAAAAATATCATACACTGGACAGCTAAAGCCCTACTAACCAGCACACCATATTTTCTCCGCCTCAATTCCACGACCTCTATGACCACACTAATGAAGTATACCCGCAAAGAATCCCCACCTCAACCACATCCCACCTCTTCCATGACCGCACACTATGACCGCACTCTGCCCCGCCATGACCTCTCCACACATCATAAAATCCACACCCTGCCTCAACCACACTCTACCTCCACTATGAAATCCTTGAGTGATTGTACCATGCTTTTTCCTCTACACTGACACATCCACATCCCTCCTTTACCAGGTTCATCTTATTCTATGACCTCACAGAGTAACCATATTATTCTTTGCCACACACGTCAACACATCCAAATCCTGCCTCAACCACATCCCACCTCCACTAGGACCTCCCTGATTGGTATAACTTCTGGATCTCCTTAGTCCCCCATGGGAGTGTTCCCAGGTGAGGGGGAGGACTGGACACCACCCTCTATTGTAACCATTCTCAACAACATGGCCTAATGGAGAATCCTTTATTATGATAATTGTTGTCCTATTAGAATAGGTTGGGTAAAATCCAGTACATTGCATGTTGGGGAGTTAATTCATGCATATTGGGAGCCCTGTGGGAGTTAGGGTATGTTTGGGATCCCCTTTCTTGGGTTCCCCTACAGAGTTTCGATTTTCGGTACATGTGATGTGGTACCATCGATATTTCCTTGCTTGGGTACCACCGAGGAGTGTTCTAAGGTGACTAGGATGGTTGTACACCAACTAACATAAAAATCATCTATAAGTGTCGTCACCCTGGGGTTCTACAGTTCTGGGGTTAGGGTACGTTTTAGCTCTCCATTATTAGGTACCAAGGGGGAAGTGCTCCTAGGCGATGGGGAAATATGGACATGGACCCTTGTAGGATTCCACCATTCTCTATTGGGATATGATCAACACATTGGTGATAACCTTTTCTATTGAAGACCTCATTGTAAGCTTCATCAGTGGTCATGGGACTCCAAGTGACTACTCAAGGTTTTCTGATATTTTCAAATGATATTACTCCAAAACATGACTTCCACCAGGTTCCAATCATTCATCTCTATAAAATCTTCATTATCATCATCGATGGGTGAGGGTTTTAGAGAAAAGTGTAATCAGGTCTGAGGCTTGGAGTTTGAAAACACTCCCTCCACCATTATATAGTAACATCTTCCTTAATATTTTCCTTTCCCTCCGCAAACATTCCTCCAGTACTTTTATATCTAAAAGGTGGGATAGAGAAATCCCTTTTTTATAACCCAGATTGATATCAAAGAAGTAACAAACCCAATTAGTTTAATTATTATTAATTTATTGACTGAATATTAAAAAAATAGTAAAACTATCCAATTTATTTATGTATTTTGATTATTGTTCATATTAAATTTAGAAACAAAATATAAATTCTAAATTTTATTAAATTAATTATTGTTAACTGAATAATGATTTATTTTAAAATGTAAATAAAATTTAAAAAAATATTAGTTTTCATTAATATCAATTGAAGTTAGATTTATAAATAATGTTTAAAATTAAAAATATTAAAAGTAATTTTAATTAAACCGGTTTGGGTATATTTCAAAATATAATTTAATATATTAAAAAATAAAGACTTGAAAGATAAATGTGTTATAAATGGATTAGGGATTGAAAAAAATTAAACGAGTTGGGATTTAATTATCCCAAATTTCATGGGTACGTGATGAGTCAAACCCCTAATTTTGGGTGATTTTCAATAAAAATTTTCAATCTTACTATCAAAGCAGTAGATTTTAATAATTTTGTTGAATTTGAATTTATTATTATATTATAGATATGTAGAATAGTTGACTGGAATATAATATTTAATTTCGATTTTAATTCAATAATATGACATTTCACTCACATCACCCTTTATACAATAATATATATATATATATATATATTTGTAATCTTGTAATTTTTTATCTAACTACTCGTAAATTGAAATAATGTTTTGTAGAGATTACCCCCCAATCTGTAATGGTGCTTAGGGGTGGGAAAATAAGTGGTTAACAGAACAATTAATTAAAAACCTAATAAAGAAGAACCAAACTGTTATACTAAAATGAATACTTATTAGTAAAAAATTAATTGGTTAATAACCAATTTTTTGTTGGGTTTTTTATAAATTTTAATAACTAAAGTTAATAAAGTAACTAAATTTATATTTTTTTATTTTTTTAATTCAATATTTTAAATAACTTATGAGTCGTTTTATAACAAAAAAATAGTACATTTTTTGTTTATAAATTTATATTTTATATAAAATAATTTGTTTTTTAATAAAATATAAGGATTTATATATATTTTTTAGTTTCTGTTCAAAATAATTATTGTGGAATTTTTTAAAAATTTAAGGTTTTTTTACATTAGTAGGCTTCCTCCAATGATAATCCTTTGTACAATGGTTTTTCCACCCGATAAAACCAATTTTATCTTAGTAGTAGTTCAAAAAAATGGAATTTTTTTAATTTAAATGTAATATAATTCACATATGATAATTTATATTGTTAATTATTATATATATTAATGATATTATCAGTTATACTACTAATTTAATAATTAATTATTATATTTTAAATTTTAAATGTTAAATTATTTATTAATTGTATTTTAAATTAATAATTATATTGTTAATTATAAATTACATTGTTAATTAAATATTGTTAAAAGTTATATTAGTAATTACTGAATATATTAATGATATTATCAGTTATTAATTTTTTTAATTATTTAACTAATTGTAAATAATTATATAAATAAACTAAAATAATAATTTTATATTGAAAACACAAACATTGATTCATACTAGTCACATAATGTGTTGGATTGACATGTAGTCAATAAATACACATCATAAATGAGTTATGTATCCAATATAAGAAAATAATCGTTTAGAGACAGTTATTTTTTTGATTAGGCGAGGGTTTAAACCGCTTCTAATGTTGGTGTCAGAATCCAACACATTGTGATTCCTTCCATTCACTACCATAGATCTGGGAATGTGATGCACAAGGTTTTATTAGTGCAAAGCAGAATGCACTGATAAAAGGGGGGCCTTTTCCGCACTGGATAAAAGCGCTGATAAATCTACCCTTTATATGTGCTAACCAAAATACTGATAAAGGTGTATCCTTGATCAATGATTTATTTTGTCAGGATAAAGGGGGTAATTAATTTATTTTTTTAATAAAATACTCAAACCTTATATATAATCCAAATCCAAAATACATAATTCCAAAGGAAAATATGAAATCCATTAATTAGGCAACCAATGATTCTCAACAGTAGTAAAAAAAAGATCCACTTGATTTCCCTATCTTCTAACAAAGGAAAAAACAAGAGAAAAAAGGCACAAAATATTTGATGATGTCAATAATGGACCCATAGGCTTAAGGGCCACCTCCATCCTCCATTAGTTCGTTGATGATAACATACTAATCAAATTCGACCACAAAATCTATACATCCAAGAGACAATAAGAACTGAAAACCCTTCCAAAAAGTCATAGCCTTTTCCAAAGGAGGAGACCGACACACAATGTATGCGGAATGAAGAGCCGCAATAATAGAGCCAGCGTGATCCCAGAGGATTTGCCAAAGGTCAAAAAAACCATCCCACGGTGACATCGCGTTAATATTAATTTTGAGAGCACCGAATGGGGTGGATTCATCTGAAAAGAGGGTAATGAACAGGTGAAGCTGGACGCGCCTCCTCAACATCCACCACTGAGAGCCCTAGTTATCAATCATGGAAAACCAGAGCCTGTCATCTTTACCAATTTCCTAAAAATTGAATTAATTACGATGAAATAATTAAATCAAGGAACAACTCTATTATTAAGGCTAATAAATGTTTTTTATAATAAATATTATTATTTTATATAAAATTGTTTTATTTATATTCCAAAATAATTTTTATTTGTATACATTGAATAAAAAATGTATCATTATAATTAATATAATTTTTTTAATAATTTAAATAAATATATAATTTTTTAAGAAATATTTATAAATTTATAATTAAATAAATATATATTTAAATAATTATAATATTACAATGATTTATTAAATAATAAATATATTTATTATATTCATTATTTTTATTATATTTATAAATATAAACAAATACTTTTTAAATTTTCATATTTACAAATATAATTATAAATAAATATATATATATTTAAATAAATATATGTTTCTATTAAATTGGGTCCATAAATATATTAATGTGTGAGTATAATTGATGTACATATATGTTATGTATTCATCATGAATGTTCATTTATACATTAATAATTTTAAAACTCACCTTAAGAGAGTTTTAACATTGGTTAATGGATATTCATCATTAATGCTTTGCTAGTGTGAGTTTTTTTCATCGTTATGCAAAAAGAGACTTCAAAATGTGTGTTTTAACATCAATTATCAAATAATTTTTCTTCCCCCTCCTATCAGATGGATTCCTCCCCCTTAGTGTTTTTTCAAACATAATACTAACGTAGTGATTCCTGGTGATGGATTCATTGACCTTGTGGGTGTTCTCAAGGACCATAAAGACTCTATTATTGTGTCTCGTTATTCCTCAAATATTTATTATTAGTCTCCTACCGTAGCATAGTCCATGTCTATCCTGATGGGTTTGATGTTCATTTTGTATGTTATCAGGTAGGATATTGTGGTCGAATCTGATTTTTAGGTTATTATCATAGTGATGAAGTAGGATAAAGGTAGCCAGCAAGATTTTGGGTCTATTATCAACATCATCAGATCATTGGTTCCTTTATTCTCATCTTGTTGTTTTTACTTTGTTGGGAGTGAGTAAAATTGTGCGGATCATTTTAGAGATGCTTTTGAGAGTTGTTGAGGGTCAAATCGTTGAATTTCGTATTTTCCCTTAGAGTTATGTACTTCATATTTGGATGATATCTAGGTTGAGGATTCATTTCAAAATAAACCTTAAAACCTTTTGTAAAATTGAAAATATACATATTTCTCTTTTCTACTCATTATTTTTATTCCTAATCTATTGAAACCCTAACATTCGTGAAACATGGTTATGCTCCATCTCCTTCCTTCAACTATATTTCTGCACCTTTTTCATCCCTTCCCCCTCTTGTTGTCATGTTCGCCCTAATTCACTCACATTCCACCATGATCGACTCCATTTATCCCACAAAAGTTTCATGCCTTTTAACTCATTCATGTTCCACCATTATAATCCTTTAATATCTTTTTTCATCTTAGCCAATTTTTCATTGCTTGCAATCTGAAGATTTCCTATCTCAATTTTGGCTCTATTATTCATGGATCTTCTACCTGAATCTCTATCTTTTGAAATTTAAACATTTATTTTTTATGGTTATTATATTTATTCATTATTTTTTTCTTTAAAATATATTCATTCATTTATTTTTTCATACACACATATTTATCTGTTATAAATTTTCACGATTGTAATTATTATTTTTTAATATATTTCTGAGTATAAATTTCATATGGTTATAATTTGATTATGGTTATAATTGTTTTTATTTACACTACTACTGATACGATATTTCACATCGTGAAAAAATAATTTTATAAATGATAAACAAAATTGTTAATTGTAGCGCTTTTAAAAGGGGACCCTTTATCAGCGATAATTTATCATTGATAAAGGCCCCATCTGATATATTGTGATGTTTGAATAAAAACACCCTAAAAGATCTCCTGTACCCAAAAAACAGCACACCACAACCTCCTATACATAAAATGTATTATTTAATTGAAATACATTTTACATCATAATTAACAAATACACTACTATATACATTTCAATAAATGTTTTGTAGAATTACATTTAAAATTACAATTTGAAAACAATTTAAATCATTAATTATTGGCTTTGGCACTTGTGATCCCTTCTCAACAAGGTCTACCCATGGTATCTATTATTGAAAAAATCACCTCAACCAGATCAAAATAATCCACTTATATAAAAAAACTAATATTATGTTAGTAATATTATAAAGAAATAAATTAAACATTATTATGAATGAATATATTATAAAAAATACATCTTTAAATAAAAAACACACTTTGAGTTATACCGGTTACACCATGAAATATATTGACGTTTATCTGATTCCAACTTGTCTCAAATGAGGTAAAGACCATTATCCTAATGTATCAAAACAATTCAAACAGATTTTCTCAATTTTGAGTTTGTCACTTGTTCTTTTTAATGAAATTAATGTCAATTTTAAAAGAAGACTCATTGTTAGTTATACCGATCACACTGTGTGCAATAATTTTATATAAAAAATTACTTAAGGATCATTTTCCTAAAGTATCAAAATAATCTTGATACGTTTGGTGGGTTTTAGTCTGTTACTTGTGCTTTCTACTAAAATGTCATTTCAAACCGGAAACATGTACTTTGAGTCATACAGGTCACATCATGTGTTTTTTACATGATAATCCTTTTTAAATGTCACAAATGTCTTATTAATTTATGTCCAAAATTATCAATACAATCAGAGCTCATTTTCATGGTTTTTAGTGTGTGGCATATGTTTTGAACAAAAATGTCATTTTTATACTATTAACAGGCACATTTAGTCATACCAGTCACACCGTGCATTGTATTGAGATGCAGGTGATTCCTAAAAAACCAAAATAACTCATCTATCAATTCCCTAATGTATCAAATCAATCTAGATACTTTTTCTTGATTTTTTGTACATTACTTCTTCCTTTTTACTAAAAAATGATATCAATTTTAAATAACAAGATGTACTTAGAGTCATACCAGTGACATTATTCATCATATTGTGGTGTTAATACATCATACACATCCCAAATAACTCATTAATTGTTTATATAATGTATCCAAACCTTCCCAATTCATTTTCTCTGTTTTCAGTAAGAAACTTCTTCTTTTTTGTAAAATTGACATCAATTTTAAATAAAAAGATGTACTTATAGTCATAAAAGTTACACCATGCATCATATTCAGGTGAGGATGATTCATACAAGTATAAAATGTCTCATGGATCATTTTCCTAAATTATCAAAACATTTCAAATGTGTTTTCTTAGTTTTGAGTAGGTCAGTTTTCTTTTTTACTAAAATTTATGTAAATTGAAAATGTAAAAGACGCACTTGGAGTCATAGATGTTACATTGTGCCTCATATTGAGGATTGACTAATTAATACATGTTCCAAATGGTTCATGGATAATTTACCTAAAGTATAAAAACAATACAATTTCATTTTCTTGGTTTTCAATACCACACTTGTTTTTTTACTAAATATGATGTCAATTTTAAATAAAAAGACGCACATGGAGTAATACCGATCACACCGTGACTCGGATTGAGGTGTATTTGATTCATAAACATCCCAAATAACTAATGAATCATTATATTATAGTATCAAATCAATACAAATTAATTTTCTCAATTTTTAGTATGACACATATTCCTTTATCTAAAATTGATATCAATTTTAAATAAAAAGATGCACTTGTAGTCATATCGGTCACACTTTGAGTCAGATTGAGATTTGGATAATTCTTACAAATCTATAATGACTCTTGAATTTCTTTTCCTAAAGTATCAAAACAATACTAATTCTTTCTCATGGATTTGAGTAGGTTAGTTTTCCTTTTTACTAAAATTGATGTAAATTTTAAATAAAAATGTTGAACATGGAGTCATACCGGTCACACCATGCCTCAGATTGAGGGGTCAGATGATTTTTACATGTCCCAAATGATAGATGGATCATTTCACTAATGTATCAAAATAATATGATTGAGTTTTATCAATTTTAAATAAATCAATTGATAATTTTTACTAAAATATTATGTCAATTTTAAAAAAAATTATGGACATTGAGTCATACAGATCACACCATGTCTCAGATTTTTTTTAGATAATTCATACACATTTCAACTAACTCATGGATCATTTTTTTACAATATCAAAACAATTAGAATGCGTTTTTATGTTTTGATTATGTCAATTAATCTTTTTACTAAAATTGTTGTATATTTTAAATAAAAAATACACACTTGTAGTAATACCGGTTACACCATGCCTCATATTGAGGTGTGAAAGATTCCTACAGATCCTAAATTACTCATGGAATGTTTCCCTAAAGTATCAGGAAAATGTGAATGTTTTATATCATTTTTTAGTATGCAACTTGATCCTTTTTACTAAAATTGATCCCAATTTTAAATAAAAACATGAACTTGGAGTCATACCGGTCACATCGTATGTCATATTGAGGTGTGAATGATATTTACACGTCCAAAAGGACTCATGTATCATTTTCCAAAAGTATCAGAACAAAAAGAATATTTTTTCCATGGATTTCAGTATGTCCCTTGAATTTTTTACTAAAATTTAATTTCAAACAAGAAACATGCACTTTGAATAAAAATGTTCCCTATCATGTATCATTTTTAAATGAGACCAATTCCTACACATCAAAAATGATTTACGAATCATGTTTCCTAAAATATAATGAATATTTGAGTGGTTTTTGTTTATTTTTAGTCAGTGACACATTTTGAAGTAAAATGTCGATTTTAAACTGATAACAAACACATTGATTCATACTGGTTACAACGTGTATGAGATTGAGGTGCAGTTGATTCCAATAGATCATAAATGTATTATGGATCACTGTAATAATGTATCAAAACAATATTAATTCTTATTTTTTCAGTTATTAGTATGTGAGTTGTATATTCTACTAAAATTAATGTCAATTTTAAATAAAAAGACACACCTGGATTCATTCCAATAACACCATTTGTCAGATTGATGAATTTTTGATTCATACATGACCCAAAGTATCAAAACAATCCAAACTTCCATGGAATCCTATAGTATGAGAAAACAATTTTTATGTGAGTAATACTAAAAATAAATAAATTAAACATAAATATGAAACAATCCATTACTTATTTAGAAGTCACATATTCAAGATATTTGTATACATTCAGTGATAAGGTATGATGCCCATTTGTATTTAAGAAAATGTATATCAACTCTTGAATATTATTTTTTTCAAAAGTAATAATATTACAAAAAAAATATAAATACACCAAATAGTAATAAGTATTTTAAATGATTTATTAATTAAATTTTAAAATATCTATTTGGGGATGTTTTTTTATGGAATATGATCTCTCTCATAAATTTTCAATCATAATAATCACAATATTTTCCATTTTCTTGTTTCATACACTGTAAAAATATTGATGAAATTAATTAATTTGTTTAAATAATTGTTTTTATAGTGAAATGTTATTATATAAACCCTAATACTTATGAAGTTTTAGAAATTTTCAGGGTCCTTGTGCGCCATTTTTTTCTTCATTCCATAATTTAGACAATATTTACACACTACCCTATAATAACAGAATATTAATTAAAACATAATATAAATTACATAACATGGATTCTAATTATAAAATGTTTGATGTAGTGTATTAAAAATTGATAAAAATCATCATATGTGGTAGGTTTGTTTGTAATACATGGAGTGAATCCAAGAAATAAATATTTTGAGTATCAAAATTGACCATAATGAGCATCCAGTGTTTCCTAAATAAAAATAATTAATGAAATAATGGAAAATGTGTGTGATATAATTAAATTAGAGAGTTTTATCCATGTATAATTGGTATTAATAAGATTATTTCACCACCGAGTTTTCTTTCAAACGATTTAATAGGTTTTCGAATATTTTGTCGATTTTTTTGGATTTTATTTTTGTTTAGTCTGTAGAGGAGATGTGAGGACTAACGATTAAATTTTTTATGGGTAAATACCTAGAATTTGTATTGATATATACACGTAAAAAAATATGAAATATGTTTAGTCAAAATTAACATTGTATGTCATATTTTGGAAAATTAAATCATGAAAAAATACCTCATGTATAAATTTACAAATGAGGATCCTAGACATCTATAGTTGAGGATTTCATAAAAATTATAAGAAGAAATGTAGTTAGTAACATCCTCTCTCTAAACTTTTTCTTCAAAATAATCTACATGACTACTACCACTTTGTAACTTTTCAACCGCATGAACCATCAATGTTAGTAAAATTGAATATTCAATGGGAAGGGTAAATGTGCTTTTAGAATATATTTATTATCGGATGGTTGATCCTCTAGATGTTTTTTAGTCGACCTTTTATTTCATCCCATTTCATTTGTTTTTCTGTAATAATATTAATCGGTTTAGACCTTGTTTAATTAATTGTTAATGTTTTACTATGAAAAATAAATTGGAAATCAATACCTCCTTGTAGACTTGTTTTTTTACAAGATGTGAAGCACATGAAATTAATGATCCAACAGTTTGGTCAACCTTATTAATACCTTTCTCATAAATTGGAATAGGTAGCTCACTGCTCAACTCATGGTATATCCAAATCAACACTTTCACATAACATATTGGAATTTTTCTATTGTGTGGCATGTCATTTAGAATATTGAACACTGTATCCCTCTCTACAAATAAATGGGTGGCTGTTGATAGATATAAATCATAATAATTATCACCCAATATAATATTAGTACAAGAAAGGTATCAGTGTCTATCTGATTTACATTTAATATAAAAAATTATTAGATCATTTATTTCCTTGGAAAAGACATCTCATTGAGGTGAATGGATCACCTCAAAGATGGTGGGGGTGGGGAAATATATTCAAGAAATTATTGTTCTTGAGTTATTTGTTTCTATTTTCTTAACCAGATAAAAGTTTCTAGTAACTCCATTTACCGTTGTAATTTTTCATCATGTCTAACTAGTATTTTTTTCTTCTATTTCATTTCATTATCTTTATCCTATTATTTTTTTTATCAAAATATATTCGGAGTGTCACCCTAAAACTCACACCTATGACGTGACCATACTGTTTTGTCTGCATCAAGGCCACAGATAGTAGGTGTTCATCTGGTATAGGCGTTTATGATTCCTATGACTAATTCATATAGAAAATATTGGAACATATGTAATCATTGTTATGTAATATGTATTTAAATAAAAATTATTATTATGTCATACATACACATGTTTCCCTACCTTTTTTGTATTTTCATCTATTAGTATCATGTCTTTATTTAAATATTCCTCCTTCCAAAACACATGGCATGAGATAAAAATTGGTTGTGATTGTTATTCATCAATATTCATACAAAATAGATTAACATAATAATTTTTTTTAATTACATATAAACGTGTTACAATATATTTTAAATACATAACAATTGTTTCAAGTGAAGCATACCCCATCCTTAATTTATGGTAGGGGTACATTGGTCTTTCTTCCCATCCCTAATTTTGATCACTTAGATTGTAATTAATAAAAAAAATTGATCAAAGTGATGAATATAGGTATTTCCAAAAAATTTATTAATATCAACAATGTACTTGAAAAGACACAAACACACAATGTCTAGTAAAAGCATCCAATGAATCTTGGGTTATCAGGTGTTCATACATAAGCAGTGGGTGTGGTTTTATTTTTCCATCAATATCATTAAGATTATGTCTCATTAGAATTGTGTGAAATCCTCTTAAATCATTCTAGAAATCCTTAATACATATTTACTATGGGATTCATCTAATATAAATTCACACTTCAAGAGATCGTGATGATTAATTCTATGTTTAGTTATTTTATTTTTTTCATAAAATTAAGAAATTATGTCATAATGTTACCGTAATATCTTCCCTCATAAATGTATTAATAACTGTCCCGACATGGTGCCATGAACCTACATCAATTTGAACACATTACTAAGTGATGATTCTAATGTAACTACTTAATATGGCCTTTTGTGGGATAACATGATGTCCTCGTGCATTCCATGCGACCTCATATTTGATGTATTTTATTTTTACCTTAATGATTTTTTGTAACACCATCAAACTATGGAACTCTTTTTTTGTGCATCATTATTCCTTCATCACCTACCATTTCTTTAGTTTCAAACTCATAAATATATTATTTATATGGATCAGTAGCATCATCATGTGAATATGGTCATTGAACCTATGCACTGAGAGTAGAAACATGATGAGAAACCTTTTATTCTTCTTGTTTGGGAGCACCATCACATACAAAAGTTTTTGTTCCTCTGTACTGTGAGGAACATTAGATTTAAAGACCTATTGTTCTTTATCATTGGGAGCACCAACATGTGTAAAACTCATTATCTAAAGAATTTGTTTAACATTTAATTTATAAACCATAAATACAATAGAGAATAAATAATAACAAGAGGTAACAAAATGTATATTACAAAAAAAATTAACTTGATTATTGAACTCCCTTTTTTATAGGATGTTGGGATTTGACCCCTTTATCGACTATCAAAATCCATTCATTGTGGTCTCCTATAACAAAAAAAATAATAATCTATATTTGGACCAATCTAAAATGATTATAACATCCAAATGAATGAATCAATATATGCATTGCTCCATCAACAAGTGTAACTCCACTATTTTTCATGGCATTTTCTTCCTCATGTCCATTTTTATAGAATGTATATCCCTTAATTACATAACCAAGGTTATATAATACATACACACTTGTTCCTCTGATAATAATCTAATTCGTTCTATAATTGAATATGGATTTTTATCTGACTCGTTAAAAATATAGTCCAAAAACCATTTTATAAACTGTTGATTATGTGTATTTTATTTCTAACATTATCCCGTGATGGATTAAAATGCCTAAGAATTTCATTTTGTATTTCAACATATGGTAGAACCTCTAAACGATTATGCAAAACGTAATGTTTGTTCTGATTCTGATCTACAATAATGTTTTTGAAAACATATCTCCCAAAAATTATTTCACCCACAAGAATCCCAGTGTGATGAGATTTTGGTAGGAAAAATCTTTCCACAGCTGATATGTATTCTTAAAATAATTCAATTGCTTCCTCAACAATATATCACTCTACAATAAAACCCTCTAGTTAAATTCTATTTTTGACACACCATTTAAACAAACATTATTTACCATTCACTGACGTACATTCATCTATAGTTTATAGGGCCACATAGCCTAATATCACTCACTAAGTGAACAATAATGTGATCCCTTATATCAGAGAACTTTTACGGGATGAAAATTTCCAATTCACGTAATATGATGATAATTTATCTATTCATAGTCAGAAATTTCATTAAATATATAACTTTGATGGATATATATTTGAAGAAGAATAAAATCTCAGTTAATGTTTTAAGGGAGTTATTGGAAATAATGAAATGTAAATCTATAGTAATTAGTTCTTGCATAAAAATGTGACAGTCATGTGATTTCAGACCCTTTAACTTCAAATCGTTTATTGACCCAATATTCTTGATATTCAATGAATACCCATATAGAACCTTTACATTATTCAAGAAGATGAAAAACTGATATATATCTTACCTAGAAAGAGTGTAATAAGGTATAAGAAGAATATTTCATTTTTCACCCTTCATAGGCACCATCTCTTCTCATATTACCCTTTGAACCATCTCCAACCAAGCCTTAATTCCATCATTTTTTTCTCAGGGCATTTATCAACTTACCGATGAAACTATCACATAATTTTCATTCAAAATGAATAACATCAAGAAAATGTAAGGTTTTCAGAAAATTCTAGAATAATAAGTGAAACAAAAAATTGATCGAATTTTCTAACCAATTTTTATATGGTTTTTCAAAAATGGTTTACCAAAAGTAGTGTCCATATCAATTACTTTCTCAAACAGTGGATCAACTATTATGGGAGACGGTGTTGTAAGTACTTATGAACTTCCATAAAATGAGGCCACCTTATATAGGTAATTATCCCATTAGTGTATAAATCTGAAATATTCTATAAACATAATCATTGATGAAAGTTTCAACCTAAATGAATGTGCACCTTTTTGACAAACAAGACAATCTTTAGATCCGTTAATGTTATATCTCAAAAATTTTCCATAAGCTGGAAAGTAATTTATCATCCATCACAACATGGATCTCAACGTGAAATATTTATTTATATAAGAATCATAAATCATAACATCTAAATAATCTCCACCTCAATACTATGCAAGGTGTGTCTGGTATAACTCAAAGTGTCTCTTTTTATTTAAAATTTACATCAATTTAAGTAAAAACAAAAAGTGACATACTGATAACTAAGAAAAAATATTTTTCTTGTTTTTTTATTTTATGAATATTATCCCTAATTAATTTGTGAGGTATAGGATTCAATTTCACCTCAATAAGATTCATGGTGTGACCGGTATGACTCAAAGTGTGTCTTTTTATTTAAAATTGGTATTAATTTGTGTAAAAAAATGACATAATGAAAACTGAGAAACCGAATTCATACAACTTTGATACATAATTAAAATGATAAATTAGTCATTTTTGACATGTAGGACTCAACAATATATTAATACGATGCCAAATTTTTCCGGTATAATTGAAAGTGTCTCTTTTTATTTAAAATTTCTATGAATTTAAGTAAAAACAAAAAATGAAATACTAAAAACCAAGAAATTTTTTTTATAGATTTTATATTTTAGGAAAATTATATATTAGTCATTTATGATTTTAATGGATCAATATCATCTCAATATGACACATAGTGTGATAGGAATCACTCAAACAATCTCTTTTTATTTAAAATTAACATTAATTTAAGTAAAAACAATAAGTGACCTTCTGAAAATTGAGAAAACACATTCATATTGTTTTTATATTTTATGAAAATGATATATTAGTTACTTTTGATGTGTAGGGATCAACCAAATCTCAATAAGATTCATATTTTGGCTGGTATAACTCAAATATTATATTTTTATTTAAAATTGTCATTAATTTAAGTAAAAGCAACAAGTGACATACTGATAACTAATAAAATAAATTCAGATTATTTTGATACTTTAGGCCAATTATCCATGAGAAATTTTTGACATGTTGGAGTCAACCAAACCTCAATGTAATGCATGGTGTGATCAGTATGACTAAAAGTGTCTCTTATAAGTTTAAAATTTACATTTTAGTTCAAAACGTGACACTCACTAAAAACCATGAAAACATGCTCCGATTATCTTGATAACATGGTAAAATGATTCATAATTAATTTTTGATGTGTATAAAGTAGTCTCACATCAAACTGGCTCACGATATGACTAGTATAAATCTAAATGCATGTTTCCAGTTTGAAATGATATTTTATTAAAAAAACACAATGGACATACTAAAAACCAAGAAAATGAATTCATATTGTTTTGATAATTTAAAAACATTATCCATTAATAATTTGTGATTGGTAGGAATTATCTACACCTCAATATGACACACGTTGTGGCCCGTATAACTCTAAATGTTTCATTGTTTAAAATTAACATTATCTTTATTAAAAGAAAATGTGATGTACTCAAAAACGAGAAAACACATTCGGATTGTGTTGATATTTTAGTTAAATGATCCATAACTCATTTCAACATACATGAATCAACCGTGTCTCAATAGGACACATGATATGACTAGTATGACTCCAAAAAATTCATTTTTATTAAATATGGAAATTTTTTTAATGTATTATTTCATATTAATTATTAATTTATTTATTTATAGTATTAATAACTTAGTATTTTTTATTATATAGGTGGAATCTTTTTCTCAGGTTGAGAAGATTTTTTTTTGTAAACTGATACCATCGGAATACTTTTTTGAGAGAGGATCATGGGCATAATAATATGATATATTAATGTTATAGAATGTTTCTTGGACAATTGTACATGTAATTATATTAAAATTTTGTTGGAAATTTAAATAATTTTGTTTTTCTAAATACCATGGGTGGACATTTTTATATTGATGATATCAATTAAATGTATATAGCAGGTTTTCTTCTGGGTGTGTTGCTTATAATGATAATTTTCTTTAGGGTGTGTTGTTATATAAAATGCACACTGTAGGAGGCTAGGCCATTATCAGTGCTAAAAAAAGCATTGATAAAGGATCCCCTTATCATATCTATGATTAATAATGATTTTTAGCACTGTTAAAGGCCATTTTTAATGGTGTGAATGGGTATATGTGTATTAGTGTTTACCACTCATCCATCTAGTTTTGTTCTCCCATTAATGTTTTATTTATTTATTTATATATAGTTATATTTATTCATAAATTAATTTAGGTATATATATATTTATATATATATATATATATATATTATTAGATATAGTTATTTATCTTTATATATTTATATTTAAACCTACTTATTTATATATTTTTTTATATTTTTTTATCCGTAAATTTATCAGTACATTAAAATATGTTTATAAAATTATTTTCAAATACATTTATAAAATATGTTTGTCTGTGTGTGTGTAAATAAATAAATATATATATATACAACACACACATACACATATATATTATGTGTATCTATAAGTATAATTATATATATGTATGAATATTCACATATATTATATATTCATATGTATATTCTTATGGTAGAATATATAGAGTATATATATCTGTTTGTTAATACATACACACAATAATATATATATATATATCAGTACTATAAAAATAGGCAATAGCCACGGTTTGGAACCGTGGCTATTAGCCTACAAACTGTAGCTATAGGTTATAGTCACTGTTCATTGAACCGTGGCTGGTATTTTCGTGGATATAGGACCAAACCTATAGCCACAATTTTTAACCGTTGATATATCCATATAGCCCAGGTTTCGAACCGTGACTATATCCCTATCGCCACAGTTTCATCTTTGACTATTGACCTATATCCACGGTTTCAAACTATGGATATAGCCCTATATCCACTGTTTCAAACACTGGATATAGCCCTATAGCTACGGTTTCAAACTGTGGCTAGAGGTTTGGCCCTATATCCACGACAATACCAGCCACGGTTTAATGAACCATGGCTAAAACCCTTCCAATTTCATAAAAATACAACCCCCTGGACAGCCCCCCACCCCCCACATACACATCCCTTTCACCCCTTGCACCCCCATTGTACACCCCTTGCCCCCCCTACTGGACACCCTTGGACAACAGCCCCACACCCCCTACTTGACCCCCTGGACAGCCCCCCCCCCCTTCCTGGACCGCCCCTATATAATATTCCCCCTATGATAGACCCCCCTAGACAAGAGTCGCCACCCCCCCTATTGGACCCCCCTAGACAGAAGCCCCACTGCTGGACCCCCCTTGCACCACCCCTACTAGACTCCCCCCGTGAACCCCTACTAGATACCCTCCCTGGACAACACCCCCCCCCCCACACACATCTATTTCACCTCTTGCACACCCCCCTTGCACCCCCCTTGCACAACCCGTTCACCCCCCTTCTAGAACTCCCTGGATCACATCCCCATCCCCCCTGGACAGCACCCCCCCCCCACTGGATACCCCCTACTGGACCCCCCTGGACAGCATCCCCTCCCCTGCTGGACCCCCTTGCACCACCCCTACTGGACACCACCCCACCGTACAGCCCCCCTTGACGTCAGCCACCCACCCCACATACACACATCCCTTGCACCCCCTTCCACACAACCCCTTGTACCCCCCCCCCCCCCCCCGTTCACACCCTTGCTCTGTTGCTAGACCCCCTGGATAGCAGCCCCCACCCCCTGGTTAGACCACCCTGGATAGCATCCCCCCCCCCCCCCGCTGGACCCCCTGGACTGCCCCCCCCCCCTACTGGACCACTCTGGACATTAGCAGCCCCCTACGGGGACCCCCCTGGACAACAGCATCCCCCTACTGAACCCCCTGGACAGCAACCCCCCCTGATGGACCCCCCTGGAGAAAATCCCCCCTACTATTGGACCCCCTAGAAAGCAGCCCCCCCACTGTACCCCCATTGCACCACCCCTACTGGACACCCCACTTGCACCCCTACTGCCCCTCCCCACACACCCTAAACAGCCCCACCCCCACCCCCACAAACACATCCCTTTCACCCCTTGCACACACACCCTTGCACCCCCTTGCCCACCCCTTACCCCCTTGTTGGACCCCCTAGATAGCAGCCCCTTCTGGACAGCAGCCCCACCCCTTGGACAGTAGCCCCCCACTGGACCCCGCTGGACAACCCCCCCCCCTTCCCTGTTGGACCACCCTGGACAGCAGCCCCCCTGCTGGACCCCCTGGACAACAGCCCCTCGATGGTCCCCCTGGAAAAAATCCCCCCATACTGGACACCCTGGACAGCCCCCCTGCTGGAAAGAAGCCCCCCCCCCTACACATCCCTTGTACATGTCCTATGGTATCCATAGATAAGCATATTGACCAAGCATGTGAGCTTTAGGATTTTCCCTTAGATGTACCTACCAAATCATTACCTATAGAGGCTTCTTTACTTGGTGTTGAGAGAGTAGTTTCCCCAGTTCCTTCAAATTTTGTATCCATATTATATTTATAATATTTGAGAGAAAGAATTATTTTAGATTTCAGGGGAATTTTAAGTTATCAGGAACCTCCTATTATTGCATCTACATCTAGTGCTCCACCTCCCTCAGCATTTGTTGATGTTTATTTGATCTAGTCTATACTCAAATAGTATCTCCATGTTGTTATATGTTATGCGCATTCATCTCATTAGGATTAATTGAGGGTGATTCTACAGAATGAGTTTTCAAGGAATAGGTTGACCAGTTGAAAGTGATGACAACTCTACTAAAGATTTTCATGGATGAGAATATTTCATTAGTAGTATGGATAGATGAGGTAATATTATTATAATCATTTTAAATCTTATAATTCAATTCATATATGTATCAAATACTCTAGTGGCTGCTGGCTGAAAGTCAAAAGTGTAACAGTAAAGTGAACTCCAAAGTATGCACTCCTAATGTGGTAAAATTTCTACAATTCCCGAAAATTTGGACCGGGGCCTTCGTCCCCTGGACCCCTGGAGCATGGGCACGTTTCCCCCTTAAACACCCAACAATCTCACTGTGGTGGTTGACCCATGACAATTGCAGGCCACAAGCATTCATGCTAACTGGATCGGGCTACACGAATCCAACAATCTCCCTTGTTGCATCCCTTGATGAGATAGAGGTTAAGAGTGACCTTTTTCTCTAAATCATGATTGTGTGGCTGGTCCTAATGGGTTCACAAATTAATTCTTTATGTTCTACTAGGAAATAGTTTTTGATGATCTCCTTAACTATATGAGGGAGTTCTTCAACCATTCCTCAGTGCCATATGGAATCAACTCCAATTTTATTTTCCTGGTCCTAAAGAAGGTAAATGTTGTGGAAGTAAATGATTTCAGACATATTACTATTGGGAATACCTTTCCAAAAATCCTGATCAAAATTATTTCTATGAGGTTATGTCCCATTTCTCGTGGGTTTATCTCTTGAAATTAGCCCCCTAGACAACCCTTGGACACCCTCATGGACATCGCCCCTAAACACCCCACCTGCACCATGCCCCCTTCCATACAGACCCCCCCCCCCCCCCCGAACACCCCCTGGACAGCCCTTGGACACCCACCTGGAATGCCCCTCCTAGACACCCCACAATTAGCCTCCCCCCTTCCCTACAGACCCCTCAGTACCCCCCGGACATCCCATGGACACCCCACCTGCACTCTTCCCTACAGACCACCCCCCGGACAACCCTTAGACCCCCGGACAACCCCTCTCAGACACCCCTCCTACACCCTCCCCCTTCCGTACAGACCCCCAGGCACCCCCCCAGACAGCCCTTGGACACCCCACCTGGACAACCCCTCCTAGAAAATTCTATAGCCATTAGTACCTTAACTACATTATGAAAGAATGAAAAATGAACAATGCCTTGACTCTTTTCCAAAAATAGCCTTTGACTGGATTATTCTAAATGATACACTTCCACCACATATAACTTGGACCCACTCGTAGGATGGTTACAAAAATAACCTTAAGAGACATATAAATCTAAAGCCGCATAAAAATATCCTCAACCTTCAGTACCACAACCAATTCATCCTAAGAATCTTTTTTCCCAAAAATTATTATAGGGCGACCATCTTGATTCTGGGGTTCCTAGGTGTGCTTTCAAGATCTATTTATTCAAATCTTTTGATTCATTTAGTTGGGAATTCTTATTGGATGCTTTGTTTCTACTCATCTTTCCAGCTAGGTTTTCATCTTAGTTTAAAATATGCATCTCTACCCCAATGTTCCTGGTGAACATAAATGGCAGTTTACATGGCCAGTTTTCTGGGAAAAGATGGCTCAGAAAAGGGGATCCTCTTCAACCTTTCCTTTTTGTGATTTTCATGGAGTTTTTTTCACACATCCTAGAATGCAGGAGGCTGGAGGCTAGTCCGATGGCTGGTACGGGATGGAGTGGCAGGTGCGTGCGGGAAGGCAGGCGGCATGGGGATGGTTGGGGGATGGAGCAGGCTAGAATAGGTGGTAAGGGGCTGGTGTGAGCTGGATTGCAGGTGGATGGCGGCTATTGGGCATGTGGCAGGGGTTGGTGCGAGCTGGGATGTAAGAGGTCGGGGGCTCGTGGGAGATAGAACTGGTGGATGGGGAAGTTTTGTAGGTGGCAGAGGGATGTCATGAGTGTTTTTCAGGAGGCTGGGGGTGGTGACTGGTGTGGTGGCTAGTGCGGGATGGATTGCAGGTGGTTGGAAGCTGGTGAAGGCTCAAATGCAGGTGGAAGGGGGCTGGAATGCTCGTGGAAGGGGGATGGTTGTAGGTGTTGGGGGGATGGTGCGGGCTGATTTGAAGGTGGCATGGGGGGTTGTTGCGGGCTGGAATGCTGTTGGCAGTGGGCTAAAATGATGGTGGAAGGGGGATGGTGTAGGCTAGATGTGGCTGAAGTAGGGCCAAATCATAGTATTACCATGGCCTACCGCGGTGTGAGCGTGGCTAGACGACATCGTGACAACGATGTGACCGTGGCATGACCTTGGCATGACCGCGACATGTTGGCCTGGTCTAGTGACATTCATGGGGCAGCATCTTTCAACCAGGAGTGAAGGGAGTGGGAGGAGGTGGGGAAACATTCCGGCCATCACCCTGCCGGAAAAAATATGTGATTAGTTAGTTTCAACATTGATCACAAGACTCATGGAATAGTATCAATGCAAACCACTGCAGGTTGTCATCCTGGTGCATGGACAAATCAAGACATTATCATGGTGTGACTATGGTGTGACTGCGGTGTGACCACTACGTGACCGTGGCGTGTTGGCCCGGTCCAACGTCATCTGCGGGGTAATATCATCCAGTTAGGATCGTAGGGAGTGGGAGGAGGTATGTCAATATTTCGTTCGTCGCCCTGCCGACAGAAATTGGGATTAGTCCATCTCAAGTTTGATCACAAGACTCATCGAATACTATCACTGTGAACATCCATGGGGTGTCATCCTAGAGCTGGGAAAAATCACGGTGTGACCGTAGTGTGACCATGGCATGACCGCGGAGTGACCAAGTTGTGACCGTGGCAGGACTGTGGCGTGAATGCGGTGTGTTAGCCCAGTCCAGCAACATCCGCGGGGCAGTATCTTCTTTCCAGGAGCGAAGGGACCAGGAGCAGGCAGGGAAACATTATGTTCATCGCCCTACAAGCAGAAATAAGTATTAGTCAGTATCAACATTGATCACAAGACTCGTGGAATACTATAACTACAAACCGCCACATGGTGTCATCCTAGAGTAGGGCCAAATCACAGAAATACTGCGGTGTGACCATGGAATGACTGCAACGTGACCGCGGCGTGACCGCGGCGTGAACGAGGTGTGACCGTAGCGTGACCGTAGCATGACCGCAGCGTGACCGCGACATGAACGCAACGTGACCGCAGCGTGACCGCAGCGTGACCGCAGCGTGTTGGCCCAGTCTAATGACATCTGTGGGGAAGCACCTTCCAGCTAGGAGTGAACGGAGCGAGAGGAGGTGGGGGAACATTCCGACTGTCGCCCCACCAGAAAATGATAGAACAGATCAACTATTTAATATGCTATATCAAGGGATCACCAAAGAAGGTTATGTAGAGCATCACAATGACGCAATGTCTATAGGTCAAAAAATAACGGAAAAGAATCATACACCCTACACAAACCAGTTACAATTTCATTCAATTTGCCTAAACATGGATTTTTTTAATATTTAATGCATGAAAAGGAATGTGTCCTGGTCAAGGCATATGCCTACTTAGGAAATGTCATTTGAGATAAATGAGTTTGATAACCCAATTAATATTATTCAATGAAAACAAAAACTCACTAGCCACAAAACTAACAACAACAAGAGGCATCTGAATGACTTAAACGAAATCTAAAAATGATACAAATAATTATCACTACTCTTTGGTTTAGGAGACAATGCACCTCCATTGGATGGGTTTTATTATGAAATCATTTAGTTTTTTTATCACACAATTCATTTAATTATATTTAACATTTATTCTAAATATCATTCAGCAAAAATCAAATGCAATAATTTAAGTAACTAGATCAATATAAATATAACTGTGAGTTTTAACAGATAGTGCACCTCCGTTGGAGGGGTTTAATTATAAATACATGACTTTATTTATCAAATGAAACCATTGTATTAAAGAACACTTATTCAAGATATGCAATCCAATATAATTAAGCAGAATTATGAAAGTAACTAAAATTAATTTAAAGAATTTTTGAATTAAAGAGTCTAGAAGAGGGATACTACCTCAAGGTGGAACCAAACCATCCACTTCAGCTCATTGATCTTTCTAACTAAAAGTTGCTGATCTCCCACTGGGTATATGCACCATCACACACATGCAAGGACACATAGCCCTTATGCACACAACCACATGGCCATGAGCATGTGTAAGGGGATCCTTGAACAAATTTCTATATGCATATACCAGTATCCTCTCACCTGTGTATGAATTTATATATATAATGGGCACAAAAATCCCCATACGTGCATAATCACTTCCATGGTTGACTATACACGTAACAAGGGAACCCACATTCATATACTTTCTTACCTATGCATAGACAGGAAAGTCGCCCTTTACATGGATACTCAAAACCAACGAGTAGGGATCAATGCACTACACATAGGATATTATGAACATTAATATACATAAACGATGCTACCGAACTAGTGAGAAACCAACCAACAACATTATATACATTCCTTGATTTGGAGAACCAAATCCACCCGAACAAACACAAAATGATCCAACTCCCTAATCAAAACATAATATTGAGTCAAAAATATTGAAATCACCGAATAAATGTGGTGACAGAACATATTAAAACAATATGCATTATATAAGACATTATAATTTAATAAAATATGGTTACCCATTCAACTGCCCTCTACCACCTGCCCCCTACCCCCCTCCACCCTCACCCCCTCCACCCACCGCCTGCCCCATGCCCCCTGCTCTACAGACCTCTCCACTGCCCCCAGTCCCCTTCCCCCTGCCCCCTCCACCCTGCCCATGCCCCCTGCCCCCTTCTCCCTACCCCCTACCCTACAAACTTGACCCCTTACCCCATCCAACTTGCACCATGCCCCTTGCCCATACCCCCTCCACCTACCCCCTAGCCTATATAGCCCACACCGCCCTGCCCCCCCCCCCCCCCCCAGGACCCCTAGCCTACACCATCCCACCCTAGAATGCACCACCCCCTAGCCTGCACACTTCCCCCTAGCCTGCACACCCCCCTGTGAGTGAAAAAAATATATGGAGATTCCTGTGGTGTCTCAAATGAGAGGAGTACAGATTAAAATGGAAAATATAATTAAAAAAATTTCAGCCAAGCTATATAATAATAAACTACCATAAGAGGATACTTATATATATTCTTACATGCTTAAGCATATGCTATGTTTTTTTTCTAGTTCTGTTCATAGCATGCATCTCTATCCACATATATAGCCTATCATGATAAAGAATACACGCAACAAACCATCTTCTTGTAAAGAAATTGAAACAAATAAATCCTCATAAATATATATTCAGAATGAGTTATACTTATAAAAGTATTAGAAGAATGCCTGTGGAGGAAGCCGTTTCAAAAGGACCATCAGTATTTGAGAAATAATATTGGAAAAATGAGGTCCAATGGAAATTTACACTAAATGCTTGTACTAAAAATAATATCATAGTGGTTATCGAACGAATGGACCAAAAGTAGAATTTCATTGAAATTTATTGTAATTACTACTCAATGTCAATAAGGTTTGTGATTCTTAAATGTGACATATAGCTATCCTCAAATACCTGAAAATAACAGGTGAATAAAATGACATAAATTTATCGATTATACAAGTTGGAAATTCAATAAGAATAAAAAAAATGGATGAATGGGTGTAGCATAGGTGAATCTATTAAATCATTAGGAATTTTGTTGTTGAGGGGGAGAACGAGTTTGGCACTAGCAGGGGGCTCTGATCTCCCTTATACAGTGAACATATATTTTTCTGAGGCTAGGAAGGCTGTGGAATTTATTTTTAGGAAGAAGCTAAAGGAGGATCAATAACGACATGAGGATTTATCCTACTGATACCCCCTGCCCCTCCCCCCTGCAAAACCCCCCCTGTAGACCCCCTTTCCACCCCTGCAGACCTTCCAGGACACCCCCTCCCCCTGCCTGACCCCCCATGTAGGGTCTTTTATATTGGTTGTTTTAATGTGGAACAATGGATTATAGATCATCCTTGGCCATTTTTATTGTTTGTATGATTTATTTCTACTCATAGTGGTTGACCCGTGTATTGATAACCCTCCTCTGCGTGATCTTTATAAGGGAAATCGGGTGAGGGCGATAGTAGTCATTTCATCATAAAAGAGGTATGAAATTTAAATTTTTGGGTGATCATGGGTTTTAGTAGAATCATTGGAACTTATTCTACCCCTACACCTATAATCAATTGTAAGGGAACCTCACCTATCAAATATATTGTTTGTAATTCTATAAGATAATTTGAATCAAAATTTGAGTTTTATTATTATTATTATCACTAATATGCCCTATGTTACTTGTTATATCATTTTTATGGATACAAAATTCTTAACGGGTTCACCAATCCCGGAAGAAGATGCCCAAAGATACTCATCATGTATAGGCTAGTCACCTGAGGTATTTTAGGCTCATCACCTAATGAAAACAAGGCATATCAGCCAAGTAATTCCATGCTCATCACATGAGGAAGGATGGGATTATGATGCATTAGAAAAGGTGAATCATCACATTCTTATCACATAATAAACATTGTACATTTCAATAATGAATGTTCTGAAATCTTTATAAGTATAAGATCACATCACCATTAAAATGGATACCCATGACATCAAGAGAATTATTTCCCATGTTTTAACCAAATATTCAGATTCTTAAAACATGGGTACTCACACTTCATGGATCCATATTCATAATGAAACAATATTCTATTCAATATTAAAATATTTTCATCTTTAAGGGATCTAATTATGATGGATATTTCTCCTTGGTTCTCAAATATTTATCAGTATAATCCTATGAATCATTAATATAAGTATAATAAATTTATTAATAATTATTTTTCGGCTTCCTACAGAATATATGTGCACATTATCAATGGATATATTCATATTCTTCCATGAAAAAGATAGTGGTTATTAGAAAATCATTTTTTAAAACAACAAAACAATAATGTAGACTTGTTTTTAAAATAATCAAGAAATTATAGAATTAAAATTAAAGGTTTAGGAAGAGAGAACCTACTTCAACCTCATGACCCATATCTTTTGACGACGACATCTCGAATCTTCCTTTTTTCTGCTTGCACACAGATGCAACTTCACATATATATAAGGACACCTAGCCCATATGTACATATTTTCATGGCCAAATATGCATAAGGGGGTCCTTAGATATATGTTTATACATTGATATTCCCCTTTACACTTACACATATATGCATTTTTCATATGAGTTTGATTGGTATAGAATATTCTAAAACATGTTCCTCTATTTTTGAACACATTATATGAATATAGAAAAAGAAATTTTTTATCTCTCTACACATGAGTCTTATCTAGGTAGGAAATCTCATATTCATGGAATAAAAAATCTTGTATGGTGTAATTATGCTAATAATTATCAGTAAAATCCATTCATCCTAAAACATTAGTGTAATTTGGTCTTATGAGGCCCTAAACTTCTAATGTTTAGAGTATTTATCCTGTTACCATTATTATAAAATTAACATTCTATTAATTAGGTATTTTGACAAGAAAATATGTATAATTCATTATTCCTGTTTAAATTTCAATGGAAATTTGTAACAATGGGACAATTTTTTGAGAGAATAAAATATTTCATTCAATGAAAAAACTATAGTGGAGTATCTACATCCTAGCGTCTCTCATAATCTTATTTGGAAATGAAATGGATATGTTTTGAATATAGTGAAATTCTACCTACCAGATTCATTAGATCTGATAATTTCTTACAAAAGGTGTTAAGGGACTACTTGAGATTAGTTGTATGACTAGCTCCATATTTTTATAGAGTATGAATTTTTGTAAAAAGGGTGTTTAACTCTTGTATTTTATATTTTATGGATTATAGAACTAATTTTTTATGATAGTTGTGCCTTTATTCTGTCCATGTGAGCCACATATTCATGTATCGCTACAGTCTGTATAGAAATAAAATCATGATGTTTCACTTCCTCTATAGTTAATAGATTTAAATCAGTAGGTTTATCCTTAAAATATATTGTATGGTGGTTGGAAAATAATATTTATGAGATCATATTCATGGGTGGCTAAATCCTCTCAATAAATGAGAAAATTAGGAACACAGATGTGCTAGTGTCGATAATAAAACACACATACACCTAGGCCAAGGAATTGTTGAGGATGTCATATTTATCAGAAATTTTCTCTAAAGGATTATATATGATAATAGTTTAAACCTTGAACCAAGCCCACTTTAATTAAACCTGATGCTAGATGAAAATATTGTGAAACATACACTGTTCACCCTCCAATATAGGTATATAATCAAGATTTTTATTTTTCATGGACATATCTTCTTTAAATTGTTTCATAGTTGTTAGAAAGTCCTCCATTATTGCATCCTGTTTAACCTTAGGGATTGAACTTGATAGTTTATCATTTATCAGATGAATACCTAACACTATTGCACTGGGAAAATGTTATTAGGTCTTCTAACACTAGTATTCAAACATGTGGAGTCTTCAAAAATCTCATAAAAATATCATGAGCATGAAACTCCAGCAAAATTTTTAGAATGTTGGGATATAAATATTTTCCCCCCAATATATTATAAGGATATTATGACATGAAAGGATCATTGAGAATCCAATTTTTTATACACCCATCATACTAGTTTCCCGAATACCCCAAATATATAGTATTCAAACCATAACATTGAATAACCCCATGAAAATATATTTGGACCATTATCAAGATGTAATGAAATTTCTATGTCTGAATCCCCATGCATCATCGTCGACCAAATTTCAGAAAGGAAAAATGGGTTACATTATCTCTAAATATTGACTAGAGGAAAATATGTAACCTTTTTTAAACGACCAAATTATCGTGAGAACCTATAATGATAAAAAGGATCTAAAATGGTTACTCTATCTATAAAATCATCAAAATCCCATCTCACAATAAGATAATGTATGGAATTTTTTCTAAATTACCTCTATGATTATCTACAACTGCACCAAAACGAGTTTAATAAGGAATTAACCCAAAATGGGAAACATCATTTAACATATAAATAGGACCATCGAGACATTAATTAAAAAAGAACAAGACCATATACCAAAGCATCTTAGTTCACTCCACATCGAGTATTAGTTTCAGATTCAATAAAGAAAAGAAGAAATAAATGAATTTTTCAAATACCTTGATGTTAGGGCCTGGCGGGTGTCGGCCTCGACGTCCTGGGTGTTGAGGGTTGTGGGGGAGAGTCGTCATGAAGGAAGGGAGGAGGTGGGGAGGCTGCTCGGAGAAGCTTCGCTGGAGGATGAGGATCATGGGGAGGAGGGTCGTTGTGAGGAGGTGTCATGGGTATTGAGGGTTGTTGGCAAAGAGGCATCGAGGAGGAGGCGATGGGGAGGGATCAGGAAGGAAGAGAGGTGGTGGGGAGGCTGCTCGGAGAAACTTCTCTGGATGATATGGGTCACGGCGAGGAGGTGTCAGCATGGGCATTGGGCTGCAGAAGGGTTCTTTGGAGGATGGATCAAGTGGAAGGAAGAAGAAATTAATGGGTCAGGGTATCAACCACAGAGCTGTGGCTAATTTTGTTGGTGAAGGAAAGGATTTTTTAATATGTGGCTTTATAGGCATGGCTATAGCTCAATTTCCTAGTAGTATATATATATATATATATATACACAAACACACATTATATAAGTATATAAGTATTCATATATTTGTGTTTGAAATAAAATGGACATTAATTTTTATTTAGATAAGGCTTATATATTGTGAAATATATTTTATATATAAATATGTTTAATTAATTATTTATAAAAATAAATTATTACGTGTGAATACATTTAAAAATATGTATATATTATTATATATTTGGTTATAAATAACGATAAATTACATAAAATGGAAAAAATTAAAATCCAAAATAATAATATTAATTTAATACCTATGAATAAATTTATTCCTCGCTGAAAAATGGAAAAAGGACCCACTTACATGAGGCTGAAATTCCATATAACGTTAATCAAAATTGAGTGTCCCAAATAAAAACTCAGTTTTGGAGGGATTGTGTGTCATTTTCTGCCTTAATAATTTTTATAGAGGGTCGTCTTATGTCACCAGTATGTAGAACTAGTTGTAATCTTCGATTTGATACGTAGTAGATCTCAAACAGACACCCGAATCAAAATTTATTTTTGTTGGATGTTTGAGTTACGTTTTCCATTTATTTTAGATATTTTAATAAATGTTTTATTTTTTGTGTCTTGAAATTATTATTAAATGATAATTACATGATAATAATTATTTAATTATTAATTAATAATATTTTTTAAAGTATTTTATAAGCAATTTTTATTGAATATATTATATATTGGGTGTAAATGTATATCTATACTTATCTATAAAATATTTTAAAAATTTAAATTATATTTATATCAATATCAATATATTTATATATATTAAAAAATTATATTTCATAATAATTTATTGTTTAGGGTTTTTTATTCTTTTCATGAAAATTATTATTATAATAGGTTGTGAAAACCCCTCTATTAAGAAAAGCAGAAGCCCTTTTAAGCTTGACTGAGATATAACACATTGCATCATTGAATCCCCAAAAACAACTTGCCCAAAAAAAAGACATAGAAATTGTAAATGGAAGAAAATCTAATTACATCAACGTCAAATCCATATAGCCTGAAATACTAAGGTAGATATACCTATAATTTGATTTCATTGAAATCCACCTAGGTATCTATACATCCATTTGAACACCGACATATAAACCCAAACCATAGCTTCCATTGGGAACTATGGGGAAGATCATCATGGTGGATGGATCTGCTGATAATGGAGACGATCTGCCTGAAAAATCACCATCCCCAACTGGAGCGAGTTCTTCCTCTCATGTCATCGACCCATTCCTCGAGTAAGGTTTGACACTCATTATTATCCCTCACCATCACAACTAGGTTTGAGTATTTCCTTTAGTCACCATGATGACCTGGGGCCTTCCTTTTCGACTTGCCCTGGTGCTTTCCTACCAACCCCCACCACTGAGCAGGAGTTCAGATCTTTCCATTGTCCCCTACGTTATGTTTACTGTAATTTTTTTTCTTCATTTATTTGAAATTAATATATAATCATATTTTTTAAATACATTATAAAAATGTACCATAAGTCATTTGTGATGTATAGGAATCTGCCCCACCTAAATCATATACATGGGGTGAGTGGTATGACTCCACTACTGTAGATATGGCCCTTAACTGCTCGTAAAATGGGCATTTCAGTGTTAAAAGGCATTATTATCCCAGAACAATTAAAAGGGGTAATTTTTATCATCTCTAAAAAACTAATATTAAAGGAGCCTTTTATTACTGCTAACAAAATAACTGATTAAAGGGACCTTTATCGACACCTTTTTAGCACAAATAAAAGTCATAAAAAATAAAAAAAATCTAAAAATTGGAGGTTGGGAACTTCCCCCTTTTATCTGCGCTTGATCCCCCCTTTTAATAGTGCTTGTCTAGACTCACACCCCTTAAATGGCTTGGAATCCCCCCACCATATAACAGTACTAGGGACCTACATTCCCCCCCCCCCCGCACAGACCCCTTAGTTGGGTTTCGAAACTGAGACCTCCCCACCCTCATAATCTCACTTATTTTCTACTCACATATGTCATTTTATATTGTATTTTATGATTAATCTATATATATATATATATATATACTTATTTCCTTATATTTTCTATCCATATATTTGTAGATATAGATTTATATATATATTTAAATACATATGTAAAATATGTGTTTGTGTGTGTGTATGCGTGTTTATAAATATATACACACACAGATATATATATATATATTTACATATGTGTGTGCATATATAAATATAATTTTACATATTTTTATTTAGTTAAATATATTATATTTTAAAATTTACGTACGTAAAATATATTATATAGAAAAATATATATCAGTTTGTTAATGCGACCAAAAATATATTTATATACATGCGTACATTATATATACACTAAATATATATATATATATATATATTAATTTTAAATAAAATGGATATTATTTTATATTTAAATAAGGTTTATATATTTAGAAATATACTTTATATGTAAATATGTTTACATATATATTGATAAAATTAAGTTTTTATGTGTGAATATATACAAAATATGTATATATTTTTATATATTTGATTATAAATAAAACTAAATTATGAAAAATGATTAAATTTCATAACATTAAATTAAAAATTAATTTAATACATGGGAATAAATTCATTACCCACTGAAAAAGGTAAAATGACCCCCCTTAAATGAGGAAAAAAATATATCAAATGTTAAAAAATTAGGAAACACCAACTAAAAACATAGTTTTAAATTCCTTCTAGATACTTTTTGGGCCTCAGAATACATAATAGGGGATTCTACCATCATAATTCTGTAGATATTGGCATAAGATTAGATTTTATATATGGTAGAGCTCAAATAGACACTCAAATCGAAAGTTATGACCTTTTGAAATCTAAGTTTCGTTTTCAATTTATTTTAGATATTTTATTAATTTTTTTATTTTTCGTGTCTTCAAATTGTTAATAAATGATAGTTACTCAATGATAACTAGCAATTTATTAATTAATAATATTATTTTAATTATTTTATAAGCCATTTTCTCTAATTGCCTTATATTTTATGTGTAAATGTATATTTAGCAATAAAGAAAACATATTTTAAAAAATATATATTATATTTAAGGAAATATTTTTTTTTAACATAACATTTATCAGTTCAATGAAAAAAACATTGATAAATCCCCCTTTATCAATTCTACTAAAAAACGCTGATAAAGTGAGTCCCGTTAATAGCCCTAAAAAACATTGATAGAGATGGTACCATTATCAGTGCTAAAAAAATAATAACATGGTTACTTTTAACATCATTTTTTAGCGCTGTTAATAGAATATTTTATCAGAAATTTTTTTAGCACTAATATTGGTACCCCCTTTATCAACAAATTTTTTAGCGTTGTTAAAGGGTGGCCCTGTGTAAAATGGTTTTTGTGGTAGTGATCCATGTTTGTCATTTTATTTAAAAATGGAATTTTAAAAATATATTCTTTCATATTTATGTTTAATTTGTTTATTTATATTATCATTAAAAAATTTGTGTTCTTATATAGGTGAATTATTTTGTTCGGGTTGGGGTGGTTTTTTAGGAACTGATACCATGATTCTGTTTTTTTGAGAGGGGGTCTCAGGTTCAAAATACAATTAAACATTGATTTTTTTAAATATCTATAGATAGTAAATACATATGTAATTATATAAAATATTGTTTTAAATGTATATAATATGATTTTTGTATTTTTAATGTAAATTTTATTTCAATTAAATAATGAATTTTCATACAGGTTCATTTATCTACAGGTCTTTTTGGCGCAATGTGTTGTTATTAAAAAAGCACATTGCAATAGTAGGGCAGTTATTAGCGTTAATGAAAACAATGATAATGGGGTCGTCATTTTAATGAAGCTGATGACGATACTATTTTTTTAACACCATTAAATCTCTTTGTAATGTGTTAAAAGGTCTATTTGTGGTTGTGGAAATTCAATTTTTTTGTAGTGACAATGATCTCATTATACAAGCATAAAATGAAATAGATTTGAAAACATTGTGGTTATAAAACTAATAAGTACGCATTGCATCACTAGATGAGGGAGGAGGTAAATTCCTGATATAATGGGATTACAACCATATATCACCATGTATTTCATGTAGGAGCTATGACTAGTTTTTTAAAAAAAAGATAACTATTTTTAAAATTATGAAAATTAAAAACAAAATTCACATTTTCCATTAATAATTTAAAGAGTAAGAAAAAGTACAAAACTATTTTTCATCATGATATATTCATCTAAAATTTTCATTCAATTTACAAATTATCAATTTTTATTAAAAAATATAAAAACTCATTTTTCATAATGAAATTCAAATAAAAAATTTAAAAGAAATAAGTTATTCACTTAAAAAATAAAAAAATTATTTTTCCTAAAAGTGAAATAATAATCTAAATTTGTAGTTATGAAAAATTAATAAAAACTCCCTTTTCCATATAAAGTAATTAAAAAATATGTATCTAAATTAAAAAATATTTTATCAAAAAAATATTTATCCCCTATAAATTGTAAAAAATATCCAAATTTTCATCTTAAAAAATTAATTAAAATAAATTATTTTATTTTAAAAATAAAAAATTAAATATCACTTTTGTTTATGATGTATTTGAAAATTAATAATGAACTTTCATCTTTTACATTAGGATAAATTAAAATGTTACCTTTTTCTAATTGATCCCATTTAAAATTTAAAATATCAGAAAATCCCACTTTTCCTTTCAACACAAATGAAAAAATTTAATTAGAAATCTTTAAGTTACAAGTAAAAAATTCAACATTTTTCATTTCAAATTTCATTATAATAATGGTTATATATTTAGTTTTTAACAAAGGTTATTTTTAAAAAAAAGTATTTTTAATTAAGGTAGATTTATTTCTAAATTGTCATTGATTGATTTTATTTTACGGGAATTTTAGTCTTTAACAGAAACGAAAAAAAAATATTTATATAGTGAAATGGGGATACTTTATTTTCAATAAACAAATTTTTTTCTTTGATTTTTCAATGAAAGGATTTTTTATTATATTTTAAAAACATAGTAATGAACTTTATTTTCATTCACATTAATTTATTTTTAAAAAATTAGTTATCAATGATTTTTTTAACAGAAAAAATTGGAGTAGATTTGTTGATATGAGATAAGTCATTATATTTTTACTAAATTTGGTCCTAGCATGTTTGAACGATGTTCACAGAAGCCACAATGCTAATAAAAAAATAATCAATAAGTTATTGCATAAATATTGTAACATTATTTTTTAAAAAAATTAATAGTTTTGTTACTGATAGTAATATAATTTTATTTTGATGGATATGAGATGTCATATATAATATGAAATTAATATTATGTTTTTGGAAGATTTAGAAAATATTAAAATGTAATTTTTGTATCCAAAATGATGTTAAAAATAAAAATCTCAAAAAGTAATTACATACGTAAATTAGTTTCAATTACCTGTTTAATGTAAAAATAATAAATGATGTCAACGTCGATGTTTAGGAGGTTTCTTTATGTAACATCCATGCATATGAATACATATATACCCCAAAGGTCTTGGTGTGTGTGGAATTTTCATGCATAACTACATGCCTGTGTAAATGTTATTGGGACATCTTAACCCCAATCCAAGAGGCAAGGGTTTCCCTCATACACATATTTAATTTACTAGACCCCCTCATAATTGAAGAATGATACCCCAAAAATCTCCCCTCACAACCACAAGGGCGATGAATAGAGAAGATTTTTTGGTGATGTGAAAATTCAATGTTCTCAAATAAAACTCTACAAAAATCACTACTAAAAAAATAGTTTTCCGTAAAAAACCTCTATCATCGAAAAAAAACAGTTGATAATTGAGACTCTATTAAAAGGGGGCCTTTTATTATAACTCAAAAAATTGATGCTAAATTTCCCTTTTATCGGCACTAAAAAAGCGTTAATAAAAGTAAAAAATATTTATTTTCTTGTAAATTAAAGGGTATAGACCTTTTTTTAATAGCACTCTTTCAACGACGCTAGGAATCCCTATCAGCGCGCACAACTGTAGCCCATTTAACTGTTCTATACAAACATATACCACACCTTAACAATATTAGTCACCCCCTGCACCCACCTGTGCACCCCTGCCTCCGCTTGGATTTGAACCTGAGACCTCTCCCTTGAGCGTCTGCACCATTACCACTCACCCATCTTATTTGGTTCTCCTTTTAATGATATATCTATTTATTTTTTTATATATATATTGTTATATGTATATATATATAGACGATTGGGGCCGAAGCCTCATTTAATTATTAAAGCAAAGCAAATACCTCTTTAAACTGGGTATAGGGAGACCTATTACATAGCCCGAAGTCCCAGTGGGAATGTTGCCCATTAGATAGCCCGTAGGCCCAAAATTTTGTCCTAATACCCATTTTGTGAATAGTAACTCGGTTGCTACAGCACCCACCACTTCTACAGTGCCCTGCCGCCACTATAGTACCCGCCGATAGACAGGAGCACCACTGCTACAATACAACTACAGTGCTGCTACAGTACCTGCAGCCCCATGGGATTTGAACCCCCATTTTTCATGTTGGATTACGGGGTGCTTAAAACTAATCCAAACCCCACTACATGTGTATATATATATATAGTTAGTTATATATATATATATATATATTTGGTTATATTTTTTTATCGGCATATTTATCTATATATTAATATATATTTATAGGATTATTTTTAAATTCATTTATAAAATATGTTTTTGTGTGTGTGCATAAATAAATAAATCCATCTATACAACACACACACACACATATATCAGTTTATTAATACACACACACAGACATACTAATATATATATATATAGGCACACACAAACATTATATATGTATATAAATATTCATATATTTGTGTTTTAAATAAAATGGATATTAGTTTTTATTTAGATAAGTCTTATATATTGAGAAATATATTTTATATGTAAATATGTTTAATTATTTATTTATAAAAATAACTTTTTTGTAATTCCATTGAAAATAATCTAGAATAAAATGATGTGCAATGACAGAAAGTTTGTTTTTGATGGCTAAATTGTTTCATAATAAATTGAATCATCCTGAGGTTAATTTCAACATCCCTTCACGATTTCTATTTTTTAGGTCGTGATTTTCAATGATGGTTTGTTGTGATGAATTCCTATCTCAATTAACTCTTTGCGGTTAGAATCCTTCGTATAAAAATTATTGCAAAATACATTATTTGTAGTTGTATATAATTATTATAACAGAGTGATGCAAAATATATAAATAAATATTCCAATATAATATATAAATTTATATATATGTATCATATAATATAATATATAATCATATGTTTGTGTTTATATATATGTTTGTGGGTGTTCTATTATATATTATAAAATATATTAATAATATATCGAAATATTTGTACATATAAACTATATGATTTAAAATTACAATTCATATTAAATAATTTTTTATTATAAACATTATTTTCATTATTTATACAATAAAAAAATTTCAAAATGATATTAATGAATAAAAATATTTAATAATTGGTTTTTATAGGATTTTCAAAGAAAATCCATGTGCCAATCAGCTAGATGAAGTCATGCTACCCCGCACACCAGCTCTGTCTCTACCTTGATTCTACCGGCTCGACCGCGATGATGAAGGTCAGTCGCAATATGTCCCTGCCTCGATCGCACTCCTCCCTACCATGGCCACCCACCACAACCACACTCCAAGATTGGTGCACCATCCAGATGATCCCTACACTTGGGTACCCAAGGGGAGGAGCATTTTCTGGTATAGGAGTTGTGGTGCATTCAGGGTTCCCTACCTTGGGTACCCCTGGGGCCTGCTCCCAGGCGAATGGGATCGTTAGACACTACCCATCATAATAATAATCACCATCTGTCAGCACCCCAGTTGTATCCATTTTTGGGGATGGGGTAGGTTTCAAATCTGCTTGCTTGGTTACCCTGGGGCGGAGTTCCCAGCTGAAGGGGACGTTTGGATGGGGTACCTCGTAGCCGGTTTTACGAGGTCCATAATAGTCCTCCTCTATTCACTGTCACAATATGAACAATGCATTGGTGATAATTTAAGACCTCATCATCGGATTCATCAATGGTCGTGGGACTCCAACTGACTGCTCTTGGTTTTTTACCTTTTCTTAGGATGTTCCGCAAAAACATGACTTCCACCGGGTTCTAATCCCTCTCTGTAACATCTTCATCTTCATCATCACGCTGTGACGGGTTTCAGAGAAGAGGGTAATCCGAGTGCGAGTGTTGCAGTTTTAAAACACACCCTCCACCCTTATAGAGTACCATCATCCTTTAATTTTGCGATACCCAAATCTTTTATTTATAACAATAATTAATATGAGGCATTACCTAACCCTATTTATTTAATATTAATTAATTTATTAACCGAATAATAAATAGATAGTAAAACTACCCAATTAATTTATCTATTTTGAGTATTGTTCAAATTAAATTTATAAATTAAATGTAAATTCTATTCTAATTAAATTAATTCTTATTAACTGAATAACGAATTTTTTTTGAAATGTTAATAAAATAGTAAAATTTATTTTCTTTCTATGATACAATTTCTTTTTTATTTATAAATAAATTTTAAAATTAAAAATAATAGATGTCTCTTTAATTAAGTCGGTTTGGGCAGTTAAAAGTGTGTTTCAAAATATAATAGAATATATTTAAAAATATTGTTTTAAAAAATAAATGGGTTGTAAATGGATTGGGTTTGAAATAATAAAATGATTTAGGATTAAATTATCCCAAATTTCATGCATAATTGACTAGTCGACATTCTTAATGTTGGTTGATTTTTAATGAACATTTAACCCTAATTATCAATGTTGCATTTTTTAATAATTTTTATGAATTTTAATTTAATAATTTAGAATTTATTTTGAGAATATCGGACTCACATCTAATATTTAATGTTGGTTTTAATTCAATAATCTTACACTGACTCATATCAGCCTTTATACAACATTTAGTATATAATATATATATATATATTTGCAATCTTTTGATTATTTATGTAACCATTCATAAATGGAAATATATTTTTTTACAGATTACCCCCAAGGGGTGGGCAAAGAGGCGGTCAATGGAACTACTATTTAGAAAATGAATAAAAAAGAACCAAAGGGTTTTTCTAAAATGAGTATTGGTCAGTAAGAAATTTATTTGGTTAACTGATATTTTTTGTCTTGATTATGAATTCTATAAACCAAAAACTGATAAATTAACTGAATATATAATTTTTTATTTCATTGTTAATTTAATATTTTAAATAACTTATAACACATATTATAACAAAAAAAATTTATTTTTGTTTATAAATTTATAATTGTTTTATAATAATTCTTTTGTTTATAAAATTTATGTATTTATATATAATTTTGGGTTTGTTTTGACACAATTAGTGTATTTTTTTTTAAATTGAAGGTTTTTTTAGTAGGCTTTCTCCAATGATCAACCATTGTACAAAGGTTTCTCCACTCGATAAAAAGAATATTTATCTTTGTAGGAGTTCATAAAAAATTAAAAAAATTAAAATTTAATTATATATATTTTACATATGATAATTTATATTGTTAATTAATATATATATTAATGATATTATAAGTCATACTACAAATTTTATTATTATTTATCATATTGAAAATTTTAAATTAATTATAAATTAAAACTTTAAATGTTTATAAATAATTTTATTATAAATTCTTAATTACAATGTTAATTAAATATACTTGTAAGTTATATTAACTATTACTGAATATATTAATGATATTATCAGTTATTAATTTGCTTTATAATTTAACTAATTGTTAATAATTATATTTTTAAACTAAAATGTCCCTTTTATATTGAAAATGCAAAATTTACGTCATATCAATGAAATCCTATGTCCAATTGACATGTAGTAAATTACTATGCATCATAAATGAGTTATGTATCCACTACAAGAAAATCATCGGTTAGCGGTTGTTATTTTTTGATTTGGTGGAAGTTTAAATAGGCGCTAAAGTTGATGTCGGCTTCTAACATGCGGCAGATCCTCCCATTCACTACCACTGATTGAAGTAAGTGATGCGTCCTGTTTTATCAGCACTAAGAAAAATCACTGATAAAGGGGGGGGGGGCTTTATCACCGCTAGCTAAAAGTGCTGATAATTCTTCCCTTTATAAGTACTAAAGAATGGTTGATAAAGGTGTACCCTTTATCATCAATTTATTTATCCCTAATAAAGGGGGCCATTTAAAAAAAACAATCCTCAAACTGTAGATATCATCCAAAGGAAAAGAACATAATTCTGTATGAAAATATGAAATCCATCAATTAGACCACTAATGATTCCCAAAAGATGCCAAAAAATGAACTGCTCGATTGCCCTCTCTCCAAGAAAAGCGAAAACAACAAGAAGAGAACAAAGGAACCAAATATATGATGATGTCGATAATCTAACCATAGGATTGGAGGCCACCTGTATCCTCCATCAGTGCATGGATAATAACTTGACAATCAGATTTGACCATAACATCCTTACAGATAAGAGACAAGATGGGCTGCATACACTTCCAAAATACCATGGCCTATGCCACATGAATAGAATAACCCGCAATGTTTGAGGAATGATGAACCACAATAAGAGAGACAATGTGATCCCAAAGGATTTTCTAAAGGCCAAAAAACCATCCCTCAGGGTCGCTACATCATAATTAAGTTTGAGAACCCCCAAGGGGGGGGGAGAGCCATCTGATAGGAAGGGAATAAACATGTGATGGTGGACGAGCCTCCTCAATATCCAACCACTGTGAGCCCCAGTTTTGAATCATTGAAGGCCAGACCCTGTCGTCTTTAACAATGATCTTGAAAATGAACGTGTTTTGGCGAAACCATATAACCCATACACAATTCTATTATTAGCGCAGATAAATTTTTTTAATAAAAAATATTATTAATTTATAAAATATTATTATATTTATATTAAAAAATAATTTTTATTTGTATAAATTAAATAAAAAACAAATGTTGATAGTTAATATTTATTTTTTAATAATTAAACTATATATATAATGTGTTAAAAAAGTATTTATAAGTTATAATTAAATAAATATATATTTAAATAATTACAGGATTATAATTAATTTTTAAATAATAAATATTTTTATTATTTTTATTATTTTTATAAATATATATAAATACTTTTTAAATATATATATATAATTATAATTATAGTGAAATAAATATATATTAAAATAAATATTTGTTTCCAATGAATTTGTTCAATAAATATTTTGATGCTAGAGTATAATTGACATACAAATATGTTATGAATTAATCACGATTGTTTATTTATACATTAAAAATGTTAAACCTCACACGAAAAGAGTATTGACATCAGTTAGTGGATAAAAGATGTTAAAACCATGTCAGTGAGAGTGTTAATGTTGGTCGCGCGATAAGAAATGTCAAAATGTGGGTTTCAACATTAGTTATCAAATAATTGTTCATCCCCCTCCTATCAGATGGCTTCTTCCTACTTCGGATATTTTCAAACTTAATACTGATGCGGAAATTCCTGGTGATGGATCTGTTGACCTTATGACAGTAATCTAGGACCATGTAGTCTCTATCACTGCGGCTCATCGTTGCTTAGACATTTCTTTTCGGTCTCCTCCCGTAGTAGTGGGAATGACTATCTGGAAAGGTATGTAATTCATTTCATCTCTCGGCTGGAAGGATATTATGGTCGAATCTAATTGTCAAATTATTATTGATGTGCTGGATGAGTATAAAGGTGGCCACCAATACTTTGGGTCGATTATAAATATCATCATATCGTTGGTGTTGTTATTCTATTCTTGTTGTTCTTACTCTTTTGGGAGAGGACAATTGTACAACTCATTTTATAGCTACTTTTGGCAGTTGTTGAGGGTCACATTATGGTGTAGTTGATTCATACACATCCCTACTAACTCATGGATCATTTTCCTAAAATATCAAAATAATCCAAATTCGTTTTCTCATTTTTGAGTAGGTCAATTGTCCATTATCCTAAAATAAATGTATATTTTATTGAAAAAAGATGTACTTGTAGTCATACCGGTCACATTGTGCCTCATATTAAGGTGAAACCGAATACTTGGCATCCAAAATGACTCATGTATTTTTACCGAAATGTATCAAAACAATCTGAATGTGTTTTCTCATTTTTTAGTATGTCACTTGTTCATTTTTACTAAAATAAATGTCACTTTTAAATAAAAATATGGACTTACAGTCATATAGGTCACACCGTTCATCAGAATAAGGTAAGACTAATTTCTACACATCTAAAATTACATATGGATAGTTTTACTAATGTTTCTAAATAATCCAAATAATTTTTTCATGTTTTTTAGTATGTCACTTGTCTTTTTAAGAAAAAATTTATTATAAACTAGAAACAAACACTTTTACTAATACCTATCACATAGAGTTTTAGATTGACATAATAATAATTCCTATACATAAAAAATGATTTATGAATTTATTTATTAAATTATTAGTACAATCTAAGTGCATTTCTTTGTTTTTAGTGAGTGCTGTATTTTGATGTAAAATGTCGATTTTAAACTGATAACGGACACTTTGAGTCATACTGGTCACAATATTTTTTGGATTGAGGTGTAGCTGATTCATATATATCATAAATGAATTATAGTTCATTATAATAATCTATAAACACAATTTTAATTCCTTTTTTGGTTTTGAGTTTTGAGTTGTATATTGTACTAAAATTATGATCAATTTTAAATAAAAATACATAGTTGGAGTCAAATCGATCATGTCATCTGTCAGATTGAGGTGTTTTTGATTCTCACATGTCCCAAAGTATTAAAAGAATCCTAAGTACCATGGAATCCTCCAGTATAATAAAAAATGCCTTATGTGAATAATACTAAAAATAAATAAATTAAACATAAATATGAAACAATGCATTACTTATATAGAAGTCACATATTCATACCATTGGTGTACATTCTATGATCAGGTATGATTCCCATTTGTTTCTACGAAAATTTTTATCATTTTATAAATAATATTTTTTTGAATGTCATAATAGTACTAAAAAATTATTAATATACAAAGTATTAATAAATATTTTAAATAAAGTAGTAATTAACTTTGAAAATACCACTTAGGGAATTTGTGTTTTTTTATGGAATATGATATCTCACATAAATTTACAAAAATAATAACCATAATAATTTATATATGATTATTTTAGGCACTGTAGAAACATTAAAAAAAATATGTAATTTTTTTATATTTATTTGGATAGTTAAATATTATTATATATACCTTGATACTTATCCAGTTGTAGAACTTGTTTGGGACCTTGTGTGTAATGCTTGTCCTCATGCCATGATTTAGACAAAATTTTCACAACACCCTATAATAAAAAAAACCTAATTAAAACATAATATAATTATATAACTTGATGCATAGTTCTAAAATATTGGTTTTAGTGTATTATAAATTAAAAAACGTTATCATGTGTGGTCGGTTTTTTGGTAATCTATGTAGTGAATCCAAATATAAATATTTAGAGTATCCAAATTCATCGTAATGAGAATACATAGTTTCTTAAAAACAAAAAAAAAAGTAATAAGTAATGAAGGAAATGAAAAATATATTAAATATGATTAAATTGCAGCATTTTTTCCTAAAATCATTTGTATTAAGAAAATTATTTCATCTCCAAGTTTTCGTTCAATCTATTTTCCAATGATATCCACTCATTCATCTATTTTTTGGATTCTATTTTTGTTTTGTCTGTAGAGGTGACGTGAGGACTAAAGAGTCCAATTTTTTTATGGGACAATCCATTGAATTGGTATTGATATATATGACATCAAAAAAGAAGAAATGTATTTAGTCATAATTAACATGGTATATCATCTATTGGAAGATTAAATCACAAAAATGTACCTCATGTATACATTTACAACTTAGACACCTAGCCATTCATATTTGAGGATTTCATCAACATATTAGAATCAATTTAGTCAATAACAACCTCTCCACACATTTTTTCATCAAAATAAACTATGTGACTACTACCACTTTGTAATATTGCATCCGCATAAACCATTAATGTTAGTAAATGTTGATATTCAATGGGTAGGGTAAATGTGCTTTTGGAAAATATTTTCAATCAGTTGGTTGATCCTTTAGATGGTTTAATTCAACATTTCATTTCACCCCCATACCTTTGTCTATTTATAATATCATTCGTCGGTTTATATCTTTTTTCATTAATTATTAAATAATTTTCATCAAAAATAAACAAGAAATGAATACCTCATTGTCGCCATATTTGTTTTACAAGATTTAATTTCCATGTGATGAATGTTACAATAGTTGGTCAACCTTATGAATATCTACCTCATCAATTGGAATAGGTCGATCAGCCATCAGATCATGGTCTATTCTAATAGACGCTCTCACAAGACCTATTGTATGTGGTCTATTGATTAGAAAATCATTTTGGATATTGAACACTATATCCCTCAGTACAAGGCTATGGGTGGGTGTTGATAGATATAAATCATAGTCATTATCATCCTGTATAATATCAGTACTGGAAAGGTATTAGTGTCTCTCTGATTTACATTTTATAGAAATAGTTATTAGATCATTGATTACCTTGTACAATACATCTTTTAAAGGGGAATGGCTCACCTCAATGCTAGTGGGTGTGGGGAGGGATATTCCGGAAATGGTTGGTCTTGATTTATTTTTTCTCTTTTCTTATCCCTATAAACGTTTCTAGTAACTCTCTATGATATTGAAATTTTTATGAAAGTGTATATTTTATTTATTTTATCCATTTCATTTCATTATCCTTATCCTCCTCCTGTTTTTTATAAAAACATGTTTTCGGTTGCCACCCCAAAACCCGCACCTCTGATGTGACCATAATGTTATGTCTGCTTCGAGGCCACTGATAGTAGGTGTTCATCTGATATAGGTTTTGATGATTCATGTGACTAATATGGATAGAAAATATAGAAAAATAAGTAATCATTGTTAAGTAATTTTGGTTTAAGAAAACCAAATTTTTATTATTTCATAATTACACAAGTTTCCCCCACTTTTTGTGTATTTTCATCTATTAGTTTCCCATATTTATTTACACATTACTCTTTACACAACACATGGTGTATATTGAAGTGGATTTAGATTTGGATTCAACAATTTACATATAAATAGAGGAACATAATTATTTTTTCGTCTCATGTCATATAAAAGTGTTACGGTATATTTAAAATACATACTATTTTTTTTCAAGTGAAGCGTACCCCATCCTTGCTTTATGGTATGGGTATGTTGCTTTTTCTTCCCCTCTATTATTGTCATCAAACAGTTTCTATTTGATAATTAAAACATTTTCACTCAATGTGATGAATATATGTATTTTCAAACAACATATTACTAGCCATAATGTACTTGAAAAGACATATTTGTATGACTTCTAGTAAACATATATCATGCATTGTTTAGTTATCATGTGTGCATACATAAGCAGTGGGTGTGGGGTTATTTTCCCTTCCGCTTCTTTTAGATGATGATTCAAAAGACTTGTTTGAAAGACTCAATTAATAAATCTATAAATAATCAATACCTATTTATTATGGAATTCATCTACTATAAATACCATATTCAAGGGATGGTGAAGAATAATTCATTATTTCATTATTTTATTTTTTATTAAAATAAATAAATGATATCATATTGTTACTATAATATCATCACACATCAGTGTATCACTAATACAAATACAACTTTTATCAGTGCTAAAAATGGCCTTTAACAGCGCTAGAAAAGCGTTGATAAAGCAGACGAAGATAAGAGGAGGGGGTCCCCTTTATTAGCGATCCAAAAATCGCTGATAATGACCCCTTTTATTTGCGCTAAAAAAAGAACTGATAAAAGGGGTATTTTATCAGCGCTAAAACAATGTGCTGATAAAAGGGTCCTTTAACAACACTTTCTTTTTAGTGCTGATAAAAGTTAACAAAATAAATAAATTTAAAAATATAAAAAAATTTAAAAAAATCATGTTAAATGGGTGGGGAAATTATTACACTTTAGCCCTCCATTTAACAGTGCTTTTTCGCCCCCCTCCAACGCCTGCACACACCCATCCACCCTTTATCAGCGCTAGCCCCAGATTCACCCATGCGCGCACATCCCTGCCTCAACACGGATTTGATCTAGAGACCTCCCCTCTAGGGTGCCTGAATTCATTACCACTCCCCTATATTGATTTTTTCTCCCTTTAGTGATTTATTTATTTATTTATTTATTTATATAGTAATATTTATTTGTATATTAATATATATTTATATTAATATATATATAGTTATATTAATATAAATATATAGTTTTAATAATATAAATATATAGTTATATTAATTAAAATATATAGTTATATTAAAAAATATATTTATAGTGATATTAATATAAATATTTATAGTTATATTAATATATATATATATACTTATATTAACATATATATTTAGTTAGATTAATATATGGGAATATAAATATTCCTATATCTTTATTATAAAAAAAATGTATATTAGCTATTATTTAAATTAAGATAATATATTTTATATGTAAATATATTTTATTATTTATATTTATAATTAATTATTTATGTGTGAATATATAAAAAATATGAATATATTGTTATATATTTGATTATAAATAGAAGTGCATTATAAAAAATGATAAAATTTCAAAGACATAATATCAATATGAATGTAATAGCTTGGAATAAATTTAGTCCCCACAAAAAAAATCCAATAATACCCCCTTAAACGAGGATGAAAATCCACAAAATGTTAAAAATTCAGGGTACCCCGAATAAAAACTCAGTTTTGGAGGCCTTCTAGGACTTTTTTGGCCTCGAAAAAACCTTGACCTAGGTCCCCCCCTATAAAATTGACGTAGAGATCATCGCAGTCATGGATTTCATATGTGGTAGAGCTCAAATGGACACCCGAATTAAATGTTACGGTCGTTTGAAGATCAATTTGCGTTTTCAACATATTTCTGATATTTTTTAATTTTTTTTTAATTTTTTTAGTCTTAAAATTGTTATTGAATGACTATTACACCATAATAATTAGCAAATTATTAATTAAATAATTTTTTTTAATTTTTTTATAAGACATTTTCACTAAATATATTATATATTAAGTGTATGTTTATATTTATACTTATCTAAAATATATTTAAAATTATATTTAAAAAATATATATTATATTTATATAAATATAACTATATATATATATTTAAATATTAATATATATTTTTATTTATTTATTTTTCGAATTCGACCCTTTATCAGCGCTTTTATACAATTTCTTCTAAAGACCCCCCTTTATCAGTGCTACTAAAAAAGCACTGATAAAGGGGTACCCTTTTAAAGCGCTAAAAAAAGCACTGTTAAAGTGGGTACCATTATCAGCGCTAAAAGAAGTGATGATAAAGGGGTACTTTTTTCAGCTCTTTTTTTCACTGATAAATGTACCCTTTATCAGGGCTTTTTTTAGCAGTGATAAATGTACCCCCCTTTATCAGCGCTTTTTCGTTATAAGTGATAAAGGGTGGTGCTAGCCTTGCCCAGTTTTGTGGTAGTGTATTAAGCACTGGAACAACAAGGTGCCACAAATCTACAATAGATGGCTTGCATAACCATGTAATGATTCCAATGTAACTACTAAAATGTACCTTATTGGGGTTAACATGCTGGCCCCATTCATTCCATCCAACCTCATATTTGATGCCTTTGAATTTTTACTTCATGATTTTTTCTAACACCATCAAAATATGGAGCACCTATTTTATTTGCATCAATGGTAATTCATCACCTAACATTTCCTTGGATTCAACATCATCAATATGTTGTTTCTCTATAGTAGTCGAATCAGCATGTGAGGATGGTTGTTGAACTACAACAACGGGGGAAACAACAGATTGAAAAACCAATTATTCCTTAGGATTGAGATTAGCAACATATGATTAAGGTAATTATTCCTCTACAATGAATGAAAAAATAGGTTAAATGACCTAATGTTCCTCAGGATTGGGAGCACAAGCTTGTGCATAATTCATTATCTGCATAACTAGTTTATAATTTAATTTTTATTACATCAATACAAAAATGAACATATTATAACATAATGTAAAACAATGAATATTAAAAAACCTATTTATTTAAACCACTTTTTTAATGTCTGAAGGTAATTTACTCCTCTATATACTATTTATGTCCCTTCATTTTGGTCTCCTCTGACAAAAAAACACCATCTACATTTGGACCTCTATAAAATGATTGCGATGTCTTAATGAAAGTGTCACCCACAGTTGAATATTCATCTGACCCTTCAATGGCTTTCGTCGATAACATAAAAATTGGACACATTCAGTTTGTGTTATCTAGAACATAAAATACTTGTAGTGCCTATGATTCCATTATAAATGGTTTGTCTTCTCACCCTTCCATACTAAAATAAATTTTCACTAATCCAAATTAATCTATTTTAACATCATTCATTTTATCAACCCAATAGAATTGAAAATTTGGATCTTGGAATGTTTTATAATCCAAATCCCATATTTTTTTGATGATTCCAATGTACGAAATATTCTCATCAATTGTATTTCTATGCTTAGTACCAGAAATATGCATCGCTTCATCCAAAAGTGTTACTCCACTATTTTTCACAGTATTTTCTTCATCATGTCTATTTTTATAGAATGTATAACCCTTAATTACATACCCATTTTAAGATGATACATACACACTTGGTCCTCTGGATAACCATCAAAGTTGTTCTGATATTGAATTTGGATTTTCATCTGAAACGTTAAAAATATATTCCAAAAACCATTCTATAAACATTTTATTATGTGTATGTGATATCCATATTTTATCTCTTCATGGATTCAAATTCCTAAGAATTTCTTTGTTGGTTTCAACATATGGTGAAACCTATAAAAAAATTATTCCAATCATAAAGGTTTTCCTACTCATGATCTGCAATATTGATTATGACTACATCTCTTCTAGAAATTTTTCACCCACTAGCCTCCTAGTGTGAAGATATTTTTCCAGACCAATGATTTCCATACGTCACATGCTTTTGGTACATAATTATATTGCTTCCTCAGCAATATATCCAACTGAAATTCAACCCTCTATTGAAATTTGATAATTTATATACCCATTGATAATATTTATATACCATTCAATGGGGTATATCCTTCTATATTGTATAGGAACACATAGTTTAATCTCTCTCACTAGGTGAACCATAAATTAACCATTATATCAATGAATTATAGTTGGAAGAAAATTTCTAAATCACATAATATGAAAATAATTTCTCTTTCCTTAGTTTTCAATTTCACTTGATCTATAACTTTACTGCATATAGGTTTGAAGAGGAAATGATTCGTAGTTTATTTATAAAGGTCATTCATGGAAAAAATGCAACGTAAAGATATAGAAATTAGATCTCCCAGTAAAACATGACAGTCATGTGATTTTAGAGCCTTTAATATTATGTCATTTAATGGAAAGATATTCCTGTTATACAATTAATACCCCTATAGAAACATTAATTCTTTCAAGAAGATGAAAAACTCATAACTCTCCTTCCTAGAAAGAGTGTATGTAGCTAGAGGACGAAAAGTTATTTTTTCACCCTTCACTAGCACCAAATATTCTCATATTCCCATGTGAACCATCTCCAACTTATCTTTAATATTATCCATTTTTTCGGGTGAATTTAGCAGTGTACTGATGAAACTATCACATACATTTTTTTCAGCATGCATATCATACTGAAAATATCTGTCATAAAGAAAATTCCATTATGATAATTAAAAAAAACTAAAACCCATTTCCAACTGATTTTCTTAAAAAATTTCAATTTTTTTACCAAAATCAGTGTCCACATCTTTTACATTCATAAAAAATTGATCACATATTTGTGTAAATGGTGTTTTAAGTTCTTATGAACATCCATCGAATGATGTTGTCCAAGATAAGGACATATCCCATCAGGGTAGAAATATAAAATTCCTTAGAACCATAGTCTTTTATGAATGTTTCAACCTAATTGACTTTGTACCTTTTTTGAAAATGAGACCCCCTTTAGTTCCTTAATGCTATATCTTGAGAAATATCCATAAGAACAAATGTCATTTATCGTCTCTTACAACATAGCTCCGAATTTGAAATCCTCATTTATGTAAGAATTATACAACTCAATGCTTGAATCAACATCAGCTCAATACGACACATGGATTTTCCAGTATAACTCAAACTGTCTCTTTTTATTTTAAATTGACATCAATTTAAGTAAAAACAACATCTGACATACATAGAATTGAGAAAAAATAGTTATATTACTTTGATATTTTTTAAAAACAATGCATGAGTCATTTTTTATGTTTTAGATTCAACTGCAGCTCAATATGATGCATGGTGTGACAGGTATGACTCAAAGTGTGTATTTTTATTTTAAAATGACATTAATTAATGTAAAAAGGAATGTGAAATATTGAAAACTAACAAAACACATTCATATTTTTTTGATACATTAGTAAAATGATCCATGAGTGTTTAATGACATGTAGGGCTTAGCCTTACCTCAATATGATGCATGGTGTACCTAGTAAAACTCAAAGTGTCTCTTTTTATTGAAAATTGTCATGGATTTATGTAAAAACAACATGTGAAATACTGAAAAACATGAAAAAAATTTGTATAGTTTTTATATTTTAGGAATACAATCTCTTAAAATTTCTAACATGTAGGAATCAGCTGCCCCACAATACGACATACGATGTGACTGGTATCACTCAATGTGCCTCTTTTTATTTAAATTTCAGAATAATTTAACTACAAACAACAAGTGAGATATTAAATCCATGGTGACTATTTTTATTTAAAAATGACATTAATTTAAGTAAAAACAACAAGTGAAATACTAAAAACATAGAAAATGAATTTCGATTTTCATTATACATTAGGAAAATGATCCATGAGTCATTTTTGATATGTAGGAGTCAACCATACTTCAATCTGGTGCATGATGTGACTGGTATGACTGAAACTATCAGTTATCAGTTTAAAATTTACATTTTAGTTCAAAATGTGTCACTCACTGAAAACAAAGAAAATAAGAACTGATTGTCTTGATAATTAAATATAGTGATTCATATGTCATTTGTGAAATTTATGAAGTATTCTCACATAAAAAAGATGCATGATACAATCAGTATGACTCAAAATATGTGTTTCTAGTTTGAGATGGTATTTTAGTAAAAAATAACAATATACATTCTGAAAACTGAGAAAACAAATTCGGATTGTTTTGATACTTTAGGAAAATAATTCATCAGTAAATTGTGACAAGTATGAGCTATTTGTACCTCAATATGATGGATGGTGATTCCAGTTAAATCCAAATGTATCATAATTTAAAATTAACATTAATTTTAATAAAATAAAAAGTGACATACTCAAAATGAAGAAATCACATTGGAATTGTATTTAAATTTTAGGAAAATGATCCATAACTCATTTGGAACATGTAGGAATCATAACCACTTTAATAGGACGCACAATATGACACATATAACTCCAAATGATTCATTTTTATTAAATATTAACATTTTATTGGTGTTTTTATTTCTTATAAATGTATAATTAACTTATTTATAGAATTAGTAACATAATATTTGTTTTCTTATATAATTGGAAACTTTTTCTTGGGTTTATATGATTTGTTTGAAAATTGATAACATGGGAAGAAATTTTTTATAGGGGATCATGGGCTTCAAAATATGAAATATTAATGTTTTAGAAAGTTTGGTGGAAAATTGAAAATGTAATTATATAAAAAATTTGTTTGAAATGAAATTATTTGTGTGTTTTTTCTATATACCATGGGTGGACATTTTTATACTGATGATGTCAATTAAATTAATATAGAAGTTTTCCTTCTAGTTGTGCTATTTAAATTTTAGGTTTTCTTTAGGGTGTGTTGTTATATAAATATCACACTGCAGGTGGCTAGGCCATTATCCGAATTGAAAACGCACTAATAAAGGCCCCATATAATCACTGTGATTAATTGCCCCTTTTTAGCTCTGTAAAAAGGCAATTTTCACACTATAAAAGCCCACATGTGTAGTATTGTTTACCACTCATCCATATTGGATGGTTCTCCCTTAAATGATATATCTATTTATCTATATATATTTAGTTATATTTATTCATATATTAATATAGATTTAAATTAATATATATATATATATATTCATTCATTCATTCAATGTAGGATAATTTATTGATCATAAATGGGAGGGGAAATCAGTCATTTCAGGGTGGATAAAAGAATGGAATCCCTAAGGAATCAGCCATCACAAAATAAACAAACTCGGTGGGAAGAGAGCCCAGTGTAGAATAAATGATACAAGGACTACTCAGATTCCCCCTTGAGACCATTCTATCTGTAGAAAAGTTCCCTTTCTCTATGTATGCCTCATGGTAGCTCAACTAATAATCTACTTGCATCTTCGGGTAAAATAAATGATAGACCTAGGAGGTTCAAATATCCCATGGAAAGAGTTTCATGTAACTGAAGATTCACTTTTGATATCTATGGATGAAATATTATTAGAGATATAAATCTCCAAACCATTAAGAAAATCCACTGCCTCTAAAATTAGAGAGCTTCCATGACCATAAAATCCTCTAAAAGAAATCACCACTAAAACATCAGAGTTAGGAACAATGCCTCCACCTCTCATTATGCTAAGGTTATAAGAGCTGTCAGTATTGAACATGAAGCCATTACACCGGGGACTCTATCAGATCCATCTACCCAGTGAAGACCCCTGTTGAGAAAAGGATGTGGATCACTATCCCTTCATGAAAATTATCATGGATTTTTATTTTTCACAGCTTTTCAGAAGATCCCATAGATCCACCACAATACACTAGACCAATGTATGAATTTAAAAGCATGAGGAAGAAAGACCATCCACTTGATCTTTGTTTCTTGCATTCCAGAAGATCTAACAACTAGAAAAAATAATGACATCCCTCAGCTTCCTCTCCAATATATTCTTTCTCTATAGTGAAACCATGAGAAGTAGAATACCTCACCATCACCCACATAAAAATCAATGCCAATATGTTTCCCAAGATATTCCCGAACCGTTCTTTCCCAATATCCTTCAACGAACATGTGTTTTACTGATTCCTCTGAATGATACAACAACAAAAACATTATGATAACATACTTATCCATTTCTTCCTAATCACATTATTGGTTGGAAGGGAACAATGTCAGATACGCCTAACAAGAATGTTGAATTTTATTGGAATTTCTTTTCACTAAAGAAACTTACTCATTCCCACAATAGTATTACATTGTAATGAGAGACAATAACCCATAGTTGAAAAAATCCTCGATGATTCTCCATTGAAGATGAGTTTATCTTGTTCAGAAGAAAGTTGTATGCTGTCAAAAATCATACACTATTGAGCATCATGAGTGGTGTTAATGAAGTTCATAAAGGAGAAGGATTTATCAAATGAAATTCTAGGGTTCATCCTCCCGGAAAAGATGTGAGATTTACGTTCCCGATTGTGGTTCCAATAATTAATCTTGCCGCAAAAAACTATCCATATATACAATATACAAATACATATATATAATACATGTGTATCTGAAAGTATAATTATACATAGTTATATATATTTATATATATTTACATATATTATATATTAATATGTGTATTCATAAGTTAGAATATACAGATAATACATATCAGTATGTTAATATAGACACACCCTAATATATATACACAAACACACACACATTATATATGTATATAATAATTTATATATATTTATTTTAAATAAAACTGATATTAGTTTTTATTTAGATATGTCTCATATGTTGAGAAATATTTTTTATTTGTAAATATGTTTAATCAATTATTTGTAAAATTTAATTTTTATGTATGAATATATAAAAAATATGTATATATTTTTATATATTAGGTTATAAATAGTAGTACATTGTGAAAAAATATTAATTTTTAAAGCCATATTATCAATATGAATGTAATAACTCTGAATAAATTCAATCCCCACTGAAAAAGATAAAAAATCTCTCTTAAATGAGGTATAAATTTCATCGAAAATTAAAAAAATTTGGTATCCCAGCTAAAAAGGCATTTTTGATGGAATTTTGGGATTATTTTGCCTAGAAATATGTGACAAAGGGATTCTTTATGTCACAAGTGCATAGATCACATCATAGTCTTTGATTTGATATGTAGAAGAGCTCAAAAAGACACCTGTATCAAAATTTATCATAATTTGAAGTTTGAGTTACATTTTAATCTTATTTTAGAAATGTTTTTTTAATATTTTGGGTCTTAAAATTTTTATTAAATGATTATTTCGTGATAATAATTAGATAATTATTAATTAATAATATATTTTTAAAATATTTTATAAGCTATTTTCTCTAAACATCTTATATATTAGTTTTAAATTTCTACATATACTTATATAAAACATATTTAAAAAATATATATTATATTTATATCAATATAAATATATTTATGTATTAATATATTCATATATTATTTGTAATGTTTTTTTTGAAACATAACATTTATCAGTGCTAATAATGGGGTCCCCTTTAACAATAAATAAAATTGATGATAAAGGTGATACCTTTATCAACCCTATAAAAATCATTGATAAAGGTACCCCTTTATCAGTGTTTTTTAGCATTGCAAAAGGGTGGAACTATGAAAACCTATTTTTGTGGAAGATTCCACAATAATGATTCACTGGTATTTTTCACATACTATATAGAAGATACATTCAGGAGGCTACCATCTTATAGTTAATATAATTGGGGCTGGCGGGATGTCACACACATAGTTGAGAGTCATACTTTAAGAATAAATCATCAAAAGTTGGTAAATAATATTATTTAATTTGATATGTATATGATACATTAATATTGTTTGTGTTTGATCCGTTTATTACATTTTTGATGTGTTCAAGAGGATATACACATGTATTAGTATTGGGAATATTGCTGGTGAGAGACAGTAACTGATTATGGGTAGTGTTTTTTTATGTTTTTTAAATTAATATAATATATTTTTTACCATTTTATTTATATTTTTCAATTAATGGATATATATTAGATAGATATTTCGCATATGTGTGGGAGTTAGGATAAGAAATATGGTCAGGTCAGTGCCTCATGCGAGCATGTTTTAATGAGAGAACATAGTCATTGGTGGTGGAAATTGGTATCCAGAAAGTGATGGTGATTGAAATTGGTTTAAAATCGACATTGACTAGTTACTATAGAATTGAACTGATGTCATAATTTAGAAAAAAAAATTATGATTATAAACAATTGTTCAATCAATTCAATGATTATTGTGAGGTAGAAATAAAGTGAAAAATTTAAGAAAAAATAGTGGATGTAACGTGGGAAATCCCCCAAATGAATGGGGTAAAAAACCATAGCCAAATAGAATAATATCACTATAAAAAAGTCTGGGAACAAACTCTATCTCTCTCTCTCTCTCAATTTCAAGGAGAAAACAACCACGAAATTATCTCTTTGCAATGATGGAGAAACACCTCACAAAATACTACACTCAATGATGAAGATATGTTGTTTCAGAATTCAGTGATAAAAACCGGTGGAGAAGAGACCCTTTTATAGACAAATTTCACCTTCCTTAGTCCTCCTCACTATTAAATTTATAATACCAAATTAAATTTGTAATCAATTGTAGGGTTTCACCATGACGTGTCACCACAACGTGTCCAAATGAATGCGACGACCATCATTAATATTTCCTCTCTCCATAATGTCTTCCAATGTATCTCACACTTTGATATTTGATTAAGTTCCAATAACATCTCCACAAATCCTTTCTATCTTCCAAACATACAGCTCATGTCTCTACAAGGATTCTCTTGGATCTATCGCATTTGAACTTATCAGAACCAATCACCTTTTCCAGAAAAACATCCATATTTTTCATTAGTGTGAATTTTCTACAAGTTGAAACTTCCTTATTCCAGCACATCTCAAACAAAATAATTTTATACACCAATGTTCATCATCCATGAATAAAAATACGGATTCCCTGTAATGTAAAAGGCACTCTTACTATCAAAATTCATTGAAATGTGATCTTGTTTGGGCCTGAGCTCCTATACAAACCATTTCATCCAAGTCACCTCTTTTTATGACTGTGTAGAGGCCATGTACTCTGCCTCCGTCATTTTTAAATCCACAACTGACTGTAACATTGAAATCCATCTAATATATCATCCTTCAAGAGTAAACACATAACCATTAATGGATTTTCTCTGGGAAGAATCACTTGCAAAATCTGAATCAACATATCCTCTGATAGTAAAATATGATCATCCAAAACAAAATGCAACATCTGAGGTTTCCCTAATGAATCGTAGGATCCTATTAACCATGATCAAATTATTTCTTCCAAGATTCACTATGTACCGAATAACTTCTCCCACTGTATGTGAAATATCTATTCCTGTAAAAACCATGGGGAACATTATAATCCCCACTGTTGATTCATATGACACTTGAGACATTTACATCCTATCTATTTCACTACTAAGACTCAACATAGAGGATAACTTGGAATTAATGAGAAGAAGGGTATAAATTTTCTTATAGTCATTCATGTTGAAGCGTTTTAATACATTCCAAAAATAATTTTTCTGTGATATCCAAATCATTTTATTATTTCTTTCGCGGTAAATTTTCATCCCATGAATTTTGTTTACTAGTTCCAAGTCCTTCATATCAAACTCCCTAGTCAACTGTGCCTTCATCTTCTATATTTGATCATTATTGGGGCCAAAAACAAACATTTCATTCATATAAAACAGTATAATGATAAAATCATTACCATATAGACCCTCAAATTAAGCACAATGATCTGAATTAAGTCTGTTGTATCCAAGGCTCATGATATATGAATCAAATCTCTTGTACCAACACCTCATCAAATGTTTGAGACTAGAATGAAAATTTTCATCCTCAAAACCATGTTCTCTTTACCTTATTCAGCAAATGATTCTCGTTAGAGAATATAGATTTTATCATCAAGGTCACCATGTATAAAATCTATTTCACATTTAGATACTCTAGATGCAGAGTGCATGAAACACACATCACCATCACTAACTGAATATTTGTTAGTCTAACAATACGAGAAAATATTTCATTGAAATTCATACCTTCGTTATGAGAATATCCTTTGACCACTAGTCTCACATGATATCTTTCCACCTAGTCTATTTCATCCCTCTTGATCTAATAGACCCATTTTTTTATTAATATCCTTACTTCCATGAGGTAATGAAACACGATCCCAAGTCTTGTTCCTGTGCAGGGCATCATGTTCCTCCTACATCACTGCCATCCATGATGATATATATGGACTCTGGGTGTCCTCCAAAATAGATGATAGCTCTCCATATTCTTTCAACAAGAAATTTGCTACATTTCTCTCAGTGACATAATCTGAGTTCCATATTGGCACTCTTTTCTCTCGATTTGGCTGTTGTAGTCTAGTATTATCTGGTACTTTATCATCATGCTCTGTTAAATCCTCATAGAAAACTATTTCTTCCATTGTTTCATCCTTCACCTAGACTATTTTAGTTTCTATACTCTCTTTCTCCGTGTCTTTATAAATATTCATTTTCACTATGTCATCGGAAAATATGACATCTCTACGGATAATAATATTTCAGGAAATGGGATCTCACAAATGATACCCCTTCACACTATAAGCGTATCCCAAGAAGATACATTCCCTGGATCTTGAGTCCAACTTCATTCCTTTTTGGCTATGAAATAGTGGATATACATTACTTCCAAAAGTATTTAATTGATGATAATTATCGAGTTTACCATTCCACATATCCATCAGCATATTCATATCAATTTCCTCTTGAGGGGATTGATTGATCCCATAGTAGTAAATATTTAATACTTCTACCCAGAATGTCTTGGTAACTCCTACAGTCTTCAGCATCAACCTTATTATATCCATCAAGTTCATATTCATCTACTCTACCACTCCATTTTTTTAAGGAGAGTTTTCCACCACGAACTACCTCTTGATTAATTCATGTTATAAAAAAGAATCAAAATCGTCGCTTGTATATTATCCACCATGGTTAGTCCTCAAGCATTTGATCATATTTTCAGATTCAATCTGATTTTCAACTTTTAATGATTTGAATACATCAAAGATATTCAATTTCCTATTGATTAGAAACACCCAACATCACCTAGAATAGTCATCAATGAAATATACAATGTACCTTACTCCTAATAGGGACACAACCAGTGATTTCCAAACCATGGAATGAATCAACTCTATGATCTAGTTACTCCTTGTCATTAACGTTCTAAACTTCAATAGGCATTACTTACTCAAAACAAAATTCTTAAAAAATGACAGGGATACCTTCATAATCATAGACAAAAACATATGATCTACAAGAATATTTAGGCCTCTTTCAGACATATGGCCAAAATTTTGATTCCATAACGTTGTTGTCTCTTCCATTGAGGTAGTTGATGAGACAACTATCTCTGATTCCTTGTACAGTTCACCCATAAGCACATAAATTATATTTTATATCATCTCCACCATTATCGCCACAAGTGCTCCCTTGGCAATATTCATCATCCTTTTCTCTATGTGAGTCTTTCATCTGATATCATAAAATTTCCCCAAGGACAAAACTTTTCTTCTTGAGACCCCCCACATGGTTTACTCCTTGGATGGTTTAGACTATGTTATCATGGATCTTCAGTTTGATGGTTCCAAATCCAACGATCATAAATTTATGATCATTTACCATGTACAAATGTCCTTATGGGATATTTTCATATTGGTTAAACCATTCCCATAGAGATTTCATGTTCCATGTTCCTCCTTAGTCAATAATCCATGGGTCGTCGAGATTTTGTCTTCTTTCAGTATTCATTGGCGCATCACTGACTAGTACGTCTCCATTTCCAGATGTACTCACCACATTTACTTGAGAGTTATTCTCCCCAACCTACCCCTCTAACCGCAATTGTAACATTTTATGTTTTTCTTCCTTCTCCTTTATTTAGACCTTCCATGATTATGGTTATCATTGGAACTACACTCCATAATTCTTTTTCTTTCCATTGAGATATCTTCCACTTAGTGTGAAGTTGTATGTCTGTATTCCTTGTACATGCACCATATTTCTTCTTCAATAACCAAATCTACAACATCATTGAATGTAAACATATCCATATGGAAATTATTGGTGAGGTTTATGATAAGTTGATCACATGAATGTGTAATCCTTTGGAGTAGATTCTATTTATGTTTAGAATCCAAAATTTTATAGCTCCATACTATATGTTGTGAAAAAAGTGTATTGAGGGTGTTTATGTGGTCAATAAATGATAATGAATATACCATTTGATGAGTGTATAATATTCACTTCAATAAAATTATATTATGGAGGGTCTTTCCTTATGAATATTTGTCAGTGTGTCCCAAATTTCGTTTTTCGTCTTGTTCTTCACATTGCTTGACATGACCCCATCTTCCAATTACAAATTCATGTTGTAAATAGAATTCCTGCCCATGTAACTCAATTTTTCATTTGTCACACCCCCCAGTTTCTCTCCAATCACCTTTATTCATTTATCTTTCCACATAACCTATTTCATCTTCATTGTCCACAATGATAAATTATTTCCATTGAATTTTTTTATCTTGTATTTTTCCGCCATTTGGATACATAATTGGTCCATAATTTTCTCAGGCCAAAAACTCATTCCTATGATACCACTTTTTAGTATCCTAAACAATTTTCCAATAAATTAAATGATAATTTAAAGGTATAAATAATGTGAAAAATTAAGGAATTAAAATAACACCATATGTAATGTGGAAACCCCAAAAAATAAAGGGATAAAAAACTACCAGCAAATAGAATGATTTCACTATGGTAAAATGTTGGTACAAACTCTCTATCCCTCAATTACAAGTAGAAAACACACAAGAAATTATATCTTTAAAAATATGGAGAAACACCTCACAAAATAATGCACTCAAGGATGATGATGTGTTGCTTCTAAATCTGATGATAAAAACTGGTGTTGGAGATCCACTTTTATGACCTGCATTCACCCTCCTTTGGCTTCCCCTTTATTAAATTTCTGGTACCAAATTAAATGGGGAATCATTGGTAGGGTGTCACCACGACGTGTCACTATGACATTTCCAATTGAATGCGGTGACCATAATTAATATTTTCCTTCGCCATAATGTCTTACAAAAAAAAAATTGTTTGTATGAGATCATCATCCTTCACTTCTGTAGAGAATGAGGAAAGGCTATGAGCTCAGGATGGGGATATTCAGAGATTACATAGAGAGTAGGAAGGGTATAGACAAGATCAAGAGAATCAATGACAATAGTATCATCAAAATATGATCATATGATGGAGTATATGTGATAAATTACAAATGGTTTACGGATGGAGTTCCATCAATATAATGGAGTTAATCCCTCACCTTTAAAATGACACTATTATTAGGTTACTTATTTTTGATTTTTTAATATTATAAATTTTTATATTTATCTCATTTTAAATGGTTTTTTTATTTTTTAGTGAAATTTATTATTATTAGAGGTTGGTAAAACCCCACTATTAAGAATAGTAGAATCCCTTTTAAGATATATTGAGATATAATCCATTACATTACTGAATCCCCAAATGAAAAATTCCCCAAAAAACAACACGGAAATTGTAAATAGTAGTAAATCCAATTATCTAAATGTAAAATCCATATATCCTGAACGAATAAGGTAGAGAGACCAAGAATTAGTCTTGGACTGACATCCCCCAAGGTAGTCATCCCACCATTTCACTACTGACCTTAACACCCAAACCATAGATTCCATTGAGAACCACTGGGATGATCAACAAGGTGGATAGATCTAATTATAATGTTGATGACCTGACTGAAAAATCACCATCCCCTACTAGAGAAAGTTCTTACTCTCATGTCATTGACCCCTTGATCACTATTAAAATTTCCGTTAATCACTGCGTTTGTAGTACTGATACTGGTACCCCATTATCAGCACATTGTGTTATCATTTCTAAAGGGTGGCGCTAGGTAAATTTGTTTTTGTGTTAGTGATACATGTGTGTCCTTATATTTAAAATAGAAATTTTAAAAATATATGCTTTGATATTTATGTTTAGTTTATTTATTTATAGTATTATTAATATAAGAATTGAATTTTTGTAAATAAGAATTTTTTTTCTTAGGTTGGGGTGGCGCATTTAAAAACTAATACGATGTTTAAGATTTTTTGAGAGGGGATCACAGGTGCCAACGAAAATTAAACATTGATATTTTTAAATATTTGTGGGTAGTAAATAAAAATTTATTTGTAGAATATATTTTTAGAAATGTATATATTATAATTTTTTTTATATTTGTAATGAATATTTTATTTCACATAATTTGTGAATTTTCACACTGGTACATTTGTATATAAGTGTATTTGGTGCAATGTGTTGTTATTCAAACGACACATTGCATCAATAGGTCATTATTCAGGGTTAATGAAAACAATGATAATTTGGTTCTCATTTTAATGACTTTGATGACAAAAATATTTTTTTAGCTACGTAAAAACTCTTTGCATTGTGTTAAACGGTCTATCTATTGTATTGGGAATTCAGTTTTATTTGTAATGGCAATGATATCCTTAAACAGGATTAAAATGAATAGGATTTGAAGACATTGTGATCATAATACCAATGAGTATGTGTTGTGTTACTAGATGAGGGAGGAGGAAAATTCTTCATATAATGGGATTACAATCATATATCACCATGAATTTCATACAGGAGAGATGACGAGTTTTTTAAAAATAAAAAATTATTTTTAAAATTATTAAAATTTAAAACGAAAATTAATATTCTCCATTAATAATTTAAATAGTAAAAAAAGTAGAAAACTATTTTTCATAAATATATATTTAACAAATATTCTCATTCAATTTTAAATAAGTCATTTTTATTAAAAAATATAAAAACTTATTTTTCAATAATAAAATTCAAATAAAAATTTTACAAGAAATCAAACAATATTTTAAAAAATAAAAAAATTATTATTTTTATTATAAAATAAGAAACTAAATTTTATTTTTGAACAATTGATAAAAAATTACCTTTTACAAATATGAAGTAATAAAAATAATATATTCCTAATACCAAAATATTGAATCAATAAATATTGACCCCCTATAAAATTAATAAATATTACAATACTCTTCTTAAAAATTTAATTAAAATAAATTACTTTATTTTAAAAAAATTAAAATTTAAATAACTATTTTGTTTGTGATGTATTTTTGAATTAAAAATGAATTTTGTACTTTTATATTATGTTAAATAAAAATTTTAGTTTTTCTAAATGATCCCATTTTAAATCTAAAATATAAAAAAACCCATTTCCATTACATAAAAATTAAAAATATCAATTAAAAAACATAAATATAAAAATATATCTTCTTCATTTTTACTTTAAAATAAATTTAGAATGAAGGTTATCTATTTATTTTTTAAAAAATTGAATTTCATTATTTTTTAAATTAATTTTAATTAAATTAGATTTATTTTTAATTTTTAATTTCTTGATTTTACTTTTAAGTATATTTTAGTTTTTTAACAGAAATTTAAAAAACTGTGAATTTTTAAGTAAAAGGGGGATATTATTTTTTCAATAAATAATAATTTTTTCCTATGATTTTTGGAGGGAATTATTTTTAATATACATATATATATAGTATGTGCTTTATTATCTATTACTTCAATTTGATTCTAGAAATTTTTTTGTCATTTAAATTTTTAAAATGAAAAAAATGTAGTTGATTTTTTGATATGGGATATGTCAAAATACTGTTACAAAATCAGGTCCTAGCCTGTGTAAAGGATGTTCACAAAAGACAAAATGTTAGTAAAAAAAATCAATAATTTATTGCATAAATATGTTAACATTGTTATTTTTTTAAAAAAATAGTTTTATTGTTGATATTGACTTAAATTATGTTTTATGAAAATTAGATGTATTATATAATATGAAATTAATAATATATTTTTGGAAGAATTAAAAAATATTAAGAGGTAATTTTGTATCTAAAATGATGCAAAAAAAATTCTAATAAAGAAATTTCATACATATATTAGTTTTAATTACATGTTTAATGTAAAAATCATAAATTATTTCTACACAGATGTTTATAAGGTTTATCTATGTTACATAGAGGCATATGAAAACATATCTACACTATATGTCTTGGTTTGTTGGTGTGGTATCTTCATGCACAACTGCATGCTTATGTAAATATTATTGGGACTTATTAACCTCAATCCATGAGGAAAGGGTTTCCCATATACATATATTTAACAAATTGGACCCCTTCATAATCGATGTAGGATATCCCAATAATCTCCCTCTCATAACCACTAGGGCGATGAACATAGAATATTTTACAGGGATCGAGAAATTCAATGTGCTCAAATGAAACTGAACAACAATCATTACTATGAAACCGAGTTTTATCAATAATAAAAAAACCATTATCACCGGTTAAAAAGCATTCATAGTCGAGTAAATATTAAATGGGGGTCACTTTATCAATAGTCAAAAAATCGTTGATAAATGAACATTTTATCAGTGATAAAAAAAGCACTACTAAAATTAGAAAAATTAAAAAAATTTATAAATCAAAGGGTAGCCCTAGCCTCTTTTATTAGCGGATGATCCCCTTTCAATAGTCCTATGAAGCCCCACCTACATGCGCTAACTCACTCCATTTAACCAGGCTAGTCGCACACCCCAAACCTTTAATACTGTAATACCACCCTACACCTACCTGCACATCCATGACTCCACATGGATTTGAACATGAGAAAAAACATATACACCAGACAGCTAAAGCCCTACTTACTTGCACACCAGATCTGTCTCCCCCTAAATTCCATGACCTCCATGGTCACACTGATGATGGTCAGCCACAAAGAATCCCCACCTCAACCGCATTACACCTCTACCATGACCGCACACCGTGACTGCGTTCCACTCCGCCATGACCACCCTGCACGTCATCACATCCACATCCGGCCTCAACCACAGTCTACCTCCACTATGAAATCCCAGTCCAACAATACCATGCTCCGCCCTGCACGCGCACACATCCACATCCCTCTTTACCACGGTCTTCCTACGCTATGACCTTGCAGAGCAACCGTACTGTGGTCTACCCTACACGTCGACACATACACATCCCGGCTCAACCATGTTCCACCTCTACAAGGACATCCTAGATTGGTAAGACTTCTGGATCTCCTTGGTCACCATAGGTAAGTGTTCCCAGGTGAAGGGGAGGACTGGACCCCACCCACCATTGAATCCGTTCTTAAAAACGTGGCCCAATGGAAAAGTACTTTTTGAAGAGAATCGTTGGCCTATTAGAATTAGTTTTCTAAAATCTAGTACATTTTAGGTTGGGGAGTTCATTCATGTATATTGGGTGCCCTAGGGGAGTTAGGGTTTTTTTGGGATCCCCTTTCATGGTTACCCCTAGGGTGTTCCGATTTTCGGTGTAGGAGTTGTGGTACCTTCGATATTTCCTTTCTTGGGTACCCCTGGGGAGGGTTCCTTGGTGAATGGGATAGCTAGAAACCACCTACCATAAAAATCATCCACAGGTGTCGTCCCCCTAGGGTTCTATAGTGCCAGGGTTGGGGTACATTTTAGATCTCCTTTCTTAGTTACCCCAGCATAGTGTTCCTAGGTGAAGGGGATTGTGGGATCGGGTCCCTCGTAGGATTCCTCCATTCTATATTGGAATAATATCAGAAACATGGTGATATCCTATTCAATTGATAACCTCATTGTCATCTTCATGAGGGGTCATGGGACTCCAAGGTACTGCTCTGTATTTTTGACCATTTCTAATGATATTCATCCAAAACATTACTTCCAGCAGGTTCCAACCATTTATCTATGGAACATCATTATTATCATCATCGGGTGGGTGAGGGATTTTAACGAAACATGTAATCTAGTTGGAGGCTTTGAGTTTTAAAACATCGCCTCCACCATTATATAGTAACATATTCCTTTATATTTTCCATTCCCTACACAAACATTCCTCCCATCCTTTAATTGCTAGAAAGGAGGGATAGAATAATATTTTATTTATAACACCAATTAATATTGAGGAAGTACCAAACCCTATTTTTTAATAATAATTAATTTATTGACTGATTATTAAAAAGATAGAAAAACTATCCCATTTATTTATGTTTTTTGAGTATTTTTAATATTAAATTTTGAAATGAAATCTAAATTCTAAATCAGATTAAATTAATTAATGTTAACTGAATAATGATTTATTTTAAAATTTAAATAAAATTAATAATTTTTTTTCCTTTCATATCAATTGAATTTATATTTATAAATAATGTTTAAAATTAAAAATAATAAAAATATCATTAATTAAACCGGTTTGGGTATATTTCAAAATATAATCAAATATATTTAAAAATAACTAGTTAAAAAATAAATGGGATATAAATGGATTAGGGATTGAAAAAAATTAACTGAGTTGGCATTTGATTATCCCAATTTTAATGGGTACATGATGAGTCATCATACCTAATGTTGGGTGAATTTTAATGAATATTTTCTACCTAATTATAAAAGTTGTAGATTTTAATAATTTTGTTTGAATTTAATTTATTAATATAGAATAGATTTTTAGAATAGTTGAATGGCATATAATATTTAATGTTGATTTTAAGTCAATAATATAACATTTTACTCATATAAACCTTTATACAACAATTAATATATATATATATATATATATATATATATATTTGTAATCTTGTAATATTTTATCTAACCAGTTGTGAATGGAAATAAATTTTTGTAGAGCTTACCCCCAATATGTAATGGATCTTAAGGGTGGGAAAATAGGTGGTTAACAAAAATGTTAATTGAAAACAAAATAAAGATGAACTGAACTGTTAAACTAAAATGAGTATTTTTTAGTAAAAAATTTAATTGGTTAATAACCAATATTTTTTGGTTTTTTTATCAATTTTAATAACAAATAATTGATCAAATATCCTAATTTATAAATTTTATATCTTTATTATATATATATTTTAAATAACCTATGAGACAAATTATAACAAAAAAACAATACATTTGTTTTTTATAAATTTATATTTTTTTTCATATAATTTGTTTGATTATAAAATCTAAGGATTTATATATAATTTTGAGTTTTTTTTTTCGACATAATTAGTGTAGATTTTTTTAAAATATAATTATTTTTTTACATTAGTATTCTACCTCCAATGATAATCAATTTTACAAATGATTGTCCACCCGATAAAACCAATTTTTTTCTTATAATCCATTCATGAATTCTATGCTCAATGTGAATGCTATCTGAAAGAATACATGCCTAGTCAAGTTATTTTATATTTTTTTCAATGACCAAAAATCACTTAGATAATTCCCAAAGTGTGGTTCTTCTCGATACAATAATGATTAATCTATTCCTACAAAATTTTATGGTATTTTCAAATCACTCCATGATTTAATTTCCTATATGGAAGTGATGAGACTGAAGGGTAATTGACGTGGCACATAGATATAGTAAATACATATAGGAAACTTCGTCACCTGGTTAACTCTCATTGGTGGAATAGAATTGATAATGGGTATCCTGAATATGAAAACAAGCCAAGAAATCTTCATCTTCATTTATCTACAGATGGAGTGAATCCTTTTGGTTTTAAAAGAATCACTCACAGTACATGGTTGGTTATGTTGGAAAATTATAAATATCCATTTTCGTTATGCATGAAAAAAAATAAATCATGTTATCGATGATTATATTAGTACCAAAACAACTGTGTAATGATATTGATATTTATTTGGCTCCATTGATCAATGATTAGAAATTATTATGGGATTTCGGTGTTACGTTGTATGATGCTCACAGAAATGAATATTTCAATTTTATATCCATGTTTTACGGGCTGATAATTTAAATTCCAGATTATGGAAATTTTTTAGGATATATCATTAAAGGAACTCAAGGGTTCCCAATATTTGAAAAGGTACATAAGTAGTTACAGTGAAAAATTCGTCGAAAACCATGTTTCTAAGACATTGCATATTTCTACCCCGATGACATAAGTACATATCTTGGACGACATCATTTGATGGATGTTTAGAAGAATGTAAAGCACTAGTTCCACTAATAGGTGATCAAATGTTTGAGAATGTAAAATATGTGAAACTAATTTTGTTAAACCATTAATTAAAAAAATTATAAAAACAAGTTTGAAAAAGGAGATAAGTTTTTTTAAATTACCGTACTATAATTTTATGTACGTCATAAATTTTTTTAATGTTATGCATATTGAAAAATAAGTATTTGATGGTTTCATCGGAATGTTTCTAAATGAACACAAAAAAATGATGGAAGTAAGATTAGGTTGGAAATGGTTGACATGGGAATATGAGAAGAGTTGGGACCAGGAAAGGGTGAAAAACAACATTTTCATCCTCTAACTTCGTACACTCTTTCCAGGAAGGAGAGATATCAATTTTACGACTTATTGAATGATGTAAAGGTTCTATATAGGTATTCTTAGAATATCAATAATATCATTTCAATGTACGATTTAAATTTAAAGGGTCTAAAATCACATGAATTCCATGTTTTAATAAAAGATATAATTGATATATATTTATGTTGAATTTTTTCTAAGAATGTCCATCATATATTAAAAAACAATATTATCCATTAAATATATATGAAACAAATATATAGACCCGATGAAATTTCCAACTATGGAATGATAAATTTACATCATGTTTTATGAAATGGCAATGTTATTTCCACCTACATTATTTATTATGATGGTTCATTTTATGGTTCACATGGTGAGACAGATTAATATATGTGGTATTGTACACTATAGATGGATGTTCCACATTAAATGGCATATGATGATTTTGGAAGGTTATATCAAAAATCAATGTCGTCTAGAGGGTTGTATTAAGGAGTGATATATTGTTGAGGATGCTATTTAATTCTATAATGAATACCTTTCTGATGTGGAAATAATTCTTCTACCTAAATCTTGTCCCAATAGGCATCTTTCGAGTGATGGAATTTATGGAAGAGATGTTTTCACAATCAATATTATAGATCAGAAGTAGAACCACCTTTACATTTTACATAACTGTTTGGAGGTTTCCCTATTTGTTGAAACCCATAATGAAATTATTGGGAATTTGAATCCACCAAGGGACTAAATATGGATATCAAACACACATAACCAACACAATATAGGTTCATTTTGGGAATATATTTTTAATGAATCAGATGAAAATCCTGATTCAATTTCACAATGACTTCAATAGTTAGTCGGAGGACCAAGGGTGAATGTATTATCTTAAAATTGGTATCTAATTAATGGTTATACAATCTATAAAAATTATCATGATGAAGACGGTACCATGAAAAATAGTGGAGTTATACTCATGGATAAAGCAATGCATGTTTCTGGTAGTAGGAAAATAAATCAAATTTACTAGAATATTTCATAATTTGGAATCATCAAAAAAATGGATGTTGGATTATAAAAAATTACCAGTGCTTATTTTTTCAATTCAATTGGGTTAATAATTGGATATCAATTAAAATAGATGAATTGGGATTCATTAAAGTTGATTTTAGTAAGGAAGTTTAAAACAAAAAACTATTTAAAATGGAATTATAGGAAGTATAAGTATTTTATATTGCAGATCCCACAAATTGAAAGAGTTCAATTGATTTTTCATCGAACAATACCATTGAATGGATAGATGAACATTCAACTTAAGATGACCATTTATTAGGGACATTACAATCATTTCGTAGTAGTCCCAATCTTGATGGAGTTTTGTATGAGATAGGATACCACAATGATGGGATTTGGAACATTGATATATTGTTAAAATCCCTTTATCCTTTGAAAAAATAGTTTCCAATATTCAGGTAACATTTTTTTGTAATATAAATCATGTTACCTCATGTTATTATCCATTTAATTTTATATTTATGTACTCTAAATTAAATTTTAAACCATTTCAGTAGATAATGACTTCTACACATGTTTGTTCTTCCAATCCTAAGGATCAACAGGTCTCTCAACCAGATTCTTCATGTAGTGCATAGGAATGAACTTATACACATGTTGGTGCTCCCAAACCTAAGGAACAATAGGTTTCTCAACCTGCTACTGCTCCAAGTGTAGAGGTACAATGGACATCTTCACATTTCAATTCTATCTCTCTAGTGGAAAATATTGAAAATGATGATACCAGGTAAGTGGTAGGTGATGAAGGACCGATTTCCCTGAAAAAACAAGATCACCATAGTTTCATGGTGTTACAAAAAATTATTATGGTGAAAGTCAAAGGCATCAAATTTGAGGTGGGATAGATTTCATGGGGTCATCAAGTTAACCCCAACAAGGCCATGTTCAGTATTTATATTGGAATAATAACTCAGTAATGAATTCCGATATTCATGGTACCAAGTTGTTCATGGGATGAAGGCCCTGATGTGGGATGATATTATGATAAAATTATGATATCATTTCATTATTTTACTTAAAAAATAAAATAATAAATCATTAACTTACTCTTCATCATCCATTGTAGATGGAAATTATATTATTTGACTCCCAATATAAGTATGCATTAATTATTACTAGAAGGATTCATAAAGGATATCAAACAATTCTAACAATGCATCATCTTAATGATGATGAAGGGAAAATAAACCTGCACCCACCGATTATCTATGAACACAGGATAACCCAAGAAGCACGGGGTGCATTTATTGAACATCGTGAAGATGTGACTTTTCATACATATTGTGGTCAGCAATACATTGTTTGATGATGCATTTATTCATCACATTGATTGATATTTTTTTATTTATGAAATAGAAAATGATTGATGGAAACAAAGAACGAGAAAAAAACCAACATACCCCTACTATAAGTAAGGATGGTGTACGCTTCACTTGAAAAAAATGGGTAAATATTTTTAATCAAGTGTAATAATTTTATGTGACATGAAAAAACAACAAAATTATCTTCCTCTATTTATATTCATATTTGTGATAAGAAATGTAAAACCACATCCATCCCATGTTGTGTGCTATGGAAGGAGGCACATAAAATAAAGACGTGATTCTAATAGATGACAACACATAAAAAGTGTGGGAAACATGTGAAAGTATTACATAATATTTTTTTTCCTTAAATCGCTATTAAATAACAATGTTCACTTATATTTATATATTTTATATATAAAATTATCACAAGAATTAGAAATATGTGTTTCAGATGAACAGAAAATTCCGATGGCCTTGAAGAATCCAGAACAGTGTGGCCGTGTCGGAGGTGTGGATTTTAGGGTGACACTCCGAATTTATTTGGAGAAAAAACAATATTATGATAAAAGTTAAATAATAAAATATATTAGAGAAAGAATATCCACTCTTTAAGATAAATTATAATGGAATATAGAGATGATAGAAACTTTAATGAGGGAGTGGAAAATAGAAGAAGCAACTTCAGAACAACCACCACAAGGAAATCCCTCACCACCCCCACCAACTATGAAGATAGTGATTAAACTCAAATAGATGTCTTAGAAGTGGTAATAAATGTTATAATAGATGATTTTGTGAAATATAAATCATATATAAAATGATTCCTTTCTTATACTGATATTCTATAGGGTGATAATGGCTATTATTTATATTTATAAATACCTAACCAACACCTTTTGGCATGGGATATGGTGTTAAATATTTGAAATGACTTTCTACACAACAAACCACATCCAACATGACATGTGTGAGTTTTGATTAGTGTACCCCATGAGACAAATGTTGAGCTACCTGTTCCAATTCATGAGAATGATAGTAATACAGTTGAAAAAATTGTTCGAATATTCATCACATGGCCATCACATCTTGTAAAAAATGTACTGATATGGAGGTATTCATTTCCATTTTACTTTTCAAGATAATAATTTGAAAAATAATGATAATATATCTAAAATTATGAATTTTATTATATATAGAAAAAGATAAGGTGTTGAAATAAAAAACCGCCTCCAACCCATCGAAAGGATTGAAAAACTGATCAAAAAGATATACAAAAAACAATATTACCATGATCGTTCGATATCCACATTTACTTCATTCAAGGGTCCAGTGTATAGAATGTTAAAATAAGTTTCAACCTTGTAGTTGAATTCGTATAAAATTTGTACCTAGAGAATGGTCAAGACTTCATAGGTGTTAAGAGTGCAACTAAAATCCTCAACTATTATTGGATGGGTGGATTATTTTTATATCTGTACATGAGGTATTTCTCCATGATTTAATTTCAAAAAAGCTGATATACTATTATAATTATGACTAAATACAATTCATATTTTTGGCAGGAATATATATGAAAAAAATTGAAGGGATTCTTCCATGATAAAAAGTTATGACTCGCTAGTCATCACATCACCTCTACAGTACAAGAAAAAATTGGACCCAAAAAAGGATGAAATAGTGGAAGGTGTAATGAAATCCTTTGGATGATAAATTTCGGATGAAAAACTATATTTATTACCAGTGATGTAGGGGTAAGACTCCAAAATTTAATCATATCAAATTTATTTTCATTTCGTTCATCACATATTCCTTTTTGTGTTTTTTGATATAATTGGATTCTCATTTATGTAAATTTGGATACACTAAATAATTATTTCCTATATTAAATTCACGGATATACAAAATACTATCCCCACATAATGGAGTTTTTAAATTTTTAATACACAGAATCGCACATTTTAGAACTATACATCATGTTGTATAATTTATATTAACATTTAATGAGGATTTTGTTATGATAGGGTGGTGCATAATTATCATGAAAAACACTAAATGAGGCCACGGACTAAGCCCAGGGAAAGACAGAAGTAATATGATTGGATAAGTATCAAGGTATATATGTTATCATTTCACTATCCAACCACATATCAAAACAAATTACTTATTCTAGTCAATGTTTTAGCAGTGTCTAGAACAATCCAATGTAAAAGATTGTGGTTATTATGTTTGTAAATTTATGAGAGAGATCATATTCCTTGAAAAACTAGCATAAATGAAGAGGTATTTTCAATGATAATTACTATTCCATTTAATATATTTATTTATCCTTTGTGTATATAAATTTTTGAAGTACTACTACGGCTGTCGAAAAGAATCATATTTTCAATGTGATATAGATGTTCTCAAAAATGAATGGGAAACATACCTAATGGAATAATGAAAAAAATAGCATTAATATGTGACTTCCATATAAGTTGTGGGTTATTTTTAAATTTTTGTATAATTTACTTATTTTTAATATTACTCACTTAAGAATTTTTTTTATACATGTGGATTCCTTTGTTTGAGTTGGGGCGGTTTGTTCAAATATTCACATGCTCGTGAGAGAGTTGACTTTGCGGATGAAATTGATATAATGAAAACAAGGAAATGGGTCAAGAATATATATATGTGAATTACTAAAACATATTCATTTAATTAATTTTTTCATAATTTTATCTGCTAATTAAAAGAAAAGTTATTTATAAATTTTATCTAACACATATTTATTTATTTTACAAATATTTTGGGAAGTCATATGTTCCCTTCAACTATCTCAAAAAATCCTGAAAGGAGATAAAATTTTGAATGAAAAGTATAAATTAATAGTATTCTAGTGCATAGTATGATTTCCCAAAATATATATCATGAATATTTTCCTAAAAAGTGTACTAATCAGCTACATATCAATCAGACACACCTCAATTTGATACATAGTGTGCTCAGTATGAATCAAAGTGTATGTTTTTAGTTTATAATATTCTTTGATCCATTAATATTTATGTCTTCTAAACTACCATGATTTGATCGATCTATGATATGCACACTAGTGAAAAAAAAACGTTTAACACATTTGTTTTTTTCACATTGGTTCTATATAACTAACATGTAAAGATGTAAAAATTGGTTTATCATGTCGGTTATAAAATAACCAACGTGATAAATCAACAAGAATTGGTTTTTAACATCAATTATAAAATAAATGATGTAAAAAATACCTAGATTAGATTTATCACATCAGTTATTTCATAACTGACATGAATGATCAAATTTGGGCGATTTATCATGTTGATTATTTTATAACAGACGTGATAAATCCAATCTCGACAAATTATCATGTCGATTATAAAATAACTAACATGATAAAGGATTTTATACATCGGTAATTAAATAACAAACGTTATAAACATAAAGAATATTTTATCATGTCTGTTATTAAATAAAAAATCTGATAAAGCTTTTAAATGATTTATCACGCCCTGTATTCTGTCATTCTATTTTATTCGATCGGGTGACATGCGATTCATCTCTCTCGAGAAGAAAACCTAGAAAGGAATCTTCAATGTTGTACCCTCCAACCTAGATTTATCAACATCATTCATCATCTTTATTATCACCAGATCTATCAGGTTGACTCGTAACACTCAAGTAAGCATCACACGCCTCAGTTTCATTTTTTATTTTACACAATTCCCTAAACTTGTATTTTGAGATTTTATTTTTATATATTTTTTATTTCTATCTTGGTAATTTTCATAGTGTTCTTTTATACCATGAAATATTATTTTCTGGTAAAATAATCCATGGTAGTGTTATCATGAAAGTTCTATGATTTTTGTTGCTACCATGTGTGTTATATCATGTGTGTATGCGTGTACTTTCATGTGTGTGGGGGTGGGGGTGTCTAGAGGGTGGGGGTGTCCAGGGGGTGGGGGATATCCAGGGATTGTGGGTTTTCCAAGGAGGTGGTGGTTTCTAGGGGGTTTCTAAGGGGGTGGTAATGGTGTCTAGTGGTGTGAGGGGGATCTCCAAGGGGGTATGTAGTGTCTAGGTGGTGGTGTCCAAGGGGTGAGGGGGTTGTCCAAGGGGGTAGGGGTGTCCTAGGGGTTGGGGTTGTCCAGGGGGTGGGGGTGTCTTGGGGTGTGGGTTTTCCAATGGGGTGGGGGTGTCTAGGGAGAGTCCAAGGGGGTGGGGGTGGTGTCCTGGGGGTGAGGGGGATATCCAAGGGGGCAATGGTGTCCAGGGGTGGGGTGGTGTCCATGGTGGTGCGATGGCTGTCCAAGGGGGTAGAGGGTGTCCAGGGAGTGTGGGTGGGGTCTAGGGGTTAGGGGTTGTCCAAGGGGTCGGGGGTGTCCAGGGGTGGGGGTGTCCCGGGGGTGGGTTGTCCTGGAGTTGGGGGCTGTCCAGGGGGTTGGGGGATTGTCCATGGGGGTGGGGGTTTCTAGGGGGTGGGGGTGTCTAGGAGTGGGGGTGTCTAGGGGGAGGTGGTTGGGGTGTCTAAGGGGGTGGTTTGGTGTCCAAGGGGTGAAGGGTTTGTCCAAGGGGGTATGGGTGTCCATGGGGTGGGGTGGTATCTTGGGGTGAGGGGTTGTCCAAGGGGTAGTGGTGTCCAGGGGGTGGGGGTGTCCAGTGGGGTGGGGATGTCCAGGGGGTGGGGTGTTGTCCAAGGTGTGGGGGGCTTTCCAAGTTGGTGTCCAAGGGGTTTCCAAGGGGGAGGGGTGGTGTCTAGGGGTGATGATGATTTTGAAGGGGGTCAGGGGGTCTAGGGGGAGGGGGTTGTTTCTAGGTGCGATGAGGCTGACCAAGGGGGTAGGGGTGTCTAGGGGTGGGGGTGTCCAGGGGTGGAGCTCTCTAGGGGATGGGGGTTGTCCAAGGGGTGGGGTGTCTATGGAGTGAGGTGTCCATGGGTGGGGGATTCCCAACGGTGTGGTGGTGTTTAGGGGGTTGGGGTTGTCCAAGGGTTGGGGTGTCCAGGGGGTTGGGGGTTGTCCATGGGGGTGGGGGTGTCTAGGGGTGGGGGTATCCAAACGGTGGGGGGGTGCTCTCCAGGGGGTGGGGGTGCCTAGGGTATGGGGGTTATCCATGGGAGTGGGGGTGTCCAAGGGGATGGGTGTGGTGTCTAGGGGTTTGAGGTGTTGTCCAATGGGGTAGGGGTGTCTAGGGGTGGGTTTGATATCCAGGGTTGATGGGGCTGTCCAAGGGGCTATGGGGTGTCTATGGGTGGTGGTGTCCGGGTGTTGGGGGTTGTCCAGGGGTTTGGGGGGGGGGGGGGGGGGTTGTCCCAATGGTGTGTGAAACCATTCGGGTATTCTATCCCAATTATTTCAGTGGATATTCTAATGGTTTTAAATTGTTGGGATAGGTATAACTTTCATTAGTGATTGTATACATATTTATTTATTATAAATCATATTTCTTGTCTACAGAAGGGTGAATTTGGAATCCAGTTGCACTAGGATCTATTCTTTGTACACCTTAAGAAGAAAGGATCCAAGATGAAATTATTCTGTTATATCGTGATCCATATGAGATTGATGTAATCCAAAAATGATTTTTATATAAATATAAAACTATTATATCTAACTATATTTAATTTATTAAATAATTCTCATGAATATATTTTTCAAATAAGAATATATTTGTTTTATATTACAAAATTATTTTACATTCTAATAATGATATTTTCAATATAAATATAAAATTTTCTTTTCTTAACAAGATGTATAATTATTATATTTGTTATATTTAATATTGAGTCAATGATAAATTATGGCACATCAAATGAATAATGAATATGAGGGAGGTTTTGATGCTTTTTTAATTTTCTAAATGAAATGTTCAAAGCAACGACATTTTTTTCTGTCCATTCCTAAAATGATTGAATATGAATATATTGAAAATTAGAGTGATCAAAGATAATTTTATTTGTCATGTTATTAATCCAAGTTACAACCCTTGTATTTGGCATGGTGAAACTAGAAATAATGTCAGGTCTACTAAGGATGATTATTTGCTAGATGGTAACTCTGATGGAATTGAAGAAATAATTTGTGATATTTTAGCATAACATATTGAGGTAGAACTGGTAGTTTCACGTCTATATGGTGATGATGAAGAACTATTGTTTCCTGGTTTTATGTATTTTACCATTTTTTTTATCGTGTAATGATTGATTAACCTAATGGTGAAACATGGATGGAGTGATAGAAGTTTTTCAGAGTTTCTATAATTGTTGAAATAAGTTCTTCCAAAAGGAAATGATCTTCTAGATTTACATTATAAGGCCCAAAAAATATTATGCCCGATGGGATTGGGATAAAGTAAAATACATCCATGATTGTCCGAATGATTGTATGATATATATGAAGGAATATGAATTTTCATTCAGAGTGCCTTAAATGTGGGACATCATGGTATAAGTTAAAAGAAAAATCACAGGCTCATATAGATATTACAAATATCCATGACATGGTTTATTTGTATCCTTATAAAATTCATCATTTGAAAAATTTATTTTCTATTTCACATGATGTAAAAAGGTTAAGATTTCATGCTGATGATTGGATATGTGATGGAAAAATAAATCATCCATTTGATTTTCCAAAATGGAATAAAATTGATGAGGAATATCCTACATTTTGAAATGAAATTAGAAATCCCAGACTTGGGTTGTACACATATGGAATGAATCCATACATAACCATTAGTAACACACATAGTTCATGGCCTATTTTATTTTTAATTTAGAACCTCTCACCTGAATTTTGTATGAAGTGAAAATATGTCATTTTGAGTATAATGATATCTGGTCTGAAGAAACTCGGAAATTACATTGATTTTTTCTTTTCACTGTTGATTGATGATTTGAAACTTTTTTGGGAGGATGGTATTAGGGTGTATGATTCTTATAAAATTTAATATTTTCAACTTCATGTCATGATTATGATCATTATAAATTAATTCCCAACATATGGAAATTTGTTTGGATATAGTGTTAAGGGGCATAAAGCATCTCCAATTTGCGAACAACAGACTTCATTTTGTATGTTTTATAGTGCGAAGAAAACAGTATACATGTTCATCAAATGTTTGGTCTATGGAGCACCCTTATAGAAGGATAAAAAAGGAATTCAATGGTCACATGAATTTGATATTTCTCCAAAACCATCATCATCTTATGTGTATATTGATAGGGTATTAAAATTTAATGTGACTTTGTTAAATAAACATAAATATGGTAATGATATACAAATTTGGAAGAAAAGTTCAATATTTTTTGAGTTACCATATTGGATATATCATGAAGTGAAAAATAATATTGATGTCATGCATGTGGATAAGAATATCTATGACAGTTTGATTGGAATATTGATAGATATTCAAGGAATTAATAAAGATGGTTTGAATGAAAGATTGGACTTACTATCAATGGAAATACATTTGGAGTTAGATATCAATAATAATAGAAGACAAACATTTCTTCCTCTACCTTTTCATACATTATCCAAGAGGGAGAAAACTATATTTTTTTAGTTTCTTCATGATATCATAGTGTCTCATGTTTATTCTTCAAATCTAAAAAAAATTCTCTTTAACGTATTTGAAGTTGATAGGTATGGAATATCATGATTGTCACAACATAATGCAATATCTTCTACCAGTTTCATTGCGTGTAATACTGTCCATTCGTGCTAGAAATACTATAATGAAGTTGTGTTATTTATTAAATTCAATTTTTAATAAGGTGGTTGATGTGAATTCTTTGATAATGTTGTAAAAGGATGCAAGTTATATACTTTTTCAATTGGAAATGAATTTTCCTCTATCTTTTTTTGATATAATAGTGCATTTAATCGGTTATCTGGTTTGAGAAATATATCTCTATGGACCTGTATATCTTCATTGGATGTATCCTTTTGAAAGGTATATGAAAATATTGAAGGGGTTTGTTAAAAATTCATAATGACCTGAAGCCTCCATTATTGAAAAGTATATTTCTGAGGAGGTTGCGAAGTTTTGTACGTGCTACTTGGCTACGACGGAGCACATTGATTCTCCTCCATCTCACCATGAACGAGTTAATAATGAGGGAAAGAGGATTTGTGGTTTGAAAGAAATATCATTATCCTCTAAATAGATGAATAAGGTTGAATTATATATCTTTAATAGCATAGTTGATACTAAACCATATATACCATTTCATATTAATGTGTTTAAAAAGTGTCATACATATAAGAAAGAAATGTGTATTTTGAATAGGAATAATAAAACATTTTTTCCATGGTTTAAAAAGACCATACTTGTTCAATCATATGTATCAGAGACATTAAGATGGTTATTGTTTAGTAAATGTTTAAATATGATAACATGGTTTGGGTATGACATTAATGGATATACATTTCATACGAAGGATCGGGACAATAGAAGTGAAGTTCAGAATAGTGGTGTCTTGTTGTTTGCAGAAGCAATTCAATTTTTGAGTTCAAAAGGCAAAAACCCAATTTCGTTACCATGTTCATGTTATGGAATCATTGAAGAAATATGGGACGGTTATTACATTAAAATTAAAGTTCTTATTTTCAACTAAAAATTGTTTATTGGTAACAACATTGTCCAACATAATGAATTTGGAATGACAGTTGTTAATATGAATAGATTAGAAGGCACAATAGATTCTTTTATAACTAAAACACATGAAAAATTTATTTTCTATGTAGTTGATCAATGAGATATGCAGTGTTATATTGTTTTACAAGGGAAAAACAATATCTTGGTGAGGATAAAATTGATGATGATGCTGATTTATGTAAGATCCTTACTTCCATTGAAAGATTATGAGAAAATAATGATCATCATATTGAAGACATTGTATGTTCCATATGGAAAGATCATGACGATGGAATTTGAGAAAACAATCCATTTGTGTATTCTTAATATTACAGGTAACCGATTTTTATCTTATTTACATTTATTATTTTCATAAAATGTTAGATATTTTAATTTTTTCTTTATTAAAATTTGTATTAAAACAAATAAGTATAAAATTTTGTTTATTTTAATTATGTTTATATTAGTTTATCATGTTTACAATTACATAAATTGTATATTTATTTATTTTGTTTAATGAAAATTACTTTACCATGTTTACCATTTTTACCATGTATCCCATGTTTACCATGTTTACCATATTTTACAATAGTTAAAATTTACGTAACTTATATATTTATTGATTTTTTTGAATGCAAATTACACTACTATTTTTACCATGATTACCATATTTACCATTTTTAACATGCATACGATATTTACCATGTTTACTATTATATAACATTGTTCAGATTTCCATTTTTTTACATTAGTATTATAATATTTGAATTTGAATATTTGTGAACTAATGTTTTCTTTTTTGATTTGAAGGATAATGACATATCAATTAGTTGATCAACCACATGATTCTGGAGATGATCATCATGATCATACCTATGGGGAGGAACATTCATGTTCTCCTCTTGATGTTCCCCAATATTCCTCAAGTTCTCCCATAACGACAAAGAAGAGTTCAAGAGTTGGTAAACGTGGCTACACACATTTACCAAAATTATCACTTTCCAATAGCCAGGACCAAAGGATACTCGTTGAGTTTGATGAGATTGATATTACTAGAGTTCTAAATGCAATAGATTTTAAGAATTTTTTTATCAAATCAGGTTAAAAACAAAGTAAGAATTTTGTATGATGATTGGAGAAGTGTGGGAACAAGTAATACTATCTTAGCTGTTGGAGACAATTTTGGTAAGATATTTTTCTATTTTTTGACAAATCATTAAATGTTTCTAGTATAATATTTTTTAATTATTCTTTATTAGATGAAATTTGATATTCCTAACACTGGAGAAGTCAGGAGGTTATTTTTATCGATGGATTCTAAGAGATGGAGGGATTCTAAATCAACGATCACATCTGATTTCATTTTTGGTCATAGGAATCATGACAATCCATGTCATAAATATCCTTTAATAAATGCAGACACATGGAGTTAATTTTTTTTAAAGTAGAAGAAATGATTAATTTTTGGTAAGGAAAATGAAAACATTTATAATATTTCTTATATAAATGATATTATTAATGTTTTTTAAATGATTTATTATTATTAATTTACAACAAAAAGGGATATCTCATTAAGAGATCCAATCTAAAAATGTATACCCTCATAGTTTATCTCGGGGATAGTATATATTATTTGAAGAACAAATGATGGTGAAAAATTCACAAAAACTAAGAGATGAGTCTTAAATATCTGAAGAGGTTTTCCCTCCATCCCTTCCATCTAAAAATGAAAAATGGAAGAGATCTTGGATGAGAAAAAGGGGAAATATCTTTTTAAAAAATCAGGAATCGTAACTAAGAGTATTATAAGATATTTATTTTATTTATTAAAGATAATTATATTAATATATAATTTAAATCATTGTTGGAATGTTAAATTAATTAATACAAGATTCTATTGAGGAGAAGAGCTCATAGGGGGTATTTACAGCTGTTGGGAGGCAAGATATTTTCTCTACAACATTTGGAAATCCCGAAGACCTCGGTCATGTATGAGGATTTTTGATGAGTGTATAGGTAAGAAAAGTTTTTCCATATTCTTCTACTTATTCCATTGAGGGTTTTCATAAAAAAAATAGAATCATTGGAGTCTTATTTTTATTATATTAATGAGATGATTGAGGAAAATATTAGAGCATCAATATATCCTATATTTGTAGATATGTAGAGACAATTTTAGATTGCAGCTCCCACTCCACTACATTACCCTAAAGACACCATTATTAATCATCCACCTCCGCCAGTAGCTCCCACTCCCCCACCTTAGACTTCAGACCCCATTTTTTATCCAACTCCCCCACCACATCTTCCTACTTACTGTGAGCTGACTGTTGATGATCCTCACCATCATATAGTTTCATATGGTATGGTATATTATATTGGAGATACAATTCATCCTCAATAGTTAGAGGTAGAGAATCATATGGTCACTGTATATGATATTATAGATAGATCATCTCATGTTCCATTACCTGCAGATGAGGTGATTACAGTTGGATGTAGTATCATCCACTTTTTAGATTGGCCATCCAAAATTATGTGACTCATTACCATATAGGTATGTATGTTATATCTTTTATATTATTTTTTTTATTAATGTTTTTTAAAGATATGAAAACTAATATATATTTCTATTTATTTATAGTAATACTTCAAATATAAATAAATATTGTATATACAAAAACAAATAAAAATGGATATGACATTAGAAATAGATTCTAGTATTATTGACAGATTCTCAAGATATTCAATTTTGTTGGTAGATCATTTGTGGTTTCCAATGGATGCTCATGATTGTGTACATGTAATAAATGTGTGGATTGTGAAAAATGATTTCAGGGATCTTGTTACTAGAGTTAAGATGGGCATCAATTTGGTGCATATTTTTTCCATGTAAGTCTTAACACATTTCCCTACTTTATATTTATTAAATATGTATACATATGTCTATTTTTTATTATCTATCATTATAACATGTGTTTGAAGAATTCGGAAACATATGCATATGGATTCATGGACCTGCATATTATTTCCCCTAAAACACATTCATTGGATGAGGAAAAAAGAAAACATTATATCAAAGATATTTTTGAATAGAATATAATCACACAGTGTTAGATGATGCCTTTTTTTGAGAGTTATGAAATATATTTCTCGAAATGTACTCTTTATATTTTAATATAAAAAACCACTAACCTTAAATTTTCTTTTATATTTGTGATAATTGGATGTTAGTTGTTTTTTTTTCACAGGAGAAAACACTTTATTGGATATGCTCTGTCCATGGCGATGTGCGGGGATGTTTTAAGAATATGTTGGAAAAGAATGTTTCTAATTTATAAATAGTTATTTATATTATAATAAATTTTAAATTTATCCAATTCAAATTATTTTCTAATAGTATATGGGAATACAGTAGAAAAAATACAATGAAAATTAGTTCCAAGATTTAATATGTAAAATTAAAGCTAAATATCCATTTATAATTTGTACGTTTTGATGTATTACATAAAAATGATATTTTGAATTGACACTCATTTAAATAGATTTTTCAAGAACAATAAGGCATAATCAAATGATGATATTATATGTTAAGATTTAAATATGAAATAATAATTTTTGGAATAATAATGAACTTTGACGAGGTTAGATTTCCTTATAAACATTGCCATAATATTTCATTTGATTTATTGATTATACATGTTAACTACTTTCCTTTTAATTTGTTGCTATTTTATGACAATCAATGCTATAGTTATCAATATTTTGAACACTTACAAGTGGAAAAGTCTGAAATGCCTGGATCGGTTGTGATCACTGAGAGGGGAGGGGTGAATCAGTGATAACTTTTTCTTTTTATGAATTGATCCCCTTGGATTATCAATTCAACCTCTGCAGCTGGTTAAAGCCTAGATCTACTCTTTTAGTGGTGCAGTAATTAAGAGAGCACAGAACACAGAGATTTACAAGGTTCGGTACAAAGACCTACTCCTTGCCGTGTTGGTTACGCCCCCCAACACGGATTCTTCACTATGCCAAACGATGATTACACAGTAATTGGTTACCCCCCCAATTACAAGTTGGTTAAACCCCCCAACTCCACAGCATCATCTTCATCATGGCTTCACTTCACTTCTTCAAAGGTGTTGTTCAAAACTTCAAGTAGCTTCAATAGTCTTCAAAAGATCTCGTTGGTCATGCTCACAAAAACCCAATCACTTAGAATGATCAGTTCTTTTGTATTCACACACATAAGTGTGTACTCCTCAAAGTTGATCTTCTTCACATGTGCACACATACACTACTCATTCTTTTAGTGCACCCACTTGACTTGTCCTTCTTCAATTTATAAACACACAAAGTGTGGTCTTCCTTTTTCACCTAAAGCACAAAGGTCCTCGGCCTTCTCCTCTTTGTGCACACACTCTACCCGTAAACTCCTCTTCACTTGGCACACAAACACAAAGGCCTCGGCTTCTTGTTCACTTGTCTTGCACACACACTTGGTTGCGGTCTTCAATTGCACACACCCGAACACCAATAAAATGCAAGGTGCAAGGTGCGGACTACTCCTCAACACTGCCGCGCAAGGCTCAAGCCACAAGGGCCGCGCAAGCCACGGGTGCAAGCAGTTCAAGGCGCGCAAGGCCTCGGGTGGCCACTGCTGCGCAAGTGCTTACCGCGCAGGGGGCCGCGGTGCACAGAGGGAGCTTGCAAGTTGGTGCAGCCCAACCTCTTCTTCTTGTCGCGCAAAAGAGCAGCGCGCAAGGAACACCTTCGGGCCAAGGATGGCACCGAGGACTTCAGCCGTGCAAAAAGATTGCACGGGGCTTCTTCGCACAAGTGATGCGCGGAACAAAACTTGAAGCCTCCTGTCGCGCAAGTGATGCGCATGATTCAACTTCGCGAGGCAGAGAGCGTCGTGGGTCTTCAAGAATGAACAGCAACCTTCACTCGGCCTCGGACTCCCCTTTATATAGGTAGTGGAGGAGCATGGATGATCCGCGGGGAAAACCGTTTTGAATGCCCGAAATCTGCGGGGTCTTTTGAAAACTTCAAACGCGTTAAATATCTTCCGCGTATCTCGTTCTTCTTCTCTGTTTTAATGCGGGTTTTCCATTTTTCGGTTTACTTCACGTGCATGCGACTTAGAACGCATGCACGGCCTTCCTTCGATCCAACCCATGCAGAACACGAACACCCCGAGGCCTCGGCCGCTTTGCTTGCCTCGGCCATTCTTCGAAGATCTCCATTTGTTGCATGCATGCATATTTTAATGCATGATCGTGTTCGTAGAGGCTAGACGATTACAATGGAGGCTTAGGCTCGATCAGCGGTGGCCGGGAACTCAAATTCTGTCGTCGGGAGGCTCTGGTTCATGCGGCAGCTCGCGGGAGGCTTCGACTCGAGCTCGAGGTGGAAGACGAGCCACAGCCGTCGGATCGATGATTTGGACGGTCGCGATCAGGATGGGCCGCGGCAGATTAGATGGGCGGCCGAGATCTGGCGCGCGATTGATCGTGCGGCCAGGATCGCTCCCGGGTGAAAATTCCGCGTCCCACATCGAAACGGGGCGCGGTTTTCACGCGGCTTATCAATATGCCGCTGCCGCTCAACTCCCAGTTGAACTCCTCCCTCCACGGTGCCGCCCCGCACCGTGTTCTCCCTGCGGGCGCGCTCTGCGCCCACTCTGCTCCTCACGGGCGCGCTCCTAGCGCCCACTATGCACACACCGGGTGCGCGGGCTTCACCACCGCGTGCCCTGCGCTCCTCCGGGCGTTCCCCAGGCGCCCATGCGATGTCCTGCGGGTGCGCTCCTGCCTCAAGGGATGCTGCCCTGGCCTTGAGGGTTCCCCATGGGCGTGGTGACCTTGAGTCCCACATGTGCCTTGGGTGATGACCCTCGGCTGGCCTCCTTGGTGGCCCAATTTTTTGGCAAAGTAAATATAGGGTACTTTGTATAAAAACAAAGTAACCACATACATAATGTGAAATTCCAAGAGCCACTCCAAGCCTTCTTCCTCTTCTCCATTTCTTCCATTTCTTCATTTCTTCTTCATAAGAATTCTTCCAATCTCCTCAACATATATTCATTACTTAGGAGGGAAATTCTTGAAGGTACTTCTTCTTCAACCGAACTCCTTAATCAAATAGCTTCTTCAATTCTCTTTGTTGATCTAATCAGAGATCAAATTGGGACTTCTTCAGATTCACATGCACTCAGTGATAGTGCATGGACTTCATTAATGCACATCATCCACTAAGTAGTTGTGGATGGAACTCCTTTCAACTCCTCATGCATTGTGAAGACAATGCATGGTCTTCAATCAATGTTGTGACTTTGTATCATCAGGATACAAGTTCTATGAACTTAAAGATCAGCTCAACAATCGTCAGATTTAATGCTTCTGTAATCATCAATCTTCAAGATGTACTTCATCAGATGGCACACCATGACAAGTTATTGACAACAAATGCAATTACTTCACTTGGGCACAGCAATCTCCCCCTTTGTATTTGGTTGTCAATACTCCGAAGCACACTGATAGAATGTCGTGTGCCTTGTGCCTGATGATTTCTCCCTCTTATTGGCCAACAAATGCAAAGGGATGAATGAAAGCCATACTCATAGTATAGAGCTTCTGGAACCTGCACATCTTCAACTACCAATGCTCCCCCTCAGGGGATGCACTCATCTCCTTCAATTCCCTGCATGTAAGTACAAGAATACAAAAAAATTTAGGGAATAAGGAGGGACCTTCTTCTTCCTCAAGTGAGAGTAGAAGGCTTAACATGAAGTTTCAGCCTCAATTCAACAAATCTTTCCGTAGGCATAGCTTTGGTGAAAATGTCTGCCACCTGATCTTGAGTAGGAATGTAGTCTAGCTTGATGTCTCCATTGGCGACCCTTTCTTTGATGAAATGATATTTTATATCAATGTGCTTGGATCTGGAGTGTTGGATAGGATTCTTAGACAACCCAATTGCACTTTGATTATCACATAAGATCCTCAATGGTTTTTCAGCTTTAATCCTCAAATCTGATAGCTGCACCTGCATCCAAATCATTTGAGTACATGCATGTGTAGCGGCCACATACTCTGCTTCATCTGTGCTCAATGTTACAGAATTTTGTTTCTTGCTGTACCAGCTAACACATCCTTCTCCCAGAAAGAAGGTTCCACCAGATGTGGATGTTCTATCAGTGCAATCACCAGCCCAATCAGCATCTGTGAATCCCAACAACTGTAAGTTTGAACTGTGTTTGTATAAGAGTCCATAGTTGAGGGTTCCTTTAACATATCTCAGGATTCTTTTGGCTGCAGTTAAATGAGATTCTTTTGGGTCACTTTGGAATCTGGCACACAAAGTCACTGCATATGCTATATCTGGCCTTGAAGCCGTGAGATAAAGTAGACTGCCAATAATTCTTCTGAACTCTTTCTGATCAACATTGTTGCCTTCTTCATCCTTGCATAGCTTGGTTCCGACAGAAATGGGTGTGGAGACTTCCTTTGAACTTTCCATTCCAAACCTTTTCACTAAGTCCCTTGCGTACTTTTCTTGTGAAAGAAATATGGAGTTTTGTCTTTGTTCCACCTGAAATCCTAGAAAATATGTCATTTGACCAAGCATCGACATTTCAAAAGTTCTTTTCATCTGCTCAGCAAATTCTTCACATAGTCCTTCCTTGTTACCAGCAAAAATGATATCATCCACATAGATAATGACTATGAGGGTACCATTGGCCATTTCTCTGACATAGAGGTTACTGTCAACTGTTCCTTTGACAAATTTCATGTCTTTAAGACAACCATCCAATTTTGAGTACCAGGCTCTAGGGGCCTGCTTCAATCCATACAAGGCTTTTCTCAATCTGCACACCATACTGCCATCTTTGTCTAGCAAAAATCCCTCTGGTTGTTCAATATACACCTCTTCTTCAAGATCTCCATTCAGAAATGCAGATTTCACATCCATCTGATAGACCTTGTACTGCTTGTGTGCTGCAACTGCTAAGAACATTCTGATAGTTTCCAGTCTTGCAACTGGTGCAAAGGTTTCCTCAAAGTCGATTCCTTCCATTTGTGAATATCCTTTGCATACAAGTCTGGCCTTGTTTCTGGAAACTTCTCCCTTTTCATTGAGTTTGTTTCTAAACACCCACTTTTTCCCAATAACATTTTTATTTTTTGGACTTGGCACAAGATCCCAGGTGGAGTTCTTTTCAATTTGATTGAGTTCCTCATGCATAGCTTGTATCCATTCCTCATGTACAACTGCTTCAGCCACTGTGTGAGGTTCAACTTGAGAAACCAGTGCAGTCTGATCTTCCAATCTCAATCTTCTTCTAGTTCTTACTGAGGACTGTAGGTCTCCAAGGACATTTTCTGTGTCAACATGCTTCTTCAATTTGTTGTATCTTCTTCTTCCATTTTCATTACCTTCATCTTCATCACTGGTATATTCAGAGTTGATTTCACCAGCAGTTGGTGTTGGCTCAGGTAATTCTGCATTCTTCTGTTCCAAGGCTGAGTCATTCTTTGAGTCATCATCATCCACAGTGTATGGTTTGGTGTTGTTTTCAATTATTATGACATCACTGCAGTCAATCATTTTATTCAACCTCTTATTCCAGCATCTGTAGCCTTTTCCATTAGGTAGGTAACCCATAAAGATTCCTTCTTCAGCTTTTTCATCAAACTTTCCCAGATTGATGTTTTTAATCTTGATGATGCAGGGACTGCCAAAGACTTTGAAATATTTAACAGTTGGTTTTCTGTTAAACCACATTTCATAGGCTGTCGTTTGTGTTTCTGGTCTCAGGAGACATCTGTTCTGTATGTGTATAGCAGTGCATACTGCTTCTCTCCAGAAAAACATAGAGATATCATGCTCAGCTAACATAGTCCTCCCCATTTCAACTATGCTTCGATTCTTTCATTCAGCCACTCCATTCTTTTGTGGAGTATATGGTGTACTATATTGATGTTTGATTCCATGCTTGACCAGATAGCTTTCAAAGACATCACCGGTATATTCTTTTCCGTTGTCTGATCTTACTTTCTTGATGCAGAGCTCTAGTTCCTTCTCATCCTGCCTTCTGAAAGTCTTGAACATCGTGATTGCCTCTGACTTGTGTTTCATGAACATGACATTGGTCATCTGAGTGTAATCATCAATGAAGGTTATAAAACAGAAATCTCCTCTTGTAGACTTCTGTCTCATCGGTCCACATATGTCTGTATGGATGAGTTCAAGAGGCCTAGTAGTCATGATATCAACTCCTTTGTGTGACCTATGGGTCAGTTTTCCCATCTGACATGTGTCACAGACTTCATCTCTTTCTCTCTTTAAATTGGGTAGATCTCGTACAACATTGTACTTCAGAAGTTTACTCATACTCCTTTGGCCAAGATGGCCAAGTCTTCTATGCCAGAGGTTGTTTTCATCTTTAGATCTAAGAAAACAATAATTGATGGGATCACCAATTTGAAATAGATTTCCAGTGGTTCTTCTTCCTTGAGTGATGATTTTTCCATCCTTTGAGCTCTTGATGATGCATGAGTCCTTCTGGAACAACACCTCATGTCCATCATCACATAATTGACTTACACTGAGTAGGTTGTGCTTTAATCCTTCAACAAACAACACATCATTGGATTTAAGATTTGTTGTTGCAATCATAGCCTTTCCAACTCCCTTGATTTTCAGAGAACGATCATTTCCAAACACCACGGTTCCTCCCTCATGACTTTCAATGTTGCATAGAATTTTTGTATCACCAGTCATGTGGGATGAGCATCCACTATCAAGAATCCATGACTTGGTTTTACTGCTGGCTTTTAGAGCCACTTCAGCAAAGCATGTGATTTCATCATTGGTTTCTTGAATGCCTTTCCCTTTCATGTCTTTGACTTTTTGTTCAGGAAGAGTTGTCATACATTTATCAGCTCAATGACCTTGTTGGTCACATCTTCCACAAGCTTCACTTAGGCAGTAAAATGTGTTCTGAGTTGGTGGTTTTGATGCTTTCTGCAAAACACTCTGGGTTTCAGGATGTCTCCCCCTTGACTCATGCCTCATGTTTGGACGAGACATGTTATACCAGCATGCATAGGCCTTATGTCCAAACACACCACAACACCAGCAGTAGCCTCTGAACCTTGACCTTCTTTGTTGATAAGAGTCATGTTGTAATTTTCTGTCCAAGATTTGAGTAGTCCTTCCTAAGGATTTCCTTTCTTCCATTGAAGATGATTTTACACAGGTTGGTTCATGCCATGTTTGTCTCAATTTTATCTTTGAACCTGCATTGTTAGGAATAACAGATGTATTTAGAGATTTACTTTGTGGTAAATTGACCTGCCTCTGAGAACCAGCATAAGATGATTCTGCCTTGACCTCAACAGCCTTGTTGAAGTCTTCTCTCATCTTTGTCAAGCTATTCTGTGCTTCAATCCACTTGGAATGTGTCACTGATTGCTCTTCTTCTTTGAGGTGAAGTTTCTCCTCAAGATCTTTTGCTATCTTGTCCAGCTCAACTACCTTCAGTTTATGTCTCTTGATTTCTTCAATGTACATTGTCTCTTTCTTCATACATTCTTCCAACTCCTCAGTCATTCTTTTAGTTTCCTTTTGTAACAATTTCTTCTCTTTCTTGAGTTTAATGTTTTGCTCAAGGCAAGCCTCTAATTCATCTTTCAATATGTATTCAAGCTCTGTTCGTTCACTTTCATCATCTTCACTGCTGCAGGTATCAAACCCTTTTTCCACATGAGCCATAAAATTCGTTTCTTCTTCTGATTGACTGGCTGAAGTAGAGTCTGATTCTTCCTCTTTGCTTACATAGCTTCTTCTTTCACCTGGAACGAACCTTTTCTTTCTTACACCTGATTTGTTTACTTCTCTTGGGTATCTACTCCATTTCTTCTTTTGTGACTTCTCATCTTCAACTTCTGGAGCACTATATCTCTTCTTGGGGCAGTTTACAGCAAAGTGTCCGATGTTATTGCAATTGAAACATCTTGATGGTAATTTCCCTTTTCCCCTGAATTTAGTTTTTCCAAACCTTTTAGAAAAAAGAGAAATAATCGTGTTGAGATCTTCATCCTTTTCTTCATTGTCAGTATCACTTGATTCTAGGACTTCGTCATCTTTTATCTTGAGTTGTCTCATGGCCTCAAAAGCCATCTCATCCTTGATCTTCTTCTTGAATACTGGGATCTTCCTCATTTCATATGCAATGGGAATGTTGTGTAGTTCATCAAGAGAGAGATCATCTCTGTCTTCTAATGCTGAGACTTTGGGGTCAAACCTGTCAGGGAAATTTATCATTAGCTTTTTAACAATAGTGGAGTCCTCCAACTTTTCTCCAAAGCCCCGAATGTTACTGACAATTTCATTGACTCTTGTGAAATAATCATCAATATTTTCTTCTTCTCCCATCTTGACATCTTCAAACTTGCTTCTCCAAATCTGTAATTTGGCTTCCTTGACTTTCATGTTGCCTTCATAACTACTTTCCAATTTGTCCCAAATTTCTTTAGCATTCTTGAGTCCCATGACTTTTGTGTATACCTTTTCTGAGAGTGACATAAGAATGGCATTTTGAGCTTTACCATCAACTTCCATTTTTCTTTTCTCATCGAGTGTCATATCAGCTTCATTAGCAAGAGGAGGGAATCCAAATAAGGCTGCATTTCTAACTTCAAGGCCGAGAGATAGAAGGTAGGGTAACATCCGATTCTTCCAGCTGTGGTAATTCTTTCCATCGAATGTAGGAACACCCCTACTATTAACAGAATTCAGATTGTCCATCTTGAAGTAGATCCTTACAGAGGTAACCTCCCTTTGATACCACTTGAAATGCCTGGATCGGTTGTGATCACTGAGAGGGGAGGGGTGAATCAGTGATAACTTTTTCTTTTTATGAATTGATCCCCTTGGATTATCAATTCAACCTCTGCAGCTGGTTAAAGCCTAGATCTACTCTTTTAGTTGTGCAGTAATTAAGAGAGCACAGAACACAGAGATTTACAAGGTTCGGTACAAAGACCTACTCCTTGCCGTGTTGGTTACGCCCCCCAACACGGATTCTTCACTATGCCAAACGATGATTACACAGTAATTGGTTACCCCCCCAATTACAAGTTGGTTAAACCCCCCAACTCCACAACATCATCTTCATCATGGCTTCACTTCACTTCTTCAAAGGTGTTGTTGAAAACTTCAAGTAGCTTCAACAGTCTTCAAAAGATCTCGTTGGTCTTGCTCACAAAAACCCAATCACTTAGAATGATCAGTTCTTTTGTATTCACACACATAAGTGTGTACTCCTCAAAGTTGATCTTCTTCACATGTGCACACATACACTACTCATTCTTTTAGTGCACCCACTTGACTTGTCCTTCTTCAATTTATAAACACACAAAGTGTGGTCTTCCTTTTGCACCCAAAGCACAAAGGTCCTCGGCCTTCTCCTCTTTGTGCACACACTCTACCCGTAAACTCCTCTTCACTTGGCACACAAACACAAAGGCCTCGGCTTCTTGTTCACTTGTCTTGCACACACACTTGGTTGCGGTCTTCAATTGCACACACCCGAACACCAATCAAATGCAAGGTGCAAGGTGCGGCCTACTCCTCAACACTACCGTGCAAGGCTCAAGCCACAAGGGCCGCGCAAGCCACGGGTGCAAGCAGTTCAAGGCGCGCAAGGCCTCGGGTGGCCACTGCTGCGCAAGTGCTTACCGCGCAGGGGGCCGCGGTGCACAGAGGGAGCTTGCATGTTGGTGCAGCCCAACCTCTTCTTCTTGTCGCGCAAAAGAGCAGCGCGCAAGGAACACCTTCGGGCCAAGGATGGCACCGAGGACTTCAGCCGTGCAAAAAGATTGCACGGGGCTTCTTCGCACAAGTGATGCGCGGAACAAAACTTGAAGCCTCCTGTCGCGCAAGTGATGCGAAGGATTCAACTTCGCGAGGCAGAGAGCGTCGCGGGTCTTCATGAATGAACAGCAACCTTCACTCGGCCTCGGACTCCCCTTTATATAGGCAGTGGAGGAGCATGGATGATCCGCAGGGAAAACCGTTTTGAATGCCCGAAATCTGCGGGGTCTTTTGAAAACTTCAAACGCGTTAAATATCTTCCGCGTATCTCGTTATTCTTCTCTGTTTTAATGCGGGTTTTCCATTTTTCGGTTTACTTCACGTGCATGCGACTTAGAACGCATGCACGGCCTTCCTTCGATCCAACCCATGCAGAACACGAACACCCCGAGGCCTCGGCAGCTTTGCTTGCCTCGGCCGTTCTTCGAAGATCTCCATTTGTTGCATGCATGCATATTTTAATGCATGATCGTGTTCGTAGAGGCCAGACGATCACAATGGAGGCTTCGGCTCGATCAGCGGTGGCCGGGAACTCAAATTCTGTCATCGGGAGGCTCTGGTTCATGCGGCGGCTCGCGGGAGGCTTCGACTCGAGCTCGAGGTGGAAGACGAGCCACAGCCGTCGGATCGATGATTTGGACGGTCGCGATCAGGATGGGCCGTGGCGGATTAAATGGGCGGCCGAGATCTGGCGAGCGATTGATCATGCGGCCAGGATCGCTCCCGGGTGAAAATTCCGCGTCCCACATCGAAACGGGGCGCGGTTTTCACGCGGCTTATCAATATGCCGCTGCCGCTCAACTCCCAGTTGAACTCCTCCCTCCACGGTGCCTCCCCGCACCGTGTTCTCCCTGCGGGCGCGCTCTGCGCCCACTCTGCTCCTCGCGGGCGCGCTCCTAGCGCCCACTATGCACACACCGGGTGCGCGGGCTTCACCACCGCGTGCCCTGCGCTCCTCCGGGCGTGCCCCAGGCGCCCATGCGGTGTCCTGCGGGTGCGCTCCTGCCTCAAGGGATGCTGCCCTGGCCTTGAGGGTTCCCCATGGGCGTGGTGACCTTGAGTCCCACATGTGCCTTGGGTGATGACCCTCGGCTGGCCTCCTTGGTGGCCCAATTTTTTGGCAAAGTAAATATAGGGTACTTTGTATAAAAACAAAGTAACCACATACATAATGTGAAATGCCAAGAGCCACTCCAAGCCTTCTTCCTCTTCTCCATTTCTTCCATTTCTTCATTTCTTCTTCATAAGAATTCTTCCAATCTCCTCAACATATATTCATTACTTAGGAGGGAAATTCTTGAAGGTACTTCTTCTTCAACCGAACTCCTTAATCAAATAGCTTCTTCAATTCTCTTTGTTGATCTAATCAGAGATCAAATTGGGACTTCTTCAGATTCACATGCACTCAGTGATAGTGCATGGACTTCATTAATGCACATCATCCACTAAGTAGTTGTGGATGGAACTCCTTTCAACTCCTCATGCATTGTGAAGACAATGCATGGTCTTCAATCAATGTTGTGACTTTGTATCATCAGGATACAAGTTCTATGAACTTAAAGATAAGCTCAACAATCGTCAGATTTAATGCTTCTGTAATCATCAATCTTCAAGATGTACTTCATCAGATGGCACACCATGACAAGTTATTGACAACAAATGCAATTACTTCACTTGGGCACAACATAGTCAAATTAATTTACAGGTTTGACTGGATTTTAGTTAGTTTGTATTGTAAAATGTAATTTTGAATATTGTAATTATAATTGTGTATTTGGTAGTTGTTTTTGTTAGATTTATGTTATTTAGTTAAAATTGATTGTTTTGAATGTTATATATGTTAATATTTAATTTTTATTGGGTTCGTCTTATTTTGGACTAGTTATAATGTTTTTCTATTATATATTCTGGTCTGGTTGTGGTATGATTTTGGTCTAGTTTTTTTTTTATTTCAGGTCTACTTTGGAATATCATAGTAATGGTATGGAAGTTTTAATAAAAAATGGGTATTTACATTTGTTATTTTATAAATTACATAATAAATTAATGGGTATATTTTTATACGTTGGTTATTACATAACCAACCTCGTATATCATTTTTTATGTCAGTTATTTAGGAACCGACGTGAAAAACCCTTCAGTGGATCGATTTATCACGTCGGTTATTTAATTGCAGACATGAAAAACTATATACCATGCAAGTTATTAAATAACCAATGTGATAAATCGAGCTTTTGATGGGTTTTTCACATCAGTTATTTAGGAACCGTTGTGAAAAACTATTCTGATTTATTATTTTTACATCAGTTTTAAAGTAACGGACATAAAAAAATATTTATAATGTCTCATTTCATAACATCAGCTAAAAATTGATGAAAAAATATAATAAATAACCGACATAAAAAATCTTTTTTTGCACTAGTGGAAATGTATGAATTTATAACACTAATAATACCTTCTAACATCTTTATTCTCATGTTATCCTTATATTATAATTGATATCTCTTTTTTTTACACTTATTGAACATCTATGATCACAATTTATTATGATTCATATCCTTAGGATATTTAGAATAGTTTTAGAAATGTTATGTCTAAGATGGTTTCTAGTAAATATAAACATAATGAGAGACTCTTATGAACTAGTTTTTTATGTTTTCATATTTCCAAATGAATTAATCCTAAACTATTTTGGAATGGATCATTATGTTATGTAAGGAATATTAATCTACTAAGATGTGATATATATTTATGAAATATCTTGGTCAATATAGTTGGAATTAGAGAAACTAACCTACTCAAAATAGAGAAAAAATAACAAGTGAACAGTATCACTCATAGTGTGTCTTTTCATTTAAAGTTGACATTACACTACTGGAAATACAGTCTTTCCCAACGGTTCTGAACCGATGGGAAAGGCTACAGAATCGTTGGTATATGTTATACCAATGGATCTGCAAACCGTAGGGATGTAAGATATTGGGAATGATTTTCCCAATGGTTTATAGTGAACCGTTGGGATAGGGTGGGGAAAAATTAACCTATCCCAACGGTTGTGCCAAACTGTTGGGATAGTTTTTCCCAACGGTTTAGCAGGAACCGTTGGGAAATCCCAAGGACTCTACTATTTCCCAATGGTTTATAAACCGTTGGGAAATGTTTTTTACCAACGGTTCAATGAACCGTTGGTAAAATAAAGAATCAGAGATGTTATGCCAACAGTTTGAAACCGTTCGTATAGCCTATGGTGTGCATATTGCACAGCAACCTGCAATTTGCACAGCAGCTCTGCAATTTGCACAGTAGGCCTCATTTTGTGCATTCCCTCTCATTTTCAATCCAATTATTGTACCTATAATAAACTAACACATACATATACAATTATTTTACCAGTAATAACCAGCTAACACATACATATAGAGATCAAATTCATACACATTTAATATATAATGCATCCTGGAACTATACACATCCATAATTAAATTAGAATTCATATTGTAATTATAAACATACATATTTCATTTAGAATTCAATTTAAAATTTAGATGACAATTATTTGTGGAATCAGGAATTCAATTCATAAATTGACCGGTTTTTTGTATACCATATATTATTACCTAAAATGATGTCCATTTTAAACAATATACATACAACTAGAGTGATACCGGCCACACCATGCCTCATATTGAGGCGAGGTTAACTTTTACACGACAAAAATGTCCCATCGATCAATTTTCCTAAAGTATCAACATATTCTGAAAGTGTTTGATCAGTTTTATGTATGCATGTTAATGTTTTTCACTTAAAATGATGTCCTTTTGAATCAAAAGACAGACAGTTTGAGTTTTTTCGGCCACTCCGCATCTCAGATTGAGGCGGGGTTGATTCGTACACGTCACATATGACCTATGGATCGTTCTGCTAAAGTATCAACATAATCAGAATCTGTCTGTCAGTTTTCCATATGTACTTAAAATGTTGTCCATTTTAAACAAAAGAGAACAACTTAGAGTGATCCCAGACACACCGTGCCACGGATTAAGGCGGGGTTGACTCGTACACGTCACATATGACCCATGGATCATTTTCCTAAAGAATCAACACATTTCTAATTCATTTGGTCAGTTTTTCGTATGTCAGTTGTTGTTTTCACTTAAAATGATGTCCATTTTAAACAAAAGAGAAACATTATGAATGGTTTCAGCTATACCACATCTCAAATTGAGGCGGGGTTGACTCGTACACGTCACATATGACCCATGGATCATTGTTATATAGTATTGACACAATCAAAATCTATTTGGTCAGTTTTTTGTATGCTAGTTGTTGTTTTCACTTAAAATGAAGTCATTTTTAATCAAAAGAGAGGAACTTTGAGTGGTCTAGGCCACACCGCACCGTGGATTGAGGCGATGTTGACTCATACACATCACATATGACCCATGGTTCATTCTACTAATGTTTCAACAGTAATTGAATATTTTTGGTCAGTTTTCCGTATGTACTTAAAATGTTGTCCATTTTAAACAAAAGAGATACACTTAGACTGATCCAGGCCACACCGCGACTCGAATTGAGCTCGGATTGGCCTTTACACGTCACATATGACCCATGTATCGTTGCGATAAATTATCAACAGATTTCGAATGTGTTTGGACGGTTATCTGTATGCCATTTGTTCTCTTCACTTATAATCCTGTCCATTTTAAACAAAAGAGACACAGTTATAGTGGTGTCTGCCACACCACATATTGAATTTTAATGGGGTTGACTCTACACATCCCAAATGAACCATTAATCATTTTCCAAATGTATCAACATAATCGGAATGTCTTTGGTTGGTTTTCCATATGCCATTTGATGTTTTTCACTTAAAATGATGTCCTTTTGAAACAAAAGACAGACACTTTGAGTGTTTACGGCCACACTGCTTCTCTGATTGAGGCAGGGTTGATTTGTACACGTCACATATTACCCATGGATCATTCTCCTAATGTTTCAATGGTAACCAAATGCATTTGGTCAGTTTTCCATATGTACGTAAAATGTTGTCCGTTTTAAACAAAAGAGATCCACTTAGAGTGATCCCAGCCACACCGTGCCTTGGATTAAGGTTGGGTTGACTAGTAAACGTAACATATGACCCATGGATCATTTTCCTAAAGCATCAACACAATTCGAATTCGTTTGGTCAGTTTTCTGTTTGCAAGTTGTTCTTTTCACTTATAATCATGTCCATTTTAAATAAAAGAGACATAGTTAGAGTGGTGCCAACCACACCGCGTCTCGTATATAGATGGGGTTGACTAGTACACTTCACATATGACCCATGGATAATTTTGCTAAAGTATCAACACAATTGGAATGTGTTTGGTTGGTTTTCCATCTACCAGTTGATGTTATTCACATAATATGATGTCCTTTAGAATCAAAAGACAGACACTTTGAGTGGTGTCAGCCACACCACATCACAGATTGAGGCGGGGTTGCTTCATACGCATCACATATGGCCCATGGACCGTTCTCCTAATATTTTACATGAAACCGAATGTGTTTTGTCGGATTTCCATATGTACTTAAAATATTGTCCATTTTAAACAAAAGAGAGACACTTAGACTGATCCCAGCCACCCCACGACTCGGATTGAGCCCATGTTGGCTCTTACATGTCACATATGACCCATGGATCGTTTTCCTAACGTTTCAACACAATCAAAATCTATTTGGTCATTTTTCTGTATGTACTTAAAATGTTGTCCATTTTAAACAAAAGATAGCCACGTAGAGTGATCATGGACAAATCGGGCCTCATATTGAGGCGGTGTTGACTCATACATGGCACATATGACCCATGGATTATTTTTATAAATTATCAACATATTCCAAATTCGTTTGGTCAGTTTTCCGTATGCCAGTTGTTGTTTTCACTTATAATCCTATATATTTTAAACAAAAGAGACACAGCTAGAGTGGTGCTGGAAACACCACATCTCGGATTTAGACGGGGTTGACTTGTACACATCTCAAATGACCCATGGATCATTGTCCTAGAGTATCAACAAAATACGAATGCGTTTGGTCAGTTTCACGTATGACATTTGATGTTTTTCACATAAAATGATGTCCTTTTGAAAGACAGTCACATTGACTGTTTCCGGCCACTCCATGTAACTGATTGAGGTGGGGTTCATTTGTACACATCATATATGACCCACGTATTTTTCTCCTAAAGTTTCAATAGAAACTGAATGCATTTGGTTGGATTTTCATATGTATTTAAAATGTTGTCCATTTTAAACAAAAGACAGACACATAGACTGATCTTGGCCACACCCCAACTCGGATTGAGCTCGGGTTGGCTCATACATGTCCCATATGACCCATGGATCATTTTAATAAATTAGAAATAGATTCCGAATGCATTTGGTCTGTTTTCCTTATGCCAGGTTTTCTTTTCACTTATAATCCTGTCGATTTTAAACAAAAGAGACACAATTATAGTGGCGTCGTCCACACCACGCCTCCTATTGAGCTGGGGTTTACTCGTACACTTCACATATGACCTATGGATCATTTTCCTAAAGTATCGACACAATTTGAATGCATTTTGTCTATTTTACATATGCCAGGTCATGTTTTTCACTTAAAATGATGTCCTTTTGAAACAAAAGACAGACACATTGAGTGGTGTCGGACACACCACATCTAAGATTGAGGCGGGATTGATTCATACACGTCACATATGTACAATGGATCATTCTCCTAATGTTTCAATGGAAACTGAATATGTTTGTTTGGTTTTCCTTATGTACTTAAAATGATGTCCATTTTAAACAAAAGAGAGACACTTAGACCGATCTCGGCCACACCGCGACTCTGATTGATCCCGGGATGGCTCTTACACGTCAAATATGACCCATGGATTGTTGTGTTAAATTATAAACAGATTCCAAACGTGTTTGGTCAGTTTTCCGTATGCCAGTTCTTCTTTTCACTTATAATCATGTCCATTTTAAACAAAAGAGACACAGTTAGATTGGTGTCAGCCACACTATGTCTCGTATTGAGGCGGGGTTGACTCGTACACGTCACATATGACCCATGGATCATTATGATAAAGTATCGACACAATCCGAATGCATTAGTTTGGTTTTCCGTATGCTAGTTTAAGTTTTTCACATAAAATGATGTCCTTTTGAAACAAAAGAAAGACACTTTAAGTGGTGATGGCCACACCGCATCTCATATTGATATGGGGTTCATTCGTACACGTCACATATGACCCATGGACCATTCTCCTAATGTTTCAATGGAAACCAAATTCGTTTGGTCAGTTATCCATATGTACTTAAAATGTTGTCCATTTTAAAAAAAAAGAGGGACACTTAGACTTATCCTGGCCACAACACGACTTGGATTGAGTGCAAGTTGGCTCGTACATGTCATATATGACCCATGGATCGTTGAAAATATGTATCAACACAATCAGAATCCATTTGGTCGGTTTTCCGTATGCCAGTTATTCTTTTCACTTATAATCTTGTCCATTCCAAACAAAAGAGACACAATTAGAGTAGTGTCGGCCTCACCGTGACTCATATTGAGGCGGGTTTGACTCATACATGTCACATATTACCCATTGATCGTCTTGCTAAAGTATCAACACATTCCTAATGCGTTTCTTCATATTTTCTTATGCCAGATGATGTTTTTCACTTATAATGTTGTCCATTTTAAACTAAAGAGATCCACTTTGACTGATCTTGGGCACACGACGACTTAGATTGAACCCGAGTTGGTTCGTACACGTCACATATGACCCATGGACCGTTGTGATAAATTATCAATAGATTCCAAATGTGTTTGGTTTGTTTTCTGAATGCCAGTTGTTCATTTCACTTATAATCTAGTCAATTTTAATCAAAAGAGATACACTATGAATGGTGTCAGCCACACCACGTATCGGATTGAGGCGGGGTTGACTTGTAGACATCAAATATGACCCATGGATCGTTTTACTAAATCATCAACACATTTCAAATGTGGTTGTTCAAATTTCCGTATGTACTTAAAATGTTGTCCATTTTAAACAAAAGAGAGACACTTAGACTGATCCCAACCACATCGTGACTCGGATTGAGCCTGGGTTGGCTCTTTCACATCATATATGGCCCATGGATCGTTGTGATAAATAATCAATAGAATCCGAAGGCATTTGGTCAATTTTTCGTATGTCAGTTGTTCTTTTCACTTATAATCTTGTCCATTTTAATCTAAAGAGACACAGTTATAGTGGTATGATAGTTGTTTATTCACATTATTCTAATACACTATTTGAATATGGGTCGTTAAATTAATTTATTTATTGAAAATTTATATTTAAAATGAGAATATCAGAAAATTAATAGAAGATAAAACATTTACTAAAAATCCGTGTGGAAATATTAAGGTAAATATGATTTATGAGAATCATCATGTGTCAATTAGTGGAATGGTATTTAATTATAATCTTGTGGAAATTAATATAGAATATTTTTATATCATTCTCAGTATGTATTAGATTTTAGTTTATCATGTTATAAAACATTTCATATCTAACAATGCCATGCCTAATGAATACATCAATTTTTTAACATACCAAGAATCTAGGATATTGATTAGATGTTTAAATGTGATTTACATTGATTATCATGCTGAAAATAAATAAAATGTATATTTTATATTTTCTATTAGTATATGAAATCAAGGAGGGTAGGGGGGATATCTGGGGGGGTTGTCTGGGGGCAGTCTGGGGGGAAGTCTGGTGGGTGTTCGGGGGGCTGTCCGGGAACCAAGGATGAGGGTGGGGGGCTGTGCGGGGGGTGTCCGGGGGGGGGGGTGTTCGGGGAGTTGTCCAGGGTCCAAAGAGGAGGGTGGGGGGCTATCCGCAGGGCTGTCTGGGGGGAAATTCGGGGGGCTATCCGGGGTCCAAGGAGGAGGGTGTGGGGGCTGTCTGGGGGGCTGTCCGGGAGGGTGTCTGGGGGGACTGTTCGGGGGCTGTTCGGGGACCGAGGAAGATGGTGGGGGGCTGTCTGGGGGCTGACCTAGGGGATGTCCAGGGTCCAAGGATGATGGTGGGGGTTGTCCGGGGGGTTGTTCAGGGGGGCTGTCTGGGGTCTAGGGAGGAGGGTGGGGGGCTGTCTGGGGGGTCTGGGGGCTGTCCGGGGGGCTGTCCGTGGTCCATGGAGGATTGTGGGGGTTGTCCAGGGTCCAGGAAGGGGGGGGGGGGGGTTGTACAGAGAGTTCACAAACACAAAACCACTAAAAGACATCAAAATCCATGAAAACATGCAATATATAAAAATAACTCAACTACAATACTATACTACATGTATGGATAAAACCAACAACTAGAATAGATTAAACATCAAATATCAATAATATTAGTAAAAAATATAACGGATCAACTTCTCCCACATCACCATCACCATCATCATCATCATAATTACCCTCTTCCATGTCCCCGTCATCGTCCTTGCCCTCCTCTCCCTCCTCTTCCGCATCAGACCCCTTACCATCCTCATCGCCAGCCAGGACATCGTCTTCACAAACACAATAAATGCCACCTGGTGCTCCATATATAGTACATATCGATGACATATATTCATCAAATGCTGGGTTGGCCTATTGTTAATGTTTCAGATGTAGAACTTTAATAAATTTCATAAATACACTATTTTCCCTACCAGACTGTTCTACCATCTCTGTGGCCCTTTTTCAGCATGTTTTTCTTGTGCCCTATCTTGCTGTAGCTCGGTGGCACTATAACTCAAACTTGAGGAGGGACAATGCCTCTTTAGGGATATTCTAGGTCGGCAGCATACTCTGCTAGGATGCACCTCTCCCAAAACCTGATGTATGTGATCTGTTGGGCCAAAATTGTCTGGTTTTTGGGCATCGAGGGCCTCTAAAGTATCCTGTTACAAATATAAATATATTATTATGTTACAAAATAGATATTAAAATTTAAAATCAACAGATTAAAACTTACAATCTACTACTGAGTCGCTTCGTTGACGACTCTTCTATCATTTTTCAATTTACTCGAGCAAAACAGTTTTTCTCGAGGCATACGTCCTTCAATATTTTTTATTTTCCTCTACAACGACATTGAAAACTAAAGGTATATGGAATATTTATCAAACTATTAAATAATTGAGGAAACAAAAGAAAGTGTAAGTCGTAAGGAAAAACTTATAAACAATTTTCATACCTACTTCCTCTCATGATCATGCATCGTAGTGCGTCCCAGTGTGTGGATGTATTTGTTTGCATCAATGTTTTTATTATTTTTTCAAAATAATTCCTAAATAAAATTCTAAAATGAAATAGATAGTATTAATGCAAAACATAAACTTGGTACTCGTCCAATGAGTAATCATCTGATGATACTGCTCTATAGGACAATCATCCACCACTAGTAGTGCCTCTAACTAAGGGCCAACTCGAGGAACGCAACCAATATACAAATCATGCTTATATACTCTCTAATGCTCGCCTAAATCCTTTAGAAGTCCAGTCGTGCACCCTCACCATCAGGAAAATTAAATCGAAGCTGACATCAAAATATTAATTCATATAAATACAAAAATAATTCATGGCATTAAATAGAACAGATTTTTTTACCCATATCTCTTCCCAAGTTCTATCCGTGACCTCATGTGGAAAATGTCTCCACGATAGCGGGTTGATGGGAATGATGTCAGAGTATTTGGATAGGGTCACCAAAAAACTCTGACATTGATGCCATGTTTTCTCAACCAATTGGTTGTCTTCATTATACTCCACCATATCCTGTGTGTGGCAGTTCCACACTAAACGCATGAGTGTACGCCCCCACCAATTCCTATATTCATTAGATGTATCTGTAATGAAATAAAAACAAATATTTTATCAAAACATGTTATAATGAAAATAAATATTGATATAAATTTTTTTAGGGTTCTATAAATATATATGTGCCAGTCTGATCACTGAGTGCTGCTAGATCCACAAAAACTGATGGAACACCCTATGGTGGAACAAGAGTTGAAGACAATGGAATATATAATCTTAGAGAGACAGAAGTATAAAGACAAGAAGAAGGGACAGCTGTCTGACCAGATTCTGACTGGGGAGTGGGAATCATCCTAAGATGTGAAAATGATGGGCCAGAAGATGAAGAAGGTAGCAAAAACATGGGAGGGCTAAATATCCTGTGTGTCCTTAACGACACAATAGGATGAGAATGTGGAAAGGATGACATGTCAGTGGTAGTGGAAGGGTCTATTCGGGCACGCGCAACTTCTCATCCACCTCTGGTACAAACCCTCATCGTACCACCGGCCTGAGAATTGGGACCAGTACTAGGCTCCCCGTTGAATAACTATCGACGTATAGGTGGATCCTATAAAAATGTTTACAATAAAATTAATCACATGACATTATATATTCTTTAAATATATCAAGTATAAATAAAGTACACACTAACGACACTAATGATGGAATTCCCAACTCCGCCATTAGATGATTGTTCTCCATCATTTTTTTCCTTCGTCTCTCTTCAATTGGATGCTTTTCTTGCTTTTGAAAACCAATATTTAATTAATTAGAAAAATCAAACTAATGTGTAACCAAAAAAACTAAATATATGAGTGAATAGGGGGATTCATTGGTAATTTATCTATCAATTGTTTTAGAAGAGTTTTAATGGATTTAATAAATCATACAAGTTGTAATGTTCACCATGTTAGAAATATTGTTTGAATAGTTTGAATACTGTTCAATTCCAAATTAGAAAATGAAATTCAAATAAAACTGCAACCAATAAACATTGAAAATTCACATTACATTCAAGTCTGCTAAAACATATTTGTGATCAATACTAAATCAATTTGAATATTACCAACCTTAACAACCTTACTCGAGGTAAACCAAAAGAATTAAGAACATGGATAAATGATTCTATATATTTTCAACCACAACATTAGGTTCACAATAATCTATGACAATTGAGCTATTGGAGTCATCAAATGAAATAAATGGATTGGTTCCAAAGGCACTAGGGAGAGTTTCAATTCCATCGTCACCATCATCAAAATATTTCTTGGAATTACTTCAACTATGAATACAAATTCAGGTAAAAGTTGGTCTTTGACATAAAAAACTTGTTTAGTCATTGATGCCAACACATATGGTTCTTCGGTAGAAAGAGTGTGAGTCATATTAATTACTCGAAATCCAAAATCATCAATAAATGTTCCATGACTTGTCATCGAATCAAACCAATGAAATTTCGTCATTTTGACACATCCATGAGAGTAATAATCCAATATTATTATTTTCTGAACAACTCCATAATAAACAACATTTTCAAATCATGGTCTACAATTTGATGCACTGGAAGAACAATCTATTGTTCCAGTAACCATAACACCATCATGTTTTGTTATCATGTTATTTTCTCGTTCAGTGAAAATAACTTTGTACCAATTGATAACAATTGATTTACAGTCATGAACCACGATATTAAGACCAAAATAAAATGCTATTATTTCCTCAGAAACCAAGTAAGAAGAAAAACTCAATAACTGTAATATAAATGATTATTAAAATTAATTAAATATTTATATAATTATTTTAAACTTTAATATTTTTACCTTCAATTTTAACCAATTAGAAAACTCTTTTCTATGCAAAGTATCTCTCCTTCTCAAAGATAAAGAATGATGCTTCCTATTTTTCATTTTTTATATTCCATGTAGATAAAAAATATGTATAGATTAATAGATATATATTTAAGATATACATAATTAATTTAGTTACCTGATATAGTAATCGAACAAATCACAGTTGAACAAAACTGTGCGATGTGCCATTTCCCGCTCTTCATGGCTTAATGTATTCAATGTATATGATCCATGAATTCCTCCTATTTAAGGAAGTGATGGAAAACATGGTTCAATTTTCTCATACTGTTCTTCTTCATTTCTCATTATTCTATTCAATATTTTAGAAAGATCAGTCAAATACATCGAGTAGAAATCCATACTTTCTTGAGACAAGTAAACATTCACGATAGAACCTGCCACTAGTGCAGAAAACGTTTTTTACGTCTGTTTTTTTTTAATTTTATACGTCGGTTTCTAGCCGACGTTAATACGTGAGACGTTATAAATAAGGTTTTTGACGTTGGTTATTTAAAAACCGACGTCAAAAACCTAAAATCACGATGTTTATCACGTCGGTTATTTTAGAACCGACGTGATAAAATGGGGGTGAGGGCGGTTTATCACGTCGGTTCTTATCGAACAGACATGATAAACCGGGCTGAGCGTGGTTTATCACGTCGGTTCATATAAAACCGACGTGAAAAACCGGGGGAGGGGGGTTTATCACGTCGGTTATTGTATAACTGCCGTGATAAACCAGAGGGAGGCGGTTTATCATGTCGGTTATTCAATAACCGACGTGATAAACCATTCTCCCGGCACTTTATCACGCCAGTTATTAAATAACCGACGTGATAAACAATTCTCCAGGCCTTTTATCACGTCGGTTATTTAATAACCGACGTGATAAACAATTATGCAGACTTTTTATCACGTCGGTTATTAAATAACCGACGTGATAAACCATTCTGCAGACCTTTTATCACGTCGGTTATTTAATAACCGACGTGATAGACTATTTTCCAGGCATTTTATCACGTCGGTTATTAAATAACCGACGTGATAAACCATTCTGCAGACCTTTTATCACGTCGGTTATATAATAACCGACATGATAAACTATTTTCTAGGCATTTTATCACGTCGGTTATTAAATAACCGACGTGATAAACCCAATTTATTTTTTAAAAAGAATGCATGGATCTTCTCTCCACCAGAATCAACCAGAAAACAAATCAAGAAATCGTACCACAAAAACAGAAGTACATCGAAATTAAGCATGTACATAGATACCATATAAAACTTACCCACTAGACAGCATCCACCCTCATTTATACCCCATGGACAGCCCTCCCCCACCCCGTTGGAGCCCTCACCCTCATGTATACCCCCTGGACAGCCCTCCCCCACCCCATTGGAGCTCCCACCCTCATGTATACCCCTTGGACAACCCTCCCCCAACCAATTAAAGCCCCCACCACACTGCTGGACTGCCCCCCAACCCCCGTACACCCCAAACACCCCTCGACAACCCCCCATCCGCCTGAACAACACCTCCTCATCCCCTCACCCCACTTGACAGCCCCCACCACACCCATGGACAACCCCCCACCCCTGGACAACACTCCCACAGCCCTGGACCGGCTTCCCACACCCCTGGACATCCCTACCACCCCCAGGACTGTCCCCCCACCCCACCGGACAGCCCTACCAGACCGCTGGACACCCCCAACCCCACTGAACACACCCCCACACCTTTGGAACCCCTCCCCCACAGACCCAAATCCATACCAGAAGAACCATCAAAAGTAGACCAAAACAAGAAGTAGAGCAAAATTAATCATTCACTTATATAACATTCAAAACTTACACTGTCAACTTCAAAAAAAACCAAATCAATCCTAAACAACTACCAAATACACAATTAAAACGACAATATTAAAAATTACATTTTACATTACAAACAACTAAAATTCAATCAAACCTGTAAAATAATTTGACCACTCCACTTGTACGTGTTTGATGTCTTCAGTAGTATAGGGTTGAGGGTCATCAAAAAGCTACAAATGAAAAAGAAGATAGTTAACATGTATAATGAATAAATCAAATTGAAATATTATGGCAATGTTTAAGAGGAAATCGTACCAGGTCAAAATTCACAACTGTCCCAGTTGTTATTATTTCATACATAAATCTTAACATATAATATCTGCATTCGATGAGGCCTTGTTGTTCATGACAATTCTGTTTTGAATGAGTGTAAATTCAATATATTATTTTTTTGTAATAAATCAAAAAGTACAAATTTTAAATGGAAATTTACCTTCGCATTTACATATTTGATCTTTGCATTTCTTTTCTTTGTGTTTTTTCGAAAGTAGACCCATGCACTGTTAGAAAATAATACGAATGAGGTAAATTTAAAATTCATTATAATATAAAAAACTATTGAGAAATTGAAACTTACTTTTCCAATATAGTCTTAAAACTTGCCCGCACATCACCAAGAAAAGAGCATATCCAATAAAGAGCTTTCTCCCTTGGGCAAAAAATCCCTAACATCCAATGATTACTGATAAAAGGAAATTTAATGTTAGTGGTTTTTTATGTTAAAAGATAATTAACTCTTTGAGAGAAATGTGTTTCATACCTCTCACAAAAAGGAATCATCCAACATTGTTGGATTACATTCTTTTCAAATATTTCAGCAATATAAACTATTCTTTGTTCCTCAGTCAATGCACATGCTTCAGGGGAAATCAATTGCGGGTCCATGAATCCATATACTTCTGTCAGTTCATTCCTCTCACAAATTTTATAAAGATACCTAATACAAAACATATATAAGTATACATTTTTAATAAATATAATGCAGGTAAAAGGTGTTAAGACTTACATGGAATAAATTTGCACCACGTTGATGCCCAACTTATCTCCAGTAACAAGCTCCATGATATCAGATTTTGTAATCCCCACACTTATTTCACGTCCACAAACATGAGATTCCATTGGAAACTCATAAAAACCCAACAACAAATGTGAATATCTTGACAATATACCAAGACCACTGGAATCTGTATCTGATCTCATAGCCTGTTGTCTTTGTTGTTGTCTATACAATATTTCTTTACCATTGAAGTATTCCTGTGAAAAAAAATTGAGAATTATAGTAGTTTTCAAATGATAAAACAACTTTAATAAAAAAATAAAATAAAAGATATAAGATTCATACCTCTGTGGTAATGAGTCGAAGAAGTCTGGATGGCCAAACTAAAAAATGGCCGATACTCTGTCCAACTGTCGCCACCTCATCTGTAGGTATTGGTACCCTAGCTGATCTATCTATAATATCTTGTACAGTGACCCTCTGATTCTCTACCTCTAATTGTTGATGATGAACTGTATCTCGTATAAAATATACCAACCCATATGCTACTATATGATGTTGAGAATCATCAACATACAACTCGAAATATGTAGGAAGATGCCGCGAAGGCATAGGATATAGAATGGGGTCCGCAGGCTGAGGTGGGGGAGTGGGAGCTACTGGCGGAGGTGGAGGATAAATAATGGGTTCTGCAGGGGGAGGTGGAGGAGTGGGAGCTGCAGTCTGAAATTGTCTTTGCATTTCTACAAACATAGACTGCACTGAATCTCTAATCTTGTCTTCCAGCGTCGCATTAATATTTTGAACTTCAGCCTCCAAGGATTCTATTTTTTTTATAAACCCCCTCAATGTTAGAAGTTGAAGAATGTGGAAACACTTTTCTTACCGATACAGCTGTCGGATATCCTCTTACACGAATAGGATGTTCAGGCCTTCCCAATGCTGCAAATAAAATATATTCCCTCCCAGTAGCTGTAAATGTCCCCTCTGAACTTTTATCCTCAAGAGAGTCCTGTATTAATTAATTGAACATTTCTGTAATGATTGAAACTTATATGAAGAAAAAAGTTAACTTAAATAAATTAAATAGATATCTTACAATCCTCTCAGCTACGATTCTCGATTCTTCCGAAAGATATTTCCCTTTTTTTCTCTTCCGAGCTCTCTTCCATTTTTCATGTCTAGATGGAGGGGATGGAGGGGCCACCTCTCCAGAGCTTGAAGACTCAGCTCTTAGTTGTTGAAATTTTTCCGCTATCATTTTTTCTTCCAATAATGTATACCCTCCCCGAGATAAACTATGAGGGTATACATTTTTAGATTGGATCTCCTGATGAGCTTTCCTTGTTTTCTATAATTTAAGAATAATAAATCATTAACAAAACATTAATAAAATCATTTATATAAGAAAGTATATAAAAGTTTACAATGCCCTTACCAGAAATGACTCTTTTTTTCTACTTTCAAAAAACTGTCTCCATGTGTCTTCATCTATAAAAGGATATATACGACATGGATTGTCATGACTCTTATGACCATAAATGAAATCAGATGTGAGGGTTGATTTGAAATCCCTCCATCTCCTGGCAGCCAATGATAAACATTTCTTCCTGACTCTTCTAGTGTCAGGAATATCAAATTTCATCTGATAAAGAAGAGGTTAAACATATTATATATACCAGAAACATTAAAAGAATGCTCAAACAATGAAAAAAGATCTTACCAAAATCGTCTCCCACAACTGAGAGATAATCGATTTATCCACACCTCTCCAATCATCATACAGAATGCTTACTTTGGTCTTAGCCTGAGTTGCAACAAAACTCTTAAAATCTTTGGCATTCAGACCTCTAGGAATATCATCATCATCAAACTCAACTACTACCCTCTGATCCTGCGTACGGGGAAGTGATAATTTTGGTAAACGTGTGCAACCACGTTTACCAACCTTCGAACTCTTTATCGTAATAGGTGCATGTGAATGTTCATCCCCAGAGGTATGACCAACAATATGCCCCTCCCCAGAATCATTTGGTTGATCATCTGAATGATCTGTCATTATCCTTCAAATAAAAAAAACAAACGCCAGTTCACAAATATACAAATTCAAATATTTTAATACTACTATAATTAGAAAATAGAAAAGTGTACTAGGTTACATAATAGTAAACATTGGTAATATGGTAAGCATGTTAAACAATGGTAAAGATGGAAAAGACGGTCAAGATGGTCAAGATGGTCAAGATGGTAAAAAATGGAAAAAATGGTAAACCTGGGTCCTCCGGCTGGCCGGTGGGCAAGATCCGGTTGGCCGGTGCCCATACTGGCTAGCCGGTGCGCTAACACCGGCTGACCGGTGGCTCTGGCAGAATGCAATGCTTCTGCCAGAGACCACCGGCTGGCCGGTGGTCATCCACCGGTTGGCCGGTGTCACCAGGCAGTGGGCACGCCTACTGCCTTGGTCCTCCGGCTGGCCAGTGGTCAAGAACCGGTTGGCCGGTGCCCATACCGGCTGGCCGGTGCGCTAACACCGGCTGACCGGTGGCTCTGGCAGAATGAAATGCTTCTGCCAGAGACCACCGGCTGGCCGGTGGGAATCCACCGGTTGGCCGGTAGACTCAGAGAATCCACTATCAGCCTTCTTTTAAAACATGTTTTAATAAATAAAAAACTTACAATATCTAACATTAATGAAAAAAATAAATGTAAACAAGAAATAAACATATGTTACCTTTAATTTTAGGAATGTACAGATGGATTTTTTTCCCAAATTCCTTCGTCGTGATCGTTCCTTATGGCATAAACTATGTCTTCAACATGATAGTCATTATGTTCTGTTAATATTTCCATTGAAGTAGGGATCTCACATAAATCAGCATATTCATCAAGTTCATCCTCACCAACATATTGTTTTTTCCCTTGTAAAACAACAGCCCACTGCATATCTGATTGATAGAGTACATAAAAAATTTGTTTTGCATGTGTTGCCATTATAAAAGAATCAGCTGTGTCTTCCAATCTATTCAGATTAACAAGTGTCATTCCAAATTCATCGTGTCTGACACTGTTGTTACCGTTAAACCATTTACAGTTAAAAACGGGAACTTTAATTTTGAAGTAATCAACCTCCCATATGTCTTCAATCACTCCATAATATGCATTTGATGCAGAAATTGGGTTTTTGTCCTTAGCACTCGAAAAATGCATTGCTTCTGCAAACACCAATACACCACTATTCTGAACTGCACTTCTGTTGTCCTGAGCTTTTGTATGAAATGTATAACCATTAATGTCATAACCAGACCATGTTATCACATTTAAACATGGACCACCCACTATCCATTTTAATGTCTCTGATACATCTGATCTACCAAGCAAAGTCTTTTTAATCAATGAAAAAAAAATTTTGTTGTGCTCATTCAAAATCCACATTTATTTCTTCTTTGGATGACATTGTTCCAACTCATTAATGTGCAATGTGATATATGGTTGAGCATCAGCTATGTTCTTCAAGATGTATGATTATAACTTCTTCATCAGTTCAGCGGACAATGATTTGACTTTCAAGTCGTGAATCCCCTTTCCCTCATTATTAACTCGTTCATGGCGAGATGGAGGCAAACCTATGTTTTGTGCCGCAGCCATGTAGCTCGTACAAAACTCTGCTACCTCCTCAGAAATACACTTTTCAATAATGGAGGCTTCAGGTGGATATATATTTTTAACATACCCCTTTAATATTTTCATATTCCTTTCGAAAGGATACATCCAACGAAGATATACAGGTCCACAAAGCTTTATTTCTCGAACCAGATGAATCGTTAAATGCACCATTATTTCAAAAAAAGTTGGAGGAAAATACATTTCCAATTGACAAAGTATTAAAATTGCATCCTTTTCCAAAATGTTCAAAGCATTCACATCAATCGCCTTGTTACAAATTGAATTGAAAAAATAACACAACTTCATTATAGTCTTTCTGACACGAATGGGCAATATTCCACGCAATGCAACTGGTAGAATTTGTTGCATCATGGCGTGAAAATCATGTGATTTCATACCTATCTACTTCATGTCCTTCATTGAGACAAAATTTTTTACATTAGAAGAATAACCTTGAGGCACTTTGGTATCATGAAGACACTGACAGAAGCTAATTTTCTCCCTCTTCGATAATGTATGACAAGCCGGGGGAAGAAATGTTCGTCTTCCTTTAGGAGTGGGAGCTAACTCCAGACGTATTCCCATTGATAGTAAGTCTAATCTTGCATTCAACCCATCTTTAGTCTTTCCTTTAATGTCTAACAATGTTCCAATCAAAGAATCACATATATTCTTCTCCACGTGCATGACATCAATATTATGTTTAACTTCATGATACCTCCAATAGGGTAGCTCAAAAAATAATGACCTTTTCTTCCAAATATGTCTATCATTACCAGATTTCTGTGTCTTTCCCAATGTCACGTCAAGGTTTTTCACCCTCTCAAAATACAGATCATGGGATAAAGGTTTTGGAGTAGTATCAAATTCTTGTGATCCATTAAAAGCATTTTTTAGTCTTCTATAAGGGTGTTCCATAGGCAAAAACTTTCGATGACCCATGTACACGGTTTTCCTCCCATGATGCAATTGACAATAGGACGTCTGTTGTTCACAAATTGGACATGCTTTATTCCTTTTAACACTGTATCCAGACAAATTTCCATACGCTGGGAAGTCATTTATAGTGAACAGAAGCACTACATGCAGTTGAAAATATTCCATTTTATAAGAATCATACACCCTAATACCATCAGCCCATAACAGTTTCAAATCATCAATCAACGGTGAACAGGAAAAAACATCAATATCATTATCGTGTTTCTTTGGACCAGAGATCATTGTACTCAACATGACATATTTGCGCTTCATACAAACTTTAGGAGAGAGGTTGTAAATTACCAATAAAACAGGCCATGAACTATGTGTGCTACTGAGTGTTTGGTATGGATTCATTTCATCTGTGCACAACCCTAGTCTGAGATATCTTATTTCATTTCGAAATGTATAATACTGTGCATCAATTTTCTTCCATTGTGGACAATCAGCTGGATGACGTATTTTTCCATCACATACTCGCTCTTCAGTATGACATCTTAACCTTTTTTCATCATGTGAATTAGCAAATAAACGTTTGAAATGATTAATTATAGGAAGATACCAAAATACCTTTGAAGGGAGCCTTGTAATCTCTACATCACCCTATGATTTTTCTTTCACCTTATACCGTGATGTCCCACATTTTGGACACTCTGACAGAAATCCATATTCCATCCTATATATAATGCAGTCATTCAGACAGGCATGTATTTTCTTGTATCCCAATCCCATCAGGCATAATATTTTCTTGGCTTTGTAATGTGAATCTGGAAGATCGTTATCTTTTGGAAGGATGTCTTTCATCAATTGTAGTAGCTCTTTAAAACTTATGTCACTCCATCCATGCTTCGCATTTATGTTAATCAATCTAAACACCGCCGACAGAACCGTAAAATCTGTACAACCGGGATATAATGGTTTTTCAGCATCACCATATAGACGTGCAACTGTCGGTTCTATATCAATTTGTTCTGCTACAATATCGCGAATCATTTCTTCAATTCCATTGGAGTTACCATCTTGCGAATCATCATCATCAGTGACATTCCGTCCAGTTTCACCATCCCAAATCCAAGGGCTGTAACTCGGATTAAAACCATGACATATCAGATGATCTTTTATCCCTCTACTTTTCAACTTCTTCATATTCAAACATTTCAGGCATGGACAGAAAAAAATGTCAGTACTTGGAACATTTCGTTTTGCAAATTCCAAAAAGGCATCAACACCTTCCTCAAATTCATTTCTCATTCGATGTGCCGTAATCCAACATCGACTCATTATTACCTATAACAAATATCAAAAAAAAAAATATATTTTTAAGATAAGACAAAACATCTTTATATGAAAAAAATCATAATTTGAATGTAAAACAATTTAAAATATAAAACAAATCTTGAAAGTAGTAGTAGTTTTCATAAGTAGCCAACACCAAATAGCTATACATCGTAAGTGTCATGTTAAAAATATGAATATAGACCATTTGTTTTATGTTTAATAATATTGTCATATTATCTGATCATTCTGATTATATATTAGAATTACTATATCCTTTTGATCCGATATATAATCTAAGGACATTAATATTTCTTTAGAAAAAGTAATGTTAATATCATGGAAATGTAAAAAAAAGTATATGTCGAACTATATATATGTAATACCAATAAAATAATACATATGTGTTTGGACTGGGTTTCACACATAAATCTACTCATCTCACAGATTAATTTTTTGAATCATCCTACATAATACTTATTTTTATAACTTAGGGAATGAAAATAATAAAAGTTATGATTTATGATACTCATTATGGGTAAACATGATGTATATAAATATAATATCTAATCTCATAAAAATATATCCATGGGGGTATAAGAGAATACACAAAGCACATGATCAAAAAGATAAGTGAAACAGTTCTATATAATCATAGATCATAAAACCTGAGTCCAAGTATAACAATTTTAGAATAACATAAGAGATGACTTATATGATAGTGGGAACATGATTTAAAAAACCTTATTCACAAGATCACAACATTGGTTTGTGGAATAACATAAGAGTGTGTCACAAACATAATCATCTAAGTGATAACATATGTCAAGGGAAAACATAGTTTCATTCACCTCATATTGGGATATGTTAATCAACATTCCTTTAATTTATTATAATATTTCTTACCAGGCACATCACATAACACATTGGAGATGACTGAAAGAAGAAATGTATTATCAGACTCACCATGAGTCAAAAATGAAATATTTGATTGTAATTGGTATGAATTGATATTTTTATGAATGCAAATGAAAACAGATGATGGTTTTCTGATCTAGGAGTTCAAAAAATCATAATTTTTTGAAAAAATATTATGATGTAAGAATGTTGAATGAAATTTTAAGGATAGGTATTACCGATTGTACCTGGTCCAATTTCATTCATGAAAATAATTTTCTGGACAATCATATTGAAAATATGATTTTAAGAAAATAAGTACTACCAATCTTCATCCAGAAAGACACATTCCAGCTAAGTAGGAAATAATAATGTTGCTGGAAGAATGGAATGTTACAGATCCACCCATTATTTTTCATATTTTGATGAAGCTATTCCACAACGTTTTAATAATCATTTGCGAGTTGAATGTTGCGAGTTGAATGAACATAATAACCATTTGCAATAAAAAAATTCCACGAGATTCAAAAACGAACGAAAAGAACATCAAGAATCGAAACAAAAACGAACGAAATAAATTCGTGGAAGGCTTACATGAATGACGCGAGTTGAGATGATAGATCCGAGAGCAGTGAAGAAGATAAACAATGAAGCCAAAATGAGTGTAATGCAGGCGATCGACGAGCCGATTACGGTTTACCGCGCGAGAGAGAGACGAGCCGGCGACTGTCAATCGAAAAAATCGTAAATGACAGAACACGGTCTTTAATTTTTTTAAATGCTTTATAACATCGGTTATTATATAACGGACGTTATAAACTATTTTTTAGCTTTTTTACGTCGGTTATCCTAAAACCGACGTAAAAAGGCTCCCGCCCTTTGGTTTTTTACGTCAGTTATTTTGATAACCGACGTAAAAAACACGTAGATCTCGGGTTTTTTACGTCGGTTATTTGGAAACCGACGTAAAAAACCCCCCAGGGATTTGGTTTTTTACGTCGGTTTCCAAATAACCGACGTAAAAAACCCGACATCGATGCGTTTTTTACGTTGGTTATCAAAATAACCGACGTAAAAAACCCCCCGCGCATTGGTTTTTTAGGTCGGTTATCAAATAACCGACGTAAAAACCCAACAGGCATGATTTGTAACGTCGGTTATTAAAATAACCGACGTGAAAAATCTACTCGCTGCATTGTTACGTCGGTAATATATAACCGACATAAAAAATGGTGACGTAAAAAACGATTTCTGCACTAGTGTGCAAGATGATTTTGTTTCGGACATATGAATTTAATGTGAACATATTTCCTTCAGTTGGATACATCCAATGAAAAAAACAGGTCCTCTGAGAAGTATTTCATTGGGAATATGGACAGTCAGATGCAACATGCACGTGAAAAATGATGGATGAAATATTTTCTCTAACACAAAAAAAATTAATGGGGAATATGTCATCAATTTTTGCAAGAAATTCATAGACAAATTCTTAGCACAAATAACTCTAAAAAAATGGCACAACTGAATAATATCCTCCCTTACATTATTGTACAAAATATGACAGATTACTATTAGAAGCATCTCATGCAGTATATCGTGATAATCATGTTTCTTCAAAGATTTTATCTTCAACTCTCTTCTATTGACCCTTTTAGATAGGTTGCTTGAATAGACATAAGGAACTCTAAAAGTCTCTAATACTTCCAGAAATTGTTTTTTCTGTAGGTTTCATCACATAAGAAGAACATGGATGTTGCCATTTATTTTCACTGATACGTACATGATGCAATTATGGTATGATTCCCCAATCCACCAAGCCACACATAGATTTTAATCATCTTTTGTCTTCCCATTGACATTTAGAAGAACAGAATGAAAAATTTCTCATATATTCTTTTCAATATGCATTACTTCTAAGAAATGACGTAACAAATTGGTTGACCAATAATGAAAATAAAAAAAGATACACATCTTCCTCCAATTGTAATAGGTTTCAGTGGAAACATTCTTTCTCTTTCCAGATTTCACTTGACCCTACCAGAACAAAAAACTAAAATCTTTCAATTGATTAAGCACATTAGTTCCAGACATACGCTGAGGTGGATCATCAGTCTCTATGGTATTATCAAATATTCGATGATTCTTTCTATATGGATGATCCTTTGGCAAGAATCGTCGATGTCCCATAAAACTGAAACTATAGAAATGATTCAATCTTCCAGATCGTGTATTCTTCATACAAACTGGACAAGAAAGTTTTCCCTTAGTGTTCCATCTATACATCATTGCGTAAGCCATAAAATCATTTATCATCCACATAAGTGCATCACACATATGAAATATATCTTTCGAACATGCATCGTATGCTCGCATACCCACTTCCCAAAGAAGTTTTAATTCTTTTATTAAAGGATTCATGTATACATAAATATCAATGTCCGGATCAGAAGGACCAGATATGAGTATAATCATGAAAGTGAAAGGTATTTTCATACACAACAATGGGGAGAGATTATAAATGTGTATAAAAACTGGCCCTGTGCTGTGTGAAGTAAGCATCTTCCCAAATGTATTAAAACCATCGCATAAAAGACCCAGCCTCACATTACGCACGTCAGCTGCAAAATCAGGATGCCGAGCATCAAATCTCTGCGAGAAAAAACCATTTGCAGGATGAACCAACTCATCATTAGTATTCTTTCTCTCGGTATCATTCCATCTCATTTTTATTAATATGTCAACAGATATAAAAAGATTTTGGAGTCTAGGGATCAATGTAATGTGCCACATTACTTTATGTGGAACACAGGATGGTGTTCCATCAGATTTTTACTTCCAGCTGGATGTGCCACATTTTTTAAAATCATTTAATTCAGTGGTTTCCTCCATGAAGGACTTCAATATTTCTGGAAAGCATGAATTGTTTTCTTGAAAATCCATGTTCCTCAACTAACTTACAGGCCATAAATTGGTTTGAGTGAATATCGGCATAATCTGGAAGTAAATCCTTTAAGAGGGTAAGAATGTAACTTATTGCTGTATTAGAAATCCCACACATAGTTTTCCCATGAAGCAATCAGATTAAAAATTCTAGTATATTAATTTTATTGAATTGTCGATATACAGGAGTCATGGAAGCATCATTATATTTTTTCACCCTATCAATATCATCATTTTTACTAGATGCACCAACTATCCTCATATCGATGTCTTCTTGAGTCGAAATCCTTTCATTTTCGTGATGATGAATAAATGGAAACCGATCGTCTAACAAATTCTCCATTCTGGTCCTTTAATTTCGATCATCACCAGTTTGATATTTCATTTTCTCCCCATTTTGATACCAAACAAAGTAGTTTGCTTGAAAACCATTTTTGGTTATGTGGTAGCTGACTTCATCACAGCTCAACCAAGGTCTACTAACACAATTGGAACATGGGAAGTGTATGCAACCACTATCTGAAGCATTGTAAATGAAAAATCTATAAAGCTCTCCAAATTGTATTAAAAATCCGTTGAGATCCAATTGGTTTCATACAGCCAACTTCTGTACATTTTGTAAAAAAAATTTATATAAGCCATTTTGTAATAAAAAATTCAATAGGATTCAACTTTAATAGAAAATACATTTATGTAAGAAATAGTGAAATAAAATAATCAAGGTATGAACTACAAATGTGAAAAAATACTAATGTGTTATTGAAAAAATGTAAAACCAACAAGAACATAATGTGTTATCACATCAAAACATGCCTCATCCCATAACCATATTAGTAGGGTATCATGAATATGAATAACATCAACCTTGTGCCATCCTCCAACCCTACATGACCCCAACCACATGCCACATCTTATTATAGCCTTATCACATCACACCTCACCTTAAAACAGTAGGGAAATCATTGTACATCTCACCTAAAGACACATGGACAATCGCATCACATCTTGCCTAAAAACATATGGTCAATCACTTGTGAAGGAAGAGTAGGGAAGACATGGTAGGTATCCAACCATATAACCACCATCCTAGTAATTAGAAAAAATACCCATAACTCAAAAACTCTGATCATTGGTATGTTTATCCATATCTGGTTGGGAATGTGTAGAAATAAAATAAAATACATGATATATATATATAGCAAAAAATACCCATCCTATGGGTTCACATTAACTAAATAATCACACACTTCACTACTACCATACAACCCATAAACCATAACAACCACATTCACCACTATATGCAACACACCACACCACCACCACATAAAACACATAGCATTACCCACTTTCATTTATAAGCCACATTATTCACACTTAAATTTACTATTCATTTAATGTTAAATTAATTAAATCCATTTACCACACAACCATTTCTATTCCATCTCATTTATTTACTATCTTGTTTTTTTGTTTTAACAACATAATTTATTCCATCGATAACCAAGAAACAAATAAACCCCCACACAAAAACTCGCCATCTCACAATAACCATCGTCGCCATGTTACATTGGCCAACCACCTCAACAAAACAACCACATATCACAACAAAAATATTGCACATCACAAAACACCGCACAACTAAAAACACCTCACCACATCATACACCACAACCTCATCACACAACACCTCCATATGGCACAACACGAACACACATCATCACAATCACAAAATGTCACATGTCACATCCATGCCCACTAACCATCACATTACAACCCCACATATAACAAATCCCATTTGGTCACCTCAATCACCATACAACAACCTATAAAAAATAATGAAACACAACAAAAAACCTCTCATTGAAGCAACATACCCCAACATCCACATTTTATTCAAGGTATTATACTACATTTCCCCATCATTTTGCATGGAAATTATAACACAAATGGTTTTCCCTGGGAAACTAATTAATTAAAAAAATATTCGTTCATTTCCCTATTTTTCAGGGTGAAATCACATCAAAATAAAAACTTAAAACTAAAATATTATATTAACAACAAAAAACAAGGTAGCATATGTGTATAAAGAATAAAATTCCTGATTTGAGATGATTCAGATGGATTTTCACCTATTCAAATGGGGGAGTTCGAGAGAGGTGCCAAGCGTTGGATTGGTTTTTGGGTTCTGTTGCGACTGGGGGAGAGAAGAGACCCGATTGTATTTGGGGAAAAGATTTACCAAGGGTTTTTAAAAACCGTTGGGAAAGGGGGGTTTAGGGTACCCTTTCCAAAATGGTTTATCATAACCATTGGCAAAGGGGTTCCATTTCCAAACGTTGTTATGAAATTGTTGGGAAAGGGTAATTTGAACACTACTTTTCCAATGGTTTTATGGAACTGTTGGCAAAGGGTTTCCTAGACCTTCTTTAAAAATGGTTTATGAAAACCATTGGTAATGAATCGTGGGTAAAAACCACATTTCCAGTAGTGTTTCTTTTAGTAAAAAGAATATGTGGCATACTAAAAACTGAGTAAACATATTCATGTTGTTTTGATATATTTGGAAAATAATTATTGAGTCATTTGTGAAATGTAAAAATTAACTACACCACAATATGATGCACATTGTGGCCTATATGACTTTAAGCGTGTCTTTTTATGTTAAATTGACATTAAATTGAAAAAAAGAAAATGTGACATACTTAAAACAAATAAAATTAATTCTTATTGTTTTGATACTTTCATAATACTATCCATGAGTCATTTTTGATGTAATGGAATCAACCACACCTCAATTTGATGCACGATGTGAATAATATGACTACAAGTGTCCGTTATCAGTTTAAAATTGTCATTTTTTTTCAAAATGTGTCACTCACTAAAAACAAAGAAAACACATTTTGATTGTATTTATAATTTAGGAAAGTGATTCATAATTCATTTTTGACGTGCACGAAGTAGTCTCACATCAAACTATTGAATGATTCGACCGGTAGGACTCAAAATGTGTGCTTCTAGTTTTACGCGAAATTCTAGTAAAAAAATAACTGAAATAAAAAAAATCAATAAAATTAATTCATATTGTTTTTATACTCTAGAAAATTGGTCTATAATTCATTTTTGAGATGTAGGAATCAGCCTCACCTCATTACGATGCACGGTTTGGCCGGTATAACTCAAATTGTCTCTTTTTATTTAAAATGGAAATCAATATATGTTAAAACAATAAGGGTAATACTGAGAACCAAGAAAATGAATTTTTATTGTTTTTATATTTTAATAAAATTATCCATGAGTAATTTTTTATGTGTAGGAGTAAACTGAACCTAGATATGATACATGGTGTGTCTGGTAGGACTCCAATTGTGTTTTTTATTTAAAATTTACATTAATTTATGTAAAAAGAACAAGTGATATACTGGAAACTGATAAAACACATTCATATTATTTTGATACTTTAGTAAAAGGATACATGATTCATTTTTGTCATTTAAGACTCAATTTTACCTCATTAAAATGCATGGTGTCTCTGGTATAACTCAAAGTGTATCTTTTTTAAAAAAATTGAAATGAATTTAACAAAAACCAAAAAGTGACCTTCTGAACACAATGAAAATGCATTCTGATTATTTTTATATTTTTAGAAAATGAACTATTATACATTTGTGACATATAGGAATCATCCGCACCTCAATACGACATACGATGTGGCTGGTATCACTCCATGTGTCTCGTTTTGTATAAAATTGACATTAATTTAAGTAAAAACCACATGTGACATACTTAAAACTGATAAAATTCATTCATATTGTTTTTTTATTTTAGGAAAACAATCTACTAGTTATTTATGACGTGTAGGGATTTTTCGTACCTTAATACGACATGTGGTGTGGCTGGTATAACTCGATGTGTCTCTTTTTATTTAAAATTTACATTAATTTAAATAAAAACAACATGTGACATACTCAAAACCAAAAAAATGCATTCAGATTGTTTTTATGGTTTAGGAAAATGATCCATGGGTCATTTGTGATGTGTAGGAGTCAATTTAACCTCAATCTGATGCACTGTGTTACCTGTATGACCAAATGATTCTTTTATTAATTTAAAATGGAAATTTTAGTTCAAAATTTTTCATTCAATTAAAACCAAGAAAACACACTTTGATTGTCTTGATAATTTAGGGTAGAAAATATTAAGTCATTCATGATGTGTATGAAGTAGTCTTACGTCTAACCGACGTACGATATGACCAGTATGACTCAAAATGTGTGTTTCTAGTCTAAAATGGTATTTTAGTAAAGAAACACAATGGACATACTGAAAACTAAAAATAATCATATTATTTTGTTACATTAATAAAATTATCCATAAGTAATTTTTGACAGTTATGAATCATCAATACCCCAATACAACACATGGTGTGGCTAATATAACTCCAAATATTTCATTATTTAAAATTTACATTAATTTTAGTAAAAGAACAAGTGACATACTTAAAACTGAGAAAACGCATTCTGAATTTTTTATATTTTAGGAAAATGATCCATAACTAATTTTTAACATATAAGAATCTACCCCACCTCAATAGGGCACACAGTATGATTAGTATTACTCCAAATGTGTCATTTTTATTAAATACTGACCTGTAATTATTGTTTTATTATATATTAATATTTAATTTATTTCTTTATAGTGTTACTGAAATAATTAATTTTCTTATATAGGTGGAATATTTTTCTCAGGTTGAGATGATTTGTTCCAAAAATAAAACCATGGTAGGATATTATTAAGATGGGATCACGATCAAAAAAATATGAGATATTAATGTTTTATAATATTTGATGAACCATTGTAAAAGTATTTTTATAAAAAATTTTCTTTGATATGTAAATATCATCTTTTTTCTATATGTTGTGGGTGGGATTTTATGTATTGATTATTTCAATCAAATATATATAGATGGATTGATTCTAGGTGTACAGTTTGAATTGCAGGTTTGATTTTGGTTGTGTTGTTATATAAACAAAACATTACATGGGGCTAGGCCTTTATCAGCAATAAAAAAGCACTGATAAAGGGCCCCACATATCATCGTTGTGATTAACATCACCTTTTTAGCCCTGTTAAATGCCATTTTGCGCCTTGTGAAAGGCCATATATATAGTAGTTGTTACCACTCGTTCATCTTGTTTGGTTTCCCCTTTAATGATATATCTATTTATTTATATAAAAATTTAGTTATATTTATTCATATATTTATATATATTTATATTAATATATATTCATATATTAATTTATATAAATATTAATATATATGTATATAGATATATTTATATATTTATATTTATATATTTATATTTACATCTATTTATATATATGTATATAGTTATATTTTTTTATCCACAAATTTATTTTTATATTAATATATAATTTTAAGATTATTTTTAAATTTGTTTTTAAAATATGTTTTTTGTTTGTAAAAATAATGAAATAAATACATATATACAACATACACACACAGACACTCACACACACACATATATCTTATATGAGTATTTGTAGGTATAATTATACATGTTTATATATATTTAAATATATTACATATTAATATGAATATTCATATATTAGAATATATAAATAATATATATCAATTTGTTTATACAGACACACACTAATATATATATATATATATATATATATATATATAGAAACACACACACACACTATATAGGTATATAAATATTCATATATGTGTTTTTTAAATAAAATGAATATTATATTTTATTTAGATAAATATTATATATTGAGAAATATATTTTATATGTAAAGATGTTTAATTATTTATATATAAAATTATATTATTTGTGTGAATCTATAAAAAATATGTATATATTGTTATTTATTTTGTTATAAATAAAAGTACATTGTGAAAATGATAAAATTTTAAATCAATAATATCTATATGAATGTAATCACTATGAATAAATTCAATCCCCACAGAAAAAGGGAAAAAAGGACCCTCTTAAAAGAGGCTAAAATTCCATCGAATGTTAATATATTTCGGTATGCAGACGAAAAAGTCAGTTTTGGAGGCCTTTTGAGCATTTTTTTGGCCTAGAAATATGTGAATGAGGGTTCTCAAATGGAACTAGTGCATAGAGCCCATTTTAGGATTCGATTTGATATGCATTTTTACTAAAAAAAAATCGGATCAATAGTTATTGTCATTTGAGGTTTGAGTTAAATATTCAACTTATTTTAGATAGATTATTAATCTTATGATTTTTGTGTCCTAAAATTTTTATTAAAATATTATTACTTCATTATAATTAGAAAATTATTAAATAATAATATTTTTTTATATATTTTATAATATATTTCACTAAACATCTTATATATTAGGTGTAAATTTTATCTATAATTATCTAAAAAATATTTAATATATATATTTTAGTTATATCAATATTAATATATTTATATCTTTATATATTAATATATATAATTTATAATGATTTTTTTTTGAATTATACCCTTTATGAGCACCTGTAAAAAATTCATTGATAAAGACCCCCCCTTTATTAGCACTACTAAAAAGCACTCACAAATGGGGTCCCGTTAAATGTGGTAAAAAAATCCCTCATAAAAGGGTACATTTAAAAACACATTTTTCGCAATGTTAAAAGTAACTTTTATCAGTTCTTTTTTTACCGCTGATAAAGGTACCTCATTTATCAGTGTTTTTTAGGGATGCTAAAGAGTGGTGCAACGTGAACCTATTTCAATGGTAGTGTCCCCACCAAGGATTATATAATGTCCTAGAATTTTCCATGTATTATTTTAATATTATATAGGAATTAATTCGAGACCAGACTCTGAGGCGGCGTGCAGTTCTGATTCCGGGCGAGCTCGGAACAAATGTTTGAATTTAATTTAATAATTAAATTACGCGCACGTGCGGTCTTCTTGAAAAATTAGAATAACTCCTAAATGTGTGCTCAGATAAACAATTCGAAGGCACCTATGGGTTTAGAATAGCGTTTTTACCTTAGGTGAGGCCTAACATCAGTCGGCGCATGTCGGTTGTAAAATGTGGTTTTTGGACGCAACCGTAATAAAATATTTAATTAAAATATTCTATTTAAATCTTTGTTACAGTGAAATCCCTTATCTTTTAAAATGGAGATTTCACAGGGGATCAGGGTAACAATTTCCATAACCCTGAAACCCTTGGCAGCTCTGGAGGCTCTGGAGGAAACCTCCCAACGCGGTGATGATGACGCAGCGACCAGATTATCGCCGATGAACGCTGCGAAATCCAGGTAGGATGTTTGTCTTGAATTTTTTCTTTCCCTGTTTTTGATTTTCAAGACGAACGCAGACTATTCCACGAACAGATTAGCCCGTAGGTTGATCGTTCTTGCATGACGAGTTCACATGGGAATTTGATGCTTTGATTCTTGAGATTGTTTTTGTTTTCAATCTAATGGTGGAAAACCCCGATCGTCACGAATAACGATCGAGGTTCGCCCCTCTTGTTGATTCATGTTTTTTCCCCTCGCATTATTAATTGTGTTCTATGCGTTCTTGGAGGAAATCGATCGTTGCACATTCGTTTGTTGACGAAATGATCTGAAATCAAAGATCCACCGTCCAAGCGACCTAGCGGAGGTGCGACGACGACGGTGGTGGATGAATCGAAGAGGATCAGATGTTCTCGTCCTTCAACCGTTTCATGCGAATGGATCGAGATGCATTTCCAAGACCGATCGGAAGCTCAAAACCGACAGAATCAGGTTGTAGGGGTGGGATGACCCAAAATCCGTTGTTTCGTGTTGATCAGATGGTTGGATCAAAATCCGAAGGGTTAGCCGAGGCGCGCGGAGGAAAATGACGGTTCTGGGAAATTCCTGACTACACGTCGTGTAGTAGGGGATACACGGTGTGAGATCGTCTGTGGTCTGCATGATGTGTACATTTGGAGTACAGAGACAAAGGAAGGGTACACAGCCATGGATACACCGTGCATACCCCTCCCCGGCCAGACCCAACCAGATACACGGGATACTTCGTGTACTGGTACACGGGCAGGTGACACTAACATGGACATAGGCCGTGTACGAGCACATGGCCAGCGTACACTAAGCAAGCCCAGGTGCTTGGAAACAGCGTGTGATTCTTCTACACACTATGTAGTTGCTTTCTATCTGATAATACAAATGACACGGTCCGGTTACATAGGCAGTACCCGAGGTCAAGGAACACAACATGTACATTTTCTTCACGCCATGTAGTTTGGTTTTACACAGTTTGAACGATTGACACGGGCCGTTTACACGGGCAGTACTAGGGGTCAATGAACACAGTGTGTAACAATATTACACACCATGTATCCTTTTATTGTTGACTTGATTGACTTTTCTTCTGTGACTTGGAAAAGTTCTCCTAGGGTTCGTACCCTTGGCCGGTTCCCTGAAGGTTATGGTATCATTTCCTTTACACATGAGTATGATTCATTCAGTATAACTCCCTAAATAGATACGTTGGAATCCCCTCTGTGAGACATAGATCTGCATCCTCTATTCATTCCTAAAACTCTAGGTAGATTTATTCATATTGACAGGTCCAACTTTACCCAGGTGCTGATCCTCTGCATAGCGGGTTAGCTACAATTGGGTTGTCGGAATCACCCCATGGCTTGGTTGTGATCCTCATCGAAGCATCATGTTCTCAAGGTACTTGAGGAGTTTTTATCCCAGAATGAGTACTTCGTATCTCTCTCTTCTCAGACCCAGGAGTGTGTTCTCCTTGTTACATGATTAGTGGAATCTTCTAGTTGGATCCTAGTGGCGGTATCGTGATGGTCGTTTGTGTATGAGTATATCTGGATATTCTCGTGGTAAGTTCATTAGACATATACTATGTGGAGCTAACTGTATGTTTCATTTGTGGTATTTCCTTGTTGTATTTACTTTTTGGTATTAGGGTGTCCTAATGTGTATTGTTATACTCACCCCTACACGGTCTTTGCCCGCACGGTTCATGTATTTTGTAGATAAGCGAGCCGCTGATAGGATTCTAGGTGGACCAGGACCGGACGATACTCAGTGAGATCAGACAGGCTGAGGTGTGTTCTTATAGAAACAGACTGCAGTCCCATCACCTTTCTTATAGGTTGTACTTTGTTACAAACATTCTTTTGGTGGGCTTGTACTTTTGGCCCAGGGTTTTATACTCGTTATACTTTACATCATGTCGTACTCTGTTGGTTGTATTTTTTTAGTTTATGCATCCATTTCAATTTTTTGTATTTTTTTAGTTTATGCATCCATTTCAATTTTTTGTATTTTTTTCTTTTCAGCATTTTTGGCTTGGAAACGTGTGTGTGTTTGAGTAGGTTTATAGGAAATGACTCCCATGTCAGTTTCATGCCTACTCAGTGCTAGTCACCAGCCCCTGGCCTATTAGATGAGGGCTTTGGGAGTTGTGGATCGGTCCCCACTGGGATGGGTCGTGATAGAGTGGTATCAGATTTGTTCAGTTCTACCTTAAGACCGAGAGTTTGAGAGTTGGTTTGGGGAAACAGTGTTAAGTTTTTTGAGATTGGCTTTCAGGCCAGGTACCCCAGTGTTGGTGCAGGCAGCTAACTTATCCATACACAAGGACTCTGATAACTTGCTTTTCGACTCGAAACATGAGAACACTAGATGCAGGGAAAATAATGGTACAAGAATTATATAAGAATGGGTTGTGGTTTCCACATCCTTTTTGAGTCATCTATCCAAATATACTCAATGACTGAGATACATATTATTTCCTTATAGGATGCCTCCACGACACACACCCTCTAGGATCAAGTATCTCGATCACAAGGATAACCCCTCAGTGATGAATCCTCGATACATGGACCATATCCCCCCAGTTTTACCACCATGTGGTGTGCCAGTTGTCCCCCCACATGTGGATCAGTGTTTAGTGCCTGTTGTACCAGTGGAGGAGGAGCGCAGGCTGAGCGCACTCCACGAGTTTCAGAGATAGAGACCCCTCAGGATTCGAAGCGACCCTAACCCTCGGGCAGCAACAGACAGGCTTGAGGCATTGACTATAGTCTTCCGTTTGGTTAGGACACTGGCAGACCAGATGGTCATCCTGGCAGTGAGCCTTCTACAAGGCTTGGTAGGACGATGGTGGAGTTTGGTTATCCGGACTCATGAAGAGGGGACACTCTCTTGGTCGGTGTTTGAGCATCTCTATAGAGAGGATTATTCACAGGTTACCCTGAGATAAGTACGCATACAGGACCTTCTATAGATTCAGTAGGGAACCATGACGGTGGCTGACAATTCATCTAGATTTACCGACCTTTCATAGTACTCGATGTATATGGTCAAAGATCAGTACTTCAGAGCTCAGACATTCGAGTGGGGCTTGTGCAGAGATATTTGATCTAGCGTCGTCCCTAAGAGCATTCCTACTTTTTTGGGCTGCCCGAGTGGGCTTTGGTGGTTGTGAGCTTCTTGGAAGAGCATAGACAGTTGGAAGATGTCATTAGTGGGTGAGATGAAGCAGATACCTCGGCAGTAGGGAGCTGACATCAGGGACCCAGGCGTGGGAGACATTTTCAAAGGAGATCCCAGGACAGGGGATCTAACTTATATGGTTAACAGGGTGCATCTCGGTAGCCTCTAGGGAGGCGATGCTACTCTTGTGATGGCATGGGAAATCTCGCTGAAGATTGCTCGACCGACCATACAATTGACACAAGTGCAGTGGATGGACCATCGAGGTAGAGGAAAATTTTAGAGCAGGCAGATCCGCAGGGCGGAAGACGTGGTAGGGGAGCTGGGAGAGTAGCCAGAGGTGGTCTGCGTATTGATATTTTACCACCATCACCCCAAGGAGGTCCACCTCAGCCTCAGGGAGCTAGTGGACAGAGGAAGGGACAGCTGCATGCGGCAGAGGCTTATGACCCAGGTACTCCCGGAATGATTAGAGGTACTATCTGTGTCTTTTTTACCTTGGATTCTGTATTGATAGACACATGTGGTAGTCATTCCTTTCTTGCAGCTTATCTTGTTCGATACCTTGAGATTCCAGTTGAGCTGTTGACTCGACCCTTATGCTTAGAGACACCGACTGGAGAAGAATCATAGATCACACACATCTATAGAAAGTGTTACCTGACCCTTGAAGGAGGGAGTTTTAGTTGGAACCTCTTGGTGGTAGCGTCGAGGCCTTACGATGTCATTCTTGGTATGGATTGGTTATCCATAGTTCATTCCCAGATCGACTGTTTTAGGCGAAGGGTGCGGTGTGTCCATAGTGATGGAATGAGGTTCTCATTTGTTGGTGAGAGAGAGACCCAGGGAGCGCAGGATGGACTCATGCATGGGTGGGCACAACTGATTTCACATCAGTTTGATAGCCTAACCCTTTGTGTAGCAGATGTTACGAGTTTCCATTTTCCAGAAATAGTGGCTGAGTACGAGGATGTATTTCCAGCGGATGTCCCTGGTCTACCTCCCCATTGGGATATAGATTTCTGCATTGAGTTGCAACCAGGGACGACACCGATATCATCGTCAGCATATTGGATGGCTCCTGTAGACCTTCGTGAGCTGAGGGTGTAGATGGACGACTTGCAAAAGAAGGGATTTGTGAGACCCATCATTTCACACTTGGCGGCCCTAGTGTTGTTTTCCAAGAAGGCAAACGGGAGCTTGAGGCTGTGTATAGATTACCAGCGCTTGAATCAGGTGACCATAAAGAATCTATATCACATAACGAGGATCTATGACCTCTTCAACCAGTTGAGAGGGGCAGAATGGTTATCGAATGTTTATCTACGATCAGGATATCACCAGTTGCGAGTATGGGAGGAGGATATACCGAAGACGTCTTTCAGATGTCGCTACGGTCACAATGAGTACTTGGTCATGTCATTCAGCTTGACGAACACCCTGGAGGTGTTCCTGGGGCTCATGAACATTATCATTCATCCCTATATAGACCGGTTTTTAGTGGTCTTTATTGATGATATCCTTGATTTCTCCAGGATTGCAGCAACCATGATAGCTTTGACCCGAATGGGGCAGCCTTTTCTGTGTGCCGAGAGATACCAGTAAGCTTTGCAGCAGTTGAGACAGAGTTTTAAGAGCGCCCCGATATTGAGGTTACTAGAGGAGGGTGTCGAGTACGTAGTGTTCTGCGACACACCAGGAACCAGGATTGGTTGTGTCCTGATGTAGAGGTAAGCAGTGATTGCCTACAGCTGACGTCAGTTGAGGCCATATGAGAAAAACTACGTGACCCATGATCTTGTGTTGGCAGCGGTAGTCTTCACAATGAAGATGTGGTGACACTACCTGGTTGGCGAGCAGTTTACCATCTTCTCTGATCACAAGAGTCTCAGAAATATTTTTTCACAGAAGCATCTGAATTTGAAACAGAGGTGATGGCTTGGGTTCCTCCAGGGATACGACTTTGAGATCATTTATACTCCTGGGAAGAGGAACGTAGTGGCGGATACTCTTAGCAGGAAATCCAGTTTGCATTTGCTGGATGAGGCGACTAGGCAGTTGGCCTTCTTACAGTTATCCTTCATGGATGGAGATGAGGGATTTTACCTTCAGTCGATGGCTGTTACCCCTCCACTCTTACAGCGAGTCAGGGAAGCACAACATGAGGATGCTAGCTATGAGACTCTTAATGCTCATATATCCATAGGTGTTGCGGTTTATGGATATTCAGATGGTGGGGAGAACGTAGTTCTTTTCAGAGGGCGCACAGTGGTACCCGTGACTTTTTAGGAGGAGGTTCTAAGGGAGTTCCATATATCTCCTTTGGCAGTGCATCCAGGCATGGAAAAGATGTATCAGGACCTCCGACATTAGTTCTGGTGGCCAGGAATGAAGAAGTGTGTGTCAGAGTTCGTCTCTCAGCGCCGTACTTGTCAGCAAGTAAAGGATGAGCACCAGGTGCCAATAGGTTTGACTCAGCACCATGAGGTGCTAGAGTGGAAGTGGGATTGGATATCCATGGACTTTATGATGGGATTACCACTTACGTCCAGGGGGCACGATGCCTTCTGGGTGATCATTGATCGACTCACCAAGTTGGCACACTTCCTAGCCATACGGGAGCAGAGATCAGTGGAGAGCATGGGACTCCTCTACGTGAAAGATATATTCCGACATCATGGTGTTCCATCCATGATCGTCTCATATCGTGATGATCGCTTCACATCATGATTATTGAAGGGATTGAAGGAAGCTTTTCGGACATAGTTACGATTAAGCACAACGTTCCATCCCTAGACTGATGGTCAGACAGAGCAGACCATTCAGGTCCTGGAAGATATGCATCGGGCTAGCATACTTGAGTTCAGTCGTAGTTGGGAGGATCACCTACAACTGGTGCAATTTTCTTATAACAACATTTTTCATTCCACTATTAGTATGGCACCATTTGAGGCTCTGTACGGGGGACCCTACAGGTCTCCACTTTGCTGGACTGACCTTTGAGAGTCAGCACTCATGGGCCAATAGATGGTGAGAGCCACTATAGAGAAGGTACATGTCATCCAGGGGCGGATGAAGACTGCACAGAGTCGGCAGATGTCATATGCCGATAGGAGGTGGAGGCCTTTCGAGTTCGAGGAGGGAGGCCATGTGTTCCTTTAGGTCTCACCTCGACGGGGATTGTAGAGATTTGGCCGAGGCGGCAAGCTATCTCGGTGGTTCGTTGGCCCTTTTCAGATTCTGAGTAGAGTTCACGAGGTGGCGTATAGCTTGTATCTACCTCCTCAGATGGACCGGGTACACAACATCTTCAATGTGTCGAATCTACGGAGGTAAGTGCCTGATACATCACACGTTATCGACTGGGGTGATCTGGAAATCAATGATAGAGCGACCTTTGCGGAGTACCCAGTGGAGATCGAGGATAGGAAAGTGAAGATCCTTCATGGGTGAGATATTCATTTTGTGCGTGTTTGGTTGCGGCATGGTAATCTATTGGAGAGAACATGGGAGTGGGAGGTTCAGATTCTCCTGCAGTACCCACATCTTTTTAAGTATCCATTGTTTTAGTTTTTCGGGGACGTAAAAGCCCTTAGGTGGGTGTGATGCAATGTCCCAGATTTTTCCATGTATTATTTTATTATTATATGGGAATTAATTCGAGTCCCGGATCTGAGGCAGCATGCAGTTTCGAGGCTGTGCGACCCGGAAAAAATGATTGAATTTAATTTAATAATTAAATTACATGCGCGTGCGGTCTTCCAGAAAAAGTGGAATAACACCTAAAACGGTGCTCAGATCAAAAATATGAGGGCACCATTGCATTCATAATATCGTTTTTACCTTAGGCGAGGCCTAAAATCAGCCGGCATCGGTCGGTAGTAAAATCTGGTTTTTGAACACAACCGTAATATAATATTTTATTAAAATTTTTTATTTAAATCATTGTTACAGCGAAATCCCTTATCTTTTAAAATGGAGATTTCACAGGGGATCAGGGTTACAATTTCCATACCCCTGAAACCCTTGGCGGCTGTGGAGGATCTGGAGGAAACCTCCCAACGCAGCGATGATGATGCAGCGACCAGATCATGGCCTGCGAAGGCCGTGAAATCCATGTAGGATGTTTGTATTGATTTTTTCCCCTCCCCGTTTTTGATTTCCACGATGAATGTTGACTAATCCATGAACAGATTAGCACGTGGGTCGATCATTCTTGCGCAATGTTTTCATGCTGGAATTTGACGCTTTGATTCTTGAGATTGTTTTGGTTTTCAATCTTACGATGGAAAACCCAGATCGTCACGAACAATGATCGAGGTTCGTCCCTCTTGTTGAATCTTGTTTTTCCCCATCGCGTTCTTCAATGTGTTATACACGTTATTGGATGAAATCGATCGTTTAACATTCATTTGTTGACGCAACTATCCTAAATCAATGATCCAATGTCAAGGAGACCTAGCGGAGGTGCGACGAAGATGACAGTGGATGAAACGATGTGGTTTGGAAGTTCCAGTCCTTCGAGTGTTTCCTGCGAACGGATCAGGATGCATTTTTAAGACTGATCGGAAGCCCAAAACTGAATGACTCAGTTTTATAGGGGCGGGAAAACCACAAATCCAGAGGTTCGTGATGATCGGACTGTTGGATCACAATCCGGAGGGTTAGACGAGGCACACAGAGGAAGATGACAGTTCTGGAAAATTCATGACTACATGCCATGTAGTAAGAGATACACAGAGTGTGTTCGTCGTTGGACTGCATGGTGTGTACATTGGGAGTACATGGACACGATCAGGGTACACAACTAAGGACACGATGTGTATACCCCTCCCCGGCCAGACCCGGCCAGATACACGGGATACCCCATGTACTGGTACACGGGCAGGCGGCACAGACACAGACAGAGGCCGTGTACGGGCACATAGCTAGCGTACACGGAGTTAGCCCAGGTGCTCAGACACGGCAGGTGATTCTTCTACACACTTTGTAGTTTATTTCTATCTGTCAAGCCGAATGACACGGGCTAGTTACATGGGCAGTACTCGGGGTCAAGGAACACAGCGTGTACCTTTTCTACATGCCGTGTAGTTTGGTATTACATGGCTTGAATGAATGACATGGGCAGTTTACATAGGCATTATCTAGGGTCATGGAACATGGCGTGTTACCATACTACACACCGTGCATCCTTTTCTTGTTGACTTGATTCACTTGTATTCTGTGATGTGGACTAGTTCTCTTAGGGTTTATACCCTTGGTCATTTCCATGAATGTTCCAATATCATTTCCTTTACACAGGAGTTTGATCCCTTCAGTAGAACTCCCTGAATAGAGTTGTTGGAATCCCCTCTGTGAGACATAGAGCTAGAACATCTAATTTTTCATTGAACCCTAGGTAGAGTTCTTGGTATTGACGTGGGCGTCGATCCTCTACTTACCGGGTTAGCTCAGACTGGGTTGTCAGAATCACCCAATGACTTGGTTGTGATCCTCTTCTGAGCATCATGTTCTCAAGGTAATTGAGGAGTGTGTTCTCCTTGAACGAGTAATACATACCTCTCTCTACTCAGACCTAGGAGTGTGATCTCCTTGTTACATTCTTAGTTGAATCTTCAAGATGGATCCTAGTGGCGGTATCGAGATGGTCATTTATGTTTGAGTATAGCTTGATATTCTTGTTCTATGTTCTTTTGACATATACTATGGGGAGATGACTGTATCATTTCTTTTTTGGAATTTCCTTATTGTATTTCCTTTGTGGTTTAGGGGTGTCCTACTGGGTGTTATTATACTCTCCCATGAATGGGCTTTTCCCGCACGTGTCGTGTCTTGTGCAGACGAGCGAACCTTTGATAGGATTCTAAGCGGACTAGGACCAGACGGTACTCAGTGAGATCTGATAGGCCGACGTGTGTTCCTACGGCTACAGACTACAATCCCAACACCTTTATTGTAGTTTGGACTTTGTTACATACTTTCTTTTGGTGGGCATGTACTTTTGGCCCAAGGATTTATACTTGATGTACATTAATTCCTCTCATACTCGGTTGGTTGGATTTTTTTAGTGTATGCATACATTTCCATTTTTAGTAGTTTTTACTATTAGGCTTTGTGGACATGGAGATGTGTGTGTGTGTGTGTGTGTAAAGGTTTATAGGCAATGCCTCCCATGTTAGTAGCATGCCTACTCGATTCTAGTCACCAGCCCCTGGCCTATTGGAGGTGGGCTTGGGGAGTTGCAACTTGGGAAACACTGTGATGGGTCGTGACAGCTTCATTGGTATTTTTAACTTACTGGATATATGATACATTCAAGAGGCTACCATCTTATAGTTAATAGAATTGGGGCTGGAAGGATGTCAAACATAGAGTTTAGAGTCTTACATTTAGAATGCATCATCAATAGCTGGTAAATTATATTATTTAATATGATATGTATACGCTACATTGATATTGTTTATGGTCTATCCATCTATTACATAGTTTAATGTGTACAAGTGGATTAAAATGATAGTAGTATAGGAAAGATTGCTGGGGAGAGATAGTAACCGATTACGGTTAGTGTTTTTTATGTTTTTTTAGCATAATATAAATTAATTTTTTTATCTTTTTATTTATATTTATATTTTTATATGAGATATATTAGAAATATATTTGACATATGTTGGGGAGTTAGGGTAATACGAATGGTTGGTACAAAGCCTCGTGTGGGAATGTTTTGATGAGAAAAATTTGTGGTTGGTAGTGAAAGTTGTATTTAGATAGATATGGGGATTGACATTGGTTTACGATCAAATCCGACTAGTTACTATGGAATTGAATTGATTTCATAATTTATCACAAAATGATGTTTGTATCAGATCATAATATTTCACATCTTTAGAGTACGACGCAAGGATTTGAGATTAGGATGAAACTGTTCAGAGATTATTAATAGAGCAAGAAAAGTAGCGACAACATCAGGAGTAGAAATGTTAGTAGCAGTGTCAAGAACATTATCAGATGATGGAGTATATGTGGTGACCTACACATATATTAGGTATGGATTTACATCCATCTAATGGAGTTAACACCCACCAACTTAGTGACACAATTATTATGTTATTTCTTGTGAACTTTTTTTATATTATAAATGTTTATATTTTATAGTAATTATTTGTTTTTGGTATTTTATTTTTTATTGAAAAGTATTTTTAGAATAATTTGAGAACCCCCTATATTAAGAAAATTATTATCCCTTTTAAGATGTATCGAGATAGACCCCATTACATGACTTAATCCCCAAACACAACATGCCCCAAATAAAGACACAGAAAATATAAATGGTAGAAAATCTAATTATCTAAAACTAAAATTCATATATCATGAAATACTATGGTAGAGAAACCTAGAATTAGGGTTTGATTGAAAACTCCCAAGTTATCCATCCATCCATTTAACTGCCGACCTAGAAACCCAATCCATAAAATCATTTGAAAACTATTTTGAAGATCATCAGGGTGGATGAATCTCCTAATAATGTCGGTGACCTGCCTGGATAATCACCATACCCTTATAAAGTGGGTTCTTCCCCTAATGTCATTGACCCCTTCCACAATTAAGGATTGACCCTCATTGTTATCCCTCACCATCACGCCTGGGTTTGAGTCTTGCCTTCAGCCTCCATGATGAGCAAAGGAATTCCTTTTCCACTATCCCATGTGCTTTCCTAACAACCCCCACCATCGAGTAAGAGTTCAGATTTCTCCATTGAGCGCTATGTTTAGCTTAATTTAATTATTATCTATATTTATTTGAAATAAATATATATTGTGATTTTATTGAAACTATATAACAATGTTCCATATGAAATTTGTGATTTGTAGGAATCATACCCACCACAATCTTATGCATGGGGTGATTGGTATGACTTCACTACTGTAGATATGACATTTAACAGCGCGCAAAATTGTTATTATGTTTTGTGCTATTAAAAGGGGGTCCCTTATATCAATTCTAAAAAAATAACTAATAAAGGCTCATTTAACAACATTGAAAAAGGTGTCTTTATCAAAGATAAAAAATGATTATAAAAGGGACATTTATTGATGATTTTTATCACCGATAAAAGTCAAAAATAATTAAAAAGAAATCTCCAAATTGAAGGGTGGGACCTTCCCCATTTTATCTACGATTGACCCCCCTTTTAACAGTGATAGTCTATCCTCCCCATCCCTTTAACAGTTCTAGGAATCCCCCCACGTTTTAACAGCACTAGGGACATGCATCACCCACCCGCATGCACCCCTATCTCTGCCAGTTTTCAAAACTAAGACATCCCACATAATCGCACTCCTTTTCCACTCCCATATATCGTTTTCTTATGTATTTTATGATATATCTAGATATTTTTATTTATTTTATTTTATTTTATTTTTTTTCCTTATATTTATTGATATATATAAATATATATATATAATTACATATATAATATATATTTTTTGTTTGTGTATGTGTGTTTATAAATACATACATACATACATATATATAAATACATATATATATTATTCTATAATTATAATTATACATATTTATATTTATTTACATATATTATATATTAATATGTATATACATATATTAGAATATATAGATAAATATATATCAGTTTTTCAATGCACAAATAAATATATTTATATATATAAACATTATATATACAGTAATTGTATAGGTATATAAATATTTATGAATATTTATTTTAAATAAAATGGATATTATTATTTATTTAGATAAGGTTTATATATTTAGAAATAAAAATGACATATAAATATGTTAACTTATATATTTATAGAATTAATTTTTTATGTGTGAATATATTTCAAATATGCATATGTTTTTATATATTTGATTGTAAATAAAACGAAATTATGAAAAATTATAAAATTTCAAAAAATTAATATCAATATTTTTTTAAATAAAGAATGTATATATTATTAATCAATTGAACTATACAAGAAAATCCAATCAGGAAAATGATCAACCCAAAAATGGTTATCCTAGGACTTCCTATAGCTCGCCAGCTAGTGGGCTTCAAGATTAACCCCACAGAAGATGAAGGAGAATTCTCATATTGAGAATGAATAAGAAAGAGACCATATTTTCCTTAGAACAATCCCAAAGATGAATTATCTCCTTTGTTTGACAAATAATTAACAGATTTAAGACAATCATACTCCAAAACCACCTAATTCCGTCCTTCATCCTTGGAAAGGAGGATCCCTTAAAGAATTGATGATGCTTCCACAAAAACCGGGATCCAACATCCATGGAAAACGATGAATTGAGCATCAATCACCTGGCCATTATGTTTTCAGGAAATGAGCACCACCCGAATTCGACACACTATCAAGACAGCCGCATATGTATTGATTTTTATGAATCATTCAAAAGGGGGACACCAGCAAGTTTGAGTTTTCTGTGATTACAGAACTGATGGCCACTCCTTGTTGGAAATCCACCAGTTCTTCAATTCATAGCCTTATCCACCCAAATTCTATCAAGTGAGTACTTCTCTTCGGAAACCCATTCATTATTATGAGACCAAACATGTCAAGAAAATGTACACACTAACCCCACAGCCTTTGGTTCCAAAGAGGAATCCAAATAATTGAAAACATGGGAAAACTCCAATGATGGGACTAGGGACTCCTTACACCCCAGGGACCATTCGTTCCACACTACCACCACTCCCAAGACGAGATGAATAGTATGAAAAGGAGATTCAATCTGTTTAAATAACATGGGGAACACATCACCCTCCCACATGTGTCATAGATTAAGATTGATTCACATCATTAAGATACAAAATAAAACCTACATTCATAAAAACATGAATTTGGGGGGGGGGGAGAGTGCCAAAATATTCATACACCGATCGTCTGGATGAGCATGAGTAGACCCATGAAACAAATTGATGTACCCCATCCTAAATGTGTACTTCCTAGAAGTATCCCTAAACCTGTATATTTTGTCACCACCCACTCCAAATGTAATCAGGATGCTAAAGATAAGACATCTACATGTTTCATTAAACCAACCACAAACTCTATCCCAATCTCACTCTTCTAAATAATCATCAGTGAGGTCGTGAACTTTTGCATATTTGAACCCCATAATGACAGGTGAAGAGACTCTAATATTGACCCCCTTAACCAACCAACGGTCTCCCCATACATTCACCTTATTCCCATCAGTTTTCATCCAAACATTGCCACAGTTGATTAGAAGGATAGCACCACAGAAGATTCTCTACATAAATCTAGTCTTGTGTCTAATAAAAGCATGTAGGACATCAGACATTGGGAAATTCTTTGCTCGAATGACCGTAGAGAAAGGGAATTAGTACAGGACATGAGGCATTACTCTTTTTTCCAATATAGATTCATTGAACCATTGAAGGTTATTAATCCTAAGGTCACCACATGACTTTTAAACAAAAATCTAAACCCACATGATCCAATGGGTGTTTTGTTTTTCATTACTAGAACCCCACCATATGTTTTCCATCTAAGAATGAATCCGATCAACATGGGTAACTGGGAACGTGAAAAAGGCAATGGCGTTTGAGTTGACAACTTGGGACACATATTTAACTATCACTTCATTCCCCTCTTTGGATATTTTTCTACTAGACCAAACACTGATCAAATTATCAACTTTGTCCATGATTGACACGAAGCATGTTTCTTTGATCTTCTGATAGAAGTTGGGAGCCCCAGGTATTTCTAATGTTTCATGACCATAAGAAACCTTCATAATCTCTGAATTTCTTCTTGCATCATCATTAGAACACCTTTCTTGAAGTATAGTTCAAATTTAGAGTCATTAATCCATTTCCTAGAATCCTTCTCAAAATGGTTGAAAATATTCATGATTGAGTAAAACTCAAGGGTAGTAGACTTAATAGACAGAAGGAAATCGTCTGAAAAGAAAATATGAATAACATTACAACATACCTTGGATCTATGAATAGAAACATGCTTCATCGCCTTTAATAGGATATGAGAAAAAACATTCTCTACAAGAATGAATATGTAGGGAGAGATTAAGTCCCCTTATCCAAAACCTCTCGTGGTGGTGAAACTAGACAAATACTCCCCATTGATGTTGATTCTATAAGAAACTAAAGTAACATAGCTCATAATGGTAAATGCCCATTTAGCTCCAAACCCCAGTTTTGATAGTACAAGATCGAGAAAAGGACATTCGGCTATGTCATAGTCCTTAATAATATCTAGTTTCAAGGCCATGACTTCTTTTTTTTCTATGGAGAGGGTCATCATGTAGTGGGATATCTCATAGGAAATGGTTGCATTATCGTTAATGGTCCTCTGTGAGACAAAATAACTCTTATCATAAATCACTAAAAGACGGAGAAAAACTCTCATCCTAGACACAAAAATCATAGAGTAAATTTTGTAAATAACATTGCAGAGAATGATTGGATGGAACTTCATAATCTTATAGGGGAATATAGATTTTTGGATGAGTATAATAACAGTCTCGTTAATATTATCAAAGTAATTCATAAATTCCTTGAAATCCTTCATCATCATGATCATGTCCAGACTGAAAATGTGCGAAAACCATATGATGAAAAGGTCATGCAACCCTTTATGACCAAAAAAATTCATAGAATGAAAATGGTGACAATCCCTTAAAATTTATTCATCATAATTGTCCCTCTCTAGAGAACAGTTCATATCAACAGAAAAAATTATTGGGATTTAGCTTGGGAGACTAAGAGGGATGTCAATGTAGTATGCCTTGAAAATATTTCCAAATACTTCCAGAATAATTTAATTATTTCTAACAACATCCTGTATCATTCTACCATGCAACAAATCAAGGTGGGAGATGTCGGTTTTTCACCTTCACATAGTATCTCTTTGATATAAGAAAGTGGTGTTATGGTAAACTTTGTTAATGTTATATTATCTAACCTAGATAAACAAGTATCATTAATTTTCCTTAAGCAAAACATTCAAATACCTCTCACGGTTTGAGATATCCTAAATCATAGAGTCGGAAAAATTATGTGCATAAAGAAATTTTAACCACCGTTATTCCCTATTAATGTGTCTACCTATGGGCCTAAACATAGTTTATTTCCAATTCATCAGCCTGATACTATCATTCTGGGTTTGAGAGAAAATTACTATTTTAGACCCCCTAAATAGCATGAATTGCCTCCTCACAACTCCCATCGTAGAACCATAGACTCTCAAACCTAAACGTACACCCACATATACACTAATTATTTTTGGGGATGTTGAAAGAAGGATCGAGAGTGGTCAGACGCAACCGGGGCCATGTGTTCAATAGAGTATGCACGGATGATAGATTTCTAGTCGTCTGTCCCAAAAAAAATTTCCAGTCTTTCAGCGATGCGTCCCTCTATTGTGGTACCCATTTTCCAAGGGAAACAAGAGCCTGAAAATCCCAGATCTTGGAGGGTGTTCAAAAGTAGGTATTTCTTAAAATCATTTATAGTTTCATCCCTCCTTAAGACGCCATTTTATTTTTTCCGATATGACAAAAATATCATTGAAATCACCCCTAATGAGGATAGAACCATAAAAGTACTCAAAAATATTATATTACATGTTCCATGACATTCCCTTATCATGAAATGAAGGCCACCCATAGAACTCAATAAATAACCACGAAGGGGAACTCGGGGCTCCAAAAATAAAAAAATGTGGTTACGTGAGTAGTTTGAGATTTTAATACCAAAAAACATCCTTCAAAATAAGACAACGACACACTACATGACCCTACCTCCCAACACAAAACACATTCTTAAAAAAGGATAAAGAACCACTTAAACGAGGCTGAAAGTCCACTAAATGTTAAAAACATAGGATACACCAACTAAAAACTCAGTTTTAATGGTCTTATAGGATGTTTTGGGCATTGGAAAAAGTAATAGCGGGATCCTCTCTATCAATAGTGTGTAGATATTGTCTCAAGATCTGATTTGATATATGGAAGAGCTCAAATGGACACTCAAATCAAAAGTTCTAACCTTTTGAAATTTGAGTTACATTTTCAATTTATTTTAGATATTTTATTAAATTTTTTATTTTTTAGGTCTTAAATTTGTTAATAAATGACTATTACTCAATAATAATTTGAAAGTTATTAATTAATAATACATTTTTATTTATTTTATAATCAATTTTCACTAAATATCTTATATTTTAAGTGTAAATGTCTAGTTAGCCTTATCTAAAATATATTTTATTTTTAGTGAAATATGATATATATTTTGTAATATATCATTTATCAATGCTAGTAAAATAATATTGATAAATCCCACTTTATTAATGCTACTAAAAAATTGCTGATAAATAATGTCCCTTTTAAAATTGTAAAAAAATGGCGATAAAGGGTTACCATTGTTAGTGAAAAAAACACAAATAATGCGGTACTTTTTACATTATTTCATAGCACTATTAAAATCACATTTTATCAGTGGTTTATTTAGTGTGGATATAGGTAACCACATTATCAATGCATTTTTTAGCGTTGTTAAAGGGTCACTCGGCATAAATTTGTTTCTCTGGTAGTGATCCATGTGTATCCTTTTATTTAAAATTGATATATTAAAAATATATTCTTTTATATGTATGTTTAATTTATTTCTTTATAATTTTATTTATATAAGTATTGTTTTAATATATAATTGAGTTACTTTTCTTAGGATGGGGTGTCTTGTTTGGAAACTGATACAATGATTTGATTTTTTGAAAGGGGGTCGTAGGTGCCAAAAAAAATTAAAAATTGGTCTTTTTTAATGTATGTGGACAGTGAATGCAAGTTTAATTATACAAAATATTGTTTTAAATGTATATAATATTATTTCTTAGTATTTTCAATGTAACTTTTATTTCTATTAAATTACTAATTTTCATGTTGGTCCATTTTCTTACTTGTGTATTTAGTGTAGTGTATTGTTATTCAAACAACACATTGCAGTAGTAGGGAATTTATCAACATTAATAAAAACAATGATAAATAGGTCCTCATTTTAATGATGTTGACGACAACAATGTTTATTAGCGCGGTTAAATCTCATATTGTGGTGAAAAAGGTATAGTTGTTGTTTTGGAAATTCGATTTTTTTGTAGTGACAATGATATATATTTGAAGACATAAAATGAAAAGGACTTAAAGACATTGTTTTCGTAAATCCAATGAGTACGTGTTGCATCGCTAGATGAGGAAGTAGGTAAATTCAGGATAAAAAGGGATTACAACCATATATCAGCATGGATTTCATGAAGGAGCGATGATCAGTTTTTTAAAAAATAAAAACAGTATTCTTAAAATATTAAAAAATAAAATCAAAATTCATATTCTCCATTATTAATTTAATGAGTTAAAAATTAGTACAAAAATATTTTTCATAAAGATATTTTAAACCAAAATTCTCTACCAATTTAAAAAATATAATTTTTTATTATAAAATTATAAAAACTCATGTTTCATTAATAAAATTAAAATAAAAAATTTAAAATAATGTATACATTAACTTAAAAAATAAAATTTATTTTTTATTATTCTTAAAAATAAAATAAAAAAATAAATTTTATTTAAGAAAAATTAATAAAAAATAACTTTTCCATATAAAATAATAAAAAAATTATATTCCATAATAAATAAAATAATTTTTAAAAAATATTATTCCCTTATAAAATTTAAAAAAATATCTCAATTTTCATATTAAAAATTTAATTAAAAAATATATTATTTTTTAAAAATATATATATACATTTTTAATTATTTATTTGGAAATTAAAAATTATTTTTCTTCTTTTATATTATGAAAAATAAAAAATTTAATTTTTCTAAATTATCCCATATTAAATTTAAAATACCAAAGAAATCCCCCTAATCCTTTCAAAAAAATTATAAATTTCAATTAAAATACTTAAAGAGAAAAGGAGAACTTCTTTATTTTACCTTTAAAAATACATTAAAAGAAATGTTATCTAATTATTTATTAAAAAAGGTTATTTTTTAAAAAATTATTTTAAATTGAAGTTGATTTTTTTTATTTCTTAATTTTTTGATTTTATATGAAGGAAATTTTGTTTTTAATTGAAGATAAAAAAATCTTATTTTTAAGAGAATAATTGATATTATTTTTTTTAATAAACAATATTTTTTTCTATTCTTTTTCGAAAGAAGGATTTTTTTATTATTTTCTGAAAACGTAGTAATTGATTTTATTTTTATTTTATTTATTTTATTTTTATATAAATGATTTTTCATTGAATTTTTTAAAAGTAAATAATGGAGATGATTTGTTGATATGGGATAAGTCAAAATGTTTATACAAAACCGGGTCCTGGAATGCATGATCGATGTTCATAGAAGCCACACTGATAGTCTAAAAATAATCAATAAGTTATTGCATATGTATTTTATCATTATTAAATTTTTTAAAAAATAATAATAGTTTGACTATTGATACTTATTTAAATAATGTTTCATAAATTAAACATGTCATATATAATATGAAATTAAATTTATGTTTTTTAAAGAATTAAAAAAATTAAGAGGCCATTTTCTAACTAAAATGATGCTAAAAATAAAAATCTCACAATTAAATTGCATACATTTATTAGTTTTAATTACATGTTTAATGTAAAAATAATAAATAATGTCTATATTGATTTTTAAGAGGTTTCTCTCTGTCACATATGGGAATATGAACACATATCTAAACCATAGGTCTTGGTGTGTTGGTGTGGCATCTTCATGCACAATTGAAGCCCTACGTAAATGTTATTGGGAGTTCTTAAACCCAGTCCAGGTGATGGCTATTTTCACTACTTGGAAACCCTTATGAATATCTTCATCATCAATTAAATTAGGTAGATAAAAACCTGGATAATGGGCTATTCTATTAGACACTCTAACAAGATATGTTGGAAGTGTTCTATTATGTATCACATTATTTAGGATATTGAACACTGTATCCCTCTATACAAGGCGATGGGTGGGTGTTGATAGATATAAATCATAGTCATTATCACCATATAGAATATCAGTATCATAAAGGTAACACTATTCTTCAGATTCACATTTTATAGAAAAAATTATTTGGAAATTTATTAACTTGTCCAAGTCGCTCTTTAAGGGGAATGGCTCACCTCAAAGTTGGTAGGGGTGGGGCGGGATATTCACATAATGGTTGTTCTTGGGTTTTTTTCTCTTTGCTTCCCCTCATAAAAGTTTCTAGTAACTCTCTATGCCATTGAAATTGTTCTACAAGGGTAAATAGTCTTTATTTCATTTTTTTCATTTCATTATCTTTATCCCCCTCTTGTTTTTTTATCAAAATATATTTGGGGTGTCACCCCAAAAACCACACCTCTGAATTGACCATATTATTCTATCCACTACAATGCCATTGATAGTAGGTGTTCATCTGGTACTGGAATTGATGATTCCTGTGACTATGTCATATAGAAAATATAGGAAAATAATTAATCATTGTTAAGTAATATTTATTTAAATAAACAAAAATAATTATGTCATACATACACATATTTTCCACCCTGTTTATGTGTTTTAGTCTATTATTATCCCATATTTATTTACACATGCCTCTTTCCCCAAAATAAGTTGTGGTATGGAAGTAGATCTAGATTTGGAGTAATTAATCTACATATAAATAACGGAACAAAATTATGTTGTTGTTTCATATAATATAAATTTGATACGATAGATATAAAATAAGTACCATTTTTTGAAGTGAAGCATACCTCATCCTTGCTTCACGGTAGGGGTACGTTGGTTTTGTTACCCATCAATTATTTGCAACACTCAGTTTCTATTTCATAAATAAATAATTGCCTATCAATTTGATGAATATATGTATTTTAAAACAATATATTACTATAAAAGGTGTACTTCAAAAGACATATCTACACGATGTCTAGCTAATTCATCCCATGCTTCATGGGTTCTCAAGTATGCATACATAAGTGGGTGGTGTGTGTTTATTTTTCCTTCAGCATCTTTATGATGGTGCCTTGTTATAATTGTGTGAAAATATCTGTGAATCCTTCCGACAAGAATTAATACACATTTATTATGGGATTAAAATACTATAAATACACTCTTCTTGGGATGGTGAAGAGTAATTCAATGTTTCGATATTTTATTTTTTTATTAAAACAAATAAATGATATTGTAATGTTTTTGTAATCTCTTGCAACATCAGTGTATTAAGCGTGATCACAACATGGTGCCACGTATCTAAATCAATCATCACACATTACTAAGTGATTATTCCAATGTAACTGTTGAAATAGGCATTGTTGGGTTTAACATCTTGGGCCCTTTCATTCTTTACGACCGCATATTTGATGCCTTTGATTTTCACCTTAACGATTTTTCTAACAAACTAAAACTATATCATTCCTATTTTTTCTTCTTCTCAAGTCCTTAATCACCTACCATTTCCTTAGATTCCACATTGCCAGTATGTTGTTTCTCTAGAGAGGTAGCATCATCATGTGTATATGGTAATTGAACTTCTGCACCGGGAGATGCAATAGGTTGAGAAACCTATTATTCTGTAAGATTGGGATTACAAACACAGGTAGAAGGACATTGTTCCTCTGCACTGTGAGCACCAATAGGTTGAAAGACATGTTGATCCTTAGTATTAGTAGCACCAAAATATTCAAAATTAATTATATATATATTTGGTTTAACATTTGATTTAGATTACATAAATAAAACAATGAATAAATAATAACATACAGTAACACAATGTATATAAAAAAAATTATATAACCTAGTTATTGAAATCTCTTTTATTAATAGATGAAAATATTTGACCCCTCTATCAACTATCCAAATCCTTTCATAATGGTCTCTTCTATAATTCAAAACACCATCTACATTGGGGCCACTGTTAAATGATTGTGACATCCCAATGAAAGTGTCATCCTCGGTTAAATTTTCGTCTTCCCCTTTAGTTTTTTTGGTCAGTAACATAGCAATTGACCACTTTTAGTTTTCGATATCTGGAACATAAAATACTTGTACTACCTATGATTCCATTGTAAGTGGTTCATCATTGTACCCTTCCTTTCTGAAATCAACTTTCACGAATCCCAATTCATTTATTTTAACATTACTCGTGTAATCAACCCACTTGCATTGAAAAACAGGCACTTGTGATGTTGTATAATCTATCTCCCATATTTTCTTGATTATTCCAATTTATGACATATTCACATAAAATGGATTTCATTCCTTAGTACCAAAAACATGCATCGCTTCAAACACTTGTGTAACTCCACTATTTTTCATGGTATTTTCTTCATCATTAATATTTGAATATATTTTATAACACTAAATTACATTACCATTATAAGAAAATACATACAAACTTGGTCCTCTAGCTAACTAACTAAGTTGTTCTAAAATTCAATTTTAATTTTTATCTGACTCTTTAAAAATATAGTCCTGAAACCATTTTATAAATTCTTGATTATGCATATTTGATATACATATTTCATCCCTTGATTGATTAAAATGGATAATAATTTATTTTTTGGTTTCAACATAAATTGAAGCCTCCCAACTATTATGAAAATTATAAATGAGGTCATGTTTCTAATCTACAATATTGATTTTGACAATATCTCTTCCAAAAATTCCTTCACCCACAAGAATCCCAGTGTGATGAGATTTCGGTAAAATAATGATTTCTACACCTGATAGCTATTAGATATAGAATTCAATGGATTTCTAAGAGATATATATCTCTATAATACAACTCTCTAATAAACATTAATTTCTGACATACCGTTTCAAAATATTCAGATATCGTTCATTGGGGTACATCCATCTATAGTGTATAGGACCACATAGTCTAATCACTGTCACTATGTGAACCATAAAGTGAACCATTATATCAAAGAATTATATAAGAAATAACATTTCCAATTTATATAATATGATGAAAATTACTCTTTACATATCCATAAATTTTGCCAAATATAAAACATTAACACATATAGCTTTGAAGAAGAAACAAAACATGGTTAATGAATGAAGGAAATTCTTGGAAAAAATGCAATGTATAGCTATAAGAATTAGATCTTTCATCAAAACATGACAAACATGTGATTTACGACCCATTAACATTAAATTGGTTTTTGACATGAGATTCTTGATATATGATGAATACCCTTCTCAAACACTTACATCGTTTATAATGTTTCAAAACTAATATATATTCTTCCCGTAAAGAGTGTATGCAGCTGGAGGAAGAAAATATCATTTTTCACCCTTCACTGGCACCAAATCATATTATATTCCCCTGGGATCTATGTCTAACCTACCCCTAATATGATACTTTATTTTTTCAGGATCATTAAGGAATAAACTGATAGAACTGTCACATACATTGTTTTCAACATGCCTAACATCATGAAAACTCCTGACATACATATAATTCATGATAAATCAAATTAAAACTTGTAAATTTTTCTAATTGGATTTAGCAAGGTTTTTCAAAAACTATTTACCAAAATTAGTTTCCACATATTTTATTTTCTCAAACAATTGATCACCTATTAGTGGAGAAACTATTGTATGTTCTTCTGAACATCAATCAAATGATGTCGTTTAAATAGGTACTTATCCCATCGGGGTAGAAATATACAATTTTTTAAAATCGAAGTCTTCGATGAATGTTTCAACCCAATTTACAATGTAACTTATTCACAAACTAGACACCCTTTAGTTATTTTAATTCTATATTCAAAAAAATTTCCATAAGTAGGAAAGTCATTTACCATTCCATAAAACATGTATGTCAATGTGAAATATTAAGTTGTGTAATCATCATACATCATAACACCTAAATCATATGCACCTCAATATGATTTACAGTTTGGATGGTATAACTCAAAGTGTATCTTTTTTATTCCAAATTGACATTAATTTAATTAAAAACAATAAGTGACATATTGATAACAAATAAAATCTATTTTTTAATTTTAGGAAAATGATCCATGAGGAATTTTTGATGTGTAAGAATCAACCACACCACAATATGACGCACGGTGTGACCGGTATGACACCAACTATGTCTTTTTATTTAAAAATAACATTAATTTATATAAAAATGAAGAAGTGAAATACTGAAAACTGAGAAAACACATTCATCTTAATTTTATTCTTTAGGAAAATGATCTATGAGTCATTTGTGACATGTAGCAAAATATAATGCTCAATGTGGCTGTTATAACTCAATGTCGTTCTTTTTATTTAAAATAGAGATGAATTTAATTAAAAACAACAAGTGATATACTAAAACCCAATAAAACACATTCAGATTGTTTTGATATTTTTTGAAAATAATATAGTAGTCATTTCCGATGTGTAAGGATAATCCTAACCTCAATACAACACATAGTGTGTCTAGTATCACTCAAAGTGTAACTTTTTTATTTAAAACTGACATTAATTTAAATAAAAAAGTGTTATATTATAAATGGAGCAAACACATTTGGATTTTTTATTATTTTTTAGGAAAATGATTAATTAGTAATTTGAAACATGTATGGATCATCCAAACCTCAATATGAATCACGGTCTGGTCGATATTACTCAATGTGTGTATTTTTATTTAAAATTGACATTAATTTAAGTAAAAACTAAAAGTGACATACTGAAAACTAAGAAAACACATATGGATTGTTTTTATACTTTAGAAAAACGATCCATGAGTCATTTGTGATTTGTAGTTGTCAACCATACCTCAATCCAATGCATGGTGTGACCAGTATGACTAAAATTGTTTGTTATCAATTTAAAATTTACATTTTAGTTCAAAAAGTTTCACTCATTGGATACCAAGAAAATACACTCCAGTTGGATTAATAACTTACTACATCAACTCATAAGTCATTTTTGATGCGTATGAAGCTGTCTCACATCAAACTGACGAACGATTAGACCGATATGACTCAAAATGCATGTATCAAGTTTGAAATGATATTTTAGTAAAAAAGCGCAACAAACATACTAAAATCCAAGAAAACCCAATAATATTGTTTTGATAAATTAGGAAAACAATCCATCAATAATTTGTGATAGGTAATAATCTTCCACACCTCAATAAGATGCATGGTTAGGGCAGTATATATCCAAATGTGTCATTATTTAAAATAGAAATTCATTATAGTAAAATAAAAACTGAGATAATCATAATTGAGCCAACACATTCGGATTATTTTGACATTTTAGGACAACAATCCATAACTCATTTGTAACATGTACAAATCAAACCCACCTCAATAGGATGAACGGTATGACCAGTATAACTCCAAATGTTTTATTCTTATTAAATATTGATACTTTATTAACATGTTTTTTAATATTAATGTTTAATTTAATTATTTATATTATAACTAACATAATATTTGTTTTATTATACTTGTGGAATATTTTTCCCATGTTTAGATGATTTGTTCAGTAACTGATTCCATGGGAGGAAATTTTTGAGAGGGTATCATGGGCATCAAAAGATGAAATATTAATGAATAAGTATAATTATACATGTTTATATATATTTACATATATTATATATTAATATGAATATTCATATGTTAGAATATATAAATAATATATATCAGTTTTTTAATACAGACACACACTAATATATATTTATATATAGACACACACAAACAAAATATAGATATATAAATATTATTATATTGGAGTTTTAAATAAAATGTATATTAGTTTTTATTTAGATAAATATTAAATATTGAGAAACATATTCTATATGTAAATTTGTTTCATTATTTAATTATAAAATTAAATTTTTTTGCGTGAATATATAAAAAATATGTATAGATTGTTATTTATTTAGTTATAAATAAAATTACATTTTGAAAATGATTAAATTTTAAATCCATAATATCAATATGAATGTAATCCCTGTGAATAAATTCAATCCCCACATAAAAAGGGCAAAAGGACCCTCTTAAAAGAGGCTAAATTTCCATTGAATGTTAACATATTTGGTTTTCCCGACTAAAAACTCAGTTTTGGAGGCCTTTAAGCATTTTTTTGGCCTAGAAAAATGTAAAAGAGGGTTCTAAAATGGAAATAGTGCATAGAGATCATTTTTGGATTCGATTTGATTAGTATTTTAGCTCACTAAAACAATCAGATCAATAGTTATTGTTATTTGAGGTTTGAGTTTAATTATTAATTTATTTTAGATCTTTTATTAATCTTATGATTTTTTTGTATCTTAAAATTGTTATTAAATGATTATTACTTCATAATAATTAGAAAATTATTAATTAATTTTAGTTTTTTATATATTTTATAATATATTTCAATAAATATCTTATATATTAGGTGTAAATTTTATCAATAAATATCTAAAACATATTCAATATATATATTTTTTATTTATATCAATAACAATATATTTATATATTTATATAAATATATATAATTTTTAATTATTTTTTTTAAAATATACCCTTTATGAGCAATAGTAAAAAAAGCTAATATAAAGACTTCCCCTTTATTAGCACTGCTAAAAATGTACTCATAAATGGGGTCCCATTAATAGTGGTAAAAAATAACTGATAAAAGGTTACATTTAATAGCACATTTTTAGCACTGTTAAAAGTAAATTTTACCCATTCGTGTTTTACTGCTGATAAAGGTACCCCATTTATCAGGGTTATTAGGGAGGCTAAAGGGTGGTGCTGTGAAAACCTATTTCTATTGTAGTGTCCCCACCAAGACTTCATTGGTGTTTTTAAATTACTGTATATATGATACATTCAAGAGGCTATCATCTTATATTTAATAGAATTGGGGCTGGCAGGATGTCACACATAGAGTTGATAGTCGTTCTTTTAGAAAACATCATCAAAAGTTGGTAAATAATATAATTTAATATGATATGTATACGATACATTTATATTGTTTATGGTCTATCCATCTATTACATAGTTTGATGTTTACAAGAGGATGTACATTGATTGTAGTATTGGAAATATTGCTGGTAAGAGACAGTTACCGATTATGGTTAGTGTTTTTTATGTTTTTTAGCTTAATATAATTTTATTTTTTATCATTTTATTTATATTTTTATAATTATATGAGATATATTAGAAAAATATTTTTCATATGATTGGGATTTATGGTAATAATGATGGTGGGGACAAAGCCTCATGCGGGTATGTTTTGATGAGACAAATTTGTCGTTGGTAGTGAATAGTTGTATTTAGAAAGGCATGGTGATTGACATGGGATTATGATCAACTCCGACTAGTTACTAAGGAATTGAAGTGATTTCATAATTTATCACAAAATGTAGTTTGTATGAGATCACAATATTTCACATATATAGAGTACGATGCAAGGCATTTAGTTTAGGATGAAACTATTTATAGATTACTTATAGAGCTGGAAGAGTAGCGACAACATCAGGAGTAGCAACGTCAGTAGCAGTGTCAACAACATGATCAGATAATGGAGTATATGTGGTGACGTACACATAGTTTAGGTACAGATTTACCTCCATCTATAGAGTAAACCCCCACCCTCTTAGTGACACAATTATTATTTTCCTTCTTGGGAACATTTTTTATATTATAAATGTTTATATTTTATAGTTCTTTGTTGTTTTTGTTATTTTAGTTTTTAGTGAAAAGTAATTTTAGAATAATTTGGTAAAACCATATATTAAGAAAATTATTATCCTTTTTAAGTTGGATCGAGATATAACCCATTGCATGACTTAGTCCCCAAACACAACATGCCCCAAATAAAGACAAGGAAATTATAAATGGTATAAAATCTAATTAGCTAAATGTAAAATGCATATAGGCTGAAATACTATCATAGCGAAACCTAGAATTAGGATTTGATTGAAACCCCCCAAGGTAGCCATCCATCCATGTAACCGCCGACCAGACACCCAAACCATAGGTTCATTTGGGAACTATTGGGAAGATCATCATGGTGGAAGAATCGGCTAATAATGTCGGTGACCTGTTTGGAAAATCACTATACCCTACTAAAGTAGGTTTTCCCCTAATTTCATCGACCCCTTCCTCGAGTAAGGATTGACCCTCAATGTTATCCCTCACCATCACGCCTGGGTTTGAGTGATGATTTTGGCCGCCATGATGAGCAGAGGCATGCCTTTTAAACTATCCCATGTGCATTCCTACCAACCCCCACCATCTATTAAGAGTTTAGATATCGCCATTGACCCCTATGTTTATATTAATTTAATTATTATATATATTTATTTGAAATTAATATATATTGTAATTTTTATGAATAATTATTACAATGTTCCATAAGTCATTTGTGATCTGTTGGAATCATACCCACCTCAATCTTAAGCATGAGGTGATTGGTATGACCTCACTACTGTAGATATGACCATTAACAGCGCGAAAATGGTCATTTACTGTGTTAAAAAGTGTTATTATCTTCGGTGCTATTAAAAGGGGGTCCTTTTTATCAATGCTAAAAAAATCACTAATAAAGTCCCCTTTAACAGCATTGAAAAATGGGGTCATTTATCAAATCTAAAAAATGATGATAAAAGGGACCTTTATTGATGATTTTTTAGCGCTGATACATGTCAAAAATAATTTAAAAGAATCTGTAAATTGAAGTGTGGTAACTTCCACATTTTATCTATGCTAGACCCCCTTTTAATAGTGATAGTCTATCCTCCCCATCCCTTTAACAGTTCGAGGAATCCTCCCATGTTTTATCAGCACTAGGGACATGCATCATCCACCCGCATGCACCACGATATCTGCTAGGTTTCAAAACTAAGACATCCCTCATAATAACACTCCTTGTCCACTCCTCTATATTGTTTTCTTATTTATTTTATGATATATCTATATATTTATATTTATTTCATTTCATTTTTTTATCCTTATATATATATATATTTAAATACATATATAAAATATATTTTTTGTTTGTGTATGTGTGTTTATAAATTCATATATAAATACATATATATATTTATATATGTATGTTCATCTTTAATTATAATTAGACATATTTATATTTATTTACATATATTATATAATAATATGTATATACATATATTAGATTATATAGATAAATATATATCAGTTTTTCAATACACAAATAAATATATTTGTATATATAAAAATTATATATACAGTAATTCTATATGTATATAAATATTTATACATTTTTATTTTAAATAAAATAGATATTATTTTTTATTTAGATACGGTTTATATATTTATAAATATACTTGACATATTAATATGATTACATATATATTTATAAAATTAATTTTTTTAAGTGTGAATATATATAAAATATTCATATATTTTTATATATTTGATTGAAAATAAAACGACATTATGAAAAATGAAAAAATTTCAAAAAAATAATATCAATAATTTTTTTAAAGAATGAAAGGATATATTATTGATCAATTTAACTATAAAAGAAAATCCAATCAGGAAAATGATCAACCTAGAAATGGTTATTCCAATACATCCTATAGCTTGCCAACCGGTGGGCTTCAATATTAACTCCACACAAGATGAATGAGAATTTTCATATTGAGAATTAATTAGAAAGAGACAATATTTTCCTTAGAACAGTCCCAAAGATGAATTCTCTCCTTTGATTGACAAATCATTAACAGATTCAAGACAAACAGACTCCAAAACCACCTAATTCCTTTAGCCTGGGAAAGGAGGATCCCTTGAAGAATTGATGATGCTTCTATGAAAACCAGGATCCAAAATCCATGGGAAAACATGAACCAAGCATCAATCACATGTCCATTATGTTATTGAATCATTCAGGAGGGGGAAGCCAACAAGTTTGATTTTTCAGTGATTAGAGCACTGATGGCCACTCCTTGTTCGAAATCCATCAGTTCATCAATTCATAACCTTATCCACACAAATTAGATCAAGTGAGGACTTCTCTTCGAAAACCCATTCATTCTTATGAGACCAAACAAGTCAAGAGAAATTAAACACTAACCCCACAGCCTTTGGTTCCAAAGAGGAAACACAATCATTGAAAACATGGGCAACTCCATAGATGGGACTAGGGACTCTTTACACCCTAGGAAGCATTCATTCCACACTCCTACCACTCCCACGAAGAGAAGAATATTATGAAAAGGAGTTTCAATATGTTGAAATCACTGGGGGAACACATCATCCTCCCACATGTGTCACAGAGTAATAATTTTTTACATAAATAGGACACCCAATAAAACCTACCACCATAAAAACATGAATATGGGGGGTGGAGAGTGCACCAATATTCCTCCACTGACTGTCTGGATGAGCCTATGTAGACCCATGCAACAAATTGATGTACCCCGATCTAAAAGTGTTCTTCGCAGAAGCATCCCCAAACCTGCAGATTTGGTCACCACCAACTAAAAATGTAATCATGATTATATAGATAATACATCGATATATTTCATTAATCCAACCACAAACTCTATCCCAATCTCACTCTTCTAAATAATCATCTATGAGGTTGTGAAATTTTGCATAATTTAATAGCGAAATGACAGGCGAAGAGACTCTAATGTTGACCCCCTTGACCAGCCACTGGTCTCCCCATACATTCACCTTCTTCCCATCAGTAGTCCTCCAAACACTGCCACAATTGATCAGAAGGATAACACCACAAGAATATTCTCTGCATAAATATAGTCCTGGGTTTAATAGAAGCATGTATGATGTCAGAATTTGGGAAATACTTTGTTCAAAAGACTGAAGAGAAAAGGGAATTGGTACATGACATTAGGCTCTGCCCTTGTTTTTCCAAAATATAATCATTGAACCATTGATGGTTATTAATCATAAGGTCACCACATGACTTCGAAACAAACATCTTATCCCACATGATCTAGTGGGTGTTGTGTTTTCCATTATTCTAACCCCATCACAAGTTTTCCACCCGAGAATGAATCCGATCAACGAGGGTAACTGGGAACTTGAAAAAGGAAATGGAATACAATGTGACAACTTCAGACACATATTTAACTAGAACATCATTCCCCGCATTGGATATTTTTCTACTAGACTAAACACTGATCAAATTATCAACTTTGTCCATGATTGAAACGAAACATGTTTATTTGTTCTTCTGATAGATGTTGGGAGCCCCAGGTATATCTAATGATTCTTGACCATAAGAAACCTGAATAATCTCTCAATCTCTTGTTGCATCATCATTGGAACACCTTTGTTGAAGGATAGTTCATATTTAGAGGCATTAATCCATTTCCTAGAATCCTTGTAAAAAAGGTTGAATGTCATCATTATTGAGTAACACTCAAGGGTATTAGCCTGAGTAGACAGAAGTAAATCGTCTGAAAATAAATGATGAGAACCATTGAAACATACCATGGATCCATGAAAATTCACCATGATCTATCGAATTTAAAAGGATATGGGAAAAAATATTCTATACAAGAATGAAAATGTAGGGAGAGATTAGGTCCCCTTATCATAAACCTCTCGAGGGTGTGAAACTAGAAAACTACTCCCCAATGATGTTGATTCTATATGAAACTGAAGTAACATAGTTCATAATGTTAAGTATCCATTTATCTCCAATCCCCGGTTTTTATAGTACAATATCGATAAAAGGACATTTGGCTATGTCATAGTCTTTTATAATATCTAGTTTCAAGCCCAGGACTTTTTTTTGGATAGGGTCATAATGTAGTGGTATATCTCATAGGAAATGGCTGCATTATCATTAATGGTCCTCTGTGAGACAAAATAAATCACATCTTAAGACACTAGAAGACGGAAAAAAACTATTACCCTAGACACCAAAATCTTAGGGTAAATTTTGTAAATAACATTGCAGAGGATGATTCGATGGAACTCCATAATCTTATCAGGTAATTTAGATTATGGGATGAGGGTAATAACAAACTCGTTAATATTTTAAAATTAATTCATACCTTCCTAGAAATACTTCATCTTCTTGATCATGTCTAGTCCGAAAATTTTCCAAAACCATTTGTAGAAAAGTGCATGAAATCTGCAAGGACGCAAATAAATTCATAGAATGAAAATGGTGACGATCCCTTCACATTTCATCATCATAATTTTCCCTCTCTAGACAAAATTTCATATCATCAGAAAAATTTATTGGGATGTAGCTGGTGAGACTAAGAGGGATGTCAATGTAGTCTACATTGAAAATATTTCCAAATAATTCCATATTAATTTAATGAATTCTAACAGCATCCTGCATCACTCCACCTTTCAAATCATAAAGGGGGGAGATGTGGGTTTTCCTCCTTCTCTTAGTATCACTTCTGTGGAAGAAAGTAGTGTTATGGTCACCTTCGTTGATGTTAGAATATCTTACCTAGATGAATGAGTATCTTTATTTTTCCTTATGCACAACATTCAAATACCTCTCATGGTTCGACATATCCTTGATCATAGTGTCAGAAAAATTATGGGCATAGTGAAATTTTATCCACCGTTCTGCCCTATTAATGTGTCGGTCTATGGGCCTAATCCTAGATGAACTCCAATTCTTCAGCCTAATACTATCATTCTGGTTTTGAGAGCTAACTTACTTTTTCAGACCACCCCTCCAAATATCATGAATGGTCTCCTCACAACTCCAATCATAGAACCATAGACTCTAAAACCTAAACGTACACCCACCTCTACAACGATTCCTTTGGGGGGATGTTAAAAGAAGGATTAGAGAGTGGTCATAGGCAACCGGGGCCAGGTGTTCAATAGAGTATGCACAGTTGATAGATTTCTAGTCATATATCACAAAAAATTTGTCCAATATTTCAGCGATGCATCCCTCTATTGAGGTACCCATTTTCCAAGTGAAAGGAGAGCCTGGAAATCCTAATCAGTGAGGGAGTTCAAAAGTATGGATTTCATAAAATCCATTATAGTTTCATCACTCCTTAATAGGCCACTTTATTTTTTCTCACATGAAAAAATTTCATTGAAATTACCCCTAATGAGGAGAGAACCATAAAATTACTCACAAATCCTAAATTACATGTTCCACGATTTTCCCTTATCATGAAAGGAAGGCCACCCATAGAACTCAATGAATAACCAAGAAGGGGAACTCAGGGATTCAAACATAACAAAAATGTGGTTACATGAGTAGTTTGAGATATTAATTCAAAAAAACAGCCTTCAAAATAAGACAAAGACACACTACATGACCCTACCTCCCAACACAAAACACGTTCTTAAAAAAGGAAAAAGAACCAATTAAACGAGGCTGAAAGTCCATTGAATGTTAAAAACATAGGATAATCCAACTAAAAACTCAGTTTTATTTGTCTTATAGGATATTTTGGGCTTTGGAAAATATAATAGGGGAATCATTTCTATCATTATTTTGTAGATATTGTCTCAAGATTTGATTTGATATATGGAAGAGCTCAAACGGACACTCAGATCAAAAGTTCTAACATTTTGAATTTTGGGTTAGATTTTCATTTTATTTTAGAAATTTTATTAATTTTTTTATTTTTTATGTTTTAAAATTGGTATTAAATGACTATTACTCAATAATAATTAGAAATTTATTAATTAATAAAAGTTATTTAATTATTTTATAATCCAATTTCACTAAATATCTTATATTTTAAGTGTAAATGTCTAGTTAGCCTTATCTTAAATATATTTTATTTTTAATGAAATATGATATATTTTTTGTAATATATCATTTATCAATGCTAGTAAAATAATATTGAAAAATCACCCTTTATTAACGCTACAAAAAAAGTGCTAATAAATGGATTCCCTTTAACAGTGCTAAAAAAATCGTGATAAAGTGGTACCTTTATTAGTGAATAAAAACTGATAAAAGGGTACTTTTAACATCGATTTTTAACACTATTAAAATCACCTTTTATCAATGATTATTTAGGGTGGCTATAGGTACCCCATTTATCAAGGAATTTTTTACCGTTGTAAAAGGGTCTCACTGTATAAATTTGATTCTCTAGTAGTGATCCATGTGTATCGTTTTATTTAAAATTGACATATTAAAAATATATTTTTTATATTTATGTTTAATTTATTTATTTATAGTATGATTTATATAAAAATTGTTTTATTATATAAGTGAATTATTTTTCTCGGGTTAGGGTGGTTTGTTTGGAAACTGATACAATGATTTGTTTTTTTGAAAGGGGGTCGCAGGTGCCAAAGAAAATTAAACATTGGTCTTTTTAAATGTTTTTAGACAATAAATGCAAGTTTAATTATACAAAATATTGTTTTAAATGTATATAATATGATTTTTTAGTATTTTTAATGTAACTTTTATTTCAAATAAATTACTAATTTTCATGTTTGTGCATTTTCATACAGGTGTATTTTGTGTAGTGTATTGTTATTCAAACAACATGTTGCAGTAGTAGGTCATTTATCAACTTTAATGAAAACAATGATAAATGGGTCCTCATTATAATGATGTTGATGACAAAAGTGTTTTTTAGCGCAGTTAAATCTCATTTCGTGGTGAAAAAAGGTAAAGTTGTTATTGTGGAAATTCAATTTCTTTAGTGACAATGATATCTATTTGCAGATATTAAATGAAAATGACTTGAACACATTGTGGTCGTAAATCAAAAGAGTACATGTAGCGTCTCTAGATGAGGAAGTAGGTAAATACAAGATATAATTGGATGACAATAATATATCACCATGGATTTCATGAAGGAACGATGATTAGTTTATTAAAAAATAAAAAACATTATTTTTAAAATATTGAAAATTAAAAAAAAATCATATTCTCCATTAATAATTTAAAGATAAAAAAATAAGTATAAAACTAATGTTCATAAAGATATTTTAAACCAAAATTCTCTCTCAATTTAAAAAATATAATTTTTTAAAAATAAATATAAAAACTCATTTTTCATTAATTAAATTCAAATAAAAAATTTAAAGTAATGCATACATTAACTTAAAAAATAAAATTTATTTTTTATTATTCATAAAAATAAATTAAAAAACTAAATTTTATTTAAGAAAAATTAATAAAAATTCCCTTTTCCATATAACATAATAATAAATTATATATTAGAAATTTAAAAAAGTATTTTTTAAAAAAAATTATCCCCTATAAAATTTAAAAAAAATATCTCAATTTTCATATTAAAAAATTACTTAAAAAATATTTTATTTTAAAATAATATATATACATTTTTTTTTATTTATTTGGAAACTAAAAATTAATTTTCTTCTTTTATATTCATATAAATAAAAATTTTATCTTTTTCTAAATGATCTCGTTTTAAATTTGAAATACCAAAAAAATCTGCCATATCCTTTCAAAAAAATTATAAATTTAAATTAAAATAATTAAAGATAAAATGAAAACTTATTTATTTTACCTTTAAATATATTTAAAAGAAATGTTATCTATTTATTTTTTAACAAAGTTTAAATTTTTTATTTTCTAAATTTATTTTAAATTGAAGTAGATTTTTTTTATTTGGTAATTTTTTGATTTTATAGGAAGGAAATTTTGTTTCTAACAGAAAATAAAAAAACTCGAATTTTTAAGTGAGTGGTTTATATTATTTTTTTAATAAAAAATAATTTTTTCTATGTTATTTTGAAGAAATTATTTTTTTATTATTTTCTTAAAACGTAGTAGTGGACATTATTTTCATTTAATTTAATTTATTTTTAAATAAATGATATTTCGTTGAATTTTTTAAAAGGAAATAATGGATTTGATTTGTTGGTATGGGATAAGTCAAAATATTTTTACAAAACCTGGTCCTAGAATGCATGAACGATGTTCATAAAAGCCACACTAGTAGTCTAAAAATAATCAATAAGTTATTGTAAAAATATTTTAACATTAATAATTTTATTTAAAAATAATAATAGTTTGATTATTGATACTTATTCAAATTGACTGTCATAGATTAAAGATGTTGTATATAATATGAAATTAATATTATGTTTTTGAAAGAATTAAAAAAAATTAAGAGGTCATTTTCTAACTAAATTGATGCTAAAAATTAAAATCTCATAAATAAATAGCATACATATATTAGTTTTAATTACATGTTTAATGTTAAAATAATAACTAATGTCTAAATCTATGTTTAGGAGGTTTCTCTATGTCACATATGGGAATATAAATACATATCTAAACCATAGGTCTTGGTTTGTTGGTGTGGCATTTTCATGCACAATTGTAGGCCTATGTAAATGTTATTGGGACTTCTTAAACACAACCCATGAGGCAAGGGTTTCCCTCATACATATATTTTACAAATTGGATCCCTTCATAATCTATGTAGGATAACCCAATAATCACCCACTCATAAACACTAGGGCGATGAACAGATAATATTTTTCAGTGATCGGGAAATTCAAATTGCTCAAATGAAACTATACAACAATCACTACTAAAACACAGAGTTTTATCAGCACTATAAAAGCCTTTATTAGTTCTATAAAAGCTCTGATAGTCGAGGTGCTATTAAAAGGGGGTCCCTTTTATTAGTGCTGAAAAAAGCGCTGATAAATGCCTCTTTTATCAGCGCTAAAAAATGCGATGATAATAGTAAAAAAATATATTAAAAAATAACTATATTTCTTCATTTATTAATATATATATATAGTTAGTTATATTTATATATTTATATTTATATATAATTATTTATGTTGTGATTTTCCTTGGTGTTTTTGTGTGATGGATTCCTATCACAATTAACTCTCTACAGTGGGAATCCAACATAAACAACCAGTCACAATGGACATTATTTTTATAGTGATATATAAATGTTATATTATAGTGATATGAGCTTTATAAATAAATATACCAATACATAAAATATAGATTATTTTTAAATTTATATATTTGTATCATATAATATAATTTATATTATACTTATATATTTATAATCATATGTTTGCGTTTATATATATATATGTGTGTGTGTGTGATTATATACTATAAAATATATAAATAATATATCAAATTGTTTTTACATATATACGATATATTTTAAAATTACAATTCATATTAAAAAATGATTTATTATTAACCTTATTTTCGTTATTAATATAATAAAAAATTAGCAAAATGAAATGAATCAATAGAAATATATAATAATTGGTTTTTTCTTGGATTTTCAATGAAAATACCTTTTCCAACCAGAGAGTTGAAGACTTTCTGCCCCACACACCACCTCTGTCCTTCCCTCGATTCCACCACCTCTTTGACTGCACTGATGAATTCTAGTCGCAAATCATCCATACCTCAACTGAGTTCCACTTCCTCCATGAATGCATTACATGACCACACTCGTCCCCACCATGACCACCTCAGACATAGGCACATTTACATCCCGCCTAATCCGCATTAAGTCTCTACCATGACCTTCCAAAGTGACAGTACCATGCTCCTCCCCACACATCGGCACATCCATATCCCACCTCAATGTTGGGGGATTTTTATTGAACATTTTAAACCTAATTATCAACGTCGTGGATTTTAAAAATTCTGTTGAATTTTAATTTAATAATGTAGAATAGATTTTGAGAATATTTGACTCACATGTAACATTTGATGTTGATTTTAATTCAATTATCATACATTTGAATCGTATAAACCATTATACAATATTTAATATAAATATATATATATACATATATATACAATTATCTCTATATATTTTTATTCCTTTAAATTTTTATCTAACCACTCATAAATAGAAATATATTTTTGTAGAGCTTATCTCTAAATCTCCAATTGTACATAGGGGTGGGAAAATAGGTTATGGATCGAACAATTAATTTAAAACTAAAACAAAAAATGGAAGGGTTATACTAAAATAATTATTGGTTAGTAAGAAAATTATTTGGTTAATAACATATTTTCTATTGGTTTTGATTATTAATTTTAATAACTGAAACCTAATAAAATAACTGAATTTATAAATTTTTTATTTTATCATTAATTTAAAATTTTAAATAACTTATGAGATAGATTATAACAAAAAACAATATATTTTTGTTTATAAATTTATATTTTTTTCAGATATTTTTTTTAACATAGGGATTTATATATAAATTTGAGTTTTTTTACACTATTAGGGTAGATTTTTTTAATCTAAGGAATTTTTTTAACTTCAGTAGGATTTCTCCGATGATCAACATTCCTACAATGGGTTTTCCACCTGATAAAACCAATTTTTATCTTAGTATAAGTTCCTAAAAAATTAACAAATTTTAATTTATATGTTATATAATTCACATATGATTATTTATATTATTAGTTACAATATATATTAATTATATTATGAGTTATACTACTAATTTTATTGTTAATGGTGATATTTTAAATTTTAAATTAGTTATTAATTATTATTTTTTATTTTTATTAATAATTATATTATAAATTAATAATTTCATTTTTAATTAATTACCTCTACAAATTATAATGGCTATTATTAAAAAAACTAATGATATTATCAGTTATTAAATTTTTTAATTACTTAAATCATTGTTACTAATTATATCATAAAAATAAAATGACACTTTTATATTGATCCCACAAACATCGGGTCATACCAGTCACATCATATTTTTGGATTGACGTTTAGTTGATTCCTACACATCATAAATGATTTATGTATCCATTACAAGAAAAGTGTCAGTTAGCGGCAGTTATTATTTGATTTTCAAGCGGTTTAAACTACCGCTAAAGTTGATATCTGTATACACCATGCGGTGGTTCCTCCCATTCAATACCATAGATCCAAGCATGAGATGTATTTTTTTTATCAGAACTAAGAAAAAAGCTCTAAAAAAGGGGGGCCTTTATCAGCGCTGTCTAAAAGTGTAAATAAATCAACCCTTAATCAACACTAAAAATGTTTATAAATGTGTACCCTTTAGCAGTGCTTTCATTATCACTGATAAATGGGGGTATTTATTTTTTCAAAAATATAATCCTCCAACCTAAGATATCATCCAATTGCAATGTAAATAATTCTGGAGGAAAAATGAAAGCCATCAATTAGATCCCCTGATGATTCCCAAATGCAGCTAAAAAATTTTCCATTCAATTTTCCTCTCTCCTAATAAAGGGAAAACAACATGAAGAGAACAAAGACAACAAATATCTGATGATGTCGATAAGGACCCATAGGATTTGAGGACACATTCATCCTCCTTAAGTGCGTTGTTAATAACATAGAAATTAGATTCAACCACAACATCCTTCCATCCAAGAGTCATGATGAAATTCATACCCTTCCAAATATCCATAGCCTCTTCTAGAGGAGGAGAACAACCCACAATGTCATAGGAATGATGATCCTAAATAAGAGAGTCAACGTGATCCCATAGGATTGCCCCAAGGCCAACAAAACCATCCCCATGGGTGGCTATATAAGTATTATGTTTGAGAACACCCAATGGGAGAGGCATCTAATAGGAGGGGAATGAACATGTGAAGGTGGACGAGCATCCTCAATATCTATCCACTGAGATCCCTAGTTATGAATCATGTAAATAAAAACCCTATTGTCTTTAAAAATGTCCTAAAAATGAATTTGTTATGGGAATACCAAATAATCCAAGCCCAACGTAATTATTAGCACAGATAAAAGTTTTTCATAAAAAATAATAATTAATTACATAAAATTATTATATTTATATCCAAAAATAATGTTGATTTTTATACATTAATTAAAAAAATCATGTTTATGATTAATATAAATTTGTTAATAATTCAAATATATTTATAATGTTTTATAAAAGTATTTATAAGATTATAATTAAATAAATATATATTTAAATAATTATAATATTATAATTAGTTCTTAAATAAATAATATATTTATTATCTTTATCATATTTCTAAATTTATATAAATACTTTTAAAATATATATATTTAAAATAATAATTAGAACAAAATAAATATATATTTAAGTAAATATGTGTTTCCAATGAATTGGGTCAATAAATATATCGAAGTGTGATTATAATTGACGTACATATATGTTATGTATTCATCATGATTGTTCATTTATACATTACAAAAGTTAAATCTCACACGGATAGAGTTTGAACATCAGTTAATGGATAATCAATGATAAATTAATGTTAGTGTGAGTTTTAACATCAGTTATGAAATAAGTGACGTCAAAATGTGGTATTTAACATTCGTTATTAAATAACTCTTCATCCCCTCGTATTAGATGATTTACTCCCCCTCATGGTGATTTTAAAATTAATAACGATGCATCAATTCCTTGTGGTGGATCTGTTGGCCTTGTGGTAGTTCTCTAGGACCTTGGAGGCTATATTTTGGTGGCATATCATTCCTTAGAAATTTTTTTCTTGTCTCCTCTGATAGTAGAGGACATGACTATATAGAAGGGTTTGTAGTTCATTTCGTCTCTAGGCTCAATGTATATTGTGGTCGAATCTAATTATAAATTTATTATTGATGCACTAGAGGAGGAAGAAGGTGGCCACCAGGCCTTTGGGTCTATTACCGACATCATCATATCATTAGTTCTTTTATTCATTTCTTTTTTTTCCTTTGTTAGGAGAGAGGACATTGATGTGTCCCATTTTATAGCTACTTTTGGGAGCTGTTGAGGATCAAATTGTGTTGTAGCTAATTCATACACATCTCAACTAAATCATAGATCATTTTCCTACAATATAAAAAAATTGAAATGTGTTTTCTTAGTTTTGAGTAGGTCAATTGTCCTTTTTACTAAAATTGTTGTTTATTTTAAATAAAAAAGATGCACTTATAGTCATACCAGTCACACTGTGCGTTATATTGATGTGTGGAAGATTCCTATATGTCCCAAATGACTCATGGATTTTTTCCCTAATGTATCTATACAATCTGAATGTGTTTTCTCATTTTTTTAGTACACCAATTGTTCCTTTTAACTAAAATTGATGTCCATTTTAAATAAAAAGATGTACTTTGAGTGTTACCAGTCACACCGTGTGTCAGTTTGAGGTTTGGCTGATTTCTATACAACCCAAATGAATCCCGGATATTTTTTTAATTAATAAAAAAATCCAAATATTGTTTCTCGGTTTCAATATGTCACATGTATTTTTTATTAAAATTTCATTTTAAACTAGAAACACACTGTTTAACTCATACATGTTACATCATTTATTGGTTGGACATGAGGCCTATTCCTACACATCACAAGTGATTTATAAATTTTTTTACTAAATTATCATGAAAATATGACCATGTTTTCTCAAATTTTATTGACTGTCATATTTTGAAGTAAAATGTCAATTTTAAACTGATAACAGACACTTTGAGTCATACCAGTCACACCATTTTTTGGATTGAGGTGCAGCTGATTTCTAATCATTTTAAATCACTTATGGATCATTATAATAAAATATCAAAATAATTTTAATTACTTTTTGGGTTTTTGAGTATGTTATTTGTATATTTTACTAAAATTAATGTAAATCTTAAATAAAAAAGACACACCTGAAGTCATACCGCTCACATCGTTTGTTTGATTGAGGTGTTGTTGATTACAACATGTCCCAAAGTCTGAAAACAATCCATACATCCAAGGAATCCTCTAGTATAAGAAAACTAATCTCATGTGAGTAATACTAATAATTAAAAACTTAAACATAAATATGAAATAATCCATTACTTATATAGAATTCTTATCTTCAAGATATTTTTATACATTCTATGATTAGGTATGATGCCCATTTGTTTATAATAAAATGTATATCGTCTTATGAATATGATATTTTTAAATAGCCATTAAATTATTGGAAATTTTGAAAAACACAAGGTATTAGTAATTATTTTAAATTAAGTAGAAATTATCTTTAAAAATACTTCTTTGGGGATGTCTGTTTTTTTATAGAATATGATCTCTCTCATAAATTTACAAACAAAATAACCAAAATATTTTACATTTTATTGTTTCATACACTGTATAAACATTATGGAATATAAGTAATTTTTTTTGGTATGTGTTTGGATAGATAAAAATTATAATATATATCATGATAATTATCCATTTTTAGAACTTTTCAAGGTCCTTGTATGCAATAATTTTCCTCATGCCATGATTTAGATGACATTTACACACTGCCCTATAATAATATAATCCTAATTAAAACATATTATAAATTATATAATTCTATTTTCATTTATAAATTTTTGGATATTGTGAATAAAAAATTGAAAAACATCACCATGTGTGGTCAGTTTGTTGAAAATCCATTCTATGAATCCAAGAAATAAATATTTAGAGTATCCAAATTGATTATAATGAGAATCCATTGTTTCATAAAAATATAAAAATGAATATGTGATGAATGAAATGAAAAATATATTTTATATGAATAAATTTTATCATTTTACCCATGCATCATTGGTATTAAAAAGATTATTTCATTCCAAAGTTTTATATCAAACGATATTCCCATGTTATCCACTATCTCATAAATTTGTTTGGAATCAATTTTTTTTGTCAGTAGAGGTGACTTAAGGACTAACAAGTCCTTTTTTATTGTGAAATCCATTGAATTGGTTTTGATATATATTCCTACAACAAAATTGAAATTTATTTAGTCTTAATTAACATAGTATATCATCTTTTGTAAAATTAAATAAAAAATCATAACTCATGTATACATTTACAAATGAGGCTCCAAGAAATTCATAGTAGAGGATTTCATCTACATTCATAGAAGAAATGTATTTAGTAACTTCCTCTCCATACATTTTTTTCTTCAAAATCATCTATGTGACTGCTAACACTTTGTAACTTTATATCCTCATGAACCTTCAATGTTTGTAAATGCAGATATTCAATGTGGGGGGTAAATTTGATTTTGGAAGAACATTTTGATTGGTTTCTTGATCCTTTAGATGTTTCTGTGTTTACATATCATTTCAACCCCTTACCATTGTCCGACTATAATATTATTTGTCAGTTTAAGCATTTTTCATTAATTTTTAATGCTTTATCTTGAAAAGTAAATTTGAAATGAATACCAACTTGTCGACATATTTTTTACAAGATGTGGAGGCCATGTGATAAATGTTTTACTTCTTGGTCAACGGTATGAATATCTTCCTCATGAACTAGAATAGGTAGGTCAGAACATGGATCATGGGCCATGCTATTAGAGACTGTCACAATATATGTTGGAAGTGTTCTATCATGCATCACATTATTTTGGATATTGAACATTGTATACCTCTATACAAGGCGATGGGTGGGTGCTGATAGATATAAATCATAGTCATTATCACCCTGCAGAATATCAGTACAGGACAGGTATCATTATTCTTCTAATTCACATTTTATAGAAATAATTATTAGAACATTTATTAACTTTTCCAAGTAGCTCTTTATGGGGAATGGCTCACCTCCAAGCAAGTGGGGGTGGGGCGGTATATTCACATAATGGTTGTTCTTGGGTTATTTTTCTCTTTGCCTCCCCCCATAAATGTTTCTAGTAACTCTCTATTCCATTTTAATTGTTCTACAGGTGTTGATTGTTTTTATTTCATTTGTTTCATTTTTTATCTTTATCCTCCTCTTTTTTTTATCAAAATATATTTGGGGTGTCACCCCAAAACCCACACCTCTGACTTGACCATATTATTCTAGCCACTTCAATGCCACTGATAGTAGGTGTTCAACTGGTACTGGAATTGATGATTCCTATGACTATTTCATATATAAAATATTGGAAAATAATTAATATTTATTATGTAATAGATATTTAAATAAAAATAATAATTATGTAATAATTACACACATTTCCCACCCTATTTATGTGTTTTATTATATTATTATCCCATGTTTATTTACACATGCCTCTTTTTAAAAAACAAGGTGTGGTATGGAAGTAGAATTATATTTCGGTAGGGGTACATTGGTTTTGTTTCCAGTACCTTATTTGCATCACTCTGATGCTATTTCATAAATAAAAAATTATCGATCAATGTGATGAATATATATATTTACAATTAACATATAACTATACAAGGTGTACATGAAGAGACATATCTACACGATGTCCGATAAATTAATCCCATGCTTCATGGGTTCTCATGTTTTCTTACATAAGTGGTGGGTGCATGTTTATTTTTCCTTCAGAATCATTAAGATGATGCCTCATTTAAATTGTGTGAAAATATATGTGAATCCTTCTTACAAGAATTAATACACATTTCTTATAGGATTAACATACTATAAATACACTCTTATTGGGATGGTAAAGAGTAATTCAATGATCCGTTATTTTATTTTTTTACTAAAACAAATAAATAATATTGTAATGTTATGGTAATTTCTTACCACATCAGTGTATTAAGCATGATCGCAACATGGTGCCACGAATCTATGTCAATAAACTCACATTACTAAATGATTATTGCAATGTAACTGTTTAAAAAGGCGTTTTTGGGTTTAACATGTTGGGCACTTTCATTCAATACGACCTCATATTCGATGCCTTTGATTTTCCCATTAACGATTTTTTATAACACCCTAAAACTATGGAATTCCAATTTTTTCTACTTCTCAGGTCCACAATCACCTACCATTTACGTGGATTCAAAACATCCAATATTTTGTTTCTCTAGAGTGGTAGCATCATCATGTGCAGATGGTCATTGAACTTCTTCACCGGGAGAATCAATAGGTTGAGAAACCTATTATTCTGTATGATTGGGATTACCAACACAGGTAGAAGGAAATTGTTCCTCTGCACTGTGAGCACCAGTAGTTTGAAAGACATGTTGTTACTTAGTATTGGGAGTACCAAAATGTTCAGAATTCATTATATATATAATTGGTTTAACATTTGATTTATATTACATAAATACAATAGTGAATAAATAATAACATGTGATAACACAATTTATATTACAAAAAATATATAACCTTGTTATTGAAATCTATTTTCTTAATAGCTAAAGAGATTTAACCCATATATAAACAATCCATATCCATTCATAATGGTCTCCTCTGAAATTCAAAACACCATCTACATGGGGTCCACTGTTAAATGATTGTGACATCCCAATGAAAGTGTCACCCACAGATAAATTTTCGTCTTCACCTTCAGTTTTTTTGGTCGATAACATAAAAATTGACCACTTTTAGTTTGTGGTATCTGGAACATAAAATACTTGTACTACCTATGATTCCATTGTAAATGGTACATCTTTATACCCTTCCTTACTGAAATAAACTTTCACAAATCACAATTCATTTATTTTACCATAACTCATGTTATCAACCCACTTGCATTGAAAAAGCGGCACTTGTGATTTTGTATAATCCAACTCACATATTTTCTTGATGATGGAAATGTATGAAATATTCAAATAAAATTGATTTCATTCCTTAGTACCAAAAACATGAATTGCTTCAAACACAAGTGTAACTCCACTATTTTTCTCGGTATTGTCTTGATCATGTCAAATTGAATATAATTTATCACCCTTAATTACAATACCATTTTATGAAAATACATACACTCTTTGTCTTCTAGCTAACCAACTACTTTGTTCTGAAATTAAATCTGAATTTTTATCTGACTCGTTAAAAATATAGTCCTGAAACCATTTTATAAATTGTTTATTATGCATATTTGATATCCATCTTTCATCACATTATGGATTAAAATACCAAATTATTTATTTTTGGGTTTCAAAATATGTGGAAACCTCCCAACTATTATGAAAATTTTAAATGAGGTCCGGTTTCTAATCAACAATATTGATTTTGACAATATGTCTTCCAGAAATTCCTTCACCCACAAGATTCCCAGTGTGATGAGATTTCTGTAAAATAATGAGTTCTACACCTAATAGGTATTAAATATAGAATTAAATGTCATTATAATAAATATATTTCTCTATAATACAACCCTCTGATAAACATTGATTTTTGATATACTATTTCACAATATTCATATACCGTTCACTGGGATACATCCATCAATAGTGAATAGGACCACATAGTATAATCACTCTCACAAAGTGAACCCTAAGTTGAACCATTATATAAAAGAATAATAGAATAAATAACATTTCCAATTTATATAATATGATGAAAAGTACACTTTACATAGCCCTAAATTTGGCCAAATCTATTACTTTACCACATACAGCTTTGAAGAAGAAACAATACATGGCTATTGAATGAATGAAATTCATGTAAAAAATGCAACGTAAAGCTACATGAATTAGATCTTATATTAAAACATGAAAAACATGTTATTTAAGACCCTTTAACATTAAATAAGTTTTTGACATGAGATTCTTGATATTTGATGATTACGCTTCTCAAACACTTACTTCAATCAAGAAGCTTCAAATCTAATATATAATCTTCTCGTAAAGTGTGTAAGAAGTTGGAGGAAGAAAATTTAAACTTTCGCCCTTCACTGGGAACAACTCTTCTTATATTCCCATGTGATCTATGTCCAACCTCACCCTAATACCATCATTTATTTTTTCAGGTGCATTAACAAATGAACTGATGGAACTATCACATACATTTTTTTCAACATGCCCTACATCATAAAAATTCCTGATATACATAGAATTATTGTATGATAATACAAAAAAAAACCTTGTCACATTTTGTAATTGGTTTTAGTAAGGATTTTTAAAAACTATTTACCAAATGCAGTTTCCACATCTTTTATTTTCTCAAACAGTTGATCACCTATTTGTGGAGACACTGTTGTACGTTCTTATGAACATCCATCAAATGTTGTTTTCCTTGATAGGTACTTATCCCATCGGGGTAGAAATCTAAAATATCCTAAAATCAATGTATTTGATGAATGTTTCAAATTAACTAACTATGTACCTGATTCACAAACAAGACAACCATTAGTTATTTTAATGCTATATTCTAAAAAATATCTATAAGTAGGAAATTCATTTATCATACCATACTACATGACTCTCAATGAGAAATATTAATTTGTGTAATCATCATACACCGTAACATCATAATCATCAGCACCTCTATACGATTTACATTTTTGATAGTATAACTCAAAGTGTCTATTTTTTATTTTAAATTGACATTGATTAAAGTAAAAACAACAAGTGACATATTGAGAACAAATAAAATGTATCTTTATTATTTTTTTATTTTATGAAAATGATCTATGAGACATTTTTGATGTCTAATACTCAACCACACCTCACTATGATGCACGGTGTGACCGGTTTGACACCAACTATGTTTTTTTATACAAAATTAACATTAATTTGTTTAAAAAGAACGAGTGAAATACTGAAAAATGGGAAAACACATTCATATTAATTTTATACATTAGGAAAATGATCCATCAATCATTTGAGACATGTAACTAAATATAATGCTCAGTGTGGATGTTATCAATCAAAATGGCTCTTTTTATTTAAAATAGAGATGAATTTAATTAAAAACAACAAGTGACATACTAAAACCCAATAAAACACATTCGGAATGTTTTGATATTTTTTTAAAACAATATAGTAGTCATTCCGGACGTGTAAGGATAATCCTCACCTCAATATGACACATAGTGTGTCGAGTATCACTCAAATTGTCGCTTTTTTATTTAAAAATGACATTAATTTAAATAAAAAAGTGACATACTAAAAATGGAGCAAACACATTTGGATTATTTTTATTTTTTAGTACAATGATATATTAGTGATTTGAAACATGTTTGGATCATCCAAACCTAAATACGAATCACGGTTTGGTCAGTATAACTCAATGTGTCTATTTTTATTTAAAATTGTCATTAATTTATGTAAAAAAAGTGACACACTGAAAACTAAGAAAACACATTTGGATTGTTTTTATTCTTTATGAAAATGATTCATTAGTCATTTGTGATATGTTGTAGTTAACCATACCTAAATCTAATGCATGGTGTGACCAGTATGACTAAAAGTGTTGGTTATCAGTTTAAAATTGACATTTTAGTTAAAAATGTTTCACTCATTGGAAACCATTAAAATACACTCCAATTGTATTTAAAACTTATTACATCAATTCATAAGTCATTATTGATGTGTATAAAGCTGTCTCACATGAAAATGATGCACGATAGGACCAGTATGACTCAAAATGCATGTTTCCAGTTTGAAATGATATTTTAGTAAAAAAGCCCAACTAACATACTAATAACCAAGAAAACACAATCAGATTGTTTCGATACATTAGGAAAACAATCCATTAATAATTTGTCATATGTAAGAACCTTCCGCACCTCAATACAATGCATGGTTTGGGCAGTATAACTCCAAATGTGTCATTATTTAAAATTGAAATTAATTTTAGTAAAAGATAAAATGACATAATAAAAATTGAGCCAACACATTCGGATTATTTTGAAATTTTAGTACAACAATCCATAACTCATATGTAACATGTTGAAATCAACACCACCTCAATAGGATCCACGGTATGATTGGTATAACTCCAAATGTTTTATTCTTATTAAATATTTATATTTTATTAACATGTTATTTCATATTAATGGTTTATTTATTTATTTATAGTATAACTTACATAATATTTGTTTTATTATATTTGTGGAATCATTTTCTAATGTTGAGATTATTTGTTCAATAACTGATACCAAGGGAGAAATTTTTTTAAAGGGTATCATGGGCATCAAAAGAGAAATAATAATGTTTTAGAATGTTTTTTGGACATTTTTTAATGTAATTATATAAAAAAATTTGTTTGAAATGTAAATACCATTGTATTTTTTCTATATAACATGGGTGGAAATTTTTATATTGATGATGTCAATTAAATGTATATAGAAGTTTTTCTTCTAATTATGTTGTTTAAATTGTTGGTTTTCTACTAGTTATTTTTTATATAAACAACACATCACTGGAAACTAGGACTTTATCAGCACTAAAAGCACTGATAAAGTCCCCCTTATCATTGTTGCAATTAACAGTGATTTTTTAGCACTGTTAAAATCCATTTTGCATTTTGTAAAAGGCCATATGTGTAATAGTGTTTACCACTCGTCCAAATTGTTTGGTTCTCCCTTTAATGATATATCTATTTATTTATATATATATATTTCTTAATATTTATTCAGATATTAATATATATTTATATTAATATATATATATGTATATTTATTCATATATTAATATGTATATATATATATTAATATGTATAGTTAGTTATATTTATATCTACTTATTTATATATATATATTTTTATATTTTTTTATTCGTATATTTATTCGTATATTAATATATATATATATATGATTATTTTTAAATACATTTATAAAATATGTTTTTGTGTGTGTGTAAATAAATAAATATATACATACATACATATATACAACATACACAAACACGCATATATATTTATATATATATTATATGTGTATCAGTAATTATAATTACACATATTTATATATATTCACATATATTAATAATTAATATTTATATGAATATGATAAAATATATTGATAATATATATCAGTTTATCAATATAGACACAGACTAATATATATATATATTTATAGACACTCTCAGATTATATAAGTATATTAATATTCAAATATTTGTGTTTCAAATAAAATAGATATTAGTTTTTATTTAGTTAAGGCCTATATATTGGGAAATATATTTTATATGTAAATATGTTTAATTATTTATCAATAAAATTAAATTCTTATGTGTGAATATATAAAAAAAATATGTATATATTGTTATATATTTCGTAATAAATAATAGTATGTTGTGAAAAATGATAAAATTCCAAATCCATAATATCAATATGAATGTAATCCCTATGAATAAATTCAATCCTTTCTGAAAACGGAAAGAATACACTCTTAAATGAGGCTGAAATTCCATCGAATGTTAAAAAATTTGGGTATCCCAACTAAAAACTCAGTTTTATAGGTGCATTTATAAAGGTACCGATGAAACAAACACATTAATTTTTTTTAACATGAATAACATCATGAAAAGTTTTGACGTACAGAAAATTCTGTTATGACAATTCAAAAAAACTGATCACTTTTTTCAACTGATTTTCATAAGGTCTTTAAAAAATGGTTTACAACAAGAAGTTTCCACATCATTTACTTTCTCAAATAGTTGATCACCTATTCCTGGAGATGGTGTTATAAGTTCTTCTGAACATTCATTTATTGATGTCATCCAAATAGGTACATATCCCATCTGGGTAGAAATTTACAATGACCGAGAAACATAGTCTTGGGTGAATGTTTCAACCTAATTGATTGTGTACCTTGTTCGAAAACGAGACACCCTTTAGTTCCTTTAATAATTTATCCTAACAAATTTCCATAAGTACGAATGCCATTTATCATCCCTTACAACATGAATCACTATGTGAAGTCTTCATTAATGGACTCATCATACCACATAACACCTGAATCATCCGCACCTTAATACGACACATGGTGTGGACAGTATAACTCAAAGTGTCTCTTTTTATTTAAAATTGACAAAAATTTAAGTAAAAACAACAAGTGACATACTTAGAACTAATAAAACATATTTTTATTGTTTTATATTTTATTAAAATGATCCATGAGTCATTTGTGATGTGTAGGATTCAACCACATCTCAATACGACACATAGTGTGATTGGTATGACTCAAAGTGTGACTTTTAATTTAAAATTGACATTAATTTATTTAAAAAATGTGACATACTAAAAACCAAGAAAAATAATTCAGAATATTTTTATATGTATCTAAAATGATGAATGGGTCATTTGGGACATGTATCAATCAGTCTTACCTCAATACGATGGATGGGGTGGCATGTATAACTCAAAGTGTCTCTTTTTATTTAAAAATGACACAAATTTAAGAAAAACAAATAGTGACATATTGAATACCAAGAAAACACATAAAAATTGTTTTGATATTTTAGTAAAACAATATATTACTCATTTTTGAATTGTAAGGATCATTCACACCTAAAAAGGACCACGGAGTGGCCGATATCACTAAAGGTGTCTCTTTTTATTTAAATATGAAATTAATTTTACGTAAAAACAACAAGTGACAAACTGAAAACCAAGAAAATGCATTCAGATTGTTTTTATTTTTTAAGAAAATGATTTATTAGTACTTATTTACATATAGGGATCATAAAAACCTCAATAAAATACATGGTGTGGCCATTATAACTAAAAGTGTCTATTTTTATTTAAAATTGACATAAATTTAAGTAAAAAAAACATGTGGCAAACTGAAAACTGACCAAATACATTCAGATTGTTTTTGAAATATAAGGATCATTCACACCTCACTATAAGACAAGAAAACACACTCCGACTATCTTTATAATTTTGGAAAAATTATTAATAAGACATTTTTGATATGTATGAATCAGTCTCACATAAAACCAATGCACAATATGATTGGTATGACTCAATTTTTTTTTTCAAGTTTGAAATGATATTTTATTAAAAAAACACAACAGATCTACTGGAAACTGAGATAATGCATTCATATTGTTTTGATACATTATGAATGAAATCTATCATAGATTTGTGACATGGAGGAATCAGCCTCTATTTAATATGATGCACGGTGTGTCCAGTTTAACTCTAAATGTGTAATTATTTAAAATTGACATTAATTTTAGTAATTGAAGAAGTGACATATTAAAAACTGAGCAAATTTATTTGGATTGTTTTGACATTTTAGGACAGTGAGCCATAACTCATTTTTAATTGGTAGGAATCAATTCCACCTCAATAAGACTTACATTATGACTGGTATAACTCCAAATATGTCATTTTTATTAAATAATGAAATTTTATTAATGATTTATTTCATATTAATGTTTAATTTAAGTCCTTATAGTATTACTAACACAATATTTTTTTCTTATATTTGTGGATGTTTTTGCTCTGGTTGAGATTATCAGTTTGGAAACTTATACATGGGAGGAAATTTTTGAGAGGGGATCATGGGTTTCAAAAGATGAAATAATAATGTTTTTTAATATTTGTCGGATAGTTTTAAATGTAATTATATAAATTCTTTTTTGAAATGTAAATAAATTTTTTTTTCTATATACCATGGGTGGAAATTTCTTTTTTGATGATGTCAATTAAATATATATATCAGGTTTTCTTTCTGGTGTACTTTTTAAATTGCAGGTTTTCTTCTATGTGTGTTATTATATAAAAATCACATTGTAGTTGGCTAGGCCTTTATCAGTGACAAAAAAGTCCTAATAAAGGCCCCCTTATCATCGCTATTAGTAACAGTGCTTTTTAGCATTGTTGAAGTCCATTTTACGTGCTATGAAAGGTCATGTGGGTAAAAATGATTACCATCTGTCCATCTTATTTGGTTCTCCCTTTAATGATATATATATTTATTTATTTATTTATTCGTATATTAATATTTAATTATATTAATATGTATATATATATATATGTATATATATGCATATATATATATATATTTATTAATGTATATATATATATAGTTAGTTATATTTATATATTTTTATTTATATATACTTCTTTATATATAATTTTTGTCATATTTTTCATCCTTATATTTATTATTATATTAATATATATTTATATTATTATTTTTCAATACATTTATAAGATATGTTTTTGTATGTGTGTGTATAAATAAATAAATAAATACATACATACATATATACAACATACATACACACACACACACACATATATATTATTATTTGTGTATCTGTAAGTATAATTATACATATTTTTATATATTCACAAATATTATATATTAATATGTATATCCATATGTTAGAATATATATAGAATATATAAATGAGTTTGTTAATACAGACAAACACTAATATCTATATTAAATATGCAGACACATTATATAAGTATATAAATATTAATATATTTGGGTTTTGAATAAAATGTATATTTTTTATATTTAGATAAATCTAATATATTGATAAATATATTTTATACGTAAATATGTATAATTATTTATTTGTAAAATTAAATATTTATGTGTCAATATTTAAAAAATATGTATATATTGTTATATATTTGGTTATAAATAACAATAAATTGTGAAAAATAATGATATTTTAAAGCCATAATTTCAATATGAATGTAATCCCTAGGAATAAATTCAGTGCTCACTAAAAACGGGCATATAGGACCTCTAAAAATGAGGCTAAAATTCAATCGAATGTTAAAAAATTTGGGTATCGCGACGTAAAACATGGTTTTATAGGACTATTGGGACTATATTTTGCCTCAAACAGTTTGACAATGGGATCTTATATTTTACAAATGTGTAGATCTCATCGTAGACTTCAATTTGATATGTAGTAGAGCTCAAATGGACGCTGTGATCAAAAGTTATTGTCGTTTGATGTTTGAGTTACATTTTTAACTAATTGTAGATATTTTAATAATTTATTGATTTTTTTCTTCAAATTATTATTAAATGATTATTAATTTAAAATATTTAGAAAATTATTAATTAATAATATATTTTTAGATATTTTATAATCTATATTCACTAAACATATTATATATTTGGTGTAATTGTCTATCTATACTAATCTGAAACATATTTAGAAAATATATATTTTATTTATATCAATATTAATATATTTATATATTTATCGCTTATTTTGAACTTTTTTTTGAAATATACCATTTATCAGCGCTAGTAAAAATTCACTAATAAATACCCCACCTTTATCAGTGCTACTAAAAAATCCTGATAAAAGGTTACATTTAAAAAATCTTTTTTAGCACTATTAAAAGTACCTTTTATCAGTGCTTATTTTTAGCGATGATAAATTTACCCCCATTATCATAGTTATTTAGTACTCCTAAAGTGTGGTGCTTTGAAAAATTGTTTCTATGGTAGTGTCCCCACCCAATATTCCTTTGAATTTTTCACTTACTTGATAGAATATACTTTCAAGAAACTACCATCTTTTGGTTAATAGAATTGGGGCTGGTAGGATGACACACAAAGAGGTGAGAGTCTTACTTTTATAATACATCATGAAGAGATTATAAATAATATTATTTAATGTGATATGTATATGAAACATTCATATTGTTTATGGTTGATCCATATATTACATAGTTTGATGTGTACAAGAGGATATACACTAATAATAGTATTGGGTAGATTGTTGGTGAGAGATAGTAACCGATTGTAGTTAATGTTTTTTAAGATTTTTAAATTAACATAATTTATTTTATATCATTTTATTTATATTTTTTGTAATTATAGGAGATATATATTTCAAATATTCATCATATGTGTGGGAGTTAGGCTAAGACTGATGGTGGGTAAAATGCCTCATGCGTGCATGTTTAGATGAGACAACTTAGTTGTGGATGGTTGAAATGTGGTATTTAGAAAGACATGGTGATTGAAATTGGTGTACAATCGACACTGATTAGTTACTATGGTACTGAAGTGATGTCATCATTTAGCACCAAATTTAGTGTGTATGAGATCACCATCCATAACTTATCTTGTATTGTCCCAAAAATTCCATATATTTTTTTTTAAAATTTTATGGAATTATTTCAAGTCCTCGAAATCAAATGGCGTGCGATTTCGGGGCCTGGAGTTCCTGGAATAATCCATCGAAGTTTGTTTGTGTTTTAATTAGCGTGTGAAAGTTGTTTTCCTGAAAAAGTGGAATAAATATTAAACGGTAACACAGATCAGAAATCTGAGGGCACCGTTGCATTCAAGATGGCATGTTTACTATAGGTGTGACTTAAGTTTAGTCAGTACGGGCCTCCTGTGAGAGAACCCAAAATGGAAAAACCGTAAATAAAATAATTAAAATAATTATTTTATTTTTCAAATTCTTATAACTCACCAACTGTAGCTTAGATTGAAAATCCGAGACCAACACTGTACTCATGAGCAAATTCATTAATAAACCAGATACTAACGTTGGCCGGCACTGGCCACCAGTGAACGTTAATTTTTGGCCGTAAATAAAATAATAAGTAACAATTATTTTATTGTAAAAATCCATAACTTTTAAACCGTAACTTGGATTTGAAATATGATAGTACTGTTGGGTTCATTGTGGTGTGTTTCAAATAGGCAGATCCAAACCTCGACTTATGCTGGTCATGGGAGACTATTATAATTTTTCTGAACGTTTTTTCAAGTACGTTCAGAAAATGCGTGAGCGGTGTGATATAACATTTGAATCAATGCTCAGAATTGAAATCTGAGGGCACCAATGAACTCACAATGCTGATATTCTCTTAAGGAAACCATCACCTTGACCGATGTAGGTCGATGGTGAAAGTTAGTTTTCTGGAATTTTGATGGAGAGTTAAAAGAATAGAAATAAAATAAAGAACAACTTTTATTTTATTTTTAAAACCTCCCATTTGATTTTTAGGGGTGGGGACCAACCAAACTAAAAACCCCCAATTTAAATTCAAAGTTGGGGACCACCCGACCCTTGAACTCTCCCTTTAGTGGGAGATAACTCTTGGTTTTCCTCAAATTGATGTGCCAACTTAATTGGTTAATTTACTAAACTTATTTGGCACTCAACCATTTGGTTGGAGAATTATTAGCAAAAGGGATAGATCTCGAGAACTTGGAAGGAGATTCTTCAATGAACAACATCCACTAAAATGAAGAGCATCCTCCAGAATCGTAGAACGAGGATGACGCTTGAGCCCGGATCGAAAACATCTTGTGGGAGCAACAAACGTCGACGTCACCATCTCATCAACTTCGTCTTCTTCCTCGTTCCACCTCAAACGGAAAATTGATGTAGGGGTTTTTATATATGTTTGATTTCGTTTTTTAGATTCTTCATATCCAAAATTCAAGATGATGATGTCCAAACAACCATGGTCAACGTTCTGCTCATAAACCATGCTCCTCTTTCTATTTATTCTTTGCACATTTTTCATGCATTCTTCATCGCATAATAATAAATAGTGGTGGAAGCATAGAGTTTTAATATGAACAATATATGGATGTGAATCCCTCGATGCAAGGATCAGAAATATGCGATCGTTTAATTTTTCAGTCTTGGAACAAGGCCACAATGTGTTACGGAAGGAGGCGACCAAATATTTATTGGCACAGGAAATGCAATATTCCATTTAGTGTGACATATGGATGTGGAGCCATCGTCCCGAGGATAGATAATATGCAATCATTTTATTTTTCAAGGATAGAAAGAAGATGCGACATCCAATAGAAGGAGCGATTTGGCGGAGTAGGGAAATCTGGATCGGATAGTGACGACGGTGCACGCATAGCAAGCAAGGCCTAGTGGCTATGGCCGATGACGAGGCAGATTAAGCAGCAACACAAGTAGGCAGCAGGGAGGATGTAGGCCGTGTGTGATGCGGAGGCGTAGCGGATTCCTGGTTCGTGTATAGGTGTGCAAAATTGTGGAAGAAGAAAATTAGATTGGAGAGAGGTAGGAATAGATAGGAAATAAAATTAAAAGAATAATGAATATAAAAAATAGATAGAGGTGATATTTGGACCCTCGTGAACCAAAATGGGATACACCTCATGTGCGTCAATCTGAAATGATATTGGAGAGATAGGCTTTCAATGAAATGAAATAATAATAATAATATAATTATATTATTATTATTTTTTGTTGTTAAACCCCTAATTCATCTGTAACTTATCTGTGCGACGTCGGTTTCACAAATCGTCAATGGCAGTGTGACCCTGACTTTGAGATGAAAATTATGAGTCTAGTATTGGATGTATTTTTTGGGTTTTTGTATTGGGTACCCAAAACACACAAATAATAATAATACTATATTATTATTAAATCTTCAACCCTCCATAACTCTTGTGTGTGACGTCCGATTGACTTACCGTCTGTGGCGATGTGATCCTATCATTAAGATGGTCTATTTAAGTCTAATGTTGAATATTAAATTCTAGTTCGTGGCTCAGGTTCACAAAACACCCAATAACAAAAATATTTTTATTGTGGGATATTGTATTTGACATATCTCCCTCATACGATGTCGAAATGAATAACTGCCTATGGAACTAGAAACCTTGTATAGAGATGGTCATTTTTGTATACCCTACTTGAGTTTGGATAAAGTTGGGGTACGTCCGGTTCGGAATGAGCACGAATCCAAACAGGCCCTCAAGACTAAAATTCCAATAACATACAGACCGGACATTCGATTGACTTACCGTCTGTTGTGTTGAGACGCCTTTTACATGGTGGTCCTTTGGGATACATATTAGAGGGACTCTACTGTAGTTGGAGATTCAACCAGTGTCTTGAGGAGTAGACCCTCTCGGAGACAAGAGAGCTTAGTGTAGGAACCCTGTATCTGGCTGTGACGATGTAATAGGATCTTGGGTGGGCCTAACGATGTACTGTGACGATGTACTAGGATCCTGTGTGGGTCTGACGACCTACTGACGATATACTAGGTGTAAGGGTAGGTGTCCTCAGAACCAACTCTTTTGTACTTTTATTACATGAATTTTCACTTATTATATATTTTTCATTGTTATGCATGACTATAATATAATAATGTCGTAAAATATTTTTTGCATTAATAAGGTCATAGAAGATCCTCGCTATGATAAAAACCTTTAAATTCTATAACAATATTCTTAAATAATGTTCTGTGGTTGGATGACATACTATTATGGGACACATAGTATATAGAACATCATGTGCTAGTACTCTTAAGAAGACGAGACTCTCTCTCATGGAGTTCACACTTGGTAATCTCCAAAATGGGAGATTATGAGAACAGACCTGTCAGTAGTAATTCTGCATGTCATGGTGCCATCAGATATTGCTATCTACGAGCTTCTGTAATGGTCATTATACTGGAAGATTATCATTAACTCATGTCATGACTCGTGCACTTATATTTACTGATGAAAACCGTCACGCAAACAGATGGCGGGAAGTAGGGTACATTGGGTGCGTCACGAGTGACATTTTGTTAATGGATAAGTTGATGAAGGATTTGTCCCTTCCATTTATGGAAGTCGATATCTCGGCACTTTGATTGAAATAGAACTGTCGCATTATATTCCTTGGCCATGGTATGAACGATGAGTTTATTTCAGGTAGTCAAGGAACAACAGATCAAGCATATAGGTTTATGACACTTCCATGACACCTGCTTGACGAGATATTGAGACAAAGGGATTTAATTACATCGTAATCGTTCGTATGAGGTGATACTTCAATGCAGCGTCAACTTCTTTCCCTTGGGTGACATGACCCATTTCTAGATAGTAATCTTGGACATTAGGCCATCCCTCCTAATGCCAACAAGAAAGAGGCCTAAAGGGTCACACACTAAGTGTATCCAAGTATCTCAAGATAAATAACGATTATTTCCGTACGTGGTTTAATAATTATTCTAGGGAGCCTATGTTGTTTTAAATGATGGAGGAAAAATAAAAGAAAACAAGTACACGCCGGGTATTATTAAATGTACACGACGTGTAGTTTTATTTTGGAAAGGAAATAAATAAATGAAATCAAGATATACACGCCGTGTACATTTAATGTACACACCGTGTAGTTTTCAAGGAAAAACAAGTACACGCCATGTATTTATTATTACATGCCGTGTAGTTTTTCCTATCAGGATTTTGAGGATATAATATCGTTCTATTAAATGATATTTATTATACACAGTGTGAGCGCATGTTAAGGAATTAATTATTCGACATGGGGGTTTTCAATAAGAGTTAATTAAATAAATGAAATGTGTAACGCGTATATCTATTTTCATAACTCTACATCCTCAAACTCAATTATAAATATCCTCACAACCCCTACTCTTTTCCCACACAAGAGAATTGTTGTTCATAACATCTCTGGAGAATTATTTCAAGACTGAAAGAACCTCTTCCTCCCAGAATGCACTCAAGACCAAGAGAGATCCTCTTCCATCAAATCAAGACAATCTGAGGCGGATAACACAAGAAAAGGCTTATCCATGCTAGCACCCTGAGAATCCTTTGGCGACATCTAGAGATATGAGGAACACATGTGGATCACTGCCAGAGTGAGTCTACACATGCCTTCTGTGACGCAACGATGGATCAAATCGACAACGTGATCAAGAACATCAACGAAGAAAGAACACCCAAAATTTATTTCATTATAATAAATTAAATTAATTATAATAAACCTGTAACGATCCTTGTTTGTGGTTCCGGGAAAAACATTCTTCTTTGTCTTTTTCTGTGATTCGATCCGTGGAGACTGTCATTTATCGTCATATTGATCCTGGATTGATCATTGCTAATGACAAAAATCCAAGCGAGGACATCCACCCACGTGATTCTGTTGCGCCCGGACCTTGAAATGGTATCAGAGCGAGGTTGTAACATTGATTATAGTTATTTAATTTTTGTTGATAATTTATGCAATTATATTTGATTCAATTCGAAATATATCTTTCTATTCATCTAAATAAATGAGATCTATTCTTCCTTCTTCGTTTCTTGATTCATATCACAGAAAATACCTTTTAATTTTAATTTTGATTAAAATAAAAACAAGGAACTCATCCGGAGGGGCCGCTATTTATTTCTGTACAACATGGGATTACACAGTGTGTACTTAAAACTACACACCATGTACTTAGGTTCAACGAACCAGCACTGGCCTACCAAACCATGCCGTGTGAATTGATTATGCCTTAGTTTTAATCACGCCGTGTGGACCAGAACTGAACGGCACGTAGAAACCGGAATACACGGCGTGTATGTTGGAGCAACACGCAGTCTAGTCAGTTCCGGCCCAGGTGAAACCCTGTACAAATATAAGCCGCGTACCTTGTACACCGGATCCCCAGGCCTATTACCGTGTAACTGGGATGTACACGCCGTGTATGATTCATTTACTGTTCGTGTACTCCAAAAATTCCAAAGTAGAGAAAACACGCCAAAGCCCCGGTGTTTACTTTGGATAATGGGTGAAAAGAAAAATACATGTTGTTTAATTATAAACTACACGCCGTTTACTTTCCAGAAATGGAATTTCAACAGTTTTCCTCCAATGTACGAAGACCCGTACAAGGAATATGGATGAGAAGAATCTCAAAGAAATTCAAAAAGGAATTTAAGATAATGTATTGATTAATTATAAGATCATAATTAGTTTAATTCGAGCGCATCTAATATTAATTAAAAGAACGATTAAAAGAATTTGAATTCTAACTATTTGTAAATGTTGTTTCATACTATAGATGATCATGAGCTAGAGTAATGACCCATTGTATGTGTATGGTTTCATTTAAATTTATTTAATATAAATTTTGTGGCCTACGAGCCATCTTCCAATAAAATGTAGGGCTTGTGTGCCCATGGGTTCATTAATTTAAACCCATGTAATAGAGGATCTCCCAAGCCAGAGGAGATGGTTAAAATCCCAAAGCTGAGCCGAAACCGACGCAAGAAGATACAAAAAATGAACAGGTGGGAGCTGAAAAACACGAACCAACAGGTTCAAGGTGTTTTCCCTAGGTCAGGGTTAGCTTATCAAAAATTCTAGATTAGCTAACCAAGAGAAGCTCATGATCATGCCATCTTATTTTATTTCTGATTGATTGCATTGTTTATTTATAATGCATGTGTTGTTGTGATCACATAATTAATAAAATGAACAATCATGAAAATATGGAATAAAATAAAAACCAGACTATGCGTAAACATTATCAGAACATGGATAATCACATAATCAAGCATCACTTAATATTAACAAGCATGTGATAATGCGAAACTACGCATAAAGGAATAAAATACCTCAATTCCATATAATGTCAGACCAAGCCTTCTATTACCTGATTAAGGGAAAGACTCAATAAAACTATGTGTTTGACCAAACCATGTTGGGACACATACTTTTATAAAGGAAGCCCTTATGAAAGGTTTCCGGTTGACTTAAAAATATTACATCAAGAGACGTAGCCCTTGCTAGACATGTTGTAATATTGGAGACAGGTGTTGAGGAAATCCAAGTCAGGATTTCAGGATTGGGGAGTCCACTCAACAGATCCAGGAACTGTAAGCTCACAGTTGGTAAAGACCTGCCAACCTAAATACTTTCAAATAGATTGACCAACCCTTGTTAGGGTTTTGTGAAGGGAAATATGGATCATTTCCACTAGAATGTCAAAGAAACTGGACATTCCGAGTTCAATGGTGATGGACATTGGGACTTGATAAAATAGTGGGAGAATTAATTAATTCATTCATTAGGTCTCATAAATTGTAATCAAGAAAGAACTAATAAATATACTCTTTTAAATTGTATAATCAAGATGACAAACTCATCAACCACATTTTCTATGTGATCAATGCTGGATAAAGACAATATCCTCACCGGATGTAGCTTTTATGAATGGTTTAGGGGCATTCAGGTTATCCTACGCCATGAGAGAATGTTTTACGCGATGGAGTCCTCACTTCAGAATTCTCCTGCCTCAGGGGTGAGTGATGAAGATTTCTTGGTCAATGATCAACATTTGAACGATGATCTCGATGTTCAATGATTGATGGTATCATCGATGTCTAGTGATCTCATGAATTCTCATGAAGACATGGATGCCTATGGCTTGTTCGAGCACCTCCGTGGTTTATACTAGGAGAGATTAAGACAGTAAATGTTTGAGATCTCCAAGGCTATATTTCAGAGCAATCTTTGAGAGGGTTCCCCAGATGGGAATCATGTAGTCAAGCTCATCAGCTACATTGGGCGCTTAGAGGTTCTAGGGTTTAAACCCCCCGAAGAACTGGGTACCGACCTCATTCTTGCATCACTCCCCCAGAGCTTCTCAGACTTTGTTGTGAACATCAATATGAACAACATTGAGAAGTATATGTCTTATCTTCTCATCCTCATGCACTATGTGGACACTGACATGAAGTGTGAAAAGCCTTTTATCCTCATGGTGAATAAAAGGAAAGGGAAGGCGAAGAGTTTAAAGCCCAAATATTCTTCAAGGCCTTCCAATAAAAATAAGATCAAAGGGGAGGAAAAGGAACAAGATGTTGTTTGTTTTTCATGTGGCAAGAATGGCCACTGGAAGAAAAACTGCACCCATACAAGGAAGCAAGGGGAAGCGTCATGTGCATTTTTTATTGAATGTAATCTATCTGTTTCTACTAATTGGTTATTATATACTGCTTGTGGTACTCACATCTGTATCCAAATAAAGGAACCAAGTAGATTCAGGAAGATTGATCTATGGGAGGTAGATCTACGAGCAGCCAATAGAGCCGGACATGCTGCTATAGTTGTCTGGGACTACCACCGTACATCTGCGGGGATGGTCTTGGTTTTGAAAGGATGTTATTATGTATCCTCTGTAACCGAAAACATTATTTCATTATCCAAATTAGATACTGATAGATTCATCATCAAATTTGTATGTGTATGTTACTATTTTTATAATGATAACATTTGTTTTGGTAGGTCACATTTATATAATGGCCTTTATGTGTTAGACTACAAAAACCAAGTAATGGAAATCGATAACAATGTTAATTTACATGATTCATACCACACCCAACTTTGGCATGACCGGCTAGGTCATGTCAATGAGAAACGTTTGTCAAAATTACATCAAGATGGGTATTTAGATTCCTTCGAACTAAAACCACTTGGTGTATGTCATGCGTTTATGCAAGGCAACATGTCCAAAGCCCCATTTAGTGGGAAAGGTGAAGGAGCTAAAGAGATTCTAGAATTAGTTCACACAGATGTGTGTGGACCATTTCCAGTTGAAGAAAGGGTTGGGTTCTCGTAATTCATAACATTTACTGATAATTTTAGTAGATATAGATATATCTATTTAATGAGGTATAAGTTAGATTATTTTGATCGGTTCAAAGAATACAAGAATGAAGTTGAGAACTAGAATGGTATGAAGATTAAGAAACTCCACTCAGACAGAGGTTGAGAATATCTAAATCAGGACTTCATTGATTTCATACAGGAGTTTGGGATTCTATCTCAACTCACTCTTCCTTACACACCGCAGTGGAATAGTGTAAGTGAAAGGAGGAACCGCACCATGTTGGACATGGTGAGATCAATGATAAGTCATGGAAGTCTTCCATTATCCTTTTGGGGATATGAATTACAAACAGCAGTGCACATACTAAACCATGTAACAACTGAATTGATAAATTGTATTCCATATGAGTTATGGAGTGGATGCAAATCCATGTTATCGAATTTACAATTGTGGGTTTGCGAAGCATTTGTTAAGGCCTCTTCAGGTAACAAACTTGCACCCTGAGGCACAAAGTTTATCTCTATAGGATATCCCATGGAAACAAGGGGATATTACCTATACAACCCCTCAGACAAAAAGGTTATAGCGGCAAGACACACCATATTCCTTGATAGGGAGCACATCTCCAAAAGTGATAGTGGGAGCGAGATAGACTTAAATGAAGTCGAGGATCAAGATACACATGAGTTGGTATATGAATAGATTCCACAAAGCCCCGTGGAAGAACAATCTGTTTCAGAGACACAAGAACTGCGTATGAGCACGAGAGAGGTGAGAGAACCAGGGAAGCAGTGCTAGGAAGGCATGGAGAAGGAAACATGGATGGTGACTCATTATTGGTTGACATTGATGATCCTATTACCTACAAGAAAGAAGTTGAAGGCATAGACGTTGCCAAGTGGAAAGAATCCATAAATTTTTTAATGGATTCCACGTACCAAAACCAAGTATGGATTTGGGTAGATTCTCTATTTTATGTAAATCCTATTGGTTATAAATGGGTATTCAAGAAGAAACTGGACATGTAAGGGAAAGTCAGCACCTACAAGGGAGGACTGGTTGCAAAAGGTTTTAGACATCGTCAAGGAATTGACTATGATGAAACATTTTCAACGGTTGAAATGCTGAAATCAATCAAAATCCCAATGGCCATTTCTTCTTACCATGACTATGAAATTTGGAAAATTGATGTCAAAAAAGCATTCCTTAATGGGAACCTCCAGGAAGATGTCTACATGACACAACCTGAAGGGTTTATGACTCCAAAGGATACCAATAAGGTATGCATTTTGCAGAAATCCATGTATGGATTAAATCAAGCATCAAGATAATGGAGCATTCATTTTGATGAACCTCTAATGGAATTTGGCTTTGTTAGGAATGAATGTGTGCCTTGTGTCTAAAATAGGTTTAGTGGGAGTGTAGTCGTTTTCCTAATAGTATATGTTGATTACATATTACTAATTGGAAATGAAGTACCTATCTTACAGTAATCTTGGACTTTAGGGAAGCCTACCTAATGCCAACTTGAAAGAGGCCTAGTGGGTCACACACTATGTTTATCTAAGTCTCTCATATTAAATAAAGATTATTATCATACGTGGTTTAATAATTATTCAAGGAATCATATGTTGTTTTAAATGATAGAGGAAAAATAAAATAAAACAAGTACAAGCTATGTATTATTAAGTGTACATGCCCTGTAGTTTTATTTTGGAAAATAAATGAATAAATGAAAACAAGATATATAGTCCGTGTACATTTAATGTACACACCATGTAGTTTTCAAGGAAGGAGAAGTACATACCATGTATTTATTATTACACGCCGTGTAGTTTTTCCAGTAGGGATTTTGAGGAAATAATATCATTTTATTAAATTATATTTATTATAATTAGTATGAGCGCATGTCAAGGAATTAATTATTTGACATGGGGGTTTTCAATAAGAGTTAATGAAATAAATGAAACGTGTAATGTGTATATTTATTGTCATAACTCTACGACCTCAAACTCAATTATAAATATCCTCACAACCCCAACTCTTTTCCCACACAAGAGAATTGTTGTGCACAACATCTCTGGAGAATTCATTCAAGGACGAAAGAACCCCTTCCTCCAAGAATGTTCTCAAGACTGAGAGAGATCCTCTTCCATAATATCAAGAGAATCTATGTCAGACAATGCAAGCAAAGGGTTCTCCATGCTAGCACCCGGAGAATCATTTGGCGACGTCTAGAGATACGAGGTACACGTGTGGATCACCGCTAGAGGGAGTCTATATTTGGATTCAAAAACTCAACGACGGATCACATTGATAACGTGATCAAGAACATAAATGAATAAAGAACGCCCAAAAGGTATTTCTATATAATTAATTAAATTAATTATAATCTACCTGTAACGATCCTTGTTTGTGGTTCCAGGACAAACCATATTCTTTGTCTTTTTCGGTGATTCGATCCATGGATACTAGCATTTATCATCATTTTGATCCATGATTGATCATTTTTAATAACAAAAAGCCAAGTGGTCACATCCACCCAAGCGCTTCCGCTGCGCCCGGAACCATAACTACGATCATGTGTGGGTCTGAAGATGTACTGATGATGTACTAGGATCATGTGGGGGTATGAAAATGTACTAACAATGTACTAGTATCCTGTGTGGGTCTGACGATGTACACATGATGTACTTAGATCCTGTGCGGGTCGGACAATGTACTGACGATGTACTGGGATCCTATGTTGGTATGACGACTTACTGATGATGTACTAGGATCATGTGTGGGTCTGATGATGTACTAGGATCATGTGTGGGTCTGGAGAGGTACTAGGATCCTGGGTGGGTCTGATGATGTACTACGATCCTCTGTGGGTCTAATGATGATTTAGGATCCTTCGTGGATCTGCCTCTTAACAGAGTAAAATGATTCAATAGTTACATCTAATCATCTCTAATATTGTATATATGATATACCTAGTGTGATTTGAGTCTGTACCTTGTTGTATTTTTCCTTTGTGGGGATCCCTTGGTGGTATTCTTCTATGTGGTGTACCTGTGTGGAACATACCATTGTGGTATTTCATCCTTTGTGGAAAAGTTGATCCTTGGGCTATTGAGATGGAATCTGTGTTTCCTCGTGATTGAGATGGGTATACATGATAACTTATGTATATGTATGGGCATATACATAAGTAGGGTTGTTAGTAGATTTAATGATTTTTGGTTTATGCTTTGTGGATTTTGTGAGAATTTGAGGGTCTGTAGGTCCCCACTGAGTATCATTATACTCACCCCTGCATGGACTATGACCTAACCTTGTTGTGTTAGTTGAATACGACAGACAATGCTGAATGAGGATGATGGTACTAGGACTGGAGTTATCTCAGAGGTGGACCCTAGATGAGTTGTACCACAGAGACCACTATACGAGAGATGTATGTACCCTTCAGGTAGGATCATTGGATGGTGTTCATAAGAGTTAGCCAGTTTACTTGTTCCTTCTAGATTCTTGTACTTTCTAGTTGGGCTTGTATTCTGGCCCCTTTTATTTATTGTACTCACTCTATTTACTATTCAGTTGACCTTGTGTTCGTATCTAGTTGTGTGCATGGTTGTGTGTGTATAGGTCATAAAAGCAATACCTTCCCAGTTTCAGGGAAATACATCTTCGGTGCTAGTCGCCAGCCCCTGGCCTATGGAAGGCGGGCTTGGAGTAGTCAAGGCACGGGCCCTGGGGGACGGGTCATGACAAATTTTTATTAGAGGAGTTGGTTCTACCGTAGAACATAAGACTCTGATCATTTTAATTTCAATAGTATTAAGTATATTGAGTGTGGTTATCAGTTTTGTGAATCCAATGTTGGTGCGGCGGCTGATGTATCCATACACTACGACCATGAAATATGATTTCTGACTCAGTGAACGAAATCCCTAATTGTGTGCGTGTTTGGAAATGATTTCTTTTGTTTTAATTGAGTCAGCTCGCCAGGTATAAGAAAATTGAAATCAGGTACCTGTTCATTATTAAGAGGTCTCTGCATAGAATGCCAACTGGTATTCCCGAGAGAGTACACGATGACGGCCCACCGAGCGATGAGGATTCAATGTAGGGTTGTCTTACTATGTTGGCATCATCAGGTGGTGTACCATCAGTACCACCACTCATTGGGCAGATGTATCAACCAGCTACACTGGTGGATGGTGTATGCCGACTAAGAATATTTCATGAGTTCCAACACCAGAGGCCTTTGAGGTTTCGAGGAGAGACATATTCTCACGTAGTTGAGGGCTAGATGGCGGTGGTTGCTAGAGTCTTCACCTAGATGAGATACTGGTAGAGAAGATGGTGATCTTAGCTACTATAATTTTTCAGTGAGTGACCATGAGGATGGTCCACATATGGATGAGGCTTTGGTAGGTGGACCATTAATTGAGATAGTACATTCAGGTAGTGGGACATCTATATAACTTCGTATTGGTCAGCAGTTATAACTAGTGTTACTGGTAGATGACACATTTAGGCTTAGTGCCTTACGTGTGATTCAGCATCAGATACCCATCAGGTTCCGAGGCGAGATCCACTCATAGGAGGCTGAGGACTGGCTTGAGGAGGTGGCTGAGAGATCTCTAGAGCTTCTTTAGCTTTGGAAGGAAGACATGTCAGTAGCTGAGTATTCAACGAGGTGTACCAATCATTCATTGTACTCGATGAATACGTTACGATCAGTGATTCAGATCGTGGACCTCTGAGTGAGGTGTCTTTAGTGATATCCGAGATAGCACTATTCCTCTATGCATTACTACTTATGTTAGGGTTCTAGAAAGAACCATTGTGGTTGAATATTATTGGGATGAGCGGATGTAGCTAGTGAAATTTATTAGTCAGAAAGTAGGAAACCGGCTCCAGCCTCAGAAACGTGGCCATGTAAAATGTTTCTCTAAGAGGATATGATAGGGACATATAAAAATGTAGGTTTTTAGACATGGAAACAAATCTAGGTGAGCAGCATGAGGTGGTGTACACATTGATATGTTACATACCACCCCCTATGTGGTCCCCACCAGGCTGTGGGAGTTGGAGGGGAAGGGAAGGGATTAGCTGCATGCAGTCAAGGAGTGTGAGACTATTCATGGTACGGTCTGTGTCTACTACTAGTTGTCATATCAACAGACATCAGCACCAATCATTTATTTCTTTTGAGGGTTCCGGTCATAGCGGATGATCATGGGTGGATGTTCCCACTTGGATTTTTTTCTTTAGAAATGATCAATCTAAGATCAATATGAAGATAAACGCCAGTATCCATGGATCGAATCATAGAAATAGACAAAGAAGGAGTATGGTCCCGGAACCACAAATGAGGACCGTCAAAGGTTTATTATAATTAATTCAATTGATTGAAAAGAAGTACCTTTTTGGGTGTTCTTTCATCATTGATATTCTTGATCATGTTCCGATGTGATTCATCATTGTGTCATAGAGGCCAAGTGTAGACTTCCTCTAGTGGTGATCCACAGATACACCACGTATCTCTGTACGTCTTCAAAGGATTATCCAGGTGCTAGCGTGGAGAAACATTTTCTTGCGTTGTCTGCCTTATATCGTTTTGATATGATGTTGGAGGATCTCTGTTGGTCTTGAGAGCGTTCTTGTAGGAAGGAGTTCTCTCAAACTTGAGGGAATTCCCCAGAATTGTTGTTCACAATGATTGGGGAAAAGTGTTGGGGATGTGAAGATATTTATAATAGGGTTTGAGGTTATAGAGTTATGAAAATAAATAAACGTGTTACGCATTTTATTTATTTAATTAACTCTTATTAAAAACCCCCATGTCGAATTATTTATTCCTTGACATGCGCCCATGATGATTGTAATAAATATCATTTAATAAAACAATATTATATCCTCAAAATCCCGACTAGAAATACTACACAGTGTGTAATAATTAATAGACGGTGTGTACTTGTTTTTCATAAAACTACAAGACGTGTAATCATTAATACACAACCTATAATTTTTTTCATTTCCTTTCAAAAATGATATCTAAAAACCGTGTAATAATTAATACACTGTGTGTACTTGTTTAAAAAAAAACTATACGGCGTGTAATCATTAATACATGACGTGTACTTTTTTTCATTTTATTCTTCCTCCAACCTTAAAATGGTTTAGGCTTCCTTGACTAATTATTAAACCACGTACATGAATAATATTTTTTCTACTACAAATACTTGAATACAATTAGATTTTGACCGTATAGGCCTCTTTCTGGTTGGCATTAAGAGGGTTTGCCTAATGTCCAAGATTATTGTCTAGAAATTGGTCAATTCTCCCATTAGAAATAATTTGACGATGCATTGACGTGTCACCTAATATTAAAGATCACCGTGTAATTTAATCCCTTTATCTGAAATCTCATCAAGCAGGTTTCATGGTAGTGTCATAAACCTATATGCTTGATCTTTCGTTCGTTGACTACATGAAATAAACCCGTCATTACACCATGGACATGGAATTTCATGTGACAGTTCTATTTAAATCAAAGGGTCGAGATATCAACTTCCATAAATGGAAGGGACAAATCCTTTCTCGAATTATCCATTAACAACATGTCATTTGTGATCCACCCAACGTACCCTACTTCCCGCCAACTATCATCTTCATGGTTTTAGTCAAAAAATATAAGTGCGTGAGTCATGACATGAGTTAATGATAATATTCAAGTCTAAGGACCATTACACATGCTCGCAGATTGCAATGTCTGATGACACCAAGACATTCAGAATTACTACTGGTGGGTCTATTCTCATAATCTCCAATCATGGACATTTCCATGTGAAAACTCCATGAGAGAGAGTCTCAGCTTCTTACGAGTACTCACACATGACGGTCTGTGTACTATGTGCCCTATCATAGTATGTCATCCAAACATAGAACTTTATTTTAGAATATTGTTATATCATTTCAAGGTTCTCATCATAGTGGGGATCTTCCATGACCTTATTAATGAATCAAATATTCCAGGACATTATTATTTTATAACCTCTTCTATTGATGACCTCATTATAGGATTCATCATGGGTCGTGGGACTCTAGGCGACTACTCCAGATTTTTGAACTTTTCAAATGATATTCCACCAAAACATAACTTCCACCAGGTTCCAATAATCCATCTCTTTAAAATCTTCATCTTCATCATCAGGCTGTGAGGGGTTTTAGAGAAGAGGGAAATTCTAGTCAAAGGCTTGCAGTTTGGAAACACTGCCACCACCCTCATATAGTACCATCTTTCTTTATTTTGGCCATTACCTCCTTAAAAATTACTCCTAATACCAAGAGTGGTGGGATAGAAAAATCATTTATTTATAATTCCAATTAATATCATGGAATTACCCAACCCTATTTATTTAATGTTAATTAATTTATTAAATGGATATTAAAAAGATAGTAAAAATATTTAATTTATTTATGTATTTTGATTATTTTTCATATTAAATTTATAAATGAAATCTAAATTCTAATCTAACTAAATTAATTGTTATTAACTGAAAAAAGATTTATTTAAAAATGTTAATAAAATTATAAAATTTATTATTTTTCTTTGATATCAATTTATTTTTGATTTATAAATAAATTTTAAAATTAAAAATAATAGATGCCTTTTTAATTATTCCGATTTGGGTGGTTAAAATTTCATTTCAAAATATAATAGAATAAAATTAAATATAGTGTTTTAAAAAAATAATTGGTTTATATATGTATTTGGGTTTGAAAAAATAAAATGAGTTAGGATTCAATTATCCCAAATTTCAAGCATATTTGACGGGGAGAAATCATTAATATAGGGTGATTTTAAATGAACATTTTAAACCAAATTATCAAAGTTGTATATTTTAATAATTTTGATGAATTTTAATATAATAATGTATAATTGATTTTGAGAATATTTGACTCGCATCTAATATTTAATGTTTTTTTAATTTAATAATTTAACATTGACTTGTATCAACCTTTATACAACATTTTGTATATATATATATATGTGTGTGTATATATTTTCAATATTTTGATTTTTTATCTAACCATTCAAAAATGGAAATTTTTTTTAAGATATTACCTCCAACAGGAGGGCAAATAGGTGGTTAGCATAACTATTATTTTAAAAATGAATAAAAAGAACTGAAGGGTTATACTAAAATGAGTATTGGTTTGTACAAATTTATTTGGTTAATAATAGATTTTTTTTGCCTTGATTATTAATTTTAATAACTGAAAACTAATAATATAAATTATTTTATAATTTTTTTCTTCATTAATTTTATATTTTTAATAAATTCTAACACATATTATAAAAAAACAATAAATATTTGTTTATAAATCCATATATTTTTTCAAATAATTTTTTTTGTTTATAAAATTTATGGATTTATATAAAATTTTGAGTAAATTTTCGACACAATTACAGTGGTTTTTTTAAAAAAAGTATGGTTTTTTTTAGTATGCATTTTCTGATGATCGACCTTTGTACAAACGTTAGTTCACCTAATAAAAACAATGATTATCTTAGTAACAGTTCATAAAAAATAAAAAATAATTAAAATTTAATGATATATAATTCAAATATGATAATTTATATTTTTAATTACTATATATATTAATGATGTTATATGTTATAATACAAATTTGTTTTTTATTTTTTATATTTAAAATTTTAAATTAATTATTAATTAATATTTTAAATTTTTATTAATAATTTTATTATGAATTATTAATTAAAATGTTAATTAATTATCTCTATAAATTATATTAAAAGTTACTAAATATATTAATGATATCATCAGTTATTAATTTTCTTAATTATTAAATTAATTGTTAATAATTATATCATTAAACTAAAATGTCCCTTTTATAAAGAAAACACAAACCTTGAGTCATAAAAATCACATCATATGTCGCGTTGACATGGAGTCAATTCCTACACATCATAAATGAGTTATATATCCACTACTAGTAAGTGATCATTTAGTGGTGGTTATTTTTTGATTTTATGGCAGTTTAAACCATCGCTAAATTTGATGTCGGCAACACGCGGTGGATCCTCCTATTCACTAACACGGATCGGGGTATGGGATGCATCATGTTTTATCAGTGTTAAGAAGAATTCTCATATAAAAGGGGGGACTTTATCAGTGATGGATAAAATTGCGGATAAATCTTCCTTTTATCAGCGCTAAAGAAATGTCGATAATGGTGTGACCTTTATCAGGCCATTCTTTAGCACTGATAAAGGGGGCCTTTATTTTTTTCAAAAATTCAATCCTAAAACCATAGATATAAACCAAATGCATGGTACATAATTCTGGAGGAAAAGAAAAAATCCATCAATTAGACCCCCAATGATTCCCAAAATTAGCCAAAAAATGAACCACTTGCTTGCCCTATCTCCATGTAAAGGGAAATAAAAAAGAAGAGAACAAAGGAACAAAATATCCGAAGATGAAAATAATGGAACCATAGGTTTGGAGTCCACCTTCATCCACCCTCAGTGTGTTGATTGTTACATGACAATCAGATTCGACAACAACATCCTTTCAGACAAGAGACAAGATGAACTGCATACCCTTCCAAATTTCCATGGCTTCTGCCACATGAGGAGAATAATCCGAAATGTTTGAGGAATGATGAGCTGCAATAAGAGAGCCAGTGTGATCCTTGAGGACTATCCAAAGGACAAAAAACCATCCCCATGGATCTCTACATCAGTATTAAGTTTGAGAACACCCAAAGGGTGGAGCCATCTGATAGGTGGGGAATGAACTGGTGAAGTTGGACGAGCCTCCTGAATATCCAACCACTAAGAGCCCCGGTTATGAATCTATGAAATACAAACCCTGTCATCTTTAAAAATTATCTCAAAAACGAAAGCATCTTGGGGAAACCATATAATCTAGGAAAAATACTATTTTTAGCAATGATAAAATTTTTTAATATATCATATTATTAATTTATATAAAATTATTACATTTATTTTTAAAAATAATTATTATTCATATAAATTAAATAAACAAACATATGTTGATAATTAATATATATTTATTAATAATTCAAATATATATATAATGTATTAAAAATGTATTTATAAGTTATAATTAAATAAATATATATTTAAATAATTATAATATTATAATTAATTTTAAAATAAAAAATATAATTATTATTTTTATTATTTTTATAAATATATATAATTTTTTTAAATATATATATTTATAATTATAATAATAATGAAATAAATATACATTAAAATAAATATATGCTTCCAATGAATTTGGTTAATAAATATATTGATGCCTTTGTATAATTGACATACAAATATGTTATGAATTCATCATGATTTTTCATTTATACATTATAAATGTTAAAACACACAAAAATGGAGTTTTGATATCAATTAATGGATAAGATATGTTAAAACTATGTTAGTGAGAGTTTTAATGTTGGTTACACAATAAGGGACACGAAATTGTGGGTTTCAACATCAGTTATCAAATAATTGTTCATCCCTCTCTCATCAGATGGATTCATCCCCCTCAGGGTATTTTCGAAGTTAATTCTAATGCGACAATTCTAGGTGATGGCTCTTTTGACCATGTGGCGGTTCTCTAGGACCACGTAGTCTCTATTATTTCAGCTCGTCAGTAATCATAAATTGCTTGTTGGTCTCCTCCGGTAGTAGTGGCCATGACTATCTGTAAGGGTATGCAATTCATTTCATCTCTCAACTTGTGGTCAAATATTATTTTCATGTTATTATCGATGCGCTAGAGGAGGATTAAATTGCCCACCATTCCATTTGTTCTATTATCAACATCATTAGATCATTGGTTCCTTTATTCTATTCTTGTTGTTCTTCCTTTTTGGGAGAGATGAAAATTGTGCTGCTCATTTTATAGCTACTTTTGGGAGGTGTTGAGGATCACATTGTGGTTCATCTAATTCATACACATCCCAACTACCATTTGAATCTTTTTCCTACAACATCAAAAAAATCCAAATGTGTTTGCTCATTTTTATGTAGTTCAATTGTCTATTTTACTAAAATTGATGTATATTTTAAATAAAAAAGATGTTCTTATAGTCATAATGGGCACACTATGCCACATATTAAGGTGCATAAGATTCCTATACATCCCAAATGACTCATTAATTTTTACCCAAATGTATTAAAACAATCCTAATGTATTTTCTCATTTTTCAGTATGTCACTTGATCATATTTACTAAAATTAATGTCAATTTTAAATAAAAAGACGTACATGGAGTCATACTGGTCACACCGTGCATTAGATTGAGATGAAACTGATTTCTACACATCCCAAGTGACTTATGGATAATTGTAATAAAATAATAAAACAATACAATTTTTTTTGTTTTTCAGTATATAACTTTTCTCTTTTAGTAAAATTTTATTATAATCTAGAAACGTTCACTTTAACTAATACCAGTCACATCATGTATCAGTTTGACAAGAGAACAATTACTACATGTAAAAAATTATTTATGAATCGATTAACTAAATTATTAAGACAATATGAGTGTGTTTTATCAATTTTCAGTGAGTGTCATATTTTGATGTAAAATGTTGATTTAAAACTGATAAAAGAAACTCTGAGTCATACTTGTCACACCATTTTTTGGATTTGTGTGTGGATGATTCCTACACATCATAAATGACTTATAGATCATTATACTAAAGTACAAAAAAATTTGAATTCCATTTTTTTGTTTGGAGTTTCTGAGTTTTATATTGTAATAATATCAATGTCAATTTTAAATAATGAGACACACTTTTAGTCATACCGATTAGGTCATATGTCAGATTGAGGTTTTTTTGATTCCTACATGTCTTAATGTCTCAAAATAATCCTAAATTCTAATGAATCCTCTAGTATACGAAAAAAATAATTTATGAGGGTAATACTGAAAAGAAATACATTAAACATAAATATGAAACAATCCATTACTTCTATAGAAGTAACATCTTCATGCCATTTGTATACATTCCATGATCATTTCTGATGCCCATTTGTTTCTAAGAAAAATTATATAATCTTATAAATATTATTTTTTTCGACCATCATAATTGTACTGGAAAAATATAAATACACAAAACATTATTAAATATTATAAATAATTTAGTAATTAACATTGAAAATACCTCTTCAGGGATGTGTTTTTTTGAAGGAATATGACCTCTCTCATAATTGTATAGACATAATAACCAAAATATTTTCCATTTGATTATTTTAGACACTTTAGAAACATTGAAGAAAATAAGTAATTTTTTATATGTGTTTGGATAGTTAAATATTAGTATATATACCTTGATAAATATCTAGTTGTAGAACTTGTATGGATCCTTGTGTGTAATGCTTGTCCACATTCCATGATTTTGATGATATTTACACACCACCCTATAATAATATAATCCTAAATAAAAAATAATATAATTATATAACTTGAACTTTAGTTCAAAAATGTTGGATGTAGTGTATTACAAATTAAAAAATGTTATCATGTGTGGTCGGTTTGTTGGTAATCTATGTTGTGAATCCAACAAATAAATATATAGAGTATCCAAATTAATGGTAATGATAATCTAGTTTTCCTAAAAACAAAAATAGAATAAGTAATGAATTAAATGAAATATATATTAAATATCATTAAATTGTAGAATTTTATCTCAACATCATTTATATTAAGAATATTATTTCATAGCCATGTTTTCTTTCAAACGATTTTCCTAGGTTTTCCACTCATTCATTCATTTGTTTGGATTCTTTTTCTGTTTGGTCTGTAGAGGTGACGTGATGACTAACGTGTCCAATTTTTTATGGGTAAATACATTCAATTTCAATAGATATATATGCTTAAAAAAATGAAATATATATATTCATAATTAACATGTTATATCATATTTTGTAAAATTAAATAATGAAAACATACCTCATGTATACATTTATAATTGAGGCACATATCCATTCATATTTGATGATTTCATCTACATTATTATAATAAATGTTGTCAGTAACATCCTCCCCACACATTTTTTCATCAAAATCAACTACGTGATTACTAGCACTTTGTAACTTTGTATTCGCATAAACCCTTAATGTTAGTAAATGTGGATATTCAATGGGTGGGGTAAGTGTGTTTTTGGAAGAACTTTTAAATCAGTTGGTTGATCCTTTAAATGGTTTTGAGTCTACATTTCTTTTCACCACCATCATATTTTCCATTAGTAATACCATTCATTAGTTCAGGACTATTTTCATTAATTATTAAATGTATAGCATGAAAAATAAATAGAAAATTAATACCTCCTTGTAAACATATTTTCTTAAAATATTTGACGGCCATGCGATGAATTTTACAATAGTTGGTCAACCTTATGAATATCTTCCTCATAAATTGGAATATGTTGATCAGTGCTCAGATCATGGGCTACACTAATCGACACTCTCACAAGACCTATTGGAAGTGGTCTATTGTTTAGCACATCATTTTGGATATTGAACATTATATCCCTCACTACAAGGTGATGGGTGGGTGTTCATAGATATAAATCATAGTCATTATCACCCTGTATAACATCAACACCATAAAGGTATCAATGACTATATGATTCACATTTTATAGAAACAATTATTAGAACAATAATTACCTTTTCCAAGACATCTTTTTTAGGGTAATGGCTCATCTCAAAGCTGGTGGGTGTGGGGCAGGACATTCAGGGAATTGTTATTCTTGAGTTATTTTTTCTCGTCTATTCTCTCTGTAAAAGCTTCTAGTAACTCTCCATTCTATTGGAATTTTTATTAAAGTGTATCTAGTATTTCATTCATCCATTTCATTTCTTCATATTTATCATCTTCTTGTTTTTTTATCAAAATATGTTTGTGTTTTCACCCCAAAACCTGCACTTCTTATGTGACCATATTGTTCTGTATGCTATAAGGACACTAATAGTAGGTGTTCATCTGATACAGGTGTTGATGATTCATGTGACTAATCTTGATAGAAAATATTGTAAAATAAGTAATAATTTAAATGTAATTTCTATTAAAAGAAAAAAAATATTTTTATAATTTCATAATTATATATGTTTCCCACACCTTTTATGTATTTTCATCTATTAGTATCCCATATTTATTGTCACATGCCTCTTTCCACAACAAATGGTGTATTTGGAAGTTGGTTTAGATATGGATTCATAAATCTGCATATACATGGAGGAACAAATTTTTTTTTTCATTTCATGTCATATAAAAGTGTTATGGTAGATTTAAAATATGTACAAATTTTTTTTCAGTTGTAGTGTACCCCATCCATGCTTAACGGCAGAGGTATCTTGATTTTTCTGCCCCTCTATTCTTTTCAACACTCAGTTTAAATTTCATAAATAAAAAATTGTCACTCAATGTGTTGAATATATTTATTTCAAACAATATATTACTTGCCACTGTTTACTTGAAATGACACATCAATATGAATTCTAGTAAACAAATCTCATGCCTATTCGGTTATCAGGTGTGCATACATAAGTAGTCGTTGTGGGTTTATTTTCCCTTCAGCTTATTTTAGATGACGACTTAGCAGAATTTTGTGAAATCCTTTATGAATCCTTATATAATTTATTAATACATATATCCTATGGGACTTATCTAATATAAATGCAATCTTCAAGGGATAGTGAAGAATAATTCATTGTTTCATTATTTTATTTGTTAGTAAAATAAAGAAAAGATAACATAATGTTACTGTAACCTCTTCCCACATCAGTGTTTTAAGCACTGGAACAACATGGTGCCACAAAACTACACCATTTTGCATGCATAACCACGTGATGATTCAAATGTAACTACATAAAAGGACCTTGTTGGAGTTAACATGTGGGCACCGTGCATTCCACCCGACCTCATATTTGATGCATTTCATTTTTTCCTTCATGATGTTTGGTAACACCATCAAAATAGGGAGCACCTATTTTTTCTACATCACTGGTCCTTCGTCACCTACCATTTACTTATATTCAACATCATCAATATGTTGTTTCTATGGAGAAGTAGCATCAGCATGTGAAGATGGTTGTTGAAACTCAACACTGGGGTCAAAAATATATTGAAAAAACTATTATTCCTCTATATTGGGATTACTAGCACATGAAGAGGTTCATTGTTCCTCTACAATGAAAGGAACAATAGGTTGAAAGACATACTGTTACTCAGGATTGGGAGCACCAGCATGTGCATAATTCTGACTGATTTTTTTTTTCAAATAAGTCACTTTTTAGGTTAGTGAGATCATACAGACATCAAAAAAATCACCCACAATCCACAATCCAAAAATCCAAAATAACCAGATCAAATAACACATATCACCTCAAATAGTCTTCACGACCACCTAAATTCTTCTCTTATGATGTCCCCAAACATCGCAAACACACCCGATCCACGACCCCATACTGAAACCTTCATCAGTCACCAAAACCAAGAATTACATTACCAACACATGGTCATCCACCCAAATCATACCATTGCACAGAAATGGTGGATGAAAACAGAAGAAAACTCATCACTAAAACAGAAATTCACAATTAAACTTCACTAAGAAAACACATCGCATCTCGTCCTTTCCGTTTCTGCAACAATGTCGGATCCGAACGAACCAAAAAATGAGTACCCAGAATCACCATGTTCCAAACACAGCTCAACCACACCAATAGAAAAATCACAAGGGAAGAAAATCAAAAAGAGAACAAAACCACAAAGACAGTCGTGACCCCTAGCTAGAAATCAGATCCAGATCCTATCGCCGCCTTCTCAAACTCACCCAGAATCCACATTGAACAGTCGCACATGCCCCCAGCCAAAATAGAATCGAAGCATCGACCCCCATCCAGGAGGAGCTGGATCTACGACCACTGTAAACACCGCACAGCCAAAAGAACATTCCAGCAAACAATGGGAAAATCCCAGATGGCCATGCCCATGGAGGTACCTCGATGCCACACTAGGAAGTGGAACCGCCACCACAAAAACACTGAGGTGGAGAACCTAGGAGAGCTCTGATGTCGATCTGAGGTGAGAAAAATAGACGGTGACATGGGTAAACTCTAATAAGGCAGTGCGCCTTACAGGCTCATCCGCCTCCCCAATGAAATAACCCACACACCCATGTAAAAATCCAAAACACGAGGGAACCCTTGGACTATTATTAACAACCAAGAATCCAGCATGTGCATAATTCATTATCTACAAAAGTGGTTTAACATTTAATTTTTATTACATCAATACAACAACAATAAAATAATAACATCAGGTAACACAATGTATATTAAATAAATTACATAATTTTTAAACTGTATTTTTTTAATGGCTGAAGAGATTTAAACCCTATATCAACTATTCAAGTCCCTTCATTTGGGTCTCCTCTGACAAAGAAAACACCATGTACATTAGGGCCTCTATGAAATGATTATGATATCCTAATGAAAGTGTCACACTCAGTCGAATTTTCATCTGACCCTGCAGTGGTTTTGGCCGATAACATAACAATTGACCACTTTCAGTTTGTGGTATCTAGAACATAAAATACTTGTATTTCCTATGATGTCATTATAAATGGTTCTCCTTTTCACTCATCCTTACTGAAATAGAAATTCACTAATCCGAATTCATCTATTTTTACATATTTCATGTTATCAACCCAATATAATTGAAAAATCATCACATGGAATGTTGTATAATCCAACTCCTATATTATTTTGATGATACGAATGTATAAAATATTCACCTCAATTGGATTTTTATCCTTAGTACCAGAAATATGCATCACTTTAGCCACAAGTGTAACTCCTCTATTTTTAATAGTATTGTATTCATAATGTTTATTTGTATAGAACATATAACGCTTAATTACATAACCATTGTAAGATAATACATAAAAACATGGTACTCTAGCTAACAATAGATGTTGTTCCGATATTGAATAAGGATTTTCATCTAAATTGTTAAAAATATAGTCCCAAAACCATTCTATAAACTATTGATTAAGTATATTTGATATCCATATTTTAGCCCTTGAGGGATTCAAATGCCTAATAATTTTTTTTGTAGGTTGAAACATATGGGAAACCACCAAAACATTATTCAAAACAAAAAGGTGGGCCTACTCATGATCTACAATATTTATTGTGACTACATCTCTTCAAGAAATTCCTCACCCGCTAGCCACCTAGTGTGATGCGATTTCAGTAGACCAATGATTTACACACGTGAAATGAATTTGGTACATAATTCAATGGCTTCCTCAAAAATTTATCAATCTTCATTATAACCCTCTGATCAAATTCGATTTTTTATATACCGATTAAAAATCATTATATGATGTTCAATGGGGTACAACCATCTATAGTGTATAGGACCCCATAGTCTAATCTCTCTCACTAAGTGAACCATCAAAGGAACCATTATATCAATGAATTCTAGAAGGAAGAACATTTATATATCACATAATATGATAATAATTTCTCTTTTCATAGTTTTCAATTTCACCATATCCTTAACTTTACTGCATATAGCTTTGTAGAAGAAACAAATCATGGTTAACTTATAAAGGATATTCATTGAAAAAATGAAACATAAAGATATTGGAATTAGATCTCACAATAAAACATGACATTCATGTGATTTTATAACCTTTTACATTAAACCGTTTATTGAAACAATTTTCTTTCTATACAGTTAATAACCCTCTAGAACCATTATGTCATTAATGAAGTTGAAAAACTGATATCTCTCCTGCCTAGAAATACTGTAAGAAGATGGAGGAAGAAAAGTTCAATTTTCACCGTAGGCTTCGATTTGATATGTAGTAGCGCTCAAAAAGACACCTAGATCCAAATTTATCACCGTTTGAAGTTTGAGTTATGTTTTCAACTTATTTTAGATCTTTTATTATTTTTTTTGGTTTTTTTGGGTCTTAAATTTTTTATTAAATGATTTCTAATAGATAATAATTAAAAAATTATTAATTAGTAATAATTTTTAAAATATTTTTAAGCTATTTTCATAAAACATATTATATATTAGGTGTAAATGTCTACCTATACTTATCTAAAGCATATTTAAAAATATATATATATTATATTTATATCAATATAAATATATTTATATATTTATATATTAATATATTATTTTTAATGTTTTTTTAAAATATACCCTTTATCAGTACTAATAAAGGGGGCCCTTTAACAATACAAAAAATTGATGATAAAGGCGGTACCTTTATCAGTGCTAAAAAAATCACTCATAAAGGAACCCACTTTATCAGCATTTTATAGTGTTACAAAAGGGTGGATCTATGAAAACATATATTTGAGGTAGTTTCCCCACCCCAGTATTCTTTTATATTTTTCACTTACTAGATAAAAGTTACTTTATGGAGGCTACCATCTTATAGATAATATAATTGAGGCTGGCAGGATGTCACACACAGAGTTGAGTGTCCTACTTTTAGAATAAATCATCAAAAGTTCGTAAATAATATTATTTAATATGATATATATATATATATGAAAAATTAATATTGTTTTTGGTTGAACCATTTATTATATTTATTTATGTGTTGTAGATGATATACACAGATAGTAGTATTGGGCAGATTGCTGGTGATAGATAGTAGCTAATTGTGGTTAGTGTTTTTTATGTTTTTTAAATTAATATAATATTATTTTTTATCATTTTAATTAAATTTTTGTAATTTGAGGGGATATATTAGATATATATTTCCAATATATTTGGAATTTAGGATATAATATATGGTAATTTCAAGGCCTCGTGTGAGTATTTTTTAATGAGAAAACATAGTCGTGGGTAGTGAAAAGTGGTATTTAGAAAGAGATGGTGATCGATATTAGTTTATAATATACATTGACTAGTTGCTATAGAACTGAAGTGATGTCATCATTTAGCAAAAAAAATTAGGCTTTTAAACAATTTTCCAATCAATTCAATGATACTTTCATGATATAAATAAAGTGAAAAACTGAGGAAAAAACACTTGATGTAACGTGGAAAACCCCCCAAATGAATGGGGTAAAAACCCACAGGCAAATAGAAGGATTTCACTATAGAAAAATGTTGGTACAATCTCTCTCTCTCTCTCTCTCTAAATTTCAAGGAGAAAACATCCAAGAAATTATCTCTTATAAAATATAGAGAAACACCTCACAAAATACTGCACTTAAGGATGAAGATATGTTGCTTATGAATCCAATGATAAAAATAGGTGGAGAAGATCCCCTTTTATAGCCTGCCTTAACCCTCCTTTGGCTTCCTCATTATTAAATATCTATTAAAAAATGAAATTGGGAACCAATAGTAGGGTGTCACCATAACGTTTTACCATTAAGATTCCAATTGAATGTGGTGACCATCATTAAAATTCTCTCTCTCCATAACGTCTTCCAACATATCTCCCACTTGGATATTTGATTATGTTCCAATCACATCTCCACACATGCCTTCTATCTACCAAACATACTAATCATGTCTCAACATGGTTTCTCAAGGATCTAGAGAAATTGAACTTATTAGAACCAATCATATTCACAATAAAATCATCCATATTTTAATTAGTGTGAATTTTCTACAAGTCTACACTTATTTCATTCACAATATCTAAAAAAAATGATATTGTACACCAATGTGATTCATCCTGGAATGAAAATATGGATTCCTTAAAATGTGAAAGGAACTCTGACTATCACAAAACAATGAAATATGATCTTGATTGTTCCTGATCTCCTCCATAAAACATGTCATCCAAATAACATCTTTTCATTACTGTGTAAAGGCCATGTACTTTTCCTCCATCGATGATAAATCCATAACTGATTGTAACTTTGAAATACAACTCATAGATCCTTCAATAAGTGTAAACACCTAACCAGTAGTGGATTTTCTGCAGTCAGAATCACCTAAAAAATCTGAATCAACATAGCCTATGATAGTGAAATCTGATCCTCTAAAACATAATGCAACATATGAGGTTTCCTTGATGTATCTCAGGATCCTATTCAGCATGTTCCAATGACTTCGTCCTAGATTCTCCATGTACCTACTAACTTCTCCCACTGTATGTGCAATGTATGTTCAAGCACAAACCATGTGGAACATTAGAATCCCCACTGTTGATTCATATGGAAATCGAGGAATTTCCATCATCTATTTTTCACTATTATGACTCATTGTAGAGGATAACATGGAATTAATAGGAAGAGGGTTAGAACGTTTCTTATATTATTTCATTTTGAATCATTCCAAGACTTTTCGAAAAAAAAAATTTAGTGATATCCAAATATTTCCATTATTCTTGTCTCTGTAAATTTGCATCCCATGAGTCTTGTTTTCAGGTCCCAAGTCCTTTATATCAAACTCCATAGACAACTATGCATTCATCTACTAGATTTAATCATTTTTTGGGGCCTTCAACAAACATTTCATCCTTATACAATAGTATAATGATAAAATCATTAGAATATAGACCATAAAAATATGCACAAGGATATGAATTAATTTTATTGTATCCAAGGCTCGTGATATAGGAAGAAAATATCTTGTAACAACACCTCAACACAAGTTTGAGACCGCAAAAAAAAAATTCCAACCTGAAAACCATCATCTCATTACATTTATTCAGAAAAACCTTCTCATTATAGAATATAGATTTCATCATCAAGGTCACCATGGATAAAAGTTGTTTTCACATCTATCTACTCTAGATGCAGAGTATATGCAGCAAAAATCACAATCACTGACTGAATGTTTGTTATTCTAACAATACAATAAAATATTTCATTGAACTTGATACCTTCTTTATGAGAATATCCTTTGACCACCAGTTTCACATGATATCATTCCACCTAGTCTATTTCATCCCACATGGTCTTGTAGACCCAATTGTTCCCAATATGTTACTCCCATGAAGTAATGGAACAAGAACCCAAGTCTTGTTCATGTTCATGGATTCATGTTCCTCCTGTATCGCCGCCATCCATGATGATATATTTAGACTATGGGTGTCCTCCAAAAGAGATGATAGCTCTCCATCTTCTGTCAATAAGAAATTTGAAACATTTCTCTCAGTGACATAATCTGAGTGCCAAGTTTTCACTCTTTTCTCTCGATTTTGTCATTGTAGTCTAGGATTATCTATTACATGATTATCATTCTTTGGTAATTCCTCATAGAAAACAGGTTCTTCCTTTCATTCATCCTTCACCATGACTGTTTAAGTTTTTGTACTCTCTTTCTATGTGTCTTTATCAATATTAATTTTTCACTCTGTCTTCAAAAAAGATGACATATCTACTGATGATAATATTGTTTGCAATGGGATCTAACTAACAATACCCCTTCACACCACCACTGTATCCCAAGAAGATACATTCCTTGGATCTTGAGTCCAACTTCGATCTTCCATGGGCATGAAATAGTGAATATACATGACTTCCAAATGTATGTAATTGAGAATAATTATTAGGTTTACCATTATACATCTCCATCGAAATCTTCATATCAATTTCCACTAAAGGGGATCAATTGATCACATAGCAGGCAGTATTTATTGCTTCTACCCATAATGTCTTGGTAACTCTTGTAGTCCTTAGCATCTCTCTTATTATGACCAAAAAGGTTATATTCATATACTCTTCCAATCCATTATACTATGTAGTGTATGCTACCATGAACTACCTCTTGAATAATTAATGTTAACAAAAAGAATCGAAATTATCGCTTAAATATTCTATACCATGGTAGGTCCTCAAACACTAGATCTTCTTTTCAGATTCAATCTGATTTTTCACATTGAATGTTTTGAAGACTTCAAAGATATTAAATTTTCTCTTGATTCAAAACAACACAAATCTCCTGGAATAGTCATCAATGAAAGATGCAATGTACCTTACTCATCCTAGGGACACAACCGGTGCTTTCCAAACCTTTGAATGAATCAAATCCAAGATCTAGATACTCTTCATCGTTGAAATTCCAAACATCAACCAGTGTTTATTACTCAAAACACAATTCTTACAAAATTGTAAGGATGCATTCATAATCCTAGGAAACAACTACTGATCCTCAAGAATCTTTAGGCCCCGTTAGGACATATTGCCAAGATTATGATTTCATAACGTTGTTAACTCTTCCATCAAGGTTGTTAATGAGACAAATATATCTGCCTCCTTGTACATTTCACCCATAAGAACGTACAAGATCCTAAATATCTTCTCTAACTTTATCAACACAAGTTCTCTGTTCACAATATTCATCATCCCGTTCTCGGTGCGAGTCATGCATCCAATGTCATAAAGTTTTCCCAAGGAAAAAATGTTCTTCTTGAGACCCTCCAGATGGCGTACTCCCTGGATGGTTCAGACTATATTATCATGCATCTTATGTTTGATGGTTCCAAATCCAACGATCTTGAAATTTATTGTCATTCCCCTAGTACAAAATCCCTTCTGGGATAGTTTCATATTTTTGAAACCATTCTCGTAGAGATGTCATGTGCCATGTTCCTCTTGAGTTAATAAATCCATGCATCTTCGAGATGTTTTCTTCTTTCAATATTCATTTCTGCATCACTGAATAGTATGTCTCCATTTCCAGATGTACTTGCCACATTTACTTGAGAGTTATTCTAACCACCCATATTATTCCAATAATCTTTGCTAACATACCCCCTCTTTCTGCAATTGTAACATTGGATGTCTTTCTTCCTGTTCTTTGATTTGGACCTTCCATGATTCTAGTTCTCACTGGAACCACACTCCACCATTCTTCTTCTTTCCATTGTAAGAGCATCCACTTGGTGTGATGTTGTATGTGTGTACTCCTTTTTCATTCGCCAGCTTTATTTTTCAATACCCATAGATAGAACATCATTGAATGGGAAATATATACACTAGGAAATTATTTGTGAGGTTCATGATAAGTTGATCACATTAATATTCAAACATTTTGGGTAGAATATCTGCATGTTTAGTATCCAAAATTATATAGATCCACACTGTATGTTGAGAAAAAATGGTCTTGAGGGTGTTGATGTGGTCAGTCACCGATGACGAATCTACCATTCGAGGTGTGTATAATTTTCTCTTCAAGAATATTTTATTGTGGAGTGACTTCTCCTCAAACAGCTTTGTCAGAGTATCCCATATTTATTTTTCCGTCTTTTTTTCCACAATGCTTGATAGGACCCCATCTGCCAAAGGCAAATGGATGTGGGAAATAACATTACTATCCATGTCACACCATTTTTCCTCTATCACACCTACCGATTTCTCTAAAATCACATCTAGTCATTTATCTTTCCACATAACCTCTTTAATCTCCATTTTCAATAATGAAAAAATTATTTCCATTGAATTTTTAGATCTTGTATTTCGCCGCCATTTTGACACGTCGTTCATCCAGAATTTTATCAAGCCAAAACCTCATTCCAATGATACCACTTTTTAGGATCCTAAAAAATTTTCTAATCAATTCAATGATAATTGCGAGATAAAAATTAATTACAATAGTAAAGAATTAAAATAACACAAGATGTAACGTGGAAACATTATAATATAAAGGGGTAAAAAACCACAAGAAAGTAGAATGATTTAACTATCGTAAAATGTGGGTTCAAACTCTATATCCCTCAATTTCAAGGGTAAAACACACAAGAAATTCTATCATTGAAAATATGGATAAACACCTAGCAAAATACTGCACTCATGGATTAAGATGTGTTGCTTCTGAATATGATGATAAAAACTGGGGTTGACGATCCCAATTTAAATCCTACTTTCACACTCCTTTGGCATCCCCTTTATCAAATTTATATTACCAAATTAAATGGGTAATAAATAGTAGGTTTTCACCAGGATGTGTCACCAAAACATGTCCAAATGAATGAGGTGACCATCATTAATATTTTCTCTCTCCATAATATCTTCTAAAAACATAGTGTGTATGAGATCATCATCCTTCACTTCTGTAGAGTATGAGGCAAGACTATGAGCTCAGGGTGAGACTATTCAGATATTAGTTAGAGAGTAGGATGAGTATATACAATAGCAAGATCATCAACAGCAACAGTAGCATTGACCACATGATCATATTATGGAGTAGATGTGATGACTTACAAACAATTTAGGGATGGAGTTCCATCCATATATTAGAGTTAATCATACACCTTCATAATGACACTATTATTAGGTTCTTTTTTTGTGATTTTTTATATTATAATTTATTATAATATATAGATTTTATTTATGGTTTTTTATATTTTTAGTGTAATTTATTATAAGAAAAGTATGGGAAAAACCCACTATTAAGAATAATAGAATCCCTTTTAAGCTGGATTGATATATAACCCATTACAAGATTGAATCCCCAAAAACTACATGCCCCAAAAAAATACAAGGAAATTATAAATTGTATAATTCCAATTAGCTCAAAGTCAAATCCATATTGCCTGAAAGACTAAGGTAGAGAAACCTAGAATTATGTGTGGATTGAAATCCCCCAAGGTATCCATCCTACCATTTGACTGTTCACCTAGACACCGAAACAACAACTTTTATTGGGAACCACTGGGAATATCATTGAGGTGGATAGATCTACTTATAATGACGATGAACCGCCTGAAAAATCACCATCCCCTACTAGAGGAGGTTCTTCCTCTCATGTCATTTACTCTTTCCTTGAGTAAGGTTTGGCCCTCATTTCTAGATCTAACCATCATGATAGGGATCAATTCTTTCCTTCATTCTCCTTGATGAGAAAAGACCTTCATTTTCCACTAGCCCTGGTGAATTCCTTCCAAACCCCACCATCTAGCAGGAGTTCAGATCGTTCCGTTGACCCCAACAATTAGTTTACCCTATTTTTTATCTATGTTTATTTTAAATGAATATATATTCATATTGTTTTGATACTTTATAAAAATGGTCCATAATTCATTTTTGATGTGTGGGTTTCATCCCCACCTCAATCAGTTGCATAAAGTGGCCGACATGACTCATCTACTATAGATATGGACTTTAACAGCGTACCAAATGGGCATTTAAATCTTTAAAAAAACATTATTATCCTCAATGCTTTTAAAAGGGAGTCTCATTTATCATTACTAAAAAAATATTAATAAAATACCCGTTTATCAGCATTGATAAAAGAGGACCTTTATCAGTGCTAAAATAGTGGTGATAAAACGGACCTTTATCGAATTTTTTTTAGCACAGATAAAAGTGAAAAAAATAATTTCTTAAAAGTAATTTATTTTTCATCAAATTTGAGGTTGGGACATCCACCCTTTTATCAGCACTCAATCCCCATTTTAATAGTGCTAGTATATCCTCCCCACATATTTAACAACTCTAGGAATCCCTCCTCAATTTAACAACTATAGGGACCTTCATCCCTCATTCGTGTGTGCCTCTACCATTGCTGGTTTTGAAACTGAGATATCCTCCTCATAATCTCGCTCCTTTTCCAATCCCCTATATCATTTTGTTATGTTTTTAATGATATATCTATATATTTATATTAATTTTTTTTAATTTTTTATCCATATATTTATATATGTATATATATAAATATATATTTTTAATTACATATATAAAATATGTTTTTGTGTGTGTGTGTGTGTTTATAAATACATACATACATATATATATATATATGTGTGTGTGTGAATCTATAAATATAATTATACACATTTATATTTATTTAAATATATTATATATTAATATTTCTATAATTATATTAGAGTATATAGATAAATATAAATCAGTTTGTCAATGCACACAAAAATATATTTATATATATATAAACATTATATATACAGTAATTTTTTATGTATATACATTTTTATATATATTCATTTTAAATAAAATGGATATTTGTTTTTATTTAGATATGTTTTATTTATTTATAAATCTACCTTACATGTAAATTGGTTTACATATATATTTATAAAACTACATTTTTTTGTGTGATTTTATACAAAATATGTATATATTATTATATATTTCATTATAAATAAAAAATAATTATGAAAAATTATAAAATTTCTAAACATTAGTATCAATATTAATATAATACTTGTCAATAAATTCAGTCCCCACTGAAAATGGGAAAAAAATCCTCTTAAAAGAAGCTGGAAGTCCATTGAATGTAAAAAAATTTGGATACACCAACTAAAAACTCAGTTTTAAACGCCTTATAGGGACTTTTTGGGCCTTGTAAAATGTAATAGGGGATTACCACTTATCCTTGGTGTGAATATGTCATCGCGAGATTCAATTTGATATGTGGTATAGCTAAAATGGACACACTGATCAAAAGTAATGACCCTTTGAAATCTGAGTTACGTTTTCAATATATTTTAGATCTTTTATTAAAAAATTTATTTTTTGTGCCTTATAATTGTTAATAAATGACTTTTAGTCAATAATAATTAATTAGTTACTAAATAAATATATTTTTTAGTTATTTTATAATCCATTTTCCCTAAATATTATATATTCTAATCGTAAATGTCTATTTAGCCTTATCTAAAACATATTTTAAAATATATATATTATTTAAAATGAAATGTAATATTTTTTTAAATATACCATATATTAGTGCTTTTACAAAAACACTGATAAATCCCCCTTTATCAGTGCTTCTAAAAAATCATTGAAAAAGGGTGTCCATTTAACAGTACAAAAAGAATGAAGATAAATAGATATCATTATCATTAATAAAAACACTGATACATGGGTACTTTTAATAGTGTTTTAGCACTGTTAAAATCTCCTTTTATCACTAGTTTTTTAGTGCTGATAATGTTACCCCTTTATCAGCACATTTTTTAGCATTGTTAAAGGGTGGCGCTGTGTAAATTTGTTTCTGTGGTAGTGATACATGTGTGTCCTTTAATTTTAAATTGAAAATTTAAAAATATATTCTTTGATATTTATGTTTAATTTTTTTCTTTATAATATTATTAAAATAATAAATGTTTTATTATAAAGGACAATTCTTTTTCTCAGGTTGGGTGGTTTGTTTGAAAACTAATACCATGGTTAGTATTTTTTGATAGGGGTCATAGGTGACAGATAAAATTAAACATTGATGTTTCTAAATGATTGTGGATAGTAAATTAAAATGTAATTGTAGAAAATATTGTTTGAAATATACATATATATTTTTTATTTGTAATGGAAATTTTATTTCAAATTAATTATGAATTTTCATATTGGTGCATTTTCATACAGGTGTATTTGGTGCAGTGTGTTGTTATTCAAACAACACATTTCAATAGTAGGGCAATTATTATAGTTAATGAAAACAATGATTAAGGGGTTATCATTTTAATGACATTGACGAAAAAAAATATTTTTTTAGCAATGTTAAATCTCATTGTGCTGTGTTAAGAGGTATTTCTTTGGTATTGGGTGTTCAATTTTATTTCGAGTCACAATGATAAGATTATACAAGACTAAAATGATAAGGATTTGAAGACATTGTGTTCATAAAACCAATGAGTATGTGTTGTGTCGCTAGATGTAGGAGGAAGTAAATTCATGATATAATGGGATTACAACCATATGTCAACATGGATTTCATGTAGGAGTGATGATAAGATTATTAAAAAATAAAAAATTATTTTTGAAATAGTGAAAATAAAAAAAATTCATATTCTCCATTAATAATTTAATGAGTAAAAAAAAGAAAAAAAATATTTTTCATAAAGATATATTCAACAAAAATTATATTTATATTTAAAAAAAATTATTTTTTCAGAAAAATATAAAAACTAATTCTTCATTAATAATATTCAAATAAAAATTTTATAAAAATCAAAAATTCTCTTAAAAAATAAAAATATTTTTTTAAAATAAAATCAGAAACTAAATTTTATTTATGAAAAATTAATAAAAATGTCCCATTTACATATAGTGTAATAAAAAATATATATTCCTAATTAAAAATATTGTATCAAAAAAAATTGATCCCCTATAATTTTTTTTTAAAAACATTCCAATATTCTTTTTAAAAAATAAATTAAAATAAATTATTTTATTTTAAAAAACTTTTATATCCATTTTGATTATGATGTATTGGGGAATTAAAAATGATTTTTATTCTTTTATATTATGATAAATAATAAATTTACCTTTTCTAAATGATCCCATATTAAATTTAAAATATAACAAACCCCTTTTCCTTTCATCAAAAATTAAAAATTTCAATTAAAAAATATAAAATAAATATAAAACTTCTCCATTTTCCATTTAAAATTACATTATAATAATTTTTATCTATTTATTTTTTTAACAAATTCTATTTCTTTATTTTTTTAAAATTATTTTTAATTAAAATAGATTTATTTCTAATTTGTAATTTCTTGATTTTAGTTTAAGGAAATTTTAATTATTTAACAAAAATTTAAAAAACTATGAATATTTAAGTGAAAGGGGGATATTATTTTTTTAAATAAATTATAATTTTTTCCTACGATTTTTTGAAGGAATTATTTTTATAAAAAAATATATATATTATGAGATTATTTCCATTTACCTCAATTTTATTCTACAAAATTTGTTTTCATTTAATTTTTTAAAATGAAAAAATTGAGTTGATTTTTTGATATGGTATAAGTAAAAATACTTATACAAAATCAGGTCCTGGAATGTGTGATGGGAGATCACAAAAGCCACACTATTAGTCAAAAAATAATCTATAAGTTATTTCATAAATATTTTAACATTGTTAATTTTTTTTAAAAATAATCGGTTGATTTTTGATAGTGATTAAAATTAATTTTAATGTATATAAGATGTATTATATAATATAAAAGTAATAATATATATTTGGAAGAAATAAAAAATTTTAAGAGGTGATTTTGTACCTAAAATGATGCTAAAAATAAAATTATTAAAAAGAAATTGCATACATATATTAGTTTTAATTACATGTTTAATTTAAAAATAATAAATGATGTCAATGCCGATGTTTAGATGGTTTGTCTATGTTACATCCAGGGATTTGAAAATATATATACACCAATGGTCTTGGTTTGTTGGTGTGGAATCTTCATGCACACCTGCATGCCTGTGTAAATATTATTTGGGCTTCTTAACCCCAATCCATGAGGCAAGGGTTTCCCTCATTCATATATTTAACACTACGGACCCCATCATAATCAATGTAGGATACCCCAATAATATCCCTCTCACATCCACTAGGCCAATGAACATAGAATATTTTTCAATGATCGGGAAATTCAATGTGCCCAAATGAAACTATACAAAAATCACTACTACAAAAATGAGTTTTGTCTATTCTAAAAAAACATTATCACCACTTAAAAAGCGTTGATAGTCGAGGTGATATTAAAAGGGGGTCCCTTTTATCAGTAGTAAAAAAAGAGTTTGATAAATGATCCTTTTTTCAGTGCTAAAAAAACACTGATAAAATTAAAAAAATTGAAAAAAATTGTAAATCAAAGGGTAGACCCATTCGTTTTTTATAGAACATGACCCTCTTTAAATGGTGCTAGTAATCCCCGCATGTGTGCGCCACTGCCACCCATTTAACCGCGTGAGTTTCACACCCCCACCCTTTAACAGTGCAAGACCCTCCTACACCTACCAGCACACCCCTGACTCCTCTTGGATTTGAACCAGAGAAAAATATCATACACTGGACTGATAAATCCCAACTAACCCGCACACCAGCTTTGTCTCCACCTCTATTCCATGACCTCTATGACCGCCCTGATGAAGGCCAGCCAAAAAAAATCCCAACCTCCACCACATTCCACCTCTTCCAAGACCGCACACCGTGACCACGCTCTGCCCCGCCAAGACATCCCCACACGTCATAACATCCACATCCTTCATCAACCACACTATACATCTGCTATGAAATCCTGGAGTGATTGTACCATGTTTTTTCCTCTACACTTACACATCCACATCCCTCCTATACCACGTTCGTCCTATTCTATGACATCACCATGCAACAGTATTGTGATTTACCACACACGTCAACACATCAAAATCCCGCCTCAACCAGATTCCACATCGACTTGGACCTCCCTGATTGGTATAACTTCTGAACCTCTTTAGTCACCCCATGGGAGTGTTCCCAGGCGAGGGGGAGGATTGGAAACCACCGTCCATTGTAACCATTCTTAAAAACATGGCCTAATGTAGTATACTTTCTTATGATAATTGTTGGCCTAATATAATAGGTTGGATAAAATCCAGTACATTGCATGTTGGGGAGTTCATTCATGAATATTGGTTGCCCTAGGGGAGTTAGGATATGTTTGGGATCCCCTTTCTTGGGTACCCCTAGGGAGTTTCGATTTTTGGTGCACGAGTTGTGGTACCTTTGATATTTCCTTGCTTGGGTACCACCGAGGAGTTTTCTGAGGTGTCAAGGATGGTTGTACACCGACTTCCATAATAAGAATCCACATGTGTCTTCACCCTAGGGTTCTACAGTTCTGAAGATTGGGTACGTTTTAGATCTCCATTCTTAGGTACCCTGGGAAAGTGCTCCTAGGCGAAGGGGAATGCTGGACAGGGTCCCTTGTAGGATTCCTCCATTCTCCATTGGGATAAGATCAACACATTGGTGATAACATTTTCTATTGAATACCTCATTGTCAGCTTCATCATGGGTCATGAGACTCCAAGTGAATACTCTAGAGTTTATGACATTTTCTAATGATATTTCTCCAAAATAGGACTTCCACCAGGTTCAAATAATACATCTCATTAACAACTTCATTATCATCATTGAGGGGTGAGGGGTTTTAGAGAAAAGGGTAATCAAGACTGAGTCTTAGAGTTTGAAAACACACCCTCCGCCATTATATAGTTACATATGCCTTTATATTTTCTTTTCCCTCCGCAAACATTCTCCCCGAACATTAATAGCTAGAAATGTGGGATAGAAAATTATTTTATTTATAACACCATTTGATATCGAGGAAGTAACAAATCCTATTTGTTTAATTATAATTAATTTATTGACTGAATATTACACAAATAGTAAAATTATCCTATTTATTTATGTATATTGAGTATTGTTCATATTAAATTTAGAAACAAAATATAAATTCCAGATCATATTAAATTAATTATTGTTAACTGAATAATGATTTCTTTTAAAATGTAAATAAAATAAAAAAATATTTGTTTTCTTTGATATCAATTGATTTTAGATTTATAAATAATGTTTAAAATTTAAAATAATAAAAGTCTCTTTAATTAAACTGGTTTGGGTATATTTCAAAATATAATTGAATATATCTAAAAATAATGAGTTAAAAAATAAATGGGTTATAAATGAATTAGGGATTGAAATAAATTAAACGAGTTGGGAATTAATTATCCCAAATTTCGTTGGTACTTGACGAGTCAAAATCCCTAATTTTGGGTGATTTGTAATGATCATTTTCATCCTGACTATTAATGCTGTAGATTTTAATAAATTTGTTGAATTTGAATTTATTAGTATATAATAGATTTTTAGAATAGTTGAATAGCATATAATATTTAATGTTGATTCTAATTCAATAATATATCATTTCACTCACATCAACCTTTATACAATATTTAATATATATATATATATATATATATATTTGTAATCTTGTAATTTTTATCTAACCACTCATAAATGGAAATAATGTTTTGTAGAGATTACCCCCCCCCCCCAATTTGTAATGGTGCTTAGGGGTGGGAAAATAAGTTGTTAACAGAGCTATTAATTGAAAACCTAATAATGATGAACGGAACTGTTATACAAAAAAGATTACTTGTTAGTAAAAAAAATAATTGGGTAATAAAAACTTTTCTGTTGGTTTTTTATCAATTTTAATAACTACAGATGATAAAATAACTAAATTTTTTATTTTTTATTTTTTTTAATTGAATATTTTAAATATCTTATGAGACATATTAAAAAAAAATTGTAAATTTTTGTTTATAAATTTATATATTTTTCAAATAATTTTTTATATAAAATATAAGGATTTATATATAATTTTAATTTTTTTTCAAAACAATTAGGGTGGAATTTTTTAAAAATTTGAAGATTATATTACATTAGTAGGCTTCCTCCAATGGTAAAACTTTGTACAATGGTTTTTCCACGTGATGAAACCATTTTTTATCTTACTAGTAGTTAATAATAAAAAGAAAAATTTTAAGTTAAATGTTATATTATTTACATATAATATTTTATAATGCTAATTAATATATATATTAATGATATTATTAGTTATACTAATAATTTAGTTATTAATGATTATATTTTTAATTTTAATTTAATTATTAATTATGATTTATATTTCTAATTTATAATTATATTGTGAATTATTGATTACATTGTAAATTAAATATTGTAATAAATTATATTAGAAATTACTGAATATATTAATGATATTATCATTTATTAATTTTCATAATTATTTAACTAATTGTAAATAATTATATAATTAAAATAAAATGACAACTTTATATTGAAAACACAAACATTGATTCATACTTGTCACATAATGTGTTCGATTGTCATGTAGTCAATTCATACACATCATAAATTAGTTATGTATCCACTATAAGAAAATCATCGTTTAGGGATAGTTATTTTTTTGATTTGGCGATGGTATAAACCACTGCAAAAGTTGTTGTGGGAATCCAACACATTGTGATTCCTTTCATTAACTACCACATATTTGGGAAAGTGATGCACTATGTTTTATCAGTGCAATGTAGAAAGCGCTGATAAAAGGGGGGCCTTTTTCAGCACTGGATAAAAGCGCTTATAAATCTACCCTTTATCAGTGCTAACGAAAATGATGATAAAGGTGTACCCTTTATCATTTCTTTATTTAGTGATGATAAATGAGGGAATTTATTTATTTTTAAATAAAATACTCAAACCTTAGATATCATCCAAATCCAAATTACATATTTCCAAAAGAAAAGCTCAAATCCAGCAATTATGCACACAATGATTCTCAACAGCAGGAAAAAAGAGCCACTTGATTGCCCTATCTTCTTAAAATGGAAAAAAACAAGAGAAAAACGCCACCAAATATTTGATGATGTTAATAATGGACCCATAGGCTTGGAGGCCACCTCCATCCTCCATTATTTCATTGATGATAACTTACCAATCATATTCGACCACAAAATCTATCCATCCAAGAGACAAGATGAACTTCAAACACTTCCAAATAGTCATAGCCTATTCAAATGAGGAGACCAACCCATAATGTATGAGGAATGAAGTGCCGTAATAATATAGCCAGTATGATCCCGAAGGATTTCCCTATGGTCAAAAAAACCATCCTAGGGTTTCGTCGGGTTAATATTATGTTTGAGAGCACCGAATGAGGGGTGGGGGGGGGGGTTATCTGAAAATTGGAGAATTAACAAGTGATGGTGGACAATCCTCCTCAACATCCACCACTGAGAGCCCTAGTTATGAATCTTCGAAATCGAGACCCTATCATCATTACCAATGTTGTAAAAAATGAATTAATTACGATGAAACCATATAATCTAGGAACAATTCTATTATTAAGGCTATTAAAAGTTTTTAATAATAAATATTATTATTTTATATAAAATTATTATATTTATATTCCAAAATAATTTTTATTTGTATACATTAAATAAACAATGTATCTTTATGATTAATATAATTTTTTTAATAATTCTAATATACATATAATTTTTTAAAAAATAGTTATAAATTTATAATTAAATAAATATATATTTAAATAATTATAATTTTACAATAATTTTTTAAATAATAAATATATTCATTATTTTTATTATATTTATAAATATAAATAAATACTTTTTAAATTTCCATATTTAGATTTATAATTATATATATATATATATATATATATATTTAAATAAATATATGTTTCCAATGAATTTGGTCAATAAATATATTAATGCGTGAGTATAATTGAAGTACATGTATGTTATGTATTCATCGTGAATGTTCATTTATACATTAATAATTTTAAAACTCACATTAAGAGAGTTTTAACATCGGTTAATGGATAACCATTGTTATTGCTATCTTAGTGTGAGTTTTTTATATCGTTTATGCAATATGAGACATCAAAATGTGTTTTTTAAAATAAATTATGAAATAAATTTTCATCCCCCTCCTATCAGATGGATTCCCCCCCCCCTTAGAGTGTTTTCAAACTTAATACTGGCATAGTGATTCTTGGTGATGGATTCGTTGACCTTGTGGAAGATCTCTAGGACCATGAAGACTCTATTATTGTGTCTTGTTATTCCTCAAACATTGATTATTAGTCTCTTACCTTAGCATATGACATGTCCATCTTGATGGGTATGAAGTACATTTCATCTCTTATCTGTAAGGATATTGTGGTCTAATCTGATTATCAGGTTATTGTCAAAGTGATGGAGGAGGATGAAGGTAGCCACCAAACCATTGGGTCTATTATTGACATCATCAGATAATTGGTTCCTTTATTCTCATCTTGTTGTTTTTTCCTTCGTTGGGAGTGAGGAAAACCATGAGGCTCATTTTATAGATTCTATTGGGAGTTGTTGAGGGTCAAATAGTTTAATTTCATCTTTTCCCTTAGAGTTATGTACATTGTATTTGGATGATATTTATGTTGAGGATTCATTTCCAAAAAACCTTAAAACCTTTTATAAAAATTAAAATATACGAGTTTCTCCTTTCTACTCATTATTTTGATTCTTAATCTCTTCAAACGCTGTAATTTGTGAAAAATGGTTATGCTCCATCTCCTTCCTTCAACTATATTTCTACACTTTTTCATCCCTTCCCCTTCTTGTTTTCATGTTCACCCTGATTCACTCACATTCCACCATGATCGTCTACTTTTCTCCCAAAAAATTTTCATGCCTTTTCTCTCATTCAACATCCAACATTATCATCCTTTAATATCTTTTTTAATCTAAACCAATTTTTCATTTCTTGGAATCTGATGATTTCCTATCTCAATTTTGGCTCTATTAATCATGGATCTTCTACATGAATCTCTATCTTTTGAAGTTTAAACTTTTATATTTATGGTTAGTATATTTATTTATTATTTTCTTCTATAAAATATATTCATTCATTTATTTATTCATACACACATATTTATCGGTTATAAATTTTCAAGATTGTAATTAATTTTTTGTTATAATTTTTTTCTTATTATAAATTTCATATGGATATAATTTTATTATTGTAATAATTGTTTTTATTTACACTACTACTGATATGATATTTCACATCGTGATAATATACATTTAAAAATGATTAAACTTTTTTTAATTGTAGTGTTTTTAAGGGGGGGGGGCTTGATCAGTGATCATTTAGCATTGATAAATGCCACATCTGCTACATTATGTGGTTTGTATAAAAACAACCTAAAAATTCTCCTGTACACACAAACGGCACACCACAACCATCTGTAAAGAAAATATATAATTTAATTGAAATACATTTTACATCATAATTAAAAAATCCACTACTATATACATTTCAATCAATGTTTTGTGTACATATATTTACAATTACTATCTGCAAACAATTTAAATCATTAATTTTTGTCTTTGGCACCCGTGATCCCATCTCAAAAAGGTCTACCCATGGTATCTATTGCTAATAAAATCACCTCATCCACATTGAAAGAATCCACTTATATAATAAACCTAAATTATGTTAGTAATATTTTAAATAAATAAATTAAACATTATTATGAATGAATACATTATAAAAATGTCAACATTAAATAAAAAACACACTTTGAGATATACCGGTCACACCATGAATTATATTGAGTTTCATCTAATTCCAACATGTCTCAAATTAGGTAATGACCTTTATCCTAAAGTATCAAAACAATTCAAACACATTTTCTCAGTTTTGAGTATGTCACTTGTTCTTTTTAATGAAATTAATTTCAATTTCAAATGAAGACTCATTTGTAGTTATACCCATCACACAGTGTGTGGGATTGAGGTACAACAGATTCTTTTATATCAAAAATTACATAAAGGTAATTTTCCTAAAGTATCCAAATAATCATAATACATTTGGTGGGTTTTTAGTGTGTTACTGTGCTTTCTACTAAAATGTCATTTCTAACTGGAAACATGTACTTTGAGTCATAAAGGTCACATCATGTGTATTATTTACATGATAATCCTTCTTAAATTTCACAAATGACTTATTAATTAATATCCTAAATTATCAATACAATCGGAGCTCATTTTCAGGGTTTTCAGTTAGTGGCATACGTTTTGAAATAAAATGTCAATTTTAAACTATTAACAGGAACATTGAGTCATACTAGTCACACAATGCATTGTATTGAGATGAAGGTGAATCATAAAAAACCAAAATAACTCATGTATCAATTACCTAATGTATAAAAACAATCTAGATTATTTTGCTCGATTTTAAGTACATTTTCTTCCTTCTTACTAAAAAATGATATCAATTTTAAATAACAAGACGCACTTAGAGTCATACCAGTCACATCATGCCTCATATTGAAGTGAGGATAAATCATACACATCCCAAATAACTCATTAATAGTTTATCTAAATTATCAAAACATTGCAAATGCATTTTCTCAGTTTTCAGTAAGAAATATATTCCTTTTACTAAAATTGACATCAATTTTAAATAAAAAGACGTTCTTATAGTCATAAAAGTTACACCGTGCATAATATTCCAATGAGGATGGTTCATACATGTATAAAATGTCCCATAGATCATTTTCCTAATGTATAAAAACATTTCATATGTGTTTTCTCAGTTTTGAGAAGGTCAGTTGTCTTTTTTACTAAAATTGATGTTTATTGAAAATGAAAAAGACGCACTTGGAGTCATAGCTGTTACATTGTTCCTCATATTGAGGTTTGACTAATCAATACAATTTCCAAATGTTTCATAGATTATTTACCTAAATTATAAAAATAATAGGATTTCATTTTCTTGGTTTTCAATACCAAACTTGTTTTTTTACTAAATATGATGTCAATTTTAAATAAAAAGACACACATTGAGTAATACTGATCAAACTGTGACTCAGAATGAGGTGTATTTGATTCATACACATCCCAAATTACTCATGGATCATTTTATTATAGATTTAAAACAATATAAATTAATTTTCCCAATTTTTAGTAAGACACTTCTTCCTTTATCTAAAATTGATATAAATTTTAAATAAAAAGATGCACTTATAGTCATATCGGTCACACCGTGAGTCAGATTGAGATTTGGATAATTCATACAAATATATAATTACTCTTTATTTTCTTACTAATGTATCAAAACGATAATAATTCATTCTCAAGGTTTTGAGTGGGTTAGTTTTCCTTTTTACTAAAATTGATGTAAATTTTAAATAAAAATTACACACTTGGAGTCATACCTGTCACACCATGCCTCAGATTGAGATTCAGATGATTTTTACATGATCAAATGACTGATAGATCATTTCCCTAAGGAATAAAAACAATATGAATGAGTTTTATCAGTTTTAAACACATCACTTGCTCATTTTTACGAAATAATTATGTCATTTTTAAATAAAAAGGTGGACTTGTAGTCATACCGATCACACCATGTCTCTTATTTTTATGTAGCTAATTCATACACATTTCAAGTAACTCATGGATCATTTTTCTACAATATCAAAACAATTAGAATGTTTTTTCTTGGTTTTTATTAATTCAATTATTCCTTTTACTAAAATTGATGTATATTTAAAAAAAATACACACTTGTAGTCATACCGGTTACACCATGCCTCAGATTGAGGGGTGAAAGATTCCTACCGAACATGAATTACTCATGGATTGTTTCCCTAAAGTATCAATAAAATGCGAATGCTTTTATCATTTTTTAGTACAGATCATATTCCTTTTTACTAAAATTCATGTCAATTTTAAATAAAAAGACACACATGGAGTCATACCGGTCACATCGTACATCATATTGAGGTGTGAATGAATTTTACATGTCCAAAAGGACTCATGTATCATTTTCCAAAATTATCATAACAATAAAAATAATTTTTAAAGGATTTCAGTATGTCCCTTGTCTTTTTAACTAAAATTTCTTTTCAAATTGGAAACACACACATTGAATCATATTGGTCACATCGTGTATCAGTTTTACATGAGACCAATTCCTACACATCACAATTTATTTACGAATCAATTTCTTAAATTATAAATAATATATGAGCTGGTTTTGTTTTTTTAGTGAGTGACTCATTTTGAAGTAAAATGTCGATTTTATATTGATAACAAACACTTTGATTCATACTGGTCACAGCGTGTGTCAGATTGAGGTGCAGTTGATTCCTACATATCTTAAATGAAATATGGATCATTGTACTAAATTATCAAAACAATATGAAATATTGTTTTCAGTTTTGAGAATGTGAGTTGAATATTTTACTAAAATTAATGTCAATTTTAAATAAAAAGAAACACCTGGATTCATTCAAATTCCACCTTGTGTCAGATTGAGGCATTGTTGATTCATATATGACACAATGTTTCAAAACAATCCAATCTTCCAAGGAATCCTATAGTATGAGAAAAAAAAATCTTATGTGAGTAATATTACAAATAAATAAATTAAACATAAATATGAAACAATCCATTACTTCTTTAGAAGTCACATCTTCATGTTATTTGTATACATTCTGTGATCAGGAATGATGCCCATTTATATCTAAGAAAATGTATATCATCTTCTGAATATGAATTTTTTCAAAAGTTATAATATTACTAAAAAAATATAAATACACAAAATATTAAAAAAATATTTTAAATGAAGTAGTAATTTACATCGAAAATATCTATTTGGGGATGTTTGTTTTTTGATGGAATATGATCTCTCTCATAAATTTATAATCATAATAATCACAATATTTTCCATTTTCATGTTTCATACACTATAGAAAAATTGAGGAAAATAATTAATTTTTTTACGTGTGTTTGTATAGTGAAATATTATAATATATACCCAAATACTTATGATGTTTTATAAATTTTCATGGTCCTTGTGCGTAATTTTTGTCTTCATGCCATGATTTAGACAATATTTACACACCACCCTATAATTATAGAATCATAATTTAAACATAATATAAATTACATAACATGGATTATATTTATAAAATGTTTGATGTAGTGTATTAAAAATTGAAAACATCATCATATGTGGTCGGTTTGTTGGTAATACATGGAGTGAATCGAAGAAATAAGTATTTGGAGAATCTAAATTGACCATAACGAGTATCTAGTGATTCCAAAAAAGAGAATAATTAATGAAATAATTGTAAAATGTGTGTGATATAATTAAATTAGAGAGTTTTCTCCATGCATCATTAGAATTGAGAAGATTATTTCATCACCAAGTTTTCTTTCAATTGATTTTCCTAGGATTTCCAATATTTCATCCATTTGTTTGGATTTTGTTTTTGTTTTGTCTGTAGAGGTGATGTGAGGAATAATGAGTCAACTTTTTTGGGTAAATCCCTTGAATTTGTATTGATATATTCACCTAAAAATAATATGAAATTTATTTAGTCTAAATTAACATTGTATGTCATATTTTGGAAAATTAAATGATGAAAACCTACCTCATGTATAAATTTACAACTGAGGCTCTTAGACATTCATAATTGAGGATTTAATCTAAACTATTAGAAGAAATGTTGTTAGTAACATCCTCTCTATAAATATTTTCCTCAAAATTAACTACATTACTACTACCACTTTGTTACTTTTTAACCGCATGAACCATAAATGTTATTAAATATAAATATTCAATAGTTAGGGCAAATGTGCTTATAGATGATATTTTTTATCAGTTGGTTGATCCTATAGATGTTTTTGAGTCACCCTTTTGTTTCATCCCATTTCCTTTTTTGTTATATAATAATATTAATCGGTTCAGACCTTGTTTCATTAATTGTTAATGTTATATTATGAAAAATAATTTGGAAATGAATACCTCTTGGCAGACATGTTTTTTTATAAGATGTAAAGGACATGAAATTAATGTTCCAATAGTTTGGTCAACCTTATGAATACCTTTCTCATAAATTATAATAGGTAGCTCATGCTCAACTCATGGTCTATCATAATCAACAATCTCACATGACCTATTGTAATTTTTCTATTGTGTAGCATGTCGTTTTTAATATTGAACATTGTATCCCTATCTACAAAGAAATTGTTTGGTGTAGATAGATATAAATCATAGTCATTATCACCCAATATAATATTAGTACAGGAAATGAATCATTTTCTATCTGATTTAAATTTAATATAAAAAATTATTTGATCATTTATTACCTTGGAAAAGACAGCTCATTGAGGTGAATGGATCACCTCAATGATGGTGGAAGTTGGGCAGGATATTCAAGAAATGATTGTTCTTGAGTTATTTTTTTCACATTTCATAACCCCATAAATGTTTCTAGCAACTCTATTTAATATTGTAATGTTTCATAAATTCTTACTAGTCTTTTTTTCTTCTATTTCATTTCATTATCATTAACCTATTTTTTTCAAAATATATTTTGGTTGTCACCCTAAAACTCGCACCTATGACGTGACCATACAATTCTGTCTGCTTCAAGGCCACTGATAGTCGGTGTTCATCCAGTACAGGTGTTGATGATTCCTATGACTATTTCAAATATAAAATATAGGAAAATAAGTAATCGTTGTTATGTAATATTAATTTAAATCAAAAAAATTATTATGTCAAACATACACATGCTTGCCACCATTTTTTTTATTTTCATCTATTAGTATCCAGTCTTTTTTTAAGGTTGTGGCTGAAGCCTTAATTTATTATATTAAAGAAAAGGCCCCATTAGACTGGGTAGAGGGTGACCCATTACATAGCCTAAAGGCTCAAGGCCAAGTGTCCAGAATACAAGGCTTGAAAGCCCATTTTTTGGCCCAAGGACCCCTTGGTGAACAGTACTGCTACAATAAGCGTGCAACTACAGCAACTACTGTAGTAACCACCACAACTACAGTTCCTGATACAGTCCCTCTACCACTATAGTGTCGCCGCTTCTACAGTAACTGCGCCGCTACAGTAACTGCTACAGTAACCTCCACCGCTACAGTACATGCTATAGTCCCTACGCCACTATAGTGTCTCCGCTGCTACAATTACACGTCTGCTACAGTACTGTTATAGTGCCCTGCTACACATTCCTCCTTCCAAAACATATTGTATGAGATGGAAATTGGTTGTTATTTGTATTCATCAATCTTCATATAAATAGAGTAACATAATTATTTTTTTGTTTCATGACATATAAAAGTGTTACAATAGATTTTACATACATAACAATTGTTTCAAGTGATGCATACCCCATCGTAACATTATGGTAGGGGTACGTTGGATTTTCGGCTCGTCCCTAATTATCATCAATTAGTTTCTATTTAATAAATTAAAAAAAATCATCAAAGTGATGAATATATTAATTGCCAAAAAAATTATTACTATCCCTAATGTAATTGAAAAGACACAACCGCATAATGTCCAGTAAACACATCCCATGCATCTTAGGTTATCAGGTGTGCATACATAATCTGTGGGTGTGGTTTTATTTTCACATAAGTATCATTAAGATTATGACTCATTTGATTTGTGTGAAAGCCTCTATAAATCTTTCTTGAAATCATTAATACATATTTCTTTTGGGATTCATATAATATAAATTCACACTTCAAGGTATAGTGAAGATTAATTCATTGTTTCGTTATTTTATACTTAAAAAAAAGAAATTATGTCATAAAGTTAAAATAATATATTCCCTCATCAATGTATTAATAACGGTCCCAACATGGTTCCATGAATCTACATCAATTGGAACACATTACTGAGTGATGATTCTAATGTAACTACTAAAAATGTCCTTTTGGGGGTTAACATGATGTCCTCGTGCATTCCATGTGACCTCATATTTGATGTATTTTATTTTCACATTAATTATTTTTTCTAACACCATCAAATTATGGAACTCTTATTTTTTCGGCATCATTGGTCCTTCGTCAACTACTATTTCTTGGTTTCAAAGTCATTAATATATAATTTATATGGATCAGTAGCATTACCAAGTGAATATGTTCATTGAACCTATCCACTGATAGTAGAAACATGATGAGAGACCTATTATTCCTCTGGATTGGGAGCACCATCACATACCGAAGGTCGTTGTTCCTCTGTACTATAAGCAACATTAGATTGAAATACCTATTGTTCCTCATTATTGGGAGCACAATCATGTGTAAAACTCATTATCTACATAATTGGTTAAACATTTAATTTATACAACATAAATACAATAGCGAATAGATAAAAACATCAGGTAACACAATGTATATTACAAAAAAATATAACTTGATTATTGAACCCACTTTTTTTAAAGGATGAAGGGATTTGACCCCTTTATCGACTATCAAAATCCCTTCATTGTGGTCTCCTCTATCATAAAAAAATAATCTACATTGGGACCACTCAAAATTGATTACAAAGTCCAAATGAAAGTTTCAATACTATGTTAATTTTCATCTAAACCTTCATTGGTTTTGGTCGATAACATAATAATTGACCACTTTCACCTTAGAGGATCTAGAACATAAAATTCTTGTACTTACTATGATTCTATTATAAATGGTTCATCCTTGTACCATTCCTTACTGAAATCAACTTTCCTGAATCTCAGTTCATCTATTTTAATAGCACATCTTTTATCAACCCACTTGAATTGAAAAATCAGTACTGGGGAATGTTTTATAATCCAAATCCCATATTTGTTTTATGATTCCAATGTATGATATATTCATGTAAATTATATTTTTTCTCCTTAGTATTAGAAACATGCATTGCTTTATACACAAGTGTAACTCCACTATTTTTCATGGCATTATCTTCATCATGTCCATTTGTATAGAATGTATATCCCTTCATTACATAACCATTGTAATATAATACATACACACTTGGTCCTATGATAACCATCTAATTCGTTATAAAATTGAATATGGATTTTCATCTGACTCCTTAAAAATACAGTCCAAAAATCATTTTATAAACTAGTGATTATGTGTATGTTATTTCTAACATTCAAACCATGATGGATTAAAATTCCTAATAATTTCATTATGTATTTCAACATATGTTGGAACCTCTAAACCATTATACAAAATGTAATGGTGGTTCTGCATCTGATCTACAATATTGATTTTGACAACATCTCTTCCAAAAATTATTTCCCACATAAGATTCCTAGTGTGATGAGATTTTGGTAGAAAAAATCTTTCCACACCTGATATGTATTTTGTAAATAATTAAATGGCTTCCTCAAAAAAGTATCTCTCTATAATAAAACCCTATGGTTAAATTCTATTTTTTACATACCCTTTAAAAAACATCATTTAACATTCAATGGGGTACATTCATCTATAGTGTATAGGGCCACATAGTCTAATATCACTCACTAAGTGAACCATAAAGTGAACCCTTATATCAGAGAATTTTTACGGGAAGAACATTCTCAATTCATATACTATGATGATAATTTATCTTTCCAAAATCGTAAATTTTATCAGATCTATAACATTGCTGGATATAGCTTCGAAAAAGAAACAAATATTCGTTAATGTATAAAGGGTGTTATTAGAAATAATGAAATGAAAATCTATGGTAATTAGTTATTTCTTAAAAATATGAAATTCATGTGATTTCATACCCTTTAACTTCAATGCATTTATTGAACCAATATTCTTGATATTCGATGAATTCCTATATGGAAAATTTTCATTATTCATGAAGTTGATAAACTAATATCTCTCTTAGCTAGAAAAAGTGTAAGAAGGTAGAGGAAGAAGATTTCATTTTTCACACTTCATAGGCACCAACTCTTTTCATATTCCCATTCAAAGCATCTCCAACCTAGCCTTAATTCCAACCTTTTTTTTCGGTGCATTTAGCAATGTACCGATTAAACTATAACATAATCATTTTCAAAATGAATAACATAAAGAAAATTTCAAGTGTACAGTAAATTATAGAATAAATAGTCAAACAAAAAACTGATCACATTTTCTAACTGGTTTTCATAAGGTTTTTCAAAAATGGTTTACCAAAAGTAGTGTATATATCATTTACTTTCTCAAAAATTTGATCAACTATTTTGGGAGACAATGTTGTATGTTCTTACGAACTTCAATAAAATGATTTCACCTAATATAGGTAATTATCCCATTAGGGTATAAATATATAATATTCTAAAAACATAACCATTGATAAATGTTTCAACCTAATTGAATGTGTACCTTTTTGACAAACATGACACTCTTTAGTTCCTTTAATGCTATATCCTGAAAAATTTCCATACCCTGGAAAGTAATTTATCATCCCTCACAACATGTATCTCAAAGTGAAATATTTACTTATTTAAGAATTGTAAAACATAACATCTAAAACATCCCCACCTCAATACAATGCATGGTGTGTCTGGTATAACTCAAAGTGTCTTTTTTTAATTAAAATTTACATCAATTTAAGTAAAAACAACAACTGACAAACTGATAACTATGAAAACAAATCTGTATTGTTTTGATATTTTAGGAAAATTATCCATGATTCATTTTTGAGGTGTAGGATTCAATTTCACCTCAATAAGATGCATGGTGTGACCGATATGAGTCAAAGTGTGTCTTTTTATTTCAAATTTATAATAATTTGTGTAAAAAGAACAGGTTACATAATAAAAACTGAGAAACCAAATTCATATTATTTTTATACTTCATTAAAATGATTAATTATTCATTTTTGACATGTAGGACTCATCCATACATTAATATGATGCACAGTTTTTTTGGTATACCTCAAAGTGTCTATTTTTAATTAAAATTGCTAAGAATTTATGTAAAAACAAAAAATGACATACTAAAAACCAAGAAAACACATTTTTATAGATTTTATATTTTAGGAAAATGATATATTAGTCATTTATGATTTTAATAGATCAATATCATCTGAATATAACACATAGTATGAATGGAACCACTCAAAGTGTCTCTTTTTATTTAAAATTATCATTAATTTAGGTAAAAACAATAATTGACCTACTTAAAATTTAGCAAACACATTCATATTGTTTTGATATTTTATGAAAATGATATATTAGTTATTTATTATGTGTAGGGATCAATAAAACCTCAATAGGATTCATGGTGTGGCGGGTATAACTCAAAGTTTCTATTTTTATTTTAAATTGACATTAGTTTAATTAAAAACAACAAGTGACATAGTGAAAACTGATAAAATACATTCAGATTGTTTTGATACATTATTCCAATTATCCATGTGTAATTTGTGACATGTTGGAGTCAAAAAGACCTCAATCTAATGCATGGGGTGATCGGTATGACTAAAAGTTTCTCTTATCAGATTAAAATTTACATTTCAGTTCAAAACATGTCACTCACTAAGAACCATGAAAACATGCTCTGATTTTCTTGATAAATTGATAAAATGATTAATAAGTCATTTTTGATGTTTATGAATTAGTATCACATCAAACTGACTCACGATATGACTGGTATGAATCTAAATGCATGTTTCCAGATTGAAATGATATTTTAGTAAAAAAACACAATGGACATACTAAAAACCAAGAAAATGAATTCTTATTTTTTTGAGATTTTATAAAAATTATCCATTAATAATGTGTGACTGGTAAGAATTATTTACACCTCGATATGACACATGGTGTGGACAGTATAACTCTAAATAATTCCTTGATTAAAATTAACAATAATTTCAGTAAAAGAAATTGTGACATACTCAAAACCGGGAAAAAAATTTCAGATTGTGATGATATTTTAGTAAAATTATCCATTACTCATTTCAACTTATAGGAATCAACCCTGAGTCAATAGGAAACATGATATGACTGTTATGACTCCAAATGTTTCATTTTTATTAAATATGGACATTTTATTAATGTGTTATTTCATATTAATGTTTTATTTATTTATTTATAGTATTAATATATTAATATTTTTTATTATATATGTGGAATCGTTTTCTCAGGTTCAGTTATTTTTTTTGGAAACTGATACCATGGGCGGACATTTTTGAGAGGGGATCATGGGCAACAAAATATGAAATATTATTGTTTTATAATGTTTATTGGACAATTTTATATGTAATTATATAAAAATTAAGTTGGAAATTTAAATAGTAGTGTTTTTTTCTAAATACCATGGGTGGACATTTTTATATTGATGATATCAATAATATGTATATAGAAGGTTTGGTTCTGGGTGTGTTTTTTAAAATGCAAATTTTTTTCTGGGTATGTTGTTATATTAAATGCACACTACAGGAAGCTAGGCCTTAATCAGTGCTAAAAAAAGCATTGATAAAGGCTCCCCTTAATATATCTCTGATTAGTAATGATTTTTTAGCACTGTTAAAGGCCATTTTAAATGGAGGGAATGGGTATATGTGTATTAGTGTTTACCAATCATCCATATTGTTTTATTCTCCCTTTAATGTTATATTTATTTCTTTATATATATATAGTTATATTTATTCATAAATTAATTTAGGTATATATATATATTCTTATATATATATATTAATACATATAGTTAGCTATATTTATATATTTATATTTAAATCTAATTATTTAATTATATATTTATATGTTTTTATCCGTATATTTATTCATACATTAAAATATGTTTATAAGATTATTTTTAAATACAATTATAAAATATTTGTCTGTGTGTGTGTGTAAATAAATAAATAAATACATATATAAAACACACACACACACACATTTATATATATTATGTCTATCTAGAACTATAAGTATATATATTTATGTGTATTCACATATATTATATATTCATATGTGTATTCATATGTTAGAATATATAGATAATATATATCAATTTATCAATACAGACACACACTAATATATATATATATATATATATATCACTACTAGAAAATTAGGTTATAGCCACAGTTTGGAACCGTGGATATTATCCAACAAACCGTGGCTATAGGTTATACCCCCAGTTCATTGAACTGTGGCTGGTGTTTTCGTGGATATAGGTCCAAACCTATAGCCATAGTTTCAATCCGTGGCTATAGCCCTATAGCCATGGTTTCGAACAATGACTATAGCCCTATAGCCACGATTTCAACTATGACTATAGACATATAGACATGGTTTCAAACTGTGGATATAGCCCGATATCCATAGTTTCAATCCATGGATATAGCCATATAGCCACAGTTTCAAACCGTGGATATAGGTTTGGCCCTATAGCGATGACAATACCACCCACGTATCAATGAACCGTGGATAAACCCCTTCACATTTCATAATGAAAAACCAAACCCCCTAGACAGTAGCCACCCCCCCCCCCCCCCACAACACACACATCCGTTGCACCCCTTTCACCCCCCTTGTACACCCCTTGACCCCATACTGGATCCTTCTGGATAGCAGCCCCCACCCCCCTGCTAGACCCCCTAGAAAGTACCCCTGCCCTTCCTGGACCCCCCTAAACATCATCTTCCCTCTTCTGGACCCCCTAGACAGTAGCCCCCCACCCCCATATTGGATCCCCTAGATAGACGCCCAACTGCTGGACCCCCTGGAGAGCAGCCCCCCCTACTGGACCCCCCTTGCACCACCCCTACAGAACACCCCCCCTTTGATCCCCTACTAGAAACCCACCCCCTGGATAGCACACCCCCCCACACACACACATCCATTTCACCCCCCTTTCACACCCCTTCCACCCCCTTCTAGACCCCCCTAGACAGCAGCCTCATCCCCCCTGGACAACACCCCCCACTGGACAACCCCATGCTAGACACCCATGGACAAAAACAACCCCCTACTGGACCCCCTGGACAACACCCCCCCCCCCCCATTGGACCCCCTTGCACCACCCTTGCTGGACACTCCCCCCCCCATTTCACCCCTGCTGGAAACCCCCACCCCCCCATGCACCTCCCATGACAACAACCACCCCCACAAATACAGACATCCCTTGCACCCCTTGCACACCCACCTTGCACACCCCAAGCCCCCCTGCTAGACCCCCTTGTATATCACCCCTCCCCCCCCCCCCCACCCCCTGTTAGACCATCGTGGATAGAATCACCCCCCCCCCCCCATCTGGACCCCCTAGACAACCCCCCCCCCCCATGTTGGATCCCCCTAGATACCAGCAGCCCCTACTGCACCCCTCTGGACAGCAGCAGCCCTCGGCTAAACACCCCTGGACATCAACCCACCCTGCTGGACCCCCTAGACAAAAGCCCCCCCCCCCCCACTATTGGACCCCCCCTGGATGGTAGCCCCACTATTGGACCCCCTGGACGACAGCCCCCCCCCCCCTGCTGGACCCCCTTACACCACCCCTACTGGACACCCCCTTCCACCCCTACTCCCCCCTCACCCCCTGGACAGTAGCCCCCCCCCCCCCCCACATCCCTTTCACCCCTTTCACACACACCCTTGCACCCCCATTTCACACCCCTTTCCCCCCTACTGGACCCCCTAGAAAACAAACCCCTCTAGAATGCAGCCCCAACCCCCCTGGACAGGAGCCCCCCACTGGACCCCACTAGACACCCCCTACTGGACCCCCCTGCTGGACCCGCTGGACAGTAGCCCCCATGCTAGACCCCATTGAAAGCACCACTCCCCATCCCCTATTGGACCACCATAGACACAAGCCCCATGCTGGAACCCCTGGACAGCCCCCCTGCTGGACATCAGCACCCCCTACGCAAACCTTGCACATGTCCTAAGGGATCCTTAGTTAAGAACATTGACCAAGCAGGTGTGATGTAGGCTTTCCCATAGATGTACCTAACAAATCATAATCTGTAGAGGCTTCTTTACCTGGTGTTGAGAGAGTTATTTCCCTAGTGCCTTCAGATTTTTTATACATAGTATATTTAAAATATTTCAGATAAAGACTTCTGTTATATATTAGTGGAATTTTGAGTTTTCAGGAACCTCCTATTGTTGCATCTACATCTAGTGATCCCCCTCCCTAGACATTAGTTGATGTTGATTTTATATAGTCTATAGTCAAATAGTATCTCCATGTTCTTATAGGTTATGTGTATTCATCTCATCAGGATTAATTGAGGCAGATTCTATAGAGTGGGTTTTCAAGGAATATGATTACCATTTGAAAGTGATGACAACTCTACTCAAGCTATTCATAGAGGAGAAGATTTCCTTATTAGTATGGAGAGATGAGAAAATATTATTATACACGTTTCAAATATTATAAATCTTTTCCTATATATATCCAATACTCTAGTGGTTGTCGGTTGAAATTCAAAAGTGCAACAGTAATGTGAAATCCAAAGTCTGCACTGCTTTAGTGGTCAAAGTTTATACAATTCCCAAAAATTTGGACCAGGGCCTTCATCCCCCGAACCACTAGATCAGGGGTGCATTTCCCCAATAAACCCCCAACGATCTCACCACAGAGCATGACCCATGACAGTTGCTGTCCACAAGCATTCAGCCCAACTGGATCGGTCTACACCAATCCAACAATCTCTCTTAATGCATTCCTTGATAAGAATGAGGTTAAGAATGACCTTTTTCTCTATATCATGATAGTGTTCCTAGTCCTGATGGGTTCAAAAATTAAATCTTTATGTTCTACTAGAACATACTTTGGGATGAGCTCCTTAACGCTCTATGGGAGTTCTTTAACCATGCCTCAGTGCCCTATGGAATCAACTCCAATTTTATTGCCCTGGTCCCAATGAAGGTAAATGTTGTGGATCCAAATGATTTCTGACCTATTTCAATTGGGAATACCTTTCCAAAAATCATTATCCAAATTATTTCTATGAGGTTAGGTCCCACATATTGTGGGTTTATATCATTAAATCATCCCCCCCCCCCCGGACAGCCCTTGGACACCCCTGTGGACATCCCCCCTAGACACCCCACATTCACCCTTCACCCTTCCATACAGACCCCCTCCCCCTCCCCCCGGACAACCCTTGGACACCCCCCTGGACAGCCCCTCCTAGACACCCCACATGTACCCTCACCCCTTCCCTACAGACCCTTCAGCACCCCCTGTACATCCCATGGACACCCCACCTACACCCTACCCTATAGACCACACCCCGAACAACCCCTCTTAGACACCCCGCCTGCACCTTCCCCCCTTCCCTGCAGACCCCCCGACACCCCCCCCGGACAACCCTTGGACCCCCCCACCTGGATAGCCCCTCCGAGAAAATTTTATATCCATCTGTACCTTCACATCATTATAAAAGAATTCTAAATGAACAATGCCTTGAAACATTTCCAAAAATAGTCTTTGTCTGGATTAGTCTAAATAATAGACAAACATCACTTATAACTCAGACCCTCTAGTAGTATGGTTACAAAAATAACCTTAAGTGACTTATAAATATAAAGATGGATAAAAATATCCTCAACCTTCAGTAACAAAACCAATTCATCCTATGAATCTTTTTACCCAGAAATTATTGTGGGGCTACCATCTTGATTCTGGGGTTCCTAGGTGTTCCTTAAAGATCGATTTATTTAATTATTTTGATTCGTTTAGGTGGGAATTCTTATGGGATTCTTTGGATCTGCTCAGCTTTCCGGCTAGGTTCTAATCATAGGTTAAAATATTTGTCTCTACACCAATGTTCTCGGTGAAAAATAATTGTAGTTTACATGACCACTTTTCGGTGAAAATATTGCTCAGAAAAGGGGATCCTCTTTCACCTTTACTTTTTGTGATTTGCATGTAGTTTTTATCACGCATCCTAGAATGCAAGAGGATGGGGGCTGGTGCGATGGCTGGTAAGGGCTGGAGTGGCTGGTGCGAGTGGGAAGGCAGGCTGTAGGGGGATGGTATGGGGCTGGTGCGGGCTGGAATAAGTGCCAAGGGGATGGTGTGAGCTAGATTGCAGGTGTCAAGGGGTGTTGGGAATGTGGCAAGGGCTAGTGTGGGCTAGGATGTAGGAGGTCGGGGGATGGTGAGGGATGGAACTGGTGGATGGGGTTGTTTTGTAGGTGGCAGAGGGCTGGCATGAGTGTTTTGCAGGAGGATGGGGGGTGGTGGCTGGTGTGGTGGCCAGTGCGGGCTGGATTGTAGGTGGTTGGGGGCTGGTGAAGGCTCGAATGCAGGTGGAAGGGGGCTAGAATGTTGGTGGAGGGGGGGGTTGCAGGTGCTGGGGGAATGGTGCGGGCTGATTTGAAGGTGGAAGGTGGTTGTTGCTGGCTGGAATGTTGGTGGCAGTGGGATAAAATGAAGGTGGAAGGTGGCTGGTGTGGGATAGATGTGGCTGAGGAAAGGCCATGTCACAACATTACCATGGCCAGACCGTGGCGTGACCGCAGCGTGACTACGGTGTGACCGTGGCATGACCGCGGCGTGACTGCGAAGTGTTGGCCCGGTCTGGTGACATTCGCGGGGCAGCATCTTACAACTACGAGCAAAGGGAGCAGGAGGAGATGGGGAAACATTCTGGTCGTCACCCCATCAGAAGAAATTGTGATTAGTTTGTCTCAACAATGATCACAAGACTCAAAGAATACTATCAATGCGAACCACTGCACGGTGTCATCCTGGAGCATGGCCAAATCAAAGCATTACCGCGGTGTGATTGTGGAGTGACTGCAACATGACCACTATGTAACAACGGCGTGTTGGACCGGTCCAGCGACATCCGCATGGCAGTATCTTCCAGCCAGGAGTGAAGGGAGTGGGAGGAGGCAGGGAAACATTCCAGTAATCGCCCCCACCGGCAGAAATTGTCATTAGTCAGGGTCAAGATTGATCAAACGACTCATGGAATACTATCACTATTAACTGTCACGAGGTTTCATTCTGGAGTAGGTCCAAATCACGGTGTGACCGCGGCATGACCACGGAGTGACCGCATCGTGTTGGCCCGGTCCAGCAACATCCACAGGGCAGCATCTTCCGGCCAAGAGTGAAGAGAGTGGGAGGAGGCACGGGAACATTCTCGTCGTAGCCCCACCAGTATAAATTGTGATTAGTCAGTCTCAACATTGATCACAAGACTCATGGAATACTATCACTGAGAACCGCCACAGGGTGTCATCCTAGAGCAGGGCCAAATCACAACATTACCATGGTGTGACTGTGGCTTGACTGCAAAAAGGCCGCGGCGTGACCACGGCTTGACCACGGCGTGACCGCGGCGTGTTGGCATGGTCTAATGTCATCTGTGGGGAAACATCATCCATCTAGGAGTGAAATTAGTGGGAGGGGGCGGGGAAACATTCCAACCATCGCCCCACCAGAAAATGATAGAACAGATCAACTATTAAATATTCTATAACTAGGGATCGCCAGAGAAGGTTATAGCGAGCGGCACAATGAGGTAACTTCTAAAGGTCATCAAAACGACGGAAAATAATCATACACCCTACACAAACCATTTACAAATTCATTCACTTGGCCTAAACATGGAAATTTTATTTATAATATTCAAAGCGTGAAAAGGAAAGTGTCATGGTCAAGGAATATGCCTACTCAGGAAAGGTCATTTGAGTTAAACAAGTATGATAAGCCAATTTATATTTTTCCAAGAAAACAAAAACTAACTTGCCACAAAACAAACCCCAACATGAGGCATATGAAAGACTCAAACCAAATATAAACGTGATACAAATAATAATCACTACTCATTAGTTTAGAAGATAGTGCACCTCCAATGAAGGGTTTTTTTTAATAAAATCATGGCATTTCTTCATCACGTAAATCATTTAATTATATTTAACATTTATTCTAAAACTCATTCAACACAAATAAAATGCATTAATTTAAGCAACTAGATCAAAAAAAACAATCACTGTGAGTTTTCACAGATAGTTCACCTCCGTTGGAGGGGTTTAATTATAAATACATTACTTTATTTATCAAATGAATCAATTGTATTAAAGAACAATTATTCGAGATATGAAATTAAATAAAATGAAGCAGATTAAAGAATGAAGCTATATTCAATTTAAAGAATTATTGAATTAAAGAGTCTAGAAGAGGGATCCTACCTCATTGTGGAACCAAACCATCCAATTCAGCTCTTGGAGCTTTCTTACTAAATGTTAACGCTCCCCCACTGGGTATATGCAACTTCACACACCTGCAAGGACACTTATCCCCTATGCACACACCATCATGGCCATGAGCATGTGCAAGGGGATCCTTGAACATATGCTTATATGAATATACTATTCTCCACTCACTTGTGTAAGAATATATATATATACATGGGCACACATATCCCCATACGTGCATAAACACTTCCATGGTTGACTATACACGTAACAAGGGAACCCACATACATATTCTTTCTTGCTTATGCACACACAAGAAAGTCACCCTTAACTTGGATACTCCAAACCAAGGAGAAGGGATCAACACACTACACAATGGATATTAGGAACATTAAAACACATAAAGGATTACACATAACTAGTTAGAAACCAACCAATGACATTAAATCCTTACCTCGATTAGGAGAACCAAATCCACTCGAACCAATATAAAATGATCCAACTCCCTACTCAAAACATAATATGGAGTCAAAAACATTGAAATCCCGAAATACATGAGGTGAGAGAATATATTAAAATAGTATTCATTATATAACACATTATAATTTAATAATATATGGTTACCCATTCAACTGACCCCTTCCCCCTGCCCCCTACCCCCCTCCACCCTGCCCCCCACCACCCAACGCATGTCCCATACGCCATACCCCCTGATATGTAGACCTCTCCCCTTCCCCCTGTCCCCTTCCCCCTGCCCGCCTACACCCTCCCCATGCCCCCTGCCCCATGCTCCCTACCCCCTACAAAGCAGATCGTCCCCCTTCCGCCCTCCACCTTGCCCTCTGCCCACTGCCCTTACCCCCTCCACCTAGCCCCCTAGCCTACACAACCTTCCTACACAGCCCCCGAGCCCCTAGCCTGCACCAGCCCCCTATCATGCACCACCCCTAGCCTGCACTAGCCCCCTAGCCTGCACACCCCCGTGTGAGTCAAAATAATCATTGGATCTACCTGTGGTGACTCAAATGTGAGGAGTAAGGATTAAAATAGAAAAAATAAATGAAATAATTTCAACCAAGCTATATCAGAATAAACTACCACAATAGGATACTTATATATATTCTTACATGCATTATCAAGGGATATGTTTTGTTTCTATTTCTCTGAATAACATGCATCCCTATCCACAGACACAACCTATCATGATAAAGCATACACACAATAATTCCAGTTCTTGTGAAGACAATGAGACAAATAAAACCTCGTACATATATAATCGGAATGAGTTATACTAATAAAAGGATTAGAAGAATGCCTAGGGGGAAGACGTTTCAAAAGGACCATCAGTATTTCAGAAATAATATTAGAAAAATGAGGTCAAATGGAAATTTACTCCAAAAGCTTTTACTAAAAAGAATATCATAGTGGTTATCGAACGAAAGGAGAAAAAGTAGCATTATGTGGAAATATATTGTAATTACCTCTCAATGTCCTCAAGGATTATGATTCTTAATTGTGACTTATAGGCATCCTAAAATACCGAAAATGAACAGGTGATAAAAATGACTAAAAGTATACAGTATACAAGTTGAAAATTCAATAAGAATAAAAAAATGGATTGATGGGTGTACCATAGGTGAATCTATTATTTCATTAGGCATGTTGTTGTTGAGGGGGGGAGCAGGTTTGGAACTAGTCGGGGGCTCTGATCTTCCTTATAAAGTGGACATCTATTTTTTTGAGGCTAGGGAGGATTTTGAATTTATTTGTAGGAAGAAGCTGAAGGAGGCTCAATAACCACATTATGTTTTATCCTACTCATCCCCCCTGCCCTCCCCCCTGAACAACCCCCCTGCAAACCCCCTTTCCCCTGCTATAGACCCTCCTGGACACCCCCTCCCCCCTGCCAGTCCCCCCATGTAAGGTCTTTTATATTTGTTGTTATATTGTGGAACCATGGATTCTATATCATCATTGGCCATATTTATGGTTGGTATGATTTATTTCTACTCATTGTGGTTGACCAGTGTATGAATAACCCTCCACTGCATGAACTTTATAAGGGAATTTGGGTGAGGGAGATATTAGTCATTTCATCAGAATAGAGGTATGATATTTCCATTTTTGGGTGATCATAGGTTTTAGTAGAATCATGGGAACTTATTATACCCCAACACCTATTAGCAATGGTTGGCGAACCTCACCTATCAAATCTATTACTTGGAATTCCATAAGATAATTTGAATCAAAATTTGAGTGTTTTTTATGAATATGATGACTAATATGCCCTATGTTACTCATTATATCATTTTTTAAAGATACAAAATTCTTAACGGGTTCACCAATACCTGATGTTGATTCCCAACGATATTCATCCTCTATAGGCTAGTCACCTGAGGTATTTTAGGCTCATCACCTAATGAACACAAGGCTCATAGTCCAAGGAATTCCATGCTCATCGCATGAGGATGGATGAGATTATGATGCATTAGGAAAGGTGAATCATCATATTACTAGCACATAATAAGTCTTATACTTTTCAATAATGCATGTTCTGACATCTCTATAATTATAAGATCACATCACCAGTAAAATGGACTCCCATGACTTCAAGAGAATTATTTCCCATGATTTAACCAAAGATTCAAATTCCTAAATCATGGGTACTCACACTTCATTGATCGATATTCATACTCAAACAATATTATATTCAAAATTAAAATCATTTCATCATTAAGGGATCTAATTATGAGGCAGTGTGCTCCTTGGTTCACAAATATTTATCAGTATAATCCTATGAATCATTAATATCAATATAATAAATTTATTAATAATTATTTTTAGGTTTCCTTCTGAATATATGTACACATTATCAATGGATATATTCATATTCTTCATCGAAAAAGATAGTGGTTATTATAAAATCAATTTTTAAAACAATAATGAAATTATGGAAACAATTTTTTAAAATAATCATGAAATTATAGAATTAAAATTAATGGTTTAGGCAGAGGGAACTGACATCAACCTCATGACTCGTTGCTTTTGACGATGAAAACTCGAATCTTCCTTTTTTCTGCTTGCACGTATATGCAAATTTACATATCTATATAAGGACACCTATCCCATATGTACATATTTTCAGGGCCAAATATACATAAGGGGGTCCTTAGATATATGTTTATACATGCATATACCCTTTTACACTTACACAAATATTCATTTTTCATATGATTTTGATTGGTATAGATTTTTCTAAAACATGTTCCTCTATTTTTGGACACATTCAAAGAATATTGAAAAAGAAAATTTTTATCTCCCTACACACGAGTCTTATCTATGTAGGGAATCTCATATTCATGGAATAAAAAATCCTTGATGGTGTAATTTACCTAATAACTATTTGTAAAATCCATTCATCCTAAAACATTAGTGTAATTTGGTTTTATAAGGGCCTAAACTTCAAAATTTTAGAGTATTTATCATTTTACCATTATTATAATCTTAACATTCTAATATTTAGACATTCTCACAAGAAAATATGTATAATCCATTATTCCTATTAAAATTTAAATGGAATGTTTTAACAAAGGGATATATGATTGAGAGCATAAAATATTCCATTCATTCAAAAAACTATGGTGGAGTATCCAAATACTAGAGTATCTCGTGACCTCATTAGGAAATGAAATGGAAATGATGTGACTATAGTGAAATTATACCTACCTCATTCAATATATCTGCTAATTTCTAACAAATGGAGTTAAGGTCCTACTCGAGATTGGTTTCATGACTAGCTCCATCAGTTGATAGAGTATGAATTTTTTTATAAAAGGTGTTTGGCTATTTTATTTTAAAATTTATGGATTATAGACCTATGTTTTTTTATGATAGATGTGCCTTTATTCTGTCTATGTGAGCCAAATATTCATGCATCTCTATAGTCTGTATAGAAATAAAATCACGAAGTTTCACTTCCTCTATAGTTAAGAGATTTAAATCAGAAGTTTTTTCCTTTAAATATATTGTATGGTGGTTGGAAAAATAAACAATATGAGATCACATTCATTGGTGGATAAATCCTCTCAATAAATGAGAACATTATGAACAAGGATGTGACAATGCTGATAATAAAACACACCTACACCTAGGCCAAGGAACATTGTTGAAGGTTGTCATCTTTATCAGGAATCTTCTCTAACGGATTATATATGATGATAGTTTAAACCTTGATCCATGCCCAATTACATTAAACCTGATGCTAGATGAAAATATTGGGAACGATACTATGTTCACCATCCACAATAGGTAAATAATCCAGAATTTTATTTTTCATGGACATATCTTCTTTAAATTGTGTCATAGTTGTAAGGAAGTCCTCCATCATTTCCTCCTGTTTAACTTTATGGATTGAACATGATAGTTTATCATTGATCAGATGAATAACTAACACTATTCCATTGGGACAAATGTAATTATGTCTTCCAACACTAGTAGTCAAACGTGTGGAGTCTTCACCAATCTCAAAAAAATATCATGTGGATGAAACTCACACAAAATTATTATAATGTTGGGATATAATTCCTTTCCACCCAATAAATTCTAAGGATAGTATGACATGAAAGGATCTTTGAGAATCCTATTTTTTATACACCCTTCAAACTGGTTTCCCCAATACCACATTGGTACAATATTCAATCCATAACATGGAATAACCCCATGAAATTTTATTTGGACCATTATCAAGATGTAATGGAATTTTTATGTCAGAATCCCCATGCATCATGATCGACCACATTTCATAAAGGAAAAATGGGTTATATTATCTCTAAATATTGATTATAGGTAAATATGTACCATGTTTTAAAAGACCAAATTATCGTGAAAACCTATAAGGATCAAAAGGATCAAAAATGGTTACTGCATCTATAAAATCATCCAAAATCCCATCTCACAATAAGATAATGTATGAAATGTTTTCTAAATTCCCTCTATCATTATCTACCACTGCACCAAAATGTGTTGAATTAGGAATGAACCTAAAATGGAAAACATACTTTAACAAATAAATAGGACCATCGAGTCATTAATTGTAAAAGAAAAAGACCATATACCATAGCTTTGTAGTTCACTACACATCTAGAATTAGTTTCAGATTCAAGAAAGAACAGAAGAAATCCATGAAATTTTCAAATACCATGATGAAAGGGTGTGGGGGTGTCGACCTCGGCATCCGGGGTGTTGAGGGTTGTGGGGGAGAGCCATCGGGGAGGAAAGGAGGAGGTGGGGAGCCCGCACAGAGTAGCATCGCTGGAGGAGGAGGATCGTGGGGGGGAGGGACCTGGTGAGAAGGTTTTGTGGGTATTGAGGGCTGTTGGCGAGGAGGTGTCGGGGAGGAGGCGTTGGGGAGGGGTCGGGAAGGAAGAGAGGAGGTGGGGAGGATGCTTGGAGAAACTTCTCAGGATGAGGAGGGTCATGGCGAAGAGGCGTCGGGGTGGGCGTCGGGATGTTGAGGGGTTTTTTTGGAGGAAGGATCGAGTGGAAGGAAGAAGAGATGAATGGGTCGGGGTATTCAGCCACAAAGTCGTGGCTAATTGTGGGGGCGTAGCAATGGATTTTTTAATCTGTGGATTTATATGTGTGGCTATAGCTCAATTTACTAGTAGTAAATATATATATATATATATACACACACACACACACACATAATATAAGTATATAAGTATTCATATATTTGTGTTTGAAATAAAATGTAAATTAATATTTATTTAGATAAGGGTTATAAATTGATAAATATATTTTATATGTAAATATGTTTAATTATTTATTTATAAAAATAAATTTTTATGTGTGAATATAAAAAAAATATGTTTATATTATTATATATTTTTTTATAAATAACATTACATTACAAAAAATGATTAAAATTAAAAGCCAAATTAATAATATGAATATAATACCTATTAATAAATTCAGTCCTTGTTGAAAAATGGAAAAAAGACCCTCTTAAACAAGGATGAAATTCCATAGAATCTTCAACAAAATTGGGTGTCCCGACTAAAACTCCGTTTTGGAAGGATTTTGGTTCGTTTTATGCCTAAAATTTTTTTATAGAGGGTTGTCTTATGTCACCAGTATGTAGAGCTAGTCGTAATATTCAATTTGATATGTAGTAGATCTCTAATGGACACCCGAATAAAAATTTATTTTCATTTGATGTTTGAGTTATGTTATCATTTTTTTTAGATATTTTATTAAATTTATTATTTTTTGTGTCTTCAAATATTGGTAAATGATAATTACTTGATAATAATTATTAAATTATTAATTAATAATATTTTTAATGTATTTTATGAGCCATTTTTACTTAACATCTTATATATTAGGTGTAAATGTATATCTATACTTTTCTAAAAAATATTTAAAAAATATAAATTATATTTATATCAATATCAATATATTTATATATATTTACATATCATATTTTATAATAATTTTTTGTTTATGGTTTTTTATATTTTTTGTGATCATTATTATTAGAATAGGTTAGGAAAACCCCTCTATTAAAAATAGCACAAGCCATTTAATGCTGGATTGAGATAGAACCTATTGCATGACTGAATCCCCAAACACAACATGCCCCAAAAAAGGACATGGAAATTGTAAATGTAAGTAAATATAATGACCTCAATGTCAAATCCATATAGACTGAAATAGTAAGGTAGATAAACATATAATTAGAATTTTTTTTAATCCCCCAAGGTATCAATCCATCCATTTGAACACCAACCTAGAAACCCAAACCATAGATTCCATTGGGAACTATGGGGAAGATCATCATGGTGGATGGATCTGCTGATAATGGAGACGATATGCTTGAAATATAACCATCCCCAACTAGATCGGGTTTTCCTATCATGTCATCGACCCATTCCTCGATTAAGGTTTGACCCTCGTTATTATCCCTCACCATCGCACCTAGGTTTGAGTCTTTCCTTTAGTCACCATGATGACCAGAGGACTTCTTTTTCCACTAGCCCTGGTGCTTTCCTACCAAAACCCACCACCCAGAAAGAGTTCAGATATTGCCATTTACCCCTACGTTAGGTTTACATTAATTTGTTTTATCTTCAGGTATATTAAATTATTATATATTAATATTGTTTCAATGCTTTTGAAAATGTTCCATAAGTCACTTGTGATGCGTAGGAATCTTCCACCCCTCAATCTGAGGCATGGGGTGAGCGGTATGACTCCACTACTGTAGATATGGCCATTAACTACTCGTAATGTCGGAATTTACAGTGTTAAAAGGAATTATTATCCCCAGTAAAATTAAAAGGGGTCATTTTTATCATCTCTATAAAACTGCTAATAAAGGAACATTTTATCTGTGATAGAAAAATCACTGATAAAAGGGACCTTTATCGACGCTTTTTTAGCACAGATAAAAGTCATAAAAATAAATTTTTTTCTTTAAATTGGAGGCTTGGACCCCCCCCTTTTATATGTGCTTAATCCCCCTTTTAATAGTTCAGGTCTAGCCTCACACCCCTTCAATGGCTTGTAATCCCCCGCCATTTTACAGTACTAGGGACCTATATTACCAACCCATGCACACACCTTAGTTGGGTTTCAAAACTAAGACCCCCTCATAATATCGCTTATTTTCTACTCCCATATGTCATTTTATTTTGTATTTTATCATACATCTATATATTTATATTTATTTCCTTATATTTTTTATCCATATATTTATATATATAGATTTATATATATATTGAAATACATATGAAAAATATGTTTGTGTGTGTGTGTGTTTATAAATATATACATATATATATATATTTAAATATGTGTGTGCATATATAAATATTATTTTACATATTTTTATTTAGTTAAATATATTATACCTTAATATTTATATACGTACATTATAATATATAGATAAATATATATCTGATTTTCAATGCGCACTAAAATATATTTATATACGTACATACATTATATTTACATTAATTGTATATATATATATATATATTAAATAAAATGGATATTATTTATTTTAGATAAGGTATATATATTTAGAAATACACTTTATATGTAAATATCTTTACATATATATTTATGAAATTAAATTTTTATGTGTGAATATATAAAAAATATATAGATATTTTTATATATTTGATTATAAAAAAAACAAAATTATGAAAAATGAATAAATTTCATAACATTAATACAAAAATTAATTTAATACTTGTGAAGAAATTCATTCCCCACTGAAAATGGGGAAAATACCCCCCTTAAATGAGGCTAAAAATAGGTTGAATGTTATAAAATTAGGAAGAACCGACTAAAAACTCAGTTTTAAATACCTTCTAGGGACTTTTCGGGCCTTATAAGACATAATAGGGGATTTCCCCATCCTTAGTGTGTAGATATTGGCACAAGATTAGATTTTATATGTGGTAGAGCTCAAACAGACACTCGAATCGAAATTTATGACCTTTTGAAATCTGGGTTTCGTTTTAAATTTATTTTAGATATTTTATTAATTTTTTTTGTGTCTTCAAATTGTTAATAAATGAAAGTTACTTAATAATAATTATAAATTTTTTATTAATAATATTATTTTATTTATTTTGTAATCTATTTTCACTATTTGTCTTATATTATATGTGTAAATGTATATTTTGCGATAATGAAATAATATTTTAAAAAATATATATTATTTTTAAGGAAATATAATTTTTTTTAAAAAATACCATTTATCAGTTCTAGGAAAAAAAACACTGATAAATCTCTCATTTATCAATTATACTAAAATACACTAATAAAGGGAGTTCCGTTAATAGCCCTAAAAACATTGATAAAGAGGTACCTTTATCAGTGCTTAAAAACAATAATATAGGGGTTACTTGTAACAGCATTTTTTAGCGCTGTTAAAAGAATATTATATCATGATTTTTTTAGCAATGATAAATGTATCCCCTTTATCAACGTATTTTTAAGCGTTGTTAGAGGGTAGCCCTGTGTAAAGTTGTTTTTGTGGTAGTGATCCATGTGTGTCCATTTATTTAAAAATGGCCTTTTAAAAATATATCTGTTCATATTTATGTTTAATTTAATTCTTTATAGTATTATTAAAAAAATTGTGTCCCTATATAGGATAATTATTTTGCTCGGGTTGGGGTGGTTTTTTAGAAACTGATACAATGATTAGGCTTTTTTGAGAGGGGGTCTCATGTTCCAAATACAATTAAACATTGATGTTTTTAAATTTCCATAGATAATAAATGAAAATGTAACTATACAAAAATTGATTGAAATGTATATAATATGATTTTTTTGCCTTTTTGATGTAAATTTTATTTCAATAAAATAATGAATTTTAATACATGTTCATTTCTATATAGGTGTATTTGGCACAATGTGTGGTTATTCAAACAACACATTGCAATAACAGGGCTGTTATCAGCATTAATGAAAACAATGATGATGGGGTCCTCATTTTAATGAAGCTGATGACGATAGTGTTTTTTAGGACTATTAAATCATTCCGCAAAGTGTTAAATAGTCTATTTTTGGTTGTGTAAATTAAATTTATTTGTAGTGACATTGATATCCTTACACTTGCATAAAATTAAAAGGATTTGAAAGCATTGTGGTTATAAAACTAATAAGTACTCATTGAATCACTAGATGAGGGAGGAGTTGAATTCATGATATAATGGGATAACAACCATATATAACCATGTATTTCATGCAGGTGCGATGACCGATTTTTTTAATTTTTTTTTAAATTATGAAAATTAAAAACAAAATACATGTTTTCCATTAATAATTTAAAGAGTAAAAAACAAGTACAAAATTATTTTTCATGGTGATATATTCATCGAAAATTATATTTCAATTTGAAAAATATCAACTTTTATTAAAAAATATAACAAAACATTTTTCATTATGAAATTAAAATAAAAAATTTAAAAGAAATAAGATATTCACATAAAAAAATTATTTTTCCTAAAAATAAATTAATAAACTAAATTTCTTATTATGATAAATTAATAAAAACTCCATTTTCTATATTAAGTAATAAAAAAATATATATTCCAAATTAAAAAATATTTTATCAAAAAAATATTTATCCCCTATAAAATTCAAAATATCCATATTTTCATGTTAAAAAATTATTTAAACTAAATCATTTTATTTTAAAAATAAAAATTTAAATATCATTTTTGTTTTTGATGTATTTGGAAATTAAAAATGAATTTTCTTCTTTTATATTAAGATAAATTAAAATTTAACCTTTTTCTAAATGATCCCATTTTAAATTTGAAATATCAAAAAATACCCCTTTTCCTTTCAAAAAAAATGAAAAAATTTAATTAGAAAACATAAAGTTAAAAGTAAAAATTCTACATGTTTCCTTTAAAATTACTATAGTAAAAAGGTTATCTATTTAGTTTTTATCAATGGATTTTTCTTAAGAAATTATTTTTAATTAAGGTAGATTTATTTTTAAATTGTCATTGATTGATTTTATTTTACAGGAATTTTAGTTTTTAACATAAAATAAAAAAACTAAGATATATTTAGTGAAAGGGGGATATTATATTTTCAATAAACAATGTTTTTTTCTATGATTATTCAAAGGAAGTATTTTTTATTATATTTTAAAAATGTATAAATGAACTTTATTTTCATTCACATTAATTTCTTTTTAAAAAATGAGTTACCATATAATTTTTTAACTGAAAAAATTTGAGTTTATTTGTTGATATGGGATAAGTCAATATATATTTTCAAACCCGGGTTCGGGCATGTGTGAACGATGTTCAAAGAGGCCACAATGCTAGTGAAAAAATAATCAATAAGTTATGGCATAAATATTTTAACATTATTTTTTAAAAAAAATAATAGTTTTATTACTGATATTAGGATAAATTAATTTTGATGGATATGAGGTGTCATATATATTATGAAATTAATATTATGTTTTTGGAAGAATTAGAAAATATTAAAACGCAATTTCTGTATCCAAAATGATGTTAAAAATAAAATTCTCAAAAGGTAATTACATACAAAAATTAGTTTCAATTACATGTTTAATGTAAAAATAATAAATGATGTCAACGTCACTGTTTATGAGGTTTATTTATGTCACATCCCTGCATATTAATACATATCTACACCATATGTCTTTGTGTGTGTGGAATCTGCATGCACAAATACATGCCTGTGTAAATTTTATTGGGACTTCTTAACCCCAGTCCAGGAGGCAAGGGTTTCCCTCAAACACATATTTAACACACTAGACCCCTCATAATTGATGCATGATAACCCAATAATCTCCCCTCACAACCTCAAGGACGATGAATAGAGAAGATTTTTTTTTGATCGGGAAATTCAAAGTGCTCAAATGCAACTCTACAACAATCACTACTAAAAAAAATTATTTTCCTTAAAAACTCTCTATCATCGATAAAAAAGTGTTGATAATCGAGTCTCTATTAAAAGGGGGACTTTCATTAGTGCTCAAAAAAGTGATGCTAAATTTCCCTTTTATCAGCACTAAAAAAGTATTGATAAAAGTGAATGAATTTTTTTTCTGTAAATTAGAGGGTATAGACCAATTTTTAACATCGCTCTTTCAACGACGCTAGGAATTCCCGCCCGCGCGCACCACCGCCACCCATTTCATAGTGTTATGCGCACATCCCCCACCCCTTAACAACGTTAGTCACCCCCTGCACCCACCTGCAAACCCCTGCATCCACTTGGATTTTACCTGAGACCTCTCCGTTGAGCGTCTGCACCATTACTACTCACCCATATTGTTTGGTTCTCCATTTAATGATATATCTATATATATAGTTATATATATTCATATATATATATATATATATATATTTAAAAGGTTGGGGCTGAAGCCTCATTTTATTATTAAAGAAAAGAAAAGTCCTCTTTTAACTGGGTAGCGGGAGACCCATTACATAGCCTATAGTCCTAGTGGACATGTAGCCCATTACATAGCCCGTAGGCCCAAAATTTTGGCATAAGGCCCATTTTGTGAGTAGTAACCCAGCTAATACAGTGCCCTGCCGCCACTACAGTATCCGACGATAAACAGCAGCACCGCAGCTACAATACTACTACAGTGCTGCTACAGTACCTATAGCCCCATGGGATTTGAACCCCCATTTTTCATGTAGGATTACGGGGTGCTTACCACTTTTCCAAATCCCAACTACATGTATTTATATATAGTTATTTATATTTATATATTTATATATATATACATATATATATTGTTATATTTTTTTATTAGCATATTTATATATATATATATTAATATATATTTATAAGATTATTTTTAAATTCATTTATAAAATAAGTTTGTGTGTGTGTATAAATCAATCAATACATACATACATATATACAACAGACACACCCAAACACACACACACACATTAGTTTGTTAATCTCTACACACACGCACACACTAATATATATATATATATCTATATATATATATATAGATATAGGCACACAAAAACATTATATATGTATATAAATATTCATATATTTTTGGTTTAAATAATATGGATATTAGTTTTTATTTAGATAAGTCTTATTTATTGAGAAATATATTATATATGTAAATATGTTTTATTATTTATTTATAAAATTAACTTTTTTCTAGTTCCATTGAAAATAATCTATAATAAAATGATGTGAAATGATAGAAATTTTGTTTATGATTGCTAAATAGTTTCATCATAAATTGCATCCCCCAGGGGATAATTTCCACATCCCTTCATGATTTCTGTTATTTAGGTCGTGATTTTCCAGGATGGTCTGTTGTGATGAATTCCTATCTCAATTAACTATTTGAGGTGAGAATCCGTCGTAAAAAACTTGTTGCAAAAGCTATTATTTTTAGAGGTATATAAATATTATAAAAGAGTGATGCGGACAATATAAATAAATATACCAATATCATATTTAAATTTATATATATGTATCATATAATATAATTTATGATCCTATGTTTTTGTTTATATATATATGTGTGTGTGCTATTATATATTATAAAATATATAAATAATTTATCGAAATATTTGTACATATAAACAATATAATTTAAAATTGCAATTCATATTAAATAAGGTTTTATTATTATCATTATTTTCATTATTTATACAATTAAAAAATTTCAAAATGATATTAATCAATAAAAATATTTAATAATTGTGTTTTCTATAATTTTCAAAGAAAATCCCCACACCAATCAGCTAGCTGATGCCCTGCTTCCCCACACACTAGCTTCGTCTCCGCCTCAATTCTTCCAGATCGACCATGATGACGAAGGTCAGTCGCAAAGCGTCCCCGCGTCGACCGTGCTCTGCCCCGCCATGGCCACCTGCCATGACCGTGCTCTTCCCGGCCCTGACCGCCCTGCACACCGTGACCGCGCTCCGCCCCACACGTTGACACATCCATATCCCTCCTCAATCACCTTCTGCCTCCACCATGACCAGTCGGAGCGACCGCACCATGCTCCGCCCCGCATGCATACACATCCACATCCTGCCTCAACTGCATTCCGCCTCCGCCAGGAGCTCCTACATTGGTGCACCTTCCGGATGATCCCCGCACTTGGGTACCCCATGGGAGGGGTGATTTCTGGTGCAGGAGTTGTGGTGCATTCGGGGTCTCCTACCATGGGTAACCCTAAGGCCTGTTCCCAGTCGAATGGGACCGCTGGACACTACCGAGCATAATAATAATCCACATCTGTCGCACCCCAGGGTTCTCAGTTGTTGGGCTTGGGGTTGGGGTAGGTTTCATATCTGCTTGATTGGGTACTCTGGGGTGGAGTTCCAAGGCGAAGGGGATGGTTTGATGGGGTCCCTCGTAGTCTTCTATTTGAGACATCATCGTCGGATTCATCAGGGGTCGTGGGACTCCAACTGACTGCTCGAGATTTTTTACCTTTTCTAACAATGTTCTGCCAAAACATGACATCAACCGGGTTCCAATACATATCTGTAACATCTTCTTCTTTATCGTAAAATGGTGAGGAGTTTCAGATAAGAGGGTAATCTGATTGGGAGGGTTGCAGTTTTAAAAAGCTAGCCTCCACCATTATATAGTACCATATTCCTTTATTTATCCCATTCCCTCCTTAAATATTCCTCCCATCCATTAATAGTTAGAAAGGTGGTATACCCAAATAATTTATTAATAACACCAATTAATATGAGAAATTACCTATCCCAATTTATTGAAGGTAAATTAATTTATTAACTGAATATTAAACACATAGTAAAACTACCCAATTTATTTATGTATTTTTAATATTGTTCATGTTTAATTTATAAATGAAATCTAAGTTATAATCTAAATAAATTAATTCTTATTAACCGAATAATGATTTATTTTTAAATGTTAATAAAATTTTAAAATTTATTTTATTTCGTTTATGTAAATTTCCTTTTGATTTATAAATAAATTTTAAAATTAAAAAAAAGACGTCTCTTTAATTTAGATCATATGGGAATTTAAAAGTGTTTTCCAAAGTAGAATAGAATATATTTAAAAATATTATTTTAAAAAATAAATGGGTTGTAAATAGATTTTGGTTTGAAAAAATAAAACGAGTTAGGGTTCGATTATCCCAAATTTCATGAATACTTGACGGGTCGACATCCATAATGTTTGGTGATTTTTAATGAACATTTAACCCTAATTATTAAAGATGCAGATTTTAATAATTTTGATGAATTTTAATTTAATAATGTAGAATTGATTTTTGAGAATATCTGACTCACATCTAATATTTAATGTTGGTTTTAATTCAATAATATAACATTGACTCGTATCAACCCTTATACTACATTTGGTATATATATATATATATATATATATATATATATATATATTTCTCTTTATATATTTGTAATCTTTTGATTTTTTATCTAACCATTCATAAATGGAAATATATATTTGTAGAGAATACCCCCATGGGGTGGGCAAAGAGGTGGTCAAAGTAACTAATTTTTTTAAACCGAATAAAAAAGAACCAAAGGGTTATACTGAAATGTGTATTGGTTAGTAAAATTATTATTTGGTTAACAGATTTTTTGGTATTGATTATTAATTCTAATAAGAAAAACTGATAAAATAACTGAATTTATAATTTTTAATTTCTTTATTAATTTAATATTTTAAATAACTTATAACACATATTATAACAAAAAAATACATTTTTGTTTATAAATTTATATTTTTTTGCAAATAATTTTTTTGTTTATAAAATTGAAGGATTGAAATATAATTTTGAGTTTTTGTTCGACACAATTAGGGTAGATTTTTTTTTTAAATTTATGGTTTTTTAGTAGGCTTTCTCCGACGATCAACCTTTGTACAATGGTTTTTCCACCCGATAAAAACTATGTATATCTTAGTAGAAGTTCATAGAAAAATAAAAAAATTATAATGTAGTGATATATAATTCACATATGATATTTTATATTGTTAATTACTATATATATTAATGATATTATAAGTCATACTACTAATTTTATTATTATTTATTATATTGAAAATATTAATTTAATTATAAATTAAAATTTTAAATGTTCATTAATAATTTTATTATAAATTCTTAATTACAATGTTAATTAACTATATTTGTAAATTATATTTAAAATTGCTGAATATATTAATGATATTATCAGTTAATAATTTTATTAATTATTTAACTAATTGTTAATAATTATATCATTAAACTAAAATGTCCCTTTTATATTGAATGCACAAAAATTGAGTCATATCAATCACATCATATGTTCAATTGACATGTAGTTAATTCCTACACATCATAAATGAGTTTTGTATCCACTACTAGAAAAACATTATTCAGTGGTGGTTATTTTTTTGATTTGGTGGCTGTTTAAACAGCCGCTAAAGTTGATGTCGGCTTCCGACATGTGGTGGATCCTCCCATTCACTACCACGGATCGAAGTAAGGGATGCATCAGGTTTTATCAGCACTAATAAGAATCCACTAATAAAGGGGGGGGGATTTATCACTGCTAGATAAAAGTGCTAATAATTCATCACATTATAAGTTCTAATGAAATGTTAATAAAGGTGTTCCCTTTATCATCACTTTCGTTATCACTAATAAAGGGCCAATTTTTTCCAAAAAAAATCATAAAACCCTATATATCAACCAATGGCAAACTACATAATTCTGGAGGAAAATATGAAATCCATCAATTAGACCCCCAATGATTCCCAAATGTAACCAAAAAATGAACTGCTTGATTTCCCTCTCTCCATGCAATGGGAAAACAACAAGAAGAAAACAAAGGAACCAAATATCTAATGATGTCGATAATTTAACCATAGGCATGGAGGACACCTTTATCCTCATTTATTGCGTTGATAATAACATGAAAATTAGATTCGACCATAACATCCTTCCAGACAAGAGACAAGATGGGCTGCATACACTTCCAAATTACAATGGCCTCCGCCACATGAGGAGACTAACCCACAACGTCTGAGTAATGATGATGCACAATAAGAGAGACAATGTGATCCCAATGGATTTTTTAAAGACCAAAAAAACCATCCATAGGGGTCGCTAGATCAGTATTAAGTTTGAGAACACCCAAGGGGGGGTGGAGAGCCATCTGACAGGAAGGGAATGAACATGTGAAGGTGGACGAGCATCCTCAATATCCAACCACTCCGAGCCCCAGTATTGAATCTTTGAATGCCAGACCCTATCGTTATTAACAATGATATTGAAAATGAATGTGTTTTGGAAAAACCATAAAATCCAAACAAAATTCAATTATTAGTGCTGATAAATTTTTTTAATCAAAAAAATTATTATTTTCTAAAAAATTATTAATTTATAAAAAATTATTATATTTATATTAAAAAATAATTTTTATTTGTATAAATTAAATAAAAAACACATGTAGATAATTAATAAATTTTATTTTAATAAATAAAATATTTATATAATGTTTTAAAAAAAGTATTTATAAGTTATAATTATATAATTATTTATTTAAATAATTACAAGATTATAATTAATTTTTAAAAAATAAATATATTTATTTTTTTATAAATATATATAAATACTTTTTAAATATATATATTTATTATTATAATTATAATGAAATAAATATATATTAAAATAAATGTATATTTCCATTGAATTTGTTCAAAAAATATTTTAATGCGTGAGTATAATTGACATACAAATATGTTATGAATTCATCAAGATTGTTCATTAAAACATTAAAAATATTAAAACACACAATAATAGAGTTTTGACATTAGTTGGTCAATAACCAATGTTAAAACCATGTCAGTGAGAGTTTTAATGTCAGCCACGCAATAAGAAATGTCAAAATGTGGGTTTCAACATTAGTTATCAAATAAATGTTCATCCCCCTCCTGTCAGATGGATTCATCCCCCTCAGGGTATTTTCAAACTTAATATTGATGAAAAAAATTCCTGGTGATGGCTCTGTTGAACTTATGGAAGTTCTCTAGGATCATGTAGACTCTATCATTGCGGATCGTCATTCCATAAAAATTTCTTGTTGGTCTCATCCCATAGTAGTGGGAATGACTATCTTGAAAGGTATGCAATTCATTTCATCTCTTGGTTGGAAGGATATTATGGTCAAATCTAATTGTCAAGTTATTATCGACATGATGGAGGAGGATGAAGGTGGTCACCAATACTTTGGGTCTATTATCAATATCATCATATCATTGGTTCTATTATTCTATTCTTATTGTTCGTCATTTTTTGGGAGAGTACAATCGTACGACTCATTTTATATCTAATTTTGGTAGTTGTTGATGGTCACATTATGGTTCAATTGATTCATACACATCCCAACTAACTCATGGATCATTTTCCTACGATATCAAAATAATCCATATTTGTTTTCTCATTTTTTTAGTAGTTTATTTGTCTATTTTCCTAAAATTAATGTATATTTTAAATAAAAAAGACACACTTGTAGTTATACCAGTTACACTCTGCCTAATATTGAGGTGAAAAGGTATCCTTGGCATCCCAAATGACTCATGTATTCATACACAAATTCATCAAAACAATCCTAATGTTTTTGCTCATTTATTAATATGTCAGTTGTTCCTTTTTACTAAAATTAACGTCACTTTTAAATAAAAATATGGACTTAGAGTCATACAGGTCACACCGTGCATCATATTGAGGTAAGACTAATTTATACACAACCAAAATTACATAGGGATAGTTTTACTAAAGTATCAAAATAATCTATTTATTTCTTTCTTGTTTTTTAGTATGTCACTTTACTTTTAAGAAAAAATTCTTTATAACCAAGAAACACACACTTTGACTAATACCTGTAACATAGAGTATCAGTTCGACATGATAACAATTCCTACACAAAAAAATGATTTATGAATTGATTTATTAAATTATTAATATAATCTGAGTGAGTTTTCTCATTTTTAGTGATTGGTGTATTATGAAGTATAATGTTGATTTTATACAGATAACAGACACTTTGAGTCATACTGGTCACACTATTTTTTGGATTGAGGTGTAGTTGATTCATAAATATCTTAAATGACTTATATATCATTATACTAAAGTATAAAAACCATTTAATTCCTTTTTTGGTTTTGAGTTTTGAGTTTTATATTGTACTAAAATTATGATCAATTTTAGCTAAAAAGACACACTTTGAGTCATACCGATCGTGTCGTATGTCTGATTGAGGTGTTGTTTATTCCTAAATGTCCCAAATTATTAAAAGAATCCTAAATTACAAGGAATCCTCAAGTTTACTAAAAAAACATATGCGATTAATACTAAAAATAAATAAATAAAACATAAATATGAAACAATCAATTACTTCTATAGAAGTCACATCTTCATAACATTTGTGTACATTCTATGATCAGGTATGATGTCCAGTTTTTTCTAAGAAAATTTATATCGTTTTATAAATAAATCTTTTTTAAAAGTCAAAATAGTACTAGAAATATATAAATAAACAAAGTATTAATAAATATTTTAAATAACGTAGTAATTAACATTTATAATACCTCTTAGGGGATGTGTGTTTTTTATGAAATATGATCTCTCTTATGAATTTTCTAACATATTAACTATAATAATTTCTATTTGATTATTTTAGATAATTTAGAAACATTATAGAAAATAAGTAATTTTTTTATATTTGTTTGGATAGTTAAATCTTAATATATATACCTTGATACTCATCCAGTTGTAGAGCTTTTTTGGGTCCTTGTGTGCAATGCTTGTCCTCATGCCATGATTTAGACGATATTTACACACCACCGTATAATAATAAAATCCTAATTAAAACATAATAAAATTATATAACTTGAATCTTAGTTCAAAAATGTTGGGTGTAGTGTATTAAAAATTAAAAAACATTATCATGTTTTGTCGACTTGTTCGTAATCTATGTAGTGAATCCAAAAAAATTAATATTTAGAGTTTCCAAATTGATCGTAATGAGAATACATGGTTTCTTAAAAATAAAAAAAGGAATAAGTAATGAAGGAAATGAAAAATATATTAAATATTATTAAATTACAGTGTTTTATCCTGAAATCATTTGTATTTAGATAATTATTTCATCCCCAAGTATTCTTTCAAACAATTTTCCAATGTTTTCCACCCTTTCATCTATTTTTTGGATTATATTTTTTTTTGACTATATAGGTGATGTGAAGACTAAAGAGTCCAATTTTTTAATGGGAAAATCCATTTAATTGGTATTGATATATATTAATTCAAAAAATATGAACTGTATTTCATCATAATTAACATGGTATATCATCTTTTGTAACATTAAATCAGGAAAACGTACCTCATGTATACATTTACAACTGAGACACCTAGCCATTCATATATGAGGATTTCATCTACATTATTAGAATCAATGTAGTCAATAACATCCTATCCACACATTTTTTCATCAAAATCAACTATGTGACTACTACCACTTTGTAACTTTGCATCCACATAAACCTTTAATGTTAGTAAATGTGGATATTCATTGGGTAGGGTAAATGTGCTTTTGGAAGATCTTATCAATCAGTTGGTTGATCCATTAGATGGTTTAAGTCAACCTTCAATTTCACCCTCATCCCTCTGTCTATTTTTAATAGCATTCGTCGGTTTAGAACTGTTTTCATTAATTATTAAATCATTATCATAAAAAAATAAATAGGAAATGAATACCCCCTTATAGACATAGTTTTTTTACAAGAATTAATGCCCATGTGATGAATGTTACAATAGTTGGTCAACCATATGAATATATTCCTTATCAATTGGAATAGGTCGATCAGCCCTCAGATCATGGGCTATGCTAATAGACACTCTCACAAGACCTACTGGATGTGGTCTATTGTTCAGCACATCATTTTGGATATTGAACACTTTATCCCTCACTACAAGGCGATGAGTGGGTGTTGATAGATATAAATCACAGTCATAATCATCCTATATAATATCATTACCAGAAAAGTATTAGTGTCTATCTGATTCACATTTTATAGAAATAGTTATTAGAACATTGATTACCTCGTCCAAGACATCTTTTATAGGGGAATGGCTCACATCAAAGCTAGTGGGTGTGGAGAGGGATATTCCAGAAATGGTTGTTCTTGAGTTATTTTATCTCTTTGCTTATCCCTATATAAATTTCTAGTAACTATCTCTGCTATTCAAATTTTTATTAAACTGTATATAGTCTTTTTTTAATCTATTTAATTTCTTTATCTTTATCGTCATCTTGTTTTTTTTATAAAAACATGTTTTCAGTTATCACCCCAAAACCCGCACCTCTGATGTGACCGTAATGTTATGTCTGCTTCAAGGCCACTGATAGTAGGTGTTCATATTATATAGGTGTTGATGATTCATTTTACTAAGATGGATAGAAAATATAGTAAAATAAGTAATTTTTATTAAGTAATTTTTATTTAATGAAATTTTTATTATTATTATTTCATAATTACACATGTTTCCCACCCATTTTGTGTATTTTCATCTATTAGTTTCCCATCGTTATTTACACATTTCTATTTACACAACACATGTTGAATATGAAATTAGATATAGATTTGGATTCATCAATATGCATATAAATAGAGGAACATAATTATTTTGTCGTTTCATGTCATATAAAAGTGTTAAGGTATATTTAATATACGTACCATTTTTTTCAAGTGATATGTACCTCATCCTTTCTCTACGGTATGAGTATGTCGCTTTTTCTTCCCCTACATTATTTTCAACACTTGGTTTCTATTTCATAAATAAAAAACTGTAACTCAATGTGATGAATACACGTATTGTCAAACAACATATTACTAGCCACAATGTACATGAAAAGACTCACCAGTATGACTTCTAGTAATCAAATCTCATGCTTGTTTGGTTATCAGGTGTGCATACATAAGCAGTGGGTGTGGGGTTATTTTCCCTTCGGCTTTATTTAGATGATGAATCAATAGAATTTTGAGAAAGCTCCTATGAATCAACCTATAAATAATCAATACATAGTTATTATGGGATTCATCTAATATAAATGTAATCTTCAATGGATGGTGAAGAATAATTCATTGTTTCATTATTTCATTTTTTAGTAAAATTAAGAAATGATATCATATTCATACTTTAATATCTTCCCACATTAGTGTATCACTACTACAAATATAGATTTTATCATCACTAAAAATGGCCTTTCACAGCGCTAGAAACGCGCTGTTAAAGCCGACGAAGATAAGGGGGTGGAGGTCCCCTTTATGAGCACTCCGAAAAGTCTTAATAAAGAAGCCTTTTATTAGCGCTAAAAAAATCACTGATAAAAGTGGTGTTTTATCCGCGCTGAAATAATCCGTTGATAAAAGGGTCCTTTATCAGCGCTTTATTTTTAGCGCGGATAAAAGACCCCTTTTATCAGTGCTATTTTAAAAGCGCTGATAAAACATAACAAAATAAAAAATTTAAAAAATTAAAAAAAATTAAAAAAATCCTGCCAATAGGGGGGCTTTAATGTGCTTGAGCCCCCCTTTTACAGTGCTTTTCCGCCACCCTCCAGCGCCCACACGCACCCCTCCACCCTTTATCATCTCTAGCCCCAAGTTCACCCATGCACGCGCATCCTTGATTCCACCCGGATTTGATCTTGGGACCTCCCCCCTGTGTGCCAGAACCTTTACCACCCCCCTATATTGATATGTTCTCATATTAGTGATTTATTTATTTATTTATTTATATATTTAGTAATATTGATTTTTATATTAATATATATTTATATTAATATATATATAGTTATATTAATATAAATATATAGTTATATTAATATAAATATATAGTTATATTAATATAAATATATAGTTATATTATAATTTATATTTATAGTGATATTAATATATATATTAATAGTTATATTAATATATATATCTAGTTATATTATTATATATATAGTTAGATTAATATATAGGCATATAAATATTCATATATTTTTATTTTAAATAAAATGGATATTAGTTATTATTTAAATAAAGCTAATATATTTTATATGTAATATATATTTTATTATTTATATTTATGAATAATTTTTTATGTGTGAATATATAAAAAAATATGTATATATTGTTATATATTTTATTATAAATAGAATTTCATTATAAAAAACGATAAAATTTCAATGAAATAATATCAACATGAATTTAATACCTTGGAATAAATTTCCCCCCCCCCAAAAAAAATCCAATAATACCCCCTTAAACGAGGCTGAAAATCCACTAAATGTTAAAAAATCAGGGTACCCTGACTAAAAACTCAGTTTTTAAGGCCTTATGGGACATTTTTGGCCTCAGAAAAACCGTTACCTAGGTCCCTCAAAATTAAAGTGACACATAGCTCCTCCCAAACTTCGATTTGATATGTGGTAGAGCTCAAACGGACTCCCGAATCAAAAGTTTTGGCTGTTGGAAGTTCGAGTTGCGTTTTCAACATATTTTGGATCTGTTTTTTGTTTTATTAGTTTTTAATATTTAAATTGTTATTAAATGACTGTTACTCCATAATTATTAGAAATCTTTTATTTAAAAATAGTGTTATAGTTTATTTATATTACATTTTTACTAAATATCTCCTATATTAAGTGTAACTGTATATTTATACTTATCTAAAATTTATTTAAAATTTTATTTTAAAAACATATATTATATTAATATCAATATAACTATATCTATATATTTAAATATTAATATTTTTTTTAGTAATTTGTTTTTGAAAGTACACCTTTTATCAGTGCTTTTAAGAAAAGTGTTGATAAAGACCCCCCTTTATCAGCGCTACTAAAAAAGCGCTCATAAAGGGGTACCCTTTTAAAGCGCTAGAAAAAGCATTGTTAAAGGGGGTAACTTTATTAGTGCTAAAAAAGAGCTAATAAAGAGGTACTTTTATCATCACTTTTTATGTGCTAATAAAAGTACCCTTTATCAGTGCTTTTTTGAGCACTGATATAGGCACACCCCTATATCAACGCTTTTTCGTTAGCACTGATAAATGGAGGCACTCGCCTTGCCGAGTATTGTGGTAGTGTATTAAGCACTGGAACAACATGGTGCCACAAAACTACACTAGTTGGCTTGTATAAGCAAGTGATGATTCCCATGTAACTACTAAAAATGACTTTATTGTTATTAACATGCTGGCCCCGTTCCTTCTATCCGACCTCATATTTGATGCCTTTGATTTTATCCTTCATTATTTTTTCTAACACTATATAACTATAGAGCACCTATTTTATTTTCATCCTTGGTCCTTCATCACCTAACATTTCCTTGGATTCAACATCATTAATATGTTGTTTCTCTAGAGCAGTAGGATCAGCATGTGAATATGGTTGTTGAACCTCAACATCGAGGGCTACAACAGATGGAAAAACCTATTATTCCATAGGATTGGGATTACTGACACATGAATAAGGTCATTGTTCCTCTACAATGCAACCAACAATAAGTTGAAAGACCCAATGTTTTTCATGATTGGGAGCACCGGCATGTGTACAATTCATTATCTTCATAATTGGTTTATAATTTAATTTTGGTTACATCAATACAAAAATGAACATATAATAACATGAGGTTACACAATGTATATTTTAAAAAAAATTACCTAATTATTGAACACTCTTTTTTTAATGGCTAACGGTATTTGACGCCCCTATCGACTATTTAAGTCCCTTCATTTTGGTCTCCTCTGACAAAAAAACACCATCTAAATTAGGACCTCTATAAAATGGTTGTGATGTCCTAATAAAAGTGTCACACATAGTTGAATTTTCATCTGACCCTTCAGTGGCTTTGGTCGATAACATAACAATTTACCACATTCAGTTTGTGGTATCTAGAACATAAAATACGTGTACTGGCTATGATGCCATTATAAATGGTTCATCTTTTCACCCTCCCTTGTTAAAATAAATATTCACTAATCCAAATTAATCTATTTTAACATCATTCATGTTATCTACCCAATAGAAATTAAAAATTGGAAGATGGAAGTTATATAATCCAAATCCCATATTTTATTGATGATTCCAATGTATGAAATATTCACATCAATTGGATTTCTATACTTAGTACCAGAAATATGAATCACTTCATCCAGAAGTGTAAATCCACTATTTTTCACAGTATTTTATTCATCATTTCTATTTGTATAGAACGTATAACCCTTAATTACATAACCATTGTAAGATAATACATACACACATGGTCCTCTAGATAACCATCAAAGTTATTCTGATATTGAATTTGGGTTTTCATCTGAATCGTTAAAAATGGAGTCCCAAAACCATTCTATAAACTATTGATTTTGTGTATTTGATATCCATATTTTAATAACATAATGTATTCAAATGCCTAATAATTTCTTTGTGGGTTTCAACATATTGGGAAACCTCAAAAACATTATTCCAAACGTAATGTTGTGCCTACTCATGATCTAAAATATTGATTGTGACAACATCTCTTCTAGATATTCCTCACCCACTAGCCACCTATTGTGATGAGATTTCAGTAGACCAATGATTTCCACACATCACATTCATTTTGTACATATTTCTATGGCTTCCTCAACAATATATTGATCTGCAATACAATCCTTTGGTCATCTTTGATATTTTATATACCCATTCAAGATATTTATATACCATTCAATGGTGTATATCCATCTATATTGTATAGGACCACATAGTCTAATCACTCTCACTATGTAAAACATAAAATTTATCATTATATCAATGAATTATAGTAGGAATAACATTTCTAAATCACATAATTTGATAATAATTTCACATTCTGTAGTTTTCAATATCACCAGATCTATAACATTACATCATATTTCTTTGAAGAAGAAATAATGCTTTGTTAATTTATAAAGGAAATTCCTGAAAAAATGCAACGTAATGCTATAGAAATTAGATCTTCGAGTAAAACATGACAGTCATGTTGTTTTAGAACCTTTAAAATTAAATCATTTTGTGACATGATATTCTTGTTATATAATTTATACCCCACTAGAAACATTATGTGATTCAAGAAGATGAAAAGATGATATCACTCCTTCATAGAAAGAGTGTATGCAGCTAGAGGAAGAAAAGTTTAATTTTCACCCTTCACTAGCACCAAATCCGCTCATATTCCCATGTGAACCCTGTCCAACCTATCCTTAATTCCATCCTTTTTTTCGGGTGAATTTAACAGTGTACCGATGAAACTATCACATACATTTTTTCTCAGCATGCATAACATCAAGAAAATATCTGTCATATAGAAAATTCCATTATGATTATTAAAAAAAATAAACAACATTTCCAACAGATTTTCATAATATTTTTCAATTTTTTTACCAAAAGCAGTGTTTACATCTTTTACATTCTTAAACAGTTGATCAAATATTTGTGTAAATGTTGTTTTATGTTCTTATGAACATCCATCGAATGATGTTGTCAAAGATAGGGACATATCCCATTAGGGTAGAAATATAAAATTTCTTGGAAACACAGTGTTCGATGAATGTTTCAACCTAATTGACTTTGTACCTTTTTTGAAAATGAAACACCATTTAGTTCCTTTAATGTTATATATTGAAAAAATTCCATAAGAAATAAAGTCATTTATCATCTCTTACAACATTGCACTGAATGTGAAATCATCATTTATGTAAGAATCATACAACACAACACCAGAATCAACTCCACCTCAATACGACACATGGTTTGGCCAGTATAACTGAAACTGCCTCTTTTTATTTTAAAATGAAATCTATTTAAGTAAAAACAACATGTGACATACATATAATTGTGAAAAATTATTTTTATTATTTTGATATTTTTGTAAAACAATACATGAGTCATTTTTGATGTGTCAGATTCAAATGCACCTAAATATGATGCATAGTGTGACCGGTATGACTCAAAGTGTGTCTTTTTATTATAAAATGACATTAATTTATGTAAAAATGAATGTGAAATATTGAAAACTGAGAAAACATATTCATATTTTTTTGATACTTTAGTAAAATGGTCCATGTGTAGTCAATGACATGTAGGGCTTAGAATTACCTCAATATGATGTGTGGTGTGGCTGGTATAACTCAAAGTGGATCTATTTATTTAAAATTGACATGAATTTAAGTAAAAACAAAAAGTGAAATATTGAAATCCAAGAAAAAAAAATTTGGATTGTATTGATATATTAGAATAAAAATCTCTTAATTATTTCAAAAATGTAGGAATCATTTGATGCTCAATATGACACACGTTGTTTCTGGTATCACCCAATGTGCCTCTTTTTGTTTAAATTTCACAATAATTTAATTAAAAACAACAAGTGAGATTTTAAAAACCATGAAAACTAATTCATATTGTTTTTATATTTTTTTAAAATGATTTATTTGTGATTTTTTATGTGTAAGGATCAACCACACCTAAATACGATACATGGTGTGGTTGTTATAACTCAAGGTTTATATTTTTATTTAAAAATGACATTAATTTAATTAAAAACAACAAGTGAAATACTAAAAACTGAGAAAATAAATTCAGATTGTATTTATACTTTTGAAAAATGATCCATGAGTCAGTATTGATGTATATGAGTCAACCATACCTTAATATGAGGATTGATGTGACTGGTATTACTAAAAGTGTCTCTTATCAGTTTGAAATTTACATTTTAGTTCAAAATGTGTCACTCATTGAAAACCAAGAAAATGAGTTTTGATTGTCTTGATAATTATATACAATGATTCATAAGTCATTTGTGGCTTTTATGAAGCAGTATCACATCAAAATGATGCATGATACAGTCTGTATGAGACAAAATATGTGTTTCTAGTTTGAAATGAAATTTTAGTAAAAAAACACAATGAAAATACTGAAAACTGATAAAATATTTTCGGATTGTTTTGATACTATAGGAAAAAAATTCATCAGCGATTTGTGACAAGTAGGAATTATTTGAACCTCAATAAGATGGATGTTGTTTCTAGTTAACTTTATATGTATCATTATTTAAAATTCACATTAATTTTAATAAAATCAAAAGTGACATACTCAAAATGAAGAAAACACATTCAAATTGTTTTAATATTTTTGGACAATGATCCAAAGATCATTTGTAACATGTAGGAGTCTAAACCACCTCAATTGTAATGCCCCAACCCCAGTTACCTAGACTCGGTGCATTATTACATAACATTGGCATGATCACAAGAAGGATCAAATCTCGAAAGACCGATTGGTTTAGTATCCTTGGAAGTACTAGATATATTCATAAGTCTTACATTACATCATAAAAATGAAAACTACAAAAACATATTTTCTTCATATTCCACACTCATATCCCCACATACTATCCTTGCAGGTTATTCATAATTTACATCTTCATACCCTGGGAAAAATAAAACATAGAAAAGGGGTGAGCTCAAATGCCCAGTAAGGATAACAATATAGCAGAATCTTTCATAAATAAGAATAAACATTTAAGGAAATGTATAACTAAAACAAAAGCCTTTTAAACTTGTACTTAAACATAGTATGAAAAAAATAAAATGAAATAATTCCATTTACTTATTCACATGGATATTCTACTAATCGAATAATCACATGCAATATCAATAACCACTTTCACAATGATGGAATGAATAATTCCAGAAAATCATAACCACATAGCCAAGGCATCATGCCAAGACTACAAATAATATTTTGTCAAGGCCTTGTGCCAAGACACTTGTTTGTCTCATGAGACCTACCGATGCATCTAGGAGCTATAGCGGGCTCCACCCGTAACATATTAAGTCCAATGCATTCCCATATGAAAATGTTTAAACATAACATAAACATTCGTATTAAAACTAGCATAAGAAATGTCAACACATTCACCATAAACTATGAAAGATATAAAATTAGCACATCCACAGTAAAAAATATCACAAAAACATCAATACAATATAGAAGTTTTGCATCATAATAAATCAATTTCAAATAAGGGTAAAATCCGTCGAAGGATGTTGACATAGATGAAATCAAAACTCTTTTTAGAGAAATATCTCTTTCTATTTTTGAAATAATTTAAGAGTCAAATATTTAAAAACTAAAACATTTTCTTTGAAAATATTCTTATAAGCTTGTAAGGGAAGCTTCGATGATTTTATAACGGCAGAAAATAACCGCACCCGTCGTATAAGTTAAAAAAACATTCTTACCTTAATTCTGTCGAAAAGGTTAAAAGCACCTTGTTTGGAAAACGACAGAATGATTCCTATATAAAACTCTTATAAAAAGTCAAAAAAGGGTATAAAAGACTTTAACCCATGTTCTTTTAAATAGTAAAAATGTTTTGAAATACGTTTTTAAGAAACATGGATGTAGATGATAAAGAGATCCCAGTAGATTATTACATATAAACAACTTCGGATAATGAAGAGATTGTGAAATAACCCTTTCCTTGTACTTTTCCTTGGCTGGGGTTGGTTAACCTCCTGTATAATGGTGAAATAATTTTTATTAAATTATACAAGAATCATATACATTAATATGATATCATATATGATCTTTTAACATTGATTTGTTAATAATATCTTAGTATTTTAGTTGTTTCGAATGTTAACTTACTCGTTTTGTTTTATATGTTTTGTTACATAAGGCATGTTTGTAATGGATAGGTTGTATTTTATTCATATACAGAATGATATCAAGTCCTTAAAAATCATTTTTAAATCATCAAATGATAATTATACTTGAATGGATATGATGGATAATGAATCTCATCGCGTTCGTGGAGACGGTCGTCCGTACGTACGCACGAGCGACAATATCACTTTTGATAATAAAATAATGTATAACTGGATGGTACATCATATATAAAGAATAATTAGAATGTTATATTTAGTATTAAAATGAGTTACACATCATTATTATACCCATCCAAATAATTATATATTGAATAAAAATTACACCACGACGTGGAGATGGTAAGCCGTACGTACGCACGTATGGTGACATGTTATTCAAAGGGTGGATAGAATACTGAATATGGTTGTACCATATTTATTATAAAATCAAATTATATATAATATACTTGAGTTATTATTTTATAATGGTAATAACAATGAATGAAGAAGTGGATGAAGAATGGAACTTGAAAAAGGGTGGTGAAAACATTACCTCTTCTTCGGGTTCTTCCTTTTGATTTGATCAAAAGGGCTCCATAGGTTAGCGTTCTGAACAAAATAAGGCCTCTAGGTTGTATTTTTGGAAGTTGGGAGAGTATTTGGGAAGAGTTTGGCTGAATCAAAAGGCTTTGAAGGTGTGATGAATGGAGAAAGAGGAGTTCCCTTTTATAAGAGGGGTGAGGGGCAACTTTGGAAAAGCTAGAAATATTAATTTATATTAAATTAATATTCGGTTTCTAATGGCTCCAAAGTGGCTCATTTAAATGTTAAGGTGGGTATGGGTTGAAATCCACTCAACTAATAGAATTTATATAGGTTTGGGTACTTATATTAACCTTATCTTTAAGTATTAACTCTAAGTTAATTAGTTTGACATTTACCATGTCACTTTGTATTTTTATATTATATAGTTAATAAACATACAATATACATCCAAGAGACACTCAAATGGTCCATTAACGATACACCTATCATGATATAAGTCTATTGGCCGAACCTTATATTTTTAGGAATTTAATATCAATTAATAATATAATATTTGTTTTAAAAACTCTTTTATGTCAATTTTGACACTATTCAATAGTTGATTTTTGTGAAACTTATAATAGAATTATTACTTCGCAAAAAGTCAATTAAATCAATCCTTATATGTAATATTATCCAATAAAATTAGTTTAATTCATTAAAAGTCTCAAATTATATTTATTTGGGTATTTATAATATCAATTATTTTAATTTTTCACTATTATGGTAATTATTGCATCATCATTGTGTCATAAATAAATTAAATTATGTAAAGCCTAAAAATTATAAATAAAATATAATTATGTAGGAAATATTTTTTTATTCCTAATGAATATTTATAGTCGAAAATACAGCATATATAACCCTATGTAAAAATTGTTTTTCAAAAAAATATATGCTTATTTCATTTTTGTACTTATTTTAACTTAATTAAAATAAATTGTCCCTATCACTTACAAGTAGAACCATGGGTCAAAAAATTGACCCAAAGATGCCCATGGTCAGAAATGTATCCACCAATAATGTTAGGACACGTTTTAGGGTAATTTAGTATTATTATAATATTATTTTTTAAACCCTTATTTACCAGATTTACCCTTAACCATGGTAAATAAAATATTTACCGCAATAATTATTCAAAATGTCTAAAAATAAAAGTTAACTATTTACACAATTTGAACATCCTGATTCCAAATATGGAATCCATTTTTCCATATTCGAAACACATAAGTGGCCAAAATTAATTTAAAATTAATTCCGGTTGTAAAAACAAAAAGCGTGTTTTTAAGAGATAATAACTATCATAATATTGACACTTGTTTATGTCCGGTTTAATTGTAAAATTATGTCCAATGACCAACATTGTATTAAATGGTAAAAATATATTCAAAATATAATTTAAAACCACCCAAATTCATAATTTATCACTTTTAATTATTTTTATTAAAAAAGTTGTTTTTAATTAAAATTTAGTAATTTTCACTATTCATCAAAATATGAAAGTTATCCGAAAAGTACCAAAATTTCACCTTAGGAGAAATTTGATACTACGAATACAAAAATGAAGTCCATTTTGAAATATAAAATAAATATAATTTCAAAAAGTAGGTATTACTTTTCATAACGACTAGTTTTATTGGTTATGGTGTGTTAGAACTCGGTGTTGCGTACAACACACACTATCACATTATTCAAAGAGAAACGTACCGTAGAAGCTTGGGGTGTTACATTCAACCCTCCGTCAAATAATTTCGTCATCAAAATTCCTAGAATACTTATCACATGAAAAGACTCGGTTGGTTCTTCATCATAAGTTCATCGGGTTCCCATGTTGCCTCTTCCATCTTATGGTTTCTCCACAAAACTTTTACAAGATGTGTCATCCGGTTTCTCAGTACTTGTTCTCTCGTATCAAGAATCCTGATTGGCTCCTCACAATAAGACAGATCATGTTCCAGTTCTAATTCTTCATAGGTGAGTACATGCGTTGGGTTTGGCATGTATTTCCTCAATAGAGATACGTGTAACACATCGTGATCTTTGAAGAGACTTGGAGGCATTGCCAATCGGTAAGCTACAGCCCCAATTCATTCTAGAATTTCGAAAGGTCCGATGTACCTGGGACTCAATTTACCTTTCTTACCAAAAAGTATGACTCCCTTCCATAGAGATACCTTCAGTAAAACATGATCACCGACTTGAAATTCCAAATCCTTCCTTCGATTATTGGCATAGCTCTTCTGCCTACTTTGAGCTTCTTTGATGTGATTTTGGATTACCTTCACCTTTTCCATCGTTTCCTCCACCATTTTCTAGACCTACATGTTTTCTTTCACCAACTTCATCCCAACAGGTTGGTGTGCGACATCTCTTTCCGTATAACTCTTCATATGGTGCCATCTGAATACTCGAATGGAAGCTATTGTTATAGGAAAATTCTACCAGAGGTAAATACTTATCCCACATACCCTGAAAGTCATTTGAGCAGGATCTCAACATGTCTTCTAAGGTTTGAATAGTCCATTCTGATTGTCCAACTATCTGATGGTGGTAGGCAGTGCTCAAATGAAGTTCAGTATGCAGGAATTTCTGAAGACTCTTCAAGAATCCTGAAGTTAAACAGGGATCACGATCAGAAACAATCGATAGGGGTACTCCATGAAGTCTCACAACTTCATTAATATATAGTCTTGGTAGATTTTCCAGTGTTAGATCTTCTCTTATAGCAAGAAAATGTTCTGACATGGTAAGATGATCAACAATAACCCATATTGTATCATTCCTTCTAGGAGTCTTTGGAAGCCCCATGACAAAGTCCATCGTAATGTTGTCCCATTTCCACTCCGGTATGGGAATAGGTTGCATGACCCCTCCAGGGTGTTGCCTTACAGCTTTCACTTGTTGAAAAACCATACATCTTGACACAAAATCAGTAATATCCCTCTTCATATTGTCCCACCAAAAATATTCCTTCAAATCTCTTTACATTTTGGTTCTCCCATGGTGTATAGAGAAATTGGAACTATGAGCATCATCCAACAATTACCTTTTTAGATCAGGTATATCGGGAACACAACGTCTCTTCCCGAATTTCAAAATTCCATCTTCATACACAAAGTCTCTCAATCTCCCATCATTCACAGCTTTAATATTCTTTTGAAATTCTTCATCATCGGTATAAGAACTCTTAATCCTTTCTAGTAAACATGGTTTGGAAACCATTTGAAAAAGAATTGATTTTTCTCTTTCCCTGGTTATTCCCATGTCCATCTTCACTAGATCCATGAAAATTGGATCCCTTTCAATTCTCATATTGTTCAAAACTCCATGATCTTTTTCGCTCAAAGCATCTACCACCTTGTTTGCCTTCTCCAGGTGGTAGTGTATCGTACAATCATAATCCTTGAGTAATTGAATCCATCTCCTTTACCTCATGTTGAGTTCTTTTTGTGAGAAAATATACTTCAAACTCATGTGATCAGAATAAATATCACATTTTCACCATAGAGGTAGTGCCTCCATATCTTCAAAGCAAAGATCACAGCTGCTAACTCGAGATCATGAGTAGGATAGTTTTGTTCAGAATTTTCAACTGTCGTGATGAATAGGAAATAACTCTATCATTCTGTATAAGGACACAACCAAGTCCATTCTTCGATGCATCACTGTAAATAACGAAACCATCATTCCGGTATGGTAGATTCAATATAGGATCATTGAGTAATATTCTCTTCTATTCTTCGAAACTTTCTTCACACTCTTTTGTCCAAACAAATTTAAACCCTTTACGTGTGAGCTTCGTTAATGGGTTAGCCAATCGGGGAAAATTCTAGATGAAACGTCGATAATAACCTGCCAAACCAATAAAACTACGTACCTTAGTTATAATCATAGGTGCTGGCCATTATTGTATTGCCTTGGTCTTAGAAGGATCAACAGAGATTCCATCTTTAGAGACAATATGTCCATGAAAAGAAATCTTCTGAAGAAAGAATTCACATTTGCTAAACATCCAGTATAATTCATGCCTTCTTAGAGTCTTCTAGATAATGCGCAAGTGATTTTCATGATCTTCGTAACTTTTGGAGTATACCAAGATATCATCAATAAATACCACCACAAATTCATCGAGATACTCCTTGAAAACTATATTCATCATTTCCATGAATAAAGAGGGTGCATAAGTCAATCCAAAAGTCATTGCAGTAAACTCGTAATGCCCGTACCTGGTTCGAAATATTGTCTTCAGAATGTATTCCTTCTTCACACACAACTGATGGTATCCAGATCAAAGTTCAATCATTGAAAAGTATTGAGCTCCATGAATTTGGTCAAATAAATCATCAATGCGTGGTAGAGGATACTTGTTCTTTATTGTTATAGCATTGATCTCCCTATAGTCAATACATAACCTCATAGATCCATCTTTATTTTTAACAAAAAGAACAGGGGCTCCCCATGGAGAAACACTTGGGTGAATAAATCCCTTATTACTCAATTCCTCTAGTTGTTTCATTAGTTCAACTAATTCTATAGTGGACATTCTATAAGCGGTATTTGATATAGGCCTTGATCCAGGAATTAATTCAATGGAAAACTGAACTTCTCGTTCTGGAGGATGTCAAGGTAAATCTTCCTGAAATACATCTACAAATTCTTTCACAACAGGTACATCCTCTATTTGAACATTTCTTTCCTCACCCACTATTATTTCATTATCTTCCTCCCCCATAATTGAATTTAGTTGAGCTACTGGGGGTGGATCTAAATAAGAATTAGGTGGTGACGATTTAGCTCTAAGGATAAGGTGTTCCTTATCATTATCATCAAGAACCGTAACCTCATTCTTCATACAATAATTCTTCGCATCATAGTCTGAAATCCAGTCCATAACGAGGATTATATCAAACTCAATCATAGGTATGACGAAGAGATCAGCAGATAAAGGACAATTATGTGCTCCAATGGGGACTGATTCACAAAAATTTGTTGCAATGATACTTCCCTTAGGTGTTTTAACTGACAACTCCCTTGTTAAATCAAATTGGAAAGATCTAATTTTCATATAAAACTTGGAAGATATGAAACAATGCGATGATCTAGAATCAAATAATGCATTTTCTAAACTTTAGGAAACCATTATATTACCTGCCACCACGTCTTTTGGAGATTCTACCTCAGCAGTAGTGATAGCATAATCATGGGCTTGATCCCTTGGCCTATTCTAAGGTAAGTTCTCCTGAAGCTTAGGACATTCATTTTCATAATTCCCCATCTCCCTGCAATTGTAGCACTGAACATTGGTAGCTTCCTTCTTCCCCTTGCAATCACGAGCTTGGTGGCCTTTTTCACCACACTTGTAACAGACTCATGTTCCCTTCAACCAAGTACCGGGGTGTTTCTTACCAAATTTACCACAGGATGGATATTCAACCTTTCCCTTATTCCCCTTATTTCCATTCCCGGATTTATCAGTAGGTCTCTTCTTCTCTTTCTTTTCTTCAAAGTCATAAGACTTAGAGAATTCCTTTTCGGTCTTGATAGCACATGAGATAATGTCTTTGTAGGATGAAAGGGATTGTGAGACTAATGCTCGACGAAGAAATGGTTTTAACCCATCAAATAAACGATCAATCTTACTCCTTGGGTTACATATATAATCTCCATCATACCTTGATAACCTTGTAAATTTAGCCTCATACTTTGCAACATTCTCATCCTTCTTTTGTCTCAGACTCAGAAACTGCCTTTCCATATCTACTCATTGGTCACGAGGAAAGTATTTTTCTAAAAACAGATCATTAAACTCCCTCCATTGCATATTAGATACTTCACCAACTTCCTTCATATTTTAAATCAATTACCACCATTGATCAGCATCTCCAGTGAGGCGGTAAACTTCCATGATAACATTTTCCCTTTCACTACACCCCAAAGCATGAAATATTTACTCTATGGAAAATATCTATTGCTCAGCTACTAAGGGATTTGTACTCCCATTGAAAGTTGGTGTCTGTTGCCTCATGAATTGATCTAAAATTGATCCTCCATGCTGTGGATCAGGGTGATCCATACAGGTAAGGTTATTATTCATAACCTGAGTAAGTTGTCCCAGTATGGTGATTAGATGATCGGAACTAGTTGCATCACCAGCTCCATTATAATTATCTTGAGCAGGAGGGAAATCCCTACATGGAGTGCGTGCATTGATATGGTTTCCATTTCTTCCACTAGGAGACATTTCTTAATAGTGTCATAAACTATATCAGTTTATGAATCAAAATACATAATCACATACTTATAAAACACTTAACATAAATTGATCTATTTATGGATATAATCCATAATCATAAAAATGTATTTTTTGAGGATGTATATACTCATAAACCCTTCATAATGATTTGTAATGAAAATGAGTGTTATCCTAAGAATATCCCCCGGGAGTGTCGTAACCAAGAGTGCCACAAGGCCCGTTGCCGTGCACCAATTCCCGTTCGAGTGTAGCTCAATGTGGTGTTTTCGGGTTTTACACCTAGGCACATCTGTGCTAGAGCCGCCTCTACCTGCTCATATCCAGACAGGGATGTATTGCTCAGAAAACTCACAAAATCTCTACAATACCAAAATTCTTGGAAGTTCTTCTATACTAATCCTCAAAGTATATCTTAAATCTATGTGCCCTAATCAAAGTTTATCTAAATCTAGATTCCAAGGTTTGTACTAAACTTCCTCTGATACCAACTGTAACGCCCCGACCCCAGTTACCTAGACTCAGTGCATTATTACATAACATTGGAATTATCACAAGAAGGATCAAATCTCGAATGACCGATAGGTTTAGTAGCCTTGGAAGTACTAGATATATTCATAAGTCTTACATTACATCATAAAAATGAAAACTACAAAAACATCTTTTCTTCATATTCCACACTCATATCTCCACATACTATCCCTGTAGGTCATTCATAATTTACTTCTTCATACCATGGGAAAAATAAAACATATAAAAGGGGTGATCTCAAATTCCTAGTAAGGATAACAATATAGCGGAAACATTCATAAATAAGAATAAACATTTAAGGCAATGTATAAATAAAACAAAAGCCTTTTAAACATGGACTTAAACATAGTATGGGAAAAATAAAACTAAATAATACCATTTACTTATTCACATGGATATTCTACTAATCGAATAATCACATGCAATATCAATAACCACTTTCATAATGATGGAATGCATAATGCCAGACTATCATAACCACATAGCCAAGGCCTCATGCCAAGACTATGTATATGATTTTGTCAAGGCCTTGTTCCAAGACCCTAGTTTGTATCATGAGACCTACCTATGCATCGAGATGATATAGTGGGCTCCACCTGTCACATATTAAGTCCAATGCATTCCCATATGAAAAGGTTTAAACATAACATAAACATTCGTATTAAAAATAGAATACGAAATGTTAATACATTCACCATAAACTATGAATTGTATAAAAATAGCACATCCACAGTCAAAATATCACAAAACCTTCAATACAATATAGAATTTTTGTATCATAATAAATCAACTTCAAATAAGCGTAAAATCCATCAAAGGATGTAGACATAGATGAAATCAAAACTCTTTTTAGAGAAATATCTCATTCTATTTATGAAATCATTTAAGAGTAACATATTTATAAAATAAAACATTTTCATTGAAAATATTCTTATAAGCTTGTAGGGGAATCTTTGATGATTTTATAATGGTGGAAAATAACTGCACCCGTCGTATAATTTTAAAAAATATTCTTACCTTAGTTCTGTCGAAAAGGTTAAAAGCACCTTGTTTGGAAAAGGACGGAAATATTCCTTTATAAAACTCCTATAAAAAGTCAAACTAGGTTATAAATGACATTAACCCTTGTTCTTTTAAATAGTAAAAATGTTATGAAATAAAGTTTTAAGAAACATGGATGTGGATGACAAAGAGATCCCAGTAGATTATTACGTATAAACAACCTCGAATAATGAAGAGATTGCAAAATAACCCTTACCTTGTACTTTTTCTTGGTTGGGGTAGGTTAACCTCCTGTATTGTAGCGCCCCGACCCCAGCTACCCAGAGTCGGTGCATTACTTCGTAACATTGGAATGATCACAAAAGATCAAGTCTCGAAAGAACGATTAGTTTAGTATCCTTGGAATCACTAGATACATTCATAAACATTACATTACATCATAAAAATGAAAACTACAACAACATGGTCTCCCTAGTCCACACTCATATCCTCACTGACTATTCTTGCAAGTCAGTCATAATAAACTTCTTCACATCCTGGGAAAAATAAAACATTGATAGGGGTGAGCTCAAATGCTCTGTAAGGATAACAATATAGCGGAAACTTTCATAAGAAAACATAAGAATTTAAGGCAATGTATAACTAAAACAAAAGCCTTTTTGAACATGAACTTCATCATAATATGGATAAAGTAAAATAAAATAATTACATTACTTACTCACGTGGATATTCTACTAGACGAATAATCACGTGAAATATCAATAACCACTTTCATAATGATGGAATGTATAATGCCAGACATTCTGAAACATTTTGTCAAGGCCTCGGCCAAGACATCTAAAATGATTAAGGCCTCGGCCAAAACCATAAATCAAATTGGGAAAGGGCCTTGGCCAATTCCATGTCTAGTTGTCTCATGAGACCTACTGATGCATCGAGGAGCTATAGCGGGCTCCACCCATCACTTATTAAGTCCAATACATTCCTCATATGAATAGGTTTAAACATAACATAAATATTCATATTAAAACTAGCATACGAAATTTCAAAAGTTTCTCCATAAACTGTGGATGGTATAAAAATAACACATCCACAGTCAAATGTTTTACAAAATGATCAATGGAAGTTTTGTATCATAAATCAATTTCAAATAAACTTAAAACCCATGAAAGGATGTTGACATGGATGAAATCAAAGCTATTTGAGAGAAATATATCTCTTTTTTGAAATCATTTAAAAGTCCCATAATTATAAAATAATAGATTTACTTTGAAAATATTATTATAAGATTGTAAGGGAAGCTTCGACGAAGTTATAATGGCGGAAAATAGCCGCACCCTCCGTATAAGTTAAAAAAACATTCTTACCTTAAATTTGTCAAAAAGGTCAAAAAGTACATTGTTTGGAAAATGATGGTAAGATTACTTTAAAAAACGTATAAGGGTATAAATGAATTTAACCCATTTTCCATTTAATTGTAAAAATGTTTGGAAAGACATTTTTAAGAAACATGGATGTGGATGATAAAGAGGTCCCAGTAGATAATTATGTATAAACAACCTTGGATAATGAAGAGGTTGTGAAGTAAACCCTTACCTTGTACTTTTCCTTAGTTGGGGTAGTTTAACCTCTTGTATAATGGTGAAATAATTGTTATTAAATTATTCAAAAATCATATACATTCATATGATATCATATATGATCTTTTAACATTGCTTTGTTAACAATATCTTAGATTTATCGTTGTTTTGGGTGTTAACTTACTCGTTTTCTTTTATATGTTTTGTTACGTAAGTCGTGTTTTTCATGGATAGGTTGTATATTATTCATATCAAGAATGATATCATGTACTTAAACATTATTTTTAAATCATCAAATGATAATTATATTTGAATGGATACGACGGAGAATGAATCTCATCGCGTTCGTGGAGACGGTAGTCTGTACGTACGTACGAGCGGCAATATCATTATTTTGATATTAAAATAATATATAATTGGATAGTATATCATATATACAGAATCATTATCATGTTATATTTATTATTTACATGAATTACATATCATTATTATACCCATCTAAATAATAATATATTGAATAACAATTACACCATGACGTGGAGACGGTAAGCCGTACGTACGCACGTATGGTGACATGTCATTCAAATGATGGGTAGAATACTGAATATGGTTGTTCCATATTTATAATAACATCACGGTATATATAAGATACTGGAGTTATAATTTTAGAACTGAAATAATAAACAAAGTGGGAGTGGAAGAAGAAATAAACATGAATGAGGGTGATGAAAATGTTACCTCTTCTTCGGGTTCTTCCATTTGATTTGATCAAAAGGACTCCTTAATATGGCTTTAGGACTAAAGTAATGCTTCTAGGATGAAGGGAGAGAAGTTGGGAGAGTATTTGGGCAGAGGATAGCCGAACCAAAAGGCTTGAATGTGTGAATAAGGTGGTAGAGGTGGGGGCCTTTTATAAGAGGAGAGGAGGGGCTCTTTTGGGAAGATTGAAATGTTACATTATTATACAATGCTTTTAGGATTCTAAAGGTCCCACACTTATATAATTCGTGGATAAGGTGATAAGGGTCCGAAATCTGCCCATCCAATAGTCTTTGGACAAGTGTATGCTTTGGAATTTACATTATCTTTTCATTTTATTAAAATCGTTAAATAATGAGGTCATCGCTGCATCATAATAATGTCATAAATAATTTAATTTATTTAATGTCTAAATATTATCAAAAAAATACTATGATGTATTAAATCTTTTTATCTTTCCAATAAATATTTATAGTCAAAATTTGGACTTGTGTAACCCCACTTAAAAACTGTTTTAGTAAAACAACTCATATTTGTGTCAATTTAATTTTAACATTAAATAAATATATATTAATGTCATTTTCCAACTAAAGTGGCTCCATGGGGTCCCCAAGTTTACCCATGGGTTTTCTTGGTCGGCCATGACTCATCCAATAGAAGTAGGACAAGTGTCACGCTCATCTCATATTATTAAAACATTATTTTTACCTTAAACTACACTAATTACCTCTAATCGCGATTAAGAACTTAAAAGTTACTATTCACCAAAAAATTATTTTAATCTCATTGAACCACATTTTACTTATTAATGATAACCATGTATGTCAGATTTTTGAAAATCAAATCACAGAAGTGGTAATATTTCATTTTAACGAAAAATCAGTTTTTAACAACCACTTAGTGGTTTCACTATTCATCAAAATTGATGTTTTTCGGAATAAGGCCAAAATTTCACCCTAAGCTATAATTGATATTCCAAATTCAAAAATGATATCTATTTTACAATATTACAAACATATAACTTGCATTAATTAATTTTATAATTAATTCCCGCTATTACAAAAAATAGCGTGTTTTTAAGAAACAATTTATATCAAAAGATTGGCAATTGTTTATGTCCAATTTCAATGTTAAATTAATTCTAATGACCACCATTGGATAAAATGGTAAAAATATATTCTAATTATACTTTAAAACCACTAAATAGTATAATATATCACTATAAATTATTTTGATTTAAAAAGTTGTTTTTACGTATTTTTCACTATTCATAAAAAATTAGAAGTTCTTAGAAAAATACCAAAAATTCAACATAGGCTAATTTCGATATTCCGAATCCAAAAATGAAGTCCATTTTGATAAATAAAATTTATCAAATTTAAAAAAGTAGGTATTACTATTCACAACGGATAGTTTAATTAGTTGTGGTGTGTGTTAGAGCTCGAGGTTGCGTACAAATCACGCTATTGCATTATTCGAAGGAAAACATACCGTGGAAGCTTTGGGTGTTACATGTATAATGGTGAAATAATTTTTATTAAATTATACAAGAATCATATACATTAATATGATATCATATATGATCTTTTATCATTGATTTGTTAATAATATCTTAGTATTATCGTTGTTTCGGATGTTAACTTAATTGTTTTATTTTATATGTTTTGTTACATAATCCATGTTTGTAATGGATAGGTTGTATATTATTCATATCCATAATGATATAAAGTCCTTAAAAATCATTTTTAATCCATCAAATGATAATTATACTTGAATGGATATGATGGAGAATGAATCTCATCGCGTTCGTGGAGACAGTAGTCCGTACGTACGCACGAGCGACAATATAACTTTTGATATTAACATAACATATAAATGGATGGTATATCATAAATACAGAATAATTAACATGTTTTATTTATTATTTACATGATTTACACATCATTATTATACCCATCCAAATAAAATTATATTGAATAACAATTACACCATGACGTGGAGACGGTAAGCTGTACGTACGCACGTACGGTGAAATGTTATTGAAAGGGTGGATAGAATACTGAATATGGTTGTACCATATTTATAATAACATCACTGTATAAATAAGATACTGGAGTTATTAATTTATAATGGTAATAACAATGAATGAAGACGTGGAAGAAGAAAGGAACTTGAAAATGGGTGGTGAAAACATTACCTCTTCATCGGGTTCTTCCTTTTGATTTGATCAAAAGGGCTCCATAGGGTGGCTTTATGATCAAACTAATTCCTCTAGGTTGTATTGAGGGAATTTGGGAGAGTATTTGGGAAGATTTTGACCGAACCAAAATCCTTTTAAGGTGTGAAGAAATGAGAAGGAAGAGTTCCCTTTTATAAGAGGGGTGGGGGGCACCTTTGGAAAATCTAGAAATATTAATTTATAATAAATTCATATTCAGTTTCTAATGGCTCCAAAGAGGAATATTTAAATTTTATGGTGGGTATGGGTCGAAAACCACTCATCCAATACAATTTAGACAGGTTTGGTTACTTATATTAACTTTTTCTTTAAGTATTAACTCTAAGTTAATTAGTTTGGCATTTACCATGTCACTTTGTATTTTTATATTATATAGATAGTAAACATACTATATACATCCAATCGACCCAAAAATGGTCCATTAATGATACTAATATAATGATATAAGTCTCTTGGCCGAACCTTAGATTTTTAGTAATTTAATATCAATTAAGTAATGTAATATTTGTTTTAAAAACTCTTTTATGTCAATTTTGACACTATTCAATAGTTGATTTTTGTGAAACTTATAACTGAATGATTACATCTAAAAAATTCAATTAAATCATTTCTAATATGTCATATTATCCTTGAAATTTAGTGTAATTCATTAAAATTCTCAAATTATATTTATTTGGGTATTTATAATATCAATTATTTTAATTTTTCACTATTATGGTAATTACTGCATCATCATTGTGTCTTAAATAAATTAAAGTATTATGAGTCTAAAAATTATGAATATAATATAATTATGTAGGAAATATTTTTATCTTTGTAAATAATATTTATAGTCTAAAATAAAACATATATAACCCTATGTAAAAATTGTTTTTCTAAAAGATATATGCTTCTATCATTTTAGTACTTATTTTAACGTAATTAAAATAAAGTGTCCATATCACTTACAAGTAGCACAATGGGGTCCCAAAATTGACTGAAAGATGACCATGGTTGGACATGTATCCACCAATATGGTTAGGACACGTTTTAGGGTAATTTATTATTATTATAATATTATTTTTTTAACCCTTATTTACCAGATTTACCCTTAACAATGCTAAATAAAATATTTACCGCAGTAATTATTCAAAATGTCTAAAAATAAAAGTTACCTATTTAAACAATTTGAACATCCTGATTCCAAATATCGAATCAATTTTTCCATGTTCAAAACACAGATGTGTAAGTAATTAATTAAAAATTAATTCTCGTTGTAAAAACAAATTGCGTGTTTTTAAGAGATAATAACTATCAAAAGATTTACACTTGTTTATGTCCGGTTTAATTGTAAAATTATGTCTAATGACAAAAATTGTATTAAATAGTAAAAATATATTATAAATATACTTTAAAACCACTCAAATTCATAATTTATCACTATTAATTATTTTGATTAAAAAATATGCTATTAATTAAAATTTAATATTTTCACTATTCATCAAAATATTAATGTTATCCGAAATGTACCAAAATTTCAGCTTAGGCTAAATTCGATACTCCAAATCCAAAAATGATGTCCATTTTGAAATATAAAATATATATAATTTCAAAAAGTAGGTATTACTATTCATAACAACTAGTTTGATTGGTTATGGTGTGTTAGAACTCGGTGATGCGTACAACAAATGCTATCAAATTATTCAAAGAGAAACGTATTGTAGAAGCTTGGGGTGGTACATAAATAAGATGCACACTATGACCCGTATAACTCCAAATGATTCATTTTTATTAAATATTAAAATTTTATTAATGTTTTTTTTTCATATAACTGAATAATTAACTTATTTATAGTATTATAAACATAATATTTGTTTTCATATATAAGTGGAAACTTTTTCTTGGGTTCATATGATTTTTTCAAAAATTGATAAAATGGGAAGAATTTTTTGATAGGGGATCATGGCCTTCAAAATATGAAATATTAATGTTTTAGAATGTTTGTTGGAAAAATTTAAATGTAATTATATAAAAAATTTGTTTGAAATGTAAACATCTGTGTGTTTTTTCTATATACCGTGGTTAGACATTATTGTATTGATGATGTCAATTAAATTAATATAGATGCTTTGCTTTTGGGTGTGCTGTTTAAATTTTAGGTTTTCTTTAGGGTGTGTTGTTATATAAATATCACACTACAGGTAGCTAGGCTATTATCAGTGCTAAGAATGAAATGATAAAGGCCCCCTATATTCACTGTGATTACTAGCCCCTTTTTAGCTCTGTTAAAGGCCATTTTTTCACAATATGAAATGCCATATTTGTAGTAGTGTTTACCACACATCCGTATTGGTTGGTTCTCCCTTAAATGATGCATCTATTTATCTATATATATTCAGTTATATTTATTCGTATATTAATATAGATTTATATAAATATATATATAGATTCATTCATTCATTCAAAATAGGATAATTTATTGATCATAAATGGGAGGGGATATCAGTCAAGTCATGGTGGATAATAAAACGAAACCCTAAGGAATCAACCATCACAAAGTTAACAAACTCGGTGGAAGAGAGCCCAGTGTAGAATAAATGATACAAGGACTACTTAGATTCCCCCACCAGGACAGTCTATCCATAGAACATGTTCCTTTCCTCTATGTATGCTTCTTGGTAGCTTGACCAATAAAATCCTTACATCTTCAGGTAATATAATTGATAGACCTACGAGGTTCACATATCCCTTGTAAATAGTTGCATGTAATTGATGAATTTCTTTTGATCTCAATGGATGAAATATTATTAGAGATATAAGAATCCAAACCATTAAGAAAATCCACCACCTATGAAATAAGAGAGCTTCCATGACCATAAAAGCTTCTAAAATAAATCACCACTTAAAAATTAGAGGCATGAACAATGCCTCCCCCTCTCATGATGCCAAGGTCATAAGATCTGTCAGTATTGATCTTCAAGCCATTACATCGGGGGTTCTATCGGATCCATCTACCTAGAGAAGACCCATGTTGAGAAAAGCATGTGGTTCACTAGCCATTCATGAAAATTATCATGAATTTTGATTTTCCACATCTTTTCAGAAGATCCCATAGATCCACCACAATACACTAGAAAACATCCTGGCAGCCCTCAGATTCCTCTCCAAGCAATCCTATTACATATAGTGAATGCATGAGAAGTCGAATACCTCACAGTCATCCACCTAAATATCAATGAAAATAATTTTCCCAAGATTTTCCCAAACCGTTCATAACCAATATCCCTCAAAGAACATGTGTTTTACTGTTTACTCCTTATAGATACAACAACAAAAACATTATGATAACATACTTATTCATTTACGCTTAATCACATCATCGGTTGGAAGGGCACAGTACCAGATACGCCTGACAAGAATGTTGAATTTGATCAGTATTTATATGCACTAAAGAAACATACATATACCCACTATATTATTACCTTGTAATGGGAGACAATATCCCATAGCTGAAAAAATTCTCAATGATGCTCCAGTGATAGATGAGTTTATCCAGTTCAGAAAAAAGTTCTATGCTGTCAAAAATCTCACACTGTTCTGCATCAAGAGTGTTGTGAATGAAGTTCATAAAGGAGAAGGATTCAGAAAATGAAATTCTAGGAGTTAGCCACCCTGAAAAGCTAAGAGATTTTCCAGCCCAATTGTGGTTCCAATAATTAATCTTGTCACAAAAAACTCTCTATATATACAATATACATACACATATATATAATATATGTGTATATGAAAGTACAATTATAAATTGTTATATATATTTATATATATTTACATATATTATATATTAATATGTGAATTCAGATGTTAGAATATATTGATAATACATATCAGTTTGTTAATATAGACACACCCTAATATATATACACACACACACACACACGAACATTATATATGTATATAAATATTCATATATTTTTATTTTAAATAAAATGGATTTTAGTTTTTATTTAGATAAGGCTTATATGTTGAGAAATATTTTTTATATGTAAATATGTTTAATCATTTATTTGTAAAATTTAATTTTTATGTATGAATATATAAAAAAATATGTATATATTATTATAGATTTGTTTATAAATAGAAGTACATTGTGAAAAATGATTAATTTTTAAGGCCATAATATCAATATGAATTTAATAACTCTAAATAAATTCTGTCCCAACTGAAAAAGAGAAAAAATACCCCTAAAATGGGTAGACATTTCATCGAATAAAAAAAAATTTGGTAACCCAACTAAAAACACATTTTTTACGGCATTTTGGGATTTTGTTTGCCTAGAAATATGTGACAAAGGGATTTTTTATGTCACTAGTGCGTAGATCTCATCGTCGTCTTTGATTTGATATGTAGAAGAGCTCAAAAATACACTCATATCAAAATTTATCAACATTTGAAGTTTTAGTTACATTTTCAAGTTATTTTATATCTTTATTTTTTGATTTTTTGCATCTTAAATTTTTTATTAAATGATTATTACTTGAAAGTAATTAGAAAATAATTAATAATAATATATTTTTTAAATATTTTATAATCTATTTTCTCTAAAAATCTAATATATTAGTTGTAAAATTAAACATATACATATCTAAAACATATTTAAAAATATATATTATATTTATATCAATATAAATATATTTATATATTAATATATTAATATATTATTTTTAATGTTTTTTTTGAAATATACCCATTATTAGTGCTAATAAAGGTGTCCCCTCTAACAATGCAAAAAATTGATTATATAGGTGATACATTTATCAATGCTAAAAAGCATAGATAAAGGTACCCCTTTATCAGTGTTTTTTAGCATTTCAAAAGGGTGGCACTGTGAAAAACTATTTTTGTGGTAGTATCCCCACCTAAGATTCACTGGTATTTTTCACTTACTATATAGAAGATACTTTCAGGAGGCTACCATATTATAGTTAATAGAATTGGGGCAGGCGGTATGTAACACATATAGTTGAGAGTCTTACATTTAGAATAAATCATCAAAAGTTGGTAAATAATATTATTTAATAAGATGTGTATATGATAAATTAATATTGTTTGTGGTTGAACCATTTATTACATTTTGTGATGTGTTCAAGAGGATATAAACTTATATTAGTATTGGCATATTGCTGGTGAGAGACAGTAAATGATTGTGGTTAGTGTTTTTTATGTTTTTTATATTATTATAATATAATTTTTTATCATTTTATTTATATATTTTCAATTAGATGATATATATTAGATAGATATTTCTCATATGTGTGGGATTAGGATAAGAAATATGGTTAGGTAAAGGCCTCATGCGAGCATGTTTTAATGAGAAAACATAGTCATTGGTGGTGAAAAGTTGTATTTAGAAAGGGATGGTGATTGAAATTGGTTTAAAATCGACTTCGACTAGTTACGATAGAATTGAACTGATGTCATAATTTAGAAAAACAATTTAGGATTGTAAACAATTGTTAAATCAATTCAATGATTATTATGAGATAGAAATATAGTGAAAAAGTGAGGAAAAAAACACTGGATGTAACATGGGAAATCCCCCAAATAAATGGGGTAAAAACCCATAGACAAATAGAATTATTTAACTATAAAAAAGTGTGGGAACAAACTCTCTCTCTCTCTATCAATTCCAAGTAGAAAACACAAAAGAAATTATCTCTTTGCATAGATGTAGAAACACCTCACAAAATACTGCACTCAAGGATGAAGATATGTTGCTTCAGAATCCGGTGATAAAAACTGGTGGAGAAGATAGCATTTTATAGCCTGAATTAACCCTCCATTGTCCTCCTCACTATAAAATATATATAAACAAATTAAATTTTGAATCAATGTTAGGATTTCACAATGACGTGTCACCACAACGTGTCCAAATGAATTTGACGACCATCATTAATATTTACCATCTCCATAACATCTTCCAACATATCTCCCACATGGATATTTGATTAAGTTCCAATAACATCTCCACAAATCCTTTCTATATTCCAAAACTAATGCTCATGTCTCTACAAGGATTGTCAAGGATCTATAGCATTTGAACATATCAGAACCAATCTCCTTTGCCAAAAAATCTTCCAAATTTTCTTTAGTGTGAATTTTCAACAAGTCGAGACATCCTTCTTCCACCACATATCAAAAAAATAAGGTACAACAATGTGCATCATCCAAGAATAAATATATGGATTCCCTGTAATGTGAAAGGAACTCTTACTATCAAAAAACAATGACATATGATCTTATTTGTGCCTGAGCTCGGCTAAAAACCAGTTCATCCAAATCACCTCTTTTCATGACCGTGTAGAGGCAATGTACTCTGCCTCCATCACTGAAAGTTGCACAACTGACCATAACTTTGAAATCCATCTCATAGCTCCTCCATCATGAGTAAACACATAACCATTAATAGATTTTCTCGGGCCAGAATCACCTGAAAATATGAATCATCATATCCTCTGATAGTGAAATATGATCCTCCAAAACATGATGCAACATCTGAGGTTTCCCTAATGTATCTTCGGATCCTATTCACAATGATCTGATGCTTTATTCTATGATTCTCTATGTACCGACTAACTTCTCCCACTATATGTGAAATATCTGTTCTAGTAAAAACCATGGGGAACATTAGAATCCCCACTGTTGATTCATAATGTACTTGTGACATTTACATCCTCTCTGTCTCACTATTAAGTCTCATCGTAGTGGATAACATTGATTTAATGGGATGAGGGGTTGAAATGTTATTACATTCATTCATGTTGATGAGTTTTAAGACTTTCCACAAATAAATTTTCTGTGATATCCAAATCATTCCATTTTTCATGTCTCAGTAAATTTTCATCCCTTTAAATTTGTTTTCTAGTCCCACGTCCTTCATATCAAACTCCCTAGACAACATTTGCTTCACCTTCTGGATTTGATCATTATTTGGGACAACAACCAACATTTCATCCATATAAAATAGTGTAATGATAAAATCATTACCATATAGACCCTTGGAATAAGCACAAGGATCTGAATTATGTTTGTTGTATCCAAGTCTCATGATATATGAATCAAATCTCTTGTACCAACACCTCAACACATGTTTGAGACTATAATGAAAATTTTCAACTTCAAAACCTTGTTCTCATTACATTATTCAGACAAACCTTCTCATTAGAGATTATATATTTCATCATCAAGGTCACCATGTAGAAAATATTTTTTGACATTTAGATACTCTAGATGCATTGTGCATGCAACACACATCACCATCACTACCTGAATATTTGTTAGTCTAACAATACGAGAAAATATATCATTGAAATTCATACCTTCCTTATGAGAATATCTGTTGACCACCAGTCTCACATGATATCTTTCCACCAGGTCTATTTCATACCTCATGATCTTTTAGACCCATTTGTTTCTAATAGCCATACTTCCATGAGGTAATGAAACATGATCCCAAGTCTTTTTCATGTGCAGGGAATTGTGTTCATACTGCATCACTAACATACATGAAGATATATATGGACTCTACATGTCCTCCAAAATAGATGATACCTCTCCATATTCTGCAATATGAAATTTGAAACATTTCTCTCAGTGACATAATATGAGTTCTATATTGTCACTATTTTCTATCGATTTGGTCATTGTAGTCTAGTATTATACCGTACTTGATCATCATGCTTTGGTAATTCCTCATATAAAACAGTTTCTTCCTTTGTTTCATCTTTCACCTTGAATATTGTAGTTTTCGTACTCTCTTTCTCCGTGCCTTTATAAATATTAATTTTCACTATGTCATTGGAAAAGATGAAATCTCTACAGATAATTATATTGTAGGAAATGGGATCCCACAAATGATACCCATTCACACTATAAGAATATCCAAATAAGATACATTCCCTGGATATTGAGTCCAACTTTGATCATTCCTGGCTATTAAATAGTGCATATACATGAATTCCAAAAGTATTTAGTTGAGAATAATTATCGGGATTAACATTCCACATGTCCATCAGCATATTAATATCAATTTCCACTGAAGTAGATCGATTGATCTCATAGTAGGCAATATTTACTGCTTCTTCCAATAATGTCATGGTAAGTCCTGCAGTCTTCAGCATCTCCCTTATTATATCCAACAAGGTTATATTCATCTACTCTATCACTCCATTCAGCTAAGGAATGTATTCCACCATGAACTACCTATTGATTACTTCCTGTTATAAAAATTAATCAAAATCTTCGGTTGTATATTCTTCACCATGGTTAGTCCTCAAGCACTTGATCTTTTTTTCAGATTAAATCTAATTTTCCACATTGAATGTTTTGAATACTTCAAAGATATTAAATTTCCTCCTGATTAGAAACACCAAACATCTCCTAGAATAGTCATAAATGAAATATAGAATGTACCTTACTCTTCCTAGGGACATAACCAGTGATGTCCAAACCTTGGAATGAATCATCTATGTTATATATTTAATCCCTGTCATTGACGTTCCAAAACTTCAACATGTGTTACGTTGTCAAAACACATTTCTTAAACAATGATAGGGATACTTTCATAATCATTGGAAAAAACTTCGGACCTACAAGAATATTTAGGCCTCGTTTGGACATATGGCCAAGATTCTGATTCCATAACGTTGTCAACTCTTCCATTGAGGTATTTTATGATACAACTATCTATGATTCCTTGTACATTTCACACATAAGCACATAAAATTTATTTTAGATCTTCTACACCTTTATCTCCACATGTACATCCTTCACAATATTCATCATCCCTTTCTCAGTGTGAGCCTTTCATCTGATATCATAATATTTTCCCAGGGACAAAATTTTCTTCTTGAGACCCCCACATGGTGTACTCCTTGGATGGTTTAGACTATGCTATCATGCATCTTCAGTATGATGGTTCCAACTCCAATAATATTCGGTTTATGATCATTTACCATGTAAAACAGTCCTTATGGGATAGTTTCATATTGTTCAAACAATTACCATAGATATGTCATGTGCCATGTTCCTCCTGTGTCAATAATCCATGTGTCGTCGAGATTTTTTCTTCTTTATGTAGTCGTTGGCGCGTCACTTACTAGTACGTCTCCATTTCCAGATGTACTCACCACATTTACATGAGGGTTCTTCTCACCAACCTACCCCTATTATAGAAATTGTATCATTTTATGTTTTTCTTCCTTCTCCTTTGATTATACCTTCCATGATTCAGGTTCTCATTGGAACTACACTCCATCATTCTTTTTCATTCCATTGACAGATCTTCCACTTAGTATGAAGTTTAATGTCTGTATTCCTTGTTCTTCCACCAACTTTCATCATCAATAACCGTATCTATAACATCATTTAATGAAAAAATATCAATTAGGATATTATTGTTGAGGATTATGACAATTTTATCACATGAATGTGTATTTCTTTGGAATTGAATCTCTGCTTGTTTAGCATTCACAATTTTATAGCTCCATATTGTAAGTTGTGAGAAAAGGGTATTGAGGGTGTTTATGTAGTCAGTCATCGATAATGAATCTACCATTTGATGAGTGTATAATTATGTCTTCAATCAGGTTTTATTATGGATTGACTTCTGCTTATGTAGATTTGTCATAGTGTCCAAAATTGATTTTTTGGCTTGTTCTTTACAATGCATGACATGACCCCATATTCCAAAGGCAAATGAATGTTGTAAATAGAATTCATGTCCATGTCACTCAATTTTTCATCTGTCACAACCATCATTTTCACTCCAATCACCTTTAGGAATTTATATTTCCACGCAATCTCTTTCATCTTCATTGTCCACAATGAAAATTATTTCCATTTAATTTTTTGATCTTGTATTTTTCCACCATTTGGACACATCATTGGTCCCGAATTTTCTCAGGACAAAACCTCATTCCTCTGATACAACTTGTTAGGATCCTAAACAATTGTCCAATAAAATCAATGATAATTGTGATGTATAAATAAAGTGAAAAATTAATGAATTAAAATAACAACATATGTAACATAGAAACCCCAAAAAATAAAGGGGTAAAAAACTAGAAGAAAGTATAACGATTTCACTGTGTTAAAATGTGGGTACAAACCCTCTCTCCCTCAATTACAAGTAAAAAACACACAAGAAATTATATCTTTTAAAATATGGAGAAAAACATCACAAAATACTACACTCAAGGATAAAGATGTGTGGATTTTGAATCTGATGATAAAAACTAGGGTTAGATATCCCCTTTTATGACCTACCTTCACCGTACTTTGGCTTCCCCTTTATTAAATTTCTTTTACTAAATTAAATGGGGAATCATTGGTAGGTTGTCACCACGATGTGTCACCACGACATTTACAAATGAATGCGGTGACCAAAATTAATATTTTCTTTCACCATAATGCCTTACAACAAAAGACATAGTGTGTATGAGATCATCATCCTATGAGGAAAGGCTATGAGCACAGGATGTGGCTGTTCAGAGATTAGATATAGAGTAGGAAGAGTATAGACTACATCAAGAGAATCAACGACAACAGTAGCATCAACAAAATGATCATATGATGGAGTATATGTGATGAATTACAAATGGATTAGGGATGGAGTTTCATCCATATAATGGAGTTAATCCCCCACCTTTATAATGACACTATTATTAGGTTCCTTTTTTGTGAATTTTTTATATTATAAATGTTTATATTTATATTAATTTTAATGGTTTTTTATTTTTTAGTGAAATTATTTATTAGAATAGGTTGGGAAAACCCAACTATAAAGAATAGTAGAATCACTCATAAGATAGATTGAGATATAATCCATTACATTATTGATTCCCCAAATGCAAAATGCCCCAAAAAAAATACAAGGAAATTTTAAATAGTATTAAATACAATTAACTAAAAGTCATATCCATATAACCTGAAAGAATAAGGTAGAGAAACCTGGAATTAGGCTTTTATTGAAATCCCCAAATGTATCCATCTTTCCATTTCACTGCTGACCGGGACACCCAAACCATATCTTTCATTGGGAACCACAGGGAAGATCAATTAGGTGGATAGATCTACTGATAATGGCGATAACCCAATTGAAAAATTACCATCCCCTACTAGAGAAAGTTATCCCTTTCATTTCATGGACCTCTTCCATGAGTATGGTTTGACCCTCATTTCTAGCCCTCGCCATCATGCTAGGTCTTGATTCATTCATTCATCCACCTTGATGATCAGAGGCCTTCATTTTCCACTATCCCTAGTGCATTCCTACTGATCCCCACCATCAAAAATAAGTTCAGATCCAACTGTTGTTCCCTATATTTAGTTTACCATATTTTTTATCTACATTTACTTGAAATGAATATATATTCAGATTGTTTTGATACTTTAGAAAAATGTTCCATAATTAATTTTTGATGTGTAGGAATCATCCCCATATCAATCCGATGCACAAGGTCTGTATGACTCAACTACTATAGATATGTCCTTTAACAGCGTGCAAAATGGGCATTTACAGATTTAAAAAAAATTATTATCCTCGACACTATTAAAAGGGGGTCTCTTTTATAATTAATAAAAATGCTAATAAAGTATCCTTTCATCACCATTGATAAAATAGGGCCTTTATCAATGCTAAAAGAGTTCTGATATATGGGACCATTATCGCCACTTTCTTTAGCACTGATAAATGTCAAAAAAAAATTCTTAAAAAAAATTATTTTCCTAAAAATTGGATGGTGGGGCATCCACCCTTTTATTATAACTCAATCCCCCATTTTAATAGTGATAGTATATCCTCCCCACCCCTTTAACAATGCTAGGAATCCCCCCACCCTTTAACAACGCTAGGGACTTGCATCACTCATTTTTGCGCACCCCTGCCTTTGCTGGGTCTTGAAACTGAGACGTCCACCTGAAAATCTCACTCCTTTCCACTCCCCTATATAGTTTTCTTATTTATTTTATGATATATCCATATATATATATATATATATATTATTATTATTTTTTATTTTTTACCCATATATGTATATATTTAATTACATATATAAAATATGTTTTTGTGTGTGTATGTGTGTCTATATATACATACATACATATATATAAATAAATATTTATTAATATATGTGTGTGAATCTATAAATATAATTATACACATTTATATTTATTTAAATATATTATATATTAATATTTATATAATTATATTAGTGTATATAGATAAATATATATATCAGTTTGTCAATGCACACACAAATATATTTTTATATATATAATCAATATATATACAATAATTGTATATATATATATATAATCAATATATATATCAGTTTGTCAATGCACACACAAATAGGTTTACATATATATTTATAAAATTAAATTTTTATGTGTTAATATATAAGAAATATGTATATATTATTATATATTTTATTATAAATAAAACTATATTATTAAGAATGATAAAATTTTAAAATATTAATATTAATATGAATTTAATACTTGTGAATAAATTTATTCCCCACTAAAAATGGTAAAAACTACCCCCTTAAATGAGGATGTAAGTCCATTGAACGATAAAAAAAATCAGTTTTAAAGTCCTATTAGGGACTTTTTGGGACATGTAAAATGTAAAAGTGGATCTATCTCTATAATTAGTGTGAATATGACAAAGAAATATTCAATTTGATATGAGTTAGAGCTAAAATGGACACACAGATCAAAATTTATGACCCTTCGAAATCCGAGTTACGTTTTCAATATATTTTAGATCTTTTATTACATTTTTTATTTTTTGTGTCTTAAAATTTCTAAAAACTCACTGTTAGTCGATAATAATTAGTATGTTAATAATTAAAAATATTTTTTAATTATTTTATACTTCATTTTCACTAAGTATCATATATTGTAATTGTAAATGTCTATTTAGCCTTAGCTAAAACATATTTCAAAAAATATATGTTAGTTTTAATGAATTTTCATTTGAAATATACCATTTATTATCGCTTGTAGAGAAACAGTGATGAACCCAACTTTATCAGTGGTTATAAAAAAGAATAGATAAAGGGAGTCCATTTACATCGCTAAAAGAACGTTGATAAAGGGGTACCATTAATATCACTAAAAATGATGATAAATGGGTACTTTTAACAATGTTTTTAGCACCGTTGAAATATCATTTAATCACTCGTTTTTTAGTGCTGATAATGGTACACCTTTATCGGCAAATTTTTTTAGCATTGATAAAGGGTGGCGCTGTGTAATGTTGTTTCAGTGGTAGTGATTCATGTGTGTCCTTTTATTTAAAATTGACATTTTAAAAATATGTTCTTTGATATTTATGTTTAAATTATTTCTTTATTGTATTATTAAAATAAGAATTGTTTTCTTATAAGGAATAATTATTTTTCTCAGTTTGGGGTGGTGTACTTGAAAACTAATACCATGTTTAGGATTTTTTGAGAGGGGATCATAGGTGTAAAGAAAATTAAACATTGTTGTTTTTAAATGTTTATGGATAATAAATGAAAACTCAATTGTAGAAAATATTGTTTGAAATGTATTTTATATAATTTTTTATATTTGTAATGAAAATTTTATTTCCCTTAAATTGTGAATTTTTACACTGGTACATTTTCATACAGGTGTATTTGGTGTAATGTGGTGTTATTCAAACGACACATTGCAAAAATAGGGCATCTATCAGTGTTAATGAAAACAATGATAAATGGGTTATCATTTTAATGAAATTGTTGACGAAAATCCCTTTTTAGCAATGTTAAAACTCTTTTCTCTATGTTAAAAGATCTATCTGTGGTATTGGGAATTCAATTTTATTTGTAGTGATAATGATATCCTTATACAGGACTAAAATGAATTGGATGTGAAGACATTGTTTTCATAATACCAATGAGTATGTGTTATGTTGCTAGATGAGGGATGAGGTAAATTCATGATATAATGGGATTACAACCATATATCACCATGGATTTCATGCAGGAGAGATGATCTGTTTTTTAAAAAATAAAACATTATTTTTAAAATTATTAAAACTAAAAAGAAAATTCATATTCTATATTAGTAATTTAAAGAAAAAAAGTAGAAAACTAAATTTCAAAAAGATATATTAAACCAAAAATTATCTTTCAATTTAAAAAAAATTATTTAAAAATATAAAAACTATTTTTTAATTAATAAAATTCAATTAAAAATTTTACAAGAAATCCAAAAATATCTTAAAAAATTAAAAAAATTATTTTTTTAAGATAAAATAAGAAACTAATTTTTATTTATGAACAGTTATAAAAAATTCCCTTTTACATATGATGTAATAGAAATAATATATTCCTAATCCAAAAATATTGTATCAAAAAAATATTGATCTCATATAAAATTAAAAAACATCCCAATATTCCTCATAAAAAATTAAATTAAAATATGTTATTTTATTTTAAAAAATTTAAAAATAAAATATCCATTTTTTTTATGATGTATTTGGAAATTAAAAATGAATTTTATTCTTTTATATTAAGTTAAATAAAATTTTTACTATTTCTAAATGATCCCATTTTAAAACTAAAATATAAAAAAACTCATTTCCTTTACACAGAAATTAAAAATTTCAATTAAAAACATAATGTTAAAAGTAAATATTCTTCATTCTCCCTTTAAAATTATGTTAGAATGACATTTATCTAATTATTTTTAAAAAAATTCTATTTAATTATTTTTTAAAATTATTTTTTATTATAGTAGATTTATTTTTATTTTGTAATTTCTTGATTTCAGTTTTTTTATATTTTAGTTTTTTAAAGCAAATTTAAAAAACTGCGATTTTTTAAGTGAAAGGGGGATTTTATTTTTTCAATAAATAATAATTTTTTCCTATTATTTTTGGAAGGAATTTTTTAAAAAATATATATATATAGTATGGGAGTTATTTTCCATTACATCAATTTGATTCTAGAAATTATTTCGACATTTAATTTTTTAAAATTAAAAATATGTAGTTGATTTGTTGATATGGGATCAGTCAAAATACTGTTACAAAATCAGGTCCTGGCATGTGTGAAGGATGTTCAGAAAAGCCACACTATTAGTAAAAACACAATCAATAAGTTATTGCATAAATATGTTTACATTGTTAATTTTATTCAAAAAATAATAGTTTGGTTTTTGATATTGATTTAAATTATGTTTTATGAAAATTAGATATATTATATAATATGAAATTAATAATATATTTTTGGAATAATTTAAAAATATTAATGGGAAATTTTATATCTAAAATGATGCTAAAAATGGTTGACATGGGAATACGAGAAGGGTTGGGACCATGAAAGGGTAAAAAATAAACTTTTCTTCCTCTAAATTCGTACACTCTTTCCAGGAATAGGAGATATTAATTTTCCAACTTCTTGAATGATGTAAAAGTTCTATAGGGGTTTTCATAGAATATCAATACTATCATTTCATTGACCGATTTAAATTTAAACGATCTACAATCACGTGAATTCCATGATTTAATGAAAGATCTAATGGGTATAGAATTATCATTCATTTTTTCAAAATTTATAGACCTGACGAAATTGCCAACAATGGAAAGATAAATTTCCATCATATTATATGAATTGAAAATGTTCTTTCCACCATCATTATTTAGTATGATGGTTAATTTTATGGTTCACTTTGTGAGAGAGATTAATCTATGCGGTATTGTACACTATATATGGATGTACCACATTAAATGGTATATGATGATTTTGAAAGGTTATGTAAAAAATAATCATCGTCTATAGGGTTGTATTAAAGAGTGATATATTGTTTAGGATGGTATTTAATTCTATTATGAACACCTTTCTGATGTGTAAATTATTGGTCTACCTAAATATTGTCCTAATAGGTACCTTACGAGTGAAGGAATTTATGGAAGAGATTTTTTCTCAATCAAAATTATAGATCAGAAGCAGAACCACCTTTAAATTTTACATAACCGTTTGGAGGATTCCCTATATATTGAAACACATAATGAAATTGTTGGTAATTTTAATCCATCAAGGGATTAAATATGGATATCAAACACACATAATTAACACATTAAAGGATCAATTTGGGACTAAATTTTTAATGAATTAGATGAAAATCCTGAATCAATTTTAGAATTACTTAAATAGATAGTTGGACTTCCGAGGGTGGATTTATTATCTTAAAATTGGTATGTAATTAATGGTTGTACATTCTGTAAAAATTATCATGATGAAGACGGTACCATGAAAAATAGTTGAGTTATACTCATGGATGAAGCAATGGATGTTTTTGGTACAAGGAAAATAAATCAAATTTACTAGAATATTTCATAATTTGGCATCATCAAAAAAATGGGAGTTGGATTATACAAAATTACCAGTGCTTATTTTTCCAATTACAGTGGGTTAATAATAGGAGTTCAATTAAAATATATGAATAGGGATTCATGAATGTTGATTTTAGTAAGGATGTTTAAAAAACCATTTAAAATGGAATTATAGGAAGTATAAGTATTTTATATTGCATATCCCACAGATTGAAAGTGGTCAATTGTTTTGTTATCGAACAAAACCACTGAATGGTCAGATGAAAATTCAACCGAGGATGACCATTTCATTGTGACATTAAAATCATTTCGTAGTGGACCCAATCTTGATGGAGTTTTTTATGAGATAGGATATCACAATGAAGGGATTTGGAACATTGATATATGGTTAATATCCATTCATACTTTAAAAAAATAGTGTTCAATATTCTGGTTACATTTGTTTTTGGAATATACATAATGTTACCTCCTGTTATTATCCATTTACTTCTATATTTCTGTACTCTAAATTAAATATTAAACCATTTCAGTAGATAGTGACTTATACACTTGTTTTTTCATCCAATCATAAGGAACAACATCTCTCTCAACTAGATTCTTCTTGTAGTGCATAGGAATGACCTTATACACATGTTGGGGCTCCTAAACCTGAGGAACAATAAGTTTCTCAACATGCTACTACTCCCAGTGCAGAGGTACAATGGCCATCTGCAAATTTCAATTCTATATCACTAGAGGAAAATATTGAAAATGTTGATTCTAAGGAAGTGGTAAGTGATAAAGGACCAGTATCCCTGAAAAAACATGATCACCTTATTTTTCATGGTGTTAGAAAAAATTATTAAGGTGAATGTCAAAGGCATCAAATTTGAGGTTGGATAGAATGCACGGGGTTATCATGTTAACCCCAACAAGGACATGTTCATTATTTATATTGGAATCATAACTCAGTAATGCATTCCGATATTCGTGGTACCAAGTTGTTCATGGGATGAAGGCACTGATGTGGGAAGATATTACTATAAAAATATGATATCATTTATTTATTTTATTAAAAAAAATAAAATAATAAATCATTAACTTAATCATCATCATCCATTGTAGAGGGAAATTATATTATTTGACTCCCAAAATAAGTATATGTTAATTATTACTAGAAGGATTCATAAATGATTTTGAAAAATTCTAACAATACATCATCTTAATGATCATTACGGGAAAGTAAACCTACACCCACCAGTTATCTATGAACACAGGATAACCCAAGAAGCATGGGTCACATTTATTGAACATCGTGAGGATGTGTCTTTTCATGTACATTGTGGTAAGTAATACATTGTTTTATGATGAGTTTATTAATCACTTTGATTGTTAATTTTAATTTATGAAATATAAAATGAGTGATGGAAATAAAGAACGAGCAAAAAAACCAACATACCTATACTGTAATGTAAGGATGGTGTACGCTCCACTTGAAAAAATTCGGTACATATTTTAAATCAAGTGTAATACTTTTATGTGACATGAAACAACACCATAATTATGATCCTATATTTATATTCTGATTTATGATATGAAATGAAAAACCACGTACATCCCACATTGTGTGCAATGGAAGGAGGCACATAAAATAAAGACATGATACTAATATATGAAAACACATAAAAAGTATTGGAAACATGTGTAAGTATTACAGAATAATTTCTTTTTATTTAAATCAATATTAAATAACAATGATCACTTATTTTTCTATATTTTATATCTGAAATTTTCACATGAATTAGGAATACATGTTTCAGATGAACACAAAATTCTGGTGGCCTTGAAGCAGCCAGAACAGTGTGGTCATGTCAGAGGTGTGGGTTTTTGGGTGACGCTCAGAATATATTTTGAGAAAAAACAAGAGGATGATCAAAGTGAAATAATAAAATTGATGAGAGAAATAATATCCACTCTTTAAGGACAACTCTAATGGAATATATAGATGATGGAAACTTTAATGAGGGATAGGAAAATAGAAGAAGAAACTCATGAACAACCCCCACAAGGAGATCCCTCACCACCCCCACCAACTATGAGGCCAGTGATTACACTCAAAGAGATGTCTTAGAAGTGGTAATGAATGTTATAATAGATGTTTATGTGAAATGTGAATCATACAAAAAATGATACATTACTTATATTGATATTCTACAGGGTGATAATGGATATTATTTATATCTATAAATACCTAACCAACACCTATTGGCATGGGATATGGTGTTAAATATTTTAAATGACTTTCTACACAAAAAACCACATCCAACATGACAAGTGTGAGTTTTGATTAGTGTATCCCATGAGAAAAATGCCGAGCTACCTATTCCAATTCCTGAATATGATAGTAATATAGTTAAAGAAAATGTTGGAAAATTCATCGCATGGCTGTCACATCTTGTGAAAAAGATATTGATATGGAGGTATTCATTTTTATTATACTTTTCAAGATAAAATTTTGAGAAATAATGAAAATATATCTAAAATGATGAATTTTATTATATACGGACAAAGAGAAGAATATGAAATAAAAAAAACCCCCAAACCTATCAAAAGGATTGAGAAACTTATCAAAAATATTTACCAAAAACAATATTACCCTGCTCGTTCTATATCTACATTTACTTCATTCAAGGCTTGTGTGTATACAAAGATAAAATATGGTTGCAACAACATTGTTGAATTCGAATAAAATATGTACATAGTGAAAGATTAGGACTTCATAGGTGTTTAAAGTGAAACTAAAATCCTCATCTATTATTGGATTGGTGGATCATTTGTAAATGTATACATGAAGTATTTCTCCATGATTTAATTTTCAAAATATGACATACTATTTTAATTATGACTAAATACATTTCATATTTTTGGCAGGCGTATATATGAAAAAACAATTGATGATATTTTTTCAAAGAAAAAAAGTTCTGACTCGTTAGTCATCACATCACCTCTACAGAACAAGAAAAAATAGGACCCAAAAAAGGATGAAATAGTGTAAGGTCTAATCAAATCCATTGGATGATAAATTTCAGATGAAAAACTCTATTAATTACCTGTGATGTAGGGGTAAGACTCTATGATTTAATCATATCAAATTTATTTTCATTTCTTTCATCACATATTCTTTTTTTTTCTTTATTGATATAATCAGAAGCTCATTTCAGTAAATTTGGATACACTAATGAATTATTTCCTATATTCAATTCATGGATATCCAAAAAACTATCCACACATAATGGAGTGTTTAAATTTTTAATACACTGAATACAACATTTTATAACTAAATATCATGTTTTAAAATTTATATTACCTTTAAATGAGGATTCTGTTATGATAGGGTGGTGCATCCTATCATGAAAAACATTAAAATGAGGCCATGGACTAAACCCAAGGAAGTAGAAAAGTTATATTATTGGATAAATATCAAGGTATATATTTTAATATTTCATTATCCAAATACATATCAAAACAAATTACTTAATCTACTCAATGTTTTAGTAGTGTCTACAACAAACCAATGTAAATGATTATGGTTATTATGTTTGAAATGTTATGAGAGAGATCATATTCTGTGAAAAACTGTCATCAATGAAGATGTATTTTCAATGATAATTACTATTCCATTTAATATATTTATTAATCCTTTGAGTATTTAAATTATTGAAGAACTACTACGACTTTCAAAAGGATTCATATTTACAAGGTGATATAGATGTTATCCGAAATGAGTGGGAAACATACCTGATGAAAGAATGCACAGAAATAGAATTAATATGTGACTTCCATATAAGTAGTGTATTTTTCATATTTTTGTATAATTTAGTTTTTTTAATATTGCTCACTTAAGAATTTTTTTATACAGGTGGATTCCATTGTTTTAATCGGGGAGGTTTGTTAAAATATTATCATGCTCGTGAGAGATTGGACTTTGAGGATGCAATTGAGATAATGAAAACAAGGAAATGGGTCAAGAATATTAAAATTTGAATTCCTAAAACATATTCATTTAATTAAGTTTTACATAATTTTATCTACTAATTGTATGTTATGTTATTTATCATTTTTATCTAATTCAAATTTATTTATTATACAGATATTCTGTGAAGTCATATATTCCTTTCAACTATCTCAAAAAATCCAGAAAAGAGAGAACATGTTGAATGAAAAGTATGAATTCATAGAATTATAATTCATAGTATGACTTCCCAAAATATATATCATCAATATTTTCTTAAAAAGTGTACTAATTAGCTGCATATCAATCAGACACACCTCAATTTGATACACAATGTGCTCTGTTTGACTCAAAGTGTATGTTTTTAGTTTATAATATTCATTGATCAATTAATATTCATGTCTTCTGAACTACCATGATTTGATCAATTACTCATGATTAATATCTATGATATGCACACTATTGAAAAAAAAACGTTAAACACGTCTGCATTTTTCACATCAGTTCTATATAACCGACGTGTAAAGCTATAAAAAATCTTTTATCATGTCGGCTATAAAATGAACAATGTGATAAATCAATGAGAATTGGTTTTTTACATCAGTTATAAACTAAATGAGGTAAAAAATACCGAGATTAGATTTATCACATCGGTCATTTCATAACCGACGTGAAGGATCAAATCTGGGTGATTTATCATGTCAATTATTTTATAACAAACGTGTTAAATCAAATATCCAGAATTTATCATGTCGATTATAAAATAACTGACGTGATAAAGGATTTTATACATCAGTTATTTAATAACTGACATTAAAAACATAAAAAATAGTTTATCACGTCGGTTATTAAATAACCAATGTGATAAATCTTTTAAATGATTTATCACGCACTGTATTCTGTCATTCAATTTTATTCGATCGAGCGACCTGTGATTCAACTCTCTCACTCAGAAAACCTAGAAAGGAATATTCAAAGTTGTACCCTCCAACCTAGTTTTATCAATATCATTCATCATCTTCATTATCACCTGACATTTCAGGTTGACTCGCAACACTCAAGTAAGCCTCACACGCCTCAGTTTTATTTTTTATTTTTCTCGATTCCCTAAACTTGTATTTTGAGATGTTATTTTTATATATTTTTTATTTCTATCATGTTAAGTGTCCTAATTTTCTTTTATACCATGATAATATCTTTTCTGGTAAAATAAACCATGGTAGTGACATCATGCAAGTTCTACATTTTTTTTTGCTACCATGTGTGTTCTATCATGTGTGTGTGAGTGTACATTCATGTGTGTGGGGGTGGGGCTGTCCAGGGGGTGGGGGTGCATAGGGGGTGGGGGAGTCCAGGGGGTGGGGGTTATCTAGAGATTGTGGGTTTTCCAAGGAGGTGGTGGTATCTAGGGGGTTTCTTTGGAGGTCGTGATGGTGTCCAGCGGTGTGAGGGAGCTTTCCAAGGGGGTTGGTAGTGTCCAGGGGGGGTGGTGTCCAGGGGGTGAGGGTGTTGTCCAAGGTGGTAGGGGGTGTCCAGGGGGTGGATGATGTCCAAGGGTTGGGGGTGTCCAGGGGGTGGGGGTGTCTAGGCAGTGGAGGTTTTCCAATGGGGTGGGGGTGTCTGGGGGGAGTCCAAGGGGATGGGGGTGGTGTCCAGGGGGTGGGGGTGCATAGGGGGTGGGGGTGTCCAGGGGGTGGGGGTTATCTAGAGATTGGGGGTTTTCCAAGGAGTTGGTGGTATCTAGGGGGTTTTTATGGAGGTGGTGATGGTGTCCAGTGGTGTGAGGGGGCTTTGCAAGGGGGTTGGTAGTGTCTAGGGGGGTGTACAGGGGGTGATGGTGTTGTCCAAGGTGGTAGGGGTGTCCAGGGAGTGGGAGATGTCCAAGGGTTGGGGGTGTCCAGGGGGTGGCGGTGTCTAGGCAGTGGAGGTTTTCCAATGGGATGGGGGTGTCCGGGGGGAGTCCAAGGGGATGGGGGTGGTGTCCAGGGGGTGGGGGGGATATCCAAGGGGGTTGGGGTGTCCAAGGGTGGGGTGGTGTCCATGGGGGTGCGGGGGATGTCCATGGGGTTAGAGGGTGTCTAGGGGGTTGGGGGTGGTGTCTGGGGGTGAGGGGTTGTCCAAGGGGGTGGGGCTGTCCAGGGGGTGGGGCTGTCCCGGGGGTGGGGGTGTCCTAGGGTTGGGGGTTGTCCAGGGGGTTGAGGGGTTGTCCATGGGGGTGGGGGTTTCCAAGGGGTGGGGGTGTCCAGGGGTGGGATGTCTAGTGGGTGGGGGTTTTCCAAGGGGTGGTGGTGTCTAGGGGTGTCCAAGGGGGTGGTGGTGGTTTCCAGGGGGTGAGGGGTTTGTCCAAGGTGGATGGTTGTCCAAGGGGTGGGGTGGTATCCAGGGGTTAGGGGTTTTCCAAGGGGTTAGGGGTGTCCAGGGGGTGCGGGTGTCCACGGGGGTGGGGGTGTCCAGGGGTTGGTGTGTTGTTTATGGTGTGGGGGGATGTCCAAGGGGTTTCCAAGGGGGTGGTGTGGTTTCTAGGGGGTGATGGGAATTTCCAAGGGGTTGGGGGTGTCCAGGTGGTGGGGGTGGTGTCCATGGGGTGAGGGGGTTGTCCAAGGGGGTTGATGTGTCCAGGGCTGGGGGTGTCCAGGGGTGTGGTTGTCCAAGGGGATGGGGGTTGTCCAATGGGTGGGGTGTCTAGGTGGTGGGGTGTCCAGAGGGTGGAGGTTTCCCAAGGGTGTGATGGTGTTTAGGGGGTGGGTGTTGTCCATAGGTTGGGGGTGTTTAGGGTTTGGGGGTTGTCCATGGGGGTGGGGGTGTCCAGGGGTGGGGGGTTCTCTAGGGGATGGGGGTGCCTAGGGGGTGGGGGGTATCCATGGGGGTGGGGGTGTCCAATGTGATTGAGGTGGTGTCTAAGGGTGTGAGGGGTTGTCCAAGGATGTAGGGGTGTCTCGGGGTGGGGCTGATATCTAGGGGTGATGGGGCTGTCCAAGGGGTTATGGGTTGTCTATGGGTGGGGGTGTCCGGGCGGTGGGGGTTGTCCAGGGGATTGGGGGGGGGGGGGGGGGTTGTCCCAATGGTGTGTGAAACCGTTGGGATATTTTATCCCAACGCTTTCAGGGGCTATTCTAATGGTTTTAAATCATTGGGATAGGTGTATTTTTCAATAGTGAATGTATATATATTTTAATATTTATACTTCATATTTCCTATTTACAGAATGGTGAATTTGGTATCCAGTTGCACAAGGATCAATTCATTGTATACCTTAAGAAGAAAGGATCCAAGATGAATTTATACTGTTATATCGTGATCCATATAAGATAGATGTAATCCTAAAATTATTTTCATATAAATATAACACTGTTATATCTATCTATTTTTATTTTTTGAAATCATTTTCAAGTATATATTTTTCAAATAATCATATATTTGTTTTATATTCCAATGTTATTTTACATTCATGGTATGATATTTTCCATAAAAATATAAAATTTTCTTATCTTCAAAAGATGTACAATTTTTATATTTGTTATAGTTAATATTTAGTCAATGTTGAATTATGGCACATCGAATGAGTAATAAATATGGGGAAGGTTTTGATGCCTTTTTGGAATTTTCTAAATGAAATGTTCCAAGCAGCAAGACTTTTTTCTATCCATTCCTAAAATGTTTGAATATGAATATGTTGAAAATTATAGTGATCAAAGATCATTTGATCTTTCATGGTTTTAATCCAAGATACAAACCTTGTATTTGGCATGGAGAAACTAGAAAGAATGTCAGATCTACTAATGATGATGATTTTAAAGATGGTAACTCTGATGGAATTGATGAAATGATTCGTGATATTGTAGCATAACATATTGAGATAGAACTTGTAGTTTCACGTCTATATGGTGATGATGAAAAAACATTGTATCCTGATTTTATGGATTTTACGGTTTTATTCGGTGGTGTTATGATTTATTAACCTGATGGTGAAACATGGATGGAGTGACAGAAGTTTTACAGAGCTTCTATAATTGTTGAAATAAATTCTTCCAAAAGGCGATGATCTTCTAGATTCATATTATAAGTTAAAGAAAATATTATTCCCAATGGTATTGGGATACATGAAAATGCATGCATGTCCAAATGATTTTATGATATATATGAAGGAAAATGAGTTTTTTTTTAGAGCGTCTTAAATGTGGGACATCACGGTATAAGTTGAAAGAAAAACCACATGCTCATATAGAGATTACATAGATCCATGCCAAGGTAATTTGGTATCCTTATATAATTCATCATTTGAAAAATTTATTTTCTGATTCATATGATGCAAAAAGGTTATGATGTAATGGTGATGAGAGGATATGTGATGGAAAAATACGTCATCCATTAGATTGTCCACAACGGACGAAAATTGATGACCGGTATACTACATTTGGAAATGAAATTAGAAATATTAGACTTGGGTTGTGCACAGATGGAATGAATCCATACCTAACCATCAGTAGCACACATAGTTCATGGACTATTTAATTTGTAATTTACAAACTCTCACCTGAAGTTTGTATCAAGTTTAAATATGTCATGTGGAGTATAATGATCTCTGATCTGAAGAAACTTGGAAATTATATTTATTTTTTATCTTTTCACCGTTGATTGATGATTTGAAATTTTTATGGGAGGATGGTATTAGGGTGTATGATTCTTATAAAGTGGAATATTTTCAACATCATGCATTGATTATATTCACTATAAATGACTTACCAACGTTTCAAAATTTGTTTGGATATAGTGTTAAGTGGAATAAAGCATGGCCAATTTGCAAACAACAGACATCATATTGTAAATTTCATCATGGGATGAAAATATTATACATGGTTCATCAAAGGTTTTTTCTATGTATCAACCATATATAAGGATAAAAAAGGCATTCAATGGCTCACAAGAATTTGATATTTCTCGAAAACCTTCATCATCTTATGTGTATTTTGAGAGGGTGTGAAAATTTTATGTGACTCTGTTAAATACACATAAATATGGTAATGATATTCATATTTGGATGAAAAGGTAAATATCATTTGAGTTACCATATTGGAGATATCATGATGTGAAAAATAATATTGATTTCATGCACGTGGAGAAGAATATCTATGAATGTTTGATTGGAATATTGTTAGATATAAAATGAATGAATAATGATAGTTTGAATGCAATATCAGATTTACTATCAATGGGAATACATTTGGTGTTAGATACCACTCTTAATAGAAGACAATCAATTCTTCCTCTATCTTATCATACATTATCCAAGAGGGAGAAAATTATATTTTTTTCAGTTTCTTCATGATATCAAAGTGTCTCAGGATTATTCTTCAAATGTAAAAAAATTTGTCACTTTGAATGAATTAAAGTTGATAGGTATAAAAAATCATTATTATCACATGATGATGCAATAACTTCTACCAGTTTCATTGCGTGGAATACTGTCCATTCGTGTCAGAAATAATATAATGAAGTTGTGTTATTTTTTCAATTCAATTTTTAATAAGGTGGTTGATGTGATTGCTTTGAAAATTTTGGAAAAGGATGTAATTTATATACTTTTTCAATTGGAAATGCATTTTCATATATCTTTTGTTGATATAATAGTGAATTTAAGGGTTTATCTGGTACGAGAAATATATCTTTATGGACCTGTATATCTTTATTGGATGTGTCCTTTTGAAAGGTTGTTGAAAATATTGAAGGGGTTTATTATGAATACATAACGACCTGGAGCCTCCATTATTGAAAAGTATATTTCTGAGGAGGTTGTGAAGTTTTGTATGAGCTAGTTGGATATGGTGGAGCACATATATTCTTCTCCATCTCACCACGAATGACTTAATAATGAGAGAAAGAGTATTTGTGGCATGAAATTCATATCATTATCAGCTAAACAGATGAAGAAGGTGGAATTATACATCTTGAATAACATAGATGATGCTAAACCGTATATCACATTTCAAATTAATGTATTGAAACAATGTAATCCAAAGAAGAAAGAAATGTGGACTTTGATTGATCATAATAAGACATTTTTTCTGTGGTTTAAAAATACCTTACTTGGTAGATCAGATGTATCTGAGACATTAATATGGTTAGTGGGTTGTCCAAGTTTAAATATGATAACATGGTCCGGGTATGACATTAATGGATATACAATTCATATGATAGATTAGGACAATAGAAGTGTAGTTCAAAATAGTGGTGCATTGTTGTTTGCAAGAACCAATTCATTTTTCGTGTTCTAAAGAAAAAAACCCAATTTCTGCATCAAGTGCATATTATGGAATCATTTAAGAAATATGGTAAATTTTTTAATCTAAAATTAAAGTTCAAATTTTTAACATAAAATGGTTTATCAGTAATAATATTGTCAAACATATTGAATTTGGAATGACAGTTGTTAATATGAATATATTATAAGGCACAATAGTTTCTTTTATAATGAAAACACATGAAAAATATATTCTCTACGTAGTTGAGAAATGAGATATGTGGTGTTCTGTTGTTTTACAAGGGAAAACACAATATGATGTTGAGGATCAACTTGATGAAGATGATAATTTATGTGAGATCCCTACATCCATGGAATGATTAGCAGAAAATAATGATGATCATATTGAAGATGTGGTTTGTGCCATAAGGAACGATCATGACGATGGAATTTGAGAAAAAATCCATTTTTTGTATTCCAAATATTATAGGTAACATATTTTTATTTCATGTTTACATTTATTATTTTCATAAAATGTTAGATATTGTAATTTTTTTTCTTTGTTAAAATGTTAATTCAAACTAATAAGTAGAAATTTTTGTTTATTTTAATTTTATTTAGATTAGTTTATCATCTTTACCATTAAATAACTTTTATATTTATTAATTTTTTTTAATGAAAATTACTTTACCTTGTTTACCATTTTTACCATGTTTCCCATGTTTACCATGTTTACCATAGTTTATAATAGTTTAACTTTACGTAACATAAATATTTATTGATCTTTATGAATGAGAATTACAGTACCATGTCTACCATGTTTACCATATTTACCATTGTTTAACATGATAACCATATTTACCATGTTTACTATTATATAACATAGTTCAATTTTCTATTTTTTGTTTACATTAGTATTATAATATTTGAATTTGTATATTTTTGAACTAATGCATGCTTTTTTGATTTGTAGGATAATGACATATCAATCAGTTGATCAACCACATGATTCTGGAGATGATCATTATGATCATACCTATGGGGAGGAACATTAACATGCTCCTCTTGATGTTCCACAATATTCCTCATGTTTTCCCATAACGACAAAGAAGAGTTCAAGAGTTGGTAAACATGGATGCACACGTTTACCTAAATAATCACTTTCTAATAGCCAGGACCAGAGGATACTCGTTGAGTTTGATGAGAATGATATTACTAGAGGTCCAAATGCAAAATATTTTAGGATTTTTTTATCCACTAAGGGTAAAAACAAAGTAAGAATTTTTTATGATGATTGGAGAAGTGTGGAAAAAAATCAATAATATCTTAGCTGTGGGAGACAATTTTAGTTATATATTTTTCTATTTTTTTAATAATCATTAAATGTTTCTTGTTTACTATGTTTTACTTATTATTTATCAGATGAAATTTGATATTCCTACCACTGGAGAAGTCAGGAGGATATTTTTATCGATGGATTCTAGGAGATGGAGGGATTTTAAATCAACCCTCACATCTGATTTCATTTTTGGTCATAAGAATCATGTAAATCCATGTCATATATATCCTTTAATAAATGAAGACACATGGAGACAATTTTTTTAATTTAGAAGAAAAGATTCATTTTTGGTAAGATAAATTCTAACATTTATAATAATTCTTATATAAATGATATTATTAATGTTTTGTTAATGATTTTGTATTCTTAATTTACAAAAAACAAGGATATCTCATCAAGAGATCCAATCAAAAAATGTATAAACTCATATTTTTTCTCGGGGAGAGTATACATTTTTGGAAGAACAAACAATGGTGGAAAAATTACAAAAACTGAGAGCTGAGTCTTAAATATCTGGAGAGGTTTTCCCTCCATCCCCTCCATCTAAACATGAAAAGTGGAAGAGATCTTGGATGGAAAAAATGGTAAATATCTTTCAGAATAATTGAGAACCATAGCTAAGAGTATTGTAAGATATTTATTTTATTTATTTAAGATAATTATATTCTTTATATAAAATGAATCATTATAGAAATGTTAAATTAATTAATACATGATTCACTTGAGGAGAAGATCTCATAGGGGGTATTTACAGCTGCTAGGAGGAAAGATATTTTATCTACAACATTGGGAAATTACGAACACCCCGGTCATGTATGAGGATTTTCAATGAGTGTATAGGTATGAAAAGTGTTTCCATATTCTTCATCTTATTCCATTGAGGGTGTTTATACAAAAATATAATCATTGGAGACTGATGTGAATAATATTAATGAGATGATGGAGGAAAATATTAGAGAATCAGTACAATCTATGTTTTCAGACATGCAGATACAATTTTAGATTTGAGATCCCACTTCTCTACATCCCCCTACAGACCCCATTATTTATCATCCACCTCACCTAGTAGCCCCCACTCCCCCACCTCAGTCTGAGGACCCCATTTTTTATCCTACTCCTCCACCACATCTACCAACTTATTGTGAGTTGTATGTTGATGATCCTCACCATCATATATGTTCATATGGGCTGGAATATTGTATAAGAGATACAGTTCATCATCAACAGTTAGAGGTAGAGAATCATAGGGTCGCTGTATATGATATTATAGATAGATCATCTCAAGTGCCATTACCTACAGATGATGTGATGAGAGTTGGACATAGTATCATCCACTTTTTAGTTTTTCCATCCAAACTTATGCGACTCATTACCATATAGGTATGTATATTATATATTTTATTTTTATTTTTTTATTAAAGTTGTTTTAAAATTTGAAAACTAACATATTTTTCAATTTATTTATAATAATACATAAAAGGTAAAGAAATATTGTATATACAACAACAAATAAAAATGGATATGACATTAGATATAGATTATAGTATTCTTGATAGATTTTCATGATATTCAAATTTGTTGGCAGATCATTTTTAGTTTCCAAATGATGCTCATGTTTGTGGACGTTTAATAAATGTGTGGATTGTGAAAAATGATTTCATAGATCTTGTTACTAGTGATAATATTGGCATTAATGTGGTTCATATTTTTTCTTTGTAAGTCTTAACACCTTTCCCTGTATTATATTTATTAAAAATGTATACCTATATCTATTTTTTATTAGGTATCTTTATAACATGTGTAAGAAGAATGAGTGAACATATGTATATGGATTCATGTACCTGCATACGATTTCCCCTAAAGCACATTCATTGGATGAGGAACAAAGAACTCTTTTATATTGTCGATATAATTGAACAGAATATAATCACACAGTGTTGGATGATGCCTTTTTGGGAGAGTTATGAAATATATATCTTGTAAATTATTCTTTATATATTATTATAAAAAACACTAACCATAAATTTTCTTTTATCTTAGTTATCATTTGATGTTAGGTGTTTTCTTCACAGGAGAAAACACTTTATTGGATATGCTCTGTCCATGGAGATGTGCGGGGAATTTTTAAGATTATGTTGGAAAAGAATGATTCAATTTATAAATAGTTATTTATATTATAATAAATTTTAAATTTATCCAATTCATATTATTTTGAATTAGGGTAACGACATACTTCAGAAAAAATACAATGAACATGAGTTCCAAGATTAAATATGTAAAATTAAAGGTAAATATCCATTTATAATTTTTACTATTTGATGTATTGCATAAAAATGATATTTTGAATTGACACTCATTTAAATAGAATTTTCATGAACAAAAAGGAATCATAGAATGAGGATATTATATGGTAATATTTATTTATGAAATAATTAGGACTGGAATAATAATGATCTTTGACAAGGGTAGATTTCCTTATAAACTTTACCATAATATTTTATTTGATTTATTCATTAAACATATCGACTACTTTCCTTTTAATTTGTAGCTATTTCATGACCCTCCGTGCTATACTTCTCAAGTGTTCGAACACTTACATGTGGAATAGTCAAATTAATTTACAAGATTGATTGGATTTTAGTTTTTTTGTAGTGTAAAAGGTAATTTTGAATATTGTAATTATAATTGTGTGTTTGGTAGTTGTTTTGGTTAGTTTTATGTTTTATTAGTTGAAATTTTATATTTTGAATGATATATATGTGATTATTTAATTTTTCTTGGGTTCTTCTTATTTTGGACTAGTTCTAATGTTTTTATGTTATAGATTCTGGTCTGGTTTTCGTTTGATTTTGGTCAACATTCTGCTTATTTCAGGTCTACTTTAGAAGATCATAGTAATGGTATTGCAATTTTATAAAAAAATGGATTTTACTTCGATTATTTTATAACCGACATAATAAATGAATGAGTATATTTTATTACGTTGGTTATTACATAACCAACATCGTATATCATTTTCCAAGTCAGTTATTTAGGAACCGACGTGAAAAACCCTTCCGAGGTTCTATTTATCACATCAGTTATTTAATAACTAACATGAAAAACTATATACCATTCCATTTATTAAATAACCTACGTGATAAATAGAGCCTATGAAGGGTTTTTCACATCAGTTATTTAGGAACCGGCAAGATAACCTATTCTAATTTATGGTTTTTTACGTCAGTTTTAAAATAACCGACATATAAAAACAATATTAATAATCTCTCTTTTAATAATGTCTGCTAAAAACTGGTGTAAAATATTAAAAAATAACCAACATAAAGAAAACATTTTTTTCACTAGAGGAAATGTATGAATTCATAACACCAATAAAACCTTCTAACATCTTTATTATCATTTTGTCCTTATATTATAATTTATATCTATTTTTACACTTATTAAACATCTATTATCACCATGTATTATGTTTCATATCCTTAGGTTATTAAGAATGGTTTTTGAAATGTTATGTCTAAGAAGCTTTCTAGTAAATAAAAACATAATGAGAGACTCTTATGAACTAGTTCTTTAGGTTTTCATATTTCCAAAATCATTAGTCCTAAAATATTTTGGAATGGATCATTATGTTATGTAAGGAATATTAGTCTACTATGACGTGATATATATGTATGAAATATCTGGGTCAATATTGTTGGTATTAGAGAAACAAACCTACTCAAAATTGAAAAAAAATAACAAGTGACTGGTATCACTCATAGTGTGTCATTTTATTTAAAATTGACATTACAATACTGGAAATACAGTCTTTCCCAATGGTTCTACAAACCGTAGGGAAGTAATCCATTGGGAAATCTTTTTCCAAAGGTTTACAGTTAACCGTTGGGATAGGGTGGGGAAAAATTAACTTATCCCAACGGTTGTGCCAAACTGTTGGGATAGTTTTTCACAGTGATTTGGCTTGAACTGTTCGGAATGCCCAAGGACTCTCCTCTTTTCCAACAGTTTCTAAACCATTGGGAATGGATTTTAACCAATGTTTCATTGAACCATTGGTAAATAAAGAATTAGAGATGCTATGCCAATGGTTTGAAACTGTTGGAAGAACCTATGTTTTGCAAATTGCACTACGACCTGTAATTTGCACAACATCTCTACAATTTCCACAGCAAGCCTCATTTTGTGCATTCCATCTCATTTTCAATCCAATTATTGTACCTGAAATAAACAAACACATACATATACAATTATTTTACCTGTAATGACCAACTAACACATACATATAGAGAACAAATTCATACACATTTAACATATAATGAATCCTGTAACTATACACATCCATAATTAAATTATAATTCATAACGTAATTATAAACATACACAATACATTTATAATTCTATTTAAAATTTAGATGAAAATTATATGGGGAATCCGGAATTCAATTCATAATTTGATCGGTTTTATGTATACCATATCTTTTTACCTGAAATGATGTCCATTTTAAACAAAATACATACACCTGGAGTGATACCGAACACACAGTACCTCGGATTGAGGCGAGGTTAACTCATACACGTCAGAAATAACCCATTGATCGTTGTCCTAATGTATCAACATATTTTGAAAGTGTTTGATCGGTTTTCTGTATGCCAGTTGATGTTTTTCCCTTAAAATGACATCCTTTTGAAACAAAAGGCAGACACATTGAGTTGTTCCAGCCACACCACGTCTCAGATTGAGGCGGGGATGATTCGTACACGTCACATATTTCCCATGGATCATTTTGCTAAAGTATCAACACAATCAGAATCTGTTTGGTCAGTTTTCAGTATGTACTTAAAATGTTGTCCATTTTAAACAAAAGAGAGCCACTTAGAGTGATCCCGGACACACCGATCCTCAAATTAAGGAGGGTTTGACTCTTACACATCACATATGACCCATGGATCCTTTATCTAAAGCATCAACACATTTTGAATGCATTTTTTCAGTTTTTTGTATGTCAGTTGTTGTTTTCACTTAAAATGGTGTCCATTTTAAACAAAAGAGATACACTATGAATAGTGTTGTCCACACCATGTCTCAGAGTGAGACGGGGATGACACGTACTCATCACATATTACCCATGGAACATTGTGATAGAGTATTGACACAATCAAAATTAGTTTGGTCGGTTTTCTAATTGCTAGTTGTTGTTTTCACTTAAAATGAAGTCAATTTTAAACACAAGATAGACACTTTGAGTGGTGTCGGCCACACCTCACCTCAGATTGAGGCAAGGTTGACTCGTACATGTGAAATATGACCCATGGTTCGTTCTACTATATTTTCAACAAAAACTGAATGTGTTTTTTTGGTTTTATGTATGTACATTAAATGTTGTCCATTTTAAACAAAAGAGAGACACTTAGACTGATCACGGCCACACCGTAACTCAGATTGAGCCCGGGTTGGCTCGTACATGTCACATATGACCCATGGATCATTATGATAAATTAGAAACAGATTCTCAAAGTGTTTGGTCGATTTTCTGTTTGCCAGTTGTTCTTTTAATTTATAATCATGTCCATTTTAAACAAAAGATACATAGTTAGAGTGGTTCTGGCCACACCGCATCTCGGATTTAAATGGGGTTCACTGGTAAATATCTCAAATGATACATGAATCATTTTACTAAATTATCAACACAATCCAAATGCGTTTGGTCAGTAATACGTATTCCATGTAATGTTTTTCTCTTAAAATGACGTCCTTTTGAAACCAAAGATAGACACATTGTGTGGTTCCGGCCACACCATATCTCAGATTGAGGAGGGGTTGATTCGTACACATCACACATGGCCCATGTATCGTTCTCCTAAAGATTCAACAGAAACCAAATCCGTTTGTTTGGTTTACCTTATGTACTTGAAATGTTGTCCATTATAAACAAATGTGATCCACTTAGAGTTACCCCGGCCACACCGTGCCTTATATTAAGGAAGCATTGACTAGTACACATCACATATGACCCATGGATCATTTTCCTAAAGCATAAACACATTTCACATGCATTTGGTCGGTTTTCAGTATGCCAATTGTTCTTTTCACTTATAATCATGTCCATTTTAAAGAAAAGACACATAGTTAGAGTGGTTTTGGCCACACTGCGTCTTATATTTAGACGTGGTTGACTCGTACATGTCCCATATGTCCCATGGATCATTGTGATAAAGTATCAACGCAATCCAAATGCATTTGGTCGGTTTATCATATGAGAGTTGATATTTTTCACTTAAAATGATGTCCTTTTGAAACAAAATACAGACACATTGATTGGTCCTGGACACAACGTGTCTCAGATTGAGTCGGGGTTGATTCGTACATGTCACATATGACCCATGGATCGTTCTACTATATTTTCAAAAATAACTGAATGTGTTTGGTTAGTTTTCCAAATGTAATTAAAATGTTGTCCATTTTTAACAAAAGAGAGACACTTAGGCTGATCTCGACCACACCGCGACTTGGATTGAGCCCGATTTGGCTCGTACACATCACATATTACCCATGGATCATTGTGCTAAAGTATCAACACAATCAAGAACCATTTGCTCAGTTTTACACATATACTTAAAATGTATTCCATTTTAAACAAAACAGAGCCACTTAGAGTGATCCCGGCCACAATGAGCCTCAGATTGAGGCATTGTTGACTCTTAAACGTCACATATGACCCATGGATCATTTTGATAAATTATTAATAGATTCTGAATGGATTTGGTCGGTTTTCTGTATGCCAGTTGTTCTTTTCACTTATAATCTTGTCCATTTTAAACAAATGGGACACAGTTATAGTGGTTCTGGCCACACCGTGTCTCGGATTTAGACGGGGTTGACTCATACACGTCTCAAATGACCCGTGGATAATTGTACTAAAGTATCAACATAACTTGAATGCATTTGGTTAGTTTTCCATATGCCAGTTGATGTTTTTCACTTAAAATGATATCCTTTTGAAACAAAAGACAGACACTTTGAGTGGTGCCGAACTCATCGCATCTCAGATTGATTCGGGGTTGATTCGTACACGTCACATATGAGACATGGATTATTCTCCTAATGCTTCAATGGAAACTGAATGCGTTTTGTTGGTTTTACATATGTACTTAAAATGTTGTCCATTTTAAACAAAAGAGAGACACTTAGACTGATCCCAGCCACACCGCGACTCGTATTGAGCATGGTATGGCTCCTACACGTCACATATGACACATGGATCATTGTGATAAATTATCAACAGATTCTGAATTCATTTGGTCAGTTTTCTGTATGCCAGTTGGTCTTTTCACATATAATCATGTCCATTTTAAACAAAAGAGACATAGTTAGAGTGGTGTCGGCAACACCGTGCCTTGTATTGAGGCGGGGTTATCTGTTACACATCAAAAATGACCTAGGGATCGTTTTTTCTAAAGTATCAACACAATCTGAATGTGTTTGGTCGGTTTTCAATGTTCTAGTTGATGTTTTTCACTTAAAATAATGTCCTTTTGAAAATAAATACATACACTTTGATTGGTGCCGGCCACACCACGTCTCATATTGAGGCAGGGTTGATTCATACACGTCAAATATGACCCATGGATCATTCTCCTAATGTATCTATGGAATTTGAATGCGTTTGGTAGGTTTTACATTTGTTCATAAAATGTTGCTCATTTTAAACAAAATAAAGACACTTAGACTGATCCCAACCATACATCGACTCGGATTGAACCCGATTTGGCTTGTACACGTCACATATGACCCATGGATTGTTGTGATAAATTATCAACAGATTCTGAATGCGTTTAGTAGGTTTTCTGTATGCCATTTTTTTTCACTTATAATGTTGTACATTTTTAACAAAATAGAAATAGTCAGAGTGTTGTCGGCCACACCGAGTCTTTTATTGAGGCGTGGTTGACTCTTATATGTCACATATTACCCATGGATCGTTGTGCTAAAGTATTGGAACGATCCGAATGCGTTTTGTCAATTTTCCATATGCCAGTTGATGTTTTTCACTTAAAATGGTGTCCTTTTGAATCAAAAGACAGACACTTTGAGTGGTGCCGGCCACACCACATCACAGATTGAGCCGAGGTTTAATCGTACACATCACATATGACCCATGGATCGTTTTTATAATGTTTCTACAGAAACAAAATGCGTTTGGTCATTTTTCTGTATGTGCTTATAATGTTGTCCATTTTAAACAAAAGAGAGACACGTAGAATGATCCCGACCACACTGTGACTTGGATTGAGCCTAGGTTGGCTCGTACATGTGACATATGACCCATGGATCGTGGTTCTAAAGTATTAACACAATCCGAATCTGTTTGGTCGGTTTTCCGTATTCCAGTTGTTCTTTTCACTTATAATCCTATCCATTTTCAAAAAAAAGAGACACAGTTGAGTGGTGTTGGCCACACCGTGCCTCGTATTGAGGTGGGGTTGACTCGTACACATCAAATATGACCCATGGATCATTTTGATAAAGTATCGACACATTATGAATGCATTTGGTCAGTTTATAAAATGCAAGTTGATGTCTTTCACTTAAAATGTTGTCCATTTGAAACAAAATAGAGCCACTTAGACTGATCCCGGCCACACCAAAACAAGAATTGAGCCCAATATGGCTCGTAAAAGTCACTTATGATCCCTGGATCGTTGCGATAAATTATCAACATATTCTAAATGTGTTTGGTCGGTTTTCCGTATTCCAGTTGTTCTTTTCATTTATAATCCTGCCAATTTTAAACAAAAGAGAAACACTATGAATGGTGTCAGCCACACCAAGCCTCATATTGACATGGGGATGGCTCATACCCATCACATCTGACCCATATATCATTTTCCTAAATAATAAACACATTTCAAATGTGTTTGGTCTGATTTCTGTTTGTAGGTAAAATGTTTTCCATTTTAAACAAAAGAGATACACTTAGACTGATCCTGACCACATTGCAATTTGGATTGAGTCCGAGATGTCTCTTACACATCACATATGACCCATGGATCGTTGTGATAAATTACTAACAGACTCTGAATGCGTTTGGTCAGTTTTCCGTATGTTAGTTGTTCTTTTCACTTATAATTTTGTCCATTTTAAACAAAAGAGACAAAGTTAGGGTGGTATTTTAGTTGTTTATTCACATTATCCGGGGGGCTGTCTGGGAGGGTGTCAGGGGGGATATTCGGGGGGCTGTCCAGGGACCAAGGGGGATGGTGGGGGCTATCCTTGGGGCTGTCCTTGGAGCTGTTCGGGGTCCATAGAGGATAGTGGGGGTTGTCTAAGGGGCTGTCTGGGGGCTGTCTGGGGTCCATGGGGGAGGGTTGGGGGGCTGTCTGGGGGGGTCCTGGGTGCTATATGGGGGGCTGTCCGGGGACCAAGGAGGATGGTGAGGGGGCTGTCCGGGGGGCTGTCCGGGGGCTGTCTGGGGTCTAAGGAGGATAGTGGGGGTTTTCCAGGGTCCCGAAAGGAGGGGGGTTGTCCAGGGAGTTCACAAACACCCAACCACTAAAAGACATCAACATCCATGAAAACAAGCAATATATAAAATTAACTCATCTGCAATACTATACTACAAGACTGGCTAAAACCAACAACATGAATAGATTAAACATCAAATCTCAGTAATATTAGTCAAACATGTAATGGATCAACTTGTCCCACATCACCATCACCATCATCACCATCATCATCACCCTTGTCCTCATCCCCATCATCGCCCTTGCCCTCCTCACCCTCCTCCCTGCCCTCACCCTCTGCCTCGCCCTTGCCATCTGCCTCATCCTCCTCCTCTCCCTCCTATTCTGCATCAAACTCCTCACCATCATCATCATTAGCCTAGACTTCTACTTGACCACCACTAGAACTTCCTCCTGGTTCTCCATATATAGAATGTATCGATGTCATATATTCATCAAAATATGGGCTTGCCTCTGGTGGAAGTGTCAGACGTATAACTTCAATAAATTTCATAAATGCACTGTTTTCCCTAGAAGACTCTTCTGCCGTCTCTGTGGCCGTTTTTTCAGCATGTTCTTCCTATGCCCTAACTTTCGGTACCCTGGTGGCACTACAACTCATACCTTAGGAGGTAAAATACCTCGTCGGGTCTATCCTAGGTCAGCAACGTACTCTTCCAGGATGCTTCTCTCCCAAAACCTGATGTAAGTGATAAGTTGGCCCAATAGTTTGTGGTTCTTGGGAATCGAGGGCCTCTAAAGCAGCCTATTACAAATATAAATATTTTATTACGTTACAAAATATATATTAAAATATAAAATCAACATATTAAAACTTACAATCTGCTACTGAGTCTCATCATTGACGACACTTCCATCCTTTTTCCGTTTACTCGAGCAAAACAGTTTTTCTCGAGGCACACATCCTTCAATATTTTATATTTTCCTCTAAAATGAATTTGTAAACTAAAGTTATATGAAAACTTTAGAAAACTATTAAATAAACGAGTAAACAAAATAATGTTTAATTCGTAAAGAAAACTTATAACCAATTTTCATACCTTCTTCCTCTCATGATCATGCATCGTAGTGCGTCCCAGTGTGTGGAGGTATTTTTTTCATCAATGTTATATTTATTTTTTCCAGATGATTCCTAAATAAAATTCGAAATTGAAACAGATAGTAATAATTTAAAACATGAAAGATATTATTTAAATACCTCAAATGTAATTAATAACGTAAATTGCGTACTCTTCCAATGAGTAATCATCTGATGATACTGCTCTGTAAAACAATCACCCACCACTAGTACCGCCTCTAACTCAGTGCAAACTCTAGAAACCCAGCCAATAAACAACTCATGCTTTTAGGCTATCCAAAGCTTGCCTAAATCCTTTAGACGTTCCGGTCGTGAAACCTCACCATCGGGAAAATTAAATTTAAGCCGACAACAAAATATTAATTCTTATAAATACAAAAATAATTCATGTCATTAAATAAAACTGATTTTTTACACATATCTCTACCCAAGCTCTATCCTAGACCTCATGTGGAAAATATCTACACTATAGTGGGCTGATAGGAATGATGTCGGAGTATTTGGCATGCATCGCCAAAAAACTCCGACATTGATGCCCTGTTTTCTCAACCATTTGGTTGTCTTAATTATAATCTACCATAAACTATGTGTGGTTGTTCCATACCAAACGCATGCATGTACGCACACGCCCACATCTCCTGTCAGTAGATGTATCTGTCTTGAATGAAAAACAAATATTTTATCAAAACTTGTTATAATGAAAATAAATATTCCTATAAAAATTTGTTAGGGATCTATAAATATACATGTGTCACTCTGATCGCTGAGCTCTACTGGATCCATAGAAACTGATGGAACACCCTATGGTGGAATAGGAGTCGAAGACGATGGAATATAGAAGCTCAGAGAGACATAAGTAGAAGGAAAAAAAGATTGGACAATTGTCTAACCAGATTCAGACTATGGAGTGGGAATCATCATGGGTTGTGAAAATGATGGGCAAGAAGATGCAGACGGTAGCGAATACATGAGAGGACTAAATATCCCATGTGTCCCTAACGACATACCGGGATCAGAATGTTGGAAGGATGACATGACCGTGGGAGGGGCAGGGTCTAGTTGGGTACGCGCAGCTGCTCGTCCACCTACGGTACGAACCCTCCTCATACCACTGCCCTAAGTAATAGGAGCAGTACTAGGCTCCTCGTCGAATAACTATCGATGTATAGGTGGTTCCAACAAATATATTTACAAAAAAATTATCACATGACATTATATATTCTTTAAATAAATCAATATGAAATACGGTACCCACTACATGCACTAATGATGGAATTCCCTACTCCACCTTTCGACGAATGTTCTCCATCATTTTTTCCCTTCGTCCCTCTTCAATTGGCTGCATTTCCTGCTTTTCAAAACAAATATGTAATTAGTTAGAAAAAGGAAACTATTGTGTAACCCACAAAACTAAATATTTTAGGTAATAGGGGGATTCATTGGTAATTTAGATATCAATTGTTTTATAAGATCTTTAATGGATTTAATAAATCATACAAGTTCTATTCTTTACCAAGATAAAAGTATTGTTTGACTAGGTTTGAATACAGTTCAATTCCAATTTTGAAAATGCAATTAAAATAAAACTGCAAAAAATAAACATGGAAAATTCACATAATAGTCAAGTCAACTAAAACATATTTGTGATAAATACAAAATAAATTTGAATTTTACCAACCTTAACAACCCAACTCTAGGTAAACCATAAGAATTGAGAACATGGATACAAGATTCTATATATTTTTAACCACAACATTAGGTTCACAATCAACTCTTACAATTGATCTATTGGAGTCATCAAAATAAATAAATGGATTGGTTCCAATTTCACTAGAGACAATGTCAATTCCATCATCACCATCATCAAAAATATGTCTTGGAATTACTTCAAATATGACAACAAATTCAGGTCGATTTTGGTCTTTGACATAAAAAACCTGTTTATCCATTGATGCCAATACATATGGTTCATCAGTATCAAGAGTGAGAGTCATATTAATTATATGAAGTCCATAATCATCAATAAATGTGCCATGTCTCGTCATCGTATCAAACCAATGACATTTCATCATTGTGACTCGTGCATGAGAGTAATAATCAAATATTATTATTTTTTCCAACAACTCCATAATATCCAAAATTTTCAAATCGCGGTCTACTATCTGATGCACTAGCATAACAATCTGTTGTGGTAGTAACCATAAGACCATCATGTTTTGTTCTCATGTTCTTTGCTCGTTCAGTGATAATAAATTTGTACCCATTGATAACAATATATTTAGAGTCACGAACCACGGTATTATGACAAAAATCCTAAGCTCTTATTTTCTCATAGACAGAGTCAGCAGACAAACTCCATATCTGCAATATAAATGAATATTAAAATCAATTAAAAATTGATATAATTATTTTAAATAGTAATATGTTTACCTTCAATTTTAACCAAGCAGAATATTCTTTGTTATGCAAAGTCTCTCTCCTTCTCAAAGATAAAGAACGATGATTACTATTTATCTTTGGTTTATGTTCCCTGCATATAAAAAATAAGAATAGTTTAACAGATATATATGTATGATATATTTAATAAATTTAATTACCTGATATAGTCATTGAACAAATCACAGTTGAACAAAATTATGTGATGTGCCATCTCCCGCTCTGCATGGCTTAATGTCTTCAATTTATATGATCCAGGAAATCCTCTATTTTGATGAAGTGATGCAAAATGGGGTTCAATTTTCTCATTCAATTCTTCTTCATTTATCATTGTTTTTTTCAATCTTGTAGTAAGATCAAAAAAATACATCGAGCAGAAATCCATACATTCTTGAGCCACGTAACCGTTCACGATAGAACCTCCAGGATGATTTCTGTTTCGGACAGAAAAATTTAATGTGAACATATTTCTTTCAGTTGGATACATCCAACGAAAATAATCAGTTCCTCCAAGAATTATTTTAGTGGGAATATGGATAGTCAGATGTCGCATGCATGTGAAAATTGATGGAGTAAATATTTTCTCCAACTCACACAAAATTAATGGGGAATCTGTCAACATTTTTTTGCAAGAAAGACTTGGAAAACTTTTTAACACAAAGATCTCTAAACAAATGGCACAACTGAATAATAGCCAATGTTACATTATTGGAAAAAAGATGACAGATTTCTATTGGAAGAAACTCATGTAGTAGAACATGATAATCACGAGACTTCAATGATTTTAGCTTCAACTCTCATCTTTTGACCCGTTTAGATATGTTGTTTGAATAGCCATCAAAAACTCTAATAGTCTTTAATACTTAAAGAAATAGTTTTTTTCCATAGGTTTCATCACATAAGAAACAAATGGAATTTCCATTTATTTTCACTAATACGCACAGGATGCAATTCTGGTCTGATTCCCCAATCCACCAAGTCACGCCGAGATCGTAAATCATCTTTTGTCTTCCCCTTGCCATTTAGAAGAATCGAAAGCCAACTTTCGCATATATAATCATTTAAATATGCATTACGTCTAAGAAATGACGTAACAAATTGGTTGACAAATTAGGAAAATCAAAAAAGATACTCCTCTTTCTCCAATTGTAACAGGTTTCAGTTGAAACATTCTTTCTCTTTCCAGATTTCATTTGACCCTTCCTGAACAAAAAACTGAAATCATTCAATTCATTAAGCACATTAGTTTCCAGACATACGCTGAGGTGGATCATCAGTCTCTATGGTATTATCAAATCTTCGACCATTCATTCTATATGGATGATAATTTGGAAATAATCGTCGATGCCCCATAAAACGGAAAATACAACGATGTTTTAGTCTTCTGGATCGCGTATTCTTCATACAAACTGGACATGATAGTTTTCCCTTCGTGCTCCATCTAGACATCATTGCATAAGCCGGAAAATGATTGATCATCTACATAAGCACAACAAAAATCTAAAATATGTCTTTTGAACATGCCTCATATGTGCGCACACCCACATTCCAATGAAGTTTCAACTCTTTTATTAAAGGTTTCATGTATACATCAATATCAATTCCATGATCAGAAGGACCAAGTATGAGTATACTCATGAAAGTGAATGGTTTTTTCATACACAACCATGGGGGAAGATTATAAATGTGTATAAAAACTTTCCATGTGTTGTGCGATGTAAGCATCTGACCATGCAGATTAAAATCGTTGCATGAATGACCCATAATCACATTACGCACATCAGCTACAAAATCAGGATGTCTTGCATCAAATCTCTTCAATACAAATCCATCTGTAGGATGAAACAACTCATCATTAGTCTTGTTTCTCTAGGTATCATGCCATATCATTTTTATTGATATGTCAATAGACATAAAAATATTCTGTACTCTAGAGATCAATGGATAATGCCACATTACTTTCTGTCAAATGCGGGATGGTGTTCCATCAGATTTTGACTTCCATCGGGATGTGCCTCATTTTATACAATCATTTCCTTCAGCGGTTTCCTGCCAGAATAAACATCAATCTTTTAGGCAAGCATGATTTTTGTTTCATGAAAATTCCATCATTTTAATTTTAACTCAATGTCGATAAACTGGAGTTGTGGCAGCATTATTCAATTTTTTCACCCTATTAATATCATCATTTCCACTAGATGAGTTAGTTTTCCTCAGATCGAAGTCTTCATGAGTCGAAATCCGAACTTTTTCATGATGAAAAATAAATGGAAACCGATCATCTAACAAATTCTCCATTCTGATCCTTTCATTTCAATTATCACCAATTTGAGATTTCATTTTCTCCCCAGTGTGATACCACACAAAGTAGTTTTCTTGAAAACCATTTTTGGTTATGTGGTTGATGACTTCTTCACAGCTCAACCACGGTCTACCAACACAACTGGAACATGGGCAGTGTATATGGCCACTATCTAAAGCATTCTGAAATGCAAAATAAATATTGCTCTCAAAATTGTTTTAAAAATCTGTTGAGATCCGATCGGTTTCATACATCCAACTTTAGTCCATTCTGTAAAAAGAATTTATATAAGTCATTTTTACCTAAACAATTCAATTGGATGGAACATTAATATAAAATACTTTTATGAAAAAAATAAAGGAATAAAATAATCAAGGTATCAACTACACATGTGAAAAAAACATACTAATGTGTTATTGAAAACATGTAAAACCAATAAGAAAATAATGTGTTATCACATCACAACATGCCTCATCTCATAACCATATTAGTAGGGTATCATAAACATGAATAACATCATCCTTGTTCCATCCTCCTACCCTACATGACCCCAACCACATGCCACATCTTATTATAGCCATATCAAATCACACCTCACCTGAAAACACTATGTAAATCATTGTAAATCTCACCTAAAGACACACAGACAATCACATCACATCTTGCCTAAAAACGCAAAGTCAATCACTAATGAAGGAAGAGTAGGGAAGAAATGGTATCCATCGAACAATATAACCACCATCCTAGATTTTATAAACAATACACAAACTCAAAACCTCTCATAGTTGGTAAGATTATCCAACTCTGGTTGGGAATGTGTAGAAATAACATAAAATACATGATATATATATAGCACAAAATACCCAACCTATGGGTTCACATTAAATACATAATCACACACTTCAATACTATTGTAAAACACATAATCCATCACATCCACTTTCACCACTATATGCAACACACCACACCACCACCACACAAGACACATAGCATTTCTCACTTTCATTTATAAGCCACATCATTGACACTTACATTGTCCATTCATTTAATGTTAAATTAATTAAATCCATTTACCACACATCCAATTCTATTCCATATAATTTATTTATTATCTTGTTTTATTGTTTAAACTACATAATTTATTCCATATATAACCAGGAAACTAATAAAACCACCACACAACAACTCACCATCTCACAAAAACCATCGTCGCCATGTTACATCAGCCAACCATCTCACCAAAACAACCACATATGAAAACAAAAATATTGCACATCACATACCACCACACAACCAAAACCACCTCACCACATCATACACCACAACCTCATCATGCAACACCTCCACACGACAAAACACCACCAAACTTCACCACTATCACACAACTTCACATGTCACATCAATGCCCACTAAACATCACATTACAACCCCACATATCACAAAGCCCAAATGGTCACCTCAATCACCATACAACAAACTATAACATACAATGGAACAAAATAAAAAACCTCTTATAGAAGAAACATACTCCAACTTCCACAATTTATTTAAGGTCTTCTTTTACATTACCCCTTTATTTAGCATGGAAATTATAACACAAATGATATTCCATGGGAAACTAATTAATTAACAAAATATTCGTTCATTTCCCTATTATTCAGGGTGAAATCACATCAATATCAAACAAAAAATAAAATATTAGATCAATAACAATAAAAAAAATGTACCTTATGAGTATAATGAATAAAATACCTGATTTGAGGTGATTCAGATGGATTTTCACCTGTTAAGATGGGGGAGTTCGAGAGAGGAGCCGAGCACCGGATTGATTTTAGTGTTCTACCACCACCGGGGAAGAGCATCGGCCCGATTGTATTTTGGGAAATGATTTACCATCGGTTTTTAAAAACAATTGGGTGTGGGGTGTTCAAGGTACCCTTTCCCAAACTGTTCATCAGAACCGTTGGAAAAGGGGTTCCCTTTCCCAATGGTTTTATTAAACTATTGGGAAAGGATAACTTGAACACCCCTTTGACAACAGTTTAATTGAACCATTGGAAAAGGGGTACCCTTTCCCAATGGTTATAGTGAACCGTTGGGAAAGGGTTTCCTAGACCTTCTTTACCAATTGTTTATGAAAACTGTTGGTAAAGAACCTTTGGTAAAAAGCACAGTTCTAGTAGCGTTACTTTTAGTAAAAAGAATATGTGACATACTAAAAACTTAGTAAACACATTCATATTTTTTTGATATTTTTGGAAAATAATTATTGAGACATTTGTGAAATTTAATAATTAACTACACCACAATATGATGCGTGTTGTGTTCGATATGACAATAAGTGTCTATTTTTATATTTAATTGACATTAAATTGAAAAAAAGAAAATATGATATACTGAAAACCAATAAAATTAATCCGTATTGTTTTGATACTTTAGGAAAAATATCCATGAGTCATTTATTATGTGTACAAATCCAACACACCTCATGTAGATGCACGGTGTGAATAATATGACAAAAAGTGTTCGTTATCAATTTAAAATTGTCATTTTAGTTCAAAATGTGTCACTCAATAAAAACCAAGAAAACACATTGTGATTGTATCTATAATTTAGGAAAGTGATTCATAAGTCATTTTTGACATTTATGAAGTAGTCTCACTTCAAACTAATGAATGATACAACCTGTAGGACTCAAAATGCGTGCTTCAAGTTTGAAATTAAATTTTAGTAAAAAAAACGACATAGAGAAAATTAATAAAATATATTCATATTGTTTTTATAATCTAGAAAATTGATCTATAATTTATTTTTGACATGTAGGAATCAACCTCACCTCATTACGTTGCACGGTCTGGACGATATAACTCAGATTGCCTCTTTTTATTTAAAATGGACATCAATTTATATTAAAACAATATGGGCCATACTGAGAACTGAGAAAATGTATTTTTATTGTTTTTATATTTTAATAAAATGATCCATGAGTCATTTTTGATGTGTATGAGTAAACTGAACCCCAATATGTTACATGGTGTGTCTGCTATGACTCCAAGTGTGTATCTTTATTTAAAATTGATATTAATTTATGTAAAAAGAACAAGTGACCTACTAAAAACTGATAAACACATTCATGTTATTTGGATACATTAGTAAAAGGATTCAAGATTCATTTTTGACATGTAAGACTCAATCGTACCTCATTACATTGCATGGTGTATCTGGTATATCTCAAAGTTTATCTTTTTATTTATAATTGACATGAATTTAACAAAAAAAAGTGACCTACTGAATACAAAGAAAACACATTCTGATTAATTTTATATTTTAGGAAAATGATCCATTATACATTTGTGACATATAGGAATCAGCTGCACCTCAATACGACTTACGGTGTGGCTGGTATCACTCCAAGTGTCTCATTCTGTATAAAATTGATATTAATTTAAGTAAAAACAACATGTTACATACTAAAAACTGATAAAATTCATTCATATTGTTTTTTTATTTTAGGAAATCAATTTACTAGTGATTTATGATAAGTAGGGATCATTCAGACCTCAATACGACACTTGGTGTGGCTGGTATAACTCTGAGTGTCTCTTTTTATTAAAAATTGAAATTAATTTAAATAAAAACAACAGGTGACATACACAAAACCAAAAAAATGCATTCGGATTGTTTTTATTGTTTAAGAAAATTATCCATGGCTCATTTGTGATGTGTAGGAGTCAATTTGACCTCAATCTGATGCATGATGTTTCTGGTATGACCAAACGATTCTGTTATTAGTTTAAATGGAAATTATAGTTCATAAATTTTCATTGACTGAAAACCAATAAAACACACTCTGATTGTCTTGATAATTTTGGATAGAAAATCATAAGTCATTCATGATGTGTATGAAGCAGTCTTACTTAAAACCGACACACGATATGACCAGTATGACTCAAAATGTGTGTTTATAATCTAAAATGATATTTTAGTAAAAAACACAACGAACATACTGAATACTAAAAAAAGAATTTGGATTGTTTTGTTACATTATTAAAATGATCCATCGGTAATTTTTGATAGTTATGAATCATTTGTACCCCAATACAACATATGGTGTGGCCGTTATAACTCCAAATATTTCATTATTTAAAATTTTCATTAATTTTAGTAAAAGAACAAGTGATATACTTAAAACTAAGAAAAAGCATTTGGATTGTTTTAATATTTTAGGAAAATGATCCATAACTCATTTGTAACGTCTAGGAATATACACCACCTCAATAGGGCACACGTTATGATTAGTATATCTCCAAATGTGTCATTTTTATTAAATATTGACCATTTGTTAATTTTTGTTTTCATATTAATATTTTATTTATTTCATTATAGTGTTACTAACATAATATTATTTTTCTTTTAAAGGTGGAATATTTGTCTTGGGTTGAGATAATTTGTTCGACAACTAATACAATGTTAGGACATTATTGAGAAGGGATCACGATAAAAAAAATATGAAATATTAATGTTTTATAATGTTTGTTGGACCATTGTAAAAGTAATTTTATAAAACTTTTAGTTTGAAATGTAAAAATCAGCCTTTTTTCTATATATTGTTGGCACTAATTTTTGTATTGACGATGTCAATCAAATATATATAGCTGGTTTGATTCTTGGGTGTAATGTTTTAATTGCATGTTTGATTTTGGGAGTTTTGTTATATAAACAAAACACTTCATGGTGCTAGGCCTTTATCAGCACTAAAAAAGCACTAATAAAGGGCCCCACATATCATCGTTGTGATTAACATCACATTATTAGCCTTATTAAAGGCCATTTTGCGCATTGTGAAAGGCCATATGTGTAGTAGTTTTGACCACTCATTCATCTTGTTTGGTTCTCCCTTTAATGATATATCTATTTATTTATATAAATATTTAGTTATATTTATTCATATATAAATATATATTTATATTAATATATATTCATATATTAATATATATAAATATTAATATATGTATAGTTATATTTATATATTTATATTTACATCTATTTGTATATATATATATATATTTAGTTTTTTTTATCCGTAAATTTATTTTTATATTAATATATATTAATAAGAATATTTTTAAATTTGTTTTTAAAATATGTTTTTTTGTGTGTAAAAATAATGAAATAAATACATATGGACAACACACACACACACACACATATATTTATTATGAGTATTTGTATGTATAATTATACATGTTTATATATATATACATATATTATATATTAATATTAATATCCATATGTTTGAATATATAAATAATATATATCAGTTTGTTAATACAGACAAAAACTAAAATATATATATATAGACACACACACACACACACACTATATAGGTATATAAATATTCATATATTTGAGTTTTAAATTAGATGTATATTAGTTTTTATTTAGATAAAGATTATATATGGAGAAATATATTCTATAAGTAAATATGTTTATTTATTTATTTATAAAATTAAATTTTTTTGTGTGAATATATAAAAATTATGTATATACTTTTATGTATTTATTTATAAATAAAAATACATTGTGAAAATGATAAAATTTTAAATCCATAATGTCAATATCAATGTAATCCCTATGAATAAATTCAATCCCCACAGAAAAAAGGGAAAAAGGACCCTCTTAAACGAGGCTAAAATTCCAGCGAATGTTAAAATATTTGGGTATACCGACTAAAAACTCAGTTTTCAAGGACTTTTGAGCATTTTTTGGCCAAGAAAAATGTTAATGAGGCTTCTCAAATGTCACTAGTGCATATAGCGCATTTTAGGATTTAATATGATGTGTAGTTTAGCTCAAACAAACAACCGGATAAAAAGTTTTTGTCGTTTGAGGATTGTGATAAATTATCAACTTATTTTAGATCTTTTATTAATCTTATGATTTTTCTATGTCATAAAATTGTTATTAAATGATTATTACTTCTTAATAATTAATGAATTATTAATTATTAATAGTTTTTATATATTTTATAATATATTTCAGTCAAAATCTTATATATTAGGTGTAAATTTTATCTATACTTATCTATAACATATTTAATATATATATATATTTTATTTATATCAATATAAATATATTTATATATTCATATATAAATATATATAATTTTTAATTATTGTTTTTAAATATTCCCTTTATGAGCCCTAGTAAAAGAAGCACATATAAAGGCTCTGTCTTTATTAGCACTACTAAAAAATCACTCATAAATGGGGTCCCTTTAAAAGTGGTAAAAATCACTGATAAAAGTGTACTTTTAACAGCACATTTTTAGCATTGTTAAAAGTAACTTTTATCAGTTATTTTTTTTACCACAGATAAAGGAACCCCATTTATTAGTGTTATTTAGGGATGCTAAAGGGTGGCGCTGCGAAAACCTATTTCTATGGTAGTGTCCCCACCTAGGATTCATTGGTATTTTTAACTTACTGGATATATGATACTTTCAAGAGGCTACAATATTATAGTAAATATAATTTGGGCTGGCAGGATGTCACACATAGAGTTGAGAGTCGTACTTTTAGAATACATCATAAAATGTTGGTAAATAATATTATTTAATATGATATGTATATGTTACATTCATATTGGTTATGTTATATCCATCTATTAAATAGTATGATGTGTACAAGAGGATGTACAATGATAGTAGTATTGCAAAGATTGCTGGTGAGAGACAGTAACCCATTATGGTTATTGTTTTTTTATGTTTTCTAGCATAATAGAATGTAAATTTTTATCATTTTATTTATATTTTTATAAATATATGAGATATATTAGAAAAATATATGTCATATGTTTGGGAGTTATGGTAATACTGATTTTGGTGACAAAGCCCCGTGTGGGCATGTTTTAATGAGACAAATATGTCGTTGGTAGTGAAAAGATGTACTTAGAAAGGCATTGTGATTGAAATTGGTTTACGATCAACTCCAACTAGTTACTATGGAATTGAAGTGATTTCATAATTTATCAAAAAATGTAGTTTGTATGAGATCATAATCTTTCACATCTGTAGAGTACGACGCAAGGCATTGAGCTCATGATGAAACTGTTCAGAGATTATTGATAGAACAGGTAGAGTAGCAACAACATCAGGAGTAGAAGCGTCAGTAGAAGCATCAACAACATGATCAGATGATGGAGTATATGTGGAGACATACACATAGTTTAGGTACAGATTTACTTTCATCTACTAGAGTTAACCCCCCACCATCTTAGTGACACTATTTTTATGTTCTTTCTTGTGAACTTTTTTATATTATAAATGTTTATATTTTACTGTAATTTTTTGTATTTGGTATTTTATTTTTTAGTGAAAAGTATTTTTTGAATAATTTGGGAAACCCATATATTATGAAAATTTTTATCCCTTTTAAGTTGGATCAAGATATAACCCATTACATGAAATAATCCCCAAATACAACATGCCCCAAATAAAGGCAATGAAATTATAAATGGTAGAAAATCTAATTATATAAAAGTAAAATGCATATAGCCTGAAATACTATCGTAGAGAAACCTAGAATTATGATTTGATTGAAAACCCCCAAGGTAGCTATCCATCCATTTAACCGCAGACCCAGACACCCAAACCATAGCATCATTTCGGTACTATTGGGAAGATCATTAGGGTGGACGGATCTACTAATAATGTCAGCGACCTGCCTGGAAAATCACCATACCCTACTAAAGTGGGTTCTTCCCCTAATGTCATTGACCACTTCCTCAAGTACGGATTGACCCTCATTGTTATCCCTCACCATCATTCTTTGGTTTGAGTCTTGCCTTCGGCCGCCATGATGAGAAGATGCCTTCCTTTTCCACTATCCCATGTGCTTTCCTACCAACCCCCACCATCGAGTAGGAGTTCAGATCTCGCCATTGACCCATATTTTTATCTTAATTTAATTTATATCTATAGTTATTTGAAATGAATATATATTCTTATTTTTTTGTAACTTTATAACAATGTTCCATAAGTGATTTTAGATCTCTAGGAATCATTCCCACCTCAATATTATGCCTGGGGTGATTGGTATCACTTCACTACTGTAGATATGACCTTTAACAACACGTAAAATGGTTATTTACTGTGTTAAAAAGTTTTTTTATCTTTAGCGCTATTAAAAGGGGGTCCCTCTTATCAATGATAAAAAATCACTAATAATGTCCCCTTTAACAATGTTGAGAAAAGGGGTCATTTAAAAAAGAAAAAAAATTAATGATAAAAGGGACCTTAATTTATAATTTTTTTGCACTGATAAATGTCAAAAATAATTTAAAAAATATATCCAAATTGAAGGGTGGGACCTTCCTCCTTTTATCTATGCTCGACTCCCCTTTTAACAGTGATATTATATCCTCCCCATCCCTTTAACGGTTCTGGGATTCCCCCCATGTTTTAACAGCACTAGGGACACGCATCACCCACCCGCATGCGCCCCTATCTCTGCTGGGTTTCAAAACTAAGACATCCCTCATAATCTCACTCCTTTTCAACTCCCCAATAACTTTTTCTTATATATTTTATGATATATCTATATATTTATATTTATTTAATTTTATTATATTTTTTTATCCTTATATTGATTTATATATAAATATATTTAAATACATATATAAAATATATTTTTTGTGTGTGTATGTGTGTTTATAAATCAATACATACGTATATATATATAATTATATATGTATGTTCATCTATAATTATAATTATACATATTTATATTTTTTTACATATATTATATATTAATATGTATATAAATATTTAGAGTATATAGAAAAATATATATAAGTTTTTCAATGCACAAATAAATATATTTATAGATATAAAAATTATATATACAGTAATTGTATATGTATATAAATATTTATACATTTTTGTATTTAAAAAATTGGATATTATTTTTAATTTAGATAAATTTTATATATTTATAAATATACTTGACATATAAATATGTTTGCATATATATTTATAAAATTAAATTTTTATGTGTGAATATATATGAAATATGCATATATTTTTATATATTTTATTGTAAATAAAATGAAATTATGAAAAATGATAAAATTTAAAAAAATTAATATCAATATTTTTTTAAATAAATAAAGGATTTATTATTGATCAATTGGACTATACAAGAAAATCCAATCAGGAAAATGATCAACCCAGAAATGGTTATCCCAAGACTTCCTATAGCTCGCTAGCCGGTGGGCTTCAAGATTAACCCCACACAATATGATGGAGAATTTTCATATTGAGAATGAATTAGAAACATACCATATTTTCCTTAGAACATTCCCAAAGATGAATTCTCCCCTTTGTTTGAAAAACCATTTATGGATTTAAGACAATAAGACTCCAAAACCACATAATTCCATCCTTTAGCCTCAGAAAGGAGGATCCGTTGAAGAATTGATGATGCTTCCACGAAAAATGGGATCCATGATCCATGGAATACCATGAACTGAGCATCAATCACCTAGCCATTATGTTGTCAGGAAATGTGCACCACCCCAATTCGAGACACTATCGAGACAACCACATATGTATTGATTTTATTGAATAATTCAGGAGGGGGAATCCAACAAGTTTGAGTTTTCTGTGATTAGTGAACTGAAGTTTACTCCTTGTTCGACATCTACCAGTTCTTCCATTCATATCGTTATCCACTCAAATTCGATCAACTATGGTCTTCTCTTCGAAAACCCATTCATTCTTATGATACCAAACAAGTCAAGAAAAAGTACACACTAACCCCACAACCATTGGTTCCAAAGAGGAAACACAATCATTGAAAAAATGGGACAACTCCAAAGATGGGACTAGGGACTCCTTACACCATAGGGTCCATTCATTCCACACTCCCGCTACTCCTAGGAAGAGTAGAATAGTATTAAAAGGAGTTTCAATCTGTTGAAATCATAGCGGGAACACATCATCCTCCCACATGTGTCATAGAGTAAAAATGTGTCACATCAGTTGGACTCACAATAAAACCTACAACCATAAAAACATGAATTCGTGGGGTGGAGTGTGCCCAAATATTCCTACACCGATCGTTTGTATGAGACTGAGTAGACCCATGCAACAAATTGATTTACCCTGACCTAAAAGTGTACTTCCTAGAAGCATCCCCAAACCATCATATTTTTTCACCACCCACTCCAAATGTAATCAAGATGCTAAAGATAAGACAATGATATGTTTCATTGAACAACCCACAATCTCTATCCCAATCTTACTCTTCTAAATAATCATCAATGAGTTCATGAACTTTTTCATATTTGAACCCCGGAATAACAGGCGTAGAGACTCTAATGTTGACCCCCTTGACCAACCACTGGTCTCCCCATACATTCACCTTCTTCCCATCAGTAGTCCTCCAAACACTGCCACAGTTGATCAGAAGGATAACACAAGAGATGATTCTCTGGATAATTATAGTCTTGGGTCCAATAGAAGCATGTAGGAAATCATACATTGGGAAATAATTTGCTTGAAATACCGTAGAGAAAATGGAATTAGTATAGGACATGAGGCGCCACCCCTGTTTTTTCAAAAGAGCTTCATTGAACCATTAATGGTTATTAAACTTAAGATCACCACATGAATTTGACACAAACATCTTATCCCACAAAATCCGGGGGGTGTTGTGTTCTCCATTAGCAGAACCCCACCATATGTTTTCCATCCGAGAATGATTCTGATCAACAAGGGTAACTGGGAACCTGATAAAGGAAATGGCTTTTGAGGGGAAATCTTGGAACACATATTTAACTACTAATTCATTCCCCACATTGGATATTTTTTTACATGAACAATCCCTATCAAATTATCAACTTTGTCAATGATTGACACGAAACATGTTTCTTTGATATTCTGATAGAAGTTGGGAGCCCTAGGTATTTCTAATGTTTCTTTTACCATTTGAAAACTGAATAATCTCTAAATATCTTGTTACATAATCATTAGAAAACATTTGTTGACAGATATTTTAAATTTAGAGGCATTAATCCATTTCCTAGAATACTTCTCCAAAAGGATGAAAATCTTCATGATTGAGTAACACTCAAGGGTAGTAGCCTGAGAAGACAGAAAGAAATCGTCTGAAAAGAAAAGATGAGAAACATTTCAATATACATTGGATCCATGAATAAAACCATGCTAGATCGCCTTTAAAAGTATATGAGAAAAAACATTCTATACAAGAATAAAAATGTAGGGAGAGATTAGGCCCCCTTCTCTTAAACCTCTTGAGGGTGTGAAATTAGACAACTACTCCCCATTGATGTTGATTCTATATGAAACTGATGTAACATGGTTCCTAATGTTAAACAAAAATTTAGTTCCAAACCCCAGTTTTGACAGTACACGATCGAGAAAAGGACATTCGACTATGTCATAGTCTTTCATAATATCTAGGTTCAAGGAAAGGAGTCCTTTTTTTCCTATGGAAAGGGTCATCATGTAGTTGGATATCTCATAAGAAATGGCCGCATTATCATTAATGGTCTTCCGTGAGACAAAATAACTCTTATCTTAAAACACTAGAAGAGGGAGAAAAACCCTCAACCTAGACACCAAAATCATAGAGCAAATTTTGTAATTAACAATTCAGAGGATGATTGGATGGAACTCTATAATCTTCTGGGAGAATTTAGATTTTGGGATGAGGGTAATAACACACTCATTAATATTTTTTATGTTATTCATACCATCCTAGAAATCCTTCATCTTCTTAATCATGTCCGGTCTAAAAATGTTCCAAAACCATTTTTTGAAAAGGTTATGAAACCCATCCTGACCTAAAAAATTCATAGAATGAAAATGGTGACGATCCCTTCACATTTCTTCATCGGAATTGTCCCTCACTAGAGAACAGTTCATATCACCAAAAAACAATTATTGGGATGTACCTGGTGAGACTAAGAGGGATGTCAATGTAGTCTTCCGTGAAAATATTTCCAAATAATTCCAGAATAATTTAAGGAATTCTAACAGAATCCTATATAACTCTACCATGAAAATCTTCAAGGTGGGATATGTGGGGTTTTCACCTTCTCTTAGTATCTCTTTTTAGGAAGAAAGTAGTGTTATGGTCACCATAGTAAATGTTATATTATCTTACCTAGATGAAGGAGTATCATTAATTTTCTTTAAGCACAACATTCAAATACCTCTCAATGTTTGAGATATCCTTAATCATAGAATCGGAAAAATTCTGGGCATAGAGACATTTTAACCACCATTCTGCCCTATTAATGTGTTCATCTATGAGCTTAAACCTAGTTGAACTCCAATTCATTAGCCTGATACTATCATTTTGGGTTTGAGAACTAAAGAACTATTTCAGAACCCCCCCCCCCCAAATAGCATGAATGGCCTCCTCACAACTCCCATCGTTGAACCATAGACTCTCAAACCTAATCGTACACCCACCGCTACACCAATTCCTTTGGGGGGATGTTGAAAGAAGGATCAGAGAGTGGTCAGAGGAAACGTGGGCCAATTCTTCAATATAGTAAGATTGGAAGATAGATTTCTAGTCATCTGTCCCAAAATATTTGTCTAGTCTTTCAGCGATGCATCCCTCTATTGAGGTAGCCATTTTAGAAGTGAAAGGAAATCCTGAAAATCCTAGATCATGGAGGGAGTTCAAAAGTAGGGATTTCATAAAATACTTTATAGTTTCATCACTCCTTAAGAGTCCACTATATTTTTTCTGATATGACAAAAATATCATTGAAATCTCCCCTAATGAGGAGAGAACCATAAAAGTACTCACAATTTCTATAATACATGTTCCACGATTTTCCCTTATCATGAAAGGAAGGCCACCCATAGAACTCAATGAATAACCAAGAAGGGGAACTCGGGGCTTTAAACATAACATCAATGTGGTTACTTGAGTAGTCTGATATTTTAATACAGAAAAACATCCTTCAATATAAGTCAACAACCCACTTCATGGCCCTACCACCCAACACAAAACACTTTCTTAAAAAAAGGAAAAAGAACCACTTAAACGAGGCTGAAAGTCTATTGAATGTTTAAATCATAGGATACACCAACTAAAAACTCAGTTTTAATGAGCATATAAGAAATTTTGGGCCCTTGAAAGTGTAATAGTGAAATCCTCTATATAATTAGTGTGTCGATATTGTCTCAATCATCGATTTGATATATGGAAGAGCTCAAACAGACACTCAGATCAAAAGTTCTAACATTTTGAAATTCGAGTTACATTCTCAGTTTATTTTAGATCTTTTATTAATTTTATTATTTTCTATCTCTTAAAATTTTTAATAAATCACTATTACTCAATAATAATTTGATATTTATTACTTAATAATAGTTTTTTAATTATTTTATAATCCATTTTCACTAAATATCTTATATTTTAAGTGTAAATGTCTAGTTATCCTTTTCTAAAATATATTTTATTTTTAATTAAATATGATATATTTTTTGTAATATATCATTTATCAACGCTAGTATAATAATATTGAAAAACCCCCCTTTATTAACGCTACTAAAAAAGTGCTGACAAATGGAGTCCCCTTAACAGTGGTAAAAAATGGTGATAAAGGGGTACCATTGTTAGTGAAAAAACACTGATAAAGGGGTACTTTTAAAATCATTTTTTAGCACTATTAAAATAACATTTTATCAGTGGTTTTTTTTGGCATGGATATAGGTACCCCCTGTATCAAGGAATTTTTTAGCATTCTTAAAGGGTCGCAATGCATAAATATGTTTCACTGGTAGTGATCCATGTGTATCCTTTTATCTAAAATTAATATATTAAAAAATATATTTTTTATATTTATGTTTAATTTATATCATTATAGTATTATTTATTTAATAATTGTTTTATTATATAAGTGAATAATTTTTCACGGGTTGGGGTGGTTTGTTTGGAAACTGATACAATGATATGTTTTTTTAAGGGGGTCGCATGTGCCAATGAAAATTAAACATTGGTCTTTTTAATTGTTTGTGGAAAGTAAATGAAAGTTTAATTATACAAAATACTGTTTTAAATGTATATAATTGAATTTTTATTATTATCAATATAACTTTTATTTCTATTAAATAACTAATTTTCATGTTGGTGATTTTTCATATAGGTGTATTTGGTGCAGTGTATTGTTATGAAAACAACACGTTACAATTGTAGGGAATTTATCAACTTTTATGTAAACAATGATAAATGGGTCCACATTTTAATGATGTTGATGACAGAAGTGTTTTTAGCGCGGTTAAATCACTTTTTGTGGTGAAAAATGTTATAATTGTTGTTGTGGAAATTCGATTTTTTTGTAGTGACAATGGTATCTATTTGCAGACATGAAATGAAAAGGACTTGAAGACATTGTGGTCATAAATCCAATGAGTATGTGTTGCGTCGCTAGATGAGGAAGTTGGTGAATTCAGGATATAATGGGATTATAACCATATATCACCATGGATTTTATGAAGGAGCGATGATCAGATTTTTAAAAAATAAAAACATTATATTTAGAATATTAAAAATTAAAAACAAAATTCATATTATCCATTAATAATTTAAAGAGTAAAAAATAAATAGAGAACTATTTTTCATGTAGACATTTTAAACAAAAATTATCTCTCAATTTAAAAAATACAATATCTTATTAAGGAAATATAAAAACTCACTTTTCATTAATTAAATTCAAATAAAAAATATAAAATAAAGCATAAATTAACTTAAAGAATTAAATTTATTTTTTTTTATTATAAAAAATAAAATAAAAACTAAAATTTATTTAAGAAAAACTAATAAAAATATCTTTTCCATATTAAATAATAAACAATTATATATTCCATATTAGAAAAATAATTTTTTTTAAAAATATTTGTCCCTTATAATATTTAAAAAAATATCTCAATTTTCATATTAAAAAATCAATTAAGAAATTTTTTTTTAAAAATATAAATATATAAAATATTTATTATTTATTTGGAAACTAAAAATCAATTTTCTTCTTTTATATTAAGATAAATAAAAAACTTACCTATTTCTAAATGATCTTGTTTTAATTTTAAAATTCCAAAAAATCCCCCTTATCCTTTAAAAAAATTAAAGTTCAATTAAAATAAAAAAAGTTAAAAGGAAAACTTATTTATTTTAACTTTAAAAATACTTTAAAAGAAATTTTATATATTTATTTTTTAACAAAGGCTATTTTTTAATTTTTTAAAATTATTTTCAATTGATGTAGATTTTTCTTATTTGGTAATTTTTTGAATTTAATGGAAGGAAATTTTTTTAACGAAAAATAAAATAAACTCTAATTTTTAAGTGAATGGTTGATATTATTATTTAAATGAACAATAATTTTTTTTATGCTTTTTTGAAATAACTTATTTTATTATTTTCTTAACACGTAGTAATGGACTTTATTTTCATTTAATTTAATTTATTTTTAAATATATGAGTTTTTGTTGAAATTTATAAAAGGAAATAATGGAGTTGATTTGATGATATGGGATAATTTAAAATATTTTTACAAAACCAAGTCCTGGAATGCATGAATGATGTTCATAGAAGTGACACTACAAGTCTAAAAATAATCAATAACATATTGTATAAATATTTTAACATTATTAATTTTGTTTAAAAATAATAATAGTTTGATTATTAATACTTATTTAAATTAAGTTTCATAGATTAATGATATCGTATATAAAATGCAATTAATATCTTGTTTCAGAAAGAATTAAAAAAATAAAGAGGCCATTTTCTAAATAAAATGATGTTAAAAATAAAAACCTCACAAATAAATTGCATACATATATTAGTTTTAATTACATGTTTAAAATAAAAATAATAACTAATGTATATATCAATGATTAGGAGGTTTCTCTATGTCACATATGGGAATATGAATACAAATCTTAACCATAGGTCTTGCTGTGTTGGTGTTGCATCTTCATGAACAATTGTAGGCCTATGTAAATGTTATTGCGACTTCTTAAACCCAGCCCCTGAGGGAAGGGTTTCCCTCATACATATATTTAACACACTGGATCCCTTCATACTCGATGTAAGATGACCCAATAATCTCCCGTTCATAACCACTAGGGCGATGAACATATAATATTTTTCGGTGATTATGAAATTCAAATTCCCCAAATGAAACTATACAACAATCACTACTTAAAAACAGAGTTTTATTAGTACTATAAAATCCTTTATCAGTTCTATAAAAGCACTAATAGTCGAGGTGATATTAAAAGGGGTCCCTTTTATTATATCTGAAAAAAAGAGCTCATAAATGCCTCTTTTATCAGCTCTAAAAAAGGCATGATAACAGTAAAAAAATATTAAAAAATTATGATATTTATTTATATATTAATATATATATATATAATTAGTTATATTTATATATTTATATTTATATATACTTATTTATGTATTGATTTTCAATGGTGTTTTTTTTGTGATGAATTCCTATAACAACTAATACTCAGCGGTGGGAATCCATCATAAAAAACAACTCACAAAATCCATTATTTTTATAGTGATATATAAATATTATAACATAGTGATATGAGATATATAAATAAATATACCGATACATTAAATATAGATTATATTTAAATTTATATATTTGTATCATATAATATAATTTATAGTATAATTATATATTTATAATCATATGTTTGTGTTTACATATATATATATGTGTGTGTGTGTGATTATATATTATAATATATATAAATAATATATGAAAATGTTTTTACATATAAATGATATATTTTAAAATTAAAATTAAAATTAAAAAAAGATTTATTATTAACCTTAATTTCGTTATTTATAAAATAAAAAATTAGGATAATGAAATTAATCAAATATATATATAATAATTAGTTTTTTCTTGGATTTTCAATGAAAATCTCCATGCCAACTAGAGGGCTAAAGACTTGTTGCCCCACAAACCACCTCCGTCTCTACCTTGATTCTGCCACCTCTATGACTGCGTTGATGAATTCCAGTCGCAAATCATCCCTACCTCCACTGCGTTCCCCCACCTCCATGAACGCATTACGTGACTCCACTCTGCCCCACCATGAACGCCTCATACGTCGGCACATTTACAACCCGCCTCATCCGCATTCTACCTCTACCATGACCACTCGGAGTGACTGTATCGTGCTTCGCCCCACAAATCAGCACATACACATCCCACCTCAATGTGGGTGATTTTTAATGAACATTTTAAACCTAATTATCAAAGTCGTAGATTTTAATAATTCTATTGAATTTTAATTTAATAATGTAGAATAGATTTTTAGAATATTTGGCTCACAAGTAACATTTGATGTTGATTTTAATTCAATAATATAACATTTGAATCGTATGAACCTTTACACAAAATTTAATATATATATATACATATATATATAATTATCTATATATATTTGAAATATTTTTAATTTTTATCTAACCACTCATAAATGGAAATATATTTTTGTAGAGCTTACCTCCCAATTTCCAATTGTACCTAGGGGTGGGAAAATAAGTGGTTGATCGTATAGTTAATTTAAAACCGAATAAAAAAATGGAAGGGTTATACTAAAATGATTATTGGTTAGTAAAATAATTATTTGGTTAATAAAATATTTTCTATTGGTTTTAATTATAAATTTTTATTACTGAAAACTGACAAAATAACTGAAATTATAATTTTTATATTATGTCATTAATTTAATATTTTAAATAATTTATGAGATATATTATAACAAAAAACAATAAATTTTTGTTTACAAATTTATATTTTTTTTCAAATAAATTTTTCTGAACTTAAGGATTTATATATAATTATGAGTTTTTTTAAACAATTAGGGAAGATTTTTTTTAATCTAAGGATTTTTTTAACATAAGTAGGATTTCTCCGATCATAAACATTCCTAAAATGGTTTTTCCACCTAATAAAACCAATGTTTATCTTAGTAGATGTTCCTAAAAAATAAACAAATTTTAATTTAAATGTTATATAATTCATATATTATTATTTATATTGTTAGTTACAAAATATATTAATTATGTTATCAGTTATACAACAAATTTTATTATGAATGGTTATATTGTAAATTTTAAATTACTTATTAATTATTATTTTTTCTTTTTATTAATAATTATATTATAAATTATTAATGTCATTGTCAATTAATTACCTCTATAAATTATATTGGATATTACAGAATATACTATTGATATTATCAGTTATTAATTTTCTTAATTACTTAAATTATTGTTAATAATTATATCATTAAAATAAAATGAAACTTTTATATTGAACACACAAACATTGAGTCATACCAGTCACATCATATTTTGGATTGACATGTAGTCGATTCCTACAAATCATAAATGAGTTATGTATCCATTACAAGAAAAGTGTCATTTAGGGGAGGTTATTTTTTGATTTAGAAGCGGTTTAAACTACTTCTAAATTTGATATCTGTATACAACATGCGGTGGTTCTTCCCATTTAATACAACGAATCCAAGAATGAGATGCATTTGGTTTTCTCAGAGCTATGTAAAAATTGTTAATAAAAGGGGGGGATTTATCAATGCTGGCTAAAAGCGTTAATAAATCTACCCTTAATCAGCACTAAAAAATGTTGATAAATGTGTACCCTTTATCAGTGCTTTCATTATCACTAATAAATGGGGGTATTTATCTTTTTCATTAATATAATCCTCCAACCTAATATATCATCCAATTCCATTTTAAATAATTATTGGAGGAAAAGATGAAATCCATCAATTAGATCCCCCGATGATTCCCAAAAGCAGCTAAAAAATGAGCCACTCAATTTTCCTCTCTCCTAATAATGGAAAAAAAACAGGAAGAGAACAAAGGAACCAAAGTTCTGATGATGTCAATAATGGACCCATAGGATATGAGTACATCTTCATAATCCTTCAATGCATTGATAAAAACATAGAAATTAGATTCAACCACAACATCCCTCCATCCAAGAGTTAAGATTAAATGCATACCCTTCAAAATATCCATACCCACTTCTAGAGGAGGAGACAAACCCACAATTACTTAGGAATGATGATCCAAAATAAGAGAGTCAATGTGATCCTAGAGGACAGCCTCCAAGGCCAACAAAACCATCCACATGGGTGGCTACATAAGAATTATGTTTGAGAACACCCAATGGGGGAGGCATCTAACCAGAGGGGAATGAACATGTGAAGGTGGACGAGCATCCTCAATATATATCCACGGAGAGACCTAGTTATGAATCAGGTAAATCCAAAACCGATTGTGTTTAAAAATGTCCTAAAAAATGAATGTGTTATGGAAATACCATATAATCCAGGCACAACCCTATTATTAGCACAAATAGAAGTTTTTAATAAAAAATAATCTTGATTTACGTACAATTATTATATTTGTATACAATAATAATGTTTATTTTTATACATTAATTAAAATATTCATGTGTTTGATTAATATATATTTTTTAATAATTAATATATATATATATAATGGTCAAAAAATTATTTATAAGATTATAATTAAATAAATATATATTTAAATAATTATATTATTATAATTGATTTTTATATAATAAATATATTTATTATATTTATCCTATTTATAAAAGTATATAAATAGTTTAAAATATATATATATTTATAATTTTAATTATAACTAAATACATATATAGTTAAATGAATATATGTTTCCAATGAATTGGGCCAATAAATATATTGATGTGTGATTATAATTGACGTACATATATGTTATGTATTCATCCTGATTGTTCACTTATACATTAAAAAAGTTAAAACTCACACAGATAGAGTTTTAACATCAGTTAATGTATAACCGATGTTAAAACAATGCTAGTGTGAGTTTTAACATCAGTTATACAATAAGTGACGTCAAAATGTGGTTTTTAACATTATTTATTAAATAACTCTTCATCACCTCTTATTATATGATTTACTACCCCTCAAGGTGATTTTAAAGTTAATAATAATGCATAAATTCCTTGTAGTGGCTCTGTTGGCCTTGTGGTAGTTCTCTAGGACCATGGAGGCTCTATTTTTGTGGAATATCATTCCTAAAAAATCATTGTCTCCTCCGATAGTAGAGGATATGACTATATAGAAGGATATGTAGTTCATTTCGTCTCATGGATGAATGGATATTGTGGTCGAATCTGATTATCAATTTATTATTGATGCACTAGAGGAGGAAGAAGGTGGCCCCCGGGCCTTTGGGTCTATTATGGACATCATCATATCATTAGTTCTTTTATTCTCTTCTTATTGTTTTTCCTTTTTTAGGAGAGAGGACAATGATGTGGGTAATTTTATAGCTTCACTTGGGAGTTGGAGAGTCTAGAATTGTTGTGCAGCTAATTCATTCACATCTCAACTGACACATTGATCATTTTCCTACAATATAAAAACAATCCAAAAGTGTTTTCATAGTTTCAGTAGGTCAATTGTCCTTTTTACTAAAATTGTTGTATATTTTAAATAAAAAAGATGCACTTGTAAGAATACCAGTCACACTGTGCATTATATTGAGATGTGGAAGATTCTTATATGTCCCGAATGACTCATGGATTTTTTTCAAAAAGTATATATACAATCAGATTGTGTTTTCTCATTTTTTAGTACACCACATGTTCTATTTAACTAAAATTGTTGTCAATTTTAAATTAAAAGACGTACTTTGAGTTTTACCAGTCACACCGTGTGTCGGATTGAGGTTTGACTGATTTCTACACATCACAAATGAATCATCGATTGTTTTGTTTAAATTATTAAAAAAATCCAAATATTTTTTCTTGGTTTTTAGTATGTCACTTTTCGTTTTTACAAAAATTTCATTTTAAACTAGAAACACACACTTTAACTCATACCGGTCACATCATTTATTGGTTTGACATGAGACCAATTCATACACATCACAAGTGATTTATAAATTTATTTACTAAATTATCAAGAAAAAATGACCATGTTTTCTCAAATTTTTATGAGTGACATATTTTGAAGTAAAATGTCGATTTGAAACTTATAACAGACACTTTGAGTCATACTAGTCCCACCATTTTTTGGATTGAGGTACAGCTAATTTCTAAACATTTTAAATGAATTATGGATCATTGTACTTAAGTATCAAAACAATTTGAATTATTTTTTTGGGTTTTGAGTATATTATTTGTATATATTACTAAATTTAATGTCAATATTAAATAGAAAAGACACACTTGAAGTCATACTGATCACATCGTATGTCAGATTTTGGTGTTGTTGATTCCTACATGTCCTATATTCTGAAAACAATCCTAGCATCAAAGGAATCTTCCAGTATATGAAAACTATTACCATGTGAGTAATACTAAAAATAAAAAAATTAAACATAAATATGAAATAATCCATTACTTATATAGAATTATTATTTTCATGATATTTTTGTACATTCTACGATCAGGTATCATGCCCATTTTTTTCTAAAAAACTGTATATCTTCTTATGAATATGATTTTATTCAATATTCATAAAATTATTGGAAAATTACAAGTACACAAAGGATTAATAAATATTTATATTAAGCAGTAATTATCTTTAAAAATACCTCTTTTGGGATGTGTGTTTTTTGATGGAATATGATATCTCTCATAAATTTACAAACATAATAACAAAAATATATTCCATTTTTTTATTTTCATACACTGTATAATCATTATGGAATATATGTAATTTGTTTTGAAATGTGTTTGGTTAGAGAAATATTATTATATATACCAAGATAATTATCCATTTTTAGAACTTTTCAGTGTCCTTGTACACAATGGTTGTCCTCATGACATGATTTAGACGATATTTACACAATGCCCTATAATAATTGAATCCTTATTAAAACATAATATAAATTATATAATTCTATTTTTATTTCAAAAAATATTGATGTAGTGATTTAAAAATTAAAAAACATCACCATGTGTGGTCAGTTTGTTAATATTCCATGTAGTGAATCTAAGATATAAATATTTAGATTATCAAAATTGATTGTAATGAGCAACCAATGTTTCATAAAAATAGAAAAAGGAAAAATTAATGAATGAAATGAAAAATATATTTTATATGATTAAATATTATCATTTTACCCCTACATCATTGGTACTATGAAGATTATTTCATCCCCAAGTTTTATTTCAAATGATATTCCAATGTTTTCCACTATTTCATCCATTTGTTTCGATTCAATTTATTTTGTCTATAGAAGTGACATAAGGACTAAGGAGTCCTTTTTTATGGTGAAATCCATTGAATTGGTATTGATATATAATCCTACAAAAAATATGAAATTTATTTAGTCATAATTAACACAGTATATCATCTTTTGGAAAATTAAATTAAAAAAACCAAACTCATGTATACATTTACAACTGAGGCTCCAAGAAAATCATAGTTGAGGATTTCATCTACATTCTTAGAAGAAATGTAGTCATTAACTTCATAAACATACATTTTTTTGTTCAAAATCAACTATGTGACTACTAAAAATTTGTAACATTATATCCTCATGAACCTTCAATGTTTGTAAATGCGGATATTCAATGGGCAGGGAAAATGTGATTTTGGAAGATCTTTTTGATTTGTTGGTTGATCCTTTAGATTTTTTTGAGTTTACATATCATTTCAAATGCTTACCTTTGTCCAACTATAATATCATTTGTCAGTTCAGAGATTTTTCATTAATATTTAAAGGTTTAGCATGAAAAATAAATTGGAAATGAATACCTCCTTGTCGACATAATTTTTTAAAAGACGTGGCAACCTTGTGATGAATGTTTTAACTTCTTGGTAAACCTTATCCATATCTTTCTCATCAATTAGAATAGGTAGATCGGAACTTGGATCATGGGCTATGCTATTAGAAACTCTCACAAGATACGTTGGAAGTGTTCTATTATGTATCACATTATTTTGGATATTGAACATTGTATCCCTCTATAAAAGGTGATGGTTGGGTGTTGATAGATATAAATCATAGTCATTATCACCCTATAGAATATCAGTATTGGAAAGGTATCACTATTCTTCTATTTCACTTTTTATAGAAACAATTATTAAAACATTTATTAACATGTCTATGTAGCTGTTTAAGGGGAATGGTTCACCTCAAAGATGGTGGGGGTGGGGCGAGATATTCACATAATGGTAGTTCTTAGACTATTTTTCACTTTTCATCCCCCCATAAAAGTTTCTAGTTACTCTCAATTCCATTATAATTGTTCTACATGGGAAGATAGTCTTTCTTTCATTTGTTTCATTTCATTATCTTTATCCTCCTCTTGTTTTTTAACAAAATATGTTTGGGGTGTCACCCCAAAACCCACACCTCTGAATTGACCATATTATTCTAGCCACTTTAAGGCCACTAATAGTAGGTGTTCATCTAGTACTGTAATTGATGATTCCTATGACTATGTAATATAGAAATAATAGGGAAATAATCAATCATTGTTATGTAATAGATATTTAAATAAACAAAAATAATTATGTCATACTTACACATATTTCCCACCCTTTTATGTGTTTTAGTCTATTAGTATCCCATGATTATTTACACATGCCTATTTCCACAAAACAAGGTGTGGGATGGATGTAGATTTAGATTTGGATTCATTAATCTACATATAAATAAAGGAACATAATTATGTTGTTGTTTCATATAATATATAAGTGTTACGATAGATTTAAAATAATTTCCATTTTTTCATGTGAAGAATACCCCATCCTTGATTTACGGTAGGGGTGCATTGGTTTTGTTTCTCGTCCATTATTTTCATCACTCAGTTGATATTTCATAAATAAAAAATTGTGTATCAATGTGATGAATATATGTATTATAAAACAACATATAATTAAACAAGGTGTACTTGAAATGACATATCATCATGATGTCCAGTAAATTAATCATATGCTTCATGGGTTCACAAGTTTGCATACATTAGTGGTGGGTGCGTGTTTATTTTTTCCTTCAGCATCTTTAAGTTGATGCCCCGTTATAATTGTGTGAATATATCTGTGAATCCTTCTAACAAGAATTAATGCACATTTCTCATGGGAGTCACATACTATAAATAAACTCTTCATATGATGGTGAAGAGTAATTCAATGTTTTGGTATTTTGTTTTTCTATTAAAACAAATAAATGATATTATAATGATATTGTAATCTCTTTCCACATTAGTGTATTAAGCATGATCACAACATGGTTCCATGAATCTACATCAATCAACATGCATTACTAAGTGATTATTCCAATGTAACTGTTGAACAATGCCTTGTTGGGTATAACATGTTGGGCCCTTTCATTCTAAACGACCTCATATTTGATGCCTTTGATTTTCACCTTAATGAATTTTCTAACACCCTAAATATTTGGAATTCCTATTTTTTCTTCTTCTCAAGTCCTTAAACACTTACCATTTCATTGGATTCAACACATCCAATATGTTGTTTCTCTACAACGGTAGCATCATCATGTGTAGATGGTCATTGAACTTTTTCACCGGGACAAGCAATAGGTTGAGAAACCTTTTATTCTGTAATATTGGGATTACCAAAACAGGTAGAAGCACATTGTTCCACTACACTACAAGCACCATTAGGTTAAAATACATGTTGTTACTTAGTATTGGGAGCACCAAAATGTTCAGAATTCATTATATATATAATTGGTTTAACATTTGATTTATATTACATAAATACAACAGTGAATACATAATAACATGAGGTAACACAATGTATATTACAAAAATTATATAAACTTGTTATAGAAATATCTTTTCTTAATAGTTGAAGAGATTTGAACCCTCTATCAACTATCCAGATCCTTACATAATAGTCTCCTCTGAAATTCCAAACACCATCTTCTTTAGGACCGCTGTTAAATGATTGTGACATCCCAATGAAATTTCCACGCTCAGTTAAATTTTCGTCTTCCCCTTCAGTTTTTTTGGTCGATAACATAACAATTTACCACTTTTAGTTTGCAGTACCTGGAACATAAAATACTTGTACTACATATGATGCCATTGTAAATGGTTCATCTTTGTACCCTTCCTTGCTAAAATCAACTATCACGAATACCAATTCATTTATTTTAACATCACTCTTGTTATTATCCCACTTGCATTGAAAAAGTGGCACTTGTGATGTTGTATAATCCAACTCCCGTATTTTCTTGATGATGCCAATGTATGACATATTCACATAAAATGGATTTCATTCCTTAGTACCAAAATCATGAATTGCTTCAAAAACAAGTGTAAGTCTACTATTTTACATGGTATTGTATTCATAATGTCTATTTTTAAATAATTTATAACCCTTAATTACATTACCCTTGTATGAAAATACATTCACACTTGGTCCTCTTGCTAACCAACTAAGTTGTTCTGAAATTCAATCGAAATTTTTATCGGACTTGTTAAAAATATAGTCCTGAACGCATTTTATAAATTATTGATTATGAAAATTTGATATCCATCTTTAATCCCTTGATGGATGAAAATGAATAATAATTTATTTTTGGGTTTCAACATATGTGGAAACCTCCCAACTATTTTGAAAATTTCAAATGAGGTATTGTTTCTAATCTACAATATTGATATTGACAATATCTCTTCCAGAAATTCTTTCACCCACAAGAATCACAGTGTGATTGGATTTCGGTATAATAATGATTTCTACACCTGATAGTTATTTGATATAGAATTCAACAACTTTCAAAGAAATATTTTTCCCTATAATACAACCCTCAGATAAACTTTGATTTTTGAAATACCGTTTCAAAATATTCATATACCGTTCACTAGGGTACATCCATCTAAAGTGTATAGGACCACATAGTCTAATCACTCTCACTATGTGAACCATATAGTATTCCATTCTATCAATGAATTATAGAAGAAATAACATTTCCAATTTATATAATAGGATGAAAAATACGCTTTACAAAGCCATAAATTTTTCCAAATCTATAACATTACCAAATATAACATTGAAGAAGAAACAAAAAATGGTTAATAAATGAAGGAAATTCTTGAAAAAAATGCAACGTAAAGCTATAGGAATTAGATCTTGCATAAAAACATGACAAACATGTGATTTAAGATCCTTTAACTTTAAATTAGTTTCTGACATGAGATTCTTGATATTTGATGAATACCCTTATCAAATGCTTACTTCATTCAAAAAGTATCAAAACAAATATATATTCTTCCCGTAAAGAGTGTATGCAGCAGGAGGAAGAAAATTTCATTTGTCACCCTTCACTAGCACCAACTTTTCTAATAATCCCATGTGATCTATGTCCAACCAAAACTTAATATCATCCTTTATTTTTTCAAGTGCATTAAGGAATGAACAGATGGAACTATCACATACATTTTTTTCAACATGCCTAACATCAAGAAAATTCCTGACATACATAGAATTCTAGTATGATAATTCAAATAAACTAGTCACTTTTTCTCATTGGTTTTAGTAAGTATTTTCAAAAACTATTTAGCAACAATAGTTTCCACATATTTTATTTTCTCAAAATGTAGATCACCTATTTGTGGAGACAATGTTGTACATTCTTCTGAACTTCAATTAAATGATGTCATCCACGATAGGTACTTATCACATCGGGGTAAAAATCTAAAATGTACAAAAATCAATGTCTTCGATGAATGTTTCAACCTAATTATATATGTACCTTATTCACAAACGAGACACTCTTTAGTTATTTTAATTCTATATTCTAAAAAATTTCCATAAGTAGGAAAGTCATTTATCATCCAATACAACATGGCTCTCAATGGAAAATATTAATTTGTGTAATCATCATACATCGTAACACCTGAATCATCTGCACCTCAATACGATTTACTGTTTGGATGATATAACTCAAAGTGTCTCTTTTTTATTTAAAATTTATATTGATTTAAGTAAAAACAAAAAATGACATATTGAGAACAGATAAAATGTATTAGTATTATTATTTTTATTTTAGTAAAATGATCCATGAGACATTTTTGATGTGTAGTATTCAACGACACCTCAATATGACGCACGGTGTGACTGGTATGACACCAACTGTGTCTTTTAATTTAAAATTAACAGTAATTTACGTAAAAAAGAATGAGTGAAATACTTAAAATTGAGGAAACATATTCATATTAATATTATACTTTAGTAAAATGATCTATGAGTCGTTTGTGACCTATAACTAATTGTAATGCACAATGTTGCTGCTTTAACTCACAGTGGCTTTTTTTATTTAAAATAGAGATGAATTTAATGAAAAACAACAAGTGACATACTAAAACCCAATAAAACACATTCGTATTGTTTTGATATTTTTTGAAAACAATATAATAGTCATTTCTGACATGTAAGGATAATACTCACTTCAATACAACACATAGTGTATCTAGTATCACTCAAAGTGTGGCTTTTTTAATTAAAAATGACATTAATTAAAATAAAAAAGTTACATACTAAAAATTGAGCAAACAAATTTGGATAATTTTTATTTTTTAGGACAATGATCTATTAGTGATTTGAAACATGTATGTATCATCCAAACCTCAAAACAAATCACAGTTTGGTTGGTATAACTCAAAGTGTCTATTTTTATTTAAAATTGACATTAATTTAAGTAAAAACAAAAGTGGCATACTGAAAACTAAGAAAACACATTTGGATTGTTTTTATACATTAGGGAAACGATCCATGAGTCATTTGTGACATGTAGTAGTCAACAATACCACAATCCAATGCATGGTGTGACCAGTATGACTAAAAGTGTTTGTTATCAGTTTAAAATTGACATTTTAGTTCAAAACATTTCACTCACTAGAAACCAAGAAAATACACTCCAATTGTATTAATAACATAGTAAATTAATTCATAAGTCATTTTTTATGCGTATGAAGCTATCTCACATCAAACTGACACGCGATATGACTGGTATGACTCAAAATGCATGTTTCCAGTGAGAAATGATATTTCAGTAAAAAAGCACAAGAAATATACTAAAAACCAAGAAAACACAATCATTTTGTTTTGATACATTAGAAAAACAATCCATAAATAATTTATGATAGGTAAGAATATTCTGCACCTCAATATGATGCATGGTTTGGGCAGTATAACTCCAAATGTGTCATTATTTAAAATTGACATTAATTTTAGTAAAAGAAAAAGTGACATAATCAAAATTGATCCAATGCATTCAGATTATTTTGAAATTTTAGGACAACAATCCATAACTCATTTGTAACATGATGGAATCAACCCCACCTCAATAGGATGCATGGTATGAACAGTATAACTCCAAATGTATTATTCTTGTTAAATATTGATATTTTATTAACATGTAATTTCATATTAATGATTAATTTATTTATTTATTGTATAACTAAGATAATATTTGTTATATTATATATGTGGAATCTTTTTATCATGTTGAGATGATTTGATTAGTAACTGATACCATGGGTGGAAATTTTTGAGAGGGTATCATGGGAGTCAAAAGATGTAATATTAATGTTTTAGAAAGTTTGTTGGTCATTTGTAAATGTAATTATATTAATCATTTTGTTTGAAATCTATATAGAATTTTATTTTTTCTATATACCATGGGGGGAAATTTTTATATTGATGATGTCAATAAAATGTATATAGATGGTTTTCTTCTGATTACGCTATTTAAGTTTTGGTTTTCTTCTAGGTGGGTTGTTATATAAACAACACACCGCTGGAAAATAGGCCTTTATCAGAACTAAAACCACTGATAATGCCGCCGTATAATTATTTCAATTAACAGTGCTTTTTTAGCATTGTTAAAATCCATTTTCCATGTTGTGAAATTCCATATTTGTAGTAGTGTTTACCACTCTCCCATCATGTTTGTTTCTCCCTTTAATGATATATCTATTTATTTATATATATATATATTCCATAATATTTGTTTATATATTTATATTAATATATATTTATAATAATATATATATGTATATTTATTCATATATTAATATATATATATTAATATGTAATGTTAGTTATATTTATATCTACTTATTAATATATATATATATATAGTTATATTTTTTTATTCTTATATTTTTTCGTATAATATATATATATGATTATTTTTAAATACATTTATAAAATTTGTTTTTCTATGTGTGTAAATAAATATATAAATATATACATACATATATACAACATACACAAACAGACATATATATATATATATTTTATGTGTATCTGTAAGTATAATTATACATATTTATATATATTCACATATACTATAAATTAATATGTATATGAATATGTTAAAATATATTGATAATATATATCAGTTTATTAATACAGACACGGACTAATATATATATATATACACACAGACATTATATAAGTATATAAATATTTATATATTTGTGTTTCAAATAAAATAGATATAAGTTTTTATTTAGATAAGGCTTATATATTGGGAAATATATTTTATATGTAAATATGTTTTATTATTTATTTATAAAATTATATTTTTATGTGTGAATATATAAAAAATATGTATATATTGTTATATATTTTGTTTTAAATAATACTAAATTGTGAAAAATGATAAAATTTCAAATCCATAATATCAATATGACTATGATTCCATTGAATAAATTCATTCCCTAATGAAAAGGGAAATAATACCCTCTTAAATGAGGCTGAAATTCCATCGAATGTTAAAAAATTTGGGTATCCCAACTAAAAACTCAGTTTTGTTGGTGCATTTAGCAATGTACTGATGAAACTATCACATTAATTTTGTTAACATAAATAACTTCAAGAAAATTTCTGATGTACATACAATTCTATTATGACAATTCAAAAAAAATTATAACTTTTTCAACCGATTTTCAAAAGGTCTTTAAAAAATGGTTTACCAAAAGAAGTTTCCACATCTTTTAGTTTCTCAAATTGTTGATCACCTATTACTGGAGATGGTGTTGTACGTTCTTCTGAACATTCATTTATTGATGTCATCCAAATAGGTACTTATCCCATCAGGGTATAAATCTACAATGACCTAGAAACATAGTCTTGGGTGAATGTTTCAATCGAATTGATTGTGTAACTTGTTCGAAAATGAGACACCCTTTAGTTCCTTTAATGCTATATCCTAAGAAATTTCCATAAGTAGGAAAGTCATTTATCATCCGTTACAACATTTGTCACAATGTTATGTCATCATTTTTGTAATCATCATACCACACAACACCTAAATCATGTGTACCTTAATACGACACATGGTGTGTCTAGTATAACTCAAATTGTCTCTTTTTATTAAAAATTGACATAAATTTAAGTAAAAAACAACAACTGACATACTTGGAAATGTTAAAACATATTTTTATTGTTTTTATATTTTATTAAATTGATAAAAGAGTCATTTGTGACGTGTAGTATTCGACCACATCTAAATACGACACATAGTGTGATTGGTATGACTCCAAGTGTGTCTTTTTATTTAAAATTGACATTAATTTATGTAAAAAAATTGACATACTAAAAAATAATAAAATGCACTCAGATAAAATTTATATGTAAGTAAAATGATGAATCAATCATTTGGGACATGTAGCAATCAGTCTTACCTCAATACAACAGACAGTGTGGCATGTATAACTCAAAGTGTCTCTTTTTATTTAAAATTGACACGAATTTAATTAAAAACGAAAAGTGATATATTGAAAACCAAGAAAACACATTAAAATTGTTTTGATGTTTTAGTAAAATAATATATTAGTCATTTGTGGCATGTATGGATCATTAAAACCTCAATAGGACACACAGAGTTGCCTGTATCACTCAAAGTGTCTCTTTTTATTTAAATATGACATGAATTTAAGTAAAAACAAGTGACATACAGAAAACTGAGAAAACACATTTGGATTCTTTTGATTTTATAAGAAAATGATCTATTATTATTTATTTACATATGGGGATTATAAAAACTTCAATTAAATTCAGGGTGTGCCCGGTATAACTAAAAGTGTCTATTTTTATTTAAAACTGACATTAATTTTCCGTAAACACAAAATGTGGAATACTGAAAACTGACCAAATACCTTCATATTTTTTTTGAAAATTTATGATAACAATCCACAAGTCATTGGTGATGTCTGTGAGACAACCACACCTCAATATGACATGTGATGTAACTAGAATGACCAAAATTTTCTCTTATTATATTGAAATTAAATATTTAGTTCAAAACGTGTCACTCACTATAAGACAAGAAAACACACTCCGACTATCGTGATAATTTAGGAAAAATTTTTATAAGACATTTGTGAAATGTATGAATCAGTGTCACATAAAACCAATGCACAATACGATTGGTATGACTCAAAATGTTTGTTTCATGTTTGAAATGATATTTTAGTAAAAAAAATGCAGAAATACTAGAAACTGAGAAAATGAATTCAAAATGTTTTGATACTTTAGGAAAGAAATCCATCAGTAATTTGTGATATGGATGAATCATCCCATCCTTAATACGATGCACAATCTCTCCGGTTTAACTCTAAATGTTTCATTATTTAAAATTGACATTAATTTTAGTAATGGAAGAAGTGACATATTCAAAACCAGGAAAATTCATTTCGATTGTTTTGACATTTTAGGACAGTGATCCATAACTCATTTTTAATGGGTAGGAATCAATCACTCCTCAATAAGACTCACAATACGACTGGTATAACTCCAAATATGTCATTTTTATTTAATAATGAAATTTTATAAATGTTTTATTTCATATTAATCATTAATTTAAGTCTTTATTATATTACTAACATAATATTATTTTCATATATAGGTGGAATTTTTTTCATGGGTTGAGATGATCTGTTTGGAAACTAACACCATGGGGGGGAATTTTTGAGAGGGGGTCATGGTTTTCAAAAGATGAAATATTAATGTTTTTTAATTTTTTTGGATAGTTTTAAATGTAATTATATAAAAAATTTGTTTGCAATGTAATTTTTGTTCTATATACCATGGGTGGAAATTTTTGTTTTGATTATGTCAATTAAATATATATATCAGGTTTTCTTTTGGGTGTACTTTTTAAATCTCAGTTTTTCATCTAGGTGTGTTGTCATATAAACATCACACTATAGCTTTCTATGCCTTTATCAGTGCCAAAAAAGTGCTAATAACGTCCCCCCTTATAATCGCTATGATTAACAGTACATTTTTAGCATTGTTAAAGGCCATTTTACGTGCTATGAAAGGTCATATGGGAAAAAATGTTTACCACTTGTCCATCTTATTTGGTTCTCCAATTAATGATATATATATATATATATATTTATTTATTTATTCGTATATTAATATGGATTTATATTAATATGTATATATATATATATGTATATATATATTTATTTATTAATGTATTTATATATAATATTAGTTATATTTATATATTTTTATTTATATATAGTTCTTTATATATATTTTTTGTTATATTTTTTATCCATATATTCATTATTATATTATCATATATTTATAATATTATTTTTAAATACATTTATAAAACAATTTATTGTATGTGTGTGTACAAATAAATAAATATATAAATAAATACATATATAAAACACACACACACATATATATATACTATATGTGTATCTGTAAGTATAATTTTACATATTTTTATATATTCAGATATATTATATATTAATATGTATATTCATATGTTAGAATATATATAGAATATATAAATGAGTTTGTTAATATAGACAATCTCTAATATATATATTATACACTCACACACATTATATAAGTATATAAATATCCATATATTTGGGTTTTAAAGAAAATGGATATTTTTTATATTTATATAAAGCTTATATATTGAGAAATATATTTTATATGTAAATATGTTTTATTTCTTATTTATAAAATTAAATATTTATGTGTGAATATATAGATAATATGTATATATTGATATATATTTCTTTATAAATAAAAATTAATTGGGAAAAATAATGAACTTTTAAAGACATAATTTCAATATGAATGTTAACCATATGAATAAATTCAGTCCCCACTAAAAAAGCGCATATAGACCCTCTAAAATGAGGCTGAAATTCCATCGAATGTTAAAAATTATGGATATCGCAACATAAAACTTAGTTTTAGAGGACTTTTAGGAATATATTTTCCCTCAAACAATGTGAAAATGGGATCTCATATGTCACCAATGTGTAGATCTAATTGTAGACATCAATTTGATATGTAGTAGATCTTAAATGGACGGCTGGATCACAAGTTATTGTCTTTTGATGTTTGAGATACATTTTTAACTTATTGTAGATCTTTTATTATTATTTTTTGTGTCTTAAAATTATTTTTAAATGATTATTAATTTATAATAATTAGGAAATTATTAATTAAAAATAAATTTTTAAATATTTTAAATCCATTTTCACTAAACATATTATATATTTGGTGTAAATGTCTATCTATTCTTATCTGAAATTTATTTAGAATATATATATTATATTTATATCAATATCAATATATTTATATATTTATAGATAATTTTAATTTTTTTGAAATATATCATTTATCAGTGCTAGTAAAGAAGATCTAATAAATACCCCTCCTTTATCAGTGCTACAAAAATGGTTCTGATAAAAGGGTAATGTTAACAAAACTTTTTTAGCACTATTAAAAGTACATTTTATTAGTGCTTATTTTTAGCGTTGATAAAGCTACCCCCATTATCAGCATTTTTTTGCACTCCTAAAGTGTGGTTCTATGAAAAATTGTTTCTATGGTAGTGTCCCCACCCAAGCTTCCTTTTTATTTTTCATTTACCTGATAGAATATACTTTTAAGAAGCTACCATCTTTTGTTTAATAGAATTGGGGCTGGCAGGATGACCCAAAAAGAGTTGAGAGTCTTACATTTAGAATACATTATCAAGAGTTTATAAATAATATTATTTAATGTGATATGTATATGAAAAATACATATTGTTTTTGGATGATCCATATATTACATAGTTTTATGTGTACAAGAGGATATACACTAACAATAGTATTGGGTAGATTGTTGGTGACAGACAGTAACAGATTGTATTTAATGATTTTTTAATATTTTTAAATTAATATAATTTATTTTTTTATCATTTTAAATCTATTTTTTGTAATTATAAGAGATATATTATTCAAAGATTCCTCATATGTTTGGGTGTTAGGCTAAGACTGATGGGGTGTACAATGCCTCATGTGTGCATGTTTGGATGCGACAACTTAGTCGTGGTTGGTTGAAAAGTGGTACTTAGAAAGACATGGTGTTTGAAATTGGTTTACAATCGACACTGATTAGTTACAATGGCACTGAAGTGATGTCATAATTTAGCACCAAATGTAGTGTGTATGAGATCATCTTCCTTATCTTATGTAGTAATGTCCCAAAAAATCCGTATAATTTTTTATAAATTATATAGAATTATTTCGAGACCATGAAATCTAACGGCGTGCGATTCTGAGGCTTGGAGTGCCCGGAATAATCCATCGAATTTTGGTTGAGTTTTAATTAGCGTGTGTAAGAATTTTTCCTCAAAAATTAGAATAAATCATAAACGGTAACTCATATCAGAAATCTAAGTGCACCGTTGCGTTTAAGATGGCATTCTTATTCTTGTTGTGACTTATGTTTAGTCGGTGCGGGCCTCCTATGAGAAAACCCAGAAATGGTATAACTATAAATAAAATAATTTAATAAATTATTTTATTTTTCATATTCTTATAACTCACAAATGGTAGATCAGATTGAAAATTTGAGACTATCACTGTACTCGTGAGGGAATTCTTTATTAAAGAAGATATTAACTTTGGCTAGCTCTGGCCACCTATGATAGTTAGTTTTTGGACATTAAAAAATTAATTAAGTAACAATTATTTTATTGTAAAATCCATAACATTTAAACAGTAACTTGGTTTTTAAATCTGAGAGTATTGTTGGGTTTTTTGGGGCGTATTTCACTTAAGCAGAGCCAAGCCTCAACCGATGCAGGTCAAGGGTGACTGTTATAATTTTTCCGAACTTTTTTTCGAGTACGTTTAGTAAATGCATGAGTGGTGTTATATAACTTTTTAATCAGTGCTCAGAATTGAAATCTGAGGGCACCGTTTAACTCACATTGGTGATATTCTCATAAGGAGACCATCACCTTGACCGCAGTTGGGTGAGGGTGAATGTTAGTTTTCATGAATTTTGTAGGAGAGTTAAAAGAATAAAAATAAAATAAAGAACAACTTTTATTTTATTTTTAAAACATCTCATTTGATGTTTAGTGGTGGGGACCACCCGAACTAAAAATCTCCAATTTAAATTCAACGGTATAGACCACCCGACCCTTGAACTCTCCCTTTAATGGGAGATAACACTTGGTTTTCCTCCCATTGATGTTCCAACATAATTGTTTTATTTAATAAACTTATTTGGAACTTCACCATTTTGTTGGAGGATTGTTAGAAAAATGGAGAGATCTGGAGAACTTGGAAAGAGATTCATCAATGAAGAACATCCACTACAACAAAGAGCATCCTCCTGAATCGGGGAACGAGAAAGATGCTTGAGCCCGGATCGAAAACATCTTGTGGGAGAAACGAATGTTGACATCACCATCTCATCGACTTCATCTTCTTCCTCATGCCACCTCCAACGGACAATCGAGGTAGGGGGTTTTTATATGTTTGAATTTGTTTTTTTATTATTCATATCCAAAATTCACGATGACGATGTCCAAAAGGTCATGGTCATAATTATATACATAAACCATGTTCCTCTTTCTTTTTATTCTTTGCACATTTTTCATGCGTTCTTCAACACATACTAATAATTAGTTCTGGAAACCCGGAGTTTTGATAAGAACGATATATTGATGTGAATACCTCGATGTAAGGATCACAAATATGTGATAGTTTAATTTTTCAGGCCTGGAACAAGCCACAATGTCTCACGGAAGGAGGCGACCAAATATTTATTGGCGCAGGAAATGCAATATTCAGCTGAGTGCGGTAGATGGACGTGGAGCCCCCGACCCGAGGTTAGCGAATATGCGATCATTTTATTTTTCATGGTTAGAATGAAGATACGACAACCAACAGAAGGACCAACGTGGCGTAGCAGGGAAGTCTGGCGTGGCTAGTGTAGGTGGTGTGTGTGCAGCAAGTGTTGCATTGTGGCTCCGGCCGACGATGAGGCAGATTAAGAAGCGGCATGAGTAGGCAGCATGGAGGAGGCAGGTCCTGTGCGAGGCAGAGGTGCAGCGGATTCCCGGTACGTGTACTGGGGTTAAAAATTGTGGATGAATAAAATTAGATCTGAGAGAGGGGGGAATAGATAGGAAATAAAATTGAAATAAATATGAATATAAAAAAAGATAAAGGTGCTATTTGGACTCGTGTGCACCAAAATGGGATACCCCTCTTGTGCGTGAATCTCAAATGAGATTGGAGAGAGAAACATTTAATGAAATTAAAAAATAATAATATAATAATATAATTATTATTTGTGGTTGTTAAAACCCTAATTCATCTGTAACTTATATGTGCGACCTCAGTTTCATGAATCATCAGTGGCAGTGTGACCCTGACTTTGAGACTAAAATTATGAGTCCAAAGTTGGATGTATTTTTTGGGTTTTTGGATCAAGTACCCGAAACGATCAAATTATAATAATAAATTCTTATTATTATATCTTCAACCCTATATATCTCTTATGTGTGAAATATGATTGACTTAGTGTCCGTGGAGACGCGATCCTGTCATTAAGACGGTCGATTTAAGTAAAATGTTGAATATTAAATTCTGGTTCATGGCTCACGTTCACAAAACACCCCATAACAATAATATTATTATTGTGGGATCTTTTATTCCACATATCTCCCTCATACGGTGTCGAAATTAAGAACTGCCTACGGAACTAGAAACCTTGGATCGAGGTGGTCCTTTTGGTATACCCTACTTGAGTTTGGATAATGTTGGGGCATGTCCGGGTTGGATCGAGCACGAATCCAACTAGGACCTCGGGACATAAAGGCCAATAACATACAAACCAAACATCCGATTGGCGCACCGTATGTTGTGTTGAGATTCATTTTTCTTGGCAGTACTTTGGGATACTTCATCGTGGGAATATATGTGGTAGTTGGAGAATCGACCAGTGGCTTGAGTAGCAGACCCTCTCGGAGACAAGCGATCTTAGTGCAGGAACCCTTTAGCTAGCTGTGACAATGTAATAGGATCATGGGTGGGTCTAATGACTTACTGTGACAATGTACGGGGATCCTGTGTGGGTCTTATGACATACTAATAATGTACTAGGATGATGTGTGGGTCTGACGACGTACTGATGATGTACTAGGATCATGTGTGGGTCTGAAAAAGTACTAATGATGTACTAGGATATTGTGTGGATCTGACGACGTACTGATGATGTACTAGGATCTTGTTTGGGTCGGAAAACGTATTGGAGATGTACTAGGATCCTATGTCGGTATGTTGACGTACTGATGATGTACATGGATCATGTGTGGGTCTAACGATATACTAGGATCTTGTGCGGGTCTAGAAATGTACCAGGATCCTGTGTGGGTCTGACGATGTACTACGATCCTCTGTGGGTCTAATGCTGATTTAGGATCCTTTGTGGATCTGCCTCTTAATAGAGTAAAATGATTCAGTAGTTACATATAATCATCTCTACTATTGTACATAAGATATTCCGGGTGTGAGCTGAGTCTGTACCTTGTGGTATTTTCCCTTCGTGGGGATACCTTGGTGGTAATATTCAATGTGGTGTACCTGTTTGGTACTTACCTTTGTGGTATTTCTTCCATTATGGAACATTTGTGCTCTGGGCTATTGAGTTGGAATTTGTGTTTCCTCATGATTGAAATGGGTATACTTGATAACATAGGTATATGTATGGTCATATACCTAAGTAGGGTTTTTAGTTGATTTCATGATTTTTGGTTTATCCTTTGTGGATTTTGAGAGACTTTGAGGGTCTTGGGGTCCCTATTATGTATAGTTATACTCACCCCTGCTCGGGCTATGCCCTCACCTTGTTGTGTTGGTTGAATACGATGGACAATGCTGACTGAGGACGAGGGTACTAGGACTGGAGGTATCATAGAGGTGGACCCTAGATGAGGTGTACCGTAGAGACGACTATTCGAGAGATGTACCTACCTTTCAGGTATGATCCTTGGATGGTGTTCACAGGAGTTGTCCCGTTTAATTGTACCTTCTAGTTTCATGTACTTTCTAGTTGGCCGTGTATTCTGACCCCTTTTATTTATTGTACTCACTCTATTTACTATTCAGTTTACCTTTTGTTTGTATCCAGTTGTGTGCTTGGATGTGTGTGTATAGGTCATACAGGAAATGCCTTCCTGGTTTTAGGGAAATATGTCTGTAGTGATAGTCGCCAGCCCTAGGCATATGGAAGGCGGGCTTGGAGTAGTCACCGCACAGGCCCCGAGGGATGGGTCGTGATAAATTGGTATCAGAAGAGTCAGTTCTACTGTAGAACATAAGACTCAGATATTCATAACGGAAATAATATTACATATAGTGAGTGTGGTTATCAGTTTAGGGTATCCAATGTTGGTGTGGCGGCAGATGTATCCATACACTATAACCCTGACTTATGATTTCTGACTCAGTGCACGAAAACTATGACTGCGTGTGTGTTTTGAAATGTTTTCTTCTATTTTATTTGAGTCAGCTCACCAGGTATCACTAAATGGAAATGGCGTACCTGTTCCCAATCATGATTTCGCTACATAGACTGCCAACTAGGATTCCCGAGTGAGTACACAATGATGGCCCAATGAGTGATGAGGATTCGGTGTAGGGCCGTCTAACAATGTTGGAACCTTTGGGTGGTGTACCAGCAACACCACCACTCATTGGGCAGTAGTTTCCACCAGCCGCACTGGTGGATGGTGCATGCCCACTGATCATATTCAATGAGTTCCAAACCAGGAGGCCTCTGTGGTTTCTTGGAGAAACAGGTTCTCACGCAGCTAAGGGATGGCTGGAGGTGGTTGCTAGAGTCTTCGCCTAGTTCAGACACTGGTAGAGATGATGATGATCATATATACTAGAATTTTTCACTGAGTGATGATGAGGATAGTCCACATAGTAATGAATCTTGGGTATGTGGTCCATTACCTGAGATAGTACCTTCGGGTAGTGTGTCGTCTATATCCCTTCCTGTTGGTCAGTAGTTACAACGGGTGGTACCGGTAGACGACACATATAGGCTTAGTGCCTTACGTGTGATTCAGCATCAGATACCCATCAGGTTCTAAGGTGATCTCGACTCACAGGACGTTGAGGAATGGTTTGAGGAGGTGGTTGAGATTTCATTGGAGCATTTATAGCTTTGGCAGGACGACATGTCGGTAGGTGAGTATTCATCTAGGTGTACCAATCATTCCTTGAACTCGATGAATACGATACAATCAGTGCTGCAGAGCTTGGACCTCTGAGCGAGGAGTCTTTAGGGACATCCAATATAGAACTATTCCTCTATGCTTTCCAACTTATGTTAGGTTACTAGAGAGAACTTTTGTGGTTGAATATTCTTGGGATGAGAGGTTGCATCTAGTAAACGTTAGTAGTGGTCAAGTAGGAAACTGGCGCCAGTATCAGAGACTAGGGCATGTAAAATGTTTCAGGAAGAGGATATGATAGGGACAGATAAATATGTAGGGATATAGACATGGAAACAATGCTAGGAGATCAGCATGAGGTGGTGTTCACATCAACATGTTACAAACCACCCCCTATGTGGTCCCCACCGGGCACAGGGAGTTGGAGGATAGGGGAAGGGAGTAGCTACATGTAGTCAAGGAGTGTGAGATGATTCGAGGTACAGTCTGTGTCTAATACTAGTTTTCATATCAACAAACATCAGCACCAATCATTGTATCCTTTTGATGGTTTCGGGCACAATGGAAGATCATAGGAGGATGTGCCCACTTGGATTTTTTTCATTAGAAATGATCAATATGGGATCAATACAACGAAAAATGACAGTCTCCATGGATCCAATCATAAAAATAGAAAAATAAGAAGGATGGTCCCAGAACCACAAACGAGGACCATCAAAGGTTGATTATAATTAATTCAATTAATTGAAAAGTACCTTTTTGGGTGTTCTTTCATCGTTGATATTCTTCATCTCGTTCCGATGTGATTCATTTGTGCATCATAGAACCCAAGAGTAGACTTCCTCTAGTGGTGATCTACACATGCACCACGTATCTATGTACGTTGCCAAATGATTTTCTATGTGATAGCGTGAAGAATCATTTTCTAGCGTTGTCTACCTTAGATCGTTTTGATCTGATGAAGGAGGATCTCTCTTGGTCTTGGGAGCGTTCTTGTAGGATGGATTTCTCTTAACCTTGAAGGAATTCTCCAGAATTTTTGTGCACAATGATTGGGGAAAAGTGTTGGGGTTGAGAAAATATTTATAATCAGGTTTGTGGATATAGAGTTATGACAATAAATAAATGTGTTACGCATTTTATTTATTTAATTGACTCTTATTGACAATAGCCATGTCGAATAATTAATTCCTTGACATGTGCCCATGCTGATTGTAATAAATATCATTTAATAAAACAATATTATATCCTCAAAATCCCGATTAGAAAAACTACAAGGGTTTTAATAATTAATAGATGGTGTGTACTTTTTTTCATAAAACTACACGGTGTGTAATCATTAATACACAGTGTGTAATTTATTTTTCATTTCCATTACAAAATGAAAACTACACACTATGTAATAATAAATACATGTCGTGTACTTGTTTTCAAAATAAAAACAACACAGCGTGTAATCATTAAAACAGGACATGTACATATTTTCATTTTATTCTACCTCGAACCTTAAAAATGATTTAGGCTTCCTTGAATTATTATTAAACCACATACGAGAATAATATTTATAAAACATGAGACACATGAATAAAAATAATTTGTGACCGTCTAGGCATCGTTCTCGTTGGCATTAAGCGTGCTTACCTAATGTCCAAGATTACTATCTAGAAATTGGTCAAGGCGCCCAAGATAAAGAAGTTAATGACATATTGACGTGTCACCTCATATGACCTATTACCGTGTAATTTAATCCCTTTATCTCAATATCTCATCAAGTAGCTTTCATGGTAGTGTCATAAACCTATATTCTTGATCTGTCGTTCTTTGACAACCTGAAATAAACTCGTCGTTACACCATGGCCCTGAAATTTCATGTGACGGTTCAATTTGATTCAATGGGTCGAGATATCAACTTCCATAAATGGAAGGGAAAAATCCTTCCTCGAATTATCCATTAACAATATGTCATTCGTGACACACGCATCATACCCTACATCCCGCAAACTATCTTCGTGATGGTTTTCGTCAGCAAATCTAAGTGCTCGTGTCATGACATGAGTTAATGATAATATTTTTGTCTAAGGTCCATTACACACACTCGCGGATACCAATGTACGATGACACCAAGACATGTGGAATTACTAATTGCGGGTCTGTTCTCATAATCTCCCATCTTGGAGATTACCATGTGAAAAATCCAGGAGAGAGAGTCTCTGCTTCTTATGAGTACTCACACATGACAGTCTGTATACTCTATGTCATGTCATAGTATGTCATCCAACCGTAGAACTTTATTTATGAATATTGTTATATCATTTCAAGGTTCCCATTACAGCATGGATCTTCCATGACCTTATTAATGAAATATATATTCCCGGACATTATTATATTATATTAATGAAGAATAATGAACAATATATAATAAGTGTACATTCATGTAATCAATGTACAAATAGTTGGTTCTCAGGACACCAACACTAACAAACTCCCACACTGACTAGATCCAATTTCCTACGACTTTTAGTCCACTATACCTCACATGATGATCATGTTTCTACTAAGTCAATGCTTTAATCAAGGAGTCCGCCACATTGTCTTTTGTGGAAATAATGCTCACTGCAACTTCACCACTCTGAGAAAAATCCCTCAAGAGATAATACTTCTGAAGTATGTCCTTTTTCCACTGATGTGACCTTTAATCTTTTTCAAGTTCCACCGCTGGAGTGTTATCACAATAGTGTGTGATAGGATCTTTACTTATAGGTACTACATCCAACTCTTGGGCAAAGATTCACATCTACATTTCTTCTTTATCTGCCTCATAAGTTGTGATATACTCAGACACCGCTTTAGAATCTGCCACTACACTTTGCTTTGAGCTCTTCTAACTTACTGTACCTCTATTCAAACTGAAGATGTATCCAGTCTGCAACTTCATGTCATCTTGATCAGTTTGGAAACTAGAATCTACATGTCCTCTAATGACTAGTTCCTCATATCCTCCATAAACTAGGAACATGTGCTTAGTACGCCTCAGATACTTAAAGATAGTCCTAGATGCCATCCAATGGCAGTCTCTTGGATCAGCTTGATATCTGCCTGCCACACTTAATGCATAAGCAACATCTATCCTCATACATAGCATAGAATACATGACTGACCCAATCACAGATTGTTAAGGGAACCTTTCCAATTTCGTTCTTTTCTCATGTGTCTGAGGACACATTTTCATGGAAAGATTAATTCCATGTGACACTAGAAACAATACCATCATTGATGGTTCCATACTGAATCTCTTCAGTATCTTTTCAATATATGTACTTTGACTCAGGCCCAGAATTCTCTTGGATCTATCACGATGGATCTTGATCCCAAGAATATATGTTTCCTCTCCCAAGACTTTTATAGAGAAGAATTTATCCAACCATTCCTTAACTGACTATAAGATAGGTACTTCATTTCCAATTAGTAATATGTCATCAACATATACTATTAGGAAAATGACTGCAGTTCTACTAAACCTTTTGTAGATACAAGGCTCAAATTCATTCTTAACAAAAAAAAAATTATGTTACGGCTTCTGAAAAATGAATGTTCCATGAAAATGATGCATTCTATAATCCATAAATAGATTTATGCAACATTCATTCCTTGTTGGAATCTTTTGGAGTCACAACCCCTTCAGGTTATGTCATGTAGACATCTACTTAGTGGTTCCCATTAATGAATGGTGTTTTGACATCCATTTTCCAAATTTCATGGTCATGGTAATCAGAAATGTCCAATAGGATTCTGATAGATTTCAGGATCGCAACCAGTGAAAAGGATTCATCATAGTCAATTCCTTGATTCTATCTAAAACCTTTCCCAACCAGTCGAGCCTTATAGGTGCTGACTTGTTCCTCCATGTCCAGTTTCTTCTTGAATACCCATTTATTACCAATAGTCTTTACATCAACTGGAAGATCTATCAAAATCTAGAATTTGTTTTGGTATATTGAATCCATTTAAGAATTCATGGATTCTTGCCACATGGCAACGTATTTTCCACTTGGCAACGTATTTTCTTTCAACTGCTTCCTTATAGGTAAGAGAATCATCATTGTCAACCAATAATTAGTCACCATCCTCGGTGAAAAGAAAACCACATCATTCTGGTTCTCTCACCTCTCTCGTGCTCCTACGTAGTTCTTGTGTCACTAGAACATATTGTTCTTCCACAAGGCTTTTTTGAATCTGTTCTTGTACTAACGCTTGTGTTTCTTGAGCATTGACTTCATCGAAGTCTATCTCACTCCCACTATCTCATTTGGAGATGTTCTCCCTCTAAAGGAATACAGCATGTCTTTCCACAATAACTTTTTTATCTAAGGGGTCATATATGGAATATCCCCTTTTTTCCTTGGGATATCCTATGAAGATACACATTGTGCCTCAGAGTGCAATTTTGTTACCTGAAGTGGCCTTAACAAATGCTTCGCTACACCACACATGTAAATTCGATAACATGGCATCGTTTACACTCCATAACTCATATGGAATAACATTTATCGATTATTTTGGTACTTGGTTTAGTTTGTTTACTGCTGTTTGTAATGCATATCCCCAAAAGGATATTGGAAGACTCACATGAATCATCATTCATCTCACCATGTCCAACAGGGTGCAGTTCATCCTTTCACTTACAGCATTCCACTGAGGTGTGTAAGGAGGAGTGAGTTGAGATAGTATCCCAAACTCCTATAAGAAATCAATGAAGTCCTGATTAAGATATTCTCCTCCTCTGTCTGTGTGGAGTTTCATAATCTTCTTACCAAGCTGGTTCTCAACTTCATTCTTGTAGTCTTTGACCCAATCAAACTAATCTAACTTATACCTCATTAAGTAAATATATCCATATCTACTATGATCATCATTAAAAGTTATGAAGTACAAGAACCCACCCCTTGCTTCAACTGGAAATGATCCACACACATTTGTGTGTACTAATTCTAGAATCTCTTTAGACCTTTCACCTTTCCCACTAAATAGGGCTTTGGTCATTTTTCATTGTAGACATGCATGACAAACAACAAGTTGTTTTAGTTCGAAAGAATCTAAATACCCATCATGATGTAAATTTTTCAAAAGTTTATCATTGACGTGACCAAGCCGGTGAGGTCAATGTTGGGTGTGGTATGAGTCATGTGAATTAACTTTTTCATTGATTTCCATTACTTGGTTTTTGTAGTCGTACACATAAAGGTCATTATATAAATGTGCCCTACCAAAACAAATGCTATCTTTATAATATTATAAACATTAATTTCCACACTTGAAGATGATTCCATAAGTATCTAATATGGATACTGAAATAATTTTTTTGGTTACAGAGGGTACATAATAACATCCTTTCAATACCAAGACCATCTTATTAGGCAATGTGAGGTGGTAGTCTCTGACAGTTACAACAGTGAGTTTGGCTCTGTTGGCTGCTTGTAAATCCGCCTCACCTTGGTCAATCATTCTAAATCTACTTGGTTCTTGTATTTGGATACAGATGTGAGCACCACAAGTAGTATCTAATACCAAATTAGTATAAATGGATAGATTGCATTTGTTAACAAATGCAGCTGATGATTCCCCTTGCTTCCTTGGCTGGGTGCATTTTTTCTTCAAGTGTCCCTTCATGCCACATGCGAAACAAATAGCATCATGTTCTCTTGCATCCCCTTTGATCTTACTTTTCTTGGATGGACTTGAAGAATTTTGGGCTATAATCTTTTCTCCACCCCATTCCTTTTATTCACCATAAGGACAAAGGCTTTTTAGGCTTCATATCATTTTCCACTTGGCGAATGAGGATAAGGATATCTGATTGAGACATCTCAATGTTGTCCATGTTGAAATTTACAACAATGTTAGAGAATCTCTAGGGGAGTGATGAAAGGATGAGATTGGTACCCTGTTCTTTAGGGAGTTTAAACCCTAGAACCTCCAAGCGCTCAATATAGCCAATGATCTTTGCTATATGAGTCCCAACTTGGGCACCCTGTCCATTCATTCTCTGGAATTAAGCCTTGGAGATCTCAAACCTTTCTTGTATTGCTCCCTCCAAGTATAGACCACGGAGGTTCTCAATCATGCTATAGTAATCCCTGTCTTCATGAGATTTCATGAGCTAACTAGACATTGATGATAACATTAAACATTTAATGTTGAGTACATCATTCAAATGTTGGTCATATACTAGGAAATCATCATCAATTACCCCTTGGGTGGGCGGATAAGGAAGCGAGGACTCCATCACATAAAACTTTCGTTCATGATGTAGGATAACCTGAACGAACATAAACCATTCCTAAAAGTTACTGCCTATGAATATATTGTCTTTATCCAGAATTGATCGCAGATAAAATGTGGTTAACGATTTTGTCATATTGATTCTACAAATTAATCGATCATATTTATCAGTGCCTTTTAATTAAATTTTGAATAAAAAATAAATGATTTTAGTAATTCTCCCACTATTTTATCAAGTCCCAATGGACCTCACCATTGACCATGGAATGTTCAGTTGCCATGAAATTCTAGTGGCAATGATCCATATTACCCTTCGCATAACCCCAAAAATTGTTAGTCATGCTATTTTAATGTATTTAGGTAGGAAGGTCTAAGCCAACTATGAGCTTACAATTCCTTGATCTGTTGAGTGGACTCCCCAATACTGAAATCTTGACATAGATTTCCTCAACACTTGACTCAATTTTACAACATGTCTAGCAAGGTCTACTCCTCTTAATGTAAAATGTTTAAGTCAACTCAAAACATTCATAAGATGTTCTTTTATAAATGTAAGTTTCCCAACAAGGTTTGGTCAAACACATAGTTTTTTTGAGTGTTGCCCTTAATCATGTAATAGAAGGCATGGTCTAACATAATTTGGTATTTGAGGGATTTTATTCATTTTTCGTAGTTTATCAATATCACATGATTGTTAATGTTAAGTGACTATTTCTTAAGTGATCAAACATGTTTCGATAATGTTTACTCATAGTCTGATATATATTTTTTTCGAACTTTGCATGCTTGTTTATTTCATTAATTATGTGATTGCGACAACACATTCATAATAAATAAACCATGAAATTAGTGATAAATAAAATAAGATGACATGATCAGGAGCTTCTATTGGTTAGAGTATCTAACGGTTTTAATAATATAACCCTGACCTATGAAAAAACACCTTGAACCTGATGGTTCAGGTTTTGCAGCTCCCACCTGTCCACCTTTGTATCTTCATGGGATGGATTCACCACAGCTTCTGGTTTTGAACCGTCTCCTCTAACTTGGTAGAGCCTCCATTACATGGGGTTTACAATAAAGAATCCATGGGCATACATGCCCTACATATTTTTGGACGAAGGCTCACTGGCCAAAAAATTTAAATTAAATAAATTTAAATGAAACCATACACACACAAATGGTCTTTGTTCTAGCTCATGATAATCCATATCATGCAACGACATTTACGCATATTTAGAATTTAAATTCTTTTAATCTATCTTTCATTTAAGATAAGTCACGCTTGAATTCAATTGATTATGATATTATAATTATTCAATTCTTTATCTTAAATTCCTTTCTAAATTTTCATGAGATTTTTCTCATCCATATTCCTTGTAATTGTCTTTGTACTTTGGAGGAAACCTGGTGAAATCCCATTTCTGGAAAGTACACGGGGTGTAGGATATATTACAGATCGTGTATTTTTCTCCCTTTATCCAAAGTACACGCCGAGGGATTTGGAGTGTTTTCTGTAATTTGGAAATTTTAGAGTACATGGTGTGTAGATTAATATAACACGATGTGTACTTCCTTGTTACGCAGTCACCGACCCGGCATCCCATGTACGTTGTACATGGCATCTCCTTGTACACGGTTTCACCTGGGTCGGATCGGACTACACGTTTTGTTGATTCATCATAAATGTCGTGTATTTCTGGTTTCCATGTGCCATTCAATTCTGTTCAACAAGATGTTATAAATATTTAGGCATGCTCAATTCACATAGTGTGGTTTGGCGGACTAGTACTGGTTTTTTGATCCTAAGTACATGAAATATAGTTTTCACTACACACATTGTATTCTTATGTTGTACAGACATAATGAGCGGCTCCTTCGGATGCATTCCTCATTTTTATTTTAATCAAAATTAAAATTAAAAAGTTTTTTCTATGATGTCAATCATGAAACGATGTAAGAGGAACATATCTCATTAATTCAGTCATATATATTGATTTATATTGAATTGAATTAAATATAAATACATAAATTATCAATGAAAATTAAATAACTATATCCCACGCTATAACCTCTCTCTGATACCATTTGATGGTTCTGGTCACAGCGGAAGCTCATGCGTGGATATGCCCACTTGGCTTTTTGTCATTATATATGATCAATTCAGTATTAATACAAGGATAAACTCCAGTCTCCACAGATTGAATCACAAAAATATACAAGGAAGAAGGATAGTCCTAGAACCACAAACGAGGACCATCAGAGGTTGATTATAATTAATTTAATTAATTGATAAGTAGTACTATTTTGGGTGTTCTTTCTTTATTGATATTCTTGGTCACGTTTAGATGTCATTCGTCATTGTGTCATAGAATCCACGTGTAGACATCCTCTAGCGGTAATCCATATGTGCACCACATATCTCTGGACATCACCAAAGTAATTTCTGGGATCTTGCATGGAGAAACATTTGCTTGTGTAGTCTGCCTTATATCATTTTAATCCTATAGAGGAGGATCAATCTCAGTCTTGAGAGCATTATTGGAGGAAGGAGTTCTCTCGGTCGTGAGGGAATTCTCTAGAATTGTTGTGCACAAAGATTGGGGAAAACTGTTGGGGTTGTGAGGATATTTAGAATCGGGTTTGAGGTTATAGAGTTATGACAATAAATAAATGTGATACGTGTTTTATTTATTTCATTAACTCTTATTGAAAACCCCCATTTCAAATAATTAATTCTTTGACACGCACCCACACTTCTTATAATAAATATCATTTTATAAAACAATATTATATTTTCAAAATCCCATCTAGAAAAACTACATGGTGTGTAATAATTAATACACAATGTGTACTTGTTTTTCATAAAACTACATTTCATGTAATCATTAATACACAGTGTATACTTGTTTCATCATTTCCTTTCCAAAATGAAAACTACACGGAACGTAAAAATTAATACACTGTGTGTACGTGTTTTCAAAATAAAAACTACATAGAATTGAATCATTAATTCACGACCTGTACTTGTTTTCATTTTATTCATCCTACAACATTAAAACGATTTAGGCTTCCTTGAATAATTATTAAACCACATATGAGAATAATCATTATTATACTTGAGATACTTGAATACACTTAGTGTGTGACCCTCTATGTCACTTTCTCGTTGGAATTATGTGGGCTTGCCTAAAGTCCATGATTACTATCTAGAAACAGGTCAAGGAACCCATGTGAAAGAAGTTGATACTGCATTGACGTGTCACCTCATGTGAATGCTTACCATGTAATTTAATCCCTTTGTCTCAATATCTCATCAAGTAGGGTTCATGGTAGTTTCATAAACCTATATGCTTGATCTGTCATTATTTGAATACCTGAACTAAACCCATCATTACACCATGGCCATGAAATTTCATGTGACAATTCTATTTCAATCAAAGGGCTGAGATATATACTTCCATAAATGGAAGGGAAAATTCCTTCTTCGACTTATCCATTGAAAACATGTCATTCATGATGCACCCAACGTACCCTACATCATACCGACTATCTTCATGACATTTTTCTTCATCAAATCTAAGTGCGCGAGTCATGAAATGAGTTAATGATAATCTTCCTGTATAAGGACCATTACAAACACCCACAGATAGAAATGTATGATAACACCAAGACATGTAGAATTAGTACAAGCAGGTCTGTTCTCATAATCTCCCCTCTTGGAGATTACCAAGTGCGAACTCCATGAGATAGAGACACATCTTATTAAGAGTACCTGTACATGATGAACTGCATACTATGTGTCCTATCATAGTATGAAATCCTACCACTGAACATTATTTAAGAATATTGTTATAGAATTTCAAGGTTCTCATCATAGCAGGGATCTTCAATGTCCTAATTAATTCAAGAAATATTCTAGGAAATTATTATATTATAGTCATGCAGAACAACGAACAATATATAATAAGTGTACATTAATGTATTCGAAGTACAAACAATTGGTTCTCACGACACCAACCCTACCACCTTCCACGAATCGTGTCCAAGACTTAGAGTTTCCTGTTAAACCATTGACTTGACCCTGACGTCTATGGATACCATTAAGAGGGGACTTGTTAATAACACTTACAATAATGGTGTAATATAAGCCTTGAGGTGAGAGATTTGGTTGGAACCTCTTGGTGGCAGAGTCGACGCCTTACGACTTTAGTTTCAGTATGGACTGGACACTCACAGTTCATACTCTGATTGAATGTATTAGAAAGAAATTTTGTGGTTTATCTACAAAGTTGGAATGGGGGTTTCCATGGTCAGATAAAATGGAAACCTAGGAATCACATGATAAACACCTTCATTGGAGGGTGCGGCTAATCACTCGTGATTCGGCCAGACATACCCTCTTGGCAGCAGAAGTTTTGAGTTTTATGTTCCCAACGAGAGTGGATAGAGTTCCTCTAGGACAATGACTTTATGATGGTCTATAATCTTGGGAAGGGGAATATGGTAGCAGATGCACTCAGTAAGAGGTATGGACTACAGCTACTGAGTAAGGCATCAGAGTAACTAGTCACGCTACAGATATCATTCATGGATAGAGATGATGATGCTTACCTTCAGTCTATGACTTTCACTCCCCCACTCCTTCAGAAAGTCAGGGAGGGGCAACATGGTAGAATTGACTGCGAGGCTCAATGTGATCAGATATCCTTAGGGTAGGCACCTGATGAGTATTATGAATGTGGGGATCATGTCATCCTCTTCAGAGGAAGTACCATGGAAAAAGTGGCGCTTCAAGAGGAGGTATTGAGGGAGTTCCACACATCCGCTCTGGTGGTACATCTTGGAGTGGTGAATAAATACCAGGACCTCCGATGTTAGTACTGGTGGATAGAGATGAAGAAATCAGTGGTAGAGTTTGTATCAGGAAGTCTCACTTGTCATCAAGTGAATAATACATATATTTGGAATAAGTCTTATTCTGACATGATATGGAAACCCTTGGAGTTCTAGGAGGGGAACCAAGTATTCTTGCGAGTCTCTCGTCGTCAAGGATTATAAAGAGTTGGATAAGGCATCATGTTATCACCGAGGATTATCAGTCCTTTTCTAATACTTCAGAGGAAGGGTGAGGTATCATACCGCTTGGCTCTTCCACCATAATTGGATATAGTTCATGACATTTTCCACGTATCCTAGCTGAGGAGATACCTACATGACCCATCTCACATAATCGACCACATCGAGCTGGACTTCGATGATGGGGAGACGTTTACAGAGTGTCTAGTGGAGATTGAGGATCGATAAGAGCAGGTCCTTCATGGGTGGTCGATAACTCTGGTTCACTTAAGCTGGTAGCACGTGAACCTCTAGTAAAGCACATGGGAGCAGTAGGCTTAGATTCGTGCACAGTACACTGTTTTGGTTTTTTTTCCTTTGTTTTGGATTTCGAGGACGTAAATCCCTAAGGTAGGGAGAATTTAATTTCCCGAAAATTCTGTATTTTTTTATTGAAATTATAATGAATTATTTCAAGACCGCAAAATTTAGCAGCATGTGATTCCAAGGCCCAGAGGTCCCTGAGTGATCCGTCAATGTTTAGTTGAGTTTTAATTAGGGCGCGTAATCATTTTTCGTAAAAAAGTGGAATAAATCTTAAATAGTAACTCGAATTTGGAATTAGAGGGTACAGTTGCATTTAGGATGTCGGGTTTACCCTAGGCACGACTTAATTTTAGTCGGCGTGGGCCTCCTATGAGAAAACCCAAAATGGAATAACGGTAAATAAAATAATTAAATAAATTATTTTATTTCTCAAATGCTTATAACTCACAAATGTTAGCTCAGATTGAAAATCTGAGACCACCTCTATACTCCTAAGGGAATTCTTTATTTAAGAAGATACTAACTTTAGCTGGCATTGGCCACCAGTGAAAGTTAGTTTTTGGCCATAAATAAAATATTAAGTAACAATTATTTTATTTTAAAATCCACAACATTTAAACGGTAACTCCTGTTTGAAATATGAGAGTATCTTTGGGTTCTTTGGGGAATGTGTCACTTAGGTAGATCTTTACCTCGACCGACACGATTCAAAGGTGACTGATATAATTTTTCCAAACTTTTTTTCAGGTATGTTCAGTAAACGCGCGAGCGATGTTATATAACTTCTGAACCGGTGCTTGGAATTGAAATATGAGAGCACTATTGAACTCGTAGCACATATATTCTCTTAATAATGCCTTCTCTGTGATCGGATTAGGTTGAGGGTGAAAGTTAGTGTTCATGAATTTTGTGGTAGAGTTAAAAAAATAAAAACAAAATAAAGAACAACATTTATTTTATTTTTAAAACCTCCCATTCTATGTTTAGTGGTGGGGACCAACCTTACTAAAAACCCCCATTTTAAATTTAATGGTGGGGACCACCCTAACCATGAACTCCTCCTTTAATATTAGATAACTCTTAGTTTTTCTCCCATTCATGTGCCAACTCAATTAGTTTATTTAATAAAATTATTTGGCATTTCACCATTTGGTTGGAGAATTATTGGAAAAAGGGAGAGCTATAGGAAAATTGGAAGGAGATTCTTCAACGAACAACATCCACTACAATGAAGAGAATCCTATAGAATTGGAGAACGAGGAGTATACTTGAGCTCGAATCCGACACATCTTGCGGGAGCAATGAACGCCGATGTCACCATCTCATCGACTTCATCTTCTTCCTCAAGCCACCTCCAATGGACAATCGAGGTAGGGGTTTTTATATATGTTTGTATATTTTTTATCGATTCTTCATATCCCAAATTCATGATGGTTATGGACAAATGAACAAGGCCTTCATCCCACACAAAAATCGTGCTCCTCTTTCTTTTTATTCTTTGCGCGTTATTCGTGCACTCTTCACCTCTTAATATTTATTGGCGCTGGAAATATGGAGGTTTGATGAGTGCGATATATGTACGTGAAGTCCTCAAATCTAGGATCACAAATATGAGATCTTTTAATTTTACGGGCTTGCAGCGAAGCTGCAATGGGTCGCGGGAGGAGGGAGGTCCGGCATGGCTAGTGCTGGCGGTGCACGTGCAGCAAGCGGGGCCAAGTGGCTTCAGCAGACAACGAGCAAGATTAGGCTGCGACGTGAGTAGGCTGTGTAGTGTAGGCAGGCCGTGTGTGAGGCGGAGGTGCATCGGATTCCCAGTTCGTGTACCGGGGTTCAAAATCATCGAAGAATTAAATTAGGTTGGAGAGAGAAAGGAATAGATAGGAAATAAAATTAGAAGAAAATTGAATATAAAAAAAGAGATAGAGGTGTTATTTGGACCCATGCACACCAAAATGGGATACCCCTCTTATGCGTGAATCTCAAATGAGATTGGAGAGAGAAACATTCAATGAAATAAAATAATAATAATTTATTATTATAATTATTATTTATGGTTGTTAAAACCCTTATTCATCTGTAACTTATCCGTGTGACCTCATTTTTACGAACTGTCAGCGACAGTGCAACCCTGACTTTGAGACAAAAATTATGAGTCCAATATAGGGTGTCTTTTTCAGGTTTTTGGATCGGGTAACCGAAATGCTCAAATAATAAAAATATATTATTATTAAATCGTCGACCCTCTATAACTCTTGTGTGTGACGTCCGATTGACTTACCATCTATGGCGACGTGATCCTATCAATAATATGGTCAATTTAAGTCTAATGATGAATATTAAATTCTGGTTCGTTGCTCGGGTTCACGAAACACCCAATAATATTATTATTTTTATTGCGGGATCTTTTATTCGACATATCTCTCTCATACGGTGTCGAAATTAAGAACCATATATGGCATCATAAACCTTGGATCAAGATAGTCCATTTGGGATACCCCACATGAGTTTGGATAAATTTGGGGTACGCCCGGGGTGGATCGAGTAGGAAACTAACCAGGTCCTCTAGGCTAAAAAGGCAATAACATACAGACCGGATGTCCGATTGATGAATCGTCTATTGCTTTGAGACCACATATACATGGTATTCCTTAGGGTTACTTCTTTGTGGGACTTCGTGAAGTTGGATAATCAACCAGTGGCTTGAGTATCAAACACTTCTAGAGACAAGTGATCTTATTGCGGGATGCCTGTAGCTGGCTGTGACGATGTACAAGTATCCTGTGTGGGTCTGACGACAAACGGTGACGATGTACTAGGATCTTCTGTGGGTCTGACAGTGTACCAATGATGTACTAGGATCCTGTGTGGGTATGATAAGGTACTAATGATGTACTAGAATCATGTGTGGGTCTGATGACGTACCGAAGATGTACTTGGATCCTGTGTGGGTTTGATGACGTACTGATGATGTACTAGGATCCTGTGTTGGTCTGACGACGTACTGATGGAGTACTAGTATCATGTCTGGGTCTGACGATGTACTGGCGATGTACTTGGATCTTGTGTGGGTCTGACGATGTATTGATGATGTACTAGGATCTTGTGTGGGTCTGACAATGTACTAGGATCATGTGTGGGTCTGGCGAGGAACTTGGATCCTGTGTGGGTCTGCCGTTGTACTAGGATCCCGTGTGGGAATGACAAGGTAATAGGATCCTCTGTGGGTCTGACGTTCTACTACAATCCTCTGTGGGTATAATGACCATTTAGGTTCCTTTATGGTTCTGCCTATTAACAGATTAATATTATTTAGTAGTTACATCTAAACATCTCTACTACTGTAACTAAGATATACCTGTCATGAGATGAGTCTATACCTTATTGTATTATTCATTCATGGTGATACCTTGGTGGTATTCTTTTATGTGGTGTACATGTGTGGTACTTACCATTGTGGCATTTCATCTATTATGGAACAGATGAGCTTTAGGATATAGAGTTGGACTATGTGTTACCTCATGATTGAGATGGGTATATTTGATAATTTAGGTATACGTATGGGAATATACCTATGTAGGGTTGTCAGTTGATTTTATGATTTTTGGTTATTTTTAAATTGTGTAAGACCTTGAGGGTCTTGGGGTCCCTACTAAATATAGTTATACTCACCCATGCACGGGCTATGCATGCACCTTGTTGTGTTGTTTGTAGATGACGGACTGTTTTGACTAAGGATTAGGGTACCCGGAATTGAGGTAGGTCGGAGGTGGACCCTAGATGAGGCATACCATAGAGAAGACCGTTTGAGAGCTATACATACCCTTCAAGTAGGATCATTGGTGGGTGTTCACATGAGTTGTCAAGTTTACTTATACCTTCCATTTTCTTGTACTTTCTAGCTGGTCTTGTATTCTGGCCCCTTTTACATACTTACTCACTCTATTTATTTTTCATTTTACCTGGTGTTCATATCTATCTATGTGCATGGTTGTGTGTGTACTCGTCATGAAGGCAATTCCTTCCCGGCATTTGGGAAATATGCAATCGGTGATAGTCGACAACCCCTATCCTATAGAAGGTGGCCTTGGGGTAGTCATAGAATGGGACCTGGGGGATGGGTCGTGACTTAAGTAGAGTATGATGCAAAGCTAAGAGGTCAGGATAAGACTAATCAGAGATTAATTAGAGAGCAGGAAGAGTAGCGACAACATCAGAAGCAACAACACTAGTAATAGCATCAATAACATGGTTAGATGATGGAGTATATGCGGTGACAAACAAATGGTTTAGGGATAGAGGTCACTACATCTAATTTATTAAATTCCACACCCTATTAGTGGAAATATTATTATGTTCTTTTTGGGGGACCTTTTTTTATATTATAAATGATTATATTTTTTGGTAAATTTTATTTATGGTTATGTATTTTATAGTGATCTTTATTGTTCGAATAGGTTAGGAAAATCCCATTATAATGAAAAGTAGAAGACCTTTTAAGATGGGTCAAGATAGAACCCATTACATGACTGAATCCGCAAAAACAACATGCCCAAAAAAATACAAGAAAATTGTAAATTGTAGTAAATCCAATCATCTCGATGTCAAATCTATACAGACAAAAAGACTAAGGAAGTGAAACATAGAATTAGAATTGGATTGAAATCCCCAAAGGTAGAAATATAGTCATTCAACCACCGACCAAGACACCCAAACCATAGAATCCATCGGGAACTACTTGGAAGATAATCAGGGTGGATGGACTTGCTGATAATGGAAACAACCTATCTGAAAAATCACCATCCCCTACTTGAGCGGGTTCATCTTCCCAAGTCATCGAACCATTCTTTGAGTATGTTTTGTCCCTAATTTCTATCCCTTACTATCATACCAGGGTTTGAGTCGTGCGTTCAGCTACCATGATAATCAGGGGCCTTCCTATCAACTAGCCCCGGTGTTTTCCTACCAACCCCTGCCTTCAATAAGGAGTCCAGATCTCACTGTTGACCCCTACAGTTGGTTTACATTAAATTTATTATAAACAATTATTTTGAAATGAATATATATTCATATTGTTTTGGTATTTTATAACAATGTTCCACAAGTCATTTGTGATTTTTATGAATCATCCTCACATCAATCCGATGAATGGGGTGACCAGAATGACTCCACTTCTATAGATATGGCTTTTAACATCTCGAAAAGCACATATTTATAGCATTAAAAAAGTGTTATTATCATTAGTTCTATTAAAAGGTGGTTCCATTTATCATCTCTAAAAATGATCTAATAAAGGCCCATTCTATCAGCACTGATGAAATTGTCCATTTATCAGTGATAAAAAATGCTGAAAAATGACCTTTATCGATTCTTTTTTAGTGATGATAAATCTACGAAAAAGTAATTTTAAAAATGAAATTTTTTATTCAGAAAATTGGAGGGTGGGACCTCCCCCCTTTATTAGTGCTTGATCCCCCCTTTTAACAATGCTAGTCTAGAATTACAACCCCTTTAAGAGGTTTAGAAATCCCCCCACCCTTTAGTAGTTCTAGGGACCTGCATCACCCACCCGTGCACACCGTTGACATTACTGGGTTTCAAAACTGAGACCTCCCTCTCATAATATAGCTCCTTTTTCACTCCCCTATATCATTTTCTTCTGTATTTTATGATACATCTATACATTTTTATTTATTTCCTAATATTTATTTATCCATATATATATATATATTAATACATATATAATATATGTTTTTGTGTGTGTGAATGTGTGTTTATAAATAGATACACACATACCTATGTATATATATATATATTTCTATACATCTATAATTATAATTATATATATTTATATTTATTTACATATATTATATATTAATATTTATATACATATATTAAAATATATAGATAAATATATATCGGTTTGTCAATGCACACACAAATATATTTATACATTTATAAACATTATATATACAGAAATTGTATATGTATATAATAATTTATTCATTTTTAATTTTAATAAAATGGATATTATTTTTTATTTAGATATGGTTTATATATTTATAAATATACTTTACATGTAAATATGTTTATATCTATATTTATAAAATTAAATTATTATGTGTGAATAATAAAATATATGTATATATTTTTATATATTTGATTATAAATAAAACAAAATTATGAAAAATGATAAAATTTGAAAACATAATATCAATATGAATGTAATACCTGTAAAAATTTATGTCCCCAATGAAAATGGGGAAAAACACCCCCTTAAACGAGGTTGAAATTCCATTGAATGTTAAAAAATAGGATTCATCGTCTAAAAACTCATTTTTAATGTCCTTATATGGAATATTTGGTTCTTTGAAAACATAATAGGGTATTACTATATATCAACAATATGTATATCTCATTTCAAGAATTGATTTGATATGTGGTAGAGCTCGAACGGACACTCGGATCAAAAGTTATGTCCTTTTGAAATACGAGTTATGTTTTCAATTTATTTTAGATCATTTTTTATTTTTATTTTTTTGTATCATCAAATGGTTAATAAATGACTGATTATCGATAATAATTAGATATTTATTAACTAATAAAATTTTCTCTAATTTTTTTAAAATCCATTTTCACAAAATATATTATATTTTAATTGTAAATGTCTATTTACCCTTATATAAAACATATTTAAATATATATATATATATATATATATTTAAAGAAATATGATATTGATTTTTGAAATATACAATTTATCAGCATTAGTAAAAACACTGATAAAGCCCCCCCTTTATCAATGCTACTAAAAAAGTGCTGATAAAGGGATTCCCATTAACATCGCTAGAAATTGTTGATAAAGGGGTAAATTTACAAGCACTAAAAAATTTAGATAAAGGGTTACTTATAATACCACTTTTTAGAATTATTAAATGAACCTTTTATTAGTGGTTTTTTAGCGGTGATAAAGGTACCCCCTTTATCAATGCATTTTCTTGTGTTGTTAATGAGTGGCCTTGCGTAAAGTTGTTTCTGTGGTAGTGATCCACGTGTGTCCTTTTATTTATAGTTGACATTTTAAAAATATATTATTTAATATTTATGTTTAATTTATTTACTTATAGTATTGTTAACATAATTTTTTTTTTATATAGGTGAATTATTTTTCTCTTGTTGGGGTGGTTTTTTTGGCAACAGATACCATGATTAGACTTTTTTGAGAGGGGGTCATAGGTGAAAAATATAATTAAACATTGATGTTTTTAAATGATATGGATAGTAAATACCAGTGTAATTATACTATATATTGTTTGAAATGTATATAATATGTTTTTTTGTATTTTTAGTCAAATTTTTTTTTTAATTAAATTAAAAATTTTCATACTGGTGTATTTGGTAAAGTGTGTTGTTATTGAACCAACACAGTGCAATAGTAGGAATTTATTAGCATTAAGTAAAAACCTAGATAAATGGGTCCTCATTTTTAGGACGTTGACGAGGAAAATGTTTTTTAATGCCATTAAATCACTTTGTGCGGAGTTAAAAGGACTATCTATTGTTGTGGAAAATCAATTTTTTTTGAAGTGACAGTGATATCCCTATACACGTATAAAATGAAATGGTTTTGAAGACATTGTCGTCGTAAAACCAATGAGTAAACATTGCGTCACTAGATGAGGGAGGAAGTAAATTCAGGATATAATTGGATTACAGCCATATATCACCACGTATTTCATGCTGGAGTGATGATCAGTTTTTAAAAAAAAATAATTTTTTGAAATAAATTATTAAAATTAAGAACAAAATTCATATTCCCCATAAATAATTTAAAGAGTAAAAAATATGTCCAATACTATTTTTCATAAAGATATATTCAACCAAAATTCTATTTCATTTTAGAAATATAATTTTTTATTAAGAAATATAAAAACTCAATTTTCATTAATAAAATTCAAATAAAAAATTAAAATAATTAAAATATTCACTTAAATAATAAAATTACTTAATTATTTTCCTTGAAAAAAAACTAAATTTCATTTATGAAAAATTAGTAAATAAATACCATTTCCATGCGAAGTAATAATAAAATCAATATTCCAAATGTAAAAATATTATATCAAAAAAATATTAATCCACTATAAAATTAAAAAATATCCCAATTTTTAAATTAAAAAATAATTAAAATTAATTATATTATTTTAAAAAATAATAATTAAATATTCATTTATTATGATTTATTTGGAAATTAAAAATGAATTTTATTCTTTTATATTATGATAGTTAAAGAATTTACCATTTTCTAAATGATCGTAGTTTAAATTTAAAATATAAAAAAAATCCCCCTTATCCTTTCAACCAAAATATAAAATTGAAATTAAAAAAATTAAAGTTTAAAAAGAAAACTTCATCATTTTCACATCAAAATTACTTTATAAGAAAGGTTATGTATTTAGTTTTTATCAAAGTCTTATTTTTTTGATTTTTTTTATTAAAGTAGTTTTTTTTAATTTGTAATTGCTTGTTTTTATTTTAAGGAAATATTAGTTTTTAATGTAAAATATATAAAACTATGATTTTTTTAAGTGAAATGGGGATATTATTTTTTCAATAAACAAAAATATTTTTATGGTTTTTCGAAGGAATTATATTTTTTTTTATTTTCTAAAAACCTAGTAATGAACTCTGTTTTCATTCACATTAATTTATTTTAAAAAAATGATTTCTTGATGAATTTTTTAAATCAAAAAAATGTAGTTGATTTGTTGATATGGGATAAGTCAAAATATTATGAAAAAACGGGTCCACGAGTGTGTGAACGATGTTCACAAAAACCTCACTTCTAGTCAAAAAACAATTAACAAGTTATTGGATCAATATTTTAACATTATTAATTGTTTGATTATTGATAGTTATTTAAATTAAGTTTCATGTATATGATATGTCGTATATAATATGAAATTAATATTTTGTTTTTGGTAGAATTAATAACTATTAAGAGGTAATTTTTTATCTAAAATGATGCTAAAAATAAAAATCTTTTAGAGAAATTGCATATATATATTAATTTTAATTAAATATATTGTTAGTTATATTTATATATTTATATTTATATCTATTTATTTATATATATATAGTTTTATTTTTTTACTTTTTTATTCATGTATTAATATATATTTATAATATTATTATTAAATACATTTATAAAATATATTTTTGTGTGTGTGTATAAATAATCAAACAAATAAATAAATACATATATACAACATATATATATATATATATATTATGTGTATCTGTAATTTAATTTATACTCAATTACACATCTTTACTTATGTTATATCTTAATATGTATATTCCTTTGTTAGGATATATAGATAATATATATTAGTTGTTACACGTACTAATATATATATATATAGTCACCCACACACACATTATATAGGTATATAAATATTCATATATATGTGTTTTAAATAAAATGGATATTAATTTTTATTTAGATAAGGATTATATATTGAGAAATATATTTTATATGAAAATATGTTTAATTATTTATTTATAAAATTAACTTTTTTGTATATTCATATGTTATGATATATAGATAATATATATTAGTTTGTAAATATAGACACATAGTAATATATATATATATATACATACAACCATTATATAGGTATATAAATATTCTTATATATGGGTTTTAAATAAAATGGATATTAGTTTTTATTTAGATAAGGCTTATATATTGAGAAATATATTTTATATGTAAATACGATTAATTATTTATTTATAAAAATAACATTTTTTGTAATTCCATTGGAAATAATCTAGAATAAAATAATGTACAATGGATAAATGTTCGATCGTAAATAGAAATTTTGATGGATAAATATTTTTGTCATAAATTGTATCACCCTAAGGTTAATTTCCACATCCCTTCACAATTTCTATTATTTACGTCCTGATTTTCAATGATGGTTTGTTGTGATTAATTCCTATCACAATTAACTTTTTGGGGTGGGAATTCATCGTAAAAAACCTATTGTAAAAGCCATTATTTTTATTTTGGTTTATAAATATTATAACATAGTTATATGAACTATATAAATAACATATCAAAATATTTGTACATATACACTATATAATTTAAAATTGAAATTCATATTAAATAATGTTTTATTAGTAACTTTATTTTCATTATTTATACAATGAAATTTTAAAAATATTATATTTATCAACAAAAATATTTAATAATTTGTTTTTATAGGATTTTAAAAGTAAATCCCTGCACCATGACCGAGCTAATGACAGTCAGTCGAAAATCGTCGCCGCCTCGACCATATTCCACCTCAGATATGACCGCACACCATGACTGCACTCTGTCGTACCAGGACCGCCCCGCACATTGAAACCTCCATTTCTCGCCTAAACCATATTTTACCTCCACCATATCTGCCTAGAGTGACTGTATCATGCTCCTCCCTGTATGCATACACATCCACATCCTGCCTCAACCGCGTTCCGCCTGCACCAGGACTTCCTAGAGCGTCTGCACCGTGCTCCACCCCGCACACCTACACATCCATATCCCGCCTCAACTATGTTCCACCTCTACTAGGAGATCGTGGATTGGTATGGATTACAGATCTCCATGGTCAACCCGGGGAAGAGCTCTGAGGTTAATGAGAGTAATGGACACCTCCCTCCATTGTAACCATTCTCACAAACGCCTCCCATTATAGAATACTTTACCACGTATTGTGTTCCCAGGGGGAGTTGTGGTAAATTCGGAATCCCCTCACCTGGGTTCCCGGGGTAAGTAGATATTTCATGTGTAAGATTTGTGGTGCATTCGTGATCCCCTAGATTGGGTCCCCCTTGGGCGTGCTCCCAGGCGAATGGGACGGCTGGACACTACCCACCGTAATAGGAATCCACATGTGCCATCACCCCAGGGTTCTCTAGTGTCGGTGTCGGGTTTGGGTCCGTTTAGGATCATCGTGCTTAGGTACCCAAGGGAAGTGTTCCCAGGAGAAGGGGACGTTTGGACGGGGACCCTCCTAGTCTTCCTCTATTAACCATCTTGATAATATCGGTGCATTGGTGATAACCTCTTCTATTGAATACCTCATTGTCTTCTTCATCATGGGTCGTGGGACTCCAGGAGACTACTCTAGATTTTTGAACTTTTCTAATGATATTCCACAACAACATGACTTCCACCAGGTTCCAATGTAGATACACGAAGCTTGACGTACATTGACATTACATTACATTTGCGGAATACTTAGTACATAACAAAAACACACACACACACGGATCGTAATAGTTTAGTGTCTTTGGATACTTGGAATATAATCTTCTAATCCTCGTGAAAGATCTTCAACATCTCCCATAAAGATCTTCCTTTTTTTATACCTAAAAGATTTCTTTATATCCTGGGGAAAAGTAAACAAAAAAGGGTGATCTCAAATTCTCAGTAATGGTAAACAAAAGAAATATCAATCACATCGTATACAGAAGAACATATCTTTTGGAAATCATAACCTGCAAAAGAGATCATAATTTTATAACATGGGATAAATCATGGTAGTGAAATGTAATCACAATAATCATAACATAAAACATGAAACATTGTGGCATACCCACATAATCATATAGAATCATTTTATTGTTAGTCAAGACTCATTGCCAAAACTATCTTAGTGGACAAAGTCCCTTTCTGAACCGACTCACCCTCGTTTCAGTCCTGTTTCACTAAACCGGTAAAACATACCATTCCAGCCATGCCTATATCATGAGATATAAAATATTTACCCAATGCATTGGATGGAGATATAGGTCCCACCCATCTCATAATGATACCATTCTTATGTGTGCAACAAAATCATAAATCATACATCATTTCATAACCCATGTAATACAAATGGGAATCTTAAACATCATGACATCGTAAAACAATTCATATAAGATAAAATAATTCTATCACAACATAATCAAATCAATGTAATAATAAGGATAAAAACAGAACCCTTTATTATCTTAGATGGAAAATAATTTTGATAAAACACTTGAACTCCATTCTTGAGGAAAATATCCTTTCTTCTTAAAAAACACTTTTCCTTTCTTAAAATGTCGTACAAGAAGATGTTGATTAAAAATAATCTTGAAAACTTGTAAAGGAATCTTCTTGGAAATAATGTTTTAAAAATCCATTCATGCCGTATATGTTAAAAAAAACATTCTTCGTACTTTTGTCGGAAAAGTCAAAAAGTACCTCGTACGAAAAATGACAAAAGATTCCTTTCATATTCTTTACTAAAAACTCACTGAAGGGTAAAATTGGATTTAAACTATTGTAAGTGGATGGAAACAATATTATATATTGAGGGAACATGGATTTGGATGATAAAATACACCCCAGTAAATACCAAAGTATAAACAATCTCGCAAAAAAATGAGATTGTGATATTTCCCTTACCTTAGGTCCGATTTGCTTCGTAAGTGTCCGAACCTACTGTATAATGATTTAAAAAATGTCATTTACTTATTACAGAATCATATGATATCATATATGGTTCACTTATGACTTTATATTACACGTTTTTTTTAAATTCCAAGTTAAAGAGTATTTTGGGTAAAATTGTTTCATTTCTTGTCTGTGTTTTGACTTGTAATTATTCATGTGATTACTTAGATAATGATTACTTAATTCCAGAATATAAAACATGATTTATATATATATATATATTCAGAATACACATATATATAATAAATCAGTAAATGGAAAGAAATACACCGTTCATGGAGGTCGTAGGCCGTACGTACACATGAACGCTGTTTTCGTTTCCTTATTGAGTTGAACGGAATTAAGTAGATGACATACATATATATACACATAAATCCAGTATTATTATTATGTCATATATTTCATGATTACTTATTATATATACTTTATAATCATTCATGAATGGTTAAAGTGGAGAATGAATCTCATCGCATCGTGGAGACGGTAGTCCGTACGTACGCACGAGCGATGATATCGTTCTTATGATCGTGGGACTATATTGTAGTGTATGTATATTATTTTAGATTCAATATCAAATTAAAATAATAATATATACTTATTATTTACATGATTACACCCATCCAAGTAAGGTGGTGGTGGAAAATAGATTTCACCACGGCGTGGAGACGGTATTCCGTACGTACGCACGCGTGGTGATTTCGTTTTCCGTAGGATGGATAGATGGTGAAATAGGATTGTTTCATACTTATAATAACATATAAGTATATGAGTGATACTGATGTTATTACTTCATAATGAAACTACCTAAGAAGAAGAAGTGGAAGATGAAATAAAGGTGAAAGAATCGGTAACGTAAATTACCTCTTCTTTGAAGCGCCTCTTTGAGACCTCCTTTAGGGCACTAAAATTGGTCTTTGAGGAAGAAAAAAACCTCTAGGATGTTTCTAGGGAAGTGGAGAAGAGAATTTGGCAGGGTTTGGCCGAGCTTGAAGGCTCATGGTTGTGTGAGGAAGAGAGGGAGGAGGTGCCCTTTTATAAGGGAGGAGAGGGGCTCCTTTGGAAAAACAAAAAATATTATTTTATTATAAAGTCAAGTTCGGTTTTAAATAGATCAAAATTGATTTATTTCGAGGATAATGTGGGGATGGGTCGAAATCCTCTCATAAAATATAATTTAGACAAGTTTAGGTTCCTATTTTAACCTTATCATTTAGATTTAACATTAAGATAAATAATTTTACTTTTACAGTGTCTTCTTGTGTTCTTACACTATAAGGTTAATAAACATACTATAAGAATCCAAACGAACACCAAATTGTTTATAATTAATATATATAACCTTTTATAATTCATTTGGCCGATCCTTAGATTTTTAGGAATAAAATAACAATTAATAATATAATATTGTTTTTAAAAACTATTTTATGTCAATTTTGAGACTATTTAGTAATTGATTTTTGCGAAAATAATAACAGAATGATAAGATCGAAAAAAGTACATTAAATCAATAATAACATGTAATATTAATCTATAAAATTAGTGGAATTCATAAAAAGTCTTCAATTACATTTATTTTCGTATTTATAACATCAATTAGGTCAATATTTCAATAATAAGATAATTACTGCATCATCTTTGGGTCAAAAATAAATTAAATTATTTGATGTCTAAAAATTACAAATAAAATACCATTATGTAGGAAATATTTTTATCTTTCTAATTAATATTTAAAATAGAATTTAGCTTATTTATAACCCTATATTAAAAATGTTTTAGTAAATTAACATTGATTTTAACTCTTTTAACCATTCTTTAAATAAATTATTAATAAATGTCCTAATCTAATCCAAGTGGGCTTAAATGGTCATATATTATTCCTATGTTTGTTTTTGGTCGAATTACACTTGTCCAATAGAATTAGGACTGTGTTAGGGTATTAATAATATCATTTCTACCCTTAACTACCATATTTACTTTTAACCGTGGTAAATAAAAGTAAAAAAGTTACTATTCACCAAAAATTTTTTTCATCTCATTGAACCAAATTTTACTTACTGACATCAACCGTGTCTCTCGGATTTTTGAAATTCCACTCACAGAAGCGGTAAAATTATGTTTTATGAAAAATTCAGTTTTTATAACTACCACTTAGTGGTTTCACTATTCATCAAAAATTGAAAGTTTTCAGAAAAATACCAAAAATTAGGCCTAAGCTATATTTGATATTATGAAATCAACAATTATTTCTATTTTACCAAATTCAAAACATATCAGTTGCATTAATTAATTTAAAAATTAATTCCCGTCGTCAAAACAAATAGCATGTTCTTAAGAGATAATAACTATCAAAAGATTGACAGTTGTTTATGTCTAGTTTAAATGTGAAATAACATCCAATGACCAACATTGTATTAAATTATAAAAATATATTCTAAATATACTATAAAACCACTCAAATTAATAATTTATCACTATTAATTATTTCCAATGAAAAAGTTGTTTTTAATTAAAATTTAGTAATTTTCACTATTCATCAAAATATGAAAGTTATCTGAAAATCACCAAAATTTCAACCTAAGCTAATTTCGATATTGAGAATCCAAAAATAAAGTCCATTTTGAAAAATAAAATTTACAAAATTTAAAAAAGTGGTTATTACTGTTCATAACGGCTAGTTTTACTAATATTTTAATAGCATATCGTTGTTTAGTGAAACTCGGTATTGCGTACTACACAAACTATCAAGGAAGGTTGTGATTGAGTGTAATGAAAGGCAAGTCAAGGATGTGTGTTGTGAAAGCTCATTTTGGTGTAGCTTACAACACAAGACATTAATGAAATTAAAAAGAATATTTTTCATAAAATCTTGGGGTGTTACATTCTACCCCCCTTAAAATGAATTTTGCCCTCGAAATTTATCGGGTTTATAAATGGTTTACTATTCGAAAGTTCCTTTAATAGAAACCCACATCGTAAAAAGGAATACCAAAACCAATCTTTAAAAACAAAAGTATGAAACGTAACGGTTACCCAAATAAACTAATCACTGGGTTTCCACATAGGTGAAAATATGGATATGGAAGAGAAATCTAGCCATCATGTTCTGATGGAGAGTGGTAGAGAACATGGATATGGAAAATCTAGCAATCACAAAGCCATAAATTTGTGACAATCTAAGGTACCATCTGATTCATCAGATATAAGAACACTAAGACAACATTTTTGGTTTTCAAGATCATTTCCCTAAAGTTGATGAAATTGGAATTAGAAGAAATACATTAGTGATTTTGGTATAGTCTCATCGTTTGCCGTTCTTTGGACAATTTCCACTTCATCTCTTAATGAAATGAAGTTGAATTTGTCATTCGTGATGTGTTAGCAGATCATGTGATAGAATGATGGGTCATTCCATCTCTTTCAAACAAAAGGTTATCAAAGGTTATAAGTCCATCTTATGGTTAGTCGTATATGGTTCCAAAAATTTACTTATACATCATATATCATACCGCTTAATAAAATAAAACTAGTTTATACTAACCAGGGACTTCTTGTAGGCCAGTGGTAGGAAATAAAGGCCAATCGCACTTCGGTTGTGGGTTCGATTCTCACAGCCTTGTCCGACGCGATGGGTTGTCACCCGTCCTACAGGTTGTCCTTTTTCTAAAACTATATTACTATAAAATCCCACCAATAATATCGAAAAAACATCTATCCTTAAACAATACTAACTTATGTCCATCATATTCCATTCCAACCTTTAGGCTTATCCATAATACTGCAGTCCACTCTCAGAGATTTAATACCATCGTTGATCCCCATATATCATAAGATATATCTTGTTGGTCACATTCCATACATTCAAAGGCCTTAATCTTGTACTATCTTGAATACCCATTGAACCATATTGAAAACATGAGTGCTGTTAAAAGTTAACTCTTTCCACATACCAAAATACTCAAAATTATATATACTCAAACCATGATATCACTTAGTCCTTATATCAATCATGTGCTCATGAATATTGTCAAATATTTCATTTTCTCATTTTCCCTTCATTATGCGCATATCATTCTTTTTCCAAAAATATCTCAATCACTTTCCATTGTTACTGGTACCAAAAAATTATTGAAAACCACAATAGACCAATACATAAATATTCCAATATTCCACGATACTATATACAACACTATTTTGGAGTCCCATTACATAAACACTAAATGATTCCACCATAGTGTTTTCATATTCAACATTGCCAATAGTTATCACATGTGACTTCCCTTTGTCCCTTTACTTAAGTGGTTGCTCATGTTGTAATCACTAACCCTTGGATTCGGGCATTTATTAGCTTAATGCCCCATTTCCATGCACTTGAAGCATTGAAGTGTCGGTGGTGCGTTCTCTGCCGTGTTTGCTTTATTCACATCATTAGAAACCCTTTTTCCATTACTTCGACACTCAGCTGCTCGATGACCATCTTTTCAACACATAAAACATTTTCTAGTACCTTTAAGACAATCTCCACCATGCTTCTTTCCACACTTTGTGCATAAGGAAACATTCATCTTCTTTTCACCATTATTCTGAGATTTCTCCTTGAACTCCATCTTTCGTTTCTTGTCAAAACCATGAGATGGATATGTAACACCATCTTCCATTTATACCTTGATAGCACAACGCATAATTTCTTCATAGGTACTGAAGTCTCTTATAGCTAATGCCCTTCGAAGACTTAGTTTTAAGCCACTGAAAAATCGATCAACTTTACTTTCAGGATGGATGATAATGCCAGATGCATACCTTGCAAGTCTTGTAAAATTCGCTTCGTATATACCAACAAATTCATCATCCTTCTGCTTCAGGTCAAGAAACTGCTTTTCCATCTTGGTTCGAAGAATACGAGGGAAGTACTTACTGAAAAACAAGTTCTTGAACTCGTCCCATTCCATGGACTCAATTTCATCTCTTGGCCTCGTATTCTTGATAATATTCAACCATTGATCAGCTTCACTATCCAACCGATATACTGCTAAGATGACTTTATCATGTTCAGAACATTGAAGAACTGAAAATATCTTTTCAGTGGTACTGATCCATTGTTCAGCAACAAGTGGATCGGAAGTCCCACTGAAAGAAGGTGGATGTTGCCTCATTAAGGAATCAATAGAATATTGTTCCCTTCTATGCTCATTTGGATGTCCAGAATGATTCATATCTTGTGTAAGTATAGCAATAAGATTTTTCACTCCATCTCCCATAACATTTGTTTGTTCAGGAGGACAATCATTGCATTGTGCATTGAATTTATCAACACGGTTCCTTCGGGTTCCATCTATCGTGTAAAACCCAAAAAGAATAGTATGAGAGGCAAAAATCACGCTAGGGAAAAAACATTTTAAAGGGGGAGTATCCTCAATATCTACCTTCTTAGGTTAAATTCTATGATCGTTACCGTAGTTCTAGGACTGTATCTTATACTAATAATTATCCTTAGGGACATCCCTAGACATAGCTTAGAAATATCTCCAGGGATCTCACTAACGCTTTCGCATCCTAGTTTCCAAAGGTTGACTATACCTTTCCTCTGATACCAACTGTATAGACCCGAAGCATTACGTACATTGACATTACATTACATTTGTGGAATACATAGTACATAACAAAAACACAAACACAAGGATCGTAATAGTTTAGTGTCATTGAAAACTCGGAATATAATCTTCTAATCCTCGTGAAAGATCTTCAACATCTCCCATAAAGATCATCCTTTTTTTACCTAAAACCTTTCCTTATATCCTGGGGAAAAGTAAACATAAAAGGGTGAGCTGAAATGCTCAGTAAGGGTAAACAAAAGAAATATCAATCACATCGTATACACAAGCACATAACTTTTGGAAATCTTAACCTACAAAAGAGAACATAATTTCATAACATGGGATAAATCCTGGCAGTGAAATGTAATCACAATAATCATAACTTAAAACATGAAACATTGTGGCATACACACATAATCATAGAGAATCATTTCTTGTTAGTCAAGACTCATTTCCAAGACTATCTTAGTGGACAAAGTCTCTTTCTGAACCGATTCACCCTCGTTTCAGTCCTGTTTCACTAAACCGGTATAACCTACCATTCCTGCCATGTCTATCTCATGAGATATAAAATATTGACCCAATGCATTGGAGGGAGATATAGGTCCCACCCATCTCATAGTGATACCATTCTTATGTATGCCACAAAATCATAAATCATACATCATTGCATAACCCATGTAATACAAATGGGAATCTTAATCATCATGACATCATAAAACAATTCATACAAGACAAAATAATTCTATCACAACATAATCAAATCAATGTAATAATAGGGATAAAAACAGAACCCTTTATTATCTTAGATGGAAAATAATTTTGATAAAACACTTGAACTCCATTCTTGAGGAAAATATCTTTTCTTCTTAAAAAACACTTTTCCTTTCTTAACATGTCGTACAAAAAGAATTTGATTAAAAATAATCTTGAAAACATGTAAAGGAAGCTTCTTGGAAATAATTTTTTAAAAATCCATTCATTCTGTATAAGTTAAAAAAACATTCTTCGTACTTTTGTTAGAAAAGTCAAAAAGTACCTCATATGAAAAATGACAAAATATTCCTTTCATATTCTTTACTAAAAACTCACCTAAGGGTATAATTGGATTTAAACTATTGTAAGTGGATGGAAACAATATTACATATTGATGGAACATGGATGTGGATGATAAAATACACCCCAGTAAATACCAATGTATAAACAATCTTGGATAAAAATTAGATTGTGATATTTCCCTTAACCTAGGTCCGATTTGCTTCGTAAGTGTCCGAACCTCCTGTATAATGATTTAAATAATGTCATTTACTTATTACATAATAATATGATATCATACACGGTTCACTTATGACTTTATATTACCCGTTCTTTTGTAAATTCCATGTTTAAGAGCATTTTGGGTAAAATTGTTTCATTTGTCGTCCGTGTTTTGACTTGTAATTATTCATATGATTACTTAGATCATCATTACTTAATTCCAGAATATAAAACAAGATATATATATAAATATATTTTCATAATATACATATATATAATAAATCAGTAAATGGAAAGAAATACACCGTTCATTGAGACGGTAGGCCATATGTACACATGAACGTTGATTTCTTTTCCTTATTGAGTTGAACAGAATTAAGTAGATGACATACATATATATAAACATAAATCCAGTATCATTATTATGTCATATATTTCATGTTTACTTATTATATATACTATATAATCATTCATGAATGGCTAAAGTGGAGAATGAATCTCATCGCATCGTGGAGACGGTAGTCCGTACGTACGCACGAGCGATGATATCGTTCTCATGATCGTGGGACAATATTGGAGTGTATGTATACTATTTCAGAATCAATATCACTTTAAAATAATAATATATTGTTATTTTTTACACCATTATACCCATCCAATTAAGGTGGTGGTGGAAAATAGATTTCACCACGGCGTGGAGACGGTATTTCGTACGTACGCACGCGCGGTGATTTCATTTTCCGTAGGATGGATAAATGGTGAACTAGGATTGTTTCATACTTATAATAAAATATAAGTATATGAGTGATAATTATGTTATTACTTCATAATGAAACAACCAATGAAGAAGAAGAGGAAGAAGAAATAAAGGTGAAAGAATCGTTAACAGAAATTACGTCTTCATTGAAGCGCCTCTTCGAGACCTCCATTAAGGCACTAAAATTGGACTTTGAGGAAGACCAGAACCTTTAGTATGTTTCTAGGGAAGTGTAGAAGAGAATTTGGCAGGGGTTGGCCGATCATGAAGGCTCAAAGTTGTGTGAGGAAGAGAGGGATGAGGTGCCCTTTTATAAGGGAGGAGAGGGGCTCCTTTGGAAAAACAAAAAATATTATTTTATTATAAAGTCATGTTCGGTTTTAAATAGCTCCAAATTTATTTATATTGAGGCTAAGGTGGGGATGGGTCGACATACTCTCATAAAATAGAATTTATACAAGTTTAGGTTCCTATTTTAACCTTATCATTTAGATTTAACATTAAGTTAAATAATTTTAATTTTACCGTGTCTTCTTGTGTTCTTACAGTATAAGGTTAATAAATTTACTATAAGAATCCAAACGAACAACAAATTGTTTATTATTAATATATATAACCTTATATAAGTCATATGGCTGATCCTTATATTTTTTGGAATAAAATAACAATTAATGATATAATATTTGTTTTAAAAACTATTTTATGTCAATTTTGACACTATTTATTAATTGATTTTTGTGAAAATAATAACAGAATGATATGTTCGAAAAAAGATAATTAAATCAATAATAAAATGTGATATTAGCCTATAAAATTAGTGGAATTCATAAAAAGTTTTAAATTACATTTATTTTTGTATTTATAACATCAATTATGTCATTATTTCATTAATAAGATAATTACTGCATCTTATTTGTTTCATAAATAAATTAATTTATTTGAGGTCTAAAAATTACAAATAAAATACCATTATGTAGGAAATATTTTTATGTTTCTAATGACTATTTACAATAGAATTTATCTTATTTATAACCCTATATTAAAAATGTTTTAGTAAATAAACATTGATTTTAACTCTTTTAACCCTTCTTTAAATAAATTAATAATAAATGTCCTAATCTAATCCAAGTGGGCCTAAATAGTCATATTTTATTCCTAAGTTGGTTTTTGGTCGAATTAAACTTGTCCAATAGAATTATGACACGTGTTAGGGTAATAATAATATCATTTCTACCCTTAATTACCCTATTTACTTTTAACTGTGGTAAATAAAAGTAAAAAGTTACTATTCACCAAAAATTATTTTCATCTCATTGAACCACATTTTACATAATGACATCAAACGTGTCTCTCGGATTTTTGAAATTCCACTCAAAGAAGCGGTAAAATTATGTTTTATGAAAAATTCAGTTTTTTTAACTACCACTTAGTGGTTTCACTATTCATCAAAAATTGAAAGTTTTCCGAAAAAATACCAAAAATTAGGCCTAAGCTATATTTGATATTATAAACTCAAAAATGATTTCTATTTTACCATATTCAAAACATATCAGTTGCATTAATTAATTTAAAAATTATTTCCCATTGTCAAAACAAATAGTGTGTTCTTAAGAGATAATAACTATCAAAAGATTGACACTTGTTTATGTCTGGTTTAAATGTGAAATTATATCCAATGACCAACATTGTATGAAATTGTAAAAATATATTCTAAATATACTTTAAAACCACTCAAATTAATAATTTATCACTATTAATTATTTAGATTGAAAAAGTTGTTTTAAATTAAAATTTTATAATTTTCACTATTCATCAAAATATGAAAATTATCCGAAAATCACCAAAATTTCACCCTAAGCTAATTTCAATATTTTGAATCCAAAAATTAATTCCATTTTGAAAAAAAATTTACAAAATTTCAAAAAGTGGTTATTACTATTCATAACTGCTATTTTTAATAATATTTTAATAGCATATCGTTGTTTAGTGAAACTCGGTATTACGTACTACACACTCTATCAATGAAGGTTGCGATTACGTGTAATGAAAGGCAATTCAAGGATGCGTGTTGTGCAAGCTCCTTTTGGTGTAGCGTACAACACAAGACATTAATGAAATTAAAAAGGATATTTTTCATAAAATCTCGGGGTGTTACATCCAATAATCCATCTCTTTATGATCTTCATCATCATCATCATCAGGCGGTAAGTGGTTTCAGAGAAGCGGGAAATTCCAGTTAGAGGCTTGAAGTATGAAAACATAGCCTCCACCCTTATATAGTACCATCTTCCTTTATTTTATCCTTTACCTTTTTAAAAATTCCTCCTAATACCTTGAAAGGTGGGATACAGAAATCATTTATTTATAATTCCAATTAATATCCAGGAATTACCCAACTCTATTTATTTAATGTTAATTAATTTATTAAATGAATATTATAAAGATAGTAAAACTATTTAATTTATTTATGTATTTTAAATATTGTTCATATTAAATTTATAAATGAAATCTAAATACTTATCTAACTAAATTAATTGTTATTAACTAAATAACGATTTATTTTAAAATGTTAATAAAATGATAAAATTTATTAGTTTTCTTTGATATTAATTTCTTCTTTATTTATAAATAAATTTTAAAATTAAAAATTATAGATGTATCTTTAAAAAAGCTAGTTTGGGTAGTTAAAATTTTATTTCAAAATATAATAGAATATAATTAAAAATAGTGATTTAAAAAATAAATGGGTTATATATGTATTTGGGTTTGAAAATATAAAATGATTTTGGATTCAATTATCCCAAATTTCATGAATATTTGATGGGTCGAAATCCCTAATGTTGGGTGATTTTTAATGAACATTTTAAACCTAAATATCAAAGTTTTATATTTTAATAAATTTTATGAATTTTAATTTAAAAATGTATACTTGATTTATAGAATATTTGACTCGCATCTAATATTTAATGTTGATTTTAATTCAATAATCTAACATTGACTGCTATCAACCTTTATACAACATTTAGTGTATATATATGTATGTATGCATATATTTTCAATCTTATGATTTTTTATCTAACTATTCATAAATGGAAATATATTTTTGTTGAGATTACCCCCAAAGGTTGGGCAAATAGATGGTTAACAGAACTATTATTTAAAAAATGAATAAAAAAGAACCGAAGGGTTATACTAAAATAATAATTGGTTAATAAAAACTTATTTGTTTAATAATAGATTTTTTTGTCTTCATTATTAATTTTAATAACTAAAAACTAACATAATAACTTAAATGATAATGTTTTTATATCTTCATTAATTTAATATTTTAAATAAATTATATCACATAATATAATAAAAAAACAATACATTTTTTTTATAAATCTATATTTGTTTTCAAATAATTTTTTTGATTATAAAATTTATTGATTTATATATAATTTTGAGTAAATGTTTGACACAATTACGGTGGTTTTTTTTTAAGAAAATATTTTTTATTTTAGTAGGCTTTCTCTGATGATCGACCATTGTACAAAGGTTTTTCCACCCAATAAAAACAATGTTTATTTGAGTAAAAGTTCATAAAAAATAAAAAAAATTAGAATTTAATGATATATAATTCAAATATGATAATTTATATTTTTAATTACTGTATATATTAATGATGTTATATGTTATAATACTAATTTTATTATTATTTATTATATTGAAAATTTTAAATCAATTATTAATTAAAATTTTAAATTTTTATTTATAATGTTTTAATGAATTATTAATTAAAATGTAAATTAATTATCTCTATAAATTATATTAACAGTTACTAAATATATTAATGATAACATTAGTTATTAATTTTCTTAATTATTTAATTAATTTTTAATAATTATATCATTAAACAAAAATGTCCATTTTATAATGAAAACACAAGCTTTGTGTCATACTAGTCACATCATATGTCAGATTGACATGGAGTCAATTCCAACACATCATAAATGAGTTATATATCCACTACTAGAAAATAATCAATTAGGAGTGCTTATTTTTGGATTTGGTGGCAGTTTAAACCGCTGCTAAAGTTGACGTTAGCAACACACCGCAGATCCTCCCATTCACTACCACAGATCAGGGTATGGGATGTATCAGGGTTTATCAGCGCTAAGATGAAAGCGCGGATAAAAGGGGAGACTTTATCAGTGCTGCATAATAGTGCTGATAAATGTTCCTTTTATCATTGCTAAAGAAACGTCGATAAAGGTGTAACATTTATCATCCCTTTCATTAGCACTGATAAAGGGGGCCTTTATTTTTTTTCAAAAAGACAATCCTAATACCTTAGATATCAACCAAAGTCACAGTACATAATTCTGGAGGAAAAGAAAAAATCCATCAATTAGACACCCAATGATTCCCAAAAGTAGCCAAAAAAAATGAACCACTCGATTGTCCTATCTCCAAGCAACGGGAAAACAACAAGAAGAGAACAAAGGAACCAAAGATCTGAAGATTTCAATAATAGAACCATAGGCTTGGAGTCCAAATTCATTCTCCTTCAGTGTGTTAATAATAACTTGTCAATCAGATTCGACCACAACATCCTTCCAGACAAGAAACAAGATGAACTTCATACCCTTCCAAATAGCCATGGCCTCTGCCACATGAGGATAGTAATACGCAATGTTTGAGGAATGATGAGCCACAATAATAGAGCCATGGTGATCTTGTAGGACTGTCTAAAGGCCAAAGTAACCATACCCATGGGTCTCTACAACAATATTAAGTTTGAGAACACCCAAAGAGGGGGATCCATATGATAGGTGGGGAATGAACTGGTGAAGGTGGACATGCCTCCTCAATAACCAACCACTAAGACCCCCAATTATGAATCAATGAAACACAAACCCTGTCATCTTTAACAATTATCTAAAAAATGAATTCATTTTGGAGAAACCATATAATCTAGGGAAAATTATATTTTTAGCACAAATAATTTTTTTTTCATAAATAATATTATTAATTTATATAAAAATATTACATTTATATTAAAAAATTATTATTATTCGTATAAATTAAATAAAAAATGCATTTTGATAATTAATATATATTTATTAATATTTCAAATATATATATAATGTTTTAAAAATTATTTATAAGTTATAATTAAATAATTATATATTTAAATAATTATAATATTATAATTAATTTTTAAATAATAAATATTTTTAATTTTTTTTTATTTTTATAAATATATATATATTCATTTTAAATATATATATTTATAAATAATATAAGAATGAAATAATTATAAATTAAAATAAATATATGCTTCCAATGAATTTTGTTAATAAATATTTTGATGCCTGAGTATAATTAAAGATCAATTATGTTATGAATTCTTCAGGATTGTTCATTTATACTTTATAAATGTTAAAACTCACAAGAATAGTGTTTTTATATCAGTTAATGGATAAGATATGTTAAAAATATGTTAGTGAGAGTTTTAATGTTGGTTACGCACTAAGCGACACCAAAATGTGGGTTCCAACATTAGTTATTGAATAATTGTTCATCCCTCTCTCGTCAGATGGATTCATCCCCCTCAGGGTGATTTAAAACTTAATACTAATGCGACAATTCTAGGTGATGGATCTTTTGACCTTGTGGCGGTTCTCTAGGACCATGTAGGATCTATTATTTCGGCTCGTCATTAATCATAAATTGCATGTTGGTCTCTTCTTGTAGCAGTGGCCATGACTATCTGGATGGGTATGCAATTCATTTCATCTCTCAACTTGTGGTCAAATATGATTATCAAGTTATTATCGACGCGCTAAAGAAGGAAGAAATTTTCCAACATGCCTTTGGTTCTATTATCTACATCATTAGATCATTGGTTCTTTTATTCTATTATTGTTGTTCTTCCTTTTTTGAAAGAGATGAAAATTCTGCCGCTCATTTTATAGCTACTTTTAGGAGTTGTTGAGGATCACATTGTGGTTCAGCTAATTCATACACATCCCAACTATATTTTGGATCTATTTCTTACAATATCATAAAAATCCAAATGTGTTTGCTAATTTCTGAATAATTCAATTGTCCATTTTACAAAAAATTATGTATATTTTAAATAAAAATGATGCGCTTATAGTCATAATGGCCACAATGTGCCTCATATTGAGTTGCATAATATTTCTATACATCCCAAATGACTCATTAGTTTTTACCCAAAAGTATTAAAACAATCGGAATTTGTTTTTTCATTTTTCATTATATCACATGTTCATTTTTACTAAAATTAATGTCATTTTTAAATAAAAAGACGGACTTGGAGTCATACTGGGCACACCGTGCATCAGATTTAGGTGAAACTGATTTCTACACATCCCAATTGACTTATGGATAGTTGTAATAAAGTATTAATGAAATAAAAATAATTTTTTTTTGTTTTTCAGTATATAACTTGTCTCTTTTAGTAAAATTTCATTATAAACTAGAAACATGCACTTTAACTAATACCAGTCAAATCTTTTATCAGTTTGACATGACAAAAATTCCTACATGTAAAAAAATATTTATGATCGATTAACTAAATTATTAAGACAATCTGAGTATGTTTTATCAATTTTCAGTGAGTGACATATTTTGAATTAAAATGTTGAATTAAAACTGATAACAAACACTCTAAGTCGTACTGGTCACACCATTTTTTGGATTGGTGTGTGGCTGATTCATACACATCTTAAATGACTTATAGATCATTATACTAATGTAAAAAAACAATTTTAATTTTTTTTTGGTTTTGAGTTTGTGAGTTTTATATTGTACTAATTTTAAGGTATATTTTAAATGAAAACACAGACTTTGAGTTATACTGATCCTGTCATATGTCAGATTGAAGTGTTTTTTATTCCTACATGTCCCAAAGTTATAAAATAATCCTATATTCTAAGGAATCCCCTAGTATAAGAAAAAAAATTCTTATGAGGTTAATACTAAAAAGTAATAAATTAAACATAAATATGAAACAATCCATTACTTCTATAGAAGTCACATCTTCATGTCATTTTTAGACATTCCATGATCAGGTATGAGGCCCATTTGTTTCTAAGAAATATTATATCGTCTTATAAATATTATTTTTTTCAACCGTAATAATAGTAATAGAAAAATATAAATACAAAAAAGATTAATAAATATTTTAAATAAATTAGTTATTAAATTTTAAAATACCTCTTCAGGGATGTGTTTTTTGATGGAATATGATCTCTCTCATAAATTTACAAACATAATAACCAAATTATTTTCTATTTTTTTATTTTAAACACTGTAGAAACATTGAGGAAAATAAGTAATTTTTTTATTTGTGTTTGGATAGTTAAATATTATTATATATCCCTTGATAAATATCCAGTTGTAGAAATTGTCTAGGTCCTTGTGCATAATTCTTGTCCTCCTTCTATGATATTGATGATATTTACACACCTTCCTATAATAATAGAATCCTAATTAAAAAATAATATAATTATATAACTTGATGTTTAGTTCAAAAATGTTGGATGTAGTTTATTAAAAATTAAAAAATGTTGTCATGTGTGGTCGATTTGTTTGTAATCTATGTAGTGAATCCAACAAATAAATATTTAGAGTATCCAAATTTATTTTAATGAGAATCTAGTGTTTACTAAAAACAAAAAAAAAAGGAATAATTAATTAATTAAATGAAAAATATATTAAATTTCATTAAATTGTAGTATTTTATCTCGACATCATTTATATTAAGAATATTATTTCATCCCCATGTTTTCTTTCGAAGGATTTTCCCAGGTCTGCCACTCTTTCATTCATTTGATTGGATTTTTTTTGTTTGGTCTGTAGAGGTTACATGAGGACTAACGAGTCCAATTTTCAATCGGTAAATCCATCGAATTGGTATTGTTATATATGCCTACAAAAATTATGAAATATATTTATTCATAATTAACATGGTATATCATCTTTTGTAAAATTAAATCATGAAAACGTACCTCATGTATACATTTATAATTGAGGCACTTATCCATTCATAGTTGATGATTTTATCTACATTATTAGAATAAATGTAGTCAGTATCATCCTCCCCACAAATCTTTTCATAAAAATCAACTACATGACTACTAGCACATTGTAACATTGTTTTCGCATAAACCTTTAATGTTAGTAAATGTGGATATTCAATGGGTGGGGTAATTGTGATTTTGGATGATCTTTTCAATCAGTTGGTTGATCCTATAAATGGTTTTGAGTCTAACTTTCATTTCACCAAAATCCATTTTTCCATTTGTAATAGAATTTATCAGTTCAATCCTTATTTAAAAAATTATTAAAAGTTTAGCACGAAAAATAAATAGGAAATGAATACCTTCTTGTTGATCCTATTGGGAGTGGTCTGTTGTTTAGCACTTCATTTTGGATATTGAACATTGTAGCCCTCAACACAAGGTGATGGGTGGGTATTCATAGATATAAATCACAGTCATTATCACCCTTTATAATATCATCACCATAAAGGTATCAGTGTCTATATGATTCAAATTTTATAGAAACAATTATTAGAACAATGATTACCTTTTCCAAGACATCTTTTTGAGGGGAATGGCTCATCTCAAAGATGGTGGGTGTGGGGCAGGATATTCAGGCAATTGTTATTATTGAGTTCTTTTTTCTCTTCGATTCTCTGTATAAAATTTTCTCGTAACTCTCTCTTCTATTGGATGTTTTATTAAAGTTTATCTATTATTTATTTCATCTATTTCATTTCATCATCTTTATCCACCTCTTGATTTTTTATCAAAATATGTTTGTGTTGTCACCCCAAAACCTGCACCTCTGATGTGACCATATTGTTCTATCTGCTATAAAGACACTGATAGTAGATGTTCATCTTATACAGGTGTTGATGATTCATGTGACTATGCTGGATAGAAAATATGGAAAAATAACTAATCATTTTTATTTAATTTCAATTTAAAGAAAACCCAATTTTTATTATTTCATAATTATACATGTTTCCCACCATTTTTATGTATTTTTATCTATTAGTATCCCATATTTATTTTCACATGCCTCTTTCCACAACACATGGTGTATTTGGAAGTAGATTTAGATTTAGATTCATCAATCTGCATATACATAGTGGAACATAATTATTTTTTTAATTTCATGTCATATTAAAGTGTTATGGTAGATTTAAAATATGTAGCATTTTTTTTCACGTGAAGCGTACCCCATGCTTGCTTTATGGTAGAGGTATGTTGATTTTGCTTCCCTCCATTATTTTCAACACTCAGTTTCAATTTCATAAATAAAAAATTGTCACTCAAAGTGATGAATATATTTATTTTCAAACAATATATTACTAGCCACAGTTTAATTGAAAAGACACATAGATATGAAGTCTAGTAAACAAATCTCATGCTTATTCGTTTATCAAATGTGCATACATAAGCCGTGGTTGTGGGTTTATTTACCCTTCAGCTTATTTTAGAAGATGACTCATTTGAATTGTGTGAAATACTCTATGAGTCCATATATAAAGAATTAATACATATTTCTTATGGGAAATGTCTAATAAAAATGTAATCTTCAAGGGATAGTGAAGAATAATTCATTGTTTCATTATTTTATTTTTTAGTAAAATAACGAAATGATATCATAATGTTACTGTAATCTATTCCAAAATTAGTGTCTTAAGCATTGGAACAACATGGTTCCACAAACCTACACTAGTTGTAATGCATAAACAAGTGATGATTCCAATGTAACTACGAAAAATGACCTTGTTGGAGTTAACATGTTGGCCTCGTGCATTACATCCGACCTCATATTCGATGCCTTTCATTTTTGCCTTCAGGATTTTTGCCATCACCATCAAAATATGGAGCACCTATTTTTTCTTCATCACTTGTCCTTCTTCACCTAACATTTCCATAGATTCAACATCATCAATATGTTGTTTCTCTGGAGAAGTAGAATCAGCTTGTAAATATGGTTCTTGAAACTCAACATTGGGGTCAAAAATAGATTGAAAAAACTATTATTCCTCAGGATTGGGATTACCAGCACATGGAGAATTTCATTGTTCCTCTACAATGAAAGAAACAATAGGTTGAAAGACCTATTGTTCCTCCGGATTGGGAGCACTAGCATGTTCATAATTCTGACTGAAACTTTTTTTTTGATTTTCAAATAAGTCACTTTTTGGGTTAGTGAGAACCTATAGACATCAAACCAATCAACAACAATCCACAATCCAAATTCCAAAATCCAAAATCCAATATAACCAGATCAAATAACACATATCACCTCAAATTGTCTTAATGGACACCTGAATTCTCCTCTAATGATGTCCCCAAACAACACAAACACACCCGATCCAGGACCCCATACCGAATCCTTCATCGGTTGCCAAAACAAAGAATTCCATCACCAACACATGGTTAACCACCCAAATCATACCATCACAGAAAAATGCTGGATGAAAACAGAAGCAAACTCATCACTAAAATAGAAATTCTCAATTTAACTTCACTATGAGAACCCAACGCATCTTGTCCAAGATTCCACTATAACAACGTCGGATCCGAACGAACCACAAAACGAGAACCCAGAATCACCATGCTTCATACCAGGCTCAACCAAACCCACTAAAAAGTCAGAAGGGTAGAAAATCAAAAAGAAAACAAAACCACAATGATAGTCGCGACGCCTAGCTGCAAATCAGTGCCAGATCTTGTCACTGCCTTCACAAACTCACCCGGAATCCACATCGAACTGCCACATGCTCCCCCAGCCAAAATAAAATCAAAGTGTCGACCCCCATCAAGGAGGATCTTGATCTTTGACCGCTGTCAACACCATGCTTCCAAATGAACAGGCCAGGAAAAGATGGAAAAATCCCAGACGGCTACACCCACAGAGGTACCATGACTCCATGCCTGGAAGAGGAACCACCGCCATGAAAACACTGAGAAGTAGCTCATAGGAGATCTCTGATGTCGATCTGATGGAATAAGAAGAGATAGCGATAGGGGAAAACCCTATGAAGGCAGTCCCCCTTATAGGCTCATCCGCCTCCCCAATGAAATAACCCACACACCCGTGTAAAAAACAAAAACATGAGGGAACCCTTGGACTATTATTAACAACCAAAAAGTGCATAATTCATTATCTAAAGAAGTGTTTTAACATTTAATTTTTATTACAACAATACATCAACAAACATATAACAAAATGTGGTAACACAATGTATATTAAAAAACTAACATTCTTATTAAACTCCCTTTTTTTAATGGCTGACAAGATTTTGTCCCCTATATCGACTATTCAAGTCCCTTCATTTTGGTCTCCTTTGACAAAGAAAACACCATATACAGTAGGAACTCTATGAAATGATTATTATGTCCTAATATAAGTGTCACCCTCAGTTGAATTTTCGTCTGGCCCTTCAGTGGTTTTAGTCGATAACATAACTATTAAACACTTTTAGATTGTGGTATCTAGAACATAAAATACTTGTACTGCCTATGATTTCATTATAAATGGTTCATCTTTTCACCATTTCATACTGAAATAGATCTTCACTAATTCAAATTCATCTTTTTTTACATCTTTCATGTTATCATCCCACTATAATTGAACAATCGGCCCATGGAATGTTGTATAATCCAACTCCCATATTTTTTTGATGATGCCAATGTATGAAATATTCACATCAATTGGATATTTGTCCTTAGTACCACAAATATGCATCGCATAAGCCACTAGTGTAACTACACTATTTTTAACGGTATTTTATTCATCATGTCTTTTTTATAGACATATATCCTTAATTACATAACCATTGTAAGATAATAAATACACACTTGGTACTCTATATAACCATCAAAGTAGTTCTGATATTGAATTACGTTTTTCAGATGAATCGTTAAAAATAAAGTCCCAAAACCATTCTATAAACTATTTATTAAGTGTATTTGATATCCATATTTCAGCCCTTGAATGATTCAAATTCCTAAGAATTTCTTGGTGGGTTTCAACATATGTGAAAACCTCCAAACCTTTATTCAAAACGTAAAGGTGGGCCTACTCATGATCTGAAATATTTATTGTGACTACATATCTTCCATAAATTCCTCACCCGCTATCCACCTAGTGTGATGAGATTTGATTAGACTAATGCTTTACACACTTGAAATGAATTTGGAACGTAATTAAATGGCTTCCTAAAAAAATAAATCAATCTTCAGATTAACCCTCTGCTAAAATTGGATTTTTTATATACCCATTCAAAACCATTATACATCATTCAATGGGGTACATCCATCTATAGTGTATAGGACCACATAGTCTAATCTCTCTCACTAATTGAACCATCAAATGAACCATTATATCAATGAATTTTGGTAGGATGAACATTTCTAAATGACATAATATGATAATAATTAATCTTTCCATAGTTTTCAATTTCACCATATCCATAACATTACAGAATATAGCTTTGTAGAAGAAACAAATCATGGTTAACTTATAAAGGAAATTATTGGAAAAAATCAATGTAAAGATATAAGAATTATATCTCACAGTAAAACATGACAGTCATGTGATTTTAGAACCTTTAACATCAAGTCATTTATTTAAACTATATTCTTTCTATACAGTTAATACCCCTCTAGAACCATTTTTTCATTAAAGAAGTTGAAAAACTGCTATCTCTACTACCTAAAAATATTATAAGATGCCGGAGAAAGAAAAGTTCATTTTTCACCATAGGCTTCGATTTGATATGTAGTAGAGCTCAAAAATACACCTGGATCTAAATTTATCACCGTTTGAAGTTTGGGTTATATTTTCAACTTATTTTATATCTTTTGTTATTATTTTTTATTTTTTTGGGTCATCAATTTTTTATTAAATGATTACTAATTGATATGAATTAGAAAATTATTAATTAATAAAAAAATTTTAAAATATTTTATAAGCTATTTTCTCAAAACATATTATATATTAGGTGTAAATGTCTACGTATACTTATCTCAAACATATTTAAATATATATATATTGTATTTATATCAATATCAATATATTTATATATTAATATATTAATATATTGCTTTTATTGCTTTTTATGAAATATAACCTTTATAAATATTAATAAATGGGGGCCCTTTAACAATACAAAAAATTGATGATAAAGGAGGTACCATTATCAGTGCTAAAAAAGCAGTGATAATGGTACCCCCTTTATCAGCATAGTTTAGAGTTGCAAAAGGGTGGCTCTATGAAAACCTATTTTTGTGGAAGTTTCCCCACCCAGAATTGATTTATATTTTTAACTTACTGGATAGAAGATACTATTAGGAGGCTACCATCTTATAGCTAATATAATTGAGGCTGGCATGATGTCACTCACAGAGTTGAGAGTTGTACATTTAGAATAAATTATCAAAAGATGGTAATTAATATTAATTAATATGATATAAATATGATAAATTAATAATGATTGTGGTTGAACCACTTATTACATTTTTTGATGTGTTCATGATGATAAACATAGATAGTAGTATTGGGCAGATTGCTAGTGAGAGATAGTAGCTAATTGTGGTTAGTGTTTTTTTAATTTTTTTAAATTACTAAAATATAATTTTTTATCATTTTATTTATATTTTGGTAAGTAGAGGGGTAATATTAGATATAGATTTGTCATATGTTTGGTATTTAGGATAAGAAATATGGTCATGTCAAGGCCTCGTACGAGTATGTTTTAATGAGAAAACAAAGTCGTGGGTGGTGAAAAGTGGTTTTTAGAAAGAGATGGTGATTGAAATTTGTTTACAATATACTTCAACTAATTACTATAGAACTGAAGTGATGTCATCATTTAGCAAAAATAATTAGGATTGTAAACAATTGTCCAATCAATTCCATGATAATTTTTGGATATAAATTGTGTGAAAAAGTGAGGAAAAAACACTGGATGTAACGTGAAAAAACCCCCAAATGAATGGGGTAATAAACCACAGGCAAATAGAAGGATTTCAATTGGAAAAAATATGGGAACAAACTCTCTCTATCTATCTCACAATTTCATGGAGAAAACATCCAATAAATCATCACATTGAAAATATGGAGAAACACCTCAAAAAATACTACACTTAAGGATGAAGATATGTTGCTTCTGAATCCGATGATAAAAATAGGTGGAGATGATCCCCTTTTATAGCCTGCACTAAACCTCTTTTGGCCTCCTCACTATTAAATTTCAATTAGTAAATTAAATTGGGAATCAATGGTTGGGTGTCACCAAGAAGTTTTACCATGACGTTTCCAAATGAATGTTGTGACCATTGTTTATATTTTCTCTCTCCATAACGTCTTCCATCATATCTCCCACTTGGATATTTGATTAAGTTCCAATCACATCTCCACACATCCATTCTATTTACCAAACCTACTACTTAGGTCTCTACAAGGTTTCTCAAGGATCTATAGCATCTGAACTTATTAGAACCAATCATATTCACCAATAAATCTTCCATATTATATTTAGTGTGAATTTTCTACAAGTAGACACTTATTTATTTCACAGTATCTCAAAAAAATGATTTTGTACACCAATGTGCTTCATCCTGGAATGAAAATATGGATTCCTAACAATGTGAAAGGCACAATGACAATCACAAAACAATGAAATATGATCTTGATTGTTCATGATCTCCTCCAAAAAACATTTCATCCAAATAACCTCTTTGAATGACTGTGTATAGGCCATGTACTTTTCCTCCATCATTGATAAATCCACAACTGACTGTAACTTTGAAATCCAGCTCATAGATCCCCTTGTAAGAGTAAACACATTACCATTAGCCGATTTTCTCCAATTAGAATCACCTACAAAAACTGAATCAACATAGCTATGATAGTGAAATATGATCCTCCCAAACATAATGCAACATATGAGCTTTCCCTTATGTATCTCAGGATCCTATTTAGCATGCTCCAATGATTTCGTACTAGATTCTCCATGTACCTACTAACTTCTCCCACTGTATGTTCAATGTATGTTCAAGTACAAAACATGGGGAACATTATAATCCCCACTGTTGATTCATACAACAATCGAGACATTTCCATCCTCTATTTCTCACTGTTAGGACTCTTTTTAGAGGATTAATTTGAATTAATGGGAAGAGGGTTAGAAATTTTCTTATAGTATTAAATTTTGAATCGTTCAAGGAATTTCCACAAATAATTTTTTAGTGATATCCAAATATATCCATTTATCCTGTATTAGTAAATTTGCATCTCAAGAGTCTTGTTTTCTGGTCCCATGTCCTTCATATCAAACTCCATATACAACTGTGCCTTTATCTCTTATATTTGATCATTTTTTGGGTCATGCAACAAACAGTTCATCCATATACAATAGTATAATGATAAAATCATTAGCATATAGACGCTAAGAATATGCACAGGGATCCGAATTAAGTCTATTCGATCCAAGGCTCTTGATATAGGAATAAAAGATCTTGTAACAACACATCAACACATGTTAGATACCGTAAAGAAATTTTTCAACATGCAAACAAACATCTCTTTACCTTATTAGGCAAAACCTTCTCATTAGAGAATATAGATTTCATCATCAAGGAGACCATGGAGAAAAGGGGTTTTCACATCTATCTACTCAAGATGTAGAGTGTATACAGCAAAAATCACCATCACTGGATGAATATTTTTTAGTATAATAGTACAAGAAAATATTTCATTGAAATTGATACCTTCCTTCTGAGAATATCCTTTGACCACCAGTCTCACACGATATCTTTCCACCTAGTCTGTTTTATCCCTCTTGATATTGTAGTCCCATTTTTTCCCAACATCCATACTCCCATGAAGTAATGGAAAAATATCCCAAGTCTTGTTCTATTCAGGGATTCATGTTCCTCCTGCATCACTGCCATCCATGATGGTATATTTGGACTCTGGGTGTCCTCTAAAAGAGATGATAGCACTCCATCTTCTGTCAATAATAAATTTGAATCATTTCTCTCAGTGAAATAATCTGAGGGCCATGTTGTCGCTCTTATCTCTCGATTTGGTTGTTGTAGTCTAGGATTATGTATTACTTGATCATCATGCTTCGGTAATTCCTCATAGAAAAAAGGTTCTTCCTTTATTTCATCCTTCACCTCGACTATTTTATTATCTGTACTCTCTTTCTATGTGTCTTTGTCAATATTCATTTTCACTCTGTCTTCATAAACGATGACATCTACACTGATGATAATATTATGGGCAGTGGGATCCCACTAACAATACCCCTTCGCACCACCGGCGTATCCCAAGAAGATACATTCCTTGGATCTTGAGTCCATCTTCGATCTTTCCTGGCAATGAAATAGAGAATATATAAGAATTACCAATGTATTTAATTGATAATAATTATTGGGTTTATCATTCAACATCTCCATCGACATCTTCATATCAATTTCCACTTACGGGGATTGATTGATCACATAGTAGGAAATATTTACTGCTTCTGCCCAAAATGTCGTGGTAACTCATGTAGTCTTTAGAATATCCCTTATTATGTCCAAAAAGGTTATATTCAGCTACTATGCCACTCCATTATTCTATGTAGTGTATACCACCACGAACTACCTCTTGATTAGTTCCAGTTAACAAAAATAAACAAAATTTTCGCTTGTATATTCTATATCATGGTTAGTGGTAAAACACTTGATCTTCTTTTCAGATTCAATATGATTTTTCACTTTGAATGTTTTGAAGACTTCAAAGATATTCAATTTCCACTTGATTCAAAAAAACCAAAATCTCATGGAATAGTCATCATGGAAAGATTCAATGTACCCTACTCTTCCTAGGGACACAACAGGTGCTTGTCAAACAAGGAATGAAACAAATCCAATATCTAGTTACTAATCATTGTTGACCTTCCAAACTTCAACTAGTGTTTCTTACTCAGAACACAATTCTTTAAAAAAAGTATGGATCCCTTCTAAAATCCTAGGAAAAAACTTCTGATCCTCAAGAATCTTTAGGCCTCATTTGGAAATATGTCCATGATTCTGATTCCATAACGTCGTTAACTCTTCCATCATGGTAGTTGATGAGACAACTATCTCTAATTCCTTGTATATTTCACCCATAAGCATATACAAGTTCTTTAATATATTCTCTGCCTTTATCAACATAGGTTCTCCCTTCACAATATTCATCATCCCTTTCTCGGTTCGAGTCTTTCATCCGATGTCATAAAAATTTCCCAAGGATGAAATTTTCTTATTGTGACCCTCTACATGGCGTACTCCTTGGATGGTTTAGACTATGTTATAATGTATCTTAATATTGATGGTTCCAACTCCAATGATCGTGAAATTTATTATCATTCCCTATTTACAAAAGACCTTCTGGGATAGTTTCATATTGGTCAAACCATTATAGTAGAGATGTCATGTGGCATGTTCCTCCTGAGTTAATAATCCATGCATCATTGAGATGTTTTATTCTTTCAATATTCATTTCTGTGTCACTGAAATGTATGTCTCCATTTCTAGATGTACTCACCACATTTCCTTGAGAATTATTCTCACCACCCATATTATTTCAATAGTCTGTGCTGACATACCCCCTCTTTCAGCAATTGTAACATTTGATGTTTTTTTCCTGCTCCTTGACTTGGACTTTCCATGATTCTAGTTCTCACTGGAACCACACTCCACCATTCTTCTTATTTACATTGATAGAGCATCCACTTGGTGTGAAGTTGTATGTTTGTACTCCTTTTTCTTGCTCCACCATTCTTTTTCAATACTCGTAGCTACAACATCATTGAAGGGAAATATATCCATTATGAAAATATTTTTGAGTTTGATGATATGATTCTCACAATAATATTCAAACCTTTTGAGTAAAATTTTTACATGTTTAGTATCCACAATTATATAGATCCACACTATATGTTGAGAAAAAATGGTATTGAGGCTGTTGATGTGGTCAGTCACCGATGATGAATCCACCATTCGAAGAGTGTATAATTTTTTCTTCAAGATATTTTTTTTGTGGAGTGGCTTTTCCTCATACAGCTTTGTCAGAGTATCCAAAATTTCATTTTCCATCTTTTTTTCCACAATGCATGATAAGACCCCATCTGACAAAGACAAATGGATGTTGGAAATAGCATTACTACCAATGTCACTCCATTTTTCCTCTATCACACATGCTGATTTCTCTCCAATCACCTGTAGGAATTTATCTTTCCACAGTACCTCTTTTAACTTCATTTTCCACAATGAAAAATTATTTTCCCTGAATTTCTAGATCTTGTATTTCACCGCCATTTAGACAAGTCGTTCATCCGGAATTTTATCAGGCCAAAAACTCATTCCTATGATACCACTTTTTGGGATCCTAAACAATTGGCCAATCAATTATTGATAATTGCGAGATAGAAATTAATTACAAATTTACATAATTAAAAGAACACCATATGTAACGTGGAAACCTTAGAAAATAAGGGTGTAAAAACAACAAGAAAATAGTATGATTTCACTATGGTAAAATGTGGTAAAAACACTCTCTCCCTCAAGTACAAGGATAAAACTCACAGGAAATTATGTCTTTGAAAATATGGATAAACACCTCACAAAATACTACCCTCAAGGATAAAGATGTTTTTCTTCTGAATCTAATGATAAAAACTAGTGTTGGAGATCCTAATTTATATCTTGTGTTCACCCTCCTTTAGATTCCCCTTTATTAAATTCCTATTACAAAATTAAATGAGGAATCAATGGTAGATTTTTACCATGATGTGTCCCCACAACTTGTCCAAATGAATGTGGAAACCATCATTAATGTTTTCTCTCTCCATTATATCTTCCAAAAAACATAGTGTGTATGAGATCATCATCCTTCAATCATGTAGAGTATGAGGCAAGGCTATGAGCTCAGGATGAGACTATTCAAATATTAGTTAGAGATTATGAAGATTATATACAACATCAAGAGCCTCAACGATAGCAGTAGCATCAACATCATGATCATATTATGGAGAAGATGTGATGACATACAAACGGTTTAGGGATAGAGTTCCATCCATCTAATGGAGTTAATCCGCCACCTTCATAATGACACTATTATTAGGTTCTATTTTTTGTGATTATTTATATATTATAATTTTTTATATTTTATATATTTTTACTGGTTTTTTATTTTTTTAGTGAAATTTATTATTAGAAAAGTTTGGGAAAACCCCACTATTAAGAATAGTAGAATCCCTTTTATGCTGCATTGAGATATAACCCATTACAAGATTGAATCCCCAAACAAAACATGCCCCAAAAAAATACAAGGAAATTGTAAATATTAGTAAATCCATATAGCTCAAAGTCAAATCCATATAGCCCGAAAGACTAAGGTAGAGAAACCTAGAATTAGGCATGGATTGAAATCCCACAAGGTATCCATCCTACCATTTGAATGCTAACCCAGACACCCAAACCACAACATTCATTTGAAACCACTAGGAATATCATCGAAGTGGATAGATCTACTGATAATGGCATTGACCCACCTGAAAAATCACCATCCCCTACTAGAGCGGGTTCTCCCACTCATGTAATTTACTCCTTCCTTGAGTAAGGTTTGGCCCTCATTTCTAGCTCTCACCATCATGCTAGGGATTAAATCTTTCCTTCAGCCACCTTGATGATAATATACCTTCATTTTAAACTATCCATGGTGCATTTTTTCCAAACCCCACCATCAAGCAAGAGTTCATATCTTGCCGTTGACCCCTACATTTATTTGACCTTATTTTTCATCAACACTTATTTGAAATGAATATATATTCAGATTGTTTTGATACTTTAGAAAAATGTTTCATAATTCATTTTTGATGTTTAGGATTCATCCCCACCTCGATAAGATGAATAAGGTGATCGGTATGACTCAACTACTACAGATATGAACATTAACAGCGTGAAAAATAGGCATTTACATCATTAAAAAACATTATTATCCTCGATGCTATTAAAAGGGGGTCTCTTTTATCATTACTAAAAAAATTACTAATAAATGCCCCTTTTATCATCATTGATAAAAGTGGACCTTTATTAGTGCTAAAATTGTGGTGATAAATGGGAACATTATCGAAACTTTTTTTTAGCACTGATAAAAGTCAAATATTTAATTTCTTAAAAGGAATTTATTTTTCAAGAAATTTTAGGGTGGGAAATCGACCCTTTTATCAGAACTCAATCCCCATTTTAATTGTGCTAGTATAGCCTCCCCAAATTTTTAAAAATGCTAGGAATCCCTCCACCCTTTAACAACTCTAGGGACCTGCAACAATCATTCGTGTGCACCCCTACCTTTGCTGGGTTTTGAAACTGAGATGTCCTCCTCATAATCTCACTCCTTTTCTACTCCCCTATATCATTTTCTTATATATTTTATGATATATCTATATATTTATATAATTTTTATTTTTTATCCATATATATATATATTTATTTAATTACATATATAAAATATGTTTTGTGAGTGTGTGTATGTGTGTTTATAAATACATATATACATATATATATATATATATGTGTGTGTGAATCTATAAATATAATTATACACATTTATATTTACTTAAATATATTAAATATTAATATTTATATACTTATATTATAGTATATAGATAAATATATATCGGTTTGTCAATGCACAAAAAAAAATATATCCATATATATATAAACATTATATATACAGTAATTGTATATGTATATACATTTTTTATATATTCATTATAAATCAAATGGATATTATGTTTTATTTATATATGTTTTATTTATTTATAAAACTACATTACATGTAAATAGGTTTACATATATATTCATAAAACTAAATTTTTATGTGTGAATATATACAAAATATGTATATATTAATATATATTTCATTATAAGTAAAACTAAATTATGAAAAATGATAAAATTTCAAAACATTAATATCAATATGAATGTAATACTTGTGAATAAATTCAGTCCCCACTGAAAATGGGAAAAACCTTCTTAAACGAAGCTGGAAGTCCATTGAATGTAAAAAAATTTGTATACACTAACAAAAAACTCAGTTTTAAAGGCCTTATAGGGACTTTTTGGGCCTTGTAAAATGTAATAAGGGATTCCTCCCTATCATTAGTGTGAATATCTCATCGAAAGATTCAATTTGATATGTGTTATAGCTAAAATGTACACATTGATCAAATGTTATGAATCGTTCAAATATGAGTTACATTTTCAATATATTTTAGATCTTTTATTAATTTTTTTATTTTTTTTGGTTAAAATTGTTAATAAATGACTTTTATTCAATAATAATAAGAACGTTATTAATTAAAAATATTTTTTAATTATTTTATAATCCATTTTCAATAAATATCTTATATTGTAATTGTAAATGCCTATATAGTCTTGTCTAAAACATATTTAAATAAATATATATTATTTTTAATGAAATATAATATTTTTTTAATATACCATTTATTAGTGCTATTAGAAAAACACTAATAAATCGCTCTTTATCAGTGCTTCTAAAAAATCATTGATAAAGGGTGTACCTTTAACAGTGTTAAAAGAAAGTTGATAAAGGGGTATCATTATCATTTCTAAAACACTGATACATGGGTACTTTTAATAGTGTTTTTAGAACTGTTAAAATCTCTTTTTATCACTAGTTTTTTAGTTATGATAATGGTACCCCTTTATCAGAACATTTTTTTAGCATTGTCAAATGGTGGTGCTGTGTAAACTTGTTTCTGTGGAAGTGATACATGTATGTCCTTTTATTTAAAATTGAAATTTTAAAATATATATTCTTTGATATTGATGTTTAATTTATATCATTATAATATTTTTAAAATAATAATTGTTTTCTTATAAAGGAGATTTATTTTGCTCAGGTTGGGTGGTTTATTTGATAACAAATACCATGGTCAATATTTTTTTAGAGGGGGTCACAGGTGCCAAATAAAATTAAACATTGATGTTTTTGAATGTTTGTGGATAGTAAATTAAAATGTAATTATAGAAAATATTGTTTTAAATATACATATATTTTTCTTATTTGAAATGAAAATATTATTTCAAATAAATTATGAATTTTCATATTGGTGCATTTTCATAGAGGTGTATTTGGTGAAGTGGGTTTTTATTCAAACAACACATTGAAATAGTAGGGCATTTATTAGTGATAAAGAAAACAATGATAAACGGGTTATCATTTTTATGACATTGACAAAAATATTTTTTTTTGCAATGTTAAATCTCTCTGTGATGTGTTAAATGGTCTATCTTTGGTAGTGGGAATTCAATTTTATTTGGAGTGATAATGATAACCTTATATAAGAATAAAAAGAAAAGGATTTGAAGACTTTGTGTTCATAAAACCTATGAGTATGTGTTGCATCGCTAGATGAATTAGGAAGTAAATTCATGATATAATGGGATTACAACAATATATCACCATGGATTTCATGAAGGAGTGAGGATTAGCTTTTTAAAAGATAATTTTTTCTAAAAATTGTGAAAATTAAAAACAAATTTCTTATTCTCCATTAATAATTTAATGAGTAAAAAACAAGTAAAAAACTAATTTTCATAAAGATATATTCAACCAAAATTCTCTTGCAGTTTAAAAAATATCATATTTATTAAAAAATATAAAAACAAATTCTTTATTAATAAAATTCAAATAAAAAATTTACAATAAATAAATCATTCTCTTAAAAAATAAAAATATATTTTTTAAAATAAAATAAGTAAATAAATTTTATTTATGATAAATTAATACAAATTTATCTTTTACATATAATGTAGTAAAAAATATATATTACTCATTAAAATTTCAAAACATTAATATCAATATGAATGTAATACTTGTGAGTAAATTCATTCCCCACTGAAAACGGGAAAAAACCCTCTTAAACAAAGCTGGAAGTCCATTGAATGTAAAAAAATTTGGATACACCAACAAAAAAATCAGTTTTAATGGCCTTATAGGGACTTTTTGGGCCTTGTAAAATGTAATAGGGGATTCCTCCCTATCATTAGTGTGAATATCTCATCGCAAGATTCAAATTGATATGTGGTATAGCTAAAATGGACATATTGATCAAATATTATGAATCTTTGAAATATGAGTTACATTTTCAATATATTTTAGATCTTTTATTAAATTTTTTATTTTTTGTGTGTTAAAATTGTTAATAAATGACTTTTAGTCAATAATAATAAGAACGTTATTAATTAAAAATATTTTTTAATTATTTTATAATCAATTTTCACTAAATATCTTATATTGTAATTTTAAATGCCTATATAGCCTTGTCTAAAACATATTTAAATAAATATATATTATTTTTAATGAAATATAATATTTTTTAAATATACCATTTATTAGTGCTATTAGAAAAACACTGATAAATCGCCCTTTATCAGTGCTTCTAAAAAATCATTGATAAAGGGTGTACCTTTAACAATGCTAAAAGAAAGTTGATAAAGGGGTATCATTATCATTGCTAAAAACACTGATACATGGGTACTTTTAATAGTGTTTTTATCACTGTTAAAATATCCTTTTATCACTAGTTTTTTAGTGATGATAATGTTACCCCTTTATCAGCACATTTTTTAGCATTGTTAAAGGGTGGTGCTCTGTAAATTTGTATCTCTGGTAGTGATACATGTCTGTCCTTTTATTTAAAATTGAAATTTTAAAAATATATTCTTTGGAATTGATGTTTAATTTATATCATTATAATATTATTAAAATAATAATTGTTTTCTTATAAAGGAGAATTATTTTTCTCAGGTTGGGTGGTTTATTTGATAACAAATACCGTGGTCAATATTTTTTGAGAGGGGGTCACAAGTGCCAAATAAAATTAAACATTGATGTTTTTGAATGTTTATGGATAGTAAATTAAAATGTAATTATAGAAAATATTGTTTTAAATATGCATATATATTTTTTATTTGTAATGAAAATTTTATTTCAAATAAATTATGAATTTTCATATTGGTGCATTTTCATACAGGTGTATTTTGTGAAGTGGGTTGTTATTCAAACAACACATTGAAATAGTAGGGCATTTATTAGTGATAATGAAAACAATGATAAAGGGGTGATCATTTTAATGAAATTGACAAAAATATTTTTTTTTACAATGTTAAATCTCTCTGTGATGTGTTAAATGGTCTATCTTTGGTAGTGGGATTTCAATTTTATTTGGAGTGACAATGATAACCTTATATAGGAATAAAATGAAAAGGATTTTAAGACTTTCTGTTCATAAAACCTATGAGTATGTGTTGCATCGCTAGATGAATTAGGAAGTAAATTCATGATATAATGGGATTACAACCATATATCACCATGGATTTCATGTAGGAGTGAGGATCCGTTTTTTAGAAGATAATTTTTTCTAAAAATTGTGAAAATTAAAAACAAATTTCATATTCTACATTAATAATTTAATGATTAAAAAACAAGTAAAAAACTAATTTTCATAAAGATATATTCAACCAAAATTTTGTTGTAGTTTAAATAATATCATATTTATTAAAAAATATAAAAACTAATTCTTAATTAATAAAATTAAAATAAAAAATTTACAAGAAATAAATCGTTTCTTAAAAAATAAAAATATATTTTTTAAAATAAAATAAGTATATAAATTTTTATATGATAAATTAATAAAAATTTCGCTTTTACATATAAAGTAGTAAAAAATATATATTCCTCATTAATATTTAAAAACATTAATATCAATATGAATGTAATACTTGTAAATAAATTCAGTCCCCACTGAAAACGGGAAAAAACCCTCTTAAACGAAGCTGGAAGTCCATTGAATGAAAAAAATTTTGGATACACCAACAAAAAACTCAGTTTTAAAGGCCTTATAGGGACTTTTTGGGCCTTGTAAAATGTAATAGGGGATTCCTCCCTATCATTAGTGTGAATATCTCATCGCAAGATTCAATTTGATATGTGGTATAGATAAAATGGACATATTGATCACATGTTATGAATATTTGAAATATGAGTTACATTTTCAAAATATTTTAGATCTTTTATTAAATTTTTTATTTTTTGTGTGTTAAAATTGTTAATAAATGACTTTTAGTCAATAATAATAAGAACGTTATTAATTAAAAATATTTTTTAATTATTTTATAATCCATTTTCACTAAATATCTTATATTTTAATTGTAAATGCCTATATAGCCGTGCCTAAAACATATTTAAATAAATATATATTATTTTTAATGAAATATAATATTTTTTAAATATACCATTTATTTGTGCTATTAGAAAAACATTGATAAATCACCCTTTATCAGTGCTTCTAAAAAATCATTGATAACGGGTGTACCTTTAATAGTGCTAAAAGAAAGTTGATAAAGGGGTATCATTATCATTGCTAAAAACACTGATACATGGGTACTTTTAATAGTGTTTTAGCATTGTTAAAATCTCCTTTTATAACTAGTTTTTTAGTGATGATAATGCTACCCCTTTATCAGCACATTTTTTAGCATTGTTAAACGGTGGTGCTGTGTAAATTTGTTTCTGTGGTAGTGATACATGTCTGTCCTTTTATTTAAAATTGAAATTTTAAAAATATATTATTTGATATTGATGTTTAATTTATATATCTATAATAATATTAAAATAATAATTGTTTTCTTATAAAAGAGAATTATTTTGGTCAGGTTGGGTGGTTTATTTGATAACAAATACCATGGTCAATGTTTTTTGAGAGGGGGTCACAGGTTCCAAATAAAATTAAACATTGATGTTTTTTAATTTTTGTGGATAGTAAATTAAAATTTAATTATAGAAAATATTGTTTTAAATAAACATATATTTTTTTTATTTGTAATGAAAATTTTATTTCAAATAAATTATGAATTTTTATATTGGTGAATTTTCATACAGGTGTATTTGGTGAAGTGGGTTGTTATTCAAAAAACACATTGAAATAGTAGGGCATTTATTAGTGATAATGAAAACAATTATAATGGGGTTATCATTTTAATGACATTGAAAAAAATATTTTTTTTGCAATGTTAAATCTCTCTGTGATGTGTTAAATGGTGTATCTATGGTAGTGGGAATTCAATTTTATTTGGAGTGACAATGATAACCTTATATAGGAATAAAATGAAAAGTATTTGAAGACTTTGTGTTCATAAAACCTATGAGTATGTGTTGCATCGCTAGATGAATTAGGAAGTAAATTCATGATATAATGGAATTACACCCATATATCACCATGGATTTCATGTAGGAGTGAGGATCAGTTTTTTAAAAGATAAATTTTTCTAAAAATTGTGAAAATTAAAAACAAATTTCATATTCTCCATTAATAATTTAAGGAGTAAAAAACAAGTAAAAAACTAATTTTCATAAAGATATATTCAACCAATATTATCTTGTACTTTAAAAAATATCATCTTTATTAAAAAATATAAAAACTAATTATTTATTAATAAAATTCAAATAAAAAATTTACAAGAAATAAATCATTCACTTAAAAAATAAAAATATATTTTTTTAATATAAAATAAGAAAATAAATTTTATTTATGATAAATTAATAAAAATTTCCCTTTTACATATAAAGTAGTAAAAAATATATATTCCTAATTAAAAAATATTTTATCAAATGAATTTGATCTCCTATAAATTTAAAAAAAAAATCCGAATATTCCGCTTAAATAATTAATTAAAATAAATTATTTTATTTTAAAAAAATTTAAATATCCAATTTTTATGATGTATTTGGGAATTAAAAATGAATTTTATTCCATTATATTAAGATAAATAAAAAATCTACCTTTTCTAAATGATCTCATTTTAAATTTAAAATATTAAAAAACCCTTTTCCTTTCCACAAAAATTAAATATTTCAATTAAAAAATATATAAAAAAACATCTTGATTTTCCCGTTAAAATTACATTAGAATAATGGTTATCTATTTATTTTTTAACAAATTATATTTCTTAATTTTTTTAAAATAATTTATATTTAAATTATATTTATTTGTAATTTCTAATTGCTTGATTATAGTTTAAGGAAATTTTAATTTTTTAAAAGAAATTTAAAAAACAATGTTTTTTAAGTGATAGGGGGATATTATTTTTTAATAAATATTAATTTTTTCCTATGATTTTTTGAAGGAATTATTTTTAAAAATATATATATATATTATGGGATTTGTTTCCCTTTAATTCAATTTGATTCTAGATGTTTTGTTGTCATTTAATTTTTTAAAATGAAAAAATGCAGTTGATTTGTTGGTATGGGATAAGTAAAAATGCTTTTACAAAATCGAGTCCTAGAATGTGTGAAGGATGTTCAAAGAAGCCACACAATTAGTCAAAAAATAATCAATAAGTTATTGCATAAATAATTTAACTTTGTTAAATTTTTTTAAAAAAATAATAGGTTGATTTTTGATAGTGATTAAAATTAATTATAATGTTTATAATATGTATTATATAATATAAAATTAATAATATATATTTAGAAGAAATAAAAAACTTTAAGAGCCGATTTTGTATCTAAAGTGATCATAAAAATAAAATTATGAAAAAGAAATTTCATACATATATTATTTTTCATTACATGTTTAATTTAAAAATAATAAATGGTGTCAACGCTGATGTTTAGAAGGATTGTCTAAGATATATCCAGGGATATGGAAATATATAAACACCAAAGGTCTTGGTGTGTTAGTGTGGTATCTTCATGCACCACCGCATGCCTATGTATATATTATTAGGACTTCTAAACCCCAATCCATGAGGCAAGGGTTTCCCACAAAAATATATTTAACACAACAGACCCCTTCATAATAGATGTAGGATAACCCAATAATATCCCTCTCACAACCACTAGGGCGATGAAAATAGAAGATTTATCAATGATCGGGAAATTTGATGTGCTCAAATGAAACTATACAACAATCACTACTATGAAACTGAGTTTTTTCTACGCTAAAAAAACATTATAACCAATTTAAAAGCGTTGATAGTTGAGGTGATATTAAAAGTGGGTCCCTGTTATCAACACTAAAAAAATAGCTTAGAAATGAACCTTTTATCAGTGCTAAAAAAATTACTGATAAAATTAAAAACATTAAAAACAATTGTAAATCAAAGTGTAGACCCATCCCATTTTAATATAACTTGACCCCCTTTCAACAGTTCTAGTAATAACCACCCACGTGCACCACTACCACCCATTTAACCATGCTAGTCGCACACCCCCCCACCCTTTAACAGTGCAAGACCCTCCTACACCTACAAGCCCACCCCTGACTCCTCTTTGATTTGAACCTGATAAAATTATAATACACTGGACTGCTAAAGCCCTACTAACCCACACACTAGCATTGTCTCAGCCTCAATTCCATGACCTATATGGCCGCACTGATGAAGGTTAGCCGCAAAGAATCCCCACCTCAACCACATTCCACCTTATACAAGACCACACACCATGACTGCACTCTGCCCCTCCATGACTGCCCCGCACATCAAAACATCCACATCCTGTCTCAACCACACACTACCTCCGTTATGAAATCCTGGAGTGATTGTATCATGCTTTTCCCTCTACACTGACACATCCACATCCCTCATATGCCACGTTCATCATATTCTATGACCTCACAGAGCAACTGTATTGTGCTTTACCACACACTTCAACACATCTAAATCCCACCTCAACCACATTCCACCACCACTAGGACCTCCCCGATTGGTATAACTTCTGGATCTCCTTAGTCACCCCATGGGAGTGTTCCCAGGTGAGGGGGAGGACTGGACACCACCCTCCATTGTAACCATTCTTAAAAAAAGGCCTAATTGAGAATCATTTCTTTTGATAATCGTTGGACTGTTAGAATAGGTTGGAAAAAATCCAGTACATTGCATGTTGGGGAGTTCATTCATGCATATTGGGTGCCCTGGGGTGTTAGGTAATGTTTGGGATCCCCGTTCTTGGGTACCCCTAGGGTGTTTCAATTTTCGGTGCAGGAATTGTGGTACCTTCGATATTTCCTTACTTGGGTACCACCGAGGAGTTTTCTGAGGTGACTAGGACGGTTGTACGCTGCCTACCATAAAAATCATCCACAAGTGTCGTCACCCCAGGGTTCTACGGTTCTGGGGTTGGGGTATGTTTTAGATCTCCATTCTTAGGAACCCTGGGGAAGTGTTCCTAGGCGAAGGGAATGTTGGATAGGTTCCCTTGTAGGATTCCTCCATTCTCTGTAGGGATAAGATCAACACATTGGGGATAACCTTTTCTATTGAAGACCTCATTGTTAGCTTCATCAGGGGTCATGGGACTCCAAGTGACTACTCTAGATTTTTTGACCATTTCTAATGATTTTCCTCCAAAACATGACTTCCACCAGGTTCCAATCATTCAATTCTGTAACATCTTCATTATCATCATTAGGGGGTGAGGGGTTTTAGAGAAAAGGGTAATCAAGTCTGAGGCTTGGAGTTTGAAAACACACCTTCCACCATTATATAGTATCATCTTCCTTTATATTTTCCTTTCCCTCCGCAAGCATTCTGCCCATACATTAATAACTACAAAGGTGGGATAGAAAAATCTTTTATTTAAAACATTGATTGATATTGAGGAAGTAACAAACCATATTTTTTTAATTATAATTAATTTATTGACTGAATATTAAAAAAATAGTAAAACAATCCAATTAATTTATGTATTTGGAGTATTGTTAATATTAAATTTAGAAAAATAAAAATAATAATTCTAAATCATATTAAATTAATTATTATTAACTGAATAATGATTTATTTTAAAATGTAAAAAAAAATTAAAAAAATATTTTTTTTACTATCAATTGATTTTAGATTTATAAATAATGTTTACAATTTTTAATAATAAAAGTATCTTTAATTAAATAAGTTTGGGTATATTTCAAAATATAATGGAATATATTTAAAAATAATGAGATAAAAAATAAATGGGTTATAAATTGATTAGAGAATGAAAAAAATCAAACGAGTTGGGATTTAATTATCCCAATTATCATGGGTACTTGACAAGTCAAAAACCCTGATTTTGGGTGATTTTTAATGAACATTTTCAACCTGGATATCAAAGATATAAAATATAATAATTTTGTTTAATTTTAATTAATTAGTATATAATATATTTTTAGAATAGTTGACTGGCATATAATATTTAATGTTGATTTTAATTCAATAATATAACATTTCACTCACATCAACCATTATACAATATTTAATATATATATATATATATATATATTTGTAATCTTTAATTTTTTATCTAACCACCTGTAAATGGAAATAAAGTTTTGTAGAGAATACCCCCCCCAAAATCTGTAATGGTTCTTAGCGGTGGAAAAATAAGTGGTTAATAGAACAATTAATTGAAAAACTAATAATGAATAACCAAACTGTTATACTAAAATGATTATTCGTTATTAAAAAAAATAATTGATTAACAACAAATTTTTTGTTGGTTTTTTAATCAATTTTAATAACTAATGTTGATAAAATAACTAAATTTTTAATTTTTTATTTTTTTAATTCAATATTTTAAATAACTTATGAGACATATTATAACAAAAAAGAAGTACATTTTTTTTATAAATTTATATATTTTTTTCAAATAATTTTTTTTATAAAATATAAGGATTTATATATATTTTTAATTTTTTGTTCAAAATACATAGGGTGGAATTTTTAAAAAATTTAATGTTTTTTACATTAGTAGGCTTCCTCCAATGATAAACCTTTGTAAAAAGGTTTTTCTACCCGATAAAACCAATTTTTATCTTAGTAGCAGTTTAGAAAAAATGGAAAAATTTAATTTAAATGTTATATAATTCACATTTGATAATTTATATTGTTAATTACTAAATATATTAATGATATTATCAGTTATACTACTAATTTAATTATTAATGATTATATTTTAAATGTTAAATTAATTATTAATTGTTAATTATATTTTAAATTAATAATTATATTGTGAATTATTAATTACATTGTTAATTAAATATTTTTACAAATTATATTTGCAATTACAGAAAATATTAATGATATTATCAGTTATTAATTTTCATAATTATTTAACTAATTGTAAATAATTATTTCATTAAACTAAAATTACACTTTTATATTGAAAACACAAACATTGATTCATACAAATCCAAATTACGTAATTCCAAAGTTAAAGATGAAATCCAGCAAATATGCACACAAAGATTCTCAACAGTAGCAAAAAAAGAGCCACTTGATTACCCAATCTTCATACAAAAGAAAAAACCAAGAGAAAAAGGCACTAATGATTTGATGATGTCAATAATGTTCCCATAGGCATGGACGCTACATCCATCCTCCATTAGTTCGTTGATGATAACATAATAAGCAAATTTGAACACAACATTTATCCATCCAAAAGACATGATGGACTGCAAACCCTTCCAAATTGGCATAGCCTTTTCCAATGGAGGAGACCAACCCACAATGTATGACGAATGAAGAGCCGCAATAATAGAGCCATTGTGATCCCCGAGGATTTCATTAAAGTCAACAAAACCATCTCACAGTGTCATCACATTAATATTAAGTTTGAGAGCACCGAATGGGGGGGATTCATTGGAAAATATGGGAATGAACAGGTGATGGTGTTCGAGCATCCTCAACATCCATCACTGAGAGCCCTATTTATGAATCTTGGAAAGCCAGACCCTGTCATCTTTACTAATGTTTTAAAAAATGTATTAATTAAGGTGAAACCTTATAATATAGGCACAACTATATTATTTAGGCTAATAAAAGTTTTTAATAAAAAATATTATTACTTTATATGAAATTTTTATATTTATATTCCAAAGTAATTTTTATTTTTCTACATTAAATAAATAATGTATCTTTATAATTAATATAATTTTTTTATTAATTCAAATATATATATATATATATATATATTTTAAAAATATTTATAACTTTATAAATAAATAAATAAATATTTATCTAATTATAATATTACAATAATTTTTTAAATAGTAAATATATTAATTATATTCTTTATTTTTATTATATTTATAAATATAATTAAATAAATTTTTAATTTTCATATTTAGAATTATAATTATAGGTAAATAAATATATATTTAAATAAATATATGTTTCCAATGAATTTGGTCAATAAAAATATTAATCTGTGAGTATAATTGACATTCATATATGTTATGTATTAATCATTAATGTTCATTTATACATTAATAATGTTAAAACTCTCATTAAGTGAGTTTTACCATAGGTTAATGGATTACCATTGCTAAAGCTATGTTAGAGTTAGTTTTTTACATCGTTTATGCAATAAGAGACTTCAAAATGCGTGTTTTAACATCAATTATCAAATAATTTTCCATACCCCTCTTATCAGATGGTTTCCTCCCCCTTAGTGTGTTTTCAAACTTAATACTGACGTAGGGATTCTAGGTGATGGATTCTCTAACCTTGTGGGAGTTCTCCAGGACCATGAAGACTCTATTATTGTGTCTTGTTATTCCTCAAACATTGATTATTAGTCTACTACTGTAGGATAGGCCATGTCTATCTCGATGGGTATGATGTTCATTTCCTCTCTTATCTGGAAGGATATTGTGGTCAAATCTGATTGTTATGTTATTATCAAAGTGTTGGAGGAGGATGAAGGTATCCACCAAGCCTTTGGGTCTATTATCGACATCATCATATCATTGGTTCCTTTATTCTATTCTTGTTGTTTTTCATTTTTTGGGAGGGAGGAAAATCATGCGGCTCATTTTAGAGATTCTTTTGGGGGTTATTGACGGTCAAATAGTTGAATTTCATCTTTTCCCTTAGACTTATGTACTTTGTATTTGGATGATATCTATGTTGAGGATTCATTTCAAAAGAAACCTTAAAAACTTTTATAAAATTTAAAATATACGAGTTTATATTTTATACTAATTATTTTGATTCCTAATATATTGAAACCCAAACATTCTTGATACATGGTTACGCCCCATCTCCTTCCGTCAACTATATTTCTGCACCTTTTGCATCCCTTCCCCTTGTTGTTGTCTTGTTCTCCATGATTCACTCACATTCTACCATGATCATCTGCATTTCTCCCACAAAAGTTTCATTCCATTTATCTCACTCAAGTTCTACAATTATCATCCTTTAAAATATATTTTCATCTAAACCAGTTTTTTATTGCTTGTAATCTGAAGATTGCCTATCTCAATTTAGGCTCTATTATTCATGGATCTTCTACCTGAATCTCTATATTTTGAAATTTATACTTTTAATTTTTATGGTTAGTATATTTATTCATTATTGTTTTCTAAAAAAATAAATTCATTCATTTAATTTTTTATACAAACATATTTATCGGTTATAAATTTTCATGATTGTAATTAATTTTTTGTAATAATTTAATTATGATTATAAATTTCATATCGTTTTAATTTGATTATGGTTATAATTGTTTTAATTCACACTACTAATATTATGATCTTTCACATAGTGAAAAAATACATTTAAAAATGATAAAAAAATTGTTAATTGTATCGCTTTTAAATAGAGGGGCCCTTTATCAACGATAGTTTAGCATTGATAAATTCCACATCTTCTACATTGTGTGGTTTGTATAAAAACACCCTAAAAATATCATGTACACAAAAAAATAACACCACAAACTCCTATACATAAAATATATAATTTAAGTGAAATATATTTTACATCATAATTTAAAAATACACTACTATATACATTTCAAACAATGTTTTGTATAATTACATTTACAATTAATATCTGCAAACAATTTAAATCATTAATTTATCTCTTTGGCACCTGTGATCCCATCTCAAAAAGGTCTACCCGTGGTATCTGTTTCTGAACAAATCACATCAACTAGATCTAAAGAATACACTTATATAATAAAACTAATATTATGTTAGTAATATTATAGAGAAATAAATTAAACATTATTATGAATGAATACATTATAATAATTATAACATTACATAAAAAACACACTTTGAGTTATACCGGTCACACAATGAATTATATTGAGGTTCCTCTGATTCTAACATGTCTCAAATGAGGTAAAGACCATTATCCTAATGTATCAAAACAATTCAAAAATATTTTCTCAGTTTTGATTATGTCACTTGTTCTTTTTAATGAAATTAATGTCAATTTTAAATGAATACTCATTTGTAGTTATACCGATCACACTATGTGTGGGATTGATGTGAAGATGATTATTTTATATCAAAAATTACTTAAGGATCATTTTCCTAAAGTATCAAAATAATCATAATACGGTTGGTGGGTTTTGAGTATGTTACTTGTGCTTTCTACTAAAATGTCATTTCAACCTAGAAACATGTATTTTAAGTCATACAGGTCACATAATGTGTTTTATACATTATAATACTTCGTAAATGTAACAAATTACTTAATAATTGATGTCCTAAAATATCAATACAATCAGAGCTCATTTTCTTGGTTTTCAGTGAGTAGCATACGTTTTGAACTAAAATGTCAATTATAAACTATTAACAGGCACATTGAGTTATACTAGCCACACCGTGCATTGTATTAAGATGCATGTGATTCTTAAAAAACCAAAATAACTCATTTATCAATTCCCTGATATATCAAAACAATATAGATTCTTTTGATCGATTTACAGTACATCACTTCATCCTTCTTAATAAAAAAGATGTCAAATTTAAATACCAAGACACACTTAGAGTCATACCAATCACATTGTGCCTCATATTGAGGTGTGGATACTTCTTACACATTCCAAATACCTCATGAAATGTTTATCTAAAGTATCAATACATTCCAAATGCATTTTCTCAGTTTTCAGTAAGAAACATCTTCCTTTTTCTAAAATTGCCATAAACTTTAAATAAAAAGACGTACTTAGAGTCATAAAAGTTACACCGTGGATCGTATTTAGGTGGGGATGATTCTTAAAAGTATAAAATGCATCATGTATCATTTTCCTAAAGTATCAAAACATTTTAAATATTTTTTCTCAGTTTTGAGTAGGTCAGTTATCTTTTTTACAAAAATTGATGTAAATTGAAATTGAAAAAGACGCACTTGGATTCATAGCTGTTACATTGTGCCTCATATTGAGGGTTTACTAATTAATACATGTTACAAATGGTACATGGATCATTTACCTAATGTTTAAAAAAAATAGGATTTCATTTTCTTGTTTTTCAATACCACACGTGATTTTTTTACTAAATCTGATGTCATTTTTAAATAAAAAGACTCACATGGAGTAATACCGAACACCATGACTCGGATTGAGGTGTAGTTGATTCATAGACATCCCAAATAACTCATGGATCATTTTATTATAGTATCAAGAAAATAAAAATTAATTTTCTCTTAATTTTTAGTAATTCGCTTCATCATTTATCTAAAATTGATATCAATTTTAAATAAAAATACACACTTGTAGTCATATCAGTCACACCATGAGTCATATTGGGATTAGGATAATTCTTACAAAACTATAATGACTATTGAATTTTTTTCCTAAAGTATCAAATCAATACTAATTCATTCTAATGGTTTTGAGTAGGTTAGTATTTTTTACGAAAATGGATGTAAATTTTAAATAAAAATGACACACTTGGAGTCATACCGGTCACACCATACCTCATATTTAAGTTAGAATGATTTTACATGTCCCAAATGACTTATGGATCATCTCCCAAAAGTATCAAAACAATATGAATGAGTTTTATAAGTTTTAAATACATAACATTCTCATTTTTACTAAAATATTATGTCAATTTTAAATAAAAAGACAGACTTAGAGTCATACCGATCACACCATGTCTCAGATTATTTTGAAGCTAATTCATACACATTTCAACTAACTCATGGATCATTTTTCTACAATATCAAAACAATTAGAATGAATTTTTTGGTTTTGATTAAGTCAATTATACTTTTTACTAAAATTGTTGTATATTTTAAATAAAAAAGATGCACTTGTACTCATACCGGTTACACCATGCATCAGATTGAGGTGTGAAAGATTCCAACAGATCCTAAATTACTCATAGATTGTTTCCCTATATTATCAAGACAATGAAAATGTTTTTTATCCTTTTTTAGTATGCAACTTGTTCTTTTTTTACTAAAATTGATGTCATTTTTAAATAAAAAGACACACTTGGAGTCATACCGTTCACATCATACGTCATATTGAGGTGTGAATGATTTTAACATGTCCAAAAGGACTCATGTATCATTTTACAAAAGTATCAGAAGAATAAAAATACATTTTCATGGATTTCAGTATGTCCCTTCTCTTTTTTACTAAAATTTCATTTCAAAATGAAAATACGCACATTGAATCAAACTGGTCACATCGTGTATCAGGTTTACATGATACCAATTCTTATACATCAAAAATTATTTAAAAATAAATTTCCTAAATTATAATGAATAAATGATTGGGTTTTGTTTATTTTCAGTGAGTGGAAAATTTTGAAGTAAATCATCAGTTTTAAACTGATAACAAACACTTTGATTCATACTGGTCACAGCGTGTTCCACATGGAGGTGCAGCTGATTCCTACAGATCTTAACTGTATTATGGATCATTGGACTAAAGTATCAAAACAATATGAATTATTTGTTTCAGTTTTGAGTATGTGAGTTGTATATTATACTAACATTAATGTCAAATTTAAATAAAAAGACACACCTGGATTCATTCCAATCACACCATGTGTCAGATTGAGGCATTTTTGATTCATATATGACCCAATGTTTCAAAATAATCCAAACGTCCATTGAATCCTATAGTATGAGAAAAACATTCTTATGTGAGTAATACTAAAAATAAATAAATTAATCATAAATATGAAACAATCCATTACTTCTTTAGAAGTAACATCTTCATGTTATTTCTATACATTTAGTAATCAGGTATGGTTCCCATTTGTTTCTAAGAAAATTTATATCATCTTCTAAATCAGATTTTTTTCAAAAGTTATAATATTACTAAAAATATATAAATATTCAAAATATTAATAAATACTTTAAATGAAGTATTAATTAACATCCAAAATATATATTTGGGGATGTTAGATATTTTATTGAATATGTTCTCTCTCATAAATTTACAATCCTAATCATCACAATATTTTCCATTTTCTTATTTCATAAACTGTAGAAATATTGAGGAAAATAATTAATTTTTTATATGTGTTTTTATAGTGAAATATTATTTTATATACCCTAATACATATGATGTTTTAGAAATTTTCAGGGTCCTTGTGTGCAATTTTTGTCTTCATGCCATGATTTAGACAATATTTACACACCACCATATAATAATATAATCTTAATTAAAACATAATATAAATTACATAACATGGATTCTATTTCTATAATGTTTGATATAGTGTATTAAAAATAGAAAAATGTCATCATATTTTTTCTGTTTGTGGGTAATACATGGAGTGAATCCATGAAATAAATATTTGGAGTATCTAAATTGACAATAATAAGTATCCAGTGTGTCCTAATTAAAGAATAACTAATGAAATAATTTAAAAATTTGTTTGATATAATTATGTTAGAGTGTTTTATCCATATATCATTTGTATTAAGAAGAGAATTTCATCACCTAGTTTTCTTTCAAACTATTTCCCTAGGTTTTCCAATATTTCATCCATTTGTTTGGATTTTATTTTTGTTTCGTCTGTAGAGGGGATGTGAGGAGTAACAAGTCTATTTTTTATAAGTAAATCCATTGAATTTGTATTGATATATACACCGACAAAAAATATGAAATTTATTTGGTTGAAATTAACATTGTATGTCATATTTTGGAAAATTATATCATGAAACATACCTCATGTATAAATTTACAACTAAGGCTCATAGACATTCATAGTTGAGGATTTAATCTAAATTATTAGAAGAAATGTAGTTATTATCTTCCTCTATATACATTTTTCTTCAATATACACTATGTGAATACTACCATATTGTAACTTTTCTACCGTATAGACCATCAATGTTAGTAAATATGAATATTCAATGGGCAGGTTAAATGTGCTTTTAGAAGATCTTTTTTATCGGTTGGTTGATCCTAGAGATGTTTTTGAGTCGACCTTTTGAATCATCCCAATTCCTTTGTTTTTCTTAAATAATATTAATCGGTTCAGACCTTGTTTCATTAATTGTTAATGTTTTAGTATGAAAAAGAAATTGTAAATGAATACCTCCTTGTAGAAATGTTTGTTTATAATATGTGAAGGACATGAAATTAAGGTTCCAACAGTTTGGTCAATCTTATGAATACCATTATCATAAATTGAACTAAGTAGCACAGTGCTCAACTAAGGGTATATCCTAGTCAACACTCTCACATACCCTATTGGGATTTTTCTATTGTGTAGCATGTCATTTTGAATATTGAACATTGTATCCCTCTCTACATATAAATGGTTGGGTGTTGATAGATATAAATCATAGTCATTATCACCCAATATAATATTAGTACAATAAAGGTATCAGTGTATATATGATTTAAATTTAATTTAAAAAATTATTAGATCATTTATTACCTTGGAAAATATAGCTCGTTGAGGTGAATGGCTCACCTCAAAGGCGGTGGGGGTGGGGCAGGATATTCAAGAAATGATTGTTCTTGAGTTTTTTGTTTCTCTTTTCATAACCCCATAAATGTTTCGTGTAAATCTCTTTACCGTTGTAATTTTTCATCAAGTCTTACTAGTCTTTTTTGTTTTATTTTATTTCATTATCTTTATCCTCTTATATTTTTATCAAAATATATTCAGGGTGTCACTGTAAAACTCGCACATATGACAGGACCATACTGTTCTGTCTACTTCAAGGCTACTAATAGTAGGTGTTCATCCAGTACAGTTGTTGATGATTCCTATGACTGATTGATATAGAAAATATAGGAAAATAAGTAATCATTGTTATGGAATAGCGATGTAAATCAAAAAATTTATTATTCCATACATACACATGTTTCCCACCATTTTGTTTATTTTCATCTATTAGTATCATGTCATTATTTACACATTCCTCCCTCCAAAACACATTGCATGAGTTGGAAATTGGTTGTGATTTGTGTTTATCAATCTTCATATAAACAGAGTAAAATAATTATTTTTTTGTTTCATGAAATATAAAAGTGTTACAAATTTTTTTAAATACATAACAATTTTTTCAAGTGAAGCATACCCCATCCTTACGATATGGTAGGGGTACGTTGGTTTTTCTGCCCATCCCTAATTTTCATCACTCGGTTTCTATTTAATAAATAAAAAAATATGATCAATGTGATGAATATATGTTTTTCCAAAAAATGTATTACTATCTATAATGTACTTGGAAAGACACAACCGCACAATGTCCAGTAAACACATCCCATGAATCTTTGGTTATCATGTGTGCATACATAAGCAGTTTGTGTGGTTTTATTTTCCCTTCAGTATCATTAATATTATGTCTCATTATAATTGTGTGAAAGCCTCTATAAATATTTCCACAAATCATGAATACATATTTCTTATGGGATTCATCTAATATAAACTCACACTTCATGGGATCGTTTAGATTAATTCAATGTTTCATTATTTTATTTTTTCAAAAAATAAAGAAATTAAGTCATAAAGTTACCGTAATATATTCCCTCATCAATGTATTAAAAACGGTCCCAACATGGTGCCATGAATCACCATCAATTGGAACACATTACTGAGTGACGATTCAAATGTAACTACTAAATATGGACTTTTTGGGGTTAACATGATGTACTCGTGCATTACATGCGACCTCATATTTGAGGTATTTTATTTTCACCTTAATGATTTTTTCTAACACCATCAAACTATGAAACTCTTATTTTTTCTGCATCATTGCTCCTTCATCACCTTCCATTTCTATGGTTTCAGACTCATCAATATATTAATTATATGGATCAGTAGCATCATCATGTTAATATTGTCATTGAACCTTTGCACTAAGAGTAGAAACATGATGAGGAACCTATTATTCCTCTTGATTGGGAGAACCATCACATATAGAAGGTCATTGTTCCTCTGTACTGTGAGAAACATTAGAATTAAAGACCTATTATTCCTTAGGATTGGGAGCACCAACAAGTGTAAAACTAATTATCTACATAATTGGTTTAACATTTAATTTAGACAACATAAATATAATAGTGAATAGATAATAACATGAGGTAACACAATGTATATTACAAAAAATATTACTTGATTATTGAACTCCATATTTTTAATGGATGAAGGGATTTAACCCCGCTATCAACTATCAAAATCCCTTCATTGTGGTCTCCTCTATCATAAAAATATAATATATATTGGGACCACTCTAAAATGATTACAGAGTCCAAATGAATGTTTCAATACTCTATAAATTTCATCTGACCCTTCAGTAGTTTTGGTCGATAACATAACAATTGACCACTTTCACTTTAAATGATATAGATCATAAAATAATGGTACTTCCTATGATTCTATTATAAATGGTTCATCTTTGTACACTTCCTTACTGAGATCATCTTTCATGAATCACAATTCTTCTATTTTAATAGCACACCTATTATCATCCCACTTGAATTGAAAAATCAGTACATGGGAATTTTGTATAATCCAACTCCTATATTTGTTTTATGATTCCAATGTATGAAATATTCATGTAAATTATATTTTTTTCCTCGGTATTAGAAACATGCATTGCTTCATCCACATGTGTAACTCCACTATTTTTTATGGCATTGTATTAATCATGTTCATTTGTATAGAATGTATATCCCTTAATTACAGAACCATTGTAATATAATACATACACACTTGGTCCTCTGATACCCTTCTAATTCATTATAAAATTGAATATGGATTTTCATCTGACTCGTTAAAAATATAGTCCTAAAACCATTTTATAAACTGTTGATTATGTGTATTTGATTTCTAACATTCATCCCTTGATGGATTAAAATGCCTATGATTTTCATTGTGTATTTCAACATACGGTTGAACCTCTAAATCATTATGAAAAACGTAATGGTGGTTCTTCTTCTGATCTACAATATTGAATTTGGCAACATCTCTTCGAAAAATTATTTCACTCGCAAGATTGCCAATGTGATGAGATTTTGGTAGAACAAATCCTTCCACACCTGATATGTATTCTGTAAATAATTCAATGGCTTCCTCAACAATATATCGCTCTATAATAAATCCCTATGGTAAAATTATATTTCTTACATACCATTTAAAAAGGCTTCATTTACCATTCAATGGGGTATATTAATCTATAATATATAGGGTCACATAGTCTAATATCACTCATTAAGTGACCCATAATGTGAACCCTAATATCAGAGAATTTTTATGGGAAGAACATTTCCAATTCACATAATATGATGATAATTTATCTTTCCATAGTTGAAAATTTCATCAGATCTATAACATTGCCAGATATATCATTGAAGAAGAAACTAAACATGGTTAATGTATTAAGGGTGTTATTGGAAATAACGAAATGTAAATCTATAATAATTAGTTCTTGCATGAAAATATGACATTCATGTGTTTTCAGACCCTTTAACATCAAATCATTTATTCACCCAATATTCTTGATATTCTATGAATACCCATATGGAACCATTACGTTGTTCAATAAGATTAAAAACTAATATCTCTCTTACCTGGAAAGAGTGTAAGAAAGTAGAGGAAGAAGATTTCATTTTTCACCCTTCATAGGCACCAACTCTTCTCATATTCCCATGTGAACAACCTCCAACCTAGCCTTAATTACATCCTTTTTTTCTTAGTGCATTTTTCAATTTACCGATGAAACTATCACATAATTGTTTTTCAAAATGAATAACATGAAGAAAATTTCCGGTGCACAGAAAATTCATGAATAATAAGTCAAACAAAAAACTAATCACATTTTCCAACTGGTTTTTATAAGGTTTTTTAAAAATGGTTTACCAAAAGTAGTGTCCATATCATTTACTTTATCAAACAGTTGATCAACTATTATGGGAGATGGTGTTGTATGTTCTTATGAACATCTATAAAATTATGTAACATAATATAGGTAATTATCCGATAGGGTATAAATCTAAAATATTCTAGAAATTTAATCTTTGATGAATGTTTGAACCTAATTTAATGTGTACCTTTTTGATAAAGAGGACACTCTTTAGTTCCTTTAATGCTATATCCTGAAAAATTTCCACAAGCAGGAAAGTAATTATCATCCCTCACAACATGGATATCAACGTAAAATATTTATTTATGTAAGAATCATAAAACATAACATCTAAATCATCCCCACCTCAATACGATGCATGGTGTGTCTGGTATAACTCAAAGTGTCACTTTTTATTTTAAATTTTCATCAATATAAGTAAAAACAACAAGTGACATACTGATAACTGAGAAAACGTGTTTTTATTTTTTTAATATTTTAAGAAAATTATCCATGATTCATTTGTGAGGTGTAGGATTCAATTTCACCTCAATAAGATGCATGGTGTGACCTATATGACTCAAAGTGTGTCTTTTTATTTAAAATTGATATTAATTTGTGTAAAAAGAACAAGTGACAAAATGAAAACTAAGAAACCAAATTCATATTGTTTTTATACATAATAAAAATGAAATATTATTCATTTTTTTCATTTATGACTCATCCATACATTAATACGATGCACGATTTTTCCAGTACAACTCAAAGTGTCCCTTTTTATTTAAAATTGCTATGAATTTATGAAGAAACAAAAAATGACATACTAAAAACCAATAAAACACATTTTTATAGATTTTATATTTTAGAAAAATTATATATTAGTCATTTATGATTTGAATGGATAAATATCATCTCAATATGACACACAGTATGATATGAATCAATCAAAGTGTCTCTTTTTATTTAAAATTAACATTAATTTAAGTAAAAACAATAACTGACCTTCTGAAAATTGATCAAACACATTCATATTGTTTTGATATTTTATGAAAATTATATATTAGTTATTTCTGATGATTAGGGATAAAAAAAACCTCAATAAGATTCATGGTGTTGTCGGTATAGCTCAAAGTGTCTATTTTTATTTAAAATTGACATTAATATAAGTAAAAACAATAAGGGACATACTGAAAACTGATAAAATACATTCAGATTGTTTTGAAGAATTAGTCCAATTATCCATGAGTAATTTGTGACATGTAGGATTCAACAAAACCTCAATCTAATTCATGGTGTTATCGATATGACTAATATTGTTTCTTATCAATTTAAAATTTACATTTTAGTTCAAAACGTGTCACTCACTAAAAACCAATAAAACATGCTATAATTTTCTTGATAAATTGGTAAAATGATTCATAAGTCATTTTGATGTGTATGATGTAGTCTCACATCAAACTGACTCACGATATGACCAGTGTGAATCTAAATGCATGTTTCCATATTGAAATGATATTTTAGTAAAAAACACAATGGACATACTAAAAATCAAGAAATGAATTCATATTGTTTTGATATTTTATGAAAATTATCCTCTAATAATTTGTGATTCGTAGAAACTATCTACACCTCAATATGACAGACAGTGTGGCCAGTATAGCTCTAAATAAATAATTGTTTAAAATTAACATTAATTTTAGTAAAAGAAAATGTGATATACTAAAAACCGAGAAAATGCATTCCAATTGTGTTGATATTTTCGAAAATTGATCCATAACTCATTTCAACATATAGGAATCAACCCCATATCAATAGGATAAATGATATGACCAGTATGACTCCAAATGTTCCAGTTTTATTAAATATGGTCATTTTATTAATGTGTTTTTCATATTAACGTTTAATTTATTTATTAACAGTAATAATAACAAAAAAAATTTATTATATAAGTGGAATCCTTTTCTCAGGATGAGTTGATTTTTTTGGAAAATTATACCATGGGCGGACATTTTTGAGAGGGGATCATGGGCATCAAAATATGAAATATTAATGTTTTATAATGTTTCATGGACAATCATACATGTAATTATATAAAAATTTTGTTGGAAATATAAATAGTAGTGTTTTTGTCTAAATACCAATGGTGGACATTTTTATATTGATGATATCAATTAAATGTATATAACATGTTTGTGTCTGGGTGTGTTTTTTAAACTGCAAATTTTATTTTGGGTGTGTTGTTATATTAAATGCACACTACAGGAGTCTAGGCCTTTATCAGTGCTAAAAAAAGAATTGATAAAGGCTCCCCTTATCATATCTCTGATTAGCAATGATTTTAGCTCTGTTAAAGGCCATTTTTAATGGTGTGAATGGGTATATGTGTATTAGTGTTTACCACTCATCTATCTTGTTAGGTTCTCCCTTTGATGTAATATTTATTTATTTATTTATATAGTTATATTTATTCATAAATTAAATTAGGTATATATATATTCATATATATATATATATTAATAGATATAGTTAGTTATATTTATATATTTATATTTATATCTACTTATTTATATATATATATTTATATTTTTTTATCCGTATATTTATTCATACATTAAAATATGTTTATAAGATTATTTTTAAATACATTTATAAAATATGTTTTTTGTGTGTGTAAATAAATAAATAAATACATATATACAACACACACACACACACACATTTATATTATGTGTATCTATAAGTATAATTATATATATTTTTGTATATTCAAATATATTATATATTCATATGTATATTCATATGTTATAATATATAAATAATTTATATCAGTTTATTAATACAAACACACACTAATATATATATATATATATCACTACTAGAAAATTAGTCTATAGCCACGGTTTGGATCCGTGGCTATTATCCCAATAACCATTTCTATAGGTTATAGCAATAGTTCATTGAACCGTGGCTGGTATTTTCATGGATATAGTGCCAAACCTATAGCCATGGTTTCGACCCATGCCTATAGCCCTATAACCATGGTTTCAAACCATGACTATAGCCCTATAGCCACGGATTCCATTATCACTATAGACTTATAGCCACGATGTCAAATTGTGGATATAGCCTTATATCCATAGTTTCAAACCATGGATATAGCCCTATAGCCATGGTTTCAAATGGTGGCTATAGTTTTGGCCCTATATCCACCACAATACCAGCCACGGTTCAATGAACCAAGGCCAAAACCCTTCCCATTTCATAAAAAAACCAACCCCCTTGGACAGCAGCCACCCCCCCCCCACACACACCTTGCACCCCTTGAACCCCCATTGTACACACCTTGCCCCCCTACTGTACCCCCTTAGACAGCGGCCCCCAACCCCCTCTACTGGACCCCATGGACAATAACCCCCCCCCATCCTAGACCCCCCCTAGACAGCAGCACACCCTCTGTTGGAACCCCTTGGGTAGCAGCCCCCCCCCCCCAACCCCCCTATTAGACCCCCTAGACAGAAGCCCCCCTGTAGGACCCCCTGGATAGCAGCCCCCCTGCTGGACCCCCCCTTACACCACCCTAATTGGACACCCCCTTGAACCCCTACTAGACACCCACCCCCTGGACAATAGCCCCCCCCCCCCCCCCACAGACATAGAAAACCCTTCCACCCCTTGCACACCCCACTTGCACCCACCTTGCACCCCCCTATTGGACCCCCCTGGACAGCAGCCCCAACCCCCCTGGACAGCACCCCCCTGGACACCCCCCCATGCTGGACCCCATGGACAGCAACAGCCACCTACTAGACCCCCCTATATAGCACCCCCCCTGCAGGCCCCCCCCCCTTTAACCACCCAACATGACACCCCCCTGCACCCCTACTTGACCCCCCCCCCCCACTTTCACCCCTAGGCAACAGCCACCCCCCCCCCCATACACACATCCCTCTCACCCCTTGCACACACCGCCTTGCACCCCCTGGGACACCCATTCCCCCCTGCTAGACCCCTCTGGATAGTATCCCCCCCACACCCTGGTAGACCACCCTGGATAGAACCCCCCCCCCCCCCCAACCCCCCGCTGGACCCCCTGGACATCAGCAGCCCCCTACTGGACCCCCTGGACAGCAGCATCCCCCTGCTGAACCCCCCTGGAGAGCAACCCATCCTGTTGGACCCCCTGGACAACCCCCCCCCCACTGTTGGACCCCCTGTATGGCGCCCCCCCCCCCCACCCGCTGGACCCCCCTTGCACCACCCCTGTTCGACCCCCCCCCCCCCCGGCGCACACATGCAACCCCCCCTGCAACCCCTAGACAGCATCCCCCCACACACACACACACATCCCTTTCACCCCTTGCAGACACACACTTGCACCCCCCCCCCCTTTCAGAGCACTTTCCCCCCTGATGGACCCCCTAAACAACAACCCCCTCTGGAAAGCAGCCCCAGCCCCCCTGGACAGTAGCCACCTGTTGGACCCCGCTGGATAGCCCCCCTACTTGACCCACATAGATAGCAGCCCCCTGCTGGACCCCCCTAGATAGCAATCCCCCTTCTAGACCCGCTAGAAAGCACCCCCCCCCCCCCAATTGGACACCCTAGATAGAATCCCCCTGCTAGACCCCCTGGACAGCCACCCTACACATCCCTTGCACATGTCCTAATGGATTCTTAGTTAAGAATATTGACCAAGCAGGTGAGATTCATGATTTCTCCATAGATGTAACTACCAAATCATAACCTATATTGGCTTCTTTACATGTTTTTGAGAGAGTTGTTTCCCCAGTGCACTCATATTTTTTATACATTGTATATTTATAATATTTCAGATAAAGACTTCTTTTAGATTTCAGTGGAATTTTGAGTTATCAGGAACCTCCTATTATTCCATCTATATCTACTCCTCCACCTCCCTTGGCTTTAGTTGATGTTGATTTTATTTAGTCTATAGTCACATAGTATCTCCAAGTTGTTATAGGTTATGTGCATTCATCTCATCAAGATTAATTGAGGAAGATTCTATAGAATGGATTTTCAAGGAATAGGTTGACCAATTGAATGTGATGACAACTCTACTTAAGCAATTAATGGAGGAGAATATTTCTTTAGTAGTATGGAGAGATGAAAAAATATTATTATAAACTTTTTCAATATTATAATGGATATCCAATATGTATCGATTACTCTAGTGGCTGCCGGATGAAAGTCAAAAGTGAAACAGTAATGTGAAATCCAAAGTCTGCACTACTACAATGGTCAAAGGTGCTACAATTCCTGAAAATTTGGATTGGGGCCTTCATCCCCCGGACCCCTAGAGCAGGGGCATGTTGCCCCCTTAAACCCAAAATGATCTCACCGCGGAGCTCGACCCACGACAGTTGCAATCCACTAGCATTCGGCCCAATTAGATCGGGCTACACCAATCCAACAATCTCCCTTGTTGCATCCCTTCATGAGAAAGAGGTTAAGATGTTCCCTTTTTCTCTAAATCTTTATAGTTTAGCTGGTCCTGATGGGTTCAAATATTAATTCTTTATGTTCTAAGAGGATATAGTTTGTGATGAGATCCTTAATGCTATAAGGGAGTTCTTTAACCATGCCTCAGTGCCCTATGGAATCAACTCCAATTTTAGTGCCCTGGCCCCAAAGACGGTAAATGTTGTGGATGTAAATGATTTCAGACCTATTGTTATTGGGAATACCATTCCAAAAATCATTATCACAATTATTTATATGAGGTTAGGTCCCATTTATCGTGGGTTTATATCTTCAAATCACCCCCCCCACCCTACAGCCCTAAGACACCCCCGTGGACAACCCCTCTAGACACCCCACCTGCATCCTGCCCTCTTCCATATAGACCCACTCCTTCCCCCCCACCCCCGAAACCCCACCCCGGACAGCCCTTGGACACCCCCAAGACAGCCCCTCCTAGACATCCCACTTGTACCCTCCCCCTTCTTTACAGACCCCTCGACACCCCCCAGACATCCCTTGGACACCCCACCTGCACCCTACCCAACAGACCCCCCGGACAACCATTAGACACCCCCCGGGACAACCCCTCTCAGACACCCCATCTGCACCCCCCCATCTGCAGACCCACCGACACCCCCCCTGACAGCCCTTGGACACCCCACCTAGACAGCCCCTCCTATAACATTCTATAGCCATTAGTACCTTCACTTCATTATGAAATAATGCTAAATGAACAATTCCTTGAAACTTTTCCAAAAACAACCTTTGTCTAGCTTAGTCTAAATAATATACTTCCACCACTTATAACTCGGACCCTGTAGTAGGATGGTTGCAAAAATAACCTTAAGAGACTTATAAATCTAAAGCTGGATAAAAATATCCTCAAACTTCAGTTCCAAAACCAATTCATCCTATGAATCATTTTACCCATAAATTTCAGTGGGGCCCCCATCATGATTCTGGGGTTACTAGGTGTGCCTTCAAGATCGTTTTATTCAAGGATTTCAATTATTTTAGGTTGTAATTATTTTGGGATGCTTTGGTTCTACTCAGCTTTTCGGCTAGTTTCTCCTGTTAGGTTAATAGATGCGTCACTACCACAATGTTCTCGGTGAACATTAATGGCAGTTGACATGGCCACATTTTGGGGAAATGAGGGCTCAGAAAATGGGATCCTCTTTCACCATTGCTTTTTGTGATTTGCATGGAGTTTTTCTCACGCATCCTAGAATGCAGGAGGTTGGGGGCTGGTGCGATGGATGGTACGGGCTTTAGTGGCTGGTGCGGGCGGGAAGGCAGGCGGAATGGGGATGGTAGGGGGCCGGTGCGGGATGGAATAAGTGGCAGGGGCTGGTGTGAGATGGATTGTAGGTGGCTTGGGGCTGTTGGGCATGTGGAAGGGGCTGGTGCGGGCTGGGATGTAGGAGTTCGGGGGCTGGTGAGGGATGGAACTGGTGGGTGGGGCTGTTTTGTAGGTGGCAGAGGGCTGGAATGAGTGTTTTTTAGGAGGATGGGGGTGGTGGCTAGTGTGGTGGCATGTTCGGTATGGATTGTAGGTGGTTGGGGGATGGTGACGGCTCGAATGTAGGTGGAAGAGGGCTAGAATTCTGGTGGAAGAGGGCTGGTTTCAGGTGTTGGGGGGATGGTGTGGGATGATTTGAAGGTGGAAGGGGGGTTGTTGTGGGCAGGAATGCTGGTGGCAGCGGGCTAAAATGAAGGTGGAAGGGGGCTGGTGTGGGCTAGATGTGGCTGAAGCATGGCCAAATCACAGAATTACTATGGCCTGACCACGACGTGACCACGGAATGACTGCTGTTTGACCATGCCATGACTGCGGCATGACCATAGCTTGACCGTGATGTGACCGCGGCGTGATGGCCCAGTCTAGTGACATTCATGGGGCATCATCTTTCGACTAGGAAAGAAGGGAGTGGGGGAGATGGGGAAACATTCCGGTCATCGCCCCACTGATAGAAATTGTGATTAGTTAGTCTCAACATTGATCACAAGACTCATGGAATACTATTAATGCAAACCACTGCAGGGTTTCATCCTGGAGCATGGCCAAATCACGACATTATCGCGGTGTGACTGCGGCGTGACCGCGTTGTGACCACTACGTGACCGCGGAGTGAACGCAGCATGTTGGATCAGTCCAGCAACATCTGTGGGGCAGCATCTTCCGGCCAGGAGGGAAGGGAGTAGGAGGAGGCATGGAAACATTCTGGTCATGGCCCCATCAGAAAAATTTTGATTAGTCAGTCTCAAGATTGATCACAAGACTCGGGAAATTCTATCACTATGAACTGCAGTGGGGTGTCTTCATGGAGTAGGGCCAAATCACGGTGTGACGGTGGTAGGGCCGGGCCATGTTGGCCCAGTCTAGTAACATCCACAGGGCAGCATCTTCCGGCTAGGAGTGAAGGGAGCGGGAGGAGGTATGGAAACATTGTGGTCGTCACCCCACCAGTAGAAATTGTGATTAGTCTGTCTCAACATTGATCACAAGTCTCATGGAATACTATCCCTGCGAACCGCCACAGGGTCTCATCCTGGAGCAGGGCCAAATCACGGCATTACCGCAGCGTGATCGTGGCTTGACTACAATGTGAATGCAGTGTGACTGTGTCGTGACTGCAGCGTGACCGTGGAATGATCGCAGCGTGTTGGCCCAATATAATGACATCTGTGGGGCAGAATCTTCTATCTAAGATCGAAGGGTGCAGGAGGAGGTGGGAAAAAATTCCGACCATAGACCCACCAGAAAATGATAGAACAGATCAACTATTTAATATTATATAACAATGGATTTCCAGAGAAGGTTATAGCGAGCGACACAATGATGCAACTTCAAAAGGTCAAAAAATGACAGAAAAGAATCATACACCCTACACAAACCATTTAGAAATTCATTCACTTTGAATAAACATGGAAATTTTATTTATAATATTCAAAGCGTGAAAAAAAAGTGTCATGGTCAAGTAATATGCCTACTCGGGAAATGTCATTTGAGTTAAACAAGTATGATAAGACAATTTATATAATTCAATGAAAACAAAAACATTCTAGCCACAAAACAAACACCAAAAAGAGGCATATAAAAGACTCAAACCAAATCTAATCATTATACAAATAATTATCACTACTCATTGGATTAAAAGACAGTTCACCTCCATTGGAGGGGTTTTGTTATAAAATCATGGCATTTCTTTATCAAACAATTTATTTAATTATATTTAACATTTATTCTAAAACTCATTCAGCATAAATCAAATTCAATAAATCAGGCAACTAGATTAACATAAATATCACTGTGTGTTTTCACAGATAGTGCACCTCTGTTTGAGGGGTTTAATTATAAATACATGACTTTATTTATCAAATGAAACAATTATATTAAATAACACTTATTCAATATATTCAATTCAATATAGTTAAGAATGATTAAGAATGATGGTAAATTCAATTTAAAGTATTCTTGAATTAATGAGGCTAGAATAGGGATCCTACCTCAAGGTGGAACCGAAACATCAACTTCATCTCTGGGTGATTTCTAACTAAATGTTGTTGCTCCCCCACTGAGTATATGCACCTTCACAGACATTCAAGGACACTTAGCCCCTATGCACACACCTGCATGTCCATGAGCATGTGCAAGGTGATCCTTGCACATATGTTAATATGCATATACCGGTCTCTACTCACCAGTGTATGAATTTATATATATACATGGGAACACATATCTCTATACGTGAATAATCACTGCCATGGTTGACTATACATGTAACAGGGGTACCCACATACATATACATTCTTACCTATGCACACATAGGAAATTTTACCTTAACTTGGATACACGTAAACAACGAGTAGGGATCAATGCCCTACACAACAGATATTAGGAACATTAAAACCCATAAAGGATGCTACATAACTAGTGAGAAACCAACCAACGACATTAAATCCATACCTCGATTAGGAGAAACAAATCCTCCAGAACCAACACAATATGATCCAAAACCCTACTCAAAACATAATATAGAGTCAAAAACACTAAAATCACAAAATACATGAAGTGAGAGAACATCATAAAATTGTATGCATTATATAACACTTTATAATTTAAAAAAATATGGTTACCCATTCAACTGCCCTCTGCCTCCTACCCCTACCACCTCCACCCTACCCCCCTCCACCAACCTCCTCCCACCTTCCCCCTACCCCCTGTCCCTTTCCCCCTTTCCCACTCCCCCTACCCCTTACACCCTCCCCCTACCCCCTGCCCCCGTCTCCCTACCCCCTACCCTATAGACCTACCCCCTTCCCCCCTCCACCTTTCCCCCTACCCCCTGCACCCTTCCCCCTCCACCTAGCCCCCTAGCCTACACAACCTCCCCTGTACAGCCCCCCAGCCCCCCTAGCCTACACCAGCCCCCCTAGCATGCACCACCCCTAGCCTACACTAGCCCCCCTGGCCTCCACACCCCCCTGTGATTAACAAAAATCATTGGAGATGCATGTGGTGTCTCAAATGAGAGGAGTAAGGATTAAAAAGGAAAACAAAAATGAAATAATTTCATCAAAGATATATATGAATAAAATTCATAAATATATATTTGTAATGAGTTATACAAATAAAATGATTAGAAGAATGCATGGGGAGGAAGACATTTTATAAGGACCGTCAGCATTTGAGAAATAATATTAGAAAAATGACATCCAATGTCAATGTAATTGAAAAGCTTGTACTAAAAAGAATCGAATAGTGGTTATCGAACGAATGGACCAAAAGAATCATTGTGTTGAAATTTATTGTAATAACCTCCCAATGTAATCAAGGATTATGTTTCTTAATTGTGACTTATAGGGATCCTCAAATACATGAAAATTACAGGTGAAAAAAATGACTAAAAGTATCCAGTATACAAGTTGAAAATTCAATAAGAATAAACAAATGGATGGATGGGTGTACCATTAGTGAATCTATAAATTCATTAGGCATGTTGTCGTTGAGAGGGAGAGCAGTTTTGGAACTAGAAGGGGGATTGATCTCCCTTATAATGTGAACATCTATTTTTATAATGCTAGGGAGGCTGTGGAATTAATTTTTAGGAAGAAGCTAAAGGAGGCTCAATAACCACATGAGTTTTTATCCTACTCAGACCCCCTTCCCCCCTCCTGTACAACCCCTTAGTAGACCCCCATGCCCCCCTGCAGACCCTACTAGACAACCCTCCCCCCTACCGTTCGCCCCATGTAGGGTCTTTTATATTGGTTGTTTTAATGTGGAACCATGGATTCTAGATCATCCTTAGGCCATTTTTATTGTTAGTATGATTTATTTATACTCATAGTGGTTGACCAGTGTATTGATAACCCTCCCCTACTTGATCTTTATAAGGTAAATCGTGTGAGGGTGATTGTAGTCATTTCATTAGAATAGAGGTATAAAATTTCCATTTTTGGGTGATCATGGGTTTTAGTAGAATCATGGGAACTTATTCTACACCTATACATATTAAAAATGGTTGGGGAACATCACCTATCAAATCTATTGCTTGGAATTCCATAAGATAATTTGAATAAAAAATTTGATTGTTTTTTATGATTATGATGACTAATATTCCCTATCTTACTCATTATATCATTTTTTAAGGATACAAAATTATTAACGGGTTCACCAATCCCTGATGTTGATGCCTAATGATACTCATCCTCTATAGGCTTGTCACATGAGGTATTTTAGGCTCATCAGCTAATGAACACAAGGCTCATCACCCAAGGAATTCCATGCTCATCGCATGAGGGAGGATGAGATTATGATGCATTATGAAAGGTAAATCATCATATTCTTATCACATAATAAATCTTATACTTTTCAATAATACATGTTCCGAAATCTCTATATCTATATGATCACATCACCAGTAAAATGGATTCCCATGACTTTAAGGGAATTATTTCCCATGTTTTAACCAAAGATTCTTATTCCTAAAACATGGGTACTCAATCTTCATTGATCTATATATTCATATTCAAATAATAATCTATTCAAAATTAAAATCGTTTCATCATTTTTGGATCTAATTATGAGGGAGAGTGCTCCATGGTTCTCAAATATTTATCAGTATATTCCTATGAATCATTAAAAAAAGTATAATAAATAAATTAATAATTATTTGTAGGTTTCCTGTAGAATATATGTGCACATTATCAATTGCTATATTGATATTCTTCCTTGACAACGATAGTGGTTATTAGAAAATCATTTTTTAAAATAATAAAGAAATTATGAAAACATGTTATTAAAACAATCAGGCAATTATAGAATTAAAATTGAAGGTTTAGGCAGAGGGAACCTACCTCAACCTCAAGACCCGTTTCTTTTGACGATGACAACTCAAATATTCCCTTTTTTCTGCTTTCACTCATATGCAACTTCACATATATAAGGACACCTAGCACCTATGTACATATTTTCATGGCCAAATATGCATCAGGGGTCCTTAGTTATATGTTTTTACATGCATATATCCCTTTCATTTACACATATATGCATTTTTCATATGAGTTTGATTAGTATAGAATATTCTAAAACATGTTCCTCTATTTATGGACACATTATAATAATATCGAAAAATAATATTTTTATATCCCTACACATGAGTATTATCTATGTAGGGAGTCTCATATTTCGGGAATAAAAAATCTTAGATGGTGTAATTACCCTAATAACAATCAGTAAAATCCATTCATCCTAAAACATTAGTGTAATTTTTTCTTATAAGGCCCTAAAATTATAAATTTTAGATTATTTATCATATTACCATTATTAAAATCTTATCATTCTAATATTTAGACATTCTGACAAAAAAATATGTATAATCCATTATTTCTATTAAAATTTCAATGGAAAGTTGTATAAAAGGGAAAATGATTGAGAGCATATAATATTCCATTAATTAAAAAAACTATGGTGGAGTATCCACATCCTAGAGTCTCTATTGACCTTATTAGGAAATGAATTGGAAATTATGTGAATATAGTGACATTATACTTACCTGATTCAGTAGATATTCTAATTTATAACAAATGGTGTTTAGGGCCAACTCGAGATTCAGTCTATGAATAGCTCCATCTTTTGATAGAGTATTTATTTTTTTTAAAAAGGTCTTTAGCTCTTGTATTTTATATTTTATGGATTCTAAACCTTTGGTGTTTTTATGATATTTCTGCCTTTATTCTATCCATGTGAGCCACATATTCATGCATATATACAGTATGTATAGAAATAAAATCAAGAAATACTACTTCCTCTATAGTTAAGAGATTGAAATCAGTAGTTTTAACTTTTAAATATATTGTATGGTAGTTGGAAAAATAAACATGATGAGATCATATTCATGGGTGGATAAATCCACTCAATAAATGAGAACATTATGAACAATGATGTGCCAGTGTCGATAATAAAAAACACCTACACCTAGGCCAAGGAACGTAGTTGATGGTTGTCATCTTTTTGAGAAAATTTCTCTATAAGATTATATATGATTATAATTTATAACTTGAACCAATCCCACTTTAATTAAACCTAATTCTAGATTACAATATTGGGAACCCGACTCTGTTCACCGTCCACTATAGGTATATAATCTAGAATTTTATTTTTTCATGGACATATATTTTTTAAATTGTGTTATAGTGTTTAGAAAGTCTTCCATCATTGCCTCTTATTTAACTTTAGGGATTGAACATGACAGTTTAACATTGATCTGATGAATACCTAACACTGTTCCACTAGGAAATATGTAATTAGGTCTTCCAACACTAGTAGTCAAACATGTGGAGTCTTCACAAATCTCAAAAAATTGCATGAGAATGAAACTCCATCAAAATTATTAAAATGTTGGGATATAATTCTATTCCCCCCAATAAATTATAAGGATAGTATGACATGAAAGGATCTTTGAGAATCCAATTTTTTATACACCCATCAATCTGGTTTCCCCAATACCCCATCAGTATAGTATTCAAACCATAACATGGAATAACCCCATGAAAATTTATTTGGACCATTATCAAGATGTAATGAAATTTCTAGGTCAGAATCCCCATGCATCATCATCGATAGCATTTCGGAAAGGAAAAATGGGTTATATTATCTCTAAATATTTATTAGAGGTAAATATGTAACCTGTTTTAAACGACCAAATTATTGTGAGAACCTATAATCTTGAAAAGGATCTAAAATGGTTACTCCATCTATATAACCATCCAAAATCCCATCTCATAACAAGATACTGTATGAAATTTATTCTATATTCCCTCTGTCATTATCTACCACTACAGCAAAATGTGTTGAATAAGGAATGAACCCAAAATGGGAAACATCATTTAACAAATAAATAGGACCATCGAGTCAATAATTGAAAAATAACAAGACCATATACAATATATTTGTAGTTCACTCTACCTCAAGTATTAGTTTCAGATTCAAGAATGAACAGAATAAATCAAAGAAATTTTCAAATACCTTGATGATAGGGTGTGGGGGGTGTCGACCTCGGCATCCGAGGTGTTGAGGGTTGTGGGGGAGAGCTGTCGGGATGGATGTTAGAAGGTGGGGAGGCTGCTCGGAGAAGTTTCACTAGAGGAGGAGGGTCATGGGGAGGAGGGACGTGGTGAGGAGGTTTTGTGGGTATTTGAGGGCTGTTGGTGAGGTGGTGTCGGGGAGGGGTTGGGAAGGATGAGAGGAGGTGAGGAGGCTACTCAGAGCAACTTCTCTGGATGAGGAGGGTCACGACGAGGAGGCGTCGGGGAGGGCGTCAGGCTGTTGAGGGGTTTTCTCGAGGAAGGATCGAGTGGAAGGATGAAGAAATGAATGGGTTGGGGTGTCAGCCATAAAGTCGTGGCTAATTGAGGGGGTGTAGAAATGGATTTTTTTAATCCATGGCTTTATAGGCGTGGCTATAGCTCAATTTAGTAGATGTATATATATATATACACCCACACACATACATTATATAAGTATATAAGTATTGATATATTTGTGTTTGAAATAAAATGGACATTAATTTTTATTTAGATAAGGCTTATATATTGAGAAATATATTTTATATGTAAATATGATTAATAATTTAATTATAAAAATAAATTTTTATGTGTGAATGTATAAAAAAATATGTATATATTATTATATATTTGGTTATAATAACATTACATTATAAAAAATAATAAAAATTAAAATCCAAATAAATAATATGAATTTATTACATATGAATAAACTCAGTCCCCGCTGAAAAATGGAAAAAATACCTTCTTGATCACTGCTTAGTTTCCATAAAGTGTTAAACAAAATTGGGTATCACGATTAAAAACTCAGTTGTGGAGGGATTTTTGCTCTTTTTTTGCCTAAAAAATTTTTATAGAGGGTTGTCTTATGTCACCAGTATATATACTAGTCGTAATCTTTGATTTGATATGTAGTAGTTCTCAAACGGACACTCAAATCAAAATTTATTTTCGTTTGATGATTGAGTTACATTTTCAATTTTCATTAGATCTTTTATTAAATTTTTTATTTTTTGTGTCTTAAAATTATTATTAAATGAGTATTACTTGATTATAATTATTAAATTATTAGTTAATAATATTTTTTAATGTATTTTATAATCCATTTTTTCTGAACATCTTATATATTAGGTGTAAATGTATATCTATACTTATCTAAAAAATATGTAAAAAATATAAATTATATTTTTATCAATATCAATATATTTATATATATTAATATATTATATTTTATAATAATTTCTTGTTTATGGTTTTTTATTTTTTTCATGAACATTATTATTAGAATAGATTGGGAAAACCCCTCTATTAAGAAAATCAAAATCCCTTTTAAGCTGGATTGATATAGAACCCATTGAATGACTAAATCCCCAAACACAACTTGCCCCAAAACAAGAAATTGAAATTGTAAATTGATGTAAATCTAATTACCTCAAAAACAAATCCATATAGCCTGAAATACTAATGTAGATAAACCTATAATTATATTTGTTTGAAATCTGCCAAGGTATCTATCCATCCATCTGAACACCACCCTAGAAACCCAAACGATAGCTTCCATTAGAAACTATGGGGAAGATCATCATGGTGGATGGATCTGCTGATAGTGGAGACGATCTGCCTGAAAAATCACCATCCCCAACTGGAGCAGATTCTTCCTCTCATGTCATCGACCCATTCCTCGAGTAATGTATGAACCTCATTATTATCCCTCACCATCGCACCTAGGTTTGAGTCTTTACATTAGTCAACATGATGACCAAATGCATTCCTTTTCCACTAGCCATGACTCTTTCCTACTAACCCCCACCTCCGAGCATGAGTTCAGATCTTGCTATTGACCCCTACGTTATGTTTACTTTAATTTTTTTTATATTTAGGTATTTGAAATTAATATATATTCATATTGTTTCAATACATTATAAAAATGTTCCATATGTCATTTGTGATGTGTAAGAATCCACCCCACCTCAATCTGATGCATGGGGTGAGCGGTATGACACCACTACGGTAGATATGGCCATTAATTGCTCGTAAAATGGCCATTTACAGTGTTAAAATGCATTATTATCCCCATTACAATTAAAAGGGGTAATTTTTATCATCTCTAAAAACCTATTAATAAAGGGGTCATTTTTATATATGTACATTATAATATATAGATAAGTATATATCAGTTTTTCAATGCACACAAAAATATATTTATACACATGCATACATTATATATACACTAATTGTATATATATATATATATATATTAAATAAAATGGATATTATTTTTTATTTAGATAAGATTTATATATTTAGAAATATACTTTATATACAAATATGTTTACATATATATTTATAAAACTAAATTTTTATGTGTGAATATATTCAAAATATGTATATATTTTTATATATTTGATTATAAATAAAACAAAATTATGAAAAATGATTTAATTTAATAACATTAATATCAAAATGAATGTAATACTTGTGATTAAATTCATTCCCCGCAGAAAACGGGGAATAAACCCCCCTTAAATTAGGCTAAAATAGATTGAATGTAAAAAAATTAGGAAACACCGACTAAAAGCTCAGTTTTAAATCCCTTCTAGATACTGTTTGGGCCTTAGAAGACATAATAGGGGATTCCCCCATCATAAGTGTGTAGATATTGGCACACGATTAGATTTTATATGTGGTAGATCTCAAACAGTCACTCGAATCGAAAGTTATGACCTTTTGAAATCTGAGTTTTTTTTCAATTTATTTTAGATATTTTATTAATTTTCTTATTTTTTGTGTCTTCAAATTGTTAATAAATCATAGTTACTCAATAATAACTAGCAATTTATTAATTAATATTTTATTTTAATTAATTTATAATCCATTTTCAATAATTGTCTTATATTTTTTGTGTAAATTTATATTTAGCAATAACGAAAACATATATTAAAAAATATATATTATTTTTAAGGACATATAATTTTTTTTAAAACACACCATTTATCAGTTCTAGGAAAATAACACTAATAAATCCCCCCTTTATCAGTTCTACTAAAAACACTGATAATGGGAGTACCGTTAATATCCCTAAAAACATTGATAAAGATGTACCTTTATCAGTGCTAAAAAACACTAATAAAGGGTTTACTTTTAACAACTGTTTTAAGCACTATTAAATGAATCTTTTATCTGCAGTTTTTTTAGCACTGATAAAGGTACCCCCTTTATCAATACATTTTTTAGCGTTTTTAAAGTGTGGCCTTGTGTAAAGTGGGTTTTGTTGTAGTGATCCATGTGTGTCATTTTATTTAAAAATGGCCGTTTAAAAATATTTTCTTTCATATTTATGTTTAATTTTATTCTTTATAGTATTATTAAAAAAATGTGTTCTTATATAGGTGAATTCTTTTTCTCGGGTTGGGGTGGTTTTTTAGCAACTGATACCATGATTAGGCTTTTTTGAGAGGGGGTCTCAGGTTCCAAATACAATTAAACAATGATGTTCTTAAATATCTATAGATAATAAATGAAAATTTAATTATACAAATTATTGTCTGAAATATATACAATATGATTTTTTGTATTTTTAATGTAAATTATATTTCAATTAAATTATTATTTTTCATACAGGTTCATTTCTATACAGGTGTATTTGGCACAATGTGTTGTTATTGAAACAACACATTGCAATAGTAGGGCAGTTATCAGCGTTAATGAAAACAATGATAATGGGGTCCTCGTTTTAATGAAACTGATGACGATAGTGTTTTTTTAGCACCATTAAAAAACTCTGCAAAGTGTTAAAAGGTCTATCTGTGGTTGTGGAAATCCATTTTTTTTGTAGTGACAATGATATCCTTATACATGAATAAAATGAAAATTATTTGAAAACATTGTGGATATAAAACTAATAAGTACTCATTGAATCAATAGATGAGGGAGGAGGTGAATTCATGATATAATGGGATTAAAACCATATATCACCATGTATTTCATGCAGGAGCGATGACCTGTTTTTTAAATAACAAATAATTATTTGTAATATTATGAAAATTAAAAACCAAATTCATATTTTCTATTAATAATTTAAAGAGTAAAAAACAAGTAAAAAACTAATTTTCATAATGATATATTCATCCAAAATTATCTTTCAATTAAAAAATATAAATTTTTATTAAATAAATATAAAAACTCATTTTTCATTATGAATTTCCCATAATTTTTTTTTTAAAAAAAATAAGATATTCACATAAAAAATAAAACAAAAATTATTTTTCATAAAAATAAAATAATAAACTAAATTTCTAGTTATGAAAAATTAATAAAAAAATCCTTTCTATATGATGTAATAAAAACATTATTCCAAATTAAAAAAAAATTATCCAAAAAAATTTATCCCCTATAAAATTTAAAAAATATTTACATTTTCATCTTCAAAAATTATTTAAAATAAATTATTTTATTTTAAAAATAAAAAATTAAATATCCCTTTTGTTTATGATGTATTTGGAAATTAAAAAATAATTTTCTTCTTTTATATTACGATAATTTCAAATATAACCATTTCCTAAATGATCCCATTTTAAATTTAAAATATCAAAAAATTCCCCTTTTCCTTTCAATAAAAATGAAAAAATATAATTATAAAACTTAAAGTTAAAAGTATAAATTCAACATTTTTCCTTTAAAATTACTTTAGATGAAAGTTTTATATTTTTTTTACAAATTTTTTTTTAACATTTTTAATTAAAGTATATTTATGTTTAAATTGACATTGATTGATGTTATTTTAGGGGAATTTTAGTTTTTACCATAAAATAAAAAAACTAAGATTTATTTAGTTAAAGGGGGTTATTATATTTTCAATAAACGATGTTTTTTTGTAATATTTTTTAAATAAATTATTTTTTATTATATTTTAATAACGGATTAATGAACATTATTTTCATTCACATTAATTTCTTTTTAAAAAATGAGTTATCATTGAATTTTTTAACAGGAAAAATTGGATTTGTTTTGTTGATATGGGATAAGTCATTATATTTTTACTAAACCGGGTCCTGGAATGTGTGAACGATGTTCACAGAAGCCACAATGCTAGTCAAAAAATAATCAATACGTTATTGAAAATATATATTAACATTATTTTTTTGAAAAAATCAAAGTTTTATTACTGATAATAATATAAATTAATTTTGATGGATATGAGATGTCATATAGTATATGAAATTAATATTATGTTTTTGGAAGAATTAGAAAATATTAAAAGGCAATTTTTGTATCCAAAATGATGTTAAAAATAAAAATATCACAATATAATTACATACATAAATTAGTTTCAATTACATTTTTAATGTAAAAATAATAAAGTATGCCAACGTTGATGTTTATGAGGTTTTTTATGCCACATGAACGCATATGAATACATATCTACACCATAGGTCTTGGTGTGTGTGGAATTTGAATGCACAACTACATGCCTGTGTAAATGTTATTGGGACTTCGTAACCGCAATCCAGGAGGCAAGGGTTTCCCTCATACACATATTTAACAAACTAGATCCCTCATAATTTATTCATAATAACCCAATAATCTCCCCTCACAACCACAAGGGTGATGAATAGCGACAATTTTTTGGTGGTCGGGAAATTCAATGTTCTCAAATGCTACTCTACAAGAATGACATCTAAAAAACATTGTTTTCCTTAAAACCCCTCTATCATCAATAAGAAAGTGTTGATAGTATAGGATATATTAAAATGGGGGCCTTTTATTATCCCTCAGAAAAGAGGTGCTAAATTTCCCTTTTATCAGCACTAAAAAAGTGTTAATAAAAGTAAACAAATATTATTTTCTCTGTAAATTAGAGGGTATAGACCTATTTTTAATAGCGCACTTTCAACGAAGCGAGGATTTCCCACCCGCGCGCACCACCGCCACCCATTTAACAGTGTTATACGCACATGCCCCACCCCTTAACAATGTTAGTCACCCCCTGCACCCACCTGTTCACCATGTCTCCTATTGGATTTAAACCCGAGACCTCTCCCTTGAGCGTCTGCTGCATTAACACTCACCCATCTTGTTTGGTTCTCCCTTTAATGATATATCTATTTAAAACAAACCCTCCACCCTTATATATAACCATCATCCTTTATTTTTGTGATACCTGAATCTTTTATTTATAACACCATTTAATATAAAGAAATACCCAACCATGTTTATTGAATGTTAATTAATTTATTAACTGAATATTCAAAAGATAGTAAAAAAACCAAATTTATTTATCTATTTTGAGTATTTTTCATATTAAATTTATAAATGAAATCTAAATTCTAATCTCATTAAATTAATTACTATTACCTGAATAATGATTTTTTTGAAATTTAAATAAAATAGTAAAATTTATTTTCTTTCTATGATATCAGTTGCTTTTTGATTTATAAATAAATTTTAAAATTTAAAATAATAGATGTATCTTTAATTAAGTCAGTTTGTGCAGTTAAAAGTGTGTTTCAAAATATAATAGAATATATTTAAAAAAAATGTTTAAAAAAAATGGGTTGAAATGGATTTGGGATTAAAAAAATAATACATGTTTGGATTCGATTAACCCAAATTTCATGCATACATGACGGGTCGACATCCATAATGTTGGGTTGTTTTTAAAGAAAATTTAACCCTAATTATAAAAGTTTCAGATTTTAATAATTTTGATGAATTTTAATTTAATAATTTAGAATTATTTTTAGAATATTTGACTCGCATCTGATATTTAATGTTTGTTTTAATTCAATAATCTAACATTGACTCATATCAACCATTATATAACATTTAATATATATATATATATATATATATATATATTTGAAATCTTTTGATTTTTTATCTAACCATTCATAAATGGAAATATCTTTTTCTAGATATTACCCCCAAGGGGTGGGCAAAGAGTTGGTCAATGGAACTACTATTTGGAAAATGAATAAAAAAGAACCAAAGTTTTATACTAAAATGATTATTGGTAAGTAAAAATTTTATTTGGATAACTGATTTTTTTGGTCTTGATTATTAATTCCAATAACCAAAAACTGATAAAATAATAGAATTTATAATTTTTTATTTCATTATTAATTTAATATTTTAAATAACTTTTAACAAATATTATAAATAAAAATACATTTTCGTTTATAAATTTATATTTGTATTCAAATAATTTGTTTGTTTATAAAAATTAAGGATTTATATATAATTTCGAAGTTTTGTTGGACATAATTAGGGTAGATTTTATTAAAAAAAATTATGTTTTTTTATTAGGATTTCTCCAACGATCAACCATTGTACAAAGGTTTGTCCTCCCGATAAAAATAATGTTTATCCTAGTAGCAGTTCATATAAAATAAAAAATTAAATTTTAGTGATATATAATTCACATATGAAAATTTTTATTGTTAATTAATATATATATATTAATTATATTATAAGTCATACTACTAATTTTATTATTATTTATTATATTGAAAATTTTTAATTAATTATAAATTAATATTTTAAATGGTTATTAATAATTGTATTATAAATTATTAATTACAATGTTAATTAACTATCTTATTAAATTATGTTAACAATTACTTAATAAATTAATGATATTATCAATTATTAAATTTCTTGATTATTTTACTAATTGTTAATAATTATTTCATTAAACTATGATGTCCCTTTTAAATTGAAAACACATACTTTGAGTCATATCAATCACATCATATGTCCAATTGACATGTAGTCAATTCCTACACATCATAAATTAGTTATGTATCCACGACTAGAAAATCATCATTTAGCGGTGGTTATTTTTTGATTTGGTGGCAGTTAAAACCGTCACTAACGTTGATGTCGACTTCCAACATGCAGCGGATCCTCCCATTCAACACCACAGATCGAAACAGGGGATGTGTCAGGTTTTATCAGTGCTAAGAAGAAAGCACAGATAAGGGGGGGGGGGGAGGGGGGCTTTATCACTGGTAGCTAAAAGTGATGATAATTCTTCAATTTATATGTTCTAAAGAATGGTTGATAAAGGTGTACCCTTTATCATCACTTTATTTATCCCCGATAAATGGGGTTATTTAAATAAAACAATCATCAAACCCTAGATATCAACCAAAGGCCATGTACATAATTCTGGAGGAAAATATGAAATCCATCAATTAGACCCCCAAATATTCCCAAAAGTAGCCAAAAAATTAACTGCTCGATTTCCCACTCTCCAAGAAAAGGAAAAACAACAAGAAGAGAACAAAGGATCAAAATATCTGATGATGTCGATAATGGAACCATAGTCATGGAGGCCAAATTTATCCTCCTTCAGTGGGTTGATAATAACTTGACAATGAGATTCGACCATAACATCCTTCTAGACAAGAGACAAGATGGGTTGCATACACTTCCAAATTACCATGTCCTCTGCCACATGAGGAGACTAACCCACAATGTCCGACGAATGATGAGCCACAATAAGAGAGACAACGTGATCCCAAAGGATTTCATAAAGAAAAAAAAAACCATCCCTAGGGGTTTCTAGATCAGTATTAAGTTTGAGAACACCCAAGGGGGGGAGAGCCATCTAACAGGAAGGGAATGAACATGTGAAGGTGGAAGAGCTGTTGGGGCGCCTCCACATCTGGCCCCAATAATTTTTTATATATATATCCGATATCTTTAAAAAAAGATATTTTGATATCTTTGACAAGATATATCTGATATCTTTGACAAGATATATATGATATCTTTGAGAAGATATATTTTATATCGTTGATGAGATATATTTAATATCTTTAATCAGATATGAGATATCTTTTAGGAAATATATGATATTTCATCTTCTATTTATATGAGGTCTACAGCTCTTCTCTCTGCAGTGGTTCGAGGCAGTGCAGTTGCATTTTCAAGGAGCGGTTTTCAGATCTGCAACCGGTGGAACGACTCTTATTTGATCAGCTTTCATCTGTGGTGGTTTTTTAATCCAATCCCGGTGTTTTTCATCTGCACATTTGTTCGGACAACAATATTCTGCTTTCACGGTCAGATCTATTTGGATTTCTTTAGCAGGCTATTTTCTTCATTTCAGGCTTCATCAAGACATCATCTATTTTCCGACATTGATCCACTATTTTTCTAAGTATTACTTTTGTGATCCCTTTCATTTTTGGGGAGTCTCTAACATGTACTAATCTATTTTAGTGGATCCCTCTTTCTGGACTAGGTCCCGTGGTTTTTCCCTTTTGGGTTTTCCACGTATAAATTCGGGTGTCAATTTTATTTTCTCCACCTTTTTTTTCGCTACGCATCCGCTGTTTGAGGGAAAGATTTCTCCGCTGCACGTTCGTGTTTTTTGTTTTTTGTGCGTTGATCGCTTTCCATGTTTCTCGACATCTGGTATCAGAGCATTTGGGTTTTATTTCATATTCATTATGGAAGCTAATTACAGTCGGATGATTTTATTGAATGGTTCCAATTATCATATGTGGCGACTTAAAATGAAGGATCTTCTTTTTTTCAAGCGAATGCACCTTCTAGTGTTTAGTACCCATAAGCTAGAAAGGATGTCAGATGAAGAATGGGCATTCGAGCATCAGATGGTTTGTGGAATCATTTACCAATGGGTCGAAGACAACGCGATGAACAACATTGTCAACATCTCTCACGCCAGAACATTGTGGGAGAATCATGAAACTACCTATGCTTCCAAGACATAAAACAATAAATTGTTTCTTCTCAAAAAAATATTGAATTTTAGGTACAGAGAAGGTACGTCTATTTTGGATTATTTAAGTGAATATCAGGGATGTTTTGATCAGTTGTCTGGCATGGGTATTAATTGTGAAGATGTGGTTTTTGCACTTTTATTTCATAACATGATACCTGATTTTTGGGAGAATTTATGTGTTACTCTAACCGGTTCTACTCTTTATAGTGTTGTGACATTCAGTTTTGTTAAGTATGGTATTTTTAATGAAGAAGTCAGGAGATGTACTCAAGAGAAATCTTCAGAGCTTTTAGTCACTAAGAACATGGGGAGAAGCCAGGAGAAGAATCAGGGACAGAGCAGTCGAAGAAAGTGTAAAAGAAGAAGAAAATCTAGATCAATGCAGAGAGATTTTGAATGTCATCATTTAGGTAAGAAGGGGCATGTTAAAAAGTTTTGTTATCAGCTGAAAAGAGCAAACACAAAGAAGGAAAATCAGCCGAATAAGAATATCGATGGAGATTATCATGTCGCTGCCGATACAGGGGGTGATCTTGTTATTGTTTATAACTCCATTAATATTGCTTCTGATCATTCTTGCTGGGTTGTTGACAGTGGTTCATGTTTTCACGTGACATCAAAGAAGGAGTTCATTACATCTTACAACCCAGGTAATTTTTGGATTTTGAAGATGGGTAATGATAGTCATGTTGATGTTGTATGTATCAGGATTATCTGTTTAGAGACCAGTACTGGAAGTAAGCTGATTTTGAAGAATGGTCAACATGCACCCGAAGTTCATTTGAATCTTATTTCTACCAATGTTCTTGATGATGAAGGGTGTATCAGCACATTTGGTGATTTCCAATGGATGCTTTCTAAGGGATCATTGATTGTGGCTCGAGGGAAGAAGCAGTCAGTTTTGTACTGGACTAGAGCATCAATTTCATGTGATACTGCTTGCGTTGTTGAGTGCAGTGGTTCGTCCAAGTTGTGGCATAAGAGGGTCAGTCACATCAGTGAGAAAGGGCTTGGTTGTTTGGACAAGTGAAATCTTCTTCCAGATTTGAAGAGTGTCAAATTGGACACATGTGATCATTGCATGGCTGGGAGAAAGAGCAGAGTGAGTTTTACCAGTCATCCTCCACACAAGAAGTCACAGGTACTTGAATTAGTACATTCAGACGTTTGTGGTCCTTTGAAATCTAAGACCTTTAGTGGCGGTCTTTATTTTGTGACATTTATTTATGACTACTCACGAAAGCTCTGGGATTATGTTTTGAATGCCAAAATTCAGGTGCTCAGTGTTTTTAAGCAATTTCATGTTTCTGTTGAGAGGGAATCAGGCAAGAAATTGAAATGTATTCTCACTGAAAATGGGGGTGAGTATTGTTTTCCATTTGATCAATATTGCAGGCAGGAATGTATTCGGTATCTGAAGACACCTCCCAAGACACCTCAGCTAAATGGTGTAGCTGAGCAGATGAATAGGACATTGTTGGAAAGAGTTCGTTGTTTGCTTTCGGAAACAATGTTGCCTGGACAATTTTGGGGTGAGGCTTTACTTACTTCTTCTTATATTATCAATTTATCACCTTCAGTTGCTTTGCAGATAGACACTCCCGATTAGTTTTGGTATCGAAAAATGATCAGGTACGATCACTTGAATGTTTTTGGTTGCAAGGGTTTTGTTCATGTGCCTAGAGATGAGAGATCCAAGATGGATGATATGTCATGACAGTATATCTTTATTGGGTATAGACACGATGAGTTTGGGTACAGGTTTTATGATCCTGCTTTGAAGAAACTTGTCAGAAGCCGAGATGCATTGTTTAGAGGACCAGACTATTGAAGATATTGATAAGGGAGAAAAGTCCACTTCTACAACTTCTGATTGTTTTGTTAGTCTTGAGCTAGGTTCTGATTCACATTTACCTCATGTTGTTGATTCGGATGATCACATTGATGTGCAGAATGATGCTCAGGGTGAACAGGTTATAGTTGATATTTCTGATGAACCTTTTGTTTATGATGATCCGGTTCCTGGGGTTATCAATGAACCCGCAGTTCCACTCCAAAGGTAATCTCGGCATCGTACCATTTATACTTGGCATTCACCTGATGAGTATGTGCTCCTCGCTGATGGGGGAGAACCAGAATCTTTTGATGAGGCGATGGAAAGTGAACAGAAGGACAGATGGGTTGCGGCAATGGATGACGAGATGACATTATTGCACGACAACCACAATTTTGAGCGGTGAAGTTACTAACAGGTAAGAGAGCTTTGCAAAATCGGTGGATTTATCAGATTAAGAATGAATAATCTATTTCTGTTCCCCGATACAAGGAAAGGATAGTTGTTAAAGACTTCCGTTAGAATAAAGGTATTGATTTTGATTAGATTTTTTCACCTATAGTCAAAATGTCTTCTATTCGGGTTGTTCATGGTTTGGATACTAGTTTGGATCTGTATATTGAGCAGATGTATGTGAAGACAGCTTTCCTCCATGGAGATTTAGAGGAGGAGATTTATATAAAGCAACTAGAGGGTTTTGTTGAAACAAGTAAAGAAAATCATGTCTGAAAATTGAAGAAGAGTTTTTATGGTTTGAAGAAAGCTCCGAGATAGTGGTATAAATAGTTTGAATCTGTCATTTCTCATCAGGGTTTCAGGAAGACATATTCTGATCATTGTGTGTTTGTTCAGAGATTTACTGATGATGATTTTATTATACTGCTGATTTATGTTGAAGATATGCTCATTGTTGGACATGATTCTTCTAGAATTGACAGATTGAAGAAGGATATTTGTCAGTCTTTTGCGATGAAAGACATGGATCCAGCACGACAGATTCTTGGCATGACGATCTCCCATGACAGGAAGGAAAAGAAATTTTGGTTATCTTAGGAGAGATACATTGAGAAGGTTCTTCAAATATTTTCCATGGCCAGAGCTAATGTGGTTAGAATTCCTCTTGCTTTTCATTTTAAGCTCAGCACCAGTCAGTCACCTTCTACTGATGAAGACAGAGAGGAGATGCAACACATACTTTATTCATCTGCCATTGGCTGTTTGATGTATGTTATGGTATGTACTAGACATGATATAGATCATGTAGTTGGTGTGGTCAGTCGTTTTCTATCGAATCCAGGAAGAGAGGATTAGAGGGTAGTGAAGTACATTTTTATTTATCTTCGTGGTACTTCTGATCTGAGATTGTGTTTTGTCAAAGGAGAACCTATGCTTTGTGGCTTTACAGATTCAGATATGGCAGGAGATATCGATTTGAGGAATTCTACTTCAGGCTATTTGATTACTTTTGCAGGGGGAGCTGTATCATGGCAGTCTAGGTTGCAGAGATGTGTTGCTTTATCTTCCACAGATTTAGAGTTTATTGTAGCTACAGAGGCGTGCAAAGAATTGTTGTGGATGAAAAATATTATTCGAGAGCTCAGTTTTAATCAAGAAAGATATGTTTTTTTTGTGATAGTCAGAGTGCTATTTTTTGGGATAGAATCATACTTTTCATGGCAGGTCGAAACATATCGATATTCGGTATCATTGGATCTGCAATGTCCTTGATTCGAGACAATTATATCTTGATAAGATCCACACTAATGACAATGGGTTAGATATGTTGACCAAGAGTTAACTAGTGGAAAATTTGAGACTTGCCGACTGATTTCAGGGTTGGCGATGATCCCCAGTTGAGTCGGAGGGGGAGTTTGTTGGGGATCCTCCCCATCTGGCCCTGATAAATTTTTTTATATATCCTATATCTTTAAAAAAAAGATATTTTGATATCTTTGACAAGATATATATGATATCTTTGAGAATATATATTTTATATCTTTGATGAGATCTATTTAATATCTTTAATCAGATATGATATATCTTTTAGGAGATATAAGTGATTTCATCTTCAATTTATATGAGGTCTGCATCTCTTCTCTCGGCAGTGGTTGGAGGCAGTGCAGTTGCGTTTTCAAGGAGCGGTATTCAGATCTACAACTGGTGGAACTACTCTGATTTGAGTATCTTTAATATGTGGTGGGTTTTTGATCCGATCCCGGTGTTTTTCATATGCACTTTTGTTCGGACATCAATCTTTTGCTTTCACAGTCAGATCTATTTGGATTTCTTTATCAGGCTGTTTTTTTTTATTTCAGGCTTCGTCAAGACTGCATCTATTCTCTGACTTGGAACGATTATTTTTCTAAGTATTAATTTTGAGATCCCTTACATTTTTGGGGATTCTCTACCATGTACTTATCTGTTTTAGTGGATCCCTCTTTCTAGACTAGGTCCCGTGGTTTTTCCCTTTTGGGTTTTCCACGTAAAAATTCTGGTGTCAATTTTATTTTCTGCACCATTTTTGTAGCTACGCATCCTCTGTTTTAGTGAAATATTTCTCCGCTGCGCATTCGTGTTTTTTGTTGTTTGCACGTTCATCGCTTGCCATCATTCTCAACACGAGCATCCTCAATATCCTACCACTATGAGCCCCATTTTTGAATCTTTGAAGGCCAGACCATGTCATCTTTAACAATAATCATGAAAATGATAGCGTTTTGGAGAAACCATATAATCAAAACACAATTCTATTATTACCGATGATAAATTTTTTTTAATAACAAATATTACTAATTTATATAAAATTATTATATTTATATTAAAAAATAATTATTATTTTTATAAGTTAAATAAAAAACACATGTTGATAATTAATATATATATTTTTAATAATTAAAATATATATATAATGTTTTAAAAAAGTATTTATAAGTTATAATTAAATAAATATATATTTAAATAATTATACAATTATAATTAATTATTAAATAATAAATATATTTATTATTTTTAATATTTTTATTATTTTTATAAATATATATAAATACTTTTTAAATATATATATTTGTAATTATAATCATAATGAAATAACGATTTATTAAAATAAATATATGTTTCCAATGAATTGGTTCAAAAAATATTTTAATGTGTGAGTATAATTGACATACAAATATGTTATGAATTCATCACGATTGTTTATTTATACATTACAAATGTTAAAACTCACATGAATATTGTTTTGACATCAGTTAGTGGATAACCGATGTTAAAACCATGTCAGTGAGAGTTTTAATGTTGGTTAATCAATAAGAAATGTCAAAATGTGGGATTCAACATTAGTTATCAAATAATTGTTCATCCCCCTCCTCTCAGATAGCTTAATCCCCCTCAGGGTATTTTCAAACATAATACTAATGCGGCGATTCCTGGTGATGGACCTGTTGACCTTATGGCAGTTCTTTAGGACCACGTAGTCTCTATAATTGCAGCTCGCCATTCCTCAGAAATTTATTCTTGGTCTCCTTCCGTAGATGTGGGAATGACTATCTTGAAATGTATGCAATTCATTTCATCTCTCGGTTGGAAGGCTATTATGGTCAAATCTGATTATCACGTTATTATCGAAGTGCTGGAGGAGGATGAAGGTGTCCACCAATACTTTGGGTCAATTATCAATATCATTATATCATTGGTGATGTTAATATATTCTTGTTATTCTTCTTTTCTTTGGGAGAGCACAATTGTACGACTCATTTTATAGTTACTTTTGGGAGTTGTTGAGGGTCACATTATAGTGCAGTTGACTCATACACATCCCACAAAACTCATGGATCATTTTCCTACAATATCAGTATAATCCAAATTCATTTTCTCATTTTTTAGTAGGTCAATTGTCCATTTTCCAAAAATTAATGTATATTTTAAATAAAAAAGATGCACTTGTAGTCATATCGGTCGCACTATGCCTCATATTGAGGTGAAAATTAATCGTTGGAATACCAAATGACTCGTGTATTATTACCCAAATGTATCAAAACAACCTGAATGTGTTTTCTCATTTTTTAGATTGTCACTTGTTCCCTTTTACTAAAATTTATGTCACTTTTAAATAATAAGATGGACTTATAGTCATACAGGTCACATTGTGCGTCAGATTGAGGTAAGGCTAATTTATAAAAATCAAAAATTACTTATGGATAGTTTTAATAAGGTATCAAAATAATAAAAATATTTTTTCCTTGTTAATTAGTATTTCACTTGTCTTTTTTAGGAAAAATTCATTATAAACTAGAAACACAAACTTTGACTAATAACGGTCACATAGAGTATTAGTTTGACATGAGAACAATTCACACAATTAAAAAATGATTTATTAAATGATTTATTAAATTATTAATACAATATGAGTGTATTTTATCGGATTTTAATGAGTGTTGTATTTTGAAGTAAAATGCCGATTTTAAACTGATAACGGACTCATTGAGTCATACTGGTCACACTATTTTTTCGATTGAGGTGTAGCTGATTCATACATATCGTAAATGACTTATAGATCATTATACTAAAGTATCAAGAAAATTTTAATTCCTTTTTTGCTTTTGATTTATGAGTTTTATATTGTACTAAAATTATGATCAATTTTAAATAAAAAGACACACTAAGAGTCATACCTATCATGTCATATGTCAGATTGAGGTGTTGCTGATTCCTATATATCCCAAAGTATTAAAATTATCCTAAATGCTAAGGAATCCTTTGGTATGATAAAAATAATCTTATGTGATAAATACTAAAAATAAATAAATTAAACATAAATATGAAACAATCCATTACTTCTATAGAAGTCACATCTTCATACCATTGGTATACATTCTATGATCAGGTATGATGACCATTTGATTCTATGAAAATTTATATCATTTTATAAATAATATTTTTTTGAAATTCATAATAGTTCTAGAATAATATAAATACACAATTTAATAATAAACATTTTAAATAAAGTAGTAATTATCTTTGAAAATACCTCTTAGGGGATGTGTGTTTTTTTTATGGAATATGATCTCTCTCATAAATTTACAAACAAAATAACAATAATAATTTCCATTTGATTATTTTAGACACTGTAGAAACATTATGGAAAATAAGTTATGTTTTTATATTTGTTTGGATAGTTAAATATTATTATATATACCTTGATACTTATCCAGTTGTATAACTTGTTTGGGTCCTTGTGTTCAAGGATTGTCCTCATGCCATGATATAGATGATATTTATACACCACCATATAATAACAAAATCCTAATTAAAAAATAATATAATTATATAACATGAAGCATAGTTCTAAAATGTTTGGTGTAGTGTATTACAAATTAAAAAACATTATAATGTGTGGCCGGTTAGTTGGTAATCTATGTACTGAATCCAAGAAAGAAATATTTAGAGTATCCAAATTGATCATAATGAGAATGCATGGTTTCTTAAAAACAAAAAAATGAATAAATAGTGATGGAAATTAAAAAAATATTAAATATGATTAAATTGCAGCGTTTTATCCTGAAATCATTTGTTTTAAGAAAATTATTTCATCCCCAAGTTTTCATTCAAATGATTTGCCAATGTTTGCCACTCTTTCATCTATTTTTTGGATTTTATTTTTGTTTTGACTGTAGAGGTGACGTGAGGACTAAAGAGTCCAATTTTTTTATGGTAAAATCCATTGAATTGGTATTGATATATATGACTTCCAAAAATATGAAATCTATTTAGTCTTAATTAACATGGTATATCATCTTTTGGAAAATTAAATCACGAAAACGTACCTCATGTATACATTTACAACTGAGACACCTTTCCATTCATAGTTTACAATTTCATCTACATTATTAGAAGCAATGTAGTCAATAACATCTTATCCACACATTTTTTATCAAAATCAACTATGTGACTACTACCACTTTGTAACATTGCATCTGCATTAACCTTTAATGTTAGTAAATGTGGATATTCAAAGGTCAGGGTAAATGTGCTCTTGGAAGATATATTCAATCAGTCGGTTGGTCTATTAGATGGATTAAGTCAACCTTTCATTTCACCCCCATCCTTTTGTCTATTTTTAATAGCATTCATCAGTTTAAAACTTTTTTCTTTAATTATTAACGGTTTATCAGCAAAAATAAATAGAAAATGAATATCTCATTGTCGACATATTTTTTTACAAGATTTAATGGACATGCAATGAATGTAACAATAGTTGGTCAACCATATGAATATCTTCTTCATCAATTGGAATATCTCGATAATCCCTCAGATCATGGGCTATGCTAATAGACAGTCTCCAAAGACCAATTGGAAGTGGTATATTGTTTAGCACATCATTTTGGATATTGAACATTGTATCCCTCACTACAAGGCGATGGGAGGGTGTTGATAGATATAAATCACAGTCATTATCATCTTTTATAATATCAGTACAAGAAAGGTATTAGTTTTTATCTGATACACATTTTATAGAAATGGAAATTTGAACATTGATTACCTTGTCCAAGACATTTTTTAGGGGAATGGCTCACCTCGAAGCTATTGGGTGTGGGGAGGGATATTCAAGAAATTGCTGTTCTTGAGTTCCTTTTTTTTCTCTTTACATGTCCCTATAAACGTTTCTAGTAACTCTCTCCGCAATTGAAATTTTTATTAAAGTGTATTTAGTATATCTTTCATCTATTTAAATTCATTATCTTTATCCTCCTCTTTTTTTTATAAAAAGATGTTTTTGGTTGTCACCAAAAAACACGCACCTCTGATGTGTCAATAATGTTATGTCCGCTTCAAGGCCACTGATAGTAGGTGTTCATCTGATACATGTGTTCATGATTTATGTGACTATGAAGGATAGAAAATATAAGGAAATAAGTAATTATTATTAAGTAATTTTGATCTAATAGAATTTTTTTTCATAATTACCCATGTTTCCCGCCCTTTTGTATATTTTCATCTATTAGTTTCCCATATTTAATTACACATTCCTATTTACACAACACATGGTGTATATGGAAGTTTATATAGATTTGGATTAATCAATTTGCATATAGATATAGGAACATAATTATTTTGATGTTTCATATCATATAAATGTTTTGCGGTAGATTTAATATAGATACGATTTTTTCAAGTGAAGCGTACCCCATCCTTGCTTTACTGAAGGGGAATGTTGATTTTGATTCCCCTGCATTATTTGTAACACTTAGTTTCTATTTCATAAATAAAAAATTTAACTCAATGTTTTGAATATATTTATTGTCAAACAACATATTACTGGCCACAATCTACTTGAAAAGACACATCAGTATGAATTCTAGTAAACAAATCTCATGCTTGTTCTGTTATTAGGTGTGCCTACATAAGCAGTGGTTGTGGGGTTATTTTCCCTTCGTCTTCTTGTAGATGATGAATCAATAGACATGTGTGAAAGCCTTTCTCAATAAATCTATAAATAATCAAAACATATTTGTTATGGGATTCATCTACTAAAAATGCAATCCTCAGGGGATGGTGAAGAATAATTCATTGTTAGATTATTTTATTTTTTAGTAAAATAAAGAAATGATATCATATTTTTACTATAATATATTCCAACATCAGTGTATTACTACTAAAAATATGGATTTTAGTAGCACTATAAAGGGACTTTAATAGCGCTAGAAAAGCGCTGTTATAGCCGATGAAGATAAGGAGGGTCCTCTTTATTATCGCTCCAAAAAGCACTGATGAAGACCTCTTTTATTAGCGCTAAAAAAGTACTGATAAACGAGTTATTTTATTTGCACTAAAACAAGGTTCTGATAAAAGGGTCCTTTATCAATGCTTTCTTTTTAGGGAAGATAAAAGACCCCCTTTATCCGTTCTTTTTTAAAAGCACTGATAAAAATTAACAAAATAAAAAAAAATAAAAAAAAAAATTAAAAAATCATGCCAATCGGGGGGGCTTTTATATCGCTTGATCCCCCCTTTTATAGCGCTTTTCCTCCCCCATCCAGCACCCACACGCACCCCTCCACCCTTTATCAGTGCTACCCCCAAATTCACCCATGCGCGTGCATCCATGCCACCACCCAGATTTGATCTAATGACCTCCCCCCTGCATGCATGAGGCCTTTACCACTCCCCTATATTGATTTTTTTCTCCTATTAGTGATATATTTATTTACTTATATATATATTTAGTAATATTTATTTGTATAGTAATATATATTTATATTAATATATATATTGTTATATTAATATAAATATATAGTTACATTAATATAAATATATAGTTATATTAATATAAATATATAGTTATATTAATATAAATATATAGTTACATAAAAATAAATATTTATAGTGATATTAATATATATATTTATAGTTATATTAATATTAATATAGTTATATATATATATATTTAGATTAATATATAGGTATATAAATATTCATATATTTGTATTATAAATAAAATGTATATTTGTTGTTATTTAAATATTGCTAATATATTTTATATGTAAATATATTTTATTATTTATATTTATAATTATGTTTTTATGTATGAATATATAAAAAATATGTATATATTGTTATATATATGATTATAAATAGCAGTGCATTATAAAAAACGATAAAATTTCAAATTAATAATATCAATATGAATGTAATACATTGGAATAAATTCGGTCCCCAACAATAAAAAATCAATAATTCCCCCTTAAACGAGGCTGAAAATCCACAAAATGTTAAAAAATCAAGGTACCCTGACTAAAAGCTCAGTTTTGGAGGCCTTCTGGGACTTTTTTGGCCTCGAAAAAACCTTGACCTAGGTACCCCATAATTAAAGTGATGTAGAGCTCGTCACAGGCTTAGATTTCATTTGTAGTAGAGCTCAAACAAAAACCTGAATCAAAAGTTATTGTCGTTTGAAGTTCGAGTAGCGTTTTCAACATATTTTGGATGTTTTTTTAAAAATTTTTAATTGTTGTAGTCATAGAATTATTACTAAATGTCTATTACTTCATAATAATTAGAAAATTATTAATTAAATTTTTTTAAAAAAAATTTTTATAAGCCATTTTGACTAAATATCTTAAATATTAAGAGTAACTGTATATTTATACTTATCTAACATATATTTAAAGTTATAATTAGAAAATAAATATTATATTTATATCAATATGACTATATCTATATATTAAAATATTAATATATTTATGTTATAATTTGTTTTTGGAAGTATAACCTTTATCAGCACTTTTAAAAAAAGTGCTGATAAAAACCCCTTTATCAACGCTACTAAAAAAGCACTGATAAAGGAGTACCCTTTTACAGTGCTACAAAAAGGGTTGTTAAAGGGGTTACCTATATCATCACTAAAAAAACACAGATAAAGGGGTACTTTTATCAGCTCTTTTATTGTGATTATAAAAGTACCCTTTATCAGCGCTTTTATTAGCGTTGATAAAGGTACCCCTCCTTTATCATCGCTTTTTTGTTAGCAATGATAAAGGGTGGCGCTGGCCTTGCCCAGTTTGGTGGTAGTGTATTAAGCACTGGAACAACATGGTGCCACAAAACTAAACTAGCTGTCTTGCATAACCAAGTGATGATTCCAATGTAACTATTAAAAATGACCTTATTAGTGTTAACAGGCTTGCACCATTCATTCCATCCGACCTCATATTTGATGCCTTTGATTTTTTCCTTGAATTCCACATCGTCGATATGTTGTTTCTCTATAGTAGTAGCATCAGCAAGTGAATATGGTTGTTGAACCTCAGCATCAGGGGCAACAATAGATTGAAAATCCTATTATTCCTTAGGATTGGGATTACCAACACATGAGTAAGGTCATTGTTCCATTACAACGCAAGCAACTATAGGTTGAAAGACTGAATGTTCCTCAGGATTGAGGGAACCGGTATGTGCATAATTCATTATCTACATAAGTGGTTTATAATTTAATTTTGATTACATCAATACAAAAACGAACATATAATAACATGACGTAACACAATGTATATTAAAAAAATAACCTAATTATTGAACTCTCTTTTTATAATGGCTGAATGTATTTGACCCCTCTATAGACTATTTATTTCCCTTCATTTTGGTCTCCTCTGAAAAAACACCATATACATTAGGACTTCTATAAAATGATTACGATGTCCTAATGAAAGTGTCACCCATAGTTGAATTTTCATCTGACCCTTTAGTGGCATTGGTTGAAAACATAACAACTGACCACATTCAGTTTGTGGTATATAGAACATAAGATACTTGTACTGCCTATGATGCCATTATAAATGGTTCCTCTTTTCACCCTTCCCTAAGAAAATAAATATTCACTAATCAAAATTAATCTATTTTAACATCATTCATGTTATCATCCAAATAGAATTGAAAAATTGGAACATGGATTGTTGTATAATCCGAATCCCATATTTTTTTGATGATTCCAATGTATGAAATATTCAAGTCAATTGGATTTCTGTCCTTAGTACCATAAATATGCATCTCTTCATCCACAAGTGTAACTCCACTATTTTTCACAGTATTGTATTCATTATGTCTATTTGTATAGAACATATAACCCGTAATTACATAACCATTGTAAGGTAATACATAAACACATAGTCCTCTAGATTACCATCAAAGTTGTTCTGATATTGAATTAGGATTTTCATCTGAATCATTAAAAATATAGTCCCAAAACCATTCAATAAACACTTGATTATGTTTATTTGATATACATTTTTTATCCATTGATGGATTCAAATGCCTAATAAATTATTTATGGGTTTCAAAATATTTGGAAACCTGCAAAACATTATTCCAAACGTAAAGGTCTGCCTACTCATGATCTGCAATATTGATTATGACTACATCTCTTCCATAAATTCATCAACAACTAGAAACCTAGTATGATATGATTTTGGTATACCAATTATTTCCACACCTCACATGCATTTGGTACATAATTCTATGGCTTCCTCAATAATATATCAATCTGCAATACAACCCTCCAGTCAAATTTTATATTTTATATACCCATTCAAAATATTTATATACCATTCAATGGGGTATATAAATCTATATTGTATAGGACCAGAAATTCTAATGTCTCTCACTAAGTGAACCATAAAATTAACCATTATATCAATGAATTATAGTATAAAGAACATTTCTAAATCACATAATGTGATTATAATTTCTCTTGCATTAGTTTTCAATTTCACCATATCTATAACATGAATGTATATATCTTTGAAGAAGAAATAATTCGTTGTTAATGGATAAAGGACATTCTTGGAAAAAATGCAACGTAAATCTATAGAAATTTGATCTCCCAGTAAAACACGACAATCATGTGATTTTAGAACCTTTAACATTAAATCGTTTATTGACACGATATTATTTTTGTTCAATTAATACCCCTCTAGAAACATTATTTCATTCAAGAAGATGAAAAAATGATATCTATCCTGCCTAGAAAGAGTGTATGCTACTAGAGGATGAAAAGTTCATTTTTCACTCTTCACTTGCACCAAATCTTCTCATATTCCCATCTGATCCATGTCCAAACTATCCTTAATTCCATCCTTTTTTCGGGTGAATTTACCATCATACTAATGAAACTATCACATACATTTTTTTCAGCATGCATAACATCAAGAAAATATCTGACATATAGAAAATTCGATTATGATAATTAAAAAAAACTAAACACCATTTCCAACTGAATTTATTTTGATTTTTTCTATTTTTTTTTACCAAAAGCAGTGTCCACATCTTTTACATTCTTAAACAGTTGATCACATGTTTGTGTTAATGGTGTTTTAATTTCTTATGAACATCCATTTAATGATGTTGACTAATATAGTGACATATCACATCATGGTAGAAATATAAAATTTCATAGAAACACAATCTTTGATGATTGGTTCAACCAAAATGACTTTGTAACTTTTTTGGAAAACGAGACACCCTTTAGTCCCTTTAATGATATATCCTGAAAAATATCCATATGAAACTCATTTATCATCTCTTAGAACATAGCTCTGAATGTGAAATCATCATTTATGTAAGAATCCTAAAACACAATGCCTGAATCAACTTCACCTCAATAAGACACACGTTTTGTCCAGTATAACTCAAACTGTTTCTTTTTATTTTAAATTGACATATATTTAAGTAAAAACAATAGGTGACATACATAGAATTGAGAAAACGTATTTGTATTATTTTTATATTATTTGAAAAAAATCCATGAGCCATTTTTGCTGTGTAATGTTGAATTGCACCTCAATATGATTCATGGTGTGACCGGTATGACTCAAAGTGTGTATTTTTATTTTAAAATGACATTAATTTATTTAAAAAGGAAAGTGAAATATTGAAAACTAAGAAAACACATTCATATTTTTTTGATACATTAGTAAAATGATCCATGAGTCGTTAATGACATGTTGGGCTTAGCCTTACCTCAATACGATGCATGGTGTTGCTGGTATAACTCAAAGTGTCTCCTTTTATTTAAAATTGACATTAATTTTAGTAAAAAAAACTAGTGAAATATTGAAAACCAAGAAAAATAATTCAGATTGTTTTGATATTTTAGGAAAAAAATCTCTGAATTATTTCTGACAGGTAGGAATCTGTCGCACCTCAATACAACACACGGTGTGGCCGGTATCACTCAATGTGACTCTTTGTATTTAAATTTCACAACAATTTAAGTAAAAACAACAAGTGAGATATTAAAAACCAAGAAAATGAATTCATATTGTTTATATATTTTTGGAAAAATATTTATTGGTGATTTTTTATATGTAAGGATCAGAAACACCTGAATATGATACATGGTGTGGCCGGTATAACTCAAGGTGTCTATTTTTATTTCAAAATGACATTTATTTAAGTAAAAACAACATGTCAAATACTAATAACTGAGAAAATCAATTCAGATTGTCTTTATAATTTTTGAAAATGATCAATGATTCATTTTTGATGTGTAGGACTCATCCATACCACAATCTAATGCATGATTTGACTGGTATGACTAAAAGTGTCTTTTATCAGTTTAAAATTAACATTTTAGATCAAAATGTGTCACTCATTGAAAACCAAGAAAACGAGCTCTGATTGACTTGATAAATCAATACAGATATTCATAAGTCATTTGTGACATGTATTAGGAAATCTCACATAAAAAAGATGCATTATACCATCTTTATGACTCAAAATATGTGATTCTAGTTTGAAATGATATTTTAGTAAGAAAACTCAATGGTCATAAATAAAATGTTGAAAACCTATTCAGATTGTTTTGATTCTTTAGGAAAAAAATTCATTAGTAATTTTTGACGAGTAGGAATTATTTGTACCTCAATATGATTGATGGTGTTTCCATTTAACTCCTAATGTATCATTATATAAAATTGACATTAATTTTAATAAAATCAAAAGTGACATACTAAAAATCAAGAAAACACATTCGAATTGTTTTTATATTTTAGGACAATGATACATAACTCATCTGTAACATGTTAGAATCAAAACCACCTCAATAGGACACAAAATATGACCTATATAACTCCAAATGATTAATTTTTATTAAATATTAACATTTTATTAATGTTTTTATTTCATTTAAATGTATAATTAACTTATTTATAGTATTAGTAACATAATATTTGTTTTCGTGTATAAGTGGAATCTTTTTATTGGGTTGATATGATTTGTTCGAAAATTGATACCATGGGAAGAAATTATTCATAGGGGATCATGGGCTTCAAAATATGAAATATTAATGTTTTAGAAAGTTTGTTGGGAAATTTTAAAAGTAATTTTATAAAAAATGTGTTTGAAATATAAATATATGTGTTTGTTTTCCATATACCATGGGTGAACATTTTTGTATTGATTATGTCAATTAAATTAATATAGAAGTTTTTCCTCTGGGTGTGCTATTTAAATTTTAGTTTTTCTTTATAGTGTGTTGTTATATAAATATCACATTGCAGGTGTCTAGGCCATTATCAGTGCTAAAAACGCACTGATAAAGGCCCCCTATACTCAATGTGATTAATATCCCCTTTTTAGCTCTATTTAAGGTCATTTTCACACTGTGAAAGGCCATATGTGTAGTAGTGTTTACCACTCATCCATATAGGTTTGTCCTCCCTTCAATGATATATCTATTTTTCTATATATATTTAGTTAAATTTATTCGTATATTTATATATATTTATATATATATATATTCATTCATTCATTCAAAGTAGGATAATTTATTGATCATTAATCGGATGGGAAATCAGTCAAGTTAGGGTGGATAAACGAATGGACGCCCTAAGGAATCAACCATCACAAAATTAACAAACTCAGTGGGAAGTGATCCTAGTGTAGAATAAATGATACAAGGACCACTCAGATTCCCCCTTGAGGCCTGTCTATTGGTAGAAAAGGTCCCTTCCTCTATGTATGCTTCATGGTAGCTCTACCAATAAACTCCTTGATTCTTCAGGTAATATAAATTATAGACCTAGGAGGTTCACATATCCCCTGGAAAGAGTTTCATGTAACTGAATAATCACTTTTGATCTATATGGATGAATTATTATTAGAGAGATAAATCTCCAAACCATTATGAAAATCCAACGTCTCTGAAATAAGAGGGATTCCATGACCATAAAAGCTTCTAAAATAATTCACCACTAAAACATAAGAGTCAGGAACAGTGAATCCCCCTCTCATGATGCCAAGGTTATAAGAGCTGTTAGTATTGAGCTTGAAGCCGTTACACTGGGGGTTCTATCGGATCCATCTTCCCAGTGAAGACCCCTGTTGAGAAAAGGATGTGGTTCACTAACCATTCATGAAAATTATCATTGATTTTCATTTTTTCACAGCTTTTCAGATGATCCCATAGATCCACCACAATACACTAGACCCAAGTATGAATTTAAAAGCATGAGGTAGAAATACAATCCACTCGAACATTGTTTCTTGCATTCCAGATGATCCAGCAACTAGAAAAAATAAAGGCAGCCCTTGACTCCATCTCCAAGCTATTCTATTCCATATCGTGAAACCATGAGAAGTAGAAGACATCACCGTCATCCACCTAAATATTAATGCCAATAAGTTTCACAAGATTTTCCCAAACTGTTCTTTACCAATATCCCTCAAAGAATATGTGTTTTACTGATTCCTCCTTATAGATACAACAATAAAAACATTATGATAACATACTTATCCATTTACACTTAATCACATCATCGGTTGGAAGGGAACAGTGCTTGATACGCCTCACAAGAACGTTGAATTTGATTGGAACTTCATTGTAGTAAATAAGCTTACTCATTCCCACAATAGTATTACCTTGTAATGAGAGACAATATCCCATAGATGAAAAAATTCTCGATGATGCTCTAGTGAAGATGAGTTTATCCAGTTCAGAAGAATGTTTTATGCTGTCAAAAATCTCACACTATTTTGCTTGATGTGTGGTGTGAATGAAGTTCATAATGGAGATGGATTCAGAAAATGAAATTCTAGGAGTCAGCCACCCTAAAAGCTGAGAGATTTACCAGCCCAATTGTGGTTCAAATAATTAATGTTGCTGCAAAAAACTGTCCATATATACAATATACATACACATATATATTATATATGTATATCTCAAAGTATAATTATACATAGTTATATATATTTATATATATTTACATATATTATATATTAATATGTTTAATCATAAGTTCGAATATATAAGTAATACATATCAGTTTGTTAATATAGGCACACCCTAATATATATATATACACACACACATACATTATATAAGTATATAAATATTCTTATATTTTTATTTTAAATAAAATGGATTTTAGTTTTTATTTAGATATGTCTTATATGTTGAGAAATGTTTTTTATATATAAATATGTTTAGTCATTTATTTGTAAAATTTAATTTTTATGTATGAATATATAAAAAATATGTATATATTACTATATATTTTTCTATAAATAGTAGTACATTGTAAAAAATGATTAATTTTTAAAGTCATAATATCAATATATATGTAATAACTCTGAATAAATTCATTCCCCAGTAAAAAAGGGAAAAAATCCCTCTTAAACGAGGTAGAAATTTTGTCGAATATTAAAAAAAATTGGTATCCCAGCTAAAAACTCATTTTGACGGCATTTTGGGATTTTTTTCCTAGAAATATGTGTCAAAGGGATTTTTTATGTCACTAGTTCTTAGAAATCTTCATAGTATTTGATTTGTTATGTAGATGATCTCAAAAGACACCCTTATCAAAATTTAACATCATTTGAAATTTGAGTTATGTTTTCTACTTATTTTAGATCATTTATTATTTTTTTATTTTTTTGGTCTTAAAGGTTTTATTTAATGATTAATTCATGATAATAATTAGAAAATTATTAATTAATAATATATTTTTTAAATATATTATAAGCTATTTTCTCAAAACATCTTATATATTAGTTGTAAATTTCTATATATACATATCTAAAACATTTTTAAAAAATATATATTATATATATATCAATATAAATATATTTATATATTAATATATTAATATATTATTTTTAATGTTTTTTCGATATATACCCTTTATCAATGTTAAAAAAGGGGTCCCCTTTAACAATGAAAAAAATTGAAAATAAAACAGATACCTTTATCAACCCAAAAAAAAGCATTGATAATGGTACCCCTTTATCAATTTTTTCTAGCATTGAAAAAGGGTGGCACTGTGAAAACCTATTTTTGAGGTAGTTTCTCCACCCGGGATTCACTAGTATTTTTCACTAACTATATAGAAGATACTTTTAGGAGGCTACAATCATATAGTAAATAGAATTGGGGCTAGCAGGATGTCACACACATAGTTTAGAGCCTTACTTTTATAATAAATCATCAAAAGTTGGTAAATAATATTATTTATTATGATATGTATATTATACAATAATATTGACTATGGTTGAACCATTTATTACATTTTTTGATGTTTTCAAATGATATACACTTATAGTAGTATTGGGAATATTTCTGGTGAGAGACAGTAACCGATTGTGGTTAGTTTTTTTTATGTTTTTTAAATTAATATAATATAATTATTTATCATTTTATTTATATTGTTTCAATTAGAGGATATATATTATATAGATATTTCTCATATGAGTGGGAGTTAGGATAACAAATATGGTCAGGTCAAGGCCTCATGCGAGCATGTTTTAATGAGAAAACATAGTCAGTGGTGGTGAAAAGTGGTATTTAGAATGGGATGATGCTTGAAATTGATTTATAATTGACTTCGACTAGTTACTATAGAATTGAACAAATGTCATAATTTAGAAAAAAAATTAGGATTGTAAACAATTGTTCAATCAATTCAATGATTATTTTTGTGATAGAAATAAAGTGAAAAAATGATGAAAATAACACTGGATGTAACATGGGAAATCCCCCAAATGAATGGGGTAAAAAACCGTAGGCAAATAGAATAATTTCACTATAAAAATTATGGAAACAAAATCTCTCTCTCTCACTCAATTTCATGGAGATACACAGACAATAAATTATCTCTTTGAAAAGATGGAGAAACCCCTCACAAAATACTTCACTCAAGGTTGAAGATATATTGCTTCAAAATTTGGTGATAAAAAACAGTGGAGAATATACCCTTTTATAGGCCTGCCATCACCCTCCTTTGGCGTCCTCACAATTAAATTTATATTACCAAATTAAATTGGGAATCAATGGTAGGGTTTCACCATGACGTGTCACCACAACGTGTCCAGAGGAATACGATGACCATCATTAATAGTTCCTCTCTACATAACATCTTCCAACATATCTCCCACTTGGATATTTGATTAAGATCCAATAACATCTCCACAAATTCTTTCTTTCTTCCAAGACTACTGCTCATGTACCTATAAGGATTATCAAGTATATAGAGCATTTGAACTTATCCGAACCAATCACCATTTCCAGAAAATCTTCCATATTTTCTATAGTGTGAATTTTCTACAAGTCGAAACATCCTTCTTCCACCACATCTCAAACAAAATAATATTCTAAACCAATGTGCATTATCCTTGAATAAAAATATGGATTCCTAATAATGTGACAGGCACTCTTACTATCAAAAAACAATGAAATATGATCTTGTTTGTGCCTGATCTCCTCTAAAAACCATTTCATCCAAATCACATATATTCATGACTATGTAGAGTCCATGTACTATGCCTCCATCATTGATAGATCCAAAACTGACTGTAACTTTAAAATTCAGCTCATAGATCCTCCTTCAAGAGTAAACACATTACCATTAATGGATTTTCGCTGGTCAGAATCACCTGCAAAATCTGAATCAATATATCCTCTGATAGTGAAATATGATCCTCCAAAACATAAAGCAACACTTGAGGTTTCCCTAATGTATCTCTGGATCCTATTCACCATGATCCAATGCATTCTTCCAAGATTCTCTATCTACCGACTAACTTCTCCCACTATATTTGCAATATCTATTCTGGTAAAAACAATGAGGAACATTAGAATCCCCACTGTTGGTTCATTCAACACATGAGACATTTACATCATTTCTGTTTCACTATGAAGACTCATCATAGAGGATAAATTGGAATTATTGGGAAGAGGGGAAGAAATGTTCTTACAGTCATTCATGTTGAATCGTTTTAATACTTTCCACAAATACTTTTCTGGTCATATCCAAATCATTCCATTATTCTTGTCTCGGTAAATTTTCATCCCAAGAATTTTGTTTGTTGGTCCCATGTCCTTCATATCAAACTCCCTAGACAAATGTGCCTTCATCTTTTAGATTTGATCATTATTGGGGCCAATAACCAACATTTCATCCATATAAAATAGTATAATGATAAAATGATTACCATATAGACCATAAAAATTAGCACAAGGATCAGAATTAAGTCTGTTGTATCGAAGGATGATGATATATAAATCAAATCTCCTGTACAAACACCCCAACACATGTTTGATACTATAATGAAAATTTTCAACCTCAAAACCATGTTCTCATTACCTTATTTAGAAAAACCTTCTCATTATAGAATATAGATTTCATCATCAAAGACACCATGTAGAAAATCTGTTTTCACATTTAGATACTCTAGATGCAGAGTGCATGCAACACACATCACCATCACTACTTAAATATTTGTTAATCTAACAATAAGAAAATATATCATTGAAATTAATACCCTCCTTATGAGAATATCCTTTGACCACCATTCTCACAAGTTATCTTTCCACCTGGTCTATTTCATTACTCTTGATCTTGTAGACCGATTTGTTCCTAATAGCCTTACTTCCATGAGTTAATGAAACACGATCCGAAGTCTTGTTCATGTGCATGGAATCATGTTCCTCCTGCGTTGCTTCCATCCATGAAGATATATATGGACTCAGGTTCTCCTCCTAAATAAATGATAGCTCTCCATATTCGGTCAATAAGAAATTAGCAACATTTCTCTCAGTGAGATAATCTGAGTTCCATATTGGAACTCTTTTCTATCGATTTGTTCGTTGTAGTATAGTATTATATGATTTTTTATCATCATGCTTTGGTAATTCCTCAAAGAAAAATGTTTCTTCCTTTATTTCATCCTTCACCTTGACTATTTTAGTTTATGTACTCCCTTTCTCTGTGTCTATATAAATCATCATTGTCACTATGTCATCAGAAAAGATGACATCTCTACTGATAATAATATTGCCGGCAATGGGATCCCACAAATGATACCCCTTCACACTATATGCGTATCCCAAGAAGATATATCCCCTGGATCTTGAGTCCATCTTCAATCATTCTTGGATATGAAATAGTGGATATACATGAATTCCAAAAGTATTTAATTGAGAATAATTATCGGGTTTACCATTCCACATATCCATCAACATATTCATATCAATTTCCACTTAAGGGGAACAATTGATCCCATAGAAGGCAATATTTACTGCTTCTTCCCAGAATGTCTTGGTAACTCTTACAGTCATCAGTATCACCCTTATTATATTCAACATGGTTATATTCATCAACTCTACCACTCAATTCTGCTAAGGAGTTGATTCTGCCATGAACTAACTCTTGATTACTTCATGTTATAAAAAATAATCATAATCATCGCTTGTATATTCTCCACCATGGTTAGTCCTCAAACAATTGATCTTCTTTTATGATTCAATCTGATTTTCCACTTTTAATGTTATTCATACTAAAATGATATTCAATTTCCTCTTCATTAGAAACACCCAACATCTTCAAGAATAGTCATCAAGGAAATATACAATGTACCTTACTCCTCATAGGGACACAACTAGTGATTTCCAAACCTTGGAATTAATCAACTCTATGATCTAGTTACTCATTGTCATTGACGTTCCAAACATCAATGGGTGTTACTTACTCAAAACAAAATTCTTAAAAAATGATAGGGATACCTTCATAATCCTAGGAAAAAACTTCTGAACGACAATAATCTTTCGGCCTCGTTCGGAAATATGACCAAGATTATGATTCCATAACTCATCAAATCATCCATTGAGGTAGTTGATGAGACAACTATCTTTGATTCCTTGAACATTTCACCCATAAGCACATAAAAGTAATTTTAGATCTTCTCCACCTTTACCACCATAAGTGCTCCCTTCACAATATTCATCATCCCTTTCTCGGTGTGATTCTTTCATCTGATATCATAAAATTTTTCCAAGGACAAAATTTTCTTCTTGAGACCCCCACATGGTGTATTCCTTGGATGGTTTAGACTATGTTATCATGCATCTCCAGTTTGATGGTTCCAACTCCATCAATCTTTAATTTATGATCATTTCACATGTACAAAATTCCTTATGGGATAGTTTCACATTGGTAAAACCATTCTCAGAGATATTTCATGTTCCATGTTCCTCCTGATTCAATAATCCATGTGTCGTCGAGATTTTGTTTCTTTCAGTAGTCATTGGCGCGTCAATGACTTGTACGTCTCCATTTCCAGATGAACTCACCACATTTACTTGAGAGTTCTTCTAATCACCCTACACATCTTACCTCAATTGTAACAATTTATGTTTTTCATCCTCCTCCTTGATTTAGACCTTCTATTTTTCTGGTTCTCATTGTAACTGCACTCCATCATTCTTTTTCTGTCCATTGACAGATCTTCCACTTATTGTGAAGATGTATGTCTGTATTCAGTGTTCTTGGACCAACTTTCATCTTCAACAATTGTATCAACAACATAATTGAATGGAAACATATCCATTAAGATATTATTGGTTAGGTTTATTATTAGTTGATCACATGCATGTGTAAACATTTGGAGAAGAATCTTTGCAAGTTTAGCATCCATAATTTTATAGCTCCATACTATAAGTTGTGAAAAACTGTAATTGAGGGTGTTTATGTGGTCAGTCACCGATGATGAATCTACCATTTGATGAGTATATAATTTTTTCTTCTAAAAAATTTTATTATGGAGGTACTTTTCCATATGATGATTTTTTAGAGTGTCCCAAATTTCTTTTTTCGTGTTGTTATTCAGAATGCCTGACATGACCCCGTCTTCCAAAGACAAATGGATGTCGTAAATAGAATTTTTGCCCATATCACTCAATTTTTCATCTGCCACACCCACTTGTTTCTCTTCAATCACCTTTATCCATTTATATTTCCACAACACCTCATTCATCTTCATTGTCCATAATGAAAAATTATTTCCAAGGAAATTTTTGATCTTGAATTTCTCCTCCATTTGGACACATCATTGGTCCAGAATTTTCTCAGGCCAAAACCTCATTCCTCTGATACCTCTTGTTAGGATCATAATAAATTGTTGAATAAATTCAATAAGAATTGCGAGGTATAAATAAAGTGATAAATTAAGGAATTAAAATAACACCATATGTAACATGGAAACCCCAAAAAATAAAGGGGTAAAAACTACAATCAAATAGAATGATTTCACTATGTTAAAATGTGGGTACGAACTCTATCTCCCTCAATTACATGTAGAAAACACACATGAAATTATATCTTAAAAAATATGGAGAAAACCATCACAAAATATTGCACTCAAGTATGAAGATGTGTTACTTCTAAATCTGATGATAAGAACTGGTGTTGGAGATCCCCATTTATGACCTTCCTTAAACCTCCATTGCCTTCCCCTTCATTTAATTATGTTACCAAATTAAATGGGGAATCATTTGTAGGGTGTCACGACAACATGGCACCACGAAATTTCCAAATGATTGCGGTTACCGTAATTAATATTTTCCCTCGCCATAATTTCTTATAAAAAAACATATTGTGGTTGAGATCATAATCCTTCACATATGTAGATTAAGAGGAAAGGCGATGAGCTCAGGATGGGGCTATTCAGAGATTAGATAGTGAGTAGGGAGAGTATAGACAACATCAAAAGCATCAACATCAACAATAGCATCGTCAAAATGATCAAATGATGGATTATATGTGAGGAATTAAAAATGGTTTAGGGATGGTCTTCCATCCATATAATGGAGTAAATCCCCAACCATAATAATGACACTATTATTAGGTTCCTTTTTTGTAATTTTTTTATATTATAAATTTTTATATTTATATAATTTTTAATGGTTTTTTTTATTTTTTAGTGGAATTTATTATTAGAATAGGTTGGAAAAACCCAACTATTAAGAATAGTAGAGTCCCTTTTTAGATAGATTGAGATATAATCCATTACATTATTGAATCCCCAAATACAAAATGCCTGAAAAAATACAATGAAATTGTAAATAGCATTAAATCTAATAAACTAAAATTCAAATTCATATCTCTTTAAAGAATAAGTTTAAGAAACCTAGAATTAGGCTTGACTGAAATCCCCCAAGGTATCCGTCATTTCATTTCACTTCTGAACATGACACCCAAACCATAGCTTCCATTGGGAACCACTGGGAAGATCAACGAGGTTGATAGATCTACTGATAATGGCAATGACCCGACTGAAAAATCACCATCCCCTACTAGAGAAAGTTCTCCCTCTCATGTCATTGACCCATTCCTCGAGTAAGGTTTGACCCTCATTTCTAGCACTCACCATCACGCTTGGTCTTGATATATTCATTCATCCACATTTATTATAAGAGGCCTTCATTTTCCACTATCCCTAGTGCATTCCTACCGAAATCCACCATTGAACAGGACTTCAGATCCTGTTGTTGATCCCTACATTTAGTTTACCTTATTTTTTGTCTACATTTATTTGAAATGAATATCTATTAATATTGTTTTGATACATTAGAAAAATGTTCCATAATTGATTTTTCATGTGTAGAAATCATCCCCACATCAATCTGATGCACAACATCGGTATGACTAAACTATTATAGATATGGCCTTTGACAGCGCGCAAAATGGGAATTTATAGATTTAAAAAAAATATTATCCTCGACGCTATTAAAAGGGGGTCTATTTTATCATTAATAAAAAATGATAAAAAAGTCTCTTTTTAACACCATTTATAAAAGAGGCCCTTTATCAATGGTAAAGAAGTTCTGATAGATGGGACCTTTATGGCCACTTTTTTTAGGACTGATAAAATTCAAAAGAATAATTTCTTAAAAAGAATTTATTTTTCTAAAAATTTGTGTGTGGGACATCGCCCCATTTTATTATAACTCAATCCCCCATTTTAATAGTGATAGTATATACTCCCCACCCCTTTAACAATTATAGGAATCCCCCACCCTTTAATAATGCTAGGGACCTACTTCACTCATTCGTGTGCACCCCTACCTTTGATGGGTTTTGAAAATGAGACGTCCACCTAAAAATATTTCTACTTTTCCACTCCACTATATTGTTTTCTTATGTATTTTATGATATATCTATATATTTATGTTTATATTTTTTTTATTTTTTCATCCCTATGTGTATATATTTTATTACATATATAAAATTTGTTTTTTGTGTGTGTATGTGTGTCTATATATATATACATACATATAAATAAATAAATATTTATTTATATATGTATGTGAATCTATAAATATAATTATACACATTTATTTTTATTTAAATATATTATATATTATTATTTATATACTTATATAAGAGTATATAGATAAATATATATCAATTTTTCAATGCACACACAAATATATTTTTATATACATAAACATTACATATACAGTAATTGTATATGTATATAAATTTTTATACATTTTAATTTTAAATAAAATGGATATTATGTTTTATTTAGAAAACGTTTATTTATTTATAAATATACTTTACATGTAAATAGGTTTACAAATATATTTATAAAATTAAATTTTTATGTGTGAATAAATAAAAAATATGTATATTTTATTATATATTTTATTATAAATAAAACTAAATTATGAACAATGATAAAATTTGAAAATATTTATATAAATATGAATGTAATAGTTGTGAATAAAATTATTCCCCACAAAAAATGGAAAAAAATACCCCCTTAAACGAGGATGTAAGTCCTTTGAATGTTAAAAAAATAGGATACACCGACTAAAAAAATCAGTTTTAAAGGCCTATTAGGGACTTTTTGGGACTTGTAAAATATAATAGGGGATTCATCCATATAATTAGTGTGAATATCACATTTAAAGATTCAATTTGATATGTGGTAGAGCTAAAACAAAATGAAATAAAAAAAGTTATTACCCTTTGAAATCAGAGTTACATTTTCAATATATTTTAGATCTTTTATTACATTTTTTATTTTGTGTGTCTTCAAATTGCTAATAAATGACTATTAGTCGATAATAATTAGTAAGTTACTAATTTAAAATATTTTTTAATTATTTTATAATCCATTTTCACTTATTATGGTATATTGTAATTGTAAATGTATATTTAGCCTTACCTAAAACATATTTTAAAAAATATGTGTTATTTTTAATGATTATTTTTAAATGTACCATTTATTATTTCTAGTAGAGAAACCCTGATAAATCCCCCATTATCATTTCTTCTAGAAAAGAAATAATAAAGGGATTACCTTTAATAGCGCTAAAATAACGTTGATAAAGGGGTACAATTAATATTTCTAAAAATACTGATAAATGGGTACTTTTAACAGGGGTTTTAGCACTGTTAAAATATCCTTTAATCAATGGTTTTTAGGTCTGATAATGGTACCCCTTTATCAGCACATTTTTTTAGCAATGATAAAGGGTGGCGTTGTGTAAAGTTGTTTCTGTGGTAGTGATACTTGTGTGTCCTTTTATTTAAAATTGAAATTTTAAAAAATATTATTTGATATTTTTGTTTAAGTTATATAATTATATTATTATTAAAATTAGAATTGTTTTCTTATAAAGAAGAATTATTTTTATCAGGTTGGGGTGGTATATTTGAAAACTAATAGCATGTTTATTATTTTTTTAGAGGGGATCACAGGTTCCAAAGAAAATTAAACATTGATGTTTTTAGATTTTCATGTATAGTAAATGATAATATAATTGTATAAAATATTTTTTGATATGAATATATTGTTATTTTTTTATATTTGTAACGAAATTTTTATTTCACATAAATTGTGAATTTTCACACTGGTGGATTTGCATACAAGTGTATTTGGTGAAATGTGTTGTTATTCAAACGACACATCACAACAATAGGGCATTTATCAGTGTTAATGAAAAAAATGATAAAGGGGTTCTCATTATAATGACCTTCACGGAAAAAATATTTTTTTTAGTGCTATTAAAACTCATTGTGTTGTGTTAAATGGTCTATCTGTGGTAGTGGGAATTCAATTTTATTTTTACTGATAATGATATCCTTATACAGGAATAAAATGAATAGGATTTGAAGACATTGTGTTCATAAAACCAATGAGTATGTGTTGTGTTGCTAGATGAGGGAGGATGTAAATTGATGATATAATGGGATTACAACCATATATCACCATGGATTTCATCTAGGAGAGATGATCAGTTTTTTAAAAAATAAAATAAAAATTTAAAATTTTTTGAAATTAAAAAGAAAATTTATATTCTCCATTAATAATTTAAAGAGTAAAAAAAGTAGAAAACTATTTTTCATAAAGATATATTCAACCAAAATTCTCTTTCAATTTAAAAAAAAATTAATTTTTATTAAAAAATATAGAAACTAATATTTCATTAATAAAATTCAAATAAAAATTTCACAAGAAATCCAAAAATCCCTTAAAAAATAATTAAAATTATTTATTTAATATAAAATATGAAATTAAATTTTAATTATGAACAATTAATAAAAAATATCCTTTTACATATGAAGTAATAAAAATAATATATTTCTAATCCAAAAATATTGTATCAAAAAAATATTGATCCCATATAAAATTAAAAAATATCCCAATATTCCTCTTAAAAATTTAATTAAAATAAATTATTTTATTTTAAAATAACTAAAAATTAAATATCAGTTTTTTTGATGTATTTGGGAATTAAAAATAAATTTTATTCTTTTATATTAAGTTAAATAAAAATTTTACTTTTTCTAAATGATCGCATTTTAAATCTAAAATATAAAAAACACATTCCCTTTACATAACAATTAAAAATTTCAATTATAAAACATAAAGTTAAAAATAAATCATATTCATTTTCCCTTTAAAATTATGTTAGAATGAAGGTTATCTATTAATTTTTTTTAAAAATATATTTGTTTATTTTTTTAAATTATTTTTAGTTAAAGTAGATTTATTTTTAATTTGTTGTTTATTTATTCTATTTTAAGTATATTTTAGTTTTTTAATGGAAATTTAAAAAATGGTGATTTTTTAAGTGAAAGGGGAATATTATTTTTTCAATAAATAATAATTTTTTCCTATGATATTTGGGAGGAATTTTTTTTAAAAAAATATATAGTATGGGGTTTATTTTCTGTTACATCAATTTGATTCTAGAAATTTTTTGTCATTTAATTTTTTAAAAGGAAAAAAATTAAGTTGATTTGTTGATATGGGATAAGTCAATATACTGTTACAAAATCAGGTCCTGGCATGTGTGAAGGATGTTCACAAAAGCGACACTGTTAGTCAAAAAACAATAAATATGTTATTGAAAAAATATGTTAACATAGTTAATTTTTTAAAAAAAAACAATAGTTTCATTGTTGATATTGATTTAAATTATGTTTTATGAAAAATAGATGTATTATATAATATGAAATTAATAATATATTTTTGGAAGAATTAAAAAATATTAAGAGGTAAATTTGTATAAAAAATGATGCTAAAATGTTCCGAAAAGAAATTGCATACATATATTAGTTTTAATTACATGTTTAATGTAAAAATAATAAATTATTTGTACACCGATGTTTAAAAGGTTTGTATATGTTACATCCAGGCATATGAAAACATATCTACACCATAGGTCTTAGTGTGTTGGTGTGGTATCATCATGCACAAATGCATGCCTATGTAAATATTTTTGGGACTTCTTAACCATGATCCAAGAGGTAAGGGTTTCCTATATAAATATAGTTAACACACTGGACATCTTCATAATCGATGTAGGATAACCCAATAATCTCCCTCTCGAAACCACTAGGGTGATGAACATAGAATATTTTACAGTGATCGGGAAATTCAATTTTCTCAAATGAAACTGAACAACAATCACAACTACGAAACAATGTTTTATCAATGATAAAAAACCATTATCAATACTTAAAAATCGTTCATAGTCGAGGAACTATTAAAAGGGGGTCACATTATCAACACTCAAAAAAGCGTTGATAAATGAACATTTTATCAGTGATAAAATAAGCACTGATAAAATTATAAAAATTAAAAAAAAATTGTAAATCAAAGGGCAGACCCAACCTCTTTTAATAGTAGTTGATCCCCTTTCAATAGAGCAAGGAAGCCCCACCTACGTGCACCACCTCCCTCCATTTAACCACTCTAGTCGCACACCCCCAACCATTAATAGTGTAATACCACCCTACACTGACCCGCACACCCCTAACTCCACATGGATTTGAACATGAGAAACATCTTATACACCAGACAGCTAAAGCCCTACTGACCCGCACACAAGATCTGTCTCCACCTCAATTCCATGACCTCCATGACGCACTGATGATGGTTAGCCGCAATGAATCCCCACCTCTTCCATGACTGCACATCGTGACCACGTTCCATCCCACCATGACCACCATGCACGTCATCACATCCACATCCGGCCTCAACCACACTCTTCCTCAACTATGAAATCCCAGAGCAACCATACCATGCTCTGCACTGCACGCTCACACATCCACATTCATCCTCTACCATGGTCATCCTACGCTATGACCTTGCAGAGAAACCATATTGTGGTCTACCCTACACGTCGACACATACACATCCCGCCTCAACCATGTTCCACATCTACTAGGACCTCCCAGATTGGTATGACTTCAGGATCTCCTTGGTCACCCTAGGGAAGTCTTCCCAAGTAAAGGGGAGGACTGGATACCACCCTCTATTAAAAACGTTTTAAAAAATGTGGCCCAATGGATAAGTTTTTTTATAAGAATTATTTTCCTATTAGAATAGGTTGGCTAAAATCTAGTACATTATAGGTTGGGGAGTTCATTCATGTGAATTGGGTGCCCTGGGGGCATTAGGGTTTGTTAGGGATCCCCTTGCTTGGGTACCCCTAAGGAGTTTCGATTTCCTTTGAAGGAGTTGTGGTACCTTCGATATTTACTTTCTTTGGTACCCCTGGGGAGTATTCCTTGGAGAATGTGATAGATGGACACCACCTGCCATAATAATCATCCACAAGCGTCATCCCCCTAGGGTTCTACGGTGCTGGGGGATGGGGTACGTTTTAGTTCTCCTTTCTTAGGTACCCCATCGCAGTGTTCCTAGGCAAAGAGGATAGTGGCATAGGGTCCCTCGTAGGATTCCTTCACTCCCTACTAGAATAAGATAGGAGCATTGGAGATAGCCTATGCTATTGAAGACCTCATTGTCATCTTCATGAGGGGTCCTGGGACAACAAGGTACTGCTCGAGATTTTTGACCATTTCTAATGGTATTCCTCCAAAACATGACTTCCACCAGGTTCCAACCATTTAACTATGTGACATCATTATCATCATCACCGGGGGTGAGGGGTTTTAGAGAAAAGGGTAATCTAGTCGGAGGCTTGGAGTTTGAAAACACGGCCTCCACCATTATAAAGTAACATATTCTTTTATATTTTCCTTTCCCTCCATGAACATTCCTCTCAGCCTTTAATAGCTAGAAATAAGGGATAGAAAAATATTTTATTTATAACACCAATTAATATTAAGGAATTACCAAACCCTATTTTATAATTATAATTAATTTATTGAATGAATATTAAAACGATAGCAAAACTATCCAATTTATTTATGTATTTTGAGTTCGTTTCATATTAAATTTAGAAATGAAATCTAAATTCTAAATCAGATTAAATTAATTATAGTTAACTGAATAATGATTTATTTTAAAATGTAAATAAAATTAATAATTTTTTTCCTTGATATCAATTCATTTTAGATTTATAAATAATGTTTAAAAATATAAATAATAAAAATATATATAATTAAACCGATATGGGTATATTTCAAAATATAATTGTGAATATATAAAAATAAGGAGTTAAAAAATAAATGGGTTATAAATGGATTATGGATTGAAAAAAATCAACCGAGTTGGCATTTGATTATCCCAAATTTGAAGGGTACCTGATGAGTCAACATCCCTAATGATGGGTGATTTTTAATGAAATTTTTTTACATAATTATCAAAGTTGTAGATTTTAATATTTTTTTGGAATTTTAATTTATTAATATAGAATAGATTTTTAGAATAGTTGACTGGCATATAAATTTTTTGGTTTATTTTAATTCAATAATATATCATTTGACTCACATCATCCTTTATACAAAATTTAATATATATATATATATATATTTGTAATCTTGTAATTTTTTATCTAACCAGTCGTAAATGGAAATAAATTTTTGTAGTGCATACCCCCCGATCTATAATGGTGCTTACAGGTGGGAAAATAGGTGGTTATAAAAAATGTTAATTTTAAACAAAATAATGAAGAACCTAACTATTATACTAAAATGAGTATTTTTTAGTAGATAATTTAATTAGATAATAACCAATTTTTTGTTGGTTTGTTTAACAATTTTAATAACTATAAATTGATAAAATAACTTAATTTATAATTTTTTATTTTTTATTAATTCAATATTTTAAATAACCTATGAGACAGATTATAAAAAAAGAATACATTTTTGTTTATAAATTTTTATTTTTATTCAAATAATTTGTTTGTTTATAAAATATTTGGATTTCTATAAAATTTTGAGTTTTTGTTAGACACAATTAGGGTGTTTTATTTTAAAATTTAAGGAATTTTTTACATTAGTAGGCTTCCTCCAATGATCACCCTTTGCACAGCGGTTTTTCCACCCAATAAAACCATTTTTTATCTTAGATGCAATTCATGAATTCTACGCTCAATGTGTATGATATCTGAAGGAATACATGCCTACTCAAGTTATTATATATTGTTTTTTCAAGGACCAAAAATCACATAGATAATTCCCAAAGTGTGGTGCTTCTCGATACAATAATGATTAATCTGGTCCTAAAAAATTGTATGGTATTTTCCAATCACTCCATTGTTTAATTGCCTATATGGAAGTGATCAGACTAAAGGGAAATTGATGTGGCACATAGATATAGGAAATACATATAGGAAACATCATCACATGGTAAACTCTCTTTAGGTGAATAGAATTGATAATGAGTATCCTCCATTTGAAAACAAGCCAAGAAATCTTCATCTTCAGTTATCTACAGATGGAGTAAATCCTTTTGGTTTTAAAAGAGTCACTCACAGTACATGGTTAGTTATGTTGGTAAATTATAACTATCCATTGTGGTTATGTATGAAACAAAAATAAATCATGTTATCTATGATAATAAAGGGACCAAAACAATTGGGTAATGATATTGATATATATTTGGATCCACTGATCAAGGATTTTTAATTATTATGGGATTTCGGTGTAACGTTGTATGATTCTTACCGAAATGAATATTTCAATTTTAGATCCATGTTGTATGGGATGATAAAATACATTCTGGATTATGGAAATTTTTTAGGATATATCATTAAAAGAACTCAAGGGTTCCCCGTCTTTGAAAAGTTACATAGATTATCAGGGTGACAAATTCTTTGAAAAACATGTTTCTAAGACATCGCTAATTTTTACACCGATGAAATAAGTACCAATCTTGGACGACATCATTCGATGGAAGTTTAGAAGAATGTAAAGCACTAGTTCTACTCATAGGTGATAAATTGTTTGAGAAGGTAAAATATGTGGAATCTAATTTTGGTAAACCATTTTCTAAAAACATTATAAAAACTATTTTGAAAAAGGAGGTTAGTTTTTTTTAATTACCATATTTGAATTTTATGTACGTCATACATTTTCTTGATGTTATGCATATTGAAGGAAATTTATTTGATAGTTTCATTGGCATGTTGCTAAATGCACACGAAAAAAGGATGGAAGTATGACTAGGTTGGAAATGTTTGACATGGGAATATGAGAAGAGTTGGGACCTGGAATGGTTGAAAAATAAACTTTTCTTCCTCTAACATTGTACACTCTTTCCAGGAAGGAGAGATATTAATTTTACAACTTCTTGAATGATGTTAATGTTTTATAGGGGTATTCATAGAATATCAATAATATAATTTCATTGACCGATTTAAATTTAATGGATCTAAGATCACCTGAATTCCATGTTTTAATGAACAATCAAATGGATATAGATTTATGTTTCATTTTTTCAAATAATTTCCATCATAAATTAACAAAACACCATTTCTTCATTAAATCTATATGAGTCAAATTAAATATGGATATCAAACACACATAATCAACACATTATAGGTTCATTTTGGGAGTATATTTTTAATGAATCAGATGAAAATCCTTATTCAATTTCCGAATGACATCAATAGTTAGTCGGAGGACCAAGGGTGAATTTATTATCTTAAAATTAGTATGTAATTAATGTTTATACGTTCTATAAAAATAATCATGATGAAGACGATACCATGGAAAATAGTGGAGTTATACTCATGGAAGAAGGGATGCATTTTTCGGGTACTAGGAAAATAAATCATATTTACTAGAATATATCATAATTTGGCATCATCAAAAAATGGGAGTTGGATTATTCCAAATTAACAGTGCTTATTTTTTCAATTCAAGTTCATTAATAATAAGAGTTCAATTAAAATAGATGAATTGGGATTCCTGAAAGATGATTTTAGAAAGGATGTTTAAAAATAAAAACCATTTAAAATGGCATTATAAGAAGTATTAGAATTTTATATTGCAGATCCCACAAATTGAAAGTGGTCAATTATTTTGTTATCGAACAAAACCACTGAATTGTTAGTTGAAAATTCAACCAAGGATGACTATTTCATTGAGACATTGTAATAATTTCATAGTGGTCCCAATCTTGATGGTGTTTTTTATGAGAGAGGAGACCACAATCAAGGGATTCAGAACATTGATATATGGTTAAAATCCCTTCATCCATTAAAAGAAATAGTGTTCAATATTCAGGTTACATTTGTTTTTGGAATATACATCTTGTTATCTCATGTTATTATCCATTCACTTCTATATTTATGTACTCTAAATTAAATAATAAACCATTTCAGTAGATAATGACTTATACACATGTTTGTTCCTCCAATCCTAAAGAACAACAGGTCTCTCAACTAGATTCTTCATGTAGTGCATAGGAATAACCTTATACACATGTTAGTGCTCCCAAACATGAGGAACAATAGGTTTCAAAACCTGGTTTTGCTCCCAGTACAGAGGTACAATGGCCATCTGCACATGTCAATTCTATCTCTCTAGAGGAAAATATTAAAAATGTTGATTCCAGGGAAGTGGTATGTGATGAAGGACCAGTTTCCCTGAAAAAATAGGATCTCTTTAGTTTTATGGTGTTAGAAAAAATTATTAAGGAGAAAGTCAAAGCCATCAAAATTGAGGTTGGATAGAATGGACAGGGTAAGCATGTTAACCCCAACAAGGCCATGTTCAGTATTTATATTGGAATCATAACTCAGTAATGAATTCTGATATTCCTGGTAACTAGTTGTTCATGGGATGAAGGCACTGATTTGGGAAGATATTATGATAAAATTATGATATCATTTCTCTATTTTACTTAAAAAATAAAATAATCAATCATTAACTTACTATTCATCATCCATTGTAGAGGGAAATTATATTATTTGACTCCCAAAATAAGAATGTGTTAATTCTTAATATAAGGATTCATAAAGGATTTCGAACAATTCTAACAATACATCATCATAATGATGATGAAGTGAAAATAAACCTGCACCCACCGGTTATCTATGATCACAGGATAACCCAAGAAGCATGGGGTGCATTTATTGAACATCTTGATGATGTGTCTTTTCATGTACACTGTGGTCAGTAATAAATTGTTTGATAATGTGTTTATTCATCACTTTGATTTATAATTTTTTATTTATGAAATTTAAAATGATTGACGGAAACAAAGAACGAGAAAAAAAACCAACATACCCCTACTGTAAAGTAAGGATGGTGTACGCTTCACTTGAAAAAATTGGGTACATATTTAAAATAAAGTGTAATACTTTTATGTGACATGAAACAACACCACAATTATGTTCCCCTATTTATTTTCAGATTTTTAATATGAAATGAAAAACCATATCCATCCCATGTTTTGTGCTATGGAAGGAGGCACATAAATAACGACGTGATACTAATAGATGAAAACACATAAATATTGTGGGAATCATGTTTAAGTATTAAATAATACTTTTTTCATTAAATCAATATTAAATAACAATGATCACTTATTTTTCAATATTATATATCTGAAATTATCAGAAGAATTAGGAATACATGTTTCAGATGAACACAAAATTCTGGTGGCCTTAAAGCAGCCAAAACAATGTGGTCATGTTAGAGGTGTGGGTTTTAGGGTGACGCTTGGAATACATTTTGAGAAAAAACAAGAGGATGATGAAAGTGACATAATAAAATAGAATAGAGAAAGAATATCCAACCTTTATGGAAAATTCTAATGGAATATATAGATGATTGAACCATTAATGAGGGAGAGGAAAATAGAAGAAGCAACTCAAGAACAACCACCACAAGGAGATCCCTAACCACCCCCACCAACTATGAATCTAGTGATTACACTCAAAGAGATGTCATAGAAGTGGTAATCAATTTTATAATTGATGTTTCTGTGAAATTTGAATCATACATAAAATGATACCTTTCCTATACTGGTATTCTACTAGTTGATAATGGCTATTATTTATATCTATAAATACCTAACCAAAAACTTTTGGCATTTGATATGTTGTTAAATATTTGAAATTAGTTTCTAATAAAAAAACCACATCCAACATGACATGTGTGAGTTTTGATTAGTGTATCCCATGAGACAAATGTTGAGCTATATATTACAATTCATGAGGATTATAGTAATACAGTTGAAAAAACTATTGGAAAATTCATCACATGGCCATCACATCTTGTAGAAAAAATATTTATATGGAGGTATCCATTTCCATTTTACTTATCAAGTTAAAAATTTGACAAATAATGAAATTATATCTAAAATAATGAATTTTATTATAGACAGACAAAGAGAAGAAGATGAAATAAAAAACCGCCTCAAACCCATTGATAGTATTGAGAAACTGATCAAAAAGATATACCAAAAACACCATTACCCCACTTGTTCTATATCCAAATTTACTTCATTCAGGGTTCATGTGTATAGAAAGTTAAAATATGGTTACAACCGCATAGATAAATTCGAATAAAATATCTACTTAAGGAAAGATCAAGACTTCATAGGTGTTAGGAGTGAAATAAAAATCCTCAGCTATTATTGGATGTGTAGTTCATTTGTAAATGTATACATGAGGTATTTTTCCATGATTTAATTTTCAAAAATCTGATATACTGTTTTAATTTTGACTAAATACATTTCATATTTTTGGAAGACGTATATATGAAAAAATTGAAGGGATTTTTCCATGACAAAAAGTTTGGACTCGTTAGTCATCACATCTCCTCTATAGAACAAGAAAAAATAGGACCCAAAAAAAGGATGAAATAGTGGATGGTCTAATAAAATACTGTGGATGATAAATATCAGATGAAAAACTCTATTTATTACCAGTGATGCAAGGGTAAGACTCTACAATTTAATCATATCAAATTTATTTTCATTTCATTCATCACTTATTCCATTTTGTTTTTTTATATAATTGGATGCTCATTTCATTAAATTTGGATACACTATAGAATTATTTCCTAGAATCAATTCATGGATATTCAAAAAACTATCCACACATAATGGAGTTTTTAAATTTTTAATACAATGAATCAAACATTTTAGAACTAAACATCATGTTGTATAATTTATATTACCTTTTAATGAGAATTCTTTTATGATAGGTTGGTGCATCAATATCATGAAGAACACTAAATGAGGCCATAGACTAATCCGAAGGAAGAAGAAAAGTTCTATGATTGGATAAGTGTCATGGTATATATATTAAGATCTCACTATCCAAACACATATCAAAACAAATTACATATTCTACTCAATGTTTTAGTAGTGTATAGAACAAACCAATGTAAAATATTGTGGTTATTATGATTGTAAATTTATGAGAGAAATCATATTTTGTGAAAACTAGCATCAATAAAGAGGTTTTTTCAATTATAATTTCTATTCCATTTTATATATTTATTAATCCTTTATGTATTTAAATTTTTAAATCACTACTATGACTGTCGAAAAGATTCATATTTACAAGGTGATATAGATGTTCTCAGAAACGAATGGGATACATACATGACGGAAGAATGAACACAAATAGCATTAATATGGGACTTCCATATATGTAGTGGACTTTTTTATATTTTTTTTATAATTTACATATTTTTAATATTACTCACTTAAGAAATTTTTTATACATCCAGATTTCTTTGTTTGAGTCGGGGCAGTTTGTTCAAATATTCTCATGGTCGTGAGAGATTGGACTTCGAGGATGCAATTGAGATAATGAAAACAATGAAATGGGTCATGAATATATAAATGTGTATTCCTAAAACTTATACATTTAATTAATTTTTTCATAATTTTATTAGCTAATTTTATGTTAATTTATATATCATTTTTATCTAATACATATTTATTTATTCTAAAAATATTTTGGGAAGTCATATTTTCTTTTCAACTATCTGTAAAAAGCAATAAAAAAGAGAACATGTTAAATGAAATGTATGAATTCATAGTATTCTAATGCATAGTATGACATCCCAAATTATATATCTTGAATATTTTTCTAAAAAGTGTACTAGTCAGCGGAATATCAATTAGATGCCCCTCAATTTTATAAACAGTGTGCTCAATATGACTCAAAGTGTATGTTTTTAGTTTATAATATTAATTGATCCATTAATATTCATGTCTTTTGAACTACCATGATTAGATCCATGACTCGTGATTATGATCTATTATATGCACACTAGTGAAAAAACGGTTTAACATGTCTTCATTTTTCACATCAGTTCTATATAACTGCTATGTAAAGATGTAAAAATTTGTTTATCATGTGGATTATAAAATTACCAACGTGATAAATCAAAAGGAATTGGTTTTTTACATCAGCTATAAAATAACTGATGTAAAAAATACCGAGATTATATTTATCACATCAGATATTTCATAACCGATGTGAAATATAAAATCATGGCAATTTATCATGTCAGTTTTTTTATAACAGAGGTGATAAAACAAATCTCAGAAATTTATCATGTCTATTATAAAATAACAGACATGATAAAGGATTTTCTACATCAGTTATTAAATAAATTCTGTTATAAACAAAAAAAAGTTTATCATGTTGGTTATTAAATAACCAATGTGATAAAGATTTTAATTGATTTATCACGCCCTGTATTTGGTTATTCTATTTTATTTGATCGAGCGACCTGCGATTCATCTCTCTCACACAGAAAACCTTGAATGGATTCCTCAAAGTTGTACCCTCCAACCTAGTTTTATCAATATCACTTATCATCTTTATTATCACCAGATCTATCAGGATGACTCGCAACACTCAAGTAATCCTCTCACACCTCAGTTTCATTTTTTATTTTTAACTATTCCATAAACTTGAATTTTGAGATGTTATTTTTATATAATTTTTATTTCTATCTTGGTAAGTTTCATAGTGTTCTTTTATACCATGATAAATTCGTTTCTGGTAAAGTAAACCATGGTAGTGATATCATGCATGTTCTATGATTTTTTATGCTACCATATGTGTTCTATCATGTGTGTGTGTGTGTGTACATTCATGTGTGTGGGGGTGGTGGTGTCTAGGGGGTGGTGGTGTCAAGGGGGAGGGGGCTATCCTGGGCTTGTGGGTTTTCCAAGGAGGTGGTGGAATCTAGGGGGTTTCTAAGGGGGTGGAGATGGTGTCATGTGGTGTGAGGGGGCTTTCCAAGGGGGTATGTAGTGTCCAGGGGGGTGGTGTCCAGGGGTGAGGGTGTTTTCCAAGGGGGTAGGGGTGTACATGGGGTTGGGTCTGTCCAGGGGGTGGGGGTGTCCAGGGGGTGGGGGTTTTCCAATGGGGTGCGAGTGTCCAGGGGGTGTCGAAGGTGGTGGGGGTGGTGTCCATGTGGGTGGGGTGTCTAGGGGTGGGGTGGTGTCCATGGGGGTATGAGGGCTGTCCAAGGGTGTAGAGGGTGTCCAGGGGGTTGGGGTGGTGTCTAGGTGTGAGGGGTTGTCCATGTGGGTGGGGGTGTCCCGCGGGTGGGGGTGTCCCGCGGGGGGGGGGGGGGGGGGGGGGGTTGTCCCGCGGGTGGGGGTGTCCTAGGGTTGGGGGTTGTCCAGGGGGGTGGGGGGGTTTTCCAGGGGGTGGGGGTTGTCCAAGGGGGTGGGGGTGGTGTCCAGGTGGTGATGGGGTTGTCCAAGGAGATATGGGTGTCCATGGGGAGGTGTGGTATCCAGGGGTGAGCAGTTGTCCAAGGGGTTAGGGGTGTCCAGGGGGTGGGGGTGTCCAGGGGGTGGGGATTTCCAAGGGGTGGGGTGTGGTCGAGGGTGTGGGGGCTGCCCAAGGGGGTGTCTAAGGGGTTTCCAAGGGGGTAGGGTGGTGTCTAGGGGTGATGTGTATTTCCAAGGGGGTTGGGGTGACCAGGGGTCGGCGGTGGTGTCCAGGGGTCAGGGGGTTACCCAAGGGGTTAGGGTATCCAGGGGTGGGGGTGTCCAGGGGTGGGGATGTCCAGGGGAATAGGGGTTGTCCAGGGGTTGGGGTGTCTAGGGGGTGGGGTGTCAAGGGGGTGGGGGTTTCCCAAGGGTGTGGTGGTGTTTAGGGGGTGGGGTTTGTCCAAGAGTTGGGGGTGTCTAGGGGTTTTGGGGTTGTCCATGGGGTGTGGGTGTCTAGGGGGTGGGGGTTTCCAGGGGGTGGGGGCTCTCCAAGGGGTTGGGGTGCCTAGGGGGTGGGGGCTGTCCAAGGGCGTGGGGGTGTCCAAGGGGATGGGGGTGGTGTCTTCTGGTGTGAGGGGTTGTCCAATGGGGGTAGGGGTGTCTAGGGGTGGGGTTGATATCCAGGGGTGATGGGTCTGTCCAAAGGGGTATGGGGTGTCTAGGGTTGTGGTTGTCTGGGCAATGGGGGGTTGTCCAGGGGATTGGGGGGGGGGGTTGTCCCAATGTTGTGTGAAACCATTGTGATATTCTACCCCAATGATTTCAGAGGCTATTCTATTGGTTTTAAATCATTGGGATAGGTGTAATTTTCAGTAGTGAATGTATACATATTTTAATATTTATAATTCATATTTCTTGTTTACAGAAGGGTGAATTTGGTATCCAGTTGCACCAGGAATGTTCTTTGTATACATTAAGAAGAAATGAACCAAGATGAATTAATGCTGTTATATCGTGATCCATATGAGATATATGTAATCATAAAATTATTTTCATATAAATATAAAACTGTTATATATAACTGTATTTAATTTTTGAAATCATTTTCATGCATATATTTTTCAAATAAGCATATATTTGTTTTATATTCCTAATTTTTTTGACATTAAAATAATGATATTTTCCATATAAATATAAAATTTTCTTATCTTAACAAGATGTATAATTTATATATTTGTTAGAGTTAATATTGAATCAATGTTGAATTATGGCACATAGAAGGAGTAATGAATATGAGGAATATTTTGATGCTTTTTTGGAATTTTTTAAATGAAATATTCCAAGCAGCGAAATTTTTTTCTGTCTATTCCTAATTTTTTGGAATATGAATAAGTTGAAATATAGAGTGATCAAATATCATTTTATTTTTCATGGTTTTAATCCAAGTTACAGCCCATGTATTTGGCATGGTGAAATTAGAATGAATTTCAGATCTACTGATGATGAGGATTTACAAGATGGTAACTCTAATGGAATTGAAGAAATGATTCGTGATATTGTTTCATAAAATTTTGAGATAGAACATATAGTTTCACGTCTATATGATGATGATGAAAAACCATTGTATCCTGGTTTTATGGATTTTACAGTTTTTTCGGCAGTGATAAGATTGATTAACCTGAGGGTGAAACATGGATGGAGTGACCGAAGTTTTATAGAGATTTTATAATTGTTGAAATAAATTCTTCCAAAAGGCAAGGATCTTTTAGATTTACATTATAAGGCCATGAAAATATTATGCCCGATGGGATTGGGATACAGGAAAATACATGCATGTCCGAATGATTTTATGATATATAGGAAGGTATATGAATTTTTTCAGAGTGTATTAAATGTGGGACATCACGGTATAAGTTGAAAGAAAAATCACAGGCTCATATAGAGATTATAGAAATCCATGCCAAGGTATTTTGGTATCCTTCTATAATTCATAATTTGAAACATTTATTTGCTAATTCACATGATTAAAATAGGTTAAGATTTCATGTTGATGAGAGGATATGTGATGGGAAAATATATCATCCATTTGATTGTCCACAATGGAAGAAAATTGATGTGAAATATCCTAAATTTGGAAATGAAATTATAAATCTCATACTTGGATTGTAAAAAGAAGGAATGAATCCATACCTAACCATCAGTAGAACACATAGTTCATGGCATATTTTATTTGTAATTTACAACCTCTCGCCTGATGTTTGTACGAACTGAAAATTTGTCATGTTGAGCATAATGATCTCTGGTCTGAAGAAACTCGGAAATTATATTCATTTTTTCTTTCACCGTTGATTGCTGATTTGAAACATTTATTGGAGGATGGTATTAGGGTGTATTATTCATATAAAATGGAATATTTTCAACATCATGGAATTATTATGATCACTATAAATGACTTCCCAACATATGGATATTTATTTGGATATTGTTTTAAGGGGCATAAAGCTTGTCCATTTTATGACCAAAAGACATCATATTGTAAATTTCATCGTGGGAGGAAAATAGTATTCATGGTTCATCGAATTTTTTGTCTATGGATCACCCCTATAGAAGGATAATAAAAGTCATTCAATAGCTCACAAGAATTTAAAATTTCTCTAAAACCTTCATCATCTGATGTGTATTTTTAGAGGGTGTGAAAATTTTATGTGACTTTGTTAAATACATATAAATATGGTTATGATATACATATTTGGAAGAGATGATAAATATTTTTTGAGTTACTATATTGGAGATATCATGAAGTGAAAAATAATATTGATGTCATTCACGTGGATAAAAATATATATTACAGTTTGATTGGAATATTGTTAGAATTTAAAGTAATTAATAAAGATGGTTTGAATGCAAGATTAAACTTACTATCAATGGGAATACATTTGAAGTTAGCTACCACTCCCAATAGAAGACATAGATTTCTTCCTCTATCTTGTCATACATTTTCCAAGAGGGAGAAAATTATATTTTTTTTGTTTCATCATGATATCACAATGTCTCAATTTTATTCTTCAAATGTAAAAAATTTTGTGTCTTTGAGTGATATGAAGTTGATAGGTATGAAATACCATGATTTTCACATCATGATGCAACAACATCTACCAGTTTCATTGAGTGGAATATTGTCCATTCGTGACAAAAATAATATAATGAAGTTGTGTTATTTTTTCAATTAAATTTTTAATACGGTGGTTGATGAGAATGCTTTGAAAATTTTGGAAAAGGATGAAATTTATATACTTTTTCAATTGGAAATTTATTTTCTTCTATATTTTTTTTGATATAATAGTGCATTTAATGGTTTATCTGGTTTGAGAAATCTATCTTTATGGACTTGTATATCATCATTGTATGTATCCATTTGAAAGGTATATGAAAATATTTAAGGGGTTCGTTAATAATCCATAACGTCCTGAAGTGTCCATTATTAAAAAGTTTATTTCTGAGGGGTTTTTGAAGTTTTTTACGAGATAATTGGCTACGACGAAGCACATAGATTCTCCTCCATCTCCCCATGAACGAGTTAATAATGTGGGAAAGCGGATTTGTGGATTGAAAGTCGAATCATTATTAGATAACTAGATGAAGAAGGTGGAATTATACTTCTTGAATAACATAGCTTATGCTAAACCGTATATCACATTTCATATTAATGTGTTGAAACAATGTCATCCAAAGAAGAAAGAAATGTGGGTTTTGAATGAGCAGAATTTATTTTTTTCCATGGTTTAAAAAGACCATACTTGGTAGATCAGATGTATCAGAGACATTAAGATGGTTAGTGTGTGGTCCACGTTTAAATATGATAACATAGTCCGGGTATGACATTAATAGATATACATTTCATAGAAACGATCATGACAATAAAAGTGCAGTTAAGAATAGTGGTGTATTGTTGTTTGTAGAAGCAATTCAATTTTTGTGTTCTAAAGACAAAAATCCAATTTCTGCATCAAGTGCATATTATAAAAACATTGAAGAAATATGGGAATTTTATTACTTTAAAATTAATGTTCATTTTTTTATCTGAAAATGGTTTATCGGTAACAATATTGTCAATCATAATGAATTTGGAATGAAATTTGTTAATATGAATATATTAGAAGGCACAAAAGATTCTTTTATAATGAAAACACATGAAAAATATATTTTCAATGTAGTTGATCAATGAGATATACAGTGTTCTATAGTTTTACAATGGCAAAAACAAAATTTGGGTGAGGATCAACTAGATGAAGAAGATGATTTATGTGAGATCCATGCTTCCATGGAATGATTAGTAGAAAATAATGATGATCATATTGAAGACATGGTTTGTGCCATAAGGAACAATCATGATGATGGAATTTGGGAAAAAATCCCTTTGTGTATTCCTAATATTACAGGTAACATATTTCTATTTCTTCATTACATATATTATTTTCATAAAATGATAGATATGGTATTTTTTTTCTTTATTATAATGTGTATTAAAACAAATAAGTAGAAATTTCTGTTTATTTTAATTTTGTTTAGATTTTTTATCATGTTTACCATTACATAACTTGTATATTTATTTTTTTAATGAAAATTAATTTACCATGTTTACCATTTTTACCATTTTTCCCATTTTTACCATGTTTACCATAGTTTACAATAGATTAATTTTACGTAACTTATATATTTATTGATTTTTTTGAATGAATATTACACTACCATTTTTACCATGTTTACCATATTTACCATTGTTTAACATGATTACAATATTTACCATGTTTAATATTATATAAAATAGTTCAATTTCTATTTTTTGTTTAAATTAGTATTAAAATATTTGAATTTTTATATTTGTGAACTAATGTTTTCTTTTTAGATGTGAAGGATAATGACATATCAATCAGTTGTTCAACCACATGATTCTGGAGATGATCATCATGATCATACCTATGGGGAAAAACAATCACATGCTCCTCTTGATGTTCCCCAATATTCCTCATGTTACCCCATAATGACAAATAAGAGATCAAGAGTTTCTAGACGTGGATGCACACATTTACCAAAATTATAACTTTCCCATAGTAAGGACCAGAGGATACTCATTGAGTTTGATGTGAATGATATTACTAGAGGTCCAAATGAAAAAGATTTTAAGAGTTTTTTTTCAACTCAAGGTAAAAACACAGTAAGCATTTTGTATGATGATTGGAGAAGTGTGGAAAAAATAAATAATATCTTAGTTATGGGAGTCAATTTTGGTAAGATCTTTTCTATTGACCGACTAATATTTAAATGTTTCTATTATAATATGTTTTACTTATTCTTTATTAGATGAAATTTGATATTCTTAAGACTGGAGAAGTCAGGAATATATTTCTATCGATGGCTTCTAGGAGATGGATGGATTTTAAATCAACCCTCGCATCTGATTTCATTTTGGGTCATATGAATCATTACAATCCATGTCATAAAAATCATTTAATAAATGAGGACACATGGAGACAATTTTTTTAATGTACAAGAAAAGATTCATTTTTGGTAAGGGAAATGAAATCTTTTATAAGATTATTCATATAAATGATATTATTAATGTTTTGTTTATGATTTCTTATTCATAATTTAAACAAACAATGATATCTCCGCATGATATCCAATCTAAACGTTTATAGCCTCATAGTTTATCTCAGAGAGAGTATACATTATTGGAAGAACAAATGATTGTGGAAAATTTACAAAAACCGAGATCTTAGTATTAAATATATGGAGTGGTTTTCCATCCATCCCCTCCATCTAAACATGAAAAATTGAAGAGATCATGGATTGGAAAAGGGTAAATATCTTTCAGAATAATCGAGAATCGTAGCTAAGAGTATTGTACGATATTTATTTTATTTATTTAAGATAATCATATTCTTTATATAATTTGAATCATTATATAAATGTTAAATTAATTAATAATGGATTCACTTGAGGAGTGGATCTCATAGGGGGTATTTACAGCTGGTAGGGGGCAAGATATTTTATCTACAGAATTGGGAAATCCAGAACACCATGGTCATGTGTGAGGATTTTAGATGAGTGTATAGGTAAGATAAGTGTTTCAATATTCTTCAACTTATTCCATTGAGGGGTTTTATAAAAAAATATAATCATTGGAGTCTGAAGTTCATAATATTAACGAGATGATGGAGGAAACGATTAGAGCTTCAGTAGAGTCTTTGTTTGAAGACATGTAGAGATAATTTTAGATTGAATCTCTCACTCCTCTACACCCCCCTACAGATCCCATTATTTATCATCCACCTCCACCAGTATCTCCCACTCCCCCCACCTCAGCCTACGGACCCCATTTTTTATCCTACTCCTACACCACATCTTCCTACTTATTGTGAGTTGTATGTTGATGATCCTTACCATCATATAGTTTCATATGGGATGGTATATTGTATATGAGATGCAGTTCGTCATCAACTATAAGTGGTAGAGAATCATAGGGTCACTATATATGATATTATAGATAGATCATCTCATGTTCCATTACCTACAGATGAGGTGATGATAGTTGGATATAGTATCAGTCACTTTTTAGTTTGGGCATCCAAACTTATGCGACTCATTACCATATAGGTATGTATGTTATATCTAATATTTTATTTTTTTATTAATGCTGTTTTAACATTTGAAAACTAATATATTTCTCTATTTATTTTTTGTAATACTTAAAAGGAAAATAAATATTGTATATACAATAACAAATTAAAATTGATATGACATCAGATATAGATTCTAGTATTCTTGACAGATTTTCAAGATATTCAAATTTGTTGGCAGATCATTTATAGTTTCTAATGGATTCTAATGTTTGTGGACATGTAATAAATGTGTGGATTGTGAAAATTTATTTCATGGATCTTGTTAATAGAGATAAGTTGGGCATCAATGTGGTGCATATTTTTTCCATGTAAGTCATAACACCTTTCCCTGCCTTATATTTTTTAAAAATGTATACATATGTCTATTTTTTATTAGGTATCTTTATAACATGTGTTACAAGAATTAGATAATATATGTATATGGATTCTTGGACCTACATTTGATTTCCCATAAAAAACGTTCATTGGATTAGGAACAATGAACACTTTATATTGCTGATATATTTGAACAGAATATAATCACATAGTGTTAAATGATACCTTTTTTTGAGAGTTATGAAATATATTTTTAGAAAAGTATTCTTTATATTTTAATATAAAAAACCACTAACCTTAAATTTTATTTTATCTTAGTGATCATTGGATGCTAGGTTTTTTTTCACAGGAGAAAATACATTATTGGATATGCTCTGTCCATAGAGATGTGCGGGGAAGTTCAAAGAATATGTTGAAAAAGAATGATTCAATTTATAAATATTTATTTATATTATAATAATTTTTAAATTTATCCAATTCATATTATTTTCTAATAGTGTATGGGAATTATTTAGAAAAAATACATAAAAAATGAGTGCCAAGATTAAATATGTAAAATTAAAGGTAAATATATTTTATAATTTTTACATTTTATGTATTAAATAAAAATTACATATTGTATTGACACTCATTTAAATGAAATTTTCATGAAAAGTAAGGCATCATCGATTGAGGATATTATATGTTAAGATATATATATTAAATAATTATGACAGGAATAATAATGAACTTTGACCATATTAGATTTCATTTTAAACTTTTCCAAAATATTTCATTTGATTTATTCATTATACATGTTAACTACATTCCTTTTAATTTTTAACTATTTCTTGACCCTCAACGTTATAGTTCTCAAGAGATCGAACACTTACAAGTGGAATAGTCAAATTAATTTACAGGCTTGATTGGATTTTAGTTTGTTTGTAGTGTAAAATCTAATTTTGAATATTGTAATTATAATTGTGTATTTCATAGTTTTTTTGGTTAGATTTTTGTTTTTTTAGTTGAAATTCTATGTTATGAATGTTAGATATGTGAATATTTAATTTTTATAGGGTTCTTTTTATTACTGGACTAGTTCTAATGTTTTTCTGTTATAGATTCTGATTTTGTTTTGGTTTGCTTTTGGTCTAGTTTCTACTTATTTCAGCTATACTTTGACAGATCATAGTAATGGTATTGCAGTTTTATTAAAAAATTGGTTTTTAAATCGGTTATTTTTTAACTGACATAATAAATGAATGGGTATATTTTTTTTATGTTGGTTATTACATAACGAACATCGTATATCATTTTCCACATCAGTTATTTAGGAACCGACATGAAAAAAACTTCAGAGGTTTGATTTATCACATCAGTTATTTAATAACTGACATGAAAAACAATATAACATGACAATTATGAACTAAATGACTTCATAAATCAAGCCTCTGAAGGGTTTTTCACTTTGGTTATTTAGTAACCGACGTGAAAAACTATTCTGATTTATGATTTTTACGTCAGTTTTAAAATAACCGACATAAAAATCAATATTTATAATGTCTCTTTTAATATCGTCAGCTATAAACTAATGTAAAAAATTAAAATGTAACCGACATAAAAATAACCTTTTTTCACTAGTAGAAATGTATGAATTTATAACACTAATATCACCTTATAACGTCTTTATTCTCAAGTTATCCTTATATTATAATTGATATCTCCTTTCTTTAAACTTATTGTACTTCTATGATCACCATTTCTTATGTTTCATATCCTTAGGTTATTAACAATGTTTTTAGAAATGTTATGTCTAAGAAGGTGTCTAGAAAATAAAAACATAATTAGAGACTCTTATGAACTAGTTCTTTATATTTTCATATTTCCAAAAGCATTAGTCCTAAACTATTTTGGAATGGATCATTATGTTATGTAAGGAATATTAATCTAATATGATTTGATATATATGTATGAAATATCTGGGTCAATATAGTTGGTATTAGAGAAAAAATCCTACTCAAAAATGAGAAAAAATAACAAGTGACAGGTATCATTCATAGTGTGTATTTTTATTTAAAATTATCATTACACAACTGGGAATATTGTCTTTCCCAATGGTTCTGAATGACTGGGAAAGGCTGTAGAACCGTTGGTATATGTTATACCAACGGTTCTACAAACTGTAGGGAAGAATGTCGTTGGGAAAACATTTCACAATGGATTACATTGAACCGTTGGGGTAGGGTGGGGAAAAATTAACCTATCCCAACAGTTGTGCAAAACCGTTGGGATTGTTTTTTCCAATGGGTTGGATAGAACCATTGAGAAACCCTAAAGACTCTCCACTTTCCCAAAAGTTTCTAAACAGTTGTAAAAGTTTTTTTACCATCAGATCAATGAACCGTTGGTAAAAAAAGATTCAAAGATGCTATGCCAATGGTTTGAAACTGTTGGCATAGCCTATGCTATGCAAATTGCACAACAGCCTACAATTTGCACAGCAGCTCTGTAATTTTCATAGCAGGCCTCATTTTGTGCATTCCCTCTCATTTTCAATACAATTATTGTACCTGCAATAAACTAACTCATACATATACAATTATTGTACCTACAATAAACAACTAACACATACATATAGAAAAAAAATTCAAACACATTTAACATATAATGCATCCTAGAACAATAAACATCCATAACTAAATTAGAATTCATAACGTAATTATAAACATAAATAATTCATTTAGAATTCAATTTAAAATTTAAATGACAATTATATATGTAATCCGAAATTCAATTCATAATTTGATCGGTTTTTTGTATGCCATATATTCTCACCATAAATGATGTCTATTTAAAAAAAAAATACAAACACCTGGAGTGCTACCGGCCACACCGTGCCTCGTATTGTGGTGAGGTTGACTCGTACATTTCACAAATGACACATAGATCATTTTAATAATGTATAAACATATTCCAACAGTGTTTGATCTATTTTCTGTATGCTTTTTGATGTTTTTCACTTAAAATGATGTCCTTTTGAAACAAAATATACACACTTTGAGTGGTGCTGGCCACACTGCATCTCAGATTGAGGTGGGGTTGATCCGTACACATCACATATGACCCATGGATCTTTTTGCTAAAGTATCAACACAATCATAATCCATTGTTCAGTTTTTCGTATGTACTTAAAATGTTGTCCATTTTAAACAAAAGAGAGCCACTTAGAGAGATCGTGGCCACACTATGCCTCAGATTAAGTTAGGGTTAACTCGTACACATCACATATGACCCATGGATCATTTTTCTAAAGCATCAACACATTTCGAATGCATTTGGTTAGTTTTTCATATTTCAGTTTTTTTTTCACATAAAATGATGTCCCTTTTTTTTAAAAAAAGAGAGACACTATGAATGGTGTCGGCCACACCATGGCTCTGATGTAGGCGGGTTTGAATAATACATGTCACATATGTACCATGTATTGTTGTAATAGAGTATCGACATAATCATAATCCATTTGTTCGGTTTTCCATATGCTAGTTGTTGTTTTCACTTAAAATATAATCTATTTAAAAAAATAGAGACACTTTGAGTGGTGTCAACCACACTACACCTCTTATTGAGGCGAGGTTGACTCGTACATGTCACATACAACCCCTGGTTCATTATCTTAATGTTACAACGAAAACCAAATTTGTTTGGTTGGTTTTCTATATGTACTTAAAATGTTGACCATTTTTAACAAAAGAGAGACACATAGAATGATCCTGGACACACCACAACTAAGATTGAGACCATGTTGGCCCATACACGTCAAATATGACCCATGTATCATTGTGATAAATTATCAACAGATTCCAAATGCGTTTGGTCAGTTTTCCGTATGTCAGTTGTTCTTTTCAATTATAATCTTGTCAATTTTAAAGAAAAGAGACACAATTAAAGTGGTGCCGGCCACACCGTGTCTCGGATTTATACGGGGTTGACTCATACATGTCTCAAATTACCCATGAATTATTTTCCTAAAGTATCAACATAATACAAATGCGTTTTGTTGGTTTTTCGTATGCCAATTGATGTTTATCACTTAAAATGATGTCCTTTTGAAACAATAGACAGAAACTTTGAGGGGTGTCAGCCACACCACGTCTCATATGGAGGAGGGGTTGATTCTTACACGTCACATATGACTCATGGATCGTTCTCCTAATGTTTCAATGGAAACCAAATGCATTTGGTCAGTTTTACGTATGTACATAAAATGTTGTCCATTTTAATCAAAAGAGAGACACTTAGACTGATCACGGCCACACCGTGCATCGGAATAAGGTGGGGCTAACTTGTACACGTCACATATGACCCATGGATCATTTTACTAAAGCATAAACACATTTAGAATGTGTTTGGTAGGTTTTCTGTATGCCATTTCTTCTTTTCACTTATAATCCGGTCCATTGTAAACAAAAGAGACACAGTTAGTGTGGTTCCGATCACACTGCAACATTGATTTAGACGGGGTTGACTTGTAAACATCACATATGACACATGAATAATTGTGCTAAAGTATCGACACAATACGAATGTGTTGGGTAAGTTTTCTATATACCAGTTGATGTTTTTCACTTAAAATGATGTCCTTTTGAAACAAATGACAGACACTTTGAGTGGTGCCGGCTAGACCGCGTCTCATATTGAGGCGGGGTTGATTCTTACATGCCACATAAGACCCATGTATCGTTCTCCTAAATATTCAATGGAACCCGAATTTGTTTGGTCAATTTTCCTTATGCACTTAAAATGTTGTCCATTTTAAACAAAATAGAGACACATAGACTGATCTCGGCCACACCGTGACTTGGATTGTGCCCGGGTTGGCTCTAATATGTCAAATATGTCCCTTGAAACGTTTTTCTAATGTATCAACACAATCAGAATCCGTTTGGTCAGTTTTCCGTATGTACATAAATTGTTGTCCATTTTAAATAAAAGAGAGACACGTAGCGTGATCCCAGTCACACAGGGCCTCAGATTGAGGCTGTGTTGACTCTTACACGTCACATATGACCCATGGTTCATTTTTATAAATTATCAATAGATTCTGAATGTGTTTAGTCGGTTTTTCGTATACCAGTTGTTCTTTTCACCTATAATCCTGTCCATTTTAAACAAAAGAGACACATTTAGAGTGGTGTCGGCCACACCATGTCTTGGAATTATATGGGGTTGACTCTTACACATCTCAAATGACCCATTGATCATTTTCCTAAAGTATCAACACAATCCTAATGCATTTGGTTGGTTCTCCGTATGCCATTTGATGTTTTTCACTTAAAATGATGTTCTTTTAAAACAACAGACATACACTTTGAGTGGTTCTGGCCTCATCACGTCTCAGATTGAGGTGGGGATGATTCGTAAATGTCGGATATGACTCATGGATCGATCTCCTAATGTTTCAACAAAAACCAAAGGTGGTTGGTCATTTTTCCATATGTACTTAAAATGTTGTCCATTTTAAACAAAAGAGAGACACATAGACTGATCCCGGCCACACTGTGACTCGGATTGAGCATGGGTTGGCTTGTACACATCACATATGACCCATGGATCATTGTGATAAATTATAAACATTTTCCTAATGCATTTGGTCTATTTTCCATAAGCCAGTTGTTCTTTTCACTTATAATCCTCTACATTTTAAACAAAAGTGACACAGTTATAGTGGTGTTGGCCACACCGAGCCTTGTATTGTGCCGAGGTTGACTCTTACACACACATATGACCCATGGATCGTTTTGATAAAGTATCAACACAATACGAATGCGTTTGGTCAGTTTTTTGTATGCCAGATGATGTTTTTCACTTAAAATGACGTTCTTTTGAAACAAAATACAGACACATTGAGTGGTGCCGACCACACCGCATCTCAGATTATGACAGGGTTGATCCATACAAGTCAGATATGACCCATGGATCATTCTCCTAATGATTAAATGGAAACCGAATGTGTTTGGTTGGTTTTCCATATGTACATAAAATTTTGACCATTTTAAACAAATGAGAGACACTTAGAATGATCTCGGACACACTGCGACTCGGATTGAGCCCGGGATGGCTCGTACATGTCAAATATGACCCATGGATTTTTGTGATAAATTATCAACAGATTCCGAATGCGTTTGGTCAGTTTTCCATATGCTAGTTGTTCTTTTCAATTATAATCATGTCTATTTTAAACAAAAGAGGCACAGTTAGAGTGGTGTCCGCCAAACCATGTCTCAAATTGAGGCGGGGTTGACTCTTACATGTCACATATGACACATGGATCCTTTTGCTAAAATATTGACACAATCTGAAGGCATTTTTATGTTTTTCGTATGCGAAATTATGTTTTCCACTTAAAATGATGTCTTATTGAAACCAAATACAGAGACTTTGAGTGGTGCCGGCCACACCATGTCTCAGATTGATCCGGGGTTGATTCGAACACGTCACATATGACCCATGGATGATTTTCCTAATGTTTCAACAGAAACCGAATTTGTTGTTCAATTTTCCAAATGTACTTAAAATAGTGTCCATTTTAAACAATAGAGAGAAACTTAGACTGATCTCGGCCACACCACAACTCGGAATGAGCCCAGGTTGGCTCGAACACGTCACATATGACCCATGGATCATTGTGATAATTCATCAACACAATCAGAATCCATTTGGTTGGTTTTTTGTATGCTAGTTGTTCTTTTAACATATAATTCTTGTCCATTTTAAATAAAAGAGACACAATTAGAGTGGTTTCGGCCACACCGCACCTCATATTGAGGCGGGGTGGACTCTTACACGTCATATATGACCCATGGAATGTTTTGCTAAATTATGGAGATCTTTTGAATGTGTTTGGTCAGTTTTTCGTATGCCAATTGATGTTTTTCACTTAAAATGTAGTCCATTTTTAAAAAAAGTGAGCCACTTATACTGATCCCGGCCACACTGCTAGTCATATTGAGCCCAGGTTGGCTAGTATACATCACATATGACCCATGGATCATTGTGAAAAATTATCAACAGATTCTGAATGCGTTGGGTCAGTTTTCCGTATGCCATTTGTTCTTTTCACTTATAATTATTTCCATTTTAAACAATAGAGAGACACTATGAATGGTGTTGGCCACACCATGCCTCAGATTGAGTATGGGTTGACTCGTACATGTCACATATGACCCATGGAACATTTTCCTAAATCATCAACACATTTCAAATGTGTTTGGACATATTTCTGTATGTACGTAAAATATTGTCCATTTTAAACAAAAGAGAGACACTTAGACTGATCTAGGCCACATCGCGGCTCTAATTGAGCCCGGGTTGGCTCGTACACGTCAAATATTACCCATGGATCATTGTGATAACTTATCAATAGAATCCGAATGCGTTTGGTTGGTTTTTCATATGGCAGTTGTTCTTTTCAATTATAATCTTGTCCATTATAAACAAAAGAGAAACCGTTAGACTTGTATGTTAGTTGTTTATTAAAATTATTCAAATACACTATTTGACAATGGGTCATTAAATTAATTTATTTATGAAAAATTTACATTTAAAATGAGAATATTAGAAAATTAATAGAAGATAAAAAATTTACAAAAAATCCTTGTGGAAATATTAAGGTAAACAGGATTTATGAGAATCCTCTTGTGTCTTTTAGTGGAATGGTATTTTCTTATAGTCATGTGGAAATTTATATAGAATATTTTTATATCATTCTTAGTATGGTTTGGATTTTAGTTTATCATGTTATGAATCATTTCAGAGCAAAAAATTCCATGCCCAATGAATACATCCTTTTTATAACATACCAATTATCTATGATATTGATTAGATGTGTAAATGTGATTTACATTGATTATCATGATGTCAATAAATAAAATTTATATTATATATTTTATAGTTGTAAATGAAATCATGGAAGGTGGGGGGCTATCCTGGGGGGCTGTCCGGGGGGGCTGTCTGGGGGGCTGTTCGGGGGGCTGTCTGGTGGGTGTCCAGGGGGCTGTCCGGGAACCAAGGATGAGGGTAGGGGGTGTGGGGGGATGTCCCGGGGGGTGTTCGGGCAGTTGTCCGGGACCTATGGAGTATGGGGGGGGGGCTATTTAGGGGGATATTAAGGGGGCTTTCTGGGGTCCAGGGAGGAGGGTGGGGGGCTGTCTGGGAGGCTGCATGGGAGGCAATTCGGGGGGCTGTCTGGGCACCGAGGAGGATGGTGGGGGGGGGCTATCTGAGGGGCTGTCCCGGGGGTTGTCTGGGGTCCAAGGAAGATAGTGGGGGATGTCCGGGGGGCTATCTGCGGGGATATCCGGGGGGATGTCTGGGGTCCTGGGAGGAGGGTGGGGGCTATCTAGGGGGTCCGGGGGCTGTCCTGGGGGCTGTCCGGGGAAAAAGGAGGATGGTGGGTGGGCTATCCGGGGGGCTATCAAGGGTCCATGGAGGATGGTGGGGGTTGTCCAGAGTCTAGGAAGGAAGGGTGTTATCCAGGGAGTTCAAAAACAGACAACCACTAAAAGACATCAAAATCAATGAAAACAAACAATATATAAAAATAACTCAACTGCAATACTATACTACAGGTATGGATAAAACCAACAACTAGAATATAATAAACATCAAATCTTAGTAATATTAGTCAAAAATGTAATGGATCAACTTGTCCCAAATCATAATCTCCATATTCACCATCATCATCACCATCATCATCATCACCCTCGTCCTCGTCCCCTTCATCGTCCTCGCCCTCCTCGCCCTCCTCCTCACCCTCACCCTCCACCTCGCCCTCGCCATCCGCCTCACCCTCCTCCTCTCCCTCATCTTTCGCTTCAAAATCCTCACTATCATCATCGTCATCCTGAACATCATCTTAACCACCACTAGAACTGCCACCTAGTGCTCCATATATATAACGTATCGACGACATATATTCATCAAATGTTGGGCTGGCCTCTGTTGAAAGTGTCAGACGTAGAACATCAATAAATTTCATAAATGCTCTGTTTGCACTAGCAGACTGTTCTACCATCTATGTGGCCATTTTTTCAGCCTATTCTTCCTGTACCTTAACTTTTTATAGCTCGGTGGCACTACAACCCTTACATGATTAGCGCCAATACCTCGTTGGGGCTATCCTAGGTTGGCAGTGTATTATACGAGGATTCTCCTCTCTCAAAACCTGATTTAAGTGATCAGTTGGCCCAAAATTGTCTGGTTCTTGGGCATCGATGACTCTAAAGAATCCTATTACAAATATAAATATATTATTAAGTTACAAAATAAATATCAAAATATAAAATCAGTAGATTAAAACTTACAATCTGCTGCTGAGTCGCTTCGTTGACGACACTTCCATCCTTTTTCTGTTTACTCGAGCAAAAAAGTTTTGATCGAGGCACATGTCCTTTAATATTTTGTTTTTTCCTCTACAATAACAGTGAAAACTAATGTTATTTGAAATCATTATAAAACTATTAAATAAATGAGGAAACAAAAGAATGTGTAAGTCGTAATGAATACTTATAAACAATTGTCATAACTGCTTCCTCTCATGATCTGGAATCGTAGTGCGTCCCAGTGTGTGGATGTATTTTTTTACATCAATATTCTTTTTAAATATTCTAGATGATTTCTAAATAAAATTAGAAAATTTAACAGATAGTATTAATTAAAAACATGAAATTTATTATTTAAATATCTCAAATGTAAATAATACCTTAAACTGTATACTCATCCAATGAAGAATCATTTGACGATAATGCTCTATAGGACAATCAACCACCACCAGTAGAACCTCTAACTCTATCCAACTCTAGAAACAAAGCCAATATAAAACTCATGCTTGTAGGCTTTCCAATTCTCGCCTAAATCCATTAGACGTTACGAACATGCATCATTACCATCGGGAAAAATAAATCGAAGATTACATCAAAATATTAATTCATATAAATACAAACATAATTCATGGAATTAAATAGAACATATTTTTACCCATATATCTGCCCAAGAACTATCCTTGACCTCATGTGCAAATTTCTCTTGGATAGCGGGCTGACGGGAATGATGTCGGAGTATTTGGCAAGCATCACCAAAAAACTCCGACATTGCTACCTTGTTTTCTCAACCATTTGGTTGTCTTCATTATAATCCACTATAATCTATGTGCGGTTGTTCCACACCGAAATCATGCGTGTATGGCCCAGCCCGTGCCTCCTGTCAGTAGATGTATCTATCATGAACGAAAAACAAATATTTTATCAAAATATGTTATAATAAAAATAAATATTGCTATAATTTTTTTTTAGGGTTCTATAAATATACAGGCGTGGTCTGATCGTTGAGTGTCGCTGGATCCATAGAAACTGATGGAACACCTTGAGGGGGAATAGGAGTTGAAGACGATGGAATATAGAAGCTCGGAGAGACAAAAGTAGAAGGAAAAGATGATGGGACAACTATCTTACCGGATTCTGACTGGGGAGTGGTAATCGTCATGAGATGTGAAAATGATGGGCCAAAAGATGCAGAAGGTAGCGAAAACATGGGAGTCCTAAATATCCCGTGTGTCTCTAACGACACACCGGGATAAGAATGCGGGAAAGAAGACATGTCTCGTCGGGTACACACAACTACTCATCCACCTGTGGTACGTGCCCTCCTCGTACCACCGGCCTGAGTACTAGGACCAGTACTAGGCTCCTCGTCGAATAACTATCAACATACAGGTGGATCCTACTAAAATGTTTACAAAAAAATTAATCACATGACATTATATATTCTTTAAATTTATCAATTTGAAATAATGTACTCACTATAGTCATTAATGATGGAATTCCCAACTCTGCCATTCGACGATTGTTCTCCATCATTTTTTCCTTCATCTCTCTTCAATTGGCTGCAATTCCTACTTTTGAAAACAACTATATAATTAATTAGAAAAAGTAATCTAATGTGTAACCCAAAAAACAATATATGTGAGGGAATATGGGAATTTATTGGTAATTAAGCTATCAATTGTTTTATAAGAGCTTGAATGGATTTAATAAATCATAAAATTTGTAATGTTTACATAGTTAGAAATATTGTTTGACTAGGTTTGAATACAGTTCAATTCCAAATTAGAAAATGCAATTCAAATAAAACTGTAACCAATAAACATTGAAAATTCACATTATGGTAAAGTCAACTAAAACATATTTGTGATCAATACTAAATCAATTTGAATATTACCAACATTAACAGCCCAACTCGAGGTAAACCAAATGAATTGAGAACATGGATAGATGATTCTATATATTTTCAACCACAGCTTTAGGTTCACAATCAACTCTGAAAATTGAGATATTGGAGTCATCAAATGAATTAAATGGATTGGTTCCAATGGAACTAGGGACAATGTCAATTCCATCATAACCATCATAAAAAATATGTCTTGGAATTACACCAACTATGACACAAAATTCAGGTCGAAGTTGGTCTTTGACATAAAAAACATGTTTATCCATTGATGGCAACAGATATGGTTCTTCGGTAGCAAGAATGCGAGTAATATTAATTACTCAAAATCCATAGTCATCAATAAATGTTCCATGTCTCACCATCAAATCAATCCAATGGAATTTCATCATTATACTCATCCATGAGAGTAATAATCCAATATTATTATTTTCTCATAAACTCCATAATAACCTACATTTTCAAATCATGGTCTACTATCTGATGCACTGGCATAACAATATATTGTGGATGTAACCATAACAGCATAATTTTGTGTTCTCATGTTCTTTTCACATTCAGTAATAATGAATTTGTACCCATTGATAACAATTGATTTACAATCACAAACCACGGTATTAGGACCAAAAGACAAAGCTCTTATTTCCATAGAGACAGAGTCAGCAGAAAAACCAAAAACCTATAATATAAATGACTATTAAACTTAATTAAATATTGATATAAATATTTTAATTAGTAATATTTTACCTTCAATTTTAACCAAGAAGAAAACTCTTTTCTATGAAAAGTATCTCTCCATCTCAAGGATAAGGAACAATGCTTCCTATTTATCATTGTTTTATGTTCCCTGTAGATAAAAAATTTAAATAGTTTTATAGATATATATGTAAGATATAAATAATCAATTTAGTTACCTAATAAAGTCATCGAACATATTAGAGTTGAACTAAACTGTGTGATGTTCCATCTCCCGCTATTCATGTCTTAATGTCTTCAATGTATATGATCCAGTAATTCCTCCTATTTGAGGAAGTGATGGAAAACTGGGTTAAATTTTCTCATACTGTTCTTCTTCATTTCTCATCATTTTGTTCAATATTTTATTAAGATCATACAAATACATTGAGAAGAAATCCATACATTCTTTAGCTATGTAATCGTTCACGATAGAACCTTCAGGATGATTTCAGTTTCGGACATAATACATTAATTTGAACATATTTCTTTCAGTTGAATACATCCAATGAATAGAAATAGGTCCTCTGAGAAGTATTTCAGTGAGAATATGGACAATCAAATGCAGCATGCTTGTGAAAAATGATGGAGGAAATATTTTCTCTAACTCACACAAAATTAATGGGGCATCTGTCAACATTTTTTGGAAAAAAGACTTGGATAACGTCAAAGCACAAAGATCTCTAAACAAAGGGAACAACTGAATAATAGCCACCCTTACATTATTTGAAAAAATATGGCGGATTGCAATTTGAAGCAACTCATGCATTAGAACGTGATAATCATGAGTCTTCAAAGATTTTAGCTTTAACTCTCTTCTATTGACCCGTTTAGATATGTTACATGAATAGTCATCAGAAACTCTAATAGTCTCTAATAAATCCAAATTTTTTTCCATAGGTTTCATCACATAAGAAACACATGGAAATGGCCATTTATTTTCACTAATACAAACAGGATGCAATTCTGGTCTGATTCCCCAATCCACCAAGTCATGCCGAGATCATAAATCATCTTTTGTCTTCCCCTTGACATTTAGAAGAACTGAAAGCAACATTTCGCATATATTCTTTTCAATATGCATTACATCTAAGCAATGAGATAACAAATTGGTTGACCAATAAGGAAAATCAAAAAAGATACTCCTCTTCTTCAAATTGTAAATGGTTTCAGTGGAAACATTCTTTCTCTTTGAAGATTTCATTTGACCCTTCCCAAAAATACTGAAATCTTTCAATTCATTATCCACATCAGTTCCAGAAATACGCTGAGGTGGATCATCAGTCCCTATGGTATTATCATGTATTATATGATTCATTCTATATGGATGATCCTTTGGCAAGAATTTTCGATGTCCCATAAAACTGAATCTATAGAAATGTTTCAGTATTCTGGATCATGTATTCTTCATACAAACTAGACATGAAAATTTTCTCTTCACTCTTCGTCCTGACATCATTGCATAAACCAGAAAATCATTGATCGTCTACATAAGCGCAACACGCCTCTGAAATATGTATTTCTAACGTGCATCGTATGTTCCCACACCCACATCCTAAAGAATTTTCTGCTCTTTTATTAAATTTTTCATGTATACATCAATATCAATGATGGGATCAGAAGGACCAGATATGAGTATACTCATGAAAGTGAAAGGTTTCTTCATACACAACCATGGGGGAAGATTATAAATGTGTATAAAAACTGGCTACGTGTTGTGCGAAGTAAGAATCCACCCAAACGGATTAAAACCGTCGCATGAAAGACCCAAAATCACATTACGCACGTCACCTGCAAAATCAGGATGTCGAGCATCAAATCTCTGCCATGAAATTCCATCTACAAGATGAACCAACTCATCATTAGTCTTCTTCAACTCAGTATCATTCCATCTCATTTTTATTGATATGTCATCAGACATAAAAATATTTTGGAGTCTGAGGATCAATGTAAAGTGCCACATTACTTTCTGTGGAATGCGGGATCGTGTCCCATTAGATTTTGACTTCCATCGAGATGTGCCGCATTCTATAGAATCATTTCGTTTAGCGGTTTCCACCCAGAATAAACTGCAATCTATCGGGAAAGCATGAATTTTGTTTCTTGAAAATCAAAGTTCCTCAACTAACTTCCATTCCATATAGTGGTTTGAGGGAATATCTGCATCATCTTGAAGTAAATCCATCATGAGGGTAAGAATGTAATCGATTTCTGTATTATAAATCATATACATAGTTTTTCCATGAATCAATCGGATTAAAAATTATAGTTTTTTTATTTAATCACATTGTCGATATACTAGAGTCAAGGAAACATCATTCAATTTTTTCACACTATCAATATCATCATTTTCACTAGATGAATCATCTGTTCTCATATCAAAGTCTTCCTAAGTCGAAATCCTATCTTTTTCATGACGACGAATAAATGGAAACTGTTCATATATCAAATTATCCATTCCGGTCCATTCATTTCGATCATCACCAATTTGATATTTCATTTTCTCACCATTGTGATACCACACAAAGTAGTTTTCTTGAAATTTTTTTTGGTTATGTGGTAGTTGACTTCTTCACAACTCAACCACGGTTTACAAACATAATTGGAACATGGTATGTGTAGGCGACAACTATCTGAAGCATTGTGAAATGAAAAATCTATAAATCACTCCAATTTTTTTGAAAATTTCTTGAGATCTGATGGGTTTCGTACATCCAACTTCTGTCCATTATCTATAAAGAATTAATATAATTCATTTTGTCATAAACAATTCAATAGGATTGAACTTTAATATAATATAAATTTAGGTAAACAATAAAGGATGAAAATAATCAAGGTATCAACTACACATGTGAAAAATACATACTAATGTGTTATTAAAAAATGTAGAACCAACAAAAACATAATGTGTTATCACATCACATCATGCCTCATCCCATAACCATATTAGTAGGGTATCATGGACATGAATAACATCAATTGTGTGACATCCTCCTACCCTACATGACCCCAACCACATGCCACATCTCATTATAGACTTATCACATCGCACCTCACCAAAAAACACTATGGAAATCATTTTACATCTCACCTAAAGACGCATGGACAATCACATCACATCTTTCCTAAAAACACATTTTCAATCACTTATGAAGGAGGAGTAGGGAAGAAATGTTAGATATCCACCCATATAACCACCATCTTAGATATTAGAAAAAATAACCATAACTCAAAACCACTGATCGTTGGTATGTTTATCCAACTCTGGTAGGGAATGTGTAGAAATTACATAAAATACATGATATATAGATAGCACAAAATACCCAACCTATGGGTTCTCATAAACTACATAATCACACACTTCACTACTACCATACAACACATAAACCATCACAAAAACTATCACCACTATATGCAACACACCACACCACCACCACACAAGACAAATAGCATTTCCCACTTTCATTTATAATCCACTTAATTCACACATACACTGTCCATTCAATTAATGTTAAATTAATTAAATCCATTTACCACACATCCATATTTATTCCATCTCATTTATTTAATCTCTTGTTTTTTTGTTTTGACAACATAATTTATTCCATATATAACCAGGAAACTAAAAAAACCACCACACAACAACTCAACATATCACAATAACCATCATCTCCATGTTACCTCGGCCAACCATCTCCCCAAAACAACCTCATAACACAACAAAAATATTTTATATCAAATAAACCTCACAACCAAAACCACCTCACCACATCATACACCACAACCTCATCACACAACATATCCACAGGGCACAACACTACCACACATCATCACTATCACCCAACTTCACATGTCACATGCATTCCCACTAACCATCGCATTACAACCCCACATATCACAAAGCCCAACTGGTCACCTCAATCACCATACAAAAGCCAAACACATACAATGAAACACAATAAAAAACCTATAATATAAGCAAAATACACCAACTTCCACAATTTATTCATGGTATTCTATTACATTACACCTTTATTTAGCATGAACGTTATAACACAAATTATATTCCATGGGAAACTAATTAATTAACAAAATATTCATTAATTTCCCTATTTTTCAGGGTGAAATCACATCAAAATCAAAACGGAAAACTAATATATTAGTTCAATAATATTAAATACAAGGTAGAATAAGTGTATAAAGAATAAAATACCAGATTTGAGATGATTTAGATGGATTTTCACCTGTTCGTATGGGGGAGTTCGAGAGAGGAGCCGAGGGACAGATTGATTTTAGGGTTCTGTCGCGACTGGGGGAGAGCAGCGGCCCGATTGTATTTGGGGAAAATATTTAACAATGGTTTTTAAAAACAATTGGGAAAGGGGTGTTCAGGGTACCCTTTCCCAAACAGTTCATCAGAACTGTCGGCAAAGGGGTTCCGTTTCCCAACAGTTTTATGAAACCGTTGGGAAAGGGTAACCTGAACACCCCTTTGCCGACAGTTTTATAGAACCATTGGGAAATGGTCTCCTAGACCATCATTTCCATGTGTTTAAGAAAACTGTTTGTAATGAACCGTGGTTAAAACCCACATTTACAATAGAGTAACTTTTAGTATGAAGAATAAGTGACATACTAAAAACTAAGTAAACACATTCAAATTGTTATGATATTTTTGGACAATAATTATTGAGTAATTTGTGACATGTAAAAATTAACTACACCACAATATGATGCTTGTTGTGGCCGATATGACTTTAAGTGTGTATTTTTTTATTAAATTGACATTAAATTGAAAAAAAGAAAATGTAACATACTGAAAACCAATAAAATTATTTCATATTGTTTTGATACGTTAGGAAAACTATCCATGAGCCATTTTTGATGTGTAGGAATCAAACACACCTCAATTCGATGCACGGTATGAATAATATGACTAAAAGTGTCTGTTATCATTTTAAAATTGACATTTTAGTTCAAAATGTGTCACTCAATAAAAACCATGAAAACACATGGTGATTGCATTTATAATTTAGGAAGGTGATTCATAAGTCATTTTTGACATGTATGAAGTAGTCTCACATCAAACTAATGAATGATATTACCGTTATGACTCAAAATGTGTGCTTTCAGTTTGAAATAAAATTTTAGTAAAAAAATAACTGACATAGAGAAAATAAAGAAAATATATTCATATTGTTTTTATACTCTAGAAAATTGATCTATAATCCATTTTTGATATGTAGGATTCATCTTCACGTCATTACGATGCACGGTCTTTCCGGTATAAGTCAAATTGTCTATTTTTATTTAAAATGGACATCAATTTAACTTAAAACAATAAAGGGCATACTGTGAACTGAGAAAATGTATTTTTATTGTTTTTATATATTAATAAAATGATCTATGAGTCATTTTTGATGTGTAGGTGTAAACCGTACCTCAATATGATACATGGTGTGTCTAGTATGACTCCAAGTGTGTATTTTTATTTAAAATTGACATTAATTTATTTAAAAATTACAAGTGACATACTAAAAACTGATGAAAAACATTCATATTATTTTGATACTTTAGTAAAAGTATCCATGATTCATTTTTGACATGTAAGACTCAATCGTAACTCATTATAATGCATGGTGTATCTGGTATAACTCAAATTTTATCTTTTTATTTTAAATTGACATGAGTTTAATAAATAACAAAAACTAACCTACTGAACACCAAGAAAACTCATTCAGATTACATTTATATTTTACGAAAATGATCTATTATACATTTGTGACATATAGGAATCAAACGCACCTCTATATGACATATTGTGTGGCTGGAATCACTCGAAGTGTCTCTTTTTGAAGAAAATTTAGATTAATTTAAGTAAAAACAACATGTGACATACTAAAATCTAATAAAATGAATTCATATTGTTTTTTTATTTTAGGAATACAATCTACTAGTGATTTATGATGTGTAAGGACCATTCAGACCTCAAAACGACACGTGGTGTGGCTGGTATAACTCAATGTGTCTCTTTTTATTTAAATTTGAAATTAATTTAAATAAAAACAACATGTGACATAGTCAAAACCAAAAAAAATGCATTCAGATTGTTTTTATGGTCTAATAAAATGATCCATGGGTCATTTGTGATTTGTAGGAGTCAATTTAACCACAATCCGATGCATGGTGTTACCGGTATGACCAAACGATTTTGTTATTTGTTTAAAATGGTAATTTTTGTTCATAATTTTCCATTCACTGGAAACAAAGAAAACACATTCTGATTGTCTTGATAATTTAGGACAGAAAATCATGAGACATTCATGATGTGTATGAAGCAGTCTTACATCAAACGAACGCACGATATGACTAGTATGACTCAAAATGTGGGTTTCTAGTCTAAAATGAAATTTTAGTAATAAAAAAACAATGAACATACTAAAAAATAAAAAAAAGAATTCGGATTGTTTTGTTAAATTATGGAAATTATCCATCATTAATTTATGACAGTTATGAATCATCGGTAGCCCAATACGACACATGGTTTGGCTGAAATAACTCCAAATATTTCATTATTTAAAATTTAAATTAATTTTAGTAAAAGAACAAGTGACATATTTAAAACTGAGAAAACACATTCTGATTGTATTAATATTTTAGGAAAATGATTCATATGTCATTTGTAACATGTAGGAATCTACCCCACCTCAATAGGGCACACAGTATGATTAGTTTAACTCCAAATGTGAAATTTTTATTAAATAATGACCTTTTATTAATGTTTTATTTCATATTAATATTTAATTTATTTCTATATAGTGTAACTAACATAATATTTTTTTCTTATATAGGTGGAATAATTTTCTCGGGTTGAGATGATTTGTTTGACAACTAATACCATTGTAATACATTATTGAGAGGGGATCACGATCATCAAAATATGAAATATTAATGTATTAGAATTTTTTTTGGACCATTGTAAAATTAATTTTATAAAACATTTTGTTTGGAATGTAAATATCATCTATTTTTCTATATATTGTGGGTGGGAATTTTTGTATTGATGATGTCAATCAAATATATATAGCTGGTTTGATACTTGGTGTACAGTTTTAATTGCAGGTTTGATTTTGGGTGTGTTGTTATACAAACAATACACTGCATAGGGCTAGGCCTTATCAGCACTAAAAAAGCACTGATAAAGGGCCCCACAATCATTGTTGTTTTAAATATCACTTATTTAGCCCTGTTAAAGGCCATTTTGGGCAATATGAAAGGCCATATGTGTAGTATTTTTTACCACTATTTCATCTTGTTTGGTTATCCCTTTATTGATATATCTGTTGATTTATATAAACAGATTGTTATATTTATTCGTATATTAATATATATATATATATTAATATATATTCATATATTAATATATATAAATATTAATATATATATATAGTTATATTTATATATTTATTTTTACATCTATTTGTATATATATATATTTAGTTATATTTTTTTATTCGTATATTTATTTGTATATTAATATATATTTATAAGATTATTTATAATTTCCTTTTTTAAAATATGTATTTATGTGTGTAAAATTAAAAAAATAAATACATATATAAAAACACACACACACACACATATATATATTATATTATTATTTCCAAGTATAATTATACATATTTATATATATTTACATATATTATATATTAATATGAATATTCATATGTTAGAATATATAAAAAATATATATCAGTTTGTTAATACAGACACACACTAATATATATATATATATATAGACATACACACACACACACTATATAGGTATATAAATATTCATATAATTGAGTTTTAAATAAACTGTATATTAGTTTTTATTTAGATAAATATTTTATATTTAGAAATATATTCTATATGTAAATATGTTTAATATATATTTGAAAATGTAAATTTTTTTTGTGAATATATAAAAAATATGTATATAATGTTATGTATTTAGTTATAAATAAAAGTACATTGTGAAAATGATAAAATTTTAAATCCATAATATCAATTTGAATGTAATCTCTATGAATACATTCAATCCCTAGAGAAAAAGGAAAAAATCACCCTCTTAAACGAGGCTAAAATTCCATCGAATGTTAAAATATTTGGGTATCCTGACTAAAAACTCAGTTTTGGAGGCATTTTGAGCATTTTTTGGCATAGAAAAATGTGAAAGTTGTTTCTCAAATGGCACTAGTGCATAGAGCTCATTTTAGGATTCGATTTGAAATGTAGTTTAGCTCAAACAAACAATCAGATCAAAAGTTATTGTCATTTGAGGATTGAGTTAAATTTTCAACAAATTTTAGATCTTTTATTAATCTTATGATTTTTTGTGTCTTAAAATTGTTATTAAATTATTATTACTTCATAATAATTAAAAAATTATTAATTAATAATAGTTTTTCTATATTTTATAATATATTTCACTAAACATCTTATATTTTAGGTGTAAATTTTATCTATACTTATCTAATACATATTTAATATATATATATATATTATTTATATCAATATATATATATATATATTTATATATTAATATATTAATATATATAATAATTAATTATTTTTTTGAAATATACCCTATATGAGACCTAGTAAATAAAGCACAAATAAAGACCCCCCTTTATTAGAACTACTAAAAAAGCACTCATAAATGGGGTCCCTTTAAAAGTGGTAAACAATCACTTATAAAATGTAACTTTTAACAGTACATTTTTCGCACAGTTAAAAGTAACTTTTATCAGTTCTTTTTTTACCACTGATAATGGTACCCCATTTATCAGTGATTTTTAGGGATGCTAATGGGTGCCGCTGCAAAAAAATATTTCTATGCTACTATCCCCACCTAGGATTCATTGGTATTTTTAACATACTGGATATATGATGCTTTCAAGAGGATACCATCTTGTAGTTAATAGAATTGGGGCTGACAGGATGTCACACACAGATTTTAGAGTTGTACATTTAGAATACATCATCAAAAGTTGGTAAATAATATTATTTACTATGATATGTATACGATACATTCATATTTTTTATGGTCTATCCATCTATTAAATAGTTTGATGTGTACAAGATGTTGTACAATGATAGTTTTATTGGAAAGATTGCTGGTGATAGACAGTAACCGATTATGGTTGTTTTTTTTAAGTTTTTTATCTTAATATATTTTAAATTTTTTATCATTTTATTTATATTTTTATAAATATATGATATATATTAGAAAAATATGTGACATATGTGTGGGAGTCAGGGTAATACTGATGATTGGGACAAAGCATTGTGAGGGCATGTTTTAATGTGACAAATTTGTCATTGGTAGTAAAAATTTGTATTTAGAAAGGCATGGTGATTGACATTGGTTTACGATCAACTCTTAATAGTTACTATGGAATTGAAGTGATTTCATGATTTATCACAAAATGTAGTTTGTATGAGATCATAATCGTTCACATCTGTAGAATATGACGCAAGGCATTGAGCTCAGGATGAAATTGTTCAGAGGTTATTTATAGAACTTGAAGAGTAGCGACAAAATTTGGAGTAGCGACGTCAGTAGCATCGTCAACAACATGATTAGATTATGGAGTATATTTGGTGACTTACACATAGTTTAGGTACAGATTTACCACCATCTAATGGTGTTAACCCCCCACCATCTTTGTGCCACTATTATTATGTTATTTCTTGTGAACTTTTTTATATTATAAATGTTTATATTTTATAGTAATTGTTTGTTTTTGGTATTTTATTTTTTAGTGAAATGTATATTTAGATTAATTTGTGCAACCCCTATATTAAGAAAATTATTATCCCTTTTACGTTGGATCGAGTTAGAACCCATTACATGACTTAATCCCCAAACACAACATGCCCCATATAAAGACAAGGAAATTATAAATGATAGAAAATCTAATTAGCTAAAAGTAAAATGCATATAGCCTGAAATACTATAGTATAGAAACCTAGAATTATGATTTTATTGAAAACCCCCAAGGTAACCTTCCATCCATGTAACCGCCGACCCAGGCACCCAAACCATAGCATCATTTGGGATCTATTGGGAAGATCATCAGGGTGGACGGATTTGCTAATAATGTCGGGGACCTTCCTGGAAAATCACTATACCCTACTAAAGTGGGTTCATCCCCTAATGTTGTCGACCCCTTCCTCAAGTAAGGATTGACCCTCATTTTTATCCCTCACCATCATGCCTTGGATTGAGTCTTTCCTTAAGCCGCCATGATGAGCAGAGGCCTTCCTTTTCCACTATCCCATGTTCTTTCCTACCAACCCCCACAATCGAGTTGGAGTTCAGATCTCGCCATTGACCCCTATTTTTAGCTTAATTTAATTATTATCTATATTTATTTGAAAAGAATATATATTTTGATTTTTTGGAAACTTTTTAACAATGTTCCAAAAGTCATTGTGATATGTAGGTATCATACCCTCCTCAATCATATGCATGGGGTGATTTGTATGACTTCACTACTGTAGATATGACCTTTAACAGTGCGCAAAATGGTCATTTACTATGTTGAAAACTTTTATTATCATTGGAGCTATTAAAAGGGGGTCCCTATTATCAATTCTAAAAAAAATTACTAGTAAAGGCCCCTTTAACATCATTGAAAAAAGGGGTCCTTTATCAAAGCTAAAAAAAATGTTGATTAATGGGACCATTATTGATGATTTTTTAGCGCTGATAAAAGTCAAAAATAATTTAAAAAAATATCCATATTGAAGGGTGGGAGCTTCCCCCTTTTATCTATGCCCGACCCCCCCTTTAACAGTGATCGTCTATCCTCCCCATCCCTTTAACAGTTCTAGGAGTCCCCCCATGTTTCAACAGCACTAGGGACATGCATCACCCACCGGCATGTGCCCCTATCTCTGATTGGTTTCAAAACTAAGACATCCCTCATAATCTCACTCCTTTTCCACTCCCCCATATCGTTTTCTTATGTATTTTATGATATATTTATATATTTATCTTTATTTCATTTTATTTCATTATCATTATATTTATAGATATATATATATACATATACATATATAAAATATATTTTTGTGTGTGTGTATTTGTTTATAAATACATACATACATATATATATGTTTTTAAATATGTATGTTCATCTATAATTATAATTATACATATAAATATATTATATATTAATATGTATATACATATATTAGAATATATCGATAAATATATATCAGTTTTTCACTTCACAAATAAATATATTTATATATATAAACATTATATATACAGTAATTGTATATGTATATAAATATTTATACATTTTTATTTTAAATAAAATTGATATTTTTTTTATTTAGATGAGGATTATATATTTAGAAATATACTTGAGAGATTAATATGTTTACATAGATATTTATAAAATTAAATTTTTATGTGTGAATATATATGAAATATGCATATATTTTTTTATATTTTATTGTAAATAAAACGGCATTAGAAAAAATGATTAAATTTCATAAAATTAATATCAATATTTTTTTAAATAATGAATGGATATATTATTGATCAATTTAACTATACAAGAAAATCAATTCAAGAACATGATCAACCCAAAAATGGTTATCCCAAGACTTCCTATAGCTCTCCAGTTGGTGGGCTTCAATATTAACCCCACACAAGATGAAAGAGAATTTTCATATTGAGAATGAATTATAAAGAGAACATATTTTCATTAGAACAATCCCAAAGATTAATTCTCTCCATTGTTTGACAAATCATTAACGGATTCAAGACAATAAGACTCCAAAACCACCTAATTCCATCTTTTATCTTGGGAAAGGTGGACACCTTGAAGAATTGATGATGCTTCCCTAAAAACCGGGATCCAACATTCATGTAAAACAATGAACCGAGCATCAATCACCTTGCCATTATGTTGTCAGGCAATGAGAACCACCCCAATTTGTGACACTATCAAGACAGCCGCATCTGTATTGATTTTAATTAATCATTCATTAGGGGGAAGCCAGGAAGTTTGAGTTTTCTGTTATTAGAGCACTGGTGGCCACTCCTTGTTCGAAATCAACCAGTTCTTCCATTCATAGACTTATCCTCCCAAATTTGATCATGTGAGGACATCTATTTAAAACCCAATTCATTCTTATGAGACCAAAAAATTAAAGAAAAAGTACACACTAACCCTACAATCTTTGGTTCCGAAGAGGGTACCCAATCATTGAAAACATGGGCCAACTCCAAAGATGGTACTTATGACTCCTTAAACCATGGAGACCATTCATTCCACACTCCTGCCACTCCCAGGAAGAGAGGAATAGTATTCCAAGGAGTTTCAAACTGTTGAAATCACAGGGGGAAAACATCATCCTCCCACATGTGTCATAGAGTAAGAATGTTTCACATTAGTAGGACACCCAAAAAAACTAACAACCATAAAAACTTGAATTTGGGGGGGGAGTGCCAAATATTCCACCACCGATTGTCTGGATGAGCCTGAGTAGACCCATGCAACAAATTGATGTACCCCGACATGAAATATTACTTCCTAGAAGAATCCCCAATCTAGAAGATTTGGTCACCACCAAATTCAAATGTAATCAGGATGCTAATGATATGACATCTATAAGTTTCATTGAACCAACCACAAACTCTACCCCAATCTCACTCTTCTAAATAATCATCAATGAGGTCGTGAAAATTTAAATATTTGATCCCTGGAATGATAGGGAAATAGACTCTAATGTAGACCCCCTTGACCAACCACTGCTCTCCCCATAAATTCACCTTCTTCCCATCTACAGTCTTCCAAACACTACAACAGTTTATCAGAAGGATAACACCATAGATGATTCTCTGCATAAATATTGTCTTGGGTCCAATAGAATCATGTAGTATGGCAGTCTTTGGGATATACATTGCTCGAAATACCATAGAGAAAAGGCAATTAGTACAGGGCATGAGGTGCCACCCTAGTTTTCCAAAAGAGCACCATTGAACCATTGAATGTTATTAATCCTAAGTTCACCACATGAATTTGAAACAAACATCATATCCCACATGATCCATTCGGTGTTGTGTTTTCCATTAACAGAATCCCACCATAATTTTTCCATCCGCGAATGAATTCGATCAATATGGGTAAATTGGAACTTGAAAAACGAAATGGCATATGAGGGGACAACTTGGGAAACATAGTTAACTAGGACTTCATTCCCCTCTTTATATATTTTTCTTCTAGACCAAACACTAAAAAGATTCTAAACTTTGTCCATGATGGAACAAAAAATGTTTCTTTGATCTTCTGATAGAATTTGGGAGCCCTAGGTATTTTAAATGATTCTTGACCATAAGAAACCTGCATAATCTATGATTCTATTGTTGCATCATCATTGTAACACCTTTTTAAAAGGATAGTTCAAATTTAGAGGCATTAATTCATTTCCTAGAATACTTCTCAAAAATAATGACAATCTTAATAATTGAGTAACACTGAAGGGTAGTAGCCTGGGCAGAAAGAAGGAAATTTTCTGAAAAGAAAAGATGAGAAATATTGCAACATACCTTGGATCCAGGAATAGAACCATGATCCATTTCCTTTAATATGATATGAGAAAAAACATTATCTATAAGTATGAAAATGTAGGGAGAGATTAGGTCCCCTTATCCTAAACCTCTCGAGGGTGTGAAACTAGACAACTACTCCCCCTTGATTTTGATTCTATATGAAACTGATATAACATAGTTCATAATTTCAAGCTTCCATTTACCTCCAAACCCCAGTTTTGATAGTACAAGATCGAGAAAAGTACATTCGGCTATGTCATAGTCTTTCATAATATCTCAATTCAAGGCAAGGACTCCATTTTATCTATGGAGAGGGTCATCATGTAGTGGGATATCTCATAGGAAATGGATTCATTATCATTAATGGTCCTCCATGAGTCAAAATAACTCTTATCTTTAAAAACTAGAAGAGGGTGAAAAACCCTCTACCTTGCGACCAAAATCTTAGAGTAAATTTTTTAAATAACATTACAAAGGATGATTGGATCGAACTCTGTAATATTCTAGGGGAATTTATATTTTGGGATGACAGTAATAACAATCTCGTTAATATTTTCATTGTAATTCATACCTTCCAAGAAATACATAATCTTCATGATCATGTCCAGACCAAAAATGTGCCAAAACCATTTGATGAAATGGGCATGAAACCCGTCATGACCAAAAAAATTCATAGAATGAAAATGGTGACAATTCCTTCACATTTCTTCATCAGAATTGTCCCTCTCTAGAGAACAGATCATATCATCAGAAAAAATTATTGGGATGTAGCTGGTGAGACTAATATGGATTTCAATGTTGTCTGCCATGAAAATATTTCCAAATAATTCCAGAATAATTTAATGAATTCTAACAGCATCCTGCATCAAACTAACATTCAAATCTTCAAGGTGGGAGAGGTGGGTTTTTCTCCTTCTCTTTGTATCTTTTTTGTGGATGAAATTATTGTTATGTTCACCTTCTTTAATGTTAGATTATATTAGCTATATGAACGAGTATTTTTCCTTTTCCTTAAGCACAACATTTAAATACTTCTCAAGGATTCAGATATCCTTAATCATAGAGTCGGAAAAATTATGGGCATAGAAAAATTTTAACCACTGTTCTATCTTATTAATGTGTCTGTCTGTGGGCCTAAAACAAGTTGAACCCTAATGATTCATCCTGATACTATAATTCTGGGTTTGAGAGCTAAAGCATTATTTTAGCCCCCCCCCCGCCCAAATAGCGTGAATTGACTCCTCACAACTCCCATCATTGAACCATAGACTCTCAAACCAAAACGTACACCCACCACTACACCGGTTCCTTTGGGGGGATGTTGGAAGAAGGATCAGAGAGTGGTCCGAGGCAATCAAGGCCCATAATTCAATAGAATTTGAACGGAAGATAGATTTCTAGTCATCTGTCACAAAATATTTGTCCAGTCTTTCAGTGATGCATCCCTCTATTGAGGTACCCATTTTCCATGTGAAAGGTTAGCATCAAAATCATAGATCATGGAGGGAGTTCAAAAGTATGGATTTCTTAAAATCCTTTATTGTTTCATTACTACTTAAGAGGCCACTTTAATTTTTCCTATATGAAAAAAATATCATTGAAATCACACCAAATGAGGAGAGAACCATAAAATTACTCACAAATCATATATTACATGTACCGTATTTTTCCCTTATCATGAAGGGAAGACCAATCATAGAAATCAATGAATAACCATGAAGGGGAACTCGGGGCTTCAAACATAACAGCAATGTGGTTACTTGAGTATTTTGATATTTTAATACCAAAATAAATCCTTCAAAATATGACAACAACAAACTACATGACCCTACCTCCGAACACAAACCACTTTCTTAAAAAAGGAAAAATAACCACATAAATGAGGTGGAATGTCCATTGAATGATAAAAACTTTGGATACACCAACTCCAAACTCAGTTATAATGGTCTTATAGAAAATTTTCGGCCACGGAAAATTTAATAGGGGAATCCTCCCTTTCATTAGTGTGTAGTTATTATCTCATGATTTGATTTAATTTATGGCAGACCTCAAATGGACACTCAGATAAAAAGTTCTAACCTTTTGAAATTCGAGTTACATTTTCAATTTATTTTAGATCTGTTATTAATTTTTTAATTTTTTATGGCTTAAAATTGTTAATAAATGACTATTAGTTAATAATAATTTTATATTTTTTAATTAATAATAGTTTTTTAATTATTTTATAATCCATTTTCACTAAATATACTATATTTTAAGTGTAAATGTCCAGATAGCCTTATCTAAAATATATTTTATTTTTAATGAAATATGATATATTTTTTGTAATATATCATCCATTCAAAAAAAATATAAATTAAAATTAAAATACTTAAAGGTAAAAGGACTACTACTTTATTTTATATTTAAAAATACTTTAACTGAAATGTTATCTATTTATTTTTTAACAAATGGTATTTTTTTATTTTTTAAAATAATTTTAAATTGAAGTATTTTTTTTATTTGGTAATTTTTTTATTTTATAGGAAGGATATTTTGTTTTTAACGAAAAATAAAAAAAACTATTATTTTTATGTGAATGGTTGATATTATTTTGTTAATAAAAACTAATTTTTTATGCTTTTTTGAAGGAATTATTTTTTTATTATTTTTTGAGAACGTAATAATAGACTTAAATTTCATTAAATTTACGTTATTTTTAAATAAATTAGTTTTTGTTGAATTTTTTGATAAGAAATAATGGTGTTGAATTGTTGATATGGGATAAGTCAAAATATTTTTACAAAATCGGGTCTTGGAATGCATGAACGATGTTCATAAAAGCCACACAGCTAGTCTACAAATAATCAATAAGTTGTTGCATAAATATTTTAACATTATTAATTTTGTTTAAAAATAATCATAGTTTGATTATTGATACATATTTAAATTGACATTCATAGATTAAAGTTGTCGTATATAATGTGAAATTAATATTATGTTTTTGAAAGAATAAAAAAAATTAAGAGGCCATTTTCTAACTAAAATGATGCTAAAAATAATAATCTCACAAATAAATTTCATATATATATTAGTTTTAATTACATGTTTAATGTAAAAATAATAACTAATGTCTATATCGATGTTTATGAGGTTTTTCTATGTCACATATGGGAATATGAAAACATATCTAAACCATAGGTCTTGGGGTGTTGGTGTGGCATCTTCATGCACTATTGTAGGCCTATGTAAATGTTATTGGGACTTCTTAAACTCATCCCATGAGGCAATGGTTTACCTCATACATATATTTAACACACTGCATCCATTCATAATTGATGTAGGATAACCCAATAATCTCCCTCTCATAACCACTAGGGTGATGAACATATAATATTTTTCGGTGATCAGGAAATTCAAATTGCTCAAAGACAACTATACAACAATCACTACTTAAAAAACAGAGTTTTATCAACACTATAAAATCCTTTATCATTTCTATAAAAGCACATATAGTCGAGGTGATATTAAAAGGGGGTCCATTTTATTAGTGCTAAAAAAAGCACTGATAAATGCCTCTTTTATCAGTGCTAAAAAAGCGTTGATAATATTAAAAAACATATTAAAAAATTACAATATTTCTCCAAATATTAATATATATATATATATATAGTTAGTTATATTTATATATTTATATTTATATCTATTTATTTATGTCGTGATTTTCTATTGTGTTTTTTCTGATGAATTCCTATCACAATTAACTCTCTACGGTGGGAATCCATCATAAAAAACTAGTCACAATAGCCATTATTTTTATAATGATATATAAATATTATAACATAGTGATATGAGATATATAAATAAATATACCAATACATTAAATATGGATTATATTGAAATATATATATTTGTATCATATAATATAATATAATGTATACTTATATATTTATTATCATATGTTTGTGTTTAAATATATATATGTTTGTGTGATTATATATTATAAAATATATAAATAATATATCAAAATGTTTTTACATAAAAAGGATATATTTTAAAATTACCATTCATATTAAAAAAAAGATTTATTATTAATATTATTTTTGTTATTTATATAATAAAAATTAATAAAATGAAAATAACCAAAAAAATATATAATAATTGTTTTTTTCTTGGATTTTCAATGAAAATCCACACGCCAACTAGAGAGCTGAAGACTTGCAACCCAACACCCCACCTCTATCTCTTCCTCGATTCCATGACCTCTATGAATGCACTTATGAATTCCAGTCGCAAATCGTCCATGCCTTGACTGCGTTCCGCCTCCTCTATGAATGTATTACATGACTGCACTCCGCCCCACCATGACCGCCTCACACTTCGGCACATTTACATCCCACCTTATCTGCATTCTCCCTCTACCATGACCTCCTGGAGTGACTGTACCATGCTCCACCCTGCACATCAGCACATCCACATCCCACCTCAATGTTGGGTGATTTTTAATGAAAATTTTAGACCTAATTATCAATGTCGTAGATTTTAATAATTTTGTTGAATTTTAATTTAATAATGTAGAATAGATTTTGAGAATATTTGACTCACATGTAAATATATTTTTGTAGAGCATACCTCACAATCTCTAATTGTACCTAGGGGTGGGAAAATATGTGGCTGATTGTACAGTTAATTTAAAACTGAATAAAAAATTGAAGGTTTATACAAAAATGATTATTGGTTAGTAAAAAATTATTTGGTTAATAACATATTTTATATTGTTTTTGATTATTAATTTTATTATATGATACTCATAAAATAACTAAATTTATAAATTTTTTATGTTGTCATTAATTAAACATTTTAAATAACTTATGTGATAGATTATAACAAATAACAATATATTTTTTTATAAATTTTTTTTTCAAATACATTTTTTGAACCTATGTATTTATATATAATTTTGAGTTTGTTTTACAAAATTAGGGTATATTATTTTTAATCTATGAATTTTTTTAACATTAGTAGGATTTCTCCAATGATTAACATTCCTACAAAGGTTTTACCACCTAATAAAACCAATTATTATCTTAGTAACAGTTCCTAAAAAATAAACAAATCTTAATTTAAATGTTATATAATTCACATATGATTATTTATATTTTTTGTTACAATATATATTAATTATTTTATCAGTTATACTACTAATTTTATTATTAATGGTTATATTGTAAATTGTAAATTAGTTATTAATTATTCTTATTTATTTTTATTAATATTTATATTATAAATTATTAATTCCATTATTAATTAATTATATCTATAAATTATATTGGCTATTACTAAATATACTAATGATATTATCAGTCATTAATTTTCTTAATTACTTAAATAATTGTTAATAATTATATCATTAAAATGAAATGACACTTTAATATTGAACACACAAACATTGAGTCATACAAGTCGCACCATATATTGGATTGACTTGTAGTCTATTCCTACAAATCATAAATGAGTTTTGTATCCATTACAAGAAAAGTGTCATTTAGCGGCGATAATGTTTTGATTTGGAAGTGGTTTAAACTACTGCTAATGTTGATATCTGTATAAAACATGTAGTGGTTCCTCCCATTCAATACCACAGATCCATGAATGAGATGCATTTGGTTTTATCAGCGCTAAGAAAAAAGCGCTGATAAAATGGTGGCCTTTATCAGCGCTAGCTAAAAGCGTTAATAAATCTACCATTAATCAGCACTAAAAAAGGTGATAAATGTGTACCCTTTATCAGTTCATTGTTTATCACTGATAAGTGGGTGTATTTATTTTTTTCAAAAATATAATCCTCCACCCTACGATATCATCCAATTCCAATGTAATTAATTTTGGAGGAAAAGATGAAATCCATCAATTAGATCCCCCGATGATTCCCAAAATCACCTAAAAAATGAGCCACTCAATTTTCGTTTCTCCTAATAATAGAAAAAAGACAGGAAGAGATCAAAAGCACCAAAGATATGATTATGTAGATAATGGACCCAACGGAATTGAGTACAACTTCATCGTCCTTCTTTGCATTGAAAATAACATAAAAATACGATTCAACCACAACATCCTTCCAGCAAAGAGTCACGATGAAATACATACCCTTACAAATATCCATAGCCTCTTTTATAGGAGGAGACCAACCCAAAATGTTTTAGGAATGATGATCCAAAATAATAGAGTCAACTTGATCCCAGAGGACTGCCCCAAGGACAAAAAAACCATCCCCATGGGTGGCTGCATAAGTATTAAGTTTGAGAACACCCAAAGGGGGAGACATCTAACAGGAGGGGAATGAACAGGTGAAGGTGGACGAGCATCCTCAACATCTATCCACTGAGAGTCCTAGTTATGAATCATGTTAATCCAAACCCTATTTTCATTAAAAATTCCCTCAAAAATGAAAGTATTATGGCAAAAACATATAATCCAGACAAAACTCTATTATTAGCATAGATAAAAGTTTTTAATTAAAAATAACACTGATTTAGGTAAAATTAATATATTTATATCCAAAAATAATGATTATTTTTATACATTAATTAAAAAATGAATGTGTATGATTAATATATATTTTTTAATAATTCAAATATATATATAATTTTTAAAAAAATTATTTATATGATTATAAATAAATATATATATATTTAAATAATTATAATATTATAATTAATTTTTAAATAATAAATATATTTTTTATATTTATCATATTTATAAATGTATATAAATAATTTTAAAATATATATATTTATAATTATAATTATAAATAAATATATATATATTTAAATAATTATATGTTTCCAATGAATTGGGTCAATAAATATATTGATGTGTGATTATAATTGACGTACATATATGTTATGTATTAATCATTATTTTTCATTTATACATTAGAAATGTTTAAACTCACACGGATAGAGTGTTAACATCGGTTAATAGATAACCGATGTTAAAAAAATGTTAGTGTGAGTTTTAACAACGATTATGAAATAAGTGACGTGAAAATGTGGTTTTTAACAATAGTTATTAAATAACTCTTCACCCCCTCCTATTAGATGATTTAATCCCCCTCAAGGTGATTTTAATATTAATAATGATGCATCAATTCCTGGTGGGGGCTTTTTGGGCGTTATGGCAGTTCTCTAGGACCATGGAGGCTCTATTTTTGTGGCATATGATTCCTTAGAAATTTTTTTCTTGTCTCCTCCGATAGTAGAGGCCATGACTATATAGAATGGTATGTAGTTCATTTAATCTCTTGGCTCAATAGATATTGTGGTCGAATTTGATTATCAATTTATTATTGATGCACTAGAGGGGGAAGAAGGTGGCCACCTGGCCATTGGGTCTATTATCAACATCATCATATCATTAGTTATTTTATTATCTTCTTGTTGTTTTTCATTTGTTTGGAGAGAGGACAATGATGTGGCTCATTTTATAGATTCATTTGGGAGTTGTTGAGGGTCAAATTGTGGTGCATCTAATTGATACACATCTTAACTAATTCATAGATCATTTTCCGACAATATAAAAACAATCCAAATGTGTTTTCTTAGTTTTTAGTAGGTCAACTTTCCTTTTTACTAAAATTGTTTTATATTTTAAATAAAAAAGATGCACTTGTAGTCATACCAGTCACACTGTGCATTATATTGGGGTGTGGAAGATTCTAATATGTCCCAAATGACTCATGGATGTTTTCCCTGATGTATCTATATAATCTGAATTTGTTTCCTCATTTTTTAGTACACCACTTGTTCCTTTTAACTAATATTGATGTCATTTTTAAATAAAAAGACGTACATTTAGTTTTACCAGTCACACCATGTGTCATATTGAGGTTTGACTGATTTATACACATCCCAAATGAATCATGGATCGTTTTCTTAATTTATTAAAACAATCCAAATATTGTTTCTTGGTTTTCAGTATGTAACATGTCTTTTTTACTAAAATTTCATTTTAAACAAGAAACCCACAATTTAACTCATACATATCACATCATTTATTGGTTTCCCATGAGACCAATTCCTACACACCACAAGTGATTTATAAATTTATTTAATAAATTATAATGAAAATATGACAATGTTTTGTCAAATTTTGATGGGTGAAATATTTTGAAGTAAAATGTGGATTTAAAACTGATAACAGACAATTTGAGTCATACTAGTCACACCATTTTTTGGATTGAGGTGAAGCTGATTTCTAAACATTGTAAATGACTTATGGATCATTGTACTAAAGTATCAAAACAATTTGAATTATTTTTTTGGGTTTTGAGTATTTTATTCGTATATTTTACTAAAATTAATGCCATTCGTAAATAAAAAAGACACACCTGAAGTCATATCAATCACATTGTATGTCAGATTGAGGTGTTGTTGATTCCAACATGTCCCAAAGTCTGAAAACTATCCTAACATCCAAGGAATTCTCCAGTATAAGAAAACTATTTTCCTGTGAGTAATACTAAAAATAAAAAAATTAAATAAAAATATGAAATAATCCATTACTTATATATAATTCTTATCATCATGATATTTTTGTACATTCTACAATCAGGTATGATTCCCATTTGTTTCTATGAAAATGTATATCATATTATGAATATCATTTTTTTCAATAGTCATAATAGTATTGGACCATTATTAATACACAAAGTATTAATAAATATTTTAAATTAAGTATTAATTAACATTAAAAATACCTCTTTGGGGATGTGTGTTTTTTGATGGAATATGATCTCTCTCATAAATTTACAAACATAATAACCAAAATATTTTCAATTTTTTTTATTCATACACTGTATAAAAATTACGGAATATAAGTAATTTTTTTTGATATGTGTTTTGATAGAGAAATATTATAATATATACCATGAAAATTATCCATTTTTAGAACTTTTCAGGGTCCTTGTACGCAATAATTATCCTCAAGACATGATTTAGATGATATTTACACACTTCCCTATAATAATAGAATCCAAATCAAAACATAATATAAATAATATAATTCTATTTTTATTTCTAAACTTTTGGATGTAGTGAATTAAAAATTGAAAAACATCACCATGTGTGGTCAGTTTGTTGAAAATCCATGCAGTGAATCCATGAAATAAGAATTTAGAGAATCCAAATTGATTGTAATGAGCATATAGTGTTTCATAAAAATTGAAAAAGGAATACGTAATGAATGAAATGTAATATATATTCTACATGATTAAATTTTATCATTTTACCACTGCATCATTGGTATTAAGACGATTATTTCATCCGCATCTTTTATTTCAAACGACATTCCCATGTTTTCCACTATTTCATCCATTTGTTTGGATTAAATTTTTTTTTGTCTGTAGAGGTGACATAAGGAAAAACGAGGAATTTTTTTGGTGAAATCCATTGAATTGGTTTTGATATATATTCCTGCAAAAAAATGAAATTTATTTAGCCATAATTAACACATTATATCAACTTTTGGGAAATTAAATTAAAAAAACCTAACTCATGTATACATTTAGAACAGAGGCACCATGAAATTCATTGTTGAGGATTTAATCTATATTCATAGAAGATATTTAGTATGTAACATCCTCTCTATACATTTTTTTCTTTAAAATAAACTATGTGACTACTAACTCTTTGTAAATTTATATCCTCATGAACCTTCAATGTTTGTAAATGTGGATATTCAATGGGTAGGGTAAATGTTATTTTGGAATATATTTTTTATTGGTTGGTTGATCCTTTAGATGTTTTTGAGTTTAAATATCTTTTCTACCCCTTACCTTTGTCCGACTATAATATCATTTTTCAGTTCAGACATTTTTCATAAATTTTTAATGGTTCAACATGAAAATTAAATTGTAAATGAATACCTCCTTGTCGACATATTTTTTTACATGATGTGGAGGCCATGTGATGAATGTTTTAACTTCTTGGTCGACCATATGAATATCTTCCTCATCAATTAGAATAGGTAGATTTGAACACGGATCATGGGATATTCTATTAGACACTCTCACAATATATGTTGGAAGTGTTCTATTATGTATCACATTATTTTGGATATTGAAAATTCTATCCCTCTATACAAAGCAATGGGTGGGTTTTGATAGATATAAATCATAGTCATTATCACCCTATAGAATATCAGTATAGAAAGGTATCACTATTCGTCTAAATCACATTTTATAGAAAAAAATTATTAGAAAATTTATTAACTTGTCCAGGTAGCTCTTTAAGGGGAATGGATCACCTCAAAGATGGTGGGGTGGGGCGGGATATTCACATAATGGTTGTTCTTGGGTTATTTTTCTGTTTGTTTTCCCCCGTAAAAGTTTCTAGTAACACTCTATTCCATTGTAATTGTTCTACAAGGGTAGATAGTCTTTTATTAATTTGATTCATTTCTTTATCATTATCATCCACTTGTTTTTTTTATCAAAATATATTTGGGGTGTCACCCCAAAACACAAACCTCTAACTTGACCATATTATTCTATTCACTTCAAGGCCACTGATATTAGGTGTTCATCTGGTACTGGAATTGATGATTCATGTGACTATGTCATATAGAAAATATAGAAAAATAAATAATATTTTTTATGTAATAGAGATTTAAATAAATAATAATAATTATTTCATACATACACATATTTCCAACCCATTTTATGTGTTTTAGTCATTTAGTATCCCATGTTTATTTACACATGCCTCATTCCACAAATAAGGATGTGGGATGGAAGTAGATTTAGATTTGGATTAATTAATCTACATATAAATGAAGGAACATAATTATGTTGTTGTTTAATACCATATAAAAGTGTTATAGTATATTTAAAATAAGTTCAATTTTTTCAAGTGAAGCATACACCATCCTTGCTTTACAGTAGGGGTACGTTGGTTTTGTTGCTCATACCTTATTTGCATCACTCATTTTCTATTACATAAATAAAAAATTATCGATTAATGTGATGAATATATGAATTTTAAAACAATATATTACTATAAAAGGTGTATGTGAAAAGACATATCTGCATGATGACTAGTAAATTCATCCCATGCTTCATGGGTTCTCAAGTTTGCATACATAAGAGGTGGTTGCGTGTTTATTTTTCCTTCGGTATCTTTAAGATTATGCCTCGTTATAATTGTGTGAAAATATTTGTGAATCCTTCCAACAAGAATTAATACACATTTCTTATGGGATTCACATTCTGTAAATACACTCTTCATGGGAAGCTGATGAGTAATTCAATGTTTCGTTATTTTATTTTTTAATTAAAACAAATAAATGATATTGTAATGTTATTTTAATCTCTTACCACATTAGTGTATTAAGCATGATCAGAACATGGTTCCACGAATCTACATCAATCAACATGAATTACTAAGTGATTATTCAAATGTAACTATTGAACAAGTCCTTGTTGGGTTTAACATGTTGGGCCCTTTCATTTTATACGACATCATATTTGATGCCTTTGATTTTCACCATAACAATTTTTTCTAACCCCCTAAAACTATGGCATTTCTATTTTTCTCCCTTCTCAGGTCCTTAATCACCTACAATTTCCTTGGATTAAACACAACCAATATGTTGTTTCTATAGAGCGGTAGCATCATCATGTGCAGATGGTCATTGAACATCATCCCCGGAAGAATCAATAGGTTGAGAAACCTATTATTCTGTAAGATTAGGATTACCAACAGAGGTAGAAGGACATTGTTCCTCTGCACTGCGATCACAAGTAGGTTTAAATACATGTTGTTACATAGTATTGGGAGCAAAAAAATGTTCAGAATTCATTATATATATAATTGGATTAACATTTTATTTAGATTACATAAATACAACATCGAATAAATAATAACATGTGGTAACACAATGTATATTACAAAAATTATATAACATGGTTATTGAAATCTATTTTCATAATAGATGATGAGATTTTACACCTCTATCAACTATCAAAATCCTTTCATAGTGCTCTCCTCTAAAATTAAAAACACCATCTACATTGGGACCACTATAAAATGATTGTGACATCCCAATGAAAGTTTCACCCCCAGTTAAATTTTATTCTTCCCCTTTAGTTTTTTGGTCATTAACATAAAAATTGACCACTTTTAGTTAGCAGTATATGGAACATAAAATACTTGTACTACCTATGATTCCATTTTAAATGGTTCATCTTTGTACCCTCCTTACTGAAATCAACTTTCACGAATCCCAATTCAATTATTTTAACATCACTCTTGTTATCAACCACTTGCATTGAAAAAGTGGCACTTGTAATGTTGTATAATCCAACTCCAATATTTGTTTGATGATGCCAATGTATGACATATTCACATAAAATGGATTTCATTCCTTAGTTTCAAAAAGCATTCATTGCTTCAAACACAAGTGTTACTCCACTATTTTTCATGGTATTGTCTTCATCATATCTATTTGTATATAATTTATAACCCCTAATGACATTACCATTGTATGAATATACATGCACACTTGGTCCTCTAGCGAACCAACTATGTTGTTCTGAAATTCAATAAAATTTTTTATCTGACTCGTTACAAATATATTATTGAAACCACTTTATAAATTTTAGATTATGCATATTTGATATTCATCTTTTATCCCTTGATGGATTAAAATTCCTAATAATTTATTTTTTTTCAAAATTTGTGGAAACCTCCCAAATATTATGAAAATTTTAAATAAGGTCTTGTTTCTAATCTATAATATTGATTTTGACAATATCTCTTCCAGAACATCCTTCATCCACAAGAATCCTAGTGTGATGAGATTTCGGTAAAATAATGATTTATACACCAGATAGGTATTCGATATAGAATTCAATGGATTTATAAGAAATATATTTCTTTATAATACAACCCTCTGATAAAATTTGATTTTTGACATACCGTTTCAAATTATTTGTATATCGTTCACTCGAGTACATCCATCTATAGTTTATAAGACCACATAGTCTAATCACTCTCACTAAGTAAACCTTAAAGAGAACCATTATATAAATGAATTATAGAAGAAATAAAATTTCCAATTTATATAATATGATGAAAAGTACTGTTTACATAGCCATAAATTTGGCCAAATCTATAACTTTACCACATATAATTTTGAAGAAGAAACAAAACATGGTTAATGAATGAAGTAAATTCATAGAAAAAATGCAACGTAAAGCTATAGGAATTAGATCTTGCATCAAAACGTGACAAACATGTGATTTTAGACCCCTTAACTTTAAATTAGTTTTTCACATGAGATTATTGATATTTGATGAATACCCATATCAAACACTTACTTTATTCATAAAGATTCAAAACAAAAATATACTGTTCCCGTAAAGAGTGTAAGCAGCTGGAAGAAGAAAATTTCATTTTTCACCCTTCACTAGCACCATCTCTTCTTATATTACCATGTGATCTATGTCCAACCTAACATTAATTTCATCCTTTATTTTTTCTAGTGCAGTAAGGAATGAACTGATGGACTATCACATACATTTTTTTCAACATGCCTAACATCATGAAAATTCTTGACATACATAGAATTCTAGTATGATAATTTAAAAAAACTTGTCTCTTTTTCCAATTGGTTTTAGTAAGGATTTTCAAAAAATATTTACCAAATATAATTTCCACATCATTTATTTTCTTAAACATATGATCACATATTTGTGGAGACACGGTTGTACGATCTTCTGAAATTCCATGAAATGATGTCGTCCAAGATAGGTACTTATCCCATCGGGGTAGAAATCTACAATGTCCTTAAATCTAAGTCTTCGATGAATGTTTCAACCTAATTAACTATGTACCTTATTCACAAACGAGACACCTTTTAGTTATTTTAATGCTATATTCCAAAAAAATTCCAGAAGTAGGAAAGTCATTTATCATCCCATACAACATGTCTCTCAATGAAAAATAATAATTTGTGTAATCATCATACATCGTAACACCTGAATCATCTGTACCTCCATACGATTTACAGTTTGGATGATATAACTCTAAGGGTCTCTTTTATATTTAAAATTGACATTGATTTATGTAAATAAAACATGTAACATATTGAGAACTAATAAAACGTATTTTTATTATTTTTATAATTTTAGGAAAATGATCCATGAGACATTTTTTATGTGATAGATTCAACCACACCTATATATGACGCACAGTGTGAGCGTTATGACACCAACTATGTCTTTTTATCTAAAATTAACATAAATTTATGTAAAAAATAACGAGTGAAATACTGAAAACTGAGAAAACACATTCATATTAATTTTATACTTCATAAAAAGGATCACTGAGTCATTTGTGACATGTAACTAAATATAATTCATAGTGTTGATGTTATAACTCAAAGTGGCTCTTTTAATTTAAAATAGAGATTAATTTAATTAAAAAAAAGTCACATACTGAAACATGATAAAAAACATTCAGATTGTATTGATATTTTTTGAAAACAATATAGTAGTCATTTCTGACATGTTGGGATAATCCTCACCTCAATACGACATAATGTGTGTCTAGTATCACACAAAGTGTATCTTATTTATTTAAAATTTACATTAATTTAAATAAAAAAGTGACATACTAAAAATGGTGCAAACACATTTGTATTATTTTTAATTTTTAAGACAATGATCTATTAGTGATTTGAAACATGTATGGATCATCCAAATCTCAATATGAATCACGGTCTGGTTGGTATAACTCATGGTGTCTATTTTTATTTATAATTGACATTAATTAAAGTAAAAACCAAAAGTGACATACTGAATACTAAGAAAACACATTTGAATTGTTTTTATACATTAATAAAACGATCCATGAGTCATTTGTGACGTGTAGTAGTTAACCATACCTCAATCCAATGCATGGTGTGACCAGTATGACTAAAAGTTTTTCTTATCTGTTTAAAATTGTCATTTTAGTTCAAAACGTTTCACTCACTGGAAACCATGAAAATGCACTCCAATTGTATTTATAACTTAGTACATCAATTCATAAGTCATTTTTGATGCATGTGAGGCTGTCTCACATGAAACTGACTCACAATAGGACCGGTATGACTCAAAATGAAAGTTTCCAATTTGAAATGATATTTTAGTATAAAAGCACAAAAAACATACTAAAAACCCAGAAAACATAATCAGATTGTATTGATACATTAGAAAACAATCCATCAATAGTTTGTGATAGATAAGAATATTCCGCACCTCAATACGATGCATGGTTTGGACAGTATAACTCCAAATGTGTCATTATATAAAATTGAAATTAATTTTAGTAAAAGAAAAAGTGGGATAATCAAAATTGAGCCAACAAATTCGTATTATATTTACATTTTTGGACAACAATACATAACTCATTTTTAACATGTAGGAATCAACCCCACCTCAATAGGATGCACGATATGACCGGTATAACACCAATTGTTTTATTCTTATTAAATATTGATATTTTACTAACATTTTATTTCATATTATTGTTTAATTTATTTATTTATAGAATAACAAACAAAAGATTTGTTTTATTATATATTTGGAATATTTATCTAAGGTTGATATTATTTGTTCAGTAACTGATACCATTGGAGGAAATATTTGAGAGGGTATCATGGGAGTCAAAAGATGAAATATTAGTGTTTTAGAATGTTTGTTGAACATTTGTAAATGTAATTATATAAAACATTATGTTTAAAATATAAATAGAATTTTATTTTTTCTATATACCATGAGTGGAAATTTTTATATTGATGATGTCAATTAAATTTATATAGAAGGTTTTCTTTTGAATATGATGTTTAAATTTTTGGTTTTCTTCTAGGTGTGTTGTTATATAAACAACACGTCATTCGCAACTAGGCATTTATCATCACTAAATGAACTATTGTAACGTCCCGGTACTGGGTGCCACTCAACGGGTGCCCTGAACCCAGTTCTCCACATGACCTCAAGCGCATTTCCCCAAACACTATAGGCTTCCAACTAGCAGTGAGGGCCAAGGTCTGAGAGTGGGGAAACTAGGCCCTCATTTTTCAAAGTATAGCGCAATGTAATAATGTAAAACATACAAAAACAGCGGAATAAATAAACCATACACAACTGATTAAACAACAGTAGTGGATATAACCAACCGTATATAAATAATGATGGTATACGTCTCATGTTCTAAGAAAATAGCCAGAACATGTTATACATGAATACAATACAACAAAAACAGAGTACATCGAAACAAATCTAAATAGCAGGCAGCAGCATCGCGAGCATCGGCTCGGTCCCATGCCCTCCTACTCCTCAGCAGCAATCATGTACCTATATAGGGACTCTTTACCCTATCAAGACCTGCAGAAACTAAATCGGTTTTGGCCAATAAACATGACCCAAACAGGGTGTGAGAAATAAATTCCCATTAGGAACCCACCAAAGGCCCTTTCCAAACTGTGTGAAAGCATGCAACAAAAGTGTACAGTAATAAAATGCAATAAAGTAAGAAGTACTAAATGTATCTAACTTAACTAGTTATATTTCCATTTTAATATCCATTTTAATCATTTAAGTTTAAAATATCACCACAGTGAATATTCTAAGTAATCACTAAAAGTCCACAGAAGTGTAAACCCCTACCCTCAGTTAAAGAGTATCCAACACAAGAATCTTCCCTCAGGCATACCAGATTTTTCCCTCAGGCATAGGTAGTGTAGCCCTCAGGCACAAAATTAGTTACCCATAGGTAAAGAAGAAGTTTCCCTCAGGCCGAAATAACTACTGCCCTCGGGCTAAACAGTGTAGTGCCCAAGGGCTAATCACAATAATTCCCTCTGTCTAAATAGATAACCAGGACATTCACAACATGTAAACATGCATTAAACAAGCAATTCCTCTAACGAAAGTTCTATAATTACTACTTTAAAGGCATACCCTTGGGTATCCTGGCCAAACGGCTTAACAGTGGAACACACACCCGCGGTGGTTCCAGATCCAAGCAATGATCCCAAACATTAGTTTTACACATTATTCAATTACAATTAATGTTCTAGGTAGTTAATAAAGCCACAGACTCAGCGAAAAGACCCCCCAACATGGGTTCGTGGCACAAAAACACACAAAACACATGACAGTTGGAAAAAGTAACACAATTACACCTACCTTATACGCCAACGAGCGCTATACACGAACATCGACTTTAGAAATGACCAAGAATGACGTAGATATGAATTAAGAAAACATTAATTCAACCTAAAATAACTCCCTCTAGGGAATGAATTGTTAAGAAACACTATCGGAGAAGATATCACTTACCCACGCAGTTCGAAAGAGATTCTTCAAGGCAGAATCAGATTCCAGATGAACACCTGGAGGATCTTCAAAGGTTCGGCCGTCCCCTCCCGCTCCTTCCTCTAGTTCTATACCATCCATGTGAACAAGGAAGGCTACATCCCAATTTAAGAAAAAACAAAGTACATGGAATGTACTTATAAGTACATGGCATGTACTTCCTTCATTTAATTGTTCCTCTGGCAGCACTTCCATACTATTTACCTGTCGACATGAGTACACAACATGTACTTCTGAGTACAGGGCGTGTATTGTCGCCCAACTAGTGACAGCTCCACTGCCTTACTATTTTGTCCTACCGAATGACTGCATGATTTGTAAAGGACCGCTACACTGTGTGTAGTCGGTTCCTACACCCTTCGTCGCCGACATGGCTACACGCCCCATGTACTCATCTCTACACGGCCTGAAGTAGACGACGTGTGGAAAAAGTACACGGCGTGTACTTCCAAAATTTAGGAATTTCCCACATTTTCAATATTTTATTAAAAACACTTAAGGAAATGTGAAAATTAGAAGAATGTACCACAAAGATAAGAACCAGGTTCTTATAAACATCCCCCCTTATAGAAATTCATCCCCGGATTTCCCTTCCAAGGGTGGAGAAGATATAGCCATGAACAATTCCAGCCACTGAGCACGTACATCGGCCTCCCACTCCCAGGTCTCGTCCTACACTCGTCTATGCTGCCATAGGACATGTATGAGAGGAACTGATCGACATAAGAGAACCTTCGAGCTCATGTTAACGATACGAATTAGATGCTCCTCAAAGGACGCATCTGCATCTAGCTCAACCTCATCATGATGAAAGACGTTTGATGTGTCTGAATGATAGTGACAAAACTGAGATACGTGGAAGATGTCATGCATGGCTCGATACCACTATGGTAACCGCAACCGATAACAACCAGCCCGACTCTCTCCAAAATCTCAAATGGTCCCATATACCGTGGTGAAATTTTACCCAGTCTCTTGATCTGCTTGTGTCCCAGCCTCGGAGAAACACGTAGAAAAACATGATCACCGACCATGAACTGCAAAGGTCGACTACAGCGTTCAGCATAACACTTCTGACGAGACTGGGCGGTAGCCATCCACTTAAGAATCAACTGGACCTGCTCAGATATCTCCTGCACGAGCTTTGGGCCCAGTAAAGTCGCCTCACCTGCCTTTAACTAGGACAAAAGTGAACGTAATGGCCTATCATATAAATCCTCGTATGGTTCCATCCCAATTGTCACCTGGAAGCTATTGTTATAGGAAAACTCGACTAAGGGTATATGCTTCCCCCAAAATCACCCAAAATCTAGGACTCATGCACGCATCATGTCCTCTAGCACCTGTATCGTACGCTCTGACTGGCCAGTTGTCTGAAGGTAGTTTGTTGTGCTATGAAGCACCTGTGTACCCATTGCCCTCTGTAAACTCTGACAGAAAAGAGACGTAAAGCGAACGTCCCTATCTGAAACGATAGAATGTGGGAACCCATGAAGACGTATGATCCCTCAGATATACAATTTATTGAGCTCATTATCAACGAAGGTCTCCTTGATCGGCAAGAAGTGAGCTACCTTTGTGAGTCTATCCACAACAACCCACACTGTATCATTGCCATGTGGTGACCTTGGTAATCCAGTCATGAAATCCATCATGACATCATCCCATTTCCACTCCGGAATGGGTAACTACTGTAACAGTCTAGCTGGCCTATGATGCTTTGCCTTCACCTGCTGACAGGTGGAACACCGCGTAACAAAACCATTGATATCTCTCTTCATGCCTGGCAACCAGTACTAACGTCTCAGGTCATGGTACATCTTTCTATACCCGGGATGAACTTCCAAAGATGAAGCATGAAACTCCCGCATCATCTCCTCACGTATATCCCCTGGAACCCTAACACATCCATGGAAACACTAAACCTCATTATCGCCTATCGTCCAACTAGGATGAGGGTCCTCACATGACACCGACTCCCGTAGAACTAGGCCTTCTGAATCAGATAGCTGTCTCATTCACACTCTATTCAGGAGGGTAGAAGTCACAGCTAAAGAGGAAGGATATGTCTGCCTCCGACTATCGTGCACCTTCAGATGCATCTCATAGAACAAAGCCACGAGCCACAACTCGCCACTGGCCTCCTGCACTTCCTAGATCTGAGTATTCCTGCTTAGTGCATCAGCTACTGCATTACCTTTACCAGGTGTATAGGTAAGCTCAAAATCGAAGGACAATAGGTATTCGACCCACCTTCTCTGCCTTAGATTCATGTCACGATGAGTAAAGATATACTTGAGACCTTTTCGGTCGGTGAAAACCACAAAATGTTCACCCAACCGATAATGTATCCAACAGGGTAATGCATGCACAACTACAGCCAACACGAGATCATGCGTTGGGTAATTCCCCTCAGGTTGCCTCAACTGCTGAGACCCGTAGGCCACAACTCAATCACCCTGCATCAACACTGCTCACATACCAACACCTGATGCATCATAGTAAACTTTATAGCTCGTCCTTGGCTCGGGGAGTATCAGTATCAGTGCTGATGTTAACATTCCCATTAGGTCCTGAAAAGATGTCTTGCAAGCTTCTGACCAGACGAACTTCACACCCTTCTTAGTCAGACATGTCACCAGTGATGCTAAGCGAGAGATGTCATGTATGAAATGTCTGTAGTAACCAGCCAGCCCTAAGAAACTTTGTATCTTGAACACTTTCTTAGGCTGCTCCTAGGAAAACACTACTCTCACATTCCCTGGGTCTACGAAATCTCCTTCCTCAGAGATGATATGACCCAGGAAGTGAATCTGGTCCATCCAAAAGTTTCACATTTAGAGCTTAGCATATAGTTGATTCTCCCTCAGTGTACTCAATATGATCTCAAGATGGGTGGCATTGTCGTGTCGAGTGTGAGAGTACACCATGATGTCGTCCATGAATACTATAACAAAAAAATCAAGATACAGATGGAACACACGATTCATCAGAGCCATGATGAATTCTGGAACGTTCGTGAGTCCAAAAGGCATAATGGTATACTCATATAGACTATATCTACTCCTGAAAGTCATGAGATGTATATTAGATGGTCTCACGCACAGCTGATTATATCCTGATCTCATGTCAGTCTTCGAGAACACTCGTGCTCCAAGAAGATGATCTAAAAGATCATCAATCCTTGTTAAGGGATATATGTTCTTAACCATCAAATAGTTCATCTTCTAATAATCCACACGACATCTGAGGGTACCATCCGCCTTCTTCACAAAAAGGACTAGAGAACCCCAAGGAGAAGTACTAGGTCAGATAAATCCCTTTTCCTACAACACCTCCAACTGCCTCTTGAGCTCCTGCAACTTAGGTGTAGCCATACTATATAGAGGAATGGACACCGATGATGCTTCTGGCATAAGATCAATATTTAAATCCACCTCTCGCTCTAGAGGTAGAGCCGAAAATTCATCCGTGAAGACATACCTGAAATGATCAACAACTGGAGGGAAATCCTCCTAACAAGTCCACTGATCATCTAGATATAAGCTCGCAATCTAGGATGTGACTCCACCACGCCCACAATGATCTGGTCCAGCTCGACTCGCCTGAACATACCACTCAATCTTGTATAAAAACTATCCTCCCTCTGGTGACATGAAACTCACCCTACGACGATAGCAATCTACAAAGGCTTGGAAGGGAACCAGCCAGTCCATCCTAATAATGACGTCATAGCTCGCCATCTCTAGGACATAGAGGTCCCAAAGGAAGTGACACCCACCAAAAACCAGGGGGAACTCCTTACACTGACACACACCAGCCGTTCTAGTTCCCAACGGAGTGTCTAGCATCATAATATCAGATGATGAAGAAACAAAGAGCCCAAAGCTCTCCACAACGGGTACAGATATATAACCATGCGTATCACCTATATCAAAAAATACTTAATATAATACAAAAGCTACTAAAATAGTACCTCTGATTGTTTAAGGTTCGGGATCCTGCTCATTCTAGGTCTATTGCATCGCATATGCCAGCCCAGTGTCGTGGCCCTACGACACAGCCTGGCTACCCTGAGCTGTCCCGCCCTACTACCTCTGAGATCTTAGTATCTAGCTACCATGGTCATGACCACCATCCCTTCCTGTACTCCCTGATGTATTCCAATTCCCCGACTAGTATGAAGCTGTAGGTCCTTCTCCCGCACACGAATTCTCCACAGAACCCCTATCACTAGCCTCTGGTGAAAACGCCCTGCAAAAGCACTACAGAAGACCCGTCTTTCCGCAAGCTCGACAGTCCACTAGATCACGTGGACACTGTGGCATCTTGTTCCCCTCTCTACCATACTGGTAGTAAATAACCTGGCCACCTGAAACATTCTTCTGGTTGGTACTGCCTCCCTGATAGAAGTCTGCATGTCTCTTCCTCTTTCTAACAAAAAAAAGTACCAGTAACTGGTGCTAAACTGTCCTGGACCACACCACTAGATTTCCGAAGGTTCCTCTCTATGATCATCACATGGTTCCCAATATCATGTATTCTTGGAAACCTGAATACATTCACCAGCTCTCAGATGTCATACCAAAGACCATCATCAAAACGTCTGGCTCTCTACGTCTCATCACCCACCAGCATGGGTGCAAAGCGTTGATGCTCAGTGAAACGAGCCGAATAGTACATCAACGACATAGAGCACTACTTTAGATTCATAAACTCACAAGCTCTATCTTCCCTCAGCATCTCAGGAATGAATAATTCATAAAAGACTTCCTGAAAATCCTCCCACTCCATGTCCATGTGACGCTCTGAATGGGTGTTAACATCCCACCACTTCTTGGTGGAATCACGTAGCATATATGTCATGAGCTTGACCCTCCACCAAAGAAGCGTCTCAAGATACTCGAAAATAGTCTACATCGAACCCAACCAAGACTCAACAACCTGTGTTTTTCCATCCCCTGAAAATGTAGGGGAATGATTCTGCTGGAAGATACGTGTCAGCATAGCCATAGATGTGGCAACCGGCGGTGCTCCCTGAAAGGTCTACATGAACCGCATAAAGCCATCACGGAACTACACCTCCACACCTGTGTCCGGTATAACGGCTGGCGCCACATCTGGTTCTTCTAGAGGATCCAATGGTAGCCCATGGCATGCCATTTATGGAGTATACTTGTTGCCTCTTTTGTGGCGAACAATGCACGGTCGTCTTGCAGGCATGAAACTACAAGGTCAAAAACACACCATAGATCAAGATTATCAAAGACTGAAGGCGATGAAACCCAAAAGGGAACATGAGTAATAAGGCATTCATATTTTGCAAAACAAGACTACATAGTGTGTATACTGACTACACGACGTGAACTGGAGTTTTTTTCCCCTTCATGGGTCCTTCTATATGGCTAAGCCACACAACTCCCATTTGAACAAAAACTACATGGCATGTATTTCATATACACGCCATGTATGGTGTTATTTCCAACTGCTCGCGTCATCTATGACACGGCCGACTACTCGGCTTGACACTACACGGTATGTAAAACTTGCACACGGTGTGTACACCACCCCGTTTTCTAGTCACACGGCTATGTCCACCTGGTCTGTCCCCAGAAAAGACAACACGACGTGTCCCAAAGGTACACGGTGTGTTCCAGGAAAGGTGACATCGACCTGTGTTGTTAGTTACACAGCCGAGTCCCCATGTCACACTACACTGCGTGTTCATCATTGACACGACATGTTCTGTATAGGAGTTAACCGACCCTTGTTGTTAGTTACACGACCAGACTCTGGGTCAACCCTACACGGCATGTACATAAGCTACACGGCATGTTCGTCCCATGGTCTTCCCTTCCCTATGTCGTCACCAACACGGTTTATGACACGGGAAGAGACTACACGGTGGGTACTCTAGGTACACAGCGTGTACTCAAAAAGTTCATTTTTCTTCCCGAACAGTTGGCCATACACGGCGTGTTTAAAGTTATGCACGGCGTGTATACTGGGTTTCCAGATATTATGCCTCAAAAACATCACTGGAACCCAGAAAATACCGGACAAAAACACCTATGTGTCATATTCCGACCCGTGAGGGCCCATACTCCCCACGAATCAAAGTTTGACATCTTATCTGTATTGTAACAAAATAAACAGTCAATGATCCACAAAATTCCATTAAATGGGGGCCCAAACTCCCCAAAAATCCAATTTTGGCATTCATTCAATAAACCGGTTCATAATAAACTACCTTATCACATAGCAGGTAATTATCAAGTAGCTATCACAACAACATGCTTTACTAGCAAAACAACTATCACAACAACATGAAATTTCTAATGCCACTACGTGGCATGAAAAATATGCATGGAATGTTATATCTAGAATGTTTCTATATGATGCATGTGATGGAATACCCTCATCTCATTGGGTTTCAACTAAATAGATCCCATTGATAAAACATAACAGCACAATCACAAGTGCGTCATCCTACTGTGAAATCATATCAACAGTAAAATAGAAAAAATTAGTAAAATTTCATTATGAGGTAAATTGGATTTTCCCCGTACACGGGTTAGCTATGCTCGGGAAGAACTTATTACCAACTACCATTCTCGTCCTATCCCTGACTAAGGATCCATATAGTAAGTCAAAGAAAAGAACCCCTCTGATACCACTTTGTAAAGTCCCAGTTCCGGGTGCCACTCAATGGCTGACCCGAACCCGGTTCGCCACGTGACCTCATGCTCATTTCCCCGAATTCAATATTCTTCCGACTAGCAGTGAGGGGACAGGTTTGATAGTGGGGAATCTATGCCCTCATTTTTCAAAGTGTAGCACAACAGAATAAAGTAAAACATACAAAAACTGCGGAAGCAATAAAAAGTACACAACTGAATAAATAAAAACAATGGATATAACCAATAGTATATAAATAATGTTGCACAATGTATAAAGTTCTATGAAAATAGCCAAAACATGTTATACATGAATACAGTACAACAAAAATAGAGTATAGCGAAACAAAACAAATCAGCTGGCAATGGCATCGCGATCCTAAGCTCGGTCCCATGCCCTCCTACTCCTCAGCAACAATCATGTACATGTATAGGGACTCTTACCCCTATCCAAACCTGCAGAAATGTAATCTTTTTGGGCCGAAAATTATCACCCAAACAGGGTGTGAGAAATAAATTCCCAGTAGGCACCCACCAAAGGCACGTGCCCAACTGTGTGAAAGCATGAAACAACAGTGTGCATTAATAAAATGCAATAAAGTAAGAAGTACTGAAAGTAACAAACTTAACCAGTTATATTTCCATTTTAATATCCCTTTTAATCATTTAATTTTAAAATATCACCACAGTGTTTATTCTAAGTAATCGCTAAAAGTCTGCAGACACGTAATCCCTTCCCTTAGGTAATGAGTATCCTACACAAGAATTTTCACTCATGCATAACAGATTTTTCCCTCATGCGTAGGTAGTGTCGCCCTCAAGCACAGAATCAGTTTCCCATAGGCACGGAAGAAGTTTCCATCAATCCAAAATAGCTACTGCCCTCAGGTTAAACAGTGCAATGCCCACAGGCTAATCACAACAATGCCCTCAGGCTAAACAGGTAACCAGGCCATGCCCAACTTGTAAACAAGCAGTAAATAAGAAGTTCCTCTCAAGGAAATTCTATAATTACTACTTTAAAGGCATACCCTTAGGTACCCTTTCCAAATGGCTAAATAGTGTAACACACCCCCGAGGTTGTTCCAGATCCAAGAAACGATCCCAAACAGCAGTTTTTCAAATTATTCAATTACCTTTACAGTTCTAGGTTTGTTAATATAGACACGGCCTCATCCACAAGACACCCCAACATGGGTTCGTGGCACACAAAAAGCACAAAACACACGACAGTTGTAACAATTAACACAAAGACACCTACATTATACGCCAACAAGCTCTATACACGAACGTCGACATCAAAAACACCCAAGAATGAATTAGATCTAAGGTAAGAAAATATTAATTCATCCTCAAATAACACCCTATAGGGAATGAATTGGTATGAAACACTCTCGAAGAAGAGAGGGATTACCCGCACGGTTCCAACATGATTATTATAGGCGGAATCAGATTCCAAACGAACACCCGTCCAATCTTTAAAGGATCGGTCATCCCCTACCGCTCCTTCCTCCAGTTCTAAGCCTTCATTATGAATAGGGGAGGCTACTGCCCTATTTAAGAAAAAAGAACAAAGTACACATTGTGTACTTCCAAGTACATGGTGTGTACTTCCTTCATTTATCTGTTCCTCTGGTGGCACCACGATATTGTTCACCTGTCGACATGAGTAAAGGACATGTACTTCTGAGTACATGGCGTGTACTGTCACCTAGATGGAGGCTGCTCCACTGCCTTAATATTTTGGCCTTCCAACTGACTACACAGTGTGTAAAGGACCACTACATGTCATGTATTCAGTTCCTACACCCTTCGTCACTGACATGGCTACACACCCCGTGTACTCATCCATACACAGCCAGAACTACACGACGTGTTGAAAAAGTAAACGGCGGGTACTTCCAAAATTTAGGATTTTCCCCATTTTCCATATATTGTTAGAAACAATTAAGGTAAAGAGGAAAGAAGAAGCTCGTACCTCAAAGATAAGAACCAGGTTCTTACAACTGATAAAGTCCCCCCTTATCATTTTTCAATTAACCGTTCTTTTTTAGTGCTGTTAAAATCCATTTTGCATGTTGTGAAATGCCATATGTGTAGTAGTGTTTACCACACATCCATCTTGTTTGGTTCTCCCTTTAATGATATATCTATTTATTTATATATGTATTTTGTAATATTTATTCATATATTAATAAATATTTATATTAATATATATATGTATATTTATTCAAATATTAATATATATATATATATCTTAACTTATATAGTTAGTTATATTTATATCTACTTATTTATATATATAGTCATATTTTTTTATTTGTATATTTATTCGTATATTCATATATATATATGATTAATTTTAAATACAATTATAAAATATGTTTGTGTGTGTGTGTAAATAATTAAATAAATACATACATACATATATACAACATACACAAACACACATATATATTTATATATATATTATATGTGTATTTATAAGTATAATTATACATATTTATATATATTCAAATATATTATAAATTAATATGTAGATGAATATGTTAAGATATATTGATAATATATATCAGTTTATTAATACAGACACACACTAATATATATATATAGACACACACACATTATATAAGTATATAAATATTCATATATTTGTGTTTCAAAAAAATAGATATTAGTTTTTATTTATATAATGCTTATATATTGGGAAATATATTTTATATGTATATATGTTTTATTATTTATTTATAAAATTAAATTTTTATGTGTGAATATATAAAAAAATATGTATATATTGTTATATATTTGTTTATTAATAATAGTAAATTTTGAAAAATGATAAAATTTAAAATCCATAATATCGATATGAATGTAATCACAATGAATAAATTCAATCCCTACTGAAAAGAGAAAAAATACCCTCTCAAATGAGGCTGAAATTCCAACGAATGTTAAAAAATTTGGGTATCTCAACTAAAAACTCAGTTTTGTTGCTGCATTTAGCAATGTACCGATGAAACTATCACATTAATTTTTTTTAACATGAACAACATCAAGGAAATTTCTGACTACCAAACAATTCTGTTATGAAAATTCAATAAAAACTGATCATTATTTTCAAACGATTTTCATAAGATCATTAAAAAATGGTTTACCAAATGCAGTTTCCACATCTTTTACATTCTCAAATAGTTGATCACCTATTACTGGAGATGGTGTTGTACATTCTTCTGAACCTTCATTGATTGATGCCATCCTAATTGGTAGTTATCCCATCAGGGTAGAAATCTACAATGACCTAGAAACATAGTCTTGGGTGAATGTTTCAACAGAATTGATTGTATACCTTGTTCGAAAATGAGACACCCTTTAGTTCCTTTAATGCTATATCCTAACAAATTTCCATAAGTAGGAAAGTAATTTATCATCCCTTAAAACATGTCTCACAATATAAAGTCTTCATTTATGTAATAATCATACCATATAACAACTGAATCATCCACACCTTAATAAGACACATGGTGTGGCCAGTATAACTCAAAGTGTCTATTTGTAATTAAATTTGACCTAAATTTAAGTAAAAACAGCAAGTGACATACTGAGAACTGATAAAACATATTTTCATTTTTTTTATATTTTATTAAAATGATACATGATTAATTTTTGATGTGTAGGATTCTACCACATCTCAATACGACGCATAGTGTGATTTGTATGACTCCAAGTGATTCTTTTTATTTAAAATTGTCATAAATTTATGTAAAAAAAGTGACATACTAAAAACCAATAAAAAGCATTCAAATTATTTTTATATGTAAGTATAATTATGAATGGGTCATTTTGGACATGTAGCAATCAGTCTTACCTCAATACGACAGATGGTGTGGCCTGTATAACTCAAAGTGTCTTTTTTTATTTAAAATTGACACGAATTTAAGTAAAAATAAAAAGTGACATATTGAAAACCAAGAAAACACATTAAAATTGTTTTTATATTTTAGTAAAACAATATATTAGTTATTTTTTACATGTAAGGATCATTCACACCTCAATAGGACACACGGAGTGTCTAGTATCACTCAATGTGTCTCTTTTTATTTAAATGTGACATTAATTTAACTAAAAACAACAATTGACATACAGAAAACCGAGAAAACACATTCAGATTGTTTTGATTTTTTAATAAAATAATCTATTAGTATTTATTTACATATAGGGATCATAAAAAACTCAATAAAATTCATGGTATGGCCGGTATAACTAAAAGTGTCTATTTTTATTTAAAATTGTCATTAATTTAAGTAAAAACAACATGTGGCATACCCAAAACATACAAAATACATTATGAGTATTTTGAAAATTTATGAAAAAAATAAACAAGTCATTGGTGATGTGTAAGAGACAACCACACCTCAATCCGACACACGATGTGACACGTATGACTAAAAGTTTATCTTATTAGTTTAAAAATAAAAATATAGTTCAAAACATGTCAGTCACTATAAGACAAGAACACACACTCTGACTATCATGATAATTGAGGACAATTATTTATAAGTCATTTTTGAAATGATTGAATCAAACACACATAAAACCAATGCACAATAGGATTGGTATGATCAAAATGTTTATTTCATGTTTGAAATGTTATTTTAGTAAAAAAACACAACAGAAATACTGGAAACTGATAAAATGCATTCATATTGTTTTGATACTTTAGGAAAGAAATCCATCAGTAATTTATTACATGGAGGAATTATCCACTCCTTAATACGATTCACGGTGTTTCCAGTTTAACTCTAATTGTGTCATTATTTAAAATTGACATTAATTTTAGTAATGGATGACGTGACATATTCAAACCCGGGTAAATTCATTTGGATTGTTTTGACATTTTAGGACAGTGATCCATAACTCATTTTTAATGGGTAGGAATCAGTCCCACCTCAATAAGACTCACCGTACGAATAGTATAACTCCAAATATGTCATTTTTATTAAATAATGACATTTGATTAATTTTTTATTTCATATTAATCATTAATTTAGGTATTTATTGTATTACTAGAATATTTTTTTTCTTATATAGGTGGAATTTTTTTCTCGGGTTGAGATGATCAGTTTGGAAACTGATACCATGGGGGAAATTTCTGAGTGGGGATCATGGGTGTTAAAAGAGGAAATAATAATGTTTTTGAATGTTTGATGGATAATTTTAAATGTAGTTATATTAAAAAATTGTTTGAAATGTAAATAATTTTTTTTCTATATACCATGGGTGGAAATTTTTGTTTTAATAATGTCAACTAAATATATATATCAGGTTTTTATTGGGTGTACTTATTAAATTGCAGGTTTTCATCTAGGTGTGTTGTTATATAAACATCAATATGTAGCTGGCTACGCCTTTATCAGTGCCAAAAAAAGTGATAATAAAGGCCCCCCTTATCATCACTATGATTAACAGTGCTTTTTTAGCATTGTTAAAGGCCATTTTACGTGCCATGAAAGGTCATATGGGTAAAAATGTTTACCACTTGTCCATCTTAATGGGTTCTCCCTTTAATGATATATATATAAATATATATTTATATATATTTATTTATTCGTATAATATTATTAATTTATATTAATATATATATATGTATGTATATATTTATTTATTTATTAATGAATATATATATATATTGTTATATTTTTTATCCATATATTTATTATTATATTAATATATATTTATAATATTATTTTTAAAAACTTTTATAAAACTTGTTTTTTTATTTGTGTGTATAAATAAATAAATACATACATACATATTTACAATACACACACACAAACACATATTATTATATGTGTATCTATAAGTATAATTATACATATTTTTGTACATTCATATATATTATATATAAATATGTATATTCATATGTTAGAATATATATAGAATATGTAAATGAGTTTGTTAATACAGAAAAACACTAATATATATATTAAACACGCACAAACATTATATAAGTATATAAATAATCATATATATGGGTTTTAAATAAAATGGATATTTTTTATATTTATATAAATCTTATATATTGAGAAATATATTTTATATGTAAATATGTTTCATTCATTATTTATAAAATTAAATCTTTATGTGTGAATATATAAAAAATATGTATATATTTTTATATATTTTCTTATAAATAACAAAAATTGTGAAAAATAAGGAAATTTTAAAGCCATAATTTCAATATGAATGTAATTCATATGAATAAATTCAGTCCCCACTGAAAAAGGGAATATAGAAACTCTAAAAATGAGTACGAAATTCCATCGAATGTTAAAAAATTTGGGTATCGCAACTTAGAACTCAGTTTTAGAGGACTTTTTGGAGTATATTTTTCAGCAAAAAATGTGACAATGGGATCTCATATGTCACCAATGTGTAGATCTCATAATAGAGTTCAATTTGATATGTAGTAGAGCTCAAATGGACGCCCGGATCAAAAGTTATTGTTGTTTGAAGATTGAGTTACATTTTTTACTTATTGTAGATCTTTTATTAATTTTTTGATTTTTTTGCCTCTTTAAATTATTATTAAATTATTATTAATTGATAATAATTAGACAATTATTAATTAATAATATATTTTTAGATATTTTATAGTCCATTTTAACTAATCATATTATATATTTGGTGTAAATTTCTATCTATACTTATCTAAAACATATTTAGAAAATATACATTATATTTACATCAATATAAATATATTTATATATTTACAGCTTATTTTTAACATATTTTTTTTAAATATACCCTTTATCAGCGCTAGTAAAAAATTACTAACAAATACCCATCCTTTATGAGTGGTACTAAAAAAGTGCTGATAAAAGGGTACGTTTTACAAAACTTTTTTAGTATAGTTAAAAGTACGTTTTATCATTGCTTATTTTTAATGCTGATAAAGGTACCCCCATTATCTGTGTTTTTTTGCACTCCTAAAGTGTGGTGCTATGAAATTTTTTTTCTATGGTAGTGTCCCCACCCAAGCTTCCTTTATATTTTTCACTTACCTGAAAGAATATACTTTCATGAAGCTACCATCTTTTGGTTAATAGAATTAGGGCTGGTAGGATGACACACAAAGAGTTGAGAGTATTACTTTTAGAATACATCATCAAGAGTTTATATATAATATTATTTAATATGATATGTATATTAAACATTCATATTTATTATGGTTGATCCATATATTACATAGTTTGATGTGTACAAGAGGATATAAATTTTTAATAGTATTGGGTAGATTGTTGGTGAGAGATAGTAACCGATTGTAGTTAATGTTTTTTTGATGATTTTTAAATTAATATAATTTTTTTTCATTTTATTTCTATTTTTTTGTAATTATAGGAGATATATTATTCCATGATTCCTCATATGTGTGGGAGTTAGGCTAAGACTGATGGTGGGTACAAGGCCTCATGCGTGCATGTTTTGATGAGACAACGTAGTCGTGGGTGGTTGAAAAGTGGTATTTGGAAAGACATGGTGATTTAAATTGGTTTAGAATTGACACTGATTAGTTACTATGTCACTGAAGTGATGTCATCATTTAGCACCAAATGTATTGTGTATGAGATCATCTTCCTAAAAATATGTTGTAATGTCCCAGAAATTCCGTATATATTTTTTAAAATTATATGAAATTATTTTGAGACTGCGAAATCTAACGGAACACGATTCAGAGGCATGGAGTGCCCGAAATAATCCATCAAAGTTTGGTTGAGTTTTTATTAGCGTGTGTAAGCATTTTTTCTGAAAAAGTGGAATAAATCATAAACGGTACCTCTGATCAGAAATCATAGTTCACCGTTGCGTTCAGGATGGAATGTTTACTCTAGGTGTGACTTAAGTTTAGTTGCTGCTGGCCTCCTGTGAGAAATCCCAAAAATTGCATAACCTTAAATAAAATAATTAAATAAATTATTTAATTTTTTAAATTCTTATAACTCACAAACGGTAGCTCGAATTAAAAATATAAGACCACCGCTGTACTCATGAGGGAATTCTTTATTAAAGAGGATACTAACTTTGGCCGGTGATGGCCACTAGTGAATGTTAGTTCTTGGCAGTAAATAAAATAATTAAGTTAAAATTATTTTATTGTAAAATCCATAACTTTTAAACAGTTACTCAGATTTGAAATCTGAGATTACTGTTGGGTTCATTGGGGCGTGTTTCACTTAGGCATAGCCAAACCTCGACCGATGCAGGTCAAGTGTGACGGTTATAATTTTTCTGAACTTTTTTTGAGTACATTCAGTAAACGCGTGATCAGTGTTATTTAACTTTTGAATCAGTGCTCGGAATTGAAATCTGAGGGCACCGTTGAACTCACATCATTGATATTCTCTTAAGGAGACCATCACCTTGACCGTAGTTGGTCGAGGGTGAAAGTTACTTTTCATGAATTTTGTGGTAGAGTTAAAAGAATAAAAATAAAATAAGGAACAACTTTTATTTTATTATTAAAACCCCCCATTTTAGGTTTAGTGGTGGGGACTACCCGAACTATAACCCCCAATTTAAATTCAAAGGTTGAGACCACCCGGCCCTTGAACTCTCCCTTTAATGGGAGATAACTCTTGGCTTTTCTCCCATTGATGAGCCAACATAATTGGTTTATTTAATAATCTTATTTGCCACTTCACCATTTGGTTGGAGGATTCTTAGCAATAGGGAGAGCTCTAGAGAACCTGGAATGAGATTCTTCAATGAAGAACATAAACTACAATGAAGAACATCCTTCGGAATCGGAGAACGAGGATGACGCTTGATCCCAGATCAGAAACATCTTGTGAGAGCAACCAACGTCGATGTCACCATCTCATCGACTTGTCTTCTTCCTCGTGCCACCTACAATGGACAATTGAGGTAGGGGTCTTTATATATGAAGTGCATTGTGTTGCATTTGTTGTCAATAAGGCATGAAGTTGTCTTGGAATGAATGGAATTCAGGGAATGTCAAGATGTGAATGACAAAGGTTGTGATGGTGATGGTGATGAAAGAGAATGGCCATGATACTAAGAGGCATGTCACTTAGGAGATTCACTAAGTGACATAGGAGATGTGGTTGAAACATTCTCTAGGCACATCAGACGATTGTAGAACTGATCATAATGTTCCAATACTTGTATCAAGGTGATACTAAGTGACAACACTTGAAGAATGCTGATGGAGCATCATTGCATCTGACGATTGCTGAGCTGCTCTTTAAGTTCAAAGAACTTGTATCCTGATGATACAAAGTCACAACAATGATTGAAGACCATGCATTGTAGTGACAATGCATGAGGAGTTGAAGAAGATCCATCCACAAGTCCTAAGTGGATGAAGTGAGCTGAAGAAGTCCATGCACTATCTCTTAGTGCATGTGAATCAGAAGAAGATCCAACTTTATCTCTGATTGGATCAACAAAGAACTTTGATGAATATGTTTGATTCAAGAGTTCGGTTGATGAAAAAGAACCTTCAAGAATTCACTCCTAAGTAATGAGTATATGTTGAGGAGATTTGAGGAATTCTAATGAAGAAGAGAAGGGAAGAAATGAAGAAGAAGAGAAAGGGCATTTGGCATTTTACACTTAAGTACTTTTTATACTTAGTGTATATTCAAGCAAAAAAATATGCCAACCACAAGGGCCAGCCTTAAGGGTTCAACCCAAGGCACATGTGGGAACCAGTCACCACGCCCAAGGGGATCCCATGGGGCCATCCCAAGAGAGGTCGGGGCCGTGTATAAGCCCCGAGGCCACGCGGTGATGAAACCCGCGCAGCGTGCGCGCATGAGCGCACCCGTGTGTGCATAGTGGGCGCTAAGCGCGCCCGCAGGAAGCATAGGTGGGCGCAGAGCGCGCCCGCAGGGAGAACACGGTGCGGGGCGACACCGTGGAGGGAGAAGATGCAACTGAGGAGTTGCGGGCAGCGACAGGGTAATAAACCGCGGAAAATCCGTGGAAGGTTTCGATGTGGGACGCGCATTTTTCACCCGGAGCGAATCCTGGCCGTCCGTCTCATCGCGCGCTCGATCCACGCCGCACGATTCATCTCCGCGGCAATGATCAAATCCTGGCTGTCGCGCATCACGATCCGACGGCTCCCGGCTCGTCTTCCACCTCGAGCTCGAGCCGAAGCCTCCCGCGAAGCCGCCGCTGAACCAGTGCCTCCCGACGACAGAATTTGAGTATCCGGCCACCTCCGATCAAACCAAAGTGTCCATTGGAATCGTCTGAGCATACCGAACACAACCATGCCTTAAAATGAGCATGCATGCTACCAGATGATGAATTCGATGAAGGCCGAAGAAAACCGAAGGTGCGAGGCCACTCGGGTGTTCATTTTTTGCATGGATAGACCTAAACAGAGGTCGTGCATGCGTTATAAATCGCATGCACGAGGAGGAAGAAAATAATAAAAGAACCTGCGTGCACCGAAGAGAAAAACGCAAAAAACTTGGAAAGATTTTAAAGATCCGAAGATCTCGGTGATTCAAGATTTCCCACGCGGATGAACCGAGGCTCTCCTCGCCTATAAAAAGAGAGGCTGAGACCTCATTGAAGCTTGCTGAAAACTTGAAGATCCGCGTAGAGCTCTCTGCCTTGCGAAGAAAGAAGCCACCGCGCAAAAACTTTGCGCGGCTATTGTTCTCGGTGCCACCCGAGGCCCGAAGGAGTTCCTTTCGCGCACCCCTTGCGCGAAAGAGGTGAAAGGAGTCCCCTGCGCGCTTATCTTGCGCGACAGGAAGATCCCGAGCCGCTTGAATCTGCGCGCTCGAGGATTGGCACCCTCACTGCCCGCATACTTGTGCGGTAGGAGGAAGTGCCCGCGGGTGTTGCACTTGCACGCCCCGCGGTGCTCATGCACCTTGCGCGACTGCCCCTTGCACTAAGGACTTGCGCCAGTGTTGAGGAAGATTGGCCGCACCCCTTGCGCGCCTTCATTTGAGACAGGGAGTTCGGGTTGTGTTCTACACACATTGTGTGTGTGCCAAAGAAGGCCGAGGCCTTGCCTCATGTGTGTGGTAAGAGGAGAAGAGAACTACCCGATGCCTTTAAACAAGTGGCCGTAGCCCTTGTGTGTGTGCCAAATTGAAGAACACATCTTGTGTGTGCTAAGTACCCTACGGGCAGTGGGTGTGAGCAAGACAAGGCCATACCTTGTGTGTGGATTTGAAGAAGAAGGCCGTAGCCCTTGTGTGTGAAAAATGAAGAACCAAGTGTGTGCATAAGTGAAGTGCACACTTTGAAGAAGATTAAAAGAACAAGGAAGTGAGTGTGCTTTGCAAGTGAAGTAGGCCAAGCTCAAGTGTTTGCCAAAGTGAAGAAGTTTTGTGTGCAATGAGATAAGGAGGCCGAACCTTAGTGTGTGCTAAGTGGTGTATACACACTAAGAAGGAGAAGAAGGAGAATACTCACACAAAAGTAGAACACACATTTATGTGTGTAAACAAATTGAATTAATTGTGTGAAGATCAAAGAAGGTGTGTGCTATAACTGACTATACCCTTTGTGGGTCTACTGCACCAAGAAGAGAAAGAGGGCAGTGCATGCATGCATGCATGCACGTGCACACGTGAACAGAGCCAAATCAGTGGTGTGCATTTGAGTTGTCCAAGACCAGGAGTGAGACTGGACCAGACCGAAGGTAAAGACATCAATTGTCTGAGTATTGAGTAATTGGAGAGAGTCCAGGTCATCCTTAGAAGAAGGTGATAAATCCTGAGCAAGACGAGAAGACCTGTTCACCACAAGTGATCAGAAGAAGAGCAAGGCCAGCAGCCTTTATCCCAGGCTGCTGAGGATACTTGAAGAAGCTTAAAGAGAAGAAGAGCTACTCGTGTGACTCGAGGAGCCAGGAGAAGACCCTGTGGGACTCAGGGAGAAGAAGTCTTCAATGGGATTCTGGAGCAGGCCACTGGGACTCTGGTAACACTGTGGGACGCAGTATAAAGACCCTCCTGTGGGACTCAGGAGAGATACAGTGGGACTCTGTATCGACCATTGTAATACTAACCGATTATAATGGAAGAATCCATGCTGGGAGAGCATGGCAAGGATGTAGGCCTTTGGTGCCGAACCTTGTAAATCCTTGTGTCCAGTGCCTTTACATTTACTGCATCATTCGTGTAAAGGTGAGAGATACAAGAAGAGTGGATCAAGGCTTTAACTAGCCATAGAGGTTTAATTGATAAGTAATCAATTAGTAAAAAGTTTAAAGGGATCACTGATTCACCCCCTTCCCCTCTCAGTGATTCACACTGATCTGGGCACTTCAATTGGTATCAGAGCGAGGTTACCTCTAAAAGATCCAAGGGAGTCTATATGGAGTGCAGATTTGAGGAAATGAAAGAACAGCCTCAAATGGAGATATCTGCCAAGACTCTGAAAAACAGAATGAAGAAACAGGCAAAGAATATGAAGAAGAACGATGGTGAAATCAGAGAAACTCCTTCTATGGAAAGAAATGTGAAAGTCACATCAGATGACAATTCCTTTTATCATTCTTCTGATGAAGCCTGCTCTAGCTGTGATGAAGATGGAAGGAACAATGATCTTCTAAATGCAATCAAATATCTTCAGAAGACAGTCCCCAAGGAAGTTGCAATGGGTATAGCTACAGGCCTCCTTGATCTTCAAGAAGAAAAATTACAGCTAGAAGATGAAGCCAATTCTCTGGAAGTCCAATTGGAAAAAAGGGTTGGCATAACCAACACTCTCAGAAAGCTGGTAAATGCCAAAGATGAAACAGTATCCCTTTGCAATGAAAGATATGAAGACACTGCTGAAGAATTGCAAAGAAGCCTTTCTGAGAAAGAAATCTTTATGATAATGATCAAAGATGTTGTCCATGCACTGGAAAAGAGGCACAAAGTGTCAATGGTTGTCAGAGATGCTCAACTAGAAGACAAAGTCAAAAGGGTGAAGGAGCTAGACAATTCATTGCAAGAAATGAAGAAGGTGCATGAAGACCAGGTGAAGCAGTTGAAAGAAGATTGGGAAGGAAAGCTAAGAATTGTTGAGGATGAGAAGAACTCCCTTAACATGAAATGCTTAGAACTAGAGGTGATATTGAAAAATCTGCAATCACCCAAAGCTAAAGCCTCCCAGTCAGCTGAAAGGAGAAATGTTGCTACTCAAGTATGCATTGAGCAGGATGATTCCAAAAGAAAGACATCCTCTAATAAAAGGGCAACAACTTCTAGAAAGAAGGTACCATCCATATCATCTTGTACTGATGCTTCTAATTGTGTTTCCACAAAAATTGCAGGATAGAAGAATAATTCCAAACAAATATGGATGAATACAGTAAAGAAGCAGAGCTCTCCTGAAACAGCACAACAGGTCATGAAAAGTACCCTACAATCTGAAGGACTGAAGAGGTCAAGATTCGTGGGACAATGCTGCTGTTGTAACAAGTATGGGCATTGTGCAAAGGATTGTTGGTACAATCCACTGAATGTCAAAGCACAGAGGAAGCCCATGCCAAGGGGGAGCAAGCCAGAAGGAAAGAAGCAGCATCCACAGGTCCAGAGACATCTGTTTACTGCTAACAGATTTGGATTGCTTGACAACATCTGGGATGTTTGCAAAAGTTGTCAAAATGATACATGTCAATCTCCAACTGTATCCAGAGCTGGAATGAAGAGAAGATCACTGAACCTGGCTAAGAGAGATTCCTTGGGAAGCAAGCATAAGAAAGTGGAAGATGCTCCCAAGATGATGTTGAAAAAGGAAGAGAAGTCCTTGGAGTCTAAATCCAAGAAGGGTGAGTCATCTAGAAGGACCACCAAGAAGACATGCTTCTACTGTGGCAAGAAAGGACATAACATGGATCTTTGTGAACAAGCCATGAAATTCAATAGAGGCAGACCGGACTCAAACAGACAATCAATCCATAAGAAGCAGAAGGGATTGGTTGAAAACAAGTTGCCCAAGAAAGGTAGCTTGAAAGCATCAAAGGAACCATGTGGAATATCCAGAACTGAGGCCACACTTCCAAGTGACTTACTAGTAATATGGCCAAATCAGTTGCAACTTGCCAAAGATCTGCAAAGAGCTGAAGATGAATTTCTGGCAATTGCTAAGACAAAAGGGAAGAAGAATATTTCACATGAAGATGTATTGAGATCCACACCAGCACAACCATCATTGAAGATCAAATGTGCAAGTGTGAAGACTGGTGAAAATGGGACATCTCGGTTGAGAGAATCTTCTCAACCTTGTTGTTCACATTGATGAACCAAGGAGGTTCCATCTTATTCCCTTATACTCTTGGTATATACATGTGCTAACAATGCAGGGAATTGAAGATGATGATCATTCTCAAATGGAGGATGGTTTGGAAAGAATCTTGTGCACCCCTTGAGGGGGAACCAATCTGAAGAAGATGATATTTTGGGATTCAATATCATCTTGAGAAAAGTGAAGGTAATCCAATCATACTTTCATCCCTTGTTTCTTAATTGAGGCTATCTTGTCAATTAAGGGGGAGTATGGATTGAAGACAAATGGATGAAAGGGGGAGCTTTATCTTTGCACCTGAACTTTCTAATGAGTTTTGTGAAGTTGTGCAGGATTTAGCAAATTCATTGTTATATCTGAAAAATTTCAAACCCCTAAGCATGATCTCACATGTATAGTGAATGTTGGAAAGCATTGAGTACCTTTGTTACATCACTCTTGTTTTCTACACCGGGTTAGCCCAAGTAGACTTAGAGCTGATTTACTAAAGGTTCTTTCCTAAAGAGAACATGTGACATCATCCCTCTCTCAGTGTTTTTCAAGAAAATACTTTTCATAGGGAGGAAGAGATTTTTGAAAGAGAACCACACCACACCTTTGCATTTGATTGCCAATAAGGGGGAGAAAATATTGGCACACATATTGACCCATTCATATGTGCTGAAGGAGTGTATTGACAACAAATAAAAAGGGGGAGATTGAAGTGCATTGTGTTGCATTTGTTGTCAATAAGGCATGAAGTTGTCTTGGAATGAATGGAAGTCAGGGAATGTCAAGATGTGAATGACAAAGGTTGTGATGGTGATGGTGATGAAAGAGAATGGCCATGATACTAAGAGGCATGTCACTTAGGAGATTCACTAAGTGACATAGGAGATGTGGTTGAAACATTCTCTAGGCACATCAGACGATTGTAGAACTGATCTTAATGTTCCAATACTTGTATCAAGGTGATACTAAGTGACAACACTTGAAGAATGTTGATGGAGCATCATTACATCTGACGATTGATGAGCTGCTCTTTAAGTTCAAAGAACTTGTATCCTAATGATACAAAGTCACAACAATGATTGAAGACCATGCATTGTAGTGACAATGCATGAGGAGTTGAAGAAGATCCATCCACAAGTCCTAAGTGGATGAAGTGAGCTGAAGAAGTCCATGCACTATCTCTTAGTGCATGTGAATCAGAAGAAGATCCAACTTGATCTCTGATTGGATCAATAAAGAACTTTGATGAATATGTTTGATTCAAGAGTTCGGTTGATGAAAAAGAACCTTCAAGAATTCACTCCTAAGTAATGAGTATATGTTGAGGAGATTTGAGGAATTCTAATGAATTAGAGAAGGGAATAAATGAAGAAGAAGAGAAAGGGCATTTGGCATTTTACACTTAAGTACTTTGTATACTTAGTGTATATTCAAGCAAAAAAATATGCCAACCTCAAGGGCCAGCCTTAAGGGTTCAACCCAAGTCACATGTGGGAACCAGTCACCACGCCCAAGGGGATCCCATGGGGCCAGCCCAAGAGAGGCCGGGGCCGTGTATAAGCCCCGAGGCCACGCGGTGATGAACCCCACGCAGCGTGGGCGCATGAGCGCACCCGTGTGTGCATAGTGGGTGCTAAGCGCGCCCGCCGGAAGCATTGGTGGGCGCAGAGCGCGCCCGCAGGGAGAACACGGTGCGGGGCGGCACCGTGGAGGGAGAAGATGCAACTGAGGAGTTGCGGGCAGCGGCAGGGTAATAAACCGCGGAAAATCCGCGGAAGGTTTCGATGTGGGACGCGCATTTTTCACCCGGAGCGAATCCTGGCCGTCCGTCTCATCGCGCGCTCGATCCACGCCGCACGATTCATCTCCGCGGCAATGATCATATCCTGGCCGTCGCGCATCACGATCCGACGGCTCCCGGCTCGTCTTCCACCTCGAGCTCGAGCCGAAACCTCCCGCGAAGCCGCCGCTGAACCAGTGCCTCCCGACGACAGAATTTGAGTATCCGGCCACCTCCGATCAAACCAAAGTGTCCATTGGAATCGTCTGAGCATACCGAACACAACCATGCCTTAAAATGAGCATGCATGCTACCAGATGATGAATTCGATGAAGGCTGAAGCAAACCGAAGGTGCGAGGCCACTCGGGTGTTCATGTTTTGCATGGATAGACCTAAACAGAGGCCGTGCATGCGTTATAAATTGCATGCACGAGGAGGAAGAAAATAATAAAAGAACTCGCGTGCACCGAAGAGAAAAACGCAAAAAACTTGGAATGATTTTAAAGATCCGAAGATCTCGGTGATTCAAGATTTCCCACGCAGATGAACCGAGGCTCTCCTCGCCTATAAAAAGAGAGGCTGAGACCTCATTGAAGCTCGCTGAAAACTTGAAGATCCGCGTAGAGCTCTCTGCCTCGCGAAGAAAGAAGCCACCGCGCAAAAACTTTGCGCGGCTATTGTTCTCGGTGCCACCCGAGGCCCGAAGGAGTTCCTTTCGCGCACCCCTTGCGCGAAAGAGGTGAAAGGAGTCCCCTGCGCGCCTATCTTGCGCGACAGGAAGATCCCGAGCCGCTTGAATCTGCGCGCTCGAGGATTGGCACCCTCACTGCCCGCATACTTGTGCGGTAGGAGGAAGTGCCCGCGGGTGTTGCACTTGCGCGCCCTGCGGTGCTCATGCACCTTGCGCGACTGCCCCTTGCACTAAGGACTTGCGCCAGTGTTGAGGAAGATTGGCCGCACCCCTTGCGCGCCTTCATTTGAGACAGGGAGTTCGGGTTGTGTTCTACACACATTGTGTGTGTGCCAAAGAAGGCCGAGGCCTTGCCTTGTGTGTGTGGTAAGAGGAGAAGAGAACTACCCGAGGCCTTTAAACAAGTGGCTATAGCCCTTGTGTGTGTGCCAAATTGAAGAACACATCTTGTGTGTGCTAAGTACCCTACGGGCAGTGGGTGTGAGCAAGACAAGGACATACCTTGTGTGTGGATTTGAAGAAGAAGGCCGTAGCCCTTGTGTGTGAAAAATGAAGAACCAAGTGTGTGCATAAGTGAAGTTCACACTTTGAAGAAGATTAAAAGAACAAGGAAGTGAGTGTGCTTTGCAAGTGAAGTAGGCCAAGCTCAAGTGTTTTCCAAAGTGAAGAAGTTTTGTGTGCAATGAGATAAGGAGGCCGAACCTTAGTGTGTGCTAAGTGGTGTATACACACTAAGAAGGAGAAGAAGGAGAATACTCACACAAAAGTAGAACACACATTTATGTGTGTAAACAAATTGAATTAATTGTGTGAAGATCAAAGAAGGTGTGTGCTATAACTGACTATACCCTTTGTGGGTCTACTGCACCAAGAAGAGAAAGAGGGCAGTGCATTCATGCATGCATGCACGTGCACACGTGAACAGAGCCAAATCAGTGGTGTGCATTTGAGTTGTCCAAGACCAGGAGTGAGACTGGACCAGACCGAAGGTAAATACATCAATTGTCTGAGTATTCAGTAATTGGAGAGAGGCCAGGTCATCCTTAGAAGAAGGTGATAAATCCTGAGCAAGATGAGAAGACCTGTTCACCACAAGTGATCAGAAGAAGAGCAAGGCCAGCAGCCTTTATCCCAGGCTGCTGAGGATACTTGAAGAAGCTTAAAGTGAAGAAGAGCTACTCGTGTGACTCGAGGAGCCAGGAGAAGACCCTGTGGGACTCATGGAGAAGAAGTCTTCAGTGGGATTCTGGAGCAGGCCAGTGGGACTCTGGTAACACTATGGGACGCAGTATAAAGACCTTCCTGTGGGACTCAGGAGAGATACAGTGGGACTCTGTATCGACCATTGTAATACTAACCGATTATAATGGAAGAATCCATGCTGGGAGAGCATGTCAAGGATGTAGGCCTTTGGTGCCGAACCTTGTAAATCCTTGTGTCCAGTGCCTTTAAATTTACTGCATCATTCGTGGAAAGGTGAGAGATACAAGAAGAGTGGATCGAGGCTTTAACCAGCCATAGAGGTTTAATTGATAAGGAATCAATTAGTAAAAAGTTTAAAGGGATCACTGATTCACCCCCTCCCCCTCTCAGTGATTCACACTGATCTGGGAACTTCAATATATGTTTGAATTTGTTTTTTTGATTCGTCATATCCGTAATTCAAGATGTCGATGGCCAAACGAACATGGTCATCGTTCTTCACATAAACCATGATCCTCTTTATTTTTATTCTTTGTACATTTTTCGTGCGTTCTTCAACGCATAATAATAATTAGTTCTGGAAACACAGAGATTTGATAAGAATGATATATGGGTGTGAATCCCTCGATGCAAGGATCACAAATATGCGATCGTTTAATTTTTTAGACATGGAACGAAGCCATAATGGCTCGGGGAAGGAGGTGACCAAATATTTATTGGTGCAGAAAATGCAATACTCTATTGAGCGCGACATATGGACATGGAGCCCTCAACCCGAGGATAACGAATATGCAATCATTTTATTTTTTAGTGTTATAACGAATATGTGATAGACAATAGAATGAGCAACGTGGCAGAGCAGGGAATTTTGGCGCGGTAGGTGCATGTGGTGCGAGCGTAGAAAGCAAGGCCTAGTGGCTTCAGCCGACGACGAGGCAGATTAAGCAGCGACATGAGTAGGCGGCATAGAGGAGAAAGGTCGAGTGCGAGGCGGAGGCACAACAGATTTTTGGTTGGTGTACATGGGTTCAAAATTGTTTAAGAATAAAATTAGATTGGAGAGAGGGAGGAATAGATAGGAAATAAAATTAAAAGAAAAATGAATATTAAAAATAGATATAGGTTCTATTTGGACCCGCGTGCATGAAAATGGGATACCCCTCTTGTGCGTGAATCTCAAATGTGATTGGAGATAGAAAAATTGAATGAAATCAAACAATAATAATATAATAATAATATTATTATTTATGGTTTTGAAAACTCTTATTTATCTATAACTTATCTATGTGACCTCGGTTTCATGAATCGACAGTGGTAGTGTGACCCTGATTTCGAGAAAAATATTATGAGTCCAGCATTTAATGCATTTTTCGGTATTTTGGATTGGGTACCCGAAACCCTAAAATAATAATAATAATATATTATTATTATTAAATCTTCAACCCTCCATAACTCCTGTGTGTGACGTTCTATTGACTTACCATCTGTGGTGATGTGATCCTATCATCAAGACCGCCGATTTATGTCTAATGATGAATTTAAATTCTGGTTCGTGGCTTAGGTTCAAAAAACACACCATAACAATAATATTATTATTGTGGGATCTTGTATTCTAAATATACCCCTCATATAATTTTGAAATGAAGAACTGCCAATGGAAATAGAAACCATGGATCAAGACGGTCCGTTTGGTATACCCTTCTTGAGTTTGGATAATGTTGGGGTACATCCGGTTTGGATCGAGCATGAATCCAACAAGGTTCTCAGGACTAGAAGGCCAATAACATTCAGACCGAAAATCTTATTGACGCACAGTCTGTTGTGTTGAGACCCTTTTTACATGGCGGTCCTTTTGGATACTTCTTCATGGGACTCTATGGTAGTTGGAGAATCGACACGTGGCTTGAGTAGAAGACCCACTTGGAGACAAGCGAGCTCAGTTCAGGAACCCTTTAGCTGGCTTTGATGATGTACTAAGATCCTATGTGGGTCTAATGACGTACTAGGATCCTATGTGGGTCTGAAGACATACTGATGTTGTACTAGGATCCTTTGTGGGTCTGAGGATGTACTGATGATGCACTAGGATCATGTGTGGGTCTGACAACGTAAATACATTGTACTAGGATCCGGTGTGGTTCTGACGACGTACTGATTGTGTACTTGGGGGTTGGACAATGTTCTGATGATGAACTAGGATTTTATGTGGGTATGATGACGTACTGATGATGTACTAGGATCATGTGTGGGTCTGACGATGTACTTGGATCCTATGCGGGTCTGGTGATGTACTAGGATCTTGTGTGGGTCTGACGATGTACTACGATCCTCTATGGGTCTAATGATGATTTAGGATCCTTCGTGTATCCGCCTCTTAACAGTGTAAAATAATTGAGTATTTACATCTAATCATCTCTACTATTATACCTAAGATATACCTGGTATGAGTTGAGTCTATACCTTGTGGTATTTTTCCTTCATGGTGATACCTTGGTGGTATTCTTCTTTGTGGTGTACCTGTGTGGTACATACCATTGTGGAATTTTGTCCTTTGTGGAATAGTTGAGCTCTGGGCTATTGAGTTGGAATCTGTATTTCCTCATGATTGAGATGGGTATACCTGATAACTCTGGTATATGTATGGGCATATACATAAGTAGGGTTGTTAGTTGATTTAATGATTTTTGGTTTACCCATTGTGGATTTTGTGATACTTTGAGGGTCTTGGGGTCCCTACTGAGTATCATTATACTCATACCTTCAAGGGCTATGCCCTCACCTTGTTGTGTGGGTTGTATACGACCGACAGTGCTGACTGAGGAAGAGGGTACTAGGACTGGAGGTATCTCGGTGGTGGACCCTGGATGAGGTGTACCACAGAGAAGACTATTCGAGATATGTACCTACCCTTCATGTAGGATCCCTGGATAGTGTTCACAGGAGTTGTCTAGTTTACTTTTACCTTCTAGTTTCTTGTACTTTCTAGTTGGGCTTGTATTCTGACCCCTTTTACTTATTGTACTCACTCTATTTACTATTACGATTACCTTATGTTTGTATCTTGTTTTTTATTGGTTGTGAGTGTATAGGTCATAAAGACAATGAATTTCCCGTTATAGGGAAATACGTCTTTGGTGCTTGTTGGCAGCACCTGGCCTATGGAAGGCCGGCATGGAGTAGTCACAACACGGGCCCCATGGGACGTGTCTTGACAAATTTGTATCAGAGGAGTCAATTATACTGTAGAACATAAGTCTTTGATCATTTTAACCACAAAATTATTACATATATTGAGTGTGGTTATTAGTTTAGGGAATCCAGTGTTGGTGTGGTGGCTAACGTATCCATACACTACTACCCTGACTTATGTTTTCTGACTCAGTGCACGAAAACTCTGATTGCGTGTGTGTTTTGAAAAGTTTTCTTCTGTTTTATTTGAGTCAGCTCACTAGGTATAACTAAATGTAAATGTCATACCAATTACTTATTTGAATGTTTCTTCGTAGATAACCAACTAGGATTCCCGAGAGAGTACACGATGACGGCCCACCGAGTGATGAGGCTTCGGTGTAGGGACGTCTTACTATGATGGCACCTTCGGGTGGTGTACCAGCAGCACCACCACTCATTGGGAAGATGTTTCCACCAGCCGCACTGGAGGATGGTGCACACCAACTGTGCCTATTGCATGAGTTCCAACACAAGTGGCCTCCGATGTTTCAAGGAGAGACAGATTCTCACGCAGTTGAGAATAGTACCTTTGAGTAGTGGGGAAAATAGATTCATCACCGAGTTGAGACACTGGTATAGAATATGGTGATCTTAGATACTAGAATTTTTCAGTGAGTGACCATGATGATGGTCCATGCAGTGATGAGGCTTTGTTAAGTGGACCATTACCTGAGATAGTACCTTCAAGTAGTGTGTCATCTATATCACTTCATGATGGTCATCATTTACAACTGGTGGTACCGGTAGAGGACACATATAGGATTACTAACTTACGTGTGATTCAACATCAGATACCCATCAGGTTCCGAGGAGAGCTCGACTCACAGTAGGCTGAGGACTGGCTTGAGGAGGTGACTGAGAGATCTCAAGAGCTTCTATAGCTTTGGGAGGACGACATGTAAGTATCTGAGGACTCATCGAGGCATACCAATAATTCCTTGTACTCGATGAATACGATACGATGAGTTCTCGAGAGCATGGACCTCTGAGTGAGGTGTCTTTAGGGACATCCGAACTAGCACTATTCCTCAATGCATTCCCACTTATGTTAGGGTGCTAGAGAGAACCATTGTAGTTGAATATTCTTAGAATGAGCAGATGCAGCCAGTGAAAGTTAGTTGTGGGAATGATGGAAACTAAGACCATTCTTAAAGATGTGGGCTTGTAAAATATTTCAGAAAGAGGATATTCTAGGGACAGATAAAGTTTCAGGGCTTTATACATGGAAACAAATAAAGGAGAGAAGCATGAGGTGGTGTACATATCTACATGTTACAAACCACCCCCTATGTTCTCCCCACTAGGCTCAGGGAGTTGGAGGATATGGGAAGGGAGTAGCTACATGCAGTAAAGGAGTGTGAGATGATTCGAGGTACGATCTGTGTCTACTAATAGTTGTCGTATCAACATACATCAGCACCAATAATTCCTTCCATTTGAAGGTTCCGGGCACAACGGAAGATCATGGGTGGATGTTCCCACGTGGATTTTTTTCGTTAGAAATGATCAATATAGGATCAATACAATGATAAATGACAGTATCCATGGATCGAATCCTAGAAATCGACAAAGAATAAGGATGGTCTCCGAACCAAAAATGAGGACCATCAAAGGTTGATTATAATTATTTCAATTAATTGACAAGAAGTACCTTTTTAAATGTTCATTCATCGTAGATATTCTTGATCATGTTCCAATGTGATTCATCGTTGCGTCGTAGAAGCCAAGTGTAGACTTCATCTAGTGGTGACCAACACATGCACCATGTATCTCTGTACGTTGCCAAAGGATTCTCAGGGTGCTAGAGTGGAGAAACATTTACTTTAATTGTCTGCCTTAGATCGATTTGATCTGATGTAGGAGGATCTCTCTTTGACATGCGATTGTTCTTGTAGGAAGGAGTTCTCTCAGATTTGAGGGAATTCTCCATAATTGTTGTGCACAATGATTGGGGAAAAGTGTTGGGGTTGGGATGATATTTATAATTGGGTTTGAGTTTATAAATTAATGACAATAAATAAATGTTTCACACATTTTATTCATTTCATTAACTCATATTGAAAACCCTCATGTCGAATAAATATTTCCTTGACATGCGCCCATGCTGATTGTAATAAATATCATTTAATAAAAAAATATTATATCCTCAAAATCTCGGCTGAAAAAACTACTCTACGTGTAATAATTAATAAGTGGTGTTTACTTTTTTTTATAAAACAAAATGGCGTGTAATCATTAATACAAAATGTGTAATGTTTTTTTAATTTCCATTGAAAAATGAAAACTACACAGCGTGTAATAATTAATACACAGTGTGTACTAGTTTTCAAAATAAAAACTACATGGTGTGTAATTATTAATACATGACATGTACTTGTTTTCATTTTATTCTTCCTCCAACCTTAAAACGATTTAGGATTCCTTGAATAATTATTAAACCATGTATGGGAATAATATTTATTCTGCGTGACATTCTTGAATACACATAGTTTGTGACCATATAGGCCTCTTTCTCAATGGCATTAAGTGGGCTTGCCTAAAGTCCAAGAATACTGTCTAGAAATTGGTCAAGGCACCCAAGAGAAAGAAGTTGATGACACATTGACATGTCACCTCATATGAACACTTACCGTTTAATTTAATCCCTTTATTTCAATAACTCATCAAGTAGGTTTCTTGGTAGTGTCATAAACCTATATGCTTGATCTGTCGTTATTTGACAACCTGCAATAAACCCGTCGTTACACCATGCCCATGGAATTTCATGTGATGGTTATATTTCAATCAAAGGGTTGAGATATCAACTTCCATAAATGGAAGGGACAAATCCTTCCTCTAATTATCCATTAACAACATGTCATTCGTGACGCACCCAACGTACCCTACTTTCCACCAACTGTATTCATGACGGTTTTTTTCAATAAATCAATGTGTGCGAGTCATGACATAAGTTAATAAAAATATTCTAGTCTAAGGACAATTACACATGCTCGAAGATATAAATGTATGATGACACCAAGACATGCGGAATTACTACTGGTGGGTCTATTCTCATAATCTCCCATCTTGTAGATTACCAAGTGCAAACTCCATGAGAGAGAGTCTCGGATTCTTGTGAGTACTCACACATGATGGTCTGTATACTATGTGTCCTATCATAGTATGTCATCCAACCGTAGAACATTATTTAAGTATATTGTTATATCATTTCAAGGTTCTCATTATAGCGGGGATCTTCCATGACCTTATTAATGCAACAAATTTTCCAGGACATTATTATATTATAGTCACGCAGAATAATGAACAATATATAATAAGTGTACATTCATGTAATCAAAGTAAAAATAGTTGTTTCTCAGGACACCAACTCTAACAAACTCCCTCTTTGACTAGATCCAATTACCTATGAATTTTAGTCTACTAGGCCTCACATCATGATCATGTTTCTACTGAGTCAAGGCATTAGTCAAGGAGTCTGCCACACTGTCTTTTGTGGAAATACTGCTCACTACAACTTCACCTCTCTGAGAAAAATCCCTCAAGAGATGATACTTCCAATGTATGTGTATTGTCCACTGATGTGACCTTGGCCCTTTTTCATGTGCCACCGCTGGAGTGTTATCACAATAGAGTGTGATATGATCTTTACTACTAGGTACTACTTCCAACTCTTGGATGAAGCTTTGCATCCATATTGCTTCTTTATTTGCCTCATAAGTTGTGATATACTCAGACTCCACTATAGAATCTGCCATCAAACTTTTCATTGAGCTCTTCTAACTCACTACACCTCCATTCAAACAGAAGATGTATCCAGTCTGAAACTTCATGTCATCATGATTAGTTTGGAAACTAGCATCTACATGTCCTATAATGACTAGTTCCTCATATCCTCCATAAACCGGGAACATGTCCTCAGTACGCCTCAAATACTTAAGGATAGTCATGACTGCCATCCAATTGCGGGCTCCTGGATCTGCATGAAAGATGTCTGCCACACTTAATGCATAATCAATATCTAGTCTCATACATAGCATAGAATACATGACTGACCCAATCACAGATGCTTAAGGGATCCTTTCCAATTTCTTTCATTCCTCATGTGTCTGAGGACACATTTTCTTGGAATGATTAATGCCATGTGACACTAGAAACAATCCCTTCTTGGACTGTTCCATACTGAATCTCATCAGTATCTTGTCAAAGTATGTACTTTGACTCAGGTCTATATTTCTCTTGGATCTATCATGATGGATCATGATCCCAATAAAATATTTTTCCTCTCCCAAGTCTGTTATAGAGAAGCATTTATCCATCCATTCCTTAACTGACTATATGACAGGTACTTCGTTCCAAATTATTAATATTCCATCAACATATACTATTATGAAAAACGACTGCACATTCACTAATCCTTTTGTAGACACAAGGATCACATTCATTCTTAACAAAGAAAAATTCTGCTACGGCTTCATAAAAATGAATGTTCCATGACCTTGATTCATTCTTTATTCCATAAATGGATTTATGCAACATGAATAACTTGTTGGAATCCTTTAGAGTCACAAATTCTTCAAGTGGTGTCATGTAGACATCTTCCTAGAGGTTCCCATTAAGGAATGTTGTTTTGAAATCCATTTTCCAAATTTCAAGGTCATGGTAATCAGAAATGGCCAATTGGATTCGGAAGGATTTCAGCATCGCAACCAGTGAAAAGGATTCATCATAGTCAATTCCTTGATGATTTCTAAATCCATTTACAACTAGTCGTGCCTTATAGGTGCTGACTTTTTTTCCATGTCCACTTTCATCTTGAATACCCATTTCATACCAATACACTTTACATGAACTAGAGGATCTACCAAAAGCTAGAATTGATTTTGGTACATGGAATCCATTTCAGAATTCATAGCTTCTTCCCAATTGGCAATGTATGTGCCTCCAACAGCTTCCTTGTAGGTAAGAGGATCGTCATTGTCAACCAATAATGAGTCACCATCCTCGGTGACAAGAAAACCATATCATTCTAGTTCTCCCACCTCTCTCGTGCTCTTACATAGTTCTTGTGTCTCTAGAACAGATTGTTTTTCCATAGGGATTTTTGTAATCTGTTCTTGTACCAACTCTTGTGTATCTTGAGCCTTGAATTCATCGATGTCTATCTCACTCCAACTATCTCTTTTGGAGATGTGCTCCTACTAATGGAATATGGTATGTCTTTCCACTATAACCTTTTAATCTAGGGGGTTGTATATGGAATATCACCCTTTTTCCTTGGGATATCCTAGAAAGATACAGTTTTTTCCTCAGGGTGCATGTTTGTTACCTGAATATGCCTTAACTAAGGCTTTCCTACCCCACACATTAAATTCGATAACATAGCTTTGTTTTCACTCCATAACTCGTATGGAATAGAATATAATGATTTAGTTGGTACTTGGTCTAGTATGTGTTTGGCTGTTTGTACTGCATATCCCCAAAAGGATAATTGACGACTTGCATGACTCGTCATTGATCTCACCATGTCCTACAGGGTGCAGTTCCTCCTTTCACTTACACCATTCCAATGAGGTGTGTAATGAGGAGTGAGTTGAGATAGAATCTCAAACGCCTGTAATAATTCAATGAAGTCCTGATTAAGATATTCTCCTCCTTTGTCTGAGCGGAGTTTCATAATATTCTTACCAAGATGGTTCTCAACTTCATTCTTGTATTCTTTGAACCGATCAAAAGAATCTGACTTATACCTCACTAAGTAAATATATACATATATACTAAAATCATCAGTAAAAGATATGAAGTACAAGAACCCACCCCAACATCACCTGGAAATGGTCCACACTCATCTTGGTGTACTAATTCTGGAATATCTTTAGACCTTTCACCTTTCTAACTAAATAGGGCTTTGGTTATTTTTCCTTGTAGGCATGCATGACATACACCAAGTGGTTCTAGTTCAAAAGAATCTAAATACCCATCTTCATGTAAATTTTTCAAATTTTGATCATTGATGTGACCATGCCAGTAATGTCAATGTCGGGTGTGCTATGAGTCATGTGAATTAACTTTTTCATCGATTTCCATTACATGGATTGTGTAGTCTAACACATAATGGCCGTTATATATTTGTACCCTACCAAAACAAATGTTGTCTTTATAAAATTAGCATCATTCATTTCCAAACATGAAGATGAATCCATCAGTATCTAATATAGATACTGAAATAATTTTTTTTGGTTACAGAGGGTACATAATAACATATTTTCAATACCATGACCATCCCATTATGCAATGTGAGGTGGTAGTCTCTAATAGCTACCGCAGTGAGTCTGGCTCCATTGGCTTCTTGTAAATCCACTTCACCTTGGTCAATCTTTCTAAATATACTTGGTTCATGTATTAGGAAACAGATGTTAGAACCACATGTATTATCTAATACCCAATTAGTAGAAATGGATAGAATTCATTTGATAACAAACACACATGATGCTTCCCCTTGCTTCATTGGATGGGTGAATTTTTTCTTTCAGTGGAACTTCTTTCCACATGCGAAACAAATAGCCTCCTCTTGTCTTGCCTCCCCTTTGATCATCCATTTTTTGGATGGACTTAAAGAATATTTGGGCTTCAATCTCTCCACCTTCCCATTCCATTTATTCACCATAAGGAAAAAATGATTTTCGTGCTTCATATCATTTTCCACTTGGTGAATGAGGATAAGGAGATCAGATATAGATTTCTCAGTGTCATTCATGTTGAAATTTACAACAATGTTAGAGATGCTCTAGGGGAGAGATGCAATAATGAGATTGGTACCCCATTCATTAGGTAGTTTAAACCCTAGAACCTCAAAGAAGTCAATATAGCCACTGATCTTGACAACATGAGTCCCAGCAGGGGCACCCTCTCCATGATTTCTCTGGAATAGAGCCTTGGAGATCTCAAACCCTTCTTGTATTTTTCTCCCCTAGTATAGACCATGGAGGTGATCGAGCATGATATTGGAATCCATGTCTTCATGAGACTTCATGATCTCACAATACATTGATGATAACATAAAACATTGAACTAGAGTACATCATTCAAATGTTGATCGTAGACCAGGAAATCTGCATCACTCACCCCTTGGGTAGGCGGATCAGGAAGTGAGGACTCCAACACGTAAAATATTCATTCATGGTGTATGATAACACAATGAAACCTAAACCATTCTAGAAAGTTACCGCCGATGAAGATATTATCTTTATCCAGAATTGACCGCAGATAAAATGTGGTTGACGATTTTGTCATATTGATTCTCCAAATTAAAATATCATATTTATCAGTGCCGTTTGAATACATTTTGTGAAAAATAATAAATGAATTTATTAATTCTCCCACCATTTTATCATGTCCCAAGGGCCCTCAACATTGAACATGGGATGTCCAGTTTCCATGTCATTCTAGTGGCTAAGATCCATATTACCCTTCGTATAACCCCAACAGGGGTTGGTCAAGCTATTTGAAGGTATTTAGGTAGGAAGGTCATTGCCAAATATGTGCTTACAGTTCCTTGATCTATTGATTGGACTCCCCAATCCTGAAATCCTGACTTAGACTTCTTCAATACTTTCCTCTATTTTACAAAAAATCTAGCAAGGTCTACTCCTCATGATGTAAAATTTTTAAGTCAAATCGAAACATTCCTAAGATGTTACTTTATAAATGTATGTGTCCCAAAAAGGGTTGGTCAAACAAATAGTTTTATTTATTCTTTCACTATCACATGCTTATTAATGTTAAGTGATTATTTATTAAGTGATTAAACATATATCGATAATGATTACTCATAGTCAGGTTTTTATTTTACTCCATCGTTGTATGCTTGTTTATTTGATCAATTATGTGATCACGACAACATATACATAATAAACAATCCATGCAATCAGACAGAAATATAATAAGTTGGCATGATCATGAGCTTCTACTAGTTAGATTATCTAGCAGTTTTGATATGATAACTCTGGCCTAGGAAAAAACACCTTAAACCTGATGGTTCATGTTTTTCAACTCTCACCTATCAACCTTTGTATCTTCTTGGGTTGGTTTCACCTTAACTTCGGGTTTTGAACTGTCTCCTCTGACTTTAGAGATCCTCCATTACATTGGGTTTACATTAAAGAAACCACGGGCATGCATGCCCTATATATTATTGGAAGAAGGCTCGCAGGCCAACGATTTAATATTGAATAAATTTAAATGAAACCATACACAGACAAATGGTCTTTGGTCTAGATCAGGATAATCCACATCATGGCACGTCAATTATAACATTTAGAATTCAAATTATTTTAATCTCTCTTTCATTTAAGATAAGTCATGCTTGAATTTAATTAATTATTATCTTATAATTAATCAATTCATTATCTTAAATTACATTTTGAATTTCCTTGAGATTATTCTCATCAATATTCCCTGTAAAGGTCTTTGTACTTTGGAGGAAACATGGTGAAATTCCATTTCTGTAAAGTACATGGAATGTAGGATATATTACATAACATGTATTTTTCACCCTTTATCCAAGGTACATGCCGGGTATTTGGCGTGTTTTCTGTACTTTGGAAATTTTAGAGTACACAGCATGTAGATTAATCTAACACGGCGTGTACTTCCTTGTTACATGGTTACCAACCTGGAAATCCCATGTACGTGGTACATGGCTTCTCCTTGTACACGGTTTCACCTGGGCCGGATCGGACTACATGGTGTGTTGATTCAACATACACACCGTGTATTTCCGGTTTCCACGTGCCATTCAATTCTGGTTAACATGGTGTGATAAATACTTAGTCATGCTCAATTCCCATGGCATGGTTTGGAAGCCCATTACTAGTTTGTTGAACCTAAGTCCACGATGTATTGTTTTCACTACATGCCATGTATTCTTGTGATGTACAGACAGAAAGAGAGAGTCCTTCGAATGCGTTCCTCATGTATATTTTAATAAAAAATAAATTTATAAAGTCGTTTCTATGATGTCAATCGAGAAACGAAGGAGGAAGAACAGATCCCATTCATTCAGTCTTATAAAATGATTTATATTGTATTGAATCAAATATAAATGCGTAAATTATCAACGAAAATGAAATAAATATAATAAATGCTATAACCTCACTCTGATACCATTTGATGGTTCCGGGCACAGTGGAAGCTCATGGGTGGATATGTCCACTTAGATTTTTGTCATTATAAATGATCAATTCAAGATCAATATGATGATAAACTCCAGTCTCAACGGATCAAATCACAAAAATATACAAGGAAGAAGGATAGTCCCAGAACCACAAACGAGGACCATCACAGGTTTATTATAATTAATTTAATTAATTGATATGAAGTGCCTTTTGGGGTGTTCTTTCATTGTTGATATTCTTGATCATGTTCCGGTGTGATTCATCATTTTTTCACAGGAGCCAAGTGTATTCTTCCTCTAGCGTTGATCCACACGTGCACCATGTATCTTTAGATGTCGCCAAAGGATTCTCTAGGTGCTAGCATGGAGAAAAATTTGCTTTCATTATAAGAATTAGATATTTTTAATCCAATGGAGGAGGACCTCTCTCGGTAGTGAGTGCATTATTGGAGGAAGGTATCACTCAATGTGCCTCTTTTTATTTTGGAAAACAATCTCTTAATACAGATTGTTTTGATATTTTAGGAAAACAATCTCTTAATTATTTCTGACATGTAGGAATCAGTTGCACCTAAATACAACACACGGTGTGGCCGGTATCACTCAATGTGCCTCTTTTTATTTAAATTTCACAAAAATTTAATTAAAAACAACAAGTGAGATATTAAAAACCAAGAAAACGAATTCATATTGTTTTTGTATTTTTGGAAAATGATTTATTTTTTATTTTTTATGTGTAAGGATCATCCACACATGAATACGATACATGGTGTGGCTGGTATAACTCATGTTTTCTGTTTTTATTTAAAAATGACATTAATTTAAGTAAAAACAACATGTGAAATACTAAAAACTAAGAAAATGAATTCATATTGTCTTTATACTTTAGGATTATGATCGATGAGTCATTTTTTATGTGTTGGAGTTAACCATACATAAATCTGATGAATGATATGACTGGTATGTCTAAAAGTGTCTGTTATCAGTTTAAAATTAACATTTTAGTTCAAAATTTTTCACTCACTGAAAACCAAGAAAATGTGCTCTAATTGTCTTGAGAATTCAATACAGTAATTCAAAAGTCATTTGTGACATGTATGAAGAAGTCTCACACAAAATATATGCATGAAACAATCGGCATGGCTCAAAATACGTGTTTCTAGTTTGAAATGATATTTTAGTAAAAAACAAAATGGACATACTGAAAATCGAGAAAACAAATTTGGATTGTTTTCATACATTCAGAAAAAAGTTCATCAGTAATTTGTGACAAGTAGGAATTATTTGTACCTCAATACAATGGATGGTGTTTCCAGATAAATCCAAATGTATCATTATTTAAAATTGACATTAATTTTAAAAAAATCAAAAGTGACATACTCAAAATCAATAAAACACATTTGAATTGTTTTTATATTTTAGGACAATGATCTGTAACTCATTTGTAACATGTAGGAATCAAAACCACCTCAATAGGACGCACAATATGACCCGTATAACTCCAAATGATTCATTTTTATTAAATATAAACATTTTATTAATGTTTTTATTTCATATAAATGTATAATTAACTTATTTATAGTATTATTAACATAATATTTGTTTTCTTATATAAGTGGAAACTATTTCTTGGGTTGATATGATTTTTTCGAAAATTGATACCATTGGATGAAATTTTTGATAGGGGATCACGGGCCTCAAAATATGAAATATTAATGTTTTAGAAAGTATGTTGGAAAATTTTAAATGTAATTATATTAAAAAATTGTTTAAAATGTAAATATCTGTGTTTTTTTCTATATATCGTGGTCGGAAATTTTTGTATTGATGATGTCAATTAAATTAATGTAGAAGTTTTGCTTCTGGTTGTGATATTTAAATTTTTGGTTTACAATACGGTGTGTTGTCATATAAATATCACATTGTAGGTGGCTAGGCCATTATCAGCGCTAAAAACGCACTGATAAAGGCCCCCTATAATCACTGTGATTAATAACCCATTTTTAGCTATGTTAAAGGCCATTTTCACACTATGAAAGGCCATATGTGTAGTAGTGTTTACTACTCATCCATATTGGTTGGTTCGCCCTTCATTGATATATCTATTTATCTATATCTATTTAGTAATATTTATTCATATATTAATATAGATTTATATTAATATATATATATATATTCATTCATTCATTCAAAGTAGGATAATTTATTGATCATAAATGGGAGGGGAAATCAGATAAGTCAAGGTGGATAAAAGAAAGGAATCCCTAAGGAATCAGCACTCACAAAATTAACAAACTCGGTGGGAAGAGATCCCATTGTAGAATAAATTATACAAGGATTACTCAGATTCCCCCTTGAGGCCAGTCTATCTGTAGAAATGTTACCTTCCGCTATGTATGCTTCATGGTAGCTCGACCAATAAACTCATTTCATATTTACCTAATATAAATGATAGACCTAGGAGGTTAACATATCCTCTGGAAAGAGTTGCATGTAACAGAAGAATCACTTTTCATCTTTATGGATGAAATATTATTAGAGAGAGTAATCTCCAAACCTTTATGAAAATCCACCGCCTCTAAAATAAGTGAGCTTCCATGACCATACAATATTCTAAAATAAATCACCACTAAAACATCGGAGTCAGGAATAATGCATCCCCCTCTCATGATGCCAAGGTTATAAGAGCTGTCAGTAATGAGCATGAAGCCATTACACCGGGTGTTCTATCAGATCCATCTACCAAGTGAAGACCCTTGTTGAGAAAAGGATGTCGTTCACTAGCCATTCATGAAAATTATCATGGATTTGGATTTTTCACAGCTTTTCAGAAGATCAAATAGATCCACCACAATACAAAAGACCCAAGTATGAATTTAAAAGCATGAGGTAGAAAGGCTATCCACTCGATATTTGTTTCTTTCATTCCAGATGATCTAGTAACTAGAAAAAATCAAGGCAGCCCTCGGCTTCCACTCCAAGACATTCTATTCCATATAGTGAAACCATGATAAGTAAAAGACCTCACCATCACCCACCTAAATATCAATGCTAATAAGTTTCCCATGATTTCCCCAAACCGTTATTTCCCAATATCCTTCATAGAACATGTGTTTTAATGATTCCTCTTTATAGATTCAACAAAAAAAACATTATGATAACATACATATCCATTTACTCATAATCGCATAATCTGTTGGAAGGGCACAGTGCCAGAAACTTCTCACAAGAAATTTGAATTTGATTGGAATTTCTTTGCATTAAAGAAACATACTCATTCCCACAATAGTATTACCTTGTAATGAGAGACACTATCCCATAGATGAAAAATTTCTTGATGATGCTCTAATAAAGATGAGTTTATCCAGTTCAGAAGAATGTTGTATACTGTCAAATATCTCACACTCTTGTGCATCATGAGTGGTCTGAATGAAGTTAATACAAGAGAAGGATTCAAAAAATGAAATTCTAGGAGTCAGCCACCCTGAAAACATGAGAGATTTACCAACCCAATTGTGGTTCCAATAATTAATCTTGCCGCAAAAAACTATCCATATATATAATATACATACAAATATATATAATATATGTGTATCTAAAATTATATTTATACATAGTTATATATATTTAAATATATTTACATATATTATATATTAATATGTGTATTCATAAGTTAGAATATATAGATAATACATATCAGTTTGTTAATACAGACACACCCTAATACACACACACAAACACACAGACATTATTTAAGTATATAAATATTCATATATTTTTATTTTAAATAAAATGTATTTTATATTTTATTTAGATAAGTCTTATATGCTGAGAAATATTTTTTATATGTACATATATTTAATCATTTATATGTAAAATTTAATTTTTATGTATGAATATATAAAAATTATGTAAATATTGTTATATATTTGGTTATAAATAGTAGTACATTGTGAAAAGGGAATAATTTTTAAAGCCATAATATCAATATGAATTTAATAACTCTGAATAAATTCAGTCCCCACTGAAAAAGAGAAAAAATCCTGCATAAACGAGGTAGAAAGTTCATCAAATAATAAAAAAATTTGGTATCCCAGCTAAAAACTCATTTTTTACTGTATTTTGTGATTTTTTGCCTAGAAATATGTGACGAATGGATTTTTTATGTCACTAGTTTGTAAATCTCCTCTTAGTATTTGATTTGATATGTAGATGATCTCAAAAAAACACCTGTATCCAAATTTCTCTTCATTTGAATTTTGAGTTACGTTTTAAACTTATTTTAGATCTTTTATTATTTTTTTCATTTTTTGGGTGTAAAAATTTTTATAATTTTTTTATTAAATAATAATAATTAGAAAATTATTAATTAATAATATATTTATTAAATATTTTATAAACTATTATATCTAAACATCTTATATATTAGTTGTAAATTTCTGTATATACTTATCTAAAACATATTTAAAAAATATTTATTATATTTATATCAATATAAATATATTTATATATTAATATACTAATATATTATTTTTAATGTTTTTTTTGAAATGTACCATTTATCAGTTCTAATAAAGGGGTCCCCATTAACAATTCAAAAAATGGATGATAAAGGCGATACCATTATCAAAGCTAAAAAATGAATTGATAAAGGAACCCCTTTATCAGTGTTTTTTAGCATTGCAAAAGGGTGGCACTGTGAAAACCTATTTTTGTCGTAGTTTCCCCACCCAGGATTCACTGGTATTTTTTACTTACTATATAGAAGATAATTTCAGGAGGCTACCATCTTATAGCTAATAGAATTGGGGCTGGCGGGATGTCACACATATAGTTGAGAGTCTTACTTTTAGAATAAATCATCAAAAGATGGTAAATAATATTATTTAATATGATATGTATATGATACATTAATATTGTTTATGTTTGAACCATTTATTATATTTTTTTATGTTTTTAAGTGGATATACACTTATAGTAGTATTGTCCATATTGCTGGTGAGAGACAGTAACCGAATGTGGTTAATGTTTTTTTATGTTTTTTAAATTAATATAATATAAATTTTTATCATTTTATTTATATTTTTTCAATTAGAGGATATATATTAGATATATATTTCTCATATGTGTGGTAGTTAGGATAAGAAATATGGTCAGTTCAAGGCCTCATGCGAGCATGTTTTAATGAGAAAACATCGTCATTGGTGGTGAAAAGTGGTATTTAGAAAGGGATGGTGATTGAAATTTGTTTAAAATAGACTTCGACTAGTTAATATAGAATTGAACTGATGCCATAATTTACAAAAAAAATTATCATTGTAAACCATTATTCAATCAATTAAATGATTATTGTGAGATAGAAATAAATTGAAAAAGTGAGGAAAAAACACTAGATATAACGTAGGAAATCCCCCAAATGAATGGGGTTAAATACCATAGCCAAAGAGAATAATTTTACTATAAAAATTGTAGAAACAAACTCTCTCTATCTCTCAATTTCAAGGAGAAAACACACAAGAAATTATCTCTTTGCAAAGATGGAGAAACACCTTACAATATACTGCACTCAAGGATGAAGATATGTTGCTTTAGAATCCATTGATAAAAACTGGTGGAGAATATATCCTTTTATAGCCTGACTTCACCCTCCTTTGGCTTCCTCACTATTTAATTTATATTACCAAATTAAATTGTGAATCAATGGTATCTATTGACCATGATATGTCACCACAACATGTCCAAATGAATGCGACGACCATCATTAATATTTCTTCTATCCATAATGTCTTCCAACATATCTCCCACTTGGATATTTGATTATGTTCAAATAACATATCCACAAATCCTTTCTATCTTCCAAACCTACCGCTCATGTCTCTACATGGATTCTCAAGGATCTATAGCATTTGAACTTATCAAAACCAATCACCTTTTCCATAAAATCTTCCATATTTTCATTACTGTGATTTTTCTACAAGTCGAAACATCCTTCTTCCACCACATCTCAAGAAAAATAATATTTTATAGCAATGTGGATCATCCTATAATAAAAATATGGATTCCATGTAATGTGAAAGTCACTCTTACTATCAAAAAACAATGAAATATGATCTTGTTTGTGCCCGAGATCCTCTAAAAACCATTTCATCAAAATCACCTCTTTTCATGAATTTGTCAAGGCCATGTAATTTGCCTCCATCAGTGATAGATCCAAAAATGACTATAACTTTGAAATCCAGCTCAAATCTCCTCCTTCAAGAGTAAACACATAACCATTATTGGATTTTCTCTGGTCAGAATCACCTGAAAAATCTAAATCGACATATCCTCTGATAGTGAAATATAATCCTCCAAAACATAATGCAACATATGAGGTTTCCCTGATGTATCTCAGGATCCTATTTACCATGATCCAATGCTTTCTTCCTATATTCTCTATGTACCGTCTAACTTCTCCCACTGTATGTGCAATATCTATTCTAGTAAAAACCATGGGGAACCTTAAAATCCTCACTATTGATTCATACGGCACTTAAGACATTTACATCCACTCTATTTCACTACTAAGACTCATCGTAGAGGATAAATTGGAAGTAATGGGAAGAGGGGTAAAAATTTTCTTTGAGTCATTCATGTTGAAGTGTTTTAAGACTTTCCACAAATAATTTTTCTGTGATATCCAAATCTTTCCATTATTCCTATCTCGGTAAATTTTCATCCTAATAATTTTGTTTGCTGGTCCCATGTACTTCATATCAAACTCCCTAGACAACTGTGCCTTAATCTTCTGGATTTGATCATTAGTGGGGCCAACAACCAACATTTCATCTATATAAAATTGTATAATGATCAAATCATTACAATATAGTCCCTCGAAATAAGCACATGGATCTGAATTAAGTCTTTTGTATCCAAGGATCATGATATAGGAATCAAATCTCTTGTACCAACACCTCAACACATGTTTGTGAGTATAAAGAAAATTTTCAACCTCAAAACCATGTTATCTTTAACTTATTCAGAAAATCGTTCTCTTTAGAGAATATAGATTTCATCATCAAGGTCACCATGTAGAAATTCTATTATCACATTTAGATACTATAGATGAAGAGTTCATGCATCACACATCACCATCCCTACCTGAATATTTGTCATTCTAACAATACGAGAAAATATTTCACTGAAATTCATACCTTCTTTATCAGAATATCCTTTGAAGACCAGTCTCACATGATATCTTTCCACCTGGTCTGTTTCATCCCTCTTGATATTGTAAACCCATTTGTTCCTAATAGCCTTACTTCCATGAGGTAATGAACCACGATCCCAAGTCTTGTTCAGGAGAAAGGATTCATGTTCCTCCTTCATCGCTTCCATCCATGAAGATATATATGGACTATGGGTGTCCTCCAAAATAGATGATGCTCTCCATATTCTGTCAATAAGAAATTTGCAACATTTCCCTTAGTGACATAATATAAGTCCCATATTGGGACTCTTTTCTCTCGATTTGGCCGTTGTAGTCTAGTATTATCTGGTACTTGATCATCATCCTCTTGTAAATCCTCATAGAAAAATGTTTCATCATTTGTTTTATCCTTCACCTTGAATATTTTAGTTTCTGTACTCTATTTCTCTCTATCTTTATAAATTTTAATTTTCACTATGTCATCGGAAATGATGTCATCACTACTGATAAAAATATTGCAGGCAATGGGATCCCACAAATGACACCCCTTCAAACAATAAACGTATCCCAATAAGATAAATTCCATGGATCTTGAGTCCAACATCGATCATTCCTGGCTATGAAATAGTGAATATACATGACTTCCAAAAGAATTTAATTGAGAATAATTATTGGGTTTACCATTCCAAATATCCATCAGTATATTCATATCAATTTCCACTGAAGGGGGTCGATTGATCCCATAGTAGGAAATATTTACTGCTTATGCTCAGAATGACTTAGTAACTCCTGGAGGCTTCAGAATCACCCTTATTATAACAAAAAAGGTTATATTCATCTACTATACCACTCCATTCTACTAAGGAGTGTATTCCACCATGAACTACCTCTTGAATACTTCTGGTTATAAAAAAGTATCAAAATTGTCTCTTGTATATTCTCTACCAGGGTTAGTCCTGAAACACTTGATCTTCTATTCAAATGCAATATGATTTTACACTTTGAATGTTTTGAATACATCAAATATATTCAATTTATTCATGATTAGAATCACCCAACATCTCATAGAATAGTCATAAAAGAAATATATAATGTACCTTACTCCTCCTAGGGACACAACCAGTGATTTCTAAACCTTTGAATGAATCAACTCTAAGATCTAGTTACTCCTTGCCACTGACATTCCAAACTTCAACAGGTTTTACATACATAAAACAAAATTCTTAAAAAATGATAGGGAAACCTTCATAATCAAAGGCAAAAACTTCTGATCTACAAGAATCATTAGGCATCGTTCGGACATATGGCAAAGATTCTAATTCCACAACGTTGTCAACTCTTCCATTGAGGTAGATGATGAGACATCTATCTCTAATTCCTTGTACATTTCACCCATAAGCACATAAAAGTTATTTGATATCTTCTCCACCTTTAGCACCACAAGTGCTGCCTTCACAATATTCATCATCCCTTTCACATTGTGAGTCTTTCATCTGATATCATAAAATTTCCCCAAGGACAAAATTTTCTTCTTGAGACCCCCATTATGTACTCCTTGGATGGTATAGACTATGTTATCATGCATCTTCAATTTGATGGTTCCAAATCCAACGATCTTCAATTTATGATCATTTCCCATGTACAAAAGTCCTTATGGGATAGTTTCATATTGGTCAAACCATTCCCATAGAGATGTCATGTTCCATGTTCCTCCTGAGTCAATAATCCATGCATTGTAGAGATTTTGTCTTCTTTCAGTAGTCGTTGGCACGTCACTGACTATTACGTCTCCATTTCCAGATGTACTCACCATATTTACTTGAGAGTTCTTCACACCACCCTACCCCTCTTATCGCAATTGTAACATTTTATGTTTTTCTTCGTTCTCCTTGATTTAGACCTTCCACGAAGCTGGTTCCCATTGGAACTACACTCCATCATTCTTTTTCTTTCCATTGACAGATCTTCCACTTAGTGTGAAGTTGTATGTCTGTATTCCTTATTCATGCACCAACCTTATTATTCAATAACCGTATCTACAACATCATTGAATGGAAACATATATATTAGGATATTATTGTTTAGTTTTATGATAATTTGATCACATGAATGTGTAAACCTTTGGAGTAGAATATCTGCATGTTTAGCGTCCACAATTTTATATCTCCATACCATAAGTTGTGAAGAAAGGGTATTGAGGGTGTTTATGTGGTCAGCCACTGATGATGAATCTACCATTTGATGATTGTATAATTTTCTCTTCTATAAAATTTTATTATGGAGTGACTTTTCCTTATGCTGATTTTTCAGAGTGTACCAAATTTCTTTTTTCGTCTTGTTCTTCACAATGCTTGACATGCCCCCATCTTATAATGACAAATGGTTGTTTTGAATAGAATTCCTTTCCATGTCACTCAATTTTTCATCTGTCACACCCACCAGTTTCTCTCTAATAACCTTTAGTCATTTATCTTTCCACATCACGTCTTTCATCTTAATTATCCAAAATGAAAAATTATTTTCATTGAATATTTTGATCTTGTATTTCGCCGCCATTTGGACACATCATAGGTCCAAAATTTTCTCAGGCCAAACACCCATTCACCTTATACCACTTTTTAGGATCCTAAACAATTGTCCAATAAATTCAATGATAATTTTGGGGTATAAATAAAGTAAAAAATTAAGGAATTAATATAACAAAATATGTAATGTGGAAAACCCAATAAATAAAGGGGTAACAAACTACAAGAAATTAGAATGATTTCACTATGGTAAAATTTGGGTACAAACTCTCTCTCCCACAATTACAAGTAGAAAACACACACGGAATTATATCTTTAAAAATATGAATAAACACCTCACAAAATACTGCACTCAAGGATGGAGATATGTTGCTTCTGAATATAATGATAAAAACTAGTGTTGGAGATCCCCTTCTATGACCTGCCTTTACCCTCCATTGTCTTCCCCCTTATTAAATTTCTATTAACAAATTAAATGGGAAATCATTGGTAGGGTGTCACCACGACGTGTCACTGTGACATTTCCAAATGAATGCAGTGACCATAATTAATATTTTCTCTCACCATAATTTCTTACAAAACAAAGTGTGTATGAGATCATAATCCTTCACTTATGTAGTGTATGAGGAAAGGTTGTGAGCTTAGGATGGGGATATTCAGAGATTAGAGAGAGAGTTGGAGGAGTATAGAAAACATCAAGAGCATCAACGACAACAGTAGCATCAATAAAATGATCATATGATAGAGTATATGTAATGAATTACAAACGGTTTAGGGATGGAGTTACATCCATATAATGGAGATAATACCCCACATTTATAATGATATTGTTTTTAGGTTCCTTTTTTGTGATTTTTTTATATTATAAATGTTTATATTTATATAATTTTGAATGGTTTTTTTTTATTTTTTAGTGAAATTTATTATTACAATAGGTAGGGATAACCCCACGATTAAGAATTGTAGAATCCATTTTAAGATAGATTAAGATATAATACATTACATTATTGAAACCCCAAATGCAAAATGCCCCAAACAAATACAAGGAAATTGTAAATAGCAGTAAATCCAATTAACAAAAAGTCAAATCCATATAGCCTGAAAGAATAATGAAGACAAACCTAAAATTAGGCTTGGACTGAATTTCCCCTAGGTAGTCATCCTGCCATTTCACTGTTGACCATGACACCCAAACCATAGAATCCATTGGGAACCACTGGGAAGATCAACGAGGAGGATATATCTACTAATAATGTCAATGACCCGACTAAAAAATCATCATCCCCTACTAGAGAAAGTTCTTCCTCTCATGTCATTGACCCCTTCCTCGAGTAAGGTATGACCCACATTTCTAGCCCTCACCATCACGCTAGGTCTTGATTCTTTCATTCATCCACCTTGATGAGCATAGGACTTCATTTTCCACCATCCCTAGTGAATTCCTACCGAAACCCACAATGGAACACGAGTTTATATCCTTCTGTTGATCCCTACATTTAGTTTACCTTGTTTTTTATCTACATTTATTTGAAATGAATATATATTCATATTGTTTTGATACTTTAGAAAAATGTTCCACAATTAATTTTTTATGTGTATGAATCATCCCCACATCAATCTTATGCAGAATGTTTGTATGACTCAACTACTATAGATATGGCCTTTAGCAGCGTGTAAAATGGGCATTTACAGATTTAAAAAAACATTATTATCCTTGATGCTATTAAATGGGGGACTCTTTTATCATTAATAAAAAAATTATAACAAAGTCTTCTTTAATCACCCTTGATAAAATAGGGCCTTTATCAATGATAAAGATGTTCTGATATATTGGACATTTATCGCCACTTTTTTTAGCACTAATAAAAGTCAAAAAAAGAATTTCTTAAAAAGAATTTATTTTTCAACAAATTTGAGGGTGGGATATCCCCCCTTTTTTAGAAATCCATTCCCCAATTTAATAGTTCTAGTATATCGTCCACACCCCTTTAACAATGCTAGGAATATTCCCACCCATTAACAACGCTAGGGACCTGCATCACTCACTCGTGTGCACCCCTGCCTTTGCTGGGTTTTGAAACTATGACGTCGACCTCAAAATCTCGCTCCTTTTCCACTCCCCTATATTGTTTTAATATGTATTTTATGATATATCTATATATTTTTATTATTTTTATTTTTATTTTTTTATCCATATATGTATATATTAAATTACATATATAAAATATGTTTTTTTTGTATGCATGTCTATAAATACATACATACATATACTGAATTATTTATTTATTTATATATGTGTGTGAATATATAAATATATTTATACACATTTATATTTATTTAAATATATTATATATTAAAATTTATATACTTATATTAGAGTATATATATAAATATATATCAGTTTTTCATTGCACACACAAATATATTTTTAAATATATAAACATTATATATACAGTAATTGTATATGTATATGCATTTTTATACATTTTAATTTTAAATAAAATGGTTATTATGTTTTATTTATATAAGGTTTTTTATTTATAAATACACTTTACATGTAAATATGTTTACATATATATTTATAAAATTAAATTTTTATGTGTGAATATAAAAAAAATATGTATATATTATTATATATTTTATTATACAAAAACTAAATTATGAAGAATGATAAAATATGAAAATATTAATATTAATATGAACTTAATACTTGTGAATAAATTTATTCCCCACTAAAAAAGGGAAAAACTACCCCTTTAAACGAGGATATAATTCCATTTAATGTTAAAATAATAGGATACGCCGACTAAAAAATAATTTTTAAAGGCTTATTAGGCACTTTTTGGGACATGTAAAATGTAATAGGGGATTCATCCATATAATTTGTTTGAATATGAAATTGAAAGATTCAATTTGATATGTGGTACAGCTAAAACGGACACACATATCAAAAGTTATGACCCTTTGAAATCTGAGTTACGTTTCCAATATATTTTAGATCTTTTATTACATTTGTTATTTTTTGTGTCTTTAAATTGCTAATAAATTACTATTAGTCGATAATAATTTGTATGTTATTAAATAAAAATATTTTTTAATTATTATATAATCCATTTTTAATAAGTATCGTATATTGTAATTGTAAATGTCTATTTAGCCTTAGCTAAAACATATTTTACAAAATATATGTTATTTTTTATGATTTTTATGAAATATACCATTTATTTGATATAGTATAGAAGCATTGATAAATCCCCCTTTATTAGTGCCTCTAAAAAACCACTAATAAAGGGAATCCCTTTAATAATGATAAAAGAATGTTGATAAAGGGGTACCATTAATATTGATAAAAATGCTAATAAATGGGTACATTTAACTGTGTTTTTGGAATTATTAAAATATCCTTTAATAACTGGTTTTTTAGTGCTGATACTAGTACACCTTTATCAGCACATTTTTTTAGAATTACTTAAGGGTGGCGCTATGTAAATTTGTTTCTCTTGTAGTGATACATGTTTTTCCTTTTATTCAAAATTGAAATTTTACAAATATATTCTATGATATTTATGTTTAATTTATTTCTTTATAGTATTATAAAAACAAGAATTGTTTTCTTATAAAGAAGAATTATTTATCTCAGGTTGAGGTGGTGTATTTGAAAACTAAAACCATGTTTAGGATTTTTTGAGAGGGGATCATAGGTGCCAAAGAAAATTAAACATTGATGTTTTTAAATGGTTTTGGATAGTAAATGAAAATTTAATTGGAGAAAATATTGTTTGAAATGTATATATTATAAATTTTTATATTTGTAATGAATTTTTTTTTCACAAAAATTTTGAATTTTCACACTGGTGCAATTGCAAAACGGTTTATTTGGTGAAATGTGTTGTTATTAAAATGACACATTTCAACAATATGGAATTTATCAGTGTTAATGAAAACAATGATAAAGGGGTTCTCATTTTAATGACCTTGATGTTGAGAATCATTTTTAGTGATGTAAAAACACATTGTGTTGTCTTAAAAGGCATATCTATGGTAGTGGGAATTCAATTTTATTTGTAGTGACAATGATATCCTTATACAGGAATAAAATGAATTGGATTTGAAGACAATGTGTTCATAATACCAATGAGTATGTGTTGTGTTGCTAGATGAGGGAGGAGGTAAATTCATGATATAATGGGATTATGACCATATATCACCATGGATTTCATGCAGGAGAGATGATCAGTTTTTTAAAAAATAAAAAATTATTTTTAAAATTATTAAAATTAAAACGAAAATTCATATACTCCATTAATAATTTAATGTGGAAAAAAGTAGAAAACTATTTTTCATAAAGATATATTCAAACAAAATTCCCTTTCAATTTTAAAAAAACCATTTGTTATTAAAAAAATATAGATACTAATTTTTCATTAATAAAAATAAAAATATTTTTTTACATGAAATCAAACAATCACTTATAAAATAAAAAAAATATTATTTTTAATATAAAATAAGAAACTAAATATTATTTATGAACAATTAATAAAAAATTCCCTTTCACATATGATGTAATAAAAATAATATATTCCTAATCAAAAAATATTGTATCAAAAAAATATTGATCCCATAAAAAATTAAAAAATATCCAAATATTCCTCTGAAAATTTAAATTAAAATAAATTATTTCATTTTAAAAAAATTAAAAATTAAATATACTTTTTGTTTATGATTTATTTGGGAATTAAAAATGAAATTTAATCTTTTATATTATGTTAAATAATTTTTTTTAATTTTTATAAATGATCCCATTTTAAATATAAAATATCAAAATAAATGTTTCCTTTACACAAAAATTAAAAATTTCAAGTAAAAAACATAAAGTTAAAAATAAATATTCCTCACTTTCCGTTTAAAATTATTTTATAATGAATTTTATCTATTTATTTTTTAAAAACCGTTATTTCTTTATTTTTTTAAATTTTTTTAATTAAAGTAGATTTATTTTAAATTTGTAAATTATTGATTTTAGTTTAAGTATTTTTTTTAACGAAAATTTAAAAAACTGTGATTTTTTAAGTGAAAGGGGGATATTATTTTTTCAATAAATAATAATTTTTGCCATTGATTTTTTGAAGGAATTATTTTTAAATATATATATATATATATAGTATGGGATTTATTTTCCATTACTTCAATTTGATTTAAGAAATTTTTTTTTCCTTTCATTTTTTATAATGAAAAAAAATCTAGTTGATTTATTGATATGGGATAAGTCAAAATACTATTACAAAATCAGGTCCTCACTTGTGTAAAGGATGTTCACAAAAGCCACACTGTTAGTCAAAAAAATCAATATGTTATTGCATAAATAAGTTAACATTGTTAATTTTTTTCAAAAAACAATTGTTTGATTGTTGATATTTATTTAAATTATGTTTTATGAAAATTCAATGAATTAAATAATATGGAATTAATAATATATTTTTGGAGGAATTAAAAAATATTAAGAGGCAATTTTGTATCTAAAATGATGTTAAAAAAATTCTAAAAAAGAAATTGCATACATATATTTGTTTTAATTACAAGATTAGTGTAAAAATAATAAATTATTTCTACACCGATGTTTAGAAGGTTTATCTATGTTACATCCAGGCATATGAAAACATATCTACACCATTGGTCTTGGTGTGTTGGTGTGGTATCTTCATGCACAACTTTATGCCTATGTAAATATTATTGGGACTTATTAACCCCAATCCATGATCCAATGGATTCCCATATACATATATTTAACACACTGAACCCCTTCATAATCGATGTAGGATAACCCAATAATCTCCCTCTCGTAACCACTAGGGCGATGATCATAGAAAATTTTATAGTGATCGAGAAATTCAATGTGCTCAAATGAAACTGAACAAAAATAACTACTATTAAAAAGAGTTTTATCAATGATAAAAAACATTTATCACCGCTTAAAAACGTTCATAGTCGAGGCACTATTATAAGGAAGTCACATTATCAATACTTAAAAAAGCGTTGATAAATGAAAATTTTATCATTGCTAAAAATACAATGATAAAATTAAAAAAATTAAAAAAATTCTATAAATCAAAGGGTAGACCCAACCTCTTTTAAGAGTGGTCGATCCCCTTTCAATAGTGCTAGGAAGTCCCACCTACGTGTGCCACCTCCATCCATTTAACCACGCAAGTCGCACACCCCCAAATTTTAATAGTGTAATACCACCCTACACCTACCTGCACACCCCGAACTCCCCATGGATTTGAACGTGAGAAAAATCCTATACACTATACAACTAATGTCCTACTGACCCGCACACCAGATCTGTCTCCGCCTCAATTTCATGACCTACATGACTGGACTGATGATTTTTAACCGCAAAGAATCCCCACATCAACCGCATTCCAACTCTTCCATGACCGCATAACTTGACCGTGTTCCACCCAGCCATGACCACCCTACACGTCATCACATAAACATCCCGCATCAACCACACTCTTCTTCCGCAATGAAATCCCAGAGAAACCATACCATGCTCCGCCCTGCACGCTTACACATCAACATCCATCTTCTATCACGGTCTTCCTATTCTATGACCTTGCAGAGCAACCATACTGTTGTCTACCCTACACGTCGACACATACACATCCCACCTCAACCATGTTCTACCTCTACTAGGACCTCCCAGATTGGTATGACTTCTGGATATCCTTGGCCACCGTACGGAAGTGTTCCCATGTGAAGGGGAGGACTGGACACCACCCTCCATTGAAACCGTTCTAAAAAATGTGGCCCAATGGACAATTATTTTTTGATGAGAATCATTGGCCTATTAGAACATGTTGCTTAAAATATAGTACATTGGAGGTTGGGGAGTTCATTAATGAGTATTGGGTGCCCTATGGGAGTTAGGTTTTGTTTAGGATCCCCTTGCTTGGGTACCCCTAGGGAGTTTCGATTTCCGGTGTAGGAGTTGTGGTACCTTATATATTTCCTGGCTAGGGTACCCCTGGGGAGTGTTCCTTGGTGAATGGGATAGCTGGACACCACCTGCCCTAAAAATCATCCACAGGTGTCGTCCCCCTAGGGTTTTGCGGTGCCGGGGTTGGGGTATGCTTTGGATCTCCATTCATAGGTACCCCAACACAATGTTCTTAGGTGAAGGTGATAGTGGGATAGAGTCCCTCATAGGATTCCTCCATTCTCTGCTAGAATAAGATTGGAACATTGGTGATAACCTATTCTATTGAAGACCTCATTGTCATCTTCATGAGGGGTCATGGGACTCCAAGGCACTGCTCCAGATTTTTGACCGTTTCTAATGATATTCCTCCAAAACATGACTTCAACCAGGTTCCTACCATTTATCTATGTAACATCATCATCATCATCATCGGGGGTGAGGGGTTTTAGAGAAAAGGGTAATCTCGTCGGAGGCTTGGAGTTTGAATACACAGCCTCCACTATTATATAGTAAAATATTCCATTATATTTTCATTTCCCTCAGCAAAAATTCCTCTCATCCTTTAATAGATAGAAAGGTGGGATAGAAAAATATTTTATTTATAACACCAATTAATATTGAGGAAGTACCAAACACTATTTTTTAATTATAATAAATTTATTGACTGAATATTAAAAAGATATCAAAACTAACCAATTTATTTATGTATTTTGAGTATTGTTCATATTAAATTTAGAGATAAATCCTATATTCTACATCAACTTCATATCAATTAGATGGGAATTAATTTGATACACAGTGTGATCAGTATGACTCAAAGTGTATGTATTTAGTTTATAATATTATTTGACCCATTAATATTACTATCTTATGAACTACCATTATTTGATTCATGACTCATGATTTTGATATATGATATGCACACTTGTGAAAAAAAAAAGTTTAACACGTCTGCATTTTTCACATCGGTTCTATATAACCGACATGTAATGTTGTAAAAATTGCTTTATCATGTCGGATATAAAATAACCCACATGATAAATCAACATGAATTGGTTTTTGACATCGGATATAAAATTAATGATGTTATAAATACCAAGATTAGATTTATCACATGGATTATTTCATAACCGACGTGAATGATCAAATCTGGGCGATTTATCATGTCGATTATTTTATAACACGCGTGATAAATAAAATCTCAGTAATTTATCAAGTCGATTATATGATAATCGATGTGATAATGAATTTTATACATAGGTTATTAAATAAAAAATGTTGTAAACATAAAAAACAGTTTACCTAGTCAGTTATTAAATAACCAGTGAGATAAATCTTTTAAATGATTTGTCACGCCATGTATTTTGTCATTCTATTTTTTTCGATCGGGCGACCTGCAATTCATCTCTCCTGTGCTAAAACCTAGAAAGGATTCTTCAATTTTTTACCCTACATCATAGTTTTATCAGCATCATTCATCATCTTTATTATCACCAGATCTATTAGGTCAACTCTCAACACTCAAGTAAGCCTCACACGCTCAGTTTCATTTTTTATTTTTCACGATTCCCTAAAATTGTCTTTTGAGATGTTAGTTTTATATCTATTTTATTTCAATAATGGTAAGTTTCATAGTGTTCTTCTATACCACGATAAATTCTTTTCTGGTAAAATAAACCATGGTAGTGATATAATGCATGTTCTACGATTTTTTTTTCTACAATGTGTGTTCTATCATGTGTGTGTGTGTGTACTTTCATTTGTGTGGGGGTGGGGGTGTCTTGGTGGGGGGGGGGGGGTCTAGTGGATAGTGGTTATCTAGGGATTGGGGGTTTTCCAAGTAGGTGGTGGTGTCTAGGGTGTTTCTAAGGGGGTGGGGAAGGTGTCCAGTTGTGTGAGGGGAATTTCCAAGGGGGTACGAAGTGTCCAGGGGGGTGTTGGCCAAGGGGTGAGGGGGTTGTCCAGGGGGTAGGGGTGTTAAGGGGGTGGGAGTTTCTAGGGGGTGGGAGTTTTACAATGTGGTGGGTGTGTCCAGGGGTTGTCCAACGGGGTGGGGATGGTGTCCAGGGGGTGAGGGGGCTATCCAAGGGGGTAGGGGAGTCCAGGGGTGGGGTGGTGTCCATGGGGGTGCAGGGGCTGTCCAAGGGGGTAGAGGGTGTCCAAGGGGTTGGGGGTGGTGTCTAGGGTTGAGGGGTTGTCCATGGGGGTGGGGGTGTTATGGAGGTGGGTGTATCCTGGGGGTGGGAGTGTCTTCAGGTTGGGGGATGTCCAGGGGGTTGGGGGTTGTCCATGGGGGTGGGGGGTCCAGGGGGTGGGTGTTTTCCAAGGTTATGGGGGTGTCTAGGGGTGTCAAAAATGGTGGGGGTGGTGTCTAGGTGGTGAGGGGGTTGTCCAAGGTGGTATGGGTGTCCAAGGGGTGGGGTGGTGTCCAGGGGTGATGGGTTGTCCAAGGGGGTAGGGGTGTCCAGGGGGTGGGGGTGTCTAGGGGGGTGGGGTGTTGTCCAGGGTGTGTGGGATATCCAAGGGGGGTGTCCAAGGTGTTTCCAAGGGGGTAGGGTGGTGTCTATGGGGTGATGGGGATTTCCAAGGGGTTGTGGGTGTCCAGGGGGTGGGGGTGGAGTCCAGGGGATGAGGGTGCTGTCCAAGGGGGTAGGGGTGTCTAGGGGTGGGGTTTTCCAGGGGGATGTGGGTTGTCCAGGGGGTAGGGTGTCCAGTGGTGGGGGTTTTCCCAAGGGTGTGGTGGTGTTTAGGGGGTGGGGTTGTCCATGGGTTGGGGGTGCCTAGAGGGTTGGGGGTTGTCCATGGGGGTGGGGTGTCTAGGGGGTGGGGGAGTCTAGGGGTGTGGGGATCTACAGGGGGTGGGGGTTCCTAGGGGTTAAGGGTTGTCCAAGGGGGTTGGGCTGTCCATGGGGATGGGGGTGGTGTCTAGGGGTGTGAGGGTTATCCAATGGGGTAGGGGTGTCTAGGGGTGGGGGTGTCCGGGTGGTGGGGGTTGTCCAAGGGTTTGGTGGGGGGGTTGTCCCAATGGTGTGCGAAACCATTGGGATATTCTATCCCAACTCTTTCTGGGGCTATTCTAATGGTTTTAAATCATTGCGATAGGTTTAATTTTTAGTATTTAATGTATACATATTTTGATATTTATACATCAAATTTCTTGTTTAAAGAAGGGTGAATTTGGTATCCAGTTGCAGCAGGATCTATTCATTATATACCTTAAGAAGAAAGGATCCAAGATAAATTTATACTGTTATATCGTGATCCATATGAGATAGATGTAATCCTAAAATGATTTTCATATAAATATAAAACTGCTATATCTATGTATATTTATTTTTTGAAAACATTTTCATCCACATATTTTTCAAATAAACATATATTTGTTTTATATTCCAAAATTTTTTAACATTAAAATATTGATACATTCCATATAAATATAAAATATTATTATCTTAACAAGATTTATAATTTTTATATTTGTTATATTTAATATTTATCCAATGTTGATTTATGGAACATTGAATGAGTAATGAATTTGATGAAGGTTTTGATGCCTTTTGGAATTTTTTAAATGAAATGTTTCAAGCAGCGACATTTTTTTCTGTCGATTCCTGAAATGTTTGAATATGAATAAGTTGAAAAGTAGAGTGATCAAAGATCATTTGAGTTTTCATGGTTTTAATCCAGGTTATAACACTTGTATTTGGCATGGTGAAACTAGAAAGAATGTCAGATATACTTATGATGATGATTTGCAAGATGGTAACTCCGAAGGAATTGAAGAAATGATTCGTGATATTGTAGCATAACATATTGAGATAGAACTTGTAGTTTCACGTCTATATAGTGATGATGAAAATCCACTGTATCCTGGTTTTATGGATTTTACAGTTTTTTTGGTGGTGTTAATATTGATTAACCTGAAGGTGAAACATGGATGGAGTGACATATTTTTTACAAAGATTCTATAATTGTTGAAATAAATTCTTCCAAAAGTAAATGATCATCTAGATTCACATAATAAGTCCAAGAAAATATTATGCTCGATGGGATTGGGATACATGAAAATACATGCATGTCCGAATGATTGTATGATATATAGGAAGGAATATGAATTTTTTTTCAGAGTGTCTTAAATGTGGGACATCACGGTATATGTTGAATGAAAAATCACAGGCTCATATAGAGAATATAGAGATCCATTCCAAGGTTTTTTGGTATCCTTTTATAAATCATCATTTGAAACATTAATTTGATAATTCACATGATGAAAAAAGAATAATATGTCATGCTGATTAGAGGATATGTGATGGAAAAATATGACATCCATTTTATTGTCCACAATGGAAAAAATTGATGAGCAATATCCTAAATTTGGAAATGAAATTAGAAATCTCAGACATGGGTTGTGCACAGATGGAATGAATCCATACCTAATCATCAGTAGCACACATAGTTCATGGCCTATTTTATTTTTAATTTAAAACCTCTCACCAGATGTTTGTATGATGTGAAAATATGTCATGTTGATTATAATGATCTCTGGTCTGAAGAAACTCGGAAATTATAATTATTTTTTCTTTTCACCATTTATTGATGATTTGAAACTTTTATGGGAAGATGGTATTTGGGTGTATGATTCTTAAAAAATGTAATATTTTCAACTTCATGAAGTGATTATGTACACTATGAATGGCATCCCAACGAATGGAAATTTGTTTGGATATAGTGTTAAGGGGCATAAATCATGTCCAATTTGCAAACAACAGACTCCATATTGTAAATTTTATCATGGGTGGAAAACAATATACATGGTTCATCGAAAGTTTTGTCTATGGAACACCCTTGTAGAAGGATAAGAAATCCATTCAATAGCTCACAAGAATTTTATATTTCTCCAGAACCTTCATCATCTGATGTGTATTTTGAGAGGGTGTGAAAATTTTATGTGACATTGTTAAATACACATAAATATTGTAATGATAGAAATATTTGGAAGAAAAGGTCAATATTTTTTGAGTTACCATATTGCAGATATCATGAAGTGAAAACTAATATTGATTTAATGCACATGGAGAATAATATCTATGATAGTTTTATTGGAATATTGTTATATTTTAAAGTAATGAATAAAGATGGTTTGAATGCAATATTAGACTTACTATCAATGGGAATACATTTGGATTTTGATACAACTCTTAATAGAAGACAATCATTTATTCCCCTATCTTGTCATACATTATCCAAGAAGGAGAAAATTAGATTTTTCAGTTCCTTCATGATATCAAAGTGTCTCAAGTTTATTCTTCAAATGTAAAAAAATTTGTATCTTTGAAGGATTTGAAGTTGATAGGTTTGAAATGTCATGATGTCACATCATGATTTAACAACTTCTACCAGTTTCATTGCGTGGAATACTGTCCATTCGTGCCAAAAATACCATATTGAAGTAGTGTTATTTTTTCAATTAAATTTGTAAAAAGTGGTTGACGTGAATGCTTTGATCATTTTCGAAAAGGATGCAATTTATATACTTTTTCAATTGGAAATGTATTTACCTCTATTTTTTGATATAATAGTGAATTTAATGGTTTATCTGGTTTGTGAAATATATCTTTATGGACCTATATATCTTCATTGGATGTATCATTTTGAAAGTTATATGAAAATATTGTAGTGGTTTATTAAGAAACCATAACGATCTGAAGCCTCCATTATTAAAAAGTATATTTCTGAGGAGGTTGCAATGTTTTGTACGAGCTAGATGGCTAAGGTGGAGCACATATATTCTCCTCCATCTCACCATGAACGAGTTAATAATGAGGAAAATAGGATTTGTGACTTGAAATTCGAATCATTATCAGCTAAACATATGAAGAAGGTTGAATTATACATCTTGAATAACATAGCTGACGCTAAACCATATATCACATATCATATTACTGTGTTGAATCAATGTCATCCTAAACAGAAAGAAATGTGGATTTTGAATGAGCACAATAAAACATTTTTTTCATGGTTTAAAAAGACCTTACTTGGTTGATCAGATGTATCAGATACATTAAGATGGTTAGTGGGTGTTCCAAGTTTAAATATAATAACATAGTCCGGGTAGGACATTAATGGATATACATTTCATACAAAAGATAAGGACAATAGAAGTGCAGTTTAGAATAGTGGTTTATTGTTGTTTGCAGAAGAAATTCATTTTTCGTGTTCTAAAGACAAAAACCCAATTTCTCCATCATGTGCATATTATGGAATCATTGAAAAAATATGGGAAGTTTATTACTAAAAAATTAAGGTTCTTGTTTTTAAATGAAAATGGTTTATCAGTAAAAAAATTGTCAAACTTAATGAATTTGGAATGATAGTTGTTAATATGAATAGATTATATGGCACTATAGAATCTTTTATAAAGAAAACACATGAGAAATAGATTTTCTATGTATTTTATCAATGAGATACGTAGTGTTCTGTTGTTTTACATGGGAAAAACAATATGTTGGTCAGGATCAACTTGATGATGATGCTGATTTATGTGACATCACTATTTCCATGGAAATATTAGCAAAAAATAATGATGTTCATATTGGAGACTTGGTTTGTACCATAAGGAACGATCATGACGATGAAATTTTGGAAAACAATCCATTTGTGTATTCCTAATATTACAGGTAACATATTTATGTTTCTTGTTTACAATTATTATTTTCATAAAATGTTAGATATTGTAATATGTTTCTTTATTAAAATGTGTATTAAAACAAATAAGTAGAAATTTTTAATTATTTTAATTTTGTTTAGTTTATTTTATCATGTTTACCATTACATAACTTATATATTTATTGATTTTTTTAATAAAAATTACATTACCATGTTTACCATTTTTACCATGTTTCCCATGTTTACCATGTTTACCATTTTTTACAATAATTTAACCTTTTGTAACTTACATTTTTATTGATTTTTTTGAATGAAAATTAGAGTACCATGTTTACCAAGTTTACCATATTTACAATTGTTTAACATGTTTACAATATTTTCCATGTTTACTATTATATAACATAGTTCAGTCTTCCATTTTTTTTACATTAGTATTATAAAATTTGAATTTGTATATTTGTGAACTAATGTTTTCTTTTTTGAATTTAAGGATAATGAAAAATCAATCAGTTGATAAACCCCATGATTCTGGAAATGATAATTATGATCATACCTATGGGGAGGAATATTCACATGCTCCTCTTTATGTTCCCCAATATTCCTCATGTTCTCCCGTAACAACAAAGAAGAGTTCAATAGTTAGTAAATGTGAATGCACACATTTACCCAAATTATCACATTCCCATAGCCAGGACCAGAGGATACTCATTGAGTTTGATGAGAATGATATTACTAGAGGTCCAAATGAAAATGATTTTTAGAGTTTATTATCAACTCAGGGTAAAAAAAATTATGCATTTTTTATGATTATAGGAGAAGTGTGGAAAAAAGAAATAATATCTTAGTTGCAGGAGACAATTTTGGTAAGAAATTTTGCTATTATTTGACTAATATTTAAATGTTTCTAGTATAATATGTTTTATTTATTCTTTATTAGATGACATTTGATATTCCTAACAATGGAGAAGTGAGGAGGATATTTTTATCGATGGCTTTTAGGAGATGGATGGATTTTAAATCAACCCTCACAGATGATTTCATTTTTTGTCATAAGAATCATGACAATCCATGACATATATATCCTTTAATAAATGAAGACACATTGAGACAATTTTATTAAAGTAGAAGAAAATATTCATTTTTGGTAATGGAAATGCAATCTTTTATAATATTTCTTTTATAAATGATATTATAAATGTTTTTTTAATTATACATTATTCTTAATTTACAACAAACAAGGATATCTCATTAGGAGATCCAATCTAAAATTGTATACCCTCATAAATTATCTCGGGGAGAGTATACATTATTGGAAGAACAAATTATGGTGGAAAATTACAAAAACTGAGATCTAAGTCTTAAATATCTAGAGTGGTTTTACTTCCATCCCCTACATCTAAACAATAAAAATGGAAGAGATATTTGATGTGAAAAAGGGGAAATATATTTAGCAATAATCAAGAATCATATCCAAGAGTATTGTAAGATATTTATTTTATTTATATAAGATAATTATATTCTTTATATATTTTGAATCATTAAATAATTGTTAAATTAATTAATACAAGATTCTCTTGAGGATCAGAGCTCATAGGGGGTATTTACAGCTACTGGGATGAAAGATATTTTATCTACATCATTGGGAAATCCCGAACACCCCGGTCATGTACGAAGATTTTCGATGAGTGTATAGGTAAGAAAAGTGTTTCCATATTATTAATCTTATTCCATTGAGGGTGTTTATTAAAAAATAGAATCATTACAATCTAATGTTCATAATATTAATGAGATGATGGAGGAAAAGATTTGAGAGTCAGTACATTCTATGCTTACTATCATGCAGAGACAATTTTGGATTGCAGTTCCCACTCCTCTACATCCCCCTATAGACCACATTATTTATCATCCCCCTCCGCCAGTAGCTCCCACTCCCCCACCTCAGCATGCAGACCCCATTTTTTATCCGACTCCTCCACCACATATTCCTACTTATTGGGAGTTGTATGTTGATGATCCTCTCTATCATGTAGTTTCATATGGGCTCGTATATTGTATAGGAGATACAGTTCATCATCAAAATATAGAGGTAGAGAATCATAGGGTCACTGTATATGATATTATAGATAGATCATCTCATGTGCCATTACCTACAGATGAGGTGATGACAGTTGGACATAGTATCAGCCACTTTTTAGTTTGGCCATCCAAACTTATGTGACTCATTACCATATATGTATGTATGTTATATCTTTTAATTTAATTTTTTATTAAAGTTGTTTTAACATTTGAAAACTAATATATTTTTCAATTTATTTATAGTAATACTTAAAAGGTAAAGAAATAATGTATATACAACAACAAATAAAAATAGATATGACATCAGATATAGATTCTAGTATTCTTGAAAGATTGTCATGATATTCAAATTTGTTGGCTGATCATTTTTAGTTTCCAATGGATTCTCATGTTTGTGGACGTTTAATAAATGTGTGGATTGTGAAAAATGATTTCATGGATCTTGTTACTAGAGATAACTTGGGCATCAATGTGGTGCATATTTTATCCATTTAAGTCTTAACAACATTCCTAGAATTATATTTATTAAAAATGTACACTTACGTCTGTTTTTATTAGGTATCTTTTTAACATGTGTTAGAAGAATAAGATAACATATGTATATGGATTCATGGACCTGCATATGATTTCCCCTAAAGAACATTAATTGGATGAGGAACAAAGAACACATTATATTGCCGATATACTTGAACAGAATATAATCACACAGTGTTGGATGATGCCTTTTTGTGAGAGTTATGAAATATATATCTTGAAAAGTATTCTTTATATTTTAATTTAAAACCCCAATAACCTTAAATTTTCTTTTATCAAATTTGATCATTGGATGTTAGGTGATTTTTTCACAGGACAAAACACTTTATTGGATATGCTTTGTCCATCGCGATGTGTGGGGAAGTTTTAAGAATATATTTGAAAAGAACGATTCAATTTATAAAAAGTTATTTATATTATAATAAATTTTAAATTTTTCCATTTCATATTATTTTCTAATAGGGTATGGGCATACTTTAGAAAAAATACAAAGACAATTAGTACCAAGATTAAATATGTAAAATTAAAGGTAAATATCCATTTATAATTTTAATTTTTTATGTATTACATAAAATGATATTTTGAATTGAAACTCATTTAAATATAATTTTCATGAAAAATAAGGCATAATCAAATACGGATATTATATGTTAAGATTTATATATGAAATAATTATGACTGGAATAATAATGAACTTTGACTAGGTTAGATTTCCTTATAAACTTTTCCATAAAATTTCATTTGATTTATTCATTATACATGTTACCTAATTTACTTTTAATTTGTAGCTATTTTATGACCCTCAACTCTATAGTTCTCAAGAGTTCGAACACATACAAGTGGGATAGTCAAATTAATTTATAGGTTTGATTGGATTTTTTTTGTAGCATAAAATGTAATTTTGAATATTGTATTATAATTGTTTATTTAGTAGTTTTTTTGGTTAGATTTATTTATTTTTAGTTGAAATTGTATGTTTTGAATGTTATATATGTGAATATTTAATTTTTCATGGGTTCTTATTTTGAACTAGTTCTAGTTTTTTTCTGTTATAGATTCTGGTCTGGTTTTTGTTTGATTTTGGTCTAGTTTCTACTTATTTCAGGACTACGTTGGCAGATCATAATAATGGTATTGTGTTTTTTTTTAAAATGTTTTTTACATAAGTTATTTTATAAATGACATAATAAATTAATGGTTATATTTTATTACGTTGGTTATTACATAACCAACATTGTATATCATTTTCCACATCAGTTATTTATGAACCGACGTGAAAAACCCTTCAAAGGTTTGATTTATAACATCATATATTTAATAACTGACGTGAAAAACTATATACCATGCCATTTATTAAAAAAATTATGTTATAAATCGAGCCTCTGAGGGGTTTTTCACATGGGTTATTTAGGAACTGGCGTGAAAAACTATTTTTTTTATGATTTTTACGTCAGTTTGAAAATAATCGACATAGAAAACAATATTTGTAATGTCTCTTTTTATAATTTCAGATAAAAACAAATGTAAAAAAATAAAAAATAACCATCATAAAAAACATTTTTTGCACTAGTGGAAATGAATGAATTTATAACACTAGTATCACCTCCAAACATCTTTATTCTCATGTTATCCTTATATTATAATTGATATATCCTTTTTTACACTTATTCAACATCTATGATCACCATTTATTATGTTTCATATCCTTAGTTTATTAATAATGGTTTTAGAAATGTTATGTCTTAGAAGTTTTCTAGTAAATAAAAACTTAATGAGAGACTTTTATGAACTAGTTATTTGTGTTTTCATATTTCCAAAAGCATTAGTCATAAACTATTTTGGAATGGATCATTATGTTATGTAAGGAATATTAATCTACTAAGATGTGATATATATGTATGAAATAATTGGGTTAATATAGATGGTATTAGAGTAACTGACCTACTCAAAATTGAAAAAAAAATTACAAGTGACCAGTATCAGTCATAGTGTATCTTTTAATTTAAAATTGACAATACTCTACTGGAAATACAATCATTCTCAACGGTTCTAAACCATTGGGAAAGGCTACAGAACTGTTGTTATATGTTATATCAACAGTTTTTTAATCTGTAGAGAAGTAGCCGTTGGGAATGCTTTTCCCAACAGTTTACAGTGAACCATTGGGATAGGGTGGGGAAAAATTAACTTATCCCAACGGTTGTGCCAAACCGTTGGGAAAGCCCAAAGACTCTCCTCTATAAAAATAGTTTCTAAACCGTTGGGAAAGGTTTTTTACCAACGGTCCATTGAACCATTTCTATAAAAAAGAATCATAGATTCTATTCTAATGGTTTGAAACCGTTGGCATAGCCTATGTTGTGCAAATTGAACAGCAGCCTTCAATTTGCACTGCAGCTCTGCAATTTGCACAGCATGTCTCATTTCATGCATTCCCACTCATTTTCAATCCAATTATTATACCTTCAATAAACTAACACATACATATTCAATTATTGTACCTACAATAACCAACTAATACATACATATAGAGAACAAATTCATACACATTTAATATATAATGCATTATGGAACTATACACATCCATAATTAAATTAGAAAGCATAACGGAATTATAAACATACATAATTCAATTAGAATTCAATTTAAAATTTAGATGAAAATTAAATGTGGAATATGAAATTCAATTCATAATTTGATCAGTTTTTGTGTACCATATATTTTTTCCTGAAATGATGTCCATTTTAAACAAAATACTTACACCTGGAGTGATGCTAGCCACATCGTTACTCGTATTGAGGCGATGTTAACTCGTACATGTCACAAATGACCCATCGATCGTTGTCCTAAAGTATCAACATATTCTGAAAGCATTTGATCGGTTTTCTGTATTCTAGTTGATGTTTTTCATTTAAAATGATGTCCTTTTGAAAAAACAGACATATAATTTGAGTAGTGCTGGCCACACCGCATCTTAGATTGAGGCAGGGGTGATTCATACACGTCACATATGAACCATGGATCATTGTGCAAAATAATCAACACAATCAGAACCTGTTTGGTCAGTTTTCTGTATGTACTTAAAATGTTGTCCATTTTAATCAATAGAGAGCCACTTAAAGAGATCTCAGCCACATCGTGCCTCGGATTAAGGCGGGGTTGACTCAAACACATCACATATGTCCCATGGACCGTTTTCAAAAATTATCAACACGTTTTGAATGCATTATTCTATTTTTCGTATGTCAGTTGTTGTTTTCACTTAAAATGATGTCCATTTTAAACAAAAGAGAGACACTATGAATGTTTTCATCCACACCGCATCTTGGATTGAGCCAGGGATGACTCGTACATATCACATATGACCCATGGATCGTTTTGATAGAGTATAAACACAATCATAATCCATTTGGTCAGTTTTTCGTATGCTAGTTTTTGTTTTCACTAAAAATGAATTCAATTTTAAACAAAAGAGAGACACTTTGAGTGGTGTCGGCCACACCGCACCTTGTATTGAGGAATGGTTTACTCGTACACGTCACATATGACCCATGGTTAGTTCTTCTAAAGTTTCAACAAAAACTGAATGCATTTGGTTGGTTTTCTGTATGTACTAAAATTGTTGTCCATTTCAAACAACAGAGAGACACTTAGACTGATATCGGCCACAACGCGTCTTGGATTGAGCCCGGGTTGGCCCGTACACGTCACATATGACCCATGGATCATTGTGATAAATTATCAACAGATTTCGAATGCGTTTGGTCAGTTTTCCAAATGCTAGCTATTCCATTCCCTTATAATCTTGTCCATTTTAAACAAAAGAGACACAATTAGAGTGGTACCGGCCACACCGCGTCTCAGATTTAAACGGGGATGACTCATACACTTATCAAATTACCCATGAATCTTTTTCATAAATTATCAACATAATACGAATGCGTTTGGTCGGCTTACTGTATGCCAGTTGATGTTTTCCACCAAAAATGATGTCCTTTTGGAACAAAAGTCATACACGTTGAGTGGTGCCGGCCACACCACGTCTCAGATTGAGTCGGGGTTGATTATTAAACGTCACATATGACCCATGTATCATTCTCCTAAAGTTTCAATGGAAACTGAATGCGTTTGGTCAATTTTTCATATGTACTTAAATTGTTGTCCATTTTAAACATAAGAGAGCTACATAGAGTGATCCCGGCCACACCGTGCCTCAGATTAAGGTGGGGTTCACTCATACACGTCACATATGACCCATGGATCATTGTACTAAAGCATCAACACATTTAGAATTTGTTTGATTTGTTTTCCATATGCCAGTTGTGCTTTTCACTTATAATCATGTCTATTTTAAACAAAAGAGACACAGTTAGAGTGGTGTCGGCCACTCCATGTCTCATATTGAGACAGGGTATACACTTACACGTCACATATGACCCATAGATCGTTGTGATAAAATATTGACACAATCTGAAATCATTTGTATGTTTCACGTATGACAGTTGATGTTTTTATCTTAAAATGATGTCCTTTTGAAACAAAAGATAGATAATTTGAGTGGTTCCGGCCACACTGAGTCTCAGATTGAGGCGGGGTTGATTTGTACACATCACATATGACCCATGGATCGTTCTCCTAATGTTTCAATTGAAACCGAATGCATTTGGTAGGTTTTCTGTATGTACTTAAAATGTTGTCCATTTTAAAAAAAAGTGTGACACATATACAGATCCCGGCCACACCGCGGCTCGGATTGAGCCCAGGTTGGCTCGTACACATCACATATGACCCATCGATAGTTTTTCTAAAGTATTAACACAATCAGAATATGTTTTGTTTGTTTTACATATGTACTAAAAATGTTTTCCATTCTAAACAAAAAAGATCCACTTAGATTGATCCCGAGCACAACAAGCCATTGATTGAGGCGGTGTTGACTCATACACGTCACATATGACCCATGTATCATTTTTATAAATTATCAATAGATTCTGAATGCATTTAGTTGGTCTTCCGTATGCTAGTTGTTCTTTTCCCTTATAATCCTATCCATTTTAAACAAAAGAGAAATAGTTAGAGCGGTGCCGACCACACCACCTCTTGGATTTAGATGGGGTTGACTCGTACACGTCTCAAATGACCCATGGATCCTTTTCCTAAAGTATCAACACAATATGAATGCATTGGTCAGATTTCCGTATGCTCGTTGATGTTTTTCACTTAAAATGATGTCCTTTTGAAACAAATGATAGACACTTTGAGTTATGTCAGCCACACCGCATCTCAGATTGAGACGGGGTTGATTCATACACATCACATATGAATCATGGATCATTATCCAAATGTTTCAATGCAAAACGAATGTGTTTGTTCAGTTTTCCATATGTAATTAAAATATTGTCCATTTTAAACAAAAGAGAGACACTTAGACTGATCCTGGCCACACCGTGACTCAGAATGAGCCCGAGTTGGCTTGTAAACGTCACATATGACCCATGGATCGTTGCGATAAATTATAAATAGATTCTGAATGCGTTTGGTCGGTTTTCCATAGGCCAGTTGCTCTTTTCACACAAAATCTTGTCCAATTTAAACAAAAGAGACATAGTTACAGTGATTTCGGCCACACCGTGCCTCTTATTGAGTAGGGGTTTAGTCTTACATGTCAAATATGACCCATGTATTATTTTGCTAAAGTATCGACACAATCAGAATGCGTTTGGTCAGTTTTCTATATGCCAGTTGATATTTTTCACTTAAAATGATGTCCTTTTGAAACAAAAGACATACACTATTAGTGGTGCTGGCCACACCGCATCTCAGATTGAGGCGGGGTTGATTCATACATGTCACAAATGACCCATGGATCATTATCCTAACGTTTCAACGGAAACCGTATGCTTGTGGTCAATTTTCAGTATATAATTAAAATGTTGTCTATTTTAAACAAAAGAGAGACACTTAGACTGATCCTGACCACACCACAACTCGGATTCAGCCCGGGTTGGCTTGTACACGTCACATATGACCCATGTATTGTTTTGATAAATTATCAATAGATTCTGAATGCATTTGGTTGGATTTTCATATGCCAGTTGTTCTTTTCACTTATAATCCTGTCGATTTTAAAGAAAAGAGACACAGTTTGAGTGGTGTCGGCCACACCACATCTCGTATTGAGGCCGGGTTGACTCGTACACGTCCCATATGACCCATGGATCGTTGTTCTAAAGTATCGACACAATCCGAATGCATTTGGTCGGTTTTCCATATGCCATTTGATGTTTTTCACTTAAAATGATGTCCTTTGGAAACAAAAGACAGAAAATTTGAGTGGTTCCGGCCACACCGCATCTCAGATTGAGGCGGGGTTGATTTGTGCACGTCACATATGACTCATGGATCATTATACTAATGTTTCAACAGAAACTGAATGTGTTTGGTCATTTTTCCATATGTACTTAAAATGTTGTCCATTTTAAACAAAAGAGAGACACATAGACTGATCTCGGCAACACCATGACTCATATTTAGCCCAGGTTGGCTCGTACGTGTCACATATGACCCATGGATCATTGTGCTAATGTATCAACACAATCAGAATCCGTTTGGTCGGTTTTCTGTATGCCAGTTGTTTTTTTCACTTATAATCTTGTCAATTTTAAACAAAAGAGACACAATTAGAGTGGTTTTGGCCACACCGTGCCTCGTATTAAGGCGGAGATGACTCAAACACGTCACATATGACCCATGGATCGTTGTTGTAAACTATAGACACAATACAAATATGATTGGTCTGTTTTTCATATGCCATTTGATTTTTTTCACTTAAAATGTTATCCATTTTAAACAAAAGAGAGCCACTTAGACTGATCCCGGCCACAGCGTGACTCGGACTGAGCCCGGGTTGGATCGTACACATTTCATATGACACATGTATCGTTTTGAATAATTATCAATAGTTTCCGAATGTGATTGGTTGGTTTTCTGCATGCCAGTTGTTCTTTTCACTTATAATCCTATCCATTTTAAACAAAAGAGAGACACTATGAATGGTATCGGCCACACCGTGCCATGGATTGAGGCAGGGTTGACTCGTACACATCACATATGACCCACGTATCGTTTTCATAAATCATCAACACATTTCAAATGTCTTTGGTCAGATTTCTATATGTACTTAAAATGTTGTCCATTTTAAACAAAATAGAGACACTTAGACTGATCGCGACCACATCGCGACTCGTATTGAGCCTGGGTTGGCTCGTACACGTCACATATGACTCATGGATCAGTGTGATAAATTATCAATAGAGTTTGAATGCGTTTGGTTATTTTTCCGTACGTTAGTTGTTCTTTTCACTTATAATCCTGTCCATTTTAAACAAAAGAGACACAGTTAGAGTGGTATGTTTTTTGTTTATTCACATTATTCAAAAATAGTATTTCACTATGGGTATTTAAATTAATTGTTTTATGAAAAGTTTACATTTAAAATTAGAATATCAAATAATTAATAGAAGATAAAACTTTTACTAAAAATCCTTGTGGAAATATTTTGGTAAACATGATTCATGAGAATCATCATGTGTCTATTAGTGGAATGGAATTTACTAAAAATTTTGTGGAAATTCATATAGAATATTTTTATATCATTCTTAGTATGGATTAGATTTTTATTTATCAGGCTATGAAACATTTCAGAGTTACAATGTCATGCCCAATGAATACATCTCTTTTATAACATACCTAGAATCTTTGATATTGATTAGATGTGTAAATCTTATTTACATTTATTATCATGATGACAATAAATAAAAAATATAATATAGATTTTCTAGTATTAAATGAAATCATGGATGGTGGGGGGCTGTCCGGGGGGGCTGTCCGGGGGGATGTCTGGTGGGTGTCCGGGGGGCTGTCTGGGAACGAAGGATGAGGGTGGGGGGCTGTGCGGGGGGATGTCTTGGGGTTGTTTGGGGTGTTGTCCGGGGTTCATGGAGGATGGAGGGGGGGGGGATATCCATGGGGTTGTGTTGGTGGCTGTTTGAGGGTCTATCCGGGGTCTAGGGAGGAGGGTGGGGGTCTGTCTAGGGGGATGTCCGGGAGGGTGACAGGGGGTTGTTCAGGGGGCTGTCCGTGGACCGATGAGGATGGTGGGGGACTGTCTGGGGGGCAGTCTGGGGGCCTGTTCGGGGTCGAAAGAAGATGGTGGGGGTTGTCCAGGGGGCTGTCCGGGGGGCTGTCTGAGGGGCAGTCTGGGGACCAAGGACGATGGTGGGGGGGCTATCCAGGGGGTTTTCCGGGGTCCAAGGAGGATGGTGGGGGTTGTCTAGGGTCTAGGAAGGAGGGGTTGTCCATGGAGTTCACAAACACACAACCACTAAAAGACATAAAAATCCATGATAACATGAAAAATATAAAAATAACTCAACTTCAATATTATACTACAGGTCTGAATAAAACCAACTACAATAATAGATTAAACATCAAATCTTAGTAATATTAGTCTAAAATGTAACGGATCATCTTGTACCACATCACCATCACCATCATCACTATTATCATCACCCTCGTCCTCATCCACATCATCATCCTATCCCTCCTCTCCCTTACCCTCCGCCTCGCCCTCGCCATCCGCCTCGCCCTCCTCCCCTCCCTCCTCTTCCGCATCACACTCCTCGCCATCATCATCGTCAGCATGGACATCATCTTGACCACCACTAGAACTTCCACCTAGTGATCCATATATAGAACGTATCGATGAAATATATTCATCAAAAGCTGGGATGGCCTATGGTGGAAGTGTGAGACATAGAACTTCAAAAAATTTCATAAATGCACTGTTTTCCCAAGGAGACAGTTCTGCTGTCTCTGTGTCCCTTTTTTTAGCCTGTTCATCATGTGACCTAACATGCTGCAGCTCGGGGGCATGACAACTCATACCTGAGGAGGGACAATAACTCATCGGGGCTATCCTTGGTCGGCTGTGTACTCTGCCAGGATGCTCCTCTCCCAAAACCTGATGTAAGTAATCAGTTGGCACAAAATTGTCTAGTTCTTGGGCATCGAGGGCCTCGAAAATCATCCTATTAAAAATAAAAATATATTATTAAGTTACAAAATTGATATTAAAATATATAATCAACATATTAAAACATACAATCTGCTTCTGAGTCTCTTCGTTGAATGCACTTTCGTCCTTTTTCTATTTACTCGAGTAAAATAGTTTTGCTCGAGGCACACATCCTTCAATATATTGTATTTGCCTCAACATTGACATTGAAAACTAAATTTATAAGAAAACATTAGCAAACTATTAAATAATTGAGAAAAAAAATTAAAGTGTAAGTCGTATAGAAAACTTATAATCAATTTTTATACCTGCTTCCTCTCATGATCAGGCATCGTAGTGCGTCCTAGTGTGTGAATGTATTTTTTTTCATCAATGTTCTATTTATTTTTTCTAGATGATTCCTAAATAAAATTCGAAAATTCAACAGATAGTATTAATGCAAAAAATGAAATTTATTTTTTAAAGAACTCAAATGTAATTAATCCGTTAAAATGGGTACTCATCCAATGAGGATTCATCTGATGATACTGCACTATAGGACAATCATCCACCACTGGTACTGTTTCTATCTCAGTGCCAACTCTTTCAACCCAGCCAATATACAACTAATTCTTGTAGGCTCTCCAAAGCTCACCTAAATCCTTTAGACGTTCCGGTCGTGCACCCTCACCATAGGGAAAATTAAATCGAAGATGACATCAAAATAATAATTCATATAAATACAAAAATAAATCAAGGAATTAAATAGAACATATTTTTTTTCCATATCTATGCCCATGCTCTATCCACGAACTCATGTGGAAAATGTCTCCACGATAGCGGGCTGACAGGAATGATGTCGGAGTATTTGGAAAGCGTCACCAAAAAACTCCGACATGTCTTCCCTGTTTTCTCAAAAATTTGGTTGTCTTCATTATAATCCACCATAACCTGTGTGCGGAGGTTCCACAATGAACGCATGCGTGTATTCCCCGTACCCACACCTCTTGTTAGTAGATGTATCTGTCATGAAATAAAAACAATAATTTTATCAAAACATGATATAATGAAAATAAATATTGTTATAAAAGTTTGTAAGGGTTCTATAAATATACATGCGCCGGTGTGATTGCTGAGCACCGCTAGATCCAAAGACACTGATGAAACACCCTGTGGTGGAACAGTAGTCAAAGACGATGGAATATAGAAGCTCGGAGAGACAGAAGTATATGGAAAAGAAGATGGGACAGTTTTCTGACCAGATTCTGACTTGGGAGGGGGAATCATCATAGGATGTGAAAATTATGGGCTAGAAGATGTAGAGGATAGTGATAACATGGGATGCCTAAATATCCAGGGGTCCCTAATGACACATCGGGATCAGAATGTGGGAAGTATGACATATCAGTGGGAGGGGCAGGGTCTAGTCGGGTACGCGCAGCTACTCGTCCACCTCTAGTATGAACCCTCCTCATACCACCGACTTGAGTACTAGGACCAGTACTAGGCTCCTCATCGAATAACTGTCGACGTATAGGTGGATTCTACAATAATGTTTTCAAAAAAAATTAATCACATGACATTATATATTCTTTAAATATATCAATTTGAAATAATGTACTCACTATAGGCAATAATGATGGAATTCCCAACTCCACCATTCGACGATTGTTCTACATCATTTTGTTCCATCGTCTCTCTTCATTTGGTTGCATTTTCTGATTTGAAAACAAATATACAATTAATTATAAAAAGGAAACTAATGTGTAACCCAAAAAAACTAAATATATGATTTAATAGGGGGATTCATTGGTAATTTAGCTATCAATTGTTTTAGAATAGCTTGAATGGATTTAATAAACCATAAAAGTTGTAATGTTCACCATGTTAGAAATATTGTTTGACTAGGTTTGAATACAGTTCAATTCCAATTTAGAAAATGCAATTAAAATAAAACTGAAAACAATAAACATCGAAAATTAAAATAACGGTCATGTCAGCTAAAACATATCTGTAATCAATACTATATCAATTTGAATATTACCAACCCTAACAACCCAACTCGAGGTAAACCAAATTAATTGAGAACATGGATAAATGATTCTATATATTTTCAACCACAAATTTAGGTTCACAATCAGCCATGACAATTGATCTATTAGATTCATCAAAAGAAATAAATGTATTGGTTCCAATGGCACTAGGGATAGTGTCAATTCCATTATCACCATCATCAAAAATATGTCTTGGAATTACTTCAACAATGACACCAAATTAAGGTTGAAGTTGGTATTTGAAATAAAAAACTTTTTTAGCCATTGATTCCAACACATATGGTTATTTTGTAGAAAGAGAGCGAGTCATATTAATTACATGAAATCCACAATAATCAATAAATGTGCTATGTCTCATCATCAAATCAAACCAATGAAATCTAATCATTGTGACTCATCCTTGAGAGTAATAATCAAATATTATTATTTTCTCAACAACTCCATAATAACCCACATATTCATATCGTGGTCTACTATCTGATGCACTGGAATAACAATCTGTTGTGGCAGTAACCATAACACTATCATGTTATGTTCCTATGTTCTTTTCTCGTTCAGTGACAATAAATTAGTACCCATTGATAACAATTGATTTACAGTCACAAACCACGGTATTAGGACCAAAATCCAAAGCTCTTATTTCCTCACAGACAGAGTCAGCAGACAATCTCAATACCTTCAATATAAATGAATATTAATCTTAATTATATATTGATATAATTATTTTAAATAGTAATATTTTTACCTTCAATTTTAACCAAGCTGGAAACTCTTTACTATGCATAGTCGCTCTCCTTATCAAAGATAAAGAACGATGCTTCCTATTTATCATTGTTTTATGTTCTCTATAGATAAAAATATGAATATTTTAATAGATATATATGTAAGATATACATAATCAATTTACTTACATGATATAGTCATCGAAAAAATCATAGTATAACAAAACAGTGTGATGTTCCATCTCCCGCTCTTCATGGCTTAATGTCTTCAATGTATAGGATCCAGGAATTCCTCCTGTTTGAAGAAGTGATGGAAAACTGGGATCAATATTCTCATACTATTCTTCTTCATTTCTCATTGGCCTGTTAAATCTTGTATTAAGATCAGACAAATACATCGAGTAGAAATCTATACATTCTTGAGCTAAGTAACCGTTCACGATAGAACCATCTGGTTGATTTCTATTTCAGACATAAGACTCTAATGTGAACATATTTATTTTAGTTGGATACATCCAAAGAATGTAAATAAGTCCTCTTAGAATTATTTCATTGGGAATATGTACATTCAGATGCAGTATGCATCTGAAAAATGATGGAGGATATATTTTCTCCAACTCACAAAAAAATAACGGGGCATCTGTCAACAATTTTTTCAAGAATGAATTGGAAAACTTCTTAGCACAAAGATCTCTAAACAAATGTCACTACCAAATAATATCCACTGTTACATTATTGGAAAAAATATGACACATTTCTATTGGAAGAAACTCATGCAGTAGAACGTGATAATCCCGAGTCTTCAAATATTTTAGCTTCAACTCTCTTCTGTTGACCCGTTTAGATATGTTGCTTGAATAGCCATCAGGAAATCTAATAGTCTCTAATACTTCTAGAAATTGTTTTTTTGTAGGTGTCATCACAAAAGAAGCACAGGGAAGTTGCCATTTATTTTCACTGATACACATAGGATGCAATTCGGGTCTGATGCCCCAATCCACCATGTCATGCTGAGATCGTAAATCATATTATGTCTTACCCTTGACATTTAGAAGAACAGAAAGAAACATTTCAGATATAATCTTTTCAATATGAATTACATCTAAGTAATGATGTTAAAAATTGGATGAACAATAAGGAAAATCAAAAATGACACTCTGCATCCTCCAATTGTAAAAGGTTTCAGTGGAAAAATGCTTTCCCTTTCCAGATTTCATTTGACCCTTCCTGAAAAAGAACTGAAATCTTTCAATTCATTAAGAAAATCAGTTCCAGAAATACATTAAGGTGGATCATTGGTCTCTATGTTATTATCATATCTTCAACGATTCATTCATAAGGATGATCCTTTGGAAATAATCGTCAATGTCCCATAAAACTAAAAATACATCGATGTTTCAGTCATCTGGATCGTGTATTCTTTATACAAACTAGACATGAATGTTTTCCCTTCGTGCACCATCCAAAAATCAGTGCATAAGCCAAAAAATCATTGATCATCTACATAAGCGCATCACATATCAGAAATATGTCTTCTGAACATGCATCGTATGTGCGCACACACACATCCCAAAGAAGTTTCAACACTTTTATTAAAGTTTTCATGTATACATCAATATCAATACCAGGATTAGAAAGACGAGATACAAATATACTCATGAAATTGAAAGGTTTTTTCATACAAAACAATGGGAGAATATTATAAATGTGTATAAAACTGACATTGTGCTGTACGAATTAGGCATCTTCCCAAGCGGATTAAAACAGTCACATGAACGACACGACGTCACATTATGCATGTCAGGTGAAAAATCAGGATGTGGAGAATCAAATCTCTACCATGAAAATCCATCTGCAGGATGAACCAACTCATTATTAGACTTCTTTCTCTCGGTATCATGCCATCTCATTATTATTGATATATCATCAGACATAAAAAGATTCAGGAGTCTAGGGATCAATGGAAAGTGCCACATTACATTTTGTGGAACACGGGATGGTGTTCCATCATATTTTGACTTCTAGCGGGATGTGCCACATTTTATACAATCATTTCGTTCAGCGGTTTCCTCCCAGAACAAACTGAAATCTTTCGGGCAAGCATGAATTTCGTTTCTTGAAAATCCAAGTTCCTCCACTAACTTCCATTCCATATAGTGGTTTGGGGGAATATCTGCATCATCTGGAAGTAAATAATTCAAGAGGGTAAGAAGGTATTCAATTTCTGTATTAGAAATCCAATACATATTTTTCCAATGAAACAATCAGATTAAAAATTTCAGCTTTTTCATTTTATCGCATTGTTGATATACTGGTGTCATGGTAGCATCATTCAATTTTTCACCCTATCAATATCATCATTTTCAGTAGATGCATAAGATTTCCTCATATCAAAGTCTTCTTTAGTCGAAATCCTTTCTTTTTCATGATGACGAATAAAAATAAACTAATCATCTAACAAATTCTCCATTCTGGTCCTTTCATTTCGATCATCACCAATATGAGATTTCATTTTCACCCTATTGTGATACCACAAAATGTAGTTTTCTTGAAAACCATTTTTGGTTATGTGGTAGCTGACTTCTTCATAGCTCAACGAAGGTCTACCAAAACAATTGGAACACGGGCTGTGTATGCAACCACTATCTGAAGCATTTTGAAAAGAAAAATCTATAATGCTCTCAATTTTTTTTTGAAAATTGCTTGAGATCTGATCGGTTTCATACATAAAAATTCTATCCACTCTGTAAAAAGAATTCATATAATTTATTTTTTCATAAACAATTCAATAGGATTGAACTTTACTATAATATACATTAAAGTAAACAATAAAGGAAGAAAATAATCAAGGTATCAACTATACATGTGAAAAAAAACAAACTAATGTGTTATTGAAAAAATGTAAAACCAATATGAACTTAATGTGTTATCACATCACAAAATGGCTCCACACATAACCATATTAGTAGGGTATCATGAACATGAATAACATAAACCTTGTGCCATCCTCCTACCCTACATGACCCCAACCACATTCCACAACTTATTATAGCCTTATCACATCTCACCTCACCTGAAAACACTAGGGAAATCATTGTACATCTCACCTAAAGACACATGGACATTTACATCACATCTTTCATAAAAAAACATGGTCAACCACTTATGAAGGAAGAGTAGGGAAGACATGGTAGCTATCCAACCTTATAACCACCATCCTAGATATTAGAAAAAATACCCACAACTAAAAACCTCTGATCATTGGTAATTTTATCTAACTCTAGTTGGGAATGTGTAGAAATAACATAAAATATGTGAAATATAGATAGCAAAAAATAACCAACCTATGGGTTCACACTAACTACATAATTACACATTTCACTACTACCATACAACACATAAACCATCAAAACCACTTTCACCACTATATGCAACACACCACACCACCACCACACAAGACACATAGCATTTCCCACATTCATTTATAAGACACATCATTCACAGTTACATTTTCCATTCATTAAATGTAAAATTAATTAAATCCATTTACCACACATCCATTTCTATTCCATATCTTTTATTTACTATCTTGTTTTTTTAACATCATAATTTATTCCATAGATAACCAGGAAACTAATAAAACCACCACACAATAACTCACCATCTCACAATAACCATCGTCACCATGATACATTGGCCAACCATCTCACCAAAACAACCACATATCACAACAAAAATATTGCACATCACAAACCCCCTCACAACCAAAAATACATCACCACATCATAAACCATAACCTCATCACACAACACCTCCACACAGCACAACATCACCTCACATCATCACTATCACACAACTTCACATGTCATATTCATGCCCACTAATGATCACATTACAACCCCACATATCAAAAAGCCCTACTGGTCAACTCAATCACCATACAACTGCCTATAACATACAATGAAACACAACAAAAAACCTCTCATAGAAGCAACATACCCCAAATTCCACAATTTATTCAAGGCCTTATATTACATTACCTATTTATTTAGCATTTACATTATAAAACAAATGATATTCCATGGGAAACTAATTAATTAACAAAATATTCGTTCATTTCCCTATTTTTCAGGGTGAAATCACATCAAATTCAAAACATAAAACTAAAATATTAGATAAATAACAATAAAAATAATGTAGCATATGTGTATAAAGAATAAAATACCTAATTTGAGATGATTCATATGGATTTTCACCTGTTCAGATGGGGGAGTTGGAGAGAGTAGTTGAGAACCAGATTGATTTTAGGGTTCTGTCGCGACACAGGGAGAGTAGTGACCCGATTATATTTGGGGAAAAGATTTACCAACGGCGTTTTAAAAACGTTGGGAAAGGGGTGTTCAGGGTACTCTTTCCCAGACAGTTCATCAGAACCATTGGCAGAGGGGTTCCCTTTCCCAATGGTTTTATGAAACTGTTGGGAAATGGTAACTTGAACACCCCTTTTCCAACGGTTTTATAGAACCATTGGAAAAGGGGTACCCTTTCCAAATTTTTCTAGAGAACCTTTGGTAAAGGGTTTCCTATACCTTCTATACCAATGGTTTAATAAATCATTTGGTAAAAACCCACGGGTAAAAACCACATTTCCAGTAATGTTACATTTAGTAAAAACAATTAGTGACGTACTAAAAACTGAGTAAACACATTCAGATTGTTTTGATATTTTTGGACAATAATTATTGAGTCATTTGTGACATGTAAAAATTAACTACACCATAATATGATGTACGTTGTGGATGATATGACATTAAGTGTGTATTTTTATATTAAATTGACATTAAATTGAAAAAAATGCGACATACTGAAAACCAATAAAACTAATTTTCATTGTTTTGATACTTTAATAAAACTATCCATGAGTCATTTTTTATGTGTAGGAATAAAATACACCTTAATTCGATGCACGGTGTGAATAATTTAATGAAAGTGTCTGTTATCAGTTTAAAATTGTTATATTAGTTCAAAATGATTCACTCACTAAAAACCAAGAAAAAACATAGTGATTGTATTTATAATTTAGGAAAGTGATTCATAAGTAATTTTGATGTGTATGAAGTAGTCTCACATCAAACTAATGAATAATGGACAAGTAGGACTCAAAATGTGGGCTTGCAGTTAAAAATGAAATTTTTGTAATAAAGTAACTAACATAGTGAAAATAAAGAAAATATATTCATATTGTTTTTATACTCTAGAAAATTTATTTGTAATTCATTTTTACATGTAGGAATCATCCTCACCTCATTACGATGCACGGTATAGCCAGTATAACCCAAATTGTCTCTTTTTATTTAAAATGGACATCGATTTAAGTTAAAACCACAAGGGGCATACTGAGAACCGAGAAAATTTATATTTATTGTTATTCTATTTTAATAAAATGATCCATGTGTCATTTTTGATGTGTAGGTGTAAACTGAACCTCAATACGATACATGGTGTTTCTGGTATGACTCCAAGTGTGTAGTTTTATTTAAAATTGACATTAATTTATATAAAATGAACAATGTACATAATAAAAACTGATAAAACTCATTCATATTATTTTGATACTTTAGTAAAATGATCCATGATTCATTTTTGACAAGTATGACTCAAATGTACCTCATTACAATTCATGGGGTATCTGGTATAACTCTAAGTGTATCTTTTTATTTAAAATTGCCATGAATTTAACAAAAAACAAAAAATTACCTACTGAACACAAAAAAAATGAATTCGGAATATTTTTATATTTTAATAAAATGATCTATTATTCATTTGTGACATATAGGAATTATCCGCACCACAATACGACATTCGGTGTGGTAGGTATCACTCCATGTGTCTCTTTTTGTATTAAATTGACATTAATTTAATAAAAAACAACATGTAACATACAAAAACTGATAAAATTCATTCATGTTGTTTTTTTATTTTAGGAAAAATATATACTAGTGATTTATGACGTGTATGGATCATTCAGACATCAATACGACACGTGGTGTGGCTGGTATATCTCTAAGTGTCTCTTTTTATTTTAAAATGACTTTAATTTAAATAAAAACAATATGTGACATACAAAAAACCAAAAAATGAATTCGGATTGTTTTTATGGTTTAATAAAATGATCCATGGGTCATTTGTGATGTGTAGAAGTCAATTTAACCTCTATCTGATGCACAATGTTACCGGTATGACCAAATGATTCGGTTATTAGATTAAAATGGAAATTTTAGTTCAAAATTTGTCATTCACTGAAAACCAATAAAACACACTCTGATTGTCTTGATAATTTAGGATAGAAAATCATAAGTCATTCATGATGTGTATGAGGCAGTCTTATGTCAAACTGATGCAAGATATGTCCAGTATGAATCAAAATGGGTGTTTCTAATCTAAAATGATATTTTAGTAAAAAAACACAACGAACATACACAAAACTAAAAAAAGAATTCAGATTATTTTGATACTTTAGGAAAATGATCCATCAGTAATTTTTGACAGTTATGATTCATCCGTACCCCAATACGACACATGTGTATGACGCAGTCAGATTGTTTTGTTACTTTAGGAAAATGATCCATCATTATTTAAAATTTAAATTAATTTTAGTAAAAGAATAAGTGACATACTTAAAACTGAGAAAACACATTCTAATTGTTTTAATATTTTAGAAAAATGATCCATAACTCATTTGTAATGTGTAGGAATCTACCCCACCTCAATAGGGAACATGGTATGATTAGTATAACTCCAAATGTGTCATTTTTATCAAATATTGACCTTTTATTCATGTTTTATTTCATATTAATATTTAATTTATTTCTTTATAGTGTTACTAATATAATTTTTTTTCATATATAGGTGGAATATGTTTCTCGGGTTGAGATGATTTTTTCAACAACTAATACCATGGTAGGACATTATTGAGAGGGGATCACGATCATCAAAATATGAAATATTAATGTTTTAGAATGTTTTTTGGACCATTGTAATATTAATTTTATAAAAAATTTTGTTTGAAATGTAAATATAATCTTTTATTCTATATATTATGGGTGGGAATTTTTGTAATGATGATCTCAATCAAATATATATAGCTGGTTTGTTTCTCGGTGTACATTTTTAATTGCAGGTTGGATTTTGGGTGTTTTGTTATATAAAAAAACACTTCTTGGTGCTAGGCCTTTATCAGCACTAAAAAAGCACTGATAAAGGGCCCCACTTATCATCATTGTGATTAACATCACTTTTTTAGCCCAGTTAAAGGCCATTTTGCGCATTGTGAAATGCCATATGTGTAGTAGTTTTTACCACTCGTTCATCTTGTTTGGTTATCCCTTTAATGATATATCTATTTATTTATATAGATATTTAGTTATATTAATACGTATTTTAATATATATTTATATTAATATATATTTATATATTAATATATATTTACATATTAATATATATAAATATTAATAAATATATATAGTTATATTTATATATTTAGATTTACTTATATTTGTATATATATATATATTTAGTTATGTTTTTTTATCCGTAAATTTATTTGTATATTAATATATATTTATAAGATAATTTTAATTTTTTTTCAAAATATGTTTTTTTTGTGGGTAAAAATAACGAAATAAATACATATATAAAACTTATAGACACACACACACACACACATATATATATTATGAATATTTGTAAGTATAATTGTAGATGTTTATATATATTTACATATATTATATATTAATATGAATATACATATGTTAGAATATATAAATAAAATATATCAGTTTGTTAATATAGATGCACTCGAATATATATATATATGTATAGACACACACACACACACACTATATAGGTATATAAATATTCATATATTTGTGTTTTAAATAAAATTTATATTAGTTTTTATTTAGATAATGATTATATATTCAGATATATATTCTATATGTAAATAAGTTTAATTATTTATTTATAAAAATAATTTTTTTTGTGAATATGTAAAAAATATGTATATATTTTTATGTATTTAGTAATAAATAAAAGTACATTGTGAAAATGAAAAATTTTTAAATCCATAATATCAATATGAATGTAATACCTATGAATAGATTCAATCCCCATAGAAAAAGGGCAAAAGGACCCTCTTAAACGAGGCTAAAATTACATTAGATGTTAAAATATTTGGGTACCCCGACTGAAAACTCAATTTTTGAGGCCTTTTAAGATTTTTTTGGCCTTGAAAAATTTGAAAGAGGGTTCTCAAATGGCACTAGTGCATAGAGCTCATTTTAGGATTTGATTTGATATGTAGATTAGCTCAAACAAACAATCGGATCAAAACTTATTGCCGTTTGATGTTTGAGTTTAATTTTTAACTTATTGTAGATCTTTTACTAATATTATGATTTTTTTGTGTCTTAAAATTGTTATTAATTTATTATTACTTCATAATAATTTGAAAATTATTAATTAATAATAGTTTTTTATATATTTTATAATATATTTCACTAATCATCTTATATATTAGGTGTAAATTTTTTATATACTTATCTAAAACATATTTAATATATATATATATATTATTTATATCAATATAAATATATTTATATATTTATATATTAATATATATAATTTTTAATAATTTTTTTGGAAATATAGACTTTATGAGCACTAGTAAAAAAATCCCAGATAAAGCCCCCCCCTTTATTAGAACTACTAAAAAAGCACACAAAAATGGGGTCCCTTTAAAAGTGGTAAAAAATAACAGATAAAAGGGTAATTTTAACAGCACAGTTTTGGCACTGTTAAAAGTAACTTATATCAGTTCTTTTTTTTGGTTGATAAAGGTACCCCATTTATCAGTGTTTTTTTGGATGCTAAAGGGTGGCACAACAAAAACCTATTTTTATTGTAGTATCCCCACCTAGGCATCATTGGTATTTTTATCCTATTGGATATATGATACTTTGAAGAGGCTTCCATCTTATAGTTAATAGAATTCGGGCTGGCAGGATGTCACACATAGAGTTGAGAGTCTTACTTTTAGAATACATCTTCAAAAGTTGGTAAATAATATTATTTAATATGATATGTATACGATACATTCATATTGTTTATGGTCTATCCATTTATTACATTGTTTGATGTGTACAAGGGGATGTACAATGATAGTAGTATTGGAACGATGGTGATGAGAGGCAGTAACCGATTATTGTTAGTGGTTTTTTATGTTTTTTAGCTTAATATAATATTATTTTTTTATCATTTTATTTATATTTTTATAAATATATGAGATATATTAGAAAAATATTTGACATATGTTTGGGAGTTAGGGTAATACAGATGGTGGGTACAAGGCCCCGTGCGAGCATGTTTTGATGAGAAAAGTTTATCGTTGGTAGTGAAAAGATGTATTTAGAAAGGCATGGTGATTGTCATTGGTTTACGATTAACTCCTACTAGTTACTATGGAATTAAATTGATTTCATACGTTATCACAAAATTTAGTTTGCATGAGATCATAATCGTTCACATCTGTAGAGTACGACGCATGGTTTTGACCTCAGGTTGAAACTGTTCAGAGATTATTTATAGAGAAGGAAGAGTAGTGACAACATCAGGAGTAGCTCGTCAGTAGCAGTGTCAACAACATTATCAGATGATTGTGTATATGTGGTGACATACAAATATTTTATGTACTGGTTTTCCTCCATCTAATAGAATTAACCCCTCACCCTCTTAGTGATACTATTAATATGTTCTTTCTTATGAACTATTTTTATAATATAAATGATTATATTTTATAGTATTTTTTTTGATATTTTATTTTTTAGTGAAAATTATTTTTAGAATAATTTGGGAAACCCCTATATTAAGGAAATTATTATCCCTTTTAAGTTGGATCGAGATAGAACCCATTACATGACTTAATCCACAAACACAACATGGCCCAAATAAAGACATGGAAATTATAATTGGTAGAAAATCTAATTAGCTAAAAGTAAAATTCATATCGCCAGAAATACTATGGTAGAGAATCCTAGAATTAGTATTTGATTGAAAACCCCCAAGGTAGCCATCCATCCATTTAACCGCCGACCCAGACACCCAAACCATAGCTTCATTTGGGAACTATTGGGAAGATCATTAGGGTGGACAGATCTGCTAATAATATCGGCGACCTGCCTGGAAAATCATCATACCCTACTAAAGTGGGTTCATCCCCTATTTCCATCGACCCCTTCATCGAGTAAGGATATACCCTCATTTTTATCCCTCACTATCACCCTGGGATTGAGTCTTGCCTTAAACCACCATGATGATCAGAGGCCTTCCTTTTCCACTTTCCCATGTGCTTTTCTACCAACCCCCACCATCAAATAGGAGTTCATATGTTGCCATTGACCCATATGATTAGATTAATTTAATGATTATATATATTTATATGAAATGAATATATATTATTATTTTTTTGAAACATTATAACAATGTTCCATAAGTCATTTGTGATTTGTAGGAATCATACCCACCTCAATCTTATGCATGGGGTGATTGGTATGACTTTACTACTGTAGATATTACCGTTAATAGAATGAAAAATGGTCATTTACTATGTTAATAAGTGTTATTATCTTTGGATCTATTAAAAGGATGTCCCATTTATCAATGCTAAAAATACACTAATAATGACCCCTTTAACAGCATTGATAAAAGGGGTACTTTATCAAAGCAAAAAAATGATTATAAAATGGACCATTATTTAGGATTTTTTAACACTGATTAAAGTAAAAAATAATTTAAAAAAAATCTCCAAATTGAAGGGTGGGACCTTCCCCCTTTTATCTATGCTCGACCCCTTGTAACAGTGATATTATATCCTCCCCATTTCTTTAACAGTTCTAGGAATCCCCCCATTTTTTAACAGCACTAGGGACATGCATCACCCACCTTCATGCGCCCCTATCTCTGCTGGGATTCAAAACTAAGACATCTCTCATAATCTCACTCCTTTTCCACTCCCCTATATCGTTTTCCTATGTATTTTATGATATATCTATATATTTATGTTTATTTCAGTTTATTTTATTTTTTTATACTTATATATATATATAAATATATAAAATATATTTTTTGTGTGTGTATGTGTGTTTATAAATACATACATATATATATATTTATTTATTTATATATGTATGTTCATATATAATTATAATTATACATATTTGTATTTATTTACATATATTATATATTAATATGTATATACATATATTAGATTATATAGATAAATATATATCAGTTTGTCAATGCACAAATAAATATATTTATATATATAAACATTATATATACAGTAATTGTATATGTATATAAATATTTATACATTTTTATTTTAAATAAAATGGATATTATTTTTTATTTAGATAAGGTTTATATATTTTGAAATATAATTGACCTATAGATATGTTTACAGATATATTTATAAAATTAAATTTTTATGTGTGAATATATATGAAATATGCATATATTTTTATATATTTGATTGTAAATAAAACGACATTATGAAAAATGATATAATTTTAAAAAATTAATATCAATATTTTTTTAAATAAAGAAAGGATATATTATTGATCAATATAAATATACAAGAATATCCAATCCATAAAATGATCAACCCAAAAATGGTTATCCCAATACTTCTATAGCTCACGAGCTGGTTGACATCAAGATTAACCCCACACAAGATGAAGGAGAATTTTCATATTGAGAATTAATTAGAAAGCGACCATGTTTTCCTTATAATAATCCCAAAGATGAATTCTCATCTTTGTTTGACAAATCATTAACGGATTCAAGACAATCAGACTCCAAAACAACTTAATTCCTTCCTTTAGCCTGGGAAAGGAGGATCCCATGAAGAATGGATGATGCTTCCACAAAAACAGGGATCCGACATCCATGGAAAACCATGAACTGAGAATCAATCACCTGGCCATTATGTTGTCGGGCAATGGGCACCACCCCAATTCGACACACTATCAAGACAGACACATCTGTATTGATTTTAATGAATCATTTAGGATGGGGAATCCACCATGTTTTAGTTTTTTGTGATTAGAGCACCGATGGACACTCCTTCTACATCCACCAGTTCTTCCATTCAAAGCCTTATCCACCCATATTCGATCAAGTGAGGAATTATCTTCAAAATCCCAGTCATTCTTATGGGACCAAACAAGTCAAGAAAAAGTACACACTAACCCCACAAAATTTGGTTCCAAATAGGAAAACCAATCATTGAAAACATGGTCCAACTCCAAAGATGTGACTATGGACACCATACACCCTGGGGACCATTCATTCCACACTCCCACCACTCCCAGGAAGAGAAGAATAGTATGGAATGGAGTTTCAATATATTGAAATCATAGGGGGAACACATCATCCTCCCACATGTGTCATTGAGTAAGAATTTTTCACATCATTAGGACACCTAATAAAACCTAAAACCATAAAACCTTGAATTGGGGGGATAGAGAGTGCCCAAATATTCCTCCATCGATCATCTGGATGAGCCTTAGTAGACCCATGCAACACATTGATGTACCCCGACATTAAAGTGTACTTCCTAGAAGCATCCCAAACCAGCAGATTTTGTCACCACCCACTACGAATGTAATCAAGTTTCTAAAGATAAGACATCGATATGTTTCATTGAACAAACCAAAAACTCTATCCCAATCTCACACTTCTAAATAATCATCAATGAGGTCATGAACATTTTCATATTTGAACCCTGAAATGACAAGCGAAGAGACTCTAATGTTGACCCCATTGACCAACCACTGGTCTTCCCATACATTCACGTTATTCCAATCATAAGTTCTCCAAACACTACCACAATTGATCGGAAGGATAGCACCATAGATGATTCTATGCATAAATCTATTCTTGGGTCCAATAGAAGAACGTAGGAAGTCAGACTTTGGGAAATACTATTCTCTAAAGACCGTAGAGAAAAGGTAATTAGTACAGGACATGAGGCACCACACTTGTTTTTTAAAAAGAGTATCATCGAACCATTTAACTTTATTAATCCTATGGTCCCCACATGACATTGAAACATACATCTTATCCAACATGATCCAATGGGTGTTCTGTTTTCCATTAGCAGAACCCCACGTATGTTTTTCATCCGAGAATGAATCTGATCAACAAGTGTAACTGGGAACTTGATAAAAGAAATGGAGTATTAGGGAAAAACTTGGGACACATAATTAACTAGAAATTCATACCCTACTTTGGATATTTTTCTACTATACAAAACACTGATCATATTATCAACTTTTCCCATGAATGACACGAAACATGTTTCTTTGATCATCTAATAAAAGTTGGGAGCCCCAGGTATTTCTAATGTTTCGTGACTATAAGAAACCTACATGATCACTAAATCTCTTGGTTCATCATCATTGGAACACCTTTGTTGAAGGATAGTTTAAATTTAAAGTAATTATTACATTTCTTAGAATCCTTCTCAAAAACATTGAAAATCATCATGATTGAGTAACACTCAAGGGTAGTATCCTGAGAAAATAGAAGGAAATCGTCTGAAAATAAAATATGAGAAACATTGCTACATACCATGGATCCATGAATAGAACCATGCTTCATCACCATTAAAAGGATATGAGAAAAAAATTATCTACATGAATGAAAATGTAGGGAGAGATTAGGTCACCTTATCTTAAACCTCTCGAGGGTATAAAAATAGACAACTACTTCCCATTGATGTAGATTCAATATGAAACTGAAGTAACATAGTTCCAAATGTTAAGCATCCATTTATCTCCAAACCCTAGTTTTGATAGTACAAGATCGAGAAAATGTCATTCAGCTATGTCATAGTCTTTCATTATATCAATTTTCAAGGCCTTGACTCCTTTTATTCAATGTAGTGGGACATCATGTAGTGGGGTATCTCATAAGAAATGGCCGCATTATCATTAATGGTCCTCTGTGAGAAAAAATAACATTTATCTTAAAACACTAGAATAGGGAGAAAAAATTTCGACATAGACACCAAAATTTTAGAGTAATTTTTGTAAATAAAATTTTAGAGGATGATTGGATGTAACTTTGTAATCTTATGGGGGAATTTAGATTTTGGGATGAGGGTAATAACAGTCTCGTTAATATTTTCAAAGTAATTCATACCTTCCTAGAAATCCTTCATCTTCTTGATCATGCCCAGACCGAAAATGTGCCAAAACCATTTGATGAAAAGGGCATGACAACTGTCTTGACCAAAAAAAATCAAATAATGAAAATGGTGATGATCCCTTCACATTTCTTAATCAGAATTGTCTCCCTCTTGAGAATAGTTCATATCATCAGAAAAAATAATTTGGAAGTAGCTGGTGAGAATAAGAGGGATGTCAATGTAGTATGCCTTGAAAATATTTCCAAATAATTCCAGAATAATTAAATGAATTCTAACATCATCCTGCATCACTCTACCATGAAAATTGTCAAGGTGGAAGATGTGGGGTTTTCCCCTTCTCTTAGTATCTTTTTGGTGGATGAAACTAGTGTTTTGGTCAGCATCATTAATGTTAGATTATCTTACCTAGATGAATGAGTATATTTCCTTTTCCTTAAGCACACAATTCAAATACCTCTCATGGTTTGAGATATCCATAATCATAGAGTTGGAAAATTTCTGGGCATAGAGAAATTTTAACCAAAGTTCTTCCCTATTAATGTGTTTGTCTATGGGCCTAAACCTAGTTGAACTCCAATTCTTCAACCTGATATTATCATTCTGGGTTTGATAGCTAAAGCACTGTTTCAAACCCCCCTATATATCATGAATGGCCTCCTCAGAAATCCCACCGTAGAAACATAGACTCTCAAACCTAAATTTACACCCAGCTCTAAACTGATTCCTTTGGGGGGATGTTGAAAGAAGGATCAGAGAGTGGTAAGTGGCAACTAGGGCGCAGTGTTCAACAGAGTATGCTTGGAAGATAGATTTCTAGTCATCTATCCTAAAAAATATGTCCAGTCTTTCAGTGATGCATCCCTCTATTGAGGTACCCATTTTCCAACTGAAAGGAGAGCCTAAAAATCCTAGATCATGGTGGGAGTTCAAAAGTAGGGATTTCATAAAATCCTTTATAGTCTCATAACTCCTTAAGAGGCAACTTTATTTTTTCCAATATGACAAAAATATCATTGAAATCACCCCTAATGGGGAGAGAACCATAAATGTACTCAAAAATCCTATATTACATGTTCCATGATTTTCCCTTATCATGAATGGATGGATACCCATAGAACTCAATGAATAACGAAGAAGGGGAACTCGACGATTCAAGAATAACAACAATGTGGTTACTTGAGTAGTTTGAGATGTTAATACCAAAAAACATCCTTCAAAATAAGACAATAAAACACTACATGACCCTACCACCAAACATAAAACACTTTCTTAAAAAGGGATAAAGAACCACTTAAATGAGGATGAAAGTCCACTGAATGTTAAAAACATAGGATTACCCATCTAAAAACATAGTTTTAATGGTCTTATAGGAAATTTTGGGCCTTGAAAAATGAAATAGGGGAATCCTCTCTATCATTATTGTGTGGATATTTTCTCAATCTTTGATTTGATATGTGGCAGAGCTCAAACAGACACTCAGATCAAAAGTTCAATCCTTTTGAGTTTCGAGTTACATTATCAATTTATTTTAGATCTTTTATTAATTATTTTATTTCTTATGTCTTAAAATTGTTAATAAATTACTATTACTCAATATTAATTTGAAATTTATTAATTAATAATAGTTTTTTAATTATTTTATAATCCTTTTTCACTAAATATCTTATATTTTAAGTTTAAATGTCTAGTTAGCCTTATCTAAAATATATTTTATTTTTAGTGAAATATGATATATTTTTTGTAATATATCATTTATCAATTCTTGTAAAATAATATAGATAAATCCCCCTTTATTAACGCTACTAAAAAGTGCTCATAAATGGAGTCCATTTAACTATGCTAAAAATAGTGATAAAGGGGTACCTTTATTAATAAAAAAAAACACTGCTAAAGGGGTACATTTAACAAAAAAAAATTAGCACTATTAAAATCACCATTAATCAGTGGTTTTTTTAGCATAGATATAGGTACCCCCTTTATCAAGGCATTTTTTTAGCGTTGTTAAAAGGTAGCACTGCATAAATTTGCTTATCTGGTAGTGATCCATGTGTGTCCTCTTATTTAAAACTGACATATTAAAAATATATTCTTTTATATTTATGTTTAATTTATTTGTTTATAGTATTATTTATATAGAAATTGTTTTATTATATACGTGAAATATTTTTATCGGGTTGGGGAGGTTTGTTTTGCAACTGATACAATGATTTGTTTTTTTGAAAGGGGGTCTTAGGTGCCAATAAAAATTAAACATTTTACTTTTTAAATGTTTATGGATAGTAAATGAAAGTTTAATTATACAAAAATTGTTTTAAATGTATATAAAATGATGTTTAGTATTTTCAATGTAACTTTTATTTCAATTAAATTACTAATTTTAATGTTGGTGCATTTTTATATAGGTGTATTTGGTACAGTGTATTGTTATTAAAACAACACATTGCAGTAGTAGGGAATTTATCAACATTAATGAAAACAATGATAAATGGGTCCTCATTTTACTGATGTTGATGAAAACAGTGTTTTTTAGCGTGGTTAAATGCCTTTTTCTGGTGAAAAATGTATAGTTGTTGTTGTGGAAATTCAATTTTTTTCTAGTGACAATGATATCTATTTGCAGACATAAAATTAAAAGGACATGAAGACATTGTGGTAGTAAATCCAATGAGTAGGTGTTGCATCACTAGATGAGGATGTTGGTAAATTCATGATATAATGGGATTACAACCATATATCTCCATAGATTTCATAAAGGAGTGATGATCAGTTTTTAAAAAAATAAAAACATTATTTTTAAAATATTGAAAATTAAAAACAAAATTAATATTCTCCGTTAATAATAGAAAGAGTGAAAACATAGTACAAAACTATTTTTCATAAAGATATTTTAAACCAAATTTATCTCTCAATTTATAATATATAATTTTTTATTGAAAAAATATTTAAACTCATTTTTCATTAATTATATTCAAATAATAAATATAAAATAAATCTTACATTAACTTAAAAAATAAAATTTATTTATTTTTAATCTTAAAAATAAAATAAAAAACTAAATTTTATTTAAGGAAAATTAATAAAAAATCCCTTTTTCATGGAAATAATAAACAATTATATATTCCAAATTAAAAAAATATTTTATAAAAACAATATTTGTCCCTTTTATAATTTTATAAAATATCTTAATTTTCGTATTAAAAAATTAATTAAAAAATATTTTATTTACAAAAATATATATATACATTTTTTATTATTTAATTGGAAACTAAAAATTAATATTCTTCTTTTATATAAAAATAAAAAAAATTACCTTTTTCTAAATTATCTGGTTTTAAATTTTAAATACCAAATAAAATTCCCCTTATCCTTTCAAAAAAATTATAAATTTCAATTAAAATACTTAATGATAAAAGGAAGACTTCTTTATTTTACCTTTAAAAATACTTTAAATGAAATGTTATCTATTTATTTTTTTAACAAATTCAATTTTTTTATTCTTTAAATATATTTTAAATTGAAGTAAATTTTTTTATTGGGTAATTTTTTGATTTTATAGGAAGGAAATTTTTTTTTAACGAAAATTATAAAAACTATAATTTTTAAGTGAATGGTTGATATTATTTTTTTAATAAACAATAATTTTGTTCTGTACTTTTTCAAAGGATGTATTTTTTTGTTATTTTCTGAAAACATAGTATTGGAATTTATTTCCATTTAATTTAATTTATTTTTAAATAAATTAGGTTTCGTTGAAATTTTTAAAAGCAAATAATGGATTTGATTTGTTGATATGGGATAATCCAAAATATTTCTACAAAACCAGGTCTTGGAATGCATTAACGATGTTCATAGAAGCCACACTGCTAGTCTAAAAATAATAAATATGTTATTATATACATATTTTAACATTATTAATTTTGTTTAAAAATAATAATAGATAGATTATTGATACTTATTTAAATTATGTTTCATAGATTAAAGATGTCATATATAATATGAAATTAATATTGTGTTTTTGAAAGAATTAAAAAAACAGAGAGGGAATTTTCTAACTAAAATGATGCTAAAAATAAAAATATCACAAATAAATTGCATACATATATTAGTTTTAATTACATGTTTAATGTAAAAAATTATCTAATGTCTATATTTATGTTTAGGAGGTTTCTCTATGTCACATATGGGAATATGAATACATATCTAATCCATAGGTCTTGGTGTGTTGGTGTGGCATCTTCATGCATAATTGTTGGCCAATGTAAATGTTTTTTTGACTTCTTAAACCCAGCACAAGAGGCAAGGGTTTACCTCATTCATATATTTAACACACTGGATCCCTTCCTAGTCGATATAGGATAACCCAATAATCTCCCTCTCATAACCACTAGGGTGATGAACAGAGAATATTTTTATGTGAATGGGAATTTCAAATTGCTCAAATGCAACTATACAAAAATCACTACTAATAAATTTTTTTTTTTTCAGAACTATAAAAGCCTTTATCAGTTCTATAAAAGCGTTGATAGTTAAGGTTCTATTAAAAGGGGGTCCCTTTTATTAGTGCTGAAAAAAAGCATGGATAATTGCCTCTTTTATCAATGCTAAAAAAGCGTTGATAATAGTAAATAAATATAATAAAAAATTACGATATTTATTCATATATTAATATATATATATATAGTTAGTTATATATATATATTTACATTTATATATATTTATTTACGTTGTGATTTTCCATGGTGTTTTTTTATGATGAATTCTTATCAAAATTAACTCTCTGCGGTGGGAATCCATCATAAAAAACTAGTCACAAAAGCCATTATTTTTATAGTGATATATAAATATTATAACATAGTGATATGAGCTATATAAATAAATATACCAACACATTAAATATAGATTATATTTAATTTTATATATTTGTATAATATAATATAATTTATAGTATACTTATATAGTTTTAATAATATGATTGTGTTTACATATATATGTGTGTGTGTGTGTGTGATTATATATTATAAAATATATAAATACTATATCAAAATGTTTTTACATAAAACGATATATTTTAAACATACAATTCATATTAAAAAAAGATTTATTATTAACCTTATTTTCGTTATTTATATAATAAAAATTTAGGAAAATGAAATTAATCAATAAAAATATATAATAATTGGTTTTTTCATGGATTTTCAATGAAAATACCCATGCCAAATTGAGAGATGAAGACTTTCTTCCCCAAACACCACATCCATCTCGGCCTCGATTCCGCCACCTCTATGACTACACTGACGAATTCCTGTGGCAAATTGTCCCTGCCTCGACTGTGTTCCACCTCCTCCGTGACCGTATTACATGACCGCACTCCGCCCCACCATGATCACCTCACACGTCGGCACATTTACATCCCGCCTCATCCGCATTCTGCCTCTACCATGACCTCCTGGAGTGATCGTACCGTGCTCTGCCCCACACATTGGAACATCCACATCCCACCTCAATGTTGATTGATTTTTAATGAATATTTTAAACCTAATTATCAGAGTCGTAGATTTTAATACTTATGTTTAATTTTAATTTAATAATATAGAATAGATTTTGAGAATATTTGACTCACATGTAACATTTGATGTTGATTTTAATTCAAAAATCTTACATTTGAATCGTATAAACCTTTATACAACATTTAATATATATATATATACATATATATATATATAATTCTCCCTATATATTTGTAATCTTTTTAAGTTTTATCTGACCACTCATAAATAGAAATATATTTTTGTATAGCATACCTCCCAATCTCTGATTGTACCTATGGGTGGGCAAATAGGTTCTTGATCGAACAGTTAATTTAAAACCGAAAAAATGGAAGGGTTATAATAAAATGATTATTGGTTACTAAAAAAATTATTTTGATAATAACATATTTTCTATTGGTTTTGATTATTAATTTTAATAATTAAAAACTGATAAAATAACTGAATTTATAATTTTTTATTTTGTCATTAATTTAATATTTTAAATAATTTATGAGATAGAATATAACAAAAAACAATAATTTTTTTTTAATTTATATTTTTTTCAAATTTTTTTTAACATAAGGATTTATATATGATTTTCAGTTTTTTTACACAATTAGGGTAGATATTTTTATAATTCTTGGATTTTTTTTACATTATTAGGATTTCTCCGATGATCAACATTCCAACTAAGGATTTTACACCAGATAAAACCAATGTTTATCTTAGTAAAAGTTCCTAAAAAATAATCAAATTTTAATTTAAATGTTATATAATTTACATATGATTATTTATATTGTTAGTTACAATATATATTAATTATTTTGTCAGTTATACAACTAATTTTATTATTAATGCTTATATTGTAAATTTAAATTAGTTATTAATTATTATTTTTTATTTTTATTAATAATTATATTATAAATTATTAATGCCGTTGTTAATTAATTATATCTATAAATTATATTTGCAATTACTATATATACTAATGATATTATCATTTATTAATTTTCTTATTTACTTAAATAATTGTTAATAATTATATCATTAAAATAAAAGGACACTATTATATTGAACACCCAATCATTGATTCATTCCAGTGACATCATATTTTGGATTGACGTGTAGTCGATTCCTACACATCATAAATTAGTTATGTATCCATTACAAGAAAAGTTTCATTTAGAGGCGGTTATTTTTTGATTTGGAAGCGGTTTAAACTACCGCTAAAGTTGATATATGTATAAAACATATGGCGGTTCCTCCCATTCAATAACACAGATCCAAGCATGAGATGCATTTGGTTTTATCAGTGCTAAGAAAAAAGTGCTAATAAAAGGGGGACCTTTGTCAGCGCTGGCTAAAAGCGTTAATAAATCTACCTTTAATCAGCACTAAAAAAGTTGATAAATGTGTACCCTTTATCAGTGCATTATTTATCACTGATAAATGGGGGTATTTATTTTTTTTAAAAGTATAATCCTCCAACATAAGATATCATCCAATTCCAATGTAAATAATTCTTGGAGGAAAAGATAAAATCCATCAATTAGGTCCCCCGATGATTCCCAAAAGCAGCTAAAAAATGAGCCGCTCAATTTTCCTCTCTCCTAATAAAGGCAAAACAAGAGGAAGAGAACAAAGTCATAAATGATCTGATGATATCGATGATGGGAACATAGGATTTGAGGACACCTTCATCCTACTTCAGTGCATTGATAATAACATAGTGATTAGATTCGACCACAAAATATTTCTAGCCAAGATTCATGATGAAATGCATACCCTTCCAAATATAAACATCCTTTTCTAGAGGAGGAGACCAACCCAAAATTTATAAGGAATTATGATACAAAAAAAGAGAGTCAACGTGATCCCAGAGGACTACCCAAAGGCCAACAAAACCATCCCCATGGGTGGCTGCAGATGTATTAAGTTTGAGAACACCCAAAGGGGGAGGCATCTAACTAGATGGGAATAAACAGGTGAAGGTGGACGAGCATCCTCAATATCTATACACTGAGAGACCTAGTTATGAATCATGTAAATTCAAACCCTATTATCTTTAAAAATGTCCAAAAAAATTAAACTGTTATGGAAAAACCATATAATCCAAGCACACTGGTATTATTAGCACAGATAAAAGTTTTTAATAACAAATAATATAGATTTACTTAAAATTATTATATTTATATCCAAAAATAATGTGTACTTTTATAAATTAATTTAAAAATGCATGTGTGTGATTAATATATATTTTTCAATAATTCAAAAATATATATAATGTTTAAAAAAATTATTTATTAGATTATAATGAAATAAATATATATTTAAATTATTATTATATTATAATTAATTATTAAATAATAAATATATTTATTATATTTATCATACTTATAAATATATATAAATACTTTTAAAATATATATATTTATGATTATAATTATAACTAAATAAATATATATTTAAATAAATATATGATTACAATGAATTGGGTCAATAAATATATTGATGTGTGATTATAATTGACATACATATATTTTATGTATTCATCATGATTGTTCATCAATACATTACAAAAGTTAATACTCACATGGATAGAGTTTTAAAATCGATTAATGGATAACTGATTTGAAAACAATGTTAGTGTGATTTTTAACATCAGTTATGCAATAAGTGATGTCAAAATTTGGTTTTTTACATTAGTTATTAAATAACTCTTCATCCCCTCCTATTAGATGATTTACTCCCCCGCAAGGTGATTTTAAATTAATAATGATGCATCAATTCCAAGTGGTGGCTTTGATGGCCTTGTGGCAGTTCACTAGGACCATGGAGGCTCTATTTTTGTGGCATATCATTCCTCGGGAATTTTTTTCTTGTCTCCTCCAATAGTATAGGCCATTACTATATAGAAGGGTATGTAGTTCATTTTGTCTCTTGGCTCAATTAATATTGTGGTCGAATTTGATTATCTATTTATAATTGATGCACTGGAGGAGGAGGAAGGTGGCCACCATGCCTTTGGGTCTATTATCGACATCATCATATCATTAGAGCTTTTATTCACTTCCTGTCATTTTTCCTTTGTTTGGAGAGTGGACAATGATATATCTCATTTTATCACTACTTTTTGGAGTTTTTGAGGATCAAATTGTGGTGCATCCAATTCAAACACCTCTCAAATAACTCATATATCATTTTCCTATATTATAAAAATAATCCAAATGTATTTTCGTAATTTTGAGTAGGAAAATTTTCCTTTTTACTAAAATTGATGTATATTTCAAATAAAAAAGATGCACTTGTAGTCATACCAATCACACTATACATTATATTGAGGTGTGGAAGATTCCTATATGTCCCAAATGACTCATGGATTTTTCCCTAAATTATCTATACAATCTGAATGTGTTTTCTCATTTTTTAGTACACCACTTATTCCTTTTAACTAAAATTAATGTCAATTTTAAATAAAAAGACGCAAATTGTGTTTTACGAGTCACACAGTGTGTCGGATTGAGGTTTGAATGATATCTACACATCCCAAATGAATCATGGATCGTTTTCTTAATTTATTAAAACAATACATATATTGTTTCTTGGTTTTTAGTATGTCACTTTTCATTTCTACTAAAATTTTCTTTTAAACTAGAAACACACACATTAACACATACCGGTAAAATCATTTATTGGTTTGACATGAGACCAATTCCTACACATCACAAGTGATTTATAAATTAATTTACTAAATTATCAATAAAATATGACCATGTTTTCTCAAATTTTAATTAGTGACATATTTTGAAGTAAAATGTCGATTTTAAACTGATTACAGACACTTTGAGTCATACTAGTCACACCATCTTTTGGATTAAGGTGAAACTGATTTATAAACATTGTAAATGGCGTATAGATCACTATACTAAAGTATAAACACCATTTGAAATATTTTTTTGGGTTTTGAGTATGTTATTTGTATATTTTACTTAAATTTATGTCAATCTTAAATAAAAAAGACATAGCTAACGTCATACTGATCACATCGTATGTCAGATTGAGGTGTTGTTGATTCCTACATGTCCCAAAGTCTGAAAACAATCATAATATCTAAAGAATCTTCGAGTATAAGAAAACTATTCTGATGTGAGTAAAACTATAAATAAAAAAATTAAACATAAATATGAAATAATCCATTACATATATAGAATTCTTATCTTCAGGCTATTTTTGTACATTCTAAGATCAGGTATGATGCCCATTTGTTTCTAAGAAAATGCATATCTTATTATGAATATGATTTTTATCAATATTCATAAAAGTATTGTAAAATTATAAATACATAAAGGATTAATAAATATATTAATTTAAGTAGTAATTATCTTTAAAAATACCTATTTGGGGATGTGTGTTTTTTGATGGAATATGATCTATCTCATAAATTTACAAACATAATAACCAAAATATTTTTTTTTGTTTCATACAATGTATAAACATTATGGAATATAAGTAATTTGTTTTGATAAGTGTTTCGATAGAGAAATTGTATAATATATATCAGGATAATTAACCATTTTTAGAACTTTTCAGGGTCCTTGTACGCAATTCTTGTCCTCATGCCATGATTTAGGTGATATTTACACATTTTCCTATAATAATAGAATCCAAATTAAAACATAATATAAATTATTTAATTCTATTTTTATTTCTAAACTTTTGGATGTAGTGAATTAAAAATTGAAAAACATCACCATGTGTGGTCTGTTTGTTGAAAATCCATGCAGTGAATCCAAGAAATAAATATTTAGAGTATTCAAATGGATTTTAATGAGAATCTAGTGTTTCATAAAAATAGAAAAAGGATTATGTAATGAATTAAATGAAAAATATATTTTATATGATTAAATTTTATCATTTTACCCCTGCATCATTGGTATTAAGAAGATTATTTCATCCCCAAGTATTATTTCAAATGATATTCCCATATTTTCCACTATTTCATCCATTTGTTTTGATTCAATGTTTTTGTCTGTAGAGGTGACATTAGGACTAATGAGTCATTTTTTTATGGTGAAATCCATTGGATTGGTTTTGATATATATTCTTGAAAAAATATGAAATTTATTTAGTCATAATTAACATAGTATATCAACTTTGGGAAAATTAAATTAAAAAAGCATAACTCTTGTATAAATTTACAACTGAGGCTTCAAGAAATTCATAGTTGAGTATTTCATCTAAATTCATAGAAGAAATATATTCAGTAACATCCTATCCATACATTTTTTTCTTCAAAATCAAGTATGTGACTACTAGAACTTTGTAACGTTATATCCTCATGAACCTTCAATGTTTGTAAATGTGGATATTCAATGGGTGGGGAAAATGTAATTTTTGAAGATATTTTTAATTGGTTGGTTGATCCTTTAGATGGTTTTCAGTTTACATATCATTTCAACCCCTTACCTTTGTTTGACTATAATATCATTTTTCAGTTCAAACATTTTTCATTAATTTTTAAAGGTTTAGCATGAAAAATAAATTGGAAATGAATACCTCCATGTCGCCATATTTTTTTACAAGATGTGGCGGCCATGTGATGAATGTTTTAACCGCTAATTCAACCTTTTGAATATCTTCCTCATCAATTAAAATAGGTAGAACATAACTTGGATCATCAGCTATGCTCTTAGACTCTCTCACAAGATATGTTGGAAGTGTTCTACTATGTATCACATTATTTTGGATATTTAACACTGTATCCTTCTATTCATGGAGATGGGTGGGTGTTGATAGATATAAATCATAGTCATTATCACCCTGTAGAGTATCAGTATAAGAAAGGTATCACTATTCATCTGAATCACATTTTATAGAAACAATTATTTGATCATCTATTAACTTTTCCAAATATCTCTTTAAGGGGAATGAATCACCTCAAAGCAGGTAGGGGTGGGGGGGATATTCACATAATGGCTGTTCTGGGGTTATTTTTCTCTTTTCTTCCCCCATAAAAGTTTCTAGTTACTCTCTATGTCATTATAATTGTTCTAAAAGGGTAGATAGTATATCTTTCATTTGTTTCATTTCTTTATAATTATCCTCCTCCTGTTTTTTTATCAAAATATATTTTGGGTGTCACCCAAAAACCCACACCTCTGACATGACCGTATTATTCTAGCCACTTCAAGGCCTATGATAGTCGGTGTTCATCTGGTACTGGCATTGATGATTCCTGTGACTATGTCATATAGGAAATATAGGAAAATAATTAAACATTGTTATGTAATAGAGATTTAAATAAACAAAAATAATTATGTCATACATACACATATTTCCCACCATTTTTATGTATTTTAGTCTATTAGTATCCCCTTTTTATTTACTCATTCCTATTTCCACAAAACAAGGTGTGGGATGGAAGCAAATTTAGATTTGGATTCATTAATCCACATATAAATACAGGAATAAATTTATTTTGTTGTTTCATGTCATATAAATGTGTTACGGTAGATTTAAAATAAGTGTCATTTTTTCAAGTGAAGCATACCCCATCCTTGCTTTATGGTAGGGGTACGTTGGTTTTTTTCCCATCGCTTATTTGCAGCAATCATTTTCTATTTGATAAATAAAATTTTTTTCGATCAATGTGATGAATATATGTAATTTAAAATAACATATTACTATACAATGTGTACTTGAAAAGTCATATCTGCAATATGTCCAATAAATTCATCCCATGTTTCATGGGTTCTCATGTTTGCATACATAAGTGGTGGGTGCGTGTTTATTTTTCCTTCGACATCTTTAATATGATTCCTCATTATAATTGTGTGAAAATATATATGAATCCTTCCAACAAGAATTAAAACACATTTCTTATGGGATTCATGTACTATAAGTACACTCTTCTTACGATGGTGAATAGTAATTAAATATTTCGTTATTTTATTTTTTATTAAAAAAAATAAATTATATTCTAATGTTATTGTAATCTCCTTCCACATCAGTGTATTATGCGTGATCACAACATGGTGCCACAAATCTACATCAATCAACACACATTACTAAGTGATTTTTCCAATGTAACTTTGGAACAAGGCCTTGTTGGGTTTAAGATGTTTGGCCCTTTCATTCTATACGACCTCATATTTGATGCCTTAGATTATCACCTTAACGATTTTCTCTAACACCCTAAAATTATGGCATTCTTATTTTTTATTCTTCTCAGTTCTTTAATCACATACCATTTCATTAGATTCAACACTACCAATATGTTGTTTCTCTAGATCGGTAGCATCATCATTTGCAGATGGTCTTCGAACTTCTGCAACGGGAGAAGCAATAGTTTGAGAAACCTATTATTCTATATGATTGGGATTACCAACACAGGTAGAAGGACATTGTTCCTCTACACTGTGAGCACCAGTAGGTTGAATGACATGTTGTTACTTAGTATTGGGATCACCAAAATGTTCAGAATTCATTATATATATAATTGGTTTAACATTTGATTTCGATTACATAAATACAACATCGAATAAATAATAACATGCAGTAACACAATGTATATTACAAAAATTATATAACCTGGTTATTGAATTCTTTTTTTGTAATAGCTGAAGCAATTTGACCCCTCAATCAGCTATCCAAATCCTTTCATAATGGTCTCCTCTGAAATTCAAAACACCATCTACGTTGGGACCACTGTTAAATGATTGTTACATCCCAATGAAAGTGTCACCCCCATTTAAATTTTTTTCATCCCCTTTAGTTTTTTGGTCGATAACATTACAATTGACCACTTTTAGTTTGCGGTATCTAGAACATAAAATACATTTACTACCTATGATGCCATATTAAATGGTTCATCTTTGTTCCCTTCATTAATGAAATCAACTTTCCCAAATCCCCATTCATTTATTTTAACATCACTCTTGTTATAAACCCACTTGCATTGAAAAATAGGCACTTGTTATGTTGTATAATCCAACTCCCATATTTGTTTGATGATGCGAATGTATGACATATTCACATAAAATGGATTTCATTCCTTAGTACCAAAAATCATTCATTGCTTCAAACACAAGTGTAACTCCACTATTTTTCACGGTATTGTCTTCATCATATATATTTTCATATAATTTATAACCCATAATTACATTACCATTATATGAAAATACATGCACACTTGGTCCACTAGCTAACCTACTATGTTGTTCTGAAATTCAATCCAAATTTTTACCTGACTTGTTAAAAATATATTCCTGAAACCATTTTATAAATTTTTTATTATACATATATGATATCAATCTTTTTTCCCTTGATGGATTAAAATGTCTAATAATTTATTTTTGGTTTTAAAAATATGTGGAAACCTCACAAATATTATGAAAATTTAAAATGAGGTCCTATTTCTAATCTACAATATTGATTTTGACAATATCTCTTCTAGAACATCCTTCACCCACAAGAATCCCAGTGTGATGAGATTTCGGTAAAATAATGATTTCTACACTTGATAGGTATTCGATATAGAATTCAATGGATTTCTAAGAAATATATTTCTTTATAATACATCCCTCCGATAAAATTTTATTTTTGACATAACATTTCAAAATATTTATATACCTTTCACTAGGGTACATCCATCTATAGTGTATAAGACCATATAGTCTAATCACTCTCACTAAGTGAACCATAAAGTGAAAAATTATATCAAATACTTAGAGAAGAAATAACATTTCAAATTTATATAATATGATGAAAAGTACTCATTAAATAGCCATAAATTTGGCCAAATCTTTAAATTTACCACATATAATTTTGAAGAAGAAACAAAACATGGTAAATGAATGAAGATAATTCTTAGAAAAAATTGCAATGTAAAGCTATAGGAATTAGATCTTACATCAAAACATGACAAACATGTGATTGAAGACCCTTTAACTTTAAATTGGTTTTTGACATGAGATTATTGATATTTGATGAATACCCTTATCAAACACTTACTTCATTCATAAAATATCAAAACTAAAATATATTCTTCCTATAAAGAGTGTATGCAGCTGGAAGAAGAGAATTTCATTTTTCACCCTTCACTGGAACCAACTCTTCATATATTCCCATGTGATCTATGTCCAACCTAACATTAATATCATCCTGTATTTTTTCTGGTGGTTTTAGGAATGAACTGCTGGAACTATCACATAAATTTTTCTCAACATGCCTATCATCATGAAAATGCCTGACATACATATAATTCTAGTATGATAATTCAAAAAAAAACTAGTCTCTTTTTCTAATTGGTTTTAGTAAAGAATTTCAAAAACTATTTACCAAATAAAGTTTCAACATCTTTTATTTTCACAAATAGTTGATCACCTATTTGTGGAGACACGGTTGTACATTCTTCTGAACTTCCATCAAATGATGTCATCCAAGATAGGTACTTATCCCATCGGGGTAGTAATATAGAATGTCCTTAAATCAAAGTCTTCGATGAATGTTTCAAAAAAATTAACTATGTACCTTATTCTGAAACAATAACCACTTTAGTTATTTTAAATTTATATTCTAAAAAATTTCCATAAGTAGTAAAGTCATTTATCATCTCATACAACATGTCTCTCAATGAGAAATAATAATTTGGGTAATCATCATACATCGAAACACCTGAATCAACTGCACCTCTCTACGATTTATAGTTAGGATGGTATAACTCAAAGTGTCTCTTTTTTATTTAAAATTGACATTGATTTAAGTAAAAACAACAAGTAACATATTGAGAACTGATAAAATGAATTTTTAATATTTTCATAATTTTATGAAAATGATCCATGAGACATTTTTTATGTGTAAGATTCAACCACACCTATATATGACGCACGGTGTGACCGCTATGACACATACTATGTCTTTTTATTTAAAATTATCATTAATTTATGTAATAAAGAAAGAGTAAAATACTGAAAACTGAGAAAACCCATTCATATTAATTTTATACTTTTGAAAAAGGATCCATGAGTCATTTGTGACATGTAACTAAATATAATGCATAGTGAGGATGTTATAACTCAAAGTGGAAATTTTAATTTAAAATAGAGATGAATTTAATTAAAAACAACAAGTGAAATACTAATACTCGATAAAACACATTTGGATTGTATTGATATTTTTTTGAAAACAATCTAGTAGTCATTTCTGACGTGTAGGGATAATCCTCACCGCAATATGACACAATGTGTGTCTAGTATCACTCAAAGTGTCGCTTTTTTATTTTAAATTGACATTAATTTAAATAAAAAAGAGACATACTAAAAATGGAGCAAACACATTTGGATTATTTTTAATTTTTAGGACAATGGTCTATTAGTGATTTGAAACATGTATGGGTCAACCAAACCTCAATATGAATCACGGTCTGGTCGGTATAACTCAAAGTGTCTATTTTTTTTAAAATCGACATTAATTAAAGTAAAAACAAAAGGTGACATACTGAAAACTAAGAAAACACATTTGGATTGTTTTTATACATTATGAAAACGATCCATGAGTCACTTGTGACGTGTATTAGTAAACCATTCCTCAATCCAATGCATAGTGTGACTAGTATGACTAAAAGTTTTTGTTATTAGTTTAAAATTGTCATTTTAGTTCAAAATGTTTCACTCACTAGAAACCATGAAAATACACTCCTATTGTGTTAATAAATTAGTACATCAATTCATAAGTCATTTTGGATGCGTATGAGGCTCTCTCACATCAAACTGGCACACGATAGGACCGGTATGACTCAAAATGCATGTTTCTTGTTTGAAATGATATTTTAGTAAAACAACACAAAAAATATAATAAAAACTCAAAAAACAGATTCAGATTGTTTTGATACCTTAGGAAAACAGTCCATCAATAATTTGTGATAGGTAAAAATCTTCCACACCTCAATACGATGCATGGTTTGGGCAGTATAACTCCAAATGTGTCATTATTTAAAATTGATATTACTTTTAGTAAAATATAAAGTGACATAACAAAAATTGAGCCAACACATTCTGATTATATTTATATTTTTGGACAACAATCCATAACTCATTTTTAACATGTAAGAATCAACCCCACCTCAATAGGATGCATAGTATGACCGGTATAACACAAAATGTTTTATTATTATTAAATATTGATATTTTATTAACATGTTATTTCATATTAATGTTTTATTTATTTATTTATATTTTTAACTAACATAATATTTGATTTATTATATATATGGAATCATTATCTCATGTTGAGATGATTTTTTCAGTAACTGATACCATGGGAGGAATTATTTGAGAGGGTATTATAGGTGTCAAATGATGAAATATTAATGTCTTAGAAAGATTGTTGTACATTTGTAAATGTTATTATATAAAACATTTTGTTTAAATTCAAAATATAAATGTATTTTTTATATATACCATGGGTGGAAATTTTTATATTGATGATGTCAATTAAATTTATATAGAATGTTTTATTTTTAATATGCTGTTTAAATTGTTGGTTTTCTTCTAGGTGTGTTGTTGTATAAAAAACACACCGTTGGCAAATAGTCATTTATCAGCACTAAAAGAACTGATGTAACGTCCTCGTTCTGGGTGCCACTCAACGGGTGCCTCGAACCTGGTTATCCACATGACCTCAAGCGCATTTCCCCAAATGCTAGAGGCTGCCGACTAGCAGCGAGGGCCTAGGTCTGATAGTGGGGAATATATGCCCTCATTTTTCAATGTGTAGCGCAAAAGAATAAAGTAAAACATACAAAAACAGCGGAATAAATAAACCATACACAACTGATTAAGCAACAATTGTGGATATAACCAACAGTATATAAATAATGATTCTACATGTTTCATGTTCTATGAAAATAACCAGAACATGTTATACATGAATACAACAAAACAGAAACAGAGTACAACGAAACAAATCAAAATAGCAGGAAGCTGCATCGCGAGCCTAGGCTTGGTCCCATGCCCTCCTACTCATCTACAGCAATCATGTACCTATATAGGGAATCTTTCCCCTATCCACACCTGCAGAAACGTAATCTGTTTGGGCCGAAAAACATGACCCAAATAGGTTGTGAGAAATAAATTCCCAGTAGGCATCCACCAATGGCCCGTGCCCAACGGTGTGAATGCATGAAACAACAGTGTGCAGTAATAAAATACAATAAAGTAATAAGTACTAAAATTAACTAACTTAACCAGTTATATTTCCATTTTAATATCCATTTTAATCATTTAATTTTAAAATATCACTACAGTGAATATTCCAAGTAATCACTAAAAGTCCACTTTTGCGTAAACCCCTACCTTTAGGAAAAGAGTATCCAAAACAAGAATCTGCCCTCAGGCATAACATATTTTTCCCTCAGGCATAGGTAGTGTCGCCCTCAGGCACAAAATCAGTTGCCCATAGGTACAGAAGAAGTTTCCCCCATTCCGTAATAACTACTGCCCTCGGGCTAAACAATGTAGATCCCACGGGCTAATCACAACAACGCCCTCAGGATAAATAGACAACAAGGCCATTTCCAAGCAGTAAACAAGCAATTCATCTCAAGGAAATTCTATAATTACTACTTTAAAGGCATATGCTCGGGTATCCTGGCCAAACGGCTAAACAGTGGAACACACCCCTGCGGTGGTTCCGGATCCATGAAACGATCCCAAACTATAGTTTTACACATTATTCAATTACCTTTACATTTCTAGGTAGTTAATATAGCCACGGACTCAGCCACACGACACCCCAACATTGGTTCGTGGCACAAAAACACACAAAACACATGACAGTTGGAAAAAGTAACACAAAGCCACCAACCTTATACGCCAACGAGCACTATACACGAACATAAACTTCAGAAAATCACAAGAACGACGTAGATATGAGGAAAGAAAACATTCATTCATCCTCAAATAACTCCCTCCAGGGAATGAATTGGTAAGAAACACATCAGAAGAAGATAGGGCCTACCCGCGCAGTTCCAAACAAATTGTCTGAGGCAGGATCAGATTCCAGACGAACACCTGGTGGATCTTCAAATGTTTGATCATCCCCTCCTACTCCTTCCTCTGGTTCTAAGAATTCCCTATGAATAGGGGAGGCTACATCCTGATTTAAGAAAAAAACAAAGTACATGGCGTGAACTTCCAAGTACATGGCGTGTACTTCCTAGTACATGGAGTGTACTAACTTCATTTAACGGTTCCTCTGGTGGCACCGCAATACTGTTTACTTGTTGACATGAGTACACGACATGTGCTTCTGTGTACACGTCGTGTACTGTTGCCCAGCTGGCGGCTTCTCCACCGCCTAACTATTTTGGCATGCCGAATGACTGCACGACTTGTAAAGGACCGCTACATGACATGTAGTCAGTTACTACACCCTTCGTCACCGACATGGCTAAAAGCCTCGTGTACTCATCCCTACATGGCCAGAAGTACACGACGTGTGGAAAAAGTAAATGACGTGTACTTCCAAAATTTATGATTTTTCCCCATTTTCCATATTTTATTAAAAACACTTAAGGAAAAGAGAAAAGAAGAAGCACATACCACAAATATCAGAATCGGGTTCTTACAAACTTCCCCCCATATAGCAATTCATCCCTGAATTCCCCTTCCAAGGATGGAGAATATATAGTTGTGAACAATTCCAGCCACGGAGTATGTACGTCATCCTCCCGCTCCCTGGTCTCATCATGCACTCGGCAATGCTTCCATAGCACCCGTACGAGAGGAACTGATCGGCCTCAGAGAACCTTCGTGCTCCTATTAATGATATGAATCAGATGCTCCTAAAAGGACGCATCTGCCTCTAGCTCAACCTCCTTAGGATGAAAGCTGTGAGACATGTATGAATGATAGCTACACAACTGAGATAAGTGGAAGACGTCATGCATGGATCGATACCTCTTTGGTAACTGTTACCGATAATCAACCAGCCGGACTCTCTCCAGAATCTCAAATGGTCCCACATACCTATGTGAATGTTTATTCTTTCTCTTGATCTACTTGTTTCCCAACCTCGGTGAAACACGTAGAAAAGCCTGATCCCTGACCACAAACTCCAAAGGTCGTCTGCAGCGATCAACATAAGACTTTTGAAGAGACTGTGCGGTAGCCATCTGCTTCTGAATCAACTGGACCAGCTCAGATATCTCCTGCACAAGCTGTGGGCCCAGTAAAGCCGCCTCACCTGCCTCTAACAAGCACAATGGTGGCCGGCATGGCCAACAATATAAAGCTGCATATGGTGCCATCCCAATAGTCACATGGAAGATATTGTTATAGGAAAACTCGACTAAGGGTATATGCTTCTCCCAAAATCCCCCAATGTCTAGGACGTATGCACGCTACATGTCCTCTAGCACCTGTATCGTACACTCTGACTGGCTTTCTATGAAATATATTTCTCTATAATACCACCCTCTGATAAACATTGATTTTTGACAAACCGTTTGAAAATATTCATATACCATCCATAGGGGTACATCCATCTATAGGGTATAGGACCACATAGTATAATAACTCTCACTAATTGATCCATAAAGTGAACCATTATATCAAAGAATTATAGGAGAAATAACATTTCCAATTTATATAATATGATGAAATGTACTCTCCACATAGCCATAATGTTTTCCAAATCTATAACTTTACCACATATAGCTTTGAAGAAGAAACAAAATGTGGTTAATGAATGAATGAAATTCTTGGAAAAAATAAAATGTAAAGCTATAGGAATTAGATCTTGCATCAAAACATGACAAACATGTGATTTAAGACCATTTAACATTAAATTAGTTGTTGACATGAGATTCTTGATATTTGGTGAATACCCTTCTCAAAAACATACTTCATTCAAGAAGTTTCAAAACTAATATATATTCTTCCCGTAATGTGTGTAAGCAGCTGGAGGAAGAAAATTCCATTTTTCAACATTCATTAGCATCGACTCTTCTTATATTCCAATGTGATCTATGTCCAACCTAACCATAATATAATCCTTTATTTTTTTTTCAGGTGCATTAAAGAATGAACTGATGGAACTATCACATTCATTTTTTTCAACATGCCTAAAATCAATAAAATTCATGACATACATATAATACTCATATGATAATTCAAAAAAACTAGTCATTTTTTCCAATTGGTTTCAGTAAGGATTTTGAAAAACTATTTACCAAAATTAGTTTCCACATATTTTATTTTCTCAAACAGTTGATCACCTATTTGTGGAGACACTATGGTACGTTCTTCGGAACTTCCATCAAATGATATCATCCAAGATAGGTACTTATCCCATCAGGGTAGAAATCTACAATGTCCTAAAATCTAAGTCTTCAATGAATGTTTCATCCTAATTATCTGTGAAACTTATTCCCAAACGAGACACCATTTAGATATTTTAATGATTATTCTAAAAATTTTACATAATTATGAAATTCATTTATCATCCCATACAACATGTCTCTCAATGGGAAATATTAATTTGTGTAATCATCATACATCATAACACCAGAATCATCGGCACCTCAATACGATTTACAATTTGGATGGTATAACTCAAGGTGTCTATTTTTTATTTAAAATTGACATTAATTTTATTAAAAACAACAACTTACATATTGATAACTGCTAAAATGTATTATTATTATTATTATTTTATAAAAAATGATCCATGAGACGTTTTTGATGTGTAGGATTCAAACACACCTCAATATGACACATGGTGTGACTGGTATGACACCAACTGTGTCTTTTTATTTAAAAATAACATTAATTTATGTTAAAAAGAACTAGTGAAATACTGAAAACTGAGAAAACACATTCATATTAATTTTATACTTTAGGAAAATTATCCATGAGTTATTTGTGACATGTAACTAAATATAATGCACAGTGTGGCTGTTATAACTCAACGTGGTACTTTTTATTTTAAATAGAGATGTATTTAATTAAAAACAGCAAATGACATACTAAAACCCGATAATACACATTCGGATTGTTTTGATATTTTTTGAAAACAATATAGTAGTCATTTTCGATATGTGAGGATAATACTCACCTCAATACGATACATTGTGTGTCTAGTATCACTCAAAGTGTCGCTTTTTTATTTAAAATTAACACTAAGTTAAATAAAAAAGTGACATACTAAAAATGGAGCAAACACATTTGGATTGTTTTTATTTTTTAGTAGAATGATCAATTAGTTATTCAAAACATGTATGGATCATCCAAACCTCAATACGAATCATGGTCTAGTCGGTATAACTCAATGTGCCTATTTTTATTTAAAATTGACATTAAATTAAGTAAAAACAACAAGTGACATACTGAAAACTATGAAAACAAATTTGGATTGTTTTTATACGTTAAGAAAACGATCCATTAGTCATTTGTGACGTGTAGTAGTCAACCATACCTCAATCCAATGCATGGTGTGACCATTATGACTAAAAGTGTTTATTATCAGTTCAAAATTAACATTTCAGTTCAAAACTTTTAACTCACTAGAAACCAAGAAAATGAACTCCAATTGTATTAATAAATCAGTACATCATTTCAAAAGTCATTTTTGATTTGTATGAATCATTCTAACATCAAACTGACGCACGATAGGGCTGGTATGACTCAAAATGCATGTTTCCATTTTGAAATGATTTTTTAGTAAAAAAATCCCAAAAAACATACTAAAAACCAAGAAAACACAATCAGATTGTTTTGAAACATTTGGAAAACAATCCATCTATAATTTCTGATAGGTAAGAATCTTCCACACCTCAATACGATGCATGGTTTGGGCACTATAACTCCTAATGTGTAATTATTTAAAATTGACATTAATTTTAGTAAATGAAAAAGTGACATAATCAAAATTGATCAATCACATTCGGATTAATTTGACATTTTAGGACAACAATCCATAACTTATTTGTAACATGTAGAATCATCCCCACCTCAATAGGATGCACTCTATGACCGGTATAACTCCAAATGTTTGATTCTTATTAAATATTGAATTTTGATTAACATGTTATTTCATATTATTGTTTAATTTTATTTATTTATAGTATAACTAACAAAATATTTGCTTTATTATATATGTGGATTCTTTTTCTCATGTTGAGAGGATTTGTTCAATAACTGATACCATGGGAGGAAATTTTTTAGAGGGTATCATGGGCATCAAAAGATGAAATATTAATGTTTTATAATGTTTGTTGGACATTTTTAAATGTAATTATATAAAAAAAATTGTTTGAAATCTAAATAGAATTGTATTTTTTCTATATACCATGGGTGGAAATTTTTATATTGATGATGTCAATTAAATGTATATTGAAGGTTTTATTCTTCTTATACTCTTTAAATTGTTGGTTTTCTTCTAGGGTTGTTGTTATATAAATAACACACCGTTGGAAACTAGGCCTTTATCATTACTAAAAGCACTGATAAATTCCCCCCTTATTGTTGTTTCAATTAACAGTGCTTTTTTAGCGCTGTTAAAATACATTTTTCATGTTGTGAAAGTCCATATGTGTAGTGGTGTTTACCAATCATCCATCTTGTTTGGTTCTCCCTTTGAGGATATATCTATTTATTTATATATATATATATTGTAATATTTATTCATATAATAATATATATATATTATATATATATGTATGTATAGTTATTCATAAATTAATATATATATATTAATATGTATAGATAGTTATATTTATATCTACTTATTAATATATATATAGTTATATTTTTATTAGTATATTTATATATATATAAGATTATTTTGTAATACGTTAATAAAATATGCTTTTATGTGTGTGTAAATAAATAAATAAATAAATACATACATATATACAACATACACAAACACACACATATATTTATAAATATATTATATGTATATCTGTATGTACAATTATACAAATTTATATATATTGACATATATTATAAATTAATATGTATATGAATATGTTAAAATATATAGATAATATATATCAGTTTATTAATACATGCACACAAATATATATATTTATAGACACACATACATTATATAAGTATATAAATATTCATATATTTGAGTTTCAAATAAAATAGATATTATTATTTATTTAGATAAGGATAATATATTGGGAAATATATTTTATATGTAAATATGTTTATTTATTTATTTATAAAACTAAATTTTTATGTGTGAATATATAAAAAAATATGTATATATTGTTATATATTTAGTTATAAAAAATAGTAAATTGTGAAAAATGATAAAATTTCAAATCATTATATATCAATATGAATGTAATCCCAATGAATAAATTCAATACCTACTGAAAAGGGAAAAAATACCCTCTTAAATGAGGCTTAAATTCCATCAAATGTTAAAACATTTGGGTATCCCAAATACAAACTCAGTTTTGTTGGTGCATTTAGCAATGTACCGATGAAACTATCACATTAATTTTGTTTAACATGAATAACATCAAGAAAATTTTTGACGTAAAAACAAATCCGTTATGACAATTCAAAAAAAAGTGAACACTTTTTTCAATGGATTTTCATTAGGTCTTTAAAAAATGGTTTACCAAAAGCAGTTTCCACATCTTTTACATTCTCAAATAGTTGATCACCTATAACTGGAGATGGTGTTGTACATTCTTCTGAACATTCATTGATTAATGTCATCCAAATCACTACTTATCCCATCAGGGTAGAAATCTACAATGACCTAGAAACATAGTCTTGGGTGAATGATTCATCCTAATTGATTTTGTACCTTGTTCGAAAATGAGACACCCTTTAGTTCCTTTAGTGCTTTATCCTAAAAAATTTCCATAAGTAGGAAAGTCATTTATCATCCCTTAAAACATGTCTCACAATGTGATTTCTTCATTTATTTAATCATCATACCACATAACACCTGAATCCTCCGCACCTTAATACAACACACGGTGTTGCCTGTATAACTGAAAGTGTATCTTTTTATTTAAAATTGACATAAATTTATGGAAAAACAACATGTTACATACTGAAAACTGATAAAAACATATTTTTATTGTTTTTATATTTTATTAAAATGATCCATGTGTCATTTTTTATTAGTAGGATTCAACCACATCTCAATACGACACATATTGTGATTGGTATGATTCTAAGTGTGTCTTTTTATTTAAAATTGTCATTAATTTATGTAAAAAATGTGACATACTAAAAACCAAGAAAATGCATTCAGATTATTTTTATATGAATGTAAAATGATGAATATGTCATTTGGGACATGTAGCAGTCATTCTTACCTTAATACGACGAACGGTGTGGCCTGTATAACTCAAAGTGTCTCTTTTTATTTAAAATTGACACGAATTTAAGTAAAAACGAAAAGTGACATATTGTAAACCAAGAAAACACCTTAAAATTGATTTGATATTTTAGTAAAAAAATATTTTATCCATTTGAGAAATGTAAGTATCATTCACATATCAATAGGATTCACAGAGTGACAGGTATCACTCAAAGTGTCTCTTTTTATTTAAATATGACATTAATTAAAGTAAAAACAACAAGTGACATACTGAAAACCAAGAAAAAGCATTCGTATTTTTTCGATTTTTTATGGAAGTGAACTATTAGTATTTATTTACATTGAGGTATCATAAAAACCTCAAAAAAATTGATGGTGTGGCCGGTATAACAAAAAGTGTCTATTTTTATTTAAAATAGACATTAATTTAAGGAAAAACAACATGTGGCATACTGAAAACTGACCAAATACATTCAGATTGTATTGAAAATTTATGAAAACAATCCACAAGTCATTGGTGATGTGTTGGAGATAACCACACCTCAATCTGACACACGATGTGACTAGTATGACTAAAATTTTCTCTTATTAGTTTAGAACAAAAAATTTAGTTCAAAATGCGTCACTCAATATAATACAAGAAAACACACTCCGATTATCATGATAATTTAGGAAAATTATTTATAATTCATTTGTGAAATGTATGAATCAGTCTCACATAAATCAAATGCACAATTTGATTGGTATGACTCAAAATGTTCGTTTCAAGTTTGAAATGATATTTTATTTAAAAAACACAAAAAAAAACTAGAAACTGAGAAATTGAATTCATATTGTTTGGATTCTTTAGGAATGAAATCCATCAGTAATTTGTGAAATAGAGGAATCAACCGCATTTTAATTCGATGCACGATGTGTCCAGTTTAACTCTAAATGTGTCATTATTTAAAATTGACATTAATATTAGTAATGGAAGAAGTGACATATTCAAAAATGAGCCAATTAATTTGGATTGTTTTGAAATTTTAGGACAGTGATCCAAAACTCATTTTTATTGGGTAGGAATCAATCCCACATCAGTACTGACTGAAAATTACTTTTTTATTATCAAAACACTTTTGAGGTAAAAAGTGAGAAACCACAAAGACAGTTTAACAATGCATAAGAGTACAAAGGATAAAAGAAACAACCATGGAAAACCACCATACCTACCCCACCCTAGCAGATAATCCTGTATACATGCCTCACTAATGCATGTCCCTTCAGCAAACAGTCCCGTGCAGAAGTGCACGGGCACGGTACCGATGGAAAACCCATACCCTCTTATCCCACCTCAATAAGACTCATAGTACGACATGTATAACTCCAAATATGTCATTTTTATTGAATAATGACATTTTATTAATGTTTTATTTCATATAAATATTTAATTTATGAATTTATAGTATTACTAAAATAATGTTTTTTTTCTTATATAGGTGGAAGTTTTTGCTAGGGTTGAGATGATCTGTTTGGAAACTGATACCATGGGGGGAAATTTTTGAGAGGGGATCATGGGTGTCAAAAGGTGAAATATTAATGTTTTTGAACATTTTTGGGATAGTTTTAAATGAAATTATATAAAAAAAATTGTTTTAAATGTAAATCAAATTTTTTTCTATATACCATGGGTTGAAATATTTTTTTTGATGATGTCAATTAAATATATATATCAGGTTTTCTATTGGGTGTACATTTTAAATTTCAGTTTTTCTTCTAGGTGTGTTGTTTTATAAACATCACACTGTAGCTGGCTAGGCCTTTATCAGTGCCAAAAAAGTACTAATAAAGGCCCCCCTTATCACCGCTATGATTAAAAATGCTTTTTTAGCATTGTTAATGGCCATTTTACAAGCTATGAAATTTCATATGGGTAAAGATGTTTACCACTTGTCCATCTTATTTGGTTCTCCCATTAATGATATATATATATATATATTTTTATTCGTATATTAATATTGATTTATATTAATATATATTTATTTATATATTTATTTATATATTTATTAATGTATATATATATAGTTAGTTATATTAATATATTTTTGTTTATATATAATTCTTTATATATATTTTTTGTTAAATTTTTTTTCCATATATTTATTATTATATTAATATATATTTATAATAGTATTTTTAAATACATTTATAAAACATGTTTCTGTATGTGTGTGTATAAATTAATTAATAAATAAGTATATACATATATACAACATACAAACACACACAGAGAGATATATATATTATTATATGTGTATCTGTAAGTACAATTATACAAATTTTTAAATATTCACATATATTATATATTAATATTTATATTCATTTGTTAGAATATATATAGAATATATAAATGAGTTTTTTAATACAGACAAACACCAATATAAATATTAAACACGCACACACATTATATAAGTATGTAAATATTCATATATATTTTTTTTAAATAAAATTTATATTTTTTATATTTATATAAATCTTATATATTGAGAAATATATTTTATATGTAAAAATGTTTAATTATTTATTTATAAAATTAAATTTTTATTTATGAATATATAAAAAATATAAATATATTGTTATATATTTGGTTATAAATAACAATACATTGTGAAAAATAATAAAATTTTAAAGCCATAGTTTCAATATGAATGTAATCCTTATGAATAAATTCAGTCCCTACTGAAAAATGGTATATATACCCTCTAAAAATGAGGCTGAAATTCTATTAAATGTCAAAAAACTTGGGCATCGCGACATCAAACTCAGTTTTAGAGGACTTTTGGGAATATATTTTTCTTCAAACAACATGACAATGCGATCTCATATGTCACCAATGTGTAGATCTCATCGTATACTTCAATTTCATATGTAGTAGATCTCAAATGGACGCCCAGATCAAAATTTATAGTCTTTTGATGTTTGAGTTACATTTTTAACTTATTGTAGATCATTTATTAATTTTTTTTGATTTTTATTGTGTCATCAAATTATTATTAAATGATTATTAATTGAGACTAACTCGACAATTATTAATTATTAATATATATTTAGATATTTTATAATCCATTTTCACTAAACATATTATATATTAGGTGTAAATGACTATCTATACTTATGTGAAACATATTTAGCAAATATATATTATATTTATATCAATATAAATATATTTATATATTTATAGCTTATTTTTGACATTTTTTTTAAATATACCATTTATAAGTGCTATTAAAAAATCACTAATAAATACCCCTCCTTTATCAGTGCAACTAAAAAAGTGCTGATAAAAGGGTACTTTTAACAATTCATTTTTATCACTATTAAAAGTACCTTTTATCCATGCTTATTTTTAGCACGGATAAAGGTACCCCCATTATCAGCGTTTTTTAGCACTCCTAAAGTCTGGTTCTATGAAAAATAAAATATATGGTAGTGTACCCACCCAAGATTCCTTTGTATTTTTCACATACTTGATAGAATATACTTTCAATAAGCTACAATATTTTGGTTAATTGTATTGGGGAAGGCAGGATGACACACAAAGAGTTGAGAATCTTACTTTTAGAATACATCATCATGATTTTATAAATAATATTATTTAATGTGATATGTATATGAAACATTCATATTGTTTATGGTTGATCCATATATTACATAGTGTGATTTGTACAAGAGGATATACACTAATAATAGTATTGGGTAAATTGTTGGTGAGAGACAGTAACCGATTTTAGTTAATGTTTTTTTTAAAATTAATATAATTTATTTTTTTATCATTTTAATTATGTTTTTGTAATTATAATAGATATATTATTCAATGATTAATCATATGTTTCGGAGTTAGGCTAAGATTTATGGTGGGTACAAGGCCTCATGCATTCATGTTTGGATGAGACAACATAGTCATGGGTGGTTGAAAAGTGGTATTTAGAAAGACATGGTGATTGAAATTGGTTTACAATCGACACTGATTAGTTACTATGGAACTGAAGTGATGTCATCATTTAGCACCAAATGTAGTGTGTATGAGATCATCTTCCTTTTCGTATGTTGTAATGTCCCAGAAATTTGGTATAATTTTTTTTAAAATTATATGGAATTATTTCAAGACCGTGAAATCTAACAGCGCATGATTCCGAGGCCTGGAGTGCCCAGAATAATCTATCGATGTTTTGTTGAGTTTTAATTAGCATGTGTAAGCATTTTTCCTGAAAAAGTTGAATAAATCTTAAATGGTATCTCAGATCAGAAATCTTAGGGCACCGTTGCATTCAGGATGGCATGTTTACTCTAGGTGTGACTTAAGTTTAGTCGGTGTGGGCCTCCTGTGAAAAAACACAAAAAGGGCATAACCGTTAATAAAAAAATTAAATAAATTGTATTATTTTTCAAATTATTATTACTCAAAAAAGGTAGATCAGACTGAAAATCTGAGACCACCACTATACTCGTGATGGCATTCTTTATTATAGAGCATACTAACATTGGCTGGCGCTGGCCACCAGTGAAAAATAATTTTTGGCCTTAAAGAAAATAATTATGTAACAATTATTTTATTGTAAAATCCATAACTTTTATATAGTAACTCAGATTTGAAATCTGAGAGTACTGTCGGGTTCGTTGGGGAGTGTTTCGCTTAGGTAGAGCCAAACCTCGACCGATGCAGATCAAGGGTGTCCGTTATAATTTTTCCGAACTTTTTTTTGTGTATGTTCAGTAAACTCGTGATAGGTGTTATATAAATTTTGAATCGGCGCTCAAAATTGAAATCAGAGGGCCCTGTTGAGCTCGAAACGCTGATATTATCTTAAGAATACCATTACCTTGACCGCAGTAGGTCGAGGGTGAAAGTTAGTTTTCATGAATTTTGTGTGGAGAGTTAAAAGTATAAAAATAAATTAAAGAATAAATTTTATTTTATTTTTAAAACCTTCCATTTGATGTTTAGAGGTGGGGACCACCCGAACTAACAACCCCTAATTTAAATTCAATGTTGGGGACCAACCAACCCTTGAAATCTCCCATCAATGGGAGATAATGCTTGGTTTTCCTCCTGTTGATGTGCCAACTTAATTGATTTCTTTAATAAACTTATTTGGAACTTCACCATTTGGTTGGAGGATTGTTAGTAAAATGGAGGGCTCTGAAGAACTTGGAAAGAGATTCTTCAATGAAGAAAATACACTACAATGAAGAGAATCCTCCGGAATCAGAGAATGAGGATGACACTTGAGCCCAGATCTGAAACATCATGTGGGAGCAATGAACGTTGACGTCACCATCTCATCGGCTTCATCTTCTTCCTCGATCCACTTCTAACGGACAATCGAGGTAGGGGTTTTTATATATATTTGAATTTGTTTTTTTGATTATTCATATCCTAAATTAAGGATGACGATGGCCAAATGAAAATGGTCATCATTCTGCACATAAACGATTCTCCTCTTTCTTTTTATTCTTTCCACATTTTTCATGCGTTCTTCAATGCAGAATAATAATTAGTGCTAGTAACACAGAGTTTTGAGAACGATATATGTATGTTAATCCCTCGATTCAAGGATCGCAAATATTATATCTTTTAATTTTTCAGGCTTGGAACAAAGCCACAATGGCTCGTGGAAGGAGGCAACCAAATATTTATTGGCGTAGGGAATGCAATATTCTATTGAGAGAGACATATGGACGTGGAGCCATCGACTCGAGGATAGAGAATATGCGATCCTTTTATTTTTCACGGATAGAAAGAAGATGCAACTGCCAACGAAAGGAGAAACATGGCAGAGCAGGGCAGTCTGGCACGGCTGGTGCAGGTTGTGCGCACGTAGCAAGTGAGGCCTAGTGGATTCGGCCGACGATGAGACAGATTAAGCAGCGACACGTGTTGGAGGCGTGGAGGAGGTAGGTCGTGTGCGAGGAGGAGGTGCAGCGGATTCCCTTTCATGTACAAGGGTGAAAAATTGTGGAAGAAGAAAATTAAATTGGAGAGATGGAGGAATAGATAGGAAATAAAATTTAATGAAAAATGAATATAAACAAATAGATAGAGGTACTATTTGGACCCGCGTTCACCAAAATGGGATACCCCTTTTGTGTATGAATATCAAATGAGATTAGAGAGATAATAATTCAATTAAATGAAATAATAATAATAATATAATAATAATATTATTATTTATGGTTTTTAAAAACCTAATTCATCTGTATCATATCTATGCCACCTCGGTTTCACGAATCGTCAGTGGCAGTGTGACCCTGACTTCGAGACGAAAATTATGAGTCTAGTATTGGATGGATTTTTCTGGGTTTTTGGTTCAGTTACCTGAAATGATAAAATAATAATAATAATATATTAGTATTAAATCATAAACCATCCTTAACTCTTGTGTGTGACGTCCAATTGACTTTTCGTCTGTGGTGATGTGATCATATCATTAAGAATGGTGATTTAAGTCTAATGTTGAATATTAAATTCTGGTTCATGGCTCAGGTTCACAATACACCACATAACAATAATATTATTATTATGGGATCTTGTATTCCACATATCTCCCTCATACGGTGTCCAAATGATGAACTGCCTTCGAAACTAGAAACCTTGGATCGAGATGGTCCTTTTGGTATACCCTACTTGAGTTTCGATAAAGATGGGGTAAGTCCAGGTTGGATCGAGCACGAATCCAAACAGGCCCTCGAGACTAAAAGGCCAATAACATACAAACCGGACATCCAAGTGACACACTGTATCTTGTGTTGAGACCCCTTTTACATGGCAGTCATTTGGGATACTTCTTCATGGGACTATGTGGTAGTTGGAGAATTGACCAGTGGCTTGAGGAGAAGACCCTCTCAGAGACAAGCGAGCTTAGTTTAGAAACCCTTTAGCTATTTGTGACGTTGTAATAGGTTCCTGGGTGGGTCTAACGACGTTCTGTGACGATGTACTAGGATCCTTTGTGAGTCTGATGACATAATGACGATGTACTAGGATCTTGTGTGGGTCTGACGACGTACTGATGATGTACTAGGATCTTGTGTGGGTTGAACAACGTACTGACGATGTACTAGGATCCTATGTGTGTATGACGACGTACTGATGATGTACTAGGATCATGTGAGGGTCTGACGATGTACTAGGATCATGTGCAGGTCTAGTGAGGGACTAGGATCATGTTTGGGTTTACTCTGTAATACAATCCTTTGTGGGTCTAATGATGATTTAGGATCCTTCATTGATCTTCCTCTTAAAAGAGTAAAATGATTCAGTAATTACATCTAATCATCTCTATTATTTTACATATGATATACCTGGTGTGAGCTAAGTCTGTACCTTGTGGTATTTTTCCTTCGTGGTGATACCTTGTTAGTATTATTCTATGTGGTGTACCTATGTGGTACTTACCTTTTTGGTATTTCTTCCTTTTTGGAACAGTTGATCCCTAGGCAATTGAGTTGGAATATGTGTTTCCTCATGATTTATATGGGTATACATGATATGTTTGGTATATGTATGGAAATATTCCTAAGTATGGTTGTTAGTTGATTTCATGATTTTTGGTTTATCCTTTGTGGATTTTGTTAGACTTCGAGGGTCTCGGGGTCCCTACTAAGTATCTTTATACTCACCCCTACACGGGCTATGCCCTCACCTTGTTTTGTTGGTTTCATACGATGGATAATGCTGACTGAGGATGAGGGTACTAGGACTAGAGGTATCTCGGAGTTGGACCCTAGATGAGGTGTACCACAGAGACAAATTTTCGATAGATGTAGCTACCCTTCAGGTAGGATCCTTGGATGGTGTTCACAGGAGTTGTCTAGTTTACTTATACCTTCTAGTATCTTGTACATTCTAGTTGGGCTTGTATTCTGGCCCCTTATACTTACTGTACTCACTCTAATTAATATTCATTTTACCTTGTGTTTGTATCCAGTTGTGTACATGGTTGTGTGTGTATAGCTCATAAAGGGAATTCCTTCCCTTTTTTAGGGAAATTCTTCTTCGGTTCCAGTCGGTAGCCCCTCGCCTATGGAAGGCGGGCTTGGAGTAGTCATGGCATGGGCCCCGGGGGACGGGTCATGAAAAATTGTTATCAGATGAGTCGTTTCTACCGTAAAACATAAGTCTCTGATCTTATTGAGGGCAATAGTATTAAGTATAGTGAGTGTGGTTTTTAGTTTAGGGAATCCAGTGTTGGTGCGGCGGCTGATGTATCCATACACTACGACCCTGAGTTATGATTTCTGACTCAGTGCATGAAAACACTGATTTCATGTGTGTTTTGAAAAGTTTTCTTGTGTTTTGTTTGAGTCATCTCACCAGGTATAACTAAATGGAAATGGAATACCTATTCTTTATCAGGATTTCGTTCCGTAGATAGCCAACTAGGATTTCCGAGAGAGTACACGATGACGGACCACCGAGCGATGAGGCTTCGGTGTAGGGTCATCTTACTATGTTGTCACCATCGGGTGGTGTACCAGCAGCACCACCACTCATTGGGCAGCAGTTTCCACCAGCAACACTAGAGTATGGTGCATGCCGACTGATCATATTTAATGAGTTCCATCACCAGAGGCCTCTGAGGATTCTAGGAGAGACAGATTCTCACACATTTGAGGGTTGGATGGAGGTGTTCACTAGAGTCTTTCCCTAGTTGAGACACCGGTAGAGAAGATGGGGATCAGAGCTACTAGAATTTTTCAATGATTGACCATGAGGATGGTCCACGTAGTGATGATGCTTCGGTAAGTGGACCATTACCTAAGATAGTACATTCTTGTAGTGTTTCATCTATATCACTTCTCGTGGGTCAGTATTTACAAACAGTTGTATTGGTAGAGGACACATATAGGCTTAGTGACTTATGTGTGATTCAGCATCAGATACCCATTAGGTTCCGAGGCGTGCTCGACTCACAGTAGGCTGAGTACTGTCTTGAGGAGGTGGCTGAGAGTTATCTAGTGCTTCTATAGCTTTGGCAGGATGTCATGTCTAATAACTGAGTATTCATCGAAGAATACCAATCATTCCTTGTACTCCATGAATACGATATGATTAGTGCTTCAGAGCTTGGACATTTGAGCGAGGTGTCTTTAGTGACATCTGAGCTAGCACTATTCGTCTATGGATTCCTACTTATATTAGTGTTCTAGAGAGAACATTTCTGGTTTAATATTGTTGGGATGAGTGGATGTTGCTAGTGAACGTTAGTAGTGGGAATGTAGCAGGCTGGTGCCAGTCTCAAAGACATGCGCATGTAAAATGTTTCAGGAAGAGGATATTATAGGAAAAGATAAATGTACAGGGCTGTAGACATAGAAACAATGATAGGAGAGCTGCATGAGGTGGTTTACACATCGAGATGTTACAAACCACCGCCTATGTGGTCCCCACCAGGCTCAGGGAGTTGGAGGACATGGGAAGGGAGTTGCTGCATACAGTCAAGGAGTGCGAGAAAATTTGAGGTATGGTCTGTGGCTACTACTATTTTTCATATCAACATACATCAGCACTAATCATTACATCCTTCTGAAGGTTCCGGGCACATTAGAAGATCATGGGTGGATGTGCCCACTTGAATTTTTTTCATTAGAAATGATCAATATGGGATCAATAAGACAATAAACGCAAGTATCCATAGATAGAATCATAGAAATAGACAAAGAAGAAGGATGGTCCTGGAACCACAAACGAGGACAACCAAAGGTTGATTATAATTAATTCAATTAATTGACAAGAATTACCTTTTTGGGTGTTCCTTCTTCGTTGATATTCTTGATCATGTTCTAATGTGATTCATCATTGCGTCATAGAATCCAAGTGTAGACTTCCTCTAGTGGTGATCCACACATGCACCACATATCTCTCTACATTGCCAAAGGATTCTCCAGGTGATAGCGTGGAGAAACATTTTCTTGCGTTGTATGCCTTAGATCGTTTTGATCTGATCTAAGAAGATATCTCTTGGGCTTGAGAGCGTTCTTGTAGGAAGGAGTTCTCTCATTCTTGATGTAATTCTCCAGAATTGTTGTGCACAATGATTGGGGAAATGTGTTGGGGTTGTGAAGATATTTATAATCGGATTTGAGGTTATAGAGTTATGACAATAAACAAATGTGTTATAGATTTTATTTATTTCATTAACTCTTATTGAAAACCCCCAAGTTAAATAATTAATTCATTGACATGCACCCATGTGGATTGTAATAAATATCATTTAATAAAAAACTATTTTATCCTCAAAATCATGACGTGAAAAACTACACGGTGTGTAATAATTAATAGAGGGTGTGTATTTGGTTTTCATAAAACTACACAACATGTAATCATTAATACACAATGTGTAATTTTTTTTCATTTCCTTTCCAAAATGAAAACTACACAGCAGGTAATAATTAATACACGATGTGTACTTGTATTCAATATAAAAAATACACGGCATGTAATAATTAATACACGACGTATACTTGTTTTCATTTTATTCTTCCTCCAACCTTAAATTGATTTAGGCTTCCATGGATAGTTATTAAACCACGTATTGGAATAATCTTTATTCTACTTGAGATACTTGAATACACTTATTTTGTTACCGTCTAGGCCTCTTTCTCGTTGGAATTAAGTGGGCTTTCTAATGTCCAAGATTACTGTCTAGAAATTTGTCAAGGCACCCAAGAGAAAGAAGTTGATGAGGCATTGACGTGTCACCTCATAAGAATGCATACCATGTAATTTAATCCCTTTATCTCAATATATAATCAAGCAGGTTTCGTGGTAGTGTCATAAACATATATGCTTGTTCTTTCGTTCTTTGACTACTTGAAATAAACCCGTCGTTACACCATGGCCATGGAATTTCATGTGACGGTTATATTTCAATCAAAGGGTCAAGATATCAACATCTATAAATGGAGGGGAAAAATCCTTCCTTGAATTATCCATTAACAACATGTCATTTGTGATGTACCCAATGCACCCTACTTCCCGCGAACTATCTTCGTGACAATTTTCGTCAGCAAATCTATGTGCACGAGTCATGACATGAGTTAATGATAATATTCTAGTCGAAGGACCATTACACATGCTTGTAGATAACAATTATAGATGACACCAAGATATGTAGAATTACAACTGGCGAGTATGTTCTCATAATCTCCCATCATGGAGATTACCATGTGCAAACTCCATGAGAGAGTGTCTCGGATTCGTATGAGTACTCACACATGACAGTTTGTATACTATGTGTCCTATCATAGTATGTCATCCAATCGAAGAACATTATTAAAGAATATTGTTATATCATTTCAATGTTCTCATCATATCGGTGATCTTCCATGACCTTATTAATGCAACAAATATTATAGGACATTATTATATTATAGTCATAAAGAATAATGAACAATATATAATAAGTGTACATTAATGTAATCATAGTACAAATAGTTGGATCCCAGGAAACCAACTCTAACAATGTACCACTTTGACATGATCCAATTGCGTACAACATTTAGTCATATAGACCACACGTGATGATCTTGTTTATACTAAGACAAGGCTTTAGTCAAGGAGTCAGCCACATTGTCTTTTGTGAAAAAACTGCTCACTGCAACTTCACCTCTCTGAGAAAAATACCCCAATAAATGATACTTCTGAAGTATGTGCTTTGTCCACTAATGTGACCTTGGATCGTTTTCAAGTGCCACTGTGGGTGTGTCATCACAATAGATGGTGATAGGATCTTTACTGCTAGGTACTACATCCAACTCTTCGAAGAAGCTTCACATCCATACTGCTTCTTTATCTTCCTCATAAATTAGATAAAAACGCATGTTTATAATTAATATATATTTATTAATAATTGAAATATATATAGCCTTTTAAAAAACAATTTATAAGTTATAATTAAATAAATATATAATTAAATAATTATAATATTATAAATAATTTTTAAATAAAAAATATATTTATTATTTTTATTATTTTTATAAATATATATATAAATTATTTTTAAATATATATATTTATAATTATAATAATAATGAAATAAATATACATTAAAATAAATTTATTCTTCCAATGAATTTGGTTAATAGATATATTGATGGCTGAGTATAATTGAATTACAATTATGTTATTAATTCATCATGATTGTTCATTTATACATTATAAAAATTAAAACTCACACGAATAGAGTTTTGATATCAGTTAATCGATAAGATATGTTAAAAATATGTTAGTGAGAGTTTTAATGTTGGTTATTTAATAAGTGACGCCAAAATGTGGGTTTCAACCTCAGTTATCAAATAATTGTTCATCCCTCTCTCATCAGATGGATTCATCCCTCTCAGGGTATTTTCAAACTTAATACTAATGCGTCAATTCTAGGTGATGTCTCTTTTGACCTTGTGGTGGTTCTCTAGGACCATGTAGGCACTATTATGTAGGATCGTCTTTAATCATAAATTGCTTATTGGTCTCCTCCTGTAGCTGTGGCAATGACTATCATGAATGGTATGCAATTCATTTCATCTCTCAACTTGTGGTCAAATATGATTTTCATGTTATTATCAATGCGCTAGAGGAGGATGAAATTGTCCACCATGCCTTTGGTTCTATTATCAACATCATTAGATCATTGGTTCCTTTATTCTATTCTTGTTGTTCATCCTTTTTTGGGAGAGATGAAAATTGTGCAGCTCATTTTATAGCTACTTCTGGGAGTTGTTGAGGATCACATTGTGGTTTAGCTAATTCATACACATCCCAACTAACTTTTGGATCTTTTTCTAACAATATCATAAAAATACAAATTGTTTTCTCATTTTTGAGTAGGTGAATTTACCATTTTACTAAAATTCATGTATATTTTAAATAAAAACGATATGCTTATAGTCATAATGGTAACAATGTGTCTCATATTGAGGTGAAGATGATTCCTATACATCTAAAATGACTCATTAATTTTTACCCAAAAGTATTAAAACAATCCAAATTTGTTTTCTCATTTTTCAGTATGTCACCTGTTCATTTTTTAAAAAATTAATGTCAATTATAAATTAAAATATGGACTTGGAGTCATACTGGCCACACCGTCCATCAAATTGAGGTGAAAATGATTTCTACACATCCCATGTGACTTATGGATAGTTGTAATAACGTATTAAATCAATACAAATATTTTTTTTGTTTTTCAGTATGTCACTTGTCTATTTTAGTAAAATTTCATTATAATCTAGAAAATTGCACTTTAACTAATACAAGTCACATCTTGTATCAGTTTGAAATGAGAACAATTCCTACATTTAAAAAATTATTTATTAATAGATTAACTATATTATTAAGAAAATCTGAGTGTGTGTTATTAATTTTTAGTGAGTGATATATTTTGAAGTAAAATTTTGATTTAAAACTGATAACAAACACTCTGAGTCAAACTGGTCACACCATTTTTTGGATTGATGTGTGGATGATTCCTACACACCTTAAATGACTTATATATCATTATACTAGAGTAGAAAAAACAATTTTAGTTACTTTTTTTGTTTTTGAGTTTGTGAGTATTATATTGTACTATTATTAATGTCAATTTTAAATAAAAAGACACACTTTGAGTCATACTGATGACGTCATATGTCATATTGATGTGTTTTTGATTCCTACATGTACTAAAGTCTCAAAAGAATCCTAAATTCTATGGAATCCTCTAGTATAAGAAAAAAAATTCTTATGAGGGTAATACTAAAAATAAATAAATAAAACATAAATATTAAACAATCCATTACATAGATAAAAGTCACATCTTCATGCCATTTTATACATTCCATGATCAGGTATGATGCCCATTTGTTTCTAAGAAAAATTATATCATCTTATAAATATTATTTTTTTCAACATTCATAATAGTACTGGAAAAATATAAATATACAAAAGATTAATAAATATTTTAAATAAAGTATTAATTAACATTGAAAATACCTCTTCGGGGATGTGTTTTTTGGTGGAATATGATCTCTCTCATAAATTTACAAACATAATAACCAAAATATTTTCCATTTGTTTATTTTAGAAACTATAAAAACATTGAGGAAAATAAGTAATTTTTTATATGTGTTTGGATAGATAAATATTATTATATATACCTTGATAAATATGCAGTTGTAGAATATGTCTGGGACCTTGTGCGTAATGATTGTCCTCATTCCATGATTTTGATGATATTTACACACTGCCCTATAATTATAGAATACTAATTAAAAAATAATATAATTATATAACATAAAGTTTAGTTCAAAAATGTTGGATGTAGTGTATTAAAAATTAAAAAATGTTATCATTTGTGGTCAGTTTGATAGTAATCTATGTAGTGAATCAAGCAAATAAATATTTAGAGTATCCAAATTGATTGTAATGAGAATCCAGTGTTTCCTAAAAACAAAAAAAAGGAATAAGTAATGAATTAAATGAAAAATATGTTAAATATGATTATATTTTAGCATTTTATCTCAACATTATTTATATTAATAATATTATTTCATCCCCAAGTTTTCATTCAAACTATTTGCGTAGGTATGGCACTCATTAATTCATTTGTTTGGAATATTTTTTTGTTTGGTCTATTGAGGTGACGTGAGGACTAATGGGTCCAATTTTTTATGGGTAAATCCATTGAATTGGTATTGATATATATGCCTACAAAAAATATTAAATATATTTATTCATTATTAACATGGTATATCATGTTTTGTAAAATTAAATCACAAAAACGTACCTCATGTATACATTTATAATTGAGGCACCTATATATTCATAGTTGATGATTTCATCTTCATTATTAGTATAAATGTAGTCAGTAACATCCTCCCCTCAATTTTTCTCATCAAAATAAACTACGTGACTACTAGAACTTTGTACCTTTGTATCCGCATAAACCTTTAATGTCAGTAAATGTGGATATTCAATGGGTGGGGTAAATGTTTGATTTGAAGATCTTTTTAATTAGTTGGTTTATCCATTAAATGGTTTTGAGTCTAAATTCCATTTTACCCCATCCCTTTGTCCATTTGTAATATCATTCATCATTTCAATACTTTTTTCATTAATTATTCAAAGTTTAGCATTAAAAATAAATATAAAATGAATACCTCCTTGTCGACATATATTTTTTTACAATAATTGATGGACATGAGATGAATGTTCCAAAAGTTGGAAAACCTTATTTATATATTCCTCATCAATTGGAATAGGTTTATCAGCACTCAGATCATTGGATACACTAATCGACACTCTCAAAAGACCTATTGGAAGTGGTCTATTGATTAGCACATCTTTTTTGATATTAAACATTGTATCCCTCACTACAAGGTGATGGGTGGGTGTTCATAGATATAAATCACAGTCATTATCACCCTGTATAATATCAACATCATAAAGGTATCAGTTTATATATGATTCACATTTTATAGAAACAATTATTAGATCAATGATTACCTTTTCCAAGACATCTTTTTGAGGGGAAGGGCTCATCTCAATGATGGTGGGTGTGGGGTGGGATATTCAGGCAATTGTTATTCTTGATTTCTTTTTTCTCTTTATTTCTCTCTATATAAGTTTCTAGTAACTCTCTCTTCTATTATAATTTTTATTAAAGTGTATATATTCTTTCTTTAATCTATTTCATTTCTTCATCTTTATCCTCCAATTATTTTTTTATCAAAATATCTTTGGGTTGTCACCCAAAAATCCGCACCTCCGATGTGACCATATTGTTCTATCCGCTATAAGGACACTGATAGTAGGTGTTAATCTGATACAGGTGTAGAAGATTCATGTCACTAAGATGGATTTAAAATATAGGAAAATAAGTAATTATTTGTATGTAATTTGGAATTAAAGAAAAACAATTTTTTATTATTTCATTATTATACAAGATTCCTACCCTTTTTATTTATTTTCATTTATTAGTATCCCATATTTATTTTCACATGCCTATATCAACAACACATGGTGTTTTTGGACATGGATTTAGATTTGGATTCATCAATCTGCATATACATAGAGGAACATAATTATTTTTTCGTATCATTTCATATAAAACTGTTACGGTAGATTTAAAATATGTACCATTTTTTTCAAGTGAAGCGTACCCAATACTTGCTCTAAGGTAGAGGTATGTTGATTTTTCTGCCCATCCATTATATTCAACACTCAGTTTATATTTCATAAATAAAAAATTTCACTCAAAGTGATGAATATATTTATTTTCATACAATATATTACTAGCCATAGTGTACTTGAAAAGACACATCGATATGAAGTCTAGTAAACAAATCTCATGATTATTCGGTTATCAGGTGTGCATACATAAGAAGTGGGTGTGGGTTTATTTTCCCTTTGGCTTATTTTAGATGATGACTAGTAGAATTGTGTGAAATCCTCTTTGAATCCTTATATAAAGAATTAATACATATTTATTATGGGACATATCTAATATAAATGCACTCTTCAAGGGATAGTGAGGAATAATACATTGTTTCATTATTTTATTTTCTAGTAAAATAATGAAATGATTTCATAATGTTAATGTAATCTCTTCCCACATCAGTATCATAAGCGTTAGAACAACTTGGTTCCACAAAACTACACCAGTTGGCATGCATAACCAAGGGATGATTCCAATGTAACTACTAAAAATGACCTTGTTGGAGTTTACAATCTGGCCCTGTACATTCCATCCGACCTCATATTTGATGCATTTCATTTTGGCATTCATGATTTTTTCTAACACCATCAATATATGGAGCACCTATTTTTTCTACATCACTGGTACATCTTAACCTAACATTTTCTTAGATTCAACATCATCAATATGTTATTTCTCTGTAGATGTATCATTAGCATGTGAAGATGGTTGTTGAACCTCAACACTGGTGTCAAATATAGATTGAAAAACCTATTATTCCTCGAGATTGGGATTACCAACAAATGAATAAGTTCATTGTTCCTCTACAATGAAAGCAAAAATAGGTTGAAATACCTACTGTTCCTCAGGATTGGGAGAACCAGCATGTGTGCAATTCTGACTGAAACTACATTTTTTTTATTTTCAAATAAGTTACTTTTTGGGTTAGTGAGAACCTACATACATCATACTAATCACCCACAATCCACAATCCAAAATCCAAAATAACCAGATCAAATAAAACATATCACCTTAAACAGTCTACAAGGCCACTTGAATTCTCATCTTACGATGTCCCCAAACAACATAAAAACACCTGATCCATGACCCCATACTGAATCTTTCATCAGTCTCCAAAACCACGAATTCCATCACCAACACATGGTCCTCCACCCAATGCATACCATCGCACGCAACTGGTGGATTACAATAGAAGTAAACTCATCACTAAAACATTAATTCACAATTAAACTTCACCAAGAAAACCCAACGCATCTCGTCCATGTCGCCGCTGCAAAAATGCCGGATCCGAACAAACCACAAAACGAGAACCCAAAATCACCATGCTCCAAACAGGGCTCAATAATACCCACAGACAAATCAAAAGGGCAAAAAATCAGAAAGAGAACAAAACCACAATGGTAGTCGTGATGCCTAGCTGCAAATCAGTGCTAGATCCAGTCACCGCCTTCGCAAACTCACACGGAATCCACATCGAACCGCCACACCCACCACCATCCAAAATAGAATCGAAGTGTCGACCCCCATCCAGGAGGAGCAAGATCTACGACCACAATCAACAATGTGATGCCAAATGAACATGCTATAAAATGGTGGGAAAATCCCAAAAGGTCATTCCCATGGAGGTACCTCAATGCCACGCCTGGAAGAGGAACCACCGCTATGAAAACACTGAGAAGGAGCACCTGGGAGAGCTCTGATGTCGATCTGAGGTGAGAAGAAGATATAGAGGCATGGGGAATCCCTAAGAAGGAATAACCCCTTACAGGCTCATCTGCCTCCCAAATGAAATAACCCACACACCCGTGTAAAAAACGAAAACATCAGGGAACCCTTGGACAATTATTAACAACCATGAATCGAGAATGTGCATAATTCATTATCTACAGAAGTGTATTAACATTTATTTTTTATTATCTCAATACAACAAAAAACATAAAATAACATGAGGTAACACAATGTATTTTAAAAAATAACCTAATTATTAAACTCTCTTTTTTTAATGGCTGAAGAGATTTGACCCCTATATTGACTATTCAAGTCCCCTCATTTTGGTCTCCTCTGACAAAGAAAACACCATATAAATTAGGACCTCTATGAAATGATTATGATGTCCTAATGAGTTTGTCACCCTCAATTGAATTTTCATGTGACACTTCAATGGTTTTGGTTGATAACATAATAATTAACCACTTTCAGTTTGTGGTATCTCGAACATAAAATACTTGTACTGCCTATGATGTCATTATAAATGGTTCGTCTTTTCACCCTTCATTACTGAAATAGAACTTCAATTATCCAAATTCATCTATTTTTACTTCTTTCATGTTATCAACCCACTATAATTGAAAAACTAGAACATGGAATGTTGTATAAGGTAACTCCCATATTTTTTTTGATGATGCCAATGTATGAAATATTCACATCAATTGGATTTTTGTCCTTAGTACCAGAAATATGAATCGCTTCACCCACATGTGTAACTACACTATTTTTAAAGGTATTGTATCCATCATGTCTATTTGTATAGAATATATAACCCATAATTACATAACCATTGAAAGATAATATATACACACTTGGTTATCTAGCTAACCATCAAAGTTGTTCTGATATTGAATTAGGATTTTCATCTGAATCGTTACAAATATTGTCCCAAAACCATTCTATAAACTATTTATTGTGTGTATTTAATATCTATATTTTAGCCCTTGATGGATTCAAATTCCTAATAATTTATTTGTCGGTTTCAACCTATGGGGAAACCACCAAAACATTATTCAAAACATAATGGTGGGCCTACTGATGAACTAAAATATTGATTGTGACTATATCTCTTCCATAAATTCCTCACCCAATAGCCACCTAGTGTGATGAGATTTCAGTAGACCAATGCATTACACCCATGAAATGAATTTGGTACATAATTCAATGGCTTCCTCAAAAATATATCAATCTTCAGTATAACCCTCTGATCAAATTTGATTTTATATATACACATTAAAAATCTTTATAGATCGTTTAATGGGGTACATCCAACTATAGTGTAAAAGACCACATAGTCTAATCTCTCTAACAAAGTGAACCATCAAATGAACCATTATATCAATGAATTCTAGTATGAAGAACATTTCTAAATCACATAATATGATAATAATTTCTCTTTCCATAGTTTACATTTTCACCAGATCCATAACATTACTGTATATAGCTTTGTAGAAGAAACAAAGCTTGGTTAACTTATAGAGGACATTCTAGGAAAAAATGCAACGTAAAGCTATATGAATTAGATCTCACAGTAAAACATGAGAGTCATGTGATTTTAGAACCATTAAAATTAAATCGTTTATTGAACCAATATTCTTTTTATACAGTTAATACTCCACTGGAACCATTATGTCATTCAAGAAGTTGAAAAACTGATATCTCTCCTGGATAGAAATACTGTAAGATGCTGGAGGAAGAAAAGTTCATTTTATCACCATAGGCTTCTATTTGATATGTAGTATAGCTCAAAAAGACACATGGATCAAAATTTATCACTGTTTGTTTTTTGAGTTATGTTTTCAACTTATTTTAGATCTTTTATAATTTTTTTTAATTTTTTTGGGACTTCAATTTTTTATTAAATGATTACTAAGTGAAAATAATTAAAAAATTATTGATTAATAATATTTTTTCAAATATTTTATATGTTGTGTTCTCTAAACATGTTATATATTTGGTTTAAATATCTCCCAATACTTATCTAAAACATATTTATATATATATATATTATATTTATATCAATATCAATATATTAATATATTAATATATTGTTTTTTTTGTTTTTTTTTTGAAATATACCCTTAATCAGTACTAATAAAGGAGGGCCCTTTAACAATAAAAAAAATCAAAGATAAAGTAGGTACCTTTATCAGTGCTAAAAAATGCAGTGATAAAGGTACCCTCTTTATCATGATTTTTTAGAGTAGCAAAAGGGTGGCTATATGAAATCCTATTTTTGGGGTAGTTTCCCCACCCAGAATTCATTTATATTTTTCAATTACTATATAGAAGATATTTTTAAGAGGCTACCATCTTATAGCTATATAATTGAGGATGGATGGATGGAAAACACAGAGTTGATAGTCATACTTTTAGAATAAATCATCAAAAGTTGGTAATTAATATTATTTAATATGATATATATATTATAAATTAATATAGTCTGTGGTTGTACCATTTATTACATTTTTTGATGTGTTCAAGATGATATAGACAGATAGTAGTAATGGGCAGATTGCTAGTGAGAGATAGTAGCTAATTGTAGTTGGTTTTTTTATGTTTTTTAAATTAATATAATATGATTTTTATCATTTTATTTATATTTTTTGATTAGATGGGATATATTAGATATTGATTTATCATATATTTGGAATTTAGGATAAAAAATATGGTCATGTCAAGGCCTCGTGTGAGCATGTTTTATTGAGAAAACATTGTTGTGGGTGGTGAAAAGTGGTATTTAGAATGAGATTGTGATTGAAATTTTTTTACAATAGACATCGACTAGTTACAATAGAACTGAAGTGATGTCCTCATTTAGAAAAAAATAGGCTTGTAATCAATTGTCCAATAAATTCATTGATAATTTCGAGATATAAATATATTGAAAAAGTGAGGAAATAACACTAAATGTAACATGGAATAACCCCCAAATGAATGGGGTAAAAAAACAAAGGCAAATAGAAGGATTTCACTATGAAAAAACTTGGGTACAACCTCTCTCTCTCTCTCTCTCAATTTCCAGGAGAAAACATCCAAGAAATTATCTCTTTGAAAATATGGGGAAGCACCTCACAAAATACTGCACTTATGGATGAATATATGTTGCTTCAGAATCTGATGATAAAAATAGGTTGAGAAGATCTCCTTTTATAGCCTCCCTTAACCTCCTATGGCCTCCACTCTATTAGCTTTCTATTACAAATTAAATTGTGTATCAATGGTAGGATGTCACCATGACATTTTACCAGGACGTTTCCAAATGAATACGGTGACCATCATTAATATTTTCTCTCTCCATAACGTCTTTCCAACATATCTCCCACTTAGATATTTGATTAAGTTCCAATCACATCTCCACACATCCCTTCTATCTACCAAACCTACTACTCATGTCTCTACAATTTTTCCCAGGGATCTACAGCATCTGAACTTGTTAGAACCAATCATATTCACCATAAAATCTTACATATTTTATTATGTGTGAATTTTATAAAATTAGATACTTATTTCATTAAAATTATTTCAAAAAATTGATATTTTACACCAATGTGAATCATCCTGGAATGAAAATATGGATTCCTTACAATCTGAAAGGAACTCTAACTATCACAAAACAATGAAATTGATATTGTTTGTGCCTGATCTCCTCCAAAAAATATTTCATCCCAATAACCTCTTTGCATGAATGTGTATAGTCCATGTACTTTTCCTCTATCATTGATAAATCCAAAACTGACTATAACATTTATATCCAACTCATAGATCCTCCTACAAGAGTAAACACATAAGAAGTAGTGGATTTTCTCTGGTCAGAATCACCTGCAAAATCTATATTAACATATCCTATGATAGTGAAATCTGATCCTCCAAAACATAATGCAAAATTTGAGGCTTCCTGATGTATCTTAGGATCTTATTCAGCATGCTCCAATGATTTTGTCCAAGAATATCCATGTACCTACTAACATCTCCCATTGTATGTGCAATATATGTTCAATTAAAAACCATATGGAACATTAGAATCCCCATTTTTGATTCATATGGAACTTGAGACATTTTCATCCTCTATTTTTCACTGTTAGGACTCATTTTAGAGGATAACATGGAATAAATGGGATGAGGGTTAGAAATTTTTTTATAGTATTTCATTTAGAATCATTCCAAGACATTCCACAAATAATTTTATAGTGATATCCAAATATTTCCATTATTCATGTCTTAGTAAATTACCATTCCAAGAGTCTTGATTGATGGTCCCAAATCCTTCATATCAAACTCCCTAGACAACCGTGACTTCATCTCATAGATTTGGTCATTTTTTGGGGCATGTAACCAACATTTCATCCATATACATTAGTATAATGATAAAATCATTAGTATATAGACCCTCAAAATATGCACAAGGATCTGAATTAAGTATATTGTATCCAAGGCTCGTGATATATTAATAAAATCTCTTGTAACAACAGCTCAACACATGTTTGCGACCATAAAGAAATTTTTCAACCTAAAACCCATGTTCTCTTTAAATTATTCATCAAAACCTTCTCATTAGAGAATATAGATTTCATCATCAATGTCACCATGGAGAAAATATGTTTTCAAATCTATCTACTATAAATGCAGAGTGTATGCAGCACAAATCACCATCACTGAATGAATATCTGTTAGTCTACCAATACGAGAAAATATTTCATTGAAATTGATACCTTCCTTTTGAGAATATACTTTAACCACCAGTCTCAGACGATATCTTTCGACCTAGTCTGTTTCATCCCTCTTGACATTGTAGACCCATTTATTCCCAATATCCTAACTCCCATGAAGTAATGGATCAAAATCCCAATTCTTCTTCATGTTCAGGGATTCAGGTTCCTCCTGCATCGCCGCCATCCTTGATGATATATTTGGACTCTGGGTGTCCTCCAAAAGAGATGATAGCTCTCTATCTTATATTAATTAAAAAATTTAAACATTTATCACAGTGACATAATCTGGGTGCCATGTTGTCAGTATTTTCTCTTGATTCGGTCATTGTAGTCTAGGATTATCTAGTACATGATCATCATGCTTTCTTAATTCCTCAAAGAAAACAGGTTCTTCTTTTGTTCCATCCTTCACCTCTACTATTTTAGTTTTTGTACTCTCTTTCTATGTGTCTTTATCAATATTCATTTTCAATATGTCTTCGGAAAAGATGACATCTCTACTGATGATAATATTGTGGGAAATGGGATCCCACTAACAATACCCCTTCACACCACCAGCATATCCCATGAATATACATTCCTTTGATCTGGAGTCCAACTTCGATCTTTCCTGGCAATGAAATAGTGAAAATACATGACTTCCAAAAGTATGTAGTTGAGAATAATTATCGGGATTACCATTCCACATCTTCATCGGAATCTTCATATTAATTTCCACTATAGGGGATCGATTGATCACATAGCAGGTAGTATTTATTTCTTCTGCCCAGAATGTCCTGGTAACTCCTATAGTCTTTAGCATCACCCTTATTATGTCCAAAAAGGTTATATTCAGCTACTCTACCACTAAATTCTTCTATTTAGTGTATTCCACCATGAACTACCTCTTGATAACTTCATTTTAACAAAACGAATCAAAATCATCACATGTATATTCTCTACCATGGTTATTCCTCAAACACATGATCTTCTTTTCAGATTCAATCTGATTTTTCACTATGAATGTTTTGAAGACTTAAAAGATATTCAATTTACTCTTGATTAAAAACAACCAAAATCTCCTGTAATAGTCATCAATGAATGATTCAATGTACCTTACTCCTCCTAGGGATACAACCGATGCTTTCCAAACTTTGGAATGAATCAAATCCATGATCTATTTACTCCTCATCATTGACGATCCAAACAGAAACCATTGTTTCTTACTCAAAACACAATTCTTAAAAACAATTTAATGATTCCTTCAAAATCCTATGAAATAACTACTGATCCTCATGAATCTTTAGGCCTCGTTCAGACATATGGCCAAGATTATGATTCCATAATGTCGTTAACTCTTCCATCAGGGTAGTTTATGAGACAAATATCTTTGTTTCCTTGTACCTTTCACCCATAAGCACGTACAAGTTCATTAATATCTTCTCTACCTTTATCAACAAAAGTTATCCCTTCGCAATATTCATCATCCCTTTCTCGGTGCGAGTCTTATATCTGATGTCATGAAATTTTCCCAAGGAAAAAATGTTCTTCTTGAGACCCTCTGGATGGCATACTCCTTGGATGGTTCAGACTATGTTATCATGCATCTTAAGTTTGATGGTTCCAACTCCAACAATCGTTAAATTTATTATCATTTACCGTGTAAAAAATCTCTTCTTAGATAGTTTAATATTTGTCAAACCATTCTCGTAGAGATGTCATGTGCCATGTTGTTCTTGAGTTAATAATCCATGCGTCTTTGAGATGTTTTCCTCTTTCAATTTTCATTTCTGCATCACTGACTAATATGTCTCCATTTCCAGATGTACTCGCCACATTTCCTTGAGAGTTATTCACACCAACCTTATTATTCCAATAGTCTTTGCTAACATAACCCCTCATACTGTAATTGTAACATTTGATGTTTTTCTTCCTTCTCCTTGATTTGGACATTCCATGATTCTAGTTCTCACTGGAACCACACTCCACCATTCTTCTTCTTTCCATTGAAAGAGCATCCACTTGGTGTGAAGTTGTATGTATGTACTCCGTATTCTTGTGCCAAAATTCTTTTTCAATACTAGTAGCTACAAGATCATTGAAGGGGAATATATCCATTAAGAAATTATTTGTGAGGTTGATGATAAGTTGATCACAGTAATATTCAAACCTTTTGAGTAGAATATCTGCATGTTTAGTATCCACAATTATATAGATCCACACTGTATGTTGGGAAAAATGGTATTGAGGTTGTTGATGTGGTCAGTCACCGATGATGAATCCACCATTCAAAGTTTGTATAATTTTCTCTTCAAGGAAATTTTATCATGGAGTGAATTTTCCTCATACGGCTTTGTAAGAGTATCCCAAATTTCTTTTTCCGTCTTTTTTCCACAATGCATGATAGGACCCCATCTCCCAAAGACAAATGGATGTTGTAAATAGAATTACTATCCACGTCACTCAATTTTTCCTCAGTCACACCAGCTAATTTCTCTCCAATCACCTATAGGAATTTATCTTTCTGTTGAACCTCTTTTATATTCATTTTCCACAATGAATAATTATTTCCATTAAATTTTTAGATCTTTTATTTTACCGCCATTTAGACACATCATTCGTATAAAATTTTTTTAGTCCAAAGCCTCATTCCTATGATACCACTATTTAGGATCCTAAAAAATTGGCCAATCAATTAAACGTCAATTACAAGATAGAAATTAATTACCAAAGTATAGAATTAAAAGAACACCAGAAGTAACACGGAATCCTTAAAAAATAAAGGGGTAATAACCCTACAAGCAAATAGAATGATTTCACTATGGTAAAATGTGGGTAAAAACTCTCTCTCCCTTAATTAAAAGGATAAAACACACAAGAAATTATATCTCTGAAAATATGCATAAACACCTCACAAAATACTGCACTCAAGGATGAAGATGTGTTGCTTCTGAATCTGATGATAAAAACTTGTGTTGGAGATCCCAATTTATATCCTGCCTTCACCCTCCTTTGGCGTCCTCTTTATTAAATTTCTATTACCAAATTAAATGGGGAATCAATGTTAGATTTTTACCATGGCGTTTCACCACAACGTGTACAAATGAATGCGGCGACCATCATTAATATTTTCTCTCTCTGTAATATCTTCCAAAAAAACATAGTGTGTATGAGATCATCATCCTTCACTTCTGTAGAGTATGTGAATAGACTATTAGCTCCGGACGAGACTATTCAGATATTAGGTATATAATAAGAAGAGTATATACAACATTAGGAGCATCAATGACAGCAGTAGAATCAACAACATGATCATATGATGGAGTAGTTGTGATGACTTACAAATAGTTTATGGATGGATTTTTGTCCATCTAATGGAGTTAATTCACCACCTTCATAATGAATGTATTATTAGGTTATTTTTTTGAATTTTTTTATATTATTATTTTTTAAATTTTATATATTTTTAATGGTTTTTTTAATTTTTTAGTGAAATTTATTCTTTGAAATGGTTGGGAAAACACCAAAATTAAGAATAGTAGAGTCCCTTTTAAGCTGGATTGAGATATTACCCATTACAAGATTGAATCCCAAAACGCAACATGCCCCAAAAAAATACAAGGAAATTGTAAATAGCAGTAAATCCAATTATCTCAAAGTCAAATCCATATAGCTTGAAAGTCTAAGGTAGAGAAAACTAGAATTAGGCGTGGATTTAAATCCCCCAAGGTATCCATCCTACCATTTGACTGCTGACCTAGACACCCAAACCACAAGTTTCAATGGGAACCACTGGGAATATCATCGGCGTGGATAGATCAACTGATAATGGAGATGACCCACCTAAAAAATCTACATCCCCCACTAGAACAGGTTCTTCCACTCATGTCATTTATTCCATCCTTGAGTAAGCTTTGGCCCTCATTTCTAGATCTCACCATCATGTTGGGGAATGATTCTTTCCATCAGCCTCCTTGATGAGAAGAGGCGTTCATTTTCCTCTAGCCCTAGTGAATTCCCACCAAACCCCACCATCGAGTAATACTTCAGATCTTGCCGTTGACTCCTACATTTAGTTTACCATATTTATTATATATATTTATTTGAAATGAATATATATTCGGATTGTTTTGATACATTATAAAAATGTTCCATATTTCATTTTTTATGTGTAGGATTCATCCCCACCTCAATCAGATGCATAAGGTGACTGGTATGACTCAACTACTATAGATATGGACTTTAACAGCCTGCAAAATGGGCATTTACATCATTAAAAAAACATTATTATCCTCGATGTTATAAAAGGAGGGTCTCTTTTATCATTACTAAAAAATACTAATAAAGGCCACTTTTATCAGCATTGATAAAAGTGGAACTTTATCAGTTCTAAAATAGTGGTGACAAATGGGACATTTATCAACACTTTTATTATCACTGAAAAAAGTCAAAAAAATAATTTCTTAAAAGTTATTTATTTTTCAACAAATATGAGGGTGGGATATCCACCATTATATCAGCACTCAATTCCCATTTTAATAGTTCTAGTATAGCCTCCCCATATTGTTAACAATGCTAGTAATCCCTCCACCTTTTTACAACTCTAGGGACCTTCATCACTCATTCGTTTGCGCCCCTACCTTTGCCGGGTTTTGAAACTAAGATGTCCTCCTCACAATATCACTCGTTTTCCACTCCCCTATATCATTTTCTTATGTATTTTATGATATATATATATTTATATTAATATTTTTAATTTTTTATCCATATATATATATATATATTTAATTACATATATAAAATATGTTTGTGTGTGTGTGTGTATGTGTGTTTATAAATACACACACATATATATATATGTGTGTGTGTGTGTGTGTGTGAATCTATAAATATAATTATACCCATATATATTTATTTAAATATATTTTATATTAATATTTAGATACATATATTAGAATATATTTATAAATATATATTTGTTTGTCAATGCACACCCAAATATATTTATATATATATAAAAATTATATATACAATAATTGTATATGTATATACATTTTTATATATATTTATTTTAAATAAAATGGTTATTATTTTTTAGTTAGATATGTTTTATTTATTTATAAATCTACATTACATGTAAATAGGTTTACATATATATTTATAAAACTATATTTTTATGTGTGAATATATAAAAAATATGTATATATTATTATATATTTGATTATAAATAAAACTATATTATGAAAAATGATAAAATTTCAAAACATTAATATCAATATGAATGTAATACTTGTGAATAAATTCAGTCCCCACTAAAAATGGGAAAAAAAACCCCGCTTAAACGAAGCTGGAAGTCCATTGAATGTAAAAAAATTTGGATACACCAACTAAAAAATTATTTTTAAAGGCCTCACAGGGACTTTTTGGGCGTGTAAAATGTAATAGGGGATTCCTCCCTATCATTAATGTGAATTTTTCATCCCAAGATTCAATTTCATATGTATTATAGCTAAAATGGACACACTGATCAAAAGTTATGACCCTTTGAAATATGAGTTACGTTTTCAATATATTTTAGATCTTTTGTTAAATTTTTTATTTTTTGTGTCTTAAAATTGTTAATAAATTACTTTTAGTCAATAATAATGAGTATTTTATTAATTAAAAATATTTCTTAATTATTTTATAATCCATTTTCAATAAATATCTTATTTTGTAATTGTAAATATATATTTAGCCTTAACTAAAACATATTTAAAAAATATATATTATTTTTAATGACCTATAATATTTTTTTAAATGTACCATTAATTAGTGATATTAGAAAAGCACTTATAAATCCACCTTTATCAGTGCTTCTAAAAAATCATTGATAAAGGGTGTCCCTTTAATAGTGTTAAACGAACATTTATAAAGGGGTGTCATTATCATTGCTAAAACACTGATATAGGGGTACATTTAATAGTGTTTTTAGCACTGTTAAAATCTCATTTTATCACTAGTTTTTTAGTGATGATAATGGTCCACATTTATCAGCACATTTTTTAGCTTTGTTAATGGGTGGCGCTGTGTAAATTTGTTTTTGTGGTAGTGATACATGTGTGTCCTTTTATTTAAAATTGAAATTTTAAAAATATATTCATTGATCTATATGTTTAATTTTTATAATTATAGTATTATTAAAATAAGAATTATTTTTTATAAGGGAGAATTCATTTTCTTATTTTCGGTGGTTTGTTTGAAAACTAATTCCATGGTCAGAAAATTTTGAGAGGGGGTCACCGGTTCCAAATTAAATTAAAAATTGATGTTTTTAACTGTTTGTGGATAATAAATTAAAATGTAATTGTCGAAAATATTTTTTGAAATATACATAATTTTTTTTATTTGTAATGAAAATTTTATTTCAAATAAATTATGAATTTTCATATTGGTGCATTTTTATACAGGTGTATTTGGTGTAGTGTGTTGTTATTCAAACAACACATTGTAACCGTAGGGAATTTATTAGGGTTAATGAAAACAATTATAAAGGGAATATCATTTTAATGACATTGATGAAAAAAATATTTTTTCTAGAAATTTTAAATCTCTTTGTGCTGTCTAAAAATGACTATCTTTGGTAGTGGGAATTCAATTTTATTTGGAGTGTCAATGATAACCTTATACGGGAATAAAATAGAAAGGATTTGAAGACATTTTGTTCATAAAACCAATCAGTATGTGTTACGTCTCTAGATGAAGGAGGAAGTAAATTCATGATATAATGGGATTACAACCATATATCACCGTGGCTTTCATGTAGGGGTGATGATCAGCTTTTTGAAAAATAAAAAATTATTTTTAAAATTGTGAGAATTAAAACAAATTCATATTATCCATAAATAATTTAATGAGTAAAAAAGATGTAAAAAACTATTTTTCATAAAGATATATTCAACCAAAATTATCGTTCAGTTTAAAAAATATATTTTTTACTAAAAAATATAAAAACAAATTCATTATTAAGAAAATTCAAATAAAAAATTTACAATAAATCAAACGTTCTCTAAAAAAATAAAAATAAATTTTTTTTGAAATAAAATAAGAAACTATATTTTAACTATAAAAAATTCATAAAAATGTCCCTTTAATATATAAAGTAATAAAAAATATATATGCCTAATTATAAAATATTTTATCCAAAAAATTGGATCCCCTATAGAATTTTGAAAAAAACATCCCAATATTCCCCTAACAAAATTAATAAAAATAAACAGTTTTATTTAAAAAAATTAAATATCTATTTTGTTTATAATTTATATGGGAATTGAAAATGAATTTTAATCTTTTATATTAAGATAAATAAAAAATTTACCTTTTATAAATGATCCAATTTTAAATTTATAATATAAAAAAACCCTTTTCCTTTATAAAAAAATTAAATATTTCAATTAAAAAACATAAAATAAAAATAAAACTTATTTTCTTTCCTTTTAAAATTACATTAGAATAATGGTTATCTATTTATTTTTTAACAAATATTTTTCTTTATTTTTTTAAAATTATTTTTAATTAATGTAGATTTGTTTTTTATTTGTAATTTCTTTATTATAGTTTAATGAAATTTTTAATTTTTAATAGAAATTTAAAAAACTCTGATTTTTTATGTTAGCGAGGATATTATTTTTTTAATAAATAATAATTTTTTCCTATGATTTTTTTAAGGAATTATTTTAATATATATATATATATATATATTATGGGATTTATTTCCCTTTAGTTCAATTTGATTCTAGAAAATTTGTTGTCATTTAATATTTTAAAATGAAAAAATGGAGTTGATTTGATGATATGGGATAAGTAAAAATACTTTTACACAATCGGGTCCTGGAATGTGTGAAGGATGTTCAAAAAATCCACACTATTAGTCAAAAAATAATCAATAAGTTATTGCATATATATTTTAACATTGTTAATTTTAATTAAAAAATAATAGGATGATTTTTTATAGTGATTAAAATTAATTTTTATGTATATATGATTTATTATATAATATAAAATTAATAATATATATTTGGAAGAATTAACAAAATTTAGAGGCGATTTTGAATATAAAATGATGCAAAAAATATAATTATGAAAATCAAATTGCATACATATATTTGTTTTAATTACATCTTTAATTTTAAAATAATAAATGATGTCAACGCCAATGATTAGAAGGTTTGTCTTTGTTACATCTAGGGATATGAAAATATATATACACCAATGGTATTTTTGTGTTTGTGTGGTATCTTCATGCACAACTGCATGCCTATGTAAATAAAATTAGGACTTCTTAACCCCAATCCATGAGGCAAGGGTTTCCCACATACATATATTTAACACAATATACCCCTTCATAATCAATGTAGGATAACCTAATAATATCCATTTCACAACCACTAGGGCGATGAACATCGAAGATTGTTCAGTGATCAGGAAATTCAATGTGTTCAAATGAAACTATACAACAATCACTACAACGAAACTGAGTTTTATCTATGCTTAAAAAACATTATCACCTCTTAAAAAGCGATGATAGTCGAGGTGATATTAAACGTGGGTCCCTTTTATCAAATGTAAAAAAAGAGTTGATAAATGACCCTTCTATCAGTGCTAAAAAATCAATGATAAAATTAAGAAATAAAAAAAATTATAATTCAAAGGGTAAACCCATCCATTTTTAACAGAACATGACCCCCTTTCAATGGTGCTAGTAATCCCCACCTGTGTGCGCCACTGCCACCCATTTAACCGCACTAGTTGCACAACCCCCACCAATTAAAAGTGCAATACCCTCTTACACCTGCATGTACACCCCTGACTCCTCTTGGATTTGAACCTGAGAAAAATATCATACACTGGACTACTAAAGTCCTACTAACCTGCACACCAGCTTTGTCTCCGCCTCAATTCCACAACCTCTATGACTGCACTGATGAAGGTCAGCCGCAAAGAATCCCCACCTCAACCACATTACACCTCATCCATGACCGCTCTCTGTGACCGTTCTATGCCCCTCCATGACTGCCCTGCACGTCATAACATCCACATCCTACCTCAACCACACTCTGCCTCCGCTATAAAATCCTGGAGTGATTGGACCATTCTTTTCCCTCTATGCTGACACATCTACATCCCTCCTCTACCGTGTTCTTCCTATTCTATGACCTCATAAAAAAACTGTAATGTTCTTTACCACACACGTCAACACATCCAAATTCCACATCAACCACATTCCACCTCCACTAGGACCTCCCTGATTTTTATAACTTATGGATCTCCTTACCCACACCATGGGAGTGTTCCCAGGTGAGGGGGAGGACTGGACACCACCATCTATTGTAATCATTCATAAAAACATGGCCTAATGGAGAATCCTTTCTTATGATAATCGTTGGCCTATTGGAATATGTTGGATAAAATCCAGTACATTCCATGTTGGGGAGTTCATTCATGCATATTGGCTGCCTTGGTAGAGTTAGGGTTTGTTTGGAATCCCCATTCTTGGGTACCCTTAGGGAGTGTCGATTTTCGGTGTAGGATTTGTGGTACTTTCGATATTTACTTTCTTGGTTACCAACGATGAGTGTTCTGAGGTGACTAGGACGGTTGTACACTGCCTGCCATAAAATTATTCCACATGTGACGTCACCCTGGGGTTCTACGGTTCTGGGGTTGTGGTACGTTTTAGATCTCCATTCATAGGTACCCAGGGGAAGTTGTACTAGGCGAAGGGAAAATATTGAACGAGTCCCTTATATGATTCCTCCATTATCTACTGGGATAAGGTCAACCCATTGGTGACAACCTTTTCGATTGAAGACCGCATTGTGAGCTTCATCAGGGGTCATGGGACTCCAAGTGACTACTCTAGATATTTTTACATTTTCTAATGATATTCCTCCAAAACATGACATCCACTAGGTTCTAATCATTCACCTCTGTAACATCTTCATTATCATCATCGGGGGGGGTGAGGGGTTTTAGAGAAAAGGGTAATCAAGTCTGAGGCTTGGTGTTTGAAAACAAACCCTCCACCATTATATAGTAACATCTTCCTTTATATTTTCCTTCCCCTCCGCCAATATTCCTCTCATACTTTAAAATTTATAAAGGTGGGAAAGAAAAAAAATTTATTTATAACACCGATTGATAACGAGGAAGTAACAAACCCAATTTGTTTAATTATAAATAATTTACTTACTGAATGTTAAAAACATAGTAAAACTATCCAATTTATTTATGTATTTTTATTATTGTTCATATTAAATTTAGAAACCAAATATAAATTCTAAATCATATTAAAATAATTATTGTTAACTGAATAATGATTTATTTTAAAATGTACATAAAATTAATTTTTTTTGTCATTGATATCAATTTATTTTAGATTTAGAAATAATGTTTAAAATAAAAAATGATTAAAGTCTCTTTAATTAAACCGGTTTGGGTATATTTCAAAATATGATTGAATATATTTAAAAATAATGAGTTAAATAATAAATGGGTTATAAATGGATTAGGGATTGAAAAAAATTAAATGAGTTGGGATTTAATTATACATTATTTTATGTGTACTTGATGAGTCAAAATCTATAATTTTGGGTGATTTTTAATGAATATTTTCAACATGACTATCAATGCTGTAGATGTTAATAATTTTGTTGAATTTGAATTTATTAATATATAATATATTTTTAGAATAGTTGACTGGTATATAATTTTTAATCTTTATTTTAATTCAATGATATAACATTTCACTCAAATCAAACTTTATAAAATAATATATATATATATATATATGTATGTATATATTTTTGTAATGTTGTATTTTTTTTATCTAACCACTCGTAAATAGAAATAATTTTTTGTAAAGATTACCCTCCCAATCTGTAATTGTGCTTAGGGGTGGGAAAATAAGTGGTTAACAGAACTATTAATTGAAAACGTAGTAATGAATAACCGAACTGTTATACAAAAATGATTATTTGATAGTAAAAAAATTAATTGGTTAATAACCATTTTTTTTTTGTTTTTTTATCAATTTTAATATATAAAGTTGATAAAATAGCTATATTTTTTATTTTTTATTATTTTTAAGTAAATATTTTAAATAACATATGAGACATATTATGTCAAAAAAACAGAACATTTTGGTTTATAAATTTATATTTTTTCAAATAATTTGTTTTTTTATAAAATATATGGATTTATATATAATTTTTAGTTTTGGTTCAAAATAATTATGGTGGAATTTATTAAAAATATTTGTTTTGTTTTACATTATTAGGTTTCCTCCAATGATAAAACTTTGTGCAAATGTTTTTCAACCCAATAAAACCAATTTTTATCTTAGTAGCAGTTCATAAAAAATAGAAAAATTTAAATTTAAATGTTATATAATTCACATATGATAATTTATAATGTTAATTACAATATATATTGATGATATTATCAGTTATACTACTAATTTAATTATTAATGATTATATATTAAATTTTAAATTAAATATTAATTATTAATTATATTTTTAATTAATAATTATATTGTGAATTATTAATTACATTTTAAATTAAATATTGCTATAAATAATATTATCAATTACTGATTATATTAACGATATTATCAGTTATTAATTTTATTAATTATTTAACTAATTGTAAATAATTATTTTATTAAACTAATATGACAATTTTATATGAAAAAAACATTGATTAATACTGATAACATATTGTGTTGGATTGACATGTAGTCAATTCATACACATCAAAAATGAGTAATGTATCCACTATAAGAAAATCATCGTTTAGAGACAGTTATTTTTTTTATTCGGCGACGGTTTAAACCACTGCTAAAATTGGTGTCGGAATCCAACACATTGTGATTCCTTCCATTCACTACCACAGATCTAGGAAAGTGATGCACTAGGTTTTATCAGTGGAAAGCAGAAAGCACAGATAAAAGGGGGGCCTTCTTCAGCACTAGATAAAAGCGTTGATAAATCTACCCTTTATCAGTGCTAACAAAAATGCTGATAAAGGTATACCCTTTATCAATGCGTTATTTAGTGATGATAAAGGGGGGAATTTATTTAATTTTTAAATAAAATACTCAAACCTTAGATACCATCCAAATCCAAATTACATAATTCCAAAGGAAAAGATGAAATCCAGCAATTATCCACCTAGTGATTCTCAACACCAGTAAAAAAAATATCCACTAGATTTCTCTATCTTCTTACAAAGGAAAAAAACAAGAGAAAAAAGGCACCAAATATTTTATGATGTAAAAAATGGACCCATAGGCTTGGAGGCCACCTTCAACCTCCTTTAGTTCGTTGATGATAACATAACGATAAAATTAAACCACAACATTTATCCATCCAAGAGACAAGATGAACTAAAAACCCTTCCAAATAGTCATAACCTTTTCCAAAGGTGGAGAGAAACCCACAATGTATGAGGAATGAAGAGCTACAATAATAGAGCCAGCGTGATCGCAGAAGATTTTCATAAGGTCAATAAAACCTTACCATGGTGTCGTCGCATTAATGGTAAGTTTGAGAGCACCGAATGGGGGGATATTCATCTAAAAAGAGGGGAATGAACAGGTGAAGGTGGACAAGCCTCCTAAACATATACCACTAAGATCCCTAGTTATGAATCTTGGAAAGCCCGACCCTATCATCTTTACCAATGTTCTAAAAAATGAATTAATTACAATGAAACCATATAATCTAGGAACAACTCCATTATTAAGGCTACTAAAAGTTTTTAATAATAAATATTATTTCTTTATATAAAATTATTATATTTATATTCCAAAATAATTTTTATTTGTATTCATTAAATAAAAAATGTACCTCTATAATTAATATAATTTTTTTAGTAATTCAAATACATTTTACATCATAATTAAAAAATACACTACTATATACATTTCAAACAATGTTTTGTATAATTAAATTTACAATTACTATCTGAAAACAATTTAATTCATTAATTTTTGTCTTTGGTACCCATGATCCTATCTTAAAATCATCTACACATGGTATCTGTTGCTGAAAAAATAACCTCAACCAGATCATAAGAATCCACTTATTTAATAATACTAATATTATGTTAGTAATATTATAATGAAATAAATTAAACATTATTATGAATGAATACATTATAAAAATTACAACTTTAAATAAAAAACACACTTTGAGTTATACCGGTCACACCATGATTTATATTGAGGTTCATCTGATTCCAACATGTCTCAAATGAGGTAAAGACCATTATCCTACAGTATCAAAACAATTCAAACATATTTTCTCAGTTTTGAGTATGTCACTTGTTCATTTTAATGAAGTTAATTTCAATTATAAATGAAGACTCATTTGTAGTTATACCGATCACACTGTGTGTGGGAGTGAGGTACATTTGATTCTTTTATATCAAAAATTAGTTAAGGATCATTTTCCGAAAGTATCAAAATAATCATAATACGTTTGGTTGGTTTTTAGTATGTTACTTGTGATTTCTACTAAAATGTCATTTCAAACTGGAAACATGTACTTTGAGTCATACAGGTCACATCATGTGTTTTTTACACGATAGTCCTTCTTAAATGTCACAAAATACTTATTAATTGATTTCCTAAATTATCAATACAATCAGATCTCATTTTCTTGGTTTTCAGTGAGTGGCATACGTTTTAAACAAAAATGAAAATTTTGAACTATTAACAGGCACATTGTGTCATACCAGTCACACCGTGAATTTTATTGAGATGTAGGTGATTCTTAAAAAACCAAAATAACTCATGTATCATTTACCTAATGTATCAAAGCAATCTAGAATATTTTTCTCGATTTTCAGTTCATCACTTCTTCCTTATAACTAAAAAATGATGTCAATTTTAAATAACAAGATGCACTTAGAGTCCTACTAGTCACATCGTGCCTCATATTTAGGTGTGGATACTTCTTACACATCCCAAATAACTCATTAATTGTTTATCTACATTATCAAAATATTCCAAATTCATTTTCGCAGTTTTCAGTAAGAAACTTCTTCCTTTTTCTAAAATTGACATCAATTTTAAATAAAAAGACGTACATATAGTCATAAAAGTTACACCATGCTTTATATTCAGGTGAGAATGATTCATACAAATATAAAATGTCTCATGGATCATTTTACTAAAGTATCAAAACATTTCAAATGTGTTTTCTTAGTTTTGAGTAGGTCAGTTTTCTTTTTTACTAAAATTGATTTAAATTGAAAATGAAAAAGATGCACTTGGAGTCATAGATGTTACATTGTGCCTCATATTGAGGTTTTACTAATTAATACATGCTAAAAATGGTTCATGGATCATTTACCTAAAGTATAAAAATAATAGGATTTTATTTTCTTGGATTTCAATACCACACTGGTTTTTTACTAAATATGATGTCAATTTTAAATAAAAAGACACACATGGAGTAATATCGATCACACTGTGACTCAGATTGTGGTGTAGTTCATTCTTACGCATCCAAAATAACTCATGGATCATTTTATTATAGTATCAAAACATTACAAATTAATTTTCTCAATTTTTAGTAAGTCACTTCTTCCTTTATATAAAATTGAAATCAATTTTAAATAAAAAGACGCACTTGTAGTCTTATCGGTCACACCGTGAGTCAGATTGATATTTGGATAATTCATGAAAATCTATAATGACTCTTGATTTTATATTCTAAAGTATCAAAATTGTACCAATTAATTCTCATGGTTTTGAGTAGGTTAGTTTTTCTTTTTACAAAAATTGATGTAAATTTTAAATAAAAATGACGCACTTTGAGTCATACTGGTCACACCATGCCACAGATTGAGGTTCAGATGGTTTTTACATGTCCCAAATGACTGATGGATCATTTCCCTAAAGTATCAAAACAATATGAATGAGTTTTATATTTTTTAAATACATCACTTCCTCATTTTTACTAAAAAATAATGTCCATTTTAAATAAAAAGATGGACATAGAGTCATACTGATCACACCATGTCTAGATTGATTTGCAGCTAAATCATTCAAATTTCAACTCACTCATGGATCATTTTTATACAATATCAAAACAATTAGAAAGCGTTATTTTGGTTTGGATTAAGTAAGTTATACTTTTTTCTAAAATTTATGAATATTTTAAATAAAAATGATTCACTTGTAGTTATACCTGTTACACCATGCCTCAGATTGAGGTGTGAAAGATTCATACATTTCTTAAATTACTCATGGATTTATTCCCTAAAGTATCAAGACAATTAAAATAATTATTTATCATTTTATAGTACACAACATGTTCCTTTTTACTAAAATCGATGTCAATTTTGAATAAAAATACACACATGGAGTCATACCAGTCACATGATACGTCATATTGTGGTGTGAATGATTTTTACCCAACCAAATGGACTCATTTATCATTTTCCAAATTTATCATAACAATAAAAATATTTTTTCAGGGATTTTAGTTTGTCCCATGACTTTTTTACTAAAATTTCATTTCAAACTGGAAACACACACTTTGATGCATACTGGTCACATTTTGTATCAGTTTTACATGGGACCAATTCCTACACATCACAAATGATTTAAAAATAAATTTCTAAAATTATAAATAATATATGAGTGGGTTTTGTTTATTTTCAGTGAGTTACACATTTTTATGTAATATATCGATATTAAACTGATAACAAACACTTTGATTCATACTGGTAACAACGTGGGTCAGATTAAGGTGAAACTGATTCATGCAGATCTTAAATGTACTATGGATCATTGTACTAAATTATTAAATCAATATGAATTTTTTTTCATTTTAGTTTTGAGTATGTGAGTTATGAATTGTACTAAAATTAATGTCTATTTTAAATAAAAAGACACACCTGGATTCATTCCAATCACGCCATGTGTCAGATTGAGGCATTGTTGATTCATACATGACCCAAATCTTCAAAACAATCCTAACTTACAAGGAATCCTATAGTATGAGAAAAAAATTCTAATGTGTGTAATAATTAAAATAAATATATTAAACCTAAATATGAAACAATCCATTACTTCTTTAGAAGTCACATCTTCATGCTATTTGTATACATTCAGTGATCAGGTATGATGCCCATTTGTTTCTAAGAAAATGTATATCATCTTCTGAATATTATTTTTTTCAAAAGTTATAATATTACTAAAAAAATATAAATACAAAAAATATTAATAAATATTTTAAATGATGTAGTAATTAACGTTGAAAATATCTATTCGGGGATGTTTTTTTTTGAAGGAATTTGATCTCTCTCATAAAATTAAAATCATAATAATAAAATTATTTTCCATTTTCTTGTTTCATACACTGTATAAATATTGAGTAAAATAATTAATTTGTTTTGATATGTGTTTTTATAGGGAAATATTATTAAATATACCCTAATACTTATGATGTTTTAGAAATTTTCAGGGTCCTTGGGCCCAATGTTTGTCTATATGCCATGATTTATACAATATTTTCACACCACACTATAACAATAGAATCATAATTATAACATAATATAAATTATATAACAGGGATTATATTTCTAAAATTATTGATGTAGTGTATTAAAAATTGATAAACGTCATCAGATGTGGTCGGTTTGTTGGTAATACATGGAGTGAATCCAAGAAAAAAATATTTAGATTTTCTAAATTGACCATTATGAGCATCCAACATTTCCTCCAAATAAAAAAATAATTAATTAAATAATTTAAAAATATGTGTGATATAATTAAATTAGAGTGTTTTATACATGTATCATTAGTAATAAGAAGATTATTTCATCACCATGTTTTCTTTCAAACGATTTTCCACGGTTTTCCCATATTTCATCCATTAGTTTGGATTTTAATTATGTTTGGTCTGTAGAGGTGATGTGAGGAGTAACGAGTCAATTTTTTTTGGGTAAATCCCTTGAATTTGTATTGATATATACACCTAAAAAAATATGAAATTTATTTAGTTGAAATTAACATTGTATGTCATATTTTGGAAAATTAAATCAAGAAAATGTACCTCATGTATAAATTTACAACTGAGGCTCCTAGAAATTCATAGTTGAGGATTTTATCTAAATTATTAGAAGAAATGTAGTTAGTAACTTCCCCTCTATACATTTTTTCTTCAAAATAAACTACGCGACTACCACCACCTTTTAACTTTTCAACCATATGAACCATCAATGTTAGTAAATACAAATATACAATAGGCATGGTAAATGTTCTTTTAGAAGATCTTTTTTATCAGTTGGTTGATCATATAGATGTTTTTTAGTTGAACTTTTTTTTCATCCCATTTATTTTGTTTTTATGTAACAATATTAATCGATCAAGACCTTGTTTCATTAATTGTTAATGTTTTAGTTTAAAAAATAAATTTGAAATGAATACTTCCTTCCAGAAATGTTTTTTACAAGATGTGAATGACATGAAATTAATGTTCCAACAGGTTGGTCAACCTTATCAATACCTTTCTCATAAATTGGAATAGGTAGCTCAGTGATCAACTCATGGCCTATCCTAATCAACACTCTCACATGACCTATTTGAATTTTTCTATTGTGTAGCATGTCCTTTTGAATATTGAACATTGTATCCCTCTCTACAAATAAATGGGTGGCTATTGATAGATATAAATCATAGTCATAATCACCTAATATAATATTAGTAGAGGATATTTATCAGTGTCTATCTAATTTAAATTTAATATAAAAAATTATTAGATCATTTTTTATTTTTGAAAAGATAGCCCGTTAAGGTGAATGGATCACCTCAAAGATGGTGGGGGTGGGGTAGGATATTCAAGAAATGATTGTTCTTGAGTTATTTGTTTCTCTTTTCTTACCCCCATAAATGTTTCTAGAAACTCTCTTTACCATTGTAATTTTTCATCATGTCTAACTAGTCTTTTTTTCTTCTATTTCATTTCATTATCTTTATCATCTTATTTTTACATCAAAATATATTCGAGTTGTCACCCTAAAAAACGCACCTATGACGTGACCATATAGTTTTGTCTGCTTCAAGGCCACTTATAGTAGGTGTTCATCCAGTTTAGGTGTTGATGATTCCTATAACTAATTCATATAGAAAATATAGGAAAATAAGTAATCATTGTTATGTAATAAGTATTTAAATCAAAAAAATTATAATGTCATTCATACACATGTTTCCCACCCTTTTGTGTATTTTCATCTATTAGTATCTCATCATTATTTACACATTTCTCCTTCCAAAACACATGGCATGAGATGGATATTGGTTGTGATTTGTATTCATCAATCATGATATAAATAGGGTATCATAATTATTTTTTTGTTTCATGACATATAAAAGTGTTACAATAGATTTTAAATACATAATAATTGTTTCAAGTGAAGCATACTCCATCCTTACATTATGGTAGGGGTACATTGGATTTTCTGCCCATCCCTAATTTTCATCACTCAGTTTCTATTTAATAAATAAATTTTTTTTATCAAAGTGATGAATATATTTATTTCCAAAAAAATTATTATTATCCACAATGTACTTGAAAAGACACAATCTCACAATGTCCAGTAAACACATCCCATGCATCCTGTGTAATTAGGTGTGTATACATAAGCAGTGGGTGTGGTTTTATTTTCCATTCAGTATCATTATGATTATGTCTCATTAGAATTGTGTGAAAGCCTCTATAAATATTTCTAGAAATCATTAATAAATATTTCTTATGGGATTTATCTAATATAAATTCACACTTCATGGGATCAGGACGATTAATTATATGTGTTGTTTTTATATTTTTTCAAAAAATAATGAAATTATGTCATAAAGTTACCGTAATATCTTCCCTCATCAATGTATTAATAACGGACCCAACATGGTTCCATGAATCTACATCAATTGGAACACATTACTGAGTGATGATTCTAATTTAACTACTAAATATGGCCTTTTGGGGGTTAACATGATGTCCTCATGCATTCCATATGACCACATATTTGATGTATTTCATTTTCACCTTAATGATTTTTTCTAACACCATCAAACTATGGAACTCTTATTTTTCTTGCATCATTGTCCGTCATCACCTACCATTTCTTTGGTTTCAAACTCATAAATATATTATTTATATGGATCAGTAGCATCATCATGTGGTTGTGCTTATTGAACCTATGCACTGAGAGTAGAAACATGATGAGAAACCTATTATTACTCTTGATTGGGAGAACCATCACATACAAAAGGTCATTGTTCCTCTGTACTGTGAGCAAAATTAGATTGAAAGACCTATTATTCCTCAGGATTGGGAGAACCAACATGTGTAAAACACATTATCTATAGAATTGGTTTAACATTTAATTTATAAAACATAAATACAATAGATAATCAATAATAACATGAGGTAACCCAATGTATATTACAAAAATATATAACTTGATTATTGAACTCAGTTTTTTTAAACGATAAAGGCATTTGACCCCTTTATCGACTTTGAAAATCCCATTTATTGTTTTCTCCTCTAACATAAAAAAATAATCTACATTGGGACCACTCTAAAATGATTGAAGAGTCCAAATGAAAGTGTCAATACTCTTAATTTTCATCTAACCCTTCAGTGGTTTTGGTCCATAACAGAACAATTGACCACTTTCACTTTAAAGGATCTAGAACATAAAATACTTTTACTTCTTATTATTCTATTAGAAATGGTTCATCTTTGTACCCTTCCTTACTGAAATCATCTTTCGTGAATCTCAATTCTCCTATTTTAATAGCACAACTATTATCAACATACTTGAATTGATAAATCAGTACATGGGAATATTGTATAACCCAACACCTATATTTGTTTTATGATTCCAATGTATGACATTTTAATGTAAATTATATTTTTTTCTTAGTATTTGAAACATGAATTGCTTCATCCACAAGTGTTACTCCACTATTTTACATGTCATTGTCATCATCATGTCCATTTGTATAGAATGTATATTCCTTAATTACAAAAACATTGTAATATAATACATACACACTTGGTCCTCTAAAAACCATCTAATTTTATAAAATTGAATATGGATTTTCATCTAACACGTTTAAAATATAGTCCTAATTTTTTTTATAAACTGTTGATTATGTGTATTTGATTTCTAACTTTCATCCCTTGATGGATTAAAATGTCTAAGAATTTCATTTTGTATTTCATCATATGGTGGAACCTCTAAACCATTATGCAAAATGTAATTATGGTTCTGCTTCTAATCTATAATAATGATTTTGACAACATCTCTTCCAAAATTTATATCACTCGCAAGCTTCCCAATGTGATAATATTTTGGTAGAAAAAATCATTCCACACCTGATATGTATTCTATAAATAATTCACTGGCTTATTCAACAATATATCACTCTATAATAAAACCCTCTGGTTAAATTATATTTTTGACATACCCTTTAAAAAAACATCATTTACTATTCAATGGGGAACATTCATCTATATGTATAGGGCCACATTGTCTAATATCACTCATTAAGTGAACTATAATGTGAACCCTTATATCGGAGAATTTTTACAGGAAGAACATTTCAATTGACATAATATGATGATAATTTATCTTTCCATAGTCGTAACTTTCATCAGATATAAAACATTGATGGATATACCTATGAAGAAGAAAAAATCTTGGTTTATGTATGAAGCGAGTTATTGGAAATAATGAAACGTAAATCTATAATAATTAGTTATTGCATAAAAATATGACATTCATGTGATTTCAGACCCTTTAACTTCAAATCATTTATTGACCCAATATTCTTTATATTTGATTAATACCCATATGATACCTTTATGTTATTAAAGAAGTTGAAAAACTGATATCTTTATTACCTGGAAAGGGTGTAAGCAGGTAGAGGAAGAAGATTTCATTTTTCACCCTTCATAGGCACCAACTCTTCTCATATTCCCATGTGAACTATCTCCAACCAGGCCTTAATTCAATCCTTTTTTTTTTCTCGGTGCATTTAGAAACATACCGATGAAGCTATCACATAATGTTTTTTCAAAATGAATATCATCAAGAAAATGACAGGTGTACAGAAAATTCTATAATAATAAGTCAAACAAAAAATTGATCACATTTTCTAACCGGTTTTCATAAGGTTTATCAAAAATGGTTTTCCAAAAGTAGTGCCCATATCATTTACATTCTCAAACAGTTGATCAATTATTATGGGAGATGGTGTTGTATGTTCTTGTGAACATCCATAAAATGATGTCACCTAATATAGGTAATTATCCCATTAGGGTATAAATCTACAATATTTTAGAAAAATATACTTTGATGAATGTTTCAACCTAATTGAATGTGTACCTTTTTAACAAACATGACACTCTTTAGTTCCTTTAATGCTATATCCTGAAAAATTTCCCTAAGATTGAATGTAATTTATCATCCCTCACAACATGGATCTCAACGTGAAATATTTCATTATGTAAGAATCATAAAACATAACATCTAAATCATCTCTGCCTCAATACGATGCATGATATGTCTGGAATAACTCAAAGTGTCTCTTTTTATTTAAAATTTACATTAATTTAAGTAAAAACAACGAGTGACATAATGATAACTAAGAAAATGAATTTTTATTGTTTTGATATTTTAGGAAAATTATCCATGATTTATTTGTGAGGTGGAGGATTCAATTTCACCTCAATAAGACGAATAGTGTGACCAGTATGACTCAAAGTGTGTTTTTTTATTTAAAATTGATATTAATTTTTGTAAAAAGAACAAGTGACATAATGATAACTGAGAAACCAAATTCATATTATTTCCATACATAATTTAAATGATAAATTAGTCATTTTTGACATGTTGTACTCAACCACACATTAATACGATGCACAGTTTTTCCGGTATAATTCAATGTGTCTCTTTTTATTTAAAATAGCTATGAATTTAAGTAAAAACAAAAAATGACATACTAAAACCCAAGAAAAAACATTTTTATAGATTTCATATTTTAGGAAAATGATATAATAGACATTTATGTTTTTAATGGATCAATATCATCTCAATATGACACACATTATGATTGGAATCGGTCGAAGTGTCTCCTTTTATTTAAAATTATCATTAATTTAAGTAAAAACGGTAAGTGACATCCTAAAAATAGAGAAAACATATTCATATTGTTTTGAAATTTTATGAAAATGATATAGTTAATTTTGATGTTTAGGGATCAACTAAACCTCAATAAGATTCATGGTGTGTCCAGTATAACTCAAAGTGTCTATTATTATTTAAAATTGACATTAATTTAAGTAAAAACAACAAGTGACATACTGAAAATTGATAAAATACATTAATATTGTTTTCATAATTTAGACCAATTATCCATGAGTAATTTGTGATATGTAATAGTCAACCAACCCTCAATCTAATGAATGGTGTTATGGTTATGACTAAAAGTGACTCTTATCAGTTTAAAATTTACATTTTAGTTCAAAACGTGTCACTCTCTAAAAACCAAAAAAAACATGCTCTGATTTTCATGATAACTTTGTAAAATGATTCATAAGTTATTTTTGATGTGTATGTTGTAGTATCACATCAAACGGACTCACGATATGACCAGTATGAATCTAAATTCATGTTTCTAGGTTTAAATGATATTTTAGTAAAAAACACAATGGACATACTAAAAACCATGAAAATGAATTCATATTGTTTCGATATTTTATAAAAATTATCCATTAATAATTTTTGAATGGTATGAATTATCTACATCTCAATATGACACATGGTGTGGCTAGTATAACTCTAAATGTTTCATTGTTTTAAATTAACATTAATTTTAGTAAAAGAAAATGTGACATACTCAAAACCGAGAGAAGACGTTCGGATTGTGTTGATATTTTATTAAAATGATCCATATCTCATTTCATCGTATAGGAATCAACCCCATATCAATAGCAAACATGATATGACTAGTATGATTCCAAATGTTTCATTTTTTTAAACATGGACATTTTATTAATGTGTTATTTCATATTAATTTTTAATTTATTTATTTAAAGTAATAATAACTTAAATTTTTCTATTATATAGGTGGAATATTTTTCATTCATTGAGTTGATTTTTTTTGGAAACTGATACCATAGGTGGAAAATTTTTAGAGGGGATCATGTGCATCAAAATATGAAATATTAATGTTTTAGAATGATTCTTGGAAAATTGTACATGTAATTATATAATTTTTTTTGGAAATGTAAACAGTAGTGTTTTTTTCTAAATCCCATGGGTGGAAATTTTTATATTGATGATATCAATTAAATGTATATAGCAGGTTTACTTTTGGGTGTGTTGTATAAAATGAAAATTTTCTTTTGGGTGTGTTGTTATATAAAATGCACAATTCAGGAGGCATGGACTTTATCAGTGCTAAAAAAAGAATTGAAAATGCTCCCCTTATCATATCTCTGATTAACAATGATTGTGTGTGTGTGTGAAAATAAATAAATAAATACATATATACAACACACACACACACACACACACATATATATATATATTATGTGTATCTATAAGTATAATTATATATATTTATGTATATTCACATATACTATATATTTATATGTATATTCAAATGTTTGAATATATAGATAAAATATATCAGTTTGTTAATATAGACACACACTAATATATATATATATATATATATATCATGACTAGAAAATTAGGTTATAGCCACGGTTTGGAACCGTGGCTATTATCCCACAAACCGTGGCTGGTATTTTCATGGATATAGGTCCAAACCTATTTCCATGGTTTCGAACTGTGGCTATAGACCTATAGTCAGGGTTTCAAACCATGACTATAGCCCTATAGCCACAGTTTCAACTATGACTATAGAACTATATCCACGGTTTTAACCCCTGGATATAGCCTTATATCAACGGATTCAACCATTGATATAGCCCTTTAGCCACAGTTTCAAACCGTGGCTATAGGTTTGGCCCTATATCCATGACAATACTATCCACGGTTCAATGAATCATGTCTAAAACACTTCCCATTTCATAAAAAAAACCAACCCCCCCCCCCCCCCCGGGACAGCAGACCCCCCCTCCCACATCCCTTACACCCCTTTCACCCCCCTTGTACACCCATTGCCCCCCTACTGGACCCCCTTGGACAGGATCCCCCCCTCAGATGGACCCCCTGGACAGCAGCCCCCCACCACCCCCCCTATTGGACCCCCTAGAAAGAAGCCCCACTGCTGGACCTCCAGGAGAGTTCCCCCTAATAGACCCCCTTGCACCACCCCTACTAGACACCCCCTTGAACCCCTACTGGACACCCGCCCCCTAGGCAGCACCCTCCCCCCCCCCACACACACATCCCTTTCATCCCTTGCACTCCCCCTTGCACCTCCCTTGCACAACACTTGAACAACACTTGCACCCCCTGTTGGACCCCCGGGACAGCAGCCCCAGCCCCCATGGACAGTACTCCCCCCCCCCCCGCTGGACACCCCCTTCTAGACCCCCTTGCACCACCCCTACTGGAAACACCCCCTTGCAACCCTACTGGACACCCCCTGATCCCGCTAAGCAGTATCCCCCCCCCCACATACACACATCCCTTGCACCCCTCGCACACGCCCCCTTGCACACCCCTTCCCCCTGCTAGACCCCCATGGATAGCATCCCCCCACCAATGTTAGACCACCCTGGGTAGCATCCCCCCCCCCCCCACGTTGGACACCCTAGACCCCCCCCCAATGGACCCCCCTGGACATCAACATTCCCCAACTAGACCCCCCTGGATATCAGCATCCCCCGGCTGAACCCCCCCTAGACAGCAACCCCCCCAGATGGACCCCCTGGACAAAATACCCACTTCAAACTATCGGACCCCCCTAGACGGCAGCCCCCCCCCCCTGATGGACCACCCTTGCACCACCCCTACTAGACACCCCTTTGCACCCTCGATGCCCCCCCCACCAATCCCCTCTGAACAGTAGCCCCAGCCCCCTGGACAACAGTCCCCCTGCTGGACCCCCCAGGATAGAATCCCCCCAGCTGGACCCCCCTGGACAGCACCCCCCTATTGGACACCCCTGGACTGAAGCCCCCCTTATTGGACCCCCTTGACAGCCCCCCCTGCTAGACATCATCCCCCCTACAGATTCTCATGTCCTAAGGGATCCTTAGTTAAGAATATTGACCAAGTAGGTGAGCTTCAGGCTTTTCCCTTAGATGTACCTACCAAATCATAACATGTATTGGCTTCTTTACCTAGTGTTGAGAGGTTTGTTTCCCCAGTTCCATCAGATTTTGTATCCATGGTATATTTATTGTATTTTAGAAAAAAATTTCTTTTAGATTTCAGTGGAATTTTGAGTTATCAGGAACCTCCTATTGTTGTATCTTCATCTAGTGCTCCACCTCCCTCGTCATTAGTTGATGTTGATTTGATCTAGTCTATATTCAAATAGTATCTCCATGTTGTTATAGGTTATGTGCATTCATATAATCAGGATTAATTGAGGCAGATTCAATAGAATGGGTTTTCAAGGAATAGGTTGACCTGTTGAAAGCGATGACAACTCTACTCAAGCTATTCATGGAGGAGAAGATTTCATAAGTAGTATATATAGATGAAGAAATAATATTATAATCTTTTTCAATATTATAAAGCCTTTCCTACATGTATCCAATACTCTAGTGGATTCCGGCTGAACGTCAAAAGTGCAACAGTAAAGTGAACTCCAAAGTTTGCACTGCTATTGTGGTCAAATTTTCTTCAATTCTCGAAAATTTGGATTGGGGACTTTGTCCCCCAGACCCCTGGATCAGGGGCGCGTTGCCCCCTTAAACCACCAACGATTTCACCGTGGACCTCGACCTGTGACAATTGTAGGACACAAGCATTAGGCCCAACCGGATTGGGCTACACCAATACAACAATCTCCCTTGTTGTATCCCTTGATGAGAAAGAGGATAAGAGTTCCCTTTTTCTCTAAATCTTGATAGTGTGGCTGGCCTAGATGGGTTCACAAATTAACTCATCATGTTCTACTAGGACATAGTTTTTTGATGAGCTCTTTAACTCTACGAGGGATTTCTTTAACCATTCCTCAGTGCCCTATGGAATCAACTCCTATTTTATTGGCCGAGTCCCAAAAAAGGTAAATGTTGTGGATTTAAATGATTTCAGACTTATTTCTATTGGGAATACCTATCCAAAAATCATTATCCAAATTATTTCCATGGGGTTAGTTCCCATAGTTCATGAGTTTATCTCTTCAAATAAGCCCCCTGGACAACCCTTGGACACCTCCATAGACATCCCCCTTAGACACCCCACCTGCACCCACCCCCCTGCTCTACAGAGCCCCTCTGCCCCCTCCCCCCAGACATCCCTTGAACACCCGCCCTGTACAACGCCTCTTAGACATAGCACCTGTACACTCTCTCCTTCCCTACAGACCCCTCGGTACCCCCCCCCCCAAATTTCCCTTGGAGAACCCACCTGCATCCTTCCCTACAGACCCCCCCCAGACAACCCTTAGACACCCCCCAGAAACCCCCTCATAGACACCCCACCTACACCCTTCCCTAGTCCCTGTAGACCCCCCGACACCCCCCCCCCCCCCCGGACAGCCCTTGGACACCCTACCTAGACAACCCCTCCTAGAAAATTCTACATCCATAAGTACCTTCACTTAATTATGAGAAATTGCTAAAGGAACAATTCCTTGAGACTTTTTTGAAAAATAGTCTTTGTCTAGCATAGTCTAAATAATATACATCCACAATTTATAACTTGAACCCTCTTGCAGGATGGTTACAAAAATAACCTAAAGAGACTTATAAATCTAAATCTGGATAAAAATATCCTAAACCTCCAATACCAAAACCAATTCATCAATAGAATCTTTTTACCTAGATATTATTGTGGGGATACCATATTGATTATGGATTTCCTAGGTGTGCCTTCAAGATTTATTTATTCAAGGTTTTTGATTCGTTTAGGTTGGAATTCTCATGGGATGCTTTGGTTCTTCTCAGCTTTCTGGCTAGGTTCTCATCTTAGGTTAAAAGATGTGTCTCTACCACAATGTTCACAGTGAACATTAATAGATGTTTACATGGCCACTTTTCGGGGAAATGTGAGATTATAAAATGGGATCCTCTTTCACATTTCATTTCTGTGAATTTCATGGAGTTTTTATCACACATCCTATAATGGAGGAGGCTGGGGGCTGGTGCGATGGCTGGTACGGGCTAGAGTGGCTTGTGCGGGTGGGAAGGCAAGCGGCATGGGGATGGTAGGGGGCTGGTGCGGGCTGGAATAGCTTGTAGGGGCTGGTGTGAGATGGATTGTAGGTGGATGGGGGCTGTTGGGCATGTGACAGGGGATGGTGTGGGCTAGGATGTACGAGGTTGGGGGCTGGTGAGGGATGGAACTGGTTGATGGGGCTGTTTTATAGGTGGTATAAGGCTCTCATGAGTGTTTTGCAGGAGGCTGGGGGGTGGTGGACGGTGTGGTGGCCAGTGCGGGCTGGATTGCAGGTGTTTGGGGGATAGTTAAGGATCGAATGTAGGTGGAAGGGGGCTAGAATGCTGGTGGAAGGGGGCTGGTTGCAGGTGCTGGGGGGATGGTGCGGGCTGATTTGAAGGTGGCATAGGGGTTGTTGCGAGTTGGAATACTGGTGGTAATAGGCTAAAATTAAGGTGGAAGGGGGTAGTGTGAGATAGATGTGGCTGAAGCATGGCCAAATCACAGCATTACCGCGTCCTGACCACGGTGTGACCGTGGCGTGACTACGGTGTGACAGTGGCATGACAATGGCGTGACGTCGGCGTGACCACGGTGTGTTGGCCCGATCTAGTGACATTCGTTAGGTTGCATCTTTTGACCAGGAGCGAAGGGAGCGGGAGGAGTTATTCCGACCGTCGCGCTTCTAGTATAAATTTTGATTAGTTAGTCTCAACATTGATCAGAAGACTCATGTGATACTATCAATGTTAACCACAGAAGGGTGTCATCCTGGAGTATGGCCAAATCATGGTATTACCACGGTTTGACTACGGTGTGACCGCGACATGACCACAGCATGACCGTGGCATGACCACGATGTGTTGGCCCGGTGCAGCGACATCTGTGAGGCAGTATCTTCCGAACAGGAGCGAAGGGAGCGGGAGGAGGTAGGGCAATATTCCGGACATCGCCCCACTAGAAGAAATTGTGATTAGTCGCTCTCAAGAATGATCACAAGACTCATGGAATAAGATAACTATGAACTGTAGTGGGGTGTCATCCTGGAGCAGGGCCAAATCACGGTGTGATCGCGGCATGACCGCAACGTGACCGCAGTGTGACCGCAACATGACCGCAGCATGACTGCGGCGTGTTGGCCCGGTCCAACAACATCCTTAGGTCAGCATCTTCCGGCCAGGAGTGAAGCGAGCTGGAGAAGGAAGGGAAACATTCCGGTCATCTCCCCACCGACATAAATTGTGATTTTTCAGTCTCAACATTGATCACAAGACACATGGAATACTATCACTGTGAACTGCCACAGGGTGTCATCCTAGGACAGGGCCAAATCACGACATTACCGCTGCGTGATCGTGGAATGACTGCAATGTGACCGCGGCGTGACTGAGGCATGTCCGCGGTGTGACCAAAGCATGACCGCGGCATGACCGTGGTTTGATCGTGGCGTGTTGGCCCGGTCTAACGACATCAATGGGGAATCATCTTCCAGATTGGAGCGAAGGGAGCACGAGGAGGTGGGGAAACATTCCGACCGTTGCCCCCACTGAAAAAATGATAGAACAGATCAACTATTTAATATTCTATAACAAGGGATCGCCAGAGAAGGTTATAGCAAGTGGAACAATAACACAATGTCTAAAGGTCAACAAAACGACGGAAAAGAATCATACACCCTACATAAACCATTTACAAATTCATTAACTTTGCCTAAACATGGAAATTTTATTTATAATATTCAAAGCGTTAAAAGGAAAGTGTCATGGTCAAGGAATATGCCAACTCGGGATATGTAATTTGAGTTAAAAGAGTATTATAAGCCAATTTATATTATTCAATGAAAACAAAACATAACTAGCCACAAAACAAACACGAACAAGAGGAATATGAAAGACTCAAACCAAATATAAACATGATACAAATAATTATCACTACTCTTTGGTTTAGAAGACATCGCACCTCCATTGGAGGGGATTTATTATAAAATCATGACATTTCTTTATCACACAATTAATTTAATTATATTTAACATTTATTCTAAAACTCATTTAGCACACGCCAAATGAAATAATTTAAGCAAAATGATCAACATAACTATCACCGTGAGTTTTCACAGATAGTGCACCTCTGTTGGAGGGGTTTAATTATAAATACATGACTTTATTTATCAAATGAAACAATTGTATTAAATAACACTTATTCAAGATTTTCTATTCAATTTAATTAAGCAGAATTAAGAATGATGCTAAATTCAATTTAAATCATTCTTGAATTAAAGTGGCTAGAAGTGGGATCCCACCTCATGGTGGAAACAAATAGACCACATCAGCTCTTGTAGCTTTCTAACTAAAAGTTGTTGCTCCCCCATCGGGTATACGCACCTTTATACACATCCAAAGACACTTAGCCCCTTATGCACACACCTTCATGGCCATGAGAATGAACATGGGGATCCTTGCACATATGCTTATATATATATACCAGTCTCCACTCACCTGTGTATGAATTTATATATATACATGGGAATACATATCCCCTTACGTTCATAATCACAGCCATGGTTGACTATACACATAACAGGGTAACCAACATACATATACTTTCTTAACTATGCACACACACGCAAGTCTCCATTAACATGGATACTCGAAACCAACTATCAGGGATCAACACACTACACAAAGGATTTTAGGAACATTTAAACACATAAAGGATGCTACATAACTTGTGAGAAACCAAGTAACAACATTAAATCCTTACCTTGATTAGGAAAACCAAATCCAGCGAACCAACACAAAATGATCCAATGCCCTACTCAAAACATAATATGGAGTCAAAAACATTGAAATCCCCAAATACATGAGGTGAGAGAACATATTAAAATAGTATGAATTATATAACACATTCTAATTTAATAAAATATGGTTACTCATTCAACTGCCTTTGACCCCTACCCCCTCCACCCTACCCCCCTCCACCCACCGCCTACCCCATGCCCCCTTCCCCCTACTCTACAGAACTCTCCCCTACCCCATGCCCCCTTCCCCGTACCCCCTCCACCCTCCCCCTGCCCCAACCCCCTACCCTACAGACCTGCCCCCTGCCCCCCTCCATCTTTCCCCATACCCCTATCCCCCTTCCCCCTCCACCTAGCCCCCTATCCTACACAGCCCCCAGCCCCCTAGCCAGCCCCAACCCCCCTTGCATGCACCACCCCTAGCCTACATTATCCCCCTAGCTTGCACCCCCCCCCCCTGTGAGTCAAAAAAGTCATTGGATATGCCCATGGTGTCTCAAATGAGAGGAGTAAGGATTAAAATGGAAAAAATAAATGAAATAATTTCTACGAAGATATATTAGTATAAAATACCACAAGAGTATACATATATATATATTCTTACATTCATACGAATGTGATATGTTTTGTTTCTAGTTATCTACATAGAATGCATCCCTATCCACAGAAACATCATATAATGTTAAAGCATACACACAAGAAATACAATTCTTTTGAAGAAATTGAGACAAATAAAACCTCATAAATATATATTAAGAATTATTAATACTAATAAATGGATTTGAAGAATGCCTGGGGAGGAAGCCGTTTCAAAAGGACCATTAGCATTTGAGAAATAATATTGGAAATATGAGGTCCAATGGAAATGTAATCCAAAATATTTAACTAAAAAGAATTGCATAGTGGTTATCGAATGAAAGGAAAAAAAGTATCATTGCGTTGAAATTTATTGTAATCACCTCTCAATGTCATCAAGGATTATAATGCTTAATTATGACTTACAGGAATCCTCAAATACCGGAAATGAAGAGATGAAAAAATGACTAAAAGTATCCAGTATTCAAGTTGAAAATACAATAAGCATGAACAAATGGATTGATGGGTGTACCATAGGTGAATATATTAATTCATTAGGCCTTTTTGTTGAGGGGGAGAGCAGGTTTGGCACTAGCAGGGTGCTCTAATCTCCGTTATATAGTGAACATCTATTTTTATGAGGCTAGGGAGGATGTGGAATTTTTTTGTAGGAAGAAGATGAAGGAGGCTCAATAACAACATGAGGTTTTATCCTACTCAGACCCCCTTCCCCTCCCCCCTGCACAACCCCCCTACAGACCCCCTTTCCCCCCTACAGAACCTCCTGGACACCCCATCCCCCCTGCCAGTCCCCCCATGTAGGGTCTTTTATATTGTTTTTTAAATGTGGAACCATGGATTTTAGATCATCCTTGGCCATTTTCATTGTTGGTATGATATATTTCTACTCATAATGGTTGACCATTGTATTGATAACCCTCCACCGCATGATCTTTATAAGGTAAATCGGATGACGGCGATAGTAGTCATTTCATCAGATTGGAGGAATGAAATTTCCATTTTATGGTGATCATAGGTTTTAGTAGAATCATGGGAACTTATTCTACCCATACACCTATTAGCAATGTTTGGGGAACCTGACCAATCAATTCAATTTCATGGAATTCCATAAGATAATTTGAATCAAAATTTGAGTGTTTTTTTATGATTATGATGACTAATATGCCCTATGTTACTCATTGTATCATTTTTTATGGATTCAAAATTTTTAACGGGTTCCCCAATCCCTGAAGTTGATACCCAATGATACTCATCCTCTATAGTCTAGTCACCTGAGGTATTTTAGGATCACCACCTAATGAACACAAGGCTCATCACCCATGGAATTCCATGCTCATCGCATGAGGAAGTATGGGATTATAATACATTAGGAAAGGTGAATCATCATATTTTTATCACATAATAAATCTTATACCTTTCAATAATGCATGTTCCGACATCTCTATAAGTAGAAGATCACATCACCAATAAAATGGAAGCCCATGACTTGAAGAGAATTATTTCCCATGTTTTAACCAAAGATTCAGATTCCTAAAACATGGGTATTCCCACTTCATTGATCCATATTCATACTCAAACAATATTCTATTCAAAATTAAAATCGTTTCATATTTAAGGTTTCTAATTATGAGGGAGAGGGCACCTTGGTTCTCAAATATTTATCAGTATAATTTTATGAATCATTAATATGAGTATAATAAAATTATTAATAAATATTTTAAGGTTTCCTACAGAATACATGTGCACATTATAAATGTTTGTATTCATATTATTCCCTGAAAAACATAGTGGTTATTATAAAATCATTTTTTGAAAAAATAAAGTAATTATGGAAGCAAGTTTTTAAAACAATCAGGTAATTATAGAATTAAAATTAATGGTTTATGCATAGGGAACCTACCTCAACCTCAAGACCCATTGGTTTTGATGATGAAAACTCTAATCTTCCTTTTTTCTTCATGCACGCATAAGAAAATTCACATATATATAAGAACACCTAGCCCCTATGTACATTTTATCATGGCCAAATATGAATAATGTGGTCTTTAGATATATTTTTATACATGTATATACCCCTTTACACATACACATATATCCATTTTTCATATGAGATTTATTGGTATAGAATATTCTAAAACATGTTACTCTATTTTTGGACACATTCTAAGAATATTTAAAAAGTAAATTTTTATCTCCCTTCACATGAGTATTATCTATGTAAGGAATCTCATATTCATGGAATAAAAAATCTTGGACAGTGTAATTACCATAATAACTATCAGTAAAATCCATTAATCCTAAATCATTAGTGTAATTTGGTCTTATAATGCCCTAAACATCTAAATTTTAGAGTATTTATCATGTTACCATTATTATAATCTTTATATTCTAATATTTATACATTCTGACATGAAAATATTTATAATCAATTATTCCTATTAAGATTTCAATGGAATGTTGTAACAAAGGGATAAATGATTGAGATCATAAAATATTCCATTCATTGAAAAAACTATGGCGGAGTATCCACATCCAAGAGTCTCTCTTGACCTTATTATGAAATGAAATGGATATGATGTGACTATAGTGAAACTCTACCTACCTGATTCAATAGATCTTCTAATTTCTAACAAAACGTGTTAAGGGCCTACTTGATATTGGTTCTATGACTAGCTCCATCTTTTGATAGAGTATGGATTTTTGTAAAAAAGGTGTTTAGATCTTGTATTTTATATTTTATGGATTCTAGACCTATGTTTTTTATAATAGTTGTGCCTTTATTCTATCCATGTGAGCCACATATTCATGCATCTCTACAGTCTTTGTAGAAATAAGATCATGATGTTTCACTTCCTTTATAGTTAAGAGATTAAAATCAGTTTTTTTATACTTTAAATATATTCTAGGGTGGTTGGAAAAATAATCTTGATGAGATAATATTCATGGGTGGATAAATCCTCTCAATAAATGAGAACATTATGAACAAGGATGTGCTAGTGTCGATAATAAAACACACCTACACCTAGGAAAATAAACATTGTTGAAGGTTGTCATCTTTATCAGAAATATTCTATAAAGTATTATATTTGATGATAGTTTAAACCTTGAACCAATCCCACATTCATTAAACCTGATGCTAGATGAAAATATTGGGAACCAGACTCTGTTCACCTTCCACTATAGGTATATAATCTAGAATTTTATTTTTCATGGACTTATCTTCGTTAAATTATATCATAGTTGTAAGAAAGTCCTCCATCATTGCCTCCTGTTTAACATTAGGGATTGAACATGATAGTTTAGCATTGATCAGATGAATACCTAACATTGTTCCTATAGAGACCCTATGCTTGACGTACATGGAGATTACATTAATTTTTTCGGAATACTTAAAACATAACAAAAAAGACACATAAGGACCGTAATAGTTTAGTGTCTTTGGAAACTTGGAACGTAATCTTCTAATCGTGGTGAAAGATCTTCAACATCTCCAAAAAAGATCTTCCACTTTTGGTTCTTTACCTAAAACCGTTCTTTTGATCTTGGGGGAAAATAAAACATAAAAAGGGTGATCTCAAATGCTCAGTAAGGGTAAGCATGGATATAATAAAACATACCATATACATTTATACATAAAAACTTTAAAATAATGTTTAAACATCAAAATCTTGAGCAACGACATAAAACATGGAAGTAAATAAGGAATAGATCATATTGGAACATAAACCATGATAAAATAGCATGGGAATAAAATATGTAATAGTGGAATTCATTAATCACATGTAATGATTTCCATAGTTGCCAAGGAATTGCTGCCAAGACCAACTTAGTGGACAAAGTCCCATTCTGAATCGAGTACACTCCTCGTTTCAGTCATGTAACACTGAACCGAATTAACTTTCCATTCCATACATGTCTATATCAAGAGATATAATTTCTTTACCCAATGCATTGGAGGGAGATATAGGTCCCACATATCTCATAATGAAATCATTCTTACTTGTTCCACAAAATAAACATACATCATTCATAAAAACCCAATGAATAAAATGGGTTTCATAAACATCATACCATCATCACATAATCCATATAAAAGAAATGGAAATCATTTCATAATAACAGAATTGAAACCATTTAAATCATAGAGACATTATTCTTCAAACATACATATATGAAATAAGGTCATCTTAGATGAAAAATGGTTTTGATAAAACACTTGAAATGAAATATTGAGGAAAATATCCTTTTTTCTTCAAAATAATTTTCTTTTAACAAAATGTCTTGCAATTTTAAAAGGAAAGGATTTTTTTGAAAATAGTCATGAAATATTTTGGAGGAATCTTCCTGAAAACAAAGTTTATAAAACCATAAAAATCCGTTCACGCCGTATAAGTTAAAAATAACATTCTCCTCATACTTTTGTCGGAAAAGTAAAAAAGTACCTCATAACGTAAATTATTGAAAGATTCCATACCTACCATGTAGTAAAATTAAAAATGGTTAAAAATTACTTTATAAATACATTAAAAAACTTTTATAAAACATGTACATGATAGAAATAGCCCCAGTAAATACTTATGAATAAGAAATCTCAGATAAAAATGAGATTTGCAAAATTATCCCTTACCTTAGGTCTGATATGCTTCATACGTATCCGAACATCCTGTATAATGATTTAAATAATGTCATTTACTTATTACAGAATCATATTATTTGTTATGATATCATATATGGTTCACTTATGACTTTATATTACCTGTTCTTTTTTAAATTCCATGTTAAAGAGCGTTTTGTGTAAAATCGTTTCATTTATAGTCTGTGTTATGACTTGTAATTATTCATATGATTAAATAGATCATGATTAATTAATTCCAGAATATAAAACATGACTTATATATAATATATATTCAGAATATACATATATATAATAGATCGATAATTGGAGAGAAATACACCGTTCATGGAGACGGTAGGTCGTACGTACGCATGAATGCTGTTTTCGTTTCATTATTGAGTTGAATGAAATTAAATAAATGACATATATATATACATAAATCCATTAGCATTATTATTCCATATATTTCATTATTATTCATTATATATACTTTATAATCATTCTTGAATGGTTAATCATGGAAAATAAATCTCATCGCGTTCGTGGAGACGGTAGTCCGTACGTACGCACGAGCGATGATATCATTCCCATGATCGTGGAAGTGTATTGAAGTGTATGTATACTATTTAAGAATAAATATAACTTTAAAATAATCATGTATAGTCATTATTTACACCATTATATCCATCCAAGTAGGGTGATGGTGGAAAATAGATTACACCATGGCGTGGAGACAGTATTCCGTACGTACGCACACGGGGTGATTTCATTTTCCTTAGGATGGATAGATGGTGAAATATGGTTGTTTCATACTTATAATAACATATCAGTATATGATTGATACTGATGTTATTACTTCATAATGAAACAACTAAAGATGAATAAGTAGAAGATGAAATAAAGTTGAAATAATCGGTAACAAACATGACCTCTTCTTTGAAGTGCCTCTTTGAGACATCCTTTTAGGGCACAAAAATTGGTCTTTGAAGAAGAGCAGGACCTCTATGATGTTTATAGGGAAGTGGATAAAATAATTGGTCAGGTTTTGGCCTAGATTGAAGGCTCAAAGAGGTGTGTGGAAGAGAGGGAGGAGGTTCCCTTTTATAAGGGAGGAGAGGGGAACCTTTGGAATTCTAAAAAATATTAATTTATAATAAATCTAACTCTGCTTAACAACCTCCAAAAATGACCCATATTCGAAGATTAGACGAGATAGGGTTTGTAATACCCTCAACCAATCAAATATATACATGTTTGGATGTTATTTTGAACCTTATAATTTTGATTTATCCTTATTTAATCTATTTAAGTTTATTTGTGGTAATAAAATTCTAAATTTTAAATTATTACAAATAATTACATATTTGTTGTGAATTTTCCATAATTGGTTACTTTATAACATTATAGACCATATAAATCTAAATTGATAATTGTTAAATATTTGTGTGATTTTTAAACAATTTTATAATATGTTATTTTTATAAAATATCAATAGTGTCTATTTTGACACTATTCATTTATTTGAATTTAGATAAATTATATACAGAATATATGTTCGAAAAAAAAGATATAATAGATTCATAAAAGGTCATATGTATCTATAAATATATATTATCACATTAAATAGTTCATATATTATTTATTTTGTTATTTTTAAAAACCATTTATTTGGTTTATCTCTTAATAAAATAATTACTACAACATTTTTGTATAATTATATAATATACTGATTTTTTGCATAAAATTTAAAAATAAAATCCTATGATGAATATAAATCTATAAAGTTTCACAATAATACTTTTACAAGAATTTATCATCTTAAAATCATAGTATTTAAATTGTTATATTTATTAAATTATGAAGGTGACAACTTTAGCATCATTTAAAATAAAATAATATTAGTGTCATAATCACTTTTATAAGGCTCCAAACTATTATATATTATGTTATTGTATGATTAAGGTGTATATATATACTAAAAATAAGTTTTGGTCAGGTTTTTGGGATTTTTAATGGGAATTATTATTTCAATAAAAACTATATTACTTATTTTTCACTTAATAAATAATTTCTGTATCATTAATTTATCAGCATTAATGACAATTATTTAATCCCTAAAAATTATAAATAAATTATCATGATGTAGATAATTTTATTATCTTTCTGAATAATATTCATTTTCTATGTTTTATGATGTTTATAACTCAATTAAAATTATTATACTTATAATATTTAAGAGAGTGACATGTTGTCACTTTCTTTGGTTTTAATAATAATTAAATTATTTTCATGGTCAAAAGTCCATTAAATGAATATAATCCGATCATTATGTGATATGGGTAGACTCTTAGTCATCCCATAGTATTTTGACATGTGGTAGGGTAATATTATAATATTATATTTACTCTTAATTACCCGATTTACCTTTAACTATGGAAAATAAAATTTACCGTAGTTACTATTCATAATTTCCAAAAATAAAAAGTATCTTATTAACATAATTTGGACCAACAGATTCCAAATATGGAATAAAATTTTTCCAAATTAAATACAAAAAAGTTTCAGAAATTAAATTAAAATTAATCCCGTTGTCGAAAGAAAACATGTTTTTCATTAAAACATTGCAAAAGATTGAATTGATTTAACCTACGAATTTAATGTAAAATCAATGATAATGAGATACATTATATTAAATGGTAAAAATATATTCTATTTATACATTAAAACCATTCAATATTATAATTTAAAAATATAAATTATTGCAATGAAAAAAATTTGTTTTTAATTAAAATATAGCGTGTTTTTACTATTCATCATAATATGAAACTTACCAGAATAATATGAAAAATTTATCCAAAGTAAATTTTTATTTCCTTATTCCAAAGAAGAATTTTATTTTGTCAAATTGAACATATAAACATGTCAAAAACAAGATTTAATGTGGGTGCGCCATCAAAAGGTGGCAAAACTGCATTTTTTGAAAAATACTTATTTTACCCGAAATATTTATTTTGTTCTTATACCATGTTTTAGAATATGTGTAAGATGAATAATAATGTTATAAAATTCAAAATTTAGTTAATACTATTCATAACGGCTGGGTCATAATAATATTATAATAATATATCGTTGTTTAGCAAAACCCAGTATTGCTTACAACACACGCTATCGAGGAAGGTCGTGATTGCGTGTAATGAAAGCCATGTCAGGGTTGCGTGTTGTGCAAGAATACTTCATTTTTTTGTATAATATAATCCAACCATATTTCATTTATACATTGAATATATATATATATATAGACTCAATGTTGCGTAGAATAACTATTATCAAAATTTTGTGTAACATGATCCAAGAATAGTGTTGCGTATACTGCAAGCTAATACGGTGTTGCGTATAGCGCAGTGTAATCCTGTTGTAGCATACAACACAAGAAATTAATGATATTAAAAGAATATTTTTCATAAAATCTTGGGGTGTTACATTATACCCCCCTTAAAATGAATTTCTCCCTCAAAATTCATCGAGGTTATAAATGGTTTACTACTCGAAAGTTTGTTTATTAGAAACCCATATCGTAAAAAGGAATACCAAAACATGGCTTTAAAAACTAAAGTATGAAATGTAACAGTTTCCCAAAATAACTCATCACTGGGTTTCCACGTAGCAGAACATAGGTGAAAATATGGATAAGGAAGAAAAATCTAACCATCACTTTCTGATGGAGAGTGGTAGAGAACATGGCTATGAAAAAGCCAAAAATCACAAAGCTATAGATTTTTGATGATCTAAGGTACCATCTGATTCATCGGATATACGGGAACTAGGACAACATTTTTGGTTTTCAAGATCATTTCCCTAAAGATGATGAATTAAAATAAATACTTACATGATTTTGGAACAATCTCACTATTGTTCGTGAATTGAACAATTTACACTTCATCCCTTAAAGAAATGAAGTTGAATTTGTTATTCGTGTTGTGTTAGCAGATCATGTGAGAGAATGATGGGTCATTCCATCTCTTTGAAAAAAAGTTAGAAAAAGTTATAAGTCCATCATAAGGATAGATTAACAGTATCTGGTTCTAAAAATGAACTTATAATTCATATATCATGCCACTTATTAAAATAAAACTAGTTTCTACTAACCAGGGACTTCCTGTAGGCCAGTGGTAGGCAATAAAGGCCTGTCGCACTTCAGTTGTGGGTTCGATTCCCACATCCTTGTGCGACGCGATGGGTTGTCACCCGTCCTGCAGGTTTTCCTATTTCTAAAACTATATTTCTATAACATCCCATCAATAATATCGAAAAAACATTTATCCTTAATCAATACTAACTTATGTCCAACATAATCCATTCAAATATTTACGCTTATCCATAATAATGCAGTTCACTCTCATAATATAGTGAAAACGATTACCTGAGATTTAATACCATCGTTGATCCCCATATATCATAAGATATGTCTTGTTGGTAACATTCCAAGCATTTGAAGGCCTTAATCATGAATTCTCTTGAAAAATAAATACCCATTGAACCTTAGTGAAAACATGAATGCAATTAAAAGTTAACACTTTCAACATACCAAAATCCTCAAAATTCTATATACTCAAACCATGATATCACTTAGTCCTTATATCTATCATGAGCTCATTAATAAAATCAAACATCTCATTATCTTATTATTCCTTTATTATGCGCATATCATCTACTTTACAAAAATATCGGAATATCCTTACATGGTTATTGGTACCATTCAACATATACATTCAAATACTTTTAGGAAAATCAATAGTGTAACTATACAACATAACTCTCAATAAACATACAATCATTCAACTACCTTCTAAAACAAGTGACTGAGCTTCAACACATCTTTCAGCTCATATATCATTTGTAGTCTCCTCATCATCATCCACATAAATACTACCCATATAAACATGCTGATTCTCTTCATGAGATTTCCCATTAGGGCATTGGTTTGCATAATGCCCGTACATTCCACATTTAAAACATCTAATCATTGTTGATATTGTAGTAATACCATTATCCGTATCCATGGTGTTAACTAAACCTTTTACATTGCACTTACTTGATTTGTGTCCTTGTTTTCCACACCCAAAGCATGTTCCAGCTCCTTTTAAACAATCTCCCTGATTCCTCTTCCCACATGATTTACATGAGGGAAATTGAACTTTTTTTCCTTTATGATCATCAAGAAACTCCATCTTTATCTTATTATCTGTGTCGGGAAACTTACCAATGTTGAGATTATTGATCATATTATGAGATTGATGATTAGGAATAATAACGATGTTTGGACGTCTAGATCTCATTTCATTTGGTTTCTCATGAATAAAATCATTCCATTGTCTATCATATCCTCGATTATCGTGAATCTTCCTGTATCCAGCCATTTTCTAAAAGTCAAAAAGAATAGTTTGAGAGGAAAAAATCATGCTAGGGAAAACAACATAGTAAAGGGGGAGTATCCTAAATATCTAACATCTTAGGTTAAATTCTATGATCATTACCATAGTTTTAGGACAATATCCTATACGTATACTTATCCTTAGGGACATCCCTAGACATACCATAGAAATATCTCTAGGGATCTCACTAATGTTTTCCCATCCTAGTTTCCAAAGGTTGACTAAACCTATCCTCTGATACCAACTGTAGAGACCTTAATCTTGACATACATGGATATTACATTACTTTTTCGGAATACTTAATACATAACAAAAATGACACACAAGGACTGTAATAGTTTAGTGTTTTTGGAAACTTGGAACGTAATCTTCTAATCGTGGTGAAAGATCTTCAACCTCTCCCAAAAAGATCTTCCACTTTTTGTTTCGTTTCCTAAAACCTTTCTTTAGATCCTGGGGGAAAATTAAACATAAAAAGGGTGAGCTCAAATGCTCAGTAAGGGTAAGCATGGATAAAATAAAACATACCATATACATTTGAACTTAAAAACATGAACATAATGTTTAAACATCAAAATCTTGAGCAACGACATAAAACATGGAAGTAAATAAGTTATAGATCATAATGGAACATAAACCATGATAAAATTTCATGGGAATAAAACATGTAATTGTGGAATCCATTAATCACATGTAATGATTTCCATAGTAGCCAAGTCATTGCTGCCAAGACCATCTTAGTGGACATAGTCACATTCTAAATCGAGTTCACTCCTCGTTTCAGTCCTGTAACACTGAACCAGATTAACTTACCATTCCAGCCATGTCTATCTCATGAGATATAAAATCTTTACCCAATGCATTGGAGGGAGATATAGGTCCCACCCATCTCATAATGAAATCATTCTTACTTTTGCCACAAAATAAACATACATCATTCATAAAAACCCAATGAATAAAATGGGTTTCATAAACATCATACCATCATCACATAATCCATATAAAAGAAATGGATATCATTTCATAATAAGATAAGTGAAACCATGTAAATAATAGAGACATTATACTTGAAACATACACATATGAAATAATGTCATCTTAGATGAAAAATGGTTTTGATAAAACAGTTGAAATGAATTCTTGAGGATAGTATCATTTTTTCTTCAAAATCAAATTTTTTCACAAAATGTCATGAAATTTTAAAAAAAGGATTTTCTTGAAAATGGTCATGAAATATTTTGGGGGAAGCTTAATGAAAACAAGGCTTTATAAAACCGTAATAATTCGTTCACGACGTATAAGTTAAAAATATCATTCTCCTCGTACTTTTGTAGGAAAAGTAAAAAAGTACCTCGTAACGTAAATAAGAGAATGATTACAAACATACCATGTAGTATAATTCAAAAATGTGTAAAAAGGACTTTATACATACATGAAAAAACTTTTATAAAACATGGGCATGATCAAAATAGCCCCAGTAAATACTTACGAATAAGCAATCTCGGATAAAAATGAGATTTGAAAAATTATCCCTTACCTTAGGTCTGATATGCTTCGTACGTATCCGAACCTTCTGTATAATGATTAAAATAATGTCATTGACTTATTAATTAATCATATTCATTGTTATGATATCATATATGGTTCACTTATCAATTTATCTTACCCGTTCTTTTGTAAATTCCATGTTAAAGGGCATTTTGGGTAAAATCGAATCATTTTTCGTCCGTGTTTTGACTTGTAATTATTCATATGATTACTTAGATCATGATTACTTAATTCCATAATATTAAACATGATTTATATATAATATATATTCAGAATATACATATATATAATAGAATGATAAATGGAAGGAAATACACCGTTCATGGAGACGGTAGGTCGTACGTACGCATGAACGTTGTTTTCGTTTCCTTATCGAGTTGAATGAAATTAAATAGATGACACATATATATATATATAAATCTAGTAGAATTATTATTACATATATTTCATTATTTTTCATTATATATACTTTATAATCATTATTGAATGGTTAATCATGGAAAATGAATCGCATCGCGTTCGTGGAGACGGTAGTCCGTACGTACGCACGAGCGATGATATCATTCCCGTGATCGTGGAATTGTATTGGAGTGTATGTATACTATTTTAGAATCAATATAACTTTAAAACAATCATATATAGTCATTGTTTACACCATTATACCCATCCATGTAAAGTGATGGTGGAAAATTGATTACACCACGGCGTGGAGACGGTATTCTGTACGTACGCACGCGTGGTGATTTCATTTTCGGTAGGATGGATAGATGGTGAAATAGGGTTGTTACATAATTATAATAACATATAATTATATGAGTGGTACTTATGTTATTACTTCACAATGAAACAACTAAAGAATAATAAGTATAAGAAGAAATAAAGTTGAAAGAATCGGTAATGAACATTACCTCTTCTTTGAAGCACCTCTTTGAGACCTCCTTTTAAGGCACTAAAATTGGTCTTTGAAGAAGACCAGGACCTCTAGGATGTTTCTAGGGAAGTAGAGAAGAGAATTGGTCAGGGGTTTTCCGAGCTTGAAGGCTCAATGAGGTGTGTGGAAGAGAGGGAGGAGGTTCCCTTTTATTAGGTAGGAGAGGGGAACCTTTGGAATTCTTAAAAATATTAATTTATAATAAATCTATCCCCACATAAAAACCTCCAAAAATGACTCGTATTAAAATATTAGATGAGATATGGTTGTAATATCATCATCCAATCACATTTAGACATGTTTGTATCTTATTTTAAACCGTATCATTTTGATTTATCCTTATTTAATATATTTAAGTTTATTTGTGGTAATATATTTCTAAATTTTTAATTATAACAAATAATTACTTATTTGTTGTTAATTTTCCATAATTGGTAACTTTATAACATTATAGACCATATAAATCCAAATTTATAATTGTTAAATTTTTTTGTGATTTTTAAACAATTTTATAATATGTTATTTTTGTAAAATAACAATAGTGTCAATTTTGACACTATTCATTTATTTGAATTTAAATAAAATATATACAAAAGATATGTTCGATATAAAAGCATTAAAATATTCATAAAAGGTCATATGTATCTATAAAATTAGTTTATCACATTAAATATTTCATATAATATTTATTTTATTATTTTTAAAACCATTTATTTTTTTTATCTCTTACTAAAATAATTACTACAACATTTTTTTTAATTATTTAATATACTGATTTGTTGCATAAAAATTAAAAATAAAATCCTATGATGAATATAAATCTATTACCTTTCAAAATAATACTTTTACTAGAATTTATCATCTTAAAATCACAATATTTAAATTGCTATATTTATTAAATTATGAAGGTGACAACTTTGGCATCAATTAAAATAAAATAATATTACGGACATAATCACAATTATAAGACTCAAAACGGTTATATATTAGGTTATTGTATGATTAAGGTGTATATATACACTACCAATAAGTTTTTTTCAGGTTTTTGTGCCTTTTAATGAGAATTATTATTTCAATAAATACTATATTACTTATTTTTTACTTAATAAATAATTTATGTAACATTAATGTATCACCATTAATGGAAATCATTTAATCCCTAAAAATTCTAAATAAATTATCATGATGTAGATAATTTTATTATATTTCTTAAGAATATTCATGTTCGACGTTTTATGATGTTTATCAGTCAATTAAAATTATTATACTTATAAGATTTAATAGAGTGACATGTTGTCACTTTCTTTGGATTTAATAATAATAAAATTATTTTCATGGTCAAAAGTCCATAAAATGAATCTAATCCGACCCTTAGGTGATATGGGTCGACTTTTAGTCACCCAATAGTTTTTTGGCATGTGTTAGGGTAATTTTATAATATTATATTTACCCCTAATTACCCAATTTTCCTTTAACTATTGTAAATAAAATTTACCATTGTTACTATTCATATTTCCCAAAAATAAAATGTAGCTTATGAACATAATTTGGACCCACTGATTCTAAATATTGAATCCATTTTCCCAAATTCAATACACAAAATATTCAGAAATTAAATTATAATTAATCTCATTGACGAAAGAAAACATGTTTTTCTTTAAAACATTGCAAAAGATTGAATTGATTTAACCTACGATTTTAATGTAAAATCAATTCTAATGGAATACATTATATTAAATTGTAAAAATATATTCTATTTATACTTTAAAACCATTCATTATTTTAATTTAACCATATAAATTATTGCGATGAAAAAAGTTGTTTTTAATTAAAATATAGCGTGTTTGTACTATTCATCAAAATATGAAAGTTACCAGAATAATATGAAAATTTTATCCAAAGTAAATTTTTATTTCATGATTCCAATGAAGAATTTTATTTTGTCAAATTGAACTTATAAACATGTCAAAAACTAGATTTAATGTGGGTGCGCCATCAAAAGGCGGCAAAACTGTATTTTTTGAAAAATACTTATTTTACCTGAAAAATTTATTTTGTTCTTATACCATGTTCTAGAAAATGTGTATGATGAATATTAATTTTATAAAATTAAAAATTTATTTAATTCTATTCATAACGGCTAGTTCATAATAATATTATATTTAATATTGTTGTTTAGCAAAACCCGGTATTGCGTACAACACACGCTATTGAGGAAGGTCGTGATTGCGTGTAATGCAAGCCAAGTCAGGGTTTTGTGTTGTTCAAGAATATTTCGCTGTTTCGTATAACATAATGAAACCATATTTCATTTATACATTGAATATATATATATATATACTCAGTGTTGCGTAGAATAACTATTATCAAAATTTTGTGTAACACGATCCAAGAATAGTGTTGTGTATACTGCAAGCTAAAACGATGTTGCCTATTTCCAAGGTAATCTTGGTGTAGCATACAACAAAAGACATTAATGAAATTAAAAGAATATTTTTTCATAAAATCTCGGGGTGTTACATTCTTCCCCCATTAAAATTAATTTCTCCCTCGAAATTCGTCGGGGTTATAAATGGTTTACTACTCGAAATTTTGTTTAATAGAAACCTATATCGTAAAAAGGAATACCAAAACATGGCTTTAAAAACTAATGTATGAAATGTAATGGTTTCCCAAATTAACTCATCAATGGGTTTCCACGTAGGAGAACATAGGTGAATATATGGATATGGTAGAAAAATCTAACCATCAAGTTCTGATGGATAGTGGTAGAGAACATGGCTATAAAAAAGCCAAAAATCACAAAGCGATAGATTTGTGATGATCTATGGTACCATCTGATTCATCGGATATAAGGGAACTAGGACAACATTTTTGGTTTTCAAGATCATTTCCCTAAAGATGATAAATTAAAAGAAATACTAACATGATTTTGGAACAATCTCACTGTTGTTCGTGAATTGAACAATTTACACTTCATCCCTTAAAGAAATGAATTTGAATTTGTTATTCGTGATGTGTTAGCAGATCATGTGTGTAACAGCCCGAGATTTTATGAAAAATATTCTTTTTATTTCACTAATGTCTTGTGTTGTACGCTACACCAAAAGGAGCTTGCACAACACGCATCCTTGACTTGCCGTGCATTACACACAATCGCGACCTTCCTCGATAGCGTGTGTAGTACGCAATAACGAGTTTCACCAAACAGCGATATGCTATTAAAATGTTATTAAAACTATCTGTTATGAATAGTAATAACCACTTTTTGAACTTTTGTAAATTTTATTTTTCAAAATGGATTTCATTTTTGGATTCGGAGTATCGAATTTAGCCTAAGGTGAAATTTTGGTACATTTCGGATAACTTTCATATTCTGATGAATAGTGAAAATTACTAAATTTTTATTAAAAACAACTTTTTAAATCGAAATAATTAATAGTGATAAATTATTAATTTGAGTGGTTTTAAGGTATATTTAGAATATATTTTTACAATTTAATACAATGTTGGTCATTGGTTGTAATTTCACATTTAAACCAGACATAATCAAGTGTCAATCTTTTGATAGATATTGTTTCTTAAAAACACGCTATTTGTTTTAACAGCGGGATTTAATTATAAAAATAATTAATGAAACTTCTATGTTATGAATTTGGTAAAATAGACTTTTTTTTTGAAATCGGAATATAAAATATAGCTTAGGATGAAATTTTGGCATTGTTCTGAAAAACATCAATTTTTGATGAATAGTGAAACTACTAAGTGGTAGTTAAAAAACTGAATTTTTCATAAAACTTAATTTTACCGCTTCTGTGAATGGAATTTCAAAAATCCGAGAGACACAGTTGATGTCAGTAAGTAAAATGTGGTTCAATGAGATGAAAATAATTTTTTGGTGAATAGTAACTTTTTACTTTTTTTACCACGGTTAATTATAAATAGGGTAACTAAGGGTAAATATGATATTACTATTACCCTAACACATGTCCTAATTCTATTGGATAAGTGTAATTCGACCAAAAACAACCTTATGAATAAAATATGACCATTTAGGACCACTTCGATTAGATTAGGACATTTATTATTAATTTATTTAAAGAAGGGTTAAAATAGTTAAAATCAAAGTTTAATAAGTAAATCATTTTTAATATGGGGTTATACATAAGATAAATTCGACTATAAATATTCATTAAAAAGCTAAAAATATTTCCTACATAATGGAATTTTTTTTGTAATTTTTATACATTAAATAATTTAATTTATTTATGACACAATGATGATGAAGTAATTATCTTATTTATGAAATATTGACATAATTGATGTTATAAACACCAATATAAATGTAATTAGAGACGTTTTATGAATTCCACTAATTTTCTAGGTTACTATGATATATTAGTGTTGATGTAATCAACTTGTTTCGAACATATAATTCTGTTATGACTTTCACAAAAATCATATATCAAAATAGTGTCAAAATTGACATAAAATAGTTTTTAAATCAAATATTATATTATTAATTGTTATTTTATTCCTAAAAATCTAAGGTTCGGCAAAATGACTTAGATAAGGATATATGTATTAGTAATAAACAATTTGGGGTTCTTTTGGCATGTTATAGTAAGTGTATTAACCATATAGGGAAAGAAAACAAAAAGACACGGTAAAAGTTAAATTATTTAACTTAGAGTTAAATCTAATTGATAAGGTTAACATAATATCATAAACTTGTCTAAATTATATTTGTTGATAGTATTTTGACCCATCCCCACTTTAGCTTCTAAATAAGACCCTTTGGAACCATTATAAACCGATTTTGACTTTAATATAAAATAATATTTTGAGATATTCCTAAGGTGCCCCTCTCCTCCCTTATAAAAGGGCACCTCCTCCCCCTTCCTCCTCACACCAATTTGAGCACTCAATCTCGGCCAACCTCTGCCAAAATCCTTTCTCCACTTCCCTAGAATAATCCTAGAGGTCCTGGTCTTCTTCAAAGACCAATCTTAGTTCCCTAAGTGGAGGATTCAAATAGGCGTTTCAAAGAAGAGGTAATAACCATTACCGATCTTTTCAATTTCTTTCTTCTTCAACTTATTCTTCTTTAGTTGTTTCATAACAAAGTAATAACATCAGTATTACTTACATACTGATATGTTATTATAAATATGAAACAACCCTAATTCACCTTCTATCCATCCTACGGAAAAAATGAAATCACCGCGCGTGCGTACGTACGGAATACCGTCTCCACGACGCGATGAGATTCATTCTCAATGATTAACCATTAATGAATGATTATAAAGTATATATAAAAATAATAATGAAATATATGACATTATAAAGCTACTGGATTTATGTATATATATATGTATATGTATGTCATCTACTTACTTCCATTCAAGACAATAAGGAAAGGAAAACAACGTTCATGCGTACGTACGGACTACCGTCTCCATGAACGGTGTTTTTCATTTCATTTATCTATCTATTATATATATATATACTGAATATATATGATATATAAATCATATTTTATATTCTGGAAGTTAGTAAATCATGATATAAGTAATAATAATGTCAATAACAACAAGTCAAAACACCTACGATAAAAGAAACGATTTTACCCAAAACGCTTCTTTAACATGGAATTTACAAAAGAATGGGTAATATAATGTCATAAATGAACCATATATGAAATCATAACAATGAATATGATTCTTTAATAAGTCAATGACATTATTTAAACCATTATACAGGAGCTTCATACACGTACAAAGCAAATCGGACCTAAGGTCAGGGAAATATCACAATCTCATTTTTATCCGAGATTGTTTATTCGTAAGTATTTACTGGGGTGTATTTTATCATCCACATCCATGTTTCATCAATATTTAATATTATTTCCATCCACCTACAATTGTTTAAATCCATTTATACACTTCGGTGAGTTTTTAGTAAAATAAATGAAAAGAATCTTTTGTCGTTTTTCGTACGAGGTACTTTTTGACTTTTCCGACAAAAGTACGAAGAATGTTTTTTTTAACTTATATGGCATGAATGGATTTTTAAAACATTATTTCCAAGAAGCTTCTTTTACAAGTTTTCAAGTTTATTTTTAATCAACTTCTTTTAGTTTAAAGTTTTATTACATGTTAAGAAAGGAAAAATGTTTTGGAAGTAGAAAGGATATTTTCCTCAAGAATGAAGTTCAAGTATTTTATCAAAATTATTTTCCATCTAAGATAATAAAAGGGTTCTATTTTTATCCCTATTATTACAGGGATTTGATTATGTTGTGATGGAAACATTTTTATGAATTCCTTTATCTTATATGAATTGTTTTATGATGTCATGTTGTTTAAGAATCCCATATTTATTACATGGCTTATGCGATGATGTATGATTTATGATTATGTGGCACACATAAGAAAGGATTCATTATAAGATGGGTGGGACCTATATCTCCCTCCAATGCATTGGGTAAAGATTTTATATCTCATGAGATAGACATGGCTGAAATGGTAGGTTATACCGGTTCAGTGAAACAGGACTGAAACGAGGGTTACTCGATTCAGAAAGGGACTTTGTCCACTAAGATAGTCTTGGCAATGAGTATTCACTAATAAGAAATGATTCTCTATGATTATGTGTGTATGCCACAATGTTTCATGTTTTATGTTATGATTATTGGGATTTCATTTCACTAATATGATTTATCCCATGTTATGAAATTATGCTCTCTTTTGCAGGTTAAGATTTCCAAAAGATATGTTCTTATGAATATGATGTGATTTATTTTTCTTTTGTATACCCTTACTGAGCATTTGAGCTCACCCTTTTATGTTTTCATTTCCCCAGGATATAAAGAAGGTTTTAGGTAAAAAAAGAGAAGATCTTTATGGGACATATTGAAGATCTTTCAGCATGATTAGAAGATTACGTTCCGAGTTTCCAAAGACACTAAACTATTACGGTCCTTGTGTGTGTGTTTTTGTAATGTACTAAGTATTCCGCAAAAGTAATGTAATGTACATGTACGTCAGGCTTCGGGTCTCTACAGTTGGTATCAGAGGAAAGGTTTAGTCAACCTTTGGAAACTAGGACGCGAAAACGTTAGTGAGATCCCTAGAGATATTTCTAAGGTATGTCTATGGATGTCCTTAAGGATAAGTATACGTATAGGATATAGTTCTAGAACTACGGTAACGATATTAGAATTTAACCTAAGATGTTAGATATTGAGGGTGCTCCCCCTTTACTATGTTGTCTTCCCTATCATGATTTCGCCTCTCACAAAATTCTTTTTTGTGTTTTAGTTAATGGAGGGAACCAGAAATAATTCGGTTAACATTGAATCCAATGGAGAAATTCGTGACTATGAGCAACAAAATTGTGTAATGCCTAGAGATAAAGATATTGTGATTATGCCGAATCAGTCATCGCGATATATGATTAACAAGGTGAAATTTACTGGTATGACTAATTCATCAAAGAAGAGGAAGATAAACTATTATGAATTTTCGCTTGTTGAGGAGCATAAAGAAAGGAAGATTGAGATTTCTAAAGAAGGGAAGAAGAACCTTGAGAAATACCTCAAATGGAGGGACCGATGTTATCTGTATGGAGAAAAGGGTCATAGAGTGACAGATTTTTATGGAGTTCAATGTCTTATTTGTGGAGAACATGGGAATTACCCAACTCAATGCCCTGACCTAAAAAGATACTTCTAAATCAAGGAAGGACTTATTCCAGGACAATCATTGAAGTGGATGGACTGAAGTGTTTATGTATTGGTATTCAAGAATAATGTTGTTGAGGTACTTTTATGGTGTATTGGAATATCTATGTATTGGTATAATGTGGTATTCTAAGTGATTGAGGTATTTTTGGAAAAAAAGATGATATGCGCATAATGAAGGGAAAATGAGAAAATGAAATATTTCACAGTATTCATGAGCTCATGATTGATATAAGGACTAAGTGATATCATGGTTTGAGTATATAGAATTTTGTGGATTTTGGTATGTGGAAAGTGTTAACTTTAAACTGCATTCATGTTTTCACTAAGGTATTCAAGAGAATACATGATTAAGGCCTTTGAATGTTTGGAATGTGACCAACAAGACATATATATGGGGATTAACGATAGTATTAAATCTCTGCTAATCGTTTTCACTATATTATGAGAGTGGACTGCAGTATTATGGATAAGCCTAAAGATTAGAATGGATTATGTTGGACATAAGTTAGTATTGTTTAAGGATAGAATTTTTTTCGATATTTTTGATGGGATGTTATAGTAATATAGTTTTAGAAAAAGGGACAACCTGCAGGATGGGCGACAGCCCATCGCGTCGGACAAGGTCGTAGGAATCGAACCCACAACCGAAGTGCGACTGGCCTTTATCGCCTACCACTGGCCTACAGGAAGTCCCTGTTTAGTAGAAACTAGTTTTATTATATTAAGCCGTATGATATATGAAGTATAAGTCCATTTTAGGAACAATATATGATTAATCTCACTATAGATCGACTTATGCATATAATTTTTGCTAACCTTTTGTTTGAGACAGATGGAATGACCCGTCATTCTATGATCTGCTAACACTTCATGAATAAAAAATTCAACTTCATTTATTTAAGAGATGAAGTGGAAATTGTTCAAGGCACGAACAACAGTGAGATTGTACCAAAATAAAGTAAGTATTTATTCTAATTCAAATTTTCAACTTTAGGGAAATGATCTTGAAAACCCAAAATGTTGTCCTGGCGATCTTATACCTGGTGAATCAGATGGTACCTTATATCATCACAAATCTATGGATTTGTGATTACTGGATTTTCCATAGCCATGTTCTCTACCACTCTCCATCAGAACAAGATGGTTAGATTTCTCTTCCATATCCATATTTTTACCTATGTGGAAACCCAGCGATTAGTTTATTTGGGTAACCATTACGTTTCATACTTTCATTTTTAAATATTAGTTTTGGTATTCCTTTTTATGATGTGGGTTTCTATTAAAGAAACTTTCGAATAGTAAACCATTTATAACCCCCGATGAATTTCGAGGGCGAAATTCATTTTAAGGGTGGTAGAATGTAACAGCCCGAGATTTTATGAAAAATATTATTTTTATTTCACTAATGTCTTGTGTTGTACGATACACCAAAAGGAGCTTGCACAACACGCATCCTTGACTTGCCTTGCATTACACACAATCGCGACCTTCCTCGATAGCGTGTGTAGTACGCAATAACGAGTTTCACTAAACAGCGATATTCTATTAAAATGTTATTAAAACTAGCTGTTATGAATAGTAATAACCACTTTTTGAAATTTTTTAAATTTTATTTTTCAAAATGGATTTAATTTTTGGATTCGGAGTATCGAATTTAGCCTAAGGTGAATTTTTGGTACATTTCGGATAACTTTCATATTCTGATGAATAGTGAAAATTACTAAATTTTAATTAAAAACAACTTTTTTAATCGAAATAATTAATAGTGATAAATTATTAATTTTAGTGGTTTTAAAGTATATTTAGAATATATTTTTACAATTTAATACAATGTTGGTCATTGGTTGTAATTTCACATTTAAACCAGACATAATCAAGTGTCAATCTTTTGATAGATATTGTTTCTTAAAAACACGCTATTTGTTTTAACAACGGGATTTAATTATAAAAATAATTAATGAAACTTCTATGTTATGAATTTGGTAAAATAGACATTATTTTTGAAATCGGAATATAAAATATAGCTTAGGATGAAATTTTGGCATTGTTCTAAAAAACATCAATTTTTGATGAATAGTGAAACTACTAAGTGGTAGTTAAAAAACTGAATTTTTCATAAAACATAATTTTACCGCTTCTGTGAATGAAATTTCAAAAATCCGAGAGACACGGTTGATGTCAGTAAGTAAAATGTTGTTCATTGAGATGAAAATAATTTTTTGGTGAATAATAACTTTTTACTTTTTTTACCACGGTTAATAGTAAATAGGGTATCTAAGGGTAAATATGATATTACTATTACTCTAACACATGTCCTAATTATATTGGATAAGTGTAATTCGACCAAAAACAGCCTTATGAATAAAATATGACCATTTAGGCCCACTTGGATTAGATTAGGACATTTATTATTAATTTATTTAAAGAAGGGTTAAAATAGTTAAAATCAAACATTAATAAGTAAATCATTTTTAATATGGGGTTATACATAAGATAAATTAGACTATAAATATTCATTAGAAAGCTAAAAATATTTCCTACATAATGGAATTTTATTTTTAATTTTTAGACATTAAATAATTTAATTTATTTATGACACAATGATGATGCAATAATTATCTTATTTATGAAATATTGACATAATTGATGTTATAAACACCAAAATAAATGTAATTAGAGACTTTTTATGAATTACACTAATTTTCTAGGTTACTATGATATATTAGTGTTGATTTAATCAACCTTATTCGAACATATAATTCTGTTATGACTTTCACAAAAATAATATATCAAATAGTGTCAAAATTGACATAAAATAGTTTTTAAATCAAATATTATATTATTAATTGTTATTTTATTCCTAAAAATATAAGGTTCGGCCAAATGACTTAGATAAGGATATATGTATTATTAATAAACAATTTGGGGTTCTTTTGGCAAGTTATAGTAAGTTTATTAACCATATAGTGAAAGGAATCAAAAAGACACGGTAAAAGTTAAATTATTTAACTTAGAGTTAAATCTAATTGATAAGGTTAAAATAATATCATAAACTTGTCTAAATTCTATTGGTTGATAGGATTTCGACCCATCCCCACTTTAGCTTCGAAATAAGACCCTTTGGAACCATTATAAACCGATTTTTACTTTAATATAAAATAATATTTTGAGATATTCCTAAGGTGCCCCTCTCCTCCCTTATAAAAGGGCACCTCCACCCCCTTCCTCCTCACACAAATTTGAGCACTCATGCTCGGCCAACCTCTGCCAAAATCCTTTCTCCACTTCCCTAGAATAATCCTAGAGGTCCTGGTCTTTTTCAAATACCAATCTTAGTTCCCTAAATGGAGGATTCAAAGAGGCGTTTCAAAGAAGAGGTAATAACCATTACCGATCTTTTCAATTTCTTTCTTCTTCAACTTCTTCTTCTTTAGTTTTTTCATAACAAAGTAATAACAGCAGTATTACTTACATACTTATATGTTATTATAAATATGAAACAACCCTAATTCACCTTCTATCCATCCTACGGAAAAAATGAAATCACCGCGCGTGCGTACGTACGGAATACCGTCTCCACGACGCGATGAGATTCATTCTCAATGATTAACCATTAATGAATGATTATAAAGTATATATAAAAATAATAATAAAATATATAACATTATAAAGCTACTGGATTTATGTATATATAAATGTATATGTAGGTCATCTACTTACTTCCATTCAAGACAATAAGGAAAGGAAAACAACGTTCATGCGTACGTACGGACTACCGTCTCCATGAACGATGTTTTTCATTTCATTTATATATCTATTATATATATATATATATACTGAATATATATGATATATAAATCATATTATATATTCTGGAAGTATGTAAATCGTGATATAAGTAATAATAATGTCAATAACAACAAATCAAAACACCTACGATAAAAAAAACGATTTTACCCAAAACGCTTATTTAACATGGAATTTACAAAAGAACGGGTAATATAATGTCATAAGTGAACCATATATGATTTCATAACAATGAATATGATTCTTTAATAAGTCAATGACATTATTTAAACCATTATACAGGAGCTTCGGACACGTACAAAGCAAATCGGACCTAAGGTGAGGGAAATATCACAATCTCATTTTTATCCGAGATTGTTTATTCGTAAGTAATTACTGGGGTGTATTTTATCATCCACATCCATGTTTCATCAATATGTAATATTATTTCCATCCAACTACAATTGTTTAAATCCATTTTTACCCTTCGGTGAGTTTTTAGTAAAAGAAATGAAAAGAATCTTTTGTCATTTTTCGTACGAGGTACTTTTTGACTTTTCCGACAAAAGTACGAAGAATGTTTTTTTTAACTTATATGGCATGAATGGATTTTTAAAACATTATTTCCAAGAAGCTTCTTTTACAAGTTTTCAAGTTTATTTTTAATCAACTTCTTTTATTTTAAGGTTTTATGACATTTTAAGAAAGGAAAAATGTTTTGGAAGTAGAAAGGATATTTTCCTCAAGAATGAAGTTCAAGTATTTTATCAAAATTATTTTCCATCTAAGATAATAAAAGGGTTCTGTTTTTATCCCTATTATTAAATGGATTTGATTATGTTGTGATGGAAACATTTTTATGAATTCCTTTATCTTATATGAATTGTTTTATGATGTCATGTTGTTTAAGAATCCCATATTTATTACATGGGTTATGCGATGATGTATGATTTATGATTATGTGGCACACATAAGAAAGGATTAATTATAAGATGGTGGGACCTATATCTCCCTCCAATGCATTGGGAAAAGATTTTATATCTCATGAGATAGACATGGCTGAAATGGTAGGTTATACCGGTTCAGTGAAACAGGACTGAAACGAGGGTTACTCGATTCAGAAAGGGACTTTGTCCACTAAGATAGTCTTGGCAATGAGTCTTGAATAATAAGAAATGATTCTCTATGATTATGATTGTATGCCACAATTTTTCATGTTTTAAGTTATGATTATTGGGATTTCATTTCACTAATATGATTTATCCCATGTTATGAAATTATGCTCTCTTTTGTAGGTTAAGATTTCCAAAAGTTATGTTCTTATGAATATGATGTGATTTATTTTTCTTTTGTATACCCTTACTGAGCATTTGAGCCCACCCTTTTATGTTTTCTTTTCCCCAGGATATAAAGAAGGTTTTAGGTAAAAAAAGGGAAGATCTTTATGGGAGATATTGAAGATATTTCACCATGATTAGAAGATTACGTTCTGAGTATCCAAAGACACTAAACTATTACGGTCCTTGTGTGTGTGTTTTTGTAATGTACTAAGTATTCCGCAAATGTAATGTAATGTACATGTACGTCAGGCTTCGGGTCTCTACAATGTGATAGAATTATGGGTCATTCCATCTATTTCAAAAAAAAAATCGCAAAAGTTATAAGTCCATCTTATAGATATTTTAACCATATATGGTTACAAAAATTAAATTATAATTCATATATCATGCCTCTTAATAAAATAAAACTAGTTTCTACTAACCAGGAACTTCCTGTAGGCCAGTGGTAGGCGATAAAGGCCAGTCTCACTTCGGTTGTGCGTTCGATTCCCACAGCCTTGCCCAACGTGATGGCCTTTCGCCTATCCTGCAGGTTTTCCTTTTTCTAAAACTATATTACTATAAAATCCCATCAATAATATCAAAAAAACATCTATCCTTAAACAATACAAACTTATGTCCAACATAATCCATTCCAATCTTTAGTCTTATCCATAATACTGCAGTCCACTCTCATAATATAGTGAAAATGATTACTACAGATTTAATACCATCGTTGATCCCTATATATCATAAGATATGTATTGTTGGTCACATTCCAAACATTGGAAGGACTTAATCATGTATTCTCTTGAAAAATGAATACCCATTGAACCTTAGTGAACACATGATTGCAATTAAATGTTAACTCTCTCCACATACCAAAATCCTCAAAATTCTGTATACTCAAACCATGATATCACTTAGTCCTTATATCAATCATGAGCTCAGGAATACAATCAAACATCTCATTATCTTCTTATTCCTTTATTATGTGCATATCATCTACTTTAAAAAAAAATCTGAATAACCTTCCATGGATAGTAGTACCATTCAACATATACTATCAAATACTTTTAGGAAAAACAATAGTGTAACTACACAACATAACTCTCGATAAACATAAAATCATTCCAGTACCTTCTAAAACAAATGACTGAGCTTCAACAGTTCTTTCACCTCATATATCATTTTTAGTCTCCTAATCATCATCCACATAAATACTACCCATATGACCATGATGATTCTAATCATGAGATTTTCCATTAGTGCATTGGTTTGCATAATTCCCGTACATTCCACATTTAAAACATCTAATCATTGTTGATGTCGTAGCAATACCATTATCCTTGTCCATGGTGTTAACTAAACCTTTTCCGTTGTACTTACTGGATTTGTGTCATTCGTTTACACGCCCAAAGCATCTTCCAGTTCCTTTGAAACAATCTCCCTGATTCCTCTTCCCACATGATTTACATGAGGGAAATTTAACTTTCTTTCCTCTATGATCATCATGAAACTTCATCTTTCTCTTATTATCTGAGTCGGGAAACTTACCAAAGTTGACATTATTGACCATATTATGAGTTTTCTGATTAGGCATAATAAAGATGTATGGACTTGAAGATCCTGTTTCATTTGGTTTCTCATGAAGAAAATCATTCCATGGTCTATCATATCCTCTATTATCATGAATCTTCCTATTTCCAGCCATTTTCTAAAAGCCAAAAAGAATATTGTGAGAGGAAAAAATCATGCTAGGGAAAACAACAGAGTAAAGGGGGATTATCCTCAATATCTAACCACTTAGGTTAAATTCAATTTTCATTACCATAGTTCTAGGAATATATCCTATACTTACACTTATCCTTTGGGAAATCCCTAGAAATACCTTAGAAATATCTCTAGGGATCTCACTAACGTTTTCGCATCCTAGTTCCAAAGGTCGACTAATCCTTTCCTCTGATACCAACTGTAGAGACCCTAAGCTTTACGTACATGGAAATTACATTACTTTTGCGGAATACTTAATACATAACAAAAAAGACTCACAAGGACCGTAATAGTTTAGTATCTTTGGAAACTTGGAACATAATCTTCTAATCGTGGTGAAAGATCTTCAACATCTCCCAAAAAGATCTTCCACTTTTTGTTTCTTTACCTAAAACCTTTTTTTTGATCCTGGGGGAAAATAAAACATAAAAAGGGTGAGATTAAATGCTCAGTAAGGGTAAGCAATGATAAAATAAAACATACCATATACATTTGAACTTACAAACATGAACATAATTTTTAAACATCAAAATCTTGAGCAACAACATAAAACATGGAGGTAAATAACGCATAGATCATAATGGAACATAATCCATGATAAAATAGAATTGGAATAAAACATGTAATTGTGGAATCCATTAAGCACAAGTATTGATTTTCATAGTATCCAAGGCATTGTAGCCAAGACCATCTTAGTGGACAATGACCCATTCTGAATTGAGTTCACTCATCATTTCAGTCCTGTAAAACTGAACCGGATTAACTTACCGTTCTAGACATGTCTATCTCATGAGATATAAAATCTTTACCCAATTCATTGGAGAGAGATATAGGTCCCACCCATCTCATAATGAAATCATTCTTACTTGTGCCACAAAATAAACATACATCATTCATAAAAACCCAATGAATAAAATGGGTATCATAAACATCATACCATCATCACATAATACATATAAAAGAAATGGATATCATTTCATAATAATAGAAGTGAAACCATGTAAATCATAGAGACATAATACTTGAAACATACACATATGAAATAATGTCATCTTAGATGAAAAATTGTTTTGATAAAACACTTGAAATTAATTCTTGAGGAAAATATGCTTTTTTCTTCAAAATCATTTTCTTTTCACAAGATATCATGCAATTTTAAAAGAAAAGAATTTTGTTGAAAATAGTCATGAAATTTTTTTGAGGAAGCTTCATGAAAACAAGGCTTTATAAAATCGTAAAAATCTGTTCACGCCGTATAAGTTAAAAATAACATTCTCCTCGTACTTTTTTCGGAAAAGTAAAAAAAGTTCCTCGTAATGTAAATAAGACAATGATTCAATACATACCATGTAGTAAAATTAAAAAATGGGTAAAAAGGACTTTATACATACATGAAAACACTTTTATGAAACATGGACATGATAGAAATAGCCACAGTAAATACTTACGAATAAGCAATCTCATATAAAAATGAGATTTGAAAAATTATCCCTTACCTTAGGTCCGATATGCTTCGTACGTATCCAAACCTCCTATATAATGATTTAAATAATGTCATTGACTTTTTACAGAATTATATTCATTGTTATGATATCATATTTGGTTCACTTATGACTTTATATTACCCCTTCTTTTTTAAATTCCATGTTAAAGAGTGTTTTGGATAAAATCATTTCATTTGTTGTCCGTGTTTTGACTTGTAATTATTCATATGATTACTTATATCATGATCACTTAATTGAAGAATATAAAACATTAGTTTTATATAATATATATTCAGAATATACATATATTTAATAGATCGATAAATGGAACGAAAAACACCGTTCATGGAGACAGTAGGTCGTACGTACGCATGAATGCTGTTTTTGTTTCCTTATTGACTTGAATGAAATTAAATAGATGAAATATATATATGCATAAATCCATTAGCATTATTATTCCATATATTCCATTATTATTCATTATATATACTTTATAATCATTCTTGAATGGTTAATCATGGAAAATGAATCTTATCGCGTTCGTGGAAACGGTAGTCCGTACGTACGCATGAGGGATAATATCATTCCCGCGATCATGGAATTGTATTGGAGTGTATGTATACTATTTATGAATCAATATCACTTTACAATAATCATATATAGTCATTATTTACACCATTAAACCCTTCCAAGTAAGGTGATGGTGGAAAATAGATTACACCATTGTGTGGAGACGGTATTCCGTATGTATGCATGCGCGGTGATTTTGTTTTCCGTAGGATGGATAGATGGTGAAATAGGGTTGTTTCATACATATAATAACATATAAGTATATGAGTGATTCTGATGTTATTACTTCATAATGAAACAATTAATGAAGATTTAGTAGAAAAAGAAATAAAGTTGAAAGAATCGGTAATGAACCTTACCTCTTCTTTGAAGCGCCTCTTTGAGACCTCCTATTAGGGCTCTAAAATTGGACTTTGAAGAAGACTAGGACCTCTAGTATGTTTCTAGGGAAGCGTATAAGTGAATTGGGCATGGTTTGGCCGAGATTGAAGGCTCAATGAGGTGTGTGGAAGAGTGGGAGGAGGTGCCCTTTTATAAGGGAGGAGAGGGGCACCTTTGGAATTCTTAAAAATATTAATTTATAATAAATATAACCCCACTTAAAAACCACCAAAAATGACTCATATTATATTATTAGATGATATATGGTTGTAATATCATCAACCAATAAAATTTATACATGTTTGGATCTTATTTTAAACCTTATCATTTTGATTTATCCTTATTTAATCAATTTAAGTATATTTGTGGTAATAAAATTCTAAATTGTAAATTATAACAAATAATTACATATTTGTTGTTAATTTTCAATAATTTGTTACATTATAACATTATAGACCATATAAATGTAAAATTAAATTTTTTAAATAATTTTTTGATTTTAAAACAATTTTATAATATGTTGTTTTTATAAAATAACAATAGTGTAAATTTTGACACTATTAATTTATTTGAATTTAAATAAAATATATACAGAAGATATGTTAGAAATAAAAGCTTTAATAGATTCATAAAAGGTCCTATGTATCTATAAAATTAGTGTATCACATTAAATAGTTCATATAATATTTATTTTATTGTTTTTAAATCCATTTATTGGGTTTATCTCTTAATAAAATAATTACAAAAACATTTTTTATAATTATGTAATATACTGATTTGTTGCATAGAAATTAAAAATAAAATCCTATGATGAATATAAATCTATTTCCTTTCACAATAATACTTTTACTATAATTTATCATCTGAAAATAACAATATTTAAATTGATATATTGATTAAATTATGAATGTGACAACTTTGGCATCATTTAAAATAAAATAATATAAGTGTCATAATCACTTTTATAATTCTCAAAACGGTTATATATAAGGTTATTCTATTATTATGGTGTAGATATACACTACCAATAGGTTTTTGTCAGTTTTTTGGGCCTTTTAATGGTAGTTATTATTTCAATAAAAACAATATTACTTATTATTCACTTAATAAATAATTTCTGTATCATTAATGTATCACCATTAATGATAATTATTTAATCCATAAAAATTATAAATAAAATATCATGATGTATATAATTTTATTAGCTTTCGGAAGACTATTCATATTCGATGTTTTATGATGTTTATCACTCAATTAAAATTATTATACTTATAAGATTTAAGAGAGTGACATGTTGTCACTTTCTTTGGATTTAATAATAATTAAATTATTTTCATGGTCAAAAGACCATTAAATGAATCTAATATGACCCATAGGTGATATGGGTCGACTTTTAGTCATAATATAGTATTTTGTCATGTGTTAAAGTAATTTTATAATATTATATTTACCCTTAATTACCCGATTTACCTTTAACAATTGTAAATAAAATTTACCGTTGTTACTATTCATAATTCTCAAAAATAAAAAGTATCTTAATAACATAATTTGGACCCATTGATTCCAAATATTGATCCATTTTTCCAAATTAAATACACAAAAGTTTCAAAAATTATATTAAAACTAATCTCATTGTCGAAAGAAAACAGGTTTTTCTTTAAAACATTGCAAAAGATTGAATTGATTTAACCTACGAATTTAATGTAAAATCCATGATAATGACATACATTATATTAGATGGTAAAAATATATTCTATTTATACTTTAAAACCATTAAATATTATAATTTAACAATATAAATTATTGCGATGAAAAAAATTTGTTTTTAATTAAAATATAGCGTGTTTTTACTATTCATCAAAATATGAAAGTTATCAGAATAATATGAAAAATTTATCCAAAGTAAATTTTTATTTATTGATTCCAACGAAAAATTTTATATTTTTCAAATTGAACATATAAACATGTCAAAAACTAGATTTAAATTGGGTGCACCATTAAAAGGTGGAAAAACTGCATTTTTTTAAAAATACTTATTCAACCCGAAAAATTTATTTTGTTCTTATACCATGTTCTATAAAATGTGTAAGATGAATAATAAAGTTATAAAATTCAAAATTATTTAATACTATTAATAACTGCTAGTTCATAATAATATTATAATAATATATCATTGTTTAGCAAAACTCGGTATTGTGTACAACACACATTTTCGAGGAAGGTCGCGATTGGGTGTAATGCAAGCCAAGTCAGGGTTGCGTGTTGTGCAAGAATCCTTCGTTGTTTTTTATAACAGAATCCAACCATATTTAATTTATACATTGAATATATATATATATATATACTCAATGTTGTGTAGAATAACTATTATCAAAATTGTGTGTAACACGATCCAAGAAACTTGTTGCGTATACTGCAAGCTAATACGGTGTTGTGTATAGCGCAAGATAATCATGGTGTAGCATACAACACAAGACATTAATTAAATTAAAATAATATTTTTCATAAAATCTCGGGGTGTTACAGTTCCACTGGGAAAAATGTAATTAGGTCTTCCAACACTAGTTGTCAAAAAGGTGGAGTTTTCACTAATCCCAAAAAATATCATGAGGATGAAACTCCCTCCAAATTATTAGAATGTTGGGATATAGTTATTTTCCCCCCAATAAATTATAAGGATAGTATGACATGTAATTATATTATGGTCAAATCTGATTTCCATGTTATTATCGACGTGCTGAAGGAGGATGAAGGTGGCCACCAATATTTTGGGTCAATTATAAATATCACCATATCATTGGTGTTGTTATTATATTCATGTTAATCATAATTTTTGGGGAGAGGACAATCGTATGACTCATTTTATAGCAACTTTTGGGAGTTGTTGAGGGTCACATTATTTTGCATTTGATTCATACACATCCCAACTAACTCAAGGATCATTTTCCTATAATATCAATGCAATCCAAATTCGTTTTCACATTTTTTTATTTGGTCAATTGTCCATTTTCTTAAAATTAATGTACATTTTAAATAAAAAATACGCACTTGTAGTCATACCAGTCACACTATGCCTCATATTGAGGTGAAAAAGAATCCTTGGAATTCCAACTTACTCATGTATTTTTACCCAAATGTATCAAATCAATCAGAATGTATTTGCTCATTTTTTAGTATGTAAGTTTTTGTTTTTTACTAAAATTAACGTCACTTTTAAATAAAAAAGATGGACATAGAGTCATACAGGTCACATCATGCATCAGATTGAGGTAAGAATAATTTATACACATCAAAACATACTTATGGATAGTTGTACTAAAGTATCAAAACAATCCAAATATTTTTTTCTTGTTTTTAGTATGTCACTTTTCTTTTTTAGAAAAAATTGATTATAAACTAGAAACACACACTTTCACTATGACCGGTCACATAGAGTATCAGTTTGACATGAGAACAAATAGTACACCTAAAAATGATTTATGAATTTATTTATTAAATTATTAAGAAAATCTGAGTGTGTTTTCTTGGTTTTTAGTGAGTGATGTATTTTGAAGTAAAATGTCGATTTTAAACTGATAACGGACACTTTGAGTCATACTGGTTACACTGTTTTTTGGATTGAGGTATAGATGATTCATACATATCTTAAATGACTTATAGATCATTATACTAAATTATAAAAACAATTTTAATTACTTTTTGGGTTTTGAGTTTTTATTTGTATATTGTACTAAAATTATGATCAATTATAAATAAAAAGACACACTTGGAGTCATACCGATCATGTCCTATGTCAGATTGAGGTGTTGCTGATTCCTACATGTCCCAAAGTATTAAAATAATCCCAAATTACATGGAATCCTACAGTTTAATATAAAAAATCATATGTGATTAATAATAAAAATAAATAAATTAATCATAAATATGAAACAATCCATTACTTCTATAGTAGTCACATCTTCATACCATTGGTGTAAATTATATTATCAGGTTTGATGCCCATTTTATTCTAAGAAAATTTAAATAGATTTATAAATAATATTTTTTTAATGTCATAATAGTACAAGAAAAATATAAATACACAAATATTTAATAAATATTTTAAATAAAGTAGTAATTAACATTGAACATACCTCTTAGGGGATGTGTGTTTTTTTGATAGAATATGATCTCTCTCATAAATTTATAAACATAATAACTATAATAATTTCCATTTGATTATTTTAGATACTGTAGAAAAATTATGGAAAATATGTAATTTTTTATATTTGTTTGAATAGTTAAATCTTGTTATATATACCTTGATACTTATCCAATTGTAGAACTTGTTTGGGTCCTTGTGTGCAATGCATGTCCTCATGCCATGATTAAAAAGATATTTACACACAAACCTATAATAAAAAAATCCTAATTATAACATAATATAATTATATAACATGAAGCGTAGTTATAAAATGTTGGGTTTAGTGTATTACAAATAAAAAACATTATCTTGTGTGGTCGGTTTGTTGGTAATCTATGTAGTGAATCCATGAAATAAATATTTAGAGTATCCAAATTGATAGTAATGATAATACATGGTTTCATAAAAACTAAAAAAAGGAATAAGTAATGAAGGAAATGAAAAATATATTAAATATTATTTAATTGTAGCATTTTATCCTGAACTCATCTGTGTTAAGAAGATTATTTCATCCCCAAGTTTTCATTCAAATAATTTTCCAAATTTTTCCACTCTTTCATATATTTATTGGATTTTATTTATTTTTGTCTGTAGTGGTGACTTGAGGACTAAAGTGTCCAATTTTTTTATGGAAAAAATCCATTTAATTGGTATTGATATATATGACATCAAAAAATATGAAATTTATTTAGTCATAATTAACATGGTATATCATCTTTTGGAATATTAAATAACGAAAATTTACCTCATGTATACATTTAAAACTGAGACACCTAGCAATTCATAGTTTATGATTTCATCTACATTATTAGATTCAATGTAGTCAATAACATCCTATCCACTCATTTTTTCATCAAAATCAAATATGTTACTACTACAACTTTGTAACTTTGCATCCGCATAAACCATTAATGTTAGTAAATGTGGATATTCAATGGGCAGGGTAAATGTTATTTTGGAAGATATTTTCAATTAGTTGGTTGATCCATTAGATGGTTTAAGTTAACCTTTCATATCACCCCATCCCTTTGTCTATTTTTAATATCATTCATCGGTTTATAACATTTTTCATAAATTATTAAAGGTTTATCATCAAAAATAAATAATAAATTAATACCTCCATGTCCACATATTTGTTTTACAAGAAATAATGGTCATGCGATGAATGTTACAATAGTTAGTCAACCTTATGAATTTCTTCCTCATCAATTGGAATGGGTCGATCAGCCCTCAGATCATGGGCTATGCTAATAGACACTCTCACAAGACCAATTGGAAGTTGTCTATTGTTTAGAAAATCATTTTGGATATTGACATTGTATCCCTCACTACATGGCGATGGTTGGGTGCTGATAGATACAAATCACAGTCATTATCATCCAGTATAATATCACTACCAGAATGGTATTAGTGACTATCCGATTAACAATTTATAGAAATAGTTAGTAGAACATAGATTACCTTGTTCAGGACATCTTTTTGAGGGGAATGTCTCACCTCAATGCTAGTGGGTGTGGGGAAGGATATTCAGGAAATGGATGTTCTTGAGTTCTTTTTTCTCTTTTCTTATCCCTATAAAAGTTTATAGTAACTCTCTCTACTATTGAAATTTTTATTAATGTGTATATAGTATTTCTTTCATCAATTTCATTTCTTTATCTTTATCCTCATCTTGTTTTTTTATAAAAACATGTTTTCGGTTGTCACCACAAAACCCGACCCTCTGATGTGACCATCATATTATGTCTGATTTAAGGCCACTGATAGCATGATGACCCAGAATCTTAGGGTCCTTTCCTTTTCAAAAAAACCCAGATCCTAAATGGGTAGCATCTCGTCGTGAGGCCGAGCGGCATGACCGATCGGTGAGACCGACCGACGCGCCCGTTCGGTGAGCCCGATCGGCGTGACCGATCAGCGAGACCAATCAGCGTGACTGATCCACGAGACTGATCGGTGCGACTGCCTGGCGAGACACATCGGTGCGACCGATCACTAAGACCGATCGGCGCAACTGATCGTTGAGACCAACCGGCCGATCGGTGAGACCGATCGGTGAGACAGACTGATCGGAGTCACCCAGCCTTGTCGTGGTTTTTCCAGTGACGCCTCCTTTTTGCACAAATTGTGTTCAAAACCCTATTTTGACCCCTTTATGCTTGTTTTAATGACTAGTAACACCCAATAATGTGGTTTAATTAAATATTTAATGAATTAACCTGGTGTGTGTGTCGATTTAAACTGCATGTCCCTTTGAAGACATGTGGGGTGTCTCAACAACATAGTCAACCCACGACCCCACACATTATGTGGTTTTGTGTTCTTTTTCTCCATATCTTAACAGCCCGAGGCATGCTGTATCACACCCATTATAACCCAAGGGTTCTCCCATAGTTTTATTTTCTCGATCACCCTGTGCTAGGAGTACCCTTCATTCAGATGAGCCGCATTTCATTCAGACGAGCCACATCGCTCTCCGTGGAGTTCCACGCCCAGTCTTATCATCAATCATTGATCAATATGTATGGAATTTCACCTTTGTCTCTACTTTGTGTGTATCTTGCAGGGTGGGAATGATTTTTTCTGTAGAATTTGATGAACCAAACATAAATAATGTTAATGAACAAATTCTATAAAGAATGAAGGGGGGGTTGTGATCGATGATGCTGCTTTGTATTATGTTCTTTCTTTCTGAAATGTGCGGGCTTACGCCTACTGAAAATCAAGGCCATTGGTGGTTTTTCTCTATGCACTAATGAATCCATTACCACTGGTTATGTTTAAATGGATAGTATTGTGGTTGTGAACCCTTGCTGTGTAACGTAATTTGGTTAATTACGTACATCTGGCTAAATAAAATAGAGGCACCAAGATCAACTATTTTCTGTGATAAACCTAGTTACTTTATGACAGAATTTAATTCATGGAGTGTATTAAATCTTTTAAATATAAAAATACTAGCATGTGAATGACTTGTGCTGGTGGTGGTGGTTTTTTTGTTTTCATTCCCTGGCCGATTTCTGGGTGATGTGGGTGGGGATGGGATCCCTTGTTGTTATGGATTCGGGGGTTATGAATATATGGTCGGGTGGTTACCTTGTTTATATCACGAATTGGGGAGGGATCCTCTGTTGTTGAGAAACCTTTTGGAACCTAGATATTGGACATGGGGCTGTATAATGGGGTTTTCCTTATTGTTGTGACTTTACAAGAGAACCAGGTCTGGATGTTGTAGTTGATGCTTGGCTGTTTTCTTTCCCTTAACATGTTCATATGATTACTAGTTTCCCAATTAGGTGCAGAAACTTATTTAAACATCATTACTCAACATGAAAACAAGGATGTGACAAATGGGTTTTTTGTTTGGTGTAAGTTGTGACCTGGTAATGGTACTAATTTGTTCTTTAGGCAGGATGAAGAAAAACCTAAACATGAAAGATTTCTTGTTACCTATAAATATACTTATAGTTTTTGTGTTTCTTATTAGCGCCCTACACAAGTTGAAAACATAGTGTCGGACAACACCATTTCATGGGGAGGGTTTTTTTCCAAGACTTCTATTACTAGATGGTTATTAGATCCTTTTTTCTCCCTTTCCTGGATATCCCAAGTATCTTCGGGCAGGCTGTGATGGCCTGAAGTCCATTATTAGCCCATGAATCTTCGGGAAGGGTAGTGTGGTGGTTGGGCCAGGTCTGTGCGGGCAGGTCGTTTTCACAATTATCTTCGAGATGAGGCCTAGGTGTCTTCAGGCGTGGCAGAGGATCTTCTAGCCCAGGTGTTTTCAGGCGTGGTGGTGGTTGTTCTGGCCTAGGTGTTTACAGGCATGGTTTCATGTGATAATTATTTCCCAAGTGAGTGCGGGCGGGGTTTGGAAGTGGGACTACGGTGAGGTTGTGGCCCAGGTGTGTGTGGGAAGGGTATGGCCGTGGGATTGCGGTGAGAATGGCAGGATTGGTACGATGCGTAGGAGGTCTTCAATAACTATTGGGAAAGTGGCGCGGGATACCCAAACATCGATGTGCAATTACTATACATTACTTGACTTGGGTTATTTAGGGAGTGTGACTTGGTGAGGCTTGGGTGGATGGTTTAACCTTTTAGGTGTTTGGATTACTCTTTTTATCACGGGACATTAGTATGTTCTACCACTTGGGCATGAGAGTCTGTGGTTTTTCCCTACTGAGTATACTTGTATGCTCACCCTACATATATAAAACTGCATTCCGTTTTCCAGGAGGACTTCGTGGATCGCGCGGGACCGTACTAGCTTGGACTATTGGGGGATTTGTAGTTGTTGTTTTTATTTCTTTGGTACCTTACCATTGTATTCACTTTGTACTTTGGGGTATTTAATTTTAGAGCATGCATATAGGAATGGTTGTTTTGTCTTTTCTTGCACTTCATGTTTTGGTGCTATGAGACTTACTATCTTATCTCCCGATCCTATTAAAAGAAAAAGGGCAATGCATTCCATTTAGTGTGTTAATCTATACCCGTGGTGGTAGTCTCCACTCCGGGACCTATTGAAGATGGATTTTGGGGGTCATTATCTCTCCTTCAACATAAATAAGGAAGGGCCTTGAAATTTGCTGACCCTTCCTTCCTTTTGGTGAAGGTGGGTGGTGACAGAATGGTATTAGAGGTGGTGATGTTGAGGGATAGGATAGAGTCTGGTGTTAGGCACAGTGAGGATTGCATGGGATGGTAGGGAAACAGTGTTGGGTGACCTTGGTTCATGAATTAGGCCATGGAAGACCGGCTAGGATAAGGGATTTGAGGGCCCCCCGTGATGCGATGCAAAGACTCTGGTCCAACCGAATGGCCAAGTGAGGCCATGATAATTTCAGGGTAGAGACCCTAGGAAAGGTACATTCATCATAATGACTTGTTTTCTCCTGATTCATGGGGATTTGGGTAATTAAAAAGGATAAGATGGTTAAGACATTTTTTTAAGAACAATCTTCTGCACTACTTTGGCATAGGCATTCCTTGTTTACCTTGCATCTATGGCACTTGGTAGACGAACACGTGTGGTGCAAGAGATTGAGGCCCCGAAGACTACCTTGGTCGATCGACAGAGAGATAATCGAGAGGAGTAGGATGACCAGGGGAAGATGACACTTCGGGACTTCCAGCGAAAGACCCTCAAGAAGTATGAGGGCATCAACTCTGACATAAACACAGAGAGATGGCTAGAAGAGCTGGTGATAGCCTTTGACCTCATCTGGGCTCCGTTTGAGTACTGGTTTCCTCTGGCCATCAGCCAGATGCGGGGAGAGGCGTGTTAGTGGTAGACGCTTTACGTAGGGGAGAGTAGAGAGGCTGAGGTGGCGTGGGCTGATTTCGAGAGGGAGTTCCAGGCAGAATTCCTCCCTTCGATGATGAAGGTGGAGAAGAGGCATGTGGCATACAACCCCACCATGCGCCCCAGTAGCAGCTTCCAGTCAGGCCTTTCCAGAAGCAGCAGTAGGGACAGCGAGCTCCCGCTCCTCCGAGGGCAGACGTAGTAGGAGGAGGCCAACCTCAGGGCGCTCCTCATGGACCTCGACCGGGGATGGTCAGGGAGGCAGCCGATAGCCAAGGGGCAGAGGAGCTGGGCGTGGGACGTTGCATTCCATGGAGGTTGCAGTTCCATCTCGACCAGAGGTTTTTCAATGTACGATCTGTTTGTTTAGCACCCTTGATTAAGCATTGTTTGATACCAGAGCTTCACACACCTTTGTTGCACCCAGTTTAGACTATTCTTTGGGTATAGATGTCGAGATACTTCCAGTTCCCCTGGTGCTGATCACACCAGTCGGAGGTCAGAACGACTTGTTATATGTTTGTCGAGGATACATATTGATGAAAGGTCCACATCAGTCAGTCAGAGATCTTATTCTGCTACAGATATAGACATACGATGTCATTCTAGGCATCAAATGGTTGTTATCTGTGTCTTCCCTCATCGATTGATTCCGAGGAATGGTTGTGTTCTCAGACTTTGGCGGCCAACATGTTACTTTCACCAGCGAGCGGGGTGGCCAGAAGGGCAGAGGCTGAGAGGAACCCCTCCTATCTTTTTTAGCCGAGCTGTCCGCGGAGTCAGTGGATGCTGAGATGGTGGGGGTACCAAGGATCATCAGTGGGTTTATGGACACCTTCCCGGAGGAGGTGACGACTATACCCCCTCTACGTGATACTGAGTTTGGGATAGATTTGCAGCTTGGTGCTCGTCTGATTTCAATGGCTCCCTACCAGATGGCACCTTCAGAGCTATGAGAGTTGTAGATTCAGATTGACGATCTAATGAAGAGAGTTTACGTTCGACTAAGCGCATCACCATGGGTAGCTCTAGTCTTTTTCTCCAAGAAGGAATATGGTGGACACATGTTTTGTATATACTACAAGAGGGTGAATCACGTAATGGTAATGAATCTCTACCCTCTTTAAAGTATAGATGACCTTTTAGACAAGCTAAAAGGGGAAGGGTGGTTCTCGAAGGTCGCCCTGTGGTCTGGGTATCACCATTTGAGGGTAAAGGAGAGTGACATCTCGAAGACGACCTTCAGGTGAAGATATGGACACTTTGAATTCATTGTCATGCCTTTCAGTGTTACGAATGCCCCGACTGTGTTCATGGGGCTTATGAACTCCATCTTCTGTGAGTACCTAGATCAGTTCGTAGTTATGTTCATCGACGATTTCCTGATCTATTAAAGATCAGAGGAGGATCACACTGAGCACCTGAGGACGGTTCTGGAGGTCCTCTGACAGCACCATCATTATGGTATGTTGTTGAAATGCATGTTCTGGATGCGAGAAGTGCACTTCCTCGGGCATGTTGTTTTCCGAGTGGGGGGTAGCGGTGGACCCATCAAAAGTTGAGGCTATTGTTTCTTGGGCAGCACCCAAGAATGTGGTAGAGGACTGAAAAACTATTTTTGTGGTAGTTTCCACACCCATGATTCAATGGTGTTTTACACATAATATATAGAAGATACTTTCAGGAGGCTACCATATTATAGTTAATAGAATTGGGGATGGCAGGATGTCACACACATAGTTGAGAGTCTTACATTTCAGAATAAATCATAAAAAGTTGGTAAATAATATTATTTAATATGATATGTATATGATACAATAATATTTTTGTGTTAGAACCATTTATTACATTTTTTGATGTGTTCAAGAGGATATACACTTATAGTAGTATTGGGTATATTGCTGGTGGGAGACAGTAACTGATTGTGGTTAGTGTTTTTTTGTGTTTGTTAAATTAATACAATATAATTTTTAATTATTTTACTTATACTTTTATAATTAGAGGATATATATTGTATAGATATTTCTCATGTGTGTGGGTGTTAGGGTAAGAAATATGGTCAGGTCAAGGCCTCATGTGAGCATGTTATAATGAGAAAAAATAGTCATTGGTGGAGAAAAGTGGAATTTAGAAAGGGGTGGTGATTGAAATTTGTTTAAAATTGACATCGATTACTTACTATAGAATTAAACTGATGTCATAATTTATAAAAAAAATTAGGATTGTAAAAAATTGTTCAATCAATTCAATGAATATTGTGAGATATAAATAAAGTGAAAAAGTGAAGAAAAAATACTTGATGTAAAGTTGGAAATCCCCCAAATGAATGGGGTAAAAAACCATAGGCAAATAGAATAATTTCACTCTAAAAAAGTGTGGGAACAAAATCTCTCTATCTCTCAATTTCAAGGAGAAAACACACATGAAATTATCTCTTTGCATAGTTGGAGAAACACCTCACAATATAATGAACTCAAGGATGATGATATGTTGCATCAGAATCTGGTAATAAAAACCAGTGGAGAAGATACCTTTTTATATAATTCCTTCACCCTCCATTGGCCTCCTCACTATTAAATTTACATTACCAAATTAAATTGGGAATCAATGGTAGGGTTTCACCAGGACGTGTCACCACAACGAGTCTAAATGAATGCGATGACCATCATTAATATTTCATCTCTCCATAACATCTTCCATCATATATCCCACTTTGATATTTGATTAAGATCCAATAACATATCCACAAATCCTTTCTATCATCCAAACCTACTGATCATGTCTCTACAAGGATTCTCAAGGATCTATAGCAGTTAAACTTTTCAGAACCAATCACCTTTTCCAGAAAATCATCCATATTTTCTTTAGTGTAATTTTTTTACAAGTAGAAACTTCCTTATTCCACCACATATCAAACAAAATAATATTTTACAACAATGTGCATCATCCTAGAATAACAATATGGATTCCCTTTAATTTGAAAGGCACTCTTACTATAAAAAAACAATGAAATATGATATTGTTTGTGCTCGAGCTCCTCTAAAAACAATTTCATTCAAATCACCTCTTTTCATGACCATGTAGAGTCCATGTACTCTGCCTCTATCGTTGAAAGATCCACAACTGATTGTAACATGTAAATATAGCTCATAGCTACTCTTTCAAGAGTAAACACATAACTATTAATGGATTTTCTCTGGTCAGAATCACCGGCTAAATCTGAATCAACATATCCTCTAATAGTGAAATATGATCCTCCAAAACATAATGCAACATCTAATGTTTCCCTTATGTATCTTAGGATCCAATTCACCATGATCCAATGCTTTCGTACTAGATTATCTATGTACCGACTAACTTATCTTACTGTATGTGCAATATCTATTCTACTAAAAACCATGCGGAACCTTAGAATCCCCACTGTTGATTCATACGGCACTTGAGACATTTACATCCTCTCTATTTCAATAATAAGATACATCATAGAGGATAACATGGAATTAATGGGAAGTGGGGTAGAAGTTTTCTTACAGTAATTCATGTTGAAGCGTTTTAATACATTCCACAAATAATTTTTCTGTGATATCCAAATTGTTCCTTTATTTCTGTCTCGGTAAATTTTCATCCAAATAATTTTGTTTGCTGGTCTGAAGTCCTTCATATCAAACTCCCTAGACAACTTTGCCTTCATCTTTTGTATTTGATCATTATTGGGGCCAACAACCAACATTTCATCCGAATATAATAGTATAATGATAAAATCGTTTCCATATAGACCCTCGAAATAAGAACAAGGATCCGAATTACATCTTTTTAATCCAAGGCTCATGATATATGAATCCAATCTCTTGTACCAACACCTCAACACATGTTTTAGACTATAATTAAAATTTTCAACCTCAAAACCATGTTCACTTTACATTATTCATCAAAATCTTCTTGTTAGAGAATATATATTTCATCATCACGGTCACCATGTAGAAAATCTATGTTCACATTTAGATACTCTAGATGTAGAGTTCATGCAACACAAACCACCTTCACTACCTGATTATTTATTAGTCTAACAATATGAGAAATTATTTCATTTAAATTCATACCTTCCTTATGAGAATATCATTTGACCACCAGTCTCACATGATATATTTCCACCTATTCTGTTTCATCCCTCTTGATCTTATAAAACCATTTCTTCCTAATATCCTTACTTCAATGAGGTAATGAAACAAGATCCCAAGTCTTGTTCATGTGCATGGAATAATGTTCCTCCTGCATCACTGCCATCCATGAAGATATATATGGACTCTGGGTGTCCTCCAAAATAGATGATAGCTCTCCATATTCTGTCAAAAAGAAATTTTCAACATTTCTCTCAGTGACATAATCTGAGTTCCATATTGGCACTTTGTTCTCTCGATTAGGTCATTTTAGTATAGTATTATCTGGTAATTGATCATCATGATCTAGTAATTCCTCACAGAAAACTCTTTCTTCCTTTGTTTCATCCATCACCTTGACTATTATAGATTCTGTAATCTCTTTATCTGTGTATTTATAAATATTCATTTCCACTATGTCATCGGAAAATAAGACATCTCTACTAATAATAATATTGTAGGCAATGAGATCCCACAAATGATACCCCTTCACACTATAAGTATATCCCACGTTGATATATTCCATGGATCTTGAGTCCAACTTCGATCTTTCCTAGCTAAGAAATAATGCATATACATGACTTCCAAAAGTATTTAATTCAAAATAATTATCAGGTTTACCATTTTACTTATCCATAAGAATATTCATATCAATATCCACTAAAGGGGATCGATTGATCCCATAGTAGGAAATATTTACTACTTCTTCCTAGAATGTCTTGCAAACTCCTATAGTCTTCAGCATCACCCTTATTATATCCAACAATTTTATATTCATCTACTCTACCACTACATTATGCTAAGGAGTGTATTCCACCATGAACTACCTCTTTATTACTTCCTGTTATAAAAAAGAATCAAAATCATCACTTGTATATTCTCCACCATGGTTAGTCCTCAAACACTTGATCTTCATTTTAGATTCAATCTGATTTTCCACTATGAATGTTTTGAATACATCAAAGATATTCAATTTCCTCTTGATTAGAAACACCCAAAATCTCCTAGAATAGTCATCAATGAAGTATACAGTGTACCTTAATCCTCCTAGGGACACCACTAGTTATTTCCAAACCTTAGAATGAATCAACACTAAGATCTATTTACTCTTTGTCATTGACGTTCCAAACTTCAACAAGTGTTACTTACTCGACCCACTATTCAGAAAAAATGATAGGGATACCTTCATAATCATAGGAAAAAACATCTGATCTACAAGATTCTTTAGGCCTCGTTCGGACATATGGCCATGATTCTCATTACATAACATCATCAACTCTTCCATTGAGGTAGTTGATGAGACAACTATCTATGATTCCTTGTACATTTCACCCATAATCACATAAAATTTATTTGAGATATTCTCCACCTTTATCTCCACAAATGCTCCCTTCACAATATTCATCATCTATTTCTCAGTGTGACTATTTCATCTGATATCATAAAATTTTCACTAGGACAAAATTTTCTTCTTGAGACCCCCACATGGTGTACTCCTTGGATGGGTTAGAATATATTATCATGAATCTTCAGTTTGATGGTTCCAACTCTGACGATCGTGAATTTATGATCATTTTCCATGTACAAAAGTCCTTATGGGATAGTTTCTTATTGGTAAAACCATTCCCATTGAGATGTCATGTGCCATGTTCCTCCTGAGTGAACAATTCATGCATCGTCGAGATTTTATCTTCTTTCAGTAGTCGTTGGTACGCCACTGACTAGTACGTCTCCATTTCCAGATGTACTCTCCACATTTACATGAGTGTTCTTCTCAACACCCTACCCCTTTTACCGCAATTTTATCATTTTATGTTTTTCTTCCTTCTCCTGGATTTAGACCTTCCATGATTCTGGTTCTCATTGGAACTACACTCCATCATTCTTTTTCTTTCCATTGACAGATCTTCCACTTAGTGTGATGTTCTATGTCTTTATTCCTTGTTCTTGCACCAACATTCTTCTTCCATAACCATATCTACAACATCATTGAAAGGAAACATATACATTAGGATATTATTGGTGAGGTTTATGATAAGTTGATCACATGAATGTGTAAACCATTGGAGTAGAATATATGCATGTTTATCATCCATAATTTTATACCTCCACACTGTAAGTTGTGAAAAAAGGGTATTGAGGGTGTTTATGTGGTTAGTCACCGATGATGAATCTACCATTTGATGAGTGTATAATTTTTTCTTCAATAAAATTTTATATGGAGTGAATTTTCCTTATGCATATTTGTCAAAGTGTCCCAAATTTCTTTTTTCGTCTTGTTCTTCATAATTCTTGAAATGAACCAATATTCCAAAGACAAATGGATGTTTTAAATAGAATTAATGTCCATGTGACTCAATTTTTCATTTGTCACACCCAATAGTTTCTCTCCAATTAACATTAGGAATTTATATCTCTACATCACCTCTTTAATCTTCATTTTCCACAATGAAATATTATTTCCATTGAATTTTTTTATCTTGTATTTCGCCGCCATTTGGACACATCATTGTTCTAGAATTTTCTCACGCAAAAACCTCATTCCTCTGATACCACTTGTTAGGATAATAAACAATTGTCCAATAAAATCACTGATAATTTAATGGAATAAATAAAGTGAAAAATTAAGGAATTAAAATAACATTATATGTAATGTGGAAACCCTAAAAAATAATGGGGTAAAAACGAAAAGCAAATAGAATGATTTCACTATGGTAAAATAAGGGCACAAATTCTCTCTCCCTCAATTACAAGTAGAAAACACACAAGAAATTATATATTTAAAAATATGGAGAAACACCTCACAAAATACTACACTCAATGATGAAGATGTGTTGCTTCTGAATCTGATGATAAAAACTAGTGTTGGAGATCCCGTTTTATGACATGTCGTCACCCTCCTTTGGCTTCAACTTTATGAATCTTCTGTTACCATATTAAATGGGGAATCATTTGGTAGGGTGTCACCATGATGTGTCACCATGAAATTTCCAAATGAATTTGGTGACCATAATTCACATTTTCTCTCACCATAATGTCTTACAAAAAAAAACATAGTGTGTATGATATCATCATCCTTCACTTCTATAGAGTATGAGGAAAGGCGATGAGTTCAGGATGGGGTTGTTCAGAGATTAGATAGAGAGTATGAAGAGTATAGACAACATAAAGAGCATCAATGACAACAGTGGCATCAACAAAATGAGCATATGATAGAGTATATGTGATGAATTACAAACGGTTTAGGGATGGAGATCCATCCATATAATGGTGTTAATCCCCCACCTTTATAATGACACTATTATTAAGTTCATTTTTTGTGATTTTTTAATATTATAAATGATTATATTTATATAATTTTTAATGTGTTTTTTAATTTTTAAGGAAATTTATTATTTGAATAGGTTGGGAAAATCCCACTATTAAGAATATTATAATAGATTTTAAGATAGATTGAGATATAATCCATTAAATTATTGAATCCCCAAATGAAAAATTCCCCAAAAAATACAAGGAAATTGTAAATAGAAGTAAATCCAATTAACTAAAAGTCAAATCCATATAGGCTGAAAGAATAAGGTAGAGAATCCTTGAATTAGGCTTGGATTGAAATCCCCCAAGGTTTCCATCCTTCCATTTCACTGCTAACCTTGACACCCAAACCATAGCTTCTATTGGGAACCACTAGGAAGATCAACGTGGTGGATAGATCTACTGATAATGGCGATGACCCGACTAAAAATCGCCATCCCCTACAAGAGAATGTTCTTCCTCTCATGTCATTGACCCCTTCCTCGAGTAAGGTTTTAACCTCATTTCTATCCCACACCATCACGCTAGGTCTTGATTATTTCTTTAATACACCTTGATGAGAAGAGACCTTCATTTTCCACTATCGCTAGTGCATTCCTACTGAACCCTACCATCAGACAGATGTTCAGATCCTGTTGTTGATCCCTGTATTTCGTTTACCTTATTTTTTATCTACATTTATTTGAAATGAATATATATTAAGTTGTTTTGATACTTTATAATAATGTTCCATAATTAATTTTTGATGTGTAGGAATCATCCCCACATCAATCCTATGAACAAGGTCGGTATGACTCAACTACTATAGATATGGCCTTTAAAAGCCCGCAAAATGGGCATTTACAGATTTAAAAAAACATTATTATCCTCGACAATATTAAAAGGGGGTCTCTTTTATCATTAATAAAAAATGATAATAATGTCTCCTTTTATCACCATTGATAAAATATGGCCTTTAGCAATGCTAAAGTAGTTTTTATAGATGGGACCTTTATCGCCACTTTTTTTAGCACTGATAATAGTCAAAAAAAGAATTTCATAAGAAGAACTTATTTTTCTTCAAATTGGACGGTGGGACATACCCCCATTTATTAGAACTAAATCCCCCATTTTAATAGTGCTAGTATATCCTCCCCTACCCTTTATAGAGTCTAAAAATCCCCCCACCTTTTATCAATGCTAGGGACCTGCATCACCCATTTGTGTGCACCCCTACCTTTGTTGGGTTTTGAAACTGAGACGTCCACCTCAAAATCTCGCTCCCTTTCCACTCCCATATATTGTTTTATTATGTATTTTACTATATATCTATATATTTATATTATTATTTTTTTTATATTTTTATCCATATATGTATATATCTAATTACATATATAAAATATGTTTTTTTGTGTGTATGTGTGCCTATAAATACAAACATACATATAAATAAATAAATTTATTTATTTATATATGTGTGTGAATCTATAAATATAATTATAAACATTTATATTTATATAAATATATTATATATTAAAATTTATATACTTATATTAGAGTATATAGATAAATATATATCAGTTTGTCAATGCACAGACAAATTTATTTATATATATATAAACATTATATATAAAGTAATTGTATATATATATAAATTTTTATACATTTTAATTTTAAATAAAATATATATTATGTTTTATTTATATATGTTTATATATTTAAAAATATATTTTACATGTAAATAGGTTTACATATATATTTTTAAAATTAAATTTTTATGTCTGAATATATAAAATATATGTATATATTATTATATATATTTTATTATAAATAAAACTAAATTATGAAGAATGATAAAATTTGAAAATATTATTATTAATATGAATGTAATACTTGTGAATTAATTTATTCCCCACTGAAAATGAGAAAAAATACCCCCTTAAATGAAGATGTAAGTCCATTGAATGTTAAAAAAATAGGATACACCAATTAAAAAATCAGTTTTAAAGGCATATTAGGGAATTTTTGGGAATTGTAAAATGTAATAGGGGAATCATCCCAATAATTAGTGTGAATATGACATTTCAAGATTCAATTTGATATGTGGTAGAGCTAAAACGGACACAGAGATCAGAAGTAATGACCCTTTAAAATCTGAGTTACATTTTCAATATATTTTATATCATTTATCACATTTTTTATTTTTGTGTCTTAAATTTGCTAATAAATTATTGTTAGTTGATAATAATTAGTAAGTTATTAATTAAAAATATTTTTTGTTTATTTTATAATCCATTTTCACTAAGTATCGTATATTTTAATTGTAAATGCATATTTAGCCTTTGCTAAACATATTATAAAAAATATATGTTATTTTTAATGATTTTTTTAAATATACCATTTATTAGCACTAGTAGAGAAACACTGATAAATCCCCCCTTTATCAGTTCTTCTAAAAAATCACTGATAAAGGGAGTCACATTAATATTGATAAAAGAAAGTTGATAAATGGTTTCCATTAATATCACTAAAAATGCTGATAAATGGACACATTTAACAGTGTTTTTAGCACTGTCAAAATATCTATTAATCATTGGTTTTTTAGTGATGATAATGAAACACCTTTATCAGCACATTTTTTTAGTATCTCTAAAGGGTGGCACTGTGTGAAGTTGTTTCTGTGGTAGTGATACATGTGTGGCCATTTATTTAAAAATGAAATTATAAAAATATATTCTTTTATATTTATGTTTAATTTATTTCATTATAGTATTATTAAAATAAGAAAAATTTTCTTATAAAGAAGAATTATTTTTTTCAGGTTGGGGTGGTTTAATTGGAAACTAATAAAATGTTTAGTATTTTTTGAGAGGGGATCAGAGGTGGCAAAGAAAATTTACCATTGATGTTTTTAAATGTTTGTGGATAGTAAATGAAAATTAAAATGTAGAAAATATTTTTTAAATTTATATATTATAATTTATTTTTATTTGTAATGAAAATTTTATTTCACTTAACATGTGAATTTTCACACTAGTGCATTTTCATACAGTTTTATTTAGTGAAATGTGTTGTTATTCAAACAAAACATTGCAACAATAGGACATTTATCAGTGTAAATGAAAAAAAAATAAAGGGGTTCTCATTTTAATGACTTTGACGATGAAAATCTTTCTTAGCGATTATAAAACACTTTGCATTGTGTTAAAAGGTCTATCTGTGGTAGTGGGAATTCAATTTTATTTGTAGTGACAATGATATGCTTATACAGGAATAAAATGAATAGTATTTGAAGACATTGTGTTCATAAAACCAATGAGTATGTGTTGTGTTGCTAGATGAGGGAGGAGGTAAATTCATGATATATTGGGATTACAACCATATATCACCATGGATTTCATGCAGGAGAGATGATCAATTTTTTAAAAAATAAAAAATTATTTTTAAAATTATTAAAATTAAAAAGAAAATTCATATTCCCCATTAATAATTTAAAGATTAAAAAGTAGAAAACAATTTTTCATAAAGATATATTCAACAAAAATTCACTAAAAATTTTAAAAAAAATACATTTTTATTAACAAATATAAAAACTCATTTTTCATTAATAAAATTTAAATTAACATTTTACAAGAAATCAAAAATTCTCTTAAAAAATAATTTTAAAAAAAAAAATATAAATGAAGAAAATAAATATTATTTATGAACAATGAATAAAAAATTCCCATTTACATATGAATTAATAAAAATAATATATCCCTAATCCAAAAATATTGTATCAAAAAAATATGGATCCCATATAAAATTAAAAAATATCCCAATATACCTCTTACAAATTTAATTAAAATTAATTATTTTATTTAAAAAAATTAAAAAATAAATATCCATTTTGGTTATGATGTATTTTGGAATTAAAAATGACATTTATTATTTTATATGAAGTTAATTAAAAAATTTCCTTTATCTAAATGATCCCATTTTAAATCTAAAATATAAAAAAAAATCCATTTTCCTTTACACAAAAATTAAAAATTTCAATTTAAAAACATAAATTTAAAAATAAATCTTTTTCATTTACCCTTTAAAATTTTCTTAGAATGAATGTTATCTGTTTAATTTTAAAAAAATTATATTGATTTTTTTTTTAAATTATTTTTAATTAAAGAAAATTTATTTTTAATTTGTAAATTTTTGTTTTTAGTTTAAGTATATTTTAGTTTTTTAACGGAAATTTAATAAACTGTGATTTTTTAACTGAAAGGGGGATATTATTTTTTCAATAAATAATAATTTGTTCCCATGATTTTTGGAAGGAATTAATTTTTATAAAAATTATATATAGTATGGGATTTATTTTCCTTTACTTCAATTTGATTCTAGAAAATTTTTATGTCATTTAATTTATTAAAATGAAAAAAATGTAGTTTATTTGTTGATATGGGATATGTCAAAATACTATTACAAAATCAGGTCCTGGCATGTGTGAAGGATGTTCACAAATGCCACACTATTAGTAAAAAAATCAATATGTTATTACATAAATATGTTATCATTTTTAATTTTTTTCAAAAAATAATAGTTTGATTGTTGATATTGATTTAAATTATGTTTTATGAAAATTAGATTTATTATATAATATGAAATTAATAATATATTTTTGGAAGAAATAAAAAATATTTTGAGGCAATTTTGTATCTAAAATGATGCTAAAAAATTATGAATAAGAAATTGCATGCATATATTAGTTTTAATTACATGTTAAATGTAAAAATAATAAAATATTTTTAGACCGATGTTTAGAAGGTTTGTCTATGTTACATCCTGACATATTAAAATATATCTACACCATAGGTCTTGGTGTGTTGTGGTGGTATCTTCATGCACAACTGCATGCCAATGTAAATATTATTGGGACTTCTTAACCCCAATCCAGGAGGCAAGGGTTTCCCATATACATATATTTAACACACTCGACCGCTTCATAATCGATTTAGGATAACCCAATAATCTCCTTCTCGTAACCACTAGGGCGATGAATATAGAAGATTTTATAGTGATCTAGAAATTCAATGTGCTCAAATGAAACTGCACAACAATCAGTACTATGAAACAGAGTTTTATCAATGATATAAAAACCATTATCACCACTAAAAAAGTGTTCATAGTCGAGGAACTATTAAAAGGGGGTCACATTATCAATACTTAAAAAAGAATTGATAAATGAACATTTTATCAGTGCTAAAAAAGAACTTATAAAATTAGAAAAATAAAAAAATTATGTAAATCAAAGCATAGAACCAGACTCTTTTAATAGTAGTTTATCCCTCTCAACAGTGTTAGTAACCCTACCTATGTGTGCCACCTCCCACCATTTAACCACGCTAGTCGCACACCCCCATCCTTTAATAGTGTAATACCACCCTACACCTAACTGCACACCCCTGACTCCACTTGGATTTGAACATGAGAAAAATCTTATACACCAGACATCTAATGCACTTTTGACCCGCACACTAGCTCTGTCTCAACCTCAATTCCACGACCTCCATGGTCGTACTGATGATGTCCATATGCAATGAATCCCCACCGCAACCGCATTCCACCTCTACCATGAATGCACACCGTGATCGTGTTCCACCCCGCCATGACCACCCTGAACGTCATCACATCCACATCCCGCCTCAACCACACTACGCCTCTACTATGAAATCCAATAGAAACCATACCACGATCCGCCCTACACGTTCACAAATCCACATACCCCCTCTGTCATGATGTTCCTACACTATGACCTTGCAGAGAAACCATACTATGGCCTGCTCTTCACGTCGACACATACACATCCCGCCCCAACCATGCTCCACCTCTATTAGGACCTCCCATATTGGTATGTCATCTGGATATCCTTGGTCACCGTAGGGAAGTGTTCACATGTGAAGGGGAGGACTGGACACCACCCTCCATTGAAACCGTTCTTAAAAATGTCTCCCAATGAAGAAGTATTTTTTGATGAGAATCGTTGGACTCTTTGAATATGTTGTCTAAAATCTAGTACATTGCAGGTTGGGGAGTTCATTCATGTCTATTGGGTGCCCAAGGGGGTTAGGGTTTGTTTGGGATCCCATTGCTTGGGTACCCCTAGGGAGTTTAGATTTCCGGTGTAGGAGTCGTGGTACCTTCGATATTTCCTTGCTTGGGTACCCCTGGAGAGTGTTCCTTGGTGAATGGGATAGAGGGACACCACCTGCTATAAAAATCATCCACATGTGTCATCCCCCTAGGGTTTTACGGTGCCAGGGTTGGGGTACATTTTAGATCTCCTTTATTACGTACCCCAGCGCAGTGTTCCTAGGAGATGTGGATAGTGGGCTAGGGTCCCTCGTAGGATTCCTCCATTCTCTACTGGAATAAGATCGTAACATTGGTGATATTCTATTCTATTGAAGACCTCATTGTCATTTTCATGAGGGGTCATGGGAATCCAAAATACTGCTCCATATTTTTCACTGTTTCTAATGATATTCCTCCAAAACATGACTTCCAACAGGTTCCAACAATTTATCTCTGTAACATCATTATCATCAGCATCGGGGGCTGAGTGGTTTTAGAGAAAAGGTTAATCTAGTCGGAGGATTGGAGTTTGAAAACACAACCTCCACCATTATATAGTAACATATTCCTTTATATTTTACTTTCCCTCTGAAAACATTCCTCTTTTCCTTTAATAGCTAGATACTAGGGATAGAAAAATATTTTATTTATGACAAAAATTAATATTGAGGAAGTACAAAACCATATTTTTTAATTATAAATAATTTATTGAATAAATATTAAAAAGATAGAAAATCTATCAAATTTAATTATTTATTTTGAGTATTGTTCATATTAAATTTAGAAATGAAATCTAAATACTAAAACATATTAAATTAATTATTGTTAACTGAATAATGATATATTTTAAAATGTAAATAAAATTAATAATTTTTTTCCTTTTATATAAATTGATTTTAGATTTATAAATAATGATTAAAATTAATAATAATAAAAATATATTTAATTAAACTAGTTTGGGTATATTTCAAAATATATTTGAATATATTTAAAAATAAAGAGTAAAAAATAAATGTGTAATGAATGGATTAGGGATTGAAAAAAATCAACCGAGTTTGCATATGATTATCCCTAATTTACTGGGTACTTGATGGGTCAACATCCCTAATGTTGGGTGACTTTTAATGAACAATTTCTACATAATTATCAATGTTGTAGATTTTAATAATTTTGTTGAATTTGAATTTATTAAAATAAAATAGATTTTTAGAATATTGTACTACCATATAATATATAATGTTGATTTTTATTCAATATAATAACACTTTACTCAAATCAACCTTTATACAACATTTTACATATATATATATATTTGAAATCTTATAATTTTTTATCAAACCAGTCGTAAATGGAAATAAATCTTTGTAGAGCATACCCCCCAATCTATAATGGTGCTTAAGGTTGGGAAAATAGGTGGTTAACAAAAATATCAATTGAAAACAAAATAATGAAGAACTGAACTATTATACTAGAATGAGTATTTGTTAGTAAAAAATTTAATTGGATAATGACCTATTATTTGTTCGTTTTTTATCAATTTTAATAACTAAAAATTGATAAAATGACTTAATTTATAATTTTTTATTTCTTTATTAATTCAATATTTTAAATAACCCATGAGACAGATTATAACAAAATAAAAAATACATTTTTGTTTATAAATTTATATTTTTTCCCAAATAATTTGTTTGTTTATAAATTCTAAGAATTTATATATAATTTTGAGTTTTTTTAGACACAATTAGGGTGGATTTTTTTTAAAAAATTAATCATTTTTATACATTCTTTGGCTTCCTCCAATGGTCAACCATTGTAGAAAGGATTTTCAACCTGATAAAACCAATATTTATCTTAGAAGCGGTCATGAATTCTACGGTCAATGTGTATGATATATGAAAGAATACATACCTACTTGGGCTATTGTATATTGTTTTTTCAAGGACAAAAAATCACATAGTGAATTCTCAAAGTGCGGTGCTTCTCAATATAATAATGATTAATCTGGTCCTACAAAATTATATGGTAATTTTCAATCACTCCATGGTTTAATTTCCTTTCAGGAAGTGATGAGACTAAAGGGAAATTGATGTGGCACGTAGATATATGAAATACATATAGGAAAATTTTTCACTTGGTAAACTCTCCATAATGGAATTGAATTGATAATTAATATCCTGAATTTCGAAACATGCCCAAAAATCAACAGCTTCAGTTATATACAAATGGGGTGAATCATTTTGGTTTTAAAAGAATCACTCATAGTACGTTGCCAGTTATGTTGGTAAATTATAACAATCCATTGTGGTTATGCATGAAACAAATATTAATCATATTGTCTATGATTATATCATGAAAAAAACAACTGGGTAATGATATTGATATTTATATGGCTCCAATGATCAAGGATTTGAAATTATTATGGGATTTTGGTGTTACGTTGTATGATGCTTACATAAATGAATATTTCAATTTTAGATAAATGTTGTACGAGATGATAAATTACATTCTTGATTATGGAATTTTTCTTTGGATATATCATTAAAGGAACTAAAGGGTTCCCCATCTTTGAAAAGGTACATAGACAATAATGGCGAAAAATTCATTGAAAACCATTTTTCTAAGACATCACAGATTTCTACCCCGATGACATAAGTACCGATCTTGAATGACATCATTCGATGGAAGTTTATAAGAATGTAAATCACTAGTTCCACTAATAGGTGATCAAAAGTATGAGAAGGTAAAATATGTGGATTCTAATTTTGGTAAACCATTTTCTATTAACATTATAAAAACTAGTTTAAAAATGGATATTAATTTTTTTAATTTCCATACTAGAATTTTATGTACGTCATACATTTTCTTGATGATATGCATATTGAAAAAAATGTATTTGATAGTTTCATTGGCATGTGGCTAAATGCACCCGAAAAAAGGGATGGAAGAAAGACTAGGTTTGAAATGGTTGGCATGGGAATACGAGAAGTGTTGGGACTAGGAAAGGTTGAAAAAAAAATCATCTTCCTCTAGCTTCGTACACTCTTTCAGGAAAGGGAGATATAAATTTTCCAACTTCTTGAATGATGTAAAGGTTCTATAGGGGTATTCATAGAATATCAATAATATCATTTCATTGACCGATTTAAACCGATTTAAATTTAAAGGATCTAAAATCATATGAATTCCATGTTTTAATGAAATATCTAATGGATATAGATTTATGTATCATTTTTTCAAAGAATTTCTACCATCTATTAACAAAACACTATTTCTTCTTTAAATCTATATGAAACAAATTTATAGACCCGACGTAATTGCCAACAATGGAAAGATAATTTCCATCATATTATATGAATTTAAAATGTTCATTCCACATGATTTATTTATTATTATGGTTCATTTTATGGTTCACTTGGTGCGAGAGATTAATCAATGTGGTATTGTACATTATAGGGGGATGTACCCCATTAAATGGTATATAATGATTTTGAAAGGTATTGTCAAAAATCAATGTTGTCCAGAGGGTTGTATTAAGGAGTGATATATTGTTGAGGATGCTATTTAATTCTATAATGAATACCTTTCCGATGTGGAAATAATTGGTCTACCTAAATCTTGTCCCAATAGGCAGCTTCTGAGTGAAGGAATTTATGGAAGTAATTTTTTCCGAATCAATATTATAGATCATAAGTGGATCCAAATTTTCATTTTACACAACTATTTGGAGGTTTCCCGATATGTAGAAACCCATAAAAAAATTATTGGGAATTTGAATCCATCAAGGGATTAAAAAGGGATATCAATCCCACATAATCAACACATTATAGGTTCATTTTGGGACTATATTTTTAATGAATCAGATAAAAATCCTGATTCAATTTCAGAATGAATTCAATAGTTAGTTGGAGGACCAAGGGTGAATGAATTATCATAAAGTTGGTACGTAATTAATGGTTATACTTTCTACAAAAATTATCATGATGAAGATGGTACCATGAAAAATAGTGGAGTTATACTCATGGATGATGTGATGCATGTTTCTGGTACATGGAAAATAAATCAAATTTACTAGAATATTTCATCATTTGGAATCATAAAAAAATGGGAGTTGGATTATACAAAATTACCAGTGCTTATTTTTTCAAATCAAGTGGGTTAATAATAGGAGTTCAATTAAAATAGATGAATTGGGATTCATGAATGATGATTTTAGTAAGGAAGATTAAAACAAAAAACCATTTGAAATGGAATTATAGGAAGTATAAGTATTTTATATTGCAGATCCCACAAATTGAATGTGGTCAATAATTTTGTTATTGAACAAAACCAATGAATGGTCAGATGAAAATTCCACCAAGGATGACCATTTCATTGGGACATTGCAATCATTTCGTAGTGGTCCTAATATTGACGGAGTTTTGTATGAGAGATGAGACCACAATGAAGGGATTTGGAACATTGATATATGGTTAAAATCCCTTCATCCTTTAAATAAATTGGGGTCAATATTCAGGTTACATTTGTTTTTGGAATATACATTATATTACCTCATGTTATCATCCATTTACTTCTATATTTTTGTACTCTAAATTAAATATTAAACCATTTCAGTTGATAATGACTTATACACATGTATGTTCTTCCTATCCTAAGGAAAAAATAGGTCTCTCAACCAGATTATTTTTTTAATGCATAGGAATGAACTTATACACATGTTGGTGCTCCCAAACGTGAGGAAACATAGGTTTCTCAACCTGCTACTGTTCCCAGTGCAGAGGGAGCATGTCCATCTATACACTAAAATTCTATCTCTCTAGAGGAAAATATTGAAATTGTAGATTCCAAGGAAGTGGTAGGTGTTGAAGGACCAGTTTCCCGAAAAAATTGGATCACCTTAGTTTCATGGTGTTAGAAAAAATTATTAAGGTGAAAGTCAAAGGCATCAAATTTAAGGTGGGATAGAATGCACTTGGTCAGCATGTTAACCCCAACAAGGCCATGTTCAGTATTATTATTGGAATCATAACTCAAAAATGCATTCAGATATTTGTGGTACCAAGTCGTTCATGGGATGAAGTCACTGATGTGGGAAGATATTATGATAAAATTTTGATATCATTTTTTTATTTTAATTAATAAATCAAATAATAAATCATTAACTTACTCTTCATCATCCATTGTAGAGGGAAATTATATTATTTGACTCCCAAAATAAGTATTTGTTAATTCATACTAGAAGTATTCATAAAGGATTTAGAACAATTCTAACAATACATCATCTTAATGATGATGATGGGAAAATAAACTTGCTCCCACCGGTTATCTATGAACACAAGATAACCCAAGAAGCGTGGGGTGCATTTATTGTACATCGTGAAGATGTGTCTTTTCATGTATATTGTGGTCAGTAAAACATTGTTTGATGATGCGTTTATTCATCACTTTGGTTGATAATTTTTTTTTATGAAATAGAAAATGAGTGATGGAAGCAATTAATGAGCAAAAAAACCAACATACCCCTACTAAAAAGTAAGTATAGTGTACGCTTCACTTGAAAAAAATGGGTATATATTTCAAATCAAGTGTAATACTATAATGTGACGTGAAACTACACCACAACTATGTTCTTCTATTTATATTCAGATTTATGATATGAAATGATAAACCACATCTATCCCACCTTGTGTGCTATTGAATGAGGCACGTAAAATAAAGACGTGATACTAATAGATGAAAACACATAACAAGTGTGTGAAACATGTATTAGTCCTGCATATTAAATTTTTTTTCTTTAAATCACTATTAAATAACAATGATCACTTATATTTCTATATTTTATATATGAAATTGTCACAAGAATTAGGAATACATTTTTCAGATGAACACAAAATTCTGGGGGCCTTGAAGCAGCCAGAACAGTGTGGTCCTGTCAGAGGTGTGGGTTTTAGGGTGACGCTTGGAATCTATAAGAGGATGACCAATGTGAAATAATAAAATAGATTAGAGAAATAATATCCACCCTTTAAGGACAATTCTAATTGAATATAGAGATGTTGGAATCTTTAATGAGGGAGAGGAAAATAGAAGATGCAACTAAAGAACAACCACCACAAGGAGATCCCTCACCACCCCCACCAACTATGAGGCTAGTGATTACACTAAAAGATTTGTCTTAGAAGTAATAATAAATGTTATAATAGATTTTTCATTGAAATGTGAATCATACAGAAAATGATACCTTTCTTATACTTATATTCTACAGGGTGATAATGGATATTATTTATAAATATAAATACCTAACCAACAACTTTTGGCATGGGATATGGTGTTAAATATTTTAAATGAATTTCTACACAACAACCCGCATCCAAAATGAAAAGTGTGAGTTTTGATTAGTGTATCCCATGAGACAAATGTCGAGCTACCCATTCCAATTCATGAGGATGATGGTAATAATGTTGAAAAAACTGTTGGGATAATCGTCTCATGGCCGTCACATCTTGTAAAAAACATACTGATATGGAGGTATTCATTTCCATATAACATTTCAAGATAAAAATTTGAAAAATAATGAAAATATATCTAAAATGTTGAATTTTATTATAGACGGACAAATAGAATAAGATTAAATAAAAAACCGCCTCAAACCCATCGAAAGGATTGAGAAACTGATCAAAAAGATATACCAAAAACACCATTACAAAACTCGTTCTATATCGAAATTTACTTCATTCAAGGCTCATGTGTATAGAAAGATAATATATGTTTGCAACCACATAGCTGAGTTCGAATAAAATATGTACATAGAGAAAGATCAAGACTTCATAGGTGTTAAGAGTGCAACTAAAATACTCAACTATTATTGGATGGGTGGCTCATTTGTAAATGTATACATGAGTTATTTCTCCATGATTTCATTTTCAAAAAGTTGATATAAGAATTTAATTATGACTAAATACATTTCATATTTTTATCAGGTGTATATATGAAAAAAAATTGAAGAGATTTTCCCATGAAAAAAAGTTCTGATTCGTTAGTCATCACATCACCTATACAGAACAAGAATAAATAGGACCCAAAAAAGGATGAAATAGTGGAAGGTCTAATCAAATCCTTTTGATGATAAATTTCGGATGAAAAACTCTATTTTTTACCAGTGATGCAGGGGTAAGTCTCTACAACTTAATCATATCAAATTTATTTTCATTTCTTTAATCACTTATTCTATTTTGTGTTTTTTGATATAATTGGATGCTCATTTCAGTAAATTTCGATACAGTAAAGAATTATTTCCTAGATTTAATTCATGTATATCCAAAAAACTATCCACACATAATGGGGTTTTTAAATTTTTAATACACTAAATCCATCATTTTGGAACTAAACATCATGTTGTATAATTTATATTACCTTTTAATGAGGATTCTGTTATGATAGGGTGGTGAATCACTATCATGAAAAACATTAAACGAGGCCAAGGACTAAGCCCAAGGAATAAGAAAAGTTCTAGGATTGGATAAGTATCAAGGCATATATATTAAGATTTCACTGTCCAAACACAAATCCAAACAAATTAATTATTCTACTCAATCTTTTAGCAGTGTCTAGAACAAACCAATTTAAATGATTGTGGTTATTATGATTGTAAATTTATGAGAGAGATCTTATTCCATGAAACACTAGAATCAATGAAGAGGTATTTTCAAAGATAATTACTATTCCATTTAATATATTTATTAATCCTTTGTGTATATATATTTTTGAAGCACTATTACGACTGTTGAAAATAAATATATTTATAAGGTGATATAAATGTTCTCATAAACGAATGGGAAACATACCTAATGGAAGAACGCACACTTATAGCATTAATATGTGAATTCTATATAAGTAGTGCATTTTTCCAATATTTTTGTATAATTTATTTATTTTTAATATTAGTCACTTAATAATTTTTTTATACAGGTGGATTCCTTTGTTCGAGTCGGGGTGGCTTGTTCAAATATTCTCATTCTCATGAGTGATTGGACTTTGAGGATGCAATTGAGATAATAAAAACAAGGAAATGGATCAAGAATATATAAATGTTAATTAATAATCCTTATTCATTTAATTAATTTTTTCATAATTTTATCTGATAATTGTAAGTTAAATTATTTATCATTTTTAACTAATACATATTAATTTATTTGACAGATATTTTGGGAAGTCATATTTTCCTTTTAACTCTCTCCAAAAAGCCCGTAAATAGAGAACATGTTGAATTAAAAGTTTGAATTCATAGTATTCTAATGCATAGTATTACATTCCATAATATATATCATGAATAGTTTCCTAAAAATTGTACTAATCAGGTGCATATAAATCATACGCACCTCAATTTTATACACAGTGTGCTCAGTATTACTCAAATTGCATGTTATTAGTGTATAATATTCTTTGATTCATTAATATTAATTTATTCTGAACTACCATGATTTTATCCATGAATCATGATTATGATATATGATATGCACACTAGTGAAAAATAATGTTTAACACGTCTGCATTTTTTACATCAGTTCTATATAACTAACGTGTAAAGCTATAAAAATTTGTTTCTCATGCCGGTTATAAAATAACCATTGTGATAAATCAACAGGAATTGGTTTTTTTCATCGGTTATAAAATAATTGATGTAAAAAATACTGATATTAGATTTATCACATCCGTTATTTCATAACCGATGTGAAAGATCAAATCTGGGTGATTTGTCATGTCGATTATTTTATAACAGACGCGATAAATCAAATCTCGGCAATTTATCATGTTGATTATTAAATAACCGACGTGATAAAAGATTTTATACATCAGTGATAAAATAACTAACGTTATAAAAATAAAAAATAGTTTATCATGTTTGTTATTAAATAACAAATTTGATGATGAATTTAAATGATTTATCACGCCCTGAATTCTTTCATTCTATTTTATTCGATAAGGCGACCTGTGATTCATCTCTCTCACACAGAAAAAATAGAAAGTATTATTCAATGTTTTACCCTCTAACTTAGTTATAACAATATCATTTTCATCTTTATTATCACCAGATCTACCAGGTTGACTCGCAACACTCAAGTAAGCCTCAAACTCCTCAGTTTCATTTTTATTTTTCATGATTCCCTAAACTTGTATTTTGATATTTTATTTTTATATCTTTGTTATTTATATCATGGTAAGTGTCATATTGTTCTTTTATACCATGATAAATTATTTTCTGGTAAAATAAACCATTTTAGTGATATCATGCAAGTTGTACAAATTTTGTTGCTATCATGTGTGTTTTATCATGTGGGTGTGCGTTTAATTTCATGTGTCTGGGAGTGGGGTGTCTCGGGGGTGGGGGTGTCTAGGGGGTGGGGGCTATCCAGGGCTTGGGGGTTTTTACAAGGAGGTGGTGGTATCTAGGGGGTTTCTAAGGGGGTGGGGATGGTGTCTAGTGGTGTGAGGGGGCTTTCCAAGGGAGTAGGTAGTGTCTAGGGGTGAGGGGGTCATCCAAGGGGGTGGGGGTGTCCAGGGGGTGGGGGATATCTAGGGGGTGGGGGTGTCTAGGGGGTGGGGGTTTTCCAATGGGGTGGGGGTGTCGAGGTGGTGTCCAAGGGGTTGGGGGTAGTGTTCAGGGGGTGAGGGGGATATCCAAGGGTGTAGGGGTGTCTAGGGGTGCGGTGTTGTCCATGGGGGTGCGTGGGACGTCCATGGGGGTAGAGGGTGTCCAGGGGGTTGGGGGTGGTGTATATGGGTGAGGGGCTGTCCAAGGGGGTGGGGGAGTCTAGGGGGTGGTGGTGTCCCTGGGGTGGCGGTGTCCTGGGGTTGGGGGCAATCCAGGGCGTTGGGGGGTTTTCCAGGTGGGTGGGGGTGTCTAGGGGGTGGGGTTTCTAGCGGGTGGTTGTTATCCAAGTGGGTGGGGGTGTCTAGGGGTGTCCAAGGGGGTGGGGGTGGTGTCCAGGGGGTGAGGGGGGTTTTCAAGGGGGTGGGGGCGGTGTCCATGGGTGAGGGGGTTGTCCAAGGGGATGAGGGTGGTGACCAGGGGGTGGGGTGATATCGAGGGTGTGGGGGCCTATCCAAGGGGGGTGTCCAAGGGGTTTCTAAGGGGGTGGGGTGGTTTCTAGGTGGTGATGTGGATTTCCAAGGGGTTGGGGTGTCCAGGGGGTGGGTCTGGTGTCCAAGGGGTGAGGGGGCTGTCCAAGGGGGTAGGGGTGTCCATGGGTGGGGGTGTCTAGGGGTGGGGTGTCTAGGGGATGGGGGTTGTCTAGGTGGTGGTGTGTCTTGTGGGTGGGATGTCCAGGGGGTGGGGGTTGCCCAAGGGTGTGGAGGTGTTTAGGGGGTGGGGGTTGGCCAAGGGATGGGGGTGTCTAGGGGGTTGGGGGTTGTCCATCGGGGTAAGTGTGCCTAGGGGGTGGGGGTGTCCAGGTGGGGGGGTTGGGGGTTTTCCATCGGGGTAAGGGTGTCTAGGGGGTGGGGGTGTCCATGGGGTGGGGGTGGGGTGCCTTGGGGGTGGGGGCTATCCAAGGAGGTGGGGGTGTCCAAGGGGATGGGGGTTGTGTCTAGGGGTGTGGGGGGCTGTCCAATGGGGCAGTTGTGTCTAGGGTTGGGGTTGTCTTCCAGGGGCTGATGGGGCTATCAAAGGGGGTATGGGGTGTCTAGGGGTGGGGGTTTCCGGGCAGTGGAGGTTTTCGAGGGTTGGGGGGGGGGGTTGTCGCAATGGTGTGTGAAACAATTGGGATATTGATTCACAACGATTTCACGCGCTATTATAATTGTTCAAAATCGTTGGGATAAGTGTAATTTTCAGTATTGAATGTATACATTTTTTAATATTTATATTTCATATTTCTTGTTTACAAAAGGGTGAATTTGGGATTCAGTTACACCAAGATCTATTCATTGTATACCTTAAGAAGAAAGGATCCAAGATGAATTTATAATCTTATATTGTGATCCATATGAGATAGATGTAATCCTAAAATGATTTTCATATAAATATAAAACTGTTATATCTTACTATATTTAATTTTTTAAATCATTTTCATGCACATATTTTTCATATAATCATATATTTGTGTTATATTCCAAAATTGTTTTACATTTAAATTAATATATTTTCCATGTAAATAAAAAAATTTCTTATCATAACAAGATTTATAATTTTTATATTTGTTATATTAAATATTGAGTCAATGTTGAATTATGGAACATTGAATGTGTAATGAATATGAGGATGGTTTTGATGCCTTTCTGGAGTTTTTTAAATGAAATGTTCCAAGCAGTGCCATTTTTTTCTACCTATTCCTAAAATGTTTGAATATGAATAAGTTGAAAAGTATAGTGATCAAAGATCATTTGATTTTTCAGGGTTATAATCCAAGGTACAACCCTTGTATTTGACATGGTGAAACTAGAAAGAAAGTCAGAACAACTGATGATGATGATTTTAATGATGGTAACTCTGATGGAATTGAAAAAATGATTCGTGATATTGTAGCATAAAATATTGACATATAACTAGTAGTTTCACATCTATATGGTGATGATGAAAAACCATTGTATCCTGGTTTTATGGATTTTACGGTTTTTTCGGCAGTGTTATGATTGATTAACGTGAAGGTGAAACATGCATGGAGTTACAGAAGTTTTACACAGCTTCTATAATTGTTGAAATAAATTCTTCAAAAAGGAAATAATCTTCAAGATTCACATTATAAGGCCAAGAAAATATTAACCTCGATGGGATTGCTATGCAGGAGAATATGTGCATGTATGAATGATTCAATGATATATAAGAAAGAATATGATATGTTTTCAGAGTGTCTTAAATGTTGGACATCACGGTATAGGTTGAAAGAAAAATCGCAGGCTCATATAGAGAGTATAGAGATCCATTCTAGGGTATTTTGGTATCCTTCAATAATTAATCATTTGAAATATTTATTTTCTAATTAACATGATTCAAAAAGGTTAAGATGTCATGCTGATGAGAGGATATGTGATGGAAAAATACATCATCCATTTGATTGTCCACAATGGAAGAAACATTATGAGAAATATCCTACATTTGGAAATTAAATTAGAAATCTCAGACTTGGGTTGTGCACAGATGGAATGAATCCATACCTAACCACCAGTAGCACACATATTTCATGTCCTATTTTATATGTAATTTACAACCTCTCACCTGATGTTTGTATGAAGTGAATATATGACATGTTGAGTATAATGATCTCTGGTCTGTAGAAACTCTGAAATTATATTGATTTTTTCCTTTCACCGTTGATTGATGATTTGAATCTTTTATGGAAGCATGGTATTATGGTGTAATATTCTTATAAAATGGAATATTTTCAACTTCATGTAGTGATTTTGTTCAATATAAATGACTTCCCAATGAATGGAAGTTTGTTTGGATATAGTGTTAAGGGGCATAAAGCATGTCCAATTTTCGAACAACAGACATCATATTGTAAATTTTATCATGGGAGGAAAACTGTATACATGGTTCATCAAATGTTTTGTCTACGGATCACCCGTATAGAATGATAGAAATGTTTTCAATGGCTCACAAGAATTTGATATTTCTCCAAAACCTTCATAATCTGATGTGTATTTTGAGAGGGTGTGAAAATTTTATGTGACATTGCTAAATACACATAAATATGGTAATGATATACATATTTGGAAGAAAAGGTCAATATTTTTTGAGTTACATATTAGAGATATCATGAAGTGAAAAATAATATTGATTTCATGCAATTAATAATATATTTTCAAAATAATTAAAAAATATTTTGAGGCAATTTTTGTATCTAAAATGATGCGAAAAAAATTCAGAAAATGAAATTGCATACATATATTAGTTTTAATTACCTGTTTAATGTAAAAATAATAAATTATTTCTACACCAATGTTTAGAAGGTGTTTCTATGTAACATCCTGGCATATGAAAACATATCTACACCATAGGTCTTAGTGTGTTGGTGTGATATCTTCATGCACAACTCCATGCCTATGTAAATATTATTGGGACTTCTTAACCCCAATCCATGAGGCAAGGGTTTCCCAAATAAATATATTTAATACACTTTAACCCTTCATAATCAATGTAGTTTAACCCAATAATCTCCCTCTCGTAACCACTAGGGCGATGAACGTAGAATATTTTACAGTGATCGGGAAATTCAATGTGCTCAAATGAAACTGAAAAACAATCACAACTATGAAACAGAGTTTTATCATTGATAAAAAAACCATTATCACCACTTAAAAAGTGTTCATAGTCGAGGAACTATTAAAAGGGGGTATGTTTATCAATACACAAAAAAGCGTTGATAAATGAACATTTTATCAGTGCTAAAAAAGCAATTATAAAAATAGAAAAACTTAAAAAAATTCTGTAAATAAAAGGGTAGACCCAGCCTCTTTTAATAGCGGTTTATCCCCTATAAATAGTGCTAGGAACCCCACCTTCGTGAACCACCTCCCACCATTTAACCACGCTAGTCGCACACCCCCATCCTTTAATAGTGTAATACCACCCTAAAACTAACTGCACACCCCTGACTACACATGGATTTGAACATGAGAAAAATCTTATACACCAGACAGCTAAAGCCCTTTTGACCCACACACCAGCTATGTCTCTGCCACAATTCCACGACCTCCATGATCTCACTGATGATGGTCATCCACAATGAATCCCCACCTCAACCGCATTCCACCTCTGCCATGAACGCACATCGTGACCGCGTTCCACCTCTCCATGACCACCCAGCACGTCATGACATCCACATACCACCTCAACCACACTCTGCCTCCTCATTGAAATCCCAGAGCAACCATACCATGCTCCGCTCGGCATGCTCACACATCCACATAACTTCTCTACCATGGTGTTCCTACACTATGACCTTGCAGAGCAACCATAATGTGGTCAACCCTTCACATCGACACATAACCATCCCACCTCAACCATGTTCCACCTCTACTAGGACCTCCCAGATTTGTATGACTTCCGGATCTCCTTGGTCACCGTAGGTAGGTGTTCCCAAGTGAAGGGGAGGACTGGACACCACCCTCCATTAAAAAAATTCTTAAAAACGTGTACCAATGGAGAAGTATTTTTTTTATGATAATTGTTGGCCTATTAGAATAGATTGGCTAAAATCTAGGACTTTGATGGTTGGGGAGTTCATTCATGTGTATTGGGTGCCCTGGGGGAGTTAGGGTTTGTTTGGGATCCCCTTGCTTGGGTACCCCTAGGGAGTTTAGATTTCCGGTGTAGGAGTTGTGGTACCTTCGCTATTTCATTGCTTGGGTACCCCTGGGGAGTGTTCCTTGGTGAACGGGATAGCTGGACACCACCTGCCATAAAAATCATCCAAATGTGTCATCCCCCTAGGGTTCTACAGTGTTGGTGTTGGTGTGTGTTTTAGATCTCCTTTATTAAGTACCCCAGCGCAATGTTCCTAGGCGATGGGGATAGTGGGATAGCGTCCCTTGTAGGATTCCTCCATTCTCTACTGGAATAAGATCGGAACATTGGTGATATTCTATTCTATTGAAGACCTCATTGTCATTTTCATGAGGGGTCATGGGAGTCCAAAATACTGCTCCAAATTTTTGACCATTTGTAATGATATTCCTCCAAAACATGACTTCCTCCAGGTTCCAACCATTTATCTATGTAACATCAATATCATCATCATCGGGGGGTGAGTGGTTTTAGAGAAAAGGGTAATCTAGTCTGAGGCTTGGAGTTTAAAAACACAACCTCTACCATTATATAGTAATATATTCCTTTATATTTTACATTCCCTCCGCAAACATTCCTCTCATCCTCTAATAGCTAGATAGGAGGGATACAAAAATATTTTATTTATGACACAAATTAATATTGAGGAAGTAACAAACCCTATTTTTTAATTATAATTAATTTTTTGAATGAATATTAAAATGATATCAAAACTATCCAATTTATTTATGTATTTTGAGTATTGTTCATATTAAATTTAGAAATGAAATCTAAATACTAAAACAGATTAAAATAATTATTTTTAACTGAATAATGATTTATTTTAAAATGAAAATAAAATTAATAATTTTTTTCCTTTTATATCAATTTATATTAGATTTATAAATAATGATTAAAATTATTAATAGTAAAAATATATTTAATTAAACCAGTTTGGGTATATTTCAAAATATAATTGAATTTATTTAAAAATAACGAGTTAAAAAATAAATGTGTAATAAATGGATTAGGGATTGAAAAAAATCAAACGAGTTGGCATTTGTGTATCGAAAATTTCCTAGGTACTTGATGAGTCAACATCCCTAATGTTGGGTGATTTTTCATGAACATTTTCTAACTAATTATCAAAGTTATATATTTTAATAATTTTCTTGAATTTGAATTTATTAATATATAATATATTTTTAGAATATTGTACTAGAATATAATATTTAATGTTGATTTTAATTCAATAATATAACATTTGACTCATATCAACCTTTATAAAACATTTAACACATATATATATATATTTTCAATAATGTAATTTTTTATCTAACCAGTCGTAAATGGAAATAAATTTTTGTATAGATTACCCCCCAATCTATATTGGTTCTTAAGGGTGGGATAATAGGTGGTTAACAAAAATTTCAATTGAAAACAAAATAAAGAAGAACCGAACTGTTATACTAAAATGTGTATTATTTAGTAAAAAATTTAATTGGTTAATGAACAATTTTTTTGTTGGTTTTTTTATAAATTTTAACAACTAAAAATTTATAAAGTAACCGAATTTATAATTTTTTATTTCATTAATAATTCAATATTTTAAATAACATATGAGACATATTATAAATAAAAAAATACATTTTTGTTTATAAATTTTTAATTTTTTCCAAATAATTTGTTTGTTTATAAAGTCTATGGATTTCTATATAATTATTCGTTTTTGTTCGACACAGTTAGGGTGGATTTTTTTAAACAAATAATAATTTTTTTACATTACTTGGCTTCCTCCAATAGTCAACCATTGTACAACGGTTTGTCCACCTGATAAAACCAATATTTATCTTAGAAGCGGTCATGAATTCTACGCTCAATGTGTATGATATCTGAAAGAATACATACCTACTTGAGTTATTATATATTGTTTTTTCAAGGACCAAAAATCACTTAGGGAATTCTCAAAGTGCAGTGCTTCTCGATACAATAATGATTAATCTGGTCCTACAAAATTATATGGTATTTTCCAATCACTTATTGGTTTTATTTCCTATATGGAAGTGATGAGACTGAAGGGAAATTGATGTGGCATGTAGATATAGGAAATACATATAGGAAACTTCATCAACTGGTAAACTCTCTTTAGTGGAATTGAATTGATAATGAGTGTCCTGAATTTGGAAATAAGACAAAAAATCTCCATCTTCAGTTATCTACAGATGGGGTGAATCCTTTTTGTTTTAAAAGAATCACTCATAGTACATGGCCAGTTATGTTGGTAAATTATAACTATCCATTGTGCTTATGCATGAAACAAATATAAATCATGTTATCTATGATTATATCAGGACCAAAACAACTGGGTAAAGATATTGATATTTATATGGCTCCATTGATCAAGGATTTCAAATTATTATGGGATTCTGGTGTTACGTTGTATGATGCTTACAGAAATGAATATCTAAATTTTAGATACATGTTGTATGGGATGATAAATTACATTCCTGATTATGGAATTTTTTTAGGATATATCATTAAAGGAACTCAAGGGTTCCCCATATTTGAAAAGGTACATAGACAATCATGGTGAAAAATTCATTGAAAACCATTTTTGTAAGACATCACAAATTTCTACCCCGATGACATAAGTACTGATCTTAGATGACATCATTCGATGGATGTTTAGACGAATGTAAAGCACTAGTTCCACTAATAGGTGATCAAATTTCTGAGAATGTAAAATATGTGGATTCTAATTTTGGAAATCCGTTTTCTAAAAAAATTATAATAACTAGTTTAAAAAAAGGATATTATTTTTTTTAATTACCATACTAGAATTTTATGTACGTCATACATTTTCATGATGTTATTCATATTGAATAAAATGTATTTGATAGTTTCATAAGCATGTTGATAAATGCACCTTAAAAAAGGATGGATGAAAGACTAGGTTTGAAATGGTTGACATGGGAATACGAGAAGACTTGGGACCAGGAAAGGGTGAAAAACAAATTCTTCTTCCTCTAGCTTCGTACACTCTTTCCAGGATAGAGAGATATAAATTTCCCAACTTCTTGAATGATGTAAATGTTCTATAAGGGTATTCAAATAATATCAATAATATCATTTCATTGACCGATTTAAATTTAAAGGATCTAAAATCACATGAACTTCATGTTTTAATGAAATATCTAATGTATATAGATTTATGTTTCATTTTTTCAAAGAATTTCCACCATATATTAACAAAACTCTATTTCATCATTAAATCTATATGAATCAAATTTATAGACCCGACGGAATTTCCAACTATTGAAAGATAAATTTCCATCATATTATATGAATTGAAAATGTTCATTCCTCCAGAATTATTTATTACGATGGTTCATTTTATAGTTCACTCGGTGCGAGAGAATAATCTATGTGGTGTTTTACATTATAGATGGATGTACCACATTAAATGGTATATGAATATTTTGAAAGGTAATGTAAAAAATTTATGTCGACCATAGGGTTGTAATATGGAGTGATATATCATTAATGAGGGTATTTAATTCTATAATGAATACCTTTCCGATGTGGAAATAATTGGTCTACTTAAATCTTGTCCCAATAGGAAGCTTATGAGTGTTAAGGGGCATAAAGCATGTCCAATTTGCGAACAACAGACATCATATTGTAAATTTCATCATAGGAGGAAAACTGTCACGAACCAGCCCAGGTCGACTCTGAACCGGTCACCCGAGCCGGTCCGCGGCAAGTCCCGAGGGGCGTTCCCGATCCCCCCGGGATGGCAACCAGTGCTGGGCATTAAGACTTGATCGTTGGGAACGATTTCGGCCCAAAACAAAAGTAAATAGAACAGAAAAAAAATAAACACTAACAGTGGAAAAGAAATAAAAGCCACACAACCACGTACCTCCATGTGACCTCTCAGGTCACCCCCCAACTAGAGAGCAACCTCGCTCCAACACTGAGCGACTCAAAACAGAAGACCTGCGACTGAAATGGTAAAAGATATGCGTGAGCACAAAAGTACTCAGTAGGTGAGCCCAACAACAAGTCCCAAAGCACTGCCAATAAATATAGAATCTACATAATCCAGGTTTGAACTATAAAGTATAAAAGTAATTTCTTTCATAATATTTAACTTGAAAACCAACCACGAGACATTTCCCTTATTCTCTTTCAAAAGTTAGTTCCATATCCTTAGTTTTATACTCGTTCTGAAAAGCAAGGTGTTACATTTTCAAATCTAACCCAAAGCGAATAAAGCATTTTCATTTAAAAACCATTTTTTCTCAAAGTCTAACAGTATAGGCTGTGAAATATGACTGAAAGAAAACAAGCAGGGAAAACAAGTGCAAGTAAAGGTAAACAGGTAAGGAAAACCAAGTGCAAGTACAAATAAACCAGAAGTTATCAGTAATAACCATGGGTGATCTTTAACATCCCTAGAAAACCCCTAGACGTACTCGGGTTCAGACTACCTGCCGGCATGGTACTCCATAGTCAATAACCAACTGGCCGCCCTAACAGCCAACCAGTGGCACATCCCTCCTGGCCTGTCTGTAACTCCAGGGGGTACTAACCCGTCTAATCAGGGTTAGCAAGCAACCGTCACTCGATAATCTACAAGACGCCCAGGAATACGTGGTAGTTTAGTAACACTATGTAAGTGGGAGACCCTCGCACGCGTGACTCATCTCACCGCACTTGCCAACCCCTTACACGGACATCACTACACGACAACCCTCGAAGGGAAGTCCCCCTGTAGAAATGCCCTCACAAGTACATATATGTATATATATAATTACTTCACATTTGATAAAGTGCCAACCGGGCCATCATGTCACTTACATTTTGATCATTTAAGACTAAAGCATTTTTAAAGAGGGATGACACATGCCATTTCATTGAAAACCAGAAACGCACTTAGAAATTTATTTAAGAAACTCAGATCAGCATCTTAAACCTGGAACACATTTGTTTCACAAGTAGAGTCACTTTCCAATCACCAAACGCACCCCACTTTTATCAAGAGCCAAACGGGCCTTTAATCATTTTTTTGAAGGAACACCATTTCCCAAATGAAATCCAAACTTTTGTTCGCGTAAAAAAGGAAAACATCTTTCATCAACCAAGAGCCACACATAAAGTTTCCAAAACAAGTTCAAAGGTCACACGACGTTTTCTCTAATCAAGGTTCTAAGAAAACACCATTTTCCATAAACAATACATCTACAAATTTACACACGCCAAAAACATTTCAAAACACAATTTAACATGACTTTCATTATTCAGGAAGAACCATTTAGCAATACTACCATGGAAGCACAAAACTAAATCCAAGAAGAACACTTTTAATGAAACGCTAGAATTAAAAACGGCTTTTATCATCAGCAGATCACCACACTATAAAAACTACTAAATTTTCCTTTAAATTTACTGAAATTCAATAAAAGGAAAGGAATAAATAAATTCTTAATTTAAAGGCGAGTGCAATGGGAGACCTACCTCAAAAACCGAGCGTGACGGTAAAAAGACCTTGGAACCAAGGCGCGATGACACGACGTGTGTCCGAAGCCACGTGAAAAAGTCCAACACTCTCGAAACTGAGGCGCGGAGACGGCATAACCTCCACGGAAAGTAGAACGAACCCTCGCGGACAAACTGCGCACGCTGAACAGCGGAAGAAGTGCACGTCACTCAACCCGTGACAGAAAAAGGATTAATCTATATTAAACATAAACACCAAGATGCCGCGACGGAAAAATAAATAAATAAATAAATAAATTAATTAATTAATCAATTAATTAATAAACAAATAAGCATTTAAACAAGTATATAGATAAATAACACATACCAAAATTAATCAAGAGAATAAATAAATAAAAATAATAATTTGGCACAATAATAACAGTCATAATAATAATTACCATAACATAATGAGAATAATAATAACTTAATAAAAAAAATAATGATAATGATATAATAATAATAACAAAAGTAGTATAATAATAATAGTATTAGAAAAATATTAACTTAATAATAATAATAATAATAAAATAACAATAGTAATAATATAATCATAATATTATTGATATTAACGCATTAATAATAAAAATTCTAACATAATAATGAATCAAGTATAATAATAATATAATAACAAAGTAAAAATAAATACTGGAACTTACAGGAGCGTGGATGAGCGGAGGGGAGGCCAGATGAAGGCCGGTGCTGCAGCGGGGGCTGGACGGCGACACGAAGATCGCAGTTGGAGCGGCTGGCCGGAGCGGGGGTGTGCTGGCGATGGGAACCAGGGGCAGAGGCCGGCGGTGGAGGGGAGCACGCAGGAGGCGGAGCGGGCTGGACAAACCGGCAAGGTGAGAAGAAGAACGGGGGGAGGGCTTGCCGAAGGCCGGTCGGGTGAAGCAGGGGAGAAGCCGGAGGGAGCCGCAACAGCCGGAGGTTGGCTGTGCGCTGGGGCGGAGGTCGGCACAGGGGGGCAGGGGGGTAGCGAGCAGGTGTGGGGAGAGAGGGAGGGTCGCGGAAGACGGGGGTTGTGGGGAGGGCTGGATCAGGGAGGCCGGGACGGCCAGCAGGGGGCGGAGGCAGCGGAGAGGGCCGGGGAGAGGGCTGAGCGCGGCGAGAGAGATGGAAGGGATGTGGGGCGGGGACGCTGGGTGCGGGGCGCGGCGATGGGAAAAGGGGAGCGGGGCGGAGCGCTGGAGGGCCGGGAGCAGCTGCGGTGCGTAGAGGAGAGGACGGCAGGAGGTGCGGTGCAGGTCGGCGAGGCCGTTGCGGCTCGGTGCAGAAGCAGGGGAAAAAAACGGGGAAGGAGAGAGGGGGGAGAAAAAGTGGCGGCTACGGGAAGAATAGGGGTAGGGTTAGGTTTTAGGTATATATATATATATATATGTGATAAAAATAATAATTATAATTATAATAATAATAATAAAACATATAATCTTAATAATAATAAAACTTATATAATAATAATAAAACTTATATAATAATAATAAAACTTATATAATAATAATAAATAATAAATTAGTTAATTCAAATAATAATTGTTTTGATCACATATTTAAAATAATAATTAGAAAATCATTTAAAGATGTCTCACATATATATATATATATATATATTTATACATATATAATTCTATATATATATACATACATTATTATACATATATATAAACATATATAAACATATATACAATAATAATAACACAAATGAAAAGTTATTAATAATAAAATACCAACATAAAAATTATAAAATTTAAAACACCGGGTGAACACACTGTCACCCGGGCTGAGCGCACGGTCACCGCTGACAATGCGGTGACCGCGCACCGGCGCGGAACCGCCAATGCAATTAATCTTCGAAAAATTTAAACCGGGACCAAGAAAGAAGGAAAATTACGGACGTCCGCGGTCGGGGTGTGACAATTCTCCCCACCACAGACACTTTCTGCCCCCAGAAAGTCACCAGGTTACAAGTCAGCCAAAAACCAAGTCTATTCCCAAACAGAACTAAAGGAACTGAAGCAAACTGAGGTTCTCGGGGATGACCTTACTCTACACAGGTCACACCCGACCGATTCAAGAGAAAACTGGGGTCCGAGGTTGAGGGGAGAACACGAAGGGGTTCTCCCCACCACAAGAACTTAACTAGTGCAGGAAAGTTGACCATCTAAAAGGAAGACCCAAAAAAAAGGGGTCGACGCGGGAACTCCCAACCGGTTTAAACCAACTCTCATAGCACGAGTGAAAAGCAACACCTTCGTCCAAACATTAAATTCTCGACCAGAGTCAACAACCTTCAACACAAGGGAAAACCTATAGAAAAACATTTAACAGACATCAAAATGGAGACATGATCCACCGTAGTCCACTAAACGTAACCACATCGACAACATAACTAAAACGAGGTCAACCCACATGAGAGTCAAACACACTTTTAAGAAGGACACACGATTCGGAATACTACATTCTCACGACAAGTCCGCTTAGATTTATCATAGAACAAGTCCATTTCCACTTTTTAGAAAAACAACACATTTACATAAACCAGACTACTTGGATTATAATAGAACAAGTCCATGATAACCGCATGGTAAAACAATGAACATACAACTACGTCAAAACCTAACTGCAGAAAAACACGTACTAAAAGATCTTGATTGTTCCACTGCTAACACGGAACACAAAACCTGGACCAAGGCTTCACAACCCTGGGGACTCCTGACTGTGCGTGAGCTTCACCCAGAGACTTGTGGCTGGGGCTCTGATGGCTGAAGCATCTTCTGCCTCACAGTCAGGTACTGACATTCTCCATCACAACTTCCTCTTCAAGCGACGCTTCTTGCAAAACTTCTCCAGATGACCCAGACGGCCGCATCGATGACACGTCTTCGGAGGGTTGCGACACGACGGCTTTAAATGCCCGAAACGACCACACTGAAAGCATAGCACCGAACGATCTGATGAACTGGAAGCTGGGACCAAAGGGGATAACTCATTAGGAATAGGTATCTCTGGTGCCTTTTCCTCACCAGAGGGGGAACTCTTATGAACAACAACAGGGGACACTGAAGTAGTAACCACCCGCACACCGGAAAGCAACTCAGCCAAGAAAGCTTTCTCCACCAGCTTCTCGAAACAAAGGTCTTTAGAAGGGAGGACACGCTCCTTGATCTCTGGACGAAGACCTCCAGTGAAAAGAGAGTCCTTCATGAGCTCATGTGACGCTACATCTGGAGAAAAGGAAATCAGTTCCTTGAAATGGTCAACATATGCCTTCATCGTCCGTTGGCCTTGTTGGATATGCACGAGCTCTCTCCTTTTCTCCAGCTTCACTTCCTCAGGTACAAACCCTTGGATGAAAACAATTCTAAAGACATCCCACGTCATTTCAACTTGCGCCGATGGTGGGGCAACCACCTTCCACTGGTCCAGAGCTGGACCCTCGAACAACTTCATAATTGCACGAACCTTAACACTATCGGGAGTTCCCAACATTCTAAAGACACGTTCCACTTCCTCGAGCCATTCCACTGCCTCTAACGGACCCTGATCACCATGGAGAACAGGCAAAGTCTGAGGAGGACTAAAAACTGGGCATGACATATCCGAATCCTTAAAGACCTTTCTGGGCGGCATTTCCTGAGCGACATATAAAACACAAGGCCAAAACCCACATCAAACCAAATCAACATCAAATCGAAGCAACATCAATAAAAGCGCCTTTATCAAAAACAGTCAGCACAAGGACCAATCAAATACAACACAACCCAAAATTAAATCTCCTCCTTAAAATTTTATTTTCATTTTTGATTTCAAAACCACCCTTTCTCAAAATCACTTTCCAAAAACCAATCCACTTTCAAACCAAAAACATTCCAAAACCATTTTCCCATTTAAAACCAGTTTAGAAAACAAGGTCAAGCCCTTAATTTCAAATACATACCCAGGTAATCTCATGAACTGTTGCACATGTCTTTATCCACATTCTATTCATACGTGCATCAACACACACTTTCCATGCATTCTCACACATGTGCAGACGTTCATAAAGAGGAACCGAGGTTTCAATCCAAATCATTCTTATCCAATTCCAAGAAAGCAACAGATTTCCAAAACAAGAGATTTCAGTTTTAAAACCCATTTCATACATTTAAAGTCCTTTAAAAGAAACCAGTCCAACTTTCAAAAACCCCTTTTCATTTCAAACAACGTACTTACACAGGCCAAAACAAAAGCAGCATCCAAATTTGCATCAACCACTGAAGTGAGGGACTAGTAGCCACGCTCAACCTGGTGACATGGTAGTGGGCCATGTCCCAAGTCAGCGTCGACCACTAGGAGGAATTCAAACCATGTACTCGGACTCCACATTGGTCACTACTCCATGTGAACTCGTGACGTAACGTCGGCTTGCCTCCATTATCATCTCTCAATCCAAGAAAAACCAGAAAAGACAAGGACACAATTCCCGAACTACCCCTAGTAACTCGAGGATCAGTGCGAGCAAGAGTTCGCGACGCTCTTCCCGTACCTACCCCTCGAGTTCCGACAGTCCTAATCTCCTTCTACCGGACAACCCAAATAACAAGACAACCTTTGATACCATTTTGTCACGAACCAGCCCTGGTCGACCCTGAACCGGTCACCCGAGCCGGTCCGCGGCAAGTCCCGAGGGGCGTTCCCGATCCCCCCGGGATGGCAACCAGTGCCGGGCATTATGACTTGATCGTTGGGAACGATTTCGGCCCAAAACAAAAGTAAATAGAACAAAAAAAAATAAACACTAACAGCGGAAAAGAAATAAAATCCACACAACCACGTACCTCCATGTGACCTCTCAGGTCACCACCCAACTAGAGAACAACCTCGCTCCAACACTGAGCGACTCAAAACAGAAGACCTGCGACTGAAATGGTAAAAGATAGGCGTGAGCACAAAAGTACTCAGTAGGTGAGCCCAACAACAAGTCCCAAAGCACTGCCAATAAATATAGAATCTACATAATACAGGTTTGAACTATAATGTATAAAAGTAATTTCTTTCATAATGTTTAACTTGAAAACCAACCACGAGACATTTCCCTTATTCTCTTTCAAAATTTAGTTCCGTATCCTTAGTTTTATACTCGTTCTGAAAAGCAAGGTGTTACATTTTCAAATCTAACCCAAAGCGAATACAGCATTTTCATTTAAAAACCATTTTTTCTCAAAGTCTAACAGTATAGGCTGTGAAATATGACTGAAAGAAAACAAGCAGGGAAAACAAGTGCAAGTAAAGGTAAACAGGTAAGGAAAACCAAGTGCAAGTACAAATAAACCAGAAGTTATCAGTAATAACCATGGGTGATCCTGAACATCCCTAGAAAACCCCTGGACGTACTCGGGTTCAGACTACCTGCTGGCATGGTACTCCATAGTCAATAACCAACTGGCCGCCCTAACAGCCAACCAGTGGCACATCCCTCCTGGACTGTCTGTAACTCCAGGGGGTACTAACCCGTCTAATCAGGGTTAGCAAGCAACCGTCACTCGATAATCTACAAGACGCCCAGGAACCCGTTGTAGTTTAGTAACACTGTGTAAGTGGGAGACCCTCGCACGCGTGACTCATCTCACCGCACTTGCCAACCCCTTACACGGACATCACTACACGACAACCCTCGAAGGGAAGTCCCCCCTGTAGAAATGCCCTCACAAGTACATATATGTATATATATAATTACTTCACATTTGATAAAGTGCCAACCGGGCCGTCATGTCACTTACATTTTGATCATTTAAGACTAAAGCATTTTTAAAGAGGGATGACACACGCCATTTCATTGAAAACCAGAAACGCACTTAGAAATTTATTTAAGAAACTCATATCAGCATCTTAAACCTGGAACACATTTGTTTCACAAGTAGAGTCACTTTCCAATCACAAAACGCACCCCACTTTTATCAAGAGCCAAACGGGCCTTTAATCATTTTTTTGAAGGAACACCATTTCCCAAATGAAATCCAAACTTTTGTTCGCGTAACAAAGGAAAACATCATTCATCAACCAAGAGCCACACATAAAGTTTCCAAAACAAGTTCAAAGGTCACACGACGTTTTCTCTAATCAAGGTTCTAAGAAAACACCATTTTCAATAAACAATACATCTACAAATTTACACACGCCAAAAACATTTCAAAACACAATTTAACATGACTTTCATTATTCAGGAAGAACCATTTAGCAATACTACCATGGAAGCACAAAACTAAATCCAAGAAGAACACTTTTAATGAAACGCTAGAATTAAAAACGGCTTTTATCATCAGCAGATCACCACACTATAAAAACTACTAAATTTTCCTTTAAATTTACTGAAATTCAATAAAAGGCAAGGAATAAATAAATTCTTAATTTAAAGGCGAGTGCAATGGGAGACCTACCTCAAAAACTGAGCGCGACGGTAAAAAGACCTTGGAAACAAGGCGCGATGACACGACGTGTGTCCGAAGCCACATGAAAAAGTCCAACACTCTCGAAACTGAGGCGCGGAGACGGCATAACCTCCACGGAAAGTAGAACGAACCCTCGCAGACAAACTGCGCACGCTGAACAGCGGAAGAAGTGCACGTCACTCAACCCGTGACAGAAAAAGGATTAATCTATATTAAACATAAACACCAAGATGCCGCGACGGAAAAATAAATAAATAAATTAATTAATTAATTAATTAATCAATTAATTAATAAACAAATAAGCATTTAAACAAGTATATAGATAAATAACACATACCAAAAATAATCAAGAGAATAAATAAAAAAAAATAATAATTTGGCACAATAATAACAGTCATAATAATAATTACCATAACATAATGAGAATAATAATAACTTAATAAAAAAAATAATGATAATGATATAATAATAATAACAAAAGTAGTATAATAATAATAGTATTAGAAAAATATTAACTTAATAATAATAATAATAAAATAACAATAGTAATAATATAATCATAATATTATTGATATTAACGCATTAATAATAAAAATTCTAACATAATAATGAATCAAGTATAATAATAATATAATAACAAAGTAAAAATAAATACTGGAACTTACAGGAGCGTGGATGAGCGGAGGGGAGGCCAGATGAAGGCCGGTGCTACAGCGGGGGCTGGACGGCGGCACGAAGATCGCAGTCGGAGCGGCTGGCCGGAGCGGGGGTGTGCTGGCGATGGGAACCAGGGGCAGAGGCCAGCGGTGGAGGAGAGCACGCAGGAGGCGGAGCGGGCCGGCCAAACCGGCAAGGGGAGAAGAAGAACGGGGGGAGGGCTTGCCGAAGGCCGGTCGGGTGAAGCAGGGGAGAAGCCGGAGGGAGCCGCAACAGCCGGATGCTGGCTGTGCGCTGGGGCGGAGGTCGGCACAGGGGGGCAGGGGGTAGCGAGCAGGTGTGGGGAGAGAGGGATGGTCGCGGAAGACGGGGGTTGCAGGGAGGGCTGGAGCAGGGAGGCCGGGATGGCCAGCAGGGGGCGGAGGCAGCAGAGAGGGCCGAGGAGAGGGCTGAGCGCGGCGAGAGAGATGGAAGAGATGTGGGGCGGGGACGCTGTGTGCGGGGCGCGGCGATGGGAAAAGGGGAGCGGGGCGGAGCGCTGGAGGGCCGGGAGCAGCTGCGGTGCGTAGAGGAGAGGACGGCAGGTGGTGCGGTGCAGGTCGGCGAGGCCGTTGCGGCTCGGTGCAGAAGCAGGGGAAAAAAACGGGGAAGGAGAGAGGGGGGAGAAAAAGTGGCGGCTACGGGAAGAATATGGGTAGGGTTAGGTTATAGGTATATATATATATGTATATGTGATAAAAATAATAATAATAATTATAATAATAATAATAAAACATATAATCTTAATAATAATAAAACTTATATAATAATAATAAAACTTATATAATAATAATAAAACTTATATAATAATAATAAATAATAAATTAGTTAATTCAAATAATAATTGTTTTGATCACATATTTAAAATAATAATTAGAAAATCATTTAAAGATGTCTCATATATATATATATATTTATACATATATAATTCTATATATATATACATACATTATTATACATATATATAAACATATATAAACATATATACAATAATAATAACACAAATGAAAAGTTATTAATAATAAAATACCAACGTAAAAATTATGAAATTTAAAACACCGGGTGAACACACTGTCACCCGGGCTGAGCGCACGGTCACCGCTGACAATGCGGTGACCGCGCACCGGCGCGGAACCGCCAATGCAATTAATCTTCGAAAAATTTAAACCGGGACCAAGAAAGAAGGAAAATTACGGACGTCCGCGGTCGGGGTGTAACAAAAACTGTATACATGGTTCATCAAAATATTTGTCTATGGATCACCCTTATAGAAGGATAAAAAAGGAATTCAATTGCTCACATGAATTTGATATTTCTACAATACCTTCATAATCTGATATCTATTTTGAGAGGGTGTGAAAAATTTATGTGACTTTGTTAAATACACATAAATTTAGTAATGATATACATATTTGGAAGAAAAGGTTAATATTTTTTGAGTTTCCATATTGGAGATATCATTAAGTGAAAATTAATATTGATGTCATGCATGTGGAGAAGAATATCTATGACTCTTGGATTGGTTTTTTGTTAGATAGTGAAGGAATGAATAAAGATGGATTGAATGTAATATTAGACTTACTATCAACGGGAATACATTTGGAGCTAGCTACAACACCTAATAGAAGAAAAACAATTTTTCCTCTATCATGTCATACATTATCCAAGAGGGAGAAAATTATATTTTTTTAGTTTCTTTATGATATCAAAGTGTCTCAAGATTATTTTTCAAATGTAAAAAAAAATATCCTCCTTGAAGGCTTTGAAGATGATAGGTATGAAATATCATGATTGTCACATCACGATGCAACAACTTATACCAGTTTCATTGTGTGGAATATTTTCCATTCGTGTCAGAAATACTATAATGAAGTTGTGTAATTTTGTCAATTCAATTTTTAATAAGGTGGTTGATGTGAATTCTTTGAACATTTTGGAAAAGGATGAAATTTATATACTTTTCCAATTGGAAATGTATTTTCCTCTATATTTTTTTGATATAATAGTGTGTTTAATGGTGTATCTGGTTTGAGAACTATATCTTTATGGACCTATATATCTTCATTGGATGTATCCTATTTAAAGGTATATGAAAATATTGAAGGGGTTTGTTAAGAATTCATAACGACATGAAGCCTCTATTATTGAAAAGTATATTTCTGAGGAGGTTGCGAAGTTTTTTACGAGCTGCTTAGCTAAAATGGAGAACGTAGATTCTCCTCTATCATAACATGAATGAGTTAATAATGAGGTAAAGATGATTTGTGGCTTGAAAGTCAAATCATTATCAGCTAAACAGTTGAATAAGGTGGAATTATTCATTTTGAATAAAATTGATGATGTTAAACCGTATATCACATTTCATATTAATGTTTTGAAACCATGTCATCCAAATAAGAAAGTAATGTGGATTTTGAATGCGCACGATAATACATTTTTTCCAATGTTTAAAAAGGCCTTACTTGGTAGATCAGATGTATCAGAGACATTAAGATGGTTAGTGGGTGGTCCCAGTTTAAATATGACAACATGGTACCGGTATGACATTAATGGATATACATTTCATACGAAAGATCAGGAGAATAGAAGTGTAGTTCAGAATAGTGGTGTATTGTTTTTTAGAAGCAATTCATTTTTCGAGTTCAAAAGACAAAAACCCAATTTCTACATAAAGTTCATATTATGGAATCATTGATGAAGTATGGGATGTTTATTACTTTAAAATCAAAGTTCCAGTTTTTAACTGAAAATGGTTTATCCATAACAACATTTTCAAACATAATAAATTTGGAATGACAGTTGTTAATATGAATAGATTATAAATCTCAATAGATTCTTTTATAATGAGAACACATGAAAAATATATTTTCTATGTAGTTGATCAATGCGATATGCAGTGTTCTGTTGGATGACAAGGGAAAAAATATATGTTGGTGAGGATAAACTTGATGAAGATGCTGATTTATGTGAGATCCCTACTTCCATAGAAAGATTTGTAGAAAATAATGATGATCATATTAAAGACATGGTTTGTGCCATAAGGAATGATTAAGACAATGGAATTTGGGAAAACAATACATTTGTGTATTCCTAATATTACAGGTAACATATTTTTATTTCTTGATTACATTTATTATTTTCATAAAATGTTATATATTGTAATTTTTTTCTTTATTAAAATGTGTATTAAAACAAATAAGTATAAATTTTTGATTATTTTAATTTTTTTTAGTTTAGTTTATCATGTTTACCATTACATAACTTGTATATTTATTGATTTTGTTTGATCAAAATTACATTACCATGTTTACCATTTTTTCCATGTTTCTCATGTTTACCATGTTTCCCTTAGATTAAAATAGTTTAACTTTACGTAACTTATATATTTATTGATTTTTTTGAATGAAACTTACACAACCATGATTACCCTAATTTCCATATTTACCATTGTTTAACATGATTACCATATTTTCCTTGTTTACTATTATAGGACATAGTTCAGTTTTACATTTGTTGTTTATATTAGTCATATAATATTTGAATTTGTATATTTGTGAACTAATGATTGCTTTTTTGATCTGAATGATATTGACATATCAATCAGTTGATCAACCACATGATTCTGGAGATGATCATCATGATCATACATATGGGGAGGAACATTCACATGCTCCTCTTGATGTTCCCAAATATTCCTCATGTTCTCCCATAATGACAAAGAAGAGTTCAAGAGTAGGTAAACGTGGCTGCACACATTTACAAAAATTATCACTTTCCCATAGGCAGGACCAGAGGATACTCATTGAGTTTGATGAGAATGATATTTATAGAGGTCCAAATGCAAAAGATTTTATGATTTTTTTATCAACTCAGGGAAAAAAATGTAATAATTTTGTATGATGATGGGAGAAGTGTGGAAAAAAAGAAATAATATCTTAGTTGTGGGAGAGAATTTTGGTAAGATCTTTTGATATTGTTGGACTAATCATTAAATGTTTTTAGTATAATATGTTTTACATATTCTTTATCGGATGAAATTTGATATTCTTAACACTGGAGAAGTCAGGAGGATCTTTTTATCGATTGCTTATAGGAGATGGTGGGATTTTAAATCAACCCTCAAACCTGATTTCATTTTTGGTCATAGGAATCATGAAAATCCATGTCATATCTATCCTTTAATAAATGAAGACACATGGAGACAATATTTTTAAATTATAAGAAAAGATTCATTTTTGGTAAGGGAAATGAAAACTTTTATAATATTTTATATAGAAATGATATTATTAATGTTTTGTTAATTATTTCTTATTCAAAATATCTGGAGAGGTTTTCCCTCCATCACCTCCATCTAAACAAGAAAAATAAAGGAGATCTTGGATGGGGAAAAAGGGAAATATCATTCGGAATAATCGAGAATCATAGCTATGAGTATTGTAAGATATTAATTTTATTTATTTAAGATAATTATATTCATTATATAATTTGAATCATTATAGAATTGTTAAATTAATTAATACAGGATTCTCTTGAGGAGCAGAGCTCAAGGGGGTATTTACAGTTGCTGGGAGGAAAGATATTTTATCTACAACATTGGGAAATTTCGAACACCTCTGTCATGTATGAGGATTTTCGATGAGTGTATAGGTAAGAAAAGTGTTTCCATATTCTTCAACATATTATATTGAGTGTGTTTATAATAAAATAGATTCATTGGAGTCTGAAGTTCATAATATTAATGAGATGATGGAGGAAAAGATTAGAGCGTCAGTACAATCTATGTTTGCAGACATGCAGAAACAATTTTAGTTTGTAGCTCCCACTCATCTACATCTCCCTTCGGACTCCATTATTTATCATCCACCTCTTCCAGTAGCTCCTACTCCCCCACATCAGTCTGTAGACCCCTTTTTTTTATCATACTCCTCCAACACATCTTCCTACTTATTGTGAGTTGTATGTTGATAATCCTCACCACCATATAGTTCCATATGGTCTGGATTCTTGTATAGGAGATACAGTTCATCATCAACAATTAGATATAGAGAATCACAGGGTCACTGTATATGATATTATAGATAGATCATCTGAAGTTCCATTACCTACAGATGAGGTGACGTCAGTTGGACATAGTATCAGCCACATTTTAATTTTTCAATTCAAACATATGCGACTCATTACCATATAGGTATGTATGTTATATATTTTATTTTAATTTTTTATTAAATTTGTTTTAACTTTTGAAAACTAATATAGTTTTCTATTTATTTATAGTAATACGTAAAAGGTAAAGAAATATTGTATATACAACAATAAAAAAATGGATATGACATCAGATATAGATTCAAGTTTTCTTGACAGATTGTCAAGATATTCAAATTTGTTGGAAGATCATTTTTAGTTTCTAATGGATGACCATGTTTGTGGACGTGTAATAAATGTGTGGATTTGTGAAAAATGATTTCATGGATCCTGTTACTAGAGATATGTTGGGCATCAATGTGGTGCATATTTGTTCCATGTAAGTTTTAACACCTTTCCCGACATTAAATTTATTAAAAATGTATACTTATGTCTTTTTTTATTAGGTATCTTTGTAACATGAGTTATATGAATCAGAGAACATATGTATATGGATTCATGGACCTGCACATGATTTCCCCTAAAGCACAGTCATTGGATGAGGAACAAAGAACACTTTATATTGCCGATATATTTGAACTGAATATAATCACACAGTGTTGGATGATTCCTTTTTGTGTGAGTTATGAAATAAATATCTCGAAAATTATTATTTATATTTTAATATAAAAAACCAATAACCTTAAATTTTCTTTTATCATAGTGATCATTGGATGTTAGGTGTTTTTTCACAGGAGAAAACACGTTATTGGATATGCACTGTCCATGGAGATGAGCGGGGATATTTTAAGAATATGTTGGAAAAGAATGTTTCAATTTGTAAATAGTTATTTATATTATAATAAATTTTAAATTTAACCAATTCATAATATTTTCTAATAGGGTGTGGGAATAAATTAGAAAAAATACAAATAAAATGAGTACCAAGATTAAATATGTAAAATTATATGTAAATATTCATTTATAATTTGTACTTTCTAATGTATAACATTAAAATTATATTTTGAATTGACACTCATTTAAATAGAATTTTCATGAATAATAAGGCATCATCGAATGAGGATATTATATGTTAGGATTTATATATGATATAATTATGATTGGAAAAATAATGATCTTTCACAGGGATAGATTTCATTATAAAAATTTTCATAATATTTCATTTTATTTATTCATTATACATGTTATCTACATTCCTTGTAATTTTTAGCTATTTTATGACCCTCAACGCCGTAGTTCCCAATAGTTCAAACACTTACAAGTGGAATAGTCAAATTAATTTATATGTTTGATTGGATTTTAGTTTGTTGGTAGTGTAAATTGTAATTTTGAATATTTTAATTATAATTGTGTATTTGGTAGTTGTTTTGGATAGATTTATGTATTTTTAGATTAAATTTTATGTTTTGAATGTTATATATGTGAATATTTAATCATTCTTGGGTTCTTCTTATTTTGGACTAGTCCTATTGTTTTTCTGTTATAGATTCTGGTCTGGTTTTATATTTCTTTTGGTCTAGTTTCTACTTATTTCAAGTCTACTTTGGAATATCATAGTAATGGAATTGCAGATTTTTTTAAAAAATGGTTTTACAATGGTTATTTTATAACGGAAATAATAAATTAATGGGTATATTTTATTATGTTGGTTCTTACATAACCCACATCGTATATCATTTTTCACGTCAGTTATTGAAGAACCAATATGAAAAAACCCTATAGAGGACTGACTTATCACGTTGGTTATTTAATAACTATCATGAAAAACTATATACCATGCCAGTTATTAAATAATTGACATGATAAATCGTGCCTCTTAAGGGTTTTTCACATCTATTATTTAGGAACCGACGTGAAAAACTATTCTGATTTATGCTTTTCATGTTAGTTTTAAAATAACTGACATAAAAAAACAATATTTATAATGCCTATTTTAATAACGTTTGCTAAAAACTGATGTAAAAAAAATATAAAATAACCGACATAAAAAAACTTCTTTTTCACTAGTGGAAATGTATAAATTTATAACGCTAATATCACCTTATAACATCTTTATTCTCATGTTATCCTTATATTATAACTGATATATCCTTTTTTACACTTATTGAACATCGATGATCACAATTTATTATGTTTTATATCCTTAGGTTATTAAGAATGGTATTAGAAATGTTATGTCTAAGAAGGTTTCTAGTAAATAAAAACATAATGAGAGACTCTTATGAACTAGTTCTTTATGTTTTCATATTTCCAAAAGCATTAGTCCTAAACTATTTTGTAATGGATCATTATGTTATGTAATGAATATTAATCTACTAAATTTTTATATATATGTATGAAATATCTGGGTCAATATAGTTGGTATTAGAGAAACTAAACTACTCAAAATTGTGAAAAAATAACAATTGGTCGGTATAACTCAAAGTGTGACTTTTTAATTAAAATTTACATTGCAGTACTTGAAATACAGTCATCCCCAACGGTTCTAAACCATTGGGAAAGGCTTCATTACCATTGGTATATGTTATACTAACAGTTGTGAAAACTATGGGGAAGTATGCCATTGGGAAAGCTTTTACCAAAGGTTTACAGTGAACTTTTGGGATAGGGTGGGGAAAAAATAACCTATTCCAATGGTTGTGCCAAACCATTGGGATAGTTTTTCCCAACGGTTTGGCTTGAACTGTTGGGAAATCCCAAGGACTCTCCTCTTTCCGAATGGTTTCTAAACTGTTGTGAATGGGTTTTTACCAATGTTTCATTGAACCGTTGGTAAAAAAAGAATCATAGATGCTATGCCAACGGTTTGAAACCGCTGGAATATCCTATGCTCTTTAAATTGCACAGCAGCCTAAATTTTGCACAGCAGCTCTGCAATTTGCACAACAGGCCTCATTTTGTGCATTCCCTCTCATTTTAAATCTAATTATTATACCTATAATAAACTAAAAAATACATATAAAATTATTGTGCCTGCAATAACTAACTAACACATACATATAGAGAACAAATTCATACAAATTTAACATATAATACATCCTGGAACTATACACATCCATAATTAAATTAGAATTCATAACCAAATTATAATCATACATAATTCATTTTGAATTCAAATTAAAATTTAGATGAAAATTATATGTGGAATCCGGAATTCAATTCATAATTTGATTTTTTTTTGTATACCATATATTTTTACCTAAAACGATGTCCATTTTAAACAAAATACATACACCTGGAGCGATACCGGCCACAACGTGCCTCCGATTGAGGAGAGGATAACTCGAACACATCACAAATGACCCATCGATCGTTGTCATAAATTATCAACATATTATGAATGTTTTTGATCGGTTTTCCGTATGCCAGTTGATGTTTTTCACTTAAAATGATGTCCTTTTGAAACAAAAGATAGAAACTTTGAGTGGTGCCGGCCACACCACGTCTCATATTGAGGTGGGGTTGATTCATACACGTCACATATGACCCAAGAATCATTGTGCTAAAATATCTACACAATCCGAATCTGTTTGGTCAGTTTTACATATGTACATAAAATGTTGTCAATTTTAAACAAAAGAGAGACACTTAGAGTGATCTCAGCCACACCATGCCTCGGATTAAGGTGGGGTTCACTCATAAATGTCACATATGACCCATCGATCGATTTCCTAAAGAATCAACACATTTCGAATGCATTTGGTCAGTTTTCTTATGTCAGTTGTTGTTTTCACTTAAAATGATTTCCATTTTAATAAAAAGAGAGACACTATGAATGGTGTCGGCCACACCGCATCTCATATTGATAAGGGTTGACTTGTATATGTCACATATGATCCATGAATCGTTTTGATAGAGTGTCGACACAATTAGAATCCATTTGGTTTGTTTTCTGTATGCTAGTTGTTGTTTTCACTTAAAATGATGTCAATTTTAAACAAAAAAGAGACACTTTGTGTGGTGTCAGCCACACCACACCTCGAATTGAGGCGAGGTTGACTCGTACACGACACATATGACCCATGGTTTGTTCTCCTAATGTTTCAATGGAAACTAAATGCGTTTGTGTGGTTTTACATATTACATAAAATGTTGTCCATTTTAAACAAAAGAGAGACACATAGACTGATCCTGGCCACACCAGAACTCCAATTGAACTCGGGTTGCCTCATACACATCACATATGACCCATGGATCGTTGTGATAAATTAGAAATATATTCTGAATGCATTTGATCAGTTTTCTGTATGCCAGTTGTTCTTTTCACTTATAATCATGTCCATTTTAAACAAAAGAGATATAGTTAGAGTGGTGCCGGCCACACCGCATCTCGGATTTAGACGAGGTTGACTCGTACATGTCTCAAATGACCCATGAATCATTTTTATAAATTATCAACACAATCCGAATGCATTTGGTTAGTTTTCCGTATGCCAGTTGATGTTTTTTTCACTTAAAATGATGTCATTTTGAACCAAAAGATAGACACATTGAGTGGTTCCAGCTACACCACATCTTAGATTGAGGCGGGGTTGATTCGTACGTGCCACATATAAACCATGAAGCGTTCTCGAAAAGTTTCAACTGAAACCAAATGCATTTGGTCAGTTTTTCATATGTACTTAAAATGTTGTCCATTTTAAACAAAAGAGAGCCAGTTAGAGTGATCCCGGCCACACTGTGCATCGGATTAAAGCGGGGTTAACTCTTACACATCATATATGACCCATGGATAATTTTACTAATGCATAAACACATTTGGAATGTGTTTGGTCTATTTTCCGAATGCCAGTTGTTCTTTTCACTTATAATCCTGTCGATTTTAAACAAAAGAGACACAATTAGAGTGCTTTCGACCACACTATATCTCTGATTTAGACGGGGTTGACTCATACATGTCCCATATGACACGTGGATCATTGTTCTAAAGTATCAACACAATCCGAAATCATTTGGTCGGTTTTTCGTATGAATGTTGAAAAGACAGACACATTGAGTGGTTCTGGCCACACCGCATCTCAAATTGAGGCGGGGTTGATTAGTACACGTCACATATGACTCATGGATAATTCTCCTAAAGATTCAATGGAAACTGAATATGTTTTGTCGGTTTATGTATGTACTTGAAATGTTGTCCATTTTAAACAAAAGAGAGACACTTAGACTGATCTCGGCCACACCATGACTCGTATTGAGCCTGAGTTGGCTCGTACACGTCACATATGACCCCTGGATTGTTGTGCTAAAGTATCAACACAATCATGAACGGTTTTGTCAGTCTTCCATATGTACTTATAATGTAGTCCATTTAAAACAAAAGATAGCCACTTAGAGTGATCCCGGCCACACTGAGCCTCATATTGAGGCGTTGTTGACTCTTACATGTCACATATCACCCATGGATCGTAATGATAAATTATCAATAGATTCTGAATGCGTTTGGTCAGTTTTCCGTATTCCAGTTGTTCTTTTCACATATAATCCTATCCATTTTAAACAAAAGAGACACATTTAGAGTGGTGAAGGCCACACCGTGTCTCGGATTTAGACGAGGTTGACTTTTACACATCTCAAATGACCCATGGAACATTTTCCTAAAGTATAAACACAATCCTAATGCATTTGGTAGGTTTTATTTATGCCAGTTGATGTTTTTCACTTAAAATGATGTCGTTTTGAAACAATAGACAGACATTTTGAGTGGTGTCGTCCACACATCGTCTCATATTTAGGTGGGGTTGATTCTAACACATCACATATTCCCCATGGATAGTTCTTTTAATGTTTAAATGGAAACTGAATGCGTTTGGTCGGTTTTCTATATGTACATAAAATGTTGTCCATTTTAAACAAAAGAGAGACACTTAGACTGATCCCGGCCACACCGCGACTCATATTAAGCCCGGGGTGGCTCGTACACATCTAAAATGACCCATGGATCTTTTTGATAAATTATCAACAGATTCCGAATGTGTTTGGTCGGTTTTTCGTATGACAGTTGTTCTTTTCACTTATAATCCTTTCCATTTTAAACAATATAGAAACAGTTAGAGTGGTATTGGCCACACCGTGCATCTTATTGAGGAGGGTTTGACTTTTACACATCACATATGACCCATGGATCGTTTTAAAAATGTATCGACATAATACGAATGCATTTGGTCAGTTTTCCATATGCCTGTTGATGTTTTTCATTTAAAATGATGTCCTTTTGAAACAAAAGACATACACTTTGAGTGGTTCTGGCCACACTGCGTCTTAGATTGAGGCGGGGTTGATTCTTACACATCATATATGACCCATGGATCATTCTCTTAAATATTTAACGGAAATAAAATGTGTTTTGTCAGTGTTCTGAATGTACATAAAAATGTTATCCATTTTGAACAAAATAGGGACACTTAGACTAATCCCGGGCACACCGCGACTCGGATTGAGCCCGAGTTGACTCGTACATGTCACATATGACCCATGGATTGTTGTGATAAATTATCAATAGATTCTGAATGCGTTTGGTCAGTTTTCTGTATGCCAGTTGTTCTTTTCACTTATAATCCTATCCATTTTATACAAAAGAGACACAGTTAGTGTGGTGTCGGCCACACCGCATCTCGTTATGAGGCGAGGTTCACTCGTACACGACACATATGACCCATGGATCGTTTTTCTAATGTTTTGACAAAATATAATAGGTTTTGGTTAGTTTTCCATATTCCATTATATGTTTTTCACTTAAAATGATGTCCTTTTGAATCAAAAGACAGACACTTTGAGTGGTGTCAGCCACACCGCATCTCAGATTGAGGTGGGGTTCATTCATGCACGTTACATATGACCCTTGGATCATTCTCCAAATGATTCAATGAAAACCTAATGCCTTTGTCTGTTTTCCGTATATAGTGAAAATTTAGTCCATTTTAAACAATAGTGAGACACTTAGACTTATCTCGGCCACACCACCACTCGGATTGAGCCCAGGTTGGATCGTACAAGTAACATATGACCCAAGGATCATTGTGCTAAAGTATCAACACAATCAAAATTAGTTTGGTCAGTTTTCTGTATGTCATCTGTTCTCTTCACTTATAATCATGACCATTTTAAACAAAAGTGACACAGTTAGAGTGGTGTCAGCCACACTGCACCTCGTATTGAGGTGGGGTTGACATGTACACATCACATATGCCCGATGGATCATTTTTCTAATTTATCAACACATCCTGAATGTGTTTGGTTAGGTTTTCGTATTCCAGTTGAAGTTTTTCACTTAAAATTATTCCCATTTTCAACAAAAGAGAGCCAATTAGACTGATCCCGGCCACACCACGACTCGCATTGAGCCCGCGTAGGCTCTTACACGTCACATATTACCCATGGAACGTTGTGATAAATTATCTAAAGATTTGGAATGCGTTTTGTTGGTTTTCCGTATGCTAGTTGTTCTTTTCACTTATAATCCTTTCCATTTTAAACAAAAGAGAGACCCTATGAATTTTTTCAGCCACACCGCGCCTCAGATTGAGGCGGGGTTGACTCGTACACGTCACATATGACCCAAGGATCATTGTCCTAAATCATCAACTCATTTCAAAGGCGTTTGGTCAGATTTCTGCATGTACTAATATGTTGTCCATTTTAAACAAAAAAGAGACACATAGACTAATCCCATCCACATCGTGACTCATATTGAGCCCATGATGGCTCATACTCGTCACATATGACCCATGGATCGTTGTGCTAAATTATCAATAGAATATGAATGCGTTTGGTCAGTTTTTCTTATGTCAGTTATTCTTTTCACTTATAATCCTGTCCATTTTAAACAAAAGAGACACAGTTAGAGTGGTATGTTAGTTGTTTATTCACATTATTCAAATACACTATTTGAATATGGGTCTTTAAATTAATTTATTTATGAAAAATTTAAATTTAAAATGGTAATATCAGAGATCTAATAGATGATAAAACAATTACTAAAAATCCTTGTGGAAATATTAAGGTAAACATGATTTATGAGAATCCTCATGTGTCTATTAGTGGAATGGTATTTACCTAAAATCTTGTGGTAATTCATATAAAATATTTTTATATCATTATTTGTATTTATTATATTTTAGTTTATCATGCAATGAAACATTTCAGAGCTAACAATGTCATGGCCAATGAATACATCACTTTTATAACGTAACACGAATCTATGATATTGATTAGATGTGTAAATGTGATTTACATTGATTATCATGATGACAATAAATAAAATATATATTATAGATTTTCTAGTCATAAATGAAATCGTGGAGGGTTGGGGGATGTCTGGGGGGCTGTCCGGGGGGTTGTCCAGTGGGTGTCCAGGGGGCTGTCCGGGGACCAAGGATGTGGGTGGGGGGTGGGGGGCTGTGGGGGGCTATCCGGGGGTGTTTAGGGGATAGTTAGGGGTCCAAGGAGGAGGGTGGGGGGGGGGGGGGTATTTGGGGGATGTCCGGGGGGGCTGTCTGGGGTTTAGGGAGGAGGGTGGGGGGGCTGTCTGGGGGGATGTCCGGAAGGGTGTCTGGGAGGGTGTCCGTGGGGCTGCTCAGGGGCTGTCTTGGGACCAAGGAGGATGGTGGGGGGGGGGGGGTGTCCGGGGGGGGGGGGGGGGTTGTCTAGGGTCAAAAAAGGATGGTGGGGGTTGTCTAAGGGGCTTTCTGGGGGGATCTCTGTGGTCCAAGGAGTAGGGTGGGGGCTGTCTGGGGGTCCCGGGGGTTGTCTGGGGGCTGTCCGGGGGCCAAGGAGGATGGTGGGGGGCTATCTCGGGGACTGCCTGGGGGAAATGTCTGAGGTCCAAGGTGGATGGTGGGTGGTTTTCCAGTTCTAGGAAGGAGGGGGTAGTCAAGGGAGTTCACAAACACACAACCACTAAAAGATATCACCATCCATGAAAACATGCAATATATAAAAATAACTCGACTGCAATACTATAGTACATGTTTGGATAAAACCAACAACTATAATAGATTAAACATAAAATATCAGTAATATTAGTCAAAAATGTTACAGATCAACTTGTCCCACATCATCGTCACCATCGTCACCATCACTATCATCACCATCATCATCGCCCTCGTCCCCATCCCCATAATCGTCTTCACCCTCCTCGCCCTCCTCATCGCCCTCACCCTCCGCCTCGCCCTCACCACCCGCCTCACCCTCCTCCTCACCCTCCTCTTCCACATAAGACTACTCTCCATCATCATCGTCAGTCTGGACATCGTCTTGAGCACCACTAGAACTGCCACCTGGTGCTCCATATATAGAACATATCGACGATATATATTCATCAAAAGCCGGACTGGCCTCTGGTGGAAGTGTCAGAAGTAGAACTTCAATAAATTTAAAAAATGCACTATTTTCCCTATTAGAATATTATTCCATCTCTATGGCCCTTTTTTCAGCATGTTCTCCCCCTGACCTAACTTGCTGCAGCTCAGTGGAACTACAACTCGTACCTAAGGAGTGTCAATACAATGTCAGGGTGATCCTAGGTCGGTAGCATACTCTTCCAAGATGCTCCACTCCCAAAACCTGACGTAAGTGATCAGTTTTCCCAAAATTGTCTAGTTCTTGGTCATTGAGAGCCTCTAAAGAATCATGTTAGAAATATAAATATATTATTAAGTTACAAAATAGATATTAAAATATAAAATCAATAGATTAAAACATACAATCTTCTACTGAGTCGCTTCGTTGACGGAACTTCCATCATTTTTCCATTTACTTGAGCAAACTAGTTTTAATTGAGGCACATGTCCTTCAATATTTTGTATTTTCCTCTAAAATGACATTGAAAACTAAAGTTATATGAAAAATTTAGCAAACTATTAAATAATTGTGCAAACAAAAGAAAGTGTATGTTGTAAAGAAAGCTTATAAACACTTTTCATACTTGATTCCTCTCATGATTAGGCATCGTAGTGCATCCCAATGTGTGGAGGTATTTTGTTGCATCAATGTTATTTTTATTTTTTTCCATATGATTCCTAAATAAAATTCGAAATTGCAATAGATAGTATTAATGAAAAACATGAAAGCTATTTTTAAATTCCTCAATTGTAATTAATACCTTAAACTGGGTACTCATCCAATGAGTAATCATCTGATGATACTGATCTATTGGATAATCATAAATCACTTGTACCACATCTAACTCAGTCCCAACTCTAGTAACCCAGCCAATATACAAATCATTCTTGTAAGCTCTCCAAATATTTCCTAAATCCTATAGACGTTACTTCCAGGAACCCTCACCATCGAGAAAATTAAATCGAAGTTTACATCAAAATATTAATTCATATATATACAAAAATAATTCATGGAATTAAATAGAACATATTTTTTTACCCATATATCTTCCCAAGATCTATCCTTGACCTCATGTGGAAAATGTCTCCACAATAGCAGGTTGACGGGAATGATGTCGGAGTATTTGGAAAGCATCACCAAAAAACATTGACATTGCGGCCATGTTTGCTCAATCATTTGGTTGTCTTCATTATAATCTACCATAACCCCTGTGCGGTGGTTCCACACCAAACGCATGCATGTACGCCCCCGCCCACACCTCCTGTCAGTAGATGTATCTGTCATGAAAGGAAAAAAATATTTTATCAAAACATGTTATAATGAAAATAAATATTGCTATAACAATTTGTTAAGGTTCTATAAATATACCTACACCGGTCTGATCACTGAGTGCCGCAGAATTCACAGAAACTGATGGAACACCCTGTGTTGGAAGAGGAGTTGAAAACGATAGAATATAGAAGCTCGAAGTGACATAAGCAGAAGGAAAAATATATGGGACAACTGTCTGACCAGATTCTGAATGAGGAGCGGGAATCATCATGGGATGTAAAAATGTTCGGCCGAAAGATGTAGAAGGTAGCAAAACATGGGAGGCCTAAATATCCTATGTGTCTCTAATGACACACCGGGATCAGAATGTGGGGAGGATGACATGTCAGTGGGAGGGGTAGGGTCTAGTCGGGTTTGTGTAGCTGCTCATCCACCTCAGGTACGAACCCTCCTCGTACCACCTCCCTGAGTACTAGGACCTGTACTAGGCTCCTCGTCAAATAACTATCGACGTATATGTGGATCCTACAAAAATGTATACAAAAAAATTAATCACATGACATTATATATTCTTTAAATATATCAATTTGAAATAATCTACTCACTAAAGGCACTAATGATGTTATTCCCAACTCCTCCATTCGACGATTGTTATCCTTTATTTTTTTCTTTCATCTCTCTTCAATTGGCTGCATTTACTACTTTTGAAAACAAATATGTAATTAATTAGAAATAGGAAACTAATATGTAACCCAGAAAACTAAATATATGAGGGAATACGAGGATTCATTGTTAATTTAGCAATCAATTGATTTAGAAGATCTTGAATGGATTTAATAAATCATAAAAGTTGTAATGTCCTCCAAGGTAGAAATATTGTTTGACTAGGTTTGAATACAGTTCATTTCCAAATTAGAAAATGCAATTCCAATAAAACTGAAACCAATAATCATTGATAATTCACATAACTTTCAAGTCAGCTAAACCATATTTGTGCTCAATACTAAATCAATTTAAATATTACCAACCTTCTCAACCCAACTAGAGGTAAACCAAAAGAATTAAGAACATTGATAAATGATCCTATATATTTTCAACCACAACATTACGTTCACAATCAACTCTGACAATTGAGCTATTGTAGTCATCAAAAGAAATAAATGGATTGGTTCCAATGGCACTAGTGACAGTGTCAATTCCATAATCACCATCATAAAAAATATTTCTTTGAATTACTACAACTATGACACCAAATTCAGGTCGATGTTGGTCTTTGACAAAAAAAAATTGTTTAGCCATTGATGCAAACACATATGGTTCTTCGGAAGCAAGAGTGTGAGTCATATTAATTACTCGAAATCCACAATCATCAATATATGTGCCATGTATCATCATTGAATCAATCCAATGGTAATTCATCATTGTGACTCGTCCATGTGAGTAATAATCCAATATTATTATTTTTTCAACAACTCCATAATAACCCACATTTTCAAATCGTGGTCTACTATCTGATGCACAGGCATAAAAATATGTAGTGGTAGTAACCATAACACCCTCATGTTGTGTTCTCATGTTCTATTCTCGTTTAGTGACAGAAAATACGTACCCATTGATATCAACTGATTTATAGACACGAACCACGGTATTAGGACTAAAATCCAAAGCTCTTATTTTCTCAGAGACAGATTCAGAAGAAAAACTCAATACCTGAAATATAAATTACTATTAAACTTAATTAAATATTGATAAAATTATTTTACATAGTAATATTTTTACCTTCAATTTTAACCAAGCAGATAACACTTTTCTATGTAATGTCTATCTCATTCTCAAAGATAAAGAATGATGCTTTCTATTTATCATTGTTTTATGTTCCATGTATATAAAAAATATGAATAGTTTAACAGATATATATGTATGATATACATAATCAATTTAGTTACCTGATAGATTCATCGAACAAATCACAGTTGAACAAAAATGTGTGATGTGCCATCTCCCGCTCTTCATGGCTTATGGTATTCAATGTATATGATCCAGGAATTCCTCGTATTTGAGGAAGTGATGGAAAACTGGGTTCAATTTGCTCATACTATTATTCTTCATTTCTTATTGGTCTATTCAATATTGTAGTAAGATCAGAAAAATACATCGAGTAGAAATCCATACATTCTTGAGACAAGTAACCGTTCACGATAGAACCTTCGGGATGATTTCTATTTCGGACATAAGACTTTAATTTGAACATATTTCTTTCAGTTGGATATATCCAACAAAAAGAAACAGGTCCTTCGAGAAGTATTTCAGTGGTAATATGGATAGTCAGATGTAGCATGCATGTGAAAAAATATGGAGGAAATATTTTCTCCATCTCACAGAAAATTAATGGGAAATATTTTGACATTTTTTGCAAGAAATACTTCGACAACTTCATAGTACAATGATCTATATACAAATGGAACAACCAAATAATAGCCACCCTTACATTATTGGACAAAATATGATGGATTTATATAAGAGCAACTCATGCAGTATAACGTGATAATCCTGAGTCTTTAAAGATTTTAGCATCAACTCTCTTATGGTGAACCTTTTAGATATATTGTTTGAATAGCAATCAGGAACTCTAATAGTCTCTAATACTTCCAAAAATTGTTTTTTTTTCAATTTTTTCATCACATAAGAAGCACATGGATGTTTTCATTTATTTTTACTAATACGCTCATGATGTAATTCTAGTCTGATGCCCCAATCCACCATGTCATGCCGAGATCATAAATCATATTTTGACTTCCCCTTGAAATTTAGAAGAAAAAAAAATTCACATATATTCTTTTCAATATGCATTACGTCTAAGAAATTATTTATCAAATTGGTTGACTAATAATGAAAATAAAAAAAGATACTCCTCTTCCTCTAATTGTAATAGGTTTCAGTGGAAACATTCTTTCTCTTTCTATATTTCATTTGACTCTTCCCGAACAAAAAATTGAAATATTTCAATTCATTAAGCACATCAGTTCTAGACAAAAGCTTAGGTGAATCATCTGTCTCTATGGTATTATCAAATATTCAACGATTCATTCTATATGGATGATCCTTTGGAATGAATATTCGATGTCGCATAAAACTGAAACTACAATAATGTTTCAGTCTTCTGGATCATGTATTCATCATACTAACCGTATATGATAGTTTTCCCTTCATGTTCCATCCAGACATCAATGCATAAGCCGGAATATCATTGATCGTCCACATAAGTGCAGCAACAATCTAAAATATGTCTTTCGAACATCCATCATATGCGCACACACACACATCCTAAAGATTTTTCAACTCTTTTATTAAAGGTTGCTTGTATACATCAATATCAATGTCGGGATCAGAAGGAACAGATTTGATTATACTCATGAAATTGAATGTTTTTTTCATACACAACCATGGTGGAAGATTATAAATGTGTATAAAAACTGGGCATGTGCTGTGTGAAGTAAGCATCTGCCCAAATGGATTAAAACCATCGCATGAAAGACCCATCCTCACATTACGCCAGTTAGTTGCAAAATCATGATGTCGAGCATCAAATCTCTACCATGAAAATCCATCTGCATGATGAACCAAATCATCATTAGTCTTCTTTCTCTCAGTATCATGCCATCTCATTTTTATTGATATATCATCAAACATAAAAAGATTCTGGAGTCTGGGCAACAATAGAATGTTCCACATTACTTTATGTTGAACGCAAGATGGTGTTCCATCAGATTTTGACTTCTAGCAAGATGTGCCACATTTTATACAATCATTTCATTAAGCTGTTTCCTCCCAGAATAAACTGCAATCTTTCGGGATAGCAAGAATTTTGTTTCTTTAAAATCGATGTTCTTCAACTAACATCCATGCCATATAGTTGTTTGAGGGAATATCTGTATCATCTAGAAGTAAATCCTTTATGTGGGTAAGAATGTAATCAATTGATGTATTAGAAATAACATACATAGTTTTCCCATGAAACAATCGGATTAAAAATTATTGGTTTTTAATTTTATCTCATTGTCGATATACTGGAGTCATGGCAGCATAATTCATTTTTTTCACCCTATCAATATCATCATTTTCACTAGATGCATCAGTTGTCCTCATATCAAAGTCTTCTTGAATTGAAATCATTTCTTTTTCATAATGACAAATAACTGGAAACCGATCATCTCCAAAATTCTCCATTCCGGTCCTTTCATTTAGATCATCAACAATTTGAGATTTCATTTGCTACCCATTGTGATACCACACAATGTAGTTTTCTTGAAAACCGTTTTTGGTTATGTGGTAGCTATCTTCTTCACAGCTCAACTAAGGTCTACCAACACAATTGGAACATGGGCAGTGTATCCGACCACTATCTAAATCATTGTCAAAAGAAAAATCTATAATGCTCTACAAATTGTTTTGAAAATCACTTGAGATCTGATCGGTTTCATACATCCAACTTCTTTCCATTCTGTAAAAAGAATTTATAGAAGTCATGTTTTCATAAACAATTCAATATGATTGAACATTAATAGAAAATACATTTAAGTAAACAATAAAGGAAGAAAATAATCAAGTTTCCAACTACACATGTGAAAAAAACATAATAATTTGTTATTGAAAACATGTAAAACCAAAAAGAACATAATGTGTTGTCACATCACATCATGCCTCATCCCATATCCATATAAGTAGGGTATCATGAACATGAATAACATCAACCTTGTGCCATCCTCCTACCCTACATGAACTCAACCACATGCTACATCTTATTATGGCCTTATCACATCACACCTCACCTGAAAACACTAAGGAAATCATTGTATGTATCACATAAAGAAACATGGAATATCACATCGCATCTTTCCTAAAAACACATTGTCAATCACTGATGAAGGAAGAGTATGGAAAACATGATTGCTATCCAACCATATAACCGCTATACTAGATATTAGAAAAAATACCCATAACTCAAAACCTCTGATCGTTGGTAAGTTTATCCAACTCGGGTTGGGAATCTGTAGAAATAACATAAAATACATGATATATAGACAACAAAAAATACCCAACCTATGGGTTCACATTAACTACATAATCACACACTTCACTACTACCATACAACACATAAACCATCACAACCACTTTAACCAATATATCCAACACACCACACCACCACCACACACGACACATAGCATTTCCCACTTTCATTTATAAGTCACTTAATTCACACTTACATTGTCCATTCATTTAATGTTAAATTAATTAAATCCATTTACCAAACATCCATTTCTATTCGATCTCATTTATTTACTATCTTGTTTTTTTTAACAACATAATTTATTCCATAGATAACCTGGAAACTTATAAAACCACAGCACAAAAACTCACCATCTCACAATAACCATCGTCTCTATGTTACATCGGCCAACCATCTCAACAAAACAACCACATATCACAAAAAAAAATATTCCACATCACAAACCACTGCACAACCAAAAACACCTCACTACATCATACACCACAACCTCATCACACAACACCTCTACATGACAAAACACCACCACACATAATCACCACCACACAACTTCACATGTCACATCCATTCCCACTAACCATCACATTACAACCCCACATATCACAAAGCCTAACTGGTCAACTCAATCACCATACAATAGCCTATAACATACAATGAAAAACAACAAAAAACCTCTCATAGAAGCAACATTCCACAACTTCCACAATTTATTCAACGTCTTCTATTACATTACCCCTTTTATTTATCATGGACATTAAAAAAATTATATTCCATGAAAAACTAATTAATTATCAAAATATTCTTTAATTTCCATATTTTTCAGGGTGAAATCACATCAAGATCAAAACATAAAACTAAAATATTAGATCAATAACAAAAAAAAAATCTAGAATATTTGTATAAAGAATAAAATACCTGATCTGAGATTATTTATATGGCTTTTCACCTATTCGGATGGGGGAGTTCGAGAGAGGAGCCGAGCACCAGATTGATTTTAGGGTTCTATCACGATTGGGGGAGAGCAGTGACCCTATTGTATTTGGGGAAATGATTTACCAAGGGTTTTTAAAAACTATTGGGAAAGGGGTGTTCAGGGTACCCTATCCCAAACGGTTCATCAAAACCATTAGAAAAGGGGTTCCCTTTCCCAATGGTTTTATGAAACCGTAGGGAAAGGGTAACCTGACCACCCCTTTGCCAACTGTTTTATGGAACTGTTGTAAAAGGGGTACACTTTACCAATTGTTCTAGTGAATATTTGGAAAAGGTTTTCCTAGCCCTTCTTTACAAATGATTTAATCAACCGTTGGAAAATAAACGTGGGTAAAAACCACATTTCCAGTAGTGTTATATTATGAAAAAGAATAAGTTATATACTAAAAACTGAGTAAACACATTTCGATTGTTTTGATATTTTGGGATCATAATTATTTAGACATTTGTGACATGTAAAAATTAACTACACCACAATATGATCCGCATTGTGGTCGATAGGACTTTAATTGTGTATTTTTATATTAAATTGATATGAAATTGAAAAAAAGAAAATGTGACATACTGAAAACCAACAAAACATTAATTCTTATTGTTTTGATACTTCAGGAAAACAATCCATGAGTCATTTTTAATGTGTAGGAATCATACACACCTTAATTCGATACATGCCATGAATAATATGACTAAAAGTGTCCTTTATCAATTTAAAATTGACATTTTAGTTCAAAATGTGTCACTCACTAAAAACAAAGAAAACACACTATGATTGTATTTATAATTTAGGAAAGTGATTCATAAGTCATTTTTGACGTGTTTGAAGTAGTATCACATCAAACTAATTAATGATGCGGCCAGTAGGACTCAAAATGTGTGCTTCCATTTTGAAATGAAATTTTAGTAAAAAAATAACTGACATAGAGAAAATCAAGAAAATATATTCATATTGTTTTTATACTCTATATAATTGATCTATAATTAATTTTTGACATGTAGGAATCAGCCTAACCTCATTACGATGCACGGTCTGGCCGGTATAACTCAAATTGTCTCTTTTTATTTAAAATGGAAATCAATTTATGTTAAAACAATAACGAGCATACTGAGAACCGAGAAAATGTATTTTTATTGTTTTTATATTTTAATAAAATGATCAATGAGTCATATTGGATGTGTAGGAGTAATCTAAACCTCAATATGATACATGGTGTGTCTAGAATGACTCCAAGTGTGTATTTTTATTTAAAATTGACATTAATTTTTGTAAAAAGAACAAGTGACATACTAAAAACTGATTAAACTCATTTATATTATTTTGATACTTTAGTAAAAGGATCCATGATTCATTTTTGTCATGTAAGACTCAATCGTACCTCATTAAAATTCATGGTGTATCTTGTATATCTGAATGTGCATCTTTTTATTTAAAATTGACATGAATTTAACAAAAAACAAATAGTGACCTACTGAACACAAAGAAAACACATTCTGATTATTTTTATATTTTATGAAAAGGATATATTATACATTTGTGACATATTGAAATCATCCATAGCTCAATACGACCTATGGTGTGGCTGGTATCACTCTAAGTGTCTCTTATTGTATAAAATTGACTGTAATTTAATTAAAAACAACATGTGACATACTAAAAAATTATAATATTAATTCATATTGTTTTTTTATTTTAGGAAAACAATCCCCTGGTGATTTCTGACGTGTAGGGATCATTTAGACCTCAATACGGCACGTGGTTTGGATGGTATAACTCTATGTGTCTCTTTTTATTTAAAATTGACATTAATTTAAATAAAAACAACATGTGACTTACTCAAAACCAAAAAAAGGTGCATTCTGTTTGTTTTTATGGTTTATGAAAATTATCCATGGGTCATTTTTTGATGTGTTGGAGTCAATTTAACCTCAATCTGATGTACAGTGTTACCGGTATGACCAAACGATTCTGTTATTAGTTTAAAATGGTAATTTTAGTTCAAAATTTGTCATTCACTAATGACGAATAAAATAAACTCTGATTCTCTTTATAATTTAGGACAGAAAATTAGAAGTCATTCATGATGTGTATGAAGCAGTCTTATGTCAAACCGATGCATGATATGACTAGTATGACTCAAAATGTGTGTTTCTAGTCTAAAATTATATTTTAGTAAAAACTGAGAAAATGCATTCTGATTGTTTTTCTATTTTAGTAAAATGATCCATAACTCATTTGTAATGTGTAGGAATCTACCCCACATTAATAGGGCACATGGTATGATTAGTATAACTCCAAATGTGTCATTTTTATAAAATATTTACCTTTTATTAATTTTTTATTTTCTATTAATATTTAATTTATTTCTTTATAGTGTTACTAACATAATATTTTTTATATAGGTGGAATATTTTTCATGGGTTTAGATGAATTTTTCGACAGATAATTCCATTGTAGGACATTATTGTGAGGGGATCACGATCATAACAATATCAAATAGTAATGTTTTAGATTGTTTGTTAGACCATTGTAAAAATAATTTTATAAAACTTTTTGTTTGAAATGTAAATATCATCTTTTTATCAATATATTGTTGGTGGTAATTTTTGTATTGATGATGTCAATCAAATATATATAGCTGGTTTTATTCTGGGTGTACAGTTTTAATTGCAGGTTTGATTTTGGGTGTGTGGTTATATAAAAAAAACACTACATGGGGCTAGGCCTTTATCAGCACTAAAAAATCACTTATAAAGGGCCCCAATTATCATCGTTGTGATTAACATCACTTTTTTAGCCCTGTTAAAAGCAATTTTGTGCATTGTGAAAGGTCATATGTGTAGTATTTTTTACCACTCGTTCATCTTGTTTGGTTCTCCCTTTAATGATATATCTATTCATTTATATAAATATTTAGTTATATTTATTCGTATATTAATATATATTTATTTTAATATATATTCTTATATTAATATATTAAATATATATATTTATATATTTATATTTACATATATCTGTATATATATATATATATTTAGTTTTATTTTTTTATCTGTAAATTTTTTTGTATATTAATATATATTTATAATATTTTTTTTAAATTTGTTTTTTAAATATGTTTTTTTGTGTGTAAAAATAAATAAATAAATACAAATATAAAATACACAAACACACACTCATATATATATATATATTGTATGAGTATTTGTACGTATAATTATACATGCTTATATATATTTACATATATTATATATTAATATGTATATTCATATGTTAGAATATATAAATAATATATATCAGTTTGTTAATATAGACAAACACTAATATATATATATATATATAGACACACACACACACAATATATAGGTATATAAATATTCATATTTTGTGTTTTAACTAAAATGTATATTATTTTTTATTTAGATAATGATTATATATTGACAAATATATTCTATATGTAAATATGATTAATTATTTATTTATAAAATTAAATTCTTATGGGTGAATATATAAAAAATATGTATATATTGTCATGTATTTAGTTATAAATAAATGTACATTGTGAAAATGATAAAATTTTAAATTCATAATATCTATATGAATGTAATTCCTATGAATAAATTCAATCCCCAGAGAAAAAGGGAAAGGGTACACTATTAAATGAGGCTAAAATACCATCGAATGTTTAAATATTTGGGTATGCAGACTAAAAAATCCGTTTTGGAGGCCTTTTGAGCATTTTCTGGACTAGAAAAATGTGAAATAGGGTTCTCAAATGGAACTAGTTCATAGAGCACATTTTAGGATTCGATTTGATATGTAGTTTAGCTCAAACAAACAATCGGATAAAAAGATATTTTCATTTTAGGCTTGAGTTAAATTTTCAACTTATTTTAGATATTTAATTATTCTTATTATTTTTTTGTGTCTTAAAATTGTTATTAAATGAGTATTACTTCATAATAATTTGAAAATTATTAATTAATAATAGTTTTTTATATATTTTATAATATATTTCACTAAATATCTTATATATTTGGTGTATATTTTATCTATACTTATCTAAAACAAATTTAATATATATATATATATATTATTCATATCAATATAAATATATTTATATATTTATATATTAATATATATATTTTTTAATGGATTTTTTTGAAATATACTCTTTATGAGAACTAGTAAAAAACATAGAGAAAGACCCTCGTTTATTAGCACTAATAAAAAAGAAGTCATAAATGGGGTCCCTTTAAATGTGGTAAAAAATCACTAATAGAAGGGTAATTTTAACAGCACATTTTTAGCACTGTTAACAGTATGTTTTATGAGTTTATTTTTTACCACTGTTTAAGGTAATCCATTTATCAGTTTTTTTATGGATGCTAAAGGGTGGCGTTGCGAAAACCTATTTCTATGGTAGTTTCCCCACCTAGGCTTCATTGGTATTTTTTACATACTGGATATATGATACTTTCAAGAGGCTACCATCTTATAGTTAGTAGAATTGGGGCTGGCAGGATGTCACACATAGGGTTGAGAGTCCTACTTTTAGAATACATCATCAAAATTTGGTAAATAATATTATTTAATATGATGTGTATACTATAAATTTATATTTCTTATGTTCTATCCATCTATTACATAGTTTGATGTGTGCCAGAGGATATCCAATGATACTACTATTGGAAATATTGTTGGTGAGATATAGTAACCAAATTTGGTTAGTGTTTTTTTACTTTTTTATCTTTATATAATTTAATTTTACTATAATTTTATTTAGATTTTTATAAATATATGAGATATATTAGAAAAATATTTTTCATATGTTTGGGAGTTAGGGTAATACTAATAGTGGGGATAAAGCCTCGTGCAGAAATGTTTTGATGAGACAAATTTGTCGTTGGTAGTGAAAAGTTGTATTTACAAAGTCATGGTGATTGACATTGGTTTATGATCAACTCCGACTATTTACTATGGAATTTAAGTGATTTCATAATTTATCAAAAAATGTAGTTTGTATGAGTTCATAATCATTCACATCTGTATAGTATGATGCAAGGATTTGAGCTCAGGATGAAGTTTTTCAGAGATTATTTATAGAGCAGGAAGAGTAGCAACAACATCTGGAGTTGCAACGTCAGTTGCAACATTAACAAAAAGATCAGATGATGGAGTATATGTGGTGACTTACACATAGTTTGGGTAAGTATTTACTTCCATCTAATGGAGTTAACCCCAAACAATCTTAGTGACACTATTATTGTGTTCTTTCTAGTGAACTTTTATTATATTGTAAATGTATATATTTTATAGTAATTTTTTTTGGTATTTTATTTTTTACTGATATGTATTCTATGAATAATTTGGGAAACTCCAATATTAAGAAAATTATTATCACTTTTATGTTGGATAGAGATAGAACCCATTACATGAGTTAATCCCCAAACACAACATGCCCCAAATAATGACAAGTAAATTATAAATGGTAGAAAATCTAGTTAGCTAAAAGTAAAATGCATATATCCTGAAATACAATGGTAGAGAAACCTAGAATTTGGAATTGATTAAAACCCCCAAGGTAGCCATCCATCTATTTAACCACCGACCCTGACACCCAAATAATAGCTTCATTTGAGAACTATTGGGAAGATCATCAGGGTGGGAAAATCTACAAATAATGTCGGCGACCTTCTTGGAAAATCACCATACCCAACTAAAGTGGGTTCTTCAACTAATGTAATCGTCCCCTTCCTCGAGTAAGGATTGACACTTATTTTTATCCCTCGCCATCACGCATGGGTTTGAGTCTTTCCTTCAGCCTCCATGATGAGCAGAGGACTTCCTTTTCCACTATCCCGTGTGCTTTCCTACCAACCCCACCATCGAGTAAGAGTTCAAATCTCTCCATTGACCCCTATATTTATATTAATTTAATTATTTTCTATATTTATTTTAAATGAATATATATTGTGATTTTTTTGAAACATTATAACAATGTTCCACAAGTCATTTTTGATTTGTAGGAATCATACCCACCTCAATCTAATGCATTGGTTGATTGGTATGACTTCACTACAGTAGATATGACCTTTAACAGCGCGCAAAATGGTCATTTACTATGTTAAAAGGTGTTATTATCATTGGAGCTATTAAAAGGGGGTCCCTTTTATCAATGCTAAAAAAATCACTTATAAAGGCACCTTTAACAACATTGAAAAAATGGGTCCTTTATCAATGCTAAAAAATGATGATAAAAGGGACCTTTATTGATGATTTTTTAGCGCTGATAAAAGAAAAAAATAATTTAAAAAATCTACAAATTGAAGGGTTGGACCTTCCCCCTTTTATCAATGCCCAACCTCCCTTTTAACAGTGATAGTCTATCTTCCCCATTCCTTCAATAGTTTTAGGAATCCCCACATGTTTTAACAGCAAGAGGATCATGCATCACCCACCCGCATCTGCCCCTATCTCTACTGGGTTTCAAAACTAAGACATCCCACATAATCTCATTCCTTTTCCACTCACATATATCGTTTTCTTATGAATTATATGATATATCTATAGATTTATATTTATTTTATTTTTTATCCTTATATTTATTGATATATATATATATATATAAATACATATATAAAATATATTTTGTGTGTGTATGTGTGTTTATAAATACATACATACATACATACATATTTATATATGTATGTTCATCTATAATTATAATTATACATATTTATACTTATTTAGGTATATTATATATTAATATGTATATACTTATATTAGAATATATAGATAAATATATATCAGTTTTTCAATGCACAATGAAATATATTTATATATATAAACATTATATATACAGTAATTTCATATGTATATAAATATTTATACTTTTTTATTATAAATAAAATGGATAGGATTTTTTATTTAGATAAGGTTTATATCTTTAGAAATATACTTGACATATAAATATGATTACATATATATTTATAAAATTAAATTTTTATGTGTGAATATATATGAAATATGCATATACTTTTATATATTTGATATTAAATAAACCTACATTATGAAAAATGATAAAATTTTGAAAAATTAATATCAATATTATTTCAATAATGAACGGATATATTATTGATCAATTGAACTATACAAGAAAATCCAATCAGGAAAAAGATCAACCAAAAAATGGTTATCCCAAGAATTCATATAGCTCGCCAGCCGGTGGGCTTTAAGATTAACCCCACCCAAGATGAAAGAGAATTTTCATATTGAGTATGAATTAGAAGGAGACCATATATTCCATAGAACAATTCGACAGATGAATTCACTCCTTTATTTGACAAATCATTAACAGATTCAAGACAATCAGACTCCAAAACCACCTAATTCCATCCTTTCGCCTAGGAAAGGAGGATCCCTTAAACAATTGATGATTCTTCCATGAAGCTTGGGATCCTACATCCATGGAAAACCATGAACCGAGCATCAATCACCTGGAAATTATGTTGTTAGGTAATGAGAACCACCCCAATTCAAGAAATTATAGAGAAAACCACATCTGTATTGATTTTAATGAATCATTCATGAGGGGGAAGCCAGCAAGTTTGAGTTTTCTGTGATAAGAGCACTGATGGCCACTCCTTGTTCTAGATCCACTATTTATTCCATTCATATCCTTATAAACCAAAATTAGATCATGTTAGGACTTCTATTTGAAAACCAATTCATTCTTATGAGACCAAACAAGTCATGAAAAAGTACACACTAACCCCACAACCATTGGTTCCAAAGGGGAAACCCATTCATTGAAAACATGGTCCATCTCCAATGTTGGGACTAGGGAATCCTTACTGCCTAGGGATCATTAATTCCACACTCCTGCCACTCCCAGGAAGAGAAGAATAGTATGAAATGGAGTTTCAATATGTTGAAATCACAGGGGGAACACATCATCCTCCCACATGTGTCATAGAGTAAGAATGTTTCACATCAGCAGGACACCCAATAAAACATACAACCATAAAAACATTAATTTGGGGGTGGGGGTGGAGAGTGCCCAAATATTCTTCAACCGATCATCTGGATGAGCCTGAGTAGACCCATGCAACAAATTGATTTACCCCAAACTAAATGTGTACATCCTAGAAGCATCCCCAAACTAGCATATTTGGTCACCACCGACTCCAAATGTAATCAGGATGCTAAAGATAAGACATCTATTTGTTTCATTTATCTAAAAAAAACTCTATCCTAATATCTCTCTTATAAATAATCATAAATGTTGTCGTGAACATTTTCATATTTGAACCCAGGAATGACAGGCGAAGAGTCTTTAATGTTGACCCCCTTGAACAACAACTGGTCTACCCATAAATTCACCATATTCCCATTAGAAGACCTCCAAAAATTTCCACAGTTGATTAGAAGGATAGAACCATAGAATATTCTCGGTATAAATCTAGTTTTGGTTCGAATAGAAGCATATAGGATTTAAGAATTTGGGAAATATTTTGCTCAAATGACTGTAGAGAAAAGGGAATTAGTACGTGGCATGAGGCGCCACCAATGTTTTTCCAAAAGGGCATCATTGAACCATTGAATGTTTTTAATCCTATGGTCACCACATGACTTTGAAACAAACATATTATCCCACATGATCTAGTGGGTGTTGTGTTTTCCAATTGGAGAACCCCACCATATGTTTTCCATCAGAGAATGAATCCAATCAACAAGGGTAACTAGGAACTTGAAAAAGGAAATGGAGTATGAGGGGACAATATGTGACACATATTTAACTATCAATTCATTTCCCGCTTTGGATATTTTTCTACTAGACCAAACACTAATCAAATTATCAACATATTCCATGATTGACACGAAACATGTTTCTTTGATCTTCTGATAGAAGTTGGGAGCCCCAGGTGTTTCTAATGTTTTCTGACCATACGAAACCTGCATAGTCTATGAATCTCTTGTTGCATCATCATTATAACACCTTTGTTGAAGGATAGTTAAAATTTAGAGGAATTAATAAATTTCCTAGAATCCTTCTCAAAAAGGATGAAAATCTTCATGACTGTGTAACACTAAAGGGTAGTAGGAAGAGCAGACAGAAATAAATCGTATGAAAAGAAATGATGAGAAACATTACAATAGACCTTGGATCCATGAATTACACCATGATCAATCGCCTTTAAAAGGATATGAGAAAAAACATTCTTTACAATAATGAAAATGTAGGGAGATATTAGGTCCCCTTATCCTAAACCTCTCGAGGGTGTGAAACTAGAAAACTACTCCCATTTGATGTTGATTCTATATGAAACTGATGTAAAAGAGTTCGTAATGTTAAGAATCCATTTAGCCCCAAACCCAAGTTTTGATAGTACAAGATCGTGAAATGGACACTCGGATATGTCATAGTCTTTCATAATATCTAGTTTCAAGGCCATGAATCCATTTTTTCTATGGAGAGGGTCATCATTTAGTGGGATATCTCATAAGAAATGGCTGCATTATGATTAATGGTCCTTCGTGAGAAAAAATAAATCTTATATTTAAACACTAGAAGAGGGAGAAAAACTCTCATCCTAGACACCAATATCATAGAGTAAATTTTGTAAATAACATTGTAGAGGATGATTGGATGGAACTCGATAATCTTCTGGGGGAATTTAGATTTTGGGATGAGGGTAATAATAGTCTCGTTAATATTTTCAATGTAATTCATACCTTCCTAGAAATCCTTCATCTTATTGATCATTTCCAGAACGAAAATGTGCCAAAACCATTTGATGAAAAGGGCATGAAACCCTTCATGACCAAAAAAAAATCGTAGAACTAAAATGGTGACGATCCCTTCACATTTCTTCATCAGAATTGTCCCTCTCTATAGAATAGTTCATATCCTCAGAAAATATTTTTGGGATGTAGCTATGAGACTAAGAGGGATGTCAATGTAGTCTACCTTGAAAATATTTCCAAATAATTCAAGAATAATTTAATGATTTCTAATAGAATTCTTCATCACTCTACCATGAAAATAATTAAGGTGGGAGATGTGGATTTTTCTCCTTCTCTTAGTATCACTATGGTGGAAGAAAGTAGTGTTATGGTCACCTTCATTAATGTTAGATTATCTTACCTAGATTAATGAGTATCTTTACTTTTCTTCAAGAACAACATTCAAATACCTCTCATGGTTTGAGATATCCTTAATCATAGAGTCGGAAAACTTTTGGGCATCGAGAAAATTTAACCATCGTTCTTCCCTATTAATGTGTCTGTATATGGGCCTAAACATAGTTTAACTCCAATTATTCATCCTGATACTATCATTCTGGGTTTGAGAGCTAAAGCACTATTTTAGACCCCCCCCCCCCCAAATAGCATGAATGGCCTCCTCACAACTCCAATAGTAGTACCATAGACTCTCAAACCTAAAGGCACACCCACATAAACACCAAATACTTTGGGGGGATTTTGAAAGAATGATCAGAGAGTGGTCAGAGGAAAATGGGGCCATGTGTTCAAAAGAGTATGCACGGAAGATAGATTTATAGTCATCTATCCCAAAAAAAATTACAGTCTTTCAGCGAGGCATTCCTATATTGAGGAAACCATTTTCCAAGTGATAGGAGATACTGAAAATCATAGGTCATGGAGGGAGTTCAAAAGTAGGGATTTCTTAAAATCCTTTATAGTTTCATCACTCCTTAAGAGGACACTTTATTTGATCGGATATGACAAAAATTTCATTAAAATCACCCATTATGAGGAGAAAACCATTAAAGTACACACAAATCCTATATTACATGTTCCATGATTTTCCCTTATCATGAACGGAAGGCCAGCCATAGAACTCAATGAATAACCAATAAGGGGAACTCTGGGATTCAAACATAATAACAATGTGTTTACATGAGTAGATTTAGGTTTTAATACCAAAAAACATCCTTCAAAATAAGACAACAACACACTACATGACCCTACCTACCTACACAAAACACATTCATAAAAAAGAAAAAAACCCACTTAAACGAGGCTGATAGTCCATTGAATGTTAAAAACAACGGATACACCGACTATAAACTCAGTTTTAATGGTCTTATAGGAAATTTGGGGCCTTGTAATATGTAATATGGGATTCCTCCCTATCATTACTGTGTAGATATTGTCTGATGATATTATTTTATATATGGAAGTGCTCAAACGGACACTCAGATCAAAAGTTATAACCTTTTGATATTCGAGTTACATTTCCAATTTATTTTTAGATATTTTATTTATTTATTTATTTTTTATGTCCTAAAAATGTTAATAAATGAATATTAATCATTAATAAATTAAAATTTATTAATTAATAAAATTTCTTAATTATTTTATAATCCATTTTCACTAAATATCATATTTTTAAGTGTAAATGTCTAGTTAGCCTTATCTAATATATATACAATTTTTAATGAAATATGATATATTTTTTGTAATATATCATTTATCAACTCTAGTAAAATAATATTTATAAATCCTCCTTTATTAACGCTACTAAAAAAGTGCTGATAAATGGAGTCCCTTTAACAAAGCTAGAAAAATGGTGATAAAGGGGTACCATTTTTAGTGAAAAAACACTGATAAAGGGGTACATTTAACATCATTTTTAGAAATATTAAAATAACTATTTATCAATGGTTTTTTAGCATCTATATAGGTACCCCCTTTATCAAGGCATTTTTTAACGTGTTAAAGGGTCGCACTGCATAAATTTGCTTCTCTGGAAGTGATCCAGGTGTATCATTTTATTTAAAATTGACATATTAAAAATATATTCTGTTATAGTTATGTTACATTTATTTCATTATAGTATTATTTATATAATAATTGTTTTATTATATAAGTGAATTATTTTTCTTGGGTTGGGGTGGTTTGTTTGGAAACTGATTGAATGATTTGTTTTTTTTAAAGGGGGTCGTATGTGCCAATGAAAATTAAACATTGGTCATTTTAAATGTTTGTGGACAGTAAATGCATGTTTAATTAAAAAAATATTGTCTTAAATGTATATAATATGATATTTTAGTATTTTCAATGTAACTTTTATTTCAATTAAATTATTAATTTTCATGTTGGTTCATTTTCAGACAGGTGTATTTGGTGCAGTGTGTTGTTATTCAAACAACACGTTGCAGCAGTAGATAATTTATCAACTTTAATGAAATCAATAATAAATGGATCCTCATTTAAATGATGTTGATGACATAACTGTTTTTAGCGCGGTTAAATATCTTCTCGTGGTTAAAAAGGTGTAGATGTAGTTGTGGAAATTCATTTTTTTTGTAGTGACAATGATATCTATTTGCAGACATAAAATGAATAGGACTTGAGGACATTGTGGTTGTAAATCAAATGAGTACATGTTGCATCTCTAGATGAGGAAGTAGGTAAATACCAGATATAATGGGATTACAACCATATATCACCATGGATTTCATGAAGGAGCGATGGTCAGTTTTTTTAAAAATAAAATATTATTTTTAAATTAATCAAAATCAAAAAAAAATTAATATTCTTTAATAATAATTTAAAGAGTAAAATATAAGTAGAGAACTATTTTTCATTAAGATATTTTGTACCAAAATTCTCTCTCAATTTAAAAAAATATAATTTTTTATTTAAAAAATATAAAAACTAATTTGTCATTAATTAAATTCAAATAAGAAATTTAAAATAAAGCATACATTAACTTAAAAAATAAAATTTATTTTTTATTATTATTAAAAATAAAATTAAAAACAACATTTTATTTAAGAATAATTAATAAAAAACCCCATTTCAATATGAAATAATAAACAATTATATATTCCAAATTCAAAAAAAAATTTAAAAAAAAAATATTTGTCCCCTATAAATTTTAATAAAATATTTCAATTTTCATATTACAAAATTATTTAAAAAATAATTTATTTCAAAATATATATATATACATTTATTATTATTTATTTGAAAACTAAAAAATAATTTTTTTTCTTTTATATTAAGATAAATAAAAAATTTACCATTTTCTAAATGATCTCGTTTTAAATTTAATATACCAAAAAATCCCCCTTATCCTTTCAAAAAAATTATACATTTCAATTAAAATACATAATGTTAAAAGGAAAACATCTTTATTTTACCTTTAAAAATACTTAGGAAATTATGTTTTTGACAGAAAATAAAAAAACTATAATTTTTAAGTGAATGGTTGATTTTTTTTAATAAACAATAATTTTTTTCTATTATTTTTCTATGTATGTATTTTTTTTATTATTTTCTAAAAACGTAGTAATGGACTTTGTTTTCATTTAATTTATTTTATTTTTAAATAAATGTGTTTTCGTTGAATTTTTTAAAAGGCAATAATGGAGTTGATTTGTTGATATGGGATAAGTCAAAATATTTTTACAAAACTGGGTCCCAGAATTCACGAATTATGTTCATAGAAGCCACACTGCTACTCTAGAAATAATCAATATGTTATTGCATAAATATTTTAACATTATTAATTTTGTTTTAAAATAATAATAGTTGGATTATTGATTCTTATTTAAATTTTGTTTCATATATTAATGATGTCGTACATAATATGAAATTAATATTATGTTTTTTAAATAATTTAGAAATTTTAAGAGGCCATTTTCTAAATAAAATGATGCTAAAAATAAAAATCTCACAAATAAATTGCGTACATATATTAGTTTTAAATACATGATTAATGTAATAATAATAAAAAATGTCTATATCGATGTTTAGGATGTTTCTCTAAGTCACATAGAGGAATATGAGTACATATCTAAACATTAGGTCTTGGTGTGTTGGTGTGGCATCTTCATGCACAATTGTAGGCCTATGTAATTGTTATTGAGGCTTCATAAACCCAGCCCATGAAGAAAGGGTTTCCATCATACATATATTTAACACAATGGATCCCTTCATAATCGATGTAGGATAACCCAATAATCTCCCTCTCATAACAACTAGGGTGATGAACAGAGAATATTTTTTGGTGATCGGGAAATTCAAATTGGTCAAATGCAACTATACAACAATCACTAATAAAAAATAGAGTTTTAACAGCACTATAAAATCCTTAATCTATTATATATAAGCACTTATAGTTGAGGTTCTATTAAAAGGGGGTCCCTTTTAATAGTGCTGATAAAAATCGCTGATAAATGCCTCTTTCATCAGTGCTAAAAAAAGCGTTGATAATAAAAAAAATATTAAAAAATTACGATATTTCTTCATATATTAATATATATATATATAGTTAGTTATATTTACATTTTTATATTTATATCTATTTATTTATTTTTTGATTTTATATGGTGTTTTTTTGTGATGAATTCAAATCACAATTAACTCTCTGCGGTGGGAATCCATAATAAAAAACAAGTCACAAAAGCCATTATTTTTATAGTGATATATAAATGTTATAACATAGTGATATGAGCTATATAAATAAATATACCAATACATTAAATATATATTATATTTAAATTTATATATTTGTATCATATAATATAATGTATATTATACTTATATATGTATAATCATATGTTTGTGTATACATATATATGTGGGCGTGTGTGTGTGTGGTTATATATTATAAAATATATAAATAATATATCAAAATGTTTTTACATATAAATGATATATCTTAAAATTACAATTCATATTAAAAAAATATGTATTATTAAACTTATTTTCTTTATTTATATAATAAAAAATTTGAAAAATAAAATTAATCATAAAAAACATATAATAATTGGTTTTTTCATGGATTTTTATTGAAAATCCCTACGCCAACCAGACAGCTGAAGACTTTCGGCCCCACACACCACCTCCATCTCTTCCTCAATTCTGCCACCTCTATGACTGCCCTAATGAATTCCAGTGGCAATTTGTCACTGCCTCGTCTATGTTCCACTTCTTCCATGAATGCATTACGCGACCGCACTCCACCCCACCATGACCGCCTCACATGTCGGCACATTTACATCCCGCCTCATCCAGATTCTGCCTCTACCATGACCTCTCGGAGTGACCATACCATGATCTGCCCCACACATCAGCACATCCACATCCCACATCAATGTTGGGTGATTTTTAATGAAAATTTTAAACCTAATTATCAATGTCATAGAATTTAATAATTCTGTTGAATTTTAATTTAATAATGTATAATAGATTTTGAGAATATTTGACTCACATGTAACATTTGATGTTGATTTTAATTCAATAATCTATCATTTGAATCATATCAACCTATATACGACATTTAATATATATATACATATATATACAATTCTCTCTATATATTTTTAATACTTTTAGTTTTTATATAACCACTCATAAATGAAAATATATTTTTTAGAGCTTACCTCCCAATCTAAAATTGTACCTAGTGGTGGGAAAAAAATTGGTTGATCAAACAGTTAATTTATAACCGAATAAAAAAATGGAAGGGTTATACTAAAATTATTATCGGTTAGTAAAGAAATTATTTGGTTAATATCATATTTTCTATTGGTTTTGATTATTAATTTTAATAACTGAAAACAGATAAAATAACTGAATTTATAATTTTTTTATTTTGTCATTATTTAAATTTTTTGAATAACTTATGAGATAGATTATAACAAAAAACAATATATTTTTGTTTATAAATTTATATTCTTTTTCAAATATATTTTTTTGAACATAAGGATTTATATATAATTTTGAGTTTTTTTACACAGTTAGGGTAGATTGTTTTTAATCTAAGGATTTTTTTTACATTTGTAGGATTTCTCTGATGATCAACATTCCTAAAAAGGTTTTTCCACTTGATAAAAGCAATGTTTATCATAGTAGAAGTTCCTAAAAAAATAAATAAAAAAATTTAATTTAAATGTTATATAATTCACATATGATTATTTATATTGTTAGTTACAATATATATTAATTACATTATCAGTTATACTAATAATTTTATTATTAATGGTTATATTGTAAATTTTAAATTAGTTATTAATTTGTAATTTTTATTTTTATTTAGAATTATATTATAAATTTTTAATTTCATTGTTAATTAATTATCTCTATAAATTATACTGGCTATTACTAAATATACTAATGATATTATCAGTTATTAGTTTTCTTAATTACTTAAATAATTGTTAATAATTATATCATTAAAATAAAATGACACTTTTATATTGAACACACAGAAATTGAGTCGTACCAGCCACATCATATTTTGGATTGATGTGTAGTCGATTCCTACACATCATAAATGAGTTATGTATCCATTACATGAAAAGTGTCATTTAGTGGCAGTTGTTTTTTGATTTGGAAGCGGTTTATACTACTGCTAAAGTTGATATCTGTATACAACATGCGGTGGTTACTCCCATTCAATACCACTGATCCTAGCATGAGATGCATTTGGTTTTATCAGCGCTACGAAAAAAGTGCTAATAAAAGGGGGGCCTTTATCAGCGCTGGCTAAAAGTGCTAATAAATCTACCCTTAATCAGCACTAAAAAATGTTGATAAATGTGTACCCTTTATCAATGATTTCTTTATCACTGATAAATGGGGGTATTTATTTTTTCAAAAATATATTCCTCCAACCTAAGATATCATCCAATTCCAATGTATATAATTATGGAGGAAAAGATGAAAGCCATAAATTAGATCCCCTGATGATTTCCAAATGCAGCTAAAAAATGAGCCACTCGATTTTCCTCTCTCCTAATAAAGGAAAAAAATAGGAAGAGAACAAAGGAACCAAAGATATGATGATGTCGATAATAGACCCATAGTATTTGAGGACACCTTCATCCTCCTTCAGTGCAACATTAATAACTTAGCAATTAGATTGAACCACAACATACTTCCAGCGAAGAGTCATGATGAAATGCATACCCTTCCAAATATCCATAACATCTTCTATAGGAGGAGACAAACCCACAATGTCTTAGTAATGATTATCCAAAATAAGAGAGTCAACGTGATCCTAGAGGACTGCCCCAAGGCCAACAAAACCATCCCCATTGGTGGCTGCATAAGTATTATGTTTTAAAACACCCGATGGGGGAGGCATCTAATAGGAGGTGAATGAACAGATGATGGTGGACGAGAATCCTCAATATCTATCAACTGAGAGCCCTAGTTATGAATCATGTAAATCCAAACCCTATTGTATTTAAAAATGTCCACAAAAATTAAAGTGTTATGGAAAAACCATATAATCTGGGCACAATCCTATTATTAGCACAGATAAAAGTTTTTAATAAATAATAATATTGTTTTACATAAAATTATTATATTTATATCTGAAAATAATGTTTGTTTTTATACATTAATTTAAAAATACATGTCTATGATTAATATGTATATTTTAATAATTAAAATATATATATAATGTTAAAAAAATTATTTATAAGAATATAATTAAATATATATATATATATTTAAATAGTTATAATATTATAATTAATTTCTAATAATAAATATATTTATTATATTTATAATATTTATAAATGTATATAAATAATTTAAAAGTTTATATATTTAAAATTATAATTATAAATAAATAAATATATATTTCCAATGAATTGGGTCAATAAATATATTGATGTGTGATTATAATTAACATACATATATGTTATGTATTCATCATGATTGTTCGTTTATACATTAATAAAGTAAAAACTCACACGGATAGAGTTTTAACCTCGGTAAATGGATAACCGATGATAAAATAATGTTAGTGTGAGTTTTAACATCGGTTATGACATAAGTGACGTCAAAATGCGGTTTTTAAAATTAGTTATTAAAAAACTCGTCATCCCCTACCATTAGATGATTTACTCCCCCTCAATGTGATTTTAAAATTAATAATGATGCATCAATTCTTGGTGGTGGCTCTGATGGCCTTGTGGCAGTTCTCTAGGACCATGGAGGCTCTATTTTTGTGGCATATCATTCCTCAAAAAAAATTCTTGTCTCCTCCGATAGTAGAGAACATGACTATATAGAAGGGTATGTAGTTCATTTTTTCTCTTGGCTCAATGGATATTGTGGTCAAATCTGATTATCAATTTATTATTGCTGCACTGGAGGAGGAAGAAGGTGGCCACCATGCATTTGGGTCTATTATCGACATCATAATATCTATAGTGATATTATTATCCTCTTGTCATTTTTCCATTGTTAAGAAAGAGGACAATGATGTGGCTCATTTTAAAGCTACTTTTAGGAGTTTTGAGGGTCAAATTGTGGTGCAGCTAATTCATACACATCTCAACTAACTCATAGATCATTTTCCTAAAATGTAAAAACAATCCAAATGTGTTTTCCTAGTTTTGAGTAGGTCAATTTTACTTTTTACTAAAATTGTTATATATTTTTAATAAAAAAGATGCACTTGTAGTCATACTAGTCACATTATGCATTATATTGAGGTGTTTAAGATTTCTATATGTCCCAAATGACTCAATGATTTTTTTTGCATAAATTATCTATACAATCTGAATGTGTTTGCTCATTTTTAGTACACCACTTTTTCCATTTAACAAAAATTGATGTCAATTTAAAATAAAAATACATACATTGATTTTTATGAGACACATCGTGTGTCAGATTGAGGTTTGATTGATTTACACACATCCCAAATGATTCATGTATCGTTTTATTAATTTATTAAAACAATCCAAATATTTTTACTTGGTTTTCAGTATGTCACTTTTCTTTTTTACTAAAATTTCATTTTAAAATAGAAACAGACACTTTAACTCATACCGGTCAGATCATTTATTGGATGGACATGAGAACAAGTCCTACAAATCACAAGTGATTTAAAATTTATTTACTAAATTATTAAGAAAATATGACAATGTTTTCTAAAATTTTAATGAGTGAAATTTTTTGAAGTAAAATGTCGACTTCAAACTAATAATAGACACTTTGGGTTATACTAGTCACACCATTTTTTGGATAGAGGTACAACTAATTTCTAAACATTATAAATGACTTATTGATCATTCTACTAAGTATCAAAACAATTTGAATTGTTTTTTTTCGGTTTTGAGAATGTTATTTGTATATTTTAATAAAATTAATGTCAATATTAAATAAAAAAACACACCTGATGTCATACTGATCACATAGTATGTCAGATTGAGGTGTTGTTGATTCCTACATGTCCCAAAGTCTGAAAACAATACTAAAATCCAAGTAATCCTCCAGTATAAGAAAACTATTCTCATGAGAGTAATAATAAAAATAAAAAAATTATACATAAATATGAAATAATACATTACCTTTATAGAATACTTATCTTCATGATATTTTTGTACATTCTACGATCAGGTATGATTCACATTTTTTTCTATGAAAATTTATATATTCTTATGAATATGATTTTTTTCAAAAGTCATAAAAGTATTGAAAAATTATAAATACACAAAGGATTAATAAATATTTCAAATTAAGTAGTAATTAACTTTAAAAATACATATTTGGGGATGTGTGTTTTTTGATGGAATATGATATCTCTCATAAATTTACAAACATAATAACCGAAAAATTTTCCATTTTTTTGTTCCATACACTGTATAGACATTATGGAATATAAGTAATTTGTTTTGATATGTGTTTGGATAGATAAATATTATAATATATACCATGATAATTATCCATTTTTTGAACTTTTCTCGGTCCTTGTACGCAATGCTTGTCCTCATGCCATGATTTATACGATATTTACACACTACCCTATAATAATAGAATCCTAATTAAAACATAATAGAAATTATAAAATTATATTTTTATTTCTAAACTTTTGGATGTAGTGAATTAAAAATTTAAAAACATCACCATGTGTGTTCAGTTTGTTGAAAATCCATGCAGTGAATCCAATAAATAAATATTTAGTGTATCCAAATTGATTGTAATGAGAATCCAGTGTTTCATAAAAATAGAAAATGGAATAAGTAATGATTTAAATTAATAATATATTTTATATGATTAAATTGTATCACTTTACCCATGTATCATTGGTATTATAAAGATTATTTCATCCCCAATTTTTATTTCAAACGATATTCCCAAGTTTTCCACTATTTCATCCAATTGTTTGGATTCAATTTTTTTTGTCTATGGATGTGACATAAGGACTAACAAGGCCTTTTTTATGGTGAAATCCATTGAATTGGTTTTTATATATATTCCTGCAAAAAATATGAAATTCATTTACTCATAATTAACACATTATATCATCTTTTGGAAAAATAAATTAAAAAAACATACCTCATGTATACAATTACAACTGAGGATCCAATAAATTCATAGTTGAGGAGTTCATCTACATTATTAGAAGAAATGTAGTCAGTAAATTCCTCTCCATACATTTTTTTCTTCAAAATCAACTATGTTAATACTAACACTTTGTAACATTATATCCTCATGAACCATCAATGTTTGTAAATGGGGATATTCAATGGGCAGGGTAAATGTGATTTTGGAAGAACTTTTTGATTGGTTGGTTGATCCTTTAGATGGTTTTAAGTTTACATATCATTTCAAACCCCTTAAATTTGTCCTACTATAATATCATTTGTTAGTTCAGATATTGTTTATTAATTTTTAATGGTTTAGCATGAAAAAAAAATTTGAAATGAATACCACCTTGTCGACATATTTTTTACAAGACGTGGCGGCCATGTGATGAATGTTTTAACTACATGGTCAACCTTATGAATATCTTCCTCATCAATTATAATAGGTAGATCGGAACATGGATCATGGGCTATGCTATTAGACACTCTCACAAGATATGTTGGAAGTGTTCTATTATGTATCACTATATTTTGGATAGTTAACACTATATCCCTCTATACAATGTGATGGGTGGGTGTTGATAGATATAAATCATAGTCATTATCACCCTGTAGAATATTAGTATAGGAAAGGTATCACTATTCGTCTAATTCACATTTTAAAGAAACAATTATTAGAACATTTATTAATTTTTCCAAGTATCTATTTAAGGGGAATGGCTCACCTCAAAGCTGGTGGGGGTGGGGGGAGATTCACATAATGGTTGTTCTTGGGTTATTTTTCTCTTTGCTTCCCCTCATAAATGTTTCTACAAAATCTCTATTCCATTGTATTTGTTCTACAGGGGTAGATAGTCTTTCTTTCATTTGTTTCATTTCTTTATCTTTATCCTCCTCTTGTTTTATACAAATATATTTGGGGTGTCCCCCCAAAACCCACACCTCTAACATGACCATATTATTCTAGCCACTTCAAGGACACTGATAGTAGGTGTTCATCTAGTAATGTAATTGATGGTTCTTGTGACTATGTCATATAGAAAATATAGGAAAATAATTAATCATTGTTATTTAATAGAGATTTAAATAAACAAAAATAATTATTCCATACTTACACATATTTCCGACACTTTTTATGTGTTTTAGTCTATTAGTATCCCATGATTATTTAAACATGACTCTTTCAAAAAACAAGGTGTGGGATTGATGTAACAGCCCAAGATTTTATAAAAAAATATTCTTTTTAATTTTATTAATGTCTTGTGTTGTACGCTACACCAAAAGGAGCTTGCACAACACACATCTTTAAATTGACTTGCATTACACGCAATCGCGACCTTCCTCTATAGCATGTGTAGTACGCAATACCGAGTTTCACTAAACAACGATATGCTATAAAAATATTATTAAAACTAGCCGTTATGAATAGTAATAACCACTTTTTAAAATTCTGTAAATCTTATTTTTCAAAATGAACATCATTCTTGGATTCGGAGTATCGAATTTAGCCTAAGGTGAAATTTTGGTACTTTTCGGATAACTTTCATATTCTGATGAATAGTGAAAAATTACTAAATTATAATTAAAAACAACTTTTTTAATCGAAATAATTAATAGTGATAAATTATTAATTTGAGTGGTTTTAAAGTATATTTAGAATATATTTTTACAATTTAATACAATGTTGGTCATTGGTTGTAATTTCACATTTAAACCAGACATAATCAAGTGTCAATTTTTTGATATATATTGTTTCCTAAAAACAGGCTATTTATTTTAACAGCGGGATTTAATTATAAAATTAATTAATGCAACTTCTATGTTATGAATTTGGTAAAATAGATTTCATTTTTGAATTCGGAATATGAAATATACCTTAGGATGAAATTTTGGCATTGTTCTGAAAAACATCAATTTTTGATGAATAGTGAAACTACTAAGTGATAGTTAAAAAAACTGAATTTTTCATAAAACATAATTTTTCCACTTCTGTGAATGGAATTTCGAAAATCCGAGAGACACGGTTAATATCAAGGACTAAAATGTGGTTCAATGAGATGAAAATAATTTTTTGGTGAATAGTAACTTTTTACTTTTTTACCGCGGTTAATAGTAAATAGGGTAACTAAGGGTAAATATGATATCAATATTACCCTAACACATGTATTAATTCTATTGGACAAGTGTAACTCGACCAAAAACAAACTTAGGAATAAAATATGACCATTTAGGCCCACTTGGATTAGATTAGGACATTTATTATTATTTAATTCAAAGAAGAGTTAAAAGAGTTAAAATCAAAGTTTATTTACTAAAACATTTTTAATATGGGGTTATACATAAGATAAATTAGACTATAAATTTTCATTAGAAAGATAAAAAGATTTCCTACATAATTATATTTTATTTATAATTTTTAGACTTTAAATAAATTAATTTATTGATGACACAACAGTGATGCAGTAATTACCCTTTTAAGGAATTATTAACATAATTGATGTTATAAATGCTCAAATGAATGTAATTTGAGACTTTTTATGAATTCCACTAATTTTCTAGGTTACTATGATATATTAGTGTTGATTTAATCAACTTGGTTCGAACATATATATCTGTTATGACTTTCACAAAAATCATATATCAAATAGTGTCAAAATTGACACAAAATAGTTTTTAAATCAAATATTATATTATTAATTGTTATTTTATTCCTAAAAATCTAAGGTTCGGCCAAATGACTTAGATAAAGATATATATATTAATAATAAACAATTTGGGGTTCGTTTGTCATGTTATAGTAAGTGTATTAACCGTATAGTGAAAGAAAACAAAAAGACACGGTAAAAGTTAAATTATTTAACTTAGAGTTAAATCTAATTGATAAGGTTAAAATAATACCCTAAACTTGTCTAAATCTTATTGGATGATAGTATTTCGACCCATCCCCACTTTAGCTTCGAAATAAGACCCTTTGGAACCATTATAAACCGATTTTTACTTTAATATAAAATAATATTTTGAGATATTCCTAAGGTGCCCCTCTCCTCCCTTATAAAAGGACACCTCCTCCCCCTCCTCCTCACACCAATTTGAGCACTCAAGCTCGGCCAACCTCTGCCAAAATCTCTTCTTCACTTCCCTAGAAACATCCTAGAGGTTCTGGTCTTCCTCAAAGACCAATTTTAGTTCCCTAAGAGCAGGTCTCCAAAAGTCGCTTCAAAGAAGAGGTAATTACCGTTACCAATTCTTTCATCATTATTTCTTCTTCCACTTTTCTTCTTAGGATGTTTCATTATGAAGTAATAACATCAGTATCACTCATATACTGATATGTTATTATAAGTATGGAACAATCTTATTTCACCATCTATCCATCCTACTGAAAAAGAAATCACCGCGCGTGCGTACGTACGGAATACCGTCTCCACGCCGTGGTGTAATCTATTTTCCACCACCACCTTACATGGATGGGTATAATGGTGTAAAGAATAACTATAAATAGTTATTACAACATCATATTTATTCTGATATATTGTATAATCCACTCCAATTCAATTCAATATTTATGGAAATGATATCATCGCTCGTGCGTACGTACGGACTACCGTCTCCACGACGCGATGAGATTCCTTCTCCATGTTAACCATTTAAGAATGATTATAAAGTATATATAAGAAATAATAATGAAATATATGACATTATAAAGCTACTGGATTTATGTATATATATATATATATGTATGTCATCTACTTACTTCCATTCAAGACAATATGGAAAGGAAAACAGCGTTCATGCGTACGTACGGACTACCGTCTCCATGAACGGTGTTTTTCATTTCATTTATCTATCTATTATATATATATATACTGAATATATATGATATATAAATCATATTTTATATTCTGGAAGTAAGTAAATCATGATATAAGTAATAATAATGTCAAGAACAACAAGTCAGAACACCTACGATAAATGAAACGATTTTACCCAAAACGCTTCTTTAACATGGAATTTACAAAAGAACGGGTAATATAATGTCATAAGTGAACCATATATGATATCATAACAATGAATATGATTATGTAATAAGTAAATGACATTATTTCAATCATTATACAGGAGGTTCGGACACTTACGAAGCAAATCGGACCTAAGGTAAGGGATAAATTTTCAATCTCATTTTTATCCGAGATTGCTTATACTTAAGTATTTACTGGGGTTACGTTTAACATCCATGACCATGTTTTCTAAAAATGTTTTTATAAAATGTTTACCATTCTTCCATGAATGTTTAAAGTCATTTTTACCCTTTATTGACTTTTTACCACATTGTATGAATGGAATCTTTCCTTTGGTTACCATATAAGGTACTTTTTGACTTTTCTGAAAAAAGTACGAGGAGAATGTTATTTTTAACTTATACGGCGTGAAAGGATTTTTATGGTTTCATAACACATCATTTTAAAGAAGCTTCCTCTACAATATTTCATGATTATTTTCAACAAAACCCTTATCTTTTAAAATTGCATGGAATTTTGTGAAAAGAAAATGATTTTAAAGAAGAAAGGATATTTTCCTCAAGAATTCATTTCGAGTGTTTTTCTCAAAACTATTTTCCATCTAAGATGACATTATTTGATATGTATGTTTCAAGTAAAATGTCTCTATGATTTAAATGGTTTCAATATTCTTTTGATTGAATGATATCAATTGTTTATGGATTATGATGGCATGATGTTTAAGATTCCCATTTTTATTACATGGGTTATGCAATGATGTATGATTTATGATTTTGTGGCACACATAATAATGGTATCATTATGAGATGGGTGGGACCTAAATCTCCCTCCAATGCATTGGGTAAAGATTTTATATCTCATGAGATAGACATGGCTGGAATGGTAGGTTATACCAGTTCAGTGAAACAGGACTGAAACGAGGGTTACTCGATTCAGAAAGGGACTTTGTCCACTAAGATAGTCTTGGCAATGAGTCTTGACTAACAAGAAATTATTCTCTATGATTATGTGTGAATGCCACAAAGTTTCATGTTTTATGTTATGATTATTGTGATTACATTTCACTACCATGATTTATCCCATGTTATGAAATTATGCTCTCTTTTGCAGGTTAAGATTTCCAAAAGTTATGTTCTTATGAATATGATGTGATTGATTTTTCTTTTGTATACCCTACGGAGCATTTGAGCTCACCCTTTTATGTTTTCTTTTCCCCAGGATATAAAAAAAGGGTTTTAGGTAAAAAAAAGGGAAGATCTTTATGGGAGATATTGAAGATCTTTCACCATGATTAGAAGATTATGTTCCGAGTTTCCAAAGACACTAAACTATTACGATCCTTGTGTGTGTGTTTTTTTATGTACCAAGTATTCCGAAAATGTAATGTAATGTCCATGTAAGTCAGGATACGGGTCTCTACAGTTGGTATCAGAGGAAAGGTTTAGTCAACCTTTGGAAACTAGGATGCGAAAACGTTAGTGAGATCCCTAGAGATATTTCTATGGTATGTCTAGGGATGTCCCTAAGGATAAGTATACGTACAGGTTATAGTACTAGAACTACGCTAAAGATCATAGAATTAAACCTAAGATGTTAGATGTTCAAGGTACTCCCCCTTTATTATGTTGTTTTCCCTAGCATGATTTTTGCCTCTCACGCTATTCTTTTTGGGTTTTAGAAAATGGCTGGAAACAAGGTGATTCACGATAATGGAGGAAATGATGGACAATGGAATGATATTCTTTATGAGCAACCAAATGAAATGGGATTTGGAAGTCCAAACATCATTATTATGCCGAATCAGCAATCTCATAATATGATCAATAAAGTAAAATTTGGTAAGTTTCCTGACTCGGCTAATAAGAGAAAGATGGAGTTTCATGATAATGATAGAGGAAATAAAGTTCAATTTCCCCTATGTAAATCTTGTGGGAAGAGGTATCAAGGAGAATGTTTCAAAGGAACTGGAAGATGCTTTGGGTGTGGAAAAGAATGACACAAAGCCAGTAAGTGCAAAGGAAAAGGTTCAGTTAACACCAGGGATGAGGATAATGGTATTGCTACGACTTCAACAATGGTTAAGTGTTTTAAATGTGGAATGTATGGGCATTATGCAAACAAATGCCCTAAGGGAAAGACTCATGAAGAGAATCAGTATGGTCATATGGGTAGTATTTATGTGGATGATGATGAAGAGACTACAAATGATATGTGAGATGAAAGAATTTTTGAAGTTCGGTCAATGGTTTGAGAATGTAGTGGAATGATTACATGTTTATCATGTGTAATTTTGGAATAAAGAGACATCTATGGATTGTTACACTGTTGTCTTTCCTTGTGTTTTGAAAGTGTATGATTAATGTTACCAGTATCCATGAATGGTTATCCAGATAATTTTGGAATGTAGATGATATGCGCATAATGAAGGGATAAGGAGAAAATTAAATGTTTGATAGTATTCATGAGCTCATGATTGATATAAGGACTAAGTGATATCATGGTTTGAGTATATAGAATTTTGAGGATTTTGGTATGTGGAAAGTGTTAACTTTTAACTGCACTCATGTTTTCACTAAGGTATTCAAGAGAATACACGATTAAGGACTTTGAATGTTTGGAATGTGACCAACAAGACATATCTTATGATATGTTTGGATCAACGACAGTATTAAATCTCTGGTAATCGATGTCACTATATTATGAGAGTGGACTGCAGTATTATGTATAAGCCTAAAGATTAGACTGGATTATGTTGGACATAAGTTAGTATTGTTTAAGGATAGAAGATTTTCGATATTATTGATGGGATGTTATAGTAACGTAGTTTTAGAAAAAGGGACAACCTGCAGGACGGGCGACAGCCCATCGCTTCGGACAAGGCTGTAGGAATCGAACCCACAACCGAAGTACGACTGGCATTTATCGCCTACCACTGGCCTACAGGAAGTCCCTGTTTAGTAGAAACTAGTTTTATTATATTAAGCAGCATGATATATGAAGTATAAGTCCATTTTAGGAACCATATATGATTAATCTCACTATAGAATGACTTATGTATATTTAATAACTTTTGCTAACCTTTTGTTTGAGACAGATGGAATGAACAGTCATTCTATCACATGATCTGCTAACACTTCACAAATAACAAATTCAACTTAATTTATTTAAGAGATGAAGTAGAAGTTGTTCAAGGCACGAACAAAAGTGAGATTGTACCAAAATAAAGTAAGTATTTATTCTAAGCAAATTTTCAACTTTAGGGAAATGATCTTGAAAACCAAAAATGTTGTCCTAGTGATCTTATACCTAATGAATCAGATGGTACCTTATATCATCACAAATCTATGGATTTGTGATTACTGGCTTTTCCATAGCCATGTTCTCTACCACTCTCCATCAGAACATGATGGTTAGATTTCTCTTCCATATCCATATTTTTACCCAGCGATTAGTTTATTTGGGTAATCGTTACATTTCATACTTTAGTTTTTAAAGCCATGTTTTTGTATTCCTTTTTACGATGTGGGATTATATTAAAGAATCTTTCGAATAGTAAACCATTTATAACCCCGACGAATTTTGAGGGCGAAATTCATTTTAAGGGGGGTAGAATGTAACAGCCCAAGATTTTATAAAAAAATATTCTTTTTTATTTTATTAATGTCTTGTGTTGTACGCTACACCAAAAGGAGCTTGCACAACACACATCTTTGACTTGACTTGCATTACACGCAATCACGACCTTCCTCGATAGCATGTGTAGTACGCAATACCGAGTTTCACTAAACAACGATATGCTATAAAAATATTATTAAAACTAGCCATTATGAATAGTAATAACCACTTTTTAAAATTTTGTAAATCTTATTTTTCAAAATTAACATCATTCTTGGATTCGGAGTATAGAATTTAGCCTAAGGTGAAATTTTGGTACTTTTCGGATAACTTTCATATTCTGATGAATAGTGAAAAATTACTAAATTATAATTAAAAACAACTTTTTTAATCGAAATAATTAATAGTGATAAATTATTAATTCGAGTGGTTTTAAAGTATATTTAGAATATATTTTTACAATTTAATACAATGTTGGTCATTGGTTGTAATTTCACATTTAAACCAGACATAATCAAGTGTCAATTTTTTGATATATATTGTTTCCTGAAAACAGGCTATTTATTTTAACAGCAGGATTTAATTATAAAATTAATTAATGCAACTTCTATGTTATGAATTTGGTAAAATAGATTTCATTTTTGAATTCGGAATATGAAATATAGCTTAGGATGAAATTTTGGCATTGTTCTGAAAAACATCAATTTTTGATGAATAGTGAAACTACTAAGTGATAGTTAAAAAAACTGAATTTTTCATAAAACTTAATTTTGCCGCTTCTGTGAATGGAATTTCGAAAATCCGAGAGACACGGTTAATATCAAGGACTAAAATGTGGTTCAATGAGATGAAAATAATTTTTTGGTGAATAGTAACTTTTTACTTTTTTACCGCGGTTAATAGTAAATAGGGTAACTAAGGGTAAATATGATATCAATATTACCCTATCACATGTCCTAATTCTATTGGACAAGTGTAATTCGACCAAAAACAAACTTAGGAATAGAATATGACCATTTAGGCCCACTTGGATTAGATTAGGACATTTATTATTATTTAATTCAAAGAAGAGTTACAATAGTTAAAATCTATGTTTATTTACTAAAACATTTTTAATATGGGGTTATACATAAGATAAATTCGACTATAAATATTCATTAGAAAGATAAAAATATTTCCTACATAATTATATTTTATTTATAATTTTTAGACTTTAAATAAATTAATTTATTGATGACACAACGATGATGCAGTAATTACCCTTTTAAGGAAATATTAACATAATTGATGTTATAAATGCTCAAATGAATGTAATTTGAGACTTTTTATGAATTCCACTAATTTTCTAGGTTACTATGATATATTAGTGTTGATTTAATCAACTTGGATCGAACATATAATTCTGTTATGACTTTCACAAAAATCATATATCAAATAGTGTCAAAATTGACACAAAATAGTTTTTAAATCAAATATTATATTATTAATTGTTATGTTATTCATAAAAATCTAAGGTTCGGCCAAATGACTTAGATAAGGATATATATATTAATAATAAACAATTTGGGGTTCGTTTGGCATGTTATAGTAAGTGTATTAACCGTATAGTGAAAGAAAACAAAAAGACACGGTAAAAGTTAAATTATTTAACTTAGAGTTAAATCTAATTGATAAGGTTAAAATAATACCCTGAACTTGTCTAAATCTTATTGGTTGATAGGATTTCGACCCATCCCTACTTTAGCTTCGAAATAAGTCCCTTTGGAACCATTATAAACCGATTTTGACTTTAATATAAAATAATATTTTGAGATATTCCTAAGGTGCCCCTCTCCTCCCTTATAAAAGGACACCTCCTCCCCCTCCTCCTCACACCAATTTGAGCACTCAAGCTCGGCCAACCTCTGCAAAAATCTCTTCTTCACTTCCCTAGAAACATCCTAGAGGTTCTGGTCTTCCTCAATGACCAATTTTAGTTCCCTAAGAGGAGGTCTCCAAAAGGCGCTTCAAAGAAGAGGTAATTACCGTTACCAATTCTTTCATCTTTATTTCTTCTTCCACTTCTTCTTCTTAGGTTGTTTCATTATGAAGTAATAACATCAGTATCACTCATATACTGATATGTTATTATAAGTATGAAACAACCTTATTTCACCATCTATCCATCCTACTGAAAAAGAAATCACCGCGCGTGCGTACGTACGGAATACCGTCTCCACGCCGTGGTGTAATCTATTTTCCACCACCACCTTACATGGATGGGTATAATGGTGTAAAGAATAACTATAAATAGTTATTACAAAATCATATTTATTCTGATATATTGTATAATCCACTCCAATTCAATTCAATATTTATGGAAATGATATCATCGCTCGTGCGTACGTACGGACTACCGTCTCCACGACGCGATGAGATTCATTCTCCATGTTAACCATTTAAGAATGATTATAAAGTATATATAAGAAATAATAATGAAATATATGACATTATAAAGCTACTGGATTTATGTATATATATATATATATATATGTATGTCATCTACTTACTTCCATTCAAGACAATAATTAAAGGAAAACATCGTTCATGCGTACGTACGGACTACCGTCTCCATGAACGGTGTTTTTCATTTCATTTATCTATCTATTATATATATATATACTGAATATATATGATATATAAATCATATTTTATATTCTGGAAGTAAGTAAATCATGATATAATTAATAATTATGTCAAGAACAACAAGTCAGAACACCTACGATAAATGAAACGATTTTACCCAAAACGCTTCTTTAACATGGAATTTACAAAAGAACGGGTAATATAATGTCATAAGTGAACCATATATGATATCATAACAATGAATATGATTCTGTAATAAGTAAATGACATTATTTAAATCATTATACAGGAGGTTCGGACACTTACGAAGCAAATCGGACCTAAGGTAAGGGATAAATTTTCAATCTCATTTTTATCCGAGATTTCTTATACTTAAGTATTTACTGGGGTTACGTTTAACATCCATGACCATGTTTTCTAAAAATGTTTTTATAAAATGTTTACCATTCTTCCATGAATGTTTAAAGTCATTTTTACCCTTTATTGACTTTTTACCACATTGTATGAATTGAATCTTTCCTTTGGTTACCATATAAGGTACTTTTTGACTTTTCCGAAAAAAGTACGAGGAGAATGTTATTTTTAACTTATACGGCGTGAAAGGATTTTTACGGTTTCATAACACCTCATTTTAAAGAAGCTTCCTCTACAAGATTTCATGATTATTTTCAACAAAACCATTATCTTTTAAAATTGCATGGAATTTTGTGAAAAGAAAATGATTTTAAAGAAGAAAGGATATTTTCCTCAAGAATTCATTTCGAGTGTTTTTCTCAAAACTATTTTCCATCTAAGATGACATTATTTGATATGTATGTTTCAAGTAAAATGTCTCTATGATTTAAATGGTTTCAATATTCTTATGATTGAATGATATCAATTGTTTATGGATTATGATGGCATGATGTTTAAGATTCCCATTTTTATTACATGGGTTATGCAATGATGTATGATTTATGATTTTGTGGCACACATAAGAATGGTATCATTATGAGATGGGTGGGACCTATATCTCCCTCCAATGCATTGGGTAAAGATTTTATATCTCATGAGATAGACATGGCTGGAATGGTAGGTTATACCGGTTCAGTGAAACAGGACTGAAACGAGGGTTACTCGATTCAGAAAGGGACTTTGTCCACAAAGATAGTCTTGGCAATGAGTCTTGACTAACAAGAAATGATTCTCTATGATTATGTGTGAATGCCCCAAAGTTTCATGTTTTAAGTTATGATTATTGTGATTACATTTCAGTACCATGATTTATCCCATGTTAGGAAATTATGCTCTCTTTTGCAGGTTAAGATTTCCAAAAGTTATGTTCTTATGAATATGATGTGATTGATTTTTCTTTTGTATACCCTTACGGAGCATTTGAGCTCACCCTTTTATGTTTTCTTTTCCCCAGGATATAAAAAAAGGGTTTTAGGTAAAAAAAAGGGAAGATCTTTATGGGAGATATTGAAGATCTTTCACCATGATTAGAAGATTATGTTCCGAGTTTCCAAAGACACTAAACTATTACGATCCTTGTGTGTGTGTTTTTTTTATGTACCAAGTATTCCACAAATGTAATGTAATGTCCATGTAAGTCAGGATACTGGTCTCTACAATTGAAGTATATTTAGATTTGAATTCATTAATCTACATATAAATAAAGGAACATAATTATGGTGTTGTTTCATTTCATATAAAAGTGTTATGGTGGATTTAAAATACGTTACATTTTTTCAAGTAAAGCATACCCCATCCTTGTTTTATGGTAGGGGTTTGTTGGTTTTGTTTCCCATCCCTTATTTGCATCACTCAGTTACTATTTCATAAATAAAAAATTGTCAACCAATGAGTTGAATATAAACACTCTTCATGGGATGGCGATGAGTAATAACATGTTTTGTTATTTTAATTTTTTATTAAAACAAATATATGATATTGTATTGTTATATTAATATCTTTCTACATCAGTGTATTAAGCGTGATCACAACATGGTGCAACAAATCTACATCAATCAACACGCATTACTAAGTGATTATTCGTATTTAACTGTTGAATAAGGCATTGTTGGGTTTAACATGTTGGGCCCTTTCATTCTATACGACCTCATATTTGATTCCTTTGATTTTCACCATAACTACTTTTTCTAACACCCTAAAACTATGGCATTTCTATTTTTTCTTCTTCTCGGGTCCTTAATCACTAACCATTTCATTGGATTCAACACTACCAATATATTGTTTCTCTAGAGCGGTAGCATCATCATGTGCAGATGGTCTTTGAACTTCTACACCATGATAAGAAATAGGTTGAAGAATCCTATTATTCTATATGATTGGGATTACCAACACAGGTAGAAGGACAATGTTCCTCGACAATGTGAGATCCACTATGTTGAATGACATGTTGTTACTTAGTATTGGGAGCAAGAAAATGTTCAGAATTAATTATATATATAATTGGTTTAGCATTTGATTTAGATTACATAAATACAACAGCAAATAAATAATAATATGTTGTAACACAATGTATATTACAAAAAATATAGAACCTGGTTATTGAAATCTCTTTTCTTAATAGCTGATGAGATTTCACCTCTCTATCAACTATCCAAATCCTTTCATAATGGTCTCCTCTAAAATTCATAAGATCATATACACTGGGACCACTGTTAAATTATTGTGACATCCCAATGAAAGTGTCACCCTCAGTTAAATTTTCATCTTCCCCTTCTGTTTTTTTCTCTATAACATAACAATTGACCACTTTCAGTTTGCGGTATCTGGAACATAAATTACTTGTACTACATATGATGACATTGTATCTAGTTCATCATTTTACCCTTTTTTACTGAAATCAACTTTCATGAATCCCAATTCATTTATTTTAACATCACTCTCATTATCAACCCACTTGCATTGAAAACGCGGCAATTAGGATGTTGTATAATCCAACTCCCATATTTTAATGATGATGCCAATGTATGACATATTCACATAAAATGGATTTCATTCCTTAAATCCAAAAACATGCATTACTTTAAACACAAGTGTAACTCCACTATTTTTTACTGTATTGTCTTCATCTTGTCTATTTTTATATAATTTATAACCCTTAATTACATTAACATTGTAAGAAAATACATACACACTTGGTCCTCTACCTAACCATCTAAGATGTTCTGAAATTCAATCAGAATTTTTATCTGACTCTTTAAAAATTTAGTCCTGAAACCATTTTATAAATTGTTTGTTATGCATATTTGATATCCATATTTCATCCCTTGATGGATTAAAATGCCTAATAATTTATTTTTGGGTTTCAACATTTGTGGAAACCTCCCAAATATTATCAAAATTTTAAATAAGGTACTATTTCTAATCTACAATATTGATTTTGACAATATCTCTTCTAGAAATTCCTTCACCCACAAGAATCCCAGTGTGATGAGATTTCGGTAAAATAATGATTTCTACACCTGATAGGTATTCAATATAGAAATCACTGGCTTTCTAAGAAATATATTTCTCTATGATACAACCCTTAGATAAACATTTAATTTTGACATACCATTTCAAAATATTCTTATTCCGTGCATTGGGGTGCATCCATCTATAGATCATTGGACCACATAGTCTAATCACTCTCACTAAGTGAACCATAATGTGAACCATTATATTAAATATTTATAGAAGAAATAACATTTCCAATTTATATAATATGATGAAAAGTACTCTTTACATAGCAAAAAATTTGCCCAAATCTATATCTTTACCACATATTGCTTTAAAGAAGAAACAAAACATGGTTAATGAATGAAGGATATTATTGGAAAAAAGGAAACGTAAAGCTATAGGAATTAGATCTTGCATCAAAACATGAAAAACATGTGCTTTTAGAGCCTTTAAATTTAAATTAGTTTTTCACACGAGATTCTGTATATTTAATGAATACCCTTCTCAAACACATATATCATTCAAGATGTTTCAAAAGTAATATATATTCTCCCCGTAATGACTGTAAGCAGCTTGAGGAAGAAAATTTCATTTTTAACCCTTCACTAGCACCAACTCTTCATATATTCCCATGTGATCTATGTACAACCTAACCTTAATATCATCCTTTATTTTTTCAGGTGCATTAAGAAATGAACTGATGGAACTATCACATACATTTTCTTCAACATGCATAACATCAAGAAAATTCCTCACATACATAGAATTCTAGTATGATAATTAAAAAAATAGTCACTTTTTCCAATTAGTTTTAGTAAGGATTTTAATAAACTATTTACCAATAGTAGTTTCCACATCTTTTATTTTCTCAAACAGTTGATCACCTATTTGGGGATACACTATTGTACATTCTTCTGAACTTCCATCAAATGATGTCGTCCACGATAGGTACTTATCCTATTGGGGTATAAATAAAAAATTTCCTAAAATCAAAGACTTTGATGAGTGTTTCAGCCTAATTAAATATGTACCATATTCACAAATGAGACTCCCTTTAGTTATTTTAATACAATATTCTAATAAAATTCCATAATTAGGAAAGTCAGTTATCATCCCATACAACATTTCTCTCAATGAGAAATATTAATTTGTGTAATCATCATACATCTTAACACGTGAATCATCTACACCTCAATAAGATATTAAGTTTGGATGGTATAACTCAAAGTGTCTCTTTTTTGTTTACAATTGACATTGATTTAAGTAAAAACAACAATTGACATATGGAGAACTGATAAAATGTATTTTTATAATTTTTATTATTTTATGAAAATGATCCATGAGACATTTTTGATGTGTAAGATTCAACCACACCTCAATATAACGCACGGTGTGACCGGTATGACCCCAACTATGTCTTTTTATTTAAAATTAACATTAATTTATGTAAAAATGAACGAGTGAAATACTTAAAACTGAGAAAACACATTCATATTAATTTTATAATTTTGGAAAATGATCCATGAGTCATTTTTAACATGTAACTAAATAAAATGAACATTGGGGAAATTATAACTCAAAGTGGCTCTTTTTATTTAATGTAGAGATGAATTTAATTAATAACAACAAGTGACATACTAAAACCCAATAAAACACATTCGGATTGTTTTGATATTTTTTGAAAACAATATAATAGTCATTTCTGACGTGTAAGGATAATCCTCACCTTAATACGACACATAGTGTGTCTAGTATCACTCAAAGTGCCACTTTTTTATTTAAAATTTAAATTAATTTAAATAAAAAGTTACATACTAAAAATGTAGAAAAAACATTTGGAATATTTTTATTTTTTAGGAAAATGATCAATTAGTGATTGGAAACATGTATGGATCATCCAAACCTCAATACGAATTACTGTCTGGTCAGTATAACTCAATGTGACTATTTTTATATAAAATTGAAATTAATTTAAGTAAAAAAAGTGACATACTGAAAACTAAAAAAAACACATTTGGATTGTTTTTATACATTAGTAAAACATTCCATGAGTCATTTGTGACATGTAGTAGTCAACCATACCTCAATCCAATGCATGGTGTGACCAGTATGAAAGTGTTTGTTATCAGTTTAAAATTGACATTTTAGTTCAAAACGATTCACTCACTGGAAACCATTAAAAAACACTCCAATTGTATTAATAACTTAGTAAATCAATTCATAAGTCATTTTTGATGCGTATGAAGCTGTCTCACCTAAAACTGATGCACGATCGGATCGGTATGACTCAAAATGCATGTTTCAAGTTTCAAATAAAATTTTAGTAAAAAAGCACAACAAAAATACTAAAAACCAAGAAAACACAATCATATTGTTTTGATACATTAGGAAAAAAATCCATCAATAATTTGTGATAGGTAAGAATCATCCGCACCTCAATACGATGCATGGTTTGGGTAGTATAACTCCAAATGTGTCATTATTTAAAATTGACATTAATTTTAGTAAAAGAAAAAGTAAAATAATCAAAATTTAGTCAACACATTTGGATTATTTTGAAATTTTAGGACAACAATCCATAACTCCTTTTTAACATTAGGAATCAACCCCACCTCAATAGGATGCACGATATGACCGGTATAACTCCAAATGTTTTCTTCTTATTAAATATTGATATTTAATTAAAATGTTATTTCATATTAATCATTAATTTATTTATTTATAGTATAAATAACTTAATATTTGTTTTATTATATATGTGGAATCTTTTTCTCATGTTGAGATTATTTGTTTAGTAACTGATACCATGGGATGAAATTTTTTAGAGGGTATCATGGGCGTCAAAAGATTAAATATTAATGTTTTAGAAATTTTGTTGGACATTTCTAAATGTAATTATATAAAACATTTTGTTTTAAATCTAAATAGAATGGTATTTTTTCTATACATCATGGGTGGATATTTTTATATTGATGATGTCAATTAAATGTATATAGAAGGTTTTCATCAGATTATGTTGTTCAAATTTATGGTTTTCTTCTAGGTGTGTTGTTATATAAACAACACACCATTGGAAACTAGGACTTTATCAGCACTAAAAGCACTGATAAGGTCCCCCCTTATCATTGTTATAATTAACAATTCTTTTTTAGCATTGTTAAAATGCATTTTTCATGTTGTGAAAGGCCATATGTGTAGTAGTGTTTACCACTCGACCATCTTTTTTGGTTCTCCCTTTAATGATATATCTATTTATTTATATATATATTTCTTAATATTTATTCATATATTAATATATAATTATATTAATATATATCTGTATATTTATTCATATATTAATATATATATATATATATATATATTAATATGTATAGTTAGTTATATTTATATCTACTTATTTATATATATATAGTTATATTTTTTATTCGTATATTTATTCATATATTAATATATTTTTAAGATTATTTTTAAATACATTTATAAAATATTTTTTTGCGTGTGTGTAAATAAATAAATAAATACATATATACATATATACAACATACACAAACACACACATATATTTATATATATATATTATATGTGTATCTGTATGTATAATTATAAATATTTATATATATTCACATATATTATAAATTAATATGTATATGAATATGTTAAAATATTTTGATAATATATATCAGTTTATTAATACAGACACAAACTAATATATATATATATACATATATACACACACACATTATATAAGTATATAAATATTCATATATCTGTGTTTCAAATTAAATTAATATTAGTTTTTATTTAGATAAGGCTTATATATTTGGAAATATATTATATATGTAAATATGTTTAATTATTTATTTATTAAATTAAATTTTTATGTGTGAATATATATAAAAAAATGTATATATTGTCATATATTTGGTTATAAATAATAGTATATTGTGAAAAATGATAATATTTCAAATCCATAATATCAATATCAATGTAATCCTTATGAATAAATTCAATCCCCACATAAAAGGTTAAAAATACATTCTTAAAAGAGGTTGAAATTCCATCGAATGTTAAGAAATTTGGGTATCCCAACTAAAAACTCGGTTTGGTTGGTGCATTTAGCAATGTACCGATGAAACTATGACATTAACTTTTTTTACATGAATAACATCAAGAAAAATTCGGACGTACAAAAAATTCTTTTATGACAATTCAAAAAATAACTAACCACTTTTTTCAACCTATTTTCATAAGGTCTTTAAAAAATGGTTTACCAAAAGCAGTTTCCATATCTTTTACTTTCTCAAATAGTTGATCACCTATTATTGTAGATGGTGTTATACGTTCTTCTAAACTTTCATTTATTATTAGAATAGGTTAGGAAAATCCATTTATTATGAAAAGTAGAATCCCTTTTATGATGGATCAAGAACTAACCCATTACATGACTGAATCCCCAAACACAACATTCACAAAAAAAGAAAAGAATTTATTAAATTGCAGAAAATCCAATCATCTCGAAGTCAAATCCATATAGACTGAAAGACTAAGGTAGAGAAACATAGAATTAGAATTGGATTGAGATCCCCCAAGGTTTCCATATAGTCATTAAACCACCGACCGAGACACCAAAACCATAGAATCCATTGGGAACTACTTGGAAGATAATCAGGGAAGATGGATCTGCTGATAATGGAAACAACCTATATGAAAAATCACCATCCCCTACATGAGCGGGTTCTTCTTATTAGGTCATCGACTCCAACTTAGAGTAATTTTGACCCTCGTTTCTATCCCTCACCATCATACCAGGGATGGAGTCTTTCCTTAAACTACCATGATAATTAGAGGCCTTCCTATCAACTAGCCCTGGTGTTTTCCTAGCAACCCATGCCTTCAATAAGGAGTCCAGATCTCACCGTTGACCCCTACAATTAGTTTACTTAAAAATTTTTATAAATAGTTATTTGAAATGAATATATATTCATATTGTTTTGGTATTTTAGAAAAATGTTCCACAAGTCATTTATAATATGTATGAATCATCCTCACCTCAATCCGATGAATGGGGTGACCGTAATGACTCAACTTTTGTAGATATGGCTTTTAACATCCTGAAAAACAAGTATTTACATCATTAAAAAAGTTTTATTATCATCGATGCTATTAAAAGGTGGTTCCATTTATCATCTCAAATAAAAAGTCCTAATAATGGCCCCTTTTATCAAAACTTATAAAATGGGTCATTTATCAGTGCTAAAAAAATGCTTAAAAATGACCTTTATCGATGCTTTTGTAGTGGTGATAAATGTATGAAAAAGAAATTTTTAAAAAGTAATTTTTTTCAGAAAATGGGAGGGCGGTACCTCACCCCTTTTATCAGTGCTTGATATCCCCTTTTAACAATAATAGAATAGAATTACCCCCCCCCCCCTTTAACAGGTCTAAAAATCCCCCCACCCTTTACTAGTGCTCGAGACCTACATCACCCACATGTGCGCACCCTTGACATTACATGGTTTCAAAACTGAGACCTCCCGCTCTTAGTCTCGCTCCTTTTTCACTCCCCTATATCGTTTTCTTATGTATTTTATGATACATCTATATATTTTTATTTATTTCCTAATACTTATTTATCCATATTTTTTTATATAGATATATATATATATTTATACATATATAAAATATGTTTTTGTGTCTATGAATGTGTGTTTATAAATACACACACACACACATAGATATATATATATATATATTTATGTACATCAATAAATATATTTATATTTATTTATATTTATTTACATATATTATATGTTAATATTTATATACATATATTAAAATATATAGATAAATATATATATTGGTTTGTCAATGGACACACAAATATATTTATACATATATAAACATTATATATACAAAAATTGTGTATGTATATAATAATTTATTCATTTTTAATTTTAATAAAATGGATATTATTTTTTATTTAGATATGGTTTATATATTTATAAATATATTTTACATGTAAATATTTTTACATTTATATTTATAAAATTAAATTATTATGTTTCAAAATATAAAAAATATGTATATATTTTTATATATTTGATTATAAATAAAACTAAATTATGAAAAATCATAAAATTTAAAAAAATTAATATCAATATGAATGTAATACTGGTGAAAATTTATGTTCACACTGAAAATGGGAAAGAACACCCCCTTAAACGAGGTTGAAAGTCCATCGAATGTTACAAAATAGGATTCATAGACTAAAAACTCATTTTTAAAGTCATTATATGGAATATTTGGGTCTATGAAAACATAATAGGGGATTCTTACTTATAAATAATATGTATACCTCATTTCAATATTTGATTTGATATGTGGTAGAGCTCAAACGGACACTCGGATCAAATGTAATGTACTTTTGAAATAGGAGTTATGTTTTCTATTTATTTTAGATCTTTTATTTATTTTGTTATTTTTTTTGTATCTTCTAATGGTTAATAAATGACTGATAATCGATAATAATTAGAAATTTATTAACTAATAATTTTTTTTCTAATTTCTTTATAGGACATTTCCAATAAATATCTTATATTTTATGTGTAAATGTCTATTTATCCTTATCTAAAACATATTTAAAAATTTATATTTTTCAAATGAAATTTGATATTTATTTTTAAAATATACAATTTATCAGCATTAGTCAAAAAAACTAATAAAGCACCCCCTTTATCAACGCTACTAAAAAAATAATGATAAAGGGAGTCCCATTAACATCGCTAAAAATCATTGATAAAGGGTTACCTTTACATGCGCAAAAAAAATGTAGATAATGGGGTACATTTAACAGCACTTTTAAGAATTATTAAAATAACCTTTTATCCGCAGTTTTTAGCGGTGATAAAGGTACCCCCTTTATAAATTCATTTTCTAGTGCTGTTAATGGGTGGCCTTGCATAATTTTGTTTCTATGGTAGTGATCCACGTGAGTCCTTTTATTTAAAAATTACATTTTAAAAATATATTATTTCATATTTATGTTTAATTTATTTATTTATAGTATTTTTAACATAATAATTGTTTTTAAATAGGTGAATTATTTTTCACTTCTGGGAGTGGTTTTTTTGGAAATTTATACCATTATTAGACTTTTTTGAGAGGGTGTCGTAGGTGAAAAAGATAAGTAAACATTGATTTTTTTAAATTATTATGGATTGTAAATTCAAGCTTAATTAGACTTTGTTAAAGTGTGTTGTTATTGAAAAAACACAATGCAATAGTAGGGAATTTATCAGCATTATGTTAAAACACTGATAAATGTGTCCTCATTTTAAGGACATTGACTAGGAAAATTTTTTTAACTGCAATTAAATATCTTTGTGCGGTGTTAAAAGGTCTATATGTGGTTGTGGAAATGAAATTTTTTTGTAGTGACAATGATATCCCTATACACACATAATATGAAAAGGTTTTGAAGATATTGTGGTTGTAAAACCAATGAGTACATGTTGCGTCACTAGACGGGGGAGGAAATTAGTTCAGGATATAGTGGGATTACAACCATATATCACTATGGATTCCATGCCGGAGTGATGATCATTTTTTTTTAAATCAAAAATTATTTTTAAAATTATTCTAATTAAGAACAAAATTCATATTCCCCAAAAATATTTTAAAGAGTAAATAATAAGTCCAAAACTATTTTTCATAAATATAGATTTAACCAAAATTCTATTTAAATTTTAAAAATATCAATTTTTATTTAAAAATATAAAACTCATTTTTTCATTATTAAAATTAAAATTAAAAATTAAAAATAAATCAAACATTCACTTAAAAAATAAATTTATTTAATTATTTTCCTTAAAAATGAAATAAAAAACTAAATTTCATTTTTGAAAAATAAGTAAAAAATACAATTTCCATTGGAAGTAATAATAAATTCTATATTCCAAATTTAAAAATATTTTATCAAAAAAATATTAATCCACTATAAAATTAAAAAATATCCCGATTATAAAATTAAAAAAATATAATTAAAAATACTTATATTATTTTAAAAAATTAAAAAATAAATATTCATTTTTTATGATGTATTTGGAAATTAAAAATGAATTTTATTCATTTAGATTATAATAATTAAATAATTTACCATTTTCTAAATGATCCTATTTTAAATTTAGTATATAAAAAAATCCCCCTTATCCTTTCAACCATAATAAAAAATTTCAATTAAAAAAATTAATGTTAAAAAAGAAAACTTCTTCATTTTCCCATTAAAATTACTTTATATGAAATGTTATGTATTTATTTTTGAATAAAGGCTTTTTTTTATTTATTTTTTATTTTGTAATTAAATTATATTTTATTTAAATTTGTAATTGCTAGATTTTATTTTAAGGAAATATTAGTTTTTTAATGTAAAAAATAAAAAACAATGATTTTTTAAGTGAAATGGTGATTTTATTTTTTCAATAAACAATAATTTATTTATGTTTTTCCGATGGAATTATTTTTTTATTATTTTCAAAAATCATAGTAATGGAATTTGTTTCCATTCAATTTAATATATTTTAAAAAAAGTGATTTCTTTATGAATTTTTTAATAGGTAAAAATGTAGTTGATTTGTTGATATTGGAGAAGTCAAAATATTTTTAAAAATGGGTCCTGGTGTGTGTGAACAATGTATACAAAAACCACACTCCTAGTCAAAAAATAAATAATAAGTTATTGGATAAATATATTAACAATATTAAATTTTTAAAAAAAATTGTCTGATTATTGATAGTTATTTAAATTAAGTTTGATGGCTATGATATGTCGTATATAATATGAAACTAATATTTTTTTGGTAGAATTAATAAATATTAAGAGGTATTTTTGTATCTAAAATGATGCTAAAAATAAAAATCTCATAGAGAAATTTCATATATATATTAGTTTTAATTATATATATAGTTAGTTATATTTATATATTTATATTTATATCTGTTTATTTATATATATCGTTATATTTTTTTATTTATTTATTTATTCATGTTTTAATATATATTTATAAGATTATTTTTAAATACATTTATAAAATATGTTTTTTTGTGTGTGTATAAAAAATCAAACAAATAAATAAATACATATATACAACATATATATATATATATATTATTTGTATCTGTAATTTAAATTATACACAATTACAAATATTTACATATATTATATCTTAATATGTATATTACTTTGTTAGGATATATAGATAATATATATCAGTTTGTTACACATACTAATATATATATATATATATGTATGTATAGACGAATATACACACATTATATAGGTATATAAATATTCATATATTTGTGTTTTATATAAAATCGATATTAGTTTTTATTTAGATAAGGCTTATATATTGAGAAATATATTTTATATGTAAATTTGTTTAATTATTTATTTATAAAATTATCTTTTTTGTATATTCCTATGTTAGGATATATACATAATATATATTAGTTTGTTAATAAAGACCCATACTAATATATATATATATACACACACATTATATCGGTATATAAATATTCATATATTTGTGTATTAAATAAAATGTATATTCTTATTTATTTAGATAAGGCTTATTTATTGAGAAATATATTTTATATGTAAATATGTTTAATTATTTATTTATAAAATTAAATATTTTTGTAATTCCATTGAAAATAGTCTAGAATAAAATAATGTGCAATGAAAAAAAAGTATGATCGTAAATAGTATTTGTGATGGCTAAATAGTTTTTTCATAAATTGAATCACCCTAAGGTTAATTTCTACATCCCTTCCCAATTTATATTATTTACGTCCTGATTTTCCATGATGGTTTGTTGTGATGAATTCCTATCAACATTAACTTTTTACGGTGGGAATTCGTCGTAAAAAACCTATTGCAAAAGCCATTATTTTTATAGTGGTATATGAATATTATAACATAGTGATTTGAATTATATAAATAACATATCAAATTATTTGTACATATAAACTATATAATTTAAAATTGAAATTCATATTAAATAATGTTTTATTAGTAACTTTATATTCATTATTTATATAATAAAAAATTTAAAAAATGATATTAATCAATAAAAATATTTAATAATTTGTTTTTTAGGATTTTAAAAGAAAATCCCCCCACCATGACCGCGCTAATGAAAGTCAGTCGTAAAGCATCCCCGCCTCGACCATATTCGACCTTAGATATGATCGCACACCACGATTGCACTCTTCCCCACCATGACCTCCCTGCACATTGGAACCTCCAAATCTCTCCTCAACCATGTTTTACCTCCACCATAACCTCCCAGAGCGACTGTACCGTGCTCCTCCCTGTATTCCTACACATCCACATCCCTCCTCAACCGTTTTCCGCCTCCAACAGGACCTACAAGAGCGACTGCACCGTGGTCCACCCCGCACACCTACACATCCATATCCCGCCTCAACTGTGTTCCACCTCTGCTAGGAGCTCTTGGATTGGTATGGCCTCTAGATCTCCTTGGTCACCCCAGGATAGTGCTATGAGGCGAATGGTAGGACTGGCCACCTCCATCCATTGTAACCATTCTCACAAACGCCGCCCATTGGAGAAGATTTTACCACGTATTGGGTTCCCAGGGGGAGTTGGGGTAAATTCGGGATCCCCTCACTTGGATTCCCAGGGGAGTAGAGATTTCATGTGTAAGAGTTGTGGTGATTTCGTGATCTCCTATATTGGGTCCCCCTTGGGCATGTTCCTAGGTGAATGAGACAGTTGGACACTGCCCACCATAATAGGAATCCACGTGTGTCGTCACCCCAGGGTTCTCCAGTGTCATTGTCGGGTTTGGGTCCATTTTGGATCTTCTTGATTCGGTACCCCAGGTAAGTGTTCCTAGGAGAAGGGGACAGATGGACGAGGGCCCTCGTAGTCTTCCTCTATAATCTATCGGGATAATATTGGTGCATTGGTCATAACCTCTTTTATTGAATACCACATTGTCGGCTTCATCATGGGTCTTGGGACACCAGGCGAATACTCCAGATTTTTGAACTTTTCTAATGATATTCCAACAAAACATGACTTCCACCAGGTTCCAATTCTACATCTCTTTAAAATCATCATCTTCATCTTTAGGTGGTGAGGGGTTTCAGAGAAGAGGGAAATTCTAGTCAGAGGCTTGTAGTTTGAAAACACATCCTCCACCATTATATAGTACCATATTCTTTTATTTTGGCCTTTACCCCCTTACAAATTCATCCTAATACCATGAATGGTGGGATACACAAATCTTTTATTTGTAATTCTAATTAATATCAAGGAATTACCCAACACTATTTATTTAATGTTAATTAATTTATTTACATAATAGTAAAAATATAGTAAAACTATTTATTTTATTTATGTATTTTGAGTATTGTTCATATTAAATTTATATGTGAAATATAAATTATAATCTATCTAAATTAATTGTTATTAATTGAATAATGATTTATTTTAAAATGTTAATAAAATTATAAAATTTATTAGTTTTCTTTGATATCAATTGCTTTTTGATTTATAAATAAAATTAAAAATTAAAAATAATAGATGTCTCTTTAATTAAGCCAGTTTGTGTAGTTAAAATTTCATTTCAAAATATAATAGAATATAATTATAAATAGTTTTTAAAAAAATAAATGGGTTATATATGTATTTGGGTTTGAAAATTAAAATGCGTTAGGATTCGATTATCCCAAATTTCAAGCATATTTGAAGGGTCGAAATCCCTAATGTTGGGTGATTTTTAATGAAGATTTTAATCCTAATTATCAAAGATGTATATTTTAATAATTTTGATGAATTTTAATTTAATAACGTATAATTTATTTTGAGATTACGTGACTCGCATCTAATAATTAATGTTGATTTTAATTCAATAATCTAACATTGACTAGTGTCAACCTTTAAACAACATTTAGTATATATATATATGTATGTATTTATATATATATTTTCAATCTTTTGATTTGTTATCTATCCATTCAAAAATGGAAATATATTTTTGTATAGATTACCCCCAAAAGGTAGACAAATAGGTGGTTAACAGAACTATTATTTGAAAAATGAATAAAAAAGAATTCAAGGGTTATACTAAAATGGGTATTGGTAAGTAAAAATATATTTTGTTAATAATAGATTTTTTTGGTCTTGATTATTAATTTCAATAACTGAAAACTATTAAAATAAAGTAATTTATAATTTTTTTATTCATTAATTTAATATTTTAAATAAATTATAACACATATTATAACAAAAAATCAATACATTTTTTTATAAATATATTTTTTTTTTCAAATAATAGTATTTTTTATAAAATTTATGTATTTATATATAATTTTGAGTAAATGTTCCACACAATTACGGTGTTTTTTTTAAAAAAAATTATTGTTTTTTTATTTTAGTAGGATTTCTCTTATGATCGACCTTTTTACAAATGTTATTCCACCAAATATAAACAATTTTTATCTTAGTAACAGTTCATAATAAAATTAAAATTTAATGATATATAATTCACATATGATAATTTATATTTTTATTTACTATATATATTAATGATGTTATATGTTATAATACGAATTTGATTTTTATTTATTATATTAAAAATTTTAAATTAATTATTAATGAAAATATTAAATTTTTATTAATAATTTTATTATGAATTATTGATTAAAATGTTAATTAGTTATATATATAAATTATATTAATAGTTACTAAATATATTAATGATATCATCAGATATTAAATTTCTTAATTATTTAATTTATTTTTAGTAATTATTTCATTAAACTAAAATGTCCATTTTATAATGAAAACACAAACTATGAGTCATACTATTCACATCATATGTCGGATTGACAGGGAGTCAATTCCAACACATCATAAATTAGTTATGTACCACTACTAGAAAATCATCATTTACGAGTGGTTATTTTTTGATTTGGTGGCAGTTTAAACCGCTGCTAAATTTGATGTCGGAAACACACGGTGGATCCTCCCATTCACTACCATAGATCGGGGTAAGTGATTCATAACAATTTTTTAGCGTTAAGATGAAATCGCGGATTAAAGGGGGGACTTTATCAGTGCTGGATAAATGTGCTGATAAATCATTCTTTTATCAGCGCTAAAGAAACGTCAATAAAGGTGTTACCATTATCAGCCCTTTCTTTAGCACTGATAAAGAGGGTATTTATTTTTTTCAGAAATACAATCCTAAAACCTTAGATATCAACCAAATTCATAGTACATAATTCTACTGGAAAAGAAAAAATCCATCAATTAGATCCCCAATGATTCCCAAAAGTAGCCAAAAAATGAACCACTCGATTGCCCTATCTCCAATAAAATGGAAAACAAAAAGAAGATAATAAAGGAACCAAAGATCTGAAGATGTCGATAATGGAACCATAGGCTTGGAGTCCACCTTCATCCTCCTTCATTGTGTTTATAATAACATGACAATCAGATTTGACCACAACATCCTTCCAGACAAGAGAAAAGATGAACTCCATACCCTTCCAAATAGCCATGGCCTCTGACACATGAGGAGACTAATCCGCAATGTTCGTGGAATGATGAGACACAATAAGAGAGCAAGCGTGATCATGGAGGACTGTCCAAAGGAAAAAAAACCATCCCTAGGGGTCTCAACATCAGTATTAAGTTTGAGAACACCCAAAGGGGGGGAGCCATCTGATAGGTGGGGAATGAACTAGTGAAGGTGGAAGAGCCTCCTCAATATCTAACCACTAAGATCAGCAGTTATGAATCATTGAAATACAAACCATATCATCTTTAACAATTATCTCAAAAATGAAAGCATTATGGTGAAACCATATAATCTAGTAAAAATACTATTTTTAGCGCTAATTTTTTTTTTAAAAAATAATATTATTAATTTATATAAAAATATTAAATTTATATTAAAAAATAATTATTATTCGTATAAATTAAATAAAAAAACACATGTTGATAATAAATATATATTTATTAATAATTCAAATATATATATAATGTTTTAAAAAAGTATATATATGTTATAATTAAATAAATATATATTAAAATAATTATAATATTATAATTAATTTTTAAATATTAAATATATTTATTATTTTCATTATTTTTATAAATATATATAAATTCGTTTTAAATATATATATTTATAATTATAATAATATTGATATAAATATACATTAAAATAAATATATGATTCCAATGAATTTGGTTAATAAATATATTGATGCATGAGTATAATTGACATAAAAATATGTTATTAATTCATCATGATTATTTATTTATACCTTATAAATGTTAAAACTCACACGAATAGAGTTTTGATATCAGTTAATGGATAAGTTATGTTAAAACATTGTTAGTGAGAGTTTTAACGATGATTAAACATTAAGCGGTGCAAAATGTGTGTTTCAACATCAGTTATCAAATAATTGTTCATCCCTCTCTTGTCAGATGGATTCATCCCCCTCAGGGTATCTTCAATCTTAATACTAATGTGACAATTCTAGGTGATGGATATTTTGACCTTCTGGTGGTTCTCTAGGACCATGTATTCTCTATTATTTCGGATCTTCATTAATCAGAAATTGCATGTTGATCTCCTTCTGTAGTAGTGGCCATGACTATGTGAAAGGTAATGTAATTCATTTCATCTCTCAACTTGTGGTCAAATAATATTGTCAAGTTATTATCGACGCACTAGAGGATAATGAAATTTTTGACCATGCCTTTTGTTCTATTATCAACATCATTAGATCATTGGTTCCTTTATTCTATTCTGGTTGTTCTCCCTTTTCTGGGAGAGATGAAAATTGTCCATCTCATTTTATAGCTAATTTTGGGAGTTGTTGAGGATCAAATTGTAGTTCAGCTAATTCATACACATCCCAGCAAACTATTAGACCTTTTTCCTACAATATCAAAAAAATCCAAACGTGTTTTCCCATTTTGGAGTAGGTCAATTTTCGATTTTACTAAAATTGATGTAAATTTTAAATAAAAATGATGCCCTTATAGTAATAATGGTCACACTGTGCCACATATTGAGGAGAAAAAGATTCCAATACATCCTAAATGACTCAGTAATTTTTACCCAAAAGTATTAAAACAATCCGAATGTGTTTTCTCATTTTTCAGTATGTCACTTGTTCATTTTTACTAAAATTAATATCACTTTAAAATAAAAAGACGGATTTGGAGTCATATTGGTCACACCATGCATCAGATTAAGGTGAAACTAATTTTAACACATCCCAAGTGGCTTATGGATAGTTGTAATAATGTATTAAAACAATACAAATATTTTTTTTTTGTTTTTCAGTATGTCACTTCTCTCTTTTAGTAAAAATTTCATTATAAACTAGAAACATGAACTTTAACTAATACCAGTCACATCTTGTATCAGTTTGTCATGATAACAGTTATTACATGTAAAAAATTATTTATTAATCTATTAACTAAATTATAAAGACAATCTGAGTGTGTTTTATCAATTTTCAGTGACTGACATATTTTGAAGTAAAATGTTGATTTAAAACTGATAACAGACACTCTGAGTCATACTGGTCACACCATTTTTTGGATTGGTGTGTGGATGATTCCTACACATCTTAAATGACTTATAATTCATTATACTAATGAAAAAAAAAATTGAATTACTGTTTTTGGTTTTGAGTTTTTACGTTTTATATTGTACTAATATTAATGTCAATTATAAATAAAAAGTCACACTTTGAGTCACACTGATGACGTCATATGTCAGATTGAGGTGTTTTTTATTCCTACATGTCCCAAAGACTTAAAAGAATCCTAAAATAAAAGGATTCATCCAGTATAAGAAAAAAAATTCTTATGAGTGTAATACTAAAAAGAAATAAATTAAACATAAATATGAAACAATCCACTTATTCTATAGAGGTCACATCTTCATGCCATTTTTATACATTCCATGATCAGGTATGATGCCCATTTTTTTCTAAGAAAATTTATATTGTCTTATAAATATTATTTTTTTCGACCGTCAATAATAGTACTAGAAAAATATAAATACACCAATGATTAATAAATATTTTAAATAAAGTAGTAATTAACATTGAAAATACCTATTTAGGGATGTGTTTTTTGATAGAATATGATCTCTCTCATAAATTTACGAACATAATAACCAAAATATTTTCCATTTGTTTATTTTAGACACTATAGAAAAATTGAGGAAAATAAGTAATTTTTTTATTTTTTGTTTGGATAGTTAAATATTATTATATATACCTTGATAAATATCTAGTAGTAGAACTTGTTTGGGTCCTTGTGTATAATTCTTGTCCTCATTCCATGATTTTGATGATGTTTAAACACTGTCCTATAATAATAGAATCCTAATTAAAAAATAATAATATTATATAACTTGATGTTTAGTTCAAAAAATTTCGATGTAGTGTATTACAAATTAAAAAATGTTATCATGTGTGGTCGGTTTGTTGGTAATCTATGTAGTGAATCCAAGAAATAAATATTTAGAGTATCCAAATTTATTGTAATGAGAATCCAATGTTTCATAAAAACAAAAAAAAGTAATATGTAATGAAATAAAGGACAAATATATTAAATATGAATAAATTGTAGGATTTTATCTCGAAATCATTTATATTAAGAATATTATTTCATCCCCATGTTTTCTTTCAAACAATTTGCCCAGGTTTGCCACTCTTTCATTCATTTGATTGGATTTTTTTTGGTCTATAGAGGTGACGTGAGAACTAACGAGTCCAATTTTTTATTGGTGAATCCATTGAATTGGTATTGATATATATGCCTACAAAAAATATTAAATATATTTATTCAAAATTAACCTGGTATATCATCTTTTGTAAAATTAAATCACGAAAATGTACCTCATTTATACATTTATAATTGAGGCACCTATCCATTAATAATTGATGATTTCATCTATATTATTAAAATAAATGTAGTCAGTAACATCATCCCCACAAATGTTTTCATCAAATTCAACTACGTGACTACTAGAACATTTTAACTTTGTATCCGCATAAACCTTTAATTTTGTAAATGTGGATATTAAATGGGTGGAGTAAATGTGCTTTTGGAAGATCTGTTCAATCAGTTGGTTGACCCTTTAAATGGTTTTGAGTCTAAATTTTATTTCACCCCCATCCCATTGTCCATTTGTAACAGCATTAATCTTTTAAGTCCTTTTTTCATTAATTATTAAATGTTTAGTAGGAAAAACAAATAGTAAATTAATACCTCATTGTCGAAATATTCTTTTTAAAATATTTGATGGCCATGCGATGAATGTTCTAATAGTTGGTCAAACTTATGAATATCTCCCTCATCAATTGGAATATGTTGATCAGCACTCAGATCATGGGATACACTAATCTACACTCTCACAAGACCAATTGGAAGTGGTCTATTGTTTAGCACATCATTTTGGATATTAAACATTGTACACTCACTACAAGGTGATGGGTGGGTGTTCATAGATATAAATCATAGTCATTATCATCCCGTATAATATCTCCACCATAAAGGTATCTGGTAATATATGATCCACATTCTATATAAATAATTATAAGAACAATGATTACCTTTTCCAAGACATCTTTTTATGGGGAATGGCTCATCTCAATGCTAGTGGGTGTGGGGTGGGATATTCAGGCAATTGTTATTCTTGAGTTCTTTTTTTTATCGCATATCTCTATAATAGAATATAGTAACTCTCTCTTCTATTGTAATTTTTATTAAAGTGTATCTAGTCTTTATTTCTTCTATTTTATTTCATCATATTTATCCTCCTCTTATTTTTTTTATCAAAATATGTATGTGTTGTCACCCAAAAACCCGCACCTCTAATGTGACCATATTGTTCTGTCTGCTATAAGGATACTGATAGTAGGTGTTCATCTGATATAGGTGATGATAAATCATGTGACTAAGCTGGATAGAAAATATAGGAAAATAAGTAATCATTTTTATTTAATTTTGATTTACGGAAAAACAAATTTTTATTATTTCATAATTATACATGTTTCCCACCCTTTTTATGTATTTTTATCTATTAGTATCCCATATTTATTTTCACATGCCTCTTTCACCAAAACATAGTATATTTGGAAGTGGATTTAGATTTGGATTCATCTATCTGCATATACGTAGAGGAACATAATTATTTTTTCATTTCATGTCATATAAAAGTGGTATGGTAGATTTAAAATATGTACCATTTTTTCAAGTGAAGTGTACCCCGTCCTTGCTTTATGGTAGAGGTATGTTGATTTTTCTTCCCCTCCATTATTTTCAACACTCAATATATATTTCAAAAAAAAAAAATTTCCACTCAATGTGATGAATATATTTATTTTCGAACAATATATTACTAGCCATATTGTACTTGAAAAGACACATCGATATGAAGTCTAGTAAACCAATCTCATGCTTTTTTGGTTATCAGGTGTGTGTCTATAAGCAGTGGGTGTGGGTTTATTTTCCCATCAGCATATTATAGATGATGACTCAGTATAATTGTGTGAAATACTATATGAATCGTTATATAATGAATTAATACATATTTCTTATGGGACTTATCTAATATAAATGCAATCTTCAAGGGGTAGTGAAGAGTAATTCATTGTTTCATTATTTTATTTTTTAGTAAAATAAATAAATGATATATTATTGTTACTATAATCTCTTCCCACATCAGTGTTATAATAGCTAGAACAACATGGTTCCACAAAACTACACCATTTGGCATGAATTACCACGTGATGATTCTAATGTAACTACTAAAAATGACCTTGTTGGAGTTAACATGCGGGCCCCGTGCATTCCATCCGACCTCATATTTGATGCCTTTCATTTTTTCCTTCATAATTTTTTATAACACCATAAAAATATAGAGCACCTATTTTTTCTACATAACTGTTCCTTTGTCACCTAACATTTCCTTAGATTCAACATCATCTATATATAGTTTCTCTAGTGAAGTAGAATCAGCATGTGAATATAGTTGTTGAACCTCAACGTTGGGGTCAAAAATAGATTGAAAAACCTATTATTCCTCGGGATTGAGATTACCAGCAGATGAAGAAGTACATTGTACCTCTACAATGAACGCAACAATAGGTTGAAAGAGCTACTATTCCTCCGGATTTGGAGAACCATCATGTGCATAATTCTGACTGAAACTCTTTTTTTTTATTTTCAAATAAGTCACTTTTTAGGTTAGTGAGAACCTACAGACATCAAACCAATCTCCCACAATCCAAAATCCAAAATCCAAAATCCAAAATCCAAAATAACCTCATCAAATTACACATATCACCTCAAACAGTCTTCACAACGACCTGAATTATCCTCTTATGATGTCCCCAAACAACGCAAACACACCCAATCCAAGACCCCATATTGAATCCTTCATCGGTCAACAAAACCACGAATTCCATCACCAATACATGGTCCTCCACAAAAATCATACCATCGCACACAAATGGTGGATGAAAACAAAAGAAAAATCATCACTAAAACAGAAATTCGCAATTAAACTTCACCATGAAAAGCCAACGCATCTCGTCCATGTCGTTGTTGCAAAAATGTTAGATCCGAACAAACCACAAAATGAGAACCCAGAATCACCATGCTCCAAAATAGGGCTCATCAACACCCATAGACAAATCACAAGGGAAGAAAATCAAAAAGAGAAAAAAAACCACAAAAAGAGTTGCAATGCCTAGCTGCAAATCAGAGCCAGATCCTGTCGCCGCCTTTGCAAACTCACCCAGAATCCACATCGAACCGCCTAACGCACCCCCTGCCAAAACAGAATCGATGCATCGACCCCCATCTAGGAGGAGTTGGATCTACGACCGCTGTCAACACCTCGCTACCAAAACAACAGGCCAGCAAACGGTGGGAAATCTCAGACGGTCGTGCCCATGGAGGTACCTCGACGCCATGAAAACAATGAGAAGGAGAAATGAGGAGAGATCTCATGTCGATTTGAGGTGAGAAGAAGAGACAGCGACACAGGGATACCCTAAGAAGGAAGCACCTCTTATGGGCTCATCCGCCTCCCCAATGAAATCACCCAAACACCCGTGTAAAAAACCAAAACATGAGGGAACCCTTGGACTATTATAAACAACCACGAATCCAGCATGTGCATAATTCATTATCTACAGATGTGGTTTAACATTTAATTTTTATTACATCAATACAATAAAAAACATATAATAACATGAGGTAACACAATGTATATTAAAAAATAACCTAATTATTAAAGTCTCTTTTTTAATGGCTGAAGGGATTTGACCCCTATATCGACTATTCAAGTGCCTTCATTTTGGTCTCCTCTGACAAAGAAAACACCATATACATTACAACCTCTATAAAATGATTATGATGTCCTAATTAAAGTGTCACACTCATTTGAATTTTCATCTGACCCTTCAGTGGTTTTGGTCTATAACATAACAATTGACCGCATTCAGTTTGTCGTATCTAGAACATAAAATATTTGTACTTCCTATGATTTCATTATAAATGGTTCATCCTTTCACCCTTCCTTACTGAAATAGAACATCACTAATCCAAATTCATCTATTTTTACATATTTCACATAATCAACCAACAATAATTGAAAAATCAGCACAAGGAATGTTGTATAATCCAACTCTTATAATTTTTTAGTTGATGTTAATGTATGAAATATCCACATCAATTGGATTTTTGTCCTTAGTACCAGAAATATGCAACACATCAGCAACAATTGTAACTCCGCTATTTTTAACTGTATTGTATTCACCATGTCTATTTGTATAGAACATATAACCCTTAATTACATAACCATTGTAAGATAATACATATGCACATGGTACTCTATCTAACCATAGATGTTGTTCTGATATTGAATTAGGATTTTCATTTGAATCGTTAAAATTATAGTCCCAAAACCATTCAATAAACTATTGATTTAGTGCTTTTGATATGCATATTTTATACCTTGATGGATTTAAATGCCTAAGATTTTCATTGTGGGTTTCAACATATGTGGAAACACACAAAACATTATTCAAAATGTAATGGTGGGCTTACTCAAGATCTAAAATATTGATTGTGACTACATCTCTTCTAGAAATTCCTCACTTGCTAGACACCTAGTGTGATGAGATTTCGGTAGACCAATAAATTACAAACCTAAAATGAATTTGTTACATAATTCAATGGATTCCTAAAAAATATATCAATCTTCAGTATAACCCTCTGATTAAATTTGATTTTTTATATAACCATTCAAAATCATTATACATCGTTCAATGGGGTACATCGATCTACAGTTCATAGGACCACATAGTCTAATCTCTCTAACTATGTGAACCATGAAATGAACCATTATATCAATGAATTATAGTAGTAAGAACATTTCTTAATCACATAATATGATAATAATTTCCCTTTCCATAGTTTTTAATGTCACCACATCCATAACTTTACTGCATATAGCTTTGTAGAAGAAACAATGCTTGGTTTACTTATAAAGGACATTCTGGGAAAAAATGCAACATAAAGCAATAGGAATTAGATATCACAGTAAAACATGACAGTCATGTGATTTTGAAACCTTTAAAATTAAATCTCTTATGGAAACAATATTCTTTCTATACAGTTAATACCCCTCTAGAACAATTATGTCATCCAAGAAGTTGAAAAACTGATATCTCTCCTACCTAGAAATACTTTAAGTAGTTGGAGGAAGTAAAGCTCATTTTTCACCTTATGCTTCGATTTGATATGTAGTAGAGCTCAAAAAGACACCAGGATCCAAATTTATCACCGTTTGAAGTTTCAGTTATGTTTTCAATATATTTTAGAACTTTTATTATATTTTTTTATTTTTTTGGTAATATATTATTTATTAAATGATTACTAATTAATGAGAATTAGAAAATTTTTAATTAATAATATTTTTTAAAAAAATTTATAAGATATTCTCTCTAAACATATTATATATTAGGTGTAAATGTCTACCTATACTTATTTAAAACCTAAATAAAAATATATATATGATATTTATATCAATATCAATATATTTATATATTAATATATTAATATATTATTTTTAATGTTTTTTTAAATATACCCTTTATCAGTACTAATAAAGTGGTGACCTTTAACTATACAAAAAATCGATGATAAAGGAGGGACCTTTTTCAGTGCTAAAAAAAGAATTGATAAAGGTACCCCCTTTATCAGTATTTTTTAGAGTTACAAAAGGACAGCTCTATGAAAACCTATTTTTGTGGTAGTTTCCCCACCCAAAATTAAATTATATTTTTTACTTACTAGATATAAGATACTTTAAAAATGCTACCATCTTATTACTAATATAATTGAGGCTAGAAGGATCTCACAAACAGAGTTGAGAGTTGTACTTTTAGAATAAATCATCAAAAGATGGTAAATAATATTATTTAAAATGATATATATATGATAAATTAATATTGCTTGTGGTTGAACCATTTATTAAATTTTTTGATGTGTTAAATATGATATACATAATAGTAGTATTGGGAGGATTGCTGGTGAGAGATAGTAGCTAATTGGGGTTACTGTTTTTTTATGTTTTTTAAATTAATATAATATAACTTTTTATCATTTTATTTATATATTTGTAATTATAGGGGCTATATTATATATTTATTTCTCATATATTTTGTATTTAAGATAGGAAATATGGTCATGTCAAGGCCTCGTGCAGGAATTTTTTAATGAGAAAACATAGTCATGGGTGGTGAAAAGTGGTATTTAGAAAGAGATGGTGCTTGAAATTTTTTTACAATAGATATCGACTAGTTACTATAGAACTGAAGTGATTTCATCATTTAGCAAAAAAAAATTAGGATTGTAAACAATTTTCCAATAAATTCAATGATAATTTTTAGATAGAAATAATGTGAAAAAGTGAGGAAAAAACACTAGATGTAACGTGGAAACCCCCCAAATGAATGGGGTAAAAACCCATAGGCAAATAGAAGGATTTCACTATGCAAAAATGTGGGTACAAACTCTCTCTCTCTCTCTCTCAATTTCAAGTAGAAAACATACATGAAATTATATCTTTGAATATATAGAGAAACACCTAACAAAATACTGCACATAAGGATGAAGATATGTTGCTTCTGAATCCGATGATAAAAATAAGTCGAGAAGATCCCCTTTTATATCCTGCCTTTACCCTCTTTTGGCCTCCTCACTATTAAATTTCTGTCACAAAATATAATTGGGAATCAATGGTAGGGTGTCACCATGACGTTTTACCATGACGTTTTCAAATGAATGCGATGACCATCATTAATATTTTCTCTCTTCGTAACGTCTTCCAACATATCTCCCACATGGATATATGATTAAGTTCCAATCACATCTCCACACATCCCTTTTATCTACCAAACCTACTACTCATGTCTCTACAAGGTTTCTCAAGGATCTACAACATCTGAACTTATTATAACAAATCGTATTCACCATGAAATCATCCATATTTTCTTTAGTGTGAATTTTCTACAATTTGACACTTATTTCATTCACAGTATCTAAAAAAATGATATTGTACACCAATGTGCTTCATCCTGGAATAAAAATATGGATTCCTTACAATTTTAAAGGCACTCTGACGATCAAAAAACAATGAAATATGATCTTGTTTGTGCCTTACCTCCTCTAAAAACATTTCATCCAAATAACCTCTTTGCGTGACTGTGTATAGGCCATGTACTTTTACTCCATCGTTGATAAATCCACAACTGACTATATCTTTGAAATACAACTCATAGATCCTCCTGCAAGAGTAAACACATAACCAATAGCAGATTTTCTCCGGACAGAATCACCTACAAAATCCGAATCAACATAGCCTATGATAGTGAAATCTGATCATCCAAAACATAATGCAACATATGAGGTTTCCCAGATGTATATCAGGATCCTTTTCAGCATGCTCCAATGATTTTGTCCCAGATTATCCATGTACCTACTAACTTCTCCCACTGTATGTGCAATGTATGTTCAAGTACAAACCATGGGGAACATTATAATCCCCACTGTTGATTTATACGACACTTGAGTCATAACATGGAATTATTGGGAATGGGGTTAGATTTTTTCTTATACTAATTCATTTTGAATCGTTCCAAGACTTTCAACAAATAATTTTTTAGTAACATCCAAATATTTCTATTATTCATGTATCTGTAAATTTTCATCCCCAGAATCTCGATTGTTGGTCCCAATTCCTTCATATCAAACTCCCTATACAACTGTGCCTTCATCTCCTAGATTTGATCATTTTTTGGGGCATGCAACCAACATTTCATCCATATACAATAGTATAATGATAAAATAATAAGCATATAGACCCTCAGAATATGAACAAGGATCTGAAGTATGTCTATTGTATCCAAGGCTCAAGATATAGGAATAAAATCACTTGTAAGAACACATCAACTCATGTTTGAGACCATAAAGAAATTTTTCAACCTAAAAACAATGTTCTCTTTACCTTATTCAGAAAAACCTTCTCATTAGAGAATATATATTTCATCATTAATGTCCCCATGGTGAAAAGTTGTTTTCACATCTATCTACTCTAGATGCATAGTGTATGCAACACAAATCTCCATCACTGACTGAATATTTGTTAGTCTAACAATACCAGAAAATATTTCATTGAAATTGATACCTTCCATCTGAGAATAACCTCAGAACACCAGTCTCGCATGATATCTTTCCACCTAGTATGTTTTACCCCTCTTGATCTTGTAGACCCATTTTTTCCCAATATCCTTAATCCGATGAAATAATGGAACAAGATCCCAAGTCTTGTTCATGTTCAGGGATTCATGTTCCTCCTACATCGCCGCCATCCATGATGATATATATGGACTCTGGGCGTCCTCTAAAAGAGTTGATAGCTCTCCATATTCTATCAATAATTAATTTGAAACATTGCCCTCAGTGACATAATCTGAGTTCCATGTTGTCACTCTTTTCTATCGAGTTGGTCGTTGTAGTCTAGGATTATCTAGTACATGATCATCAGGCATTGGTTATTCCTCATAAAAAATATGTTATTCCTTTGTTACATCCTTCACCTCGACTATTTTAGTTTATGTACTCCCTTTCTATGTGTATTTATCAACATTCATTTTCAATCTGTCTTCAGAAATGATGACATATATACTGATGATCATATTGTGGGCAATGGGATCCCACTAACAATAGCCCTTCACACCAGCAGTGTATCCCAAGAAGATAAATTCCTTGCATCATGATTCCAACTTTGATCATTCCTGGCCAAGAAATAGTGCATATACATGACTTCAAAAAGTATTTAATTGAAAATAATTATCAGGTTTACCATTCCACATCTCCATCAGCAACTTCATATCAATTTTCACTAAAGGGGATCGATTGATCACATAGCAGGAAGTATTTACTGCATCTGCCCAGAATGTCCTGGTAACTCCTGTGGTCTTTATCATCACCCTTATTATGTCCAAAAAGGTTATAATCAACTTCTCTGCCACTCCATTCTACTAAGTAGTGTATGACACCATGAACTACCTCTTGATTACATCCTGTTAACAAAAAGAATAAAAATCATTGGTTGTATATTCCCTACCATGGTTAGTCCTCAAACACTTGTTATTCTTTTCAGATACAATCTGATTTTTCACATTGAATGTTTTGAAGACTTCAAAGATATTCAATTTCCTCATGATTGAAAACAAACAAAATCTCCTAGAATAGTCATAAATGAAAGATTCAATTTAACTTACTCCTCCAAGGGACACAACCGGTACTTTCCAAACCATGGAATGAATCAAATACAATATCTAGTTACTCCTAATCGTTTATGTTCCAAACATTAACAAGTGTTTATTACTCAAAACAGAATTCTTAAAAAACATTAAGGATTCCTTCATAATCCTAGGAAAAAACTTCTGATCCTCAAGAATCATTAGGCCTCGTTCAGACATATGGCCATGATTCTGATTCCAAAATGTCGTTAACTCTTCCATCAAGGTCATTTATGAGACAACTATCTATGCTTACTTGTACATTTGACCCATAAGAACGTACAAGTTCTTTAATATCTTCTATGCCTTTATCAACACATTTTCTCACTTCAAAATATTCATCATCCATTTCACTTTGCGAGTCTTTCATCCGATGTCAGAGAATTTTCCCATGGAAAAAATGTTTTTCTTGAGACCCTCAACATGGCGTACTCCTTGGATGGTTCAGACTATGTTATCATGAATCTTATGATGGATGCTTCCAACTCCAACGATCATGAAATTTATTACCATTCCCCATGTACATAATCTCTTTTGGGATAGTTTTATATTGGTCAAACCATTCTCATAGAGATGTCATGTTCCATGTTCCCCCTAAGATAATAATCCATGCGTCTTCGAGATGTTTTATTCTTTCAATATTCATTTCTGTATCACTGACTAGTATGTCTCCATTTCTAGATGTACTCTCCATATTTCCTTGAGAGTTATTCTCAACACCCTTATTATTCAAATAGTCTTTGCTGACATACCCCCTATTACTTCAATTGTGACATTTTATGTTTTTCTTCTTACTCCTTGATTTGGACCTTCCATGATTCTAGTTCTCACTGGAACCACACTCCCCCATTCTTCATATTTCCATTTAAAGAGCATCCACTTGGTGTGAAGTTGTGTGTTTGTACTCCTTTTTCTTGTTCCAACATTCTTTTCCAATACCTGTAACTACAACATCATTGATGGAAAATATATCCATTAGGAAATTATTTGTGAGGTTGATGATAATTTGATCACATTAATATGCAATCTTTTTTAGTAGAATATATGCATGTTTAGTATACAAAATTATATAGATCCACAATATAAGTTGAGAAAAAATTGTATTATGGGTGATGATTTTGTCAGTCACCGATGATGAATCCACCATTCAAAGAGTGTATAACCCATTAAAAACTCTATCTCCCTCAATTACAAAGAGAAATCACACAAGAAATTCTAACATTGAAAATATGGATAAAGACCTCAAAAACTACTACACTCAAGGATGAATATGTGTTGCTTCTGAATCTGATGATAAAAATTGGTGTTGGAGATCCGAGTTTATATCCTTCCTTTACCCTCCTCTGGCTTCCCTTTATCAAATTTCTATTACCAAATTAAATGGGGAATCAACGGTAGGTTTTCACCATGACATGTCACCACAACGTGTCCAAATGAATGCGACAACCATCATTAATATTTTCTCTCCAAATAATATCTTCCAAAAAAACATAGTGTGAATGATATCATCTTCCTTCACTTTTGTAGAGTAGGAGGCAAGGCTATGAGCTCAGGATGAGACTATTCAGATATTAGTTAGAGAGTAGGAAGAGTATATACACCATCAAGAGCATCAATGACAACAGTAGCATCAACAACATGATCATATGATGGAGTATATGTGATGACTTACAAACGGTTAAGGGATGATGTTCAATCCATCTAATGGAGTTAATCCGACACCTTCCTAAAAACACTATTATTAGTTTATTTTTTTGTGAATTTTTTTATATTATAATTTTTTATATTTTGTATATTTCATAATGGTTATTTTATTTTTTAGTGAAATTTATTATCTAAAATGGTTGGGAAAACCCCACTATTATGAATAATAGAATCCCTTTTAAGATGGATTGAGATATAACCCATTACAATATTGAATAACCATATGTAACATGCCCCAAAAAATACCATGAAATTGTAAATTGTAGTAAATCTAATTAGCTAAAATTCAAATCTATATAGCCTGAATGACTAAGGTAGACAAACCTAGAATTAGGCGTGGATTGAAATCCCCGTAGGTATCCATCTTACCATTTGGCCACTGACCCATACACCCAAACCACAACTTTCCTTAGGAACCACTGGGAATATCATCGACGTGGATAAATCTACTGATAATGCCGATGACCCGCCTGAAAAATCATCATCCCCTACATGAGAGGGTTATTCCACTCATGTCATTTGCTCCTTCCTTGAGTAAGGTTTGGACCTCATTTGTAGCTCTCACCATCATGCTAGGGATTGATTCTTGCCTTCAGCCTCTTGGATGAGAAGAGGCCTTCATTTTCATCTATCCTTGGTGCATTCCTGCCAAACCCCACCATCGAGGAGGAGTTCAGATCTTGTCGTTGACCCCTACATTTAGTTTAACTTATTTTTTATCTATATTTATTTGAAATGAATATATATTAGGATTGTTTTGATACTTCAGAAAAATGTTCTGTAATTCATTTTTGATGTTTAGGATTCATCCACACCTCAATTAGATGCATAAGGTGACCGGTATGACTCAAAAACTATAGATATGGAATTTAACAGCATGGAAAATGGGCATTTACATCTTTTAAAAAATTATTATACTCGATGTTATTAAAAGGGGATATCTTTTATCAATACGAAAAAATACTAATGAAGGCCCCTTTTATCAGCATTGATAAAAGAAGAACTTTATTTGTGCTAAAATTGTGGTGTAAAATGGGACCATTATCGACAATTATTTTAGCACTGATAAAAGACAAAAAAAATAATTTCACAAAAGGAATTTATTTTTCAACAAATTTGAGGATGGGACATCCACCCTTTTATCAACACTCAATCCCCCTTTTAATAGTTCGAGTATATCCTCCCCACATTTTTAACAATGCTAGGAATCCATCCACACATTAACAACTCTCGGGACCTGCATCACTCGTTCGTGTGAACCCCTACCTTTGCTGGGTTTTGAAACTGAGATGTCCTCCTCATAACCTCGCTCCTTTTACACTCCCCTATATCATTTTCTTATGTATTTTATGATATATGTATATATTTATATTGTTTTTTCTTATTTTTTTATCCAAATATTTATATATATATATTTATTTAATTACATATATAAAATATGTTTTTTTTGTGTGTGTGTATGTGTGTTTATAAATACATTCATACATACATATATATATATTTATATATGTGTGTGAATCTATAAATGTAATTATACACATTTATATTTATTTAAATATATTATATATTAATGTTTAAATACTAATATTAGAGTATATAGATAAATATATATCAGTTTTTCAATGCACACAAATATATTTATATATATATAAACATTATATATATAGTAATTGTATATGTATATACATTTTTATATATATTCATTTTAAATAAAATTGATATTATTTTTTATTTAGATATGTTTTATTTATTTATAAGTCTACATTAAATGTATATAGTTTTACATATATATTTATAAAACTAAATATTTATGTGTGAATATATACAAAATATGTATATATTATTATATACTTGATTATAAATAAAACTAAATTATGAAAAATGATATAATTTAGAAACATTAATATCAATATGAATGTATTACTTGTGACTAAATTCAGTCCCCACCGAAAACGGGAAAAAACCCTCTTAAACGAAGCTGGATGTCCATTGAATTTAAAAAAATTTGAATACACCAACTAAAAACTCTGTTTTAAAGGCCTTATAGGGACTTTTTGGGCCCTATAAAATGTAATAGGGGATTACTCCCTTTCATTAGGGTGAATATTTCATCGCAAGATTCAATTTGATATGTGGTATGGCTAAAATGGACACACTGATCAAAATTTATGACACTTTGAAATCTGAGTTACGTTTTCAATATATTTTAGATCATTTATTAAATTTTTTATTTTTTGTGTCTTAAAATTGTTAATAAATGGATTTTAGTAAATAATAATTATTAAGTAGTTAATTAAAAATATTTTTTAATTATTTTATAATCCATTTTCCCTAAATATCTTATATTGTAATTATAAATTTCTATTTAGCCTTATCTAAAACATATTTAAAAATATATATATTATTTTTAATGAAGTATAATATTTTTTTAAATATAACATTTATTAGTGCTATTATAAAAACACTGATAAACCCCCCTTTATCAGTGCTTCTAAAAACTCATTGATAAAGGGTGTCCCTTTAAAAGAGATAAAAGAACACTGATAAAGGGGTAACATTATCATTGCTAAAAACACTGATACAAGGTTTCTTTTAATAGTGTTTTTAGCACTATTAAAATCTCTTTTTATCACTAGTTTTTTAATGCTGATAATGGTACCCCTTTATCAGCACATTTTTTAGCATTGTTAAAGGGTGGCGCTGTGTAAATTTGTTTCTGTGGTCGTGATACATGTGTGTCCTTTTATTTAAAATTGAAATTTTAAAAATATATTTTTTTGATATTTATGATTAATTTATTTCTTTATAGTATTATTAAAATAAGAATTGTTTTCTTATAAAGTAGAATTATTTTTCTCAGGTTGGGTTGTTTGTTTGAAAACTAATAGCATGGTCATTATTTTTTGAGAGTGGGTCAGAGGTGCCAAATAAAATTAAACATTTATGTTTTTAAATGTCTGTGGATAGTAAATTAAAATGTAATTGTTGAAAATATTGTCTGAAATATACATATATTTTTTATTTATAAAGACGATTTTATTTCAAAATAATTATGAATTTTCATCTTGGTGCATTTTCATACAGGTGTATTTGGTGCAGTGTGTTGTTATTCAAACAACACATTTCAACAGTAGGGCATATATTAGTGTTAATAAAAACAATGAAAAAGGGGTAATCATTTGAAATAAATTGATGAAAAAAAATAATTTTTTAGAAATGTTAAATCTCTTTGTGCTTTTTTAAAAGGTCTATCTGTGGTAGTGGGAATTAAATTTTATTTGGAGTGACAATGATAACCTTATAGAGTAATAAAATGAAAAGGATTTGAGGACATTGTTTTCATAAAACCAATGAGTATGTGTTGCATTGCTAGATGAAGGAGGAAGTAAATTCATGATATTATGGGTTTACAACTATATATCACCATGGATTTCATGTAGGAGTGATGATCAGTTTTTTTAAAAATATTTTTTTTTAAATTGTGAAAATTTAAAACAAAATTTATATTCTCCATTAATAATTTAAAGAGTAAAAACCATGTAAAAACAGTTTTTCATACAGATATATTCAACCAAAATTCTCTTTCAGTTTAAAAAATATGATTTTTATTAAAAATCTAAAAACTAATTCTTCATTAATAAAATTAAAATAAAAAATTTACAAGAAATCATACATTCCCTAAAGAATGTAAAAATATATATTTCAAAATAAAATAAGAAACTATATTTTATTTAGGAATAATTAAAAAAGTGTCCCTTTTACATATAAAGTAATAAAAAATATATATTCCTAATTAAAAAATATTGTATCAAAAAAAAATTGATCCCCTATAAAATTTTAAAAAAAACATCCCAATATTCCACATAAAAATTTAATTAAAATAAATTATTTTATTTTAAATAAAATTAAATATCCATTTTATTTATGATATATTTGGGAATGAAAAATGAATTTTATACTTTTATATTAAGATAAATAAAAAATTTAACTTTTCTAAATGATCCCATTACAAATTTACAATATAAAAAAACCCTTTTCCTTTCCACAAAAATTAAAAAATTTCATTAAAAACATAAAATAAAAATAAAAATTCTTCATTTTCGCTTTAAAATTACATTATAATAATGGTTATATATTTATTTTTTAACAAAATCTATTTCTTTAATTTTTTAAAATTATTTTTAATTAATGTAGATTTATTTTTAATTTGTAATTTCTTGGTTTTAGTTTAAGGAAATTTAATTTTTTTAACAGAAATTTAAAAAACTATGATTTTTTAAGTGAAAGGGGGATATTATTTTTTTAATAAATAATACTTTTTTCCCATGATTTTTTGAAGGAATTATTTTTAAGAATATATATATATATATATTATGGGATTTACTTCCCTTTACTTCAATTTGATTCTAGATAATTTGTTGTCATTTAATTTTTTAAAATGAAAAAATGGAGTTGATTTGTTGATATGGGATAAGTAAAAATAATTTTACAAAATCGGGTCCTGGAATGAGTGAAGGTTGTTCACAAGATCCACACTGTTAGTAAACAAATAATCAATAAGTTATTGCATAAATTTTTTAACATTGTTAATTTTTTTTAAAAAAAATAATAGGTTGATTATTGAGAGTGATTAAAATTAATATTTTTGTATGTAAGATGTATTATATAATATAAAATTAATAATATATATTTGGAAGAATTAAAAAATTTTAAGAGGCGATTTTGTATCTAAAGTGATGCAAAAATAAAATTATAAAAAAGAAATTGCATATATATAATAGTTTTAATTACATATTCAATATAAAAATAATAAATGATGTCAACGCTGATGTTTAGAAGGTTTTTCTATGTTACATCCACGGATATAAATATATATATATACACCAAAGGTCTTGGTGTGTTGGTTTGGTATCATCATGCACAACTTCATGCCAATGTAAATATTATTTGGTCTTCTTAACCGCAATCCATGAGGAAAGGCTTTCCCAAATACATATATTTAACACAATGGACCCCTTCATAATATATGTGGGATAACCCAATAATATCCCTCTCACAATCACTAGGGCGATGAACATAGAAGATTTTTCAGTGATCAGGAAATTCAATGTTCTCAAATGAAACAATACTACAATCACTACTACGAAACCGAGTTTTACCTAAGCTAAAAAAAATTATCACCACTTAAAAATCCTTGATAGTCGAGGTGATATTAAAAGGGGGTTCCTTTTATCAACACTAAAAAAAGAGTTGATAAATGACACTTTTATCAGTGCTAAAAAAATCTCTGATAAAATTAAAAATATTAAAAAATATGTAAATCCACGGGTAAACCCATCCCTTTGTAATAGAACATGACCCCCTTTCAACAGTGCTAGTAATCCCCACCCACGTGCGCCACATCCAACCATTTAATCACGCTAGTTTCACACCCCCCACACATTAATAGTGCAAGTCCCTGCTACACCTACCAGAACACCCCTAACTCCTATTGGATTTGATCCTGAGAAAAATATTATACACTGGAATACTAAAGCCCTAATAACCCGCACACCAGCTTTGTATCTGCCTCAATTCCACGACCTCTATGACCGTACTGATGAAGGTTAGCCATAATAAATCCCCAACTCAGCCACATTCCACCTCTTCCAAGACCGCACACTGTGACCGCACTCTGCCCCACCATGATCGCCCCGCACGTCATAACATCCACATCGTACCTCAACCACACTCTACCTATTCTATGAAATCCTGGAGTGATTGTACCATGCTTTTCCATCAATGCTGACACATCCACATCCCTCTTCTACCCTGTTCATCCTATTCTATGACCTCGCAGAGCAACCATATTGTGCTTTACCACACACATCAACACATCCAAATCCCACCTCATCCACATTCCACCTCCACTAGGACCACCATGATTGGTATAACTTCTGGATCTCCTTAGTCACCCCATGGGAGTGTTCCAAGGTGAGGGGGAGGACTGGAAACCACCCTCCATTGTAACCATTCATAAAAACATGGCCTAATAGAGAATATTTTCTTATGATAATCGTTGGTCTATTAGAATAGGTTGGATAAAATCCAATAAATTGCATGTTGGGGAGTCCATTCTTGCTTATTGGATGCCCTGGGGGATTTAGGGTATGTTTGGGATACCATTTCTTGGGTACCCCTAGAGAGTTTCAATTTTTGGTGCAGGAGTTGTGGTACCTTCGATATTTCCATTTTTGGGAACCACCAGGGAGTGTTCTGAGATTTATAGGATGGTTGTACACCACCTGCCATAAAAATAATCTACATGTGTCCTCACCCTATTGTTCTATGGTCTTGGGGTTGTGGTGCGTTTTAGATCTCCATTCTAAGGTACCATGGAGAAGTGATCCTAAGAGAAGGGGAAAGTAGGATTGGGTCCCTTGTAGGATTCCTCCATTCTCTACTAGGATAAGATCAACACATTGGTGATAACCTCTTCTATTAAAGAACTCATTTTCACCTTCATCAGGGGTAATGGGACTCCAAGTGAATACTCTAGATTTTTTGACCTATTATAATGATATTCCTCCAAAACCTGACTTCCACCAGGTTCCAATCATTCATCTCTGTAGCATTTTCATAATCATCATTGGGGGGTGAGGGGTTTTAGAGAAAAGGGTAATCAAGTCAGAGGTTTGGAGTTTGAAAACACACCCTCCACCATTATATAGTTACATCATCTTTTATATTTTCCATTCCCTACACAAACATTCATCTCGTACTTTAATAGCTAGAAATGTGGGATAGACAAATCATTTATTTATAATATCAATTGATATAGAGGAAGTAACAAAACCCTATTTGTTAAATAATAATTAACTTATTGACTGAATAATAAATAAATATAAAAACAAACAAATTAATTTATGTATTTTTTTATTTTTCATATTAAATTTAGAAACAAAATATAAATTCTTAATCATATTAAATTAATTATTGTCAACTAAAAAATGATTTATTTCCAAATGTAAATAAAATTTAAAAATATTATTTGTTTTCTCTGATATCAGTTGATTTTAGATTAATAAATAATGATTAATATTAAAAATAATAAATGTATCTTTAATTAAACCGGTTTGGGTATATTTCAAAATATAATTGAATATATTCAAAAATAATGAGTTAAAAAATAAATGGGTTATAAAAGGATTAGGGAATGAAAAGAATTATACGATTTGGGATTTAATTATCCCAAATTTCATGGGTACTTGATGAGTCGAAATCCCTAATTTTTGGTGATTTTTAATGAACATTTTCAACCTGACTATAAAAGCTGATGATTTTAATAATTGTGTTGAATTTGAATTTATTAGTATATAATAGATTTTTAGAATAGTTGACTGGTATATAATATTTAATGTTTATTTTAATTCAATAATATAACATTTCACTCACATCAACCATTATACAATATTTAATATATATATATTTATATTTGTAATCTTGTAATTTTTTATCTAACCACTTGTAAATGGAAATAATGTTTTATAGAGATTACCCCCCCCCCAATCTTTAATGGTTCTTAGGGGTTGGAAAATAAGTGGTTAACAGAACTATTATTTGAATACCTACTAAAGAAGAACCGAACTGTTATACTAAAATGATTATTTTTTCGTAAAAAATTAAATTGTTAATAACCAATTTTTTGTTGGTTTTTTATTAATTTTAATAACTAAAGTTGATAAAATAACTAAATTTATAATTTTTTATTTTTTTAATTCAATATTTAAAATAACTTATGAGAGATATTATAACAAAAAAACAGTATTGTTTTGTTTATAAATTTATATTTTTTTTTAAAATAATTAGTTTTTTTATAAAATATAAGAATTTATATATAATATTAAGGTTTTTGTTAAAAATAATTAGGGTGGAATTTATTAAAAATTTAATGCTTTTTTTACATTAGTAGGCTTCCTCCAATGACAAACCATTGTATAAAGGTCTGTCCACCCGATAAAACCAATTTTTATCTTAGTAGCAGTTCATAAAAAATAGAAAAATTTTAATTTAAATGTTATATAATTCACATATGATAATTTATATTGTTAATTACTATATATATTATTGATATTTTCTATTATACTACAAATTTAGTTATTAATGATTAAATTTTAAATTTTTAATTAATTATTAATTATATTTTTAATTAATAATTATATTGTGAATTATTAAGTACATTGTTAATTAAATATTGTTATAAATTATATTTGCAATTTCTGAATATATTAATCATGTTATTAGTTATTAATTTTATTAATTATTTATCTAATAGTAAATATTTATATAATTAAACTAAAATGACAATTTTATATTGAAAAGACAAACATTGATTCATACTAGTCACATAATGTGTTGGATTGACATGTAGTCAATTCATACACATCATAACTGAGTTATGTGTCCACTATAAGAAAACCATCATTTAGATACAGTTAATTTTTTCATTCGGCAACGGTTTAAACCGCTGCTAAAGTTGGTGTCGGAAACCAACACATTGTGATTCCTTCAATTCACTTCCAGAGATCTGGAAAATTGATGCACTAGGTTTTATCTATTCAATGCCAAAAACGCTAATAAATGGGGGCCTTTTTCAGAAATGGATAAAAGCGCTGAAAAAATCTACCCTTTATCAGTGCTAACCAACATGCTGATAAAGGTGTACCCTTTATCAATGCTTTATTTATTGATGATAAAGGGGGTAATTTTTTTTTAATAAAATACTCATTCCTTAGATAACATCCAAATCCAAATTACATAATTCCAAAGGAATAGATGAAATCCACCAATTAAGAACCCAATGATTCTCAACAGCAGCAAAAAAAGAGCCACTTGATTCCCCTATCTTCTTACAAAGGAAAAAAAACAAGCGAAAAAAGGCACCAAAGATTCGATGATGTCAACAATGGACCCATAGGCTGGGAGGAAACCTCCATCCTCTTTTAGTTCATTGATGATTACATAACAGTCACATTCGACCACAACATCTATCCATCCAAGAGACATGATGAACTGAAAATCCTTCCAAATAGTCATAGCATTTTCTAATGGAGGAGACCAACCCACAATATATGAAGAATGATGAGCCGCAATAATAGAGCCAACGTGATCCCGGAGGATTTTCCTAAGATCAACAAAACCATCCCATGGTGTCGTCGTGTTAATATTAAGTTTGAGAGCACCGATTAGGGGTGATTCATCTGAAAAAAGGGGAATGAACAGGTGAAGGTGGATGAGCCTCCTCAACATCCACCACTGAGAGCCCTAGTTATGAATCATGGAATGCCAGACTCTTTCATTTTTACCAATGTTCTAAAAAATGAATTAATTAAGATGAAACCATATAATCTAGGCATAAATATATTATTAAGGCTAATAAAAGTTTTTATTAAGAAATATTATTATTTTATATAATATTATTATATTTATATTCCAAAATAATTATTATTTGTATATATTAAATAGAAATTGTATCTTTATAATTAATATAATATTTTTAGTTATTCAAATATATATAAAATTTTATAAAATATATTTATAAAATTATAATTAAATAAATTTATATTAAAATAATTATAATAATAAAATAATTTTTTAAATAATATATATATTTATTATATTGATTATTTTTATTATATTTATAAATTTAAATAAATACTTTTTAAATTTTCATATTTAGAATTATAATTATAAATAAATATATGTTTCCAATGAATTTGGTAAATAAATATATTACTGCGTGAGTATAATTGACATAAATATATGTTACGTATTCATCTTGAATATTCATTTATACATTAATAATGTTAAAACTCACATTAATAGTGTTTTAAAATCAGTTAATGGATAAACATTGTTAAAGCTATGCTAGTGTGAGTTTTTTACATCGTTTATGCAATAAGACACTTCAAAATGTGTGTTCTAACATTAATTATCAAATAATTTTTAATCCCCCTCCTATCAGATGGATTCCTCCCCCTTAGTGTGTTTTAAAACTTAATACTGATGTAGTGATTCCAAGTGATGGATTCGTTGACCTTGTGGGAGTTCTCCAAGACCATGAAGACCATATTATTGTGTCTCATTATTCCTCAAACATTGGTTATTAGTCTCCTACCCTAGCATAGGCCACATCTATCTCGATGGGTATGAAGTTAATTTCATCTTTTATCTGGTAGGATATTGTGGCCGAATCTGATTGTTAGGTTATTATCAAAGTGATGGAGGAGGATGAAGGTATCCACCAAGACTTTGGGTCTATTATCGACATCATCAGATCATTTGTTCCTTTATTCTCTTTTTGTTGTTTTTCATTCATTGGGACTGAGGAAAATCATACGGCTCATTTTAGAGATTCTTTTGGAAGTTGTTGAAGGTTAAATAGTTTAATGTCATCTTTTCCATTAGAGTTATGTACGTTGTATTTGGATGATATCTATGTTGAGGATTCATTTCAAAAGAAACCTTAAAACCTTTTAGAAAATTTAAAATATATGAGTTTTTATTTTCTACTCATTATTTTGATTCCTAATATCTTGAAACCCTATCATTCGTGAAACATGGTTATGCTCCATCTCCTTCCTCCAACTATATTTCTGCACCTTTTGCATCCCTTACCCTTCTTGTTTTCATGTTCACCCTGATTCACTCACATTCCACCATGATCATATGCATTTCTGCCACAAAAGATTCATGCCTTTTATCTCATCCATGTTCCACCATTATCATCCATTAATATCTATTTTCATCCAAACCAATTAATAATTGCTTGCAATCTGATGATTGCCTATCTCAATTTTGGCTCTATAATTCATGGATCTTCTATCGGAATCTGTAACTTTTGAAATTTAAACTTTTATTTTTTATGGTTAGTATATTTATTCATTACTTTTTTCAATAAAAAATATTCATTCATGTATTTTTTCATACACACATATTTATCGGTTATAAATTTTCACGATTGTAATTAATTTTTTTGTTTTAATTTATTTCTGATTATAAATTTCATATGGTTATAATTTGATTATCGTTATAATTGTTTTTATTAACACTACTACTAATATGATCTTTAACATCATGAAAAAATACTTTTATAAATGAAAAAAAATGTTAATTGTAGCTCTTTTAAGGGGGGGGGGCCTTTATCAGGGATAGTTTAGCATTGATAAATGCCCAATATTCTACATTTTTTTATTTGTATAAAAACACCCTAAAAAATATCTTATACACAAAAACAGCACACCACAACATCTTATACCGAAATTATATAATTTAATTGAAATACATATTACATCATAATTAAAAAATTCACTACTATATACATTTCAATCAATGTTTTGAATAATTACATTTACAATTACTATCTCCAAACAATTTAAATCATTAATTTTTGTCTTTGGCAACCGTGATTCCATCCCAAAAAGGTCTACCCATGGTATCTATTGCTGAACAAATCACCTCAACCAGATCAAAAGAATCCACTTAGATAATAAAACTAATATTATGTTAGTAATATTATAATGAAATAAAATAATCATTATTATAAATTAATACATTATAAAAATTACAACATTAAATAATAAATACACATTGAGTTATACTGGTCACACCATGAATTATATTGAGGTTCATCTGATTCCAAAATGTCTCAAATGAGGTAAAGAACATTATTATAAAGTATCAAAACAATTCAAACACATTTTCTCAGTTTTGAGTATATCACTTTTTCTTTTTAATTAAATTAATGTCAATGTTATATGAAGACTCAATTGTAGTAATACCAATCACACTGTGTGTGGGATTGAGGTACAGATAATTCTTTTATATCAAAAATTACTTAAGGATAATTTTCCTAATGTTTCAAAATAAACTTAATACATTCGGTGGGTTTTCAATATGTTACTTATGATTTCTATTAAAATGTCATTTCAAACTGGAAACATATACTTGGAGTCATACAGGCCACATCATGTGATTTTATTCATGATAATCCTTCTTAATTGTCACAATTGATTTATTAATTGATGTACTAAATTATCAATACAATCGGAGCTCATTTTCTTGGTTTTGAGTGAGTAGCATACGTTTTGAACTAATATGTAAATTTTCAACTATTAACAGGAACATTGAGTCCTACTAGTCACACTGTGAATTGTATTGAGATGCTTGTGATTCTTAAAAAAATAAAATAACTCATGTATCAATTCCTTAATGTATCAAAACAATATAGATTCCTTCGCTCAAATTTCAGTACATCACTTCTTCCTTCTTACTAAAAAATGATGTCAATTTTAAATAACAAGACGCACTTAGAGTCATACCAGTCACATCATGACTCATATTGAGGTGTGGATACTTCTTACACATTCCCAAAAAACTCATGAATTTTTTATATAATTTATCAATACATTACCAAAGAATTTTCTCATTTTCAGTAAGAAACATCTTCCTTTTTCTACAATTGTCATCAATTTTAAATAAAAAGATGTACTTATAGTCATAAAAGTTACATCATGCATCATATTAAGGTGAGGATGATTCATACAAGTATAAAATGTCTCATGGATAATTTTCCTAAAGTATCAAAACATTTCAAATGTGTTTTCTCAGTGTTGAGTAGGTAATTTTTCTTTTTTACTAAAATTGATGTAAATTGAAAATGAAAAAGACGCACTTGGAGTCATAGCTATTACATTGTGCCTCATATTGAGGTTTGAATAATTAATACATGTTACAAATGGTTCATGGATCATTTACCTAAAGTATAAAAATAATAGGATTCCATTTTCTTGGTTTTCAATACCACACATGTTTTTTTACTACATATGATGTAAATTTTAAATAAAAAGACGCACATGGAGTAATACTAATCACACCGTGACTCAGATTGAGGTGTATTTGATTCATAAACATCCCAAATAACTCATGAATCATTTTATTATAGTATCAAAAAAATACAAATTAATTTTCTCAATTTTTAGTAGGACACTTCTTCCTTTATCTAAAATTGATATCATTTTTAAATAAAAAGATGCACTTGTAGTAATATCGGTCACACCGTGAGTCATATTGAGATTTCGATAATTCTTAAAAATCTATAGTGACTCTTGATTTGTTTTCCTAAAGTATCAAAACAATACTAATTCATTCTAATGGTTTTGAGCGGTTAGTTTTCATTTTTTCTAAAATTGATGTATATTTAAAAAAAATGATGCACTTGGAGTCATACCAGTAACACCATGCCTCTGATTAAAGGTAATATGATTTCTACAAGTCCCACATGACTGATGGATCATTTCCCTGAAGTATTAATACAATATGAATGAGTTTTATTAGTTTCAAATACATAACTTTCTCATTTTTACTAAAAAATTATGTGAATTTTAAATAAAAAGATGGACTTAGAGTCATAGTGATAACACCATGTCTCAGATTGTTTTACAGCTAATTCATACACATTTCAACTAACTCATGGATCATTTTTCTACAATATCAAGACTATTAGAATGCATTTTTTTGGTTTTGATTAAGTCGATTATACTTTTTTACTAAAATTGATTAATATTTTAAATAAAAAAGATGCACTTGTAGTCATACCGGTTACACCATGCCTCAGATTGAGGTGTGAAAGATTATTTCAGATCGTAAATTACTCAAGGATTGTTTCCCTAAAGTATCAAGACAATGCAGATGTCTTTTATCATTTTTTAGTACGCAAATTGTTTCTTTTTACTAAAATTGATGTAAAATTTAAATAAAACAATGCACTTGGAGTCATACCAGTCACATCGTATGTCATATTGAGGTGTGAATGATTTTTACACATCCAAAAGGACTCATGTATCATTTTCCAAAAGTATCAGAACAATAAAAAAGAATTCATGGATTTTAGTATGTCCCAAGTCATTTTTACTAAAATTTCATTTCAAACTGGAAACACACACTTTGAATAATATTGGTCACATCGTGTATCTATTTTACATGAGACCAATTCCTACACATCAAAAATGTTTTACGAATCAATTTACTAAATTATAATTAATATATGAGTGGGTTTTCTTTTTTTCAGTGGGTGACACATTTTGAAATAAAATGTTGATTTTAAACTGATATCAAACACTTTGATTCATACTGGTTACAACGTGTGTCATATTGAGGTGCAACTGATTCCTACAGATCTTAAATGTATTAGGGATCATTGTACAATGTATCAAAACAATATGAAATCTTTTTTTCTATTTTTGAGTATGTGAGTTGTATATTGTACTAATACTAATGTCAATATTATATAAAAAGACACACCTGGATTCATTCCAACCACACAATGTGTCAGATTGAGGCATTTTTGATTAATACATGACCCAAAGTTTTAAAATAATCAAACATCCAAGGAATTCTATAGTATGAGAAAAAAATTCATATGTGATTAATACTAAAAATGAATAAATTAAACATAAATATGAAACAATCCATTACTTCTCTAGAAGTCACATCTTCATGCTATTTGTATACATTTAGTGATCAGGTATGATGCCCATTTTTTTCTACGAAAATGTATATCATCTTCTGAATATGATTTTTTAAAAAATTTATAATATTACTAAAAATATATTAATACAAAAAATATTAAAAAATATTTGAAATGAAGTAGTAATTTACATTGAATATATCTATTTGGGGATTTTTGTTTTTTGATGGAATATGATGTTTCTAAAAAATTTCAATCATAATAATGACAATATTTTACATTTTCTTGTTTCATACACTGTAGGAATATTGAGGAAAATAATTAATTTGTTTCGATGTGTGTTTGTATAGTGAAATATTATTATATATACCCTAATACTTATGAAGTTTTAGAAATTTTCAGGGTCCTTGTGTGCAATTATTGTCTTCATTCCATGATTTAGACAATATTTACACACCACCCTATAATAATTGAATCTTCATTAAAACATAATATAAATTAAATAACATGGATTCTATTTATAAATTTTTTTATTTAGTGTATTAAAAATTGAACAATTCCATCATATGTGGTCGGTATGTTGGTAATATATGGAGTGAATCCAAGAAATAAATATTTGGAGTATCTAAATTGACCATAATGAGCATCCATTGTTTCCTAAAAATAAAAGAAGAATAACTAATGAAATAATTGAAAAATTAGTCTGATATAATTAAATTATAGAGTTTTATCCATTCATCATTGGTATTAAGAAGAGTATTTCATCACCATGTTTTCATTCAAACAATTTTCCTAGGATTTCCAATATTTCATCCATATGTTTGGATTTTATTTCTGTTTGGTCTGTAGAGGTGATGTGAGGACTAACGAGTCAATTTTTTTTGGGTAAATCAATTCAATTTGTATTGATATATACACCTAGAAAAAATATGAAATTTATTTAGTCGAAATTAACATTGTATGTCATATTTTGGATAATTAAATCATGAAAACAAACCTCATGTATAAATTTACAACTGAGGTGCCTAGAAATTCATTGTTGAGGATTTCATCTAAATTATTAAAAGAAATGTAGATAGTAACTTCCTCTCTATACATTGTTTCTTCAAAATAAACTACGTGACTACTTCCACTTTGTAACATTTCAACCGCATGAACCATCAATGTTAGTAAATACAAATATTCATTGGGCATGGTAAATGTGATTTTCGACGATCTTTTTTATCTGTAGGTTGATCATATAGATGTTTTTGAGTCGAACTTTTGTTTCATACCATTTCATTTGTTTTTATGTAATAATATTAATCGTTTCAGACCTGGTTTCATTAATTGTTAATGTTTTAGTATGAAAAATAAATTGGAAATTAATACCTCCTTGTGGACATGTTTTTTTACAAGATGTGAATTACATAAAATTAATGTTCCAACAGTTTAGTCAACCTTATGAATACCTTTCTCATAAATTGTAATAGGTATCTCAGTGCTCAACTCATGGTCTATCCTAATCAACACTCTCACATGACCTATTTTAATTTTTCTATTGTGTAGTATGTCATTTTAAATATTGAACATTGTATCCATCTCTATAAATAAATGGGTGGGTGTTTATAGATATAAATCACAGTGATTATCACCCAATATTATATTAGTATAGGAAGGGTATCAGTGTCTATCTGATTTACATTTAATATAAAAAATTATTATATAATTTATTACCTTGGAAAAGATATATCATTGAGGTAAATGGATCATCTCAAAGATGGTGGTGGGTGGGGAAGGATATTCATGAAATGATTGTTCTCGAGTTATTTGGTTCCCTTTTCTTAACCCCATAAATGGTTATAGTAACTCTCTTTACCATTGTAACTTTCCATCAAGTCTAACTAGTCTTTTTTCCTCTATTCCATTTCATTATCATTATCCACTTATTTTTTTATCAAAATATATTCAGGGTGTCACCCTAATACCCGCACATATGATGTGACCATACTGTTTTGTCTGCTTCAATGCCACTGATAGTAGGTGTTCATCCGGTATAGGTGTTGATGATTCCTATGAATAATTCATATAGAAAATATAGGAAAATAAGTAATCATTGTTATATAATAGGGATTTAAATAAAAATAAATATTATGTCATACATACACATGTTTCCCAATCTTTTGTGTATTTTCATCTATTAGAATACCATCTTTATTTACACATTCCTCCTTCCAAAACACATGGAATGAGATGGAAATTGGTTGTGATTTGTTTTCATCAATCTTTATATAAATAGTGTAACATTATTATTATTTTTTTCATGACATATAAAAGTTTTACAATAGATTTTAAATACATAACAATTGTTTCAAGTGAAGCATACCACTTCCTTACTTTATGGTCAGGGTATGTTGGTTTTTTTGACCATCCCTAATTTTCATCACTCAGTTTCTATTTAACAAATAAAAAAATTTGATCAATGTGATGAACATATGTATTTCCAAAAAATGCATTACGATCCACAACGTACATTAAAAGAAACAACCGAACAATGTCTAGTAAACACATCCCATGCATCTTGGGTTATCAGGTGTGCATACATTAGAAGTGGGTGTGGTTTTATTTTCCCTTCAGTATCATTAAGATTATGTCTCAATAGAATTGTGTTAAAGCCACTATAAATCTTTCCAGAAATCATTAATAGATATTTCTTATGGGATTCAAGTTATATAAATTCACACTTCAAGGGATCATGAAGATTAATTCTTTGTTTCGTTATTTTATTTTTTTCAAAAAATAAATAAATTATGTCATAATGATACCATAATATCTTCCCTCATCAATGTATTAATAACAGTCCAAACATGGTGCCATGAATCTACATCAGTTGGAACACATTACTGAGTGATGATTCTAATTTAACTACTAAATATGGCCTTTTGGGGGTTAACATGATGTCCTCATTCATTCCATGTTACTTCATAATTGATGTATTTTATTTTCACCTTAATGATTTTTTCTAACACCATCAAACTATGGAACTCTTATTTTTTCTGCATCATTATTCCTTCACCACCTACCATTTCATTGGTTTCAAACTCATCAATATATTATTTATATGGATCAGTTGAATCATTATGTGAATATGGTCATTGATCTTTTGAAATGATAGTAGAAACATGATGAGAAACCTATTATTCCTCTGGATTGGGAGAACCATCACATACAGAAGGTAGTTGTTCCTCCGTACAATGAGAAACATTAGATTGAAAGACCTATAGTTCCTCAGGATTCGGAGCACCAACATGTGTAAAACTCATTATCTACAGAATTGGTTTAACATTTAATTTAGACAACATAAATAAAATAGCGAATAGATAATAACGTGTGGTAACACATTGTATATTACAAGAAAAATATAACATGATTATTGAACTTAATTTTTTTAAATGATCAAGGAATTTTACTCATTTATCGACTATCAAAATCCCTTCATTGTTGTCTCCTGTGACATAAAAAAATAATCTACATTGGGACCACTCTAATATGATTACAGAGTCCAAATGAAAGTGTCAGTACTCTGTTAATTTTTTTCTGAACCTTCAGTGGTTTTGGTCGATAACAGAACAATTGAATACTTTCTCTTTACATGATCTAGTACATAAAATATCTGTACTTCAAATGATTCTCTTATAAATAGTTCATCTTTGTACCCTTCCTTACTAAAATAACCCTTAATGAATCTCAATTCATATATTTTAATATCACACCTAATATCAACCCACTTGAATAGAAAAATCGGTACTTGGGAATATTGTATAATCCAACTCCCATATTTGTTTTGTGATTCCAATGTATGACATATTCATGTAAATTATATTTATGTCTGTGGTATTAGAAACATGCATTGCTTCATCCACAAGTGTAACTCCAAAATTTTTAATGGAATTGACATCATCATGTCCATTTGTATAGAATGTATATCCCTTAATTACATAACCATTGTAATAAAATACATACACACTTGGTCCTCTGATAACCATCTAATTAGTTCTAAAATTGAATATGGATTTTCAACTGACTCGTTAAAAATATTGTCCTAAAACCATTTTATAAACTGTTGATTATGTGTATTTGATTTCTTACATTCATCCCTTGAAGGATTAAAATGATTAATAATTTCATTGTGTATTTCAACATTTGTTGGAACCTCTAATCCCTTATGCAAAACGTAATGGTGGTTCTGCTTCTGATCTACAATATTGATTTTGACAACATCTCTTCCAAAAATTATTTCACCTGCAAGCTTCCCAGTGTGATGTGATTTTGGTAGACAAAATCTTTCGACACCTGATATGTATTCTCTAAATAATTCAATGGATTAGTCAACAATATATCTCTCTATAATAAAACCCTCTGGTTAAATTTTATTTTTGACATACCCTTTAAAAAAACGTCATATACCATTCATTGGGGTATATTCATCTATAGTGTATAGGGCCACATAGTCTAATATCACTCACTAAGTGAACCATAAATTGAACCCTTATATCAGAAACTTTTTACGGTAAGAACATTTCCAATTTCCATAATATGATGATAATTTATCTTTCCATAGTTGGAAATTTCATCAGATCATTAACTTTACTGAATATAGCTTTGAAGAAGAAACAAATCTTGGTTAATGAATGAAGGGCGTTACTGGAAATAATGAAACATAAATATATAGTAATTAGTTATTGAATAAAAATATAACATTCATGTGATTTCAGAACCTTTAACGTCAAATCATTTATTGACCCAATATTCTGGATATTAGACGAATACCCATATGTAATCTTTATGTTATTCAAGAAGTTGAAAAACTGATTTCATTCTTACCAGGAAAGTGTGTATACAGGTAGAGGAAGAATATTTCATTTTTTACCATTCATAGTCCCCAACTCTTCTCATATTCCCATGTGAACCATCTCTAACATAGCCTTAATTCCATCATTTTTTTCCCAGTACATTTAGCAACTTACCGATGAAACCATCACATAATTTTTTTTCAAAATGGATAACATCATGAAAATGTCAGCTATACAGAAAATTATAGAATAATAAGTCAAACAAAATACTGATCACATTTTCCAACTGGTTTTTCAAAAATGTTATTCCAAAAGTAGTGTCCATATCATTTACTTTCTCAAACAGTTGATCAACTAATATGGGATATGATGTTGTAAGTTCTTATGAACATCCATAAAATGATGTCACCTAATATAGGTAATTATACCATTAGGGTATAAATCTAAAATAATCAAGAAACATATTCATTGATGAATGATTCATCCTAATTCAATGTGTACCTTTTTGACAAACATGACACTCTTTAGTTCCGTTAATTCTATATCCTGAAAATTTTCTATTAGATGGAATGTAATTTATCATCCCTCACAACATGGATCTCAACGTGAAATATTTATTTATTTATGAATCATAAAACATAAAATATAAATCATCCCTAAATCAATATGATTCATGGTGTGTTTGGTATAACTCAATCTGTCTCTTTTTATTTAAAATTTACATCAATTTAAGTAAAAACAACAAGTGACATACTGATAACTGAGAAAACATATTTTTATTGTTTTTATATTTTAAAAAAATTATCCATGATTCAGTTGTGAGGTGTAGGATTCAATTTCATCTCAATAAGATGCATGGTGTGACCGGTATGACTCAAAGTGTTACTTTTTATTTATATTTGATATTAATTTCTATAAAAAGAACAAGTGACATAATGAAAACCGAGAAAACAAATTCATATTATTTTTATAGTTAATTAAAATGATAAATTAGTAATTTTTGAGATGTAGGAATCAATCATACATTAATAAGATGCACAATTTTTCCGGTATAACTCAAAGTGTCTCTTTTTATTTAAAATTTCTATGAATTTAAGTAAAAAGAATAAATGACATACTAAAAAACATGAAAACACATTTTCATAGATTTTATATTTTAAGAATATGATATATTAGAAATTTATGATTTTAATGGATCAATATCATCTCAATATGACACATAGTATGATAGGAATCACTCAAAGTGTCTCTTTTTATTTAAAATTAACATCAATTTAAGTAAAAACAATAAGTGACCTACTGAAACTTGAGCAAACACATTCATATTTTTTTTATATGAAAATTATATATTTGTTATTTTTTATGTGTATGGATCAACCAATCCTCAATAGGATTCATTGTGTGGCTGGTATAACTCAAAGTGTCTATTTTTATTTAAAATTGACATTAATTGAAGTAATGACTACAAGTTACATACTGAAAACTCATAAAATACATTCAGATTGTTTTGATATGTTTGGAAAATTATCCATGTGTAATTTGTGACATGTAAGAGTCAACCAAACCTTAATCTAATGCATGATGTGATCGGTATGACTAAGATTGGATTTTACCAGTTTTAAATTTATATTTTAGATCAAAACGTGTCACTCACTAAAAACCAAGAAAACATGCTCAGATTTTCTTGATAACTTGGTAAAATGATTCATAAGTCATTTTTGATGTGTATTAAGTAGTCTCACATCAAACTGACTCACGAAATGACCAGTATGAATCTAAATGCATGTTTCCATATTGAAATTATATATTATTAAAAATACACAATAGATATACAAAAAGAAATGAAAATGAATTCATATTGTTTTGATATTTTATAAAAATTATCCATTAATAATTTGAGACTGGTAGGAATTATCTACACCTCAATATGACACACGGTGTGGCCAGTATAACTCTAAATGTTTTATTGTTTAAAATTAACATTAATTTTAGTAAAATAATATGTGACATACTCAAAACTGGTAAAACACATTCGGATTGTGTTGATATTTTAGTAAAATGATCCATAACTCATTTCAACATATATTAATTAACCCCGTCTTATTAAGACACTTGATATTAACGGTATGACTCCAAATGTATCATTTTTATTAAATATGGACATTTTATTAATGTGTTATTTCATATTAATGTTTAATTTATTTATTTATAGTATTAATAACTTAATATTTTTTATTATATATGTGGAATCATTTTCTCAGGTTGAGATGATTTTTTTGGAAACTGATTCCATGGGCAGATATTTTTTAAAGGGGATCATGGGCATCAAAATATGAAATACTAATTTTTTAGAGTGTTTCTTGGACAATTGTACATGTAATTATATAAAAACATTGTTGTAAATGTAAATAGTAGTGTTCTTTTTCTAAATACCAATGTTGGACATTTTTATATTGAAGATATCAATTAAATGTATATAGAAGGTTTGCTTCTGGGTGTGTTGTTTAAACTGTAAATTTTCATCTGGGTGTGTTTTTATATAAAATGAATACTACACGAGGTTAGGCCTTTATCAATGCTAAAAAAGAATTGACAAAGGCTCCCCTTATCATATCTCTGATTAAAAATTATTTTTTAGCACTTTTAAAGGCCATTTTTAATGGTGTGAATGGGTATATGTGAATTTGTGTTTACCACTCATCCATCTTGTTTGGTTCTCCCTTTAATGTTATATTTATTTATTTATATATATATAGTTATATTTATTCATAAATTAATTTAGGTATATATATATTCATATATATATATATTAATATATATAGTTATTTATATTTATATATTTATATTTAAATATACTTATTTATATTTATATTTATAATTTTTTAGCAGTATATTTATTCATACATTAAAATATGTTTATAAGATTCTTTTTAAATACATTTATAAAATATGTTTGTGTATGTGTGTGTAAATAAATAAATAAATACATATATACAACACACACACACACACACATATATATATATATATATATTATGTGTATCTATAAGTATAATTATATAAATTTATGTATATTCAAATATATTATATATTATTATGTATATTCATATGTTAAAATATATTGATAATATATGTCAGTTTGTTAATACATACACACACTAATATATATATATATATATATATCACTACTAGAAAATTAGGCTATAGCCATGGTTTGGAACCGTGGCTATTTTCCCACAAGCTGTGGCTATAGGTTAGAGCCACGGTTCATTGAACCGTGGCTGGTATTGTCGTAGATATAGGGAAAAACCTATAGCCACACTTTTTGAACTGTGGCTATAGACCTATAGCCATGGTTTCAAACCGTGCCAATAGACCTATAGCCACAGTTTCAACTCTGAATATAGACCTATATCCACGGTTTCAAACTGTGGATATAACCATATATCCACCATTTCAAACCTTGGATATAGCCCTATAGCCACGGTTTCAATCCATGGCTATAGGTTTGGTCCCATAGCAACGACAATACCAGCCACGATTCATTGAACTGTGGCGAAAACCCTTCCCATTTCATAAAACAAAACTACCCCCTAGACAGAAGCCACCCCCCCCCCCACACACCCACATCCCTTGCACAACTTGCACCCCCCTTGTACATCACTTGCCCCCCTACTGGACCCCCATGCACAACAGCCCCCCACCCCCCATGCTGGACCCCCTAGACAACACCCCCCCCCCCATTTCCTGGACCCCATAGACAACAACCCCACGTCTGTTGGACCGCCCTGGACCACAGCCCCCCCACCCCTTATTGGACCACCTAGATATAATCACCATTGTTGATCCCCCTTGCACCACCCCTACTGGAACCCCCCCCCCCTTGAACCCTTATTGGACTAACACCCCCTTGACACCCCCCCCCACACACATCCCATTCACCCCTTGCACACCCCCTTGCACCCCCTTGCAAACCCCTTGCACCCCATACTGGACCCCCTAGACAGAAGCCCCAGCCCCCTGGACATCACCCCCCCCCCCCCCGCTGGACACCCCCGCTGCCGGACCCCCATGGACAGTAGTAGCCCCCTACTGGATCCCCCTAGACAGCACCCCCCTATCGGACCCCCCTTGCACCACCCACTGCTGGACACCCCCACCCCCATGCACCCCTTCGAGACACCCCCCTTGAACCCCCTAGACAGCAGCCGCCCATCCCCAAATACACACATCCCTTTCACCCCTTGCACACACCCCTTTCACCCCCCCCCCCTTTCACACCCCTTTCCCCATTTATAGACCCCCCCTGGATAGCAGCCCCACACCCCGCTGGACCTCATGGACATCAGCAACACCCTACTGGACCCCCATGGACAACAGCTTCCCCCAGATGAACCCCCCTGGACAGCAACCCCCCCTGCTGGACCCCCTGGACAAAAGCCCCCCCCCCATTGTTGGACCCCCCTAGACGACAACCCCCCCCCCCCCCCCCGCTGGACCCCCCTAGCACCACCCCTACTGGACACCCCCCCCTACACCTATACTTCCCGCCCCCCTCACACCCCATGGACAGTAGCCCCCCCCCCCACACACGCACACATCCTTTTCACCCCTTACACACAAACCCTTGATCCTCCCCTTGCACACCCATTTCCCCCTTGCTGGACCCCCTTGACAACAGCCCCCTCTGGACAGCTTCCCCAGCCCCCTGGACAGCAGCCCCTGCTAGACCCCACTGGACAGCCCACCCTACTGAAACCCCCTAGACAGCAGCCCCCCTATTGGACCCCCCTGGATAGCACCCCCCCCCCCCACAATTGGACCGCCCGGGATAGAATCCCCCCTGTTGGACCCCCTGTACTGCCCCCCTGATGGACAACATCCCCCCTACACATCCCTTACACATGTTCTAAGGGATCCTTAGTTAAGCATATTGACTAAGCAGGTTAGCTTCTAGATTTTACCTTAGATGTACCTTCAAAATAATTAGTTGTAGAGGCTTCTTAACATGGTGTTGAGAGATTTGTTTCCCCAGTGCCTTCAGATTTTGTATCCATATTATATTTATAATATTTCAGGGAAAGACTTATTTTAGATTTCTGTGGAATTTTGAGTTATCAGGAACCTCCTATTGTTGCATCTACATCTAGTGCTCCACCTCCCTCGACTTTAGTTGATTTTGATTTGATCTAGTCTATAGTCATGTAATATCTCCATGTTTTTATAGGTTATGTGCATTCATCTCATCAGGATTATTTGAGGCAGATTCTATGAAATGGGTTTTCAAGGAATAGGTTGACCAATTTAATGTGATGACCACTCTAATCAAGCTAGTCAAGGAGGAGAAGATTTCTTTAGTAGTATGGATAGATGATGAAATATTATTATAAACTTTTTCAATCATATAATGCCTTTACTATATGTATCCAATACTATAGTGGCTACCAGCTGAAATTCAAAAGATCAACGGTAATGTGAACTCCAAAGTCTGCACTGCTACATTGGTTAATGTTGCTACAATTCCCGAAAATTTGGACCAGGGCCTTCGACCCCTAGACCCCTGGATCAGGGGCTCGTTGCCCCCTTAAACATCCATTGATCTCATCGTAGAGCTCGACCCATGATAGTTGTAGGCCACAAGAATTCGGCCCAACCAGATTGGGCTACACCAATCCAACAATCTCCCTTGTTGCATCCCATGATGAGAAAGAGGTTAGGAGTGCGATTTTTCTCTAAATCATGATAGTGTGGCTGGTCCTGACGGGTTCACAAATTAATTCTTCATGTTCTACTAGTACATAGTTTGTGATGAGATCCTTAATTCTATGAGGGAGTTCTTTAACCATGCCTCAGTGCCCTATGGAATCAAGTCCAATTTTATTTCCCTGGTCCCAAAGAAGGTAAATGTTCTGGATGTAAATGATTTCAGACCTATTTCTATTGGGAATACCTTTCCAAAAATCATTAAAAAAATTATTTCTATGAGGTTAGGTACCATTGTTCATGGTTTTATCTCCTCAAATCAGCCCCCCAAACAGCCCTTGGACACCCCCGCGGACATCCCCCCTAGACACCCCACCTACACCCTGCCCCATTCCCTATAGACCCCTCCCCCCCAAACCCCCCGGAGAGTCCATGGACACCCCATGGGAAGCCCCTCCATGAAACCCCACTTGTACCCTCCCACCTTCCCTATAGACCCCTCGGCACCCCCCAGACATCCCTTAGACACCACACTTGTACCCTTCCCAACAGACCCCTAGACATCCCTTAGACACCCACCGGACAACCCCTCTTAAACACCCCACCTGCACCCTCCCCCTTCCCTGCAGACCCCCAATACCCCCTGGACAACCCTTGGACACCCGACCTGGAAAACCCCTCCTAGAAAATTCTATATACATCAGGTCCTTCCCTTCGTTATGAAATAATGCTTAATAAAAAATTCCTTTAAACTTTTCCAAAAATACTCTTTGTCTGGCTAATTCTAACTAATAGACTTCCACCACTTATAACTCAGACCCTCTAGTAGGATGGTTACAAAAATAACCATAAGATTCTTATAAATCTAAAGTGGATAAAAATATCCTCAACCTTCAGTACCAAAACCAATTCATCCTAATAATATTTTTACCCAGAAATTATTGTGGGGTTACCATCCTGATTCTAGGGTTCCTAGGAGTGATTTCAAGATTTATTTATTCAAGGACTTTGATTCGTTTAGGTTGGAATTCATAAGGGATGCTTTGGTTCTGCTCAGCCTTCCGGCTATGTTCTCATCTTAGGTTAAATGATGCATCTCTACCCCAATGTTCTCGGTGAACATTAATGGAAGTTTACATGGCCACGCTTTGTGGAAAAGAGGGCTCAGAAAAGGGGATCCTCTTTCACCTTTACTTTTTGTGATTTGAATGGAGTTTTTCTCATTCATCCAAGAACATGGGATGCTGGGGGCTCGTGTGATGGCTGGTATGGGCTGGAGTGGCTGGTGCAGGTGGGACAGAAGGCGGCAGGGGGTGGAGGTGGATAGTGCGGGCGTGAATAGGTGGCATGGGTATGGTGTGATCTGGATTACAGGTGGCAGGGGGTTGTTGGGCATGTGGCAGGGGCTAGTGCGTGCTGGGATGTAGGAGGTTGAGGGTGGGTAAGGGATGGAACTTGTGTATGGGGCTATTTTGTAGGTGGTAGAGGGATGGAATGAGTGTTTTGTAGGATGATGGGGGGTGGTGGCTGGTGTGGGGTCTAGTGCGGTCTAGATTGTAGGTGGTTGGGGGCTGGAGAAAGCTCGAATTCCAGTGGAAGGGGGCTGTAATGCTGGTGGAAGGGGGCTCGTTGAAGGTGCTGGTGGATGGTGCGGGATGATTTGAAGGTGGCAGGGGGGTTGTTGCTGGCTGGAATGCTGGTGGCAGCGGGCTAAATTGATGGTGGAAGGGGGCTGGTGTGGGCTAGATGTGGCCGAAGTAGGGCCAAATCACAGCATTATCGCGTCTTGACCACGGCGTGACTGCGGCACGACTGCGGTGTGACCGTGGCGTGACCACGGTGTGACCTCAGCATGACCGCAGCATGTTGGCCCAGTCCAGTGACATTCGAGGGGTAGCATATTTCGACCAGGAGAGAAGGGAGCTGGAGGAGGTGGGGCAACATTTCGGTCATCGCCCAGCCGGTAGAAATTTTGATTAGTAAGTCTCAACATTGATCACAATACTCATGGAATACTATCAATGAAAACCACTACAGGGTGTCATCCTGGAGCATGTCCAACTCACGATATTACCGCGGTGTGACTGCGGCGTGACCACTACGTGATAGCGGCGTGTTTGCCTGGTCCAGCGACATCTACGGGGCAGTATCATCCAGTCAGGAGCATTGGGAGCAGGAGGAGGCACGGAAACATTTCAGTCTTCACCCCTCCGGAAGAAATTGGTATTAGTAAGTCTCAATATTGATCACTAGTCTCATGGAATACTATCACTATGAACTGTTGCAGGGTGTCATCCTGGAGAAGGGCCAAATCATGGTGTGACCGCAGTGTGACTGTGTCATGACCGCGGCGTGACCGCAGTGTGACCGCGACATGACCACGGCGTGAACGCAGCATGTTGGCCCGGTCCAGCAACATCCACAGGGCAGCATCTTCAGGCCAGGAGCAAAGGGAGCGGGAAGAGGCAGGGCTACATTCCGTTCATCACCCCGCCTTTAGAAATTGTGATTAGTCAGTCTCAAAATTGATCACAAGACTCGTGGAATACAATCACTACGAACCGCCATAGGGTGTCATCCTGGAGCAGAGCCAAATCACGGCATTACAGCGGCGTGACCGTGGCTTGACTGCAACGTCACCGCGGCGTGACCGCGGTGTGACCGCAGTGTGACCGTAGCGTTACCACAGTGTGTTGGCCGGGTCTAACGACATCTATGGGGTAGCATCATCCAGCTAGGAGAAAAGGGAGCGGGAGGATGTGGGGCAACATTCCGACCGTCGTCCCCACCAGAAAATGATAGAACAGATCAACTATTTAATATTCAATAACATGGGATCGCTAAAGAAAGTTATAGTGAGCGACACAATGTTGAAACATCTAAAGGTCTACAAAACGACAAAAAATAATCATACACCCTACACAAACCATTTAAAAATTCATTCACATTGCCTAAATGTGGAAATTTTATTTATAATATTCAAAGCATGAAATGGAATGTGTCATGGTCAAGGCATATGCCTACTTGGGAAATGTCATTTGAGTTAAACGAGTACGATAAGAAAATTTATATTATTCAAAGAAAAAAAAACAAACTAGCCACAAAACAAACACCAATAAGAGGAATATGAAGGACTCACATGAAATCTAAACATGATACAAATAACTATCACTACACTTTGGTTTAGAAGACAATGCAACTCCAATGGAGGGGTTTTATTATAAAATCATGGCATTGTATTATCACATAATTCATTTAATTATATTTAACATTAATTCTAAATCTCAATCAGCACAAATCAAATGCAATAATTTAAGCAACTAGATCAACATAACTATCACTGTGAGTTTTCACAAATAGTGAACCTCCTTTGGAGGGGTTTAATTATAAATACATGACTTTTTTTATCAAATGAAACAACTATATTAAATAACATTTATTCAAGATATGAAATTCAATATAATAAGACGAATTAAGAAAGAATCTAAATTCAATTTAAAACATTATTGAATTAAAGAGGCTAGAAGTGGGATCCTACCTCAAGGTGGAACCAAACCGTCCACTTCAACTCTTGGAGCTTTCTATCTAAAAGTTTCTACTCCCCCACTGGGTATACTCACCTTCACACACATCCAAGGACACATAGCCCATATGCACACATCTTCATGGCCATGACCATGTGCAAGGGGATCCTTGCACATATGCTTATATGCACATACTAGTCTCCACTCACCAGTGTATGAATATATATATATATACATGGGCACAAATATCCCCATATGAGCATAATCACTGCCATGGTTGACTATACACGTAACAGGGGAACCCACATACATATACATTGTAACCTATTCACACACATGGAAGTCACCCTTAAATTGGATAATCGAATCCAACGAGTAGGGATCAACGCACTACACAAAGGATATTAGGAACATTAAAACACATAAAGGATTCAACATAACTATTGGGAAACTAACCAACGTCATTAAATCCTTACCTCGGTTAAGAGAACCAAATCCTCCTGAACCAACACAAAATGATCCAACCCCCTACTCAAAACATAATATGGAGTCAAAAACACTGAAATCCCTAAATACATGAGGTGAGAGAACATATCAAAACTGTATGCATTATATAACACTTTATAATTTAATAAAATATAGTTAACCATTCAACTACCATCTTCCCCATGAACCACTACTCTTCAGACCTCTCCCCTACCCCATATCCCCTTCCCCCTGCCCCCCTCCACCCTCCCCCTACCCCTGCCCCCTGCTCCATACCCCCTACCATGATGACCTTCCAACTACCCCCCTCCACCTTTCCCCCTACCCCCTGCCCCCTCCATCTAGCCCCCTAGCCTTCATAACCCCCACTGTACAGCCCCCCATCCCCCTAGCCTGAACCGTCCCCCTAGAATGCACCACCCCCTAGCCTGCACTAGCCACCTAGCCTACACCCCCCCTACAAGTCAAAAATAATCACTGGAGAAGACTGTGGTGTCTGAAATGAGAGGATTAATGAATAAAATGGAAATCATAAATGAAATAATTTCAACCATGATATATAAGTATAAACTACCACAAGAGGATATTTATATATATTCTTATATGCATAATCATGGGCTATGTTTTGATGCTAGTTCTCTGCATAGCATGCATCCCTATCCACAGACATAGCCTATCATGATAAAGAATACACAAAAAAATACAGTTCATGTGAAGACATTGAGACAAATTAAAACTCATAAATATATATTCGGAATGAGTTATACTAATAAAAGATTAGAAGAATGCCTGGGGAGGAAGCCGTTTCGAAAGGATCATCAGCATTTGAGAAATAATATTTGAAAAATGAGGTCCGATGGAAATTTACTCCCATAGATTGTACTAAAAAGAATAGCATAGTGGTTATCGAATGAAAGGACCAAAAGTAGCATTGTGTTGAAATTTATTGTAATTACCTCTCAATGTCATCAAGGATTACGATGCTAAATTGTGACATAAAGGCATCCTCAAATACCTAAATAGAACAGGTGAAAAAATGACTAAAAGTATACAGTATAAATTATTAAAATTCAATAAGAATAAACAAATGGATTGATGGATATACAATAGTTGAATCTATTAATTCATTAGGCATGTTTCTGTTGAGGGGGAGAGAAGGATTGGCACTAGCAGGTGGCTCTGATCTCCCTTATATAGTGAAAATCTATTTTTCTGAGGCTAGGGAGGCTGTGTAATTTATTTTTAGGAAGAAGCTGAAGGAGGCTCAATAACCACATGAGGTTTTATCCTACTAAGACCCCCCTTCCCCTCCCCCTGCACAACCCCCCCCTACAGACCCACTTGCCCACCTACAGACCCTCCTAGAATCCCCCTCCCCCTGCCAGTCCCCCCATGTAGGGTCTTATATATTGGTTGTTTTAATGTGGAACCATGGATTCTAGATCATCCTTTTACATTTTTATTGTTGGTATGATTTATTTATACACATAGAGGTTGACCAGTGTATTGATAACCCTCCACTACAAGATATTTATAATGGGAATCGGGTGAGGGCGATAGTAGTCATTTCATCAGAATAGTGGTATGAAATTTCCATTTTTAGGTGATCATGGGTTTTAGTAGATTCGTGGGACCTTATTCTACCCATACACCTATTTACAAGGGTTGGGGAACCTCACCTATCAAATCTATTTCTTGGAATTCCATAAGATAATTTGAATCAAAATTTGAGTGTTTTTATATGATTATGGTGACTAATATTCCCTTTTTTACTCATTATATCATTTTTTAAGGATATGAAATTCTTAACGGGTTCACAAATCCCTGAAGTTGATGTCCAATTATACCCATCCTCTATAGGATAGTCACTTGAGGTATTTTAGGCTCATAAGTTAATGAACACGAGGCTCATCACCCAAGGAATTCCATGCTCATCGCATGAAGAAGGATGGGATTATAATACATTAGGAAAGGTGAATCATCATATTTTTATAACATAATAAATCATATACATTTCAAAAATGCATGTTCCGACATCTCTATAAGTATAGGATCACATCACCAGTAAAATGGATGCCCATGACTTCAAGAGAATTATTTCCCATGTTTTATCCAAGGATTCAGATTTCCTATAACACGGGTACTCACACTTCATTGATCCATATTCATACTCAAACAATATTCAATTCAAAATTAAAATATTTTCATCATTAATGGATCTAATTATGAGGGAGAGTGCTCCTTTGTTCTCAAATATTTATCAGTATAATCCTTTCAATCATAAATATAAGTAAAAAAAATTATTAATAATTTTTTTTAGGTTTCCTAAAGAATATATGAGCACATTATCAATGGATATATTCATATTCTTCTTTGAAAAAGATAGTGGTTGTTAAAAAATAATTTTTTAAAACAATAAAGAAATTATGGAAACATGTTTTTAAAACAATCAGGTAATTATATAATTAAAATTAAAGGTTTAGGCAGAGGGAACCTACCTCAACCTCAAGACCCATTGGTTTTGATGATGAAAACTAGAATCTTCATTTTTTCTGCTTGCACGCATATGAAACTTCACTTATATATAATGACACCTAGCCCCTATGTACATATTTTCATGGCCAAATATTCATAATGGGGTCCTTAGATATATGTTTATACATGAATATACCCCTTTACACTTACACATATATGCATTTTTCATATGAGTTTGATTGGTATAGAATATTCTAAAACAAGTTCTTCTATTTTTGGACACATTTTTAGAATATAGAAAAAGAAAATTTTTATCTCCATACACATGAGTCATATATATATAGGAAATCTCAAATTCATGGAATAAATAATCTTGGATGTTGTAATTACCCAAATAACTATCAGTAAAATCCATTCATCCTAAAACATTAGTGAATTTGGTATTATAAGGACCTAAACATAAAATTTTTAGATTATTTATCATGTTACCAATATTATAATATTAAAATTCTAATATTTAGACATTCTGACAAGAAAATATGTATAATCCATTATTCCTATTATAATTTCAATGTAATGTTGTAACAAAGTGACAGATGATTGAGAGAATAAAATATCCCATTCATTGAAAAAAATATGGTGGAGTATCCACATCCTAGAGTCACTCTATCCATATTAGGAAATGAAATGGAAATGATGTGACTATAGTGAAATTATACCATCCTGATTCAATAGATCTGCTAATTTCTAACAAAATGTGTTAGGGGCCTACTCGAGATTGGTTCTATGACTAGCTTCATCTTTTGATTGAGTATGAATTTTTGTAAAAAATGTGTTTAGATCTTGTATTTTATGTTTTATGGATTCTAGAACTATGTTTTTTAATGATAGTGGTGCCTTTATTCTTCCCATGTGAGCCACATATTCATTCATCTCTACAGTCTGTATAGAAATAAAATCATGATGTTTCACTTCCTCTATACTTATGATATTTAAATCAGTAGTTTTATCCATTAAATATATTGTATGGTGGTTGGAAAAATAACCTTGATGATATCAAATTCATGGGTGTGTAAATCCTCTCAATAAGTGAGAACATTATGAACAAGGGTGTTCCAATGTCGATAATAAAACACACCTACACCTAGGACAAGGAACATTTTTGATGGTTATCATCTTTATTAGAAATTTTCATTAATGGATTATATATGACGATAGTTTAAACCTTGAACCAAGTCCAATTTCATTAAACCTGATGCTAGATGACAATATTGGGAACCATACTCTGTTTACCATACACTATAGGTATATAATATAGAATTTTATTTTTCATGGAAATATCTTCTTTAAATTGTTTCATAGTTGTAAGAAAGTCCTCCATCATTGCATCCTTTTTAACATTAGGGGATGAAATTGATAGTTTATCATTGATCAGATGAATACCTTACACTATTCCACTTAGAAAAATGTAATTAGGTCTTCCAGCACTTGTAGTAAAACATGTGGAGTCTTCACCAATCTCAAAAAAAATATCATTAGGATGAAACTCCCTCAAAATTATTAGAATCTTTGGATATAATTATTTCCCCCCAAATAAATTATAAGGATAGTATGACATGAAATGATCTTTGAGAACCCAATTTTTTATACACCCATCAAATGTGTTTCCCCAACAACCCATTGGTATAGTATTCAAACCAAAACATGGAATAACCCCATGAAAATTTATTTGGACCATTCTCAAGATGTAATGAAATTTCTATGTCAGAATCCCCATGCATCATCATCGACCACATTTAATAAAGGAAAGATGGGTTATATTATCTCTAAATATTCATTAGAGGTAAATATGTAACCTGTTTTAGATGACCAAATTATCGTGAGAACCTATAAGGATCAAAATGACTTGAAATGGTTACTAAATTGATAAAATAATCCCAAATCCCATCTCACAACAAGATAATGTATGAAATTTATTCTAAATTCCCTCTATCATTATCTACCACTGCACCAAAATGTGTTGAATAAATAATTAACCCAAAATGAACATACATTAAAAAATAAATAGGACTATCGAGTCATTAATTTTAAAAGAATAAGACCATATACCATATATTCATTGTTCACTCCACATCGAGTATTGGTTTCTGATTCAAGACAGAATAGAAAAAAAAATTCCTTGATGATAGGGGGTGGGGGTGTCGACCTCGGCGTCCGGGGTGTTGAGGGTTGTGGGGGAGAGCCGTTGGTATGGATGGGAGGAGGTGGGGAGGCCGCTTAGAGCAGCTTCCATGGAGGAGGAGGATCATGGGGAGGAGGGTCGCGATGAGGAGGTGTTGTGGGTATTGAGGGCTGTTGGCAAGGAGGAATCAGGGAGGAGGTGTCAGGGAGGGGTCCGAAAGGAAGAGAGGAGGTGGGGAGGCTACTCCAAGCAACTTCTATTTATGAGGTGGTTCGTGGCAAGGAGGCGTCGGGGTGGGCGTCGAGCTGTTGAGGGGTTTTGTGGTCGATGGATTGAGTGGAAGGATGATGAAATGAATTGGTCGGGGTATTCAGCCACAGAGTTGTGGCTAATTGTGGGGGTGTAGCAATGGATTTTTTAATCTGTTGATTTATAGGCGTGGCTATAGCTCAATTTCCTAGAAGTATATATTTATATAGACACACACACACAAACAATATACAAGTATATAAGTATTCATATATTTGTGTTTGAAATAAAATGGACAATATTTTTTATTTAGATAAGGCTTATATATTGAGAAATATATTTTATATGTAAATATTTTTAATTATTTATTTATAAAAATAAATTTTTATATGTGAATATAAAAAAAATGTATGTATTATTATATATTTGGTTATAAAAAACATTACATTATAAAAATGATAAAAATTAAATGCCAAAATAATAATATTAATTTAGTACCTATGATTAAATTAATTCCCCGCTGAAAAATACAAAATATAGCCTCTGAAACGAGGCTGAAATTCCATAAAATGTTAAAAAAAATTTGGTATCCCGACTAAAAACTCAGTTTTGGTGGAATTTTTGTTCTTTTTTTTCCTTCATATTTTTCATAGAGGGTTGTCTTATGTCACCAGTTTGTAGATCTAGTCGTAATCTTCGATTTGTTATGTAGTAGATCTCAAACAGACACCAGAATCAAATTTTATTTTAGTTTGATGTTTGAGTTGAGTTTTCAATTTATTTTAGATATTTTATTAAATTTTTTATTTTTTGTGTCTTAAATTTAATATTAAATGAATATTAATTGATAATAATTATTAAATTATTACTGAATAATATTTTTTAAAGTATTTTATAAGACATTTTTATTTAACATCTTATATATTATGTGTAAATGTATATCCATACTTTTCTAAATAATATTTAAAAAATAGAAATTATATTTAGATCAATATCAAAATATTTATATATATTAATAAATTTTATTTTATAATAATTTTTTGTTTATGGTATTTTATTTTTTTCATAAACATTATTATTAGAAAAGGATGGGAAAACACCTCTATTAGGAAAAGAAGATGCCCTTTTAAGATGGATTGAGATAGAACCCATTGCATAACTGAATCCACAAACACAACCTACACCAAAAAAATACATGGAAATTGTAAATGTAAGTAAATATAACTACCTCAAAGTCAAATCCATTTATCCTAAAATACTACGGTACCAAAACCTATAGTTAGATTTGTTTGAAATCCACCAAGGTATTTATCCATCCATTTGAACACCAACCTAGAAACCCAAACCATAACTTTCATTGGGAACTATGGGGATCATCATCATGGTGGACAGATCTGCTGATAATCGAGGCAATCTTCTTGAAAATTCACCATCCCCAACTAGAGCGGGTTCTTCCTCTCATGTTATCGACACATTCATCGAGTAAGGTTTGACCATTTTTATTATCCTTCACCATCGCACCTAGGTTTGAGTCTTTGCTTTAGTCACCATGATGACCTGAGGCCTTCCTTTCCCACTAGCCATGGCGCATCCCTACCAACCCACACCACCGAGCAGGAGTTCAGATCTTGCCATTGACCCCTTCGTTAAGTTTACGTTAATTTGTTTTATCTTCATGTATTTGAAATTAATATATATTCATATTGTTTCAATTCTTTATAAAATGTTCCATAAGTCATTTGTGATGTGTAGAAATCTTCCCCACAACAATCTGATGCATGGGGTGAGCAGTATGACTCCACTAATGTAGATATGGCCATTAACTTCTCGTAAAACAAGAATTTACAGTGTTAAAAGTCATTATTATCCCCAGAACAACTAAAAGGGGTCATTTTTATCATATCTAAAAAACTGTTAATAAAGGACCCTTTTATCAATGCAAAAAAATTACTGAATAAAGGGTCCTTTATTGAAGCTTTTTTAGCGCAGATAAAAGTCATAAATGATAAATTTTTTCTATAAATTGGAGGCTGGGACCTCCCCCCTTTTATCTGCGCTCGATCACACATTTTAATAGTGCTTGTCTGTCCTCACACCCCTTCAATGGCTTAGAATCCGCCCACCATTTAATAGTACTAGGGACCTACATTGCCCACACGTTCACACCCCTTAGTTGGGTTTAGAAACTAAGACCCCCCATATAATCTCTCTTATTTTCCACTCCCATATATCATTTTATTTTTTATTTTATGATACATCTATATATTTATAATTATTTCATTATATTTTTTATCCATATATATATATATATTTAAATACATATGTAAAATATGTGTTTGTGTGTGTGTGTGTGTGTGTATGTGTTTATAAATATATATATATATTTACATATGTCTGTGCATATATAAATATAATTTTACATATTTTTATTTAGTTAAATATATTATATGTTAATATTTAAATACATACATAATAATATATTGATAAATATATATCAGTTTGTCAATCGCACAAAAAATTATTTATATACATATATACATTATATATACACTAATTGTATATATATATATATTTATTTATTAAAAATAAAATGGATATTATTTTTTATTTAGATAAGGATTATATATTTAGAAATACAGTTTATATGTAAATATGTTTACATATATATTTTTAAAATTAAATTTTATTATGTGAATATATACAAAATATGAATATATTTTTATATATTTGATTATAAATAAAAGTAAATTGTTAGAAATGATAAAATTTCATAACATTAATTAAAAAATGAATGTAATACAAGTGAAAAAATTCATTCCCCGCTGAAAATGGGGAATATACCCCCCTTAAATGAGGCTAAAAATAGATTAAAAGTTAAAAAATTAGGAAACACCAACTAAAAAATCAGTTTTAAATCCCTTCTAGGGACTTTTTGGGCCAAAGAAGAAATAATAGGAGATTCCACAATCATTAGTGTGTAGATATTGTCACAATATTAGATTTTTTAGGTGGTAGAGCTCAAACAGAAACTCGAATCGAATGTTATGACCTTTTGAAATCTGAGTATCATTTTCAATTTATTTTAGATATTTTATTAATTTTTTTATTTTTTGTGACATCAAATTGTTAATAAATGATAGTTACTCAATAATAACTATCAATTTATTAATTAATAATATTATTTAAATTATTTTATAATCCATTTTCACTAATTGTTTATATTTTATGTGTAAATGTATATTTATCAATAAAGAAAACATATTTTAACAAATATATATTTTTTTCAAGGAAATATAATTTTATTTAAAACATATGATTTATCAGTTCTAGGAAAAAAACACTGATAAATCCCCCCATTATCAATTCTACTAAAAACACTGAAAAAGGGAGTCCAATTAATAGCCCAAAAAACATTGATAAATAGGTACCTTTATCAGTTCTAAATAACACTAATAAATGGGTTACTTTTAACAGAATTTTTAGCTCTATTAAAAGAATTTTTTACCATTTGTTTTTTAGCACTGATAAAGGTACCCACATTATCAACACATTTTTTTGCTTTGTTAAAGAGTGGCCCTGTGTAAAGTAGTTTTTGTGGTAGTGATCCACGTGTGTCCTTTTATTTAAAAATGGCCTTTTAAAAATATTTTTTTTCATATTTATGTTTAATTTGTTTCTTTATAGTATTATTAAATAAAATGTGTTCTTATATAGGTGAATTCATTTTCTCGGGTTCAGGTGGTTTTTTAGCAATTGATACCATGATTAGGCATTTTTGAGAGGGTGTCTCATGTGCCAAATATAATTAAACATTGATGTTTTTAAATGTCTATAGATACTAAATGAAAATGTAATTATACAAAATATTGTTTGAAATATTTATAATATGATTTTTCGTATTTTTAATTGAAATTTTATTTCAATTAAATTATGAATTTTCATCCAGGTTCATTTCTTTATAGGTGTATTTGGCGCAATGTGTTGTTATTCAAACAGCACAATGCAATAGTAGGGCAATTATCATCATTAATGAAAACAATGATAATGGGGTCCTCGTTTTAATGATGCTGAGGACAATAATTTTTTTTAGCACCATTATATCTCTCTACATATTGTTAAATGGTTTATCTGTGGTTGTGGAAATTCAATTTTTTTAGTGACAATGATATCCTTATATAGGCATAAATTGAAAAGGATTTGAAAACATTATGGTTATAAAACTAATAAGTACTTATTGCTTCACTAGATGAGGGATGAGGTAAATTCATCATATAGTGGAAGTACAACAATATATCACCATGTATTTCATGCTGGTGTGATGACCAGTTATTTGGAAAACAAATAATTATTTTTAAAATTATGAAAATTTAAAAAAAAATCATATTTTCCATTAATAATTTAAAGACCAAAAAACAAGTACAAAATTATTTTTCTTAATGATATATTCATCCAAAATTCTCATTCAATTTAAAAAATATCAATTTTTTTTAAATATAAAAACTCATTTTTCATTATGAAATTCAAATAAAAAATTTAAATGAAATAAGATATTTACTTAAAAAAATAATTTTTCTGAAAAAAATAATAAACTAAATTTATATTTATGAAAAAATTAATAAATACACTATTTTAAAAATAATGTTATAAAAAAATATATATTCCAAATAAAAAAAAATATTTTATCAAAAAAATATTTATCCCCTATAAAATTTAATTAATATCCAATTTAACATCTTAAAAAATTAATTTAAATAAATTATATTATTTTAAAAATAAAAAATTAAATAACCCTTTTGATTATGATGTATTTGGAAATTAAAAATAAATTTTCTTATTTTATATTAAAAAAATTTAAAATATTACATTTTTCTAAATGATCCCATTGTATATTTAAAATATCAAAAAATCCCCCTTTTCCTATCAATAAAAATGAAAATAATTATTTAGAAAATATAAGGTTAAAAGTAACAATTATACATTTTTCCTTTAAAATTACATTAGAAGAAAGGTTATCTATTTAGTTTTTAAAAATGGATATTTTTAAAAAAAATGTATTTTTAATTAAGGTATATTTATTATTAAATTGTAATTGATTGATTTTACTTTACGGATATTTTAGTTTTTAACATAAAATAAAAAAACAATGATTTATTTAGTTAAAGGGGGATATTATATTTTCAATAAACAATGTTTTTTTCTATGATTTTTCAAAGTATTTTTTATTATATTTTAAAATCGTAGTAATGAAATTTATTTTAATTCACAATATTTTCTTTTAAAAAAATTATTTATCATTGAATTTTTTAACTGAAAAAATTTTAGTTGATTTATTGATATGAAATAAGTCAATATATTTTTACTAAACCGGGTCTTGGCATCTGTGAACGATGTTCACAGAAGCCACAATGCTAGTCAAAAATAATCAATAAGTTATTGCATAAATATTTTAACATTAATTTTTTTTAGAAAAACAATAGTTTTATTACTGATAGTAATATAAATTAATTTTGATGGATATGAGATGTAATATATAATATGCAATTAATATTATGTTTTTGGATGAATTAGAAAATATTAAAAGGCAATTTTTGTATCCAAAATGATGTTAAAAATAAAAATCTCACAATGTAATTACATACATATATTAGTTTCAATTACATGTTTAATGTAAAAATAATAAATGATGTCAATGTCTTTGTTTAGGATATTTCTTTATGTCACATCAATGCATTTGAATACATATTTACACCATAGGTCTTGGTGTGTGTGGAATCTGCATGCACAACTACATGTCTGTGTAAATGTTATTGGGAATTCTTAACCCCAATCCAGTTGGAAAGGGTTTCCCTCATACACATATTTAACACACTAGACACCCTCATAATTGATCCATGATATCCCAATAATCTCCCCTCACAACCACATGGGCGATGAACAGAGAAGATTTTTTAGTCATCGGGAAATTCAAAGTGCTCAAATGCAACTCTACATCAATCACTACTAAAAAACATATTTTTAATTAAAAAACCTCTGTCATCGATAAAAAAGTGTTGATAGTCGACACACTATTAAAAGGGGGGCCTTTTATTAACATTCAAATAAGCGATGCAAAATTTTCCTTTTATCAGCACTAAAAAAGAATTGATAAAAGTAAAAAAATATTAATTTTTTGTAAATTAGAGGGTATAACCTTTTTTTAATAGCGATCTTTCAACAATTCTAGGAAGCCCCGCCCACGTGCACCACCACCCCCGATTTAACTGTGATATGGACAAATCCCCCACCCCTTAACAATGTTAGTCATCCCCTGCACCCACATGCACACCCCTGCCTCTGCTTGGATTTGAACTCGAGACCTATCCCTTGAGCGTCTGCACCATTACCACTCAACCATCATATTTTGATCTCCCATTAATGATATATATATATATATATGTATAGTTATATTTATTCATAAATATATATATATAAGGATGGGGCCGAAACTTCATTTTATTATTAATGCAAAGAAAAGTCTGCTTTTAACTGGGCAGAGGGAGACCCATTACATAGCCTGAAGTCCCAGTGGGCATGTATCGCAATACAAAGTGCGCAGGCCCAAAATTTTGGCCTAAGGACCATTTTTTTATTAGTAATCTGGCTGCTACAGTGCCCTCCCTCTGCTACTGTACCCGCCGATAAACAGTACCACCACCGCTACAGTACCCGCCGATAAACAGTGCTGCTACAATACATGTAGCCCCATGGGATTTGAACCCCCATTTTTCATGTAGGATTACGGGGTGCTTACCACTGAGCCAAACCCCATCTACGTGTATATATATATATGTAGTTAGTTATATATGTGTATATATATATGGTTATATTTTTTTATCAGCATATTTATCTATATATTAATATATATTTACAAGATTATTTTTAAATTCATTTATAAAATATGTTTTTGTGTGTCTGTATAAATAAATAAAAAAATAAATACATATATAAAATAGACACACACACACACACTAATATATATATATAGGCAAACATACAATATATATATATAAATATTCATATATTTGTGTTAAAAAAAATGGATATTAGTTTTTATTTAGATAAGTCTTATATATTGAGAAATATATTTTATATGTAAATATGTTTAATTATTTATTTATAAAATTTAAATTTTTGTAATTCCATTGAAAATAATCTAGAATAAAATGATGTGCAATGACAGAACGTTCGTTTATGGTGGTTAAATAGTTTCATCCTAAATTCCATCACCCTTATGTTAATTTCCACATCCCTTGACGATTACAATTATTTAGGTCATGATTTTCCAAGATGGTTTGTTGTGATGAATTACTATCTCAATTAACTCTTTGCAGTGACAATCCGTCTTAAAAAACATGTTGCAAAAGCCATTATTTTTAGTGGTATATAAATATTATAACAGAGTGATGCGAACTATATAAATAAATATACCAAAATCATAATTAAATTTTTTTATATGTATCCCATAATATAATTTATAATCATATGTTTGTGATTATATATATATGTGTGTGCGTGCTATTATATATTATAAAACATATAAATAATATATCAAAATATTTGTACATATAAACTATATAATTTAAATTTTCAATTCATATTTAATAATGTTTTATTATTAACATTATTTTCATTATTTATACAATAAAAAATATTCAAAATTTTATTAATCAATAAAAATATTTAATAATTGGGTTTTCTAGGATTTTCAATGAAAATCAAAGCACTAATCAGCTAGCTGAAGCCCTGCTTCCCCGCACACCATCTTCGTCTCCACCTCGATTCTTCCAGCTCGCCCACGATGACGAAGGTCAGTCGCAAAGCGTTCCCGCCTTGACCGCGCTCCGCCCCGCCATGGCCGCCAGCAGCGACCACGCTCTGCCCTGCCATGACTGCCCCACATGCCGCGACCACGCTCTGCCCATCACGTTGGCACATCCATATACTGCCCCACGCACCTTTCACCTCCACCATGACCTCCCGGAGAGACTGCACCGTGCTCCGCCCTGCACGCCTACACATCCACATCCAACCTCAACTGCGTTCCGCCTCCGCAAAGAGCTCCTGGATTGGTGCAACATCCATATGATCCCAACAATTGGGTACCCTGTGGGAGGGCCGATTTCCGATGTAAGAGTTGTGGTGCATTCGGGATCTCCTACCATGGGTACCCCTGGGGCCTGTTCCCAGGCGAATGGGACCACTAGACACAGCCCAACATAATAATAATCCACATGTGTTGGCACCCCAGGGTTCTCCGTTGTCGGGGTTTGTATAGGTTTCAGATCTACTTTCTTGGGTACCCCGGGGCGGAGATCCCAGGCGAAGGGGACGGTTGGACGAGGATCCTCGTAGTCGGTTGGACGAGGTACCTCGTAGTCCTCCTCTATTATCTGTCGCGATAAGATCAGAGCATTGGTGATAATTGAAGACCCCATCGTCGGATTCATCATGGGTCGTGGGACTCTAACTGAATACTTCGGATTTTTTTCCTTTTCTAAGGATGTTCCGCCAATACACAACTTCCACTGGGTTCCAATCTATCTCTATAACATCTTCATCTTCATCGTCACGCAGTGAGGGGTTTCAGAGAAGAGGGTAATCTGAGTGGGAGGGTTTCAGTTTTAAAACATACCCTCTTTCCTTATATAGTACCATCATCCTTTATTTTTGCGATACCCAAATATTTTATTTATAACACCAATTAATATGAGGAAATATCCATCCCTATTTATAGAATGTTATTTAATTTATTAATCGAATATTAAAAATATAGTAAAACTACCCAATTTATTTATCTATTATGAGTATTGTTAATATTATATATAAAAATGAAATCTAAATTCTAATCCAATTAAATTAATTATTAATAACTAAATAACGATTTTTTTTGAAATGATAATAAAATAGTAAAATTTATTTTTGTTCTATGATATCAATTTCTTTTTTATTTATAAATAAATTTTAAAATTAATAATAATAGATTTCTCTTTAATTATGCTAGTTTAGGTTGTTAAATGTGTGTTTCAATATATAATAATATATATCTAAAAATAGTGTTTAAAAAAATAAATGGGTTGTAAATGGATTTGAGTTCGAAAAAATAAACTGATCTAGGATTCGATTATCCAAAATTTCTTGCATACTTGACGGGACGACATCCCTAATGCTGGGGGATATTTAATCAACATTTAACCCTAATTATCAAAGTTGCATATTTTAATATTTTTAATGAATTTTAATTTAATAATGTAGAATTGATTTTGAGAATATTTGACCCGCATCTACTATTTAATGTTGGTTTTAATTCAATAATCTATCATTGACTCGTATCAACCTCTATCAACATTTAGTATATATATATATATATATTTTCAATCTTTTGATTTTTTATCTATCCATTCATAAATGGAAATATATTTTTGTAGAGATTACCCCCAAGGGGTGGGGAAAGAGGTGGTCAACAAAACTACTATTTGGAAACCAAATAAAAAAGAACCAAAGTGTTATACTAAATTGATTATTGGTTAGTAAAAATTTTATTTGGTTAAATGATTTTTTTGGTCTTGATTATTAATTCTAATAACCAAAAACTGATAAAATAACTGAACTTAAATTTTTTTATTTCTTTTTTAATTTAATATTTTAAATAACTTATAACACATATTATAACAAATAAAATACATTTTTATTTATAAATTTATATTTATTTTCATATAATTTGTTCGTTTATAAAATTTCAGAATTTATATATAATTTATAGTTTATGTTCGACAACATTTAGGTAGATTTTTTTAGTAGGCTTTCTCCGACGATCAAACATTGTACAAAGGTTTGTCCACCCAATAAAAACTATGATTTTCGTAGTAGCAGTTCATAAAAAAATATAAAAAAAATAAAAAGTTAGTGATATATAATTCACATATGATATTTTATGTTGTTAATTACTATATATATTAATGATATTATAATTCATACTACTAATTTTATTATTATTTATTATATTGGAAATTTTAAATTAATTATAAATTAAAATTTTAAATGTTAATTTATAATTTTTTTATAAAATTTTAATTACACTGTTAAATAACTATCTTTTTAAATTATATTAACAATTACTCAATATATTAATGAAATTATCAGTTATTAATTTTCATAATTATTTAACTATTTTTTAATAATGATATCTTTAAACAAAATGTCCCTTTTATTTTGAAAACACAATCTTTGAGTTATATAAATCACATCATATGTCCACATGACATGTAGTTAATTACTACACATAATAAATGAGTTATGAATCCACTACTAGAAAATCATCGTTTAGTCATGGTAATTTTTTGATTTGGTGAAAGTTTAAACCTCCGCTAATGTTGATGTTGGATTCCAACATGTGGTGGATCCTCCCATTCACTACCACAAATCAAAGTAAGGGATGCATCAGGTTTTATAAAAGCTAATAAGAAAGCACTATAAAAGGAGGGGGGGTTTTATCACCACAGCCTAAAAGTGTTGATAATTCTTCCCATTATAAGTGCTAATGAAATGTTGATAAAGGTGTACCCTTTATCAGCACTTTCATTATAACTGATAAAGGGGGCCATTTTATTCAAAAAAATAACAATCCTCAAACCCAAGATATCAAACAAAGGTAAAGTACATAATTCTAGAGGAAAATATGAAATCCATCAATTAAACCCCCCCTGATTCCCAAAAGTAGCCAACAAATGAACCGCACAATTTCCCTCTCTCCAAGCAAAGGGAAGACAACAAGAAGAGATTAAAGGAACCAAATATCTGATGATTTAGATAAAGGAACTATAATCTTGGAGGGCCCCTTTATCCTCCTTTAGTGCATTGATAATAACTTGACAATCAGATTCAACCATATCATCCTTCCAGACAAGTGATAAGATGGGCTGCATACACTTCCAAATTACCATGGCCTCTGCCACATGGGGAGACTAACTCGCAATGTCCGAGGATTGATGAGCTGCAATAAGAGAGACAATGTGATACCAAAGGATTGTCTAAAGGCCAAAAAAACCATCCGTAGGGGTCGCTACATCAGTATTATGTTTGAGAACACCCAAAGGGGGGGAGAGCCATCTGATAGGAAGGGAATGAATATGAGAAGGTGGACGAGCCTCCTCAATATCCAACCACTACGATGCCCAGTTTTGAATCCTTAAAGGCCAGACCCTGTCGCCTTTAACAATGATCATGAAAATGAATGCCTTTTAGCGAAAAAATATAATCCAAACAAAATTCTATTATTAGTGCTGATAATTTTTTTAATACAAAATTATATAAATTTATAAAAAATTATTATATTTATATTAAAAATTATTTTTAATTTGTATTAATTAAATAAAAAACACATGTTGATAATTAATATACATTTTTTAATAATTAAAATATATATATAATGTTTTAAAAAAGTATTTATTAGTTATAATTAAATAAATATATATTTAAATAAATATAAGATTATAATTAATTTCTAAATAATAAATATATTTATTATTTTTATTATTTTTATAAATATATATAAATACTTTTTAAATATATATAATTATAATAATAATTATAATGAAATAAATATATGTTAAAATAAATATATGTTTCCAATGAATTTGTTCAATAAATATTTTGATGCGTGAGTTTAATTGACATACAAATATGTTATGAATCCATCACACTCGTTCATTTATACATTACAAAAGTTACAACTCACACGAATAGAGTTTTGACATCATTTAGTGGATAACCAAAGTTAAAACCATGTTAGTGAATGTTTTAATGTCGGTTATGCAATAAGCAATGTCAAAATGTGTGTTTCAACATTAGATATCAAAACATTGTTCATCCCCCTCTAGTCAGATGGGTTCATCCCCATCAATGTATTTTCAAACATAATACTGATGCAGCAATTCCTGGTGATGGCTCTATTGACCATATGGCAGTTCTCTATGACCATATAGTCTCCATTATTGTAGCTCATCGTTCCTCTGAAATTTCTTGTTGCTCTCCTCCCGATGCAGTGGGAATGACTATCTAGATAGGTATGAAATTCATATCATCTCTCAAGTGGAAGGATATTATGGCCGAATCTGATTGTCATTTTATTATCGACGTGCTGGAGGAGGAAGAAGGTGGCCCCAAATACATTGTGTCTATTATCAATATCATCATATCATTGGTGTTGTTATTTTATTCTTGTTGTTCATCCTTTTTTTGGTAGAGGACAATTTTACGACTCATTTTATAGCTACATTTGGGAGTCGATGAGGGTCACATTATGGTGAAGTTGATTATACACATCCCAACTATCTCATGGATCATTTTCCTACAATATCAAAATAATACAATTTCGTTTTCTCATTTTTGAGAAGGTCATTTGTCAATTTTCCTAATATTAATGTATATTTTAAATTAAAAAGATGCACTTGTAGTCATACCGGCCACACTATGCCTTTTATTGAGGTGAAAAATAATCCTTGGAATACCAAATGACTCTTGTATTTTTACCCAAATGTATCAAAACAATCTGAATGTGTTTGCTCATTTTTTTAGTATGTCACTTGTTTCTTTTTACTAAAATTAACGTCACTTTTAAATAAAAAGATGGACATAGAGTCATACAGGTCACACTGTGCGTCAGATTTAGGTAAGACTAATTTATACACATCCAAAATTATTTATGGATAGTTATACTAAAGTATCAAAACAATCAAAATATTTTTTTCTAGTTTTTTAGTATGTCACTTGTCCTTTTTAGAAAACAATACTTATAAACTAGAAACACAGACTTTGACTAATACCCGTCACATTGAGTATTAGTTCGACATGAGAACAATTCGTACACATAAAAAATGATTTATTAATTGATTTATTAATTTATTATGTCAATCTGAGTGTGTTTTCTCAGTTTTTAGTGAGTGATGTATTTTGAAGTAAAATGTTGATTTTAAACTGATAAAGGACACTTTGAGTCATAATGGTCACATTGTTTTTCGGATTGAGGTGTAGTTGATTCATACATATCTTAAATGACTTATTGATCATTATACTAAAGTATAAACACAATTTTAATTCTGTTATTGCTTTTGAGTTTTGAGTTTTATATTGTACTAAAATTATGATCAATTTTAAATAAAATGACATACATGGAGTCATACCGATCGGGTCGTATGTCATATTGAGATGTTGTTGATTCCCACATTTACAAAAGTAATAAAATAATCCTAAATTCCAAGGAATCCTCCAATATAATAAAACAATTTCATTCTGATTAATACTAAAAATAAATAAATAAAACATAAATATGAAACAATCCATTACTTCTATAGAAGTCACATCTTCATACCATTGGTGCACATTCTATGATCAGGTATGATGCTCATTTGTTTCTAAGAAAATTTATATCATTTTATATATTATATTTTTTTGAAAGTCATAATAGTACTAGAAAAATATAAATACATAATGGATTAATAAATATTTTAAATAAATTAGTAATTAACTTTGAAAATACCTCATAGGGGATGTGCTTTTTTTTTGAATATTATCTCTCTCATAAATTTACAAACATAACAACAATAATAATTTCCATTTCATTATTTTATAAACAGTAGAAACATTGAGGAAAATAAGTAATTTTTTTATATTTGTTTGGATAGTTAAATCTTATTATATATACCATGATACTTATCTAGTTGTAGAACTTGTTTGGGTCCTTGTGTGCAATGCTTGTCCTTATGCCATGATTTAGATGATATTTACAAACAACCCTATAATAAAAAAATCTTCATTAAAACATAATATAATTATATAACTTGAAGATTAATTCTAAAATTTTGTGTGTAGTGTATTACATATTAAAAAAATGTTATCATGTGTGGTCGGTTGGTTGGTAATCTATGTTGTGAATCCAAGAAATAAATATTTAGATTATCCAAATTGATCATAATGAGAATACAGGGTTTCTTAAAAACAATCAAAGGAATAAGTAATTAAGGAAATGAAAAATATATTAAATATGATTAAATTTCAGTGTTTTATCTTAAAATCATTTGTATTAAGATAATTATTGCATCCCCAAGTTTTCATTCAAATTATTTGCCAAATTTTGCCACTCTTTCATCTATTTTTTCAATTTTATTTTTGTTTTCTTTGTAGAGGTGACATGAGGAATACAGAGTCCAATTTATTTATGGAAAAATCCATTCAATTGGTATTGATATATATGACTTCAAAAAATATGAAATGTATTTAGTCATAATTAACATGGTATATCATATTTTGGAAAATTAAATCACGAAAACGTACCTCATGTATACATTTACAACTTAGACACCTAGCTATTCATAGTTGATGATTTCATCTACATTATTATAAGAATGTAGTCCATAACATCCTATCCACACATTTTTTCATCAAAATCAACTATGTGACTACTTCCACTTTGTAACTTTTCATCCGCATAAAGCATTAATGTTAGTAAATGTGGATATTTAATTGGCAGGGTAAATGTGCTTTTGAAATATCTTATCAATTAGTTGGTTGATCCTTTAGATTGTTTAAGTCATCCTTTCACTTCACCTCCATCCTGTTTTCTATTTTTAATAGCATTCGTCAGTTTAGAACATTTTTCATTAATTATTAAAGATTTATCATTAAAAATAAAGAGGAAATGAATACCTCATTGTTGAAATATTTGTTTTAATAATTTTAATGGCCATGCGATGAATGTTACAATAGTTGGTCAACTTTATGAATATCTCCCTCGTTAATTGGAATAGGTCGATCATCCCTCAGATCAAGGGCAATGCTAATAGACACTCTCACAAAGCCTATTGGATGTGGTCTATTGTTTAGCACAACATTTTGGATATTGATCACTATATCCCTCACTACAAAGAGATGGTGGGTGTTGATAGATATAAATCACAATCATTATCATCGTGTATAATATCAGTACCAGAAAGGTATTAGTGTCTATCTGATTCACATTTTATAGAAATAGTTATTAGAACATTGTTTACCTTGTCCAAGACATCTTTTTGAGGGGAATGGCTCACCTCAAAGATAGTGGGTGTGGGGAGGGATATTCATGGAATGGTTGTTCTTGAATCCTTTTTTCTCTTTTCTGATCCCTATAAATGTTTATAGTAACACTCTCTTTTATTGATATTTTTATTAAAGTATATATAGTCTTTCTTTCATCTATTTAATTTCATTATCTTTTTCTTACTCTTGTTTTTTATAAAAACATGTTTTCGGTTGTCACCCCAAAACCCGCACCTCTGATGTGACCATATTGTAATGTCCGCTTCAAGGCCATTGATATTGTGATGACCCAGACTCTCAGGGTCCTTTCATTTTCCAAAAATCTGGATCCTAAAGGGGTTGTGTCTCGGCGTGTGGTCGAACGACACGACCGATCGGCGAGACCGAGCGACACGACCAAGCGGCGCGACCGGTTGGCAAGACCAAACGGCATGACCGGTCGGTGAGACCGAGCGGCACGACCGGTCGGCGAGACTAAGCGGCGCGACCACTCGGTGAGACCGAGTAGTGCGAACGATCAGTGAGACCGAACAGTGCAACTGATAGGTGACACCAACCGGCCGAGCTGTGAGACTGATCGGTGTCACCCAGCCTAGTTGGGGGTTTTCCTATAATGCCTCCCGTTTTCACAAATTGGATTTTAAACCTAATTTTGACCCCATTAAGATTGATTTAAATCCCAGTAATGCCCATTAATTTAGTTTAATTAAATATTTAATGAATTAACCTGGTGTGTCTGTAAGTTTAAAGTTCCCAACTCTGTAATGATGTATGGGGTGTCTCATCCTCGTAGTCAACCCATGACCCTGCACCTTACGCGGTTTCAAGTTCTTTTTCTCCATATCATAATGGTCCGGGGAGTGCCGTATCTCACCCATTATAACCTAAGGGTTATCCCTAGGTTTCATTTCTCTATCACCATGTGCTAGGAGTAACCTTCGTTCAAACGACCCATATTTCATTTAGACAAGATGCATCGCTATCCGTGGAGTTCCACGACCAGTCTTAGCATCGATGGTTGATCAAAAAGTAGGGATTTTTACCTTCGTCTCTCCATTGTGTGTATCTTGCATGATGGGAATGCTTTTTTTCTGTATAATTGGATGAACCAAACCTAAATAAAGATAATGAACAAATTCTATAAAGAACTAAGGGGGGGTTGTGATCGAGGATGCTGCTTTCTTTTATGATCTTCTTTTCTGAATTATGTGGGCTTACGCCTATTGAAAATCATGGCCGTTGGTGGACTTTATCTATGAAATAATGAATCCCTTAAATATGGTGATGATTAAACGAATTGTAGTATGGTTTTAAACCCCTTCTGTGTAAAAGAATTTGGTTAATTACATACATCTGGCTAAATATTTTGGAGGCACAAGATCAACCCTTTTATATGATAACCCCGGTTAATGTACGACAAAATTGAAATCACGGAGTGTGTCAAATGTATTAAATATGAAAATAATGGCACATGCCTGCCATTTTTTGTGGTGGTGGATTGGTTGTTTTCATTCACGGGAAGATTGCTGGGTGATGTGGGTGGGGATGGGATCCCATGTTGTTACAGATTTGGTGGTTATGAATTTAAGGTGGGGTGGTTACCTTGTTTATATCATGAATTGGGTAGGTATCCTTAGTTGTTGAGAAACATTTTGTCTCCTGGATATTGGACATGGGGTTGTATCTTGGGTTTTTCATTGTTGTTGTTACATTACAAGAGAACTGGTTGTGGGTGTTATAGTTTATGCTTGACTGTTTTCTTTCCTTTGACGTGTGCTTATGATGACTAGTTTCCCAAGTAGGTGCAGGAACATATTTAAACATCATTACTGAACATGAAAACAAGGATGAGACGAATGGGTTTTTGGTTTGGTGTATGTTGTGACCTAGTCATGGTACTGATTTGTTCTTTAGGAAGGCTAAAGAAAAACATAAAATTGGGAATGTTCTTGTTAACAATATATATACTTGTAGTTTTTGTGTTTCTTATTCATTTCCCACCCACGTTGATCACTTAGTTCCAAACACCCCCATTTCATGGGGGAGGGTGTTTTTTCAACACCTCTATTAGTGGCTGGTTTTTAGATCATTTCTTCTCACATTCCTGGATATCCCAAGTATCTTCAGGGAGGCTGTAATGGCTTGAAGTCCATTATTAGCCCAAGAATCTTCGGGCAGGGTACTGTAGTGGTTGGCCCAGGTGTGTGCGGGTAGGTTGTTTTCCAAAGTGTCTTCATGATGAGGCCCAGGTGTCTTTAGGCGTGGTAGTGGATCATCTAGCCTAGGTGTCTTCGGGAATGGTGGTGGTTGTTCTGGCTTAAGTGTTTGGAGGTGTGGTAACGTGTGACAATTGTGGCCTAGGTGTGTGCGGGCGGGGTTTGTCAGTGGGACTGCGGTGATGTTGTGGCCCAGGTGTGTGAGGGCGGGGTAAGGCAGTGGGACTGTGGTGATAATGGGGGGATTGGTTCGATGCGTAGGATGTCTTCAATAACCAGTGGGAAAGTGGCACGGGGTACCCAAACATCGATGTGCTATTACTATATATTACTTGAATTGTGTTATTTGGGGAGTGTGCCTTGATAAGGCGTGGGTGGATGGTTTACCTTGTTAGATGGGTGGATTACTCTTTTTCTCACATTACTTTAGTACGTTCCAACACTTGTGCACGAGAGTCTTTTGTTTTTACCTACTGGGTATAATTGTATGCTCACCCAACGTATATAAAACTGATTTCAGGTTTCCAGGAGGACTTTGGGGATCGCTCGGGACCATACTAGCTCGGACCTTTGGGCAGTTTTAGTTGCTATTTTTCTTTCATTGGTACCTTACCATTGTAGTCACATTGTACTTTTGGGTATTTTATTTTTGAACATGCATATGTGAATGATTGTTTTTTTTCATGCACTTCTAGTTTTGGTGTTGTGAAACTTACTAAATTATCTCCTAATACTATTAAAAGAAAAATGGTAATGCCTTCCATTTTGTGTGTTAATCTATACCCTTGGTGCCAGTCGCCACTCGAGGACCTATTGAAGGTGGGTTTCAGGGGGCATTATCTCTTCTTCAACTTAATGAAGGAAGGTTCGGGCAATCTGCTGACCCTTCCCTCCTTTTGGTGACGGAGGGTCTTGACAAATAGTATTTGTTCATCTGGTACTGGTGTTGATGATTCATGTGACTAATATGGATAAAAAATAGAGGAAAAAAAGTAGTCATTGTTATGTAATTTTGATTAAAATAAAAACAAATTTTTATTATTTCATAATTACAAATGTTTCCCACCCTTTTTGTGTATTTTAATATATTAGTTTACCAAATTTATTTACACATTCCTCTTTACACAACACATGGTGTATATAGACGTGGATTTAGATTTGGATTCATCAATCTGCATATAAATAGAGGAACATATTTATTTTGTCGTTTCATGTCATATAAAAGTGTTACAGTAGATTTAAAATACATACCATATTTTTTTCAATTGAAGCGTACCCCATCCTTGCATTATGGTAGGGGTATGTTTCTTTTTCTTCCCCTCTATTATTTTCAACACCCAATTTCTATTTCATAAATAAGCAGTGGGTGTGGGGTTATTTTCCCTTCATCATCTTTTAGATGATGAATCAATAGAATTGTGTGAAAGCCTCTTTGAATAAATCTATAAATAATCAACACATATTTATTATCGGATTCATATACTATAAATACAATCTTCACAGGATGGTGAAGAATAATTCATTGTTTTATTATTTTATTTTTTAATAAAATAAAGAAATGATATCATATTGTTACTGTAATATCTTCCCACAACAGTGTATCACTACTATAAATACGGCTTTTTTCAGCACTAAAAATGGCCTTTAACAGCGCTAGAAAAGCACTGTTAAAGTCGGCGAAGATAGGGGGGGTTCTTCTTTATTAGCACTCAAAAAAGAGCTGATAAAACCCCCTTTTATTAGCGCTAAAAAAATAACTGAAAAAAGGGGTATTTTATCAATGCTAAAACAAAGGGATGATAAAAGGGTCCTTTATCAAAGCTTTCTTTTTAGTGATAATAAAAGTAAAAAAAATTAATATAAAAAATTAAAAAAAATTAAAAAAATAATGCCAATCAGGGGGGCTTTTATAGTGCTTGAGCCCCCCTTTTACATCACTTTTCTGCCCCCTCCAGTGCCCGCACGCACCCCTCCACCCATTATCAGCGCTAGCCCCAGATTCACCCATGTACGCATGTCCCTTCCTCCACCCGGATTCGATCTAGAGTCCTCCCCCCTGCATGCCTGAAGCCTTTACCACTAACCTATATTGATTTTTTCTCCTATTAGTGATATATACATTTATATATAAATATATATAGTAATATTTATTTGTATAGTAATATATATTTATATTAATATATATATAATTATATAAATATAAATATATATTTATATTAATATAAATATATAGTTATATTAAAATATATATTTATATTAATATAAATATATATTTATATTAAAATATATAATTATAGTGATATTTATATATATATTAATATATATATTTAGTTTTATTAATATATATATATATATAGTTAGATTAATATATAGGTATATAAATATTCATATATATTTATTTTTTATAAAATGGATATTAGTTATTATTTAAATAAATATAATATATTTTATATGTAAATAAATTTTATTATTTATATTTATAATTAAGTTTTTATGTGTGAATATATAAAAAATATGTATATATTGTTATATATTTGATTATAAATAGCAGTTCATTATAAAAAACGATAAAATTTAAAAGACATAATATCAATATGAATGTAACACCTTGGAATAAATTCATTACCCACCAAAAAAAGCCAATAATACCCCGTTAATAAAGGCTTAAAATCCACAAAATGGTAAAAAATCAGGGTACCACGACTAAAAACTCGGTTTTGGAGGCCTTCTGGGACTTTTTTTGGCCCATAATAACCATGACCTAGGTCCCCCTCGATTAAAGTTACATAGATCTTGTCCCAGGATTCAATTTGATATGTGGTAGAGATCAAAGGACACCCGAATCATAAGTTATGGCCGTTTGAAGTTCGAGTTTCATTTTCAATATATTTTGGATATTTTGTAATTTTTTTTAAATTTTTTTAGTCTTCTATTGGTTGTTAAATGAATATTAATCCATAATAATTAGAAAAATATTTATTAAAAATACTTCTTTAAATTTTTTATATGCCATTTTCAATAAATATCTTATATATTAAGTGTAACTGTATATTTATACTTATCTAAATTATATTTAAAACTATTGTTTAATAATTTGTTTTTGGAAGTAGACTCTTTATCAGCGATTTTAAACAAAGTGCTGATAAAGACCCCCTTTATCAGCGCTACTAAAAAAAGAACTGATAAAGGGGTACCCTTTTACAGTGCTAAAAAAAGCGTTGTTAAAGGGGGTACCTTTATCAGTGCTAAAAAAGCACTGATAAAGGGGTACTTTTATCAGCACTTTTTTGTGCTGATAAAAGTACCCTTTATCACTGCTTTTTTAGCACTGTTAAAGGTACCCCCCCCCCCCTTTATCAGTGCTTTTTCATTAGCACTGATAATGGGTGGGGCTGGCCTTGCCCAGTTTTGTGGTACTGTTTTAAGCGCTGGAACAACATGGTGCCACAAAACTACACTAGTTGGCTTGCACTACCAAGTAATGATTCCAATGTAACTACAAAAAATAACCATATATGGGTTAACATGTTGGCCCTGTTCATTCCATCCGACCTCATATTTGATGCCTTTGATTTTTTCCTTCATGACTTTTATCTAACACCATCAAACTAGGGAGCACCTATTTCATTTGCATCGTTGGTCCTTCATCACCTACCATTTCCTTGGATTCAACATATTCAATACGTTATTTCTCTAGAGCAGTAGTATCAGCATGTGAAGATGGTTGTTGAACCACAACATCAGGGGCCACAACACATTGAATAACCTATTATTGGGACTACTAACACATGAATAAGGTCATTATTCCTCTACAATTCAAGAAAAAATAGGTTTAAAGACCTAATGTTCCTCAGGATTGGGATCACCAACATGTCAATAATTCATTATTTTCATAAGTGGTTTATAATTTAATTTTGATTACATCAATAAAAAAACGAACATATAATAACATGAGGTAACACAATGTATATTTAAAAAAATAACCTATTTATTTAAATCTTTTTTTAATGGCTGACGGTATTTGACCCCTCTATCGACAATTTAAGGCCCATCATTTTGGTCTCCTCTGAAAAAAAGAACACCATCTACATTAGGACCTCTATAAAATTATTGTGATATCATAATTAAAGTGTCACCCAATGATGAATTTTCATCTGACCCTTCAGTGGCTCTGGTCGATAACATCTCAATTGACCAATTTCATATTGTGGAATCTAGAACATAAAATACTTGTACTCTATATGATTCAATTATAAATGGTTCGTCTTTTCACCCTTCCTTACTGAAATAAAAATTCACTAATCCAAATTAATCTATTTTAACAACATTCATGTTATCAACCAAATAGAATTGAAAAATTGTAACATGGAATGTTGTATAATCCAAATTCCATATTTTTTTTGAGGATTCCAATGTATGAAATATTCATGTAAATTGGATTTATGTCCATAGTACCAGAAATATGCATTGCTTCATCCACATGTGTAACTCCACTATATTTCACAGTATTTTCTTCATCATGTATATTTGTATAGAACATATATCCCTTAATTACATAACCATTGTAAGATAATACATACACACCTGGTCCTCTAGATATCCATCAAATTTGTTCTGATATTGAATTAGGATTTTCATCTGAATTATTAAAAATATTGTCCCAAAACCATTCTATAAACTATTGATTATGTGTATTTGATATCCATATTTTATCCCTTGATGGATTCAAATGACTAATAATTTATTTGTGGGTTTCAACATATGGGGAAAAATCCAAAACGTTATTCTAAACATAAAGGTGTGCCTACTCATGATCTGCAATATTGATTGTGTCTACATCTCTTCCAGAAATTCCTCACCCACTAGCCACGTAGTGTGATGATATTTTGGTAGAACAATGATTTCCACACCTCACATGCATTTGGTACATAATTCTATGGCTTCCTAAAAAATATATCAATCTGCAAGACAACCCTCTAGTCAACTTTTATATTTTATATACCCATTCAAAATATTTATATACCTTATAATGGGGTATATCCATCTATATTGTATAGGTCCACATTGTCAAATCTCTCCCACTAAGAGAACCATATAATGAACCATTATATCAATGAATTATAATTGGAAAAAAATTTCTATATCACATAATATGATAATAATTTCTCATTCCATAGTTATCAATTTCACCAGATCTATATCTTTAATGCATATAGCTTTGAAGAGGAAATAATGCGTGGTAAATTTATACAGGACATTATTGGAAAAAATGCAATGTAAATCTATAGAAATTAGATCTCCCAGTAAAACATGATATTCATGTTATTTTAGAACCATTAACATTAAATCGTTTATTGACACAATATTATTGTTATACAATTAATACCCATCAAGAAACATTATTTCATTCATGAAGAATAAAAAAATGATATCTCTCCATCCTAGAAAGAGTGTATCCATCTAGTGGAAGAAAAGTTTATTGTCACCCTTCACTAGCAACAAATATTCTCATATTCCCTTGTGAACCATTTCCAAACTATCCTTAATTCCATCTGTTTTTTCAGGGTGAATATAGCAGTGTACCGATGAAACTATCACATGGATTTTTTCCAGCATGCATAACATCAAGAAAATATCTCTCATATAGAAAATTCCATTATGAAAATTAAAAAAAACTAAACACCATTTCAAACAGCTTTTCTTAAATGTTTTTAATTTTTTTTACCAAAAGCAGTGTCCACGTCTTTTACATTCTTAAACAGTTGATCACATATTTGTGTAAATGGTGTTTTATGTTCTTATGAACATCCATCGAATGATTTCTTCCAAGATAGGGACATATACCATCATGGTATTAATAAAAAATTTATTAGAAACATAGTATTTGATGAATGTTTCAACCTAATTGACTTTGTAACTTTTTTTGAAAACGAGACACCCTTTAGTTCCATTAATGCTATATCTTGAAAAATTTCCATAATAAAGAAAGTCATTTGTAGTCTCTTACAACATAGCTCTGAATTTGAAATCTTCATTTATGTAAGAATCATACAACGTAACACCTAAATTGACTTCACCTGAATACAACACACGGTTTTTCCAGTATAACTCAAACTGTCTCTTTTTATTTAAAATTGACATCGATTTAAGTGTAAACAACATGTGACATACATGTAATTGAGAAAACATATTTGTATTATTTAGATATTTTTAGAAAACAATACATGAGTTATTTTTTATGTGTAAGATTAAACTACACCTCAATATGATGCATTTTGTGACAATTATGACTCAAAGTATTTCTTTTTATTTTAAAATGATATTAATTTATGTAAAAAGAATGTGAAATATTGATAACTGAGAAAACACATTCATATTATTTTTGATACTTTAGTAAAATGATCCATGAGTCGTTAATGACATGTAGGTATTTTCCTTAACTCAATACGATGCATGGTGTGGCTGGTATAACTCAAAGTGTCTCTTTTTATTTAAAATTAACATGAATTTAAGTAAAAACAACAAGTGAAATATTGAAAACCAAGAAAAAATATTTGGATTGTTTTTATATTTTCAGAAAACAATCTATTAATTATTTATGACATGTAGGAATCAGCTACACCTCAATACGACACACAGTGTGCCCGGTATCACTCTATGTGCCTCTTTTTATTGAAATTTTAAAATAATTTAACCAAAAACAGAAAGTGAGTTATTAAAAACAATGAAAATGAATTCGTAGTGTTTTTATATTTTTGGAAAATGATTTATTTTTTATTTTTTATGTGTAAGGATCAGTCACACCTGAATATGATACATAGTGTGGCCAGTATACCTCAAGGTGTCTATTTTTAATTAAAAATGACATTATTTTAAGAAAAAACAACAATTGAAATAATAAATACTGAGAAAATGAATTCATATTGTCATTATTCATTAAGAAAATGATCCATGAGTCATTTTTGATGTGTAGGAGTCAAACATACCTCAATCTGATGGATGATGTGACTGGTATGTCTAAAAGTGTCTATTATCAGTTTAAAATTAACATTTTAGTTCAAAATGTTCCACTCACTGAAAACCAAGAAAATGATCTCTGGATGTCTTGATAATTCAATACAGTGATTCATATGTCATTTGTGACATGTATGAAGCAGTCTTATATCAAAAAGATTCATGATACAATCAGTATGAATCAAAATATGTGTTTCTAGTTTTAAATGATATTTTAGTAAAAAAACACAATGGACATACTGAAAACTGAGAAAACATATTCGGATTGTTTTCATACTTTAGGAAAAAAATTCATCAGTAATTTGTGAAAAGTATGAATTATTTGTACCTCAATACGATGGATGGTGTTTCAAGTTAACTCCAAAAGTATCATTAATTAAAATGGACATTAATTTTAATAAAATAAAAATTGACATACTCAAAATCAAGAAAACACATTGTAATTGTTCTTATATTTTAGGACAATGATCCATAACTCATTTGTAACATGTAGGAATCAAAACCACATCAATAGGACGCACAATATGACCCGAATAACTCCAAATGATACATATTTATTAAATATTAGCATTTTATTAATTTTTTTATTTCATATAAATGTATAATTAACTTATTAATAGTACTAGTAATATAATATTTGTTTTCTTATGTAAGTGGAAACTATTTCTTGGGTTGATAGGATTTGTTTGAAAATTGATACCATGGGCACACAATTTTGATAGGAGATCATGGTCCTCAACATTTGAAATATTAATGTTTTAGAATGTTTGTTGGAAAATTTAATTGTAATTATATAAAAAATTTCTTTAAAATGTAGAAATCGGTGTTTTTTTCTATATACCATGGGTGGACATTTTTGTATTGATGATTTCAATTAAATTAATATAGAAGTTTTTCTTATGTGTGTTCTATTTAAATTTTATGGTTTCTATAGGGTTCGTTGTTATATATATATCACAATGAAGGTGGCTAGGCCATTATCAGTGCTAAAAACGCACTAATAAAGGCCCCCTATAATCACTGTGATTAATAGCACCTTTTTAGCTCTGTTAAAGGCCATTTTCACACTATGAAAGGACATATGTGTTGTAGTGTTTACCACTCATCCATATTGGTTGGTTTTTCCTTCAATTATATATCTATTTATCTATATATATATAGGTATATTGATTCGTATATTAATATAGATTTATATTAATATATATATATATATATATATATATATATATTCATTCATTCATTCAATGTAGGATAATTTATTGATCATAAATGGGAGGTGAAATCAGTCAAGTCAGGCTGGATAAAAGAAAGGAATCCCCAAGGAATCATCCATCACAAAATTAACAAACTTGATGGGAAGAGATCCCAGTGTATAATAAATGATACAAGGACTACTCAGATTCCCCCTTATGGCCAGTCTATCCGTAGAAAAGATCCCTTCATCTATGTATGTTTCAATGTAGCTCGACCAATAAACTCCTTGCATCTTCAGGTAATATAAATGATAGACTTAGGAGGTTAACATATCCCCTAGAAAGAGTTGAATGTAACTGAATAATCACTTTTGATCTCTATTGATGAAATATTATTAGAGAGATAAATCTCCAAACCATTAAGAAAATACACCGCCTCTGAAATAATACAGCTTCCATGACCATAAATGCATCTAAAAGAAATCACCACTAAAACATTTGAGTCAGGAACAATGCATCCCCCTCTCATGATGCCATGGTTTTAAGAGCTCTCAGTATTGAGCTTGGAGCCATTACACCGGAGGTTCTATCAGATCCATCTACCCAGTGAAGACCCATGTTGATAAAATGAAGTGTTTCACTAGCCATTCATGAAAATTATCATGGATTTTGATTTTTCACAGCTTTTCAGAAGACCCCTTAGATCCACCACAATACACTAGACCCATGTATGAATTTAAAAGCATGAGGTTGAAAGGCCATCCACTAGAGCTTTTTTTCATTCATTCTAGATGATACAACAACTAGAAAAAATCATGGCAGCCCTCGACTTCCTCTCCAACCTATTTTATTCCATATAGTGAAACCATGAGAAGTAGAAGACCTCACCATGACCCACCTAAATATCAATGCCAATAAGTTTCCAATTATTTTCTCAAACCGTTCCTTCCCAATATCCCTCAAAGAACATGTGTTTTACTGATTCCTCCTTATAGATAAAATAACAAAAACATTATGATAACATACCTATCCATTTACGCATAATTGCATCATCGGTTGGAAGGGCACATTTTCGGATATGCCTCACAAGAAAGGTGAATTTGATCAAAAATTCTTTGTACTAAATAAAAATACTCATTCCCACAATTGTATTACCTTGTAATGAGAGACAATATCCCATAGCTGAAAAAGTTCTCGATGATGCTCCAGTGAATAGGAGTTTATCCGTTTTAGAAGAAAGTTGTATGCTGTCAAAAATCTCACACTGTTGTGTATCATTAGTGGTGTGAATGAAGTTCATAAAGTAGAAGGATTACGAAAATGAAATTCTAGGAGTTAGCCACCCTGAAAAGCTGAGAGATTTACCAGCCCAATTGTGGTTCAATTAATTACTCTTTCCGAAAAAACTATTCATATATACAATATACAAAGACATATATAATATATGTGTATCTGAAAGTATAATTATACATAGTGATATATATTTTTTTATATTTACATATATTATATATTAAAATGTGTATTCAAAAGTTAGAATATATAGATAATACATATCAGTTTGTTAATACAGACACACCCTAAGACACACACACACACACACTAAATTATTATATAAATATTCATATATTTTTATTTTAAATAAAATGGAATTTAGTTTTTATTTAGATAAGGCTTATATATTGATAAATATTTTTTATATGTAAATATTTTTAATCATTTATTTGTAAAATTTAATTTTTTATGTATGAATATATAATAAATATGTATATATTGTTATATATTTGGTTATAAATAGTAATAAATTGTGAAAAATGATTAATTTTTAAAGCCATAATATGAATATGAATGTAATAACTATAAATAAATTCATTCCACAATGAAAAAGAGAAAAAATACCTCTTAAACGAGGTATAAATTTCATCGAATATAAAAAAAATTGGAATCCCAGCTAAAAAAACATTTTTGACGGCATTTTGGGATTTTTTGCCTAGATATATGTAAATAAATTATTTTTTATGTCACTAGTTCATAGATATTATTTTAGTCTTTGATTTGATATGTAGAAGAGCTCAAAAAGACACATGTATCAAAATTTATCATCATTTGAAGTTTGAGTTACGTTTTCAACTGATTTTCGATCTTTTAATATATTTTTTTGATTTTTTGGGTCATAAAATTTTTATTAAATGATTATTACATGATAATAATTAAAAAATTATTAATTAATAATATATATTTTAAATATTTTATAAGCTCTTTTCTCTAAACATCTAATATGTTAGTGGGAGATTTCTTTATTTACTTATCTAAAACATATTAAAAAAATATATATTTTATTTATATGAATATAAATTTATTTATATATTAATATATTAATATATCATTTTTAATGTTTTTTTTGAAATATAACTTTTATATGTGCTAATAAAGGGGTTCTCTTTAACAATGGAAAAAATTGATGATAAAGTTGATACCTTTATCAACGCCAAAAAATGCATTGATAAAGGTACCCCTTTATCAGTGTTTTTATCATTGCAAAAGGGTCGCACAGTGAAAACCTATTTTTGTGGTAGTTTCCACACCCATGATTCCCTGGTTTTTTTCACTAACTATATAGAAGATACATTCACGAGGCTACCATCTTATAGTTAAAAGATTTAGGGCTAGCGGGATGTCACACACATAGTTGAGAGTCTTACATTTAGAATAAATCATCAAAAGTAGGTAAATAATATTTTTTTAATATGATATGTATATGATACATTAATATTTCTTGTGGTTGAACATTTATTATGATTGTTTTATGTTTTCAAGAAGATATACACTTATAGTAGTATTGGAAATATTGCTGGTGATAGATAGAAACCGATTGTGGTTAGTGTTTATTTATGTTTTTTAAATTAATATAATATAATATTTTATCATTTTATTTATATTTTATCAATTAGAGGATATATATTAGATAGATATATCTCATATGTGTGGGAGTTATAATAAGAAATATGGTCAGGTCAAGGCCTCATGTGATCATATTTTAATGAGAAAACATAGTCATTGGAGGTCAAAAGTGGTATCTAGAAAGGGATGGTGATTGAAATTGGGTTAAAATTGACTTCGACTAGTTACTATAGAATTGAACTGATGCCATAATTTTGAAAAAAAAATTATGATTGTAAACAATCGTTCAATCAATTCAATGATTACTGTGAGTTAGAAACAAAGTTAAAAAGTAAGGAAAAAAACTTTGGATGTAACGTGGGAAATCCCCAAAATGAATGGGGTAAAAAACCATTGGAAAATAGAATAATTTCACTATAAAAAAGTGTGGGAACAAACTATCTCTCTATCTCTCACTTTCACGGAGAAAACACACAAGAAATTAACTCTTTGCAAAGCTGGAGAAACACCTCCCAAAATTCTACACTCAAGGATAATGATATGTTGCTTCAGAATCCGGTGATAAAAAATGGTGGATAAGATACCCTTTTATAGCCTACCTTCACCCTCCTTTGTCCTCCTAACTATTAAATTTATATTTACAAATTAAATTGGTAATCAATGGTAGGGTTTCACCATGACGTGTCACCACAACGTATCCAAATGAATGGGACAACCATCATTAATATTTCCTCTCTCCATAACGACTTCCAACATATAACCCACTTGGAAATTTGATTAAGTTCCAATAACATCCTCAAAAATACTTTATATCTTCCAAACCTACTGCTCATATCTCTATTAGGATTCTCAAGGATCTATAGCATTTGATATTTTCATAACCAATCACCTTTTCCATAAAATCTTTAATATTTTTATTAGTGTGAATTTTATATAAGTAAAAACATCCTTATTCCACCACATCTCAAACAAAATAATATTGTACAACAATGTGCACAATCTTAGAATAAATATATGGATTCCCTGTAATGCCAAAGGCACTCTTACTATCAAAAAACAATGAAATATGATCTTTTTTGTGCCTGAGCTCCTCTAAAAACCATTTCATCCAAATCACCTCTTTTCATGACTGTGTAGAGGCCATGTACTCTTCCTCCATCGTTGATAGAGTCACAACTAACTGTAACATGGAAATCCAGCTCATAGCTCCGCCTTCAAGAGTAAACACATAACCATTAATGTATTTTCTCTGGTCAGAATCACCTGCAAAATCTGAGTCAACATATCCTTTGATAGAGAAATATGATCCTCAAATATATAATTCAACAACTGAGGCTTCCCTGATGTATCTCAGGATCCTATTCACCATGATCCAATGCTTTCTTCCTAGATTCTCTATGTACCAACTAACTTCTCCAACTCTATGTGCAATATCTATTCTAGTAAAAACCATGGGGAACATTAGAATCCCCAATGATTATTCATACGGTACTTGAGACATTTACATCCTCTCTGTTTTACAACTTTGACTATTTGTAGAGGATAACATGGAATTAATGGGAAGAGGGGTAGAAATTTTCTAATATTCATTCATGTTGAATCATTTTAAGAAATTCCACAAATAATTTTTCTGTGATATCCAAATCTTTTCATTATTCATGTCTCTATAAATTTTCATCCCAAGAATTTTTTTTGCTGGTCCCAATTCCTTCATATCAAATTCCCTAGACAACTGTTCCTTCATCATCTAGATTTTATCATTACTGGGGCCAACAACCAACATTTCATCCATATAAAATAGTATAATGATAAAATCATTACCATATAGACCCCTGAAATAAGCACAAGGATCTTAATTAAGTGTGTTGTATCCAAGTCTCATGATAGATGGATCAAATATCTTGTACCAACACCTTAACACATGTTTGAGACTACAATGAAAATTTTCAACCTCAAAACCATGTTCTCTTTACCTTATTCAGCAAAACATTCTCGTTAGAGAATATAGATTTCATCATCAAGGTCACCGTGTAGAAAATTGGTTTTCACATTTAGACACTCTAGATGCAGAGTGCATGAAACACACATCACCATCACTACCTTAATATTTGTTTGTCTAATAATACAAGAAAATATTTCATTAAAATTCATACCTTCCTTATGAGAATATCTTTTGACCACCAGTCTCACATGATATCTTTCCACCTGTTCTGTTTCATGTCTCTTGATCTTGTAGACTCATTTGTTCCTAATAGCCTTACATCCATGAGGCAATGAAAAATTATACCAAGTCATGTTCATGTGTAGGGCATCATGTTCCTCCTGCATCACTTCCGTCCATGAAGATATATATGGACTCTGGGTGTCCTAAAAAATATATGATAGCTCTCCATATTCTGTCAACAAGAAATTTGCAACATTTCTCTCAGTGACATAATCTAAGTTCCATATTCGCATGCTTTTCTCTCGATTTGGTCGTCGTAGTCTAGTATGATTAGGTACTTGATCATCATGCTCTGGTAATTCCTCATAAGAAACTATTTCTTCCATTGTTTCATCCTTCACCTTGACTATTTTAGTTTCTGTACTCTCTCTCTCTCTCTCTTTGTCTTTATGAATATTCATTTTCACTATGTCATCAGAAAAGATGAATTCTCTACTGATAATAATATTGCAGGAAATGAGATCTCACAAATGATTCCCCTTCACACTATAAGAGTATCCTAAGAATATACATCCCCAGGATCTTGAGTCCAACATCGATATTTACTTGCTATGAAATAGTGAATATACATGACTTCAAAAAGTATTTAATTGACAATAATAATCAGGTTTACCATTCCACATATCCATCAGCATATTCATATCAATTCCCACAGAAGGGGATCGATTGATCCCATAGTAGGAAATATTTACTGCTTCTGCCAAGAATGTATTGGTAACGCCTGTAGTCTTCAGCATCACCCTTATTATATCCAATATGGTTATATGCATCTAATCTACCACTCCACTCTACTAAGCAGTGTATTCCACCATGATCTATATCTTGATTACTTCTAGTGATAAAAATGAATAAAAATCATCCTTGTATATTCTCCACCATGGTTAGTCCTAAAACACTTGATCTTCATTTCATATTCTATATGATTTTCCACTTTGAATGTTTTGAATACATCAAATATATTCAATTTCCTCTTGATTATAAACACCTAACATATCCTAGGATAGTCATCAATGAAGTATAAAATGTACTTTAGTCCTCCTAGGGACACAACTAGTGATTTCCAAACCGTGGAATGAATCAACTCTAATATCTAGTTACTCATTTTCATTGACGTTCCAAACATCAACAGGTGTTACTTACACAAAACACAATTCATAAAAAATGATAGGGAAACCTTCATAATCATAGGCAAAACATTTGATCTACAAGAATCTTTAGGCCTCGTTCGGACATATGGCCATGATTCTGATTCAATAACATCGTCAACTATTCCATTGAGGTAGTTGATGAGAAAACTATCTGTGATTCCTTGTACATTTCACACATAAGCACATAAAAGTTATTTGATATTTTTTCCTCCTTTATCTCCACATGTGCTCCCTTCACAATATTCATCATCCCTTTCTCGGTGTGAGTCTTTCATCTGATATCATAAAATTTTCAAATGGACAAAATTTTCTTCTTGAGACCCCCACATGGTGTACTCCTTGGATGGGTTAGAGTATGTTATCATGAATATTCAGCTTGATGGTTCCAACTCCAACAATCTTCAATTTATGATCATTTCACATGTAAAAAAGTCCTTATGGGATAGTTTCATATTTGTCAAACAATTCCCATAGAGATGTCATGTTCCATGTTCCTCCTGAGTCAATAATCCATGTGTCGTCGAGATTTTGTCTTCTTTCAGTAGTCATGGGCACATCACTGGCATGTACGTCTCCATTTCCAGATGTACTCACCACATTTACTTTTGAGTCCTTCTCACCACCCTCCCCCTCTTACCATAATTGTAACATTTTATTTTTTTCTTCCTTCTCCTTGATTTAGTCATTCCATGATTCTGGTTCTTATTGGAACTACACTCCATCATTCTTTTTCATTAAATTGACAGATCTTACACTTAGTGTTAAGTTGTATGTCCGTATTCCTTGTTCTTGCACCAACATTCTTCTTCAATAACCGTATCTACAACATCATTGAATGGAAACATATCCATTTGGATATTATTGGTGAGGTTTATGATAAGTTGATCACATGATTGTGTAAACCGTTGGAGTAGAATCTCGGTATGTTTAGCATCGACAATTTTATAGCTCCATTCTGTAAGTTGTTAAAAAAGGGTATTGAGGGTGTTTCTGTGGTCACTCACCGATGATGAATCTACCATATGATGAGTGTATAATTTTCTCTTCAATAAAATTTTATTATGGAGTGACATTTCTTTATGCAGATTTTTTAGAGTGTCCCAAATTTCTTTTTTCGTCTCGTTCTTCATAATGCTTGACATGACCCCATCTTCAAAAGAATAATGGATGTTGTAAATTGAATTAATGTCCATGTCACCCAATTTTTCATCTATCAGACCAAAGAATTTCTCTCCAATAACCCTTAGGCATTAATCTTTCCACATCACCTCTTTCATCTTCATTGTCCACAATAAAAAAAAAATCCCATTGAATATTTTGATGTTTTATTTTTACGACATTTGGACACATCATTGGTCCAGAATTTTCTCAGGCCAAAACCTCATTCCTCTGATACCACTTGTTAGGATCCTAAACAATTTTCCAATAAATTCAATGATAATTGTGAGGTATAAATAAAGTGAAAAATTAACGAATTAAAATAACACCATATGTAATGTGGAAACCCCAACAAATAAAGGGGTAAAAACTACAAGAAAATAGAATGATTTAACTATGGTAAAATGTGGGTAAATACTCTCTCTCCCTCATTTACAAGTATTAAAAACACAAGAAATTATATCTTTAAAAATATGGAGAAACACCTCACAAAATACTTCACTCAAGGATGAAGATGTGTTGCATCTGAATTTGATGAAAAAAACTGGTTTTGGAGATCCCCTTTTATGACCTGCCTTCACCATCCTCTGACATCCCCTTTATTAAATTTATGTAACCAAATTAAATGGGGAATCATTAGTAGGGTATCACCACGACGTGTCACCATGAAATTTCCAAATGAATGCGGTAACCATAATTAATATTTTCTCTCACCATAATGTCTTACAACAAAAAACATAGTGTGTATAAGATCATGATCCTTCACTTATGTAGAGTATGAGGAAAGGATATGAGATCAGTATGGGGCTATTCGGAGATTAGATAGAGAGTAGTAAGAGTATAGACAACATCAAGAGCGTCAAAAAAATCAGTATCATCAACAAAATGATCATATGATGGAGTATATGTGATGAATTACAAAATGTTTTTGGATGGAGTTCCATTCATATAATAAAGTTAATCACCCAACATTATTGTGACACTATTATTAGGTTCCTTTTTTGTGATTGTTTTAATTACAAATTTTTATATTTCTATAATTTTTAATGGCTTTTTTTATTTTTTAGTAAAATTTATTATTAGAATAGGATGTGAAAACACCACTATTAAAAATAGTAGAATCCCTTTTAAGATAGATTGAGATATAATCCTTTACATTATTGAATCCCCAAATGAAAAATGCCCCAAAAAAACAAGGAAATTGTAAATAGAAGTAAATACAATTATCTGAAAGTTAAATCCATATAGCCTGAAAGAATAAGGTAGACAATCCTAGAATTAGGCTTGGACTGAAATCCCCCAAGGTAGCAATCCCACCATTTCACTATTGACCATGACACCCAAACCATAGCTTTTATTGGGAACCACTGGGAAGATCAGCGAGGTGGATAGATCTACTGATAATGGCAATGACCCGACTGAAAAATAACCACCCCCTACTAGATAATGTTCTTCCTCTCAAGTCATTGACCCCCTCCTCGAGTAAGGTTTTACCCTCATTTCTAGCCATCACCAGCACGCCAGGTCATGATTCATTCATTCATCAACCTTGATGAGAAGAGGCCTTAGTTTTCCACTATCCCTAGTGTATTCCTACCGAACCCCACCATCGAACAGTAGTTCATATCCTGTTGTTGATCCCTACATTTAGATTACCTTATTTTTTATCTTCATTTATTTAAAATGAATATATATTCAGATTGTTTTTATACTTTAGTAAAATGTTCCATAAATAATTTTCGATGTATAGGAATCATCCCCACATCAATCTGATGCAAAAGGTTGTTATGCCTCAACTACAATAGATATGGCCTTTAATAGTGCGCAAAATGGGCATTTACAGATTCAAAAGAACATTATTATCCTCGATGCAATTAAAAGGGTGTCTCTTTTATCATTAATAAAAAATTCTAATAAATAATCCTTTATCACCACTGATATTAGAGGGCCTTTAACAATGCTTCAGAAGTTATTATAGATGGGACCGTTATTGCCAGTTTTTTAGCACTGATAAAAGTCAAAAATAGAATTTCATAAAAAGAATTTATTTTTCTACTAATTGGAGGGTGGGACATGCCCCTTTTTTTAGAAATAAATCCACAATTTTAATAGTGCTAATATATCCTCCCCACCCCTTTAACAATTCTAGGAATTCCCCCCCCCCCTTTAACAACACTAGGGACCTGCATCACTAATTCGTGTGCACCCCTGCCTTTGCTGGGTTTTGAAACTGAGACGTCCAACTCAAAATATCGCTCTTTTTCACTCCCTTATATTGTTTTCTTATGTATTTTATGATATATCTATATATTTATATTATTATTATTTTTGTGTTTTTATCCAAATATGTATATATTTAATTACATATATAAAATATGTTTTTGTGTGTGTATGTGTGTCTATAAATACATACAGACATATAAATAAATATATATTTATTTATATATGTGTGTGAATCTATAAATATAAGTATACACATTTATATTTATTTAAATATATTATATATTAATATTTATATACTTATATTATAGTATTTAGATAAATATATATATCAGTATGTCAATGCACAGACAAATATATTTTTATTTATATAAACATTATATATACATTAATTGTATATGTATATACATTTTTATACATTTTAATTTTAAATAAAATGGATATTATATTTTATTTAGATAAGGTTTATTTATTTATAAATTTACTTTACATGTAAATAGGTTTACATATATATTTATAAAATTAAATTTCTATATGTGAATATATAAAAAATATGTATATATTATTTTATATTTTATTATAAATAAAACTAAATTATGAAGAATGATAAAATTTGAAAATATTAATATTAATATGAATTTAATACTTGTGGATAAATGTACTACCCCAAGAAAATGAGAAAACAACCTCATTAAACGAGGTTGTATGTCCATTGAATGTTAAAAAAATAGCATACACATACTAAAAAATCAGTTTTAAAGGCCTATTAGGGACTTTTTGGGACATGTAAAATGTAATAGGTGATTCATCCCTATAATTAGTGTGAATATGACATTGCAAGATTAAATTTGATATGTGGTAGAGCTAAAATGGACACACAGATCAAAATTTATGATCCTTTGAAATCTGTGTTTCGTTTTCAATATATTTTAGATCTTTTTATACATTATTTATTTTTTGTGTCTTCAAATTGCTAATAAATGACTGTTAGTCGATAATAATTTTTATGTTAATAATAAAAAATATTTTTACATTATTTTATAATCCATTTTCACTATGTATTGTATATTGTAATTGTAAATATCTATTTACCCTTAGGTAAAACATATTTTAAAAAATATTTGTTATTTTTAATGATTTTTATGGAAATATACCATTTATTAGCTCTAGTAGAGATACACTGATAAATTACCCTTTATCAGTGCTTCTAAAAAAGCACTCAGAAGGAGTCCATTAAACAGATCTAAAAGAACGTTGTTAAAGGGGTACCATTAATATCTATAAAAATACTAATAATTGGGTACTTTTAAAAGTTTTTTAGCACTGTTAAAATATCCTTTAATCACTGGTTTTTTAGTGCTGATAATGGTACCCATTTATCTGCACATTTATTTGGCATTGTTAATGGGTGGCACTATGTAATGTTGTTTCTGTGGTCGTGATACATGTGTGTACTTTTATTTAAAATTGAAATTTAATAAATATATTCTATAATATTTATGTCTAATTTATTTATTTGTAGTATTATTAAAATCAGAATTATTTTCTTATAAAGAAGAATTATTTTTCTCAGGATGGGGTGGTGTATTTGAGAACTAATACCATGTTTAAGATTTTTTTGATAAGGGATCACAGGTTCCAATGAAAATTAAACATTGCTGGTTTTAAATGTTTGTGGATAGTAAATGAAACTTAAAATATAGAAAATATTTTTTGAAATGTATACATTATAATATTTTTATATTTGTGATGAAAATTTTATTTCACTTAAATTGTGAATTTTCACACTGGTGTATTTGCATACCGGTGTATTTGGTGAAATGTGTTGTTATTCAAACAACACATTAAAACAATTGGGCATTTATCAGTGTTAATCAAAACAATGATAAAGGGGTTCTCATTTTAATGACCTTGACGAAGCAAATCTTTTTTTAGTGATGTTAAAACTCATTGTGTTGTGTTAAAAAGAATATCTGTGGTAGTGGGAAATCAATTTTATTTGTAGTGACAATGATATCCTTTTACAGGAATAAAATAAATAAGATTTGAAGAAATTGTTTTCATAATACCAATGAGTGTGTGTTGTGTTGCTAGATGTTGGAGGAGTAAAATTCATGATATAATGGGAATACAACCATATATCACCGTGGATTTCATGTAGGAGAGATGATAGGATTTTTAAAAAATAAAAAATTATTTTTAAAATTATTAAATTTATAAAGACAATTCATATTCTCCATTAATAATTTAAAGAGTAAAAAAAGTAGAAAACTATTTTTCATAAATATATATTCTATAAAAAATATCTTAAAATTTTTAAAAAATAAATTTTTCTTAAAAAATATAAAAATTAATTTTTTATTAATAAAAATAAAATAAAAATTTTATAAGAAATCAAACAATCTCTTAAAAAATAATTTTTTTAATATAAAATAAGAAACTAAATTTTATTTTTGAACAATTTATAAAAAATTTCCTTTTACATATGAAGTAATAAAAATAATATATTCCTAATCCAAAAATATGGTTTTAAAAAAATATTGATCCCATATAAAATTTATGAATATCCCAATATTAATTTTAAAAATTTAATTAAAAGAAATTATTTTATTTTAAAAAACTAAAAATTAAATATCCATTTTGTTTAAGATGTATTTGGAAATTAAAAATGAATTTTATTCTTTTATATTAAATTAAATAAAAATTTTACTTTTTCTAAATGATCCCATTTTAAATCTAAAATATAAAAAATCCCATTTCCATTACACAAAAATTAAAATTCTCTATTAAAAACATAACGTTAAAAATAAATCTTCTTTATTTTCCCTTTAAAATTATGTTAGAATGAAGGTTATCTATTTATTTTTAACTAAATTATATTTCTTTATTTTTTTAAATTATTTTTAATTAAAGAACATTTATTTTTAATTTGTAATTACTTGATTTTAGTTTAAGTATATTTTAGTTTTTTAACTGAAATTAAAAAAATTTTGAATTTTTAAGTGAAAGGGGATATTATTTTTTCAATAAATTATAATTTATGCTTATGAATTTTGGAAGGAATTATTTTTAAAATATATATATATATATATATATATAGTATGGGGTATATTTTTCTTTACTTCAATTTGATTCTTGAAATTTCTTTTTCATTTAATTTTTTAAATGAAAAAAATGTAGTTGATTTGTTGATATGGGATAAGTCAAAATACTATTACAAAATCAGGTCCTCGCATGTTTGAAGGATGTTCACAAAAGCCACACTATTACTCAAAAAATAGTTAATAAGTTATTACATTAATACATTAACATTGTTAATTTTTTTCAAAAAATAATAGTTTGATTGTTGATATTGATTTAAATTATCTTTTATGAAAATTATATGTATTATTTAATATGAAATTAATAATATATATTTGGGAGAATTAAAAAATATTAAGAGGCCATTTTGTGTCTAAAATGGTGCTAAAAAATTCTGAAAAAGAAATTGCATACATATATTAGTTTTAATTACATGTTTAATGTAAAAATGAATAAATTATTTCTACACCAATCTTTATAAGGTTTGTCTATGTTACATCCAGGCATATGAAAATATTGCTACACCATAGGTCTTGGTGTGTTTTTGTGGTATCTTCATGCAAAACTGCATTCCTATGTAAATATTATTTGGGCTTCTTAACCCCAATCCACGAGGCAAGGGATTCCTATATACATATATTTAACACACTGGAAAACATCATAATCGATGTAGTATAGCCAAATAATCTCCCTCTCGTAACCACTAAGGCAATGAACGTAGATGATTTTTCAGTGATCGGGAAATTAAATGTGCTCAAATGAAACTGAACAACAATCACTACTACGAAACAAATTTTTATCAATGATAAAAAAATCATTATCACCGCTTAAAAATAGTTCCTAGACAAGGCACTATTAAAAGGTTGTCACTTTATCAATACTCAAAAAATCATTGATAAATGAACATTTTACCAGTGATAAAAAAGCACTAATAAAATTTAAAAAATTAAAAAAAATTTGTAAATCAAAGGGTAGACCAAGCCTCTTTTAATAGTGGTTGAGCACCTTTCAACAATGCTAGGAAGCCCCACCTACGTGCACCACCTCCCTCCATTTAACCACGCTAGTCGCACACCCCAAACCTTTTATAGTGTAATACCACCCTACACCTACCTGCACACCCCTGACTCCACATGGATTTGAAAATGCGAAAAATCATATACACCAGACAGCTAAAGCCCTACTGACCTACACACTAGATCAGTCTCCGCTTCAATTCCATGACCTCCATAACCACACTGATGATGGTCTGCCGCAATGAATCCCCACCTCAACCGCATTCCACCTCTTCCATGACCGCACACCATGACCATGTTCCACCCCACCTTGACCACCCTCCATGTCATCATATCCACATCCTGTCTCAACTGCACTCTGCCTCGGCTATGAAATCCCAGAGCAACCATACCATTCTCCGCCCTTCACACTCACACATCCACATCCCTCCTCTACCACGATCTTCCTACACTATGACCTGGCAGAGCATCAGTACTGTGGTCTACCCTGCACGTCGATACATACACATCCCGCCTCAACCATGCCCCACCTCTACTAAGACCACCCATATTTGTATGTCTTCTGGATCTCCTTGGTCACCTGAGGGAATTGTTCCCAGGTGAAGGGAAGGACTGGACACCACCCTCCATTGAAACCGTTCTTAAAAATGTGGCCCAATGGAGAAGTATTTTTTGATGAGAATTTTTGGCCTATTAGAATAGGTTGGCTAAAATCTAGTACATTGTAGGTTGGGGAGTTTATTCATGTGTATTTGGTGCCCTGGGGATGTTAGGGTTTGTTTGGGATCCCCTTTCTTGGGTACCCCTAGGGAGTTTCGATTTCCGGTGTAGGAGTTCTGGTAACTTCGATATATCCTTACTTGGGTACCCCTAGGGAGTCTTCCTTAGTGAATGGGATACCTGGACACCCCCTGCCATGAAAATCAACCACATGTGTAGTCTCCCTAGGGTTCTACGGTGCCGGGTTGGGGTACGTTTTAGATCTCATTTCTTAGGTACCCCAATGTAGTGTTCCTAGTCGAAGGTGATAGTGGGATTGGGTCCCTTGTAGGATTCCTCCATTCTCAGCTGGAATAAGATCTGAACATTGGTGATAGCCTATTCTATTGAATACCACATTTTCATCTTCATGAGGGGTCATGGGACTCCAAGGTACTGCTCCAAATTTTTTACCGTTTCTAATGATAATCCTCCAAAACATGACTTCCACCAGGTTCCAGCCATTTATCTATGTAACATAATTATCATCATCATCGGGGGGTGGGGTTTTAGAGAAAAAGGTAATCCAGTCAAAGGTTTGGAGTTTGAAAACACAACCTCCACCATTATATAGTAACATAATCCTTTATATTGTCCTTTCCCTCTGCAAACATTCCTCTAATCCTTTAATATCTAGAAAGGAGGGATATAAAAATATTTTATTTATAACAACAATTAATATTGAGGAAGCACCAAACCATATTATTTTATTATAATTAATTTAGTGATAGAATATTAAAAATATAGAAAAACTATCCAATTTATTTATGTATTTTGAGTATTGTTCATATTAAATATATAAATGATATCTAAATTCTAAATCGGATTAAATTAATTATTGTTAACCGCATAATGATTTATTTTAAAATCTAAATAAAATTAATAAATTTTTTCTTTTATATCCATTTATTTTAGATTTATAAATAATGTTTACAATTAAAAATAATAAAAATATCCTTAATTAAATTTTTTTGGGTATATTTCAAAATATAATCAAATATATTTAAAAAACGAGTTAAAAAATAAATGGGTTATAAATGGAATTTTGATTGAAAATAATCAACCGAGTTGGTATTTGATTATCCCAAATTTCATGGGTACTTGATGAGTCAACATCCTTAATTTTGGGTTATTTTTAATGAACATTTTCTACATAATTGTCAAAGTTGTAGATTTTAATAATTTTGTTGAATTTGAATTTATTAATATAGAATAGATTTTTTGAATTGTTGATTGGAATATAATATTTAATGTTTATTTTAATTCAATAATATAACATTTGACTCATATAAACCATTATACAACATTTAATAAATGTATATATATATATATTTGTAATCTTGTAATTTATTATCTAACAAGTCGTAAATGGAAATTAATTTTTGTAGATCTTACCCCCAATCAGTAATGGTGCTTAAGGTTGGGAATATAGGTGGATAACAAAAATGTTAATTGAGAATAAAATAAAGAAGAACCAAACTGTTATACTTAAATGAGTATTTGTTAGTAAAAAATATAATTGGTCAATAACCACTTTTTTGTTGGTTTTTTTAATCAATTTTAATAACTAAAAATTGATAAAAATTATTAATTTATTATTTTTTATTTCTTTATTAATTAAATATTTTAAATAACATATGAGACAGATTATAACAAAAAAACAATACAATTTTGTTTATAAATTTTTTTTTTCAAATAATTTTTTTGTTTATAAAATCTATGGATTTCTATATAATTTTGAGTTTTTTTTCGAAACAATTATCGTGTATTTTTTTTTTAAAATGTAAGGATTTTTTAACATTGTTTGGATTCCTCCAATGATAAACCTTTGTACAAATGTTTTTCCACCCGATAAAACTAATTTTTATCTTAGAAGCAGTTCAAGAATTCTATGCTCAAGGTGTATGATAGTTGAAAGAATACATGCCTACTAGAGTTATTGTATATTTTTTTTGAGGACCAAAAATCACTTAGAGAATTACCAATGTGTGGTGCTTCTCGATACAATAATGATTAATCGGGTCCTACAAAATTGTATTGTATTTTCCAATCACTCCATGGTTTAATTGCCAATATGGAAGTGATGAGACTGAATGGAAATTGACGTGGCCCACAGATATAGGAAATACATATAGGAAAATTCGTCACCTGGTAGACTCTCCTTAGTGGAATAGAATTGATAATGAGTATCCTGAATTTGGGAACAATCCAGGAAATCTTCATCTTTAGTTATCTAGTGATGGATTGAATCCTTTTGGTTTTAAAAGAATCACTCACAGTGCATGGCCAGTTATGTTGGTAAATTATAACTATCCATTTTGGTTATGCTTAAAAAAAATCATGTTATCTATGATTATATCAGGACCAAAACAACTTGGTAATGATAATGATATTTATTTGGCTCCACTGATCAAGGATTTGAAATTATTATGGGATTCCGATGTTACATTGTATAATGCTTACAGAAATGAATATATCAATTTTAGATACATGTTTTATGGGATGATAAATTACATTCCTGATTATGGAAATTTTTTATGATATATCAATAATGGAACTCAAGGGTTCCCCATATTTGAAAAGGTACATAGACAATCATGGAGAAAAAATCATTGAAAACCATGTTTCTAAGACATCGCAGATTTCTACCATGATGACATAAGTACTGATCTTGGACGACATCATTCGAAGGATGTTTAGAAGAATGTAAAGCACTAGTTCCACTAATTGGTGACCAAATTTTTGAGAATGTAAAATATGATGAATCTAATTTGGGAAAACCATTTTCTAAAAACATTATTAAAACTAGTTTGAAAAATGAGATTAGTTTTTTAAATACCACACTAGAATTTTATGTACGTCATACATTTTCTTGATGTTATACATATTGAAAAAAATGTAATTGATAGTTTCATTGGCATGTTGATAAATGTCCCCAAAAATGTATGGAAGTAAGAATATGTTGGAAATGGTTGACATGGGAATATGATAAGAGTTGGGACCAGGAAAGGGTGAAAAACAAACTTTTCTTCCTCTATCTTCGTACACTCTATCCTAGAATGAGAGATATAAATTTTGCAACATATTGAATGATGTAAAGGTTCTATATGGGTATTCATAGAATATCAATAATATCATTTCATTGACCTATTTAAATATAAAGGATCTAAAATCACCTGAATTCCATGTTTTAATGAAAGATCAAATGGATATAAATTTATGTTTCATTTTATCAAAGAATGTCTATCGTATATTAACAGAACAATATTTCTTCTTTAAATCTATATGAAAAAAATTTATAGTCCCGAGGGAATTTCCAACTATGGAAAGATAAATTTCCATCATATTATATGAATTGAATATATTCTTTAAAACAACAGTATTTAGTATGATGGTTCATTTTACGGTTCACTTGGTGAGAGAGATTAATCTATGTGGTGTTGTACACTATAGATGGATGTACCCCATTAAATGGTATATGATGATTTTGAATGTTTATGTCAAAAATCAATGACGTACTGAGGGATGTATTAATGAGTGATATATTGTTGAGGATGTTATTTAATTCTATAATGAATACTTTTTTTATGTGGAAATAATTTTTCTACCTAAATCTTGTCCCTATAGGAAGATTACGAGTGAAGGAATTTATCGAAGAGATGTGTTCACAATCAATATTCTAGATCATAAGCAGAACCACCATTACATTTTACATAACTGTTTGGAGGTTTCCCTATATGTTGAATCCCATAGAGAAATTATTGTGAATTTGAATCCATCAATGGATTAAATATGGATATCAAACACACATAATCAACACATTATAGGTTCATTTTGGGACTATTTTTTTTAATGAATCAGATAAAAATCATGATTCTATTTCGGAATGACTTTAATAGATTGTTAGAGGACCAAGGGTGAATCTATTATCTTAAAATTGGTATTTAATTAACAGTTATAAATTATATAAAAAATTTCATGATGATGACGGTACCATTAAAAATAGTGGATTTATAGTCATGGATAAAGAGATGCATGTTTCTGGTACTAGGAAAATAAATGAAATTTACTAGAATATTTCATAATTTGGAAAAATCAAAAAAATGGGGGTTGGATTATATAAAATTACCAGTGCTTATATTTTCAATTCAAGTGTGTTAATAATAGGAGTTCAATTAAAATAGATGAATTGTGATTCATGAAAGTTGATTTTAGTAAGGATGTTTAAAAAGAAAAGCCATTTAAAATTTCATTATAGGAAGTATAAGTATTTTATATTGTAGATCCCACAAATTGAAAGTGGTCAATTGTTTTGTTATCGAAAAAAACCACTGAATGGTCAGATAAAAATTCCACCAAGGATGGCCAATTCATTGGGACATTTCGATCATTTCGTAGTGGTCCCAATCAAGACGGGGTTTTGTATGAGAGAGGAGACCACAATGATGGGATTTCGATCATTGATATGTTATTAAAATCCCTTCATCCTTTAAAAAAATTGTTTTCAATAATTAGGTTACATTTGTTTTTGGAATATACATCATGCTACCTCATGTTATAATCCATTTACTTCTATATTTATATACTCTAAATTAAATATAAAATCATTTCAGAAGATAATGACTTCTACACATTTTTCTTCTTCCAATACTAAGGAACAACAAGTCTCTCAACCAGATTATTCTTGTAGTGCAAAGGAATGACCTTACACACATGTTGGTGCTCCCAAACCTGAGGAACAATAAGATTCTCAACCTGCTACTCCTCCAAGTGTTGAGGTACAATGGCCATCTGTACATGTCAATTCTATCATTATAGAGGAAAATATTGAAAATGTTGATTCTAAAGAAAGTGGTAGGTGATGAAGGACCAGTTTCCCTGAAAAAGCAGCATCACCTTAGTTTAATGGTGTAAGAAACAATTATAAAGGTGAAAGTCAATGGCATCCAATTTGAGGTGGGATAGAATGCATGTGGTCACCATGTAAACCCCCAACAAGGCAATGTTCAATATTTATATTGGAATCATAACTCAGTAATGCATTCTGATATTCGTGGTACCATGTTTTTCATGGGATGAAGGCAATGATGTGGGAAGATATTATGATAAAATTAGAATATAATTTCTTTATTTTACTTAAAAAATAAAATAATAAATCATTAACTTACTCTTCATTATCCATTGTAGTGGGAAATTATATTATTTGACTCCCAAAATAAGTATGTATTAATTCATAATAGAAGGACTCATAAAGTATTTCAAACAATTCTAACAATACATCATCTTAATGATTATGAAGGGAAAATAAACCTGCACCCACCAGTTATCTATGAACACAGGATAACCCAAGAAACGTGGGGTGCATTTATTGAACATCGTGAAGGTGTGTCTTATCATGTACATTGTGGTCAGTAATAAATTGATTAATGATGTGTTTATTCAACACATTGATTGATAATTTTTTATTTATGAAATAGAAAATGAGTGATGGGAACAATGAACGAGCAAAAAAACCAACATACCCCTACTGTAATGTAAGGATGGTGTACGCTTCACTTGAAAAAAAATGGGTACATATTTAAAATAAAGTGTAATACTTTTATGTGACATGAAAAAAACCACAATTATGATCCTCTATTTATATTCAGATTTATGATATGAAATGAAAAACCACATACATCCCACGTTTTGTGCTATGTAAGGAGGCACGTGAAATAATGACGTTATACTAATAAATGAAAACACATAAAAAGTGTGGGAAACATTTGTAAGTATTACATAATATTTATTTTTTCATTAAATCACTATTAAATAAAAATGATCACTTATTTTTCTAAATTTTATATTTTAAATTGTCACAAGGTTTACGAATACATGTTTCATATGAACAAAAAATTCTGGTGGCCTTGAAGCAGGCTGAACAGTGTGGTCGTTTCAGAGGTGTGGGTTTTAGGGTGACGCTCACAATATATTTTAAGAAAAAATAAGAGGATGATCAAAGTGAAAAATTAAAATAGATTAGAGAAAGAATATCCACCCATTAAGGACAATTATAATGGAATATAGAGATGATGGAAACCTTAATGAGGGAGAGGAAAATAAAAGAAGAAACTCAAGAACAACCACCACAAGGAGATCCTTCACCGCCCCCACCAACTATGAGGCTAGTGATTACACTCAAAGAGATTTCTTAGAAGTGGATATAAATGTTATAATAGATGTTTCTGTGAAATGTTAATAATTCAAAAAAATGATACCTTTTTTATACTGATATTCTATAGGGTGAAAATGGCTATTATTTATATCTATAAATACCTAAAAAACACCTTTTGGCAAGGGATATGGTGTTAAATATTTGAAATGACTTTCTACACAACAAACCACATCCAACATGACATGTGTGAGTTTCAATTAGTGTATCCCATGAGACAAATGTCGAGCTACCTGTTCTAATTCATGAGGATGATAGTAATATAGTTGAAAAAACTGTTGGAAAATTCATCACATGGCCATCACATCTTGTAAACAACATACTTATATGGAGGTATTAATTTCAATTTAACTTTTCAAGCAAAATTTTTTAAAAATAATGAAAATATATATAAAATGATGAATTTTATTATAGACGGACAATGAGAAGAAGGTGAAATAAAAAACCGCCTCAAACCCATTGAAATGATTGAGAAACTGATCAAAAAGATATACCAAAAACACCATTACCCCGCTCTTTCTATATCCACGTTTACTTCATTAAACGCTTATGTGTATAGAAAGTTAAAATATGGTTGAAACCACATAGTTGAATTCGAATAAAATATGCACATAGAGAAAGATCAAGACTTCGTAGGTGTTAAGAGTGCAACTAAAATCTTCAACTATTATTAGATGGGTGGCTCATTTGTAAATGTATACATGAGGTATTTCTCCATGATTTCATTTTTCAAAAAGCTGATATAATGTTTTAATTATGACTAAATACTTTTCATATTTTTGGCAGGTGTATATTTGTAAAAAATTGAAGGGATTATTCCATCACAAAAAGTTATGACTCGTTAGTCATCACATCTCCTCTACATAACAAGAAAAAATAGGACCCAAAAAAGGATGAAATAGTGTAAGGTATAATCAAATCCTTTGGATGATAAATTTAAGATGAAACACTCTATTTATTACCAGTGATGCAGGGGTAAGACTCTATAATTTAATCATATCAAATTTATTTTCATTTCTTTCATCATTGATTACTATTTGTGTTTTTTAATATAATTGGATGCTCATTTATGTAAATTTGGATACATTAAAGAATTATTTCCTAGATTCAATTCACAGATATCCATAAAACTATCCACACATAATGAAGTTTGTAAATTTTTAATACACTGAATCTGACATTTTATTACTCAACATCATGTTGTATAATTTATATTACCATTTAATGAGGATTCTTTTATGGTAGGGTGGTGCAACACTATCATGAAAAACACAAAATGTGGCCATGGACTAAGCCCACAGATGAAGAAAAGTTCTATGATTGGATATGTATCATGGTATATATATTAATATTTCACTATCCAAAAACATATGAAATCAGATTACTTATTCTACTCAATGATTTAGTGTTGTCTAGAACAAACCAATGTAAAAGATTGTGGTTATTACGTTTGTAAATTTTTTAGAGAGATCATATTTATCGATAAACTAGCATCAATGAAGAGGTATTTTCAATGATAATTACTATTCCATTTAATATATTTATTAATCCTTTGTGTATTTAAATATTTGAAGCACTACAACGATTGTCGAAAAGACTCATATTTACAAGGTGATATAGATGTTCTCAAAATCGAATGGGAAACATACCTAATGGAAGAATGCACAAAAATATAAATAATATGTGACTTCTATATAAGTAGTGTATTTTTTTCATATTGTTGTATAATCATATTTTTAATATTACTCACTTAATAATTTTTTTTATATAGGTGGATTTCTTTGTTCTAGTAGGGGTAGATTGTTTAAACATTATCATGCTCGTGAGAGATTGGACTTCGATGATGAAATGGAGATAATTAAAACAAGGAAATGCGTCCAGAATATATAAATGTGAATTCTTAAAACTTATTCATTTAAATAATTTTTTCATAATTTTATCTTCTAATTGTAAGTTAATTTATTTATCATTTTTATCTAATACATATTTATTTATTTTACAGATATTTTGGGAAACATTTTTTCCATTCAACTATCTCTAAAAATCCATAAAAGAGAGAACACGTTGAATGAAAAGTATTAATTCATAGTATTCTAATGCATAGTATGACTTCCAAAATTATATATCATAAAATTTTTCCTAAATAGTGTACTAATCAGTTGCATATCAATCAGACGCACCTCAATTTGATACACAATGTGCTCAGTATGAGTCAAAGTGTATGATTTTAGTTAATAATATTCATTGATTCATTAATATTCATGTCTTTTTAACTACCATGATTTGATCCATGGATCATTATTATGACCTATGATATGCACACTAGTGAAAAAAATGTTTAACACGTCTTCATTTTTCACATCGGTTCTATATAACCAATGTGTAAAGATGTAAAAATTGGTTTATCATGTCGGTTATAAAATAAGAAACGTGATAAATCATCAAGATTTGGTTTTTTACATTAGTTATAAAATAAATGATGTAAAAAATACCAAGATTAAATTTATCACATCGGTTATTTCATAACCGATGTGAAAAATCAAATCTGGGTGATTTATCATGTCAATTATTTTATAACAGACGTGATAAATCAAATCTCGGAAATTTATCATGTCAATTATAAAATAACCGATTTGATAAAGGATTTTCTACATCGATTATTAAATAACTACCATTATAGACCTAAAAATAGATTATCACATCGGTTATTAAATAACCTATGTGAAAATGCATTTAAATGATTTATCACACCCTGAATTCTGTCATTCCATTTTATTGGATCAGGTGACCTGTGATTCATCTCTCTTGTGCAAAAAATCTAGAAATTATTCTTCAAAGTTATACACTCCATCCTAGTTTTAACAACACCATTCACTATCTTTATTATCACCAGATCTATCAGGTTGAATCGCAACACTCAAGTAATCCTCACACGCCTCATTTTCATTTTTTATTTTTCATGATTCCCTAACTTGTATATTGAGATGTTATTTTTATATCATTTTTATTTCTATAATGGTATGTGTAATAGTGTTCATTTATACCATGATAAATTCTTTTCTGGTAAAATAAACCATGGTAGTGATATCATGCATGTTCTACGATTTTTGTTGCTACCATGTGTGTTCTCTCATATGTGTGTATGTGTGCTTTCATGTGTGTGGGGGTGGGGGTGTCTAGGGGGTGGGGGATATCCAAGGCTTGGGGGTTTTACCAGGAGGTGGTGGTATCTAGGTGGTTTCTAAGGGGTTGGGGATGGTGTCTAGTGGTGTGAGGGGGCTTTCCAAGGGGATTAGTAGTGTCCAAGGGGTGGTGTCCTGGGGGTGAGGGGGTTGTCCAAGGGGGTAAGGGTGTCCATGGGCTGGTGGCTGTCTAGGGGGTGGGGGTGTCCAGGGGGTGGCGGTTGTCTAGGGGGTGGGGGTGTCTAGGGGGTGGGGGTTTTCCAATGGGGTGGGGGTGTCCAGGGGGTTGTCCAAGGGTATGTGGGTGCTGTCCAGGGGGTGAGGGGGATATCCAAGGGGTTAGGGGTGTCCAGGGGTGGGGTGGTGTCCATGGGGATATGGGGGGCAGTCCAAGGGGGTAGAGGGTGTCTAGGGGCTGGGGGTGGTGTCTATGGTTGAGGGGTTGTCCAAGGGGGTTGGGATGTCTAGGGGGTGGGGTTGTCCCGGGGGTGGGGGTGTCCTGGGGTTAGGGGCTGTCCAGGGGGTTAGAGGGGTTGTCCATAGGGGTAGGGGTGACCAGCGGGTGTGGGTGTCTAGGGGTGGGGGTGTCTAGGGGTTGGGGGTTGTCCAAGGGGGTGGGGGTGTCTAGGGGTGTCCAAGGGGGTGGGGGTAGTGTCCAGGGGTTGAGGGGGTTTTCCAAGGGGGTATGGGTGTCCAAAGGGTGGGGTGGTATCCATGGGAGAGGGGTTTTCTAGGGGGTAGGGGTGACTAGGGGGTGGGGGTGTCCAGGGGGGTTAGGATGTCTAGGGGTGGGGTTTTCTCCAGGGTGTGGGGGGCTGTCCAAGGGGTGTGTCCAAGGGGTTTCCAAGGAGGTGGGGTTGTTTCTAGGTGGTGATGGGGATTTTCAAAGGTATGGGGGTGTCCAGGGGGTGGGGGTGGTGTCCAGGGGGTGAGGGGGTTGTCCAAGGGGGTAGGGGTGTCCAGTGGTGGGGGTGTCCAGGGGTGGGGCTGTCCAGGAGGATGGGTGTTGTCCAGAGGGTGGGGTGTCCTCGGGGTGGGGGTTTCCTGGGGGTGGGGGTTTCCCAAGGGTGTGGTGGTGTTTAGGGGGTGGGGGTTGTCCAAGGGTTGGGGTTTTCTAGGGGGTTGGGGTTTGTCCATTGGGGTGGGGGTGTCTAGGGGGTGGGGGCTGTCTAAGGTGGTGTTGTTTCCAAGGGGATGGGGGTGGTATCTAGGGGTGTGTGGGGCTGTCCACTGGGGTAGGGCTTTCTAGGGGTGGGGTTGATATCCGAGGGGGTGATGGGGCTGTCCACGAGGGTATGGGGTGTCTAGGGGTGGGGATGTCCGGGCGGTGGGGGTTGTACAGGGGTTGGGGGGGTTGTCCCAATGGTGTGTGAAACCATTGGGATATTCTTTCCCAACTATTTCAGGGGGTATTTTAATGGTTTTAAATCGTTGGGATATGTGTAATTTTCAGTAGTGAATGTATCAATTTTTTAATATTTATACTTCATATTTCTTGTTTATATAAGGGTGAATTTGTATCTAGTTCCACCAGGATCTATTCTTTGTATACCTTAAGAATAAAGGATCCAAGATGAATTTATACTATTATATCGTGTTCCATATGAGATAGATGTAATCCTGAAATTATTTTCATATAAATATAAATCTTTTTTATCTAACTATATTTAATTTTTAAAATCATTTTTATGCACATATATTTCAAATATGTATATATTTGATTTATACTCCAAAATTGTTTTACATTCAAATTATGATATTTTCCATATAAATATAAAAAAAATTATCTTAACAAGAAGTATAATTTTTATATTTGTTATAGTTAATATTGTGTCGATGTTGAAATATGGCACATCGAATGAGTAATGGATATGAGGAACTACTGATGATGATGATTTGCAAGGTGGTATCTCCTATGAAAAGTAGAGTGATCAATGATTATTAGTTTTTTCATGGTTTTAATCTAAGTTACAGCCCTTGTATTTGGCATTGTGAAACTAAAAAGAATGTCAGAACTACTGATGATGATGATTTGCAAGGTGGTATCTCCTATGAAATTGAAGAAATGATTCATGATATTGTAGCATAACATATTGAGATAGAACTGGTAGTTTCACATCTATATGGTGATGATGAATATCCATTGTATCCTGGTTTTATGGATGTTACAGTTTTTCCGGCAGTGTTATGATTGATTAACCTGATGGTGAAACATGGATGGAGTGACAGAATTTTTACAGAGCTTCTATAATTGTTGAAATAAATTATTCCAAAAGGAAACGATCATCAAGATTCACATTTTAAGGCCAAGAAAATATTAATCCCAATGGGATTGGGATACAAGAAAATACATGTATGTCTGACAGATTGTATGATATATAGGAAGGAATATAAATTTTTTTCAGCGTGTCTTAAATGTGGGACATCACAGTATAAGTTGAAAGAAAAATCAGATGATCATATAGAGATTACAAGGATCCATGCCAAGGTATTTTGGTATCCTTCTCTAATTTATTATTTGAAACATTTATTTTCAAATTCACATGATGCAAAAAGGTTAAGATGTCATGGTGATAAGAGGATATGTGATGGAAAAATACATCATCCATTTTATTTTCCACAACGGAATAAAATTGATGAGAAATATTGTACATTTGGAAATGAAATTAGAAATCTCGGACTTTGGTTGTGCACAGATGAAATGAATCCATACAAAACCATCAGTAGCACACATACTTCATGCACAATTTTATTTGTAATTTACATCCTATCACTTAATGATTGTATTAAGTGAAAATTTTTCTATTTGGAGTATAATGATATCTAGTCTGAAGAATCTCAGAAATTATATTGATTTTTTTTTCACCATTGAATGATGATTTGAAACTTTTATGGGAGGTTGGTATTAGGGTGTATGATTCTTATAAAAGGGAATATTATTAACTTCATGCAGTGATTATGTTCAATATAAATGACTACCCAACATATGGAAATTATTCTGGATATAGTGTTAAGGGGCATAAAGCATATCCAACTTGTGAAAAACAGACTTCATATTCTAAATTTCATCATCAGAGGAAAACATTTTACATGGTTAGTCAAAAGTTTTGTCTATGGATCACCCTTATAGAAGGATAAAAAGGGCATTCAACAGCTCAAAAGAATTTGATATTCCTCTAAATCCATCATAATATGATGTGTATTTTGAGAGGGTGTGAAAATTTTATGTGACATTGTAAAATACACATAAATATGGTAATGATATACATATTTTGAAGAAAAGATCAATATTATTTGAGTTAACATATTCGAAATATCATGAAGTGATGAATAATATAGATGTCATTCACATGGAGAAGAATATATGTGACAGTATGATTGGAATATTGTTAGATATTAAAGTAATGAATAATTATGGTTTGAATGCAAGATTTGACTTACTATAAATGGGAATAAATTTGGAGTTAGATACAACTCTTAATAGAAGACAAACATTTCTTATTCTATCTTTTCATACATTATCCAAGAGAGAGAGAATTCGATTTTTTCAGTTTCTTCATGATATCAATGTTTTACAAGTTTATCCTTCAAATGAAAAAACTTTTGTCTCTTTGAAGGATTTGAAGATGATAGTTATGAAAAATCATGATTGTCACCTCATGATGCAACAACTTCTACCAGTTTCATTGCATGGAATACGGTCCATTGGTGTCTGAAATACAATAATGGATTTTTGTTATTTTTTAAATTCAATTTGTAACAAGGTGGTTGATGTGAATGCTTTTAACTTTTTGGAAAAGTATTCAATTTATATACTTTTTCAATTGGAAATGTATTTTCCTCTATCTTTTTTTGATATAATATTGCATTTTATAGTTTATCTGGTTTGAGAAATATATATTTATGGACTTGTATGTCCTCATTGGATGTATCCTTATGAAAAGTATATGAAAATATTGAAGGGGTTTGTTAAGAATCCATATCGACCGGAATCCTCCATTTTTGAAAATTATATTTCTAAGGTGGTTGCACTGTTTTGTACGAGCTACTTGGCTACGGCAGAGTACATAGATTCTCCTCCATCTCAGCGTGAATGAGTTAATAATGAGGGGAAGAGGATTTGTATCATTTAATTCAAGTCATTGACATCCAAACAGATGAAGAAGGTGGAATTATACATCTTGAATAACATAGATGATTCTAAACCGTATATCACATTTAATATTAATCTGTTGAAACAATGTCATCTAAAGAAGAAAGAAATGTGGATTTTGAATTATCACAAAAAAACATTATTTCCATGGTTTAAAAAGACCTTACATGGTAGATCAGATGTATCAGATACATTAAGATGGTTAATGGGTGGTCCAAGTTTAAATATGATAACATGGTCCATGTATGACATTAATGGATATAGATTTCATACGAAAGATCAAGACAATAGAAGTACAATTCAGAATATTGGTGTATTGTTGTTTGCAGAAGCAATTCATTTTTCGAGTTCTAATGTGAAAAACCCAATTTCGGGATCAAGTGCATATTATGGAACCAGTGAAGAAATATGGGAAGTTTATTACATTAAAATTAATTTTCTTGTTTTAAACTGATAATTGTTTATCGTCAAAAACATTGTCAAATATAATGAATTTGGAATGACAGTTGTTAATATGAATAGATTAGAAGGCACAATAGATTATTTTATAATGAAAAAACATGAAAAATAGATTTTCTATGTAGTTGATCAATGAGAAATTTAGTGTTCTATTGATTTACAAGAAAAAAAACAATATGTTGGTGAGGATAAACTTTATGAAGATGTAGATTTATGTGAGATCCATACTTCCATGGAAATATTAGCATAAAATAATGATGATCATATTGAATACATGATTTGTTCCATAAGGAATGATCATGGCGATGGAATTTGGTAAAACAATCCATTTGTGTATTCCTAATATTACATATAACATATTTTTATTACTTTTTTACATTTATTATTTTCATAAAATGGTAGATACTTTAATTTTTTTCATTATTAAAATGTGTATTAAAAAAAATAAGTAGAAATTTATGTCTATTTTATCTTTGTTTAGTTTAGTTTATCTTGTTTACCATTACATAACATTTAAATTTATTGATTTTTTTAAAGAAAATTACATTACCATGTTTACCATTTTTACCATTTTTCCAATGTTTAACATGTTTACCATTGTTTACAATATTTTAACTTTATATAACTTATATATTTATTGATTTTTTGAATGGAAATTACACTACTATGTTTACCATGATTACCATATTTTCCACTGATTAACATGCTTACTATATTTACCATGTTTACTATTATATAACATAGTTCGATTTTTCATTTTTTGTTTACATTACTTTTATAATATTTGTATTTGAATGTTTGTGAACTAATTTTTGCTTTTTTGATTTGAAGGATAATGACATATCAATCAGTTGATCAACCACATGCTTCTAGAGATCATCATCATGATCATTCCTATGGGGAAGAACATTCCCATTCTCCTCTTGATGTTCCCCAATATTCCACATGTTCTCCCATAACGACAAAGAACAGTTCAATAGTTGGTAAATGTGGTTGCACACATTTACCAAAATTATCACTTTCCCATATCTAGGACCAGAAGATACTTATTGAGTTTGATGAGAATGATATTACCAGAGGTCCAAATGTAAAATATTTTAAGATTTTTTTATCAATATAGGGTAAAAAAAAATATGCATTTTTTATGATGATTGGAGAATTGTGGGAAAAAGCAATAATATCATAGTTGTGGGATACAATTTTTGTATGATCTTTTGTTATTGTTTGACTAATCATTAAATTTTTCTAGTATTATATGTTTTCCTTATTCTTTATCAGATTTCATTTGATATTCCTAACACTGGAAAAGTAAAGAGGATATTTTAATCGATGGCTTCTAGGGGATGGAGGGATTTTAAATAAACCCTCACATATGATTTCATTTTTGGTCGTAGGAATCATGTCAATCCATGTCATATATATCCTATTATAAATTAAGTCACATAGAGAAAAAAATTTTAAAGTAGAAGAAAAGATTAATTTTTGGTAAGGGAAATGAAAACATTTATAATATTTATTTTATAAATGATATTATTAATGTTTTGTTAATGATTTATTATTCTTAATTTACAACTGACAAGGATATCTCATCAGGAGATCCAATCTACAAATGTATAACCTCATCGTTTATGTCGGGAAGAGTATACATTATTGGAAGAACAAATGATGGTGGAAAAATTAAAAAAAACTTAAAGGTGAGTCTTAAATATCTGGAGAGGTTTCCCCTCCATCCCATCCATCTAAACTTGAAAATGGAAGAGATCTTGGATGGGAAAAAGGGGCAATATATTTCGGAATAATCGAGAATCGTATCTAAGAGTATTTTAAGACATTTATTTTATTTATTTTAGATAATTATATTATTTATATAATTTGAATCATTATATAAATGTTAAATTAATTAATACAGAATTCTCTTGAGGCACAGAGCTCATATGGGGTATTTACAGCTACTGGGAGGAATGATATTTTATCTACAGCATTGGGAAATCCCAAACACCCTAGTCATGTATGAGGAATTTTGATGAGTGTATAGGTAAGAGAAGTGTTTCCATATTCTTTAACTTATTCCATTGAGTGTGTTTATAAAAAAATATAATCATTGGAGTCTGAAGTTCATAATCATAATGAGATGATGGAGGAAAAGATTAGAGTGTCAGTACAATCTATGTTTTCAGACATGCAGAGACAATTTTATATTACAGCTCCCACTCCTCTAAATCACCCCTATAGACCCCATTATTTATCATCCACCACCGCCAGCAGCTCCCACTCCCCCACCTCAGCCTATGGACCCCATTTTTTATCATACTCATCCACCACATATTCTTAATTATTGTGAGTTGTATTTTGATGATCCTCACCATCATATAGTTTCATATGTGATGGTATATTGTATAGGTGGTACAATTCAACATCAACAGTTAGTGGTAGATAATCATAGGGTCATTGAATATGATATTATAGATAGATCATCTCAATTTCATTACCTATAGATGGGGTGTGGTCGGTTGGACATAGTATCAGCCACATTTTATTTTGGCCATCTAAACTTATGAGACTCATTAGCATATAGGTATTTATGTTATAGAATTTATTTTATTTTTTTATTAAAGTTATTTTAACATTTTAAAACAAATATATTTTTCTATTTATTTATAGTAATACTTCAAAGGTAAAGAAATATTGTATATACAACAACAACAAAAAATTTATATGACCTTAGATATAGATTCTATTATTCTTGACAGATTGTCAAGATATTCAAATTTGTTGGCAGATCATTTTTAGTTTCCAATGGATGCTCATGATTGTGGATGTGTAATAAATGAGTGTATTGTGCAAAATGATTTCATAGATCTTGTTACTAGAGATAAGTTGGACATCAATGTGTTGCATATTTTTTCCATGTAATTATTAACACATTTCCCTGCATTATATTTATTAAAAATAAATACTTATGTCTATTTTATTAGGTATCATTATAACATCTGTTAGAAGAATGATCGAACATATGTATATGGATTCATGGACCTGCATATCATTTCTCCTGAAGCACATTCATTGGATGTGGAACAAAGAAAACTTTATATTGCTGATATATTTGAACAGAATATAATCACACAATGTTGGATGATTACTTTTAGTGAGATTTATGAAATATATATCTCAAAAAGTATTCATTATATTTTAATATAAAAACCCACTAACCTTAAATTTTCTTTTATCGTAGAGATCATTGGATGTTAGGTGTTTTTTTCACAGGAGAAAACACTTTATTGGATATGCTCTATCCATGGCGATGTGAGGGAGAGTTATAAGAATATGTTGGAAAAGAACGTTTCAATTTATAAATAGTTATTTATATTATAATAAATTCAAAACTTATCTAATTCATATTATTTTCTAATAGGGTATGGGCATACTTTATAAAAAATACTAAGAAAATGAGTTCCAAGATTAATTATGTAAAATTGAAGGTAAATATCCATTTATAATTTGTACTTTTTGATGTATTACATAAAAAATATATTTTGAATTGACACTCATTTAAATAGAATATTCATGTACAATACGGAATCATCAAATGAGGATATTATATTTGAAGATTTATATATGAAATAGTTATGATTAGAATAATAATGAACATTGACAAGGTTATATTTCCTTATAATCTTTTCCATAATATTTCATTTGATTTATTCATTGTACATGTTAAATACTTTCCTTTTAAGTTGTAGATATTTTATTACCCTCAACTCCATAGTTCTCAAGTGTTCTAAATTTGAATAGTCAAATAAATTTACAGGTTTGATTGAATATTATTTTGTTTGTAGTGTAAAATGTAATTTTGAATATTGTAATTATAATTGTGTATTTTGGTAGTTGTTTTGGTTATATATATGTTTTTTAGTTGAAATTGTATTTTTTGAATGTTAAATATTTGTATATTTAACTTTTCTTGGGTTTTTCTTATTTTGGACTAGTTTTAATGTTTTTCTGTTATAGATTTTGGTCTTGTTTTCCTCTAGTTTCTCCTTATTTCAGGTCTACTTTGGCAGATCATAGTAATGGTATTGCAGTTTTATTAAAAAAATTGTTTTTACATCTGTTATTTTATAACTGACATAATAAATGAATGGGTATATTTTATTATGTTGGTTATTAAATAACCAACATCTTATATCATTTTCCACGTCAGTAATTTTGGAACCGACATGATAAACCCTTCAGAGGTTTGACTTATCACGTCAGTAATTTAATAAGTGACATAAAAAACTATACACCATGCCGGTTATTAAATAACCGACGTGATAAATTGAACCTCTGAAAGGGTTTTTCATATCAGTTATTTAGCAACTGGTGTGAAAAACTATTCTGATTTATGCTTTTTACGTCAGTTTTGAAATAACTACCATAAAAAACAATATTTATAATTTATATTTTAATAATGTCAGGTAAAAAATGATGTAATAAAATAAAAAATAACCGACATAAAAAAATGGTTTTGAACTAGTGGAAATGTATGAATTTATAACACTTATATCATATTATATCATCTTTATTCTCATGTTGTCCTTGTATTATAATTGATATCTCCTTTTATTACACTTATTTAACATCTATGATCACCATTTATTATGTTTCATATCCTTAGGTTATTATGAATGGTTTTAGAAATGTTATGTCTAAGAATGTTTCTAGTAAATAAAAATGCAATGAGAGACTCTTATGAACTTGTTCTTTATGCTTTCATATTTCCAAAAGCATTAGTCCAAAAATATTTTGGAATGAATCATTATGTTATGTAAGGAATATTAATCTACTAAGATGTGATATATATGTATGAAATATCTGGGTCAATATAGTTGGTATTAGAGAAACAAACCTACTCAAAATTGAGAAAAAATAACAAGTGACCTATATCACTCGTAGTGTGTCTTTTTATTTAATATTGGCATTGCACTACTGGAAATACAGAACCGTTGGGAAGGGCTTCAGAACCATTGTTATATTTTATACCATCGGTTCTGCAAACCGTAGGGAAGTAAGCCATTGGGAATGATTTTCCCAATGGTTTACATTGAACCATTTAGATAGGGTGGGTAAAAATTAACCTATCCCAATGGTTGTGCCAAACCTTTGGGGTTGTTTTTCCCAACGGTTTGGCTTGAACTGTTGCGAAAGACCAAGGATATTCCACATTAGAAATGGTTTCTAAACCATTGGGAAACATTTTTTTGCCAATGGTTGATTGAACCATTGGTAAAATAAGAATCAGAGATGCTTTGCCAACAGTTTGAAACTGTTGGCATAGCCTATGCAATGGAAATTGCACAGCAGCCTACAATTTGTAGAGCAGCTCTGAAATTTGCACAACATGCCTCATTTTGTGCATTCCCTCTCTTTTTCAATCCAATTATTGTACCTTCAATAAACTAACACATACATATACAATTATTTTACCTACAATAACAAACTAATACATACATATCGAGAACAAATTCATACACATTTAACATATAATGCGTCCTGGAACTATAATCATCCATAACTAAATTAGAATTAATAACATAATTATAACCATACATAATTCATTTAGACTTCAATTTAAAATTTTGATGACAATTATATGTGGAATCCGAACTTCAATTCATAATTTGATAGGTTTTCTGTATATCATATATTTTTACCTTGAATGATGTCCATTTTAAACAAAATACATACACCAGGAGCGATACTAGCCACATCATGCCTCATATTGAGGCGAGGTTAAATCTCACACATCACAAATAACCCATTGATCGTTGTCCTTAAGAATCAACATATTCTGAAAGCGTTTGATCGCTCTTCCGTATGCCAGTTGATATTTTTCACTTAAAATGATGTCATTTTAAAACCAAAGACAGACACTTTGGGTGGTGCCAGCCACACTACGTCTCAGATTGAGCCGGGGTTGATTCTTACACAACACATATGACCCATGGATCGTTACGCTAACGTATCCACAAAATCAGAATCCATTTGTTATGTTTTCTGTATGTATATAAATTTTTTTTCCATTTAAAAAAATGAGAGCCACTTTGAGTGATACCGACCACACTGTGCCTTGTATTAAGGTGGGGTTGACTCATAGACGTCACATATGACCCATGGATTGTTTTCCTAAAGTATCAACACATTTCTAAAGCATTTGGTCAGTTTTTCGTATGTCAGTTGTTTTTTTCACATAAAATGATGTCCATTTTAAACAAAAGAGAGACACAATGAATGGTGTCGGCCACACCGCATCTCTTATTGTGGAAGGGTTGACTTGTAAACCTCACATATGACCCATGGATCATTGTGATTGAGTATCGACACAATCAGAATCCGTTTGGTTGGTTTTCCGTATCCTAGTTGTTATTTTCACTTAAAATGATGTCAATTTTAAACAAAAGAGAGACACTTTGAGTGGGGTCGGCCAAACCGAACCTCGGATTGAGGATAGGTTGACTCGTAAACATAACGTATGACCTATGGTTCGTTCTCCTAATGTTTCATTAGAAACCATATGCGTTTGGTTGGTTTTCCATATGTACTTAAAATGATGTCCATTTTAAACAAATGAGAGACACATAGACTGATCTCGGCCACACCGCAACTCAAATTGATCCCGAGTTGGCCCTTACACGTCACATATATTCCATGGATCATTGTGCTAAATTATCAACAGATTCGGAATGTGTTAGGTCAGTTTTCAATATGCCAGCTGTTCTTTTCACTTATAATCTTGTCCATTTTAAGCAAAGAGACACAGTTAGAGTGGTACCAGCCACACCGCGTCTCAGATTTAAACGAGGTTGACTCTTAAACGTCTCAAATGACCCATGAATAATTTTAATAAAGTATAAACACAATACGAATGCGTTTGGTCAGTTTTCCATATGTTAGTTGATGTTTTTCAATTAAAATGATGTCCTTTTCAAACAAAAGACAGACACGTTGAGTGGTGCCGACCACACTTCATCTTAGTTTGAGGCTGGGGTGATTCATACACATCACATATGACCCATGGATCGTTTTCCTAAAGCATCAACACATTTCAAATGTGTTTGTCCGTTTTCTGTATGCCAATTGTTTTTTTCACTTATAATCCTGTCCATTTTAAACAAAAGAGACATAGTTAGAGTGGTGTCAGCCAAACCGCTTTTCGGATTTAGACGGGGTTGACTCGTACACGTCACATATGACCCATGGATCATTGTGCAAAATTATTGACACAATCTAAATGTGTTTGGTCAGTTTTCCATATGCTAGTTGATGTTTTTCACTTAAAATGATGTCTATTTGAAAAAAAGACATACAATTTGAGTGGGCATGGCCACACCACGTCTCAGATTGAGTTAGGGTTGATTCATGCACATCACATATGACTCATGGATCGTTCTCCTAATGTTTCAACAGAAACCGAATGTGTTTGGTCGGTTTTCCATATGTACAAAAAATGTTGTCCAATTTAAACAACAGAGAGATAGTTAGACTGATCCCTACCACACCAAGACTCGGATTGTGCCCAGGTTGGCTCATACCCTTCACATATGACCCATGGATCGTCGTGATAAATTATCAACACAATAAGAATCCGTTTGGTTAGTTTTCAGTATGTACTTAAAATGTTGTCCATTTTAACCAAAAGAGAGACACTTAGATTGATCCTTCCCATACAGGGCCTAAGATTGAGGCGTTGTTGACTTGTACACGTCACATATGACCCATGGATCATTTTGAAAAATTATAAATAGATTTTGAATGTGTTTGCTCGGTTTTTCGTATGCCATTTTTTCTTTTCACATATAATCTTGTCCATTTTAAACAAAAGAGACACATTTAGAGTGGTTCCCGCCACACCGTTTCTCATATTTAGAAGGGGTTAACTTTTACACGTCTCAAATGACCCATGGATCATTTTCCTAAAGTATCAACACAATCCGAATGCATTTGGTCGGTTTTCGGTATGCCAGTTGATGTTTTTCACTTAATATGATGTCTTTTGAAACAAAAGACAGACACTTTGAGTGGTGCAGGCAACACTACTTCTCATATTTAGGAAGGTTTGATTCATACATGTCACAAATGATCAATCGATAATTCTCCTTCAGTTTCAATAGAAACCGAATGCGTTTGGTCTGTTTTCCATATGTACTTATAATTTTATCCATTTTAAACAAAAGATATACACTTAGACTGATCCCGGACACACAGCGACTCGGTTTGAGCCCGGGTTGGCTCGTACACGTCACTTATGACCCATGGATTGTTTTGATAATTTATCAATGGATTCCGAATTCGTATGGTCGGTTTTCCGTATGCCAGTTGTTCTTTTCACTTGTAATACGGTCCATTTTAAACAAAAGGGACATAATTAGAGAGGTATCGGCCACACCACACCTCGTATTGAGGTGGGGATGACTTGTAAAAGTCACGTATGACCCATGGATCGTTTTTCTAATGTACTTAAACAATCCAAATGTGTTTGGTCAATTTTCCATATGCCAGTTGATGTTTTTCTCTTAAAATGATATCCTTTTGAAACACAAGACAGACACTTTGAGTGGTGTCGACAACACTACATCTCAGATTGAGGTGGGATTGATTTGTACTCATCATATATGACCCATGGATCATTCTACTAATGTTTAAATGGAAACCTAATTCATTTGGTCGGTTTTCCGTATGTACTTAAAATGTTGTCCATTTTAACCAAAAGAGAGACACATAGACTAATCCCGGCCACACCGCAGCTTGGATTGAGCCCGGGTTGGCTCATACACATCACATACGACCCATGGATTGTTGTGATAAATTATCAACAGATTCCAAATGTGTTTGGTCGGATTTCCATATGTTAGTTGTTTTTTTCACTTTTAATCATGTCCATTGTAAACAAAAGAGTCCCAGTTAGAGTGTTTTCGGTCACACATCGTCTCATATTGAGGTGGGGTTGACTCGTACATGTCTCATATGACCCATGGATCATTGTGAAAAGGTATTGACACAATCCAAATGCATTTGGTCAGTTTTCCGTATGCTAGTTGATGACTTTCACTAAAAATGATATCCCTTTGAAACAAAAGATAGACACATTTAGTGGTGGAGGCCACACCGCATTTTAGATTGTGGAGGGGTTGATTCGTAAACGTCACATTTGACCCATGGATCATTCTCCTACAGTTTCAATGGAATCTGAATTCATATGGTCGGTTTTCTGTATATACTTAAAATGTTGTCAATTTTAAACAAAAGAGAGACACATAGACTATTCTCGGCCACACCGTGACTTGGATTGAGCCCAGGTTGGCTCGTACACGTCACATATGACCAATGGATCATTGTGCTAAAGTATCATCACCATCAGAATCCGTTTGGTTGTTTTTCTGTGTGCCAGTTGTTCTTTTCACTTATAATCCGGTCAATTTTAAACAAAATAGACACAGTTAGAGTGGTGTCGGCCACACCTCACCTCTTATTGGGGGGGGGGGGTGTGGTTGACTCGTACAGGTCACATATGACCAATGGATTGTTGTGATAATGAATCGACACATTAAGAATGCGTTTGGTCAGTTTTTCATATGTCAGTTGATGTTTTACACTTAAAATGTTGTCCATTTTAAACAAAAGGGAGACACATAGACTCATCTCGGCCACACCGCGTCTCGGATTGAGCCTGGGTTTGCACGTACACATCACTAATGACCCATGGATCGTTGTGATAAATTATCAATAGATTTCGAATGCATTTGGTTTGTTTTCCGTATGCCAGTTGTTCTTTTCACTTATAATCTTGTCCATTTTAAACAAAGGAGAGACACTATGAATGGTGTCGGCCACACCGCGCCTCGGATTGAGGCGGGGTTGACTCGTACACATCACATATGACCCATGTATTTTTTTCCTAAATCATCAACACATTTCAAAGTCGTTTGGTCAGATTTCTGCATGTACTTAGAATGTTGTCCATTTTAAACAAAAGAGAGACACTTAGACTAATCCCAGCCACATCACGACTCGGATTGAGCCCGGGTTGCCTCAAACATGTAACATATGACACATGTATCATAGTGATAAATTATCAATAGAATCTGAATGCATTTGGTCAGTTTTCCGTATGTCAATTTTTTTTCACATATAATCCTGTACATTTTAAACAAACGAGACACAGTTAGAGTGGTATGTTAGTTGTTTATTCACATTATTCAAATACAGTAATTGACTATGGGTTATTAAATTTATTTATATATGAATAAATTACATTTAAAATTAAAATATCATGAAAATTAATAGAAGATAAAACTATTACTAAAAATCCTTGTGAAATATTATGGTAAACATGATTTATGAGAATCCTCATGTTTCTATTAGTGGAATGCTATTTACTTAAAATCTTGTGTAAATTCATATTGAATATTTATATAACATTCTTTGTATGGATTATATTTTTGTTTATCTTGCTATGAAACATTTCATAACTAATAATGCCATGCAAAATAAATATATCCCTTTTACAACATACCAAGAATCTATGATATTGATTAGATGGGAAAATGTGATTTACATTGATTATCATGATGACAATAAATAAAATATTTATCATAGACTTTCTAGTATTAAATGAAATCAAGGAGGGTGGGGGATATCCGGGGGGGTTGTCCGGTGGGGCTGTCTAGGGGCTGTCTGGGGGCTGTTCGGTGGGTGTCCGAGGGGCTGTCTGGGGACCAAGGATGAGGGGGGGGGGGGGCTGTGCGGGGGGCTGTCCAGGGGGTGTTCGAGGAGGTTGTCTGGGGTCCAAGGAAGAGGGTGGGGGCTATCTGGAGGGATGTCCGGGGGGCTGTTCGGGGGGATGTCCAGGGTCCAGGGAGGATGGTGGGGGGTCGGGCCTATCTGGGGGGTTGTCTAGGAGGGTGTTTGGGGGGCTGTTTGGGGGGATGTCAGGGGACCGAGGAGAATGGTTGAGGGGGCTGTTCGGGGGGCTGTCTGGGGTCCATGGAGGATTGTGCGGGTTGTCCAGGGGCTGTCCGGGGGGCTGTCCGGGGTCTATGGTGGACGGTGGGGGGTCTATCTGCGGGGGTCTAGGGGCTATCTAGGGGGCTGTCTAGGGGGCTGTCTAGGGTCCAAGGAGGATACCGGGGGGGGGGGGGTTTCCAGGGTCCAACAAGGCGGAGGGTTGTATAGGGAATTCACAAAAACACAACCACTAAAAGACATCAACATCCACGAAAACATTCTATATAGAAAAATAACTCAACTGCAATACTATACTACATGTCTAGATAAAAACAACAAATAGAATAGATTAAACATCAACTCATAGTAATATTAGTAAAAAATTTAACGGATCAACTTGTCCCACATCACCATCACCATCATCACCATCAACATCATCACCATCATCATCACCCTCATCCTCATCGCCATTATCGTCCTCACCCTCCTCTCCCTCCTCCTCGCCCTCACCCTCTTCCTCGCCCTCGCCATCCGCCTCACCCTCCTCTTCTCCCTCATCTTCCACATCAGACTCCTCGTTATCATCATCATAAGCCAGGAAATAATCTTGACCACCACTAGAACTGCCACCCGGTGCTCCATATATAGAATATATTGACGATATATATTCATCAAAATCTGGGCTGGGCACTGGTGGAAGTGTCGAACGTAGATCTTCAATAAATTTCATAAATGCACGGTTTTCCCTAGAAGACTATTCTTCCATCTCTGTGGCCCTTTTGTCAGCCTGTTCTTCTTATGCCCTAACTTATGGCAGCTCTGTGACATTCATCTCATACCTTAGGAGGGCCAATACCTCGTCGAGGCTATCCTAGATCGGCAACGTACTTTTCTAGGATGCTCCTCTCCCAAAACCTGATGTAAGTGATTAGTTGGCCCAAAATTGTCTTGTTCTTGGGAATCAAGGGCCTCTAAAAAATCATGTTACAAATATAAATATATTATTATGTTACAAAAAATATATTAAAATATAAAATCAATAGATTAAAACCTACAATCATCTGCTGAGTTGCTTTGTTGACGTCACTTCCATCCATTTTCCGTTTACTCGAGCAAACCAGTTTTGCTCATAGCACACATCCTTCCATTATTTTTATTTAACTCTACAATTACATTGAAAACTAATGTTATATGAAAAATATAGAAAAATATTAAATAATTGAGGAAAAAAAGAACGTTTACGTTCTAAATAAAACTAATAAACAATTATCATACCTGCTTTCTCTCATGATCATGAATCGTAGTGCGTCCCAATGTGGGGAGGTATTTTTTGCATCAATGTTATTTTTATTTTATCCAGATGATTCCTAAATAAAATTTGAAAAAGAAACATATAGTATTAATGTAAAACATGAATGTTACTATTTAAATACCTCAAATGTAATTAATAACTTAAACTGGGTACTCGTCCAACATGTAATCATCTGACGATACTGCACTATTGGGAAATCATCCACCATTGGTACCTCCTCTAACTCAGTGCCAACTCTTGCAACCCAGCCAATATACAACTCATGATTATAGGCTCTCCAAAGCTCGCCTAAATCCTTTAGACGTTCTGGTCGTGCACTGTCACCATCGGGAAAATTAAATCGAAGATGACATCAAAATATTAATTCATATAAGTACCAAAATAATTCAGGGAATTAAATAGAACAGATTTTTTACCCATATCAATGCTCAAGCTCTATCCTTGACCTCATGTGGAAAATTTCTCCATGATAGCGGGATAACGGGAATGATGTCGGATTGTTTGGAAAGCATCGCCAAAAAACTCCGACATTGATGCCCTGTTTTCCCAACCATTTGGTTGTCTTCATTATAATCCACCATTACCTGTGTGCGGCAGTTCCAAACCGACCACATGCATGAACCCCCCTTCCCATGCCTCCTGACAGTATATGTATTTATCATGAATGAAAAACAAATATTTTATGAAAACATGTTATAATGAAAATAAATATTTCTATAATATTTTTTAAGGGTTCTATAAATATACCTGCTCCAGTCTGATCGCTGAGCGACGCTGGATCCACAGAACCTAATGGAACACCCTGTGGTGGAAAAGTAGTTGAAGACAATGAAATAAAGAAGCTCAGAGAGACAGAATTAGAGGGAAAATAATATGGGACATCTGTTTTACTGGATTCTGACTGGGGAGTGGGAATCATCATGGGATGTGAAAATGATGGGCCAGAAGATGCAGAAGGCAGCAAAAACAAGGGAGGCCTAAATATCCTGTTTGTCCCTAATGAAAAACAGGGATCAGAATGTGGGAAGGATGACATGTCAGTGGGAGGGCCATGGTCTACTTGGGTACGCGTAGCTACTCATCCACCTCTGGTACGAACCCTCCTCGTACCATGAGCCTAAGTACTAGGATGAGTACTAGGCTCCTCGTCAAATAAATGTCGACGTACAGGTGGATCCTACAATAATATTTACAAAAAAATTAATCATGTGACATTAAATATTCTTTAAATATATCAACATGAAATAAAGTACTCACTACAGTCACTAATTATGGAATTCCCAACTCCACCATTCGAAGATTGTTCTCCATCATTTTTTTCCTTCGTCTATCTTCAATTGGCTGTATTTCCTACTTTTTAAAACAAATATGTAATTAATTAGAAAAATTAAACTAATGTGTAACCCAAAAAACTAAATATATGAGGGAATAGGTGTATTTACTTGTAATTTAGCTATCAATTGTTTTACAAGAGCTTGAATGGATTTAATAAATCATACAAGTTGTAATGTTCACCAAGTTAGAAATATTGTTTGACTAGGTTTGAATGAAGTTCAATTCCAAATTATAAAATGCAATTCAAATAAAATTGCAACCAATAAACATTGAAAATTCATAGAACATTCAAGTCAGCTAAATCATATTTGTGATCATTAATAAATCAATTTTAATATTACCAATCTTAACAACCCAACTCGAGGTAAACAAAATGAATTGAGAACATGGATAGATGATTCTATATATTTTCAACCAAACGTTAGGTTCACAATCAACTCTGAAAATTGAGTTATTGGAGACATCAAAAGAAATAAATGGATTGGTTCCAATGGCACTAGGGATAGTGTTAATTCCATCCACACCATTATCAAAAATATGTTTTGAAATTACATCAACTATGACACCAAATTCAGGTTGAAGTTGGTCTTTGACATAAAAAACTTGTTTATCCATTGATACCAACACATATGGTTCGTCTGTAGCAAGAGTACGAGTCATATTAATTACTTGAAATCCATAATCATCAATAAATGTGCCACGTCTTGTCATCGAATCAAACCAATGGAATTTCTTCATTGTGACTCGTCCATGAGAGTAATAATACAATATTATTATTTTCTCAACAACTCCATAATAACCCACATTTTCAAATCGTGGTCAACTATCTGATGCACTGGCACAACAATCTGTTGTTGTAGTAACCATAACACCATCATGTTGTGTTTTTGTGATCTTTTCTTTTTCAGTGACAATAAATTTGTCCCCATTGATAACAATTGATTTACAGTCACGGGCCATGGTATAAGGACCAAAAGGAAAAGCTCTTATTACCTCAGAGACAGAGTTAGCAAAAAACTAAATACCTACAATATAAATGAAAATTAAACTTAATAAAATATTGATATAATTATTTTAAACAGTAATATTTTTACCTTCAATTTTAACCAAGCAGAAAACTCTTTGCTATGAAAAGTCTCTTTCTTTATCAAAGATAAAGAACGATGCTTCCTATTTATCATTGTTTTATGTTCCCTGTAGATGAAAATTATGAATAGCTTAACAGATATATATATAAATAATATATACATAATCAATTTAGTTACCTGATATAGTCATCAAACAAATCATAGTTGAACAAAACTGTGCGATGTGTCATCTCCCGCTCTTCATGGCTTAATGTCTTCAATGCATATGATCTAGGAATTCCTCCTGTTTGAGGAAGTCATGGAAAACTAGGTTCAATTTTCTCATACTATTCTTCTTCATTTCTTATGGTTCTGTTCAATCTTGTAGTACGATTAGACAAATACATCAACCATAAATCCATACATTCTTATGCCAAGTAACTGTTCATGATAGAACCTTCTGGATGATTTCTATTTCAGACATAAGACTTTAATGTGAACATATTTATTTCAGTTTCATACATCTAATGAAAAGAAACAAGTCTTTCGATAATTATTTCAGTGGGAATATGGATAGTCATATGCAACATGCATGTGAAAAATGATGGAGGAAATATTTTCTTCAAGTCACACAAAATTAATGGGGCATCTGTCAACATTTTTGCAAGAAAGACATGGACAACTTCATAGCCCAAATATTTATAAACAAATGGAAAAACCGAATAATATCCACCCTTACATTATTGGACAAATGATGACAGATTGCTATTGGAAGCAACTCGTACTTTAGAATGTGATAATCATGAGTCTTCAAAGATTTTTACTTCAACTCTCTTCTGTTGACCTGTTTAGATATGTTGCTTGAATAGCCATCAGGAACTCTAATAGTCAATAATACTTCTAGAAATAGTTTTTTTTTCGTAGGTGTCATCACATAAGAAGCACATGGATGTTTCCACTTATTTTCACTGATACGCACAAGATGCAATTCTGGTCTGATTCCCCAATCCACCAAGTCACGTCGAGATCGTAAATCATATTTTTTCCTTCCCATTAACATTTAGAAGAACCGAAAGCAAAATTTCACATATATTAGTTTCAATATACATTACATATATGCAATGATGTAACAAATTTGTTGACCAATAAGGAAAAACAAATAATACACTCCTCTTCCTCCAATTGTAACAGGTTTCAGTGGAAACATTCTTTCTCTTTCCAGATTTCATCTGATCCTTAACGAGCAAAAAACTGAAATCTTTCAATTAATTAATCACATCAGTTCTAGACATACATTGAGATGGATCATCGGTCTCTATGGTATTATCAAATCATTGATGATTCATTCTATATGGATGATCCTTTGTAAAGAATCGTCGACATCCCATAAAACTGAAACTACAATGATGTTTCAGTCTTTTGAATCATGTATTCTTAATACAAACTGGACATGATAGTTTTCCCTTTGTGATCTATCCAGACATCATTGCATAAGCCAGAAAATCATTGATCATCCACATAAGCACAACAAACTTCTGAAATATTCCTTTCGAACATGCATCGTATGTGTGCACACACACATCCCAAAGAAGATTAAACTCTTTTATTAATGGTTACATGTATACATCAATATCAATACCGAGAACAGAAAGACCATCTATGAGTATACTCCTGAAAGTGAACAGTTTTTTCATATGCAACCATGGTGGAAGATTATAAATGTGTATAAAAACTGGCCATGTGCTGTGCGAAGTAAGAATCTACCCAAAAAGATTAAAATTGTTGCATGAAAGACCCAACTCCACATTACACACGTCAGCTGCAAAATCAGGATGTCGAGCATCAAATATCTACCATGAAAATCCATATGAAGGATGAACTAACTCATCATTAGTCTTCTTTCTCTTGGGATCATGCCAACTCATTTTTATTGATATGTCATCAGACATAAAAAGATTCAGGAGTTTGGGGATAAATGGAATGTGCCACATTACTTTCGGTGGAACACGGGATGGTGTTCCATCATATTTTGACTTCCAGTGGGATGTTCCACATTTTATACAATCATTCCATTCAGCGGTTTCCTCCCAGAATAAACTGCAATCTTTTTGGTAAGCATGAATTTTGTTTCTTGAAAATCCATGTTCCTCAACTAACTTCCATTCCATATAGTGGTTTGAGGGTATATGTGCATCATCTGGAATTAAATCCAAGAAGATGGTAAGAATTTAATCGATTGATGTATTAGAAATCCCATACATAATTTTCCCATGAAGTAATCGGATTAAAAATTCCATCTTTTTCATTTTATCGCATTGTCGATATACTGGAGTCGTGCCAGCATCATTAAATTTTTTCACCCTATCAATATCAATATTTTTACTAGATGCATCAGATATCCTCATATCAAAGTCTTCTTGAGTCTAAATCCTTTATTATTCATGATGAAGAATTAATAGAAACTGATCATCTAACAAATTCTCCATTCCGGTCCTTTAATTTTGATCATCACCAATTCGAGATTTCATTTTCCCCCCATTGTGATACCACACAAAGTATTTTTCTTGAAAACCATTTCTAGTTATGTGGTAACTGACTTCTTCATAGCTTAACCAAGTTCTACCAACATAAGTGGAACATGGGCGGTGTAAGAGGCCACTATCTAAAGCATTGTGAAATGAAAAATCTATAATGCTGTCCAAATTGTATTGAAAATCGCTGGAGATCTGATCAGTTTCATACATCCAACTTCTGTCCATTCTGTAGAAAGAATTTATTTAAGTAATTTTTTCATAAACAATTCAATAGTATTGTACTTTAATAGAAAATACATTGAAGTAAACAATAAAGGAATAAAATAATCATGTTTTCAACTACACATGTGAAAAAAAAAACTAATTTGTTATTGAAAAAATTTAAAACCAACAAGAACATAATGTGTTATCACATCACATCATGCATCATCACATAACAATATTAGTAGGGTATTATGAACATGAATAACATCAACCTTGTGCCTTCTTCCAACCCTACATGACCCCAACCACATGCCATATATTATTATAGACTTATCACATCGCACCTCACCTAAAAACACTAGTGTAAACATTATACATCATACCTAAAGAAACTTGGACAATAACATCGCATCTTGCAACAAAACACATCTTCAATCACTTATTAAGGAAGTGTTGGGAATACATGGTAGCTATGAAACCATATAACCACCCTCCAAGATATTAGAAAAAATACCCATAACACAAAACCTCTGATCATTGGTATGTTTATCCAACTCTGGATGGGAATGTGTACTAATAACATAAAATACATGATATATAGATAGAACAAAATACCCAACCTATGGGTTCACATTAACTACATAATCACACACATGACAAATACCATACAACACATAAACCATCACAACCACTTTCACCACTATATCCAACACAACACACCACCACCACACAAGACACATAGCATTTCCCACATTCATTTATAATCCACTTCATTCACACATACATTTTCCATTCATTTAATGCTAAATTAATTAAATCAATTTACCACACATCCATTTCTATTCCATCTAATTTATTTACTATCTTGTTTTTTTGTTTTAACATCAAAATTTATTCCATGGATAACCTGGAAACTAATAAAACCAGCACACAACAACTCACCATCTCACAATAACCATCATTTCCATGTTACATCGACCAACCATCTCACCAAAACAACCACATATCACAACAAAAAATATTGCACATCACAAACCACCACACATCCAAAACAACCTCACCACATCATACACCACAACATCATCACACAACACCTCCACACGGCACAACACCACCACACATCATCACTATCACACAACTTCACATGTCACATCCACGCCCACTAACCATCACATTACAAGCCCACATATCACAAAGACCAACTGGTCACCTCAATCACCATACAACAGCCTATAACATACAATGACACAAAAAAAACCATTCATAGAAGCAATGTACCCCGACATACACAATTTATTCATGGTCTTCTATTATATTACCCCTTTATTTAGCATGGACATTATAACAAAAATGATATTCCATGGGAAAATCATTAATTTACAAAATATTCGTTCATTTCCCTATTTTTTAGGGTGAAATCACCTCAAAATCAAAACATAATACTAAAATATTAGATCAATAACAATAAAAACAAGGTAGCATATGTGTATAAAGAATAAAATACATGATTTGAGATGATTCAGATGTATTTTCACCTATTCAGATAGGGGAGTTTGAGAGAAGAGCCGAGTGCCAGATTGATTTTAGGGTTTTTTCGTGACTAGGGGAGAGTAGAAGCACGATTGTATCTGGGGAAAAATTACCAATTGTTCTTAAAAACCATTGGGGAAAGGGGTGTTTAGGGTACCCTTTCCCAAAATGTTCATCAAAACTATTGGGAAAGGGTAACATGAACACCCCTTTGCCAGCAGGTTTTTGGAACCATTGGCTAAGGGGTACCATTTCCCAAGGGTTCTAGTGAACCGTTTGGAAAGGGTTTCCTAGACCTTCTTTACCAACGGTTGAAGAAAACCGTTGGTAAAGTAACGTGGGTAAAAACCACATTTCCAGTAGTGTTAATTTTAGTAAAATGAATAAGTGACATACTAAAAACTGAGTAAACACATTCAGATTGTCTTTATATTTTTGGACAACAATTATTGAGTCATTTTTGACATGTAAAAATTAACTACACCACAATATGATGTGTGTTGTGGGAGATATGATATTAAGTGTGAATTTTTATATTAAATTTACATTAAATTGAAGAAATGAAAATGTGACATACTGAAAAACAATAAAATTAATTCGTATTGTTTTGATACATCTGGAAAACTATCTATGAGTCATTTTAGATGTTTAAAATTGACATTTTAGTTCAAAATGTTTCACTCCCAAAAAACCATGAAAACACACTATTATTGTATTTATAATTTAGGAAAGTGATTCATATGAAATTTTTGACGTGTATGATGTAGTCTCACATCAAACTAATGAATGATGCGACCGGTAGGACTCAAAATGTGTGCTTCAAATTTGAAATGAAATTTTAGTAAAAAAATAGGTGACATAGAGAAAACCAAGAAAATATATTCATATTGTTTTTATAATCTATAAAATTGATTTATAATTCATTTTTCACATTTAGGAATCAGCCTCACCTCATTACGATGCACGGTCTGGCCGGTATAACTCAAATCGACTCTTATTATTTTAAATGGACATCAATTTAAGTTAAAACAATAAGGGGCATACTGAGAACTATGAAAATGTATTTTATTGTTTTTATATTTTAATAAAATGATCCATGATTCATTTTTGATATGTAGGAGTAAACTGAACCTCAATATGATACATGGTTTGTCTAGTATGACTCCAAGTATGTATTTCAATTTAAAATTGAGATTAATTTATGTAAAAAGAACAAGTGACATACTAAATACTGATAAAATGCTTTCATATTATTTTGATACATTATTAAAAGGATCCATGATTCATTTTTTTGCATGTAAGACTCAATCATACCTCATTACAATGCATGGTGTATCTGGTATAACTCAATGTGTATTTATTTATTGAAAATTGACATGAATTTTACAAAAAACAAAAACTGACCTACTGAACACAAAAAGAACACATTCGGGTTATTTTTTATATTTTAATAAAATGATCTATTATACATTTGGGAGATATAGGAATCAGCTACACCTCAATACAACTTACGGTGTTGCTGGTATCACTCTATGTGTCTCTTTTTGTATAAAATTTACATTAATTTATGTAAAAACAACATCTGACATACTAAAAACTGATAAAATTCATTCATATTGTTTTTTATTTTAAGAAAACAATCTACTGGTGATTTATGACGAGTAGGGATCATTCAAACCTCAATACGACACATGGTGTGGTTGGTATTACTCTATGTGTCTCTTTTTATTTAAAATTGTCATTAATTTAAATAAAAACAACATGTGACATACACAAAACAAAAAAATGAATTTGGATTGTTTTTATGGTTTATAAAAATGATCCATGGGTTATTTTTGATGTGTAGGAGTCAATTTAACCTCAATCTGATTCACGGTGTTACTGGTATAACCAAACGATTCTGTTATTAGTTTAAAATGGAAATTTTAGTTCAAAATTTGGCATTCACTGAAAACCAAGAAAACACACTCTGATTCTATTGATAATTTAGGAGAGAAAATCATAAGTCAATCATGATGTGTATGAATCAATCTTACGTCAGACTTACGCACGATATGACCAGTATGACTCAAAATGTGTGTTTCTAGTCTAAATTGATATTTTAGTATAAAAAACACAACGAACATACTAAAAACTAAAACAAATAATTCGGATTGTTTGGTTACTTTAAGAAAATGATACATCAGAAAATTTTGACATTTATGAATCAACCGTACCCCAATACAACACATGGTGTGGCCAATATAACTCAAATTAGTTCATTATTTAAAATTTACAATAATTTTAGTAAAAGAACAAGTGACATACTTAAACTGAGAAAATTTTTTCTGATTAATTTAGTATTTTCGAAAAATGATCCATAACTCATTTGTAACATGTAGGAATCTTTCCCACCATAATAGGGCACACAGTATGATTATTATAACTCCAAATTTGTCATTTTTATTAAATATTGACCTTTTATTAATGTTTTTTTTCATATTAATATTTAATTTATTTCTTTATAGTGTTACTAACATAATATTTTGTGTCTTTTATAGGTTGAATATTTTTCTCGGGTTGAGATGATTTGTTCGACAACTAATACCATGGTAGTACATTATTGAGAGGGGATCACGATCATCAAAATATGAAATATTAATTTATTAGAATGTTTGTTGGACCATTGTAAATGTAATTTTGTAAATCTTTTTGTTTGAAATGTAAATATCATCTTTTTTCTATATATTGTGTGTGGTAATTTTTTTATTGATGATGTCAATCAAATATATATAGCTGGTTTGATTCTGGTTGTACAACATTATTTGGCGGTTTTATTTTGGGTGTGTTGTTATATAAACAAAACACTACATGGGACTAGGCCTTTATCAGCACTAAAAAAGCACTAATAAAGGGCCCCTCTTATCATCGTTGTGATTAACATCACATTTTTAACCATGTCAAAGGCCATTTTGAAAATTGTGAAAGGCCATATGTGTAGTAGTTTTTACCACTCGTTCATCTTGTTTGGTTCTCCCTTTCATGATATATCTATTTATTTATTTAAATATATAGTTATATTTATTCGTATAATAATATATATTTATATTAATATATATTCATATATTAATATATAAAAATATTAATATATATATACAGTTATATTTATATATTTATATTTACATCTATTTTTATATATATATAGTAATAATTTTTAATCCATAAATTTATTTGTATATTAATATATATTTATAAGATTATTTATAATTTTTTGTAAAATATCTTTTTTTGTGTGTAAAAATAATGAAATAAATACATATATACAACATACATACACACACACACACACACACACACACATATATATATATATTTATTATATGAGTATTTGTAATTATAATTATACATGGTTATATATATTTACATATATTATATATTAATATGAATATTCATATGTTAGAATATATAAATAATATATATCATTTTGTTAATACAGACACACACTAATATATATATATATATAGACACACACACACACACACTATATAGTTATATAAATATTCATATATTTATGTTTTAAATAAAATGTATATTAGTTTTAATTAAGATAAATATTACATATTGAGAAATATATTCTATATGTAAATATGATTAATTATTTATTTATAAAATTAAATTTTTATGTGTGAATATATAACAAATATGTATATATTGTTATGTATTTAATTATAAATAAAATTTCATTATGAAAATGAAAAAATTTTAAATCCATAATATCAATATGAATGTAATACCTATGAATAAATTCAATCCCCAAAGAAAATGGGAAAAAGACCCTCTTAAACGAGGCTAAAATTCCATTGAATGTTAAAATATTTGGGTATCCTACTAAAAACTCAGTTATGGAGGCCTTTTGGGCATTTTTTTTGCCTAGAAAAACGTGAAAGAGGGGTCTTAAATGGAACTAGTGCATAGAGCTCATTTTAGGATTCGATTTGATAAGTATTTTAGCTCAAACAAACAATCAGATCAAAAGTTATTGTCATTTGAGGTTTGAGTTAAATTTTTAAATTATTTTAGATCTTGAATTAATCTTATGATTTTTTATGTCTTAAAATTGTTATTAAATGACTATTACATTATAATAATTAAAAAATTATTAATTAATTATAGTTTTTTATATATTCTATTATATATTTCACTAAATATCTTATATATTAGGTGTAAATTTTATCTATACTTATCTAAAACTTATTTAATATATATAAATATGTATATTATTTATATCAATATAAATATATTTATATATTTATATATTAATATATATAATTTTTAATGATTATTTTGAAATATACAATTTATGAGAACTAGTAGAAAAAGCACATATAAAGACCCCCCTTTTTTAGCACTACTAAAAAAGCACTCATAAATGGGGTCCCTTTAAAAGTGGTAAAAAATCACTGATAAAAGGGTACTTTTAACATCACATTTTTAGCACTAGAGACATGCATCACACACCCGTGTGTGCCCCTATCTATGTAGGGTTTCAAAACTAAGACATCCCTCATAATCTCACTCCATTTCCACTCCCCTATATTGTTTTCTTATGTATTTTATGATATATCGATATATTTATATTTATTTAATTTTTTTTTTTTTATCCCTACATTTATAGATATATATGTATATATATATATATATATTTATATACATAAATAAAATATATTTTGTGTGTGTGTATGTGTGTTTATAAATACATACATACATGTACATTAATTTATATATGTATGTTCATCTATAATTATAATTATACATATTTATATTTATTTACGTATATTATATATTAATATGTATATACATATATTATAATAGAACGATAAATATATATCATTTGTCAATGCACAGATAAATATATTTATATATATAAACATTATATATACAGTAATTGTATCTCTATATAAATATTTATACATTTTTTTAAATATAATGTATATTATTTTTTATTTAGATAAGGTTTATATATTTAGAAATATACATGACATATAAATATGATTACATATATATTTATAAAATTAAATTTTTATGTCTGAATATATATGAAATATGCATATGTTATTATATATTAGATTATAAGTAAAATGGTATTATGAAAAATGATAAAATTTCAAAAAATAATTATCAATATTTTTTTAAATAAAGAAAGGATATATTGTTGATCAATTGAACTATTCAAGAAAATCCAATGAAGAAAATGATCAACCCAAAAATGGTTATCCCTAGACTACCTATATCTCTCCAGCCAGTTGGCTTCATGATTATCCTCACACAAGATGAAGGAAAATTTTCATATTGAGAATGAATTAGAAAGAGAACATATTATCCTTAGAACAATCCCAAAGTTGAATTCTCTCCTTTGTTTGACAAATCATTAATAGATTCAAGATAATCAGACTCCAAAACCACCAAATTCCATCCTTTTGCCTGGGAAAGGAGGATCCCTTGAATAACTGATGATGCTCCCACGAAAACCGGGATCCAACATCCATGGAAACCCATGAATCGGGCATCAATCACCTGGCGATAATGTTGTCTGGAAATGAGCACCACCTCAATCAGAGACACTATCTAGAAAACAGAAATTGTATTGATTTTAATGAATCATTCTGGAGGGGGAATCCAACAAGTTTGAGTTTTCTGTGATTAGCGCAATTATGGACACTCCTTGTTTGACATCCACCAGTTCTTCCACTCAAAGCCTTATCTGCCCAAATTCGATCAAGTGAGGACTTCTCTTCGAAAACACATTCATTCTTATGAGACCAAAAAAGTCAGGAAAAAGAACACACTAACCCCACAACGTTTTCTTCCAAAGAGAAAACCCAATCATTGAAAACATGGTCCAACTCCAAATATGGGACAAGGGACTCTTTACACCCTGGGGACCATTCATTTCACACTCCCGCCACTCCGAAGAAGAGAAGAATAGTATGAGAAGGACTTTCAATCTATTGAAATCACAGGGGTTACACATCATCCTCCCACATATGTCATAGAGTAATAATTTTGCACATTAATAGGACATCCAATAAAACCTACAACAATAAAAACATGAATTGGGGGGGTGGAGAGTTCCTAATATTCCTCCACAAGATCATCTGGATGAGCATGAGTAGACCCATTCAACCAATTGATGTACCCCGACCTAAAATTGTTCTTCTTAGAAGTATCCCCAAACCTGAATCTTTGGTCACCACCCACTCCAAATGTAATCAGGATACTAAAGATAAGACATCGATATGTTTCATTGAACTAACCACAAACACTATCCCTATCTCACTCTTCTAAATAATCATCAATGTGGTTTGAACTTTTGCATTTTTGAACCCTAGAATGACTGGTGAAGAGACTCTAATGTCGACCCCCTTTACCAACCACTAGTCTCCCCATACATTCACCTTCATCCCATCATCACTCCTCCAAACACTGCCACAGTTGATCAGAAGGATAACACCACAGAAGATTCTCTGCATAAATCATGTCTTGGGACCAATATAAGCATGTAAGTAGTCAGACTATGGGAAATACATTACTGGAAATACCGTAGAGAAAAGGGAATTAGTACAGTACATGAGGCGCCACCATTGTTTTTAAAAAAGATAATCATTTAACCATTGAATGTTATTAATACTAAGGTCACCACATGACTTTGAAACAAACATATTATCCCACATGATCCAGTGGGTGTTGTGTTCTCCATTAGCAGAACCCCACCATATATTTACCATCCGAGAATGAATCTGATCAACAACGGTAACTGGGAACATGAAAAATGAAATTGTGTATGAGGGGAAAAAATGGGACACATATTTAACTATAACTTCATTCCCCTATTTGGATATTTTTCTACTACACCAAACACTGATCAAATTATCAACTTTTTCCTATGATTGAAATGAAACATGTTTCTTTGATATTCTGATAGAATTTGGGAGCCCCAGGTATTTATAATGTTTTTTGACCATAAGAAACCTGCATAATATATGAATTTATTGTTTCATCATCATTGGAACACCTTTGTTAAAGTATATTTTAAATTTATAGGCAATAATACATTTCCTAGAATCCTTCTCAAAAAGGTTGAAATTCATCATGATTGAGTTACACTAAAGGGTAGTAGCCTGAGCAGACAAAAGGAAATCGTCTGAAAATAAATGATAAGAAACATTGCAACATACCATGGATCCATGAATAGCACCATGATCCATCACCATTAAATGGATAAGAGAAAAAAAATTCTCTACAATAATGAAAATGTTGGGATAGATTAGGTCCCTTTATCTTAATCCTCTCGAGGGTGTAAAACTAGACAACTTCTCCCCATTGATATTGATTGAATATGTAACTAATGTAACATAGTTCATAATGTTAAGCATCCATTTAGCTCTAAACCCCAGTTTTGATAGTACAAGATCGAGAAAAGACATTTGGCTATTTCATTGTCTTTCATAATATCTAGTTTCAAGGCCATGAATCCTTTTTTTCTATGGAGAGGGTGATCATGTAGTGGGATATCTCATTGGAAATGGATGCATTATCATTAATGGTCATCCATGAGATAAAATAAATATTATCTTGAAAAACTAGATGAGGGAGAAAAACTCTCAACCTATAAACCAAAATCATAGAGTAAATTTTGTAAATAACGTGGCAGAGGATGATTGGATGGAACTCCATAATCTTCTGGTGGAATTTATATTTTGGGATGAGGGTAATAATAGTATCGTTAATATTTTCAAAGCAATTCATACCTTCCTAGAAATCCTTCATCTTCTTGATCATGTCCAGATAGAAAGTGTGCCAAAATCATTTGAAGAAAAGGGCATGAAACACATCATTACCTAAAAAATTCATAGAATTAAAATGGTGACGATCCCTTCACATTTCTTCATCTGAATTGTCCCTCTCTAGAGAACAGTTCATATCATAAGTTAAATTATTAATATGTAGCTTGTGAGACTAATAGGGATATCAATGTAGTCTGCCATGAAAATATTTCCAAATAATTCTAGAATAATTTAATGAATTCTAACAGCATCATGCATCACTCTTCCATGAAAATCATTGTAAAGACCCGTAAAATTCAAGGGAATTTTTTTCTTAATTTTCTTTAGAATTTTACAAGAGCGCGGTTTTAGACGGCACCTGATTCCGAGGCCCGGAGTGCCCGAAATTAATTTCCGAAGTTTGGCTCGGGTACGTTCAGTGAACGAACGAGCGGAATTTCCTAAATTTTGATCCAGTGCTCGGAATTGAAATCCGAGGGCACCGATGAACTCGCAACGCCGATATTCGCTTAAAGTGACCTTTTCGGGAGTTGCGTTTGTTGCGGGTTGAAAGTTAGTTTTGGGGTTTTTAGTTTGAGTTAAATAAAATTGTGTAGAACAATTTTATATTAACTTGTTTAAACCTATCAAAGGAGGTTGTAAGTGGGACCCACACCCACATAACCTCCCTTGGGAGGATTAAGTGTGGTGGGGCCCACACGAACCCCTAATCCTTTCAAATTCTCTCAACTTGCTTAACCCCTAATTTATTGGCTTAAGTTACCTTTTAATTATGGGAGTTAAACCTTTTGAATTTCAAACTTTTGAAATTCTAATGTGTTATGTGATAATAAAATAAGATGTTGTCTTATTTTATTTTGGGTACTTTGTTTGTCTTCTTGAGAGGTGGAGAGCCTTCTTCTTCTTCAACTCTGACGAAGAACTCGAAGAACGTTCATCTTGACGAAGAACGCTCAAGCTCCGACGAAGAACGCCGCACCTCCATTCTTCGTTTACCGTGTCAACGAAGGGGACGCCACTTCTTCCTCGGACAACCTTCGTCGGTTTACAAGTTTCACCAACGACGTGTCTCTTCGAACGCATCCCTTCGTCATCGGATTTGACGAACGGCTACCGCGACGCCCGACCTCCGCGACGTCGTCTTCCGCGGAACGTTCACAATCTTCGAACCTTATACCCGAGGTAGGGGTTGTCGATTTTCTTTTTGGTTTCCTTATTTTATTCTTGATCATGATTTTAGAAAGACTAACGTGAGGCTTGAATTATTTTTTATGTTGCGTTATTATTTTAACGTGAGGGGGGGCCGGACCGCACGTACACGGCCGAACCCCCCTCCATCGTTCTTGTTTGTTCTTGCTGGTGGAAGTAAGTGGTGTGGTGCCGTCGCACCACGCGGATGATCGTGCAAATATTTTAACGCGGCGCCGTCACGCCGCACCGAGGTAGAATCTTCAAGAACGCGACGCCGTCGCGCCGCGTTGAAAGGAATTAAGGCACGGCGAAAGGGGCGCGGTGCCGTCGCACCGCGCCGGACGAAGAACACCGCGGCCGGTTCCGGGCCGCAACGGGACGAGGAGACCGCGGCCGGTTTCGGGCCGCGGCAGAAGAAAAGACCGGCGGCCGGGCCGCCGGCGTCGGAAGCCGAAGAGGGGACCGGAATTTCCGGTCCCGTTGGAGAAAACCGGCCGGCCAGCTGGCCGGCCGGATGCCGTTAAACCGGGGGAATTAATCCCCCCGCCAGCATGTAAAACCCCCCTCTTTAAGAGGGGGGCGGTTCATTGAAGGAGGGGGGGGCAGCCGGCCCACCGGTTCCGCTTAATTCAGGCCCCCCACGTGGGGGGGGGGGGGGGGCGTTATAAAAAAAAAACGGCGCGGCACAAAGGCCGCGCCGCCCCTCAAAACCGCGGGGCTTGCCCCCCGCGTGCCGACCGTGTGCGGCCCCTCGCGGCACCCCGAGCCGCCGCGGCTCCCCGCGCCGCCGCGCCGCCGCCGGCCGCCGCCACCGCCCAGGGGGGGGGGGGGGGGTCGGGCCGGGTTGGCCCGGACCCGGACCCCCCCGTTTCGAACTAGAATTGGTTTTTGGCCCATAACTTGAGCCTCGGACCTCCGAATGACGAACCATCTGCGGCAACGCGATCCTTGGATCGAGACGGTCGTTTTGGTATATTGCACTCAAGGTTTCGGTTTACTTTGAGTTCGGCCGGGTTGGTTCGTTCACGAAACCAACCGGGCCTTCAGAGCGGAAACGCTCATATCTTGAGCTACGGACGTCCGATTGACGTGCCGTCAGCTGTGTTGTGTTCCTCTTAGTGAGACGGATCTTTTGGCATACTCTGCCCGAGGTTTGGACGCAGGTGGTGTACGGTCGGGTTGGTTTTTCCTTAAAAACCAACCGGGCCCCGGAGACAAAAATGCCAATAACTCTCAGATCGAGCGTCCGATCGACGCGCCGTCTGTTGCGTTGAGTTCCTGTTGGCGATACAGAACTTTTGGATACATCAACTCTGGTATTCGTGATAGTTGATGTATCAGCTTCTCGGCTCGTGGAGCAGACCCTCCGAACGAGCTTGCTATGTGCGGGAACCCTAGTGCTGGTTGTGACTATTCTACTGCTACGACTACTACTGCTACTGTGACTGCGACGACGACATTCCAGAGATCCTGTGTGGATTCGACGACGATGACTACAACACTCAGCGATCCTACGTGGATCAGTGCTACAGGTCCTGTGTGGGCCCGATCCTGTGTGGGTCCTTGCGCTCAGCGGTTCTGTGTGAGCCAGCGCCTACAGGTCTTGTGTGGGCCCGATCCTGTGTGGGTCATTGCGGGGGTTAGTTACCTATCAATCCTTCGTGGGTCCGACGACTTAGATGGATCAGTGATCATCTTTATCGTCCTTGAAGAAGTATACCTGTGTGAGCTGAATCCTTTTGCTTTCCTATGTGGATTGTGTTGAGCAATCCTGTGTGGATTACGTTTTGCATTCTTATGTGGAATACGTTTACTATCCTGTGTGGACTGAGTTGTACTTGGGCTCGGAGGTTGGAGCGTATTTGAATTGATGACTTAGGTATATGTATGGGCATATACCTAAGCAATGTCGGTTGTTACTTCGTGATTGTACTTTTTCTTCGTGGTTTATCCTTTGTGGATTTTGAGAGACCTTCAGGGGTCTCGGGGTCCCTACTGAGTAGCTTATACTCACCCCTGCACGGGCTTTGCCCGCACTACGTTGTGTTGGTTGCAGACGACGGACAGCGTTGACCTTAGCTGAGGCTTGCAGAGCGGGACGGTACCCGGAGGTGGACCACTGGGTGGAACGTGCACGGAGCGGACGGCGGGACCCGTGGAGCAGAGGAGCTATCTGTACCCACCCTTCAGGTGGGATTTCCAGTGGACAGCTCGGAGTAGCGGCTTTTACTTTTCAGTTGCTGTTTTTCCCTTTTCGAGTTGTACTTTACTTTCAGTTTGGGTTTGTATACTGGCCCATTTACTTTTCCGCACATTCAGTAGTACTCTGTTTTTGTTTAGTGTTTACTTTCCGCTTGCTTACTCTGTGGTGTTTGTATTTCTATTCAAAGGCAATGCCTTCCCTTTTTACTGGGATTTACGCCTTGGTGCTAGTCGCCAGCCCCTGGCCTATGGAAGGCGGGCTTGGGGTAGTCACGGCACGGACCCCGAGGGCGGGTCGTGACAATCATCAAGGTGGGAGATGTGGGTTTTTCTCCATCTCTTAGTATCTCTTTTGTGGAAGAATTTAGTTTTATGGTAACCTTCGTTAATGATATATTAAGTTACCTAGATTAACAAGTATCTTTCCTTTTCCTTAATCACAATATTCAAATACCTCTCATGGTTTGAGATATCCTTAATCATAGAGTCAAAAAAATTCGCGGCATAGATAAATTGTAACCACCGTTCTTCAATACTAATGTGTCTGTCTATTGGCCTAAACCTAGTTGAACTCCAATTCTTCAGCCTGATACTATAATTTTGGGATTGAGTGCGAAAGCACTATTTCAGACCCCCCAAATTGGATGAATGGCCTCCTCAGAACTCCCATCATAGAAACATAGACTCTCAAACCTAAACATACACCAACCTCTACAACGATTCCTTTAGGGGGATGTTGAAAGAAGGATCAGAGAGGGGTCAGAGGCAACTGAGGCCAAGTGTTCAATAGAGTATGCATGGAAGATAGATTTCTAGTCATCTATCCCAAAAACAATTTCAGTCTTTCATTGATGAATCCCTCTATTGAGGTACCAATTTTCCAAGTGAATGGAGAGCCTAAAAATCCTAGATCATGGAGGGAGTTCAAATGTAGGGATTTCTTAAAATCCTTTACAGTTTCTTCACTCCTTAAGTGGCCACTTTTTTTCTGATATGACAAAAATATCATTGAAATCACCATTAATGAGGAGGGAACCATAAAAGTACTCACAAATCCTATATTAGATGTTCCATGATTTTGCCTTAACATGAATGGAAGGCCACCCATAAAACTCAATGAATAGCCAAGAAGGGGAACTCGAGGCTTCAATCATAACAACAATGTGGTTACTTGAGTATTTTGAGATTATTATACAAATAACAGCCTTCAAAATAAGACAACGACACACTTCATTACCCTACCTCCAAACACAAAACACTTGCTTAAAAAAGGAAAATTGACCACTTAAACGAGGCTGAAAGTCCATTGAATGTTAAAAACGTATGATAACCCAACAAAAATTCATTTTTAATGGTCTTATAGGAAATTTTGGGCCTTAGAAAATGTAATAGGGGAATCCTCTCTATCATTACTGTGTATATATTGTCTCATGCTTTGATTTGATATATGGTAGAGCTCAAATGGACACTCAGATAAAAAGTTATAACCTTTTGAAATTTTCTTTATGTTTTCAATTTATTTCAGTTCTTTTATTAATTTTTTTATCAGAAAATTGTTAATAAATGACTATTACTCAATAATAATTTTAAATTTAATAATTAATTATAGGTTTTTAATTATTTTATAATCCATTTTCACTAAATGTATTATATTTTAAGTGTAAATGTCTAGTTAGCCTTATCTAGAATATATTTTATTTTTAATGAAATTAGATATATTTTTTGTAATTTATAATTTATCAATGCTATTAAAATAATATTGATAAATCCCCCTTTATTAACCCTACTAAAAAAGTGCTGATAAATGGAGTCCCTTTAACAGTGAAAACAAATTGTGATAAAGGGGTACCTTTGTTAGTGAAAAAAAACACTAATAAAGGGGTACTTTTAACATCATTTTTAGCACTATTAAAATCAAATTTTATCAGTGGTTTTTTAGCGTTGATATAGGTACCCCCTTTATCATGGAATTTTTTAGCGTTGTTCAAGGGTCGCACTGCATAAATTGGATTCTCTAGTAGTGATCCATGTGTATCCTTTTATTTAAAATTGACATATTAAAAATATATTCTTTCATATTTATGTTTAATTTATTTCTTTATTGTATTATTTATATAATAATTTTTTTTATTATATAAGTGAATTATTTTTCTCATGTTGGGGTTGTTTGTTTGGAAACTGATATAACGAACTTTTTTTGAAAGGGGGTCGCAGGTGCCAAAGAAAATTAAGCATTGGTCTTTTTAAATGTTTGTGGATAGTAAATGCATGTTTAATTATAAAATATACGGTTTTAAATGTATATAATATGATTTTTTAGTATTTTGAATGTAACTTTTATTTCAATTAAATTACTAATTTTCATGTTGGTTCATTTTGATACAGGTGTATTTGGTGTAGTGTATTGTTATTCAATCAACACGGTGCAGTAGTAGGGCATTTATCAAAATTAATGAAAGAAATGATAAATGGGTCCTCATTTTAATGAAGTTGACGACATCATTGTTTTTTGCACGGTTAAATTACATTTCGTGGTGAAAAATGGTATAGTTGTGGTTGAGGGAATTCCATTTTTTTGTAGTGACAATGATATCTATTTACAGACATAAAATGAAAAGGACTTGAAGAAATTGTGTTCGAAAAACCAATGAGTACGTGTAGCGTCTCTAGATGAGGTAGTAGGTAAATTCAGGATAGAATGGGATTACAACCATATATCACCATGGATTTCAAGGAGCGATGAACAGTTTTTTAAAATATTAAAACATTATTTTTTAAATTTTGAAAATTAAAAACAAAATTCATATTATAAATTAATAATTTAATGAGTAATAAATAATTATAAAACTATTTTTCATAAAGATATTTAAAACCAAAATTATCTCTCACTTTAAAAAATAAAATTTTTTATTAACAAAATATAAAAACTCATTTTTCATTATATAAATTAAAAAAAAAATTTAAAATAAATCATAGAGTAACTAAAAAATAAATTTTTTTTTATTATTCTTAAAAATAAAATAAAAAACTAAATTTTATTTAAGAAAAATTCATAAACAATACCTTTTCCATATGATATAATAAATAATTATATATTCCAAATAAAACAATATTTTATAAGAAAAATATTTTTCCCCTATAAATTATTAAAAAATATCTATATTTTTATATTATAAAATTAATAATAAAATATTTTATTTTAAGAAATATATAAATACATTTTTTATTATTTATTTGGAAACTAAACATTAATTTTGTCATTTTATATTAAGATAAATTAATATTTTACCTTTTTCTAAATGATATCTTTTTAAATTTAAAATACCAAAAAAAATCCCCCTAATCCTTTCAAAAAAATTATAAATTTCAATTAAAATACTTAAATTTAAAAGAAAACATCTTTATTTTAACTTTAAAATTAATTTAAAAGAAATGTTATCTATTTATTTTTTCACACATGCTGTTATTTTATTTTTTAAAATTATTTTAAATTGAGGTAGATATATTTTATTTGGTAATTTTTTGATTTTATAGGAAGGTAATTTTGTTTTTAATAGAAAATAAAAAAACTCGAATTTTTAAGTGAATGTTTGATATTATTTTTTGAATAAACAATAATTTTTTTCTATGCTTTTTTGATGGTAGTATTTTTTTATTATTTTCTAAAAATGTAGTAATGGACTTTATTTTCAATTAAATTATTTTATTTTTAAATAAATGAGTTTTTGTTGAATTTTTTAAAAACGAAATAATGGAGTTTATTTGTTGATATGGGATAAGTCAAAATATTTTTACAAAACCGGGTCCTAGATTGCATGATCGATGTTCATAGAAGCCACACTGCTAGTCTAAAAATAATCAATAAGTTATTGAATTAATATTTTAACATTTTTAATTTTGTTTAAAAATAATAATAGATTGATTATTGATACTTAATTAAATTATGTTTCAAAGATTAAAGATGTCGTATAAAATATGAAATTAATATCATGTTTTTGAATGAATTAAAAAAAATTACGAGGCCATTTTCTAAATAAATTGATGATAAAAATAAAAATCTCACAAATAAATTGTATACATATATTAGAATTAATTACATGTTTAATGTAAAAATAATAACTATTGTTTATATCGATGTTTATGATGTTTCTCTATTTCACATATGGGAATATGAATACATATCTAAACCATATGTCTTGGTGTGTTGGTGTGGCATCTTCATGCACAATTTTAGGCCTATGTAAATGTTATTGGGACATCTTAAAGCCAACCCCTGAGGAAAGGGTTTCCCTCATACATATATTTAATACACTGGATCCCTTCATAATCGATGTAGGATAACCCAATAATCTCTCTCTCATACCCACTAGGGCAATGAACAGAGAATATTTTTCAGTGATCCAGAAAATCAAATTGCTCAAATAAAATTATACAACAATCACTACTAAAAAATATAGTTTTATCAGCATTATAAAAGCCTTTATCATTTTTATAAAAGCACTGATAGTCGAGGGGCTATTAATAGGGTTTCCCTTTTATAAGTGCTGAAAAAAGTGCTGATAAATGCCTCTTTTATCAGCGCTAGAAATATGTTGATAATAGTAAAAAATTATATTAAAAAATTAAGATATTTCGTCATATATTAATATATATATAGTTATATTTATATATTTATATTTATATATATTTATTTATGGTGTGATTTTCCATGTTGTTTTTGTGTGATGAATTCCTATCACAGTTAACTCTCTACGGTGGGAATCCATCATAAAAACCCAGTCACAAAAGCAATTATATTTATAGTGATATATAAATATTATAACCCATTGATATGAGCTATATAAATAAATATACCAATTCATTAAATATAGATTATATTTAAATTTATATATTTGTATCGTATAATATAATTTATAGTATACTTATATATTTATAATCATATGTTTGTGTTTATATATATATGTGTGTGTGTGTGTGTGTGATTATATATTATAAAATATATAAATAATATATCAAAATGATTTTACATATAAACGATATATTCTAAAATTACAATTCATATTAAAAAAATATTTATTATTAACCTTATATTCATTATTTATATAATAAAAAATTAGCAAAATGAAATTAAACAATAAAAATATATAATAATTGGGTTTTTCTTGGTTTTTCAATGAAAATACCTATGCCAACCAGAGAGATGAAGACATGCTGCCCCACACAACACTTCCATCTCTGCCTCGATACCGCCACCTCTATGATAGCGCTGATTAATTCCAGTCGCAAATCGTCCCAGCCTCGACTGTCTTCCACCTCCTCCATGAACGCCTTACGCAACAACACTCCCCCCACCATGACAGCCTCACACATCAGAAAATTTACATCATGTCTCATCTGTATTCTGCCACTACCATGACCTCTCGGAGTGATCGCACTGTGCTCTTCCCCACACATCGGCACATCCACATCCCACCTCAATGATGGGTGATTTTTTATGAACATTATAAAAATAATTATCAAAGTCATAGATTTTAATAATTCTGTAGAATTTTAATTTAATAATGTAGAATAGATTTTGAGAATATTTGACTCACATGTAACATTTGATGTTGATTTTAATTCAATAATCTAACATTTGAATCGTATCAAAAATTATACAATATTTAATATATATATATACATATATATATAAATCTCTCTATATATTTGTAATCCTTTTAATTTTTATCTTACCACTCATAAATGGAAATATATTTTTGAAGAGCTTACCTCCAAATCTCCAATTGTACCTAGGGTTTGGAAAATAGGTGGTTGATTGAACAGTTAATTTAAAACTGAAAAAATGGAAGGTTTATACTAAAATGATTATTGGTTAGTAAAAAATTATTTGGTTAATAAAATATTTTCTATTGGTTTTGATTATTAATTTTAATAACTGAAAACATATAAAATAACTGTATTTATAATTTTTTTGTTATTAATTTGATATTTTAAATAACTTATGAGATAGATTATAACAAAAAACAATAAATTTTTTGTTTATAAATTTATATTTTTTTTCAAATACATTTTTTTGAACATAAGGATTTATATATAATTTTGTGTATTTTTACACAAATAGGGTATATTTTTTTTATTCTATGGATTATTTTAATGTTAGTAGGATATCTCCGATGATCAACATTCCTACAAAGGTTTTTCCACCTGATAAAACCTATGTTTATCTTAGTATAAGTTCCTAAAAAATAAAAAAAAAATTAAATGTTTTATAATTCACATATGATTATTTATATTGTTAGTTACAATATATATTAATTATATTATCAGTTATACTTCGAATTTAATTATTAATTGTTATATTGTAAATATTTAATTAGTTATTAATTATTATTTTTTATCTTTATTAATAATTATATTATAAATTATTAATTCCATTATTAATTAATTACCTCTATAAATTATATTGGCTATTACTAAATATAATAATGATATTATCAGTTATTAATTTTCTTAATTACTTAAATAATTGTTAATAATTATATCATTAAAATAAAATGACACATTTATATTGAACACACAATCATTGAGTCATACTAGTGACATCATGTTTTGGATTGACGTGTAGTCGATTCCTACACATCATAAATGAGTTATGTATCCATTACAAGAAAAGTGTCATTTAGCAGCAGTTATTTTTTGGTTTGGAAGTGGTTTAAACTACAGTTAAAGTAGATATCTGTATACAACATGTGGTGGTTCCTCCAATTCAATACTACAGATCCAAGAAGGAGATGCATTTGGTATTATCAGTGCTACGAAAAAAGAACTAATAAAAGGGGGGCCTTTATCAGCGCTGGCTAAAAGTGTTACTAAATCTACCATTAATCAGCACTAAAAAAGTTGATAAATGTTTACCCTTTATCAATGATTTCTTTATCACTGATAAATGTGGTTATTTTTTTTTCAAAAATATAATCCTCCAATCTAAGATATCAGCCACTGAGAGCCCTAGTTATGAATCATGTAAAACCAAACCCTATTGTCTTTAAAAATTTCCTCAAAAATGCAATTGTTAGGGAAAAACCATATAATCCAGGCACAACGCTATTATTAGTACAGATAAAAGTTTTTAATAAAAAAATATTTATTTACGTAAAATTGTTATATTTATATCCAAAAATAATGTTTTTTTATACATTAATTAAAAATTGCATCTGTATGATTCATATATATTTTTTAATAATTCAAATATATATATACTGTTTAAAAAAATATTTATAAGATTATAATTAAATAAATATATATTTAAATAATTATAATATTATTATTAATTTTTAAATAATCAATATATTTATTATATTTATCATATTTATAAATGTAGATAAATACTTTTAAAATATATATATTTATTATTATAATTATAACTAAATAAATATATATTTAAATAAATATATGTTTCTAATGATTTGGGTCAATAAATATATTGATGTGTGATTATAATTTACGTAAATATATGTTATGTATTCGTCATGACTGTTCATTTATAAAATACAAATGATAAAACTCAGATGGATAGAGTTTTAACATCGGTTAATGGATTATCGATGTTAAAATAGTGTTAGTGTGAGGTTTAACATCGGTTATGCAATAAGTGACGTCAAAATGTGGTTTTTAACATTAGTGATTAAATAACTCTTCATCCCCTCCTATTATATTATTTACTTCCCCTCAAGGTGATTTTAAAATTAATAATGATGCATCAAATCCTGGTGGTGGCTATGTTGGCAATGTTTTAGTTCTCAAGGACCATGGAGGCTCTATTTTTGTGGCATATCATTCCTCAAAAAAAATTTCTTGTCTCCTGCAATAGTATTGGACATGACTATACAAAAGGGTATGTAGTTCATTTCATCTCTTGGCTCAATGGATATTGTGGGCGAATCTGATTATCAATTTATTATTGATGCACTAGAGGAGGAAGAAGGTGGCCACCAGGCCTTTTGGTATATTATCGGAATCATCATATCATTGGTGCTTTTATTCTCTTCATGTCGTTTTTCCTTTGTTAGGAGAGAGGACAATGATGTGGCTCATTTTATAGCTAATTTTGGGGGGTTTTGAGGGTCAAATTGTGGTGCAGCTATTTCATACACATCTCAACTAACCCATAGATCATTTTCCTACAATATAAAAATAATCCAAATGTTTTTTCTTAGTTTTGAGTATGTCAATTGTCCTTTTTCATGATATTGTTGTATATTTTAAATAAAAAATATTCCCTTGTAGTTATACCAGTCACACTGTGCATTATATTGAGGTGTGGAAGATTCCTATATGTCCCAAATGACTCATGTATTTTTCCCTAAAGTATTTATACAATATGAAGGTGTTTGCTCATTTTTTAGTACACCACTTGTTCCTTTTAACTAAAATTGATGTCAATTTTAAATAAAAAGACATACTTTGAGTTTTACCTGTCACACCATGTGTCAGATTGAGGATTGAATGATTTCTACACATCCCAAATGTAGCATCGATCGTTTTTGTAATTTATTTAAACAATCCAAATATTGTATCTTGGTCTTCAGTATGTCAGTTGTCTTTTTTACTAAAATTTCATTTTAAACTAGAAACAAACACTTTAACTCATACTGGTCACATCATTTATTGGTTGGACCTGAGACTAATTCTTACACATCACAAGTGATTTATATATTAATTTACTAAATTATCAAGAAAATATGACCATGTTTTCTCAAATATTAATGAGTGACCTATTTTGAAGTAAAATGTCAATTTTAAACTGATAACAGACACTTTGAGTCATACTAGTCACACCATTTTTTTGATTGAGGTGCTGATAATTTCTAAAAATTGTAAAAGACATATAGATCATTGTACTAAAGTATCAAAACAATTTGAATAATTCTTTTTGGGTTTTGAGTATTTTATTTTTATATCTTACTAAAATTAATGTCAATCATAAATAAAAAAGACACACCTGAAGTCATATTGTTCACATAGTATGTCAGATTGAGGTGTTGTTGATTCCTACATGTCCCAAAGTCTGAAAACAATCCTAAAATCCAAGGAATCCTCCAGTATAAGAAAAATATTCTCATGTGAGTAATAGTAAAAATAAAAAAATTAAACATAAATATGAAATAATCCATTATTTATATAGAATTCTTATCTTCATGCTATTTTTATACATTCTACGATTAGGTATGATGCTCATTTTTTTCTATGAAAATATATATCGTCTTATGAATATGAATTTTTTCAATAGTCATAAAAGTATTGGAAAATTATAAATACAAAGGATTAATAAATATTTTAAATTAAGTAGAAATTAACTTTAAAAATACCTCTTTTGGGATGTGTGTTTTTTGACGGAATATGATCTCTCTCATAAATTTACAAACATAATAACCAAAATATTTTCCATTTTTTTGTTTCATACACTGTATAAAAATTATGGAATAAATGAAATTTGTTTTGATATGTGTTTGGATAGAGAAATCATATAATATATACCATTATAATTGTCCATTTTTAGAACTTTTTAGGGTCCTTGTACGCAATGCTTGTCCTCATGCCATGATTTAGACGATATTTACACACTTCCCAATAATAATAGAATCCAAATTAAAACATAATAAAAATTATATAATTCTATTTTTATTTCTAATCATTTGGATGTAGTGAATTAAAAATTAAAAAACATCACCATGTGTGGTCTGTTTGTTGAAAATCTACACAGTGAATCTAAGAAATAAATATTTAGAGTATCCAATTTGACTGTAATAAGAATCTCGTGTTTCATAAAAATTGAAAAAGGAATAAGTAATGAATGAAATGAACAATATATTTTATATGAATAAATTTTATCATTTTACCCCTGCATCATTGGTATTACAAAGATTATTTCAGCCCCATGTTTTATTTCAAATGATATTCCCATGTTTTCCACTATTTCATCCATTTGTTTGGATTCATTTTTTTTGTATGTAGAAGTGACATAAGGACTAATGTGTCCTTTTTTATGGTGAAATCCATTGAATTGGTTTTGATATATATTCCTGCAAAATATATGAAATTTTTTTAGTCATAATTAACACAGTATATCATCTTTTGGAAAATTATATTAAAAAACATAACACATGTATAAATTTAAAACTGAGGATCCAAGAAATTCATAGTTGAGTATTTCATCTAAATTCTTAGAAGAAATGTAGTTAGTAACTTCCACTACATACATTTTTTTCTTCAAAATCACCTATGTGACTACTAACACTTTGTAACTTTATATCCTAATGAACCTTTAATGTTTGAAAATGCGAATATTAAATGGGTGGGGTAAATGTGATTTTGGAAAATCTTTTTGATTGGTTGGTTGATCCTTTAGGTGGTTTTGAGTTTAAATATCATTCCAGCCCCTTACCATTGTCTAACTATAATATACATATTCAATTCAGACATTTTTCATTAATTTTTAATGGATTAGCATTAAAAATAAATTGGAAATGAATACCTCCTTGTCGACATATTTTTTTACAAGAAGTGGCGGCCATGTGATGAATGTTTTAACATTTTGGTCAACCATATGAATATCTTCCTCATCAATTAAAATTGGTAGATTAGATCATGGATCATGGGATATGCTATTAGACACTCTTATAAGATATGTTGGAAGTTTTCTATTATGTATCACATTATTTTGGATATTGAACATTGTATCCATCTATACAAGGCGATGGGTGGGTGTTGATAGATATAAATCATAGTCAATATCACCTTGTTGAATATTAGTATAGGAAAGGTATCACTATTTGTCTGATTCACATTTTATAGAAACAATTATTAGAACATTTATTAACTTGTACAAGTATCTCTTTAAGTGGAATTGCTCACCTCAAAGCTGGTGGGGGTGGGGTGGGATATTCACATAATGGTTGTTCTTGGGTTATTTTTCTCTTTGCATCCCCCCATAAAAGTATCTAGTAACTCTCTATGCCATTGTAATTGTTCTAAAATGGTAGATAGTCTTTCTTTTATTTTTTTCATTTCTTTATCTTTATCATACTCTTGTTTTTTTATCAATATATATTTGGGGTGCCACCCCAAAACCCACACCTCTAACTTGGCCATATTATTCTAGCCACTTCAAGGCCACTGATAGTAGGTGTTCATCTGGTACTAGAATTGATGATTCCTGTGACTATGTCATATAAAAAATATAGGAAAATAATTAATCATTCTTATGTAATAGAGATTTTAATAAACAAAAATGATAATTTCATACTTACACATATTTCCCACCATTTTTATGTTTGTTAGTCTATTAGAATCCCATGTTTATTTACACATGCCTCTTTCCACAAAACAAGGTGTGGGTAGAAGTAGATTTAGATTTTAATTCATTAATATACATATAAAAAAAGGAACACAATTATGTTTTGGTTTCATATCATATATAATTGTTACGGTAAATTTTAAATAAGTTCCATTTTTTCAAGTGAAGCATACCCCATCCTTGCTTTACAGTAGGGGTACGTTGGTTTTGTTTCTAGTCCCTTATTTACAGCACTCAATTGCTATTTCATAAATAAAAAATTGTCAGTCAATGTGATGAATATATGTATTTTAAAAAAACATATTACTATACAAGGTGTACTTGAAAATACATATCTTCATGATGTCTAGTAAATTCATCCCATGCTTGATGTGTTCTAAAGATTGCATACATAAGTGGTGGGTGCATGTTTATTTTCCCTTGTGCATCTTTAAAATGATGCCTCGTTTTTATTGTGTGAAAATAACTGTGAATCCTTCCAATAAGAATTAATACACATTTCTTATTGGATTCACATACTATAAATACACTCTTATGGGGATGGTGAAGAGTAATTCAATGTTTTGTTATTTTATTTTTTTATTAAAACAAATAAATGATATTTTAATGTTATTGTAATCTCTTACCACATCCGTGTATTAAGCATGATCACATCATGGCGCCACGAATCTATATCAATCAACACACATTACTGAGTGATTATTCCAATTTAACTATTGAACAAAGCCTTGATGGGTTTAACATGTTGGCTCTTTCATTCTATATGACCTCATATTTTATGCCTTTGATTTTCACCTTAACTATTTTTTCTAACACCATAAAACTATGGAATTCCTATTTTTTCTTATTCTCAGGTACTTAATCGCCTACCAATTCCTTTGATTCAACACTTCCAATATGTTGTTTCTCTAGAGAGGTAACATCATCATGTGCATATGGTCTTTGAAATTCTTCACCGGGAGAAGCAATGGGTTGAGAAACTAATTATTCTGTAAGATTGGGATTACCAACACAGGTAGAAGGACATTGTTCCTCTACACTACGAGAACAAGTTGGTTGAAATACATGTTGTTGCTTAGTATTGGGAGCACCAAAATGTTCATAATTCATTATATATAATTGGTTTAACATTTGATGTAGAGTACATAAATACAAAAGTGAATAAATAATAACATGCGGTAACACAATGTATATTACAAAAATTATATAACCTGGTTATTGAAATCTATTTTATTAATAGTTAAAGAGATTTTACCCCTCTATTAACTATCCAAATCTTTTCATAATAGTCTCCTACGAAATTCAAAACACCATTTACATTGGGACCATTGTTAAATGATTGTGACATCCTAATGAAAGTGTCACCCTCAGTTAAATTTTCATCTTCCCCTTAATTTTTTTTGGTCGATAACATAACAATTGAAAAATTTTATATTGCAGTATCTAGAACATAAAATACTTGTACTGCCTATGATGCCATTGTAAATGGTTCATCTTTGTACCCTTACTTAATGAAATTAACTTTCACGAACCCCAATTCATTTATTTTAACATCACTCTTGTTATCAACCCACTTGCATTGAAAAAGTGGAACTTGTGATGTTCTATAATCCAACTCCCATATTTTCATGATGATGCCAATGTATGACATATTCACATAAAATGGATTTCATTCCTTAGTACCAAAAACATGCATTGCTTCAAACACAAGTGTAACTCCACTAATTTTCACGGTATTGTCTTCATCATGTCTATTTGTATATAATTTATAACCCTTAATTATATTAACATTGTAAGAAAATACATACACACTTGGTCCTCTAGCTAACCAACTATGTTGTTCTGAAATTCAATCGAAATTTTTATCTGACTCGTAAAACATATAGTCCTGAAATAATTTTATAAATATTTGATTATGCACATTTGATATCTATCATTCATATCTTGATGGATTAAAATGCCTAATAATTTATTTTTGGGTTTCAAAATATGTGGAAACCTCCCAACTATTATGAAAATTCTAAATGAGTTCATGTTTCCAATCTACAATATTAATTTTGACAATATCTCTCCCAGAAATTCCTTCACCCACAAGAATCGCAGTGTGATGAGATTTTGGTAAAATAGTGTTTTCTACCCTGGATAGGTATTTGATATAGAATTATATGGCATTCTAAGAAATATATTTATCTATAATAAAAGCCTCCGATAAAATTTTATTTTTGACATACCATTTCAAAATATTCATATACTGTTCAATGGGGTACATCCATCTATAGTGTATACGACCACATAGTCTAATCACACGCACTAAGTGAACAATAAATTGAACCATTATATCAAAAAGTATACAATAAATAACATTTCCAATTTATATAATATGATAAAAATTACTATTTACATAGCCAAAAATTTGGCCAAATCTATAACTTTTCCACATATAGCTTTGAAGAAGAAACAAAACATGGTTATTGAATAAAGGAAATTCTTGGAAAAAATGCAACGTAATGCTATAGGAATTAGATCTTGCATCAAAACATGAAAAACATGTGATTTAAGACCCATTAAATTTAAATTAGTTTTTGACATGAGATTCTTGATATTTGATGAATACCCTTCTCAAACAATTACTTCATTCAAGAAGTTTCAAAACTAAAATATATTCATCCCGTAAAGAGTTATAGCAGCTGGAGGAAGAAAATTTCATTTTTCACCCTTCACTGGCACCAACTCTTCTTATATTCCCATGTGATCTATGTCCAACCTAACCTTAATATCATCCTTTATTTTTTTTAGGTTCATTAAGGAATGAACTGATGGAAAAATCAAATACATTTATTTCAACATGCCCAACATCAATAAATTTTCTAACATACATCGAATTCAAGTATGATAATTCAAAAAAAAACTAGTCACTTTTTCCAATTGGATTTAGAAAGGTTTTTCAAAAACAATTTACCAAAAGTAGTTTCCACATCTATTATTTTCTCAAATAGTTGATCACCTATTTGTGGAGACCCTGTTGTACGTTCTGATGAACTTCCATCAAATGATGTCATCCATAATAGCTACGTATCCTATCGGGGTAGAAATATACAATGTCCTAAAATAAAGGTCTTCAATGAATGTTTCAACCTAATTAACTATATACCTTATTCACAAACCAGAAACCCTTTTGTTATTTTAATGATATATTCAAAAAATATTCCATACATAGGAATGTAATTTATCATCCCATACATCGTGTCTCTCAATGAGAAATATTAATTTGTGTAATCATCATACATCGTAAAACCAGAATCATCTGCACCTCAATACGATTTACAGTTTCGATGGTATAACTCACAGTGTCTCTTTTTTATTTAAAATTGACATTGATATAAGTAAAAACAAAAGGTTACATATTGAGAGCAGATAAAATTTAATTTTATTATTTTTTTGAATATTAGTAAAATGATCCATGAGACGTTTTTGATGTGTATGATTCAACCACACCTCAATATGATTCACGGTTTGACCGGTATAACACCAACAATGACTTTTTATTTAAAATTAACATTAATATATATACAAATGATTGAGTGAAGTGCTGAAAACTGAGAAAACACATTCATATTAATTTTATACTTTAGGAAAATGATCAAATGAGCCATTTGTGACATGTAACTAAATATAATGCACAGTGTGGCTGTTATAACTCAAAGTGGCTCTTTTTATTTAAAATGGAGATGAATTTAATTAAAAACAACAAGTGATATAATAAAACCTGATAAAACACATTCGGATGGTTTGGATATTTTTTGAAAACAATATAATAGTCATTTATGACGTGTAGGGATAATCATGACCTCAATATGACACATAGTGTGTCTAGTATCACTCAAAGTGTCTCTTTTTTTAAAAATTGACATTAAATTAAATAAAAAAGTGACATACTAAAAATAGAGAAAACACATTTCGAATATTTTTATTTTTTAGGAAAATGATCTATTAGTGATTTCAAACATGTATGGATCATCCAAACCTGAATACGAATCACTGTCTGGTTGGTATAAGTCAATGTGACTAATTTTATTTAAAATTGACATTAATTTAAGTAAAAACAAAAAGTAACCTACTGATAACTAAGAAAACAAATTTGGATTGTTTTTATAATTTATGAAGACAATGCATGAGTCATTTGTGACGTGTAGTAGTCAACTATACCTCAATCCAATGCATGGTGTGACTAGTATGACAAAAAGTGTTTGTTATAAGTTTAAATTTGACAATTTAGTTCAAAACGTTTCACATACTGGAAAACAAGAAAATACACTCCAATTGTATTAATAACTTAGTACATCAATTCATAAGTCATTTTTCATTCATATGAAGCTGCCTCACATCAAACTGATGCACGATAGGACCGGTGTGACTCCAAATGCATGTTTCCACTTTGAAATGATATTTTAGTAAAAAAGCACAACAAACATACTAAAAACCAAGAAACCACAATCAGATTGTTTTGATACAATAGGAAAACAATCAATCAATAATTTGTGATAGGTAACAATATTCTGCACCTCAATACGATGCATGGTATGGGAAGTATAACTCCAAATGCGTCATTATTTAAAATTGAAATTGATTTTAGTAAAAGAAAAAGTGACATAATAAAAATTGAGCCAACACATTCGGATTATTTTGACATTTTAGGACAACAATACATAACTCATTTGTAACAGGTAGGAATCAACCCCACTTCAATAGGATGCATGGTATAACCGGTATAACACCAAATGTTTTAATCTTTTTAAATATTGATATTTTATTAACTTGTTATTTCATATTAATGTTTAATTTATTTATTTATAGTATACCTAACATTTTCATTGTTTTGTTATATATGTGGAATCTTTTTCTCATGTTGAGATGATTTGTTCAGTAACTGATAACATGGGAGGAAATTTTTTAGATGGTATCATGGGCGTCAAAATATGAAATATTAATGTCTTAGAATGTTTGTTGGACATTTCTAAATGTAATTATATAACACATTTTGTTTGAAATCAAAATAGAATTGTATTTTTTCTATATACCATGGGTGGAAGTTTTTATATTGATGATGTCAGTTAAATGTATATTGAAGGTTTTCTTCTGATTATGATGTTTAAATTGATGGTTTTCTTCTAGGTGTGTTGTTATATTAACAACACACCATTGCCAACTAGGCATTTATCAGCAATAAAAGCACGGATAAAGTCCCCCTTATCATTGTTTCCATTAACAGTGCATTATTTGCACTGTTAAAATCCATTTTGCATGTTGTGAAAGGCCATATGTGTAGTAGTGATTGGCACTCGCCCATCTTTTTCATTTCTCCCTTTAATGATATATCTATTTATTTATATTCATATTTTGTATTATTTATTCATATATTAATATATATTTATATTAATATATATGTGTATATTTATTCATATATTAATATATATATATATATATTAATATGTAAAGTTAGTTATATTTATATCTACTTATTTATATATATAGTTATATTTTTTTATTCGTATATTTATTCATATATTAATATATATATATATGATTATTTTAAAATACATTTATAAAATATGTTTTTTTGTGTGTAAATAAATAAATAAATACATACATACATATATACAACATACACAAACACACAAATATATTTATATATATATTATATGTGTATCTGTATGTTTAATTATACATATTTATATATATTCACAAATATTATAAATTAATATGTATATGAATATGTTAAAATATATTGATAATATATATCAGTTTATTTATATAGACACAAACTAATATATATATATATATATACACACACACACATTATATAAGTACATAAATATTCATATATTTGTGTTTCAAATAAAATAAATATTAGTTTTTTTAGATAAGGATTATATATTGGGAAATATATTTTATATGTAAATATGTTTAATTATTTATTTATAAAATTAAATTTTTATGTGTGAATATATAAAAAAATATGTATATATTGTTATATATTTTGTTATAAATAATAGTAAATTGTGAAAAATGGTAAAATTTCAATTCCATAATATTAATATGAATGTTATACCTATGGATAAATTCAATCCATACTAAAAAGAGAAAAAATACCCTCTTAAATGAGTCTGAAATTTCATCGAATGTTAAAAAACCAGGGTATCCCAACTAAAAACTCAGTTTTGTTGGTGCATTTAACAATGTACCGATGAAACTATCACATTAATCTTTTTTAACATGAATAATATCAAGAAAATTTCCGACGTACAAAAAATTCTGTTATGACAATTAAAAAAACTGATCATTTTTTCAACTAAATTTCTTAAGGACTTTAAAAAATGGTTTACCAAAAGCAGTTTCCACATCATTAACTTTCTCAAATAGTTGATCACCTATTACTAGAGATGGTTTTCTACGTTCTTCTGAACATTCATTGATTGATTTCATCCAAATAGGTACTTATCCCATCAGGTTATAAATCTACAATGACCTTGAAACATAGTCATGGGTGAATGTTTCAACCTAATTGATTGTGTACCATCTTCGAAAATGCGGCACCCATTAGTTCCTTTAATGATATATCCTAACAAATTTCAATAAGTAGGAAAGTCATTTATCATCCCTTACAACATGTCTCACAATGTGAAGTCTTCGTTTATGTAATCATCATACCACATAACACCTGAATGATCCACAACTTAATACGACACATGGTGTGGACAGTATAACACAAAGTGTCTCTTTTTATTTTTAAATGACGTATATTTAAGTAAAAACAACAAGTGATATATATGGAACTGATAAAACATATTATTTTTATTTTTATATTTTATTAAAATGATCCATGAGTCATTTTTGATGTGTATAATTCAACCACATATCAATACGACACATAGCGTGATTGGTAGGACTCAAAGTGTGACTTTTTATTTAAAATTGACATTAATATATGTAAATAAAATTGACATACTAAAAACCAAGAAAATGAATTCAGATTATTTTTATATGTAAGTAAAATGATGAATTGTTCATTCGGGACATGTAGCAATCAGTCTTACCTCAATACGACAGTCGGTGTGGCCTGTATAACTCAAAGTGTCTCTTTTTATTTAAAATTGACCCGAATTTAAGTAAAAACGAAAAGTGACATATTGAAAACTTGGAAAACACATTAAAATTGTTTTCATATTTTATTAAAAATATATATTAGTCATTTTTTACATGTAAGGACAATTCAAACTTCAATAGGACACATTGAGTGTCCGGTATCACTCAAAGTGTCTGTTTTTATTTAAATATGACATTAATTTTAGTAAAAACAACTAGTGACATACTGAAAACCACGAAAACTCATTCGAATTGTTTTGATTTTTTAAGAAAATGTTATATTAGTATTTATTTACATATAAGGATCATAAAAACCTCAATAAAATGCATGGTGTGGCTGATATAACTAAAAGTGACTATTTTTATTTAAAATTGACATTAATTTAAGTAAAAACAACATGTGGCATACAGAAAACTGAACAAATACATTCATATTGTTTTGAAAATGTATAAAAAAAATCCATAAGTCATTGGTGATGTGAATGAGACAACCACACCTTAATCCGACACACGATGTGACTAGTATGACTAAAATTTTCTCTTGTTAGTTTAAAATTAATTTTTTTTCACAACGTGTCACTCACTGTAAGACAAGAAAACACACTCCGACTATCTTGATAATTTATGTCAATTATTTATAAGTCATTTGTGAAATGTATGAATCATTCTCATCAAAAACCAATGCACAATAAGATTGGTATGACTCAAAATGTTTGTTTCAAGTTTGAAATTATATTTTTGTAAAAAAACATAGCAGAAATACTAGAAACAGAGAAAATGAAATCATATTGTTTTGATACTTTAGGAAAGAAATCCATCAGTAATTTGTGACATGGAGGAATCAGCCAATCCTTAGTATGATGTACGGTGTGTCCGGTTTTACACTAAATGTGTCATTATTGAAAATTCACCTTAATGTTATTAATGGAAGAAGTGACATATTCAAAACCGAGCAAATTCATTTGTATTTTTTTGACATTTTAGGTTTTTGATCCATAACTCATATTTAATGGGTAGGAATAAATACCACCTCAATAAGACTCACAGTACGGCTGGTATAACTCCAAATATGTCATTTTTATTAAATAATGAAATTTTATTATTGTTTTATTTCATATTAACCTTTAATTTAAGTCTTTATAGTATTACTAACATAATAATTTTTTTCTTATATAGGTGGAATTTTTTGCTCGGCTTGAGATGATTTGTTTGGATACTGATACCATGGGGGGATTATTTTTGAGAGGGGATCATGGTTGTCAAAAAATGAAATATTAACTTTTTTGAATGTTTGTTGGATAATTTTAAATGTAATTATATAATTTTTTTTAAATGTAATTTTTTTTTTCTATATACCATTGGTGGAAATTCTTGTTTTGATGATGTCAATTAAATATATATATATCAGGTTTTTTTTTGGTGTACTTTTTAAATTGCATTTTTTCTTCAGGGTGTGTTGTTATTTAAACATCACACTGTTGCTGGATAGGCCTTTATTAGTGCAAAAAATGTTCTAATAAAGGCCCCCATAACATCGCTATGACTAACAATGATTTTTTAGCATTGTTAAAGGACATTTTACATGCTATGAAAGGTCATATTAGTAAAAATGTTTACCACTTGTCCATCTTATTTGGTTCTCCCATTAATGATATATATATATATTTATTTATTTATTTATTCGTATATTAATATTGATTTATATTAATATGTATATAAATATATGTATTTATTTATTTATTTATTAATGTATATATATATAGTTAGTTATATTTATCTTTTTTTATTTATATATACTTCTTTATATATATTTTTTGTTATATTTTTTATCCTTATATTTTTTATTATATTAATATATATTTATATTATTATTTTTAATACATTTATAAAACATGTATTTGTATGTGTGTGTATAAATAAATAAATAATTACATACATACCTATACACATTATACATACGCACACACACACAGATATATATATATATTATATGTGTATCTGTAAGTATAATTATAAATATTTTTATATATTCAAATATATTATATATTAATATGTATATTCATATGTTAGAATATATATAGAATATATAAATGAGTTTGTTAATACAGACAAACAATAATATATATATTATACACGCACAAAAATTATATAATTATATAAATATTCATATATTCATATATTTGGGTTTTAAATAAAATGGATATTTTTTATATTTAGAAAAAGATTATATAATGAGAAATATATTTTATATGTAAATATTTTTAATTATTTATTTTTAAAATTAAATTTTTATTTGTGAATATATAAAGTTATATGTATATACTGTTATATATTTAGTTATAAATAACAATACATTGTGAAAAATAATGAAATTTTAAATCCATAATTTTAATATGAATGTAATCCCAATGAATAAATTCATTCCCCACTGAAAAGAGGGCACATAGAACCTCTAAAAATGAGGCTTAAATTCAATCAAATGTTAAAAAAAAATTGGGTATCACGACTTAAAACTCAGTTTTAGTGGACTTTTGGTACTATATTTTGCCTCAAACAATGTGAAAATGGGATCTCATATGTCACCAATGTGTATATCTCATTGTAGACTTCAATTTGATATGTATTAGAGCTCAAATGGATGCTCGTATCAAATGTTATTGTCGTTTGAAGTTTGAGATACAATTTTAACTTATTGTAAATCTTTTTTTAATTTTTTGATTTTTTGTGTCTTCAAATTATTATTAAATTATTATTAATAGTTAATAATTATACAATTATTAATTAATAATATATTTTTAGTTATTTTATATACTATTTTTATTTAAAATATTATATATTAGGTGTAAATATCTATATATACTTTTCTGAAACATATTTAGAAAATATATACTATATTTATATCAATATAAATTTATTTATATAATTAAAGGTTATTTTGAGAAATTTTTTGAAATATAACATGTATTGGCGCTAGTAAAAAATCACTAATAAATACCCCTCATTTATTAGTGCTACTAAAAAAAGTTCTGATATAAGGGTACTTTTAACAAATCTTTTTTAGCACTATTAAAAGTACCTTTTATCAGTGCTTATTTTTAGCGCTGATAAAGGTACCCCCATTATCAGCGTTTTTAGCACTCCTAAAGTGTGGTGCTATATAAACATGTTTCTATGGTAATGTCCCCACCCAAGATTCCTTTGTATTTTTCACTTACTTGATATAATATTCTTTCAAGAAGCTACCATCTTTTGGTTAATAGAATTGGGGCTAGCTGGATGACAGACAAAGAGTTGAGAGTCGTACTTTTAGAATACATGATCAAGAGTTTCTAAATAATATTATATAATGTGATATGTATATTAAACATTCATATTTTTTATGTTTGAACCAAATATTACATAGTTTTATGTGTACAAGAGGATATACACTAATAATAATACTGGGTAGATTGTTGGTGAGAGACAGTAACCGATTGTATTTAGTGTTTTTTTAATATTTTTTAATAAATATAATTTACTTTTTTATCATTTTATTTCTATTTTTTGTAATTATAGGAGATATATTATTCAAATATTCCTCATATGTGTGGGAGTTAGGCTAAGACTGATGGTGGGTACAAGTCCTATTTTGTGCATGTTTGGATGAGACAAATTAGTCGTTGGTGGTTGAAAAGTTGTATTTAGAAAGACATTGTCATTGAAATTGGTTTACCATTCACACTGATTAGTAACTATGTCACTAAAGTGATGTCATAATTTAGCACCAAATGTATTGTGTATGAGATCATCTTCCTTAAATTATGTTTTAAGGTCCCAGAAATTCCGTATATTTTTTTTAAATTATATGGAATTATTTTGAGACCGCGAAATCTAACGGCTTGCTATTTTCGAGGCCTGGATTGCCCAGAATAATCCATCAAAGTTTGGTTGAGTTTTAATTAGCGGGGGTAAGCAGTTTTCTTGAAAAAGTGGAATAAATCTTAATCGGTAACTCGAATCAGAAATATGAGGGCACCGTTGCGTTCAAGATGGCAGGTTTACTCTAGGTGTGACTTAGGATTAGTCGGTGTGGGCCTACTATGAGAAAACCCAAAATGGCATAACCATAAAAAAAATAATTAAATAAATTATTTTATTTATCAAATTCGTATAACTCACAAATGGTAGCTCGTATTTAAAATATGATACCACCGTTGTACTCATGAGGGCATTCTTTATTAAAGCGGATACTAACTTTGGCCGGTGCTAGAAACCAGTGAATGTAAGTTTTTGGTTGTAAATAAAATAATTATGTAACAATTATTTTATTGTAATATCCAAAAGTTTTAAACAGTATATCAGTTTTTAAATATTAGAGTACTGTTAGGTTCATTGTGGCATGTTTCACTTAGGAAGAGTCAAACCTCAACCTATACAGGTCACGGGTGACTGTTATAATTTTTCTGAACTTTTTTTCGAGTATGTTTAGTAAACACGTGAGCGGTGGTATTATATAACATTTTAATCGGTGCTAGTAATTGAAATATGAGGGCACAGTTGAACTCAAAACGCTGATATTCTCTTAAGGAGACCATCACCTTGACCGCAGTAGGTCGAGGGTGAACCTTAGTTTTCATGTATTTTGTGGGAGAGCTAAAAGAATAAAAATATAATAAATAACAACTTTTATTTTTATTTTTAAAACCTCCCATTTGATGTTTAGTGGTGGGGACCACCTGAACTAAAAACCCCCAATTTAAATTCAAAGGTTGGGACCACCCGACTCTTAAACTCTACCTTTAATGGGGGATAACTCTTGGTTTTCCTCCCATTGATGTGCCAACTTAATTGCTTTATTTCATAGAATTATTTTGCACTTCAAAATTTGGTTGGAGGATTGTTAGAAAATGGGAGAGCTATGGAGAACATGGAAGGAGATTCTTCAATGAAGAACATCCACTTCAACAAAGAGAATCCTCAGGAATCAGAGACCGAGGACGATGCTTGATCCCGGATCGGAAACTTCTTATGGGAGCAATGAACGTCGACGTCACCATCTCCTCGACATCGTCTTCTTCCTCGTGCCACCTCCAATGTACAATCGAGGTATGTGTTTTTATATATGTTTTATTTTGTTTTTTTATTCTTCATATCCAAAATTCATGATGGCGATGGCCAAATGAACACTGTCATCGTTCTGCACCTAAACCATGAACCTATTTTTTTTTATTCATTGCACATTTTTCATGCGTTCTTCAACGCATAATAATAATTTCTACTGGAAACACGGAGTTTTTATAAGAACGATATATGGATGTGAATCCCTCGATGCAAGGATCATAAATACGGGATCGTTTATTTTTTCTGGCTTGGAACAAAGCCACATTGGCTCGCGGAAGGAGGCGACCAAATATTTATTGGCACAAGAAATGCAATATTCTGTTGAGTGTGACATCTGGACATGGAGCCCTCGACCCGAGGAAAGAGAATATGCGATCATTTTATTTTTCAAGGGTAGAATGAATATGTGATAGCCAACGGAAGGAGCGAAGTGGCAGAGTAGGGATGTCTGGCGTGGCTGGTGCAGGTGGTGTGCGCGCAGCAAGCAAGGCCTAGTGGACTCAGCTGACGACGCGGAAGATTACGTAGCGAGACGAGTAGGCGGCGCGGAGGAGGAAGGTTGTGTGCGAGGCAGAGGTGCAGCGGATTGTCAGTTCGTGTATCGGGGTGAAAAATCGTGGAAGAAGAAAATTAGATTGGAGAGTGGGAGTAATAGATAGGAATTAAAATAAAAATAAAAATGAATATAAAAAATAGATAGAGGTGCTATTTGGACCTGCGTGGACCAAAATGGGATACCCCTCTTATGCGTGAATCTCAAATTATATTGGAGAGAGAAACATTCAAGGAAATGGAATAATAAATATATTATAATATAATTATTATTTATGGTTGTTAAAACCATAATTCATCTTTAACTTATCTGTGTGACCTCGGTTTCACGAAGCGTCAGTGGTAGTGTGACCCTGAATTCAAGACCAAAATTATGAGTCTAGTATTGGATGTATTTTTCAGGTTTTTGGATCTGGTACTCAAAAAGCTCAAATAATAATAATAATATATTATTATTAAATCTTCAACCCTCAATAATTCTTATGTGTGACGTCCGATTGACTTACCATCTGTGGCGACATGATCCTCTCATTAAGACGGTCGATTTAAGTCTAATGTTTAATATTAAATTATTGTTTGTGGATCAAGTTCACAAAAAATCCCATAACAATAATATTATTATTCTGGATCTTATATTTGACATATCTCCCTCATACGGTGTTGAAATGAAGAACTTACAATAGAACTCAAAACCTTGGATCGAGACGGTCCTTTTGGTATACCCTACATGAGTTTGGATAAAGTTGGGGTACGTTTGGGTTGGATCGAGCACGAATCGAACCAGGCCCTCCGAACTAAAAGGCTAATAACTTATAGACCGAACATATGATTGATTCACCCTCTTTTGTATGAGACCCCTTTTACATGGCAGTACTTTGGGATACTTCTTCATGGGACACTGTGGTAGTTGGAGAATCAACCAGTGGCTTGAGGAGAAGACCCTCTCGGAGACATTCGATCTTAGTGAATGAACCCATTAGCTGGCTGTGACAATATAATAAGGTCTTGGGTGGGTCTAACGACATACTGTGACGATGTACTAGGTTCTTGTGTGTGATTGACGACATACTGACGATGTACTAGGATCATGTGTGGGTCTGAGGACGTACTCATGATGTATTTGGATCATGTGTGGGTTTGACAAATTACTGATGATGTATCAGGATCCTGTGTGGGTCTGACGACATACTGATGATGTACTAGGATCCTATGTGGGTCATACAATGTACTAACGATGTACTAGGATCATATGTTGGTATGACGACGTACTGATGATGTACAAGGATCATGTCTGGGTCGGACGATGTACTAGGATCCTGTGCGGGTCTGGTGAGGTACTAGGATCCTATGTGGGTCTGACGATGTACTACGATCCTCTATAGGTCTAATGATGATTTAGGATCCTTCATGGATCTTCCACTTAACATAGTAAAATGATTCAGTAGTTACATCTAACCGTCTCTACTATTGTACCTAAGATATACTTGGTGTGAGATGAGTCTGTACCTTGTGTTATTTTTCCTTCGTGGTGATACCTTGGTGGTATTCTTATATGTGGTATACCTGTGTGGTACTTACATTTATAGAATTTCATCCTTTATGGAAAAGTTGAGCCCTGGTCTATTGAGTTGGAATCCGTGTTCCCTCATGATTGAGATGGGTATACATGATAACATAGGTATATGTATGGCCATATGCCTAAGTAGGGTTGTTAGTTGATTTCATGATTTTTGGTTTTTCCTTTGTGGATTTTGTGAGACATTGAGGGTCTCAGGGTCCCTACTGAGTATCGTTATACTCATCTCTACACGGGCTATGCCCTCACCTTGTTGTGTTGGTTGCATACAATAGACAGTGCTGACAGAGGACGAGGGTACTAGGACTGGAGGTATCTCAGACGTGGTCCCTAGATGAGGTGTACCGCATAGACGACTATCAAAGATATTTACCTACCGTTCATGTATTATCCTTGGATTGTGTTCACAAGAGTTTTCCAGATTACTTATACCTTTTAGTTTCTTATACTTTCTAGTTGGTCTTGTATTCTGGCCCTTTTACCTACTGTACTTACTCTATTTACTATTCACTTAACCTCGTGTTGGTATCCAGTTGTGTGCTTGGTTGTGTGCTTGGTTGTGTGTGTATAGGTCATAAAGGCAATGCCTTCCCGGTTTTAGGGAAATATGTCTTCTATGCTAGTCGCCAGCGCCTCGCCTATGGAAGGCGGGCTTTGAGTAGTCACAGTACGGGCCCCGGGGGACAGGTCGTGAGAAATTGGTATCAAAAGAGTCAGTTCTAGCGTAGAATATAAGACTCTGATCTTTTTAATGACAATAGTATTAAGTATAGTGAGTGTGGTTATCAGTTTAGGGAATCCAGTGTTGGTGTGGCGGCTGATGTATACATACACTATGACCCTGACTTATGATTTATGACCCAGTACATGAAAATTCCAATTACGTGTGTGTTTTGAAAAGATTTCTTTTGTTTTATTTGTGTCAGCTCACCAGGTATAACTAAATAGAAATGGCGTACCTGTTCCTTATCAGGATGTCACTGCGTAGACAACAAACTAGGATTCTCTAGAGAGTACACGATAACGGCCCACCGAGCGATGAGGCTTCGGTGTAAGGTCGTCTTACTATGTTGGCACCTTTGGGTGGTGTACCAGCAACACCACCACTCATTGGGAAGCAATTTCCACCTACTGCACTGGCGGATGGTGCATGACGACTGACCATATTGCATGACTTCCATCACTAGAGGTCTCTGATGTTTAGAGGAGAGACATATTCTCACGTAGCTGAGGGCTGGATGGAGGTGGTTTCTAGAGTCTTTGCCTAGTTGAGACTCTGGTAGAGAATATAGTGATCTTAGATACTAGAATTTTTCAGTTAGTGACCATGAGGATGGTCCGTGTAGTGATGTGGCTTTGGTAAGTGGACCATTACATGAGATAGTACCTTCGGGTAGTAAGTCGTCTATATCACTTCTCGTTGGTCAGCGGTTACAACCGGTGGTACCAGTAGAGGACCCATATAGGCTTAGTGCCTTACCTGTGATTCAGAAATAGATACACATCAGGTTCTGAGGCGATCTCGACTCATAGGAGGCGGAGTACTGGCTTAAGGAGTTGTATGCGAGTCCTCTAGAGCTTCTATAGCTATTTTAGGACAACATGTCGGTTTTAAGAGTTTTCATCGAGGTGTACCAATCATTCCTTGTACTCTATGAATACGATACAACCAATGCTTCTGAGATTGGACCTCTGAGCAAGGCTTCTTTAAGGACATCTGAGCTAGATCTATTCCTCTATGCATTCGTACTTATGTTAGGGTGCTAGAGAGAACCTTTGTGGTTGAATATTATTGGGATGAGCGGATGCAGCCAGTGAGCGTCAGTAGTGGGAATGTAGGAAACATGCGCCACTCTCAGAGACATGGGCATGTTAAATGATTTAGGAAGACGATTTGACAGGGACAGATAAATCTGTTGGGCTGTAAACATGGAAAAAAATCTAGGAGAGCAGCATTAGTTGGTGGTCACATCGACATGTTACAAACCATCCTCTATATGGTCCCCACCAGGCTTAGGGAGTTGGAGGACAGGGGAAGGGAGTAGCCACATGCAGTCAAGGAGTGTGAGATGATTCGAGGTACGGTCTATGTCTACTACTAATTGTTGTATAAACATACATCAGCATCATTCATTCCTGCCTTTTGAAGGTTCTGGGCACAACGAAGGATCATGGGTGGATGTGCCCAATTGGATTTTTTTCATTAGAAACGATCAATCTGGGATCAATAAGATGATAAATACCAGTCTCCATGGATCGAATAATATAAATAGAAAAAGAATAAGGATGGTCCCGAAACCACAGTCGGGGACCGTCAAAGGTTGATTATAATTAATTAAATTAATTGACAAGAAGTACCTTTTTGGGTGTTCTTTTATCGTTGATATTCTTGAGCACGTTCCGATGTGATTCATCATTGCGTCATAGAATCCATGTATAGACTTCCTCTAGTGGTGATCCACACATGAACCACATATCTCTGTACGTCTCCAAAGGACACTCCAGGTGCTAGCGTGGAGAAACATTTTCTTGCGTTGTCTCCCTTAGATCATTTTGATCTGATGTAGGAGGATCTCTATTGGTCTTGAGAGCATTCTTGTTGGAAGGAGTTATCTCAACCTTGAGGGAATTCTCCATAATTGTTGTGCACAATGATTGGGGAAAAGTGTTGGGGTTGTGAATATATTTATAATCAGGATTGAGGTTATAGAGTTATGACTAGAAATAAACGTGTGACACATTTTATTTATCTCATTAACTCTTATTGAAAACCCCAATTTTGTATAATTAATTCCTTGACATGCTCCCATGCTGATTGTAATAAATATTATTTAATAAAACAAAATTATATCCTCAAAATCCTGACTGAAAAAACTACACGGCATGTAATAATTAATAGATGGTTTGTACTTTATTTTCATAAAACTACACGGCGTGTAATCATTAATACACAGAATGTAATGTTTTTGTCATTTCCTTCCCAAAATGAAAACTAAACAGCAATGTAATAATTAATACACGGCGTGTACTTGTTTTAAAAATAAAAACTACACAGCTTGTAATCATTAATAAACGATGTGTACTTGTTTTCATTTTATTCTTCCTCCAACCTTAATGTGATTTAGGCTTCCATGATTAATTATTAAACCATGTATGGGAATAATCTTTATTCTACTTGAGATACTTGAATACACTTAGTTTGTGACCGTCTAGGCCTCTTTCTCGTTGGCATTAAGCGTTCTTGCCTAAAGTCCAAGATTACTGTCTAGCAATTGGTCACAGCGCCCAAGGGAAATAATTTGATGATTCATTGATGTGTCACCTCATATGAACGCATACCATGTAATTTAATCCCTTTATCTCAATATCTCATCCAGTAGGATTCATGGTTGTGTCATAAACCTATATGTTTGATTTGTTGTTCTTTGACTTTTTGAAATAAACCCGTTGTTACACCATGGCCATGGAATTTCATGTGATGGTTCTATTTAAATGAAAGGGTCGAGATATCAACTTCCATAAATGGAAGGGAAAAATTATTCCTCGAATTATCCATTAACAACATGTCATTCGTGACGCACCCATCGTACCATACTTCCCGCCAACTGTCTTCATGACGGTTTTCGTCAGCAAATATAAGTGTGCATGTCATGACATGAGTTAATGAAAATATTCTAGTCTAAGGACCATTACAAACGCTTGAAGATAGCAATGTCTGATGACAACAGGACATGTGGAATTACTACTGGCGGGTCTGTTCTCATAATCTCTCATCTTGGAGACTACCAAATGAAAACTCCATGAGGGAGAGTCTCGGATTCTTATGAGTACTCACAGATGATGGTCTATATACTATGTGTCCTATCATAGTATGTCATCCAACAGTAGAACATTATTTTAGAATATTGTTATATCATTTCATGGATCTCATCATAGCGGGGATCTTCCATGACTTTAATAATGAAACAAATATTCCAGGACATTATGATATTATAGTCATATAGAATGATGAACAATATATGATAAGTGTACATTCGTGTAATCAAAGTAAAAATAGTTGGTTCTCAGAACACCAACTCTAACAAAATCCCACATTGACTAGATCCAAATGCCTACGACTTTTAGTCCACTCGACCTCACATGACAATCATGTTTCTACTGATTCAAGGATTTATTCAAGGATTCTGCCACGTTTTTTTGTGGAAATATTGGTCACTACAACTTCACCTCTCTTTGAAAAATCCCTCAAGAGATGATACTTTCGGAGTATGTTCTTTTCCCACTGATGTGACCTTGTATCTTTTTCAAGTGCCACCACTGGAGTGTTATCACAATAGCGTGTGATAGGATCTTTACTGATAGGTACTACATCCAACTCTTGGATGAAACTTTGCATCCATATTTCTTCTTTTTCTGCCTCATAAGTTGTGATATACCTACACTCCGCTGTAGAATCTATCACCACACTTTTCTTTGAGCTCTTCCAACTCACCGCACCTCTATTCAAACTAAAGATGTATCCAGTCTGCAACTTCATGTCATCTTGACCTATTTGGAAACTAGAATCTACATGTCCTCTGATGCCTAGTTCCTTGTATCCTCCATAAACAAAGAACATGTCCTTAGTACGCCTCAGATACATAAGTATAGTCTTGACTACCATCCAATGGCGGTATCCTTGATCAGCTTGATATCTGCATGCCACACTTAATGCATAAGCAACATCTAACCAAGAACATGTCCTTAGTACGCCTCAGATACTTAATGCCATGTGACACTAGGAACGATCTCTTCTTGGACTATTCCATATTGAATCACTTCAGTATCTTGTCAATGTATGTACTTTGACTCAGGCCCAGAATTCTCTTGGATTTATTACGATGGATCCTGATCCCAGGAATACATGTTGCCTCTCCCATGTCTTTTATAGAGAATCATTTTTCCCACAATTCCTTAACTGACTCTAAGACAGGTACTTTGTTTCCAATTAGTAATATGTCATCAACATATACTATTAGGAAAATGACTGCACTTCCACTCAAACTTTTCTAGACATAAGGCTCACATTCAATCTTTACAAAGAAAAATTCATATATGGCTTCATAAAAATGAATGTTCCATGACCTTGATGCTAAAATTTAATCCATAAATGGATTTATGAAACTTTCACACCTTGTTGGTATCCTTTAGAGTCACAAACCCTTAAGGTTGTTTCATGTAGACATCTTCCTGGAGGTTCTCATTAAGGAATTTTGTTTTGACATCCATTTTCCAAATTTCATGGTCATGTTTATCATAAATGGCCAATAGCATTCTAATGGATTTCAACATCACAACCAGTGAAAAGGTTTCATCATAGTCAATTATTTGATGCTGTCTGAAACCTTTTCAAACTAGTCGTGCCTTGTAGGTGCTGATTTGTTCCACCATGTCCAGTTTCTTCTTGAATACCCTTATATTACCAATAGGCTTTAGATCAACTAGAGGATCTACCAAAATATAGAATTGGTTTTGGTACATGGAATCCATTTCAAAATTCATGTCTCCAAGCCACTTGGTAACGTATGTTCCTTCAACAACTTCCTTGTTGGTAAGAGGATCATCATTGTCAACCAATAATGAGTCACCATCCTCGGTGACAAGAAAACCATATCATTATTGTTCTCTCACCTCTCTCGTGCTCCTATGTAGTTCTTGTGTCTCTAGAATAGATTTTTCTTCCATGGGTCTTTTTGAAATCTGTTCTTATTCCAACTCTTGTGTATCTTGAGCCTTGAATTCATCAAAGTCTATCTTTCTCCCAATATCTCATTTAGATATGTTCTCCCTATAAAGGAATATGGAGTGTCTTTCCACTATAACCTTTTTATCTACGGGGTTGTAAATGCAATATCCCCTTGTTTCCATGGGATATCCTATATAGATACACTTTGTGCCTCGGGGTGCATGTTTGTCAAATGAATAGGCATTAATAAATGCTTTTCTACCCCACACATATAAATTCGATAACATGGATTTGATTTCACTCTATAACTCATATGAAAAACCATTTATCGAACTAGTTGGTACTTAGTTTAGTATGTGTTCTTCTGTTGGTAATGCATATCCCCAAAAGGATAATGGAAGACTCGCATGACTCATCCTTGATCTCACCATGTCCAAAAGGGTGCAGTTCCTCCTTTCACTTACACTATTCCCCTGAGGTGTGTACGGAGGAGTGAGTTGAGAAAGAATCCCAAACTTCTGTATGAAATCAATGATGTCTTGATTAAGATAGTATCCTCCTATGTCTGAGTGGAGTTTCTTAATCTTCTTACCAAGATGGTTCTCAAAATTATTCTTTTATTCTTTGAACCGATCAAAAGAATCTGACATATACCTCTTTAAGTAAATATATCCATATCTACTAAAATCATCAGTAAAAGATATGAAGTACATGAACCCACCCATTTCATCAACTGGAAATGGTCCACACACATCTGTGTGTACAAATTTTAGAATCTTTTTAGACCTTTCACCTTTCCCAATAAATAGGGCTTTGGTCATTTTTCCTTGTAAACATGCTTGACATACACCAAGTGGTTTTAGTTCGAAAGAATCTAAATAACCATCTTGATGTAATTTTGTCAAACATTTATCATTAACGTGACCAAGCGGGTGATGTCAAAGTTTGGTGTGGTATAAGTCATGTGAATTAACTTTGTCATTTATTTCCAGTACTTGGTTTTTGTAGTCTTACACATAAAGGCCATTATATAAATGTTCCCTACCAAATCAAATTCTATCATTATAAAAGTAGATACATTGATTTCTAATCTTGAAGATGAATCCATTAGTATCTAATATGGATACTGAAATAATTATTTTGGTTATAGAGTTTACCTAATAACATCCTTTAAATACCAAGACCATCCCATTAGGCAATGTGATGTGATAGTCTCTGACAGCTACAATAGTGAGTCCGGATCTGTTAGCTTCTTGTAAATCCACATCACCTTGGTAAATCTTTCAAAATCTACATGGTTTTTGTATTTGGATACAGATGTGAGCCCCACAAGTAGTATCTAATACCCAATTAGTAGCAACATATAGATTTCATTAGATAACTAATGCACTTGAAGCTTCCCCTTGCTTGCTTGGATGGGTGCATTTTTTCTTCTAGTGGCCCTTCTTGCCACATGCCAAACAAATAGCCTCCAGTTCTCTTGCCTCCCATTTGATCTTCTTTTTCTTGGATGGCCATGAAGAATCTGTGGGATTAAATTTCTTCGCCTTCCCATTCCTTTTATTCACCATAAGGACAATATGATTTTCATCCCTCATATCATTTTCCACTTGGAGAATGAGGATAAGGATATGCGATAGAGACTTCTCAATGTTGTTCATGTTGAAATTTACAACAATGTTAGAGATGTTCTAGGGGAGTGATGCAGGAATGATACTGGTACACCGTTCTTCAGGGAGTTTAAACCTTAGAACCTCCAAGCGCTCAATGAAGCCAATGAGCATGACTACATGAGTCCTAGATGGGGCACCCTCTCCAAGCTTTCTCTAGAATAGATTCTTAGAGATCTCAAACCATTCCTGTATTTCTCTCTCCTGGTATAGACCACAGAGGTGCTCGAGCATGCTATTCGCATCCATGTATTCATGAGACTTCATGATATCACTATAAATTGATGATAACATCAAACATTGAACATCGAGTACATCATTAAAATGTTGATTATTGACCATGAAATCTTCATCACTCGCCCCTTGGGTGGGTGGATCCCGATGTGAGGACTCCATCACGTAAAACATTTGTTCATGGTGTAGGATAACCCAAAGGAACCTAAACCATTCCTGAATGTCACTACCGCTGAAGATATTTTCTTTATCCAGAATTGATCATAGATAAAATGTGGTTGACGATTTTTTCATATTGATTCTACAAATTAGAAAATCATATTTATCTGTACCATTTCATTACATTTTGTGAAAAATAATAAATGAATTTATTAATTCTATCACAATTTTATCAAGTCCCAATGGCCATCACCATTGAAATTGGAATGTCCTATTTCAAGGACATTCTAGTGGCAAGGATCCGCATTACCTTTCACATAACCCCAACAAGGGTTGGTCAAGCTATTAGAAGGTATTTAGGTAGGCATGTATTTGCCAACTATGAGCTTACAGTTCCTTGATATGTTGAGTGGAATCCCTAATCATGAAATCCAGATATTGATTTTCCCAACACTTGCCTCCATTTTACAACAAGTCTAGAAAGGTCTACTCCGATTTGATGTAAAATGTTTAAGTCAACTCAAAACATTCATAAGAAGTTCCTATATAAAAGTAAGTGTCCCAACAAGGTTTTGTCAAACACATAGTTTTATTGAGACTTTCCCATAATCAAGTAATAAAAGGCTCGGTCAGACTTAATATGGCATTTGAGTGATTTTATTCTTTTTGTGTAGTTTTTCACTATCACGTGCTTGTTAATGTTAAATGATTATTGCATAAGTGATTGAACATGTTTTGATAATGTTTGTGCATAGTCCAGTTTTTATTTTATTCCATCTTTGCATGTTTTTTTATTTCATTAATTATGTGATCGCGACAACACATACATAATAAATAAACCATGTAATCAGACAGAAATAAAATAAAATATCATAATCAAGATCTTCTATTGGTTTGATTATCTAGAGGTTTGGATAAGATAACCCTCGCCTAGGGAAAATCACATTGAACTTGATAGTTCATGTTTTGAAGCTCCCACATGTCCCCCTTTGTATGTTCTTGGGTTATTTTCACCTCATCTTCATGTTTTGAACCATCTCCTCTGACTTGGGAGATTCTCCATTAAATGTGGTTTAAATTAAAGAAACCATGGGCACGCATGCCCTACATATTATTAGAAGAAGGAACGTAGGCCAATGAATTAAAATTAAATAAATTTAAATGAAAACATACACACACAAATGGTCATTGGTCTAGCTCATGATAATCCATATCATGCAATGACATTTACGAATATTTAGAATTCAAATTCTTTTAATATCTCTTCCATTTATGTTAAGTCAAGCATGAATTCAATTTATTATGAAATTATAATTAATAAAATATTTATCTTAAATTACTTTCTGAATTTCCTTGAGATTATTATCATCCATATTCATCGTAATGGTCTTTGTACTTTGGAGGAAACCTGGTGAAATTCCATTTCTGGAAAGTACACTACATGTAGGATATATTACTCAGCATTTATTTTTCACCCTTTATCCAAAGTACACTCCGGGGCTTTGGTGTGTTTTCTATACTTTGTAAATTTTAGAGTACACGACGTGTAGATTAATCTAAAATGGCCTGTACTTCCTTGTTACGATATTACGGGACTAGCAATCCCATGTACGTGGTACATGGCTTCTCCTTGTACACAGTTTCAGCTGGGCCGGATCAGACTACACGGTGTGTTGATTCAACATACATGCTGTGTGTTTCCGGTTTCCACGTGCCGTTCAATTCTGGTCAACGCGGTGTGATAAATACTTAGGCATGCTCAATTCACATTGTTTGTTTTGGTGGACCAATACTGGTTTGTTTAACCTAAGTACATGACGGATACTTTTCACTACATGCCATGTATTCTTATGTTGTATATATAGAAAGATCGGCTCCTTCAGATGCGTTCCTCATTTTTATTTTAATCAAATTTAAATTTAAATGTTGTTTCTATGATTTCAATCAAGAAACAAAAAAGTAAAAATAGATCTCATTCATTTAGTCTTATAGAATTATTTATATTGAATTGAATAAAATATAAATGCGTAAATTATCAACAAAAATTAAATAACTATAATCAACACTGTAACCTCACTATGATACCATTTTATGGTTCTGGGTACAGCAGAATCTCATGGGTGGATATGCCCACTTGGCTTTTTGTCATTATAAATGATCAAATCATGATCAATATGATGATAAAATATAGTCTCCATGTTTCGAATCACAAAAATAGACAAGGAAGAAGGATAGTCCCCGAACCACAAATGAGGACCATCACAAGTTGATTATAATTAATTTAATTAATTGATAAGATGTACCTTTTTGGGTGTTCTTTATTTGTTGATATTCATGTTCACGTTCTGATATTATTCGCCGTTGTGTCCTAGAGGCCATGTGTAGACTTCCTCTTGTAGTGATCCACACGTGAACCACATATCTCTGGACGTCGACAAAGGATTCTCTGGGTGCTAGCGTGGAGAAACCTTTTTTTTGTGTTTTCCGCCTTAGATCATTTTAATCCAATGGAGGAGGATCTCTATTGGTCTTGAGATCATATTTAGAGGACAAATTAAACGATTTTACCCAAACCTTTTTTTGCGTTGTCCGCCTTAGATCGTTTTCATGTGTATGTATGGCCTACCGTCTCCATGAACGGTGTATTTCATTCCACTTATCGATCTATTATATATATTTATATTATGAATATATATTATATATTAATCATGTTTTATATTCTGGAATTAGGTAATCATGATCTACGTAATCATATGATTAATTAAAATTCAAAACATAGACGACAAATGAAACGATTTTACCCAAACACACTTTAACATTGAATTTACAGAAGAACGGGTAATATGAAGTCATATGTGAACCATATATGATATCATAACAATGAATATTATTAGATAATAAGTCAATGACATTATTTAAATAATTATACAGAAGGTTTAGATACGTACGAAGCATATCAGACCTAAGGTAAGGGATAATTATTCCAATCTCATTCTTATCCAAGATTTTTTATTTGGAAGTATTTACTGGGCATATGATTATTATCCATGTCCATATGTTCTCAAAATGTTTTCATAAAATGTTTACTTTTCTTCCATGTATGTTTAATGTCATTTTTACCATTTTCAACTTTTACCATATCGTATGGATGGAATCGTTCTTTTATGAGGTACTTTTTGTCTTTTCCGGCAAAAGTACGACAAGAATGTTTTTTTAAATTATACCGCACGAACATATTTTTACAGTGTTATAAACACTTATTTTCATTAAGATTCATCCAAAATATTTCATGAATATTTCCAACAAAATCTTTTTCTTTTAAAATTTCATGACGTTTTTTGAAAATTAAGTGATTTCGAAGAAGAAAGGATATTTTCCTCAAGAATTCATTTCAATTGTTTTATCAAAACCATTTTTTCATCTAATATAACATTATTTCATACATGAATGTTTCATGTATAATGTATCTATGATTTACATGGTTTCACTTTTATTATTATGAAATGATATCCATTACTTTTATATGGATTATGTGATGATGGGATGATGTTTATGAAACCCATTTTATTCGTTGGGTTATTATGAATGATGTATGTTTATTTTGTGGTACAGCTATGAATGGTTTCATTATGAGATGGTTGGGACCTATATATCCCTCTAATGCATTGGGTAAATATTTATTTCTCTTGAGATTGACATGGCTGGAATGGTAAGTTAATCTGGTTCATTATTACAGGACTGAAACGAGGAGTGAACTCGATTCAGAAAGGGACTTTGTCCACTAAGATGGTCTTGGCCGTAATGCCTTGACTACCATGGAAATCATTACATGTGCTTAATGGGTGCCACAATTACATGTTTTATTCCCATGCTATTTTATCATGATTTATGAACCATTATGATCTATGCCTTATGTACTTCCATGTTTTATGTCGTTGCTCATGATTTTGATGTTTAAATATTATGTTCATGTTTTTATGTTCAAAGGTATATGGTATGTTTTATATTATCCATGCTTACCCTTAGTGAGAATTTGAGCTCACCCTTTTTATGTTTTATTTTACCCCTGGATTAAAAGAAAGGTTTTAGGTATGTAAACAAAAAGTGTAAGTCAATTATGGGAGATGTTGAAGATCTTTCACCACGATTAAAAGATTACATTCAATGTTTCCAAAGACAGTAAACTATTACGGTCCTTGTGTGCATGTTTTTTGTTATGTATTATGTATTCCACAAAAGTAATGTAATTTCTATGTACGTCAAGCATCGGGTCTCAACAGTTGGTATCAGAGGAAATGATTAGTTAACCATTGGAAACTATGATGCGAAAGCGTTAGTGAGATCCCTAGAGATATTTCTAAAGTATGTCTAGGGATGTCACTAACGATAAGTATACGTATAGGATATAGTCCTATAACTATGGTAACGATCATAGAATTTAACCTAAGATGTTAGATATTGAGGGTAATCCCATTTTACTATGTTGTTTTCCCTATCATGATTTTTTCCTCCCACACTATTCATTTTGGGTTTTAGAAAATGGCTGGAAACAAGAAGATTCATGATAATGGAGGATATGACGGACAATGGAATGATATTCATCATGAGCATCCAAATGAAACGGGATTTGGAAGTCCAAACATCATTATTATGCCTAATCATAAATCTCATAATATGATCAATAATCTCAACTTTGGTAAGTTTCCAGACTTATATAATAAGAGAAAGATGGAGTTTCATGATGATCATAGTGGAAAGAAAGTTCAATTTCCCTCATGTAAATCATGTGGGATGAGGTATCAGGGAGAATGTTTCAAAGGAACTGGAAGATGCTTTGGGTGTGGAATAGAAGGACAAAATCCAGTAAGTGCAAAGGAAAATGTTCAGTTAACACCATGGACAAGGTTAATGGTATTTCTACGACATCAACAATGATTAGATGTTTTAAATGTGGAATGTATGGGCATTATGAAAACCAATGCCCTAAGGGAAAATCTCAGGAAGAGAATCAGCATGGTCGTATGAGTAGTATTTATGTGGATGATGATGAAGAGACTACAAATGAAATATGAGATGAAGGAAATGATGAAGCTCAGTAAGTGGTTTAAGAAGTTAGTGGAATGATTGTATATTTATAAAGAATAATGTATGGTACTATGGAATAAAGAATCATCTAAGGATTTTAACACTATTATTTTTCCTAAAGTATTTGAATGTATATGTTGAATGGTACCGGTTTCCATGTAAGGTTATTCAGATTTTTTTTGGAAAGTAGATGTATGCGCATAATGAAAGGATAAGAAGATAATGAGATGTTTGATTGTATTCAGGAGATCATGACTGATATATGGACTATGTGATATTATGGTTTGAGTATATTGAATTGTTGTGATTTTGGTATGTGGAAAGTGTTAAAACTTACCAACATTCATGTTTTCACTAAGGTTCAATGGGTATTCGTTATTCAAAATAATACATGATTAAGGTATTCACATGTTAGTAATTTGACCAACAAGATATATCTTATGATATATTGGGGATAAATGATGGAATTTACGTGATTGTTATGTGACATTTCAAGTAATCATTTTCTTTATACTATGAGCTTGGACCGACATATTTTAGATATGCCTAAAGATTGGAATGGATTATGCTGGACATAGGTTAGTATTGTTTAAGGATAGAACTTTTTTCGATATTATTGATGGGATGTTATAGTAATGATGTTTTAGAAAAAGGACATCCTTAAGGACGAGCGACAACACATAGCGTCAGACAAGGCTGTGGGAATCGAACCCAAAACCAAAGTGTGACTGGCCTTTATCGCCTCCCACTTGCCTATAGGAAGTCCCCGTTTTGTAGAAACTAGTTTTATTATATTACTTAGTATGATATATGAAGTATAAGTCCATTTTAGGAACCAGATATGATTAATCTCACTATAGATCGACTTATGTATATTTAATAACTTTTTCTAACCTTTTGTTTGAGACAGATGGAATGACCCAACATTCTATCCCATGATATGCTAACACTTCATGAATATCAAATTCAACATCATTTCTTTAAGAGATGAATTGTAAATTGTTCAAGGAATGAACTACAATGAGGTTGTACCAGAATAAAGTTAGTATTTATTCTAATTCAAATTCTTCAACTTTAGGGAAATGATCTTGAAAACCAAAAATGTTGTCCTAGTTCCCTTATAACTGATGAATCAGATGGTACCCTAGATTATCACAAATTTATTCCTATTTTATTTTTGGATTTTTCATAGCCATGTTCTCTACCACACTCCATCAGAACTTGATGGTAAGATTTTTCATCCATATCCATATTATCACCTATGTTCTACTATGTGAAAACCCAGTGATTAGTTAATTTGGGTAACTGTTATGTTTCATACATTAATTTTTAAAGCCATGTTTTTGTATTCCTTTTGATGATGTGGGTTTCTATTAAATAAAATTTCGCGTAGTAATCCATTTATATCCATGATGAATTTCGAGGGCGAAATTCATTGTAAAGAGGGTAGAATGTAACACCTCGAGATTTTATGAAAAATATTTTTTTTTAATTAATGTCTTGTGTTATACGCTACACCAAAAGGCGCTTTCACAACACACATCACTGACTTGCATTTCATTACACGCAATCACGTCCTTGCTCGATAGCTTGTGTAGTACGCAATACCGAGTTTTTTACTAAACGAGATATTATTATAATATTGTTATGAACTAGCCATTATGAATAGTAATACCCACTTTTGGAAATATTATAAATATTATCTTTCAAAATGGACTTCTTTTTTGTATTCAGAATATTGAAATTATCTTAGGGTGAAATTTTGGTACTTTTTGGATAACTTTAATATTCTGATGAATAGTGTAAATTACTAAATTTTAAATAAAAACAACTTTTTTAATCGAAATAATAGATGGTGATAAATTATTAATTTTAGTGGTTTTAAAGTATATTATGAATATATTTTTACAATTTAATACAATGTTGGTCATTGGATGTAATTTCACATTTAATCCAAACATAAATAAGTGTCTATATTTTGATAGTTATTATCTCTTAAGAACACGCTATTTGTTTTGACGATGGGAAATAATTTTTAAATTAATTAATGTAACTGATATGTTTTGAATTTTGTAATATAGACATCATTTTTGTATTCATAATATAAAATATAGCTTAGGCCTAATATTTGGTATTTTTCTGGAAACATTCATTTTTTGATGAATAGTGAAACCACTAAGTGGTAGTTAAAAAACTGAATTTTTCATAAAACATAATTTTACCGCTTCTATGAGAGGAATTTAGAAAATCCGAGAGACACTGTTAATATCAAGGCCTAAAATTTGGTTCAATTAGATGAAAATAAATTTTTTTAATATTGTCTTTTAACTTTTTTTAACACGGTTAAAAATAAATTGGGTAATTAAAAGTAAAAATGATATTATTATTACCTTAACACATGTATTAATTCTATTGGATAAGTTTAATTCGGCCATGAAAAACCTTAGGAATAAAATATGACCATTTAGGTCCACTTGGATTAGATTAGGACATTTATTATTAATTTATTTAAAGAAGGGTTAAAATTGTTAAAATCAATGTTTAATAAATAAATCTTTTTTAATATAGGGTTATACATAAGATAAATTCGAATATAAATATTCATTAGAAAGTTAAAAATATTTCATACATAATGGTATTTTATTTGTAATTTTTAGACTTAAAAGAATTTAAATTATTTATGACACAATGATGATGCAATAATTAACTTATTAATGAAATATTGAAATAATTTATGTTATAAATTCCCAAATAAATGTAATTTGAGACTTTTTATGAATTAAACTAATTTTATAGGTTAATATTACATGTTATTATTGATTTAGATAACTTTTTTAGAACTAATCATTCTGTTATGATTTTAAAAAAATCAAATACCAAATACTGTCAAAACTAACATCAAATATTATTTAAACAAAATATTATATTATTAATTGTTATTTAATTACTAAAAATCAAAGGTTCTGCCTAATGAATTAGATACAGTTATATATATTAATAATAGACAACTTTGGGTTCTTTTGGCTTGTTATAGTATGTTTATTAACATCATAGTTTAAGAAAACAAGAAGACACGGTAAAAGAAATATTATTTAACTTAAAGTTAAATCTAAATAATGAGGTTAAAATAGAAACCTAAACTTGTATAAATTCTATTGGATGATAGGATTTCGACCCATACCCATCTTATATTCTAAATAACTCAATTTGGAGCTATTTAAAACCGAATATGACCTTATAATAAAATAATAAATTTAGTTTTTCCTAAGGTGCCCCTCTCCTCCCTTATAAAAGGGAACCTCCTCCCTCTCTTCCTCACCCCATTTTGAGCCTTGAAACTCGTCCAACCCCTGCAAAATTATCTTCTCCACTTCCCTACAAACATCCTAGAGGTCATGGTCTTTTTCAAAGATCAATTTTAGTTCCCTAAGAGGAGGTCTCAAAGAGGAGCTTCAAAGAAGAGGTAATGTCTGTTGCCGATTCTTTCAACTTTATTTCTTCTTCCACTTCGTCTTATTAGGTTGTTTCATTATGAAGTAATAAAATCAGTATCAATAATATACTGATATTTTATTATAATTATGAAACAACCCTATTTCACCATCAATCCATCCTACGGAAAACAAAATCACAGCAAGTGCGTACGTACGGAATATCGTCTCCACGTTGTGGTGTAATCTATTTACCACCACCACCTTACTTGGATGGTTATAATGGTGTAAATAATAACAATATATTATTATTTTAAAGTGATATTGATTCTGTTACAGTATACATACACTCCAATAAAATTCCACCATCATGGGAACGATATCATCGCTCGTGCCTACGTACAGAATACCGTCTGCACGACGTGATGAGATTAATTCTCAATGATTAACCATTAATAAATGATTATAAAGTATATATAAAAAAGTAATCATGAAATATATGACATGATAATGATACTTTATTTATGTATATATATATTTATGTCATCCAATTAATTCCATTCTATTCAATGAGGAAACGAAAACAACGTTCAAGCGTACGTACAGCCTACCCTCTCCATGAACGGTGTATTTCATTCCATTTATAAATCTATTATATATATGTATATTATTATTATATATTATATATAAATCATATTTTATATTCTGGAATTATTTAATCATGATCTAAGTAATCATATGAATAAATACAATTCAAAACACGGACGACAAATGAAAAGATTTTACCCAAAACACTATTTAACATGGAATTTATAAAAGAACGGGTAATATGAAGTCATAAGTGAACCATAAATGATATCATAACAATGAATATGATTCTATAATAAGTCAATGACATTATTTAAATAATTATACAGGAGGGTCAGATATGTACGAAGCATATCGGACCTAAGGTAAGGGATAATTATTCCAATCTCATTCTTATCCGAGATTTTTTATTTGGAAGTATTTACTGGGGATATGATTATTATCCATGTCCATATGTTCTCAAAATGTTTTCATAAAATGTTTAATTTTCATCCATGTATGTTTAAAGTCATTTTTACCATTTTCTACTTTTACCACATCTTATGGAAGGGATCTTTCTTTTACGAGGTACTTTCTAACCTTTCCAGCAAAAGAATGAAAAGCATTTTTTTAACTTATATGGCACGAACGGATTTTTACAGTCTTATAACGATTTATTTTCATGAAGACTGATCGAAAAGATTTCATGACTATTTCCAATAAAATCTCTTTCTTTTAAAATTTAATGACGTTGTTTGAAAATAAAATGATTTTGAATAAGAAAGTATATTTTTTTCAAGAATTCATTTCAAGTGTTTTATCAAAACAATTTTTTCATCTAAGATGTCATTATTTCATATGTTTATGTTTCAATAATAATGTATCTATGATTTACATGGTTTCACCTTTATTATTATGAAATGATATCCATTACTTTTATATGGATTATGTGATGATGGGATGATGTTTATGAAACCTATTTTATTCTTTGGGTTATTACAAATGATGTATGTTTATTTTGTGGCACAAATAAGAATAATTTCATTATGATATGGGTGGGACGTATAACTCCCTCCAATGCATTGGGTAAATATTTACATTTAATGAGAGAGACATGGCTGGAACGGTATGTTAATCTGGTTCAGTATTACAGGACTGGAACGAGCAGTGAACTCGATTCAGAAAGGGACTTTGTCCACTAAGATGGTCTTGGCAGCTATGCCTTGGCTACCATGGAAATCATTACATGTTCTTAATGGGTGACAAAATTACATGTTTTATTCCCATGCTATTTTATCATGAATTATGTACCATTATGATCTATTCCTTATGTACTTCCATGTTTTATGTCGTTGCTCAAGATTTTGATGTTTAAACATTATGTTCATGTTTTTTAATTCAAATGTATATGGTATGTTTTATTTTATCCATGCTTACCCTTATTAAGCATTTGAGATCACCCTTTTTATTTTTTATTTTCCCCCAAGATTAAATGAATGTTTTTTGGTAAGGAAACAAAAAGTGGATGATCTTTATGGGAGTTGTTGATGAACTTTCACCACGATTAGAAGATTACGTTTCAGGTTTCCAAAGACACTAAACTATTACGGTCCTTGTGTGTCTATTTTTTTTTCTGTATTATGTATTCTGCAAAATTAATGTATTATCTTTGTACGTCAAGCTTCGAGTCTCTACAGTCACAGGTCAAGGGTGACTGTTATAATATTTCCGAACTTTTTCTCGGGTACGTTTAGTAAACTCACAAGCGGTGTTATATAACCTTTGAACCGGTGCTCGGAATTGAAATATGAGGGTACTGTTGAACTCGTAGCACCAATATTCACTTATGAAGGCCTTCACCTTGACTGCATTAGGTCGAGGGTGAAAATTAGTGTACATCAATTTCTTTGGAGAGTTAAAAAATTTAAAATAAAATAAAGAACAACTTTTATTTTATTTTTAAAACCACTCATTTTATGTTTAGTGGTGGGGACCACCCAATCTAAAAACCCTCAATATAAATTTAAAGGTGGGGACCAACCTACCGTTGAACTCCTCCTTTAATATGAGATAAATCTTGGTTTTCCTCCAATTGATGTGCGAACTCAATTAGTTTATTTAATAAACTTATTTAGCATTTCACCATTTGGTTGGAGAATTGTTGGAAACATGGAGAGCTATAGGAAACGTTGAAGGAGATTCTTCAACGAAGAACATCCACTACAATGTAGAGCATCCTCCAGAATCGGAGAACATGGAAGTTTCTTGAGCCCGGATCGGAAACATCTTGCGGGAGCAACGAACGCTGATGCCACCATCTCATCAACTTCGTCTTCTTCCTCATGCCACCACCAATGGAAAATCGAGGTAGGGGTTTTTATATATGTTTGAATTTGTTTTATTGATTTTTCATATCATAAATTCATGATGATGATGGCCAATATAACAACGCCATCTTCCCGCACATAAACCATGCTCCTCATTCTTTTTATTCTTCGCGCATTATTCGTGCGCTCTTCAATGCCTAATATTTATTGGCGCTGGAAACACGGATTTTTGCTGAGCACGATATATGTACGTGAAGACCTCAATGCAAGGATCGCAAATATGTGATCATTTAATTTTTTGGGCATGGAGAGAAGCCTCAATGGCTTGTGGAAGGAGACGGCCAAATTTTTATTGTTGCTAGAAATGCAATATTCTGTTGAGCACGTCATATGGACGTAGAGCCCTTGACCCTAGAATCGTGAATATGTGATCAATTTATTTTTAGGCATTATAAAAATGATGAGACACCCCACGGAAGGAGTGACATGGCAGAGTAGGGCGGTCCAGCGCGGCAGGTGCAGACGGTGCGCGCGCAGCAAGCGAGGCTAAGTGGCTTCGGCCGATGACGAGGGAGAATAGGCGGCAGCACGAGTAGGTGGTGCGGCAGAGGTAGGTCGTGTGCGACGCGGAGGAACAGCGGATTCCTGGATCGTGTACATGGGTCCAAATTCATGGAAGAAGAAAATTAGATTAGATAGAGAAAGGAATAGATAGGAAATAAAATTTAAAGTAAAATCAATATAAAAAAGAGATAGATGCACTGTTTGGACCCGTGCACACCAAAATGGGATACCCATCTTGTGCATGAATCTCAATTGAGAATGGATAGAGAAAAATTCAATGAAGTAAAATAATAATATTATTATTATTTATGGTTGTTAAAACCCTAATTCATCCATAACTTATCTGTGCGAACTCAATTTCACGAACCGTTAGCAACAGTGAAACTCTAACTTTGAGACGAAAATTATGAGTCCAATATTAGATGTCTTTTTCGGGTTTTTTTGATAGGGTATCCGAAATTATCAAATAATAATAATAATATATTATTATTAAATCTTCGACCCTCCATAACTCAGGTGTGTGACTTCCAATTTACTTACCATCTATGGCGATGTGATCTTATCATTAAGATGGCTGATTTAAGTCTAATGTTGAGTATTAAATTCTGCTTCATGGCTCGGGTTCATGAAACACCCAATAATATTTTTATTTTTATTGTAGGATCTTGTATTCAACATATATCTCTCATACGGTGTCGAAATGACGAACCCTATGTGGAACCAGAAACCATGGATTGACACAGTCCTTTTGGGATACCCCACTTGAGTTTGGATAAAGTTGGAGTACGTCCGGGTTGGATCCAGCACGAATCCAACCGGGACCACGGGGCTAGAAAAGAAATAACTTACAGACCGTATGTCTGATTGACGCATCATCTATTGCATTGAGACCCATTTTACATGGTAGTACATTGGGATACTTTTTCTTGGGACTTCGTGAAGTTGGATAATCGAACAGTGGCTTGGGGAGAAAACCCTTCCATAGAAAAGTTATCTTAGTGTGGGAATCCTGTAGCTGGCTGTGACAATGTACAAGGATCCTGTGTGGGTCTAACGATGTATTGTGACGATGTACTAGGATCTTGTCTGGTTATGAAAATGTACTGATGATGTACTATGATCATGTGTGGGTATGATAAGGTATTGATGATATACTAGGATCCTGTGTGGGTCTGACGACGTACTAATGATGTACTAGGATCCTGTGTGGGTCTGAAGACGTACTGATGATGTAATAGGATCTGGTGTGGGTCTGACGACGTACTGGCGGTGTACTAGGAACATATGTGGGTCTGACGACATACTGGAAATGTACTAGGATCTTGTGTGGGTCTGACGATGTGCTGATGATGTACTAGGATCTTGTGTGTGTCTAACAATGTACTTGGATCCTGTGTGGGTCTGGCGAGATACTTGGATTTTGTGTGGGTCTGACTATGTACTAGGATCCTATGTGGGTTTGACAAGGTACTAGGATCCTATGTGGGTCTGACGATGTACTACATTCCTCTATGGGTATGATGATGATTTAGGATCCTTCATGGGTCTGCCTGTTAATAGATACATATTATTTAGTAGTTATATCTAATCATCTCTACTACTGTACCTAAGATAGACCTGGTGTTAGTTGAGTTTGTACCTTGTGGTAGTTTTCCTTCGTGGTGATACCTTGGTAGTATTCTTCTATGTGGTTAACATGTGTGGTACTTACCATTCTTTTATTTCTTCCATTGTGGAACAGTTGGGCTTTGGGCTATTGATTTAGACACTATGTTTCCTCATGATTGAGATGGGTATACTTGATAATTTAGGTATATGTATGGGGATATACCTATGTAGGATTTTCATTTGATTTTATGATTTTCAGTTTTTCTTTTTTAGATTTTGTGAGACCTTTAGGATCTTGGGGTCCCTACTAAGTATAGTTATACTCACCCGAGCACGGGCTATGCCAGAACCTTGTTGTGTTGGTTGCAAACGACGGACATCGCTGACTGAGGATGAGGGTACCAGGACTAGAGGTAGCTCAAAGGTGGACCCTAGACGAGGCGTACCACATAGAGGACCGTTTGAGAGCTGTACCTACCCTTCTGGTAGGATCCTTGGCGGGTGTTCACATGAGTTTTCCAGTTTACTTATACATTAAAATTTCTTATACTTTCACGTTTGGCTTGTATTATGGCCCCTTTTACTTACTTACTCGCTCTATTTACTATTTAGTTTACCTTGTGTTCATAACTAGATATGTGATTGGTTGTGTGTGTAGAGGTCATAAAGTAAATTCCTTTCCGTTTTTAGGGAAATACGCCTTCGGTGATAGTCACCAGCCCCAAGCCTATGGAAGGTGGGTTTGGGGTAGTCACGACATGGGCCCTGGGGGACGGGTCATACATATGTAGAGTTTGATGCAAAGCTAAGAGGTCATGATGAGACTACATAGAGATTAATTAGAGAGCAGGAAGAGTAGCGACAACATCAGGAGCAGCAACGACAGTAATAGCATCAACAACATGGTCAGTTGATGGAGTATATGTGGTGACATACAAATGGTTTAGGGATGGAGTTCACTTCATCTAATTTAGTTAATTCCCCACCCTCTTAGTGGCACTATTATTATGTTCTTTTTTGAGAACATTTTTTGTATTATAAATGATTATATTTTTTTTGTAAATTTTATTTATGGTTTTGTATTTTTTAGTGATCTTTATTGTTAGAATATGTTAGGAAAATCACTTTATTATTAAAATTAGAAGCCCTTTTAAGATGGATCAAGATCGAACCCAATACATGACTGAATCCCCAAACACAACATGCCCTAAAAAAGATATGAAAAGTGTAAATTGTTTTATATACAGTCATCTCGAAGTCAAATCCATATATACTAAAAGACTAATGTAGAGAAACATCGAATTAGATTTGGATATAAATCCCCCATGGTAGCCATATATTCATTCAACCACCGACCGATGGGATTACAACCATATATCACCATGGAATTCATACAGGAGTGATGATCAATTTTTTTAAATTTTTTTTTAAAATTATTAAAATTAAGAACAAAATTAATATTCCCCATAAATAATTTAAAGAGTAAAAAATAAGTCCATAACTATTTTTCATAATGATATATACAACCAAAATTCTCTTTCAATTTTAAAAATATCATTTTTTTATTAAAAAAATACCATAACAAATTTTTCATTAATAAAATTAAAATAAAAGAATTAAAATAAATCAAACATTCACTTAAAAAATAAAATTATTTAATTATTTTCCTTAAAAATAAAATAAAAAACTAAATTTCATTTATGAAAAATTAGTAAAAAAATACCATTTCCATTGGAAGTAATAATAAAATATATATTCCAAATTTAAAAATATTTTATAAAATAAAATATTAATCCACTATAAAATTAAAAAATATACCAATTTTCAAATAAAAAAATAATTAAAATTTATTATATTATTTTAAAAATTAAAAATTACATATTCATTTTTTATGATGTATTTTGAAATTAAAAATGAATTTTATTCTTTTATATTATGATAATTAAAGAATTTACCATTTTCTAAATGATCGAGTTTTAAATTAAAAATATCAAAAAATCCCCCTTATCCTTTCTACCTTAATAAAAAATTTCAATTAAAAAAATTAAAGTAAAAAAAGAAAACATCTTCATTTTCCCTTCAAAATTACTTTATAAGAATGGTTATGTATTTATTTTTTAACAAAGGCTTTTTTTTATTTTATTTTTATTTTTTAAATTATGTATATTTGATTTTAATTAGTAATTTCTTGATTTTATTTTAAGGAAATATTTGTTTTTTAATGTAAAAAATAAAAAACTGTAATTATTTTAAGTGAAATGATGATATTATTTTTTCAATAAAAAATAATTTTTTATGGTTTTTTGAATGAATTATTTTTTTTATCAATTTCTAAAAACGTAGTATTGGACTTTGTTTTCATTCACTTTAATTTATTTTAAAAAAATGATTTCTTGATGAATTTTTTAATCGGAAAAAATGTAGTTGATTAGTTGATATTGGATATATCAAAATATTTTTAAAAAACGGGTCCTGGAGTGTGTGAACAATATTCACAAAAACCACACTGCTAGTGAAAAAACAATTAATAAGTAATTGAATTAATATTTTAACATTATAATTTTTTTAAATTAATTGTTTGATTATTGATAGTTATTTAAATTAAGTTTGATGGATATGATATTTCATATATAATATGAAATTAATATTTTTTTTTGGTACAATTATTAAATATTAAGAGGTAATTTTGTATCTAAAATGATGCAAAAAAATCTCACATAGAAATTGCATACATATATTAGTTTTAATTATATATATAGTTAGTTATATTTATATATTTATATTTATATCTATTTATTGATATATATATAGTTATATTTTTTTTATTCATGTATTAATACATATTTATAAGATTATTTTTAAATACATTTATAAAATAAGTTTTTGTGTGTTTGTATAAATAATCAAACAAATAACTAAATACAAATAAACAACATACATATATATATATATTGTGTGTATTTGTAATTTAAATTATACACAATTACATATATTTACATATATTATATCATAATATGTATATTACTTGTTAGGATATATAGATAATATATATCTGTTTGTTACACATACTAATATATATATATAGACACACACACACATTATATAGGTATATAAATATTCATATATTTGTGTATTAAATAAAATGGATATTATTTTTCATATATATAAGGCTAATATATTGAGAAATATATTTTATATGTAAATATGTTTAATTATCTAGTTATAAAATTGAATGTTTTGTATATTCCTATATTAGGATATATAGATAATATATATTAGTTTGTTAATACAGACATATACTAATAAATATATATATACATACACACATTATATAGGTATATAAATATTCATATATTTGAGTTTTAAATAAAATGGATATTAGTTTATAATTAGATAAGTCTTATTTATTGAGAAATATATTTTATATGTAAATATATTTAATTATTTATTTATAAAACAAAATTGTTTTGTAATTCCATTGCAAATAATCTAGAATAAAATAACGTGCAATGAAAAAAAGTTCGATCCTAAATAGTATTTGTGACGTCTAAATAGTTTTTTCACAAATTTTTTCACCGTAATGTTAATTTCAACGTCCCTTCAAAATTTCTATTATTTACGTCCTGATTTTGCATGATGGTTTGTTGTGATGAATTCCTATCACAATTAACTTTTTGCGGTGGGAATTCTTTGTAAAAAACCTATTGCAAAAGCCATTATTTTTATAGTGGTATATAAATATTATAACATAGTGATATGAACTATATAAATAACATATCGAAATATTTTTCCATATAAACTATATAATTTAAAATAGAAATTCAAATTAAATAATGCCTTACTAGTAACTTTATTTTCATTATTTATACAATAAAATTTTTAAAAATTGATATTAATCAAAAAAATATATTTAATAATAGGCTTTTTAGAATATTGGAATAGAAAATCCCCGCACCAAGACCGCGCTAATGAAAGTCAGTCACAAAGCGTCCCTGCCTCGACCATATTCTGCCTCAGATATGACCGCACCCCATGACTGCACTCTTCCCCGCCATGACCGCCCCGCACATTAGAACATCCATATCTCGCCTCAACCATGTTTTACCTCCACCATAACCTCCCAGAGCGACTGTACCTTGCTCCTCCCTATATGCGTACGCATCCATATCCCGCCTCAACCGTGTTCTGCCTCCACCAGGTCCTCCTGAAGCGACTGCACTGTGCTACACCTCGCACACCTAAACATCCATATCCCGCCTCAACTGTGTTCCACCTCTGCCAGGAGCACTTGGATTGGTATGGATTCCAGATCTCCTTGGTCACCCTGTGGAAGTGCTCTGAGGTGAATGGGAGGAGTGGACACCTCCCTCCATTGTAACCATTATCACAAACGCCGCCTATTGGAGAAGACTTTACCATGTATTCGGTTCCCAGGGGGAGTTGGGGTAAATTCTGGATCACCTCACTTGGGTTCCCCGGGGGAGTTGAGATTTCATGTGTAAGAGTTGGGGTACATTCATGATCCCCTATATTGTGTCCCCCTTGGGTGTGTTCCCAGGAGAATGGGACGGCTGGACACTTCCCACCATAATAGGAATCCACATATGTCGTCACCCTAGGGTTCTCTAGTGTCGGTTTCGAGTTTGGGTCAGTTTTGGATCTTCTTACTTTGGTAACCCAGGGATGTGTTCCCAGGAGAAGGGGACGAATGGACAGGGTCCCTCGTAGTATTCCTCTATTATCCATCCGGATAATATCGGTGCATTGGTGATAACCTCTTCTATTGAAGACCTCATTGTCGTCTTCATCATGTGGCATGGGACTCCAGGAGACAACTCCAGATTTTTTAACTTTTCTAATGATATTCCACAAAAACATTACTTCCACCGGGTTCCAATAATCCATCTCTTTAAAATCTTCATCCTCATCATCAGGCGGTGAGGGGTTTCAGAGAAGAGGGAAATTCCAGTCAGAGGCTTAATGTTTGAAAACACAGTCTCCACCCTTATATTGTACCATATTCCATTATTTTGGCCTTTACCTACTTAAACACTCTGCCTAATACCTAGAAAGGTGGGATACACAAATCTTCTATTTACAATGCCAATTAATATCTAGGAATTACCCAACCCTATTTATTTAATGTTAATTAATTTATTAACTCAATATTAAAATGATAGTAAAACTATTTAATTTATTTATGTATTTTGAGTGTTGTTCACATTAAATTTATAAATGAAATCTAAATTCGAATCTAACTAAATTTATTGTTATATACTGAATAATGATTTATTTTAAAATTTTAATAAAATTATAATATTTATTAGTTTTCTTTGATATCAATTGCATTTTGATTTATAAATAAATTTTAAAATTAAAAATATAAGATGTCTCTTTAATTAAGCCGATTTGGGTAGTTATAATTTCATATCAAAATTTAATAGAATATAATTAAAAATAGTGTTTTAAAAAATAAATGGGTTATATATGTATTTGGGTTAGAAAAAATAAAATGAGTTAGGATTCGATTATCACAAATTTCATGCATATTGGATGGGTTGAAATCCATAATGTTGGTTGATTTTTAATGAGAATTTTAAACCTAATTATAATAGTTATATATTTTAATAATTTTGATGAATTTTAATTTAATAATGTATAATTGATTTTGAGAATATTTGACTCACATCTAAAATTTAATGTGGATTTTAATTCAATAATCTAACATTGACTAGTATCAACCTTTATACAACATTTAGTATATATATATATATATATATATATGTAAGTATATATTTGTAATATTTTGACATTTTATCTAACCATTAATAAATGGAAATATATTTTTGTAGGGATTACCCCCAACGGGTGGGAAAATAGGCGGTTAATGGAAATATTATTTGAAAAATGAATAAAAAAGAACCGAAGGGTTATACTAAAATGAGTATTGGTTAGTAAATTTTTTTTTGATTAATAATAGATTTTTTTGTCGTGATTATTAATATTAATAACTGAAAACTAATAAAATAAATTAATTTAAATTTATTTTATTTCTTCGTTAATTTAATATTTTAAATAAATTATAACACATATTATAACAAGAAAACAATAAATTTTTTATTATAAATCTATATTTGTTTTCAAATAATTTTTTAGTTTATCAAATTTATGAATTTATATATAATTTTGTGTAAATGTTCGACACAATTACGGTGGTTTTTTCATAAAAAATTATGGTTTTTTTTATTTTAGATGGATTTCTCCGATGATCGAACTTTTTACAATGTTTTTTCCACCAAATAAAAACAATGTTTATCTTATTAAAACTTCATAAAAATTACAAAAAATTAAAATTTAATGATAAATATTTCACATATGATAATTTATATTTTTAATTACTATATATATTAATGATGTTATATGTTATAATAATAATTTGGTTTTTATTTATTATATAGATAATTTAATGTAATTATTAATTAAAAATTTAAATTTTCATTAATAATTTTATTTTGAATTATAAATTAAAATGTTAATTAATTATCTCTATACATTATATTAACATTTACTAAATATATTAATGATATCATTAGTTATTAATTTTCTTAATTATTTAATTAATTTTTAATAATTATATCATTAAACTAAAATGTACCTTTTATATGTAAAACACAAACATTAAGTCATACTAGTCACATCATATGTCGTATTGACATGCAGTCAATTCCAACACATCATAAATGAGTTATCTATCCACTACTAGAAAATCATTGTTTAGGAGTGGTTATTTTTTGATTTGGTGGCAGTGTAATCCACAACTAATGTTGATGTCCACAACACGCGGTGGATCCTCCCATTCACTACCACATATCGGGGTAACGGATGCATCAGGTTTTATCTGTGCTATGACGAAAGAGAAGATAAAAGGGGGACTTTATCAATGCTTGATAAAAGTGATGATAAATACTCCTTTTATCAACGCTAAAGAAACGTCGATAAAGCTGTAACCATTATCAGCCCTTTATTTAGCACTGATAATGGGGGCCTTTATTTTTTACAAAAAAAAATCATAAAACCTTAGATATCATCCAATGGAACAGTACATAATTCTGGCGGAAAATAGAAAATCCATCAATTAGACCCCCAATGATTACCTAATGTAGCAAAAAAATAAACCACTCGATTTCCCTATCTCCAAGAAAAGGGAAAACAACAAGAAGAGAACAAAGGAACCAAACATCTGAAGATTTCGATAATAGAACCACAGGCTTGGATTCCACCTTCATCCTCCTTAAGTGTGTTGATAATAACTTGACAGTCATATTTGACCACAACATCCTTCCAGACAAGAGACAAGATGAACTGCTTACCATTCCAAATAGACATGGCCTCTGCCACATGAGGAGACAAATCTGCAATGTTCAAGGAATGATGAGCCGCAATAAGAGAGCCAGCGTGATCCCTGAGGATAGTCCAAAGTCCAAAAAAACCATCCCCAGGGGTCTCTACATCAGTATGATGTTTGAGAACACCCAAAGGGGGAGCCATCTGATAGGTGTGTAATAAACTAGTGAAGGTGGATGAGACTCCTTAATATCCAACCATTAAGAGCCCCAGTTATGATTCATTGAAATACAAAACCTATAATCTTTACCAATTATCTCAAAAATGAAAGCATTTTGGCGAAACCATATAATCTAGGAAAACTTAAATTTTAAGCGCTGATAAATTTTTTAATAAATAATATAATTAATTTATATTAAAATATTACATTTATATTAAAAAATAATTATTATTCGTATAAATTAAATAAAAAAGCGCATGTTGATAAATAATATATATTTATTAATAATACATATACATATATATAATGTATTAACAATTATTTATAAGTTATAATTAAATACATATATATATTTAAATGATTATAATAATATTATTAATTTTTAAATAATAAATATATTTATTATTTTTTAAAACATATATAAATTCTTTTTAAATATATATATTTATAATTATAATAATAATGAAATAAATATACATTAATATAAATATATGCTTCCAATGAATTTGGTTAATAAATATATTGATGCCTGAGTATAATTGACGTTCAAATATGTTATGAATTCATCATGATTGTTTATTTATACATTATAAATGTTAAAACACACACGAATAGATTTTTGATATCATTTAATGGATAAGATATGTTAAAACAATGTTAGTGAGGGTTTTCATGTTGGTTATGTAATAAGCGATGCCAAAATGTGGGTTTCAACATCAGTTATCAAATAATTGTTCATCCCTCTCTCGTCAGATGGACTCATCCCCCTTTGGGTATTTTCAAACTTAATACTAATGCGACAATTCTAGGTGATGTCTCTTTTGACAGTGTGGTTGTTATATAGGACCATGTAGGCTCTATTATTTCGGTTCATCATTAATCATAAATTTCTTGTTGGTCTCTTCCTGTAGTAGTGGCCATGACTATCTGGATGGGTATGCAATGCATTTCATCTCTCATATTTTGGTCAAATCTGATTGTCAAGTTATTATCGATGCACTAGAGGAGGATGAAATTGGCCACCAAGACTTTTGTTCTATTATCAACATCATTACATTATGGGATCCTTTATTCCATTCTTGTTGTTCTTCTTTATTTGGGAGAGATGAAAATTGTGCAGCTCATTTTATAGCTAATTTTGAGAGTTGTTGAGGATCACATTGTGGTTCAGCTAATTTATAAACATCACAACTAACATTTGGATCTTTTTCCTACAATATCAAAAAAATTGAAATGTGTTTCCTCATTTTTTTGAGTAGGTCAATTGTCCATTTTACAAAAATTGATGTATATTTTAAATAAAAAAGATGCACTTATAGTCATAATGGTCAAACTGTGCCTTATATTGAGGTGCAGAAGATTCTTATACATCCTAAATGACTCAATAATTTTTACCCAAAAGTATTAAAACAATCCGAATGTGTTTTCTCATTTTTCAGTATGTCACCTGTTCATTTTTACTAAAATTAATTTCAATTTAAATAAAAAGTCGGACATAGAGTTATACTAGTCACACCGTGAATCAGATCGAGGTGAAACTGATTTCTATACATCCCATGTGACATATGGATAGTTGTAAAAACTTATAAAAACAATACAATTTTTTTTAGTATGTCACTTGTCTATTTTAGTAAACTATCATTATATACTAGAAACATGCACTTTAACTAATACCAGCCACATATTGTATCAGTTTTATATGAGAACAATTCCTACATGTAAAAAATTATTTATGAATCGATTAACTAAATTATAAAGACAGTCTTAGTGTGTTTTATCAATTTTTAGTGAGTGACATATTTTGAAGTAAAATGTTGATTTAAAACTGATAACAGACACTCTGAGTCATAATGGTCACACCATTTCATGGATTGGTTTCTGGTTGATTCCTACACATATAAAATGAATTATAGATCATTATACTAAATTAAAAAAACAATTTGAATTAATTTATTTGGTTTTGAGTTTGTGAGTTTTATATTGTACCAATATTAATGTTAATTTTCAATAAAAATACTCACTTTGAGTCATACCGATCACCTCATATGTCAGATTGAGGTGTTTTTGATTCCTACATATCACAAAGTCTCAAATGAATCCAAAATTCTAAGGAATCCCTGAGTATAAGAAAAAAATTCTTTTGAGGATAATACTAAAAAGAAATAAATTAAACATAAATATTAAACAATCTATTAGTTCTATATAAGTCACATCTTCATGCCATTTGAATGCATTCCATGATTAGGTATGATGCCCATTTGATTCTATGAAAAATTATATCGTCTTATAATTTTTTTTCTAACATCATAATAGTACTGGAAAAATATTAATACACAAAAGATTAATAAATATTTTAAATAAAGTAGTAATTAACTTGGAAAATACCTCTTTAGGGTTGTGTTTTTTGATGGAATCTGATCCCTCTCATAAATTTAGAAACATAATAACAAAAATATTTTCCATTTTTTTATTTTAGACACTGTAGAAAAATTGAGGAAAATAAGTAATTTTTTATATGAGTTTGGATAGTTAAATATTATTATATATACCTTGATAAATATCCAGTTGTAGAACTTTTCTGGGACTTTGTGCGTAATGCTTGTCCTCATTCAATGATTTTGATGATATTACACACCTCCCTATAATAATAGAATCCTAATTTAAAAATTTTATAATTATATAACATGATGTTTATTTGAAAAATGATGGATGTAGTGTAATACAAATTAAAAAATGATATCATGTGTTGTCGGTTTGTTGGTAATTTATGTAGTGAATCCTAAAAATAAAAATTTAGAGTATCCAAATTGATTTTAATGAGAATCCAGTGTTTCCTAAAAACAAAAGAAAGGAATAAGTAATTAAATAAATGAAAAATATATTAAATATGAATAAATTGTAGCATTTTATCTAAACATCATTTATATTAAGAATATTATTTCATCCCCAAGTTTTCTTTCAAACGATTTTCCCAGGTTTTACACTCTTTCATTCATTAGTTTTGATTATTTTTTTTGTTTGGTCTGTAGAGGTGACGTGAGGACTAAAGAGTCCAATTTTTTATGGGTAAATCCATTGAATTGGTATTGATATATATGCCTACAAAAAATATGAAATATATTTATTCATACTTAACATGGTATATCATCTATTATAAAATTAAATCACGAAAATGTACCTTATGTATACATTAATAATTGAGGCACCTATCCATCCATAGTTGATGATTTCATCTACATTATTAGAATAAATTTTGTCAGTAACATCCTCCCCACAAATTTGTTCATCAAAATCAACTACGTGACAACTAGCACTTTGTAACTTTGTATCCTCATAAACCTTTAATGTTAGTAAATGTGGATATTCAATGGGTGGGGAAAATATGAATTTGGAAGATATTTTCAATCAGTTGGATGATCCTTTAAATGGTTTTGAGTTTAAATTTCATATCACCCCCATCCATTTGTCCACTTGTAACTGCATTCATCAGTTTGGTCCTTTTTCATTAATTATTTAATGTTTACCATGAAAAATAAATAGGAAATTTATACCTCCTAGTCGACATATTTTTTTACAATATTTGACTCCCATGCGATGAATGTTATAATAGTTGGTCACCACTATGAATATCATCCTCATCAATTGGAATAGGTTGATTAGCTCTCATATCATGGGATACACTAATTGACACTCTCAGAAGACCTATTGGAAGTGGTATATTGTTTAGCACATCATTTTGGATATTGAACATTGTAGCCCTCACTACAAGGTGATGGGTGGGTGCTCATAGATGTAAATAAAAATCATTATCACCCTGTATAATATCAGCACCATAATGGTATCAGTGCCTATATGATTCAGATTTTATAGCTACAATTATTAGAACAATGATTACCTTTTCCAAGAAAACTTTTTGAGTGGAATGGGTCATCTCAAAGCTGGTGGGTGTGGGGCGGGATATTCAATAAATTTTTATTCTTGAGTTCTTTTTTCTCTTCGCTTCTCTCTATAAATGTTTCTAGTAACTCTCGCTTCTATTTGAATTTTTTATTAAAGTGTATGTAGTCTTTCTTTCATCTATTTAATTTCTTCATCTTTATCCTCCTCTTGTTTTTTTTATCAAAATATGTTTGTGTTGTCACCCAAAAACCTGCACCTCTAATGTGACCATATTGTTCTGGCCGCTATAAGGACACTGATAGTAGGTTATCAATGTGATGAATATATTTAGTCTCAAAAAATATATTTATAGCCACAGTGTACTTGAAAAGACACGTCGACATGAAATCTAGTAAATAAATCTCATGCTTATTCGGTTATCAGGTGTGCATACATATGAAGTGGGTGTGGGTTTATTTTCCCTTTGACATAATATAGATGATGAACGAGTAGAATTGTGTGAAATCCTCTACGAATCCTTATATAAAGAATTAATACAAATTTCTTGTTGGACTTCTCTAATATAAATTCAATTTTCAAGGGATAGTGATGAATAATTCCTTGTTTCATTATTTTTATTTAGTAAAATAATGAAATGATATCATAATGTTACTGTAATCTCTTCCCACATCAGTTTCATAAGCGCTGGAACAACATGGTCGAACAAAAATACACCAATTGGCATGCATAACCAAGTGATGATTCCAATGTAACTACTAAAAATGGCCATGTTGGAGTTAACATGTTGGCCCCGAGCATTCTATACGACCTCATATTTGATTCCATTCATTTTTCCCTTCATTATTTTATCTAACACCATCAAAATATGGAGCACCTATTTTTAATACATCACTGGTCCTTCATCACCTAACATTTCCTTAGATTCGACATCATCAAAATGTTGTTTCTTTAGAGAAGTAGCATCATCTTGTGAAGATGGTTGTCGAACCTCAACACGGGGGTCAAAAATATATTGAAAAACCTATTATTCCTCAGGATTGGGATTACCAGCACATGAAGAATTTCATTGTTCCTCTACAATGAATGAAACAATAGGTTTAATGACCTACTGTTCGTTAGGATTGGGAGCACTAGCATGTGCATAATTCTGACTAGAACATCCTTTTTTTATTTTTCAAATAAGTAACATTTTAGGTTAGTGAGAACCTACATAAATCAAACCAATCACCCAAAATCCACAATCCAAAATCCAAAATCCAAAATCAAAAATAACCATATCCAATAACACATATCACATCAAACAGTCTTCACAACCACCTGAATTCTCCTCTTATGATGTCCCCAAACATCACAAACACACCCGATCCAAGACCCCATACTGAATCCTTCATCAGTCGCCAAAACCACAAATTCCATCACCAACACATGTTCCTCCACCCAAATCATACCATCACACACAAATGGTGGATGAAAACATAAGCAAACTCATCACTAAATCAGAAATTTTCAATTAAACATCACAATGAAAACCCAACGCATCTCGTCCATGTTGTTGTTGCAACAATGTCTGATCCAAACGAACCCCAAAATGATAACCCAGAATCACCATGCTCCAAACAAGGCTCAACCACACCCACAGACAAATAATAAGGGAAGAAAATAAAAAGGAGAACACAACCACAAAGACAGTCATGATGCCTAGCTTCAAATCAGATCCATATCCTGTTTTCGCCTTTACATACTCACCCAGAATCTACATCGAACCACCACATGCGCCCCAAGCCAAAACAGAATCGAAGCGTTGATCCCCATCTAGGAGGATCAAGATCTACGACTGATGTCAACACCGTGATACCAAATGAACAGACCAGCTAGTGGTGGGATTATCCCAGACGGCCGCACCCATAAAGGTACCTCGACGTCATGCCTGGATGTAATAACGCTGCCACGAGAACACTGAGAAGGAACTCCTAGGAGTGCTCTGATGTCGATCTGAGGTGAGAAGAAGAGATGACGAAAAGGGGAAATCCTATGAAGGCAATGCCCCTTACGGGCTCATCCACCTCCCCAATGAAATAACCCACACACCAGTGTAAAAAACCAAAACATGAGGGAACCCTTGGACTATTATTAACAACCAAGAATCCAGCATGTGCATAATTCATTTTCTACAGAAGAGGTTTAACATTTAATTTTTATTACTTCAATACAACAAAGAACATATAATAACATGAGGTGACACAATGTATATTAAAAAACAACCTAATTATTAAACTCTCATTTTTTTAATGGCTGAAGAGATTTGAACCCTATATCGACTATTCATGACCCTTCATTTTGGACGACTTTGACAAAGAAAACACCATATATATTAGGACCTCTATGAAATGAATATGATTTCCAACTGAAAGTGTCACCATCAGTTGAATTGTCATCTGACCCTTCAGTGGTTTTGGTCTATGACATAACAATTGTCCACATTCAGTTTGTGGTATCTAGAACATAATGTACTTGTACTACATATGATTTCATTATAAATGTCTCATCTTTTCACCCTTCCTTACTAAAATAGAACTTTACTAATCCAAATTCATCTATTTTTACATCTTTCATGTTATCAACCCACTATAATTGAAAAATCAGCACATGGAATATTGTATAATCCAAATCCCATATTTTTTTGAGGATGTCAGTGTAAGAAATATTCACGTCAATTAGATTTTTGTCCTTATTACAAGAAATATACATCACTTCAGCCACAAGTTTAACTCCACTATTTTTAACGGTATTGTATTCATCATGTCTATTAGTATAGAACATATAACCCTTAATTATGTAACCATTGTAAGATAATACATACACACTTGGTACTCTAGCTAACCATTGAAGTTGTTCTGATATTGAATTATGATTTTCATCTGAATCATTAAAAATTTAGTCCCAAATCCATTCTATAATCTATTGATTATGTGTATTTGATATCCATATTTTAGCCCTTGATTGATTCAAATGCCTTTGAATTTCGTTGTGGGTTTCAACATATGGGGAAAGCCCCAAAACATTATTCAAAACGTAAAGGTTGGCCTAATCATGATCTAAAATATTGATTGTGACTACATCATGTCTAAAAATTCCTCACCCGCTAGCCACCTAACGTGATGAGATTTCAGTAGATCAATTCATTACACACATGAAATGAATTCGGTACCTAATTCAATTGATTCCTCAAAAATATATCAATCTTCATTATAACCCTTTGATCGTATATGATTTTTTATATACCCATTCAAAATCATTATAAATCGTTCAATGGGGTACATCCATCTATATTGTATAGGACCACATAGTCAAATATCTCTCCCTAATTGAACCATCAAATGATCCATTATATCAATGAATTATAGTAGTAAGAACAATCCTAAATCACATAATATGACAATAATTTATCTTTATATAGTTTTCAATTTCACCAGATCCATAACTTTACTGCATATAGCTTTGTAGAAGAAACAAAGCTTGGTTAACTTATATAGGAAATTCTTGGAAAAAATGCAACGTAAAGCTATAGGAATTTGATCTCAGAGTAAAACATGACAGTCAAGTGATTTTATAACCTTTAAAATTAAATCGTTTATTGAAACAATATTCTTTCTATATAGTTAATACCCCCCTAGAAACATTATGTCATTCAAGAAGTTGAAAAACTGATATCTCTTTTTCCTAGAAATACTATAAGATGTTGGAGGAAGAAAAGTTCATTTTACATAGTTGGAATCAATTTGATATGTAAAAGAGTTCAGAAAGACACCTGGATCAAAATTTATCACCATTTGAAGTTTGAGTTAGGTTTTCAACTTATTTTAGATATTTTATTATTTTTTTGATTTTTTTGGGTCTTCAATTTTTTATTAAATGATTACTAATTTATAATAATTGTAAAATTATTAATTGATAATATTTTTTTAAAAATATTTTATATGTTATTTTCTCTAAATATGTTTTATATTAGGTGTAAATGTATACCTATACTTATCTAAAACATATTTAAAAAATATATATTATATTTATATCAATATCAATATATTTATATATTAATATATTAATATATTATTTTTAATTATTTTTGAAATATACCCTTTATCATTACAAATAAAGGGGGCCCTTTAACAATACAAAAAATCAATGATAAAGGAGGTACCTTTATCAGTGCTAAAAAAAATTGATAAAGGTACCCCCTTTATCACCATTTTTTAGAGTTGCAAAAGGGTGGCTCTATAAAAACCTATTTTTGTGGTAGTTTCCCCTCCCAAGAATTCATTTTTATTTTTCACTTACTGGATAGAAGATACTTTTAGGATGAAATCATCTTATAGATAATATAATTGAGGTTGGAAGGATGTCACACATAGAGTTGAGAGTCGTACTTTTAGAATAAATCATCAAAAGTTGGTAAATAATATTATTTAATATGATATATATATGATAAATTAATATTGTTTGTGTTCGAACCATTTATTACATTTGTTGATGTTTTCAAGATGATATACATAGATAGTAGTATTGGGAAGATTACTGGTGAGAGATAGTAGCTAATTGTGGTTTGTGTTTTTTTACGTTTTATAAATTAATATAATATAATTTTTTATCATTTTATTTATATTTTTGTAAATAGAGGTGATATATTAGATATAGATTTCTTAAATATTTGGTATTTAGGATATAAAATATAGTCTTGTCAAGGAATCGTGCGAGAATTTTTTTAATGTGAAGACATAGTCGTGGGTGGTGAAATGTGGTATTTAGAAAGAGATGATGATTGAAATTTATTTACAATAGACTTTGACTAGTTACTATAGAACTGAAGTGATGTAATCATTTTGAAATAAAATTTAAGATTGTAAACAATTTTCCAATCAATTGATTGATAATTTCAAGATAGAAATAATGTGAAAAAGTCAGGAAAAGCACTAGATGAAATGTGGAATAACCCCCTAAATGAATGGTGTAAAAAACCATAAGAAATTAGATGGATTTCAGGATGGAAAATGTGGGTACAAACTCCCTATCTCTATTTCTCAATTTCTATTTGAAAAAATCAGAGAAATTATCTCTCTTAAAATATGTAGAATCACCTCACAAAATACGTCACTTAAGGATGACGATATGTTTCTTCTGAATCCGCTGATAAAAATAGGTGGAGAAGATCCCCATGTATAGATTTCCTTAACCCTCCATTGGACTCCTCACTATTGAATTTATATTAGAAAATTATATTGGGAATCAATGGAAGGGTGTCACAATGACGTTTTACCATGACGTTTCCAAATGAATGTGTTGACCGTCATTAATATTTTCTCTCTCCATTATGTCTTCCAACATATCTCCCATTTTGATATTTGATTAAGTTCCAATCACATCTCCACACATCCATTCTATCTACCAAACCTACTACTCATGTCTCTATAAGGTTTTTCAAGGATCTATAACATATAAACTTATTAGAACCAATATTATTCACCGTGAAATCTTCCATATTTTATTTAGTGTGAATTTTCTACAAGTTGACACTTATTTCATTCATAGTATCTCAAAAAATGATATTTTACACCAATATGCTTCATCCAAGAATGAAAATATGGATTCCTTACAATCATAAAGGCACTCTGACTATCACAAATCAATGAAATATGATATTTTTTGTGCCTGATCTCCTCCAAATAAAATTTCATCCAAATAATCTCTTTTAATGACTAGTTATAGGTCATTTACTTTCCTCTATCTTTGATAAATCCAAAACTGACTTTAACTTTGAATTCCAGCTCATAGATCCTCCTGCAAGAGTAAACACATAACAAGTAGCAGATTTTATCCAGTCAGAATCACCATCAATATCTGAATCAACATAGCTTATGATAGTGAAATCTGATCCTCCTAAACATAATGCCACATATGAGGTTTCCCTTATGTATCTCATGAACCTATTCAGCATGCACCAATGATTTCGTCCAAGATTCTCCATGTACCTACTAACTTCTCCCATTGTATGTGCAATATATGTTCAAGTACAAACTATGGGGTACATTATAATCCCCACTGTTGATTCATACGACACTCGAGACATTTATATCCTTTATTTTTTACTGGTAGGACTCATTGTAGAGGATAACATGGAATTAATATGAAGAGGGTTAGAATTTTTCTTATAGTATTTCATTTTGAATCTTTACAAGACATTCCACAAATAATTTTTTAGTGATATCCAAATATTTCCATTATTCATGTCCGAGTAAATTTGCATCCCAAGTGTCTTGTTTGATGGTCCCATGTCCTTCATATCAAACTCTCTAGACAAATGTGCCTTCATCTCCTAGATTTGATCATTTTTTGGGGTATGTAACCAACATTTCATCCATATACAATAGTATAATGATAAAATCATTAGAATATACACCCTAGAAATATGAAAAAGGATCTGAATTATGTATATTGTATCCAAGGCTCGTGATATAGGAATAAAATCTCTTGTAACAACACCTCAACACATGTTCGAGACCGTAAAGAAATTTTTCAACCTGAAAACCAAGTTCTCTTTACCTTATTCAGAAAAAGCTTCTCATTAGAGAATATTGATTTCATCATCAAGGTCACCATGGAGAAAATTTGTTTTTACATCTATCTACTCTAGATGCAGAGTGTATGCAGCACAAATCACCATCACTGACTGAATATTTGTTAGTATAACAATACGAGAAAATATTTCATTGAAATTGATACCGTCCTTATGAGCATATCGTTTGACCGCCAGTCTCACACGATATCTTTCCACCTAGTCTGTTTCATCCCTCTTGATCTTGTAGACCCATTTTTTCCCTATATCCTACTCCCATGATGTAATGGAACAAGATCCCAAGTCTTGTTCATCTTCATGGATTCATGTACCTCATGCATCGCTGCCATCCAAGATGATATAATTTGAATCCGGGTGTCCTCCGAAAGAGAAGATAGCTCTCCATATTCTGTCAATAAGAAATTTGAAACATTGCTCTCAATGACATAATCTGAGTGACATGTTGTCACTCTTTTCTATGGATTTTGTCGTGGTAGTCGATAATTATCTAGTACTTGATCATCATGCTTTGGTAATTCCTCATAGAAAAAAGGTTCTTCCTTTGTTTCATCCTTTACCTTGACTGTTTTTGTTTCTGTAATCCATTTCTATATATCGTTATCAATATTAATTTTCACACTATCTTCAGAAAAGATGACATCTCTACTGATGATAATATTGTGGGAAATGGGATCCCACTAACAATACCCCTTCACACCACCAGCGTATCCCAAGAAGATACATTCCTTGGATCTTGAGTCCAACTTCGATCATTCCTGGCCATGAAATAGTGCATATACATGACTAACAAAAGTATTTAATTGGGAATAATTATCGGGTTTACCATTCCACATCTTCATCGACATCTTCATATCAATTTCAACTAAAGGGGATTGATTGATCACATAGAAGGTAGTATTTACTGCTTCTTCCCATAATGTCCCGGTAACTCCTATAGTCTTTAGCATCACCCTTATTATTTCCAAAAAGGTTATATTAAGCTACTATGCCACACCATTCTACAAAGTAATGTATTCTACCATGAACTATCTCTTGATTACTTACTGTTAATAAAGAGAATCAAAATTGTCGCTTGTATATTATCTACCATGGTTAGTCCTCACACACATGATCTTCATTTCAGATTCAATTTGATTGTGCAGATTGAATGTTTTGAATACTTCAATGATATTCAATTTACCCTTGATGCAAAACAACAAAACTCTCATGGAATAATCATCAATGAATGATACAATATAATTTAATCCTCCTAGGGACACAACCGTTGCTTTCCAAACATTGGAATAAATGAAATCCAAGATGTAGTTACTCCTCATCATTGACGTTCCAAACATCATCCATTTTTTCTTACTCAAAAAACAATTCATAAAAAATAGTAAGGATGCCTTCATAATCCTAGGAATAAACTACTGATCCTCAAGAATCATTAGGCCTCATTCAGACATATGGCCAAGATTCTGATTCCATAACATCGATCACTCATCCAACAAGGTATTTGATGAGAAAACTATATTTGCTTCCTTGTACATTTCACCCATAAGCACGTACAAGTTCTTTAATATCTTCTATGCCTTTATCAACACAAGTTCTACCTTCACAATATTCATCATCCCTATCTCGGTGTGAGTCTGGAATCCGATTTCATAAAATATTCCAAAGGAAAAAATGTTCTTCAAGAGACACTCCACATGGCGTACTACTTGGATGGTTTAGACAATGTTATCATGCATCTTAATTTTGATGGTTACAAATCCAACGATCTTGAAATTTATTATCATTACCCTTGTACAATAGCCCTTCTAGGATAGTTTCATATTGGTCAAACCATTCTCGTTGAGATGTCATGTGCTATGTTCCACCTTAGTTAATAATCCATGCGTCTTTGATGTGTTTTCTTCTTTCAATATTCATTTCTGCATCACTGACTAATATGTCTCCATTTATAGATTTACTCACCAAATTTACTTGAGAGTTATTCTTACCACCCTTATTATTCCATTAGTCTTTCCTGACATTTCCCCTATTTCTGCAATTGTAACATTTGATGTTTTTCTTCCTACTCATTGATTGGGACCTTCCGTGATTCTAGTTCTCACTGCAAGCACACTCCACAATTCATCTTCTTTCCATTGAAAGAGCTTCCACTTGGTTTGAAGTTGTATGTTTGTACTTATTTTTCTTGCGCCAAAATTATTTTTCAATACCCGTAGCTACAACATTATTGAATAGAAATATATCCATTAGGAATTTATTTGTGAGGATGATGATAAGTTGATGAAATTAATATTAAAACCTTTTGAGTAGAATATCTGCATGTTTAGTATCCAGAATTTTTTAGATCCACACTGTAAGTGGAGAAAAAATGGTATTGAGGGTGTTTATGTGGTCACTCACCGATGATGAATCCACCATTCGAAGTGTGTATAATTTTCTCTTCAAGAATATTTTATTATGGAGTGACTTTTCCTCATACATCTTTGTTAGAGTATCCCAAGTTTCTTTTTCCATCTTTTTTTCCACAATGCTTGATAGGACCCCATCTGCCAAAGACAAATGGATGTTGGAAATAACATTACTATCCATGTCACTCCATTTTTCCTCTATCAAACCTGTCAATTTCTCTCCAATACCCTGTAGGAATTTATCTTTCTGCAAAACCTTTTTTATCTTCATTTTCCACAATGAAAAATCATTTCCATTGAATTTTAAGATCTTGAATTTCGCCGCCATTTAGACACGTCATTCATCCAGAATTTTATCAGGACAAAACCTCATTCCTATGATACCACATTTTAGGATCCTAACCAATTGGCCAATCAATTCAACGATAATTGCGAGATAGAAATTAATTAAAAATGTAAAAAAATAAAATAACACCAGATGTAATGTGGAAAACGTAAAAAATAAAGGGGTAAAAAAAATTAATGATTTCACTATGGTAAAATGTGGGTACAAACTCTTCTTCGTCAATTACAAGGATAAACCACACAAGAAATTCTCCCTTTGAAAATATGGATAAACACCTCACATAATACTGCACTCAAGGATGAAGATGTGTTGCTTCTGAATCTGATGATAAAAACTGGTGTTGGAGATCCCAATTTATATCCTGCCGTCACCCTCCTTTGGATTCCTGTTTATAAAATTTCTATTACCAAATTAAATGGGTAATCAATGGTAGGTTTTCACCATGACGTGTCACCACAACATGTCCAAATGAATGCAGTGACCATCATTAATATTTTCTCTCTCCATAATATCTTCCAAAAAAAAATAGTGTGTATGAGATCATCATTCTTCACATTTGTAGTGTATAAAGAAAGGCTATTAGCTCAGGATGAGACTATTCATATGTAAGTTAGAAAGTATCAAGAGTATATACAACATCAAGAGCATCAACGAAAGTAGTAGCATCAACAACTTGATCATATGATGGAGTTGATGTGATGACTTACAAACGGTTTTAGGGATGGAGTTCCATCCATTTAATGGAGTTAATCTGCCACCTTCTTAATGAAAATATTATTAGGTTTTTTTAGTGAAATTTTTTTATATTATAATTGGTATATTTTATAGATTTCATTAATGGTTTTTTTATTTTTTAGTGAAATTTATTATTAGAAAAGTTTGGGAAAACCCCACTATTAAGAATAGTAGAATCCCTCTTAAGCTAGATTGAGATATAAACCATTACAAGATTGAATCCCCAAACGCAACATGCCCCAAAAAATACAAAGAAATTGTAAATAGTAGTAAATCCAATGAGCTCAATGTCAAATCCATATAGCCTGAAAGACTAAGGTAGAGAAACGTAGAATTAGGCATGGATTGAAATCACCCAAGGTATCCATCCTACCATTTGACTGCTGAACCAGACACCCAAAACACAATATTCATTGGGAACCACTAGGAATATCATCGGCGTCGATAGATCTACTGATAATGGCGATGACCCACCTGAAAATTCACCATCCCCTACTAGAGTGGGTTAATCCACTCATGTAATTTACACCTTCCTTGAGTAAGGTTTGGCCCTCATTTCTAGATCTCACCATCATTCTAGTTATTTATTCTTGCCTTCAGCATCCTTGATGAGCAGATGCCTTCATTTTCCACTAGCCTTGGGGAATTCCTACCAAACCCCACCATCGAGCAGGAGTTCAGATCTTTCAATTAACCCCTACCTTTAGTTTACATTATTTGTTATCTACATTTATTTGAAATGAATATATATTCGGATTGTTTTGATAATTTATAAAAATGTTCCATAAATAAATTTTTATGTGGAGAATTCATCCCCACCTCAATTAGATGCATATGGTGACAGGTATGACTCAACTACTATAGATAAGGAATTTAATAGCGTGAAAAATGGGAATTTACATCTTTAAAAAACATTATTTTCCTCGATTATATTAAAAGTGGGTCTCTTTTATCATTACTAAAAAAATACTAATAAATGCCTATTTTATCAGAATTTTTAAAAAAGGACCTTTATCAGTGATAAAATATTTGTGATAAATGGGACCTTTATCGATCCTTGTTTAACACTGATAAAAGTCAAAAAAATAATTTCATAAAAGGAATTTATTTTTCAAAAATTTTGATGGTGGGACATCCAACCTTTTATCAGCACTCAATCCCCATTTTAATAGTTCTAGTATAGCCTCCCCACATTTTTAACAATGCTAGGAATCCCACCACCCTTTAACAACTCTAGGGACCTGCATCACCCATTCGTGTGTGCCCCTACCTTTGCTGGGTTTTGAAACTGAGATGTCCCCCTCATAATCTCGCTCTTTTTCAACTCCCCTATATCATTTTCTTATGTATTTTATGATATATCTATATATTTATATTAATTTTTTTTATTTTTAATCCATATATATATATATTTTATTACATATTTAAAATATGTTTGTGTGTGTGTGTGCATGTGTGTTTATAAATACACACACACATATATATATATATATATATTTATATTTATATATGTGTGTGAATCTATAAATATAATTATAAACATTTATATTTATTTAAACATATTAGATATTTATAATTATATGCTTATATTATCGTATATAGATAAATATATATTGGTTTGTCAATGCACACACAAATATATTTATTTATATATAAAAATTATATATACATTAATTGTATATGTATATACATTTTTATATATATACATTTTAAAAAAAATGGATAATATTTTTTATTTAAATATGTTTTATTTATTTATAAATCTACTTTACATGTAAATATGTTTAAATATATATTTATAAAACTAAATTTTTATGTGTGAATATGTAGAAAATTTTTATATATTATCATATATGTGATTATAAATAAAAATAAATTATGAAAAAATATAAAATTTTAAAACATTAATATCCATATGAATGTAATACTTGTGAATAAATTCAGTCCCCAGCGAAAATGGGAAAACCCCTCTTAAATGAAGCAGGAAGTCCTTTGAATGTAAAAAAATTTGGATACACCAACTAAAAACACTGTTTTAAAGGCCTTATAGGGACTTTTTGGGCCTTGTAAAATGTCGTAGTTCATTCCACCCTATCATTAGTGTGAATATATCATCGCAATATTCAATTTGATATGTGGTATAGCTAAAATGGTAACACTGATCAAAAGTTATGACTGTTTGAAACTTGAGTTACGTTTTAAATATATTTTAGATCTTTTATTAAATTTTTAATTTTTTGTGTCTTAAAATTGTTAAAAAATTACTTTTAGTCAATAATAATTAGTAAGTTATTAAAAATAAATATATTTTTGTATTATTTTATAATCCATATTCACTAAATATCTTATATTGTAATTGTAACTGTCTATTTATCCTTATCTAAAATATATTTAAAAAATTATATATTATTTTTAATGAAATATAATATTTTTATAATATAGCATTTATTAGTGCTATTATAAAAACACTGAAAAATCCCCGTTTATCAGTGATTCTAAAAAATCATAGATAAAAGGAGTCCCTTTAATAGTGCTAAAAGAATCTTGATAAAGGGGTATCATTATCATTGATAAAAATGCTGATACATGGGTACTTTTAATAGTGTTTTTAGCACTGTTAAAATCTCCTTTTATCAATAGTTTTTTAGTGTTGATAATGGTACCCATTTATCAGCACATTTTTTGTCATTGTTAAAGGGTGGCGCTATGTAAATTTTTGTGTGTGGTAGTGATACATGTGTATCATTTTAATTAAAATTGAAATTTTAAAAATATATTCTTTGATATTTATGTTTAATTTATTTATTTATAGTATTATTAAAAATAGAATTGTTTTCTTATAAAGGAGATTTCTATTTCTCATGTTGGGTGGTTTGTTTGAAAACTAATACCATGATCATTATTTTTTGAGAGGGGGTCACATGTGCCGAATAAAATTAAACATTGATGTTTTTAAATATTTGTGTTTAATAAATTAAATTGTAATTGTGGAAAATATTTTTTGAAATATACATGTATTTTTTTGTAATGAAAATTTTATTTCAAATAAATTATGAATTTTCATATTTGTGCATTTTCATACAGGTGTATTTGGTGTAGTGTGTTGTTATTCAAACAACACATTGCAACAGTAGGGAATTTGTTAGTGTTAATGAAAACAATGATAAAGGGGTTATCATTTTAATGAAATTGACGAGAATTTTTTTTGAAATGTTAAATCTCATTGTGTTGTGTTAAAAGATCTATCTATGGTAGTGGGAATTAAATTTTATTTGGAGTGACAATGATAACCTTATACATGAATAAAATTAAAAGGATTTGAAGATATTGTATTCATAAAACCAATGAGTATGTGTTGCGTCTCTAGATTAAGGAAGAAGTGAATTCATGATATAATGGGATTACAACCATATATCACCATGGATTTCATGTAAGTGTGATGACATGTTTAAAAAAAATCATTTTTAGAATTGTGAAAATTAAAAACAAATTTCATATTCTCCATTAATAATTCAAATTGTAAAAAACAAGTAAAAAACTATTTTTCATAATGATATATTCAACCAAAATTCTCATTCTGTTTAAAAAATATCATTTTTATAAAAAAATTTAAAAACTAATTATTCGTTAATAAAATTAAAATAAAAAATGTACATGAAATCAAACATTCTATTAAAAAATAATTTTTTTAAATAAAATAAGAAACTATATTTTATTTATGAAAAATTAATAAAAATTACCCTTGTACATATAAAGTAATAAAAAATATATATTCTTATTTAAAATATATTGTATCAAAGAAATTTGATAACCTATAAAATTTAAAAAAAAACATCCCAATATTCCGCTTAAATAGTTAATTAAAATAAATTCTTTTATTTAAAAAAATTAAAATTCCATTTAATTTATGATGTATTTGGGAAATAAAAATGAATTTTATTCTTTTATATCTAGATATTTAAAAAAATTACATTTTTCAAATGACCCCATTTTGAAGTTAAAATATAAAAAAAAACGTTTTCATTTCAACAAAAATTAAAAATTTCAATTAAAAAACATAAAATAAAATTAACACTTCTTCATTTTCCATTTAAAATTACATTAGAATAATAGTTATCTTTTTATTTTTTAACAAATTCTATTTCTTTATTTTTTTAAAATTATTTTTAATTAAATTAGTATAGCATCCCACCATTTTATAACATAATCTTTCATTACATTACACAAAACTGAGGATCTTTAAGGTCTAGTGTCTTGGAAACCAGGAACATAATACATGAAAACAACATAAAATATTCTTCTTAAACACTTGAAAGGTGTCTCCTTAAGTTCATTCTAGGTTCATTACTGCATCTCATAACCTGGGGACATACATCAAAAGAAAGGGTGAGCAGAAGGCCCAGTAAGGGAAATAAGAGGAACATTTTACATGTGAACTTGAGATACTTCAATAAGGACATGAAAAGAACTTTAAGGCATGAGAAAGAAATCACGAGGCATTTCATAATAAAAATAACATTTTTCATAACTTGAATATGTGGCTACATAATTTAACATAGACAATCATGAACATATCACCAAGGTCCATCCCCATGGTGTCATTTGAAAATTACCAAGGTTATTCACCAAGGTATCGTGAAAATTGTAATCTCTAGTGGTTACATAATTACCCAATGCATTGGAGCGCTATCAGGGTGTACCCTTAAATTTTCCTTTATTATCATGTGAGACACATATATCATCATCAAACATTTCATAAATAACCCATATAGCATAAAGGAAATGGGTTTCATTTCATAATCATAACTTTTTAAAAACTGCTTTAAAGACATGATCTTTATATCACTTTAAAACCCACAGAAAAGGAAGGTGGGTCTCATGTATGTAAATCCCAGAATTTAAAATAGAACATTTTGGTATATATGTGAATACCCCTTTAGAAGAAAGATCTTTGAGTATTAACTTAATAAAATAAAAGAACTTTAGAAAAAGAGATAGACATTTTGAGACAGAAATTCTGCAGCATAACAGCAATGTTCCGAGGTTTTAGAAGACATTAAAAGAGAGGTAAAATGGGTAAAACATTCATAAATGACCCATAAAATAGTACATGGACAGAATAAGAAGGATACATGATCATGGTAATGAAAGTTCAAGGACATACCATTTGAAATAAATAACATGGAAGGAAGAAAAAAATTAGATTTCTCTTATGAAAGTTCGGCAGCCTAACGGCGTTACTTAAACATCAACAAAAATGATTTGAAAAGATCAAATAGGGTCTCTAATCATGTGAAAATAAGAGTTCAGAATGATATATATAGAGATAATTCCCTAACATAACAAAAAGGAACTTGAAAGAATTGACATGAAAGTAGAACTTCAAAACGAGAAGGGTGAAGAACCACTTAAAAATTCGGCAGCCTAACGGCGCCACTTAAAACATCAAAATACTGAATTGAAGAGATCAAATGGGGTCTCTCATCATATGAACATAAGAGTACAGTATGATATATATAGAGATCATACCCCAATATAACAAAAAGGAACTTGAAATAATGGACATGAAAGTAGAACTTCAAAACAAGAAGGGTGAAGAACCACTTAAAAATTCGGCAGCCTAACGACGCCACTTAAAACTTCAAAATACTGAATTGAAGCGATCAAATTGGGTCTCTCATCATATGATCATAAAAGATCATTATGATAATTTAGAGATCATACCCCAACATAATAAAAAGGAACATGAAAGACTTGAATGAAAATAGAACTTGAAAACGAGGAAGGTGAAAGAATCCCTTAAAAATTCGGCAGCCTAACGACGCCACATAAACATTCTTAAAACAAATTGATGAGAGAAAGGGGGGTCTCTCATCATATGAACATGAAATAGGCAGTAGTATTAATATAAAAGAACATCCTCCAACATAATAACATGGAGTATAAAAGAAATGACATAAAAGAGATTACTTGAAAAGAAAGAGAGAGGTCAGATCCCTTACCTTAAAATGTAACTCTTAAACCTCAAAGGTTGGGACCTTGAGGGCTTGGGGGAACCTTGGGAGGACTCCTTGGGAGGTAATGAGACCATAAATTCGTTGGGAATGAGTGGGGAGTCGAATGGATGAGAGGAGGTCTTGGTATTTATAGGGAAAGTGAGGGGACAAGGCTTTAATGGCCAAGGGACACCTCACATGTGCTTTTCTCAAACCCATGTGCTATCCCTTGTCATTTATCATGGAGTTAGGCCACATGGGGCCCCCAAAACAATAATTCATCACCCTTGGCCGGAAAACCCTCAATGGATCTCATGACATCATCATGACACCGTTATGATGTCATTAAACATACCGAAACCCTAAAACTGTATTTTACTATTCACTGAAAATTCCACTTTCTCAGAAAAATCCCAAAATTTCACATTAACCAAATATCAATGCTCTGAATTCAGAAATGAAATCCATTTTATAAAAATAATTTTCTAAATATTTTTAATTTAATTTTTAAATAAAAACACTATTCATCGAAAATTCTTTTTTTCAGAAAACACCCCAAAAATTACCATAACATAATATCGATGCTCTGAGTTCAAAAATAAAGTCATTTTTATAAAAATAATTTTCTAATTATTATTAATTAAATTTTTAATTAAAAAACACTATTCACCCGAAAAAACTAATACTTGAATAATAATTAATGAAACCGTTATTTAACTATTTTATTGAATCACATTACTTAATCAAGGTGCCTAGATTATTTTAAAACTTTCTTTATGTGAGATTACTAATCCATTTGGACATATTACTAATGCTAATCATAAAATCACTATTCATAATTTACTATTCATCAAAAATCAAGTTGATCTTATTAGACTCTAAATTTAGTACTGAACATAATTGCAGAAGATCATTTTTTGAAAATCATTACACATTTTTAATTATTTAGGGTTTACATAAACATATTTAAAATATCCTTTTTCTAAAATTCATCAAAAATATGCATACTATATTTATCTGGTCATTTCAAAATTCATAAACTTCATCATAAGAAGAAATCCCAATTTTTATTTAAAACAAGGATTACACAAGGTAGTTACGGTCTCGTTACATAACCCCTTATAATACCAGCATAGGCCCTAAGAGTAAGGTGTGCTAGGGTGATAGAAGCTTGGGGCGGCCCAGTCAACATTGCCCGAGTAGTAATTTCTATTAGTTTGAACTTCTCACGAAGGCGATTCCGTTCCAGCTTCACATGATGATGTTTGGCTTGGATTTGATCCAGGGCAAAGCCCATTGGTGCTACTTCCTTCCCAAGCTCTGTTAGATGGGCTTTGATCGGTCCAAGACTACTAGGTGAGGCCATCGAATCTTCTCTCTATAATAATTAACCAAGATTACTTATATCAAAACATTTTGTTCACAGCGGTCATATTGACCGATGGTTATATAATAGTCAAAACCCACTGATCTCATTTTAATTATAATCATGTTTGTCAAATAAAATGTTTTTGTTGAGTATAACAATAACACATAAAATTTCGTCCTCACAATTTTAAAATTGGGTTTTGAAATTTCATTGAAAGTCCCACGTCGGAAAAAGAGTCAGTAAAACAATTACTTTAAAATAAAGAAAGGGAAGTACAAAGGTCACCCGAGTTAACCCACACTAGGGTTCCATGTAGGAAAACATGGACATAGAGGAGAAAACAAAGGGTCAAGTTCTGAGGGAGAGTGATAGAGAACATGATTAGGAGAAAGTTAACTATGAGAAAATCCCAAACATATGATGTGTGTAAACAGTCTTTGATTACCTAGTAGGAAATGTAAACCAACAACATTTTTGTTTTACGTTTCTTTTCATAATTTTGAGGATTTCATTTACTACATAGAACAAAAACATAAGAAAATATACCTATCTTCAAGTAGAGTTTCATCCTTTAACAAGTCCCTACCAACACTAATCTTTTCTCCAAATGATGAGAATTCAAAAACACTTGGTCTCATAAAAGCACAAGAATCGTCTTCTATAGAATCACATAATCTACAAAAGATTAACTATCTATTTCTTCTATCTTTAAACATTATCCCAAAAACATAAAGGTTAAGGTAAAACAACTCTTCAAAAAGAAATAATCCCATATGAATGGAAACTACTTTTAAATCATCAAAGATCCATGGTACTACCCAAATTTCATCATAGACCATTCCCTAAATAACGGTCCTTAAAATTCCTCAAAACAAACCAAACTAAGATTGAAACCCAAATACAATAAGTATTTGATAACATAGTCTTCCAAAACAACTTCATTGTTCATCTCCAGACAACATCAACCACTCCTAGCATCTTATAAAAAAAGTATCTAACCTAAACATATTTTACCCAAGATAGGTTAGTCATTCCCATAAGTAACCTAAATTACTATAAGTTCACCTTAAATTCATCGATTCTTCAAAATATAATTACACCTTACTCCTCAATGAAAATACCGTAGTAATCTATTTACCTCGATCAAATATGGTTCCCAAAATAATGAACGTCATCCAAAATAATAATCATATTTTAATCCCCTAATCATCCCTGTCATATTAATATGAAAATCGTCGCATTTCCTATCACATTGGTTGTCGAAACATGTTCTTCCAATTCCCACCATTAACTAAGAATAGAAAGCATAATGAGGGTCTTAAGTACTTAGCTAATAATAATGAAAAGGAACTGAAAGCATATAAGGATAACTTGTATATGAAAGGTATACCCTAACATGTGATCTCCTAGGTTCCCATCTAGGTTATGAATGATCATATATTCTTATGTGAACCATTATTTTATATTATCTTTGTTCCTTTAACAATGGTTCATACCAAGCTTATGAATTAACCAAAGCATATCCCCCGGGAGTGTCGTAACCAAGAGTGCAGCAAGGCCTGTTGTTGTGTACCAGTTCCCGTTGGAGTCTAGCTCAAAGCGGTGTTTTCGGGTTTTACCCCTATGTACATCTGTGCCAGAGCCACCTCTACCTGCTCATATCCAGACATGGATGTATTTGCTTGGAAACCCCTTACTCAATACTAACCAAAATACCAGGAAGATTTCATATATTAAACTTTTCTCTAGGGTTCCTCCAATAGTTTTCATATCCTAATTTCCACAAATAACTAAACCATCATTTGATACCAACTATAGCATCCCGCCATTTTATAACATAAACTTTCATTACATTACACAAAACTGAGGATCTTTAAGGTCTAGTGTCTTGGAAACCAGGAACATAATACATGAAAACAACATAAAACATTCTTCTTAAACACTTGAAAGGTGTCTCCTTAAGTTCATTCTAGGTTCATTACTACATCTCGTAACCTGGGGACATACATCAAAAGAAAGGGTGAGCAGAAGGCCCAGTAAGGGAAACAAGAGGAACATTTTACATGTGAACTTGAGATACTTCAATAAGGACATGAAAAGAACTTTAAGGCATGAGAAAGAAATCATGAAGCATTTCATAATAAAAATAACATTTTTCATAACTTGAATATGTGGCTACATAATTTAACATAGAAAATCATGAACATATCACCAAGGTCCATCCCCAAGGTGTCATTTGAAAATTACCAAGGTTATTCACCAAGGTATCGTGAAAATTGTAATCTCTAGTGGTTACATCATTACCCAATGCATTGGAGCGCTATCAGGGCGTACCCTTAAATTTGCCTTTATTATCATGTGATCCACATATATCATCATCAAACATTTCATAAATAACCCATATAGCATAAAGGAAATGGGTTTCATTTCATAATCATAACTTTTTAAAAACTGCTTAAGACATGATCTTTATATCACTTTAAAACCCATTGAAAAGGATGGTGGGTCTCATGTATGTAAATCCCAGAATTTAAAATAGAACATTTTGGTATATATGTGAATACCCCTTTAGAAGAAAGAGCTTTTAGTATTCACTTAATAAAATAAAAGAACATTAGAAAAAGAGATAGACATTTTGAGACAGAAATTCTGCAGCATAACAGCAATGTTCCGAGGTTTTAGAAGACATTAAAAGAGAGGTAAAATGGGTCAAACATTCATAAATGACCCATAAAATAGTTCATGGACATAATAAGAAGGATACATGATCATGCTAATGAAATTTCAAGGACATACCATTTGAAATGAAGAACATGGAAGGAAGAAAAAAATTAGATTTCTCTTATGAAAGTTTGGCAGCCTAACGACGTTACTTAAACATCAACAAAAATGATTTGAAAAGATCAAATAGGGTCTCTAATCATGTGAACATAAGAGTTCAGAATGATTGATATAGAGATAATTCCCCAACACAACAAAAAGGAACTTGAAGGAATTGACATGAAAGTAGAACTTCAAAACGAGAAGGGTGAAGAACCACTTAAAAATTCGGCAGCCTAACGACGCAACTTAAAACATCAAAATACTGAATTGAAGAGATCAAATGGGGTCTCTCATCATATGAACATAAGAGTAAAGTATGATATATATAGATATCATACCCCAATATAACAAAAAGGAACTTGAAATAATTGACATGAAAGTAGAACTTCAAAACAAGAAGGGTGAAGAACCACTTAAAAATTCGGCAGCCTAACGGCGCCACTTAAAACTTCAAAATACTGAATTGAAGCGATCAAATGGGGTCTCTCATCATATGATCATAAAAGATCAGTATGATAATTTAGAGATCATACCACAACATAATAAAAAGGAACATGAAAGACTTGAATGAAAATAGAACTTGAAAACGAGGAAGGTGAAAGAATTCCTTAAAAATTCGGCAGCCTAACGGCGCCACTTAAACATTCTTAAAACGAATTGATGAGAGCAGGGGGGTATCTCATCATATGAACATGAAATAGGAAGTAGGATGAATATAAAAGAACATCCTCCAACATAAGAACATGGAGTATAAAATAAATGATATAAAAGAGATTACTTGAAAAGAAAGAGAGAGGTCAGATCCCTTACCATAAAATGTAACTCTTAAACCTCAAAGGTTGGGACCTTGAGGGCTTGGGGGCACCTTGGGAGGACTCCTTGGGAGGTAATGAGACCAGAAATTCTTTGGGAATGAGTGGGGAGTCGAATGGATGAGAGGAGGGCTTGGTATTTATAGGGAAAGTGAGGGGACAAGGCATTAATGGCCAAGGGACACCTCACATGTGCTTTTCTCAAACCCATGTGCTCTCCCTTTTCATTTATCATGGAATTAGGCCACATGGGGCCCCCAAAACAATAATTCATCACCCTTGGCCGGCCAACCCTCAATAGATCTCATGACATCATCATGACACTGTTATGATGTCATTAAACATACCGAAACCCTAAAACTGTATTTTACTATTCACTGAAAATTCAACTTTCTCAGAAAAATCCCAAAACTTCACTTTAACCAAATATCAATGCTCTGATTCCAAAAATGAAATCCATTTTATAAAAATAATTTTCTAAATATTTTTAATTTAATTTTTAAATAAAAACACTATTCATCAAAAATTCATTTTTTCAGAAAAAACCCAAAAAATTACCATAACATAATATCGATGCTCTGAGTTCAAAAATAAAGTCATTTTTATAAAAAAATTTCTATTTATTTTTAATTAATTTTTTAATTAAAAAACACTATTCACCTGAAAAAACTAATACTTGAATAATAATTAATGAAACCGTTATTTAACTATTTTATTGAATCACATTACTTAATCAAGGTGCCTAGATTATTTTAAAACTTTCTTTAAGTGAGATTACTAATCCATTTGGTCATATTACTAATCCTAATCATAAAATCACTATTCATAATTTACTATTCATCAAAGATCAAGTTGATCTTATTAGACTCTAAATTTAGTACTGAACATAATTGCAGAAGACCATTTTTTGAAAATCATTACACATTTTTAATTATTTAGGGTTTACATAAACATATTTAAAATATACTTTTTCTAAAATTCATCAAAAATATGCATACTATATTTATCCGGTCATTTCAAAATTCATAAACTTCATCATAAGAAAAAATCCCAAATTTTATTTAAAACAAGGATTACACAAGGTAGTTACGGTCTCATTACATAACCCCTTTATAATACCAGCATAGGACCTAAGAGTAAGGTGTGCTAGTGTGATAGAAGCTTGGGGCGGCTCAGTCAACATTGCCCGAGTAGTAATTTCTATTAGTTTGAACTTCTCACGAAGGCGATTCCGTTCCAGCTTCACATGATGAAGTTCGGCTTGGATTTGATCCAGAGCAAAGCCCAGTGGTACTACCTCCTTCCCAAGCTCTGTTAGATGGGCTTCGATCGGTCCAAGACTACTAGGTGAGGCCATCGAATCTTCTTTCTATAATAATTAACCAAGATTGCTTATATCAAAATATTTTGTTCACAACGGTCATATTGACCGATGGTTATATAATAGTCAAAACCCACTGATCTCATTTTAATTATAATCATGTTTATCAAATAAAACGTTTTTTTTGAGTATAACAATAACACATAAAATTGGGAAACAAAATTTATTTAAAAAAAATTTCGGGTCGTTACAATTAGATTTATTTTAAATTTGTAATTGGTTGATTTTAGTTTAATGAAATTTTAATTTTTTAACAGAAATTTAAAAATCTATGATTTTTTAAGTGATATGGGGATATAGTTTTTTTAATAAATAATAATTTTTTCCTATGATATTTTTGAGGAATTAAATTAAAGAAAAAATATATATATTATGGGATTTATTTACCTTTACTTCAATTTGAATCTTGAAATTTTGTTGTCATTAAATTTTTTTAAAATGAAAAAATCGAGTTGATTTGTTGATGTGGGATAAGTAAAAATAATTTTACAAAATCGGGTCCTGGAATGTGTGAAGGATATTCACAGAAGACACAATGTTAGTAAAAAAATAGTCAATAAGTTATTGCATAAATATTTTATCATTGTTAATTTTTTTTAAAAAAATAATATGTTGATTTTTGATAGTGATTAAAATTAAATTTTTATGTATAAAAGATGTATTATATAATAAAAAATTAATAATATATATTTTGAAGAATTAAAAAATTTTAAGAGGCGATTTTGTATCTAAAATGATGCTAAAAATAAAAATATGAAAAAGAAATTGCATACATATATTATTTTTAATTACATGTTTAATTTAAAAATAATAAATGACGTCAACGCCGATGTTTAGATGGTTTGTTTGTGTTACATCCTGGGATATGAAAATATATATACACCAAAGGTCTTGGTGTGTTGGTCTGGTATCTTCATGCACAAGTGCATGCCTATATAAATATTATTAGGACTTTTTATCCCCATTGCATGAGGCAGGGGTTTCCCACAAACATATATTTTACACAACAGACCCCTTCATAATCGATGTCAGTTAACCCAATAATATCCCTCTCACAACCACTTGGGCGATGAACATAGAATATTTTTTAGTGATCGGTATATTCAATGTTCTCAAATGAAACTATACAATAATCACTACTAAGAAACTGAGTATTATCTACGATAAAAATCACTTTATCACCGCTTAAAAAGCGTTGATACTCGAGGTGATATTAAAATAGGGTCCCTTAAATCAACACTAAATAAATAGTTGAAAAATGACCCTTTTATCAGTGCTAAAAAATCACTGATAAAAGTAAATAAAATAAAATAAAATTGTAATTCAAATGGTAGACCCATCCCTTTTTAATAGAACTTGACCCCTTTCAACGGTGCTAGTAATCCCCACCCGCGTGCGCCACTTACACCCATTTAACTGCACTAGTCGCACACCCCCACCCTTTAATAGTGCAAGACCCCCCTACACCCACCAGAACACCCCTGATTCTTCTTGGATTTGAATGAGAGAAAAAATCCATACACTAGACTGCTAAAGCTCTACTAAGCCACACAACATATTTTTCTCCGCCTTAATTCCACGAACTCTAAAACCGCAATGAAGAATTTCAGTCACAGATATCCCCACCTCAACCACATTCCACCTCTTCCAAGACCACACACAGTGATCTCGCTATGCCCCGCCATGACCGCCCCACACGTCATAACATCCACATCCTACCTCAACCACACTCTTCCTCCGCTATGAAATCCTTGAGTGATTGTACCATGCCTTTCCCTCAACACTGACACATCCACATCCCCCCTCTACCGTGTTCGTCCTATTCCATGACCTCACAGAGCAACTGTACTGTGCTTTACCACACACGTCAACACATCCAAATCCCGCCTCAACCACATTCCACCTCTACTAGGACCTCCCTAATTGGTATAACTTCTGGATCTCCTTAGTCACCCCAGGGTAGTGTTCCCAGGTGAGGGGGAGGACTGGACACCACCCTCCATTGTAAATATTCTAAAAAATATGTCCTAATGGAGAAGAATTTCTTATGATATTCGTTGGCCTATTAGAATAGGTTTGATAAAATATAGTACATTGAATGATGGGGAGTTCATTCATGCATGTTGGGTTCCCTGGGGGATTTAGGGTATTTTTGGGATACCCTTAATTGGATACCCCTAGGGAGTTTTGATTTTCGGTGCAGGAGTTGTGGTACCTTCGATATTTCCTTGCGTGGGTACCACCGAGGAGTGTTCTGAGGTGACTAGGATAGATGTACACCACCTGCCATAAAAATCATCCACATGTGTCGTCACCCCGGGGTTCTACCATTCTGGGGTTGGGGTACATTTCTAATCTCCATTCTTAGGTACCCTGGGGAAGTGCCCTTAGGCGAAGGGGAATGTTGGACAGGTTCCCTTGTAGGATTCCTCCATTCTCTACTGGGATAAGATCAACACATTGGTGAAAACCTTTTCTATTGAAGACCTCATTGTCAGCTTCATCAGGGGTCATGGGACTCCAAGTCAATACTCCAGATTTTTTGACCTTTTCTAATGATATTCCTCCGAAACATGACTTCCACCAGGTTCCAATCATTCATCTCTGTAACATCTTTATTATCATCATCGGGGGTGAGGGGTTTTAGAGAAATGTTTAATCAAGTATGAGTCTTGGAGTTTGAAAACACACCCTCCACCATTATATAGTTACATCTTCCTTTATATTTTCCTTTCCCTCCGCAAATATTCCTCCTGTACTTTAATACCTAGAATGGTGGTATATAAAAATCTATTATTAATAACACCGATTGATATCGTGGAAGTAATAAACACTATTTGTTTAATTATAATTAATTTATTGACTGAATATTAAAAAAATACTAAAACTATCCAATTTATTTAAGTATTTAGTGTATTGTTCATATTAAATTTAGAAAAAAAATATAAATTCTAAATCATATTAAATTAATTATTGTTAATGGAAAAATGATTTATTTTAAAATGTAAATAATATTAAAAAAATAATTATTTTCCTTGATTTCAATTGATTTTATATTTATAAATAATTTTTAAAATTCAAAATAATAAAAGTCCCTTTAATTAAACCTATTTGGGTATATTTAAAAATATAATTGAATATATTTAAAAATAATGAGTTAAAAAAATTGGTTATAAAAGGATTATGGATTGAAAAAAATTAAATGAGTTGGGATTTAATTATCCCAAATTTCATGGGTACGTGACGAGTCAAAATCCCTAATTTTGGGTGATTTTTAATGAAAATTATCAACCTGACTATCAAAGCTCTAGATTTTAATAATTTTGTTGAATTTAAATTTATTAGTATATAATAGATTTTTAGAATAGTTGACTGGCATATAATTTTAAATTTTTTTTAATAAAAAAATATAACATTTCACTCACATAAACCTTTATACAATATTTAATATAAATATATATATATATATATATGTAATAGTGTAATTTTTTATCTAACCAATCATAAATGGAAATGTTGTATTGTAGAGATTACACCCCCAATCTGTAATGGTGCTTAGGTGTGGGGAAATAAGTGGTTAACATAACTATTAGTGGATAAAATAAATAAATATATAATTTTTTATTTTTATTAATTCAATATTTTAAATAATGTATGAGACATATTATAATAAAAAACAGTACATTTTTTTATAAATTTATATTTTTTTTCAAATAATTTGTTTATTTATAAAATAAAAGGATTTATAGATAATTTTTACTTTTTGTTCAAAATAATTAGGGAGGAATTTTTTATATATTTAATGTTTTATTACATTAGTAGGCTTCCTCCAATGATAATCCTTTGTAAAAATGTTTTTCCACCAGATAAAACCAATTTTTATCTTAGTAGTAGTTCATAAAAAATAGTAAAACATTAATTTAAATTTTATATAAGTCAAATATGATAATTTATATTGTCAATTACATTATATATTAATGATATTATTAGTTATACAAGTAATTTAATTATTAATGATTATATTTTAAATTTTAAATTAATTTTTAATTTTTAATTATATTTTTAATTAAAAATTATATTGTGAATTATTAATTACATTGTTAAATAAATATTTGTATAAATTATATTAGCAATTACTGAATATATTAATGATATTATCAGTTATTAATTTTCTTAATTATTTAACTAATTTTAAATAATTATATCATTAAACTAAAATGGAAATTTTAAATTGAAAACACAAACATTGATTCATACTAGTCACATAATGTGTTGGATTGACATGTAGTAAATTCATACTCTTCATAAATGAGTTATGTATCCACTATAAGAAAATCGTCGTTTAGAGATAATTATTATTTTGATTCGGCGACGATTTAAACCGATGCTAAAGATGGTGTCGGAATCCAACACATTGTGATTCCTTCCATTCACTACCACAGATCAGGGAAAGTGATGTACTAGGTTTTATCAGTGCAAAGCAGAAAGCGCTGATAAAAGGGGGGGGGGTTTCAGCACTGGATAAAAGCACTGATAAATCTACCCTTTATTAGTTCTAAACAAAATGATGATAAACGATTACCCTTAATCAATGCTTTATTTAGTGATGATAAAGGGGGAAATTTATTTATTTTTTAAATAAAATACTGAAACCATATATATCATCCAAATAAAAATTACATAATTCCAAAGGAAAAGATGAAATCCATCAATTAGGCACCCAATGATTCTCAACAGCAGCAAAAAAAGAGCCACTTGATTGCCCTATCTTCTTACAAAGGAAAAAAACAAGAGAAAAAAGGCACCAAAGATTTGATGATGTCAATAATGGACCCATAGTCTTGAAGGCCACCTCCATCCTCCTTTATTTCGTTGAAGATATGTTAACAATCAAATTCGACCACAACATATATCCATCCAAGAGACAAGATGAACTGCAAACCCTTCCCAATTGTCATAGACTTTTCCAAAGTAGGAGACCAAACCACAATGTATGAGGAATGATGAGCCGCAATAATAGAGCCAGTGTGATCCCAGAGGATTTCTTTAAGGCCAACAAAACAATCCCACGATGTCGTAGCGTTAATATTAAGTATGACAGCACCGAATGGGGGGGGGGAATCATCAAAAAAGAGGGGAATGAACAAGTGAAGGTGGATCGGCCTCCTCAACATCCACCACTGAGATCCCTAGTAATGAATCATGGAAATCCAGACCCTGTGTCCTTTAACAATGTTCTAAAAAATGAATTATTTATGATGAAACCATAAAATCTAGGCACAACTCTATTATTAAGGCTAATAAATTTTTTTAGTAATAAATATTATTAATTTATATAAAATTATTATATTTATATTCCAAAATAATTTTTATATGCGTACATTAAATAAAAAATGTAACTTTATAATTAATATAATTTTTTTAATAATTCAAATATATATATAATTTTTTAATAAATATTTATAAATTTATAATTAAATAAATATATATTTTAATAATTATAATTTTAGAATAATTTTTTAAATAATAAATATATTCATTAATTTCATTATTTTTATTATATTTATAAATATAAATAAATACTTTTTAAATTTTCATATTTAGAATTATAATTTTAAATAAATATATATATATTTAAATAAATATATGTTTCCAATGAATTTGGTCAATAAATATATTACTGTGTGAGTATAATTAACGTACATATATGTTATGTATTCATCATGAATGATCATTTATACATTAATAATGTTAAAAGTCACATTAAGAGAGTTTTAACATCGGTTAATGGATATCCATTGTTAAAGCTATATTACTGTGATTTTTTTACATCGTTTATGCAATAATAGACTTCAAAATTTGTGTTTTGACATCAATTATCAAATATTTTTTCATCCCCCTCCTATCAGATGGATTCCTCCCCCTTAGTGTGTTTTCAAATATAATAATAACGTAGTGATTCTTGGTGATGGATTCGTTAACCTCATGGGAGTTCTCCAGGACCATGAAGACTGTATTATTGTGTCTCGTTATTCCTCAAACATTGATTATTAGTCTCCTACCATATCATAGGCCATGTCTATCTCGATGGGTATGAAGTTCATTTTGTCTTTTATCTCAAAGGATATGAGGGTCGAATCTGATTGTCAGGTTATTATCAAACTGAATGAGGAGGATGGAGGTATCCACCATGCCTTTGGGTCTATTATCGACATCATCAGATCATGGGTTCCTTTATTCTCTTCTTGTTGTTTTCCCTTAATTGGGATGGAGGAAAATAGTGCAGCTCATTTTTTAGATGCTTTTGGGAGTTGTTGATGGTCAAATAGTTGAATTTCATCTTTTCCCTATGATTTATGTACTTTGTATTTGGATGATATCTATGTTGAGGTTTAATTTCAAAAGAAACAGTAAAACAATTTATAAAATTGAAAATATATGAGTTTCTCTTTTCTACTCATTATTTTGATTCCTAATCTCTTGAAACACTAACATTCGTGAAACATGGTTATGCTCCATCTCCTTCCTTCAACTACATATCTGCACCTTTTGCATCCCTTCCCCTTCATGTTGTCATGTTCGCCCTGATTCACTCACATTCCACCATGATCGTTTGCATTCTCCCACAAAATGTTCATTCCTTTTAGCTCATTCAAGTTCCACCATTATCATCCTTTAATATCTATTTTCAACTAAACCACTTTTTCATTACTTGCAATCTGAAGATTGCCTATCTCAACTTTGGATCTATTATTCATGGATCTCATTTCTAAATCTCTATCATTTGAAATTTAAAATTTTATTTTTTATGGTTAGTATATTTATTAATTATTTATTCTAAAAAATATATACATTGATATATTTTTTCATACACATATATTTTTCGGTTATAAATTTTCATGATTGTAATTATTTTTTTGTTATAATTTATTTCTGATTATAAATTTCATATGGTTAAAATTTTACTATGGTTATAATTTTTTTATTTATACTACTACTAATATGATCCATTACATCGTGAAAAAATACTTTTAAAAATGATAAATAAATTGTTAATTGTAGTGATTTTAAAGGGGGGCCCTTTATCAGCGATAATATTGCATTGATAAAGGCATCATCTGCTACATTATGTTGTTTGTATAAAAACACCATAAAAAATCTCTTGTACACAAAAACAACACACCACAACCTCCTATACAGAAAATATATAATTTAATTGAAATACATTTTACATCATAATTAAAAAATACACTACTATATACATTTCAAACAATGTTTTTTATATTTACATTTATAATTACGATTTGGAACACATTTAAATCATTAATTTTTGTCTTTGGCACCCATGATCTGATCTCAAAAAGGTCTACCCATGGTATCTGTTCTGAAAAATCACCTCAACCAGATCAAGGGAATCCACTTATATAATAAAAATAATATTATGTTAGTAATATTATAAAGAAATAAATTAAACATTATTATGAATGAATACATTATAAAAATTACATCTTTAAATAAAAAACACAATTTGAGTAATACCGGTCACACCATGAATTATATTGAGGTTCATCTGATTCCAACATGTCTCAAATGAGGTAATGACGATTATCCTAAAGTATAAAAACAATTAAAACACATTTTCTCATTTTTTTAGTATGTCACTTGTTATTTTTAATGAAATTAATGTCAATTTTAAATGAAGACTAATTTTTAGTTATACCGATCACAATGTGTGGGGGATTGAGGTACAACTGATTCTTTTATATCATAAATTACTTAAGGGTCATTTTCCTAAAGTATCAAAATATTCTTAATACGTTTGGTGGGTTTTTAGTATGTTACTTGTGCTTTCTACAAAAATGTCTTTTCAAACTGGAAACATGTACTTTGAGTCATATAGGTCACATCATGTGTTTTTTTAAATTATAATCCTTCTTAAATGTCACAAATGACTTATTAATTTATTTTATAAATTATCAATACAATCAGAGCTCGTTTTCTTGGTTTTCAGTGAGTGGCATACGTTTTGAATTGAAATGTCAATTTTTAACTATTAACATGCACATTGAGTCATACTAGTCACACTTTGCATTGTATTGATATGTAGGTGATTCTTAAAAAACCAAAATAACACATGTATCAATTACCTAATGTATGAAAACAATCTAGATTCTTTTGTTCGATTTTCAGTACTTCACATCTTCCTTCTAACTAAAAAATGATGTCAATTTCAAATAAAAAGACGCACTTAGAGAAATACAAGTCACATCGTGCCTCATATTGAGGTGTGGATAATTTTTACACATCCCAAATAACTCATTAATTGTTTATTTAAATAATCAAAACATTAAAAATTCATTTTATCAGTTTTCAGTAAGAAACTTCTTCATTTTTCTAAAATTAACATTAATTTTAAATAAAAAGACATACTTATAGTCATAAAAGTTACACCGTGCATATTATTAAGGTGAGGATGATTCATACAGGAATAAAATGTCTCATGGATCATTTTGCTAAAGTATCAAATCATATCAAATTTGTTTTCTCAGTTTTGAGTAGGTCAGTTTTCTTTTTTACTAAAATTGATGTAAATTGAAAATGAAAAAGACACAGTTGGAGTCATAGATATTACATTGTGCCCCATATTGTGTTTTGTCTGATTAATACATGTTCCAAATGGTTCATGGATCATTTACCTAATGTATAAAAGTAATAGGATTTTATTTTCATGGTTTTCAATACCACACTTGTTTTTTTACTAAATATTATGTCAATTTTAAATAAAAAGACCCACATGGAGTAATACCGATCACACCATGACTCATATTGAGGTGTAGTTGATTCATACACATCCCAAATGACTCATTGATCATTTTATTATAGTATCAATACAATAAAGTTAATTTTCTCAATTTTTTGTAAGACACTTCTTCCTTTATCAAAAATTGAATTCAATTTTAAATAAAAAGACGCACTTGTAGTCATATCGGTCACTCTAAAATTATTATAGAGTCCAAATGAAAGTGTCAATACTCTGTTAATTTTCATCTGACTCTTCAGTGGTTTTAGTCGATAACAGAAAAATTGACCACATTCACTTTACATGATCTAGAACATAAAATACTTGTACTTCCTATGATTATATTATAAATTATTCATCTTTATACCCTTCCTTACTGAAATCAACTTTCATAAATCTCAATTCATCTATTTTAATAACACACCTATTATCAACCCACTTGAATTGAAAAATCAATACTTTGGAATGTTGTATAATCCAACTCCCACATTGTTTTATGATGCCAATGTATGACATATACATGTAAATTATATTTCATTCCTTAGTATTAGAAACAAGCATTGCTTCATCCACAAGTGTACCTCCACTATTTTTCTTATCATTGTCTTCATAATGTCCATTTGTATTGAATTTATATCCCTTAATTACATAACCATTGTAATATAATATATACACACATGGTCCTCTAAAAACAATATAATTTGTTCTAAAATTGAATATAGATTTTCATCTGACTCGTTAAAAATATAGTCCAAAAACCATTTTATAAATTGTTGATTATGTGAATTTGATTTCTAACTATCACCCCTTGATGGATTAAAATGCCTAAGAATATCGTTGTGTATTTCAACATATAGTAGAACCTCTAAACCATTATGCAAAGCGTAACAGCGGTTCTGCTTCTGATCTAGAATATTGATTTTGACAACATCTCCCCAAAAATTATTTCACCCGCAAGCTTCCCAGTGTGATTAGATTTTGGTAGACAAAATCTCTCCACACCAGATATGTATTCTGTAAATAATTCAATGGCTTCCTCAACAATATATTTCTCTAAAATAAAACTATCTGATTAAATTCTATTTTGGAATACCCTTTAAAAAATATTCATTTACCATTCAATGGGGTACATTCATATATTGTGAATAGGGAAACATAGTCTAATATCACTAACTAAGTGAACCATAAGGTGAACCCTTATATCAATGAATTATTACGGGAAGAACATTTCCAATTCACATAATATGATGATAATTTATCTTTCCATAGTCAAAAATTTCATCAGATCTATAACTTTTTTGGATATAGCTTTGAAGAAGAAACAAATCATGTTTAATGTATGAAGGGTGTTACTGGAAATAATGAAATGTAAATCTATAGTAATTAGATCTTGCATAAAAATATGACATTCATGGGATTTCAGACCCTTTAACATCAAATCGTTTATTGACCCAATATTCTTGATATTCATTGAATACACATATGGATCCTTTATATTATTCAAGAAGATGAGAAACTGTTATCTCTCTTACCTTGAAAGAGTGTAAGTATGTAGAGGATGAAGATTTCATTTTTCACACTTCATAGGCACCAACTCTTCTCATATTCCCATTTGAACCATCTCCAACCTAGCCTTAATTCCATCCTTTTTTTTCTCAGTGCATTTAGAAACTTACCGATGAAACTATCACATATTTTTTTTCAAAATGAATAAAATCAAGAAAATGTCAGGTTTATAGAAAATTATAAAAAAATATGTAAAAAAAATCTGATCCCACTTTCCAACAGGTTTTAATAAGGTTTTTCAAAAATGGTTTACCAAAAGTAGTGTCCATATCATTTACATTCTCAAATAGTTGATCAACTATTATGGGAGACGGTGTTGTAAGTTCTTATGAACTTCCATAAAATGATGTCACCTAATATATGTAATTATACCATTAGTGTATAAATATAAAATATTCTACAAGCATAATCATTGATGAATGTTACAACTTAATTGAATGTGTACCTTTTTGACAAATAAGACACTCTTTAGTTCTGTTAATGCTATATCCTGAAAAATTTCAATAAGCTGGAAAGTAATTTATCATCCCTCAAAACATAGATCTCAACGTGAAATGTTTATTTATGTATGAATCATAAAACATAAAATCTAAATATTACACACCTCAATATGATTCATGGTGTGTCTGGTATAACTCAAAGTTTCTCTTTTTATTTAAAATTGACATCAATTTAAGTAAATCAACATGTGTCATACTGATAACAAAGAAAACGTATTTTTATTGTTTTGATATTTTAGGAAAATTATCCATTATTCATTTCTGAGGTTTAGGATTCAATTTCACCTCAATAAGACGCATGGTATGACCTTTATGACTCAAAGTGTGTCTTTTTATTTAAAATTGATATTAATTTGTGTAAAAAAACAAGTGACATAATGAAAACTGAGAAACCAAATTCATATTATTTTTGTACTTGATTAAAATGATAAATTAGTCATTTTTGACAAGTAGGACTCAACCATACATTAATATGATTCACAATTTTTTCGGTATAACTAAAAGTGGCCCTTTTTATTTAAAATTTCTATGAATTTAAGTAAAAACAAAAAATGACATACTAAAAACCAAGAAAACACATTTTTATAGATTTTATATTTTAGTAAAATGATATATAATTCATTTATGATATGAATGTATCAATATCATCTCAATATATTATGATAGGAATCACTCAAAGTGTCACTTTTTATTTAAAATTAACAATAGATTATGTAAAAACAGTAAGTGACCTTCTTAAAATAGAGAAAACACATTCATATTGTTTGATATTTTATTTAAATGATATATTAGTTATTTGTTATGTGTAGGGATCAACCAAACCTCAATAGGATTCATGGTGTGGCTGGTATAACTCAAAGTGTCTATTTTTTTTTAAATTGACATTAATTTAAGTAAAAACAACAAGTGACATACTGATAACTGATAAAATACATTCAGATTGTTTTGATACTATAGTCCAATTATCCATGAGTAATTTGTGACATGTAGGAGTCAACTAATCCTCAATATAATGCATGGTGTGATCAGTATCACTAACATTGTATCTTATTAGATTAAAATTTACATTTTAGTTCAAAACGTGTCACTCACTAAAAACCAAGATAACATGCTCTGATTTTCTTGATAACATGGTAGAATGATTTGTAAGTCATTTTTGATGTGTATGAAGTAGTCTCACATCAAACTGACTCACGATATGACCAGCATGAATCTAAATTCATGTTTCAAGATTGAAATAAAATTTTAGTAAAACAACACAATGGACATAATAAAAACCAATAAAATGTATTCATATTGTTTTGATATTTTATAAAAATTATCCATTAATAATTTGTGACTGGTAGGAATTATCTACACCTCAATATGACACATGGTGTGGCCAGTATACCTGTAAATTTTTCATTGATTAAAAATAACATTAATTTTTGTAAAAAAAATGTGACATACTCATAACTGAGAACACACATTCGGATTATGTTGATATTTTAGTAAAATGATCCATAACTCATTTCAATGTATATGAATCTACCCCGTCTCAATCGGACACATCATATGACTGGTATGACTCCAAATGTTTCATTTTTATTAAATATGGACATTTTATTAATGTTTTATTTCATATTAATGTTTATTTTTATTTATTTATAGTATTAATAACATAATATTATTTATTACATAGGTGGAATATTTTTCTCAGGTTGAGTTGATTTTTTTTGGAATCGGATACCATGGTCCGTAATTTTTGAATGTGGATGATGGGCATCAAAATATGAAATATTAATGTGTTAGAATGTTTCTTGGAAAATTGTACAAGTAATTATATAAAATGTTTGTTTGAAATGTAAATAGTAGTGTTTTTTTTTCTAAATATGATGTGTGGAAATTTTTATATTGATGATATCAATTAAATGTATATAGACGGATTGCTTCTGGGTGTGTTGTTTAAACTGCAAATTTTCTTCTGGGTGTGTTTTTATATAAAATGCACACTGTAGGAGGCTAGTCCATTATCAGTGCTCAAAAAAGAATTGATAAAGGCTCCCCTTATCATATCTCTAATTAACAATGATTTTTAGCACTGTTAAAGGCAAGTTTTAATAGTGTGAATGGGTATATGTGTATTAGTGTTTACCACTCATCCATCTAGTTTGGTTCTTCCTTTAATTTCATATATATATAGTTATATTTATTCATAAATTAAATTTGTTATATATATATTCATATATATATATATGTATATATATAAATAGATATAATTAGTTATATTTATAGATTTATATTTAAATCTACTTATTTATATATATATTTATATTTTTTTATCCTAATATTTATTTGAACATTTAAATATGTTTATATGATTAATTTTAAATACATTTATAAAATATGTTTGTGTGTGTGTGTAAATAAATAAATAAATACATATATACAACACACACATACACAGATATATATATATATATATATATATTATGTGTATCTATAAGTATAAGTATATATATTTATGTATATTCACATATATTATATATTCATATGTATATTCATATGTTAGAATATATAGATAATATATATCACTTTGTTAATACAGACACACACTAATATATATATATATATATATATATATATATATATCACTACTAGAAAATTAGGCTATAGCCACGGTTGGGAACCCTGGCTATTAGCCCACAAACCATGGATATATGATGTATCCTCGGTTCATTTAACTGTTGCTAGTATTGTCATGGATATACGTCCAAACTTATAGCCACAGTTTCGAACCGTGGCTATAGCCCTATAGCCATGGTTTCAAACCGTGCCTATAGCACTATAGCCACGTTTCAACTCTGACTATAGACATATAGACATGATTTTAAACCATGGATATATCCCTATATCCATAGTTTCAAACCATGGATATATCCATATATCCACGGTTTCAAACCGTGGCTATAGGTTTGGCCCTATAGCCATGACAATACTAGACAGGTTCAATGAACCATGGCTAAATCCCTTCCCATTTCATAAAAAACCAACCCCCCTATACAGCATCCTCCCCCCCCCCCCACAGACATCCCTTGCACCCCTTGAACCCCCCCCCCTTGGACACCCCTTTCCCCCCAAGTAGACCCCCTTGGACAACAGCCTGCACATCTCCCCTATTGGACCCCCTAGATAGCACACCCCCTACCTGGACCCCCTAGACAGGAGGCCCACCTCTGCTAGACCCCCTTGGACACTAGCCCCCTTATTGGACCCCCCTAGACAGAAGCCCCACTACTGGACCCCCTGGAGAGCAGCCCCCTACTGGACCACCCCCCCTTGCACCACCCCTACTGGACACCCCCTTGAACCCCTACTGGACACCCACCCCATGGACAGCACCCCCCCCCACACACACATCCCTTTCAACCCTTGCACACCCCCCTTGAACACCCCTTTAACCCCCTGCTGGACCCCTTGGACAGCATCCCCAACCCCCATGGATAGCCCCCCCCCCCCCCCCCCGCTGGACACCCCCCTACTGGACCCCCATGGACAACATCAGCCCCCTACTGGACCCCCATGGACAGAACCCCCCTGCTAGACACCCCTTGTACCACCACTGCTAGACACCCCCCCTTGCACCCCTGTTGGACACCCCCCCTTGGACCCCCTAGACAGCAGCCACCCCCCCCCCCCCACACACACATACACACATCCCATGCACCCCTTCCACACATCCCCGGGCTCCCCCTTTCACACCCAACAGGGGACACCCCCTCCCATTGGACCCCCTAGACAGCACCCCCCCCCCCCACACACACATACACACATCCCATGCACCCCTTCCACACATCCCCGGGCTCCCCCTTTCACACCCCATTCCCCATGCTGGACGCCCCTTAATAACAGTACCCACCCCCTATTAGACCACCCGAGATAGCATCCCCCCCCCCCCGCTGGACCCCCATGGACATCAGCATCCCCCTACTGGACCCCCCTGGACAGCAGCAGCCCCCTACTGAACCCCCTGGACATCAACCCCAATGCTGGACCCCCTGGACAAATCCCCCCCCCCAATGTTGGACCCCATTGACGACATCCACCCCCCCCCCCCCCGCTGGACCCCCCCTGCATCACACATGCTGGACACCCCCCTTGCACCCCTGTTGCCCCCCCTCACACCCCTTGGACCGCAGCCCCCCCCCCACATCCCTTTCACCCCTTGCACACACACCCTTGATCCTCCTTGCACACCCCTTTCCCCCCTGCTGGACCCCCTAGATATCATCCCCCTCTGGACACCAGCCTTATCCCCCCGGGACAGCAGCCCCCTGCTGGACCCTACTGGACAACCCCCCCCCCCCCCCCCCTGCTGGACCCCCCTGCACAGCAACCCCCTTACTGGACCCCCCTGGACAACACCCCCTATTGGACGCCCCTGGACAGAAGCCCCCCCTTCTGGAACCCCTGGATAGCCCCCCTACTGAACAACAACCCCCCTACACATCTCTTTCACATTTCATAAGGGATCCTTAGTTAAGCATATTGACCAAGCAAGTGAGCTTGAGGCTTTTCCCATAGATGTGCCTACCAAATCATAATCGGTAGAGGATTTTATACCTGGTTTTGAGAGAGTTGTTTCCCCAGTGCCTTCAAATTTTGTATCCATAGTATATTTATAATATTTTAGTGTAAGACATCTTTTAGATTTCATTGGAATTTTTAGTTATCAGGAACCTCCTATTGTTGCATCTACATCTAATGCTCCACCTCCCTCGCCATTAGTTGATGTTGATTTGATCTAGTCTATAGTCAAATAGTATCTTAATGTTGTTATATGTTACGTGCATTAATCTCATTAGGATTAATTGAGGTAGATTCTATAGAATGGGTTTTCGAGGAATAGGTTGACCAGTTGAAAGTGATGACAACTCTACTCAAGCTATTCATGGAGGAGAATATTTCTTTAGTGGTATGGAGGGATTAGTAAATACTATTATAAACAATTTCAATCTTATAAAGCCTTTCCTAATGGTATCCAATACTCTAGTGGCTGCCAGCTAAAATTCAAAAGTGCAACAGTAAAGTGAACTCCAAAGTCCACACTGCTACAGTGGTCAAAGTTGCTACAATTCCCGAAAATTTAGACTGGGGCCTTCGTCCCCCAGAACCGTGGTGCAGGGGTGCATTACCCCCATAAACCCCCAATGATCTCACTGCAGAGCTCGACCTGCGATAGTTGCAGGCCACAAACATTCATCCCAATCGGATCGGGATACACCAATCCAATAATCTCCATTGTTGCATCCCTTGATGAGAAATATGGTAAGAGTGCCCTTTTTCTCTAAATCTTTATAGTATGGCTGGTCCTGATGGGTTCACAAATTAATTCTTTATATTCTACTAGGACATAGTTTTTTATGATCTCCTTAACTCTATGAGGGATTTCTTTAACCATACCTCAATGCCCTATGTAATCAACTCCAATTTTATTTCCCTATTCCCAAAGAAGGTAAATTTTGTGGATGTAAATGATTTAAGACTTATTGATATTGGGAATATCTTTCCAAAAATCATTATCAAAATTATTTCTATGAGGTTAGGTCCCATTCCTCGTGGGTTTATCTCTTGATATCAGCCCCTGGACATCCCTTGGACACCCCCATGGACATCCCTCTTGAAACCCCATCTGCACCATGTCCCCTTCCCTATAGAACCCCTCCCCCCCTAGACAGTCCGTAGACACCCCCCTCGACAGCCCCTCCTAGACACCACACCAGTACCCTCCCCCTTCCATACAGACCCCTCAGCACCCCCCAGGACATCCCTTGGTCACCCCACCTGCACCCTGCCCTACAACCCCCCCCGGACAGCCCTTAGACACCTCCATGGACAACCCCTCTTAGACACCCCCGACACCCCCCCAGAAAACCCTTTGACACCCCACTGGGACCGCCCCTCATAAAAAAACTATAGCCATAAGTATCTTCAATTCATTATGAAATAATTCCAAATGAACAATGCCTTGAAACTTTTCCAAAAATAGTATTTTTCTGTCTTAGTCTAAATAATAGACTTCCACCACTTATAACTCGGACCCTCTATTAGGTTGGATACAAATATAACCTTAAGAGACTTATAAATCTAAATATGGATAAAAATATCCTCAACATTTAGTACCAAAACCAATTCTTCCTATGAAAATTTTTACCCAAAAATTATTGTGGGGCTACCATCTTGATTCTGGGGTTCCAAGGTGTGCCTTAATTATCGATTTATTAAAGGATTTTGATTCGTTTAGGTTTGAATTTTTATGGGATTGTTTCTTTTTGCTTAGATTTTCGGCTAGGTTCTCATATTTGGTTAAAAGATGCGTCTATACCCCAATGTTCTAGGTGAAAAATAATGTAAGTTTACATGGCCACATTTCGGGGAAAAGAGGGCTCAGAAAAGGGGATCCTCATTCACCTTTCCTTTTTTTGAATTTCATGGAGTTTTTCTCACACATCCTAGAATTAAGGAGGCGGGGGGCTGGTGTGATGGCTGGTACGGGCTAGAGTGGCTGGTGCTGGCGAGATGTCATGTGGCAGGGGGATGGTAGGGGAGTGGTGCGAGCTGGAATAGGTGGCAGGGGGCTGGTGTGAGCTGGATTGCAGGTGGTTGGGGGCTGTTGGGCATGTGGTAGGGGCTGGTTCGGGCTGGGATGTAAGAGGCCAGGGGCTGGTGAGGGATAGAACTGATGGATGAGGACTTTTTGTAGGTGGCAGAGGGCTGGCATGTGAGTTTTGCAGGAGGTTGGGGGTGGTGGCTGGCGTGGTGGATAGTGAGGGCAGGATTGTTGGTGTTTGGGGGCTTGTGAAGGCTCGAATGCAGGTGGAAGGGGGCTGAAATACTGGTGGAAGGGAGCTGGTTGTAGGTGCTAGGAGGATGGTGCGGGATAATTTGAAGGTGGCAGGGGGGTTGTTGCGGGATGGAATGCTTGTGGCAGTGGGCTAAAATGAAGGTGGAAGGCTGTTGGTGTGAGCTAGATGTGGCTGAAGCAGGTCTAAATCACAGCATTACCACGGTCTGACCACTGTGTGACCACGAGATTACTGCGGTGTGACAATGGCGTGACCTTGGTATGACTACGGCGTGTTGGCCCAGTCCAGTTACATTCGTGGGGCATCATCTTTCGACAAGGAGCGAAGGGAGCATGAGGAGGTGGGGAAACAATCTGGTCATCACCCCGCCGACAGAAATTTTGATTAGTTAGTCTCAACATTGATCACAAGACTCATGTAATATTATCAATGCGAACCACTACAGGGTGTCATCCTGGAGCATTTCCAAATCACCGCATTACCGCGGTGTGACTACGGTGCGACCACAGTGTGACCACTGCGTGACCGCGGAATGTTGGCCTGGTCCAATGGCATTTGTGGGGAAATACCTTCCGGCCATGAGCGATGGGAGGGGTAGGAGGCCGGGCATCATTATGGTAATCTCCCCGCCGGTAGAAATTTTGATTATTTAGTCTCAAGATTGATCACAAGACTTATGGAATACTATCACTGTGAACTACCACAGGGTGTCATCCTGGAGTAGCACCAAATCACGGTGTGACCATGGTGTGACCGAGGAATGACCGTGACATGACCGTGGAGTGACCGCGGCATGACCGCAACGTGACTGCAACATGTTGGCCTAGTCCGGCAACATCCACGGGGCAGAAACTTCCGGCCAGGAGCGAAGGGAGTGGGAGGAGGCAAGGAAACATTTCAGTCATCGCCCCGCCAGCAGAAATTGTGTTTAGTCAGTATCAACATTGATAACAAGACTCATGGAATATTATCACTATGAACTGCCAGAGGGTGTCATCTGGGAGTAGGGCCAAATCACTACATTACCACGGTGTGACCATGGCTTGACTGCAACGTGACTGCGGCATGACCACGGCATGACCGCGGTGTGACCGCAGCATGACCGCGACGTGACTGCGCTATGTCCACGGCGTGGAGGCGGCGTGATCGCGGCGTGTTGGTCCGGTCTAACGACATCTGTGGGATAGAATCGTCTTTCTAGGATCGAAGGGAGCGGGAGGAGGTGGGGCGACATTCTAACCGTTGCCCCACCAGAAAATGATAGAACAGATCAACTATTTTATATCCTATAACAAGGGATCGCCTGAGAAGATTATATCGAGTGGCACAATGATGCAATGTCTAAAGGTCAACAAAACGATGGAAAATAATCATACACCCTAAACAAACCATTTACAAATTCATTCACTTTTCCTGAACATGGAAATTTTATTGATAATATTCAATGTATGAAAAGGAATGTGTCATGGTCACAGTATATGCCTACTCGGGAAATGTCATTTGAGTTAAATGAGTACGAAAATACAATTTATATTATTCAAAGAAATCAAAAACTAACTAGCCACTAAACTAACACCAACATGAGGCATATGAAAGACACAAACCAAATATAAACATGATATAAATAATTATCACTACTCTATGGTTTAGAAGACAGCGCACCTCCATTGGAGGGGTTTTATTATAAAATCATGGAATTTCTTTATCACACAATTCATTTAATTATATTTAACATTTAATCTAAAACTCATTCAGTACAAATCAAATGCAATAATTTAAGCAACTAGATCAACATAACTATCAATGTGAGTTTTCAATGATAGTGAACCTACATTGGAGGGGTTTAATTATAAATACATGACTTTATTTATCAAATGAACCAATTGTATTAAAGAACACTTATTCAAGATATGCAATTCAATATAATTAAGTAGAAATAAGAAACAAGATAAATTCAACATAAATCGTTCTTGAATTAATGTGCCTAGGAGAGGGATCCTACCCCAAAGTGGAGCCAAACCATCCACTTCAGCTGTTGGAGATTTCTAACTAAAATTTGTTGCTCCCCCACTGGGCATATGCGCCTTCACACACATGCAAGGAAACTTAGCCCCATATGTACACACCCGCATGGACATGAGCATGTGCATGTGGATCCTTGCACATTTTCTTACATGCATAAAATAGTCTCCACTCAACAGTGTAGGAATTTATATATATTCATGGGGACACATATCATCATACGTGCATAATCACTGCCATGGTTGAATATACACGTAACAGGGGAACCCACATACATATTCATTTTTACCTATGAACACACAGGCAAGTCACCCTTTAATTGGATACTCGAAACCAACGAGCAGGGATCAACGAACTACAAAGATGGTATTATTATCATTAAACCACATATAGGATGATACATAACTAGTGAGAATCCAGCCAACGACATTAAATCCTTACCTCGATTAGGAGAACCAAATCCACCCAAACCAACACAAAATGATCCAACGCCCTACTCAAAACATAATATGGAGTCAAAAACACATAAATCCGCAAATACATGAGGTGAGAGAACATATTAAAATAGTATGCATTATATAACACTTTATAATTTAATGAAATATGGTTACCCATTCAACTACACTCTGCCCCCTGCCCCTACCCCCCTCCACCCTACCCCCCTCCACCCACCGCCTACCCCCTGCCCCCTGCTCTACAGACCTCTCCCCCACCACATGTCCCCTTCCCTCTTCCCCCCTCCACCCTCCCCTACCCCCTGCCCCATGCTCCCTACCCCCTACCCTGCAGACCTGCCCCCTGCCCCCTCCACCTTTCCCCATACCCCCTACCCCATGCACACTCTACCTAGCCTCCTAGCCTACATAGCCCCACGCTGCACAACCCCCATCCCCCCTAGCCAGCACCAGCCCCCTAGCATGCACCACCCCCTAGCCTGCACTAGCCCCCTAGCATGCACACCCACGATGAGTTAAAAAAATCATTGGAGATGCCTGTGGTTTCTCAAATGAGATGAGTAAGGATTAAAATGGAAAACATTAATGAAATAATTTCAACCATGATATATATTAATAATCTACCCCAACATGATACTTATATATATATTCTTACATTCATAAGTATGGGCTATGTTTTGTTTTTAGTTCTCTGCATAGCATGCATCCCTATCCACAAACACATCCTATCATGATAAAGAATACACAAAAGAAATACAGTTCTTGTGAAGACATTGAATCAAATAAAACCTCTTAAATATATATTCGGAATGATTTATACTAAAAAATAATTAAAAGAATGCCAGGGGAGGAATACGTTTCAAAATGGCCATCATCATTTGAGAAATAATATTGAAAAAATGGGGTCCAATGGCAATGTACTCCAAAAGATTGTACTAAAAAGAATAGCATAGTGGTTATCGAACGAAAGGACCAAAAGTATCATTGTATTGAAATTTATTGTAATTACCTCTCATTGTCATCATGGATTATGATGCTTAATTGTGACTTATATGCATCCTCAAATACCTGAAAAGAACAGGTGAAAAAATGACTAAAAGTATCCAGCATACATGTTGAAAATTCAATAAGAATAACCAAATGGATGGATTGGTGTACCATAGGTGAATCTATTAATTCATTAGGCATGTTTTTTTTGAGGGGGAGAGCAATTTTGGCACTAGCAGCGGGCTCTGATCTCCCTTATATAGTGAATATCTATTTTTCTGAGGATAGGGATGTTGTGGAATTTATTTTTAGGAAGAAGCTAAAGGAGGCTCAACAACAACATGAGGTTTTATCCTACTCAGACCCCCCTACCCATCCCCCCGCACAACCCCCCTACAGACCCCCTTTCCCCCTGTAGACCCCCCTGGACACCCCCTCCCCCTACCAGTCCCCCCATGTAGGGTCTTTCATATTAGTTGTTTTATTATGGAACCATGGATTCTAGATCATCCTTGGCCATTTTTATTATTGGTATGATTTATTTCTACTCATAGTGGTTGACCAATGTATTGATAACCCTCCACTGCATGATCTTTAAAAAAGAAATCGGGTGAGGGCGATAGTAGTCATTTCATCAGAATAGAGGTATGAAATTCCTATTTTTGGGTGATAATGAGTTTTAGTAGAATCATGGGAACTTATTTTACCCCCACACCTATTATTAATGGTTTAGGAACCTCTCATATCAAATCTATTGGTTGTAATCCCATAATATAATTTGAATCAAAATTTGAGTGTGTTATTATGATTATGATGACTAATATGCCCTATGTTACTCATTATATCATTTTTTAAGGATACTAATTTCTTAACGGGATCACCAATCCCTGATGTTGATGCCCAATGATATTCATCCTATATAGGATAGTCACCTAAGGTATTTTAGGCTCATCACCTAAGGAGCACGAGGCTCATCACCCATGGAATTCCATGCTCATCGCATGAGGAAGGATGGGATTATGATGCATTTGGAAAGGTGAATCATCATATTATTATCACATCATAAATCTTATACTATTCAATAATGCATGTTCCAACATCTCTATAAGTATATGATCGCATCACCGGTAAAATGGATGCCCATGACTTCAAGAGAATTATTTCCCATGTTTTAACAAATGATTCAGATTCCAAAAACATGGTTACTCACACTTCATTGATCCATATTCATACTCAAACAATATTCTATTCAAAATTAAAATCTTTTCATCTTTAAGGGATATAATTATGAGGGAGAGTGCTACTTGGTTCTCAAATATTTATCGTTATAATCCTATGACTCATTAATAAAAGTATAGTAAATTTAATAATAATATTTTTAGGTTTACTACATAATATATGTCCACATTATCAATGGATATATTCATATTCTTCCTTGACAAAGATAGTGGTTATTAGAAAATCATTTTTTTAAATAATAAAGCAATTATGGAAACATGTTTTTTCAACAATCGGTCAATTATAGAATTAAAATTAATGGTTTAGGCAGAGGGAACATACCTCAACCTCAAGACCTGCTTCTTTTGATGACGAGAACTCGAATATTCCTTTTTTCTGCTTGCACCCATATGCAACATCACATATATATAAGGACACCTGGATCCTATGTACATATTTTCATGGCCAAATATGCATAAGGGGGTCCTTAGATATATGTTTATACATTCATATAACCCTTTACACATACACATATATGCATTTTTCATATGAGTTTGACTGGAATAGAATATTCTAAAACATGTTCCTCTATTTTTGTACACATTCTAAGAATATAGAAACATAAATTTTTTTTATCTTCCTACACATGAGTCTTATCTTTGTAGGGAATATCATATTCATAGAATAAAAAATCATGGATGATGTAATTACCATAATAACTCCAGTAAAATCCATTCATCCTAAAACATTAGTGTAATTTGGTCTTATAAGGCTCCAAACTTCTAAAATTTATAGTATTTATCATGTTACAATTATTATAATCATAAAATTATAATATTTAGACATTCTGACAAGAAAATATGTATAATCCATTATTCCTATTAAAATTTCAATGGAAATTTGTAACAAAGGGACAAATGATTGAGAACATAAAATATTCCATTCATTGAAAAAACTATGGTGGAGTATCCACATCCTAGATTATCTCTTGACCTTTTTAGGAAATGAAATCGAAATGATGTGACTATAGTGAAATTATACCTACCTGATTCAATAGATCTGCTAATTTCTAACAAAAAGTGTTAAGGGCCTACTCGAGATTGGTTCTATTACAATCTCCATCTTTTGATTGAATATGAATTTTTGTAAAAAGGTTTTTAGCTATTGTATTTTCTATTTTATGGAATCTAGAACTATGATTTTTATGATAGTTGTGCCTTTATTTTGTCCATGTGGGAAACATATTCATGCATATCTATATTGTGTATAGAAATAAAATTATGAAGTTTCACTTCCTCTATAGTTAAGAGATTTAAATTAGAAGTTTTATCCATTAAATATATTGTAAGGTGGTTGTAATAATAAAATTGATGAGATCATATTCATGGGGGGATAAATCCTCTCAATAAATGAGATCATTATGAACATGTATGTGCCAGTGTCGATAATAAAACACACCTACACCTAGGCCAAAGAATGTTGTTGAAGGTTTTCATCTTTAACGAAAAGTTTCTACAAAGGATTATATATGATGATAGTTTAAAGCTTGGTCCAAGCCCACTTTCATTAAACCTGATGCTAGATGAAAATATTTGGAACCAGACACTGTTCACCTTCCACTATAGGTATATATTCTAGAATTTTATTTTTCATGGACATATCTTTTTTAAAATGTGTCATATTTGTAAGAAAGTCCTCTATAATTGCCTCTTGTTTATCATTAGGGATTGAACTTCATAGTTTATCATTTATCAGATGAATACCTAACACTTTTCCACTGGAACAAATGTAATTAGGTCTTCCAACAGTAGTAGTCAAACATGTGGAGTCTTCACCAATCTCAAAAAAAATATCATGAGGATGAAACTCCCTCTAAATTATTAGAATTCTAGGATATAATTCTTTTCCTCCCAATAAATTATAAGGATAGTATGACATGAAAGGATCATTGAGAATCTAATTTTTTATACACCCATCAAACTGGTTACCCCAATACCCCATCAGTATTGTATTCAAACCATAACATGGAATAATCCCATGAAAATTTATTTGGACCATTCTCATGATATAATGCAATTTCTATGTCAGAATCATCATGAATCATCATCGACCACATTTCATATTCAAAAATGGGTTATATTATCTCTAAATATTGATTATAGGTAAATATGTAACACTTTTTAAATGACTAAATTATCGTGAGAACCTATAAGGATCAAAAGGATCTAAAATGGTTTCTCCATCTATAAAATAATCCAAAATCCCATCTCACAACAAGATAGTGTATGAAATTTATTCTAAATTCCCTCTATCATTATCTACCTCTGCACCAAAACGTGTTGAATTAGGAAATGAACCCAAAATGGGAAACATCCATTAACAATAATGTCACGACCTTTGCTCGGGGCCCGTGTCGTGACTACCCCAAGCCCGCCTTCCATAGGCCAGGGGCTGGCGACTAGCACCAAGGTGTAATTCCTGGTAAAAAGGGAAGGCATTGACTTTGTAAAGTAAACAAAAACCACAGAGCAAGAATGAAGTAGAAGAAAACACTGAGTACAACAGTAAGTGCCAAAAAGTATGTGGGCCAGTATACAAACCAAAACTGAAAGTAAAGTACAAATGGAATGGGAAAACATCAACTGTGAAGTATAGCCACAACGTCAAGATGTCCACTGGAAGTCCCACCAGAAGGGTGAGTACAGATAGCCTCCATATCTCCTCGGGTCCAGCCTTCTGCTCCGAGTATGTCCCGCCTAGTGGTCAACCTACGGGTACCAACCTGCTCCGCCAGCCTCAACTGCGATCAGCGTTGTCCATCGTCTACAACCAACAAAACGTAGTGCGGGCATAGCTCGTGCAGGGGTGAGTATAAGATACTCATTAGGGACCCTGAGACCCCCAAAGGTCTCCCAGAATCCACAAAGGATAATCCACAAAGGAAAGATACAATCACGAAGTAACATCCGACACTGCTTAGGTATATGCCCATACATATACCTAAGTCATCAATTGCCGTTTGACTCCAGCATTTGATCCCAAGTACAACCTAGTACACATAGGAAAGATAAACGTAAATCCACATATAATAGCACAACACAACCCACATAGGAAAGCAAAACAGGATTCAGCTCACACATGTATACTTCTTCATATGAGGATAGAGATGATCAGATATTTCCATTGATTCATCTAAGCTGTCGGACCCACAAAGGATCGATATGTACTAACCCCCTTAATGACCCACATAGGATCTAACTCACAAAGAATTGATAGGTAACTACCCCCCGCAAAGACCCACACATGATCGAACCCACATAGGATTTGTAGGCGCTGGCTCACACAGAACCGTTGAGCGCTGACCCACACAGGATCGGACCCACACAGGATGGGTAGCACTGATCCACGTAGGATCGCGGAGTGTTATATTCATCGTCATCGAATCCACTTGGGATCTCTGTAGAGTCTCCATCGTCGTCACAGTTGCAAACGCAGCCAGCACTAGGGTTCCCTCACATAGCAATCTCATTTGAGAGGGTCTGCTCCACGAGCCGATAGGCTAATACATCAACTGACACAAAGTCCGGAGTTGATGTATCCAAAAGATCCGTATCGCCAACCGGAACTCAGCGTCACTGACGCCCTGTCAATCGGACGCCTGGTCTGGAAGTTATTGGATTTTTCGTTCCAGGGGCCCGGTTGGTTTTTAAGGAAAAACCAACCCTACCGTACTCCACCTGCATCCAATCCTTGGGAGGAGAAAGCCAAAATATCATTCTCACTAAGAGGAATCCAACAAAATCGACGGCACGCCAATCGGACGTTCAGAGCTCAAGTTATGAGTGTTTCTGCTCCGAGGGCCCGATTGGTTTCGTGTACGAACCAACTCGGCTGAACACAAAGTATTCCAAAAATTTGAGTGATATATATTGAAAAGACCGTCTCGATCCAAGGATCTCATATCAACTGACAGTGCGTCGATTGGAGGCCCATAGGTTATGTTATGGGTGACCGACCAGAAGAGATTCAGTATTAAGGGGTTCAGGCCCGGTTCGACCCGGCCTGGACGACGAGGCCCAGATCGGCCTGGGCGTGGTGCGTTGGGTGCGCTGGCCATGTGCTCGGAAAAACGGCCAAGCCGTTTGAGGGGGGGGGGGGGGCTGCACCCCTGTCTTTGTAACCGCGGCCCACATTATGGGGGGCCGCTTGAGCTGGCAGCCAGGGGTTCATAACCCCTGACTTCTCCTTGACCGGTCGGCCTGCTTGGCTTGCTGGCTTCCACTGCCACGGGATCGGCGATGGTCGGCCCCCCCTGCTCTGACGCCGGCAGCCCGGAACCGGCCGCCGGTCTCCCAGCTCCGCTGTGGCCCGGAACCGGCCGCGACCTCGGTTCATCTGGCGCGGCGCGATGACGACGCACCCCTCCACCGTGGCCCCGATCACGCCGAGGTGTCTTCGGGTTTCTCTAAAGCAGCGTGACGGCGTCGCGACCTTGTTTGATTTCACGGCGCGGCGTGACGGCGCCACTCATTCCATGCCATATGATCCCACGCAGTGCGACGAAACCCCACCGTTCCTGTTCCAATCCACATTAGAAACAACAACATTGATAAGGGAGGAGGGTCGGCCGTGTTTGTGCGGTCCGACCCCCTCTCGTTAATCGATATCAAATGGTCATAATTCACGAATAACTTTAAGGTAGTAATCACGAACAAAATAAATAAACCCCTACCTATTAGAACAAGTTGTGTGAGGATTCTTCACAGAGATAATCGTCACAGAGGGTGACGTCGTGAAAGGAGACGTTGCGGAAGGAGACGTCATGGAAGGAGATGTCGACCTCCGAGGAATCCGGCGTTCTTCACATTCTTCGTGTTCTTCGTGTTCTTCGATGAAGAATATGATCTTCCATACTCCCTTAGATTTTCTCCCAAAGATCTCAAGCAACAAGCCTCCAACCCAAAATAAAATAAGTCCCTTAATTATTTTATTAACACAACATAAACTTTTTAATTTCAAATATTCACATTTAACTCACTTAATTAAATACCTTATGTTATCAAAATAATGGTGAGTTGAGGGAGTTAGAGAATATGAAGTGGTGGGGTTCGTGTGGGCCACCCAACCCTCATAACCTCCCATGGGAAGTTGGGTGGTTTCCCCCAACATCCACCCAAGGTTTTAACCTCATAGAAAATAAAAATTGTAGATAAATTTTTATATTAACTTCCACAATTTTTATCAACTTCTCTCGTGAAATCTAAACTCCGGGAAAGGTTTTCCTAAGAAAAAACTGGCGATTCGATTCATCGGTGCCCTAAGAATTCGATTCCGAGCACTGGTTCAAGAGTTAGAAATTCCCGCTCATTCGTTCACTAAATATACCCGAGATAAACATTAGATAATAATTCCAGGCACACCGGGCCTCAGAATCAAGTGCCATAAGAAAATGCGTTATTGTAAAATCCCAAAGAAAATTAAGAATAAATTTTCCTCGAATATTTACGGGTCTTTACATTACTCCCACCTCAGGTCTTTACGTCCCCGTAATGATATATCATTAACTAGGGAAAGAAATGTGGGTACTGAGCACACATCTGATCCTCCCGCTTCCAAGTGCTCTCCTGGAGGTTCCTGTGCTGCCATATGATGTGCACTAAAGGAATCGACAGTACATGTAGGACCCGATCCTGTCAATCCTCGATCTCCACCGGGACCTGCGCAAAAGTCTCCCCATCATCAATGTCCAGCTCCCCATGTTCAATGATATGCATTGGGTCGGGCACGTATCTCCTCAACGGAGATACGTGGAAGACGTCGTGCACCCGGTGCAACTAAGGTGGTAGAGCCAGGTGATAAGCCACCACGCCAATCCTGCTGAGGACCTAGAAGTGTCTGATGAAGCGTGGAGACAACTTGCCGCCTCGGCTAAATCTCAGTAATCCACGTCGAGGTGAGACACACAAGAAGACGTGGTTACCATCGTCGAACACTAGTGGCCTCTGCCTTCTATCAGCATAAGAATTCTTCCGGCTCATAGCTTTCCTCATCTGCTCCTGGATGACCTGGACCTTCTCTATTGTGGCCTGGACCATCTTCGGTCCCACAAGTGCTAACTCCCCAGGGTTTTTCTAGCACAAAGGAGATATACAAGTTCTTTCGTACAATGCCTCATATGGTTCCATCCTGATGGTGGAGTGGTAGCTATTATTGTACGCGAACTCCACCAAGGGTAGGGGGTCCTCCCAGCTGCGACCAAAGTCGAGAAAACATGCGCGGAGCATGTCCTCGAGAATCTGAATGGTCCTCTCCATCTGACCATCCATATGAGTGTGAAAGGAAGTGCTCAGATTTAGCTGCGTCCTGAACACCTCCTGCAACCCCTTCCAAAGCCGAGATGTAAAGTGAGCATCTCGATCGGAGATGATAGATGATTGCACACCGTGAAGCCGTACAATCTCCTGAACGTAGAGATGCCCCAAGCTCTCCACTGATCCCCTATCTTTGATGGGTATGAAGTGTGCTGACTTTTTGATTTGTTCGACAATCACCCAAATAGAGTTGTGAACTCTGGGAGTGTGTGGAAGTCCAGTCACGGAGTCCATAGATATCTCGTCCCACATCCACCCTGGGACCTCGAAGGGCTATACCAAGCCTGCTGGTACCTGGTTCTCTGCCTTCACCTGCTGGTAGATGAGATATCGAGAAACGAACTCCGCCACAGCCTTCTTCAGGCCCGGTCACCAGTGTTGTCGTCTGAGATCCTGATACATCTTCGCCACTCCAGGGTGTACCGTCAAAGGAGAAGTGTGAAACTCTCTTATCACCTCCCCCTATAAAACAACTAGTACCATTGTACATCCTCTGAAAAGGATGTCGTGCTCTCCTCCTAAGGAAAAACCATCAGGTTCCTGTCCTGAGGATATCTGCGCACGCCGCGTCTCACTGTAAGCATCCCCACACTGTGCCTCTCTGACCTGTTGTAGTAGTGGGGGAGTGACGGTGAGCGACTGAAGGAACACTTCCCTATCCCTATCCATGAAGGATATATGCAAAGCAACTAGCTTCTCTGTCACCTCCTCAAGTAGCTGAATGCCCGTACTCCTACTGAGAGCATCGACTACTACATTCACCTTCCCAGGAGTATAGACTATCTCAAAGTCATAGTCCTATAGGAACTCGAGCCATCACCACTATCTCTAGTTCAAGTCCATCTGAGAGATGATGTACCTCAGAATCTGATGGTCAGAAAAGACTGTAAAGCGCTCACCCATCAGATAGTGTCGCCATGTCTTCAGAGCAAAGACCACTACTGGAAACTCCAGGTCATGGGTAGCGTAGTACTGCTCATGCGGCCTCAACTGACGTGATCCATAGGCGATCACTGCCCGCTCCTGCATCAGGACACATCCGAGTCTGGTCCCAGATGCACCGTAGTAGACTTTTTACCATAATCCCTCCTCAGGAATCCTCAAGATAGGGGTGCTGGTCAATCTCTGTCTCAGCTCCTGGAAGCACTACTGATATCTGTCTGACCACACAAATGGTTTCTGTAACACCCCGAGATTTTATAAAAAATATTATTTTTAATTTCATTAATGTCTTGTGTTGTACAATACACCAAAAAGAGCTCGCACAACACGCATCCTTGACTTTCCATTCATTACACGCAATCGCAACCTTCCTTGATAGCGTGTGTAGTACACAATACCGAGTTTCACTAAACAACGATATGCTATTAAATTATTATTAAAACTAGCCGTTATGAATATTAATAACCACTTTTTGAAATTTTTTAAATTTTATTTTTCAAAATGGAATTCATTTTTGGATTCGGAATATCGAAATTAGCTTAGGGTGAAATTTTGGTGATTTTTGGATAACTTTCATATTTTGATGAATAGTGAAAATTACTAAATTTTAATTAAAATGAACTTTTTCAATCGAAATAATTAGTAGTGATAAATTATTAATTTGAGTGGGTTTAAAGTATATTTAGAATATTTTTTTACAATTTAATAAAATGTTGGTCATTGGATGTAATTTCACATTTAAACCAGACATAAACAAGTGTCAATCTTATGATAGTTATTTTCTTTTAAGAACACGCTATTTGTTTTGACGATGGGAATAAATTTTTAAATTAATCAATTCAAATGATATGTTTTGAATTTGGTAAAATAGAAATCATTTTTGAGTTCATAATATCAAATATAGATTAGGCCTAATTTTTTGTATTTTTCTGAAAACTTTCAATTTTTGATGAATTGTGAAACCACTAACTGGTAGTTAAAAGAACTGAATTTTTCATAAAACATAATTTTACTGCTTCTGTGAGTGGAATTTCAAAAATCTGAGAGACACGGTTGATGTCAGTAAGTAAAATGTGGTTCAATGAGATGAAAATAATTTTTGGTGAATAGTAACTTTTTACTTTTATTTACCACGGTTAAAAATAAATAGGGTAATTAAGGGTAGAAATGATATTATTATTACCTAACACATGTCCTAATTCTATTGGACAAGTTTAATTCGACCAAAAACAATCTTAGGAATAAAATATGACCATTTAGGCCCACTTGGAATAGATTAGGAAATTTATTATTAATTTATTTAAAGAAGGGTTAAAAGAGTTAAAATCAAAGTTTATTTACTAAAACATTTTTAATATAGGTTTATACATAAGATAAATTCGATTGTAAATATTCATTATAAATATAAAAATATTTCCTACATAATGGTAATTTATTTGTAATTTGTAGAAATCAAATAATTTAATTTATTTATGACACAATGATGATGCAGTAATTATCTTATTAATGAAATATTGACATAAATGATGTTATAAATACCAAAATAAATGTAATTTAAAACATTTTATGAATTACAATAATTTAATAGGTTAATATGACATTTTAGTATTGATTTAATTAACTTTGTTTGAACTTATTATTCTGTTATGATTTTCACAGAAATCAATTACTAAATAGTGTCAAAATTGACATAAAATAGTTTTTAAAACAAATATTATATTATTAATTGTTATTTTATTCCTAAAAATCTAAGGATCAGTCAAATGACTTATATAAGGTTATATATATTAATAATAAACAATTTGGTGTTCGTTTGGCTTCTTATAGTATGTTTATTAACCTTATAGTGTAATAACACAAGAAGACACGGTAAAAGTAAAATTATTTAACTTAATGTTAAATCTAAATGATAAGGTTAAAATAGGAACCTAAACTAGTCTAAATTCTATTGGATGAGAGGATTTCGACCCATCCCCACCTTATCCTAGTAATAAATCAATTTGGAGCTATTTAATACGGAACATGACTTTATAATAAAATAATATTTTTAGTTTTTCCAATGGAGCCCCTCTCCTCCTTTATAAAAGGGCACCTCCTCCCTCTCTTCCTCACACAACATTGAGCCTTCATGCTCGTCCAACCCCTGCCAAATTCTCTTTTCCACTTCCCTAGAAACATCCTAGAGGTTCTGGTCTTCCTCAAAGACCAATTTTAGTGCCCTAAAGGAGGTCTCAAAGAGGCGCTTCAAAGAAGATGTAATTTCCGTTACCGATTTTTTCACCTTTATTTCTTCTTCCACTTCTTCTTCTTTGGTTGTTTAATTATGAAGTAATAACATCAGTATCAATCATATACGGATCTGTTATTATAATTATGAAACAATTCTATTTCACCATCTATCCATCCTACGGAAAATGAAATCACCGCGCGTGCGTACGTACGGAATACCGTCTCCACGCCGTGGTGAAATCTATTTTCCACCACCACCTTACTTGGATGGGTATAATGGTGTAAATAATAACTATATATTACTATTTTAATGTGATATTTATTCTGAAATAGTATACATACACTCCAATATATTCCCACGATCATGAGAACGATATCATCGCTCGTGCGTACGTACGGACTACCGTCTCCACGATGCGATGAGATTCATTCTCCACTTTAACCATTCATGAATGATTATAAAGTATATATAATAAGTAATCATGAAATATATGACATAATAATGATACTGGATTTATGTGTATATATATGTATGTCATCTACTTAATTCCGTTCAACTCAATAAGGAAACTAAAACAGCGTTCATGCGTACATACGGCCTACCGTCTCCATGAACGGTGTATTTCATTCCATTTACTGATTTATTATATATATGTATATTCTGAATATATATATATATTTATATAATTTTTTATATTCTGGAATTAATTAATCATGATCTAAGTAATCATATGAATAATTACAAGTCAAAACACGGACGACAAATGAAACAATTTTAACCAAAATGCTCTTTAACATGGAATTTACAAAAGAACGGGTAATATAAAGTCATAAGTGAACCATATATGATATCATATGATTCTGTAATAAGCAAATGACATTATTTAAATCATTATACAGGATGTTTGTACACTTACGAAGCAAATCGGACCTAAGGTAAGGGAAATATCACAATATCATTTTTATCCGAGATTGTTTATACTTTGGTATTTACTGGGGTGTATTTTATCATCCACATCCATGTTCCCTCAATATGTAATATTGTTTCCATCCACTTACAATAGTTTAAATCCAATTTTACCCTTCGGTGAGTTTTTATTAAAGAATATGAAAGGAATCTTTTGTCATTTTTCGTACGAGGTACTTTTTGACTTTTCTGACAAAAGTACGAAGAATGTTTTTTTAACATATACGGAATGAATGGATTTTTAAAACATTATTTCCAAGAAGCATACTTTTAAAGTTTTCAATTTTATTTTTAATCAAATTCTTTTAGTTTAAAATTTTATGACATGTTAAGAAAGGAAAAGTGTTTTTGAAGTAGAAAGGATATTTTCCTCAAGAATGAAGTTCAAGTGTTTTATCAAAATTATTTTCCATCTAAGATAACAAAGGGTTATGTTTCTATCCCTATTATTACATGTATTTGATTATGTTGTGATTGAAATATTTTTATGAAATATTTTTTCATATATGAATTGTTTTATGATGTCATGATGTTTAAAGATTCCCATTTTTATTACATGGGTTATGCAATGATGTATGATTTATGATTTTGTGGCACACATAAGAATGGTATCATTATGATATGGGTGGGATCTATATATCCCTCAAATGAATTGGGTAATGATTTTATATCTCATGAGATAGACATGGCTGGAATGGTAGGTTATACCGGTTCAGTGAAACAGGACTGAAACGAGGGTGACTCGGTTCATAAAGGGACTTTGTCCACTAAGATAGTCTTGGAAATGAGACTTGACTTACAAGAAATGATTCTATATGATTATGTGTGTATGCCACAAAGTTTCATGTTTTAGGTTATGATTATTGTGATTACATTTCACTGCCATGATTTATCCCATGTTATGAAATTATGATCTCTTTTGTAGGTTAATATTTCCAAAAGTTATGTGCTTGTGTATATGATGTGATTGATATTTATTTTGTTTACCCTTACTGAGCATTTGAGATCACCCTTTTATGTTTACTTTTACCCAGGATATAAAGAAAGGTTTTAGGTATAAAAAAAAGGAACATCTTTATGGGAGATGTTGAAGATCCTTCACGAGGATTAGAAGATTATATTCCGAGTTTCCAAAGACACTAAACTATTACGATCCTTTTGTGTGTGTTTTTGTTATGTACTAAGTATTCCGCAAATGTAATGTAATGTCAATGTACGTCAAGCTTTGAGTCTCTATAGTTGGTATCAGAGGAAAGGTTTAGTCAACCTTTGGAAACTAGGATGCGAAAGCGTTAGTGAGATCCCTAGAGATATTTCTAAGGAATGTCTAGGGATGTCCCGAAGGATAATTATACATATAAGATACAGTCCTAGAACTACTGTAACGATCATAGAATTTAACCTAAGAAGTTAGATATTGAGGATACTCTCCCTTTATAATGTTGTTTTCCCTAGCATGATTTTTGCCTCTCACACTATTCTTTTTGGGTTTGAGACGATGGCTGGAACCCGAAGGAACCGTGTTGATCAATGCAATGGACAATGCAATGATTTTCCTCCTGAACAAACAAATGTTATGGGAGATGGAGTGCAAAATCTTATTGCTATACTTACACAAGCTATGAATCATTCTGGACTTCCAAATGAGCAGAGAAGGGAACAATATTCTATTGAGTCCTTCATGAGGCAAAATCCACCTTCTTTCAGTGGGACTTCCAATCCACTTGTTGCTAAACAATGGATCAGTACCACTGAAAAGATATTTTAAGTTATTCAATGTTCTGAACATGATATAGTCATCTTAGCAGTATATCGTTCGGAAGGTGAAGCTGATCAATTGTGGAATCTTATCAAGAAAACGAGGCCAAGAGATGAAATTGAGTCCATGGAATGGGACGAATTCAAGAACATGTTTTTCAGTATGTACTTCCCTCGTATTCTTCGAACAAAGATGGAAAAGGAGTATCTTGAGCTGAAGCAGAAGGATGATGAATTTGTTGGTATATAAGAAGCGAATTTTACAAGACTTGCAAGGTATGCATCTGGCATTATCATCCAACCTGAAAGTAAAGTTGATCGATTTTTCAGTGGCTTAAAACCAATTCTTCGAAGGGAATTAGCTATAAGAGTCTTTAGTTGCTATGAATAAATTATGCATTATGCTATCAAGGTAGAAATGGAAGTTGGTGTTACATATCCATCTCATGGTTTTGACAAGAAACGAAAGAAGGAGTTCAAGGAGAAATCTCAGAATAATGGTGAAAAGAAGATGAATTTTTCCTTATGCACAAAGTGTGGAAATAAGCATGGTGGAGATTGTCTTAAATGGACTAGAAAATGTTTTAACTGTGGAAAAGAAGGTCATCGAGCAGCTGAGTGTCGAAGTAATGGAAAAAGGGTTTCTAATGATGTGAATAATGAAAACACTGCATAGAACGCACCACCAACACTTCAATGCATCAAGTGCAAGGATATGGGGCATTATGCTAATAAATTCCTTAATCCAAGGGTTAATGATGATCAACATGAAAAACCACTTAAGGCAAAGGACAAAGGGAAGTCACATGCGATCACTATTGGAGATGTTGAATATGACAACACTGTGGTGTAATGATTAAGTGTTTATGTAATGGAATTCGAAAATAGTGTTGTATATAGTATCATGGAATATTGGAATATTTATGTATTGGTCTATTGTGGTTTTCAATAATTTTATGGTACCATTTACCATGGAAAGTGATTGATATATTTTTGGAAAAAGAATGATATGCGCATAATGAAGGGAAAAAGAGAGAATGAAATATTTGACAGTATTCATGAGCTCATGATTGATATAAGGACTAAGTGATATCATGGTTTGAGTATAAAGAATTTTGAGGATTTTGGTATGTGGAAAGAGTTAACTTTTAACAGCACTCATGTTTTCAATAAGGTTCAATGGGTATATAAGAGAGTACAAGATTAAGGCCTTTGAATATCTGGAATGTTACCAACAAGATATATCTTATGATATATGGGGATCAATGATGGTATTAAATCTCTGAGAGTGGACTCTAGTATTATGGATAAGCCTAAAGGTTGGAATGGATTATGTTGGACATAAGTTAGTATTTCTTAAGGATAGAAGTTTTTTCGATATTATTGATGGGATGTTATAATAATATAGTTTTAGAAAAAGGAAAACATGTAGGATGGGCGACAACCCATCCCGTCGGACAAGGCTGTGGGAATTGAACACACAACCGAAGTGCGACTGGCCTTTATCGCCTACCACTGGCCTACAAGAAGTCCCTGGTTAGTAGAAACTAGTTTTATTTTATTATGCGGTATGATATATGAAGTATAAGTTCATTTTTGGAACCATATATGATTGACCATAAGATGGACTTATAACTTTTTCTAACCTTTTGTTTGAAAGAGATGGAATGACCCATCATTCTATCTCATGATCTGCTAACACATCACCAATGAAAAATTCAACTTCATTTCTTTAAGAGATGAAGTGGAAATTGTCCAAAGAACGACAAACGGTGAGACTATACCAAAATCACGAAAGTATTTCTTCTAATTCCAATTTCATCAACATTAGGGAAATGATCTTGAAAACCAAAAATGTTGTCTTAGTGCTCTTATATCTGACGAATCAGATGGTACCTTAGATCGTCACAAATTTATGGCTTTATGATTACTTGCTTTTCCAAAGCCATGTTCTCTACCACTCTCCATCAGAACATGATGGTTAGATTTCTCTTCCATATCCATATTTTCACCTATGTGGAAACCCAGTGATTAGTTTATTTGGGTAACCGTTACGTTTCATACTTTTGTTTTTAAATATTGGTTTTGGTATTTATTTTTACGATGTGGGTTTCTATTAAAGATACTTTCTAATAGTAAACCATTTATAACCCCGACGAATTTCGAGGGCAAAATTCATTTTAAGGGGGGTAGAATGTAACACCCCGAGATTTTATGAAAAATATTCTTTTTAATTTCATTAATGTCTTGTGTTGTACGATACACTAAAAGGATCTTGCACAACACGCATCTTTGACTTTCCTTTCATTACACGCAATCGCAGCCTTCCTTGATAGCGTGTGTATTACGCAATACCGAGTTTCACTAAACAAAGATATGCTATTAAAATATTATTAAAACTAGCCGTTAGTAATAACCACTTTTTGAAATTTTTTAAATTTTATTTTTCAAAATGGACTTCATTTTTGGATTCGGAATATCGAAATTAGCTTAGGGTGAAATTTTGGTGATTTTCGGATAACTTTCATATTTTGATGAATAGTGAAAATTACTAAATTTTAATTAAAAACAACTTTTTCAATCGAAATAATTAATAGTGATAAAATATTAATTTGAGTGGTTTTAAAGTATATTTAGAATATATTTTTACAATTTAATACAATGTTGGTCATTGGATGTAATTTCACATTTATACCAGACATAAACAAGTGTCAATCTTTTGATAGTTATTATCTCTTAAGAACACGCTATTTGTTTTGACGACAGGAAATTATTTTTAAATTAATTAATGCAACTGATATGTTTTTAATTTGGTAAAATAGAAATCATTTTTGAGTTCATAATATCAAATATATCTTAGGCCTACTTTTTGGTATTTTTCTGAAAACATTCAATTTTTGATGAATAGTGAAACCACTAAGTGGTAGTTAAAAGAACTGAAGTTTTCATAAAACATAATTTTACTGCTTCTGTGAGTGGAATTTCAAAAATCCAAGAGACACGGTTGATGTTAGTAAGTAAAATGTTGTTCAATGAGATGAAAATAATTTTTGGTGAATAGTATCTTTTTACTTTTATTTACCACGGTTAAAAGTAAATAGGGTAATTAAGGGTAGAAATGATATTATTATTACCTGACACATGTCCAAATTCTATTGGACAAGTGTAATTCGACCAAAAACAAACTTAGGAATAAAATAAGACCATTTAGGCCCACATGGATTAGATTAGGACATTTATTATTAATTTATTTAAAGAAGGGTTAAAAGAGTTAAAATCAAAGTTTATTTACTAAAACATTTTTAATATAGGGTTATACATAAGATAAATTCGATTGTAAATATTCATTAGAAAGATAAAACAATTTCCTACATAATTGTATTTATTTGTAATTTTTAGACATCAAATAATTTAATTTATTTAGGTCACAAAGATGATGCAGTAATTATCTTATTAATGAAATATTGACATAATTGATGTTATAAATACCCAAATAAATATAATTTAAGACTTTTTATGAATTAAACTAATTTTATTGGTTAATATGACATGTTAGTATTGATTTAATTAACTTTTTTAGAACTTATCATTCTGTTATGAATTTCACAAAAATAAATTACTAAATAGTGTCAAAATTGACATAAAATTGTTTTTATAACAAATATTATATTATTAATTGTTATATTATTCCTAAAAATCAATGGTTCGGCCAAATGACTTATCTAAGGTTATATATATTAATAATAAAAAATTTGGTGTTATTTTGGCTTCTTATAGTATGTTTATTAACCTTATAGTGTAAGAACACAAGAAGACACGGTAAAAGTAAAATTATTTAACTTAATTGTTAAATCTAAATGATAAGGATAAAATAATAATCTAAACTAGTATAAATTCTATTGTATGAGTGGATTTCGACCCATCCACACCTTATCCTAGAAATAAATCAATTTGGATCTATTTAATACCGAACATGACTTTATAATAAAATAATATTTTTTGTTTTTCCAAAGGAGCCCCTCTCCTCCCTTATAAAAGGGCACCTCCTCCCTCTCTTCCTCACACAACATTGAGCCTTCAAACTCGGCCAATCCCTGCCAAATTCTCTTCTCCACTTCCCTAGAAACATCCTAGAGGTTCTGGTCTTCCTCAAAGACCAATTTTAGTGCCCTAAAGGAGGTCTCAAATATGCGCTTCAAAGAAGTGGTAATTTCTGTTACCGATTCTTTCACCTTTATTTCTTATTCCACTTATTCTTCAAAGGTTGTTTCATTATGAAGTAATAACATTAGTATCACTCATATACTGATATGTTATTATAAGTATGAAACAATCCTATTTCACCATCTATCCATCCTACGGAAAACGAAATCACCGCGCGTGCGAACGTACGGAATACCGTCTCCACGCCGTGGTGAAATCTATTTTCCACCACCACCTTACTTGGATGGGTATAATGGGGTAAATAATAACTATATATTATTATTTTAAAATTATATTGATTCTGTAATAGTATACATACACTCCAATATATTCCCATGATCATGGGATCGATATCATCACTCATGCGTACGTACGAACTACTGTCTCGATGATGCGATGAGATTCATTCTCCACTTTAACCATTCATGAATGATTATAAAGTATATATAATAAGTAATCATGAAATATATGACATAACAATGATACTGGATTTATGTGTATATATATGTATGTCATCTACTTAATTCCGTTCAACTCAACAAGGACACGAAAACAGTGTTCATGCGTACGTAAGGCGTACCGTCTCCAAGAACGGTGTATTTCTTTCCATTTACTAATTTATTATATATATGTATATTATGAATATATATATATATATATATATATATATATAATGTTTTATATTCTGGAATTAAGTAATAATGATCTATGTAATATTATGAATAATTACAAGTCAAAACACGGACGACAAATGAAACAATTTTACCCAAAATGCTCTTTAACATGGAATTTACAAAAGAACGGGTAATATAAAGTCATAAGTGAACCTTATATAATATCATATGATTCTTTAATAATTAAATGACATTATTTAAGTCATTATACAGGAGGTTCGGACACTTACGAAGCAAATCGGACCTAAGGTAAGGAAAATATCACAATCTCATTTTTATCCGAGATTGTTTATAATTTGGTATTTACTGGGGTGTATTTTATCATCAACATCCATGTTCCCTCAATATGTAATATTGTTTCCATCCACTTACAATAGATTAAATCCAATTTTACCCTTCGGTGAGTTTTTAGTAAAGAATATGAAAGGAATCTTTTGTCATTTTTCGTACGAGGTACTTTTTGACTTTTCCGACAAAAGATTGGAGAATGTTTTTTACTTATACGGAATGAATGGATTTTTAGAACATTATTTCCAAGAAGCTTCCTTTTAAAGTTTTCAAATTTATTTTTAATCAACATCATATAGTTTAAAATTTTATGACATGTTAAGAAAGGAAAAGTGTTTTTGAAGTGGAATGGATATTTTCCTCAAGAATGAAGTTCAAGTGTTTTATCAAAATTATTTTCCATCTAAGATAATAAAGGGTTATGTTTATATCCCTATTATTACATGTATTTGATTATGTTGTGATAGAAATATTTTTATTAAATATTTTATCTTATATGAATTGTTTTATGATGTCATGATGTTTAAAGATTCCCATTTTTATTACATGGGTTATTCAATGATGTCTGATTTATGATTTTGTGGCACACATAAGAATGGTATCATTATGAGATTGGTGGGACCTATATCTCCCACCAATGCATTGGGTAACTATTTTATATCTCATGAGATAGACTTGGCTGGAATGGTAGATTATACCGGTTCAGTGAAACAGGACGGAAAAGAGGGTGACTCGGTTCAGAAAGGGACTTTGTCTACTAAGATAGTATTGGAAATGAGTATTGACTAACAAGAAATGATTCTCTATGATTGTGTGTGTATGACACAAATTTTCATGTTTTATGTTATGATTATTGTGATTACATTTCGCTGCCATGATTTTTCCCATGTTATGAAATTATGATCTCTTTTGCAGGTTAAGATTTCCAAAAGTTATGTGCTTGTGTATACGATGTGATTGATATTTCTTTTGTTTACCCTTACTGAGCATTTGAGCTCACCCTTTTCTGTTTAATTTTCCCCAGGATAAAAAGAAAGGATTTAGGTATAAAAAAAGGAAGATATTTATGGGAGATGTTGAAGATCTTTCATGAGGATTAGAAGATTATATTACGAGTTTCCAAAGACACTAAGCTATTACGTTCCTTGTGTGTGTGTTTTTGTTATGTACTAAGTATTCTGCAAATTTAATGTAATGTCAATGTACGTCAAGCTTCAAGTCTCTACAGTTTCCCCTTCTTCGTAAGAGTTGAAGTGGTTCCAATACTCTGGAGAAGTCTGTCACAAATCTCTGGTAGTATACATCTAGTCCCAAGAAACTCCACACCTCCTTCACGCTCTTGGGTGTCTCCCAAGCTAGCACTGCCTCGATCTTCACAGGCATCACCACAACTCCCACCTCAAATATAATGTTCCAAAAGAAGTGGACCTTGCATACCCAGAACTAACACTTCGAGATATTACCATAAATATGGTGCTCTCGGAGTGTGTATAGTACAACCCGCAAGTGGTAGGCGTGCTCCTCCTCAGTGGTCTAGTAAATCAAAATGTCTTCGATGAAGACCACGACAAATCGATCGAGGAATGGCTGAAAGATCATGTTCATGGGGGCCATGAACACAGTTGGAGCATTGGTTATGCTGAATGGAATAACCAAGAACTCAAAGTGGACATACCGACACCTGAAGGTCGTCTTCTGCACGTCCTTGTCCCGAACTCTGAGCTGATGATAGCCTGAACTGAGGTCTATCTTCGAGAACCACAGTGCTCCCTTGAGCTGTTCGAAGAGGTCATCAATCCTCGGTAGCGAATATTTGTTCCTTACTGTCACCTGGTTCAGGTGAAGATAGTCAACACAAAGTCGCAAGCTCTCATCTTCCTTCTTTGCGAACAATATTGGGGAAGCCCAGGGTGAAACATTGGGTTGGTTGAAACCCTTTCCCTGCAAGTCCTCCAACTGTACCTGTATCTCTTGAAGCTCATAGGGGGCCATCCGATATAGGAGTTGATATCGGGCTTTTCCATGGGTATAGATCAATATAAAAGTATACCTCTCTATGTGGAAGTAGTCCTAGAACGTCGTCGGGAAAGGCGTCCGCATAATAATCCCCCACTGCAGGAAAACTAGGACTCCTCAGGTCAACTGCTCCATGGATGAGGCCAGCCAAATGATGAGTGATGGGTTGTCCTCTCCTCTACGGAAGTCCATCCTGTGCTGCAAAGTCTCCCTTCTCACCGGTGAAGGTGAACCTGCTCCCGTCGGTGCGTAAACATCTCACCTTGCGCCTAATACAGTCGATCTGATCATAGACTGTAGATAACCAATCCATGCCCAAGATGACGTCGTAAGGCCTCGACGCCACTACAAGAATATCCCAGATGAAGTTCTTGCGTCTTTGAGTAATCTCACACTGCCGGCACCAGTGCATAATCGTTGAGTCTGCTCCCCTAAGAGTGTCTAGCCGTAAGGATCAAGCCAACAGCTCTGTCGGAATCTCTGAGCTCCGAACAAGGGAGCATCTATGAAAGAATGACTCCCCCTCTGTTTATAATAACTATAAAAATGGTGGAATAGGCACATATAGTACCTCGAATCATCTCGGGCCCGCCGTGGTCGTTGGCCTCTGCTGCCTGGAGCTTAGCCTCTCTCTGCCAGCTAGCTCCCTGTGGTCGGGGTGGACCTCCTGGTGGTGGTGGTGGTAGGGACTCAAAGCGTCGCCCACCACCTACTACTCGACCATCTCCTCTGCCTCGTCTTCCTACTCCCTACGGACCACCACATTCGACCCTCTGCCTCTGCCTGGGTGGTCCCTCAACCGTCTGCTACTCCTCAGCATGGTGGGTCGGGCAGTCACGAGCCATGTGGCCCTGCCCGCCACATGAGTAGCACTACCTGCCTCTCGAAATACGGGCTCCACACTATGTGCCCTGCACTGTTGAGCCAGTGTCCTGAGGTCATCTGCCTGATGGTCTGGTCTACCTGGACCCATGAGTCATCCATCGACTGTCTGCTGCCGAAGACTCTGCTACATGACGCCCTACGGTAGGTCTCGCTACTGAAGAAGGCTCAGCAAGGAAGCTCTCGATCAAAGGGCTCACTCCAGTACTCCTGCCTGAGTTGGAATGCTAAGGGAGATCAGTGTTGCCCAGATCTCATGCCTCAATCCCTGCTCAATGGTCCAGGCTCGGAAGAATGGGTCTCGTACCCTGTCTGTTGAGTACCATGAGAGATCGGTAAATCTCGCCAAGTACTGGTCGACCGTCAAGATGCCCTACCGTAGCTGTAGAAGCTCCTGGATGCGTACCGCATGGAGGTTGACTGGGACAAACTCCGAGCGGAAGATACTCTCAAAGTCCTTCCAGAGGAGAGATGCCTCGTCGTGCACCTAGAGCATCAAGATCCACCATCGGCCCGCTGTCGTGTGCAGTAGGCTCGCTGTGAGGATCACCATGAGGTCTGCTGGTGTCCTCAGTAACCGAAAAACCCATACCACTGCCTCCAACCAGTCCTCGGCTGCCTGGGGGTCCATCTCCCTGCGGAACCTAGGCGGTGACTGGCGCTGAAATTCTTGTAGTGCACTATGGCGATGTGAATCGTCAGCGGCTATGGCTGGTAGCATCGGTGGCTCGACGGGTACAAGTATCGCCGGTTCCTTTGCTGTCAAAGGGCCCTGAACCGAAGCCTCATCACTCCATGGGCTGTCATCACGCTCAACTCTCAGAACCCTAGCTGGCTGCCATCATGGGGCCATCCTGAAAAGGAAACAGGTGCGCCACGGTCAGAACAGTATACCTGCTGAGATGACACAAAGTAATCACAATGAAAACTTCAAACACACATGAAATCATTGTTTTCATGCATTAAGTCAGAAATCAGAAGTTAGGGTCCTTGTGTATGGATATGTCGGCTGCCTCACCAACACTGGACTACCTGCACTGATAACCACACCCAATACCCTTAACAATATTCCTTCACATAGAAAAATATTAGAGTCTTGAGTTCTGCGGTAGAACCAAACTCCTTTGACACAAATTTGTCAAGACCCATCCTCGGGGCATGTGTCGTGACTACCAAAAGCCTGATTTCCATAGGCCATGGCTGTCGACTAGCACCAAGGTGTAATTACCTGTTAAATGTGAAGGAATTTCCATTGTAAGGTAAACAAACACCACAGAGAAAACAAGTAGTAGAAGTAAACACTGAGTACAACAGTATGTGTGGAAAAGTAAGTGGGCCAGTATACAAACCCAAACTGAAAGTAATGTACAACTGGAACGGGATAACAACAACTGTAAAGTAGAGTTGCAACGTCGAGCTGTCCACTGGAAGTCCCACTTGAAGGTTGAGTACAGATAGCCTCCACAGCTCCTCAGGTCCAGCCGTCCGCTCTGAGAATGTCCCGCCCAGCGGTCCACCTTTAGGTAATGACCTTCTCCGCTAGCCTTAACCATGATCATCAATTTCCATCCTCTGCTACCAACACAATGTAGTGCGGGCATATCCCATCCCAGGGTGAGTATAAGATACTATGTAGGGACCCCGAGACCCCCAAAGGTCTCCCAGAATCCACAAATGATAATCCACAACGGAAAGATAAAATCACGAAGTAACATCCGACACTACTTAGGTATATGCCCATACATATACCTAAGTCATCAATTCTCATTCGGCTCCAACATCCGAGCCCAAGTACAACCCAGTCCACACAGGATAGAAAAACGTAAATCCACCCAGGATAGAACAACAAAATCCACCTAGGAAGGAAAAACGTGATTCATCTCACACAAGTATACTTATTCGTATGATGATAGAGATGATCATATATTACCACTGATTCATTTAATTCATCAGACCCATAAAGGATTGATAGGTAACTAACCCCCACAAATACCCACACAGTATCGGACCCACAGAGGATCTGTAGGCGTTGGCTCACACAGAACCACTGAGGGCTGACCCACACATGATCAGACCCACACAGAATCGGTAGCACTGATCCACGTAGGATCGCTGAGTGATCTAGTTGCCGCCGTCGAATCCACTGAGGATCTCTGTATAGTAGTCATCATCGTCACAGTCGCAAACACAACCAGCTATATGGTTCCCGCACACAGCAAGCTTGTTCAGGAGGGTCAACTCCATGAGCTGAGAGGCTAATACATCAACAGACACAAAGTCTTGAGTTTATGTATTCAAAAGTTCTGTATCTGCAACAGGAACTCAGCGTCACAAACGGCGCGTCAATCGGACGCCCAGTCTGTAAGTAATTGGCTTTTTCATTGCAGTGGCCTGGATGGTTTTTAAGGAAAAACCAACCTGACAGTACTCCACCTGCGTCCAAACCTCGGGCGGAGAAATCCAAAAGATCTGTCTCACTATTAGGAATCCAAAAAAGTCGACGGAACATCAATCGGATGTCCGGAGCTCATGTTATGAGCATTTCTGCTACGAGGGCCCGGTTGGTTTCGTGTACGAACCAACTCGGCCAAACCAAAAGTATTCTAAAACCTTGAGTTTGATATAGAGAAATGACAGTCTCAGTCCAAGGATCGCATCGCAACTGACGGTGCATCGATCAGAGGTTCGTAGGTCATGTTATGGGCGACCAACTAGAAGAGAATTGGTATTAAGGGGTTCGGGCCCAGTCCGACCTGGCCCGATACCCCCAGGGTCGGCCCGAACCGGGGCGACCCGAACCTGGTCTGGGTCCAGCCCGCTTGGGCACGGCCCGGCCCGGCATGGGTGCGGTGGCCAGGTGATCAGCCAAATGGCCATGTCGTTTGAGTGGGGGGGGGGGGGGCGCCTGCCCCCTGTCTTTGTAACCACAGCCCCCATTATGGGGGGCCGCATGAGCTAGCCGTCGAGGGTTTGTAACCCCTTGCTTCTCCTTGACTGGCCAGCCCACTTGGCCGGCCAACTTCTGCTACCACGGGACCGGAGATGGCCGGTCCCCCCTGCTCTGACGATGGAAGCCCGGAACTGGCCGCCGGTCTCCCTACTCCGCCGTGGCCCGGATCCGGCTGCGGCCATGGTTCGTCCGGCGCGGCGCGACGGTGTCATGCCCCTCCTACGCGGCCCCGCTCCAGTCGTAGTGTCTTCGGGTTTATTTGACGCGGCGCGACAGCGTCGCGACCTTGTTTTATTTCACGGCGCTGTGCGATGGTTCCACGCATTCTTTGTCGTATGATCCCGCATAGTGCGACGGCACCACGCTGTTCCCATTCCAATTCACATTAGAAACAACAACATTGAAAAGGGAGGAGAGTCGGTCATGTTTGTGCGGTCCGACACCCTCTCGTTAATCGATATCAAATGGTCATAATACATGAAGAACGTCAAGGTTGTAATCAAGAGGAAAATAAATAAACCCCTACCTCATCGAACAAGTTGAGCAAGGATTCGTTTTGGAGATAACCATCACAAGGGGAGACGTCGTGAAAGGAGACATCGCGGAAGGAGATATCGCGGAAGGAGACGTCGACCTCCGAGGAATCCGGCGTTATTCGTGTTCTTCGTGTTCTTCATGTTCTTCGATGAAGAAGTTGAAGATTTTCAAGCCTCCCTTAGCTTTTCTCCCAAAGCTCTCAAGCAACAAGCCTCCAACCCAAAATAAAATAAGTCCCTTAAATATTTTATTAACACAACATAAACTTTTGAATTTCAAACATTCACATTTAATTAAAATAATTAAATAACATATGATATCATTTTAATAGGGAGCTGAGGGAGTTAGAGAATATGAAGGGGTGGGGTTAGTGTGGGACCCACCACCCCCATAACCTCCCATGGGATGTTGGGTGGTTTCCCACAACTTCCACTCAATTTTTTAACCACTTAGAAAAAATAAAAATTGTAGTTAAATTTTTATTTTAACATCCACAATTTTTTTCAACTTCTCTCATGAAAATGCATCTCCGGAAAAGGTATTCCAAAGCAAAAACCGGCACTGCGATTACATCGGAGCCCTCCGAATTCGATTCAGAGTATCAGTTCAAGAGTAAGAAATTCCCGCTTGTTCGTTCACTGAAGGTACCCGAGATAAACATTGGATAGGAATTCCGGGCACACCGGGCCTTGGAATCAAGTGCTGTCAGAAACAGCGTTCTTGTAAAATCCAATAGAAAAATAAGAAAAAAATTTCCTGGAATTTTACTGGTCTTTACAAAAAAAAGGACCATCGAGTCATTATTTTAAAAAGAACAAGGCCATATACCATAGCTTTGTAGTTCACTCCATATCGAGTATTAGTTTCAAATTCAAGAAAGAACATAAGAAATAAAATAAATTTTCATATTCCAGAATGATAGGGCATGGGGGGTGTCGACCTCGGCATCCGAGGTGTTGAGGATTGTGGGGGAGAGCCATCGGGAACGAAGGGAGGAGGTGGGGAGGCCACTCAGAGCAGCTTCGTTGGAGGAGGAGGGGCGCGATGAGGAGGTGTCGTGGATATTGAGGGCTGTTGGAAAGGAGGTGTCGGGGAGGAGCCATCGGGGAGGGGTCGGGAAGGAAGAGAGGAGGTGGGGAGGCTGCTCGGAGCAAATTATCTGGATAAGGAGGGTCACAGTGAGGAGGCTTTGGGGTGGGCGTCGAGCTGTTGAGGGGTTTTGTGGAGGATGGATCGAGTGGAAGGAAGAAGAAATGAATGGGTCAGGGAATTTAGCCACGGAGCTGTGGCTAATTGTGCTGGTGTAGCAATGGATTTTTAAATCTGTGTCTTTATAGGAATGGCTATAGCTCAATTTCCTAGTAGTATATATATATACACACACACACACATACATTATATAAGTATATAAGTATTCATATATTTGTGTTTGAAATAAAGTGGACATTAATTTTAATTTAGATAAGGCTTATATATTGAGAAATATATTTTATATGTAAATATGTTTAATTATTTATTTATAAAAATAAATTTTTATGTGTGAATATGTAAAAAATATGTATATATTATTATATATTTGGTTTTAGATAAAATTAAATTATAAAAAATGATAAAAATTAAAAGAAAAAATAAAAATATGAATTTAAAACCTATTAATAAATTCAGTCCCCGCTAAAAAATGGAAAAAGACCCTCTTAAACGAGGCTGAAATTCCATAGAATGTGAAATAAAATTGGGTATCCCAACTAAAAACTATGTTTGGGACGGATTTTGGGTCTTTTTTTGCCTAAAATGTTTTTATAGAGGGTTGTCTTATGTCACCAGTATGTAGAGCTAATCGTAATCTTCAATTTAATATGTAGTAGATCTCAAATGGAAACCCGAATCAAAATTTTTTTAATTTGAAGAATGAGTTACTGTAACACCCGAGACTTTTATGTTATATAAATCATCAAAGGAATCTTTTTCTACACAACACTTGCTTGGCTTGCTTTACACGCAATCGCGACCTTCCTCGGTAGCTTTCTTCGTACGCAATACCGAGTTTCACTAAATAACAATATGCTATTAAAACTAGCCGTTATGAATAGTAATAACCACTTTTTGAAATTTTATAAATTTTATTTTTTCAAAATGGACTTCATTTTTGGACTCAGAATATCAAATTTAGCCTAAGGTAAAATTTTGGTACTTTTCGGATAACTTTAATATTTTGATGAATAGTGAAAATTACTAAATTTTAATTAAAAACAACTTTTTTAATCAAAAAATTTAATAGTGATAAATTATGAATTTGAGTGGTTTTAAAGTATATTTAGAATATATTTTTACCACTTAATATAATTTTGGTCATTGGACACAATGTTACAATTAAACCGAACATAAACAAGTGTCAATCTTTTGATAGTTATTATCTCTTAAAAACACGCTTTTTGTTTTGACAGCGGGAATTAATTTTAAATTAATTTCTGCCACTTCTGTGTTTTGAATTTAGAAAAATGGATTCCATATTTGGAATCAGGATGTTCAAATTGTGTAAATAGGTAACTTTTATTTTTATACATTTTGAATAATTACTACGGTAAATATTTTATTTACCATGGTTAAGGGTAAATCCGGTAAATAAGGGTTAAAAAATAAAATTATAATAATATTAAATTACCCTAAAACGTGTCTTAACCATATTGGTTGATACATGGTCGACCATGGGCATCTTTGGGTCGATTTTGGAACCCCATTGATCCACTTGTAAGTGATAATGACACATTATTTTAATTAAGTTAAAATGAATACAAAAATGATACAAGAATATATCTTTTAGCAAAACAATTGTTACATAGGGTTATATATGTTGGATTTTAGATTATAAATATTCATTAGAAAGATAAAACGATTTCCTACATAATGGTATTTTATTTGTAATTTTTATACTTTAAATAAATTAATTTATTTATGACACAATGATGATGGAGTAATTATCTTATTAATGAAATATTGACATAATTGATGTTATAAACACCAAAATAAATGTAATTTGAGACTTTTTATGAATTCCACTAATTTTCTAGGTTACTATGACATATTAATGTTGATTTAATTAACTTGGTTCGAACATTTAATTCTGTTATGACTCTCACAAAAATCATATATCAAATAGTGTCAAAATTGACACAAAATAGTTTTTAAATCAAATATTATATTATTAATTGTTATTTTATTCCTAAAAATCTAAGGTTCGGCCAAATGACTTAGATAAGGATATATATATTAATTATAAACAATTTGGGGTTCGTTTGGCATGTTATAGTAAGTGTATTAACCATATAGTGAAAGAAAACAAAAAGACATGGTAAAAGTTAAATTATTTAACTTAGAGTTAAATCTAATTGATAAGGTTAAAATAATATCCTAAACTTGTCTAAATTCTATTGGTTGATAGGATTTAGACCCATCCCCACTTTAGCTTCGAAATAAGACCCTTTGGAACCATTATAAACCGATTTTGACTTTAATATAAAATAATATTTTGAGATATTCCTAAGGTGCCCCTCTCCTCTCCTATAAAAGGACACCTCCTCTCCCTCCTCCTCACACCAATTTGAGCACTCAAGCTCGGCCAACCCCTGCCATTTTCTCCTCTCCACTTCCCTAGAATAATCCTAGAGGTCCTGGTCTTCTCCAAAGACCAATCTTAGTTCCCTAAGTGGAGGATTCAAAGAGGCGTTCCAAAGAAGAGGTAATATCCATTACCGATCTTTTCAATTTCTTTCTTCTTCAACTTCTTCTTATTTAGTTGTTTCATGATGAAATAATAACATCAGTATTACTTACATACTGATATGTTATTATAAATATGAAACAACCCTAATTCACCTTCTATCCATCCTATGGAAAAATGAAATCACCGCGCGTGCGTACGTACGGAATACCGTCTCCACGCCGTGGTGTAATCTATTTTCCACCATCACCTTACAAGGATGGGTATAATGGTGTAATGAGTAACTATATATGATTATTATGAAGTAATATTTATAATGAAATAATATATATATACTCCAATACAATTCCACGATCATAGGAACGATATCATCACTCGTGCGTACGTACGGAATACCGTCTCCACGATGTGATGCGACTCGTTCTACATGATCTTCATTTCATAATGATTATATGAATGAATTGAATGAATTAATATGGTATATACTACACTAATACCATTCTGGAAATGAATTATCTATAACCTAAAGATAAGAATAAGAATTTATTCGACAAAACACGCATAAGAACAAAAAGTTATAAAGACCCGAGTAACAAGTAACAATGAAATATTACTAACAAGAAGATAATAATATGACCATATATGATATCATATCAATATGTATGATTCTGGAATAAGTCAATAACATTATTTAAACTATTATACAGGATCTTCGGACACGAACGAAGCAAATCGGACCTAAGGTAAGGGAAATATCACAATCTCATTTTTATCCGAGATTGTTTATTCGTAAGTATTTGTTGGGGTGTATTTTATCATCCAAATCCATGTTCCCTCAATATGTAATATTGTTTCCATCCACTTTCACTAGTTTAAATCCAATTTTACCCTTCGGTGAGTTTTTAGTAAAAAAATATGAAAGGAATCTTTTGACGTTTTTCCTACGAGGTGCTTTTTGACTTTTCCGACAAAAGTACGAAGAATGTTTTTTTTAACTTATACAGCATGAATGGATTTTTAAAACATTACTTCAAAGAAGCTTCCTTTACAAGTTTTCCAGTTTATTTTTAATCAACTTCTTTTATTTTAAAGTCGTATGACATGTTATGAAAGGAAAAATGTTTTTGAAGAAGAAAGGATATTTTCCTCAAGAATGGAGTTCAAGTGTTTTATCAAAATTATTTTCCATCTAAGATAATGAAGGGTTCTGTTTTTATCCATATTATTACATTGATTTGATCATGTTGTGATGGAATTATTTTTATGAATTCCTTTATCTTATATGAATCGATTTATGATGTCATGATGTTTCAAGAATCCCATTTTTGTTACATGTGTTATGCGATGATGTATGTTTTATGATTATGTGGTACACGTAAGAAAGGATTCATTATAAGATGGGTGGGACCTATATCTCCCTCCAATGCATTGGGTAAAGATTTTATATCTCATGAGATAGACATGGCTGGAACGGAAGGCTATTTCGGTTCAGTGATACAGGACTGAAACGAGGAGTGAACTCGGTTCAGAAAGGGACTTTGTCCACTAAGATAGTCTTGGCAATGAGTCATGACTAACAAGAAATGATTTTCCATGATTATGCGTGCATGCCACAAAGTTTCAAGTTTTATGTTATGATTATTGGGATCTCATTTTCACTTCTATGATTTATTCCATGTTAAGATATTATGATCTCTTTTGCAGGTTTTGATTTTCAAAAAGTTATGATATGATTTTTATTTCCTTTATTTGCCCTTGCTGAGCATTTGAGCTCACCCTTTTATGTTTTTTTTCCCAGGTCAGGAATATGGATATTAAGTAGAATATGCTAAAAGGGACCCTAGATATGATGAAATAAATGGGAGACACTGTAGAAGATTTATGAACCAGTTGTTTATGTTTCCCAGTTTCTAAAGACACTATACCTATACGGTCCTTTGTGGTTTTGTCATATGTTGTAATAAGTGTGCTTCAATATTGAAGTATTAACAATGTATGTAAAGTATGGGTCGTTATAGTTGGTATCAGAGGAAAGGTATAGTCAACCGTTGGAAACTAGGATGTGAAAGCCTTAGTAAGAACCCTAAGGACAAGTCTAAGCATAGAACACAATATTAGTGTTTTAGAAATGTCCTTGAATAACCTAGGATAAGACCTTAAGCATGAAAATTGTATTCTTGAATTATGTGGTTTTCCTATTATAATTAGTGTTGCTCACACTATTCTTCTTGGTTTTAGTCAATGGCTGGAACCCGAAGGAACCGTGTTAATGCGGAATGCGATGGGCAATGCAATGATTGTCCCCCTGAGCAACCAAACGATATGGGAGCTGGAATGCAAAATCTTGTAGCCATGCTCACACAACTTTCTCAAGCTATGAATCATGCAGGACTTCCAAACGAGCAAAGGAAGGAGCAACATTCTGTTGAATCCTTCATGAGGCAACGTCCACCTTCTTTCAGCGGGTCTACTGATCCATTAGTTGCTGAACAATGGATTAGTACTATTGAAAAGATATTTTCAGTTCTTCAATGTTCTGAACATGATAAAGTCATCCTAGCAGTGTATCGTTTGGAAGGAGATGCGGATCAATGGTGGAATCTTGTTAAGAATACGAGGCAAAGGGATGAAATTGAGTCTATGGAATGGGACGAGTTCAAGAACTTATTTTTCAATAAGAACTTCCCTCGTATTCTCCGAACAAAGATGGAGAAAGAGTTCCTTGAACTGAAGCAAAGGGATGATGAATCTGTTAGTACCTATGAAGAAAATTTTACAAGACTTGCAAGGTACGCTTCTGGTATTATTATCCAACCTGAGAGTAAGATCGATCGATTCATTAGTGGCTTAAAACCAAGTCTTCGAAGGGCGTTTGCCATAAGGGACTTCAATAGCTACGAGGAAATCGTTCGATGTGCTCTCAAAGTCGAGATGGAGATTGGAGTAACCCATCAGTCACATGGGTTTGATAAGAAGAGGAAGATGGAATTCAAAGGAAACTCTAAAGAGCACACTGAAAAGAAGATGAAATTTCCCTTATGCTCAAAGTGTGGAAAGAAACATGGAGGGAGTTGTCTTAAAGGGACAAGTAAATGTTTTAAATGTGGAAAGGAAGGTCATCGGGCATTTGAATGTCGTGATAATGGGAAGAAGATGTCTAATGACGCAAACAAAGGAAGGGATACACAGAATGAACCTACTACACTTCAATGTTTCAAGTGCAAGGAGATGGGGAATTATGCCAATCAATGCCCAAATCCAAGGGTTGATGATGATGGTCGACGTCAACAAACTCTTAAGGCTAAAGACAAAGGAAAGTCACATGCAATTTCTATCAGCGATGTGGAGTACGATAACGATGTGGTGAAAGGTACACTTACCATCCACTCTAAAGTAGCAAATGTTTTATTTGATTCTGGATCCACCCACTCTTTTATTTCTGAAGAATTTTCTAAGGGTATCACCGTATTACCTCAACAATTAGATGTTGATTTAGCTGTGACAACACCTAATGGCACATCAATCGCATCAAAAGTTTATAATTCTTCTCCGATCGAAGTTTGTGGGAAAGTGCTTCCTGCAAATCTTGTGATCCTTCCTTTAGTGGCATTTGATGTGATTCTTGGCATGGATTGGCTTTCTCTACATGGAGCTCATATCAATTGTCAAAGAAGGGAAGTCACATTTCATATTCCAGATCAATCTACGATCGTCTATCAATGCAAGGATGAACATAACCTTCCAGTGGAAATTCCTTCCATCTTATGGGTCATGATTCCACTAAATGAAGGTTATTTATCTCAAATGGTTGGAGAGAAACTTACGATTAAGAATATGCCCATTGTACGGGAGTTTGATGATTTCTTTCCGGATGAATTACCGGGTCTTCCACCAAATCTTGAAGTTGAGTTTTCAATAGAACTCATACCGGGTGCTTTGCCTATTTCAAAGACACCTTATAGAATGGCCCCAATTGAGTTGCATGAATTGAAGAAGCAACTCCAAGAGAATCTTGATAAGGGATTCATACGCCCTAGTGCGTCACCTTGGGGAGCACCTGTTCTATTTGTTAAGAAGAAAGATGGATCAATGAGACTCTGCATTGATTATCGAGAACTTAACAAGATCACTATCAAGAACAAATATCCTCTCCCACGCATTGATGACTTATTTGACCAACTACGCGGAGCTCAATACTTTTCCAAGATTGATCTTCGTTCAGGGTATCATCAATTAAGGGTCAAAAGGGAGGATATACCAAAGACGGCTTTCCGTACAAGGTATGGACACTATGAATTTATAGTGATGCCATTTGGTCTTACTAATGCCCCTGCTATCTTCATGGATCTAATGAATAGAGTCTTTAGAGACTATCTTGATCAATTTGTGGTAGTCTTTATAGACGATATTCTTGTCTATTCAAAGAGCAAGGAAGAGCATGAAGATCACTTGAGAATTATATTGAAGACCCTGAGAAAAGAGAAGCTTTATGCAAAATTTACCAAGTGTGAATTTTGGCTTCAAAAAGTTGCATTTTTGGGTCATATAATCTCAAAAGAGGGGATATCTGTGGATCCAGCAAAAACAGAGGTTATCGAAAGATGGTCGAGACCAACAACAGTAACTGAGATCCGAAGTTTTCTTGGTTTGGCTGGATATTATCGACGTTTTGTAAAATATTTTTCACGATTATCTAATCCAATCACCAAGTTGACTCGGAAAGGAGTTAAGTTTGTCTGGACAGAGGAATGTGAAGAGAATTTCAAGGAGTTGAAAAGAAGGTTATCCAGTGCACCTGTGCTCACACTGCCTTGTAGTGGAGAAAGGTTTGTGATCTACAGTGATGCATCCAAGAAGGGATTGGGGTGTGTTCTTATGCAAAATGATATGGTGATAGCTTATGCCTCACGACAGTTGAAAATCCATGAACAAAATTACCCAACACATGATTTGGAGTTGGCTGCGGTAATCTTTGCATTAATGATTTGGAGGCATTACCTTTATGGTGAAAGGTGTGATATTTATACTGATCATAAAAGTTTAAAGTATATTTTCACACAAAAGGAGTTGAATATTCGTCAAAGAAGATGGTTGGAGCTGATTAAGGATTATGACTGCTCAATCCATTACCACCCTGGGAAAGCAAATAAGGTGGCAGATGCATTAAGTCGACAAGACCATGCTAGTTTATCCATGATGAGGATCACAAAAGATCCAATATTTATGGATTTACAAAGGATGGATCTTGGAATTATAATGGAAGGGGAAAAATCTTATCTTTCTCAAATGAATGTTCAACCATCTATACATGTGAAGATTAAAGAGGCACAGAAAGAAGATGTCGAGTTACAAAAGAAGGTGAGAAATGTTCCTGAATTCAACCTTGATTGTGATGGGATAATAAAGTTCAGGAATCGGGTTTGTGTTCCTTCCATCCCCGAATTAAAGAAGGAGCTGCTAGATGAGGCTCATAGTTCTTCATTCTCTATTCATCCTGGAAGCACGAAGATGTATAGGGACCTGAAAGAGTACTTCTGGTGGGATGGCATGAAAAGAGATGTTGCTGAATATGTCTCTCGATGCTTGGTTTGTCAACAAGTTAAAGCTGAGAGACAGAAGTCTAAGGGGATGTTACAATCATTACCCATACCTGAATGGAAATGGGAAAACATTACTATGGACTTTGTCACAGGACTTCCTAAAACATCCAAAGGCAATAATGCTATCTGGGTCATAGTTGATCGTCTTACAAAGTCTGCACACTTCATTCCTATTAGAGAGGATTTCTCTCTAGATCAGCTTGCCAGGATATATGTAAAGGAAGTGGTAAGATTGCATGGAGTACCACTTTCTATTGTATCTGATCGGGATCTGAGATTTACCTCGAAGTTTTGGCGAAGTCTTCAGCATACTCTGGATACAGAGTTGAGTTTCAGCACTGCTTATCATCCCCAGACAGACGGTCAGTCTGAGAGAACAATTCAAACCCTAGAAGATATGTTGAGAGCTTGCTCTATTGATTTCAAAGGAGGTTGGGATCAACACCTACCTTTGGTGGAGTTTTCTTATAATAATAGCTTTCACTCCAGTATTCAGAAGGCTCCTTATGAAGCTCTCTATGGAAAGAAATGCAGGACTCCAACTTGCTGGGATGAAGTTGGGGAAAGAAAACTATTAGGACCTGATCTCGTTGATGAAATGGCAGAAAAGGTCAGATCTATTCAACAACACATAAGAGCAGCTCAGAGTCGACAGAAAAGTTATGCCGACAACCGAAGAAAAGACCTAGAGTTTGAAGTGGGTGATAAAGTGTTCTTGCGAATATCTCCCTGGAAGAGGGTTATGAGATTTGGAAAGAAGGGGAAGTTGAGCCCTAGATATATCGGTCCTTTCGAAATACTGGATCGTGTTGGGAAAGTAGCTTACCGATTGGCGCTTCCACCGAATCTCTCTCAAGTTCACGATGTGTTCCATGTATCTCTCCTGAGAAAGTACATACCAGATCCTTCACATGTACTCAGCTCAGAAGTTGTACCGCTGGAGCAGGATCTTTCTTATGAAGAACAACCGATAGAGATTCTGGATCATAGCGAAAAAGTCCTACGAAACAAGACCACTCACTTGGTGAAAGTTTTATGGAGGAACCACCAACTTGAAGAAGCTACATGGGAGCTTGAGGAAATGATGAGGGAGAAGTATCCTCATCTGTTTGTTACAAAGTGACGAATTTCGAGGGCGAAATTCTTTTTAAGGGGGGTAGAATGTAACACCCGAGACTTTTATGATATATAAATCATCAAAGGAATCTTTTTCTACACAACACTTTCTTGGCTTGCTTTACACGCAATCGCGACCTTCCTCGGTAGCTTTCTTCGTACGCAATACCGAGTTTCACTAAATAACAATATGCTATTAAAACTAGCCGTTATGAATAGTAATAACCACTTTTTGAAATTTTATAAATTTTATTTTTTCAAAATGGACTTCATTTTTGGACTCAGAATATCAAATTTAGCCTAAGGTAAAATTTTGGTACTTTTCGGATAACTTTAATATTTTGATGAATAGTGAAAATTACTAAATTTTAATTAAAAACAACTTTTTTAATCAAAACATTTAATAGTGATAAATTATGAATTTGAGTGGTTTTAAAGTATATTTAGAATATATTTTTACCACTTAATATAATGTTGGTCATTGGACACAATGTTACAATTAAACCGAACATAAACAAGTGTCAATCTTTTGATAGTTATTATCTCTTAAAAACACGCTTTTTGTTTTGACAGCGGGAATTAATTTTAAATTAATTTCTGCCACTTCTGTGTTTTGAATTTAGAAAAATGGATTCCATATTTGGAATCAGGATGTTCAAATTGTGTAAATAGGTAACTTTTATTTTTATACATTTTGAATAATTACTGCGGTAAATATTTTATTTACCATGGTTAAGGGTAAATCCGGTAAATAAGGGTTAAAAATTAATATTATAATAATATTAAATTACCCTAAAACGTGTCTTAACCCTATTGGTTGATACATGGTCGACCATGGGCATCTTTGGGTCGATTTTGGGACCCCATTGATCCACTTGTAAGTGATAATGACACTTTATTTTAATTAAGTTAAAATGAATACAAAAATGATACAAGAATATATCTTTTAGCAAAACAATTGTTACATAGGGTTATATATGTTGGATTTTAGATTATAAATATTCATTAGAAAGATAAAAAGATTTCCTACATAATGGTATTTTATTTGTAATTTTTATACTTTAAATAAATTAATTTATTTATGACACAATGATGATGCAGTAATTATCTTATTAATGAAATATTGACATAATTGATGTTATAAACACCAAAATAAATGTAATTTGAGACTTTTTATGAATTCCACTAATTTTCTAGGTTACTATGATATATTAGTGTTGATTTAATTAACTTGGTTCGAACATTTAATTCTGTTATGACTCTCACAAAAATCATATATCAAATAGTGTCAAAATTGACACAAAATAGTTTTTAAATCAAATATTATATTATTAATTGTTATTTTATTCCTAAAAATCTAAGGTTCGGCCAAATGACTTATATAAGGATATATATATTAATTATAAACAATTTGGGGTTCGTTTGGCATGTTATAGTAAGTGTATTAACCATATAGTGAAAGAAAACAAAAAGACATGGTAAAAGTTAAATTATTTAACTTAGAGTTAAATCTAATTGATAAGGTTAAAATAATATCCTAAACTTGTCTAAATTCTATTGGTTGATAGGATTTAGACCCATCCCCACTTTAGCTTCGAAATAAGACCCTTTGGAACCATTATAAACCGATTTTGACTTTAATATAAAATAATATTTTGAGATATTCCTAAGGTGCCCCTCTCCTCTCCTATAAAAGGACACCTCCTCTCCCTCCTCCTCACACCAATTTGAGCACTCAAGCTCGGCCAACCCCTGCCATTTTCTCCTCTCCACTTCCCTAGAATAATCCTAGAGGTCATGGTCTTCTCCAAAGACCAATCTTAGTTCCCTAAGTGGAGGATTCAAAGAGGCATTCCAAAGAAGAGGTAATATCCATTACCGATCTTTTCAATTTCTTTCTTCTTCAACTTCTTCTTATTTAGTTGTTTCATGATGAAATAATAACATCAGTATTACTTACATACTGATATGTTATTATAAATATGAAACAACCCTAATTCACCTTCTATCCATCCTATGGAAAAATGAAATCACCGCGCGTGCGTACGTACGGAATACCGTCTCCACGCCGTGGTGTAATCTATTTTCCACCATCACCTTACAAGGATGGGTATAATGGTGTAATGAGTAACTATATATGATTATTATGAAGTAATATTGATACTGAAATACTATATATATACTCCAATACAATTCCACGATCATAGGAACGATATCATCACTCGTGCGTACGTACGGAATACCGTCTCCACGATGTGATGCGACTCGTTCTACATGATCTTCATTTCATAATGATTATATGAATGAATTGACTGAATTAATATGGTATATACTACACTAATACCATTCTGGAAATAAATTATCTATAACCTAAAGATAAGAATAAGAATTTATTCGACAAAACACGCATAAGAACAAAAAGTTATAAAGACCCGAGTAACAAGTAACAATGAAATATTACTAACAAGAAGCTAATAATATGACCATATATGATATCATATCAATATGTATGATTCTGGAATAAGTCAATAACATTATTTAAACCATTATACAGGAGCTTCGGACACGAACGAAGCAAATCGGACCTAAGGTAAGGGAAATATCACAATCTCATTTTTATCCGAGATTTTTTATTCGTAAGTATTTATTGGGGTGTATTTTATCATCCAAATCCATGTTCCCTCAATATGTAATATTGTTTCCATCCACTTTCACTAGTATAAATCCAATTTTACCCTTCGGTGAGTTTTTAGTAAAAAAATATGAAAGGAATCTTTTGACGTTTTTCATACGAGGTGCTTTTTGACTTTTCCGACAAAAGTACGAAGAATGTTTTTTTTAACTTATACAGCATGAATGGATTTTTAAAACATTACTTCAAAGAAGCTTCCTTTACAAGTTTTCCAGTTTATTTTTAATCAACTTCTTTTATTTTAAAGTCGTATGACATGTTATGAAAGGAAAAATGTTTTTGAAGAAGAAAGGATATTTTCCTCAAGAATGGAGTTCAAGTGTTTTATCAAAATTATTTTCCATCTAAGATAATGAAGGGTTCTGTTTTTATCCATATTATTACATTGATTTGATCATGTTGTGATGGAATTATTTTTATGAATTCCTTTATCTTATATGAATCGATTTATGATGTCATGATGTTTCAAGAATCCCATTTTTGTTACATGTGTTATGCGATGATGTATGTTTTATGATTATGTGGTACACGTAAGAAAGGATTCATTATAAGATGGGTGGGACCTATATCTCCCTCCAATGCATTGGGTAAAGATTTTATATCTCATGAGATAGACATGGCTGGAACAGATGGTTATTTCGGTTCAGTGATACAGGACTGAAACGAGGAGTGAACTCGGTTCAGAAAGGGACTTTGTCCACTAAGATAGTCTTGGCAATGAGTCATGACTAACAAGAAATGATTTTCCATGATTATGTGTGCATGCCACAAAGTTTCAAGTTTTATGTTATGATTATGGGGATCTCATTTTCACTTCTATGATTTATTCCATTTAAGATATTATGATCTCTTTTGCAGGTTTTGATTTTCAAAAAGATATGATATGATTTTTATTTCCTTTATTTGCCCTTGCTGAGCATTTGAGCTCACCCTTTTATGTATTTTTTCCCAGGTCAGGAAGATGGATATTAAGTAGAATATGCTAAAAGGGACCCTAGATATGATGAAATAAATGGGAGACACTGTAGAAGATTTATGAACCAGTTGTTTATGTTTCCCAGTTTCTAAAGACACTATACCTATATGGTCCTTTGTGGTTTTGTCATATGTTGTAATAAGTGTGCTTCAATATTGAAGTATTAACAATGTATGTAAAGTATGGGTCGTTATAGTTACGTTTTCAATTTATTTTAGATCTTTTATTAAATATTTTATTTTTTGTGTCTTTAAATTATTATTAAATGATTATTACATGATAATAATTTTTAAATTATTATTAATTAATAATATTTTTTAATGTATTTAATAAACCATTTTTACTGAACATCTTATATATTAGGTGTAAATGTATATCTATACTTTTCTAAAAAATATTTAAAAAATATAAATTATATTTATATCAATATCAATATATTTATATATATTAATATATTATATTTTATAATAATTTTTTGGTTATGGATTTTTATTTTTTTCGTGAACATTATTATTAGTATAGGTTGGGAAAACCCCTATATTAAGAAAAGCAGAATCACTTTTGAGCTGGATTGAGATAGAACCCATTGCATGATGGAATCCCAAAACACAACATGCCCCAAAAAAACACATGGAAATTGTAAATGGAAGTAAATATAATTACCTCAATTCAAATCCATAGAGCCTGAAATACTATGGTATAGAAACCTATAATTAGATTTGTTTGAAATCCATCAAGGTATCTATCCATCCATTTGAACACCAACCTAGAAACCCAAACCATAGCTTCCATTGGGAACTATGGGGAAGATCATCATGGTGGACGTAAATGTTGATAATGGAGACAATCTACCTGAAAAATCACCATTCCCAACTAGAGCGGGTTCTTCCACTCATGTCATCGACTCATTCCTCGAGTAATGATTGACCCTCATTATCATCCCTCACCATCGCACCTAGGTATGATTCTTTCATTTAGTCACTATGATGACCAGAGGCCTTCTTTTTCCTCTAGCCCTAGAGCTTTCCTACAAACCCCCACCACCGAGCAGGAGTTCAGATCTTGCCATTTACCCCTACGTTAAGTTTACATTAATTTTTTTATTTTCAGGTATTTGAAATTAATATACATTCATATTGATTCAATAATTTAGAAAAATGATCCATAAGACATTTGTGATGTGTACGAATCCTCCCCACCTCAATCTAATGCATGGGGTGAGCGGTATGACTCTACTACTGTAGATATGGCCATTATCTGCTTGTAAAACGGGCATTTACAGTGCTAAGAGGCATTATTATCCCAAGAAAAATTAAAAGGGGTCATTTTTATCATCTCTAAAAAACTGCTATTAAAGGACCCGTTTATCAGTGCTAGGAAATCACTGATTAAAGGGACCTTTATCAATGTTTTTTTAGCGCATATAACAGTCATAAAAAATAATTTTTTTCTATAAATTGGAGGCTGGTACCACCCCCCTTTTATTTACCCTCGATCCCCCCTTTTAATAGTGCTTTTATAGCCTCACACCCCTTCAATGGCTTGGAATCCCCCCACCATTTAATAGTAGTAGGGACCTACATTTCCCACCCGCGCACACCCCTTAGTTGGGTTTCGAAACTAAGACCCCCCCTCATAATCTCAGTTATTTTCTACTCCAATATGTCATTTTATTTTGTATTTTGTGATACATCTATATATTTATATTTATTTCCTTAATTTTTTTATCCATATATTTATACATATTGATTTATATATATATTTAAATACATTTTTAAAATATGTGTTTCTGTGTGTGTGTGTGTGTGTCTAAAAATATATACAAATATATATATATTTACATATGTGTGTGCATATAAAAATATAATTTTACATATTTGTAAATAATTATATATATTATATGTTAATATTTATATACGTACTTTATAATATATAGATAAATATATATCTGTATGACAATGCACACAAAAATATATTTATATACATACATACATTATATATAGACTAATAATATATATATATATATATATATATATTAAATAAAATGGATATTATTTTTTATTTAGATAAGGGAGGAGGGTCGGTCGTGTTTGTGCGGTCTGGCACCCTCTCGTTAATCGATATCAAATGGTCATAATACATGAAGAACGTCAAGGTTGTAATCAAGAAGAAAATTAATAAACCCCTACCTCATCGAACAAGTTGAGTGAGGATTCGTCGTGGAGATAACCATCATGGCGGGAGACGTCGTGAAAGGAGACGTCGCGGAAGGAGATATCGCGGAAGGAGATGTCGACCTCTGAGGAATCTAGCGTTCTTCACGTTCTTCGTGTTCTTCGTGTTCTTCGATGAAGAAGTTGAAGATCTTCATGCCTCTCTTAGCTTTTCTCCCAAAGCTCTCAAGCAACAAGCATCCAACCCAAAATAGAATAAGTCCCTTACATATTTTATTAACACAACTTAAAAATTTGAATTTCAAACATTCACATTTAACTAAATTAATTAAATAACTTATGATATCAATTTAATAGGGAGTTGAGGGAGTTAGAGAATATGAAGGGGTGGGTTTAGTGTGCGACCCACCACCCTCATAACCTCCCATGGGATGTTGGGTGGTTTCCCCCAACTTCCACCCAAGGTTTTAACCACATATAAAATTAAAATTGTTGTTAAATTTTTATTTTATCTTCCACACTTTTTTTCAACTTCTCTCGTGAAAACGCATCTCCGGAAAAGGTGTTCCTAAGCAAAAACTGGCACTACGATTACATCGGTGCCCTCAGAATTCGATTCAGAGCACCGGTTCAAGAGTTAGAAATTCCCTCTTGTTCGTTCACTGAACGTACCCGAGATAAACTTTGGATAGGAATTACAGGCACACCAAGCCTTGGAATCAAGTGCTGTCCGAAATAGCATTCTTGTAAAATCCCATAGAAAAATAAGAAAAAAAATTCCTAGAATATTATGGGTCATTACAAAAAAAATAGGACCATCGAGTCATTATTTAAAAAAGAACAAGGCCATATACCATAGATTATTAGTTCACTCCATATCGAGTATTAGTTTCAAATTCAAGAAAGAACATAAGAAATAAAATTAATTTTCATATTCCTGGATGATAGGGCGTGGGGGTGTCGACCTCGGCATCCGAGGTGTTGAGGATTGTGGGGGAGAGCCTTCGGGAACGAAGGGAGGAGGTGGGGAGGCCACTCAGAGCAGCTTCATTGGAGGAGGAGGGGCACAGTGAGGAGGTGTTGTGGATATTGAGGGCTGTTGGAATGGAGGCGTCAGGGAGGAGCCATCGGGGAGGGGTCAGGAATAAAGAGAGGAGGTGGGGAGGCTGCTCGGAGCAAATTCTCTGGATAAGGAGGGTCACAGCGAGGATGCTTCGGGGTGGGCGTCGAGCTGTTGAGGGGTTTTTTGGAGGATGGATTGAGTGGAAGGAAGAAGAAATGAATGGGTCAGGGAATTTAGCCACGGAGCTGTGGCTAATTGGGATGGTGTAGCAATGGATTTTTAAATCTATGTCTTTATAGGCATGGCTATATCTCAATTTCCTAGTAGTATATATATAGACACACACACACACACACACATTATATATTATATAAGTATTCATATATTTGTGTTTGAAATAAATTAAACATTAATTTTTATTTAGATAAGGCTTATATATTGAGAAATATATTTTATATGTAAATATGTTTAATTATATATTTATAAAAATAAATTTTTATGTGTGAATATCTAAAAAATATGTATATATTATTATATTTTTTTTTAAATAACATTAAAATATAAAAAATTATAAAAATTAAAAGCCAAAACTAAAATATGAATTTGAAACCTATTAATAATCTCATTCCCCGCTGAAAAATGGAAAAAAGACCCTCTTAAATGAGGCCAAAATTTCTTAGAATGTGAAATAAAATTGGGTATCCCGACTAAAAACTATGTTTTGGACGGATTTTGTGTCTTTTGTGCCTAAAAAGTTTTTATAGAGGGTTGTCTTATGTCACCAGTATGTAGAGCTAGTCGTAATCTTCAATTTAATATGTAGTAGATCTCAAACGGAAACCAGAATCAATTTTTTTTTTCATTTGAAGATTGAGTTATGTTTTCAATTTATTTTAGATCTTTTATTAAATATTTTATTTTTTGTGTCTTTTAATTATTATTAAATGATTATTACATGATAATAATTATTAAATTATTAATAATTAATAATATTTTTTAATGTATTTAATAAACCATTTTTACTAAACATCTTATATATTAGGTGTAAATGTATATCTATACTTTTCTAAAAAATATTTAGAAAATATAAATTATATTTATATCAATATCAATATATTTATATATATTAATATATTATATTTTATAATAATTTTTTGGTTATGGATTTTTATTATTTTCGTGAACATTATTATTAGAATAGGTTGGGAAAACCCCTATATTAAGAAAAGCAGAATCACTTTTGAGCTGGATTGAGATAGAACCCATTGCATGATGGAATCCCAAAACACAACATGACCCAAAAAACACATGGAAATTGTAAATGGAAGTAAATATAATTATCTCAATTAAAATCCATATAGCCTGAAATACTATGGTAGAGAAACCTATAATTAGATTTGTTTGAAATCCATCAAGGTATCTATCCATCCATTTGAACACCAACCTAGAAACTCAAACCATAACTTCCATTAGGAACTATGGGGAAGATCATCATGGTGGACGGATATGCTGACAATGGAGACAATCTGCCTGAAAAATCACCATTCCCAACTAGAGCGGGTTCTTCCACTCATGTCATCAACCCATTCCACGATTAAGGATTGACCCTCATTATCATCCCTCACCATCACACCTAGGTATTATTCTTTCATTTACTCACTATGATGACCAGAGGCCTTCCTTTTCCTCTAGCCATGGAGCTTTCCTACAAACCCCCACCACCGAGCAGGAGTTCAGATCTTGCCATTGACCCCTACATTAAGTTTACTTTAATTTTTTTATTTTCAGGTATTTGAAATTAATATATATTCATATTGTTTCAATACTTTAGAAAAATGTTCCATAAGACATTTTTGATGTGTAGGAATCCTTCCCACCTCAATATGATTCATGGGGTGAGCTGTATGACTCCACTACTGTAGATATGGCCATTAACTGCTCATAAAACGGGCATATATAGTTCTAAGAGGCATTATTATCCCATGAACAATTAAAAGGAGTCGTTTTTATCATCTCTAAAAAACTACAAATAAAGGACCCGTTTATCAGTGCTAAAAATCACTAATTAAAGGGACCTTTATAATTGTTTTTTAGCGCATATAACAGTCATAAAAAATAATTTTTTTCATTAAATTGGAGGTTGGTACCTCCCCCCTTTTATCTTCCATCAATCCCCCCTTTTAATAGTGCTTTTCTAGCCTCACACCCCTTCAATGGCTTGGAATCCCCCAACCATTTAACAGTAGTAGGGACCTACATTTCCCACCCGCGCAAACCCCTTAGTTGGGTTTCGAAACTAAGACCCCCCTCATAATCTCGGTTATTTTCTACTCCAATATGTCATTTTATTTTGTATTTTGTGATACATCTATATATTTATATTTATTTCCTTAATTTTTTATCCATATATTTATACATATTTATTTATATATATATTTAAATACATTTGTAAAATATGTGTTTCTGTGTGTGTGTGTGTGTCTAAAAATATATACATATATATATATTTACATATGTGTGTGCATATAAAAATATAATTTTACATATTTGTAAATAATTATATATATTATATGTTAATATTTATATACATACTTTATAATATATAGGTAAATATATATCGGTTTGACAATGTGCATAAAAATATATTTATATACATACATACTTTATATATAGACTAATTATATATATATATATATTAAATAAAATGGATATTATTGTTTATTTAGATAAGGTTTATATATTTAGAAATATACATCATATGTAAATATGTTTACATATATATTTATAAATTTAAATTTTTATGTGTGAATATATACAAAATATGTATATATTTTTATATATTTGATTATAAATAAAACTAAATTTTGAAAAATGATTAAATTTCATAACATTAATATCAAAATGAATGTAATACATGTGAATAAATCCATTCCCCACTGAAAAACGGGAGAACACCCCCCATAAATAACGCTATAAATTGATTGAATGTTAAAAAATTTGGAAGAACCGACTAAAAACTCGGTTTTAAATCCATTTTAGGGATTATTTGGGCCTTAGAAGACATAATAGGGGATTCCACCAATTTAGTGTGTAGATATTGGCACAAGATTAGATTTTATATGTGGTAGAGCTCAAAGAGACACTCGAATCGAAATTTAGGACCTTTTGAAATCCGTGTTTTGTTTTCAATTTATTTTATATTTTTTATTAAATTTTTTATTTTTTCTGTCTTCAAATTGTTAGACAATGACAGTTACTCAATAATAACTAGAAATTTATTAATTAATAATATTATTTTAATTACTTTATAAGACATTTTCCCTAATTGTATTATATGTTATTTGTAAATGTATATTTAGTAATAAAGAAAACATATTTTAAAAAATATATATTATTTTTATGGAAATATAATTTTTTTAAAACATACCATTTATTAGTTCTCGGAAAAAAACACTGATAAATCCCCCCTTTATCAATTCTACTAAAAAACACTAATAAATGAAGTCCCATTAATAGCCCTAAAAACATTAATAAAGTGTTACTTTTATCAGTGCTAAAAACACTTATTAAGGGTTTATCTTTAAAATCAATTTTAGCGCTGTTAAAAGAATCTTTTATCAGCAGTTTTGTAGCACTGATAAAGGTACCCCCTTTATCAACGCATTTTTTATCATTGTTAAAGGGTGGCCCTGTGTAATGTGGTTTTTGTGGTAGCGATCCATGTGTGTACTTTTGTTTAAAAATTTCCATTTAAAAATATATTATTTGATATTTATATTTATTTTGTTTCATTATAGAATTATTAAAAAAAATTGTGTTCTTATATAGGTGAATTATTTTGCTCGGGTAGGGGTGGTTTTTTAGAAACTGATACCATGATTAGGCTTTATTGAGAGGGGGTCTTAGGTGCCAAATACAATTAAACATTGATGTTTTTAAATGTCCATATTTAGAAAATGAAAATGTAATTATACAAAATATTGTTTGAAATATATATAATATGATCTTTTGTATTTCTAATTTAAATTTTATTTCAATTAAATTTTGAATTTTCATACAAGTTCATTTCTATATAGGTTTATTTGGCGCAATGTGTTGTTATTCAAAAAGCACATTGCAATAGTAGGGTGGTTATCAGCGTTAATGAAAACAATGATAATGGGGTCCTTATTTTAATGACGCTGATGACGATATTGTTTTTTTAGAACCATTAAATCACTCTGCAAGGTGTTAAAAGGTCTATATGTGGTTGTGAAAATTCAATTTTTTTGTAGTGAAAATGATATCCTTATACTGGCATAAAATGAAATGGATTTGAAAATATTGTGGTTATACAACTAATAAGTACTCATTACATCACTAGACGAGGGAGGAGGTGAATTCATGATATAATGGGATTAAAACAATATATCACCCTATATTTCATGTAGAAGCGATGACCAGTTTTTTTAAAAACAAATAATTATTTTTAAAATTATGAAAATTAAAAACAAAATTCATATTTTCCATTAATAATTTAATGAGTAAAAAAATGTACAAAACTATTTTTCGTACTGATATATTCATCCAATATTCTCTTTCAATTTAGAAAATATCATTTTTTATTAAAAAATATAAAAACTCATTTTTCATTATGAAATTCAAATAAAAAATATAAAATAAATAATATATTCACTTAAAAAAATAAAAGAAATTATTTTTCCTAAAAATAAAATAATAAACTAAATTTCATGTTATGAAAAATAAAAAAAACACCCTTTTCCATATGAAGTAATAAAAAATTATATATTCCAAATTAAGAAATATTTTATCAAAAATTTTTTTATCCCATATAAAATTTAAAAAATATCTAAATTTTCATCTTAAAACATTAATTAAAATAAATAATTTTATTTTAGAAATAAAAAATAATATATCCCTTTTGTTTATAATGAATTTGGAAATTAAAAAAGAATTTTCTTCGTTTATATTAAGATAAATTAAAATTTAACCCTTTTCAAAATGATCCCATTTTAAATTTAAAAAATAAAAAATTACCACTTTTCCATTCAAAAAAAATCATAAAATTAAATTTGAAAACATAAATTAAAAGTAAAAATTCATAAATTATTCCTTTCAAATTACTTTAGAAGTAAGGTTATCTATTTAGTTTTTAACAAAGGATATTTTTTAAAAAAAATATTTTTAATTATTTTAGATTTATTTTTAAATAGTCATTGATAGATTTTATTTTACGAGAAATTTAGTTTTTAACATAAAATAAAATAACTGAGATTTATTTAGTGAAAGGGGGATATTATATTTTCAATAAAAAAAATTTTCTTTGATTTTTAAAAGGAAGTATTTTTTATTATATTTTAAAAACGTAGTAATGAACTTTATTTACATTCACATTAATTTATTTTTAAAAAACGAGTTATCATTGAATTTTTTAACAGGAAAAATTGGAGTTGATTTGTTGATATGAGATAAGTAAATATATTTTTACTAAACCGTGTCCTGGCATGTGTGAACGATGTTCACATAAGCCATAATGCTAGTCAAAAAATAATCAATAAGTAATTGCATAAATATTTTAACATTATTTTGTTAAAAAAATAATAATTTTATTACTGATTGTAATATAAATTAATTTTGATGGATATGATATGTCATATATAATATGAAATTAATATTATTTTTTTTGGAAGAATTGGAAAATATTAAAAGGAAATTTTTGTATCCAAAAAGATGTTAAAAATAAAATCTCACAAAGTAGTTAAATGCATAAATTAGTTTCAATTAAATTTTTAATGTAAAATTAATAAATGATGTCAACATTGATGTTTACGAGGTTTAATTATGTCACATCCATGCATATGAACACATATCTACTCCATAGGTCATGGTCTCTGTGGAATCTGCATGCACAACTACATGTCTATGTAAATGATATTGGCACTTCTTAACCTCAATCCAAGAGGTAAGGGTTTCCCTCATTTACATATTTAACACACTAGGCCCCCTCATAATTGATGAATGATAACCCAACATTCTCCCCTCATAACCTCAAGGGTGATGAACAGAGAATATTTTTTTGGTGATCGGGAAATTAAAAGTGCTCAAATGCTACTATACAACAATCACTTCCAAAAAACATAGTTTTCCTTAAAAAACCTCTATCATCGATAAAAAAGTGTTGATAGTAGAGTCTCTATTAAAAGGGGGTGCCTTTTATTAGCACTCAAAAAAGCGATGCTAAATTTCCCTTTTACAAGCATTAAAAAAGCATTGATAAAAGATAAAAAATATTAATTTTTTTTGTAAATCTGTGGGTATATACCACTTTTTAATAGTGCTCTATCAACGACGCTAGGAATCCCCGCCCGCGCGCACCACCACCACCCATTTAACTTTGTTATGCGTACATCCCCCACCCTATAAAAACGTTACGCACCCCCTGCACCCACCTGCGCACCCCTGCCTCCGTTTGGATTTGAACCCGAGACCTCTCCCTCGAGCGTCTGCACAATTACCACTCACCCATCTTGTTTTGTTCTCCCTTTAATGATATATCTATATATATAGTTATATTTATTCATATATATATATAGTTATATTTATTCATATATATATATATATATTTAAAAGGTTAGGGCCGAAGCCTCATTTTATTATTAGAGCAAAGAAAAGTCCTCTTTTAACTAGGTAGAGGGAGACCCATTACATATCCCAAAGAACCAGTGGGCATGTAGCCCCTTATATAGCTCGTAGGCCCAAAATTTTGGGATAAGGCCCATTTTTTGAATAGTAAACTGGGTGCTACAGTGCCCTGCCTCCACTATAGTACCCGCCGATAAACACTAGCACTGCTGCTACAGTACCCGTCGATAATCAGTGCTACTATAGTACCTATAGCCCCATGGGTTTTGAACCCCCATTTTTCATGTAGGATTACAGGGTGCTTACCACTAAGCCAAACCCCAACTACGTGTATATATATAGTTATTTATATATATATATATATATTTTTATATTTTTTTATCATCATATTTATCTATATATTAATATATATTTATTGGATTATTTTTCAATTCATTTAAAAAATATTTTTTTGTCTATGTGTATAAATAAATAAATAAATAAATACATATATATAACAGACACACACACACACACATATCAGTTTGTTAATACGCACACACACACACACTAATATATATATATATATGCCCAAAAACCTTATATATGTATATAAATATTCATATATTAGTGTCTTAAATAAAATGGATATTAGTTTTTATTTAGATAGGTCTTCTATATTGAGAAATAAATTTTATATGTTAATATATTTATTTGTTTATTTATAAAATTAACTTTTTCATAATTCCATTGCAAATAATCTAAAATAAAATGATGTGCAATGACAAAAAGTTCATTTATGATGTCTAAATAGTTTCATCTTAAATTACGTGATTGTAAGGTTAATTTTCCCAACACTTCAGAATTTCTATTATTTATGTTGTGATTTTCCAGGATGGTTTGTTGTGATGAATTCATATCTCAAATAACTCTTTTGCAGTGAGAATCTGTCGTAAAAAACCTGTTGCAAAAGCTAATATTTTTAGTGGTATATAAATATTATAACAGAGTGATGCAAACTATATAAATAAATATACCGAAATCGTATTAAAATTTATTTATAGGTATCATATAATATAATTTATAACCATATGTTTGAGTTTATATATATGTGTGAGTGTGCACTATTATAAATTATAAAATATATAAATAATATATTGAAATATTTTTACATAAAAACTATATAATTTAAAATTTCAATTCATTTTAAATAATAATTTATTATTAACATTATTTTCATTATTTATACAAAAAAAAATTCAAAATGATATTAATCAATAAAAATATTTACTAATTTGTTTTTCTAGGATTTTCAAAGAAAATCCACGCGCCAATCAGCAAGATGAAGCCCTACTGCCCCGCACAATAGCTCAGTCTCCGCCTCCATTCTACCGGCTCGACCGCGATGAAGAAGGTCGGTCGCAAATCATCCCCGCCTCGACCGCGCTCTACCGCGTCGTGGCCGCCTGCCGCGACCGTGATCCGCCCCGCCATGACCGCCCTAGACGTCGTGATCGTGCTTCGGTCCGCACATCGGCACATCCATATCCCACCTCAACCGCCTTCCGCCTCCACCATGCCCTCCCGGTGCGACCGCACCGTGCTCCGCCCCGCATGCCTACACGTCCACATCCCGCCTCAACTGTGTTCCGCCACCACCAGGTGCTCCTAGATTGGTGCACCATCCTGATGATCCCTGAATTTGGGTACCCTGGGGGAGGAGCGATTTCCAGTGCATGGGTTTTTGTGCATTTGGGGTCTCCTACCTTGGGTACCCCTGTGGTCTGTTCCCAGGAAAATGGGACCACTGGACACTACCCACCATAATAATAATCCACATCTCTTGGCACCCCCAGGTTCTCCATTGTCGGGGTTGGGGTAGGATTCAGATCTTCTTGCTGGGGTACCCCGGGGTGGACTTCCCAGGAAAAAGGGACGGTTGGACGGGGTCCCTCATAGTCTGTTGGACGGGGTCCCTCATAGTCCTTCTCTATTCTCCATCATGATAAGATCATTGCATTGGTGATAATTCAAGACCTCATCATCCGATTCATCATGAGTCATGGGACTCCAATTGACTGCTCCTGATTTTTACCTTTTCTAAGGATGTTCCACCAAAACACGACTTCCACTGGGTTCCAATCCATATTTGTAACATCTTCATCATCACACAGTGAGGGGTTTTGGAGAAGAGGGTAATCTGATTCAGAGGGTTATAGTTTTAAAACACACCCTCCACCCTTATATAGTACCATCATCCTTTATTTTTGTGATACCCAAATATTTTATTTATAACACCAATTAATATGAGTAATTACCCAACCCTATTTATTGAATGTTAATTATTTTATTAACCGAATATTAAAAAGATAGTAAAACTTCCCAATTTATTTATCTATTTTGAGTATTGTTCATATTAAATTTAAAAATGAAATCTAAATTCTAATCATACTAAAATAATTATTATTAACTGAATAATGATTTTTTTTGAAATGTTAATAAAATAGTAAAATTTATTTGATTTCTATGATATCATTTGATTTTAGATTTATAAATAAATTTTAAAATTAAAAATAATATATGTCTCATTAATTAATCTGGTTTGGGCAGTTAAAAGTGTGTTTCAAAATATAATAGAATATATTTAAAAATAGTGTTTTAAAAAATAAATGGGTTGTAAATGGATTTGTGTTTGATAAAATAAAACGGGTTAGGATTCAATTATCCAACATTTCATGCATACATGATGGGTCAACATCCCTAATTTTGGGTGATTTTTAATGAACATTTAACCCTAATTATCAAATTTGCAGATTTTAATAATATTGATGATTTCTAATTTAATAATTTATAATTGATTTTGAGAATATTTGACTCGCATCTAATATTTAATGTATGTTTTAATTCAATAATCTAACATTGAATCATGTCAACATTTATATAACATTTAGTGTATATATATATATATATTTGCAATCTTTTGAATTTTTATCTAACCATTAATAATTGGAAATATATTTTTGTAGAGATTACCCCCCAAGGGGTGGGCAATGAGGTGGTCAACAGAAGTACTATTTGGAAACTGAATAAAAAAGAACTAACGGGTTATACTAAAATGAGTATTGGTTAGTAAAAATTTTATTTGGATAATTTAATTTTTTGGTCTTGATTATTAATTCTAATAACCAAAAACTGATAAAATAACTGAATTTATCATTTTTTATTTATTTATAAATTAAATATTTAAAATAATTTATAACACCTATTATAACACAAAAAATAAATTTTTATATAAATTTATATTTGTTTTTAAATAAGTTGTTTGTTTGCTAAATTTGAGGATTTATATATAATTTTTAGTTTTTGTTCAACAAAATTAGGGTAGATATTTTTTTTTAAATGTAAGGTTTTTTTAGTAGGCTTTCTACGATGATCAACATTTGTATAAAGGTCTCTCCACCCGATAAAAACAATTTTTATCTTAGTAGCAGTTCATAATAAAATTAAAAAAATTAAAATTTTGGGATATATAATTCACATATGATAATTTATATTGTTAATTACTATATATATTAATGATATTATAATTCATACTACTAATTATATTATTATATATTATATTGAAAATTTTAAATTAATTATAAATTAAAATTTTAATTATTTATTAATAATTTAATTATCAATTTTTAATTACAATGTATATTAACTATCTTTGTAAATTATATTTACAATTACTAAATATATTAATGATATTATCAGTTATTGATTTTATTAATTATTTAACTAATTGATAATAATTATATCATTAAACTAAAATATCCCTTTTATATTGAAAACACAATCTTTGATTCATATAAATCAAATCATATGTCCAATTGACATGTAGCCAATTCCTAGACATCATAAATGATTTATGCATGCACTTCTAGAAAATTATCGTTTAGCGGTGGTTATTTTTTGATTTGGTGGTAGTTTAAACCACTGCTAAAGTTGATATTAGCTTTCAACAAGTGGCGAATCCTCCCATTCACTACCACAGATCAAAGCAAGGGATGCGTCAGGTTTTATCAGCGCTATGAATAAAGCACTGATGGGGGGGGGGCTTTATCACCACTATCTAAAAGTTCTGATAATTCTTACCTTTATAAGTACTAAAGAAGGGTTGATAAAGGTGTACCCATAATCATCACATTCATTATCAAAAATAAAGGGGGAATTTTTTTTAAAAAAACAATCCTCAAACCCTAGATATCAACCAAAGGAAAAGTACATAATTTTGGAGAAAATATGAAATCCATCATTTAGACCCCTAATGATTCCCAAAAGTAGCCAAAAAATGAACTGCTCGATTTCCTTCTCTCCAAGGAAAGAGAAAACAACAAGAAGATAACAAAGGAACAAAATATATGATGTTTTCGATAATGGAACCATAGGCTTGGAGGCCACCTTTATCCTCATTCAGTGCATTGATAATAACATTACAATTAGATTCGACAATAACATTCATCCAGACAAGAGATAAGATGGGCTGCATACACTTCCAAATTACCATGGCCTCTGCCACATGAGGAGACTAACCCACAATGTATGAGGAATAATGAGTCGCAATAAGAGAGAAAACGTAATCCCAAAGGATTTTCTAAAGGCCACCAAAACCACCCCTAGGGGTTGCTACATAAGAATTAATTTTGAGAACACCCAAAGGGGTGGGGAGAGCCATCTGACAGGAATTGAATGTACAAGTGAAGGTGGATGAGCCTCCTCAATATCCAACAACTGCGATCCCCAGTTTTGAATCTTTGAAGGCCAGACCATGTCATCTTTAACAATGATTATGAAAGTGAAAGCATTTAGGCAAAACCATATAATACAAACACAATTCTATTATTAGCGCTGATAAATTTTTTTAATAAAAAATATTATTAATTTATAAAAAAATTATTATATTTATATTAAAAAATTATTTTTATTTATATAAATAAAATAAAAAATGCATGTTGATAATTAATATATATTTTTTAATAATTAATATATATATATATATATAATGTTTTAAACAAGTATTAATAAGTTATAATAAAATAAATATATATTTAAAAAATTATAAAATTATAATTAATTTTTAGATAATAAATATATTTATTATATTTATTATTTTTATAAATATAAATAAATAATTACTAAATATATATATTTATAATTATAGTAATAATGAAATAAATATATGTTTCCAATGAATTTGTTCAATAAATATTTTGATGCGTGAGAATAATTGACATTCAAATATGTTATGAATTTATCACGATTGTTCATTTATACATTACAAATGTTAAAACTCACACGAATAGAGTTTTGAAATCAGTTAGTGGATAACCGATGTTAAAACCATGTCAGTGAGAGTTTTAATGTCAGCTACGCAATAAGCAATGTCTAAATGTGGGTTTCAACCTTAGTTATCAAATAATTCTTCATCCCCCTAATGTCAGATGGCTTCATCACCTCAGCTTATTTTCAAACTTAATATTGATGCAGAGATTCCTGGTGATGGCTTTGTTGACCTTATGAATGTTCTCTAGGACCATGTAGTCCCCATCATTGCGGCTCGTCGTTCCACAGAAATTTCATGTTGGTCTCCTCCCGTAGTAGTGGGAATGACTATATGGAAAGGTATTCAATTCATTTCATCTCTCAGTTGGAATGATATTATGGTCAAATATGATTCTCAAATTATTATCAACGTACTGGAGGAGGATGTAGGTGGACATGAATACTTTGGGTCTATTATAAATATCATCATATCATTGGTGATGTTATTCTATTCTTGTAGTTCTTCTTTTTTGGGGAGAGGACAATCGTACAACTAATTTTATAGCTACTTTTGGGTGTTTTGAGGGTCACATGTTGGTGCAGTTGATTCATACACATCCCAACTAACTCATGGATCATTTTCATACAATTTCATAATAATCCAAATTCATTTCTCATTTTTGTGTTGGTCAATTGCCCAATTTCCTAAAATTAATGTATGTTTTAAATAAAAAAGATGCACTTGTAGTCATACTGGTCACACTATGCCTCCTAATGAGGTGAAAAAGAATCCTTGGAATCCTAAATGATTCTTGTATTTTTACCCAAATGTATCAAAACAATCTGAATGTGTTTGCTCATTTTTTAGTATGTCACTTGTTCCTTCTTAATAAAAATAACGTCACTTTTAAATAAAAAGATGGACATAGAGTAATACAGGTCACACCGTGCGTCAGATTGAGGTAAGACTAATTTATACCCATCCAAATTACTTATGGATAGTTTTACTAATATATCAAAACAATCCAAATATTTGTTTCTTATTTTTAAGTATGTCACTTGTATTTTTTAGAAAAAAAATCATTATAAACAAGAAACACACACTTTCACTAATACCGGTCACATAGAGTATCAGTTTGACATGAGAAAAATTCCTACACAAAAATAATGATTTATGAATTGATTTATTAAATTATTAAGACAATCTGAGTGCGTTTTCTCGGTTTTTAGTGAGTGATGTATTTGGATGTAAAATGTCGATTATAAACTGATAACGGACACTTTGAGTCATACTGGTCACATTGTTTTTTGGATTGAGGTGTAGTTGATTCATATATATCTTAAATAACTTATAGATCATTATACTAAAGTATAAACCTAATTTTAATTCCTTTTTTAGTTTTTATTTGTATATTGTAATAAAATTATGATCAATTTAAAATAAAAAGTCACACTTAGACTCATACCGATCATGTCGTATGTCAGATTGAGGTGTTGTTGATTCTTACATGTCCCAAAGTAATAAAAGAATCCTAAATTCCATAGAATCCTCCAGTATAATAAATAAGCATTTCTGATTAATACTAAAAATAATTAAATTAAACATAAATAAGAAAAAATCCATTACTTCTATATATATGACATCTTCATACCATTGGTGTACATTCTATGATCAGGTATGATGCCGAATTTTTCTAAGAAAATTTTTATCATTTTATAAATTTTTTTTTGAAAGTCATAATAGTACACAAAAAATATAAATACAAAAAGGAATAATAAATATTTTAAATAAAGTAGTAATTAACTTTGAAAATACCTCTTAGGGGATGTGTGTTTTTCTGATCGAATATGATCACTCTCATAAATTTTCTAACATAATAACCATAATAATTTCCATTTGATTATTTTTCACATTGTTGAAACATTAAGGAAAATAAATAATTTTTTTATATTTTTTGGATAGTTAAATTTTATTATATATACCTTGATACTTATCCTACTGTAGAACTTGTTTGGGTCCTTGTGTGTAATGCATGTCCTCATGCCATGTTTTAGACGATATTTACACACGACCCTATAATAAAAAAATCCTAAATAAAACATAATATAAAAATATAACATGAATCATAGTTTGAAAATGTTGGGTGTAGTGTATTAGAAATTAAAAAATGTTATCATGTGTGGTTAGTTTGATGGTAATCTATGTATTGAATCCAAGAAATAAATATTTATAATATCCAAATTGATCGTAATGAGAATACATGGTTTCTTAAATACAAAAAAAAATAAATAAGTAATGAATGAAATGAAATATATATTAATTATGATTAAATTGTAGAGTTTTATCCTAAAATAATTTATATTAAGAAAATTATTTCAACCCCAGGTTTTCTTTCAAACGATTTGACAATGTTTTCCACTCTTTAATCGATTTGTTAGATTTTATTTTTGTTTTTTCGGTTGAGGTGACGTGAGGACTAAAGGGTCCAATTTTTTATTGGAAAATCCATTGAATTGTTATTGGGATATATGACTTCAAAAAATATGAAATGTATTTAGTCATAATTAACATGGTATATCAACTTTTAGAAAATTAAATCACAAAAACGTACAACATGTATACATTTACAACTGAGACACCTAGCCATTCATAGTTGACGATTTCATCTACATTATTAGAAGCAATGTAGTCAATAACATCCTATCCACACATTTTTTCTTCAAAATAAACTATGTGACTACTAAAAATTTGTAACTTTGCATCCACATAAACCTTTAGTGTTAGTAAATTTAGATATTCAATGGACATGGTAAATGTGATTTTGGAGGATCTTTTCAATCAGTTGGTTGATCCTTTAGATGTTTTAAGTCAAAATTTCATTTCACCCCCATCCCATTGTCTATTTTTAGTACCATTTGTTGGTTTATAACTTTTTTATTAAGTATTAAAGGTTTATCATAAAAAATAAATAGGAAATTAGTACCTCCTTGTCGACATAAATTTTTACTAGATTTAATGGCCATGCGATGAATATTACAATAGTTGTTCAAACTTATGAATAACTTCTTCATGAATTCGAATAGGTCAATTATCCCTCATATCATGGGATATGATAATAGAAACTCTAACAAGACCTATTGGAAGTGTTCTATTGTTTAGCACATCATTTTGGATATTGATCTCTTTATTCCTCACTACAAGGCGATGGGTGGGTGTTGATAGATATAAATCACAGTCATTATCATCCTGTATAATATCAGTACTAGAAAGGTATTATTGTATAACTGATTCACATTTTATAGAAACAGTTATTAGAACATTGATTACCTTGTCCAAGACATCTTTTCAAGGAGAATGGCTCAACTCAATGCTAGTGGGTGTGGGGAGGGATATTCATGAAATGGTTGTTCTTGAGTTCTTTTTTCTCTTTTCTTATCCCTATAAAAATTTCTAGTAACTCTCTCTGCTATTGAAATTATTTTTAATTTGTATATATTCTTTCTTTGATCTATTTCATTTCTTTATATTTATCCACCTTTGGGTTTTTAATAAAAACATGTTTTCGGTTATCCCCCCAAAACACGCACCTCTGATGTGACCATAATGTTATGTCCGCTTCAAGGCCACTAATAGTAGGTGTTCATATGATATAGGTGTTGATGATTGATGTGACTAAGATGGAGAGAAAATATAGTAAATATGTAATCATTGTAAAGTAATTTTTATTTAAATAAAGACAAATATTTATTATTTCATAATTACACATGTTTGCCTCCCTTCTTGTGTATTTTCATCAATTATTTTCCCATCTTTATTTACACATTACTCCTTACACAACACATGGTGTATATGGATGTAGATTTAGAATTGGAATCATCAATCTACATATAAATATAGGAACAAAATTATTTTGTCGTTTAATGTATTATAAAAGAGTTACTGTAGATTTAAAATACGTACCATTTTTTTCAAGTGAAGCGTACCCTGTCCTTGCTTTACTGTAGGGGTATGTTGCTTTTGCTGCTCCTCCATTATTTTCAACACTTAGTTTCTATATAATAAATTAAAAATTGTCACTCAAACTGATGATTATATGTATTGTCTAACATCATATTACTAGCCCCAATGTACTTGAAAAGACACATCAGTATGACTTCTAGTAAAAAAATCTAATGCTTGTTCTATTATCAAGTGTGCATACATAAGAAGAGGGTGTGGGGTTATTTTCCCTTAGGCTTATTTTAGATGATGAATCAATAGAATTGTGTTAATGCCTCTGTGAATCAATATATAAATAATCAATACATATTTATTATTGTATTCATCTACTATAAATGAAATCTTTAATGGATGGTGATGAATAATTCATTGTTTCATTATTTTATTTTTTAGTAAAATAACAAAATGATATCATATTTTTACTGTAATATCTTCCCACATCAGTGTATCACTACTAAAAATACGGCTTTTATTAGTGCTAAAAATGGCCTTTAACAATGCTAGAATAGCACTTTTAAAGGCAACGAAGATACGTGGTCCCCTTTATTAGCGCTCCAAAAATCGCTGATAAAGACCCCTTTAATGAGCGCTAATAGAATCACTGATAAAAGAGGTATTTTATCAGCGCTAAAAAAAGTGATGATAAAAGGGTTCTTTATCAGCACTTTCTTTTTAGTGCTGATAAAATACCAATTTTATCAGCACTTTTTTGGAAAGTGATGATAAAAGATAACAAAAAGAATTAAAAAATTAAAAAAAATCATGCCAATCGGGGGGGGGGGAATTTATAGCACTTTAGCCCCCCTTTTACATCACTTTTCCACCTCTCTCCAGCTCTCGCACACACCCCTCCACCATTTATCAACACCTGCCCCAGATTCACCAATGCACGCACATCCCTGCCTCCACTCGGATTTGATCTAGAGACCTCCCCCCTGCGTGCTTGAAGCCTTTACCACTCCCCTATATTGATTTGTTCTCCTATTAATTATATATGTATATATTTTTATATAAATTTAGTAATATTCATTTTTATAGTTATATATATATATTAATATATATATAGTTATATTAATATAAATATATATTTATATGAAAATATATATTTATAGTGATATTAATATATATATATTTATACTAATATTAATATATATATTTAGTTATATTAATATATATATATATATAGTTAGATTAATATATAGGTATATAAATATTCATATATTTGTATTTTAAATAAAATGGATAATAGTTATTGTATAAATAAAGCTAATATATTTTATATGTAAAAATATTTTTTTTATATTTATAATTAGGTTTTTATGTGTGAATATATAAATTTTTTGAATATATTGTTATATATTTGATTATAAAAAATAGTTCATTATAAAATATGATAAAATTTCAAATACATAATATCAATTTGAATGTAATAACTCATGAAAAATTCAGTCCCCACCAAAAAAATCCAATAATACCCCCTTTAACTAGGCTGAAAATCCACCAAATGTAGAACAATTTGGGTACACTGACTAAAAACACAATTTTGGAGGCCTTCTAGGACTTTTTTGACCTCGAAAAAACCATGAACTCGGTCCCCCCCAATTAAATTGACGTAGAGCTCATCGTAGGCTTTGATTTGGTATGTGGTAGAGCTCAAACAGACACCAGAATCACAAGTAATGGCCGTTTGAAGTTTGAGTTGTGTTTTCAACATATTTTGGAACTTTTTTTTAATTGTTTAAATTTTTTTAGTCTTCAAATTGTTATTAAATGTCTATTACACCATTATAATTAGAAAATTAGTAATTAAAAATATTTTTTTAATTTTTTTATTAGCCACTTTCACTAAATATCATATATATTAAGTGTAAATGTATATTTATACCTAGCAAAAATATATTTAAAATATATATATTATATTTATATCGATATAACTATATATATATTTTTAAATATTAATATATTTGTTTAATAACCTGTTTTTGGAAGTAGAACCTTTATCAGCACTTTTAAAAAATGTGCAGATAAAGACTACCCTTTATCTGCGCTACTAAAAAAATCATTGATAAAGGGGAACCCTTTTACAGTGCTAAAAAAGCGTTGTTAAAGGGGGTACATTTATCAGCTCTAAAAAATGTGCGGATAAAGGGGTAATTTTATCAGCAATTTTTTTGCGCTGATAAATGTACCCTTTATCAATGCTTTTATTAGCACTAATAAATTTACCTCCCTTTATCAGCACTTTTTCCTTAGCATAGATAAAAGGTGGCGCTGGCCTTGCCCAGTTTTTTTGGTAGTCAATTAAGCGCTGGAACAACATGGTGCCACAAAACTACTCTGGATGGCTTGCATAACCACGTGATGATTCCAATGTAACTACAAAAATATGAACTTATTGGGGATAACATGCTGGCCCCGTTCATTCCATCCGACCTCATATTTGATGCCTTTGATTTTTTCCTTTATGATTTTTCTAACACCATCAAATTGTAGAGCACCATTTTTATTTTCATCCATAGTCCTTCATCACAAAAAATTTTCTTGGATTAAACATCGTCAATATGTTGTTTCTCTAGAGGAGTAGTATCATCATGTGAAGATGGTTGTTGAACCTCAACATCAGGGGAAAAAATAGATTGAAATACCTATAATTCCATAGGATTGGGATTACTAACACATGAATAAGGTCATCGTTCCTCTACAATGAAAGCAACAATAGTTTGAAAGACCTAATGTTCCTCAGGATTGGGAACACCAGCATGTGCATAATTTATTATCTGTATAAGTGGTTTATAATTTAATATTGATTACATAAATACAAAAACGAACATATAATAACATGAGGTAACACATTGTATATTTTAAAAAAATAACCTAATTATTGAACACTCTTTTTTTAATGGATGATGTTATTTGACCCCTCTATCGACTATTTTAGTTCCTTTATTTTGGTCTCCTGTAACAAAAAAAACACCATCTCCATTAGGACCTCTATAAAATGATTGCGATTTCCTAATTAAAGTTTCACCCACAGTTGAATTTTCAACTGACCCTTTAGTGGCTTTGTTCGATAACATAACAATTGAGCACTTTCAGTTTGTGGTATCTAGAACATAAAATACTTGTACTACCAATGATTCCATTATAAATGGTTCTTCTTTTCACCCTTACTTGATAAAATAAATGTTCACTAATCCAAATTAATCTATTTTAACATCATTCATGTTATCAACATGATAGAATTGAAAAACGATAAAATGGAATGTTGAATAATATAAATCCCATATTTTTTGATGATTCAAATGTATGAAATATTCACGTCAATTGGATTTCTGTCCATAGTACCAGAAATATGCATCTCATCATCCTCAAGTGTAACACCACTATTTTTAACAGTGTTTTATTCATCATGTCTATTTGTATAGAATGTATAACCCTTAATTACAAAACCATTGTAGGATAACACATACACACATGGTCCTATGGATAACCATAAAAGTTGTTCTGATATTGAATTAGGATTTTCATCTGAATCATTAAAAATATAGTCCCAAAACCATTATATAAATTTTTGATTATGTCTATTTGATATCCATATTTTATCCCTTGATGGATTCAAATTCCTAAGAATTTCTTTTGGGTTTCAACATATGGAGAAACCTCCAAAAAATTATTCCAAACGTATAGGTGTGCCTACTCATGATCTGCAATATTGATTGTGACTACATCTGTTCCAGAAATTCTTCACCCACTAGCCACCTAGTGTGATGAGATATTGGTAGACCAATGATTTCCACACCTGACATGAATTTGGTATATAATTATATGTCTTCCTCAATAATATAATGATCTGCAATACAACCCTCTGGTCAAATTTAATATTTTATATAACAATTCAAAATATTTATATACCATTCAATGGGGAATATCCATCTATATTATATAGGACCACATAGTCTAATATCTCTCACTATGTGAACCATATAATGAACAATTATATCAATGAATTCTAGTAGGAAGAACATTTATAAATCACATAATATGATAAAAATTTCACTTTCCATAGTTTTCAATTTCACCAGATCTCTAACTTTACTGCATATAGCTTCGAAGAAGAAATAATGCTTGGTTAATTTGTAAAGTACATTCTTGGAAACAATTCAAGGTAACGCTAAATAAATTATATCTCCCAGTAAAACATGACAGTCATGTGATTTTAGAACATTTAACATTAAATCGTTTATTGACACGATATTCTTGTTATACAATTAAAACCCCTCTAGAAACATTATTTCATTCAAGAAGATGAAAAACTGATATATCTCCTACTTAGAAAGAGAGTATGCATCTAGAGGAATAAATGTTCATTTTACACCTTTCACTAGCAACAAATCTTCTCATATTCCCATGTGAACCTTGTCCAACCTATCCTTAATTCCAACCTTTTTTTCGGGTGAATTCATCAGTGTACAGATGAAACTATCACATACATGTTTTTCAGCATGCATAACATCAAGAAAACATATGTCATATAGAAAATTCCATTATGATAATTAAAAAAAAGAAACACCATTTCCAACTGATTTTCTTAAAAATTTTATATTTTTTTACCCAAAGCGGTGTCCCCATTTTTTACATTCTTAAACAGTTGATCACATATTTGTGTAAATGTTGTTTTAAGTTCTTATGAACATCCATCGAAACATGTTGTCCAAGATAGGGACATATCTCATCAGGGTAGAAATATAAAATTTCTTAGAAACATAGTATTCGATGAATGTTTCAACCTAATTGACTTTGTACCTTTTTTGAAAACGAGACACCCTTTTGTTCCTTTAATGTTATATCCATAAAAAATTTCATAAGAAATAAAGTCATTTATCATCCCTTACAATATAGATCCAAATGGGAAATATTCATTAATGTAAGAATCATACAACACAATGCCTGAATCAACTTTACCTCAATACGACACACGATTTGGCCAGTATAACTCAAAATGTCTCTTTTTATTTTAAATTGACATCGATTTAAGTAAAAAAAACATGTGACATACCTAGAATTGAGAAAAATTATTTGTATTATTTTGATATATTTGGAAAACAATCCATGGGTCATTTTTTATGTGTAAGATTCAACTGCACCTCAATATGATGCACGGTGTGACTGGTAGGACTCAAAGAGTGAATTCTTATTTTAAAATGACATTAATTTATGTAAAAAAGAATGTGAAATATTGAAAAATGAGAAAGCACATGAATATTTTTTTTGATACGTTAGTAAAAGTATCCATGAGTTTTTAATGACATATAGGGCTTAGCCTTACCTCAATACGATGGATGGTGTGGCTGGTATAACAAAAAGTTTCTCTTTTTATTTAAAATTGACATGAAATTAAGTAAAAACAACAAGTGAAATATTGAAAACCAAGAAAAAATAGGATTGTTTTAATAATTTAGGAAAACAATCCCTTAATTATTTATAGCATGTAGGAATCAGTTTCCCCTCAATACGACACATGATGTTGCCTAAATCACTCCATGTGCCTCTTTATATTTAAAATTCACAATAATTTAAGTAAAAACAGCAAGTGGGATATTAAAAACCAAGAATACGAATTCATATTGTTTTTATATTTTTGGAAAATTATTTTTTTGTGATTTTTGATGTGTAAGGATCAGCCACACCTGAATATGATACATAGTGTGGCCGGTATAACTCAAGGTGTCTATTTTTTTTTTAAAAATGACATTAATTTAAGTAAAAAAAGTGAAATACAACAAACTGAGAAAATAAATTCATATTGTCTTTATACTTTAGGAAAATTATCTATGAGTAATTGTTTATGTGTAGGAGTCAAACATACCTCAATCTGATGCATGATATGACTGGTATGTCTAAAAGTATCTGTTATCTGTTTAAAATTAAAATTTTAGTTCAAAATGTGTCACTCACTAAAAACCATGAAAACAAGCTCTGATTGTCTTGATAATTCAATACAGTGATTCATAAGTCATTTATGACATGTATTAAGCAGTCTCACATAAAAAAGATGCATGATAAAAATAGTATGACTCAAAATATGTGTCTATAGTTTGAAATTATATTTTAGTAAATAAACAAAAAGGACAAAGTGAAAAATGAGAAAACATTTTCGGATTGTTTTGTTACTTTAGGAAAAAAATTCATCAGTAATTTTTGTCAAGTAGGAATTAATTTTACCTCAATACGATGGATGTTATTTCCAGTTAACTCCAAATGTATCATTATTTAAAATTGACATTAATTTTAATAAATTAAAAAGTGACATACACAAAATCAAGAAAACACATTCCAATTGTTTTTATATTTTAGGAAAATGATCCATAACTCATTTTTAACATGTAGGAATCAAAACCACCACAATAGGACGCACAATATGACCCGTATAACTCTAAATGATTCTTTTTTATTAAATATTTACATTTTATTAATTTTTTTATTTCATATAAATTTATAATTAACTTATTTATAGTATTAGTAACATAATATTTTATTTTCTTATAGTAGTGGAAATTTTTTCTTGGATTGATATGATTTGTTCGAAAATTGATACAATGGGCAGATATTTTTGATAGGGGATCATGGGCTTCAAAATATGAAATATTAATGTTTTAGAAAGTTTGTTGGAAAATTGTAAAAGTAATTAAATAAAAAATTTGTTTGAAAATTAAATATCTATGTTTTTATTTCAATATACTTTTGGTGGAAATTTTTGTATTGATGATGTCAATTAAATTAATATAGAAGTTTTGCTTCTGGGTGAGATATTTAAATTTTATGTTTTCTTTAGGTTGTGTTGTTATATAAATATCACACTGCAGATGTCTAGGCCATTATCAGCACTAAAAACGCATTAATAAAGGAACCCTATAATCACTATGATTAATAGCCCCTTTTTATCTCTGTTAAAGGCCATTTTCACACTGTGAAAGGCCATAACTGTAGTACTGTATACCACTCATCCATATTGGTTGGTTCTCCCTTCAATGATATATCTATTTATCTGTATATATTTAGTAATATTTATTCTTATATTAGTATAGATTTATATTAATATAAATATATATATTCATTCATTCATTCATAGTAGGATAATTTATTGATCAGTAATGGGAGGGGAAATCAGTCAAGTAAGGGTGGATAAATGAAAGGAATCCCTATGGAATCATCCAAAACAAAATTAATAAACTCGGTGTGAAGAGATCACAGTGTAGAATAAATGATACAAGAACTACTTAGATTCCCCCTTGGGGCCAGTCTATCCGTAGAAAAATTCCCTTCCTTTATATATGCTTCATGGTAGCTCCACCAATAAACTAATTGCATCTTCAGGTAATATTAATGATATACCTAGGAGGTTCAAATATCCCCTGGAAAGAGTTTCATGTAACTGAAGAATTTTGATATTTATGGATGAAATATTATTAGAGAGTTAAATCTCCAAACCATTATGAAAATCCACCGCCTCTAAAATAAGAGAGCTTTCATGACCATAAAAGCTTCAAAAATAAATCACCACTAAAACATCAGAGTTATGAACAATACCTCCCCCTATAATGATGCAGAGGTTATATGAGTTGTCAGTATTGAGCTTGAAGTCGTTACACTGGGGGTTCTATCAGAACTATCTACCCAGTAAAGACCCCTGCGGAGAAAAGGATGTGGTTCACTAGCCATTCATTAAAATTATAATTGATTTTGATTTTTCACATCTTTTCAGAAGATCCCATATATCCACCACAATACACTAGACCCAAGTATGAATTTAATAGCATGAGGTAGAAAGATCATCCACTCGAGAATTATTTCTTGCATTCAGATGATCTAACAACTAGAAAAAATCAAGGTATTCCTCGTCTTCCTCTCCAATATATTCTATTCCATATAGTGAAACCATGAGAAGTTGAAGACCACACTGTCACCCACCTAAATATCAATTCCAATAATTTTCCAAAGATTTTCCCAAACCTTCTTTCCCAATATCCCTCAAAGAACATGTGTTTTACTGATTCCTCTTTTTATATACAACAACAAAAACATTATGATAACATACTTATCCATTTATGCTTAATCACATCATCGGTTGGAAGGGCACAATTTTGGATACCCCTCACAAGAATGTTGAATTTGATCAGAATTTCTTTGCATTAATGAATCATGCTCATTCCCACAATAGTATTACCTTGTAATGAGAGACAATATCCCATAGCTGAAAAAATTCACGATGATGCTCTAGTGAAGATGAGTTTATCCGGTTTAGAAGAATGTTGCATGCTGTAAAAAATCTCACACAGTTGTGCATCATGAGTGGTGTAAATGAAGTTCATTAATGAGAATGATTCAGAAAAATAAATTCTAAGAGTCAGCCACCCTGAAAATCTGAGAGATTTACCAGCCCAATTGTGGTTCCAATAATTAATCTTGCTGTATAAAATTCTTCATATATACAATATACATACACATATATATAATATATGTGTATCTGTAAGTATAATTATACATTTTTATATATATTTATATATATTTACATATATTATATATTAATATGTGTATTCATAAGTTAGAATATATAAGTAATAGATATCAATTTGTTAATACAGACACACCCTAACACACACACACACATTATATAAGTATATAAATATTCATATATTTATATTTTAAATAAAATGGATTTTAGTTTTTATTTAGATAAGGCTTATATGTTGACAAATATTTTTTATATGTAAATATTTTTAATCATTTATTTGTAAAATTTAATTTTTATCTATGAATATATAAAAAATATGTAAGTATTGTTATATATTTGGTTATAAATAGTAGTACATTGGGAAAAATGGATAATTTTTAAAGCGATAAAATCAATATGAATTTAATAACTCTGAATAAATTCAATCCCTGCTAAAAAAGAGAAAACATTCGTCTTAAACGAGGTATAAATTTCGTCGAATATTAAAAAAATTCGGTATCCCAGCTAAAAACTCATTTTTTGGCTTTTTGGGATTTTTTGCATAGAAATATGTGACAAATGGATTTTTTATGTCACTAGTGTGTAGATTCATCATAGTCTTTGATTTGATATGTAAAAAAACTTAAAAAGACACCCGTATCAAAATTTATCATCATTCGAAGATTGAGTTACATTTTCAACTTATTTTAGATCTTTTTTTTTTAATTTTTTGGGTCTTACATTTTTTATTAAATGATTATAAATTGATAATAAATAGAAAAATATTAATTAATATTTTATTTTTTAAATATTTTATATGCACTTTTCTCTAAGCATCTTATATATTATTTGTAAATTTCTACATATACTTTTCTAAACATATATAAAAAATATATATTTTATTTATATCAACATAAATATATTTATATATTAATAAATTATTATATTATTTTAATGAGTATTTTGAAATATACCTTTTATCAGTGCTAATAAAGGGGTCCCCTTTAACAATGAAAAAAATTGATGATAAAGGCGATACCTTTATCAACGCTAAAAAATGCATTGATAAAGGTACCACTTTATCAATGTTTTTTAGCAATGGAAAAGGGTGGCACTATGAAAAGCTGTTTTAGTGGTAGTTTGAACACCCAGGATTCACTGGTATTTTTCACATACTATATAGAAGTTACTTTTATGAGGATACCATCTTATAGTTAATAGAATTGGGGCTGGCGGGATGTCACACACATAGTTGAGAGTCTTACTTTTAGAATAAATCATCAAATGTTGGTAAATAATATTATTTAAAATGATATTAATATGATACATTAATAATTTTTGTGGTTAAACCATTTATTACTTTTTTTATATGTTTAAGAGGATATACACTTATAATAGTATTAGGAAATTTGCTGGTGAGACAGTAACCGATTGTGGTTAGTGTTTTTTATGTTTTTTAAATTAATATAATATAATTTTTTTATCATTTTATTTATAATTTTTCAATTATAGGATATATATTAGATATATATTTCTCATATGTGTGGGAGTTAGGATAATAAATATGGTCAGTTCAAGGCCTCATGCGAGCATGTTTTAATGAGAAAACATAGTCAATGGTGGTGAAAAGAGGTATTTAGAAAGGGATGGTGATTGAAATTGGATTAAAATCGACTTTGAATAGTTACTATAGAATTTAACTGATGTCATGATTTAGAAAAAAATAGGATTATAAACAATTGATTAATAAATTCAATGATTATTGTGAGATAGAAACAAAGTGAAAAAGTGAGGAAAAAAACACTGGATGTAATGTGGGAAATCCCCCAAATGAATGGTGTAAATAACCATTGGAAAATAGAATAATATCACTATAAACAAGTGTGGGAACAAACTATCTCTCTCTCCCTCTCAATTTCAAGGAGGAAACACACAAGAAATTATCTCTTTGCAGAGATGGAGAAACACCTCACAATATACGGCACTCAAGGATGAAGATGTGTTGCTTCAGAATCTAGTGATTAAGACCGGTCTAGAAGATACCATTTTATAGACTGCCTTCACCCTCCTTTGGCCTCCTCACTATTTAAATTATATTACAAAATAAAATTGGGAATCAATGGTATGGTTTCACCATGACGTGTCACCAAAACGTGTCCAAATGAATGCGAAGACCATCATTAATATTTCCTCTCTCCATAATGTCTTCCAATATATCTCTCACATTGATATTTGATTAAGTTCCAATAACATCTCCACAAATCATTTCTATCTTCCAAACCAACTGCTCATGTCTCTACAAGGATTATCAAGGATCTATAACATTTAAACTTTTTAGAACCAATCACCTTTGAAAAAAAAGGGATTCCTTGAAATGTGAAAGGCACTCTTACTATAAAAAAACAATGAAATGTGATCTTAATTGTGCCCGAGCTCCTATAAAAACCATTTCATCCAAATCACCTCTTTTCATGACCGTGTAAAGGCCATGTACACTGCCTCCATCATTGATAGTTCTACAAATGACTGTAACATGGAAATCCATCTCATAGATCCTCCTTCAAGAGTATACACATAACCATTAATGGATTTTCTCTGGTCAGAATCACCTGAAAAATCTGAATCAACATATCCTCTGATAGTGAAATATGATACTCCAAAACATAATGCAACATCTGAGGTTTCCCTAATGTATCTCAGGATCCTATTCACTATGATCCAATGATTTCTTCCTAGATTCTCTATGTACCAACTAACTTCTTCCACATTATGTACAATATATATTCTTGTAAAAACCATGGGGAATATTAGAATCCCCAATGTTGATTCATATGGAACATGAGACATTTACATATTCTCTTTTTCACAACTAAGACTCATCATAGAGGAAAACATGGAATTAATGGGAAGAGAGGTAGAAATTTTCTTACAGTCATTCATGTAGAAGCGTTTTAAGACATTCCAAATATAATTTTTCTGTGATATCCAAATATTTCCATTATTCCTGTCTCGATAAATTTTAATCCCAAGAATTTTGTTTGCGGGTCCAAAGTCCATCATATCAAACTCCCTAGACTAATGTGCCTTCATCTTCTGTATTTGATCATTATTGGGGCCAATAATCAACATTTCACCCATATAAAATAGTATAATGATAAAATCATTACCATATAGACCCTCTAAATAATCACAAGGATCTAAATTAAGTATGTTGTATCCAAGGATCTTGATATATGAATCCAATCACTTGTACCAAGACCTCAACACATGTTTGAGACTATGAAGAAAATTTTCAACCTCAAAACCATGTTCTCTTTACCTTATTCAGAAAAACCTTCTCATTGGAGAATATAGATTTCATCATCAAGGTCACCATGTAGAAAATTGGTTTTCACATATAGATACTATAGATGTAGAGTGCATGAAAACATAGATCACCACCACTACCTGAATATTTTTTAGTCTAGCAATACGAGAAAATATTTCATTGAAATTCAGAACATCCTTATGAGAATATCCTTTGACCACCGGTCTCACATGATATCATTCCACCTGTTCTGTTTCATCCCTCTTGATCTTGTAGACCCATTTGTTCCTAATATCCTTAATTATAAGAGGTAATGAAACACGATCACAACTCATGTTCATATACAGGGCATCATGTTCCTCCTGCATCGATGCTATCCATGATGATATATATGGACTCTGGGTGTCCTCTAAAATATGTGATAGCTCTCCATATTCTGTCAATAAGAAACTTGCAACATTTCTCTCAGTGACATAATCTAAGTTCCATATTGGCACTCTTTTCTCTCGATTTGGTCGTTGAAGTCTAGTATTATCTGGTACTTCATCATCATGATCAGAAAACTGTTTCTTCCTCTGTTTAATCATTCATCTTGACTATTGTAGTTTCTGAACTCTTTTTTTCCATGTATTTATAAATATTCATTTTCACTATGTCATCAAAATAGATGACATCTCCACTAATAATAATATTTCAGGCAATGGGATCCCACACATGATACCCCTTCACACAATAAGTGTATCCCAAGAAGATACATTCCCTAGATATTGAGTCCAACTTCGATCATTCATGGCTATGAAATAGTGCATATACATGACTTCCAAAAGTATTTAATTGTGAATAACTATCGGTTATACCATTCCACATATCCATCAGTATATTGATATCAATTTCCCCTGAAGGGGGTCGACTGATCCCATAGTAGTCAATATTTACTGATTCTACCTAGAATGTCCTGGTAAATCCTGTAGTCTTCAACATCACCCTTATTATATCCAACAAGGTTATATTCGTCTACTCTACCACTCCATTCTTCTAAGGAGTGTATTCCACCATGAACTACCTCTTGATTACTTCCTATTATAAAAATGAATCGAAATCATCGCTTGTATATTCTCCACCATGGTTAGCCCTCAAAAACATGATCTTCAGTTCAGATTCAATCTGATTTTCCTCTTTTAATGTTTTGAATATGTCAAAGATATTCAATTTCCTCTTGATTAGAAACACCCAACATCTTATAGATTAGTTATCAATGAAATATACAATCTATGTCACTCCTCCTAGGGACACAACCAGTGATTTCCAAACCTTGGAATGTTCAACTCTAAGATCTTGTTACTCGTTGTCATTGACGTTCCAAACATCAACAGGTGTTACTTACTCAAAACAAAATTCTTAAAAAATTATATGGATACCTTCATGATTATAGGAAAAAACATTTGGTCTACAAGAATCATTAGGCCTCATTCAGACATATTGCCAAGATTCTGATTACATAACCTCGTCAACCCTTCCATTTAGGTATTTGATGAGACAATTATCTCTAATTCCTTGTACATTTCACCCATAATCAACTAAAAGTTATTTTATATCTTTTTCACCTTTATCGCCACAAGTTCTCCCTTCACAATATTCAGCATCCCTTTCTCGGTGTGAGTCTATCATATGATATCATAAAATTTCCCTATGGACAAAATATTCTTCTTGAGACCCCCCACATGGTGTACTCCTTGAATGGTTTAGACTATGTTATCATTCATCTTCAGTTTGATGCTTCCAACTCCAACGCTTTTCAATTTATGATCATTTCGCTTGTAAAAAAGTCCTTATGGGATAGTTTCATATTGGTCAAACCATTCCCATAGAGATGTCATGATTCATGTTCCTCATGAGTCATTAATCCATGCGTCGTCGAGATTTTGTCTTCTTTCAGTAGACGTTGGCGCGTCACTGACTAGTACGTATCCATTTCCAGATGTACTCACAATATTTACTTCAAAGTTCTTCTCACCATCCTACCCCACTTTCTGAATTGTAACATTTTATGTTTTTCATCCTTCTCCTTGATTTAGACCTTCCATGATCTTGGTTCTCATTGGAACTACACTCCATCGTTATTTTTATTTCCATTGACAGATCATCCACATAGTGTGAAGTTGTATTTTTGTATTCCTTGTTCTTTCACCAAATTTATTCTTCAATAACCATATCTAAAACATCATTTAATAGAAACATATCCATTAGGATATTATTGGTGAGGTTTATGATAAGTTGATCACATGAATGTGTAAATCTTTGGAGTATAATCTCTGCATGTTTAGGATCCACTATTTTATAGCTCCATATTGTATGCTGTGAAAAAAGGGTGTTGAGGGAGTTTATGTGGTCAGTCACTAATGATGAATCTTCCATTTTATGAGTTTATAATTTTCTCATCAATAAATTTTTTTTATAGAGTGACTTTTCCTCATGCAGATTTGTCAGTGTCCCAAAAAAAAATTTCGTCTTGTTCTTCACAATGCATGACATGACCCCATATTCCAATGAAAAATGGATGTTGTAAATAGAATTCCTATCCATGTCACTCAATTTTTAATCTTTCACACCCACCAGTTTCTTTCCAATCACATTTAGGCTATTATCATTCCACAACACCACTTTCATCTTCATTGTACATAATGAAAAATTATTTCCATTTTTTTTTGATCTTGTATTTTGCCACCATTTGGACACATCATTGGTCCTGAATTTTCTAAGGCCAAAACCTCATTCCTCTGATACCACTTGTTAGGATACTAAACAATTGTCCAATAAATTAAATGATAATTGCGACTTATAAATAACGTGAAAAGTTAAGGAATTAAAATAACACCATATGTAACATGGAAACCCCAAAAAATAAAGTGGTAAAAAACTACAAGAAAATAGAATGATTTCACTATGGTAAAATGTGGGTACAAACTCCCTCTCCCTCAATTACAAGTTGAAAGAACACAATAAATTATATCTTTTAAAATATGGAGAAACACCTCACAAAATACCGCACTCAATAATGAAGATGTGTTGCTTCTGAATCTGATGATAAATACTGGTGTTGGAGATACCCTTTTATGACCTACCTTCACCCTCCTTGGGCTTCCCCTTTATTAAATTTCTGTTACCGAATTAAATGGGGAATCATTGGTAGGGTGTCACCATGAAGTGTCCCCACGACATTTCCAAATGAATGTGGTGACCATAATTAATATTTTCTCTCACCATAATGTCTTACTACAAAAGACATAGTGTGTATGAGATCAACATCCTTCACATCTGTAGATTATGTGGAAAGGCTATGAGATCAGGATGGGGTTGTTCAGTGATTGGATAGAGAGTAGGAAGATTATAAACCACATCATGAGTGTCGACGACAATTGTAGCATCAACAAAATGATCATATGATGGAGTATATGTGGTGAATTACAAATGGTTTAGGGATTGAGTTCCATCCATATAATGGAGTTAATCACCCACCATTATAATGACACTATTATTAGGTTCATTTTTTGTGATTTTTTATATTATAAATGTTTATATTTATATAATTATTAATTACTTTTTTATGTTTTTGTGAAATTTATTATTAGAAGAGGTTGGGAAAATCCCAATATTAAGAATATTAGAATACCTTTTAAGATAGATTGAGATATAATCCATTACATTATTGAATCCCCAAATGAAATATGCCACAAAAAATTACAAGGAAATTGTTAATAGTAGTAAATCCAATTAACTAAAATTCAAATCCATATAGCCTGAAAGAATAAGGTAGAGAAACCTAGAATTAGGATTGGGCTGAAATCCCCCTAGGTATCCATCCTTCCATTTCACTACTAACCTTGAAACCCAAACCATAGCATCCATTAGGATCCACTAGGATGATCAACGAGGTGGATAGATCTACTGATAATGGCGATGACCCAACTGATAAATCACCATCCCCTATTAGAGAAAGTTCTTCCTCTCTTGTAATTGACCCTTTCCTCAAGTAATGTTTGACCCTCATTTCTAGCCCTCACCATCACTCTATGTCTTGATTCATTCATTTATCCACCTTGATGAGCAGAGGCCTTCATTTTCCACTATCCCGAGTGCATTCCGACTGAACCCCACCATCGAACAAGAGTTCAGATCCGGTAGTTGATCCCTTCATTTAGTTTACCTTAATTTTTATCTACATTTATTTGAAAATAATATATATTCATATTGATTTGATACTTTAGAAAAATGTTTCATATTTGTTTTTTGATGTGGAAGAATCATCCCCACATCAATCCAATGGACAAGGTCGGTATGACTCAACAACAATAGATATGGCCTTTAATAGCACACAAAATGGGCATTTACATATTATAAAAAACATAATTATCCTTGACGCTATTAAAAGGGGGTCTCTTTTACCATTAATAAAAAATGCTAATAAAGTCTCCTTTCATCACCATTGATAAAAAATGGCCTTTACCAATGCTAAAAAATTTCTGATAGATGGGACCTTTATCGCCACTTTTTTTAGCACTGATAAATGTCAAAAAAAGAATTTTTTAAAAGGAATTAATATTTCTAAATATTGGAGGGTGGGACATCCCCACTTTTATTACAAATAAATCCACCATTTTAATAGTGCTAGTATATCCTCCTCACCCCTTTATCAATCCTAGGAATCCCCCCACCCTTTAACAATGCTAGGGACCTGCATCACTCATTCATGTGCACCCCTGGCTTTGCTGGGTTTTGAAACTAAGACATCCACCTCAAAATATCGCTCCTTTTCCACTCCCCTTTATTATTTTTATATGTATTTTATGATATATCTATATATTTATATTATTATTATTTTTTGTATATTTTTTATCCATATATGTATATATTTAATTACATATATAAAAGATGTTTTTTTATGTGTATGTGTGTCTGTAAATACATACATAAATATAAATATATATATATTTATTTATATATGTCTTTGAATCTATAAATATAATTATACACATCAATATTTATTTAAATATATTATATATTAATATTTATTGACTTATATTAGAGTATATAGATAAATATATATCAATTTTTCAATGCACAAACAAATATATTTTTATATATATACACATTATATATACAGTAATTGTATATGTATATACATTTTTATACATTTTAATTTTAAATAAAATGGCTATCATGTTTTATTTAGATAAGGTTTATTTATTTATAAATTTACTTTACATGTAAATAGGTTTACATATATATTTATAAAATTAAATTTTTATGTTTGAATATATATAAAATATGTATATATCATTATATATTTTATTATAAATAAAACTAAATTTTGAAAAATGATAAAATTTAAAAATATTAATATTAATATGAATGTAATACTTCTGAATAAATTTATTCCCCGCTAAAAATGGGAAAAACAACCCCCTTAAATTAGGATGTAAGTCCATTGAATGTAAAAAAAATAGGATACACTGTCTAGAAATCAGTTTTAAAGGCCTATTAGGGACTTTTTGGGACTTGTAAAATGTAATAGGGGATTCATCCATATAATTAATGTAAATAAGACATTGCAAGATTCAATTTGATATGTGGTAGAGCTAAAACGGACACATAGATCAAATTTTATGACCCTTTGAAATCTGAGTTACGTTCTCAATATCGTTTAGATAATTTATTAAATTTTTTATTTTTTGTGTCTTAAAATTGCTAATAAATGACATTTAGTTGATAATAATTAGTATGTTATTAATTAAAAATACTTATTAATTATTTTATAATCCATTTTCACTATGTATCTTATATTGTAATTGTAAATGCATATTTAGCCTTAGGTAATACATATTTTAAAAAATATATGTTATTTTTAATGATTTTTTTTTGAAATATAAAATTTATTAGCGCTAGTAGAGAAACACTGATAAATCCCCCTTTATCAGTGCTTCTAAAAAAGAACTAATAAAGGGAGTCCCTTTAACAGTGCTAAAAGAACGTTGATAAAGGGGTACCATTAATATCGCTAAGAATACTGATAAATGGGTACTTTAAACAGTGTTTTTAGAACTGTTAAAATATCATTTAATCACTAGATTTTTAGTGCTGATAATGGTACACCTTTATCAGCACATTTTTATAGCATTGCTAAATGGTGGATCTTTGTAATGTTGTTTATGTGGTATTGATACATGTGTGTCCTTTTTTAAAAAATTGATATTTTAAAAATATATTTTTTGATATTTATGTTTAATTTATTTCTTTATAGTATTATTATAATAAAAATTGTATTCATATAAATAAGAATTATTTTTCTCAGGTTGGGGTGGTGTATTTGAAAATTATACCTTGTTTAGGGTTTTTTGATAGGGGATCACAGGTGCCAAAGAAAATTAAAAATTGATGTTTTTAAATGTTTGTTGATAGTAAATGAAAATTTAATTTTAGAAAATACTGATTGAAATATATATATTATAATTATTTTATATTTGTAATAAAAAATTTATTTCACTTAAATTTAGAATTTTCACACTGGTGCATTTTCATATAGGTGTATTTGGTGCAATGTGTTGTTATTCTAACAACACATTGCAAAAATAGGGAATTTATCAGTGTTAATGAAAATAATGATAAAGGGGTGCTCATTTTAATGACCTTGATGACGAAAATCTTTTTTTGGCGATGATAAAACTCTTTGAGTTATGTTAAAAGGTCTATATGTGGTAGTGTTAATTCAATTTTATTTGTAGTGACAATGATATCCTTATACAATAATAAAATGAATAGGATTTTAAGACATTATGTTCATAATACAAATGAGTATGTGTTCTGTTTCTGGATGGGGGAGGACGTAAATTCATGATATAATGGGATTACAACCAAATATCACCATGGATTTCATGCAGGATAGTTGATCAGTTTTTTAGAAAATAAAAAATTATTTTCTAAAATATTAAAATTTAAAAGAAAATTCATATTCTCCATTAATAATATAAATAGTAAAAAAAAGAAAACTATTTTTTCATAATGTTATATTAAACAATAATTCTCTTTCAATTTAGAAAAATAATTTTTATTTAAAAATTTAAAAACTATTTTTTCATTAAAAAAATTCAAATAAAAATTTTACAGGAAATCAAACAATCACTTAAAAAAATTAAATATAAAATAAGAAACTCAATTTAATTTATTAACAATTAATAAAAAATTACCTTTTACATATTATGTAACAAAAATAATATATTCCTAATACAAAAATATTGTATCAAAAAAATATTGATCCAATATAAAATTAAAAAATATCCCTATATTCCTCTTAAAAATTTATTTAAAATAAATAATTTTATATTAAATAAATGAAAATTTAAATATCCATTTTGTTTATGATGTATTTTGAAATTAAAAATTAATTTTTTACTTTTATATTAAGTTAATTGAAAATTTTACTTTTTCTAAATTATCCCATTTTAAATCTAAAATATAAAAAAAACTCGTTTCCTTTACACAAAAATTAAAAATTTCAATTAAAAAAATTAAAGTTACAAATAATTCATCTTTATTTCCCTTTAATATTATGTTAGAATGAAGGTTATATATTTATTTTTTAATAAATTCTATTTCATTATTTTTTGAAATTAATTTTAATTAATTTAGATTTATTTTTAATTTGTAATTTCATGATTTTAGTTAAAGTATATTTTAGATTATAAACCAAAAATTTAAAAAAATATGATTTCTTAAGTGAAAGGGGGATATTATTTTTTCAAAAAATAATAATTTTTTCTTATTGTTTTTGGAAGGAATTATTTCTTCTAAAAAATATATATAGTATGGGCATTATTTTCCTTTACTTCAATTTGATTCTTGAAATATTTTTGTCATTTAATTTTTTAAAATGAAAAAAATTTAGTTGATTTTTTGATATGGGATAAGTCAAAATACTGTTACAAAATCAGGTTCTCGCATGTGTGAAGGATGTTCACATAAGCCACACTGTTAGTTAAAAAACAATAAATAAGTTATTTCATAATTATATTAACATTGTAAATTTTTTTCAAAAAATAATTGTTTGATTGTTGATATTGATTTAAATTAGGTTTTATGAAAATTACATGTATTATATAATATGAAATTAATAATATATTTTTGGAAGAATTAAAATATATTAACAGGAAATATTTTATCTAAAATGATGCTAAAAAAAATTCTCAAAAAGAAATTTATTACATATATTAGTTGTAATTAAATGTTTAATGTAACAATAATAAATATTTTCTACACCGATGTTAATAAGGTTTGTCTATGTTACATACAGGCATATGAAAACATATCTACACCATAGGTCTTGGTGTGTTTTGTGCAATCTTCATGCACAACAGCATGCCTATGTAAATATTGTTGGGGCTTCTTAACCCCAATCAATGAGGCATGGGTTTCCCATATACATATATTTAACAAACTGGACCACTTCATAATCGATGTAGGATAACCCAATAATCTCCCTCTCGTAACTACTAGGGCGATGAACATAGAAGATTTTATACTGATCGGGAAATTCAAAGTGCTCAAATGAAACTGAACGACAATAACTATACAAAATAGAGTTTTATCAATGATAAAAAAACCTTTATCACCGCTTAAAAAGCATTCATAGTCGAGGAACTATTAATAGGGGGTCACTTTATCAATACTCAAAAAAGCGTTGATAAATGATCATTTTATCAATGCAAAAAAAGAACTGATAAAATTTGAAAAATTTAAAAAATTCTGTAAATCAAAGGGTAGACCTAGCCACTTTTAATAGCAGTTGAACCCCATTCAACAGTTCTAGGAAGCCCCACCTACGTGCCCCACCTCGCTCTATTTAACCACTCTAGTCGCACAACCCCACCTTTAATAGTGTAATACCACCATATACCTACCTGCACACCCCTGACTCCACATAGATTTTACCATGAGAAAAATCTTTCACACCAGACAGCTAAAGCCCTACTGACCCGCACACCAGCTCTATCTCCGCCTAAATTCCATGACCTCCATGACCACACTAAAGATAGTCAGCCGCAAATAATCCCCACCTCAACCACATTGCACCTCTGCCATGGCCGCACACCATGACCACGTTCCCCCCTGCCATGACCACCCTGCATGTCATCACATCCACATCTCGTATCAACCACACTCTGCCTCCTCTATGAAATCCCAGAGCAACCATACCATGCTCCTCCCTGCACACTCAAACATCCACATCCCTCCTCTACCACGGTCTTCCTACGCTATGAGCTTGTAGAGAAACTGTACTGTGGTCTACCCTACACGAAGACACATACACATCCCGCATCAACCCTGTTCCACCTCTACTAGGACCTCCCAGATTGGTATGACTTCTGGATCTCCTTGGTCACCGTAGGGAAGTGTTCCCAGGTGAAGCGGAGGACTAGAAACCAACCTCCAATGACACTATTCATAAAAATGTGGACCAATGGAGAAGTATTTTTTGAAGAGAATCGTTTGCCTATTAGAATAGGTTGGCTAAAATCTAGTACATCGCAGGTTGGGGAGTTAATTCATTTGTATTGGGTTCCCTGGGGGAGTTATGGTTTGTTTAAGATCCCTTTTCTTGGGTACCCCTAGGGAGTTTTTATTTCCGGTGTAGGAGTTGTGGTACCTTCGATATTTCCTTTCATGGATACCCCTGGGGAGTCTTCCTTGGATAATGGTATAGCTGGACACCACCTGCCATAAAAATCATCCATAGGTGTCATTCCCCTAGGGTTCTACAGTGCCAGGGTTGGGTTACGTTTTAGATATCCTTTATTAGGTACCCCAACACAGTGTTCCTAGTCAATGGGGATAGTGGGATAGGGTTCCTCATAGGATTCATCCATTCTCTGCTTGAATAAGATCGTAACATTGGTGATAGAATATTCTATTGAAAACCTCATTGTCATATTCATGAGGGGTCATGGGACTCCAAGGTACTGCTTCGAATTTTTTTACCGTTTCTAATGATATTCTTCCAAAACATGGCCTCGACCAGGTTCCATCCATTTATCTATGTAACATCATTATCATCATCATCATGGGGAGGGGTTTTAGAAAAAAGGGTAATCTAGTCGAAGGCTTGGAGTATGAAAACACAACCTTGACCATTATATAGTAACATATTCCTTTATATTTTCCTTTCCCTCCACAAACATTCCTCTCATCCTTTAATAGCTAGAAAGGATGGATAGATAAATATTTTATTTATAACACCAATAAATTTTGAGGAAGTACCAAACCCTATTTTTTAATTATAATTAATTTATTGATTGAATATTAGAAAGATAGAAAAACTATCCAATTTATTTATGTATTTTGAGTATTGTTCATATTAAATTTATAAATGAAATATAAATTCTAATTCTAATTAAATTAATTATTATTAACTAAATAATGATTTATTTAAAATATAAATAAAATTAATAATGTTTTCTCTTTTATATCAATTGATTTTAGATTTATAAAGAATGTTTAAAATTAAAAATAATAAAAATATCTTTAATTAAACAGGTTTGGGTATATTTCAAAATATAATCTAATATATTTAAAAATTAAGTGTTAAAAAAATAAATGGGTTATAAATGGATTAGGGATTGAAAAAAATCAACCATGTTGGAATTTGATTATCCCAAATTTCATGGGTACATCATGAGTCAACATCCCTAATGTTGGGTGAATTTTAATGAACATTTCTACCTTAATTTCAAAGTTGTAGATTTTAATAATTATTTTGAATTTTAATTTATTAATATAGAATACATTTTTAGAATAGTTGACTGGAATATAATATTTAATGTAGATTTTAATTCAATAATATAAAATCTGACTCATATCAACCTTTATACAACATTGAATATATATATATATATATATATATATTTGTAATCTTTTAATTTTTTATCTAACCGGTCGTAAATGGAAATTAAGTTTTGTAGAGCTTACCCCCAAATCAGTAATGGTGCTTAATGGTGGGAAAATAGGTGGTTTTCAAAAATTTAAATTTTAAACAAAATAAATAAGAATCGAACTGTTATACTAAAATGAGTATTTGTCATTAATCAATTTAATTGGTTATTAACTAATTTTTTTGTTGGTGTTTTTATCGATTTTAATAACTAAAAATTGAAAAAATAACTTAATTTTTTTTTAGTTCTTAATTCAATATTTTAAATAACCTATGAGACAGATTATAACAAAAAAACAATTCATTTTGGTTTATAAATTAATATATTTTTTTCAAATAATTTGATTGTTTATAAAATCTAAGGATTTCTATATAATTTTGAGTTATTGTTTGACAAAATTATGGTGGATTGTTATTAATATTTAAGGATTTTTTACATTAGTAGGATTCCACTAATGATCAACCTTTGTACAAAGGTTTGTCCACCCGATAAAAAAAATTTTTATCCTAGAATCAATTCATGAATTATACGCTCAATGTGTATGATATCTGAAAGAATACATGCCTACTCGAGTAATTGTATACTATTTTTTTAAGGACCAAAAATCACTTAGTTAATTCACAAAGTGTGGTGCTTCTCGAAACAATAATGATTAATCTGGTCTTACAAAATTGTATGGTATTTTCCAATCACACCATGGTTGAATAGCCTATATGGAATTGATGAGAGTGAAGGGAAATTGACGTGGCATATATATATAGGAAATACATATACGAAACTTCATCACCTAGAAAACTCTCCATAGTGAAATAGAATTGATAATGAGTATCCTGAATTTGGAAACAAGCCATGAAATCTTCATCTTCAGTTATCTACAGATGGAGGGAATCCTTTTGGTTTTAAAAGAATCACTCATAGTACATGGCCGGTTATGTTGGTAAATTATAACTATCCATTGTGGTTATGTATGAAAATAAAATAAATCTTATTATACATTATTATATCAAGACCAAAACAACTTGGTAATAATATTGATATTTATTTGGCTCCATTAATCAAGGATTTGAAATTATTATGGGATTTCGGTGTTACGTTGTATGATGCTTACAAAAATTAATAATTCAATTTTAGATCCATGTTGTATAGGATGATAAATTAAATTCCCAATTATGGAAATTTTTTTAGGATATATCATTAATGGAACTCAAGGGTTCCCCATCTTTGAAAAGGTACATAGACAATCACGGTGAAAAATTCGTTGAAAACCATGTTTCTCAGACATCGCAAATTTCTACCAGGATGAGATAAGTACCGATCATGGACAACATCATTCGATGGAAGATTAGAAGAATGTAAAGCACTAGTTCCACTAATAGGTGATAAAATGTTTGAGAAGGTAAAATATGTGGAATATAATTTTGGTAAACCATTTTCTAAAAATTTTATAAAAACTATTTTGAAAAAGGAGATTAGTTTTTTTTAAATACCATACAAGAATTTTATGTATGTCATAAATTTTCTTGATGTAATGCATACTGAAAAAAATGTATTTGATAGTTTCATCGACATGTTGCTAAATGCACCCAAAAAAATGATGGAAGTAAGACTAGGTTGGAAATGGTTGACATGGGAATTCGATAAGAGTTTGGACCATGAAAGGGTGAATATTAAACATTTCTTCCTCTAACTTCAGACACACTTTCCAGGAAGGAGAGAAATCAATTTTCCATCTTCTTGAATGATGTAATGGTTCTATAAGGGTATTCATAGAATATCAATAATATCATTTCATTGACCAATTTAAATTTATTTGATCTAAAATCTCATGAATTCCATGTTTTAATTAAATATATAATGGATATAGATTTATCTTTCATTTGTTCAAAGAATGTCCATCATATATTAACAAAACTCTATTTCTTCTTTAAATCTATATGAAACAAATTTATAGACACGACGAAATTGAAAACTATGGAAAAACAAATTTTAATCATATTATATAAATGGAAAATATTCTTTCCACCGACATTATTTAGTATGATGGTTCATTTTATGGTTCACTTGGTGAGAGAGATTAATCTATGTGGTATTGTACACTATAGATTGATGTACCCCATTAAATGGTATATGAAGATTTTGAAAGGTTATGTCAATAATCAATGTCGTCCAGAGGGTTGTATTAAGGAGTGATATATTTTTGAGGATGCTATTTAATTATATAATGAATACCATTCCTATGTTGAAATAATAGGTCTACCTAAATCTTGTCCCAATAAGCAGCTTACAAATGAAGTAATTTATGGAAGAGATGTTTTCACAATCAATATTATAGATCAGAAGCAGAACCACCTTTACATTTTACATAACTGTTTGGAGGGTTCCCTATATGTTGAAACCATTGATGAAATTATTGGGAATTTGAATCCATCATGGGATTAAATATGGATATAAAAACACCTAATCCACACATTATAGGTTCATTTTGGGACTAGATTTTTAGATAATTAAATGAAAATCATGATTAAATTTCCGAATGACATCAATAGTTAGTTGGAGGACCCTGGGTGAATGTATTATCTTAAAATTGGTATGTAATTAATTGTTATATGTTCTATAAAAATTATCATGATGAAGACTATACCATGATAAAAAGTAGATTTATACTCATGGATGAGGCAATGCATGTTTCTGGTACTAGGAAAATAAATCAAATTTACTTGAATATTTCATAATTTGGAATCATAAAAAAATGGGATTTTGATTATACAAAATTACTGGTGCTTATTTTTTCAATTCAAGTGGGTTAATAATAGGAGTTCAATTAAAATATATGAATTAAGATTCATGAATGTTGATTTTAGTAAGGAATCATAAAAAGAAAAACCATTTAAAATGGCATTATAGGAAGTATAAGTATTTTATATTGCAGATCCCACAAATTGAAAGTGGTCATTTGTTTTGTTATCAAAAAACCATTAAATGATCATATGAATATTCAACCGAGGATGACCATTTCATTGGGACATTGGAATCATTTCATAGTGGTCCCAATCTTGACAGGGTTTTGTATGAGAGAGGGGACCACAATGAAGGGATTTGGAACATTGATATATGGTTAAATTCCCATTATCCTTTAAAAAATAGTTTTCAATATTCAGGTTACATTTGTTTTTGGAATATACATCATGTTACCTCTTGTTGTTATCCATTTACTTCTATATTTATGTACTCTAAATTAAATATTAAACCATTTCAGTAGATAATGACTTCTACACATGTTTGTTCTTCCAATCCTAAAGAACAACAGGTCTCTCAACGAGATTATTATTGTAGTGCATAGGAATGACCTTTTACACATGTTGGTGCTCCCAAAATTGAGGAACAATAGGATAGTCAGCCTGCTACTACTCCTAGTGCAGAGGTACAATGGCCATCTTCACATGTCAATTCTATCTCTCTAGGGGAAAATATTGAAAATATTGATTCCAAGGAAGTGGTAGGTGATGAAGGACCAGTTTCCTTGAAAAAACATGAACACATTTGTTTCATGGTGTTAGAAAAAATTATTAAGGTCAATGTCAATGGCATCAAATTTGAGGTGGGATAGAATGCATGAGGTCAGTATGTTATCCCCAAAAGGCCATGTTCAGTATTTATATTGGAATCATAACTCAGTAATGCATTCAGATATTAGTGGTACCAATGTGTTCATAGGATGAATGCACTGATGTGGGAAGATAATATGATAAAATTATGATATCATATTGTTATTTTACTTTAAAAATAAAAAAATAAATAATTAACTTACTCTTAATCATCCATTATAGAGGGTAATTATATTATTTGATTCCCAAAATAAGTATGCGTTAATTATTACTAGAAGGATTCATAAAGGATTTCAAACAATTCTAACAATACATCATCTTAATGATGATGAAGGGGAAATAAACCTGCACCCATCGGTGATTTATGAACACAGGATAACCCAAGAAGCGTGGGGTGCATTTATTGAACATCGTGATGATGTGTCTTTTCATGTACATTGTGGTCAGTAATAAATTGTTAGATGATGTGTTTATTCAACACATTTATTGATAATTTTTTATTTATGAAATAGAAAATGAGTGATGGAAATAAAGAACGAGTAAAAAAACCATCATAGCCCTGCTGTAAAGTAAGGATGGTGTATGCTTCACTTGAAAAAAATGGGTACATATTTTAAATCAAGTGTAATACTTTTATGTGACAAGAAACAACACCACAATTATGTTCGTCTATTTATATTCAGATTTATAATATGAAATTATAAACCACATCCATCCCACGTTGTGTGCTATGGAAAGAGGCACGTAAAATAAATTCGTGATACTAATAGATGAAAAAACATAAAAAGTGTGGGAAACATGTGTAAGTATTACATAATAATTTTTTTTCTTTAGATAACTATTAAATAACAATGATCACTTATTTTTATATATTTTATATCTGAAATTGTCATAAGAATTAGTTATACATGTTTTAGATGAACCCAAAATTTCAGTGGCCTTGAAGCAGCCAGAACATTGTGGTCGTGTCAGTGGAGTGGATTTTAGGGTGACACTCGGAATATATTTTTAGAAAAAACATGAGGATGATCAAAGTGAAATAATAAAATTGATGAGAGAAAGAATGTCCACCCATCAAGAACAACCACCACAAGGAGATCTCTCACCACCCCCACCAACTATGAGGCTAGTCATTACACTCAAAGAGATGTCTTATAAGTGGTAATAAATGTTATAATAGTTGTTTATGTGAAATGTGAATCATACAGAATATGATACCTTTCTTATACTGATATTCAACTGGGTGATAATGGATATTATTTATATCTATAAATACCTAACCAACACCTTTTGGCAGGGGATATGGTGTTAATTATTTGAAATGGATTTCTACACAACAAACCACATCCACCATGACATGTGTGAGTTTTGATTAGTTTATCCCATGAGACAAATGTCGAGCTACCAGTTCCAATTCATGATGATGATAGTAATATAGTTGAAAAAACTAATGGAAAATTCATCGCATGGTTGCCACATCTTGTAAAAAACATACTGATATGGAGGTATTCATTTCCATTTTACTTTTCAAGAAAAAAATTTGACAAATAATTAAAATATATTTAAAATGATGAATTTAATTATAGATAGACAAACATAAGATGATGAAATAAAAAACCACCTCAAACCCATCGAACGGAATTAGAAACTGATCAAAAAGATATACCAAAAACACCATTACCCCGCACATTCTATATCCACATTTACTTCATTCAAGGATTATGTGTATAGAAAGTTAAAATATGGTTGCAACCACATAGGTGATTTCAAATAAAATATGTACATAGAGAAATATCAAGACTTCATAGGTGTTATGAGTGAAACTAAAATCCTCAACTATTGTTGGATGGGTGGCTCATTTTTAAATGTATACATGAGGTATTTCTCCATGATTTCATTTTAAAAAAGCTGATATACTTTTTTAATTATGACTAAATACATTATATATTTTTTTCATGCATATTTATGAAAATAAATTGAAGGGATTTATCCATGACAAAAGGTTCTGACTCGTTAGTCATCACAAAACCTCTACAGAACAAGAAAAAATAGGACCCAAAAAATGATGAAATAGTGGAAGGTCTAATCAAATCCTTAGGATAATAAATCTTGGATGAAAAACTATATTAATTACTATTGATGTAGGGGTAAGACTCTACAATTTAATCATATCAAATTTATTTTCATTTCTTTCACCACTTATTACTTTTTTTTGTTTTTTGATATAATTGGATGCTCATTTCTGTATATTTGGATACACTAAAGAATTATTTCCTAGATTCAATTCATGGATATCCAATAAACTATCCACACATAATGGATTTTTTAAATTTTTAATACACTGAATCCAACATTTCAGAACTAATCATCATGTTGTATAATTTATATTACCTTTTAATGAGGATTCAGTTATGATAGGATGTTGCATCACTATCATGAAATAAACTAAATGAGGCCATGGACTAAGACCAAGGAAGAAGAAAAGTTCTATGAATGAATAAATATCAAGGTATATATATTATGATTTTACTATCCAAACACATATCAAAACAAATTACTTATTCTACTCAATGTATTAGCTGTTCCTAGAACAAACCAATGTAAAATATTGTCGTTATAATGTTTTTAATTTATAAGAGAGATAATATTATATGAAAACTAGCATCAATGAAGACTTATTTTCAATGATAACCATTATTCAATATAATATATTTATTAATCCTTTTTGTATTTAAATATTTGAAGAACTACTACGACTGTCGAAAACACTCATACTTACAAGGTGATATAGATGTTCTCAGAATCTATTGGGAAACATATCTGATGGAAGAATGCACACAAATAGCATTAATATGTGACTTCTATATATGTAGTCTAATTTTTCCTATTTTTCTATAATTTACTTATTTTTAAAATTACTCACTTAAGATTTTTTTTATACAGGTGGATTCCTTTGTTCGAGTCGGGGAGGTTTGTTAAAATATTATCATGCTCATGAGAGATTGGACATATAGGATGCAATTGAGATAATGATAACAATGAAATGGGTCAAGAATATATAAATGTGAATTCAAAAAACATATTAATTTAACTAATTTTTTCATAATTTTATCTTCTAATTATGTGTTAATTTATTTATCAATTTTACCTTATACTTATTTATTTATTTTACATATATTTTGGGAAGTCATGTTTTCCATTCAACTATCTCCAAAAATCCAGAAAAGAGAGAACATGTTGAATGATATGTATGAATTCTTAGTATTCTAATGCATAGTATTACTTCCTAAAATATATATCATGAATATTTTTTCTAAAAAGTGTACTAATCAGCTGCATATCAATCAAACACACCTCAATTTGATACACAGTGTGCTCAGTATGACTCAAAGTGTATGTTTTTAGTTTATAATATTCTTTGATCCATTAATATTCATGTCGTATGGTCTACCATGATTTGATCCATGAATCATTATTATGACCATGATATGCACAGTAGTAAAAAAATCATTTAACAAGTCTGCATTTTTCAGATCGGTTCTATATAAATGACGTGTAAAGCTGTAATAATTGGTTTATCATGTCAGTTATAAAATAACCCATGTGAAAAATCAACAAGAATTGGTTTTTTACATCGGTTATAAAAATAAATGATGTAACAAATACTGAGATTAGATTTATCACATCGGTTATTTCATAACTGATGTGAACGATCAAATCTGAGTGATTTATCATGTCGAATATTTTATAATAGACGTGATAAATCAAATCTCGACAATTTATCATGTCGATTATAAAATAACTGACATGATAAAAAAATTTATACTTCGGTTATTAAATAACTAATGTTATAAAAATAAAAAAAATTTATCACATCGGTTCTTAAATAACCAATGCGATAAAGATTTTAAATGATTTATCATGCCCTGAATTCTGTTATTCTATTTTATTCGATCGGGCGACCTGTGATTCATCTCCCTCGTGCAGAAAACCTAAAAAATATTCTTCAAAGTTGTACCCTATATCCTAGTTTTATCAAAATAATTCATCATCTTTATCATCATTAGATTTATCATGTTGACTCGGAACACTCTAGTAAGCCTCACACGCCTCATTTTCATTTTATATTTTTCACAATTCCCTAAACTTGTATTTTGAGTTGTTATTTTAATATCTTTGTTATTTATATCATGGTAAGTGTCATGGTGTTCTTTTATACCATGATAAATTCTTTTCTGCTAAAATAAACCATGGTAGTGATATCATGCAAGTTCTATGATTTTTTTTGCTACCATGAGTGTTCTATCATGTGTGTGTGCATGTACATTAATGTGTGTGGGGGTGGGGGTGTCTAAGGGTTGGGGGTGTCAAGGGGGTGGGGGATATCCCGAGCCTGGGGGTTTCCAAGGAGGTGCTGGTATCTATGGGGTTTCTAAGGGGGTGGGGATGGTGTCCAATGGTGTGATGGGGCTTTCCAAGGGGGTAGGTAGTGTCCAGGGGTAGTGGTGTCCAGGTGTGAGGGGGTTGTACAAGGGGGTATGGGTGTCTAGGAGGTGGGGGTTGTCCAGGGGGTTGGGGTGTCTAGGGGTTGGGGGTGTCCAGGGGATGTCCAAGGGGGGGTGGGGGTGGTGTCCAGGGGGTAAGGGGGATATCCAAGGGGGTAGGGGTGTCCAGGGTTGAGGTGGTGTCCATGGGGGTGTGGGGGTTGTCAAAGGGGGTAGAGGGTGTCCAGGGGGTTGGGGGTGGTGTCGAGGGGTTAGGGTTTTTTCAAGGGGTTGGGGTGTCCAGGGGGTGGGGGTCTCCCGGGGTGGGGGTGTCCTGGTGTTTGCTGATGTCCAGGGGGTTGGGGGTTTGTCCATGGGGGTGGGGGTGTCCATGGGTGGGGGTGTCTAAGGGTTGGGGTTTGTCCAAGGGGGTGGGGGTGTCTAGGAGTTTCCATTGGGGTGGGGGTGGTGTCCATGGGGTGAGGGGGTTGTCCATGGGGGAATGGGTGTCCACAGGGTGGGTTGGTATCCAGGGGTGAAGGGTTGTCCAAGGGGGTAGGGGTGTCCAGGGGGTTGGGGTATCCAGGGGTGGGGATGTCTAGGGGTGGGGTGTTGTCCAGGGTGTGGGGGTTTGTCCAAGGGGGGTGTCCAAGGGGTTTCCAAGGGGGTGGGGTGGTGTCTATGGGGGGTGGGGATTTCCAAGGGTTTGGGGGTGTTCAGGGGGTGGGGGTGGTTTCCAAGGGGTGAGGGGGCTGTCCAAGTGGGTATGGGTGTCCAGGGGTGGGGGTGTCTAGTGGTGGGGCTGTCCAGGTGGGTGGGGGTTGTCCAGGGGGTGGGGTGTCTAGTGGTTGGGTTGTCTAGGGGGTGGGGGTTGCCCAAGGGTGTGGTGGTGTTTAGGGGGTGGGGTTGTCCAAGGGTTGGGGGTGTCTAGGGGGTTGGGGGTTGTCCATGGGAGTGCGGGCTGTCGAGGGGGTGGAGGTGTCTAGGGGGTGGGGGGCTACCTAGGGGGTGGGGGCAATCCACGGGTGTGGGGGTGTCCAAGGGGATGGAGGTGGTGTCTAAGGGTGTGAGGGGCTGTCCAATGGGGTAGGGGTGTCTAGGTGTGGGGTTGATATCCAGGGGTGATGGGGCTGTCCAAGGGGGTATGGGGTGTCTAGCAGTGGGGGTGTCCAGGCGGTGAGGGTTGTCTAGGGTTTGGGGGGGTTGTGCCAATGCTGTGTGAAACCATTGGGATAATCCTTCCCAATGTTTTCAGGGGAAATTCAAATGGTTTTAAATCGTTGGGATTGGTGTAACTTTCAGTAGTGAATGTATACATATTTTAATATTTATATTTCATATTTCTTTTTTACAGAAGGGTGATGTTGGTATCTTGTTGCACCATGATCTATTCATTGTATACCTTAAGATGGAAGGATCCAAGATGAATTTATACTATTATATCGTGATCTATATGAGATAGATGTAATCCTAAAATTATTTTAATATAAATATAAAACTGTTATATCTAACTATATTTTATTTTTGAAAACATTATAATGCACATATTTTTCAAATAAGCATATATTTTTTTTTATATTCCAAAATTGTTTTACATTCAAATTCTGATATTTTTCATATAAATATAAAATATTCTTTTCTTAAAATTATATAATATTTTTATGTTTGTTATAGTTAATATTGAGTCAATGTTGAATTATGGCACATCGAATGAGTAATGAATATGAGGAAGGTCTTCATGCCTATTTGGGATTTTCTAAAGGAATTTTTCCAAGCATCGACATTTATTTTTGTCCATTCCTGAAATGTTTTAATCTTAATAAGATGAAAACTATAGTTATATAATATCATTTGATTTGTCATGGTTTTAATCCATGTTACAACCCTTTTATTTGGCTTAGTGAAAATAGAAAGAATGTCAGATCAACTAATGATGATGATTTGCAAGATATTAACTAAGATGGAATTGAAGACATGATTCGTGATATTGTAGCATAACATATTGAGACAGAACTAGTAGTTTCACGTCTATATGGTGATGATGAAAAAGCATTATATCATGGTTTTATGGATTTAATGATTTTTTCGGCGGTGTTAATATTGGTTATCCCGATGGTGGAACATGGATGGAGTGAACTAAGTTTTACAGATCTTCTATAATTTTTGAAATAAATTCTTCAAAAACACAACGAACTTCTAGATTTACATTATAAGGCGATGAAAATATTGATCCCAATGGGATTGGGATATAGGAAATTACATGAATGTATGAATGATTGTATGATATATATGAAAGAATATGAATGTTTTTCAGGGTGTCTTAATTGTGGGACATCACGTTATAAGTTGAATGAAAAATCACAGGCTCGTATAGAGATTACAGAGATCCATTACAAGGTATTTTGGTATCCTTCTATAATTCATCATTTGGAAAATTTATTTGCTAATTCACTTGATGAAAAAAAGGTTAGGATGTCATGCTGATGACTGGATTTGTGATTGAAAAATATGTCATCCATTTGATTGTCCCCAATGGAAGAAAATTGATGAGCCATATCCTACATTTGGAAATGAAATTAGAAATCTCAGACTTGGGTTGTGCAGAGATGGAATGAATCCATACCTAACCATTAGTAGGTCACATAGTTCATGGACATTTTTATTTTTAATTTACAACCTCTCATCTAAAGTTTATATGAAGTGAAAATATGTCACGTTGAGTATAATGATCTCTGGTCTGAAAAACTCGGAAATTATTTTGAATTTTTCTTTTCACCATTGATTGATGATTTGAATCTTTTATGGGAGGATGGTATTAGGGTGTATGATTCATATAAAATGAAATATATTCATCTTAATGCAAAGATTATATTCAATTTAAATGACTTCCCAATGTATGGAATATTTTTTGGATATAGTGTTAAGGAGCATAAAGCATGTCCAATTTGAGAACAATAGACTTCATATTGTAAATTTCATCATTGGAGGAACACAGTATACATGGTTCATTGAAAGTTTTGTCTACGGATCACCCTTATAGAAGGATAAAAAATGCATTCAATGGATCACAATAATTTGATATTTCTCCAAAACATTCATAATCTGATGTGTATTTTGAGAGGGTGTGAAAATTTTTTGTTACATTGTTAAATACACATAAATATGGTAATGATATACATATTTGGAAGAAAAGGTCGATATTTTTTGAGTTACCATATTAGAGATATCATGAAGTGAAAAATAATATTGATGTCATGCATGTGGAGAAAAATATCTATGACAATTTGATTGGAAAATTGTTAGATATTAATGGAATGAATAAAGAAGGTTTGAATGCGAGATTAGACTTACTATCATTGGGAATACATTTGGAATTATCTACCAATCCTAATATAAGACAAAACTTTCATCCACTATCTTGTCATACATTATCCAAGAGGGTGAAAACATAGATTTTTTCAGTTCCATCATGATATCAATGTGTCTCATGTTTATTATTCAAATTTTAAAAAATTTGTCTCTTTGAAGGATTTGAAGTTGATAGTTATGAAATACCATGATTGTCACATCATGATGAAAAAAATTATACTAGTTTCATTGCATGGAATACTGTCCATTCATGTCAAAAATACTATAATGATGTTGTGTTATCGTTTCAATTCAATTTGTAATAAGGTGGTTGATGTGAATTCTTTGATAATTTTGGAAAAGGATGCAATTTATATACATTCTCAATTGGAAATGTATTTTCCTCAATCTTCTTTTGATATAATAGTGCATTTAATACTTTATCTGGTTTGAAAAATATATATTTATGTACCTATATATCTTCAGTGGATGTATCCTTTTGAATGGAATATGAAAATATTGAAGGGTTTTGTTAAGAATCCATAACGACCTGAAGCCTCAATTATTGAAATGTTTATTTCGTAAGAGGTTGTGATGTTTTGTACGAGATACATGGCTACGGTGGAGCATATAGATTCTCCTCTATCTCACCATGAACGTGTTAATAATGAGGGGAAGAGCATTTGTGGCTTGAAAGTATAATCATTATCAACTAAAAAGATCAAGAAGGTGGAATTATACAACTTGAATAACATAGCTGTTGCTAAACCATATATCACATTTCATGTTAATGTGTTGAAACAATTTCATCCAAAGAAGAATGAAATGTGGATTTTGAATGAGCACAATAAAATATTTTCTCCATGGATTAAAAATACATTACATGGTAGATCAGATGTATCAAAGAGATAAATATGGTTCGTGGGTGGTCCAAGATTAAATATGATAACATGGTCCAGGTATGACATTAATGGATATACATTTCATACGAAAGATCAGGACAATATAAGTGTAGTTCTGATTAGTGGTGTATTTTTGTTTGCAGAAGTAATTCATTTTTCGATTTATAAAGAAAAAAACCCAATATCTACATCAAGTGCATATTATGGAATCATTGATGAAATATGGGATGTTTATTACATTAAAATTAATGTTCCTTTTTTTACTGAACATGGTTTATCGGTAACAAAATTTTCAAACATAATGAATTTGGAATGACAGTTGTTAATATGAATAGATTAGAAGGCACAATAGATTCTTTTCTAATGAAAACACATGAAAAATAGATTTTCTATGTATTTGATCAATGAGATATGCAATTTTCTATTGTTTTAAAAGAGAAAAAACAATATGTTGGTGAGGATAAACTCGATGAAGATGTTGATTTATGTGAGATCCCTACATACATGGAAATATTAGAAGAAAATAATGATGATCATATTGAAGACATGGTTTGTTCCATAAGGAACGGTCATGATGATGGAATTTGGGAAAACAATCCATTTGGGTATTCCTAATATTACAGGTAACATATTTTTATTTCTTGTTTACATTTATTGTTTTCATAAAATGTAAGATAATGTAATTTTTTTATTTATTAAAATGTGTATTAAAACAACTAAGTAGATATTTTTGTTTATTTTAATTTTTTTTAGTTTAGATTGTCATGTTTACAATTACATAACTTGTATATTTATTGATTTTGTTTAATGAAAATTACTTTACCATGTCTACCATTTTTACCTTATTTCCCAAGTTTACCATGTTTACCATAGTTTAAAATAGTTTAACATTACGTAACATATATACTTATTGATTTTTTTGAGTGAAAATTACACTACCATGTTTACTGTGTTTACCATATTTACCATTATTTAACATGCTTACCATATTTACAATGTTTACTATTATATAACATAGTTCAATTTTCCATTTTTTGTTTACATTAGTATTATAATATATGAATTTGTATATTTGTGAACTAATGTTTTCTTTTTTGATTTTAAGGATAATGACATATCAATCAGTTGATCAACCACATTATTCTGGAGATGATCATCATGATCATACCTATGGGGAGGTACATTCACATTCTCATCATGATGTTCCCAAATATTCCTCATTTTCTCCCATAATGAAAAAGAAGAGTTCAACAGTTAGAAAATGTGGCTGCACACATTTACCAAAAGTATCACTTTCCCATAGCTAGTACTAGAGGAAACTTGTTGATTTTGATGAGAATGATATTACTAGAGGTCCAAATGAAAAAGATTTTATGATTTTTTTATCAACTCAGGGTAATAAAAAATTAAGCATTTTGTTTGATGATTAGAGAAGTGTGGAAAAAATCAATAATATCTTAGTTGTGGGAGAGAATTTTGGTAAGATCTTTTTCTGTTGTTTTACTAATCTTTAAATGTTTCTAGTATAATATGTTTTACTTATTTTTGATCAGATGAAATTTGATATTCCTAACACTGGAGAAGTTAGGAGGATATTTTTATCGATGGATTCTAGGAGATGGAGGGATATTAAATAAACCCTCACATATGATTTCAATTTTGGTCATAGGAATCATGACAATCCATGTCATATATATCCTTTAGTAAATGAAGACACATGGAGACAAATTTTTTAAAGTAGAAGAAAAGATTCATTTTCGGTAAGGGAAATGAAAACATTTATATGATTTTTTATAAAAATGATATTATTAATGTTTTGTTAATGATTTCTTATTCATAATTTACAACAAACAAGGATTTCTCATTCGGAGATCCAATCTAAAAATGTATACCCTCATTGTTTATCTCGGGGAGAGTATACACTATTGGAAGAAGAAATGATGGTGGAAATATTACAAAAACTGAGAGCTGGGTCTTAAATATCTGGAGAGGTTTTAACTCCATCTCATCCATCTAAACATGAAAAATGGAAGAGATCTGGGATGGGAAATAAGGGGAAATATCTTTCAGAATAATCATGAATCATACTTAATAGTATTTTAAGATATTTTTTTTATTTATTTAAGATAATTATATTCTTTATATAATTTGAATCATTATAGAAATGTTGAATTAATTAATACAGGATTTTTTTGAGGATCAGAGATCATAAGGGGTATTTACAACTGCTGGGTGGAATGATATTTTTTATATAGCAATGGGAAATCCCGAACACCCTAGTCATGTATGAGGTTTTTCGATGAGTGTATATGTAAAAAAATTGTTTCCATATTATTAAACTTATTCAATTGAGGGTGATTATACAAAAAAATAATCATTGGAGTCTGAAGTTCATAATATTAATGAGATGATGCAGGAAAATATTAGAGCATTAGTACAATTTATGTTTTCATAAATGTAGAGACAATTTCAGATTGCATCTCCCACTCCTCTGCATCCCCCTACAGACCCCATTATTTATCATCCACTTCCTCCAGTAGCTCCCACTCCCCCCCCATCATCATGCAGAACCCATTTTTTATCCTAATCCTCCACCACATCTTCCTACTTATTTTCAGTTGTATGTTGATGATCCCCACCATCATATAGTTTCATATGGGCTGGTATATTGTATAGGAGATAAAATTCATCATCAACAGTTAGAGGTAGATAATCATAGGGTCACTGTATATGATGTTATAGATAGATCATCTCAAGTGCCTTTACCTACAGATGACGTGATGACAGTTAGACATAGTATCAGCCAATTTTTAGTTTATCCATCCAAACTTATGCAACTCATTACCATATAGGAAAGTATGATATATATTTTATTTTATTTTATTATTAAAGTTGTTTTAACATTTAAAATCTAAAATATTTTTCTATTTATTTATAGTAATACTTCAAAGGTAAATAAATTTTGTATATACAACAAAAAATAAAAATGGATATGAAATCAGATATAGATTCGAGTATTCTTGACAGATTGTCAAGATATTCAAATTTGTTGGTAGATTATTTTTAGATTCCAATGGATGCCCATGTTTGTGGATGTGTAATAAATGTGCGGATTGTGAAAAATGATTTCATGGATTTTATTACTAGATATAATTTGGGAATCAATGTGGTTCATATTTTTTCCTTGTAAGTCTTAACACATTTCCCTGTATTATATTTATTAAAAATGTATACTTATGTCTGTTTTTTATTAGGTATCTTTATAACATGTGTTAGATGAATGAGAAAACATATGTATATGGATTCATGGACCTGCATATGATTTCCCCTAATGCACATTCATTGGATGAGGAACAAAGAACTATTTATATTGCCGATATATTTGAACATAAAATAATCACACAATGTTAGATGATTCCTTTTTGTGAGAGTTATGAAATATATATCTCGAAAATTATTCTTTATATTTAAATAAAAAAACCACAAACCTTAAATTTTCTTTTATCTTAGTGATCTTAGGATGTTAGGTGTTTTTTTCACAGGAGAAAACATTTAATTGGATATGCTATGTCCATGGCGATGTGCGAGGATGTTTTATGAACATCTTGGAAAAGAATGTATCAATTTATAAATAGTTATTTAAATTATAATAAATTTTAAATTCATCCAATTCATATTATTTTCTAATATGGTATGGGCATACTTTAGAAAAAATACAAAGAAAATGAGTGCCAATAATAAATATGTAAAATTAATGGTAAATATCCATTTATAATTTGAACTTTTTAATGTATTACATAAAAATGATATTTTCAATTGACACTCATTTAAATAGAATTTTTATGATCAATAAGGAATCATCGAATAAGGATATTATATGATAATATTTATATATGAAATAATTATGATTTGAATTATAATAAACATTGACCAGGTTAGATTTCCTTAAAAACATTGCCATAATATATCGTTTGATTTATTCAATATACATGTTAACTACACCACTTTTAATTTGTATCTATATTACGACCCTCAACGCTATAGTTCTCAAGAGTTCGAACACATACAAGTGGAAAAGTAAAATTAATTTTCTGGTTTGATTTGATTTTAGTTTGTTTGTAGTGTAAAATTTAATTTTGGATATTGTAATTATAATTGTGTACTTGGTAGTTGTTTTGGTTAGATTTATGTTTTTTAGTTGAAATTTTATTTTTTGAATGTTATATATGTGAATATTTAATTTTTCTTGTGTTCTTCTTATTTTGGACTAGTTCTAATGTTTTTATGTTATAGATTCTGGTCTTGTTTTGGTTTTCTTTTGGTCTAGTTTCTGGTTATTTCAGGTCTACATTGGCAGATCATAGTAATGGTATTGCAGTTTTATTAAAAAAATGGTTTTTACATCTGTTATTTTATAACTGACATAATAAATGAATGGGCATATTTTATTATGTTGGTTATTACAAAACCCATATCGTATATCATTTTCTACGTCAGTTATTTAAGAACAGACGTGAAAAACCCTTCAGAGGTTTGATTTATCACGTCAGTTATCTAACAATGGACATGAAAAGCTATATACCATACCATTTATTAAATAACTGACATGATAAATCGAGCCTCTGATGGTCTTTTCACCTCGGTTATTTAGGATCTGTCATGAAAAACTATGGAGATATCTGCTTTTTTACTTCAGTTTTAAAATAATCGGCATAAAAAACAATATTTATAATGTCTATTTTAATAACGTCTTCTAAAAACTGATGTAAAAAAATAAAAAATAACCGACATAAATTTTTTTTTTGCACTAGTGGAAATGTATGTATTTATAACACTAATATCACCTTATAACATCTTTATTCTCATATTATACTTATATTATAATTGATATCTCCTTTTATTACACTTATTGAACATCTATGATCACCATTTATTATGTTTTATATCCTTAGGTTATTAAGAATGGTTTTATAAATGTTATGTCTAATAAGGTTTCTAGTAAATAAAAACATAATGAGAGACTCTTATGAACTAGTTCTTTATGTTTTCATATTTCCAAAAGCATTAGTCCTAAACTATTTTGGAGTAGATCATTATGTAATTTATGTAATATTAATCTACTAAGATGTGATATATATTTATGAAATATCTGGGTCAATATAGTTGGTATAGGAGAATTTAACCTACTCAAAATTGAGAAAAAAATAAAAAGTCATCAGTATCACTCATAGTGTGTCCTTTTATTTAAAATTGACATTGCAATAATAGAAATACAGTCTTTCACAGTAGTTCTGAGCCGTTGGGAAAGGCTGCACAACCTTTGGTATATGTTATACCAACGGTTATGCAAACCGAAGGGAAGTATGCCGTTGGGAATATTTTTCCCAACAGTTTATAGTGAACCCTGGGGATAGGGTGGGGAAAAATTAACAAATCCCAATAGTTGTGCCAAACTATTGGGATAGTTTTTCCAACAGTTTGGCTTGAACCGTTGGGAAAGGTTTTTTACCAATGGTTCGATGAACCATTGGTAAAAAAAGAATCAGAGATGATATGGCAATGGTTTGAAACCGTTGGCATAACCTATGATATTCATATTGCACAGTAGCCTGCAATTTTCACAGTAGCTCTACAATTTGAACAGTAGGCCTCGTTTTGTGCATTCCCTCTCATTTTCAATCCTATTATTGTACCTGCAGTAAACTAACACATACATATTCAATTATTGTACCTTCAATAACCAACTAACACATACATATAGAGAACAAATTCATACACATTTAACATATAATTCATCCTGGAACTATACTCATCCATAATTAAGATAGAATTCATAATGTAATTATAAACATACATAATACATTTAGATTTCAATTTAAAATTTAGATGATAATTATATGTGGAATCCGGAATTCAATTCATAATTTGATCGTTTTTTTGTATACCATATATTTTTACCTGAAATGATACCATTTTAAACAAAATATATACACCTGGAGCAATACCAGCCACACTATGCCTCAGATTGAAGCAATATTTACTCGTACACATCACAAATGACCCATTGACCATTTTCCTAAAGTATGAACATATTATGAAAGCGTTTGATCAGTTTTCCATGTGCCAGTTGATGTTTTTCACTTAAAATATGTCCTTTTGAATCAAAAGTCATAATCTTTGAGTGGTGTCGTCCACATAGCATCTCAAATTGAGGCGGGGATGATTTTTACACATCATATATGACCCATGGATTTTTGTGCTAAGGTATCAACACAATCAGAATTTGTTTGGTTAGTTTTCTGAATGCACTTAAAATGTTGTCCATTTTAAACCAAAGAGATCCACTTAGAGTGATCCCGGCCACACCGTGCCTCGGGTTAAGGTGGGGTTGACTCATACACGTCACATATGACCCATGGATCATTCTCCTAAAGCATGAACACATTTTTAATGCATTTGGTCATTTTTTCGTATGTCAGTTGTTGTTTTCACTTAAAATGATATCCATTTTAAACAAAAAAGAACACTATGAATGGTGTCGGCCACACCGCATCTTGGATTGAGGCGTGGTTGACTCGTACACATCACATATGACCAATGGATCGTTTTGATAGAGTATCGACACAATTATAGTCTGTTTGGTTTGTTTTCCATATGCTAGTTTTTATTTTCACTTAAATAGAACTCAATTTTAAACAAAAGAGAGACACTTTGAGTGGTGTGGTACACACCGCACCTCAAAATGATGAAAGGTTGACTCTTACATGTCACATATGACCCATGGTTCGTTCTACTATAGTTTCAATGGAAACCATATTTGTTTGGTTGGTTTTACGTATGTACTTAAAATGCTGTCCATTTTAAACAAAAGAGAGACACTTAGATTGATCCCGGACACACTGCAACTCAGATTGAGCCCGTGTTGGCCCTTACACGTCACATATGACACATGGATCATTGTGATAAATTATAAACAGATTCCGAATGTGTTTGGTTGGTATTCAGTATGCCAGTTGTTCTTTTCACATAAAATCATGTCCATTTTATACAAAAGAGACACAATTACAGTGGTGCCGGCCACACCACATGTCGTATTTAAACGACATTGACTCATACACGTCTCAAATGAACCATGCATCATTTTACTAATGTATCAACACAATCCGAATGCGTTTGGTTGGTTTTTTGTATGCCAGTTGATGTTTTTTAGTTAAAATGATGTCCTTTTGAAACAAAAGACAGACACTTTGAGTGGTGTCGGCCACACCGCGTCTCAGATTAAGGCGAAATTGATTCGTACACGTCACATATGACCCACGGATCGTTCTCCTAATGTTTCAAGGGATACCGAATGTGTTTGGTCAGTTGTCCATATGTACATAAAATATTGTCCATTTTAAACAAATAGATCCACTTAAAGTGATCCAGGGCACAATGTGCCTCAGATTAAAGAGGGGTTGACTTGTACACGTCACATATAACCCATGGATCATTGTTATAAGGCATCAATAGCTTTGGAATACATTTGGTCAGTTTTCCATATGCCAGTTGATCTTTTAACTTATAATCTTGTCAATTTTAAACAATAGAGACCCTGTTAGAGTGGTTTCGGCCACACCACATCTCAGATTTAGGCGGGGTTGACTCGTACACATCACATATGACCCATGTATCATTTTTCTATAGTATCGACACAATCAGAATTCATTTGGTCAGTTTTCTGTATGCCAGTTGATGTTTTTCACTTACAATGATGTCCTTTTGAAACAAACGGCAGTCACTTTGAATGGTGTCGGCCACACCGCATCTCATATTGAGGCGGTGTTGATTCGTACACGTCACATATGACCCATGGATCGTTATCCTAATGTTTCAATGGATACCGAATGTGTTTGGTTGTTTTTCCATATGTGTGTAAAATGTTGTCCATTTTAAACAAAAGAGAGACACATAGATTGATATCGACCACACCACATCTCGGATGGAGCTCGGGTCAGCTCATACACATCACATATGACCCATGGATAGTTGTGCTAACGTATCAACACAATCAGAATCTATTTGGTTAGTTTTCCGTATGTACTTAAAATGTTGTCCATTTTAATCAAAAGAGAGCCAATTAGAGTGATCCCGTCCACACTGAGCCTCAGATTGAGGTGGTGTTGACTCGTACAGGTCACATATGACCCATGGATCGTTTTGATAAATTATCAACAGATTCTGAATGCGTTTGGTCGGTTTTCCGTATTCCAGTTGTTCTTTTCACTTATAATCTTGTCCATTTTAATCAAAAGAGGCACAGTTAGAGTGGTGTCGGCCACACCACATCCCATATTTATATGGGGTTGACTCGTACACATCTCATATCACCCATGGATCATTTTCCTAATGTATCAATACAATCCAAATGCGTTTGGTCTGTTTTCCATATGCTAGTTGATGTTTTTCACTTAAAATGATGTCTTTTTAAAACAAAAGACAGACACTTTGAGTGGTTCCGGCTACACCATGTCTCAAATTGAGGCAGGGTTGATTTTTACACATCACATATGACCCATGGATTGTTCTATTAATGTTTCAATGGAAACCGAATGCGTTTGGTCGATTTTCTGTATATACCTAAAATGTTGTCCATTTTAAACAAAAGAGAGACACGTAGAATTATCCCGGACACACTACGACTCGGATTGAGCCTGGGTTGGCTCGTACACATCACATATGACCCATGGACCGTTGTGATAAATGATCAACAGATTCCAAATGCATTTGGTCGGTTTTCCGTCTGCCAGTTGTTCTTTTCACTTATAATCCTCTCCATTTTAAACAAAAGAGACACAATTAGAGTGGTGTCGGCCACACCATGCCTTGTATTGAGTTAGGGATGACTTTTACACGTCAAATATGATCCATGGATCGTTTTGATAAATTATAGACACAATCTGAATGCGTTTGGTTGGTTATCCATATGCAAGTCGATGTTTTTCACTTAAAATGATGTTCTTTTGAAACAAAAGACTGACACGTTGAGTGGAGCCAGCCACACTTCATCTCAGATTGAGGCAGGGTTTATTCGTACACGTCATAGATGACCCATGGATCATTATCCTAATGTTTCAATGGAAACCGAATGCGTTTGATTAGATTTCTGTATGTACATAAATTGTTGTCCATTTTAAACAAAAGAGAGACACTTAGACTGATCCCAGCCACACCGCGACTCAGAATGAGCCTGGGTTGGCTTGTACACGTCACATATGACCCATGTATTGTTTTAATAAATTATCAACAGATTCCAAATGCGTTTGTTCAGTTTTTCGTATGCCAGTTGTTCTTTTCACTTATAATCATGTCCATTTTAATCAAAAGAGACACAGTTAGAGTGGTGTAGGCCACACCACATCTTTTATTGAGGCGGGGATGACTCATAAACATTACATATGACCCATGGATCATTGTTCTAATGTATCGACACAATCAGAATGAGTTTGTTCAGTTTTCCGTATGCCAGATGATGTTTTACACTTATAATGATGTTCTTTTGAAACAAAAGATAGAAACATTGAGTGGTGCCATCCACACCACATCTGAAATTGAGTCGGGGTTGATTCTTACACATCATATATGACCCATGGATCATTCTCCTAATGTTTCAACAAGAAACCTAATGCGTTAGGTCGGTATTCCATATATACGTTAAATGTTGTCCATTTTAAACAAAAGAGAGACACTTAGACTGATCCCGGCCACACCGCGACTCAGATTGAGCCCAGGTTCGCTCACACACATTTCATATGACCCTTGGATTGTTGTGCTAAGGTATCAACACAATTAAAATCTGTTTGGTCGTTTTTCCGTATGCCAATTGTTATTTTCACTTATAATCCTGTCAATTTTAAACAAAAGAGACACAGTTAGAGAGGTGTCGGCCACACCACACCTCGTATTGAGGCAGGATTGACTCGTACACATCACATATGACTGATGGATCGATGTGCTAAATTATCGACACATTCCGATAGTGTTTGGTCAGTTTTTAGTATGACAGTTGATGTTTTTCACTTAAATTGTTGTCCATTTTAAACAAAAGAGAGCCACTTAGACCGATCTCGATCACACCGTGATTCAGATTGAGCCCAGGTTGGCTCCTACACGTCACATATGACCCGTGAATCGTTGTGATAAATTATCAACAGATTCTAAATGTGTTTGTTCATATTTCCGTATGCCAGTTGTTCTTTTCACTTATAATCCTATCCATTTAAAAAAAAGAGGGACACTATGAATGGCATTGGCCACACCGCACCTCATATTGAGGCGGGGTTGACTCGTACACATCATATATGACCCATGGATACTTTTTGTAAATCATAAACACATTTCAAAGGCGTTTGGTAAGATTTCCATATGTACTTAAAATGTTGTCCATTTTAATCAAATGAGAGACACTTAGACTGATCCCATCCACATTGCGACTCGGATTGAACCAGGGTTGGCTCATACACGTCACATATGTCCCATGGAGTGTTGTGATAAATTATTGATAGAATATGAATGCGTTTGGTCAGTTTTCCATATTCCAGTTGTTCTTTTCACATATAATACTGTCCATTTTAAACAAAAGAGACATAATTAGAGTGGTTTGTTAGTTGTTTATTCACATTAGTCAAATACACTATTTGAATATGGGTCGTTAAATTAATTTATTTATGAAAATTTTACATTTAAAATGACAATATCATAAAATTAATAGAAGATAAAACATTTACTAAAAATCCTTGTCGAAATATTAAGGTAACCATGATTTATGAGAATCCTCATGTGTCTACTAGTTGAATGGTATTTACTTAAAATCATGTGGAAATTCATATATAATATTTTTATATCATTCTTAGTATGGATTAGATTTTAGTTTATCATGCTATGAAACATTTCAGAGCTAACAATGCCATGCCCAATGAATACATCCCTTTTATAACATACCAAGAATCTATGATATTGATTAGATGTTTAAATGTGATTTACATTGATTACCATGATGAAAATAAATAAAATATATATTATAGATTTTCTAGTAGTAAATGAAATTAAGGAGGGTGGGGGGGATGTCTAGGGGGCTATCCGGGGACCAAGGATGACGGTGGGGGGTTGCCTAGGGGGCTGTCTAGGGGGGTGACCGGGGGGTTGTCTGGGGTCCAAGGAGGAGGGTGGGGGGGCTGTCCGTGGGGCTATCTAGGGGGTTGTTCGGGGGGCTATCTGGGATCCAGGGAGGAGGGTTGGGGGGATTTCTGGGGGGTTGTCTGGGAGGGTGTCTGAGGGGGTTGTTCGGGGGGGCTGTCTGGGGACCGAGGATGATTGAGGGGGGGCTATCCTGGGGGCGGTCTGGGGTCCAGGGAGGAAGGTGGGGGTTTTCCGGGGGGGCTGTTCAGGGGGCTGTCCGGGGGGCCGTCCGGGGGCCTGTCCGAGGTCCAGAGAGGAGGGTGGGGATGTCTGGGGGTGGGGGGGGCTGTCCAGGGACCAAGGAGGATGGTGGGGGGGGGGGGGGGGGGGGCTGTCCGTGGGAATTCTGGGGGGCTGTCCGGGGTCCAAGGAGTATGGTGGGGGGTTGTCCGGGGTCCAGGAAGGAGGGGGGTTGTCCAGGGTGTTCACAAACACACAACCACTATAATACATCAACATCCATGAAAACATACAATATATAAAAATAATTCAACTGGAATACTATACTACAGGTCTGCATAAAACCAAGAACTAGAATAGATTAAACATAAAATCTCAGTATTATTAGTCATAAATGTAACAAATCAAGTTATCCCACATCACCATCACCATATTCACCATCATCACCCTCGTCCTCATACCCATCATCTTTGTTTCCCTCTTCGTCATCCTCCTCGCCCTCACCCTCTGCCTCGCCCTCGCCATCCGCCTTGCCCTCCTACTCTCCCTCCTCTTCTACATTAGACTCCTCACCATCATCATCGTTAGCCTTGAAATTTTCTTGACCTCCACATGAACTACGACCTGGTTCTCCATTTATAGAATGTATTGGAGACATATATTCATCAAAAGCTGGCATGGCCTCTGGTGGAAGTGTCAGTCATAGAATATCAATATATTTCATTAATGCACTGTTTGCCCTAGTAATTTGTTTTGCCGTCTCTGTGGCCCTTTTTTATCATGTTATTCATGTTCCCTAACTTACTGTAGCTCGGTGGCACTACAACTTGCACCTGAGGAGGGCCAATACCTCTTAGGGGCTATCCTAGCATGGTAGTGTACTCTTCTAGGATGCTCCTCTCCCAAAACCTGATGTAAGTGAGCAGTTGGCCCAAAATTGTCTGGTTCATGAGCATCGAGGGCCTCTAAAGCATCATGTTACATATATAAATTTATTATTAAAATAAAAAATAAATATTAAAATATAAAATCAACAGCTTAGAACTTACAATCTACTACTAAGTCACTTCGTTGACGGTACTTCCATCCTTTTTCCGTTTGCTAGAACAAAACAGTTTTGCTCGAGGCAGACGTCCTTAAATATTTTTTATTTTCCTCTACAATTACATTGACAAATAAAGTTATATGAAAACATTATCAATCTATTAAATAATTGAGGAAACAAAATAAAGTGTAAGTCGTAATGAAAACTTATAAACAATTGGCATACCTGCTTCCTCTCATGATCAGGCATCGTAGTGCTTCCTATTGTGTGGAGGTATTTTTTTCATCAATGTTATTTTTATTTTTTCCATATGATTCCGAAATAAAATTCGAAAATGCAACAGATAGTATTAATTAAAAACATGAAAGTTATTATTTAAATACCTCACATGTAATTAATACCTTAAACTGGGTACTCATCCAATGAATAATCATCTGACAATACTGTTGTATAAGACAATCATCCACCACTAGTACCACCTCTAACTCAGTTCCAACTCTAGCAACCCAGCCGATATACAACTCATTATTGTAGGCTCTACAAATCTCGCATAAATTCTTTAGATGTTCAGGTCGTGCACCCTCAGCAGCAGGAAAATTAAATCAAAGGTGACATCAAAATATTAATTCATATAAATACAAAAATAATTCTTGGAATTAAATAGAACATAATTTTTTACCAATATCTCTTCCCAAGCTCTATCCTGGAACTCATGTGGCAAAAGTCTCCACGATAGCGGGCTGACGGGAATGATGTCGGAGTATTTGGAAAGCATCGCCAAAAAACATCGACATTGCTACCCTTCTTTCTCAACAATTTGGTTTTATTCATTATAATCCACTATAACCTGTGTGCAGCGGTTCCACACCGAACGCATGTGTGTATTCCCCCTCCCAAGCATCCGGTATGTATATGTATCCGTCATGAAAGAAAAACAAATATTTTATCAAAAAATGTTATAATGAAAATAAATTTTGCTATGAAAATTTGTTAGGGTTCTATAAATATACATGTGCCGGTCTGATCGTTGAGCACCGCTGGATCCACAGAAACTGATGGAACACCTTGTGGTGGAACAGGAGTCGAAGACAATTGAATATAGAAGCTCAGAGAGATAGAAGTAGAAGGAAAAGAACATGGGATAGCGGTCTGACCGGATTCTGACTGGGTAGTGGGAATCATCATGGGATGTGAAAATGATGGGTCAGAAGATGGAAAATGTAGTAAAAACATGGGAGGCTTAAATATCACGTTTGTCCTTAACAACACACAGGGATCAGAATGTGTAAAATATGACATGTCAGTGGGAGGGGCAGGGTCTAGTCGGGTACGCGCTGTTGCTCGTCCACCTCTAGTATGAACCCTCCTCGTACCACTAGGCTATGTACTACGACCAGTAGTAGGCTCCTCATCGAATAATTGTATACTTATATGTGGATCGTACAAAAATTTTTACAATAAAATTAATCAGATGAAATTATATATTCCTTAAATATATCAATTTGAAATAAATACTCACTACAAACACTAATGATTGAATTCCCAACTCCACATTTCGACGATTGTTCTCCATTATTTTTTGCCTTCGTCTCTCTTAAATTGGCTGCATTTCCTACTTTTGAAAACCAATATGTAATAAATTAGAAAAAGAAAACTAAGGAGTAACCCAAAAAACATAACATATGAGGGAATATGGGGATTCATTGGTAATTTAGCTATCAATTGTTTAAGAAGATCTTTAATGGATTAAATAAATCATACAAGTTGTACTGTTCACCAAGTTAGAAATATTGTCTAACTAGGTTTGAATACAGAACAATTCCAAATTTGAAAATGAAATTCAAATAAAACTTCAACCAATAAACATTGAAAATTCATGTAACAGTCAAGTCATCTAAAACATATTTGGTATCAATACTAAACCAATTTGAATATTACCAACCTTAAAAACCCAACTCGAGGTAAACCAAAATAACTGAGAACATGGATAAATGATTCTATATATTTTCAACCACAACATTAGGATCACAATAAACTCTGAAAATTGAGCTATTGGAGTCTTCAAAAGAAATAAATGGATTGGTTCCATTGGAACTAGGGACATTGTCAATTCCAACATCAACATCATCAAAAATATGTATTGGAATTAATTCAAATGACACCAAATTCAGGTTGATGTTGGTCTTTGACATAAAAAACATGTTTAACCATTTATTCCTACACATATGGTTATTCAGTAGCAAGAGTGTGAGTCATATTAATTAATTGAAATCCACAATCATCAATAAATGTGCCATGTCTCATCCTCGAATCATTCCAATGGAATTTCCTCATTATGACTCGTCCAAGAGAGTAATAATCCAATATTATTATTTTCTCAACAACTCCATAATAACCCATATTTTCAAATCTTGGTCAACTATATGATGCTCTGGCATAATAATCTGTTGTGGCAGTAACCATAACACCATCATGTTGTGTTCTCATGTTCTTGACACATTCAGTGACAATAAATTAGTACCCATTGATAACAATTGATTTACAGTCACGAACCACGATATTTGGACCAAAAACCAAAGCTCTTATTTCCTCAGAGAAAGATTCTACAGAGAAACTCAATACCTGAAATATAAATGACTATTAAACTTAATTAAATATTCATATAATTATTTTAAACAGTAATATTTTTACCTTCATTTTTAACCAAGAAGAAAATTCTTTGCTTTGAAAAGTCTCTCTCTTTCTCAAAGATAATGACTGATGCTTCCTATTTATCATTGTTTTATGTTCCATTTAGATAAAAAATATGAATAGTTTAACAGATATATATGTAAGATATACATAATAAATTTAGTTACCTGACTTTGTCATAAAAAAATCACAGTTCAACAAAACTGTGCGATGTGCCATCTCCCGCTCTTCATGGCTTAATATCTTCATTGTATATGACCATGGAATTCCTCATATTTTAGGAATTGATGTAAAACTAGGTTCAATTTTCTCATACTGCACTTCTTCATTTCTCATTGGTTAGTTCAATATTGTTGTAAGTTCAGACAAATACATCTAGGAGAAATCCATACATTCTTGAGCCATGTAAACGTTCATGATAGAACCTTCTGTATGATTTCTCTTTCGGACTTAAGACTTTAATGTGAACACATTTATTTCAGGTTAATACATCCAACGAAATGAAACAGGTCCTCCAAGAGGTGGTTCAGTGGGAATATGGACAGTCAAATGCAGCATGCATTTGAAAAATGATGGAGGAAATATTTTCTCCAAATCACACAAAATTAATCGGGAATCTGTCAACATTTCTTACAAGAAATACTTGGACATCTTCTTAGCACAAATATCTCTAAAAAAATGGCACAATATAATAATATCCACCCTTAAATTATTTTACAAAATTTGATAGATTTCTTTTGGAAGAAACACATGTAGTAGAACGTGATAATTATGAGTCTTAAAAGATTTTAACTTCAATTCTCTTCTGTTGACCCATTTAGATATGTTTCTTTAATAACCATCATCAACTCTAATAGTCTCTAATACTTTCAGAATTTTTTTTTTCATATGTGTCATCACATATGAAGCACATGGATGTTTCCATTTATTTTCACTGATATTCACAGGATGTAATTCTGGTCTGATGCCCCAATCCACCAAGTCACGCCAAGTACGTAAATCATCTTTTTTCTTCCCATTGACATTTAGAAGAACCCAAAGCAACATTTCGCATATATTATTTTGAATATGTGTTACGTCTAAACAATGACGTGATTAATTGGTTGACCAATAAGGAAAATCAAAAAAGATACTCCTCTTCCTCCAATTGTAACAGGTTTCAGTGGAAACATTATTTCTCTTTCCATATTTAATTTGACCCTTCCCAAACAAAAAACTAAAATCTTTCAATTCATTAAGCACATCAGTTCAATACATACACTGAGGTGGATCATTAGTCTCTATGGTATTTTCAAATCTTCAACGATTCATTCTATATGGATGATCCATTTGTAAGAATCATCGATGTCCCATAGATCTGAAACTATAGCGACGTTTCAGTCTTCTGGATCGTGTATTCTTCTTACAAACTGGACATGATTGTTTTCCCTTCGTGATCCATCCAGACATCATTGGATAAGCTGGGAAATCATTGATCATCCACATATGCACAACATGCATCTGATAAATTTCTTTTGAACATGCAACATATGTGTGCACACCCACATCCCAAAGAATTTTCAACTCATTTATTAAAGGTTTCATGTATACATCAATATAAATGTCGAGATCAGAAGGACCATATATGAGTATACTCATGAAAGTGAAAGGTTTTTTTCATACACAACCATGGGGGAAGATTATAAATGTGTATAAAAACTGGCCATGTGTTGTGCGAAGTATGCATCTTCCCAAACTGATTAAAACCAACGAATGAAAGACACAACCTCACATTACGCACGTCAGCTGCAAAATCAGGATGTCGAGAATTAAATCTCTAACATGCAAATCCAGCTGCAGGATGAACCAACTCATCATTATTCTTCTTTATCTTGAAATCGTGCAATCTCATTTTTAATGATTTTTCATTAGACATAAAATGATTCTGGAGTCTGGGGATCAATGGAATGTTCCACATTACTTTATGTGGAACGCGGGATGTTGTTCCATCCAATTTTGACTTCCAGTGGGATGATCCACATTTTATACAATCATTTCGTTCAGCGGTTTCCTCCAAAAATAAACTTCAATCTTTAGGGAAATAATGAATTTGGTTTCTTGAAAATCCAAGTTCCTTAACTAACTTCCATGCCATATAGTGGTTTGAGGGAATATCTTCCTCATCTGGAAGTAAATCCTTCAAGAGGGTAAAAATGTAATCGATTCATGTATTATAAATCCCATACATAGTTTTCCAATGAAACAATCTGATTAAAAATTCCATCTTTTTCATTTTAACGCATTGTCGATATATTGGAGTCGTGGTAGCATCATTCAATTTTTTCACCCTATAAATATTATCTTTTTCACTAGATGCATCAGCTGTCCTCATATCAAAGCCTTCTTGAGTCAAAATCCATTCTTTTTCATGATGACGAATAAATGGAAACTGATATCTATTCCATCTCATTTATTTACTATCCTGTTTTTTTATTTTAACAGCATAATTTATTCCATAGATAACTAGGAAACTAATAAATACACCACACAACAAATCACCATCTCACATAAATCGTTTTCGCCAGGTTACATTGGCCAACCATCTCACCAAAACAACCACATATCACAACAAAAATATTGCACATCACAAACCACCGAACAAACAAAACCACCTCACCACATCATACACCACAACATCATCAAACAACACCTCCACACTGCACAACACCACCACACATAATCACTATCACACAACATCACATGTCACAACCATTCCCACTAACCATCACATTACAACCCCACATATCAAAAATCCCAACTGGTCACCTCAATCATAATACAACAGCCTATAAAATACAATGAAACACAACAAAAGACCTCTCATAAAAGCAACACACGCCAAATTCCACAATTTATTCAAGGTATTCTAATATATTACTCCTCTATTTAGCATGGACATTATAACAAAAATGATATTCCATGTGAAACTAATAAATTAACAAAATATTCGTTCATTTTCCTATTTTTCAGGGTGAAAACACATCAAAATCAAAACATAAAACTAAAATATTAGATCAATAACAATAAAAACAATGTAGAATATATTTTTAAATAATAAAATACCTGATTTGAGATGATTCTGATGGATTTTTACCTGTTCGGATTGGGGAGTTTGAGATAGGAGCCGAGCGACAGATTGATTTTTGTGTTCTGTCAGGACTGGGGGAGAGCAGTGGCCCGATTGTATTTGGGGAAAATATTTACCAATGGTTTTTAAAAACCTTTGGGAAAGGGGTGTTCAAGGTACCCTTTCTCAAATGGTTCTCAGAACCGTTGGCAAAGGGGTTCCCTTTCCAAACAGTTTCAAGAAACTATTGGGAAAGGGTAACTTGAACACCCCTTTTCCAATAGTTTTATGGAACCATTGGAAAAGGTGTACCCTTTCCCAATGGTTATAGTGAACCGTTGTGAAAGGGTTTTGTAGCCCATCTTTACAAATGTTTTAAGAAAACTATTGGAAAAGAAATGTGGGTAAAAACCACATTTCCAGTAGTGTTACTTTTGGAAAAAATAATAAGTGACATACTAAAAACTGTGTAAACACATTTAGATTTTTTTTGATATTTTTGGACAATAATTACTGAGTCCTTTGTGAGATTTGAAAATTAACTACACCACAATATGATGCGCGTTGTGGCTGATATGATAATATGTTTGTATTTTTATAAAAAATTGATATTAAATTGAAAAAAACAAAATGTGACATACTGAAAACCAATAAAATTAATTCGTATTGTTTTGATGCTTCAGGAAAACAATCCATGAGTAATTTTTGATGTGTAGGAATCAGACACACCTCAATTAAATGCACGGTGTGAATAATATGACTAAAAGTGTCTATTATCAGTTTAAAAATGACATTTTAGGTCAAAATATGCCACTCACTAAAAACCAATAAAACACACTATGATTGTATTTATAATTTAGGAAAGTGATTCATAAGTCATTTTTAATGTGTATGAAGTAGTATCACATCAAACTAATGAATGATACGACCGGTAGGACTCAAAATGTGTTCTTCCAGTTTGAAACGAAATTTTAGTAAAAATAATAACTGACATAGAGAAATTCAATAAAATAAATTCATATTGTTTTTATACTCTAGAAAATAGATCTATATTTCATTTTCGACATTTATGAATCAACCTCGCCTCATTATGATGCACGATATGGGTGGTATAACTCAAATTGTCTATTCATATTAAAAATGGGCATCCATTTATGTTAAAACAATAAGGGGCATACAGAGAACCGAGAAAATGTATTTTTATTGTTTTTATATTTTAATAAAATGATCCATGAGTCATTTTTATGTGTAGGAGTAAACTAAACCTCAATATGATACATGGTGTGTCTAGTATGACTCCAAGTGTGTATTTTTATTTAAAATTGACATTATTTTATTTAAAAAGAACCTGTGACATACTAAATACTAATAAAACACATTCATATTATTTTTATACTTTAGTAAAATGATCCATGATTCATTTTTGACATGTAAGACTCAATCGTACCTCATTAAAATGCATGGTGTTTCTGGTATAACTCAAAGTGTATATTTTTATTTAAAATTGACATGAATTTAACAAAAAACATAAAGTAACCTATTGAACAGAAAGAAAATGCATTTGGATTATTTTTATATTTTAAGAAAATGATATATTATACATTTGTGGCATATAGTAATTAGCCGCACCTCTATACAGCTTACGGGGTGGCTGGTATCCATCCAAGTGTCTCTTTTGTATAAAATTGACATTAATTTAAGTAAAAACAACATGTAACATAATAAAAACTGATAAAATTCATTCATATTGTTTATTTATTTTAGGAAAACAATCTACTAGTGATTTATGACGTGTAGAGATCATTTAGACCTCAATAAGACATGTGGTGTGGTTGGTATAACTCTAAGTGTCTCATTTTGTTTTAAATATACATTAATTTAAATAAAAACATCATGTGACATACACAAAACCAAAAAACAATGCATTCGGATTGTTTTTATGGTTTAAGAAAAAGATCCATGTGTCATTTGTGATGTGTATGAGTCAATTTATCCTAAATCTGATGCACGATGTTACCATTATGAACAAAGTATTCTGTTATTATTTTAAAATGGAAATTTTAGTTCAATATTTTTCATTCAAGAAAAACCAAGAAAACACACTCTGATTGTCTTGATAATTTAGGACAGAAAATCAAATTTCATTCATGATGTGTATGAAGCAGTCTTACATCAAACTGATGCACGATATGACCAGTATGACTCAAAATGTGTGTTTCTATTGTAAAATGATATTTTAGAAAAAAACACAACGAACATACTGAAAAAAATAATTCGTATTGTTTTGTTACATTATGAAAATGATCCATCAGTAATTTTTGATAGTTATGAATCATCTGTACCCCAATACAGCACATGGTGTGGCTGATATAACTCCAAATATTCCATTATTTAAAATTTACATTAATTTTAGTAGAAGAACAAGTGACATACATAAAACTGAGAAAACGCATTCTGATTTTTTTAATATTTTAAAAAAATGATCCATATCTCATTTTTAATGTGTTGGAATCTACCCCGCCTCAATAGGGAACACGGTATGATTATTATAACTCGAAATGTGTCACTATTATTATATATTGACCTTTTATTAATGTTTTATTTCATATTAATATTTCATTTATTAATTATATGTGTTACTAACAAAATATATTTTTTCTTATATATGTGGAATATTTTTCTCAAGTTGTGATGATTCTTTCAACAACTAATACCATGGTAGGACATTATTGAGAGGAGATCACGATCATCAAAATATGAAATATTAATTTTTTAGAATTTTTGTTGGACCATTGTTAAAATAATTTTATAAAACTTTTTGTTTGAAATGTAAATATCATCTTTTTTTCTATATATCATGGGTGGGAATTTTTGTATTGATGAATTCAATAAAATATATATAGCTGGTTTGATTCTAGGTGTACAGTTTTAATTGCTGGTATGATTTTGGGTGTGTTGATATATAAACAAAACACTGAATGGGGCTAGGCCTTTATCAGAACTAAAAAAGCACTGATAAAGGGCCCCACTTATCATCATTGTGATTAACATCACTTTTTTAGCCCTATTAAAGTCCATTTGGTGCATTGTGAAAGGCCATATGTGTAGTAGTTTTTACCACTCGTTCATCTTGTTTGGTTCTCTCTTTAATAATATATCTATTAATTTATATAAATATTTAGTAATATTATTTCATCTATTAATATATATTTATATTAATATATATTCATATATTAATATATATAAATATTAATATATATATATATATAGTTATATTTATATATTTATAATTACATCTTTTTGTATATATATATTTAAATATTTTATATATTAATATGAATATTTATATATTAGAATATATAAATAATATATATCAGTTTGTTAATACAGACACACACTAATATATATATATAAATACACACACACACACACTATATATGTATATAAATATTCATATATTTGTGTTCTAAATAAAATGTATATTAGTTTTTATTTAGATAAAGATTATATATTGATAAATATATTCAACATGTAAATACGTTTAATTATTTATATATAAAATTATTTTTTTTGTGGGAATATATAAAAAATATGTATATATTTTTAAGTATTTAGTTATAAATAAATGTACATTGTGAAAATGATAAAATTTTAAACCCATAATATCAATATTATTGTATTCCCTGTGAATAAATTCAGTCCCCACAGAAAAAGGGCAAAAGGACCCTCTTAAAAGAGGCTAAAATTCCATTGAATGTTAAAATATTTGGGTATCTAGACTAAAAACTCAGTTTTGCAGGCCTTTTGAGACTTTTTTGGCCTAGAAAAATGTGAAAGAGGGTTTTCAAATGGAACTGGTGCATAAATCTCATTTTAAGATTTGATTTGATATGTAGTTTTCCTCAAACAATAAATGAGATCAAAAGTTATTTTTGATTGATGTTTGAGTTAAATTTTCAACTTTTTTTAGATCTTTTATTAATCGTATGATTTTTTGTGTATTAAAATTGTTATTAAATGATTATTAACTCGTAATAATTAGAAAATTATTAATTAATAATAGTTTTTTATATATTTTAAAATATATTTTACTAAATATCTTATATATTAGGTGTAAATTTTATCTATACTTATCTAAAACATATTTAATATATTAATTTTTTATTTATATTAATATATTTATATTTATATAATAATATATTAATATATATAATTTTTAACATATTTATTGAAATATACCCTTTATGAGAACTAGTAAAAAAAAGCACAGATAAAGTACCCCCATTATTAGCACTACTAAAAAAGTACTCATAAATGGGGACACATTAAAAGTGGTAAAAAATCACTAATAAAAGGGTACTTTTTACATCACATTTTTAGCACTGTTGAAAGTAACTTTTATCAGTTCTTTTTTTACAGCTGGTAAAGGTACCACATTTATCAGTGTTTTTTAGGGATGATAAAGGGTGGCACTGTGAAAACATATTTCTATGTTAGTGTCCCTACCAAGGCTTCATTGGTATTTTTATCTTACTGGATGTATGATACATTCAAGAGGCTACCATATTATAGTTAATAGAATTGGGTCTGGCATGATGTCGCACATAGAGTTGAGAGTCGTACTTTTAGAATACATCATCAAAAGTTTGTATATAATATTATTTAATATGATATGTATAAGATAAATTCATACTGTTTATGGTGTATCCATCTATTACATAGTTTGGTGTGTACAAGAGGATGTACAATTATAGTAGTATTGGAATGATTGCTGGTGAGAGACAGAAACCGATTATGGTTAATGTTTTTTAATATTTTTAGCTTATTATACATTAAATGTTTTATAATATTATTTATAATTTTATAAATATATGAGATATATTAGGAAAATATTTTTCATATTTTTGGGAGTTAGGGTAATACTGATGGCGGGGATAAATCCTCATCGAGGCTTGTTTTGATGAGATAAATTTGTCATTGGGAGTGAAAAGTTGTATTTAGAAATTCATGGTGATTGACATTGGATTATGATCAACTCGGACTAGTTTCTATGGAATTGAAGTGATTTCATAATTTATTAAAAAATTTAGTTTGTATGAGATCACAATGTTTCACATATATTGAGTACGATGCAAGGCTTTGATCTCAGGATAAAACTGTCCAGAGATTATTTATAGAGCATGAAGTGTAGCGACAACATCAGGAGTAGCAACGTCAGTAGCAGCATCAACAACATGATTAGATGATTGAGTATATGTGGTGACTTACACATAGTTTAGGTACGGATTTACATCCATTGAATGGAGTTAACCCCCCACCCACTTAGTGAATCTATATTTATGTTCTTTCTTGTGAACATTTTTAATATTATAAATGATTATATTTTATAGTAATTTTTTTTTGGTTTTTTAATTTTTAGTGAAAAGTATTTTAGGAATAATTTGGAAAACCCCTATATGAAGAAAATTATTATCCCTTTTATTTGGATCGAGATAAAACCCATTACATGACTTAATCCCCAAACACACCATGCCCCAAATAAAGACAAGGAAATTATAAATTGTAGAGAATCTAATTAGCTAAATGTAAAATTCATATAGCCTGAAAAAATATTGTGGAGAAACCAAGAATTATGATTTGATTGAAAACCCCCAAGGTATCCATCCATCCATTTAACCGCCGACCAAGACACCCAAACCATAGCTTCATTTGGGAACTATTGGGAAGATCATCAGGGTTGACGAATCTGCTAATAATGTCGTCGACCTGCCTGGAAAATCATCATAACCTACTAAAGTGTGTTCTTCTCCTAATGTCATCAACCCCTTCCTCGAGTAAGGATTGAACCTCATCATTATCCCTCACCATCACACCTGGTTTGGATTCTTGCCTTCGGCCACCATGATGAGTAGAGGCCTTCCTTTTCCACTATCCCATGTGCTTTCCTACCAACCCCCACCACCAAGTAGGAGTTCATATCTCACCATTGACCCCTTAGTTTAGCTTAATTTAATTATTATCTATATTTATTTGAAATGAATATATATTTTGATTTTTTTGAAACTTTATAACATTGTTCCATAAGTCATTTTTGATATATAGGAATCATACCCACCTCAATAATATGCATTGGGTGATTGGTATGACTTCACTACTGTAGATATGACATTTAACAGCACACAAAATGGTCATTTACTGTGCTAAAAAGTGTTATTTTATTTGGTGATATTGAAAGGTGGTCCCCTTTATCAATGCTAAAAAAACAATAATAAAGGACCCTTTAACTGCATCGAAAAAAGGCGTCCTTTATCAATGCTAATAAAATGATGATAAAAGGGACATTTATTGATGATTTTTTGTGCTGATAAAAGTCAAAATAATTTAAAAAAATATCTCCAAATTGAAGGGTGGGACCTTACACCATTTATATATGCTCGACCCCTTTTAATAGTGATAGTCTATCCTCCCCATCCCTTTAACCGTTTGAGGAATCCCAACATGTTTTAACAACACTAGGGACATGCATCACCCACCAACATGCGCCCATATCTCAGCTTGGTTTAAAAACTAAGACATCCCTCATAATCTCAATCCTTTTCCACTCCCCTATATCGTTTTCTTATGTATTTTATGATATATCTATATATTTATATTTATTTCATTTTTTTAATTTTTTAATCCTTATATTTATATATATATATATAATAATTAAAACACATATATAAAATATATTTTTTGTGTGTGAATTTGTGCTTATAAATACATACATACATACATATATTTATATATGTATACTTATACATATTTATATTTATTTACATATAATATATATTAATATGAATATTCATATATTAGAATATATAGATAAATATATATCAGTTTTTCAATGCAAAAATAAATATATTTAAATATATAAACATTATATATACATTAATTGTATATTAATACAAATATTTTTACATTTTTATTTTAAATAAAATGGATATTATTTTTTATTTACATAAGGATTATATATTTAGAAATATACTTGACAAATAAATATGTTTACATATATATTTATAAAATTAAATTTTTATGTTTGAATATATATGATATATGCATATATTTTTATATATTTGATTGTAAATAATAGGAAATTATGAAAAATGATAAAATTTCAAAAAATTTATAACAATGTTATTTTATATAAAGAAATGATATTTTATTGATCAATTGAACTAGACATGAAAATCCAATAAGGAAGATGATCAACCCAAAAATGGTTATCCCAAGACTTCATATAGCTCGCTATCCTGTGGGCATCATGATTTACCCCACACAAGATGAAAGAGAATTTTCATATTGAGAATGATTTAGAAAGAGACAATATTTTCCTTATAACAAACCCAAAGATGAATTCTCTCCATTGTTTTACAAATCAGTAATAGATTCAAGACAATCAGACTCCAAAACCACTTAATTCCTTTCTTTAGCCTGGGAAAGGAGTAACCCTTAAATAATTTATGATGCCTCCATGAAAATAGGGATCCAACATCCAGGGAAAACCATGAACACAACATCAATCACCTGGCCATTATGTTGTCGGGAAATAAGCACCACCCCAATTCGAGACACTATCGAGACAGTCGTATCTGTATTGATTTTAATGAATCATTCGGGAGGGGGAAGCCACCAAGATTGAGTTTTCTGTGATTAGAGCACAGATGGCCACTCTTTGTTCGTCATCCACCAGTTCTTCCATTCATAGCCTTATCCACCCAAATTCGATAATGTGAGGACTTCTCTTCGAAAACACATTCATTCTTATGAGACCAAACAAGTCAAGAAAAAGTACACACTTACCCCGTAACCATTCGATCCGAAGAGGAAACCCAATCATTGAAAACATGGTCCCACTGCAATGATGGGACCAGGGATGCCTTACACCCTGCGGACCATTCATTCCACACTCCCACCACTCCCAAGAAGAGAAGAATACTATGAAAAGGAGTTTAAATATATTTAAATCACATGGGGAACACATCATCCTCCCACATATTACATAGAGTAAGAATGTTTCAAATCAATAGGAAACTCAAAAAAACCTACAGCCATAAAAACATGAATTGGGGGCGGGGGTTGAGAGTGCCCAAATATTCCTCCACCGATCGTCTGGATGAGCCTGAGTAGACCCATGTAACAAATTGATGTACCCCGACCTAAAAGTGTACTTCCGAGAAGCATCCCCAAACCAGTAGATTTGATCACCACCAACTCCAAATGTAATCAAGATGCTAATGATACTACATCGATATATTTCATTAAACCATCCACAAACTCTATCCCAATCACACTCTTCTAAATAATCATCAATTAGGTCATTAAATTTTTCATATTTGAACCCCGAAATGACAGGAGAAGAGACTCTAATGTTGACCCCCTTGACCAACCACTGGTCTCCCCATACATTCACCTTCTTCCCATCAGTATTCCTCCAAACACTGCCATTGTTGATCAGAAGGATAGCACCATAGAAGATTCTCTACATAAATCTTGTCTTGGGTCCAATAGAAGCATGTAGGAAGTCATAATTTGGGAAATAATTTGCTCGAAAGACCTTAGAGAAAATGGAATTAGTACATGACATGAGGTTCCACCCTTGTTTTTTCAAAAGGGCATCATTGAACCATTGAAGGTTATTATTACTAATGTCACCACATGACTTTGAAACAGACATCTTATCCCACATGATCTTGTGGGTGTTGTGTTTTCCATTAGCAGAACCCCACCATAAGTTTTCCTTCCGATAATGAATCTGATCAACAAGGGTAATTGGGAACGTGAAAAAGGAAATGACATATGAGTAGAAAACTTGGGATACATATTTAACTAACACTTCATTCCCCACTTTGGATATTTTTCAACTAGACCGAAGACTGATCAAATTATCAACTTTTTCTATGATTGACAAGAAACATGTTTATCGGATCTTCTGATAGATGTTGGGAGCCCCAGGTATTTCTAATGTTTCTTGACAGTAATAAACCTGCATAATCTCTAAATGTCTTTTTTCATCATCATTGGAACATGTTTGTTAAAGGATTGTTCAAATTTAGAGGCAATTATCAATTTCCTAGAATCCTTCTAAAAAAGGATGAAAATCATAATGATTGAGTAACACTCAAGGGTAGTAGCCTGAGCAGATAGAAGGAAATCGTCTGAAAAGAAATGATGAGAAACATTGCAAAATACCTTTGATCCATTAATATCACCATGCTCCATTTCCTTTAAAAGGGTATGAGAAAAAACATTATCTACAATAATGAAAATGTTGGGAGAGATTAGTTCCCCTTATCCTAAACCTCTCGAGGGTGTGAAAATAGACAGCTACTACCCAATGATGTTGATTCTATATGAAAATGAAGTATCATAGTTCATAATGTTAACAATCCATTTAGCTCCAAACCCCAATTTTGATAGTAGATGATCGAGAAAACGACATTCAGCTATGTCATAGTCTATCATAATATCTAGTTTTAAGGCCAGGACTCCTTTTTTCTATGGAGAGGGTCATCATGTAGTGGGATATCTCATAAAAAATGTCTGCATTATCATTAATGGTCCTCCGTGAGACAAAATAAATCTTATCTTAAAACACTAGAAGAGGGAGAAAAACTCTCAAACAAGACACCAAAATCATAGAGTAAATGTTGTAAATAACACTACAGAGGATGATTGGATGGAACTCCATAATCTTCTTGGGGGAATTATTATTTTGGGATGAGGGTAATAATAGCCTCGTTAATATTTTCAATGTAATTCATACCTTCTTAGAAATCCTTCATCTTCTTGATCATGTCTAGACCGAAAATGTTCCAAAACCTTTTGAAGAAAATGGCATAAAACCCTTCATGATCAAGAAAATCATAGAATGAAAATGGTGACGATCCCTTCACATTTCTTCATCAGAATTTTCCCTCTCTAAAGAACAGATCATATCATCCGAAAAAATTATTGGGATGTAGCTGGTCAGACTAAGAGGGATGTCAATGTAGTCATCCTTGAAAATATTTCCAAAAAATTCCAGAATAATTTAATGAATTCTAGCAACATCCTGCATCACTCTACCTTGAAAATCATCAAGGTGGTAGATGTGGGGTTTTCTTCTTCTCTTAGTATCTCATTGGTGGATGATAGTATTGTTATGGTCACGTTCGTTAATGATAGATTATCTTACCTAGATGAACTAGTCTCTTTCCTTTTACTTATACACAACATTAAAAAACTTCTCAAGGTTTGAGATATCCTTAATCATAGAGTGGGAAAAATTCTAGGAATAGTGAAATTTTAACCACTGTTCTACCCTATTAATGTGTATCTCTATGGGCCTAAACCTATTTGAACTCCAATTCATCAGACTAATACTATCATTCTGAGTTTGAGAGCTAATGCACTATTTCATACCCCCTCAATAGCATGAATGGCCTCCTCACAACTCCCATCGTAGAACCATAGACTCAAAAACCTAAATGTAAACCCACCTCTACACAGATTCCTTTGGGGGATGTTGAAAGAAGGATCAGAGAGTGGTCAGAGGCAACCATGGCCATGTGTTCAATAGAGTATGCACAGAAGATAGATTTATAGTCATCTAACCCAAACAATTTTTCCAGTCTTTTAGCGATGCATCCCTCTATTGAGGTACCCATTTTCCAAGTGAAAGGAGATCCTGAAAATCCTTGATCATGGAGGGAGTTCAAAAGTAGGGATTTCTTAAAATCCTTTATAGTTTCATCACTTCTTACGAGGCCACTTTATTTTTTCCGATATGACAAAAATATCATTGAAATCACACCTAATGAAGAGAGAACAATAAATGTACTCACAAATCCTATATTACATATTCTATGATTTTCCCTTATCATGAGAGGAAGGCCACCCATTGAACTCAATGAATAACCATGAAGGGGAACTCGGGGCTTCAAACATAATAGAAATGTGCTTACTTGAGTAGTTTTATATTTTAATACCAAAAAACATCATTCAAAATAAGAAAAATACACACTACATGGCCCTACCTCCCAATACTAAACACATTCTTCAAAAAGGATAAAGAACCACATAAACAAGGCTGAAATCCCATTTAATGTAAAAAACATAGGATACACCAACTAAAAATGCAGTTTTAATGGTCTTATAGGAAATTTGGGGCTTGGAAAATGTAATAGGGGAATCCTCTCTATAATTAGTGTGTAGATATTGTCGGGATCTTTGACTTGATATATGGCAGAGCTCAAAAGGACACCCAGATCAATAGTTCTAACCTTTTGAAATTTGAGTTACATTTTCAATTTATTTTAGATATTTTATTAATTTTTTTATTTTTTATTTATTAACATTGTTAATAAAAGACTAATAATCAATAATAATTTGAAATTTATTATTTAATAATAGTTTTTTAATTATCTTATAATCCATTTTCACTAAATATATGAGATTTTAAGTGTAAATGTCTTGTTAGCCTTAGCATAATTTTTTTTTATTTTTAATGAAATATGATATATTTTTTGTAATATATCATTTATCAATGCTATTAAAATAATATTGATAAATCCCGCTATATTAACACTACTAAAAAAGTGCTGATAAATGGAGTCTCTTTAACAGTGATAAAAAAATGGTGATAAAGGGGTACCAATGTTAGTGAGAAAAAACTGATAAAGGGGTACATTTAACATCATTTTTTAGCACTATTAAAATAACCTTTTATTAGTGGTTTTTTAGCTTTGATATATATACCCCCTTTATTAAGGCATTTTTTAGCGTTATTAAAGGGTCGCACTGCATATATTTGTTTCTCTTGTAGTGGTCCATGTGTGTCATTTTATTTAAAATTGACATATTAAAAATATATTATTTTATATTTATGTTTAATTTATTTCTTTATAGTATTATTTATATAAGAATTATTTTATTATATAAGTGAATTTTTTTCTCGAGATGGGGTGGTTTGTTTGGAAACTGATAAAATGATTTGTTTTTTTTTGAAAGGGGGTCGCAGGTGCCACATAAAATTAAACATTGGTCTTTTTAAATGTTTGTGGACAGTAAATTCAAGTTTAATTATACAAAATATTGTTTTAATTGTCTATAATATTAATTATTAGTATTTTCCATGTAACTTTTATATCAATTAAATTATTAATTTTCATGTTGGTGCATTTTCATACAGGTGTATTTGGTGCAATGAATTGTTATTAAAACAACACGTTGCAGTAGTAGGGCATTTATCAACTTTAATGAAAACAATGCTAAATGGTTCCTCATTTTAATGATGTTGACGACAGTAGTGTTTTTTAGCACGGTTAAATCTCTTTTTGTGGTGAAAAAAGGTATAGTTTTTGTGGAAATTCAATTTTTTGTAGTGACAATGATATCTATTTGAAAACATAAAATGAAAAGGACTTGAAGACAATGTGGTCATAAATCCTATGTTTACGTGTTGCATCGCTAGATGAGGGTGTAGAAAAATTCAGGATGTAATGGTATTACAACAATATATCACCATGGATTTCATGAAGGAACGATGATCAATATTTTAAAAAATAATAACATTATTTTTAAAATATTGAAAATTAAAAACAAAATTTATTTTCTCCATTAATACTTTAAAGAGTCAAAAATAAGTACAAAACTATTTTTCATAAAGATATTTTAAATGAAAATTCTCTCTCAATTTAAAAAATATAATTTTTTATTAAAAAAATAAAAAAACTCATTTTTCATTAATTAAATTCAAATAAAAAATTTAAAATAAAGTATACATTAACTTAAAAAATAAAATTTATTTTTTATTATTCCGAAAAATTAAACAAAAAACTAAATTTTATTTTATAAAAATTAATAAAAAATACCTTTTTCATATGAAATAATAAAAAGTTATATATTCCAAATTAAATAAATATTTTATTAGAAAAATAATTTTCCACTATAAAATTTAAAAAAGTTTCCCAATTTTCATATTAAGAAATTAAATAAAAATTATTTTATTTAAAAAATATATATATACATTTTTTTTATTTATTTGGAAATAAAAAATTAATTCTCTTATTTTATATTATGATATATAAAAAATTCAACTTCTTCTAAATGATCTTGTTTTAAAACTAAATTACCAAAAAAATCCCCCATATCTTTTCAAAAAAATTATAAATTTCAATTATTATACTTAATGTGAAAAAGAACACTTTTTTATTTTACCATTAAAAATACATTAAATGAAATGTTATCTATTCATTTTTTAACAAAATCTATTTTTTTATTTTTTAAAATTATTTTAAATTGAAATAGATTTTTTTATTTGGTAATTTTTTGATTTTATAGGAAGGAAATTATGTTTTTAACGGAAAATAAAAAAACTCTCATTTTTAAGTGAATGGTTGATGTTATTTTTTTAATAAAAAATAATTTTTTATATGTTTTTTCGAAGGAATTATATTTTTATTATTTTCTGAAAATGCATTAATGGACATTATTTTCATCTAATTTAATATATTTTTAAACAAATGAGTTTTCTTTGAATTTTTTAAAAGGAAATAATGGAGATGATTTGTTGATATGGGATAAGTCAAAATATTTTTACAAAAACATATCCTAGAATGCATGAACTATGATCATAGAAGCCACACTGCTAGTCTAAAAATAATCAACAATTTATTGCATAAATATTTTAACATTATTAATTTTGTTTAAAAATAATAATAGTTTGATTATTGAAACGTATTTAAAAAAAGTTTCATAAATTAAAGATGTCGTATATAATATAAAATTAAAATTATGTTTTTGAATGAATTAAAAAAAAATTAAGAGGCCATTTTCTAACTAAAATGATGATAAAAATAAAAAACTCACAAATAAATTGCATACATATATTAGTTTTAATTATATGTTTAATGTAAAAATAATAACTAATGTCTATATCGATGTTTAGGAGGTTTCTCTACGTCATATATGGGAATATGAATATATATCTAAACCATAGGTCTTGGTGTGTTGGAGTGGCATCTTCATGCACAATTGTATGCCTATGTAAATGTTATTGGAACTTCTTAAACACTGACCATGAGGCAAGGGTTTCCCTTATACAAGTATTTAACACACTGGATCCCTTTATATTCGATGTAGGAAAACCCAATAATCTCCCTCTCATAACCACTAGGGCGATGAACATAGAATAATTTTCAGTGACTGGGAAATTCAAATTGCTCAAATTCAACTATAAAACATTCTCTAATAAAAAACAGATTTTTAACAGCACTATAAAAGCCTCTATCAATTCTATAAAAGCACTGATAGTCGACGTGCTATTAAAAGGGGGTCCCTCTTATTATTGCTGAAAAAAAGTGATGATAAATGCGTCTTTTATCAGCGCTAAAAAAAGTGTTGATAATAGTAAAAAAATATTAACAATTTTGATATTTCTTCATATATATATATATAGTTATTTATTTTTATATATTTATATTTATATCTATTTATTTATGTTTTGTATTTCCATGATGTTTATTTGTGACGAATTCCTTCCACAATTAACTCTCTGTGGTGGGAATCCATCATAAAAAACTAGTCACAAAAGCCATTATTTTTATAGTGATATATAAATATTATAACACAGTGATATGAGCTCTATAAATAAATATACCAATAGATTAAATATAGATTATATTTAAATTTATATATTTGTAGCATATAATATAATATATAGTATACTAATATATTTATAATCATATGTTTTTGTTTACATATATTTGCGTATGTGAACATCCCACCTCTTCCGCATTCTTCCTCTACCATGACCTCCAAAAGTAACAGTACCGTGCTCTCCCCCACACATCGGAACATCCATATCCCACCTCAATGTTGGGTGATTTTTTATGAACATTTTATACCTAATTACCAATGTCGAAGATTTAATAATTCTGTTGAATATTAATTTAATAATTTTGAATTGATTTTGAGAATATTTAACTCACATGTAACATTTGATGTTTATTTTAATTCAATAATCTAACATTTGAATCGTATCAACCTTTATAAAATATTTAATATAAATATATATATAATTCTCTCTATATATATGTAATCCTTTAAATTTTTATCTAACCACTCATAAATGGAAATATATTTTTTTGGAGCTTACCTCCCAATATCCATTTGTACATGGGGTGGGAAAATAGGTGGTTGATCGAACAGTTAATTTAAAACTGAATAAAAAATGGAAGGGTTATACTAAAATGATTATTGGTTACTAAAAAAAAATTGGTTAATAACATATTTTCTTTTGGTTTTGGTTATTAATTTTAATAACTGAAAACTGATAAAATAACTGAATTTATGATTTTATTATTTTGTCATTAATTTAATATTTTAAATAAATTATGAGATAGATTATAACAAAAAACAATATATTTGTGTTTATAAATAAATATATTTTTCAAATACATTTTTTTGATCTTAAGGATTTATATATAATTTTGAGTTTTTTTACACAATTAGGGTATATTTTTATTAATTAAAGTATTTTTTTAACATTATTAGGATTTCTCCGATGATCAACATTCCTACAAAGGGTTTTCCACATGATAAAACCATTGTTTATCTTAGTATAAGTTCCTAAAAAATAAATAAATTTTAATTTAAATGTTATATAATTCACATATGATTATTTAATTTGTTAGTTACAATATATATTAATTATATTATCATTTATACTACTAATTTTATTATTAATGGTTATATTGTAAATTTTAAATTAGTTATTAATTATTATTTTTTATTTTTTTAATAATTATATTATAAATTATTAATTCTATTGTTAATTAATTATCTCTATAAATTATATTGGCTATTACTAAATATAATAATGATATTATCAGTTATTAATTTTCTTAATTACCTAAATAATTTTTAATAATTATATCATTATAATAAAATGAAACTTTTATATTGAACTCACAAACATTGATTCATACTAGTCACATCATATTTTGGATTGACGTGTAGTCGATTCCTACACATTATTAATGGGTTATGTATCCATTACAAGAAAAGTGTCATTTAGCGGCGATTATTTTTTGATTTGGAAGTCGTTTAAACTACCGCTAAAGTTGTTATCTGTATAAAACAGTTGGGGGTTCCTCCAATTCAATAACACAGATCCAAGCATGAGATGCATTTGGTTTTTTCAGCGCTGAGAAAAAAGAGGTAATAAAAGGGGGGCCTTTATCAGCGCTGGTTAAAGCGTTAATAAATCTACCCTAAATCACCACTAAAAAATGTTGATAAATCTGTACCCATTATCAGTGCTTTCTTTATCACTGATAAATGGGGGTATTTATTTTTGTCAAAAATATAATCCTTCAACCTAAGATATCATCCATTTGCAATTTAAATAATTCTGGAGGAAAAGAGGAAATTAATCAATTAGATCCCCTGATGATTACCAAACGCATCTAAAAAATGAGCCGCTCAATTTTCTTCTCTCCAAATAATGGAAATACAAGAAGAAGAGAACAAAGGCACAAACGATCTGATGATGTCGATAATGGTCCCATAGGATTTGAGGACACCATCCTCCTCCTTCAGTTCATTGATAATAACTTAGAAATTAGATTCAACCACAACAACCTTCCAGCCAAGAGTCAAGATAAAATGCATACCCTTCCAAATATCCATAGCCTCTTCTAGAGGAGGAGTCCAACCCACAATGTTTTTGGAATGACGATCCAAAATAAGATAGTCAACCTGGTCACATAGGACGTCCTCAAGGCCATCAAAACCATCCCCATGGGTGGCAACATACGTATTAGGTTTGAGAACACCCAAAGGGGGAGGCATCTAACAGGCGGGGAATGAATAGGTGAAGGTGGATGAGCATCCTCAATATCTATCCAATAAGAGCCCTAGTTATGAATCATGTAAATAAAAACCCTATTGTCTTTAAAAATGTCCAAAAAAATGAATGTGTTATGGAAAAACCATATAATCCAGGCACAACGCTGTTATTAGCACAGATAAAAGTTTTTAATAAAAAAAATATTGATTTACATAAAATTATTATATTTATATTCAAAAATAATTTTTTTTATACTTTAATTAAAAAATGCATGTGTAAGATTAATATATATTTTAAAATAATTCAAATATATATATATATATTTTTAAAAAATTATTTATAAGATTATAATTAAGTAATTATATATTTAAATAATTATAATATTATAATTAATTTTTAAAACATAAATATATTTATTATATTTATCATATTTATAAATGTGTATTCATAAATTTAAAATATATATATTTATAATTATAATTATAACTAAATAAATATATATTTAAATAAATATATGTTTCCAATTAATTGGGTAAATAAATATATTTATATGTGATTATAATTGACGTATATATTTGTTATGTATTCATCATGATTGTTCATTTATACATTACAAAAGATAAAACTCACACGGAAAGAGTTTGAACATCGGTTAATGGATAACTCATGTTAAAATAATGTTAGTGTGATTTTTAACATCGGTAATGAAATAAGTGACATCAAAATGTGGTTTTTAACATTAGTTATTAAATAACATTTCATCCCCTCTTATTAGATGATTTACTCCCCCTATAGGTATTTTTAAAATTAATAATGTTGCATCAATTCCTGGTCGTGTCATTGTTGGCCTTGTGGTAGTTCTTTAGGACATTTGAAGCTCTATTTTTGTGGCATATCATTCCTCAGAAATTTTTTTCTTGACTCCCCCGATAGTAGAGGACATGACTCTATAGAAGGGTATGTAGTTCATTTCTTCTCTTGGCTCAACAGATATTGTGGCCGAATCTAATTATCAATATACTATTGATGTACAGGAGGAGGAAAAAGGTGGCCACAATGCCTTTGGGTCTATTATCAACATCATCATATCATTAGTGCTATTATTCTCTTCCTGTCGTTTTTCCTTTCTTAGGAGAGAGGACAATGATGTGGCTCATTTTATAGCTACTTTTGGGAGTTATTGAGGGTCTAATTATTTTGGAGCTAATTCATACACATGTCAACTAACTCATAGATCATTTTTCTACAATATAAAAACAATCAAAATGTGTTTTCTTAGTTTTGAGTAGGTCAACTGTCCTTTTTACTAAAATTGTTGTATATTTTAAATAAAAAAGATGCACTTGTAGTCATATTAGTCACATTGTGCATTATATTGAGGTGTGGAATATTGCTATATTTCCTAAATGACTCAGGCATTTTTTTCCTAAAGTATTTATACAATCTGAATGTGTTTGCTCATTTTTTAGTACACCACTTGTTCCTTTAAACTAAAATTGATGTCAACTTTAAATAAAAAGACGTACTTTGAGTTTTATCTTTCTCACCGTGTGTCAGATTGAGGTTTGAATGATTTCTACACATCCCAAATTAATCATGCATATTTATTTAATTTATTAAAACAATCCAAATATTGTTTATTTTTTTAGTATGTCACTTGTCTTTTTTACTAAAATTTTATTTTAAACTAGAAACACACACTTTAACTCATACCGTTAATATCATTTTTTGGTAGGACATGAGACAAATTCAAACACATAACAAGTTATTTATAAATTTATTTACTAAATTATCAAGAAAATATGACCATGTTTTCTCACATTTTATTTAGTGTCATATTTTGAAGTAAAATGTCGATTTTATACTGATAATAGACACTTTGAGTCCTATTAGTCACACCATTTTTTGGATTGATGTGAAGCTGATTTCTAAACATTATAAATGACTTATGGATCATTTTACTAAAGTATCAGAACAATTTGAATTATTTTTTGGGGTTTTGAGTATGTTATTTTTATATTTTACTAAAATTAATGTCAATCATAAATAAAAAAGACACACCTGAATTCATACTGATCACATCGTATGTCAAATCGAGGTGTTGTTGATTCATACATGTACCAAATTCTGAAAACAGTCCTGACATCCAAGGAAACCTCTTGTATAAGAAAACTATTATCTTGGGATTAATACTAAAATTAAAAAATTTAAACATAGATATAAAATAATCCATTAATTATATAGATTTCTTATCGTCATGCTATTTTTGTACATTCTATGATCAGGTATGATACCCATTTGGTTCTGAGAAAATGTATATCATCTTATGAATATGATTTTTTTCAATATTCATAAAATTATTGGAAAATTATAAATACAGAATGAATTAATAAATATTTTAAATTAAGTAGTAATTAACGTTAAAAATACCTATTTGGGGATGTCTGTTTTTTGATGGAATATGATCTCTCTCATAAATTTAAAAAAATAATAACCAAAATATTTTCCTTTTTTGTTTCATACACTACATAAACATTATAGAATATATGTAATTTGTTTTTATATGTGTTTGGATAGAAAAATATTATAATATATACCATAATAATTATCCATTTTTATAACTTTTTAGGGTCCTTTTATGAAATTCTTGTCCTCTTGCCATGATTTAGATGATATTTACACAATACCATATAATAATAGAATCCTAATTAAAAAATAATATAAATTATATAATTCTATTTTTATTTCTATAATTTTGTATGCACTGAATTAAAAATTGAAAAAAACACCATGTGTGGTCAGTATATTGAATATCCATGCATTGAATCCAAGAAATAAATATCTAGAGTATCCAAATTGATTATAATGAGCATCCAGTGCTTCATAAAAATATAAAAATGAATAATTAATTAATGAAATAAAAAATATATTTTATATGATTAAATTTAATCATTATACCACTGTATCATTGGTTTTAAGAAGATTATTTCATCACCAAGTTTTATTTCAGACAATATTCCCATGTTTTCCACTATTTCATTTATTTGTTTAGAATCAATTTATTCTGTCTGTAGAGGTGACATAAGGACTAACAAGTCCTTTTTTATGGTAAAATATATTGAATATGTTTTGATATATATTCCTGTAAAAAATATAAAATTTATTTAGTCATAATTAACACAGTATATCATCTTTTGGAAAATTAAATTAAAAAAAACCTAACTCATGTATACATTTAAAACTGAGGATCCAAGAAATTCATAGTTGAGGATTTCATCTACATTCTTAGAAGAACTGTAGTCAGTAACCTCCTATCCATACATTTTTTTATTCAAAATCAACTATGTGACTACTAACACTTTGTAACTTTATATCCTCATGAACCAACAATTTTTGTAAATGTGGATATTCAATGGGAGGGGTAAATGTGATTTTGGAAGATCTTTTTGATTGGTTTGTTGATCCTTTAGTCGGTTTTGAGTTTACATATCATTTCAACCCCTTACCTTTTTCATACTATAATATCATTTGTCAGTTCAAACATTTTTCATTAATTTTTAAAGGTTTAGTGTGAAAAATAAATTGGAAATGAATACCTCCTTGTCGACGTATTTTTTTTTAAGATGTGGCGACCATGTGATAAATGTTTTAACTACTTGGTAAACCATATGAATATCTTTCTCATGAATTAGATTAGGTATATCGAAACTTGGATCATGGGATATTCTATTAGACACTCTCACAAGATATGATGGAAGTGTTACATTATGTATCATATTATTTTGGATATTGAACATTGAATCCCTCTATACAAGGTGATGGGTGGGTGTTGATAGATATAAATCATAGTCATTATCACCCTACATAGTATCAGTATAGGAATGATATCACTATTAGTCTGATTCTCATTTTATAGAAAAAATTATTAGAACATTTATTAACTTGTGTTAGTAGTTCGTTAAGGTGAATGGCTCATCTCAAAGCTGGTGGGGGTAGTGGGGATATTCACATAATGGTTGTTCTTTGGTTATTTTTCACTTTTCTTCCCCCCAAAAATGTTTCTAGTAACTCTCTATGCCATTATAATTTTTCTATAGGGGTAGATAGTCTTTCAATCATTTATTTCATTTCATTATCTTTATCCTCTTGTTTGTTTATCAAAATATATTTGGGGTGTCACCCCAGAACCCACACTTCTGACTTGACCATATTATTCTAGCCACTTCAAGGCCATTAATAGTAGGTGTTCATATGGTACTGGCATTGATGATTCCTGTGACTATGTCATATAGAAAATATTGGAATATAATTAATAATTGTTATGTAATATATATTTAAATAAACAAAAATAATTATGTCATACTTACACATATTTCCCACCATTTTTATGTGTTTTGGTCTATTATTATCCCATGTTTATTTACACATGCCTCTTTCCACAAAACAAGGTGTGGGATAGATGTAGATTTAAATTTGAATTCATTAATATACATATAAATAAAGGAACATAATTATGTTTTTGTTTCATATCATATAAAAGTTTTATTTAAATTTAAAATAAGTTCCATTTTTCAAGTGAAGCATACCACATCCTTGTTTTACGGTAGGGGTGTGTTTGTTTTGTTGCCTCTCCCTTATTTACAGCACTCAATTGATATTTCATAAATAAAACATTTTCGATCAATGTGATGAATATATGTATTATAAAACAACATATAACTATACAAGGTGTAATTGAAAATACATATCTTCACAATGTCAAATAAATTCATCCCATGTTTCATGGGTTGTCATGTTTGCATACATAAGTGGTGGGTGCGGGTTTATTTTTCCTTCACCATCGTTAAGATGATGGTTTGTTATAATTGTGTGAAAATATCTCTGAATCCTTCCAAAAATAATTAATACACATTACTTATGTGATTGACATACTATAAATACACTATTCTTGGGATGGTAAAGAGTAACTCAATGTTTCGTTATTTTATTTTTTTATTAAAAAAATAAATTATATTGTAATGTTATTGTAATATCTTACCACATCAGTGTATTAAGCGTGATCACAACATGGTGCCACGAATCTACATCAATAAACACACATTACTAAGTGATTATTCTTATGTAACTATTGAATAAGGCCTTGTTTTGTTTAACTTGTTGGGCCCTTTAATTGTATACGACCTCATATTTGATTCCTTTGATTTCCACCTTAACGATTTTTTCTAACACCCTAAAACTATGGAATTAATATTTTTTCTTCTTATCAGGTCCTTAATCACCTACCATTTACTTGGATTCAACAATTCCAATATGTTGTTTCTCTAGAGCCGTAACATCATCATGTGCTGACGGTCTTTGAACTTCTAAACCGGGAGAAGCAATAGGTTGAGAAACCTATTATTCTGTAAAATTGGGATTACCAACACAGGTAGAAGGAAATTGTTCCTCTGCACTGCGAGAACCAGTAGTTTGAAAGACATGTTGTTACATAGTATTGGGAGCACCAAAATGTTCAGAATTCATTATATATATATAATAGGTTTAACATTTGATTTAGATAACATAAATACAACAGCGAATAAATAATAACATGCGGTAACATAAATTATATTACAAAAATTATATAACCTGGATATTGAAATCTCTTTTCATAATAGCTGAAGAGATTTGTCCCCTCTATCAACTATCCAAATCCTTTCATAATGGTCTCCTATGAAATTCAAAACACCATCTACATTGGGACCACTGTTAAATGATTGTGACATCCCAATGAAAGTGTCACCCTAAGTTAAATTTTTGTCCTCCCCTTTAATTTTTTTGGTCGATAACATAACAATTGACCACTTTTAGTTTGCGGTATCTAGAAAATAAAATACTAGTACTACCTATGATGCCATTGTAAATGGTTCATCTTTGTACCCATCCTTACTGAAATCAACTTTCATGAATCCCAATTCATTTATTTTAACATCACTCTTGTTATCAACCGACTGGTATAGAAAAAGTGGCACTTGTAATGTTGTATAATCCAACTCACATATTTTTTTGTTGATTCTAATGTATGACATATTCACATTAAATGGATTTCATTACTTAGTACCAAAAACATGTATTGCTTCAAACACAGGTGTAACTCCACTATTTTTTACGTTATTGCCTTCATCATGTCTATTTGTTTATAATTTATAACCCTTAATTTTATTACAATTTTAAAAAAATACATACACACTTGGTCCTCTAGCTATCCAACTAAGTTGTTCTGAAATTCAATCCGAAATTTAATCCGACTCGTTAAAAATATAGTCTTGAAACCATTTTATAAATTGTTGATTATGAATATTTGATATCCATCATTCATCCCTTGATGGATTAAAAAATATAATAACTTATTTTTGGGTTTCAACATATGTGGAAACCTCCCAACTACAATGAAAATTTTAAATGAGGACTTGTTTGTAATATATAATATTGATTTTGACAATATCTCTTACAGAAATTCCTTCACCCACAAGAATTCTAGTGTGATGAGATTTTGGTAAAATAATGATTTCTACACCTGATAGGTATTTGATATAGAATTCAATGACTTTCTACAAATAATATTTTTCTATAATACAACTCGTTGATAAACATTGATTTTTGACATACCGTTTCAAAATATTCATATACCGTTCACTGGGGTACATCAATCTATATTGTATAGGACCACATAGTCTAATGACTCTCACTTTGTGAACCATAATGTAAACCATCATATATGAGAATTATATAAGAAATAACATTTTCAAATTATATAATATGATGAAAAGTACTCATTACATAGCAATAAATTTGGCCAAATCTATACCATTACCACATATAGATTTGAAGAAGAATCAAAACATGGTTAATGAATGAAGGAAATGTTTGGAAATAGTGAAACGTAAAGCTATAGGAATTAGATATTTCATCAAATATGACAAAATTGTGATTTAAGACCATTTAAATTTAAATTAGTTTTTGACATGAGATTCTTGATATTTTATGGATACCCTTCTCAAACACTTACTTCATTCAAGAAGTTTCACCCTTCACTGGAACCAACTCTTCTTATATTCCCATGTGATCTATGTCCATCCTAACCTTAATATCATCATTTATTTTTTCCGGTGAAATAAGCAATGAACTGATGGAAGTATCACATATATTTTTTTCAACATGCCTAACAACATGAAAATGCCTGACATACATAGAATTCTAGTATGATAATTCAAAAAAAACTAGTCACTTTTTCCAATTTTTTTAGTAAGGAATTTTATAAATAATTTACGAAAAGTATTTTCCACATCTTTTATATTCTCAAACAGTTGATCACCTATTTGTGGAGACATTTTTGTACGTTCTTCTGATCTTCCGTCAAATGATGTCATCAATGATAGGTACTTATCCCATCAGGGTAAGAATATACAATATCCTAAATAAAATGACATTGATGAATGTTTCAAATTAATTAACTATGTACCTTATTCAAAAATGAGACACCCTTTAGTTATATTAATGCTATATTCTAAATAATTTACATAAGTAGGAAAGTCATTTATCATCCCATAAAACATGTCTCTCAATGAAAAATATTAATTTTTGTAATCAGCATACATCGTAACACCTGAATCATCTACACCTCAATACAATTTACATTTTGGATGGTATAACTCAATGTGTCTCTTTTTTATTTAAATTTCACATTGATTTAAGTAAAAACAACAAGCGACATATTGTGAACTAATAAAATGTATTTTTATTTTTTTTATTTTAGGAAAATGATACAAGAGAAATTTTTGATGGGTATGATTCTACCACAACTCAATATGTCACATGATGTGACCGGTATGACACAAACTGTGTCTTTTTATTTAAAATTAACAATAATTTATGTAAAAAAGAACGAGTGAAATACTTAAAACTGATAAAACACATTCATATTAATTTTATACTTTAGGAAATTGATCCATGAGTCATTTGTGACATGTAACTAAATATAATGTATTGTGAGGCTGTTATAACTCAAAGTGGCTCTTTTTAATTAAAATATAGATGAATTTAATTAAACACAACATCTAACATACTAAAACTCGATAAAACACATTCGGATTGTTATAATATTTTTTGAAAACAATATAGTAGTCATTTCTGACGTGTAAGGATAATCCTCAGCTCAATACAACATAGGGTGTGTATAGTATCACTCAAATTGTTGCTGTTTTATTTAAAATTGAAATTAATTTAAATAAAAAAGTGACATACTAAAAAGGGAGCAAACACATTTTTATTATTTTTATTTTTTAGGACAATGATATATTAGTGATTTCAAACATGTATGGATCATCCAAACCTCAATACGAATCACGATACGGTCGGTATAACTCAATGTGTCTATTTTTCTTTAATATTGAAATTAATTTAAGTAAAAACAAAAAGTGTCATATTGAAAACTATGAAAATAATTTTGGATTATTTTAATACTTTAGGAAAATGATACATGAGTCATTTGTGATGTGTAGTAGTTAACCATTCCTTAATCCAATGCATGGTGCGACCAGTATGACTAAAAGTGTTTTTTATCAGTTTAAAATCGATGTTTTAGTTCAAAACGTTTCACACACTGGAAACCAAGAAAATACACTCCAATTTTATTAATAACATAGTACATCAATTCATAAGTCCTTTTGGATGCATATGAAGCTGTCTCACATCAAAATAACACATGATAGGACCAGTATGACTCAAAATGCATGTTTCAAGTTTGAAATAATATTTCAGTAAAAAAGCACAACCAAAATACTCAAAACTAAGATAACACAATCATATTGTTTTAGGACAAAACTCCATAACTCATTTTTAACATGTGAGAATCAACCCCACCTCAATAGGATGCACGGTATGACTGATATAACTTCAAATGTTATATTCTTATTAAATATTGATATTTTATTAACATGTTATTTCATATTAATTTTTAATTAATTTTTTTATATATAACTAACATAATATTTGTTTTATTATATATGTGGAATCTTTTTCTCATGTTGAGATGATTTGTTCAGAAACGGATACCAAGGGAGGAAATTTTTGAAAGGGTATCATGGGCGTCAGAAGATGAAATATTAATGTTTTAGAAAATTTGTTGGATACTTGTAAAGGAAATTATATTAAAAATTTTGTTTGAAATCTAAACAACATTGTATATTTTCTATATACCATGGGTGGAAATTTTTATATTGATGATTTCAATTGAATGTATATAGAAGGTTTTTTTTCTGATTATGCTGTTTAAATTGATGGTTTTCTTCTAGTTGTTTTGTTATATAAACAACAAACCGTTGGAAAGTAGGCCTTCATGAGTAGCAAAAGCACTGATAAGATCCCCCTTATCATTGTTGCAATTAACAGTGCTTATTTAGTGCTGTTAAATTCCATTTTTCATGTTGTGAAAGGCCATATTCGTAGTAGTGTTTACCACTCGTCCATCTTGTTTGGTTCTCCCATTAATGATATATCTATTTATTTATATATATATTTCGTAATATTTATTCATATATTAATATCTATTTATATATGTTAATATGAATAGTTAGTTATATTTATATATAATTATATATATATATATTTTTTATTCGTATATTTATTTGTATATTAATATATATATAAGATTATTTTTAAATACATTTATAAAATATGTTTTTTCGTGTGTGTAAATAAATATATAAATACATAAATTCATATATACAACATACACAAACATATATATATATTAATATATATATTATATGTGTATGTGTATGTATAATTATACATATGTATATATATTCAAATATATTATAAATTAATATGTATATGAATATGTTAAAATATATTGATAATATATATCAGTTTATTAATATAGACACACACTAATATATATTTATAGACACAAACACATTATATAAGTATTTAATATTCATATATTTGTGTTTCAAATAAAATAGATATTTGGTTTTATTTAGATAAGGCTTATATATTGGGAAATATATTTTATATGTAAATATGTTTAATTATTTATTTATAAAATTAAATTTTTATGTGTGAATGTATAAAAAAATATGTATATATTGTTATATATTTGGTTATAAATAATAGTAAATTGTGAAAAATGATAAAATATCAAATCCATAATATAAATATGAATGTAATCCCGATGAATAAATTCAATCCATACAAAAAAAGTGAAAAAATGTGCTCTTAAATGAGACTGAAATTCCATCAAATGTAAAAAAAATTGGTATCCTAACTAAAAACTCAATTTTGTTGGTGCATTTAGCATTGTACCAATGAAACTATCAGATTAATTTTTTTAACGTCAATAACATCAAGAAAATTTCTTACGAACAAACAATTATGTTATGACAATTAAAAAAACTAATCACTTTTTTCAACCGATTTTAATAAGTTCTTTAAAAAATGTTTTCCCAAAACCTGTTTCCACATCTTTTACTTTTTCAAATAGTTGATCACATATTACTAGAGATGGTGTTGTACGTTCTTATGAACATTCATTGATTGATGTCATCCAAATAGTTACTTATCCCATCAGGGTAGAAATCTACAATGTCCTAGAAATATTGTCTTGGGTGAATGTTTCAAACTAATTGATTGTGTAGATTGTTCTAAAATGATACACCCTTTAGTTACTTTAATGTTATATCTTAAAAAATTTCCATATGTAGAAAAGTCATTTATCATCCCTTATAATATGTCTCACAATGTGGAGTCTTCATTTATGTAATCATGATACCACATAAAACCTGAATCATCCGCACCTTAATACGACACATGGTGTGGCCAATATAACTCAAAATGTCTCTTTTTATTTAAAGTTGACATAAATTTAAGTAAAAACAACAAGTGACATTCTGAGAACTAATAAAAAATATTTGTATTGTTTTTATATTTTATTAAAATGATTCATGAGTCATTTTTGATGTGTAGGATTCAACCACATCTCAATACGACACATAGTGTGATTGGTATGACTCAAAGTGTGTCTTTTTATTTAAAATTTCCATTAATTTGTGTAAAAAAAATTGACATACTAAAAACCAGGAAAATGAATTCAGATTATTTTTATAAGTTAGTAGAATGATGAATGGGTCATTTGGGACATGTAGCAATCAGTCTTACCTCAATACGACGGGCGGTGTGGCCTGTATAACTCAGAGTGTCTCTTTTTATATAAAACTAACATGAATATAAGTAACAACGAAAAGTGACATTTTGAAAACCAAGAAAACACATAAAAATTGTTTTGATGTTTTCCGTAAAACAATATATTAGTAATTTGTGACATGTAAGGATCATTCACATCTCAATAGGACACACATAGTGTCCGGTATCACTCAAAGTGTTTCTTTTTATTTAAATATGACATTAATTTAAGAAAAAACATCAAGTGAAACACTGAAAACTGAGAAAAACGCATTCGAATTGTTTTTATTTTTTACAAAAATTATCTATTACTATTTATTTACATATAAGGATCATAAAAATATCAATAAAATGCATGGTGTGACCGATATAACTAAAAGTGTCTATTTTTGTTTAAAATTGACATTAGTTTATGTAAAAACAACATGTGGCATATTTAACACTGACCAAATACATTCAGATTGTTTTGAAAATTTATGAAAACAATCCAAAAGTCATTGGTGATGTGTAGGAGACAACCACAACTCAACTTTACACACGATGTGACTAGTATGACTAAAAGTATCTCTTATTAGTTTAAAATTAATAATTCAGTTCAAAACGTGTCACTCACTATAAGACAAGAAAACACACTCCGACTATAATGATAATTTAAGATAATTATTTATAAGTCTTTTGGGAAATGAATGAATAAGTCTCACATAAAACCAATTCACAATATGGTTGGTATGACTCAAAATGTTTTATCATGTTTGAAATGATATTTTAGTAAAAAAACACAACAGAAATACTGGAAACTGATAAAATACATTCACATTGTTTTGATACTTTAAGAAAGAAATCCATCACTAATTTGTCACATGGAGGAATCAACCACTCCTTAATACGATTCACGGTGTGTTCGGTTTAACTCTAAATGTGTCATTATTTATAATTGACATTAATTTTAGTAATGGAAGAAGTGACATATTCAAAACCGAGCAAATTCATTTGGATTGTTTTGATATTTTAGGACAGTGATCCATAACTCATTTTTAATGGGTAGGAATCAATCCCACCTCAATAAGACTCACATTATGACTCGTATAACTCCAATTACTTCATTTTTATTAAATAGTGAAATTTTATTAATGTTTTATTTCATATTAATCTTTAATTTAAGTCTTTATAGTATTACTAACATAATATTTTTTTTCATATATAGGTGGATGTTTTTGCTCAGGTTGAGATGATATATTTGTAAATCGATACCATGGGGAGAAATTTTTGAGAGATGATCATGGGTGTCAAAAGAAGAAATATTAATTTTATATTGTTTTTTGGATAGTTTTAAATGTAATTATATAAATAAGTTGTTTTAAATGTAAATAATTTTTATTTCTATATACCATGTGTGTAAATTTTTGTTATGAAGATGTCAATTAAATATATATATCAGGTTTTATTTTGGGTGTACTTTTTAAATTGTTGTTTTTATTCTAGGTGTGTTGTTATATGAACATCACATTGTAGCTAGCTAGGACTTTATCATTACCAAAAAAGTGCTAATAAAGGCCCCCCATATCATTTCTTTTATTAACAGTGCTTTTTAGCATTGTTAAAGGCCATTTTACATGCTATGAAAGGTCATAGGGGTAAAAATATTTACCACTTGTCCGACTTATTTGGTTCCCCCTTTAATGATATATATATATTTATTTATTTATTTATTCGTTTATTTGTATATTAATATTGATTTATATTAATATGTATATATATATATGTATATATTTATATATTTATTAATGTATATATATATAGTTAGTTAGTTATATTTATATATTCTTATTTATATCTATTTATTTATATATATTTTTTGTCATATTTTTTCTCCATATATTTATTATTATATTAGTATATATTTATAATATTATTTTTTAAATACATTTATAAAACATTTATTTGTATGTGTGTGTATAAATAAATAAATACATACATACATACATATATACAACATACACACACACACAGATATATATATATATATATATATATATATATATATATATTATTACATGTGTATATGTAAGTATAATAATACATATTTTTATATATTCACATATATTATATATTAATATGTATATTCATATGTTAGATTATATATAGAATATATAAATGAGTTTGTTAATACAGACCAACACTGATATATATATTAAACACACAAACACATTATATAAGTATATAAATATTCATATATTTGGGTTTTAAATAAAATGGATATTTTTTATATTTAGATAAAGCTTATATATTCGGAAATGTATTTTATAGGTAAATATGTTTAATTATTTATTTATAAAATTAAATTTTTATGTGTGAATATATAAAAATATGTATATATTGTTATATATTTGGTTATAATTTACAATAAATTGTGAAATATTATGAAATTTTAAAGCCATAATTTCAATATGAATATAATACCTATGTATAAATTCAGTCCCCACTGAAAAAGGGCATATAGACCCTATAAAAACGAGGCTTAAATTTCATCCAATGTTAAAAAATTTGGGTATCGCGACTTGAAACTCAGTTTTAGAGGAATTTTGGGACAATATTTTTCCTCAAACAATGTGAAAATGGGATCTCATATGTCACCAATGTGTAGATCTCATCATAAACTTCAATTTGATATGTAGTAGAGCTCAAATGGATGCCCAGATCAAATGTTATTGTCGTTTGAAGTTTGAGTTACATTATTAAGTTATTATAGTTTTTTTATTAATTTTTTTATTTGTTGTGTCTGAAATTTATTGTTAAATTATTATTAATTGATAATAATTAGACAATTATTAATTAATAATATATTTTTAGATATTTTGTAATCCATTTTCACGAAACATATTATATATTAGGTGTAAATGTCTATCTATAATTATTTGAAACATAGTTAGAAAATATATATTATATTTATATCAATATAAACATATTTATATATTTATAGCTTATTTTTAACATTTTTTTGAAATATACCCTTTATCAATGCTAGTAAAAAAGCACTAATAAATACCCCACCTATATCAGTGCTACTAAAAAATTGCTGATAAAAGGGTACTTTTAACAAATCTTTTTTAGCACTATTAAAAGAACCTTTTATCAGTGATTATTTTTAGCACTGATAAAGGTACCCCCATTATCAACGTTTTTTAGCACTCCTAATGTGTGGTGCTATAAAAAATTATTTCTATGGTATTGTCCCCACACACGATTCCTTTTTATTTTTCACATACCTGATAGAATATACTTTCAAGAAGCTACCATCTTTTGGTTAATATAATTGGGGCTGGCAGGATGACACACAAAGAGTTGAGAGTCTTACTTTTAGAATAAATCATCAAGATTTTATAAATAATATTTTTTAATGTGATATGTATATGAAACATTTATATTGTTTATGGTTGATCCATATATTAGATATTTTGATGTGTACAAGAGGATATACAATAATAATTTTATTGGGTAGATTGTTGGTGAGAGAAAGTAACGGATTGTAGTTAATGGGTTTTTATGATTTTTAAATTAATATAGATTATTTTTTATCATTTTTTTTGAAATTTTAGGAGATATATTATTCAAATATTTGTCATATGTGTGGGAGTTAGGCTAAGACTGATGGTGGGTACAAGGCCTCATGTTTGCATGTTTGGATGAGACAACTTAATCGTGGATGGATGAAAAGTGCTATTTAGAAAGACATGGTGATTGAAATTGGTTTACAATCGACACTGATTAGTTACTATGGCACTAAAGTGATGTCATCATTTATCACCAAATGTATTGTGTATGAGATCATCTTCCTTAACATATGTTGTAATGTCCCAAAAATTGTGTATAATTTTTTTTAAATTATATGGAATTATTTCGAGACCTCGAAATATAACAGCGTGCGATTTTGAGGCCTGGAGTGCCTGAAATAATCCATCAATGATTGTTTGAGTTTTAATTAGTGTGTGTAAGAAGTTTTCCTGAAAAGGTGGAAAGAATATGAAATGGTAACTTGGATCAGAAATCTGAGGGCACTGTTGCATTCAAGATGGCAGGTTTTCTATAGGTGTGACTTAAGTTTATTCTGTGCGGGTCTCCTGTGATAAAACCCAAAATGCCATAACCTTAAAAAAATAATTAATTATTTTATTTTATTTTTCAAATTTTTAGAACTAACAAACGGTAGCTCAGATTGAAAATTAGAGACCACCACTGTACTCGTGAGGGTATTGTCTTTTAAAGTAGATATTAACATTGGCAGGCGTTGGCCACCTGTGAAAGTTAGTTTTTGGCCGTAAATAAAATAACTTAATAACAATTCTTTTATTGCAAAATCCATAACTTTTAAACAATAACTCATATTTTAAATTTTAGATTTTTATTGGGTTTTTTGGGGCTTTTTCCGCTTAGGTAGAGCCAAACCTCGACCGATGCAGGTCAAGGGTGACAGTTATAATTTTTCCAAACTTTTTATTGAGTACGTTCAGAAAATGCATGAGCGGTGTTATATAAATTTTTAATCGATGCTCGGAATTAAAATATGAGGGCACTGTTGAACTCACAACGCTGATATTCTCTTACGGAGACCATCACTGTAACAACCAAAAGATTCATTTAGGGAAATCCCCCTTGATCTAATTAAATGTCTCTTTATGTTTATATAAAATTTCAACTTCCTTGGTTTTATGTTAAGAATTATGACCATGGCTAATATAGCCGTTGCATAGTGATAACATGATTAGTAAGAATATAAGACTTTAAAAAATCTAATTTACTATGACAATGGAACCGATGGCCTCATCCAGTAGAATTTCCCAATACGAAGCCCATTTGTCGGAGCTAGGAAAAGAGGTGACATCATTGGGCTTCGCTCTTGAACAAGCCCAAGCCGAGTTTCATCATGTCAAGATCGAACGAGTCCATCTACGGGAAATGTGTAAGTTAATACAAATTACCTGTTGATCGATGTTATCTGAGCCACCCCAATAGTCTGTCACCATCACACACCTTACCTATATAATCCTAAATAATTAGGGGTCCCAAACCTAAATAATAAATAATTCCCTCACCTTACCTATATAAACCCACCCAAGGTGGCACTTCCTCCCCACTCAAAGAATTTGGAGTTCGTCCAACCTCTGCCCTATTCTCTCTAGATGCCTCCCAAGGTTCCCCATGCTCCGAAGAAGCCTCTCACAAGCCTCTATCTAGCCATTGGAAGCACACTTCCATGTAAGGGTTTTTCTTCCTTTCTCATTTTTGTCTATTTTTGTTAAGTTGTATTGCCCTTTTAATTTCATTTAGGAATGTTGGGGTACTATATCGCGCCTCCCCCATACTTCCCCTTTATTGTCTGAATTATGGGAGACCCATTTCTCTCTCATTAAATGCCTCCTATTTATACTCGTTACTATTCCAAAATTCGGAAAGGAAATTATATCTCCTTATTTACATTCAAGAAATTTTTTTGTATCATGAATCTAAATTCCATTACAATTGTAGGGACATGTATCTATATGAACTAATTACTGTCCATTACATGTAAATATGACGAGGAACCACTTTATCTCTCATGAACCAATTTTTTTATAAATTCTTATGTCACACCATTACGCTGCTGAAATCACAGCGATTTTCTATGCCAATGTCATTGTGTCGTGAATACCATAACCATTTCACCGTCAGGGGTATTCACCTTTATTCACATTTAATTATTGATTATAAAGTTTCATGTATGAATTCCACATTCCTTTATCTTGTAATAAATGATTATTTTTTAAGAATCCATGTCTTATGATCCATGTGGCAAACTTATGCATGAAATGAAATGTTTAAGAAATGTGAGCCCTTATAGCGCACCAATGCGTTGGGTAATGCATAGTTTCATGATACCTCATGTGCAATGAGTGTTGACTCATTCTAATTAAAGTGAAATGAGTGTTTACTCGTGCTTTATGTGCAATGAGGATTCACTCATGCTCCATGTGCAATGAGCCTTGGCTCATTCTAATTCCATGTTAAGTGTTGTTGCCAGATTTCCTTATTATGATTATCTTGCTTTATCATGAATTTATTTTCATGTTTCTCTCATGCTATATTGATAAGCCTATTGTCTAATATATATTGGAATCCTCATGTTATTCCATGTGTACTCCCATACTGGGCTTTATATCTCACCCTTTTCTTATGCATGTCCTCAAGTTATCCCATGCAATGATACGTACGAGGGAATGTAGTGGTCATGTAAAGGAAGTTTTCAATAAAGATGTTGCATTTCATGTTTCATGTTTTTATGTAATGATCCTAAGCCCCAAAGACACTGAACCTCTCGATATTTATTGTTGTATCAAGTCAATTTTTATGTAATAAATCATGTTTAAGTTTGTATTAAAATTCAGGGTTGTCATAGTTGGTATCAGACGACAGGTTTAGTTATTTTTGGGATTAGCAAACCCTAGTAAAGCCTTAGATATAAGGCTAAGTATAAAAAAAACATTCCTATGTTTTTGTAAGTACTGAGTAAGTGGTTTGTCAAACAAATACATCCCTATCTGGATGAAAGCAGGTAGAGGCGACTCTGGCATAGATGTATCCTAGGGGTAAAACCCGAAAACACCGCTTTGAGCTAGACTCGAACGGGAACTAGTGCACGATAACTGTCCTTGATGCACATTTGGATACGACACACCCGATGGCTATTTTTTGATAATTCTCAAGCTTAGTATGAACCCTTATTAAGGGAATTAAAAAAATTCCCCTAAGAATATATGTTAGAAAGTAGATCAAGAAAATCCTATATTGAATCCTACAGACTCATGAGTTAAGGATATAAAAGTTTATTTATGATTCATCAACTTTTTTCTTTGGATTAAACATTATGTGTTAGCCCTAACATCCTTTTATTCCAGCCAATGGCCCGTAATAGGAGGACTCGGGCTAACAACCGTTGTGATGATCAATCTGATGACTGTACTAATGAGATACCAAATCCAATGAGAGTGGGAATCGCGAACTTTTTCATGCTTCTCTCTCAGCTAGCTCAAGTTTTTAATAGAATCATGGGACAAGAGGAATGTCCGAACCCCCCTAAGAAAGAACAAGTCGCTATCAAGAGCATCATGAGACAAAGGCCTCCTACATTTAGTGGATCATCCAATCCCACGATCGCTGAACAATGTATCAACTACATTAAAAAGATCTTCTCCATCCTTCAATGTTCGGAACAAGAGATGGTTCTCTTGGTAGCTTGTTTCATGGAGGGTGAAGCTGATCAATGGTGGATGTTGATCAAAAATACGAAGACTGAGGAGGAGATCATGGCGTTTGAATGGAATGATTTCCGGAAGATGTTTTTTGATAAATATTTTCTACGCACCCTCCGGATTAAGATGGAAAGGGACTTCCTTTCCCTAAGGAAAAAAGAAGAGGATTTTGTTGGATCGTGCGAGGAAAACTTCACAAGTCCTGCACGATATGCTTCTGGCTTTGTCATTCCCCCGAATTCAAGGGTGACCACTTCTTTTGGTGTGGTGAAGCCTTGCATGCGGAAAGCATTAGCGATCCTTGACTTCGACAGATATGAGGGAATTGTTCTATGTGCCCTCATGGTCAAAATGGAGATCGAATAATCACATGGGTATCATGGGGATAAAAAGCATAAGGTGGACTTTAATGCTAGTGGGCTGATGGATAAATCCAACGGTGCTAATAAGATCTGGCACCCCACTATCCAAAAGTGTAGATAGAAGCACCCTGGAAATTTCCTTAAGGGGAGGAAATGCTTCTGGTGTGGAAGAGAAGGGAACCTAGCTGTTATCTATCGGCAAGAAAGACTTGCGGCTGCGAAAGAGGAGATGAATGCTCCGTTCGAACCTCAACAAGTTGTTCAATGCAACAAATGCAAAGAACCAGGTCATTTTTCAAATTAGTGCCCTAATCCAAGGGTTTTCAGAGACAACCAACAACCTCCAAGGTAGCAAGGAAGATGTTTCTCCATCACATCTACCGAAGTGAAACCCGACAATGAAGTGGTGATAGCTACGCTAGTTATTCATTCAAGAATAGTGAACATACTTTTTGATTCAGGTTCTATGCATTCTTTTATATCTCGAAAGTTTAGTAGAACAATCCCAGTACCACCACAAATCATGGAAGTAAAGATGTCGGTGAGTATGGAAAATGGGGAATCATTAAATCCCATGAATATAATTCCTCCCTTATTGTAATATGTGGATTGAATTTCCCAGTGAACCTCGTCATACTCCCTCTAGTGGAATTTGATTCAATTCATGGAATGGATTGGATTTCCTTATATAGAGCCAATATAAATTATCGTGGTAGGGAAATCACACTCTATATAGAGAATCGACCCCCGACTCTTTACATGTGTTGGGAGGAAGATGAATCTACTTTTTCTCCATCATCTCAAGCATGGATATTACTACCCGATGAGCAAGCGTATCTGGCTCAGATGATTGAGTCCAAGGAAGAAACCATCCTTGATGAAATGCCTATTGTGATGGAATTCGCTGAAGTGTTTCCCGAGGAACTGCCTGGTCTTCCTCCTAGAAAAGATGTTGAGTTCTCAATTGAACATATACCTGGGGCACTAACAATATTCAAGACTCCATATAGAATAACTGTTGTTGACCATGAAGAGATGAAGAAACAAATATAGGAGAATCTGGATAAAGGGTTTATATACCCAAGTGATTCACCATGGGGTGCACTAGTCCTCTTTATCAAGAAGATGGATGGGTCAATGCGGCTTTGCATCAATTGTCGTGAACATAACAAAATCACCATAAAGAACAAGTATCCTCTCCCAAGAATCGATGACATTTATGATCAGCTACGTAGAGAAAAATAATTCTCAAAGGTGGATTTGTGGTCAGGATATAATCATGTAAGGGTGAAGAAGGAAGATGTACCCAAGATTGCTTTTTATACAAGATACGGGAACTATGAATACATAGTAATGCCTTTCTGACTCACCAATGCTCTAGAAATATTCATGGACTTGATGAATAGTGTATTTAGAGATTACATTGACAAATTTGTGATAGTCTTTATAGATGATATTCTAATATACTTCAAAACCAAGGAGGATGATGGAGAGGTTTTAAAAAAAAATACTAGAAACATTTTGCAAATAGAAGCTCCATGAAAATTACAACAAGTGTGAGTTCTTATTGAAGTAGGTCTCATTATTGGGCCATACCATCACAAGAAATGGGATATCTATGGACCCCTCCAAAACATATGCAATTGAGGGATGGCCGAGGCCAACATCAGTAACGGATATCCGTAGCTTCTTGGGGTTAGCTGGATATTATCGACGATTTGTGAGAAATTTATCAAGATTTTCCAACCCTCTTACCAAGCTAACTCGAAAGGGAGTAATGTTTTCATGGAGTGATGAATGTGAAGAAAGATTCAAGTAGTTGAAAATGAGGCTTATCACTGCGCCCGTGCTCACATTACCCACAAGTGGGGAGCTTTTTGTGTTGTTCAGTGACGCTTCGAAGAAGGTCTTAGGATGTGTACTGAGGTAGAATGATAATGTGATATTCTATGCCTCAAGGCAGTTGAAAATCCATGAGCGAATCTATCCAATGCATGATCTGGAGTTGGCGGCGGTGATCTTTTCCTTGAAAATCTGGTGGAATTATCTCTATAGAGTGTAATGTGAGATATATACTAACCACAAGAGTCTTAAATATATATTCACACAGAAAGAGCTTAATATGCGTTTGAGAAGATTGATAGAGCTCATCAAGGATTATGACTGTTCAATCCATTACCACCCTGGGAAAGGGAAAAATATGGCATATTCCCTAAATAGAAAGGATCCAGCAATTCTATCAATGATGAGAATTGAGAAGGATACAATCTTATTAGACTTGATGAAGATGTATGTGGGAATCATAAAGAAGGGAACATCATCAATCCTTTCACAAATGATTGCTCAACCATCTATATTGGAAAGGATAAAGGATGCTCAATAGGATGATGTGGGAATTAAGGAAAAAGTGGATGCTATAAAAAAAGGGAAATCCTTAGAGTTTAATGTTAATGATGATGGAATTGTGTATTTTGGGAAAATACTATGTGTTCCATCACGTCCGGAGCAGAAGAAGGAACTTTTGGATGATGCACATGGTACGGATTTCTCTATTCACCCAGGGAGAAAAAAGATGTATCGATATTTATGAGAAAACTTTTTGTGGGATAATATGAAGAAGGAGATCGCTGAATATACATCAATGTGTCTGGTGTGTTAGTAAATGAAGGAAGAGACGCAGATGTCTAAGGGGATGATTCAACCATTTATCATACGAGAATGGAATTGGGAGAACATCACCATGGACATTGTCATCGGACTTCCAAGGACATCCAAAGGCATCAATGAAATCTGGGTTGTTATTGATCGTCTTACAATGACTGTAAACTTCAGTGTTATTCGGGAGGATTTCTCTTTGGATCAACTGGCACAGATATATATCAGGAAAGTGGTAAGGTTTCATGGATTACCACTATCTATTGTGTCTGACCGAGATCCATGATTCACCTCTACGTTTTAGAAGTGTCTTCAACATGCTCTGAATACTAAAATGAACTTCAGTACGACCTATCATCCTCAAACTGATAGCCAATCCGAGTGGACTATCCAAACACTTGAGGATATGTAGAGAGCGTTCTCAATGAACTTTAAGGGAGGATGGGATCAATATCATCCTCTGGTTGAGTTCTCTTATAATAAAAGATTACACTCAAGTATCCAAATGGCACCATATGAAGACCTTTATGGGAAAAGTTTCAAAACATCGGCGTGTTGGGATGAGGTTGGTGAACGAAAGTTGCTTGGACTAGAAATGGTTGATGAAATGGTGGAGAAGGTGAAAACCATTCAGCATCATATCAAGGTAGCCCAGAATCGACCGGAGACTAATGCAGATAACTGTCGATGGGACCTTGTGTTTAAAATTGGAAACATGGTGTTTCTACGCATATCTCCATGGAATAAAGTCATGAGGTTTGGAATGAAAGGGAAGTTAAGTCCAAGGTACATAGGCCACTTCTAGATTCTTGATCATGTCGGGGATGTAGCCTATCTACTAGCACTTCCACCTACTATGGACAAAGTGCGTGATGTCTATCATTTATCCCACATAAGGAAGTATATACTGGACCCTTCACATGTACTCTCTTTTGAGGTGGTACAATTTGAAGATGATCTTTCTTATGAGGAGAAACCAGTGAAGATCATAGATCGTAGAGAAAAAGATCTACAAAATAAGATAACTCCCCTCGTCAAGGTGTTGTGGAGAAACCACAAGTTTGATGAAGTGACATGGGAGTCAGAGGATATGATGAAGCTGAGTTACCCACATTTGTTTTAGCGTGGGAATAAGAAAATTTTGATGGTGACACTTCATAAGGGGGGATTATTGTAATGACCCAAAGTTTCATTAATGGAAATCCCACTTGATATAATTAAATGTCACTTTATGTTTATATAAAATGTCAGCTTCCTTGGTTTTATGTTACGAATTTTGACCATTGCTAATATAGCTGTTGAATAGTGATCACATGATTAGTATAAATATAGGAGGTTAACAAATCCAATTTACTCATACAAAGGAAGCGATGGTCTCATCCAGTAGAATTTCCCCATATGAAGCCCATTTTTTGGAGTTCGGAAAAGAGGTGGCATCCTTCAGCTTCGATCTTGACCAATCCCAAGCTGAGCTTCATCATGTCACACTCGAAAGAGACAATCTACGGGAAAAGTGGAAGTTAATAGAAATTACCACTCGAGCGATGTTATCCGAGCCACCCCAACGGTCTTTCACCATCGCACACCTTACCCTTAGGTCTTAGGAGGCTGTTTTAAGGGGTTATGTAGCAACAAAGTAGTACTATGTTCATGTACATTATTTTTTTTATATAATAATGAATATAATTTCTAGTCATTTTTGAAACATTGTAAATAGTTTTTAATGCACAAATGGTTTTTTTAGTTATTATTTAATTAAGAAATCTATTTTATTAAATTAATGGATTTTTAAATTAAATAAAATTTTAATAAAATAATAATATTATTAAATTAATTTTTATAAAATATAAATGATCTTATAATTTTATTAATGCAATTATAATTTTTATTAAGGTTTGAATGCCATTTTTGTCAAAACCAGTGAATTATTGATAAATGTTGGTTTTTCTTAAAGGTGAAAATAAACATATATAGAAAATTATTTAGATGAAATAAATGTTATTTTTGGAATCATGACGTCAAAATTATCCAACAGTGAATTTTTCATAATTTTCTAAGACAGTCAAATTTTTTGGTAAAAATTAAATACCGTTTAAATATATAATGTGTATTATGACATCATAATGACCCAATAGTGGTGTTATAAAATACTATAATCATTATTTTCGTCCAATATATGTTTTAACATTAAAATAATGTGATTTTGGGTTTGTTTTACTTTCTTTTCAAAGCATTAATGGACCCCTCAAGACTTATTAAACCCCTTGTCTTTCTAAATTTATTTCCATGGTAGTGTGAATCACCTCCACATAAGAAACCTTATTATTTTAAGAATTTCGGACATTGTCCTTATAAAATATTTTTTTCCTCTTCACTTTTCCAAAAACCATGGGCAAAAAAACTATAGGGTGGCTTGTGGTTTGGATTACATTAATGTAAGGGGTCCTAAACCTAAATAATAAAGGATTCCCCCACCTTTCCTATATAAACCCACCCAAACTTCCACTTACTCACCAATAAAAGCCTTTTTAGTTCGTCCATCCTCTTCCCTACTCTCTCTATAATCCTCCCAAGGTTCCCCAATCTCCCAAGAAGCCTCTCACAAGCCTCTCTATAGCCTATGGAAGCACACTTCCAAGTATGGGTTTTTCTTCCTTTCTCATTTTGGTCAATTTTCATTAAGTTGTATTTCCCTTTTAATTTCAATTATTAATGTTGGGGTATTGTTTCTCACCTCCCCCATACTTCCCTATTATTTTTTGAATGATGGTAGCCCCATTTCTCTCTCATTAAATGCCTCCCATATACACCCATTACTATGCCGAAATTCTGAAAGGAACATCTCTCTCCTCATTTACATTCAAGCAGTTATTTTGTATCATGAATCTAAATTCAATTACAGTTTTTGGTACATGTTTCTTTATGAACTCATTACTGTCCATTACATGTAAATATGATGAGGAACCATTTTCTCTCTCATCAACGATTTTTTATTAATTCTTATGTCAAGCCGTTAAGCTGCCGAAATTGCACCGATTTTCTATGCCATTGTCATTGTGTAGTGAATACCATGGCCATTTATCCATCAAGGTTATTCACCGTTATGCACATTTAATTATTGATTATAAATTTTCATGTATGAATTCCACATTCCTTTATCGTAGAATAAATTCTTATTTTTTATGAATCCAGGTTTTATGATCCATGTGGCACACTTATGCATGAAATGATATTTTTAAGAAGGGTGTTCCCTTATAGCACTCCAATGAATTGGGTAAATAATAGTATCCTGATACGTCATGTTCAATGAGTGTTGACTCATGCTAATTCAAGTGCAACAATGGTTTACTCGTGCTTTATGTGAAATGAGGATTTACTCATGCTCTATGTGCAATGACCCTTGGGTCATTCTAATTCCATGTTAAGTGTTGTTGCCACATTTCCATGTTATGATTATCATGCTTTATCATGACATTATGTTCATGGTCCTCTTATACTCTATTGATATTCCTATTGTCTAAAATGTATTGTACTCCTCATGTCATTCCTTTTGTACCCCCTTACTATGCTTTATATCTCACCCTTTTCTTATGCATGTCCTCAGGTTATCCCATGCAATGCTAAGTACATGGGAATGTAATGGTCATGTAAAGGAAGTTTTCAATAAAGATTTTGTATTTCATGTTTCAATATTTTATGTAATGATCTTAAGCCTTCAAATACAATAAACCTCTCGATCATCTTTGTTGTATCAAATCATGTTTTATGTAATAAATCATGTTTAAGTTTGTATAAAAAAGCAGGGTTGTCATAATCACCTTGACCACAGTAGGTCGAGGGTGAAAGTTAGTTTCCATGAATTTTTTGGGAGAGATAAAAGAATAAAAATAAAATAAAGAACACCGTTTATTTTATTTTTAAAACCTCCCATTTGATGTTTAGTGGTGGGGTCCACCCGAACTAAAAACCCCCAATTTAAATTCAAAGGTGGGGACCACCCGACCCTTGAACACTCCCTTTAATGGGAGATAAAACTTTGTTTTCCTCCCATTGATGTTCCAACTTAATTGGATTATTTAATAAACTTATTTGGCACTTCACCATTTGGTTGGAGGATTGATAGAAAAAGGGATAGATCTGGAGGACATGGATGGATATTCTTCAATGAAGAGAATACACTACAACGATGAGAATCCTCTAGAATCGGAGAAAAAGGATAACACATGACCCCCGATCTGAAACATCTTGTGGGAGCAACGAATGTTGACGTCACCATCTCATCAACTTCGTCTTCTTCCTCGTGCCACCTCCAATGGAGAATCGAGGTAGGGGTTTTTATATATGTTTGAATTTGTTTTTTCTATTCTTCATATACTGATTCATGATAACGATGGACAACTGAACATGGTCATCATTCTACACATAAACCATGCTCCTCATTCTTTTTATTCTTTGCACATTTTTCATACCTTCTTCAACGAATAATAATAATTAGTGATGGAAACACAGATTTTGGATAATAACGATATATAGATGTGAATCCCTCGATGAAAGGATCGCAAATCTGCGATCGTTTAATTTTTCCGGCTTGGAACAAATCCACAATGGCTCGTAGAAGGAGGCGACTGAATATTTATTGGCGAATGAAATTAAATATTCTGTTGAGTGGGACATATGGACATGGATCCCTCGACCCGTGTATAGTGAATATACGATCATTTTATTGTACAAAGTTAGAACGAAGATGCGACAGCCAATGGATGGAACGTCGTGGCCGAGCAGGGCAGTCAGGCGCAGCTGGTGCAAGTGGTGTGCGAGCAGAAAGTTAGGCCTAGTGGCTTCGGCCGTCGACGAGGCAGATTATGCCACGGCATGAGTAGGCAGCACGGAGGAGGCATGTCATGTGAGAGGCAGAGGCGCAACAGGTTCCCGGTTCATGTATAGGGGTGCAAAATTGTGGAAGAAGAAAATTAGATTGGAGAGAGGGAGGAATAGATAGGAAATAAAATTAAATGAAAGATGAATATTAAAAATAGAGAGAGGTGCTATTTGGATCTTCGTGCACCAAAATGAGATACCACTGTTGTGCGTGAATCTCAAATGAGATTGGAGGGAGTAACTTTCAATGAAATAAAATAATAATAATATAATAATATTATTATTATTTATGGTTGTTAAACACTAATTCAACTGTAAATTATTTTTGCGACCTCGGTTTCATGAATCTTCAGTGGCAATGTGACGCTAAATTTGAGACGAAAATTATGAGTCATGTATTGGATGTATTTTTCGGGTTTTTTGGATCGGGTACCCGAAACACTCAAATTATAATAATAATTTATTTTTATTAAATCTTAAACCCTCCATAACTCCTTTGTGTGACTTCCAATTGACCTACCGCCTGTGGTGACGCGATCCTGTCATTAAGATGGTCGATTTAAGTCTAATGTTGAATATTAAATTCTGGTTCCTCGCTCAGGTTCACAAAACACCCCATAATAATATTATTATTATTGTGGGATCTTGTATTTGACATTTCTCTCTCATACGGTGTCGAAATGAAGAACTGACTATGGAACTAGAAAACCTGTATCGAGCCTATCTTTTTGGAATACCCTACGTGAGTTTGGATATGTTGGGGTACGTCTGGGTTGGATCAAGCACGAATCCGATGAGGCCCTCGGAATTAAAAGGCCAATAACATATAGACTGAACATCTGATTGACGTACCTTCTGTTGTGTTGAGACAACTTTTACATAGTGTTCCTTTGGGATACTTATTCATGGGACATTGTGGTAGTTGGAGAATTAACAAGTGGCTTGAGGAGAAGACCCTCTCGGAGACAAGAGAGCTTTGTGTAGGAACCCTTTAGCTGTCTGTGATGATGTAATAGGATCTTGGGTGGGTCTAACGACGTACTGTGACAATGTACTGGGATTAAGTGTGGGTATGACGACCTACTAATGATGTACTAGGATCCTGTGTGGGTCTGACGACGTATTGATGATGTACCAGGATCATGTGTGGGTCTGACAACGTACTGACGATGTACTAGGATCATATGTGGGTCTGACGACGTACTCATTATTTACTAGTATATTGTGTGGTTCGTACAACGTACTAGTGATCTACTAGGATCCAATGTTGGTATGACGACGTACTGATGATGTACTAGGATCATGTGTGGGTCTGATGATGTACTTGGATCCTGTGCGGGTCTGGCGAGGTACTAGGATCCTATGTGGGTCTGACGATGTAGTACGATCCTTTGTGGGTCTAATGATGACTTTAGATCATTCGTGGATCTTATTCTTAATAGAGTAAAATGATTCAGTAGTTACATCTAATCATCTCTACTATTGTACTTATCATATAACTGTTGTGAGCTGAGTCTGTACCTTGTGGTACTTTTCCTTCGTGGTGATACCTTATTGGTATTATTCTATGTGGTGTACCTGTGTGGTACTTACCATTGTGGTATTTATTCCTTTGTGGAACAGTTGAGCACTGGGATATTGAGTTGGAATCTGTTTTTCCTCAGGATTGAGATGGGTATACTTGATAACTTAGGTATATGCATGGTCAACTACCTAAGTAGGGTTGTTAGTTTATTTTATGATTTTTGGTTTATCCTTTGTGGATTTTGTGAGACTATGAGGGTCTCAGGATTTCTACTGAGTATCGTTATACTCACCCCTAAAAGGGCTATGCCCTCACCTTATTGTGTTGGTTGCATACGACAGAAAATGCTGACTGAGGACGAAGTTACTAGGACTGGAGGGATCTCAGAGGTGGACCCTAGATAAGGTGTACCACAGAGATGACTATTAGAGAGATGTACCTACCCTTTAGTTAGGTTCCTTGGATGGTGATCACATGAGTTGTCCAGTTTACTTGTACCATCTAGTTTCTTGTACTTTCTAGTTGGGCTTGTATTCTGGCCCCTTTTACTTACTGGACTCACTCAATTTACTATTCAGTTTACCTTGTGTTTGTATCCAGTTGTGTGCATGGTTTTGTGCGTATAGGTCATAAAGGAAATTCCTTCCTGGTTTTTGTGAAATACGTCTTCGGTGCTAGTCTCCAGCCCCTGGCCTATGGAAGGCGGGCTTGGAGTAGTCACGACACGGGCCCCGAGGGATGGGTCATGACAAATTGGTATCAGAGGATTCGGTTCTACCATAGAACATAAGACTCTAATATTTTTAATGTAAATATTAATAAGTATAGTGAGTGTGGTTATCAGTTTAGGGAATCAAGTGTTGGTGCGGCGGCTAACTTATCCATACACTATGACCCTGACTTATGATTTCTCACTCAATGCATGAAAAATCTGATTGCGTGTGTGTTTTGAAAATTGTTATAATGTTTTATTTGAGTCATCTCACCATGTATAACTAAATTGAAATGTTTTACCTGGTCCTTATTAGGATATATCTACATAGACAACCAACTAGGATTCTCTAGAGAGTACATGATGACGGCCCACCGAGCGACGAGGAGTCAGTGTAGGACCGTCTTACTATGTTGGTACATTCAGGTGGTGTACCAGAATCAGCACCACTCATTGGGAAGTAGTTTCCACCAGCCACACGGGAAGATGGTGTACGCCGACTGATCATATTGCATGAGTTCCAACACCAGAGGTCTCCGAGGTTTTGAGGAGAGATAGATTCTCACGCATATGAGGGCTGGCTGGAGGTGGTTGCTAGAGTCTTCGCCTAGTTCAGATACTGGTATGTAAGATGATGATCTTAGCTACTAGAATTTTTCAGTGAGTGACCATGAGGATGGTTCACATAGTGGTGAGGCTTCGTTAAGTGGGCCATTACCTGATATAGTAAATTCCAGTAGTGTTTCATCTATATCACTTCCTGTTGGTCTGTAGTTACAACCGGTGGTACCGGTAGAGGACACATATAGTCTTAGTGGCTTATGTGTGATTCAGCATCAGATACCCATCAGGTTCTGAGGTGAGATCGACTCACAGGAGGCTGAGGACTAGCTTGATGAGTTGGCTGAGAGTTCTCTAGAGCTTCTATAGCTTTGGCAGGACGACATGACAGAAGCTGAGTATTCATCAAGGAGTACCGATCATTCCTTGTACTTGATGAATATGATACGATCAGTGCTTCAGAGCTTGGACCTCTAAGCGAGGTGTCTTTAGGGACATTCGAGATAACACTATTCCTCTATGAATTCCTACTTATTTTAGGGTGCTAGAGACAACCTTTGTGGTTAAATATTCTTGGGACTAGTGGATGTAGCCAGTGAACGTTAGTAGTGGGAATGTAGGAAACTGGCACCAGTCTTAGAGACTTGGGAATGTAAAATGTTTCAGGAAGAGGATATGATAGGGACAGATAAATCTGCAGGGTTATAGACATGGAAACAAAGCTATGAGAGCAGCATGAGGTGGTGTACACATCAACATGTCACAATCCACCTCCTATGTGGTCCCCACCAGGCCTAGGGAGTTAGAAGACAGGGGAAGGGAGTAGCTTCATGTAGTCAAGTAGTGCAAGATGATTTGTGGTACGGTCTATGTCTACTACTAGTTGTCTTATCAACACACATCAGCACAAGTCATTCCTTCCTTTTGAAGGTTCCGGGCACAGCCGAAGATCATGGGTGGATGTGCCCACTTGGATTTTTTTCATTAGAAATGATCTTTCTGGGAACAATACGATGATAAAGGCCAGTCTCAATGGATCGAATCACGGAAATAGACAATGAAAAAAGATGGTCCCGGAACCACAAAAGAAGACTGTCAAAGGTTGATTATAATTTATTCAATTAATTGACAAGAAGTACCTTTTTGGGTGTTCTTTCATTGTTGATATTCTTGATCACGTTCTGATGTGATTCATCGTTGCGTCGTAGAAGCCAATTGAAGACTTACTCTAGTGGTGATCCACACATGCACCACGTATCTCTGTACGTCCCCGAAGGATTCTCCGGGTGCTAGCATGGAGAAATATTTTCTTGCATTGTCTGCCTTAGATCATTTTGATCTGATGTTGGAGGGTCTCTCTTGGCCTTGAGAGCATTCATGTTTGAAGGAGTTCTCTAAACCTTGAGGGAATTCTCCAGAATTGTTGTGCACAATGATTGGGGAAAAGTGTTGGGGATGTGAAGATATTCATAATCGGGTTTGAGGTTATAGAGTTGTGACAATAAATAAAAATGTAACACATTTTATATATTTCATTAACTCTTATTTAAAACCCCCATGTCGAATAATTAATTCCTTGACATGCACACATGGTGATTGTAATAAATATCATTTAATAAAACAATATTATATCCACAAAATCTAGACTAGAAAAACTACACGGCGTGTAATAATTAATAGACGGTGTGTACTTGTTTTTCATAAAACTACACGGCATGCAATCCTTAATACACATCATGTAATTTTTTCTCATTTCCTTTCAAAAATTAAAACTAAACAACATGTAATAATTAGTACATGGCGTGTACTTGTTTTATAAATAAAAACTACTCGGTGTATAATCATTAATACACGACCTGTACTTGTTTTCATTTTATTCTTCTTCCAACCTTAAAACTATTTAGGCTTCGTTGAATAATTATTAAACCACTTACGGGAATAATCATTGTTCTAGTTGAGATACTTGAATACACATAGTTTGTGACCGTCTAGCCCTTTTTCATGTTTTCATTAAGCCGGCTTGCCTATAGTCCAAGATTACTATATAGCAATTGGTTAAGGTTCCCAAGAGATAGAATTTGATCATGCATTGACATGTCACCTCATATGAATGCTTACCATTTAATTTAATCCCTTTATCTCAATATCTCATCAAGCAGGTTTCATGGTAGTGTCATAAACCTATATGCTTGATATGTTATTCTTTGACTACCTGAAATAAACTCGTCATTACACCATGGCCATGGAATTTCATGTGACGGTTCTATTTCAATCAATGGGTCGATATATCAACTTCCATAAATGGAAGGGACAAATCCTTCCTCGAATTATCAATTAACAACATGTCATTCATGATGCACCCAATATACCCTACTTCCTGCCAACTGTCTTCGGGACAGTTTTTGTCAGTAAATCTATGTGCGTGAGTCATGCCATGAGTTAATGATAATATTCCAATCTAAGGACCATTACACATGCTCACAGATAGAAATGTCCGATGACACCAAGACAAGCGAAATTACTACTGGCGGGTCTGTTCTCATAATCTCCCATATTGGATATTACGAGGTGCAAAATCTATGAGAGGGAGTCTCGATTTCTTATGAGTACTCGCACATGATGGTCTGTATACTAGGTGTCCTATCATACTATGTCATCCAACAATAGAACTTTATTTAAGAATATTGTTATATCATTTCATGGTTCTCATCATAGATGGGATCTTCCATGACCTTATTAATGCAACAAATATTCCAGGACATTATTATATTATATCATCTTCTATGGAAGACCTCATTGTCGGCTTCATCATGGGTCGTGGGACTCCGGGCAACAACTCCAGAATTTTGAACCTTTATAATGATATTCCCCCAAATCATGACTTCCACCGGGTTCCAATAATCCATCTCTTTAAAATCTTTATCTTCATCATCAGGCGGTGAGGTGTTTCAAAGAAGAGGGAAATTCCATTCAGAGGCTTGCAGTTAGAAAACACAGCCTCCACCCTTATATAGTACCATATTCCTTTATTTTGACATTTACCTCCTTAAACATTCCTCCTAATACCATGAAAGGTGGTATACACAAATATTTTATTTATAATACCAATTAATATGAAGGAATTACCCAACCATATTTATTTAATGTTAATTAATTTACGAACTGTATATTAAAAAGATAGTAAAACTATTTAATTTATATATGTATTTTTTAGTATTGTTCATATGAAATTTAGAAATGAAATCTAAATTCTAATGAAATTAAATTAATTGTTATTAACTGAATAAAGATTTATTTTAAAATGTTAATAAAATTATAAAAATTATACGTTTTATTTGATATCAATTACTTTTTGATTTATAAATAAATTTTATGATTAAAAATATTAGATGTCTCTTTAATTAAGACAGTTTGGGTTGTTAAAATTTCATTTCAAAATATAATAAAATATAATTAAATAAGGTGTTTTAAAAAATAAATGGGTTATATATGTATTTGGGATTGAATAAATAAAATGAGTTCTCATTCCATTATCCCAAATTCCATGCATATTTGATGGGTCGAAATCCCTAATATTGGGTGATTTTTAATGAACATTTTAAAACTAAATATAAAAGTTGTATATTTTAATAATTTTGATTAATTTTAATTTAATAATGTATAATTTATTTTGAGAATATTTGACTCGCATCTAATATTTAATGATGATTTTAATTAAATAATATAACATTTACTTGTATCAACCTTTACACAACATTTAGTGTGTATATATATATATATATATTTTCAATCTTTTGATTTTTTATCTAACCATTCATAAATTGAAGTATTTTTTTGTAGATATTACCCCCAACGGGTGGGAAAATAGGTGGTTAAAGGAATTATTATTTTTAAAATGAATAAAAAATAACCGAGGGGTTATACTAAAATGTGTATTGGTTAGTAAAAATTTATTTGGTTAATAATAGATTTTTTTGGTCTTGATTAATAATTTTAATAATTGAAAACTAATAAAATTAATTAATTTATAATTTATTTTTTCTCTTCTTTAATTTAATATTTTAAATAAATTATAACACATATTATAAAAAAAAATAATACATTTTTGTTTATTAATATATATTTGTTTTCAAATAATTTTTTTCTTTATGAAATTTATTGATTTATATATAATTTTGAGTAAATGTTTGACACAATTACGGTGGTTTTTTTTAAAAAAAATTATGGTTTTTTTATTTTAGTAGGCTTTCTCCGATGATCGACCTTTATATAGGGGTTCTTACACGCAATAAGAACAATGTTTATCGTAGTAATAGTTCATAAAAAATTAAAAAAATTAAAATTTAATGATATGTAATTCACATATGATAATTATTATTTTTAATTACTCTATATATTAATGATGTTATAAGTTGTAATAATAATTTGTTTTTTATTTATTATATTGAAAATTGTAAATTAATTATTAATTAAAATTTTAAATTTCTATTAATAAATTTATTATGAATTATTAATTAAAATGTTAATTAATTATCTCTATAAATTGTATTAACAGTTACTAAATATATTAATGATATCATCAGTTATTAATTTTCAGAATTATTTAATTAATTGTTAATAATAATATCATTAAACTAAAATATCCCTTTTATAATGAAAACACAAACATTGAGTCATACTAGTCACATCATATTTCGCATTGAGATGGAGTCAATTATAACACATCATAAATGAGTTATGTATCCACTTCTAGAAAATAATCATTTAGGAGTGGTTATTTTTTGATTTGGTGGCAGTTTAAACTGCTGCTAAAGTTGATGTTGACAACACATGGTGGATCCTCTGATTCACTACCACGGATCGCGTTAAGGTATGCATCAGGATTTATCAGTGCTAAGAAGAAAGCGCAGATAAAAGGGGGGACTTTATTAGTGATGTATAAAAGTGCTGATAAATCTTCCATTTACCAACGCTAAAGAAATGTCGATAAAGTTGTATCATTTATCAGCCCTTTCTTTAGAACTGATAAAGGGGGCCTTTAATTTTTTTTAACAAGACAATCCTAAAAACTTATATATCAACCAAAGACACAGTACATAATTTTTGAGGAAAAGACAAAGTCCATCAATTAGACCCCCAATGATTCCAAAAAGTAGCCAAAAAATGAACCACTTGATTGCCCTATCTCCAAGTAAAGGGAAAAAAAAGAAGAGAACAAAGGAACGAAAGATCTGAAGATGTCAATAATGGAACCATAGGCTTGGAGTCCACCTTCATCATCCTTCAGTGTGTTGATAATAACTTGACAATCAAATTCGACCACAACATCCTTCCAGAAAAGAGACAATATGAAATGCATTCCCTTCCAAATATCCATGGCCTCTGCCACAAGAGGAGACTAATCTGCAATGTTCTAGGAAGGATGATCCGCAATAAGATAGCCAGTGTAATCCCAGAGGACTATCCAAATGGCAAAAAAACCTTAACCATTGGTCGCTACATCAAAATTAAGTTTGAGAACACCCAAAGGGGGGGAGCCATATCATAGTTGGGAAATGAACTGGTGATGGTGGACGAGCCTCCTCAATATCCAACCACTAAGAGCCCTAGTTATGAATCTTTGAAATAAAAACCATGTCATCTTTAACAATTATCTCAAAAATGAAATCATTTTGGCGAAACCATATAATCTAGGAAAAATGAAATTTTTAGCACAGATAAATTTTTTTAATAAATAATATTATTAATTTATATAATAATATTACATTTATATTAAAATATAATTATTATTCGTATAAATTAAATAAAAAATGCATGTTGATAATTAATATATATTTATTAATAATTAAAAAAATTATTTATGTTTTTAAAAATTTATTTATAATTTATAATTAAATAAAAATATACTTTAAAAAATATAATATTATAAATAATTTTTAAATAATAAATATATTTATTATTTTTATTAATTTTATAAATATATATAATTTTTTTAAAATATATATATTTATAATTATAATAATAATGAAATAAATATACAATAAAATTAATATATGCTTCCAATGAATTTGGTTAATAAATATATTAATGCCTGAGTATAATTGACGTACAAATATGTTATGAATTCATCCTAATTGATCGTTTTTACATTGTAAATTTTAAAACTCACAAGAATTGAATTTTGATATCAATAAATGGATAAGATATGTTAAAACTATTTTACTAAGAGTTTTAATGTTTGTAACGCAATAAGTGACGCCAAAATGTGGGTTTCAACATCAGTTATCAAATAATTATCCTTCCCTCTATCGTTAGATGGATTCATCCCCCTCATGGTATTTTCAAAGTTAATACTAATGCAAAAATTCTAGGTGATGGCTCTTTTGACATTGTGGTGGTTCTCTAAGACCATGTAGGCTCTATTATTTCAGCTCATCATTAATCATAAATTTCTTGTTGGTCTCCTCCTGTAGCAGTGGCCATGACTATCTGTAAGGGTATGAAATTCATTTCATCTATAATTTTGTGGTAAAATCTGATTTCCAAGTTATTATCGATGCACTAGAGGAGGATGTAATTAGACACCATGCCTTTTATTCTATTATCGACATCATTAAATAATTGGTTCCATTATTCTATTCTTGTTTTTCTTCCTTTTTTGGGAGAGATGAAAATTGTGCAGCTCATTTTGTAGATACTTTTGGGAGATTTTGAGGATCCCATTGTGGTTCAGCTAATTCATACGCATCCCAACAACTTTTGGATCTTTTTCCTACAATAGAAAAAAAAACCAAATGTGTTTGCTCATTTTTTTAGTAGGTCAATTGTCCATTTTACTAAATTTTGATGTATATTTTAAATAAAAAAGATGCTCTTATAGTCATAATGGTCACACTATGACTCATATTGAGGTGCAAAAGATTCCTATACATCCCAAATGACTCATGAATTTTTACCCATAAGTATTAAAACAATACGAACGTATTTTATCATTTTTCAGTATGTCACATGTTTATTTTTACTAAAATTAATGCCAATTTTAACTAAAAAGACGGACTTAGAGTCATACTAGTCACACTGTGCATCATATTAAGGTGAAAATGATTTTTACACATCCTAAGTGACGTATGGATAGTTTTAATAAAGTATTTAAACAATATAAATATTTATTTTGTTTTTCATTATGTCACTTGTCTCTTTTAGTAAAATTTCATTATAAACTAGAAACAAGAACTTTACCTAATACTAGTCACATCTTATATCAGTTTGACATGAGACAAATTACTACATGTAAAAAATTATTTATGATTTCATTAACTAAATTATTAAGACAATCTTAGTGTGTTTTATCAATTTTCAGTGTGTGACATATTTTGATGTAAATGTTGATTTAAAACTAAAAACATAAACTCTGAGTCATACTGGTCACTCCATTTTTTGGATTGGTGTGTTGCTGATTCCTACACATCTTAAATGAATTATGAATCATTATACAATATTATAAAAACAATTTTAATTACTTTTTTTGGATTTGAGTTTGTGAGTATTATATTGTACTAATATTAATGTCAATTTTAAATAAAAAGACACACTTTGAGTCATACTGATCATGTCATATGTCAGATTGAGGTGTTTTTCGATTCATACATATCTCAAACTCTCAAATGAATCCTAAATTCTAAGGAATCATCCAGTATAAGGAAAAAATTCTTATGAAGGTAATACTAAAAAGAAATAAATAAAACATAGATATGAAAAAAAATCCATTACTTCTATAGAAGTAATCATCATGAAATTTGTATACATTCCATGATCAGGTTTGATGCCCATTTGTTTCTAAGAAAAATTATATTGTCTGATAAATAATATTTTTTTTGTCTGTCATAATAGTACTCAAAAATATGAATACACAAATTATTAATAAATATTTTAAATAAAGTAGTAATTAACTTTTAAAATACCTCTTTGGGGATGTGTTTTTTGATGGAATATGATCTCTCTCATAAATGTAAAAACATAATAACCAATATAATTTCCATTTTTTTATTTTATACATTGTAGAAACATTGAAGAAAATAAGTAATTTTTTTATATGTGATTGGATAGTTAAATATTATTATATATACCTTGATAAATATCAAGTTGTAGAACTTGTTTGGGTCATTGTGTGTAATTATTGTCCTCATTCCATTATTTTGATGATATTTACACACCACCCTATAATAATAGTGTCCTAATTAAAAAATAAAATAATTATATAACTTGATGTTTAGTGAAAAAATTTTTGATGTAGGGTATTACAAAATTAAAAATATTATCATGTGTGGTATGTTTGTTGAAAATCAATGTAGTGAATCCAACAAATAAATATTTAGAGTATCCAAATTGATTGTAATTAGAATCCAGTGTTTCCTAAAAACAAAAAAAATGAATAACTAATGAATTAAATGAAAAATATATTAAATATGCTTAAATTTTAGCATTTTATATCAACATCATTTATATTATGAATGTTATTCCATCCCCAAGTTTTCATTCAGAAGATATACCAAGGTTTGCCACTCATTCATTCATTTGTATAGATTCATATTTTTTGGTCTCTAGAGGTGGCATGAGGACTAACGAGTCCAATTTTTTATTGGTAAATCCATTGAATTGGTATTGATATATATGCCTAAAAAATATGAAATATAATTATTCATAATTTACATGGTATATCATCTTTTGTAAAATTAAATCACGAAAACGTACCTCATGTATACATTTATAATTGAGGCACCTACCCATTCATAGTTGATGATTTCATCTACATTATTAAAATAAATGTAATCAGTAACATCCTCCCAACAAATTTTTCATCAAAATCAACTACGTGACTACTATCACTTTGCAACATTATATCCTCATAAACCTTTAATGTTAGTAAATGGGGATATTCAATGGGTGGGGTAAATTTTATTTTGGATGATCTTTTCAATCAGATGGTTGATCTTTTAAATGGTTTTGAGTCTAACTTTCATTTCACCTCCATCCCTTTGTCCATTTGTAATAGAATTCATCAGTTTAGTCCTTTTTTCATTAATTATTAAATGTTTAGCACGAAATATAAAGAGGAAATGAATTCCTCCTTGCCGGCATAATTTTTTTTTACAATATTTGACGGCCATGCGATGAATGTTCCTATAGTTGGCCAACCTTATGAATATCTTCCTCATCAATTGATATAGGTTGATCAGTGCTCAGATCATGGGCTACACTAATTTACACTCTCACAAGACCTATTAGAAGTGTTCTATTGTTTAGCACATCGTTTTGGATATTGAACATTGTAGCCCTCACTGCAAGGTGATGGGTCGGTGTTCATAGATATAAATCACAGTCATTATCACCCTGTATAATATCAGCACTATAAAGGTATCATTGTCTATATGATTCAAATTTTATAGAAACAGTTATTAAAACAATGATTACCTTTTCCAAGACATTTTTTGAGGGTAATGGCTCATCTCAAAGCCGGTGGGTCAGGGGCGGGATATTCATGAAATTGTTATTCTTGAGTTCTTTTTTCTCTTCACTTCTCTCTATAAAAGTTTCTAGTAACTCTCTCTTATATTGTAATTTTTTTTAAAGTTTATCTATTATTTCTATCGTTTATTTCATTTCTTCATATTTATCCTCGTCTTTTTTTATCAAAATATGTTTGTGTTGTCACCCCAAACCCCATACCTCTAATGTGACCATATTGTTCTGTCAACTATAAATGCACTGATATTAGGAGTTCATCCGATACAGGTGTTGATGATTCATGTGACTAAGCTGGATAGAAAATATAGGAAATTAATTAATCAATTTTTTTTATTTTCGATTTAAAGAAAAACTATTTTTTATTATTTAATAATTATATATGATTCCCACCATTTTTATGTATTTTCATTTATTAGTATCCCATATTTATATTCAGATGCCTCTTTCCACAACACATAGTTAGTCCTTAAACACTTGTTCTTCATTTCAGATTCAATTTGATTTTTAACTTTGAATGTTTTTAAGACTTCAAAGAGAATCAATTTCCCTTGATTCAAAACAACCAAAATCTCCTGAAATGGTCATTAATGCAAGATTCATTGTACCTTACCCCTCTTAGAGACACAACCGGTGCTTACCAAACCTTGGAATGAATCAAATCCAAGATCTAGTTACTCTTCATCGTTGTTGTTCCAAACATCAACCATTGTTTCTTACTCAAAACACAATTAATAAAAAATAGTAAGGATTCCTTCATAATCCTAGGAAAAAACTTCTGATCCTTAAGAATCTTTAGGCCTCCTTCGGGCATATGGCCAAGATTCTGATTCCATAACGTCATTATCTCTTCCATCAACGTAGTTGATGAGACAACTATCTTTTCTTCCATATACATTTCACCCATAAGCACAAACAAGTTCTTTAATAACTTTTCTACCTTTATCAACACAAGTTCTCCCTCCACAATATTCGTCATCCCTCTCTTGGTGCGAGTCTTGCATCTGATTTCATTAAATTTTCCAAAGGAAAAAATTTTCTTCTTGAGACCCTCCACACGGCGTACTCCTTGGATGGTTCAGACTACATTATCATGCATCTTAAGTTTTATGATTCCGAATCCAATGATCTTGAAATTTGTTATCATTCCCATGATAAAAATCCCTTATGGGATAGTTTCATATTGGTCAAACAATTCCCCTAGAGATGTCATATGCCATGTTCCTCCTGAGTTAATAATCCATTCGTCTTCGAGATGTTTTCTTCTTTCAATATTCATTTCTGAATCACTGACTAGTATGTATCCATTTGCAGATGTACTCTCCACATTTCCTTGAGATTAATTCTAACCACCCTTATTATTCCAATAGTCTTTACTGACATACCCAATCTTACTTCAATTGTAACATTTGATGTTTTTCTTCCTGCTCCTTGATCTGGACCTTCCATGATTCTAGTTCTCACTGGAACCACACTCCACCATTATTCTTCTTTCCATTGAAAGGGAATCCACTTGGTGTGAAGTTGTATGTGTGTACTCCTTTTTCAGGTGCCAACTTTATTTTTCAATACTCGTAGCTACAACATCATTGAAGGGAAATATATCCATTGGGAAATTATTTGTGAGGTTGATGATAAGTTGATCACATTAATATTCAAACATTTTGATTATAATATCCGCATATTATTATCCACAATTATATATATCCACACTGTATGTTAGAAAAAATGGTATTGAGGGTGTTGATGTGGTCAGTCACAGATGATGAATCCACCCTTCGAAGAGTGTATAATTTTATCTTCAAGAAAATTTTATTGTGGAGTGACTTTTCCTCAAACAACTTTGTCAGAGTATCCCAAATTTATTTTTCAGTCTTTTTTCCACAATCCTTGATAGGAACCCATCTGAAAAAGACAAATGGATGTTGGAAATAGCGTTACTATCCATGTCAATCCATTTTTCCTCGATCACACCTGCCGATTTCTCTCCAATCACATGTAGGAATTTATCTTTCCGTAGATCCACTTTTACCTTAATTTTCCACAATGAAAAATTATTTCTATTGAATTTTTAGATCTTTCATTTCGCCGCCATTTAGACACATCTTTCATCTAGAATTTTATAAAGACAAAACTTCATTCCTATGATACCACATTTTAGGATCCTAAACAATTGGCCAATCAATTCAATGATAATTGCGAGATAGAAATTAATTACAAAAGTACATAATTAAAAGAACACTAGATGTAACGTGGAAACCTTAAAAAATGAAGGGTTAAAAAACCAAAAGAAAATTTAATGATTTAAATATGGTAAAATGTGGGTACAAAATCTATCTCCCTTAATAACAAGGATAAAACACACAAGAAATTATATCTTTGAAAATATAGATAAACACCTCACAAAATACTGTACTCAATGATGAAGATGTGTTGCTTCTGAATCTGATGATAAAAACTGGTGTTCTAGATCCCAATTTATATCCTTCCTTCACCCTCCTTTGGCTTCCCCTTTGTCAAATTTCTATTACAAAATTAAATGGGAAATTAATGGTAGGTTTTCACAATGACGTGTCACCACAACGTGTCCAAATGAATGCAGTGACCATCATTGATATTTTCTCCATCCGTAATATCTTCCAAAAAAACATCGTGTGTATGTGATCATCATCCTTAACTTCGGTAGAGTATGAGGCAAGGCTGTGAGCTCAGGATGAGACTATTCAGATATTATTTAGAGAGTAGGAAGAGTATATACAACATCAAGATAATCAACGACAACAGTATCATCGACAACATGATCATATGGTTGAGTAGATGTGATGACTTACATATGGTTTAGGGATGGAGTCCATCTATCTAATGGATTTAATCTGCCACCTTCATAATGACACTATTATTAGGTTCTTTTTTTTTTGTGAATTTTTTTTAATTTATAATTGTTTATATTTTATATATTTTATTAATGGTTTTTTTATTTTTTTAGTGAAATTTATTATTAGAAAATGTTGGGAAAATCCCACTTTTAAGAATATTAGAATCCCTTTTAAGATGGATTGAGATATAACCCATTACAAGATTGAATCCCCAAACACAACATGACACAAAAAAAATACACAGAAATTGTAAATAGTTGTAAATCCAATTATCTCAATGTCAAATCCGTATAGCCAGAAAGACTAAGGATGAAAAACCTAGAATTAGGCATGGATTGAAATCCCCCAAGGTATCCATCATAACATTTGACTACTGACCCAGACACCCAAACCACAACGTTTATTGGGATCCTCTGGGAATATCATTGACGTGGATAGATCTGCTAATAATGGTGATGACATGCATGAAAAAACACCATCCCCTACTAGAGCGGGTTCTTCCACTCATGTCATTTACTCCTTCCATGAGTAAGGTTTAGCCCTCATTTCTAGCTCTCAGCATCATGCTAGGGATTGATTATTTCCTTCAGCTTCCATGATGAGCATATGCCTTTGTTTTCCACTAGCCATGGTGCATTCCTACCAAACCCCACCATCGAGCAGGAGTTCAGATCTTTCTGTTGACCCCTAAATTTATTTTACTTTATTTTGTATCTATATTTATTTGAATTGAATATATATTCGTATTATTTTGACAATTTATAATAATGTTCCATAATTCATTTTTGATGAGTAGGATTCGTCCCCACCTCAATCAGATGCATAAGGGGACTAGTATGACTCGAATACTATAGATATGGACTATAACAACATGCAAAATGGGATTTACATCTTTAAAAAAACATTATTATCCTTGATCCTATTAAAATGGGGTCTCGTTTATCATTACTAAAAAATACTAATAAAGCCCCCTTTTATCATAATTGATAAAAGAGGACATTTATCAGTATGAAAATATTGGTGATAAATGGGACCTTTATCGACAATTTTTTTTGAACTGATAAAAGTCAAAAAAAAATTTCTTAAAATGAATTTATTTTGCAGCAAATTTGATGGTGGGACATCCACCCTTTTATCAGAACTCAATCCCCCTTTTAATAGTCCTATTATAGCCTCCCCACATTTTTAACAATGCAAGGAATCCCTCCACCCTTTATCAACCCTTCGGACATGCATCACTCATTCGTGTGCGCCCCTACCTTTGCTGGTTTGGAAACTGAGATGTCCTCCTCATAATATCGCTCCTTTTCCAATCCCCTATATCATTTTCATATGTATTTTATGATATATCTATATATTTATTTTAATTTTTTTAATTTTTTATCCATATATTTATATTTTATATAAATATTTAATTACATATAAAAAATATGTTCATTGTGTGTGTGTGTGTTTATAAATACATACATAGATATATAAATATATTTATATGTTTATGTCAATCTATAAATATAATTATAAACATTTATATTTATATAAATATATTATATATTAATATTTATATACTTATATTAGAGTATATAGATAAATATATATTGGTTTGTCAATGCACACACAATATATATATATATATATATAAACATTATATATACAGTAATTGTATATGTATATACATTTTTTATATATATTTATTTTAAATAAAATGGATATTATTTTTTATTTAGATATGTTATATTTATTTATAAATCTACATTACATGTAAATTGGTTTACATATATATTTATAATACTAAATTTTTATGTGGGAATATATACAAAATATGTATATATTAATATATATTAGATTATATATAAAACTAAATTATGAAAAATTATAAAATTTAAAAACAGTAGTATCAATATGAATGTAATAATTTTGAATAAATTTAGTCCCCACTGAAAACGTGAAAAAACCCTCTTAAATGAACCTGGAGGTCCATTATATGTAAAAAAAATTGGATACAACAACAAAAAACTCAGTTTTAAATGCCTTATATGGTCTTTTTGGGCCTTGTAAAATGTAATAGGGGATTTATCCCTATAATTAGTGTGAATATGTCACTGCAAGATTCAATTTTATATGTGGTATAGCTCAAATGGACACACTAATCAAAAGTAATTTCCCATTTATCAGCACATTTTATAACATTGTTAAAGGGTGGTGCTGTGTAAATTTGTTTCTGTGGTAGTGATACATGTGTGATCATTTATTTAAAATTGAAATATTAAAAATATATTCTTTGATAATTATGTTTAATTTATTTCTTTATAGTATTATTAAAATAAGAATTGTATTCTTATAAATGAGAATTCTTTTTCTCCGGTTGGGTGGTTTGTTTGAAAACTAATACCATGGTCATTATTTTTTGAAAGGGGGTCACAGGTGAAAAATAAAATTAAACATTGATTTCTTTAAATGTTTTTCGATATTAAATTAAAATGTAATTGTAGAAAATATTGTTTGAAATATAAATATATTTTTTTTATTTGTAATGAAAATTTTATTTCAAATAAATTATGAATTTTCATATTGTTGCATTTTCATATAGGTGTTTTTGGTGCATTGTGTTGTTAATCTAACAACACATTGCAATAGTAGGTCATTTATTAGTGTTAATGAAAACAATGATAAAGGGGTTATCATTTTAATGACATTGACGAAAAAAACTATTTTTTTAGCAATGTTAAATCTCTTTGTGCTGTGTTAAAATGTCTATCTGTTGTAGTGGTAATTCAATTTTATTTGGAGTGACAATTATAACCTTATACAAGAATAAAATGAAAAATATTTGAAGAAATTGTTTTCATAAAACCAATGAGTATGTGTTGCGTCTCTAGATGGAGGATGTAAATTCATGATATAATGGGATTACAACCATATATCACCATGGATTTCAAGTAGATGTAAAAAATTAAAAAATATTTTTAAAATTGTGAAAATTAAAAAAAAAATTCATATTCTCCATTAATAATTTAAAGAGTAAAAAACAATTAAATAACTACTTTTCATAAAGAAATAATCAACCAAAAATCTCTTTCAGTATAAAGAATATCATTTTTATTAAAAAATATAATAACTAATTCTTCATTAATAATATTCAATTAAAAAATTTACAAGAAATCAAACATTATCTTAAAAAATAAAATATTTTTTAAAAAATAAAATAAGAAACTAAATTTTATTTATGAAAAAATCATAAAAATTTCCTTTTTACATTTAATATAATAAAAAATATATATTCATAATTAAAAAATATTGTATCAAAAAAATTTGATCCCCTATAAAATATTAAAAAAACATCCCTATATTCTTCTTAAAAAATTAATTAAAATAATTTTTTTTTTTAACATTTAAATATCCATTTTGTTTTTGATGAATTTGGAAATTAAAAATGAATTTTATTCTTTTATATTAAGATTAATAAAATATTTACCTTTTTTAAATGATCCCATCTTAAATTTAAAATATAAATAATATCATTTTCCTTTCCACAAAAATTAAAAATTTCAATTAAAAAACATAAAATAAAAATAAAACTTCTTCATTTTCCCATTAAAATTACATTAGAATAATGGTTATCTATTTATTTTTTAATAAATTATATTTCTCTAATATTTTTTAAATTATTTTTAATTAAAGTAGATTTATTTTTAATTTGTAATTGCTTGATTTTAGTTTAAGGAAATTATAATTTTTTAACAGAAATTTAAAAAACTAATATTTTTTATGTGAAAGGGGGATATTATATGTTTAATAAATAATAATTTTTGCCTATGATTTTTTCAAGGAATTATTTTTAAGATAATATATATATATTTTGTGAATTATTTCCCTTTACTTCAATTTGATTCTTGAGAATTTGTTGTCATTTAATTTTTTAAAATGAATAAATGGTGTTGATTTGTTGATATGGGATAAGTAAAAATAATTTTACAAAATCGGGTCCTGGAATGTGTGTAGGATGTTCACAGAAGCCACATTTTTTGTCAAAAAATATTCAATAAGTTATTGCATAAATATGTTAACATTCTTAATTTTTTTTAAAATAATAGGTTGATTTTTGATATTGATTAAAAATAATTTTTATGTATATAATATGTATTATATAATATAAAATTAATAATATATATTTGGAAGAATTAATAAATTTTAAGAGGTGATTTTGTATCAAAAATGATGTTAAAAATAAAATTATGAAAAATAAATTGCATTCATATATTAGTTTTAATTACATGTTTAATTTTAAAATAATAAATGATGTCAACGCCGATGTTTAGATTGTTTGTCTATGTTACATCCAGGGATATAAAAATATATATACACCAAAGGTCTTGGTGTGTTGGTGAGGTATCTTCATGAACAACTGCATACCTATGTAAATATTATTAGGACTTCTTAACCCCAATCCATGAGGAAAGGGTTTCCCACATACATATATTTAACACAACAGACCCCTTCAAAATCGATGTTTGATAACCCTATAATATCCCTCTCACATCCACTAGATCAATAAACATAGAATAATTTTCAGTGATCAGGAAATTCAATGTTCTCAAATGAAACTATACAATAATCACAACTACGAAGATGGGTTATATCTATGCTCAAAAAACATTATCACCGCTTAAAAAGCGTTGATAGTCGAGGTGATATTAAATGGGGGTTCCTTTTATCTACACTAAAAAAAGAGTTGATAAATGACCCTTTTATTAGTGCTAAAAAAATCACTGATAAAATCTAAAAAATTTAATAAATTTAAAAAAATTGTAAATCAAAGGGCAGACCCATGCCTTTTTAATAGGACTTGAGCCCCTTTCAACAGTGCTAGTAATCCCCACCCACGTGCACCACTGCCACCAAATTAACCGTGCTAGTCCCACACCCCCCACCCTTTAACAGTGAAAGAACCTCCAACACCTACCAGCACACCCCTGACTCCTCTTGGATTAGAACCTGAGAAAAATATAATACACTAGACTACTAAAGCCCTACTAACCCACACACCAGCTTTCTCTCCACCTCAATTCCACGACCTCTATGGCCACACTAATGAAGGTCAGCCACAAGGAATCCCCACCTCAACCACATACCACCACTTCCAAGACCGCACACTCTGACCGCACTTTTCCTCGCCATGACCGCCCCTCGCATCATAACATCCACATCCTACCTCAACCACACTCTTCCTCTGCTATGAAATCCTGGAGTGATTTTACCATGATTTTTCCTCTACACTGATACATCCACATCCCAACTCGACCACATTCATCCTATTCTATGACCTCGCAGAGCAACCATATTGTGCTTTACCACACATGTCAACACATACAAATCCCGCCTCAACCAAATTCCACCTCCCCTAGGACCTCCCTGATTGGTATAACTTATGGATCTCCTTAGTCACCCCATGGGAGTGTTCTTAGGTGAGGGGGGAGGATTGGACACCACCCTCCATTGTAACCATTATTAAAAACATGGCCTAATGGAGAAGCCATTCTTATGAGAATCGTTGGACTATTAGAATAGGTTGGATAAGATCTAGTACATTGCATGTTGGGAAGTTCATTTATGAATATTGGGTGCCCTAGGGAGTTAGGGTATGTTTGGGATCTACTTTCTTGGGTACCCCTAGCGAGTTTCGATTCTCGGTGCAAGAGTTGTGGTACCTTCGATATTTCCTTGCTTGGGTACCACCGAGGAGTTTTCTGAGGTGACTAGGATGGTTGTACACCGCCTTCCATAAAAATAATCCACATACTTCGTCACCCTGAGGTTCTACTGTTCTGGGGTTTGGGTACTTTTTAGATCTCCATTCTTAGGTACCATGGAGAAGTGCTCCTAGTTGAAGGGGAATTTTGGATAGGGCCCCTTATAGGATTCTTCGATTTTCAGCTGGGATATGATCAACACATTGGTGATAACCTTTTCTATTGAAGACCTCGTTGTCAGCTTCATCAGGGGTCACGGGACTCCAAGTGACTACTCTAGATTTATTGACAGTTTCTAATGATATTCCTCCAAAACATGAGTTCCACCAGGTTCCAATCATTCATCTCTGTAACATCTTCATTATTATCATCAGGGGGTGACGAGTTTTATAGATAATGGGTAATCGAGACTGATGCTCGGAGTTTGAAAACACACCCTCCACCATTATATAGTTACATATTCCTTTATATTTTCTTTCCCTCTACAATCATTCCTCGTGTACTTTAATACCTAGAATGGTGGGATAGACAAATATATTATTTATAACACTGATTGATATATTGGAATTAAAAAACCCTATTTGTTTAATTATACTTCATTTATTGACTTAATATAAAAAATAGTAAAACTATCCAATTTATTTATGTATTTTGAGTATTGATCATATTAAATTTATAAACAAAATATAAATTCTAAATCATATAAAATTGATTATTGTTATCGGAATAATGATTTATTTTAAAATGAAAATAAAATTTAAAAAAATATTTGTTTTCATTGATATCAATTGATATTAAATTTATAAATAATGTTTAAATTTAAAAATAATAAAAGTCTCTTTAATTAAACCGGTTTGGGTATATTTCAAACTATAATTGAATATATTTAAAAAAGATTAGTTAAAAATAAATGGGTTATAAATTGATTAAGGATTGAAATAAATTAAACGAGTTGGGATTTAATTATCCCATATTTCATGGGTACTTGACGAGTCAAATCCCAAATTTTGGGTGATTTTTAAGGTACATTTTCAACCTAACTATCAAAGCTATAGATTTTTATAATTTTGTTGAATTTGAATTTATTAGTATATAATAGATTTTTAGAATAGTTGACTGGAATATAATATTTAATGTTGAATTTTATTCAATAATATAACATTTCACTCACATCAACCTTTATACAATATTTATTATATATATATATTTGTAACCTTGTAATTTTTTATCTAACCACTCGTAAATGGAAATAATGTTTTGTAGAGATTACCCCCCCCCCCCAATCTGTAATGGTGCTTACGACTGGGAAAATAAGTGGTTAAAAGAACTATTAATTGAAATCCTAATAAAGAAGAACCGAAATGTTATACTAAAATGATTATTTGTCAGTAAAAAATTTAGTTATTTTATCAACTTTAGTTATTACAATTGATAAAAACTCAAAAAAAATTGGTTATTAACCAATTAAATTTTTTTACATTATTTTGCTTCCTCCAATGATAAACCATTGTACAAAGGTTTTTCCACCCGATAAAACTGATTTTTATCTTAGTAGCAGTTCATAAAAAATAGAAATTTCTTAATTTAAAAGTTATATAATTCACATATGAAAATTTATATTGTTAATTACAATATATATTAATGATATTATCAGTTATACTACTAATTAAATTATTAATGATTATATTTTAAATTTTAAATTAATTATTAATTATAATTTATATTTTTAATTAATAATTATATTTTGAATTATTAATTACATTGTTAATTAAATATTGTTATAAATTATATTATCAAATAATGAATATATTAATGATATTATAAGTTAATAATTTTCTTTATTATTTAACTAATTGTAAATAATTATATCATTAAACAAAAATGACAATTTTATATTCAAAACACAAACATTTATTCATACTAGTCACATAATGTGTTGGATTGACATGTAGTCAATTCATACACATCATAAATGAGTTATGTATCCAATATAAGAAAATCATCGTTTAGAGAGAGTTATTTTTTTGATTCGGCAACGGTTTAAACTACTGCTAATGTTGGTGTAGGAATCCAACACATTGTGATTACTTCCATTCACTACCACAGATCTGGGAAAGTGATGCACTAGGTTTTATCAGTGCAAAGAAGAAAGCATTGATAAAAGGGGGGCATTTTTCATCACTGGATAAAAGTGCTGATAAATCTAACGTTTATCAGTGCTAACCAAAATGCTGATAAAGGTGTACAATTTATCAATGCTTTATTTAGTGATAATAAAGGGGGGAATTTATTTATTTTTTAAATAAAATACCCAAACCATAGATATCATCCAATTCAAAATTACATAATTCCAAAGGATAAGATGAAATCCAAAAATTAGGCACCCAATGATTCTCAATAGCAGCAAAAAATTAGCCACTTGATTGCCCTATCTTCTTATAAAGGAATAAAACAACATAAAAAAGGCACCAAAGATTTGATGATGTCAACAATGGACCCATAGGCTTGGAGACCACCTCCATCCTCTTTTAGTTCGTTGATGAGAACTTAACAATCAAATTCGACCACAACATCTATCCATCCAAGAGACAAGATGAACTGAAAACCCTTCCAAATATTCATATCCTTTTCCATAGGAGGAGACCAACCCACAATGTATGAGGAATGACGAGCCGCAATAATAGAGCCAACATGATCCCGAAGGATTCCCATAAGGTCAAAAAAACCATCCCATGGTGTCATCGTGTTAATATTAAGTTTGAGAGCACCGAATGGGGGGCATTCATCTGAGTATAGGTGAATGAACAGGTGAAGGTGGACGAGCCTCCTCCACATCCACCACTAAGAGCCCTGGTTATGAATCTTGGAAAGCTAGACCCTGCCATCTTTACCAATGTTTTAAAAATGAATTAATTACGATGAAACAATATAATCTAGGAACAACAATATTATTAAGGATAATAAATTTTTTTAATAATCAATATTATTATTTTATATAAAATTGTTATATTTATATTCCAAAATAATTTTTATTTGTATACATTAAATAAAAAATATACCTTTATAATTACTATAATTTTTTAAAAATTCAAATATATATATATATATATTTAAAAAATATTTATAAATTTATAAATAAATAATTATATATTTAAATAATTATAATATTAAAATAAATTTCTAAATAATAAATATAATTATTATATTAATTATTTTTATTATATTTATAAATATAAATAAATACTTTTTAAATTTTCATATTTAGAATTATAATAATATATATATATATATTTAAATAAATATATGTTTCCAATGAATTTGGTCAATAAATATATTAATGTGTGAGTATAATTGACGTACATATATGTTATTTATTCATTATGAATGTTCATTTATACATTAATAATGTTAAAACTCACATTAAGAAAGTATTAACATCGGTTAATGGATAACCATTGTTAAAGCCATGTTAGTGTGTGTTTTTTACATCGTATATGCAATATGAGACTTCAAAATGTGTGTTTAAACATCAATTATCAAATAATTTCTCATCACCCTCTTATCAGATGGAATCCTCCCCCTTAGTGTGCTTTCAAACATCATACTGTCGTAGTGATTCATGGTGACGAATTCGTTGACCTTGTGGGAGTTCTCCAGGACAATGAAGACTCTATTATTGTGTCTCGTTATTCCACAGAAATTGTTTATTAGTATCGTACCATAGCATAGGCCATGTCCATCTCGATGGGTATGAAATTCATTTCGTCTCTTATCTGGAAGGATATTGTGGTCGAATCTGATTGCCAGGTTATTATCAATGTGATGGAAGAGGATGATGGTAGCCACCATGACTTTGGGTCGATTATCGACATCATCGGATCATTTGTTCCATTAATCTCTTATTGTTGTTTTTCCTTTTTTGGGAGTGATGAAAATTGTGTGGATCATTTTAGAAATTCTTTTTTGATTTGTTGAGGGTCAAATAGTTGAATTTCATCTTTTCCCTTAGAGTTATGTACTTTGTATTTCGATTATATCTATGTTGAGGATTCATTTAAAAAGAAACCTTCAAATCTTTTATAAAATTTAAATTTACGAGATTATCTTTTCTACTCATTATTTTGATTCCTAATCTCTTGAAACACTAACATTCGTGAAAAATGGTTATGCTCTATCTCTTTCCTTCAACTATATTTTTGCACCTTTTGTATCCATTCCCCTTCTTGTTGCCATGTTCACACTGATTCACTCACATTCCACCATGATCGTATGCATTTCTCCCACAAACTTTTCATGCATTTTATCTCATTCATGTTCCTCCATTATCATCCTTTAATATCAATTTTCATCTAATCCAATTTTTCATTTCTTGCAATCTGAAGATTTATTATATAAATTTTGGCTCTATTATTCATGGATCTTCTACTTGAATCTCTATCTATTGAAATTTAAACTTTTATATTTTATGGTTTGTATATTTATTAAATATTTTTTTTTATAAAATATATTCATTCAATTATTTTTTCATACACACATATTTATCGTTTATAAATTTTCATGATTGTAATTAATTTTTTGTTTTAATTTATTTCTAATTATAAGTTTCATATGGTTATAATTTGATTATGGTAATAATTGTTTTTATTTACTCTACTACTGGTATGATCTTTCACATCATGAAAAAATACTTTTATAAATGATAAAATAAAATTGTTAATTGTAGCGCTTTTAAAGGGAGGCCCTTTATCAGCGATAGTTTAGCATTGACAAAGGCACCATCTGCTACATTGTGTTGTTTGTATAAAAACACACTAAAAAATCTCTTATACACAAAAACAGCTCACCACAACTTTCTATACAGAAAATATATAATTTAATTGAAATACATTTTACATAATAATTAAAAAATACACTACCGTATACATTTCAATCAATTTTTTGTAGAATTACAATTACAATTACTATCTAAAAACAATTTCAATCATTAATTTTTGTCTTTGGCACCCATGATCCCATCTCAAAATGTTCTACCCATGGTATCTGTTGCTGAACAAATCACTTCAACCTGGTAAAAAAAAATCCACTTATATAATAAACCTATTATTATGTTAGTAATATTATAAAGAAATAAATTAAACATTATTATGAATAAATACATTATAAAATTCACAACTTTAAATAAAAAACACACTTTGAGTTATACCAGTCACACCATGAATTATATTGACGTTCATCTATTTCCAATATGTCTCAAATGAGGTAAAGTCCATTATACTAATGTATCAAAACAATTCAAACACATTTTCTCAGTTTTGAGTATGTCACTTGTTCTTTTTAATGAAATTATTTTCAATTTTAAATGAAGACTCATTTGTAGTTATACTGATCACAATGTGTGTGGGATTGAGGTAATGATAATTCTATTATATAAAAAATTACATAATGGTCATTTTCCTATAGTTTCAAAATAATCTTATTACGTTTTGTGGGTATTTAGTATGTTACTTGTGATTTCTACTAAAATGTCATTTCAAATTAGAAACATATACTTTGAGTCATACAGGTCACATCATGTGTTTTTTTACATGATAATCCTTCTTAAATGCCACAAATGACTTATTAATTTATATCCTAAATTATCAATACAAACAGAGCTCATTTTCATGGTTTTTAGTGAGTGGCATACGTTTTGAACTAAAATGTAAATTTTAAATTATTAACAGGCACATTGAGTCATACCAGTCACACCGTGCATTGTATTGAGATGCATGTGATTCCTAGAAAACCTTAATAACTCGTGAATAAATTCCATAATGTATCAGAACAATCTAGATTCTTTTTCTTGATTTTTAGTATATCACTTCTTCCTTATTACTAAAAAATGATGTCAATTTTTAATAACAAGACGCACTTAGAGTCATACCAGTCACATTGTGACTCATATTGAGGTGTGGATTCTTCTTACACAACCCAAATAACTCATGATTTGTTTATCTAAAGTATCAAAACATTCCAAAAACATTTTCATAGTTTTCAGTAAGAAACTTCTTCATTTTTCTATAATTGACATCAATTCTAAATAAAAAGACATACTTATAGTCATAAAAGTTACACCATGCATCATATGCAGGTTAGTATGATTCAAACAAGTATATAATGTCTCATCGATTATTTTACCAAAGTATAAAAAAATTTCAAATGTATTTTCTCAGTTTTGAGTAGGTCAGTTGTCTTTTTTACTAAAATTGATGTAAATTGAAAATGAAAAAGATGTAATGGGTGTCATAGTTGTTACATTGTTCCACATATTGATGTTTGACTAATCAATACAAGTTACAAATGGTTCATGGACAATTTAACTAATTTATAAAAAAATAGGATTTCATTTTCATGGTTTTCAATGCCACACATGTTTTTTTACTTAATATGATGTCAATTGTAAATAAAAAGACACAAATGGAGTAATACTGATCACACTGTGTCTCGAATTGAGGTGTTGTTGGATTCATAAACATCCCAATTAAATCACGGATCATTTTATTATATTATCAAAACAATACAAATTAATTTTCTAATTTTATAGTAAGACACTTCTTCCTTTATCTAAAATTGATATCAATTTTAAATAAAAAGGCGCATATGTAGTCATATCGGTCACACTATGAGTCAGATTGAGATTTGGATAAATAGTATAAATCTATAATGACTCTTGATTATTTTTCCTAAAGTATCAAAAAAATACTAATTAATTCTCATGGTTTTGGGTAGGTTAGTTTTCCTTTTTACAAAAATTGATGTAAATTTTAAATAAAAAGTATGCACATGGAGTCATACCGGTCACACCATGCCTCAAGATTGATGTTCAGATGATTTTTACATCACCCAAATGACTGATGGATAATTTCCCTAAAGTATAAATACAATATGAATGAGTTTTATCAGTTTTAAATACATCACATTCTCATTTTTACTAAAAAAGTATGCCAATTTTTAATAAAAAGGTGGACTTAGAGTCATAACGATCACACCATGTCTCATATTGTTTTGCAGCTAATTCATACACATTTCAACTAAATCATGGATCATTTTTCTACAATATCAAAACAATTAGAATTCATTTTTTTGGTTTTGATTAAGTCAATTATACTTCTTACTAAAATTGATGTATATTTTAAATAAATAACATGAACTTGTAGTCATACCGGTTACACCATGCCTCGGATTGAGGTGTGAAAGATTCCTACAGATCCTAAATTACTCATGGATTATTTCCCTAATGTATCAAGTCAATGCGAATGTTTTTTATCATTTTTTAGTATGCAACTTGTTCCTTTTTACTAAAATTGATGTCAATTTTAAATAAAAAGACACACTCAGAGTCATACCAGTCACATCGTATGTCATATTGAGGTGTGAATGATTTTTACACGTCCAAAATGACTCATTTGTCATTTTACAAAATTTTTATAAACATAAAAAAATGTTTTCATGGATTTCAGTATGTCCATTGTCTTTTTTACTAAAATTTCATTTCAAACTGGAAACACACACTTTGAATTATACTGGTCAAATCATGTATCATTTTTACATGAGACCAATTCCTACACATCACAAATGATTTATGAATCAATTTCCTAAAATATAAAGAATATATGATTGTTTTTTGTTTAATTTCATTGATTGACTCATTTTGAAGTAAAATGTTGATTTTAAACTGATAACAAACACTTTGATTCATACTGGTCACATCGTGTACTAGATTGAGGTGCAACTGATTCTTACTGATGTTAAATGTATTATAGATCATTGTACTAAAGTATCAAAACAATATGATTTTTTTTTTCAGTTTTGAGTATGTGAGTTGTATATTGTACTAAAATTAATGTCAATTTTAAATAAAAAGACACACCTGTATTCATTCCAATCACACCATGTGTTAGATTAAGGCATTATTGATTCATACATGACCCAAAGTTTCAAAACAATCCAAACATCCAAGGAATCCTATATTATGAGAAAAAAATCTTATGTGAGTAATACTAAAAATAAATAAATTAAACATAAATATGAAACAACCCATTACTTCTTTAGAAGTCACATCTTCATGCTATTTGTATACATTCAGTGATCAAGTATGATGCCAATTTGTTTCTAGGAAAATGAATATCATCTTCTAAATATTATTTTTTTTCAAAAGTTATTATATTACTATAAAAATATAAATACAAAAAATATTAAATAATATTTTAAATAAAGTAGTAAATAACTTTGAAAATATCTATTCGGGGATGTTTTCTTTTTGATGGAATATGATCTTTCTCATAAATTTACAATCATAATAATCATAATATTTTCCATTTTCTTATTTCATACACTGTATAAATATTGAGGAAAATAATTAATTTGTTTTAATGTGTGTTTGTTTAGTGAAATATTATTATATATACTCTAATAATTATGAATTTTTAGTAATTTTCAGGGTACTCGTGGGCAATGATTGTCTTCATTCCATGATTTAGACAATATTTACACACCACCCTATAATAATAGAATATTAACTAAAACATAATATAAATTACATCACATGGATTCTATTTCTAAAATGTTTGATGTAGTATATTAAAATTGAAAAACGTTGTCATATGTGGTCATTTTGTTGGTAATACATGGAGTGAATCCACGAAATAAATATTTGGTGTATCTAAATTGACCATAATGATCATCCAGTGTTTCCTAAAAATAAAAAAAGAATAATTAATGAAATAATTGAAAAATGTGTGTAATATAATTAAATTAGAATGTTTTATCCATGCATCATTGGTATTAAGAAGAGTATTTCATCCCCAAATTTTCATTCAAATGATTTTCCTAGGTTTTCCAATATTTCATCCATTTGTTTGGATTTTATTTTGGTTTGGTCTGTATAGGTGATGTGAGGACTAACGAGTCATTTTTTATGGGTAAAACCCATGAATTTGTATTTATATATACACCTAAAAAAATATGAAATTTATTTACTCGAAGATAACATTGTATGTAATATTTTGTAAAATTAAATCATGAAAACATACCTCATGAATAAATTTACAAATGAAACTCCTAGACATTCATAGTTGAGGATTTCATCTAAATTATTAGAAGAAATGTAGTTAGTAACTTCCTCTCTATACATTTTTTCTTCAAAATAAACTACGTGACTACTACCACTTTGTAACTTTTCAACCGCATGAACCATCAATGTTAGTAAATACGAATATTCAATGGGTATGGTAAATGTGCTTTTAGAAGATATTTTTTATCGGTTGGTTGATCCTATAGGTTTTTTTGTGTTGACCTTTTGTTTCATCCCATTTCCTTTGTTTTTCAGTAATAATAATAATCGGTTCAGACCTTGTTTCATTAATTGTTAATGTTTTAGTATAGAAAATAAATTGGAAATCAATACCTCCTTGTAGACATGTGTTTTGACAAGATATGAATTACCTGAATTTAATGTTCCAATAGTTTGGTCAACCTTATAAAAACCTTTCTCATAAATTGGAATAGGTAGCTCAGTGCTCAACTCATGGTCGATCCTAATCAACACTCTCACATGACCTATTTGAATTTTTCTATTTTGTAGCATGTCATTTTGAATATTGAACACTGTATCCATCTCTACAAAGAAATGGGTGGGTGTTGATAGATATAAATCATTGTCATTATCACCCAATATAATATTAGTGCATGGAAAGTTATCGGTGTCTATCTGATTTACATTTAATATAAAAAATTATTAGATCATTTATTACCGCGAAAAAGAGAGCTCATTGAGGTGAATGGATCACCTCAACGATGGTGGGGGGGGCAGGATATTCAAGAAATGATTGTTCTTGAGTTATTTGTTTCTCTTTTATTAACCCCATAAATGTTTTTAGTAACTCTCTTTACCATTGTAATGATTCATCATGTCTAACTAGTCTTTTTTTTCTATTTCATTTCATTATCATTATCCTCTTATTTTTTTTACCAAAATATATTCGGGGTGTCACCCTAAAACTCGCACCTATGACGTGACCATACTGTTCTGTCTGCTTCAAGGCCACTGGTAGTAGGTGTTCATCCAGTACATTTGTTGATGATTCCTATGACTAATTCATATAGAAAATATGGAAAAATAAGTAATCATTGTTATGTAATAAGGATTTACATCAAAAGAAAATTATGTCATACATACACAGGTTTCCCATCCTTTTCGGTATTTTCATCTATTAATATCCCATCTTTATTTACACATTCCTCCTTCCAAAACACATGGCATGAGATGGAAATTGTTTGTGATTTTTATTCATCAATCTTCATATAAATAGTGTAACATAAATATTTTTTTTGTTTCATGGCATATATAAGTGTTATAATAGATATTAAATACATACCAGTTGTTTCAAGTGAAGCATACCCCATCCTTACCTTATAGTAGGGGTACGTTGGTTTCTCTGCCCATCCCTAATTTTCATCACTCATTTTCTGTTTAATAAATAAAAATTTTTGATAAAAGTGATGAATATATGTATTGCCAAAAAATGTATTACTATCCCTGAAGTACATGAAAAGACTCAATCGAACAATGTCCAGTAAACACATCCCATGCATCTTGGGTTATCAAGTGTGCATACATAATAAGTGGGTGTGGTTTTTTTTCCCTTTAGTATCATTAAGATTATGTCTCATTATAATTGTGTGAAAGCCTCTATAAATCTTTCCAGAAATCATTAATACATATTCCTTATGGGATTCATCTAATATAAATTCACACTTCAAGGGATCTTGAAGATTAATTCTATGTTTTGTTATTTTATTATTTTAAAAAAATATATAAATTATTTCATACTGTTACCATAATATCATACCTCATCAATGTTTTAGTAATATTCCCAACATGGATCCATGAATCTACATCAATTGGACCAAATTAATGAGTGATGATTCTAATGTAACTACTGAATATCACCTTTTTGGGGTTAACATGATGTCATCATACATTCCATATGACCTTATATCTTATGTATTTTATTTTCACATAAATTATTTTTTCTAACACCATCGAACTACAGAACTCTTATTTTTTATGCATCATTGTTCCTTCATCTCCTACCATTTCCTTGTTTTAAAACTCATCAATATATTATTTATACTGGTCAGTAGCATCATCATGTTAATATGATCATTGAACCTATGCACTGATCGTAGAAACATGATGAGAAACCTATTATTCCTCGGGATTGGTTGCACCGTCACATATAGAAGGTTGTAGTTCCTCTGTACTATGAGAATCATTAGATTGAATGACCTATTGTTCCTCAGGATTGGGAGTAACAACATGTGTAAAACTCATTATCTACATAATTGGTTTAACATTTAATTTGGACAACATAAATACAATAGTGAATAGATAATAACATGAGGCAACACAATGTATATTACAAAAAAATATAACTTGATTATTGAACTCCCTTTTTTTAACGGATGAAGGGATTTGACCCCTTTATTGACTATCAAAATACCTTCATTGTGGTCTCCTCTAACATAAAAAATAATCTACATTATGAGAACTCTAAAATGATTAGAGAGTCCAAATAAAAGTTTCAACGCTCTGTTAATTTTCATCTGACCCTTCAGTGGTTTTGGTCGATAGTAGAACAATTGACCACTTTCAATTTACCTGATATAGAACATAAAATACTTGTTCTTCCTATGATTCTATTATAAATGGTTCATATTTGTACCCTTCCTAACAGAAATCAAATTTCATGAATCACAATTCATCTATTTTAATAGCACACCTATTATCAAGCCACTTGAATTGAAAAATCAGTACTTGGGAATGTTGTATAATCCAACTCCCATATTTTTTTTATGATTCCAAGATATGATATATTCATGTAAATTATATTTTTTTCCTTAGTCTTAGAAACATGCATTGCTTCATACAAAAGTGTAACTCCACTATTTTTCATGGAATTTTCTTCATCATGTCCATTTGTATAGAATGTATATCCCTTAATTACAAAACCATTGTAATATAATACATACACACATGGTCCTCAGATAACCATCTAATTCGATCTAAAATTGAATATGGATTTTCATCTGACTCATTAAAAATATAGTCCTAAAACCATTTTATAAACTGTTGATTATGTGTATTTTATTTCTAACTTTCATACCATGATGGATTAAAATGACTAATAATTTCATTGTGTATTTCGAAATATTTTGGAACCTCTAAACCATTATGCAAAACGTAATGGTGGTTCTGCTTCTAATCTTGAATATTGATTTTGACAACATCTCTTCCAAAAATTATTTCACCTTCAATATTCCCAGTGTGATGAGATTTTGGTAGATAAAATCTTTCCACACCTGATATGTATTCTGTAAATAATTTAATGGATTCCTCAACAATGTATCGCTCTACAATTAAACCCTCTGGTTAAATTATATTTTTTGACATAACCTTTAAAAAAAATCATTTACCATTAAATGGGGTACATTAATCTATAATGTATAGGGCCACATAGTCTAATATCACTCACAAGGTGAACCATAATGTGAACCCTTATATCAGAGAATTTTTATGGAAAGAACATTTACAATTCACATAATATGATGATAATTTAACTTTCCATAGTCGTAAATTTCATCAGATCTATAACGTTGCTGTATATAACATTGAAGAAGAAACAAATCTTGGTTAATGTATGAAGGGCGTTATTAGAAATAATGAAATGTAAATCTATAGTTATTAGTTCTTACATAAAAATATGAAATTCGTGTGATTTCAAACCCTATAACATCAAATAATTTATTGACCCAATATTCTTGATATTCAATGAAAATCCATATGGAACCTTTACATTATTCATAAAGTTGAAAAACTGATATCTATCTTACCTGGAAAGAGTGTATGTAGGTAGAAGAAAACGATTTCATATTTCACCCTTCAAAGGCACCAACTATTCTCATATTCCCATGTAACCCATCTCCAACCTAGCCTTAATTCAATCCATTTTTTTCTCAGTGCATTTAGCAACTTACTGATGAAACTATCAAATTTTTTTTTTCAAAATGAATATCATCAAAAAAATTTCAGGTGTACAAAATATTATAGAATAATAATTAAAAAAACTGATCACATTTTCCAACCGGTTTTCATAAGGTTTTTCAAAAATGGTTTTCTAAAAGTAGTGTCTATATCATTTACTTTCTCAAACAGTTGATCAACTATTATGGGAGATGGTATTGTAAGTTATTATAAACATCCATTAAATGATGTCACATAATATAGGTAATTATACCATTAGGGGATAAATCTAAAATATTCTATAAACATATTCATTGATTAATGATTCAACCTAATTGAATGTGTACCTTTTTGAAAAATAGGACACTCTTTATTTCCTTTAATGCAATATCCTAAAACATTTCCATAAGCTAGAAAGTAATTTATCATCCCTAACAACATGGATCTCAACGTGAAATATTTATTTATGTAAGAATCATAAAACATAACATCTAAATCATCCCCCCCTCACTAAGATGCATGGTGTGTCTGGTATAAATCAAAATGTCTCTTTTTATTTAAAATTTACATCAATTTAAGTTAAAAAAAACCAGGTGACGTACTGATAACTGAGATATCATATTTTTATTGTTTCGATATTTTAGAAAAATTATCCATGATTCATTTGTGAGGTGTAGGATTCAATTTCACCTCAATAAGACGCATGGTGTGACAGGTATGACACAAAGTGTGTCTTTTTTATTTAAAATTGATATTAATTTGTGTAAAATGAAAAAGTGACATAATGAAAACTGACAAACCAAATTCATATTATTTTTATACATAATTAAAATTAAAAATTATTCATTTTTGACATGTAGGACTCAACCATACATTAATACGATGCACATTTTTTCCAGTATAACTCAATGTGTCTCTTTTTATTTAAAATGGCTATGAATTTACATAAAACCAAAAAATGACATACTAAAAACCCAGAAAACACATTTTTATAGATTTTATATTTTATGAAAATGATATATTAGTCATTTATGAATTGAATGGATCAATATCATCACAATATGAAACACAATATAATATGGTTCACTCAAAGTGTCTATTTTTATTTAAAAGTAACATTAATTTAAGTAAAAACAATAAGTGATCTACTGAAAATTGAGAAAACACATTCATATTGTTTTGAAATTTTATGAAAATTATATATTAGTTATTTTTTATTTGTATGGATAAACTAAACCTCAATAGGATTCATGGTGTAGCCGTTATAACTTAAAGTGTCTATTTTTATTTAAAATTGACCTTAATTTAAGAAAAAACAACAAGTGACATAGTGAAAACTAATAAAATACATTCAGATTGTTTTGATACTATAGGTCAATCATCCATGGGTAATTGCTGACATGTAGGAGTCAACAAAACCTCAATCTAATGCATTGTGTGATCGGTATGACTAAAAGTGTCTCTTATCAGTTTAAAATTTACATTTCAGTTCAAAACATGTCACTCACTAAAAACCAAGAAAAATTGCTTTTATTTTATTGATAACTTGGTAAAATGATTCATAAGTCATTTTTGATGTGTATGAAGTAGTCTCACATCAAACTGACTCATGATATGACCAGTAGGAATCTAAATGCATGTTTCCATATTGAAATGATATTTTAGTAAAAAAAGACAATGGACATACTAAAAACTAAGAAAATGAATTCATATTGTATTTATATTTTATAAAAATTATCCATTAATAATTTCTGACTGGTAAGAATTATCTAAACCTCAATATGACACATGTTGTGGCTAGTATAACTCTAAATGTTTCATTTATTAAAATTAACATTAATTTTATTAAAAGAAATGTGAGATACTCAAAACCAAGAAAACACATTCGGATTGTGTTGATATTTTAGTAAAATGACCCATAACTCATTTCAACGTATAGTAATCAACCTTGTCTCAATAGGACACGTGATATGACTGTTATGAATCCAAAATTTTCATTTTTATTAATTATGGACATTTTATTAATGTGTTATTTCATATTAATGTTTAATTTATTTAATTATAGTATTAATAACATAATATTTTTTATTATATTGGTGGAATATTTTTCTCAGGTTGAGTTGATTTTTTTTAGAAAATGATACCATGGGTGGACATTTTTGAGAGGGGATCATGGGCATCAAAATATTAAAATTAATGTTTTGTAATGTTTCTTGGACAATTTTACATGTAATTATATAAAAATTTTGTTGGAAATGTAAATATTAGTGTTTTTTTCTAAATACCATTGGTGGAAATTTTTATATTCATGATATAAATTAAATGTATATACCAGGTTTGCATCAGGGTGTGTTATTTAAACTGAAATTTTTTTATAGGTGTGTTGTTATATTAAATGCACACTACACGAGGCTAGTCCTTTATCTGTGCTAAAAAAAGCATTGATAAGGGCTCCCCTTATCATATCTCTGATTAACAATGATTTTTAGCACTGTTAAAGGCGATTTTTAATGGTGTGAATGGGTATATGTGTATTAGTGTTTACCACTCATCCATCTTGTTTGCTTCTCCCTTTAATGTTATATATATATAGTTATATTTATTCATAAATTAATTTAGATATATATATATATATATATTAATATATATATATATATTAATAAATATGTTTTGTTATATTTATATATTTATATTTGAATCTACTTATTTATATATATATATTTATATTTTTTTATCTGTATATTTATTCGTACATTAAATTATGTTTATAATATTATTTTAAATACATTTATAAAATATGTTTATGTGTGTGGGTAAATAAATAAATAAATACATATATACAACACACACACACACAAACACACACACACATATATATTTTTTGTATCTCTAAGTATTATTATATATATTTATGTATATTCACATATATTATATATTCATATATATATTCATATGTTCGAATGTATAGATAATATAAATCTGTTTGTTAATACAGACACACACTAATATATATATATATATATCACTACTAGATAATTAGGTTATAGCCACAGATTGGAACCATGACTATTAGCCCACAAACTGTGGCTACAGGTTATAGCCATGGTTCTGTAAACCATGGGTGGTATTTTCATGGATATAGGGCCAAACCTATATCCACAGTTTCGAACAGTGGCTATAGCCCTATAGCCAGGGTTTCGAACTGTGGCTATAGCCCTATAGCCAAGGTTTCGAATCGTGCCTATAGCCCTATAACCACGGTTTCAACTATGACTATAGACCTAGAGGCAAGGTTTCAAACTATGGATATTTCCATATATCCATAGTTTCAAACCATGGATATAGCCCAATAGCCACGGTTTCAAACCGTGTCTATATGTTTGGCCCTATATCCATGACAATACCAGCCACAATTTAATGAACCCTGGCTAAAACTCTTCCCATTTCATAAATAAAAACCATCCCCCCCTGGATAGCAGCTACCCCCCGCCCCCTGCACACACACACACAAATCCCTTGCTCACCTTACACCCCCCTTGTACACCCCATTCCCCCTACTGGACCCTTCTGGATATAACCCCCCCCACCCCCCCCTACTGGACCACCTGGACAGCACCCCCCCCCCATTTCATGTACACCCTAAATAGAAACCCCCCTTTGCTAGATTCCCCTGGACAAACCCCCATCCAGAAGCCCCACTACTTGACCCCCTAGAGAGAAACCCACCCTTTTAGACCCCCCTTGCTCCACCCCTACTCGACACCCCCCTTGAACCCCTACTAGAAAACTCACCCCCTAGACAGCACCCCCCACCACACACACACACAGAGACATCCCTTTCACCCCTTCACCCCCCATGCACACCCCTTGCACCCACCCTGCTGGACCCCCCTGGACAACAGCCCCATCCCCCGGGACAGCACCCCACCTGCTGGACCCCCATGGACAGTAGCAGCCCACTACTAGACCCCCCAGGACACCAACACCCCCCCCCCCCACTGCTGGACACCCTTACACCACCCATGATAGATAGCCCCCCCCCCCCTTGAACCCCTCCTGGACACCCCCCCCCCCCCGTTGCACCCCCTAGAGAGCAGCCACCCGGCCCCCCACATACAAACATCCCTTGCACCCCTTACACACACCCCATTTCACCCCCCCCCCCCCCGTGCACACCCATTGCCCCCTTCTAGAACCCCTTGGATAGTGTCCCCCCTGTTAGACCACCATGGATAGCCTCCCCCCCACTGGACCCCCGCTGGACAGCCCCCCCCCCCCCCCCCTGCTGGACCCCCTAGACATCTGCAGCCCCCTACTGTACCCCCTAGACAGCAGCAGCCCCCTGCTGAACCCCCTGGACAGCAAGTCACCCTGCTGGACACCCTGGACAAAATCCCCCCCCCCACTGTTGGACCCCCCTGTACGGGAGCCCCCCATGGACCCCCCTTGCACCACCCCTGCTGGACACCCCCTTGCACCCCTATTAGCCCCCCCCCCCCCCCCCCCCGCACCCCCTGGACAGCAGCCCCCCCCCACACATCCTTTTCACCCCTTGCACACACACCCTTGCACCCCCCTTTCACACCCCTTTCCCCCTGCTGGACCCCCTAGACAGCATCCCCATCTGGAAAGTAGCCCTACCCCCTGGACAGTAGCCCCCCACTGGACCTCGTTGGACACCCCCCCTGCTGGACCCCCCTGGATAGCAGCCCCCTGTTGGACCCCCTGGACAACATCCCCCCTACTAGACCACCCTAGAAAGCACCAACACCTATTGGACCCCCCCAGGATAGAAACCCCCTTCTGGAACCCCTGGACAGCCCCCCCTGCTGGACAGCAGCCCCCCCCCTACACATCCCTTTCACATGTCCTAAGGGATCCTTAGTCAAGCACATTGACCAAGTATGTGAGCTTCAGGATTTTCACATAGATGTACCAACCAAATCATAACCTGTAGAGGCTTCTTTACCTTCTGTTGAGAGAGTTGTTTCCCCATTGCCTTCATGTTTTTTATCCATAGTATATTTATAATATTTTAGAGAAATAGTTCTATTATATTTTAGTGGAATTTTGACATATTAGGAACCTCCTATTATTGAATCTACATCTAGTGCTCCACCTCCCTCAGCTTTAGTTGATGTTGATTTTATCTAGTCAATAGTCAAATAGTATCTCCATACTGTTTTAGGTTATGTGCATTCATCTCATCAGGATTAATTGAGGCAGATTCTATAGAATGGGTTTTCAAAGAATATGTTGATCAGTTGAAAGTGATGACAACTCTACTCAAGTTATTCATGGAGGAGAAGATTTCTTTGGTAGTATGGAGAGATGAGGAAATATTATTATAAACTTTTTCAATCTTATAAATCATTTCCTATATTTATCCAATAATCTAGTGGCTGCCGTCGGAAATTCAAATGTTCAATTTTAATGTGATCTCCAAAGTCCGCACTGCTACAGTGGTCAAAGTTCTACAATTCCCTAAAATTTGGATCGGGGCCTTCGTCCCCTGGACCACTAGAGAAGGGGCACATTGCCCCCATAAACCCCCAACGATTTCAACGAGGAGCTTGACCCGTGACAGTTGAAGTCCATAAGCATTCGGCCCAACCGTATCGGGCTACACCAATCCAAAAATCTCCTTTGTTGCATCCCTTGATGAGAAAGATGTTAAGAGAGACCTTTTTCTCAATATCTTGATAGTGTGGCTAGTACTGATGGGTTCAAAAAGTAATTCTTTATGTTCTACAAGGACATAGTGTGTGATGAGCTCCTTAATGCTATGAGGGAGTTCTTTATCCATGCCTCGGTGCCCTATGGAATCAACTCCAATTTTATTGCCCTGGTCCCAAAGAAGGTAAATGTTGTGGATGTAAATGATTTCAGACCTATTGCTATTTATAATACCTTTCCAAAAATCATTATCAAAATTATTTCTATGAGATTAGGTCCCATTGCTCGTGGGTTTATCTCTTCAAATCAGCCACCCAGACAGCCCTTGGATACCCCCGTGGACATCTCCCCTAGACACCCCACCTGCACCCTTCCACCTTTCCTAGAGACACCCTCCCCCCCCCCCCCCTCGAACCCCCTGGACATCCCTTGGATATCCCCTCCTAGACACACCACCTATACCCTCCCCCCTTCCCTACAGACCACTTGGCACCCCCTAGGCATCCCTTGGACACCCCACCTGCACCTTTCCCTAATGACCCCCCCGGACAGCCCTTAGACACCACCCCCGGACAACCCCTCTTAGACACCCCACCTGCACCCTCCCCCATTCCCTGCATACCCCTGACACCCCCCCTGGACAACCCATGGACACCCCACCTCGACAAAACCTCCTAGAAAATTCTATATCCATCAGTACATTCACTTCATTATGAAAGAATGCTAAATGAGAAATTCCTTGAAACAATTCCTAAAATTATATTTTTCTAGATTAGTCTAAATTATAGACTTTCACCACTTATAACTCAGACCCTCTAGTAGGATGGTTACAAAAATAACCTTAAGATACTTATAAATATAAAGATGGATAAAAATATCCTCAACCTTCAGTACCAAAACCAATTCATCCTAACAACCATTTTTCCCAGAAATTTTTGTGGGGCTACCATATTGATTATGGGGTTCCTAGTTGTGCCTTCAAGATAGATTTATTCAAGGCTTTTGATTCGATTAGGTGGGAATTATTATGGGATTATTTGGATATGCTCTGCTTTCCAAGTAGGCTCTCATTTTAGGTTAAAATATGCATCTCTACCACAATGTTCTCGGTTATCATTAATGGTATTTTACATGTCAACATTTTGGGGAAAATAGGGCTCAGAAAAGTGGATCCACTTTCACCTTTCCATTATTTGATTTTCATGGAGTTTTTTTCACAGCATCCTAGAATGAAAGAGGTTGGGGGATAGTGCAATGGCTGGTACGGGCTGGAGTGCCTGGTGCGGGCGGGAAGGCAGGTGGGAGGGGGATGGTAGGGGGTTGGTGCGGGCTGGAATAGGTGGCAGGGGGGCTGTGTGAGCTAGATTGAAGGTGGCTGGGGGCTATTGGGCATGTGGAAGTGGCTGGTGCAGGCTGGATGTAGGAGGTCGGGGGGCTGGTGAGGGATGGAACTGGTGGATGGGGCTGTTTTTTTAGGTGGTAGAGGGCTGGCATGAGTGTTTTACAGGAGGATGGGGGTGGTGGATGGTTTGGTGGCTATTGCAGGCTGGATTTAAGGTGGTTGGGGGATGTTGAAGGTTCCAATGCAGTGGAAGGGGGATGGAATTCTGGTGGAAGGGGGCTGGTTGCAGGTGCTGGGGGTGGTGTGGGATGATTTGAAGGTGGAAAGGGGGCTGTTTCGGGCTGGAATGCTAGTGGAAGTGGGCTAAAAATGAAGGTGGAAGGGGATGGTGTGGGATAGATGTGGCTGAAGCAGGCCAAATCACAGCATTACCGCGGCATGACCATGTCTTCACCGCGGCGTGACCGCGGCGTGACAGCGGCGTGACTGCAATGTGACCGGGGTGTGTCCTCGGCGTGACCGCGGCGTGTTGGCCCAATCTAGTGACATTCATGGGGCAACATCTTTCGACCAGGAGCGAAGGGAGCAAGGAGGAGGTGGGGAAACATTCCGGTCATCGCCCCACTGGCAGAAATTGTGATTAGTTAGTCTCAACATTGATCACAAGACTCATGGAATATTATTAATGAGAACCAATGCAGGGTGTCATCCTAGTGCATGGTCAAATCACGGCATTACAAGCGGTGTGATTGTGGAGTGACCGCGGAATGACCACAGCGTGACCGCAGTGTGATCGCGGCAGGACCGCGCCATGTCCTTCGGTGTGGCCACGGCAGGACCGCGGTGTGACCGGGGTGTGACAGCGGCATGACCGCGGCGTGACCACATCGTGTTGGCCCGGTTTATCAACATCCACGGGGAAACATCTTCCAGCCAGGTGCGAAGTAGAGCGGTAGGAGGAAGGGAAACATTTTGGTCGTAGCCCCCGCTGACATAAATTGTGATTAGTCGTGTAACCATTGATCACCAAACTCATGGAATACTATCACTACGAACCGCTACAAGGGTGTCATCCTGAAGCAGGGCCAAATCACAGCATTACTACGGTGTGACTGTTGCTTGATGGCAACGTGACCGTGGCATGACTGTGGCGTGACCGCAGTGTGTTCTCTCTGTCTAACAACACTTACGTGGTAGCATATTCCAGGTAGGAGTGAAAGGAGCAGGAGGAGGTGGGGAAAAAATTCTGACAGTCGCCCCACCGGGAAAATGATAGAACATATCAACTATTTAAGATGCTATAACAAGGGATCGCCATAGAAGGGATATATGAAAACACAATGACGCAAACGTCTAAAGGTCAATAAAAATGATGGAAAATAATCATACACCATACACAAACCATTTTCAAATTCATTCACTTTTCCTAAACATGGAATTTTTATTTATAATAATTCAATGCGTGAAAAGGAATGTTTCATGGTCAAGGAATATGCCTAATTGGGAAAAGTCATTTGAGTTAAACGAGTATGATAAGCTAATTTATATTTTCAAAGAAAACCAAAACTGACTAGCCACAAAACAAACACCAACAAGAGGCATATGAAAGACTCAAACCAAATATAAACAGGATACCAATAATTATCACTACTGTTTGGTTTAGAAGACAGTGCACCTCCAATGGAGCTGTTTTATAATAATATCATGGCATTTCTTTATCACACAATTCATTTAATTATATTTAATATTTATTCTAAAACTCATCCAGCACAAATCAAAAGCAATAATTTATGCAACTAGGTCAACATAACTATCACTGTGAGTTTTCAAAGATAGTGCACCTCCATTGGAGGGGTTTCATTATAAATACATGACTTTATTTATCAAATTAAAAAATTGTATTAAATAACACATATTCAAGATATGCAATTTAAGATAATTAAGTAGAATTAAGAATGAAGCTAAATTCAATTTAAAGGATTTTTGAATTAAAGAGGCTAGAAGAGGGATCCTACAGGTGGAAACAAACCATCCACTTCAGCTCTTGGAGCTTTCTAACTAAATTTTTTTTCTCCCCCACTTGGTATACGAACCTTCACACACATGCAAGGACGCTTATCCCCTATGCACACACCTGCATGGCCATGAGCATGTTCAAGGGGATCCTTGCACATATGATTATATGCATATACTAGTCTCCACTCACCTGTGTATGAATATATATATATATATATAGATAGGCACACATATACCCATACGTGCTTAATCACTACCATGGTTGACTATACACATAACATGGGAACTGACATACAAATACGTTCTTACCTATGTACACACAAGAAAGTCGAACTTAACATGGATACTTGAAACAAACGAGCATGGATCAACGCACCACCCAAAGGAAATTATAAACATTAAAACACATAAATGATTCTACATAACTAGTGAGAACCCAACCAATTACATTAAATCCTTTCCTCGATTAGGAGAACCAAATACACATGAACCAACACAATATTATCCAAAGCCCTACTCAAACCAAAATATGGAGTCAAAAACATTGAAATCCCAAAATACATGAGGTAAGAGATAATATTAAAATAGTATGCATTATATAACAATTTATAATTTAATAAAATGTTGTTAACCATTCAACTGCCCTCTACGCCCTACCCCCTCCACCCTGCACCCCTCCACCCTCCCCCTACCCCTGCCCCCTGCTCCCTACCCCCAACCCTGCAGGCCTTCCTCCTACCCCCCTCCACCATGCCCTCTGCCCCCTACCCCCTGCCCCCTCCACCTAGCCCCCTAGCCTACACAACCCCCTTAAACTACCCCAAGCCCCGAATCCTGCACCAGCCCCCTAACATGCACCACCCCTAGCCTGCAATAGCCCACTAGCCTTCACACTCCCCATGTGAGTCAAAAAAAATGCTTGGAGATGCCCGTGGAGTCTCAAATGAGAGGAGTAAGGATTAAAATAGAAAACATAAATGAAATAATTTCAACCAAGCGATATATAAACGAAATTCCACAATATGATACTTATATATATTCTTGCATTCATAAGCATGGGCTATGTTTTGTTGCTAGTTCTCTGCATAGCATGCATACCTATCCACGGACACAACCTATCATGATAAATCATACACACAAGAATTCATGTCCGTGTGAAGACATTGAGACAATAAAAACCTCATAAATATATATTCATAATGAGTTATTCTAATAAAAGGAATAGAAAAATGCATGGGGTGGAAGCCGTTTAAAAAGGACCATCAGTATTTGAGAAATAATTTTGGAAAAATGATGTCAAATGGAAATGTACTCGAAAATCTAGTAATAAAAAGAATAACATAGTGGTTATCGAATGAATGGACCAAAAGTAGCATTGCGTTGAAATTTATTGTAATTACCTCTCAATGTCATCAAGTATTATGATGCTTAATTGTGACTTATAGGAATCCTCAAATACATGAAATGAACTGGTGGGGTCTTTTATATTGATTGTTTTAATGTGGACTCATGGATTATAGATCTTCCTTGGCCATTTTTATTGTTGGTATGATTTATTTCTACTCATAGTGGTTCACCAATGTATTGATAACCCTCCATTGCATGATATTTATAAGGGAAATTGGGTGAGGGATATTGTAGTCATTTCATCAGAATAGAGGTATGAAATTACTTTTTTTGGGTGATCATCGATTTTAGTAGAATCATGGGAACTTATTCTACCCCTACACCTATTAGAAATGGTTGGGGAACCTCAACTATCAAATCCATTTATTGGAATTCCATAAGATAATTTCAATAAAAATTTGAGTGTTTTTTTATGATTATGATGACTAATATTCCCTATGTTACTCATTATATCATTTCATAAGGATAAAAAATTCCTAACAGGTTCACCAATCCCTGATGTTGATGCCCAATGATACTCATCCTCTGTAGGCTAGTCACCTGAGGTATTTTAGGCTCATCACCTAATGAACACGAGGCACATCACCCAAGGAATTCCTTTCTCATCGCACGAGGAAGGATGAGATTATGATGCATTAGGAAAGGTGAATCATCATATTCTTATCACATAATAAATATTATACTTTTCAATAATTCATGGTCCGACATCTCTATATGTATAAGATCACATCACCAGTAAAATGCATTCCCATGACTTTAAGAGAATTATTTCCCATGTTTTAACCAAATATTCAAGTTCCTAAAACATGGGTACTCACACTTCATTTATCAATATTCATACTCAAACAATATTATATTCCAAATTAAAATCTTTTCATATTTAAGGGATCTAATTATGAGGGAGAGTGCACCATGGTTCTCAAATATTTATCAGTATAATCCTATGAATCATTAATATAAGTATAAAAAAATTAATAATAATTATTTTTAGGTTTCCTACAGAATATATGTGCACATTATCAATGGCTATATTCATATTATTAATTGAAAAAGATAGTGGTTATTAGAAAATCATTTTTTAAAAAAATTAAGAAATTATTGAAACATGTTTTTAAAACAATCAGGCAATTATAGAATTAAAATTAATGGTTTAGGAAGAGGGAACTTACCTCAACCTCAAGACCTGTTGATTTTGGCGATGACAACCCGAATCTTCATTTTTTTTGCTTTCATGCATATGAAACTTCACGTATATATAAGGATACCTAGACCCTATGTACATATTTTCATGGACAAATATGGATAAGTGTGTCATTAGATATATGTTTATACATGCATATACCCATTTAAACATACACATATATGAATTTTTCATATGAGTTTTATTGGTATAGAATTTTCTAAAACATGTTCCTATATATTTGGACACATTCTATGAATATTGAAAAAGAAAATTCTTATCTCCCTAAACATGAGTCTTATCTATGCTGGGATTCTCATATTAATGGAAAAAAAATCTTGGATGGTGTAATTACCCTAATAACTGTCAGTAAAATACATTCATCCTAAAAAATTATTGTAATTTGGTCTTATAAGGCCTTAAACTTCTAAATTTCATAGTATTTATCATGTTACCATTATCATAATCATAACATTATAATATTTATACTTTCTTACAAGAAAATATGTATAATCTATTATTCCTATTAAAGTTTCAATGGAATGTTGTAACAAAGGGAGAGATTATTGAGAGCATAAAATATTACATTTATTGAAAAAACTATGGTGGTGTATCTATAACATAGAGTATCTCTCTACCTTATTAGGAAATGAAATGGAAATGATCTGACTATAGTGAATTTCAACCTACCTGATTCAATATATCTTCTAATTTCTAACAAATGGTGTTAAGGGCCTACTCGGGATTGGTTCTATGAATAGATCCATTTTTTGATATAGTATGATTTTTTGTAATAATGGTGTTTAGATCATGTATTTTATATTTTATGGATTCTAGACCTATGTTTTTTATGATAGTTGTCCCTTTATTCTATCCATGTGAGCCACATATTCATGCATCTCTATAGTCTGTAGAGAAATAAAATCATGAAGTTTCACATCCTCTCTAGTTAAGAGATTTAAATCAGTAGTTTTGTCCTTTAAATATATTGTATAGTGGTTGAAAAAATAAACATGATGAGATCATATTCATGGGTGGCTAAATCCTCTCAATAAATGAGAACATTATGAACAAGGATGTGCCAGTGTCGATAATAAAACACACCTACACCTAGTCCAAGTAAAATTTTTGAAGGTTGTCATTTTTATCAGAATTTTTCTCTAAAAGATTATATATGATGATAGTTTAAACCGTGGACCAAGCCCACTTTCATTAAACCTGATGTTAGATGACAATATTGGGAACTAGAATCTGTTCACCTTCCACTTTAGGTATATAATATAGATTTCTATTTTTCATGGACATATCTTCTATATATTGTGTCATAGCTGTAAAAAAGTCCTCCACCATTGCCTCCTGTTTAACTTTAGGGATTGAACTTGATTGTTTATCATTGATCAGATGAATACCTAAATTTGTTCCATTGGGAAAATTGTAATTAGGTCTTCCAACACTAGTAGTCAAACATGTGGAGTCCTAACCAATCTTAAATAAAATATCATGAGGATGAAACTCCCTCAAAATTATTATAATGTTGGGATATAATTATTTTCCACCCAATAAATTATATCTATCGTATGACATGAAAGGATCTTTGAGAATCCAATTTTTTATACACCCATCAAACTAGTTTCCCCAATACCCCATCGGTATAGTATTCAAACAATAACATGGAATAACACAATGAAAATTTATTTGGACCATTATCAAGATGTAATGAAATTTTTATTTCAGAATCCCCATGCATCATCATTGACCACATTTCATAAAGGAAAATGGGTTATATTATCTCTAAATATTGATTAGAGGTAAATATGTAACCTGTTATAAACGAAGAAATTATCGTGAGAACCTATAAGGATTAAAAGGATCTAAAATGGCTACTCCTTCTATAAAATCATCCAAAATCCCATCTCAAAACAAGAAAATGTATGAAATTTATTCTAAATTCCCTCTATCATTATCAACCACTACACCAAAACGTGTTTAATAAGGAATGAACCCAAAATGGGAAACATCCTTTAACAAATAAATAGGACCATCGAGTCATTAATTGAAAACGAGGAAGACCATATATCATAGCTTCATAGTTCACTCCACATCGAGTATTAGTTTCAGATTCAATAAAGAACAGAAGAAATAAAAGAAATTTTCAAATACATCGATGATAGGGCGTGGGGGGTGTCGACCCCGGTGTCCGGGGTGTTGAGTGTTGTGGGGGAGAGTCGTCGGGAAGGATGAGAGGAGGTGGGGAGGCCGCTCGGAGAAGCTTCTATAGAGGAGGAGGATCATGCGGAGTAGGGTCATGGTGAGGAGGTTTCATGGGTATTGAGGGTTGTTGGCAAGGAGGAGTCAGGGAGGAGGCATCAGGGTGGGGTCTGGAAGGAAGAGAGGAGGTGGGGAGGCTGCTCGGAGCAACTTCTCTATATGAGGAGGGTCACGGCGAGGAGGCATCGGGGTGGGATTCGGGATATTGAGGGGTTTTTTGGAGGATGGATTTAGTGGAAGGAAGAAGAAATGAATGGGTCGGGGTATTCATCCATGGAGCCATGGCTAATTTTGGCGGTGTAGTAATGGATTTTTTATTATGTGGCTTTATAGGAGTGGCTATAGCTCAATTTCCTAGTAGTATATATATAGACACACACACACACATTATATAAGTATATAAGTATATATATATTTCTGTTTGAAATAACATGGAAATTAATTTTTATTTAGATAAGGCTTATATATTGAGAAATATATTTTATATGTAAATATGATTAATTATTTATTTCTAAAAATAATATTTTATGTGTGAATATATAAAAAAAATATCTATATATTATTATATATATGGTTATAAATAACATTACATTATAAAAATGATAAAAATTAAAATCCAAAATAATAATATGAATTTAATACATATGAATAAATTCAGTCCCCAGTGAAAAATGGATAAAAGACCCTCTTAAACGTGGCGGAAATTCCATATAATGTTACACAAAATTGGGTATCCCGACTAAAAACTCAGTTTTGGAGGGATTTTGGGTATTATTATGCCTCAAATTTTTTTAGAGGGTTGTATTATGTCCCCAGTATGTAGAGGTAGTTGTAATCTTCGATTTGATACGTATTATATCTCAAATGGACACCTGAATCAAAATTTATTTTCATCAGATGTTTGAGTTAGGTTTTCAATTTATTTTAGATCATTTATTAAATTTTTTATTTTTTGTGTCTTCAAATTATTATATAATGATTATTAATTGATAATAATTATTAAATTAATAATTAAAAATATTTTTAAAGTATTTTATAAGCCATATTTACCGATCATCTTATATATTAGGTGTAAATATATATATATAAATTTCTAAAAAAGAGTTAAAAAATAATAATTATATTTATATCAATATCAACATATTTATATATATTAATAAATAATATTTTATAATTATTTTTTGTTTATGGGTTTTTTTGTGAACATTATTATTAGAATGGGTTGGGAAAACCCCACTATTAAGAAAAGCAGAATCCCTTTTAAGTTGGATTGAGATAGAACCCATTGCATGACTGAATCCCCAAACACAACATTCCCCAAAAAAAGACATGGAAATTGTAAATGGAATTAAATCTAATTATGTCAATGTCAAATACATATAGCCTGAAATACTAAGGTAGTGAAACCTATAATTATATTTTTTTGAAATCCCCCAAGGTATCTATCCATCCATTTGAACACCAACCTAGAAACCCAAACCAAATCTTCCATTGGGAACTATGGGGAAGATCATCATGGTGGACGGATATGCTGATAATGGAGACGATCTACCTGAAAAATCACCATCCCCAACTAGAGCGGTTTCTTCCTCTCATGTCATCGACCCATTCCTTGAGTAAGGTTTGACCCTCATTATTATCCCTCATAATCGCACCAAGGTTTGAGTCTTTCCTTTAGTCTCCATGATGACCATAAGCCTTCCTTTTCCACTAACACTGGCCCTTTCCTACCAACCCCCACCACCGAGTAAGAGATCTGATATTGTCATTGACCCCTAGGTTAGGTTTACATTAATTTGTTTTATCTTCAGGTATTTGAAATTAATATATATTCATATTGTTTCAATACTTTAGAAAAACGTTCCAGAAATCATTTGTGTTGTGTAGGAATCCGCCCACCTCATTCCGATGCATGGGGTGAGCGGTATGACTCCACTACTATATATATGACCATTAACTACTTGTAAAATGGGAATTTACAGTGTTAAAAGGAATTATTATCCCCAGAACAATTAAAAGGGGTCATTTTTATCATCTCTAAAAAACTGCTAATAAAGGAACCTTTTATGAGTGCTAAAAAATCACTAATTAAAGGGACCTATATCGACAATTTGTTATCGCACATAAAAGTCATAAAATATTAATTTTTTTCAATAATTTGGAGGTTGGGACCTCCCCCCTATTATCTGTGCTCAATCCCCCTTTTAATAGTGCTTGTCTTCCCTCACACCCCTTCAATGTGTTGGAATCCCCCCCACCATTTAACAGTACTAGGGACCTATATTGCCCACCCGCGCACACCCATTAGTTGGGTTTATAAACTAAGACCCCCCTCATAATCTCACATATTTTCTTCTCCCATATGTCATTTTATTTTGTATTTTTTGATACATATATATATTTATATTTATTTCTCTATATTTTTTATCCATATATATATATATATATATCTATATCTATATATTTAAATACATATTGAAAATATAGGTTTGTGTGTGTCTGTGTTTATAAATATACACACATATATATATATATATATATTTACATATGTGTTTGCATATATAAATATAATTTTACATATTTTTTTTAGTTAAAAATATTATATGTGAATATTTATATATATACATTATAATATATAGATAAATTTATATCAGTTTTTCCATGCGCACAAAAATATATTTACATACATACATACAATATATATACACTAATTGTATATATATATATATATATATTTATATTAAATAAAATTGATATTATTTTTTATTTAGATAAGGATTATATATTTAGAAATATACTTTATATGTAAATATGTTTACATATATATTTATAAAATTAAATTTTTATGTGTGAATATATACAAATTATGTATATATTTTTATATATTTGATTATAAATGAAACTAAATAATGAAAAATGGTTAAATTTCATAACATTAATATAAAAATGAATGTAATACTTGTGAATAAATTCATTCCCTACTGAAAATGGGGAAAGCCCTCCCTTAAATGACGCTAAAAATAGATTAAATGTTAAAAAATTAGGAAACACCGAATAAAAACTCAGTTTTAAATCCATTCTAGGGACTTTTTGGGCCCTAGAAGGCATAATAGGGGATTCCACCATCATTAGTGTGTATATATTTGCACAAGATTAGATTTTATATGCGGTAGAGCTCAAACAGACACTTAAATCTAAAGTTATGACCTTTTGAAATCCGAGTTTCATTTTCAATTTATTTTAGATATTTTTTTTCTGTGTCTTCAAATTGTTAATAAATGACAGTTAATCAATAATAATTAGAAATTTATTAATTAATAATATTATTCTAATTAATTTATAATCCATTTTCACTAATTATCTTATATTTTATGTGTAAATGTATATTTATCAATCAAGATTACATATTTTAAAAAATATATACTATTTTTAAGGAAATAAAATTTTTTAAAACATACCATTAATCTGTTCTAGTAAAAAAAAACTGATAAATCCCCCCTATATCAATTCTACGAAAAAACACTGATAATGGGAGTCCCGTTAATATCCCTAAAAACAGTGATAAAGAGGTACCTTTATCATTGCTAAAAAACACTAATAAAGGGGTTACTTTTAACAACATTTTTTAGCACTGTTAAAATATTCTTTTATCATCATTTTTTTAGCACTGATAAAGGTACCCCTTTATCAACGCATTTTTTAGCTTTGTTATAGGGTGGCCCTGTGTAATGTGGTTTTTGTGGTAGTGATCCATATGTGTCCTTTTATATAAAAATGGAATTTTAAAAATATATACGTTCCTACTTATGTTTAATTTTTTTCTTTATAGTATTATTTAAAAAATTGGGTTCTTATGTAGGTGAATTCTTTTGCTCGGGTTGGGGTGTTTTTTAGCAACTGATATAATGATTAGGATTTTTTATAGGGGGTGTAACATTCCAAATACAATTAAACATTCATGTTTTTAAATGTATATAGATAGTAAATGAAAAAGTAACTATACAAAATATTGTTTGAAATGTATATAATATGATTTTTAGTATTTTTAATGTAAATTTTATTTCAATTAAATTATAAATTTTCATACAGGATCATTTTTATACAGTTGAATTTGGCGCAATGTGTCGTTATTCAAAATTCACATTGCAATAGTAGGGAAGTTATCATCGTTAATGAAAACAGTGATAATTGGGTCCTCATTTTAATGATACTGATGATGATAGTGTTTATTTCGCAACACTAAATCTCTCTACAATGTGATAAAAGGTCTATTTGTGGTTGTGGAAAGTCAATTTTTTTGTAGTGATAATGATATCCTTGTACATGCATAAAATGAAAAGGATTTGAAAACATTGTGGTTATAAAAATAATAAGTAATCATTGCATCACTAGATGAGGGAGTAGGTGAATTCATGATATAATGGGATTACAACCATATATCACCTTTTATTTCATGCAGGAGCATAGACCAAATTTTTTACAAACAAATAATTATTTTTAAAATTACTAAAATTTAATTCAAAATTCATATTTTCCATTAATAATTTAAAGAGTAAAAAACAAGTACAAAACTATTTTTCTAAATGATATATTCATCCAAAATTCCCATTCAATTTAACAAATATAATTTTTTATTAAAAAATATAAAAACTCATTTTTCATTATGAAATTCAAATAAAAAATTTAAAAGAAATAAGATATTCACTCAAAAAATAAAATAATATTATTTTTCTTTAAAATAAAATAATAAACTAAATTTATAGTTATGAAAAATTAATAAAAACTCATTTTTACATATGAAGTAATAATAAAATATATAATCTAATTTAAAAAATATTTTAAAAAAAAATATTTATACCATATAAAATTTAAAAAATATCCAAATTTTCATCATAAAAAATTAATTAAAATAAATTATTTTATTTTAAAAATAAAAAATTAATTGTTCCTTTTGTTTATGATGTATTTGGAAATTAAAAATGAATTTCATTCTTTTATATTAAGATTTATTAAAATTTAACATTTTTTAAATGATCCCATTTTAAATTTAAAATATAAAAAAATCCATTTATTCCTTTCAACAATAATGAAAAAATTTAATTAGAAAAAATAAATTTAAAAGTAAAAATTCTAAATTTTTCATTTAAAATTACTTTAGTAGAAAGGTTATCTATTTAGTTTTAACAAAGGATATTTTTTAAAAAAGTTTTTTTAATTAATGTCGATTTATTTTTAAGTGGTCATTTATTGATTTTATTTAATAGGAATTTTAGTTTTTAACATATAGTAAAAAAACTATGAATTATTTAGTGAAAGGGGGATATTATATTTTCAATAAACAATGTTTTTTTCTCTGATAATTCAAAGGAAGAATTTTATATTATATTTTAAAAACGTAGTAATGAACTTTATTTTCATTCACATTAATTTCATTTTTAAAAATGAGTTACCATTGAATTTTTAACATGAAAAATTGGAGATTATTTGTTGATATGGGATAAGTCAATATATTTTTACTAAACTGGGCCCTGGCATGTTTGAAAGATGTTCACAGAAGCCACAATGGTAGTCAAAAAATAATCAATAAGTTATTGCATGAATATTTTAACATTATTTTAAAAAAAATAATACTTTTATTACTGATCGTAATATAAATTAATTTTCATGGATATGAGATGTCATATATAATATGAAATTAATATTATGTTTTTGGAAGAATTAGAAAATATTAAATGGAATCTTTGGTATCCAAAATGAAGTTAAAAAAAATCTCACAAAGTATTTACAAACATAAATTAGTTTCAATTACATGTTTAATGTAAAAATAATAAATGATGTCAACGTTGATGGTCCGGAGGTTTCTTTATGTCACATCCACGCATATGAATACATATCTACAACATAGGTCTTGGTGTGTGTGGAATATGCATGCACAACTACATGCCTGTGTAAATGTTATGGGGACATCTTAACCCCAATCCAGGAGGCGAGGGTTTCCCTCATACACATATTTAACACACTAAACCCCTCATAATTGATGCATGATAACCCAATAATCTCCCCTCACATCCACAAGGACGATGAATAGAGAAGGTTTTTTTGTGATGGGGAAATTCAAAGTGCTTAAATGAAAATCTAAACCAATCACTACTAAAAAACTTAGTTTTCCTTAAGAAACCTCTATCTTCGATAAATTTTTTTTGATAATTGAGGCTCTATTAAAAGGGGGTCTTTTATTAGCTCTCAAAAAAGTGATGCTAAATTTCACTTTTATCAGCACTAAAAAAGAGTTCATAAAGGTAATAAAATTATTAATTTTTTTATAAATTAGAGGGTATATACCACTTTTTAATAGTGCTCTTTCAAAGACGCTAGGAATCCCCTCCTGCATGCACCACCGCCACCGATTTAATAGTGCTATGTGCACATCCCCAACCCCTTAACAACTTTAGTCACCCCCTACACCCTCCAACGCACCCCTTCCTCCGCTTGGATTTGAACCTGAGACCAGTCCTTTGAGCGTCTGCACCATTACCACTCACCCATCTTGTTTGGATCTCCCCTTAATGAGATATATATATAGTTATATTTAATCATATATATATATATATAAGGTTGGGGTCGTAGCCTCTTTTTTTATTAAAGCAATGAAAAGACATCTTTTAACTGGGTAGAGGGAGACCCATTACATATCCCGAAGTCCCAGTGGGCATGTAGCCCATTACATAGTGCGTTTTCTCAGCTTTTAGTGAGTGATGTATTTTGAAGTAAAATTTCGATTTTAAACTGAAAACGGACACTTTGAGTCATACTGGTCACACTATTTTTTGGATTGAGGTGTATCTGATTCCTACATATCTTAAATGACTAATTGATCATTATAATAATGTATAAACACAATTTTAATTCCTTTTTTTATTTTGAGTTTTGAGTTGTATATTGTACTAAAATTATGATCAATTTTAAATATAAAGACACACTTGGAGTCATACTGATCATGTGGTATGTCAGATTGTGGTGTTGTTGATTCCTACATGTTCCAAAGTTTTAAAAGAATCCTAAATTCCATGGAATCCTCCAGTATAATAAGTAAATCTTCTGTGATTAATACTAAAAAAAAATAAATTAAACATAAATATGAAACAATCCATTACTTCTATAGAAGTCACATTTTCATACCATTCGTGTACATTCAATGATTAGGTATGATGCCCATTTGTTTCTAAGAAAATTTAAATCGTTTTATAAATAATTTTTTTGAATGTAATAATAGTACTAGAAAAATATAAATACACAATGGATTAATAAATAGTTTAAGTAAAGTAGTAATTAACTTTTTAAATACCTCTTAGGGGATGTGTGTTTTTATATGAAATATGATATCTCTCATAAATTTTGAAACATAATAACCATAATAATTTCCATTTGATTATTTTAGACACTGTAGAATCATTAAGGAAAATATGTAAATTTTTTATATTTTTTTGGATAGTTAAAATTATTATATATACATTGATACTTATCTAGTTGTAGAACTTTTTTGGGTCCTTGTGTGAAATTCTTGTCCTCATTCCATGATTTAAATGATATTTACACACCACCCTATAATAAAAAAATCCTAATTAAAAGATAATTTAATTATATAAATTGATGCTTAGTTCTAAATTGTTTGTTGTAGTGTATTACAAATTAAAAAATGTTATCATATGTGGTCGGTTTGTTGGTAATCTATGTAGTGAATCCAAGAAATAAATATTTAGAGTATCCTAATTGATCGTAATGAGAATACATGGTTTTTTAAAAACAAAAAAATGAATAAGTAAAGAATGAAATGAAAAATATATTAAATATCATTAAATTGCAGCGTTTTATCCTGAAATCTATTGTATTATGAAATTTATTTCATCCCCATGTTTTCTTTTAAACGATTTTCCAATGTTTTCCATCCTTTCGTCTATTTTTTGGATTCTATTTTTTTTTGTCTGTAGAGGTGATGTGAGGAGTAAAGAGTCCAAATTTTTTATGGGAAATTCTATTGAATTGGTATTGATATATATGACTTCAAAAAATATGAAATGTATTTTATCATAATTAACATGGTATATCATCTTTTGGAAAATCAAATCACGAAAACGTACCGCATGTATACATTTACAACTGAGAGACCTAGCCATTCATAGTGGACTATTTCATCCACATTATAAGATGAAATTTTGTCAATAACATCCTATCTACACATTTATTCATCAAAATAAACTATTTGACTACTTCCACTTTGTAAATTTGCATCCGCATAAACCTTTAATGTTAGTAAATGTGGATATTCAATGGGCAGTGTAAATGTGCATTTGGAAGATCTTTTCAATCAGTTGGTTGATCCTTTAGATGGTTTTAGTCATCCATTCATTTCACCCTATCTCTTTCCCATTTCTTAATAGAATTCGACAATTTAGAACTTTTTTCATTAATCATGAAGATTTATCATAAAAAATAAATTGGAAATGAATACCTCCTTGTCGACATAGTTTTTTTACATGATTTAATGGCCATGCGATGAATGTTACAATAGTTGGTAAACCTTATGAATATATTCCTCATCTATTGGAATAGGTTGATCCGCCCTCAGATCGGGGTCTATGCTTATAGACACTCTCACAAGACCAATTGGATGTGGTCTATTGTTTAGCACATCATTTTGGATATTGAAAACTGTATCCCTCACTACAAGGCGATGTGTGGGTGTTGATAGATACAAATCACAGTCATTATAATCCTATATAATATCAGTACCAGAAATGTATTAGTGTCCATCTGATTCACATTTTATAGAAACAGTTATTAGAACATTGATTACCATGTCCAAGACATCTTTTTGAGGGGAATGGATCACCTCAATGCTAGTGGGTGTGGGGAGGGATATTCAAGAAATGGTTGTTCCTGAGTTCTTTTTTCTCAATTCTTATCCCTATAGAAGTTTCTAGTAACTCTCTATACTATTGAAATTTTTATTAATGTGTATATAGTATTTTTTCATCAAGTTCATTTATTTATCATTATCCTCCTCTTGTTTTTTTTATAAAAACATGTTTTTGGTTGTCACCCCAAAACCCGCAACACTGATGTGGCCATAATGTTATGTCCACTTCAAGGCCACTAATAATAGGTGTTCATCTGATGTAGGTGTTGATGATTCATGTGACTATGATGGATAGAAAATATTGTAAAATAATTCATCATTGTTATGTAATTTTGATTTAAAGAAAAATAGATTTTTATTGTTTCATAATTACAAATTTTTCCCACCCTTTTTGTTTATTTTTATCTATTAGTTTCCCATAATTATTTACACATTCTTCATTACACAACAAAAGGAGTATGTGGAAGTGGATTTAGATATGGATTCATCAATCTTCATATAAATAGGGGAACATAATTATTTTGTCGTTTTATGTCATATAAATGTGTTACGGTAGATTTAAAATACGTACCATTTTTTTCAAGTTAAGCATAACCCATCCTTGTTATACGGTAGGGGTATGTTGCTTGTGCTGCCCCTCAATTATTTTCAACAGCTAGTTTCTATTTCATAAATAATAAATTGTTACTAAAAGTGATGAATATATGTATTGTCAACAAATATATTACTAGCCACAATGTAATTGAAAAAACACATCAGTATGACTTCTAGAAAACAAATCTCATGCTTGTTCAGTTATCAGGTGTGTATACATAAGTAGTGGATGTGGGGTTATTTTTCCTTCGGCTTCTTTTATATGATGAATCAATATAATTGTGTGAAAGCCTCTGTGAATCAATCTATAAATAATCAATACATATTTATTATGGGATTCATCTACTATAAATTCAATCTTCAAGGGATGGTGAAGAATAATTCATTGCTTCATTATTTTATTTTTTAGTAAAAAAAAGAAATGATATCATATTGTAACTGTAATATCATCCCAATCAGTGTATCACTACTACAAATACGTCTATTATCAGCAATAAAAATGGCCTTTAACAGCGCTAGAAAAGCACTTCTAAAGCTGATGAAGATAGGGGGGGTCCCCTTTATTAGCGCTCCAAAAAGTAATTATAATGACCGATTTTATCATGGCTAAAAAGCAATGATAAAAGGGGTATTTTATCCGCACTAAAAAAAGCGCTGATAAAAGGGTCCTTTATCAGTGCTTTCTTTTTAGTGCTGATAAAAAATAATAAAATAAAATAAAAAATTCCTGCTAATCGGGGGGGTTATAGTGCTCGAGCCCCCCTTTTACAGCGCTTTTCTACCCCCCTCCAGCGCCCGCACACACCCCACCACACATTATCAGCTATAGCCCCAAATTCACCCATGCACGCGCATCCCTTCTTCCACCCAAATTTGATCTAGAGACCTCCCCCCTGCGTGCCTAAAGCCTTTACCACTCCCCTACATTGATTTTTTATCTTATAAGTCATATATTTATATATATATATATATAGTAATATTTATTTGTATAGTAATATATATTTAAATTAATATATATATATAGTTATATTAATATTAATATATAGTTTTGTTATAATATATATTTATAGTTATATATATATATAGTTATATTAATATATATATTTAGTTATATTAATATATATATATATAGTAAGATTAATATATAGGTATATAAATATTCATATATATTTATTTTAAATAATATGGATATTAGTTATTATTTAAATAAAGCTAATATATTTTATATGTACATATATTTTATTATTTATATTTATAATTATGTTTTTATGTGTGAATATATAATAAATATGTACATATTGTTATAAATTTGATTATAAATAGCAGTGCATTACAAAAAAAATTAAATTTCAAATAAATAATATCAATATGAATGTAATTCCTTGGAATAAATTCAGTCCCAACCAAAAAAATCCAATAATACCCCCCTTAAACGAGGCTGAAAATCCACAAAATGTTATAAAATTAGGGTACCCTGACTAAAAACTCCGTTTTGTAGGCCTTCTGGGACTTTTTTTGGCCTCGAACAAACCGTGACAAAGGTCCCCCCTAATTATTGTGACATAGAGCTCGTCGCAGGCTTCGATTTGATATGTGGGAGAGCTCAAACAGACACCTGAATCAGATGTTATGGTCGTTTGAAGTTCATGTGGCGTTTTGAACATAATTTGGATCTTTTTTTACATTTTTTTTAATTTTTTTAACCATCAAATTGTAATTAAATTACTATTACTCCATAATAATTAGAAATTTATTAATTATAAATAATTTTTTAATTTTTTTATAAGCCATTTTCACTAAATATATTATATATTATTTGTAACAGTATATTTATAATTATCTAAAATATATTTAAAATATATATATTATATTTATATCAATATAAATATATCTATATATTTAAATATTATTATATTTTTTTTAATAAAATGTTTTTTGAATTAGACACTTTAAGATCGCTTTTAAAAAAATTGTTGATAAAACCCCCATTTATCATCGCTACTAAAAAAATCACTGATAAAGGCGTACCCTTTTACCGCGCTACAAAAGTGTTGTTAAAGGGGGTACCTTTATCAGTGCTAAAAAATCACTAATAAAGGGATACTTTTATCAACTCTTTTTTTAGTGTTGATAAATGTACCCTTTATCAGTTCTTTTTTTAGCACTGATAAAGGTACCCCCCCCCCATTTATCAGTGCTTTTTCATTTGCACTGATAAAGGGTGGCGCTGGCCTTTCCCTGTTTTGTGATAGTGAATTAAGCACTGGAACAACATGGTTCCACAAAACTACACTAGATGTCTTGCATAACCAAGTGATTATTCCAATGTGACTAAAAAAATGAAATTATTGGGGATAACATGCTAGCCCCGTTCATTCTATCCGACCTCAAATTTGATGCCTTTGATTTTTTCTTTCATGGTTTTTTTAACACCATAAATCTATGGAACACTTATTTTATTTTCATCGTTGGTCCTTCATCACCTAAAATTTCCTTGGATTTATCATCTTCAATATGTTTTTTATCTAGAGTAGTAGCATCATCATGTGACGAAGGTTGTTGAACCTCCACATCGGGGGCAACAACAGATTGAAAAACCTATTCTTCCTTAGGATTGGGATTACCGACACATGAATAAGGTCATTTTTCCTCTACAATGAAAAAAACTATAGGTTGAAATAACTAATGTTCCTCAGGATTGGGAGCACCAGTATATGCATAATTCACTATCTGCATAAGTGGTTTATAATTTAATTTTGATTAAATCAATACAAAAACGAACATATAATAACATAAGGTAACACAATGTATATTTTAAAAAAATAACCTAATTATTGAACACTGTTTTTTTAATTGCTGGCGGTATTTGACACCTCTATGAACTATTTAAGTCCCTTCATTTTGGTCTCCTCTAATAAAAAAACACCATCAAACATAGGACCTCTATAAAATGATTCTAATGTCCTAATGAAAGTGTCACCAAATAACTGAATTTTCATCTGACCCTTCAGTGGCTTTGGTTAATAACATAACAAATGACCACTTTCAGTTTGTGGTATCTAGAACATAAAATACATGTGATACCTATGATTCAATTATAAATGGTTTGCCTTTTCACCCTTTATTACTAAAATAAATATTCAATAATCCAAATTAATATATTTTAACATAATTCATGTTATCAACCCAATAGAATTGAAAAATTGGAACATGGAATGTTGTATAATCTAAATCCCATATTTTTTTGATGATTCCAATGTATGAAAATTTCACAAAAATTGGATTTCTGTCCTTAGAACCCGAAATATACATCGCTTCATCCACAAGTGTAACTCCACTATTTTTCCTAGTATTTTATTCATCATGTCTATTTGTATAGAACGTATAACCCGTAATTACAAAACTATTTTATGATAATACATACACACTTGGACCCTTGGATAACCATCAAAGTTGTTTTGATATTGAATTAGGATTTTCATCCGAATCATTAAAAATATAGTCTCAAATCTATTCTGTAAACTGTTTATTATTTGTATATGATATCCATATGTTATCCCTTGATGGATTCAAATGCCTAATAATTTTTTTGTGGGTTTCAACATATGGGGAAACCACCAAAACATTATTCGAAACGTAAAGGTGTGCCTACACATGATCTAAAATATTGATTGTGACTACATCTCTTCCAGAAATTCCTCACCTATTAGCCAAGTAGAGTGATGAGATTTTGGTAGACCAATGATTTACACACCACACATTCATTTGTTGCATAATTCTATGGCTTCATCAACAATATATCGATCTTCAATACAACCATCTGGTCAACTTTGATATTTTATATACCCATTCAAAATATATATATACCATTCAATGGGGTATATCCATTTATATTGTATAGGACCACATAGTATAATATATTTCACTACGAGAACCATAAAATTAACCATTATTTCAATGAATTATATTAGGATGAACATTTCTAAATCACATAATATGCTATTAATTTCACTTTCCATAGTTTTCAATTTCACCAGATCTATAACTTTACTGCATATTTCTGTGAAGAAGAAATAATGCTTGGTTAATTTATAAAGGACATTCCTGAAAAAAAAATGAAATGTAACGATATAGAAATTAGATCTCCCAATAAATCATGACAATCATGTGATTTTAGAACCATTAACATTATACCCTTTATTGACACGATATTCTTTTTATATAATTAATACCCCTCTAAAAAAATTATTTCATTCAAGAAGATGAAATGATGATATCTCTCCTGCCTAGAAAGAGTGTATGTAGCTAGAGGAAGAAAAGTTCATTTATCCCCCTTCACTAGCACCAAATCTTCTCATATTCCCATGTTAACCATTTCCAACCTATCCTTAAATCCATCCTTTTTTCAGATGAATTTAGCAGTGTACCACTGAAATGATCACATACATTTTTTTCACCATTCATAACATCAAGAAAATATATGTCATATAGCAAGTTCCATAATGATTGATAAAAAGATCTAAACACCATTTCCAACTAATTTTCTTACAATTTTTCAATTTTTTTTAACCAAAAGCAGTGTCCACATCTTTTACATTCTTGAACAGTTTATCACATATTTGTGTAAATGGTGTTTGAAGTTCTTATGAACATCCTTCGAATGATGTTGTCCAAGATAGGGACATAACCCATCAGGGTAGAAATATAAAATTTCGTTAAAACATAGTCTTCGATGACTGTTTCAACCTAATTGACTTTGTACCTTTTTTGAAAACGAGACTCCCATTAGTTCCATTAATGATATATCCTGAAAAATTCACATAAGAATGAAAGTTATTTATTGTCTATTACAACATAGCTCTGAATGTGAAATCATCATTTATGTAAGAATCATAAAACGCAACACCTGAATCAACTTCACCTCAATAGGACACACTGTTTGTCTAGTATAACTCAAACGGTCTATTTTTAATTTAAATAAACATTGATTTAAGAAAAAAAACATGTGACATACTTAGAATTGAGAAATCATATTTTAATTATATTACTATTTTAGGAAAATAATCCATGAGTCATTTTTGATGTGTAAGATTCAAATCCACCAATATATGATGCATGGTGTGACTGGTATGACTCAATGTGTGCCTTTTTATTTTAAAATGACATTAATTTATGTAAAAAGGAATGTGAAATATTGAAAACTGAGAAAAAACATTCATATTTTTTTGGGTACTTTATTAAAATGATCCATGAGTAGTTAATGACATGTAGGGCTTAGCCTTACCTCAATATGATGCATGGTGTGGCTGGTATAACTCAATGTTTATCTTTTTATTTAAAATTGACATGAATTTAAGTAAAAACAACAAGTGATATTTTGAAAACCAAGAAAAAAAATTTGGATTGTTTTGATATTTTAGGAACACATTATCTTAATTATTATAGACATGTATGAATCTGATGCGCCTCAATACGACACACGGTGTTTCCGGTATCACTCAATATTCCTCTTTTTATTTAAATTTCACAATAATTTAAGTTAAAACAACAAGTGAGATATTAAAAACCAAGAAAAGGAATTCATATTGTTTTTAAAATTTTGGAAATTGATTTATTTGTCAATTTTTGATGTTTAAGTATCAGAAACACCTGAATATGATACATGTTGTGTCTGGTATAACTCAAGGTGTCTATTTTTATTTAAAAATTACATTAATTTAAGTAAAAACTACAAGTGAAATACTAAAAACTGAGAAAATGAATTCAAATTGTCCTTATACTTTAGGAAAATGATGCATTGGTCGTTTTTTATGTGTAGGTGTCAACCATACCTCAATAAGATGGATAATGTGACTGTTATGACTAAAAGTGTCTGTTATCAGTTTAAAATTAACATTTTAGTTCAAAATGTGTTAGTCACTGAAAACCAAGAAAACGAGCTCTGATTGTCTTGATAATTCAATACAGTGATTCAGAAGTCCTTTGTGACATGTATGAAGAAGTCTCACATAAAAAAGATGCATGATACAATCGGTATGACTCAAAATTAGTGTTTCTAGTTTGAAATGATATTTTAGTAAATAAAACACATTAGACATACTAAAAACGGGGAAAACATATTCGGATTGTTTTGATACTTTAGGAAAACAATTCATCAGTAATTTTGACAAGTAGGAATCATTTGTACCTCAATACGATGGATGGTGTTTCCAGTTAACTCCAAATGTATCATTATTTAAAATTGACATTAATTTTAATAATATCCAAAGTGATATACTCAATATCAAGAAACCACAATCAAATTGTTTTTATATTTTAGGACAATGATCCATAACTCATTTGTACCATATAGGAATAAGAACCACCTCAATAGGATGCACAATATGACCCGTATAACATTTTATTAATGTTTTTATTTCATATAAATAAATAATTAACTTATTTATAGTATTAATAACATAATATTTTTTTCTTATATAAGTGGAAACATTTTCGTGGGTTGATATGATTTGTTCAAAAATTGATACCATGGGTAGACATTTTTGATAGGGGATCATGGGTTCAAAATATGAAATATTTGTGTTTTAGAATGTTTGTAGGAAAATTAGAAATGTAATTATATAAAATATTTCTCTGAAATGTAAATATATGTGTTTTTTTATATACCATGGGTGGACATTTTTGTATTTATTATGTCAATTAAATTAATATAGACGTTGTTATTTTGGGTGTGCTATTTAAATTTTATGTTTTCTTTAGGGTGTGTTGTTATATAAATATCACACTGTAGGTGGCTAGGTCATTATCAGTGCTAAAAACGCACTGATAAAGGAACCCTATAATCAATGTGATTAACAACCCCTTTTTAGCTCTGTTAATGGCAATTTTCACACTATGAAAGGCCAAATGTGTAGTAGTGTTTACCACTCATCCATATTGGTTGGTTCTCCCTTCAATGATGAATCTATTTATCTATATATATTTCGTTATATTTAATTGTATATTAATATATATTTATATTAAAATTTATATATATATAATCATTCATTCATTCAAAGTAGGGTAATATATTGATCATAAATGGGAGGGGAAATCAGTCAAGTCCGGGTGGATAAAAGAAAGGAATCCCTAAGGAATCAACCATCATAAAATTAACAAACTAGGTGGGAAGAGATCCCAGTGTAAAATAAATGATACAAGGACTAATCAGACTCCTCCACGAAGCCAGTCTATCCATAGAAAAGTTCCATTCCTATATGTATGAAACATGGTAGCTCGACCAATAAACTCCTTGAACCTTCAGGTAATATAAATGATAGACCTAGGAGGTTCACATATCCCTTGGAAAGTGTTGCATGTAACTGAAGAATCACTTTTGATCTATATGGAGGAAATATTATTAGAGAGATAAATCTCCAAACTGTTATGAAAATCCACTGCCTCTAAAATAAGAGAGCTCCCATGACCATAAAAGCTTCTAAATGAAATCACTACTAAAACATCGGAGTCTAGAACAATGCCTCCCCCTATCATGATGCCAAGGTTATAAGAGTTGTCAGTATTGAGCATGAATCCATTACACCGGTGGATCTATCAAATCCTTCTACCCAGTGAAGACCCCTCTTGAGAAAAGGATGTGGTTCCCTATCCATTCATGAAAATTATCTTGGATTTTTATTTTTCACATCTTTTCAGAAGATCCTATAGATCCACCACAATACACTAGTCCAATGTATGAATTTAAAAGAATACGTTAGAAAGACCATCCACTCGAGCTTTGTTTCTTGCATTCCAGATGATCCAATAACTACAAAAAATCAAGTCATCCCTCACTTTCATCTCCATGCTATTATATTCTATATAGTGAAACCATGAAAAGTAGAAGACCTCACAGTCACCCACGTAAATATCAATGCCAATAAGTTTCCCAAGATATTCCCAAACTATTCTTACCCAATATCCCTCAATGAACAAGTGTTTTACTAATTCCTACTTTTAGATACAACAACAAAAACATTATGATAACATAATTATCCATTTACTATTAATTGCATCATCGGTTGGAAAGGCACAGTGTCGGATACGCCTCAAAAGAAAGTTGAATTTGATCATAATTTATTTTCACTAAAGAAACATACTCATTCCCACAATATTATTACCTTGTAATGAGAGACAATATCCCATAGTAGAAAAAATTCTCGATGATTCTCCAGTGAAGATGAGTTTATCCAGTTCAGAAGAAAGTTGTATGATATAAAAAATCTCACAATGTTGTGCATCATGAGTGGTGTGAATGAATTTCACAAAGGAAAAGGATTCAGTAAATGAAATTCTAGGAGTCAGCCACCATGAAAAGCTGAGAGATTTACCAGCCCAATTGTGGTTCCAATAATTACTCCTGCCGCAAAAAACAATCCATATATACTATATACATACACATATAAATGATATATGTGTATCTGAAAGTATAATTATACATAGTTATATATATTTATATATATTTACATATATTATATATTAATATGTCTATAAAAATTCATATATTTTAATTTTAAATAAAATGGATTTTAGTTTTTATTTAGATAAGGCTAATATGTTGAGAAATATATTTTATATGTAAATATTTTTAATCATTTGTTTGTAAAATTTAATTTTTATGTATGAATATATAAAAAATGTGTATAAATTGTTATATATTTGGTTATAACTAGTAGTAAATTGGGAAAAATGATTAATTTTTAAATCCATAATAACAATATGAATGTAATAACTATAAATAAATTTAGTTCCCACAGAAAAAGTGAAAAAATCCCCCTTAAATGACCTAAAAATTTCATCGAATTTCAAAAAAATATGGTATCCCAGCTAAAAACCCATTTTTGACGGAATTTTGGGATTTTTTTACTATAAATATGTGACAAAGGGGTTTTTTTTGTCACTAGTGCATAGATCTCATCTTAGTATTTAATTTGATATGTAGAAGAGCTAAAAAAGAAACCCTTATCAAAATTTATCAACATTTGACATTTGAGTTACGTTTTCAACTTATTTTAGATCTTTTATTATTTTTTTAAATTTTTGTGTCTATAAATTTTTATTAAATGATTATTACATGATAATAATTAGAAAATTATTAATTAATAATATATATTTTAAATATTTTAAAAGTTATTTTGTCTAAACATCTTATATATTAGTTGTAAATTTATACATATACCTATCTAATACATATTTAAAAAATATATATTATATTTATATCGATATAAATATATTAATATATTAATATATTAATATATTATTTATAAAGTTTTTTTTGAAATATACCCATAATCATTTCTAATAAAGGGGTACCCTTTAACAATGCAAAAAATTAATTATAAAGGTGATACCTATATCAATGCTAAAAAATCATTGATAAAGGTAGCCCTTTATCAGTGTTTTTTAGCATTCCAAAACGATGGGACTTTGAAAACCTATTTTTTGGTAGTTTCCCCACCCAGGATTCACTATTATTTTTAACTTACTATATAGAAGATACTTTCAGGAGGCTATCATCTTATAGTTTATAGAATTGGGGATGGTGGGATGTCACACACATAGTTGAGAGTCTTAATTTTAGAATAAATCATAAAAAGTTGGTAAATAATATTATTTAATATGATATGTATATGATACATTAATATTGTTTGTGGTTGAACCATTTATTACATTTTTTTATGTTCAAGAGGCTATACACTTATAGTAGTACTGGGCATATTGCTAGTGAGAGACAGTAACCGATTGTGGTTAGTGTTTTTTTTAAGTTTTTTAAATTAATATAATATATTTTTAATCATTTTATTTATTTTTTTTCAATTTTAGGATATATATTAGATATATATTTCTCATATGTGTGGGAGTTAGGATAAGAAATATGGTTAGGTCGAGGCCTCATGCGAGCATGTATAAATGAGAAAACATTGTCATTGGTTGTGAAAAATGGTATTTAGAAAGGAATGGTGATTGAAATTGGTTTAAAATCAACTTAGACTAGTTAATATAGAATTGAACTGATGTCATATTTTAGAAAAAAAATTAGGATTGTAAACAATTGGTCAATCAATTCAATGATTATTGTGAGAAATAAATAAAGTGAAAAAGTTAGGAAAAAATCACTAGATGTAATGTGGGAAATCCACCAAATGAATGGGGTAAAAACCCATTTTAAAATAGATTAATTTCACTATAAAAAAATTTGGTAAAAAAATCTAGTGAGGTACAAATGATTGTTTCTTCAAGATCCAGTGATAAAAACCGGTGGAGAAGACACCCATTTATAGCATGCCTTCACCCTCCTTTGGCCTCCTCACTATTAAATTTATATTACAAAATTATATTGGGAATCAATGGTAGGGTTTCACCATGACGTGTCATCACAACATGTCCAAATGAATGCGACGACCATCATTAATATTTCCTCTCTCCATAACGTCTTCCAACATATCTCACACTTGGATATTTGATTATGTTCCAATAACATCTCCACAAATCCTTTCTATCTTCCAAAACTACTGCTCATGTCTCTACAAGGATTTTCAAGGATCTATTACATTTGAACATATCAGTACCAAAAATATTTTCCGGAAAATCTTCCATATTTTGTTTTGTGTAAATTTTCTTTTGTGTGAATTTTTGTTATTTTATTTTTTTATTAAAAAAAATAAATTATATTGTAATGTTATTGTAATCTCTTACAACATCAGTGTATTAAGTGTGATCACAACATGGTGCCACGAATCTACATCAATCAACACACATTACTAAGTGATTATTCCTATGTAACAATTGAAAAAGGCCTTGTTGTGTTTAACTTGTTGGGCCCTTTCAGTCTATACGACCTCATATTTGATTCCTTTTATTTCCACCATAACGATTTTTTCTAACACCCTAAAACTATGGAATTCATATTTTTTCTTCTTATCAGGTCGTTAATCACCTACCATTTCATTGGATTCAACAATTCCAATATGTTGATTCTCTAGAGCAGTAACATCATCATGTGCTGACGGTCTTTGAACTTCTGCACCGGGAGAAGCAATAGGTTGAGAAACCTATTATTCTGTAAGATTGGGATTACCAACACAGGTAGAAGGAAATTGTTCCTCTGCACTGCGAGCACCAGTAGGTTGAAAGACATGTTGTTTCATAGTATTGGGAGCACCAAAATGTTCATAACTAATTATATATATAATTGGATTATCATTTGATTTAGATTACATAAATACAACTGCGAATAAATAATAACATGCGGTGACATAATGTATATTACAAATATTATATAACCTGGATATTGAAATCTTTTTTCATAATAGCTGAAGAGATTTGACCCATCTATCAACTATCCAAATCCTTTCATAATGGTCTCCTCTAAAATTCAAAACACCATCTACATTGGGACCACTGTTAAATGATTGTGACATCCCAATAAAAGTGTCACCCTCAGTTAATGTTTTGTCTTCCCCTTCAATTTTTTTGGTCGATAACATAACAATTGACAAATTTTAGTTTGCGATATCTAGAACATAAAATAGTAGTACTACCTATGATTCCATTGTAAATGGTTCATAATTGTACCCTTCCTTACTGAAATCAACTTTCATGAATCCCATTTCATTTATTTTAACATCCCTCTTGTTATCAACCTACTTGCATTGAAAAAGTGGCAATTGTGATGTTGTATAATCCAACTCACATATTTTATTGATGAGGCCAATGTATGACATATTCACATAAAATGGATTTCATTCCTTAGAAACAAAAACATGCATTGCTTCATACACAAGTGTAACTCCACTATTTTTCACGATATTGCTTTCATCATGTCTATTTGTATATAATTTATAACCCTTAATTACATTTCAATTTTAAAAAAATACATACACACTTGGTCCTCTAGCTATCCAACTATGTTGTTCTGAAATTCAATCTGAAATTTAATTCGACACGTTAAAAATATTGTTTTGAAACCATATTATAAATTGTTGATTATGCATATTTGATATCCATCATTCATCCCTTGATGGATTAAAAAATCTAATAATTTATTTTTGGGTTTCAACATATGTGGAAACCTCCCAACTACAATGAAAATTTTAAATGAGGACTTTATTCTAATCTATAATATTGATTTTGAAAATATCTCTTCCAGAAATTCCTTCACCCACAAGAATTACAGTGTGATGAGATTTTGGTAAAATAATGATTTATACACCTGATAGGTATTTGATATAGAATTCAAAGTCTTTCTTCGAAAAATATTTTTCTATAATACAACTCGTTGATAAACATTGATTTTTGACATAACGTTTCAAAATATTCATATACCATTCATTAGGGTACATCCATCTATATTGTATAGGTCCACATAGTTTAATGACTCTCACTATGTGAACCATAAAGTGAACCATCATATCCGATAATTATAGAAGAAATAACATTTTCAAATTATATAATATGATGAAAAGTACTCATTACATAGTCATAAATTTGGCCAAATCTATAACATTACCACATATAACTTTGAATAAGAATCAAGACATAGTTAATGAATGAAGGAAATTTTTGGAAACAATTTAACGTAAAGCTATAGGAATTAGATATTTCATCGAAACATGACAAACTTTTGATTTAATACCCTTTAACTTTAAATTAGTTTTCGACATGAGATTCTTGATATTTTATGAATACCCTTCTCAAACACTTACTTCATTCAAGAAGTTTCAAAACTAATATATATTCTTCCAGTAATGAGTGTAAGTAGCTGGAGGAAGAAAATTTAATTTTTCTGCCTTCACTGGAACCAACTCTTCTTATATTCCCATGTGATCTATGTCCAACCTAACCTTAATATCATCCTTTATTTTTTCAGGTGCATTAAGGAATAAACTGATGGAAGTATCACATACATTTTTTTCAACATGCCTAATAACATGAAAATTCCTGACATACATAGAATTATAGTATGATAATTCAAAAAAAAAACTAGTCACTTTTTCCAATTTTTTTTAGTAATGATTTTTAAAAACAATTTACCAAAAGTAGTTTCCACGTCTTTTATTTTCTCAAACAGTTGATCACCTATTTTTGGAGATATTTTTGTACGTTCTTCTGAACTTCCATCCAATGATGTCATCCATGATAGGTACTTATCCCATCAGGGTAGAAATATACAATATCCTAAATGAAATGACTTTGATGAATGTTTCAAATTAATTTACTCTGTACCTTATTCAAAAATGAGACACCCTTTAGTTATATTAATGATATATTCTAAAAAATTTCCATAAGTAGGAATGTCATTTATCATCCCATAAAACATGTCTCTCAATCAAAAATATTAATTTTTGTAAATAGAATACATCGTAACACCTTAATCATCTACACCTCAATATGCTTTACATTTTTGATGGTATAACTCAATGTGTCTCTTTTTTATTTAAATTTGACATTGATTTAAGTAAAAACAACAAGAGACATATTGAGAAATGATAAAATGTATTTTTATTTTTTTTTATTTTAGGAAAATGATCCATGAGAAATTTTTGATGGGTATGATTCTACCACACCTCAATATGACGCACGGTGTGACTGGTATGACAACAACTGTGTCTTTCTATTTAAAATTAACAATAATTTATGTAAAAAAGAACGAGTGAAATACTAAAAACTGATAAAACAAATTCATATTAATTTTATACTTTAGGAAATTGATCCATGAGTCATTTTTGACATGTAACTAAATATAATGCCCAGTGAGGATGTTATAACTCAAAGTGGCTCTTTTTATTTAAAATATAGATGAATTTAATTAAAAACAACATGTGACATAGTAAAACTCGATAAAACACATTCAGATTGTTATGATATTTTTTGAAAACAATATAGTAGTCATTTATGACGTGTAAGGATAATCCTCACCTCAATACGACACATAGTGTGTATAGTATCACTCAAATTGACGCTGTTTTATATAAAATTTTCATTAATTAAAATAAATAAGTGACATACTTAAAATGGAGCAAACACATTTGGATTATTTTTATTTTTTAGGACAATGATATATTAGTGATTTGAAACATGTATGGATCATCCAAAACTCAATACGAATCAAGATCCGGTCGGTATAACTCAATGTGTCTATTCCTCATTAAAATTGAAATTAATTTAAGTAAAAACAAAAAGTGACATACTGAAAACTAAGAAATCACTTTTGGATTGTTTTTATACTTTAGGAAAATGATACATGAGTCATTTGTGACTTTTATTAGTTAACCATACCTTAATCCAATTCATGGTGTGACCAGTATGACTAAAAGTGTTTGTTATCAGTTTAAAATCGACGTTTTAGTTTAAAACGTTTCACACACTAGAACCCAATAAAATACACTCCAATTTTATTAATAACTTAGTAAATCAATTCATAAGTCATTTTTGATGCATATGAAGCTGTCTCACATCAAAATGACACATAATAGGACCAGTATGACTCAAAATGCATGTTTCAACTTTGAAATGATATTTTAGTAAAAAATCACAACCAACATACTAAAAACTATGATAACACAATCATATTGTTTTAGGAAAAAAATCCATAACTCATTTTTAACATGTAGGAATCAACCCCAGCTCAATAGGATGCACGGTATGACTGATATAACTCCAAATGTTTTATTCTTATTAAATATTGATATTTTATTAACATGTTATTTCATATTAATTTTTAATTAATTTATTTATAGTATAACTAACATAATATTTGTTTTATTATATATGGGGAATCTTTTTCTCATGTTGAGATGATTTGTTCAGAAACTGATAACAAGGGAGGAAATTTTTGAAAGGGTATCATGGGCATCAAAAGGTGAAATATTTATGTTTTAGAAAGTTTGTTGGATATTTGTAAAGGTAATTATATAAAAAAATTTGTTTGAAATATAAACAACATTGTATATTTTCTATATACAGTGGGTGGAAATTTTTATATTGATGATTTCAATTAAATGTATATAGAAGGTTTTCATCTGATTATGCCGTTTAAATTGTTGGTTTTCTTCTAGTTGTGTTGTTATATAAACAACACACCGTTGGAAACTAGGCCTTTATCAGTACCAAAAGCACTGATAAGGTCCCCCTTACCATTGTTTCTATTAACAGTGCTTATTTAGTGCTGTTAAAATCCATTTTTCATGTTGTGAAAGGCCATATACGTAGTAGTGTTTACCACTCGTCCATCCTGTTTGGTTATCCCATTAATGATATATTTATTTATTTATATATATATTTCTTAATATTTATTCATATATTAATATATATTTATATTAATATATATATGTATATTTATCATTATATTAATATATATATATATATATATTAATATGTATAGTTAGTTATATTTATATGTAATTATATTTATATATATATTTCTTCGTATATTTATTTGTATATTAATATATATAAGATTATTTTTAAATAAATTTATAAAATATGTTTTTTCATGTGTGTAAATAAATTTATAAATACATACATACATATATACAACATACACAAACATATATATATATTAATATATATATTATATGTGTATATGTATGTATAATTATAAATATTTATATATATTCAAATATATTATAAATTAATATGTATATGAATATGTTAAAATATATTGATAATATATAACAATTTATTAATATAGACACAAACTAATATATATATATTGACCCAAACACATTATATAAGTATATAAATATTCATATATTTGTGTTTCAAATAAAATAGATATTAGTTTTTATTTAGATAAGGCATATATATAGGGAAATATATTTTATATGTAAATATGTTTAATTATTTATTTATAAAATTAAATTTTTATGTGTGAATGTATAAAAAAATATGTATATATTGTTATATATTTGGTTAAAAATAATAGTAAATTGTGAAAAATGATAACTTATCAAATCCATAATATAAATATTAATGTAGTCCTGATGAATAAATTCAATCCCTACAAAAAAGGGAAAAAATGCCCTCTTAAATGAGACTGAAATTCGATCAAATGTTAAAAAAATTTGGTATCCTGACTAAAAACTCAATTTTGTTGGTTCATTTAGCAATGTAACAATTAAACTAGCACATTAATTTTTTTACCGTCAATAACATCAAGAAAACTTCTTACGTATAAACAATTCTGGTATGGCAATTAAAAAAAGTGATCACTTTTTTAAACTGATTTTCATAAGTTCTTTAAAAAATTGTTTTCCAAAAGCAGTTTCCGCATCTTTTAATTTTTCAAATAGTTGATCACCTATTACAAGAGATGGTGTTGTACGTTCTTATAAACTTTCATTGATTGATGTCATCCAAATAGTTACTTATCCCATCAGGGTAGAAATCTACAATGTCCTAGAAATATTGTCTTGGGTGAATGTTTCGAACTAATTGATTGTGTATCTTGTTCGAAAATGAGACACCATTTAGTTACTTTAATGTTACATCTTAAAAAATTTCCATATGTAGAAAAGACATTTATCATCCCTTACAACATGTCTCACAATGTGGAGTCTTCATTTATGTAATCATGATACCACATAACACATGAATCATCTGCACCTTAATACGACACATGGTGTGGACAATATAACTCCAAGTGTCTCTTTTTATTTAAAATTGACATAAATTCAGGTAAAAACAACATGTGACATACTGAGAACTAATAAAACATATTTGTATTGTTTTTCTGTTTTATTAAAATGATCCATGAGTCATTTGTGATGTGTAGGATTCAACCACATCTCAATACGACACATAATGTGATTAGTATGACTCAAAGTGTGTCTTTTTATTTAAAATTGCCATTAATTTGTGTAAAAAAATTTGACATACTAAAAACCATGAAAATGCATTCAGATTATTTTTATATGTAAGTAGAATGATGAATGGGTCATTTGGGACATGTAGTAATCAGTCTTACCTCAATATGACGGACGGCGAGGCATGTATAACTCAGAGTGTTTATTTTTATATAAAACTAACATGAATATATGTAACAATGAAAAGTGACATTTTGAAAACCAAGAAAACACATTAAAATTGTTTTGATATTTTTCGTAAAACAATATATTAGTAATTTGTGACATTTAAGGATCATTCACACCTCAATAAGATACACAGAGTGTCCGGTATCACTCAAAGTGTTTCTTTTTATTTAAATATGACATTAATTTAAGAAAAAACAACAAGTGACATACTGAAAATCGAGAAAACGCATTCGAATTGTTTTGATTTTTTACGAAAATTATCTATTACTATTTATTTACATACAGGGATCATAAAAATATCAATTAAATGCATGGTGTGGCCGATATTACTAAAAGTGTCTATTTTTGTTTAAAATTGACATTAGTTTATATAAAAACAACATGTGGCATATTTAACACTGACCAAATACATTCAGATTGTTTTGAAAATTTATGAAAACAATCCAAAAGTCATTGGTGATGTGTAGGAAACAACCACAACTCAATCTGACACATGATGTGACTAGTATGACTAAATTTATCTCTTATTAGTTAAAAATTAATAATTTAGTTCAAAACCTGTCAGTCACTAAGACAAGAAAACACACTCCGACTATCTTAATAATTTAAGATAATTATTTATAAGTCATTTTTGAAATGTGCGAATAAGTCTCACATAAAACCAATGCACAATATGGTTGGTATGACTCAAAATGTTTTTTTCAAGTTTGAAATGATATTTTAGTAAAAAAACACAACAGAAATAATGGAAACTGATAAAATACATTCATATTGTTTTGATACTTTAAGAAAGAAATCCATCACTAATTTGTCACATGGAGGAATTAGCCACTCCTTAATACGATTCACGGTGTGTTCTGTTTAACTCTAAATGTGTCGTTATTTAAAATTGACATTAATTTTAGTAATGGAAGAAGTGACATATTCAAAACCGAGAAAATTCATTTGGATTGTTTTGATATTTTAGGACAGTGATCCATAACACATTTTTAATGGGTAGGAATCAATCCCACCTCAATAAGACTCACAGTATGACTCGTATAACTCTAATTATTTAATTTTTATTAAATAATGACATTTTATTAATGTTTTATTTCATTTTAACCTTTCATTTAAGTCTTTATTGTATTACTAACACAATATATTTTTTTCTTATATAGGTGGAAGTTTTTACTCGGGTTGAGATGATCTATTTGTAAACTGATACCATGGGGAGAAATTTTTGAGAGGAGATCATGGGTTTCAAAAGATGAAATATTAATTTTTTAATGTTTTTTGGATAGTTTTAAATGTAATTATATAAAAAAATTGTTTAAAATATATATAATTTTTTTTTCTATATACCATGTGTGTAGATTTTTGTTATGATGATGTCAATTAAATATATATATCAGGTTTTCTTTTGGGTGTATTTTTTAAATTGCAGGTTTTCTTCTAGGTGTGTTGTTATATGAACATCACATTGTAGCTGGCTAGGACTTTATCAGTACAAAGAAAGTGCTAATAAAGGCCCCCCATATCATTGTTATTATTAACAGTGCTTTTTATCATTGTTAAAGGACATTTTACGTGCTATGAAAGGTCATATGGGTAAAAATATTTACCACTTGTCCGACATATTTGGTTATCGCTTTAATGATATATATATATATATATATATTTATTTATTTATTTATTCGTTTATTCGTATATTAATATTTATTTATTATAATATTTATTTTTATTTATTTTTTTATTTATTAATGTATATATATATAGTTAGTTATATTTATATATTCTTATTTATATCTACATGTTTATATATATATTTTCTCATATTTTTTATCCGTATATTTATTATTATATTAGTATATATTTATAATATTATTTTTAAATACATTTATAAAACATGTATTTGTATGTGTGTGTATAAATAAGTAAATAAATACATACATACATATATACAACATTCATACACACCTAGATATATATATATATATATTATTATATGTGTATCTATAAGTATAATTATACATATTTTTATATATTCACATATATTATATATTAATATGTATATTCATATGTTAGATTATATATAGAATATATAAATGAGTTTGTTAATACAGACCAACACTGATATATATATTAAACACACAAACACATTATATAAGTATATAAATATTCATATATTTGGGTTTTAAATAAAATGGATATATTTTATATTTAGATCAAGCTTATATATTCGGAAATGTATTTTATATGTAAATATGTTTAATTATTTATTTATAAAATTAAATAGTTATGTGTGAATATATAAAAATATGTATATATTGTTATGTATTTGGTTATATAATAATAATAAATTGTGAAATATTATAAAATTTTAAAGCCATATTTTCAATATGAATATAATCCCTATGAATAAATTCAGTCCCCACTAAAAAACGGCATATAGACCCTATAAAAATGAAGCTTAAATTCCATCGAATGTTAAAAAATTTGGGTATCGCGACTTGAAACTCAGTTTTAGAGGACTTTTGGGACAATATTTTTCCTCAAACAATGTGAAAATGGGATCTCATATGTCACCAATGTGTAGATCTCATCATAGACTTCAATTTGATATGTAGTAGAGCTCAAATGGACGCCCGGATCAAATTTTATTGTTGTTTGAAGTTTTAGTTACATTATTAAGTTATTATAGATCTTTTATTAAATTTTTATTTGTTTTGTCTGAAATTTATTATTAAATGATTATTAGTTGATAATAATTAGATAATTATTAATTAATAATATATTTTTTGATATTTTATAATCCATTTTCACTAAACATATTATATATTAGGTGTAAATGTCTATCTATAATTATTTGAAACATATTTAGAAAATATATATTATATTTATATCAATATAAATATATTTAAATATTTATAGCTTATTTTTAACATTTTTTTGATATATACCCTTTATCAATGCTAGTAAAAAAGCACTAATAAATACACAACCTATAACACTGCTACTAAAAAATTGATGATAAAAAGGTACATTTAACAAATATTTTTTGAGCACTATTAAAAGAACCTTTTATCAGAGATTATTTTTAGCACTGATAAAGGTACCCCCATTATCAGCGTTTTTTAGCACCCCTAATGTGTGGTGCTATAAAAAATTGTTTCTATGGTATTGTCCCCACACACGATTCCTTTGTATTTTTCACATACCTGATAGAATATACTTTCAAGAAGCTACCATCTTTTGGTTAATAGAATTGGGGCTGGTAGGATGACACACAAAGAGTTGAGAGTCTTACTTTTAGAATACATCATCAAGAGTTTATAAATAATATTATTTAATGTGATATGTATATGAAACTTTCATATTGTTTATGGTTGATCCATATATTACATATTTTGATGTGTACAAGAGGATATACAATAATAATTGTATTGGGTAGATTGTTGGTGAGAGAATGTAATCGATTGTAGTTATTGGGTTTTTATGATTTTTAAATTAATATAGTTTATTTTTTATCATTTTATTTTTATTTTTTGTAATTATAGGAGATATATTATTCAAATATTCGTCATATGTGTGGGAGTTAGGCTAAGACTGAGAGTGGGTACAAGGCCTCATGCGTGCATGTTTGGATGAGACAACATAATCGTGGATGGTTGAAAAGTGGTATTTAGAAAGACATGATGATTGAAATTGGTTTACAATCGACACTAATTAGTTACTATGGAACTTAAGTGATGTCATCATTTATCACCAAATGTAGTGTGTATGAGATCATCTTCCTTAAAATATGTTGTAATGTCCCAGAAATTCTGTATAATTTTTTTTAAATTATATGGAATTATTTTGAGACCTCGAAATATAACGGCGCGCGATTTTGAGGCCTGGAGTGCGCGAAATAATCCATCAATGTTTGTTTGAGTTTTAATTATTGTGTGTAAGCAGTTTTCTTGAAAAGGTGGAATGAATATAAAATGGTAACTTGGATCAGAAATCTGAGGGCACTGTTGCATTCAAGATGGAAGGATTACTCTAGGTGTGACATAAGTTTAGTCTGTGCGGGCCTCCTGTGAGAAAACCCAAAATGGAATAACCGTAAAAAAATAATTAATTATTTTATTTTATTTTTCAAATTCTTAAAACTCACAAATGGTAGCTTAGATTGAAAATTAGAGACCACCACTGTACTCATGAGGGTATTCTCTTTTAAAGAAGATACTAACATTGGCCGGAGCTGGCCACCAGTGAAAGTTTGTTTTTGGCCGTAAATAAAATAATTAAGTAACAATTATTTTATTGCAAAATCTATAACTTTTAAACAATAACTCTGATTTTAAATTTGATAGTTCTGTTGGGTTTTTTGGGGCGTTTTCCACTTAGGCATATCCAAACCTCGACCGATGCAGGTCAAGGGTGACAATTATAATTTTTCCTAACTTTTTTTCGAGTACTTCAGAAAATGCATGAGCGGTGTTATATAAATTTTTAATTGATGCTCGGACTTAAAATATGAGGGCACCGTTGAACTCACAACGCTGATATTCTCATAAGGAGGACATCACTATAACGACCAAAAGTTTCATTTATGGAAATCCATCTTGTTCTAATTAAATGTCTCTTTATGTTTATAGAAAATTTCAACTTCCTTGGTTTTATGTTATGAATTTTGACCGTGGCTAATATAGCTGTTGAATAGTGATAACATGATTATTATGAATATAGGACTTTAAAAAATCTAATTTACTATGACAACGTAACCGATGGCCTTATCCAGTAGAATTTCCCCATACGAATCCCATTTGTCGGAGCTCAGAAAAGAGGTAGCATCCTTGGGCTTCGCTCTTGAATTCCCTCACCTTACCTAAATAATAAAGAATTACCTCACCTTACCTATATAAACCCACCCAAGCTACCACTTCCTCCCTACTCAAAGAATTTGAAGTCCATCCAACCTCTGCCCTAATCTCTCTAGAAGCCTCCCATGGTTCCCCATGCTCCCAATATGCCTCTCACAAGACTCTCTCTAGCCATTGGAAGCACACTTCCAAGTAAGGGTTTTTCTTCCTTTCTCATTTTTATCAATTATCGTTAAGTTGTATTGCCCTTTTAATTTCAATTATGAATGTTTGGGAATTGTTTCACAACTCCCCCATACTTCACTCTTATTGTTTGAATTATGGGAGACCCCTTTCTCTCTCATTAAATGCCTCCAATTTACACCAGTTACTATGCCGAAATTCGGAAAGGAAATTCTCTCTCCTTATTTACATTCAAGCAATTCTTTTGTATCATGAATCTGAATTCCATTAGAATTGTTGGGACATGTATCTATATGAACTAATTACTGTCCATTACATGTAAATATGACAAGGAACCACTTTCTCTCTCATCAACCATTTTTTATGAATTCTTATGTCACACCATTACGCTGCTGAAATCACACCGATTTTCTAAGCCAATGTCATTGTGTAGTGAATACCATGACCATTTCACCATCAAGGGTATTCAACTCTATTCTCATTTACTTATTGATTATAAAGTTTCATTTATTAATTCCACATTCCTTTATCTTGGAATAAATGATTATTTTTTATGAATCCATGTCTTATGATCCTTGTGTCACACTTATGCATGAAATGAAATGTTTAAGAAATGTGAGCCCTTATAGCGCACCAATGAATTGGGTAATGCATAGTTTCATGATACCTAATGAGCAATGAGTGTTGACTCATGCTAATTAATGTGAAATGAGTGTTTACTCGTGGTTTATGTGCAAGGAGTATTTACTCATGCTCCATGTGCAATGAGCCTTGGCTAATTCTAATTCCATGTTAAGTGTTGTTCCCACATTTCCATGTTATGATTATCATGCTTCATCATGCATTTATGTTCATTTTTGTCTTATTCTCTATTGATATGAATATTTTCTAACATGTATTGTAATACTCATGTTATTCCATGTGTACTCCCATACTGGGCTTTATAACTCACCCTTTTCTTATGCATGTCCTCAGGCTATCCCATGCAATGCTATGTACGAGGAAATATAGTGGTCATGTAAAGGAATTTTTCAATAAAGATGTTGTATTTCATGTTTCATGTTTTTATGTAATGATCCTAAGCCCCTAAAACACTGAACCTCTCGATCTTCATTGTTGTATCAAGTCATGTTTTATGTAATAAATCATGTTTAAGTTTATATTAAAATTCCGGGTTGTCATAGTTGGTATCAGATGCTAGGTTTAGTTATTTTTGGTATTAGGAGACCCTAGTAAAGCCTTAGATATAAGGCTATGTATAATAAAAACATTCCTATGTTTTTGTAGGTACTAAGTAAGTGGTTTTTCAAACAAATACATCCATGTCTGGATGCGAGCACGTAGAGGCTACTCTGGCAAAGATGTATCTTAGGGGTAAATCCCAAAAACGCAGCTTTGAGCTAGACTCGAACGGGAACTGGTGCACGATAACTGTCCTTGATGCACACATGGTTACGAAACACCTGAGGGATATGTTTTGATAAATTCACAAGCATAGTATGAAACCTTATTAAGGGAATTAAAAAAAATTCCCTTAAGATTATATGTTAGAAATTAGATTAAGAGAATCCTATATTGAAGCCTAAAGACTCATGAGTTAAGGAAATAAAATTTTATTTATGAGTCATCAACTTTTGTCTTTGGATTACACTTTATGTGTTATCCCTAAAATCCTTTTATTCCATACAATGGCTGGTAATAGGAGGACTCGGGCTAACAACTGTTGTGAAGATCAGTGTGATGAATGTACTAATGATATGCCAAATCCAATGGGAGCGGGAATCACGAACATTGTCACGCTTATCTCTCAGCTAGCTCAAGTTTTTAATAGAAACATGGGACATTAGGAATGTCCAAACACCCATAAAAAAGAAAAGGTCTCAATCAAGAGCATCATGAGACAAAGGCCTCCTACATTTAGTGGATCATCCAATCCCACGATCGCTGAATAATGGATCAACTCCATTGAAAAGATCTTCTCCATCCTTCAATGTTCTGAACAAGATAAGGTTCTCCTGGTAGCTTGTTTTATGGAGGGTGAAGCAGATCAATGGTGGATGTTGATAAAAAATACAAAGCCCGAGGAGGAGATCGTGGCATTTGAATGGAATGATTTCCGGAAGATATTTTTTGATAAATATTTTCTGCGCACCCTCCGGCTTAAGATGGAAAGGGACTTCCTTTCCCTTAGGCAAAAAGATGATGAATTTGTTGGATCGTACGAGGAAAACATCACAAGGCATGCACGATATTCTTCCGACTTTGTTGTTACCCCCGAATGCAAGGGTGACCACTTTTTTAGTGTGGTGAAGCCTTGCATGCGGAAAGCATTAGCCATCCTTGACATCGACAGCTATGAGGAAATTGTTCGATGTGCCCTCATGGTCAAAATGGAGATCGAAGAATCACATTGGTATCATGGGGATAAAAAGAATAAGATGGAATTCAATGCCGGTGGGCCGATGGATAAATCCAACGGTGCTAAGAAGATCCGGCACCCCTCTTTCCAAAAGTGCGGAAAGAAGCACCCTGGAAATTGCCTTAAGGGGACAAGGAAATGCTTCTGGTGTGGAAGAGAAGGGCACCTAGCTGTTAACTATCGGCAAGAAAGACATGCGGCTGCGACAGAGGAGAGGAATGCTCCGTTCGAACCTCAACAAGTTTTTCATTGCTACAAATGCAATGAACCAGGTCATTTTGCAAATTAGTGCCCTAATCCAAGGGTTTTCGAAGACAACCAACAACCTCCAAGGTAGCAAGGAAGAGGTTTCTCCATCACTTCTGCCGATGTGAACCCCGACAATGAAGTGGTGATAGGTACGCTAGTTATTAATTCAATAATAGTGAACGTACTTTTTGATTTAGGTTCTACGCATTCTTTTATATCTCGAAAGATTAGTAGTACAATCCCAGCACCCCCACAAATCATGGAAGTAAATATGTCGATGAGTATATAAAATGGGGCAATCATTGAATCCCATGAATATAAGTCCTCCCTTTTTATAATCTGTGGATTGAATTTCCTGGTGAACCTCGTCATACTCCCTCTGGTGGAATGTTATTCAATTCTTGGCATGGATTGGATTTCCTTATATAGAGCCAATATAAATTTTCGGGGGAGGGAAATCACACTACATATGGAGAATCGACCGCCGACTCTTTACAAGTGTTAGGAGGAAGATGAATCTACTTTTCTCCATCATCTCAAGCATGGATATTACTACCTGATGAGCATGCGTATCTGGTTCAGATGATTTAGTCCAAGGAAGAAACCATCCTTGAAGAAATTCCTATTGTGAGGGAATTCGCTGAAGTGTTTCCCGAGGAACTGCCTGGTCTTCCTCCTAGTAGAGATGTTGAGTTCTCAATTGAACTTATACCTGGGGAACTACCAATATCCAAGACTCCATATAGAATGAATTTTTTTGAGCTTTAATAGCTGATGAAACAAATACAGGAGAATCTGGATAAAGGGTTTATATTCCCAAGTGATTCACCATGGGGTGCACCAGTCCTCTTCGTCAAGAAGATGGATGGGTCAATGCGGCTTTGAATCGATTGTCATGAACATAACAAAATCACGATAAAGAACAATTATCCTCTCCAAAGAATCGATGACTTTTTTGATCAGCTTCATGGAGAACAATACTTCTCAAGTGTGGATTTGTGGTCAGGATATAATCATGTAAGGGTGAAGAAGGATGATGTACCCAAGATTGCTTTTTATACAAGATACGGGCACTATGAATTCATAGTAATGCCTTTCGGACTCACCAATGCTCCAGAAATATTCATGGACTTGATGAATAGTGTATTTAGAGATTACCTTGACAAATTTGTTGAAGACTTTATAGATGATATTCTAATATACTTCAAAACCAAGGAGGATCATGAGGAGCTTTTAAAAACTGTACTAGAAACTTTTTGCAAGGAGAAGCTCTATGAAAATTACAACAAGTGTGAGTTCCTATTGAAGGAGGTCTCATTAATGGCCCATATCATCACAAGATATGGGATATCTGTGGACCCCTCCAAAAAAGATGCAATTGAGGGATGGTCAAGGCCAACATCAGTAACGGATATTCGTAGCTTCTTTGGGTTAGCTGGATATTATCGATGATTTGTGAGAAATTTCTCAAGATTTTCCAACCCTCTTACCAAGCTAAATAGAAAGGGAGTACAACTTTCATGGATTGATGAATGAAAAGAAAGATTCAAGTAGATGAAAATGAGGCTTATCACTGCGCCCGTGATCACATTACCCACAAGTGGGGATCATTTTGTGTTATTAAGTGATTCTTTGAAGAAGGTCTTAGGGTGTGTACTGAGGTAGAATGATAAAGTGATATCCTATGCCTCAAGGTAGTTGAAAATCCATGAGCAAAACTATCAAATACATGATCTGGAGTTTGCGACAGTGATCTTTGCCATGAAAATCTGGTGGCATTATCTCTATGGAGTGTAATGTGAGATATATACTGACCACAACAGTCTTAAATATATATTCACAGAGTAAGAGATTAATATGTGTTAGAGAATTTGGATAGAGCTCATCAAGGATTATGACTGTTCAATCCATTACCACCATGGGAGAGCGAAAAATGTAGCAGATGCCCTAAGTATAAAGGATCTAGCGATTCTAACAATGATGAGATTTGAGAAGGATCCAATATTCTTAGACTTGATGAAGATGGATGTGGGAATCATAAAGAAGGGAACATCATCAATCCTTTCACAAATGATTTCTCAACCATCTATTTTGGAAAGGTTAATGGATTCTCAATAGGATGATGTGGGAATTAAGGAAAAAGTGGAAGATATAAAAAAGGGAAATCCTTAGTGTTTAATGTTAATGATGAAGGAATTGTGTAGTTTGGGAAAAGACTATGTGTTCCATCATGACCGGAGCTGAAGAAGGAACTTTTGGATGATGCACATGGGTCGAATTTCTCTATTCACCTAGGGAGAAAAATGATGTATTGATATCTCAGAGAAAGCTTTTGGTGGGATAATATGAAGAAGGAGATTGTTGAATATACATCAAGGTGTCTGGTGTGTCAGTAAATGAAGGAAGAGAGGCAGAAGTCTAAGGGGATGATGCAACCATTTCTTATACCATAATGGAAATGGGAGAACATAACTATGGACATTTTCATTGGACTTCCAAGGAAATCCAAAGGCATCAATGAAATCTGGGTTGTTATTGATCGTCTTAAAAAGACTGCAAACTTCAGTTCTATTCGGGAGGATTTCTCTTTGGATCAACTGGCACAGATATATATCAGGAAAGTGGTAAGGTTGCATGGATTACCACTATCTATTGTGTCGGACCGAGATCCAAGATTCAGCTCTACGTTTTAGAAGTGTCTTCAACATACTCTGAATATTTAACTGAACTTCAGTACAACCTATCATCCTCAAACTGATGGCCAATCCGAGTGGACAATCCATACACTGGAGGATATGTAGAGAGCGTGCTCAATGGACATTAAGGGAGGATGGGATAAATATCTTCCTCTGGTTGAGTTCTCTTATAATAACAGTTTCCACTCAAGTATCCAAATGGCATCATATGAAGCCCTTTATGGGAAAAGGTGCATAAAATCGGCGTGTTGGGATGCAGTCGATGAAAGAAAGATGCTTGGACTAGAAATTGTCAAATAAATGGTGGAGAAGGTGAAAACCATTCAGCAGCATATCAAGGTAGCCCAGAATCGACAGAAGAGTTATGCAGATAACTGTCTATGGGACCTTGAGATTAAAATTGGAGACATGGTTTTTCTACGCATATCTCCGTGGAATAAGGTCATGAGGTTTGGAAAGAACGGGAAGTTATGTCCAAGGTACATCGGCCCCTTCCAGATTCTTGATCAGGTCGGGGCTGTAGCCTATCGACTAGAACTTCCACATACTATGGACAATGTACATGATCTCTATCATTTATCCCACTTAAGGAAGTACATACTGGACCCTTCACATTTACTCTCTTCTGAGGTGGTACAATTTGAAGATGATCTTTCTTATGAGGAGCAACCAGTGAAGATCTTAGATCGTAGAGAAAAAGTTCTACGAAATAATACAATGCCCCTCGTCATGGTGTTGTGGAGAAACCACATGTTTGATGAAGTGACTTTGGAGTCGGAGGATATGATGAAGCTGAGTTACCCACATTTGTTTTAGTGTGGGAAAAAGAAAATTTTGATGACGGAATTTCATATGGTGGGATTATTGTAATGACCCAAAGTTTCATTAATAGAAATCCATATTGATCCAATTAAACGTCACTTTATGTTTATATAAAATGTAAAATTCATTGGTTTTATGTTACGAATTTTGACCATTGCTAATATAGTCGTTGAACAGTGATCACATGATTATTATAAATATAGAACTTTAACAAATCCAATTTACTCAGACAAAGGAAGAGATTGCCTCATCCAGAAGAATTTACCCATACGAAGCCCATTTGTCGGAGTTCGGAAAAGAGGTGGCATCCTTGATCTTCGCTCTTGACCAATCCTAAGATGAGCTTCATCATGTGACACTCGAACGAGACCATCTACGGGAAAAGTTGAAGTTAATAGAAATTACCACTCATGCGATGTCATCCGAGCCACCCCAACGGTCTGTCACCATCGCACAACTTACCATTAGGTCTTAGGAGGCTGTTTTAAGGGGTTATGTAACAACTAAGTAGTACTATGTTCATGTACATTATTTTTTGTATATAATAATGAAAATAATTTCTAGTCATTTTTGAAACATTGTAAATAGTTTTTAAAGTACAAATGGTGTTTTTAGTTATTATTTAATTAAGAAATATATTTTATTAAATTAATGGATTTTTGAATTAAATAATATTTTAATAAAATAATTATATTATTATTAAATTAATTTTTATAAAATATAAATGATCTTATAATTTTATTAATGCAATTATAATTTTTATTAAGGTTTGAAAGCCATTTTTGTCAAAACCTGTGAAATAATGATAAATATTGGTTTTTATTTTAAAAGTGAAACTTAACATATATAAAAAATTATTTAAATTAAATAAATGATATTTTTTGAATCCGGAGGTCGAAATTATCCAACGGTGAATTTTTTATAATTTTCTAAGACAATCAAATTTTTGGGTAAAAATTAAATACCGTTTAAATATATAATGTGTCTTATGACATCATAATTACCCAATAGTGGTGTAATAAAATACTATAATCATTATTTTAGTCCAATATATTTTTTACCATTAAAATAATGTGATTTTGGGTTTGTTTGAATTGCTTTTCAAAGCATTAATGGACCCCTCAAGACTTATTAAACCCCTTGTCTTTCTAAATTTATTTCCATGGGAGTGTGACTCACCTCCACATAAGAAACCTTATTATTATAAGAATTTAGGACATTGGCCTTATAAAATATTTTTTTACTCTTCCCTTTTCCAATAACCATGGGAAAAAAATATAGGGTGGTTTGTGGTTTGGATTACTTTAATGTAAGGGGTCCCAAACCTAAATAATAAAGAATTCACTCACCTTTCCTATATAAACCCACCCAAACTCCCACTTCCTCACCACTCAAATCCTTTAAAGTTCATCAATCCTCTTATCTACTCTCTCTAGAATCCTCCCAAGGTTCCCCAAGCTCCCAAGTATGGGTTATACTTCCTTTCTCATTTTTTTCAATTTTCATTAAGTTGTATTTCCCTTTTAATTTCAATTATGAATGTTGGGGTATTGTTTCTCACCTCCCCCATACCTCCCTATTATTGTTTGAATGATGGTATACCCCTTTCTCTCTCATTAAATTCCTCCCATGTACACCCATTACTGTGCCCAAATTTCGAAAGGAACATCTCTCTCCTCATTTACATTCAAGCAATTCTTTTGTATAATGAATCTAAATTAAATTACAATTGTTGGTACATGTATCTGTATGAACTCATTACTGTCCATTACATGTAAATATGATGAGGAACCATTTTCTCTCTCATCAACCATTTTTAGGAAATCTTATGTCACGTCGTTACGCTGCCGAAATTGCACCGATTTTCTAAGCCAATGTCATTGTGTAGTGAATACCATGCCCATTTATCCATCAAGGGTATTCACCATAATGCACATTTAATTATTGATTATAAATTTTCATGTATGAATTCCACATTCCTTTATCGTAGAATAAATTATTATGTTTTATGAATCCAGGTTTTATGATCCATGTGGCACACTTATGCTTGAAATGATATTTTTAAGAAGGGTGTTCCCTTATAGCGCTCTAATGCATTGGGTAAAGAATATTATCCTAATATGTCATGTTCAATGAGTGTTGACTCATGATAATTCAAGTGAAACAATGTTTTACTCGTGATTTATGTGCAATGAGGATTTACTTATGCTCCATGTGCAATGAGCCTTGGCTCATGCTAATTCCCTGTAAAGTGTTGTTGCCACAATTCCATGTTATGATTATCATGCGTTATCATGCCTTTATGTTCTTGTTTCTCTTATACTCTATTGATATTCCTGTTGTCTAACATGTATTTTACTCCTCATGTTATTCCTTGTGTACCCCCTTACTATGATTTATATCTCACACTTTTCTTATGCATGTCCTCAGGATATCCCATGAAATACTAAGTACAAGGGAATGTAGTGGTCATGTAAAGGAAGTTTTCAATAAAGATGTTGTATTTCATGTTTCAAGATTTTATGTAATAAACCTAAGCCCCAAAGACACTAATCCTCTCGATCATCTTTGTTGTATCAAATCAAGTTTTAGGTAATAAATCATGTTTACGTTTGTATTAAAAAGTATGGTTGTCATAATCACCTTGACCACAGTAGGTCGAGGGTGAAAGTTAGTTTACATGAATTTTTTGGGAGAGTTAAAATAATAAAATTAATAAAACAGAACAACGTTTATATTATTTTTAAAACCTCCCATTTTATGTTTAGTGGTGTGGTCCACCCGAACTATAAACCCCCAATTTAAATTCAATGGTGGGGACCACCCGACCCTTGAACTCTCCCTTTAATGGGAGATAACTCTTTGTTTTCCTCCCATTGATGTGCCAACTTAATTGGATTATTTAATAAACTTATTTGGCACTTAACCATTTGGATGGAGGATTGATAGCAAAAGGGATAGCTCTACAGAACATGGAAGGATATTCTTCAATGAAGAGAATCCACTACAACGAATAGAATCCTCCAGAATCAGAGAACAAGGATGACACTTGAGCCCCGATCTGAAACATCTTGTGGGACCACCGAACGTTGACGTCACCATCTCATCAACATTGTCTTCTTCCTTGTGCCACCTCCAATGGAGAATTGAGGTAGGGGTTTTTATATATGTTTGAATTTGTTTTTTCGATTCTTCATATACTAAATTCATGATAACAATGGCCAACCGAACATGGTCATCATTCTGCACATAAACCATGCTCCTCTTTCTTTTTATTCTTTGCACATTTTTCGTACGGTCTTCAATGAATAATAATAATTAGTACTGGAAACACAGAGTTTTGATAATAAAGATATATGGATGTGAATCCCTCGATGCATGGATCACAAATATGCGATTGTTTAATTTTTCAGGCTTGGAACAAAGCCACAATGGCTCATGGAAGGAGGCGACCGAATATTTATTGGCGCATGAATTGAAATATTCTGTTGAGCGTGACATATGGAATTTAATCCCTCGACCCGTGGATAGCGAATATACGATCATTTTATTTTACAAAGATAGAACAAAGATGTGACAGCCAACGGATGGAACGTCGTGGCCGAGAAGGGCAGTCTGGCGCAGCCGGTGCAGGTGGTGTGCGCGCAGCAAGCGAGGCCTAGTGGCTTCGGCCGACGAATAGGTAGATTAAGCAGGGACATGAGTAGGGGCACGGAGGAGGCATGTCATGTGCGAGGCGAAGGCGCAGCGGATTCCCGGTTCATGTATAGGGGTGAAAAATTGGGGAAGAAGAAATTTAGATTGGAGAGAGGGAGGAATAGATAAGAAATAAAATTAAAAGAAACATGAATATAAAAAATATATAGAGGTTCTATTTGGACCTACGTGCAACAAAATGAGATACCACTCTTGTTCGTGAATCTCAAATGAGATTGGAGGGAGAAACTTTCAATGAAATGAAATAATAATAATATAATAATATTATTATTATTTATGGTTGTTAAACCCTAATTCATCTGTAACTTATTTGTGCGACCTCAGTTTCAGGAATCGTCAGTGGCAATGCGACCCTAACTTTGAGACAAAAATTATTTGTCAAGTATTGGATGTATTTTTAATGTTTTTTTGGATCGGGTACCTGAAACACTCAAATAATAATAATAATATATTTTTATTAAATCTTCAACCCTCCATAACTCCTTTGTGTGGCATCCGATTGACTTATCGTCTGTGGTGACATGATCCTGTCATTAAGATGGTCGATTTAAGTCTAATGTTGAATATTAAATTCTCGTTCCTGGCTCCTGTTCACAAAACACCCCATATTAATATTATTATTATTGTGGGATCTTGTATTTGACATTTCTCTCTCATACAGTGTCAAAATAAAGAACTGCCTATGGAACTAGAAAACCAGTATCGAGATGGTCTTTTTGGAATACCCTACGTGAGTTTTTATAATGTTGGGGTACGTCCAGGTTGGATCGAGCACGAATCCAACGAGGCCCTCAGAATTAAAAGGCCAATAACATATAGAACAAACATCCGATTGATGCACCTTCTGTTGTGTTGATAACACTTTTACATGGTGGTCCTTTGGGATACTTATTCATGGGACTCTATGGTAGTTGGATATTCAACAAGTTGCCTGAGGAGAAGACCCTCTTGGAGACAAGCGAGCTTTGTGTAGGAAATGTAGTTGTCTGTGATGATGTAATAGGATATTGGGTGGGTCTAATGACGTACTGTGACAGTGTACAGGGATTCAGTGTGGGTCTGACGACCTACTAACGATGTACTAGGATCATGTGTGCGTCAGACGACTTATTGATGATGTACTAGGATCATGTGTGGGCCTTACAACGTACTGGCGATGTACTAGGATCCTATGTGGGTCTATTGACGTACTCATTATTTACTAGGATATTGTGTTGTTCGTACAACATACTAACTGTCTACTAGGATCCTATGTGGGTATGACGATGTACTGATGATGTACTAGGATCACGTGTGGGTCTGATGATGTACTAGGATCCTGTGCGGGTCTGGCGAGGTACTAGGATCCTATGGGGGTCTGACGATGTAGTACGATTCTTTGTGGGTCTAATGATGATTTAGGATCATTCGTGGATCTTCCTCTTAACAGAGTAAAATGATTCAGTGGTTACATCTAATCATCTCTACTATTGTACCTATGATATAACTGTTGTGAGTTGAGTCTGTACATTGTGGTATTTTTCCTTCGTGGTGATACCTTATTGGTATTATTCTATGTGGTGTACCTGTGTGGTACTTACCTTTGTGGTATTTCTTCCATTGTGGAACAGTTGAGGGCTGGGCTATTGAGTTGAAATATGTGTTTCCTCAGGATTGAGATGGGTATACTTGATAACTTAGGTATATGAATGGTCAAATACTTATGTATGGTTGTTAGTTGATTATATGATTTTTGGTTTATACTTTGTGGATTTTGTGAGTCTATGAGGGTCTCAGTATTCCTAATGAGTATCGTTATACTCACCCCTACAAGGGATATGCCCTCACCTTATTGTGTTGGTGGCATACGACGGACAATGCTAACTGTGGACGAAGGTACTAGGACTGGAGGGATCACAGAGTTGGACCCGAGATAAGGTGTACCACAGAGATGACAATTAGAGAGATGTACCTACCCTTTAGATAGGTTCCTTAGATGGTGTTCACAGGAGTTGTCCAGTTTACTTGTACCATCTATTTTCTTGTACATTCTAGTTGGGCTTGTATTCTGGCCCCTTTTACTTACTGTATCCACTCAATTTACTATTAAGTTTACCTTGTTTTTTTATCCAGTTGTGTTCATGGTTTTGTGCATATAGGTCATAAAGGAAATTCCTTCTTGGTTTTAGTGAAATACGTCTTTGGTGCTAGTCGCCAGCCCCTGGCCTATGGATGGCGGGCTTGGAGTAGTCACGACACGGGCCCCGGGGGACGAGTCGTGACAAATTGGTATCAGAGGATTCAGTTCTACCATAGAACATAAGACTCTGATATTTTTAATGGCAATATTATTAAGTATATTGAGTGTGGTTATCAGTTTAGGGAATCAAGTGTTGGTGCGGCGGCTAACGTATCCATACACTACGACCCCGACTTATGATTTCTCACTCAATGCATGAAAACTCTGATTGCGTGTGTGTTATGAAAATTTTTCTTGTGTTTTATATGAGTCACCTCACCAGGTATAACTAAATAGAAATTTATTACCTGTTCTTTATTAGGATATAGCTACGTGGACAAACAACTAGGATTCTCAAAAGAGTACACAATGACAGCCCACCGAGTGACGAGGCTTCGGTGTAGAACCGTCTTACTATGTTGGTACCTTCGGGTGGTGTACCAGCATCACCACCACTCATTCAGCAGTAGTTTCCACCAGCCACACTGGCGGATGGTGCACACCGACTGAGCATATTGCATGAGTTCCAACACCAGAGGTCTCCGAGGTTTTGAGGAGATACAGATTCTCATGCATATGAGGGCTAACTGGAGGTGGTTGCTAGAGTCTTCGCCTAGTTGAGAAAATGGTAGAGAAGATGATGATATTAGCTACTAGAATTTTTTAGTGAGTGACCATGAGGATGGTCCACATAGTGTTGAGGCTTCGTTAAGTGGGCCATTACCCGATATAGTAAATTCCAGTATTGTGTCATCTATATCACTTCATGTTGGTCTGTAGTTACAACCGGTGGTACGGGTAGAGGACACATATAGGCTTAGTGCCTTACGTGTGATTCAGAATCAGATACCCATCAGGTTTTGAGGTGAGCTCGACTCACAGGAGGCTGAGTACTTGCTTGAGGAGGTGGCTGAGAGTTCTCTAGATCTTCTATATCTTTGGCAGGACGACATGTCAGAAGCTGAGTATTCATCTAGGAGTACAAATCATTCCTTGTACTTGATGAATATGATATGATCAGTGCTTCAGAGCTTGGACCTCTGAACGAGGTGTCTCTAGGGACATCCAAGATAACACTATTCCTCTATGAATTCCTACTTATTTTAGGGTTCTAGAGAGAACCTTTGTGGTTGAATATTCTTTGGATGAGTGGTGTAGCCAGTTAACGTTAGTAGTGGGAAAGTAGGAAACTGGCGCCAGTCTCAGAGACTTGGGCATGTAAAATGTTTCAGGAAGAGGATATGATAGGGACAGAAAAATCTGCAGGGATGTAGACATGGAAACAAAGTTATGAGAGAAGCATGAGGTGGTGTACACATCGACATGTTACAATCCAACCCCTATGTGGTCCCCATCAGGCCTAGGGAGTTAGAAGACAGGGGAAGGGAGTAGCTGCATGCAGTCAAGTAATGCGAGACGATTCGTGGTACGGTCTATGTCTACTACTATTTGTCTTATCAACATACATCAGCACCAGACATTCCTTCCTTTTGAAGGTTCCGGGCACAGCCGATGATCATGGGTGGATGTGCCCACATGGATTAATTTCATTAGAAATGATCATTCAGGGAACAATACGACGATAAATGCCAGTCTCAATGGATCGAATCACAGAAATAGACAATTAAGAAGGATGGTCCCGGAACCACAAAAGTGGACTGTCAAAGGTTGATTATAATTTATTCAATTAATTGACAAGAAGTACCATTTTGGGTGTTCTTTCATTGTTGATATTCCTGATCACGTTCTTATGTGATTCATCGTTGCGTCATAGAAGACAATTGAAGAATTACTCTAGTGTTGATCCACACATGCACCACGTATCTCTGTACGTCACCGAAGGATTCTACAGGTGCTAGCATGGAGAAATATTTTCTTGTGTTGTCTGCCTTAGATCATTTTGATCTGATTTTGGAGGGTCTCTCTTGGTCTTGAGAGCATTCATGTAGGATGGAGTTCTCTCAACCTTGAGGGAATTCTCCAGAACTATTGTGCACAATGATTGGGGAAAAGTGTTGGGGATGTGAAGATATTCATAATTGGGTTTGAGGATATAGAGTTATGAAAATAAATAAACATGTAACACATTTTTTTATTTCATTAACTCTTATTCAAAACCCCCATGTCGTATAATTAATTCCTTGACATGCGCCCATGCTGATTCTAATAAATATCATTTAATAAAACAATATTATATCCTCAAAATCCAGACTGGAAAAACTACACGGTGTGTAATAATTAATAGACGGTGTCTACTTGTTTTTCATAAAACTACACGGCATGCAATCCGTAATACACATTGGGTTATTTTTTTTCATTTCCTTTCCAAAATGAAAACTAAATAGCGTGTAATAATTAATACATGGCATGTACTTGTTTTCAAAATAAAAACTACTCGGCGTATAATCATTAATACACGACGTGTACATGTTTTCATTTTATTCTTCTTCCACCCATAAAACTATTTAGTCTTCCTTGAATAATTATTAAACCACGTACGGGAATAATCATTATTCTACTTGAGTTACTTGAATACACGTAGTTTGTGACCGTCTAGGCCTTTTTCATGTTGGCATTAAGTGGGCTTGCCTAAAGTCTAAGATTACTATATAGCAATTGGTTAAGGCTCCCAAGATAAAGAAGATGATGATGCATTGACATGTCACCTCATATGAATGCTTACCATTTAATTTAATCCCTTTATTTCAATATCTCATCAAGCAGGTTTCATGGTAGTGTCATAAACCAATATGCTTGATCTGTCATTCTTTTACTACGTGAAATAATCTCATTGTTACACCATGGCCACGGAATTTCATGTGACAGTTCTATTTCAATCAAAGGGTCGAGATATCAACTTCCATAAATGGAAGGGACAAATTCTTCCTCGAATTATCAATTAACAACATGTCATTTGTGATGCACCCAACGTACCCTACATCCTGCCAACTGTCTTCATGATGGTTTTCGTTAGTAAATCTAAGTGCGTGAGTCATGCCATGAGTTAATGATAATATCCCAGTCTAAGGACCATTACACATGATCACAGATAGCAATGTCCGTTGACACCAAGACATGTAAAATTACTACTGGAGGGTCTGTTCTCATAATATCCTATCTTGGAGATTACCAGGTGCAAAATCTATGAGAGGGAGTCTCGAATTCTTATGAGTACTCACACATGATGGTCTGTATACTAGGTGTCCTATCATACTATGTCATCTAACCGTAGAACTTTATTTAAGAATATTGTTATATCATTTCATGGTTCTCATCATAGAGGGGATCTACCATGACCTTATTAATGCAATAAATATTCCAGGACATTATTATATTATAGCCCTTCTATTGATGACCTCATTGTCGGATTCATCATGGGTCGTGGGACTCCGAGCAATAACTCCATATTTTTGAACCTTTATAATGATATTCCCCCAAATCATGACTTCCAACAGGTTCGAATAATCCGCCTCTTTAAAATCTTCATCTTCATCATCAGGCTGTGAGGGGTTTCAATGAAGAGGGAAATTCCAGTCAGAGGCTTGCAGTTTGAAAACACAGCATCCACCCTTCTATAGTACCATCTTCCTTTATATTGGCATTTACCTCCTTAAACATTCCTCCTAATACCATGAAAGGTGGTATACACAAATATTGTATTTAAAATTCCAATTAATATCAAGGAATTACCCAACCATATTTACTTAATGTTAATTAATTTATGAACTGAATATTAAAATGATAGTAAAACTATTTAATTTATATATTTATTTTTTAGTATTGTTCATATGAAAATTATAAATGAAATCTAAATTCTAATCTAACTAAATTAATTGTTATTAACTGAATAACGATTTATTTTAAAATGTTAATAAAATTATAAAATTTATTAGTTTTCTTTGATATCAATTACTTTTTGATTTATAAATAAATTTTATGATTAAAAATATTAGATGTATCTTTAATTAATCCGGTTTGGGTTGTTAGAATTTCATTTCAAAATATAATAAAATATAATTAAAATTAGTGTGTTAAAAAATAAATGAGTTATATATGTATTTTGGATTGAAAAAATAAAATGATTTTTTATTCAATTATCCCAAATTCCATTAATATTTGATGGGTCGAAATCCCTAATATTGGGTGATTTTTAATGAACATTTTAAACCTAAATATCAAAGTAGTATATTTTAATAATTTTGATGAATTTTAATTTAATAATGAATAATTGATTTTTAGAATATTTGACTCACATCTAATATTTAATGATGATTTTAATTCAATAATCTAACATTAATTTGTATCAACCTTTATACAACATTTAGTGTATATATATATATGTATATTTTCAATCTTTTGATTTTTTTATCTAACCATTCATAAATGGAAATATTTTTTTTGTAGATATTACCCCCAACGGGTGGGAAAATAGGTGGTTAACGAAACTATTATTTGAAAAATGAATAAAAAAGTACCCGGGAGTTATACTAAAATGTGTATTGGTTAGTAACAATTTATTTGGTTAATAATAGATTTTTTTTGTTCTTGATTAATAATTTTAATAATTGAAAACTAATAAAATTAATTAATTTATAATGTTTTTTATTTCTTCCTTAATTTAATATTTTAAATAAATTATAACACATATTATAACAAAAAATAATACATTTTTGTTTATTAATATATATTTGTTTTCAAATACTTTTTTTGTTTATGAAATTTAGTGATTTATATATAATTTTGACTAAATGTTTGACACAATTACGGTGGTTTTTTTAAAAACAATTATGGTTTTTCTATTTTAGTAGGCTTTCTCCGATGATCGACCTTTGTATAGGGGTTTTTACACCCAATAAGAACAATGTTTATCTTAGTAATAGTTCATAAAAAATTAAACAAATTAAAATTTAATGATATATAATTCACATATGATAATTTATATTTTTAATTACTATATATATTAATGATGTTATAAGTTATAATAATAATTTGTTTTTTATTTATTATATTGAAAAGTTTAATATAATTATTAATTAAAATTTTAAACTTCTATTAATAATTTTAGTATGAATTATTAATTAATATTTTAATTAATTATCTCTATAAATTGTATTAACAGTTACTAAATATATTAATGATATCATCGGTTATTAATTTTCATAATTATTTAATTAATTGTTAATAATTATATCATTAAACTAAAATATCCCTTTTATAAAGACAACACAAACATTGAGTCATACTAGTCACATCATATTTCACATTGACATGGAGTCAATTCTAACACATCATAAATGAGTTATGTATCCACTGCTAGAAAATCATCATTTAGGAGTGGTTATTTTTTGATTTGGTGGCAGTTTAAACCGCTGCTAAAGTTGATGTCGACAACACGTGGCAGATCCTACCATTCACTACCACGGATCAGGGTAAGGGATGCATCAGGATTTATCAGCGCTAAGGAGAAAGCCAGATAAGAGGGGGGCATTATTAGTGCTGGATAAAAGTGATGATAAATCTTCCATTTATCAACGCTAAAGAAACGTCGATAAAGCTGTAACTTTTATCAGACCTTTCTTTAGAACTGATAAAGGGGGACTTTAATTTTTTTTAAAAGACAATCCTAAATCCATAGATATCAGCCAAAGGCACAGTACATAATTTTTGAGGAAATGACAAAGTCCATCAATTAGACCCCCAATGATTCCCAAAAGTATCCAAAAAATGAACCACTCTATTTCCCTATCTCCATGTAAAGGGAAAACAAAAAGAATAGAACAAAGGAACGAAAGATATGAAGATTTCAATAATGGTACCATAGGCTTGGAGTCCACCTTCATCATCCTTCAGTGTGTTGATAATAACATTACAATCAGATTCGACCACAACATCCTTCCAGACAAGAGACAAGATGAACTACATTCACTTCAAAATAGCCATGGCCTCTACCACATTAGGAGACTAATCCGCAATGTTCTAGGAATTATGATCCGCAATAAGATAGCCAGTGTAATCCCAGAGGACTATCCAAAGGCCAAAAAAACCATACCCATGGGTCGCTACATCAATATTAATTTTGAGAACACCCAAAGGGGGGGAGCCATCTCATAGTTGGGAAATGAACTAGTGATGGTGGACGAGCCTCCTCAATATCCAACCACTAAGAGCCCTAGTTACGAATCTTTGAATTAAAAACCCTGTCATCTTTAACAATTATCTCAAAAATGAAATAATTTTGGTGAAACCATATAATCTAGGAAAAATGCTATTTTTAGCACTGATAATTTTTTGAATAAATAATATTATTAATTTATATAATAATATTACATTAATAAAAAAATATAATTATTATTCGTATAAATTAAATAAAAAATTCGTGTTGATAATTAATATATATTAATTAATAATGAAAATATATATATAATTTTTTAAAAAATTATTTATAATTTTTAATTAAATAAAAATATATTTAAATAAATATAATATTATAATTAATATTTAAATAATAAATATATTTATTATTTTTATTAATTTTATAAATATATATAATTTTTTTAAATATATATATTTATAATTATAATAATAATGAAATAAATATAAAATAAAATTAATATATGCTTCCAATGAATTTGGTTAATAAATATATTGATGCCTGAGTATAATTGACGTACAAATATGTTATGAATTCATCCTATTTGTTCATTTCTACATTGTAAATTTTAAAACTCACACGAATTGAGTTTTGGTATCAATAAATGGATAAGATATGTTAAAAATGTGTTAGTGAGAGTTTAAATGTTTGTAACGCAATAAGTGATGCCAAAATGTGGGTTTTAACATCAGTTATCAAATAATTATCCATCCCTCTCTCGTTAGATGGATTCATCCCCCTCAGGGTATTTTCAAAGTTAATACTAATGCGAAAATTCTAGGTGATGGCTCTTTTGACATTGTGGAGGTTCTCTAGGACCATGTAGGCTCTATTATTTCAGCTCATCATTAATCATAAATTGTTTGTTGGTCTCCTCCTATAGTAGTGGCCATGACTATCTGTAAGGGTATGCAATTCATTTTATCTATCATTTTGTGGTCAAATATGATTGTGAAGTTATTATCGATGCACTAGAGGAGGATGTAATTGGCCACCATGCCTTTTATTCTATTATCGATATCATTAGATAATTGGTTCCTTTATTCTATTCTTGTTGTTCTTCCTTTTTTGGGAGAGATGAAAATTGTGCAGCTCATTTTGTAGATACTTTTGGGAGTTTTTGAGGATCCCATTGTGGTTCAGCAAATTCATACACATCCCAACAACTTTTGGATCTTTTTCCTACAATAGAAAAAAAAATCCGAATGTGTTTTCTCATTTTTTTTAGTAGGTAAATTGACCATTTTAATAAATTTTGTTGTATATTTTAAATAAAAAATAAGCCCTTATAGTCATGATGGTCACACTATGACTCATATTGAGGTGCAGAAGATTCCTATACATCCCAAATGACTCATTAATTTTTACCCAAAAGTATTAAAACAATATGAATGTATTTTCTCATTTTTCAGTATGTCACATGTTCATTTTTACTAAAATTAATACCAATTTTAAATAAAAAGACGGACTTGGAGTCATACTGGTCACACCGTGCATCAGATTAAGGTGAAACTGATATTTACACATCCCAAGTGACGTATGGATAGTTTTAATAACGTAATAAAATAATAGAAATATTTTTTTTTCATTACGTCACTTGTCTCTTTTAGTAAAATTTCATTATAAACTAGAAACATGCACATTAACTAATACTAGTCACATCTTGTATCAGTTTGACATGAGACAAATTCCTACATGTAAAAAATTATTTATGAATCGATTAAGAAAATTATTAAGACAACCTTAGTGTGTTTTATCAATTTTCAGTGAGTGACATATTTTGAAGTAAATGTTGATTTAAAACTAATAACAGACACTCTATGTCATACTGGTCACACCATTTTTTGGATTTGTGTGTGGCTGATTCCTACACATCTTAAATGAATTATGAATCATTATACAAAATTATAAAAATAATTTTAATTCCTTTTTTTTGTTTTGAGTTTGTGAGTATTATATTGTACTAATATTGAAGTCAATTTTTAATAAAAATACACACTTTGAGTCATACCGATCAGGTCATATGTCAGATTGAGGTGTTTTGGATTCATAAATATCTCAAAGTCTCAAAAGAATCCTAAATTCTAAGGAATCGTATAGTATAAGAAAAAAAAATTCTTATGAGGGTAATACTAAAAAGAAATAAATTAATCATAGATATGAAAAAAATCCCTTACTTCTATAGAAGTAATATCTTCATGACATTTGTATACATTCCATGATCAGGTTTGGTGCCCATTTGTTTCTAAGAAAAATTATATTGTCTGATAAATATTATTTTTTTCGGCCATCATAATAGTACTGGAAAAATATAAATACACAAATTATTAATAAATATTTTAAATAAAGTAGTAATTAACTTTTAAAATACCTCTTCGGGGATGTATTTTTTGATGGAATATGATCTCTCTCATAAATTTACAAACATAATAACCAAAATAATTTCCATTTGTTTATCTTATACACTGTAGAAACATTGAGGAAAATAAGTAATTTTTTTATATGTGTTTGGATAGTTAAATATTATTATATATACCTTGATAAATATCAAGTTATAGAACTTCTCTAGGTCCTTGTGTGTAATGATTGTCCTCATTACATGATTTTGATGATATTTACACACCACCCTATAATAATATAATCCTAATTAAAAAATAATATAATTATATAACTTGATTTTTAGATAAAAAATGTTTGATGTAGTGTATTACAAAAAAAATGTTATCATGTGTGGTCAGTTTGTTGAAAATCAATGTAGTGAATCCAACAAATAAATATTTAGAGTATCCAAATTGATTGTAATGAGAATCCAGTGTTTCCTAAAAACAAAAAAAATGAATAACTAATGAATTAAATGAAAAATATATTAAATATGATTAAATTTCAGCATTTTATCTCAACATAATATATATTATGAATGTTATTGTATCCCCAAGTTTTCATTCAAAAGATATACCCAGGTTTTCCACTCATTCATTCATTTGTTTGGATTCTTTTTTTGTTTGGCCCCTAGAGGTGGCATGAGGACTAACGAGTCCAATTTTTTATTGGTAAATCCATTGAATTGTTATTGATATATATGCCTAATAATATGAAATATATTTATTCATAATTAACATGATATATCATGTTTTGTAAAATTAAATCACGAAAACTTACCTCATGTATACATTTATAATTAAGGCACCTATCCATTCATAGTTGATGATTTCACCTACATTATTAGAATAAATGTAATCAGTAACATCCTCCCAACAAATTTTTTCATCAAAATGAACTACGTTACTACTATAACTTTGTAACGTTATATCCTCATAAACCTTTAATGTTAGTAAATGTGGATATTCAATGGGTGGGGTAAATGTGCTTTTGGAAGATATTTTCAATCAGTTGGTTGATCCTTTAAATGGTTTTGAGTCTAACATTCATTTCACCCCCATCCCTTTGTCCATTTGTAATAGAATTCATCATTTTAGTCCCTTTTTCATTAATTATTAAATGTTTAGCACGAAATATAAATAGGAAATGAATTCCTCCTTGTCGGCATAGTTTTTTTACAATATTTGACGACCATGAGATGAATGTTCCAATAGTTGGCCAACCATATGAATATCTTCCTCATCAATTGAGATAGGTTGATCAGTGCTCAGATCATGGGCTACACTAATTGACACTCTCACAAGACCTATTGGAAGTGATCTATTGTTTAGCACATTGTTTGGGATATTGAACATTGTAGCCCTCAATACAAGGTGGTGGGTGGGTGTTCATAGATATAAATCACAGTCACAATCACCCTATATAATATCAGCACTATAAAGGTATCAATGTCTATATGATTCAAATTTTATAGAGACACTTATTAAAACAATTATTACCTTTTCCAAGACATATTTTTTAGGGGAATGGCTCATCTCAAAGCTGGTGGGTCTGGGGAGGGATATTCAGGAAATTGTTATTCTTGAGTTCTTTTTTCACTTCACTTCTCTCTATAAATGTTTCTAGTAACTCTATCTTATATTGTAATATTTATTAAAGTGTATCTATTATTTCTTTCATCTATTTCATTTCTTCATATTTATCATCGTCCTTTTTTTTATCAAAATATGTTTGTGTTGTCACCCCAAAACCCATACCTCTAATGTGACCATATTGTTCTATACACTTTAAAGTCACTGACGTTAGGAGTTCATCTGATACAGGTGTTGATGATTCATGTGAATAAGTTGGATAAAAAATATAGGAAAATAAGTAATCAATTTTATGTAATTTGGATTTAAAGAAAAATATTTTTTTATTATTTCATAATTATAAATGTTTCCCACCATTTTTATGTATTTTCATTTATTAGTATCCCATATTTATTTTCACATGCCTCTTTCCACAACACATAGTTAGTCTTCAAACACTTGTTCTTCTTTTCAGATTCAATCTGATTTTTAACTTTGAATGTTTTTAAGACTTCAAAGAGATTCAATTTCCTCTTGATTAAAAACAACCAAAATCTCATGGAATGGTCATTAATGAAAGATGTACTGTACCTTACTCCTCCTAGAGACACAACCGGTGCTTGCCAAACCTTGGAATGAATCAAATACAAGATCTAGTTACTCTTCATCGTTGTTGTTACAAACATCAACCGGTGTTTCTCAATTAAAACGCAATTAATAAAAAATAGTAAGGATTCATTCATAATTCTAGGAAAAAACTTCTGATCCTTAAGAATCTTTAGGCCTCGTTCGGGCATATGGCCAATATTCTGATTCCATAACGTCATTCTCTCTTCCATCAAGGTAGTTGATGAGACAACTATTTTAATTCCATATACATTTCACCTATAAGCACATACAAGTTATTTTATAACATTTCTACCTTTATCAACACAAGTTATCCCTCCACAATATTCGTCATCCCTCTCTCGGTGTGAGTCTTGCATCTGATTTCATTAAATTTTCCAAAGGAAAAAATTTTCTTCTTGAGACCCTCCACATGGCGTACTCCTTGGATGGTTCAGACTACATTATCATGCATCTTTAATTTTATGATTCCAAATCTAGCGATATTAAAATTTATTATCTTTCCCATGTAAAAATTCCCTTATGGGATAGTTTCATATTGGTCAATCCATTCCCGTAGAGATATCATATGCCATGTTCCTCCTTAGTTAATAATACATTCATCTTCGAGATGTTTTCCTCTATCAATATTCATTTCTGCATCATGGACTAGTATGTATCCATTTCTAAATGTACTCGCCACATTTCCTTGAGATTTATTCAAACCACCCTTATTATTCCAATTGTCTTTACTGACATACCCCCTCTTACTTCAATTGTAACATTTGATGTTTTTCTTCTTGCTCTTTAATCTGGACCTTCTAAGATTCTAGTTCTCACTAGAACCACACTCCACCATTCATCTTCTTTCCATTGAAAGGGAATCCACTTGGTGTGAAGTTGTATGTGTGTACTCCTTTTTCATGTGCCAACATTATTTTTCCATACTCGTAACTACAACATCATTGAAGGGAAGTATATCCATTAGGAAATTTTTTGTGAGGTTGATGATAAGTTGATCACATTAATATTCAAACATTTTGAGTATAATATCCGCATGTTTAGTATCCACAATTATATAGATCCACACTATAAGTTAGAAAAAAAGGTATTGAGGGTGTTAATGTGGTTAGTCACAGATGATGAATCCACCATTCGAAGAGTGTATAATTTTCTCTTCATGAAAATTTTATTATGGAGTGACTTTTCCTCAAACAACTTTTTCAGAGTATCCCAAATTTCTTTTTCGGTATTTTTTCCAGAATCCTTGATAGGACCCCATCTAAAAAAGAAAAATGGATATTGTAAATAGCATTACTATCCATGTCAATCCATTTTTCCTCGATCACACCTGCTGATTTCTCTCCAATCACATGTAGGCATTTATCTTTCCACAGAACCACTTTTACCTTCATTTTCCACAATGAAAAATTATTTCCATTGAATTTTTAGATCTTGTATTTCGCCGCCATTTAGACACGTCGTTCGTCCAGAATTTTATCAAGCCAAAACCACATTACTATGATACCACTTTTTAGGATCCTAAACCATTGTCCAATCAATTCAATGATAATTGCGAGATAGAAATTAATTACAAAAGTACATAATTAAAATAACAACAGATGTAACGTGGAAACCATAAAAAACGAAGGGTTAAAAAACCAAAAGAATATTGAATGATTTAAATATGGTAAAATGTGGGTAAAAAATATATCTCCCTTAATTACAAGGATAAAACACACAAGAATGTATATGTTTGAAAATATAGATAAACACCTCACAAAATACTGCACTCAATGATGAAGATTTGTTGCATATGAATCTGATGATAAAAACTGGTGTTGGAGATCCCAATTTATATCCTTTTTACACCATCCTTCGGCTTCCCCTTTATCAAATTTCTATCACAAAATTAAATGAGAAATCAATGGTAGGTTTTCACCATGACGTGTCACCACAACGTGTCCAAATGAATGCAGTGACCATCATTAATATTTTCTCCCTCTGTAATATCTTCCAAAAAAAATTGTGTGTATGAGATCATCATCCTTCACTTAGGTAGTGTATGAGGCAAGGCTATGATCTCAGGATGAGACTATTCAGATATTATTTAAAGAGTAGGAAGAGTATATACAACATCAAGAGAATCAACGCCAACAGTAGCATCGACAACATGATCATATAATGGAGTAGATGTGATGACTTACATATGGTTTAGGGATGGACTCCATCTATCTAATGGAGTTAATCCACCACCTTCATAATGACACTATTATTAGGTTCTTTTTTGGTGAATTTTTTTTTTAATTTATAATTTTTTATATTTTTTATATTTTATTAATGGTTTTCTTTATTTTTTTAGTGAAATTTATTATTAGAAAGGGTTGGGAAAATACCACTTTTAAGAATAGTAGAATCCCTTTTAAGATGGATTGAGATATAACCCATTACAATATTGAATCCCCAAACACAACATGTCCCACAAAAATACAAGGAAATTGTAAATAGTTGTAAATCCAATTAGCTCAATGTCAAATCCATATAGCCTGAAAGACTAAGGATGAAAAACCTAGAATTAGGCATGGATTGAAATCCCCCAAGGTATCCATCCTAACATTTGACTACTAACCTAGACACCCAAACCACAACTTTTATTGGGATCCACTGGGAATATCATTGACGTGGATAGATCTGCTGAAAATGGTGATGACACGCATGAAAAATCACCATCCCATACTAGAGCGGGTTCTTTCACTCATGTCATTTACTCCTTCCATGAGTAAGGCTTAACACTCATTCTTAGTTCTCACCATAATGCTAGGGATTGATTATTTCCTTCAACTGCCATGATGAGCAGAGGCCTTTATTTTCCTCTAGCCATGGTGCATTCCTACCAAACCCCACCATCGAGAAGGAGTTCAGATCTTTCCGTTGACCCCTAAATTTAGTTTACTTTATTTTTTATCTATATTTATTTGAATTGAATGTATATTCGTATTGTTTTTATAATTTAGAAAAATGTTCCATAATTCATTTTTGATGTGTAGGATTCGTCGCCACCTCAATCAGATGCATAAGGGGACTAGTATGACTCGAATACTATAGATATGGACTTTAACAGCATGAAAAATGGGCATTTACATCTTTAAAAAACATTATTATCCTCGATCCTATTAAAACGGGGTCTCTTTTATCATTACTAAAAAATACTAATAAAGGCCCCTTTTATCAGAATTGATAAAAGAGGACATTTATCAGTATGAAAATACGGGTGATAAATGGGACCTTTATCGACAATGTTTTTAGCACTGATAAAAGTCAAAAAAAAAAATCTTAAAATGAATTTATTTTTCAACAAATTTGATGGTGGGACATCCACACTTTTATCAGCACTCAATCCCCCTTTTATTAGTGCTATTATAGCCTCCCCAAAATTTTAACAATTCTACGAATCCCTCCACCCTTTAACAACCATTGGGACCTGCATCACTCATTCGTGTGCGCCCCTACCTTTTATGGTTTTGAAACTGAGATGTACTCCTCATAATATCGCTCCATTTCCAATCCACTATATCATTTTCTTATGTATTTTATTATATATCTATATATTTATATTAATTTTTTTTTATTTTTTTATCCATATATTTATATTTGTATATAAATATTTAATTACATATAAAAAATATGTTCTTTGTGTGTGTGTGTGTGTGTTTATAAATACATACTTAGATATATATTTATTTATTTATATATTTGTGTCGATCTATAAATATAATAATAAACATTTATATTTATTTAAATATATTATATATTAATATTTATATACTTATATTAGAGTATATAAATAAATATATATTGGTTTGTCAATGCACATACAAATATATATATATATATATATATAAACATTATATATACAGTAATTGTATATGTATATACATTTATATATATATATTTATTTTAAATAAAATGAAAATTATTTTTTATTTAGATATGTTTAATTTATTTATAAATCAACATTACTTGTAAATTGGTTTACATATATATTTATAAAACTAATTTTTTATGTCGGAATATATACAAAATATGTATATATTAATATATATTAGATTATAAATAAAACTAAAATATGACAAATGATAAACTTTTAAAATATTACTATCAATATGAATGTAATAATTTTGAATAAATTTTTTCCCCACTGAAAACGTGAAAATCCCCTCTTAAACGAAGCTAGAAGTACATTATATGTAAATTTTTTTGGATACAACAACTAAAAACTCAGTTTTAAATGCCTTATATGGTCTTTTTGGGCCTTGTGAAAAATTAATAGAAAATTCCTCCCTATCATTAATTTGAATATGTCATTTCAAGATTCAATTTTATATGTGGTATAGCTAAAATGGACACACTGATCAAAAGTAATTTCCCCTTTATGAACACATTTTTTAACATTGTTAAAGGGTGGTGCTGTGTAAATTTGTTTCGGTGGTAGTGATACATGTGTGTCCTTTTATTTAAAATTGAAATTTTAAAAATATATTCTTTGATAATTATGTTTAATTTATTTCTTTATAGTATTATTAAAATAAGAATTGCTTTCTTATAAAGGAGAATTCTTTTTCTCCGGTTGGGTGGATTGTTTGAAATCTAATACCATGGTCATTATTTTTTGAGAGGGGGTCACAAGTGACAAATAAAATTAAACATTGATGTATTTAAATTTTTGTCAATATTAAATTAAAATGTAATTGTAGAAAATATTGTTTGAAATATAAATATATTTTTTTTATTTGTAATGAAAATTTTATTTCAAATAAATTATGAATTTTTATATTGTTGCATTTTCATATAGGTGTTTTTGGTGCAGTCTGTTGTTAATCAAACAACACAATGCAACAGTAGGGAATTTTTTAGTGTTAATGAAAACAATGATAAAGGGGTTATCATTTTAATGACATTGACGAAAAAAAAATATTTTTTTAACAATGTTAAATCTCTTTGTGCTGTGTTAAAATTTATATCTGTTGTAGTGGTAATTCAATTTTATTTGGAGTGACAATGATAACCTTATACAGGAATAAAATGAAAAATATTTGAAGACATTGTGTTCATAAATCCAATGAGTATGTGTTGCGTCTCTAGATGAAGGAGGAATTAAATTCAGGATATACTAGGATTACAACCATATATCACCATGGATTTCATGTAGATGTGATGATCAGTTGTTTAAAAAATAAAAAATTATTTTTAAAATTGTGAAAAATAAAAAAAAAATTCATATTCTCCATAAATAATTTCAAGAGTAAAAAACAAGTAAATAACTATTTTTCATAAAGATATATTCAACAAAAAATATCATTCAATATAAAGAATATGATTTTTATTAAAAAATATAATAACTAATTCTTCATTAATAATATTCAAATAAAAAATTTACAAGTAATCAAATATTCTCTTAAAAAATAAAAATATTTTTTAAAAAATAAAATAAGAAACTAAATTTTATTTATGAAAAATTGATAAAAATTTCACTTTTAAATTATATATAATAAAAAATATATATTCCTAATTAAAAAATATTGTATCAAAAAAATTTGATCCTCTATAAAATATTAAAAAAACATCCATATATTCTTCTTAAAAAATTAATTAAAATAAATTCTTTTATTTTTTTTAAAAATTAAATATCCATTTTGTTTATGATGAATTTGGGAATTAAAAATGAATTTTATTCTTTTATATTAAGATAAATAAAAAATTTACCTTATCTAAATGATCCCATCTTAAATTTAAAATATAAATAATAGCCTTTTCCATTCCACAAAAATTAAAAATTTCAACTAAAAAACATAAAATAAAAATAAAACTTCATCATTTTCCATTTAAAATTACATTAGAATAATGGTTATCTATTTATTTTTTAACAAATTATATTTAATTATTTTTTTTAAATTATTTTTAATTAAAGTAGATTTATTTTTATTTTTAAATTTCTTGATTTTAGTTTAAGGATATTTTAATTTTTTAACAGAAATTCAAAAAACTATGATTTTTTAAGTGAAAGGGGGATATTATATGTTTAATAAATAATAATTTTTGTGTATGATTTTTTCAAGGAATTATTTTTAAGATAATATATATATATTATGTGATTTATTTCCATTTAATTTAATTTGATTCTTGAAAATTTTTTGTCATTTAATTTTTTAAAATGAAAAAAATTGAGTTGATTTGTTGATATGGGATATGTAAAAATACTTTTACAAAATCGGGTCCTGGAATGTGTGAAGGATGTTCACAGAAGCCACAGTTTTAGTCAAAAAATATTCAATAAGTTATTGAATAAATATTTTAACATCCTTAATTTTTTTTATATAATAGGTTGATTTTTGATACTGATTAAAATTAATTTTTATGTATATAATATGTATTATATAATATAAAATTAATAATATATATTTGGAAGAATTAATAAACTTTAAGAGGCGGTTTTATATCTAAAATGATGTTAAAAATAAAATTATGAAAAAGAAATTGCATACATATATTAGTTTTAATTACATGTTTAATTTTAAAATAATAAATGACGTCAACGCCAATGTTTAAAATGTTTGTCTATGTTACATCCAGGGATATAAAAATATATATACACCAAAGGACTTGGTGTGTTGGTGTGGTATCTTCATGCACAACTGCATGCCTATGTAAATATTATTAGGACTTATTAACCCCAATCCATGAGGCAAGGGTTTCCCACAAACATATATTTAACACAACATACCCCTTCAAAATCGGTGTTTGATAACCCAATAATATCCCTCTCACATCCACTAGATCGATAAACATAGAATATTTTTCAGTGATCAGGAAATTCAATGTGCTAAAATTAAACTATACAACAATCACAACTACGAAAATGGGTTTTATCTATGCTAAAAAAACATTATCACCGCTTAAAAAGTGTTGATAGTCAAGGTGATATTAAAAGAGGGTCCCTTTTATCTACAGAACAAAAGAGTTGATAAATGACCCTTTTATCAGTGCTAAAAAATCACTGATAAAATTTAAAAAATTTAAAAAAATTAAAAAAATTGTAAATCAAATGGTAGACCCATCCCTTTTTAATAGGACTTGACCCCCTTTCAATGGTTCTAGTAATCCCCACCTAGGTGCACGAAAACCACCAATTTAACTGTGCTAGTCGCACACTCCCCACCCTTTAACAGTGCAAGAACCTCCAACACCTACCAGAACACCCTTGACTCCTCTTGGATTAGAACTTATGAAAGATATAATACACTAGACTGATAAAGCCCTACTAACCCACACACCAGCGTTGTCTCCGCCTCAATTCCACGGCCTCTATGTCCACACTGATGAAGGTCAGCCACAAAGAATTCCCACCTCAACCACATACCACCACTACCAAGACCACACACCGTGACCGCGCTCTGCCCCGCCATGACCGCCCCTCACGTCATAACATCCACATCCTACCTCAACCACACTCTGTCTCTGCTATGAAATCCTAGAGTGATTTTACCATGCGTTTTCCTCTACACTGAAACATCCACATCCCGACTCTACCGCGTTCTTCCTAATCTATGACCTCGCAGAGCAACCATATTGTGCTTTACCACACATGTCACACATCCAAATCCCGCCTCAACCACATTCCACCTCCACTAAGACCTCCCTGATTGGTATAACTTATGGATCTCCTTAGTCACCCCATGGGAGTGTTCTTATGTGAGGGTGGAGGATTGGACACCACCCACCATTGTAACCATTATTAAAAACATTGCCTAATGGAGAATCCTTTCTTATGATAATCATTGGACTATTAGAATAGGTTGGATAAGATCCAGTACATTGCATGTTGGGATGTTCATTCATGAATATTGGGTGCCCTGGGGAGTTAGGGTATGTTTGGGATCCGCTTTCTTGGGTACCCCTAGGGAGTTATGATTTTCGGTGCGTGAGTTATGGTACCTTCGATATTTCCGTGCTTGGGTACCATCGAGGAGTTTTCTAAGGTGACTAGGATGGTTGTACACCGCCTTCCATAAAAATAATCCACATGTTTCGTCACCCTGATGTTCTATAGTTCTGGGGTTTGGGTACGTTTTATATCTCCATTCATAGGTACCATGGGGAAGTGCTCCTAGGTGAAGGGGAATTTTGGACAGGGTCCCTTGTAGGATTCTTCCATTTTCACCTGGGATAAGATCAACACATTGGTGATAACCTTTTCTATTAAAGGCCTCAATGTCAGCTTCATCAGGGGTCACGAGACTCCAAGTGACTACTCTTGATTTATTGACAGTTTCTAATGATATTCCTCCAAAACATGACTTCCACCAGGTTCCGATCATTCATCTCTGTAACATCTTCATTATTATCATCAGGGGGTGACGGGTTTTAGAGATAATGGGTAATCAAGACTGAGGCTTGGAGTTTGAAAACACAGCCTCCACCATTATATAGTAACATATTCCATTATATTTTCTTTCCCTCTACAAACATTCCTCCTGTACATTAATAGCTAGAATAGTGGGATAGACAAATCTTTTGTTTATAACACCGATTGATATCTTGGAATTAGAAAACCCTATTTTTTTAATTATACTATATTTATTAAATGAATATAAAAAAATAGTAAAAATATCCAATTTATTTATGTATTTTGAGTATTGTTCATATTAAATTTATTAACAAAATATAAATTCTAAATCATATTAAATTGATTATTGTTAACTGAATAATGATTTATTTTAAAATGTAAATAAAATTTAAAAAAATATTTGTTTTCATTGATATCAATTGATTTTACATTTATAAATAATGTTTAAAATTAAAAATAATAGAAGTCTCTTTAATTAAACCAGTTTGGGTATATTTCAAACTATAATTGAATATATTTAAAAAAGATGAGTAAAAAATAAATGGGTTATAAATGGGTTATGGATTGAAATAAATTAAACGAGTTGGGATTTTATTATCCCATATTTCATGGGTACTTGACGAGTCAAATCCCTAATTTTGGGTGTTTTTTAATGAACATTTTCAACCAACTATAAAAGCTATAGATTTTAATAATTTTGTTAAATTTGAATTTATTAGTATATAATAGATTTTTAGAATAGTTGACTGACAAATAATATTTAATGTTGAATTTAATTCAATAATATAACATTTCACTCACATCAACCTTTATACAATATTTAATATATATATATATATATTTGTTATCTTGTAATTTTTTATCTAACCACTCGTAAATGGAAATAAAGTTTTATAGAGATTACCCCCCCAATCTGTAATGGTGCTTAGGGCTGGGAAAATAAGTGGTTAAAAGAACTATTAATTGAAAAACTAATAAAGAAGAACCAAAATTTTATACTAAAATGATTATTTGTTAGTAAAAAAATTAATTGGTTAATAACCAATTCTTTGTTGGGTTTTTATAAATTTTAATAACTAACGTTGATAAAATAACTAAATTTATATTTATTTTTTTTGTAATTAAATATTTTAAATAACTAATGAGACATATTATAACAAGAAAATAGTACATTTTTTTATAAATTTATATGTATTTTTAAATTTTTTTTTTATAAAATATATGTATTTATATATAATTTTTAGTTTATGTTCAAAATAATTAGGGTTGAATTTTTAAAAAATTTAATGTTTTTTTACATTATTTGGCTTCCTCCAATGATAAACCATTGTACAATGGATTTTCCACCCGATAATACCGATTTTTATCTTAGTAGCAGTTCATAAAAATTAGAAAATTTTTAATTTAAATGTTATATAATTCACATATGATAATTTATATTGTTAATTACTATATATATTAATGATATTATCAGTTATACTACTAATTAAATTATTAATGATTAGATTTTAAATTTTAAATTAATTATTAATTTTTATTTTTATTTTTAATTAATAATTATATTGTGAATTATTAATTACATTGTTAATTAAATATTGTTATAAATTATAGTATCAATTACTGAATATATTAATGATATTATAAGTTATTAATTTTCTTTATTATTTAAATAATTGTAAATAAATATATCATTAAACAAATATGAAAATTTTATATTGAAAACAAAAACATTGATTCATACTAGTCACATAATGTGTTGGATTGACATGTAGTCAATTCAGACACATCATAAATGAGTTATGTATCCAATATAAGAAAATCATCGTTTAGAGAGAGTTATTTTTTTGATTCGGAGAAAGTTTAAACCACTACTAAAGTTGGTGTAGGAATCCAACACATTGGGATTCCTTCCATTCACTACCATAGATATGGGAAAGTGATGCACTAGGTTTTATCAGTGAAAATAAGAAAGCGTTGATAAAAGGGGTGCATTTTTCATCACTGGATAAAAGTGCTGATAAATCTAACGTTTATCAGTGATAACCAAAATGCTGATAAAGGTGTACCCTTTATCAATGCTTTGTTTAGTGATAATAAAGGGGGGAATTTATTTATTTTTTAAATAAAATACTCAAACCTTAGATATCATCCAATTCAAAATTACATAATTCCAAAGGAAAAGATGAAATCCAGCAATTAGGCACCCAATGATTCTCAATAGCAGCAAAAAAACCACATGATTGCCCTATCTTCTTATAATGGAAAAAACAAGAGAAAAAAGGCACCAAAGATTTGATGATGTCGACAATGGACACATAGGCTTGGTGGCCACCTCTATCCTCTTTTAGTTCGTTGATGATAACTTAACAATCAAATTCGACCACAACATCTATCCATCCAAGAGACAAGATGAACTGCAAACCCTTCCAAATAGTCATATCCCTTTCCATAGGAGGAGACCAACCCACAATGTATGAGGAATGATGAACAGAAATAATAGAGCCAACATGATCCCGAAGGATTCCCATAAGGTCAACAAAACCATCCCATGGTGTCATTGTAACAGCCCAAGATTTTATAAAAAAATATTCTTTTTAATTTTATTAATGTCTTGTGTTGTACGCTACACCAAAAGGAGCTTGCACAACACACATATTTGACTTGACTTGCATTACACGCAATCGCGACCTTCCTCGATAGCATGTGTAGTACGCAATACCGAGTTTCACTAAACAACGATATGCTATAAAAATATTATTAAAACTAGCCGTTATGAATAGTAATAACCATTTTTTGAAATTTTGTAAATTTTATTTTTCAAAATGGAATTCATTTTTGGATTCGTAATATCGAAATTAGCTTAGGGTGAAATTTTGGTACTTTTCGGATAACTTTCATATTCTGATGAATAGTGAAAATTACTAAATTTTAATTAAAAACAACTTTTTTAATCGAAATAATTAATTGTGATAAATTATTAATTTGAGTGGTTTTAAAGTATATTTAGAATATATTTTTACAATTCAATACAATGTTGGTCATTGTATGTAATTTTACATTTAAACCAGACATAAACAAGTGTCAATCTTTTGATAGATATTGTTTCTTAAAAACACGCTATTTGTTTTAACAGCGGGATTTAATTATAAAATTAATTAATGCAACATCTATGTTATGAATATGGTAAAATAGACTTCATTTTTGAATTCGGAATGTGAAATATAGCTTAGGATGAAATTTTAGCATTGTTCTGAAAAACATCAATTTTTGATGAATAGTGAAACTACTAAGTGGTAGGTTAAAAACTGAATTTTTCATAAAACTTAATTTTTCCGCTTTTGTGAATGGAATTTCGAAAATCCGAGAGACACGGTTAATATCAAGGACTAAAATGTGGTTCAATGAGATGAAAATAATTTTTTGGTGAATAGTAACTTTTTACTTTTTTTACCGCGGTTAATAGTAAATAGGGTAACTAAGGGTAAATATGATATTACTATTACCCTAACACATGTCCTAATTCCATTGGACAAGTGTAATTCGACCAGAAACAAACTTAGGAATAAAATATGACCATTTAGGCCCACTTGGATTAGATTAGGACATTTATTATTAATTTATTTAAAGAAGGGTTAAAATAGTTAAAATCAAAGTTTAATAAGTAAATCATTTTTAATATGGGGTTATACATAAGATAAATTCGATTGTAAATATTCATTATAAATATAAAAAGATTTCCTACATGATGGTATTTTATTTGTAATTTTTAGACATCATATAATTTAATTTATTTATGACACAACGATGATGCAGTAATTATCGTTTTAATGAAATATTGACATAATTGATGTTATAAGCACAAAAATAAATGTAATTTGAGATTTTGAATGAATTCGACTAATTTTCTAGGTTACTATGATATAGTAATGTTGATTTAATCAACTTGGTTCGAACATTTAATTCTGTTATGACTTTCACAAAAATCATATATTAAATAGTGTCAAAATTGACACAAAATAGTTTTTAAATCAAATATTATATTATTAATTGTCATTTTATTCCTAAAAATCTAAGGTTCGGCCAAATGACTTAGATAAGGATATATATATTAATAATAAACAATTTGGGGTTCGTTTGGCATGTTATAGTAAGTTTATTAACCATATAGTGAAAGAAAACAAAAAGACACGGTAAAAGATAAATTATTTAACTTAGAGTTAAATCTAATTGATAAGGTTTAAAATAATATCCAAACATGTCTAAATTTGATTGGTTGATGAGATTACAACCCTATCTCATCTAATCTTCGAATATGAGTCATTTTTGGAGGTTTTTAAGTGGGGTTAGATTTATTATAAATTAATATTTTTAAGAATTCCTAAGGTGCCCCTCTCCTCCCCTATAAAAGGACACCTCCTCCCCCTTCCTCCTCACACCAATTTGAGCATTCAAGCTCGGCCAACCCCTGCCAAAATCTCTTCTCCACTTCCCTAGCAACATCCTAGAGGTTCTGGTCTTCCTCAAAGACCAATTCTAGTGCCCTAAGAGGAGGTCTCAAAGAGGCACTTCAAAGAAGAGGTAATTACCGTTACCAATTCTTTCATCTTTATTTCTTCTTCCACTTCTTCTTCTTAGGTTGTTTCATTATGAAGTAATAACATCAGTATCACTCATATACTGATATGTTATTATAAGTATGAAACAACCCTATTTCACCATCTATCCATCCTACGGAAAAAGAAATCACCGCGCGTGCGTACGTACGGAATACCGTCTCCACGCTGTGGTGTAATCTATTTTCCACCACCACCTTACATGGATGGGTATAATGGTGTAAAGAATTACTATACATAGTTATTACAACATCATATTGATTCTGATATATTGTATAATCCACTCCAATTCAATTCAATATTTATAGAAATGATATCATCACTCGTGCGTACGTACGGACTACCGTCTCCACGACGCGATGAGATTCATTCTCCATGTTAACCATTTAAGAATGATTATAATGTATATATAAGAAATAATAATGAAATATATGACATTATAAAGCTACTGGATTTATGTATATATATACATATGTATGTCATCTACTTACTTCCATTTCAAGACAATAAGGAAAGAAAAACAGCGTTCATGCGTACGTACGGACTACCGTCTCCATGAACGGTGTTTTTCATTTTATTTATCTATCTATTATATATATATATATAATGAATATATATGATATATAAATCATATTTTATATTCTGGAAGTAATTAAATCATGAAATAGGTAATAATGATGTCAAGAACAACAAGTCAAAACACCTACGATAAATGAAATGATTTTACCCAAAATGCTTCTTTAACATGGAATTTACAAAAGAACGGGTAATATAATATCATAAGTGAACCATATATGATAACATAACAATGAATATGATTCTGGAATAAGTAAATAACATGATTTAAATAATTATACAGGAGGTTTGGACACTTACAAAGCAAATCAGACATAAGGTAAGGGAAATATCACAATCTCATTTTTATCCGAGATTGTTTATTCGTATGTATTTACTGGGGTGTATTTTATCATCCACATCCATGTTCCCTCAATATGTAATATTATTTCCATCCACCTACAATTGTTTAAATCCAATTTTACCCTTCTATGAGTTTTTAGTAAAGGATATGAAAGGAATCTTTTTTCGTTTTTCGTACGAGGTACTTTTTGACTTTTCCGAAAAAAGTACGAAGAATGTTTTTTTTAACTTATATGGCACGAATGGATTTATACTGTTTTATAAAGCCTTATTTTCATGAAGCTTCCTCTAAAATATTTCATGTCTATTTTCAATAAAATCTCTTTCTTTTAAAATTGCATGATGTTTTGTGAAAAGAAATTGATTTTGAAGAAGAAAGGATATTTTCCTCAAGAATTCAATTCAAGTGTTTTATCAAAATTATTTTCCATATAAGATAATAAAGGGTTCTGTTTCTATCCATATTTTTACATTGATTTGACTATGTTGTGATGGAATTATGTTTATGAATTCCTTTATCTTATATGAATGGTTTTATGATGTCATGTTGTTTAAGAATCCCATTTTTATTACATGGGTTATGCAATGATGTATGATTTATGATTTTGTGGCACACATAAGAAAGGATTCATTAAGAGATGCGTGGGACCTATATCTCCCTCCAATGCATTGGGTAAAGATTTCATATCTCATGAGATAGACATGGCTGGAATGGTAGGTTATACCAGTTCAGTGAAACAGGTCTGAAACGAGGATTACTCGATTCAGAAAGGGACTTTGTCCACTAAGATAGTCTTGGAAATGAGTCTTGACTAACTAGAAATGATTCTCTATGATTATGTGTGTATGCCACAATGAGTAATGTTTTAAGTAAGGGTTTCATTTTCACTACTATGATTTATCCCATGTTATGAAATTATGCTCTCTTTTGCAGGTTAAGATTTCCAAAAATGTTATGTTCTTATGAAAATTATGTGATTGATATTTCTTTTGTTTACCCTTACTGAGCATTTGAGCTCACCAATTTATGTTTTCTTTTCCCCAGGATATAAAGAAATGTTTTAGGTAAAAAAAAAAGGAAGATATTTGTGGGAGATTTTGAAGATCTTTCACCAGGATTAGAAGATTACGTTCCGAGTTTCCAAAGACACTAAACTATTACGATCCTTGTGTGTGTATTTTTGTTATGTATTAAGTATTCCGCAAAAGTAATGTAATGTTCATGTACGATAAGCTTCGGGTCTCTACATTTGGTATCAGAGGAAAGGTTTAGTCAACCTTTGGAAACTAGGATGCGAAAACGTTAGTGAGATCCCTAGAGATATTTCTAAGGTATGTCTAGGGATGTCCCTAAGGATAAGTATACGTATAGGTTATAGTACTAGAACTACGCTAACGATCATAGAATTAAACCTAAGATGTTAGATGTTCAAGGTATTCCCCCTTTATTATGTTGTTTTCCCTAGCATGATTTTTTCCTCTCACGCTATTCTTTTTGGGTTTTAGAAAATGGCTGGAAACAAGGTGATTCACGATAATGGAGGAAATGATGGACAATGGAATGATATTATTTATGAGCAACCAAATGAATTGGGATTTGGAAGTCCAAACATCATTATTATTCCGAATCAGCAATCTCATAATATGATCAATAAAGTAAAATTTTGTAAGTTTCCTGACTCGGCTAATAAGAGAAAGATGGAATTTCATGATAATGATAGAGGAAAGAAAGTTCAATTTCCCCTATGTAAATCTTGTGGAAAGAGGCATCAAGGAGAATGTTTCAAAGGAACTGGAAGATTCTTTGGGTGTGGAAAAGAAGGACACAAAGCCAGTAAGTGCAAAGGAAAAGGTTCAGTTAACACCAGGGATGAGGATAATGGTATTGCTACGACTTCAACAATGGTTAAGTGTTTTAAATGTGGAATGTATGGGCATTATGCAAACAAATGCCCTAAGGGAAAGACTCATGAAGAGAATCAGTATGGTCATATGGGTAGTATTTATGTGGATGATGATGAAGAGACTACAAATGATATGTGAGATGAAAGAATTTTTGAAGTTCGGTCAATGGTTTGAGAATGTAGTGGAATGATTACATGTTTATCATGTGTAATTTTGGAATAAAGAGACATCTATGGATTGTTACACTGTTGTCTTTCCTTTATTTTTGAAAGTGTATGATTAATGTTACCAGTATCCATGAAAGGTTATCCAGATAATTTTGGAATGTAGATGATATGCGCATAATGAAGGGATAAGGAGAAAATTAAATGTTTGATAGTATTCATGAGCTCATGATTGATATAAGGACTAAGTGATATCATGGTTTGAGTATATAGAATTTTGAGGATTTTGGTATGTGGAAAGTGTTAACTTTTAACTGCACTCATGTTTTCACTAAGGTATTCAAGAGAATACACGATTAAGGACTTTGAATGTTTGGAATGTGACCAACAAGACATATCTTATGATATGTGGGGATCAACGACAGTATTAAATCTCTGGTAATCGATGTCACTATATTATGAGAGTGGACTGCAGTATTATGTATAAGCCTAAAGATTAGACTGGATTATGTTGGACATAAGTTAGTATTGTTTAAGGATAGAAGATTTTCGATATTATTGATGGGATGTTATAGTAACGTAGTTTTAGAAAAAGGGACAACCTGCAGGACGGGCGACAACCCATCGCTTCGGACAAGGCTGTAGGAATCGAACCCACAACCGAAGTACGACTGGCCTTTATCGCCTACCACTGGCCTACCGAAAGTCCCTGTTTAGTAGAAACTAGTTTTATTATATTAAGCAGCATGATATATGAAGTATAAGTCCATTTTAGGAACCATATATGATTAATCTCGCTATAGAATGACTTATGTATATTTAATAACTTTTGCTAACCTTTTGTTTGAGACAGATGGAATGAACAGTCATTCTATCACATGATCTGCTAACACTTCACAAATAACAAATTCAACTTAATTTATTTAAGAGATGAAGTAGAAGTTGTTCAAGGCATGAACAAAAGTGAGATTGTACCAAAATAAAGTAAGTATTTATTCTAAGCAAATTTTCAACTTTAGGGAAATGATCTTGAAAACCAAAAATGTTGTCCTAGTGATCTTATACCTAATGAATCAGATGGTACCTTATATCATCACAAATCTATGGATTTGTGATTACTGGCTTTTCCATAGCCATGTTCTCTACCACTCTCCATCAGAACATGATGGTTAGATTTCTCTTCCATATCCATATTTTTACCCAGCGATTAGTTTATTTGGGTAATCGTTACATTTCATACTTTAGTTTTTAAAGCCATGTTTTTGTATTTCTTTTTACGATGTGGGATTCTATTAAAGAATCTTTCGAATAGTAAACCATTTATAACCCCGACGAATTTCGAGGGCGAAATTCATTTTATGGGGGGTAGAATGTAACAGCCCAAGATTTTATAAAAAAATATTCTTTTTAATTTTATTAATTTCTTGTGTTGTATGCTACACCAAAAGGAGCTTGCACAACACACATCTTTGACTTGACATGCATTACACGCAATCGCGACCTTCCTCGATAGCATGTGTAGTACGCAATACCGAGTTTCACTAAACAACGATATGCTATAAAAATATTATTAAAACTAGCCGTTATGAATAGTAATAACCACTTTTTGAAATTTAGTAAATTTTATTTTTCAAAATGGAATTCATTTTTGGATTCGTAATATCGAAATTAGCTTAGGGTGAAATTTTGGTACTTTTCGGATAACTTTCATATTCTGATGAATAGTGAAAATTACTAAATTTTAATTAAAAACAACTTTTTTAATCGAAATAATTAATAGTGATAAATTATTAATTTGAGTGGTTTTAAAGTATATTTTGAATATATTTTTACAATTCAATACAATGTTGGTCATTGTATGTAATTTTACATTTAAACCAGACATAAACAAGTGTCAATCTTTTGATAGATATTGTTTCTTAAAAACACGCTATTTGTTTTAACAGCGGGATTTAATTATAAAATTAATTAATGCAACATCTATGTTATGAATATGGTAAAATAGACTTCATTTTTGAATTCGGAATGTGAAATATAGCTTAGGATGAAATTTTAGCATTGTTTTGAAAAACATCAATTTTTGATGAATAGTGAAACTACTAAGTGGTAGGTAAGAAACTGAATTTTTCATAAAACTTAATTTTTCCGCTTCTGTGAATGGAATTTCGAAAATCCGAGAGACAGGGTTAATATGAAGGACTAAAATGTGGTTCAATGAGATGAAAATAATTTTTTGGTGAATAATAACTTTTTACTTTTTTTACCGCGGTTAATAGTAAATAGGGTAACTAAGGGTAAATATGATATTACTATTACCCTAACACATGTCCTAATTCCATTGGACAAGTGTAATTCGACCAGAAACAAACTTAGGAATAAAATATGACCATTTAGGCCCACTTGGATTAGAATAGGACATTTATTATTAATTTATTTAAAGAAGGGTTAAAATAGTTAAAATCAAAGTTTAATAAGTAAATCATTTTTAATATGGGGTTATACATAAGATAAATTAGATTTTAAATATTCATTAGAAATCTAAAAATATTTCCTACATGATGGTATTTTATTTGTAATTTTTAGACATCAAATAATTTAATTTATTTATGACACAACGATGATGCAGTAATTATCGTTTTAATGAAATATTGACATAATTGATGTTATAAGCACAAAAATAAATGTAATTTGAGATTTTTTATGAATTCCACTAATTTTCTAGGTTACTATGATATAGTAATGTTGATTTAATCAACTTGGTTCGAACATTTAATTCTATTATGACTTTCACAAAAATCATATATTAAATAGTGTCAAAATTGACACAAAATAGTTTTTAAATCAAATATTATATTATTAATTGTTATTTTATTCCTAAAAATCTATGGTTCATCCAAATGACTTAGATAAGGATATATATATTAATAATAAACAATTTGGGGTTTGTTTGGCATGTTATAGTAAGTTTATTAACCATATAGTGAAAGAAAACAAAAAGACACGGTAAAAGTTAAATTATTTAACTTAGAGTTAAATCTAATTGATAAGGTTTAAAATAATATCCAAACATGTCTAAATTTGATTGGTTGATGAGATTACAACCCTATCTCATCTAATCTTCGAATATGAGTCATTTTTGGAGGTTTTTAAGTGGGGGTAGATTTATTATAAATTAATATTTTTAAGAATTCCTAAGGTGCCCCTCTCCTCCCCTATAAAAGGACACCTCCTCCCCCTTCCTCCTCACACCAATTTGAGCATTCAAGCTCGGCCAACCCCTGCCAAAATCTCTTCTCCACTTCCCTAGAAACATCCTAGAGGTTCTGGTATTCCTCAAAGTCCAATTCTAGTGCCCCAAGCGGAGGTCTCAAAGAGGCCCTTCAAAGAAGAGGTAATTAACGTTACCAATTCTTTCATCTTTATTTCTTCTTCCACTTCTTCTTCTTAGGTTGTTTCATTATGAATTAATAACATCAGTATCACTCATATACTGATATGTTATTATAAGTATGAAACAACCCTATTTCACCATCTATCCATCCTACGGAAAAAGAAATCACCGCGCGTGCGTACGTACGGAATACCGTCTCCACGCTGTGGTGTAATCTATTTTCCACCACCACCTTACATGGATGGGTATAATGGTGTAAAGAATAACTATACATAGATATTACAACATCATATTGATTCTGATATATTGTATAATCCACTCCAATTCAATTCAATATTTATAGAAATGATATCATCACTCGTGCGTACGTACGGACTACCGTCTCCACGACGCGATGAGATTCATTCTCCATGTTAACCATTTAAGAATGATTATAATGTATATATAAGAAATAATAATGAAATATATGACATTATAAAGCTACTGGATTTATGTATATATATACATATGTATGTCATCTACTTTCTTCCATTTCAAGACAATAAGGAAAGAAAAACAGCGTTCATGCGTACGTACGGACTACCGTCTCCATGAACAGTGTTTTTCATATTATTTATCTATCTATTATATATATATATATAATGAATATATATGATATATAAATCATATTTTATATTCTGGAAGTAAGTAAATCATGAAATAGGTAATAATGATGTCAAGAACAACAAGTCAAAACACCTACGATAAATGAAACGATTTTACCCAAAATGCTTCTTTAACATGGAATTTACAAAAGAACGGGTAATATAATATCATAAGTGAACCATATATGATATCATAACAATGAATATGATTCTGAAATAAGTCAATAACATGATTTAAATCATTATACAGGAGTTTTGGACACTTACAAAGCAAGTCGGACATAAGGTAAGGGAAATATCACAATCTCATTTTTATCCGAGATTGTTTATTCGTATGTATTAACTGGGGTGTATTTTATCATCCACATCCATGTTCCCTGAATATGTAATATTATTTCCATCCACATACAATTGTTTAAATCCAATTTTACCCTTCTATGAGTTTTTAGTAAAGGATATGAAAGGAATCTTTTTTCGTTTTTCGTACGAGGTACTTTTTGACTTTTCCGAAAAAAGTACGAAGAATGTTTTTTTTAACTTATACGGCACGAAAAGATTTATACTGTTTTATAAAGCCTTATTTTCATGAAGCTTCCTCTAAAATATTTCATGTCTATTTTCAATAAAATCTCTTTCTTTTAAAATTGCATGATGTTTTGTGAAAAGAAATTGATTTTGAAGAAGAAAGGATATTTTCCTCAAGAATTCAATTCAAGTGTTTTATCAAAATTATTTTCCATATAAGATAATAAAGGGTTCTGTTTCTATCCATATTTTTACATTTATTTGACTATGTTGTGATGGAATTATGTTTATGAATTCCTTTATCTTATATGAATGGTTTTATGATGTCATGTTGTTTAAGAATCCCATTTTTATTACATGGGTTATGCAATGATGTATGATTTATGATTTTGTGGCACACATAAGAAAGGATTCATTAAGAGATGGGTGGGACCTATATCTCCCTCCAATGCATTGGGTAAAGATTTCATATCTCATGAGATAGACATGGCTGGAATGGTAGGTTATACCGGTTCAGTGAAACAGGACTGAAACGAGGATTACTCGATTCAGAAAGGGACTTTGTCCACTAAGATAGTATTGGCAATGAGTCTTGACTAACAAGAAATGATTCTCTATGATTATGTGTGTATGCCACAATGAGTAATGTTTTAAGTAAGGGTTTCATTTTCACTACTATGATTTATCCCATGTTATGAAATTATGCTCTCTTTTGCAGGTTAAGATTTCCAAAAATGTTATGTTCTTATGAAAATTATGTGATTGATATTTCTTTTGTTTACCCTTACTGAGCATTTGAGCTCACCCTTTTATGTTTTCTTTTCCCCAGGATATAAAGAAAGGTTTTAGGTAAAAAAAAGGAAGATCTTTGTGGGAGATTTTGAAGATCTTTCACCAGGATTAGAAGATTATGTTCCGAGTTTCCAAAGACACTAAACTATTACGATCCTTGTGTGTGTATTTTTGTTATGTATTAAGTATTCCACAAAAGTAATGTAATGTTCATGTACGATAAGCTTCGGGTCTCTACAGTCATCGTGTTAATATTTTGTTTGAGAGCACCGAATGGGGGGGATTCATCTGAGTATAGGGGAATAAACAGGTGAAGGTGGATGAGCCTCCTCAACATCCACCTCTAAGAGCCCTAGTTATGAATCTTGGAACGCCAGACCCTGTCATCTTTACAAATGTTTTAAAAAATGAATTAATTACGATGAAACCATATAATCTAGGCACAAAAATATTATTAAGGATAATAAAAAAATTTAATAATCAATATTATTCTTTTATATAAAATTATTATATTTATATTCCAAAAATAATTTTTGTTTGAAAACATTAAATAAAAAATATACCTTTATAATTACTATAATTTTTTAATTATTCATATATATATATATATATATATTTAAAAAATAATTATAAATTTCTAATTAAATAAATATATATTTAAATAATTATAATATTAAAATTATTTTTTAAATATAAAATATAATTATTATATTAATTTTTTTTATTATATTTATAAATATAAATAAATACTTTTTAAATTTTCATATTTAGAATTATAATTATAAGTATATATATATATATATTTAAATAAATATATGTTTCCAATGAATTTGGTCAATAAATATATTAATGTGTGAGTATAATTGATGTACATATATGTTATGTATTCATCATGAATGTTCATTTATACATTAATAGTCTTAAAACTCACATTAAGAGAGTTTTAACATCGGTTAATGGATAAACATTGTTAAAGCCATGTTAGTGAGTGTTTTTTACATCGTATATGAAATAAAAGACTTCAAAATGTGTGTTTTAACATCAATTATCAAATAATTTTTCATCACCCTCCTATCAGATGGAATCCTCCCCCTTAGTGTGCTTTCAAACATCATACTGACGTAGTGATTCTTGGTGATGGATTTGTGGACCTTGTGGGAGTTCTCCAGGACAATGAAGACTCTATTATTGTGTCTCATTATTCCACAAACATTGATTATTAGTATCCTACCGTAGCATAGGCCATGTCCATCTCGATGGGTATGAAGTTCATTTCGTCTCTTATCTGGAAGGATATTGTGGTCGAATCTGATTTCCAGGTTATTATCAATGTGATGGAGGAGGATGATGGTAGCCACCAAGCCTTTGGGTCGATTATCAACATCATCAGATCATTGGTTCCATTATTCTCTTCTTGTTGTTTTTCCTTTGTTGGGAGTGTGGAAAATCATGCAGCTCATTTTAGAAGTTCTTTTGGGATTCGTTGAGGGTCAAATAGTTGAATGTCATCTTTTCTCTTAGAGTTATGTACTTTGTATTTGGAGAATATCTATGTTGAGGATTCATTTCAAAAGAAACCTTCAAATCTTTTATAAAATTGAATATATACGAGTTTTTCTTTTCTACTCATTATTTTGATTCCAAATCTCTTGAAACCCTAACATTCATGAAAAATGGTTATGCTCAATCTCTTTCCATCAACTATATTTCTGCCCCTTTGGTATCCATTCCCCTTCTTGTTGCCATGTTCGCACTGATTCACTCACATTCCACCATGATCGTCTTTATTTCTCCCACAAAATTTTCATGCCTTTTATCTCATTCATGTTCCACCATTATAATCCTTTAAAATCAATTTTCATCTAATCCAATTTTTCATTGCTTTAAATTTGAAGATTTCTTATCTAAATTTTTGCTCAATTATTCATGGATCTTCTACATGAATCTCTATCTATTGAAATTTTAACTTTTATATTTTATGTTTAGTATATTTATTGAATATTTTTTTATAAAATATATTCATTCAATTATTTTTTCATACACACAATTTTATCGGTTATAAATTTTCATGATTGTAATTAATTTTTTGTTATAATTTATTTCTAATTATAAATTTCATATGGTTAGAATTTGATTATGGTAATAATTGTTTTTATTTACTCTACTACGTGTATGATCTTTCACATCATGTAAAAATACTTTTAAAAATGATAAAATAAAATTGACAATTGTAACGCTTTTAAAGGGAGGCCCTTTATCAGTGATAGTTTAGCATTGACAAAGGAACCATTTGATACATTGTGTTGTTTGTATAAAAACACCCTAAAAAATCTCATGTACACAAAAACATCTCACCACAAACTTCTATACAGAAAATATATAATTTAATTGAAATACATTATACATCATAATTAAAAAATACACTACCATATACATTTCAATCAATTTTTTGTAGAATTACAGTTACAATTACTATCTGAAAACAATTTCAATCATTAATTTTTGTCTTTGGCACCCATGATCCCATCTCAAAATGGTCTACCCATGGTATTTGTTGCTGAACAAATCACTTCAACCTGGTAAAAATAATCCACTTATATAATAAAACTATTATTATGTTTGTAATATTATAATGAAATAAATTAAACATTATTATGAATGAATACATTATAAAATTCAAAACATTAAATAAAAAACACACTTTGAGTTATAACAGTCACACCATGAATTATATTGAGGTTCATCTATTTCCAAAATGTCTCAAATGAGGTAAATACCATTATAATAATGTATAAAAACAATTCAAACACATTTTCTCAGTTTTGAGTATGTCACTTGTTCTTTTTAATGAAATTATTGTCAATTTTAAATGAAGACTCATTTGTAGTTATACCAATCACAGTGTGTGTGGGATTGAGGTAAAGCTAATACTTTTATATAGAAAATTACTTAAAGGTCATTTTCCTATAGTTTCAAAATAATCTAATTACGTTTGGTGGGTTTTTAGTATGTTACTTGTTATTTCTACTAAAATGTCATTTCAAACTAGAAACATATACTTTGAGTCATACAGGTCACATCATGTGTTTTTTACATGATAATCCTTCTTAAATTCCACAAATGACTTATTAATTGGTCTCCTAAATTATCAATACAAACGGAGCTCATTTTCTTGGTTTTTAGTGAGTGGCATACGTTTTGAACTAAAATGTAAATTTTAAATTATTAACAGTCACATTGAGTCATACCAGTCACACAGTGCATTGTATTGAGATGCATGTTATTCTTAAAAAACTAAAATAACTCGTGTATCAATTCCCTAATGTATCAAAACTATCTAGATTCTTTTTCTTGATTTTCAGTACGTCACTTCTTCCTTATTACTAAAAAATGATGTCAATTTTTAATAATAAGACGCACTTAGAGTCATACCAGTCACATCGTGCCTCATATTGAGGTGTGGATTCTTCTAACACATCCCAAATAACTCATGAATTGTTTATCTAATGTATCAAAACATTCCAAAAACATTTTCATAGTTTTCAGTAATAAACTTCTTCATTTTTCTAAAATTGACATCAATTCTAAATAAAAATACATACTTATTTTCATAAAAGTTACACCATGCATCTTATGCAGGTTAAAATGATTCATACAAGTATATAATGTCTCATCGATTATTTTCCTAAAGTATAAAAACATTTCCAATGTGTTTTCATAGTTTTGAGTAGGTCAGTTGTCTTTTTTACTAAAATTGATGTAAATTGAAAATGAAAAAGATGTAATGGGAGTCATAGTTGTTACATTGTTCCACATATTTAGGTTTGACTAATCAATACAAGTCCCAAATGGTTCATGGATCATTTACCAAATGTATAAAAAAATAGGATTTCATTTTCATGGTTTTCAATACCGAACTTGTTTTTTTACTAAATATGAAGTCAATTTTAAATAAAAAAACACACATGGAGTAATACTGATCACACTGTAACTCGAATTGAGGTGTTGTTGGATTCATACACATCCCAATTAACTCATGTATCATTTTATTATAGTATCAAAACAATAAAAATTAATTTTCTCATTTTATAGTAAGACACTTATTCCTATATCTAAAATTGATATCAATTTTAAATAAAAAGACGCACATGTAGTCATATCGGTCACACCATGAGTCAGATTGAGATTTGGATAAATCGTAGAAATCTATAATTACTCTTGATTATTTTTCCTAAAGTATCAAAACAATTCTAATTCATTCTCATGGATATGAGTAGGTTAGTTTTCCTTTTTACTAAAAATGATGTAAATTTTAAATAAAAAGTATGCACTTGGAGTTATACCGGTCACACCATGCCTCAGATTGAGGTTCAGATGATTTTTACATCACCCAAATGACTGATGGATCATTTACCTAAAGTATCAAAACAATATGAATGAGTTTTATCCGTTTTAAATACATCACATTCTCATTTTTACTAAAAAAATTATGTCAATTTTTAATAAAAAGGTGGACTTAGAGTCATAACTATCACACCATGTCTCAGATTGTTTTGCAGCTAATTCATACACATTTCAACTAACTCATGGATCATTTTTCTACAATATCAAAACAATTATAATGCATTTTTTGGTTTTGATTAAGTCAATTATACTTCTTACTAAAATTGATGTATATTTTAAATAAAAAACACGAACTTGTAGTCATACCAGTTACACCATGCCTTAGATTGAGGTGTGAAAGATTCCTACAGATCCTAAATTACTCATGGATTTTTTCCCTAATGTATCAAGTCAATGCGAAATTTTTTATCATTTTTTAGTACGCAACTTGTTCCTTTTTAATAAAATTGATGTCAATTTTAAATAAAAATACACACTCGGAGTCATACCAGTCACATCCTATGTCATATTGAGCTTTGAATGATTTTTACACGTCCAAAATGACTCATATATCATTTTCCAAAAGTTTTATAACCATAAAAAAATGTTTTCATGTATTTCAGTATGTCCCTTTTCTTTTTTACTAAAATTTCTTTTCAAACTGGAAACACACACTTTGAATTATACTGGTCACATCATATATCATATTAACATGAGACCAATTCCTACACATCACAAATGATTTATGAATCAATATCCTAAAATATATATAATATATGATTGGTTTTGGTTTAATTTCAGTGATTGGCTCATTTTGAAGTAAAATGTCAATTTTAAACTGATAACAAACACTTTGATTCATACTGGTCACATCGTGTGCCAGATTGAGGTGCAACGGATTCTTACAGATCATTAATGTATTATAGGTCATTTTACTAAAGTATCAAAACAATATGAATTATTTTTTTCAGTTTTTAGAATGTGAGTTGTGTATTTTACTAAAATTAATGTCTATTTTAAATAAAATGACACACTTGGATTCATTCCAATCACACCAGGTGTTAGATTGAGGCATTTTTGATTCATACATGACCCAAAGTTTCAAAACAATCCAAACTTCCAAGGAATCCTATAGTATGAGAATAAATTCTTATGTGAGTAATACAAAAAATAAATAAATTAAACATAAATATGAAACAACCCATTACTTCTTTAGAAGTCACATAATATTTCTATTTGTTTACATTCAGTGATCAGGTATGATGCCCATTTGTTTCTAGGAAAATTTATATCATCTTCTGAATATGATTTTTTTTCAAAAGTTATAATATTAATATAAAAGTTTAAATACAAAAAATATTAAATAATATTTCAAATAAATTAGTAAATAACATTGAAAATATCTATTTGGGGATGTATGTTTTTTGATGGAATATGATCTCTCTCATAAATTTACAATCATAATAATCACAATATTTTCCATTTTCTTATTTCATACACTGTATAAATATTGAGGAAAATAATTAATTTGTTTTGATGTGTGTTTTTATAGTGAAATATTATCATATATAATCTAATAATTATGAATTTTTAGTAATTTTCAGGGTACTCGTGCGCAATGATTGTCTTCATGCCCTGATTTAGACAATATTTACACACCACCCTATAATAATAGAATCTTAACTAAAACATAATATAAATTACATAACATGGATTCTATTTCTAAAATGTTTGATGTAGAATATTAAAAATTGAAAAACATTGTCTTATGTGGTCATTTTGTTGGTAATACATGGAGTGAATCCAAGAAATAAATATTTGGTGTATCTAAATTAACCATAATGAGCATCCAGTGTTTCTTAAAAATAAAAAAAGAATAATTAATGAAATAATTGAAAAATGTGTGTGATATAATTATATTAGAATATTTTATCCATGCATCATTAGTATTAAGAAGAGTATTTCATCCCCAAATTTTCATTCAAACGATTTTCCTAGGTATTCTAATATTTCATCCATTTGTTTGGATTTTATTTTGGTTTGGTCTGTATAGGTGATGTGAGGACTAACGAGTGATTCTTTATGGGTAAATCCCTTGAATTTGTATTGACATATGCACCTAAAAAATATGAAATTTATTTACTCAAAGATAACATTGTATGTAATATTTTGGAAAATTAACTCATGAAAACATTCCTCATGATTAAATTTACAAATGAAACTCATAGACATTCATAGTTGAGGATTTCATCTAAATTATTAGAAGAAATTTAGTTAGTAAATTCCTCTCTATACATTTTTTCTTCAAAATGAACTACATGACTACTACCACTTTGTAACTTCTCAACCGTATGAACCATCAATGTTAGTAAATACGAATATTCAATGGGTATGGTAAATGTGCTTTTAGAAGATCTTTTTTATCGGTTGGTTGATCCTATAGGTGTTTTTGAGTTAAACTTTTGTTTCTTCCCATTTCCTTTGTTTTTCAGTAACAATATGAATCGGTTCAGACCTTGTTTCATTAATTGTTAATGTTTTAGTATAAAAAATAAATTGGAAATCAATACCTCTCTGTAGACATGTGTTTTGAAAAGATATGAAGGACCTGAATTTAATGTTCCAACAGTTTGGTCAATATTATGAAAACCCTTCTCATAAATTAGAATAGGTAGCTCAGTGCTCAACTCATTGTCGATCCTAATCAACACTCTCACATGACCTATTGGAATTTTTCTATTTTGTAGCAAGTCATTTTGAATATTGAACACTGTATCCCTCTCTACAATGAAATGGGTGTATGTTGATAGATATAAATCATAGTCATTATCACCCAATATAATATTATTACATGGAAAGGTATCAATGTCTATCTGATTTACATTTAATATAAAAAATTATTAGATCATTTATTACCACGAAAAAGACAACTCATTGAGGTGAATGGCTCACCTCAACGATGGTGGGGGGTGGGGGTGGGTGGGATATTCATGAAATGATTGTTCTTGAGTTACTTGTTTCTCTTTTATTAACCCCATAAATGTTTCTAGTAACTCTCTTTACCATTTTAATGTTTCATCAAGTCTAACTAGTCTTTTTTTTCTTATATATCATTTAATTATCTTTATCCTATTATTTGTTTATCTAAATATATTCAGTGTATCACCCTAAAACTCGCACCTATGACGTGACCATACTGTTGTATCTGCTTCAAGGCCACTGATAGTAGGTGTTCATCTGGTACAGGTGTTGATGATTCCTATGACTAATTCATATAGAAAATATAGCAAAATAAGTAATCATTATTATGTAATAAGGATTTAAATCAAAAAAAATTATGTCATACATACACATGTTTCCCATACTTTTGTGTATTTTCATCTATTAATATCCCGTCTTTATTTACACATTCCTGCTTCCAAAACACATGGCATGAGATGGAAATTGTTTGTGATTTGTATTCATCAATATTCATATAAATAGTGTAACATAATTATTTTTTTGTTTCATGGAATATAAAAGTGTTACTATAGATTTTAAATATATACCAGTTGTTTCAAGTGAAGCATACCCCATCCTTACATTATAGTAGGGGTACGTTGGTTTTTCTGCCCGTCCCTAATCTTCATCACTTTGTTTCTATTTAATAAATAAAAAATTTTGATCAATGTGATGAATACATGTATTTATAAAAAATGTATTATTATCCCCGATGTACATGAAAAGACACAATCGCACAATGTCCAGTAAACACATCTCATACATCATGGGTTATCAGGTGTGCATACCTAAGCAGTGGGTGTGGTTTTATTTTTCTTCAGTATCATTAAGATTATGTCTCATTATAATTGTGTGAAAGCCTCAATAAATCTTTCTAGAAATAATTAATACATATTTCTTATGGGACTCATCTAATATAAATTCACACATCAAGGGATCTTGATGATTAATTCTATGTTTCTTTATTTTATTTTTTAAAAAATATAGAAATTATGTCATAATGTTACCATAATATCATCCCCCGTCAATGTTTTAGTAACGATCCCAACATGGTGCCATGAATCTACATCAATTGGACCACATTACTGAGTGATGATTCTAATGTAACTACTGAATATCACCTTTTTGGGGTTAACATGATGTCCTCATACATTCAATGTGACCTCTTATCTTATGTATTTTATTTTCACCTAAATGATTTTTTCAAACACCATCGAACTACAGAACTCATATTTTTTATTCATCATTATTCCTTCATCACCTACCATTTCTTTTTTCTAAAACTCATCAATATATTATTTATACTGGTCAGTAGCATCATCATGTGAATATGGTCATTGAACCTATACACTGACAATAGAAACATGATGAGAAACCTATTATTCCTCGGGATTGGTATCACCATCACATATAGAAGGTCGTTGTTCCTCTGTACTATGAGATCCATTAGATTGAATGACCTATTGTTCCTCAGGATTGGGAGTAAAAACATGTGTAAAGCTCATTATCTACATAATTGGTTTATCATTTAATTTGGACAACATAAATAAAATAGTGAATAGACAATAACATGATGCAACACAATCTATATTACAAAAAAAAATTAACTTTATTATTGAACTACCTTTATTTTAAAGGATGAAGGGATTTGAACCCTTTATTGACTATCAAAATACCTTCATTCTGGTATCCTCTAACATAAAAAATAATCTACATTGTGACCACTCTAAAATGATTAGAGAGTCCAAATGATAGTTTCAACACTCTGTTAATTTTCATCTGACCCTTCAGTGGTTTTGGTCGATAACAGAACAATTGAACACTTTCACTATACAGGATCTAGAACATAAAATACTTGTACTTCATATGATTCTATTATAAATGGTTCATCTTTGTACCCTTCCTAACAGAAATCAACTTTCATGAATCTCAATTCATCTATTTTAATAGCACACCTATTATCAACCCACTTGAATTGAAAAATTAGTATATGGGAATGTTGTATAATCCAACTCCCATATTTTTTTATGATGCCTATGTATGACATATTCATGTAAATTATATTTTTTTCCTTAGTATTAAAAACATGCATTGATTCATATGCAAGTGTAACTCCACTATTTTTCATGGAATTTTCTTCATCAAGTCCATTTGTATAGAATGTATATCCGTTAATTACAAAACCATTGTAATATAATACATACACACTTGGTTATCAGATAACCATCTAATTTGTTCTAAAATTGAATATGGATTTTCATATGACTCGTTGAAAATATAGTCCTAAAACCATTTTATAAACTATTGATTATGTGTATTTTATTTCTAACTTTCATACCATGATGGATTAAAATGCCTAATAATTTCATTGTGTATTTCAAAATATTATGGAACCTCTAAACAATTATGCAACACTTAATGGTGGTTCTGCTTCTGATCTAGAATATTGATTTTGACAACATCTCTTCCAAAAATTATTTCACCCGCAAGATTCCCAGTGTGATGAGATTTTGGTAGATAAAATCTTTCCACACCTGATATGTATTCTGTAAATAATTCAATGGCTTCCTCAACAATGTATCTCTCTACAATAAAACACTCTAGTTAAATTCTATTTTTGGAAAACCCATTAAAAACATCATTTACCATTCAATGGGGTACATTCATCTATAGTTTATAGGGCCACATAGTCTAATATCACTCACAAAGTGAACCATAATGTGAACCCTTATATCAGATAATTTTTAAGGAAAGAACATTTACATTTCACATAATATGATGATAATTTATCTTTACATAGTTGTAAAATTCATCAGATCTATAACTTTTCTGGATATAACATTGAAGAAGAAACAAATCTTGGTTAATGTATAAAGGGATTTATTGGAAATAATGAAATGTAAATCTATATTAATTAGTTCTTACCTAAAAAATATGAAATTCATGTGATTTTAGACCCTTTAACATCAAATCATTTATTGACCCAATATTCCGGATATTCGATGAAAACCCATATGAAACCATTACATTATTCATAAAGTTGAAAAACTGATATCTATCTTACCTAGAAAGAGTGTATGCAGGTAGAAGAAAACTATTTCATATTTCACCCTTCATAGGCACTAACTATTCTCATATTCCCATGTAACCCATCTCCAACCTAGCCTTAATTCCATCCTTTTATTTCTCAGTGCATTTAGCAACTTACTGATGAAACTATCACATAATGTTTTTTCAAAATGAATATCATCAAAAAAATGTCAGGTGTACAGAAAATTATAGAATAATAATCAAAAAAACTGATCACATTTTCCAACCAGTTTTCATAAGGTTTTTAAAAAATGGTTTACTAAAAGTAGTTTCTATATCATTTTCTTTCTCAAACTGTTAATCAACTGTTATGGGAGATGGTATTGTAAGTTATTATGAACATCCATTAAATGATGTCACATAATATAGGTAATTATCCCATTAGAGTATAAATCTAAAATATTATATAAACATAATCATTGATTAATGATTCAACCTAATTGAATGTGTACCTTTTTGACAAATAAGACACTCTTTAGTTCCTTTAATGCTATATCTTGAAAATTTTCCATAAGATGGAATGTAATTTATCATCCCTCACAACATGGATGTCAACATGTAATATTTATTTATGTAAGAATCATAAAACATAACATAAAAAACACCCCAACCTCACTAAGTTGCATGGTGTGTCTGGTATAAATCAAAATGTCTCTTTTTGTTTAAAATTTACATCAATTTAAGTAAAAAAACAAGTGACATACTGATAACTGAGAAAAAATATTTTTATTGTTTCGATATTTTAGAAAAATTATCCATTATTCATTTGTGAGGTGTAGGATTCAATTTCACCTCAATAAGAGGCATGGTGTGATAGTTATGACACCAAGTGTGTCTTTTTAATTTAATATTGATATTAATTTGTGTAAAAAGAAAATTTTACATAATGAAAACTGACAAAACAAATTCATATTATTTTTATACATAATTAAAATTATGAATTATTCATTTTTGACATGTAGGACTCAACCATACATTAATACGATGCACAGTTTTTTCAGTATAACTCAATGTGTCTCTTTTTATTTAAAATGGCTATGAATTTACATAAAACCAAAAAATGACATACAAAAAACCACGAAAACACATTTTTATAGATTTTATATTTTATGAAAATGATATATTAGTCATTTCTGATTTGAATGGATCAATATCATCTCAATATGACACACAATATCATATGAACAACTCAAAGTGTCTCTTTTTATTTTAAATTAACATTAATTTAAGTAAAAACAATATGTGACCTATTGAAAATGGAGAAAACACAATCATATTGTTTTTAAATTTTATGAAAATGATATATTAGTTATTTTTTATGTGTAAGGATCAACCAAACCTCAATAGGATTTATGGTGTGGCCGTTATAAATCAAAGTGTCTATTTTTATTTAAAATTGACCTTAATTTAAGAAAAAACAACAAGTGACATAGTGAAATCTAATAAAATATATTTAGATTGTTTTGATACTATAGGTCAATCATCCATGGGTAATTTATGACATGTAGGAGTCAACAAAACCTCAATCTAATGCATTGTGTGATCGGTATGACTAAAAGTTTCTCTTATCTGTTTAAAATTTACATTTCAGTTCAAAACATGTCACTCACTAAAAACCAAGAAAACATGCTTTTATTTTATTTATAACTTGGTAAAATGATTCATTAGTCATTTTTGATGTGTATGAAGTAGTCTCACATCAAACTGACTCACGATATGACCAGTAGGAATCTAAATGCATGTTTCCATATTGAAATGATATTTTAGTGAAAAAACACAATGGACATACTAAAAAGCAGGAAAATTAATTCATATTGTCTTTATATTTTATAAAAATTATCCATTAATAATTTGTGACTGGTATGAATTATCTAAACCTCAATATGACACATGTTGTGGCCAGTATAAATCTAAATGTTTCATTGTTTAGAATTAACATTAATTTAGGTAAAAGAAATTGTAAGATACTCAAAACCGAGAAAACACATTCGGATTGTGTTGATATTTTAGTAAAATGATATATAACTCATTTCAACGTATAGTAATCAACCTTGTCTCAATAAGCCCCCTTATAGAACCACATAGTTATAATCCCCCCTGTTAGACCACCGTGGATAGCCTCCCCCCCCCATTGGACCCCCGCTGGACAACCCCCCCCCCCCCTACTGGACCCCCCTAGACATCTGCATCCCCCTACTGTACCCCCTGGACAGCAGCAGCCCCCCTGCTGAACCCACTGGACAACAAGACACCCTGCTGAACCCCCTGGAAAAAATCCCCCCCCCCCACTATTGGACCCCCCTGGATGGGATCCCCCCATGGACCCCCCTTGCACCACCCCTGCTGGACACCCCCTTGCACCCCTGCTACCCCCCCCCCTCGCACCCTCTGTACAACACCCCCCACACACATCCTTTTCACCCATTGAACACACACCCTTGCACCCCCCTTGCACACCCCTTTCCCCCCTCCTGGACCCCCTAGACAGCAGCCCCCTCTAGAAAGTAGCCCTAGCCCCTGGACAGTAGCCCCACGCTGGACCCCGTTGGACACCCCCCCAGCTGGACCCCCTGGATAGCAGCCCCCTATTGGACCCCCTGGAAAACAGCCCCCCTGCTGGACCACCCTGGAAAGCACCAACCCCTATTGGACCCCCCCAGGACAGAAAACCCTTGCTGGACCCCCTGGATAGCCCCCCTACTGGACAGCAGCCCCCCTACACATCCCTTTCACATGTCCTAAGGGATCCTTAGTCAATCACATTGACCAAGTAGGTGAGCATTAGGATTTTCCCATAGATGTACCTACCAAATCATAACCTGTAGAGGCTTCTTTACCTTATGTTGAGTGATTTGTATCCCCAATGCCTTCAGATTTTGTATCCATAGTATATTTATAATATTTCAGAGAAAGACTTCTTTTAGATTTTAGTGGAATTTTGACTTATTAAGAACCTCCTATTATTCCATCTACATCTAGTGCTCCACCACCCTCGAAATTAGTTGATTTTGAATTTATCTAGTCTATAGTCAAATAGTATCTCCATATTGTTTTAGGTTATGTGCATTCATCTCATCAGGATTAATTGATGCAGATTCTATAGAATGGGTTTTCAAGGAATAGGTTGATCAGTTGAAAGTGATGACAACTCTAATCAAGCTATTCATGGAGGAGAAGATTTCTTTAGTAGTATGGAGAGATGAGGAAATATTATTATAATCTTTTTCAATCTTATAAAGCCTTTCCTATATGTATCCAATAATCTAGTGGCTGCTGTCGGAAAGTCAAAAGTGCAATTGTAATGTGAACTCCAAAGTCTGCACTGCTACATTGGTAAAATTTCTACAATTCCCTAAAATTTGGTTCAGGGCCTTCGTCCCCCGGACCACTGGAGAAGGGGCGCATTTCCCCCTTAAACCCCCAACGATCTCATCGAGGTGCTCGACCCCCGACAGTTGTAGGCCACAAGTATTAGACCCAATCGTATCGTGCTACACCAATCCAACAATCTCCTTTGTTGCATCCCTTGATGGGAAAATGGTTAAGAGAGCCCTTTTTCTCTAAATCTTTATTGTGTGGATGGTCCTGATGGGTTCAAAAAGTAATTCTTAATGTTATACAAGGACATAGTTTGTGATGAATTCATTAATGCTGCGAGGGAGTTCTTTATCCATGCCTCAGTGCCCTATGGAATGAACTCCAATTTTATTGCCCTGATCCCAAAGAAGGTAAATGTTGTGGATGTAAATGATTTCAGACCTATTTCTATTTATAATACCTTTCCAAAAATCATTATCACAATTATTTCTATGAGGTTAGGTCCCATTTCTCGTGGGTTTATCTCTTCAAATCAGCCCCCAGACAGCCCTTGGATACCCCCGTGGACATCTCCCCTGGACAACCCACCTGCACCCTGCCACCTTCCCTACAGACCCCCCCCCCCCCGAACCCCCTGGACAACCCTTGGACAGCCGCCCTGGACATCCCCTTCTAGACACACCACTTGTACCCTCCCCCCTTCCCTACAGACCACTCGGCACCCCCTAGGCATCCCTTGGTTACCCCACCTGCACCTTTCCCTAAAGACCACCCCCACGGACATCCCTTAGACACCACCCCCAGACAACCCTTTTTAGACACCCCACCTGCACTCTCCCCCCTTCGTTGCAAACCCCTGACACCCCCTGGACAACCCATGGACACCCCACCTGGATAGCCCCACCAAGAAAATTCTATATCCATCAGTACATTCACTTCATTATGAAAGAATGCTAAATGAACAATTCCTTGAAACATTTCCTAAAATAGTCGTTTTCTCGATTAGTCTAAATTATAGACATTCACCACTTATAACTCAGACCCTCTAGTAGGATGGTTACAAAAATAACCTTAAGAGACTTATAAATATAAATCTGGATAAAAATATCCTCAACCTTCAGTACCAAAACCAATTCATCCTAACAACCGTTTTCCCAGAAATTCTTGTGGGGCTACCATCTTGATTCTGGGGTTCCTAGGTGTGCCTTCAAGATAGATTTATTCAAGTATTTTGATTCGTTTAGGTAGGAATTATTATGGAATTATTTGGTTATGCTCAACTTTCCAGGTAGGCTCTCATTTTAGGTTAAAATATGTGTCTCAACAACAATGTTCTCGGTTATAATTAATGGTAGTTTACATGTCCACTTTTCCGGGAAAATAGGGCTCAGAAATGTGGATCCACTTTCACCTTTCCATTTTTTTATTTTCATGGAGCTTTTCTCACGCATCCTAGAATGCAAGAGGCTGGGGTATGGTGCAATGGCTGGTACGGGATGGAGTGCCTAGTGCGGGTGGGAAGGCAGGCGGCAGGGGGATGGTAGGGGGTTGGTGCGGGCTGGAATATGTGGAAGGTGGCTCGTGTGAGGTGGATTGAAGGTGGCTAGTGGCTATTGGGCATGTGGCAGTGGCTGGTGCAGGATGGAATGTAGGAGGTCGGGGGCTGGTGAGGGATGGAACTAGTGGATGGGGCTGTTTTTTTAGGTGGCAGAGGGATGGCATGAGTGTTTTTCAGGAGGCTGGGGGTGGTGGATGGTTTGGTGGCTATTTCGGGCTGGATTGTAGGTGGTTGGGGGATGTTGAAGGTTCCAATGCAGGTGGAAGGGGGTTGGAATTCTTGTGGAAGGGGGCTGGTGGAAGGTGCTGGGGGATGGTGTGGGATGATTTGAAGGTGGAAAGGGGGTTGTTGCGGGCTCGAAAGCTGGTGGTAGTGGGCTAAAATGAAGGTGGACTGGGGATGGTGTGGGGTAGATGTGGCTGAAGCAGGGCCAAATCACAGAATTACCGCGGCCTGAACACGGCTTGACCGTGGCGTGAACGCGGCGTGACCGCGGCATGACCGCGGAATGACCGCGGCGTGACTGCGGCGTGACTGCGATGTGACCGGGGCTTGATCGCGGCGTGACCTCGGCGTGACCACGGCGTGTTGGCCTGATCTAGTGACATTCACGGGGCAACATCTTTCGACCAGGAGCGAAGGGAGAGGGTGGAGGTGGGGCAACATTCCAGTCGTCGACCCGCCGGCAGAAATTGTGATTAGTTAGTCTCATCCTTGATCAAAAGACTCATGGAATATTATTAATGAGAACCAATGTAGGGTGTCATCCTGGAGCATGGTCAAATCATGGCATTACCGCGGTGTGATTGTGGTGTGACCGCGGCATGACCACAGCATGACCGCGGTGTTACCGCGGCAGGACTATGCCGTGTCCTCAGAGTGGCAACGGCATGACCGCGGTGTGACCGTGGCCTGACCGCAGCGTGACCACATCATGTTAGCACGGTTTATCAACATCCACGGGGCAACATCTTCCAGCAAGGAGCGAAGAGAGCGGTAGGAGGTAGGGAAACATTCCGGTCGTAGCCCCGCTGACATAAATTGTGATTAGTCAGTGTCAACATTGATCACAAGACTCATGGAATACTATCACTGTGAACCGCCACATGGTGTCATCCTGGAGCAAGGCCAAATCACAGCATTACCGCGGTATGACTGTGGCTTGACTGCAACGTGACCGTGGCCTGACCGTGGCGTGTTCTCCCAGTCTAACAACATCTGCGGGGTAGAATATTCTAGGTAGGAGTGAAAAGAGCGGGAGGAGGTGGGGAAATGTTCTGACAGTCGCCCCACCGGAAAATGATAGAACAGATCAACTATTTTGGATGCTATAACAAGGGAGCGCCATAGAAGGATATAGCGAACAACACAATGATGCAATGTCTAAAGGTCAATAAGATGATGGAAACGAATCATACACCCTAGATAAACCATTTACAAATTCATTCACATTGCCTAAACATGGAATTTTTATTTATAATATTCAAAGCATGAAAAGGAATGTTTCATGGTCAAGGCATATGCCTACTCGGGAAAAGCCATTTGAGTTAAACGAGTATGATAAGATAATTTATATTTTTAAATGAAAACAAAAACTAACTAGCCACAAAACAAACACCAATAAGAGGCATATGAAAGACTCAAAACAAATAAAACAGGATACAAATAATTATCACTACTCTTTGGTTTAGAAGACAGTGCACCTCCAATGGAGGGGTTTTATTATAAAATCATGGCATTTATTTATCACACAATTCATTTAATTATATTTAACATTTATTCTAAAACTCATTCAGCACAAATCAAAAGCAATAATTTATGCAACTTGGTCAACATAACTATCACTGTGAGTTTTCATAGATAGTGAACCTCCATTGGAGGGGTTTAATTATAAATACATGACTTTATTTATCAAATGAAAAAATTGTATTAAATAACACATATTCAAGATATGCAATTGAATATAATTAATTAGAATTAAGAATGAAGATAAATTCAATTTAAAGAATTTTTGAATTAAAGAGGCTAGAAGAGGGATCCTACCTAAGGTGAAAACAAATCGTCCACTTCAGCTCTTGGAGCTTTCAAACTAAATGTTGCTGCTCCCCCACTGGGTATATGAACCTTTACACACATGCAAGGATGTTTATCCCATATGCACACACCTGCATGGCCATGAGCATGTGCAAGGGGATCCTTGCACATATTCTTATATGCATATACCAGTCTCCACTCACCTGTGTATGAATATATATATATAGATGGGCACACATATACCCATACGTGCTTAATCACTACTATTGTTGACTATACACGTCAGAGGGGAACCCACATACAAATACGTTCTTACCTATGTACACACAACCATGTCACACTTAACATGGATACTTGAAACCAACGAGCATGGATCAACGCACTACACAAAGGATATTATAAACATTAAAACAAATAAATGATGCTGCATAACTAGTGAGAACCCAACCAATGACATTAAATCCTTTCCTCGATTAGGAGAACCAAATACACCTGAACCAACACAAAATTATCCAACTCCCTACTCAAAACAAAATATGGAGTCACAAACATTGAAATCCCCAAATACATGAGGTGAGAGATAATTTTAAAACAGTATGCACCATATAACAATTTATAATTTAATAAAATATTGTTAACCATTCAACTTCCCTCTACGCCCTACCCCCGTCCACCCGGCACCCCTCCACCCTCCCCCGGCCCCTGCCCCCTGCTCCCTACACCCAACCCTGCAGTCCTTCCCCCTACCCCCTCCACCTTGCCCCTGCCCCCTACCCCCTTCCCCATCCACATATCCCCCTATCCTACACAACCCCCCTTCACAGCCCCCAAGCCACCAAGCCTGCACCAGCCCCCTATCATGCACCACCCCTAGGCTGCACTATCCCCCCTAGCCTGCACACCCTCCTGTGAGTCAAAAAAAATCCTTGGAGATGTTCGTGGTGTCTCAAATTAGAGGAGTAAGGATTAAAATAGAAAACATAAATGAAATAATTTCAACCAAGCTATAGAAGAATGAAATACCACAATAGGATACTTATATATATTCTTGCATGCATAAGCATGGGCTATGTTTTGTTGCTAGTTTTCTGCATAGCATGCATACCTATCCACAGACACAACCTATCATGATAAAGCACACACACAAGAATTCATGTCCGTGTGAAGACATTGAGACAAATAAAACCTCATAAGAATATATTCGTAATGAGTTATACTAATAAAAGGATTAGAAAATTTCATGGGGAAGAAGACATTTAAAAAGGACCATCAGTATTTGAGAAATAATTTTGGAAAAATGAGGTCAAATGGAAATGTACTCCAAAATCTGGTAATAAAATGAATAGCATAGTGGTTATCGAATGAATGGACCAAAAGTAGCATTGCGTTGAAATTTATTGTAATTACCTCTCAATGTCATCAAGTATTATGATTCTTAATTGTGACTTATGGGAATCCTCAAATACATGGAAAGAACAGGTGAAAAAATGACTAAAAGTATACAGTATACAAGGTGAAAATTAAATAATCATAAAAAAATGGATGGATGGGTGTACCGTAGGTGAATATATTAATTCATTAGGCATGTTGTTGTTGAGGGGGAGAGCAGGTTTGGCACTATCAAGGGGCTCTGATCTCCCTTATAAAGTGAACCTCTATTTTTTCTTAGGATAGGGAGGCTGTTGAATTTATTTGTAGGAAGAAGCTGAAGGAGGCTCAATAACCACATGAGATTTTATCCTACTCAGACCCCCTACCCCTCCCCCCTGCACAACCCCCCTACAGACCATCATGGGAACCCCCCTCCCCCCTGCCAGTCCCCCCATGCGGGGTCTTTTATATTGATTGTTTTAATGTGGACCCATGGATTCTAGATCATCCTTGGCCATTTTTATTTTTGGTATGATTTATTTCTACACATAGTGGTTGACCAATTTATTGATAACCCTCCACTGAATGATCATTATAAGGGAAATCGGGTGAGGGATATTATAGTCATTTCATCAGAATAGAGTTATAAAATTACTTTTTTTGGGTGATCATAGGTTTTAGTAGAATCATGGGAACTTATTCTACCCCTACACCTATTAGCAATGGTTGGGGAACCTCACCTATCAAATCCATTTATTGGAATTCCATAAGATAATTTCAATCAAAATTTGAGTGTTTTTTATGATTATGATGACTAATATGCCCTATGTTACTCATTATATCATTTCATAAGGATAAAAAATTACTAACAGGTTCACCAATCACTAAAGATGATTCCCAATGATACTCATCCTCTATAGGCTAGTCACCTGAGGTATTATAGGCTCATCACCTAATGAACACGAGGCTCATCACCCAAGGAATTCCTTGCTCATCGCATGAGGAAGGATGAGATTATGATTCATTAGGAAAGGTGAATCATCATATTCATATCACATAATAAATCTTATACTTTTCAATAATTCATGTTCCGACATCTCTATATGTATATTATCACATCACCAGTAAAATGCATTCCCATGACTATATGAGAATTATTTCCCATGTTTTAACCAAAGACTAAAGCTCCTAAAACATGGGTACTCACACTTCATTGATCCATATTCATACTAAAACAATATTATATACAAAATTAAAATCTTTTCATCTTTAAGGGATCTAATTATTAGGGAGAGTGCACCATGGTTCTCAAATATTTATCAGTATAATCCTACGAATCAATAATATATGTATAAAAAAATTAATAATAAATATTTTTAGGTCTCCTACAGAATATATGTGCACATTATTAATGGCTATATTGATATTCTTCCTTGAAAAAGATAGTGGTTATTAGAAAATATTTTTTTTAAATAAATAAATTATTGAAACAAGTTTTTAAAACAATCAGGCAATTATAGAATTAAAATTAATGGTTTAGGAAGAGGGAACCTACCTCAACCTCAAGACTCGTTGCTTTTGGCGACGACAACTCGAATCTTCATTTTTTATAATTTTATGCATATGCAACTTAACATATATATAAGGACACATAGACCCTATGTACATATTTTCATGGACAAATATGCATAAGGGGGTCATTAGATATATGTTGATACATGCATATACCCCTATAATATTACACATATATGAATTTTTCATATGAGTTTGATTGGTATAGAATTTTCTAAAACATGTTCCTCTGTATTTGGACACATTCTATGAATATTGAAAAAGAAAATTTTTATCTCCCTACACATGAGTCTTATCTATTTTGGGAATCTCATATTCATGGAATAAAAAATCATGGATGGTGTAATTACCCTAATAACTGTCAGTAAAATCCATTCATCCTAAAAAATTAGTGTAATTTGGTCTTATAAGGCCCTAAACATATAAATTTTAGAGTATTTATCATGTTACCATTATTATATTCTTAACATTATAATATTTATACTTTCATACAAGAAAATATGTATAATCCATTATTCCTATTAATGTTTCAATGGAATGTTGTAACAAAGGGAGAGATGATTGAGAGCATAAAATATGACATTTATTGAAAAAAATATTGTTGAGTATCTACAACATAGAGTATCTCTCTACCTTATTAGGAAATGAAATGGAAATGATGTGACTATAGTGAAATTCAACCTAACTGATTCAATATATATTCTATTTTATACCAAAAGGTGTTAAGAGCCGACTCGGGATTGGTTCTATGAATAGATCCATTTTTTGATAGAGTATTATTTTTTGTAAAAAATTAGTTTAGATCATGTATTTTATATTTTATGGATTCTAGACCTATGTTTTTTTATGATTGTTGTGACTTTATTCTGTCCATGTGAGCCACATATTCATGCATCTCTAGAGTCCGTATAGAAATAAAATCATGATGTTTCACATCCTCTATAGTTAAGAGATTGAAATCAGTAGTTTTGTCCTTTAAATATATTGTATGGTGGTTGGAAAAATTAACATGATGAGATCATATTCATGGGTGTCTAAATCCTCTCAATAAATGAGAACATTATGAACAAGGATGTGGCTGTGTCAATAATAAAACACACCTACACCTAGGCCAAGTAACATTTTTGAAGGTTGTCATCTTTATCAGAAATTTTCTCTAAAAGATTATATATGATGATAGTTTAAATAGTGAACCAAGCCCACTTTCATTAAACCTGATGTTAGATGACAATATTGGTGACCAGAATCTGTTCACCTTCCTCTTTAGGTATATAATATAGATTTTTATTTTTCATGGACATAAGTTCTTTGTATTTTGTCATAGTTCTAAGAAAGTACCCCATCATTGACTACTGTTTAACTTTAGGGATTGAACTTGATAGTTTATCATTGATCAGATGAATACCTAACTTTGTTCCATTGGGACAATTGTAATTAGGTCTTCCAACACTAGTAGTCAAACATGTGGAGTCTTCACCAATCTTAAATAAGATAGAATGAGGATGAAACTCCCTCAACATTATTATAATGTTGGGATATAATTCTTTTCCACCCAATAAATTATAAGGATAGTATGACATGAAAGGATCTTTGAAAATCCAATATTATATACACCCATCAAACTGGTTTCCCCAATACCCCATCGGTATAGTATTCAAAAATAACATGGAATAACACAATGAAAATTTATTTGGACCATTATCATGATGTAATGATTTTTTTTTCAGAATCTCCATGCATCATCATTGTCCACATTTCATAAAGGAAAATGTGTTATATTATCTCTAAATATTGATTAGAGGAAAATATGTAACCTGTTATAAATGACCAAATTATCGTGAGAACCTATAAGGATTAAAATGATCTAAAATGGTTATTCCATATATAAAATCATCCAAAATCCCATCTCAAAACAAGTTAATGTATGAAATTTATTATAAATTCCCTCTATCATTATCAACCACTGCACCAAAACATGTCTAATAAAGAATGAACTCAAAAGGGGAAACATCCTTTAACAAATAAATAGGACCATCGAGTCATTAATTGAAAACGAAGAAGACCATATACCATAGCTTCGTAGTTCACTATACATCGAGTATTAGTTTTAGATTCAAGAAATAACAGAAGAAATCAAATAAATTTTCAAATTCATTGATGATAGGGCGTGGGGGGTGTCGACCCCGGCGTCCGGGGTGTTGAGGGTTGTGGGGGAGAGCCGTCGGGAAGGATGGGAGGAGTTGGGGAAGACGCTCGGAGCAGCTTCTCTAGAGGAGTAGGATCATGCGGAGGAGGGTCGTGGTGAGGAGGTTTCATGGGTATTGAGGGTTGTTGGCGAGGAGGAGTCAGGGAGGAGGCATCAGGGTGGGGTCTGGATGGAAGAGAGGAGGTGGGGAGGCTGCTCGGAGCAACTTCTCTATATGAGGAGGGTCGCGGCGAGGAGGCATCGGGGTGGGATTCAGGATATTGAGGGGTTTTTTGGAGGATGGATCAAGTGGAAGGAAGAAGAAATGAATGGGTCAGGGTATTCAGCCATGGATCCATGGCTAATTTTGGGGGTGTAGCAATGGATTTTTTATTATATGGCTTTCTAGGCGTGGCTATAGCTCAATTTTCTAGTAGTATATATATATACACACACACACACATTATATTAGTATATAAGTATATATATATTTGTGTTTGAAATAAAATGGACATTAATTTTTATTTAGATAAGGCTTATATATTGAGAAATATATTTTATATGTAAATATGATTAATTATTTATTTCTAAAAATAAATTTTTATTTGTGAATATATAAAAAAAATGTATATAATATTATATATATAGTTATAAATGACATTACATTATAAAAATGATAAAAATTAAAATCCAAAATAATAATATGAATTTAATACCTATGAATAAATTCAGTCCCAAGTGAAAAATGGATAAAAGGCCCACTTAAACGAGGCTGAAATTCCATAGAATGTTACACAAAATTGGGTATCCCGACTAAAAACTCAGTTGTGGGGCGATTTTGGGTATTTTAATGCCTCAAAATATTTTTAGAAGGTTGTATTATGTCACCAGTATGTAGAGATAGTTTTAATCTTTGATTTGATACGTATTAGATCTCAAACGGACACCTGAATCGAGATTTATTTTCATCTGAAGTTTGACTTAGGTTTTCAATTTATTTTAGATCATTTATTAAATTTTTAATTTTTTGTGTCTTCAAATTATTATATAATGATTATTAATTGATAATAATTATTAAATTTTTAATTAAAAATATTTTTAATGTATTTTATAATCCATTTTTTCCAAACCTATTATAAATTAGGTGTAAATTTATATCTATAAAATTCTAAAAAATAGTTAAAAAATAATAATTATATTTATATCAATATCAACATATTTATATATATTAATATATTATTTTTTATAATTATTTTTTGTTTATGGGTTTTTTTTGTGAACATTATTATTAGAATAGGTTGGGAAAACCCCACTATTATGAAAAGTAGAAGCCCTTTTAAGTTGGATTGAGATAGAACCCATTTCATGATTGAATCCCCAAACACAACATGCCCGAAAAAAATACTTAGAAATTTTAAATGGAAGTAAATCTAATTACCTCAATGTCAAATCCATATAGCCTGAAATACTAAGGTAGAAAAACCTATAATTATATTTTTTTTTGAAATCCCCCAAGTTATTTATCCATCCATTTGAACACCAACCTAGAAACCCAAACCACATCTTCCATTGGGAACTATGGGGAAGATCATCATGGTGGACGGATATGCTGATAATGGAGACGGTCTACCTGAAAAATCACCATCCCTAAATAGAGCGGTTTCTTCCTCTCATGTAATCGACCCATTCCTAGAGTAAGGTTTGACCCTCATTATTATCCCTCACAATCGCACTTAGGATTGAGTCATTCCTTTAGTCTCCATGATGACCAGAGGCCTTCCTTTTCCACTAACACTGGCCCTTTCCTACCAACCCCCACCACCGAGCAGGAGATCTGATATTGCCATTGACCCCTACGTTAGGTTTAATTTAATTTGATTTATCTTTTGGTATTTGAAATTAATATATATTCATATTGTTTCAATACTTTAGAAAAACGTTCCATAAATCATTTGTGATGTGTAGGAATCCGCCCACCTCAATCCGATGCATGGGGTGAGCGGTATGACTCCACTACTGTATATATTACCATTAACTACTTGTAAAATGGGCATTTACAGTGTTAAAAGGAATTATTATCCCCAGAAAAATTAAAAGGGGTCATTTTTATCATCCCTAAAAACCTGTTAATAAAGGAACCTTTTATCAGTGCTAAAAAAATCACTGATTAACGTGACCTATATCGATGATTTGTTATCGCAGATAAAAGTCATAAAATATTAATTGTTTTCTATAATTTGGAGGCTGGGACCTCCCCCCTATTATCTGTGCTCAATCCCCCTTTTAATAGTTCTTGTCTTGCCTCACACCCCTCCAATGTGTTGGAATCCCCCCCACCATTTAACAATACTAGGGACCTACATTTCCCACCCACGCACACCCCTTAGTTGGGTTTAGAAACTAAAGCCCCCTCATAATCTCGCATATTTTCTACTCCCATATGTCATTTTATTTTGTATTTTTAGATACATATATATATTTATATTTATTTCCTTATATTTTTTATCCATATATATATATATATATATATTTATCTATATATATTTAAATACATATTGGAAATATATGTTTGTGTGTGTCTGTGTTTATACATATATATATATATATATATATATTTACATATGTGTTTGCATATATAAATATTATTTTACATATTTTTTTTAGTTAAATATATTATATGATAATATTTATATCCGTACATTATAATATATAGATATATATATATATATATATCAGTCTGTCCATGCGCACAAAAATATATTTATATACATACATACATTATGTAAACACTAATTATATATATATATATATATATATATTTATATCAAATAAAATGGATACTATTTTTTATTTAGATAAGGATTATATATTTAGAAATATACTTTATATGTAAATATGTTTACATATATATTTATAAAATTAAATTTTTATGTGTGAATATATAAAAATTATGTATATATTTTTATATATTTGATTATAAATGAAACTAAATAATGAAAAATGGTTAAATTTCATAACATTAATATAAAAATGAATTTAATACTTGTGAATAAATTCATTCCCTACTCAAAACGGGGAAACGCCCTCCCTTAAATGAGGCTGAAAAAAGATTGAATGTTAAAAAATTAGGAAACACCGACTAAAAACCCAGTTTTAAATCCTTTCTAGGGACATTTTGGGCCTTAGAAGACATAATAGGGGATTCCACCATCATTAGTGAGTAGATATTTGCACAAGATTAGATTTTATATACGGTAGAGCTCAAACAGACACTCAAATCGAATGTTATGACCTTTTGAAATCCGAGTATCATTTTCAATTTATTTTAGATATTTTATTATTTTTTAAATTTTTCTTGTCTTCAAATTTTTAATAAATGACAATTAATCAATATTAATTAGAAATTTTTTAATTAATAATATTATTTTAATTAATTTATAATCCATTTTCAGTAAATGTCTTATATTTTATGTGTAAATGTATATTTATCAATAAAGATTACATATTTAAAAAAATATATATTATTTTTAAGGAAATATAATTTTTTTAAACATACCATTAATTAGTTATAGTAAACAAACACTAATAAATCCCTCCTATATCAATTCTACTAAAAAAACATTGATAATGTGAGTCCCGTTAATATCCCTAAAAAACAGTGATAAAGAGGTAACTTTATCAGTGCTAAAAAACACTAATAAAGGGGTTACTTTTAACAAAATTTTTTAGCACTGTTAAAATATTCTTTTATCATAAGTTTTTTTAGCACTGATTATGGTACCCCCTTTATCAACGCATTGTTTAGCTTTGTTATAGGGTGGCCCTGTGTAATGTGGTTTTTGTGGTAGTGATCCATATGTGTCCTTTTATATAAAAATGGAATTTTAAAAATATATTCTTTCATATTTATGTTTAATTTTTTTCTTTATATTATTATAAAAAAAAATTTGTTCTTATATAGGTGAATAATTTTGCTCGGGTTGGGGTGGTTTTTTAGAAACTGATATAATGATTAGGCTTTTTTGAGAGGGGGTGTCAGGTTCCAAATACAATTAAACATTGATGTTTTTAAATGTCTATAGATAGTAAATGAAAATGTAATTATACAAAATATTGTTTGAAATGTATATAATATGATTTTTAGTATTTTTAATGTATGTTTTATTTCAATTAAATTATGAATTTTCATACAGGTTCATTTTTATACAGTTGAATTTGGCGCAATGTGTTGTTATTCAAAATTCACATTGCAATAGTAGGGAAGTTATCATCGTTAATGAAAACAGTGATAATTGGGTCCTCATTTTAATGATGCTGATGACGATAGTGTTTATTTAGCACCACTAAATCTCTCTGCAATTTGATAAAAGGTCTATTTTTGGTTGTGTAAAGTCAATTTTCTTGTAGTGATAATGATATCCTTATACATGCATAAAATGAAAAGGATTTGAAAACATTGTGGTTATAAAAATAATAAGTACTCATTACATCACTAGATGAGGGAGGAGGTGAATTCATGTTATAATGGGATTACAACCACATATCACCTTGTATTTCATGCAGGAGCGATAACCAAATTGTTTACAAACAAATAATTATTCTTAAAATTACGAAAATTAAAAACAAAATTCATATTTTCCATTAATAATTTAAAGAGTAAAAAACAAGTACAAAACTATTTTTCAAAATGATATATTCATCCAAAATTCCCATTCAATTTAACAAATAAAAATTTTTATTAAAAAATATAAAAACTCATTTTTCATTATGAAATTCAAATAAAAAAATTTAAATTAAATAAGATATTCACTGAAAAAATAAAATAATATTATTTTTCTTAAAAATAAACTAATAAACTAAATTTATAGTTATGAAAAATTAATAAAAACTCCCTTTTCCATATGAAGTAATAATAAAATATATATTCCAAATTAAAAAATATTTTATCAAAAAAATATCTATCCCCTATAAAATTTAAAAAATATCCAAATTTTCATCTTAAAAAATTAATTAAAATAATTTATTTTATTTTAAAAATAAAAAATTAAATTTACCTTTTGTTTATGATGTATTTGGAAATTAAAAATGAATTTTATACTTTTATATTAAGATTAATTAAAATTAAAGCTTTTTTAATGATCCCATTTTAAATTTAAAATATAAAAAAATACCTTTTTTCCTTTCAACAAAAATGAAAAAATTTAATTATAAAACATAAATTTAAAAGTAAAAATTCTACATTTTTCATTTAAAATTACTTTAGTAGAAACGTTATCTATTTATTTTTAACAAAGGATATTTTTTAAAAAAGTATTTTTAATTAATGTAGATTTATTTTTAAGTTGTAATTGATTGATTTTATTTAATAAGAATTTTAGTTTTTAACTTGTAGTAAAAAAACTAAGATTTATTTAGTGAAAGGGGGATATTATATTTTCAATAAACAATGTTTTTTTCTATGATATTTCAAAGGAATAATTTTTTATTATATTTTAAAAACGTATTAATGAACTTTATTTTGATTCACATTAATTTCATTTTAAAAAATGAGTTATCATTGAATTTTTTATAGGAAAAATTGGAGAAGATTTGTTGATATGGGATAAGTCAATATAGTTTTACTAAACTGGGCCCTGACATGTGTGAAAGATGTTCGCAGAAGCCACAATGGTAGTCAAAAAATAATCAAAAAGTTATTGCATAAATATTTTATCATTAATTTTTTTTAAAAAATAATAGTTTTATTACTGATCGTAATATAAATTAATTTTCATGGATATGAGATATCATATATTATATGAAATTAATATAATGTTTTTGGAAGAACTAGAAAATATTAAATGGAAAATTTGGTATCCAAAATGATGTTAAAAATAAAAATCTCACAAAGTATTTACATACATAAATTAGTTTCAATTAAATGTTTAATGTAAAAATAATAAATGATGTCAACGTCGATGGTCAAGAGGTTTCTTTATGTCACATCCACGGATATGAATACATATCTACAGCATAGCTCTTGGTGTGTGTGGAATATGCATGCACAACTACATGCCTGTGTAAAAGTTATTGGGACATCATAACCCCAATCCAGGAGGCAAGGGTTTCCCTCAGACACATATTTAACACACTAGACCCCTCATAATTGATGCATGATAACCCAATAATCACCCCTCACAACCATAAGGACGATGAACAGAGAATGTTTTTTTGTGATCGGGAAATCCAAAGTGCTCAAATGCAAATCTAAAACAATCACTACTAAAAAACATAGTTTTCCTTAAGAAACCTCTATCTTCGACAAAAACGTATTGATAATCGAGGCTCTATTAAAAGGGGGGCCTTTTATTAGGGATCAAAAAAGAGATGCTAAATTTCCCTTTTAACAGCACTAAAAAAGAGTTCATAAAAGTAAAATAATTATTATTTTTTAAATTAGAGGGTATATACCAATTTTTAATAGCGCTCTTTCAAAGATGCTAGGAAGCCCCGCCCGCACGAACCACTGCAACCTATTTAACAGTGCTATGTGCACATCCCCAACCCCTTAACAACATTAGTCACCCCCTACACCCTCCTACGCACCCCTGCCTCTGCTTGGATTTGAACCTGAGACCTCTCCTTTGAGCGTCTGCACCATTACCACTCACCCATATTGTTTGTATCTCCCCTTAATGAGATATATATAGTTATATTTATTCATATATATATATATAAGGTTGGGGTCGTAGCCTCTTTTTTTATTAAAACAAAGAAAAGACATCTTTTAACTGGGTAGAGGGAGACCCATTACATATCCCGAAGTCCCAGTGGGCATGTAGCCCATTACATAGCCCATTGGCCCAAAATTTTGGCATAAGGCCCATTTTTTGAATAGTAACCCGGCTGCTACAATGCCATGCCGCCGCTACAGTACCCTCCAATAAACAGTAGCACCGCTGCTACAATACTGCTATAGAGCTGGTACAGTACCTATAGCCCCATGGGATTTGAACCCCCATTTTTTATGTAGGATTACGGGGTTCTTACCACTAATCCAAACCCCAACTACGTGTGTATATATATAGAGTTAGTTATATATATATATATATATATATATTTGGTTACATTTTTTTATCAGCATATTTATCTAAATATTAATATATATTTATAGTATTATTTTTAAATTCATTTATAAAATATGTTTTTGTGTGTGTGTATAAATAAATACATATTTACAACAGACACACACACACACACGCACACACATATCAGTTTGTTAATACACACACACACATAGACACTAATATATATATATATATATAAGCACTCACACACATTATATATGTATACAAATATTCATATATTTGTGTTATAAATAATATGGATATTAGTTTTGATTTAGATAAGTCTTATATATTGAGAAATATATTTTATATGTAAACATTTTTAATCATTTATTTATAAAATTATTATTTTTTTTAATTCCATTTCAAATAATATAGAATAAAATTATGTGAAATGATAGAAAGTTGGTTTATGATGGCTAAATAGTTTCATCAAAAATTGCATCACCCTGAGATTAATTTCTACATCCCTTCACTATTTCTATTATTTAGGTCGTGATTTTACATGATGGTTTGTTGTGATGAATTCCTATCTCAATTAACCCTTTGCGGTGAGAATCTGACGTAAAAAACATGTTGCAAAAGCCATTATTTTTAGTGGTATATAAATATTATAACAGAGTGATGCGAACTATATAAATAAATATACTAATATCATATTTAAATTTATTTATATGTATCATATAATATAATTTATAATAATATGTTTGTGTTTATATATATGTGTGTGCGTGCTATTATATATTATAAAATATATAAATAATATATCGAAATATTTGTACATATGAACTATATAATTTAAAATTTCAATTCTTATTAAATAATGTTTTAATATTAACATTATTTTCATTATATATACAATAAAAAAATTTCAAAATGATATTAATGAATAAAAATATTTAATAATTGGGATTTCTAGTATATTCAATGAAAATCCACGTGCAAATCAGCTAGTTGAAGCCCTGCTGCCCCGCACACCAGCCTCGACTGCGCTCCACCCCACCATGGCCACCTTCCGCGACCACGCTACGCCCCGCCATGACCGTCCCCCACGCCGCGGCCGTGCTCCGCCCCGCAAGTCGGCACATCCATATCCCGCCTCAACCGCCTTCCGCCTCCACTATGACCTCCCGTAGCAAACCGCATTGTGCTCTGCCCCGCAAGCCTACACATCCACATCCCGCCTCAACTGTGTTTCGCCTCCACCAGGAACTCCTAGATTGGTGCACCTTCAGGATGATCCATGCACATGGGTACCCCAGGCGAGGAGCGATTTCCAGTGCAGCAGTTGTGGTGCATTCAGAGTCTCTTACCTTGGGTACCCCTGTGGCTTGTTCCCAGGGGAATGGGACCACTGGACACAGCCGGGCATAATAATAATCCACATCTGTCAGCACCCCAGGGTGCTCCGTTATCGGGGTTGGGGTTGGGGTAGGATTCAGATATTTTTGATTGGGTACCCCGGGGCGGAGTTCCCAGGAGAAGGGGATGGTTGGACGGGGTCCCTCATAGTCACTTGGATGGGGTCCCTCGTAGTCTTTTCTTTGAGACATCATCATCCGATTCATCATGAGTTGTGGGATACAAACTGACTGCTCGAGATTTTTTACCTTTTCTAAAGATGTTCTTCCAAAACATGACTTCAACCGGTTTCCAATCCATCTCAATAACATCTTCATCTTCATCGTAAAACGATGAGGAGTTTCAGAGAAGAGGGTAATCAGAGTGGGAGGGTTGCAGTTTAAAAACACAGCCTCCACCGTTATATAGTACCATCTTCCATTATTTTTTCTTTTACCTCCTTAAATATTCCTCCCATCCTTTAATAGCTAGAAAGGTGGAAGACCCAAATATTTTATTTATAACACCAATTAATATGAGGAATTTCCAAACCATATTTATTGAATGTTTATTAATTTATTAACCGAATATTAAACACATTGTAAAACTGCCCAATTTATTTTTGTCTTTTTAATATTTTTCCGGATAAATTTATAAAAGAAATCTCAATTATAATCTAAATTAATTAATTCTTATTAACTGAATAACGATTTATTTTAAAATGTTAATAAAAATATAAAATATATTTGTTTTTTTATATCAATTTCCTATTGATTTATATGTAAATTTTAAAATTAAAAATAATATATGTATCTTTAATTAAGATGGTTTTGGAATTAAAAAGTTTGTTTCAAAATATAATAGAATATTTTTAAAAATTGTGTTTTAAAAAATAAATGAGTTGTAAATGGATTTGGTTTTGAAAAAATATAACGAGTTACAATTTTATTATCCCAAATTTCATGCATACTTGATGGGTCAACATCCCTAATGTAGGGTGATTTTTAATTAACATTTAACCCTAATTATTAAAGTTTCAGATTTTAATAATTTTGATGAATTTTAATTTAATAATGTATAATTGATTTTAAGAATATTTGACTCACAAATAATATTTAATGTTGGTTTTAATTCAATAATCTAGAATTGACTCGTATCAACCGTTATACAACATTTAGTATATATATATATATATATATAAATATTTCACTCTATATATTTGAAATATTTTGATTTTTATCTAACCATTCATGAATGGAAATATGTTTTTTTTTGAGATTACCCCCAAGGGGTTGGCAAATAGGTGTTGAACAAAACTACTATTTGGACACCCAATAAAAAAGAACCAAAGGTTTAGTCTAAAATGAGTATTGGTTAGTAAAAATTTTATTTGGTTAACTGATTTTTTTGGTCTCGATTGTTAATTATAATAACCAATAACTGATAAAACAACTAAATTTATAATTTTTTGTTTCTTTATTAATTTAATTTTTTAAATAAGTGATAACACATATTATAAAAAAATACATTTTTGTTTATAAATTTATATTTGTTTTCAAATAATTTGTTTGTTTATAAAATTTAAGGATTTATATATAATTTTGATTTTTTTTCGACACGGTTAGGGTAGATTTTTTTAAAAAAAATTAAGGTTATTTTAGTAGGCTTTCTCCGACGATCAACCTTTGTACAAAGGTATGTCCACCCGATAAAAATAATGTTTATCTTAGTATCAGTTCATAAAAAAATTAAAAAAATTAAAATTTAGTGATATATAATACACATATGATAATTTATAATGTTAATTTCTATATATATTAATGATATTATAAGTCATACTACTAGTTTTATTATTATTTATTATATTGAAAATTTTAAATTAATTATAAATTAAAATATTAAATGTTTATTAATAATTTTATCATTAATTATTAATTACAACATTTATTAGTTATCTTTGTAAATTATATTAATAATTACTAAATATATTAATGATATTATCATCTATTAATTTTATTAATAATTTAACAAATTGTTAATAATAAAATCATTAAACTAAAATGTCCCTTTTATATTGAAAACACAAACATTGAGTCATATCCATCACATCATATGTCCAATTGACATGTAGTTAATTCCTACACATCATAGACGAGTTATCTATCCACTACTAGAAAGTCATCATTTAGCGGTGGTTATTTTGTGATTTGGTGGCAGTTTAAACCGCCGTTAATGTTGATGTCCTGTTTCAACATGAAGCGTATCCTCCCATTCACTACCACGAATAGAAGAAAGGGATGTGTCAGGTTTTATCAGCACTAAGAAGAAGGCACTGATAAGGGGGGGGGGGGGCTTTATAACTGCTAGCTAAAAGTGCTGATAATTCTTCCCTTTATAAGATCTAAAGAAAGGTTGATAATGGTGCACCCTTTATCAACACCTTCTTTATGACTGATTAAGGTGGCCATTTTTTTTTAAAAAAAAATCCTCAAACCCTAGATATCAACCAAAGGCAAAGTACATAATTCTAGAGGAAAATATGAAATCCATCAATTAGACCCCCAATGATTCCCAAATGTAGCCAATAATTGAACTACTCGATTTCCCTCTCTCCAAGAAAAGGGAAAACTAAAAGAAGAGAACAAAGGAACCAAATATCTGATGATGTGGATAATGGAACCATATGCTTGGAGGCCACAATTATCCTCCTTCAGTGTGTTGATAATTACTTGACAATCATATTCGATAAGAACATCCTTCCAGACAAGAGACATGATGGGCTGCATACACTTCCAAATTACCATGGCCTCTGCCACATGAGGATACTAACCCGCAATGTCCGAGGAATGATGAGATGTAATAAGAGAGACAATGTGATCCCAATGGGTTTTTTAAAGTCCAACAAAACCATACCTAGGTGTTGTTACTTCAGTATTTAGTTTGAGAACAACCAAAGGGGGGGAGCCATCTGACAGGAAGGGAATGAACAGGTGATGGTGGACGAGCCTCCTCAATATCCAACCACTACGAGCCCCAGTTTTCAGTTTTTGAAGGCCAGAACCTGTCGTCTTTAATAATGATCTTGAAAATGAAAGACATTTTGCGAAACCATATAATCGAAACACAATTCTATTGTTAGAGCTGATAAATTTTTTTAATAAAAAATATTATTAATTTATAAAAAATTATTATATTTATATTAAAAAATAATTTTTATTTGTATAAATTAAATAAAAAAACACATGTTAATGATTAATATATATTTTTTATTAATTAAAATATTTATATAATGTTTTTAAAAGGAATTTCTAAGTTATAATTAAATACTTATATATTTAAATAATTATAAGATTATAATTAATTTTTAAATAATAAATATATTTATTATAATTATTATATTTATAAATATATATAAATAATTTTTAAATATATATATTTATAATTATAATTATAATGAAATAAATATATATTAAAATAAATATATGTTTCCAGTTAATTTTTTCAATAAATAGTTTGATGCGTGAGTATAATTGACATACAAATATGTTATGAATTCATCACGATTGTTCATTTATACATTAAAACTATATTGGTTGTTCTTCCTTTTTTGGGAGAGGACATTCGTACGACTCATTTTATAGCTACTTTTGGGAGTTGTTGAGGGTCACATTATGGTGCAGTTGATTCATACACATCCCAACTAACTCATGGATCATTTTCCAACAATATCAAAATAATCCAAATTCATTTTCTCATTTTGTAGTAGGTCATTTGTCAATTTTCCTAAAATTAAATTAATTTTTAAATAAAAAATACGCACTTGGATTCATACCGGTCATACTATGAATCATATTGAGGTGAAAAAGAATCCTTGGCATCCCAAATGAGTCACATATTTTTACCCAAATGTATCAAAACAATCCTAATGTGTTTTCTCATTTATTATGTCACTTGTTCCTTTTTACTAAAATTAACGTCACTTTAAAATAAAAAAGATGGACTTAGAGTCATACAGGTCACACCGTGCGTCAGAATGAGGTAAGACTAATTTATACACATCCAAAATTACCTATGGATAGTTTTACTAAAGTATCAAAAAAATAAAAATATTTTTTCTGGTTTTTTAGTATGTAACTTGTCTTATTTAGAAAAAAATCATTATAAACTATAAACACACACTTTGACAAATACCGGTCCCATAGAGTATCAATTTTACATAAGAAAAATTCCTACACATATTAAAGGATTTATGAATTGATTTATTAAATTACTAAGACAATATTACTGTGTTTTCTCGGTTTTTAGTGAGTGTTGTATTTTGATGTAAAATGTCGATTTTAAACTGATAACAGACCCTTTGAGTCATACTGGTCACACTATTTTTTTTGGATTGAGGTGTATCTGATTCCTAAATATCTTAAATGACTAATAGATCATTATACTAATGTATAAACACAATTTTAATTCCTTTTTTTATGTTGAGTTTTGAGTTGTATATTATACTAAAATAATGATCAATTTTAAATAAAAAGACACACTTGGAGTCATACTGATCATGTGGTATGTCAGATTGTGTTGTTGTTGATTCTTACATGTCCCAAAGTATTAAAAAAATCCTAAATGCCATGGAATCCTCTAGTATGATAAGAAAATCATCTGTGATTAATACTAAAAATAAATAAATTAAACATAAATATGAAACAATCCATTACTTCTATAGAAGTAACATTTTCATACCATTTGTGTACATTCAATGATTATGTATGATGCCCATTTGTTTCTATGAAAAATTATATCGTTTTATAAATAATTTATTTTGAAAGTCATAATAGTAGTAGAAAAATATAAATACACAATGGATTAATAAATAGATTAAATAAATTAGTAATTAACTTTTAAAATACCTCTTAGGGGATGTGTGTTTTTATATGAAATATGATATCTCTCATAAATTTTCCAACATAATAACCATAATAATTTCCATTTGATTATTTTAGACACTATATAATCATTAAGGAAAATATGTAAATTTTTCATATTTGTTTGGATAGTTAAATCTTATTATATATACATTGATACTTATCCAGTTGTAGAACATTTTGGGGTCCTTGTGTGCAATTCTTGTCCTCATTCCATGATTTAAATGATATTTACAAACCACCCTATAATAAGAAAATCATAATTAAAACATAATTTAATTATATAACTTTATTCTTAGTTATAAATTGTTGGGTGTAGTGTATTACAAATTAAAAAATGTTATCATCTGTGGTCGGTTTGTTGGTAATCTATGAAGTGAATCCAATAAATAAATATTTAGAGTATCCAAATTGATCGTAAAGAGAATACATGGTTTTTTAAAAACAAAAAAAGGAATAAATAAAGAAGGAAATGAAAAATATATTAAATATGATTATATTGCAGTGTTTTATCCTGAAATCTATTGTATTATGAAATTTATTTCATACCCATGTTTTATTTTAAATTATTTTCCAATGTCTTCCACCCTTTCAACTATTTTTTGGATTCTATTTTTTTTTTGTATGTAGAGGTGACGTGAAGAGTAAAGTGTCCAAATTTTTTATGGGAAATTCCATTGAATTGGTATTGATATATATGACTTCAAAAAATATGAAATGTATTTTGTCATATTTAACATGGTATATCATCTTTTGGAAAATCAAATCACGAAAACGTACCTCATGTATACATTTACAACCGAGACACCTAGCCATTCATAGTGGACTATTTCATCAACATTATTAGATGAAATGTAGTCAATAACATCCTATCTACACATTTATTCATCAAAATAAACTATGTGACTACTTCCACATTGTAACTTTGCATCTGCATAAACCTTTAATGTTAGTAAATGTGGATATTCAATGGGCAGTGTAAATGTGCATTTGTAAGATCTTTTCAATTGGTTGGTTGATCCTTTAGATGGTTTAATTCAACCATTCATTTCACCTTCATCTCTTTGACATTTCTGAATAGCCTTTGTCAATTTAGAACTTTTTTCATTAATTCATGAAGATTTATCATAAAAAATAAATAGGAAATGAATACCTCCTTATTGACATAGTTTTTTTTCAAGATTTAATGGCCATGAGATGAATGTTACAATAGTTGGTAATCTTTATGAATATATTCCTCATCTATTGGAATAGGTCGATCTGCCCTTAGATCGGGGTCTATGCTAATAGACACTCTCAAAATACCTATTTGAAGTGGTCTATTGTTTAGAACATCATTTTGGATATTGAACACTATATCCCTCACTACAAGGCGATGGGTGGGTGTTGATAGATACAAATCATAGTCATTATAATCCTGTATAATATCAGTACCAGAAAGGTAATAGTGTCCATATGATTCAAATTTTATAGAAAGAGTTATTAGAACATTGATTACCATGTCCAAGACATCTTTTCGAGGGGAATGGATCACCTCAAAGCTAGTGGGTTTGGGGAGGGATATTCAAGATATTGTTGTTCTTGAGTTCTTTTTTCTCTTTTCTTATCCCTATAAAAGTTTCTAGTAACTCTCTCAACTATTGAAATTTTTATTAATGTGTATATAGTATTTCTATCATCTATTTCATTTATTTATCATTATCCTCCTCTTGTTTTTTTTATAAAAATGTGTTTTCGGTTGTCACCCCAAAACCCGCAACACTGATGTGACCATAATGTTATGTCCACTTCAACGACACTAATAATAGGTGTTCATCTGATGTAGGTGTTGGTGATTCATGTGACTATGATGGATTGAAAATATTGGAAAATAATTCATCATTTTTATGTAATTTTGATTTAATGAAAAACCGATTTTTATTGTTTCATAATTACACATGTTTCGCACCCTTTTTGTGTATTTTTATCTATTAGTTTCCCATCATTATTAACACATTCTTCATTACACAACAAATGGTGTATGTGGAAGTGGATTTAGATTTGGATTCATAAATCTTCATATAAATAGGGGAATATAATTATTTTGACGTTTCATGTCATATAAATGTGTTACGGTAGATTTAAAATACGTACCATTTTTTTGAAGTTAAGCATACCCCATCCTTGTTATACGGTAGGGGTATGTTGCTTGTGCTACCCCTCAATTATTTTCAACACCTAGTTTATATGTCATAAATAATAAATTGTCACTCAAAGTGATGAATATATGTATTGTCAACCAACATATTACTAGCCACAATGTACTTGAAAAAACACATCAGTATGACTACTAGAAAACAAATCTCATGCTTGTTCGGTTATCAGGTGTGTATACATAAGCAGTGGATGTGGGGTAATTTTTCCTTCGGCTTCTTTTAGATGATGATTCAATATAATTGTGTGAAATCATCCTTGAATCAATCTATAAATAATCAATACATATTTATTATGGGATTCATCTACTATAAATTCAATCTTCAAGGGATGGTGAAGAATAATTCACTCCTTCATTATTTTATTTTTTAGTAAAATAAAGAAATGATATCATATTGTTACTGTAATATCATCCCACATCAGTGTATCACTACTAAAAATACATCTATTATCAGCAATATAAATGGCCTTTAATAGTGCTAGAAAAGCACTGTTAAAGCCGATGAAGATAGGGGGTCCCCTATTAGCGCTCCAAAAAGTGCTGATAAAGTCCAATTTTTTCCGCGCTAAAAAGCACTGATAAAAGGGGTATTTTATCCACACTAAAACAAAGTGCTGATAAAAGGGTCCTTTATCAGTTCTTTCTTTTTATCCCTGAAAAAACATAATAAAATAAAAAAATATTAAAAAAAATCCTGCCAATCGGGGGGGGGCTTTTATAGCGCTTGATCCCCCCTTTTACAGCACTTTTCTACCCCCCTCCAGCACCCGCACACACCCCACCACACATTATCAGCTATATCCCCAAATTCACCCAAGCACGCGCATCCCTAGTTCCACCCAAATTTGATCTAGAGACCTCCCCCCTGCGTGCCTGAAGCATTTACTACTCCCCTATATTGATTTTTTCTCTTATTAGTGATATATTAATTTATTTATATATATAAATATAGTAATATTTATTTGTATAGTAATATATATTTATATTAATATATATATATAGTTATATTAATATTAATATATAGTTATGTTATAATATATATATATAGTGATATATATATATATAGTTATATTAATATATATATGTAGTTATATTAATATATATATATATATATATAGTTAGATTAATATATAGGTATATAAATATTGAAATATATGTATTTTAAATAAAATATATATTAGTTATTATTTAAATAAAGCTAATATATTTTATATGTAAATATATTTTTTTATTTATATTTATAATTATGTTTTTATGTGTGAATATATAATAAATATGTACATATTGTTATATATTTGATTATAAATAGTAGTTCATTATAAAAAACTATAAAATTTCAAATAAATAACATCAATATGAATGTAATACCTTGGAATAAATTCAGTCCCCACCAGAAAAAATCCAATAATACCCCACTTAAACGAGGCTGAAAATCCACAAAATGTTAAAAAATCAGGGTACCCCGACTAAAAACTCAGTTTTGTAGGCCTTCTGGGACTTTTTTTGCCTCGAAAAAAACTTGAAAAACGTCCCCCCTAATTATAGTGACGTAGAGCTCGTCATAGGCTTCGATTTTATATGTGGGGGAGCACAAACGGACACCCGAATCAAAAGTTATCGCCGTTTGAAGTTCAAGTGGCGTTTTAAACATAATTTGGATCTTTTTAATTTTTTTTTAAAATTTTTTAGCCTTCAAATTGTAATTAAATGACTATTACTCCATAATAATTAGCAAATTATTAATTAAAAATATATTTTTAATTTTTTTATAAGCTATTTTCACTAAATATCTTATATATTATGTGTAACATTATTTTTATACTTATCTAAAATATATCTAAAAAATATATATTATTTTTATATCATTATAAATATATCTATATATTTTAATATTAATATATTTTTTTAATAATATTTTTTTGGAAGTAGACACTTTAAGAGCGCTTTTAAAAAAATTGTTGATAAAGACACCCCTTTATCAGCGCTACTAAAAAAAAGCACTGATAAAGGGGTACCCTTTTACAACGCAAAAATGCGTTGTTAAAGGTGGTACCTTTATCAGTGCTAGAAGAAGCACTAATAAAGGGGTACTTTTATCAACTCTTTTTTTTTGTGTTGATAGAAGTACCCTTTATCATTGAATTTTTTAGCACTGATAAAGGTACCCCCCTTTATCAGCACTTTTTCATTAGCACTAATAAAGGGTGGCGCTGGCCTTACCCTGTTTTGTGGTAGTGAATTAAGCACTGGAACAACATGGATCCACAAATCTACACTAGATGTCTTGCATAACCAAGTGATGATTCCAATGTAACAACAAAAAATGAAATTATTGGGGTTAACATGCTGGTCCTGTTCATTCTATCCGGCCTCATATTTGATTCCTTTGATTTTTTCCTTCATGGTTTTTTTTAACACCATCAATCTATGGAGCACTTATTTTATTTGCATCGTTGGTGCTTCATCACCTAAAATTTCCTTGGATTTATCATCATCAATATGTTGTTTATCTAGAGTAGTATCATCGGCATGTGAAAAAGGTTGTTGAACCTCCACATCAGGGGAAACAACAGATTGAAAAACCTATTATTCCTTAGGATTGGGATTACCAACACATGAATAAGGTCATTGTTCCTCTACAATGAAAGAAACTATAGGTTGAATGACCTAATGTTCCTATGGATTGGGAGCACCAGTATGTGCATAATTCATTATCTGCATAAGTGGTTTATAATTTAATTTTGATTACATCAATACAAAAACGAACATATAATAACATAAGGTAACACAATGCATATTTAATAAAATAACCTAATTATTGAACACTCTTTTTTTAATGGCTGGCATTATTTGACCCGTCTATCGACTATTTATGTCCCTTCATTTTGGCCTCCTCTAACAAAAAAAACACCATCTACCTTAGGACCTCTATAAAATGATTGTTATGTCCTAATGAAAGTGTCACCCACAGTTGAATTTTCACCTGACCCTTCAGTGGCTTTCGTCAATAACATAACAATTGACCACTTTCTGTTTGTGGTATCTGGAACATAAAATACATGTGCTGCCTATGATTCCATTATAAAGGGTTTTCCTTTTCACCCTTCATTACTAAAATAAATATTCAATAATCAAAATTAATCTATTTTAACATAATTCATGTTATCAACCCAATAGAATTAATAAATTGGAACATGGAATGTTGTATAATCCAAATCCCATATTTTTTTTTTGATTCCAATGTATGAAATTTTCACAGAAATTGGATTTCTGTCCTTAGAACCGGAAATATGCATCGCTTCATCCACACGTGTAACTCCACTATTTTTCCTAGTATTTTATTCATCATGTCTATTTTTATAGAATGTATAACTCATAATTAGATAACAATTTTAAGATAATACATACACACATGGACCTCTGGATAACCATCAATGTTGTTATGATATTGAATTAGGATTTTCATCTGAATCGTTAAAAATATAGTCTCCAATGTATTCTATAAACTGTTGATTATTTGTATATGATATCCATATGTTATCCCTTGATGGATTCAAATGCCAAATATTTTTTGTGGGTTTCAACATATGGGGAAACCACCAAAACATTATTCCAAACGTTAAGGTGTGCCTACTCATGATCTAAAATATTGATTGTTACTACATCTCCTCCAGAAATTCCTCACCTATTACCATGTAGAGTGATTATATTTTTGTAGACCAATGATTTCCACACCTCACATGCATTTGGTGCATAATTCTATGGCTTCCTCAACAATATATCGATCTTCAATACAACCCTCAGGTCAACTTTGATATTTTATATATCCATTCAAAATATATATATACCATTCAATGGGGTATATCCATTTATATTGTATAGGACCACATAGTATAATATAATTCACTAAGTGAACCATAAAAATAAACATTATATAAATGAATTATATTAGGAAGAACATTTCTAAATCACATAATATGATAATAATTTCACTTTCCATAGTTTTCATTTTCACCAGATCTATAACATTACTGTATATTTCTTTGAAGAAGAAATAATGCTTGGTTAATTTATAAAAGACATTCCTGGAAAAAAAATTCAATGTAATGATATTGAAATTAGATCTCCCAATAAATCATGATAGTCATGTTATTTGAGAACCTTTAACATTATATCATTTATTGAAACGATATTATTTTTATATAATTTATACCCCTCTAAAAACATTATTTCATTCAAGAAGATGAAATGTTGATATCTCTCCTGCCTAGAAAGAGTTTATGTAGCTAGAGGAATAAAAGTTCATTTTCCACCTTCACTAGCACCAAAACATCTCATATTCCCATGTTAACCATTTCTAACCTATCCTTAAATCCGTCCTTTTTTTCAGATGAATTTAGTAGTGTACCGCTGAAACGATCACATACATTTTTTTTCACCATGCATAACATCAAGAAAATATCTTTCATATAGAAAGTTCCATAATGATTGATAAAAAGAACTAAACACCATTTCCAACTGATTTTCATAAAATTTTTCAACTCTTTTTTACCAAAAGAAGTGTCCACATCTTTTACATTCTTAAATAGTTGATCACATATTTGTGTAAATAGTGTTTTATGTTCTTATGAACATCCATCGAATGAGGATGTCCAATATAGGGACATAACCCATCAGGGTCGAAATATAAAATTTCATTAAAACATTGTCTTCGATGAATGTTTCATCCTAATTGACATTGTACCTTTTTTCAAAACGAGACACCCTTTAGTTCCTTTAAAGATATATCCTGAAAAATTTCCATAAGAATGAAAGTTATTTATTGTCTATTACAACATAGCTCTGAATGTGAAATCCTCATTTATGTAAGAATCATTCAACGCAACACCTTAATTAACTACACCTCAATATGATACACAGTTTGGCTAGTATAACTCAAACTGTCTATTTTTATTTTAAATTAACATCGATTTAAGAAAAAACAACATGTGACATACTTAGAAATTAGAAATCATATTTTCATTATATTTATATTTTTGGAAAACAAACCCGGAGTCATTTTTGATATGTAAGATTAAAATTCACCTAAATATGATGCATGGTGTGACTGGTAGGACTCAAAGTGTGCCTTTTTATTTTAAAATGACATTAATTTATGTAAAAAGGAATGTGAAATATTGAAACTGAGAAAACACATTCATATTTTTTTGGTAATTTCTTAAAATGATCCATGAGTAGTTAATGACATGTAGGGATTAGCCTTACATCAATATAATTCATGGTGTGGCTGGTATAACTCGAAGTGTCTCTATTTATTTAAAATTGACATTAATTTAAGTAAAAACAATAAGTGATATATTGAAAACCAAGAAAAAAATTTGGATTGTTTTGATATTTTAGGAAAACATTCACTTAATTATTTTAGACATGTATGAATCAGATGAACCTCAATAAGACACACAATGTTTCCAGTATCACTCAATGTGCCTCTTTTTATTTAAATTTCACAATAATTTAAGTTAAAACAACAAGTGAGATATTAAAAACCAATAAAAGGAATTCATATTGTTTTTATATTTTTGGAAAATGATTTATTTGTCATTTTTTATGTTTAAGGATCAGAAACACCTGAATATGATACATGTTGTGGCCGGTATAACTCAAGGTGTCTTTTTTTATTTAAAAATGACATTAATTTAAGTAAAAACAACAAGTGAAATACAAAAAACTGAGAAAATGAATTCAAATTGTCTTTATACTTTAGGAAAATGATCCATGGGTCATTTTTGATGTGTAGGAGTCAACCATACCTCAATAAGATGGATAATGTGACTGTTATGACTAAAAGTGTCTGTTATCAGTTTAAAATTAACATTTTAGTTCAAAATGTGTCACTCACTGAAAACCCAGAAAATGAGCTCTGATTGTCTTGATAATTCAATATAGTGATTCATAAGTCCTTTGTGACATGTATGAAGCAGTCTCACATAAAAAAGATGCATGATACAATCGGTATGACTCAAAATATGTGTTTCTAGTTTGAGATGATATTTTAGTAAATAAAACTCATTGGACATACTGAAAACGGGGAAAACATATTCTGATTGTTTTGAAACTTTAGGAAAAAAATTCATCAGTAATTTTGACATGTAGGAATTATTTATACCTCAATACGATGGATGGTGTTTCCAGTTAACTCCAAATGAATCATTATATAAAATTTACATTAATTTTAATAAAATCTAACGTTACATACTCAATATCATGAATACAGATTCGAATTGTTTTTATATTTTAGGACAATGATCCATAACTCATTTGTAACATATAGAAATTAAAACCACCTCAATAGGACGCACAATATGACCCATATAACTCCAAATGATTCATTTTTATTAAATATTAACATTTTATTAATGTTTTTATTTCATATAAATAAATAACTAACTTATTTATAGTATTACTAACATAATAGTTTTTTCTTATATAAGTGTAATCATTTTCTTGGGTTGATATGATTTGTTTGAAAATTGATACCATGGGAAGACATTTTTGATAGGGGATCATGGGTTCAAAATATGAAATATTAGTGTTTTAGAATGTTTGTTGGAAAATTATAAATTTAATTATATAAAAAATTTCTTTGAAATGAAAATATATGTGTTTTTTTATATACCATTGGTGGAAATTTTTGTATTTATGATGTCAATTAAATTAATATTGACGTTTATTTAGGTGTTCTATTTAAATTTTAGTTTTTCTTTAGGGTGTGTTGTTATATAAATAACACACTGTAGGGGGCTAGGCCATTATCAGTGCTAAAAACGAACTAATAAAGGCACCCTATAATCAATGTGATTAACAACGCCTTTTTAGCTCTGTTAAAGGAAATTTTCACATTATGAAAGGCCAAATGTGTAGTAGTGTTTACCACTTATCCATATTGGTTGGTTCTCCCTTCAATGATGTATCTATTTATCTATATATATTTCGTTATATTTATTTGTATATTAATATATATTTATATTAAAATTTATATATATATAATCATTCATTCATTCAAAGTAGGGTAATATATTGATCATAAATGGGAGGGGAAATCAGTCAAGTCAGTGGGGATAAAATAAAGGAAGCCCTAAGGAATCAACCATCACAAAATTAACAAACTCGGTGGGAAGAGAGCCCCATGTAAAATAAATGATACAAGGACTACTCAGACTCCTCCACGAAGCCAGTCTATCCATAGAAATGTTCCATTCCTATATGTAAGCAACATGGTAGCTCGACCAATAAACTCCTTGAATCTTCAGGTAATATAAATGATAGACCTGGTAGGTTCACATATCCCTTGGAAAGTGTTTCCTGTAATTTAAGAATCACTTTTGATCTCTATGGATGAAATATTGTTAGAGAGATAAATCTCCAAACCGTTATGAAAATCCACTGCCTCTGAAATAAGAGAGCTTCCATGACCATAAAATCGTATAAACGAAATCACCAGTAAAACATCGGAGTCAGGAACAATGCCTCCCCCTTTCATGATTCTTTTGTTATAAGATTTGTCAGTATTGAGCTTGAAGCCATTACACCGGGGGTTCTATAAGATCTGTCTACCCAGTGAAGACCCCTGTTGGGAAAAGGATGTGGTTCACTAGCCATTCATGAAAATTATCATGGATTTTTATTTTTCACAGCTTTTCAGAAGATCCTATAGATCCACCACAATACACTAGTCCCAAGTATGAATTTAAAAGCATACGTTAGAAAGACCATCCACTCGAGCTTTTTTTCGTGCATTCCAGATGATCCAGTAACTAGAAAAAATCAAGGCAGCCCTCACCTTCCTCTCCAAGCTATTATATTCTATATAGTAAAACCATGATAAGTAGAAGACCTCACCATCACCCACGTAAATATCAATGCCAATAAGTTTCCCAAAGATATTCCCAAACTATTCTTACCAAATATCCCTTAATGAACATGTGTTTTACTGATTCCTACTTATAGATACAACAACCAAAACATTATGATAACATAATTATCCATATACGATTAATCACATCATCGGTTGGAAAGGCACGGTGCCGGATACGCCTCACAAGAATGTTGAATTTGATCATAATTTATCTGAAATAAAGAAAAATACTCATTCCCACAATATTATTACCTTGTAATGAGAGACAATATCCCATAGATGAAAAAATTCTCGATGATGCTCCAGTGAAGATGAGTTTATCCAGTTCAGAAGAAAGTTGTATGCTATCAAAAATCTCACAATGTTGTGCATCATGAGTGGTGTGAATGAAGTTCATAAAGGAAAAGGATTCAGTAAATGAAATTCTAGGAGTCATCCACCATGAAAAGTTGAGAGATTTACCAGCCCAATTGTGGTTCTAATAATTAATCCTTCCGAAAAAAACAATCCATATATTCAATATACATACACATATATATGATATATGTGTATATGAAAGTATAATTATACATAGTTATATATATTTATATATATATACATATATTATATATTAATATGTGTATTCGTAAGTGAGAATATATAGATAATACATATCAGTTTGTTAATACAGACACACCCTAATATATAAACGCGCACACACACACACACATTATATATGTATATAAAAATTCATATATTTTTATTTTAAATAAAACTGATTTTAGTTTTTATTTAGATAAGTCTTATATGTTGAGAAATATTTTTTATAAGTAAATATTATTAATCATTTGTTTGTAAAATTTAATTTTTATGTAAGAATATATAAAAAATATGTATATATTGTTATATATTTGGTTATAAATAGTAGTAAATTGCGAGAAATGATTAATTTTTAAAGCCAAAATATCAATATGAATGTAATAACTCTAAATAAATTTAGTTCCAATAGAAAAAGGGAAAAAATCCCCCTTAAACGAGGTAAACATTTCATCGAATATTAAAAAAAATTTGGTATCCCAGCTAAAAACCCATTTTTGATGGCATTTTGGGATTTTTTGACTAGAAATATGTGACAAAGGGGTTTTTTATGTCACTAGTTCATAGATCTCATAATAGTATTTCATCTGATATGTAGAAGAGCTAAAAAAGAAACCCATATCAAAATTTATCAACATTTGAAGTTTGAGTTACGTTTTCAACTTATTTTAGATCATTTATTATTTTTTAAAATTTTTGTGTCTTAAAATTTTTATTAAATGATTATTACTTGATAATAATTAGAAAATTATTAATTAGTAATATATATTTTAAATATTTTAAAATTTATTTTATCTAAACATCTTATATATTAGTTGTAAATTTATACATATATCTATCTAAAACATATTTAGAAAATATATATTATATTTAAATCGATATAAATATATTTATATATTAATATATTAATATATTATTTATAAAGTTTTTTTTAAATATTCCCATTATCATTTCTAATAATCGGGTCCCTTTAACAATGAATAAAATTGATTATAAAGGTGATACCTATATCAACACTAAAAAAACAGTGATAAAGGTACCCCTTTATCAGTGTTTTTTAGCATTGCAAAAGGGTGGCACTTTGAAACCTTTTTTGTGGTAGTTTTCCCACCCAGGATTCACTGGTATTTTTAACTTACTATATAGAAGATACTTTCAGGAGGCTACCATCTTATAGTTAATAGAATTGGGGATGGCGGGATGTCACACACATAGTTGAGAGTCTTACTTTTAGAATAAATCATAAAAAGTTGGCAAATAATATTATTTTATATGATATGTATATGATACATTAATATTGTTTGTGGTTGAACCATTTATTACATTTTTTTTATGTTCAGGAGGATATACAGTTATATTAGTACTGTGCATATTGCTGGTGAGTGACAGTAACCGATTGTGGTTAGTGTTTTTTTATGTTTTTTAAATTAATATAATATAAATTTAATCATTTTATTTATATTTTTTCAATTTAAGGATATATATTAGATATATATTTCTCATATGTGTGGGAGTTAGAATAAGAAATATGGTTAGGTCGAGGCCTCATGCGAGCATGTATATATGATAAAACATAGTCATTGGTGGTGAAAAGTGGTATTTAGAAAGGGATGGTGATTAAAATTGGTTTAAAATCAACCTAGACAAGTTAATATAGAATTGAACTGATGTCATAATTTAGAAAAAAAATTATGATTGTAAACAATTCTTCAATCAATTCAATGATTATTGTGAGATATAAATAAAGAGAAAAAGTGTGGAAAAAATAACTAGATGTACTGTGGGAAATCCCCCAAATGAATTGGGTAAAAACCCATTTGCAAATACATTAAATTCACTATAAAAAAATTTGGGAACAAAATCTCTCTCTCTCTCTCAATTTCAAGGTATAAACACACATGAAATTTTCTCTTTTCAGATATAGAGAAACACCTTACAAAATACTACACTCAAGGATGAAATATGTTTCTTCAAGATCCAGTGATAAAAACAGGTGGAGAAGATACCATTTTATAGCATGTCTTCACCCTCCTTTGGCCTCCTCACTATTAAATTTATATTAAAAAATTATATTGGGAATCAATTGTAGGGTTTCACCATGACGTGTCAGCACAACGTGTCCAAATGAATGCGATGACCATCATTAATATTTCCTCTCTCCATAATTTCTTCCAACATATCTCACACATGGATATTTGATTAAGTTCCAATAACATCTCCACAAATCCTTTCTATCTTACAAAACTATTTCTCATGTCTCTACAAGGATTTTCAATGATCTATTTCATTTGAACTTATCATAACCAATCACATTTTCCAGAAAATCTTCCATATTTTCTTTTGTGTGAATTTTCTACAAGTTGAAACTTCCTTCATCCACCACATCTCAAACAAAATAATATTTTTCACCAATGTGAATCATCCTAGAATAAAAATATGGATTCCATGTAATGTGAATGGCACTATTACTATAAAAAAACAATGAAATATGATCTAGTTTGTGCCTGATCTCCGCTAAAAACCATTTCATCCAAATAACCTGTTTTCATGACTGTATAGAGGCCATGTACTCTGCCTCAATTGTTCATAGATCCACATCTGACTGTATCTTTGAAATGCAGCTCATAGCTCCTCCTTCAAGTTTAAACACATAACTATTAATCAATTTTCTCTTGTCATAATCACCTGCAAAATCTGAATCAACATATCCTCTGATAGTGAAATATGATCCTCCATAACATAATGCAACATATGAGGTTTCCCTAATGTATCTCAGGATCCTATTCACCAAGATCCAATTCTTTCTTCCTAGATTCTCTATGTACCGACTATCTTCTCCCACTGTATGTGCAATATCTATTCTTGTAAAAACCATTGGGAACATTAGAATCCCCAGTATTTATTCATTAGGTACTTGAGACATTTACTTCCTCTCTATTTCACTACTAAGACTCATTGTAGAGGATAACATGGAATTAATGGGAAGAGGGGTAGAAATTTTCTTACATCCATTCATGTTGAAGCATTTTAAGACTTTAAACAAATAAATTTTCAGTGATATCCAAATCTTTCCATTATTCCTATCTCGGTAAATTTTCTTCCCAAGAATATTGTTTTCTGGTCCCATGTAATTCATATCAAACTCCCTAGACAATTGTGCCTTTATCTCCTAGATTTGATCATTATTAGGGAAATCAACTAACATTTCCTCCATATAAAATAGTATAATGATAAATCATTACCATATATACCCTCAAAATAAGCACAAGGATCAGAATTAAGTCTTTTTTATCCAAGGATCATGATATATGAATTAAATCTCTTGTAACAACACCTCAACACCTGTTTGAGGCATTAAAGAAAATTTTCATCCACAAAACCATGTTCTCTTTACCTTATTCAGCGAAACCATCTCATTATAGAATATAGATTTCATCATCAAGGTCACCATGTAGAAAATATTTTTTCGCATTTAGATATTATTGATTCATAGTGCATTCAACACACATTACCATCACTACCTCAATAAATGTTAGTCTAACAATACGAGAAAATTTTTCATTGAAATTCATACATTCTTTATGAGAATATCCTTTGACCACCAGTCTCACATGATATCTTTCCACCTGGTCTATTTCATCCCACTCGATCTTGTAGACCCATTTGTTCCTAATAGCCTTAGTTCCATGAGGTAATGAAACATGATCCCAAGTATTGTTCATGTGCAGGGCATCATGTTCCTCCTGCATCCTTTCCATCTATGAAGATATATATGGACTCTAGGTGTCCTCTAAAATATATGATAGCTCTCCTTATTTTGTCAATAAAAAATTTGAAACATTTCTCTGAGTGACATAATCTGAGTTCAATATAGTCACTCTTTTCTCTCGATTTGTCCATTATAGTCTAGTATCATATGGTACTTGATCATTATCCTCTGGTAATTCCCCATAGAAAATTGTTTCTTCCATTGTTTCATCCTTCACCTTGACTATTGTAGTTTCTGTACTCTCTTTCTCCGTGTCCTTATAAATATTCATTTTCACTGTGTCATTGGAAAAGATGACATCTCTAATGATAATAATATTGGCGGCAATGTTATCCCACAAATGATACCCCTTCACACTATAAGCATACCCCAAGAAGATACATTCCCTAGATATTGAGTCTAACTTCGATCTTTCCTGGGTATGAAATTGTGCATATAAATAACTTCCAAAAGTATTTAATTGAGAATAATTATCGGATTTACCATTACGAATATCCATCAGAAAATTCATATCAATTTCCACTGTAGGGGATCAATTGATCCCATAGTAGGAAATATTTACTGCTTCTGCCCAGAATGTCTGGGTAAGTCCTGCAGTCTTCAGCATCTCCCTTATTATATCCAACAAGGTTATATTCATCTACTATACCACTCCATTCTACTAAAGAGTGTATTCCACCCTGAACTACCACTTGATTACTTCTTGTTATTAAAAAGAATCAAAATCACCGGTTGTATATTCTCCACCGTGGTTAGACCTCAAACACTTGAACTTTTTTTCAGATTCAATCTGATTTTACACATTTAATGTTTTGAATACTTCAATGATATTCAATTTACTCTTGATTAGAAACACCCAACATCTCCTAGAATAGTCATCAATAAAATCTAAAATGTACCTTACACTTTCTAGGGACACAACATGTGATTTCCAAACCTTGGAATGAATAAACACTATGATCTAGTTACTCCTTATCATTGACATTCCAAACATCAACTGGTGTTACTTACTCAAAACACAATTCATAAAAATGATAGGGATACCTTCATAATCATAGGAAAAAAATTCTAATCTACAAGAATCATTAGGCCTCATTCGGACATATAGACAAGATTCTAATTCCATAACGTCGTCAACTCTTCCATTGAGGTATTTTATGAGACAAATATCTCTGATTCCTTGGACATTTTACCCATAAGAACATAAAAGTTATTTGAGATCTTCTCCACCATTATCACCACAAGTGCACCCTTAACAAGATTCATCATCCCTTTCTCAATGTGAGTCTTTCATCTGATATCATAAAATTTTCCTAAGGACAAAATTTTCTTCTTGAGACCCCCACATGGTGTACTCCTTTGATGGTTTAGACTATGTTATCATGCATCTTCAGTTTGATGATTCTTACTCCAACGATCTTCAATTTTTGGCCATTTACCATTTACAAAGTTCCTTATGGGATAGTTTCATATTGGATAAACCATTCTCATAGATATTTCATGTTCCATGTTCCTCCTGAGTCCATAATCCATGCGCCATTGAAATTTTGTATTCTTTCAGTAGTCATTGGCACGTCACATACTAGTACGTCTCCATTTCCAGATGTACTCACCACATTTACTGGAGAGTTATTCTCACCATACTACCCCTCTTACTACAATTGTAACATTTTATGTTTTAATTCCTTCTCATTGATTTATACCTTCCATTATTCTATTTCTCCTTGGAACTACACTCCATCATTATTTTTCTTTCCATTGACAGATCTTCCACTTAGTGTGATGTTGTATGTCTGTATTCCTTGTTCTTGCACCAACTTTCTTCTTCAATAACCACATCTACAACATCATTGAATGAGAACATATCCATTATGATATTATTAGTGAGGTTTATGATAATTTGATCACATTAATGTGTAAACCATTGGATTAGAATCCTTGCATGTTTAGAATCCACAATTTTAAAGCTCCATATTGTAAGTTGTGAAAAAGGGGTATTGATGGTGTTTATGTGGTCAGTCACCGATGATGAATCTACCATTTTATAAGTGTATAATTTTATCTTCAATAAAATTTTATTATGGAGTAACTTCTGCTTATGGGGATTTGTCAGAGTGTCCCAAATTTCTTTTTTCGTCTTGTTCTTTACAATGCTTGACATGAACCCATCATCTGAAGAAAAATGGATGTTGTAAATAGAATTCTTGTCCATGTCACTCAATTTTTCATCTGTCACACCCATCAGTTTCTCTCTAATCACCTTTAGGCATTTATCGTTCCACAATACCTCTTTCGTCTTCATTGTCCACAATGAAAAGTTATTTCCATTTATTTTTTTGATATTGTATTTCACCCCCATTTGGAAACATCATTGGTCCAGAATTTTCTCAGGCCAAAAACCCATTCCTCTAATACCACTTGTTAGGATTCTAAACAATTTTCTAATAATTTCAATGATAATTGCGAGGTATAAATAAATTGAAAAATTAAGGAATTAAAATAACCCCATATGTAACATGGAAACCCCAAACAATTAAGGGGTAAAAAAATACAAGAAAATAGAATGATTTCACTATGGTAAAATGTGGGTACAAAATCTCTATCCCACAATTACATGTAGAAAAGACAGAAGAAATAATATCTTTAAAAATATGGAGAAACACCTCAAAAAATACTGGACTCAAGCATGAAGATGTGTTTCTTCTGAATATGATGATAAAAACTGGTGTTGGATATACCCTTTTATGACCTACCTTCACCCTCATTTGGCATCCCGTTTATTAAATTTCTATTACCAAATTAAATGGGGAATCATTGGTAGTGTGACACCACGACGTTTCACCACAACATTTCCAAATGAATTCGGTCACCATAATTAATATTTTCATTCACCATAATGACTTACAACAAAAAAACATAGTGTGTATGAGATCATCATCCTTCACTTCTGTAGAGTATGAGGAAAGGATACAAGCTCAGGATGGGGCTTATCAGGGATTAGATAAAGAGTATGAAGAGTATATACAACATCAAGAGAATCAACGACAACAGTAGAATCAACAAAATGATTATATGATGGAGTTTATGTAATGAATTAAAAATGGTTTAGGGATGGAGTTTCATCCATACAATGGAGTTAATCCCCCACCATTATAATGATACTATTTTTAGGTTCCTTTTTTGGGATTTTTTTATATTATAAATGTTTATATTTATATAATTTTTAATGGTGTTTTTATTTTTTAGTGAAATTAATTATTAGAATAGGTTGGGAAAACCCCACTATTAAGAATAGTAGAATCCCTTTTAAGATAGATTGAGATATAATATATTACATTATTGAATCCCCAAATGCAAAATTAACCAAAAAATAGAAGGAAATTGTAAATAGCAGTAAATCTAATAGACTAAAAGTCAAATCCATATTGCCTGAATGAATAAGGTAGAGAAACCTATAATTAGGTTTGGATTGAAATCACCCAAGGTACCCATCCTATCATTTCACTGCTAAAATTGAGACCCAAACCATAGCTTCCATTGGAAACCACTGGGAAGATCAAGGAGGTGGATATATTTATTGATAATGGAGATGACCCGACAGAAAAATCACCATCCCCTACTAGAGAATGTTCTCCCTCTCATGTCATTGACCCCTTCCTCGAGTACGGTTTGACCCTAATTTCTAGACCTCACCATCACACTAGGTCTTGAATATTTTTATTCATCCACCTTGATGATCAGAGGCCTTCATTTTCAACTATCCCTAGTGCATTCCTACCGAACCCCACCATCGAACATGAGTTCATATCCTGCTGTTGATCCCTACATTTAGTTTACCTTATTTTTATCTAAATTTATTTGTAATGAATATATATTCATATTGTTTTGATACTTTAGAAAAATGTTCCATAATTAATTTTTAATGTGTATGAATCATCTCCACATAAATCTGATGCACAAGGTCGGTATGACTCAACTACTATAAATATAGCCTTTATCATGGTGCAAAATGGGCATTTACAAATTTAAAAATACATTATTATCCTCGACGCTATTAAAAGGGGGTCTCTTTTAACATTAATAAAAAATGCTAATAAAGTCTTCTTTTATCACCATTGATAAAATTGGGCATTTATCTATGCTAAAGATTATCTGATAGATGGGACCATTATCGCCACTTTTTTCAGCACTAATAAAAGTAAAAAAAATTATTTCTTAAAATGAATTTATCTTTCGAAAATTTGGAGGGTGGGACATCCACCGTTTTATTATAACTCAATCACCGATTTTTATAGTGCTAGTATATCCTCCTCACCCCCAATAACAATGATAGGAATCCCCCACCCTTTAACAATGCTAGGGACCTGCATCACTCATTCTTGTGCACCCCTGCCTCTACTGGGTTTTGAAACTGAGACATCCACCTCAAAATATCTCCCCTTTTCCACTACCCTATATTGTTTTATTATGTATTTTATGATATATTTATATATTTATATTATTATTATTTTTTGTATTTTTTATCCATATATGTATATATATAATTACATATATAATATATTTTTTTGTGTATGTCTGTCTATAAATACATACATATATATAAATAAATAGATATTTATTTATATATGTGTGTGAATCTATAAATATAATTATACACATTTATATTTATTTAAATATATTATATATTAATATTTATAAACTTATATTAGAGTATATAGATAAATATTTATCAGTTTGTCAATGCACACAGAAATATATTTTTATATACAAAAATATTATATTTATAGTAATTGTATATGTATATACCTTTTTATACATTTTAATTTTAAATAAAATGGATATTATATTTTATTTAGATAAGGTTTATTTATTTAAAAATATACTTTACATGTAAATAGGTTTACATACATATTTTTAAAAATATATTTTTATGTGTGAATATATAAAAAATATGTATATAGTATTATATATTTTATTATAAATAAAACTAAATAATGAATAATGATAAAATTTGAAGATATTAATATTAATATGAATGTAATACATGTGAATAAATTTTTTCCCCACTGAAAAAGGGAAAAACTACCCACTTAAATGAGGATTTATGTCTATATAATGTTAAAAAAATAGGATACACCGACTACAAGATCAGTTTTAAAGGCCTATTATGGAATTTTTGGGACTTGTAAAATGTAATAGGGGATTCATCCCTATAATTAGTGTAAATATGGCTTTGAAATATTAAATTTTATGTGTGGTAGATCTAAAATGGACGCACAGATCAAAATTTATGACCCTTTGAATTCCACGTTAGGTTTTCAAAATATTTTAAATCTTTTATTACATTTTTTATTTTTTGTGTCTTCAAATTGCTAATAAATGAATGTTAGTCAATAATAATTAGTAAGTTATTAATTAAAAATATTGTTTAATTATTTTATAATCCATTACAACTAAGTAACGTATATTGTAAATGTAAATGTCTATTTAGCCTTAGCTAAAACATATTTTAAAAAATATATGTTATTTTTAATGATTTTTTTTGAAATATACCGTTTATTAGCACTAGTATAGAAACACTGATAAATCCCCCTTTATCAGTGCTTCTAAATAATCACTAATAAATGGATTCCCTTTAACAATGCTAAAAGAACGTTGATAAAGGTGTACCATTAATATCGCTAAAAATGCTGATAAATTTGTACTTTTAATAGTGTTTTTAGCACTGTTAAAATATCTATTAATCACTGGTTTTTTAGTGTTGATAATGGTACCCCTTTATCAGCACATTTTTTTAGCATTGATAAAGGGTGGAGCTGTGTAAAGTTTTTTTTGTGGTAGTGATACATGTGTGTCCTTATATTTAATATTTAAATTTTAAAAATATATTCTTTGTTATTTATGTTTAATTTATTTGTTTATAGTATTATTAAAATAAGAATTGTTTCCTTATAAATAAGAATTATTTTTCTCATGTTGGGGTGGTGTATTTGAAAACTAATACCATGTTTAGTATTTTTTGAGAGGGGATCACAGGTGCCAAATAAAATTAAACATTGATGTTTTTAAATGTTTTTAGATTGCAAAGGAAAATTTAATTGTAGAAAATATTGTTTGAAATTTATATATTATAATTTTTTTATAATTGTAATGAAAATTTTATTTCACTTAAATTGTGAAATTTCACACTGGTGCATTTGCATACAGGTGTATTTGGTGCAATGTGGTGTTATTCAAATGACACATTTCAACAATAGAGCTTTTATCAGTGTTAATGAAAACAATGTTAAACGGGTTGTCATTTTAATGACCTTGATGAAAAAAAATCCTTTTTTAGCAATGTTAAAACATTTTTTGTCATTTCAAAAGATCTATCTGTGGTATTGGGAATTCAATATTATTATTAGTTACAATGATAACCTTATATAGGAATAAAATGAATATGATTTGAAGACATTGGGTTCATAATACCAATGTGTATGCGTTGTGTTGCTAGATGATGGAGGATGTAAATTCATGATATAATGGGATTACAAACATATATCACAATGGATTTCATACAGGAGAGATGGTCAGTAATTTTCAAAATAAAAAATTATTATTAAAATTATTATAATTAAAAAGAAAATTCATATTCTCGATTAATAATTTAAAGAGTAATAAAGTAGAAAAATATTTTTCATAAATATATATTCAACAAAAATTCTATTTCAATTTTAAAAAAATTATATTTTATTAAAAAATATAATTTTTTTTCATTAATACAACTCAAATATAAATTTAACAAGAAATCAAACAATCTCTTAAAAAATAAAAAAAAAATATTTATTTTTTAATATAAAATACGAAATTAAATTTTATTTATGAACAGTTAATAAAAAATTCCATTTTACATATGAAGAAATAAATAAATATATTCCCAATCCCAAAATATTATATCAAAAAAATATTGATCTCATATAAAATTAAAAAATATCCTTATATTCCTCTTAAAAAATTTATTTAAAATAAATGATTATATTTTAAAAATATTAAAAATTCAATATCCATTTTGTTTATGATGTATTTGGGGATTAAAAAAGAATTTTATTCTTTTATATTAAGTTAAATAAGAATTTTACATTTTCTAAATTATCACATTTTAAATCTAAAATATAAAAAAAATCGTTTTTTTAAACAAAAATTAAAAATTTCAATTAAAAAACATAATGTTAAAAATAAATCTTGTTCGTATTCCCTTAAAAATTATGTTAGAATGAATGTTATCTATTTATTTTTTAAAAAAAATTATTTCTTTATTTTTTTAAATAAATTTTAATTAAAGTATATTTATTTTTAATTTGGAATTGCTTTATTTTAGTTTAAGTGTATATTCGTTTTTTAACAGAAATTTATAAAACTGTGATTTTTAAGTGAAAGGGGGATATAATTTTTTCAATAAATAATAATTTTTTCCTATGATTTTTGGAAGGAATTATTTTAAAAAAATATATATATAGTATGGGCTTTATTTTCCTTTACATCAATTTGATTCTAGAAATTATTTCGTCATTTAGTTTTTCAAAATGAAAAAAATCTAGTTGATTTGTTGATATGGGATAAGTCAAAAAACTATTACAAAATCATGTCCTGGCATGTGTGAAGTATGTTCACAAAAGCTACATTGTTAGTCAAAAAAAAAATCAATAAGTTATTGCATAAATATGATAATATTTTAATTTTTTTAAAAAAATTACAGTTTGATTGTTGATGTTGATTTAAATTATCGTTTATGAAAATTAGATGTATTATATAATATGAAATTAATAATATATTTTTGGATGAATTAAAAAATATTAACAGGAAATTTTGTATCCAAAATGATGCTAAGAAAATTGTAAAAACGAAATTGCATACATATATTAGTTTTAATTACATGTTTAATGTAAAAATAATAAAATATTTCTACACCGATGTTTAGAAGGTTTGTCTATGTTACATCTAAGCATATGAAATAATATCTACACCATAGGTCATGGTGTGGTGGTTTGGTATATTCTTGCACAACTACATGCCTTTGTAAATATTATTGGGACTTGTTAACCCCAATCCGTGAGGCAAGGGTTTCCCATATACATATATTTAACACATTGGACCCCTTCATTATCTATGTAGGATAACCAAATAATCTCCCTCTTGTAACCACTAGGGCGATGAACATAGAAGATTTTACACTGATCGGGAAATTCTATGTGCTCAAATGAAACTGAACAACATTCACTGCTACGAAATAGATTTTTATCAATGTTAAAAAATACTTTACCACCAGTTAAAAAGACTTCATAGTCGAGGAACTATTAAAAGGGGGTCACTTTATCAATACTCAAAAAAACATTGATAAATCAACATTTTATCAATGCTAAAAAAATCACTGGTAAAATTATAATAATTAAAAATATTCTATAAATCAAAGGGTAGACCTAGCCTCTTTTAATAGTTGTTGATCCCCTTTCAACAGTTCTAGGAAGCCCCACCTACGTGTCCCACATCCCTCCATTAAACCACACTAGTCGCACACCTCCATATTTTAATAGTGTAACACAACCCTACACATACCTGCACACCCCTGACTCCACATGGATTTGAACATGAGAAAAATCTTATACACCAGACAGCTAAAGCCCTACTGACCTGCACACCAGCTTTGTCTCCGCCTCAATTCCACGACCTCCATGACCGCACTGATGATGTTCAGCCGCAAAGAATCCCATCCTCAACCACATTCCACCTCTTCCATGAATGCACACCGTGACCGCGTTCCACCCCGCCATGACCTCCCTGAAAGTCATCAAATACACATCCTACCTCAACCACACTCAGCCTCCACAATGAAATCCCAGAGAAACCATACCATGCTCTGCCCTGCACGCTCACACATCTGCATCCCTCCTCTACCATTGTCTTCCTACGCTATGACCTTACAGAGAAACCGTACTGTGGTTTACCCTACACGTCGACACATACACATCCCGCCTCAACCATGTTCCACCTCTACCAGGACCTCCCAGATTGGAATGACTTCTAGATCTCCTTGGCCACTGTAGGTAAGTGTTCCCAGGTGAAGGGGAGGACTGAAAACTACCCTCCATTGAAGCCGTTCTTAAAAACGTGGCCCAATAGAGAAGTATTTATTGATGAGAATCATTGTCCTATTCTAATAAGTTGCCTAAAATCTAGTACATTGCAAGTTAGGGAGTTCATTAATGTGTATTGGGTGCCCTGGGGGAGTAAGGGTTTGTTTAGGAACCCCTTTCTTGGGTACCACTAGGGAGTTTCGATTTCCAGTGTAGGAGTTGTGGTACCTTCGATGTTTCCTTGCTTGGGTACCCCTGGGGAGTGTTTCTTGGTGAATGGGATAGCTTGACACCACATTCCTTAAAAATAATCCACACGTGTCTTCCCCATAGGGTTCTACGGTGTCGGGGTTTGGGTACGTTTTACATCTCCATTCTTAGGTACCCCAGCGTAGTGTTCCTAGGAGAAGGGGATAGTCGGATAGGGTTCCTCGTAGGATTCCTCCATTCTCTTCTAGAATAAGATCAGAACATTGGTGATAGCCTATTCTATTGAGGACCTCATTGTTATCTTCATGAGGGGTCATTGGACTCCGAGGTACTGCTCTAAATTTTTTACCATTTCTAAGGATATTCCTCCAAAACATGACTTCCACCACGTTCCAACCATTTATCTATGTACCATCATTATCATCATCATCTTGGGGTGAAGGGTTTTAGAGAAAAAGTCAATCTTGTTAGAGGCATGGTGTATGAAAACACAGCGTCCACCATTCTATAGTAACATATTTCTTTATATTTTTCAATTCCCTCCACAAACATTCCACTAATCCTTTAATAACTAGAAAGGAGGGATAGAAAAATATTTTATTTATAACACCAATTAATATTGAAGAAGTACCAAACCCTATTTTTTTATTATAATTAAATTATTGACTGAATATTAAAAAGATATCAAAACTATCCAATTTATTTATATATTTTGAGTATTGTTCATATTAAATTTAGAAATGAAATCTAAAATCTAAATTATATTAAATTAATTATTATTAACTAAATAATTATTTATTTTAAAATGTAAATAAAGTTAATAATTTCTTTCTTTGATATCCATTGATTTTAGATTTATAAATAATGTTTAAAATTAAAAATAAAAACAATATCTTTAATTAAACCTATTTGGGTATATTTAAAAATATAATTGAATATATTTAAAAATAACGAGATAAAAAATAAATGATTTATAAATGGATTAGGGATTGAAAAAAATCAACTGAGTTGGCATTTGATTATCCAAAATTTCATGGTTACATGATGAATCAACATCCCTAAATATGGGTGATTTTTAATGAACATTTTCTACCTAATTATCAAAGTTGTAGATTTCAATTATTTTATTGAATTTGAATTTATTAGTATATAATAGATTTTTAGAATAGTTGACAGGAATATAATACTTAATGTTGATTTTAATTAAATAATATAACATTTAACTCACATCATCCTTTATTCAACATAATATATATATATATATATATTTTAAATCATGTAATTTTTTATCAAACCCATCGTCAATGGAAATAAATATTTGTAGAGCATACCCCCCAATCTGTAATGGTGCTTAAGGGTGGGAAAATTGGTGGCGAAAAAAATTCTAATTAAATAAAAATAAAGAAGAACCGAACTGTTATACTAAAATGAGTATTTGTTAGTAAAAAATTTAATTGGTTAATATCCAATTTTTTTGTAGGTTTTCTATGAATTTTAATAACTAAAAATTGATAAAATAACTTAATTAATAATTTTTTATTTCTTTATTAATCCAATATTTTAAATAACCTATGAGACAGATTATAACAAAAAAATAATACATTTTTGTTTATAAAATTATATTTTTTTAAATAATGTGTTTGTTTTTAAAATCTAAGGATTTCTATATAATTTTTAGTTTTTGTTCTACACAACTAGGGTGGATTTTTTTTAAAATTAATGGATATTTTACATTAGTAGGCATCCCCCAATGATTAACCTTTGATCAAAGGTTTGTCCACACAATAAATCTAATTTTTATCTTAGAAGCAGTTCATGAATTCTACGCTCAATGTGTATGATATCTGAAAGAATACATGCCTACTTTAGTTATTGTATATTTCTTTTTCAAGGACCAAAACCACTTAAAGAATTACCAATGTGTGGTGCTTCTCTATACAATAATGATTAATCCGGTCCTAGAAAATTGAATGGTATTTTCCAATCACCCATTAATTAATTTCCTATATAGAACTGATGAGACTGAAGGGAAATTGATGTGGCAAGTAGTTATAGGAAATAGATATAGGAATCTTCGTCACCTTGTAAACTCTCCTTAGTGGAATATAATTGATAATGAGTATCCTGAATTTGGAAACAAGGCATGAAGTATTCATCTTGAGTTATCTATAGATGGAGTGAATCCTTTTGGTTGGAAAAGAATCACTCACAGTACATGGCTGGTTATGTTGGTAAATTATAACTATCAATTGTGGTTATGAATAAAACAAAAATAAATCATGTTATCTATGATTAAATCAAGACTAAAACAACTAGGTAATGATATTTATATTTATTTGGCTGCACTGATCAGGGATTTGAAATTATTATGGGATTCTGGTGTTACTTGTATGATGCTTAAAAAAATAAATATACCAATTTTAGAACCATGTTGTACGGGATGATAAATTACATTCTTTATTATGGAAGTTTTTTAGCATATATCATTTAAGGGACTCAATGGTTCCCCATCATTGAAAAGGTACATAGACAATCACGGTGAAAAATTCGATGAAAACCATTTTTCTAAGACATCGCATATTTCTACCCTGATGACATATGTACCGATATTGGATGACATCATTCGATGGATTTTTTGATGAATGTAAATCACTAGTTCCACTAATAGGTGATCAAATGCTTGAGAAGGTAAAATATGTGGATTCTAATTTTGGTAAACCATTTTCTAAAAACCTTATAAAAACTAGTTGGAAAAAGGAGATTAGTTTTTTTTATTACCATACTAGAATTTTGTTTACGTCATACATTATATTGATGTTATGCATATTGAAAAAAATGTATTTGATAGTTTCATCGACATGTTTCTAAATGCACACAAAAAAAAGATGGAAGAAAAACTAGGTTGGAAATGTTTGACATGGGAATATGAGAAGAGTTGGGACCATGAAAGGGTAAAAAACAAACTCTTCTTCCTCTAACGTTGTACACTCTTTCCATGAAGGGGAGATATCAATTTTCCAACTTATTGAATGATGTAAAAGTTCTATAGGGGTATTTATAGAATATCAATAAAATCATTTCATTGACAGATTTAAATTTAAAGGATATACAATCACATGAATTCCTTGTTTTAATGAAAGATCTAATGGGTATAGATTTATGTTTCATTTTTTCAAAGAATGTCTATCATATATTAACAAAACTATATTTCTTCTTTAACTCTATATGAAACAAATTTATAGACCCGATGAAATTTCCAACTATGTAATGATAAATTTCCATCATATTATATGAATTGAAAATGTTCTTTCCACCAACATTGTTTAGTAAGATAGTTCATTGTATGGTTTACATGGTTATAGAGATTAATCATTGTGTTATTATAAACTATAGATGGATATACCCCATGAAATGGTATATGAAGATTTTGAAAGGTTATGTCAAAAATCAATGTCATCCAAAGGGTTGTATTAAGGAGATAAATATAGTTGAGGATGCCATTTAATTCTATAATAAATACCTCTCCATTGTGGAAATAATTGGTCTACCTAAATCATGTACCAATATGCAGCTTACGATTGAAGGAATTTATGGAAGAGATGTTTTCACAATTAATATTAAAGATCAGAAGTAGAAATACCTTTAAATTTAACATAACTGTTTAGAGGTTTCCCTATATTTTAAAACAAATAAAGGAATTATTGGTAATTTCAATCCATCAACGGATTTAATATAGATATCAAACACACATAATCAACACATTATAGGTTCATTTTGGGACTATATTTTTAAAGAATCAAATAAAAATACAAATTCAATTTCAGAATGACTTCAATATTTAGTCAGAGGACCATGGGTGAATGTATTATCTTAAAATTGTTATGAAATTAATGGTTATACGTTCTATAAAAATTATCATGATGAAGACGATACCATGAAAAATAGTGGAGATATACTCATGGAAGAAGCGATGCATGTTTCTGGAACTAGGAAAATAAATCAAATTTATTAGAATATTTCATAATTTGGCATCATCAAAAAAATGAGAGTTGGATTATACAAAAATGCCAGTGCTTATTTTTTCAATTCATGTTGGTTAATAATAGGTGTTCAATTATAATAGATGAATTGGGATTCATTAAAGTTGATTTTAGCGAGGAAGTTTAAAAATAAAAACCATTTAAAAATGGATTATAGGAAGTATAATTATTTTATATTGAAGATCCCATAAATTGAATGTGGTCATTTTCTTTGTTATCGAACAAAACCACCGAATGTTCAGATGAAAATTCAACCGAGGATGACCATTTCATTGGGACATTGCAATCATTTCATAGTGGTCCCAATGTTGACGGAGTTTTTTTATGAGAGAGGAGACTACAATGAAGAGATTTGGAACATTTATATATTGTTAAAATCCCTTCATCCTTTCAAAAAATAGTGTTCAATATTCATGTTACATTTGTTTTTGGAATATACATCATGTTACCTCATGTTATTATACATTTACATCTATATTTATGTACTCTAAATTAAATAATAAACTATTTCAGTAGATAATGACTTCTATACATGTTTGTTCTTCCAATCCTAAGGAACAATAGCTCTCTCAACCATATTATTCTTGTAGTGATTAGGAATGACCTTATTCACATGTTGGTGCTCCCAAACCTAAGGAATAATATGTTACTCAACCTTCTACTGCTCCCACTGCAGAGGTACAATGGTCATCTGCACATGTCAATTTTATCACTCCATAGTAAAGAATTGAAAATTTTGATTCCAAGGATATGGAAAGTGATGAAGGACCAGTTTTCCTGAAAAAACAGGATCACCTTAGTTTCATGGTGTCAGAAAAAATTATTAAGGTGAAATTTAAAGGCATCAAATATTAGGTGGGAAAGAATGCACGGGGTCAACATGTTAACCCCAATAAGGCCATGTTCAGTATTTATATTGGAATCATATCTCAGTATTGCATTCTGATATTTGTGGAACCAAGTTGTTCATGGGATGAAGGCACTGATGTGGGAATATATTATGATAAAATTATGATATCATTTCTTTATTTTACTTAAAAAATAAAATAATAAATCATTAACTTACTCTTACATCATCAATTGTAGAGGGAGATTGTATTATTTGAATCCCTTAATAAATATGTGGTTATTCTTACTAGAAGGATTCATAAAGGATTTTGAACAATTCTAACAAAACATCATCTTAATGATGAAGAAGGGAAAATTAACCCACACCCCCCGGTTATCTATGAACACAGGATAACTCACGATGTGTGTGGTGTATTTATTAAACCTCGTGAAGATGTGTCTTTTAATTTACATTGTGGTCAGTAATACATTGTATGATGATGTTTTTATTCATCACTTTGATTGAAAATTTTTATTTATGAAATAGAAAATGAGTTATAGAAACAATGAACGAGAAAAAAAACCAACATACACCTACTGTAAAGTAAGGATGGTGTACGCTTCACTTAAAAAAAATGGGTACATATTGTAAATCAAGTGTAATACTTTTATGTGAAATGAAACAACACCACATTTATGTTCCACTATTTATATTCAGATTTATGATATAAAATGAAAAAACACATACATCCTACATTGTGTGCTATGGAAGGAGGAATGTAAAATAAATATGTGATATTAATAGATGAAAACTCATAAAAACTGTGGGAAACATGTATAAGTATTACACGGTAATTTTTTTCATTAAATCACTATTAAATAACAATGATCAATTATTTTTCTATATTTTATATCAGAAATTGTCACAAGAATTAGGAATACATGTTTCAGATGAACTCAATATTCTAGTGGCCTTGATGTAGACAAAACAGTGTGGTGATGTCAGAGGTGTGGTTTTTAGGGTGACGCTCAGAATATATTTTGAGAAAAACAAGAGGATGATCAATGTGAAATAATAAAATAGATGATAGAAAGTATATAAACCCTTTAAATACAATTCTAATGGAATATAGAGATGATGGAAACATTAATGAGGTTGAGGAAAATAGAAGAAGAAACTCAAGAACAACCACCACATGGAGATCCCTCACCACCCCCACCAAATAAGAGGCTAGTGATTAAACTCAAAGAGATGTCTTAGAAGTGGTAATCAATGTTATAATAGATGTGTCTGTGAAATGTGAATCATACACAAAATGATACCTTTCTTATATAGATATTCTACAGGGTGACAATGGCTATTATTTATATCTATAAATACCTAACCAACACTAATTGGCATGGGATATAGTGTTAAATATTTGAAATGACTTTCTACACAACAAACCACATCCAACATGACATGTGTGAGTTCCTAATAGTGTATCCCATGAGACAAATTTCGAGCTACCTGTTCCAATTACTGAGGATGATAGTAATAAAGTTGAAAATTTTTTTGGAAAATTCATCAAATCGTCGTCACATCTTGTAAAAAACATACTAATATGGAGGTATTCATTTCCATTTTACATTTCAAGATAAAAATTTGATAAATAATGAATGTATATATAAAATGATGAATTTTATTATAGACAGACAAAGAGAAGAAGATGAAATAAAAAACCGCCTCAAACCCATCGAAAGGATTGAGAAACGGATCAAAAATGTTTACCAAAACACCATTACCCTACTCGTTCTATATCCACATTTACTTCATTCAAGGATCATGTGTATAGAAATTTAAAATATGGTTACAACCACATAGTTTAATTTAAATAAAATATGTACATAGAGAACGATCAAGACTTCATAGGTTTTAAGAGTGAAACTAAAATACTCAACTATTATTAGATGGGTGCATCATTTGTAAATGTATACATGAGGTATTTCTCCATGATTTCCTTTTCAAAAAGAAGATATACTGTTTTAATTATGACTAAATACATTTCATATTTTTGGCAGGGGTATATATGAAAAAAAATTGATTGGATTATTCCATGACAAAAAAGTTCTGACTCTTTAGTCATCACGTCACCTCTACATAACAAGAAACAATAAGACACAAAAATAGGATGAAATAGTGGAAGGTCTAATAAAATCCTTTGGATGATAAATTTAGGATGAAAAACTCTATATATTACTAGTGATGCAGGGGTAAGACTCTACAATTTAATCATATCAAATTTATTTTCATTTATTTCATCACTTATTCCTTTTTGTGTTTTTTTGATATAATTGGATGCTCATTTCAGTAAATTTGGATACATTAAAGAATTATTTACTAGATTCAATTCATGGATATCCAAAAAAATATCCACAAATAATGGAGTTTTTAAATTTTTAATACACTAAATCCAACATTTCAGAACTAAACATCATGTTGTATAATTTATATTATCTTTTAATGAGGATTCTGTTATGATAGGGTAGTGCATCACTATCATGAAAAACACTAAACGAGGCCAAGGACTAATCCCAATTAAGAAGAAAAGTTCTATTATTGGATAAGTATCAGGGTATATATATTAAAATTTCACTATCCAAACACATATAAAAACAAATTACTTATTCTACTCAATGTTTTAGCAGTGTCTAGAACAATCCAATGTAAAAGATTGTGGTTATTATGTTTGCCTATTTATGAGAGAGATCATATTCAATGAAAAAATAGCATCAAAGAAGTGGTATTTTCAATGATTTTTACTATTCCATTTAATATATTTATTAATCCTTTGAGTATTTAAATTTTTTAAGCAGTACTACGACTGTCAAAGAACTCATATTTACAAGCTGATATAGATGTTCTCAGAAACGAATGGGAAATATACCTGATGGATGAATGCACAAAAATAGCATTAATATGTGAATTCCATATAAGTAGTTTATTTTTTTCATATTTTTTTATAATTTATTTATTTTTAATATTACTCACATAAGTAGTTTTTTATACCGGTGGATTCCTTTGTTCGAGTCGGGGAGGTTTGTTCACATATTCGCATGCTCCTGAGAGATTGGACTTCGAGGGTGCAATTGAGATAATGAAAACACTGAAATGGGTCAGGACTATATAAATGTAAATTCCTAAAATTTATTCATTTAATTAATTTTTTCATAATTTTATCTTCTAATTATGAGTTATGTTATTTATCATATTTACCTAATACATATTTATTTATTTTACAAATATTTTGGGAATTCATATTTTCTTTTGAACTATCTCCAAAAAGCTAGAAAAGAGAGAGCATTTTGAATGAAAAGTATGAATTCTTAGTATTCTAATGAATAGTATGACTTCCCAAAATATATTTCATGAATATTTTCCTAAAAAGTGTACTAATTGGCTGCAAATCAATCAGACGCACCTCAATATGATACATAGTGTCCTCAGTATGACTCAAAGTGTATGTTTTTAGTTTATAATATTATTTGATCCATTAATATTCATGTCTTCTGAACTACCATGATTTTATCGATGACTCATTACTATGATCTATGACATGCAAACTAGTGAAAAAAATGTTTAACACGTCTGCATTTTTCACATCAGTTCTATATAACCAATGTGTAAAGCTGTAAAAATTGGTTTATCGTGTCGGTTATAAAATAACCCACGTGATAATTCAACAAGAATTGGGTTTTTACATAGGTTATAAAATAAATGAGGTAAAAAATACTGAGATTTTATTTATCACATCGGTTATTTCACAACCAAATTGAAAGATCAAATCTGGGCTATTTATCAAGTCGATTATTTTATAACAGACGTGATAAATCAAATCTCAGAAATGTATCATTTTTATTATAAAATAACAGATGTGATGATGGATTTTCTACATTGGTTATTAAATATCTAATTTTATAAACATAAAAAATAGTTTATCACGTCTGTTATTAAATAACCAATGTGTTAAAGCTTTTAAATGATTTATCACGTCCTATATTCCGTCATTCTATTTTATTCGATCAGGTGACCATCGATTCATCACTCTCATATAGAATAACTAGAAAAGATTCTTCAAAGTTGTACCCTCCATCCATGTTTTATCAACATCATTAATCATCTTTATTATCACCAAATCTATCAGGTTGACACACAACACTCAAGTAAGCCTCACATGCCTCGGTTTCATTTTTTATTTTTCACTATACCCTAAAGTTGTATGTTGAGATGTTATTTATATATGTTTCTTATTTCTATCATGGTATGTGTTATATTGTTCTTTTATACCATGACAAATTTTTTTCTGGGAACATAAACCATGGTAGTGATATCATGCAAGTTCTACAATTTTTGTTGCTACCATGTGTGTTCTAACATGTGTGTGTGTGTGTACATTCAAGTGTGTGGGGGTGGGGTGTCATGGGGGTGGGGGTGTCTAGGGGGTGGGGGTGTCCATGGGGTGGGGGATATCTAGAGATTGGGGTTTTTACTAGGATTTTGTGGTATCTAGGGGGTTTTTAAGGGGGTGGGGATGGTGTCCAGTGGTGTGAGGGGGATTTCCACGGGGTTAGGTAGTGTCCAAGAGGGGTGTCTAGCGGTTGAGGGGGTTGTCCAAGGGGTTAGGGGTGTCCAGGGGGTGGGGGATGTCCAGGGTGGGGGTGTCTAGGGGGTGGGGGTTTTCCAATGGGGGTGGGGGTGTCCAGGGGGTGTCTAAGGGGGTGGGGATGGTGTCAAGGGGGTGAGGGGGATATCCAAGGGGGTAGGGGTGTCCAGGGGTGGAGTGGCGTCCATGGGGGTGCATGGGCTGTCCAAGAGGGTAGAGGGTATCTAGAAGGTTGGGGTGGTGTCTAGGGGTGAGGGGTTTTCCAAGGGGGTGGGAGTGTCCAGGGGTTGGGGGTGTCTCGGGGGTGGGGGTGTCCTATGGTTGGGGGTTGTCGAGGGGGTGGGGGGTTTTCCATGGGGGTGGAGGTGTCCAGGGGGTGGGGGTGTCCAAGGGTGGGGGTGTCTAGTGGGTGGGGGTTCTCCAAGGTGTGGGGGTGTCTAGGGGTGTCCAAGGTGGTGGGGGTGGTGCCCAGGGGTTGAGGGGGTTGTCCAAGGGGGTATGGATATCCAATGGGTGGGGTGGTATCCAAGAGTGAGGGGTTATCCAAGTTGGTAGGGGTGTCCAGGGGGTGGGGTGTCTAGGGGTGGGGGTGTCCATGGGGTTGGGTGTTGTCCAGGATGTGGGGGATTTCCAAGGGGGGTGTCTAAGGGGTTTCCATGGTGGTGGGGTGGTGTCTAGGGGGGTGAGGGGGTTTTCCAAGGGGGTAGGGGTGTCAAGGGGTGGGGGTTCTAGGGGTGGGGTTGTCTAGGGGGATGGCGGTTGTCCAAGGGGTGGAGTGTCTAGGGGGTGAGGTGTCCAGGGGGCTGGAGTTTCCCATGGGTGTGGTGGTGTTTAGGGGGTGGGGGTTTTCCATGGGTTGGGGTGTCTAGGGGTTGGGGGTTGTCCATGGGGGTGGGGGTGTCTAGGCGGTGGGGGTGTCTAGGGGGTGGGGGGATCTCCAGTGGGTGGGGGTGCCTAGGTGGTGGGGGCTGTCCAAGGGGTGGGGGTGTCCAAGGGGATGGGGGTGGTGTCTAGGTGTGTGAGGGGAAGTCCAATGGGGTAGGGGTTTCTAGGTGTGGGGCTGATATCCAGGGGTTATGTGGCTGTCCAAGGGAGTATAGGGTGTCTAGGGGTGGGGGTGTACGGGTGGTGGGGGTTACCCAGGGGTTTGGGGGGTTGTCCCAATGGTGTCTGAAACCGTTGGGATATTCTATCCCAAAGATCTCAGGGGCTATTCTAATGGTTTAAAATCATTGGAATAGGTGTAATTTTCAGTATTGAATGTATACATATTTTAATTTTTATACATCATATTTCTTGTTTACAGAAAGGAGAATTTGGTATCCAGTTGCACCTGGACCTATTCTTTGTATAACTTAATAAGAAAAGATCCAATACGAATTTATACTGTTATATTGTGATCCATATGAGATAGTTGTAATCCTAAAACTATTATCATAAATATTTATAAAACTGTTATATCTAACTATATTAAATTTTTGAAATCATTTTCATGCATAAATTTTTCAAATAAGCATATATTTGTTTTATATTCCAAAATTGTTTTACATTCAAATTATGATATTTTCCATATAAATATAAAATTTTCTTATCTTAACAAGATGTATAATAACTATATTTTTTATAGTTAATATTTATTCAATGTTGAATTATGGCACATCGAATGATTAATAAATTTGAGGAAGGTTTTGATGCCTTTTTGGAATTTTTTAAATGAAATGTTCCAAGCAGCGACATTTTTTTCTATCCATTCCTGAAATTTTGAATATGAATAAGTTGAAAAGTACAGTAATCAAAGATCATTAGATTTTTCATGGTTTTAATCCATGTTACATCCCTTGTATTTTTCATGGTGAAACTAGAAAGAATTTCAGATCTACTGATGATGATGATTTGCAAGATGGTAACTCCGATGGAATTGAAGAAATGATTCGTGATATTGTAGCATAATATATTGAGATAGAACTGGTAGTTTAAAGTCTATATGGTGAAGATGAAAAACCATTGAATCCTGGTTTATGGATTTTATGGGTTTTTTACCAGTTTTAAGATAGATTAACATGAAGGGGAAACATGGATAGAGTGACAGATGTTTTACAGAGCTTCTATAATTGGTGAAATAAAAACTTCCAAAAGGCAACAATATTCTAGATTCACATTATAAGGACAAGAAAATATTATGCCTGATGGGATTAGGATACAAGAAAATACATGAATGTCTGAATGATTGTATGATATATAGGAAAGAATGTGAATTTTTATCAGAGTGTCTTAAATGTGGAACATCATGGTATAAGTTGAAAAAAAATCACAGGCTCATATAGCGATTACAGAGATCCATGCCAAGGTATTTTGGTACCCTTATATAATTCATCATTTCAAACATTTATCTTCTAATTCACATTATGAAAAAAGGTTACGTTGTCATGCTGATGAGAGGATATGTGATGGAAAGATATGTCATCCATTTGATTGGCTACAATGGAAGAAAATTGATGAGAAATATCCTATATTTGGAAATGAAATTAGAAATATCAGTATGGGGTTGTGCACAGATGGAATGAATCCATACCTAACCATCATTAGAAAACATAGTTCATGGCCTATTTTATTTGTAATTTAAAAACTCTCACATAAAGTTTGTATGAAGTAAAAATATGTCATGTTGAGTATAATGATCTCTGGTCTGAAGAAACTCGAAAATTATATTGATTTTTTCTTTTCACCGTTGATTGATGATTTGAAATTTTTATGGGAGGATTGTATTAGGGTGTATGATTCTTATTAAATGGAATATTTTCAACATCATGCAGTGATTATGTTCACTATAAATTACTTCACAACATATCGAATTTTTTTTGGATATAGTGTTATGGGTTATAAAGCACGTTCAATTTGCAAACAACAGACTTCATATTGTAAATTTCATCTTGGGAGGAAAACAGTATACCTGGTTCATCGAAATTATTGTCTATGGATCACCCTTATAAAAGGATAAAAAGTCATTCAATGATTCAAAACAATTTTATATTTCTCCAAATCCTTCATCATCTGATGTTTATTTTGAGAGGGTTTGAAAATTTTATGTGACATTGTTAAATAAACATAAATATGGTAATGATATACATATTGGGATGAAAAGATAAATATTTTTTGAGTTACCATATTTGAGATATCATAATGTGAAAAATAATATTGTTTTCATGCACGTGGAAAAGAATATCTATGCCAGTTTGATGGGAATATTGTTAGATATTAAAGGAATTAATACAGATGGTTTGAATGCAAGATTAGACTTACTATCAATGGGAATAAATTTAGAGTTAGCTACCACTCTTAATAGAAGACAAAAATTTCTTCCTATATCTTGTCATACATTATCCAAGAGGGAGAAAATTAGATTTTTTCAGTTTCTTCATTATATCAAGTTGTCTCAAGTTTATTCTTCAAATGTAAAAACATTTGTCTCTTTGAAGGATTTGATGTTGATATGTATGAAATATCATGATTTCCAAATCATGATGCAAAAACTTCTACCAGTTTCATTGCATGGAATACTTTCCATTCGTGTCATAAATACTATAATGTAGTTGTGTTATTTTTTCAATTCAATTTTTGATAAGGTGGATGATGTGAATGCTTTTAACAATTTGGAAAATGATACAATTTATATACTTTTTCAATTGGAAATGTATTTTCTGCTATCTTTTTTTGATTTAGTAGTGCATTTAATGTTTTATCTGGTTTGAGAAATATATCTTTATGGACATGTATATCTTCATTGGATGTATCCTTTTGACAGGTATATGAAAATATTGAAGGGGTTTGTTAAGAATCCATAACGACCTGAAAACTCCATTATTGAAAATTATATATCTGAGGAGTTTGTGAAGTTATGTACAAGATACTAGGCTACGAATAAGCACATAGATTCTCCACCATCTCACCATGAACGAGTTAATAATCAGGGAAAGTGGATTTGTGGCTTGATAGTCAAATAATTATCAGCTAAACAGATGAAGAAGGAGGAATTATACATCTTGAATAACATAGCAGATGCTAAACTGTATCTCACATTTCATATTAATGTTTTAAAAAAAAGTCATCCAAAGAAGAAATAAATGTGGATTTTTAATGAGCACATTAAAACATTTTTTCCGTGGATTAAAAAGACCAAACTTGGTAGATTAGATGTATTAGAGACATTAAGATGGTTAGTGGGTTGTCCATGTTTAAATATGATAACATGTTCTGAGTACTACATTAATGGGTATACATTTCATACAAAATATCATCACAATAGAAGTTCAGTTCAGAATAGTAGTATATTGTTGTTTGTAGAATCAATTCATTTTTTGAGTTTTAAAGACAAAAATCCAAATTTTTCATCAAGTGCATATTATTGAATAATTGAAGAAATATGTGTAGTTTATTATTTTAAATTTATAGTTCTTGTTTTTAAATGAAAATAGTTTTATCAGTAAAAACATTGACAACCATAATGAATTAGGAATGACAGTTCTTAATATGAATAGATTAGAAAGATCAATAGATTCTTTTATTATGAAAAAACATTCAAAATATATTTTCTATGTAGTTGATCAATGAGATATGCAGTGTTCTGTTGTATTACAATGGAAAACAATATTTTAGTGAGGATCAACTTGATGACGATGTTGATTTATGTGAGATCCCTAATTCCATGGAAATATTTACAAAAAATAATGATAATAAAATTGAAGACATGGTTTGTGCCATAAGGAACGATCATGACGATGGAATTTAAGAAAATAATCCACTTGTGTATTCTTAATATTACAGGTAACAAATATTTATTTCTTGTTTACATTTATTAATTTCATAAAATGTTAGATATTGTAATTTTTTTCTTTATTAAAATGTGTATTAAAACAAATAAGTAAATTTTTTTTGTTTAATTTAATTTTGTTTAGTTTAGTTTATCATGATTACCATTACATAACATGTATATTTATTGATTTTGTATAATGAAAATTACTTTAACATGTTTACCATTTTTACCATGTTTCCCATGTTTACCATGTTTACCACAATTTATAATAGTTTAACATTACGTAACTTATATGTTTATTGATTTTTTTGAATGAAAATTACACTACCATGTTTACCATGATTACCATACATACCATTTTTTAACATGCTTACCAAATTTACCATGTTTACTATTATCAAACATAGTTCTGTTTTCCATTTTATGCTTATATTAGTATTATAATATATGAATTTGTATATTTGTGAACTAATGTTTGTTTTTCTGATTTGAAGGATAATGAAATATCAATTAGTTGATCAACCAGATGATTCGGAAGATAATCATCATGATCATAACTATGTGGAGAAACATCCACATGCTACTCTTGATGTTCCACAATAGTCCTCATGTTCTCCCATAATGACAAAGAAGAGTTTAGGATTTGGTAAACGTGGCTGCACACATTTACCAAAATTATCACTTTCCAATAGCCATGACCAGAGGATACTCATTGATTTTGATGAGAATGATATTACTAGAGGTCCAAACGCAAAATATTTTAAGATTTTTTTATCATGTCTGGGTAAAAACAAAGTAATCATTTTGTGTAATCATTGGAGAAGTGTGGAAAAAAACAATAATATCTTTGTTGTGGGAGAAAATTTTGGTAAGATCTTTTTCTATTGTTTGAGTAATCTTTAAATGTTTCTAGGATAATATGTTTTACTTATTCTCTATCAGATGAAATTTTATATTCCTAACATTGGAGAATTCATGAGGATATTTTTATAAATGGATTCTAGGAGATGGAGGGATTTTAAATCAACCCTCACATCTGATTTCATTTTTGGTCATAGGAATCATGACAATCCATGTCATATATATCCTTTAACAAATGACGAAACATGGAGAAAAATTTTTTAAAGTAGAAGAAAAGATTCATTTTTGGTAAGGAAAATTCAATCATTTATATGATTTCTTATATAAATGATATTATTAATGTTTTTTAATTATTTATTATTCTTAATTTACAATAAACAATGATATCTCATCATGAGATCCAATCTAAAAATGTATAACCACATAGTTTATCTCGGGGAGAGTATACATTATTGGAAGAACAAACGATGGTGGAAAAATTACAAAAACTGAGAGCTGAGTCTTAAATATCTGGAGAGGTTTTCCCTCCATCCCCTCCATCTAAACATGAAAAATGGAAGAGATCATGGATGGGGAAAATGGGAAAAATATTTTTTAATAATCAAGAATTGTATCTAAGAGTATTGTAAGATATTTATTTTTTATTTAAAATAATTATATTATTTATATAATTTAAATCCTTATTGAAATGTTAAATTAATTAATACAGGATTCTCTAGAGGAGCAGAACTCATAAGGGGTATTTATAGTTATTGGGAGGCAAGATATTTTATCTACAACATTGGGAAATCCCAAACACCCCGTTCATGTATGAGGATTTTCGATGAGTGTATATGTAAGAAAAGTGTTTCCATATTCTTCAACTTATTTTATTGAGGTTGTTTATAAAAAAATAGAATCATTGGAGTGTACAGTTCATTAAATTAATGAGATGATGAAGGAAAAGAATACAGCATCAGTATAGTCTATGTTTGCAGACATGCAGAGACAATTTAAGATTGTAGCTCCCCCTCCTCTACATCCCCCTACAGACCACATTATTTATCATCGACCTTCGCAAGTAGCCCCCACTCCCCCACCTCAGCATGATGACCTCATTTTTTATCATACTCATCCACCACATCTACCTACTTATTGTGAGTTGAATGTTGATGATCTTTACCATCATATAGTTTCATATTGGCTGGTATATTGTATAATAGATACAGTTCATCATCAACAGTTAGATGTACAGAATCAGAGGGTCACTGTATATGATATTATATATAGATCATCTCAAGTACCATTACCTACTGATGAGGTGATGACAGTTGGACATAGTATCAGCCACTTTTTAGTTTTTCCATCCAAACATATATGACTCATTACCATATAGGTATGTATGTTATATATATATATATATATATATATATATATTAATGTTTTCTTAACATTTGAAAACTAATATATTTTTATATTTATTTATATTAATACTTAAAAGGTAAAGAAATATTGAATATACAATAACAAATAAAAATGGATATGACATCAGATATAGATTCTAGTATTCTTGACAGATTTTCAAGATATTCAAATTTTTTGGCAGATCATTTTTAGTTTCCAAAGGATGCTCATGTTTGTGGACAGGTAATAAAAGTGTGGATTGTGAAAAAAATGATTTCATGGATCTTGTTACTAGAGATACGGTGTGTATAAATGTGGTGCATATTTTTTCCATGTATGTCTTAACACATTTCCCTACATTATATTTATTAAAAATGTATACTTATGTCTGTTTTTATTAGGTATCTTTATAACAAGTTTTATAAGAATGAGAGAACTTATGTATATGGATTCATAGACCTGCATATGATTTCCCCTAAAGCACATTCATCGGATGAGGAACAAACAACACTTTATATTGCTGATATATTAGAACAGAATATTATCACACAGTGTAGGATGATGCCTTTTTGTGAGGGTTTTGAAATATATATCTCGAAATGTATTCTTAATATTTTAATATAAAAAACCAATAACCTTAAATTTTCTTTTATCTTTGTGATCATTGGATGTTAGGTGTTTTTTCACAGGAGAAAACACTTTATTGGATATGCTATATCCATGGTGATGTGCAGGGAAGTTTTAAGAATATATTGGAAAATAAAGTTTCAGTTTAAAAATAGTTATTTATATTAGAATAAATTTTAAATTTATCCAATTCATATTATTTTCTAATAGGGTATGGGCATACATTAGAAAAAATACATAAAAATGGGTTCCAAGATTAAATATGTAAAATTAAAGGTAAATATCCATTTATAATTTTTACTTTTTGATGTATTACCTAATAAAGATATTTTGAATTGAAACTCATTTAAATAGAATTTTCATGAACAATAAGGCATCACTGAATGAGGATATTATATCTTAAGATTTATATATGAAATAATTATGACTGGAATAATAATGAACTTTGACCCGATTAGAGTTCCTTATAAACATTGCCATAATATTTTATTTTATTTATTCATTATACATGTTAACTACATTCCATTTAGTTTTTAGCTATTTTATGACCCTAAATTCTATAGTTCTAAAGAGTTCGAACACTTACAAGTGGAATAATAAATTTAATTTAAAGGTTTGATTGGATTTTAGTTTTTTTTAGTGTAAAATGTAAACTTGAATATTGTAATTATAATTTTGTATTTGGTAGTTGTTTTGGTTAGATTTATGTTTTTTAGTTGAAATTGTGTGTTTTGAATGTTATATATGTGAATATTTAAATTTTCTTTGGTTCTTCTTATTTTGGACTATTTCTAATGTTTTTCTATTATAGATTCTGGTGTGGTTTTGGTTTTCTTTTGGTCTAGATTAGACTTATTTCAGGTCTACATTGGAAGATCATAGTAATGGTATTTCAGTTTTATTAAAAAAGTGTTTTTACATCGGTTATTTGATAACTGACATAATAAATGAATGGGTATATTTTATTACACTGCTTATCACATAACCAACATCGTATATCATTTTCCACGTCAGTTATTTAGGAACCGACGTGAAAACCCCATTAGAGTTTCAATTAATCACATCAGTTATTTAATAACTGACATGGAAAACTATATACCATGTCATTTATTAAATAAACTATTTGATAAATCGAGCCTTTGAAGGGTTTTTCACTTCGGGTATTTATGAACCGACGTGAAAAACTATTCTGATTTATGATTTTTACGTCATTTTTAAATAACCGATGTAAAAAAACAATATTTATAATATCTATTTTAATAACTTCAGATAAAACTGATGTAAAAAAATAAAAAATAATAGACATAAAAAAACTTTTTTTGTACTAGAGGAAATGTATGAATTTATAACGCCAATATCACCTTCAATCATCTTTATTCTCATGTTATCCTTATATTATAATTTATATCTCCATTTATACAATTATTTAACATCTATGAACACCATTTATTATGATTCATATCCTTAGGTTATTAATAATGGTTTTAGAAATGTTATGTCTAAGAAGGTTTCTAATAAATAAAAACATAATGAGAGACTTTTATGAACTAGTTCTTTATGTTTTCATATTTCCAAAAGAATTAGTCATAAATTATTTTGGAATTGATCATTATGTTATCTAAGAAATATTAATCTACTAAGATGTAATAAATATGTATGAAACATATGTGTCAATATAGTTGGTATTAGAGAAACTAACCTACTCAAAATTGATAAAAAATAACAAGTGATCGATATCACTCATAGTGTGTCTTTTTTTTAAATTGACATTATCATACTAGAAATAAAGACTTTCCCAATGGTTCTAAAGCATTGGTGAAAGCTGTCGAACCGTTGGAATATGTTATACCAACAGTTCTGCAAATCATAGGTATGTAAGCCGTTGGGAAAGCTTTTCTGAATGGTTTACAGTGAACTATTGGGATAGGGTGGGGAAAAATTAACCTATCCCAACGGTTGTGCCAAACTACTGGGATAGATTTCCACAACGGATTGGGTTGAACCTTTGGGAAATCCAAAGGACTCTCCTCTTTAACAACAATTTTTAAATAGTTGGGAATGGTTTTTTTCCAATGGTTCATGGAACCATTGGTAAAAAAAGAATTATAGATGATATGCCAACCGTTTAAAACCGTTGGCATAGCCTATGCTGTGCAAATTGCAGAGCAGCCTGCAATTTGCACAGCCGCTCTACAATTTGCACAACAGGACTCATTTTGTGCATTCCCTCTCATTTTCAATCCAATTATTGTACCTAAAATAAACTAACACATTCATATACAATTACTGTACCTGCAATATCCAACTTACACATACATATAGAGAAAAAACTCTTACACATTTACCATATAATGCATCCTGTAACTATACACATCCACAATTAAATTATAATTCATAACATAATTATAAACATTCATAATTCATTTAGAATTAAATTTAAAATTTAGATGAAAAATATATGTGGAATCTGGAATTCAATTCATAATTTGATCGGTTTTTTGTATTCCATATATTTTTACCTGAAATGATGTCCATTTTAAACAAAATACTTACACATAAGTGATACCAGACACGCCATGCCTCAGATTGAGGTGAGGTTAACTCTTACAAGTAACAAATGACACATTGATCATTTTCCTAAATTATCAACATATTCTGAAAGCGTTTGATCAGTTTTCCATATGCCAATTGATGTTTTTCACTTAAAATGATGTTCCTTTGAAACAAAAGACAGAAACTTTGAGTGGTTACAGCCACACCACATCTCATATTGAGGTGGGGCTGATTATTACACGTCACATATGACCCATGGATCATTGTTCTAAAGTATTAACACAATCAGAATCCATTTGTTAAGTTTTCCATATGTATATAAAATGTTTTCCATTTTAATCAAATGTGATCCACTTAGAGTGATCCAAGCCACACCGTGCCTCAGATTAAGGCTGAGTTGACTCATTGACGTCACATATGACCCATGGATCGTTTTTCTAAATCATCAACACATTTCGAATACATTTTTAAAGTTTTTCTTATGCCAGTTGTTGTTTTCACTTAAAATGATGTCCAGTTTAAACAAAAGAGAGACACTATGAATGGTGTCAGCCACACCACGTCTCATATTGATGCGGGGTTTACTTGTTCTCATCACATATGACTCATGGAACATTGTGATAGAGTATTTACACAATCAGAATCTGTTTGGTCAGTTTTCTGTATGCTAGTTGTTGTTTTCACTTAAAATGAAGTCAATTTTAATCAAAAGAGATACACATTGAGTGGTGTATGCCACACCATACCTTGGATTTAGGCGATGTTGACTTGTACACATCACATATGACCCATGGTTCGTTATCCTAATGTTTCAATGGAAATAGATTGTGTTTGGTTGGTTTTCCGTATGTACGTAAAATGATGTCCATTTTAAACAAAAGAGAGACACTTAGACTGATCCCAACCACACCGCGACTCAGATTGATGCCGGGTCGGCCTGTACACATCACATATGACCCATGGATCGTTGTGATAAATTATCGGCAGATTCCGAATGCGTTTGGTCATTTTTCTGTACGCCAGTTGTTCTTTTCACTTATAATTATGTGCATTTTTAACAAAAATGACACAAATAGAGTGGTGCCTGCCACACCGCGTCTCGAATTTAAATAGGGTTGACTCGTACACGTCTCAAATGACCCATGAATCATTTTCCTAATGTATCAACACAATATGAATGCATTTGGTTGGTTTTCCATATGCCAGTTGATGTTTCTCATTTAAAATGATGTTCTTTTGAAACAAAAGACAGACACTTTGAGTGGTTTCGCCACACAACGTCTCAGATTGTGTTAGGGTTGATTCGTACAAGTCACATATGGCCCATGGATCGTTCTCCTAATGATTCAACGGAAACCGAATTTGTTTGGTCGGTTTTCCATATGTACTTAAAATGTTGTCCATTTTAAACAAAAGAGATCCACTTAGAGTGATCTCGACCACACTGTGCCTCGGATTAAGGCATGGTTGAATCATACACGTCACATATGACCCATGTATCATTTTCCTAAATCATCAACACATTTCGAATGCGTTTGGTCTATTTTCCGTAAGCAAGTTGTTATTTTCACTTATAATCCTATCCATTTTAAACAAAATACACACAGTTAGAGTGGTGTCGGCCACACCGCGTCTTATATTTAGATAGAGTTGACTCGTACATGTCACATATGACCCATGGATCATTCTGCTAAAGTATCGACACAATCCTAATTCATTTGGTCGGTTTTCAATATGCCAGTTGATGTTATTCATTTAAAATGATGTCCTTTTGAAACAAAAGATACACACTTTGAGTGATACCGGCCACACCGCATCTCAGATTGAGGCGGGTTGATTCATACACATCACATATGTCCCATGAATCGTAATCCTAATATTTCAGCAGATACCGAATGCGTTTGTCTGGTTTTCTATATGTACATAAAATGTTGTCCATTTTAAACAAAAGAGAGACACTTAGACTGATCTCAGCCACAACGCGACTAGGATTGAGCCTGGGCTGGCTCGTAAAAATCACATATGAGCCATGGATAGTTGTTATAAAGGATCAACACAATCAGAATCCATTTGGTCAGTTTTCTGTATCTACTTAAAATGTTGTCCATTTAAACAAAAGAGAAACAATTAGAGTGATACCGGCCACACCGTGCCTCGTATTGAGGATGTGTTGACTTGTACACGTCACATATGACCCATGGATTGGTTTGATAAATTATCAACAGATTCCGAATGTTTTTGGTCAGTTTTCTGTATGCCAGTTGCTTTTTTTCACTTATAATCCAATGCATTTTAAACAAAAGAGACAGAATACGAGTGGTGTCGGCCACTCCGCATCTTGGATTTAGACGAGGTTGACTTGTACACGTCTCAAATGACCCATGGATCATTGTCCTAATGTATCAACACAATTCGAATGCGTTTGGTCGGTTTTCCGTATGCTTGTTGATGTTTTTCACTTAAAATGATGTCATTTTAAAACAAAAGACAGACACATTGAGTGGTGCTGGCCACACCACATCTCATATTGAGGCAAGGTTGATTTCCACTTGTCACATATGACCCATACATCGTTCTCCTTATGTTTCAAAAGAAACCGAATGAGTTTGGTCGGCTTTCCATATGTACTTAAAATGTTGTTCATTTTAAACAAAAGAGAGACACTTAGACTGATCCCGTCCACACCGCGAATCTTATTGAGCCCAGGTTGGCACGTACACGTCACATATGACCCATGGATGATTGTGATAAATTATCAACAGATTCCAAATGATTTTGGTCTATTTTTCGTATGCCAGTTGTTCTTTTCACTTATAATGATGTCCATTATAAACAAAAGAGACACAATTAGAGTGGTGTTGGCCACACCATGCCTCGTATTGAGGTGGGGTTGACTCATGCACGTCACATATGACCCATGGATCATTTTTCTAAAGTATCAACACAATACTAATGCATTTTGTCGGTTTTCAATAAGCCTGTTGAAGTTTTTCACTTAAAATGATGTCCTTTTGAAACAAAAGAGAGACACTTTGAGTGGTACCGGCCACATCGCATCTCATATTGTGACAGGGATGATTTGTACACGTCACATATGACCCATGGATCGTTACCCTAAAGATTAAATGGAAACCGAATGCGGTTGGTAGGTTTTCCGTATGTACATAAAATGTTGTCCATTTTAAACAATGATAGACAATTAGGCTGATCTCGGCCCCACCGCGACTCGGATTGAGCCCGGGTTGGCTCGTACACGTCCCATATGACCCATCGATTGTTGTGATAAATTATCAATAGATTACCAATGCATTTGATGGGTTCTCTGTATGCCATTTGTTCGTTTAACTTATAATTCTGTCCATTTTTCACAAAAGAGACACAGTTAGAGTGGTGTCGGCCACACCACATCACATATTGAGGTGGGGATGACTCGTACACGGCACATATGACCCATGTATTTTTGTGCTAATGTATTGACACAATCTGAATGTGTTTGGTCGGTTTTCCGTATGCCAGTTGATGTTTTTCACTTAAAATGATGTCCTTTTGAATCAAAAGACAGACACTATGAGTGGTGTCGACCACACCGTGTCTCCGATTTAGGTGGGGTTGACTCATACACGTCACATATGACCCATGGATCGTCCTCCTAAAATTTCAATAGAAACCCAATGTTTTTGGTCATTTTTATGTATGTACTTAAAATGATGTCCATTTTAAACAAAAGAGAGACACATAGACCGATCTCAACCACACCACGGCTCAGATTGAGCCCAGGTTGGCTCGTACACGTCACATATGACCCATGGATCGTTTTGAAAAAGTATAAACACAATCAGAATCCGTTTGGTCAGTTTTCCGTATGCCAGTTGTTCTTTTCATTTATAATCTTGTCCATTTTAAACAAAATTGACACAATAAGAGTGGTTATGGCCACACCGTGCCTCGTATTGAGGCGGGGTTGACTCGTACACATCACATATGACCCATGGATCATTGTGCTAATGTGTCGACACATTTCGAATGCGTTCGGTTAGTTTTTTCGTATGCCAGTTGATGTTTTTCAATTAAAATGTTGTCCATTTGAAACAAATGAGAGCCACATAGACTAATCCCGGCAACACCGCGACTCAAATTGAGCCTAGGTTGGCTCGTATACATCACATATGACACATGGATCGTTGTGATAAATTATCAATAGATTCTGAATGCATTTGGTTGGTTTTCCATATGCTAGCTGTTCATTTCAATTATAATAATGTATATTTTAAACAAAAGAGAGACACTATGAATGGTGTCGGCCACACCACGCCTCAGATTGAGTCGAGGTTGACTCCTACACGTCACATATGACAAATGGATCGTTGTCAAAAATCATCAACAAATTTCAAATGCTTTTGGTTGGATTTCTGTATGTTCATAAAATGTTTTCCATTTTAAACAAAAGAGACACACTGAGACTGACCCCGACCACATCGTGACTCGGATTGAGACCGGGTTGGTTCATACATGTCACATATGACCCATGGATCGTTGTGATAAATTATTAACAGAATCTAAATGCGTTTGGTTTTTTTTTCGGTATGTCAGTTGTTCTTTTCACTTATAATCCTGTCCATTTCAAACAAAAGAGACAATGTTAGAGTGGTATGTTTGTTGTTTATTCACATTATTCAAATACGTTATTTGACTATGGGTCTTTATATTAATTTAATTATGAAAAATTTAAATTTAATATGAGAATATCATAAAATTAATAGAAGATAAAACTATTACTAAAAATCCTTGTGTAAATATTAATGTAAACATGATTTATGAAAATCTTCATGTGTATATTTGTGGAATGGTATTTACTTAAAATCATGTGGAAATTCATATAGAATATTTCTATATCATTCTTAGTATGGAATAGAATTTAGTTTATCATGCTATGAAATATTTCAGAGCTAACAATGCAATACCCAATGAATACATCCATTTTATAACATACCAAGATTCTATGATATTGATTAGATGTGTAAATGTGATTTACATTGATTATGATGTTGAAAATTAATAAAATATATATTATAGATTTTATAGTAGTAAATGAAAACAAGGAGGGTGGGGGGATTGTCCGGGGGGGGCTGTCCGGGGGGCTGTCTTGGGGGTGTTCGGGGGGTTGTCTGGGGTCCAAAGAGGAGGGTGGGGGGCTGTCCGGGGGGCTATCCAGGGACTATTTGGGTGGCTGTTCGGGGTCCCAGGAAGAGGGTGGGGGCTGTCCGGGGGGCTTTCCTGGGAGCTGGTTGGGGTCCAATGAGGTTAGTGGGGGTTGACACGGGGGGCTATCTGGGGGGCTGTCCGGGGTCCAGGGAGGAGGGTGGGGGGCTGTCTGCGGGGGTCCTAGGGGCTGTCCGAGGGGCTGTCCGGGGAGCAAGGATGATGGTGGGGGGATGTATAGGGTCCAACAAAGAGGGGGGTTGTCCAGGGAGTTCACAAACACACAACCACTAAAAGACATCAACATCCATAAAAACAGGAAATTTATAAAAATAACTCAACTACAATACTATACTACAGGTCTGGATAAAACCAAAACTAGAATAGATTAAACAACGAATCTAAGTAATATTAGTCTAAAATGTAATGTATCAACTTGTCCCACATCACCATCACCATCATCACCATCATCATCACCCTCTTCCTCGTCCCCATCATCGTAATCACCCTCCTCACCCCCCTACTTTCCCTCACCCTCCGCCTCGCCCTCGCCATCATCATCCTCAGACATGACATTATCTTGAACACCACAAGAACTTATACCTGGTGCTCCATATATAGAATGTATCGATGACATGTATTCATCAAAAGCTGGGATGGCCTCTGGTGAACGTGTCAAACGTAGAACATCAAAAAATTTCATAAATGCACTGTTTTCCTTGACATACTGTTCTGCCATATCTGTGGACATTTTTTAAGCCTGTTCTTCCTGTGCCCTAACTTGATACACCTCGGTGGCCCTACAACTCATACCTGAGGAGGGCCAATACCTCGTTGGGGATATCCTAGGTCGGCATCGTACTCTGTCAGGATGCTCCTCTCCCAAAACCTGATATAAGTGATCTGTTGGACTAAAATTCTCTGGTTCATGGGTATCGAGGGCCTCTAAAGCATCATATTACAAATATAAATATATTATTACATTACAAAATCGATTTTAAAATATAAAATCAACAGATTAAAACATAAAATATGCTGCTGAGTCGCTTCGTTGACAACACTTCAATAATTTTTGTGTTTACTTGAGAAAAATAATTTTTCTCGAGGCACACGTCCTTCAATATTTTCTATTTTCTACAAAAATGACATTGAAAACAATACTTATATGAAAACATTTGAAAACAATTAAATAATTGAGGAAACAAAAGAATGTGTAAGTCAAAAAGAAAACTTATAAACAATTGTCATACCTGCTTCCTCTCATGATCGGGCATCGTAGTGCATCCTAGTGGGTGGAGATATTTTTTTGCATCAATGTTATTTTTATTTTTTCCAGATGTTTCCTAAATAAAATTTGAAAATGAAACAAATAGTATTAATTTAAAACATGAATGTTATTATTTAAATAAAAAAATTTTAATTAATACCTTAAACTGTGTACTCATCCAATGAGTAATCATCTGACGATTATGCTCTATAGGACAATAATCGACCCCTGGTACCACCTCTAACTCAGTACCAACTCTATAAACCCAGCCAATATACAAATCATGCTTGTAGTCTCTCCAATTCTCGCCTAAATCCATTAGACATTCCGGTCGTGCACCCTCACCATTGGAAAAATTAAATTGAAGTTAACATCAAAATATTAATTCATATAAATACAAAAATAATTCATGGAATTAAATAGAACAGAATTTTTACCCATATCTCTACCCAAGCTCTATCCTTGACCTCATGTGGAAAATTTCTCTACGATAGTGGGATGATGCGAATGATGTCGAAGTATTTGGAAATCATTTCCAAAAAACTCCGACATTTCTACCCTATTTTCTCATCCATTTAGTTTTCTTCATTATAATCTACCATAACCTGTGTGTGGCGGTTCCACACCGAACGCATGTGTGTATGCACCTGTCGATGCCTCCTGTCAGTAGATGTATCAATGATGAATGAAAAACAAATATTTTATCAATGCATGTTATAATGAAAATAAATATTACTATAAATTTTTTTAGGGTTCTTTAAATATACATGCGTTGGTTTGATTGTTGAGCACCACTGGATCCACAGAATCTGATGGAACACCCTTTAGTGGAACAGGAGTTGAAGACGATGGAATATAGAAGCTAATAGATAAATAAGTATAAGGAAAATAATATGGGACAAATGTATAACTGGATTCTGACCAGGGAGTGGGAATCATCATGGGATGTGAAAATGATGTGCCAGATGATGCAGAAGGTAGCGAAAATATGGGTGTCCTAAATATCCCATGTGTCCCTAATGACACACCGGGATTAGAATGTGGGAAGGATAAAATGCCATTGGGAGGGGCATGGTCTATTCAGGTATGTGCAGCTGCTCGTAAAACTCTGGTATGAACCCTCCTCGTACCACCGGCCTGAGTACTCAGACCATAACTAGGATCCTCGTCGAATAACTGTCGACATATAGGTGGATCCTACAAAAATGTTTACAAAAAAATTAATCACATGACATTATATATTAATTAAATATATCAATTTGAAATAATGTACCCACTACAGGCATTATTGATGGAATTCTCAACTCCTCCATTCGATGGATGTTCTCCATCATTTTTTTCCATTGTCTCTCTTCAATTGGCTGCATTTCCTGCTTTTGAAAACAAATATGTAATTAATTAGAAAAAGGAAACTAATGTGTTACCCAAAAAGAAAAATATATTAGGGAATAGGGGGATTCATTGTTAATTTAGCTATCAATTGTTTTAGAAGATCATGAATGGATTTAATAAATCACACAAGTTGTAATGTTTACCAAGTTAGGAATATTTCTTGAATTGGTTTGAATACAGTTCAATTCCAATTTAGAAAATGCAATTCAAATAAAATTGAAACCAATAAAAATTGATAATTCACATAATGGTCAAGTAAGCTAAAACATATTTTTGATCAATACTAAATCAATTTGAATATTTAAAAACTTAACAACCCAACTCTAGGTAACCCAAAAGAATTGATAACATGGATAAATGATTCTATATATTTTCAATCACAACTTTAGGTTTACAATCAACTTTGACAATTGAGATATTGGAGTCATCAAATGAAATAAATGTATTGGTTCCAATGGCACTAGGGAAAATTTCAATTCCATAATCACCATCATCGAAAATATGTCTTGGAATTACTTCCACTATGACACCAAATTCAGGTCGAAGTTTCTCTTTGACATAAAAAACTTGTTTAGCCATTGATTCCAACACATATGGTTCTTCGGTAGAAGGAGTGCGAGTCATTTAATTAATCTAAATCCACAATCATCAATAAATGTTCCACGTCTAATCATCGAATCAAATCAATGGCATTTCATCATTGTGACTCGTCCATGAGAGTAATAATCCAATATTATTATTTTCTCAAAAACACCATAATAACCCACATTTTCATGTCACAGTCTACTATCTGATTCACTCGCATAACAATATGTTGTGGAAGTAACCATAACAACATAATGTTTTGTTCTCATGTTATTTGCTCGTTTAGTGATAATAAAGTTTTACCCATTGATAACAATTGACTTACAGTCACGAACAACGATATTAGTACCAAAAGGCAAATTTCTTATTTTCTCAGAGATAGAGTCAGCAGACAAACTCAATACTTGAAAAATAAATAACTATTAAACTTAACTAAATATTGATAAAAAAAATTTAAACAGTAATATTTTTACCTTTAATTTTAACCAAGTAGAAAACTCTTTGCTATGCAAAGTCTCTCCACTTCTCAATGATAATGAATGATTCTTACTATTTATCATTGGTTTATATTTCCTGTAGATACAAAATACTAAAAGTTTGACATATATATATATAAGATATACATAATTAATTTAGTTACTTGATATAGTCACCGAACAATCCCTGTTGAACAAAAATGTGAGATGTGCCATCTCCTACTCTTCATGGCTTAATGTCTTCAATGTATATGATCTATGAATTCCTCTTTTATGAGGAAGTGATTGAAAAATGGGTTCAATTTTCTCATACTATTCTTCTTCATTTCTCATTGGTTTGTTCAAACTTGTAGTATGATCAGACAAATACATCGTGAAGAAATCCATACATTCTTGGGCCAAGTAACCTTTCACGATAGAGCCTTCTGGATGATTTCTGTTTCAGAAATAAATATTTAATGTAAACATATTTCTTTCAGTTGGTTACATCCAATGAGAAGAAACAGGTCCTCCGAGAAGTATTTCAGTGGGAATGTGGACCATTCGATGCAGCATTCATTTGAAAAATGATGGAGGGAATATTTTCATCAGCTCACACCAAATTAATGGGGCATCTGTAAACATTTTTCACAAGAAATACTTTGAAAACTTCTTGCAAAAAGATCTCAAAAAATGGCACAACCTAATAATATTCACCCTTACATTATTGGACAAAAGATGACAGATTGATATTGGATGAAACACAGGTATTAGAACGTGATAATCACAAGTCTTCAATGATTTTAACATTAACTCTCTTCGTTTGACCCATTTAGATATGTTTCATGAATAACCATCAAGAAATCTAATATTCTGTAATACTTCTAGAATTTTTTCTTTTTCGTTGGTGTCATCACATAAGATGAACATGGAAGTTTCCATTTATTTTCACTAATACACACAGGATGCAATTCTAGTTTGATGTCCCATTCCACCAAGTCATGCCGAAATCATAAATCATCTTTTGTCTTCCCCTTGAAATTTAGAATAACTGAAAGAAACATTTCTCATATATTCTTTTAAATATGCATTACGTCTATGAAATGACGTAACAAATTGGTTAACCAATAAGGAAAATCAAAAAAGATACTCCTCTTCCTGCAAAGGTAACATGTTTCAGTGGAAACATTCTTTCTCTTTCCAGATTTCATTTGACCCTTCCCAAACAAAAAACTGAAATCTTTCAATTCATTAAGCACATCTGTTTCAGATATACGATGAGGTGGATCATCAGTCTCTATGGTATTATCAAATCTTTGACGATTTATTATATATGGAGGATAATTTGTCAATAATCATCGATGTCCCATAAAACTAAAACTACAATGATGATTTAGTGTTCTAGATCGTGTATTCTTCATACAAACTTTACAGTACCGTTTTCCTTTCATGCTTCATCTAGACATCATTCCAAAAGCCGGTAAATAATTGATCATCCACATAAGCACAACACACATATGAAATATGTCTTTCGAACATGCATCGTATAAGCACACACCCACATCCCAAAGAAGTTTCAACTCGTTTATTAAAGGTTGAATGTTTACATCAATATCAATGCCGGGATCAGAAGGACCAAATATGAGTATAATCATGAATGTGAAAGGTTTTTTCATACACAACCATGGGGGAATATTATAAATGTGTTTAAAAATTGGCCATGTGCTTTGCGAAGTAAGCATCTGATAAAACAGATTAAAACCGTCGCATGAAAGACCCATCATCACATTACGCATGTCCGCTACAAAATATGGATGTCAAGCATAAAATCTCTGTAGTTAAAATCCATATGTAGGACGAAAAAACTCATCATTAGTCTTCTTTCTCTCGGTATAAGTCCATCTCATTTTTGTTGATATTTCATCAGACATAAAAAGATTCCAGAGTCTGGGGATCGATGGAAAGTGCCACATTACATTCTTTGGAACGTGGGATGGTGTTCCATCAGATTTTGACTTCAAGCGGGATGTTCCACATTTTATACAATCATTTTGTTTAGCAGTTTCCTCCCAGAATAAAATGCAATCGTTCGGGACGATTGAATTTTGTTTCTTGAAATTCCATGTACCTCAACTAACTTCCATTCCATATAGTGGTTTGAGGGAATATCTTCATAATATCGAAGTAAATCCTTCAAGAGGGTAAGAATGTAATCGATTTCTTTAATATAAATCTCATACATAGTTTTCCCATGAAACAATTGGATTAAAAAGTATAGAATTTTCATTTTATCGCATTGTCGATATACTGGAGTCGTGGCATCATCATTCAATTTTTCCACACTATCAATATCATCATTTTCACTAGATGCATCAGTTTTACTCATATCGAAGTCTTCTTGAGTTGAAATCCTTTTTTTCATGATGAAGAATAAACAGAAACCGATCATCTAACAAATTATCCATTCTAGTCCTTTCATTTCGATCATTACCAATTTGAGATTTCATTTTCTCCCCATTGTGATACCACCCAATGTAGTTTTCTTGGAATCCATTTTTGGTAATGTGGTAGCTGACTTCTTCACAACTCAACCAAGGTCTACCAACACAATTGGAACATGGGAAGTGTATGCGAACACTATCTGAAGCATTCTGAAATGAAAAATCTATAAATCTCTCCAAATTGTTTTGAAAATCACTTGAGATCTGATGAGTTTCATTCATACAACTTCTGTCCATTCTGTAAAAAGAATTTATATAAGTCATTTTGTAATAATCAATTCAATAGGATTGAACTTTAATAGAAAATACATTTAAGTAAACAATAAAGGAAGAAAATAATCAAGGTATAAACTAAACTTGTGAAAAAAACATTCTACTGTGTTATTGAAAAAATTTAAAACTAACAATAACTTATTGTGTTATCACATCACAACATGCCTCATCCCAAAACCCTATTCATAGGGTATCATGAACATGAATAACATCAACCTTATGACATTATCCTTCCCTACATAACCCCAACAACATGCCACATCTTATTATAGCCTTATCACATCTCACCTCACCTGAAAACACTAGGTAAATCATTGTACATCTCACCTAAAGACACATGGAAAACCACATTGCATCCAGCCAAAAAACACATGGTCAATCACTAATGAAGGAAGAGTTGGGAATACATTGTATCTATCCAACCATATATCCACCATCCTAGATATTAGAAACAATACCCATAACTCAAAACCTCTGATAGTTGGTAAGTTTATCCAACTCTAGTTGGTAATGTGTAGAAATAACATAAAATACTGATATATAGATATCACAAAATACCCAACCTATGGGTTAACATTATCTACATAATCACACACTTCACTACTACCATACAACACATAAACCATCACAACCACTTTCACGACTATATGAAACCCACCATACCACCACCACACAAGACACATAGCATTTACCACTTTCATTTATAATCCAATTCATTCACACTTACATTTTCCATTATTTTAAGGTTAAATTAATTAAATCCAGTTACCACACATCCATTTCTATTCCAACTTATTTATTTACTATCTTGTTTTTTTGTTTTAACAACACAATTTATTCCATATATAATAGGAATCTAATAAAAACACCACACAACAACTCACCATCTCACAATAACCATCGTCGCTATGTTGCATCGGCCAACCATCTCACCAAAACAACCTCATTTCACAAAAAACATATTGCGCATCACAAAACACCGCAAAACCAAAACCACCTCACCACATCATAAACCACAACCTCATCACACAACAACTCCACACAACACAACACCACCACACATCATCACTATCACACAAATTCACATGTCACATCCATGACCACTAACCATCACATTACAACCCCACATATCACAAATCCCGATTGGTCACCTCAATCACCATACAACAACCTATAACATACAATGAAAAAAAACCTCTCATAGAAACAACATACACCAAATTCCACTATTTATTCAAGGTATTATTTTAAATTACCCCTTTATTTAGAATGTACAATATATCACAATTGATATTCCATTGGAAACTAATTAATTAACAATTATTTGTTCATTTTTCTACTTTTCAGGGTGAAATCACATCAAAATCATAACATAAAACTAAAATATTAGATCAATAACACTTAAAACAATGTAGCATATGTGTATAAAGAATAAAATACATGATTTGAGATGATTCAGATGGATTTTCACCTGTTTGGATAGGGGAGTTCGAGAGAGGAGCTGAGCACCTGATTGATTTTAGTGTTCTGTCACCATTGGGGGAGAGCAGCGACCCGATTGTATTTAGGGAAAATATTTACCAAAGGTTTTTAAAAACTGTTGTGAAATGTGTGTTCAGGGTACCCTTCCCCAAATGGTTCATCAGAATCGTTGGCAAAGGGGTTCCCTTTCCCAACGGTTTTATAAAACAGTAGGGAACGGGTAAGTTGAACACCCCTTTGCCAACAGTTTTTTTTGGAACCATTGGAAAAGGGGTACCCTTTCCCAACAGTTCTAGTGAACCATTGGGAAAGGGTTTCCTAGACATTCTTTACCAATAGTTTATGCAAACTATTGGTATTGAACTGTGGGTAAAAACCACATTTCCAGTAGTGTTACAATTAGTAAAAAGAATAAGTGACATAATAAAAACTGAGTAAAAAAATTCAGATTTGTTTTGATATTTTTGGACAATAATTATTGGGTCATTAGTGACATGTAAAAATTAAATACACCACAATATGATGTGCATTGTTTCCAATATGACATTAAGTGTGTATTTTTATATTAAATTGACATTAACATAAAAAAATAAAATGTGACATACAGAAAACCAATAAAATTAATTTGTATTTTTTTGATACAATAGGAAAACTATACATGAGTAAAATTTGATGTATAGGAATCAAAAACACCTCAATTAGATGCACGGTGTGAATAATATTACTAAAAGTGTCTGTTATCAGTTTAAAATTGTCATTTTATTTCAAAATGTGTCACTCACTAAAAATTGAGAAAAAACATTGTGATTGTATTTATAATTTAATATAGTGATTCAGAAGACATTTTTGACTTTTATGAAGTATTCTCACATCAAACTAATGAATTTTGCGACCGGTCGGACTCAACATGTGTGCCTCCCATTTGCAATGATATTTTAGTAAAAAAATTAACTGACATAGATAAAATCAAGAAAATATATTCATATTGTTTTTATACTCTCGAAAATTGATCTATAATTCATTTTTGACATATAGGAATCAACCTCACCTCATTACAATGCACGGTCTGGCCGGTATAACTCAAATTCGGTCTTTTTATTTAAAATGGATGTCAATTTAAGTTAAAACAATAAGGGGCATACTGAGAACCGAGAAAATGTATTTTTATTGTATTTATATTTTAATAAAATGATCCATGAGTCACTTTTGATGTGTAGGAGTAAACTGAACCTCAATATGATACATGGTGTGTCTGGTATGACTCTAAGTGTGTATTTTTATGTAAAATTGACATTAATTTATGTAAAAAGAACAAGTGACATACTAAAAACTGATAAAACACATTCATATTATTTTGATAGTTTAGTAAAAGGATCCATGATTTATTTTTGACATGTAAGACTCAATCGTACCTCATTAAAATGCATGGTGTATCTGGTATAACTCAATGTGTATATTTTTTTTTAAAATTGACATGAATTTAACAAAAAAAAAGTGACCAACTGAAAAAATAGGAAACACATTTGGATTATTTTTATATTTTTTGAAAATGATCTATTATACATTTGTGAAATATAGGAATCAGACACAAATCAATAAAACTTACGGTGTGTCTGGTAACACTCAAAGTGTCTATTTTTGTATAAAATTGACATTAATTTAAGTAAAAACAACATGTGACATACTAAAAACTGATAAAATTCATTCATTTTGTTTTCTTATTTTAGGAAAACAATGTGCTTGTGATTTTTGACGTGTAGGGATCATTTAGACATCAGTACGACACGTAGTGTGGCTCGTATAACTATAAGTGTCTCTTTTTATTTAAATTTGACATTAATTTAAATAAAAACAAAATGTGACATACTCAAAAAAATGTATTTGGATTATTTTGATGGTTTATAAAAATCATCCATCGGTCATTTTTGATGTGTAAGAGTTAATTTAACCTCAATATGATGCACAGTTTTACCGGTATGACCAATCGATTCTGTTATTACTTTATAAATAAAATTTTTTTTCAAAATTTTTCATTGACTAAAAACCAAGAAAAAACACTCTGATTGTCTTGATAATTTAGGACAGAAAATCATAAGTCATTCATGATGTCTATGAAGCAGTATTACATCAAACCGACACACGATATGACCAGTATGACTCAAAATGTGTGTTTCTAGTCTGAAATGATATTTTAGTAAAAAAACACAATGAACATATAGAAAACTAAAAAAAGAATTTGGATTGTTTTGTTACTTTAAGAAAATGATCCATCGGTAATTTTTGATAGTTATGAATAATATGTATCCGAATACGACACATGGTGTGTCCAATATAAATCCAAATATTTTATTATCTAAAATTTACATTAATTTTAGTAAAAGAACACGTGACATACATAAAACTATGAAAATTCATTCTAATTGTTTTAATATTATAAGAAAATGATCCATAACTCATTTGTAACGTGAAGGAATCTACCCCACCTTAATAGGGCACACGTTATGATTAGTATAACTTCAAATGTATCATATTTATTAAATATTGACCTTTTTTTAATGTTTTATTTTATATTAATATTTAATATATTTCTTTATAGTGTTACTAAAATAATTTTTTTTCTTATATAGTTGGAATATTTTTCTCAGGTTGAGATGATTTGATCGACAACTAATACAATGGTAGGACATTATTGAGAGGGGATCACGATCATAAAAATATTAAATATTAATGTTTTAGAATGTTTGTTGGACCATTGTAATATTAATTTTATAAAACTTTTTGTTTGAAATGTAAATATCATATTTTTATATATATATTGTTGGTTGGAATTTTTGTATTGATGATATCAATCAAATATATATAGCTTGTATGATTCTGGGTATACAGTTGTAATAATAGGATTGATTTTGAGAGTGTTGTTATATAAACAAAACATTGCAGGAGGCTAGGCCTTTATCAGCTCAAAAAAACCACTGATAAAGGGCCCCACTTATCGTCGTTTTCATTAACATCACTTTTTTAGCCCTGTTAAAGACCATTTTGTGAATTGTTATAGGCTATATGTATAGTAGTTTTTACCACTGATTCATCTTGTTTTGTTTCCCATTTAATGATATATCTATTTATTTATATAAATATATTGTTATATTTATTCATATATTCATACATATTTATATTAATATATATTTATATTAATATATATATAAATATTAATATATATATTAATAGTTATATTTATATATTTATATTTACATCTATTTGTATATATATATATATATATTTAGTTATATTTTTTATCAGTAAATTTATTTGTATATTAATATAAATTTATAATATTATTTTTAAATTTGTTTTTAAAAAATGTTTTTTTGTGTAAAAATAATGTAATAAATATATATATACAACAGACACACACTCACATATATATATATATATATTATGAGTATTTGTATGTATAATTATACATGGTTATATATATTTAAATATATTATATCTTAATATGAATATTCATATGTTTGAATATATAAATAATATATATCAGTTTGTTAATACAGACACATGTTAATATATATATATATATATATAGACACACACACACACACTATATAGGTATATAAATATTCATATATTTCTGTTTTAAATAAAATGTATATTAGTTTTTATTTAGATAATGATTATATATTGAGAAATATAATCTATATGTAAATATTTTTAAATATTTATGTATAATATAAATATATTTGTGTGAATATATACATAATCTGTATATATTGTTTTTTAATTAATTATAAATAAAAGTACATTGTGAAATGATAACATTTTAACTCCATAAAATCAATATGAATGTAATCCCTATGAATAAACTCAATCCCACATAAAAGGGGAAATAAGACCCTCTTAAATGAGGCTAAAATTCAATCAAATGTTAAAATATTTGGGTATCCTGACTAAAAACTCTGTTTTGGAGGCCTTTGAGCATTTTTTGGCCCAGACAAATGTGAAAGAGGGTTCTGAAATGGTATTCGTGCATAGAGCTCATTATAGGATTCGATTTGAAATGTAGTTTAGCTCAAACAAACAATCGGATCAAAAGTTATTGTCATTTTATGTTTGAGTTAAATTTTCAACTTATTTTAGATCTTTTATTAATCTTATGATTTTGATGTGCCCTAAAATTGTTATTAAATGATTATTACTTCATAATAATAGGAAAATTATTCATTAATAATAGTTTTTTTTATATTTTATAATATATTTCACTAAACATCTTAATAATTGGTTGTAAATTTTATCTATATTTATCTAAAACATATTTAACATATATATATATTTTATTTATATCAATATAAATATATTTTTATATTAATATATTAATATATATAATTTTTAATGATTTTTTTTGAAATATACCATTTTGTGATCACTAGTAAAAAAAGCACAGATAAATACCCCCCTTTATTAGCACTACTAAAAAAGAACTCATAAATGGGGTCCCTTTAAAAGTGGTAAAAAATCACTGATAAAAGGGTACTTTTAACAACACATTTTTAGCAATGTTAAAAGTAACTTTTATCGGTTCTTTTTTTTACCACTGATAAAGGTACCCCATTTATCAATTTTTTTTAGGGATCCTAAAGTGTGTAACTGCGAAAACCTATTTCTATGGTAGTGTCCCAACCTAGGCGTCATTGGTATTTTTAACATACTAGATATATTATACTTTCAAGTGGCTGCCATATTATAGTAAATTAAATTGGTGGAGGCAGTATGTCACGCATAGAGTTGAGAGTCATACTTTTAGAATACATCATCAAAAGTGTGTAAATTATATTATTTAATATGATATGTATACGATACATTCATATTGTTTATGGTCTATCCATCTATTACATAGTTTGATGTGTACAATAGGATGTACAATGATAGTAGTATTCGAAAGATTGCTGGTGAGAGACAGTTACCGATTATGGTTGGTGTTTTTTTTATGTTTTTAGCTTATTATAATTAAACTTTTTTATCATTTTATTTTAATTTTTATAAATATATGAGATATATTAGAAAATTATTTGTTATATGTTTGGGAGTTAGGGTAATACTGATGGTGGGGACAAAGCCTCGTGCGAGCATGTTTTGATGAGACAAATTTATTCTTTGGTAGTGAAAAGTTGTATATAGAAAGGCATTGTGATTGACATTGGTTTACGATAAAATATGACTAGTTACTATGGGATTTAAGTGATTTCATAATTTATCGCAAAATATAGTTTGTATGAGATCATAATATTTCACATCTGTAGAGTACGACGCTAGGCTTTGAGCTCATGATGAAACTGTTCATAGATTATTTTTAGAGCAGGAAGAGTAGCGACAACATCAGAAGTAGCAACGTCAGTAGCAGCATCAACAACATGATCAGATGATGGAGTATATGTGGTGAATTACACATAGTTTAGGTACGGATTTACCTCCATCTAATGGAGTTAACCCCCACCCTCTTAGTGACACTATTATTATGTTAATTCTTGTTAAATTTTTCTATATTATAAATGTTTATATTTCATAGTAATTTTTTGTTTTTGGTATTTTATTTTATTGTAAAATGTATTTTTAGAATAATTTGGGAAATTCCTATATTAAAGAAAATTATTATCCCTTTTAATATGGATAGAGATATAACCCATTACATTACTTAATCCCCAAACACAACATGCCCCAAATAAAGACATGTAAATTATAAATGGTAGAAAATCTAATTGGTTAAATGTAAAATACATATATCCTGAAATACTATTGTAGAGAAACCTAGAATAAGGATTTGATTGAAAACTCCCAAGGTAGCCATCCATCCATTTATCCGTCGACCAAGACACCCAAACCATAGCTTCATTTGGGAAATATTAGGAATATCATCAGGGTGGAGGGATCTGCTAATAATGTCGGTGACCTGCCTGGAAAATCACCATACCCTACTAAAGTGGGTTCTTCCCCAAATATCATCGACCCCTTCTTCTAGTACGGATTGACCCTCATTGTTATCCGTCACCATCATGCCTGGTTTTGAGTCTTGCCTTCGGCCGCCATGATGAGAAAAGGCCTTCCTTTTCCACTATCCCATGTGCTTTCCTACCAACCCCCACCATCGAGTAGGAGTTTAGATCTCGCCATTGACCACTATGTTTAGCTTAATCTAATTATTATATTTATTTATTTGAAATAAATATATATTGTAATTTTTTTTAAACGTTATAACAATGTTCTATAAGTCATTTGTGATCTATAGGAATCATACCCACCTCAATCTTATGCATGGGATGATTGGTATGACTTCACTCCTATAGATATGACGTTTAACAGTGCGCAAAATCCTTATTTACTATGTTAAAAAGTGTTATTATCTTTGGCGCTATTAAAAGGGGGTCCCTTTTATCAATGCTAATAGAATCACTAATAAAGGCCCCTTTAACAACATTAAAAAATGGGGTCCTTTATCAATGCTAAAAAACGAGGATAAAAGGGACCTTTATTGATGATTTTTTAGCGATGATAAAAGTCAAAAATAATTTACAAAAAATCTAAAAATTGAAGGGTGGGACCTTCAACCATTTATCTATGCTCGACCCCCATTTTAACAATGATAATCTATCCTCCCTATCCCTTTAAAAGTTCTAGGAATTCCCCCACGTTTTAACAGCACTAGGGTTATTCATCACCCACTAGCATGCACCCTTATCTCTGATATGTTTCAAAACTAAGACATCCCTCATAATCTCACTCCTTTTCCACTCCCCAATATCATTTTCTTATGTATTTTATGATATATCTATATATTTATATTTATTTCATTTTATTTTATTTTTCTATCCTTATATATATATATATATTTAAATACATATATAAAATATAGTTTTTGTGTGTGTATGTGTGTTTATAAATACATATATATATATACATATATATTTTTATATATGTGTGTTCATCCATAATTATAATTATACATATTTATATTTATTTACATATATTATATATCAATATGTGTAAACATATATTAGAATATATAGATAAATAAATATCAGTTTTTCAATGCACAAATAAATATATTTATATATTTAAACATTATATATACTGTAATTGTATATGTATATAAATATTTATTAGTTTTTATTTTTAATAAAATGGATATTATTTTTTATTTAGATAAGGTTTATATATTTAGAAACATACTTGACATATAAATATGTTTACATATATATTTATAAAGTTAAATTTTTGTGTGTGAATATATATGATATATGCATATATTTTTATATATTTGATTGTAAATAAAACGAAATTATGAAAAATGATAAAATTTCAAAAAAATAATATCAATATTATTTTAAATAAAGAAATGATATATTATTGATCAATTTAATTATACATGAAAATCCAATCAGGAAAATGATCAAGCCAAAAATGGTTATCCCAAAACTTCCTATAGCTCGCCAGCCAGTGGGCTTCAAGATTATCCCCACACAAGATGAAGGAGAATATTCATATTGAGAATGAACTAGAAAGAGAACATATTTTCCTTAGAACAATCCCATAGATGATTTCTCTCCATTGTTTGAAAACCCATTAACGGATTCAAGACAATCAGACTCCAAAACAACCTAATTCTATCCTTTATCCTGGGAAAGGAGGATCCCTCGAAGAATTGATGATGCTTCCACGAAATATGGGATCCAACAACCATGGAAAACCATGATCCAAGCATCAATCACTTGGACATTATGTTGTCAGGAAATGAGAACCACCCAAATTCGAGACACTATCGAGACAACCACATCTTTATTGATTTTAATGAATCATTCAGGAGGGGGAACCCAACAAGTTTGAGTTTTATATGATTAGAGCACTGATGGCCACTCCTTGTTCGACATCCACTAGTTCTTCCATTCATAGCCTTATATACCTAAATTAGAACATGTTAGGACTTCTCTTCGGAAACCCATTCATTATTATGAGACCAAACAAGTCAAGAAAATGTACACACTAACCCTACAACCTTGGTTCCAAAGAGGAAACCCAATCATTGAAAACATGGGCCAACTCCAAAGATGGTACTAGGGACTCCATACACCCTGGGGACCATTCATTCTACACTCCCGCCACTCCCAAGAAGAGACAAATATTATGAAAAGGAGTTTCAATCTATTGAAATCACAAGGGGAACACATCATAATCCCACTTGTGGCATAGAGTATGAATGTGTCACATTAGTAGGACAACCAAAAAAACCTACAACCATAAAAACTTGAATTTGGGGGGGGGAGGGGAGTGCAAAAATATTCCTCCATTGATCGTCTAGATGAGCCTGAGTAGACCCATGCAAAAAATTGATGTACCCTGACCTAAAAGTGTACTTCCTAGAAGCATCCCCAAACTAGCAGATTTTGTCACCATCCACTCCAAATGTAATCAGGATGCTAATGATAAGACATTTATATGTTTCATTGAACCAACCACAAACTCTATCCCAATCCCACTCTTCTAAATAATCATCAACGAGGTCCTGAAATTTTGTATATTTGAACCCCAAAATGACAGGTGAAGAGACTCTAATGTTAACCCCCTTGACCAACCACTGGTCTACAAATACATTCACCTTCTTCCCATCAGCAGTCCACTAAACACTACAATAGTTGACCTGAAGGATAGCACCACAGAAGATTCTCTGCTTAAATCTAGTCTTGGGTCCAATAGATGCATGTAGGAAGTCAGAATTTGGGAAATACTTTGATCGAAAGACCATAGAGAAAAGGGAATTTGTAAAGGACATGAGGCACCGCCCTTGTTTTTCCAAAAGAGTGTCATTGAACCATTGAAGATTATTAATCATAAGGTCACCACATGACTTTGGAACAAACAATTTATCCCACATGATCTAGTAGGTGTTGTGTTTTCCATTATCAGAACCCCACCATAGGTTTTCTATCCAAGAATGAATCTGATCAAAAAGGGTAACTGGGAACCTAAAAAATGAAATTGCATATGAGGGGACAACTTGGGACACATATTTAACTAGTAATACATTCCCCACATTGGATATTTTTATACTAGACCAAACACTGATCAAATTATCAACTTTGTCCATGATTGACACGAAACATGTTTCTTTGATCTTCTGATAGATGTTTGGAGCCCTAGGTATTTCTAATGTTTTGTGACCATAAGAAACCTACATAATCTCTGAATATCTTGTTGAATCATCATTAGAACACCTTTGTTGAAGGATAGTTCAAATTTAGAGGCATTAATCCATTTCCTAGAATCCTTCTCAAAAAGGTTGAAAATATTCATGATTGAGTAACACTCAAGGGTAGTAGCCTGAGCAGACATAATGAAATCATCTGAAAAGAAAAGATGAGAAACATTGCAACATACCTTGGATCCATGAATAGAACCATGCTCCATCTCCATTAAAATAATATGATAAAAAAATTTCTCTACAAGAATGAAAATGTAGTGAGATATTAGGTCCCCATATCATAAACCTCTCGAGGGTGTGAAACTAGACAACTACTCCCCATTGATGTTGATTCTATATGAAGTTGATGTAACATAGTTCATAATGATATGAATTCATTTAGCTCCAAAACCCAGTTTTGATACTACATGATCGAGAAAAGGAAATTCGCCTATGTCATAGTCTTTCATAATATCTAGTTTCAAGGCCATGAATCCTTTTTTTCTATGGAGAGGGTCAGCATGAAGTGGGATATCTCAAAATAAACGGATGCATTATCATTAATGGTCCTCCGTGAGACAAAATAACTATTACCATAAAACACTAGAAAAGGTAGAAAAACTCTCAACCAATACACCAAAGTCTTAGAGTAAATTTTGTAAATAACATTGCAGAGGATGATTGGACGGAACTATGTAGTCTTCATGGAGAATTTAGATTTAGGGATGACGGTAATAATAGTCTCATTAATATTTTCAAAGTAATTCATACCTTCCTAGAAATCCTTTATCTTATTGATCATGTCTAGACCGATAATGTTCCAAAACCATTTGAATAAAATGGAATGAAACCCGTCATGACCAAAAAAATTCATAGATTGAAAATGGTGACAATCCCTTCACATTTCTTCATTATAATTTTCCTTCTCTAGAGAAAGGTTCATATCACCAGAAAAAATTATTGCGATGTAGGTGGTGAGACAAAGAGGGATTTCAATGTAGTATTCCTTGAAAATATTTCTAAATAATTCCAAAAATAATTTAATGGATTCTAACAGCATCATGTATCACTCTACCATGCAAATCTTCAAGGTGGGAGATGTGGGTTTCTCTCTTTCTCTTAGTATCTCTTCTGTAGAAGAATGTATTATTCTGGTCACCTTCGTTATTTTTTGATTATCTTACCTAGATGAATGAGTATATTTCCTTTTCCATAAGCACAAAATTAAAATACCTCTCATGGTTTGAGATATCCTTAATCATAGAGTCGAAAAAATTATGGGCATAGAGAAATTTTAAACACCGTTCTGCCCAAATAATGTGTCTGTCTATGGACCGAAACCTAGTTGAACTCCAATTATTAAGCCTGATACTATAATTCTGGGTTTGAGAGCTAAATCACTATTTTAGACCCCCCCAATAACATGAATGGCCTCCTCACAACTCCCATCGTAGAACCATAGACTCTCAAACCTAAACTTACACCCACCTCTACACTGATTCCTTTGGGGGGTGTTGAAAGAAGGATCAGAGAGTGGTCAGAGGCAACTAGGGCCAGATGATCAGTAGAGTATGCACAGAAGATAAATTTCTATTCATCTGTCCCAAAAAAATTTCCAATCGTTCTGTGATGCGTCCCTCTATTGAGGTGCCAATTTTCCAAGTGAATGGAAAGTCGAAAAATCCTAGATCGTGGAGGGAGTTCAAAAGTAGGGATTTATTAAAATCATTTATTGGTTCATCACTCCTTATGAGGACACTTTGTTTTTTCTGATATGACACAAATAACATTGAGATCACCCCTAATGTGGAGAGAACCATAAAATTACTCACAAATCCTATATTACATGTTCCACGATTTTCCCTTATCATGAAAGGAAGGCCACTCGTTGAACTCAATGAATAAACATGAAGTGGAACCCAGGGCTTCAAACATAATAGCAATGTGGTTACTTGAGTAGTTTGAGATATTACTACCAAAAACCATCCATCATATTAAAACAATGACACACTACATGACCCTACCTCCAAACACAAAACACTTTCTTAAAAAAGGAAAAAGAACCACATAAAGGATGATGAAAGTCCATTGAATGTTAAAAACATAGGATACACCAACTAAAAACTCTGTTTTAATGGTCTTATATGATATTTTGGGCCTTGTAAAATGTAATAGGGGAATCATCTATATCATTAGTGTGTAGATATTTTCTCAATATTTGATTTGATATATGAAAGATCTCAAACGGACACTAATATGAAAAGTTCTAACATTTTTAAATTCGAGTTACATTTTCAATTTATTTTAGATATTTTAATAATTTCTTTTTTATCTCATAAAATTGTTAATAAATGACTATTACTCAATAATAATTTGATATTTATTAATTAATAATAGTTTTTTAATTATTTTATAATCCCATTTCACTAAATATCTTATATTTTAAGTGTAAATGTCTAGTTAGCCTTATCTAAAATATATTTTACTTTTACTGAAATATGAAATAATTTTTGTAATATATCATTAATCAACACTAGTAATATAATATGGATAAATCCCCCTTTATTAACGCTACTAAAAAAGTGCTGATAAATGCAGTCCCATTAACAGTGGTAAAAAATGGTGATAAAGTGGTAACTTTGTTAGTGCAAAAACACTGATAAAGGGATACTTTTAACAAAATAATTTTAGCACATTTTAAATCACCTTTTATCAGTGGTTTTTTTAGCGTGTATATCAGTACCCCCTTTATCAAGGCATTTTCTAGCATTGTTAAAGGGTCTCACTGCATAAATTTGTTTCTCTGTTAGTGATCAATGTGTATCCTTTTATTTAAAATTGACATATTAAAAATATATTATTTTATATTTATGATTAATTTATTTCATTATAGTAATATTTATATAAGAATTTTTTTAATATATAAGTGAAATATTTTTCTCGAGTTGGGGTGGTTTGTTTGGAAACTGATTCAATGATTTGTTTTTTTTTGAAAGGGGGTTGTAGGTGGCAATGAAAATTAAACATTTGTCTTTTTAAATGTCTTTGGACAGTAAATGAAAGGTTAATTATACAAAATACTGTTTTAAATGTATATAATAGTATTTTTTAGTATTTGCAATGTAACTTTTATTTCAATTAAATTACTAATTTTCATGTTGGTGCATTTTCATACAGGTGTATTTGGTATAGTGTATTGTTATTCAAACAACATGTTTCAGCAGTAGGGCATTTATCAACATTAATGAAAAAAATGATAAATGGGTCCTAATTTTAATGATGTTGACGATAGCATTGTTTTTTAGCATGGTTAAATCTCATTTTTTGGTGAAAAATGTATAGTTGCTGTTGTGGAAATTCAATTTTTTTAGTGACAATGATATCTATTTGCAGACATAAAATGAAAAGAACTTGAAGACATTATGGTTGTAAATCCATTGATTATGTGTTGCATCGCTAGATGAGGAAGTATGTAAATTCAGGATATAATGGGATTACAACCATATATCACCATTGATTTCATGAAATAGTGATGATTAGTTTTTTTAAAAATGAAAACATTATTTTTAAAATATTGGAAATTAAAAACAAAATTCATATTCTCCATTAATAATTTAAAGAGTAAAAAATATGTACAAGACTATTTTTTATAAATATATTTTATACCAAAATTCTCTTTCAATTTAAAAAATATAATATTTTATTAAAAAAATATAAAAACTCATTTTTATTAATTAAATTCAAATAAAAAAATTAAAATAATGCATACATTAACATAAAAAATAATATGTTTTTATTCATAAAAATAAAATAAAAATATAAATTTTATTTAAAGAAAAATTAATAAAAAATCTCTTTTCCATATGAAATAATAAACAATTATATATTGCAAATTAAAAAAATATTTTATAAAAAAATTATTTGTACCTTATAAAATTTAGAAAAATATCTCAATTTTCACATTAAAAAATTAATTAAAAAATATTTTATTTAAAAAAAATTTATAAAAATTTTGTTATTTGGAAACTAAAAATTACTTTTCTTCTTTTATATTAGGACAAATAGAAATTTTACATTTTTCTAAATGATCTCGTTTTAAATTTAAAATACAAAAAAATCCCCCTTATCCTTTCAAAAAAAATTTATATTTCAATTAAAATACATAAAGATAGAAGGAAAAGTTCATTATTTTACCTTTAAAAATACTTTAATTGAAATGTTATCTATTTATTTTTTAACAAAGGCTATTTTTTTATTTTTTATAATTATTTAAAATGATGTAAATTTTTTTATTTGTTATTTTTTTGATTTTATAGTAAGGATCTTTTTTTTAACGAAAAAAACTCTAATATTTATGTGCATGGTTGATATTATTTTTTTAATAAACAAGAATTTTTTTCTATGCTTTTTCGAAGGAAGTATTTTATTTTTATTTTCTGAAAACGTAGTAATGGACATTATTTTCATTTAAATTATTTTATTATTAAATAAACGAGTCTTCGATGAATTTTTTACAAAGAAATATTGGAGTTGATTTGTTGATATGGGATAAGTCAATATATTTTTACAAAACTAGGTCCTGGAATGCATGAACGATATTCATTGAAGCCACACTACTGGTCTAAAAATAATCAATAAGTTATTTTATAAATATTTTATCATTATTAATTTTGTTTAAAAATAATAATAGTTTTATTATTGATACTTATTTAAATTAAGTTTCATAGATTAACAATTTCGTATATAAGATGAAATTTATATTATGTTTTTGAAAGAATTAAAAAAAATTAAGAGGCCATTTTCTAACTAAAATGATTCTAAAAACAAAAATCTCACAAATAAATTGCATACATATATTAGTTTTAATTACATGTTTAATGTAAAAATAATAACTAATGTCTATATTGATGTTTATGAGGTTTCTCTATGTCACATATGGGAATATGAATACATATCTAAACCATAGGTCTTGGTGTGTTGGTGTGGCATCTTCACGCACAACTGTAGGCCTATGTAAATGTTATTGGGACTTCTTAAACGCAGCCCATGAGGAAAGGGTTTCCCTCCTACATATATTTAACCATCTGGATCCCTTCATAGTCGATGTAGGAAAACCCAATAATCTCCCTCTCATAACCACTATAGTGATTCACAGAGAATATTTTTCGGTGATTGGGAAATTCAAATTGCTCAAATGCAACAATAAAATAACCACTTCTAAAGACCAGAGTTTTATGAGCACTATAAAAGCCTTTATCAGTTCATTAAAAGAACTGATAGTCGAGGTGATATTAAAAGGGGGTCCCTTTTGTTAGTGCTGAAAAAAGTGCTGATAAATGCCTCTTTTATCAGCGCTAAAAAAAGAATTGATAATAGTAAAAAAATATATTAAAAAATTACAATATTCATTCATATATTAATATTTATATATATAGTTAGTTATATTTATATATTTATATTTATATTTATATATTTATGTTGTGATGTTACATGGTGTTATTTTGTGATGAATTCCTATCACAATTAACTCTCTGCAGTGGTAATCCATCATAAAAAACCAGTCACAAAATCCATTATTTTTATAGTGATATATAAATATGATAACATAATGATATGAGCTATATAAATAAATATACTAGTACCTTAAATATAGATTATATATATATATATATATTTTTATCATATATTATAATTTATTGTATACTTATATATTTAAAATAATATGTTTATGTGTACATATATATATATATATGTGTGTGTGTGTGTGATTATATATTATAAAATTTATAAATAATATATCAAAATGTTTTTACATATAAATGATATATTTTAAAATTACAATTCATATTAAAAATAGATTTATTATTAAACTTATTTTTTTTATTCATATAATAAAAAATTATCAAAATGAAATTAATCAATAAAAATATATAATAATTGGTTTTTTGTGGATTTTCAATGAAAATCCCCACGCCAACCAGAGAGATGAAGACTTGCTGCCCCAGACACCACCTCCATCTCTGCCTTGAATCTTCCACCTCTATGACTGCACTGATGAATTCCAGTCACAAATCATCCCTACCTCGACTGCGTTCCACCTCCTCCATGAACGCATTACGCAGCCGCACTCCGCCCCACCATGACAGCCTCACACGTCAGCACATTTACATCCCCCCTCATCCGCATTCTTCCTCTACCATGACCTCCCAGTGTTACCGTATCGTGCTCAGCCCCACAAATCAACACATCCACATCCCACCTCAATGTTGGGTGATTTTTAATGAACATTTTAAACCTAATTATCAAAGTTGTAGATTTTAATAATTCTGTTGCATTTTAATTTAATAATGTAGAATATATTTTGATAATATTTGACTCACATGAAACATTTTATGTTGATTTTAATTCAATAATCTAACATTTTAATTGAATCAACCTATATACATCATTAAATATATATATATATATATAATTATCTCTATATATTTGTAATCTTTTTAATTTTTATCTAACAACTCATAAATGGAAAAATATTTTTGTAGAGCTTACCTCCCATCTCCAATTGTATTTAGGAGTGGGCAAATAAGTGGTTGATCGAACAGTTAATTTAAAACTGAATAAAAATTTGGAAGCATTATACTAAAATGATTATTGGTTAGTAAAAAAATGATTTGGTTGATAACATATTTTCTATTGGTTTTGATAATTAATTTTAATAACTGAATACTGATAAAATAACTGAATTTATAATTTTATTATTTTGACATTAATTTAATATTTTAAATAACATATGAGATATACTATAACAAAAAACCAAAAATACTGGTCTAAAAATTTACATAATTTTTCAAATACATTTTTTTGAACTTAAGGATTTATATATAATTTTGTGTTTTTGTAAACAATTAGGGTAGATTTTATTAATCAAAGGATTTTTTTAACATTAGTAGGATTTATACGATGATCAAAATTACTACAATGGTTTTTCCACCTGATAAAACCAATGTTTATCTTAGTAGCAGTTCCTCAAAAATAAACAAATTTTAATTTAAATGTTATATAATTCATATATGATTATTTATATTGTTATTTACAATATATATTATTTATATTATAATTTATACTACTAATTTTATTATTAATAGTTATATTTTAAATTTTAAATTACTTAATAATTATAATTTTTTTATTTTTATTAATATTTATATTATAAATTATTAATGTCTTTGTTAATTAATTATCTCTATAAATTATATTGGCTATTACTAAATATACTAATGATATTATCAGTTATTTATTTTCTTAATTACTTAAATAATTGTTAATAATTTTATCATTAAAATAAAATGACACTGTTATATTAAACACACAAACATAGATTCATACCATTCACATCATATTTTGGATTGATGTGTAGTCAATTCCTACACATCATAAATTAGTTATGTATCCATTACAAGAATCGTATCATTTAGTGGCGGTTATTTTTTGATTTGGATGGAGTTTAAACTACCACTAATTTTGATATCTGTATACAACTTGCGGTGGTTCTTCTCATTCAATACCACAGATCCAAGCATGAGATGCATTTGGTTTTATCAGCGCTAATGAAAAAGGGAAAATAAAAGGGGGGGCTTTTATCAGCGCTGGCTGAAAGCGATAATAAATCTACCCTTAATGAGCACTAAAGAAGTTGATAAATGTGTACCCTTTATCAGTGCTTTCTTTATAACTGATAAATGGGGGTATATCTTTTTTTCATTAATATAATCCTCTAACCTAATAAATCATCCAATTCAAATGTAAATAATTCTGGAGGAAATTATGAAAGCCATCAATTATATCCCTTGATAATTCCCCAAAGGATCTAAATAATGAGCCGCTCAATTTTCCTATCTCCTAATAAACGAAAAACAACAGGAAGAGAGGAAAGGGACCAAAGATCTGATTATGTCGATAATGGACCCATAGGATTTGAGGACACCTCCATCATCCTTTAGTGCTTTGATAATAAATACAAATTAGATTCAACCACAAAATCCATCCAGCCAAGAGTCAAGATGAAATGTATACCCTTCCAAATATTTATAGCCTCTTCTAGAGGAGGAGACCAACCCACAATGTCTTATGAATTATGATCCAAAATAAGAGAGTCAACGTGATCCCAAAATAATGCCCCAAATCCAACAAAACCATCCCCATGGGTGGCTGCATAAGTATTAAGTTTGAGAACACCCAAAGGGGGGGGCATCTAACAGGTGGGGAATGAACAGGTGAAGGTGGACAAGCAACCTCAATATCTATCCACTGAGATCCCTAGTTATGAATCATGTAAATCCAAACCCTATAGTCTTTAAAAATGTCCTAAAAATGAATGTTTTTTTGGAAAAACCATATAATCAAGTCACAACGCTATTATTAACACATATAAATGTTTTAAATAAAAAATAATATTGATGTATGTAAAATTATTATATTTATATCCAAAAGTAATGTTTATTTTTATACATTATAAAAATGAATGTGTATGATTAATATATATTTTAATAATTCAAATATATATATAATGTTTAAAAGAATTATTTAACAGATTATAATTAAATAAATATATATTTAAATAATTATAATATTATAATTAATTTTTAAATAATAAATATATTTATTATATTTATCATAATTATAAATGTATATAAATACTTTTAAAATATATATATATATATAATTATAATTATAACTAAATTACTATATATTTAAATAAATAAATGTTTCCAATGAATTTGGTCAATAAATATATTAATGTGTGATTATAATTGATGTACATATATGTTATGTATTCATCATGATTGTTCATTTATACATTACAAAAGTTAAAACTCAAATGTATAGTGTTTTAACATCATTTATGAAATAAGTGACATCAAAATGTGGTTTTAACATTAGTTATTAAATATCTCTTCATCCCCTCCTGTTAGATGATTTACTCCCCCTCATGGTGATTTTAAAATTAATAATGATGCATCAATTCTGAGTGGTGGCTCTGTTAGCCTTGTGGAAGTTCTCTAGGACCATTAAGGCTATATTTTTCTGGAATATCATTCCTCATAAATTTTTTTCTTGTCTCCTCCAATAGTAGATGATGTGACTATATATAAGGGTATAAAGTACATATCATCTCTTTGCTTAATGGATATTATGGTCAAATCTGATTATCAATTTATTATTTATGAACTAGAGGAGGAAGAAGGTGGCCACCAGGCCTTTGGGTCTATTATCGACATCATTATATCACTACTGATTTTATTCTCTTCTTGTCGTTTTTCCTTTGTTAAGAGAGAGGACAATTATGTGGCTCATTTTATAAATACCTTTGGGAGTTTTTTAGGGTCAAATTATGGTGCAGCTAATTCATTCACATATCAACTAACTCATAGATCATTTTCCTACAATATAAAAACACTCCAAATGTGTTTTCTTAGTTTTTAGTTGGTCAATTGTCCTTTTTACTAAAACTGTTGTATATTTTAAATAAAAAAGATACACTTGTAGTCATACCAGCCACACTGTGCATTATATTGAGGTGTGAAAGATTCCTATATGTCCCAAATGACTCATTGATTTTTTACATAAAGTATCTATAAAATCTGAATTTGTTTGCTAATTTTTTAGTACACCACTTGTTCCTTTTAACTAAAATTGATGTTAATTTTAAATAAAAAAGACATACATTGAGTATTACTAGTCACACCGTGTGTCAGATTGAGGTTTGACTGATTTATACACATACCAAATAAATCATGGATTGTATTATTAATTTATTAATACAATCTGAATATTGATTATTGGTTTTTAGTATGTCACTTGTCTTTTTTACTAAAATTTCATTTTAAACTAGAAAAACACATTTTAACTCATACCGGTCACATCATTTATTGGTTTGACATGAGACCAATTCCTACACATCACAAGTGATTTATAAATTTATTTACTAATTTCTAGAGAAGATATGACAATGTTTTCTCAAATTTTAATGAGTAACATATTTTTAAGTAAAATGTCAATTTTAATCTGATAACATACACTTTGAGTCATACTAGTCACACCATTTTTTGGATTGAGGTGCAGCTGATTTCTAAACATTGTAAATGACTTATGGATAATTGTACTAAAGTATCAAAACAATTTGAATTTTTTTTTGTGTTTTGAGTATATTATTTGTATATTTTACTAAAATTAATGTCAATATTAAATAAAACAGACACACCTAAAGTCATAACGATCACATCGTATGTCAGATTGAGGTGTTGTTGATTCCTACATGTCTGAAAGTTTGAAAACAATCCTAGCATCCAAGGAATCCCCCAGTATAAGAAAACTATTCTCATGTGAGTAATACTAAAAAGAAAAAAATTAAACATAAATATGAAATAATCCATTAATTATATAGAATTCTTATCTTCATGCTGTTATTGTACATTCTACGATCAGGTATGATACCCATTTCTTTCTAAGAAAATGTATATTGTCTTATGAATATGATTTTTTTTTCAAAAGTCATAAAAGTATTGGAAAATTATAAACACACAAAGGATTAATATATATTTTAAATTATGTAGTAAATAACTTTAAAAATACCTTTTTGGGGTCGTGCGTTTTTTGATGGAATATAATCTATCTCATAAATTTACAAACATAATAACCAAAATATTTTCCATATTATTGTTTCATACACTGTATAAATATTTTCCATAATAACTTAAATATTTTCCATAATAACCTAAATATTTTCCATGATTTAGACGATATTTACACATTGTCCTATAATAATAGAATCCTAATTAAAAAAAATATAAATTATATAATTCTATTTTTATTTCTAAAAATTTGGATGTAGTGCATTTAAAATTGAAAAACATCACAATGTGTGGTCAGTTTTTTGAAAATCCATGCAATGAATCCAAGAAATAAATATTTATACTATCCAAATTAATTATAATGAGCATCCATTGTTTCATAAAACTAGAATAAGTTATATTTAATGAATTAAATGAAAAATATATTTTATATGATTAAATTTTATCATTTTACCCCTACATCATTGGTATTATGAAGATTATTTCATCCCCAAGTTTAATTTCAAACGATATTCCCATGTTTTCCACTATTTCATCCATTTATTTAGATTCAATTTTTTTTCTGTTGAGCTGACATAAGGACTAATGAGTCTTTTTTATATTGTGAAATCCATTGAATTTGTTTTCAAATACATTCCTACAAAAAATATGAAATTTATTTAGTCATAATTAACACAGTATATCATCATTTGGGAAATTAAATTAAAAAAACCTAACTCATGTATACATTTACAAACGAGGCTCCATGAAATTAATAGTTGAGGATTTTGTTTACATTCTACAAAGAAATGTTGTCAGTAACTTCCTCTCCATACATTTTTTTCTTCAAAATAATCAATGTGACTACTAACACTTTGTAACTTTATATCCTCATGAATCTTCAATGTTTGTAAATGTGTATATTCAATGGGAAGGGTAAATGTGATTTTGGAAGATCTTATTGATTTGTTGGTTGATCCTTTAGATGGTTATGAGCTTACATATCATTTCAACCCCTTACATATGTCTGACTATAATATCATTTTTCAGTTCAGAAATTTTTCATTAATTTTTAATGGTTTAACATGAAAAATAAATTGGAAATGAATACCTCCTAGTCGACATATTTTTTTAAAAGATGTGGCGGCCATGTGTTGAATGTTTTAACTGCTTGGTCAAAATTATGAGTATATTCCTCATTAATTAGAATAGGTAGATAGGAACTTGGTTCATGGGCTATGCTATTAGACACTCTCACAAGATATGTTGGATGTGTTTTATTATGTTTCATATTATTTTGGATATTGAACATTGTATCCCTCTATACAAGGCGATGGGTGGGTGTTGATAGATATAAATCATAGTCATTATCAGCCTGTAGAATATCAGTATAGGATAGGTATCACTATTCTTAGGATCCACATTCATTTATTTAACATAACAGATCTTTTCATAATCAATGTAGGATACACCAATAATATCCCTCTGAATACCACTAGTGCGGTGAACATAGAAGATTTTTCCGTGATCGAGAAATTCTATGTGCTCAAATGAAACAATACAACAATCCCTACTACAAGATTGAGTTTTATCTACTCTAAATAAATTTATCACTACATAAAAAGTTTTTATAGTCGAGGTGATATTAAAAGGAAGTCCCATTTATCATCACAAAAAAAAAGAGTTGATAAACGACCCATTTATCAGTGCTAATAAAATCAATGATAAAATTAAAAAAATTAAAAAAAAACTGTAAATAAAAGGATAGACCCAACCCTTTTTAATATAAGTTATCCCCCTTTCGACAGTGCTAGTAATCCCCACCCACGTGCTCTACTACCACCCATTTAACCGTACTAGTCAAACACCCAGACCATTTAACAGTGCAGTACCCTCCTACACCTACCATCACACCCCTAACTCCACTTGGATTTGAACCTGAGAAAAATATCATACACTGGACTGCTAAAGCCCTACTAACCTGCACACCGGCTTTGTCTCCACCTCAATTCCACAACCTCTATGACCGCACTAATGAAGGTCAGCTGCAAAGAATCCCCACCTCAACCACATTCCACCTCTTCCAAGACCACACACCTTGACCGCGCTCTACCCCACCATGACCTCCCCATACGTCATAACATCCACATACAGTCTCAACCACACTCTGCCTCCGCTATGAAATCCTGGAGTGATTGTACCATGCTTTTCCCTCTACGCTGGCACATCCACATTACTCATGTACTGCGTTCGTCCTATTCTATGACCTCGCAGAGAAACCATATTGTGCTTTATAACACATGTCACGACATCCAAATCCCACCTCAACCACATTCCACCTCCACTAGGACCTCCCCGATGGTATAACTTTTGGATCATCATAGTCACCCCATGGGAGTGTTCCCAGGTGAAGGAGATGACCAGACACCACCCTCAATTATAACCATTATTAAAAACAAGGCCTAATGGAGAAGCCTTTCATATGATAATCGTTTTCCTATTAGAATAGGTTGGATAAAATCCAGTACATTGCATGTTGGGGAGTTCATTCATTCATATTGGGTGCCCTAGGAGATATAGGGTATGTTTGGGATCCCCTTTCTTGGGTACCCCTCGGGAGTTTCGATTTTCGATGTAGGAGTTGTGGTACCTTCGATATTTCCATACTTGGGTACCACCGAGGAGTGTTTTGAGGTGACTACGACAGTTGTACAATGTCTGCCATAAAGAGTATCCACAAGTGTCGTCACCCCGGGGTTCTACGGTTCTAGGGTTGGGGTACATTTTAGATCTCCATTCATAGGTACTGTGGGGAAGTGCTCTTATGTGAAGGGGAATGTTGGACATGGTCCCTTGTAGTATTCCTCAATTCTCTGATGAGATATGATCAACACATTGGTGATAAACTTTTCTATTGAAGTCCTCATTTTCAGCTCCATCAGGGGTCATGGGACTCCATGTTACTACTCGAGATTTTTTGACCTTTTCTAATGATATTCCCCTAAAACATGACTTCCACCAGGTTCCAATAATTCATCTCTGTAACATCTTAATTATCATCATCGGGGGGGGGGGGGTGAGGGGTTTTAGATAAAATGGTAATCTACTCTGAGACATGGAGTTTGAAAACACACCCTCCACCATTATATAGTAACATTTTCCTTTATATTTTACTTTCCATTTGCAAACATCCCCCCCATACATTAATAGTTAGAAAGGTGGGATAGAAAAATATTTTATTTATAACACCAATTGATATCGAGGAAGTAACAAACCCTATTTGTTTAATTATAATTAATTTATTTACTGAATATTAAAAAAATAGTAAAACTATCCAATGTATTTTTGTATTTTGAGTATTGTTCATATTAAATTTAGATACAAAATATAAATTCTAAATCATATTAAATTAATTATTGTTAACTGAATAATTATTTATTTTAAAAGTAAACAAAATTAAAAAAATGTTTGTTTTCTTTGATATCAATTGATTTTAGATTTATAAATAATGTTTAAAATTAAAAATAATAAATGTCTATTTAATTAAACAGGTTTCTGTATATTGAAAAATATAATTTAATATATTTAATAATAATGAGTAAAAAAATAAATTGGGTTATAAATGGATTAGTAATTGAAAATAATTAAATGAGTCGAGATTTAATTATCCAAAATATCATGGGTACTTGACGAGTCAAAATACCTAATTTTGGGTGACTTTTAATGAACATTTTCAACCGGACTATCAAAGCTGTAGATTTTAATAATTTTGTTGAATTTGAATTTATTCATTAATAATAGTTTTTTAGAATAGATGACTGGCATATAATATTTAATGTTTAATTTAATTCAATAATATAACATTTCATTCACATCAACCTTTATACAATATTTAATATATATATATATATATATATATATATATATTTGTAATCTTGTAATTTTTTATCTAACCAATCGTAAATGGAAATAATGTTTTGTAGAGTTTACTCCCCCAATCCGTAATGGTTCTTAGGGGTTGGGAAATAATTCGTTGACAGAACTATTAATTGAAAACCGAATAAAGTATAACCGATTTTTTATACTAAAATGATTATTTATTAGTAAAAAATTATTTGGTTAATAACCAATTTTTTGTTTATTTTTTTATCAATTTTAAAAACTAAACTTGATAAAATAACTAAATTTATAATTTTTTTAATTCAATATGTTAAATAACATATGAGACATATTATAATAAAAAAACAATACATTGTTATTTATAAATTTATATTTTTTTTCAAATAAATTTTTTTATAAAATATAAAGATTTATATATAAATTTTTTTTTGTTCATAATAATTAGGGGGGAATTTTTTAAAAATTTAAGGTTTTTTTACATAAGTAGGCTTCCTCCAAAGATAATCATTTGTACAAAGGATTGTCCACCTGATAAAACCAATTTTTATCTTAGTAGCAGTTCATAAAAAGTAGAAAAAAGTTAATTTAAATGTCATATAATTCACATATGATAATATATATTGTTAATTACTATATATATTAATGATATTATCAGTTATACTACTAATTTAATTATTAATTATTTTATTTTAAATTTTAAATTAATTAATTATTATTTATTTTATTTTTAATTAATAATTATATTGTGAATTATTAATTACATTGTTAATTAAATATTGTTATAAATTATATTAGCAATTACTGAATATATTAATGATATTATCAGTTATTAATTTTCTTAATTATTTAACTAATTGTAAATAATTATATCATTAAACTAAAAAGACAATTTTATATTGAAAACAAAATCATTGATTCATACAAGTCACATAATGTGTTGGATTGACATGTAGTCAATTCATAGTCATCATAAATGAGTAATGTATCCACAATAAGAAAATCATCATTTAGAGACAGTTAGTTTTTTTGATTCGGTGATGGTTTAAACCGCTGCTAATGTTGGTGTCGAAATCCAACACATTGTGATTCCATCCATTCACTACCACAGATCTGGGAAAGTGATCCACTAGGTTTTATCAGTGCAAGGAAGAAAGCACTGATAAAATGGGGGCCTTTTTTAGCACTGGATAAAAGCGCTGATAAATTTACCCTTTATCAGTTCTAACAAAAATGCTTATTACGTTGTACCCTTTATCAGTGCATTATTTAGTGATGATAAAGGGTGGGATTTATTTATTTTTTAAATAAAATACTCCAATTTTAGATATCATTCAAATCCAAATTACATAATTCCAAAGCAAAAGACGAAATCCAGCAATTAGGCACCCAATGATTTTCAACAGCAGCAAAAAAAGAGCCACTTTATTACCCTATTTTAATACAAAGGAAAACACCAAGAGAAAAAAGGCACCAAAGATTTGATGATGTCAATAATGGACCCATAGGCTTGGAATCCACCTCAATCCTTCTTTAGTTCACTGATGATAACATAATAATCAAATTTGACCTCAAAAACTATCCATCCAAGAGAAAAGATGAACTGAAAGCCCTTCAAAATAGTCATAGCATTTTCCTAAGGAGGAGACCGACCTACAATGAATGAGGAATGACGAGCCACAATAATATAGCCAGCGTGATGCCGAAAGATTTCCCGTAGGTCAACAAAACAATCCCACGGTGTCGTCGATTTAATATTATGTTTGAGAGCATCGAATGGGGGGGGATTCATCTAAAAATATGGGAATGAACAGGTGAAGGTGGACAAGACTCCTCAATATCGACCACTGAGAGCCCTAGTTATGAATCTTCGAATGCAAGACCATGTCATCTTTACCAATGTTCTAAAAAAATGTATTAATTACGATGAAACCATATAATCTACGCACAACTTTATTATTAAGGATAATAAAAGTTTTTAATAATAATAATAATTATTTTATATAAAATTATTATATTTATATTCCAAAATATTTTTTATTTTTATACATTAAATAAAAATGTATCTTTATAATTAATATAATTTTTTTAATAATTCAAATATATATATATATATATTTAACAAATATTTATAAATTTATCATTAAATAATTATATATTTAAATAATTATAATATTAAACTAATATTTTAAATTATAAATATATTTATTATATTCTTTATTATTATTATATTTATAAATATAAATAAATACTTTTTAAATTATCATATTTAGAATTATAATTATATATATATATATATATAAATATATGTTTCCAATGATTTTGGTCACTAAATATATTAATGCGAGAGTATAATTGACGTACATATATGTTATGTATTAATCATTAATGTTCATTTATAGATTAACAATGTTAAAACTCACATTAATAGAGTTTTAACATCGGTTAATGGATAACCATTGTTAAATCTATGTTAGTATGAGTTTTTTACATCGTTTATGCAATAAGAGACTTTAAAATGTGTGTTTTAACATCAATTATCAAATAATTTTTCATCCCCCTCTTATCAGATGGATTCCTCCCCCTTAGTGTGTTTTCAAACATAATACTGACGTAGTGATTCCTAGTGATGGATTCATTGACCTTATGGGAGTTTTCCAGGACCATGGAGACTCTATTATTGTGTCTCATTATTCCTCAAACATTGATTATTAGTCTTATACCGTATCATAGTCTATGTCTATCTCGATGGATATGCAGTTCATTTCGCCTCTTATCTAGAATGATATTGTGGTCGAATCTGATTTTCATGTTATTATAAAAGTGATAGAGGAGGATGAAGGTAGCCACTAAGCCTTTGGGTCTACTATCGACATCATCATATCATTGGTTCATTTATTCTCTTCTAATTGTTTTACCTATGTTGGGAGTGAGGAAAATCGTGCGGCTCATTATAGATATGCTTTTGGGAGTTGTTGAGGGTCAAATAGTTGAATTTCATCTTTTCCCTTAGAGTTATGTACTTTTTATTTGAATGATATCTATGATGAGGATTCATTTCAAAAGAATCCCTAAAACCTTTTATAAATTTTAAAATATATGAGTTTATCTTTTCTACTCATTATTTTGATTCCTAATCTCTTGAAACCCTATCATTCGTGATACATGGTTATTCTCTATCTCATTCGTTCAACTATATTTCTGCACCTTTTGCAGCCCTTCCCCTTCTTATTGTCATGTTCGCCCTGATTCACTCACATTCCACCATGATCGTCTGTATTTCTCCCACAAAAGTGTCATTCCTTTTATCTCACTCATGTTCTACCATTATCATCCTTTAAAATATATTTTCATCTAACCCAATTTTTCATTTCTTGCAATCTGAAGATTGCCTATTTCAATTTTGGCACTATTATTCATGGATCTTCTACCAGAATCTCTATCTTTTGAAATTTGATGTTTTATTTTTTATGTTTAGTATATTTATTCATTATTTTTTTTCTATGAAATAGATTCATTCATTTATTTTTTCATACACACATATTTATCGGTTTTAAATTTTCATGATTGTAATTAATTTTTTGTTATAATTTATTTCTGATTAAAAATTTCATATGGTTATAATTGTCTTTATTTACACTACTACTAATATGATGTTTCACATCATGAAATAATACTTCTAAAAATGATAAAAAAATTGTTAATTGTAGCTCTTTTAAAGGGGGTCCCTTTATCAGCGATAGTTTTGCATTGATAAAGGCCCCATCTGCTACATTATGTTGTTTGTATAAAAACACAATAAAAATCTCCTTTAAACAAAAACAACACACTGAAACCTCCTATATAGAAAATATATAATTTTATTTAAATACATTTTACATCATAATTAATAAATACACTACTATATTCATTTCAAACAATGTTTTGTATAATTACATTTACAATTACTATCTGCAAACAATTTAAATCATTAATTTTTCTATTTGGCACCCGTGATCCCATCTCAAAAAGGTCTACCCATGGTATCTGTTGCTTAACAAATAACCTCAACCAAACAAAAAGAATCCACTTATATAATAAAACTAATATTATGTTAGTAATATTATAACGAAATAAAATAATCATTATTATGAATGAATACATTATAATAATTACAAATTTATATAAAAACACTCTTTGAGTTATACCGGTTACACCATGAATTATATTGAGGTTCATCTAATTCCAACATGTCTCAAATGAGGTAAAGACCATTATCCTAAAGTATCAAAATAATTAAAAAAATTTCTCAGTTTTGAGTATGTCACTTGTTCTTTTTAATGCAATTAATGTCAATATTAAATGAAGACTCATTTTTAGTTATACCAATCCCACTGTGTGTGGGATTGAGGTAAAACTAATTCTTTTATATCAAAAATTTCCTAAGGATCATTTACCTAATGTATTAAAATAATCTTAATACGTTTGGTGGGTTTTTAGTATGTTACTTTTGATTTCTACTAAAATGTCATTTCAAACTAGAAACTTGTACTTTGTGTCATACTGGTCACATTATATGTGTTTTTACATTATATTCCCTCTTAAATGTCAAAAATGACTTTTTAATTGATGTCATAAATTATAAATACAATCAGAGCTCATTTTCTTTGTTTTCAGTTAGTGGCATACATTTTGAACTAAAATGTCAATTTTAAACTATTAATAGGCACATTGGGTCATACCAGTCACACCATGCATTGTATTGAGCTGCAAGTGATTTATAAAAAAACCAATTAACTCATGTATCGACTCCCTAATGTATTAAAACAATCTAGATTCTTTTGCTCAATTTTGAGTACATCACTTCTTCCTTCTTAATAAAAAATGATGTCGTTTTTAAATAACAAGACGCACTTAGAGTCATAACAGTCACAGTGTTCCTCATATTGAGGTGTGGATACTTCTTACACATACCAAATAAATCATGAATTGTTTATCTAAAGTATCAAAACATTCTACATGAATTTTCTCAGTTTTCAGTAATAAAATTCTTCATTTTTTCTCTGTGCATTTAGAAACATACCATTGAAACTATCACATAATTTAGATTAAAAATTAATAACAGTAAAGAAAATGCCAGGGGTAAAGAAAATTCTAGATTAATAAGTCAAACAAAAAACTGATCACATTTTCCAACTGGGATTCATAAGGTTTTTCAACAATGGTTTACCAAAAGTAGTGTCCATATTATTTACTTTCTCAAACAGTCGATCAAATTTTATGGGAGACAGTGTTGTATGTTCTTATGAACATCCATAAAATTATGTCACCTAGTATATGTAATTATAGCATTAGGATATAAATAAAAAATATTCTAGAAACATAATCTTTGATGAATGTTTCAACATAATTTAATGTGTAACTTTTTGACAAACAGGACACTATTTAGTTCCATTAAGGATATATCATGAAAAATTTCGATAAGCTAGAAAGTAATTTATCATCCCTCAAAACATGGATCTCAACGTGAAATATTTATTAATGTATGAATCATAAAACATAACATCTAAATCATCCCCAACTCAATACGATGCACGGTGTGTCTGATATAACACAATGCGTCTCTTTTTATTTATAATTTACATCAATTTAAGTAAAAACAACAAGTGACATACTGATAACTGAGAAAATGTATTTTTATTGTTTTGATATTTTAGAAAAATTATCCATGATTCATTTCCGATGTTTAGGATTAAATTTCACCTCAATAAGACATATTGTGTGACCGATATGACTCAAAGTGTGTCTTTTTATTTAAATTTGATATTAATTTGTCTAAAAAGAAAATGTGACATAATGAAAAGTGAGAAACCAAATTCATATTATATTTATATATAATTAAAATGATAAATTAGTCATTTTTGACATGTAGTACTCTACCAGACATTAATATGATGCACGGTGTTTTCGGTATAACTCAAAGTGTTTCTTTTTATTTAATATTGCTATGAATTTAAGTATAAAGATTGACATACTAAAAACCCAGAAAACACATTTTTATAGATTTTATTATCTAGGAAAATAATATATTAGTCATTTATGATTTTAATCGATAAATATCATCTCAATATGACACACATATAATTAGGCTTGGACTGAAATCCCCCAAGGTAGAGAAACATAGAATAAGATAGAGAAACATATAATTAGGCTTGGAATGAAATCCCCCAAGGTACCCATCCTTCCATTTCACTGCTAACCTTGACACCCAAACCATAGCATCCATTGGGAACCACAAGGATGATCAACGAGGTGGATAGATCTACTAATAATGGCGATGACCCGACTGAAAAATCACAATCCCCTAATAGATAAAGTTCTTCCTCTCATGTCATTGTCCCCTTCCTCGAGTAAAGATTGACCCTCATTTATATCACTCATCACCATTCTAGGTCTTGATTCTTTAAATCTTCCACCTTGATGAGTAGATGCCTTCATTTTCCACTATCCCTGGTGCATTCTTACCGAACCCCACCATCGAACAGAAGTTCAGATCCTGATGTTGATCCCAACATTTAGTTTACCTTATTTTTTACCTACATTTATTTGAAATGAATATATATTCATATTGTTTTGATAATTTATAAAAATGTTCCAGAATTAATTTTTGATGTGTAGGAATCATTCCCACATCAATTCGATGCACATGGTCAGTATGACTCAACTACTATAGATATAACATTTAATAGTGCACAAAATGGGCATTTACATATTTTAAAAACATTATTATCCTTGATGCTATTAAAAGCGGGTCTCTTTTATCATTGATAAAAAATGATAATAACGTATCTTTTTATTACAATTGATAAAAGAGGGACTTTATCAATGCTAAAGACGTTCTGATAGATGTGACCTTTATCGCTACTTTTTTAGCACCAATAAAAGTCCAAAAAATAATTTCTTAAAAAGAATTTATTTTTCAACAAATTTGAGGTTGGGAAATCCCCCATTTATTAGAACTAAATCCCCCATTTTAATAGTGCTAGTATATCCTCCCCACACCTTTAACACTGCTAGGAATCCCCCCATCCTTTAACAACGCTAGGGACCTGCATCACTCATTCGTTTGCACCTATGCATTTACTGGGCTTTGAAAATGAGACGTCAACCTCAAAATCTCACTCCTTTTCCACTACCCAATATTATTTTCTTATGTATTTGATGATATATCAATATATTTATATTATTATTTTTTTAATTTTTTAATCCATAAATGTATATATTTAATTACAAATATAAAATATGTTTTTTTGTGTGTATGTGTGTCTATAAATCCATACATACAGATAAATAAATAAATTTTTTATATATATGTCTTTGAATTTATAAATATAATTCTACACATTTATTTTTATTTAAATATTTTATATATTTATATTTAGATACTTATATTAGAGTATATATATAAACATATATCTGTTTGTCAACGCACACATAAATATATGTTTATATATATAAACATTACATATACAGTAATTGTTTATGTATATAAATTTTTATACATTTTATTTTTAAATAAAATGGATATTATTTTTTATTTAGATAAGGTTTATTTATTTATAAATATAATTTACATGTAAATAGGTTTACATATATATATTTATAAAATTAAATTTGTATATGTGAATATATAAAAAATATGTATATATTATTATATATTTTATTATAAATAAAACTAAATTATGAATAATGATAAATTTGAAAATATTAATATTAATATGAATGTAATACTTGTGAATTAATTTATTCCCCACTAAAAATGGGAAAAACTACCCCCCTTAAATGAGGATGTAAGTCCATTTAATGTTAAAAAAATACGATACACCGACTAAAAAATCAGTTTTAAAGGACTATTAAGGACTTTTTGGGACTTGTAAAATGTAATAGGGGATTCATCCCTATAATTAGTGTGAATATGACATTGCAAGATTAAATTTGATATGTTGTAGAGCTAAAACAGACACAAATATCAAAAGTTATGACCCTTTGAAATCTGAGTTACGTTTTCCATGTATGTTTGATCTTTTATTACATTTTATATTTTTTGTGTCTTCAAATTGCTAATAAATGACTGTTAGTTGATAATAATTAGTAAGTTATAAATTAAAAACATTTTTTATTTATTTTTAATCCATTTTCACTTAGTATGGTATATTGTAATTGTAAATGTCTATTTAGCCTTAGCTAAAACGTATTTTAAAAAATATATGCTATTTTTAATGATTTTTTTGAAATATACCATTTATTAGTGCTAGTAGAGAAACATTGATAAATCCCATGTTATCAGTGCTTCTAAAAAAGAAATAATAAATAGAGTCCCATTAACATCACTAAATGAACGTTGATAAAGGGGTAGCATTAATATTGCTAAAAATGCTGATAAATGGGTACATTTAACAATGTTTTTAGCCCTGTTAAAATATCCTTTAATCACTGGTTTTTTAGTGATGATAATGGTACCCCTATATCTGCACATTTTTTTAGCATTAGTTAAGGGTGGCACTGTGTAATGTTGTTTCTTTTATAGTGATACATGTGTGTCCTGTTTTTTAAAATTGAAATTTTAATAATATATTCTTTGATATTTATTTTTAATTTATTTCATTATAGTATTATTAAAATAAGAATTGTTTTCTTATAAAGAAGAATTATTTTTCTCAGGTTAGGGTGGTGTATTTGAAAACTAATACCATGTTTATGATTTTTTGACACGGGATCATAGGTACCAATGAAAATTAATCATTGATGTTTTTAAATTTTTTTGGATAGTAAATGAAAATTTAATTGTAGAAAATATTGTTTGAAATGTATATATTATAGTTTTTTTATATTTGTAATGAAAATTTTATTTAACATAAATTGTGAATTTTCAGACTGGGGCATTTTCATAGAGGTGTATTTAGTGAAATTTGTTGTTATTCAAATTACACATTGTAACAATAGGTCATTTATCAGTGTTAATGAAAACAATGATAAAGGGGTTCTCATTATAATGACCTTGACAACGAAAATCTTTTTTAGTGCTGTTAAAACTCTTTGCGTTGTATTGAAAGGCCTATATGTGGTTGTGGGAATTCAATTTTATTTGTAGTGACAATGATTTCCATTTATAGGAATAAAATGAATAGTATTTTAAGACATTGTGTTCATAATACAAATGAGAATGTGTTGTGTTTCTAGATGAGGGATGAGGTAAATTCATGATATAATGGGATTACAACCATATATCACCATGGATTTCATACTGGAGTGATGATCAATTTTTTAATATATAAAATAATTTTTTTCAAACTATTAAAATTAAAAATAATATTTATATTCTCCATTAATATTTTAAATAGTTAAAAAAGTAGAAAACTATTTTTCAGAATGATATATTCAACCAAAATTCTCTTTCAATTTTCAAAAATTGTTTTTTATTAAAAAATATAAAAACTAATATTTCATTAATAAAATTAAAATAAATTTTTTTTAAATAAATCAAACAATCTCATAAAGAAATTATCTTTTTAAAATAAAATAATAAACTAAATTTTATTTATGAACAATTAATAAAAAATTTCATTTTACATATGAAGTAAGAAAAATAATATATTCCTAGTCCAAAAATATTGTATCAAAAAAATATTGATCCCATATAAATTTAAAAAATATTCCAATATTCTTCTTAAAAATTTAATTTAAAAAATTATTTTATTTCAAAAAAATTAAAAATTAAAAATCCATTTTTATTATGTATTTGGGAATTAAAAATGAAATTTATTCTTTTATATTAATTTAAATAAAAATTTTACTTTCTCTAAATGATCCCATTTTAAATCTAAAATATAAAAAAAACCCTCTTTCCTTTACACAATAATTAAAATTATCAATTAAAAAACATAAAGATAATAATAAATCTTCTACATTTTCCGTTTAACATTATGTTATAATGAAGGTTATCTATTTATTTTTTTGAAAATTCAATTTCTTTATTTTATTAATTTATTTTTAATTAATGTAGATTGATTTTTTATTTTTAATTTCTTTATTTTAGATTAAGTATATTTTAGTTTTTTAACGGAAACATAAAAAACTGTGATTTTTTATGTGAAAGGGGGATATTATTTTTTGAATAAATAATAATTTTTGCCTATGAATTTTAGAAGGAATAATTTTTTTAAAAAAAATATATATATAATATTGGATTTATTTTCCTTTACTTAAATTTCATTCTATAATTTTTTTTGTCATTTAATTTTTTAAAATGAAAAAATTTAGTTGATTTGTAGATATGGGATAAGTTAAAATACTGTTACAAAATCAGGTCCTGGCATGTGTGAAGGATGTTCACAAAAGCCACACTATTAGTCAAAAAACAATCATTAATATATTGCATCAATATATTAATATTGTTATTTTTTTCAAAAAATAATAGTTCTAATGTTGATATTTATTTTAATTATGTTTTATGAAAATTAGATGTATTATATAAAATGAAATTAATAATATATTTTTGGATGAATTAAAAAATATTAAGAGGTAATTTTGTATCTAAAACGATGCAAAAAAAATTATGAAAAAGAAATTTCATACATATATTTTTTTTAATGACATGTTTAATGAAAAAATAATAAATTATTTCTACACCAATGTTTAGATGGTTTATCTATGTTACATCCAGGCATACGAAAACATATCTACACCATAGGTCTTTGTGTGTTGGTGTGGTATCTCCATGCACAACTACATGCCTATGTAAATATTATTGGGACTTCTTAACCCCGATCCATGAGGAAAGGGATTCCCATATACATATATTTTACACACTATACCCCATCGTAATTGATGTAGGATAACCCAATAATCTCCCTCTCGTAACCACTAGGGCGATGAACATAGAAGATTTTACAGTGATCGGGATATTCAATGCGCTCAAATGAAACTGAACAACAATCACTACTACGAAACAGATTTTTATCTATGATAAAAAAAATTAGCAATGCTTATAATGCGTTCATAGTCAAGGTATTATTAAAAGGGGGTCACTTTATCGATACTCAAAAAAGATTTGATAAATGAACATTTAATTAGTGCTAAAAAAATCACTGATAAAATTAGAAAAATTAAAAGAATTCTGTAAATCAAAGGGTAGACCAAAAATCTTTTAATAGCAGTTGATCCCCTTTCAACATTGTTAGGAGGCCCCACCTATGTGTGCCACCTCCTTGCATTTAACCACACTAGTCATACCCCCACAACATTTAATAGTGTAATACCACCCTACACCTACCTGCAGACCCCTGACACCACATGGATTTGAACATGAGAAAAATCTTATACACCAGACAGTTAAAGCCCTACTAACCCAAACACTAGCTCTGTCTCTACATCAATTCCATGACCTCCATGACCGCACTGATGATGGTCAGCCACAAAGAATTTCCACATCAACTGCATTCCACTTATACCATGACCGCACACCGTGACCGCGTTCCACCCCGCCATGACCACCCTGCACGTCATCACATCCACATCCCGCCTCAACCACACTCTGCCTCTTCTATGAAATCCTAGAGCAACCACACCATGCTCCGCCCTGGACGCTCACACATTCGCATCCCTCCTCTACCACGGTCTTCCTACGCTATGACCTTTCATAGCAACCATACTATGGTCTACCCTACACGTCGACACATACACATCCCGCCTCAACCATGATCCACCTCTACTAGGTCCTCCCAGATTGGTATGACTTCTCGATCTCCTTGGTCACCCTAAGGAAGTGTTCCCAGGTGATAGGGAGGACTACACACCACCCTCCATTGAAAGCATTCTTAAAAACGTGGCCCAATGGAAAAGTATTTTTTTATGAGATTTTTGTCCTATTAGAATAGGATGGCTAAAATCTAGTACATTACAAGTTGGGGAGTAAATTCATGTGTATTGGGTGCCCTGGGGGAGTTAGGGTTTATTTGGGATCCCCTTGCTTGGGTACCCATAGGGAGTTTCTATTTCTGGTGTAGGAGTTGTGGTACCTTCGATATTTCCTTGCTTGTGTACCCCTGGGGAGTGTTCCTTGGTGAATGGGATAGCTCAACACCACCTTCCATAAAAATCATCCACAGGTGTCGTCCCCCTAGGGGTCTACGGTGCCGGGGGTGGGTTACGTTTTAGATATCCTTTCGTAGGTACCACATCGCAGTGTTCCGTGGCGAAGGTGATAGTTTGATAGGGTCCCTCATAAGATTCCTCCATTCTCTAGTGGAATAAGATTGGAACATTGGTGATAGCCTATTCTATTGAGGACCTCATTGTCATATTCATGAGGGGTCATGGGACTCCAAGGTACTGCTCCAGATTTTTGACCGTTTCTAATGATATTCGTCCAAAACATGACTTCCACCAGCTTCCAACCATTTATCTATGTAACATCATTATAATCATCATCGAGGGGTGAGGGGTTTTAGAGAAAAGGTTAATCTAGTCAGAGTCTTCGCAATTGAAAACACATCCTCCACCATTATATAGTAATGTATTCCTTTATATTTTCCTTTCCCTCCAAAAATATTCCGCTCATACTTTAATATCTAGAAAGAAGGGATAGAAAAATATTTTATTTATAACACCAATTAATATTGAGGAAGTATCAAACCAAATTTTTTAATTATAATTAATTTATTGACTAAATATTAAACAGATAGAGAAACTATCCAATTAATTTAGGTGTTTTCAGTATTGTTCATATTAAATTTAGAAATTAAATCTAAATTCTAAATCAGATTAAACTAATTATTGTTATCTGAATAATGATTTTTTTTAAAATGTAAATAAAATTTATAATTTTTTTTCTTTGATGTCAATTGATTTTAGATTTATAAATAATGTTTAAAATTAAAAATATTAAAAATATATTTAATTAAACCATTTTGGGTATATTTCAAAATATAATTGAATATATTTAAAAATAAGGAGTTAAAAAATAAATGGGTTATAAATGGATTAGGGATTGAAAAAAATCAACTGAGTTGGCATTTGATAATCCCAAATTTCATGGGTACTTGATGAGTCAAGATCCCTAATGTTGGGTGATTTTTAATGAACATTTTGTACCTAATTATCAATGTTGTAGATTTTAATAATTTTATTGAATTTGAATTTATTAATATAGAATATATTTTTAGAATAGTTGACCGGGATATAATATTTATTGTTGATTTTAATTCAATAATATAACATTTGACTCATATCAACCTATATACAACATTTAATATATATATATATATATATATATATATTTGTAATCTTGTAATTTTTTATCTAAATAGTCGCAAATGGAAATAAATTTTTTTAGAGCTTACCCCCCAATCTGTAATGGTGCTTAAGGGTGGGAAAATAGGTGGTTAAAAAAAATATTATTTGTAAACAAAATAAAAAAGAACCGAACTGCTATACTAAAATGAGTATTTGTTAGTAGAAAATTTAATTGGTTAATAACTAATGTTTTGTTGGTTTTGTTATCAATTTTAATAACTAAAAATTGATAAAATAACTTAATTTGTAATTTTTTATTTCTTTGTTAATTATATATTTTAAATAACCTATCAGATAGATTATAACAAAAAAATAATACATTTTTGTTTGTAATTTTTATTTTTTTTCAAATAATTAGTTTGTTTATAAAATATAAGGATTTTTTTATAATTTTGAGTATTTGTTCGACACAATTTGGGTGGATGTTTTTTAAAATTTAAGGATTTTTTACATTTGTAGGCTTCCTCCATTGATCAACCTTTGTAGAAATTTTTGTCCACCCGCTAAAACCAATTTTTATCTTAGAAGTAGTTAATGAATTCTACGCTCAATGTGTATGATATTTGAAAGAATACATGCCTAATATTGTTATTTTATATTGTTTTTTCAGTGAACAAAAATCACATAGAAAATTCCCAAAGTGTGGTGCTTCTGGATACAATAATGATTAATCTGGTCCAACAAAATTGTATGGTATTTTCCAATCACTCATTTGTTTAATTGACTATATGGAAGTGATGAAACTGAAGGGAAATTGACATGGAATGTAGATATATGAAATACATATAGGAAACATCATCACCTAGTAAACACTCCTCAGGGGAATAAAATTGATAATGTGTATCCTGAATTTGGAAACAAGTCAAGAAAACTTCATCTTCACTTATCTATAGATGGAGTGAATCCTTTTGGTTTTAAAAGAATCACTCATAGTGCATGGCCGGTGATTTTTGTAAATTATAACTATACAATGTGGTTATTCATGAAACAAATATAAATAAAGTTATCTATGATTATAACAGGGCCAATACAACTGGGTAATGATGATGATATTTATTTGGCTCCACTGATCAACGATTTGAAATTATTTTGGGATTCCGGTGTTATGTTGTATGATGCTTACATAAATGAATATTTCAATTTTAGATCCATGTTGAACGGGATGATAAATTACATTCCTAATTTTTTATATTATTTAGGATATATCATTAAAGGAACTCAAGGGTTCCCCATCTTTGTAAAGGTACATAGACAATCACGATGAAAAATTTGTGGAAAACCATGTTTCTAAGACATAACTGATTTCTACACTGATGACGTATGTACCGATCCTGGATGACATCATTCGATGGAAGTTTAGAACAATGTAATGCAATGGTTCCACTAATAGGTGATCAAAAGTTTGAAAATGTAAAATATGTGGAATCTAATTTTGGTAAACCATTTTATAAAAACATTATAAAAACATTTATGAAAAAAGAAATTAGTTTTTTAATTAACATAATATAATTTTATGTATTTCATACATTTTCTTGATGTTATGCATATTGAGAAAAATGTATATGATAGTTTCATCGGTATGTTTCTAAATTCACCCAAAAAAAGGATAGAAGTAAGAATAGGATGGAAATGGTTGACATGGGAATACAAGATGAGTTGGGACCATGAAAGGGTAAAAAAAATATTTTCTTCCTCTAAAATTGAACACTCTTTCCAGGAAGGAGTGATATCAATTTTACAACATCTTGAATGATGTAAGGGTTTTATAGTGATATTCATAGAATATCAATAATATCATTTCATTGACCGATTTAAATTTAATGTATCTAAAATCACATGACTTCCATGTTTTAATGAATGATATAATGGATTTAGATTTATGTTTCATTTTTTCAATGAATTTCCATTATATTTTATCAAAACTCTATTTCCTCTTAAAATCTATATGAAACAAATTTATAGTCCTGGAAAAATAGCCAACTATGGAATGATAAATTTCCATCATATTATATGAACTGAAAATGTTCTTTCCACCAACATTATTTAGTATGATGGTTCATTTTATGGTTCACTTAGTGAGATAGATTAATCTATGTGTTATTGTACACTATATATGGATGTAACCCATTAAATAGTATATGACGATTTTGAATGGTTATGTCAAGAATCAATGACATCCAGACGATTTTATTAAGGAGTGATATATTTTTGAGGATGCTATTTAATTCTATAATGAATACCTTTGCGATGTGGAAATAATTGGTCTACCTAAATCTTGTCCCAATAGGCAGCTTACGAGTGAAGGAATTTATGGAAGAGAAGTTTTCACAATCAATATTATATATCAGAAGCAGAACCAACTTTACATTTTACATAACTGTTTGGAGGATTCCCTATATGTTAAAACCCATAAATAAATTATTGGGAATTTCAATCCATCAAGGGATTTAATATTGATATCAAACACACATTATCAACACATTATAGGCTCATTTTGGGACTATATTTTTAAATATTCAGCTGAAAATACTAATTCAATTTCAAAATGACTTCAATAGTTAGTCGGAGGACCAAGGGTGAATGTATTATCTTAAAATAGGTATGTAATTAATGGTTATACGTTCTATAAAAATTATCATGATGAAGAAGGTACCATGAAAAATAGTGCAGCTATACTCATGGAAGAAGCGATGCATTTTTATGGTACTTGGAAAATAAATCAAATTTAGTAGAATATTTCATAATTTGGAATCATCAAATAAATGAGAGTTGGATTATACAAAAATGCGAGTGCTTATTTTTTCAATTCATGTTGGTTAATAATAGGAGTTCAATTATAATAGATGAATTGGGATTCATTAAAGATGATTTTAGTGAGGAATTTTAAAAATAAAAACCATTTAAAATGGCATTATAGGAAATATAAGTATTTTATATTGCAGATCCAAAAAATTGAATGTGGTCAATTGTTTTGTTATCGAACAAAAACACTGAATGGTCAGATGAAAATTCAACCGAGGATGACTATTTCATTGGGACATTGAAATCATTTAGTAGTGGTCCAAATCTTGCTGGAGTTTTGTATAATATAGGAGACCACAATGAAGGTATATGGAACATTTATATATGGTTAAAAACCTTTCATCCTTTAAAAAAAGTGTTCAATATTCAGGTTACATTTGATTTTGGAATATACATCATGTTACCTCATGTTATTATCCACTTACTTCTGTATTTATGTACTATAAATTAAATATTAATCCATTTTAGTAGATAATGACTTCTACACATGTTTGTTCTTCCATTCCTAAGGAACAACATGCCACTCAACCAGATTCTTATTTTAGTGCATAGGAATGTCCTTATACACATGTTGGTGCTCCCAAACCTAAGGAACAATAGGTTTCTCAAACTGCTACTGCTCCCAGTGCAGAGGTACAATGGCCATATGCATGTGTCAATTCTATCTCTCTAGAGGAAAATATTGAAAATGTTGATTCCAAGGAAGTGGTAGGCGATGATAAACTAGTTTCCCTGAAAAAAAAAACGATCACCATATTTTCATGGTGTTATAAAAAATTATTAAGGTGAAAGTCAAAGGAATCAAATTTGACGTTGGATAGAATGCATGGGGTTAGCATGTTAACCCCAACAAGGCCACATTAAGTATTTATATTTGAATCATAACTCAGTAATTCATTCTGATATTCATGGTACCAATTTGTTCATTGAATTAATGCACTGATGTGGGATGATATTATGATAAAATTATGATATCATTTATTTATTTTACTTAAAAATTAAAATAATAAATCATTAACTTACTCTTCACCATCCATTGTAGAGGGAAATTATATTATTTGACTCCCAAAATAAGTAGTTTTTAATTCTTACTAGAAGGATTCATAAAGGATTTATAACAATTCTAACAATACATCATATTAATGATGATGAAATGAAAATAAACCTCCACCCCTCGGTTATCTATGAACACAAGATAACCCATGAAGTGTGGGGTGCATTTATTGAACATCGTGAAGATGTGTCTTTTCATGTACCTTGTGGAAGTAATACATTTTTTTATGATGCATTTATTCATCATATTGATTGATAATTTTTTATTTATGAAATATAAAATGAGTGATGGAAACATAGAACAAGAAAAAAAACCAACATACTCCTACAGAAAAGTAAGGATGGTGCACGCTTCACTTGAAAAAAATGGGTATATATTTAAAATAAAGTGTAATACTTTTATGTGACATGAAACAACACCACAATTGTGTTAGTCTATTTATATTAGGATTTATGATATGAAATGAAAAACCACATCCATCCCACATTGTGTGCTATGGATGGAGGCACGTAAAATAAATATGTGATACTAATTAATGAAAACACATAATGAGTGTGGGAAACATGTTTAAGTATTACATAATTAATTTTTTTCATTAAATCACTATTAAATAACAATGATAACTTTTTTCTCTATATTTTATATCTGAAATTGTCACACGAATTGGGAATACATGTTTCAGATGAACACAAAATTCTGGTTGCCTTGAAGTAGAAAAAACAGTGTTGTCGTGTTAGAGATGTGGGTTTTAGGGTGACACTCGGAATATATTTTGAGAAAAAAATAGGATGATCAAAGTGAAATAATAAAATAGATTAGAGAAAGAATATCCACCCTTTAAGGACAATCCTAATGGAATATTGAGATGATGGAATCTTTAATGATGTAGAGGAAAATAGACGAAGCAACTCAAGAATAACCACTATAAGGTGATCCCTCACCGCCCCACCAACTATGAGGCTAGTGATTACACTCAAAGAGATGTCTTAGAATTGGTAATAAATGTTATAATAGTTGTTTCTGTGATATGTGAATCATACAGAAAATGATACCTTTTATATACTGGTATTCTACAGGGTGATAATGGATATTATTTATATCTATAAATACCTAACCAACAACTTTTGGCATTGGATATGGTGTTAAATATTTGAAATGACGTTCTACACAACAAACCACATCCAACATGACATGAGTGAGTATCGATTAGTGTATCCCATGAGAAATATGTGGAGCTACCTGTTCCAATCCATGAGGATGATAGTAACACAGATGAAAAAACTGTTGGAAAATTTATTACATGGCTGTCACATCTTGTAAAAAACATACTGATATGGAGGTATTCATTTCCATTTTACTTTTCAAGCTAAAATTTTAAAAAATAATGAAAATATATCTAAAATGATGAATTTTATTATAGACTTCCAAAGATAAGAAGATGAAATAAAAAACTGCCTCAAACTCAATGAAAGGATTGGGAAACTGATCAAAGTGATATACCAAAAACACCATTACCCCGCTCGTTTTATATCCACATTTACTTCATTCAAGGATCATGTCTATAGAACGTTAAAATATGGTTACAACCACATATATAAATTTGAAGAAAATGTGTACATAGATAATGATCAAGACATCATAGGTGTTAAGAGTGAAACTAAAATCCTCAACTATTTTTGTATGGGTGGCTCATTTGTAAATGTATACGTGAGGTATTTCTCCCTGATATCATTTTTAAAATGATGATATTCTGTTTTAATTATGACTAAATACATTTCATATTTTTGGCAGGCGTATATATGGAAAAAAAATTGAAGGGATTTTTCCATTTAAAAAAGTTATAACTCGTTAGTCATCAAATCAACTCTACAGATCAAGAAAAAATAGGACCCAAAAAAGGATGAAATAGTGGAAGGTATAATCAAATACTTTGGATGATAAATTTCGGATGAAAATATCTTTTTATTACCAGTGATGCAGGGGTAAGAATCTACAATTTAATCATATCAAATTTATTTTCATTTCCATCATCACTTAATCATTTTTTTTGTTTTTTGATATAATTGGATGATCATTTCAGTAAATTTGGATACAATAAAGAATTATTTAATAGATTCAATTCATGGATATCCAAAAAACTTTACACACATAATGGAGTTTTTAAATTTTTAATACATTGAATCCAACATTTTAGAACTAAACGTCATGTTGAATAATATATATTACCATTTAATGAGGATTCTGTTATGATAGGGTGGTGCATCACTATCAAGAAAAACACTAAATGGGGCCAAGGACTAATCCCAAGGATGAAGAAAAGTTCCATGAATGGATAAGTATCAAGGTATATATATTAAAATTTCACTATCCAAACACATATCAAAACAAATTACTTATTCTACTCAATGTTTTAGCAGTGTCTAGAACAAACCAATGTAAAAGATTGTGGTTATTATGTTTGTAAATTTATGAGAGAGATTATATTCCGTGAAAAAATAGAATTAATGAAGAGGTATATTCAATGATAATTACTATTCAGTTTAATTTAATTATTAATCCTTTGTGTATTTAAATTTTTGAAGCACTTCTACGATTGTCGAAAAGACTCATATTTACAAGGTGATATAGATGTTCTCAGAAACGAATGGGAAACATACCTGATGGAAGAATGCATACAAATAGCATTAATATGTGACTTCCATATATGTAGTGGATTTTTTTTCATATTATTGCATTATTTAATTATTTTTAATATTACTCAATTATGAATTTTATTATACATGCAGATTCCTTTGTTCTAGTCGGGGCAGTTTGTTCAAATATTCTCATGCATGTGAGAGATTGGACTTTGAGGATGCAATTGAGATAATGAAAATAAGTAAATGGGTTAAGAATATATAATTGTGATTTCCTATAACTTATTCATTTAGTTTATTTTTTCATAATTTTATATGCTAATTTTATGTTAAGTTATTTATCATTTATATCTAATACATATTTATTTATTTTACAGATATTCTGGGAAGTCATATTTTCCTTTCAACTATCTCCAAAAAGAAATAAAAGAGAGATCATGTTGAATTAAAAGTATGAATTCTTAGTATTCTAATACATAGTATGACTTCCCAAAATATATATCTTGAATATTACCCTAAAAAGTGTACTAATCAGCTGCATATCAATTAGACCCACCACAATTTCATACACAGTGTGCTCAGTATGACTCAAAGTGTACGTTTTTAGTTTTTAATATTCATTGATCCATTAATATTCATGTCTTTTGAACTACCATGATTTGATCCATTACTTATGATTATGATCTATGATATGCACACTGGTGAAAAAAATGTTTAACACGTCTTCATTTTTCGCATCGGTTCTATATAAACGATGTGTAAAGCTGTAAAAATTGGTTTATCATGTTGGTTATAAAATAAACAACATGATAAATCAACAAGAATTGTTTTTTTACATTGGTTATAAAATAAATGTTGTAAAAAATACCGAGATTATATTTATCACATCGAATATTTCATAACCAATGTGAAAGATCAAATCTGGGCGATTTATCATGTCGGTTATTTTATAACAGACGTGATAAATCAAATCTCAGAAATTTATCATGTCGATTATAAAATAACTGGCATGATAAATGATGTTATACATCAGTTATTAAAAAAATAATGTTATAAACATAAAAAACAGTTTATCACGTCGGTTATTAAATAACCAATGTGATAAAGCATTTAAATGATTTATCACACCCTATATTCTATTATTCTATTTTTTTCGATCGGGCGACCTGCGATTCATCTCTCTCAAGCAGAAAAACATGAAAGGATTCTTCAAATTTGTACCATTCAACCTAGTTTTATCAACATCATTCATCAACTTTATTATCATTAGATCTATCAGTTTGACTCGCAACACTCAAGTAATCCTAACATGCCTCAGTTTCATATTTTATTTTTCACAATTCCCTAAACATGTATTTTGAGATGTTATTTTTTTATCATTGTTATTTATATCATGTTAAGTGTCATTGTGTTATTTTATACCATGATAAATTCTTTTCTGGTAAAATAAACCATGGTACTAGTATCATGCATGTTCTATGATTTTTGTTGCTACCATGTGTGTTCTATCATGTGGGTGTGCGTGTACATTCATGTGTGTGGGGGTGGACATATATAGTGGGTGGGGGTGCCCATGTGGCGCGGGCTATCCATGGATTGGGTGTTTTCCAAGGAGGTGGTGGTATCTAGTGGGTTTCTAAGGGGGTGGGGATGGTGTCCAGTGGTGTTAGGGGATTTTTAAGAGGGTAGGTAGTTACCAGGGTGGTGGTGTCCATGGGTGAGGGGGTTGTCCAAGGGGGTAGGGGTGTCCAGTGGGTGGGGGCTGTCCAGGTGTGGGGTGTCATGGGGGTGTGGGTTTTCCAATGGGGAGGGGGTGTCCAGGGGGGTGGGGGTGGTGTTTAGGGGGTGAGGGGGATATCCAAGGGGGCAGGGGTGTCCAGGGGTGGGGTGGAGTCCATGGGGGTGTGGGGGATGTCCAATTAGGTAGAGGGTGTCCATGGGGTTGGGGGTAGTGTCTATGGGTGAGGGGTTGTCTAAGGGGGTTTGGGTGTCTAGGGGGTGGGGGTGTCCCACAGGTTGGGGTGTCTTGGGGTTGGGGGCTGTCCAGGGGGTTGGGGGGTAGTCCAGGGGGTGGGGGTTGTCCATGGGGGTGGGGTGTCTAGGGGTGTCCAAGGGGGTGGGGGTGGTGTCCAGTGGGTGAGGGGGTCGTCCAAGGGGGTTGGGTTTCCATGCGGTGGGGTGGTATCTAGGGGTGGGGGTTTGTCCAAGGGGGTAGGGGTTTCAGGGGTGGGGGTGTCCAGGGGGTGGGGATGTCCAGGGGTGGGGTGTTTTCCAGGGTGTGGGGGCTGTCCAAGGGGGGTGTCCAAGGGGTTTTCTTGAGGGTGGGGTGGTTTCTAGGGTGTGATGGGGATTTCCAAGGGGTTGGGGGTGTCCATGGGGCGAGGGTGGTGTACAGGGGGTTTGGGGGCTGTCTAAGGGGGTAGGGGTGTCCAGGTGTGGGGGTGTCTAGGGGTGGGTTTGTCTAGGGGGATCAGGGTTGTCCATGGGGTGGGGTGTCTTGGGGGTGGGTTGTCAAGGGTGTGGGGGTTTTCCAAGGGAGTGGTGGTGTTTAGGGGGTGGGGGTTGTACAAGGGTTGGGGTGTCTAGGGGGTTGTTTGTTAACCATGGGGGTGGGGGTGTCTAGGGGGTGAGGGTGTCCAGGGGGTGTGGGGATATCCATGGGGTGGGGGTGCCTAGGGGGTGGGGGCTGTCCATGGGGGTGGGGGTGTCCAAGGGGATGGGGGTGGTGTCTAGGGGTGTGAGGGGCTGTCTAATGGGGTATGGTAGTCTAGGGGTGGGTTTGATATCTAGGGGTGATGGGGTTGTCCAAGGGGGTATGGGGTGTCTATAGGTGGGGTTGTTCGGGTGGTGGGGGTTGTCCAGGGGTTTGGGGGGTTGTCCCATTGGTGTGTGAAACCGTTGGGATATTCTATCCCAATTATTTCAGGGGATACTCTAATGGTTTTAAATCGTTGGGATAGTTGTAATTTTCAGTAGTGAATGTATAAATATTTTAATATTTATACTTCATATTTCTTGTTTACTGAAGGTTGAATTTTTTATCCAGTTGCACCAGGATCGATTCTTTGTATACCTTACGAAAAAATGATCTAAGATGAATTTATACTATTATATCATGATCCATACGAGATATATGTAATCCTAAAATGATTTTCATATAAATATAAAACTGTTATATCTAACTATATTTAATTTTTAAAATCATTTTCATGAATATATTTTTCAAATAAGAATATATATTTTTTTATATTCTGAAATTGTTTTACATTAAAATTGTGATATTTTACATATAAATATTAAATTTTATTATCTTAAAAAGTTGTATAATTTTTATATTTGTTATAGTTAATGTTTGGTCAATGATGAATTATGTCACAAAGAATGAGTATTTAATATGAAGAAGGTTTTGATGCCTTTTTGGAATTATCTAAATGAAATGTTCCAACCAGTGACATTTTTTTCTGTCCATTCCTCAAATTTTTGAATTTGAATTAGTTTAAAAGTATAGTGATCAAAGATCATTTGATTTTTCGTGGTTTTAATCCAAGTTACTACCCTTGTATTTAGAATGGTGAAACTAGAAAGAATGTCATATCTACTGAAGATGATGATTTGAAAGATGGTAAATCTGATGGAATTGAAGTAATGATTCATGATATTGTAGAATAACACATTGATATATAACTGGTAGTTTCACGTATATATGGTGATGATGAAAAACTATTTTATCCTATTTTTAGGAATTTTAAGGTTTTTCGGTGGTGTTAAGATTGATTAACCTGATGGTGAAACATGGATGGAGTGACAGATGTTTTACAGAGCTTCCATTATTGAAATAAATTCTTCCAAAACACAACGATCTTCTAGATTACCATTATAAGGCCAAGAAAATATTATTCCCAATGGGATTGGGATATAGGAAAATAAATGCATGTCCGAATGATTGAATGATATATAGGAAGGAATATGAATTTTTTTTAGTGTGTCTTAAATGTGGGACATCACGGTATAAGTTGAATGAAAAATCACAGGCTCATATAGATATTACAGATATCCATGCCAAGGTATTTTGGTATCCTTATATAATTCATCATTTGAAACATTTATTTTCTAATTCAGATGATTAAAAAATGTTAAGATGTTATGTTGATGAGAGGATATTTGATGGAAAAATATGTCATCCATATGATTGTCCACAATGGAAGAAAATCGACGTGGAATATCCTATATTTGGAAATGAAATTAGAAATCATAGACTTGTGTTGTGCACGGATGTAATGAATCCAGACCTAACCATCAGTAGCACACATAGTTCATTGAATATTTTATTTGTAATTTACAAACACTCACCTAGAGTTTGTATGAAGTGAAAATATGTCATGTTGAGCATAATGATCTCTGGTCTGAAGAAACTCAGAAATTATATTCATTTTTTCTTTTCACCGTCGATTGATGATTTGAATCATTTATGGGAGGATGGTATTAGGCTGTATGAATCTTATAAAATGGATTATATTCAACTTCATGCAGTGAATATGTTCACTATAAATTACTTCCCAACGTATTTATATTTGATTGCATATAGTATTAAGGGGAAAAAAGCATGTCCCTTTTGCGAACAACAAACTTCATATTGTAAATTTCATCATGAAAGGAAAACAGTATACATGGTTCATCGAAAGTTTTGTCTATGGATAACACTTATAGAAGGATAAAAAAGGCATTCAATGGCACACAAGAATTTGATATTTCTCCAAAACCATCATCATCTGATGTGTATTTTGAGAGGGTGTGAAAATTTTATGTGACTTTGTTAAATACACATAAATATGGTAATGATATACATATTTGGATAAAAATGTCAATATTTATTGAGTTACCATATTGGATATATCATGAAGTGAAAAATAATATTGATGTAACGCACATGGAGAATAATATCAATTACAGTTTGATTTGAATATTTTTAGATATTAATTGAATAAATAAAGATGGTTTGAATGCAAGATTAGACTTCCTATCAATGGGAATACATTTGGAGTTATCTACCACTCCAAATAGAAGACAATCATTTCTTCATCTATCTTGTCATACATTATCCAAGAGGGAGAAAATTAGATTTTTTCATTTTCTTCCTGATATCAAAGTGTCTCATGTTTATTCTTCAAATGTAAAATATTTTGTCTCTTTGAAGGATTTGAAGTTCATAGATATGAAATATCATGATTTTCACATCATGATGCAACAACTTCTACCAGTTTCATTGCGTGGAATATATTCCATTCGTTTCAGAAATACTATAATGAAGTTGTTTTATTTTTTCAATTCAATTTTTAATAATTTGATTGATGTGAATGCTTTGAAAATTTTGGAAAAATATACAATTTATATACTTTTTAAATTGGAAATGAATTTTCCTCTATCAATTTTTTATATTATAGAGAATTTAATGGTTTATCTTGTTTGAGAAATATATCTTTATTGACCTATATATCTTCATTGGATGTAGAATTTTGAAAGGTATATGAAAATATTTTAGGGGTTTGTTTAGAATCCATAATGACCTAAAGCCTCCATTAATGAAAAGTATAATTCTGAGGAGGTTGCGATGTTTTGTACGTGCTACTTGGCTACGGTGGAGCACATAGATTCTTCTACATCTCACCATGAACGAGTTAATAATGAGGGAAAAAGGATTTGAGGCTTGAAAGTCAAATAATTATCACCTAAACATATGCAGAAGGTGGAATTATACATCTTGAATAACATAGGTGATGCTAAACCATATATCATATTTCATATTAATGTGTTGAAACAATGACATCTAAAGAACAAAGAAATGTGGATTTTCAATGAGATCAATAAAACATTATTTCCATTTTTTTAAAAGACCTTACATTGTAGATCAGATGTATCAGAGACATTAAGATGGTAAGTGGGTGGTCCAAGTTTAAATATGATAACATGGTCCGATTATGACTTTAATGGATATAAATTTCATATGAAAGATAAGGACAATAGAAGTGCAGTTCAGAATAGTGGTGTATTATTGTTTGCAGAAGGAATTAATTTTTTGAGTTCTAAAGACATAAACCCAATTTCTGAATGAAGTGCATAATATGGAATCATTGAAGTGATATGGGGAGTTTATTAATTTAAAATTAATGTTCCTGTTTTTAACTGAAAATGGTTTATTTGGTATCAAGATTTTCAAACATAATGAATTTGGAATGACAATTGTTAATATGAATATATTATAAGGCCCAATAGATTCTTTTAAAATGAAAACACATGCGAAATAGATTTTCTATGTAGTCGATCAATGAGATATACAGTGTTCTATTGTTTTACAAGGGAAAAAACCATATGTTGGTGAAGATCATCTTGATGAAGATGATTATTTATGTGAGATCCCTACTTCCATAGAAAGATTAGTAGAAAATAATCATGATCATATTGAAGACATGGTTTGTTTCATAAGAAACAATCATGATGATGGAATTTGGGAAAACAATCCATTTTTGTATTCCTAATATTATAGGTAACATATTCTTATTTCTTGTTTACATTTATTATTTTCATAAAATGTTGGATATTGTAATGTTTTTCTTTAAAAAAATCTGTATTAAAACAAATATGTAGAATTATTTTTTATTTTAATTTTGTTATTTTAGTTTATCATTTTTACCATTACATAACATTTATATTTATTTTTTTTAATGAAAATTACTTTTCCATGTTTACCATTTTTACCATGTTTCCCATGTTTACCATGTTTAACATAGATTTCAATAGTTTAACATTATGTAACATATATATTTATTGATTTTTATGAACGAAAATTACACTAACATGTTTACCATTTCTACCATATTTACAATTGTTTAACATGATTACCATATTTACCATGTTTACTTTTATATAACATAGTTCAGTTTTCCATTTTTTGGTTACTTTAGTATTATAATAATTGAATTTGTATATTTGTGAACTAATGTTTGCTTTTTTGATTTGAAGGATAATGACATATCAATAAGTTAATCAACCACATGATTTTGGAGATGATCAGGATGATCATACCTTTGGGGAAAAACATTCACATGCTCCTCCTGATGATCATCAATATTCCTCATGTTCTACCATAACGACAAAGAAGATTTCAAGAGTTGGTAAACAAGGCTGCACACATTTACCAAAATTATCACGTTCCCATAGCCAGGACCAGAGGATACTTGTTGAATTTGATGTGAATGATATTACTAGAGGTCCAAATGCCAATTATTTTAAGAGTTTTTATCAACTCAGAGTAAAAACAAAGTAAGAATTTTGTATGATGATTGGAGAAGTGTGGAAAAATTAAATAATATCTTAGTTGTGGGAGACAATTTTTGTATGATCATTTGCTATTGTTTGACTAATCTTTAAATGTTTCTAGTATAATATGTTTTACATATTCTATATCAGATGAAATTTGATATTCCTAAAACTGGAGAAGTCAGGAAGATATTTTTATCGATGACTTCTAGGAGATGGATGGATTTTAAATCAACCCTCACATCTGATTTCATTTTTGGTCATAGTAATCATGAAAATCCATGTAATATATATCCTTTATTAAATGAAGACACATGGAGACAATTTTTTTTAAAGTAGAACAAAAGATTCATTTTTGGTAAGGGAAATGAAAAAATTTATATGATTTCTTTATATATATGATATTATTAATGTTTTATTAAGGATTTATTATTATTAATTTACAAAAAGGAAGGATATCTCATTAGGATATCCAATCTAGAATTGTATACCCTCATAGTTTATCTCGGGGATAGTATAAATTATTGGAAGTACAAATGATGGTGGAAATATTACCAAAATTGAGAGCTGAGTCTTAAATATCTGGAGAGGTTTTCCCTCCATCCCCTCCATCTAAACATGAATAATGGAAGAGATCATGGATGGATAAAAGGGGAAATATTATTCAAAATAATATAGAATCATAGCTAAGAGTATTGTATGATATTTATTTTATTTATTTAAGATAATAATATTCTTAATATTATTTGAATCATTATAGAAATGTTAAATTAATTAATATAGGATTCATTTAATGATAAGAGCTAATAGGGGGTATTTACAGCTACTGGGAGGCAAGATATTTTATCTATAGCATTGGAAAATCCTGAACACCCCAGTCATGTACGAGGCTTTTCAATGAGTTTATAGGTCAGAAAAGTGTTTCCATATTCTTCAACTTATATCATTGAGGGTTTTTACAAAAAAATAAAATCATTGGAGTCTGAAGTTCATAACGTTAATGAGATGTTGGAGAAAACGATTAGTGAGTCAGTACAGTGATTGTTTGCAGACATGCAGAGACAATTTTAGATTTCATCTCCCACTCCACTACATCCCCCTACAGACCCCATTATTTATCATCCTCCTCCGCCAGTAGCTCCCACTCCTTGACCTCAGCTTGCGGACCCCCATTTTTATCCTACTCCTCCACCACATCTTCCTACTTATAGTGAGTTATATTTTTATGATCCTCACCGTCATATAGTTCCAAATTAGAAAATGCAATTAAAATAGAATTGAAACCAATAAATATTGAAAAATCATATAACGGTCAAGTCAGCTAAAACATATTTTTGATCAATAATAAATCAATTTTAAAATTAACAACCTTAAAAACCCAACTTGAGGTAAACCAAAATAATTTAGAACATGGATAAATGATTCTATATATTTTCAACCACAACATTTGGTTCACAATCAACTCTGAAAATTGAGCTATTGGAGTCATCAAAAGAAATAAATGGATTTCTTCCACTGTCACTAGGAAATATGTCAATTCCATCATCGCCATCATATAAAATATGTCTTGGAATTACCTCAACTATGACACCAAATTCAGGTCGAAGTTGGTCTTTGACATAAAAAACTTGTTTAGACATTGATGCCAACACATATGGTTCTTCGATAGAAAGAGTGAAAGTCATATTAATTACCCAAAATCCACAATCATCAATAAATGTGCCATGTATCGTCATCGAATCAAACCAATGTCATTTCATCATTGTGACTCGTCCATGAGAGTAATAATCCAATATTATTATTTTCTCAACAACTCCATAATAACCCACATTTTCAAATCCTTGTCTACTATCTGATGCACTGGCATAACAACATATTTTGGCAGTAACCATAACACCATCATGTTTTGTTCTCATTTCTTTGCTCGTTTAGTCACAATAAATTTGTACCCATTGTTAACAATTGATTTAAAATCACGAACAACGATATTAGGACCAAAAGCCAAAGCTCTTATTTCCTCAGAGACAGAGTCAGCAGACAAAATCAATACATGCAATATAAATGACTATTATAATTAATTAAATATTGATATAATTATATTAAATAGTAATATTTTTACCTTCAATTTTTACCAAGAAGAAAACCCTTTTGCTTTGGAAAGTTTCTCTCCTTGTCAATGATAATGAATGATGCTTCATATTTATCATTGTTTTATGTTCCCTGTAGATAAAAAATATGAATATTTTAACATATATATATGTGAGATATACATAATCAATTTAGTTACATGATATAGTCAATGATCAAATAATAGTTGAAAAAAACTATGTGATGTGTTATATCCCGCTCTTCATGTCTTAATGTATTCAATGTATATGATACTGGAATTCCTCATATTTGAAGAAGTGATGGAAAACTGGGTTCAATTTTCTCATACTGTTCATCTTCATTTCTCATTGGTCTGTTCAATCTTGTAGTATGATCAGACAAATACATCGAGCAGAAATCAATAAATTCTTGAGTCAAGTAGTCTTTCACGATAGAACCTTTGGGATGATTTATGTTTCGGACATAATAATTTAATGTGAACATATTTCTTTCAGTTGGATACATGCAACGAAATGAAACAAGTCCTTCGAAAAGTATTTTAGTGGGAATATGGCTAGTCAGATGCAGCATGCATGTGCAAAATGATGGAGGGCATGTTTTATCCAACTCACACAAAATTAAAGGGTCATCTGTAAACATTTTTTGCAAGAAATACTTGGAAAACTTCTTATCACAAAGATCTCTAATCAAATGTCACAATCGAATAATATCCACCCTTACATTATTGGAAAAAAGATAACGGAATGCCATTATAAGAAACCCATGCAGTAGAACGTGATAATCACGAGTCTTCAAATATTTTATCTTCAACTCTCTTATATTGACCCATTTAGATATTTTTCATGAATATCCAACAGGAACTATAATAGTCTCTAACAATTCCAGAAATTATTTTTTTTCCGTAGGTGTTATCACATAAGAAGAACATGGAAGATTCCATTTATTTTCACTGATACGCACATGATGCAATTCTGGTCTGATGCCTCAATCCACCAAGTCACACTGAGATCATAAATCATCTTCTATCTTCCCATTGACATTTATAAGAACTGAAAGCAATATTTCTCATATATTCTTTTCAATATTAATGACGTCTAAACAATGACGTGAAAAATTGGTTGAACAATAAGGAAAATCAAAAAAGATACTCATCTTCCTCCAATTTTAACATGTTTCTGTGGAATCATTCTTTCTCATTCGAGATTTCATTTGACCATTCCAAAACAAAAAACTGAAATCATTCAAATCATTAAGAGCATTAGGTCCAGACATATGCTGAGGTGGATCATTGGTCTCTATGGTATTATCAAATCTTTGATGATTCATTCTATATGGATGATCCTTTTCCAAGGATTGATGATGTCCTATAAAATTGAAACTACAGTGATGTTTCAGTCTTCTGGATCATGTATTCTTCATACAATTTGTACATTACAGATTTCCCTTCATGCTCCTTCCCGACATCGATGCATAAGCCGGAAAATCATTGATCGTCCACATAAGTGCAAAACACATCTGAAATATGTCTTTCAAACATGCATCGTATGTGTGCACACCCATATCCCAAAGAAGATTCAAATATTTTATTAAAGGTTGAATGTATACATCAATATCAATGCTGGGATCAGAAGGACCAGATATGAGTATACTCATGAATGAGAAAGGTTTTTTCATACACAACCAAGGGCAATGATTATAAATATGTATCAAAACTGGCCATGTGTTGCTCGAAGTAAGCATCTGCCCAAACAGATTAGAATCATCACATGAAAGACCCAGAATCACATTACACACGTCAGCTGCAAAATGAGGATGTCGAGCATCAAATCTCTGCCATGAAAATCCATCTGCAGGATGAACCGACTCATCATAAGTCTTCATTCTCTCGGTATCATGCCATCTCATTTTTATTCATATGTCATCAGAACTAAAAAGATTTTGGAGTCTGAGGATAAATGGAATGCGCCACATTACATTATGTGAAACGTGTGATGGTGTTACATCATATTTTGACTTCCAGCAGGATGTGCCACATTTTATACAATCATTTTGTTCAGCGGTTTCCTCCCAGAATAAACTGCAATCTTTTAGGAAAGAATGAATTTTGTTTCTTGAAAATCCATATTCCTCAACTAACATCTATGCCATATAGTGGTTTGAGGGAATTTCTGCATCATCTGGAAGTAAATCCTTCAAGAGGGTATGAATGTAATCGATTTTTGTATTATAAATCTCATACATAATTTTCCCATGAAACAATCAGATTAAAAATTCCAGCTTTTTAATTTTATCGCATTGCCGATATACTGGAGTCAGGGTAGAATATTTCAATTTTTTCACCCTATCAATATCATCATTTTCACTAGATGCATCAGCCATCCTCATATCAAAGTCTTCTTGTGTCGAAATCCTTCCTTTTTCATGATGACGAATAAACGGAAACTGATTATATACCAAATTATCCATTCTGGCACATTCATTTAGATCATCACCAATTTGAGATTTCATTTTCTCCACATTATGATACCACACAAAGTAGTTTGATTGAATACAATTTTTGGTTATGTGTTTGCTGACTTCTTCACAGCTCAACCATGGTCTACCAACACAATTGGAACATGGGTAGTGTATGCAACCACTATCTGAAGCATTGTGAAATTCAAAATCTATAAATCTCTTCAAATTTTTTTGAAAATTTCTTGAGATCCGATTGGTTTCAAACATCCAACTTCTATCCATTCTGTAAAAAGAATTAATATAAGTCATTCTGTCAAAAACAATTCAATATTATTGAACTTTAATAGAAAATACATTTATGTATACAATAAAGGAAGAAAATAAACAAGGTATCAAATACACGTGTCCAAAAAACATACTAATGTGTTATTGAAAAAATGTAAAACTAATAAGAAAATAATGTGTTATCACATCACAGCATGCCTCATCCCATAACCATATTAGTAGGGTATCATGAACATGAATAACATCAACCTTGTGTCATCCTCCTACCCTACATGACCCCAACAACATGCCACTTCTTATTATAGCCTTATCAGATCACACCTCACCTGAAAACACTAGGGAAATCATTGTACATCTCACCTAAAGACACATGGACAATCACATCACATCGTGCCTAAAAACACATGGTCAATAATTTATGAAGGAGGAGTAGTGAAGACATGGTTGTTATCCAACCATATAAACACCATCATAGATATTAGAAAAAACCAATAACTCAAAACCTCTGAACGTTGGTAAGTTTATCCAACTTTGGTTGGGAATGTGCAGAAATAACATAAAATACATGATATCTAGATAGAAAAAAATACCCAACATATGGGTTCACATTAACAACATAATCACACACTTCACTACTACCATACAACACATAAACCCTCACAACCACTTCCACCACTATATGCAACACTCCAAACCACCACCACACTTGACACATGGAATTTCCCACTATCATTTTTAAGACACATCATTCACACTTACATTTTCCATTATTTTAATGGTAAATTAATTAAATCCATTTACCACACATCCATTTCCATTCAATCTCCTTTATTTACTATCTTTTTTTTTCTGTTTTAACAGCATAATTTATTCCATAGATAACCAGGAAAATAATAAAACCACCACACAACAACTCACCATCTCACAATAACCAACATCGCCATGTTACATCGTCCAACCATATCACCAAAACAACCACATATCCTAAAAAAATATTGCACACAACATTATACACAACAACCTCATCACACACACCTCCACACACCTCCACACGACACAACACCACCAATCATCATCACTATCACAAAACATCACATGTCATATACATGCCCACTAACCATCACATTACAACCCCACATATGACAAAGCCCAACTGGTCACCTCAATCAACATACAACAGCCTATAACATACAATGTAACCCAACAAAAAACCTATCAACGAAGAAACATACCCCTACTTCCACAATTTATTCAAGGTCTTCTATTACATTACCCATTTATTTAGCACGGAAATTGTAACAAAAATGATATTCCATGGGAAACAAATTAATTAACAAAATATTCGTTCATTTCTTAATTTTTCAGGGTGAAATCACATCAAAATCAAAACTTAAAACTAAAATAGTATATCAATATCAATACAAACAAGGTAGCATATGAGTATAAAGAATAAAATACCATATTTGAGACGATTCAAATGGATTTTCACCTATTTGTATGGGGGAGTTAAAGAGAGGAGCCAAGCACCAGATTGATTTTAGGGTTATATCGTGACTAGGGGAGAGCAGCGGCCCAATTGTATATGGGGAAAATATTTAACAATGGCTTTCAAAAAAAATTGGGAAAGGGGTGTTCAGGGTACCCTTTCCCAAATGGTACATCAGAACCATTGGGGAAGGGTAACCTGGACACCACTTTGCCAACGGTTTTATTGAACCGTTGGGAAAGGGTTTCCTAGACCTTATTTACCAATGGTTTAAGGAAACTGTTGGAAAAGAACTGTGGGTAAAAACCACATTTCCAGAAGTGTTACTTTTAGTAAAATGAAGAAGTGACATAATAAAAACTAAGTAAACACATTCAGATTATTTTGATAATTTTGGACAATAATTATTGAGTCATTTGTGACATGTATAAATTAACTACAACAAAATATGATGTGCGTTGTGGCCGGTATGACTTTAAGTGTGTATTTTTATATTAAATTGACATTAAATTGAAAAAAAGAAAATGTGACATAATAATAACCAATAAAATTAATTTTTATAGTTTTGAAACATTAAGAAAACTATCCATGAGTTATTTTTGATGTGTTGGAAGCAAACACACCTCAATTCGATGCATGGTGTGAATAATATGACTAAAAGTGTCTGTTATCAGTTTAAAATTAACATTTTAGTTCAAATTGTTTCACTCACTAAAAACCAAGAAAAATCATTGTGATTGTATTTATAATTTAGGAAAGAAATTCATATGTCATTTTTGACATGTATGAAGTAGTCTTAGATCAAACTAATGAATGATGCGACTGGTTGGACTCAAAATGTCTGCTTCTAGTTTGAAATGAAATTTCAGTAAAAAAAACCACTGACATAGAGAAAATAAATAAAATATATTCATATTGTTTTTATAATCTAAAAATTTGATCTATAATTCATTTTTGACATGTAGGAATCAGCTTCACCTCATTACGATGCACAGTCTTGCCGGTATAAGTCAAATTGTCTCTTTTTATTTAATGTGGACATAAATTTAAGTTAAAACAATAAAGGTCATACTGAGAACCGATAAAATGTATTTTTATGGTTTTTATATTTTAATAAAATGATCCATGAGTCATTTTTGATGTGTAGTAGTAATCTGAACCTCACTATGATACATGGTGTGTCTGGTATGACTCCAAGTGTGTATTTTTATTTAAAATTGACATTAATATAAGTAAAAAGAACTAGTGACATACTTAAAACAGATAAAACACCTTCATATTTTTTTGATACTTTAGTAAAAGTATCCATGATTCATTTTTTGACGTGTAAGACTCAATCGTACCTCATTACAATGCATGGTGTATCTGGTATAACTCAAAGTTTATCTTTTTATTTAAAATTGACATGAATTTAGCTAAAGACAATAAGTGACCTACTGAACAAAAATAAAATGCATTCATATTATTTTTATATTTTAAGAAAATGATATATTATACATTTGCGACATATACGAATCAGCTGCCCTCAATACGACATACAGTGTGGCTGGGTATCACTCCAGGTGTCTCTATTTGTATAAAAGTGACGTTAATTTTAGTAAAAAACATTTGAAATACTAAAAACTGATAAAATTCATTCATATTGTTTTATTTATTTTAGGAAAACAATCTACTATTGATTTATGATGTGTGGGGATCATTCAGAACTCAATAAGTAATGTGGTGTGGATGGTATTACACAATGTGTCTCTTTTTATTTAAAATTGACATTAATTTAAATAAAAACAACATGTGACATACTCAAAACCAAAAAAATGCATTCAGATTGTTTTTATAGTTTATGAAAATGATCTATGGTTCATTTGTGATGTGTATGAGTCATTCTAACTTTAATCTGATGCAAGGTGTTACCGGTATGACCAAACTATTCTATTATTAGTTTAAAATGGAAATTTTAGTTCATAATTTTTCAGTCACTGAAAACCAAGAAAACACACTCTGATTGTCTTGATAAATTCGGACAAAAATCATAAGTCTTTCATGATGTGTATGAAGCAGTCTTACGTCAAACTGACGCATGATATGACCATTATGACTCAAAATGTTTGTTTCTAGTCTAAAATTATATTTTAGTAAAAAAACACAATGAACATACTGAAATATAAAAAAAAAGAATTCAGATTGTTTTGTTACTTTATGAAAATGATCCATCAATAATTTTTGACAATTATGCATAATTTGTACCCCACTATGGCACATGGTGTGGGTGATATAACTCGAAATATTTCATTATTTAAAATTTACATTAATTTTAGTAAAAGAACAGGTGACATACTTAAAACTGAGAAAACACATTCTGATTGTTTTAATATTTTAGGAAAATGATCCATAACTCATTTGTAATGTGTAGGAATCTACCCCACCTCAATAGGGCACACAGTATGATTAGTATTACTCCAAATGTATCATTTTTTTTAAATATGGACATTTTATTAATGTTTAATTTCATATTAATATTTAATATATTTCCTTATTGTGTTTCTAACATAATATTTTTTTTCTTTTATAGGAGGAATATTTTTCTCAGGTTGAGATGATTTGTTCGACAACTAATACCATGGTAGGAAATTATTGAGAGGGGATCACGATCATCTAAATATGAAATATTAATTTTGTATAATGTTTGTTGGACCATTGTAAAAGTTATTTTATAAATCTTTTTGATTGAAATGTAAATATCAACTTTTTTTCTATATATTGTGGGTGGGAATTTTTCTATTAATGGTGTCAATCAAATATATATTGCTGGTTTGATTCTCGGTGTATAGTTTTAATTGCAGGCTTGATTTTGGGTGTGTTGTTATATAAACAAAACACTGCATGGGGCAAGGCCTTTATCAGCAATAAAAAATCACTGATAAAGGGCCCCACTTATCATCGTTGTGATTAACATCACTTTCTTAGCCCTGATAAAGGCCATTTTGCACGTTGTGAAAGGCCATATGTGTAGTAGTTTTTACCACACATTCATCTTTTTTAGTTCCCCCTTAAATGATATATCTATTTCTTTATAAAAATATATAGTTATATTTATTTGTATATTAATATATATTTATATTCATATATATTCATATATTAATAGATATAATTATTAATATATATTTATATTTATATTTATATTTGCATCTATTTGTATATATATATATAGTTATATTTTTTATCCGTAAATTTATTTGTATATTAATATATATTTATAAGATTATTTTTAATTTTTTTTTAAAATATTTTTTTTTGTGTAGAAATAAAGAAAGAAATACATATATACAACATACACACACACACATATACACACAAACATATATATTATATGAGTATTTTCATGTATTATTATTCATGTTTATATATATTTACATATATTTTATATTAATTTGAATATTAATATGTTAGAATATATAAATAATATATATCAGTTTTTTAATACAAACACACAATAGTATATATATATATATAGACATAGAAAAACACTTTATAGGTATATAAATATTCATATATTTGTGTTTTTAAATAAAAATAATATTAGTTTTTATTTATATAATGATTATATATTGAGAAATATATTCTATATGATAATATGTTTAATTATTTACTTATAAAATTAAGATTTTTTGTGTGATTATATAAAAAATATGTATATAATGTTATGTATTTAGTTACAAATAATAGTAAATTGTGAAAATGATAAAAATTTAAATACATAATATCAATATGAATGTAATCCCTATGAATAAATTCAATCCCCAGAGAAAAAGGGAAAAAGGATCCTCTTAAACAAGGCTAAAATTCCATCGAATGTTAAAATATTTGGTTATCCCGACTAAAAACTCAGATTTGGAGGCATTTGAGCATTTTTTTGGCCTAGAAAAATGTGAAAGAGGGTTCTCAAATGGAATTAGTGCATAGATATCATTTTAGGATTTGATTTTATATGAAGTTTATCTCAAACAAACAATCGGATCAAAATTTATTATCGTTTGAGGTTTGAGTTAAATTTTCCACTTATTTTAGATCTTTTATTAATCTTTTGATTTTTTGTGTATAAAAATTGTTATTAAATGATTATTACATCATAATAATTAGAAAATTATTAATTAATGATAGTTTTTTATATATTTTAGAATATATTTCACTAAATATATTATATATTAGGTTTAAATTTTATCTATACTTATCTAAAACATATTTAATATATATATATATTTTATTTATATCAATATATATATATTTATATATTTATATATATAATTTTTAATGATTTTTTTGAAATAACACTTTTTGAGAACTAGTAAAAAAAGCATAGATAAAGACCCCCCCCCCTATTAGCACTACTAAAAAAGAACTCATAAATGGGGTCCCTTTAAAAGTGGTAAAAAAATCACTGATAAAATTGTACTTTTAACAGCACATTTTAGCACAATTAAAAGTATCATTTATCAGTTATTTTTTTACCACTGATAAAAGTTACCCCATTTATCAGTGTTTTAAGGGTTGGTAATGGGGGGTGCAGTGAAAACATATTTCTTTGGTACTGTCCCCACCTAGGCTTCATTGTTATTTTTATCTTACAAGATATATGACACTTTCAAGAGGCTACCATCTTATAGATAATAGAATTGGGGATGTAAGGATGTCACACAAAGATTTGAGAGTCGTACTTTTAGAATACATCATCAAAAGTTGGTAAATAATATTATTTATGATGATATGTATAAGATACATTAGTATTGTTTATGGTCTATCCATCTATTACATAGTTTGATGTGTACAAGAGGATGTACAATGATAGTAGTATTCGAAAGATTGCTGGTGAGAGACAATAACCGATTATGGTTAGTGTTTTTTATAAGTTTTTTAACTTAATATAATTTATTTTTTTATAATTTTATTATATTTTTATTAATATATGAGTTATATTAGAAAAATATTTGTCATATTTTTGGGAGTTAGGGTAATACTGATGGTGGGGACAAAGCCTAGTGCGGGCATGTTTTGATGAGACAAATTTGTCATTGGTAGTGAAATGTTGTATTTAGAAAGGCATGGTGATTGACATTGGTTTGCAATAAACTTTTACTAGTTACTATGGAATTGAAGTGATTTTATAATTTATCACAAAATGTAGTCTCTATGAGATCATAATCATTCAAATAAGTAGAGTATGTTGCAAGGCTTTGAGCTCAGGATGAAGTTGTTCATAGATTATTTATATAGCTGGATGAGTAGCAACAACATCAGGAGTAGCAACATCAGTAGCAGCATCAACAACCAGATCAGATGATGGAGTATATGTGGTGACTTACACATATTTCAGGTATGGATTTACATCCATTTAATGGATTTAACCCCCCATCCTCTTAGTGACACTATTATTATGTTCTTTCTTGTGAACCTTTTTTATATTATAAATGTTCATATTTTATAGTAATTTTATGTTTGTGTTATTTTATTTTATAGTGAAAAGTTTTTTTAGAATAATTTGGGAATCCCCTATATTAAGTAAATTATTATCCCTTTTAAGTTGGATCGAGAGAGAACACATTATATGACCTAATCCCCAAACACAACATGCCCCGAATAAAGAAAATGAAATTATAAATGGTAGAAAATCTAATTAGCTAAAAGTAAAATACAAATAGCCTGAAATACTATGATAGAGAAACCTATAATTAGGATTTTATTGAAAACCCCAAACGTAGCCATCCTTCCATTTAACTTCCATCCCAGACACCCAAACCATAGGTTCATTTGGGAACTATTGGGAAGATCATCACAGTGGAAGGATCTGCAAATAATGTCGGTGACCTACCTGGAAAATCACCATACCCTGATAATGTGGGTTCTTCCCCAAATGTTGTCGACCCCTTCCTCATTGTTATCCCTCACCGTCACGCCTGGGTTTGAGTCTTGCCTTCAGCCACCATGATGATCAGATGCCATCCATTTACAATATCCCATGTGCTTTCCTACCAACTCCCACTATCGAGTAGGAGTTCAGATCTCACCATTGACCCCAATGTTTAGCTTAATTTAATTATTATTTATATTTATTTAAAATTAATATATATTGTGATTATTTTTATACTTAAAAAAAATGTTCCATAAGTCATTTTTGATCTGTATCTATCATACCCACCTCAATCATATGCATGGGGTGGTTGGTATGACTTCACTTCTGTAGATATGACTTTTAATAGCACACAAAATAATCATTTACTATGTTAAAAAATGTTATTATCTTTGGAACTATTAAAAGGGGGTCCCTTTAATCAATGCTAAAAAATCACTAATAAAGGCCCATTTTACATCATTGAAAAAAGGGATCATTTATCGAAGCTAAAATAATGATGATAAAAGGGACCATTATTGATGATTATTTAGCACTAATAAAAGTCGAAAATAATTTAATGAAAATCTCTAAATTGAAGGGTGGGACCTTCCCCCTTTTATATATGCTCGACCTCCCTTTTAACAGTGATAGTCTATCCTCCCCATCCCTTTAACAGTTCCGGGTGTCCCCCCATGTTTTAACAGCACTAGGGATATGCATCACCCACCCGCATGCGACCCTATCTCTGATGGGTTTCAAAACTAAGACATCCCTCATAATCTCACTCCTTTTCCACTCCCCTATATCGTTTTCTTATGTATTTTATGATATATCTATAAATTAATATTTTTTATTATCCTTATATATATATATATATATATATATAAATACATATATAAAATATATATTTTATGTGTGTATGTGTGTTTAGAAATACATACACATATATATATATATATCTATGTTCATCTATAATTATAATTATACATATCTATATTTATTTAAATATATTATATATTAATATGTATATACATCTATTTGAATATATAGATAAATATATATCAGTTTTTCAATCCAAAAATAAATATATTTATATATAAAAACATTATATATACCGTAATTGAATATGTATAGAAATATTTATACATTTTTATTTTAAATAAAATGGAGATTATTTTTTATTTGGATGAGGATTATATATTTACAAATATACTTGACATTTAAATATGTTTACATATATATTTATAAAATTAAATTTTTATGTGTGAATATATATGAAATATGCACATATTTTTATATATTTGATTATAAATAAAACGAAATTATGAAAAATGATAAAATTTCAAAAAATTAATATCAATATTTTTTTAAATAAAAAATAGATATATTATTGATCAATTTAAATATACAACAGAATCCATTCAAGAAAATGATCAACCCAAAAATGGTTATCCCAAGACTTCCTATAGCTCGCCAGCCTGTGGGCTTCAAGATTAACCCCACACAAGATGATGGAGAATGTTCATATTGAGAATGAATTAGAAAGAGACAATATTTTCCTTAGAATAATCCCAACGATGAATTCTCTCCTTTGTTTGACAAATCATTAATGGCTTCAAGACAATCACACTCCAAAACCACCTAATTCCATCCTTTAGCATGGAAAAGGATGATCCCTTGAAGAATTGATGATGCTTCCATGAAAACTGGGATCCAACATCCATCGAAAAAACATTAACCGAGCAACAATCACCTGGACATTATGTTGTCGGGCAATGAGAACCACCCCAATTTCAGACACTATCGAGACAACCACATCTGTATTGATTTTAATGAATCATTCATTAGAGAGAAGACAACATGTTTGAGTTTTCTGTGATTAGAGCACTGATGGCCACTCCATGTTCGACATCCACTAGTTCTTCCATTCATAGCCTTATCCACCCAAATTCAATCAAGTGAGGACTTATCTTTGAAAACCCATTCATTCTTATGATACCAAACAAGTCATAAAAAAGTAACCACTAACCCCACAACCTTTGGTTCGAAATAGGAATCCCAATCATTTAAAACATGGGCCAACCCAATAGATGCAACTAGAGACTACATACACCCTGGGTACCATTCATTCCACACTCCCGCCACTCCAAGGAATAGAAGAATGTTTTTAAAAGGAGTTTCAATCTATTGAAATCATAGGGGGAACACATCATCCTCCCACATGTTTAATAGAGTAAGAATGTTGCACATTAGTAGGACTCCCAAAAAAACCTACAATCATAAAAACATGAATTGGGGGTGGTGGAGTGTTCCCAAATATTCCTCCAATGATTGTCTGGATGAGCCTGAGTAGACCCATGCAACAAATTGATGCACCCGACCTAAAAGTGTACTTCCAAGAAGCATCCCCAAACCAGCAGATTTGGTCACCACCCAATCCAAATGTAATCAGGATGCTAAAGATAATACATCGATATGTTTCATTGAACAAACCACAAACTCTATCCCAATCTCACTCTTCAAAATAATCATCAATGTGGTCATGAACTTTTGCATATTTGAACCCCGGAATGACAGGCGAAGAGACTCTAATGTTGACCCCCTTGACCAACCACTACTCTCCCCATACATTCACCTTCTTTTCATCTGCAGTCCTCCAAACACTGCCATAGTTGATCAGAAAGATAGAACCACAGAATATTCTCTGCATAAATCTTTTCTTGTGTCCAACAAAGGCATGTATGTACTCAGAATTTGGGAAATACATTACTCGAAAGACCGTAGAGAAAAGGGAATTAGTACAGTACATGAGGCGCCACCCTTGTTTTTCAAAAAGAGAATCATTGAACCATTGAATGTTATTAATCCTATGGTCACCACATGACTTTGAAACAAACATCTTATCCCACATGATCCAGTGGGTGTGGTGTTTTCCATTAGCAGAACCCCACAATATGTTTTCCATCCGAGAATGAATCTGATCAACAATGGTAATTGGGAACTTGAAAATGGAAATGCCGTATGAGGGGACAACTTGGGACACATATTTAACTAGCACATCATTCCCTGCTTTGGATATTTTTCTACTAGACCAAACATTGATCAAATTATCAACTTTTCCCATGATTGACACCTAACATGTATCTTTGATCTTCTGATAATGTTTGGGAGCCCCAGGTATTTCTAATGTTTCTTGACCATAAGAAACCTACAGAATCTCTGATTCTCTTGTTGCATCATATTTGTAAGACCTTTGTTGAAGGATAGTTCAAATTTAGAGGCATTAATCCAATACCTAGAATCCTTCCCAAAATGGTTGAAAATCATTATGATTGAGTAACACTCGAGGGTAGTAGCCTGAGAAGACAGAAAGAAATCGTCTGAAAAGAAAATATGATAAACATTGCAAAAAACCTTGGATCCATGAATAACACCACGCTCCATCGCCTTTAAAAGGATATGAGAAAAAACATTCTCTTCAAGAATGAAAATATAGGGAGAGATTAGGTCCCCTTATCTTAAACCTCTCGATGGTGTGAAACTAGACAACAACTCCCCATTGATGTTGATTCTATATGAAACTGATGTAACATAGTTCATAATGATAAGAATCCATTTATCCCCAAACCCTAGTTTTCATAGTATAGGATCGAGAAAAGGACATTAGTCTATGTCATAGTCTTTCATAATATCTAGTTTCAAGGCCAGTAATCCTTTATTCATTAGAGAGGGTCATCATGTAGTGGGATATCTCATAGGAAATGGATGCATTATAAGTAATGGTCCTCCGTGAGACAAAATAAATCTTATTTTAAAACACTAGAAGAGGGAGAAAAAATCTCAACCTCAACACAAAAATCTTTGAGTAAATTTTGTAAATAACATTGTAGAGGATGATTTGATGGAACTCCATAATCATCTGAGGGAATTTAGAATTTGGGATGAGGGTAATAACAGTCTCATTAATATTTTCAAAGTAATTTATACCTTCCTAGAAATCCTTCATCTTCGTGATCATGTATAGACAAAAAATGTGCCAAAACCATTTGATGAAAAGTGCATAAAACCTGTCATGACCAAAAAAATCATAGAATGAAAATGGTGAACATCCCTTCACATTTCATCATCAGAATTTTCCCTCTCTAGAGAACAGTTCATATCATCAGAAATTATTATTGCGATGTATCTGGTGAGACTAAGAGGGATGTCAATGTAGTTTTCCTTGAAAATATTTCCAAATAATTCCAAAATAATTTAATGAATTTTAACAGCATCCTGCTTCACTCTACCATGAAAATCTTCAAGGTGGGATCTGTGGGTTTTTCTCTTTCTCTATGTATCTCATTAGTGGAATAAATTAGTGTTATGGTCACCTTCGTTAATGTTTGATTATCTTAACTAGATGAATGAGTATATTTCCTTTTCCAAAAGCACAACATTTAAATACCTCTCAAGGATTGAGATATCCTTAATCATAGAGTCGGAAAAATTCTGGGCATAGAGAAATTTTAACCACCATTCTGCCCTATTAATGTTTGTGTCTATGAGCCTAAACCTAGTTGAACTCTAATTCTTCATCATGATACTATCATTCTGGTATTGAGAGATAAAGCAATATATCAGACCCCCCACCCAAATAGCATGAATGGACTCCTCACAACTCCCATCGTAGAACAATAGACTCTCAAACCTAAACGTACACCCACCTCTACACTAATTCCTTCGGGGGGGATGTTGAAAGATTGATCAAAGAGTGGTCAGAGGCAACCAAGGCCAAGTGTTCAATAGAGTATGCACGGAAGATATATTTCTAGTCATATGTCCCAAAAAATTTGTCCAGTCTTTCAACGATGCATCCCTCTATTGAGGTACCCATTTTTCTAAGTGAAAGGAGAGCCTATAAATCCTAGATCATGGCGGGAGTTCAAAAGTAGGGATTTCTTAAAATCCTTTATAGTTTCATCACTCCTTAAGAGGCCACATTATTATTTCTGATATGACAAAAATATCATTGAATTAACCAATAATGAGGAGTGAACCATAAAATCACTCACAAATCTTATGTTACATGTTCCATGATTTTCCCTTATCATGAAAGGAAGGCCACCCATATAACTCATTGAATAACCATGAAGGGGAACTTGGGGATTCGAACATAACATAAATGTGGTTACTTGAGTATTTTGAGATATTAATACCAAAAAACTTCCTTCAAAATAAGACAACGACACACTACATGACCATACCTCCCAAAATAAAACAAGTTCTTAAAAAAGGTAAAAGAACCACTTAAACAAGGCTGAAAGTCAATTGAATGTTAATAACATAGGATACACCAACTATAAAACTCTTTTTTAATGGTCTTATAGGAAATTTTGGGCCTTCGAAAATGTAGTATGGGAATCCTATGTATCGTTAGTCTCTAGATATTGTCTCAAGATTTGATTTGATATATGGCAGAGCTCAAACAAACACTCAGATCAAAATTTCTAACCTTTTGAAATTCGAGTTACATTTTCAATTTATTTTCGATCATTTATTAATTTTTTTTATTTTTTATGTCTTAAAATTGTTAATAATTGACTATTAGTCAATAATAAATTTGAATTTAATAATTAATAATAGTTTTTTTTATTATTTTATAATCCATTTTAACTAAATATCATATATTTTATGTGTAAATATCTAGTTAGCCTTATCTAAAATATATTTTAATTTTTAATGAAATATGATATTTTTTTGTAATATATCATTTATCAATGCTAGTAAAATAATATTGATAAATTCCCCTTTATTATTGATACTAAAAAAGTGGTGATAAATGGAGTCCCTTTATCAGTCCTAAAAAAATTGTGATAATTGGGTACCTTTGTTAGTAAAAAAACACTGATAAAGGGGTACTTTTAAGAGCATTTTTTAGCACTATTAAAATCACCCTTTATTAGTCGTTTTTTTAGCATGGATATAGGTACCCCCTTTATCAAGGCATTTTTTAGCATTGTTAAAGGGTCGCAATGCATAAATTTTCTTCTCTGGTAGTGATCCATGTGTATCCTTTTATTTAAAATTGACATATTAAAAATATATTCTTTTATATTTATGTTTAATTAATTTCTTTATAGTATTATTTATATAAGAATTGTTTTATTATATAAGTGAATTATTTTTCTCAGGATGGGGTGGTTTGTTTGGAAACAGATACAATGATTTGTTTTTTTTTGAAAGGGGGTAGTAGGTGCCGATGAAAATTAAACATTGGTCATTTTAAATGTTTTTGGAAAGTAAATGCAGGTTTTAAAAAACAAAATATTGATTTAAATGTATATAATATGATTTTTTAGTATTTTCAATGTAAATTCTATTTCAACTAAATTACTAATTTTCATGTTGGTGCATTTTCATACAGGTCTATTTGGGGCAGTGTATTGTTATTCAAACATTACATTGCAGCACTAGGGCATTTATCATCATTAATGAAAACAATGATAAATGGGTCATCATTTTAATGATGTTGATGACAGTGGTGTTTTTTTTGCATGGTTAAATCACTTTTCATGGTGAAAAAATGTATAATTGTTGTTGTGGAAATTCAATTTTTTGTAGTTACATTGAAATCTATTTGCAGACATAAAATGAAACGGACTTGAAGAAATTGTGGTCGTAAATGAAATGAGTACGTGTTGCGTCACTAGATGAGGATGTATGTAAATTCATGATATAATTGGATTACATCCATATATCACCATGGATTTCATGAAGGAGCGATGATCAGTTTTTTAAAAAATTAAAAAATTATTCATAAAATATTTAAAATTAAAAACAAAATTCATATTCTCTATTATTAATTTAAAGAGTAAAAAATAAGTACCAAACTCTTTTTCATAATTATATTTTAAACCAAAATTCTCTCTCAATTTAAAAAATATTATTTTTTATTAAAAAAATAAAAAAACTTATTTTTCATTAATTAAATTCAAATAAAAAATTTAAAATAATGAATAAATTAACTTAAAAAATAATTTTTTTTATTATTCTTCATAATAAAATAAAAAACTAAATTTCAATTAAGAAAAATTTAAAAAAAAATCACTTTTTCATATGAAATAAAAAACAATTATATATTCCAAATTAAAATAATATTTTATAAAAAAATATTTTTCCCTTATAAAATTTTAAAAAATATCTCAATTTTCATATTAAAATATTAATTAACCTATATTTTATTTTAAAAAATATATATAATTTTTTTTTATTTATTTGGAAACTAAAAATTAATTTTCTTCTTTTATATTAAGATAAATAAAAAATTTACCTTTTTTTAGATGTTCTCATTTTAAATTTAAAATACCAAAAAATCCCCTTTATACTTTCAAAAAAATTATAAATTTCAATTAAAATAATTAAAGTTAAAAGGAAAACTTCTTTATTTTACCTTTAAAAATACTTTAAAAGAAATGTTATCTATTTATTTTTTAACAAAGGCTATTTTTTTATTTTTTAAAATTATTTTAAATTGAAGTAGAATTTTTTTAATTTAGTAATTTTTGGATTTTATAGGATGAAAATTTTGTTTTTAACAGAAAATAAAAAAACTAATTTTTATGTGAATGGTTGATATTATTTTTTTAATAATCAATAATTTTGTCTATGCTTTTTCGAAGGATGTATTTTTTTTTTATTTTCTGAAAACGTAGTAATGGACTTTATTTTCATTTTATTTATTTTATTTTTATATAAATGAGTTTTTGTTGAAATTTTTAAAAGGAAATAATGGAGTTGATTTGTGGATATGGGATAATTCAGAATATTTTTACAAAACAGGGTCCTGGAATTCATGAACGATGTTCATAAAGGCCACACTGCTAGTCTAACAATAATCAATAAGTTATTGCATAAATATTTTAACATTAATAATTATGATTAAAAATAATAATAGTTTGATTATTGATACATATTTAAATTAAGTTTCATTGATTAAAAATGTCATATATAATATGAAATTAATATTATGTTTTTGAAAGAATTAAAAAAAATTAAGAGGCCATTTTCTAAATAAAATGATACTAAAAATAAAAATATCACAAATAAATTGCATACATTTATTAGTTTTAATTACATGATTAATGTAAAAATAATAACTAATGTCAATATCGTTGTATAAGAGGTTTCTCTATGTCACATATGGGAATATGAATACATATCTAAACCATAGGTCTTCGTGTGTTGGTATGGCATCTTCATGCACAATTGTAGTCCTATGTAAATGTTATTGGGACTTCTTAAACCCAACCCATGAGGAAAGGGTTTCCCTATTACATATAATAAACACACTGGATCCCTTCATAATCGATGTAGGATAACCCAATAATCTCCCTCTCATAACCACTAGGGCGATGAACAGAGAATATTTTTCAGTGATCAGGAAATTCAAATTGCTCAAATAAAACTATACAACAATCACTACTAAAAATCAGAGTTTTATCAGCACTATAAAAGCCTTTCTCAGTTCAATAAAAGAACTGATAGTCGAGGTTCTATTAAAAGGGAGTTCCTTTTATTAGTGCTGACAAAATCGCTGATAAATGCCTCTTTTATCAGCGCTAAAAAAGTGTTGATAAAAGTAAAAAAAATATTAAAAAATTACGATATTTATTCATATATTAATATATATATAGTTAGTTATATTTATATATTTATATTTATATCTATTTATTTATATTGTGATTTTCCATGGTGTATTTTGTGATGAATTCCTATCACAATTAACTCTCTGCGGTTGGAATCCATCATAAAAAACCAGTCACAAAATCCATTATTTTTATAGTGATATATAAATTTTATGACATAATGATATGTTCTAAATAAATAAATATACCAATACATTAAATATAGATTATATTTAAATTTATATATTTATATCATATAATATAATTTATAGTATACATATATATTTATAATCATATGTTTGGGTTAACATATATATATATATATAAGTGTGTGTGTGTGTGATTTTATATTATAAAATATATAAATAATATATCAAAATGTTTTTACATAAAAATGATATATTTTAAAATTACAATTCATATTAGAAAAGATTTATTATTAACCTTATTTTCCTTATTTATATAATAAAAATTTATTAAAAAGAAATTAATCAATAATAATATATAATAATTGGTTTTTTCTTGGATTTTCAATGAAAATCCCCATGCCAACCAGAGAGGTGAAGACTTACTGCCCCACACACCACCTGTATCTCTACCTCGATTCCGCCACCTCTATGACTGCACTGATGAATTCCAGTCACAAATCATCCCTGCCTCGACTGCGTTCCACCTCCTCCATGAACGAATTATGCGACCGCACTCCGCCCCAACATGACTGCCTCACACGTCGACACATTTACATCCCGCCTCATCCGCATTATGCCTCTACGATGACCTTCGGGAGTGACCATACCGTGCTCCGCCCCACACATTGGAACATCCAAATCCCACCTCAATTTTTGGTGATTTTTAATGAAAATATTAAAAATAATTATCAATGTCATAGATTTAAATAATTCTATTGAATTTTAATTTAATAATGTAAAATATATTTTTAGAAAATTTTACTCACATGTAACATTTGATGTTGCTTTTAATTCAATTATCTATAAGTTGAATCTTATTAACCTTTATACAACATTTAATATATATATATATATATATACATATATATATATAATTCTTTCTATATATTTGTAATCTTTTTAATTTATTTCTAACCACTGATAAATAGAATATATATTTTTGTAGAGCTTACCTCCCAATCTCCAATTGTTCCTAGGGGTGGGAAAATAGGTGGTTGATTGAACAGTAAATTTAAAACCGAATAAAAAAATGGAAGGGTTATACTAAAATGATTATTGGTTAGTAAAAAAATTATTTGGTTAATAACATATTTTCTATTGGTTTTGATTATTAATTTTAATAACTAAAGACTAATAAAATAACTGAATTTATAATATTCTTATTTTATCATTACTTGAATATTTTAAATAACTTATGAGATAGATTATAACAAAAATCAATTATTTTTTCTTATAAATTTTTTTTTTCAAATACATTTTTTTGAACATAAGGATTTATATATAATTTTGAGTTTTTTTACACAATTAGGGTAGATATTTTTAATCTTATGATTTTTTTAACATTAGTACGATTTCTCCAATGATCAACATTCCTACAAAGGTATTCCAACTTGATGAAACCAAATTTTATCTTAGTAGCAGTTCTTAAAATAAAATTAATTTAAATGTTATATAATTCACATATGATTATTTATATTGTTAGTTACAATATATATTAATTATATTATCAGTTATACTAATAATATTAATATTAATGGTTATATAGTAAAATTTAAATTAGTTATTAATTATTATTTTTTATTTTTAATAATAATTATATTATAAATCTTTAATTCCATTGTTAATTAATTATCTCTATAAATTATATTGCCTATTACTAAATATACTAATGATATTATCAGTTATTAATTTACATAATTGCTTAAATAATTGTAAATAATTATATCATTAAATTAAAATGACACATTTATATTGAACCCACACAAATTGAGTAATACCAGTCACATCCTATATTTGATTGACGTGTAGTTGATTCCTACACATCATAAATGAGTTATGTATCCATTACAGGAAATGTATTATTTAGTGGCAGTTATTTTTTGATTAGGAAGCAGTTAAACTACCACTAAGGTTTATATCTGTATAAAACATGTCGTGGTTCCTCCCATTCAATACCACAGATCCACGCATGAGATGTATTTGGTTTTATCATCACTAAGCCAATAGTACTAATAAAAGGGGGGCCTTTATCAGCGCTGGCTAAAAGCGTTAATAAACCTACCCTTAATCAACACTAAAAAAAGATGATAAATGTGTACCCTTTATCAGAGCTTTCTTTATCAGTGATAAATGGGGAAATTTATTTTTTTCAAAAATATAATCCTCTAACCTAAGATATTATTGAATTCTGATGTAAATAATTTTGGAGGAAAATATGTAATCCATCAATTAGATCCCCCGATGATTCCCAAAAGTAGCTAAAAAATGAGCCGCTCAATTTTCCTGTCCCCTAATAAAGGAAAACAACAGGAAGAGAACAAAGGCACCAATGAAATGATGATGTCGATAATGGACCCATAGTATTTGAGGACACCTTTAGCATTCTTCAGTGCATTGATAATAATTTAGCAATTAGATTCAACCACAACATCCTACCAGGAAAGAGTCAAGATGAATTGTATAGCCTTCCAAATATCAATAGAATCTTCTTGAGGGGGATACCAACCCAAAATGTTTTAGGAATGATGATCCAAAATAAGATAGTCAACGTGATCCCATTGGACAGCTACAAGGCCAACAAAACCATCCCCATGGGTGGCTGCATAAGTATTAATTTTGAGAACACCCAAAGGGGGAGGCATCTAACTAGAGGGGAATGAAAAGGTGAACGTGGACGATCATCCTCAATATATATCCACTGATATCCCTATTTATGAATCATGTAAATCCAAACTCTATTGTCTTTAAAAATGACCTAAAAATGAATGTGTTATGGAAAAACCATATAATCTAGGCACAACGATATTATTAGCATAGATAAAAGTTTTAAATAAAAAATAATATTGATTTATGAAAAATTATTATATATATATCCAAAAATAATGCTTATTTTTATACATTAATTAAAAAATGCATGTGTATGATTAATATATATTTTTTAATAATTCAAATATATATTTAATGTTTAAAAAAATATTTATAATTTTAAAATTAAAAAATATATATATTTAAATAATTATAATATTATAATTAATTTTTAAATAAAAAATATATATTTTATATCTAACATATTTATTAATGTATATAAATAATTTTAAAATATATATATTTATAATTATAATTATAACTAAATAATTATCTATTTAAAAAATATATGTTTTCAATGAATTGGGTCAATAAATATATTGATGTTTGATTATAATTGACGTACATATATGTTATGTATTCATCATGATTGTTCATTTATACATTACAAAATTTAAAACTCACATGTATAGAATTTTAATAGTGGTTAATGGATAACTGATGTTAAAACAATGCTGGTGTGAGTTTTAACATCGATTATGAAATAAGTGACGTCAAAATGTGGTTTTGGACATTAGTGATTAAATAACTCTTCATCCCCTCTTATTAGATGATTTACTCACCCTCTAGGTGATTTCAAAATTAATAATGATTCATCAATTCTTGTTGGTGGCTTTGTTGGCCTTGTGGCAGTTCTCTAGGACCATAGAGGCTCTATTTTTGTGGCAAATCATTCCTCAAAAAAAAATTTCTTGTCTCCTCCTATAGAAGAGGCCATTAATATATAGAAGGGTATGTAGTTCATTTCATCTCTTGTCTCAATGGATATTTTTGTCGAATATGATTATCAATTTATTATTGATGCACTGGAGGAGGAAGAAGGTGGCCGCCAGACCTTTGGTTCTATTATCGACAACATCATATCTTTAGTTCTTTTATTCTCTTCTTGTCGTTTTTCCTTTGTTAGGATAAAGGACAATGATGTGGCTCATTTTATTGCTACTTTTGGGTGTTGTTGAGGGTCAAACTGTGGTGAGGCTAATTCATACATATCTCAATTAACTCATAGATCATTTTCCTAAAATATAAAAACAATCCAAATGTGTTTTCATAGTTTTGAGTAGGACAATTTCCCTTTTTATTAAAATTGTTGTATATTTAAAATTAAAAAGATGCACTTGTAGTCATACCAGTCACATTGTGCATTATATTGAGGTGTGGAAGATTCCTATATGTCCCAAATGACTCATGTATTTTTTCCCTAAAGTATCTATACAATAGTATTTTTTTTTCTCTTTTTTAAGTACAACACTCGCTCCTTTTAACTAATATTGATGTCAATTTTAAATAGAAAGGCGTACATTGTGTTTTACCAGTCACACCATGTGTCGGATTGAGGTTTGACTGATTTCTACACATCCTAAATGAATCATAGATCATTTTCATAATTTATTAAAATAATAAAAATATTATTTCTGGCTTTTCAGTATGTCAGTTGTCTTTTTTACTAAAATTTAATTTTAAACTAGAAACACACACATTAAATCATACCGGTCACATCATTTATTTTTTTGACAGGAGACAAATTCCTACACATCATAAGTAATTTATAAATTTATTTTCTATATTATAAAGAAAATATGACCTTGTTTTCTCAAATTTTATTGAGTGACATATTTTTAAGTAAGATGTCGATTTTAAACTGATAACAGACATTTTGAGTCATACTAGTCACACCATGTTTTGGATTGAGGTGCAGTTGATTTCTAAACATTTTAAATGTCTTATGGATCCTTGTACTGAAGTATCCAAACAATTTGAATTATTTTTTTGTGTTTTTATTATGTTATTTGTATATTATACTAAAATTAATGTCAAACTTAAATAAAAAAGACACACCTAAAGTCATATCGATCACATCATATGTCTGATTGAGGGGTTGTTGATTCCAACATGTCCCAAGGTCTGAAAACAATCCTAACATCCAAGGAATCCTCCGGTATAAGAAATCTATTCTCAGGTGAGTAATACTAAAAATAAAAAAATTAAACATAAATATGAAATAATCCATTACTTATATATAATTCTTATCTTAATGATATTTTTGTACATTCTATGATCAGGTATGATACCCATTTGTCTCTAAGAAAATTTATATCGTATTATGAATATGATTTTTTTCAATAGTCATAAAAGTATTGGAAAATTATAAATACACAAAGGATTGATAAATATTTTAAATTAAGTAGTAATTAACACTAAAAATACCTCTTTGGGGATGTGTGTTTTTTGATAGAAGATGATCTCTCTCATAAATTTACAAACATAATAACCAAAATATTTTCTTTTTTTTATTTCATACACTGTATAAGAATTATGGAATATAAGTAATTTTTATTTATTTGTGTCTGGATAGAGAAATATTATAATATATACCATGATAATTATCCATTTTTATAACTTTTCAGGGTCCTTGTACGCAATACATGTCCTCATTCCATGATTTAGACAATATTTACACACTACCCTATAATAATAGAATCCTAATTAAAACATTATATAAATTATATAATTGTAATTTTTTTCTAAACTTTTTGATGTTGTGAATTAAAAATTGAAAAACATCACCATGTGTGGTATGTTTGATGAAAATCCATGCAGTGAATCCATTTATTAAATATTTAGAATATCCAAATTGATTGTAATGAGCATCCAGTGTTTCATAAAAATAGAAACGGGAATAAGTAATGAATCAAATGAAAAATATATTTTCTATGATGAAATTTTATCATTTTACCCCTGCATCATTACTATTAAGAATATTATTGCATCCCCGAGTTTTATTTCAAACGATATTCCAATGTTTCCCTATATTTCATCCATTTGTTTGGATTCAATTTTTTTTGTCTGTAGTGGTGACATAAGGAATAAAGAGTCCTTTTTATGGTGAAATCCATTGAATTGGTTTTGATATATATTCCTGCAAAAAATATGAAATTAATTTAGTCATAATTAACACAGTATATCATCATTTGGAAAATTAAATTAAAAAATCATAACTCATGTATACATTTACAACTGAGGCTCCAAGAAATTCATAGTTGACGATTTCATCTACATTCTTAGAAGAAATGAAGTCAGTAACTTCCTCTCCAAATATTTTTTTCTTCAAAATAAACTATGTGACTACTAACACTTTTTAACTTTATATCCTCATGAACATTCAATGTTTGTAAATTCAAATATTCAATGGGCAGAGTAAATGTGATTTTGGAAGATCTTTTTTATTGGATGGTTGATCGTTTAGATGTTTTTGAGTTTACATATCATTTCAACCCCTTACTGTTGTCTGACTATAATATCATTTTTGACTTCAGATATTTTTTATAAATTTTTAAAGTATTAGCATGAAAAATAAATTGGAAATGAATACCTCTTTGTCGAGATATTTTTTACAAAATATGGTGGCCATGTGATGAATGTTTAAACTGCTTGGTCAAACCTATGAATATATTCCTCATAAAATAGAATAAGTAGATCGGAACTTGGATCTTGGGCTATGCAATTAGACACTCTCACAAGATATGTTGGAAGTGTCCTATTATGTATCACATTATTCTGGATATTGAACACAATATCCCTCTATAAAAGTAAATGGTTGGGTGTTGATAGATATAAATAATAGTTATTATCACCCTGTAGAATATCAGTATAGGATAGGAATCAATGTTCGTCTGATTCAGATTTTATAGAATCTATTATTATAACATTTATTAAATTGTCCAAGTAGCTCTTTAAGGGGAATGGCTCACCTAAAAGCTCATGGGGGAGGGGTGGTATATTAACATAATGGTTGATCATGGGTTATTTTTCACTTTTCTTCCCCCCATAAAAGTTTCTAGGAACTCTATATGCCATTGTAATTATTATACAAGGGTAGATAGTGTTTCTTTCATTTGTTTCATTTATTTATCTTTATACTCCTCTTGTTTTTTTATCAAAATATATTTGCGGTGTCACCCCAAAACCCACACCTCTGACCTGACCATATTATTCTAGCCACCTCAAGGCCACTCGTAGTAGGTGTTCATCTGGTACTGGCATTGATGATTCCTATGACTATGTCATATAGAAAATAGAGGAAAATAATTAATCATTTATATGTAATAGAGATTCAAATAAACAAAAATAATTCTGTCATACTTACACATATTTCCCATCATTTTTATGTGTTTTAGTATATTAGTATCCCATGTTTATTTACACATGTCTTTTTCCACAAAACAAGGTTTGGGATGGAAGTAGATTTAGAATTGGATTAATTAATCTACATATAAATAAAGGAACATAATTATGTTGTTGTTTCATATCATATAAAAGTGTTAAAATATATTTAAAATATGTTCCATTTTTTCAAGTGAAGCATACACCATCCTTTCTTTACGGTCGGGGTATGTTGGTTTTATTGCCCATCCCTTATTTGCCTCACTCAGTTGCTATTTCATAAATAAAAAATTATCGATCAATGTGATGAATATATGTATTAAAAAACAACATATTACTATACAAGGTGTATGTGAAAAGACATATCTACATTATGTCCAATAAATTCATCCCATGCTTCATGGGTTCTCAAGTTTTCATGCATAATAGGTGGGTGTGTGTTTATATTTCCTTCGACATCTTTAAGATGATGCCTCATTATAATTATCTGAAAATATCTGTGAATCCTTACAATAAGAATTAATAAACATTTCTTATTGGATTCACATACTATAAATACACTCTTCTTGGGATTGTGAAGAGTAATTCAATGTTTCGTTATTTTTTTTTTATTAAAACAAATAATTGATATTATTATGTTATTGTAATCTCAGACCACATCAGTGTATTAAGTGTGATCACAACATTGTTCCATGACTCTACATCAATCCACACACATTACTAAGTGATTATTCTAATGTAACTATTGAACAAGGCTTTGTTGGGTTTAACATGTTAGGCCCTTTCATTCTATACGACCTCATATTTAATGCCTTTGATTTTCACCTTATCGATTTTTTCTAAGAACCTAAAACTATGGAATTACTATTTATCTTCTTCTCAGGTCCTTAATCTCCTAACATTTCCATGGATTCAACACAGCCAATATGTTGTTTCTATAGAGCAGTAGCATCATCATGTGAAGATGGTCTTTGAACTTCTACACCAGGAGAAGCAATTGGTTGAGAAACCTATTATTCTGTAAGATTGGGATTACCAACACAAGTAGAAGGGCATTGTTCTTCTGCACTACATGCACCAGTAGGTTGAAAGACATGTTGTTACTTAGTATTGGGAATAACAAAATGTTCCGAATTCATTATATATATAATTGGGTTAACATTTGATTTAGATTACATAAATACAACAGCGAATAAGTAATAGCATGAGGTAACAAAATGTATATTACAAAAATTATATAACCTGGTTATTGAAATCACTTTTCCTAATAGCTGAAGAGATTTGACCCCTCTATCAACTATCCAAATCCTTTCATAATGGTCTCTTCTAAAATTCAAAACACCATATTCATTGGGACCACTGTTAAATGATTGTTCCATCCCAATGAAACTGTCACCCTCAGTTAAATTTTTATCTTCCCCTTCAGTTTTTTTGGTCGATAACATAAAAATTGACCACTTTTAGTTTGCGGTATCTCGAACCTAAAAAACATGTACAATCTATGATTCCATTATAATTGGTTAATCTTTGTACCCTTACTTACTGAAATCAACTTTCACGAATCATAATTCATTTATTTTAACATCATTCTTGTTATCAAACCACATGCATTGAAAAAGCGGCACTTGTGATGTTGTATAATCCAACTCCCATATTTTACTTATGATGCCAATGTATGACATATTTACATAAAATGGATTTCATTCCATGGTTCCAAAAACATGCATTGTTTCAAACACAAGTGTAACTCCACTATTTTTCACGGTATTGTCTTCAACATATCTATTTGTATATAATTTATAACCCTTAATTAAATTACCATTGTAAGAAAATACATGCACATGTGGTCCTCTAGCTGACCAACTAAGTTGTTCTGAAATTCAATCCGAATTTTTTTCTGAGTCGTTAAAAATATAGTCCAGAAACCATTTTATAAATTTTATATTATGCATATTTGATATCCATATTAATTCCATTGATGGATTAAAATTCCTAATAATTTATTTTTGGGTTTCACAATATTTGGAAACCTCCCAACTATTATGAAAATTTTAAATTAGGTCCTGTTTCTAATCTACTATATTGATATTGAAAATATCTCTTCCAGAAATTCCTTCAACTATAAGAATCCCAGTGTGATGAGATTTCGGTAAAATAATGATTTCTACACTAGATAGGTATTCGATATAGAAATCAATGGATTTCTAAGAAATATATTTCATTATAATATAACCGTCTGATGAAATTTGATTTTTGACATACTTTTTCAAAATATTTATATTCCGTTCACTGGGGTACATCCATCTATAGTGTATAGGACCACATAATCTAATCACTCTCACTATGTGAACCATAAATTGAACCATTATATCAAAGAATTATAGAAGAAAAAAAACATTTCCATTTTTATAATATGATGACAAGAACTCTTTACATAGAAATAAATTTGGCCAAATCTTTAAAATTACCACATATAACGTTGAAGAAGAAACAAAACATGGTTAATGAATGAACGAAATTCATGGAAAAAATGCAACATAAAGCTATAAGAATTAGAACTTGCATCAAAACATGACAAACATTTGATTTAAGACCCTTTAACTTTAAATTACTTTTTGACATGAGATTATTGATATTTGATGAATACACTTATCAAACACTTACTACAATAAAGAAGTTTCAAAAATAAAATATATTCGTCCCGTAAAGAGTGTAAACAGCTGGAGGTAGAAAATTTCTTTTTTCACCATTCACTGGCACCAACTCTTCTTATATTCCCATGTGATCTATGTCCAACCTAACATTAATATCATCCTTTATTTTTTCTAGTGCATCAAGGAATGAACTAATTGAACTATCACATACATTTTTTTTCAACATTATTAACATCAAGAAAATTGCTAACATGCATAGAATTATAGTATGATAATTCAAAAAAAACTAGTCTCTTTTTTAGAATTGGTTTTAGTATGGATTTTCAAAATAAATTTACCAAAAGTAGTTTCCACATCATTTATATTCTCAAATAGTTGATCACATATTTGTGGAGACATTGTTGTACTTTCTTCTGAACTTCCATCAAATGATGTCATCCAAGAAAGGTACTTATCCCATTGGGGTAGAAATCTACAATTTCCTTTAATCAAAGTCTTTGATAAATGTTTCATCCTAATTAACTATGTACCTTATTCACAAATGAGACACCCTTTAGTTATTTTAATAATATATTCTAAAAAATTTCCATAAGTAGGAATGCCATTTATCATCCCATACAACATGTCTCTCAATGAGAAATATTAATTTGTGTAATCATCGTACATCATAACACCTGAATCATCTGCACCTCAATACGATTTACAGTTTGGATGGTATAACTCAAAGCATCACTTTTTTATTTAAAATTCACATTTATTTAAGTAAAAACAACAAGTGACATATTGAGAACTGATAAAATGTATTTTTATTATTATTTTTTATTTTAGGAAAATTATCCATGAGCAATTTTTTATGTGTAAGATTCAACCACACCTCAAAATGACGCATGGTGAGACCAGTATGACACCAACTATGTCTTTTTATTTAAAATTAACATTAATTTATGTAAAAAAGAACGAGTGAAATACTGAAAACTGTGAAAATAGATTCATATTAATTTTATACTTTAGGAAAATGATCCATGAGTCATTTGTGACATGTAACTTAATATAATGAACAGTGTTGATGTTATAAATCAAAGTTGCCCTTTTAATTTACAATAGAGATGAATTTAATTAAAAACAACAAGTGACACACTAAAACCCGATAAAACACATTCCGATTGTTTTAATATTTTTTGAAAACTATATAGTAGTCATTTCCTACATGTAGAGATAATCCTCACCTCAATATGACACATAGTGTGTCTAGTTTCACTCAATGTGTCGCTTTTTTATTTAAAGTTGACATTAATTTAAATAAAAAAGTGACATTCTAAAAATGGAGGAAACAAATTTGGATTATATTTATTTTTTAGGAAAATGATCTATTAGTGATTTGAAACATTTATGGATCATACATACCTCAATATGAATCACGGTCTAGTCGGTATAACTCAATGTGTCTATTTTTATATAAAATTGACATTAATTTACGTAAAAAAAATTGACATACTGAAAACTAAGATAATACATTTGGATTGTTTTTATACTTTAGGAAAATGATCCATTAGTCAATTGTGACGTGTAGTAATCAACCATACATCAATCCAATGCATGGTGTGACCAGTATGACTAAAAGTGTTTGTTATCAGTTTAAAATTGACATTTTAGTTCAAAATGTTTCACTCACTGGAAACCAAGAAAATACACTCCAATTCTATTAATTACTTAGTACATCAGTTCATATGTAATTTTTGATGCGTATGAAGCTGTCTCACATAATACTGATGCACGATAGGACTGGTATGACTCAAAATGCATGTTTCCAGATTGAAATGATATTTCAGTAAAAAATCACAACAAACATACTAAAAAACAAGAAAACACAATCAGATTGTTTTGATACATTACGAAAACAATCTACCAATAATTTTTGATAGGTAAGAATCTTCAGAACCTCAATACGATGCATGGTTTGGGAAGTATTACTCCAAATGTGTCATTATTTAAAATTGACATTAATTTTAGTAAAAGTAAAAGTGACATAATCAAAATTGAGCCAACACATTCAGATTATATTTCCATTTTAGGACAACAATCCATAACTCATTTGTGACATGTATGAATCAACCCCACCTCAATAGGATGCATGGTATGACCTTTATAACTCCAAATGTTTTATTCTTATTTAATATTGATATTTTATTAACATGTTATTTCATATTAATGATTAATATATTTATTTATAGTATAAATAATATAATATTTGTTTTATTATATATGTGGAATATTTTTCGCATGTTGAGATGATTTTTTCAGTAACTGATACCATGGGAGGAAATTTTTGAGGGGGTATCATGGGCGTCAAAATATGAAATATTAATGTCTTACAAGGTTTTTCTCGACATTTTTAAATGTAATTATATAAAAAAATTTGTTTAAAATCTAAATAGAATTGTATTTTTTCTATATTCCATGGGTGGAAATTTTTATATTGATGATGTCAATTAAATGTATATAGAAGGTTAACTTCTGAATATGTTGTTTAAATTGTTGGTTTTCTTCTAGGTGTGTTGTTATATATACAACTCACCATTTGAAACTAGGGCTTTATCAACACTAAAAGAACTGATGTAACATCCCTGTTCCGGGTGACACTCAACGGGTGCCCCGAACCCGGTTCCCCGCATGACCTCAAGAGAATTTCCCCAAATGCCAGAGGCTGCCGACTAGCAGTGAGGGCCCAGGTCAAATATTGGGGAAACTATGCCCTCATTGTCAAAATGTAGCACAACAGAATAATGTAAAACACAAAAAAACATCGGAAGCAATAAACCATACACAACTGAATATACAACATCAGTGGATATAACCAAAAGTATATAAATAATGATTCTACATGTCTCAAGTTCTATGAAAATAGCCAGAACATGTTATACATGAATAAAAAACAACAAAAACATAGTACAACAAATCAATGAAAAATAGCTGGCATAAGCATCGCGAGCCTAGCCTTAGTCCCATGCCCTCCTAATCCTCAGCAGCAAACATGTGCCAATATAAGGACTCTTTCCCCTATCCACACATGAAGAAACATAATCTGTTTGGGATGAAAAGCATGACCCATACAGCGTGTGAGAAATAAATTCCCAGTAGGCACCCACCGAAGGCCTGTTCCCAACTGTGTGAAAACATGCAACAATAGTGTGCAGTAATAAAATGCAATAATGTAATCGGTACATAATGTAACGAACTTAACCAGTTATATTGCAATTTTAATATCCATTTTAATCATTTAATTTTAAAATATCACCATAGTGAATATTCTATGTAATCACTAAAAGTCCGCTGATGCGTAAACCCACACCCTCATGTAAAGAGTATCCAACACAAGAATATGCCCTCAAGTATAAACGATTTTTCAGACAAGCATAGGTAGTGTCGCCCTCCGACACAGATTCAGTTTCCCACATGCACAGAATAAGTTTCTCTCAGGCCGAAATAACTACTGCCCTCAGGCTAAATAGTGCAGTTCCCACAGGCTAATCACAACAATGACCTCATGATAAATAGGTAACCAGGCCATTCCTAACATGTAAACAAAAAGTAAACTAGCAATTCCCCTCAAGTCGTTTCTATAATTACTACTTTAAAGGCATACCCTCTAGTATCCTAGCCAAACGGTTAAATAGTGGGACACACCCCCGGGGTGGTTCCAGATCCTAGAAACAATCCCAAATAGTAGTTTTACACATTAACTTTATAGCTATATTTTGTTAATATAGCCACGGACTCAGCCACATGACACCCCATCATGGGTTCATGGCATAAAAATGCACAAAACAAATGACAATTGGAAAATTTAACACAATTCCACCTACCTTATATGCCAACGAGCACTATACACAAACATCGACCTCAGAAACGCCCAAGAACGACGTAGATCTTGGGTAAGAAAACATTCATTCAACCTCAAATAACTCCCTCTAGGGAAAGAATTGGTATGAAACACTCCTGGAGAAGAGAGGTCTTACCCGCGTGGTTCAAATGAGATCGTCCGATGCAGAATCAGATTCTAGACGAACACCCGGCGGATCTTCAAAGGTTCAGCTGTCCTCTCCCACTAATTCATCCATTTCTAAGCCTTCCCGGTAAACATGGGAGGATACTTCCCGATTTAAGCAAAAAAAACAATGTACACAACGTGTACTTCCTTCATTTAACTTTTCCTCTGGCGGCACTGCCATACTGTTCACCCGTCGACATGAGTGCACGGCATGTACTTCTGAGTACATGGCGTGAACTGTCGCCCAGCTGGCAGCTGCTCCACTGCCTTACTATTTTGGCCTACCGAATGACTAAACGGCGTGTAAAGGACCACTATAGGACATGTAGTCGGTTCCTACACCGTTCGTCACCGACATGGATACATGCCCCATGTACTCATCCCTACCTGTCCAGAAGTACACGATGTGGAAAAAGTACATGGAGTGTACTTCCATAATTTAGTATTTTTCACCAGTTTCCATATTTTATAAAAAACATAAGGAATAGAGAAATAAAGAAGCACGTACCTCAATGATAAGAACCTGGTTCTTACAAACTTCCCCCCTTATAGCAATTCGGCCCCGAATTGCCCTTCCAAGGGTGGAGAAGCAATTGCCGTGAACAATTTCGGCCACTAAGCACGTACATCGGCCTCCCACTCCCAGGTCTCGTCCTACACTCGGCCATGCTACCATATCACCCATACAAGAGGAACTAACCGGCCTTGGAGAACCTTCGTTCTCTTGTTAAAGATATGAATCAGTTTCTCCTCAAAGGACTCATCTGCCTCTAGCTCAACCTCCTCATGCTGAAAGACGTGAGACGTGTCTGAATGATAGCGACGCAACGGAGATAAGTGGATGTAGTCGTGCGTGGCTCGGCACCATGTTGGTAACCGCAATCGATAAGAAACCATCCTGACTCTCTCCAGAATCTCAAATGGTCCCACATACAATGGTGACAGTTTACCCTATATCCTGATCTGCTTGTGTCCAAGCATCATCGAAACATTTAGAAAACCTGATCCCCTGCCACGAACTCCAAATTTCCTCTACGACAATCATGCTAGGACTTCTGACGAGACTATGTGGTAGACATCTGCTTCTGAATCAACTAGACCTGCTTAGATGTCTCCTGCACGAGTCGTGGTCCCAGTAAAGCTACCTCCCTTGCCTCTAACCAGCACTAAGGTGACCGACATGGCCTACCATATAATGCCACATATGGTGCCATCCTAATAGTCGCCTGGAGCTATTGTTATAGCCAAACTTGACTAAGGGTATATTCTTCTCTCAAAAGCTTCCAAAATCATGGACACATGCACACAACATGTCCTCTAGCACCTGTATCGTACGCTCTGACAGGCCATCTATCTGAGGGTGGTATGTGGTGCTCAGATGCACCTGTGTACCCAGTGCCCTCTGAAAACTCTGGAAGAAATGAGATGTAAAGCAATCATACCTATATAAACGATTCAACAAGGGAACCCATTAAGACATATGATCTCTCGGATATACAATTTCCCAAGATCGTCAACACCGAAAGTCTCCTTGATTGGAAAGAAGTGAGATACCTTCGTGAGTCTGTCAACAACAACCCACACGATATCATTTCCATGAGGTTACATCGGAAATCTAGTCACTAAATACATCACAACATCATCCCATTTATATTCCGGAATGTGTAACTGCTGTAACAGTCTGGCAGGCCTCTGATGCTCCGCCTTCACCTGCTGACAGGTGGTCATCGCGTAACAAAACCAGCTACATCTCTCTTCATGACCAGCCACCAGTATTGATGTCTCATGTCACGGTACATCTTGGTAACCCAGGGATGAACTGCCGAAGCTGAAGCATGAAAGTCCCGCATCAGCTCCTTGCATAGATTCCCTGGAACCCACACACGTCCATGGAAACGTAAAACCGAATCATCACCTATCGTCCAACCAGGAGGAGGGTACTCACTTGACACTGACTCCCGTATAACTGGTCCTTCTGAATATAATAGTTGTCTCATTCTCACTCTATCAAGAAGGGTAGATGTCACAGCTAAAGAGGAAATATAATTCTGCCCTCGACTATCCTGAACCTTCAAGTGAATCACAGAGAACAAAGTCATGAGCTGCCACTCGCCACTGGCCTCCAGCACTGCCTGTATCTGAGTCGTCCTGCTCAGTGCATCAGCTACTACATTACCATTATCAGGTGTATAAGTTAGCTCAAAACTGAAGGATTGTAGGTATTCGACCCACCTTTTCTGCCTCAGATTCAAGTCACGCTGAGTAAATATATACATGAGACTTTTGTGGTCAGTAAAAACCACAAAATTTTATCCCAATAGATAATGTCTCAAAAAACGCAACGCATGCACAACTACAGCCAACTCGTGATCATGTGTTGAGGAATACCTCTCATGTGGCCTCAACTTCTGAGACCCGTATTCCACAATTCGGTCTCCCTGCATGAACACTACTCACAACCCAATACCTGATGCACCACAGTAAACTATATAGCTCTTCCCTGGCTCTGGGAGTATTAGGATCATTGCTGATGTTAACCATCCCTTCAGGTCCTGAAAATCTTTCTCGCATGCTTCCAACCAGACGAAATTCACACCCTTATTAGTATGACCTATCAACGGTGCTGCTAAGCTGGAGAAGTCCTGTATGAAACATCTGTAGTAACCATCCATCCCTAAGAATCTCCGTATCTCGAAAACGTTCTTAGGATGATCCCAGGAAACCACTACTCTCACCTTCTCTAGGTATACTGAAACTCCTTCCTCCGATATGATATGTCCCAGGAAGTGAATCTGGTCCATCCAAAAGTTGCACTTTGAGAGCATATCATATAGCTGATGCTCCCTCAGTGTACTCAATACGATCTCAATAGGGGTGGCATGTTCATGTCGAGTGTGAGAGTAAACCAAGATTTCATCCATGAATACTACCTCAAAATAATCAAGATACGAATGGAACACACGATTCATTAGATCCATAGAGACTATTAGAGAGTTTGGGTGTCTGGACGGAATAACTGTATACTCATATAGACCATACCTCCAACTAAAAGTTGTGAGAGGTATATAAGATGGTCTCATGCACAGATGATGATATCCTGATCTCAGGTCAATCTTCGAGAACACTCGTGCTCCACGAAGCTGATAAAAAAGATCATCAATTCTCGGTAAGGGATATCTGTTCTTAACCATCAACTGGTTAAGCTTCCGATAATCCACGCAAAGTCTGATGGTACCGTCCTCCTTCTTCGCAAATAGGACAAGAGAACCCCAAGGAGAAGTATTGGGTCATATAAACCCATTGAATACAACTCCTCCAACCGCCTCTTTAGCTCTTGCAACTCAGGTGTAGCCATCCTCTATGGAGGAATGGACATCGGTGCTGCTCCTGGAAGAATCTCAATGGATAAATCATCCTCTCGCTCGGAAGGTAGACCTGAAATGTCGTCTGGGAAGAAATCCCAGAAACGATCAACAACTAGAGGGAAATCCACATGACAAGTCCCCTGATCATCCAGATATAAGCTCGCAATCTGGGTTGTTAATCCACCTTGACCAAAATGATCTAGTCCAGCTCGACTCACTTGAACATCCCACTCAACCTTGAATAAAACCTATCCGCCCTCTAGTGATGTGAAAATCACCCTATGATGATAGCAGTCTAGAAAGGCTCGGAAGGGAACCAGCCAGTCTATCCTGAGAATGACGTCACAACTCGAAACTATGTGTAGAACCCGTAACAAAAAGCACTGAAGATAATAAAGAAGCTACTAAAATAGTATCTTTGACTGTTGAAGGTCTGGGATCCTACTCATGCTGGGTCTATTGAACCGCATATACTTGGAAATTTTCGCAGCCCTACGACACATCATGGCCACTCTGAGTAGTCCCGCCCTGCTACCTTTGAGATCCTAGTGTCTGGCTACCATGGCCACAACCACCATCCCAGCATGGACGACATGACGTATTCCAAATCCCCAACTGGTAAGAGGCTGCTGGTCCTGCTCCCACACGAGGAGTCTACACAGAACCCCTCTCACTAGGAACTGGTGAAAATGCCCTGCAAAAGTGCTATAGATGACCCATCTTTCCGCAAGCTCGGAACTCCACTGGATCATGTAGACACTGTGGCCTCTTGTACCCCTCTCTACCACACTGGTAGCAAATGACATGGCCACCTCAAATATTCTTCTGGCTGGTACTACCACCCTGAGAGAAGTCTGCATGTCTCTTCCTATTACCAAAAGAAAAAGATCCAGTAATTGGTGCTGAACCGCCCTGGCCCACACCACTAGATTATCGAAGGTTCCTCTCTAGGATCAGCGCTTGGTTCACAATATCATGTATAGTATGCAACCTGAATACATTCACCAGCGCTCGGATGACATGCCGAAGACCATCCTTAAAATTTCTGGCTCTCAACGTCTCATCACCCACCAGCATTGGTGAAAAGCGCTGATGATCGGTGAAACAAGCAGAATAGTCCATCACCGATATAGTACCCTCATGCATATTCATGAACTCTCGAGCTCTGTATTCCCTCAGCGTCTCGGGAAAGTAGAAGTCATATAAGACTGGCTGAAAATCCTCCCATGCCATGTCCCTATGATGCTCTGACTGGGTGGTAACATCCCACCACCTCTTGGTGGAATCAGGCAGCATATATGTTGTGAGCACGACCCTCCGCCCTGGAGGCATCTAAAGATGCTCTAAAATAGTGTGCATCGACCCCAGCCAAGACTCTGAAGCCTGTGGTCCGCCATCCCCTGAAAACATAGGCAGATGCTACTGTTGGAAGATATGTGTCAGCTCATACATAGATATGGCAGCCGGCTGTGATCCCTGAAGTGTCTACATGAACTGCATAAAGCCTTCACAGAACTACGCCTCCATGCCTGTGTCTGGTATAATGGCTAGCGCTGCATCTGGCTCTGCTGGAGGATCAACTGGTAGCCCATGTCACGCCATTTCTGGTGTATACTCATTGCCACTTTCCTGGAAAAAAATGTGTTGGCATCTAGGTGGCATGACACTACAAGGTAAAAAACACACCTTAGAACAATATAATCATAGACCGAAGATGATGAAATGAAAAAATGGAACATGAGGAATAAGGAATTAAAAATTTTCAATACAAGACTACACGACGTGTATACTGACTACACGACGTGCACTTGACTTCCCTTCCCTTTCCCGAGTCCTTCTGCACGGCAAAGCCACACGACTCCCATTTGAACAAAAACTACACAGCGTGTATTTCATATACACGGTGTGCATAGTGTTACATACAACTGCTCGCGTCGTCTGTGACACGACCGCGTATTTTTCTTGACACTACATGACGTGTTACACCCGCACACGGCGTGTACACCACCCCGTTTTCTAGTCACACATATAAGTCCACACGGTCTGTCCTCAGACAAGACTACACGGCGTGTCCCAAAGGTACATGTCGTGTTCATGAAACGGTGACTCTGACCCCTTTTGTTAGTTACACGGCCGAGTCCCCAGGTCACACTACACGGCGTGTCCATCATTGACACGGCATGTTCTGTACAGGAGTTCACCGACCTGTGTTGTTAGTTACATAGTCGGACTCCGGGTCAACACTACAAGGCGTGTATATGAGCTACACGGCATGTTCGCACCATGGTCTTCCCTTCCCTGTGTCTCCGCCAACACGATTTATGACACAAGAAAAGACTACACGGCGTGTACTCAAAAAGTTCATTTTTCGTCCAGAATAGAAGGCCATATATGGAAATTTTAACGTTCTACATGGCGTGTATACTGGGTTTCCAAACAGTATGCCTCAGAAATATCTCCAGAACCCAAAAAATACTGAAAAACAACACTTATGTGTTAAATTTTGACCCATAAGGGACCATAATACCCACGAATCAATGTTTGACATCTTATCTGTGTTATAACAAAATAAACAGTCAATGATCCACCAAATTCAGATAAATGGGGGACCATACTCCCCAAAAACCAAAGTGTGTAATTCATTCAATATCCCGGCTCATTCTAAACTACCCTATCACATAGCAGGTAATTATCAAGCAGCTATCAAAATAGCATGCTTTAATTGCACAACAACTATAACAACAACATTCAATTTCTAATGCACCTACATGGCATGGAAACTATGCATGGCATGTGATATCTAGAATGTGTCTATATGATGCATGAGATGGAATCCCCTCATCTCATCGGGTTGCAACTAAATAGAACCCATTGATAAAACATTACAGTGCAATCACAAATGCATCAACCTAGGGAAAAATCATATCAACAGTAAAATCGCAAAATTACTAAAATTGCAGTACGAGGTAAATTGGATTTTCCCTGTACATGGGTTAGCTATGCCTGAGAACATATTATTACAAAATATCGTTCCCTTATTATCCCTGACTAAGGATCCAAATAGTGAGTCAAAGAAAATATCCCCTCTGATAAAACTTTGTAACATCCCGGTTCTGGGTGCCACTCAACCGGTACCCCGAACCCAGTTCACCCTGTGACCTCAAGTGCATTTACCCAAATTCCATAGGCTGCCGACTAGCTGCGAGAGCCTAGGTCTGATAGTGGGGAGACTATGCCATCAGTTGTCAAAGTGTAGCACAACAGAATAAAGTAAAACATACAAAAACCACAGAAGAAATAAACCATACACAACTGAATAAACAACAGCAGTGGATATAACCAACATTATATAAATAATGTTGCTACATGTCTCATGTTCTATGAATATAGTCAAAACATGTTATACAGGAATACAATACAACAAAAACAGAGTATAGCGAAACAAAAAAAACATCTTGCAGTGGCATCACGAGCCTAGGCTCATTCTCATGCCCTCTTACTCCTTAGAAACAATCATGTACATGTATAGGGACTCTTTCCCATATCCACACCTGTAGAAATGTAATATGTTTGGTCCGAAAAGCATAACCCAAACAGGGTGTGATAAATAAATTCCCAGTAGGCACCCACCAAAGCCCCGTGCCCAACTGTGTGAAAGCATGACACAAAAGTGTACAGTAATAAAATGCAAAAAAGTAAGCAGTACAGAAAGTATCTAACTTAACCATTTATATTTCCATTTTAATATCCATTTTAGTCATTTAAAATTTTAATATCACCACTATAAATATTCTAAGTAACCGCTAAAAGTATATTGACGCGTAAACCCCTACCCTCATGTAAAGAGTATCCAACACAAGAATCTGCCCTCATGCATAAAAGATTTATCCCTTAGGTGTAGGTAGTGTCGCCCTCAAGCACAGAATCAGTTGCCCACAGGCATGGAAGAAGTTTCCCTCTGGCTAAAATAACTATTTCCCGTGGGCTAAACAGTGCAGTTCCCATGAGCTAATCACTACAACGCCCTCAGGAAAAATAGGTAATCAGGCCATGCCCAACATGTAAACAAGTAGTAAACAAGCAATTCCTCTCAAGGCAATTCTATAATTACTACTTTAAATGGATAACCATTGGTATCATGTCCAAACAACTAAATAGTGGAAGACACCCTCGGGGTGGTTCCAGATCCAAGCAACGATCCCAAACAGTAGTTTTACAAATTATTCAATTACCTTTATAGTTCTAGGTAGTTAATTTAGCCACGACCTCAGCCACACGATACCCCAACATGGGTTCATGGACCAAAAACGCACAAAACACATGACAGTTGGAATATTTAACACAAATCTACCTACCTTATATGCCAACAAGCACTATAAACGAACGTCGACTTTCGAAACGCCCAAGAACGACATAGATATGAGGTAAGAAAACATTCATTCAACCTCAAATAACTCCCACTAGGTAATGAATTGTTAAGAAACACTCCAGGAGAAGAGAGGGCATACCCACGCGGTTCCAATGAGATTTTCCGTGGCAGAATCAGATTCAAGACGAACACCCGACAGATCTTTAAAGGTTCGGTCTTCCCCTCTCACTCCTTCCTCTGGTTCTAAACCTTCCCTATGAATAGGGGAGGCTACTACACGATTTAATAAAAAAGAAGTACATATCGTGTACTTCCAAGTACACATTGTGTACTTCATTCATTTAACTATTCATCTAGTGGCACCGCCATACTGTTCACCCGTCAACATGAGTACACGACATGTACATCTGAGTACAAGGCATGTACTATCGCCCAGGTGGATGCAGCTCCACCGCCTTACTATTTTGTCCTGCCGACTGACTACCCAGCATGTAAAGGACACTAAACGGCATGTAGTCTGTTCCTACACCCTTCCTCTCCAACATGGCTACACGCCCCGTGTACTCATCCCTATATGGACAGAAGTACATGGCATGTGGAAAAAGTACACGGCGTGTACTTACAAAATTTAGGAATTTTCCACATTTTCCATATATTATTAAAAACCCTTAAGGCAAAGAGAAATAAAGAATCCCATACAACTAAGATAAGAACAGGGTTCTTACAACTGATAAAGTCCCCCCTTATCATTGTTGCAATTAACAGTTCTTTTTTAGTGTTGTTAAAATCCAATTTTCATGTTGTGAAAGGCCATATGTGTAGTAGTGTTTACCACTCGTCCATCTAGTTTGGTTCTCCCTTTAATGATATATATATTTATTTATATATATATTTCATAATATTTATTCCTAAATTAATATATATTTATATTAATATATATGTGTAGATTTATTCATATATTAATATATATATATATATATTAAAATGAATAGTTAGTTATATTTATATATACTTATATATATATATATAGTTATATTTTTTTATTCGTATATTTATTCGTATATTAATATATATATAAGATTATTTTTAAATACATTTATAAAATAAGATTTATGTGTGTGTAAATAAATAAATAAATACATACATACATATATACAACATACACAAACACACATATATATTTATATATATATTATATGTGTATCTGTACGTATAATTATACATAGTTATATATATTCAAATATATAATAAATTAATATGTACATGAATATGGTAAAATATATTGATAATAAATATCAGTTTATTAATAGAGACACACACTAATATATATATATTGACACATACAAATTATATAAGTATATAAATATTCATATATTTGTGTTTCAAATAAAATTGATATTCGTTTTAATTTAGATAAGGCTTATATATTGTGAAATATATTTTATATGTAAATATGTTTTATTATTTATTTATAAAATTAAATTTTTATTTGTGATTATATAGAAAAATATGTATATATTGTTATATATTTTGTTATAAATAATAGTAAATTGTGAAAAATGATATAATTTCAAATCCATAATATCAATATGAATGTAATCCCTATGAATAAATTCAATCCCTACTGAAAAGGGAAACAATACACTCTTAAATGAGGCTGAAATTCCATCGAATGTTTAAAAATTTGGGTATCCAAACTAAAAACTCAGTTTTGTGGGTGCATTTAGCAATGTACTGATGAAACTCTCACATTAATTTTTTTTCATATTAATAAAATCAAGAAAATTTCTGACATAAAAACAATTATTTTATGACAATTGGAAATAAACTGATCACTTTTTCTACCAATTTTTATAAGGTCTTTAAAAAATTGTTTACCAAAACCAGTTTCCACATCCTTTAATTTCTCCAATAGTTGATCACCTATTTCTGGAGATGGTGTTCTATGTTCTTATGAACATTAATTGATTGATTTCATCCTAATAGGTACTTATCCTATCTGGGTAGAAATCTACAATGACCAAGAAACAATGTCTTGGGTGAATGTTTCAACCTAATTGATTATATACCTTGTTTGAAAATGAGACACCCTTTAGTTCCTTTAATTCTATATCCTAAAAAATTTCCATAAGTAGGAAAGTCTTTTATCATCTCTTACAACATGACTAAAAATGTGAAGTCTTTATTTATGTAATCATCATACCACATTACACCTAAATCATCCACACCTTAATACGACACATGGTGTAGCCAGTATAACTCAAAGTGTCTCATTTTTTAAAAAATTGACATAAATTTACGTAAAAACCCCAAGTGACATTCTGAGAACTGATAAAACATATTTTTATTATTTTGATATTTTTTTAAAATGATCCATGAGTCATTTTTTTATGTGTAGGATTCAACCACATCTCAATACGACACATAGTGTGATCGGTATGACTCCCAGTGTGACTTATTATTTAAAATTGACATTAATTTATGTAAAAAAAAGTGACATACTAAAAACCAAGAAAATGAATCAGATTATTTTTATATGTATGTAAAATGATGAATGGGTCATTTGGGACATGTAGAAATCAGTCTTACCTCAATACGACAGACGGTGTGGCCTGTATAACTCAAAGTGTCTCTTTTTATTTAAAATTTACACGAATTTAAGTAAAAACGAAATGTGACATTTTGAAAACAAAGAAAACACATTAACAATGTTCTGATATTTTAGTAAAACAATATATTAGTCATTTTTCGCATGTAAGGATCATTCACACCTCAGTAAGACACACGGAGTGGCCGGTATCACTCAAAGTTTCACTTTTTATTTAAATATGACATTAATTTAGGTAAAAACAACAAGTTACATACTGAATACCAAGAAAACGCATTCAGAATGTTTTATTTATTTAAGAAAATTATCTATTAGTATTTATTTTCATATAGGGGTCATTAAAACCTCAAAAAAATTAATGGTGTGTCCGTTATAACTAAAAGTGTCTATTTTTATTTAAAATTGATATTATTTTAAGTAAAACGACATGTGGCAACCAGAAAACTGACCAAATACATTCATATTGTTTTGAAAATTTATGAAAACAATCCAAAAGTCATTGGTGAGGTGTTGGAGACAACCACACCTCAATTCGACACACAATGTGACTAGTATGATTACAATTTTCTCTTATTTTTTTAAAATTAAAAATTTAGTTCAAAACATGTTACTCACTATAAGACAAGAAAGCACACTCTAACTATCTTGATAATTTAGGAAAATTATTTAAAATTCATTAGTGAAATGTATGAATCAGTCTCACATAAAACCAATGCACAATACAATTGGTATGACTGAAAATGTTTGTTTTAAGTTTGAAATGATATTTTAGTAAAAAAACACAATAGAAATACTGGAAACAGAGAAAATGCATTCATATTGTTTTGATACATTACGAATGAAATCCATCAGTAATTTGGGACAAGGGAGGAATCATCTGCTGCTTAATACAATGCAAGGTGTGTCATGTTTAACTCTAAATGTGTCATTATATAAAAGCTGACATTAATTTTAGTAATGGATGAGGTGACATATTCAAAACTGAGAAAATTCATTTGGATTGTTTTGACATTTATGGACAGTGATCCATAACTCATTTTAATGGGAAGGAATCAATCCCACCTCAATAAGACTCACAATACGACTGGTATAACTCCAAATTTGTCATTTTTATTTAATAATGACATTTTATTAATGTTTTATTTCATATTAATTGTTAATTTATGTCTTTATAGTATTACTAACATAATATTTTTTTACTTATATAGGTAGAATTTTTCGCTCTAGTTGAGATGATCTGTTTGTAAACTGATACCATGGGGGGAAATTTTTGAGAGGGTATCATGGGTGTTAAAAAATGGAATATTAATGTTTTTGAAAGTTTGTTGGATAGTTATTAATGTATGTATATAAAAAAATTTGTTTGAAATGTAAATAAATTTTTTTTCTATATACCATGGGTAGAAATTTTTGATTTGATGATGTCAATTAAATATATATATCAGGTTTTTTTTTGGTGTTCTTTTTAAATTTCAGGTTTTCTTCTAGGTGTGTTATTATATAAACATCACACTATAGCTGGCTAAACCTTTATCAGTGTCAAAAAAGAGCTAATAAAGGCCCCCATTATCATCGCTATGATTAACAATGCTTTTATAGCATTGTTAAAGGCCATTTTTCGTGCTATGAAAGGTCATATGGGTAAAAATGTTTACCACTTGTCCATATTTTTTGGTTCTCCATTTAATGATATATATATATATATATTCTAATATTAATATTGATTTACATAAATTTGTATATATATATATTTATTTATTTATTAATTAATGAATATACATATATATATATATAGTTATATTTATATATTTTTATTTATATCTACTTATTTATATATATATGTTGTTATATTTTTTATCCATATATTTATTTTTATATTAATATATATTTATAATATTATTTTTAAATACATTTATAAAACATGTTTTTGTATGTGTGTGTATAAATATATAATTAAATATATAATTAAATATATACAAACATATATACAACATACACACACACACATATAAATATATTATTATAGGTGTATCTGTAAGTATAATTATACATATTATTATATATTCATATATATTATATATTAATATGTGTATTCATATGTTACAATATATATAGAATATATATAAGAGTTTTTTAATACACACAAACACTAATATATATATTAAACATGCACAAACATTATATATGTATATATATATTCATATATTTGGGTTTTAAATAAAATGTATATTTTTTAATATTTAGATAAAGCTTATATATTGAGAAATATATTTTATATGTAAATATGTTTAATTATTTATTTAGAAAATTAAATTATTATGTGTGAATATTTAAAAATTATGTATATATTGTTATATATTTTCTTATAAATAACAATACATTGTGAAAAATAATGAAATTTTAAAGCCATAATTTAAATATGAATTTAATACTTGTGAATAAATTCAGTCCCCACTGAAAAAGGGCATATAGACCCTCTAAAAATGAGGCTGAAATTCTATCAAATGTTAAAAAATTTGGGTTTTGCGACTTAAAACTCGGTTTTAGAGGAATTTTGGTACTATAATTTTCCTCAATCAATCTGTTAATGGGATCTCATATGTCACCAATATGTAGATCTAATCATATACTTCAATTTGATATGTAGTAGATCACAAATGGACGCCCGGATCAAAAGATATTGTCGTTTGACGTTTGAGTTACATTTTTAACTTATTTTAGATCTTTTATTAATTTTTCGATTTTTTTGTCTCATCAAATTATTATTAAATGATTATTAATTGATAGTAATTAGACAATTATTAATTTATAATATATTTTTAGATATTTTATAATCCATTTTTATTAATCATTATATATATTAGGTGTAATTGTCTATATATCTATACTTATCTGATACATTTTTAGAAAATATATATTATTTTTATATCAATATAAATTAAAATATATATTTATAGATTATTTTTAAAAGTTTTTTTAAAATATACCTTTTATTAGTGCAAGTAAAAAAGCACTAATAAATACCCCTCCTTTATCAGTGCTACTAAAAAAGTGCCGATAAAAGGGTACTTTTAACAAATCATTTTTAGCACTAGTTAAAGTAACTTTTATCAGTGCTTATTTTTAGCGCTGATAAAGGTACCCACATTATCAGCGTTTTTTAGCACTCATAATGTGTAGTGCTATGAAAAATTGTTTCTATGGTAGTGTCCCCAACCAAGCATCCTTTTTATTTTTCACATACCCAATAGAATATACTTTCAAGAAGCTACTATCATTTAGTTAATAGAATTGGGGCTGGTAGGATGACACAGAAAGAGTTGAGAGTCTTACATTTAGAATACATCATCATGAGATTATAAATAATATTATTTAATGTGATATGTATATGAAACATTCATATTTTTTATGGTTGATCCATATATTACATAGTTTGATGTGTACAAGACGATATACACTATTATTAGTATTGGGTAGATTGTTGGTGAGAGACAGTAACCGATTGTAGTTAATGTTTTTTTAAGATTTTTAAAATAATATAATTTATTTTTTTTATCATTTTCTTTCTATTTTTTGTAATTATAGGAGATATATTATTCAATGATTCCTCATATGTGTGGGAGTTAGGCTATGACTGATGGTGGGTACAAGGCCTCATGCGTGCATGTTTGGAAGAGCCAACTTAGTCGTGGGTGGTTGAAAAGTGGTATTTATAAAGACATGGTGATTGAAATTGGTTTACAATCGACACTGATTAGTTACTATGGCACATATGTGATGTCATCATTTAGCACCGAATGTAGTGCGTATGAGATCATCTTCCTTAACTTATGTTGTAATGTCCCAGACAATCCGTATAATTTTTTTAAATTATATGGAATTATTTCGATACCGCAAAATCTAACAGCGCATGATTCGAAGTCCTAGAGTGCCCTGAATAATCCATCAATGACTGTTTGAGTTTAAATTAGAGTGTGTAAGCAGTTTTCCTGAAAAAGTGGAATAAATATTAAACGGTAACCCGGATATGAAATTTGAGGGCACCATTGCGTTCAGGATGGCAGGTTTACTCTAGGTGTGACTTAAGATTAGTTGATTCTGGCCTCCTGTGAGAAAACCCAAAAATTGCATAACCGTAAATAAAATAATTAAATAAATTTTTTTATTTTTCAAATTCATATAACTCACAAATGGTATCTCAGATTGAAAATCCAAGAACACTGTTGTACTCATGAGGGAATTCTTTATAAAAGCGGATACAAACATTGGCCGGCACTGCAAACCAGTGAATGTTATTTTTTGGCCATAAATAAAATAATTAAGTAAAAATTACTTTATTTTAAAATCCATAACTATTAAACAGTAACTCAGATTTGAAATCTGAGAGTACTGTTGGGTTCGTTGGGGAGTGTTTCACTTAGGAAAAGCCAAACCCCGACGGATGCAGGTCAAGGGTGACTGTTATAATTTTTCCAAACTATTTTTTGAGTACATTCAGTAAACGCGTGAGTGGTGTTATATAAATTTTGAATCAGTGCTCGGAATTGAAATCTGAGGGCACCGTTGAACCCACATCACTGATATTCTCTTAAGAAAACCATCACCTTGACAGCAGTAGGTTGAGGGTGAATGTTGGTTTTCATGATTTTTGTGGGAGAGTTAAAAGAATAAAAATAAAATAAAGAACAAATTTTGTTTTTATTTTTAAAACCTCCTATTTGATGTTTAGTGGTGGGGACCACCCGAACTGAAAACCCCCAATTTAAATTCAAAGCTGGAGACCACCCGACCCATGAAATCTCCCTTTAATGGGAGATAACTCTTGGTTTTCCACCCATTGATGTGCCAACATAATTGGTTTATTAAATAAACTTATTTGGAACTTCACCATTTGGTTGGAGGATTGTTAACCAAAGGGAGAGATCTAGAGAACTTGGAAGGAGATTTTTCAATGAAGAACATCTTCTACAATGAAGGGTATCCTTCGGAATCAGAAAATGAGGAAGATGCTTGAGCCCAGATCGGAAACATCTGGTGGGAGCAACGGACGTCGACGTGACCATCTCATCAACATCATCTTCTTTCTCAAGCCACCTCCAAAGGAAAATTGAGGTAGGGGATTTTATATATGTTTGAATTTTTTTTGAATCTTCATATCCTAAATTCATGATGAAGATGGCCAAAAGAACATGGTCATCGTTCTGCACATAATCCATGATCCTCTTTCTTATTATTCTTTGCTCATTTTTTGTGCATTCTTCAATGCATAATAATAATTTGTGCTAGAAACACAAAGTTTTGATAATAATGATATATGGATGTGAATCCCTCAATGAAAGGATCACAAATATGCGATCGTTTTATTTTTTCAGTATTGGATCAAAGCCACAATGGCTCACGAAAGGAGGAGACCAAATATTTATTGGCGCAGGAAAAGAAATATTCTGTTGAGTGCGACATATGGACGTGGAGACCTCGACGTGAGGATAGCGAATATGCAATCATTATATTTTTTCAGGATTATAACAAAGATGCAATAGCCAACAAAAAGAGCGATGTGGCGGAGCAGGGCATTTTGGCGTGGCTGGTGCAGGTGGTGCGAGTGCAGCAAGTAAGGCCTAGTGGCTTCGGCCGACGACGAGGAAGATTTATGCATCGGCACGAGTAACCAGCGCTGAGGTGAAAGGTTTTGTGCGAGGGGGAGGCACATCAGATTCTTGGTTCGTGTACATGGCTGAAAAAATGTGGACAAATAAAATTAGATTGGAGAGAGGGAGGAATAGAAAGGAAATAAAATTAAAAGAAAAATTAATATAAAAAATAGATAGAGGTGCTATTTGAACCCGCGTTCACCAAAATGAGATACCCCTCTTGTGCATGAATCTCAAATGAGATTGGAGAGAGAATAATTCAATGAAATGAAATAATAATAATATAATAATAATATTATTATTTATGGTTGTTAAAATAGTAATTCATCTATAACTTATCTGTGTGACCTCGGTTTCATGAATCGTCAGTGGCACTGTGACCCTGACATCAAGAAGAAAATTATGAGTCCGGTATTGGAAGTATTTTTCTGGTTTTTGGATCGGGTACCTAAAATGCTCAAATAATAATAATATATTATTATTATTAAATCTTCAACCCTCCATAAATATTGTCTGTGACATCCCATTGACATACCGTCTGTGGTGATGTGATCCTGTCATTAAGATGGTCGATTTAAGTCTAATGTTGAATATTAAATTCTGGTTCATGGATCAGGTTCAAAAAACACCACATAACAATAATATTATTATTTTGGGATATTTTATTTGACATATCTCCCTCATACAGTGTCGAAATGAAGAACTACCCACAGAAATAGAAACCTTGTATCGAGACGGTCTATTTTTTATACCATAATTGAGTTTGGATATAGTTGGGGTACGTCCTGGTTGGATCGACCAAGAATCCAACCAGGCCCTCGAGACAAAAAGGCCAATAACATACAGACCGAACATCCGATTGATGCAATGTCTATTGTGTTGAGACCCCTTTTACATGGAAGTACTTTGGGATACTTAATCGTGGGACTCTGTGGTAGTTGGAGAATCAACCAGTGGCTTGAGGAGCAGACCCTCTCGGAGACAAGCGAGCTTAGTGTAGGAACCCTTTAGTTGGATATGACGATGTAATAGGATCCCGGGTGGGTCTAACGATGTACTGTGACAATGTACTAAGATCTAGTGTGGGTCTGACGGCCTACTAACGATATACTTAGATCCTATGTGGGTCTGACGACATACTGATTATGTACTTGGATCATGTGTGGGTCTGACAACGTACTGACAATGTACTGGGATCTTGTGTGGGTCTGACAACATACTCATGATGTACTAGGATACTGTGTGGGTCAGACAACGTACTGATGATCTACTAGGATCCTATGTGGGTATGACGACGTAATGATGATGTACTAGGATCATGTGTTGGTCAGATGATGTACTAGGATCCTGTGTGGGTCTGGCGAGGTACTAGGATCCTATGTGGATATGACAATGTACTACGATCCCCAGTGGGTCTAAAGATTATTTAGGATCATTTTTGGATCTTCCTCTTTACAGAGTAAAATGATTCAGCAGTTACATCAAAACATCTCTACAATTTTACCTATGATATAACGGTTGTGAGTTGAGTCTGTACCTTGTGGTATTTTTCCATCATGGTGATACCTTGGTGGTATTCTTCTATGTTGTGTACCTATGTGGTACTTACCTTTGTGGTATTTCTTCTTTTTTGGAACAGTTGAGCTCTGGGCTATTGAGTTGGAATCTGTGTTTCCTCATGATTGAGATGGGTATACTTGATAACTTAGTTATATGCATGGGAATATACCTATGTAGGTTTGTTAGTTGATTTCGTGATTTGTGTTTAATCCATTGTGGATTTTTTGAGGCTTTGAGGGTATCGGGGTTCCTACTGAGTATTGTTATACTCAACCCTACACGAGTTATGCCCTCACATTGTTGTGTTGGTTGCATATGACGGAAAATGATCACAAGAGTTGTCCAGTTTACTTGTACATTCTAGTTTCTTGTACTTTCTAGTTGGGCTTGTATTCTGACCCCTTTTACTTATTGTACTCACTCTATTTACTATTCAGTTTACCTTGTGTTTGTATCCAGTTGTGTGCATGGTTTTGTGCGTATAGGTTATAAAGGAAATGCCTTTCTGTTTTTAGGGAAATATGTCTTTGGTGCTAGTCTCCAGCAACTGGCCTATGGAAGGCGGGCTTTGAGTAGTCACGACACGGGCCCCGGTGTACGGGTCGTGACAAATTGGTATCAAAGGAGTCGGTTCTACCGTAGAACATAAGACTCAGATATTTTTAATGGAAATAGTATAAGTATAGTGAGTTTGGTTATCAGTTTAGGGAATCTAGTGTTGGTGTGGCGACTAACGTATCAATACCCTATGGCCCTGACTAATGATTTCTGACTTAGGGCACGAAAAAACTGATTGCGTGTGTGTTTTGAAAATTTTTCCTGTGTTTTATTTGAGTCAGTTCACCAGGTATAACTAAATGTCAATGGTGTACCTGTTCATTATTAGGATGTCACTGCGTAGACAACCAACTAAGATTCCTAAGAGAGTACACGATAACGTCCCACCGAGCGACGAGGCTTTGGTGTAGGGTCGTCTTACTATGGTGGTACCTTCGGGTGGTGTACCAGCACCACAATGACTCATTGGGTAGTAGTTTCCACCATCCACACTGGCGGATGGAGCATGATGACTGATCATATTTCATGTGTTCCAACACCAGTGGCCTCTGTGGTATCGAGGAGAGATAGATTATCACGTAGCTGAGGGCTGGCTAGAGGTGGTTGCTAAAGTCTTCGCCTAGTTGAGACACCGGTAGAGAAGATGGTGTTCTTAGCTACTAGAATTTTTCAGTGATTGACCATGAGGATTGTCCAGGTTGTGTTGAGGCTTCGTTAAGTGGGCCATTAGCCGAGATAGTAAATTCGGGTAGTGTGTCATCTATATCATTTCATGTTGGTCTAAAGTTCCAACTAGTGGTACTGGTAGAGGACACATATAGGCTTAGTTCCTTACGTGTGATTTAGAATCAGATACCCATCAGGTTCCGAGGCGAGCTCGACTAACAGGAGGCTGAGGACTGGCTTGAGGAGGTGGTTGAGAGTGTTCTAGAGCATCTATAGCATTGGCAGGATGACATGTTGGAAGCTGAGTATTCATCGAGGAGGTCCAATAATTCCTTGTAGTCGATGAATATTATATGATCAGTGCTTCATAGATTGGACCACTGAGCGGGGTGTCTTTAGGGACATCTGAGATAACACTATTCCTCTATGCATTCCTACTTATGTTAGTGTGCTAGAGAGAACCTTGGTGGTTGAATATTCTTGGGATGAGCGGATGCAGCCAATGAACATTAGTAGTGGGAATGTAGGAAACGGGTGCCAGTCACAGAGACTTGGGCATGTCAAATGTTTCAGGAAGAGGATATGATAGGGACAAATAAATCTACAAGGTTGTAGACATGGAAACAAAGCTAGGAGAGTAGCATGAGGTGGTGTACACATCGACATGTTACAAACCACCCCCTATGTGGTCCCCACCAGTCTTAGGGAGTTGGAGGAGAGGGAAAATGAGTAGCCTCATGCAGTCAAGGAGTGCGAGATGATTCGAGGTACGGTGTGTGTCTACTACTAGTTGTCTTATCAACATACATCAGCACCAATCATTCCTTCCTTTTGAAAGTTCCAGGCACATCGGATGATCATGGGTGGATGTGCCCACATGGATTTTTTTTCATTAGAAATGATCAATTTGGGATCAATTCGATGATAAAAACCAATCTCCATGGATCGAATTACAGAAATAGACAGAGAATATGGATGGTCCTGGAACCACAAATGAGGACCGTCAAAGGTTGATTATAATTTATTCAATTAATTGACAAGAAGTTCCTTTTTGGGTGTTCTTTCAATGTTGATATTCTTGATCACATTTCGATGTGATTCATCGTTGCGTCGTAGAATCCTATTGAAGACTTACTCTAGTGGTGATCCACACATGCACCAAGTTTCTCTGTATGTCGCCAAAGGATTCTTCGGGTGCTAGCGTGGAGAAATATTTGCTTGCATTGTCTGCCTTAGATCATTTTGATCTGATGTTGGAGGGTATCCCTTGGTCTTGAGAGAATTCTTTTTGGAAGGGGTTCTCTCAACCATGAGTGAATTCTACAAAAATGTTGTGCACAATGATTGGGAAAAAGTATTGGGGTTGTGAAGATATTCATAATAGGGTTTGAGGTTATAGAGTTATGACAATAAATAAATGTTTTACACAATGTATTTATTTCATTAACTCTTATTGAAAACCCCCATGTCGAATAAATAATTCCTTGACATGCGCCAATGCTGATTGTAATAAATATCATTTAATAAAACAATAATATATCCTCAAAATCCCGACTGGAAAACTATACGGCGTGTAATAATTAATAGACAGTGTGTACTTGTTTTTCTTAAAACTACACGGCGTGTAATCCTTAATACACAGCATGTAATTTTTTTTCATTTCCTTTCCAAATGAAAACTAAGCAGCGTCTAATAATTAATACATGTTGTGTACTTGTTTTCAAAATAAAAAATACTCGGTCTGTAATCATTAATACATGACGTGTACTTGTTTTCATTTTATTCTTCTTCCAACCATAAATCTATTAAGGCATCCTTGAATAATTATTAAACCACATACGAGAATAATATTTTTTCTACTTGAGATACTTGAATAGACATAGTTTGTGACCGTCTAGGCCTCTTTCTCGTTGGCATTATGCGGGCTTGCCTAAGGTCCAAGATTACTGTCTAGCAATTGGTCAAAGCGCCGAAGAGAATGAAGTTGATGACGCATTGACGTGTCACCTCATATGAATGCTTACCGTTTAATATAATCCCTTTATCTCAATATATCATCAATCAAGTTTGATTGTAGTGTCATAAACTTATATGCTTGATCTATCATTCTTTGACTACCTGAAATAAACCCTTCGTTACACCATGGGCATAGAATTTCATGTGATGGTTCTATTTCAATCAAAGGGTCGAGATATAAACTTCTATAAATGGAAGGGAAAAATCCTTCCTTGAATTATCAATTAACAACATGTCATTCATGACGCACCCAACATACCCTACATCCAGCCAACTGTCTTCGTGATGGTTTTCATCAGCAAATATAAGTGTGCGTGTCATGACATGAGTTAATGATAATATTCTAGTCTAGGGACCATTACACACACTCACAGATAGCAATGTATGACGACACCACGACATGTGAAATTACTACTGGCGTGTCTGTTCTCATAATCTCCCATCATGGAGATTACAAAGTGCAAACTCCATGAGAGGTAGTCTCGGCTTTTTATGAGTACTCGCACATGACGGTCTGTATACTATGTGTCTTATCATAGTATTTCATCCAACCGTAGAACTTTATTTAAGAATATTGATATATCATTTCATGGTTCTCATCATAGAAGGGATCTTCCATGACCATATTAATGCATCAAATATTCCAGGAAATTATTATATTATAATCGCTTATATTGAAGACTACATTGTCGGCTTCATCATGGGTCATGGGACTCTAGGAGACTACACCATATTTTTGATCTTTTCTAATGATATTCCACCAAAACATGACTTCCACCAGGTTCTAATAATCCATCTCCTTAAAATCTGAATCTTCATCATCAGGCGATGAGGGGTTTCAGAGAAGAGGGAAATTCAAGTTAGAGGCTTGCAGTTTGCAAACACAACCTCCACCCTTATAATTCCAATTAATATCATGGAATTACCCAACCCTATTTATTTAATGTTAATTAATTTATTAACTAAATATTAAAAAGATAGTAAAGGTATTTAATTTATATATGTATTTTTTAGTATTTTTCATATTAAATTTATAAATGATGTCTAAATTCTAATATAACTAAATTAATATTTATTAACTGAATAACGATTTATTTTAAAATGTTAATAAAATTATAAAATTTATTAGTTTTTTTGATATCAATTGCTTTTTGATTTATAAATAAATTTTCAGATTTAAAATAATAAATGTCTCTTTAATTAAGTCGGTTTGGGTAGTTAAAATTTCATTTCAAAATAAAATAGAATATAATTAAAAATAGTGTTTTAAAATATATATGTGTTAAATATGTGTTTGGGAATGAATAAATAAAATGAGTTAGGATTCGATTATCCCAAATTTCATGCATATTTGACTGGTCGAAATCTCTAATGTTGGGTGATTTTTATTGAAAATTTTAATCCAAATTAATAAAGTTGTATATTTTAATAATTTTGATGAATTTTAATTTAATAATGTATAATTGTTTTTGAGAATATTTGACTCGCATCTAATATTTAATGTTGATTTTAATTCAATAATCGAATGTTGACTTGTATCAACCTTTATACAACATTTATTGTATATATATATATATATGTATATATTTTCAATCTTTTGGTTTTTTATCTAACCATTCATAAATGGAAAATATTTTTTTATAGATATTTCCCCCAACGGGTGGGAAAATAGGTGGTTAACGTAACTATAATTTGAAAAATGAATAAAAACGAATAGGGGGGTTATACTAAAATGAGTATTGGATAGTAACAATTTATTTGGTTAATAATATATTTTTTTGGTCTTGATTAATAATTTTAATATTTGAAAACTAGTAAAATAAATTAATTTATAATTTTTTTATTTCTTCGTTAATTTAATATTTTAAATAAATTATAACACATATTATAACGAAAATACAATACATTTTTTGTTATAAATATATATTGGTTTGCAAATAATTTTATTGTATATAAAATTTATGGATTTATATATAAATTTGAGTAAATGTTCGACACAATTACGGTGGTTTTTTTAATAAAAATTATGGTTTTTTATTTTAGTATGCATTTTCCGATGATCGACCTCTGTACAACGGTTTTTACACCCAATAAGAACAATGTTTATCTTAGTAACAGTTCATAAAAAATTAAAAAAAAATTAAAATTTAATGATATATAATTCACATATGATAATTTATATTTTTAATTGCTATATATTTTAATGATTTTATAAGTTATAATACAAATTTGTTTTTTATTTATTATATTAAAAATTTTAAAATAATTATTAATAAAAATTTAAATTGTAATTAATAATTTTATTATGAATTTTAAATTAAAATTTTAATTAATTATCTCTATAAATTGTATTAACAGTTACTAAATATATTAATGATATCATCAGTTATTAATTTTCTTAATTATTTAAATAATTGTTAATAATTAAATCATTAAACTAAAATGTCCCTTTTATAAATAAAACACAAACATTGAGTCATACTAGTCACATCAGATGTTGCATTGACATGGATTCAATTACAACACATCATAAAAAAGTTATGCATCCACTGCTATAAAATCGTCATTTAGGAGTGGTTATTTTTTTATTTGGTGGTAGTTTAAACCGCTGCTACAGTTGATGTTGGCAACACACATTGGATCCTCCCATTCACTACCACGAATCAGGGTAAGGAATGCATCAGGTTTTTTCAATGCTAAGAAGAAAGCACAGATAAAAGGGGGGACTTTTTCAGTGATGGATATAAGTGCTGATAAATCTTCAATTTATCAATGTTAAAGAATCGTTGATAAAGGTGTAACCATTATATGCCCTTTCTTTAGAACTGATAAAGGGGGCCTTTAATTTTTTCAAAAAGACAATCCTATAACCTTAGATATCAACCAAAGGCACAGTGCATAATTCTGGAGGAAAAGACAAAATCAATCAATTAGACCCCCAATGATTACCAAAAGTAACAAAAAAATGAACCACTCGATTGCCCTATCTCCAAGTAAAGGGAAAACAAAAAGAAGCGAACAAAGGAATGAAAGGTCTGAAGATGTTTATAATGGAACAATAGGCTTGGATTCCACCTTCATCCTCTTATAGTGTGTTGATAATAACATGACAATCAGATTCGACCACAACATCCTTCCAGACAAGAGACAAGATGAACTGCATACCCTTCCAAAAAGCCACGGCCTCTACCACATGAGGATACTATTCCACAATGTTCGAGGAATGATGAGCCGCAATAATATAGCCAACGTGATCCTGGAGGATTGTCCAAAGGCCAATCAAACCATACCCATGGGTCGCTACATCAGTATTATGATTGAGATCACCCAAAGGGGTGAGCCATCTGATAGGTGGGGAATGAACTGGTGATGGTGGACGAGCCTCCTCAATATCCAACCACTAAGAGCCCCAGTTATGAATCATTTAAATACAAACCTTGTCATCTATAACAATTATCTCAAAAATAAAAGCATTTTGGTAAAACTATATAATCTACGAAAAATGCTATTTTTAGCACTGATAAATTTTTTTAATAAATAATATTATTAATTTATATAAAAATATCACATTTATATTACAATTATTTATTATTCGTATTAATTAAATAAAAAATACATGATTATAATTAATATATATTTATTAATAATTAATATATATATATAATGTTTTAAAAGAGTATTTATAATTTATAATTAAATAAAAATATATTTTAATAATTATAATATTATCATTAATTTTTAAATAATAAACATATTTATTATTTTTGTAAATTTTATAAATAAATATACTTTTTTTTAAAAAAAATATTTCTAATTATAATAATAATGAAATAAATATACATTAAAATAAATATATGCTTCCAATGAATTTGGTTAATAAATATATTGATGCCTGGGTATAATTGACGTACAAATATGTTATGAATTCATCCTGATTGTTCATTTATACATTGTAAATGTTAAAACTCACACGAATATATTTTTGATATCAATTAATGGACATGATATGTAAAAACTATGTTAGTGAGAGTTTTAATGTTGGTTACGCAATAAGTGACGCCAAAATGTGGGTTTAAACATCAGTTATCAAATAATTATTCTTCCCTCTCTCGTCAGATGGATTCATCCCCCTTAGGGTATTTTCAAAATTTATACTAATGCGACATTTCTAGGTGATGGATCATTTGACCTTGTGGCGGTTCTCTAGGACCATGTAGGCTCTATTATTTTGGCTCATCATTAATCATAAATTTATTGTTGGTCTCCTCCTGTAGCAGTGACCATGACTATATGTAAGGGTATGCAATTCATTTCATCTCTCAACTTGTGGTCAAATATGATTGTCATGTTATTATCGATGCTCTAGAGGAGGATTTAATAGGCCACCATTCCTTTTGTTCTATTATCAACATCATTAGAACATTGGTTCCTTTATTATATTCTTGTTGTTCTTCCTTTTTTGGGAGAGATGAAAATTGTGCGGCTCATTTTATAATTACTTTTGGGAGTTTTTGAGGATCACATTATTGTTCAGCTAATTCATACACATCCCAAAAACATTTGGATCTTTTTCCTACAATAGAAAAAAAAATCTAAATGTGTTTGATCATTTTTGAGTAGGTCAATTGTCCATTTTACTAAAATTGATGTATATTATAAATAAAAAAGATGCTCTTATAGACATAATGGTCACACTATGCCACATATTGAAGTGCAGAAGAATCCTATACATCCCAAATGTCTGAATAATTTTTACCCAAAAGTATTAAAACAATCTGAATGTATTTTCTCATTTTTCAGTATTTCACTTTTTTGTTTTTACTAAAATTAATGTCTATTTTAAATAAAAAGACGGACTTTGAGTCATACTGGTCACACCGTGCATCAGAATGAGGTGAAACTGATTTATAAACATCCCAAGTGACTTATGGATTGTTGTAATAATGTATTAAAACAATAGAAATATTTTTTTTTGGTTTATCAGTATGTCAGTTGTCTCTTTTAGTAAAATATCATTATAAACTAGAAACATGCACATTAACTAATACCATTCACATCTTGTATCTGTTTTACATGAGAAAAATTACTTCATGTAAAAAATTATTTATGAATAAATTAACTAAATTATTAATACAATATTAGTTTGTTTTATCAATTTTCAGTGAGGGACATATTTTGAAGTAAAATGTTGATTTAAAACTGATAAGAGACACTCTGAGTCATACTGGTCACACCATTTTTTGGATTCGTGTGTGGCTGATTCCTACACATCATAAATTAATTATAGATCTTTATACTAAATAAAAAAACAATTTTAATTCCTTTTTTTGGTTTTGTGTTTTTGAGTTTTATATTGTACTAATATTAATGTCAATTTAAATAAAAATACATGCATTGAGTGATACCGATCAGGTCAAGTGTCATATTGAGGTGTTTTTGATTCATACATGTCTCAAAGTCTCAAAAAATCTTAAATTCTAAGGAATCTTCCAGTATAAGAAAAAAAAATACTTATGAGGGTAATACTAAAAAGAAAAAAATTAAACATAAATATGAAACAATCCATTACTTCTATACAAGTAACATCTCCATGCCATTTGTATACATTCCATGATCAGGTATGATGCCCATTTGTTTATATGAAAAATTATATCGTCTTATATATATTATTTTTTTCAGCCGCCATAATAGTACTAGAAAAATATAAATACACAAATGATTAATAAATATTTTAAATAAAGTAGTAATTAACTTTGAAAATTCCTCTTCGGGGATTTTTTTAATGGAATATGATCTATATCATAAATGTACAAACATAATAACAAAAAAAATTTCCATTTGTTTACTTTAGACACTATAGAAAAATTGAGGAAAATATGTAATTTTTTTATATGTGTTTGGATTGTTAAATATTATTATATACACCTTGATAAATATCCAGTTGTAGAATTTGTCTGGGTCCTTGTGTGTAATGCTTGTCCTCATTCCATGATTTTGATGATATTTACACACCACCCTATAATAATAGAATCCTAATTAAAAAATAATATAATTATATGACTTGATGTTTAGTTAATAAATGTTTCATGTAGTGTATTAAAAAATAAAAAATGTTATCAGCTGTGGTCGTTTTGTAGAAAATCTATCTAGTGAATCCAACAAATTAATATTTCGAGTATCCAAATTGATTGTAATGAGAATCCGGTTTTTCCTAAAAACAAAAAAAAAATGAATAAGTAATGAATTAAATGAGAAATATATTAAATATGCTTAATTTTTAGCATTTTATGTCAATATCAATTATATTATGAATTTTATTTCATCCCTAATTTTTATATCAAACGATTTCCCAGGTTTTCCACTCTTTCATTCATTTGTTTGGATTCATTTTTTTTTGGTCTCTAGAGGTTAAATGAGGACAAACGGGTCCAATTTTTTATTGGTAAATCCATTGAATTGGTATTGATATATATTACTACAAAAAATATGAAATATATTTATTCATAATTAACATGGTATATCATCATTTGTAAAATTAAATCACGAAAACGTAGCTCATGTATAAATTTATAATTGAGGCACCTATCCATTCATAGTTGATAATTTAATCTGCATTATTAGAATGAATGTAGTCAGTAACATCCTCCCCATAAATATTTTCATCAAAATCAACTACATGACTTCTAGAACTTTGTATCTTTATATCCACATAAACCTTTAATGTTAGTAAATGTGGATATTCAATAGATGGGGTAAATGTGCTTTTGGAATATATTTTCAATCAGTTGGTTGATCCTATAAAAGGTTTTGAGACTAACTTTCGTTTCACCCCCATCCCATTGTCCATTTCAAATAGAATTCATCAGTTTAGTCATTTTTTCATTAATTATTAAATGTTTAGCATGAAATATAAATAGGAAATGAATACCTCTTTGTCGACATATTTTTTTTACAGTATTTGACGGCCATACGATGATTGTTCCAATAGTTGGTCAACCGTATGAATATCTTCCTTATCAATTGGAATAGGTTGATCAACCCTCAGATAATGGGATACACTAATCGACACACTCACAAGACCTATTGGAAGTGGTCTATTGTTTAGAACATCTTTTTGGATATTGAACATTGTAGCCCTCACTTCAAGGTGATTAGTGGGTGTTCATTGATAGAAATCACAGTCATTATCACCCTGAATAATATCAGCACCATAAAGGTATCAGTGTCCATATGATTCACATTTTATAGAAACAATTATTAGAACAATGATTATCTTTTACAAGACATGTTTTTGAGGGGAATGGCTCATCTCAATGCTGGTGGGTGTGGGGCGGGATATTCCGGAAATTTTTATTCTTGAGTTCTTTTTTATCTTCGCTTCTATCTATAAAAGCTTCTAGTAACTCTATATTATATAGGAATTTTTATTAAACTGTATCTATTATTTTTTTCATCTATTTCATTTCTTCATATTTATCCTCCTCTTGTTTTTTTATCAAAATATGTTTGTGTTGTCACCCCAAAACACGTACCTCTAATGTGACCATATTGTTCTGTCCACTATAAACACACAGATAGTAGGAGTTCATCTGATACAGATGTTGATGATTCATGTGACTAAGCTGGACAAAAAATATAGGAAAATAAGTAATCAATTTTATGTAATTTCGATTTAAATAAATTTATTTTATTATTTCATAATTATATATGTTTCCAACAATTTTTATGTATTTTCATTTATTAGTATCCCATATTTATTTTCACATGCCTCTTTCTACATCACATGGTGTATTTGGAAGTGGATTTAGATTTGGATTCATCAATATGCTTATACATAGAGGAACATAATTATTTTTTCGTTTCATGTCATATAAAAGTGTTACGATATATTTAAATTATGTACCATTTTTTTCAAGTGAAGTGTGCCCCATACTTGCTTTACGGTAGAGGTATGTCGATTTTTATGCCCCTAATCTATTTTCATCACTCAGTTCCAATTTCATAAATAAAAAATTGACACTCAATGTGATGAATATATTTATTTTCAAACAATATATTACTAGCCACAGTGTACATGAAAAGACACATCGATATGAAGTCAAGTAAACAAATCTCATGCTTATTCGGTTATCAGGTGTGCATACATATGTAGTGGGAGTGGGTTTATTTTCGTTTTGGCTTATTTTAGATGAAAACTCAGTAATATTGTGTGAAATCCTCTATGAATCCTTATATAATGAATTAATACATATTTATTATGGGACATATCTAATATAAATGAAATCTTCAAGGGATAGTGAAGAATAATTCATTGTTTCATTATTTTATTTTTTAGTAAAATAACGAAATGATATCATAAAGTTACTGTAATCGGTTCCCACAACAGTGTCTTCAGCACAGGAACAACATGGTGACACAAAATTACAAAAGTTTTCTTGCATAAACAAGTGATGATTCCAATGTAACAACTAAAAAATGACCATTTTGGAGTTAACATGCTGGCCCCATGCATTCCATCCGACCTCATTTTTTATGCCTTTCATTTTTTCCTTCATGATGTTTGCTAACACCATCAAAATATGGAGCACATATGTTTTCTACATCACTTGTCCTTCGTCACCTAACATTTCCTTAGATTCAACATCATCAATATGTTGTTTCTCTGGAGATGTAGCATTAGCATGTGGAGATGGTTTTTGAACCTCAATACTGGGGTCAAAAATAGATTGAAAAACCTATTATTCCTTGGGATTGGGATTCCCAGCACATGAAGACGTTCATTGTTCCTCTACAAAGAAAGCAACAATAGGTTGAAAGACCTACTGTTCCTCAGGATTGGGAGCACCAGCATGTGCTGAATTCTGACTGAATCTTCATTTTTTTCTATTTTCAAATAGCTATCTTTTTAGGTTTGTGAGAACCAAAAGACATCAAACCAATCACCCATAATCCAAAATCCAAAATCCAAAATCCAAAATCCAAAATAACCAGATCAAATAACACATATCACCTCAATCATTCTTCACGACCACATGAATTATTCTCTTATGATGTCCCCAAACAATGCAAACACACCCGATCCAAGACCCCATACTGAATCCTTCATCGGTCGCCAAAACCACGAATTCCATCACCAAAACATGGTCCTCCACTCAAATCATACCATCTCACACAAAATCGTGGATGAAAATAGAATCATACTTATCACTAAAACTGAAATTCGCCATTAAACTTCACCAAGAAAACCCAATGCATCTCGTCCATGTCGTTGCTGCAACAATGTTGGATCTGAACGAACCACAAAACAAGAACCCAGAATCACCATGCTCCAAACAGGGCTCAGCCACACCCATAGACAAATCACACGGGAAGAAAATCAAAAAGAGAACAAAACCCCAACGACAGTCGCGACGCCTAGCTGCAAATCAGAGCCAGATCCTATCGCCGCCTTCTCAAACTCACCCGGAATCCCCAAAGAACCACTGCACGCACCCCCATCCAAAAACAGAATTGAAGCGTCGACCCCCATCCATGAGGAGCTAGATCTACGACCACTATCAACACCGAACAGTCAAAAGAACATGCCAGCAAACAGTGGGAAAATCCCCTATGGTCGCACCCACAGAGGTAATTTGACGCCACACATGGAAGAGGAACTACCGCCATGAAAACACTGAGAAGGAGCGCCTAGGAGAGATCTGATGTTGTTCTGAGGTGAGAATAAGAGACAGTGATAGGGGGAAACCCTAAGAAGGCAGCGCCCCTTACGGGCTCATCCACCTCCATAATGAAATAACCCACACACCTGTATAAAAAAACAAAACATGAGGGAACCCTTGGAATATTATTAACAACCATGAATCCAGAATGTGAATAATTCATTATCTACATAAGTGGTTTAACATTTAATTTTTATTACGTCAATACAACAACAAACTTGTAATAACATTAGGTAAGACAATTTATATTAAAAAAATAACCAAATTTTTAAACACTCTTTTTTAATGGATGAAGAGATATGACCCATATATCGACTATTTATGTCCCTTCATTTTAGTCTCCTCTAACAAAGAAAACACCATGTACATTAGGACCTCTATGAAATGATTATGATATCCCAATGAAATTGTCACCCTTACTTGAATTTTCATCTGACCCTTCAGTGGTTTTGGTCGATAACATAACAATTGACCAATTTCAGTTTGTGGTATCTAAATCATAAAATACATGTACTGCCTATGATGTCATTATAAATGGTTCATATTTTCACCCTTCCTTACTGAAATATAACATCACTAATCCAAGTTCATCTATTTTTACATATTTCATGTTATCAACCCACTATAATTGATAAATCAGCACATGGAATGCTGTATAATCCAACTCCCATTTTTTTTATGATGCCAATGTATGAAATATTCAACTCAATTGGATTTTGGTCCTTAGTTCCTGAAATTTGCATCGCTTCAGCCACGCGTGTAACTCCACTACTTTTAATGGTATTGTATTCATCATGTCTATTTGTATAGAACATATAACCCATAATTACATAACCATTGTAAGATAATACATACACACATGGTACTCAAGCTAACAATCGATGTTGTTATGATATTGAATTTGGATTTTCATCTGAATTGTTAAAAATATAGTCCCAAAACCATTATATAAACTATTGATTAAGTGTATTTGATATCCATATTTTAGCCCTTGATGGATTAAAATGCCTACGAATTTCTGTGTGGGTTTCAACATGTGGGGAAACCCCAAAAAAACATTATTCAAAACGTAAAGATTGGCATACTCATGATCTACAATATTTATTGTGACTACATCGCTTCATGAAATTCATCACCCGGTATCCACCTAGTGTGATGATATTTTAGAAGACCATTGCTTCTCACACCTAAAATGAATTTGGTATATAATTCAATGGCTTCCTCAAAAATATATCAATCTTTAGTATATCCCTCTGATCAAATTTTATTTTTTATATACCCATTCAAAATCATTATACATCATTCAATGGGGTACATCCATCTATAGTGTATATGACCACATAGTCTATTCACTCTCACTAAGTGAACCATCAAATGAACTGTTATATCAATGAATTCAAGTAGGAATAACATTTCTAAATCACATAATATGATAATAATTGCACATTCCATAGTTTTCAATTTCACCATATCCATAACATTACTGCATATAGAATTGTAGAAGAAAAAAGCATGGTTTACTTATAAAGGACATTCTTTGAAAAAATGCAACATAAAGCTATTGGAATTAGATCTCATAGTAAAACATGAATATCATGTGATTTTAGAACTTTTAACATTAAATCGTTTATTGAAACAACATTATTTATATATAGTTAATACCCCTCTAGAACCATTATGTCATTCAACAAGTTGAAAAACAGATACCTCTCCAGCCTAGAAATACAGTAAGAAGCTGGAGGAATAAAAGTTCATTTTTCACCATAGGCTTCGATTGGATATATAGTAGAGCTCAAAAAGACACTTGGATCGAAATTTATCACTGTTTGATGTTTGAGTTATGTTTTCAACTTATTTTAGAATTTTTTTTTTGATTTTTTTGGGTCTTCAATTATTGATTAAATGATTACTAATTGATAAGAATAACAAAATTATTAATTAATAATATTTTTTTAAAATATTTTAAAAGAGATTTTCTCTAAACATATTATATATTAGGTGTAAATGTCTACCTAAACATATCAAAACATATTTAAATATTTATATATTATATTTATATCAATATCAATATATTTATATATTAGTATATTAATATATTATTTTTACTGTTTTTCTTAAATATACCCTTTATCAGTACTAATAAACGGGGCCCCTTTAACAATAAAAAAATCGATGATAAAGTATGTACCTTTATCAGTGCTAAAAAGCATTGATAAAGGACCCCCTATATAAGCATTTTTTAGTGTTGAAAAAGGGTTTCTCAATGAAAACCATTTTTTTAGTAGTCTCCCCACCCAGAATTCATTTATATTTTTCAATTACTGGATAGAAGATACTTTCAGGAGGCTACCATCTTTTAGCTAATATAATTGAGGTTGGCAGGATGTCACACACAGAGTTGAGAGTCGTACATTTAGAATAAATAATCAAAATTTGGTAAATAATATTTGTTAATATGATATATATGTGATAAATTAATATTTTTTGTGGTTGAACCATTTATTACATTTTTTTATGTGTTTAATATGATATACACAGATAGTAGTATTGGGAAGATTGCTGGTGAGAGATAGAAGTTAATTATGGTTAGTGTTTTTATAAGTTATTTAAATTAATATAATATAATTTTTTATCTTTTTATTTATATTTTTGTAATTAGAGTGGATATATTATATATATTTCTCATATATTTGGTATTTATGATATGAAATATGGTCATGTCAAAGGCCTCGTGCGATCATGTTTTAATGAGAAAACATAGTCATGGGTGGTGAAAAGTGTTATTTAGAATGAGATGTTGATTGAAATTTGTTTACAATAGACTTTGACTAGTTACTATAGAACTGAAGTGATGACATCATTTAGAAAAAAAAGTTAGGATTGTAAACAATTGTCCAATCAAGTCAATGATTATTTTGAGATTGAAATAAAGTGAAAAAGTGAGGAAAAAACACTAGTTGTAACGTGGTAAAACCCGCAAATTAATGGGTTAAGAAACCATAGGCAAATAGAAGGATTTGACTATGGAAAATTGTGGGTACAAACTCTCTCTCCCTCTCTCTATCAATTTCAAGGAGAAAACATCCAGGAAATTATCTCTTTGAAAATATAGAGAAACAGATTACAAAATACTGCACTTAAGGATGAAGATATGTTTCTTTTGAATCCAATGATAAAAATAGGTGGAGAAGATCCCCTTTTATAGCCTACCTTAACCCTCCTTTGGCCTCCTCACTATTAAATTTCTATTACAAAATTAAATTGGGAATCAATGGTAGGGTGTCAGCATGATGTTTTACCATGATGTTTCCAAATGAATGTGGGGACCATCATTAATATTTTCTCTCTCCATAACGTCTTCAAACATTTCTCCCACTTGGATATTTGATTAATTTCCAATCACATATCCACACATACCTTCTATCTACCAAACCTACTACTCAGGTATCTACAAGGTTTCTCAAGGATCTACATCATCTGAACTTATTATAACCAACCGTATTCACCAAGAAATATTCCATATTTTATTTAGTGTGAATTTTCTACAAGTTGAAACTTATTTCTTTCACAGTATATCAACAAAATTGATATTATACACCAATGTAATTCATCATGGAATGAAAATATGGATTCCTTACATTGTGAAAGGCACCCTGACTATCACAAAACAATGAAATATGATCTTGTTTGTTCCTGATCTCCTCCAAAAAAACATTTCATCCAAATAACCTCTCTGGATGAATGTGTATAGGCCGTGTACTTTTCCTCCATCATTGTAAATCCACAACTTACTGTTACTTTGAAATCCAACTCATAGATCCTTCTGCAAGAGTAAACACATAACCAATAGTTGATTTTCTCAAGTCAGAATCTCCTACAAAATCTAAATCAACATATCCTATGATAGTGAAATTTGATCCTCCAAAACATAAAGAAACATATGAGGTTTCCCTGATGTATCTCAGGATCCTATTCAGCATGCTCTAATGATTTCTTCTTAGATTCTCCATGTACCTACTAACTTCTCCCATTGTATGTGCAATGTACGTTCAAGTACAAACCATGGGGAACATTTAAATCCCCACTGATGATTCATACGACACCTGAGACATTTTCATCCTCTATTATTCAATGTAAGGACTTATTGTAGAGGATAACATGGAATTAATGGGAAGAGGGTTAGAAATTTTCTTATAGTATTTCATTTTGAATCGTTCCAAGACATTCCAAAAATAATTTTTTAGTGATATCCAATATTTGCATTATTTCTGTCTTAGTAAATTTGCATCCCAATAGTCTTTTTATTGGTCCCATGTCCTTCATATCAAACTCTCTAGACAAATGTGCCCTTATCTCCTAGATTTTATCATTTTTGGGGCCTTCAACAAACATTTCCTCCATATAAAATATTATAATGATAAAATCATCTGTATATAGACCCTCGAAATATGCAAAAGGATCTGAATTAAGTCTATGGTATCCAAGGCTCTTGATATAGGAATAAAATCTCTTGTAACAATCCCTAAACACATGTTTGAGACCGTAATGAAAATTTTCAACCTGAAAACCAAGTTCTCGTTACATTATTCAGAAAAACCTTCTCATTAGAGAATATAGATTTCATCATCAAGGTCACCATGGAGAATAATTGTTTTCACAACTATCTACTCTAGATGCAGAGTGTATGCAGCACAAATCACCATCACTGATTGAATATTTGATAGTCTAACAATATGAGAAAATATTTCACTGAAATCTATACCTTCTTTATGAGCATATCCTTTGACGACCAGTTTCACATGATATTTTTCCATGTAGTCTGTTTCATCCCTCTTGGTCTTGTAGACCCATTTGTTCCCAATATCCTTACTCCCATGAAGTAATGGAACAAGATCACAAGTCTTGTTCATGTTCTGGGATTCATGTTCCTCCTACATCGCCGCTATCCATTATGATATATTTGGACTCTGGGTGTCCTCCAAAAGGGATGATAGATGTCCATCTTCTATCAATAAGAAATTTGAAACATTGCTCTCAGTGACATAATCTGAGTGCCATGTTGTCACTCTTTTCTCTCGATTTGGTCATTTTAGTCAAGGTTTATCTTGTACTTGATCATCATGCTTTGGTAAATCCTTATAGAAAACAGGTTCTTCCTTTGTTTCATCCTTCACCTCGACTGTTTTAGTTTCCGTACTCTCTTTCTATGTGTCTTTATCAATATTCATTTTCTCTCTATCTTCAGAAAAGATGACATCTCTAATGATGATAATATTGTGGGCAATGGGATCCAACTAACAATACCCCTTCAGACCACCAGTGTATCCCAAGATGATACATTCCTTGGATCTTGAGTCCAACTTCGATCTTTCATGGCCATGAAATATTGCATATACATGAAATCCAAAAGTATGTAATTGAGAATAATTATAGGGTTTACCATTCCACATCTCCATCGACATCTTCATATCAATTTCCAATAAAGGGGATCGATTGATCACATAGGAGGAAAGAATTTACAGCTTCTGCCCAGAATGTCCTGGTAACTCATGTAGTCCTTAGCATCACCCTTATTATGTCCAAAAAGGTTATATTCAGCTACTCTTACACTAAATTCTACTAAGTAGTGTATGTCACCATGAACTACATCTTTATTACTTCCTATTAAAAAAAGAATCAAAATCTTCGCTGGTATATTCTCTATCCTAGGTAGTCCTCAAACACTTGATCTTCTTTTCAGATTCAATCTGATTTTTAACATTGAATGTTTTTATGACTTTAAAGAGATTCAATTTCTTGTTGATTCAAAACAACCAAAATCTCATGGAATGGTCATCAATGAAAGATGCAATGTACCTTCCTCCTCTTAGGGACACAAAAGATGCTTGCCACACCTTGGAATGAATCAAATCCAAGATCTAGTTACTCCTTATTGTTGATGTTCCAAACATAAACCACTGTTTCTTACTCAAAACATAATTCTTAAAAAATCGTACGGATTACTTCATAATCCTAGGAAAAAACATCTATTCCTGATGAATCTTTAGTCCTCGTTCAGACATATGGCCAAGATTCTGAATCCATAACGTCATTAACTCTTCCATCATGGTAGTTGTTGAGAAAACTAACTTTTCTTCCTTGTACATTTCACCCATAAGAAATTACAAGTTCTTTAATATCTTTTCTACCTTTATCAACACAACTTATCCCTCCACAATATTCATCATCCCTTTCTATGTGTGAGTCTAGTATCCGATTTCATAAAATTATCCCAAAGAAAAAAAAATTTCTTGAGACCCTCCACATGGCGTACTCGTTGGATGGTTCAGATTATATTATTATGAATCTTAAGTTTTATGGTTCCAAATCCAATGATCATGAAATTTATTATCATTCCCCATGTACAAAATCCCTTCTGGGATTGTTTCTTATTGGTCAAACCATTCCCGTAGAGATGCCATGTGCCATGTTCCTCCTGAGTTAATAATACATGCATCATTGAGATGTTTTCTTCATTCAATATTCATTTCTGCATCACTAACTAGTATGTCTCCATTTCCAGATGTACTTGCCACATTTCCTTGAGAGTTATTCTAACCACCCTTATTATTCCAATAGTATTTGTTTACATACCCCCTCATAGTGAAATTGTAACATTTGATGTTTTTCTTCCTGCTCCATGATATGAACTTTCCATGATTCTAGTGTTGGAGATCCCAATTTATGTCATGCCTTCACCCTCCTTTGGATTCCCCTTTATCAAATTTCTATTACCAAATTAAATGGGAATCAATGGTAGGTTTTCACCATGACGTGTCACCACAACGTGTCCAAATGAATGCAGTGACCATAATTAATATTCTCTCCCTCCATAATATCTTCCAAAAAAATAGTGTGTATGAGATTATCAACCTTCACTTTGGTAGAGTATGAGGCATGGCTATGAGCTCATAATGAGACTATTCAGATATTATTTGGAGGGTAGGAAGATTATATACAACATCAAGAGAATCAATGATAACAGTAGCATCGACAACATGATCATATGATGGAGTATATGTGATGACTTACAAACGGTTTACGGATGGAGTTCCATCCATCTAAGGTAGTTAATTCGCCACATTACTAATGACACTATTATTAGGTTTTTTTGTAAATTTTATTTATATCATAAATCATTATATTTTATAGATTATTTAATGGTTTTTTTATTTTTTAACTGAAAATTATTATTAGAAAATGTTGGGAAAACCCCACTATTAGGAATAGTAGAATCCCTTTTAAGCTGGATTGAGATGCAATCCATTACAAGATTGAATTCCCAAACACATCATGACCCAAAAAAATACAAGGAAATTGTAAATAGTAGTAAATCCAATTAGCTCAAAGTCAAATCCATATAGCCTGAAAGAGAAAGGTAGAAAACCTAGAATTACATGTGGATTGAAATCCCCCAAGGTATCCATCCTAACATTTGAATACTGACCCATACACCCATACCACGACTTTTATTGGGAACCAATAGGAATATCATCGATGTGGATAGATCTACTGATAATGGTGATGACCCACCTGAAAAATCAGCATCCCCTACTAGAGTGGGTTCTTCCACTCATGTCATTTACTCGTTCCTTGAGTAATGTTTAGCCTTCATTTCTAGCACTCACCACCATGCTAGGGATTGATTCATTCCTTCAGCTGCCTTGATGAGTAGAGGACATTATTTTCCACTAGCCCTGGTGCATTCATGAAAAACCCCACCATCTAGCAGAAGTTCAACTCTTGTCGTTGACCCCTAAATTTAGTTTACCTTTTTTTATCTATATTTGTTTAAAATGAATATATATTCAGATTGTTTTGATACTTTCGAAAAATGATCCATAATTCATTTTTTATGTGTAGGAATCATCCACACCTCAATCAGATGCATTAGGTGACCGGTGTGACTCAACTACTATAGATATGGACTTTAACAGCATGAAAAATGTGCATTTACATCTTTAAAAAACATTATTATCCTCGATGTTATTAAAAGGGGTCTCTTTTATCATTACTAAAAAAATACTAATAAAGGCTACTTTTATCAGCATTGATAAAAGAGGAAATTTATCAGTGTGAAACTAGTGGTGATAAATGGGACCTTTATCGACAATTTTTTTAGCACTGATAATTGTCAAAAAAATTAATGTCTTCAAAGGAATTTATTTTTCAACAAATTTGATGGTGGGACATCCACCCATTTATCAGCACTCAATCCCCCTTTTAATAGTTCTAGTATAGCCTCCCCACATTTTTAACAATGCTAGGAATCCCTCAACCCTTTACCAACTCTTGGGATATGCATCAATCATTCGTGTGCGCCCCTACCTTAGCTGGTTTTGAAACTGAGATATCCTCCTCATAATCTCGCTCCTTTTCCAATCCCCTATATCATTTTCTTATGTATTTTATGATATATCTATATATTTATATTTATATTTTTTATTTTTTCCATATATATATATATATATATATTTAATTACATATAATTAATATGTTTTTTTTTTGTGTGGGTGTGTATGTGTGTTTATAAATACATACATAGATATATATATGTATATATATATATATTTATACATGTGTGTCAATCTATAAATCTAATTATACACATTTATATTTATTTAAATATATTATATATTAATATTTATATACTTGTATTTGAGTATATAGATAAATATATATTGGTTTGTCAATGCACACACAAATATATATATATATATAAACATTTTATATACAGTAATTGTATATGTGTATACATTTATATATATATTTATTTTAAATAAAATGGATATTATTTTATATTTAGATATGTTTTATTTATTTATAAATCTACTTTACATGTAAATTGGTTTACATATATATTTATAGAACTAAATTTTTATGTTTGAATATTTATAAAATATGTATATATTATTATATATTAGATTATAAATAAAACTAAATTATGAAAAATGATAAAATTTCTAAACATTAGTATCAATATGAATGTAATACTTGTGAACAAATTTAGTCCCCATTGAAAACATGAAAAAGAAACCATATTAGACGATGCTGGATGTCCATTGAATGTAACAAAATTTGGATACAACAACTAAAAACTCAGTTTTAAGGGACTTATAAGGACTTTTTGGGCCTTGTAAAATGTAATAGGGGGTTCCTACCTATCATTAGTGTGAATATGTCATCGAAAGATTCAATTTTATATGTGGTATAGATAAAATGGACACAATGATCAAAAGTTATGATCCTTTGATATCTGAGTTACATTTTCAATATATTTTAGATATTTTATTAAATTTTTTTATGTGTCATAAAATTGTTAATAAATGTCTTCTAGTCAATAATAATTAGTAAGTTATTAATTAAAAATATTTTTTAATTATTTTATATTCCATTTTCACTAAATATCTTATATTGTAATTGTAAATGTCTATTTAGCCTTATCTAAAACAAATGTAAAAATATATATATTATTTTTAATGAAATATAATATTTTTTTAAATATTCCATTTATTAGTGCTATTAGAAAAACAATGATAAATCCCCCTTTATCAGTTCTTCTAAAAAATCATTGATAAAGGGTGTCCCATTAACAGTGCTAAAAGAATGTAGATAAAGGGGTATCATTATCATTGCTAAAAACGCTGATACAAGGGTACTTTTAATATTGTTTTTAGAACTATTAAAATCTCCTTTTATCACTAGAATTTTAGTGTTTATAATGGTACCCCTTTATCAGCACATTTTTTTAGCATTGTAAAATGGTGGCGCTGTATAAATTTGTTTCGGGGGTAGTAATACATGTGTATCATTTTATTTAAAATTGAAATTTTAACAATATATTCTTTGATATTTATGTTTAATTTATTTAATTATAGTATTATTAAAATAAGAATTGTTTTCTTATATAAGGGAAATCTTTTTCTCCGGTTGGGTGGTTTGTTTGAAAACTAATACCATTGTCAGTATTTTTTGAGGGGGGGTAACATGTGACAAATAAAATTGAATGATTTAACTATGGTAAAATGTGGGTACAAACTCAATCTCCCTTAATTACAAGGATAAAACACACAAGAAATTCTATCTTTGAAAATATAGAAAAACACCTCACAAATTACTACACTCAAGGATGAAGATGTGATGCTTCTGAATCTGATGATAAAACTAGTGTTGGAGATCCCAATTTATATCATGCCTTCACTCTCCTTTGGATTCCACTTTATCAAATTTCTATTGCCAAATTAAATGGGAAATCAATGGTAGGTTTTCACCATGACGTGTCACCACAACGTGTCCAAATGAATGCAGTGACCATCATTAATATTTTCTCCCTCCATAATATCTTCCAAAAAAATAGTGTGTATGAGATTATCAACCATCACTTTGGTAGAGTATGAGGCATGGCTATGAGCTCATAATGACACTATTCATATATTATTTGGAGGGTAGGAAGATTATATACAACATCAAGAGAATCAATGATAACAGTAGCATCGACAACATGATCATATGATGGAGTATATGTGATGACTTACAAACGGTTTATGGATGGAGTTCCATCCATCTAAGGTAGTTAATTCGCCACATTACTAATGACACTATTATTAGGTTTTTTTTGTAAATTTTATTTTTATTATAAATGATTATATTTTATAGATTATTTAATGGTTTTTTTATTTTTTAACTGAAAATTATTATTAGAAAAGGTTGGGAAAACCCCACTATTAGGAATAGTAGAATCCCTTTTAAGCTGGATTGAGATGCAATCCATTACAAGATTGAATTCCCAAACACATGATGACCCAAAAAAATACAAGGAAATTGTAAATAGTAGTAAATCCAATTAGCTCAAAGTCAAATCCATATAGCATGAAAGAGAAAGGTAGAAAAACCTAGAATTACATGTGGATTGAAATCCCCCAAGGTATCCATCCTAACATTTGAATGCTGACCCATACACCCAAACCACGACTTTTATTGGGAACCACTAGGAATATCATCGATGTGGATAGATCTACTAATAATGGTGATAACCCACCTGAAAAATCAGCATCCCCTACTAGAGTGGGTTCTTCCACTCATGTCATTTACCCGTTCCTTGAGTAAGGTTTAGCCTTCATTTCTAGCACTCACCACCATTCTAGGGATTGATTCATTCCTTCAGCTGCCTTGATGAGCAGAGGACATTATTTTCCACTAGCCCCGGTGCATTCATGACAAACCCCGCCATCTAGCAGAAGTTCAACTCTTGTCGTTGACCCCTAAATTTAGTTTACCTTTTTTTATCTATATTTGTTTTAAATGAATATATATTCAGATTGTTTTGATACTTTAGAAAAATGTTCCATAATTCATTTTTTATGTGTAGGAATCATCCCCACCTCAATCAGATGGATTAGGTGACCGGTGTGACTCAACTACTATAGATATGTACTTTAACAGCATGAAAAATGTGCATTTACATCTTTAAAAAACATTATTATCCTCGATGCTATTAAAAGGGGGTCTCTTTTACCATTACTAAAAAAATACAAATAAAGGCTACTTTTATCAGCATTGATAAAAGAGGAAATTTATCAGTGTGAAAATAGTGGTGATAAATGGGACCTTTATCGACAATTTTTTTAGCACTGATAATTGTCAAAAAAATTAATGTCTTCAAAGGACTTTATTTTTCAACAAATTTGAGGGTGGGACATCCACCCATTTATCAGCACTCAATCCCCCTTTTAATAGTTCTAGTATAGCCTCCCCACATTTTTAACAATGCTAGGAATCCCTCCACCCTTTAACAACTCTTGGGATCTGCATCAATCATTCGTGTGCGCCCCTACCTTAGCTGGTTTTGAAACTGAGATGTCCTCCTCATAATCTCGCTCCTTTTCCAATCCCCTATATCATTTTCTTATGTATTTTATGATATATCTATATATTTATATTAATTTTTTTTATTTTTTTCCATATATATATATATATTTAATTACATATAATTAATATGTTTTTTTTGTGTGGGTGTGTATGTGTGTTTATAAATACATACATAGATATATATATGTATATGTATATATATATATTTATACATGTGTGTCAATCTATAAATCTAATTATACACATTTATATTTTTTTAAATATATTATATATTAATATTTATATACTTGTATTTGAGTATATCGATAAATATATATTGGTTTGTCAATGCACACACAAATATATATATATTTATATAAACATTTTATATACAGTAATTGTATATGTGTATACATTTATATATATATTTATTTTAAATAAAATGGATATTATTTTATATTTAGATATGTTTTATTTATTTATAAATCTACTTTACATGTCAAATGGTTTACATATATATTTATAGAACTAAATTTTTATGTTTGAATATTTATAAAATATGTATATATTATTATATATTAGATTATAAATAAAACTAAATTATGAAAAATGATAAAATTTCTAAACATTAGTATCAATATGAATGTAATACTTGTGAATAAATTTAATCCCCACTGAAAACATGAAAAATAAACCATATTAGACGATGCTAGATGTCCATTGAATGTAACAAAATTTGGATACAACAACTAAAAACTCGGTTTTAAGGGACTTATAAGGACTTTTTGGGCCTTGTAAAATGTAATAGGGGGTTCCTTCCTATCATTAGTGTGAATATGTCATCGCAAGATTCAATTTCATATGCGGTATAGATAAAATGGACACAATGATCAAAAGTTATGATACTTTGAAATCTGAGTTACATTTTCAATATATTTTAGATATTTTATTAAATTTTTTTATGTGTCATAAAATTGTTAATAAATGTCTTCTAGTCAATAATAATTAGTAAGTTATTAATTAAAAATATTTTTTAATTATTTTATAATCCAATTTCACTAAATATTTTATATTGTAATTGTAAATGACTATTTAGCCTTATCTAAAACAAATGTAAAAATATATATATTATTTTTAATGAAATATAATATTTTTTTAAATATTCCATTTATTAGTGCTATTAGAAAAACATTGATAAATCCCCCTTTATCAGTTCTTCTAAAGAATCATTGATAAAGGGTGTCCCTTTAACAGTGCTAAAAGAATGTTGATAAAGGGGTATCATTATCATTGCTAAAAACACAGATACAAGGGTACTTTTAATATTGTTTTTAGCACTATAAAAATCTCTTTTTATCACTAGAATTTTAGTGTTTATAATGGTACCCCTTTATCAGCACATTTTTTTAGCATTGTTAAATGGTGGCGCTGTATAGATTTGTTTCGGGGGTAGTAATACATGAGTATCATTTTATTTAAAATTGAAATTTTAACAATATATTCTTTGATATTTATGTTTAATTTATTTAATTATAGTATTATTAAAATAAGAATTGTTTTCTTATATAAGGGAAATATTTTTCTCCGGTTGGGTGGTTTGTTTGAAAACTAATACCATTGTCAGTATTTTTTGAGAGGGGGTCACAGGTGACAAATAAAATTAAACAGTGATGTTTTTAAATGTTTGTGGATAGTAAATTAAAATTTAATTCAAGAAAATATTTTTTGAAATATACATATTTTTTTTTATTTGTAATGAAAATTTAATTTTAAATAAATTATGAATGTTCATATTGGTGCATTTTTATACAGGTGTATTTGGTGGAGTGTGTTGTTATTCAATCAACACATTGCAATAGTAGGGCATTTATTAGTGTCAATGAAAACAGTGATAAAGTGGTCATCATTTTAATGACATTGACGAAAAAATCTTTTTTTATCAATGTTAAATCTCTTTGTGTTGTGTTAAAAGGTCTATATGTGGTAGTGGTAATTCAATTTTTTTTGGAGTGACAATGATAACCTTATACAGGAATAAAATGAAAAATATTTGAAGACATTGTCTTCATAAAACCAATGAGTTTGTGTTGCGTCTCTAGATGAAGGAGGAAGTAAATTCATGATATAATTTGATTAAAACCATATATCACCATGGATTTCAAGTAGAAGTGATGATCAGTTTTTTTAAAAATAAAAAACTATTTTTAATATTGTGAAAATTTAAAACAAAATTAATATTCTCCATTAATAATTTAAAGAGTAAAAAGCAAGTAAAAAACTATTTTTCATAATGATATATTCAACCAAAATTATCATTCAGTTTAAATAATATCATTTTTATTAAAAAATTAATAACTAATTATTCATTAATAAAATTCAAATAAAAGATTTACAAGATATCAACCATTCTCTTAAAAAATGAAAATATTTTTTAAAAAAATAAAATAAGAAACTAATTTTTATTTATGAAAAATTAATAAAAATATCCCTTTTACATTTAAAGTAATAAAAAATATATATTGATAATTAAAAAATATTGCATCAATAAATTTTGATCCCATATACAATTTAAAAAAAGAATCCCTATATTCTTCTTAAAAAATTAATTAAATCAAATTCATTTATTTTAAATAAATTTAAATCTACATTTTGTTTAAGATGTATTTGGGAATTAAAAATGAATTTTATTCTTTTATATTAAGATAAATAATAAATTTACCTTTTCTAAATGATCCCATCTTAAATTTAAAATATAAAAAAAACCCTTTTCCTTTCCACAAAAATTAAAAATTTCAATTAAAAAACATAACATAAAAATAAAATTTCTTCATTTTCCCTTTAAAATTACATTAGAATAATGGTTATCTATTTATTTTTTTAACAAATTTTATTTCTTTATTATTTTAAAAATAATTTTTAATTAAAGTAGATTTATTTTTAATTTGTAATTTCTTGATTTTAGTTTAAGGAAATTTTAATTTATTAATAGATATTCAAAAAACTATGATTTTTTAAGTGAAAGGGGGATATTTTTTTTCATAAATAATAATTTTTGACTATGATTTTTTGAAGTAATTATTTTTAAGATAATATATATATATATATTATCGGATTTATTTCCCTTTACTACAATTTGATTCTAGAATGTTTGTTGTCATTTAATTTTTTAAAATTAAAAAATGGAGTTGATTTGTTGATATGGGACAAGTAAAAATATTTTAACAAAATCGGGTCCTGGAAAGTGTGATGGATGTTCACAGAAGCCACACTATTAGTCAAAAAATGATCAATAAGTTATTGCATAAATATTTTAACATTGTTAATTTTTTTTAAATAATAGGTTGATTTTTGATAGTAATTAAAATTAATTATTATGTATTTAAGATGTATTATATAATATAAAATTAATAATATAAATTTGGATTAATTAATTAATTTTAAGATGCGAGTTTGTATCTATAATGATGATAAAAATAAAATTATGAAAAAGAAATTTCATACATATATTAGTTTTAATTAAAAGATTAATTTATAAATAATAAATGATACCAATGCATTGTTTAGAATATTTGTCTATGTTACATCCAAGGATATGAAAATATATATACACCAAAGGTCTTGGTGTGTTGGTGTGGTATCTTCATGCACAACTCCATGCCTATTTAAATATTATTAGGACTTCATAACCCCAATCCATAACGCAAGGGTTTCCCACAAACATATATTTAACAAAACGGACCCCTTCATAATCGATGATGGATAACCGAATAATATCCCTCTCACATCCACTAGGGCGATGAACATAGAATATTTTTCAGTGACCGGGAAATTCAATGTGCTCAAATGAAACTATACAACAATCACAACTACAAAAATGAGTTTTATCTATGCTAAAAAAAACATTATCAATGCTTAAAAAGCATTGATAGTCGAGGTGATATTATAAGGGGGTCCCTTTAACAACACTAAAAAAAGTGTTGATAAATGACCCTTTTAACAGTTCTAAAAAAATCAATGATAAAATTAAAAAAATTAAAAACAAAATTGTAAATCAAAGGGTAGACCCATCCCTTTTTAATAGGACTTGACCCCCTTTCAACGGTGCTAGTAATCCCCACCCACGTGCGCCACTACCACCAATTTAACCGCGCTAGTCGCACACTCCCCACCCTTTAATAGTGCAAGAACCTCCTACACCTTCCAGCACACCCCTGACTCCTCTTGGATTTGAACCTGATAGAGATATCATACATTGAACTGATAATTCCCTACTAACCCACACACAAACTTTTTCTCCGCCTCAATTCCATGACATCTATGACCGCACTGATGAAGGTCAGCCACAAAGAATCCCCACCTGAACCACATTCCACAACTTCCAACACCACACACCGTGACCACGCTCTGCCCCGCCATGACCGCCCCTCACGTCATAACATCCACATCCTACCTCAACCACACTCTGCCTCCGCTATGAAATCTTGGAGTGACTGTACCATGCTTTTCCCTTTACACTGAAACATCCACATCCCTCCTCTACTGTGTTCGTCCTATTCTATGACCTCGCAGAGCAACAGTATTGTTCTTTACCACACACGTCAACACATCCAAATCACGCCTCAACCACATTCCACCAACACTAGGACATCCCTGATTAGTATAACTTCTGGATCTCATTAGTCACCCCATGGGAGTGTTCCCATGTGAGGGGGGAGGACTGGACACCACCCTTCATTGTAACCAATCTTAAAAACATGGCCTGTTGTTGAATCCTTTCTTATGATAATCGTTGGCCTATTAGAATAGGTTGGATAAAATGATGTACATTACATGTTGGGGAGTTCATTCATGAATATTGGGTGCCCTGGGGGAGTTGGGTATGTTTGGGATCTGCTTTCTTGGATACCCCAAGGGAGTTTCGATTTTTGGAGCAGGAGTTGTGGTACCTTCGATATTTCCTTGCTTGGGTACCACCGAGGAGTGTTCTGAGGTGACAAGGATGGTTGTACACCGCCTTCCATAAAAATAATCCAAAAGTGTCAACACCCGGTGTTCTATAGTTCTGGGGTTTGGGTACGTTTTAGATCTCCATTCATAGGTACCATGGGGAAGTGCTCCTAGCCGAATGGGAAAGTTGGACAGGGTCCCTTGTATGATTCCTCAATTCTATGCCGGGATAAGATCAACACATTGGGGATAACCTTTTCTATTAAAGACCTTATTTTCAGCTTCATCAGGGGTCACGTAACTCCAAGTGACTACTCTAGATTTATTGAACTTTTCTAATGATATTCCTCCAAAACATGACTTCCACCAGGTTCCAATCATTCATCTCTGTAACATCTTCATTATCATCATCAGGGGAGATGGGTTTTAGAGAAAAGGGTAATCAAGACTGAGGCTTGGAGTTTGAAAACACACCCTCCACCCTTATATAGTTACATATTCCTTTATATTTTCCTTTACCTCCTCAATATATCCTCCCGTACATTAATAACTAGAAAGGTGGGATAGAAAAATCTTTTATTTATAACACCAATAGATACCTAGGAAGTAACAAACCCTATTTGTTTAATTATAATTAATTTATTGAATGAATATTAAAAAAATAGTAAAACTATCCAATTTATATATGTATTTTTATTATTGTTCATAATAAATTTATAAAGAAAATATAAATTCTAAATAATATCAAATTGATTATTATTAACTGAAGAATGACTTATTTTAAAATGTAAATAAAATTTAAAAAAATATTTTTTTCTTTGATATCAATTATTTTTATATTTATAAATAATTTTTAAAATTAAAAATAATAAAAGTCTCTTTAATTAAACTAGTTTGGGTATATTTCAAAATGTAATTGAATATATTCACAAATAATGAGTTAAAAATAAATGGATTATATATTGAAATAAATTAAACGAGTTGGGATTCAATTATCCCAAATTTAATGGGTACTTGACGGGTCAAAATCCCTAATTATGGGTGATTTTTAATGAACATTTTCAACCTGACTATCAAAGCTGTAGATCTTAATAATTTTCTTGAATTTATATTTTTTAGTATATAATAGATTTTTAGAATAGTTGACTAAAATATAATAATTAATGTTGAATTAAATTCAATAATATAACATTTCACTCACATCAACCTTTATAAAATATTTAATATATTTATATATATTTGTAATCATGTAATTTTTTATCTAACCACTCATAAATGGAAATAATGTATTGTAGAGATTACCCCCCCAATCTGTAATGGTGCTTAAGGGTGGGAAAATAAGCGGTTAAAAGAACTATTAATTGAAAACCTAATAAATAAGAACTAAAATGCTATACTAAAATGATTATTTGTTAGTAAATAAATTAATTGGGTAATAACCTATTTTTTGGTTTTTTTATAAATTTTAATAACTAAAGTTGATAAAATAACTAAATTTATAATTATTTATTTTTTAAAATTCAAAATTTAAAATAACTTAGGAGACAAATTATAACAAAAAAATAGTACATTTTTTTTATAAATTTATATTTATATTTAAATATTTTTTTTATAAAATATATGGATTTATATATAATTATTAGTTTTTGTTCAAAATAATTAGGGTGGAATTTTTTGAAAATTTAAAGTTTTTTTACATTTATAGGCTTCTTGCAATGATAAACCTTTGTACAAACGTTTGTCCACCCGATAAATCCAATTTTTATCTTAGTATAAGTTCATAAATAATAGAAAACTTTTAATTTAAATGTTATATAATTCACATATGATAATTTATATTGTTAATTATTATATATATTAAGGATATTATCTATTATACTACTAATTTAATTATTAATGATTATATTTTATATTTTAAATTTATTATTATTTATTATTTATATTTTTAATTAATAATAATATTGTGAATTATTAATGACATTGTTAAATAAATATTATTATAAATTATATTATCAATTACTGAATATATTAATGATATTATCAGTTATTAATTTTCTTAATTATTTAATTAATTTTAAATAATTATATCATTAAACTAAAATGACAATTTTATATTGAAAACACAAACATTGATTCATACTAGTCACATAATGTGTTGTATTGACATGTAGTCAATTCATACACATAATAAATCAGTTATGTATCCAATATAAGAAAATCATCGTTTAGAGAGAGTTTTTTTTATTCGACGACGGTTTAAACCGCTACTAAAGTTGGTGTCGAAATCCAACACATTGTGATTCTTTCAATTCACTACCACAGATCTGGGAAAGTGATGCACTAGGTTTTATCAGTGCAAAGCAGAGACCACTGATAAAAGGGGGGCGTTTTTCAGCACTGGATAAAAGTGATGATAAATCTACCCTTTATCAGTGCTATCCAAAATGCTGATAAAGGTGTACCCTTTATCAATGCTTTATTTAGTTATGATAAAGGAGGAGTTTATTAATTTTTTAAATAAAATACTCAAACCATAGAATCATTGCAATAAAAATTACATAATTCCAAAGGAAAAGATGAAATCCAGCAATTAGCCACCCAATGATTCCCATCATTAGCAAAAAAAAGAGCCACTTGATTTCCCTATCTTCTTACAAAGGAAAAAACAAGAGAAAATATGCACCAAATATTTGATGATGTCAAAAATGGACCCATAGGCTTGGAGGCCACCTCCATCCTCCTTTAATTCGTTGATGATAACTTAACAATCAAATTCGACCACAACATCTATCCATCCAAGAGTCAAGATGAACTGCAAACCCTTTCAAATAGTCATAACCTTTTCCAAAGGAGGAGACCAACCCACAATGTGAGGAATGCCGAGCCACAATAATAGAGCCAATGTGATCCCGGAGGATTCCCCTAATGTCAACAAAACCATCCCATGGTGTCATCGTGTTAATATTGAGTTTGAGAGCACCGAATGGGGGGGGATTAATCTGATTATAGGGGAATGAACAGGTGAAGGTGGACGAGCCTCTTCAACATACACCACTATGAGCCCTAGTTATGAATCTTGGAAAGCCAGACACTGTCATCTTTACCAATGTTCTAAAAAATGAATCAATTACGATGAAACCATATAATCTAGGAACAAAACTATTATTAAGGCTAATAAAAGTTTTTAATAATCAATATTATTATTTTATATAAAATTATTATATTTATATTCCAAAATAATTTTTATTTGTATATATTAAATAAAAAATATACCTTTATAATTAATATTATTTTTTTAATAATTAAAATATATATATATATATATATATATATTTAAAAAAAATATTTATAAATTTATAATTAAATAAATATATATTTAAATAAATATAATATTATAATTATTTTTTAAATAATAAATATATTTATTATTTTTATTATTTTTATTATATTTATAAATATAAATAAATACTTATTAAATTTTCATATTTAGAATTATTATTATAAATAAATTTATATATATTTAAAAAAATATATGTTTCCAATGAATTCAGTCAATAAATATAATAATGTGTGAGTATAATTGACGTACATATATGTTATGTATTCATCATGAATTTTCATTTATACATTAATAATGTTAAAACTCACATTAAGAGAGTTTTAACATCGGTTAATGGATAACCATTGTTAAAGCTATGTTAGTGTGAGTTTTTTACATCGTATATGCAGTAAAAGACTTAAAAATGGTTGTTTTATCATCAATTATCAAATAACTTTTCATCAACCTCCTATCAGATGGAATCCTCTTCATAGTCTATTTTCAAAATTAATATTGACGTAGTGATTCTTGGTGATGTATTCGTTGACCTTGTGGGAGTTCTCCAGGACCATGAAGACTCTATTATTGTGTCTCGTTATTCCTCAAACATTGATTATTAGTCTACTACCGTAGCATAGCCCATGTCCATCTCTATGGGTATGAAGTTCATTTCGTCTCTTATCTGGAAGGTTAGTGTGGTCGAATCTGATAGTCAGGTTATTATCAATGTGATGGAGGAGGATGAAGGTAGCCACCAAGCCTTTGGGTCTATTATCGACATCATCATATCATTGGTTCCATTATTCTCTTCTTGTTGTTTTTCCTTCGTTGGGAGTGAGTAAAATCGTGCGGCTCATTTTAGAAATGCATTTGGGATTTTTGATGGTCAAATAGTTGAATTTCATCTTTTCCCTTATAATTATGTACATTGTATTTGGATGATATCTATGTTGAGGATTCATTTCAAAAGAAACTTAAAAAACTTTTATAAAATTTAAAATATACGATTTTATCTTTTCTACTCATTATTTTGATTCCTAATCTCTTGAAACCCTATCATTCATGAAAAATGGTTATGATCCATCTCCTTCTTTCAACTATATTTCGACACCTTTTGCATCCCTTCCCCTTTATGTTGTCATGTTCTCCTTGATTCACTCAGATTCCACCATGATCGTCTGCATTTGTCCCACAAAAGTCTCATGCCTTTTATCTCATTCATGTTCCACCATTATCATCCTTTAATATCAATTTCATCTATACCAATTTTTCATTGCTTTCAATCTGAAGATATACTATCTCAATTTTGCCTCTATTATTCATGGTTCTTCTACCTGAATCTCTATCTTTTGAAAATTAAACTTTTATTTTTTATGGTTAGTATATTTATTGATTATTTTTTTTCTATAAAATATATTCATTCAAATATTTTTTCATACAAACATATTTATCGGTATTAAATTTTAACGATTGTCCTTAATTTTTTGTTATAATGTATTTCTAATTATAAATATCTAATGGTTATAATTTTTTATGGTAATAATTGTTTTTATTTACTCTACTACTGATATGATGATTCACATTGTGAAAAAAACTATAAAAATGATTAAAAAATTTGATAATTGTAGCACTTTTAAATGGTTCCCTTTATCAGTAATTGTTTAACATTAATAAAGGCCCCATCTGCTACATTATGTTGTTTGTATAAAAACACCCTAAAAATATTCTTGTACACAAAAATAGCACACCACAACCTTATATACAGAAAATATATAATTTCATTGAATTAAATTATACATCATAATTAAAAATTACACAACTATATACATTTTAATCAACGTTTTGTATAATTACAATTACAATTACTATCTGTAAACAATTTCAATCATTAATTTTTATCTTTGGCACCCATGATCCCATCTCATAAAGGTCTACCCATTGTATCTGTTGCTGAACAAATCACCTCAACAAGGTCAAAAGAATCCACTTATATAATAAACCTATTATTATGTTAGTAATATTATAATGAAATAAATTAAACATTATTATGAATGAATACATTATAAAAATCTCAACTTTCAATAAAAAACACACTTTGAGTTATACCAGTCACAACGTGAATTATATTTATGTTCATCTAATTCCAACATGTCTCAAATGAGGTAAAGACCATTATCCTAATGTATCAAAACAATTCAAACACATTTTCTCAGTTTTGAGTATGTAACTTGTTCTTTTTAGTGAAATTAATGTCAATTTTAAAGGAAGACTCATTTGTAGTTATACTGTCACAATGTGTGTGGGATTGAGGTAAAGTTGATTCTTTTATATCAAAAATTACTTAAAGGTCATTTTACTGAAGTATCAAAATAATCTTAATACGTTTGGTGGGTTTTTAGTATGTTACTTGTGCTTTCTACTAAAATGTCATTTTAAACTGGAAACATTTACTTTGAGTCATACAGGTCACATCATGTGTTTTTTACATGATAATCATTCTTAAATATCACAAATTATATAGTAATTGAAGTCCTAAATTATCAATATAATCAGAGCTCATTTTCGTGGTTTTTAGTGAGTGGCATACGTTTTGAACTAAAATGTTTATTTTAAACTATTAACAGGCACATTGAGTCATACCAGTCACACCATGCATTGTATTGAGATGCATGTGATTTCTGAAAAACCAAAATAACTCATGTATCAACTCCCTTATGTATCAAAACAATCTCGATTCTTTTGATCAATTTTCAGTACATCACTTCTTCCTTCTTACTAAAAAATGATGTCACTTTTTTAATAATATGACGCACTTAGGGTCATACCAGTCACATCGTGACTCGTATTGAGGTGTGGATACTTCTTACACATCCAAAATAACTAATGAATTGTTTATCTAAAGTATGAGAACATTCAAAATGTATTTTCTTAGTTTTTAGTGAGAAGCTTCTACATTTTTCTAAAATTGACATCAATTCTAAATAAAAAGACGCACTTATAGTCATAGAAGATAAACCATGCATCATATTCAGGTGAGGATGATTCATACAATTATATAATCTCTCATTGATCACTTTCCTAAAGAATCAAAACATCTCAAATGTGTTTTCTCAGTTTTGAGTAGTTCAGTTATCTTTTTTACTAAAATTGATGTAAATTGAAAATGAAAAAGATGCACTTGGAGTCATAGTTCTTACATTGTTCCACATATTAAGGTTTGACTAATCAATACAAGTTCCAAATATTTCATGGATCATTTACCCAAAGTATGAAAATAATAGGATTTCATTTTCTTGATTTTCAATACCAAACTTGTTTTTTTACTAAATATGATGTCAATATTAAATAAAATGATTCACATGGTGTAATATTGATCAAACCGTGACTTGAATTGTGGTGTAGTTGGATTCATACAAATCCCAAATAACTCACGGATCATTTTATTATAGTATCAAAATATTAAAAATTAATTTTCCCAATTTTTAGTACGACACATCTTCCTTTATCTAAAATTTATATCAATTTTAAACAAAAAGACGCACTTGTAGTCATATCGGTCACACCGTGTGTCAGATTGAGATTTGGATAATTCATATAAATCTATAATGACTCTTGATTTTTTTCCTAAAGTATCAAAAAAATACTAATTCATTCTCATGGTTTTGAGTAGGTTAGTTTTCCTTGTTACTAAAATTGACGTAAATTTTAAATAAAAATGATGCACTTGGAGTCATACCAGTCACACCATGGCTCATATTGAGGTTTAGATGAGTTTTACATCACCCAAATGACTAATAGATCATTTCCCTAAAGTATCAAAACAATATGAATGAGTTTTATCAGTTTGAAATACATCACTTTCTCATTTTTACTATAAAATTATGTCAATTTTAAATAAAAAGGTGGACTTTGAGTCATATCGATCACACCATGTCTCGTATTTTTTTGCAGCTAATTCATACACATTTCAACTAACTCATGGATCATTTTTTTACAATATCAAAAAAATTATAATTCATTTTTTTGTTTTGATTAAGTCAATTATACTTTTTACTAAAATTGATGTATATTTTAAATAAAAAACATGAACTTGTTGTCTTACCGTTTACACCATGCCTCATATTGAGGTTTGAAAGATTCCTACAGATCCTAAATTACTCATGGATTATTTCCCCAATGTATCAAGACAATGCGAATGTTTTTTTATCATTGTTTAGTACACAACATGTTTATTTTTACTAAATTTGATGTCAATTTTAAATAAAAAGATGCACTCTCAGTCATACCAGTCAAATCATACGTCATATTGAGGTGTGAATGATTTTTACAAATCCAAAAGGACTCATGTATCATTTTACAAAAGTATCATAACAATAAAAATATGTTTACATGGATTTCAGTATCTCCCTTGACTTTTTTACTAAAATTTCATTTCAAAGTGGAAACACACACATTGAATATTACTGGTCACATCATGTATCATTTGTACATGAGACCAATTCCTACACATCACAAATGATTTATGGATCAATTTCCTAAAATGTAATGAATATTTTAGTGGTTTTTGTTTATTTTCTGTGAGTGACACATTTTGAAGTAAAATGCTTATTTTAGACTAATAACAAACAGTTTGATTCATACTGGTCACATCGTGTGTCAGATTGAGGTGCAACTGATTCCTACATAAACATAAATGTATTATATATCATTGTACTAAAGTATCAAAACAATATGAAATATTTTTTTCAGTTTTCAGTATGTGAGTTGTATACTGTACAAAAATTAATGTCAATTTTAAATAAAAAGACACACCTGGATTCATTCCAATCACACCATGTTTCAGATTGAGGCATTGTTGATTCATACATGACCCAAAGTTTCAAAAAAAATACAAACTTCCAAGGAATCCTATAGTATGAGAAAAAATTTTTTATGAGAGTAATACAAAAAATAAATAAATAAAACATAAATATGAAACAATCCATTACCTCTTTAGAATTCACATATTCATGCTATTTTTATACATTCAGTGATTCAGTATGATGCCCATTTGTTTCTAAGAAAATGTATATCATCTTTTGAATATGATTTTTTTTCAAAAGTTATATTATTACTAAATAAATATAAATACACAAAATATTAAATAATATTTTAAATGAAGTAGATATTAACTTTGAAAATATATATTCGGGGATGTTTGTTTTTTGATGGAATATGATCTCTCTCTTAAATTTACAATCATAATAATCACAATATTTTCCATTTTCTTATTTCATACACTGTATAAATATTGAGGAAAATAATTAATTTGTTTTTATGTGTGTTTGTATAGTGAAATATTATTATAAATACTCTAATACTTATGATGTTTTAGTAATTTTCAGGGTCCTTGTGCGCAATGTCTGTCTTCAAGCCATGATTTAGACAATATTTACACACCACCCTATAATAATAGAATCTTAACTAAAACATAATATAAATTACATAACATTGATTCTATTTCTAAAATGTTTGATGTAGTATATTAAAAATTGAAAAATGTTATCATATGTGGTCATTTTGTTGGTAATACGTGGAGTGAATCCAAGAAATAAATATTAGGTGTATCTAAATTGACCATAATGAGCATCTAGTGTATCCTAAAATTTAAAAAAGAATAATTACTAAAATAATTGGAAAATGTGTGTTATATAATTAAATTAGAGAGTTTTATCCATGCATCATTGGTATTAAGAAGATTATTTCTTCACCAAGTTTTCTTTCAAACGATTTTCCCCGGTTTTCCAATATTTCATCCATTTGTTTGGATTTTTTGGTGTTTGTTCTGTATAGGTGATGTGGGGACTAAGGGTCATATTTTATGGGTAAATACCTTGAATTTGTACTGATATATACACCTACAAAAAATATGAAATTTATCTACTCGAAATTATCATTGTATGTCATATTTTGGAAAATTAAATCATAAAAACATACCTCATGAATAAATTCACAAATGAAACTCCTAGACATTCATAGTTGAGTATTTCATATAAATTATTAGAATAAATGCAGTTAGTTACTTCCTCTCCATAAATTTTTTCTTCAAAATAAAATACGTGACTACTAACACATTGTATCTTTTCAACCGCATGGACCATCAATGATAGTAAATATGAATATTCAATGGGTAGGGTTAATGTGATTTAAGAAGATCTTTTTTATTGTTTGGATGATCCTATAAATGTTTTTGAGTCGATATTTTGTTTCATCCCATTTCCTTTGTTTTTCAGTAATTATATTAATCGGTTCAGACCTTGTTTCATTAATTGTTAATGTTTTATAATGAAAAATAAATTGGAAATGCATAATTCATTGTAGACATGTGTTTTTACAAGATATGAAGGACCTGAAATTAATGTTTCAACAGTTTGGTCAACCTTATGAATACCTTTCTCATCAATTGGAACAGGTGGCTCAGTGCTCAACTCATTGTCTATCCTAATAAACACTCTCACATGACCTATTGGAATTTTTCTATCATCTAGCATTCGATTTTGAATATTGAACATTATATCCCTCTGCCCAAAGAAATAAGTGGGTGATGATAGATATAAATCATAGTCCTTATCGCCCAATATAATATTAGTACAGTAAAGGAATCAATGTCTATCTGATTTACATTTAATATAATGAAATATTATATCATTTATTACCTTGTAAAATACATCTCATTGAGGTGAATGGTTCACCTCAACGATGGTGGGGGTGGGGAAGGATATTCAAGAAATGATTGTTCTTTAGTTATTTGTTTCTCTTTTCTTAACCCCATAAATGTTTCTAGTAAATCTCTTTACCATTTTAATGTTTCATCAAGTCTAACTAGTCTTTTTTCTTCTACTTCATTTCATTATCTTTATCCTATTATTTATTTTTCAAAATACATTCGGTGTGTCACCCTAAAACTCGCACCTATGATGTGACCATATTTTTCTATCTGTGTCAAGGCCACTAATAGTAGGTGTTCATCTAATACAAGTTATGATGATTCCTATGACTAATTCATATAGAAAATATATGAAAATATGTTATCATTTTTATGTAATAAGGATTTAAATCAAAAAAATATTTATGTCATACATACAAATGTTTCCCATCCTTTTGTGTTTTTTCATCTATTAGTATACCATATTTATTTACACATTCCTCATTCCAAAACACATGGCATAAGATGAAAATTTTTTGTGAGTTGTATTCATCAATCTTCATATAAATAGATTAAAATAATTATTTTTTTGTTTCAAGTCATATAAAAGTGTTACAATAGATTTTAAATGCATAACAATTGTTTCTAGTGAAGCATATCCAATCCTTACATTATGGTAGGTGTACATTGGATTTTCTACCCGTACCTAATTTTCATCACTAAGTTTCTATTTAATAAATAAAAAATTGATCAATGTGATGAATATATGTATTTCCAAAAAATGTATTACTATCCCCAATGTACATTAAAAGACACAATCGCACAATGTCCAGTAAACACATCCCATGCATCTTGGGTTATCAGGTGTGCATACATAAGAAGTGGGTGTGGATTTATTTTCCCTTCAGTATCATTAACATTATTTCTCATTAGCATTGTGTGAAAACCTCTATAATTCATTACAGAAATAATTAATACATATTTCTTATGGGATTCATCTAATATAAATTCACACATCAGGGGATCGTGAAGATTATTTCAATCTTTCATTATTTTATTTTTTCAAAAAATAATGAAATTATGTCATAAAGTTACCATAATATCATCCCTCATCAATGTTTTTGTAACGGTCCCAACATGGTTCCATTAATCTACATCAATTGGAACACATTACTGAGTGATGATTCTAATATAACTACTGAATATGGCCTTTTGGGGGTTTACATGATGTCCTCGTGCATTCCATTTGACCTCATATTTTATGTATTTTATTTTCAACTTAAATATTTTTTCTAACACCATCAAACTATGGAACTCTTATTTTTTATGCATCATTGTTCCTTCGTCACCTACCATTTATTTGTTTTAAAAATCATCAATATATTATATATATTTATCAGTAGCATCATCATGTGAATATGGTCATTGAACCTTTGCACTGATCGTAGAAACATGATGAGAAACCTATTATTCCTCTGGATTTGTAGTACCATCACATATAGAAGGTCATTGTTCCTCAGTACTATGAGAAACATTAGATTGAATGACCTATTCCTCAGCATTGGGAGTACCAACATGTGTAGAAATCATTATCTACAGAATTTGTTTAACATTTAATTTAGACAACATAAATACAATAGTGAATAGATAATAACATGAGGTAACACAATATATATTACAATAAAATATAACTTGATTATTGAACTCCCTTTTTTTAAAGTATGAAGGGATTTGACCCCATTATTGACTATCAAAATCTCTTCATTGTGGTCTCCTCTAACATAAAAAAATAATCTACATTGGGACCACTCGAAAATGATTAGAGAGTCCAAATGAATGTTTCAACACTCTGTTAATTTTCATTTGACCTTTCATTGGTTTTGGTCGATAACAGAAAAATTGACCACTTTCACTTTATAGGATCTAGAACATAAAATACTTGTACTTCCTATGATTCTATTATAAATGGTTCATATTTGTACCCTTCCTTACTGAAATAAACTATCATGAATCTCAATTAATATATTTTAATAGCACACCTGTTATCAACCCACTTGAATTGAAAAATCCATACTTGGGAATGTTGTATAATCCATCTCCCATATTTTTTTTATGATGCCAATGTATGACATAATAATGTAAATTATATTTTTGTCCTTTGTATTAGAAACATGAATTGCTTCATACACAAGTGTACCTCCACTATTTTTCATGGTATTGTCTTCATCATGTCCATTTGTATAGAATGTATATCCCTTAATTACATAACCATTGTAATATAATACATACAAACTTGGTCCTATGATAACCATCTAATTCGTTCTAAAATTGAATATAGATTTTCATCTGACTCGTTAAAAATATAGTCCTAACACCATTTTATAAACTGTTGATTATGTGTATTTTATTTCTAAAATTCATCCCTTGATGGATTATAATGCCTCATAATTTCATTGTGTTATTCAACATATGGTGGAACCTCTAAACCATTATTCAAAACGTAATGGTGGTTCTGCATCTGATCTACAATAGTGATTTTAACAACATTTCACCCAAATTTTTTTTCACCCACAAGCTTCCCAGTGTGACAAGATTTTGGTAGATAAAATCTTTCCACACCTGATATATATTCTGTAAATAATTCAATGGCTTCCTCAAGAATGTATCGCTCAACAATAAAACCCTTTGGTTAAATTCTATTTTTGACATACCCTTTAAAAAACATCATTTACCATTCAATGGGGTACATTCATCTATAGTGTATAGGGCCACATAGTCTAATATCACTCACTATGTGAGCCATAAAGTGAACCCCTATATCAGAGAATTTTTACAGGAATAACATTTAGAATTTAGATAATATGATGATAATTTATCTTTCTATTGTCGTAAATGTCATCAGATCTATTACTTTGCTGGATATAACTTTGAAGAAGAAACAAATCATGGTTAATGTATTAAGGGAGTTATTGGAAATAATGAAATGTAAATCTATAGTAATCAGTTCTTGTATAAAAATATGAAATTCATGTGATTTCAGACCCTTTAACATCAAATCGTTTATTGACCCAATATTCTTTATATTCAATTAAAACCCATATGAAACCTTTACGTTATTCAGGATATTGAAAAACTGATATCTATCTTACCTGGAAAGAGTGTAAGCACATAGAACAAAATGATTTCATTATTCACCCTTCATAGGAACCGACTCTTCACATTTCACATGTAAACCATCTCTAACCTAGCCTTAATTCCATCCATTTTTTCTCAGTGCATTTAGCAACTTACCAATGAAACTATCACATAATTTGTTTCAAAACGAATAAAATCAAAAAAAATTCAGGAGTACATAAAATTTTAGAATAATAAGTCAAAAAAAAAACTGATCATATTTTCTAACAAGTTTTCATAAGGTTTTTCAAAAATGGTTTACTAAAAGTAGTGTCTATATCATTTACTTTCTCAAACTAATGATCAACTATTATGGGAGACTGTGTTGTAAGTTCTTATGAACATCCATAAAATAATTTCACCTAATATAGGTAATTATCCCATTAGGGTATAAATCTAAAATATTATAGAAACATAATCATTAATGAATTATTCCACCTAATTGAATGTGTACCCTTTTGACAAATAAGACACTCTTTAGTTCCTTTAATGCTATATCTTGAGAAATTTCCATAAGCTGGAATGTAATTTATCATCCCTCAGAAGATGGATCTCAACGTGAAATATTTATTTAAGTATGAATCATAAAACATAACATCTATATCATCCCCACCTCAATACGATCCATGATCTGTCTGGTAAAAATCAAAATGTCTATTTTTATTTAAAATTTACATCAATTTAAGTAAAAAAAACAAGTGATATACAAATAATTGATAAAACGTATTTTTATTGTTTTGATATTTTAGAAAAATTATCCATGATTCATTTTTTGAGGTGCAGGATTCAATTTCACTTCAATAAGACACATGGTGTGGCTGGTATGACACAAAGTGTGTCTTTTTATGTAAAATTGATATTAATTTGTGTAAAAAGAACAAGTGACATAATGAAAACTGGGAATCAAAATTCATATTATTTTTTACATAATTAAAATGATAAATTAGTCATTTTTGACATGTAGGACTCAACCACACATTAATATGATACACCATTTTTACCGTATAACTCAATGTGTATCTTTTTATTTAAAATTGCTATGAATTTACGTAAAAAATGACATACTAAAAAAAATTATTTTTTTTAAAGATTTTATATTTTCTGAAAATGATATATTAGACATTTATGATTTGAATGGATCAATATCATCACAATATGACACACAATATCATAGGAACCTCTCAATGTTTTTCTTTTTATTTAAAATTAACATTAATTTAAGTAAAAAAAGTGACCTACTGAAAATTTAGAGAACATATTTATATTGTTTTGATATTTTATGAAAATAATATATTAGTTATTTTTTATGTGTGAGGATCAACCAAACCTCAATAGGATTCATGGTGTGGCCGTTATAACTCAAAGTGTCTATTTTTATTTAAATTTGACATTAATTTAAGTAAAAACAACAAGTGACATAGTGAAAACTGATAAAATACATATAGATTGTTTTGATACTTTAGGATAATTATCCATGAGTAATTTTTGACATGTAGGAGTCAACCAAACCTCAATCTAATGCATGGTGTGATCGGTATGAATAAAAGTGTCTCTTATCAGTTTAAAATTTACATTTCAGTTCAAAACGAGTCACTCACTAAAAACCAAGAAAACATGCTCTTATTTTATTGATAACTTGGTAAAATGATTCATAAGTCATTTTTAATGTGTATTAAGTAGTCTCACATAAAACTGACTCATGAAATGACTAGTATGAATCTAAATTCATGTTTCCATATTGAAATGATATTTTTGTAAAAAAACACAATGGACATACTAAAAACCAAGAAAATGAATTCATATGGTTTTTCTATGTTATAAAAATTATTCATTAATAATTTGGGACTGGTAGGAATTATCTACACCTCAATATGACACACGGTGTGGCCAATATAACTCTAAATGTTTCATTGTTTAAAATTAACATTAATTTTAGTAATAGAAAATGTGACATACTCAAAACCGAGAAAACACATTTGGATTGTGTTGATATTTTTGTAAAATGATCCATAACTCATTTCAACATATAGGAATCAACCTTGTCTCAATAGGACACATGATATGACTGGTATGAATCCAAATGTTTCATTTTTATTAAATATGGACATTTTATTAATGTGTTATTTCATATTACTGTTTAATTTATTTATTTATAGAAATAATAACATAATAATTTTTTTTAAATTGGTGGAATTGTTTTCTCATGTTGAGTTGATTTTTTTTGTAAAATGATACCATGGGAGGACATTTTTGAGAGGGGATCATGGGCATCAATATATGAAATATTAATGTTTTGTAATGTTTTTTGGACAATTTTACATATAATTAATTAAAAATTTTGTTGGAAATGTTAATAGTAGTGTTTTTTTCTAAATACCATGGGTGGACATTTGTATATTGATGATATCAATTAAATGTGTATAGAAGGTTTTCTTCTGGGTGTGTTGTTTAAACTACAAATTTTCTTCTAGGTGTGTTGTTATATAAAATTCTCACTCGAGGAGGCTAGTCCTTTATCCGTGCTAAAAAAAGCATTGATAAAGGCTCCCCGTATCATATCTCTGATTAACAATGATTTTTTAGTGCTGTTAAAAGCCATTTTTAATGGTTTGAATGGGTATATGTGTATTAGTGTTTACCACTCATCCATCTTATTTGCTTCTCCCATTAATGTTATATATATATATAGTTATATTTATTCATAAATTAATTTACGTATATATATATATTCATATATATATATATATATATTAATAGACATGGTTAGTTATATTTATATATTTATATTTAAATCTATTTATTTATATATTTATTTATTTTATTTTATCTGTATATTTATTCATACATTAAATTATGTTTATAATATGATTTTTAAATACATTTATAAAATATGTGTGTGTGTGTGTGTGTAAATAAATACATATATACAACACAGACACAGACACATACACACATATATATATAAATATATTGTGTATCTATAAGTATAATTATATATATTTATGTATATTCACATATATTATATATTCATATGTATATTCATATGTTAGAATATCTAAATAATATATATCAGTTTGTTAATACAGACACACACTAATATATATATATATATATATATATTTATATCACTACTAGAAAATTAGGCTATAGCCATAGTTTGGAACCGTGGCTATTAGCCCACAAACCATGGCTATTGGTTATAGCCACGATTCATTGAACCATGGATGATATTCTCATGGATATAGGGCCAAACCTATTGCCACAGTTTTGAACTGTGGCTATATCCCTATAGCCATTGTTTCGAACCGTGTCTATAGCCCTATTACCAAGGTTTCGAACCGTGCCTATAGCCCTATATCCACAGTTTCAACTATGACTATAGACCTATAGCCAAGGTTTCAAATCGTGGATATAGCCCTATATACATAGTTTCAAACCCTAGATATAGCCCTATATCCACACTTTCAAACTGTGGCTATATTTTGGCACTATAGCCATGAAAATACCAGCCACGGTTCAATGAACCGTTGCTAAACTCTTCCCATTTCATAAAGAAAAACCACTCCTGGACATCAGCCACCCCCCCCCACACACACGCACACACATCCCTTGCACCCCCATTATACACCCCTTTCCCCCCGACTGGACCCTTCTGGACAACACCCCCCCCCCCCCCCCACCCCCCTACTAGACCCCCTGGACATCCCCCCCCCAATTTCCTGGACCCCCCTAAATAGCATCTCCCCTCTGCTGGACCCCCCTGGACAGTAGCCCTCCACCCCCTATTAGACCCCCTAGATAGAGTCCCCACTGCTGGAACCCCTAGAGAGCATCCCCCCTGCTGGACCCCCCTTGCTCCACCCCTTCTGGACACCCCCCCTTGAAGCCCTACTAGACAACCACCGCCTGGACAGCACCCCCCCCCCCCCCCTAACACACACATCTTATTCACCACTTGAACCCACCTTGCATACCCCTTTCACCCCACTGCTGGACCACCCATAGACAGCAGCCCCATCCCCCCTGGACAGCACCCCCCCCCCCCCCCGCTGGTCACCATTGCACCACCCCTGCTAGACACTCCCCCACCCTTGATCCCCTGTTGGACACCATCGCATGCACCCTCCCAGACAGCATCCACCTCGCCCCCACATACAGACATCCCTTGGACACACCCCCTTGCACCCCCCCCCCATTCACACCCATTTCCCCCTTCTAGAACCCCTTGGTTAGCATACCCCCCACTGTCAGACCAATGTGGATAGCATCCCCCCCCCCCCACTGGACCCCCCTGGAAAGCCCCCCCCCCCCCTACTGGACCCCCCTGGACATCTGCAGCCCCCAACTGGAACCCCATGGATAGCAGCAGCCCCCTGCTGAACCCCCCTAGACTGCAACCCACCCTGCTGGACCCCCCCTGGACAAAATCCCCCCCCCCCACTATTGGACCCCCCTGGACGGGAGCCCCCTCGGACCCCCCTTGCACCACCCCTGTTGGACACCCCCTACTGCCCCCCCCCCCCCCCCCCCCGCACCCCCATTGACACCCCGCCCACCACATCCCTTTCACTCCTTTCACACACACCCTTGCACCAACCCTTTCACACCCCTTTCCCCCCTGCTGGACCCCCTAGACAGCAGCACCCTCTGGAAAGCTTCCCTAGCCCCATGGACAATAGCCCCCCGCTGGACCCCGCTGAACACCACCCCTACTAGACCCCCCTGCACAGAAGCCCCCCTGTTGGACACCCCTGGACAACAGCCCCCCTGCTGGACCACCCTGGAAAGCACCCCCCACCCCCATATTGGCCCTCTTGGACAGAAGCCCCCTACTGGACCCCTTGGACAGCCCCCCTACTAGACAAAAACCCCCTACATATCACATTCACATGTCCTAAGGTTTCCTTAGTCAAGAAAATTGACCAAGTAGGTGAGCTTCAGGTTTTTCCCATAGATGTACATACCAAATCATAATCTGTAGAGGCTTTTCTACCTGTTGTTGACAGAGTTGTTTCACCAGTGCCTCAAAATTTTGTATCCATAGTATATTTATAATATTTCAAAGAAATACTTCTTTTAGATTTTAGTGTAATTTTGAGTTATCAGGAACCTCCTATTGTTGCATCTATATCTTGTGCACCACCTCCCTCGGCATTAGTTGATGTTGATTTTATCTATTATATAGTCAAATAGTATATCCATGTTGTTATAGGTTATGTGCATTCATCTAATCAGGATTAATTGAGGTAGATTATTTAGAATGGGGTTTCATGGATTAGGTTGACCAGTTGAAAGTGATGAAAACACTACTCAAGCTATTCATGGAGCAGAAGATTTATTTAGTAGTATGGAGAGATGAGGAAATATTATTATAAACATTTTCAATCTTATAAAGCCTTTCCTATTCTTATCCAATGCTCTAGTGGCTGCCGGCTGAAAGTCAAATGTTTAATAGTAAAGTGAACTCCCAAGTCTGCCCTGCTACTATGTTCAATGTCCTACATTTCCCTAAAATTTGGATTGGGGCCTTCGTCCCCAGACACTTGGAGTAAGGGCGCATTGCCCCCTTAAACCCCCAACGATCTCACCGAGGAGCTCGACCCATGATAGTTGCAGGCCACAAGCATTCGGCCCAACCGGATCGGGCTACACCAATCCAACAATCTCTTTGGTTTCATCCCTTGATGAGAACGAGGTTAAGAGTGCCCTTTTTCTCTAAATCAAGATAGTGTGGGTAGTCCTGATGGGTTCAAAAATGAATTATTTATGTTCTACAAGGACATAGTTTGTGATGAGATCTTTTAATCTATGAGGTATTTCATTAACTATCCCTCAGTGCCCTATGGAATCAACTCGAATTTTATTGACCTTGTCCCAAAGAAGGTAAATTTTTTGGATTTAAATGATTTCAGACCTATTTCTATTTGGAATAACATTCCAAAAATCATTATCAAAATTATTTCTATGAGGTTAGGTACCATTGCTCATGGTTTTATCTCTTCCAATCAGTCCCAGGACAGCCCGTTGACACCCCTATAGACATCACCCTTGGACAACCCACCTACACGCTGCCACCTTCCCTATAGACCCCCTCCCCACTGAACCCCCCCGGATATCCCTTGGACAACCCCCCTGGACATCCCCTCCTGGACACACCACCTGTACCATCCCCCTTCCCTACAGACCACTCGGTACCCCCCTAGGCATCAGTTGGACACCCCACCTGCACCCTTCCATAAAGACCCCCCGGAAAGCCCTTTGACACCCCCCGGGATAGCCCCTCTTAGACACCCCACCTGCACCCTCCCCCCTACCCATTATACCACAGGACACCCCCCTAGAAAACCCTTGGATAACCCTCATGGAAAACCCCTCCTAAAAAATTCTATAGACATCAGTACGATCACTTCATTATGAGTGAATTCTAAATGAAAAATGCCTTGAAACATTTCGAAAAATATTATTTGTCTGTCTTAGTCTAAATTATAGACTTCCACCACTTATAACTCAGTCCTACTAGTAGGATGGTTACAAAAATAACCATATAAGACTTATAAATAAAAAGGTGGATAAAAATATCCTCAACCTTTAGTACCAAATCCAATTCATCCTAAGAATCGTTTTTCCTAGAAATTATTATGGGGCTACCATCTTGATTCTGGGGTTCCTAGTTGTGCCTTCAAGATCCATTTATTCAAGGATTTTGATTCGTTTAGGAGGGAATTATTATGGGATTCTTTGGTTATGCACTTCTTTCTAGGTAGGTTCTCATCATAGGTTAAATTATGCGTCTCTACCATAGTGTTCTTGGTGAACAATAATGGAAGTTTACATGGCCACTTTTCAAGGAAAATAGGGCTCCGAAAAGGGGATCCACTTTCACCCTTCAATTTTGTGATTTTCAGGGATTTTTTCTCACCCATCCAAGAATGAAAGAGGTTGGGGGGCTGGTGAGATGGCTGGTACGGGTTGGAGTGCCTGGTGCGGGTGGGAGGTCATACGGTATGGGGATGGTAGGGGGCCGGTGCGAGCTGGAATAGGTGGCAGGGGGCTGGTGTGAGCTAGATTACTGGTGGCCGGGGGCTATTGGGCATGTGGCAGCGGCTGGTGCGGGCTAGAATGTAGGAGGTCAAGGCTGATGAGGGATGGAACTAGTGGATGTGGCTCTATTTTTAGGTGGAAGAGGGCTGGAATGAGTGTTTTCCATGAGGCTAGGGGTGGTGGATGGTGTGGTGGCTAGTGCGGGCTGGATTTTAGGTGGTTGGGGGTTGGTGAATGTTCGAAGGCAGGTGGAAGGGGGCTGGAATACTGGTGGAAGGGGGCTGGTTACATGTGTTGGGGGGATGGTGCGGACTGATTTGAAGGTGGCAGGGGGGTTGTTGCGGGCTGGAATGCTGGTGGCAGTAGGCTAAAATGAAGGTGGAAGGGAGATGGTATGGGCTAGATGTGGCTGAAGCAGGGCCAAATCATAACATTACCGTGGCCTGACCGTGGCATGACCGCAGCGTGACCGCGGCATGACTGCGGTGTGACCGGGGCGTGACTGCGGCATGACCTCGGCGTGACCGCGACGTGTTGGCCCAGTCTAGTGACATTCACGGGGTAGCATCTTTCGACCAAGAGTGGAAGGATCAGGAGGAGGTGGGGCAACATTCCAGTCATCGCCCTGCTGGCAGTGATTGTGATTTGTTAGTCTCAACATTGATCACAAGACTCGTGGAATATTATCAATGTGAACCACTGCATTGTGTCATCCTGGAGCATGGTCAAATCATGGCATTACCGCGGTGTGATTGTGGTGTGACCGCGGAGTGACCACTGCGTGACCGCGGTGTGTTGGTTAAGTCCAGCGACATCCATGGGGCAGTATCTTCCAGCCCAGAGCGAAGAGAGCGGGAGGAGGCCGAGCAACATTCTGGTCATCTCCCCACTGGCAGAAATTGGGATGATTCAGTATCAAGATTGATCACATGAATCATGGAATACTATCACTGTGAACTGCCGCGGGGTGTCATCCTGGAGCAGGGCCAAATCACGGTGTGACCGCGGTGTGACTGCGGCATGACCGTGGTGTGACCACATCGTGTTGGCCCGATCTAGCAACATCCATGGGGCAGCATCTTCGGGCAAGGAGCGAATAGAGCGGGAGGAGGCAGGGAAACATTCTAGACATAGACCCGTCGGCATAAATTGTGATTATTCAGTATCAACATTGATCAAAAGTCTCATGGAATACTATCACTACGAACTGCCACATGGGGTCATCCTGGAGCAGGGCCAAATCACAGCATTATCACGGTGTAACTATTTCTTGAATGCAACGTTACCGCAGCGTGACCGCGGCGTGACAGCGGCATGACCGTGGAATGAACGCAGCCTGTTCTCCCAGTCTAACAAAATATGTGGTTTAGCATAATCCAGCTAGGAGTGAAAGGAGCGGGAGGAGGTGGGACAACATTCTGACAATTTCCCCACTGGGAAATGATAGAAAAGATCAACTATTTAGGATGTTATTACAAGGGATCCCCAGAGAAGTTTATAGCGAGCAGAACAATGAAGCAACTTCTAAAGTTCAACAAATGACCGAAAAGAATCATACACCCTACAAAAACCATTTACAAATTCATTCACTTTCCCTAAACATGGAATTTTTATTTATAATATACAAAGCGTGAAAAGTAAATTGTCATGGTCAATGCATATGCCTATTGGGGAAATCTCATTTGAGTTAAATGAGTATGATAAGCCAATTTATATTTTTTAAAGAAAACAAAAACTAACTAGCCACAAAACAAACTCCAACAAGAGGTATATGAAAGACTCAAACCAAATCTAAACTGGATACAAATAATTATAACTAATCATTGGTTTAGAAGACAGTGCACCTCAAATGGAGGCGTTTTATTATAAAATAATGGAATTTATTTATCACACAATTCATTTAATTATATTTAACATTTATTCTAAAACTCATTCAGCACAAATCAAAAGCAATAATTTAAGAAACTAGATCAACATTACTATCAATGTGAGATTTCACAGATAGTGCACCTCTGTTGGAGTGGTTTAATTATAAATACATGACTTTATTATTCAAATGAAACAATTGTATTAAATAAACCATATTCAAGATATGAAATTCAATATAATTAAGTAGAATTAAGAATGAAGAGAAATTCAATTTAAATCATTATTGAATTAAAGATGCTAGAAGAGGGATCCTACCTAAGGTGGAAACAAACCTTCCACCTCAGATCTTGGAGGTTTCTAACTAAATTTTGCTGCTCCCCCAATGGGTATATGAACCTTTACACACATTCATGGACGTTTATCCCATATGCACACACCTGCATGTCCATGAGTGTGTGCAAGGGGATCCTTGCACATATGCTTATATTCATATACCAGTCTCCACTCACCTTTGTATGAATATATATATATATACATGGGCACACATATACCCATACGTGCTTAATCACTGCCATGGTTGACTATACACGTAACAGGGGAACCCACATACATATACTTTCTTACCTACGTACACACAGGAAAGTCGCCCTTAACATGGATACTTGAAACCAACGAGTAGGGATCAACGCACTACACAATGGATATTATGAACATTAAAACACATAAATGATGCTACATAACTAGTGAGAACCCATCCAACGACATTAAATCCTTACCTTGATTAGGAGAACCAAATCCACCTGAACCAACACAAAATGATCCAACACCCTACTCAAAACATAAATAGTAGTCAAAATCACTAAAATCAACAAATTCATGAGGTGAGAGAAAATATTAAAATAGTATGAATTATATAACACTTTATAATTTAATAAAATATTGTTAACAATTCAACTGACCTCTACCTCTTACCCCCCTCCACCCTGCCCCCTTCCACCCTCCCCCTACCCCCAGCTCCCTACCCCTACCCTGCAGAACTTCCCACTGCCCACCTCCACCTTGCCCCCTACCCACTACCCCATGCACCCTCCACATAGCCCCCTAGCCAAAACATCTCCCCTGCACAGCACCCAAGCCCTTTATCCTACACCAACCCCCTATCATGAACCACCCCCTAGCCTGCACTAGCCCCCCAAGCCTACACACCAACCTGTGAGTCAAAAAAATCCTTGGAGATGCCCATGGTGTCTCAAATGATAGGAGTAGAGATTAAAATAGAAAAAATAAATGAAAAATTTTAACCAAGCTATATAAGAATAAACTACCACAATAGGATTCTTATATATATTCCAACATGAATAAGCATGGGCTATGTTTTGTTGATAGTTCTCTGCATAGCATGCATCCCTATCCATAGACACAACCTATCATGATAAATCATACACACAAGAATTATAGTTCTTGTGAAGACATTGAGACAAATAAAACCTCATAAATATATATTCGGAATGAGTTATTCTAATAAAATGATTAGAAGAATGCATGGGGAGGAATCCGTTTCAATACGACCATCAGTATTTGATAAATAATATTTGAAAAATGAGGTCAAATGGAAATGTACTCCAAAATATTGTAATAAAAATAATAGCATAGTTGTTATCGAACGAAAGGAACAAAAGTAGCATTGCATTGAAATATATTATAATTACCTCTCAACGTCAACAAGGATTATGATGCTTAATTGTGACTTATAGGAATACTCAAATACATGAAAAGAACAGGTGAAAAAACGAAAAAAAGTATACAGTATACAAGTTGAAAATTCAATAAGCATAAAAAATGGATGGATGGGTGTACCATAGGTGCATCTATTAATTCATTAGGCATGTTGTTGTTGAAGGGGAGAGCAGGTTTGGCACTAGCAGGGGGCTCTGATATCCCTTATACAGAGAACCTCCATTTTTCTGAGGCTAGGGAGGCTGTTGAATTTATTTATAGGATGAAGCTGAAGGAGGCTCCATAACCACATGCGGTTTTATCCTACTCAGACCCCCCTGCCCCTCCCCCCTACACAACCCCGCCTGCAGACCATCCTGGACACCCCCACCCCCTTTCCAGTCCCCCCCATGTGGGGTCTTTTATATTTGTTTTTTTAATGTGGAACCATGGATTCTAGATCATCCTTGGACATTTTAATTGTTGGTATGATTTATTTCTACACATTGTGGTTGACAAGTGTATTGATAACCCTCCACTACATGATCTTTATAAGGGAAATCACGTGAGGGAGATAGTAGTCATTTCATAAGAATAGAGGTATGAAATTCTCATTTTTGGGGGATCATAGGTTTTAGCAGAATCATGGGAACTTATTCTACCACTACACCTATTAGCAATGGTTGGGGAACCTCACCTATAAAATCCATTTCTTATAATTCCATAAGATAATTTGAATCAGAATTTGAGTGTTTTTATATTATTATGATGACAAATATGCCATACGTTACTCATTATATCATTTTTAAGGATACTAAATTCCTAACGGGTTCACCAATCCCTGAAGTTGATCCCAATAATACTCATCCTCTATATGCTAGTCACATGAGGTATTTTAGGCTCATCACCTAATGAACATGAGGCTCATCACCCAAGGAATTCCATTCTCATCGCACGAGGAAGGATGGGATTATGATGCATTAGGAAAGGTGAATAGTCATATTCTTATCACATAATTAATCATATACTTTTCAATAATTCATGTTCCTACATCTCTATAAGTATAAGATCACATCACCAGTAAAATGGATTCCCATGACTTCAAGAGAATTATATCCCATGTTTTAACCAAAGATTCAAGTTCCTAAAACATGGGTACTCACAATTTATTGATCCATATTCATACTCAAACAATAATATATTCAATATAAAAATCTATTCAACTTTAAGGGATCTAATTATAAGGGAGAGTGCTCCTTGGTTCTCAAATATTTATCAGTATAATCCTATGAATCATTAATAAAAGTATAAAAAATTTAATACTAATTATTTTTAGGTTTCCTACAGAATATATGTGCACATTATCAATGGCTATATTCATATTCTTACTAGAAAAAGATAGTGGTTATTAGAAAATTATTTTTTAAAACAATAATGAAATTATTGAAACACGTTTTTAAAATAATCAGGCAACTATAGAATTAAAATTAATGGTTTAGGCATAGAGAACCTACATCAACCTCAAGATCCATTTCATTTGACGACGACAACTCGAATCTTCATATTTCTGATTCCACGCATATGCAACTTCACATATATATAAGGACACCTAGCCCCTGTGTGCATATTTTCATGGACAAATATGCATAAGGGGGTCCGTAGATATATGCTTATACATGCATATACCCCTTTACAGTTACACATATATTAATTTTTCAAATGAAGTTGATTGGTATATAATTCTCTAAAATTTATTCCTCTATTTTGGGAAACATTCTATGAATATTTAAAAAGAAAATTTTATCTCCCTACACAAGATTCTTATCTATGTAGGGAATATCATATTCAAGGAATAAGAAATCTTGGATGGTGTAATTACCCTAAAAACTATCAGTAAAATCCATTCATCCTAAAACATTAGTGTAATTTGATCTTATAAGGCCCTAAACTTCTAAATTTTAGAGTATTTATCATGTTACCATTATTATAATCTTAACATTCTAATATTTAGACATTCTAACAATAAAACATTTATAATCCATTATTCCTATTAAAATTTCAATGGAAAGTTGTGACAAAGGGACATATTATTGAGAGCATAAAATATTCCATTTATTGAAAAAACTATGGTGGGGTATCCACATCATAGAGTATCTCTTTACCTTATTATGAAATGAAATCGGAATGATGTTACTATAGTGAAATTCTACCTACCTGATTCAATATATCTGATAATTTCTAACAAAAGGTGTTAAGGGCCTACTCGAGATCGGTTGTATGACTAGCTCCATTTTTTTATAGAGTGTGAATTTTTTTTTAAAAGGTGTTTAGCGCATGTATTTTATATTTTATGCATTCTAGACCTATGTTTTTTTATGATAGTTGTGCCTTTATTCTATCCATGTCAGCCACATATTAAATCATCTCTACAGTAGGTATAGAAATAAAATCATGAATTATCACTTCCTCTAGAGTTAAGAGATTTAAAGCAGTAGTTTTATCCTTTAAATTTATTGTATGGTGGTTGGAAAAATAAACATTATGAGATCATATTTATGGGTGGGTAAATCATCTCAATAAATGAGAACATTATGAAAAAGGTTGTTCCAGTGTTGATAATAAAACACACCAAAACCTAGTCCATGTAACGTTTTTGATGGTTGCCATATTTATCTGAAATATTTCTTAAAAGATTATATATGATGATAGTTTAAACAGTGAACCAAGACCACTTTCATTTAACCTGATGCTAGATGACAATATTGGGAACCAGACTCTGTTCACCTTCCACTATAGGTATATAATCTAGATATTTATTTTTCATGGACATATCTTATTTATATTGTGTCATAGTTGTAAAAAAGTCCTCCATCATAGCCTCCTGTTTAACTTTAGTGATTGAACTTGATTGTTTAGAATTGATCAGATTAATACCTAACTTTATTACATTGGAAAAAATGTAATTAGGTCTTCCAACACTAGTAGTCAAACTTGTGGAGTCTTCACCAATCTCAAAAAAAATATAATGAGGATGAAACTCCCTCAAAATTATTATAATGTTGGGATATAATTCTTTTCCACCCAATAAATTATATGGATTGTATGGCATGAAATGATCATTGAGAATCCAATTTTTTATACACCCATCAAACTGGTTTCCCCAATACCCCTTCAGTATAGTATTCAAACAATAACATGGAATAACCCAATGAAAATTTATTTGGACCATTCTCAAGATGTAATGATATTTCTATGTTAGAATCCCCATGCATCATCATTGACCACATTTCATAAAGGAAAAATGGGTTATATTATCTCTAAATATTTATTAAATTTAAATATGTAACCTGTTTTAAATGATGAAATTATTTTGAGAACCTATAAGGATTAAAAGGATCTAAAATGGTTACTCAATCTATATAATCATCCAAAATCCCATCTCAAAACACACTAATGTATGAAATTTATTCTAAATTCCCTCTATCATTATCTACCACTGCACCAAAACCTGTTGAATAAGTAATGAACCCAAAATGGGAAACATCCTTTATCATATAAATCGGACCATCGAGTCATTAATTGAAAACGAACAAGACCATATACCATAGCTTTGTAGTTCACTCCACACAGAGTATTAGTTTCAGATTCAAGAAAGAACAGATGAAATAAAATAAATTTTCAAATACATTGATGATAGGGAAAGGGGGTGTCTACCCCGGCGTCCAGAGTGTTGAGGGTTGCGGGGGAGAGACGTCGGGAAGGAAGGTGGGAGGTAGGGAGGCCACTCAGAGCAGCTTCGTTTGAGGAGGAGGATCGGGGAGAGGAGGGTCGTGGTGAGGAGGTCTTGTGGGTATTGAGGGCTATTGGTGAGGAGGAGTTGGGGAGGAGGCATCGGAGTGGGGTCCGGAAGGAAGAGAGGTGGTGGGGAGGCTGCTCGGAGCAACTTCTCTATATGAGGAGGGTCGCGGCAAGGAGGCGTCGGGGTGAATGTCGGGCTATTGATGGGTTTTCTGGAGGATGAATCGAGTGGAAGGAAGGAGAAATGAATGGGTCAGGGTATTCACCCACGAATCCATGGCTAATTGTTGGGGTGTAGCAATGGATTTTTTATTTTGTGGCTTTATAGGCGTGGCTATATCTCAATTTCCTAGTAGTATATATATATACACACACACACAATATATAAGTATATAAGTATACATATATTTGTGTTTGAAATAAAATGGACATTAATTTGTATTTAGATAAGTCTAATATATTGAGAAATATATTTTATATGTAAATATGTTTAATTATTTATTTATAAACATAAATTTTTATGTGTGAATATATAAAAAAATATGTATATATTATTATAAATTTGGTTATAAATTACATTACATTATAAAAAATGATAAAAAATTAAAACCCAAAATAATAATATGAATTTAATAGCTATGAATGAATTCAGTCCCCGATGCAAAATGGATAAAAGACCCTCGTAAAAGAGGCTGAAATTCAATATAATGTTACACAAAATTGGGTATCCCAACTAAAAACTCAGTTTTGGAGGGATTTTTGGACTTTTTATGGCTTAAAAAGTTTTATAGAGGGTTTTCTTATGTCACCAGTATGTAGAGTTAGATGTAATATTAGATTTGACATGTAGTAGATCTCAAACGGACACCCGAATCAATATTTATTTTCGTTTGATGTTTGAGTTAGGTTTTCAATTTATTTTACATCTTTTATTAAATTTTTTATTTTGTGTCTTCAAATTATTATTAAATGATTATTACTTGATAATAATTATTAAATTATTTATTGATAATATTTCTTAAAGTAATTTATAAGCCATTTTTACTGAACATCTTATATATTTGTTGTAAATGTATATAAATACATTTCTAAAAAATATTTAAAAAATAAAAATTATATTTATATCAATATAAATATATTTATATATATTAATATATTTAATTTTATAATAATTTTCTATTTATGGGTTTTTATTTTTTTGAGAACATTATTATTAGAATAGGTTGGGGGAACCCCTCTATTAAGAATATAAGAATCCCTTTTAAGTTGGATAGAGATAGAACCCATTGCATGACTGAATCCCCAAACACAACATGCCCCAAAAAAGACATGGAAATTGTAAATAGAAGTAAATCTAATTAACTTAATGTCAAATCCATATAGACTGAAATACAATGGTAGAGAAACCTATAATTAGATTTTATTGAAATCCCCCAAGGTATCTATCCATCCATTTGAACACCAACCTCGAAACCCAAACCATATCATCCATTGGGAACTATGGGGAAGATCATCATGGTGGACGGATATGCTAATAATGGAGATGATCTGCCTGAAAAATAACCATCCCCAACTTGAGAGGGTACTTCCTATCATGTCATCGACCCATTCCTCGAGTAAGGTTTGACCCTCATTATTATACCTCACCATCACAACTAGGTTTGAGTCTTTCCTTTAGTCTGCATGATGACCAGAGGCCTTCCTTTTCCACTAGCCCTGGCACTTTCCTACCAACCCCCACCACTGAGCAAAAGTTCAGATATTTCCATTGACCCCTATGTTAATTTTACTTTAATTTGTTTTATCTTCAGTTATTTGAAATTAATTTATATTCATATTGTTTCAATACTTTAGAAAAATGTTCCATAAGTCATTTGTGATGTGTAGGAATCTGCACCACCTCAATCCAATGCATGGGGTTAGTGGTAGGACTCCACTACTGTAGATATGGACATTTACTACTTGTAAAACGAGAATTTACAATGTTAAAAGGAATTATTATCCCCAGAATAATTAAAAGGGGTCGTTTTTATCATCTCTAAAAAACTGATAATAAAGGAACCTTTTATCCATGCTAAAAAAATCACTGATTAAAGGGACCTATATCGACACTTTTTTATCGGAGATAAAAGTCATAAAAATTAAATTTTTTTCTATAATTTGGAGGATGGGACCTCCCCCCTATTATCTGCCCTCAATCCCGCTTTTAATAGTGCTTGACTTGCCTGACACCCCTTCAATGTCTTGGAATCCCCCCCACTATTTAATAGTACTAGGTACCTACATTGCCCACCCGCGCACACCCCTTAGTTGGGTTTCGAAACTAAGAACCCCACCTCTTGATCTCGCTTATTTTCTACACCCATATGTCATTTTATTTTGTATTTTATGATACATCTATATATTTATATTTATTTCCTTATATTTTTTATCCATATATTTATATATATAGATTTATATATATATTTAAATATATATTAAAAATATGTGTTTGTGTGTGTGTGTGTTTATAAATATATACATATATATATATATATATATATTTACATATGTGTTTGCATATATAAATATAATTTTAAATATTTGTATTTAGTTAAATATATTATATGATAATATTTATATACGTACATCACAATATATCGATTTATATATATCATTTTGTCCATGTGCACAAAAATATATTTATATACACACATACATTATATATACACTAATTGTATATATATATATATATATATATATTAATTTATATATTTATATTAAATAAAATGGATATTATTTTCTATTTATATGAGGTTTATATATTTTGAAATATACATTATATGTAAATATTTTTACATATATATTTATCAAAATAAATTTTTATTTGTGAATATATACAAATTATGTATAAATTTTTATATATTTGATTATAAATTAAACTAAATTATGAAAAATGGTTAAATTGCATAACATTAATATCAAAATTAATGTAATACTTGTGAATAAATTAATTCCCCGTTGAAAAAGGGGAAAAGAACCCCCTTAAATGTGGCTAAAAGTAGATTGAATGTTAAAAAATTAGGAAACACCGACTAAAAACTCAGTTTTAAATCCCTTCTAGGGACTTTTGGGGCCTCAGAAGATATAATAGTGGATTCTACCATAATTAATGTGTAGATATTAGCAGAAGATTAGATTTTATATGTGGTATAGCTCGAACAGACTCTCAAATCGAATGTTATAACCTTTTGAAATCCGATTTTCATTTCAAATTTATTTTAGATATTTTTTTTTGTGTATTCAAATTGATAATAAATGACAGTTACTCAATAATAACTAGCTATTTATTATTAATAATATTATTTTAATTAATTTTTAAACCATTTTCACTAATTGTCATATATTTTATGTTTAAAAGTATATTTATCAATAAAGAAAACATATTTTAAGAAATATATTTTATTTTTAAGGAAATATAATTTTTTTTAAAGATACAATTAATCAATTCTAGGAAAAAAAACACTGATAAATCCCCCCTATATCAACTCTACTAAAAAAACTCTGATAAAGGGAGTCCCTTTAATATCCCTAAAAACAATGATAAAGAGGTACATTTATCAGTGATAAAAACACTAATAAAGGGGTTACTTATAACAACATTTTTAGCACTATTAAAACAATATTTTATCTTTAGTTTGTTTAGCACTAATAAAGATACCCCTATTATCAACGCGTTTTTTAGCGTTGTTAAAGGGTGGCCCTGTGTAAAGTTGTTTTTGTGGTAGTGATCCATGTGTGTCCTTTTATTTAAAACTTGCATTTTGAAAATATATTCTTTCATATTTATGTTTAATTTGTTTCATTATAGTATTATTAAAAAAATTGTGTTCTTACATAGGAGAATTATTTTGCTCGTGTTGGGGTGGTTTTTTAGCAACTGATACAATGATTAGGCTTTTTTGAGAGGGGGTCTCAAGTGCCAAATACAATTAAACATTAATGTTTTTAAATGTCTATAGATAGTAAATGCAAATGTAATTATAAAAAATATTTTTTGAAATGTTTATAATATGATTTTTTGTTTCTCTAATATAAATTTTAATTCAAATAATTATGATTTTTCGTACTGGTTCATTTCTATACAGGTGTATTTGGCGCAATGTGTTGTTATTCAAAGAGCACATTGCAATAGTAGGGATGTTATTAGCGTTAATGAAAAGAATGACAATGGGGTCCTCATTTTAATGATTCTGATGACGATAGTGTTTTTTTAGAACCACTAAAAATCTCTGCAAAGTGTTAAAAGGTCTATTTTTTGTTTTGGAAATTCAATTTTTTGGTAGTGACAATGATATCATTATACATGCATAAAATGAAAAGGATTTGAAAACATTGTGGTTATTAAACTAATAAGTACTCATTGCATCACAATATGAGGGAGGAGGAGAATTCACGATATAATGGGATTACAACCATATATCACCATGTATTTCATGTTGGAGCAATGACCAATTTTTTAACAACAGATTGTTATTTTTAAAATTATGAAAAATAAAAACAAAATTAATATTTTCTATTAATAATTTAAAGAGTAAAAAATTAGTACAGAACTATTTTTCATAATGATATATTCATCCAAAATTCACTTTCAATTTAAAAAATATTAATTTTTTTAAAAAAATATAAAAACTCATTTTTCATTATGAAATTCAAAAAAAATTAAAAAAAATTATATATTCACTTAAAATATAAAAGAATTATTTTTCCTAAAAATAAAATAATAATCTAAATTTCTAGTTATGAAAAATTAATAAACTTCCCTTTTCCATATGAATTAATAAAAAAATATATATTCAAAATTAAAAAACATTTTATCAAAAAAATATTTATCCCCCATAAAATGTAAAAAATATCAATATTTTCTTCTAAAAAAATTAATTAAAATAAATTATTTTATTTTAAAAATAAAAAATTAAATGTCCCTTTTGATTATGATGTATTAAGAAATTAAATATGAATTTTCTTCTTTTATATGAAGATTAATTATAATTTAACATTTTTTAAATGATCATATTTTAATTTTAAAATATCAAAAAATCCCCCTTTTCCTTTCAAAAAAAATGAGATAATTTATTTAGAAAACATAAAGTTAAAAGTAAAAATTCTAAATTTTTCTTTGAAAATTATTTTAGTAGAAATGTTATCTATTTAGTTTTTAACAAAAGATAATTTTTAAAAAGTATTTTTAATTAAAGTAGATATATTTTTAAATTACCATTAATTGATTTTATTTTATAGGAGTTTTATTTTTTAACATTAAATAAAAAAACAAAGATTTATTTAGTGAAAGGGGGAGATTATATTTTCAATAAACAATTTTTTTTCTATGATTTTTCAATGGAATTATTTTTTATTATATTTTTAAAATGTAGTAATGAACTTTATGTTCATTCACATTAATTTCTTTTTAAAAAATTAGTTATCATTGAATTTTTTAACAGGAAAAATTGGAGTTGATATGTTGATATGGGATAAGTCAATATATTTTTACTAAACTGGGCCCTGGCATGTGTGAACGATGTTCACATAAGCCACAATGGTAGTCAAAAAATATTCAATAAGTTATTGCATAAATATTTTAACATTTTCTAAAAAAAATAATAGTTTTATTACTAATAGTAATATAAATTCATTTTCATGGATATGAGATGTCATATATAATATGAAATTAATATTATTTTTTTGGAATAATTAGAAAATATTAAAAGGAAATTTGTGTATCCAAAATGATGTTAAAAATATAAATCTCGCAAAGTAATTACATACATAAATTAGTTTCAGTTACATGTTTATTGTAAAAATAATAAATTATGTCAACATCGATGTTCTGGAGGTTTCTTTATGTCACATCCATGCATATGAATACATATCTACAACATAGGTCTTGGTGTGTGTGGAATCTGCATGCACAACTACATGCCTGTGTAAATGTTATTGGGGGCTTCAAAACCCCAATCCAGGAGGCAAAGGGTTTCCCTCATACACATATTCAACACACTAGACGCCCTCTTAATTGATGCATGATAACCCAATAATCTCCCCTCACAACCACATGGATGATGAACAGAGACGATTATTTTGTGATTGGGAAATTCAAAGTGCTCAAATACAACTCTAAAACAATCACTACTAAAAAACATAGTTTTCCTTAAAAAACCTCTATCTTCGATAAATAAGTGTTGATAATCGAGGCTCTTTTAAAAGGGGGGCCTTTTATTAGTGCTCAAAAAAGTGATTCTAAATTCTCCTTTTATCAGCACTAAAAAAGTGTTGATAAAAGTTAAAAAAATATTTTTTTTGTAAATTAGAGGGTATATACAACTTTTTAATAGCACTCTTTCAACGAAACTAGGATGCCCCACCCGCGCGCACCACCGCCACCCATTTAACAGTGCTATGCACACATCCCCCAACCCATAACAACGTTAGTCACCCCCTACTCCCACCTGCGCACCCGTGCCTCCACATGGATTTGAACCCGAGACCTCTCCGTTGAGTGTCTGCACCATTACCACTCACCCATCTTGTTTGGTTCTCCCTTTAATGAGTTATATATATATATATATATATTGTTATATTTATTCATATATATATATATATTTAAAAGGTTGGGGCTGTAGACTCATTTTATTATTAATGCAAAGAAAAGACCTCTTTTAACTAGGTAGAGGGAGACCCATTACATAGCATGAAGTCCCAGTGGGCATATATCCCCTTACATAGCCCGTAGGCCCAATATTTTGGCCTAAGGCCCATTTTGTGAATAGTAACCCAGCTTCTACAATACCATTCCGCCGCTACAGTACCCTCCAATAAATAGTAGCACCACTGCTATAATACTGCTATAGTCCTGCTACAGTACCTGTAGCCCCATGGGATTTGAACCCCCATTTTTTATGTAGGATTACAGGGTGCTTATCACTAAGCCAAACCCCAACTACGTGTGTATATATATATAGTAAGATATATATATATATATATATATTGTTATATTCTTTTATCAGCATATTTATCTATATATTAATATAAATTTACAGGTTTTTTTAATTCATTTATAAAATATGTTTTTGTGTGTGTGTGTAAATAAATAAATAAATAAATATATATATACAACAAACACACACACACACACATATCATTTTGTTAATACACACACACACACACACACTAATATATATATATATAGGCACACACACACATTATATATGTAAGAAAATATTCATATATCTGTTTTTTAAATAAATTGGATATTATTTTTGATTTAGATATGTCTTATATAATGAGAAATATATTTTATATGTAAACATGATTAATCATTTATTTATAAATTTAACTTTTTTGTAATTCCATTGCAAATAATCTAGAATAAAATGATGTGAAATGAACGAAAGTTCGTTTATGATGGAAATATAGTTTCATCATATATTCCATCACCCTGAGATTAATTTCCACATCCCTTCACAATTTCTATTATTTAGGTCTTGATTTTCCATAATGGTTTGTTGTGATGAATTCATATCTCAATTATCCCATTGCGGTGAGAATGTCTTAAAAAACCTATTGCAGAAGCCATTATTTCTTTTGGTATATAAATATTATAATAGAGTGATGCGAAGTATATAAATAATTATAGCCATATCATATTTAAATTTATTTATATGTAACATATAATATAATTTATAATCATATTCTTATGTTTATATATATGTGTGTGCGTGCTATTATATATTATAATATATATAAATAATATATCGAAATATTTGTACATATAAACTATATAATTTAAAATTGAAATTCATATTAAATAATTTTTTATTATTAACATTATTTTCATGATTTATACAATAAAAATATTTCAAAATGATATTAATGAATAGAAATATTTAATAATTGGGTTTTCTTGTATTTTTAAAGAAAATACATGTGCAAATCAGCTAGCTGAATTGCTGCTGCCCCACACAATAGCTCAGTATCCGCCTCGATTCTGCCAACTCGACCGCCACGTCGAAGGTCAGTCGTAAAGCATCCCCGCCTCAACCGCGCTCCCCCCCCCCCCCGCCATGGCCACCCACCGCGACCGTGATACGCCCCTCCATGACCGCCCCGTACGCCACGACCGCGCTCCACCCCGCACGTCATCACATACATATCCCGCCTCAACTGTTTTCCTCCTCCACAATGACCTCCCGGAGAAACCACACCTAGCTCCACTCTGCACGCCTACACATCCACATCCCACCTCAACTGTGTTCCGTCTCTGCCAGGAACTCCTAGATTGGTGCACATTCCGGTTGAACCCCGCACTTGGGTACCCCAGTGGAGGATTGATTTACAGTTCAGGAGCTATGGTGCATTCGAGGACTCCTACATTGGGTACCCATGGGGCCTATTCCCAGGCGAATGGGACCGCTGGACACTGTCGAACATAATAATAATCCACATCTGTCGGCACCCCAGGGTTCTTCGTTGTCAGGGTTGTGGATGGGGTAGGTTTCAGATCATCTTGATTGGGCACCCCGGGGAGGAGTTCTCAGGCGAAGGGTACGGTTGGATGGGGAACCTCGTAGTCGCTTGGATGGGGTCCCTCTTAGTCTTCTGTTTGAGACCTCATTGTCGGATTCATCATGGTTCATGGGACACCAACTGACCTCTCGAGATTTTTTACCTTTTCTAACGATGTTCTGCCAAAACATGGCTCAACCGGGTTCCAATCCATCTCTATAACATCTTCATCTTCATCGTAAAATGGTGAGGAGATTCAGAGAAGAGGGTAATCCGAGTGGGGGGGTTGCAGTTTTAAAACACATCCTCCACCCTTATATATTACCATCTTCCTTTATTATTTCCTTTCCATCCATAAATATTCCTCTCATCCTTTAATAGCTAGAAATGTGGTATACCCAAATATATTATTTATAACACCAATTAATATGATGAATTATCAAACCATATTTATTGAATGTTTATTAATTTATTAACTGAATATTAAACACATAGTAAAACTACCCAATTTATTTATGTCTTTTAAATATTTTTCAGGATAAATTTATAAAAGAAATCTAAATTATAATCTTAATAAATTAATTCTTATTAACTGAATAACGATTTATTTTAAAATGATAATAAAATTATAAAATATATTTGTTTTCTTTGAAATCAATTTCCTTTTGATTTATAAATAAATTTTAAAATTAAAAATAATAAATGTATCTTTAATTATGCCAGTTTGGGTATTTAAAAGTGTGTTTCAAAATATAATATAATATATTTAAAAATAGTGTTTTAAAAAATAAATGGGTTATAAATGGATTTGGGTTTGAAAAAATAAAACGAGTTAGTATTTGATTATCCCAAATTTCATTCATACTTGACGGGTCAACATCCCTAATGTTCGTTCATTTTTAATTAACAGTTAACTCTAATTATTAAAGTTGTAGATTTTAATAATTTTGATGAATTTTAATTTAATAATGTTGAATTGATTTTGAGAATATTTGACTCGAATATAATATTTAATGTTGGTTTTATTTCAATAATCTAACATTGACTCGTATCAACCTTTATACAACATTTAGTATATATATATATATATATTTCTCTCTATATATTTTCAATATTTTGATTTTTTATCTAACCATTCATAAATGGAAATATATTTTTGTAGAGATTAACCCCAAGGGGTGGGAAAAGAGGTGGTCAACATAACTACACTTTGGAAACACAATAAAAAAGAAACAAAGGGTTATACTAAAATGAGTATTTTTTAGTAAAAATTTTATTTGGTTAACTGATTTTTTTGGTCTTTACTATTAATTCTAATAACCAATAACTGATAAAATAACTGAATTTATAATTTTTTATTTCTTTATTACTTTAATATTTTAAATAACTTATAACACATATTACAAAAAATATATATTTTTGTTTATAAAATTATATATTTTTTTCAAATAATTTTTTTGTTTATAAAATTTAAGGATATATATATAATTTTGAGTTTTTGTTCAACAGAGTTAGATTAGATTTTTTAAAAAAATAATTTTAGGTTTTTTGAGTAGGCTTTCTTCGATGATCAACCATTGTACAAAGGATTTTCCACCCAATAAAAACAATGTTTATCTTAGTAGCAGTTCATAAAAAATTAATAAAATTAAAATTTAGTGATATATAATTCACATATGATAATTTATATTGTTAATTACAATATATATTAATGATATTATAAGTCATACTACTTATTTTATTATTATTTATTATATTGAAAAATTTTAATTAATTATAAATTAAAATTTATAATTTTTATTAATAATTTTTTTTATAAATTATTAATTACAATCTTAATTAACTATATTTGTAAATTATATTAACAATTACTGAATATATTAATGATATTATAAGTTATTAATTTTCTTAACTATGTAACTAATTGTTAATAATTATATCATTAAACTAAAATGTCGCTTTTATATTGAAAACAAAAACATTGAGTCATATCAATCACATCATATGTATAATTGACATGTAGTTAATTACTACACATCATAAATGTGTTATATATCCACTACTAGAAAGTCATCGTTTAGCGGTGGTTATTTTTTGATTTTGTGGTAGTTTAAACCACCGCTAATGTTGATGCTGGCTTCCAACATGTAGCGGATCCTCCGATTCACTATCACGGATCGAAGCAAGGGATGTGTTAGGTTTTATCGGTGCTAAGAAGAAAGAATTGATAAGGTGGGGTGGGGGGCATTATCACCGCTAGCTAAAAGTGCCGATCATTATTCCGTTTATAAGTTCTAAAGAAAGGTTGATAATGGTGTACCATTTATTAGCACTTTTTTATCACTGATAAAGGGGGTCATTTTTTTCAAAAAAAATCCTCAAACCCTAGATATCAACCAAAGGAAACGTATATAATTCTGGAGGAAAATATGAAATCCATCAATTAGAAACCCAATGATTCACAAAAGTAGCCAAAAAATGAACTACTTGATTTCCCTCTCTCCAGTAAAAGAGAAAACAAGAAGAAGAGAACAAAGGAACCAAATATCTGATGATGTCGGTAATGGAACCATAGGCTTGGAGGCCACCATTATCCTCCTTCAGTGTGTTGATAATAACTTGACAATCAGATTCGACCAGAACATCCTTCCAGACAAGAGACAAGATGGGCTGCATACACTTCCAAATTACCATGGCCTCTTCCACATGAGGAGATTAACCCACAATGTCCGAGGAATAATGAGCCGCAATAAGAGAGACAACGTGATCCCAATGGATTTTCTAAAGGCCAACGAAACCATCTCTAGGGGTTTCTACATCAGTATTTAGTTTGAGAACACCCAAAGGGGGGGGGGAGATCCATCTGACAGGAAGGGAATGAACAGGTGAAGGTGGACGAGTCTCCTCAATATCAAACCACTATGAGCCCTATCATTGAATCTTTGAAGGCCAGACCCTGTCGTCATTACCAATGATCTTGAAAATGAAATACTTTTGGCGAAACCGTATAATCCAAACACAATTCTATTATTAGAGCTGATAAATTTTTTAAATAAAAAATATTAATAATTTATAAAAAATTATTATATTTATTTTAAAAAATAATTTTTATTTGTATAAATTAAATAAAAATCACATTTAAATGATTAACATATATATTTTAATAATTAAAGTATTTATATAATGTTTTTATAAGGATTTTTTACGTTATAAATGAATAAATATATATTTAAATAATTATAAGATTACAATTAATTTTTAAATAAATAATATTTTTATTATTTATATTATTTATTTAAATATATAATAATACTTTTTAAATATATATATTAATAATTATAATTATAATGAAATAATTATATATTAAAATAAATATATATTTCCAATGAATTTGTTTAATAAATATTTTGATGCGTGAGTATAATTGAAATTCAAATATGTTATGACTTCATCACGATTCTTCATTTATACATTAAAAATGTAAAAACTCACCCGAATAGTGTTTTGAAATCAGTTAGTGGATAAACGATGTTAAACCCATGTCCGTGAGAGTTTTAATGTCTGTCACGCAATAAGAAATGTCAAAATGTGGGTTTCAGCATTAGTTATCAAATAATTGTTCATCCCCCTCTTGTCAGATGGCTTCATCCCCCTCAGGGTATTTTCAAACTTAATACTGTTGTGGTGATTCCTGGTGATGGCTCTATTGACCTTATGGCAGTTCTCTAAGACCATGTAGTTTCTATCATTGGAGCTCATTGTTCCATTGAAATTTCTTGTTGGTCTCCTCCTGTAGCAGTGGGAATGACTATTTGGAAAGGTATGCAGTTCATTTCATCTCTCGGCTAGAAGGATATTATGGTCGAATCTGATTGTCATATTATTATCGACGTGCTTGAGGAGGATGAAGGTGGCCACCAATACTTTGGGTCTATTATAAATATCATCATATCATTGGTTGTGTTATTCTATTATTGTTGTTCTTCCTTTTTTGGGAGACGACAATCATACGACTCATTTTATAGTTACATTTGGGAGTTGTTGAGGGTCACATTATGTTGTAGTTAATTCATACACATCCCAAATAACACATAGATCATTTTCCTACAATATCAAAATAATCCAAATTCATTTTCTCATTTTTGAGTAGGTTATTTTTCCATTTTCCTAAAATTAATGTATATTATAAATAAAAAAGGCACACTTGTTGTCATACCGGTCACTCTATGCATCATATTGAGGTGAAAATGATTCCTTGGCATCCCAAATGACTCATTTATTTTTACCCAAATGTATCAAAACAATCCTAATGTATTTTCTCATTTATTAGTATGTCACTTGTTTCTTTTTACTAAAATTAACATCACTTTTAAATAAAAAGATGGACTTAGAGTCATATAGGTCACACTGTGCGTCAGATTGAGGTATGACTAATTTCTACACATTCAAAATTACTTATGGATAGTTTTACTAAAGTATCAAAACATTCCAAATATTATTTTCTTGTTTTTTAGTATGTAACATGTCATATTTAGAAAAAATTCATTATAAACTATAAACACACACTTTGACTAATACCGGTAACATAGAGTATCAATTTTACATGAGAATAATTCCTACACATAAAAAATTATTTATGAATTGATTTATTAAATTATTAAGACAATCTGAGTGCGTTTTCTCGGTTTTTAGTGAGTGATGTATTTTGAAGTAAAATGAAGATTTTAAACTGATAACGGACACTTTGAGTCATACTGGTCACACTATTTTTTGGATTGAGGTGTAGCTGATTCATACATATCTTAAATGACTTATAGATCATTATACTGATGTATAAACACAATTTTAATTTCTTTTTTGGTTTTGAGTTTTGAGTTGTATATTATTCTAAAATTATGATCAATTTTAAATAAAAAGACACTCTTGGAGTCATACCGATCATGAGGTATGTCAGATTGCGGTGTTGTTGATTCCTACATGTCCCAAATTATTAATAGAATCCTAAATGCCATGGAATCCTCCAGTATAATAAAAAAATCTTATGCGATTAATACTGAAAATAAATAAATTAAACATAAATATGAAAAAATCCATTACTTCTATAGAAGTCACATTTTCATTCCATTGGTGTACATTCTATGATCAGGTATGATTCCCATTTGTTTCTATGAAAATGTATAACATTTTATAAGTAATATTTTTTTGAAAGTCAAAATATTACTAGAAAATTATAAATACACAAAGGATTAATAAATATTTTAAATAAAGTAGTAATTAACTTTGAAAATACCTCTTGGGGATGTGTGTTTTTTTGTGATATATGATCTCTCTCATAAATTTTCATACATAAAAACCATAATAACTTCCATTGGATTATTTTACACACTGTAGAAACATTATGGAAAATAATTAAATTTCTTATATTTATTTGGATAGTTAAATCTAATTATATATACCTTGATACTTATCCAGTTGTAGAACTTGTTTGGGTCCTTGTGTGCAATTATTGTCCTCATGCCCCGATTTAGATGATATTTACACACCACCCTATAATAACAGAATCATAATTAATACATTATATAATTATATAACTTGATGCTTAGTTCTTAAATGTTGGGTGCAGTGTATTACTAAGTAAAAAATGTTATCATGTGTGGTAGATTTGTTGGTAATCTATGTAGTGAATCCATGAAATAAATATTTAGAGTATCCGAATTGATCGTAATGAGAATATAGGGTTTTTAAAAAAGGAATAAGTAATAAAGGAAATGAAAAATTTATTAAATATTATTAAATTGCAGAGTTTTATCCGGAAATAATTTTTATTAAGAAAATTATTTCATCCCCATGTTTTCATTCAAACGATTTTCCAAAGTTTTCCACCCTTTCATCTATTTTTTGGATTCTATTTTTGTTTTTCCTGTAGAGGTGACGTGAGGACTAAAGAGTCCAAATTTTATATGGTAAAATACATTGAATTGGAATATATATATATGACTTCAATAAATATGAGATGTATTTATTCATAATTAACATGTTATATCGTCTTTTGGAAAATTAAATCACGAAAACATACCTCATGTATACATTTATAACTGAGACACCTAGACATTCGTAGTTGACTATTTCATATACATTATTAGAAGAAATGTAGTCAATAACATCCTATCCACACATGTATTAATCCAAATCAACTATATAACTACTTCCACATTGTAACATTTCATCCGCATAAACCTTTAATGTTAGTAAATGTGGATATTCAATGGGCAGGGTAAATGTGCCTTTGGAATATATTTTCAATCAGTTGGTTGATCCTTTAGATGGTTTAAGTCAACCATTCATTTCGACCTCATCCCTTTGTCTATTCTTAATAGAATTCATTGGTTTAGAACTTTTTTCATTAATTCATGAATATTTATCATAAAAAATAAATAGGAAATGAATACCTCCTTGACGACATAATTTTTTTACAAGATTTAATGGCCATGTGATGAATCTTACAATAGTTGGTAAAACTTATGAATATATTCCTCATCTTTTGGAATAGGTTGATCAGACCTCAGATCATGGTCTATTCTAATAGACACTCTCACAAGACCAATTGGATGTGGTCTATTGTTTTTCACATCATTTTGGATATTGAACATTGTATCCCTCACTGCAAGGTGATGTGTGGGTGTTGATAGATATAAATCACAGTCATTATCATCATGTATAATATCAATACTAGAAAGGTATTAGTTTCTATATGATTCAAATTTTATAGAAACAGTTATTATAACATTGATTACCTTGTGCAAGACATCTTTTCGGGGGGAATGGTTCACCTCAAAGCTAGTTGGTGTTGGGAGGGATATTCAAGAAATGGTGGTTCTTGAGTTCTTTTTTCCCTTTATATATCCCTATAAAAGTTTCTAGTAACTCTCTCAACTATTGAAATTTTTATTAATGTGTATGTAGTCTTTATTTCATCTATTTCATTTATTTATCTTTATCCTCTTGTTTTCCTTATAAAAACATGTTTTTGGTTATCACCCCAAAACCCGCAACTCTGATGTGACCATAATGTTATGTCCACTTCATGGCCACTGATAAGAGGTGTTCATATGATATAGGTGTTGATGATCCATGTGACTATGATGGATATAAAATATAGGAAAATAATTAATCATTGTTAAGTAATTTTGATTTAAAGAAAAACAAATTTTTATTATTTCATAATTACACATATTTCCCACCCTTTTTGTGTATTTTCATCTATTAGTTTCCCATCTTTATTTACACATTCTTCTTTACACAACACATGGTGTATATAGTTGTGGATATAGATTTGGATTCATCAATCTTCATATAAATAGAGGAACATTATTATTTTGTCATTTCATTTCATATAAAAGTGGTACAGTAGATTTAAAATACGTACCATTTTTTTTCAAGTTAAGCATACCCCATCCTTGCTTTACGGTATGGGTATGTTGATTTTGTTTCTCCTCCATTATTTTCAATACCTAGTTTCTATTTCATAAAAAAAATATCACTCAAAGTGATGAATATATGTATTGTCAACCAACATATTACCAGCCACAATGTCATTGAAAAGGCACATCAGTATGACTTCTAGTAAAAAAATCTCATGCTTGTTCGGTTATCTGGTGTGTATACATAAGCATTGGGTGTGGGGTTATTTTTTCTTCGGCTTCTTTTAGATGATGAATCAATATAATTGTGTGAAAGCCTCTGTGAATCAATCTATAAATAATCAATACATATTTATTATGGGATTCATCAACTATAAATGAAATCTTCAAGGGATGGTGAAGAATAATTCATTGTTTCATTATATTATTTTTCGTAAAATAACAAAATTATATCATTTTTTTATAGTAATATCATCCCACATCAGTGTATCACTACTACAAATACGGCTTTTATCAGCGCTAAAAATTACCTTTAACAGTGCTAGAAGAACACTGTTAAAGCCGACGAAGTTAATGGGGGGGGGGGTCCCCATTATTAGCGCTCCAAAAAGGGCTGATAAAGACACCTGTTATTAGCGCTAAAAAGCACTGATAAAAGGGGTATTTTATCCGCGCTAAAACAAAGTGATGATAAAAGGGTCCTTTATCAGTGATTTCTTTTTAGCGCTGATAAAAGATAACTAAATAAAAAAAATTAAAAAAATTAAAAAATTAAAAAAAATCCTGCCAATCGGGGTGGCTTTTATAGCGCTTGATCCCCACTTTTACAATGCTTTTATGCCCCCTCCAGCGCTCGCACGCACCACTCCACACATTATCAGAACTCGCCCAAAATTCACCCATGCACGTGCATCCCTACATCCACCAGGATTTGATCTAGAGACCTCCCCCTGCGTGCCTGAAGCCTTTACCACTCCCCTATATTGATTTGTTCTCCTATTAGTGATATATATATATATATACTAATATTTATTTGTATATGAATATATATTTATATTAATATATATAAAGTTATATTAATATTAATATATAGTTATATTATAATATATATTTATAGTGATATATATATATATATATTTATAGTTATATTAATATATATATGTAGTTATATTAGTATATATATATATAGTTAGATTAATATATATGTATATAAATTTTAATATATATTTATTTTAAATAATATGGATATTAGTTAATATTGAAATAATGCTTATATATTTTATATGTAAATATATTTTTTTATTTATATTTATAATTATGTTTTTTGTGTGAATATATAAAAAATATGTATATATTGTTATATATTTGATTATAAATAGTAGTTAATTATACAAAATGATAAAATTTCAAATACATAATCTCAATATGACTGTAATACCTTGGAATAAATTCAGTCCCCACCAAAAAAATCCAATAACACCCCATAAAACGCGGCTGAAAATCCACAAAATGTTAAAAAATCAGGGTACCCCGACTAAAAACTCAGTTTTGTTGGCCTAATGGGACTTTTTTGGCCTCGAAAAAACCTTTACAAAGGTCCCCTCCAATTAATGTGATGTAGAGCTCATCGCAGGCTTCGATTTGATATGTGGTAAAACTCAAACAGACACCCAAATCAAAAGTTATGGCCCTATGAAGTTCAAGTTTTGTTTTGAACATATTTTGGAATATTTTTAATTTTGTTTAATTTTTTAGTCCTCAAATTGTTATTAAATGACCATTAATCAATAATAATTAGAAAATTATTAATTAAAAATATTTTTTTAATTTATTTATAAGCCATTTTCACTAAATATCTTCTATATTATGTGTAACTGTATATTAATACATATCTAAAATATATTTAAAATATATATATTATATTTATATCAAGATAAATATATCTATATATTTAAATATTAATATATTTATTTTAATAATTTGTTTTTTAAAGTAGACCCTTTATCAGATCTTTTATAAAAGGTGCTGATAAAGACCGCCTTTATCAGTGCTACTAAAAAAAGCACTGATAAAGCGGTACCCTTTTACAGCACTAAAAAAGCATTGTTAAATGGGGTACCTTTATCAGTGCTAAAAAACACTCATAAAGGGGTACTTTTATCATCACTTTTTTGTGCTGATAAAAGTACCCTTTATCAGTGATTTTTAGCACTCATAAAGGTACCCCCTTTATTAGTTATTTTTTGTTAGCACTGCTAAAGGGTGGCACTAACCTAGCCCCATTTTGTGGTAGTTTATTAAGCACTTGAACAACATGGTTCCACAAAACTACACTAGATGGATTGCATAAACAAGTGATGATTCCAATGTAACTATTTAAATGACCTTATTGGGGTTAACATGCTGGCCCCGTTCTTTCTATCTGACCTCATATTTGATGCCATTGATTTTTTTCCTTCATGATTTTTTATAACACCATCAAACTATGGAGAACTTATTTTATTTTCATCGTTAGTCCTTCATCAATGAACATTTCCTTGGATTCAACATCATCCATATGTTGTTTCTCTAGAGTAGTAGCATCAACATGTGAAGATGGTTGTTGAACCTCAACATTGGGGGAAACAACAAATTGAAAAACCTATTATTCCTTAGGATTGGGATTACCAACACATCCATAAGGTCATTGTTCCTCTACAATGAAATAAACAATAGGTTGATAGACCTAATGTTCCACGGTACTGGGAGCACCAGTATGTACATAATTCATTATCTGCATAAGTTTTTTATAATTTAATTTTGATTACATCAATACAAAAATGAACATATAATAACATGAGGTAACACAATGCATATTTAAAAAAAATAACCTAATTATTGAACACTCTTTTTTTAATGGCTAATGGTATTTGACCCCTCTATCGACTATTTATGTCCCTTCATTTTGGTCTCCTCTGACAAACAAAACACCATTTACCTTAGGACCTCTATAAAATGATTGTTATGTCCTAATGAATGTGTCACCCATAGTTGAATTTTCATCTGACCCTTCAGTGGATTTGGTCGATAACATAACAATTGACCACTATCAGTTTGTGGTATCTAGAACATAAAATACATGTACTGCCTATGATGCCATTATAAATGGTTCGTCTTATCCCCATTCCTTACTAGAATAAATATTCACAAATCCAAATTAATCTATTTTAACATCATTCATGTTATCAACCCAAAAGAATTGAAAAAATTAGAACATGAAACATTGTATAATCCAAATCCCATATTTTTTTTATGAATCCAATGTATGAATTTTTCACATCAATTGGATATCAGTCCTTTCAACCAGAAATATGCATCGCTTCATGCACAAGTGTAACTCCACAATTTCTAAAAGTATTTTCTTCATCATGTATTTTTTTATAGAACGTATAACCCATAATTACATAACCATTGTAAGATAATACATACACACTTGGTCCTCTGGATAACCATCAATGTTGTTATGATATTGAATTAGGATTTTCATCTAAATCGTTAAAAATATAGTCGCAAAACCAATCTATAAATTTTTGATTATGTGTATTTGATATCCATATGTTATCCCATGATGGATTCAAATGCCTAAGAATTTTTTTGTGGGTTTCAACATATGGGGAAACCTCCATAACAATATTCCAAACGTAAAGGTGTGCCTATACATGATCTAAAATATTGATTGTGACTACATTTCGTCAACAAATTCCTCACCTACTAGCCACCTATCGTGATGATATTTTGGTAGACCAATGATTTTCACACCTCACATGCATTTTGTACATAATTTTATGGCTTCCTCAACAATATATCGATCTTCAATACAACCCTCTGTTCAACTTTGATAATTTATATACCCATCCAAAATATTTATATACCATTCAATGGGGTATATCCATTTATATTGTATACGACCACATAGTCTAATCTATCTCACTAATTGAACCATAAAATGAACCATTATATCAATGAATTCTAGAAGGAAGAACATTTCAAAAGCACATAATATGATAATAATTTCACTTTCCATTGTTTTCAATTTCACCAGATCTATAACTTTACTACATATTGCTTTGAAGAAGAAATAATGCTTGGTTTATTTATAAAGGACATTCCTGGAAAAAACACAATGTAAAGGTATAGAAAATATATCTCCCAATAAAACATGACAGTCATGTGATTTTAGAACCATTAACATTAAATCGTTTATTGACACGATATTGTTGTTATATAATTAATACCGCTCTAAAAAGATTATTTCATTCAAGAAAATGAAAAGATGATATCTCTCCTACCTAGTGAGAGTGTATGCAGCTAGAGGAAGAAAAGTTCATTTTTCATCCTTCACTAGCACCAAATCTTCTCATATTCCCATGTGAACCATTTCCAACGTATCCTTAATTCCATCATTATTTTTGGGTGAATTTAGTAGTGTACCAATGAAACTATCACATATATTTTTTTCAACATGAATAACATCAAGAAAATTTCTATAATATAGAAAATTACATTATGATGGTTAAAAAAAACTAAACACCATTTCCAACAGATTATCTTAATAATTTTAAAATTTTTTTACCAAAACAGTGTCCACATCATTTACATTATTAAATAGGTGATCACATATTTGTGTAAATGGATTTTTAGGTTCTTATGAACATCAATCTAATGAGGTGGTCCAAGATAGGGACATATCCCATTAGGGTAGAAATGTAAAATTTCATAGAAACACAGTCTTTGATGAATGATTCAACCTAATTGACTTTGTACCTTTTTTAAAAACATGACACCCTTTAGTACCTTAAATGATATATCCTGAATAATTTCCATAAGAAAGTTATTTATTGTCTCTTACAACATAGATCTGAATGTGAAATCATCATTTATGTTAGATTATACAACGCAACACCTGAATCAACATCACCTCAATATGACACACTGTTTGCATGTATAACTCAAACTATCTCTTTTTATTTCATATTGACATCGATTTAAGAAAAAACAACATGTGACATACTTAGAATTGAGAAAACATATTTGCATTATTTTGATATTATTGAAAACAATCCATGAGTCATTTTTGATTTGTAAGATTCAACTGCACCTAAATATGATGCATGGTGTGACCGGTATGACTGAAAGTGTGACTTTTTATTTTAAAATGACATTAATTTATGTAAAAAGGAATGTGAAATATTGAAAACTGAGAAAACACATTCCTATTTTTTTGATACATTTGTAAAACGATCCATGAGTAGTTATTGAAATGTAGGGCATAGCCTTAACTTAATATGATGAATGGTGTGGCTGGTATAACTCAAAGTGTCTATTTTTATTTTAAATTGACATGAATTTAAATAAAAACAACAAGTGAAATATTGAAAACCATGAAAAAAGATTTGGATTGTTTTGTTATTTTTGGAAAACAATCTCTTATTTATTTCTGACATGTAGGAATCAGCTGCATCTCAAAACGACACACGGTGTTTTCGGTATCACTCAATGTGCCTATTTTTATTTAAATTTCAAAATAATATAAGTTAAAACAATAAGTGAGTTATTAAAACCGAAGAAAATGAATTAATGTTGTTTTAATATTTTTAGAAAATGATTTATTTGGGATATTTGATGTTTAGGGATCAGCCAAACCTGAATATGATACATGGTGTGGCCGGTATAACACAAGGTGACTATTTTTATTTAAAAATGACATTAATTTAAGTAAAAACAAAAAGTGAAATACTAAAAACTGAGAAAATGAATTCAAATTGTTTGTATACATTAGGAAAATGATCCATGGGTCATATTTGAGGTGTATGAGTCAACCATACCTCAATAAGATATATAATGTGACTGGTATGACTATAAGTGTTTGTTATAAGTTTAAAATTAACATTTTAGTTCATAATGTGTCACTCACTGATAACCAAGAAAACGAGCTCTGATTGTCTTGATAATTCAATACAGTGATTCATAAGTCCTTTAAGACATGTATGAAGAAGTCTCACATAAAAATGATGCATGATACAATCCGTATGACTCAAAATATGTGTTTCTAGTTTGAAATGAAATTTTAGTTAAAAAAATGGATATACTAAAAACTGAGAAAACATATTCGGATTGATTTGATTGTTTAGGAAAATAATTCATCAGTAATTTGTGACAAATAGGAATTATTTGTAACTCAATACAATTTATGGTGTTTCCAGTTAACTCCAAATGTATCATTATTTAAAATTGAAATTAATATTAATAAAATCAAAAGTGACATACTCAAAATGAATAAAACACATTCGAATTGTTTTTATATTTTAGTACAATGATCCATATCTCATTTATAACATGTATGGATCAAAACCACCTCAATTGGACGCACAAAATGTCCCTTATAACTCCAAATGAATCATTTTTATTAAATATTAACATTTTATTTATGTTTTTATTTCATATAAATGAACAATTAACTTATTTATTGTATTACTAACATTATATTTGTTTTCTTATATAAGTGGAAACTTTTTCATGGCTTGACATGATTTGTTAAAAAATTGATACCATGGGAAGACATTTTTGATAGGGGATCATGGGTTCAAAATATAAAATATTAGTGTTTTAGAAAGTTTTTTAGAAAATTATAAATGTAATTATATAACAAATTTGTTTGAAATGTAAATATCTATGTTTTTTTCTATATACCATGGATGGACATTTTTTTATTTATGATGTAAATTAAATTAATATAGAAGTTTTAATTTTGGGTGTGCTATTTAAATTTTAGGTTTTCTTTAGGGTCTGTTGTTATATAAATATCACACTGCAGGTGGCTAGGCCATTATCACCACTAAAAACGCTCTGATAAAGGAACCCTATAATCAATGTGATTAACAACCCATTTTTAGCTCTGTTAGAGGCCAATTTCACACTATGAAAGGCCATATGTGTAGTAGTGTTTACCACTCATCTGTATTTGTTGGTTCTCCCTTCAATGATGTATCTATTTATCTATATGTATTTTGTTATATTTATTCGTATATTAATATAGATTTATATTATTATTATATATATATATATAATCATTCATTCATTCAAAGTAGGATAATTTATTGAACATAAATGGGAGGGGAAATTAGTCATGTTAGGGAGGATAAAAGAAAGGATGCCCTAAAGAATCAGCCATCACAAAATTAACAATCTCGGTGGGAAGAGAGCCCAGTGTAAAATAAAAGATACACGGACTACTCAGATTCCTCAACGAGGCAAGTCTATCCATAGAAAATTTTACATTCCACTATGTATGCATCATAGTAGATCATCCAAAAAACTCCTTGCATCTTCAGGTAATATAAATGATAGACCTAGGAGGCTCACATATCTCTTGTAAAGAGTTGCATGTAACTGAAGAATCACCTTTGATCTCTATAGATGAAATATTATTAGAGACATAAATCTCCAAACAATTATGAAAATCCACCGCCTCTGAAATAATAGAGCTTCAATGGCCATAAAATCATCTAAAATAAATCACCACTAAAACATCAGAGTCAGGAACAATGCCTCCCTATCTCATGATTCAAAGGTTATAAGAGTTGTCAGTATTGAGCATTAATCCGTTACACTTGGGGTTCTATCAGATCCATCTACCCAGTGAAGACCCCTTTTGAGAAAAATATGTGGTTCACTAGCCATTCATGAAAATTATAATGGATTTTTATTTTTCACATCTTTTTAGAAGATCCTATAGATCCACCACAATACACTAGACCCAAGTATGAATTTAAAAGCATAAGGTAGAAAGACCATCCACTCGAGATTTGTTTCTGGCATTCCAGATGATCCGGTAACTAGAAAAAATCAAGGCAGCCCTCGGCTTCCTCTCCAAGATATTATATTCTATATAGTGAAACCATGAGAAGTAGAAGACCTCACCATTACCCAACTACATATCAATGCCAATAAGTTTCCCAGGATATTCCAAAACCATTCTTACACAATATCCCTCAATGAACATGTGTTTTACTAATTCCTCCTTATAGATACAATAACAAAAAAAATTATGATAACATAATTAACCATTTACTCTTAATCACATCATCGTTTGGAAGGGCACAATGCTGGATACGCCTCATAAGAGAGTTGAATTTGATCATAATTTCTTTGCACTAAACAAACTTACTCATTCCCAAAATATTATTACCTTTTAATGAGAGACAATATCCCATAGTTGAAAAAATTCTCAATGATGCTCCAGTGAAGATGAGTTTATACGGTTCAGAAGAAAGTTGTATACTGTAAAAAATCTCACCCTTTTGTGGATCATGAGTGGTGTGAAGGATGTTCATAAAGGAGAAGGACTCAGCAAATTAAATTCTAGGAGCCAGCCACCCTGAAAAGCTGGGGATTTACTAGCCCAATTGTGGTTCCAATAACTAATCTTCCCGCAAAAAACTATATATATATACAATATACATACACATATATATAATATATGTGTATATGAAAGTATAATTATACATAGTTATATATATTTATATATAATTACATATATTATATATTAATATGTGTATTCATAAGTTAGAATATATAGATAATTCATAGCAGTTTGTTAATACAGACTCACCCTAATATATATATATATACACACACACAGACACACATTATATATGTATATAAATATTCATATATTTTTATTTTAAATAAAATGGATTTCAGTTTTTATTTAGATAAGGCTTATATGTTGAGAAATATTTTATATATGTAAATATGTTTAATCATTTATTTGTAAAATTTAATTTTTATGTACGAATATATATAAAATATGTATATATTGTTATATATTTGGTTATAAATAGTAGTAAATTGAGAAAAATGATTAATTTTTAAAGCCATAATATCAATATGAATGTAATAACTCTAAATAAATTAAGTCCACACTGAAAAAGAGGAAAAATTGGCCAAAAATGAGGTATAAATTTCACCTAATTTTAAAAGATTTGTTATCCCAACTAAAAACTCATTTTTACGGAATTTTGGGATTTTTTTGCCTAGATATATGTGACAAAGGGATTTTTTATGCCACTAGTGCATAGATATCACTATTGTATCTGATTTTATATGTAGAAGAGCTAAAAAAGAAACCCGTATCAAAATTTATTAACATTTTAATTTTGAGTTACGTTTTCAACTTATTTTAGATCTTTTATTATTTTTCTGATTTTTTTGGGTCTTAAAATTTTTATTAAATGTTTATTAATTGATAATAATTAGAAAATTATTAATTAATAAAATATTTATTAAATATTTTATAAGCTATTTTTTCTAAACATCTTTTATATTAGTAGTAAATTTATACATATACTTATCTAAAACATATATAAAAATTATATATTATATTTATATCAATATAAATATATTAATATAATAATATAATAATATATTATTTTTAATTTTTTTAAATATACCCTTTATCAGTGATAATAAAGGGGTCCCCTTTAACAATGAAAAAAAATGATTATAAAGGTGATACCTATATCAATGCTAAGAAATGAATTGATAAAGGTACCCCTTTATTAGGGTTTTTTATTATTGCAAAAGGGTGGCACTATGAAAACCTATTTTTGTTGTAGTTTCCCCACCCATGATTCTTTGGTATATTTCACTTACTATATACAATATACTTTTAGGAGGCTACCATCTTATAGTTATTAGTATTGGGGCCAGCGGGATGTCACACACATAGTTACGAGTCTTAATTTTCGAATAAATCATCAAAAGTTGGTAGTTAATATTATATAATATGATATGTATATGATACGTTAATATAGTTTATGGTTGAAAAATTTATTACATTTTTTATGTGTTCAAGATGATATACACTTATAGTAGTGTTAGGGATATTGCTGGTGACAGACAGTAACCGATTATTGTTTGTGTTTTTTATGTTTTTTAAATTAATATAATATAATTTTCATCATTTTATTTATATTTTTTCAATTAGAGGTTATATATTAGATATATATTTATCATATGTGTGTGAGTTAGGATAAGAAATATGGTCATGTCGAGGCCTCATGCGAGCATGTTTTAATGAGAAAACATGGTCATTGGTGGTGAAACGTGGTATTTAGAAAGGGATGGTGACTGAAATTGGTTTAAAATCAACTTCGACTAGTTACTATAGAATTGAACAGATGTCATAATTTAGAAAAAATATAGGATTGTAAACAACTGTTCAATCAATTCAATGACTATTTTGATATATAAATAAAGTGAAAAAGAGAGAAAAAAAAACTACATTTAATGTGGGAAATCCCCCAAATGAATTTGGTATAAACCCATATGCAAATAGAATAATTTCACTATAAAAAAATGTGGGATCAAAATCTCTCTCTCTCTCTCAATTTCTAGGAGAAAACACACAAGAAATTAACTCTTTTCAAATATGGATTAACACCTCACAAAATACTACACTCAAGGATGAAGATATGTTTCTACAAGATCTGGTGATAAAAAACAGGTGGAGAAGATACCCTTTTATAGCATGCCTTCACCCTCCTTTGGCCTCCTCACTATTAAATTTATATTACCATATTAAATTGGGAATCAATGGTTGGGATTCACCATGACGTGTCTCCACAACATGTCCAAATGAATGTGACGACCATCAATAATATTTCCTCTATTCATAACATCTTCCAACATATCTCCCACTTGGATATTTGATTATGTTCCAATAACATCTCCACAAATCGTTTCTATCTTCCAAACTACTTCTCATGTCTTTATAAGGATTTTCAAGTATCTATAGCATTTTAAGTTATCCGAACCAATCACCTTTGCCAGAAAATCTTCCATATTTTCTTTAGTGTGAATTTTCTGCAAGTCAAAACTTCCTTCTTCCACCACATCTCAAATAAAATAATATTGTACACCAATATGCATCATCCTAGAATAAAAATATGGATTCCCTGTAATGTTAAAGGAACTCTTACTATCAAAAAACAATGAAATATGATCTTGATTGGGCCTGAGCTCCGCTAAAAACCATTTCATCCAAATCACTTGTTTTCATGTCCGTGTAGAGGCCATGTACTCTGCCTCTATTGTTGATAGATCCAAAACTGACTATAACATTGAAATCTAACTCAATTATCCTCCTTCAGGTGTAAAAACCTAACCATTTATGGATTTTCTCTGGTCAGAATCACCTGCAAAATCTGAATCAACATATCCTCTAATAGTGAAATATGATCCTCCAAAACATAATGCAACATCGGAGGATTCCCTAATGTATCTCAGGATCCTATTCACCATGATCCAATGCTTTCTTCCTGGATTCTCTATGTACCGACTAACTTCTCCCACTGTATGTGCATTATCTTTTCTAGTAAAAACCATGGGGAACATTAGAATCCTCACTATTGATTCATTCGGTACTCGAGACATTTACATCCTATATGTTTCAATAATAAGACTAATCCTATAGGATAACATGGAATTAATGGGAATAGAGGTAGAAATTTTCTTACAGTCATTCATGTTGAACCGTTTTATGACATTCCACAAATAATTTTTCTATGATATCCAAATCATTCCATTATTCCATTCTCGGTAAATTTTCATCCCAAGAATTTTGTTTGCTCATCCCAAGTCCTTAATATCAAACTCCCTAGACAACCGTGCCTTCGTCTCCTAGATTTGATCATTATTAAGGAGACCAACCAACATTTCGTCCATATAAAATAGTATAATGATAAAATCATTACCATATAGTCCCTTAAAATAAGCACAAGGATCTGAATTAAGTCCGTTGTATCCAAGTCTCATGATATATAAATCATATCTCTTGTAACAACACGTCAACACATGTTTGAGACTATAAAGAAAATTTTGATCCTCAAAAACATGTTCTCTTTACCTTATTCAACAAAACCTTCTCGTTAGTGAATATATATTTCATCATCAGGGTCACCATGTAGAAAATCTGTTTTCACATTTAGATACTCTAGATGCAGAGTGCATGCAACACACATCACCATCACTACCTTAATATTTGTTAGTCTTACAATACTTGAAAATTTTTCATTTATGTTCATACCTTCCTTATGAGAATACCATTTGACCACCAGTCTCACAAGATATCTTTCCACCTGGTCTATTTCATCCCTCTTGATTTTGTAGTCTGATTTGTTCCTAATAGCCTTACTTCAATGAGGTAATGAAAAATGATCCCAAGTATTGTTCATGTGCAGGGCATCATGTTCCTCATGCATCACTGCCATCCAAAAGATATATATGGACTTTGAGTGTCCTCCAAAATAGATGATTGCTCTCCATATTCTGTCAATAAGATATTTGAAACATTTCTCTCACTGACATAATCTGAGTACCATATTGGTACTCTTTTCTCCCGATTTGTTCGTTCTAGTCTAGTATTATATGGTATATGATCATCATGATCTGATAATTCCCTATAGAAAACTGTTTCTTCCTTTGTTTCAACCTTCACCTTGACTATTGTAGTTTATGTACTCTCTTTCTCTGTTTCATTATAAATATTCATTTTCACTATGTCATTAGAAAAGATTACATTTCTACTGATAATAATATTGCAGGCAATGGGATAACACAAATGATACCCCTTCACACTATAAGTGTATCCCAAGAAGATACATTCACTGGATATTGAGTCCAACTTCGATCATTCTTGGCTATGAAATAGTGCATATACATGACATCCAAAAGTATTTAATTAAGAATAATTATTGGTTTTACCATTCCACATATCCATCAACATATTCATATCAATTTCCCTTGAAGGGGATCGATTGATCCCATAGTAGGAAATATTTATTACTTCTTCCCAGATTGACTTGGTAAGTCATGCAGTCTTCAGTATCTCCATTATTATATCCAACACGGTTATATTCATCTGATCAACCACTCCATTATTCTATGAAGTGTTTTCCACCATGAACTACCTCTTGATTACTTACTGTTATAAAAATGAATCAAAATTATCGGTTGTATATTCTCCACAATGGTTAGTCCTCAAACACATGACCTTTTTTTTCAGATTCAATATGATTTTCCACTATGAATGTTTTGAATACTTCAAAGATATTCAATTTACTCTTGATTACAAACACCCAAAATCTCCTACAATAGTAATCAATGAAAAATAGAATGTACCTTACTCTTGCAAGGGACACAACCAATGATTTCCAAACCTTTGAATGAATCATCTCTAAGATCTAGTTACTCCTTTTCATTGACGTTCCAAACATCAACAGGTGTTAATTACTCAAAACACAATTCATAAAAAATAATAGGGATACCTTCATAATCAATGGAAAAAATTTCTGATCTACAAGAATCTTTAGTCCTCATTCAGACATATAGCCATGATTTTGATTCCATAACATCGTCAACTCTTCCATTGAGGTATTTGATGAGACAAATATCTCCGATTCCTTGTACATTTCACCCATAAGCACATAAAAGTTATTTGAGATCTTCTCCACCTTTATCACCACAAGTTCTCCCTTCACTATATTCATAATTCCTTTCTCAGTGTGAGTCTTTCATATGATATCATAAAATTTTCCCAAGGACAAACGTTTCTTCTTGAGACCCCCCACATGGTGTACTCCTTGGATTGTTTGGACTATGTTATCATGCATCTTCAGTTTGATGGTTCCAACTCCAACGATATTCAATTTATGATCATTTACCACATACAAAAGTCATTATGGGATAGTTTCATATTGGTCAATCCATTCATATAGATATTTCATGTGCCATGTTTCTATTAAGTCAATGATCCATGCGTCATTGAGATTTTGTCTTCTTTCAGTAGACCTTGGCGCGTCACATACTAGTACGTCTCTATTTCCAGATGTACTCACCACATTTACTGGAGAGTTATTCTCACCACCCTACCCCTCTTACTGCAATTGTAACATTTTATTTTTTTATTACTTCTCCTTCATTTGTACCTTCCATGATTATAGTTCTCCTTGGAACTACACTCCATCATTCTTTGTCTTTCCATTGACAGATCTTCCACTTAGTGTGAAGTTTTATATCTGTATTCCTTGTTCTTTCACCAACATTCTTCTTCAATAACCGCATATACAGAATCATTGAATGGAAACATATCTATTATGATATTATTGGTGAGGTTTATGATAATTTGATCACATGAATGTGTAAAAATTTGGAGTAGAATTTCTGCAAGTTTAGAATCCACAATTTTAAATCTCCATATTGTATGTTGTGAAAAAGGGTATTGAGGGTGTTTATGTGGTCAGTCAACAATGATGAATCTACCATTTTATTAGTGTATATTTTCTCTTCAATAAAATTTTATTATGGATTGACTTTTTCTTATGCAGATTTGTCAGAGTGTCCCAAATTTCTTTTTTTGTATTCATCATTATAATGCTTGACATGATATCATCTTAAAAAGACAAATGGATGTTGAAAATAGAATTATTGTCCAGGTCACTCAATTTTTCATCAGTCGCACCCATCAGTTTCTCTCTAATCACCTTTAGGAAATTATCTTTCCACAATACCTCTTTCATCATCATTTTCCACAATGAAAAATTATTTACATTGAATTTTTTTATCTTGTATTTCACCACCATTTGGACACATCATTGGTCCAGAATTTTCTCAGGCCAAAACCTCATTCCTCTGATACAACTAGTTAGGATCCTAAACAATTTTCCAATAAATTCAATGATAATTTCGAGGTATAAATAAAGTGAAAAATTAAGGAATTAAAATAACACCATATGTAATGTAGAAATCCTAAAAAATAAAGGTGTAAAAAACTACAAGAAAATAGAATGATTTCACTATGGTAAAATGTGGGTACAAAATCTCTCTCCCTCAATTACAAGTAGAAAACACAGAAGAAATAATATCTTTAAAAATAAGGAGAAACATCTCACAAAATACTGTACTCTAGGATGAATATGTGTTGCTTCTGAATATGATGATAAAAGCTGGTGTTGGAGATCCCTTTTTATGACTACCTTCAACCTCATTTGGCTTTCCCTTTATTAAATTTCTATTACCAAATTAAATGGGGAATCATTGGTTGGGTGTCACCACGACATGTCATTACAACATTTCCAAATGAATGCGGTGACCATAATTAATATTTTCTTTCACCATAATGTCTTACAACAATGAACATAGTGTGTATGAGATCATCATCCTTCACTTTAGTAGAGTATGAGGTAAGGCTATGAGCACATGATGGGGCTGTTCAGGGATTAGATATTGAGTAGGAAGTGTATAGACAACAGCAAGAGCATCAATGATAATAGTAGAATCAACAAAATGATTATATGATGGAGTACATGTGATGAATTACAAACTATTTAAGGATGGAGTTCCATATATATATTGGAGTTAATCCCCCACCATTATAATGACACTATTATTAGGTTCCTTTTTGTGATTTTTTATATTATAAATGTTTATATTTATATAATTTTTAATGTTTTTTTTATTTTTTAGTGAAATTTATTATTAGAATAGGTTGGAAAACCCCACTATTAAGAATAGTAAAATCCCTTTTAAGATATATTGAGATATAATCTATTACATTATTGAATCACCAAATGGAAAATGCCCAAAAAAAATACAAGGAAATTGTAAATAGCAGTAAATCCAATTAACTAAAATTTAAATCCATATAGCCTGAATGAACAAGGTAGAGAAACCTAGAATTAGGCTTGGACTGAAATCCCCCAAGGTAGTCATCCTACCATTTCACTGCTGACCTTGACACCCAAACCATAGCTTCCATTGGGAACCAGTGGGAAGATCAACAAGGTGGATAGATCTACTAATAATGGAGATGACCTGACTGAAAAATCACCATCCCTTACTAGAGAAAGTTCTCCCTCTCATGTCATTGACCCCTTCATCGAGTAAGGCTTGAACCTCATTTCTATCCCTCACCATCATGATAGGTCTTGATTATTTCATTAATCCACATTTAAGGTCATAGGCCTTCATTTCCACTATCCCCAGTGCATTCCTACCGAACCCCACCATCGAACAGGAGTTTAGATCCTGCTGTTGATCCCTACATTTAGATTACCTTATTTTTTATCTACATTTATTGAAAATGAATATATATTCATATGGTTTTGATACTTTAGAATAATGTTCCATAATTAATTTTTGATATGTACAAATCATCCCCACATCAATTCGATGCACAAGGCCGGTATGACTCAACTACTATAGATATGTCCTTTAACAGTGTGCAAAATGGGCATTTACAAATTTTAAAAAAACATTATTATCCTCGATGATATTAAAAGGGGGTATCTATTATCATTAATAAAAAATTCAATTAAATAATTCTTTTATAACCATTGATAAAATAGGGCCTTTATCAATGCTAAAGAAGTTCTGATAGATGTGAACTTTATAGCCACTTTTTCAGCAATGATAAAAGCCAAAAAAATAATTTCTTAAAAAGAATTTATTTTTCTAAAAATTGGAGTGGGGGACATCCCCCCTTTTATTATAACCCAATCACCCATTTTTATAGTGCTAGTATAGCCTCCTCACCCCATTAACAAATCTAGGAATCCCCCCACCCTTTTACAAAGCTAGGGACCTACATCACTCATTCGTGTGCACCCCTGCCTTTGCTGGGTTTTGAAACTGAGATGTCCACCTCAAAATATCACTCCTTTTTCACTCCCCTAGGTTTTTTTCTTATGTATTTTATGATATATCTATATATATATTATTACTTTTTTGTATTTTTTATCCATATATATATATATATAATTACATATATAAAATATGTTTTTTTGTTTATGTGTGTCTATAAATACATACATACATATAAATAAATAAACATTTATTTATATATGTTTGTAAATCAATAAAAATAATAATACACATTTATATTTATTTAAATATATTATATATTAATATTTATATACTTATATTAGAGTATATAGATAAATATATATCATTTTTTCAATGCACACACAAATATATTTTTATATATATATACATTATATATACAGTAATTGTATTGTATATACCTTTTTATACATTTTAACTTTAAATAAAATGGATCTTATATTTTATTTAGATAATGTTTATTTATATATAAATATAATTTACATGTAAATAGGTTTACATATATATTTATAAAAATATATTTTTATGTGTGAATATATAAAAAATACGTATATATTATTATAAATTTTATTATATATAAAAATAAATTTTGAAGAATGATAAAATTTGAAAATATTAATACTAATATAAATGTTATACTTGTGAATAAATTTATTCCCCACTGAAAAGGGGAAAAAAATACCCCCTTAAACAAGGATGTAAGTCCATTGAATGTTAAAAAAAATAGGATACACTGACTAAAAAATCAGTTTTAAAGGCATATTATGGACTTTTTGGGACTTGACAAATGTAATAGAGGATTCATCACTCTAATTAGTGTGAATATGACATTGCAATATTAAATTTGATATATGGTATAGTTAAAATGGTCACACAGATCAAAATTTATGACCCTTTGAAATCCGAGTTACGTTTTCAATATATTTTAGATCTTTTATTACATTTTCATTTTTGTGTCTTCAAATTGATAATAATGACAGTTAGTCGATAATAATTAGTATGTTATTAATTAAAAATATTTTTTTAATTATTTTATAATCCATTTTCACTATGTATCGTATTTTGTAATTTTAAATGTATATTTAGCCTTAGCTAAATCATATTTTAAAAAATATATGTTATTTTTAATGAATTTTTTTGAAATATACCATTTATTATCACTAGTAGAGAAACACTGATAAATCCCCCTTTTTCAGTGCTTCTAAATAATCACTAATAATGGGAGTCCCTTTAACAACGCTAAATGAACGTTTATAAAGGGGTACCATTAATATCGCTAAAAAACCTGATAAATTGGTACTTTTAAGAGTGTTTTTAGCACTATTAAAATATCCTTTAATCACTGGTTTTTTAGTGCTGATGATGGTACCCCTTTATCAGCACATTTTTTAGCATTGCTAAAGGGTGGAATTGTGTAATGATGTTTTTGTGGTAGTGATACATGTGTGTCCATTAATTTAAAATTGATATTTTAAAAATATATTCTCTGTTATTTATGTTTAATTTATTTCTATATAGTATTATTAAAATAAGAATTGATTCCATATAATGAAGAATTATTTTTCTCAGGTTGGGGTGGTGTATTTGAAAACTAATACCATGTTTAGGATTTTTTGAGATGGGATCACAGGTGACAAAGAAAATTAAACATTGATTTTTTTAAATGTTTGTGGATAGTAAATGAAAATGTAATTGTAGAAAATATTTTTTGAAATTTATATATTATAGTTTTTTAATATTTGTAATGAATATTTTATTTCACATAAATTGTGAATTTTCCCACCGGTGGATTTGCATACAGTTGTATTTGGTGCAATGTGGTGTTATTCAAACTACACATTTCAAAAATAGGGCATTTATCAGTGATAATGAAAACAATGATAAAGGGGTTGTCATTTTAATGACCTTGACGACAAAAATCCTTTTTTAGCGATGTTAAAACTCTTCGCATTGTGTCAAAATATCTATCTGTGGTAGTGGGAATTCAATTTTTTTGTAGTGACAATGAAATCCTTATACAGGAACAAAATGATTAATATTTGAAGACATTGGGTTCATAATATTAATGAGTATGTGTTGTGTTGCTAGATGAGGGAAGAGGTAAATTCCTGATATATTGGGATTACCACAATATATCACCATGGATTTCCTGCAAGAGAGATGATCAGTTTTTTTAAAAATAAAAAATTATATTTAAAATTATTAAAATAAAAAAGTAATTTAATATTCTCCATTAATAATTTTATGAAGAAAAAAGTTGAAAACTATTTTTCATAAAGATATATTCATCAAAAATTCACTTTCAATTTTAAAAAAATTATTTTTTATTAAAAAATATAAAAAATATTTTTTCATTAATAAAATTAAAATATAAATTTTACAAGAAATCAAACAATCTCTTAAAAAAAATTATTATTTTTAATATAAAATAAGAAACTAAATTTTATTTATGAACAGTTAATAAAAAATTCCCTTTTACATATGAGGTAATAAAAATAATATATTCCTAATCCAAAAATAATCTATCAAAAAAATATTGATCTCATATAAAATTAAAAAATATCCTTATATTACTCTTTAAAATATAATTAAAATAAATTATTTTATATAAAACAATTTAAAAATTAAATATCCATTTTGTTTATGATGTATTTGGGGATTAAAAATAAATTTTTATTCTTTTATATTATGTTAAATAATAATTTTACTTTTTCTAAATGATCACATTATAAATCTAAAATATAAAAAAAACACTTTTATTTTAAACAAAATTAAAAAATTACAATTAAAAAACATAAAGTTAAAAATAAATATTATTTCTTTCCCTTTATAAATATGTTAGAATGAATGTTATCTATTTATTTTTATTAAAATTCTATTTATTTATTTTTTAAAATTATTTTTAATTAATGTATATTTATATTTAATTATTAATTTCTTGATTTTAGTTTTAGTATATATTATTTTTTTAACGGAAATTTAAAAAACTGTCCTTTTTTAAGTGAATGGGGAGATTATTTTTTCAATAAATAAAAAATATTTCTTATCATATTTGGAAGGAATTATTTAAAAAAAATATATAGTATGGGATTTATTTTCCTTTACTTAAATTTGATTCTAGAAATTATTTCGTCATTTAATTTTTTAAAATGAAAAAAATGTAGTTGATTTGTTGATGTGGGATATGTTAAAAAAATGTAACAAAATCAAGTCTTGGCATGTGTGAAGGATTTTCACAAAACCCACACTGTTAGTCAAAAAACAATCAATAAGTTATTGCATAAATATGTTTACATTGTAATTTTTTTTCAAAAAATAATAGTTCGATTGTTGATGTTGATTTAAATTATGTTTTATGAAAATTTGATGTATTATATAATATGAAATTAATAATATATTTTTGGATGAATTAATAAATATTAATAGGAAATTTTGTATCTAAAATGATGCTAAATAAATTCAGAAAATGAAATTGCAAACATATATTAGTTTTAATTACATGTTTAATGTAAAAATAATAAATTATTTCTACACCGATGTTTAGAAGGTTTGTCTATGTTACATCCAGGCATATGAAAACATATCTACACCATAGGTCTTGGTGTGGTGGTGTGGTATCTTCATGCACAACTACTTGCCTATGTAAATATTATTATGACTTTCTAACCCCAATCCATGATGCATGGGTTTCCCATATACATATATTTTACACATTAGACCCCTTCATAATCAATTTAGGATAACCCAATAATCTCCCTCTTGTAACCACTAGGGCGATGAACATATGTGATTTTACAGTGATCGGGAAATTCAATGTGCTCAAATGAAACTGAACAACAATCACTACTTCGAAACATAGTTTTATCAATGATATCAAATCTGTTACCATAGCTTAAACAGAGTTCATAGGCGAGGCACTATTAAAAGGGGGACACTTTATCAATACTCAAAAAAGCATTGATAAATGATCATTTTATCAATGCTAAATAAAGCACTGATAAAATTATAAAAATTAAAAAAAATTGTAAATCAAAGGGTAGACCCAGCCTCTTTAAATAGTGGTTGATCCCCTTTAAACAGTGCTAGGAAGCCCCACCTACGTGTGCAACCACCCTCCATTTAACCAAGCTAGTCGCACTCCTCCATCCTTTAATAGTGTATTACAACCCTACACCTACCTGCACACCCCTGAATCCACATGGATTTGAAGATGAGAAAAATCTTATACATCAGACAGCTAAAGCCCTACTGACCAACACACCAGCTTTATCTCCTCCTCCATTTCATGACATCCATGACCGCATTGATGTTTGTCAGCCGCAAAGAATCACATCATCAACTGCATTTTACCTCTACAATGAATGCTCATCGTGACCACATTCCACCCCATCCTAACCTCCCTGCACATCATCACATCCACATCCTGCCTCAACCACACTCTGCCTCTACTATGAAATCCCAGAGCAACCATACCATGCTCCGCCCTGCACGCTCACACATCCACATCCCTCCTCTACCACAGACTTCCTACCCTATGACCTTCCAGAGAAACCATACTGTGGTCTACCCTACACGTCGACATATACACATCCCGCCTCAACAATGTTCCTCCTCTACTAGGACCTCCCATATTGGTATGACTTTTGGATCTCCTTTTTCACCCTAGGGATGTGTTCCCAGGTGAAGGGGAGGACTGTAAACCACCCTCCATTGAAATCGTTCTTAAAAACGTGGCCCAATCGAGAAGTATTTTTTGATGAGAATCGTTGGCCTATTATAATAGGTTGGATAAAATCTAGTACATTGCTTGTTAGGGAGTTCATTCATGTGTATTGGGTGCACTGGGGGAGTTATGGTTTTTTTAGGATACCCTTGCTAGGGTACCCCTAGGGAGTTTTGATTTCCAGTTTAGGAGTTGTGGTACCTTCAATATTTCCTTTCTTGGCTACCCCTGGGGAGTGTTCCTTGGTGAATGGGATAGCTTGACACAACCTTCCATAAAAATCATCCATACGTGTCATCCCCCTAGGGTTTTACGGTGCATGGGTTTGGGTACATTTTAGATCTTCATTCTTAGGTACCCCAGCGCAATGTTCCTAGGCGAAGGGGATAGTGGGATAGGGTACCTCGTTGGATTCCTCTATTCTCTGCTGGAATAAGATTAGAACACTGGTGATAGCCTATTCTATTGAAGACCTCATTGTTTTCTTCATGAGGGGTCATGGGACTCCATGGTACTGCTCTATATTTTTGACCGTTTCTAAGGATATTCCTCCAAAACATGACTTCCACTAGGTTACAACCATTTATCTATGTATCATCATTTTCATCATCATCGTTGGGTGAGGGGTTTTAGAGAAAAGATATATCTAGTCGGAGTCGTGGAGTTTGAAAACACATCCTCCCCCATTATATAGTAACATATTCATTTATATTTTTCTTTTCCCTCCGCAAACATTCCTCTCATCATTTAATAAATAGAAAGGAGGGATAAAAGAATATTTTATTTATAACACCGATTAATATTGAGGAAGTAACAAATCCTATTTTTTAATTATAATTAAATTGTTGATAGAATATTAAAAAGATAGCAAAACTATCCAATTTATTTCTGTATTTTGAGTATTGTTCATATTAAATTTAGAAATGAAATCTAAATTAAAAATTAGATTAAATTAATTATTATTAACTAAATAATGATTTATTTTAAAATTTAAAAAAAATTAATAATTTTTTTCTTTGATATCAATTGATTTTTGATTTATAAATAATGTTAAAAATTAAAAATAATAAAAATATCTTTAATTAAATCGGTTTGGGTATATTTGAAAATATTTTAAAATATATTTAAAAATAACGAGTTAAAAAATAAATGGGTTATAAATGGATTAGGGATTGAAAAAAATCAACTGAGTTGGCATTTGATTATCCCAAATTTCATGGGTACTTGATGAGTCAACATCCCTAATTTTGGGTGATTTTTAATGAACATTTTCTACCTAATTATCAAAGTTGTAGTTTATAATTATTTTGTTGAATATGAATTTATTAATATATAATATATTTTTAGAATATTTGACTGGAATATAATACTTAATGTTGATTTTAATTCAATAATATAACATTTCACTCATATCATACATTATTCAACATTTAATATATATATATATATATATATTTGTAATCATCTAATATTTTATCTAACCCGTCGTAAATGGAAATAAATTTTTGTAGAGCTTAACCCCCAATCTGTAATGGTGATTAAGGGTGGGAAAATAGGTGGTTAACAAAATTGTTAATTGAAAACAAAATAATGAAGAACAGAACTGTTATACTAAAATGAGTATTTGATAGTAAAAGAATTAATTGGTTAATAACCAATTTTTTTTGGTATTTATATCTATTTTAATAAAAAAAAATTAATAAAATAACTTAATTTATAATTTTTTATTTCATTATTAATTCAATAATATAAATAACCTATGAGACATATTATAACAAAAAAATACATTTTTGTTTATAAAATTATATTTTTGTTAAATAATATTTTTGTTTATAAAATCTAAGGATTTCTATATAATTTTGAGTTTGTGTTCGACACAATTAGGGTGGATTGTTTTTAAAATTTGTGGATATTTTACATTAGTAGGCTTCCCCCAATGATCAGCCTTTGAAAAAAAGATTGTCCACCTGATAAAACTAATTTTTTTCTTATAAGCAGTTCATGAAATCTACGCTCAATGTGTATGATATCTGAAATAATATATGCCTACTCGAGTTATAGTATATTCTTTTTTCAAGGACCAAAAATCACATAGAGAATTACCAAAGTGTTGTTCTTCTCGATACAATAATGATTAATCTGGTCCTACAAAATTGTATTGTATTTTCCAATCACTCCATGGTTTAACTGCCTATATGGAAGTGGTGAGACTAAAGGGAAATTGATGTGTCACATAGATATAATAAATAAATATAGTAAACTTCATCACCTTGTAAACTATCTTTATTGGAATAGAATTGATAATGAGTATCCTGAATTTGGAAACAAGGCAAGAAATATTTTTATTCAGTTATCTACAAATGGAGTGGATCTTTTAGGTTTTAAAAGAATCACTCACAGTACATGGCTGATTATGTTGGTAAATTATAACTATCAATTGTGGTTATGAATGAAACAAAAATAAATCATGTAATCTATGATTATAACAGGAATAAATCAACTAGGTAATGATATTGATATTTATTTGGGTCCACTGATCATGGATTTGAAATTATTATGGGATTCTGGTGTTACTTGTATGGTGCTTATAGAAATGAATATTTCAATTTTAGATCTATGTTTTACGGGACGATAAATGATAGACCTGATTATGGAAATTTTTTAGGACATTTCATTAAAGTAACTCAAGGGTTCTCCATCATTGAAAAGGTACATAGACAATCACGACGACAAATTCGTTGAAAACCATGTTTCTAAGACATCGAATATTTCTACCCCAATGACATATGTACTGATATTGGATGACATCATTCGATGGATGTTTAGAAGTATGTAATGAACTAGTCCCACTTATAGGTGATCAAATGCTTAAGAAGGTAAAATATGTGGAATCTAATTTTGGTAATCCATTTTTCAAAAACTTTATAAAAACTTGTGGGAAAAAGGAGATTTTTTTTAATTACCATACTAGAATTTTATGTACATCATACATTTTCATGATGTTATGCATATTGAAAAAAATATATTTGATAGTTTCATTGGCATTTTGCTAAATGCACCAAAAAATGGATGGAAGTAAGAGTAGTTTGGAAATGGTTGACATGGGAATACGAGAAGAGTTGGGACCAGGAAAGGGTAAAAAACAAAATTTTCTTCCTCTAACATCATACACTAATTCCATGAAGGAGAGATATCAATTTTCCAACCTATTGATTGATATAAATGTTCTATAGGGGTATTCATTGAATATCAATAATATCATTTCATGGACTGATTTAAATTTAAAGGATCTAAAATCACATGAATTCCATGTTTTAATGAAAGATCTAATGGGTGTAGATTTATGTTTAATTTTTCAGTGAATTTCTATCATATATTAACAAAACACTATTTCTTCTTTAAATCTATATGAAAAAAAATTATAGACCCGATGAAATTTCCAACTATGGAAAGATAAATTTCCATCATATTATATGAATTGAAAATGTTCTTTCAACCAACCTTATTTAGTAAGATTGATCATTTTAGGGTTTACTTGTTGAGAGAGATTAATCTATGTGGAATTGTACACTATAGATGGATGTACCCCATTAAATTGTATATAACGATTTTGAAAGGTTATGTAACAAATCAATTTCGTCCAAAGGGTTTTATTAAGGAGTTATATATTGTTGAGGATGCTATTTTATTCTATAATGAATTCCTTTCCAATGTGGAATTAATTAGTCTACCTAAATCTTGTCCCAATAGGCAGCTTACGAGTGAAGGAATTTTTAGAAGAGATGTTTTCACAATCAATATTATAGATAAGAAGAAGATCCACCATTATATTTTACATAACTATTTGGAGGATTCCCTATATATTGAGACACATAAAGAAATTATTGGGAATTTGAATCCATCAAGGTATTTAATATAGATATCAAACACACATAATCAAAACATTATAAGTTCAATTTGGGAATATATTTTTAAAGAATCAGATGAAAAACCTGATTCAATTTCAGAATGACTTCAATAGTTAGTCGGAGGACCAAGGGTGAATGTATTATCTTAAAATTGGTATGTAATTAATCGTTATATATTCTATAAAAATTATCATGATGAAGACCGTACCATGAAAAATAATGGAGTTATACTCATGGATGAAGTGATGCATGTTTCTGGTACTAGGAAAATAAATCAAATTTACTAGAATATTTCATAATTTGGCATCATCAAAAAATGGTAGTTGGGTTATACAAAATTACCAATGCTTATTTTTTCAACTCAATTGGGTTAATAATAGGAGTTCCATTAAAATAGATGAATTGGGATTCATGAAAGTTGATTTTAGTAATAATGTTTAAAAAGAAAAACCATTTAAAATGGAATTATAGGAAGAATAAGTATTTTATATTGCAGATCCTACAAATTGAATGTGGTCAATTGTTTTGTTATCAAACAAAACCACTGAATGTTCAGATTAAAATTCAACCAAGGATGACCATTTCATTGGGACATTGCAATCATTTCGTAGTGGTCCCAATCTTGACGGAGTTTTGTATGAGAGAGGATACCACAATGAAGGGATTTTGAACATTGATATATGGTTAAAATCCCTTCATCCTTTAAAAAATAGTGTTCAATATTGAGGTTACATTTGTTTTTGGAATATACATCATGTAACCTCATGTTATTATACATTTACTTCTATATTTATGTACTCTATATTAAATATTAATCCATTTCAGTAGATAATTACTTTATACATGTTTGTTCTTTCAATCCTAAGGAACAATAGCTCTCACAACTAGATTCTTCTAGTAGTGCATAGGAATGACCTTATACACATGTTGGTGCTCCCAAACCTGAGGAACAATAAGTTTCTCAACCTTCTACTGCTCCCAGTGCAGAGGTACAAAGGCTATCTGCACATGTCAATTATATCTCTCTAGAGGAATGAATTGAAAATGATGATTCCAAGGATGTGGTAAGTGATGAAGGACCATATTCCCTGAAAAAACTGGATCACTTAAGTTTCATGGTGTCAGAAAAAATTATTAATGTTGAAGTCAAAGGCATCATATATTAGGTGGGATAGAATGAATGGGGTTAGCATGATAACCCCAACAAGGCCATGTTCAGTATTTATATTGGAATCATAACTCAGTAATGCATTCCGATATTCTTGGTACCAAGTTTTCATGGGATGAAGGCACTGAAGTGGGAATATATTATAATAAAATTATGAAATCATTTCATTATTTTAGTTAAAAAATAAAATAATAAATCATTAACTTACTCTTCTATCATCCATTGTAGAGGGAGATTATATGATTTGACTCCGAAAATTTTTATGTGGAAATTCTTACTAGAAGTACTCATAAAGGATTTTGAACAATTCTAACCAAAAATCATCTTAATTACGAAGAAGGGAAAATTAACCTGCACCCAACGGTTATCCATGAACACAGGATAACCCAAGAAGCGTGGGGTGCATTTTTTGAACGTCGTGAAGATGTGTCTTTTAATTTACATTGTGGTCAGTAATACATTGTTTTATGATGTGTTTATTCATCACTTTGATTTAATTTTTTTTATGAAATTGAAAATGAGTGATGGAACATAGAACGAGAAAAAAACCAACATACCCCTACTGTAAAGTAAGGATGGTGTACGCTTCATTTGATAAAAATGGGTACATATTATAAATCAAGTGTAATACTTTTATGCGACATGAAACAACACCACAATTATGTTCCTCTATTTATATTCTGATTTATGATATGAAATGAAAAACCACATCCATCCTACATTGTGTGCTATGGAAGGAGGCACGTAAAATAAAGACGTGATACTAATAGATGAAAACACATAAAAAGTGTGGGAAACATGTATAAGTATTACATAATAATTTCTTTTCATTAAATCACTATTAAATAATAAGGATCAATTATTTTTCTATATTTTATATCTGAAATTTTCCCAATAATTAGAAATACATGTTTCAGATGAACACAATATTCAGGTGGCCTTGAAGTAGCCAGAACAATGGGGTCGTGTCAGAGGTGTGGGTTTTAGGGTGACACTCAGAATATATTTTGAGAAAAAAACAAGAGGATGATCAAAGTGGAATAATAAAATAGATGAGAGAACGAATATCAACCCTTTAAGGACAATTGTAATGGAATATAGAGATGATGGAAACTTTAATGAGGTAGAGGAAAAGAGAAAAAGCAACTCAAGAACAACCACCACAAGGAGATCCATCACCACCCCCACCAAATATGAGGCTAGTGATTACACCCAAAGAGATGTCTTAGAAGTGGTAATCAATGTTATAAGAGATGTTTCTCTGAAATGTGAATCATATAGAAAATGATACCTATTTTATATTGATATTCTACAAGGAGATAATGGCTATTATTTATATCTATAAATACCTAACCAACACCAATTGGCATGGGATATGTTGTTAAATATTTGAAATGACATTCTACACAACAAACCACATCCAAAATGACATGTGTGAGTTTCTATTAGTGTATCCAATGAGACAAATGTCAAGCTACCTATTCCAATTCCTGAGGAGGATAGTAATACAGTTGAAAAAACTGTTGGAAAATTCATCACATGGCCATCACATCTTGTAAAAAACATACTGATATGGAGGTATTCATTTCCATTTTACTTTTCAAGCTGAAAATCTGAGAAATAATGAAAATATATCTAAAATGATGAATTTTATTATCGACGGACAAAGAGAAAAAGATGAAATAAAAAACCGCCACAAACCCATCGAAAGTATTGAGGAACTGATCAAAAATATTTTCCCAAAACACTATTACCCTACTCATTCTATATCCACATTTACTTCATTCAAGGATCATGTGTATAGAATGTTAAAATATGGTTGCAACCACATAGTTTAATTCAAATAAAATATGTACATAGAGAAATATCAAGACTTCATAGGTATTAAGAGTGGAACTAAAATCCTCAACTATTATTGAATGGGTTCCTCATTTGTAAATGTATACATGAGGTATTTCTCCATGATTTCCTTTTCAAATAGCTGATATATTGTTTTAATTATGACTAAATACATTTCATATTTTTTGCAGGCATATATTTGAAAAAAAAATTGAATGGTTTTTTCCATGAAAAAAATTACTTATTCGTTAGTCATCAAATCACCTGTACATAATGAGAAAAAATAGGACCCAAAAAAGTGATGAAATAGTGGAAGGTCTAATAAAATCCTTTAGATGATAAATTTCGGATGAAAAACTCTATATATTATCAGTGATTTAGGGGTAAGACTCTACAATTTAATCATATCAAATTTATTTTCATTTCTTTCATCACTTATTCATTTTATTTTTTTTATATAATTGGATGCTCATTTCAGTAAATTTGGATACACTAAAAATTATTTCCTAGATTCCATTCATGGATATCCATAAAACTATCCACACATAATGGAGTTTTTAAAATTTTAATACACTAAATCCAACATTTTTGTACTAAAATTCATGTTGTATAATTTTTATTACCTTTTGATGAGGATTATGTTATGATAGGGTGGTGCATCACGATCATGAAAAACACTAAATGAGGCCAAGGACTAAGCCCAAGGAAGAAGAAAAGTTCTATTATTGGATAAGTATCAAGGTATATATATTAATATTTCACTATCCAAACACATATCAAAACAAATTACTTATTCTACTCAATGTTTTAGCTGTGTCTAGAACAATCCAATGTAAAATATTGTGGTTATTATGTCTGTAAATTTATGAGAGAGATCATATTACATGAAAAAATAGAATTAAAGAAGATGTATTTTCAATGATTATTAATATTCCATGTAATATATTTACTAATCCTTTGTGTATTAAAATTTTTGAAGAACATCTACGACTGTCAAAAAACTCATATTTACAAGGTGATATATATGTTCTCAGAAATGAATGGGAAACATACCCGATGGAAGAATGCACTAAAATATCATTAATATGTGAATTTTATATAAGTAGTGGATTTTTTTCATATTTTTTTCTAATTTACTTATTTTTAATATTACTTACTTAATAATTTTTTTATAATGGTGGATTCCTTTGTTCGAGTCAGGGAGGTTTGATCAAATATTATCATTCTCGTGAGATATTGGATTCGAGGATGCAATTGAGATAATGAAAACACTAAAATGGGTCAAGACTATATAAATGTGAATTCCAACAACTTATTCAGTTAATTAATTTTTTCATAATATTTTCTACTAATTCTATGTTAAGTTATTTATCATTTTTATCTAATACATATTTATTTATTTAAAAGATATTTTGGGAATTCATATTTTCCACTAAACTATCTCCAAAAATCCATAAAAGAGAGAACCTTTTGAATGAAAAGTATGAATTCTTAGTATTCTAATGCATATTATGAATTCCCAAAATATATATCATGAATTTTTTCCAATAAAGTTTACTAATTAGTTGAATATCAATCAAACACACCTTAATTAGATACGTAGTGTGCTCAGTTTGACTCAAAGTGTATGTTATAGTTTATTATATTCTTTGATCCATTAATATTAATGTATTATGAATTACCATTATTTGACCCATGAATCATGATTATGATCTATGATATGCACACTAGTGAAAATAATGTTTAACACGTCGGAATTTTTCACATCGATTCTATATAACCAATGTGTGAAGCTGTAAAAATTGGTTTATCATGTCGGTTATAAAACAACCAACGTGATTATTCAACAAGAATTGGTTTTTTACATCGTTTATAAAATAAATGATGTAAAAAATACCGACATTAGATTTATCACATCGGTTATTTCATAACCGATGTGAAAGCGCAAATCTAGGCGATTTATCATGTCGAATATTTTATAACAGACATGATTAATCAAATATCGGCAACTTATCATGTCGATTATAAAATAACCAGCTTGATAAAGCATTTTCTACATCGGTTATTAAATAACTAACGTTATAATCATAAAAACAGTTCATCATGTTGGTTATAAAATAACCAATTTGATAATGCTTTTAAATGATTTATCACGACCTGTATTATGTCATTCTATTTTATTCGATTAGGCGACATGTGATTCAACTCTCTCATGCAGAAAACCTAGAAAGGATTCTTCAAATTTTTACCCCCCAACCTAGTTTAATCAACATCATTCATCATCTTTATTATCTCCAGATCTATCAGGTTGACTCACAACACTCATGTAAGCCTCACATGCGTCAGTTTCATTTTTTATTTTTCACGATTCCCTAAATTTGTATTTTGAGATGTTATTTTTATATCTTTGTTATTTCTATCATGATAAGTGTCACATTGTTCTTTTATACCATGATAAATTTTTTTCTGGTAACATAAACAATGTTAGTGATATCATGCAAGTTCTATAATTTTTGTTTCTACAATGTGTGTTCTATCATGTGAGTGTGTGTGTAAATTCATGTTTGTTTGGGTGGGGGTGTCTAGGGGGTGGGGGTTTCTAGGGGGTGGGGGTGTACATGGGGTGGGGGATATCTAGAGATTGTGGGTTTTCCAAGGAGGTGGTGGTATCTATGGGGTTTCTATGGGGGTGGGGAAGGTGTCCAGTGGTGTGAACTGGCTTTCCAAGGGGGTCGGTAGTGTCAAGGGGGGTGGTGTCCAGGGGTTGAGGGGGTTGTTCATGAAGGTAGGGGTTTCCAGGGGGTGGGGGATGTCCAGGGGTGGGGTGTCTAGGGGGTGGGGGTTTTCTAATGGGTTGGGGGTGTCCAGGGGGTGTTCAATGGGGTGGGGATGGTGTCCTGGTGGTGAGGGGGATATCCAAGGGGGTAGGGGTGTCCAGGGGTGGGTTGGTGTCCATGGATGTGTGTGGGATGTCCAAGGGTGTAGAGGGTGTCTAGGGGGTTGGGGTGGTGTCTATGGGTGAGGGGTTGTCCAAGGTGGTGGGGGTGTCCAGGGGGTGGGGGTGTCCGGGGGGTGGGGGTGACCTGGGGTTGGGGGATGTCCAGGGGGTTGGGGGTTGTCCATGGGGGTGGGGGTATCCAGGGGTGAGGGTGTGGTCCAAGGGGGTATGGGTATCCAAGGGGTGGGGTCGTATCCAGGGGTGTGGGGTTGTCCAAGGGGGTAGGGGTGTCCAGGGTGTGTGAGTGTCCAGGGGGTGGGGGTTTCCAGGGGGTGGGGTGTTGTCCAGGGTGTGGGGGATGTCCAAGGGGGGTGTCCAAGGGGTTTCCAAGGGTGTGGGGTGGTGTCTAGTGGTTTATGGGGATTTCCTAGGGGTGGGGGGTTTCTAGGGGGTGGGGGTGTTGTCCAGGGGTTGAGGAGGTTGTCCACGGGGGTAGGGGTGTCCAGGGGTGGGGGTGTCTAGGGGTGGGGCTGTCTAGGGGGATGGGGGTTGTCCAAGGGTTGGGGTGTCTATGGGGTGAAGTTTCCAGGGGGGGTCAGGGTTTCCCAAGGGTGTGGTGGTGTTTAGGGGTGGGGGTTTCCCATGGGATGGGGGTGTCTAGGGGTTGGGGGTTGTCCATGGGGGGTGGGGTGTCTAGGGGTGGGGGTGTCTAGGGGTGGGGGGCTCTCCATGGGGTGGGGGCTGTCCAAGGCAGTGGGGGTGTCCAAGGGGATGGGGCTATTGTCTAGGGGTGTGAGGGGCTGTCCAATTGGGTAGGGGTGTCTAGGGGTGGGGTTGATATCTAGGCGGTGATGGGGCTGCCCAAGGGGGTATGGGATGTCTAGGGGTCGGGGTGTCTGGGCGGTGGGGGTTGTCCAGGGGTTTGTGGGGGTTGTCCCAAGGGTGTGTGAAACTATTGGGATATTCTATCCCAATGATTTTAGTGTCTATTCTAATGGTTTAAAATCTTTGGTATTTGTGTAATTTTCATTAGTGAATGTATAAATATTTTAATATTTATACATCATGTTTCTTATTTACAGAAGGGTGAATTTGGTATCCAGTTGCACCAGGATCTATTCTTTGTATAACTTAAGAAGAAAATATACAAGATGAATTTATACTGTTATATCTTGATCCATATGAGATATATGTAATCCTAAAATTATTTTAACATATATATAAATCTATTATATCTAAATATATTTATTTTTTGAAATCATTTTCATGCATATATTTTTCAAATAAGCATATATTTGTTTTATATTCCAAAATTAGTTTACATTCAAATTATGATATTTTTCATATAAATATAAAATTTTCTTATATTAACATGATGTATAATTTTTAAATTTTTTATTGTTAATATTTATTCAATGTTAAATTATGGCACATCGAATGAGTAATGAATTTGAGGAAGGTTTTGATGCCATTTTGGAATTTTCTAAATGAAACGTTCCAAGTAGCGACATGTTTTTCTGTCCATTCCTGAAATGTTTGAATATGAATAACTTGAAAAGTATAGTGACCAAAGATAATTTGATTTTTAATGGTTTTAATACAAGTTACAACCCCTGTATTTGGCATGGTGAAAGTATAATGAATGTTTGATCAACTAATGATGATGATTTGCAAGATTGTAACTTCGATGGAATTGAAGAAATGATTCGTGTTATTGTAGCATAACATATTGAGATAGAACTGGTAGTTTCACGTCTATATGGTGATGATGAAAAACCATTGTATCCTTGTTTTATGTATTTTATGGTTTTTTTGGCGGTGTTAAGATTGATTAACCTGAAGGCGAATCATGGATGGAGTGATAGAATTTTTACAGAGCTTCTATAATTGTTGAAATAAATTCTTCCAAAATGAAAAAATCTTCTAGATTCAGATTATAGGGGAAAAAAATATTATGCCCGATGGGATTGGGATACAGGAATATACATGCTTGTTCTAATGATTGTATGATATATAGGAAGGAATATGATTTTTTTTCAGAGTGTCGTAAATGTGGGACATCACGGTATAAGTTGAAAGAAAAATCACATGCTCATATAGAGATTACAGAGATCCATGCCAAGATATTTTCGTAACCTTCTCTAATTCATCATTTGAAGCATTTATTTTATAATTCACATGATGTAAAAAGTTTATGTTGTCATGCTGATGATAGGATATGTGATGGAAAAATACTTCATCCATTTGATTGTCTACAATGGAAGAAAATTGAGGAGAAATATCCTATATTTGGAAATGAAATTAGAAATATCAGATTAGGGTTGTGCACAGATGGGATGAATCCATACCTAAGCATAAGTAGCACACATTGTTCATGGCCTATTTTATTTGTAATTTACAAACTCTCACCTGATGTGTGTATGAAGTGAAAATATGTCATGTTGATTATAATGATATCTAGTCTGAGGAAAATACAAAATTATATTGATTTTTTCTTTTCACCGTTGATTGATGATTTGAAATTTTTATGGGGGGATGGTATAAGGGTGTATGATTCTTATAAAATGGAATATTTTCAACTTCATGCAGTGATTATTTTCACTATTAATGACTTCCCAGCATATCAAAATTTGTTTGGATATAGTGTTAAGGGGCATAGAGCATGTCCAATTTGAGAACTACAGACTTCATATTGTAAATTTCATCGTGGGAGGAAAACAATATAAATGGTTCATAGAAAGTTTTATCTATGTATCACCCTTATTAAAGGATAAAAAGGCATTCAATGGTTCACCAGAATTTGATATTTCTCCAAAACCTTCATCATCTGATGTGTATTTTGAGAGGGTGTGAAAATTTTATGTGACATTGTTAAATACACATAAATGTGGTAATGATATACATATTTGGAAGAGAAGGTAAATATTTTTTGAGTTACCATATTGGAGATACCATGAAGTGAAAAATAATATTTATGTCATGAACTTGGAGAAGAATATCTATGCCAATTTGATTGGAATATTGTTAGATATTAAAGGAATCAATAAAGATGTATTGAATGCAAGATTAGACTTACAATCAATGGGAATACATTTTGTGTTATCTACCACTCTTAATAGAAGACAAACATTTCTTCCTCTATCTTTTCATACATTATCCAAGTGGGAGAAAATTAGATTTTTTCAGTTTCTTCATGATATCAAAGTGTCTCAAGTTTATTCTTCATATGAAAAAAAAATTGTCTCTTTGAAGAATTTGAAGTAGATATGTATGAAATATCATGATTTCCAAATCATGAAGCAACAACTTCTACAAGTTTCATTACATGTAATACTGTCCATTCGTTTCATAAATACTATAATGAATTTGTGTTATTTTTTCAATTCAATTTGTAAAAAGGTGGTTAATGTGAATGCTTTTAACATTTTGGAAAATGATTCAATTTATATACTTTTTCAATTGGAAATGTATTTTCCTCTATATTTTTTTGATATAATAGTGAATTTAATGGATTATCTGGTTTGAGAAATATATCTTTATGGACCTTTATATCATCATTGGATATATCCTTTTGAAAGGTATATGAAAATATTTAGGGGGTTTATTATGAATCCATAATGACCGGAAGCCTCCATTATTGAGAAGTATATTTCTGTGGAGTTTGTGATGTTTTTTATGAGCTACTAGGCTACGACGGAGAACATAGATTCTCCTCCATCTCACCATGAAAGAGTTAATAATGAGGGAAAGAGAATTTGTGGCTTGAAAGTCAAATAATTATCAGCTAAATAGATGAAGAAGGTGGAACTATACATCTTGAATAACATAGCTGATGCTAAGCTGTATATTACATTTCATAATAATGTGTTGAAACAATGTCATCCAAAGAAGAATGAAATGTGGATTTTGAATGAGCACAATAAAACATTTTTTAAGTGGATTAAAAAGATTTAACATGGTAGATCAGATGTATTATAGACATTAAGATGGTTTGTGGGTGGTCCATGTTTAAAAACGATAACATGGTCCGGGTATGACATTAATGGATATACATTTCATACGAAAGATCAGGATAATATATGTGTTGTTCAGAGTAGTGGTGTATTTTTGTTTGCAAAAGCAATTTATTTTTCTAGTTATAAAGACAAAAACCCAATTTCTACATCAAGTGCATATTATAGAATCATTGAAGAAATATGGGATGTTAATTATTTTAAATTTAAATTTCTTGTTTTTAAATTAAAATAGTTTTATCGGTAACAACATTGTCAAATATAATGAATTTGGAATGAAAGTTGTTAATATGAATAGATTAGAAGGAACAATAGATTCTTTTATAATGAAAACACATGAAAAACAAATTTTCTATGTAGCTGATCAATGAGATATGCAGTGTTTTGTTGTTTTACAAGGGAAAAAACAATATTTTGGTGACTATCATCTTGATGAAGATGCCGATTTATTTGAGATCCCTAATTCCATGGAAATAGTAGCAGAAAATAATGATGATCAAATTGAAGACATGGTTTGTGCAATACGGAACTATCATAACGATGTAATTTGGGAAAAAAAATCCATTTGTGTATTCTTAATATTATAGGTAACATATTTTTATTTCTTGTTTACATTTATTATTTTCATAGAATGTTAGATATTGTAATTTTTCTTTATTAAAATGTGTATTAAAACAAACAAGTAGAAATTTTTGTTTATTTTAATATTGTTTAGTATAGTTTATCATGATTACCATTACATAACATGTATATTTATTGATTTTGTTTGAAAAAAAAATTACTTTACCATGTTTACCATTTTTACCATGTTTCCCATGTTTACCATGTTTACCATGTTTACCATAGTTTACAATAGTTTAACATTACGTAACTTATATATTTAATGATTTTTTTGATTGAAAATTTCACTACCATGTTTACCATGTTTACCATATTTACCATTGTTTAACATGCTTACCATATTTACCATGTTTACTATTATCTAACATAGTTCAGTTTTCCATTTTTTGTTTAAATTAGTATTCTAATATTTTAATTTGTATATTTTTGAACTATTGTTTTCTTTTCTGATTTGAAGGAAAATGACATGTCAATAAGTTGATCAACCACATGATTCGGGAGAGGATCATCATGATCTTACCTATGGGGAGGATCATCCACATGCTCCTCCTGATTTTCCACAATATTCCTCATGTTCTCTCATAACAACAAATACGATTTCAAGAGTTGGTAAATGTGGCTACACACATTTACCTAAATTATCACTTTCCCATAGCAAGGATCAGAGGATACTAATTGAGTATGATGAGAATGATATTTCTAGAGGTCCAAATGCATAATATTTTAAGTTTTTTTTTCAACTCATGGTAAACACAATGTATACATTATTTATGATGATTGGAGAAGTGTGGAAAAAATAAATAATATCTTAGTTGTGGGAGAAAATTTTGGTAAGATCTTTTGCTATTGTTTAACTAAGCTTTAAATGTTTCCAGTATAATATGTTTTACTTATTCTTTATTAGATGACATTTGATATTCCTAACATTAGAGAAGTCTGGAGGATAATTTTATCAATGAATTCTAGGAGATGGAGGGATTTTAAATCAACCCTCACATCTGATTTCAGTTTTGGTCATAGGAATCATGATAATCCATGTCATATATATCCTTTAATAAATGAAGACACATGGAGACAAATTTTGAAAGTAGAAGAAAAGATTCATTTTTTTGTAAGGGAAATGCAAATTCTTATAATATTTCTTATATAAATTATATTATTAATGATTTGTTAATGATTTCTTATTCTTAAATTACAATAAACAAGGATATCTCATCAAGAGATCCAATCTAAAATGTATAACCTCATAGTTTATCTCGGGGAGAGTATACATTATTGGAAGAACAAATGATGGTGGAAAATTTACAAAAACTGAGAACAATGTTTTAAATATTTGGAGATGTTTTACCTCCATCCCCTCCATCTAAACATGAAAAATGGAAGAGATCTTGGATGGGAAAAAGGGGCAATGTATTTCGGAATAATTGAGAATCATAGCTAAGATTATTGTAAGATATTTTTTTAAGATAATTATATTATTTATATAATTTGAATCATTATAGAAATGTTAAATTAATTAATATAGGATTCTCTTGAGGAGTAGAGCTCATAGGGGGTATTTACAGCTGTTGGGATGCAAGATATTTTATATAAAACATTGGGAAATTCCAAACACCCCAGTCATGTACGAGGATTTTTTATTAGTGTATAGGTAAGAAAAGTGTTTCAATATTCCTCAACATATTCCATTGAGGTTGTCTATAAAAAAAATAAAATCATTGGAGTCTAAAGTTCATAATATTAATGAGATGATGGAGGAAAAGATTAGAGCATAAGTATAGTCAATGTTTACAGACATGCAGAGAAAATTTTAGATTGCTGCACCCACTCCTCTACATCCCCCTTCAGACCCCATTATTTATCATCCACCTCCGCCAGTAGCCCCCACTCCCCCACCTTAGCCTGAGGACCCCATTTTTTATCATACTCCTCCACCACATCTACCTACTTATTGTGAGTGGACTGTTAATGATCATCACCATCATATAGTTTCATATGGGATGGTATATTGTATAGGAGATGTAGTTTATCATCAAAAGTTATAGGTAGATAATAATAGGGTCACTGTATATGATATTATAGATAGATTATCTCAAGTTCCATTATCTACAGATGAGGTGATGACAACTGGAAATAGTATCATCCACTTTTATTTTGGCCATCCAAACATATGCGACTCATTACCATATAGGTATGTATGTTATATATTTTAGTTTTTTTTTTATTAAAGTTTTTTTAACATTTGAAAACTATTATATTTTTCTATTTATTTAATGTAATACATCAAATCTAAATAAATATTTTATATACAACAACAAATAAAAATGGATATGGCATCAGATATAGATTCTAGAATTCTTGACAGATTTTCATTATATTCAAATTTATTGGCAGATCATTTTTAGTTTCCAATGGATGGTCATGTTTGTGGACATGTAATAAATGTGTGGATTCTGAAAAATGATTTCATGGATCTTGTTACTAGAGATAAGGTGGCATAAATGTGGTGCATATTTTTTCCATGTAAGTCTTAACATCATTCCCTGTGTCATATTTATTAAAAATGTATACTTATGTCTATTTTTTATTATGTATCTTTATAACATGTGTTAGAAGAATGAGAGAGCACACGTATATGGATTCATGGACCTAAATATAATTTCCCCTAAAGCACATTCACTGTATGAGGAACAAAAAACACTTTATATTGCCTATATATTTTAACAGAATATATTCACATAGTGTTGGATGATGCCTTTTTATGAGAGTTATGAAATATATATCTCAAAAATTGTTATTTATATTTTAATATAAAAACCCCCTAACATTAAATTTTCTATTATCTTTGTGATCATTGGATGTTAGGTGTTTTTTTCACAGGAGAAAACACTTTATTGGATATTCTCTATCCATTGCATTATGCGGGGAAGATTTAAGAATATGTTGGATAAGAAAGTTGCAATTTAAAAATAGTTAATTATATTATAATAAATTTTAAATTTATCCAATTCATATTATTTTATAATAGGGAATGATCATACATTAGAAAAAATACAAAAAAATTGGTGCCAAGATTAAATATGTAAATTTAAAGGTAAATATCCATTTATAATTCGTACTTTTTAATGTATTACATAAAAATGATATTTTCAATTGAAAATCATTTAAATATAATTTTAATGAACAATAAGGCATCATAGAATGAGGATATTGTATGTTAATATTTATATATGAAATAAATATGACTAGAATAATAATGAACTTTGACCAGGTTAGATTTCCTTATAAACGTTGCCATAATATTTTATTTTATTTATTCATTATACATGTTAACTACTTTCATTTTAATTTGTAGCAATTTTATGACCCTCAAAGATATAGTTCTCAAGAGTTAGAACACATACAAGTGGAATAGTCAAATTAATTTACAGGTTTGATTGGATTTTAGTTTGTCTGTAGTGTAAAATGTAATTTTGAATATTGTAATTATAATTGTGTATTTGGACGTTGTTTTGGTTAGATTTATGTTTTTTAGATGAAATTGTATTTTTTGAATGTTATATATATGAATATTTAATTTTTCTTTGGTTCTTCTTATTTTGGACTACTTCTAATGATTTTTTGTTATAGATTCTGATGTCGTTTTGGTTTTCTTTTAGTATAGTTTGTGCTTATTTTAGTTCTACTTTGGAAGATCATAGTAATGGTATTTCAGTTTTGTTAATAAATTAGTTATTACATCGGTTATTTGATAACTGACATAATAAATGAATGGGTATATTTTATTACGTTGGATATTACATAACCAACATCGTATATCATTTTCCACGTCAGTTATTTAGGAACCGACGTGAAAACCCATTTAGAGTTTCGATTTATCACATCGCTTATTTAATAACTGACATGAGAAACTATATACCAGGGCATTTATTAAATAACATACATTATAAATCGAGCTTCTAAAGGGTTTTTCAAATAGGTTATTTAGGAACCGGTGTGAGAAAATATTCTGATTTATGCTTTTTACATCAGTTTTAAAATAACTGATATAAAAAAATAATATTTATAATGTCTCTTTTAATAACGTCAGCGAAAAAATGATGTAAAAAAATAAAAAATAACCGATATAAAAATTCATTTTTTGCACTAGAGGAAATATATGAATTTATAACTCTAATATCAACTTCTAACATCTTTATTCTCATTTTATCCTTATATTATAATTAATATCTCCATTTTTACACTTATTGAACATCTGTGATCACCATTTATTATGTTTAATATCCTTAGGTTATTAAGAATGGTTTAGAAATGTTCTGTCTAATAAGGTTTCTATTAAATAAAAACTTAATGAGAGACTCTTATGAACTAGTTCATTATGTTTTCAAATTTCCAAAAGCATTAGTCCTAAATTATTATGGAATTGATCATTATGATATGTAAGGAATATTAATCTTCTAAGATGTGATATATATGTATGAAATATATTTTTCTATATAGTTTTTATTAGAGAAACTAACCTACTCAAAATTGAGAAAAAATAACAAGTGACTGGTATCACTCATAGTGTGTCTTTTTTTTAAATTGACAATACACTACTGGAAATACAGTCATTCCCAACAGTTATGAACCATTGGGGAAGGCTATAGAACTATTTTAATATGTTATACCAACCGTTCTGAAAATCGTAGAGATTTAGTCCATTGTGAAAGATTTTCCCAACGGTTTACAGTGAACTGTTGGGATAGGATGGGGAACAATTAACCTATCCCAACGGTTGTGCCAACCCACTGGGATAGTTTTTCACAACGGTTTGGCGTGAACCGTTGGGAATTCCCAAGGACTCTCCTCTTTTCCAATGGTTTCTAAACCATCGGGAAAGGATTGTTACCAATGGTTAATTGAAACATTGGTAAAAAAGAATCAGAGATGTTATGCCAACGGTTTAAAACTGTTGGCATAGCCTATGCTGTGGAAATTGCAGAGCAGCCTGCAATTTGCACAGCAGCTCAGCAATTTGCACAGCAGGCCTCATTTAGTGAATTCCCTCTCATTTTTAATCCAATTATTATACCTTTAAGAAAATAACACATACATATACAATTATTTTACCTGCAATAACCAACTAACACATACATATAAAGAACAAATTCATACACAATTAACATATAATGAATCCTATAACTATACACATCCAAAATTAAATTAAAATTCATAACGTAATTATAAACATACATAATTCATTTAGAATTCAATTTAAAATTTAGATGAATAATATATGTGGAATCCTGAATTCAATTCATAATTTGATCGGTTTTTGGAAAACCATATATTTTTACCTGAAATGATATCCATTTTAAACCAAATACATACACCTAAGTGATACCGGACACACCGTGCCTCGGATTGAGGCGAGGTTAACTCATACACGTCACAAATGACCGATCGATTGTTGTCCTAATGTATCAACATATTCCGAAAGCATTTGATTGGTTTTCAAAATGCCAGTTGATGTTTTTCACTTAAAATGATGTACTTCTAAAACAAAAGACAGACACTTTGAGTGGTTCCATCCACACCGCATTTCATATTGAGGGGGGGTTGATTCTTACATGTCACATATGATCCATGGATCGCTGGGCTAATGTATCAACACAATAAAAATATGTTTGGTCAGTTATCCGTATGTACATAAAATGTTTTCCATTTTAAACAAAAGAGAGAAACTTAGAGTGTTCTCGTCCACACCGTGCCTCGGATTAAGGCGTAGTTTACTCTTAGATGTCACATATTAACCATGGATTGTTTTCTTCAAGAATCAACACATTTAGAATGCATTTGTTATGTTTTTTGTATGTCAGTTGTTGTTTTCACTTAAAATGATGTCCATTTTAAACAAAAGAGAGACACTATAAATGGTGTCGGCCACACCGCATCTCATATTGATGCGGGTGTGACTCATTCTCATCACATATGATCCATGGATCATTGTGATAGAGTATCGACACAATCAGAATCAGTTTGGTCGGTTTTCCGTATGCTAGTTGTTGTTTTCACTTTAAATGAAGTTAAATTTAAACATAAGAGATACACATTGATTGGTGTTGGCCACACCGCACCTAGGATTAAGGATAGGTTGACTCGTACACATCACATATGACCCATGGTTCGTTCTCTAAAAGTTTTAACGGAAACCGAATGCATTTCTTTGGTTTTCTGTATGTACATAAAATATTGTCCATTTTAAACAAAAGAGAGACACTTAGACTGATCTCGGGCACACCGCGACTCAAATTGTTCTCGGGTCAGCCTATGCTCGTCACATATGACCGATGGATCGTTGTGATAAATTATCAACAGATTCCGAATGCGTTTGGTCATTTATTCTGTATGCCAGTTGTTCTTTTCACTTATAATCCAGTGCATTTTAAACAAAAGAGACACAGTTAGAGTGATGCCGGACCGACCGTGTCTCGGATTTAAATGGGATTGAATCGTACATGACTCAAATGACCCTTGAATCATTGTCGTAAAGTATCAACACAATCTGAATGCGCATGTTTGGTTTTCTGTATTCCAGTTGATGTTTTTCACGTAAAATACTGTCATTTGAAACAAAAGATAGACACTTTGAGTGGTTCCGGAAACACCACGTCTCAGATTGAGGTGGGGTTGATCCGTACTCATCACAAATGGCCCATGGATCATTCTCCTAATGACTTAAAGGAAACCAAATTCGTTTGTTCGGTTTTCTCTATGTACTTAAAATGTTGTCCGTTTTAAACAAAAGAGATCCACATAGAGTGACATCGTCCACACCGTGCCTCAGATTAAGGCAAGGTTGACTGGTACACTTCACATATGACCCATGGATCATTTTCCTAACGCATCAACACATTGAGAATGTGTTTGGTTGGTTTTTTGTAATCCAATTGTTCTTTTCACTTATAATCCTATCCATTTTAAACAAATTAGACACAGTTAGAGTGGTACCGGCCACATCACATCTTAGATTTAGACAGGGTTGACTCTTACATGTCACATATGACCCATGGATCATTCTTCTAAAATATTTACACAATCCGAATTCATTTGGTCGGCTTTCCATATACAAGTTGATGTTTTTTCACTTAAAATGATGTCATTTTGAAACAAATGACAGAAACATTGAATGATGTCGGCCACACCGCATCTCATATTGAGGCGGGGTTGATTAATACACGTCACATATGTCCCATGAATCGTTATCCTAATGTTTCTGCGGATACCGAATTTGTTTGGACTATTTTCAATATGTACTTAAAATGTTATCCATTTTAAACAAAAGAGAGACACTTAGACTGATCCCGGCCACACCGCGACTCGGATTGAGCCCAGGATGGGTTGTACAAATCACATATGACCCATGGATCGTCGTGCTAATGTATCAGAACAATCAAAATCCATCTGGTTAGTTTTACGTAAGTACGTAAAGTGTTGTCCATTTTAAACACAAGAGATCCACTTAGAGTGATACCGGCCAAACCGGGTGTCAGATCGAGACATTGTCAACTTGTACACGTCACATATGACCTGTGGATTGTTTTGATAAATTATCAACAAATTCCGAATGGGTTTGGTCAGTTTTCCGTATGCCAGTTGTTTTTTACTTATAATCCTGTCCATTTTAAACAAAAGAGACAGAGTAAGAGTGGTGCCGACCACAACGCGTCTTGGATTTAAACGATGTTGACTCGTACACGTATCAAATGACCCATGGATTATTTTCCTAACATATCAACACAATTCGAATGTGTTTGGTTAGTTATCGGTATGCCAGTTGATGTTTCTCACTTAAAATGATGTCATTTTGAAACAAAAGACGGACACATTGAGTTGTGTCGACCACACCACATCTCATATTGAGTAGCGGTCGATTCTCACAAGTCACATATGACCCATATATAGTTCTCCTATCGTTTCAATGGAAACGGAATGGGTTTGGTTGGTTTTCCATATGTACTTAAATTGTTGTCCATTTTAAACAAAAGATAGACACTTAGACTGATCCTGTCCACACCGCGAATCGTATTCATCCCGGGTTGGCTCATACACATCAAAAATGGCCCATGGATGATTGTGATAAATTATCAACAGATTCCAAATGTGTTTGGTCGGTTTTCCGTATGCCGGTTGTTCTTTTCACTTATAATGCTGTCAATTTTAAAAAAAAAAGATACACAATTAGAGTGGTGTCGGCCACATCGTGCCTCATATTGAGTCAAGGATGACTCATACACGTCACATATGACCCATGGATCATTTTTCTAAAGTATCAAAAAAATCCAAATGTGTTTGGTCGGTTTTCAATATGCCAGTTGATGTTTTTCACTTAAAATGATGTCCTTTTGAAACAAAAGATGGACACTTTGAGTGGTGTCGGCCACATCGCATCTTAGATTGAGGTGGGGATGATTTTAACACGTCACATATGACCCATGGATCATTCCCCTAATGCTTCAATGGAAACAGAATCCGTTTGGTAAGTTTTCCGTATGTACTTAAAATGTTGTCCATTTTAAACAAAGAGAGACAATTAGACTGATCCCAGCCACAACACGACTCAGATTGAGCCTGGGTTGGCTTGTACACGTCACATATGACCCATGGATTGTTTTGATAAATTATCCACAGATTACAAATGTGTTTGGTGGGTTCTCCGTATGCCAGTTGTTGTTTTAACTTATAATACTGTCCATTTTTAACAAAAGAGACAAAGTTAGAGTGGTTTTGGCCACACCGTGTAACGACCCGTAAATTTCAAGAAATTTTTTTTCTTAGTTATCTTTGGAATTTTACAAGAGCACAATTTCTGACAGCACCTGATTCCGAGGCCCGGTGTGCCTGGAATCATTTTTTGAAGTTTGGCTCGGGTACGTTCAACGAACGGATGAGCGGGTTTTTCTAACTTTTGAACCGGTGCCCGGAATCGAATTCTGAGGGCACCGATGAAATCACAGTGCCGTTATTTTCTTATAAATTCCTCTTCCAGAGTTTCGTTTGCTCGGTTGTGGTTTTTAATTTTTGGGATTAATGTTATGAAATAAAATAATTGTACGACAAACTTTATTTTATTTCACTTAAGCCACATGGAAGCCACTTGAATGCCACTTAAACTGTGTTGAAACAGATAAGGTACTATCCAAAAATATCCTACCCTCTTGGTAGGATATTTGTGAGGAGGGCCCCGCATGAGCCCCGCCGTTTCTTTTCCGCTAAGTAACGCACCCGCGAAACCCCGTCATTATGAATGTCAACTGACGTGTTTTCTTAAATTCTTAACGCACCATTTAATTGGGAGATTTTATTCGTGAATTAAATGGGCAGTTTCTTTCGTTGAATTAATTCTACGAATTAATGGGTCGTTACTTACCTCTTATTCGTTTGTTGGCGTAATAATAAAATAAGACCAACACGACATTTGGAGGATTACACTTTGAGTGTTTTTTAACAGAAGTTCTTGTGCCTTCACCCTTCTTCGCGAAGAATGCGAAGAACATGAAGAACGCGGAGAACGCCGGCCTCCGACAAAAAATGCCGAACCCGCAGAAATCGACGACGCGACGCCGTGTACCGCGACGCCGACGTTTCCTCTCCCGCGACGTTGTTCGGTGACATTCCATAATCCGCAACAAAAACCTTCGATCATCCGTTGAGGTGAGAGTTTCGGATTTATTTTAAATTTCCTTTGTGTTTTTAAACTCAAGAAGGATTTAATTATTATTAATTAAATCTTTTTGTTCTTGAATCTCGTAGTTCGTCGACGCAGTGCCGAATACCGCGACGAACCCCTCCTTCCGCGACGAACCCCTCCTTCTGCGACGATCCCCAATTCTGCGAAGAACCCTCGGACGACGACTTGATGAGGTAGGGGTTGTTGTGAATATTTTATATTCCCGTGAACGTTTCATTAAAATTAAAGAACCGGATTCATAAGAACAATTTTAATTTATTAAAATTGTTGTTTCATGTGTTGCATAATTCTCCGGTGGTTATTATTCTAATGCGGAGGGTGCGAGCCCAACGAACACGGCCAGACAACCCTCTGTCGTTCTTCGTGGTTGTGCGGATTTGGCGGGCGGCGACAAAATGCGATGCAAGGCCGATTTGATGATTCCGCAGTGAAGAATGGAACCCGGGAGGGGCAACGACACAGACGAGAAAGAAAAATGGACCACCGGAGAAACTCTGGTGGCCCGCGGAAGCGGCCCGCGGCGCGGGTCGCCGGCGCGGCGGCAGGGTCCAGCGGACCCGCGGCCGCATGGGTCCGGCCCGCCCGCACGGGACGCAGCGACATGCCACATATGATTGAACCAACGCGGCCCCACATGGGGCTATAGCACCTCCAAACCGCGGGGGCGGTGCCCCGCGGTGTCCAGCTGCTCGGCTGCTCGGCCGAGCCGAGCCAGGCCGATCCGACCTGCCGGGCCGTACCCTGGATGGGCCGGACCGGGTCCGGCCGGGTTGGACCGGGTCGGGTCGACCCGGTTCGGCCGACCCAGGGGGGGTCGGACCGGGTCGGCCCGGGCCCAGACCCCACATCTTCGGACCGTTTTCGGTCAAATGCCCGTAACATGAGCTACGGACCTCCGAACAACGTGCCGTCAGCGGCAACGCGATCCATGGATTGAGATGGTCGTTTATGTATATCGCACCCAAGGTTCCGGAATACTTTGTGTTTGTCCAGGTTGGTTCGTACACGAAACCAACCCGGCCCTCGGAGCAGAAACACTCATATCATGAGCTACAAACGTCTGATTGACGTGCCGTCTGCTTTGTTGAATTCCTCTATATGAGACGGATCTTTTGTATCACTCCACCCGAGCTTTGGACGCAGGTGGAGTATGATTGGGTTGATTTTTCCTTAAAAACCAATCGGGCCCCTAGGACGAAAAAGACAATAACTCTCAGACTGGGCGTCTGATTGACGCGTCGTCTGCGACGTTGAGTTCCTGTTGACGATACTGAACTTTTGGATACATCAACTTCGGACTTTGTGTCAGTTGATGTATCAGCCTCTCAGCTCGTGGAGCGGACCCTCCAGAACGAGCTTGCTGTGTGTGGAACCCTAGATCTTGCTGCGACTGCTACTTCGACAGCGACGATTGTGCAGAGATCCTCAGTGGACTGCAGCAACGACTGTACAGAGATCCTCAGTGGACTGCGGCGACGACTTTGCATAGATCTTAAATGGACTGCGACGACTACTGCACTCAGCGATCCTACGTGGATCAGTGCTATAGGTCACGTGTGGTCCTGATCCAATGTGGGTCCAATCCTGTGTGGGTCCGCGCTCAACGGTTCTGTGTGAGCCAGCGCCTAAAGGTCCAGTGTGGGCCCGATCCTGTGTGGGTCTTTTCGGGGTTTAGTACATTTCGATCCTTTCTGGGTCCGACGACTTATATGGATCAGTGATCATCTTTAGCATCATCCAAAGAAGTATACCTGTGCGAGCTGAATCTTGAGTTACTCTCCTTTGTGAATTGTGTTGAGCTTTCCTGTGTGGATTTACTATTTACTCTCCTTGGTGGATTGTGTTGAGCGATCCTATATGGATTACTGTTTACTCTCCTTTGTGGATTGTGTTGTGTTATCCTGTGTGGGTATACGTTTGATTTCCTGTGTGGACTGGGTTGTGCTTGGGCTCAGATGTTGGAGCCGAACAGGAATTGATGACTTAGGTATATGTATGGGCATATACATAAGTCGTGTCGGATGTTACATCGTGATTGTATCTTTCCCTTGTGGATAATCCTTTGTGGATTCCGGGAGACCTTCGGGGGTCTCAGGGTCCCTACTGAGTAGCTTATACTCACCCCTGCACGGGCTATGCCCGCATTTCGTTGTGTTGGATGTAGACGACGGACAGCGCTGATCGTGGTGGAGGCATGTGGAGCAGGATGGTACCTGTAGGTGGACCACTGGGCAGGATGTACTCGGAGGGGACGGCTGGACCGAGGAGCTGTGGAGGCTATCTATACCCACCCTTCAAGTTGAACCTTCAGAGGACGGCTTGACGCTGCAGCTTTTCTTTTCAGTTGTTGTTTTCCCCTTTTAGTTGCACCTTACAGTTGGGCTTGTATTTCCGGCCCCTTTTACTTTCAGCACATCTTGTTACAGTTTTTTCTTAGTGTTTACTTTTCTGCTTGCTTACTATGTGGTGCTTGTTTACTTTTCAAAGGCAATGCCTTCCCTTTTTCCAGTATTAACGCCTTGGTGCTAGTCGCCAGCCCCTGGCCTATGGAAGGCGGGCTTGGGGTAGTCACGGCACGGGCCCCGATGACGGGTCGTGACAAATTGGTATCAGAGGGGTCGGTTCTACCGCAGACTCTGATCTTTCTTCTATGTGAAGCAATAGTGTATAGCATATTGAGTGTGGTTATCAGTCCAGGGCGTCCAGTGTTGGTGCGGCGGCCGACGTATTTGTACACCAGAACCCTGACTTCTGATTTCCGACTTAATGCACGAAAACATTGATTGCATGTGTGTTTCAAGTTTTCTTTGAGATTACTTGTGTCAGCTCACCAGGTATACTGTTCTAACCGTGGCGCACTTGTTTCCTTTTCAGGATGGCCCCACGATGGCAGCCAGCTAGGGTTCCGAGAGTGGAGCGCGACGACAGCCCTCCGAGCGACGAGGCCTCGGTATAGGGACCGTTGACAATAGAGGCACCGGCGGTACCTTTACCAACCGAGCCCCCGATGCTTCCAGTACCGACCGATGACGATGCACGTCGCCTCGGAGCTCTGCACGAGTCCCAGCGCCAGCGACCACCCATGTATCGTGGGGAGACAGACTCCCAGGTAGCCGAGGACTGGCTGGAGGCGGTTGTTCAAGTTTTCAGGCTAGTGAGGATAACAGCAGACCTCTTGGTGATCCTCGCGGAGAGCCTACTGCACGCAGCTGCAGGACGATGGTGGAGCCTGATGCTCCAGGTGCACGATGACGCCTCTCTCATCTGGACGGACTTCGAGAGCCTCTTCCGCTCAGAGTTCATCCCGGCCACCGTCCGTGCGGTGCACATTCAGGAGCTTCTTCAGCTGTGGCAGTGCAACTTGACGGTCGCCCAGTACGCGGTGAGGTTCAACGATCTTTCTCCCTACTCGACCGACATGGTACAGGACCCATTATTTCGGGCCTGGACCTTTGAGTAGGGATTGAGACATGAGATCAGGGCATCGCTGATCTCCCTCAGCATCCTGACCCAGGCAGGAGTGCTAGAGAGAGCCCTTCTGATCGAGAGCTTTCTGGCTGAGTCCACAGCGAGACCTACCGCAGGGCGGCAGGTAGCGGAGCCTTCGGCAGTAGGTAGCCGACAGATGATTCAGGGTTCCAGGATGACCAGACCCTCTCGTAGACAACCTCAGGACACTTTCTCAGCAGTTCGGGGCACACAGCACGAAGCCAGTCTTCCGAGAGGCAGGCAGTGCTACGCCTGCGGCGGGCAGGGCCACATGGCTCGTGACTGCCCGACCCGCCATACCGAGGAGCGGCAGATGGTGGAGGGGCCACCCAGGCAGAGGCAGAGGGTCGACCGTGGCAGTCCGCAGGGAGGAGGCGGACGAGGTAGAGGAGTTGGCCAAGCAGTAGGTGGTGGGCGACGCTTTGAGGCTCTACCACCACCACCACCAGGAGGTCCACCCCGACTACAGGGAGCTGGCGGTAAGAGACAGGAACAGCTCCAGGCAGTGGAGGCCTATGACCACGGCACGCCAGAGATGATTCGAGGTATGATCTATGTCTATTCCACCCTTGCGACAGTACTTATAGACACAGGTACGAGTCACTATTTCATTGCTGCTTCCCTTGTTCGGAGCTTAGAGATTCCGACAGAGCCGTTGGCTCGATCCTTAAGGCTAGAGACCCCTACGGGAGCAGACTCGACGTTTAGGCACTGGTGCCGGTAGTGTGAGCTTACTCTGGGAGGCGAGAGCTTCGACTGGGATCTTCTTGTATCGGCTTCTAGGGCTTACGACATCATATTGGGAATGGATTGGTTATCTACAGTCCATGCTCAGATTGACTGTTTTAGGCGTAAGGTGCGATGTGTACGCACCGACGAGAGCAGGTTCACCTTCACTCGAGAGAAGGGAGCCTTCGCATCATAGGATGGACTCCCGCAGTGGAGAGGACAGCCCATCACTCAGCAGTTGGCTAGCCTCATCCTTGGAGCAGTTGACGTGCATAGTCCTAGTTTTCCTGTATTGGTGGATCAGTATGCAGACGTCTTCCCCGACGACGTTCCAGGACTACCTCCTCGCAGAGATGTAGACTTTTATATTGATTTGTACCCCGGGACATCACCGATATCAACTACATCATATCATATGGCCCCCGCCGATCTTCGAGAGCTACGGGTACAGTTGGGGGACTTGCAGGACAAGGGGTTCATCCGACCCAGTGTTTTACCCGGGGCTTCGCCAATTTTGTTCGCCAAGAAGGCGGACGGGAGCTTGCGACTATGTGTCGACTATCGTCACCTGAACCAGGTGACAGTGAGGAACAAGTATCTGCTACCGAGGATTGATGACCTCTTCCATCAGCTCAAGGTAGAACGGTGGTTCTCGAAGATAGAACTCAGGTCAGGCTATCATCAGCTCAGAGTTCGAGACGAGGACGTGCAGAAGATGGCTTTCAGGTGTCGGTATGGCCACTATGAGTTCTTGGTTATGCCTTTCGGAATAACCAACGCTCTAGTAGTGTTCATGAGCCTCATGAACAGGATCTTCCAGCCATACCTCGATTGATTTGTCATGGTCTTCATCGATGACATTTTGGTGTAATCGACCAAGGAGGAGGAGCATGCCTTCCATTTGCGGGTTGTACTAGACACACTCCGAGAGCACCAGCTTTACGGCAATCTCTCGAAGTGCCAGTTCTGGTTACGTGAGGTCCACTTCTTGGGGCACGTCATTTCTGAGGCGGGAGTTGCAATGGATCCCATGAAGATCGAAGCAGTGCTAGCTTGGGAGCCACCCAAGAGCGTGACCGAGGTGCGGATTTTCTTCGGTCTAGCCGGATACTATTGGAGATTTGTGAGAGACTTCTCTAGAGTTTCGGCGCCACTCTCAGCTTTGATGAAGAAGGGGAAACCCTTTGTGTGGTCAGATAGATGTCAGCATAGCATTCAGGAGCTGAGATAGAGATTGACCAGCGCACCTATCTTGAGGTTTCCTGAGGAGGGAGTTGGATACGTAGTCTACTGTGATGCATTAGGAATGAGACTCGGATGTGTCCTGATGCAGGAGCGGGCCTTGATTGCCTATGGATCCCATAAGTTGAGGCCGCATGAGCAGAACTACTCTACCCATGACCTAGAGTAAGCAGCAGTGGTCTCCGCTCTGAAGACATGGCGGCACTATCTGATGGTCGAGCGCTTTACAGTCTTTTCTGACCACCAGAGTCTCTGGTACATCTTCTCTCAGAAGGACCTAAACCTGAGACAATGACGATGGCTCGAGTTCCTCCAGGACTATAATATTGAGATAGTTTAAACTCCTGGGAAGTGGAACGTAGTAGTCGATGCCCTCAGCAGGAGGATGGGCATTCAGCTACTAGAGGAGGCCACAGAGCAGCTAGCCGCTTTGAAGATATCATTCGTGGATAGAGATGGAGCATCCTTCCTTCAGTCTCTCACAATCACCCCTCCACTACTACAGCGGGTCAGAGAGGCACATCGTGAGGACGCCGACTGTGAGACACGGCGTGCACAGTTATCCTCAGGATAGGAACCTGATGGCTTCTCCTTTGGAGCAGGGCACGAAGTCCTATTCAGAGGACATACCTTGGTAATAGTCTCCTTGCGAGAGGAAGTGATGAGAGAGTTTCACACTTCTCCTTCGGCAGTACATCCTGGAGTGGCGATGATATACCAAGATCTCAGACGACAGCACTGGTGGCCGGGCATGAAGAAGGTTGTGGTAGAGTTCGTCTCATGGTGCCTCACCTGCCAGTAGGTGAAGGCAGAGCATTAGGTACCAGCAGGCTTGGTATAGCCCTTGGAGGTCCCGGAGTGGAAGTGAGACGACATATCTATGGACTTTGTGACTGGAATTACATGCACTTCCAGAGGTCATGACTCCATTTGGTTGATTGTTGTCTGACTCACCAAGTCGGCACAGTTCTTACCCATCAAAGAGCAGGGATCAGTGGAGAGCTTGGGGCGTCTCTACGTACAGGAGATTGTACAGCTTCACGGTGTGCCATTGTCTATCATCTCTGATCGGGAATCTCTCTTTACTTCCTGTCATTGGAAGGGGTTTGAGGAGGCGTTCGGGACGCGACTACGTCTGAGCACCGCCTTTCACCCTCAAATGGATGGATAGACGGAGAGGACCATTCAGACTCTTGAGGACATGCTCCGCGCATGTGTCCTCAACTTTGGTCATAGGTGGGAGGACCACCTACCCTTGGTGGAGTTAGCGTACAACAACAACTACCACTCCACTATTGGGATGGCACCATACGAGGCATTGTACGTCAGACCTTGCTGATCTCCTTTGTGCTGGACAGACCCTGGGGAGTTAGCACTTGTGGGACCTGAGATGGTCCGAACCACGAAAGTGAAGGTCCAGGTCATCCAGGAGCGAATGAGGACAGCTTAGAGCCGGCAGAAGTCTTGTGCTGAAAGGAGGCGGAGACCACTAGAGTTCGAGGATGGTGACCATGTCTTCTTGCGTGTCTCACCTCGACGTGGATTACGGAGATTTGGTCGAGGCGGCATGTTTTCTCCATGCTTCATCGGACCATTCCAGGTCCTCAGCAGGATTGGCAAGGTGGTTTATCACCTGCCTATACCACCTCAGTTGCACCGGGTTCACGACGTTTTCCACGTATCTCAGCTGAGGAGATACGTGCACGACCCGACGCACATCATTGACCATGGGGAGCTAGACGTGGATGATGGGGCGACTTTTATGGAGGTCCCGGTGCAGATATAGGATCGACATGAGTGGGTCCTACGTGGGCGATCGATTCCTCTTATGCGTATCAGATGGCAGCACGGGAACCTCCAGGAGAGCACTTGAAAGCGGGAGGCTCAGATGCATGCTCATTACCCACATTTGTTTCCCTAGTTTATGATGTATCTTTATGGGGATGTAAATCCCTGAAATGGGAGTAATGTAAAGACTCGTAAATTTCAAGGGAATTTTTTTTTCTTAATTTTCATTGGAATTTTACAAGAGTGCAATTTCTGACGGCTCCTGATTCCGAGGCCCGGTGTTCCCATGATCATTTTTCGAAATTTGGCTCGGGTACGTTCAGTGAATGGACGAGCGGGTTTTTCTAACTTTTGAACTGGTGCCCGGAATCGAATTCTGAGCGAACAAATGAAATCGTAGCGTCGGTATTTGCTTAGAAACGCCTTTTTTGGAGTTGTGTTTGCTTGGTTGTGGTTTTTAATTTTCGGGCTTAATGTTAAGAAATAAAATAATTGTACCACAAAATTTATTTTATTTCACTTAAGCCACTTGGAATCCACTTGAAAGCCACTTAAACTGAGTTGAAATGGATAGGGTATTATCCAAAAATATCCTACCCTCTTTGTAAGAACCCAGTTTTGCTGTGAAAGACTTTGGAATATTTTTGATGATAATCCAGAGCAGTGCCTTCAGACGGCGTGCGATTCCGAGCCCCAGAGTGGCCGGAATTAAATTTTCAGTGCGTTCACACTAGAAACACCAAATAAATGGGATAACTCCTAAACGGAGTTCTGGATCAGGGATCCGAGTGTACGGATGGGTCCAGAATGGGGTGTTTACCCTAAGAACGACATAAAACTTGTCGGCGCAGGACGTTTGGACCCCTCACCCGCTTCTGGAACGTTAAACGGATAAATTAATTAATTCATTCATTTAATGGAGAAACGTAGGTATCATTTAAACGGTGGCTTGGATTGGAAAACTGAGGGCACCGTTGAGTTCAGAGCGTGCCTTTTACCCTAGGAGGGGTGTATGTTTTGCGGGCGCGGCCCGTTTGTGAAAAATGGCCCCATGGGCATTTTCGTAATTTAGTGGCTTCAGATGTTAAATTTTATAACTTTTGAACGGGGTCTCGGATTAAAATTCCGAGACCGCCGTTGTGCTCAGGAGGTCATGTTTACCCAGGGAGGCTTAACCTCGACCCTGTTGAGGGTTCTGGCTCGGGACGACGGGCAGGTAGTTAAGCGTTTTCTATTTAAACGCTTAACACATCCCCACTCCATCTTCTTCTTCCTCAGACCCTCCTCCCCCTCCTTCACCTCTGGCGAGGCGAGCTCTAGCGAGGCGACTCCGGCAACGGCGGTGGTGTCGGCAGATCGACGCGATGCTCCGGGCGATGCCCATCGAGGTAGGTGTCGTCGTTTGAGTTTTAAATCCAGATCCCCCTTTTGAACCCCAATTTTAGCGTCGAATTGTTTTTGGAACATTGAGCGAACCACATATTTGTGTAGTATAGTTTTTCCTCTTTCCGACGTTTGTTTCGGATTTGAAATCGGAGGTCGGAGGCATCCGCAATCGCTCGCCGAAGTTTGCGGGATATTCGAGAGGTTCCGGCGGTTTCCGGCGGTTTCCAGTGGTCCGGAGGCTTAGGCGGCGGCGATATGAGGATGAGGTGGCGGCGGCGGCGGCGAAGCAGGGTGGAGCGGTGGCATGGTCGGGCGAGCGTGACGGAGGGCCGTGGCGGCTTGCCGGGGCGCGCGGTCGGCGAGAGGGGTCGTCGGCCTTCGGCGGCGACGCGAGGGGTGCAAGGACCCGCGTCTCGCGGGTCCTGTTGGCGCAACGCAGAGACCGGTGCTGGCCGGACTTCTGGGAATAACCCGGACCCGAGGCGGGTCCGGTTCAGCTGGAGTGGGCCGCGGCCAGTCGGCCGCGGCGGTTTGGACCGTGCCGGCCGGGGTGGACCGGCCCGGTCCCCCCCCCCCTTGTTTTCGGGAGGCTGTAACATCCAAACGGCGTGTCTGTTTAACGCGCCGTCTGTGGCAGTATATCTGTATCGATGAGGTGGAGTTTTTGAGATGGTTTTGGGAATCTTTAATTCCTGAAAAGAGGGGCCGCTGGGGCGCGACGCGTCTTTAAGTGGACGAGCATTCTTCCGGAAAATCTTGTCTTGGACGGCGCGGACGCGTCCGACGTCTGTTTTGAGCGCCGTCAGCGGCGTTGTGAACCTGGCACTGAGTCGGAGGTTTCCAGTGTAGTTCCGGGAATTGAAGCCGGAGTTGAGGAGTGGGCCCCACGGCCCGTCTTTTGAGCTGTGTGTGGCGTTTCACGACTTTTCCATCGGATGTCCTTTCAGGGCGTGCGAGCAGTCATTTCTGGATGTTTTTCTGAGGGGATTGCAATGGTGCAACCTGCCTGCCATAATTCGGCACGATGGTGCAGGGCCCACGAGGGACGTTTCGGGAGTTGACGGTGATTTCCAGCTTTATCACCGGGCGACCATTTTGGACAAGTCAGTAGTCCATTTTGTGTACCTTTTTTAGAGGATCACAACGGTGCGATCCGTTCGTTGAGTTTCGGGACCGGGATGCGGGTCCCACGTGGCACCGCTCGTGTGCGATGCGCCGGGATGCACCTTTTTCTCCGGATATCCGTTTCACTCAAGTGAGTAGTGCTTTTGACGTGTTTTCGCAAGGGGATCGCAATGGTGTGATGCGCCCGACTATTTTTGAGGCCGAGGCTCGGGATCACGGGACGTCGTTCGGCTGTGAGGCGGTGTTGGTGACTTTTCCATCAGGTATCCATTGGAGGTGAGTAAGTAGTCGATATCAGGTGTTTTTCCGCGAGGATTACAATGGCATGATCCGTTTGGCTGTACGGAGCCAATTACGCGATCTTGAGAAATGCGAAAGCATGAAAGGTGCTCCAGTGGTGGTTTTCCCTACTTCCTTGTAGTAGACCTTTGGCGAGTGATCACGTGCACTCCAGTGTGAGTGATGTAAATGCTTGAGGTGACATGGTTTGGTCGTGCCTGGGCCTTTGAGGTGGAGTTGTTACGTCACGCCTTTGCGCTGACGTTGGGTGTTGTGCGCACGATAGCCTATGGGCGGGTACGAGGTATACACTGGGAGTATACGAGAGTGCTTGGAGGTACGTGTGGTTGTTCATACCTGAGAACGTTGGTGCGTTCAGTTGGGGTTGAGATTGGGCCACACGTTGTGTGGGCCCCACGTGCGTGCCTGGTTCTTTTTAGCGTACTTTGACCTCTCGCGACGTAGAGGGTCCCTCGGTGTGTTGGTTTGACCAGCAGGGTGGAGTTTTCCCATGGATCGGTGCTCATTGGTTGACCAGCAGGGTTGAGTGGTCCCCCCTGGTTTCGTTCGCGATGGATTGGCCGATAGCAGGGCCATTGGCACCTAGTGATGGAACATGTGCTGAACCCCTTTGGGTGGAATGTGCTGGAGTTGGGTGGTCGCGTGATGCCCACTCTGTGTTCAGTTGGCCAGTGTTGTGCCCTCTAATGGACTTGGCCAGAGCAGTTTTGAGTTCTACCCTCCAACGGGGCTGGGCATTGGGTTACTCATTGACTTCTAGGGTTTACCCTCCAGTAGAGACTGGGCTGTGGGTCAACCAATGCTACTAGGGTCTATCCTCCAAAAGAGACTGGGCAGTGGGTCACCCGATGCTACTAGGGTCTACCATCCACCAGAGACTGGGTAGTGGGTCACCCGATGACCTCTTAGGGTCTACCCTCTAGCGGGGCTGGGCAGTGGGTCGCCTGTCATCTAGTTCCAGGTCTACCCTCCAGCACGGCTGGGTAGTGGGTCGCCTGTCGACCTATTACGGGTCTACCCTCCAGCACAGCTGGGCAGTGGGTCGCCTGTCGACTTATTCCAGGTCTACCCTCCAGCGGGGCTGGGCAGTGGGTCTCCTGATGATGTATTAGGGTTTACCCACCAGTAGGGCTAGGCAGTGGGTCACCTGATATCTGATTATGGTCTACCCTCCAGCGGGGCTGGTCAGTGGGTCACCGGTTGATGTATTAGGGTTTACCCTCTAGCAGGGTTGGGCAGTGGGTCACCTGATATTTGGTTATGAATTACCCTCCAGCGGGGCTGGGTAGTGGGACACCTGTTATCATTCCAGACTCAGTCCTCTCGACTAGGCTAGTCTGTGGCTTACCTCCATGATTACCGGAGTGAGACCCTTGGTAGTACGGGTCGGTGATGGAACGGCTTGACTTTGAGGAGACCTCTCGACTGCAGGGCAGTGATGAGGTGTGGTTTGACTTTCCTATAACTTTCACGTTCGAGGGGCACATTCCCCACCGAGACGCGCTCTTGTGACGCGATCTAAAACCGTGTGGGCGAGTCAGTGCCGCCCAAAAGCAGATAGTATCAAGGTACAGTGACTTCACCCCTTGGCTTGCGGTTCAGGGCAGACGTGCGGGATGCTGGGCATCGATGATGGTTATGTCTGGGACTATTGGTGACACTTTTCTTGGGCTGACCTACGGGACGTAGATCCCCTTACGACATAGTTCAGGCTTCTTGTTTGGGCATATGGATTTGTATATACCATTTTTTGAGTACCCACTCCTTGGGTTTTGGCTATTCTTCTTCCAGGAGAGGCGAAGACGCGCGGGGTATGACACATTCTTTCCGTGTCTAGCTTCTCGCGGATGGACGAGTCTACTCTCCTGCTATAGGCAGTGAAAGCTCGACGAGAAGTGCATCTTCTCACCGTTCCTAGATCCTTGTGTTAGGACGAGTCTTCTACGTTTCTGTTGTTGTGTTGAGCTGGACTCTCACTCCACTTTCAGTTGTACTCCTCTACTTTTCCTGTTCTCTCTACCGCTCACCCTTCGGTACCTCTTTTGTTTCTCCCTCGAGCCTTCGGGGTATCCTACTGAGTATTTTTATACTCACCCCTTCTTGGGCTTTGTCCGCACTTGGTGTGCCCTTGCAGATGACGGACAGGTGGAGCGCGACTTCGGTGGAGCGTAGGAGCTTGGGAGCTTGGACCGCGTGCGGTGGTCGTGGCCGGGTTCCAGGTGGGAGACCCGTCAGCAGTTACTTTTGTTTACCTGTTGCCGGGTTGTGGCACTTTTTGTTTTGGCACGTGTATTTCCCCTTTTTTCTTTCAGCTTGTACATTGTAATGTTTAGAGGTCGATGCACATTTTTTGTATTTATATAGCAGCTTCCCATTTTATTTACTTTTCTTTTCTTTTACTCTGCACTTTTCATTGAGGTTGCTGCGTGTGTGTGTGTACAGGTGCTTAGGCAAAGGCCTCCCCGAGTTTTTGTGCTTTCGATGCTGGTCGCCAGCCCCTGTCCTATGGAGGCGGGCCTGGGGTAGTTGCTGCTCGAGCCGGGTAGGGTCAGGTCGTGACAAAGTGGTATCATAGGTGGTTCGTTCTTGGGACGTTGTGCGGACGTCCCTAAAAGAGGAATTGGTTGGGATATAGGGCAACAATGTTAACATGTCTCGAGAGCGGCTCTCAGGCCAGGGAGTCCAGTGATGGTGCGACGGCTGACGTATCCATTCACCAGGACCTTGATAACCCGCATGTTGACTCGGCATGCTGAGACACTTGTTGCAGGGAAAATTTGTTTGTACATCACATAGGATCGAGTATTTGATCGCCCTTCTTGAGTCAGCTCCCCATCATTGCTGTTGGTATATACATATATGCTCATCTGACCGCGGAACTCCTTAATAATATTCAGGATGTCTCCGCGAGGACAGCCAGCCAGGATAGAAGATTTGGTTCGTGACGACGACCCTATGAGATATGAGGCCACAGTCCAGGACCCATCATGCGAGCCCCTTTCTCTAGGTGGGCCGGTAGTAGCACCCCCACCTGTGGAGCAGCAGACAGCTTCAGTAGAGCTGGCGGGGCTTGAGCGCAGGTTGAGCGCGCTCCGTGAGTTCCAGCGGTAGAGACCGTTGAGGTTCAGTGGTGAGCCAGACCCTCAGGCAGTAGAGGCTTGGCTCCAGATTGTGGTACACCTTATTAGGCTTGTGCATACGCCGACAGATCAGAGAGTGGCTTTGGCAGCCAGCCTTTTTTGTGGACCAGATCGGCGTTGGTAGAGTCTGGTGACTCAGTTTCTTGACGAGTCGTCATTTTTGTTGGACGACATTCAGTTGTTGCTCCGTGAGGAGTTTTTCCCCTCCTACTTTCACTCTGTTCGGATTCAGGAGCTCCTGCAGTTTCAGCAGGGAGGGATGACGGTGGCCGCGTACGCGGCTAGTTTTGCAGACCATGCACGCTTTTACCCGAACTTGGTTCATGATGACAACTTCTGAGCGCGGACGTTTGAATAGGGTCTCTGCTGAGAGATTGGTGCTGTCATAGTACCCTTGGGCATTTCCACATATGCCGGGGTGCGAGAGTAGGCGCTGGTGACAGAGGGCTTCCTGTCATGTTTTGCGGTTTGTAGTGGCAGTGGGCGCGACGGATCCGGGACGTCTGCCGTAGCTAGCAGGCGCCGGAGGATAGGACCTCGATGCAGGTGTCCTTCCCACTACCGGTTTCGAAGACGTGGCCGTATACCACTATGGCGAAAAGGCACAGGTCCTCAGCTGAGGATTCCCATCAGTGAGTGGATCCCGGGACGTGGTCGTACACCACAGTGGCGCCGGAGGGCACCAGTGCATCCCAGAGAGAGTCGGTGCTATGCTTGTGATGGGCTAGGTCACTTGGAACGAGACTATCCGACCCGAGTTGCTGAGAGCTTCAGGTAGGCAGCAGGCACACCACCATGGCAGAGGCAGCGCCGTGAGCGGAGTAGTGACCAAATAGGTGGTGCTAGAAGAGGAGCGGGATGAGCTGGAGGTGGGGGACGATGTTATGAGGTCTTCCCATCACCACTAGGTGGTTCACGTCAGGCTCTGGGAGCTGACAGTTGGGACCACAGACAACCGCGAGCTTTGGATGTCTACGATCCTGCAGAGCATGGGATGGTGAGAGGTACCCTTTGCGACTCTTCTACTTCTTGTAGTAGAATTGTTAGGCTCTATGCGTGAAAGGATTTTCTCCCTACTCCTTGTTTGAGGTGTTACCAGGGTGATGCAGGGCGTCGGGTGCAACCCTGTGTTGGTAAGGGAAAAAGGCGTGAGACGTTTTCCATTAGTAGATGGTGTTGACTCCTTCGCCTTTTGAGCGTGTAAGGGAGCATCGACTGTGGAATCTTGTGTGACCAGATATCCTTGGGTATTTCACCATATGGATATTCTGAAGGAGGGAATCACCGAGCCTTGTTTTAGGTGCGGGCGGTGATTCCAGTCGCGGCGTGCGACATAGAGGTTTGACCGGGGAGGTGAGCTACCCCCGAGGGCCTTCGGGCCGTTTGAGACCGTGCAAAGGGATGGTGAGGTACCCTACCACCTTTCCCTAACCCCAAAGTCTAGATTGGGTGCACGACATCAGCAAGGGCCGACCTCGCATGAATAGATCAATCCTTTGGTCTGTGTGCGGTGACGCAGAGCTGTGCGTGGGTTCTTCTGGGTATGGGAAAGCTAGGTGTGGGCTTAGTACCCTGTGTTCTTCCCTGGTTTTGCTTTTCGAGGATGAAAAGCTTGAAGGAAGGAATGATGTAGAACCCAGTTTTGCTGTGAAAGACTTTGGAATATTCTTGATGATATTCCAGAGTAGAGCCTTTAGACGGCGTGCGATTCCGAGCCCCGGAGTGGCCGGAATTAAATTTTCAGTGCGTTCACACTGGAAACGACAAATAAATGGGTAACTTCTAAACAGAGTTCTGGATCAGGGATCCGAGTGTACGGATGGGTCTGGAATGGGGTTTTTACCCTATGAAGGACATAAAACTTGCCGGTGCGGGACGTTTGGACCCCTCGCCCGCTTCTAGAACGTTAAACAGATTAATTAATTAATTTGTTTAATGGAGAAACACAGGTATCTTTTAAACGGTGGCTCGGATTGGAAAACCGAGGGCACCGTTGATTTTAGAGCGTGCCTTTTACCCTAGGAGGGGTGTAAGATTTGCGGGCGCGGCCCATTTGTGAAAAATGGCCCCAGGGGCGTTTTCGTAATTTAGCGACTTCGGAGGTTAAATTTTATAACTTTTGAACGGGGTCTCGGATTAAAATTCTGAGACCGCCATTGTGCTCGGGAGGTTGTGTTTACCCCAGGGGAGGCTTAACCTCGACCCTGCTGAGTGTTTGGGTTCGGGCCGACGGGGGGGGGGGGGGTAGTTAAGCATTTTCTATTTAAATGCTTAATACACCCCCACTCCCTCTTCTTCATCCTCAAACCCTCCTCCCCCACCTTCACCTCCAGTGAGGCGAGCTCCGGCGAGGCGACTCCGGCACGGGTGGTGGTGCCGGCGGATCGACGCGAAGCTCCTGGCGAAGCCCATCGAGGTAGGTGGCGTCGTTTGAGTTTTAAATCCCGATCCCCATGTTGAACCCCAATTTTAGCGTCTAATTGTTGTTGGATCTTCGAGAGAACCACATTTTTGTGTAGTATAGTTTTTCCTCTTTCCTACTCTTGTTTCAGACTTGAAATCAGAGGTCGGAGGCATCCGCAATCGCTCGCCGAAGTTTGCGTGAAATTCAGGAGGTTCCGGCGGTTTCCGGCGGTTTCCGGCGGTCCGGCGGCTTAGGCGGCGGCGGTCCTAGGCTGGGGTGGCAGCGGCGGCATTGACGCAGGGTGGCACGGTGGCGCAGTTGGGCAAGCGCGACGGAGGGACGCGGCGGCTTGCCGGGGCGCGCGGTCGGCGAGCGGGGTCGTCGGCCTTCGGCGGCGACGCGAGGGGAGCAAGGACCCGCGTCTCGCGGATCCTGTTGGCGCGATGTAGAGACCAGCGCTGGCCGGTCTTCTGGGAATAAACCGGACCCGAGGCGGGTCCGGTTCAGCTAGAGTGGGCCGCGGCCAGCCGGCCGCGGTGGTTCGGACCGGGCCGGCCGGGGGTGGACCGGCCCGGTTGGCCCCCCTTGTTTTCGGGAGGCTGTAACTGCCAAACAGCGCGTCCGTTTGACGCACCGTCTGCGGCAGTAGATCCGTATCGACGAGGCGGAGTTTTTGAGACGGTTTGGGGAATTTTTAATTCCTGAAAAGAGGGGCCTCTAAGCCGCGACGTGTCTTTAAGTGGACGAGCGTTCTTCTATAAAATCTTGTTTTGGACGGCGCAGACGCGTCCGACGTCCGTTTTGAGAGCCGTCAGCGGCGTTGTGACCCTGGCACTGAGGCCGAGGTTCCCAGTGCGGTTCCGGGCGTTGAAGCCTGAGTTGAGGCATGGTCCCCACGGCCCGTCTTTTGAGCTGCGTGCGGCGTTTCACGACTTTTCCATCGGACGTCCGTTCGGGGCGTGCAAGCAGTCATTTCTGTATGTTTTTCCGAGGGGATTGCAATGGTGCAATCCACCCGCCCTAATTCGGAATGATGGTGCAGGGCCCACGAGGGTCGTTTCGGGAGTTGATGGTGATTTCCAACTTTATCACCGGGCGACTGTTTTGGACAAGTGAGTAGTCCATTTCGTGTACCATTTAGAGAGGATCGCAACGGTGGAATCCTTTCATTGAGTTTCGTGACCGAGATGAAGGTCCCACGTGGCATCTCTCGTGTGCACTGCATCGGGATGCACCTTTTTCTCTGGATATCCGTTGCACTCAAGTGAGTAGTGCTTTTGACATGTTTTCCCGAGGGGATCGCAATGGTGCGATGCGCCCGACTGTTTTCGGGGCCGAGGCTCGGGATCACGGGATGTCGTTCGGGCGTGAGGTGGTGTTGGTGACTTTTATGTCAGGTATCCATTGGAGGCGAGGAAGTAGTCGATATCGTGTGTTTTTCTGCTAGGATTACAACGGCATGATCCGTTTGGCTGTACGGAGCCTCTTGCGCGATCTTGAGAAATGCGAAAGCATGAAAGGTGCTCCAGTGGTGGTTCACCCTACTTGCTTGTAGAAGACCTTTGGAGAGTGATCGCGTGCACTCCCGTGTGGGTGATGTAAATTCTTGAGGTGACATGGATGGCCGTGCCTGGGCCTTTGAGGTGGAGTTGTTACGTCACGCCTTCGCACTGACGTTGGGTGTCGTGCGCACGATAGCCTATGGGCTGGTACGAGGTATACTCTGGGAGTATACGAGAGTGCTTGAGGTACGTGTGGATGTTCGTACCTGAGAACGTTGGTGTGTTCAGTTGGGGTTGAGATGGGGCGACACGTTGTGTGGTCCCCACATGCGTTCCGGGTTCTGCTTCGCGTACTTTGACCTCTCTCGATGTAGAGGGTCCCTCGGTGTGTTGGTTTGACCAGCATGGTGGAGTTTTCCCCTGGCTCGATGCTCGTTGGTTGACCAGCAGGGTTGAGTGGTCTCCCCCTGGTTTCGTTCTCGATGGATTGGCCGATAACGGGGCCAGTGGGACCTAGTGATGGAACAGGTGATGAACCCCTTTGGGTGACATGTGCTGGAGTTTGGTGGTCACCTGATGCCCACTCCATGTTCAGTTGGCCAGTGTTGTGCCCTCCAATGGACGTGGCAAGAGCAGTTTTGAGTTCTACCCTCCAGCGGGGCTGGGCTGTGGGTTACTCATCAACTTCTAGGGTTTACCCTCCAGCAGAGACTGGGTAGTGGGTCACCCAATGCTACTAGGGTCTACCCTCCAGCAGAGTCTGGGCAGTGGGTCACCCCGACGACCTCTCAGGGTCTACCCTCCAGCGGGGCTGTGCAGTGGGTCTCCTGTCGTCTAGTTCCAGGTATACCCTCCAGCAAGGCTGGGCAGTGGGTCGCCTGTCAACCTATTCCAGGTCTACCATCCAGCACGACTGGGCAGTGGGTCGCCTGTCGACTTATTCCAGGTCTACCCTCTAGCGGGGCTGGGCAATGGGTTGCTTGATGATGTATTAGGGTTTACCCTCTAGCAGGGCTGGGCAGTGGGTCACCCGATATCTGATTATGGTCTACCCTCCAGCGGTGCTGGGCAGTGGGTCACCGGTTGATGTATTAGGGTTTACCCTCCAGCAGGGTTGGGCAGTGGGTCACCTGATATTTGGTTATGAATTACCCTCTAGCAGGGCTGGGTAGTGGGACACCTGTTAGCATTCCGGACTCAGTCCTCTCGACTAGGCTAGTCTGTGGCTTACCTCCGTGATTACCGGAGCGGGACCCTTGGTTGTACGGGTCGGTGATGGAACGACTTGACTTTGAGGAGACCTCTCAACTGCAGGGCAGTGATGAGGTGTGGTTTGACATTCCGAAAACTCTCAAGTTCAAGGGGCACTTTCCCCACCGAGACGCGTTCTTGTGACGCGATCTAAAACTGTGTGGGCGAGTCAGTGCCTCCCAAAGTGGATAGTATCAAGGTGCCATGACTGAGACCCTTGGCATGTGGTTCAGGGCAGACGTGCGGGATGTTGGGAATCGATGATGGTTATGTCTGGGATTGTTGGCGACACTTTTCTTGGGCTGAGCTACGGAACAGAGATCCCCTTACGACATTGTTCGGGCTTCTTGTTTGAGCATATGGATTTGTATATACCATGTTTTGAGTACCCACTCCTTGGGTTTTGGCTAATCTCCTTCCAAGAGAGGCGAATAAGCACGGGGTATGCCACGTGCTTTCCGTGTCTAGATTCTCGCGGATGGACGAGTCTACTCTCCGGCTATAGGCAGCGAAAGCTCGACGAGAAGTGCATCTTCTCACCATTCCTATCACCTTGTGTTAGGACTAGTCTTCTACATTTCACTTGTTGGGTTGAGCTTGAATCTCACTCCACTTTCAGTTGTACTCCTCTACTTTTCCTGTTCACTCAACCGCTCACCCTTCGGTACCTCTTTTGTTGTTCCCTCGAGCCTTCGGGGTATCCTACTGAGTATTTTTATACTCACCCCTGCTTGGGATTTTCCCGCACTTGGTGTGCCCTTGCAGACGACGGACAGGTGGAGCACGACTTCGGTGGAGCATAGGAGATTGGGAGCTTGGACCGCGTGCGGTGGTCGTGGCCGGGTTCCAGGTTGGAGACCCGTCAGCAGTTTCTTTTGTTTACCTGTTGCCGGGTTGTGGAACTTTTTGGTTGGGCGCGTGTTTTTCCCCTTTTTCCTTTCATCTTGTACCTCGTACTGTTTAGAGGTCGATGCACATTAGTGGTATTTATATAGCAATTGCCCCTTTTCTTTACTTGTCTTTTATTTTACTCTGCACTTTTCATTGAGGTTGCGGCGTGTGCGTGTGTACAGGTGCTTAGGAAAAGGCCTCCCTGAGTTGTTGTGCCTTCGGCGCTGGTCGCCATCCCCTGGCCTATGGAGGCGGGCCTGGGGTAGTTGCGGCTCGAGCCGGGTAGGGTCGGGTCGTGACACTTGGTAGGATATTTGTGAGGTGGGGCCCGTACGAGCCCCGTCGTTTCATTTCCACTAAGTAACGCACCCGCGAAAACCTGTCATGATGAAAGTCAACTGATGCTTTTTCTTAAATTCTTAACGCACCATTTAATTGGGCGGTTTTATTTGTGAATTAAATGGGCAGTTTCATTCGTTGAATTAATTCTACGAATTAATGGGTTGTTACTTACCTCTTATTCGTTTGTTGGCATAATAATAAAATAAGACCAACACGACATTTGGAGGATTACACCTTAAGAGGTTTTTGACAGAAGTTCTTGTGCCTTCACCCTTCTTCACGAAGAATGCGAAGAACACGAAGAACGTGAAGAACGCCGGCCTCCGACGAAGAACGCCGAACCCGCGGAAATCGACGACGTGACGCCGTGTGCCGTGATGCCGACGTTTCCTCTCCCGTGACGTTCTTCGGCGACGTTCCTTAATTCGCAACAAAAACCTTAGATCATCTGTTGAGGTGAGAGTTTCAGATTTCTTTTAAATTTCATTTGTGGTTTTAAACTCAAGAAGGATTTAATTATTATTAATCAAATCTTTTTGTTCTTGAATCTCAGAGTTCATCGACACAGCGCCGAATACAGCGACGAACCCCTCCTTCCGCGACGAACCCCTCCTTCCGCGATGATCCCCAATTCCGCGAAGAACCTGCGGACGACGACTTGACGAGGTAGGGGTTGTTGTGAATATTTTATATTCCCGTGAACGTTTCTTTAAAATTAAATAACCGGATTCATATGAACAATTTTGATTTATTAAAATTGTTGTTTCATTTGTTGCATAATTCTCCTGTGGTTATTATTCTAACGCGGAGGGTGCATGCCCAACGAACACGGCCCGACAACCCTCTGTCGTTCTTCGTGGTTGTGCGGATTTGGAGGGCGACAACAAAACGTGATGCAAGGGAGATTTGATGATCCCGTAGTGATGAATGGAACCCGGGAGGGGCAACGGAACAGATGGGAAGGAAAACGGACCACCGGAGCAACTACGGCGGCCCGCGGAAGCGGCCTTCGGCGCCGGCCGCCGGAGGCGGCGGTGCCTCGGTGTGCCACCGGAAAGAGCCGCCACGGCTTCAGCCGTGGCGGCGGCTGCCTGCGGACCCACGGCCACAGGGTTCCGGCTCGCCCACATGGGACGTGGTGACATGCCGCCTCCGATTGAACAAACACGGCCCTACGCGGGGCCGCGACACCTCCAAACCGCGGGGGCGGCGCCCCGCAGCGTCCAGCTGCTCGGCCGCTCGGCCGACCCGAGCCAGGCCAGTCTGACCCGCTGGGCCGTGCCCTGGCTGGGCCGGAACGGGTCCGGCTGGGTCAGACCGGGTCGGGTCGACCCGGTTCTGCCGACCCAGGGGGGTCGGGCAGGGTCGGCCAGGGCCCGGACCCCCATTCTTCGGACCATTTTCGGTCAAATGCCTATAACATGAGCTACGGACCTCCGAATAACGCGCCCTCAACAGCAACACGATCCTTGGATCGAGATGGTCGTTTTGGTATGTCTTTCTTAAGGTTTCAGAAGACTTTGGGTTCGGCCAGGTTGGTTCGTACACGAAAGCAACCGGGCCCTCGGAGCGGAAGCGCTCATATCTTGAGCTACGGACGTCCGATTGACGTTCCGTCAGCTTTGTTGAATTCCTCTAAGTGAGACGGATCTTTTGGCTCACTCCACCCGAGGTTTGGATGCAGGTGGAGTGCAGTTGGGTTGGTTTTTCCTTAAAAACCAACCGGGCCCCTGGGACGAAAAAGCCAATAACTCTCAGACCGGGCGTCCGATTGACGTGTCGTCTGCGACGTTGAGTTTCTATTGACGATACAAAACTTTTGGTTACATAAACATCAGACTGTGTTTCAGTTGATGTCAGCCTCTCAGCTCATTGAGCGGACCCTCCCGAACGAGCTTGCTGTGTCCGGAACACTAGAGCTGACTGCGACTGCTACTTCGACAGCGACGATTGTGCAAAGATCCTCAGTGGACTGCAGCGATGACTGTGCAGAGATCCTTAGTGGACTGAGATGACTACTATACATAGCGATCCAATGTGGATCAGTGCTATAGGTCCTGTGTGGGGCCGATCCTGTGTGGGTCTGATCTTGTGTGGGTCAGCGCTCAGCGGTTCTGTGTGAGCAAGCGCCTACAGGTCCTGTGTGGGCCCAATCCTGTGTGGGTCTTTGCAGGGGTTAGTACCTTTCGATCCTTTGTGGGTCCGATGACATAGATGGATTAGTGATCATCTTTATCATCATCCGAAGAAGTATACCTTTGTGAGCTGAATCTTGAGTTACTCTCCTTTGTGGATTGTGTTGATCTATCCTGTGTGGATTTACTGTTTACTCTCCTTGGTGGATTGTGTTGAGCGATCCTATGTGGATTACTGTGTACTATCCTTTCTGAATTGTGTTGTGCTATCTTGTGTGGGTATACGTTTGCTTTCCTTTTTGGACTGGGTTGTGCTTGGGATCAGATGTTGGAGCCGAATGGGAATTGATGACTTAGGTATATGTATGGGCATATACCTTAGTCGTGTCGGATGTTACATCATGATTGTATCTTTCCCTTGTGGATTATCCTTTGTGGAGTACGGGAGTCCTTCGGGTGTATCGGGGTCCCTACTGAGTAGCTTATACTAACCCCTGCATGGGCTATGCCCGCACTTCGTTGTGTTGGATGCAGACGACGGACAACGCTGATCGTGGTGGAGGCGTGCAGAGCAGGACAGTACCTGGAGGTGGACCACTGGGCGGGACGTACTCGGAGCGGATGGCTGGACCGAGGAGCTGTGGAGGCTATCTGTACCCACCCTTCAGGTGGAACCTTCAGAGGACGGCTCGAAGCTGCGGCTTTTCTTTTCAGTTGCTGTTTTCCCCTTTCAGTTGTACTTTACAGTTGGGCTTTTTTTCCGGCCCCTTTTACTTTCAGCACAGCTGGTTATAGTTTTTGCTTAGTGTTTACTTTTCCACTTGCTTACTATGTGGTGCTTGTTTACTTTTCAAAGGCAATGCCTTCCCTTTTTCCGGGATTTACGCATTGGTGCTAGTCGCCAGCCCCTGGCCTATTGAAGACGGGCTTGGGGTAGTCACGGCACGGGCCCCGAGGACGGGTCGTGACACACCACATCTCGTATTGAGGTGGGGTTGACTCATACATGTCACATATGACCCATGGATTTTTTTGATAATATATGGACAAAATCCGAATGCGTTTGGTCTGTTTTCTGTATGTTAGTTGTTGTTTTTTACTTAAAATTGCTCAAATGAAACTATGCAATAATCACTACTAAAAACCAGTGTTTTATCAGCACTATAAAATCCTTTAACATTTCTTTAAAATTACTGATAGTCGATGTTCTATTAAAAGGTTGTCCCTTTTATTAGTGCTGAAAAAAGTGCTGATAAATGCCTCTTTTATCAGCGCTAAAAAAAAATTATAATAGTAAAAAAAATACAAAAAAATTACGATATTTTTTCATATATTAATATATATATATAGATAGTTATATTTATATATTTATATTTATATTTATTTATTTATGTTTTGATTTTCCATGGTGTTTTTTTTGATGAATTCCTTTCACAATTAACACTCTGTGGTGGGAATCCATCATAAAAAACAATCACAAATGACATTATTTTTATAGTGATATATAAATATTATAACATAACGATATGAGCTATATAAATAAATATACCAATACATTAAATATATATTATTTTTAAATATATATATTTGTATCATATAATATAATTTATAGTATACTTATATATTTATAATCAAAAGTTTGTGTTTATATATATATATATGTGTGTGTGTGTGTGATTATATATTATAAAATATATAAATAAAATATCAAAATGTTTTTACTTATAAACGATATATTTTAAAAATACAATTCATATTAAAAATAGATTAATTATTAACCTTTTGTTTGTTATTTATATAATTAAAAATTAGAAATATAAAATTAATCCTTAAAAATATATAATAATTGGTTTTTTCTTTGATTTTCAATGGAAATCCCCACGCCAACAAGAGAGATGAAAACTTGTTTCCCCACACACCAACTCCATGTTTGCCATGAATCTTCCACCTCTATGACTGCACTGATGAATTCTAGTCACAAATCGTCCCTACCTCAACTGCGTTCCACCTCCTCCATGAACACAATATGTGACCGCACTCCGCCCCACCATGACCGCCTCACACATCTGCAATTTAACATCCCGCCTCATCCGCATTCTTCCTCTACCGGGACCTCCCGGAGTGACCGTACTGTGCTCCGCCCCACACATCATCACATCCATATCCCACCTCAATGTCGGGTGATATTTAGTGAAAATTTTAAACCTAATTATCAACGTTGTAGATTTTAATAATTCAGTTGAATTTTAATTTAATAATGTAGAATAGATTTTGAGAATATTTGAGTCACATGTAACAATTGATGTTGATATTAATTCAATATTGTAACATTTGTATTGTATCAAACTTTATACAAAATTTAATATATATATATATATATATACATACATCTATATATAAATAACTCTATATATTTGTAATTTTTTTAATTTTTATCTTACCACTCATAAATGGAAATATATTTTTGTAGAGCTTACCTACCATTCTCCAATTGTACATAGGGGTGGGAAAATAAGAGGTTGAACGAATAGTTAATTTAAAACCGACTAAAAAAATTGGAAGGGTTATACTAAAACTATTATTGGTTAGTAAAAAAATTATTTTGTTAATAACATATTTTCTATTGGTTTTTATTATTAATTTTAATAACTAAAAACTGATAAAAAAATTGAATTTAGAAATTTTTTTATTTTGTCATTAATTTTATATTTTAAAAAACATATGAGATATATTATAACTTACAACCACAAATTTTGGTTTACAAATTTATATTTTTTTTCAAATACAATTTTTTGAACGTAAGGATTTATATATTATTTTGTGCATTTTTTAAACGATTAGTGTAGATTTTTTTTAATCTATGATTTTTTTAATATTAGTAGGATTTATACGATGATCTACATTACTACAAATGTTTTTGCACCAGATAAAACCAATGTTTATCTTAGTATAAGTTCCTCAAAAATAAACAAATTTTAATTTAAATGTTATATAATTCACATATGATTATTTATATTATTATTTACAATATATATTAATTATATTATAATTTATACTACTAATTTTATTATTAATGGATATATTGTAAATTTTAAATTACTTATTAGTTATTGATTTTTATTTTTATTAATAATTATATTATTAATTATTAATGTCATTGTTAATTAATTATCTCTATAAATTAGATTGGCTATTACTAAATATACTAATGATATTATCAGTTTTGAATTTTCTTAATTACTAAAAAAATTGTTAATAATTATATCATTAAAATAAAATGACACTTTTATATTGAAAACACGAACATAGTGTCATACCATTCACAACATATTTTGGATTGATGTGTAGTCGATTCCTACACATCCTAAATGAGTATGTATCCATTACAAGAAAAGTGTCATTTAGTGGCCGTTATTTTTTGATTTCGAATTAGATTAAACTACCGCTAATGTTGATATTTGTATACAACATGCAGTGGTTCCTCCCATTCAATACAACAGATCCATGAATGAGATGCATTTGGTTTTATCAGCGCTAAGCAAAAATATCTAATAAAAGGGGGGGATTTTATTAGCGCTGGCTGAAAGCGTTTATAAATCAACACTTAATTATCACTAAAAAAATAATAAATGTGTACCCTTTATCAGTGCTTTCTTTATCTCTGATAAATCGGGGTATTAATTTTCTCATTAATATAATTCTCCAGCCTAATATATCATCCAATTCCAATGTAAATAATTCTAGAGGAAATGATGAAATCCATCAATTAGATCCCCTAATGATTCCCAAAAGAAGCTAAAAAATGAGCTGCTCAATTTTCCTCTATCATAATAAAGGAAAAACAACAGGAAGAGGGAAAAGGCACAAAATATCTGATTATGTCGATAATGGACCCGTAGGATTTGAGTTCACCTTCATCCTCCTTCATTGCTTTGATAATAACTAGCAATTAGATTCAACCACAACATCCTTCCAGCCAAGAGTCATGATGAAATGAATACCCATCAAAATATCTATAACCTCTTCTAGAAGAGGAGACCAACCCACAATGTCTTGGAATGATGATCCAAAATAATAGAGTCAACGTGATCCCACATGACTGCCCCAAGGCCAACAAAACCATCCCCATGGGTGGCTGCATAAGTATTAAGTTTGAGAACACCCAAAGGGGGAGACATCTAACAAGTGGGGAATGAACAGGTGAAGGTGGACGTGTATCCTCAATATCTATCCACATAGATCACTAGTTATGAATCATGTAAATCCAAGCCCTATTGTCTACAAAAATGTCCTAAAAAATGAATGTGTTATAGGAAAACCATATAATCTAGGCACAACACTATTATTAGCACAGATAAATGTTGTTAATAAAAAATAATATTGATTTACGTAAAATTATTATATTTATATACAAAAATAATTTTTATTTTTATACATTAATAAAAAAATGCATGTGTATGATTAATATATTTTTTTTAATAATTCAAATATATTTAGTGTTCAAAAATCTTATTTATTAGATTATAATTAAACAAATATAAATATTTAAATAATTATAATATTATAAATAATTTTTAAATCATAAATATATTTATTATATTTATCATATTTATAAATTTATATAAATACTTTAAAAATATATATATTTATAATTCTAATTATAACTAAATAACAATATATTTAAATAAATATATGTTTCCAATGAATTGGGTCAATTAATATATTGATGTGTGATTATAATTGATGTACATATATGTTATGTATTTATCATGATTATTCATTTAGACATTACAAAATTTAACACTCACACAGATATAGTTTTAACATCGGTTAATGGATAAAAGATGTTAAAACAATGTTAGTGTGAGTTTTAATATCGGTTATTCAATAAGTGTCATCAAAATGTGTTTTTAACATTAGTTATTAAATAACTCTTCATCCCCTCCAATTAGATGATTTACTCCCCCACAAGGTGATTTTAAAATTAATAATGATGAATCAATTCCTAGTGATGGGTCTGTTGGCCTTGTGGCAGTTCTCTAGGACCATGGAGGATGTATTTATATGGAATATCATTCCTCGGAAATTTTTTTCTTGTCTCCTCCGATAGTAGAGGCTATGACTATATAAGAAGGGTATACAGTTCATTTTATCTCTTGACTCAATGGATATTTTGGTCGAATCTGATTATCAATTTATTATTGATTCAATGGAGGAGGAAGAAGGTGGCCACTAGGCCTTCGGGTCTATTATCGACATCATCATATCATTACTTCTTTTATTCTCTTCCTGTCATTTTCCTTTTTTAGGAGAGAGGACAATGATGTGGCTCATTTAATAACTACCTTTGTGAGTTTTTGAAGGTAAAATTATGGTTCAGCAAATTCATACACATCTCAACTAACTCATAGATCATTTTCCTACAATATAAAAACAATCCAAACGTGTTTTCTTAGTTTTGAGTAGGTTAATTTTCCTTTTTACTAATATTGTTGTATATTATAAATAAAAAAGATGCACTTGTAGTAATACCAGTGACACTGTGCATTATATTGAGGTGTGGAAGATTCCTATATGTCCCAAATGAATCATTGATTTTTTCAATAAATTATCTATACAATCTGAATGTGTTTGCTCATTTTTTAGTACACCACTTGTTCCTTTTAACTAAAATTGATGTCAATTTTAAATAAAAAATGTACATTGAGTTTTAGCAGTCACACCGTGTGTCAGATTTATGTTTGACTGATTTCTACACATACCAAATAAATCATGGATCGTTTTCTTAATTTATTAATACAATCCGAATATTGATTCTTGTTTTTAGTATGTCACTTGTCTTTTTTACTAAAATTTCATTTTAAACTAGAAACACACACTTTAACTCATACCGGTCACATCATTTAATGGTTTGACATGAGACCAATTCCTACACATCACAAGTTATTTATAAATTTATTTACTAAATTTTCAAGAAAATATCACCATGTTTTCTCCAATTTTAATGTGTAACATATTTTTAAGTAAAATTTCGATTTTAAACTGATAACAGAATCTTTGAGTCATACTAGTCACACCATTTTTTGGATTGCGGTGCAACTGATTTCTAAACATTGCAAATGACTTATGGGTCATGGTACTAAAGTATCAAAATAATTTGAATTAATTTTTTTTTGGGTTTTGAGTATATTATTTGAATATTTTATTAAAATTAATGTCAAATATTAAATAAAAACAGACACACCTGAAGTCATACCGATCACATCGTATGTCAGATTGAGGTGTTGTTGATTCCTACATGGCCGATAGTTTGAAAACAATACTAGCATCCAAGGAATCCTCCAGTATAAGAAAACTTTTCTCGTGTGAGTAATACTAAAAATAAAAAAATTAAACATAAATATGAAATAATCCAATTCTTATATAGAATTCTTATCTTCATGCTATTTTTGTACATTCTACAATCTGGTATGATACCCATTTGTTTCTAAGAAATTTTATATCATCTTAGGAATATTATTTTATTCAATTGTCATAAAAGTATTGGAAAATTATAAATACACAAAGGATTAATAAATATTTTAAATTAAGTCGTAATTAACGTTAAAAATACCTATTTGGGGATGTGTGTTTTTTGATGGAATATGATTTCTCCCATAAATTTACAAACATAATAAACAAAATATTACCCATTTTTTAATGTCATACACTGTATAAACATTATGGAATATAAGTAATTTGTTTTGATATGTGTTTGGATGGATAAATAATATAATATATACCATGATAATTATCAATTTTTAGAACATTTTAGGGTCCTTGTACGCAATGCTTCTTCTCATGCCATGATTTAGATGATATTTACACACTGTCCTATAATAATATAATCCTAATTAAAACATAATATAAATTATATAATTCTATTTTTATTTCTATACTTTTGGATGTAGTGCATTGAAAATTGAAAAACATCACAATGTTTGGTCAGTTTTTGGAAAACCCATGCTGTGAATCCAAGAAATAAATATTTATACTATCCAAATTAACTGTAATGAGCATCCAGTGTTTTGTAAAAATATAATAAGGAATAACTAATGAATGAAATGAAAAATATATTTTATATGATTAAATTTTATCATTTTACCCCTAAATCATTGGAATTATGAATATTATTTCATCTCCAAGTTTTATTTCAAACGATATTCCCATGTTTTCCACTATTTCATCCATTTGTTTAGATTCAATTTTTTTCTATAGAGGTGACATAAGGACTTACGAGGCCTTTTTTAAGGTGAAATCCATTGAATTGTTTTTATATACATTCCTGCAAAATTATGAAATTTATTTATTCATAATTAACACAGTATATCATCTTTTGTGAAATTAAATTAAAAAAACCTAACTCATGTATACATTTACAACTTAGGCTCTAAGAAATTCATAGTTGAGTATTTCATCTAAATTATTAGAAGAAATGTTTTCAGTAACTTCCTCTCCATATATTTTTTTCTTCAATATCAACTATGTGACTACTAACACTTTGTAACATTATATCCTCATGATTCATCAACGTTTGTAAATGCGGATATTCAATGGGTGGGGTAAATGTGATTTTGGAAGATATTTTTGATTAGTTGGTTGATCATTTAGATTTCATTGAGTTTACATATCATTTCAACCCATTACCTTTGTCTGACTATAATATCATTTTTCAGTTCAGACATTTTTCATTAATTTTTAACGATTTAGAATGAAAAATAAAATGGAAATGAATACCTCTTTGTTGAAATATTTTTTTACAAGATGTGGCGGCCATGTGATGAATGTTTTAACTACTTGGTCAACATTATGAATATCTTCCTCATTAATTAGAATAGGTAGATCGGAACTTGGATCGTGGGCTATGCTATTAGACACTCTCACAAGAGATGTTGGATGTGTTCTATTATGTATCACATTATTTTGGATATTTAACATTGTATCACTCTATACAAGGCAATGGGTGGGTGTTGATAGATATAAATAATAGACATTATCACCCTGTAGAATATTAGTATAGGGAAGGTATCACTATTCTTCTGATTCACATTTTATAGAAACAATTATTTGAACATTTATTATCTTGTCAAAGTAGCTCTTTAAGGGGAATGGATCACCTCAAAGCTAGTGGAGATGGGGCGAGATATTCACATAATGGCAGTTCATGGGCTATTTTTCTCTTTGCTTCCACCATAAAAGTTTCTAGAAACTCTCGATGCCATTGTAATTGTTCTACATGTGTAGATAGTCTTTCGTTCCTTTGTTTCATTAATTTATCTTTATCCTCCTCTTTTTTTATCAAAATATATTTGGGGTGTCAACCCAAATCCCACACCTCTGACTTGACCATATTATTCTATCCACTTCAAGGCCACTGATATTAGGTGATCATCTGGTACTGGCATTGATGATTCCTATGACTATGTCATATATAAAATATAGGAAAATAATTAATCATTGTTATGTAATAGAGATTTAAATAAACAAAAATAATTATGTCATACTTACACATATTTTCCACCCTTTTTATTTGTTTTAGTCTGTTAGTATCCCATGTTTATTTACACATGCCTCTTTCAACCAAACAAGGTGTGGGATGGAAGTAGATTTAGATTTTGATTCATTAATCTAGATATAAATAAAGGAATATAATTATGTTGTGGTTTAATATCATATAAATGTGTTACGATAAATTTAAAATAAGTGCAATTTGTTCAAGTGAAGCATACCCCATCCTTGCTTTATGGTAGGGGTACGTTGGTTTTGTTGCTCGTCCCTTATTTGCAGCACTCAATTGCTATTTCAAAAATAAAAAATTGTCGATCAATGTGATGAATATATGTATTTTGAAACAACATATTATTGTACAGGGTGTACTTGAAAAGTCATATATGCATGATGTCCAGTAAATTCATCCCATGCTTCATGGGTTCTCAAGTTTACATACATAAGTGGTGGGTGCGTGTTTATTTTTCCTTCAGCATCTTTAGGATGATTCCTCGTTATAATTGTGTGAAAATATTTGTGAATCCTTCCAACAAGAATTAATACACAATTTTCATGGTATTCACATACTATAAATACACTTTTCTTATGATGGGTAAGAGTAATTAAATGTTTTGTTATTTTTTTTTATGAAAACAAATAAATGATATTGTAATGTTATTGTAATCTCCTACCACATCAGTATATTAAGAGTGATCACAACATGGTGCCATGAATCTACATCAATCAACACGCATTACAAAGTGATTATTCTAATTTAACTGTTGAACAAGTCCTTGTTGGGTTTAACATGTTGGGCCCTTTCATTCTAAACGACCTCTTATTCGATGCCTTTGATTTTCACCTTAATGATTTTTTCTAACACCCTAAACATTGGCATTCCAATTTTTTCTTCTTCTCTGGTCCTGAATCACCTAAAATTTCCATGGATTCAACAATTCCAATATATTGTTTCTCTAGAGTGGTAACATCATCATGTGCAGATGGTCTTTGAACTTCTGCACTGGGAGAAGCAATAGGTTGAGAAACCTATTATTCTGTAAGATTGGGATTACCAACAAAGGTAGAAGGACATTGTTCCACTACACTACGAGCACTAGTAGGTTGAAAGACATGATGTTACTTAGTATTGGGAGCACCAAAATGTTCAGAATTCATTATATATATAATTGGTTTAACATTTTATTTAGATTACATAAATACAACATCGAATAAATAATAACATGTGGTAACACAATGTATATTAAAAAAATTATATAACCTAGTTATTAAAATCTATTTTCTTAATAGATGAAGTGATTTGACACCTCTATCAACTATCCATATCATTTCATAATGGTCTCATCTGAAATTCAAAACACCATCTACATTAGGACCATTGTTAAAAGATTGTGACATCCCAATGAAAGTGTCACCCTCAGTTAAATTTTCGTCTTCCCCTTCAGTTTTTAGGTCGATAACATAACAATTGACCACTTTTAGTTTGCGGTATCTGGAACATAAAATACTTGTAATACATATGATGCCATTATAAATGGTTACTCTTTGTACCTTTACTTAATGAAATCAACTTTCATGAATCCCAATTCATTTATTTTAACATCACTCTTGTAATCAACCAACTTGTATTGAAAAAGTTGCAATTGTGATGTTGTATAATCCAACACCCATATTTTTTTGATGATTCCAATGTATTACATAATCAAATAAAATGGATTTCATTCCTTAGTACCAAAAACATGCATTGCTTCAAACACAAGTGCAACTCCACTATTTTTCACCGTATTGTCTTCATCATGTCTATTTGTATATAATTTAAAACCCTTAATTACAATACCATTGTAAGAAAATACATACACACTTGGTCCTCTAGCTAACGAACTATGTTTTTCTACAATTCAATATATATTTTTTTTCTGAATCGTTAAAAATATAGTCCTGAAACCATTTTAAAAATTGTTCATTATGCATATTTTTATATCCATATTTCATCCCTTGATGGATTAAAATGCCTAATAATTTATTTTTGGGTTTCAACATATGTGGAAACATCCCAACTATTATGAAAATTTTAAATGAGTTCCAGTTTCTAATCTACAATATTGATTTTGACAATATCTCTTACAGAAATTCCTTCTCCCACAAGAATCCCAGTGTGATGAGATTTCTGTAAAATAATGATTTCTACAGCTGATATGTATTCGATATACAATTCATTGTATTTCTAAGAAATATATTTCACTATAATACAACCCTCTGAAAAACATTGAATTTTGGCACACCATTTCAAAATATTCATATACCGTTCACTGGGGTACATCCATCTATAGTGTATAGGACCACATAGTCTAATCACTATCACTAAGTGAACCATAAAGTGAACCATTATATCAATGAGTTATAGAAAAAAAAAACTTTTCCAATTAATATAATATGATGAAACGTAATCTTTACATGCCATAAATTTGGCCAAATATATAAATTTACCACATATAGCTTTGAAGAAGAAACAAAACATGGTTAATGAATGAAGGGAATTCTTTGAAAAAATGCCACATAAATCTATATGAATTAGATCAAGTATCAAAACATGAAAAACATGTGATTTAAGAAACTTTAACTTTAAATTAGTTTATTACAAGATATTCATGATATTTGATGAATACCCTTATCAAAAACTTACTTCATTCAAGATGATTCAAAAATAATATGTATTCTTCCCGTAAAGAGTGTAAGCTGTTGGAGGAAGAAAATTTCATTGTTCACCCTTCAATGACGCCAACTCTTCTTATATTCCGATGTGATCTATGTACAACGTAACCTTAATATCATCCGTTATTTTTTCAGGTCCATTAAGGAATGAACTGATGGAACTATGACATCCATTTTTTCAACATTCCTAACATTAAAAAAATGTCTAACATACAATGAATTCTAAAATGAACAATCAAAAAAAAAACTCGTCACCTTTTCTAATTGGTTTTAGTAAGGATTTTAAAAATCTATTTAGAAAAATTAGTTTCCACAACTTTTATTTTCTCAAAGAGTTGATCACCTATTTGTGGAGACACTATTGTGCGTTCTTCTTAACTTCCATTAAATGATGTCATCCAAGACAGGTAATTATCCCATCGGGGTAGAAATATACAATGTCAAAAAATCAAATTCATCGATGAATGTTTCAAAATAATTAATTATGTACCATATTTACAAAAAAGACACCCTTTAGATATTTTAATTCTATATTCTAAAAAAATTCCATAAGTAGGAAAATCATTTATCATCCAATTCAACATGTCTCTCAATGAGAAATGTTAATTTGTGTAATCATCACACATCATAACACCTGAAACATCTACACCTCAATATGATTTATAGTTTGGATGGTATAACACAAAGTGTCTCTTTTTTATTTAAAATTGACATTGATTTAATAAAAAACAACAGGTGACATATTGAGAACTGATAAAATGTATTATTATTTTTAATTTTATTTTACTAAAATGATCTATGAGAAATTTTTGATTTGTAAGATTCAATCACACCTAAATATGATGCAAGGTGTGACCAGTATGACACTAACTGTGTCTTTTTATTTAAAATTAACATTAATTTATGTAAAAAAGAACGAGTGAAATACTGAAAACTGAGAAAACACATTCATATTAATTTTATAATTTAGGAAAATGATGCATGAGTCATTTGTGACATGTAACTAAATATAATGGACAGTGTGACTGTTATAATTCATAATGGCTCTTTTTATTTAAAATAGAGATTAATTTAATTAAAAACAACAAGTGACATACTAAATCCCAATAAAACACATTCAGATTATTTTGATATTTTTTAGAAACAATATAATAGTCATTTCTGACATGTAAGGATAATACTCACCTCAATACGACACATAGTGTGTCTAGTATCACTCAATGTGTCACTTTTTTATATAAAATTGACATTAATTTTAATTAAAAAGTGACATAAAAAAATGGAACAATCACATGTGGATTATTTTTATTTATTATGAAAATAAACAATTACTGATTTGAAACATGTATGGATCATCCAATCCTCATTAAGAATCACGATCTAGTCGGTATAACTCAATGTGTCTCTTTTTATTTAAAATTGACATTAATTTAAGTAAAAATAAAAAGTGACATACTGAAAACTATGAATACACATTTGGATTGTTTTTATACTTTAGGAAAATGATCCATGAGTCATTTGTGACGTGTAGTAGTCAACCATACCTCAATCCATTGAATTGTGTGACCAGACTGACTAAAAGTATTTGTTATCAGTTTAAAATTGACATTTTAATTCAAAAAATTTCACTCACTAGAAATAATGAAAATACAATCCAATTGTATTAATAACTTAGTACATCAATTCATAAGTCATTTTTGATGCGTATGAAGCTGCCTCACATAAAACTGTCACACGATAGGACTGGTAAGACTAAAAATGCATGTATCTAATTTGAAATTATATTTTAGTAAAAAAGAACAACAAAATATTCTAAAAACCAAGAAAACAAAATCAGATTGTTTTGGTGCATTAGGAAAACAATCCATCAATAATTTGAGACAGGTAATAATCTTCCGCACCTCAATAAGATGCATGGTTTGGGTAGTATAACTCCAAATGTGACATTATTTAAAATTGACATTAATTTTAGTAATATAAAAAGTAACAATATCAAAATTGAGCCAACACATTCAGATTATTTTGAAATTTTAGGACAACAATCCATAACTCATTTGTAACATGTAAGAATCAACCCCTCGTCAATAAGATGCACAGTATGACCGGTATAACTCCAAATGTTTTATTCTTATAAAATATTGATATTTTATTAACATGTAATTTCATATAAATATATAATTTATTTATTTATAGTATAACTAACATAATATTTGTTTTATTATATATGTGGAATATTTTTCTCATGTTGAGATGATTTTTTCAGTAACTGATACCATGGGTGGAAATTTTTTAGAGGGTATCATGGGAATCAAAAGTTGAAATATTAATGTTTTAGAAAGTTTTTTGGACATTTGTAAATGTAATTATATATGACATTTTGTTTGAAATATAAATAGAATTGTATTTTTTTAAAATACCATGGGTGGAAAATTATATATAGATGATGTCAATTAAATGTATATATAAGGTTTTCTTCTGATTACCTTATTTAAATTGTAGGTTTTCTTCTAGGTGTGTTGTTATATAAACAACACACCACTGGAAAATAGGCCTTTATCAGCACTAAATGCACAGATATAGTCCCCCTTATCATTGTTGCAATTAACAGTGCTTTTTTAGCACTATTAAAATCCATTTCTCATGTTTTGAAAGGCCATATGTTTAGTAGTGTTTACCACTCAACCATCTTGTTTGGTTCTCCCATTAATGATATATCTATTTATTTATATATATATTTCATAATATTTATTCATATATTATTATATATTTATATTAATATATATATATATATATATTCATTTATTAATATAGATATATATATACTAATATGTATAGTTAGTTATATTTATATATGCTTATTTATATATATATTCTAATATTTTTCTATTCATATATTTATTTGTATATTAATATATATATATAATATTATCTTTAAATACATTTATAAAATATGTTTTTGTGTGTGTGTAAATAAATAAATAAATACATACATACATATATAGAACATACACAAACACACACATATATTTTTATATATATTATATGTGTATCTGTATGAATAATTATACATATTTATATATATTCACATATATTATAAACTAATATGTATATTAATATGTTCAAATATATTGATAATATATATTATTTTATTAATACAGACAGAAACTGATATATATATATATAGACAGACACACATTATATAAGTATATAAATATTCATATATTTGTGTTTCAAATAAAATAGATATTAGTTTTTATTTAGATAACTCTTATATATTGGGAAATATATTTTATATGTAAATATGTTTTATTATTTATTTATAAAATTAAATTTTTATGCTTGAATATATAATAAAATATGTATATATTGATATATATTTGGTTATAAGTAATCGTAAATTATGATAAATGATAAAATTTCACATCCATAATGTCAATATGAATGTAATACCTATAAATAAACTCATTCCCTACTGAAAAGGGAAAAAATAACCACTTAAATGAGGCTGAAATTCCATCAAATGTTAAAAAATTTGGGTATCCCAACTAAAAACTATGTATTGTTGGTGCATTTAGCAATGTACCGATGAAACTATCACATTAATTTTTTTTAACATGAATAACATCAAGAAAATTTCTGACGTACAAAAAATTCTGTTATAACTATTAAAAAAAAACTGATCACTTTTTTCAACCGATTCTCATAAGGTCTTTAAATAATGGTTTACCAAAACCAGTTTCCACATATTTTACTTTCTCAAATAGTTGATCACCTTTTACTGGAGATGGTGTTGTACGTTCTTCTAAACTTGCATTGATTGATGTCATCCAAATAGGTACTTATCCCATCAGGGTTGATTTCTACAATGACCTAGAAACCTAGTCTTGGGTGAATGTTCCAACCTAATTGATTGTGTACCTTGTTCGAAAATGATACACCCTTTAGTTCCATTAATGCTATATTCTAAAAAAATTCCATAAGTAGGAACGTCATATATCATTACTTACAACATGTCTCATAATGTGAAGTCTTCATTTATGTAATCATCATACCAAATAACACCTGAATCACTTGCACCTTAATACGACCAATGGTGTGGCCTGTATAACTAAAAGTGTCTCTTTTTATTTAAAATTGACATAAATTTATATAAAAACAACAAGTGACATACTGAGAACTGATAAAACATATTTTTATTGTTTTTATATTTTATTAAATTGATCCACGAGTAATTTTTGATGTGAAGGATTCAACCACATATCAATACGACACATAGTGTGATTGGTTTGACTCCATGTGTGTCGTTTTATTTAAAATTGACATTAATTTGTGTAAAAAAATGACATACTAAAAACCATGTAAATATATTCAGTTTATTTTTATAAGGAAGTAAAATTATGAATGGTTCATTTGGTACATGTAGCAATCAGTCATACCTCAATATGACAGATGGTGTGGCCAGTATAACTCAAAGTGTCTCTTTTTATTTAAAATTGACACGAATTTAAGTAAAAAATGAAATGTGACATATTGAAAACCAATAAAACACATTAAAAGTGTTTTGATATTTTAGTAAAATAACATATTAGTCATTTGTGACCTGTAAGTATCATTAACACCTCAATAGGATGCACAGAGTGGCCGGTATCACTCAAAGTGTCTCTTATTATTTAAATATGACATTAATTTAAGTAAAAACAACAAGTGAAATACTGAAAACCAAGAAAGCGCATTCGGATTGTTTTTGTTTTTTTAATAAAATGATCTATTAGTATTTTTTTACATATAGGGATCATCAAAACCTCAATAAAATTCATGGTGTGGCGGGTATAACTAAAAGTGTCTATTTTTATTTAAAATTGACATTAATTTAAGTAAAAACAACATGTGGCTTAATGAAAACTGACCAAATACATTCATATAGTTTTGAAAATATATGAATCTACAAGTCATTGAGGATGTGTAGGAGACAACCACACCTTAATCAGACACATGATGTGACTAGTATGACTAAAATTTTCTGTTATTATTTAAAATAAAAAATTTAGTTCAAAACGTTTCACTCACTATAAGACAAGAAAACACACTCCAACTATATTGATAATTTAGGACAATTTTTTATAAGTCATTTGTGAAATTTATGAATCAGTCTCACATAAAACCAATGCACAATAGGATTGGTATGACTCAAAATGTTCGTTTCACGTTTGAATGATATTTTAGTAAAAAAACACAACAGAAATACTGGAAAATGAGAAAATGCATTCATATTGTTTTTATACATTACAAAATAAATACATCATTAATTTCTGACATGGAGGAATCATCCACTCCTTAATACGATGTACGGTGTGTTCGGTTTAACTCTAAATGTGTCATTATTTAAAATTGACATTTATTTTAGTATTGGAAGAAGTGACAAATTCAATACCGAGCAAATTCATTTGGATTGTTTTGACATTTTAGGACAGTGATCCATAACTCATTTTTAATGTTTAGGAATCAATCCCACCTCAATAAGACTCACAGTACGACTGGTATAGCTCCAAATATGTCATTTTTATTAAATAATTTCATTTTATTATTGTTTTATTTCAAATTAATCTTTAATTTAGGTCTTTATAGTATTACTATCATAATTTTTTTTCATATATAGGTGGAATTTTTTTTCTCGGGATGAGATGATCTATTTTAAAACAGATACCACGGGGGTGAATTTTTGAGATGGGATCATGGGTGTCAAAAGATGAAATATTAAGGTTTTTGAATGTTTGTTGGATAGTTTTAAATGTAATTATATAAACTGTTTTTTTGAAATGTAAATAATTTTTTTTCTATATACCATGTGTGGAAATTTTTGTTGTGATTATGTAAATTAAATATATATATTAGGTTTGTTTTTGTGTGTACTTTTTAAATTTCAAGTTTTCTTCTAGGTGTGTTGTTATATAAACATCACACTATAGCTAGCTAGGCCTTTATCAGTGCCAAAAATGTTCTAATAAATTCCCCCCTTATAATTTCTATGATTAATAGTACTTTTTTAGCATTGTTAAAGGCCATTTTACGTGCAATGAAAGGTCATATGGGTAAAAATATTTACCACTTGTCCATCTTATTTGGTTCTCCATTTAGTTATATTTTTATATTTTTATTTATATCTACTTCTTTATATATATTTTTTGTTATATTTTCTATCCGTATATTGATTATTATATTAATATATATTAATAATATTATTTTTAAATACATTTATAAAATATGTTTCCGTATGTTTCTGTATAAATAAATAGATAAATAAATGCATACATATATACAACAAACACACACACACAGATATATATATATATATATATTATATGTGTATCTCTATGTATATTTATACATATTTTTATATATTCACATATATTATATATTAATATGTATGTTCATATGTTAGAATATATAAAGAATATATAAATGAGTTTGTTAATACCTAAAAACACAAATATATATATTAAACACACACACACATTATATAAATATATAAATATTCATATATTTGTGTTTTAAATAAAATTGATATCTTTTGTATTTATATAAAGCATATATAATGAGAAATTTATTTTATATGTAAATATGTTTAATTATTTATTTATAAAATTAAATTTTTATGGGTGAATATATAAAAAATATGTATATATTGTTATATATTTGGTTATAAATAACAATAAATTGTGAAAAATAATAAAATTTTAAAGCCGTAATTTCAATATGAATGTAATCTATATGAATAAATTCAGTCCTCACTGAAAAAGGGCATATATAACCTCTAAAAATGAGGCTAAAATTCCATCGAATGTTAAGAAACATGGGTATCACCACTTAAAACTCTATTTTATAGGACTTTTGGGACTATATTTTACCTCAAACAATGTGACAATGTGATCTCATATGTCACCAATGTGTAGATATCATCGTAGCCTTCAATTTGAAATGTAGTAGAGATTAAATGGACGCCCGGATCAAAAGTTATTGTTGTTTGAAGATTGAGTTACATTATTAACTTATTGTAGATCTTTTATTAATTTTTTGATTTTTTTGTCTTAAAATTATTATTAAATGAATATTAATTGATAATAATTAGAAAATTATTTATTAATAATATATTTTTAGATATTTTATAATCCATTTTCACTAAACATATTATATATTAGGTGTAAATGTCTATCTAAACTTATCTGAAACATATTTAGAAAATATATATTATATCTATATCAATATAAATATATATATATATATATATAGCTTGTTTTTAACATTTTTTTTGAAATATACCCTTTATCAGAGATAGTAAAAAAGCACTAATAAATACCCCTCCTTTATCAGTGCTACTAAAAATGTGCTGATAAATGGGTACTTTTAACAAATTTTTTTTAGCACTATTAAAACTTCCTTTTTCAGTTATTATTTTTAGCGCTGATAAAGTTACCCTTATTATCATCATTTTTTTGCACTCCTAAAGTGTGGTGCTATGAAAAATTGTTTCTATGGTAGTGTCCCCACCAATTCTTCCTTGATATTTTTCACTTAGCTGATAGAATATACTTTCAAGAAGATACCAACTTTTGGTTAATAGAATTGGGGCTGGCAAGATGACACACAAAGAGTTGAGAGTCTTACCTTTAGAATACGTCATCAAGAGTTTATAAATAATATTATTTAATGTTATATGTATATGAAACATTCATATTGTTTATGGTTGATCCATATATTACTTAGTTTGATGTGTACATGAGGATATACACTAATAATAGTATTGGGTAGATTGTTGCAGAGAGACAGTAAGATATTGTAGTTAATGTTTTTTTTAAGATTTTTATATTAATATTATTTATTTTTTTTATCATTTTATTTCTATTTTTTGTAATTATAGGATATATATTATTCAAATATTCCTCATATGTGTGGGAGTTATGCTATGATTGATGGTGGGTACAAGGCCTCATGCGTGCATGTTTGAATGAGACAACGTAGTCGTGGGTTGTTGAAAAGTTGTATTTAGAAAGACATGATGATTGAAATTGGTTTACAATTGACACTGATTAGTTACTATGGAACTGAAGTGATGTCATCATTTATCACCAAATTTAGTGTGTATGAGATCATCTTCTTTAACATATGTTGTTATGTCCCAAATATTCCGTAAATTTTTTTTAAATTATATGGAATTATTTCAAGACCGCGAAATCTAACGGCGCACGATTCTGAGGCCTGGAGTTCCCGTAATAATCCATCGATGTTTGGTTGATTTTTAATTAACTTGTGTAAGCAGTTTTCATGAAAAGTGGAATAAATATTAAACGGTAACTCAGATTATAATTCTGAGGGCATCGTTGCGTTCAGGATGGAAGGTTTACTATAGGTGTGACTTATGTTAATCGGTGCGGCCCTGCTATGAGGGAACCCAAAAATGGCATAACTGTAAATAAAATAACTAAATAAATTATTTTAATTTTCAAATTCTTATAACACACAATCACTAGCTCGAATTGAAAATCTGAGGCCATCGCTGTACTCGTGAGGGCATTATTTATTAAAGAGGACACTAACTTTGGCCGGTGCTGGCCACCAGTGAATGTTAGATTTTTGTCGTAAATAAAATAATTAAGTAACAATTATATTATTTTAAAATCCATAACTTTTAAATAGTAACTTTGATTTGAAATATGAGACTACAATTGGGTTCATTGGGGATTATTTCACTTAGGTAGAGCCAAACATCGACCGATGCATGTCAAGGGTGTCTGTTATTATTTTTCCGAACATTTTTTCAAGTACGTTTAGTAAATGCGTGAGCGGTGTTATATAACTTTTGAATCGGTGCTCAGAATTGAAATCTGAGGGCACCACTAAACTCATAGCACTGATATTCTTCTAAGGAGGCAATCACCATGACCGCAGTAGGTCGAGGGTGAATGTTAGTATTCATGAATTTTTTGGGAGAGTAAAAAGAATAATAATAAAATAAAGATCCACTTTTATTTTATTTTTAAAACATACCATTTGATGTTTATTGGTGTAGACCACACGAACTAAAACCCCAAATTTAAATTCAATGGTGGGGACCACCCGACCCTTGAACTCTCCCTTTAATGGGAGATAACTCTTGGTTTTCCTCCCATTGATGTGTTTTCTTAAATGGTTTATTTAATAAACTTATTTGGCACTTCACCATTTGGTTGGAGGATTGTTTGCAAAAGGGAGAGCTCTGGAGAACATGGAAGATGATTCTTTAATGAAGAACATCCACTACAACGAAGAGAATCCTCCGGAATTGGAGAAAGAGGACGACGCTTGAGCCAGGATCCAAAGCATCTTGTGGGGGAAATGAACACAGACGTCACAATCTCATCGACTTCGTCTTCTTCCGAATGGCACCCCCAACGGACAATATAGGTAGGGGTTTTTATATATGTTTGAATTTGTTTTTTTTATTCATCATATCCAAAATTCATGATGATGATTTCCAAATGAACATGTTCATCGTTCTGCACATAAACCATGCTCCTCATTTTTTTTATTTTTTGCTCAATTTTCATGCATTCTTCACCGAATAATAATAATTAGTGCTAGAAACACAGAGTTTTGATAAGAATGATATATGGATGTGAAAACCTCGATGAAATTATTGCAAATATGCGATCGTTTAATTTTTTAGGCTTCGAACAATACCACAATGGCTCGCAGAAGGAGGCGACCAAATATCTATTGGTGTGGGAAATTCAATATTCTGTTGAGGGCAACATATGGACGTGGAGCCCACGACCCGAGGATAGCGAATATGTGATCATTTTATTTTTTAGGGATAGAACGAAGATGTGACAGCCAACGGAAGGAGCGATGTGGTGGAGTAGGGCAGTCTCGTGTGGCTGGTGCAGGTGGTGGGACCGCAGCAATCAAGGCCTAATGGCATCGGCCGACGACGAGGTAGAATAAGAAGCGGCACGAGTAGGCGGCATGGAGGAGGCAGGTCATGTGGAAGGCGGAGGTGCAGCGGATTTCCAGTTCGTGTACACGGGTTCAAAATTGTGTAAGAAGAAAATTTGATCTCAGGGAGGGAGGAACTGATAGGAAATAAAAGTAAAAGAAAAATGAATATAAAAAATAGATAGAGGAGCTATTTGGACCCATGTGAACCAAAATGGGATACCCCTATTTTGCGTGAATCTCATATGATATGGGAGAGAGAAACATTTAATGAAATGAAATAATAATAAGAAAATAATATAATTATTAATTATGGTTGTTAAAACCCTAATTCATCTGTAACTTATCTGTGTGACCTCGATTTCATGAATCGTCACTAGTAGTGTGACCCTAACATCGAGACGATATTATGAGTCCAGTATGGGATGTATTTTTCAGTATTTTGGATCAGGTACATGAAATGCTCAAATATTAATAATAATATATTATTATTAAATATTCAACCCTCCATAACTCCTATGTGTGATGTCTGATTAAATTACCGTCTGTGGTAACGTGATCCTGTCATTAAGACGGTCGATTTAAGTCTAATGTTGAATATTAAATTCGGGTTTGTGGCTCAGGTTCACAAAACACCCCATAACAATAATATTATTATTGTGGGATATTTTATTTGACATATCTCCCTCATATGGTGTAGAAATGAAGAACTGCCTACGGAACTAGATAACATGGATGGAGACAGTACTTTTGGTATACCCGACTTGAGTTTGGATAAAGTTGGTGTATGTCTGAGTTGGATCGAGCACGAATCCAACCAGGCCCTCAAGACTCAAAGGAAAATTACTTATAAAACGGACATCCGATTTATGAACCGTCTATTGTGTTGAGACCCATTTTGCATGGCAGTACTTTGGGATACTTCTTCATGGGACTTTGTAAGAGTTGGAGAATCGACCAGTGGCTTAAGGTCCACACCCACTCGGAGACAAGCGATCTTAGTGATGTAACCCTTAATCTGGCTCTGACGATGTAATAGGATCCTGGGTAGGTCTAATGATGTACTTTGACGATGTACTAGGATCTTGTGTGGGTCTGACGAAATATTGACGATGTACTTGGATCCTGTGTGGGTCTGAAGACGAACTGATGGTGTACTAGGATCATGTGTGGGTCTGAAAAAGTACTGACAATGTACTAGCATCCTATGTGGGTCTAACGATGTACTCATGATGTATTGGGATCCTGTGTGGGTTGGACAGTGTATTGACGATGTACTAGTATCCTATGTTGGTATGACGATGCACTGATAATTTACTAGGATCATGTGTGGGTCCGAAGATATACTAGGATCCTGTGCGGGTTTGGCGAGGTACTAGGATCCTGTGTGGGTATGATGATGTACTACAATCATCTTTGGGTATAATGATGATTTAGGATCCTTCATGGATTTTCCTCATAACAGAGTAAAATGCTTTAGTAGTTACATCTAATCATCTCTACTATTGTACCAATGATATACATAGTGTGAGTTGAGTCTATACCTTGTGGTATTTTTCTTTCGTTGTGATTCCTTGGTGGCATTTTTCTCTATGGTGTACCTATTTGGTATGTACCATTGTGGTATTTCTTCCGTTGTGGAACATTTGTGCTCTAGGCTATTGAGTTGAAATCTGTGTTTCCTCATGATTGAGATGGGTATACTTGATAACTTAGGTATATGTATGGGCATATACCTAAGTAGGATTGTTAGTTGATTTCACGATTTTTTGGTTTATCCTTTGTGGATTTTGTGAGACATTGAGGGTCTCAGGGTCCCTACTAACTATCATTATACTCACCCATGCACGGGCTATGCCCTCACCTTGTTGTGTTGGTTGCATACGTCAAACAATGCAGACTGAGGATGAGGGTACTAGGACTGGAGGTATCTCATAGGTGGACCCTAGATGTGGTGTACCGCAGAGATGACTATTCGAGAGATGTACCTACCCTTCTGGGAGGATCCATGGATGGTGTTCACAGATGTTGTCCAGTTTACTTGTTCCTTCTAGTTTCTGGTACTTTCTAGTTGGGCTTGTATTTAGGCCCCTATTACTTATTGTACTCACTATATTTATTATTCAGTTTACCTTGTGTTCGTATCCAGTTGTGTGATTGGTTGTGTGTGTATAGGTCATAAAGGCAATGCCATCTCGGTTTTAGGGAAATACGTCTTTTGTGCTAGTCTCCAGCCCCTGTCCTATGGAAGCCGGGCTTGGAGTAGTCACAACACGGGTCTCGGGGGACGGGTTGTGAAAAATTGGTATCAGAGGAGTCATTTCTACCGTAGAACATAAGACTCTGATATTCTTAACGGAAATAGTATTATGTATAGTGAGTTTGGTTATTAGTTTAGGTGATACAATGTTGGTGCGACGGTTGACGTATCCATACACTACGACCCTGACTTATTTTTTCTAACTCAGTGCACGAAAACTCTGATTGCGTGTGTGTTTTGAAAAGATTTCTTGGGTTTTATTTGAGTCATATCACCAGGTATAACTAAATGGAAATGGTGTACCTATTCCATATCAGGATGTCGCTGCGTAGAGAGCCAACTAGGATTCCCGAGAGAGTACACGATGACGGCCTACCAAGCGATTAGGCATCAGTGTTGGGGCGTCTTACTATGTTGGGACCTTTGAGTGGTGTACCAGCAGCACCACCACTCATTGGGAAGTAGTTTGCACCATCCGCACTGGCGGATGGTGCACACCAACTGATCATATTGCATGATTTCTAACACCATAGGCCTCCTAGGATTCGAGGAGAGAAAGATTCCCACGCAGCTGAGGGATGGATGGAGGTGGTTGGTAGAGTGTTTGCCTAGTTTAGGAACCGGTAGAGTAGATGGTGATCTTAGCTACTAGAATTTTTCACTAAGTGACCATGAATATGGTACTAATAGTGATGAAGCTTTGGTAAATGGAACATTAACTGAGATAGTACCTTCAGGTAGTGTGTCATCTATATCACTTCCAGTTGGTCGGTAGTTACAACTGGTGGTACTGTTAGAGGACACATATAGGCTTAGTGCCTTACGTGTGATTCAGCATCAGATACCTATCAGGTTCCGAGGTGAGCTCGACTCACAAGAGGCTAAGGACTAGATTGAGGAGGTGTTTGAGAGTTTTCTAGAGTTTCTATTACTATGGATAGAGGACTTGTCGGTAGTTGAGTATTCATCGATGCGTACCAATCATTACTTGTACTCGATGAATACGATACAATCAGTGCTGCAGAGCTTGGACCTCTGAGCGAGGTGTCTTTATGGACATCTGAGCTAGCACTATTCCTCTATTCATTCCTACTTATGTTTGGGTGCTAGAGATAACCTTTTGGTTGAATATTCTTGGGATGAGTGGATACAGCCAGTGAATTTCAGTAGTGGGAAAGTAGGAAACTGGCACCAATCTCAGAGACTTGGGAATGTAAAATGTTGCAGGAATAGGATATGATAGGGACAGATAAATCTGTAGGGCTGTAGACATGGAAACAAAGCAAGGAGAGCAGCATGAGGTGGTGTACACATCAACACGTTACAAACCAGCCCTTATGTGGTCCCCACCGGGCTCAGGGAGATGGAGGACAGGGGAAGGGAGTAGCTGCATGCAGTCAAGGAGTGCGAGATGATTCGAGGTAAGATCCGTGTCTAATACTAGTTGTCATATCAAAATACATTTGCACCAATAATTCCTTCCTTTTGAAGGTTCTGGGCATAGTGGAAGATCAGGGGTGGATGTGCCCACATGGATTATTTTCATTAGAAATGATCAATCTGGGATCAATATGATGATAAACGCCTGTCTCTATGGATCGAATCATAGAAATAGACAAAGTAAAACGATGGTCCCTTAACCACAAACGAGGACCGTCAAATGATTATTATAAATAATTCAATTAATTAACAAGAAGTACCTTTTTGGGTGTTCTTTCATCGTTGATATATTCTTGATCATGTTCTAATGTGATTCATTGTTGCGTCGTAGAATCCAAGTGTAGACTTCTTCTAGTGGTGATCCACACATGCACCACGTATCGTTGTACATCTCCAAAGGATTATCCGTGTGCTAGCGTGGAGAAACAACTACTTGTGTTGTCTGCCTTAGATCGTTTTGATCTGATGTAGGAGGATCTCTATTGGTCTTGAGAGCGTTCTTGAAGAACGGAGATCTCCCAACCATGAGGGAATTCTCGAGAATTTTTGTGCACAATGATTGGTGAATAGTGTTGGTGGTATGAAGATATTTATAATTGGGTTTGAGGTTATATAGTTATGATAATAAATAAATGTGTTACACATTTTATTTATTTCATTAAATCTTATAGAAAAACCCCATGTCGAATAATTAATTCCTTGACATGAACCCATGTTGATTATAATAAATATCATTTAATAAAACAATATTATATCCTAAAAATCCCAATTGGAAACACTACAAGGCGTGTAATAATTAATAGACGGTGTGTACTTGTTTTTCATAAAACAACATGGCGTGTAATCATTAGTACAAAGTGTGCAATTTTTTTTCATTTCCTTTTCAAAATGAATACTACACACTGTGTAATAATTAATACATGTCGTGTAAATGTTTTCAAAATAAAAACTACATGGCGTGTAATCATTAATACATGACGTGTACTTATTTTCATTTTATTCTTCCTCCAAACTTAAACGAATTAGGATTCCTTGAATAATTATTAAACCAAGTACGGGAATAATCGTTATTCTAATTAAGATACATGAATACACATAGTTTGTGACCATCAAGGCCTCTTTCTCGTTGGCATTAAGCGGGCTTACCTAAAGACCAAGATTACTATCTAGCAATTGGTCAAGGTAACCAAGAGAAAGAGGTTGAAGACGTATTGACGTGTCACCTAATATGATTGTATACCGTGAAATTTAATTCCTTTTTCTCAATATCTTATCAAGCTGGTTTCATGGTATTTTCATAAACCTTTATTCTTGATATATCGTTCATTGACTACCTGAAATAAACCCGTCATTACACCATGGCCATGAAATTTCATGTTACAGTTATATTTCAATCAATGGGTCGAGATATCAACATCCATAAATAGAAGCGTCAAATTATTCCTCGAATTATCCATTAACAAAATGTCATTCATGACGCACCCAACATACCCTACTTCCCGCCAACTATCATCATGATGGTTTTTGTCAGCAAATATAAGTGTGAGAGTCATGACATGATTTAATGATAATATTCCAGTATAAGGACCATTACACCCGCTCGCAGATAGCAATGTCCGATGACACCAAGACATGTGGAATTACTAATGGCGGTTTCTTTCTCATAATCTACCATCTGAGAGATTACCAAGTGCAAACTCCATGAGAGAGAGTCTCGACATCTTATGAGTACTCAGACATGATGGTCTGTATACTACGTGTCCTATCATAGTATGTCATCCAACTATAGAACTTTATTTAAGAATATTGTCATATCATTTTGAGGTTCTCATCATAGTGGGGATCTTCCTTGACCTTATTAATGCAACAAATATTCCAGGAAATTATTATATTATATTAATGCAGAATAATGAAAAGTATATAATAAGTGTACATTCATGTAATCAAAGTAAAAATAGATGGTTCTCAGAAAACCAACACTAACAAACTCACACTTTTACTAGATCCAATTTCCTACCAATTTTAGTCCACTAGACCTAACATGATGATACTGTTTCTACTGAGTCAAGGCTTTAGTCAAGGAGTCTTCCAAGTTGTCTTTTGTGGAAATACCACTCAATGCATCTACACCTCTCTGAGAAAAATCCCTCAAGATATGATACTTCCGAAGTATGTGATTTTTCCATTGATGTGACCTTGGCACTTTTTCAAGTTCCACCACTGGAGTGTTATCCCAATAGAGTGTGATAGGATCTTTACTAATAGGTACTACATCCAACTCTTGGACAAAGCTTCACATCCATATTGCTTCTTTATCTGCCTCATAAGTTGTAATATACTCAGACTCAGTTGTAGAATCTTCCACCACTGATTTCATTGAGCTCTTACAACTCACTTCACCTCCATTCAAACTGAAGATGCATCCAGTATGATAATTCATGTCATCTTGATCTGTTTCGAAACTAGAATCTACATGTCCTCTAATTACTGGTTCCTCATATCCTCTAGAAACTAGGAACATGTCCTTAGTATGCCTCAGATACTTATGTATAGTCTTGACTACCATCCAATGGCAGTCCTCTAGATCATTTTGATATCTCCCTTCCACACATAATGCATAATCAACTTCTATCCTCATACATAGCATAGAATACATGACTGACCCAATCATAGATGCATAAAGGATCCATTCCAATTTCATTATTTCCTCATGTGTCTAAGGACACATTTCCTTGGATAGATTAATTCCATGAGACACTAGCTTCAATCCCCTCTTTGACAGTTCCATACTGAATCTCCTCAGTATCATGTCAATGTATGTATATTGACTCAGGCCCAGAATTCTCTTGGATCTATCACGATGGATCTTGATCCCAAAAATATAAGTTGCATCTCCCAAGTCTTTTATAGAGAAGCATTTATCCATCCATTCCTTAAGTGATTGTAAGATAGGTACTTTGTTTCAAATTAGTAATATGTCATCAACATATACTATTAGGAAAACGAATGCACTTCCACTAAACTTTTTGTACACATAAGGATCACATTCATTCCTAACAAAGAAAAATTCGGTTACGGCTTCATAAAAATGAATTTTCCATGAACATTATACTTTCTTTAATCCATAAATGGATTTATGCAACTTTCATACCATGTTGGAATCCTTTGGAGTCACAAACCCTTCTGTTTGTGTCATGTAGACATCTTCCTGAAGGTTCCCATTAAGGAATGTTTTTTTGACATCCAGTTTCCAAATTTCATGGTCATGGTAATTAGAAATGGCCAATAGGATTCCTATGGATTTTAGCATCACAAACAGTGAAAAGGTTTCATCATAGTCAATTCCATGACACTATCTAAAACATTTTCCAACCAATCGTTCTTTATAGGTGTTGACTTGTTCCTCCATGTCTAGTTTCTTCTTGAATACCCATTTATTACAAATAGGCTTTAAATCAACTAGAGGATCTACAAAAATCTAGAATTTGTTATGGTATATGGAATCCATTTCAGAATTCATGGATTCTTGCCACTTGGCAAAGTATGTGCCTTCAATAACTTCCTTGTAGGTAATAAGATCATCATTGTCAGCCAATAACGAGTCACCATCCTCGGTGTCAAGAAAACCACATCATTCTGGTTCTCTCACCTATCTCGTGCTCCTACGTAGTTCTTGTGTCTCTATAATAGATTGTTCATCCACAAGGATTTTTTAATCTGTTCTTGTACCAACTCTTGTGTATCTTGAGCCTTGACTTCATCGAAGTCTATCTCGCTCCCACTATCTCTTTTGGAGATGTTCTCCCTTTAAAATAATATGGCGTGTCTTTCCACTATAACCTTTTTATCTATGGGGTCGTATATGGAATATCCCCCTGTTTCCTTGGGATATCCTATAAAGATACACTTTTTGCCTCATGGTGCATCTTTCTAACTTGAAGAGGCCTAAACAAATGCTTCGCTACCCAACACATGTAAATTTGATAACATGGATTTGTTTCCACTCCATAACTCGTATGGAATACCATATATCTATTTAGTTGGTACTTGGTTTAGTATGTGTGTTGCTGTTTGTAATGAATATCTCCAAATGGATAATGGAAGACTCGCATGATTATTCATTGTTCTCCCCATGGCCAACAGGGTGCAGTTCCTCCATTCACTTACACCATTCCACTGAGGTGTGCAAGGAGTAGTGAGTTGAGATAGAATCCCAAACTCCTGTAAGAAATAAATGAAGTCCAGATTAAGATATTCTCCACCTCTGTCTGAGCGGAGTTTCTTAATCTTTTTATCAAGATGGTTCTCAACTTCATTCTTGTATTCTTTGAAGAAATCAAAAGAATCTGACTTATACCTCATTAAGTAAATATATCCATATCTACTAAAATCCTTAGTAAAAGTTATGAAGTACATGAACCCAATCCTTGATTCAACTAGAAATGATCCACACACATATTTGTGTACTAATTCTATAATCTCTTTAGACCTTTCGCCTTTCCCACTAAATAGGGCTTTGGTCATTTCTCATTGTAGACATGCATGACATACACCATGTGGTTTTAGGTCGAAAGAATATAAATACCCATCTTGATGGAATTTAGTGAAACGTTTATCATAGATGTGACCAAGATGGTGATGTCAAAGTTGGGTGTGGTATGAGTAATGTGAATTAACATTTTCATCGATTTCCATTACATGGATTGTGTAGTCAAACACATAAAGGTCGTTATATAAATGTGCCCTACCAAAACAAATGATATCATTATAAAAGTAGAAACATTCATTTCCAAACATGAAGATGATTCCATCAGTATCTAATATGGAAACTAAAATTGTTTTTTTGATTACAGAGGGTACATAATAACATACTTTCAATACCAAGACCGTCACATTAGGAAATGTGAGGTGGTAGTCTATGACAGCTACAATAGTGAGTCTTGCTTCGTTGGATGCTTGTAAATCCACCTCACCTTGGTCAATCTTTCTAAATCTACTTGGTTCATGTATTTGGATATAGATGTGAGAACCACAAGTAGTATCTAATACCCAATTAGTAGAAATGGATTGATTATATGAGATAATAAACGCACCTGAAGCTTCCCCTTGCTTCCATGGCTGAGTGCATTTTTTTCATCCCGTGGCCCTTCTTGACACATGAGAAATAAATGGCCTCCTATTCTCTTGCATCCCCTTTGATAATCCTTTTCTTGAATGGCCTTGAAGAAGCTTTGGGGTTAAATCTCGTCGCCTTACCATTCCATTTATTCACCATAAGGTTAAAAGGCTTTTCAGTCTTCATATCATTTTCCACTTGGCGAATGAGGATAAGGAGATCAGATAGAGACTTCTCAATGTTGTTAATGTTGAAATTTACAACAAATTTAGAGAAGCTCTTGGGGAGTGATGCAAGGATGATATTGGTACCCTATTCTTCATGGAGTTTAAACCCTAGAACCTCTATGCACTCTATATAGCCAATGAGCATGAATACATGAATTCCACCTGGGGACCCCTCTCCAAGCTTTCTCTAGAAAAGATACATGGAGATCTCAATCCGTTCCTCTATTTCTCTCTCCTAGTATAGACCACGGAGGTGCTCGAGCTTGCTATAGGAATCCATGAATTCATTAGACTTCATGAGCTCACTAGACATTGATGATAACATCAAACATTGAACGTCAAGTACATCATTCAAATGTTGATCGTAGACCAGGAAATCTTCATCACTCACCCAATGGGTGGGAGGATCAGGAAGAGAGGACTCCAGCACGTAAAAATTTCATTCATGGTTTAGGATAATTCGAAGGAACCTAAACCATTCCTAAAAGTTACTGATGATGAAGATATTGTCTTCCTCTATAATTGATCGCAGAGAAAATGTGGTTGACAATTTTGTCATATTGATTGTACAAATTAAAAGAGAATATTTATCAGTACCTTTTGATTATATTTTGTGATAAATAATAAATGAATTTATTAATTCTCCCACAATTTTATCAATCCCCAATGGCCCTCACCATTGAACATGGAATTTCCAGTTTCCATGAAATTCTAGTGGCAAGGATTCATATTACACTTCGCATAACCCCAACAAGGGTTGGTCAAGCTATTTGAAGGTTTTTAGTTAGGTAGGTCTTTGCCAACAATGAGCTTATAGTTCCTTGATCTGTTTAGTGTAATCCACAATCTTGAAATCTTGATGTATTTTTCCCCAACACTTGACTCTATTTTACAATAATTCTAGCTAGTTATAATCCTCGTGATGTAAAATTTTTAAGTCAACTCGAATCTTTCATAAGATGTTCCTTTATAAAAGTAAGTGTTTCAGAAAGGGTTGGTCAAACACATAGTTTTATTGATTCTTTCCCTTAATCAGGTAACGGAAGTATTGGTCTGACATAATATTGTATTTGAGGGATTTTATTCTTTTTGCATTTTTCTTCAGTATCACTTGCTTGTTAATGTTAAGTTATTATTGCTTAAGTGACTAAACATTTTTTGACGATGTTTACGCATAATCCGGTTTTTTATTCCATCTTGCATGTTTGTTTATTTCATTAATAATGTGATCGCGACAACACATACATATTTGATGAACCATGAAATCAGAAATAAATAAAATAAGAAGGAATGATCATGAGCTTCTATTGGTTATATTATCTAGCGGTTTTGATATGATAACCCTGACCTAGGTAAAAACACCTTGAACCGGATGGTTCATGTTTTTCAGCTCCCACCTGTCCACCGTTGTATCTTCCTGGGTTTTTTTCACCTTAGCTTTTGGTTTTTAACCATCTCCTATGACTTGGAAGATCCTCCATTACATGGGGTTTACATTAAAGAAACCATGGGCACATAGGCCCTACATATTATTGGAATAAGGCTCGCAAGCCAATGAATTTAAATTAAATAAATTTAAATGAAACCATACACAAAAAATGGTCTTTGGTCTAGCTCATGATAATCCATATTATGCGATGACATTTACTCATATTTAGAATTTAAATTCATTTATTCTCTCTTTCATTTATGATAAGTCGCGCTTGACTTGAATTATTTATGATCTTATAATTAATCAATTATTAATCTTAAATTCCTTTCTGGATTTCATTATTATTCTCCTCATCCATATTCCTTGTAATGGATTTTTACTTTGGAGGAAACATAGTGAAATTCCATTTCTGGAAAGTACCCGACATGTAGGATATATTACACGTGTATTTTTCACCCTTTATCCAAAGTACACACCTGCAGCTTTGGCGTGTTTTCTGTACTTTGGAAATTTTATAGTACATGGTATGTTGATTAATCTAACATGGCGTGTACTTCCTTGTTCACTGTTACCAGCCTGGAAGTCCCATATACATGGTACATGGCTTCTCCTTGTACACGGTTTCACCTGGGCCGGATCGGACTACACGGTGTGTTGATTCAACATAAACCATGTGTCTTTCCTTTTTCCATGTGCTGTTCAATTCTGGTCAACTTGGTGTGATAAATACATAGGCATTCTCAATTCACATGGAGTGGTTTGGCGGACCGGTACTGGTTTGTTGAACCTAAGTACACGATGTATAGTTATCACTACATGCCATGTATTCATATGTTGTACAGACAGAAAGAGAGGCTCCTTCAGATGTGTTCTTCATTTTTATTTAAATCAAAATTAAAATTAAAAAGTCGTTTATATGATTTCAATCGAGAATCAAAGGTGGATGAACAGATCTCATTCATTCAGTCTTATAGAATGATTTATATTGAATTGAATCAAATATAATTGCGTAAATTATCAATGATATTTAAATAACAATAATCAATGCTATAACCTCACTCTGATACCATTTGATGGTTCTGGGCACAGCAGAAGCTCATGGGTGGATATTCCCACTTGGCTTTTCGTTATTATAAATGACCAATTAAGGATTAATATGATGATAAACTCCAGTCTCCATGGATTGAATCACAGAAATAGACAAGGAAGATGGATTGTCCTAGAACCACAAACGAGGACCATAGCAGGTTGATTATAATTAATTTAATTAATTGATAAGAATTACTTTTTTGGGTGTTCTTTCATTTTTGATATTCATGATCACGTTCCGATGTGATTCGTCATTGTGTCGCAGAAGCCAAGTGTAGACTTCCTCTAGCGGTGATCCACACGTGCACCATGTATCTCTGCACGTCACCAAAGGATTCTCTGGGTGCTAACGTGGAGAAACATTTTCTTGCATTGTCTGCCTTATATCACTTTAATCCAATGGAGGAGGATCGCTCTCGGTCTTGAGAGAATTATTGGAGGAAGGAGTTCTCTCGTCCTTGAGGGAATTCTCTAGAATTGTTGTGCACGACTATTGTGGAAAATTGTTGGGGTTGTGAGGATATTTATAATTTGGTTTGACGATATAGAGTTATGACAATAAATAAACTTGTTATGCATTTTATTTATTTCATTAACTCTTATTGGAAACCCCCATGTAGAATAATTAATTCCTCGACATGTGACAATGCTCATTATATTAACTATCATTTAATTAAACAATATTATATTTTCAAAATCCAACTGGAAAAACTACATGGCATGTAATAATTAATACACGGCATGTAATTGTTTTTCATAAAACTACACGACATGTAATCATTAATACAAAGCATGTACATTCTTCTTCATTTCCATTGGAAAATGAAAACTACACGGCGTGTAATCATTAATACACGGTGTGTACATGTTTTCAAAATAATAACTACATGGAATGTAATCATTAATACATTAAATGTACTTGTTTTCATTTTATTCTTCATACATCATTAAAAAAATTTAGGATTACTTGAATAATTATTAAACAACATATGGGAATAATCTTTATTATTATTGAGATATGTGAATACACTTAGTGTGTGCCCTTCTAGGCCTCTTTCTCGTTGGCATTAAGCGAGCTTGCCTAAAGTCCAAGATTACTATCTAGCAAAAGGTCAAGGAACCCAAGAGCAAGAAGTTGACACTGCATTGACAAGTCAACTCATACAAATGCTTACCATTTAATTTAATCCCTTTGTCTCAATATCTCATCAAGTAGGTTTCGTGGTAGTTTCATGAACCTATATGATTGATCTGTCGTTCTTTGACTACCTGAAATAACCACATCATTATGCCATGGCTATGGAATTTCATGTGACAGTTCTATTTCAATCAAAGGGAAAAGATATAAACATCCATAAATGGAAGGTACAAATCCTTCCTTGACTTATCCATTAACAACATGTCATTCGTGACACACCCAACGTAACATACTTCATGCAAACTGTCTTCGTGATAGTTTTCTTCCTCAAATCTATGTGCGTGAGTCATGACATGAGTTATTGATAATCTTCAATTCTAAGGACCATTACACATGCTCATAGATAGCAATATATGATGACACCAAGACATATAGAATTACTACTCAGGGGTCTGTTCTCATAATCTCCCATCTAAGATATTACCAAGTGCAAACTCCATGAGAGAGAGTCTCGTCTTGTTACGAGTACTCGCACATGATTAACTGTATACTATGTGTCCTATCATAGTATGTCATCCTACCATATAACTGTATTTAAGAATATTGTTATAGAATTTCAAGGATCCCATTATAGCAGGTATCTTCAATTTCCTTATTAATGCAACAATTATTCAAGAAATTATTATATTATAGTCATGAAGAACAATGAACAACATATAATAAGTGTACATTAATGTAATCAAAGTACAAACAGTTGGTTCTTAGGACACCAACTCTGACACCATTCACAAATCTAGTCCAAGACCCAGAGTTTCCTGTTAAACCATTGACTTGACCCTCACGTCTATATCTACCTTTATGAGGATGCTTGATAATCACACTTACAACGATGGGGTGATCAAACCCAAGAGGCAATAGTTTCGGTTAGAACATCTTAGTGGTAAAGTCGACGCCTTACGACACTATTTTGGGTATAGACTGGACATCAACAATTCATACTCAGATTAATTTTACTAGGAACAATGATTGTGGTTAATCTATAATGTTGGAATGGGGGTTTCCTTGGTCAGCAAAAAAGGAAACCCAGGATGCACAGGATAAACTCCTACATAGGAGGGTGTTGCTAATCACTCATGATTTGGCCACCCTTACCATCTTGGAAGAAGATTTTTTGAGTTATATGTTCCCAACATGAGTGTATATCATTCCTCTAGGACTATGACTTAATGATGTTCATGAATCCTTGGTATGGGAACATGGTACTAGATGAACTGAGTAGGAGGTATGACCTACAAATACTGAGTGACGCATCAGAGTAACTAGTCACGCTACAAATTTCCTTCATGGATAGAGATGAATATGCATACCTTCAGTCTCTGACTTTCACTCCACCACTCCTTCAGCAAGTCTGGGAGGCACAACATGGGGGAATTGACTGCGAGGTTCGATGTGATCAGATATGCACAGGTAACGCACCAAATGGGTTATATTAATATGGGGAGCACGTCGTCCTCTTCAGAGGACATACCATGGTACAAGGGCCTATTCTGGAGGAGGTGTTGAGGGAGTTCCATACGTCCCCTCTTGTGGTACATCATTGTGTGGTGAAGATATACCTGGACCTATGGCGTCAGTACTGGTGGCTAGAGATAAAGAAATTAGTGGTAGAGTTTGTATCACAAATTCTCACTTTTCATCAAGTGTATACTACATAGATTTGGACGAAGTATTATGCCTACATGATATGGAAACCCGTGGAGTTCTAGGAGGGTAACCAAGTATTCTTGCGAGTCTCTCCTCGACAAGGACAATGAAGATATGGTTGAGGCGGCAAGTTATCACCGAGGTTTATTGGTCCTTTTCTGATACTTTGGAGGATAGGCGAGGTATCATACCACTTGTCTCTTCCACCATAATTGGATAGGGTTCATGATGTATTCCACGTATCCCAGTTGAGGAGATACGTGCATAACCCATCTCACATCATCGACCACATCGAGATGGACTTCGTCGATGGGGAGATGTCTACGGAGGTTCCAGTGGAGATTGAGGATCGACCGGAACGGGTCCTTCATGGGCGGTCATTACCTCTGGTTCACTTACGCTGGTAGCATGTGAACCTCTTGGAGAGCACATGGGAGCAGGAGGCTCAGATTTTTGCTCAGTACCCTATGTTGGTTTTTTTGCCATTGTTTTGGATTTCGGAGACATAAATCCCTATGGTGGGGAGAATTTAATGTCCCAGAAATTCTGTATAATTTTTTTTTCCAATTATATGGAATTATTTAGAGACCGCGAAATTTGACAGTGTGTGATTCCGAGGCCCAGAGTTCCCTGAATAAGACGTCGATGTTAAGTTGAGTATTAATTAGCGTGCATAATCAGTTTTCCTAAAAAAGTGTAATAAATCATAAACAGTAACTCAAATTAGGAATCATAGGGTACCATTGCATTTAGGAGGGCGGTTTTACCCTAGGCGCGACTTAATTTTAGTCGGCGCGGGCCTCCTGTGAGAAAACCCAAAAATGGAATAACTGAAAATAAAACAATTAAATAAATTACTTTACTTTTCAAATGATTATAACTCACAAACGGTATCACGGATTGAAAATCTGAGACCACCTCTATTCTTCTTAGGGCATTATTCATTTACGATGATACTAACTTTGGCTGGCATAGGCCACCAGTGAAAGTTTGTTTTTGGCCATAAATAAAATTTGTGGTAACAAATATTTTATTTTAAAATCCACAACTTTTCAACGCTGACTCAGATTTGAAATATGAGAGTAACATTGGGTTCATTGGGGCGGGATTCACTTAGGTAGAGCCTAACCTCGACCGACACGGGTCATGTGTAACTATTATAATATTTCCGAACTTTTTTTCGGGTACATTCAGTAAACGCGTGAGCGGTGTTATATAACGTTTAAACCGGTGCTCAGAATTGAAATCTGAGGGCACAGTTGAACTCATAGCACCAATATTCGCTAAATAAGGCCTTCACCTTGACCGTATTAGGATGAGGGTGAATGTTAGTGTTCATGAATTTTGTGGGACAGTTAAAAAAATAAAAATAAAATAATTAATAACAATTTTTTTTTAAACCACCAATTTTATGTTTAGTGGTGGGGACCACCCAATCTAAAAACCCCCGATTTAAATTTAATGCTGGGGACCACCCTACCATTGAACTCCTCCTTTAATATGAGATATCATTTGGTTTTCCTCCCATTGATGTGCCAACTCAATTAGTTAATTTAATAAACTTATTTGGAATTTCACGATTTAGTTCGAGAATTTTTGGAAAAAGGGAGCGGTATAAGAAACTTAGAAGGATACTCTCCAATGAAGAAAATCCACTAAAATGAAGAGAATCCTCTAGAATTGGAAAACAAGGATGATTCTTGAGCCCGGATCGGAAACATCTTTCGGGAGCAATGAACATCGACGTCACCATCTCATCAACTTCGTCTTCTTCCTCGCGCCACCTCCAATGGACAATCGAGGTAGGGGTTTTTATATATGTATGAATTTGTTTTATTGATTCTTTATATTCTAAATTCATGATGACGATGTACAAATGAACATGGCCATCAAATCACACATAAACCATACTCCTATTTCTTTTTATTATTCGCGCGTTATTCGTGCACTCTTCAACGTCTAATATTTATTGGCGCTGGAAATACCGTGTTTTAATTAGCGTGATATATGTACGTGAAGCCCTCAATGCAATGATCGCAAATATGTGATCATTTAATTTTTTGGGATTGAAGAGAAGCTACAATGGCTCGTGGAAGGAGGTGGCCAAATGCTTATTGGCGCTGGAAATGCTATAATCTTTTGAGCACGACATATGGACGTTGATCCCATGACCCGAGGATCGTGAATATTCAATCATTTTAGTTTTAGGAGTTATAAAGAATATGAGAAACCCCACCGAAGGAGTGACATGGTGGAGTAGGGCAGTCTGGCGCGACTGGTGCAGGCGGTGCGCGCAGAGCAAGCAGGGCCATGTGGCTTCGGCTGACGACGAGGCAGATTAGGCAGCGGCGTGAGAAGGCAGTGCGGCAGAGGCTGGTCGTGTGCGAGGAGGAGGCGCAGCGGAATCCCGGTTCGTGTACATGGGTGCAAAATTGTGGAAAAAGAAAATTAGATTGGATAGAGAACGGAATTGATATGAAATAAAAATAAAAGAAAAATGATTATAAAAAAAGAGATAGAGGGACTATTTGGACCTGTGCTCACCGAAATTGGATACCCCTCATGTGCGTGAATCTCAAATGAGATTGAAGAGAGAAATATTCAATAAAATAAAATAATAATAAAATAATAATTTTATTATTTTTTATGGTAGTTAAAACCCTAATTCATCTATAACATATCAGTGTGACCTCATTTTCATGAACCATCAGCTGCAATGCAACCCTAACTTCGAGAAGAAAACTATGAGTCCAATATTGGATGCCTTTTTCAGGTTTTTGGATCGGGTACCCAAAATGCTCAAATAATAATAACAATATATTATTATTAAATCTTTGACCCTCTAGAACTCATGCGTGTGACGTCCGATTGACTTACTGTCTATGGTGACAGGATCCTATCATTAAGATGGTTGATTTAAGTCTACTGTTGAATATTAAATTCTTGGTCATGGATCGGGTTCATGAAACTACCAATAATATTATTATTTTTATTGCTGGATCTTGTATTCGACATATCTCCCTCATACGGTGTAAATATGATGAACCATCTATGGCACAGGAAACCATGGATCGAGACAGACATTTTGGGATACCTCACATGAGTTTGGATAATGTTGTGGTACGTCCAGGTTGATTCGAGCACGAATCCAGCCATGGCCTCGGGGCTAAATTGGCAATAACATACAGACCATATGTCCGATTGACACATCGTCTATTGCATTGAGACCGGGTTTACATGGTAGTTCGTTGGGATACTTCCTCATGGTACTTCATGTAGTTGGATAATCGACCAGTGGGTTGAGGAGAAAACCCTTCCAGAGACAAGTTATCTTAGTGCGGGAACCATGTAGCTTGTTGGGACGATGTACAAGGATCCTGTGTGGGTCTGACGACGTACTGTGATGATGTACCAGGATCTTGTGTGGGTCTGACAACATACTGATGATGTACTAGGATCTTGTGTGGATATGATAAGGTACCAATGATGTACTAGGATCCTGTGTGGGTTTGACGACGTACTGATGATGTACATGGATCATGTTTGGGTCTAACGACTTACTGATGATGTACTAGGATCCTGTGTGTTTTTGACGACGTACTAATAGTGTACTAGGATCATGTGTGGGTCTGACGACGTACTGGCGATGTACTAGGATCTTTTGTGGGTCTGAAGATGTACTGATGATGTTCTAGGATCTTGTGTGGGTCAGACGATGTACTAGGATCCAGTGTGTGTCTGGCGAGGTACATAGATCTTGTGTGGGTCTGACGATGTACTAGGATCCTGTGTGGGTTTGAAGAGTTACTAGGTTCCTGTGTGGGTTTGACGATGTTCTACAATCCTCTGTCGGTATGATGATGATTTTGGATCCTTCATGGGTCTTCCAATTAATATATTAAGATTATTTAGTAGTTACATCTAATCATCTCTACTACTGTATATAAGATATACCTGGTGTGAGCTGAGTTTGTACCTTGTGGTATTATTCCTTCATGGTGATACCTTGGTGGTATTCTTCTATGTGGTTTACATGTGTGGTACTTAACAATTTGGTATTTCTTCCATTGTGGAATAGTTGAGCATTCGGATATTGAGTTTGAATCTATGTTTCCTCATGATTGAGATGGGAATACTTTATAATATAGGTATATGTATGGGAATATACCTAAGTAGGGATGTCAGTAGATTTTATGATTTTTGGTTTTTATTTTTTATTTTTTGGGAGACCTTGAGGGTCTTGGGGTCCCTACTAAGTATAGTTATAGTCACCCCTGGATGGGCTTTGCCTACACCTTGTTGTGTTGGTTGCAGATGAAAAACAAAATTGACTGAGGATTAGGGTACCGAGACTAGAGGTAGCTCGGAGGTGGACCCTAGATGAGGCATACCATAGAGAAGACCGTTTGAGTGTTTTACCTACCCTTCAGGTAGGATCCTTGGCGGGTGTTCCCATGAGTTTTGCAGTTTACTTATACCTTCCATTTTCTTGTACTTTCCAGTCGGTCTTGTATTCTGGCCCCTTTTACTTACATACTCACTCTATTTACTATTCATTTTACCTTGTGTTAATTTCTAGCTATGTACTTGGTTGTGTGTTTATAGGTCATAAATGCAATTTCGTCTCTTCTTTAGGGAAATACGCTTTTGATGATAGTCGCCAGCCCCTAGCCTATAGAAGGCGGGCTTGGGGTAGTCACAGCATGGGCCCTGGGGGACGGGTCATGACATATGTAGAGTATGATGCAATGCTAAGAGGTCAGGATGAGACTACTCATAGATTAATTAGAGAGAAAGAAGAGTAGTGAAAACATCAGGAGTAGCAATGATAGTAATAAAATCAACAACATGGTTCGTTGATGGAGTATATGCGGTGAAATTCAATCGGTTTAGGGATGGAGTTCACTCCATCTAATTTAGTTAATTCCCCACCATCTTACTGGCACTATTATTATGTTCTTTTTTGGGTGATTGTTTTATTTTATAAATGTTTATATTTTTTAGTAAATTTTATTTATTGTTTCGTATTTTTTAGTGATATTTATTTTTAGAATAGGTTAGGAAAATCCCTTTATTATGAAAAGTAGAAGCCCTTTTAAGATGGATCAAGATAGAACCCATTACATGATTGAATCCTCAAACACAACATGCCCTAAAAAGACAAGAATATTGTAAATTGCTGTAAATCCAATCATCTCAAAGTCAAATCCATATAGACTAACATACTATGGTATTGAAACATAGAATTATAATTGGATTGAAATCTCCAAAGGTAGCCATATATTCATTCATCGGTTGACCGAGACACCCAAACCATAGAATCAATCGGGAACTACATGGAAGATAATTAGGGTGGATGTATCTGCTGATAATTGCAACAACCTATCTGAAAAATCATCATCCCCTACTAGAGCGAGTTCTTATTATCAGGTCATCGACCCATTATTTGAGTATGTTTTGACCCCCATTTATATCCCTCACCATAATAATAGGGTTTTAGTTTTGACTTCAGCTACCATGATAATCAGATTCCTTCTTATCAACTATCCCCGTTGCTTTCCTACGAACCCCTACATTCGATGAGGAGTCCAGATCTCACTGATGACCCCTACAATTAGTTTACTTTAATTTTTTTAGAAACCGTTATTTGAAATGAATATATATTCATAATGTTTTTTATTTTAGAAAAATGTTCAACAAGTCATTTGTGATGTGTATGAATCATACTCACCTCAATCTGATGAACAAGGTGACCAAAATAACTCCACTTCTGTAGATATGGCTTTTAACATCCCAAAAAACATGTATTTACAGCATTAAAAAAGTGTTATTATCATCGGTTCTATTAATCGGTGGTTCAATTTATCATCTATAAAATAGTTCTAATAAAGGCCCCTTTTATCAGCACTGATAAAATGGGTCATTTATCAGTGCTAAAAAATTGTTGAAAAAAATGACCTTTATCGATGCTTTTTTAGTGATGATAAATGTACGAAAAAGAAATGTTTAAAAAGATTTTTTTTCAAAAAATGGGAGGGTGGGGCCTCCCCCCCCCCCCATTTATCAGTGCTTGATCCCCCCTTTTGACAATTATAGTCTAGAATTACCACCTCTTTAACAGGTCTAGGAATTCCCCGACCCTTTAGTAGTGCTAGGTACCTGCATCACCCATCCATGCGCACCCTTGACATTACTGGGTTTCAAAATTGAGTCCTCCCCCACATAATCTCAGTCCTTTTTCACTCCCCTATAACTCCTTCTTCTGTATTTTATGATACATATAAATATTTTTATTTATTCCTTAATATTTATTTATCCATATATATATATATATTAATACATATATAAAATATGTTTCTGTGTGTGTGAATTCTTGTTTATAAATACATACATAAATATATATATATATTTGTTTACATCTATAAATACAGTAATATATATTTATATTTATTTACATATATTATATATTAATATTTATATACATATGTTAAAATATATAGATAAATATACATCTGTTTGTCAATGCACACACAAATATATTTATTCATATATATTCATTATATATACAGAAATTGTATATGTATATAATAATTTATTCATTTTTAATTTTAATAAAATGGATATTATTTTTTATTTAGATAAGGTTTATATATTTTTAAATATACTTTACATGTAAATATGTTTACTTATACATTTATAAAATTAAATTATTATATGTGAATATATAAAATATATATTTATATATTTATATATTTGATTATAAATAAAACTAAATTATGAAAAATGATAAAATTTAAAAACATTAAAATAAATATGAATTTAATACTTGTGATAATTTATGTCCCCACTGAAAATGGGAAAAAACACCCCCTTAAACGTGGTTGAATGTCCATCGAATGTTAAAAAAATAGGATTCATCGACTAGAAACTCATTTTTAAAGTCCTTATATGGAATATTTGGGTCTATGAAAACATAATAGGAGATTACTACTTATCAATAATATGTAGATGTCATTTCAAGATTTGATTTGATATGTGGTAGAGCTCAAACAGACACTCGGATCAAATGTTAGGACCTTTTGAAATATGTGTTGCATTTTCAATTTATTTTAGATCTTTTATTTATTTTTTTAGTTTTTTATCTTTAAATGGTTAACAAATGTCTGATAATCGATAATAATTAGTAAGTTATTAACTAATAAAAAATTTATAACTTTTTTATAAGCCATTTTTACCAAATATCTAATATTTTATGTGTAACTGTCTATTTAACCTTATCTGAAACAAATTTTAAAAAAATATATATTTTTAACGAAATATTATATATATTTTTGAAATATAAAATTTATCATCGTTAGTAAAAAACACTGATAAAACCCCCCCTTTATCAACGCTACTAAAAAATTGCTGATAAAGGGAGTCCCATTAACATCGCTAAAAATCGTTGTTAAAGGGGTACCTTTACAAGCACTCAAAAATGAAGATAAAGGGGTACTTTTAATAGAAATATTTAGAATTATTAAAGGAACCTTTTATCAGTGGTTTTTTAGTGGCGATAAAGGTACCCACTTTATCAATGCATTTTATAGTGTTGTTAATGGGTGGTCATGAATAAAATTGTTTCTGTGGTAGTGATCCATGTCTGTCCTTTTATTTAAAATTGACATTTTAAAAATATATTATTTCATATTTATGTTTAATTTATTTACATATAGTTTTGTTAAGATAATAATTGTTTTTTATATAGGTGAATTATTTTTTTCTTATTGGGATGGATTTTTTGGCAACTGATACCATGATTAGAATTTTTTGAGAGGGGGTCGTAGGCGAAAAAGACAATTAAAAATGATGTTTTTAAATGATTATGGATAGTAAATTCAAGTGTAATTATACTAAATATTTTTGAAATGAATATAATAAGTTTTTTTTTATTCTAAATTTTATTCTAATTAAATTATGAATTTTCTTACTGGTGAATTTGTATATAGGTGTATTTGGTAAGGTGTGTTGTTATTGAAACAAAAAAAAAATGCAATAGTAGGGTATTTATCAGCATTAAGTAAAAACCTTGATAAATGTGTCCTCATTTTTAGGACATTGATGAGGACAATGTTTTTTTAGTTCCATTAAATCTCTTTGTGGGGTATTAAAAGGACTATCTCGGGTTGTGGAAATTCAATTTTTTTTGTAGTGATAGTGATATCGCTATACACTCATAAAATGAAAAGGTTTTGAAGACATTGTGGTGGTAAACCAATGAGTACATGTTGTGTCACTAGATGAGAGAGGAAGTAAATTCCTGATATAATGGGATTACAACCATATGTCATTGTGTATTTCATGCTGGAGTGATGATTAGTTTTTTAAAAAATAAAAAATTATTTTTAAAATTATTAAAATTAATAAAAAAATTCATATTCCCCATAAATAATTTAAATAGTAAAAAATAAGTCCAAACCTATTTTCCATAAAGATATATTCAACCAAAATTCTCTTTTAATTTTAAAAATATCATTTTTGAAAAAAATATAAAAACTCACTTTTCATTAATAAAATACAAATTAGAAATTTAAAGTAAATCAAACATTCACTTAAAAAATAAAAATTATTTAATTATCTTCCTTAAAAATAAAATAAAAAACAAACTTTAATTTATGAAAAATTAGTAAAAAAATACTATTTCCATTAGAAGTAATAATAAAATTTATATTCCAAATTTAAAAATATTTTATCAAAAATATGTTATTCCAATATAAAATTAAAAAATATCCCAATTTTCAAATTAAAAAAAAATAATTTTAATTAATTATATTATTTTAAAAAATAAAAATTATATATTCATTTTTTTATGATGTATTTGGAAATTAAATATGAATTATATTATTTTATATTATGATAGTTAATTAATTTACCATTTTCTAAATGATCCTATTTTAAATTTAAAATATCAAAAAATCCCCCTTATACATTCAACCAAAATAAAAATTTTCAATTGAAAAAATTAAAGTAAAAAAAAAACATCATTATTTCCCCTTCAAAATTACTTTAGAAGAATGTTTATGTATTTATTTTTTAATAAAGGCTTTATTTTTTATTTTATTTTTATTTCTTAATTAAAGTAAATTTGTTTTTAATTTGTAATTGCTTGATTTTATTTTAAGGAAATATTTATTTTAATGTGAAATATAAAAAACTGTGATTTTTTTATGTGAAATGGGGATATATTTTTTCAATAAACAATAATTTTTTATGGTTTTACGAAGGAATTATTATTTTTTATTTTCTAAAAACATAGTGATGGGCTTTGTTTTCATTCAATTTAAATTATCTTAAAAATTGATTTCATGATGAATTTTTTAAATGGTGTAGTTGATTTGTTGATATGGGATAAGTCAAAATATTTTAAAAAAACGGGTCCTCGAGTGTGTAAACGATGTTCACAAAAACCACACTACTAGTCAAAAAACAATTAATAAGTTTTTTGATTAATATTTTATCATTATTAATTTTTTAAAAATTAATTGTTTGATTATTTATAGTTAATTAAATTTACCTTGATGCATATGATAAGTCATATATAATATGAAATTAATAATTTTATTTGTTAGAATTAATAAATATTAAGTGGTAATTTTGTATCTAAAATGATGCTAAAAATAAAAATCTCACAGAGAAATTGCATACATATATTTGTTTGAATTATGTATATAGTTATTTATATTTATATATTTATATTTATATCAATTTATTTATTTATTTATATATAGTTATATTTTTTTATTTTTTTATTTTATCATGTATTAACATATATTTATAATATTATTTTTAAATACATTTATAAAATATGCTTTTGTCTGTGTATATAAATAATCAAACAAATAAATAAATACACACACACACACACACACACACACATATATATATATATATTATGGGTATCTGTAATTTAAATTATACACAATTACATATATTTACATATATTATATCTTAATATGTATATTCCTTTGTTGGGATATATAGAAAATATATATCATTTTGTTACACATAATAATATATATATATATAAAGACACACACACACACATTATATAGGTATATCAATATTCATATATTTGTGTTTTAATTAAAATGGATATTAGTTTTTATTTAGATAATGATTATATATTGATAAATATATTTTATATGTAAATATGTTTAATTATTTTTTTATAAAATTAACTTTATTGTATATTCCTTTGTTAGGATATATAGATAATATATATTAGTTTGTTAATACAGACACATAGTAATATATATATATATATATACATACACACATTATATTGGTATATAAATATTAATATATTTTTGTTTTAAATAAATTGATATTAGATTTAATTTATATAAGGCTTATATATTGAGAAATATATTTTATATGTAAATATGTTTAATTATTTATTTATAAAATTAACTGTTTTTATAATTCCAATGAAAACAATCTAGAATAAAATAATGTGCAATGAAAAAAAGTTTGATTGTAAATAGAATTTGTGATGGCTAAATAGTTTTGTCATAAATTGTATCACCCTAAGCTTAATTTCCACATCCCTTCACAATTTCTATTATTTAGGTCCTGATTTTCCATGATGGTTTCTTGTGATGAATTCTTATCTCAATTAACTTTTAGATGTGGGAATTTGTCGTAAAATACCTATTGAAAAAGCCATTATTTTTATAGTGGTATATAAATATTATAACATAGTGATATGAATTACATAAATAACATATCGAAATATTCCTACATACAATCTATATAATTTATAATTGAAATTCATATTAAATAATGTTTTATTAGTAACATTATTTTCATTATTAATACAAAAAAAATTTAAATAATGATATTAATCAACAAAAATATTTAATAATTGGGTTTTTATAGGATTTTATAAGAAAATCCCCGCACCATGACCGCGCTATTGAAAGTCAGTCACAAAGCATCCCTGCATCGACCATATTCCGCCTCAGATATAACCACACACCATGACTGCACTCTGCCCTGCCATGACCGTCCCGCACATCAGAACCACCATATATCGCCTCAACCATGTTTTACCTCCACCATATCCTCCCATAGTGACTGTACCATGCTCCTCCCAGTACGCCTACACATTTACATCCCACATCAACTGCGTTCCGCCTCCACCAGGACCTCCCAGAGCGACTGCACCATGCTCCACCCCGCACACCTACACATCCATATCCCTCCTCAACTGTGTTCCACCTCCACCTGGAGCTCTTGGATTGGAATGGATTCCAGATATCCTTGGTCACCCCAGGGAAGTGCTCTGATCCGAATGGGAGGACTGGAAACCTCCCTTAATTGTAACCATTCTCACAAACGCCTCCCATTGTAGAAGACTTTACCGCGTATTTGGTTTCCAGGGGGAGTTGGGGTAAATTCGGGATCCCCTCACTAGGGTTCCCTGGGGGAGTAGAGATTTCATTTGTATGAGTTGGGGTGCATTTGTGATCCCCTAGATCGGGTCCCCCTTGGGCATGTTCCCAGGCGAATGGGACAGCATGACACTGCCCACCATAATAGGAATCCACATGTGTCGTCACCCTAGGGTTCTCCGGTGATGGTGTCGGGTTTGGGTCCGTTTTGAATCTTCTTGCATAGGTACCCCAGGGAACTGTTCCCAGGTGAAGGGGACGGATGGACGAGGCCCCTCGTAGTCTTCCTCCATTATCCATCGTGATAATATCAGTGCATTGGTGATAACCACTTCTATTGAATACCTCAATTTTGGATTCATCAGGGGTCGTGGGACTCCAAGAGGCTACTCTAGATATTTGAACTTTTCTAATGATATTCCACCAAAACATGACTTCCATCGGGTTCCAATAATCCTACTATTTAAAATCTTCATCTTCATCATCAGTCGGTGAGGGGTTTCAGAAAAGAGGGAAATTCTAGTCAGAGGCTTGCAGTTTGAAAACACAGCCTCCACCCTAATATAGTACCATCTTCCTTTATTTTGGCATTTACCTCCTTAATAATTTTTCCTAATACCAGGAAATGTGGGATACATAAATCTTTTATTTATAATGACAATTAATATCACAGAATTACCCAACACTATTTATTTAATGTTAGTTAATTTATTAACTGAATATTAAAAATATAGTAAAACTATTTAATATATTTATGTATTTTGAGTATTTTTCACATTAAATTTATAAATGAAATCTAAATTCTAATCTAACTAAATTAATTGTTATTAACTGAATAACGATTTATTTTAAAATGTTAATAAAATTATAAAATTTATTAGTTTTCTTTGATATCAATTTCATTTTGATTTATAAATAAATTTTAAAATTAAAAATAATATATGTATATTTAATTATGTTGGTTTGGGTAGTAAAAAATTCATTATAAAATATAATAAAATATAATTAAAAATAGTGTTTAAAAAAATAAATGGGTTATATATGTATTTGGGTTTGATAAAATAAAATGATTTAGGATTCGATTATCCCAAATTTAATGCATATTTGATGGGTCAAAATCCTTAATGTTGGGTGATTTTTAATGAACATTTTAATCCTAATTTTCAATGTTTTATATTTTAATAATTTTGATGAATATTAATTTAATAATGTATAATTGATTTTGAGAATATTTGACACGTATCTAATATTTAATGTTGATTTTAATTCAATAATCTATCATTGACTAGTATCAACCATTATACAACATTTAGTATATATATATATATATATATATTTAGGCATATATTTTCAATCTTATGATTTTTTTTCTAAACATTCATAAATTAAAATATATTTTTGTAGTGATTTCCCAAACGGGTGGTCAAATATGTGGTTAATGAAACTATTATTGAAAAAAAATAACCAAAGGGTTATTCTAAAATGATTATTGGTTAGTAAAAATTAATTTGGTTAATAATAGATTTTTTTGGGTCTAGATTATTAATTTTAATAACTTAAAACTAATAAAATAACTTAATTTATAATTTTTTATTTCTTTATTAATTTAATAATTTAAAAAAATTATAACACATATTATAACAAAAAACAATACAGTTTTGTTTATAAATCTATATTTGTTTTCAAATAATTTTTTTTTTGTTTATAAAATTTATGGATTTATATATAATTTTGAGTAAATGGTGGACACAATTAGAGTGTGTTTTTAAAATAAATTTAAGGTTTTTTTAGTAGGCTTTCTCCGATGATCTACCTTTTTACAATGGTATTTCCAGCCATTAAAAAAATGATTTTCTTAGCAACAGTTCATAAAAAAGAAAAAAATTTAAAACTTAATGATATATAATTCACAAATGATAATTTATATCATTAATTACTATATATGTTAATGAGGGTATTAGTTATAATACTAATTTGATATTTATTTATTATATTGAAAAATTTAATTTTATTATTAATTATATTTTTAATTTTTATTAATAATTTTATTATGAATTAATAATTATAATGTTAATTAATAATATCTATAAATTATATTAACAGTAACTAAATATATTAATGATATCATCAGTTATTAATTTTCTTTATTATTTAATTAATTGTTAATAATTATATCATTAAACTAAAATGTCCCTTTTATAATGAAAACACAAACTTTGAGTCATACTAGTCACATCATATATCGGATTGACATGGAGTCAATTCCAACACATCATAAATGAGTTATGTATCCACTACTAGAAAATCATCATTTAGGAGTGGTTATTTTTTGATTTGGTGGCAGTTTAAACCGCTACTAAAGTTGATGTCAGCAATATGTGGAAGATCCTCCCATTCACTACCATGGATTGGAGTACGGGATGCATCAGGATTTATCTGCGATAAGAAGAAAGCGTGGAGAAAAGGGGGGACTTTATCAGTGCTGGATAAATGTGCTGATAAATCTTTCTTTTATCAGTGCTACAGAAACGTCGATAAAGGTGTGACCATTATCATCCCTTTCTTAAGCACTGATAAAGGGGGCCTATATTTTTTTCAAAAAGACAATCCTAAAACCTTAGATATCAATCAAAGGAAATGTCAACAATTCTGGAAGAAAAGAAAACATCCATATATTAGACACCCAATGATTCCCAAAAGATGCCAAAAAATGATCCACTGGATTGCCCCACCTCCAAGAAAAGGGAAAACAACAAGAAGAGAATAAAGGAACCAAAGATCTGAAGATGTCAATGACAGAACCATAGGCTTGGAGTCCACCTTCATCCTCCTTCAGTGTGTCGATATTAATTTGACAATCATATTCAACCACAACATCCTTCCAGACAAGAGACAAGATGAACTGCATACCCTTCCAAATAGCCATGGCCTCTACCACATGAGGAGACTAATACACAATGTTTGAGGAATGATGAGCCGCAATAAGAGAGATGATGTGATCCTAGAGGACTGTCCAAAGGTCAGAAAAACCATCCCCATGGGTCTCTACATCAGTATTAAGTTAGAGAACACCCGAAGGGGGGGAGCCATCTGATAGGTGGGGAATGAACTGGTGATGTTGGATGAGCCTCCTAAATATCCAACCACTAAGAGCACCAGTTATGAATCTTTGAAATAAAAACCCTGTAATCTTTAACAATTATCTCAAAAATGAAATCATTTTGGAGAAACCATATAATCTAAGAAAAATGCTATTTATAGCACTAATAAATTTTTTTAATAAATAATATTATTAATTTATTTAAATATATTACATTTATATTAAAAAATAATTATTATTCGTATAAATTAAATTAAAAAATGCATGTTGATAATTAATATATATTTATTAATAATTCGATTATATATAAAATGTTTTAAAAAAGTATTTATAAGTTATAATTCAATAAAAATATATTTTAATAATTATAATAATATAATTAATTTTTAAATAATAAATATTTTTATTATTTTTATTATTTTCATAAATATATATATATTCTTTTAAAATATATATATTTATAAATAAAATAATAATGAAATAAATATACATTAAAATAAATATATGCTTGCAATGAATTTGGTTAATAAATATATTGACGCCTGAGTATAATTGACGTACAAATATGTTATGAATTCATCATGATTGTTCATTTATACATTATAAATGATAAAACTCATAGGAATAGTGTTTTGATATCAGTTAATGGATTAGATATGTTAAAATTATGTTAGTGAGAGTATTAATGTTGGTTACGCAATAAGCGACGCCAAAATGTGGTTTCGACATCAGTTATCAACTAATTGTTCATCCCTCTCTTGTCAGATGGATTCACCCCCCTCAAGGTATTTTCAAACATAATACTAATGCAATAATTCTAGGTGATTGCTTTTTTTACCTTGTGGTGGTTCTCTAGGACCATGTAGGATCTATTATTTCAGCTCGTGTTTAATCATAAATTGATTGTTGGTCTCCTCCTGTAGCAGTGGCCATGACTATCTGGAAGGGTATGCAATTCATTTCATCTCTCAACTTGTGGTCAAATCTGATTGTCAAGTTATTATCGACGTGCTAGAAGAGTATGGAATTTTACACCATTCCTTTGGTTCTATTATCAACATTATTAGATCACTGGTTCCTTTAGTCTATTTTTTTATTCTTCCTTTTTTTGGGAGAGATGAAAATTTTGCAGCTCATTTTATAGTTACTTTTGGGAGTTTTTGAGGATCACATTGTGGTTCAACTAATTCATACAAATCCCAACTTACTATTCAATATTTCTCCTACAATATCAAAAAAATCCAAATGTGTTTTCTCATTATTGAGTAGGTAAATTTTCCATTTTGCTAAAATTGATGTATATTTTAAATAAAAAAGATGCACTTATAGTCATAATTGTGACAATGTCTCTCATATTGAGGTGCATAAGATAAATATATATCCCAAATGACTCATTAATTTTTTACAAATAGTATTAAAACAATCCGAATGTGTTTTCTCATTTTTCAGTATGTCACTTGTTCATTTTTAATAAAATTAATTTCTATTTTAAATAAAAATACGGACATGGAGTCATATTGGTCACACCGTGAATCAGATTGAGGTGAAACTGATTTCTACACATCCCAAGTGACATATGGATTGTTGTAATAATGTATTAAAACAATTATTTTTTTTTCAGTATGTCACTTTTCTCTTTTAGTAAAATATCATTATAAACTAGAATCATTCACTTTAACTAATACAAGTCACATCATGTATCAGTTTGACATGAGAAAAATTCCTACATGTAAAAATATATTTATGAATCAATTAACTAAATTATTAATACACTCTGAGTGTGTTTTATAAATTTTGAGTGAGTGACATATTTTGAAGTAAACAGTTGATTTATAACTGATAACAAACACTCCATGTCTTTCTGGTCACACAATTTTTTGGATTGGTGTGTGGCTGATTCCTACATATCTTAAATGACATATAGAACATTATACTAAAGTACAAAAACAATTTGAATTCCTTTTTTTTATGAGTTAGTGATTTTTATATTGTACTAATATTAATGTCAATTTTAAATAAAAAGACACACTTTGAGTCATACCGACCACGTCATATGTCAGATTGAGGTGTTTTCAATTCTTACATGTCCCAAAGTCTCATAAGAATCCTTAATTCTAAAAAATACTCCAGTATAAGAAAAAAAATTCTTATGAGGGTAATAATAAAAAGAAATAAATTAAACAGAAATATGAAACAATCCATTACTTCTATAGAAGTCACATCTTCATGTCATTTGTATACATTTCATGATCATGTATGATGCCCATTTGTTTCTACGAAAAATTATATCTTCTCATAAATTTTCATAGATAATAACCAAAATAATTGCCATTTGATTATATTAGACACTGTAGAAACATTGAGGAAAATAAGAAATTTTTTTATATGTCTTTGGATTGTTAAATATTGTTATATATACCTTGATAAATATAAAGTTGTACAACTTGTCTGGGTCCTTCTGCATAATGCTTGTCCTCATTCCATGATTTTGATGATATTAACACACACCACCCTATAATAATAGAATCTTCATTAAAAATAATATAATTATATAACATGAAGTTTAGTTCAAAAAGTATTGATGTAGTGTATTACAAATTAAAAAATGTTATCATGTGTGGTCGGTTTGATGGTAATATATGTAGTGAATCCAAAAAATAAATATTTAGAGTATCCAAATTGATAGTAATGAGAATCCAGTGTCTCTGAAAAACAAAAAAAAAGGATTAAGTAATTAATTAAATGAAAAATATATTAAATATGATTAAATTGTAGCATTTTATTTCGAAATCATTTATATTAAGAATGTTATTTCATCGCCAAGTTTTCTTTCAAACGAATTTCCCAGGTTTTCCACTCTTTTATTCATTTGTTTGGATTCTTTTTTTGTTTCGTCTGTAGAGGTGACATGATGACTAACAAGTATAATTTTTTATGGGTAAATCAAATTCAATTGGTATTGATATATATGCCTACAAAAATTATGATATATATTTATTCATAATTATCATGGTATATCATCTTTTGAAAAATTAAATCATGAAAACGTACCTCATATATACATTTATAATTGAGGAACCTATTCATTCATTGTTGATGATTTCATATACATTATTAGAATAAATGTAGTTAGTAACATCCCCCCCACAAATGTTTTCGTCAAAATCAACAACATGACTACTAGCACTTTGTAACTTTGTATCCGTATAATCCTTTAATGTTAGTAAATGTGGATATTCAATGGGTGGGGTAAATGTGCTTTTGGAAGATCTTTTCAATCATTTGGTTGATCCTTTAAATGGTTTTGAGTGTAACATTCATTTCACCCCCATCCCTTTGTCAATCTTTAATAGAATTCATCAGTTCAGTCCTTTTTCATAAATTATTAAATGTTTAGCATGAAAAATAAATAGGAAATTAATAACTCCTTGTCGAATTTTTTTTTACAATATTTGACGACCATGTCATGAATGTTCTAATATTTGGTCAACTGTATGAATATCTACCTCATCAATTGGAATAAGTTGACCAGCACTCATACCATGGGATACACTAATCGACACTCTCACAAGACCTATTGGATGTGGTCTATTGTTTAGAACATCGTTTTGGATATTGAACATTGTAGCCCTCACTACAAGGTGATGGGTAGGTGTTCATAGATATAAATCATAGTAATTATCACCTAGTATAATATCAGCACCATAAAGATAATAGTGTCAATATGACTCACATTTTATAGAAACAACTATTAGAACAATGATTACCTTTTCCAAGACATATTATTGAGGGGAATGGCTCATATAAAAGCTGGTGGGTGTGGGGTGGGATATTCAGGCAATTGTTATTCTTGAGTTCTTTTTTCTCTTCGCTTCTCTCTTTAAATGTTTCTAGAAACTCTCTCTTCTACTGGAATTTTTATTAATGTGTATCTAGTCTTTCTTTCATCTATTTCATTTCTTCATCTTTATCGTCCTTTTTTTTATCAAAATATGTTTGTGTTGTCACCCCAAAACCCGCACCTTTGATGTGACCATATTGTTCTATCCACTATAAGGACACTGATAGTAGGTGTTCATCTGATACAAGTGTGGATGATTCATGTGACTATGTTGGATAGAAAATTGATTAAAATAAGTAATTATTTTTATGTAATTTCGATTTAAATAAAATATTTTTTTATTATTTAATTATTATATATGTTTCCCACCCTTTTATGTATTTTCATCTATTAGTATCCCATATTTATTTTCACATGCCTCTTTCCACAACACATGGTGTATTGGGAAGTGGATTTTGATTTTGATTCATCAATCTGTATATACATAGAGGAACAAAATTATTTTTTTAGTTTCATGTCATATATAAGTGATACGGTAGATTAATAATATGTGCCATTTTTTTCTAGTGAAGCGTACCCCATCCTTGCTTTATGGTAGAGGTTTTTTGATTTTACTAACCCTCAATTATTTTCAACACTCAGTTTCTATTTCATAAAAAAAAAATTGTCACTCAATGTGATGAATCTATTTATTTTCAAACAATATTTTACTATCCACCGTGTACTTGAAAAGACACATAGAAATGATGTATTTTATACAAATATCATTCTTATTCAGTTATCAGGTGTTCATAAAAAAGAAGTGGGTGTGGGTTTATTTTCTCTTCGGCTTATTTTAGAAGATGACTCAGTAGAATTGTGTGAAATCCTCTATGAATCCTTATATAATGAATTAATATATATTTCTTATGGGACTTATCTAATATAAATGAAATCTTCAAGGGATAGTGGAGAATAATTCATTGTTTCATTATTTTATTTTTAGTAAAATAAAGAAATGATATCATAATGTTACTGTAATCTCTTCCCAAATTAGTATCTTAAGCCCTGAAAAAACATGGTTCCACAAAACTACACTAGTTGGCATGCATAAACAAGTGATGATTCCAATGTAACTACTAAAAATAACCTTGTTGGAGTTAACATGATGCCACTGTGCATTCCATACGACCTCATATTTGATGCCTTTTATTTTTGCCTTCATGATTTTTCCTAACACCATCAAAATATGGCGCACCTATTTTATCTAGATCACTGGTCCTTCGTCACCTAAAATTTCCATAGATTCAACATCATCAATATGTTGTTTCTATGGAGAAGTAGCATCAGCATGTGAAGATGGTTGTTGAACCTCAACACTGGGGTGAAAATAGATTGAAAAACCTATCATTCCTCGGGATTGGGTTTACTAGCACATGAAGAAGTTCAATGTTCCTATACAATGAAAGAAACAATAGGATAAAAGACCTACAGTTCCTCATGATTGGGAGCACTAGCATGTGCATAATTCTGACTGAAGATTCTTTTTTTTATTTTCAAATATGTCACTTTTTAGGTTAGTGAGAATCTACAGACATCAAACCAATCACACACAATCAACAATACAAAATCCAAATCCGAAATCCAAAATAACCAGATCAAATAACACATATCACATCAGCCAGTCTTCTTGGCCACTTGAATCCTCCTCTTATGATGTCCCCAAACAACACAAACACACCCGATCCAAGACCCCATACTGAGTCCTTCATTGGACACAAAAAAAATGAATTCCATCACTAAATCATGTTCCTCCATCCAAATCATACCATTGCACAGAAATGGACGATGAAAACAGAAGAAAACTCATCACTATAACAGAAATTGGCAATTAATATTCACTAATAAAACACAATGCATCTCATCCATACAACCACTACAACAACGTCAGATCCAAACAAACCACAAAATGACAACCCAGAATCACCATGCTCTAAAAAAGGCTCAACCCCACCCACAGACAAGTCACAGGGGCAGAAAATCAAAAAGCGAACAAAACCAAAAAGATAGTCGCAACGCCTAGCTGCAAATCAGAGCCAGATCGTGTCTCCGCATTCGCAAACTCACCCGGAATCCACATCAAACTGCCACACGCGCCCCCGGACAAAATAGAATCGATGCCTTAACCCCCATCCAGGAGGAGCTTCATCTACGACCGCTGTCAACACCACGATGCCAAAAGAACAAGACATCAAATGGTGGGAAAATACCAGACGGTTGTGCCCATAGAGGTACCTTGATGCCACGCCTGGAAGAGGAATCGCCGCGACGAAAACACCGATAAAGATCTCATAGAAGAGCTCTGATGTTGATCTAAGGCGATAAGAAGAGATGGCGATAGGGGGGAACCATAAGAAGGCAGCGCCACTTACGGGCTCATCCGCCTCCCCAATGAAATAACCCACAAACCCGTGTAAAAACCAAAACATGAGGGAACCCTTGGACTATTGTTAACAAACAAGAATCCAGCATGTCCATATTTCATTATCTACATAAGTTCTTTAACAATTATTTTTTATTACATCAATACAACTAAAAACATATAATAAAATTATTTAACACAATGTATATTAAAAAAATAACCTAATTATTAAACTCTCTTTTTTAATGGCTGAAGAGATTTGACCGCTATATTGACTATTCAAGTCCCTTCAATTTGGTCTCCTCTAACAAAAAAACACCACATACATTAGGACCTATTTGAAATGATTATGATGTCCTAATAAAAGTGTCACCCTCAGTTGAATTTTCATCTGACCCTTCAATGGTTTTGCTTGATAACCTAACTATTGACCACTTTTAGTTTGTGGTATCTAGATCATAAAGTACTTGTACTGCATATGATGTCATTATAAATGGTTTATCTTTTCACCATCCATTATTGAAAAAGAAATGTACTAATCTAAATTCACCTATTTCTACATCTTTCATGTTATCAACCCACTATAATTGAAAAATCGGCACATGGAATGTTGTATAATGCCACTCCCATATTTTTTTGATGATGCCAATTTATGAAATATTCACATCAATTTGATTTTTGTCCTTAGTACCATAAATATGCATCGCTTCAGCCACAAGTGTAACTCCACTGTTTTTAACGGTATTGTATTCATCATGTCTATTTGTATAGAACATATAACCCTTAATTACATAACCATTGTAAAATAATACATACAAAATTGGTACTCTAGATAACCATCAAAGTTGTTCTGATATTGAATTAGGATTTTCATCTGAATTGATAAAAATGTAGTCCCAAAACCATTCTATAAACTATTGATTAAGTGTACTTGATATCCATATTTTAGCTTTTTATAGATTCAAATGCCTATGAATTTTTTTTTTGGGTTTCAACATATGGGGAAACCTCCAAAGCATTATTCAAAATGTAAAGGTGAGCCAACTCATGATCTACAATATTTATTGTGACTACATCTCTTCCATATATTCCTCAACAGCTAGCCACCTAGTGTGAGGAGATTTCAGTAGACCAATGCTTTACACACCTGAAATGAATTTGTTATATAATTAAATGGCTTCCTTAAAAATATATCAATCTTCAGTATAACCCTCTGATAAAATTTGATTTTTTATATACCCATTCAAAATCATTATACATCGTTCAATGGGGTACTCCCATCTATAGTGTATATGACCACATAGTTTAATCTCTCTCAATTAGTGAACCATCAAATAAACCATTATATCAATGAATTATTGTAGGAAGAACATTTCTAAATCACATAATATGGTAATAATTTCTATTTCCATAGTTTTCAATTTCCCTAGATCCATAACATTAATGCATATAGCTTTGTAGAAGAAACAAATCTTGGTTTACTTATAAAGGACATTCTTGGAAAACAATGCAACATAAAACTTTAAGAATTAGATCTCATAGTAAAACATGACAGTATTGTGATTTTAGAACCTTTTACATTAGGTCATTTATTGAAAAAATATTCTTTTTATATAGTTAATAGCCATCTAGAACAATTATGTCATTCAAGAAGTTGAAAAAATGATATCTCTCCTACTTAAAAATACTGTAAGAAGCTGTAGGATGAAAAGTTCATTTTTCACTGAAGGTTTCAATTTGATATGTAGTAGACCTCAAAAAGACACCTGGATCCAAATTTATCTCCGTTTGATGTTTGAATTATGTTTTCAACTTATTTTACATCATTTATTAATTTTTTTTTTGATTTTTTGGGTCTTCAATTTCTTATTAAATGTTTACTAATTGATAAGAAATAGAAAACTAGTAATTAATAATAAAAAATTTAAATATTTTATATTTTATTTTCTCTAAACATATTATATAGTAGGTGTAAATGTCTATCAATACTTATCTAAAACATATTTATAAATATATATATTATATTTATATCAATATCAATATATTTATATATTAATATATTAATATATCATTTTCAATGTTTTTCTTGAAATATACCCTTTATCAGTACTAATAAAGGGGGCCCTTGAACAATAAAAAAAATCCATGATAAAGGAGGTACCTTTACCAGTGCTAAAAAGCATTGATAAAGGTACCCCCTTTATCAGCAATTTTTAGAGATGCAAAAGGGTGGCTCTATAAAAACCTATTTTTGTGGTAGTTTCCCCACCCAGAATTCATTTATATTTTTCACCTACTAGATAGATGATACGTTCAGGAGGCTACCATCTTATAGAAAATATAATTGAGGCAGGCAGGATGTCACACATAGAGTTGAGAGTCATACTTTTAGAATAAATCATCAAAAGTTGGTAAATAATATTATTTAATATGATATATATATATGATAAATTAATGTTTTTTGTGGTTGAACCACTTATTACAATTTATAATGTGGTCAAGATGATATACATATATAGTAGTATTGGGCAGATTACTGGTGAGAGATAGTAGCTAATTGTGGTTACTCTTTTTTTATGTATTTAAAATTAATATTATATAATTTTTTATCCTTTTATTTATATTTTTTTAATTAGAGGGGATATATTAGATATTGATTTATTATATATTGGGTATTTAGGATAAGAAATATGGTCATGTCAAGGTGTCGTGCGAGCATGTTTTAAGGAGAAAACATAGTCGTTGGTGGTGAAAAATGGTATTTAGAAAGAGATGGTGATTGAAATTTGTTTACAATAGACTTTGACTAGTTACTATAGAACTGAAGTGATGTCATCATTTAGAAAAAAAATTAGTATTGCAAACAATTGTCCATTCAATTCCATGATAATTTTGAGATGGAAATAAATTGAAAAAGTGTGGAAAAAACACATGATGTAACGTGGAAACACCCCAAACTGAATGGGGTAAAAAACCACAGGCAAATATAAGGATTTCACTATGGAAAAATGTGGGTGAAAACTCTCTCTCTCTCTCAATTTCATGGAGAAAACATCCAAGAAATTATCTCTTTTAAAATATAGTGAAACACATCACAAAATACTACACATAAGGATAAATATATGTTGCTTCTGAATCCGATGATAAAAATAGGTGGAGAAGATCCCCTTATATAGCCTGCCTTAACCCTCCTTTAGCCTTCTCACAATTAAATTTTTATTAAAAAATTAAATTGGGAATCAATGGTATGGTGTCACCATGAAGTTTCACCATGTGGTTTCCAAATGAATTCGGTGACCATTATTAATATTTTCTCTCTCCATAACGTCTTCCAACATATATACCACATGGATATTTGATTAACTTCCAATCACATCTCCATACATCCCTTCTATCTACCAAACCTACCACTCAGGTCTCTACAAGGTTTCTCAAGGATCTAAAGCATCTGAACTTATTAGAACCAATCGTATTGACCAAGAAATCTTCCATATTTTTTTAGTGTGAATTCTCTACAAGTGGACACTTATTTCATTAACAATATCTCAAAAAAATGATATTGTATTCCAATATTCTTCATCCTAGAATGAAAATATGGATTCCTTTCAATTTTAAAGGCACTCTGACTATCAGAAAACAATGAAATATGATCTTGTTTGTGCCTGATCTTCTCTAAAAAACATTTCAACCCAATATCCTTTTTCCATGACTGCTTATAGGCCATCTACATTGCCTCCATCTTTGATAAATCCACAACATACTGTAACTTTGAAATCTAGCTCATAGATCATCATGTAAGATTAAACACATAACCATTAGAGGATTTTATCTGGTCAGAATCACCTACAAAATCTGAATCATCATAGCCTATGATAGTGAAATCTGATCCTCCAAAACATAATGCTACATATGAGGTTTCCATAATGTATCTCAGGATCCTATTCAGCATGGTCCAATGATTTAGTCCTAGATTATCCATGTACCTAATAACCTCTCTCATTGTATATGCAATGTATATTCAAGTACAACCCATGGGGAACATTAGAATCCCCACTGTTGATTCATACAGCACTCGAGACATTTACATCATATATTTTTCACTGTTAGGACTCATTGTAGAGGATAACTTGGAATTAATGGGACGAGGGTTAGAAATTTTGTTATAGTATTTAATTTTGAATCGTTCCAAGACATTCCACAAATAATTTTTTAGTGATATCCAAATTTTTCGATTATTCTTGTCTCAGTAAAATTGCATCCCAAGAGTCTTGTTTGCTAGACCCATGTCCTTCATATCAAAATCCCAAGACAATTGTGCCTTCATATCCTAGATTTGACCATTTTTTAGGGCCTGAAACCAACATTTCATCCATATACAAAAGTATAATGATAAAATCTTTAGCATATAGACCCTCGAAATATGCACAATTATCTGAATTAGGTCTATTTTATCCAAGGATCATGATATAGGAATAAAATCACTTATAACAACACCTCAACACATGTTTGAGACCGTAAAGAAGTTTTTCAACCTGAAAACCATGTTCTCTTTACCTTATTCAGCAAAACCTTGTCATTAGAGAATATCGATTTCATCATCAAGGTCACCATGGAGAAAAGTGTTGTTCACATATATCTACTCTAGATGTAGAGTGTATGCAGAACAAATCACCATCACTGACTGAATATTTGTTAGTCAAACAATACGAGAAAATATTTCATTGAAATCGATACCTTCCTTCTGAGCATATCCTTTGACCACCAATCTCACATGATATCGTTCCACCTAGTCTGTTTCATCCCTCTTGATCTTGTAGACCCATTTGTTCCCAATATCCTTACTCCCATGAAGTAATGGAATACGATCCCAAGTCATGTTCATGTTCAGGGATTCATGTTCCTCCTGCATCGCCGCCATCCATGATGATATATTAGAACTCTGGGTGTCCTCCAAAAGATATTATTGCTCTACATCTTCTGTCAATACGAAATTTGAAACATTGCTCTCAGTGACATAATCTGAGTGCCATGTTGTCACTCTTTTCTCTCGATTTGGTAATTGTAGTCTAGGATTATATAGTACTTCATAATCATGCTTTGGTAATCCCTCATAGAAAACATGTTCTTCCTTTGTTTCATCCTTCACCTAGAATATTTTAGTTTATGTAATCACTTTCTATGGGTCTTTATCAATATTCATTTTCACTCTGTCTTCAGAAAAGATGACATTTCTACTGGTGATAATATTGTGGGCAATGGGATCCCACTAACAATACCCCTTCACACCACCAACGTATCCCACGAATATACATACCATGGATCTTGAGTCCAACTTCGATCGTTCTAGGCCATGTAATAGTGAATATACATGACTTCAAAATGTATGTAATTTTGAATAATTATCGAGTTTACCATTCCACATCCTTATATGCAACTTCACATCAATTTCAACTTAAGGGGATTATGTGATCACATAGTAGGAAAGATTTATTGTTTCTGCACAAAATGTCTTGGTAACCCCTATAGTATTTAGAATCGCCCTTTTTATGTACAAAAAGGTTATATTCAGCTACTCTGCCACTCCATTCTGCTAAGAAGTGTATGCCACCATGAAATACCTCTTGATTAGTTCATGTTAACAAAAAGAATCAAAATTGTTACTTGTATATTCTCTACCATGGTTAGTCGTCAAACACTTGATCTTCTTTTCATATTCAATCTGATTTTGCACATTGAATGTTTTGAAGAAATAAAAGATATTCAATTTCCACTTGATTCAAAACAACAAAAATCTCCTACAATAGTCAACAATAAAAGATTCAATTTACCTTACTCCTCCTAGGGACATAACAGGTGCTTTCCAAACCATGGAAATAATCAAATCCATGATCTAGTTACTTATCATCATTAACATTCCAAACATCAAATACTGTTTCTTACTCAAAAAAAATTCTTAAAAATAGTAAGGATGAATTCATAATCCTTGGAAAAAACATATGATCCTCAAGAATAATTAGGCCCTATTCAAGAAATATGGCCAAGATTCTGATTCCATGACGTCATTAACTCTTCAATCAAGGTAGTTGATGAGACAACTATCTATGGTTCCTTGTACATTTTACCCATCAGCACATACAAGTTATTTAATATCTTCTCTACCTTTATCAACAAAATTTATCCCTTCACAATATTAATCATCCCTTTCTCGGTGAGAGTCATGCATCTGATGTCATAAAATTTTCCCAAGGAAAAAATGTTCTTCTTCAGAAGCTCCACATGTCGTACTCCTTGGAAGGTTTAGACTATGTTATCATGCATATTATGTTTGATGGTTCCAACTCCAATGATCTTGAAATTTATTATCCTTCCCTATGTAAAAAATCCCTTCTAGGATAGTTTCATATTGGTCAGACCATTCCCGTAGAGATGTCATCTGACATGTTCTTCCCGATTTAATAATCCATGCATCTTCGAGATGTTTTCTTCTTTAAATATTTATTTCTGCATCACTGACTAGTATGTCTCCATTTGCAGATGTACTCACCAAATTTCCTTGAGAATTATTCTCACCACCCTTATTATTCTAATAGTCTTTGCTGACATTCCCCCTCTTAGTACAATTGTAACATTTTATTTTTTCTTCCTGGTCCAAGACTTGGACCTTCCATGATTCTAGTTCTCACTAGAACCACACTCCACCATTCTCCTTCATTCCATTGAATGAGCTTCCGCTTGGTGTGAAGTTGTATGTATGTACTCCTTTTACTTGTGACAATTTATTTCTCAATACCCATAGCTACAAAATCATTGAAGGGAAATATATCCATTATGAAATTATTTATGAGGTTGATGATATGTTGATCACAATAATATTCAAACCATTTGAGTAGAATATACACCTGTTTAGTATCCAAAATTATATAGATCTAAACTGTATTTTGAGAAAAAATGGTATTGAGGGTGTTGATGTGGTCAGTCACCGATGATGAATCGCCCATTCAAAGAGTTTATAATTTTCTCTTCAAGATAATTTTATTGTGGAGTGACTTTTCCTCATACAGATTTGTCAGAGTATCCCAAATTTCATTTTCCATCTTTTTTCCACAATGTTTGATAGGAGTCCATCTACCAAAGTCAAATGGATGTTGGATATAACATTACAATCCACATCACTCCATTTTTCTTCTATCACACCTGTCAATTTCTCTCCAATCACCTGTAGGAATTTATCTTTCCACAAAAAATATTTTATCATCATTTTCCCCAATGAAAAATTATTTCCATTGAATTTTTAGATCTTGTATTTCGCCGCAATTTAGACACTTCGTTCTTTAATAATTTTATCAGGACAAAACCACATTCCTATGATACCACTTTTTAGTATCCTAAACAATTTTCCAATCAATTCAATGATAATTGTGAGATAGAAATTTATTTAAAAAGTACATAATTAAAAGAACACCAGATGTAACGTGGAAACCTTAAAAAATAAGGGGATAAAAACCACAAGAAAATAGAATGATTTCACTATGGTAAAATGTGGGAACAAACTCTCTCTCCCTCAATTACAAGGATAAAACACACAAGAAATTCTATCTTTGAAAACATTGATAAACACCTCAAAAAATACTGCACTCAAGGATGAAGATGTGTAGCTTCTGAATCTGATGATAAAAACTAGTTTTGGAGATACGGATTTATATCCTACCTTCACCATACTTTTGCTTCCCCTTTATTAAATTTCTATTACCAAATTAAATGGGGAATCAATGGTAGGTTTTCACCATGACGTGTCACCACAATGTGTCCAAATGAATGTGGTGACCAACCTTATTATTTTCTCTCTCCATGACATATTCCAAAAAAACATAGTGTGTATGAGATCATCATCCATAGCTTCTGTAGAGTATGAGTCAAGTCTATGAGCTTAGGATGAGACTATTCAGAAAATAGTTAGAGAGTAGGAAGAGTATATACAACATCAAGATCCTCAACGATAGCAGTAGCATCAACAACATGATCATATGATGTAGTAGATGTGATGACTTACAAACAGTTTAGGGATGGAGTTCAATCCAAATAACAGATTTAATCTATCTCCTTCATAATGACACTATTATTAGGTTCATTTTTTGTGAATTTTCTTTATATTATTTTTTTATATATTATAGATTTTTTAATGGTTTTTTTTACTTTTTTTGGGAAATTTATTATTATAAAAGTGTGGGAAAACCCCAATATTAAGAATAGTATAATCCCTTTTAAGCTGGATTGAGATTTAACCAATTACAAGATTGAATCCCCAAATGCAACATGCCACAAAAAATACAAGGAAATTGTAAATATTAGTAAATCCAATTATCTCAAAGTTAAATCCATCGAGCCTGAAATACTAAGGTAGAAAAACCTAGAATTATGCGTGGATTGAAATCCCCATGGTATCCAACCAACCATTTGACTGCTGACCTAGACACCCAATCAAAAAATTTCATTGTGAACCACTGGGATTATCATCGACGTGGATAGATCTTTTGATAATGGTATTGGCCGGCCTGGAAAATCACCATCCCCTACTAGAGTGGGTTCTTCCACTCATGTCATTTACTCCTTCCTTGAGTATGGTTTGGCCCTCATTTCTCTCTCTCAACATCATGCTAGGGATTCATTCTTGCCTTTAGACACCTTGATGAGAAGAGGCCTTCATTTTCCACAATCCTTGGTGCATTCATTCCAAACACCACCATCGATCAGGAGTTTAGATATTGTCATTGACCCCTACATTTAGTTTCCCTTATTTTTTATCTATATTCATTTGAAATAAATATATATTTGGATTATTTTGATACTTTATAAAAATGTTCCATAATTTATTTTTGATGTGTAGGATTCATCCCCACCTCAATCAGATGCATAAGGTGAGCGATATGACTTAATTACTATAGATATGGACTTTAACAGTGTGCAAAATGGGCATTTACATCTTTAAAAAACATTATTATCCTCGATGATATTAAAATGGGGTCTCTTTTATCATTACTAAAAAATAATAATAAATTACCCTTTTATGAGCACTGATAAAAGGGGACCTTTATCAGTGCTAAAATAGTGGTGATAAATGGTACCTTTATCAAAACTTTTTTTTAGCACTGATCAAAGTGAAAAAAAATATTTTCTTAAAAGGAATTTATTTTCCAACAAATTTGAGGGTGGGACATCCACCCTTTTCTCAGCACTCAATCCCCCTTTTAATTGTTATAGTATAGCCTCCCCACATTTTTAACAATGCAAGGAATACCTCCAACCATTAAAAACTCTAGGGACATGCATCACCCATTCGTGTGCGCCCCTACATTTGCTGGGTTTTGAAGCTGAGATGTCCTCCTCATAATCTCGCTCCTTTTCCACTCCCCTATATCATTTTCTTTTGTAATTTATGATATATCTATATATTTATATTAATTTTTTTATATTTTTTTATCCATATATATATATATATATTTATTTAATTACATATATAAAATAGGTATTTTTTGTGTGTATGTGTATGTGTGTTTATAAATACATACATACATACATATATCTATATATATTAATTTGTGTGTGTGAATATATAAATATAATTATACACATTTATATTTATTTCAATATATTATATATTAATATAAATATTCTTATATTATAGTATATAGATAAATATATATCGGTTTGTCAATGCACACACAAATATATTTATATATATATAAACATTATATATACAGTAATTGTATATGTATATACATTTTTATATATATTCATTTTAAATAAAATGGATATTATTTTATTATTTAGATATGTTTGATTTATTTATAAATCTACATTACATGTAAATAGGTTTACATATATATCTATAAAACGAAATTTTTATGTTTGAATATATACAAAATATGTATATATTATTATATATTTCATTATAAATAAATTAAATTACGAAAAATGATAAAATTTCAAAACATTAATATCAACATGAATGTAATACTTGTGAATATATTTAGTCCCCACTGAAAACGGGAAAAAAACCCTCTTAAACAAAGATGGAAGTCCATTGAATGTAAAAATATTTGGACACACCAACTAAAAACTAAGTTTTAAAGGCCTTATAGGTAATTTTTGGGCCTTGTTAAATGTTATAGGGGATTCCTCCCTATCATTATTGTGAATATTTCATCGCAAGATTCAATTTGAAATGTGGTATAGCTAATATGGACACAGTAATCAATAGTTATGACCCTTTTAAATCTGATTTATGTTTTCAATATATTTTAGATCTTTTATTTAATTTTTTATTTTTTGTGTCTTAAAATATTTAATAAATGACTTTTAGTCAATATTAATCAGTAAGTTATTAATTAAAAATATTTTTTAATTATTTTATAATTTATTTACACTAAATATCTTATATTGTAATTTTAAATGTCTATTTAGCCTTATCTAAAACATATATAAAAAAATATATATTATTTTTAATGAAATATAATTTTTTTAAATATACCAATTATTAGTGCTATTAGAAAAACACTGATAAATCCCCCTTTATCAGTGTTTCTAAAAAATCATTGATAAACGGTGTCCCATTAACAGTTCTAAAAGAACATTGATAAAGGGGTATCATTATCATTACTAAAAATGCTGATATATGGGTACTTTTAATAATGTTTTTAGCATTGTTAAAATCACATTTTATCACTAGTTTCCTAGTGCTGATAATGGTAACACTTTAACAGTACATTTTTTAGCATTGTTAATGGGCGACGCTGTGTAAATTGCTTTCTGTGGTAGTGATAAATGTGTGTCATTTTATTTAAAATTGAAATTTTAAAAATATATCCTTTGATATTTATGTTTAATTTAATTCTTTATAGTATTATTAAAATAAGAATTTTTTTTCTTATAAAGGATAATTCTTTTGCTCTGGTTGGGTGGTTTGTTTGAAAACTAATATCATGGTCAGTATATTTCGAGTGGGGGTCATAGGTGCCAAATAAAATTAAACATTGATGTTTTTAAATGATTGTGGATAGTAAATTAAAATATATTTGTACAAAATATTGTTTGAAAGATACATATATTTTTTTTATTTGTAATGAAAATATTATTTCATATAAGTTATGAATTTTCATATGGGTGCATTCTTATACAGGCGTATTTTTTGCAGTGTGTTGTTATCCTATCAACACATTTCAATAGTTGGTCATTTATTAGTGTTAATGAAAACAATGATAAAGGGGTTATCATTTCAATGACATTGATAAATTTTTTATTTTTGCAATGTTAAATCTCTCTGTGCTGTGTTAACAGGTCTATCTGTGGTAGTGGGAATTCAATTTTATTTGGTGTGACAATGATAACCTTATACATGAATAAAATGAAATGTATTTGAAGAAATTGTGTTCATAAAAACAAAGAGTATGTGTTGCATCGCTAGATGATGGAGAAAGTAAATTCATGATATAATGGGATTACAACCATATATCACCACATATTTCATGTAGGACTGATGAACAGTTTTTAAAAAAATAGAAAATTATAATTATAATTGTGAAAATTAAAACCAAAATTTATATTCTCCATTAATAATTTAAAGAGTAAAAAAAAGTAAAAATATATTTTTCATAAAGATATATTCAACCAAAATTCTCTTTTTGTTTAAAAAATATCATTTTTATTAAAAAATATAAAAACTAATTCTTCATTAATAAAATTCATGTAAAAAATTATCAAGAAATTAAACATTCTCTTAAAAAATAAAAATATTTTTTTAAAATAAAAAAATATATTAAATTATATTTATGAAAAATTAATAAAAATGTCCCTTTTACATATAAAGTAGTAAAATATATATATTCCTATTTTTAAAATGTTGTATCAAAATATTTTGATCCCCTATAACATTATAAAATAACATCCTAGTATTCCTCTTAATTTTTTTTAAAATAAATTATTTTATTTAAAAACATTATATATCCTTTTTGTTTATGATTTATTTGGGAATTAAAAATGAATTTTATTATTTTATATTAAGATAAATAAAAAATTTACCTTTTTTAAATGATCCTTTTTTAAATTTAAAATATAAAAATACCATTTTCCTTTCTACAAAAATTAAAAATTTCAATTACAAAACATAAAATAAAAATTTACCTTCCTCATTTTATATTTAAAATTATATTAGAAAAATGGTTTTCCATTTATTTTTTAAAAATTATATTTCTTTATTTTTTAATTAATTTTAATTAAAGTAGAATTAATTTTAATTTTTAATTGGTTTATTTTAGTTTAAGGAAATTTTAATTTTTTAACAGAAATTTAAAAAACTATGGTTTTTAAGTGAAAGGGGGATATTATTTTTTTAATAAATAATAATTTTTTCGTATGATTTTTTGAAAGAATTATTTTTTAAAATATATATATATATATATATTAGGGGATTTATTTCCCTTTACATCAATATGATTCTAGAAATTTTTTTGAAATTTAATTTTTTAAAAGTAAAAAATGTAGTGGATTTGTTGATATGGGAAAAGTAAAAATACTTTTACAAAATCAGGTCCTGGAATGTCTGAAGGATGTCCACAGAAGCCACACTATTAGTCAAAAAATAAACAATAATTTATTGCATTAATAATTTTACATTGTTATTTTTTTAAAAAATTAATTGGTTGATTTTTAATAGTGATTAAATATAATTTTTATGTATATAAGATTTATTATATAATATAAAATTAATAATATATATTTTAATGAATTAAAAAAATTTAAGAGGTGATTTTGTATCTAAAATGATGCTAAAAATATAATTATGAAAAATAAATTTCATACATATATTATTTTTAATTACATGTTTAATTTAAAAATAATAAATGATTTCAATGCCGATGTTTGGATGGTTTGTCTATGTTACATCTTGGGATATGAAAATATATATACACCAAAGGTTTTGGTGTGTGGGTGTGTTATCTTCATGCACAACTACATGCCTATGTAAATATTATTAGGACTTCTTAACTCCAATCTATGTGGAAAGGGATTCCCACATACATATATTTAACACAACGGACACATTTATAATCTATGTAGGATGCCCCAAAAATATCCCTCTCACAACCACTGGGGCGATGAACATAGATTATTTTTCTGTGATCGAGAAATTCGATGTGCTCAAATGAATCTATGAAACAATCACTACTACGAGACTGAGTTTTATCTACGCTAAAAAACTTTATTCAATGCTTAAAAAGCATTGATAGTCGAGGTGATATTAAAAGGGGGTCCTTTTTATCAACACTTAAAAAAGAGATGATAAATGTCCCTTTTATCAATGCTAAAAAATCCACTGATAAAATTAAAAAATTTTAAAAAAAACTGTAAATCAAAGGGTAGACCCAACCCTTTTTAATATAACATTGCCCCCTTTCAATGGTTATAGTAATCCCCAACCACGTGCACCACTGCCACCCATTTAACCATGCAAGTCGCACACCCCCACCCTTTAATAGTGCATGATCCTCCTACACCTACCAGCACACCCCTGACTCATCATGGATTTGAACCTGAGAAAAATATCATACACTGGACTGCTAAAGCCATACTAACCCGCACACCAGCTTTGTCTCCACCTCAATTCCATGACCTCTATGACCGCACTGATGAAGGTCAGCCGCAATGAATCCTCACCTCAGCCACATTCCACCTCATCCAAGACCGCACACCTTGACCGCGCTCTGCCCCGCCATGACCTCCCCACACGTCATAACATCCACATACTGTCTCAACCACACTCTGCCTCCGCTATAAAATCATGGAGTGATTGTACCATGATTTTCACTCTACGCTGGCACATCCTCATCACTCCTCTACCGGGTTCGTCCAATTCTATGACCTTACAGAGCAACCATATTTTGATTTACAACACACGTCAACACATCCAAATACCACCTCAACCACATTCCACCAACACTAGGACCTCCCTGTTTGGTATTACTTCTGGATATCCTTAGTCACCCCATGGGAGTGTTCCCATGTGAGGGGTAGGACTGGACACCACCCTCCATTGGAACCATTCTTAAAAACATGGCCCAATGGAGAAGCCAGTCTTATGATAATCATTGGCCTATTAGAATAGGATGGATAAAATCCAGTACATTTCATGTTGGGGAGTTCATTCATGCATATTGGGTGCCCTTGGGGAGTAAGGGTATGTTTGGGATCCCCTTTCTTGGGTAACCCTAGGGAGTTTCGATTTTCGGTGTAGGATTTGTGGTAACTTCGATATTTCCTTACTTGGTTACCACCGAGGAGTGTTTTGAGGTGACTAGGACGGTTGTACACCGCCTGCCATAAACATTATCCACATGTGTCATCACTCTGGGGTTCTACGGTTATGGGGTTGGGGTATGTTTTAGATCATCATTCTTAGGTACAGTGGGGAAGTGCTCCAAGGTGAAGTGGAAAGTTGGACATGGTCCCTTGTAGGATTCCTCCATTCTCTGCTAGGATAAGATCAACACATTGGTGATATCCATTTCTATTGAAGTCCTCATTTTCAGCTTCAACAGGGGTCATGGGACTCCAAGTTACTAATCGAGATTTTTTGACCTTTTCTAATGATATTCCCCCAAAACATGACTTCCACTATGGTCCAATAATTCATCTCTATAACGTCATCATTATCATCATCGGGGGTGAGGGGTTTTAGAGAAAATTTTAATCATCTCTGAGGCTTGGTGTTTGAAAACACACCCTCAACCATTATATAGTAACATCTTCCTTTATATTTTCCTTTCCCTCTACAAACATTCCTCCCGTACTTTAATATCTAGAAAGGTGGGATAGACGTATCTTTTATTTATAACACCAATTGATATCGAGGAAGTAACAAACCTAATTTGTTTAATTATAATTAATTTACTGAATGAATATTAAAAAATTAGTAAAACTATCCAATTTATTTATGTATTTAGAGTATTTTTCATATTAAATTTAGATACAAAATATAAAATCAAAATCATATTAAATTAATTATTTTTAACTGAATAATGATTTATTTTAAAATGTAAATAAAATTTAAAAAATATTTTTTTTCATTGATATCAATTGATTTTAGATTTATAAATAAAGTTTAAAATTAAAAATAATAGAAGTCTCTTTAATTAAACTAGTTTGGGTATATTTCAAAATATAATTGAATACATTTAAAAATAATGAGTGAAAAAATAAATGGGTTATAAATTGATTAGGGATTAAAAATAATTAAACGATTTGAGATTTAATTATCCCAAATATCCTGGGTACCTGACGGGTCAAAATCCCTAATTTTGGGTGATTTTTAATGAACATTTTCAACCTAACTATCAAAGCTATAGATTTTAATAATTATGTTGAATTTGAATTTATTATTATATTATAGATTTTTAGAATAGTTTACTGGCATATAATATTTAATGTTGAATTTAATTCAATAATATAACATTTCACTCACATCAACCATTATACAATATTATATATATATATATATATATATTTGTAATCTTGTAATTTTTTATCTAACCACTCATAAATGGAAATAATGTTATGCAGAGATTACTCCCCAATCTGTAATGTTTCTTTGGTGTGGGAAAATAAGTGGTAAACAGAACTATTAATAGAAATCCTAATAAAGAAGAACCATACTGTTATAACAAAATGAGTATTTATTAGTAAAATAATTATCTGGTTAATAACCAGTTTTTTGATGGATTTTGTTATCAATTTTAATAACTAAAGTTGATAAAATAACTAAATTTATAATTTTTTATTTTTTTTAATTCAATATATTAATTAAATTATGAGACATTTTATATCAAAAAAAGCTACATTGTTGTTTATAAATTTAATTTTTTTTCAAACAATTTGTTTTTTTATAAAATATAACGATTTATATATAAATTTTATTTTTTGTTCAAAATAATTAGGGTGGAATTTTTTTAAAATTTAAGGCTTTTTTACAATAATAGTCTTCCTCCAATTAAAATCATTTGTACAATGGTTTTTCCACCTGATAAAACCAATTTTTATCTTAGTAGCAGTTAAAAAAAATATAAAAATCTTAATTTAAATGTTATATAATTCACATATGATAATTTATATTGTTAATTACTATATATATTAATTATATTATCAGTTATACTACTAATTTAATTATTAATGATTATGTTATAAATTTTAAATTAATTATTAATTATTGATTTTATTTTTTAATTAATAAATTTATTTTGATTTATTAATTACATTGTTAATTAAATATTTTTATGAATTATAATAACAATTACTGAATATATAAATGATATTATCAGTTATTAATTTTCATAATTAGTTAAATAAATGTAAATAATTATATCAATAAACTAAAATGAAAATTTTATATTGAAAACAAAAACATTGATTCATACTTGTCACATAATGTGTTGGATTGACATGTAGTCAATTCATAGACATCATAAATGAGTAATGTATCCACTATAAGAAAATCCTCATTTAGAGACAGTTAGTGTTTTTTATTCGGTGATTGTTTAAACCGCTGCTAAAGTTGGTGTCGGAATCCAACACATTGTGATTCCTTCCACTCACTACCACAGATCTGGGAAAGTGACCCACTAGGTTTTATCAGTTCTAGGAAGAAAGCACTAATAAAAGGGGGGCCTTATTCAGCACTAGATAAAAGCACTGATAAATCTACCCTTTATCAGGGCTTACCAAAATGCAGATAAAGGTGTAGCCTTTATCAATGCATTATTTAGTGATAGTAAAGAGGGGAATTTATTTATTTTTTAAATAAAATAATCAAATGTTAGATATCATCCAAATCCAAATTACATAATTCCATAGAAAAAGATGAAATCTAACAATTAGGCACCCCATGATTCTCAACAGCAGCAAAAAAAAGAGCCACTTGATTACCCAATCACCAAAAAAAGAAAAAACCAAGAGAAAAAATGCACCAAAGATTTTATGATGTCAATAATGGACCCATTGTATTGGAGGCCACCAACATCCTTCTTTAGTTCGCATATGATAACATAATAATCAAATTTGACAACAACATCTATCCATCCAAGAGACAATATGAACTAAAAACCCTTCCAAATAGTCATAGCCATTTCCAAAGGAGGAGACTAACCCACACTGTATGAGGAATGATGAGCCGCAATAATAGAGCCAGCGTGATCCCAGAGGATTTCCCTAAGGTCAAAAAAACCATCCCACGGTGTCTTCGCGTTAATATTATGTTTGAGAGCACTGAATGGGGGACGATTCACCTGAAAAGATGGGAATGAAGAGGTGAAGGTGGAAAAGCCTCCTCAACATCCACCATTGAGGGCCCAAGTTATGAATCTTGGAAAGCCAGACCCCGTCATCTTTACCAATGTCCTAAAAAATTTATTAATTACGATGAAACCATATAATCTACGAACAACTCTATTGTTAAGGCTAATAAAAGTTTTTAATAATAAATATTATTAGTTTATATAAAATTATTATATATATATTCCAAAATAATTTTTATTTTTATACATTAAATGAAAAATGTATCATTATAATTAATATAATTTTTTTAATAATTCAAATATATATAAATATTTTTAAAAAATATTTATAAATTTATAATTAAATAGTTATATATTTAAATAATTATAATATTACAATAATTTTTTAAATAATAAATATATTCATTATTTTCATTATATTTATTATATTTATAAATATAAATAAATACTTTTTAAATTTTTATATTTAGAATTATAATTATATATATATATATATATATATAAATATATGTTTCCAATGAATTTGGTCAATATATATATTAATGTGTGAGTATAATTGACGTACATATATGTTATGTATTTATCCTGAATGTTCAGTTATACATTAACAATGTTAAATCTCACATTAAGAGAGGTTTAATATCAGTTAATGGATAACCATTGTTAAAGCTATGTTAGTATGAGTTTTTTAAATCGTTTATGAATTAAGAGACTTCAAAATGTGTGTTTTAACATCATTTATCAAATAATTTTTCATCCCCATCCTATCAGAGGGATTCCTCCCCCTCAGTGTGTTTCTAATCTTTATACTGACATAGTGATTCATGGTGATGGATTCGTTCACCTTGTAGGAGTTCTCTAGGACCATGAAGACTCTATTATTGTGACTCGTTATTCCAAAAACATTGATTATTAGTCTCCTACCGTATCATAGGCCACAGACATCTCGATGGTTAATAAGTTCATTTCGTCTCTTATCTAGAAGGATATTGTGGTCAAATCTGATTGTCAGGTTATTATTAAGGTGATGGAAGAGGATGAAGGTAGCCACCAAGCCATTGGGTCTATTATCGAAATCATCAGATCTTTGGTTCCTTTATTATCTTCTTATTGTTTTTCCCTCGTTGGGAGTGAGGAAAATCATGCGACTCATTTTAGAGATTCTTTTGGGAGTTGTTGAGGGTCAAATAGTTGAGTTTCATCTTTTCCCTTAGAGTTATGTACATTGTATTTGGATGATATCTATGTTGAGGATTCATTTATAAAGAAACCCTAAAACCATTTATAAAATATAAAATATATGAGTTTCTATTTTCTACTCATTATTTTGATTCCTTATCTCTTGAAACCCTAACATTCGTGATACCTGATTATGATCCATCTCCTTCCTTCAACTATATTTCTGCACCTTTTGCATCCCTTCCCCGTCTTGTTGTCATGTTCGCCCCGATTCACTCACATTCCACCATGATTGACTGCATTTCTCCCACAAAAATTTCATTCCTTTTATCTCACTCACATTCTACCATTATCATCCTTTAATATCTATTTTCATCTAACCCAATTTTTCATTGCTTGCAATCTGAAGATTGTCTATCTCAATTTTGGCTCTATTATTCATGGATCTTCTACCTGAATCTCTATCTTTTGAAATTTAATCTTTTATTTTTTATGGTTAGTATATTTGTTCAATATTTTTTTTCTATAAAATATATTCATTCATTTATTTTTTCATACACACATATTTATCGGTTATAAATTTTCATTATTGTAATTAATTTTTTGTTATAATTTATTTCTGATTATAAATTTCATATGGTTATAATTTCATTATGGTTATAATTGTTTTTATTTACATTACTACTAATATGATCTATCACAACGTGAAAAAATACTTTTAAAAATGATAAAAAAAATTGTTATTTGTAGCACTTTTAAGGGGGGGGGGCCCTTTATCAGTGATAGTTTAGCATTGATAAAGGCCCCATCTACTACATTGTGTTGTTTGTATAAAAGCACCCAAAAAAATCTCCTTTACACAATAACATCACACCACAACTTCCTATACAGAAAATATATAATTTAATTGAAATCCATTTTACATCATAATTAAAAAATGCACTACCATATACATTTCAAACAATGTTTTGTATAATTATTTTTTAAAATTACTATCTGCAAACAATTTAAATCATTAATTTTTTGCTTTGGAACCCATGATCCCATCTCAAAAAGGTCTACCCATGGTATATGATTCTGAACAAATCACCTCAACTAGATCAAAAGAATCCACTTATATAATAAAACAAATATTATGGTAGTAATATTATAAAAAAATAAATTAAACATTATTATGAATGAATACATTATAATAATTACAACGTTAAATAAAAGACACACTTTGAGTTATACCGGTCACACCATGAATTATATTGAGGTTCAGCTGATTCCAACATGTCTCAAATGATGTAAATACCATTATCTTAAAGTATCAAAACAATTAAAAAACATTTTTTTAGTTTTGAGAATGTCACTTGTTCTTTTTAATGAAATTAATGCTAATTTTAAATGAAGACTTATTTGTAGTTATACCAATCACACCGTGTGTGGGATTGAGGTACAACTAAATATTTTATATCAAAAATTACCTAAGAATCATTTTCCTAAAGTATCAAAATAATCTTAATATGTTTGGTGGGGTTTTAGAATGTTACTTGTGCTTTCTACTAAAATGTAATTTCAAACTAGAAACATGCACTTTGAGTCATACAGGTCACATCATCTGTTTTTTTACATGATAATCCTTCATATATGTCACAAATGGATTATTAATTGATTTCCTAAATTATCAATACAATCCGAGCTCATTTTCTTGGGTTTCAGTGAGTGGCTTATGTTTTGAACTAAAATGTCAATTTAAAATATTAACAGGCACATTGAGTCTTACCAGTCACACCGTGAATTGTATTGATATGAAAGTGATTGATAAAAAACAAAAATAACTCATGTATCAATTCCCTAATGTATTAAAACAATCTAGATTCTTTTGCCAGATTTTCAGTACATCACTTCTTCCTTCTTAATAAAAAACAATGTCAATTTTAAATAACAAGATGCACTTAGAGTCATTCCAGTCACATTGTTCCTCATATTGAGGTTTGTATTCTTCTTACACATACCAAAAAACTCATGAATTGTTTATCTAAAGTATCAAAAAAATCCAAATGTATTTTCTCAGTTTTTAGTAAGAAATTTCTTCCTTTTTCTAAAATTGACATCAATTTTAAATAAAAAGACGTACTTATAGTCATAAAAGTTACACCGTGCTTCATATTCAAGTGAAGATGATTCATAAAAGTATAAAATGTCTCATGGATCATTTTCCTAAAGTATCAAAACATTTCGAATTTGTTTTCTCAGATTTGAATAGGTCAGTTGTCTTTTTTAATAAAATTGATGTAAAATGAAATTGAAAATGACGCACTTGGAGTCATAGTTGTTACATTGTGCCTCATATTGAGGTTTGAATATTTAATACATGTTATAAATGGTTCATAGATCATTTACTGAATGTATAAAAATAATAGGATTACATTTACTTGGTTTTCAATACCACACATGTTTTTTACTAAATATGATGTCAATTTTAAATAAACAGACGCACTTGGAGTAATACCGATCACATCAGGAATAAGATTGAGGTGTAGTTGATTCATACACATCCCAAATAACTCATGGATCATTTTATTATAGTATCAAAACAATACAAATAAATTTTCTCAATTTTTAGTCGGTCACTTATTCATTTATCTAAAATTTATATCAATCTTAAATAAAAAGACTCATTTGTAGTCATATCGGTCATACCGTGAGTCAGATTGAGATTTGGATAATTATTAAAAATCTATAATGACTATTGAATTTTTTACTAATGTATAAAAACAATACTAATTCATTATCATGGTTTGGAGTAGGTTAGTTTTCCTTTTTACTAAAATTGTTGTAAATTTTAAATAAAAATGACGCACTTGTAGTCATACCTGTCACACCATGCCTTAGATTGAAGTTCAGATGATTTTTACATATACCAAATGACTGATGGATCATTTCCCTAAAGTATAAAAAAATATGAATGAGTTTTTTTAGTTTTAAGTACATCACTTGCTCATTTTTACTAAAAAATTATTTCAATTTTAAATAAAAATATGGACTTAGAGTCATACTGATCACAACATGTCTCAGATTGTTTTGAAGATAATCCATACACATTTCAACTAACTCAAGGATCATTTTTCTACAATATCAAAACAATTATAATGTTTTATTTTGGTTTTGATTAAGTCAATTATACTTTTTACTAAAATTTATGTATATATTAAATAAAAAAGATGCACATGTATTCATACCGGTTACACCATGCTTCAGATTGGGGTGTGAAAGATTCCCACAGATCCTAAATTACTCAAGCATTGTTTCCCTATATTATTAAGACAATGCGAATTTTTTTTTTATCATTTTTTAGTACGTAACTTGTTCCTTTTTACTAAAATTGATGTAAATTTTAAATAAAAAGACGCAATTGGAGTCATACCGGTCACATCATACGTCATATTGAGGTGTGAATGATTTTTACACATCCAAAAGGACACATGTATCATTTTCCAAAAGTATCAGAACAATAAAAATATTTATTCATGGATTTCAGTATGTCCCTTGTCTTTTTTACTAAAATTTCATTTCAAACTGGAAATACACACTTTGAATCCTACTAGTCACATCGTGTATCAGTTTTACATGAGACCAATTCATACACATCACAAATGACTAACGAATCAATTTCTTAAATTATAAAGAATATATGAGTTGGTTTTGTTTATTTTCAGTGAATGACACATTTTGATGTAAAATGTCGATTTTAAACTGATAACAAACACATTGATTCATACTGGTCACAACGTGTGTCATATTGAGGTGCAGTTGTTTCCGACACATCTTAAATGTATTGTGGATCATTGTACTAATGTATCAAAACAATATAAATTCTTTATTCAGTTTTGAGTATGTGAGTTGTATATTGAACTAAAATTAATGTCAATTTTAAATAAAAAGACACACCTGGATTCATTTCAATCACACCATGTGTCAGATTGAGGCATTATTGATTCATACATGACCCTGTGTTTCAAAACAATCCAAATTTCCAAGGAATCCTATAGTATGAGAAAAAAATTATAATTTGAGTAATACTAAAAATTAATAAATTAATCCTAAATATGAAAAAATCTATTACTTCTTCAGAAGTCAAATTATCATGCTATTTTTATACATTCAGGGATCAGGTATGATGCCCATTTGTTTCTATGAAAATGTATATCATCATCTGAATATCATTTTTTTCAAATGTTATAATATTACTAAAAAAATATAAATACACAAAATATTAATAAATATTTTAAATGAAGTAGTAATTAACATTGAAATTATCTCTCTGGGGATGTTTTTTTTTGATGGAATATGATCTCTCTCATAAATTTAAAATCATAATAATCACAATATTTTTCATTTTCATGTTTCATACACTGTAAAAATATTGGGGAAAATAATTAATTTATTTTGATATGTGTTTTTATAGTGAAATATTATTATATATAACCTAATACTTATGAAGTTTTAATAATTTTCAGGTTCCTTATGCGCAATGATTGTCTTCATTCCATGATTTAGAAAATACATACAAACCTCCCTATAATAATAGAATCGTAATTAAAACATAATATAAATTACATAACATGGATTATATTTCTAAAATGTATGATGTAGTGTATTAAAAATTGAATAACGTCATCATATGTGGTTGGTTTGTACGTAATACATGTAGTGAATCCAAGAAATAAATATTTGGGGTATCTAAATTGACAATAATGAGCGTCCCGTGTTTCTTAAAAAAAAGAATAATTAATGAAATAATTGAAAAATTTGTGAGATATAATTAAATTATAGAGTTCTATCAATGCATCATTGTTATTAAGAATAGTATTTCGTCACTAAGTTTTTTCTAACTATTTTCCTAGGTTTTCCAATATTTCATCCATTTGTTTGGATTTTATTTTTGTTTGGTCTGTAGAGGTTATGTGAGGACAAATGAGTAAATTTTTTTAGGGGTGAATACCTTGAATTTTTATTCATATATACACATAAAATACATATGAATTTTATTTAGTCGAAATTAACATTGTATGTCATATTTTGGAAAATTAAATCATGAAAACATACCTCATGTATAAATTTTCAACTGAGTCTCCTAGATATTCATATATGAGGATTTCATCTAAATTATTAGAATAAATTTAGTTAGTAACTACCACTCTATACATTTTTTCATCAGAATAATCTACGTGAATACTACCACATTTTAACTTTTCAACCGCATGAACCATCAATGTTTGTAAATACGAATATTTAATGGGCAGGGTAAATGTCCTTTTAGAAGATTTTTTTTATCGGTTGGTTGATCCTATAGATGTTTTTGAGTCGAACTTTTGTTTCATCGCATTTTCATTGTTTTTATTTAATAATATTAATAGGTCCAGACCTTGTTTCATTAATTTTTAATGTTTTACTATGAAAAATAAATTGGAAATGAATACCTCCTTGTAGGCATGTTTTTTTACTAGATGTGAAGGACATGATATTAATGTTATAATAGTTTGGTCATCCTTATGAATACATTTCTCATAAATTGGAATAGGTAGCTTAGTGCTCAACTCATGGTCTATCGTAGTCAACACTCTCACATGACCTAATAGAATTATTCTATTGTGTGGCTTGTCATTTTGATTATTGATCACTGTATCTGTCTCTACAATGAAATGGGTGGGTGTTGATAGATATAAATCATAGTCATTATCAACCAATATAATATTAGTACAGGGAAGGTATCAATGTCTATATGATTTAAATTTAATATAAAAAATTATTCGATCATTTATTACCTTGGAAAAGATAGCTCGTTTATGTGAATGGATCACCTCAAAGATGGTGGGGGGAGGGGTGGGATAATCAATAAATGATTGTTATTGAGTTATTTGTTTCTATTTTCTTAACCCCATAAATGTTTCTAGTAACTCTCTTTACCGTTGTAATTTTTCATGAAGTTTATCTAGTCTTTTTTCTTCTTTTTCATTTCATTATCATTATCCTCTTATTTTTTTTATCAAAATATATTTTGGGTGTCACCCAAAACCACGCACCTATGACGTGGCCATACTATTTTATTAGCTTCAAGGCCACTGATAGTAGGTGTTCATCTGGTACAGGTGTTGATGATTCCTATGACAAATTGATATCGAAAATATTGGAAAATAAGTAATAATTTTTATATATTGGGATTTTAATCAAAAAAAATTATTATGTCATACATACACATTTTTCCTACCCTATTGTGTATTTTCATCTATTAGTATCCCATCGTTATTTACACATTCCTCCTTCCAAAACACATGGCATGATATGGAAATTGGTTGTGATTTGTATTCATCAATCTTAAAATAAATAGAGTAACATAATTATTTTTTTTCATCACATATAATTGTGTTACAATAGATTTTAAATACATAACAATTGTTTCAAGTGAATCATACCCCTTGTACACCCCTTGCCCCCCTACTAGACCCCCTTGGACAGAAGCCACCCACCCCTTCTGCTGGACCCCCTAGATAGCACCCCCCCTTCTTGGACCCCCTAGACAGCACCCCCCTTCCTCGACCCCCTAGACAGCAGCCCCCCCTCTACTGGACCCCTTGGACAGCAGCCCCCCCCCACCCCCTATTGGACCCCCCTAGACAGAAGCCCCACTGATGTACCCCCTTGCACCACCCCTACAGGACCCCCCCCCTTTAACCCCTACTGGACACCCACCCCCTAGACAACACCCCCCCACACACACATCCCTTTCACCCATTTCACACCCCCTTGCAACCCCATTGTACACCCATTTCCTACCTACTGGACCCCCTGGACAGCAGCCCAGTCCCCCTAGACAACCCCCCCCCCCCCCCCGCTGGACACCCCCCCCATACTGGACCCCCATGGACAGCAGAAGCCCCCTACTAGACCCCCTCGATAGAACCCCCCTACTGGACCCCCCTTACACCACCCCTGCTAAACACCCCTCCGTGCACTAGTGCAGGATACCCCACTTGCACACACTAGACAACAACCCCCCCCCTGACGTACACGCATCCCTTTCACCCCTTGAACACACCCCTTGCACCCTCCTCCTTGGACACCCCTTGACCCCTGCTAGCCCCCATTGATATCACCCCCCCCACCCCCTATTAGACCTCTCTAGATAGCATCCCCCTAGACCCCCTGGACATCAGCAGCCCACTAATGGACCCCCTGGATAGCAGCAGCCCCCTGCTAGACCCCCCTGGACACCAACCAACCCTACTAGACCTCCTGAAAAAAATCCCCTCCCCCACTGTTGGAACCCCTGGACGGCAGCCCCAACCCCCCCCCCCCCCCCGCTTGACACCCCCTTGCACCCCTGCTACCCCCCCCCCCCCCCCCCCCGCACCCCCTGGACAACACCCCCCCCCCACCCACACACATCCCTTCCACCCCTTGCATACACACCCTTTCACCCCCTTTCACAGCCCTTCCCCCCTGTTAGACCCACTAGACAGCAGCCCCATCTGGAAAGCAGCCCCAGCCCCCTAAACAGCAGCCCCCCGATGGACCCCGCTGGACAGTCCCCCCCTGCTGGACCCCCCACGACAGCATCCCCCCTACTAGACCCCCCTGGATAGCAGCCCCCTACTGGACCCACCTGGAAATCACCCCCCCCCCCCCTTATTGGACCCCCTAGACAGAAGCCCCCCTATTGGACCCCCTGGAAAGCCCGCCTGCTTGACAGAAATCCCCTTACACATCCCTTGCACATGTCTTAAGGGATCCTTAGTTATGCATATTGACCAAGCATGTGAGCTTCAGGATTTTCCCATAGATGTACCTACCAAATCATTACCTGTAGAGGCTTTTTTACCTGGTGTTGATAGATTTGTTTCCCTAGTGCCATCCGATTTTGTATCCATATTATATTTATAATATTTCATGGAAAGACTTCTTTTAGATTTCAGTGGAATTTTGAGTTATCAGGAACCTCCTATTGTTACATCTACATCTAGTGCTCCACATCCCTCGGCTTTAGTTGATGTTTATTTTATCTAGTCCATATTCAAATAGTATCTCCATGTTGATATAGTTTAAGTGCATTCACCTCATCAGGATTAATTGCGGCAGATTTTATAGAATGTGTTTTCAAGGAATAGGTTGACCAGCTGAAAGTGATGACAACTCTACTCAAGCTATTCATAGAGGAGAAGGTTTCTTTAGTAGTATGGAGAGATGATGAAATATTATTATAAATATTTTCAAACTTATAAATCCTTTCCTATATGTATCCAATAATCTAGTGGCTCCCAGCTGAAAGTCAAAAGTGCAACTGTAAAGTGAACTCCAAAGTCCGCACTGCTATAATGGTCAAAGTTGCTACCATTCCCGAATATTTCGACCGGGGCCTTCGTCCCCCAGACCTCTAGAGCAGGAGCACGTTTCCCCCTTAAACCCCCAACGATCTCACCGCAGAGCTCAACCCGTGATAGTTATAGGGCACAATCATTCTTTTCAACCAGACCGGGCTACACTAATCCCACAATATCCCTTGTTGCATCTCTTGATGAGAAATAGGTTAAGAGTGCCCTTTTTCTCTAAATCTTGATAGTGGGTCTGGTCCTGATGGGTTCAAAAATTAATTATTTATCTTCTACTAGGATATAGTTTGTGATGAGCTCCTTAGCACAGTGAGGGAGTTCTTTAACCATGCATCAGTGCCCTAAGGAATCAACTATGATTTTATTTCCTTGGTCCCAAAGACGGTAAATTTTGTGGATGTAAAGGATTTTAGACCTATTCCTATTGGGAATACCTTTCCAAAAATCATTATCAAAATTTTTTATATGAGGTTAGGTCCCATTTCTCGTGGGTTTATCTCTTCAAATCATCCCCCGGACAGCCCTTGGACACCCCCGTGGACATCCCCCCTAGACACCCCACCTAAACCATGCCACCTACCCTACAGACCCCCTCCCCCCCCGAAACCCACCTCAAACAGCCCTTGGACACAACCTGGACAACCCCTCATAGACACCCCACTTGTACCCTCCCCACTTCCCAACATAACCCTCGACACCCCCCAGCCATCCCTTAAACACCCCCGATAACCCCTATTAGACACCCCATCTGTACACCCCTTCCCTGTAGACCCCCCGGCACCCCCCGAACATCCCCTCCTAGAAAATTCTATATCCATCAGTACCTTCACTTCATTATGAAAGAATGCTAAATGAAAAATGCCTTGAAACTTTTCCAAAAATAGTCATTGTATTACTTAGTCTAAATAATAGACTTACACCGCTTATAAATCAGACCCTCTAGTAGTATGGTTACAAAATTAACCGTAAGAGACTTAATGTGTGAGTATAATTGATGTATATATATGTTATGTATTTATCCTGAATGTTCTGTTATACATTAACAATGTTAAATCTCAAATTAAGGGAGGTTTAATATCAGTTAATGGATAACCATTGTTAAAGCTATGTTAGTATGAGTTTTTTAAATCGTTTATGAATTAAAAGACTTCAAAATGTGTGTTTTAACATCATTTATCAAATAATTTTTCATCCCCCTCATATCAGAGGGATTCCTCCCCCTCATTGTGTTTTCAATCTTTATTTTGATGTAGTGATTCATGGTGATGGATTCATTGACCTTGTGGGAGTTCTCTAGGAACATGAAGACTCTATTATTGTGTCTCGTTATTCCTAAAACATTGATTATTAGTCTCCTACCGTATCATAGGCCACGCCCATCTCGATGGTTAAGAAGTTCATTTCGTCTCTTATCTAGAAGGTTATTGTGGTCAAATATTATTGTCAGGTTATTATTAAGGTGATGGAAGATGATGAAGGTAGCCACCAAGCCTTTGGGTCTATTATCGACATCATCAGATCTTTGGTTCCATTATTCTCTTCTTATTGTTTTTCCCTCGTTGGGAGTGAGGAAAATCATGCGACTCCTTTTAGAGATGCTTTTGGGAGTTGTTGAGGGTCAAATAGTTGAATTTCATCTTTTCCCTCATAGTTATGTACTTTGTATTTGGATGATATCTATGTTGAGGATTCATTTAAAAAGAAACCCTAAAACCATTTATAAAATTTAAAATATATGAGTTTCTATTTTCTACTCATTATTTTGATTCCATATCTCTTGAAACCCTAACATTTGTGATACATGATTATTATCCATCTCCTTCCTTCAACTATATTTCTGCACCTTTTTCATCCCTTCCCCTTCTTGTTGTCATGTTCGCCCTGATTCACTCACATTCCACCATGATTTACTGCATTTCTCCCACAAAAATTTCATTCCTTTTATCTCACTCACGTTATACCATTATCATCCTTTAATATCTATTTTCATCTAACCCAATTTTTCATTTCTTACAATTTGAAGATTTCCTATCTCAATTTTGGCTCTATTATTCATGGATCTTCTACCTGAATCTCTATCTTTTAAAATTGAATCTTTTATTTTTTATGGTTATTATATTTATTCGTTATTTTTTTCTATGAAATATATTCATTCATTTATTTTTTTCATACACACATATTTATCGGTTATAAATTTTCATTATTGTAATTAATTTTTTGTTATAATTTATTTGTGATTATATATTTCATATGTTTATAATTTCATTATGGTTATAATTGTTTTTATTTACATTAATACCAATATGATCATTCACATTGTGAAAAAATACTTTTAAAAATGATAAAAAAAATTGATAAATGTAGAAATTTTAAAGGGGGGCCCTTTATCAGTGATAGTTTAGCTTTGATAAAGGCCCCATCTACTACATTGTGTTGTTTGTATAAAAACACCCTAAAAAATCTCCTTTACACAAAAACAGCACACCACAACTTCCTATACAGAAAATATAGAATTTAATTGAAATACATTTTACATCATAATTAAAAAATACACTACTGTATACATTTCAAAAAATGTTTTGTATAATTACATTTAAAATTACTATCTGCAAACAATTTAAATCATTAATTTTTTGCCTTGGAACCCGTGATCCCATCTCAAAAAGGTCTACCCATGGTATATGTTTCTAAACAAATCACCTCAACCTGATCAAAAGAATCCACTTATATAATAAAACTAATATTATGTTAGTAATATTATAAAGAAATAAATTAAACATTATTATGAATGAATACATTATAATAATTACAACATTAAATAAAAGGCACACTTTGAGTTATACCGGTCACACCATGTATTATATTGAGGTTCAGCTGATTCCAACATTTCTCAAATGATGTAAATACCATTATCTTAATGTATCAAAACAATTAAAAAACATTTTTATAGATTTGAGAATGTCACTTGTTCTTTTTAATGAAATTAATATCAATTTTAAATGAAGACTAATTTGTAGTTATACCAATCACACTGTTTGTGGGATTGAGGTACATCTATTATTTTATATCAAAAATTACCTAAGGATCAATTTCCTAAAGTATCAAAATAATCTTAATATGTTTGGTGGGTTTTTAGAATGTTACTTGTACTTTCTACTAAAATGTAATTTCAAACTAGAAACATGTACATTGAGTCATACAGGTCACATCATATGTTTTTTATATGATAATCCTTAAAATATGTCACAAATGACATATTAATTGATGTCATAAATTATCAATACAATCAGAGCTCATTTTCTTTGGTTTCAGTGAGCTGCTTATGTTTTGAACTAAAATGTCAATTTAAAATATTAACAGGCACATTGAGTCTTACCAGTCACACCGTGCATTGTATTGAGATGAAAGCGATTGCTAAAAAACCAAAATAACTCATGTATCAATTCCCTAATGTATTAAAACAGTCTAGATAGTTTTGCAAGATTTTCAGTACATCACTTCTTCTTTATTAATAAAAAACAATGTCAATTTTAAATAACAAGACACACATAGAGTCTTACCAGTCACATTGTTCCTCATATTGAGGTGTGGATTCTTCTTACACATACCAAACAACTCATGAATTTTTTATCTAAGGTATCAAATAATTACAAATGTATTTTCTCAGTTTTTAGTAAGAAACTTATTCCTTTTTCTAAATTTGACATCAATTTTAAATAAAAAGACGTACTTATAGTCATAAAAGTTACACCAGGCATCATATTCAAGTGAAGATGATTCATAAAAGTATAAAATGTCTCATGGATCATTTTATTAAAGTATCAAAACATTTCAAATGTGTTTTCTCAGATTTTAATAGGTCAGTTGTCTTTTATAATAAAATTGATGTAAAATGAAAATGAAAATGAAGCACTTGGAGTCATAGCTGTTACATTGTGCCTCATATTGAGGTTTGAATAATTAATACATGTTATAAATGGATCATAGATCATTTACTGAATGTATAATATAATTGGATTTCATTTTCTTGGTTTTCAATACCACACTTGTTTTTTACTAAATATGATGTCAATTTTAAATAAACAGACGCACTTGGAGTAATACCGATCACATAGGGACTAGGATTTAGTTGTAGTTGATTCAAACACATCCCAACTAACTCATGGATCATTTTATTATAGTATCAAAACAAAAAAAATTAATTTTCTAAATTTTTAGTAAGAAACTTATTCATTTATCTATAATTTAATTCAATCTTAAATAAAAAGACTCATTTTTAGTCATATCGGTCATACCGTGAGTCAGATTGAGATTTGGATAATTATTAAAAATCTATAATTACTATTGAATTTTTTCCTAATGTATAAAAACAATAATAAATCATTATCATGGTTTGGAGTAGGTTAGTTTTCCTTTTTACTAAAATTGATGTAAATTTTAAATAAAAATGACGCTCTTGTAGTCATACCGGTCACACCATGCCTCAGATTGAAGTTCAGATGATTTTTACATTTCCCAAATGACTGATGGATCATTTCCCTAAAGTATCAAAACAATATGAATGAGTTTTATCAGTTTTAAGTACATCACTTGTTCATTTTTACTAAAAAATTATGTCAATTTTAAATAAAAAGATGGACTTAGAGTCATACAGATCACACCATGTCTCAGATTATTTTGAAGATAATTCATACACATTTCAACTAACTCATGGATCATTTTTCTACAATATCAAAACAATTATAATGCATTTTTTTGGTTTTGATTAAGTCAATTATACTTTTTACTAAAATTGATGTATATATTAAATAAAAAAGGCGCACATGTTGTCATACCGGTTACACCATGCCTCAGATTGAGGTGTGAAAGATTCCTACAGATCCTAAATTACTCATGGATTGTTTCCCTATATTATTAAGACTGTGCGAATGTTTTCTTATCATTTTTTAGTACGCACCTTGTTCCTTTTTAATAAAATTGATGTAAATTTTAAATAAAAAGACGCACTTGGAGTCATACCGGTCACATCATATGTCATATTGAGATGTGAATGATTTTTACACATCCAAAAGGACACATGTATCATTTTCCAAAAGTATCAGAACAATAAAAATATTTATTCATGGATTTCAGTATGTCCCTTGTCTTTTTTACTAAAATTTCATTTCAAACTGGAAATACACACTTTGAATCCTACTATTCACATCGTGTATCAGTTTTACAAGATACCAATTCCTACACATAACAAATGACTACCGAATCAATTTCATAAATTATAAAGAATACATTAGTTGGTTTTGTTTTTTTTCATTGAATGACACATTTTGAAGTGAAATGTCGATTTTAATCTGAAAACAAACACTTTGATTCATACTGGTCACAGCGTGTGTCAGATTGAGGTGCAGCTGTTTCCGACAGATCTTAAATGTATTATGGATCATTATACTAATTTATCAAAACAATATGAATTCTTTATTCAGTTTTGAGTATGTGAGTTGTATATTGTACTAAAATTAATTTCAATTTTAAATAAAAAGACACACCTGTATTCATTTCAATCACACCATGTGTCAGATTGAGGCATTATTGATTCATACATGACCCAATGTTTCAAAACAATCCAAACATCCAAGGAATCCTATAGTATGAGAAAGAAATTATAATTTGAGTAATACTAAAAATTAATAAATTAAACCTAAATATGAAAAAATCCATTAATTCTTCAGAAGTCACATCATCATGCTATTTGTATACATTCAGGGATTAGGTATGATGCTCATTTCTTTCTATGAAAATTTATATCATCTTCAGAATAAGATTTTTTTCAAATGTTATAATATTACTAAAAAAATATAAATACACAAAATATTAATAAATATTTTAAATGAAGTAGTGATTAACATTGAAATTATCTCTTTGGGGATGCTTTTTTTTGATGGAATATAATCTCTCTCATAAATTTACAATAATAATAATCACAATATTTTTCATTTTCATGTTTCATACACTGTAAAAATATTGGGGAAAATAATTAATTTGTTTTGATATGTGTTTTTATAGTGAAATATTATTATATATACCCTAATACTTATGAAGTTTTACAAATTTTCAGGGTCCTTATGCACAATGTTTGTCCTCATTCCATGATTTAGACAATATTTACACACCTCCCTATAATAATAGAATCGTAATTAAAAAATAATATAAATTACATAACAAGGATTCTATTTCTAAAATGTTGGATGTAGTGTATTAAAAATTGAATAACGTCATCATATGTGGTCGGTTTGTACATAATACATGGACTGAATCTAAGAAATAAATATTTGGAGTATCTAAATTGACAATAATAAGCATCCCGTGTTTCCTAAAAAAAGAATAATTAATGAAATAATTGAAAAATGTGTGAGTTATAATTAAATTGTAGAGTTATATTCAGGCATCATTATTATTAAGAATAGTATTTCATCACCAAGTTTTCTTTCTAACTATTTCCCTCGGTTTTCTAATATTTCATCCATTTGTTTGGATTTTATTTTTGATTGGTCTGTAGAGGTTATGTGAGGACTAATGAGTAAATTTTTTTATGGTTAAATACCTTGAATTTTTATTGATATATACACCTAAAAAACATATGAATTTTATTTAGTCCAAATTAACATTGTATGTCATGTTTTGGAAAATTAAATCATGAAAACATACCTCATGTATAAATTTTCAACTGAGGCTCTTAGACATTCATATATGAGGATTTCATCTAAATTACTAGAAGAAATTTAGTTAGTAACTTCCACTCTATACATTTTTTCTTCAGAATAAACTACGTGAATACTACCACATTGTAACTTTTCAGCCGCATGAACCATCAAAGTTTGTAAATACGAATATTTAATGGGTATGGTAAATGTTCTTTTATAAGATCTTTTTTATCGGTTGGTTGATCGTATAGATGTTTTTGAGTCGACCATTTGTTTCATCGCCTTTTCAATGTTTTTATTTAATAATATTAATCGGTTCAGACCTTAAATCATTAATTGCTAATGTTTTACTATGATAAATAAATTGGAAATGAATACCCCCTTATAGAGATGTTTTTTTACTAGATGTGAAGGACATGATATTAATGTTCTAATAGTTTTGTCATCCTTATGAATACCTTTCTCATAAATTGGAATAGGTAGCTTAGTGCTCAACACATGGTCTATCCTAGTCAACACTCTCATGTGACCTAATAGAATTTTTCTATTGTGTGGCATGTCATTTTGATTATTGATCACTGTATCTATCTCTACAAAGAAATCGGTGGGTGTTGATAGATATATATCATAGTCATTATCAACCAATATAATATTAGTACAGGGAAGGTATCAATGTCTATATGATTTAAAATTAATATAAAAAATTATTAGATCATTTATGACATTGGAAAAGATAGCTCGTTGAGGTGAATGGATCACCTCAAAGATGGTGGGGGGAGGGGCGGGATAATCAAGAAATGATTGTTCTTGATTTATTTGTTTATATTTTCTTAACCCCATAACTGTTTCTAGTAACTCTCTTTACCGTTGTAATTTTTCATGAAGTCTAACTACTCTTTTTTCTTTTTTTTCATTTCATTATCTTTATCCTCTTATTTTTTTTATCAAAATATATTTTGGGTGTCACCCAAAACCACGCACATATGACGTGGCCATACTTTTTTATCAGCTTCAAGGCCACTGATAGTAGGTGTTCATCTGGTACAGGTGTTGATGATTCCTATGACTAATTGATATTGAAAATATTGGAAAATAAGTATTAATTTTTATATAATAGGGATTTAAATCAAAAAAAAATTATTATGTCATACATACACATTTTTTCTACCCTATTTTGTATTTTCATCTATTAGTATCCAATCTTTATTTACACATTCCTCCTTCCAAAACACATGGAATGAGATGGAAATTGGTTGTGATTTGTATTCATCAATCTTAAAATAAATAGAGTAACTTAATTATTATTTTTTTGTTTCATCACATATAATTGTGTTACAATAGATTTTAAATATATAACAATTGTTTCAAGTGAAGCATACCCCATCCTTACTTTATGGTAGGGGTACATTGCTTTTTCTTACTAGTCCCTAATTTTCATCACTCGGTTTCTATTTATTAAATAAAAAAAATTAATCAATGTGATGAATATATGTATTGCCAAAAAATGTATTACTATCCACAATGTACATGAAAAGACACAACTGCACAATGTCAAGTAAACACATCCCATGCATCATGGGTTATCAGGTGTGCATACATAAGCAGTGGGTGTGGTTTTATTTTCCCTTCAGTATCATTGAGATTATGTCTAGTTAGAATTGTGTGAAAGCCTCTATAAATATTTTTAGAAATCATTAATACATATTTCTTATGGGATTCATATAATATAAATTCACACTTAAAGGGATCATGAAGATTAATCCTATGTTTCATTATTTTATATTCTAAAAAAATAATGAAATTATTTCGTAATGTTACTGTAATATCTTCCCTCATCAATGTATTAATAACGGTCCCAACATGGTTCCATGAATCTACATCCATAGGAACACATTACTGTGTGATGATTCAAATATAACTACTGAAAATGGCCTTTTGGGGTTAACATGATGTCCTCGTGCATTCCATGCGACCTCATATTTGAGGTATTTTATTTTCACCTTAATGATTTTTTCTAACACAATCAAACTATGGAACTCTTATTTTTTCTGCATCATTGTTCCTTCATCACCTACCATTTCATTGGTTTCAAACTCATCATTATATTATTTAAATTTATCAGTAGCATCATCATGTGAATATGGTCATTGAACCTATGCACTGGGAGTAGAAACTTGATGAGAAACCAATTATTCCTCTGGATTTGGAGAACCATCACATACAAGAAGGTCGTTGTTCCTCTGTACTGTGAGCAACATTAGACTAAAAGAACTATTATTCCACCGGATTTGGAGCACCAACATGTGTAATACTCATTATCCACAGAATTGGTTTAACATATAATTTAGACAACATAAATACAATAGCGAATAGATAATAACATGAGGTAACACAATGTATATTAGAAAAAATATAACTTGATTATTGAACTCCCTTTTTTAATGGATGAAGGGATTTGGCGAATTTATCGACTATCAAAATCCCTTCATTGCGGTCTCCTCTATCATAAAAAAATAATCTACATTGGGACCAATCTAAAATGATGACAGAGTACAAATGAAAGTGTCAATACTCTATTAATTTTCATCTTACCCTTTAGTGGTATTGGTCGATAACAGAACAATTGACCACATTCGATTTACATGATCTAGAACATAAAATAATTGTACTTCCTATGATTGTATTATAAATGGTTCATCTTTGTACCCTTCCTTACTGAATTCAACTTTCATGAATTGTAATTCATATATTTTAAAAGCACACCTATTATCAACCCACTTGAATTAAAAAATCAGTACTTGGGAATGATGTATAATCCAAATCCCATATTTTTTTTATGATGCCAATGTATGACATATTCATGTAAATTTTATTTTTGTCCTTAATATTAGAAACATCCATTGCTTCATCATTAAGTGTAACTCCACTATTTTTCATGGCATCGTATTCATCATGTCCATTTGTATAGAATATATATCACTTAATTATATAACCATTGTTATATAATACATACACACTTGGTCCTCTGATAACCATATAATTCGTTCTAAAATTGAAAATGGATTTTAATCTGACTCGTTAAAAATAATGTCCTAAAATCATTTTATAAACTATTGATTATGTGTATTGGATTTCTAACGTTCCTCCCTTGATGGATTAAAATGTATAAGAATTTCATTGTGTATTTAAACATATTGTGGAACCTCTAAACCATTATTAAAAACATTATGGTGGTTCTTCTTCTGATCTAGAATATTGATTTTGGAAACATCTCTTCCAAAAATTATTTCACCCGCAAGCTTCCCAGGGTGATGATATTTTTGTAGAAAAAACATTACACACCTGATATGTATTCTATCAATAATTCAATGGCTTCCTCAACAATATATCGCTCTACAATAAAACCCTCAGGTTAAATTCTATTTTTTACATACCCTTTAAAAAAACATTATTTACCATTCAATGGGGTACAGTCATCTATAGTGTATAGGGACACATAGTCTAATATCACTCACTATGTGAACTATAAATTGAACCCTAATATCAGAGAATTTTTACGGGAAGAAGATTTCCAATTCACATAATATGATGACAATTTTTCTTTCCATAGTCGGAAATTTTATCAGATCTATAACTTTGTTGGATATAGATTTAAAGAAGAAACAAATATTGGTTAATATATAAAGGGTGTTATTCGAAATAATGAAACGTAAATCTATAGTAATTAGTTCGTGCATAAAAATATGACATTCATGTGATTTCAGACCCTTTAACTTCAAATAGTTTATTGACCCAATATTCATGATATTCGATGAATACCCATATGGAACCTTTACGTTATTCAAGAAGTTGAAAACTGACATCTCTCTTACCTGGAAAGAGTGTAAGCAGGTAGAGGAAGAATATTTCATTTTTCACCCTTCATAGGCACACACTCATCTCATATTCCCATATCTTTAACCTAGCCTTAATTCCATCCTTTTTTTTTTCTCGGTGCATTTAGCAACATATCAAAGAAACTATCACATAATTTATTTTCAAAATTAATAACATCAATGAAAATGTCAGGTGTACAGAAAATTGTTGAATAATAAGTCAACCAATAAAATGATCACATTTTCCAACTAGTTTTCATAAGGTTTTTCAAAAATGGTTTACCAAAAGTAATGTCCATATCATTTACTTTCCAAAACAGTTGACCAACTATTATGGGAGACAATGTTGTATGTTCTTATGAACATCCATAAAATGATGTCACCTAAAATAAGTAATTATCCCAATAGGGTATAAATCTAAAATATTCTAGAAACATCATCTTTTATGAATGTTTCAACCTAATTTAATGTGTACCTTTTTGACAAACAATACACTCTTTATTTCCTTTAATGTTATATCCTGAAAATTTTCCATATGATGGAATGTAATTTATCATCCCTCACAACATGGATCTCAACATGAAATATTTATTTATGTATGAATTATAAAACATAATATCTAAATCATCCCCACCTCAATACGATGCATGGTGTGTCTGGTATAACTCAAAGTGTCGCGTTTTACTTAAAATTTAAATCAATTTAAGTAAAAACAACAAGTGACATACTGATAACAGAGAAAAACTATTATTATTGTTTTGATATTTTAGGAAAATTATCCCTGATTCATTTTTGAGGTGTAGGATTAAATTTCAACTCAATAAGACGCATGGTGTGACCGGTATGACTCAAAGTGTGTCTTTTTATTTAAAATTGATATTAATTTGTCTAAAAAGAAAAAGTGACATAATGAAAATTGAGAAACCAATTTCATATTATTATTATAAATTATTAAAATGATAAATTAGTCATTTTGGACTTGTAGGACTCAACCATACATTAATACAATGCATGGGTTTTTCGGTATAACTCAAAGTGCCTCTTTTTATTTTAAATTTCTAAGAATTTATGTAAAAAAATTGACATACTAAAATCCAAAAAAACTCATTGTTATAGATTTTATTTTTCAGGAAAATATTTTATTAGTAATTTATGATTTTAATGGATCAATATCATATCAATATGACACACAGTATGATAAGAATCACTCAAAATTTCTATTTTTATTTAAAATTAACATTAATTTAAGTATAAACAATAAGTCACCTATTGAAAATTGAGAAAATACATTCATATTGTTTTGATATTTTATGAAAATGATATATTAGTTATTTTTGATGTGTAAGGATCAACCAAACCTCAATAGGATTCATGGTGTGGTTGGTATAACTCAAAGTATCTATTTTTATTTAAAATTGCCATTAATTTTAGTAAAAAACAACTGTCATATTAAAAACTGATATAATGCATTCAGATTGTTTTGATACATTATTCCAATTATCCATGAGTAATTTTTGACATTTAGGAGTCAACCAAACCTCAATCTAATGCATGGTTTGATTGGTATGACTAAAAGTGTCTCTTATCAATTTATAATTTACATTTTAGTTCAAAACGTGTCACTCACTAAAAACCAAGAAAACATGCTCTAATTTTCTTGATAACATGGTAAAATTATTCATAAGTTATTTTGATGTGTTTGAAGTAGTCCCACATCAAACTGACTCACGATATGACCAGTATGAATCTAAAGGCATGTTTCCATATTAAAATGATATTTTTGTAAAAAAACACAATGGGCATACTAAAAACTAAGAAAATGAATTCATATTGTATTGATATTTTATAAAAATTATCTATTAATAATTTGTGACTGGTAGGAATTATGTACACGTTAATATGACACACGGTGTGGCCAGTATATCTATAAATGTTTTATTGTTTAAAATTAACATTAATTTAAGTAAAAGAAAATGTGACATACTCAAAACCGAGAAAACACATTCAGATTGTTTTGATATATTAGTAAAATCATCCATAACTCATTTCTACGTATAGGAATAAAACCCATCTCAATAGGACACATGATATGACCGTTATGACTCCAAATGATTCATTTTTATTAAATATGGACATTTTATTAATGTGTTATTTCATATTAATGTTTAATTTATTTATTTATAGTGTTCATAACTTAATATTTATTATTATATAGGTGGAATCGTTTTCTGAGGTTAAGTTGATTTTTTTGGAAACTGATACCATGGGAAGACATTTTTGAGAGGGGATCATGGGCATAAAAATATGAAATATTAATGTTTTAGAATATTTCATGGAAAATTGTACATGTAATTATATAAATTTTTTTTTGGAAATGTAAATATTAGTGTATTTTTTTAAATACCATGGGTGGACATTTTTATATTGATGTTATCAATTAAATGTATATAGCAGGGTTCTTCTAGGTGTGTTGTTTAAACTGCAAATTTTATTCTAGGTGTGTTGTTATATAAAATGCACACTGCAGGAGGCTAGGCCATTGTCAATGCTAAAAAATCATTGATAAAGGCTCCCGTTATCACATCTCTGATTAACAATGATTTTTTAGCAATGTTAAAGGCCATTTTTAATGGTGTGAATGGGTATATGTGTATTAGTGTTTACCACTCATCTATCTTGTTTGGTTCTCCCTTTAATGTTTTACATATATATATATAGTTATATTTATTCATAAATTAATTTATGTATATATATATTCATATATATATATTTATAGATTTATATTTATATCTACTTATTTATATATATATTTATATATTTATATTTATATCAACTTATATATATATATATATATATATATATCTACTTATTTATATATATATTTATATTTTTTATCTGTATATTTATTCTTACATTAATATATGTTTATAAGTTCATTTTTAAATACATTTATAAAATATTTTTGTGTGTGTGTGTGTAAATAACTAAATAAATTCATATATACAACACAAACACAAACACATACACATATATATATATATATTATGTGTATCTATATGTATAATTATATATATTTATGTATATTCACGTATATTATATATTCATATGTATATTTATATGTTAGAATATATAGATAATATATATCAGTTTGTCAATACAGACACACATTAATATATATATATATATCACTAGTAGAAAATTAGGCTATAGCCACGGTATGGAACCATGGATATTAGCCTACAAACCATGGCTATATGATATAGCAACAGTTCATTGAACCGTGGCTGGTATTTTCGTGGATATAGGGCCAAACCTATAGCCACGGTTTCGAACTGTAGCTATAGGCCTATAGCCATGGTTTCGTACCCTGTCTATAGCCCTATAGCCACAATTTCAACTCTGACTATAGACCTATAGCAATGATTTCAAACTATGTATATAACCCTATATCCATAGTTTCAAACCCTGGATATAGCCCTTTATCCACGGTTTCAAACCGTGGCTATAGGTTTGGCCCTATATCCATGACAATACCAGCCACGGTTCAATGAACCCTGGCTAAAACCCTTCCCATTTCATAAATCAACAACCCCCTGGACATCACCCCCCCCCCCCCCACACCCCTTGCACCCCCCTTGTACACCCCTTGCCCCTCTACTAGACCCCCTTGGACAGAAGCCACCCACCCCTTCTGCTGGACCCCCTAGATAGCACCCCCCCTTCATGGACCCCCTAGACAGCACCCCCCTTCCTCGACCCCCTAGACAGCAGCCCCCCCTCTACTGGACCACCCTGGACAGCAGCCCCCCAGCCCCTATTGGACCCCCCTAGACATAAGCCCCACTGATGTACCCCCCTTGCACCACCCCTACTGGACACACCCCACCTTTAACCCCTATTGGACACCCACCCCCTAGACAGCCCCCCCCCCCCCACACACACACATACCTTTCACCCATTTCACACCACCTAGCACCCCCATTGTACACCCCTTGCTTACCTACTGGACCCCCTGGACACCAGCCCCAGTCCCCCTATACAACACCCCCCCCCCCCCCCCCGCTGGACACCCCCCATGCTGGACCCCCATGGACAGCAGAAGCCCCCTACTAGACCCCCTCGATAGAACCCCCCTACTGGAACCCCCTTGCACCGCCCCTTATAGACACCCCCCCATGCACCAGTGCAGGATACCCCCCCCCCCCGACGTACACACATTCCATTCACCCCTTGAACACACCCCCTTTCACCCTCCCCATTGGACACCCCTTGACCCTTGTTAGCCCCCTGGATAGCATCCCCCCACCCCCTATTATACCTCTCTAGATAGCATCACCTCCGGACATCAGCAGCCCCCTAATGGACCACCTGGACAGCAGCAGCCCCCTGCTAGACCCCCCTGGACACCAACCAACCCTACTGGACCACCTAGACAACATCCCCCCACTGTTGGACCCCCTGGAAGGCAGCCCCACCCCCCCCCCCCCCCGCTGGACCCCCCGTTCACCACCCCTGCTGGACACCCCCCTTGCACCCCTGCTACCACCCCCCCCCTGGCACCCCCTGGACAACACCCCCCCCCCCACATCATTTCCACCCCGTTCACACACACCCTTTAACCCCCCTTTCACAGCCCTTTCCCCCCCTGTTGGACCCCCTAGACAGCAGCCCCATCTGGAATGCAGCCCCATCCCCCTGGACAGCAGCCCCCGCTGGACCCCGCTGGACTGTCCCCCCCTGCTGGACCCCCCAGGACAACATCCCCCCTACTGGACCCCCCTGGACAGCATCCCCCTGATGGACCCACCTGGAAAGCACCCACTCCCCTTATTGGACCCCCCTGGATAGAAGCCCCCCTGTTGGACCCCATGGAAATCCCCCTACTTGATAGCAAGCCCCTTACACATCCCTTGCACATGTCCTAAGGGATCCTTAGTTATGCATATTGACCAAGCATGTGAGCTTCATGATTTTCCCATAGATGTACCTACCAAATAATAACCTGTAGCGGCTTATTTACCCGGTGTTGAGAGATTTGTTTCCCTAGTTCCTTCAGATTTTGTATCCATATTATATTTATAATATTTCATGGAAAGATTTCTTTTAGATTTCAGTGGAATTTTGAGTAATCAGGAACCTCCAATTGTTTCATCTACATCTAGTGATCCACATCTCTCATCTTTAGTTGATGTTGATTTTATATAGACTATATTCAAATCGTATCTCCATGTTTATATAGTTTATGTGCATTCACCTCATCAGGATTAATTGAGGCAGATTCTATAGAATGGGTTTTCAAGGAATAGGTTGACCAGTTGAAAGTGATGACTACTCTACTAAATCTATTCATGGAGGATTAGATTTATTTAGTAATATGGAGAGATGAGGAAATATTATTATAAATATTTTCAAACTTATAAATCATTTCCTATATGTATCCAATAATCTAGTGGTTTCCAGCTGAAAGTCAAAAGTGAAACAGTAAAGTGAACTCCAATGTCTTCACTGCTATAATGGTAAAAGTTGCTACCATTCCCGAATATTTCGACCGGGGCCTTCGTCCCCCAGACCTCTAGAGCAGGAGCGCGTTTCCCCCTTAAACCCCCAACGATCTCACCGCAGAACTCGACCTGTGATAGTTGTAGGGCACAAGCATTCTGTTCAACCAGACCGGGCTACACCAATCCCACAGTCTCCCTTGTTGCATCCCTTGATGAGAAATAGGTTAAGAGTGCCCTTTTTCTCTAAATCTTGATAGTGTGGCTGGTCCTGATGGGTTCAAAAATTAATTATTTATCTTCTACTAGGATATAGTTTGTGATGAGCTCCTTAACACAATGAGGGAGTACTTTAACCATACCTCAGTGCCCTAAGGAATCAACTCCGATTTTGTTGCCTTGGTCCCAAATAATGTAAATGTTGTGGATGTAAAGGATTTTAGACCTATTCCTATTGGGAATACCTTTCCCAAAATCATTATCAAATTTTTTTGATATGAGGTTAGGTCCCATTGCTCATGGGATTATCTCTTCAAATCAGCCCTCGGATAGACCTTGGACACCCCAGTGGACATCCCCCCTAGACACCCCACCTTCACCCTGCCCCCTACCCTACAGACCCACTCCCCCCCTGAAACCCACCTCGAACAGCCCTTGGACACCCCCTGGACAACCCCTCATAGACACCCCACATGTACCCTCCCCCTTCCCTACAGATTCCTCGACACCCCCCCCCCCGAATATAACGACCCATACTTTACATACATTGTTAATACTTCAATATTGAAGAACACTTATTACAACATATGACAAAACCACAAAGGACCGTATAGGTATAGTGTCTTTAGAAACTGGGAAACATAAACAACTGGTTCATAAATCTTCTACAGTGTCTCCCATTTATTTCATCATATCTAGGGTCCCTTTTAGCATATTCTACTTAATATCCATCTTCCTGACCTGGGGAAAAAAACATAAAAGGGTGAGCTCAAATGCTCAGCAAGGGCAAATAAAGGAAATAAAAATCATATCATATCTTTTTGAAAATCAAAACCTGCAAAAGAGATCATAATATCTTAACATGGAATAAATCATAGAAGTGAAAATGAGATCCCCATAATCATAACATAAAACTTGAAACTTTGTGGCATGCACACATAATCATGGAAAATCATTTCTTGTTAGTCATGACTCATTGCCAAGACTATCTTAGTGGACAAAGTCCCTTTCTGAACCGAGTTCACTCCTCGTTTCAGTCCTGTATCACTGAACCGAAATAACCTTCCGTTCCAGCCATGTCTATCTCATGAGATATAAAATCTTTACCCAATGCATTGGAGGGAGATATAGGTCCCACCCATCTTATAATGAATCCTTTCTTATGTGTGCCACATAATCATAAAACATACATCATCGCATAACACATGTAACAAAATGGGATTCTTGAAACATCATGACATCATAAATCAATTCATATAAGTTAAAGGAATTCATAAAAATAATTCCATCACAACATGATCAAATAAATTTAATAATAGGGATAAAAACAGAACCCTTTATTATCTTAGATGGAAAATAATTTTGATAAAACACTTGAACTCCATTCTTGAGGAAAATATCCTTTCTTCTTCAAAAACATTTTTCCTTTCATAACATGTCATACAACTTTAAAATAAAAGAAGTTGATTAAAAATAAACTTGAAAACTTGTAAAGGAAGCTTCTTGGAAATAATGTTTTAAAAATCCATTCATGCCGTATAAGTTAAAAAAAACATTCTTCGTACTTTTGTCGGAAAAGTCAAAAAGTACCTCGTACGGTAAAACGACAAAAGTTTCCTTTCATATTCTTTACTAAAAACTCACCTAAGGGTAAAATTGGATTTAAACTATTGCAAGTGGATGGAAACAATATTACATATTGAGGGAACATGGATGTGGATGATAAAATATACCCCAGTAAATACTTACGAATAAACAATCTCGGATAAAAATGAGATTATGATATTTCCCTTACCTTAGGTCCGATTTGCTTCGTTCGTGTCCGAAGCTCCTGTATAATGGTTTAAATAATGTTATTGACTTATTCCAGAATCATACATATTGATATGATATCATATATGGTCATATTATTAGCTTCTTGTTAGTAATATTTCATTGTTACTTGTTACTCGGGTCTTTATAACTTTTTGTTCTTATGCGTGATTTGTCGAATAAATGCTTATTCTTATCTTTAGGTTATAGATAATTCATTTCCAGAATGGTATTAGTGTAGTATATACCATATTAATTCATTCAATTCATTCATATAATCATTATGAAATGAAGATCATGTAGAACGAGTCGCATCACATCGTGGAGACGGTATTCCGTACGTACGCACGAGTGATGATATCGTTCCTATGATCGTGGAATTGTATTGGAGTATATATATATTATTTCAGTATCAATATTACTTCATAATAATCATATATAGTTACTCATTACACCATTATACCCATCCTTGTAAGGTGATGGTGGAAAATAGATTACACCACGGCGTGGAGACGGTATTCCGTACGTACGCACGCGCGGTGATTTCATTTTTCCATAGGATGGATAGAAGGTGAATTAGGGTTGTTTCATATTTATAATAACATATCAGTATGTAAGTAATACTAATGTTATTATTTCATCATTAAACAACTAAATAAGAAGAAGTTGAAGAAGAAAGAAATTGAAAAGATCGGTAATGGATATTACCTCTTCTTTGGAACGCCTCTTTGAATCCTCCACTTAGGGAACTAGGATTGGTCTTTGGAGAAGACCAGGACCTCTAGGATTATTCTAGGGAAGTGTAGAGGATAAAATGGCAGGGGTTGGCCGAGCTTGAGTGCTCAAATTGGTGTGAGGAGGAGGGAGAGGAGGTGTCCTTTTATAGGAGAGGAGAGGGGCACCTTAGGAATATTCAAAATATTATTTTATATTAAAGTGAAAATCGGTTTATAATGGTTCCAAAGGGTCTTATTTCGAAGCTAAAGTGGGGATGGGTATAAATCCTATCAACCAATAGAATTTAGACAAGTTTAGGATATTATTTTAACCTTATCAATTAGATTTAACTCTAAGTTAAATAATTTAACTTTTACCATGTCTTTTTGTTTTCTTTCACTATATGGTTAATACACTTACTATAACATGCCAAACGAACCCCAAATTGTTTATAATTAATATATATATCCTTATCTAAGTCATTTGGCCGAACCTTAGATTTTTAGGAATAAAATAACAATTAATAATATAATATTTGATTTAAAAACTATTTTGTGTCAATTTTGACACTATTTGATATATGATTTTTGTGAGTGTCATAACAGAATTAAATGTTAGAACCAAGTTAATTAAATTAATATATCATAGTAACCTATAAAATTAGTGGAATTCATAAAAAGTCTCAAATTACATTTATTTTGGTGTTTATAACATCAATTATGTCAATATTTCATTAATAAGATAATTACTGCATCATCATTGTGTCATAAATAAATTAATTTATTTAAAGTATAAAAATTACAAATAAAATACCATTATGTAGGAAATCTTTTTATCTTTCTAATGAATATTTATAATCTAAAATCCAACATATATAACCCTATGTAACAATTGTTTTGCTAAAAGATATATTCTTGTATCATTTTTGTATTCATTTTAACTTAATTAAAATTAAGTGTCATTATCACTTACAAGTGGATCAATGGGGTCCCAAAATCGACCCAAAGATGCCCATGGTCGACCATGTATCAACCAATAGGGTTAGGACACGTTTTAGGGTAATTTAATATTATTATAATATTATTTTTTAACCCTTATTTACCGGATTTACCCTTAACCATGGTAAATAAAATATTTACCGCAGTAATTATTCAAAATGTATAAAAATAAAATTTACCTATTTACACAATTTGAACATCCTGATTCCAAATATGGAATCCATTTTTCTAAATTCAAAACACAGAAGTGGCAGAAATTAATTTAAAATTAATTCCCGCTGTCAAAACAAAAAGCGTGTTTTTAAGAGATAATAACTATCAAAAGATTGACACTTGTTTATGTTCGGTTTAATTGTAACATTGTGTCCAATGACCAACATTATATTAAGTGGTAAAAATATATTCTAAATATACTTTAAAACCACTCAAATTCATAATTTATCACTATTAAATGTTTTGAATAAAAAAGTTGTTTTTAATTAAAATTTAGTAATTTTCACTATTCATCAAAATATTAAAGTTATCCGAAAAGTACCAAAATTTTACCTTAGGCTAAATTTGATATTCTGAGTCCAAAAATGAAGTCCATTTTGAAAAAATAAAATTTATAAAATTTCAAAAAGTGGTTATTACTATTCATAACGGCTAGTTTTAATAGCATATTGTTATTTAGTGAAACCCGGTATTGCGTACGAAGAAAGCTACCGAGGAAGGTCGCGATTGCGTGTAAAGCAAGCCAAGCAAGTGTTGTGTAGAAAAAGATTCCTTTGATGATTTATATAACATAAAAGTCTCGGGTGTTACATTCTACCCCCCTTAAAAAGAATTTCGCCCTCGAAATTCGTCACTTTGTAACAAACAGATGAGGATACTTCTCCCTCATCATTTCCTCAAGCTCCCATGTAGCTTCTTCAAGTTGGTGGTTCCTCCATAAAACTTTCACCAAGTGAGTGGTCTTGTTTCGTAGGACTTTTTCGCTATGATCCAGAATCTCTATCGGCTGATCTTCATAAGAAAGATCCTGCTCCAGCGGTACAACTTCTGAGCTGAGTACATGTGAAGGATCTGGTATGTACTTTCTCAGGAGAGATACATGGAACACATCGTGAACTTGAGAGAGATTCGGTGGAAGCGCCAATCGGTAAGCTACTTTCCCAACACGATCCAGTATTTCGAAAGGACCGATATATCTAGGGCTCAACATCCCCTTCTTTCCAAATCTCATAACCCTCTTCCAGGGAGATATTCGTAAGAACACTTTATCACCCACTTCAAACTCTAGGTATTTTCTTCGGTTGTCGGCATAACTTTTCTGTCGACTCTGAGCTGCTCTTATGTGTTGTTGAATAGATCTGACCTTTTCTGCCATTTCATCAACGAGATCAGGTCCTAATAGCTTTCTTTCCCCAACTTCATCCCAGCAAGTTGGAGTCCTGCATTTCTTTCCATAGAGAGCTTCATAAGGAGCCATCTGAATACTGGAGTGAAAGCTATTATTATAAGAAAACTCCACCAAAGGTAGGTGTTGATCCCAACCTCCTTTGAAATCAATAGAGCAAGCTCTCAACATATCTTCTAGGGATTGAATTGTTCTCTCAGACTGACCGTCTGTCTGGGGATGATAAGCAGTGCTGAAACTCAACTCTGTATCCAGAGTATGCTGAAGACTTCGCCAAAACTTCGAGGTAAATCTCGGATCCCGATCAGATACAATAGAAAGTGGTACTCCATGCAATCTTACCACTTCCTTTACATATATCCTGGCAAGCTGATCTAGAGAGAAATCCTCTCTAATAGGAATGAAGTGTGCAGACTTTGTAAGACGATCAACTATGACCCAGATAGCATTATTGCCTTTGGATGTTTTAGGAAGTCCTGTGACAAAGTCCATAGTAATGTTTTCCCATTTCCATTCAGGTATGGGTAATGATTGTAACATCCCCTTAGACTTCTGTCTCTCAGCTTTAACTTGTTGACAAACCAAGCATCGAGAGACATATTCAGCAACATCTCTTTTCATGCCATCCCACCAGAAGTACTCTTTCAGGTCCCTATACATCTTCGTGCTTCCAGGATGAATAGAGAATGAAGAACTATGAGCCTCATCTAGCAGCTCCTTCTTTAATTCGGGGATGGAAGGAACACAAACCCGATTCCTGAACTTTATTATCCCATCACAATCAAGGTTGAATTCAGGAACATTTCTCACCTTCTTTTGTAACTCGACATCTTCTTTCTGTGCCTCTTTAATCTTCACATATATAGATGGTTGAACATTCATTTGAGAAAGATAAGATTTTTCCCCTTCCATTATAATTCCAAGATCCATCCTTTGTAAATCCATAAATATTAGATCTTTTGTGATCCTCATCATGGATAAACTAGCATGGTCTTGTCGACTTAATGCATCTGCCACCTTATTTGCTTTCCCAGGGTGGTAATGGATTGAGCAGTCATAATCCTTAATCAGCTCCAACCATCTTCTTTGACGCATATTCAACTCCTTTTGTGTGAAAATATACTTTAAACTTTTATGATCAGTATAAATATCACACCTTTCACCATAAAGGTAATGCCTCCAAATCTTTAATGCAAAGATTACCGCAGCCAACTCCAAATCATGTGTTGGGTAATTTTGTTCATGGATTTTCAACTGTCGTGAGGCATAAGCTATCACCATATCATTTTGCATAAGAACACACCCCAATCCCTTCTTGGATGCATCACTGTAGATCACAAACCTTTCTCCACTACAAGGCAGTGTGAGCACAGGTGCACTGGATAACCTTCTTTTCAACTCCTTGAAATTCTCTTCACATTCCTCTGTCCAGACAAACTTAACTCCTTTCCGAGTCAACTTGGTGATTGGATTAGATAATCGTGAAAAATCTTTTACAAAACGTCGATAATATCCAGCCAAACCAAGAAAACTTCGGATCTCAGTTACTGTTGTTGGTCTCGACCATCTTTCGATAACCTCTGTTTTTGCTGGATCCACAGATATCCCCTCTTTTGAGATTATATGACCCAAAAATGCAACTTTTTGAAGCCAAAATTCACACTTGGTAAATTTTGCATAAAGCTTATCTTTTCTCAGGGTCTTCAATATAATTCTCAAGTGATCTTCATGCTCTTCCTTGCTCTTTGAATAGACAAGAATATCGTCTATAAAGACTACCACAAATTGATCAAGATAGTATCTAAAGACTCTATTCATTAGATCCATGAAGATAGCAGGGGCATTAGTAAGACCAAATGGCATCACTATAAATTCATAGTGTCCATACCTTGTACGGAAAGCCGTCTTTGGTATATCCTCCCTTTTGACCCTTAATTGATGATACCCTGAACGAAGATCAATCTTGGAAAAGTATTGAGCTCCGCGTAGTTGGTCAAAAAAGTCATCAATGCGTGGGAGAGGATATTTGTTCTCGATAGTGATCTTGTTAAGTTCTCGATAATCAATGCAGAGTCTCATTGATCCATCTTTCTTCTTAACAAATAGAACAGGTGCTCCCCAAGGTGACGCACTAGGGCGTATGAATCCCTTATCAAGATTCTCTTGGAGTTGCTTCTTCAATTCCTGCAACTCAATTGGGGCCATTCTATAAGGTGTCTTTGAAATAGGCAAAGCACCCGGTACGAGTTCTATTGAAAACTCAACTTCACGATTTGGTGGAAGACCCGGTAATTCATCCGGAAAGACATCATCAAACTCCCGTACAATGGGCATATTCTTAATCGTAAGTTTCTCTCCAACCATTTGAGATAAATAACCTTCATTTAGTGGAATCATGACCCATAAGATGGAAGGAATTTCCACTGGAAGGTTATGTTCATCCTTGCATTGATAGACGATCGTAGATTGATCTGGAATATGAAATGTGACTTCCCTTCTTTGACAATTGATATGAGCTCCATGTAGAGAAAGCCAATCCATGCCAAGAATCACATCAAATTCCACTAAAGGAAGGATCACAAGATTTGCAGGAAGCACTTTCCCACAAACTTCGATCGGAGAAGAATTATAAACTTTTGATGCGATTGATGTGCCATTAGGTGTTGTCACAGCTAAATCAACATCTAATTGTTGAGGTAATACGGTGATACCCTTAGAAAATTCTTCAGAAATAAAAGAGTGGGTGGATCCAGAATCAAATAAAACATTTGCTACTTTAGAGTGGATGGTAAGTGTATCTTTCACCACATCGTTATCGTACTTCACATCGCTGATAGAAATTGCATGTGACTTTCCTTTGTCTTTAGCCTTAAGAGTTTGTTGACGTCGACCATCATCATCAACCCTTGGATTTGGGCATTGATTGGCATAATGCCCCATCTCCTTGCACTTGAAACATTGTAGTGTAGTAGGTTCATTCTGTGTATCCCTTCCTTTGTTTGCATCATTAGACATCTTCTTCCCATTATCACGGCATTCAAATGCCTGATGACCTTCCTTTCCACATTTAAAACATTTACTTGTCCCTTTAAGACAACTCCCTCCATGTTTCTTTCCACACTTTGAGCATAAGGGAAAGTTCATCTTCTTTTCAGTGTGCTCTTTAGTGTTTCCTTTGAATTCCATCTTCCTCTTCTTATCAAACCCATGTGACTGATGGGTTACTCCAATCTCCATCTCGACTTTGAGAGCACATCGAACGATTTCCTCGTAGCTATTGAAGTCCCTTATGGCTAACGCCCTTCGAAGACTTGGTTTTAAGCCACTAAAGAATCGATCGATCTTACTCTCAGGTTGGATAATAATACCAGAAGCGTACCTTGCAAGTCTTGTAAAATTTGCTTCATAGGTACTAACAGATTAATCATCCCATTGCTTTAGTTCAAGGAACTCTTTCTCCATCTTTGTTCGGAGAATACGAGGGAAGTACTTATTGAAAAATAAGTTCTTGAACTCGTCCCATTCCATAGACTCAATTTCATCCCTTTGCCTCGTATTCTTAACAAGATTCCACCATTGATCCGCATCTCCTTCCAAACGATACACTGCTAGGATGACTTTATCATGTTCAGAACATTGAAGAACTGAAAATATCTTTTCAATAGTACTAATCCATTGTTCAGCAACTAATGGATCAGTAGACCCGCTGAAAGAAGGTGGACGTTGCCTCATGAAGGATTCAACAGAATGTTGCTCCTTCCTTTGCTCGTTTGGAAGTCCTGCATGATTCATAGCTTGAGAAAGTTGTGTGAGCATGGCTACAAGATTTTGCATTCCAGCTCCCATATCGTTTGGTTGCTCAGGGGGACAATCATTGCATTGCCCATCGCATTCCGCATTAACACGGTTCCTTCGGGTTCCAGCCATTGACTAAAACCAAGAAGAATAGTGTGAGCAACACTAATTATAATAGGAAAACCACATAATTCAAGAATACAATTTTCATGCTTAAGGTCTTATCCTAGGTTATTCAAGGACATTTCTAAAACACTAAGATTGTGTTCTATGCTTAGACTTGTCCTTAGGGTTCTTACTAAGGCTTTCACATCCTAGTTTCCAAAGGTTGACTATACCTTTCCTCTGATACCAACTATAACGACCCATACTTTACATACATTGTTAATACTTCAATATTGAAGCACACTTATTACAACATATGACAAAACCACAAAGGACCGTATAGGTATAGTGTCTTTAGAAACTGGGAAACATAAACAACTGGTTCATAAATCTTCTACAGTGTCTCCCATTTATTTCATCATATCTAGGGTCCCTTTTAGCATATTCTACTTAATATCCATCTTCCTGACCTGGGGAAAAAACATAAAAGGGTGAGCTCAAATGCTCAGCAAGGGCAAATAAAGGAAATAAAAATCATATCATATCTTTTTGAAAATCAAAACCTGCAAAAGAGATCATAATATCTTAACATGGAATAAATCATAGAAGTGAAAATGAGATCCCCATAATCATAACATAAAACTTGAAACTTTGTGGCATGCACACATAATCATGGAAAATCATTTCTTGTTAGTCATGACTCATTGCCAAGACTATCTTAGTGGACAAAGTCCCTTTCTGAACCGAGTTCACTCCTCGTTTCAGTCCTGTATCACTGAACCGAAATAACCTTCCGTTCCAGCCATGTCTATCTCATGAGATATAAAATCTTTACCCAATGCATTGGAGGGAGATATAGGTCCCACCCATCTTATAATGAATCCTTTCTTATGTGTGCCACATAATCATAAAACATACATCATCGCATAACACATGTAACAAAAATGGGATTCTTGAAACATCATGACATCATAAATCAATTCATATAAGATAAAGGAATTCATAAAAATAATTCCATCACAACATGATCAATTCAATGTAATAATAGGGATAAAAACAGAACCCTTTATTATCTTAGATGGAAAATAATTTTGATAAAACACTTGAACTCCATTCTTGAGGAAAATATCCTTTCTTCTTCAAAAACATTTTTCCTTTCATAACATGTCATACAACTTTAAAATAAAAGAAGTTGATTAAAAATAAACTTGAAAACTTGTAAAGGAAGCTTCTTGGAAATAATGTTTTAAAAATCCATTCATGTCGTGTAAGTTAAAAAAAACATTCTTCGTACTTTTGTCGGAAAAGTCAAAAAGTACCTCGTACGGTAAAACGACAAAAGATTCCTTTCATATTCTTTACTAAAAACTCACCTAAGGGTAAAATTGGATTTAAACTATTGCAAGTGGATGGAAACAATATTACATATTGAGGGAACATGGATGTGGATGATAAAATATACCCCAGTAAATACTTACGAATAAACAATCTCGGATAAAAATGAGATTGTGATATTTCCCTTACTTTAGGTCCGATTTGCTTCGTTCGTGTCCGAAGCTCCTGTATAATGGTTTAAATAATGTTATTGACTTATTCCAGAATCATACATATTGATATGATATCATATATGGTCATATTATTAGCTTCTTGTTAGTAATATTTCATTGTTACTTGTTACTCGGGTCTTTATAACTTTTTGTTCTTATGCGTGTTTTGTCGAATAAATTCTTATTCTTATCTTTAGGTTATAGATAATTCATTTCCAGAATGGTATTAGTGTAGTATATACCATATTAATTCATTCAATTCATTCATATAATCATTATGAAATGAAGATCATGTAGAACGAGTCGCATCACATCGTGGAGACGGTATTCCGTACGTACGCACGAGTGATGATATCGTTCCTATGATCGTGGAATTGTATTGGAGTATATATATATTATTTCAGTATCAATATTACTTCATAATAATCATATATAGTTACTCATTACACCATTATACCCATCCTTGTAAGGTGATGGTGGAAAATAGATTACACCACGGCGTGGAGACGGTATTCCGTACGTACGCACGCGCGGTGATTTCATTTTTCCATAGGATGGATAGAAGGTGAATTAGGGTTGTTTCATATTTATAATAACATATCAGTATGTAAGTAATACTGATGTTATTATTTCATCATGAAACAACTAAATAAGAAGAAGTTGAAGAAGAAAGAAATTGAAAAGATCGGTAATGGATATTACCTCTTCTTTGGAACGCCTCTTTGAATCCTCCACTTAGGGAACTAAGATTGGTCTTTGGAGAAGACCAGGACCTCTAGGATTATTCTAGGGAAGTGGAGAGGAGAAAATGGCAGGGGTTGGCCGAGCTTGAGTGCTCAAATTGGTGTGAGGAGGAGGGAGAGGAGGTGTCCTTTTATAGGAGAGGAGAGGGGCACCTTAGGAATATCTCAAAATATTATTTTATATTAAAGTCAAAATCGGTTTATAATGGTTCCAAAGGGTCTTATTTCGAAGCTAAAGTGGGGATGGGTCTAAATCCTATCAACCAATAGAATTTAGACAAGTTTAGGATATTATTTTAACCTTATCAATTAGATTTAACTCTAAGTTAAATAATTTAACTTTTACCATGTCTTTTTGTTTTCTTTCACTATATGGTTAATACACTTACTATAACATGCCAAACGAACCCCAACTTGTTTATAATTAATATATATATCCTTATCTAAGTCATTTGGCCGAACCTTAGATTTTTAGGAATAAAATAACAATTAATAATATAATATTTGATTTAAAAACTATTTTGTGTCAATTTTGACACTATTTGATATATGATTTTTGTGAGAGTCATAACAGAATTAAATGTTCGAACCAAGTTAATTAAATTAATATATCATAGTAACCTAGAAAATTAGTGGAATTCATAAAAAGTCTCAAATTACATTTATTTTGGTGTTTATAACATCAATTATGTCAATATTTCATTAATAAGATAATTACTGCATCATCGTTGTGTCATAAATAAATTAATTTATTTAAAGTATAAAAATTACAAATAAAATACCATTATGTAGGAAATCTTTTTATCTTTCTAATGAATATTTATAATCTAAAATCCAACATATATAACCCTATGTAACAATTGTTTTTCTAAAAGATATATTCTTGTATCATTTTTGTATTCATTTTAACTTAATTAAAATAAAGTGTCATTATCACTTACAAGTGGATCAATGGGGTCCCAAAATCGACCCAAAGATGCCCATGGTCGACCATGTATCAACCAATAGGGTTAAGACACGTTTTAGGGTAATTTAATATTATTATAATATTATTTTTTAACCCTTATTTACCGGATTTACCCTTAACCATGGTAAATAAAATATTTACCGCAGTAATTATTCAAAATGTATAAAAATAAAAGTTACCTATTTACACAATTTGAACATCCTGATTCCAAATATGGAATCCATTTTTCTAAATTCAAAACACAGAAGTGGCAGAAATTAATTTAAAATTAATTCCCGCTGTCAAAAAAAAAATCGTGTTTTTAAGAGATAATAACTATCAAAAGATTGACACTTGTTTATGTTCGGTTTAATTGTAACATTGTGTCCAATGACCAACATTATATTAAGTGGTAAAAATATATTCTAAATATACTTTAAAACCACTCAAATTCATAATTTCTCACTATTAAATGTTTTGATTAAAAAAGTTGTTTTTAATTAAAATTTAGTAATTTTCACTATTCATCAAAATATTAAAGTTATCCGAAAAGTACCAAAATTTTACCTTAGGCTAAATTTGATATTCTGAGTCCAAAAATGAAGTCCATTTTGAAAAAATAAAATTTATAAAATTTCAAAAAGTGGTTATTACTATTCATAACGGCTAGTTTTAATAGCATATTGTTATTTAGTGAAACTCGGTATTGCGTACGAAGAAAGCTACCGAGGAAGGTCGCGATTGCGTGTAAAGCAAGCCAAGCAAGTGTTGTGTAGAAAAATATTCCTTTGATGATTTATATAACATAAAAGTCTCGGGTGTTACACCGAACATCCCTTAAACACCCCCCGATAACACCTCTTAGACACCCCATCTGTACCCCCCTTCCCTGCAGACCCCCCCAACACCCCCCGGACATCCCCTCCTAGAAATTTCTATATCCATCAGTACCTTCACTTCAATATGAAAGAATTATAAATGAAAAACTCCTTGAAACTTTTCCAAAAATAGTTTTTGTCTTGCTTAGTCTAAATAATAGACTTCCACCACTTATAAATCAGACCCTCTAGTTGGATGGATACAAAATTAACCGTAAGAGACTTATAAATATAAAGCTGGATAAAAATATCCTCAACCTTCAGTACCAAAACCGATTCATCCAAAGAATCTTTTTACCCAGAAATTATTTTGGGGCTACCATCTTGATTCTGGGGTTCCTAGGTGTGCCTTCAAGATCTATTTATTCAATTATTTTGATTATTTTAGGTGGGAATTTTTATGGGATGCTTTGGTTCTGCTCAGATTTCTGGCTAGGTTCTCATATTATGTTAAAAGATGTGTATCTATCCCAATGTTCTTGGTGAACATTAATGGAAGTATAGATGGTCACATTTTGGGGAAAAGAGGGATCAGAAAAGGGGATCTTCATTCACCTTTCCTTTTTGTTATTTGCACGGAGTTTTTCTCATGTATCCTAGAATGCAGGAGGCTGGGGGCCGGTGCGATGGCTGGTATGGGATGTAGTGGCCGGTGTGGGGGGGAAGGCAGGTGGTAGGGGGATGGTAGGGGGCTAGTGTGGGCTGGAATAGGTAGTAGGTGGTTGGTGTGAGATGGATTGCTGGTGGATGGGGGCCAGTGGGCATGTGGAATGGGCTAGTGCAGGCTGGGATGTATGATGTCGGGGGCGGGGTGAAGGATGGAACTGGTGGATGGGGATGTTTTGTAGGTGGAAGAGGGCTATCATGCGTGTTTTTCAGGAGGATGGTGGTGGTGGCTGGTGTGGTGGCTAGTGAGGGATGGATTGTAAGTGGGTGGGGGCTGGTGAAGGCTCGAATGCAGGTGGAAGGGGGCCGGAATGCTGGTGGAAGGGGTTGGTTGTAGGTGATGGGGTGATGGTGTGGGATGATTTTATGGTGGTAGGGGGTTGTTGCGGGCTGGAATGCTGGTGTTAGCAGGATAAAATGAAATTTGAAGGGGGCTGGTGTTGGATAAATGTGGTTGAAGTAGGGAAAAATCACAGCATTACCGTGGCCTGACAGCGGAGTGACCGCGGCCTGACCGTGGTGTGACGGCGGTGTTACCATGGAATGACCGCAGCGTGACCTCGGCATGACAGCGTCGTGACCGCTGGGTGTTGGCCCAGTCCAGTGACATTTGAAGGGCATCATCTTTCGACTAGGAGTGAAGGGAGCGGGAGGAGGTGGGAAAACATTCTAGTCGTCACCCCGCCAGCATAAATTGTGTTTAGTTAGTCTCATCATTGATCACAAGACTAATGGAATACTATAAATGCAAACCACTTCAGGGTGTCATCCTGGAGCATGGAAAAATCATAGCATTACCGTGGTGTGACTGCGGCGTGACTGTGGTGTGACCACTACGTGACTACGGCGTGACCGCGGCGTGTTGGCTCGGTCCAACGACATGCCCGAGGTAGTATCTTCCAGCCAAGAGTGAAGGGAGCAGGAGGAGGCAGGTCAACATTCTGGTCATCGCCCCATCACCCGAAATTGTTATCCGTAACTCTCAATATTGATCACAAGACTCATGGAATACTATCACTGTGAATTGTCATGGGGTGTCTCAAGAGTGATCACAAGACTCATGGAATACTATCACAGAAATTGTGACCGTGGCATGACCGCGACATGTTGGCCCGGTCTAGAAACATCCATGGGGCAGCATCTTCCGGCCAAAAGCGAAGGGAGCGGGAGGAGGCATGGAAACATTCCAGTCGTTGCCCCACCAGTAGAAATTATGATTAGTCAGTCTCAACATTGATCACAAGAATCATGGAATACTATCACTGTGAATCAGAATAGGGTGTCATCCTGGAGCAGGGCCAAATCACGGAATTACCACGGCGTGATCATGGCTTTACTACAACGTGACCGCGGCGTGACCACAGCGTGACCGCATCGTGACCGCGGCGTGTTGGCCCAGTCTAACGACATCTGCGGGGAAAAATCTTCCATCTAGGAGTGAAGGGAGCGGGAGGAGGTGGGCCAACATTCTGACCATCGCCCCACCGGAAAATGATAGAACATATCAACTATTTGATATTCCATAACAATGGATCACCAGAGAAGGTTATAGCGAGCGACACAATGATGCAATTTCTAAAGCTCAACAAAATTGAGGAAAAGAATAATACACCCTACACAAACCATTTAAAAATTCATTCACGTTGCCTAAACATGGGAATTTTATTTATAATATTCAAAGTGTGAAAAGGAAAGTGTCCTGGTCAAGGAATATGCCTACTCGTTAAATTTCATTTGAGTTAAACGAGTATGATAAAAAAATTATATTATTCAATGAAAAAAAAACTAACTAGCCACAAAACAAACACCAACAAGAGGTATATGAAAGACTCAAACCAAATCTAATCATGATACAAATAATTACCACTAATCATTGGTTTAGAAGACAGCGCACCTCCATTGGATGGGTTTTATTATAAAATCATGGCATTTCATTATCACATAATTCATTTAATTATATTTAACATTTATTCTAAAACTCATTCAGAAAAAATAAAATGCAATAATATAAGGAACTAGAACAACATAACTATCACAGTGAGATTTCATAGATAGTGCACCTTGTTGGGGGGGGGGGGGGTTTAATTATAAATACAAGACTTTATTTATCAAGTGAAACAATTGTTTTAAAGAACACTTATTCAAGATATGAAATTCAATATAATTAATCATAATTAAGAAAGAAGCTAAATTAAATTTAAACATTCTTGAATTAAAGTGGCTAGAAGAGGGATCCAACCTCAAGGTGGAACCAAACCGTCCACTTTAGATCTTGGTTCTTTCTAACTAAAAGTTTCTGCTCCCCCACTGGGAATCCGCACCTTCACACACATGCAAGGACACTTAGCCCCTTTGCACACACCAGCATGGCCATGAGAATGTGCAAGGGAATCCTTGCACATATGCATATATGCATATAACAATCTCCACTCACCTGTGTATGAATTTATATATATACATGGGCACACATATACCCATACGTGCATAATCACTACAATGGTTGACCATACACAAAACAGGGGAACCCACATACATATACTTTCTTACCTATGCACACACAAGCAATTCACCCTTAACTTGGATACGCGAAAACAACGAGCATGGATCAACGCACTACACAACAGATATTAGGAAAATTAAAACCCATAAAGGATTCTACATAACTAGTGAGAAACCAACCAACGACATTAAATCATTACCTCGATTAGGAGAACCAAATCAACCCTAACCAACACAAAATTATCCAACGCGCTATTCAAAAAATAATATGGATTCAAAAACACTGAAATCCGCTAATACATGAGGTGAGAGAAAATATTAAAATAGTTTTCATTATATAACACTTTATAATTTAATAAAATATGGTTACCCATTAAACTTCCCAATGCCCACTGCCCCTACCCCCCCTCCACCCTGCCCCCCTCCACCCATCGCCTGCCCCTTCCCCTACACCCTGCTCTACAGATATCTCCCCTGCCCCCTATCCCCTTCCCCCTGCCCCCCATCCACCCTCCCCCTACCCCCTTCCCCCTGCTCCCTACCCCCTACCCTACATACCTGCCCCCTGCCCCCCTCCACCTTGCCCTCTACCCCATGTCCCCTCTACCTAGAACCCAAGCCTACACATCCCCCCCTGCACAGCCCCCCAGCCCCTATCTTGCTCCACCCCCTAGCACGCACCACCCCCTAGCCTGCATTAGCCCCCCTAGCCTGCACAACCCCTGTGAGTCAAAAAAATCTTTGGAGATGCATGTGGTGTCTCAAATCAGAGGAGTAAGGATTAAAATGGGAAATATAAATTAAATAATTTCAACCAAGATATATAAGAATAAACTACCACAAGAGGATACATATATATATATATTCTTACATGCACAAGCATAGGCTATGTTTTGTTTCTAGTTCTCTGCATAGAATGCATCCCTATCCACAGACATTGCCTATCACGATAAAGCATACACACACAAAAATCCAGTTCTTGTGAAGACATTGAGACAAATAAAATCTCATAAATATATATTTGGAATGAGTTATACTAATAAAAGGATTAGATGAATGCATGGGGAGGAAGCTATTTCAAAAGGACCATCAGCATTTGAGAAATAATATTGGAAAAATGAGGTCCAATGGCAATGTACTCCAAAATCTTGTACTAAAAATAATAGCATTGTGGTTATCAAATGAAAGGACCAAAAGTAGCATTGCGTTGAAATTTATTATAATTACCTCACAATGTCATCAACGATTATGATGCTTAATTGTGACTTATAGGCATCCTCAAATACCTGAAAAGAATAGGTGAAAAAAATGACTAAAAGTATCCTGTATACAAGTTGAAAACTCAATAAGAATAAAACAATGGATGGATGGGTGTACCATAGGTGAATCTATTAATTCATTAAGCATGTTTTTGTTGAGTGGGAGAGCAGGTTTGGAACTAGCGGGGGGCTCTGATCTCCCTTATAAAGTGAACATCTATTTTTCTGATGCTAGGGAGGCTGTGGAATTTATTTTTAAGAAGAAGCTGAAGGAGGCTCAATAACCACATGAGTTTATATACTACTCAGACCCCCTGCCCCTCCCCCTGCACAACCCCCCCTGCAGACCCCCCTTGCCCCCCTACAGACCCTCCTAGACACCCCTCCCCCTGCCAGTCCCCCCATGTAGGGTCATTTATATTTCCTGTTTATTGTGGAACCATGGATTTTGATCATCCTTGGCCATTTTTATTATTAGTATGATTTATTTCTACTCATAGTGGTTGACCAGTGTATTGATAACCCTCCACTGCATGATCCTTATAAGGGAAATCCGTTGAGGGTGATAGTAGTCATTTCATCAAAATAGATGTATGAAATTTTCATTTTTGGGTGGTCATGGGTTTTAGTAGAATCATGGGAACTTAATCGATCCCTATACCGATTAGCAATGGTTGGAGAACCTCACTATCAAATATATTGCTTGGAATTCTATAGTATAATTTGAATCAAAATTTGACTAATTTTTTGTGATTATGATGACTAATATGCCCTATGTTACTCATTATATCATTTTTAAGGATACTAAATTATTAACGGGTTCACCAATCCCTGATTTTGATGCCCAATTATACTCATCCTCTATAGGCTAGTCACCTGAGGTATTTTAGGCTCATCACTTAATGAACACTAGGTTCATCACCCAAGGAATTCCATTCTCATTGCATGAGAAAGGATTGGATTATGATGCATTAGGAAAGGTGAATCATCATATTATTATCACATAATAAATCTTATACTTTTCAATAATGCATGTTCCGACATCTCTATAAGTATAAGATCACATCACCAGTAAAATGGATTCCCATGACATCAAGAGAATTATTTCCCATGTAATAACCAAAGATTCAAATTCCTAAAACATGTGTACTCACACTTCATTGATCCATATTCATACTCAAAAAATATTCTATTCAAAATTAAAATCATTTCATATTTAAGGGATCTAATTATGAGGGAGAGTGCTCCTTGGTTCTGAAATATTTATCAGTATAATCCTATGAATCATTAATATAAGTATAATAAATTTATTAATAATTATTTTTAGGTTTCCTGCAGAATATATGTGAACATTATCAATGGCTAAATTCACATTGTTCCTTGAAAAAGATAGTGGTTATTTGAAAATCATTTTTTTAAAACAATAAAGCAATTATGGAAATATGATTTTAAAACAATCAGGCAATTATATAATTAAAATTAATGGTTTAGGCAGAGGGAACCTACCTCAACCTCAAGACTCGTAGCTTTTGAAGATGACAACTTGAATCATCCTTTTTTCTGCTTACAGTCATATGCAACTTCACATATATATAAGGACACCTAGCCCCTATGTACATATTTTCATTGACAAATATGAATAAGGGGGTCCTTAGATATATGTCTATACATGCATATACCACTTTAAACATACACATATATAAGCATTTTTCATATGAGTTAGATTGGTATAGAATATTCTAAAACATGTTCCTCAATTTTTCGACACATTCTAAGAATATTGAAAATGAAAATTTATACCTCCCTACACACGAGTCTTATCTATGTAGGGAATATCATATTTAGGGAATAAAAAATCTTGGATGGTGTAATTACCCTAATAACTATTAGTAAAATCCATTTATCCTAAAAAACTATTTTAATTTGGGCTTATAAGGCCCTAAACATCTAAATTTTAGAGTATTTATCATGTTACCATTATTATAATCATATCATTCTAATATTTAGAAATTATGACATGAAAATATGTATAATCCATTATTCCTTTTAAAATTTCAATGGAATGTTTTAAAAAAGGGATAAATGATTGAGAGCATAAAATATTCCATTAATTGAAAAAAAATATGGTGGATTATCCACATCCTAGAGTCTTTATTGACCTCATTAGGAAATGAAATGGAAATGATGTGACTATAGTGAAATTCTACCTACCTGATTCAATAGATCTTCTAATTTCTATCAAAAGGTGTAAAGAGTCTACTCGAGATTGGTTATATGAGTAGCTCCATATTTTGATAGTTTATGATTTTTTGTAAAAATGGTGTTTAGCTCTTGTATTTTATATTTTATGAATTCTAGACCTATGTTTTTTTATGAGATTTGTGCCTTTATTCTGTCAATGCGAGCCACATATTCATGCATCTCTGCAGTCTGTATAGAAATAATATCATGATATTTCACATCCTCTATAGTTAAGAGATTTAAATAAGTAGTTTTATCCTTTAAATATAATGTATGGTGGTTGTAAAAATAAACTTGATGAGATCATATTCATGGGTGGCTAAATCCTCTCAATAAATGAGAACATTATGAACAAGGACGTGCCAATGTCGATAATAAAACACACCTAAACCTAGGCCAAGGAACGTTGTTGAAGGTTGTCAACTTTATCAGAAATTTTCTATAGAGGATTATATATGATGATATTTTAATCCTTGAACAAAGCACACTTTTGTTAAACCTGATGCTAGATGACAATATTGGGAACCAGAATCTTTTCACCTTCCACTGTTAGTATATACTCTAGAATTTTATTTTTCATGGACATATCTTCTTTAAATTTTGTCATAGTTGTAAGAAATTTTTCCATCATTGCATCTTGTTTAACTTTAGGGATTGAACATGATAGTTTAGCATTGATCAGATGAATACCTAACACTATTCCAATGGGACAAATGCAATTAGGTCTTCCAACACTAGTAGTCAAACATGTGGAGTCTTCACCAATCTCAAAAAAAATATCATGCGGATGAAACACCCTCAAAACTATTATAATGTTGGGATATAATAATATTCCCCCCAATAAATTGTAAGGATAGTATTACATGAAAAGATATTTGAGAATCCAATTTTTTAAACACCATAACATGGAATAACCCCATGAAAATTTATTTGGACCATTCTCAAGATGTAATGAAATTTTTATGTCAGAATCCCCATGCATCATCATCGACCACATTTCATAAAGGAAAAATGGGTTATATTATCTCTATATATTTATCAGATGTAAATACGTAACCTGTTTTAAACGACCAAATTATCACGAGAACCTATAAGGATTAAAAAGATCTAAAATTGTTACTCCATCTATAAAATCATCAAAAATCCTATCTCACAACAAGATAATGTATGAAATTTATTCTAGATTACCTCTATCATTATCTACCACCACACCAAAATGTGTTGAATAAGAAATGAACCCAAAATGGGAAACATCCTTTAATAATTAAATTGGACCATCGAGTCATTAATTTTAAAAGAACAAGACCATATACCATAGATTCGTAGTTCACTCCACATCAAGAATTATTTTCAGATTCAAGAAAGAACAGAATAAATCAATGAAATTTTCAAATACCATGATGATATGGTGTGGGGGGTGTCGACCTCGGCATCCGGGGTGTTGAGGGTTGTGGGGGAGAGCCGTCGGGAAGGAATGGAGGAGGTGGGGAGGCTTCTCAGAGCTTCTTTTCTAGAGGAGGAGGATCGTGGGGAGGAGGGATGCTGTGAGGAGTTTTTGTGGGTATTGAGGGTTGTTGGTGAGGAGGCGTTGGGGAGGAGGAATCAGGGAGGGGTTGGGAAGGAAGATAAGAGTTGTGGAGGCTACTCAGAGAAACTTCTCTAGATGAGGAGGGTCGCAGCGAGGAGGCGTCGAGGTGGGCATCGAGCTGTTGAGGGGTTTTCTGGAGGATGGATCAGGTGGAAGGAAGAATAAATGAATGGTTCAGGGTATTCATCCACGAAGGCGTGCCTAATTATGGGGGTGTAGCAATTTATTTTTTAATATGTGGATTTATGGGCGTGGCTATAGCTCAATTTCCTAGTAGTATATATATATAGACACACACACACACACACACACATTATAGAAGTATATATGTATTCATATATTTGTGTTTTAAATAAAATGGACAATAATTTTTATTTAGATAAGGATTATATACTGAGAAATATATTTTATATGTAAATATGTTTAATTATTTAATTATAAAAATAAATTTTTATGTGTGAATATATAAAAAATATGAATATATTATTATATATTTGGTTATAAATTACAATAAATTATTAAAAATGATAAAAAATAATAGCCAAAATAATAATATGAATTTAATACTTATGAATAAATTCAGTCCCCGCTGAAAAATCAAAAAACAACCCTCATAAATGCAGCTAAAATTCCATAGAATATTAATCAAAATTCGGTATCCCGACTAAAAACTCTGTTTTGGAGGGATTTTGGGTCTTTTTGTTCCTAAAAATTTTTTATTGAGGGTTTTCTTATGTCACCAGTATGTAGAGCTAGTCGTAATCTTCGATTTGATATGTAGTAGATCTCAAACGGACACCCAAATCAAAATTTATTTTCGTTTGAAGATTGAGTTATGTTTGACATTTATTTTAGAACTTTTTTAATTATATTTATTTTTTGTGTCTTCAAATTATTATTAAATGATTATTACATGATAATAATTATTAAATTATAAATTAATAATATGTTTTAATTAATTTTATAAGCCACTTTTACTGAACATATTATATATTAGGTGTAAATGTATATCTATACTTATTTAATTTTATTTAAAAAATATAAATTATATTTATATCAATATCAATATATTTATATATATTTATATATTATATTTTATAATAATTTTTTGTTTATGGTTTTTTATTTTTTTGGTGAACATTCTTATCTGAATAGGTTGGGAAAACCCCTCTATTAAGAATAGCAAAATCCCTTATATGCTGGATTGAGATAGAACACATTGCATGACTGAATCTCCAAACACAACATGTCCCAAAAAAAGACATGGAAATTGTAAAAGGAAGTAAATCTAATTATCCCCAAGTCAAATCCATATAGCTTGAAATACAAAGGTAGAGAAACCTATAATTAGATTTGTTTGAGATACCCCATAATATCTATAAATCCATTTGAACACCAACCTAGAAACCCAAACCATAGCTTCCATTTGGAACTATGTGGAAGATCATCATGATGGACGGATCTGCTGATAATGGAGACGATCTGGATGTAAAAACAGCATCCCCAACTGAAGCAGGTTCTTCCTCTCAATTCATCGACCCATTCATCGACTAAGGTTTGACCCTCGTTATTATCCCTCACCATCGCACATAGGTTTGAGTCTTTCCTTTAGTCACTATGATGACCAGAGGCCTTCTTTCTCCACTAGCCCTAGTGCTTTCCTACCAACCCCCACCACCAAGGAGTTCAGATCTTGCCATTGACCCCTAAATTAAGTTTACAATAATTTGTTTTATCTTCAGGTATTTGAAATTAATATATATGCATATTGTTTCAATACTTTATAAAAATGATCCATAAGTCATTTGTGATGTGTAAGAATCTTCCCCACCTCAATCTGATGCATGGGGTGAGCGGTATGACTCCACTATTGTAGATACTGCCATTAACTGCTCGCAAAATGGGCATTTAGAGTGTTAAAAGGCATTATTATCCTCATAAAAATTAAAAGGGGTCATTTTTATCATCCCTAAAAAACTGCTAATAAAGGACCCTTTTATCAGTGCTAAAACAATTACGGATTATAGGGACCTTTATCGATGCTTTTTTACCACAGTCTACAGTCATAAAAAATAAATTTTTTTCTATAAATTGAAGGTTGGGACCTCCCCCTTTTATCTATACTCGATCCCCCCTTTTAATGGTGCTTTTCTAGCATCACACCACTTCAATGGCTTGGAATCTCCCCCCCCCCCCACCATTTAACAGTAATAGGGACCTATATTGCCCACCCGCGCACACCCCTTAGTTGGGATTAAAAACTAAGACCCCCCTCATAATCTCGATTATTTTCTACTCCCATATTTTATTTTATTTTGTATTTTATGATATATCTATATATTTATATTTATTTCCTTATATTTTTTATCAATATATTTATATATATAGATTTATATATATATTTAAATACATAACTAAAATATGTGTCTGTGTGTGTGTGTGGGTTTATAAATATATACATATATATATATATATACATTTGGTTGTGCATATATAAATATAATTTTACATATTTGTATTTAGTTAAATATATTATATGTTAATATTTATATACATTAATTATAATATATAGATAAATATATATCTGTTTGTCAATGCACATAGAAATATATTTATACACATACATACATTATATATATAGTAATTGTATATATGTATATATATATAAATATTTATTTTAAATAAAATGAATATTATTTTTTATTTAGATAAGGTTTATATAATTAGAAATATTCATTATATATAAATATGATTACATATATATTTATAAAATTAAATTTTTATGTGTGAATATATACAAAATATGTATATAGTTTTATATATTTTATTATAAATAAACCTAAAGTATGAAAAATAATTAAATTTAATAACATTAGTAACAAAATGAATGTAATACTTGTGAATAAATACATTCCCCACAGAAAATGGGGAAAAGACCCCCCTTAAAATAGGTTAAAAATAGATTTAATGTTAAAAAATTAGGAAGCACCGACTAAAAACTCAGTTTTAAATCCCTTCTAGGGACTTTTTGGGCCTCAAAAGTCATAATAGAGTATTCCCCCATCATTAGTGTATATATATTGGAACAAGATTATATTTTATATGTGGTAGAGCTCAAACAGACACTCGAATAGAATGTTATGAACTTTTGAAATCCAAGTTTCGTTTTCAAATTATTTTGGATATTTTAATAATTTTTTTTATTTTTTGTGTCTTAAAATTGTTAATAAATTATAGTTACTCAATAATAAATAGAAATTTATTAATTAATAAATTTTTTTTAATAATTTTTAAGCCATTTTCACTAATTGTCTTATATTTTATGTGTAAATTTATATTTAGAAATAATAAAAATATATTTAAAAAATATATATTATTTTTAAGGAAATATAATTTTTTTTAACATACCATTTATCAGTTCTAGGAAAAAAACTCTAATAAATCCCCCCTTTATCAATTCTACTAAAAAAACACTGATATTGGGATTCCTGTTAATAGCCTTAAAAATAGTGATAAAGTGGGACCTTTATCATTACTAAAAAACACAAATTAAGGGGTTACTATTAATAGCCTTTTTAGCGCTGTTAAAAGAATCTTTTATGATTAGTTTTTTTAGCACTGATAAAGGTACCCCCATTATCAACGCATTAATTAGCGTTGTTAAAGGGCAGCCTTGGGTAAAGTGGTTTTTGTGGTAGTGATCCATGTGTATTCTATGATTTACAAATGGCATTTTAAAAATATAGTCGTTCATATTTATGTTTAATTTGTTTCTTTATAGTATTATTAAAAAATTGTGTTCTTATATAGGTGAATTCTTTTTCTTGGTTTGGGGTGGATTTTTAATAACTAATAAAATGATTAGGATATTTTTAGAGGGGGTCTTAGGTTCCAAATACAATTAAACATTGATGTTTTTAAATGTCATAGATAGTAAATGAAAATGTAATTATACAAAATATTGTTTGAAATGTATATAATTTGATTTTTTGTATTATTAATGTAAATTTTATTTCAATTAAATTATGAATTTTCATATAGGTTCATTTTTATACAGGTGTATTTGGCGCAATGTGTTCTTATTCAAACAACACATTGCAATAGTAGGTCAGTTATCAGTGTTAATGTAAATAATGATAATGGGGTCCTTCTTTTAATGATGCTGACAACGATAATGTTTTTTAGCACCATTAAATCTCTCTGCAAAGTGTTAAAAGGTCTATCTTTGGTTGTGGAAATTCAATTTTTTGTAGTGACAATGATATCCTTATACTAGAATAAAATGAAAAGGATTTGAAAACATTGTGGTTATAAAACTAATAAGTACTCATTGCATCACTAGATGAGGGAGGAGGGGAATTCATGATATAATGGGATTACAACCATATATCACCCTGTATTTCATGCAAGAGTAATGACCAGTTGTTTAAATAACAAATAATTATTTTTAAATTTATGAAAATTAAAAACAAAATTCAAATTTTCAATTACTTGTTTATAGAGTAAAAAACAAGTACAAAACTGTTTCTCATAAGGATATATTCATCCAAAATTATCTTTCAATTTAAAAAATATCAATTTTTATTAAAAAATATAAAAACTAAATTTTCATTATCAAAGTCCAATAAATATTTTTATATAAATAAGATATTCACTTAAAAATAATTATTTTTCCTACGAATAAAATAATAAACTAAATTTCAAGTTATGAAAAATTAATAAAAAATCTCTTTTCCATAAGAAGTAATAAAAAAATATATATTCCAAATTAAAAAATATTTTATAAAAAATATATATATATCCTATAAAATTTAAAAAATATCCAAATTTTCAACATAAAAAATTAATGAAAATAAATTATTTTATTTTAGAAAAAATAATTAAATATTTTTTCTGTTTATGAAGTATTTAGAAATAAAAAATTAATTTTATTCTTTTATATTAAGATAAGTTAAAATTTAACCTTTTTCTAAATGATCCCATTTTAAATATAAAATATCAAAAAATCCCCCTTTTCCTTTCACCAAAAATGAAAAAATTTAATTAGAAAACATAATGTTAAAAGTTAAAATTCAGCATTTTTCCTTTAAATTTACTTTAGAAGAATGGTTAACTATTTAGTTTTTAACAAATGATATTTTTTAAAAAAGTATGTTTAATTGAGGTAGATTTATTTTTAAATTGTCATTGATTGATTTTATTTTACGGGAATTTTAGTTTTTAAAATAAAAAAAACTATGATTTATTTAGTGAAAGGGGGATATTATATTTTCAATAAACAATGTTTTTTCTAGGATTTTTTAAAGGATGTATTTTTTATTATATTTTAAAAATGTAGTAATGATCCATATTTTCATTCACATTAATTTCATTTTAAATAATGAGTTATCATTGAATTTTTTAACAGGAAAAATTGGAGTTGATTTTTTGATATGGGATAAGTCAATATATTTTTACTAAACCGGGTCCTGGCATGTTTGAACGATGTTCATAGAAGCCACAATGCTAGTCAAAAAATAATCTATATGTTATTGCATAAATATTTTAACATTATTTAAGAAATATAGTTTTATTACTTATAGTAATATAAATTAATTTTGATGTACATGATATGTCATATATTATATGAAATTAATATTATGTTTTTGGAAGAATTAGAAAATATTAAAAGGAAATTTTTGTATCCAAAATGATGTTAAAAATACTAATATAACAAAGTAATTACATACATAAATTAGTTTTAGTTACATGTTTAATGTCAAAATAATAAATGATGTCAACATCGATGTTTAAGATGTTTCTTTATGTCACATCCACGCATATGAATATATATCTACACCATAGGTCTTGTGTGTGGGGAATCTGAATGGACAACTACATGCCTGTGCAAATGTTATTGGGACATCTTAACCCCAATCCAGGAGGCCAGGGTTTCCCTCATACACATATTTATCACACTAGACCCCCTCATAATTGATGCATGATAACCCAATAATCTCTCCTTAAAACCACAAGGGCGATGAACAAACTAGATTTTTTGGTGGTCCAGAAATTCAAAGTGCTAGAATGCTACTCTACAAAAATCACTACTAAAAAACATAGTGTTCTTTAAAAGACCTCTATAATTGATAAAAAAGTGTTGATAGTCTAGGATCTATTAAAATTTGGGCCTTTTATTAGCGCTCATATAAGAGATTCTAAATTTTCCTTTTATCAGCACTAAAAAGAGATGATAAAATTAAAAAAAATATTAATTTTTTTTTGTAAATTAGAGGGTATAGAACTCTTTTTATTAGTTCTCTTTCAACGATGATAGGAAGCCCCGCCCATGCACACCACTTCCACCCATTTAATAGTGTTATGCGCACATCCCCCACCCATTAAAAACGTTAGTCACCCCCTTCACCCACCTATGCACCCCTGCCTCCTCTTGGATTTGAACCCGAGATCTCTCCCTTGAGCTTCTTCACCATTACCAGTCACACATCTTGTTTGGTTCTCCCTTTAATGATATATCTTTTTAAAACACACCCACTACACTTATATAGTACCATCATCCTTTATTTTTTCGATACACAAATCTTTTATTCATAACACTATTAAATATGAGGAAATACCCAACCCTATTTATTGAATGTTAATTCATTTAATAACTGAATATTAGAAAGATAGTAAAACTACCAAATTTATTTATCTATTTTGAAGATTTTTCATATTAAATTTAAAAATGAAATCTAAATTCTAATCTAATTAAAATTATTATTGTTAATTGAATAATAATTTTTTTGAAATGTTAATAAAATAGTAAAATTTATTTGTTTTCTATGATATCAATTGCTATTCGATTTATAAATAAATTTTAAAATAAAAAATAATAGATGTCTCTTTAATTAAGCCGGATTGGGAAGTTAAAAGTGTGTTTAAAAATATAATAGAATATATTTATAAATAGTTTTTTAAAAAATAAATGGGTTGTAAATGGATTTGAGTTTGAAAAAATTAAATGAGTTAGGATTCGATTATGCCAAATTTCATGCATACATGATATGTTGACATCCCTAATGATGGGTGATTTTTAATGAACATTTAACCCTAATTATCAAAGTCTTGGATTTTAATAATTTTAATGAATTTTAATTTAATAATGTAGAATTGATTTTTAGAATATTTGACTCGCGTATAATATTTAATGTTGTTTTTAATTCAATAATCTATCATTGACTCGTATCAACCATTATACAACATTTAGTATATATATATATATCTATATATTTGCAATCTTTGGATTTTTATTCTAACTATTCATAAATGGATATATAATTTTTTAGATATTACCCCCATGGGGTGGGAAAAGAGGTGGTCAACAGAACTACTATTTGGAAACCGAATAAAAAAGAACCAAAAGGTTATACTAAAATGAGTAATGGTTATTAAATATTTTATTTGGTTAACTGATTTTTTTTTCTTGATTATTAATTCTAATTACCAAAAACTCATAAAATAACTGAATTTATAATTTTTTATTTCTTTATTAATTTAATATTCTAAATAACTTCTAACACATAATATAAAAATAATGCATTTTTATTTATAAATTTATATTTGTTTTCAAATAATTTGTTTGTTTATAAAATTTATGAATTTATATATAATTTTGAGTTTTTGTTCGACATAATTCGGGTAGATTTTTTTTTAAATTTAAGGTTTTTTAGTAGGATTTATCCAATGATAAAACATTGTACAATGGTCTGTCCACCCGATAAAAATAATGTTTATCTTAGTACCAGTTCATAAAAAATAAAAAAAATAAAATTTAGTGATATATAATTCACATATTATAATTTATATTGTTAATTACTATATATATTAAAGATATAATAAGTCATACTTCTAATTTTATTATTATTTAATATATTGAAAATATTAAATTATTAATAAATTAAAATTTTAAATGTTTATTAATAATTTTATTATAAATTCTTAATTACAATGTTATTTATCTATCATTGTAAATTATATTAAAAATTACTGAATATTTTAAAGATATTATTAGTTATTAATTTTCTTAACTATTTAACTAATTGTTAATAATTATATCTTTAAACTAAAATAGGCCTTTTATATTGAAAACACAAACTTGGAGTCATATCAATCACATCATATGTCCAATTGACATTTATTCAATTCCTACACAACATAAAAGAGTTATGTAACCACTACTAGAAAATCATCGTTTAGAGGTTGTTATTTTTTTTGATTTGGTGGCAGTTTACACCGCCACTGAAGTTGATGTCGGCTTCCAATATGCGTCAGATCCTCCCATTCACTACCACGGATCGAAGAAAGGGATGTGTCAGTTTTTATCAGTACTAGAAGAAAGCACTGATAGGGGGGGCATTATCACTGCTAGCTAAAAGTGCTGATAATTCTTTCGATTATATCTTCTAAATAATGGTTGATAAAGGTGTACCCTTTATCAACACATTCTTTATCACTGATAAAGGGGGCCATTTGTTTCACCAAAAAAAAAAACAATCCTCAAACCCTGAATATCAACCAAAGGAAATGTACATAATTATGGAGAAAAATATGAAATCCATCAATTAGACCCCCAATTATTCCCAAAATTAGCCAAAAAATGAACTGCTTAATTGCCCTCTGTCCATGAAAAGGGATAACAATAAGAATAGAACAAAGGAACCAAATATCTAATGATGTCGATAATGTAACCATAGTCTTGGATGCCACATGTATCCTCGTTCAGTGCATTGATAATAACGTGACAATCAGATTCGACCATAACATCCTTCCAGACAAAAGACAAGATGAGTTGCATACACATCCAAATTACCATGGTCTCTGCCACATGAGGAGACTATCCCGCATTGTCCGAGGAATGATGAGCCGCAATAAGAGAGACAATGTGATCCCAAAGGATTTTCATAAGGCCAACAAAACCATCCATAGGGGTCGCTACATCAGTATTAAGTATGAGAACACCCACAGGGGGGGGAGAGCCATCTGACAGGAAGGGAATGAGAAGTTGAAGGTGGACGAGCCTCTTCAATATCCATCCACTCCGAGCCCCAATTTTGAATCATTGAAGGCAAGACCCTGTCGTCTTTAACAATGATCTTGAAAATGAAAGCATTTTGGTGAAACCATATAATCCAAACACAATTCTATTATTAGCGCTGATAATTTTTTTTAATAAATAATATTATTAATTTATAAAAATTTATTATATTTATATTAAAAAAAAATTTTAATTGAATAAAATAAATAAAAAACACATGTTGATAATTAATATATATATTTTTATAATTAATATATATATATATATATAATGTTTTGAAAAAGTATTTATAAGTTATAATTAAATAATTATATATTTAAATAATTATATGATTATAATTAATTTTTAAATAATAAATATATTTATTATATTTAAAAGTTTTATAAATATATATAAATAATTTTAAAATATATATATTTATAATTATAATTATAATGAAATAGATATATATTAAAATAAATTTATGTTTCTAATGAATTTGTTCAATAAATATGTTGATGCGTGAGTATAATTGACATACAAATATGTTATTAACTCATCACGATTGTTCATTTATACATTACAAATGTAAAAACTCACATGAATAGAGTTTTGACATCAGTTAGTGGATAACCGATGTTAAAACCATGTCAGTGAGTGTTTTAATGTCGCTTACGCAATAAGCAATGTCAAAATGTGGGTTTCAACATTAGTTATCAAATAATTGTTCATCCCCCTCCTGTCAGATGGCTTCATCCCCCTCGGGGTATTTTCAAACTTAATACTGATAGGGAAATTTCTGGTGATGGATCAGTTGACCTTAGGGCAATTCTTAAGCACCATGTAGTCTCTATCATTGTGTCTCGCCGTTCCTCAGAAATTTCATGTTGGTTTCCTCCCATAGTATTGGGAATGACTATCTGGAAAGGTATGCAATTCATTTCATCTCTCGGCTGGAAGGATATTATTGTCTAATATGATTTTCAAGTTATTATCAACATGCTGGAGGAGGATGAAGGTGTCCACTAATTCGTTGGGTCTATTATCAATATCATCATATCATTGGTGTTGTTATTCTATTCTTGTTGTTCTTCCTATTTTGGGAGAGGACAATCGTATGACTCATTTTATAGCTACTTTTCGGAGTTGTTGAGGGTCAAATTATGGTGCAGTTGATTCATACACATCCCAAATAACTCATGGATGATTTTCCAACAATATCAAAATAATCCGAATTCATTTTCTCATTTTTTTAGTTGTTCAATTATCCATTTTCCTAAAATTATTGTATATTTTAAATAATAAAGAAGAACTTGTAGTCATACCGGTCACAATATGCCTCATATTGAGGTGAAAAATAATCCTTGTCATCCAAAATGACTCATGTATTTTTACCCAAATGTATCAAAGCATTCCGAATGTGTTTGCTCATTTTTTAGTATGTCACTTGTTCCTTTTTACTAAAATTTACGTCCCTTTTCAATAAAACGATGGACTTAGAGTCATACATGTCACACCATGTGTCAGATTGAGGTAAGGATAATTTCTAAACATCCAAAATTAATTTTGTATAGTTTTACTAAAGTATCAAAACAATACAAATATTTTTTTCTTTTTTTTTAGTATGTCACTTGCCTTTTTTAGAAAAAATTCATTTTAAACTAGAAACACACACTTTGACTAATACCAATCACATAGAGTATTAGTTTAAAATGAGAACAATTCATATACATAAAAATGATTTATGAATTGATTAATAAATTATTAAGACCATCTGAGTGTGTTTTCTCAGGTTTTAGTGAGTGATGTATTTTGAAGTAAAATGTCGATTTTAAACAGATAACAGACACATTGAGTCATACTGGTCACACTGTTTTTTGGATTGAGGTGTAGCTGATTCATACATATCTTAAATGACTTATAGATCATTATACTAAAGTATAAACCCAATTTTAATTCTTTTTTTGGTTATGTGTTTTGAGTTTTATATTGTACTAAAATTGTGATCAATTTTAAATAAAATGACACACTTAGAGTCATACCGATCATGTCATAAGTCAGATTTAGGTGTTGTTGATTCCAATATGTCCAAAAGTATTATAATAATCCTAAATTAAAAGTAATACTCTAGTATAATAAAATAATCTTATGTTATTAATACAAAAAATAAATAAATAAAACATAAATATGAAATAGTCCATTACTTCTATAGAAGTCACATATTCATAACATTGGTGTACATTCTATGATCAGGTATGATTCCCATTTGTTTCTATGAAAATTTATATCGTTTTATGAATAATATTTTTTGAATGTAATAATATTACTTGAAAAATATAAATACGCAAAGGAATAAAAATATTTTAAATAAAGTAGTAATTAACATTGAAAATACCTATTAGGGGATGTATGTTTTTTTGATGGAATATGATCTCCCTCATAAATTTACAAACATTATAACCATAATAATTTCAATATGATTATTTTAGACACTGTAGAAAAATTAAGGAAAATAAGTAAATTTTTTTATTTTTTTGGATAGCTAACTCTTATTATATATACCTTGATAATAATCCAGTTGTAGATCTTGTTGGGGTCCTTGTGTGTAATGCTTGTCCTCATTCCATGATATAGACGATATTTACACACCACCCTATATTAAAAAAAATCCTAATTAAAATATAATATAAATATATAACTTGATACTTAGATCTAAAATGTTGTGTGTAGTGTATTAAAAATTAAAAAACGTTATCATGTGTGGTCGGTTTGTTGGTAATCTATGTAGTAAATCCATGAAATAAATATTTAAAGTATCCAAATAGATCATAATAAGAAATCAGGGTTTCTTAAAAATAAAAAAAAACCAATAAGTAATGAAGGAAATGAAAAATATATTAAATATGATTAAATTGCATCGGTTTATCCTGAAATCATTTGTATTAAGGAAATTATTTCATCCCCAAGCTTTCTTTAAAACGATATACCAATGTTTTCCAGTCTTTAAACTATTTTTTGGATTTTATTTTTGTTTTTTCTTTAGAGGTGATGTGAGGACTAAAGAGTCCATCTTTTTTATGGGAAAATCCATTGAATTGGTATTGATATATATGACTTCAAAAAATATGAAATTTATATAGTCATAATTAACATGGTATATCATCTTTTGGAAAATTAATTCATGAAAATGTACCTCATGTATAAATTTACACCTAGGACACCTAGCTATTCATAGTTGACGATTCATCTCCATAATTAGAAGCAATGTCGTCAATAACATCTTATCCACACATTTTTTCATCAAAATCAATTATGTGACTACTACCACATTGGGACTTTTCATCCGCATTAACCTTTGATGTTAGTAAATGTGGGAATTCAATGGGCAGGGTTAATGTGCTTTTGGAAGATCATTTCAATCAGTTGGTTGATCCTTTAGATGCTTTAAGTAAACCTTTCATTTCATCCCCATCCCTTTGTCTATTTTTAATATCATTCGTCATTTTAGAACTTTTTTCATTAATTATTAAATGTTTATCTTAAAAAATAAATAGGAAATGAATACCTCATTGTCGACATATTTTTTTAACAAGATTTAATGGCCATGCGATGAATTTTACAACAGTTGGTCAACAATATGAATATCTTCCTCATCAATTGGAATAGGGTGATCAAACCTCAGATCATGGTCTATGATAATAGACACTCTAACAAGACCTATTGGAAGTGGTCTATTGTTTATCACATCATTTTGGACATTGAACACTGTATCCCTCACTACAAGGAGATGGTTGGGTGTTGATAGATATAAATCACAGTCATTATCATCCTGTATAATATCAGTACCAGAAAGGTATTAGTTTTTTTCTGATTCACAATTTATAGAAATAGTTATTAGAACATTGATTACCTTGTCCAAGACATCTTTTCAAGGGGAATACCTCCCCTCAAAGCTAGTGGGTGTGGGGTGGGATATTCCGAAAATGGTTGTTATTGAGTTATTTTTTCACTTTGATTATACATATAGAAGTTTCTAGTAACTCTCTCTGTTATTGAAATTTTTATTAAAGTGTATATAGTCTTTCATTTATCTATTTCTTTTCATTATCTATATCCTCTTATTTTTTTTCTAAAAACATGTTTTCAGTTGTCACCCAAAATCCGCACCTCTGATGTGACCATAATGTTATGTCCGCTTCAAGGACACAAAAAGGAGGTGTTCATCTGATACAGGTGTTGATGATTCATGTGACTAGGATGGATAGAAAATATATGAAAATATGTAATCATTGTAATGTAATTTTTATTTAAAGAAAAAAAATTTATTTCTTAATTACACATGTTTCCCACCCTTTGTGTATTTTCATCTATTAGTTTCCCATCATTATATACACCTTCAAAATTACACAACACATGGTGTATATGGAAGTGGATTTAGATTTGGATTCATCAATTTGCATATAAATTGAGGAACATAATTATTTCGTCGTTTCATGTCATATAAAAGTGTTATGGTAGATTTAAAATACGTACAATTTTTTTTCAAGTGATGCATACCCCATCCTTGCTTTACGGTAGGGGTATGATGATTTTCCTGCCCCTCCATTATTTTCAACACTCAGTTTCTATTTCATAAATAAATAATTTTAACTCAATATTTTGAATATTTTTATTGTCAAACAACTTATTACTAGCAACAATTTACTTGAAAAGACACATCGGTATGACTTCTAGTAAACAAATATCATTCTTATTCGGTTATCAGGTGTGCATACATAAGCAGTGGGTGTGGGGTTATTTTCCCTTTGGCTTATTTTAGATGATGAATCAATAGACTTGTGTGAAAGCCTCTGTGAATCAATATATAAATAATTAATACATATTTATTATGGGATTCATCTACTATAAATGCAATCTTCAAGGGATGGTGAAGAATAATTCATTGTTTCATTATTTTATTTTTTAGTAAAATAATGAAATGATATCATATTGTTACTATAATATCATCCCACATCAGTGTATCACTAATACAAATATGGATTTTATCAGCACTAAAAATGTCCATTAACAGTGCTAGAAAAGTGCTGTTAAAGACGACGATGATAAGAGGGTGCGGGGACACCCTAATTTGCGCTCCAAAAAGCGCTGATAAAGACCCCTTTTATTATGGATAAAAAAGAACTGATAAAAGGGGCATTTTATCAGTGCTAAAATAAAAGTTCTAATAAAAGGGTCCTTTATCAGCGCTTTTTTAAAACCTATGATAAAAGTTAAAAAAATAAAAAATTAAAATTTTTTATAAAATCCTGCCAATCGGGGGGGCCTTATAGCGCTTGATCCACCATTGTGCAGTTCTTTTCTGCCCCCCTCCAGAACCCACACGCACCGCTCCACCCTATATCAGTGCTATCCCTAGATTCACCAATGCGCGTGTGTCCGTGCCTCCACCAGGATTTGATCTAGAGACCTCCCCCCTGCATCCCTGAAGCCTTTACTACTCCCCTATATTGATTTGTTCTCCTATTATTGATATATTTATTTATTTATTTATATATTTACTAATATTTATTTTTAAAGTAATATATATTTATATTAATATATATATGATTATATTAATATAAATATATAGTAATATTAATATAAATATATAGAGATATTAATATAAATATATAGTTATATTAAAATATATATTTATAGTGATATTAATATATATATATATATTTATAGTTATAATAATATATATATGTAGTTATATTAATATATATATATAGTTAGATTAATATATAGGTATATAAATATTAATATATTTGTATATTAAATAAAATGGATATTAGTTATTATTTAAAAAAATCTAATATATTTTATATGTAAATATATTTTATTATTTTTATTTATAATTAAGTATTTATGTGTGAATATATAAAAAATATGTATATATTGTTATATATTTGATTATAAATAGAAGTTCATTATAAAAAACGACAAACATTCAAAGGAATAATATCATTATGAATGTAATAACTTGGAATAAATTTAGTACCCCCAAAAAAACCAATAATACACCCTTAAATGAGGCTGAAAATCAACAAAATGATAAAAAATCAGGGTACCCCGACTGAAAACTCAGTTTTGGAGGACTTCTGGGACTTTTTTGGCCTCGAAATAACGTTGACCGAAGTCCCCCCTAATTAAATTGATGTATATCTCATCGTAGGCTTTGATTTGATATGTGGTAGAGCTCAAATGGACACCCGAATAAAAAGTTATGGCCGTTTGATATTCGAGATTCGTTTTAATCATATATTGGATCTTTTTTTAATTTTTTTAATTTTTTTTCAGATTTCAAATTGTTATTAAATGACTATTACTCCATAATAATTAAAATATTATTAATTAAAAATAATTTTTTTAATTATTTTATAAGCCATTTTCCATAAATATTTTATATATTAAGTGTAACTGTATATTTATACTTATCTTAAATATATTTAAAATTATATTTAAAAAATATATATTATATTTATATCAATATAACTATATATATATATTTAAATATAAATATATATTTTTTAATAATTTTTTTTCGTAATTAGACCCTTTATCAGCGCTTTTAAATAAAAGTGTTGATAAAGACCCCCCCCCTTATTAGCGCTACTAAAAAAAGCATAGATAATGGGGGACCCTTTTACAGCTCAAAAAAAGTGCCATTAAAGGGGGTACCTTTATTAGTCCTAAAAAATGCACTGATAAAGGGGAACCTTTATCAGCACTTTTTTTGTGATGATAAACGTACCCTTTATCAGGGCTTTTTTTAGCACTGATAAAGGTACACCCCTTTATAAGTGCTTTTTCGTTAGCACTGATAAAGTGTGGCGCCGGGCTTGCCCAGTTTTGTGGTAGTGCATTAAATGCTGGAACAACATGGTTCCGAAAAACTAAACTAGTTGTCATGCATAACAAAGTGATGATTCCAATGTAACTATTAAAAATGACATTATTTGGGTGAACATGCTGGCCCCATTCATTCCATCCGACCTCATATTTGATGACATTGATTTTATCCTTCATGATTTATTCTAACACCATCAAACTATCGAGTACCTATTTTATTTGCATCGTTGGTCCTTCATTGCCTAACATTTCCTTGGATTCAACATCTTTAATATGTTGTTTCTCTAGAGCAGTAGCATCACCATGTGATGATGGTTGCTGAAGCTCAACATCGGGGGAAACAGCATATTGAAAACCCTATTACTCCTTAGGATTGGGATTACCAACACATGAATATGATCATTGTTCCTCTAAAATGAAAGCAACAATAGGTTGAATGACCTAATGTTCCTAAGGATTTGGAGCACCAACATGTGCATAATTCATTATCTGCATAAGTGGTTTATAATTTAATTTTTATTACATCAATACAAAAAAAACATATAATAACATTAGTTAACACAATGTATATTTATAATAAATAACCTAATTATTGAACTCTATTTTTTTAATAGATGAATGTATTTGACCCCTCTATCGACTATTTAAGTCCCTTCATTTTGGTCTCCTCTAACAAAAAAACACCATCTACATTAGGACCTCTATAAAATTATTGTGATATCCTAATGAATGTGTCACCCAAAGGTGAATTTTCATCTGACCCTTCAGTGGCTTTGGTCGATAACATAACAATTAACCACTTTTAGTTTGTGGTATCTAGAACATAAAATACTTGTACTTCCAACGATGCCATTATAAATGGTTCGTCTTTTCACCCTTCCTTACTAAAATAAATATTCACTAATCCAAATTAATCTATTTTAACATCATTCGTGTTACAACCCAATAGAATTGATAAATTGGAACATGGAATGTTTTATAATCCAAATCCCATATTTTTTTGATGATTCCAATGTATGAAATATTCGCGTCAATTGGATTTCTGTACTTAGTACCAGAAATATGCATCTCCTCATCCACAAGTGTAACTCCACAATTTTTCACAGTATCTTCTTCATCATGTCTATTGGTATAGAACGTATAACCCTTAATTACATAACCATTGTATGATAATACATACACACATGGTCCTCTAGATATCCATCAAAGTTGTTCTAATATTGAATTAAGATTTTCATCTGAATCTTTAAAAATATTGTCCAAAAACCATTCTATAAACTGTTGATTATGTGTATTTGTTATCCATATTTTATCCCTTGATGGATTCAAATGCATATGAATTTCTTTGTGGGTTTCAACAAATGGGGAAACCTCAAAAACATTATTCGAAATGTAATGGTGTGCCTACACATGATCTGTAATATTGATTGTGACTACATCTCTTCCAAAAATTCCTCACCCACTTTCCACCTAGTGTAACGAGATTTTGGTAGACCAATGATTTCCACACCTCACATGCATTTGGTAAATAATTTTATGGCTCCCTCAACAATATATCGATCTGCAATACAACCCTCTGGTAAAATTTGTTATTTTATATACCCATTCAAAATAATTATATATCATTCAATGGGGTATATCCATATATAGTGTATAGGTCCACATAGTCTAATCTCTTACTAAATGAACCATAAAATGAACCATTATATCCATGATTTCTAGTAGGAAGAACATTTCTAAATCACATAATATGATAATAATTTCTCTTTCGATAGTTTTCAATTTCTCCAGATCTATAACTTTACTGCATATATCATTGAAGAATAAATAATTCTTGGTTAATTTATAAAATACATTCTTGGAAAAATTCAACATAATGCTATAGAATTTAGATCTCCCAGTAAAACATGACAGTCATGTGATATTATAACCTTTATCAATAAATCATTTATTGACACGATATTCTTGTTATTAAATTAATACTCATCTAGAAAAATTATTTCATTCAAAAAGATGAAAAACTGATATCTCTCCTGCCTAGAAAGTGTGTATGCAGGTAGAGGAAGAAATGTTCATGTTTCACCCTTCACTAGCACCAAATCATCTCATATTACCATGTGAACCATGTCCAACCTATCGTAAATTCCATCCTTTTTTCAGGTGAATTTAGTAGTGTAATGATGAAACTATCACATACATTTTTTATGCATGCATAACATCAAGAAAATATCTATAATATTGAAAAATCTATCATGATAATTACAAAAAATAAACACAGTTTACAACTGATTTTCTTCAAAATTTTCAATTTTTTTACCAAAACCAGTGTCCACATCATTTACATTCTTAAACAGTTGATCACATATTTGTGTAAATGATGATTTACGTTCTTATGAGAATCCATCAAATGATGTTGTCCAATATAGGTACATATCACATCATGGTAGAAATATACAATTTCGTAGAAACACAGTCTTCGATGAATGTTTCAACATAATTGACTTTGTACCATTTTTGAAAACAAGAAACCCTTTAGGTCCTTTAATGCTATATCCTATGAAATTTCCATAAGAAAAAAGGTCATTTATCGTCTCTTACAACATAGCTTTGAATGCGAAATATTCATTTATGTACAAATCATACACCACAACACCTGAATCAACTTCACCTCAATACAAAACACGTTTTGGCAAGCATAACTCAAACTCTATACTTTTTTTAAATTGACATCGATTTAAGTAAAAAAACATGTGACATTCCATGAATTGAGAAAACATATTTGTATTATTTTGATATTTTTGTAAAATAATCCATGATTCATTTTTGATATGTAAGATTCAACTGCACCTTCAATATGATTCATGGTGTGACCGGTATGACTCAAAGTGTGACTTTTTATTTTAAAATGAGATTAATTTATATAAAAAGGAATGTGAAATATTGAAAACTGAGAAAACACATTCATATTTTTTTGATACTTTAGTAAAATTATCCATGATTCCTTAATGAAATATAGGTCCTAGCCTTACATCTATATGATGCATGGTGTGGCTGGTATAACTAAAAGTGTCTATTTTTATATAATATTGACATGAATTTTAGTAAAAACAACAAGTGAAATATTGAAAACCAAGAAAAAAAATTCGGATTGTTTTGATATTTTAGGAAATCAATCTCTTTATTATTTATGACATGTCGGAATCAGTTGCACCTCAATACAACACACGGTGTGGCCGATATCACTCAATGTGCCTCTTTTTATTTAAATATCACAATAATTTAAGTAAAAACAACCAGTGAGATATTAAAACCAAGAAAAAGAATTCTTATTGTTCTTATATTTTTGGAAAATGATTTATTTGTGATTTTTGATGTGTGAGGATCAGCCACACCAGAATACGATACATAGTGTGGCCGGTATAACTCAATGTGTCTATTTTTATTTAAAAATGACAATAATATAAGTAAAAACAACATGTGAAATACTAAAAACTGAGAAAATAAAATTGATATTGTCTTTATACTTTAGGAAAATGACCCAGGAGTCATTTTTTATGTGTAGGAGTCAGCCATAACTCAGTCTAATGCTTGATGTGACTGGTATGACTAAAAGTGTCTGTTATCAGTTTAAAATTAATATTTTAGTTCATAATGTGTCACTCACTGAAAACCAAGAAAACAAGTTCTGACTGTATTGAAAATTCCATACAGAGATTCATAAGTCATTTGTGACATGTATGAAGCAATTTCATATCAAAATGATGCATGATACAATCAGTATGACCCAAAATATGTGTTTCTAGTTTGAAATGATAATTTAGAAAAAAAACACAACGGACATACTTAAAACTGAGAAAACATATTCGAATTGTTTTGATACTATAGGAAAAAAATTCATCAGTAATTTGTGACAAGTAGGAATTATTTGTACTTCAATATGATGTATGGTGTTTCCAGTAAACTCCAAATGTATCATTATTTAAAATTGAAATAAATTTTAATAAAATCAAAAGTGACATAAAAAAATCAAGAAAACACATTCGAATTGTTTTTATATTTTAGTACAATGATTCATAACTCATTTTTAACATGGAGGAATCCAAACCACCTCAATAGGACGCACAATATGGCCCGTATAACTCCAAATGATTCATTTTTATTAAATATTTAAAAAAATTAATGTTTTTATTTCATATAAATGTATTATTAACTTATTTATAGTATTAGTAACATAATATTTGTTTTCTTATATAAGTGGAAACTTTTTATTGGGTTGATATGATTTGTTTGAAAATTGAAACCTTGGGCAGTCATTTTTCATAGGGGATCATGGGCTTCAAAATATGAATTATTAATTTTTTAGAAAGTTTGTTGGAAAATTTTAAATGTAATTATATAAATTTTTATGAAATGTATATATTTGTGTTTTTTTCTATATACCATGGGTGGACATTTTTTTATTGATGATGTCAATTAAATTAATTTAGAAGTTTTCCTTCTGGGTGTGATAATTAAATTTTAGGTTTTCATTAGGGTGTGTTGTTATATAAATATCACATTGTATGTGGCTAGGCCATTATTAGCGCTAAAAATGCACTGATAAAGGCCCCATATAATCACTGTGATTAATAGCCCCTTTTAGCTCTATGTAAGGCCATTTTCACACTATGAAAGGCCATATGTGTAGTAGTGTTTACAACTCATCCATATTGGTTGGTTCTCCCATCAATGATATATCAATTTATCTATATATATTTAGTAATATTTATTCGTATATTAATATAGATTTATATTAATATATATATTAATATATATATATATATATTCATTCATTCATTCAATGTAGGATAATTTATTGATCATAAATGGGAGGGGAAATCAGTCAAGTCAGGGTGGATAAAAGAAAGGACGCCCTAAGGAATCAACCATCACAAAATCAATAAACTCAGTGGGAAGAGATCCCGGTGTAGGATAAATGATACAAGGACTACTCGGATTCCCCCTTCAGGCCAGTCTATCGATAGAAATGTTCCCTTACTCTATGTATGTTTCATGGAAGCTAGAACAATAAACTCCTTTCATCTTCAACTAATATAAATGATAGACCTAGGAGGTTCAAATATTCCCTAGAAAGAGTTTCATGTAGCTGAAGAATCACTTTTGATCTCTATGGATGAAATATTATTAGAGAGATAAACCTCCAAACCATTAATAAAATGCACTACCTCTGAAATAAGAGGGATTCCATGACCATAAAATCTTCTAAAAGAAATCACCTCTAAAACATCGGAGTTATGAACAATTCATCTCCATCTCATGATGCCAAGGTTATAAGAGCTTTCAGTATTGAGCATGAAGCCATTACACTGGGGGTTCTATCAGATCCATCTACCCAGTGAAGACCCATGTTGATAAAAGGATGTGGTTCACTGGCAATTAATAAAAATTATCACGGATTGTGATTTTTAACAGCTTTTTAGAAGATCCCATAGATCCACAATAATACACTAGACCCATGTATGAGTTTAAAAGAATGATATAGGAAGACCATCCACTCAAGCTTTGTTTTTTAAATTCATGATGATCCAGCAGCTATAAAAAACCAACACAGCACTCGGCTTCCTCTCCAAGATATTCTATTCCATATTGTGAAGTCAAGAGGAGTTGAAGACCTCACCTTCACCCACCTAAATATCAATTCCAATATGTTTCCCAAGATTTTACCAAACCGTTCATTCCAAATATCCCTCAAAGAAAATGTGTTTAACTGATTCCTCCTTATTGATACAACCACAAAAAACTTATGATAAAATACTTATCCATTTATGCTTAATCGCATCATCTGTTGGAAGGTCACAGTACCAGATAGGCCTCACAAGATATTTGAATTTGATTTTAATTTCATTGCACTAATGAAACTTACACATTCCCACAATAGTATTTCCTTGTAATGAGAGACAATATCCCATAGCTGAAAAAATTCTCGATGATGCTCCAGTGAAGTTGAGTTTATCCGGTTCAGAAGAAAGTTGTATGCTGTCAAAAATCTCACACAGTTTTGCATCATGAGTGGTGTGAATGAAGTTCATGATGGAGAAGTATTCAGAAAATGATATCCTAGGAGTCAGCGAGCCTGAAAAGCTGAGAGATTTACTAGCCCAATTGTGGTACAAATAATTAATCTTGCCACAAAAAACACTCCATATATACAATATACAAACACATATATATGATATATCTGTATCTGAAATTTTAATTATACATAGTTATATATATTTATAAATATTTACATATATTATATATCAATATGTATATTCATAAGTTAGAATATATAGATAATACATATTAGTTTGTTAATATAGACACACCCTAATATACACAAACACATGCACACACATTATATAAGTATATAAATATTCATATATGTTTATTTTAAAAAAATGGATTTTATTTTTTATTTAGATAAGGATTATATGTTGAGAAATATTTCTTATTTGTAAATATGTTTAATCATTTATTTGTAAAATTTAATTTTTATGCATGAATATATAAAATATATATATATATATATATATTTTTATATTGGGTAAAAAATAGTAGTACATTGTGAAAAATGAATTATTTTTAACTCCATAATATCAACATCAATGTAATAACTCTGAATAAATTCATTCCCCATTGAAAAACAGAAAAAATCCCTCTTAAACGATGTAGAAATTTCATTGAAGAATAAAAAAATTGGTATCCCATCAAAAAACTCATTTTGACGGCATTTCGAGATTTTTTTGCCTAGAAATATGTGACAAAGGTATTTTTTATGTCACTAGTGCATTGATCACATCGTATACTTTGATTTGATATGTTGAAGAGCTCAAAAATACACCAGTATCAAAATTTAACCTCATTTTTATGTTTGAGTTATGTTTTCAACTTATTTATGTCTTTTATTATTTGTTCGATTTTTTGGGTCATAAAATTTTTACTAAATGTTTATTACTTGATAATAATTAGAAAATTATTAATTAGTAATATATATTTTAAATATTTCATAAGCTATTTCCTCTAAAAATATTATATATTAGTTTTAAATTTCTACATATTCTTATCTAAAACATATTTAAAAAATATACATTATATTTATATCAATATAAAATATTTATATGTTAATATTTTAATATATTATTTTTAATGTATTTTTTGAAATATAAACTTTATCGGTGCTAATAATGGGGTCCACTTTAACAATTAATAAATTTTTTGATAAAGGCGATACCTTTATCAACGCTAAAAAAAGTATTGATAAAAGTAACCCGTTATCAGTGTTTTTTAGCATTGCAAAAGGGTGGCACTGTGAAAACCTAATTTTTTGATAGTTTACCCACCCATGATTTACTGGTATTTTTCAGATAATATATAGAAAAAATTTTAGGAGGCTACCATCTTATATTTAGTAGAATTGGGGCTGGCGGGATGTCACACACATAGTTGAGAGTCTTACTTTTAGAATAAATCATTAAAATTTGGTAAATAATATTATTTAATATGATATGTATATGATACACTAATATTGTCTGTGGTCGAATAATTTATTAAATTTTTTGATGTGTTCAAGATGATATCCACCTATAGTAGTATTGGAAATATTGCTGGTGAGAGGCAGTAACCGATTATGGTCAGTTTCTTTTATGTTTTTAAAATTAATATAATATAATTTTTTATCATTTTATATATATTTTCTCAATTAGAGGATATATATTAGATATATATTTCTCATATGTGTGTGAGTTAGTAAAAGAAATATGGTCAAGTCAAGGCCTCATGCGAGCATGTTTTAATGAGAAAAAATAGTCACTGGTGGTGAAAAGTGGTATTTAGAAAGGGATGGTGATTGAAATTGGTTTAAAATCAACATTGACTAGTTACTATAGAAATGAAATGATGTCATAATATAGAAAAAAAATAGCATTGTAAACAACTGTTCAATCAATTCAATAATTATTGTAAAATAGAAATGAAGTGAAAAAGTGAGGAAAAAACAAAGGATGTAACGTGGCAAATCCCCCAAATGAATGGGTTAAAAAACCATAGGAAAATAGAATGATTTCACTATAAATAAATTTCGGATCAAACTCTCTCTATCTCTCTCTCAATTTCAAGGTGAAATGAAACAAGAAATTATCTCGTTGAAAAGATGGAGAAACACCTCACAAAATAATACACTCAAGGATGAAGATATGTTGCTTCAGAATCCAGGGATAAAAACTGGTAGAGAAGATACCCTTTTATAGACTTCCTTTACCCTCCTTTGGCCTCCTCACTGATACATTTATATTAACAAAAGTAAATTGGGAATCAATGGTAGGGTTTCACCACAACCTGTCACCAAAAAGTCTCAAAATGAATAAGACGACCATCATTAATAGTTCCTCTCTACATAACGTCTTCCAAAATATCTCCCACTTGGATATTTTATTATGTTCAAATAAAATATCCACAAATAATTTCTATCATACAAACCTGCTGCTCATGTCTCTACATGGATTCTCAAGGATCTATATAATTTGATCATATCAGAACCAATCACCTTTGCCAGAAAATCATCCATATTTTCTTTAGTGATAATTTTCTACAAGTCGAAACATCCTTCTTCCACCACATCTCAATCAATATAATATCTCACACCAATGTGCATAATCCTATAAAAAAATATGTATTCCCTGTAATGTGAAAGGAACTCTTACAATCAAAAAACAATGAAATATGCTCTTTTTTGTGCCCGAGCTCCTCTAAAAACCATTTCATCCAAATAACCCCTTTTCATTACCATGTAGAGTCCATGTACTCTACCTCCATCATTGATAGATCCACAACTAACTGTAACTTTGAAATCCAGCTCATAGATCCTCCTTCAAGAGTAAACACATAACCATTAATGGATTTTCTCTAGTTAGAATCACCGGCAAAATTTGAATCAACATCTCCTCTGATAGTGAAATATGATCCTCCAAAACATAATGAATCTTCTGAGGTTTCCCTGATATATCTCAGGATCTTATTCACCATGATCCAATGATTTCTTCCAATATTCTCTATCTAATGACTAACTTCTCCCAATGTATGTGAAATATCTATTATAGTAAAAACCATGGGGAACATTAGAATCCCCACTATTGGTTCATAGGGCACATGAGACATTTACATCCTCTCTGTTTCACTACTAAGACTCATTGTAGATGATAACTTGGAATTAATGGGACGCGAGGTAGAAAGTTTCTTACAATCATTCATGTTGAAGCGTTTTAAGACATTCCAAAAATAATTTTTCTGTGATATCCAAATCATTCCATTATTCTTGTCTCAGTAAATTTTCATCCTAGGAATTTTGTTTTCGGATCCCAAGCCCTTCATATCAAACTCCCTAGACAGTTCTGCCTTCATCTTCTGGATTTGATCATTATTGGGTCCAACAGCCAACATATCATCCATAAAAAATAGTATAATGATAAGATCATTACCATATACACCCTCAAAATAAGTACAAGGATCTGAATAATATCTATTGTAGAGACCCGAAGCTTGACGTACATGGACATTACGTTACATTTGCAGAATACTTAGTACATAACAAAAACACACACACAAGGATCGTAATAGTTTAGTGTCTTTGGAAACTCGGAACATAATCTTCTAATCCTGGTGAAAGATCTTCAATATCTCCCGTAAAGATCTTCCATTTTTTTACCTAAAACCTTTCTTTATATCCTGGGGAAAAGAAAACATAAAAGGGTGAGCTCAAATGCTCAGTAAGGGTATACAAAAGAAATAAAAATCATATCATATCTTTTTGAAAATCATAACCTGCAAAAGAGCTCATAATATCTTAACATGGGATAAATCATAGAAGTGAAAATGAGATCACCATAATCATAACATGAAACTTGAAACTTTGTGTCATACATACATAATCATAGAGAATCATTTCTTGTTAGTCAAGACTCATTGCCAAGACTATCTTAGTGGACAAAGTCCCTTTCTGAATCGAGTAACCCTCGTTTCAGTCCTGTTTCACTGAACCGGTATAACCTACCGTTCCAGCCATGTCTATCTCATGTGATATAAAATCATTACCCAATGCATTGGAGGGAGATATAGGTCCCACCCATCTTATAATGAATCCTTTCTTATGTGTGCCACATAATCATAAAACATACAGCATTGCATAACACATGTAACAAAAATGGGATTCTTGAAACATCATGACATCATAAATCAATTCATATAAGATAAAGGAATTCATAAAAATAATTCCATCACAACATGATCAAATCAATGTAATAATAGGGATAAAAACAGAACCCTTTATTATCTTAGATGGAAAATAATTTTGATAAAACACTTGAACTCCATTCTTGAGGAAAATATCCTTTCTTCATCAAAAACATTTTTCCTTTCATAACATGTCATACCACATTAAAATAAAAGAAGTTGATTAAAAATAAACTTGAAAACTTGTAAAGGAATCTTCTTGGAAATAATGTTTTAAAAATCCATTCATGCCGTATAAGTTAAAAAAAACATTCTTCGTACTTTTGTCGGAAAAGTCAAAAAGTACCTCGTACGAAAAACGACAAAAGATTCCTTTCATTTCTTTTACTAAAAACTCACCGAAGGGTAAAAATGGATTTAAACAATTGTAGGTGGATGGAAATAATATTACATATTTATGAAACATGGATGTGGATGATAAAATACACCCCAGTAAATAATTACGAATAAACAATCTCGGATAAAAATTAGATTGTGATATTTTCCCTTACCTTAGGTCCAATTTGCTTTGTATGTGTCCGAACCTCCTATATAATGATTTAAATAATGTCATTGACTTATTACAGAATCATATTCATTGTTATGATATCATATATGGTTCACTTATGACATTATATTACCCGTTCTTTTGTAAATTTCATGTTAAAGAAGCGTTTTGGGTAAAATCGTTTCATTTATCGTAGATGTTTTGACTTGTTGTTCTTGACATCATTATTACTTATATCATGATTTACTTACTTCCAGAATATAAAATATGATTTATATATCATATATATTCAGTATATATATATATAATAGATAGATAAATAAAATGAAAAACACCGTTCATGGAGACTGTAGTCCGTACGTACGCATGAACGCAGTTTTTCTTTCCTTATTGTCTTGAAATGGAAGTAAGTAGATGACATAAATATGTATATATATACATAAATCCAGTAGCTTTATAATGTCATATATTTCATTATTATTTCTTATATATACATTATAATCATTCTTAAATGGTTAACATGGAGAATGAATCTCATCGCGTCGTGGAGACGGTAGTCCGTACGTACACACGAGCGATGATATCATTTCTATAAATATTGAATTGAATTGGAGTGGATTATACAATATATCAGAATCAATATGATGTTTTAATAACTATGTATAGTTATTCTTTACACCATTATACCCATCCATGTAAGGTGGTGGTGGAAAATAGATTACACCACGGCGTGGAGACGGTATTCCGTACGTACGCACGCGCGGTGATTTCTTTTTCCGTAGGATGGATAGATGGTGAAATAGGGTTGTTTCATACTTATAATAACATATCAGTATATGAGTGATACTGATGTTATTACTTCATAATGAAACAACCTAAGAAGAAGAAGTGGAAGAAGAAATGAAGATGAAAGAATTGGTAACGGGAATTACCTCTTCTTTGAAGTGCCTCTTTGAGACCTCCTCTTAGGGCACTAGAATTGGTCTTTGAGGAAGACCAGAACCTCTAGTATGTTGCTAGGGAAGTGGAGAAGAGATTTTGGCAGGGGTTGGCCGATCTTGAGTGCTCCAATTGGTGTGAGGAGGAGGGGGAGGAGGTGTCCTTTTATAGGGGAGGAGAGGGGCACTTTAGGAATATCTCAAAATATTATTTTATATTAAAGTCAAAATCGGTTTATAATGGTTCCAAATGGTCTTATTTCGTAGCTAAAGTGGGGAGGGGTCGAAATAATATCAACCAATAGAATTTAGACAAGTTTAGGATATTATTTTAACCTTATCAATTAGATTTAACTCTAAGTTAAATAATTTAACTTTTACCATGTCTTTTTGTTTTCTTTCACTATATGGTTAATACACTTACTATAACATGTCAAACGAACCCCAAATTGTTTATTATTAATATATATATCCTTATCTAAGTCATTTGGCCGAACCTTAGATTTTTAGGAATACAATAACAATTAATAATATAATATTTGATTTAAAAACTATTTTGTGTCAATTTTGACACTATTTGATATATGATTTTTGTGAAAGTCATAACAGAATTAAATGTTCGAACCAAGTTGATTAAAACCACATTAATAAATCATAGTAACCTAGAAAATTAGTGGAATTCATAAAAAAATCTCAAATTACATTTATTTTGGTATTTATAACATCAATTATGTCAATATTTCATTAATAAGATAATTACTCCATCATCGTTGTGTCATAAATAAATTAAATTATTTTATGTCAAAAAATTACAAATAAAATACCATCATGTAGGAAATAGTTTTAGCTTTCTAATGAATATTTAAAATCGAATTTATCTTATGTATAACCCCATATTAAAAATGATTTACTTATTAAACATTGATTTTAACTATTTTAACCTTTCTTTAAATAAATTAATAATAAATGTCCTAATCTAATCCAAGTGGGCCTAAATGGTCATATTTTATTTCTAAGTTTGTTTTTGATCGAATTACACTTGTCCAATAGAATTTGGACATGTGTTAGGGTAATAGTAATATCATATTTACCCTTAGTTACCCTATTTACTATTAACCGCGGTAAAAAAAAGTAAAAAGTTACTATTCACCAAAAAATTATTTTCATCTCATTGAACCACATTTTAGTCCTTGATATTAACCGTGTCTCTCGGATTTTCGAAATTCCATTCACAGAAGCGGCAAAATAAAGTTTTATGAAAAATTCAGTTTTTTTTAACTACCACTTAGTAGTTTCACTATTAATCAAAAATTGATGTTTTTCAGAACAATGCCAAAATTTCATCCTAAGCTATATTTCATATTCTGAATTCAAAAATGAAATCAATTTTACCAAATTCATAACATAGAAGTTGCATTAATTAATTTTATAATTAAATCCCGCTGTTAAAATAAATAGCGTGTTTTTAGGAAACAATATATATCAAAAGATTGACACTTGATTATGTCTGGTTTAAATGTGAAATTACAACCAATGACCAACATTGTATTAAATTGTAAAAATATATTCTAAATATACTTTAAAACCACTCAAATTAATAATTTATCACTATTAATTATTTCGATTAAAAAAGTTGTTTTTAATTATAATTTAGTAATTTTTCACTATTCATCAGAATATGAAAGTTATCCGAAAAGTACCAAAATTTCACCTTAGGCTAAATTCGATACTCCGAATCCAAGAATGAAGTTCATTTTGAAAAATAAGATTTACAGAATTTTAAAAGTGGTTATTACTATTCATAACGGCTAGTTTTAATAATATTTTAATAGCACATCACTGTTTAGTGAAACTCGGTATTGCGTATTACACACGCTATTGAGGAAGGTCGCGATTGCGTGTCATGCAAGGCAAGACAAGGATGCGTGTTGTGCGAGCTCCTTTTGGTGTAGCGTACAACACAAGACATTAATAAAATTAAAAAGAATATTTTTTTATAAAATCTTGTGCTGTTACATTCTACCCCCCTTAAAATGAATTTCGCCCTCGAAATTCGTCGGGGTTATTAATGGTTTACTATTCGAAAGTTTCTTTATTAGAAACCCACATCGTAAAAAGGAATATCAAAACCAATCTTTAAAAACAAAAGTATGAAACGTAACAGTTACCCAAATAAACTAATCATTGGGTTTCCACATAGATGAAAATATTGATATGGAAGAGAAATCTTACCATCATGTTCTGATGGAGAGTGGTAGAGAACATGGCTATGGAAAAGCCAGTAATCACAAATCCATAGATTTGTGATGATATAAGGTACAATCTGATTCATCAGATATAAGATCACTAGGACAACATTTTTGGTTTTCAAGATCATTTCCCCTAAAGTTGAAAATTTAAATTAGAATAAATAGTTACTTTATTTTGGTACAATCTCACTGTTGTTCGTTCCTTGAACAATTTCCACTTCATCTCTTAAATAAATGAAGTTGAATTTGTTATTCGTGAAGTGTTAGCAGATCATGTGATAGAATGACGGGTCATTCCATCTGTCTCAAACAAAAGGTTAGCAAAAATTATATGCATAAATCGATCTATAGTGAGATTAATCATATATGGTTCCTAAAATGGACTTATACTTCATATATCATACTGCTTAATATAATAAAACTAGTTTCTACTAAACAGGGACTTCCTGTAGGCCAGTGGTAGGCGATAAAGGCCAGTCGCACTTCGGTTGTGGGTTCGATTCCTACAGCCTTGTCCGAAGCGATGGGCTGTCGCCCATCCTGCAGGTTGTCCTTTTTCTAAAACTACGTTACTACAACATCCCATCAATAATATCGAAAATATTCTATCCTTAAACAATACTAAATTATGTCCAACATAATCCAGTCTAATCTTTAGGCTTATACATAATACTGCAGTCCACTCTCATAATATAGTGACAACGATTACCAGAGATTTAATACTGTCGTTGATCCCCACATATCATAAGATATATCTTGTTGGTCACATTCCAAACATTCAAAGTCCTTAATCGTGTATTCTCTTGAATACCCATTGAACTTGAATGCAGTTAAAAGTTAACACTTTACACATACCAAAATCCTCAAAATTATTTATACTCAAACAATGATATCACATAGTCCTTATATCAATCATGAGCTCATGAATACTATTAAACATTTCATTTTCTAGACTTCATTATGAGCATATCATCTTATTTCCAAAAAATATCTCAATCACTTTGAATACCACATCAATAAATATTGCAATACTCAATGATACAACATTATTTTGGAATCCCATTACATAAACACTTAATCATTCCACCACATCGTTGTCATATTCAACATTGCCAATAGTGATTGCATGTGATTTCCCTTTGTCCTTTTCCTTCAGTGGTTGCTCATGTTGATCATCACTAACCCTTGGATTAGGGTAGTTATTAGCATAATGCCCCATTTCCTTGCACTTGAAGCATTGAAGTGTTGGTGGTGCGTTCTCTGCAGTGTTTGCTTTATTCACATCATTAGAAACCCTTTTTCCATTACTTCGACACTCAGCTGCTCGATGACCTTCTTTTCCACACTTAAAACATTTTCTAGTCCCTTTAAGACAATCTCCACCATGCTTCTTTCCACACTTTGTGCATAAGGAAACATTCATCTTCTTTTCACCATTATTCTGAGATTTCTCCTTGAACTCCATCTTTCGTTTCTTGTCAAAACCATGAGATGGATATGTAACACCAACTTCCATTTCTACCTTGATAGCACAACGCACAATTTCTTCATAGCTACTGAAGTCTCTTATAGCTAATGCCCTTCGAAGACTTGGTTTTAAGCCACTGAAAAATCGATCAACTTTACTTTCAGGTTAGATGATAATTCCAGAAGCATACCTTGCAAGTTTTGTAAAATTTTCTTCATAGGTACCAACAGATTCATCGTCCCTTTGCTTCAGTTCAAGAAACTCTTTCTCCATCTTTGTTCGAAGAATATGAGGGAAGTACTTACTGAAAAACAAGTTCTTGAACTCGTCCCATTCCATGGACTCAATTTCATCTCTTGGCCTCGTATTCTTGATAAGATTCCACCATTGATCTGCTTCACCTTCCAAACGATATACTGCTAAGATGACTTTATCATGTTCAGAACATTGAAGAACTGAAAATATCTTTTCAGTAGTACTGATCCATTGTTCAGCCACAAGTGGATCAGAAGACCCACTGAAAGAAGGTGGACGTTGCCTCATGAAGGACTCAATAGAATATTGTTCCCTTCTCTGCTCATTTGGAAGTCCAGAATGATTCATAGCTTGTGTAAGTATAGCAATAATATTTTGCACTCCATCTCCCATAACATTTGTTTGCTCAGGAGGGCAATCATTGCATTGTCCATTGCATTGATCAACACGGTTCCTTTGGGTTCCAGCCATCGTCTAAAACCCAAAAAGAATAGTGTGAGAGGCAAAAATCATGCTAGGGAAAACAACATAATAAAGGGGGAGTACCTTCAATATCCAACATCTTAGGTTTAATTCTATGATCGTTAGCGTAATTCTATTACTATAACCTATACGTATACTTATCCCTAGGGGCATCCCTAGACATACCTTAGAAATATCTCTAGGGATCTCACGAACGTTTTCGCATCCTAGTTTCCAAAGGTTGACTAAACCTTTCCTCTGATACCAACTGTAGAGACCCGAAGCTTGATGTACATGGACATTACATTACATTTGCGGAATACTTAGTACATAACAAAAACACACACACAAGGATCGTAATAGTTTAGTGTCTTTGGAAACTCGGAACATAATCTTCTAATCCTGGTGAAAGATCTTCAATATATCCCGTAAAGATCTTCCATTTTTTTTACCTAAAACCTTTCTTTATATCCTGGGGAAAAGAAAACATAAAAGGGTGAGCTCAAATGCTCAGTAAGGGTATACAAAAGAAATAAAAATCATATCATATCTTTTTGAAAATCATAACCTGCAAAAGAGCTCATAATATCTTAACATGGGATAAATCATAGAAATGAAAATGAGATCACCATAATCATAACATGAAACATGAAACTTTGTGTCATACACACATAATCATAGAGAATCATTTCTTGTTAGTCAAGACTCATTGCCAAGACTATCTTAGTGGACAAAGTCCCTTTCTGAATCGAGTAACCCTCGTTTCAGTCCTGTTTCTCTGAACCGGTATAACCTACCGTTCCAGCCATGTCTATCTCATGAGATATAAAATCATTACCCAATGCATTGGAGGGAGATATAGGTCCCACCCATCTTATAATGAATCCTTTCTTTTGTGTGCCACATTATCATAAAACAAACATCATCGCATAACACATGTAACAAAAATGGGATTCTTGAAACATCATGACATCATAAATCAATTCATATAAGATAAAGGAATTCATAAAAATAATTCCATCACAACATGATCAATTCAATGTAATAATAGGGATAAAATCAGAACCCTTTATTATCTTAGATGGAAAATAATTTTGATAAAACACTTGAACTCCATTCTTGAGGAAAATATCCTTTCTTCATCAAAAACATTTTTCCTTTCATAACATGTCATACCACATTAAAATAAAAGAAGTTGATTAAAAATAAACTTGAAAACTTGTAAAGGAATCTTCTTGAAAATAATGTTTTAAAAATCCATTCATGCCGTATAAGTTATAAAAAACATTTTTCGTACTTTTGTCGGAAAAGTCAAAAAGTACCTCGTACGAAAAACGACAAAAGATTCCTTTCATTTCTTTTACTAAAAACTCACCGAAGGGTAAAAATGGATTTAAACAATTGTAGGTGGATGGAAATAATATTACATATTTATGAAACATGGATGTGGATGATAAAATACACCCCAGTAAATACTTACGAATAAACAATCTCGGATAAAAATTAGATTGTGATATTTTCCCTTACCTTAGGTCCAATTTGCTTCGTATGTGTCTGAACCTCCTGTATAATGATTTAAATAATGTCATTGACTTATTACAGAATCATATTCATTGTTATGATATCATATATGGTTCACTTATGACATTATATTACCCGTTCTTTTGTAAATTCCATGTTAAAGAAGCGTTTTGGGTAAAATCGTTTCATTTATCGTAGATGTTTTGACTTGTTGTTCTTGACATCATTATTACTTATATCATGATTTACTTACTTCCAGAATATAAAATATGATTTATATATCATATATATTCAGTATATATATATATAATAGATAGATAAATAAAATGAAAAACACCGTTCATGGAGACGGTAGTCCGTACGTACGCATGAACGCTGTTTTTCTTTCCTTATTGTCTTGAAATGGAAGTAAGTAGATGACATAAATATGTATATATATACATAAATCCAGTAGCTTTATAATGTCATATATTTCATTATTATTTCTTATATATACATTATAATCATTCTTAAATGGTTAACATGGAGAATGAATCTCATCGCGTCGTGGAGACGGTAGTCCGTACGTACGCACGAGCGATGATATCATTTCTATAAATATTGAATTGAATTGGAGTGGATTATAAAATATATCAGAATCAATATGATGTTGTAATAACTATGTATAGTTATTCTTTACACCATTATACCCATCCATGTAAGGTGGTGGTGGAAAATAGATTACACCACGGCGTGGAGACGGTATTCCGTACGTACGCACGCGCGGTGATTTCTTTTTCCGTAGGATGGATAGATGGTGAAATAGGGTTGTTTCATACTTATAATAACATATCAGTATATGAGTGATACTGATGTTATTACTTCATAATGAAAGAACCTAAGAAGAAGAAGTGGAAGAAGAAATGAAGATGAAAGAATTGGTAACGGGAATTACCTCTTCTTTGAAGTGCCTCTTTGAGACCTCCTCTTAGGGCACTAGAATTGGTCTTTGAGGAAGACCAGAACCTCTAGGATGTTTCTAGGGAAGTGGAGAAGAGATTTTGGCATGGGTTGGCCGAGCAAGAGTGCTCAAATTGGTGTGAGGAGGAGGGGGAGGAGGTGTCCTTTTATAGGGGAGGAGAGGGGCACTTTAGGAATATCTCAAAATATTATTTTATATTAAAGTCAAAATAGGTTTATAATTGGTTCCAAATGGTCTTATTTCGAAGCTAAAGTGGGGATGGGTCGAAATCCTATCAACCAATAGAACTTAGACAAGTTTAGGATATTATGTTAACCTTGTCAATTAGATTTAACTCTAAGTTAAATAATTTAACTTTTACCATGTCTTTTTGTTTTCTTTCACTATATGGTTAATACAATTACTATAACATGCCAAACGAACCCCAAATTGTTTATTATTAATATATATATCCTTATCTAAGTCATTTGGCCGAACCTTAGATTTTTAGGAATACAATAACAATTAATAATATAATATTTGATTTAAAAACTATTTTGTGTCAATTTTGACACTATTTGATATATGATTTTTTTGATAGTCATAACAGAATTAAATGTTCGAACCAAGTTGATTAAATCAACATTAATAAATCATAGTAACCTAGAAAATTAGTGGAATTCATAAAAAATCTCAAATTACATTTATTTTGGTATTTATAACATCAATTATGTCAATATTTCATTAATAAGATAATTACTGCATCATCGTTGTGTCATAAATAAATTAAATTATTTTATGTCTAAAAATTACAAATAAAATACCATAATGTAGGAAATCTTTTTATATTTATAATGAATATTTACAATCGAATTTATCTTATGTATAACCCCATATTAAAAATGATTTACTTATTAAACTTTGATTTTAACTATTTTAACCTTTCTTTAAATAAATTAATAATAAATGTCCTAATCTAATCCATGTGGGCCTAAATGGTCATATTTTATTCCTAAGTTTGTTTTTGGTCGAATTACACTTGTCCAATAGAATTAGAACATGTGTTAGGGTAATAGTAATATCATATTTACCCTTAGTTACCCTATTTACTATTAACCGCGGTAAAAAAAAGTAAAAAGTTACTATTCACCAAAAAATTATTTTCATCTCATTGAACCACATTTTAGTCCTTGATATTAACCGTGTCTCTCGGATTTTCGAAATTCCATTCACAGAAGCGGCAAAATTAAGTTTTATGAAAAAATCAGTTTTTATTAACTACCACTTAGTAGTTTCACTATTCATCAAAAATTGATGTTTTTCAGAACAATGCCAAAATTTCATCCTAAGCTATATTACATATTCCGAATTCAAAAATGAAATCTATTTTACCAAATTCATAACATAGAAGTTGCATTAATTAATTTTATAATTAAATCCCGCTGTTAAAATAAATAGCGTGTTTTTAGGAAACAATATATATCAAAAGATTGACACTTGATTATGTCTGGTTTAAATGTGAAATTACAACCAATGACCAACATTGTATTAAATTGTAAAAATATATTCCAAATATACTTTAAAACCACTCAAATTAATAATTTATCACTATTAATGATTTCGATTAAAAAAGTTGTTTTTAATTATAATTTAGTAATTTTTCACTATTCATCAGAATATGAAAGTTATCCGAAAAGTACCAAAATTTCACCTTAGGCTAAATTCGATACTCCGAATCCAAGAATGAAGTTCATTTTGAAAAATAAGATTTACAGAATTTTAAAAAGTGGTTATTACTATTCATAACGGCTAGTTTTAATAATATTTTAATAGCACATCGTTGTTTAGTGAAACTCGGTATTGCGTATTACACACGCTATCGAGGAAGGTCGCGATTGCGTGTCATGCAAGGCAAGACAAGGATGCGTGTTGTGCGAGCTCCTTTTGGTGTAGCGTACAACACAAGACATTAATAAAATTAAAAAGAATATTTTTTTATAAAATCTTGGGTTGTTACATCTATTGTATCCAAGGCTCCTAATATATGAATCAAATCTCTTGTACAAACACCTCAACACATGATTGAGACTATAAAGAAAATTTTCATCCTCAAAACCATGTTCTCTTTACCTTATTTAGCAAAACTTTCTCATTAGAGAATATAGAATTCATCATCAAGGTCACCATGTAAAAAAGATGTTTTCACATTTAGATACTCTAGATGAAGAGTGCATGCAACACACATCACCATCACTACTTGAATATTTGTTAGTATAACAATATGAGAAAATATTTCATTGAAATTCATATCTTACATATGAGAATATAATTTGACCACCATTCTAACATGATATCTTTCCACCTGGTCTGTTTCATCCCTCTTGATCTTGTAAACCCATTTGTTTCTAATACCCTTACAACCATGAGGTAATGAAATACGATCCCAAGCCTTGTTCATGTGCAGGGCATCTTGTTCCTCCTACATCTCTACCATCCATGATGATATATATAGACTCTTGGAGTCCTCCAAAATAGAATATATCTCTCGATATTCTTTTAATAATAAATTTCCAACATTTCTCTCAGTGAAATAATCTGAGTGACGTATTGGCAAACTTTTCTCTCGACTTGTTTGTTGTAGTCTACTATTATCTAGTACATTATCATCATGATCTAGTAATTCCTCATAGAAAATTGTTTTGTCCTTTGTTTCATCATTCACCTTGACTATTGTAGTGTATGTACTCTCTTTCTCTATGTCTTTTTAAATATTCATTTACACTATGTCATCGGAAAAGATGACATCTCTACTAATAATAATATTGTCGGCAATGCGATCCCACAAATGATACCACTTCAAACTATAAGTGTATCACAAGAAGATACATTCCCTGGATCTTGAGTTCATCTTCAATCTTTCCTGGCTATGAAATACTGCATATACATGAACTCCAAAAGTATTTAATTGAGAATATTTATCGAGTTTACCATTCCACATATCCACCAGGATATTTATATCAATTTCCACTAAAGGGGATCGATTGATCCCATAGTAGGCAATATTTACTGCTTCTACCCAAAATGTCTTGCTAACTCCTGCATTCATCAGCATCACCCAAATTATATCCAACAATGTTATATTCATATACTCTACCACTCCATTATGCTAAGGAGTGTATTCCTCCATGAACTACCACTTTATTAATCCCTGTTATAAAAATGAATCAAAATCTTCACATGTATATTCCCCACCATGGTTAGTCCTGAAACACTTGATTTTCTTTTCAGATTCAATCTGATTTTCTACTTTGAATGTATTGAATACTTCAATTATATTCAATTTCCTCTTGATTAGAGACAACCAACATATTCTAGAATAGTCATCAATGAAATATACGACGTACCTTACACCTCCTAGGGACACAACTAGTGATTTCCAAACATTGGAATGAATCAACTCTAAGATCTAGTTACTCCTTGTCATTAACGGTCCAAACTTCAACAGGTGTTACTTACTCAAAACACAATTCTTAAAAAATGATAGGGAAACCTTCATAATAATAAGAATAAAATTCTGATATATAATAATCTTTAGTCCTTGTTCGGACATATGGCCATGATTCTGAATCCATAACATCATCAACTCTTCCATTCATGTAGTTGATGGGAAAACTATCTCTGATTCCTTGTACATTTCACCCAGAAGCACATAAAAGTTATTTGATATCTTCTCCACCTATATAGCCACAATTTCTCCCTTCACAATATTCATCATCACCTTCATGGGGTGATTTTTTCACCTGATATCATAAAATTTTCCCAAGGACAAAAATTTCTTCTTGGGACCCCCCACATGGTGTACTCTTTGGATGGTTTAGACTATGTTATCATGCACCTTCAGTTTGATGGTTCCAACTCCAAAAATCATCAATTTATGATCATTTCCCATGTACAAAAGTTATTTTGGGATTGATTAATATTGGTCAAACCATTCCCATAGACATGTCATGTGCCATGTTCCTCCAGAGTCAATAATCAATGCGTCATCGATATTTTTTCTTCTTTCAGTAGTCGTTGGCGCGTCACTGACTAGTACGTCTCCATTTCCAGATGTACTCACCACATTTACATGAGAGTTCTTCTCACCACCCTACCCTTCTTACCAAAATTGTTCCATTTTTTGTTGTTCATAATTCTCCTTGATTTAGACCTTCCATGATTCTGGTTCTCATTGGAACTACACTCCAGCATTTTTTTTCTTTTCATTGACAGGTCTTCCACATAGTGTGAAGTTGTATATCTGTATTCATTGTTCGTGCACCAAAATTATTTTTCAATAACCGTATCTACATCATCATTTAATGGAAAAATATCCATTCGTATATTATTGGTGAGGTTTACGATATGTTTATCACATGAATGTGTGAACCTTTGGAGTATAATCTCTGCATGTTTAGCATCTACAATTTTATAGCTACATACTATACGATGTGAAAAAATGGTATTGAAGTTGTTTATGTGGTTAGTCACCGATGATGAATATACCATTTTATGAGTGTAAAATTTTATCTTCAATAAAATTTTATTATGGAGTGACGTTTCCTTATGCAAATTTGTCAGAGTGTCCCAAATTTCTTTTTTCATCTTGTTCTTCACAATGCATAACAAGACTCCATCTTCCAAATAAAAATGGATGTTGTAAATAGAATTCATGTCCATCTCACTCAATTTTTCATCTATCACACCCACCAGTTTCTCTCCAATCACCTTTTGACATTTATCATTCCACAACACCTCTTTCATCATCATTATCCACAATGGAAAATTATTTCCATTGAATTTTTTGATATTGTATTTCACTGCCATTTGGACACATCATTGGTCCAGAATTTTCTCAGGCCAAAACCTAATTCCTCTAATACCACATGTTAGGATACTAATCAATTGTCTAATTAATTCAATTATAATTGAAAGTTATAAATAAAGTCAAAATTTATGGAATTTAAAATAACACCATATGTAACGCGGAAACACCAAAAAATAATGGGGTAAAAAACTACAATCAAATAGAATGATTTCACTATGGTAAAATGTAGGTACAAACTCTCTCTCTCACTCAATTACAAGTAGAAAACACATAAGAAATTATATCTTAATAAATATGGAGAAACACCTAAAAAAATTCTGCACTCAAGGATGAAGATGTGTTGCTTTTGAATCAGAGGATAAAAACGGGTGTTGGAGATCCCCTTTTATGACCTGCCTTCACCCTCCTTTGGCTTCCCATTTATTAAATTTTTGTTACCAAATTAAATATGGAATCATTTGTAGGGTGTCACCATGACATGTCACCATGACATTTCAAAATGAATGAGGTGACCATAATTAATATTTTACCTCAACATAATGTCTTACAACAAATAACATAGTGTGTATGTGATCATCATCCTTCACTTCTTTAGAGTATGAGGAAATACTATGAGCTCAGGATGGGGCTGTTCAGAGATTAGATAGAGAGTAGGAATAGTATAGACAACATCAAGAGCATGAACGACAACATTATCATAAAAAAAAGATCATATAATGGAGTATATGTGGTGAATTAAAAATTGATTAGGGATGGAGTTCCATCCATATAATGGAGTTAATCCCCCACCTTTATAATGACACTATTATTATGTTCATTTTTTGAGTTTTTTTTATATTATAAATTTTTATATTTATATAATTTTTAATAGTTTTTTTAGTGAAATTTATCATTAGAATAGGTTGGAAAAACCCCACTATTAAGAATATTATAATACCTTTTAAGATAGATTGAGATATAATCCATTGCATTATTGAATCCCCAAATGAACAATGCCCCAAAAAATACAAGGAAATTGTAAATAGCACTAAATCCAATTAAATAAAAGTCAAATCCAAATACCCTGAAAGAATAAGGTAGAGAAACCTAGAATTAGGCTTGGACTGAAATCCACCAAGGTAGAAATCCTGCCATTTCACAGCTGACCTTGACACCCAAACCATAGCTTCTATTGCGAATCACTTGGAAGATCAACGAGGTGGATAGATCTGCTGATAATGGCGATGACCCGACTGAAAAATCATCATCCCATAATAGAGAAAGTTATTCCTCTCATGTCATTGTCCCCTTCCTCAAGTATGGTTTGACCCTCATTTCTAGCCCTCACCACCACGCTAGGTCTTCATTCATTTATTCATCCACCTTGATAATGATAGGCCTTCATTTTCCACTATCCCTAGTGCTTTGCTACCGAACCCCAACATCGAACATTAGTACATATCCTGCTGTTGATCCCTACATTTAGTTTACCTTATTTTTTATCTACATTTATTTGAAATGAATATATATTCATATTGTTTAGATACTTTATGAAAATGATGCATATTTAGTTTTTTATGTGTTGGAATCATCCCCACACCAATCCGATGCACAAGGTCGGTAGGACTAAACTACTATAGATATGGAATTTAACAGTGTGAAAAATGGGCATTTACATATTTAAAAAAACATTATTATCCTCGACGCTATTAAAAGGGGGTATATTTTATCATTAATAAAAAATGATAATAAATTCTCATTTTATTACAATTGATAAAAGGGGGCCTTTATCAATGCTAAAGAATTTCTGATAGATGGGACCTTTATGGCCACTTTTTTTAGCACCGATAGAAGTCAAAAAAATAATTTTGTGAAATGAATTTATTTTTATACAAATTGGATGGTGGGACATCCCCCCTTTTATTATAACTCAATCCCCAATTTTAATAGTGCTAGCATATAATCCCCACCCCTTTAAAAATTCTAGGAATCCCCCCACCATTAAACAATTCTAGGAACCTTCATCACTCATTCGTGTGCACCCATGCCTTTCCAGGGTTTTGAAAATGAGACGTCCACCTCAAAATCTCACTCCTTTTCCAATCCCCTATATTGTTTTCTTATGTATTCTATGATATATCTATATATTTTTATTATTATTTTTTATTTTTTTATCCATATATGTATATATTAAATTACAAATATAAAATATGTTTTTTTGTGTATGTGTGTATATAAATCCATACATACATATAAATAAATAAATATTTTTTTATATATGTGCATGAATATATAAATATAATTATACACATTTATTTTTATTTAGATATATTATATATTAATATTTATATACTTATATTAGAGTATATAGATAAATATATATCAGTTTGTCAATGCACAAAGAAATATATTTTTATATATATATAAACATTACATATACAGTAATTGTATATGTATATAAATTTTTATACATTTTATTTTTTTTAAAAATGGATATTATTTTTTATTTAGATAAGGTTTATTTATTTATAAATATACATTACATGTAAATTGGTTTACATGTATATTTATAAAATTAAATTTTTATGTGTGAATATATAAAAAATATGTATATATTATTATATATTTTATTATAAATAAAACTAAATTATGAAGAATGATAAAATTTGAAAATATTAATATTAATATGAATGTAATACTTGTGAATAAATTTATTCCCCACTAGAAATGGGAAAAACTACCCCCTTAAACGAGGATGTATGTCCATTTAATGTTAAGAAAATAGGATACACCGACTAAAAAATCAGTTTTAAAGGCCTATTAGGGACTTTTTGGGACTTGTAAAATGTAATAGTAGATTCATCCCTTTAATTAGTGTGAAATGACATTGCAAGATTAAATTTGATATGTTGAAGATCTAAAAAGGACACACAGATCAAAAGTTATGACCCTTTGAAATCTGAGTTAGAATTTCAATATATTTTAGATCTTTTATTACATTTTTTATTTTTTGTGTCTTCAAATTGCTAATAAATGACTGATAGTCGATAATAATTAGTAATCTATTAATTAAAAATATTTATTTTATTTATTTCATAATCCATTTTCACTTAGTATCGTATATTGTAATTTTAAATGTCTATTTATCATTAGCTAAAACATGTTTTAAAAAATATAAGTTATTTTTAATGATTGTTTTTGGAAATATACCATTTATTAGTGCTTGTAGAGATACACTGATAAATACACCATTATCAGTGCTTCTAAAAAACCACTAGTAAATATAGTCCCTTTAACACCACTAAAAGAACGTTGATAAAGGGGTACCATTAATATCTCTAAAAATGCTGATAAATGAGTACTTTTAACAGTGTTTTTAGCACTGTTAAAATATCATTTAATCACTGGTTTTTTAGTGATGATAATGGTACCCCTTTATCAGCACATTTTTTAGCATTGCTAAAGGGTGGTGCTGTGTAATGTTGTTTTTGGGGTAGTGATACATGTCTTCCCTGTTAGTTAAAATTGAAATTTTAAAAATATATTCTTTGATATTATTATTTAATATATTTCATTATAGCATTATTAAAATAATAATTGTTTTCTTATAAAGAAGAATTATTTTTCTCAGGTTGGGGTGGTGTACTTGAAAAATAATACCATGTTTATGATTTTTTGAGAGGGGATCACAGGTGCCAATGAAAATTAAACATTGATGTTTTTAAATGTTTGTGGATAGTAAATGAAAATTTAATTTTATAAAATATTTTTTGAAAGTATATATTATAAATTTTTAATATTTTTAATGAAAATTTTATTTAACATAAATTGTGAATTTTCACACTGGTGCATTTTCATACAGGTGTATTTGGTAAAATGTGTTGTTATTCAAATGACACATTGCATCAATAGGGCATTTATCAGTGTTAATTAAAACAATGATAAAGGGGTTCTCGTTATTATAACCTTGACAACGTAAATATTTTTTTAGTGCTGTTAAACCTATTAGAATTGTGTTAAAAGGCCTATCTATGGTAGTGGGAAGTCAATTTTATTTGTAGTGAAAATGATATCCTTATACAGGAATATAATGAATAGGATTTAAAGACATTGTCTTCACAATACAAATGAGAATGTGATGTGTTTCTAGATGAGGGAGGAGGTAAATTCATGATATAATGGGATTACAACCATATATCACCATGGATTTCATGCAGGAGAGATGATCAATTCTTCAAAATATAATTTTTAAAAAAATTATTAAAATTAAAAAGAAAATTTATATTCTCCATTAATAATTTAAAGAGTAAAAAAGTAGAAAACAATTTTTCAGAAATATATATTCAACCAAAATTCTCTTTCAATTTTAAAAAAATTGTTTTAATTATAAAATAGAAAAACTAATTTTTCATAATAAAAATAAAATAAAATTTTTAAAATAAATCAATCAATCTCTTAAAAAATAAAAATAATTATTATTTTTAATATAAAATAAGAAACTAAATTTGATTTATGAACAATTAATAAAAAATTCCATTTGACATATGATGTAATAAAAATATTATATTCCTAATCCAAAAATATTGTATCAAAAAATATTAATCCCATATAAAATTAAAAAATATCCAAATATTCCTCTAAAAAATTTAATTTAAAATTTTAATTTATTTTAAAAAAATTGAAAATTAAATATCCATTTTTTATGATGTATTTGGCAATTAAAAATGAATTTTATTCTTTTATATTATGTTAAATAAAAATTGTACTTTTTCTAAATGATCCCATTTAAAATCTAAAATATAATAAAACCACGTTTCCTTTACACAATAATTAAAAATTACAATTAAAAAACATAACGTTAAAAAAAATCTTCTTCATTTTCCCTTTAAAATTATGGTAGAATGAATGTTATCTATTTATTTTTAAAAAATTCTATTTATTTATTTTATTAAATTATTATTAATTAAATTAGATTTTTTTAATTTTTTATTTCTTAATTTTAGTTCAAGTATATTTTAATTTTTTAACAGAAATTTAAAAAACTTTGATTTTTTAAGTGAATGGGGGATATTATTTTTTGAATAAATAGTAATTTTTCCCTATGATTTTTGGAAGGAATAGTTTTTTTAAAATAATATATATAGTATGGGATTTATTTTCCTTTACTTCAATTTGATTGTAGATATTTTTTTTGACATTAAATTTTTTAAAATGAAAAAAATGTAGTTGATTTGTTGATATGGGATAAGTCAAAATACTGTTACAAAATCAGGTCCTGGAATGTGTGAAGGATTTTCACAAAAGCTACAATATTAGTTAAAAAACAATCATTAATTTATTGCATAAAAATGTTAATATTGTTATTTTTTTATAAAAAATAATATTTTTATTGATGAAATTTATATAAATTATGTTTTACGAAAATTATATGTATTATATAATATGAAATTAATAATATCTTTTTGGAATAATTAAAAAATATTAAGAGGTAATTTTGTATCTAAAATGATGGAAAAAAATTCTGAAAAAGAAATTGCATATATATATTAGTTTTAATTACATGTATAATGTAAAAATAATAAATTATTTCTACACAGATGTTTAGAAGGTTTTTCTATGTTACATCCAGACATATGAAAACATATCTACACCATAGGTCATTGTGTGTTGGTGTGGTATCTTCATGCACAACTGCATGCCTTAGTAAATATTATTAAGACTTCTCAACCTCGATCCATGAGGTAAGGGATTCCCATATACATATATTTAACTCACTGTACCCCTTCATAATCAATGTAAGATAACCCAATAATCTCCTTCTCGTAACCACTTGGGTGATGAACATAGAATATTTTACAGTGATTGAGAAATTCAATTCACTCAAATGAAACTGAACAACAATCACTACTACGAAACAGAGTTTTATCAATGATAATAAAACCATTATAACCGCTTATAATGTGTTCATAGTCGAGGCACTATTAAAAGGGGGTCACTTTATCAATACTAAAGAAAGAGTTGATAAATGAACTTCTTATCAGTGCTAAAAAAGCACTGATAAAATAATAAAAATTAAAAAAATTCTTTAAATCAAAGGGTAGACCAAACATCTTTTAATAGTAGTTGATCCCCTTTCAACAATGTTAGGAAGACCAAACTACGTGCGCCACCTCCCTCCATTTAACCACGCTAGTCGTACCCCCACAACCTTTAATAGTGTAATACCACCCAACACCTACCTGCAGATCCCTGACTCCCCATGGATTTGAATATGAGAAAACTCTTATACACCAGAAAGCTAAAGCCCTACTTACCCACACACCAGCTTTTTCTCTGCCTCAATTCCATGAGCGCACTGATGATGGCCAGCCTCAAAGAATCCCCACCTCAGCTGCATTCCACCTCTTCCATGACCGCACACCGTGACCATGTTCCACCCCGCCATGACCACCCTGCACATCATCACATCCACATCCCAACTCAACCACACTCTTCCACCTCTATGAAATCCCATTGAAACCATACCATGCTCCTCCCTGCAAGCTCACACATCCAAATCCCTCCTCTACCATGGTATTCCTACGCAATGACCTTCCATAGAAACCGTACTATGGTCTACCCTAAACGTCGACACATACACATCCTGCCTCAAGCATGTTCCACCTCAACTAGGACCTCCAAATTGTTATGACTTCTGGATCTCCTTGGTCACCCTAGGTGAAGGGGAGGACTGGACACCACCCTCCATTGAAACCATTCTTAAAAACGTGTCCCAATGGATAAGTATTTTTTTAATGAGAGTCGTTGGCCTATTAGAATAGGTTGGATAAAATCTAGTACATTACAGGTTTGGGTGTCCATTCATGTGTATTGGGTGCCCTGGGGGAGTTAGGGTTTATTTGGGATCCCCTTGCTTGGGTACCCCTAGGGAGTTTCGATTTCCGGTGTAGGAGTTGTGGTACCTTCGATATTTCCTTGCTTGGGTACCCTTGGGGAGTGTACCTCGGTGAAATCGATCGCTGGACACCACCTTCCATAAAAATAACCCACAGGTGTAGTCCCCCTAGGGTTCTACAGTGCTAGGGTTGGGTTACGTTTTAGATCTCCTTTCTTAGGTACCCAAATGCAGTGTTCCTAGGCGAAGGGGATAGTGTGATAGGGTCCCTCATAGGATTCCTCCATTCTCTGCTAGAATAAGATCATAACATTAGTGATAGCCTATTCTATTGAAGAACTCAGTGCCATCGTCATGAGGGGTCATGGGAATCCAAGGTACTGCTCCAGATTTTTTACCGTTTCTAATGATACTCCTCCAAAACATGACTTCCACCAGGTTCCAACCATTTATCTATGTAACATCATTATCATCATCATCGGGGGTGAGGGGTTTTAGAGAAAAGGGTAATATAGTCGGAGTCTTGGAGTTTGAAAACACAACCTCCACCATTATATAGTAACGTATTCCTTTATATTTTCCTTTCCCTTCACAAACATTCCTCTCATCCTTTAATATCTAGAAATAAGGGATAGAAAAATATTTTATTTATAACACCAATTAATATTGTGGAAGTACCAACCACTATTTTTTTTATTATAATTAATTTATTGACAGAATATTAAATAGATAGTGAAACTATACAATTTATTTATGTATTTTGAGTGTCGTTCATATTAAATTTAGAAAAGAAATCTAAATTAGTAATCGGATTAAATTAATTATTGTTAACTGAATTGTGATTTATTTTAAAATGTAAATAAAAATTTTTTTTTTTTCATTGATATCAATTGATTTTAGATTTATAAATAATTTTTAAAATTAAAAATAATAAAAATATATTTAATTAAACCGGTTTGGGTATATTTCAAAATATAAATGAATATATTTAAAAATAAAGAGATAAAAAATAAATGGTTTATAAATGGAATAGGGATTGAAAAAAAACCAACCGAGTTGGCATTTGATTATCCCAAATTTCATGTGTACTTGATGAGTCAACATCCCTAATGTTGGGTGATTTTTAATGAACATTTTATTCCAAATTATCAATGTTGTAGATTTTAATAATTTTATTGAATTAGAATTTATTAATATAGAATATATTTTCAGAATAGTTGACTGGGATAAAATATTTAATGTTGATTTTAATTCAATAATATATCATTTCACTCATATCAACCTTTATACAACATTTAATATATATATATATATATATATATATATTTATATATATTTTTAATCTTGTAATTTATTATCTAACTAGTCGTAAATGGAAATAAATTTTTTTAGAGCTTACACCCAAAACTGTAATGGTGCTTAAGGGTGGGAAAATAGGTTGTTAACAAATATGATAATTGTAATCAAAATAAAAAAGAACCAAACTATTATACTAAAATGAGTATTTTTTAGTAGAAAATTTAATTGGTTAATAACCAATTTTTTGTTTGGGTTTTATCAATTTTTATAACTAAAAATTTATAAAATTAACTTAAATTATAATGTTTTATTTATTAATTAATTAATTATTTTAAATAACCTATGAGACAGATTATATCAAGAAAACAATACATTTTTGTTTATAAATTTATATTTTTAAATAATTACTCTGTTTATAAAATCAAAGGATTTCTATATAATTTTGAGTTTTTATTCAACCAAATTAGGGTGGTTTTTTTTAAATTTAAGGATTTTTTTATATTAGTAGGCTTCCTCCAATGAACAACCTTTGTAGAAAGGTTTTTCCACCTGATAAAACCAATTTTTATGTTAGACGTAGTTCATGAATTCTACGTTCAATGTGTATGATATCTGAAAGAATACATGCCTACTAGATTTATTATATATTTTTTTCAATGACCAAAAATGAAATAGAGAATTACCAATGTGTGGTGCTTATTGATACAATAATGATTAATATGGTCCTACAAAATTTTATTGTATTTTCCAATCACTCAATTGTTTAATTTCTTATATGGAAGTGATGAAACTGAAGGGAAATTGACGTGGCACGTAGATATAGGAAATACAAATAATAAACTTCGTCACCTGGTAAACTCTCCTTAGGGGAACACAATTGATAATGAATATCCTAAATTTGGAAACAAACCAAGAAATATTCATCTTCAGTTATCTATATATGGAGTGAATCCCTTTGGTTTTAAAAGGATAACTCACAGAACATGGCCAGTTATTTTGGTAAATTATAACTATCCATTGTGGTTATGCATGAAACAAAAATAATTCATGTTATTTATGATTATAACAGGAACAAAACAACTAGGTAATGATATTGTTATTTATTTGGCTCCACTGATCAAGGATTTGAAACTATTATGGGATTCCGGTGTTATGTTGTATGATGCTTACAGAAATGAATATTTCAATTTTAGATCCATGTTGAACGGGTTGATAAATTACATTCCTAATTATGTATATTTTTTAGGATATATCAATAAATGAACTCAAGGGTTCCCCATCTATGAAAAGGTACTTAGACAATCACGGTGAAAAATTCGATGAAAACAATGTTTCTAAGACATCACTGATTTCTACACCGATGATGTAAGAACCGATATTGGATGACATCATTCGATTGATGTTTAGAAGAATGTAAAGAAATTGTTCCACTAATAGGTGATCAAATGTTTGAGAAGGTGAAATATGTGGAATCTAATTTTGGTAAATCATTTTCTAAAAATTTTATAAAAACTAGTTTGAAAAACGAGATTAGTTTTTTATAATTACCATAATAGAATTTAATGTACATCATACATTTTCTTGAGATTATGCATATTAATAAAATGTATTTTATAGTTTTATCAGTATGTTTCTATATGCTCCCAAAAAAAGGATAGAAGTAAGAATAGGTTGGAAATGGTTGACATGGGAATATGAGAAGAGTTTGGACCAGGAAACGGTGAAAAACAATCTTTTCTTCCTCTAACATTGTACACTCTTTCCAGGAAGGAGAGATATCAATTTTACAACTTTTTGAATGATGTAAAGGTTCTATAGGGGTATTCATAGAATATCAATAATATCATTTCATTGACCAATTTAAATTTAAGGGATCTAAAATCAAATGATTCAATGTTTTAATGAAAGATCTAAGGGATTTAGATTTATGTTTCATTTTTTCAAAGAATTTCCATCATATATTAACAAAAATCTATTTGTTTGTTAAATCTATATGAAAGAAATTTATAGACCCGACGAAATAGCCAACTATGGAAATATAAATTTCCATCATATAATATGAATTTAAAATGATCTTTCCACCAACATTATTTTGTATGATTATTCATTTTATGGTTCACTTGGTGAGAGAGATTATTCTATGTGGTATTGTACACTATAGATGAATGTACCCCATTATATGGTATATGAAGATTTTGAAAGGTTATGTCGTGAATCAATGTCATCCAGAAGTTTGTATTAAGGAGTGATATATTGATGTGGATGCTATTTAATTCTATAATGAATACCTTTGCGATGTGGAAATAATTGGTCTACCTAATTCTTGTCCCAATAGGCAGCTTACGAGTGAAGGAATTTATGGAAGAGATGTTTTGACAATCAATATTATAGATCAGAAGAAGAACCACCTTTACATTTTACATAATATTTTGGAGGTTTTCCTATATTTTGAAACCCATAAATAAATTATTGGGAAGTTGAATCCATCAAGGGATTAAATATGGATATCATAAACACATAATCAACACATTATATGTTTATTTTGGGACAATATTTATAAAGAATTAGATGAAAATCCTGATTCAATTTCAGAATGACTTCAATAGATAGTCAGAGGACCAAGGGTGAATTGTCTTATCTTAAAATTGGTATGTAATTAATGGTAATACGTTCTATAGAAATTATCATGACGAAGACGGTACCATGAAAAATAGTGGATCTATACTCATGGAATAAGCAATGCATGTTTCTAGTATTAGGAAAATATATCAAATTTACTAGAATATTTCATAATTTGGCATCATAAAAAAAATGGGAGTTGGATTATTCAAAAATACCAGTGCTTATTTTTTCATTTCAAGTGGGCTAATAATAGGATTTCAATTAAAATAGATGAATTGGGATTCATGAAAGTTGATTTTAGTAAGGAAGATTAAAAAGAAAAACCATTTAAAATGGCATTATAGGAAATAGAATTATTTTATATTGCAGATCCCACAAATTGAAAGTGGTCAATTGTTTTTTTATCGAACAAATCCACTGAATGGTCAGATGAAAAATCAACCAAGGATGACTATTTGATTGGGACATTGAAATCATTTCGTATGGGTCCCAATCGTGACGGAGTTTTGTATGATATAGGAGTCCACAATGAATGGATTTGGAACATTGATATATGGTCAAAACCCCTTCATCCATTAAAAAAATAGTGTTCAATATTCAAGTTATATTTTTTTTTGGAATATACATGATGTTACATCGTGTTATTATCCATTTACTTCTATATTTATGTACTATAAATTAAATATTAAACCATTTCTGTAGATAATGACTTCTACACATGTTTGTTCTTCCAATTGTATGGAACAATAGGTGTAACACCCCGATATTTTATGAAAAATAATCTTTTAATTTCAATAATGTATTGTGTTGTATGCTACACCAAGATTACCTTGCGCTGTACGCAACACCGTATTAGCTTGCAGTATACGCAACACTATTCTTGGATTGTGTTACACACAATTATGATAATAGTTATTGTACGCAACGTTGAGTATATATATATATATATTCAATATATAAATGAAATATGGTTGGGTTCTGTTATATAAAAAAACGAAGGATTTTTGCACAACATTCAACCCTGACTTGGCTTTCATTACATGCAATCGCGACCTTCCTCAATAGCTTGCGTCGTACGCAATACCGAGTTTCACTAAACACTGATTTGCTATTAAAATATTATTAAAACTAGCCGTTATGAATAGTAATAACCACTTTTTGAAATTTTATAAATATTATTTTTCTAAATGGACTTCCTTTTTGGTTTCAAAATTTCGAAATGAGCCTAGGGTGAAAATTTGGAATTTTTCTGAAAGCATTCAATTTTTGATGAATAGTGAAACCACTATGTGGTAGTTAAAAAAACTGAATTTTTTCATAAAACATAATTTTACAGCTCTTGTGAGTGGAATTCCAAAAATCCTAGAGACACGGTTGATGTCAGTATGTAAAATGTGGTTCAATGAGATGAAAATAATTTTTGGTGAATAATAACTTTTTACTTTTTTTACCACGGTTAAAAGTAAAATAGTGTAATTAAGGGTAAAAGTGTTATTATTATTTCCCTAACACATGTCCTAATTCTATTGGATAATTGTAATTCGACCAAAAACAACCTTAGGAATGAAAAATTATCATTTAGGTCCACATGGATTAGATTAGGACATTTATTATTATTTAATTCAAAAAAGAGTTAAAAAAGTTAAAATCAAAGTTTATTTACTAAAACATTTTTAATATAGGGATATACATAAGATAAATTAGATTGTATTATTATTTAGAAATATAATAATATTTCCTACATAATTATTTTTTTTTATAATTTTTAGACATCAAATAATTTAATTTATTTATGACACAATGATGATGCAGTAATTACCATAATAGTGAAAAATTAGAATTATTGATTTTATAAATACCCAAATAAATAAAATTTGAGACTTTTTATGAATTACACTAATTTTCAATGTTAATATGACTTTTTAGGATTGATTTAATTAACTTTGGTCGAAGTATTCATTCTGTTATGAGTTACACAAAAATCAACTATTGAATAGTGTCCAAATTGACATAAAATAGTTTTTAAAAAAAATATTATATTATTGATTGATATTGTATTCCTAAAAATATAAGGTTCGGCCAAGATACTTATATCAAGATATGTGTATCATTAATTGACCACTTGGGGGTCTTTTGGATGTATATGGTAAGTTTATTAACTATATAATATAAAAATACAAAGTGACATGGTAAATGTCGAACTAATTAACAAAGAGTTAAAACTAAAAGGTAAAGTTATTATAATAACCTAAACTTGCCTAAATTCTATTTGATGAGATCATTTCGACCCATACCCACCTTATCTTCGAAAAAATAAATTTGGGGCTATTTAAAACCGAATTTGACTTTATAATAAAATAATAGTTTTTGTTATTCCAAATGTGCCCCTCCCCTTCCTTATAAAAGGGCACCTCCCCCCTCTCTTCCTCACACCACTTTGATCCTTAAAACTCGGCCAAACCCTACCCAATTAACTTCTCCACTTCCCTAGTAACATCCTGGTGGTTTTGGTTATCTTAAATGACCAATTTTAGTGCCCTAAGAGGAGGTCTCAAAGAGGCGCTTCCAAGAAGAGGTAATGATCGTTACCGATTCTTTCAACTCTATTTCTTCATCCACTTCTTCTTCTTTTGTTGTTTCATTATAATGTAATAACATAAGTATCACTAATATACTGATATGTTATTTTAAGTATGAAACAACCATATTTCACCATCTATCCATCCTATGGAAAACGAAATCACAGCGCGTGCGTACGTACATAATACCGTCTCCACGGCGTGGTGTAAACTATTTTCCACCACCACCTTACATGGACAGGTATAATGGTGTAAATAATAACTATATATGATTATTATAATGTGATATTGATTCTGTAATAGTATATATACAGTCCAATAAAATTCCACGATCATGGGAACGATATCATCGCTCGTGCGTACGTACGGAATACCGTCTCCACGACTCGATGAGATTCATTCTCAATGAATAACCATTCATAAATGATTATAAAGTATATATAATAAGTAATCATAAAATATGTTACATAATTATTCTACTGGATTTATGTATATATAGATTTATTTTATCTACTTAATTCCATTAAATTCAATAAGGAAACGAAAACAACATTCATGCGTACGTACGGCCTACCGTCTCCATGAACGATGTATTTCTTTCCATTTATTAATCCAATATATATATATATATTCTGAATATATATTATAAATAAATCATGTTTTAAATTCTGGATGTAAGTAATCATGATCTATGTAATCATATGAATAATTACAAGTTAAAACACGAATGACAAATGAAACGATTTTATCCAAAACGCTACATTAACATGAATTTACAAAATAACGGGTAATATAAAGTCATTAGTGAACCATATATGATATAATAACAATGAATATGATTCTGTAATAAGTCAATGACATTATTTAAATCATTTTACAGGAGGTTTGGATACGTACGAAGCATATCGGACCTAGGGTATTGGATACTTATTCCAATCTCATTCATATCTGAGATTGTTTACTCATATGTATTAACTGGGGGTTATGTTTATTATCCATGTTCATATGCTCTCAAAATGTTTTCATAAAATGTTTGCATTCCTCCAGTGTATTTCTAAGACATTTTTACCCTTTTCTTACTTTTACCACATCGTATGGAAGGAATCTTTCTTTTATTTACCATACGAGGTACTTTTTGACTTTTGTGACAAAAGTACGAGGAGATTGTTATTTTCAACTTATACGGCGTGAATGGATTTTTACAGTTTTATAAACCCTTGTTTTCATTAAGCATACTCCAAAATATTTCATGACTATTTCCAAAAATATCCTTTTCTTTTAAAATTGCATCACATTTTGTTAAAAGAAAATGATTTTGAAGAAGAAAGGATATTTTCCTCAAAAATTCATTTCAAGTGTTTTATCAAAACCATTTATCATCTAATATGACATTATTTTATATGTGTATGTTTCAAGTATAATGTATCTATGATTTACATGGTTTCACTTATCTTATCATTAAATGATATCCATTTCTTTTATATGGATTATGTGATGATGGGATGATGTTTATGAAACCCATTTTATTCTTTGGGTTATTATGAATAATGTATGTTTATTTTGTGGCACAAGTATGAATGATTTCACTATGAGATGGGTGGGACATATATCTCCCTCCAATGCATTGGGTAAAGATTTTATATATCATGAGATAGATATGGATAGAATGGTAAGTTAATCTGGTTTAGTGTTGCAGGACTGAAGCGAGGAGTGTACTCGATTCAGAATGGGACTTTGTCCACTAATATGGTCTTGGAAGCAATGTCGTGGCTACTTTGGAAATCATTACATGTGCTTAATGGATTCCACAATTACATGTTTTATTCCCATGCTATTTTATCATGGTTTATGTTCCATTATTATCTATGCCTTATTTACTTCCATGTTTTATGTCGTTGATCAAGATTTTGATGTTTAAACATTATGTTCATGTTTTTAAGATAAAATGTATATGGTATGTTTTATTTTATCCATGCAGACCCTTACTGAGCATTTGAGCTCACCCTTTTTATATTTTATTTTCCCTCAGGATCAAAAGAAAGGTTTTAGGTAAAGAAACAAAATGTGGAAGATCTTTTTGGGAGATGTTGAAGATCTTTCACCACGATTAGAATATTACATTCCAAAATTTCAAAGACACTAAACTATTACGGTCCTTCTATGTCTTTTTTGTTCTGTATTAAGTATTCTGCAAAAGTAATGTAATTTCCATGTACGTCAAGATTCAGGTCTCTAAAATAGGTCTCTCAACCAGATTCTTCTTGTATTGCATAGGAATGACCTTATATACATGTTGGTGCTCCCAAACCTAAGGAACAATAGGTTTCTCAATCAGCTACTGCTCCCAGTGCAGAGGTACAATGGCCATCTGCACATGAAAATTATATCTCTCTAGAGGAAAATATTGAAAATGATGATTCCAAGGAATTGGTAGGTGATGAAGGACCAGTTTCCCTGAAAAAACAGGATCACCATAGTTTTATGGTGTAAGAAAAAATTATTTAGGTGAAAGTCAAAGGAATCAAATTTGAGGTGGGATAGAATGCACGGGGTCAGCATGTTAACCCCAACAAGGCCACACTCAGTATTTATATTGCAATCATAACTCATTAATGCATTCTGATATTCATGGTACCAAGTTGGTCATGGGATGAAGGCACTGATGTGGGATGATATTATGATAAAATTCTGATATCATTTATTTATTTTACTTAAAAAATAAAATAATAAATCATTAACATACTCTTCATCATCCATTATAGAGGGAAATTATATTATTTGACTCCCAAAATATGTATGTGTTAATTCTTAATATAAGGATTAATAAAGTATTTTGAAAAATTCTGACAATACACCATCTTAATGATGATGATGGGAAGATAAACCTCCACCCATCGGTTATCTATGAACACAAGATAACCCATGATGCGTGGGTTGCATTTATTAAACATCATGAAGATGTGTCTTTTCATATACATTGTGGCAGTAATAAAAATTTTTATGATGCGTTTATTCATCACATTGATTGATAGTTTTTTACTTATGAAGTAGAAAATGAGTGATGGAAACAAAGAACGAGCAAAATAAACCAACATACCCCTACTGTAAAGTAAGGATGGTGCACCCCTCACTTGAAATAAATGGGTACATATTTAATATCAAGTGTAATCCTTTTATGTGACATGAAACAAAACCACATTTGTGTTCCTCTATTTATATTAAGATTTATGATATGAAATGAAAAACCACATCCATCCCACATTATGTGCTATGGAATGAGGCATGTAAAATAAAGACGTGATACTAATAGATGAAAACACATAAAAAGTGTGGGAAACATGTTTAAGTATTACATAATAATTTCTTTTCATTAAATCACTATTAAATAACAATGATCACTTATTTATCTATATTTTATATCTGAAATTGTAACAAGAATTAGGAATACATGTTTCAGATGAACACAAAATTCTGGTGGCCTTGAAGTAGCCAGAACAATGTGGCCGTGTTAGAGGTGTGGGTTTTAAGGTGACACTCGGAATAAATTTTGAGAAAAAAACAAGATGATGATCATAATGAAATAATAAAATAGATGAGAGATAGAATATCCAACCTTTATGGAAAATTATAATGGAATATAGAGATGATGGATACTTTAATGAGGGAGAGGAAAATAGATGAAGCAACTCAAGAACAACCACCACTAGGAGATCCCTCAACAATCCCACCAACTATGAGGCTACTAATTACACTCAAAGAGATGTCTTAGAAGTGGTAATAAATGTTATAATAGATGTTTCTGTGAAATTTGAATCCTACAGAAAATGATATCTTTCTTATACTGGTATTCTACAAGGTGATAATGGCTATTATTTATATCTATAAACACCTAACCAATAACAATTGGAATTGGATATGGTGTTAAATATAGGAACTGACATTCTACACAACAAAACACATCCAACATGACATGTGTGAGTTTCTATTAGTGTATCCCATTAGAAAAATGTCGAGCTACATGTTCCAATTCACGAGGACGATAGTAATATAGTTGAAAAAACTGTTGGAAAATTCATCGACTGGCTGTCACATCTAAAAAAAAAATACTGATATGGAGGTATTCATTTCCATTTTACATTTCATGTTAAAAATTTGACAAATAATGAAAATATATTTAAAATGATGAATTTTATTATAGACAGAAAAAGAGAAGAAGATGAAATAAAAAAACTGTCGCAAACCCATCGAAAGTATTGAGAAACTGATCAAAAATATTAACCAAAAACATCATTACCCCGCTCGTTTTATATCCACATTTACTTCATTCCAGGATCATGTGTATAGATTGTTAAAATATGGTTGCAACAACATAGATAAATTCAAATAAAATAAATACATAGTGAATGATCAATACTTCATAGGTGTGAAGAGTGTAACTAAAACCCTCAACTATTATTTGATGGGTGGATCATTTGTAAATGTATATATGAGGTATTTCTCCATGATAACATTTTAAAAAATGTGATATAATGTTTTAATTATGACTAAATAAATTTCATATTTTTAGCATGCGTATATATGAAAAAAAATTGAAGGGATTTATCCATGGAAAAAAGTTCTGACTCGTTAGTCATCACATCACCTCTACAGAACAAGAAAAAATAGGACCCCAAAAATGGATGAAATAGTGGAAGGTCTAATCAGATAATTTGGATGATAAATTTCGGATGAAAATCTCTTTTTATTACTAGTGATTCGGGGGTAAGACTCTACAATTTAATCATATCAAATTTATTTTCATTTCATTCATCACTTATTCCTTTTTTTTTATTTTTGATATAATTGGATTCTCATTTCAGTAAATTTGGATACACTAAAGAATTATTTCATAGATTCAATTCATGGATATCCATAAAACAATCAACAAATAATGGAGTTTTTAAAATTTTAATACACTGAGTCCAACATTTTAGAACTAAACATCATGTTGTATAATTTATATTACCTTTTAATGAGGATTCTGTTATGATAGGGTGGCGCATCACTATCATGAAAAACACTAAATGAGGACAAGGACTTAGATCAAGGAAGAAGAAAAGCTCTATTATTGGATAAGTATCAAGTTATATATATATTATGATTTCACTATCCAAACACATATCAAAACAAATTACTTATTCTACTCAATGTTTTAGCTGTGTCTAGAACAAACCAATGTAAAAGATCATGGTTATTATGTTGGTAAATTTATGATAGAGATCATATTCCATGTAAAATTAGCATCAATTAGGAGGTATTTTCAATGATAATTACTATTAAATTTATTACATTTATTAATAATTTTTGTATTTACATTTTTGAAGCACTACCACAACTATCAAAAAGTATCATATTTACAAGGTGGTATAGATGTTCTCATAAACGAATGGGAAATATAACTGATGGAAGAATGCATACAAATAGCATTAATATGTGACTTCCATATAAGTAGTGGATTTATGTTCATATTTTTGTATAATTTACTTATTATTAATATTACTCACTTAAGAATTTTTTTGTACATGTGGATTCTTTTGTTCGAATCGGGGCGGTTTGTTCAAATATTCTCATGCTTGTGAGAGATTGGACTTTGAGGATACAATTGTGATAATGAAAACAAGAAAATGGGTCAAGAATATATAACTGTGAATTCCTAAAACTTAATCATTCAATTAATTTTTTCATAATTTTATCTACTAATTTTATGTTAAGTTATTTATCATTTTTATCTAATACATAATTATTTATTTTATAGATATTTTGGGAAGTCATATTTTCCATTAAACTATCTCCCAAAAGACATAAAATAGAGAACATGTTGAATTAAATGTATCAATTCAAAGTATTCTACTGCATTGTATGACTTCCCAAAATATATATCTTGTTTATTATCCTAAATAGTGTACTAATCAGTGGCATATCAATCAGACTCCCCCCAATTTGATACATAGTGTGCTCAGTATGACTCATAGTGTATGTTTTTAGTTTATAATATTAATTGATCCATTAATATTCATGTCTTTTGAACTACCAAGATTTGATCCATGACTCATGATTGTGATTGTTGATATGCACAATAGTGAAAAAAATGTTTAACACGTCGGCATTATTCACATCGTTTTTATATAACCGATGTGTGAAGATGTAAAAATTGGTTTATAATGTAGGTTATAAAATAACCAACGTGATAAATTAACAAGAATTGGTTTTTTACATCAGTTATAATATAAATGATGTAAAAAAACTGAGATTTTATTTATCACATTGAATATTTCATAACTGATGTGAAAGATCAAATCTGGATGATTTATCATGTCAATTATTTTATAACAGACATGATAAATCAAATATCGGCAATTTATCATATCGATTACAAAATAACTGGCATGATTAAGGATTTTCTACATCAGTTATTAAATAAATAACATTAGACACATAAAAAACAGTTTATCACATCGGTTATTAAATAACCAATGTGATAAAGCATTTAAATGATTTATCACGCCCTGTATTCTGTAATTCTATTTTATTTGATCGGGCGACCTGCGATTCATCTCTCTCATGCAGAAAACCATGAAAGGCTTCTTCAATGTTGTACCCTCCAACCTAGTTTTATCAACATCATTCATCATATTTATTATCATTAGATCTATCAGGTTGACTCGCAACACTCAAGTAAGCCTCACATGCCTCAGTTTCATTTTTTATTTTTCACGATTCGTTAAACATGTATTTGGAGATGTTATTTTGATATCATTGTTATTTATATCAGGGCATGTGTCATAGTGTTCATTTATACCATGATAAATTATTTTCTGGTAAAATAAACCATGGTAGTGATATCATTAAAGTTCTATGATTTTTGTTGCTATCATGTCTATTCTATCATATGTGTGTGTGTGTACTTTCATGTGTGTGGTGGTGGAGGTGTCTAGGGGGTGGGGGTGTCCAGGGGGCGGGGGATATCCAGTGATTGGGGGTTTTCCAAGGAGGTTGTGGTATCTATGGGGTTTCTAAGGGGGTGGGGATGGTGTCCAGTTGTGTGAGGGGGATTTCTAAGGGGGTAGGTAGTGTCTAGGGGGGGTGGTGTTCATTGGTGAGGGGGTTGTCCAAGGGGGTAGGGGTGTCCAGGGGGTGGGGGCTTTCCATAGGATGGGGTTGTCAGGGGGTGGGGGTTTTCCAATGGGGTGGGGGTGTCTAGTGGGTGGGGGTGGTTTCTAGGTGGTGAGGGGGATATCCAAGGGGGTAGGGGTGTCCAGGGGTGGGGTGGTGTCCATGGGGGTGTGGGGGATGTCCAATGGGGAAGAGGGTGTCCAGGGGGTTGGTGGTGGTGTCTAGGGGTGAGGGGATGTCCAAGGGGGTGGGGTGTCTAGGGGGTGGGGGTGTTCTATAGGTGGGGGTGTCTTGGGGTTGGGGGTTATCCAGGGGGTTGGGGGTAGTCCGGGGGGTGGGGGGTTTCCAAGGGAGTGGGTTGTCTAGGGGTGTCCAAGGGGGTGGGGGTGGTGTCGAGGGGTGAGTGGGTTGTCCAAGGGGGTAGGATTTCCATGGGGTGGGGTGGTATCCCTGGGTGGTGGGTTGTCCAAGGGGGTAGCGGTGTCCACGGGGTGGGGGTGTCCAAGGGTGGGGATGTCCATGGGGTGGGGTGTTTTTCGGGGTGTGGGGGCTATCCAAGGGGGGTGTCCAAGGGGTTTCCAAGGGGATGTGGTGGTTTCTAGGGGTGATGGATATTTCCATGGTTTTGGGGGTGTCTAGGGGGTGGGGGTGGTGTCCAGGGGGTGAGGGGGCTGTCCAAGGGGGTAGGGGTGTCCAGGGGTGGGGGTGTATAGGGGTGGGGTCATCCAGGGGGTGGGAGTTGTCCAGGGGGTGGGGTGTCTTGGGGGTGGGTTGTACAGGGGTTCGGGGTTGCCCAAGGTTGTGGTGGTGTTTAGGGGGTGGGTTTTGTCCAAGGGTTGGGGGTCTCTAGGGGGTTGGGGGTTGTCCATGGGGTTGGGGGTGTCTAGGGGGTGAGGGTGTCCAGGGGGTAGGGGGCTCTCTAGGGGGTGGGGGTGCCTACAAGGTGGGGGCTCTCCAAGGGGGTGGGGGTGTCCATGGGGATGGGGGTGGTGTCTAGGGGTGTGAGGGGCTGTCCAATGGGGTAGGGGTGTCTGGGGGTGGGTTTGATATCCAGGGGGTGATGGGGCTGTCCAAGGGGGTATGGGGTGTCTAGGGGTGGAGTTGTCCGGGCGGTGGGGGTTGTCCAGGGGTTTGGGGGGATGTCCCAATGGTGTGGGAAACCGTTGGGATATTCTATCGCAATGATTTCAGGGGCTATTCTAATGGTTTTAAATAGTTGGGAAACGTGTAATGTTCAATAGTGAATGTATACATATTTTAATATTTATACTTCATATTTCTTGTTTACAGAAGGTTGAATTTGGTATCCAGTTGCACTAGGATCTATTATTTGTATACCTGGAGAATAACGGATCCAAGATGAATTTATACAGTTATATTGTGATCCATATTAGATATATGTAATCCTAAAATGATTTTCATGTAAATATAAAACTATTATATCTAACTATATTTAATTTTTGAAATCATTTTCATGCATATATTTTTCAAATAAGCATAAATTTTTTTTATAGTCTAAAATTGTTTTACATTCAAATTATGATTATTTTCATATAAATATTAAATTTTATTAAATTAAAAAGTTGTATAATTTTAATATTTCTTATAGTTAATTCTGATTCAATGTTGAATTATGTCACATCGAATGAGTAATGAATATGAGGAAGGTTTTGATGCCTTTTTGCAATTTTCTAAATTAAATGTTCCAACCAGCGACATTTTTTTCTGTCCATTCCAAAAATGTTTGAATATGAATAAGTTGAAAATTAGAGTGATCAAGGATCATTTGATTTGTCATGGTTTTAATCCAAGTTATAGCCCTTGTATTTGTCATATTGAAACAAGAAATAATGTCAGATCAACTGATGATGATGATTTGCAAGATGGAAACTCTGATGGAATTGAAGAAATGATTCATGATATTGTAGCATAACATATTGAGATATAAATTGTAGATTCACGTATATATGGTGATGATGATAAACCAATGTGTCCTGGTTTTATGGATTTAACGATTTTTTCAGCGGTGTTAAGATTGATTAACCTGAAGGTGAAACATGGATAGAGTGACAGAAGTTTTACAGTGCTTCTATAATTGTTGAAATAAATTCTTCCAAAAGGAAACAATATTCTAGATTACCATTATAAGGCCAAGAAAATATTATGCCCGATGGGATTGGGATATAGGAAAATACATGCATGTCCGAATGATTGTATGATATATAGGAAGGAATATGATTTTTTTTCAGAATGTCTTAAATGTGTGACATCACTGTATAAGTTGAAAGAAAAATCATAGGCTCATATAGATATTACAGAGATCCCTGCCAAGGTATTTTGGAATCCTTCTATAATTCCTCATTTGAAACATTGATTTTCTAATTCACATGATAAAAAAAGGATAAGATGTCATGTTTATGAGATGATATGGGATGGAAAAATACGGTATCCATTTGATTGTCCACAATGGACGAAAATTGTTGAGCAATATCTTACATTTGAAAATGAAATTAGAAATCTCAGACTTGGGTTGTTCATAGATGGAATGAATCAATACCTAACCATAAGTAGCACACATAGTTCATGGAATATTTTATTTGAAATTTACAACCTCTCACCTGAAGTTTGTATGAAGTCAAAATATGTCATGTTGAGCATAATGATCTCTGGTCTGAAGAAAATCAGAAATAATATTAATTTTTTCTTTTCACCGTTGATTGATGATTTGAAAAAATTATGGTAGGATGGTATAAGGCTATATGATTCTTATAAAATGGATTATTTTCAACTTCATGGAGTGATTATGTTCACTATAAATGACTTCCCAATGTATTGAAATTTGACTGGATATAGTATTAAGGTGAAAAAAGAATGTCCATTTTGCGAACAACAGACTTCATATTGTAAATTTCATCGTGGGAGGAAAACAATATACATGGTTAATTGAATGATTTGTCTATGGATCACCCATATAGAAGGATAAAAAAGGCATTCAATGGAACACAATAATTAGATATTTCTACAAAACCATCATCATATGATGTGAATTTTGAGAGGGTGTGAAAATATTATGTGACTTTGTTAAATACACATAAATATGGTAATGATATACAAATTTGGGTGAAAAGGTCAATATTTTTTGAGTTACCATATTGGAGTTATCATGAAGTGAAAAATAATATTGATGGAATGCACGTGGAGAAGAATATCTATTACAGTTTGATTGGAATATTGTTAGATATTAAATGAATAAATAAAGATGGTTTGAATGCAATATTAGACTTACTATCAATAGGAATACATTTGGAGTTAGCTACCACTCCTAATATAAGACAATCATTTCTTCATCTATCTTGTCATACATTATCCAATAGTTAGAAAATTAGATTTTTTCAGTTTATTCATGATATTAAGTGTCTCATGTTTATTCTTCAAATGTAAAAAAATTTGTCTCTTTGATGGATTTGAAGTTGATAGGTATGAAATATCATGATTGTCACATCATGATGCAACAATTTATACCAGTTTCATTGTGTGGAATACATTCCATTCATGTTAGAAATACTATAATGAAGTTGTGTTATTTTTTCAATTAAATTTGTAATAAGGTGGTTGATGTGATTGCTTTGGAAATTTTGGAAAAGGATGGAATTTATATTCTTTTTTCAATTGGAAATGTATTTAACTCTATCATTTTTTGATATAATAGTGCATTAAATGCTTTATCTCGTTTGAGAAATATATATTTATGGACCTATATATCGTCATTGGATGTATACTTTTGAATGGTATATGAAAATATTTTAGGGGTTTGTTAAGAATCCATAACGACATGAAGCCTCCATTATTTAAAAGTATATTTCTGAGGAGGTTGCGATGTTTTGTACGAGCTACTTGGATATGGCGGTGCACATAGATTCTCCTCCATCTCACCATGAACGAGTTAATAATGAGGGAAACAAGATTTGTGGCTTGAAATTCAAATCATTATCAGCAAAATAGATTTAGATGGTGGAATTAAACATCTTGAATAACATAGCTGATGCAAAACCATATATCATATTTCATATTAATGTGTTGAAACAGTGACATCCAAAGAAGAATGAAATGTGGATTTCTAATGAGCTCAATAAAAAAAATTTCCATGGTTTTAAAAGACCATACATTGTAGATCAGATGTATCAGAGACATTAAGATATTTAGTGGGTTGTCCAAGTTTAAATATGATAACATGGTCTGAGTATGACATTAATGGATATACATTTTATATGAATGATCAAGACAATAGAAGTGCAGTTCAGAAGATTGGTGTCTTGTTGTTTGTAGAAGTAATTTATTTTTTGAGTTCTAAAGTCAAAAACCCAATTTCTAAATGAAGTGCATGTTTTGGAATCATTGAAGAAATATGGGAAGTTTATTACATTAAAATTAATGTTAATGTTTTTAACTGAAAATGGTTTATCAGTAACAACATTTTCATACATTATGAATTTGGAATGAAATTTGTTAATATGAATATATTAGAAGGCACAATAGATTATTTTATAATAAAAACACATGACAAATATAGTTTCTATGTAGTTGATCAATGAGATATGCAGTGTTCTATTGTTTTACAAGGGAAAAAACAATATGTTGGTGAGGATCAACTTGATGAATATGATGATTTATGTGAGATCCCTTCTTCCATGGAATTATTAGCAGAAAATATTGATGATCATATTGAAGACATGGTTTGTTTCATAAGAAATGTTCATGATGATGTAATTTGGGAAAACAATACATTTTTTTATTCCTAATATTACAGGTAACGTATTTTTATTTCTTGTTTACATTTATTATTTTCATAAAATGTAAGATATTGTAATTCTTTTCTTCATTAAAATGTGTATTAAAACAAATAAGTAGAAATTTTATTATTTTAATTTTTTTAGTTATGTTTATCATGTTTAACATAACATAACTTTATATTTATTGATTTTTTTAATGAAAATCACTTTACCATGTTTACCATTTTTACCATGTTTCCCAGGTTTACCATGTATACCATAGTATTCAATAGTTTAACTTTACTCAACATATATATTTATTGATTTTTTTGATTGAAAATTACACTACCATGTTTACCATGTCTACCATATTTACCATTGTTTAACATGATTTCCATATTTACCATGTTTAATATTATATAACATAGTTCAGTTTTCCATTTCTGGTTTACATTAGTATTATAATATTTTAATTTTTATATTTGGGAACTAATGTTTTCTTTTTTGATTTGAAGGATAATGACATATCAATCAGTTGATCAACCACATGATTCTAGAGACGATCATCATGATTATACCTATGGGGAAAACCTTCACATGCTCCTCTTGAGGTTCCCCAATATTCCTTATGTTCTCCCATAAAGACAATGAAGATTTCAAGAGTTGGTAAACTGGGCTGCACACATTTACCAAAATTATCACTTTCCCATAGCCAGGACCAGAGGATACTCATTGAGTTTGATTTGAATGATAATACTAGAGGTCCAAATGCCAAAGATTTTAAGAGGGTTTTATCAACTCAAGGTAAAAACAATGTAATAATTTTGTATGATGATTAGAGAAGTGTGGAAAAAAGCAATAATATCTTAGTTGTGGGAGAAAATTTTGGTATGATCTTTTTCTATTGATTGACTAATCTTTAAATGTTTCTAGTATAATAAGTTTTACATATTCTTTATCAGATGACATTTGATATTAATAACACTGGAGAAGTGAGGAAGATATTTTTATCGATGGCTTCTAGGAGATGGAGGGATTTTAAATCAACCCTCACATATGATTTCATTTTTGGTCAAAGTAATCATGAAAATCCATGTGATATGTATCCTTTATTAAATTAAGACACATGGAGAAAAAATTTTAATTTAGAAGAAAAAATTAATTTTTTGTAAGGGAAATGCATACTTTTATATGATTTCTTATATAAATGATATTATTAATGTTTTGTTAATGATTTATTATTCTTTATTTACAAAAAACAAGGATATCTCATCAGGACATCCAATCTAAAATTGTATACCCTCATAGATTATCTCGGGGAGATATACATTATTGGAAGAAAAAATGATGGTGGAAAATTACAAAAACTGAGAGCTGAATCTTATATATCTGGAGAGGTTTTCCCTCCATCCCCTCCATCTAAACATGAAAAATGGAAGAGATATTGGATGTGATAAAGGGGAAATATAAATCAAAATAATCGAGAATCATAGCTAAGAGTATTGTAAGATAATTATTTTATTTATTTTAGATAATTATATTCTTTATATAATTTGATTTATTATAGAAATGTTAAATTATTTAATACAGAATTCTCTTGGGGAGCAGAGCTTATAGGGGGTATTTACAGCTGTTGTTAGGTAAGATATTTTATCTACAACATTGGGAAATCTCAAACACCCCAGTCATGTATGAGGATTTTCGATGAGTGTATAGGTAAGAAAAATGTTTCCATATTCTTCAACTTATTCAATTGAGGGAGTTTATTAAAAAAGTAGAATCATTGGAGTCTAAATTTCATCATATTAATGAGATGATGGATGAAAAGATTATATTGTCAGTACAGTATATGTTTGTAGATATGCAGAGACAATTTTATATTGCATCTCCCACTCCTCTACACCCCCTATAGAACCCATTATTTGTCATCCACCTCCGCCAGTAACTCCCACTCCCCCAACTCAGCCCGAGGACCCCATTTTTTATCCTACTCCTCCACAACATCTTTATACTTAGTGTGAGTTGTAAGTTGACGATCCTCTCCATCATATAGTTTCATATGGGATGGTATATTGTATAGGAGATACAATTCATCATCAACAGTTAGAGTTAGAGAATCATAGGGTCACTGTATATGATATTATAGATAGATCATCTCAAGTGCCATTAACTACAGAAGAGGTGACGATAGTTGGACATAGAATCAGCCACAATTTAGTTTGTCCATCCAAACTTATGCGACTCATTACCATATAGGTATGTATGTTATATTTTTTATTTTATTTTTATAATAACGTTGTTTTAAAATTTGAAAATTAATATATTTTTCAACTTATTTATAGTAATACTTCAAAGGTAATGAAATATTGTATATACAACCACAAATAATAATGGATATGACATCAGATATAGACTCTAGTATTCTTGATAGATTTCCAATATATTCAAATTTGTTGGCAGATCATTTTTAGTTTTCAATGGATGCTCATGTTTGTGGATGTGTAATGAATGTGTGGATTGTGAAAAATGATTTCATGTATCTTGTTACTAGAGATAAGTTGGGAATCAATGTGGTGAATATTTTTTCCATGTATGTCTTAACACCTTTCCTTGCATTATATTTTTTAGAAATGTATACTTATGTCTATTTTGTATTAGGTATCTTTATAACATGTGTTAGAAGAATGATCGAAAATATGTATATGGATTCATGGACCTGCATATGATTTCCCTTAAAGCACATTCATTGGATGAGGAACAAAGAAAACTTTATATTGCTGATATATTTGAACAGAATATAATCACACTCTGTTCGATTATGCCTTTTTGTGAGAGTTATGAAATATATATCTCTAAAATTATTCTTTATATTATAATATAAAAAACGACTAACCTTAAATTTTCTTTTATCTTAGAGATCATTGGATGTTAGGTTTTTTTTCATAAGAGAATACACTTTATTGGATATGCTCTGTCCATGGCGATGCGCGGGGAAGTTTTAATAATATGTTTTAAAATAATGTTTCAATTTATATATAGTTATTTTTATTATAAGAAATTTTAAATTTATCCAGTTCATATTATTTTCAAATAGGATATCATCATACTTTAGATAAAATACAATGAAAATGAGTTCCATGATTAAATATGTAAAATTAATGGTAAATAACCATTTATAATTTCTACATTTTGATGTATTACATAAAAATTATATTTTGAATTGGAACTCATTTATATATAATTTTCATGAACAATAAAGAATCATAGAATGAGGATATTATATGTTATGATTTATATATGACATAATTATGACTGGAATAATAATATACTTTGACCAGGTCAGATTTCCTTATAACCATTCCATATTATTTCATTTTATTTATTCATTATACATGATAACTACATTCCTTTTAATTTCTAGATATTTTATGACCCTCAATGATATATTTTCTCAAGTGTTCAAACACTTACAAGTGGAATAGTCAAATTAATTTACAGGTTTGACTGGATTTTAGTTTGTTTGTAGTGTAAAATGTAATTTTGAATATTGTAATTATAATTGTGTATTTTGTAGTTGTTTTAGTTAGATTTATTTATTTTTAGTTGAAATTGTATGTTTTGAATGTTATAAATGTGAATATTTAATTTTTCTTAGGTTCTAATTATTGTGGAATACTTCAAATGTTTTTCTATTATAGATTCTGGTATGGTTTTGGTTTGATTATGGTTTAGTGTTTTCTAATTTCAGGTCTACTTTTGCAGATCATAGTAATTGTATTGCATTTTTATTAAAAAATTGTTTTTTTCATCGGTTATTTTATAACTGACATAATAAATCAATAGGTATATTTTATTATGTTGGTTATTACATAACCAACTTCGTATATCATTTTCCATATCATTTATTTAGGAACCGACGTGAAAACCCCTTCAGAGGTTCGATTTATCACGTCGGTTATTTAAAAACAGACATGAAAAACTATATACCATTCCAGTTATAAAATAAACAACATGATAAATTGATCCTATGAAGGGTTTTTTACATAGGTTATTTTGGAACTGGAATGAAAAACTATTCTGATTTATGATTTTTACGTCAGTTTTAAAATAAACGACATAAAAAACAATATTTATAATGTCTCTTTTAATATCGTCAGCTAAAAACAGATGTAAAAAAATAACAAATAACCAACATAATTTTTTTTCACTAATGGAAATGTATGAATTTATAATGCTAATATCACCTTGTAACATCTTTATTCTCATGTTATCCTTATATTATAATTGATATCTCACTTTTTAATACTTATTGAACATCTCCGATCACCATTTATTATGTTTCATATCTTTAGGTGTTTAAGAATGGTTTTAGAAATGTTATGTCTAAGAAGGTTTCTAGTAAATAAATACTTAATGAGAGACTCTTATAAACTAGTACTTTATGTTTTCATATTTCAAAATCATTAGTCTAATACTATTTTGGAGTGGATCATTATGTTATTTACGGAATATTTATCTACTATGATGTGATATATATGTATGAAATATCTTGGTCAATATTGTTGGTATTAGAGAAACTAACCTACTCAAAATTGATAAAAAATAACAAGTGACTGAAATCAATCATAGTGTGTCTTTTTAATTAAAATTAACATTACACTACTAGAAATACTGTCTTTCCCAAAGGTTCTGAACCATTGGGAATGGCTGCAGAACGGTTGGTATATGTTATACCAACAGTTCTGCAAAATGTAGGGAAGTATGCCGTTGGGAAAGCTATTCCCAATGGTTTATAGTGAACCGTTGGGATAGGGTGGGAAAAAATTAACCTATCCCAAAGGTTGTGCCAAACAGTTGGGATTTTTTTCCCAACGGTTTGGCTTGAACCGTTGGGAAAGCCAAAGGACTCTTTTCTTTCCCAACGGTTTCTGAACAATTGGGAACGGTTTTTTACCAAAGGTTCAATGAACCGTTGGGAAAAAACAATCATAGATTCTATGCCAATGGTTTTAAACCATTGGCATTGCCTATGTTCTGCAAACTGCACAGCAGCCTGCAATTTGCAATGCAGCTCTGCAATTTGCACAACAGGCCTCATTTTGTGCATTCCCTCACATTTTCAATCCAATTATTGTACATAAAATAAACTAACACATACATATACAATTATTTTACTTGCAATAACCAACTAACACATACATATAGAGAACAAATTCATACTCATTTAAAATATAATGCCTCCTGGAACTATACACATCCATAATTAAATTAGAATTCATAACTTAATTATAAACATACATAATTCATTTAGAATTCAATTTAAAATTTAGATGAAAATTATATGTGGAATCCAGAATTAAATTCATAATTTGATTCGTTTTTTGTATACCATATATTTTTACCTGAAATGATGTCAATTTTATACAAAATACATACACCTAGAGTGATATCGGCCACACCATGCCTCGTATTGAGGCGAGGTTAACTATTACTTGTCACAAATGACCCATCGATCATTTTCCTAAATTATCAACATATTCCAAAAGCATTTGATCAGTTTTCCGTATGCCAGTTGATGTTTTTCACTTAAAATGATGTCCTTTTGAAACAAAAGATAGACACTTTGAGTGGTTCTAGTGACTCCACATCTCAGATTGATGCGGGGTTGATTCGTACACATCACATATGACCCAAGGAACGTTGTGCTAAAGTATCAACACAATAAGAATCCGTTGGGTTAGTTTACAGTATGTACTTAAAATGTTGTCCATTTTAAAGAAAAGTGATCCACATAGATTGATCTCGGCCACACCGTGCCCCAGATTAAGTCAGGGTTGACTCGTACACGTCACATATGACCCATTGATTGTTTTCCTAAATCATCAACACATTTAGAATGAATTTTCTCAGTTTTTCGTATGTCAGTTGTTGTTTTCACTTAAAATGATGTACATTTTAAACAAAAGAGATACCCTATGAATGGTGTCGGCCAAACCGTGTCTCATATTGTGGCGGGATTGACTCATACACGTCACATATGATCCATGGATCGTTTTGATAGTATATCGACACAATCAGAATCTGTTTGGTCAGTTTTCCGTATGCTAGTTGTTATTTTCACTTAAAATGGAGTCAATTTTAATCACAAGAGAGACACATTGAGTGGTGTCAGCCACACCGCACCTCGGATTGACGCGATGTTGACTCATACACGTTATATTTGACCCATGGTTCATTCTCCTAATGTTTCAACCGAAATCGAATTCGTTTGTTCGGTTTTCCGTATGTACTTAAATTGAAGTTCATTTTAAATAAAAGAGTGACACTTTGACTGATCGTGGCCACACTGCGACTCAGATTGTGCCCGAGATGGCCAGTACACGTCACATATGACCCATGGATCGTTTTGATAAATTATCAACAGATTCCGAATCTGTTTGGTTGGCTTTCCGTATGCCAGTTGTTCATTTCACTTATAATCCTTCCCATTTTAAAAAAAAGGGACACAGTTAGTGTGGTGCCAGCCACACCGCGTCTCAAAATTAATCAAGGTTGACTTTTACACGTCTCAAATTACCAATTAATCTTTTTCATAAAGTATCAACACTATCTGAATGCTTTTGGAATGTTTTACGTATGCCAGTTGATGTTTTTCACTTAAAATGATGTCCTTTTTCTACAATAGACAGACACTTGGAGTGGTTTCGGACACACCATGTCTCATATTGAGTCGATGATGATTCATACACGTCAAATATGTCCCATGGATCGTTCCCCTAAAGTTTCAACAGAAACCGAATGCGTTTGGTTGGTTTTTCGTATGTACTTAAAATGTTGTCCATTTTAAACAAAAGAGAGCCACTTAGAGTGATCCCGGCCACACCATGTCTCGGATTTGGACGGGGATGACTTGTACACGTCACATATGTCCCATGGATCATTGGACTAAATCATCAACACATTTAGAATGCAATTGGTAGGGTTTCTGTATGCTAGTTATTCTTTTCAGTTATAATCCTATACATTTTAATCAAAAGAGACATAGTTAGAGTGGTACCGGCCACACCGCATCTCGGATTTAGACGGGGTTGACTCGTACACATCACATATGACACATGGAACATTGTGATATATTATCTACACAATTTGAATGCGTTTGGTCAGTTTTCCGCATGCCACTTGATGTTTTTCACTTAAAATGATGTTTTTTTGAAATAAAAGACAGACACTTTGAGTGGTACTGGGCACACCACATCTCAGATTGAGGTGGGCTTCATTCGTACATGTCACATATGACCCATGGATAGTTTTCCTAATGTTTCAATGGATTCCAAATGTGTTCGGTCGTTTTTTCGTTTGTACATAAAATGATTTCCTTTTTTAACAAAAGAGAGACACATAGACTTATCTCGGCCACACCGCGACTTGGATTGAGCCTGGGGTGGCTCGTACATGTCACATATGACCAATGGATCGTTGTGCTAAAGTATCAACACAATCAGAATCTGTTTGGTTAGTTTTCCATATGTACTTAAAATGTTGTCCATTTTAAACAAAAGAGAGCCACTTAGAGTGATCCCAGCCACACCAGACCTCAGATTGAGGTGATGTTGACTTGTACACGTCACATATGACCCATGAATCGTTTTTATAAATTATCAACAGATTCTAAATGCGTTTGGTTGGTTTTCCATATGCCAGTAAATCTTTTAACTTATAATCTTGTCCATTTTAAACAATAGAGACACAGTTAGAGTTTTATCGGCCACACCACGTCTCGAATTTAGATGGGGTTGAATCGTACATGTCTCAAATGACCCATGGATCATTTTCCACAAGTATCAACACAATCCAAATGCATTTGGTCAGTTTTCTATATGCCAGTTGATGGTTATCACTTAAAATGATGTTCTTTTGAAACAAAAGACAGACACTTTGAGTGGTGTCGGCCACACAGCATCTCAGATTGAGGCGGGGTTGATTTTTACACATCACATATGTCCCATGGATCGTTCTCCTAATGTTTCAATTCATACCTAATGTGTTTGGTCCGTTTTCCATACGTACATAAAATGTTGTCCATTTTAAACAAAAGAGAGACACTTAGACTGCTCTCGGCCACACTGCGACTTGGATTGTGCCCGCGTTGACTCATGCACGTAACATATGACCCATGGATCATTGTGATAAATTATCACCATATTCTAAATGTGTTTGGTCGTTTTTCCGTCAGCCAGTTGTTCTTTTCACTTATAATCCTATCCATTTTAAACAAAAGTGGCACAAATAGAGTGGTGTCGGCCACACAATGCATCTTATTGAGACGGGGTTGACTCATACACGTCACATATGACCCATGGATCATTTTTGTAAAGTATCGACACAATACGATTGCGTTTGGTCATTCATCCCTATGCCAGTTGATGTATTTCACTTAAAATGATTTTCTTTTGAAACAAAAGACAGACACTTTGAGTGGTGCCGGCCACACCACATCTCAGATTGAGGTGGGGTTGATTCATACACGTCACATATGACCCATGGATCATTCTTCTAAAGTTTCAACGGAAACTGGATGTTTTTGTTCAGTATTCCATATGTACTTAAAATGTTGTCCATTTTAAAAGAAAGAGATACACATAGACTGATCACGGCTACACTGCGATTCGGATTGAGCCTGGGTTGGCTCGTACATGTCACATATGACCCGTGGATTGTTATGATAAATTATCAATATATTCCGAATGCGTTTGGTCAGTTTTCCATATGCTAGTTGTTCTATTCACTTATAATTCTTTCCATTTTTAACAAAAGAGACACTGTTAGAGTGTTCTTGGCCACACCATGTCTCGTATTGAAGCGGGGATGACTCATACACATCACATATAACCCATGGATCTTTTTACTAATGTATCGACACAATCCTAATGCATTTTATCCGTTTTCATATGCTAGATGATGTTTTTCACTTAAAATGATGTCATTTTGAAACAAAATACAGAGAAATTGAGTGGTTCCGAGCACACCCCATCTTAGATTAAGATGGGGTTGAGTTTTATATGTCACATATGACCCTTGGATCGTTCTCCAAAATTTTCAACGGAAACCGAATGTGTTTGGTCGGTTTTCCGTATGTACATAAAATGTTTTCCATTTTAAACAAAAGTTAGACCCTTAGACTAATCTTGGACACACCGCGACTCATATTGAGCCCAGGTTGGCTCGTACACATCACATATGACCCGTGGATTGTTGTGTTAAAGTATCAACATAATCAGAATCTGTTTAGTCAGTTTTCCGTATGCCAATTTTCCTTTTCACTTATAATCCTGTCCATTTTAAACAAAAGAGACGCAATTAGAGTGGCGTCGGCCACTCCGTGCCTCGTATTGAGGAGCGGTTCACTCTTACACGTCACATATGACCCAAGAATCATTATGTTAATGTATCGACAGATTCCGAATGCATTTGATCAGTTTTTTGTATGCCAATTGATGTTTTTCGCTTAAAATGTTGTCAATTTAAAACAAAAGAGAGCCACTTAGACTGATCCCGGCCACACCAGAACTCATATTGAGCCCGAGCTAGCTCGTACACATCACATATGACCAATGGATCGTTGTGATAAATTATCAACAGATTCCGAATGCGTTTGGTCAGTTTTCTGTATGCTAGTTTTTCTTTTCACTTATAATCCTGTCCATTTTAAACAAAAGAGGGACACTATGAATGGTGTTGGTAACACCGCCCCTCGGATTGTGGAAGGGTTGACTCGTACTTGTCACATATGACCCATGGATAATTTTCCTAAATCATCAACACATTTCAAATTTGTTTGGTCAGATTTCCATATGTACTTAAAATGTTGTCCATTTATAACAAAATAGAGACACATATAATGATCTCGACCACACCGCGACTCAGATTGAGCCCAGGTTGGCTTGTACATGTCACATATGACCTATGGATCGTTGTGATAAATTATCAATAGAATTCGAATGTGTTTGGTCAGTTTTTTATATGTCAGTTGTTCTTTTCATTTATAATCATGTCCATTTTAATCCAAAGAGACACAATTAGAGTGGTATGTTAGTTTTTTATTCATACTATTCAAATACACTATTTGACTATGGGTCATTAAATTAGTTTATTTATGAAAAATTTACATTTAAAATGAGAATATCAGAAAACTAATTGAAGATAAAACTTTTACTAAAAACCCTTATGCAAATATTATGGAAAGCATGATTTATGAGAATCCTCATGTGTCTATTAATGGAATGGTATTTTCTTAATATCTTGTGGAAATTCATATAGAATATTTTTATATCATTCTTAGTATGGATTAGATTTTGGTTTATCATGCTATTAAACATTTAAAAGCTATCAATTACATGCCGAATGAATACAAAACTTTTATAACATACTAAGAATCTATGATATTGATTAGATGAGTAAATGTGATTTACATTGATTATCATGATAACAATAAATAAAATATATATTATAGATTTTCTAGTTGTAAATGAAATCATGGAGGGTGGGGGAAGTTCGGGGACCAAGGATGGGGGTGGGGGGGGGGGCTGTCGAGGGGCTATACGGGGGGTGTTCGGGGGGTTGTCTGCGGTCGAAGAAAGAGGGTGGGGGCTGTACGGGGGGTTCTTTGAGGGGATGACCGAGGACTAGGGAGGAGGGTGGGGGGCTTTCCGGGAGGGTATTCAGGAGGGTGTCTGGGGGGCTGTTCGGGGGGATGTCTGGGGATCAAGGAGGATGGTGGGGTGCTGTTAGGGGGGCAATCCTGGGGGCTGTCCAGGGTCCAAGGAGGATGGTGGGGGTTGTCCAGGGGGCTATTCGGGGGGCTATCCGGGGGGGCTGTCCGGGGGGCTGTCTGGGGTATAAGGAGGAGGGTGGGGGCTGTCTAGGGGGGTCTGGGGGGGGGGGGGGTCTATCCAGGGGGGTTGTCTGGGGACCAAGGAGGATGGTCGGGGGGCTGTCTGAGGGGCTATCCGGGGTCCAAGAAGGATAGCGGGGGGTTGTCCAGGGTCTAGGAAGGATGGGGGTTGTCCATGGAGTTCACAAACACACATCCACTAAAAGACACCAACATCCTTGAAAACATGCAATATATACAAATAAATCAACTGCAATACTATACTACAGGTCAGGATAAAACAAACTACTAAAATATATTAAACATCAAATATCAGTAATATTAGTCAAAAATGTAACTGATCAACTTTTCCCATATCACAGTCACCATAATCGCCATCACCATCATCACCATCATCATTACCCTCGTCCTCTTCCCCATCATCGTCCTCTCCCTCCTCGCCCTCCTCCTCACCCTCACCCTCCACCTTGCCCTTGCCATCCGACTCTCCCTCCTTCTCTCCCTCCTCTTCTGCTTCAAAATACTCGCCATCATCTTCGTCTGCCTGGAAATCATCATGAACACCACTAGAACTACCACATGGTGATCTATATATAGAATGTATCGATTACATATATTCATCAAAAGCTAGGCTGGCCTCTGGTGGGTGTTTCGGATTTAGAACTTCAATAAATTTCATAAATGCACTATTTGCCCTAATAGACTGTTCTGTCGTCTCTATGGCCCTTTTGTCAGCCTATTCTTCCTATGCCCTAACTTTCTGCAGCTAGGTGGCACTACAACTCATAGCTAAGGAGGGACAATAACTTTTCAGGGATATCGTAGGATGGAACCATACTTTTCCAGGATGCTCCTCTCCCATAACCAGATGTAAGTGATCAGTTGGCCGAAAATTGACTGGTTCTTGGACATCGAGGGCCTCTAAAACATCATGTTACCAATATAAATATATTATTATGTTACAAAATAGATATTAAAATATATAATCAATAGATCAAAACTTACAATCTGCTACTGAGTCGCTTTGTTGATGGCACTGCCATCTTTTTTTTGTTTACTCGAGCAAAACATTTTTGCTCGAGGCACACGTCGTTCAATATTTTTTATTTTCCTCTACAATGACATTGAAATAAAAAGTTATATGAAAACATTAGAAAACTTTTATATAATTGAGGAATCAGAAGAAAATGTATGTCGTAAATAAAACATATAAACAATTGCCATACCTGGTTCCTCTCATGATCAGGCATCGTAGGGCATCCCAGTGTGTGGAGGTATTTTTTTGCATCAATGTTCTTTTTAATTTTTCTAGATGATTCCTAAATAAAATTCAAAAATTAAATAGATAGTATTAATGCACAACATGAAAGTTATTATTTAAATACCTCAAATATAATTAATATCTTAAACCGGGTACCCATCCAATGAGTAATCATCTGATGATACTGCTCTATATGACAATCATCCACCACTAGTACTACCTCTAACTCAGTTCCAACTCTAGGAACCCATCCAATATTCAACTCATTCTTGTAGGCTCTCAATGATTTCCTAAATACTTTAGACGTTCTGGTCATGCACCCTCACCATCGGGAAAATTAAATCGAAGCAGACATCAAAATATTAATTCATATAAATACAAAAATAATTCATGGCATTAAATAGAACATATTTTATTACCCATATCTCTTCCCATGCTCTGTCATTGACCTCATGTGGAAAATGTCTCCACGTTAGCGGGCTGATGGGAATGATGTCAAATTATTTGGAAAGCGTCGACAAAAAACTCTAAAATTGATGCCTTGTTTTCTCAACCATTTGGTTGTCTTCATTATAATCCACCAAAACCTGTGTGCGGCAGTTCCACACCGAACACATGCGTGTACACCCCTTCCCACGTCTCATATCATTATATGTATTTTTCATGAAATAAAGACAAATATTTTATCAAAACATGTTATAATAAAAATAAATATTGCTATAAAAATTTGTTAGGGTTCTATAAATATACATGCGTCAGTCTGATTGCTGATGGCCGCTGGATCGACAGAAACCAATGGAACACCCTGTGGTGGAACAAGAGTCAAAGATGATGGAATATTGAAGCTCAGAGAGACAGAAGTAGAAGGAAAAGAAGATGGGACAACTATCTGAACGAATTCTTACTAGGGAGTGGGAATCATCATGGAATATGAAAATGATGGGCCAGAAGATGCACAAGTTAACAAAAACATGGGAGGCCTAAATATCCCATGTGTCCCTAATGACACACTGGGATATAAATGTGGGAAGGATGACATGTCAGTGGGAGGGGCAGGGTCTAGTCGGGTATGCGCAACTGCTCCTCAACCTCTGGTACAAACCCTCCTCATACCACCGGCCCGAGTACTAGGACCAGTACTAGGATCCTTGTCAAATAACTGTCGACGTATAGGTGGATCCTACAAAAATGTTAACAAAAAAATTAATCGAATAACATTATATATTCTTTAAATATATCAATTTGAAATAATGTACTCAATATAGGAACTAATGATGGAATTTCCATCTCGGCCATTCGTCGATTGTTATCCATCATTTTTTCCTTCGTCTCTTTTCAATTGGCTGCATTTCCTGCTATTGAAAAAAATATGTAATTAATTAGAAAATGAAAACTTATGTGTTACCCAGAAAACTAAATATATGATGGAATAGGTGGACTAATTGGTAATATAGCTATCAATTGTTTTAGAAGAGTTTGAATGGATTTAATAAATCATACAAGTTGTAATGTTCAACTAGTTAGAAATATTTTTTTGACATGGATTGAATACAATTCAATTCCAAATTAGAAAATGTAATTGAAATAAAACTGCAACCAATAAACATAGAAAATTCATATAACGTTCAAGTCAACTAAAAAATATTTGTGATCAATAATAAATCAATTTTAATATTAACAACCTTAACAACCCAACTCGAGGTAAACAAAAATAATTGAGAACATGGATAAATGATCCTATATATTTTCAACCACAACTTTATGTTCACAATCAACTCTGAAAATTGAGCTATTGGAGTCATCAAAATAAATAAATGGAGTGCTTCCAATGTCACTAGAGACAGTGTAAATTCCATCACCAAAATCATCGAAAATATGTCTTGGAATTACTTCAACCTTGACACAAAATTCAGGTTGAAGATGGTCTTTGACATAAAAAACTTGTTTAGCCATTTATGCCAACACATATGGTTCTCTATAGTATGATTTGAAGTCATATTAGTTACTCAAAATCCACAATCATCAATAAATTTTCCATGTATCATCATAAAATCAAACTAATGACATTTCATATTGTGACTCGTCCATGAGAGTAATAGTCCATTATTATTATTTTCACAACAACTCCATAATAACCCACATTTTCAAATCGCGGTCTAATATCTAATGCACTGGAATAAAAATCTATTGTGGCAGTAACCATAACACCATCATGTTCTGTTCTCATTTCTTTGCTCATTCAGTGACAATAAATTTGTACCCATTGAAAACAATTGATTTACAATCACGAACCACAATATTATGACCAAAACCCAAAGCTCTTATTTCCTCAGAGACAGAGTCATCAGACAAACTCAATACCTGTAATATAAATGACTATTAAACTTAATTAAATATTGATATAATTATTTTAAACAGTAATATTTTTACCTTCAATTTTAACCAAGCATAAACCCCTTTTGATATGGAATGCTTCTCTCCTTGTCAAAGATAAAGAACGATGCTTCCTATTTATCATTGTTTTATGTTCCCTGTAGATAAAAAATATTAATATTTTAATATATATATATATATATATAAGATATTCGTAGTCAATTTATTTACCTGATATAGTCATTGAACAAATCACAATTGAAAAAAACTGTGCGATGTTCCATCTCCCGCTCTTCATGGCTTAATTTATTCAATGTATATGATCCCAGAATTCCTCCCATTTAAAGATGTGATGGAAAACTGGGTTCAATTTTCTCATACCGTTCTTCTTAATTTCTCATTGGTCTGTTCAATCTTGTAGTAAGATCAGACAAATACATCGAGCAGAAATCCATACATTCATGAGCCAAGTAACCGTGCACGATAGAACCATTGGGATGATTTTTGTTTCGGACATAATAATTTAATGTGAACATATTTCTTTCAGTTGGATACCTCCAATGAAAAGAAACAAGACCTCCGAGAAGTATTTTACTGTGAATATGGGCAGTCAGATGCATCATGCATGTGAAAAATGATGGATGACATATTTTTTCAAACTCAAACAAAATTAATGGGGCATCTGTCAACATTTTTTGCAAGAAAGACTTGGGAAGCTTTATAACACAATGATTTCTAAACAAATGTCACAACCGAATAATATACCCCTGTACATTATTGGAAAAAAGATGACGGATTTCTATTAGATGAAACTCATGAAGTAGAACATGATAATCATGGGACTTCAATGATTTTAGCTTCAACTCTCTTATATTGACCCGTTTAGATATGATGCTTGAATATTCATCAGGAACTCTAATAGTCTCTAATAATTCCAGAAATTATATTTCTCTGTAGGTGTCATCACATAAGAAGCAAATGGAAGTTTCCATTTATTTTCACTGATACGCATAGGTTGCAATTCTGGTCAGATGCCCCAATCCACCAAGTCACACCGAGATCATAAATCAACTTTTATCTTACCCTTGACATTTAGATGAACCTAAAGCAACATTTTGCATATATTATTTTCAATATGAATTACATCTAAGCGATGAAGTAACAAATTGGTTGACCAATAAGGAAAATAAAAAAAGATACTCCTCTTCCTCCAATTGTAACAGGTTTCAGTGGAAACATTCTTTCTCTTTCGAGATTTTATTTGACCCTTCACAAACAAAAAACAGAAATCATTCAATTCATTAATAACATCATTTCCCGACATATGATGAGGTGGATCACCGGTCTCTATGATATTATCAAATCCTCAATGATTCATTCTATATGGATGATCCTTTGCCAAGAATTGACGATGTCCCATAAAACTGAAACTACAACGTTGTTTCAGTCTTATGGTTCGTGTATTCTTCATAATAACTGTACATGATATTTTTCCCTTCGTGCTCTATCCCGACATCATTTCATAAGCTGGAAAATCATTGATCATCCACATAAGTGCAAAACGCATCTGAAAAATGTATTTCGAACAAACATCGTATGTGCGCACACCAACATCCCAAAAAAGTTTCAACTATTTTTTTAAAGGTTGAATGTATACAACAATATCAATGATGGGATTAGAAGGACCATATATGAGTATAATCGTGAATGTGAAATGTTTTTTAATACACAACCAAGGGGGGAGATTATAAATGTGTATAAAAACTGGCCATGTGTTGTGAGAAGTAAGCATCTTCCCAAACAGCTGAAAATCGTCGCATGAAAGTCCTAGACTCACATTACGGAAGTCAGCTGCAAAATCTGGATGTCGAGCATCAAATCTCTGCCATGAAAAGCCATCTACAGGATGAACTAACTCATCATTAGTCTTCTTTCTCTCAGTATCATGCAATCTCATTTTTATTGATATTTCATAAGAACTAAAATGATTTTGGAATCTGAGGATCAATGGAAAGTGCCACATTACTTTCTGTGGAACACAGGATAGTGTTCCATCATATTTTGACTTCCATTGGGATGTACCACATTTTATACAATCATATTGTTCAGCCGTTTCCTCCAATGATAAACTACAAACTTTCTGGTAAGCATGAGTTTTGTTTCTTGATAGTCCATGTTCCTCAACTAACTTCCATGCCATATAGTGGTTTGAGGGAATATCTGCATCATCTGGAAGTAATTCCTTCAGGAGGGTAAGAATTTAATCGATCATTGCAGTAGAAATCCCATAAATTGTTTTCCCAGGAAACAATCGGATTAAAAATTGAAGCTTTTTCATTTTATCGCATTGTAGATATACTGGAGTCGGGGAAACATCATTCAATTTTTTCACCCTATCAATATCATTATTTTCACTAGATGCATCATCTATCCTCATATCAAAGTCTTCTTGAGTCGAAATCCTATATTTTTCATGATGATGAATAAATGGAAACCGATCATATAACAAATTCTCCATTCCGGTCCATTCATTTAGATCATCACCAATTTGAGATTTCATTTTCTACCCATTGTGATACCACATAATGTAGTTTTCTTGAAATCCATTTTTGGTTATGTGGTAGATGACATCTTCACAGCTCAGAGATGGTCTACCAACACAATTGGAACATGGGTAGTGTATGCGACCACTATCTGAATCATTGAGAAATTCAAAATCTATAATTCTCTTCAAATTGTTTTGAAAATTTCTTGAGATCCGATCAGGTTCATACATCCAAATTTTGTCCATTCTGTAAAAAGAATTAATATAAGTCATTTTTTCAAAAACAATTCAATAGGACAGAACATTAATAGAAAATTCATTTAGGTTAAAATTAAATGAAGATAATAATCATGGTATCAACTACACGTGTGCAAAAAACATACTAATCTATTTTTGAAAAAATCTAAAACCAACATGAACATAATGTGTTATCACATAACATCATTCCTCATCCCACAACCATATTAGCAGGGTATCATTAACATGAATAACATTAACCTTGTTCCATCATCCTACCCTACATGACCCCAACCACATACCAATTCTTATTATCGCCTTATCACATCGCACCTCACCTGAAAACACAAGGGAAATAATTGTACATCTCACCTAAAGATACATGGAAAACCACATCGCATCGGGCTTAAAAATACACGGTCAATCACTTATGAAGGAGGAGTAGGGAAGACATGGTAGCTATCCAACCATATAACCACCATCCTAGATATTAGAAAAAATACCCATAACTCAAAACCTCTAATCATTGGTATGTTTATCCAAATCTGGTCGGGAATGTGTAGAAATAACATAAAATACATGATATATAGATTCCACAAAAAACCCTACCTATGGGTTCATATTAACTACATAATCACACACTTCAATACTACCATACATCACATAAACCATCACAACCACATTCACCACTATATGCAACACACCACACCACCACTACACAAGACACATGGCTTTTCCCACTTTCATTTATAAGCCGCATCATTCACACTTTCATTTTCCATTAATTTAATGTAAAATTAATTAAATACATTTACCACACATCCATTTCTATTCCATCTCATTAATTTACTGTCTTGTTTTTTTGTTTTAACAGCATAATTTATTCCATAAGTAACCAAGAAAATAATAAAACCACCACACAACAACTCACCATCTCACAAAAACCAGCATCTCCATGTTACATCGGCAAACCATCTCACCAAAACAACCACATATCATAACAAACCTATTGCACCTCACGAACCACCACTCAACAAAAACCACCTCACCACATCATACAAAACAACCTCATCAGACAACACCTCCACACGACACAACACCACCACACATCATCACCATCACACAACATCACATGTCACGTACATACCCACTAACCATCACATTACAACACGACACATCACAAAGCCCAACTGGTCACCTCAATCACCACACAACAGCCTATAACATACAATGAAACACAACAAAAAACCTCTCATAGAAGCAACATACCCCAACTTCCAAATTTTATTCAAGGTCTTGTATTACATTACCCCTTTATTTAGCAAGGACATTGTAACACAAATGATATTCCATGGGAAACTAATTAATTAAAAAAATAGTCATCCATTTCCCAATTTTTTTGTGTAAAATCACATCATAATCAAAACATAAAACTAAAATATTAGATAAATATCAATAAAAACAAGGTATCATATGTGTATAAATAATAAAATACCAGATTTAACTAGATTCAGATGGATTTTCACTTATTCGGATTGGGGAGTTCGAGAGGGGAGTCGAGCCCCTGATTGATTTTAGGGTTCTTTCATGACTGGGGGAGAGCAGCGGCCCAATTGTATTTGGGGAAAAGATTTACCAGTGGTTTTTAAAAACAATTGGGAAAGGTGTGTTCAGTGTACCCTTTCCCAAATGGTTCATCATAACAGTTGGGAAAGGTTAACCTGAACACCCCCTTGCCAACAGTTTTATTGAACTATTGGAAAATGGTTTCCTAGCCCTTCATTACCAATGTTTTAAGAATCCCATTGGTAATGAACTCTGGGTAAAAACCACATTTCCAGTAGTGTTACATTTAGTAAAAAAATAAGTGATATACTAAAAACTGTGTAAACATATTAGATTGTTTTGATATTTTTGGACAATAATTATTGTGTCATTTGTGACATGTAAAAATTAACTACACCACAACATGATGCGCTTTGTGGCCGATATGACTTTAATTGTGTATTTTTATATTTAATTGACATTAAATTGAAAAAAATGAAAATGTGACATACTAAAAACCAATAAAACTAATTCATTTACTTTTGAAAAGTTAGGAAAACTATCCATGTGTCATTTATTATGTGTAGGAAGCAAACCAACCTCAATTTGATGCACGGTGTGAATAATATGACTAAAAGTGTCCGTTATCTGTTTAAAATTGACATTTTAGATCACAATTTTTCAGTCACTAAAAACCAAGAAAACACATTGTGATTGTATTTATAATTTAGGAAAGTGATTCACAAGTGATTTTGACATGTATGAAGTAGTCTCACATAAAACCCATGAATGATGTGACCGGTAGGACTCAAAATGTGTACTTCCAGTTTGAAATAAAATTTTAGTAACAAAAATAACTGATATAGATAAAATCAAGAAAATATATTCATATTGATTTTATAATATAAAAAATTGATCTATAATTCATTTTTGACTTGTAGGAATCAGCTTCACATCATTACGATGCACGGTCTAGCTGGTAGAAGTAAAATTGTCTATTTTTATTTAAACTGGACATCAATTTAAGTTAAAATAATAATGGCCATACTGAGAACCGAGAAAATGTATTTTTATGGATTTTATATTTTAATAAAATGATCCATGAGTCATTTTTGATGTGTAGGAGTAAACTGAACATCAATATGATACATGGTGTGTCTGGTATGACTCCAAATGTGTATTTTTATTTAATATTGACATTAATATATGTAAAAAGAAAAAGTGACATAATAAAAACAAATAAAATACATTCATATTATTTTGATAATTTAGTAAAAGTATCCATGATTCATTTTTGACATGTAAGACTCAATAGTACATCATTACAATGCATGGTGTATCTGGTATAACTCAAAGTGTATCTTTTTATTTAAAATTGACATGAATTTTACAAAAGACAAAAAGTGGCCTACTGAATACAAAGAAAACGAATTCAGATTATTTTTATATTTTAAGACAATGATCTATTATACATTTGTGACATATAGGAATCATCTGCACCTCAATACGACTTACGGTGTGGCTGTAATCACTCCAAGTATCTCTTTTTGTATAAAATTGACTTTAATTTAAGTAAAAAAACATGTGAAATAATAAAGAATGATAAAATTCATTCATATTGTTTTCTTATTTTAGGAAAACAACCTACTAGTGATTTATGATGTGTAGGGATCATTAAGACCTCAATACGACATGTGGTGTGGCTGGTATAACTCTATGTGTCTGTTTTTATTTAAAATTGACATTAATTTAAATAAAAACAACATGTGACATACTCAAAACCAAAAAAATGAATTCGGATTGTTTTTGTGGTTTAAGAAAATGATACATGGGTCATTTGTGATGTGTAGGAGTGAATTTGAAATAAATTTGATTCAAGGTGATATCGGTATGACCAAACAATTCTGTTATTAGTTTAAAATGGAAATTTTAGTTCATAATTTATCATTCCCTAAAAACCAATAAAACACACTCAGGTTGTCTTGATAAATTAGGACAGAAAATCATAAGTCTTTGATGATGTGTATGAAGTAGTCTTACATCAAACCGACGCACGATATGACCATTATGACTCAAAATGTGTGTTTCTAGTCTAAAATATAATTTAGTAAAAAACCACAATGAACATACTGAAAACTAAAAAAATAATTCAGATTGTTTTGTTACTTTAAGAAAGTGATCCATCAGTAATTTTTGACAGTTATGAATAATTTGTACCCCAATACGACACATGGTGGGGCTTATATATCTCCAAATATTTCATTATTTAAAATTTACATTATTTTTAGTAAAAGAACAACTGACATACTTAAAACTGAGAAAACAAATTCTGATTACCTTAATATTTTAGGAAAATGATCCATAACACAATTATAACGTGTAGGAATATACCCCACATCAATAGGGAACACGTTATTATTAGTATTACTCCAAATGTGTCATTTTTATTAAATATTGACCTTTAATTAATGTTGTATTCCATATTAATATTTAATTTATTTCATTATTGGGTTACTAACATAATATTTTTGTTCTTATATAGGTGGAATATTTTTCTCGGGTTGAGATGATTTGTTCGACAACTAACACCATGGTAGGACATTATTGAGAGAGAATCATTATCATCAAAATAAGAAATATTAATGTTTTAGAATGTTTTTTGGACCATTGTAAAAGTAATCTTATAAAACTTTTTGTTTGAAATGTAAATATCATCTTTTTTTATATATTGTGGGTGGTAATTTTTTTATTGATTATGTCAATCAAATATATATAGCTGGTTTGATTCTTGGTGTACAGTTTTAATTGCAGGTTTGATTTTGGGTGTGTTGTTATATAAATAAAACACTGCAGGGGCTAGGCCTTCATCAGTACTAAAAAAGCACTGATAAAGGTCCCCACTTATCATCATTGTGATTAATATCACTTTTTTCCCTATTAAAGGACATTTTGCGCATTTTGAAAGGCCATATGTGTAGTAGTTTTTACCACTCTTTCATCTTGTTTGGTTCTCCCTTTAATTATATATCTATTTATTTATATAAATAATTAGTTATATTTATTCATATATTAATATATATTTATATTCACATATTTTCATATATTAATATATATAAATATTAATATATATATACTTATATTTAAATATTTATATTTACATCTATTTGTATATATATATATATAGTTATATTTTTTTATCCGTAAATTTATTTGTATATTAATATATATTTAAAAGATTAATTTTAAATTTGTTTTTAAAATATGTTTTTTTGTGTGTAAAAATAATGAAAGAAATACATATACACAACACACACACACACAGATACACACACACATATATATTATATGAGTATTTTCAAGTATAATTATACATGTTTATATATATCTACATATATTATATATTAATATGAATATTAATATGTTAGAAAATATAAATAATTTATATCAGTTTGTAAATACAGACACACATTAGTATATATATATAGACACACACAAAAACATTATAGTTATATAAATATTCATATATTTGGGTTTTAAATAAAATGTATATTAGTTTTTATTTATATAAAGATTATATATTGAGAAATATATTCTATAGGTAAATATGTTTAATTAATTATTTTTAAAATTAAATTTTTTGTGGGAATATATAAAAAATATGTGTATAATGTTATGTATTTAGTTACAAATAAAAGTACATTGTGAAAACGATAAAATTTTTAATACATAATATCAATATGAATGTAATCCATATGAATAAATTCAATCCCCAGAGAAAAAGGGAAAAAGGAACCTCTTAAACGAGGCTAATATTCCATCGAATGTTCAAATATTTTGGTATCCCAACTAAAATATCAGATTCGGAGGCATCTTGAGCATTTTTTGGCCTTGAAAAATGTGAAAGAGGGCTCTCAAAAGGCACTACTGCATAGAGATCATTTTAGGATTTGATTTGATATATAGTTTAGCTCAAACAAACAATCGGATCAAAAGTTATTGTCGTTTGAGGTCTGAGTTAAATTTTCAACTTATTTTAGATCATTTATTAATCTTATGATTGTTTTGTTTATTAAAATTGTTATTATATGATTATTACATCAAAATAATTAGAAAATTATTAATTAATAATATATTTTTTTATATTTTATAATATATTTCACTAAACATCTTATATATTAGGTTTAAATATTATCTGTAATTATCTAAAACATATTATATATATATATATATTTTTTATATCAATATATATATTTATATATTTTCATATATATTTATATATATATTTTAATGATATTATTTTGAAATGTACCCTCTTTGAGCACTAGTAAAAAATCACAGATAAATACCCCACTCTATTAGCACTATTGAAAAAGCACTCATAAATGGGGTCCCTTTAAAAGTGGTAAAAATCACTGATAAAAGGGATATTTTAACAGCACATATTTAGCACAGTTAAAAGTAATTTTTATCAGCTATTTTTTTACCACTGATAAAGGTACCCCATTTATCAGTGTTTTTTAGGGATGATAAAGGGTGGCGTAGTGAAAATCTATTTCATTGGTATTGTCCCCACCTAGGCTTCATTTGTTTTTTTAACTTATTAGATATATGATACTTTCAAGAGGATACCATCTTATCGATAATATAATTGGGGTTGGCAGGATTTGACACATAGAGTTGAGAGTCGTACTTTTAGAATACATAATCAAATGTTGGTAATTAATATTATTTAATATGATATGTATACGATACATTCATATTGTATATGGTTTATCCATCTATTACATAGTTTGATGTGTACAAGAAGATGTAAAATTATAGTAGTATTGGATATATTTCTGGTGTGAGACAAAAACCGATTATGGTTAGTGTATTTTTAGGTTTTTTAGCTTAATATAATTTAATTTTTTTACCATTTTATTTATATTTTTATAAATATATGAGATATATTAGAAAAATGTTTTTCATATGTTTGGGAGTTAGGGTAATAAAGATGGTGGGGACAAAGCCTCATGCAGGCATGTTTTGATGATACAAATTTGTCGTTGGTAGTGTAAAGTTGTATTTAGAAAGGCATGGTGATTGACATTGGTTCACGATGAACTATTACTAGTTACTATGGAATTAAAGTGATTTCATAATTTATCACAAAATGTTGTTTGTATGAGATAATAATTATTCACATCATTAGATTATGATGCAAGGATTTGAGCTCAGGATGAAGCTATTCAGAGATTTTTGATATAGCCGGAAGAGTAGCAACAACATCAGGAGTTGCAACATCAGTAACATCATCAACAACAAGATCAGATGATGGAGTATATGTGGTGACTCACACATAGTTTATGTATAAATTTAACTCTATCTAATGGAGTTAACCCCCCACCCTCTTAGTGGCACTATTATTATGTTCTTTCTTGTGAATGTTTTTTATATTATAAATGTTTATATTTTATAGTAAATTTTTGTTTTTGGTATTTTATTTTATAGTGAAAATTGTTTTTAGAATAATTTGGGAAACCCATATATTAATAAAATTATTATCCCCTTTTAGTTGGATCAAGATAGAACCCATTACAAGACTTAATCCCCAAACACAACATGCCCCAAATAAAGACAAGGAAATTATAAATGGTAGAAAATCTAATTAGCTAAAAGTAAAATGGATATAGCCTGAAATACTTGGGTAGAGAAACCTAGAATTAGGATTTTATTAAAAACCCCCAAGGTAGCCATCCATCCATTTACCGCCGACCCAGACACCCAAACCATAGCTTCATTAGGGAACTATTGGGAAGATCATCATAGTGGAAGGATCTGAAAATAATGTCGACGGCCTACATGGATAATCACCATACCCTACTAAAGTGGGTTCTTCACCTAATGGTGTCGACCCCTTCCTCGAGTAGGGATTGACCCTCATTGTTATCCCTCACCATCACGCCTGAGTTTGAGTCTTGCATTCGGCTGGCATGATGAGTAGAGGCCTTCATTTTCCACTATCCCTAGGAGTTCAGATCTCACCAATGACCCCTATGTTTAGCATAATTTAATTATTATTTATATTTATTTCAAATGAATATATATTGTAATTTTTTTGAAACATTTATAAAATATTCCATAAGTCATTTGTGATCTGTAGGTATCATACCCACCTCAATCATATGGATGTGGTGATTGGTATGACTTCACTACTGTAGTTATGACCTTTAACAGCACACAAAATGGTCATTTACTATCTTAAAATGTGTTATTATCTTTGGCGCTATTAAAAGGGGGCCTCTTTTATCAATGCTAAAAAAATCACTAATAAAGGCCCCTTAAACATCATTGAAAAAAGTGGTCCATTATCAAAGCTAAAAAAATTATGATAAAAGGGTCCTTTATTGATGATTTTTTTGCGCTAATAAAAGTCAAAAATAATTTACAACAAATCTCAAAATTGAGGGATGTGACCTTCCCACTTTTATCTATGCCCGACCCCCCATTTAACAGCGATAGACTATCCTCCCCATCCCTTTAACATTTCTAGGTGTCTCCCCATGTTTTAACAGCACTTGGGACAAGCATCACCCACCCGCAAGTGACCATATCTCTGATGGGTTTCAAAACTAAGACATCCCTCATAATCTCACTCATTTTCCACTCCCCTATATCGTTTTCTTGTGTATTTTATGATATATCAATATATTTAAATTTATTTCATTTTATTTTATTCTTTATCCTTATATATATATATATTTAAAAACATATATTAAAGATATTTTGTATGTGTGTATGTGTGTTTATAAGTACATACATATATATATATATATGTGTATTTTCATCTATAATTATAATTATACATATTTATATTTATTTACATATATTATATATTAATATGTATATACATATATTAGAATATATAGATAAATATATATCAGTTTGTCAATGAAAAAAAAATATATTTATATATTAAGACATTATATATACAATAAATGTATATGTATATAAATATTTATAAATATTTATTTTAAATAAAATGGATATTATTTTTTATTTTGATGAGGATTAAATATTTACAAATATACTTAACATATAAATATTTGTACATATATATTTATAAAATTAAATTTTTATGTGTGAATATATATGAAATATGCATATATTTTTATATATTTGATTGTAAATAAAACGAAATTATGAAAAATGTTAAAATTTCAAAAAATTAATATCAATATTTTTTTAAATAAGGATTGGATATATTATTGATTAATTGAACTATACAAGAAAATTCTTTCAGGAAAATGATCAACCCAAAAATGGTTATCCCAAGACTTCCTAAAACTCGCTAGCTGGTGGGCTTCAAGATTAACCCCACACAAGTTGAAGGAGAATTTTTGTATTGAGAATAAATTAGAAAGAGATCATATTTACCTTAGATCAATCCCAAAGATGAATTCTCTGCTTTGTTTGACAAATCATTAATGGATTCAAGAAAATCAGACTCCAAAACCACCTAATTCCATCCTTTAGCCTAGGAAAAGAGGATCCCTTGAAGAATTGATGATGCTTCCATGAAAACCAGGATCCAAAATCCATGGAAAAACATTAACCAAGCATCAATCACCTGGAAAATATGTTGTCGAGTAATGAGAACCACCACAATTTCAGACACTATCGAGACAACCACATATTTATTGATTTTAATGAATCATTCATTAGGTGGAGGCCAGCAAGTTTGAGTTTTCTGTGATTAGAGTACTGATGGACACTCCATGTTCGACATCCACCAGTTCTTCCATTCATAACCTTATCCACTGAAATTCGATCAAGTGAGGACTTCTCATCGAAAAACCATTCATTCTTATGAGACCAAACAAGTCATGAAAAAGTACCCACTAACCCCACAACCATTGGTTCCATAGTGGAAGCCCAATCATTTAAAACATGGGCCAACTCAAAAGATGCGACTATGGACTCCTTACACCCTGGGGACCATTCATTCCACACTCCTGCCAATCCCAGGAAGAGAAGAATAGTATTCAAAGGAGTTTCAATCTGTTGAAATCACAGGGAGAACACATCATCCTCCCACATGTGTAATAGAGTAAGAATTTTGCACATTTTTGGACACCCAAACAAACCTACAATCATAAAAACATGAATTTGGGGGGGGGGGGTGGAGAGTGGCCAAATATTCCTCCAAAGTTCGTCTGGATGAGCCTGAGTAGACCCATGCAACAAATTGATATACCCAACCTAAATGTGTGCTTTCGAGAAGCATCCCCAAATGAGCAGATTTGGTCATCGCCCAATCCAAATGTAATCAAGATTATAAAGATAAGATATTGATATGTTACATTGAACCAACCAAAAACTCTATCCCAATCTCAATCTTTTAAATACTCTTCAATGAGGTCGTGAACTTTTGCATATTTGAACCCCGTAATGACAGGTGGAGAGACTCTAATGTTGACCAATTTGACAAACCAATGCTCTCCCCATACATTAACCTTTGTGCCATCTGCAGTCCTCCAAACACTTCCATAGTTGATCAGAAGGATAGCACCACAAAAGATTCTCTGCATAAATCTAGTCTTGGGTCTAACAGAGGCATGTAGGAAGTCAGATTTTGGGAAATAGATTTCTCAAAAGACCGTAGAGAAAAGAGAATTAGTACAGGACATGAGGCGCCACCCTTGTTTTTCAAAAAGAGCATCATTGAACCATTTAATGTTATTAATCCTAAGGTCAGCAAATGACTTTGAGACAAAAATATCATCCCACATGATCCAGTGGGTGTTGTGTTTTCCATTAGCAGAACACCACCATAATTTTTCCATCGGAGAATGAATCCGATCAACAAGGATAACTGGGAACCTGAAAAAGGAAATGTCATATGAGGGGGAAACCTGGGACACATATTTAACTAGCACTTCATTCCCCGATTTGTATATTTTTCTACTAGACAAAACACTGATCAAATTATCAACTTTGTCCATGATTGACACATAACATGTTTCTCTGATCTTCTGATAGAAGTTTCGAGCCCCAGGTATTTCTAATGTTTCATGACTATAAGAAACCTTCATAATCTTTGTTTCTCTTATTGCATTATTATTGGAACACCTTTTTTGAAGTATAGTACAAATTTAGAGGCATTATTCCATTACCTAGAATCCTTCTCAAAATGGTTGAAAATCATTATGATTGAGTAACACTCAAGGGTAGTAGCCTGAGCAGATAGAAGGAAATCGTCTGAAAAGAAAAGATGAGAAACATTGAAATATACCTTGGATCCATGTATAACACCATGGTCCATCACCATTAAAATTATATGAGAGAAAACGTTCTCTTCATGAATGAAAATGTAGGGAGATATTTGGTCCCCTTACCCTAAACCTCTCGTGGGTGTGAAACTAGAAAAATACTCCCCATTGATGTTGATTCTATATGAAATTGAAGAAACATTGTTCATAATGTTAAGCTTCCATTTAGCTCCAAACCCCAGTTTTGATAGTACAAGATTGAGAAAAGGACATTCGACTATGTCATAGTCTTTCATAATGTCTAGTTTCAAGGACATGAATCGTTTTTTCTATGGAGAGGGTCATCATGTAGTGGGATATCTCATAGAAAATGGATGCATTATTAGTAATGGTCCTCTGTGAGACAAAATAACTATTATCTTAAAGCACTAGAAGAGGTAGAAAAACTCTCAACCTCTACAACATAATCATAGAGTAAATTTAGTAAATAACATTGCAGAGGATGATTGGATGGAACTCCGTAATTATCTGGTGGAATTTATATTTTGGGATGAGGATAATAACAGTCTCGTTAATATTTTCAAAGTAATTATTTCCTTTCTAGAAATCCTTCATCTTTGTGATCATGTCCAGACCGAAAATGTGCCAAATCCATTTGAAAATAAGGGAATGAAACCCGTCATGAACAAAAAAATCATATAATGAAAACGGTGAAGATCCCTTCACATTTCGTCATCAGAATTGTCCCTCTCTAGAGAACAGTTCTTATCATTAGAAAACATTATAGGGATGTATTTGGTGAGGCTAAGAGGGATGTCAATGTAGTCTTCCTTGAAAAAATTTCCAAATAATTCATGAATAATTTAATGATTTCTAACATCATCCTTCATCACTCTACCATGCAAATCTTCAAGGTGGGAGATGTGGGTTTTTCTTCTTATCTTTGTATCTCTTTAGTGGAATAAATTAGTGTTAAGGTCAAATAATTTAATTTTAGATTATCTTAACTAGATAAACGAGTATATATCCTTTTCCTTAAGTACAACATTCAAATACCTCTCAAGGTTTGAGATATCCTTAATCATAGAGTCGGAAAAATTCTGGGCATAGAGAAATTTTAACCACCGTTATGCCCTATTAATGTGTGTGTCTATGGGCCTAAACCTAGTTGAGCTCTAATTATTCAGCCTGATACTATCATTCTGGGTTTGAGAGCTAAGGTATTATATCAGACACCCCCCCCCAAATAGCATGAATGGACTCCTCACAACTCCCATCGTAGAACCACAGACTCTTAAAACTAAACGTACACCCACCACTACACTGATTCCTTTGGGGGGAGATGTTGAAATAAGGATCAATGAGTGGTCAGAGGCAACCAGGGCCAAGTGTTCAATAGAGTATGCACAGAAGATATATTTCTAGCAATCTGTACCAAAAAAATTTTCCAGTCTTTCAGTGATGCATCCCTCTATTGAGGTACCCATATTCTAAGTGAAAGGAGAGCCTGAAAATCTTAGATCATGGAGGGAGTTCAAAAGTAGGGATTTCTTACATTCCTTTATAGTTTCATCACTCCTTAAGAGGCCACATTATTTTTTCTAATATGAAAAAAACATCATTGAAATCACCAATAATGAGGAGAGAACCATAAAAGTACTCACAAATAATATATTACATGTTCCATGATTTTCCCTTATCATGAAAGGATGGTAACCCATAGAACTCATTTAATAACCAAGAAGGGGAACTCGGGGCTTCAAACATAACAGCATTGTGGTTACTTGAGTATTTTTTGATTATAATACCAAAAAAGGTCCTTCAAAATAAGACAACAACACACAACATGACCCTACCTCCCTACACAAAACACATTCCTAAAAAAGGAAAATGAACCAGTTCAACAAGGATGAAAGTCCATTGAATGTTAAAAACATAGGATACACCAACTAAAAACTCAGTTTTAATGGTCTTATAGGAAATTTTGGGCCTTGGAAAATGTATTAGAGGATTACAATGTATCATTAGTCTCTAGATATTGTATCAAGCATTGATTTGATATATGGCAGAGCTCAAACGGACACTAAGATCAAATGTTATATCCCTTTGAAATTCGAGTTACATTTTCAATTTATTTTATATCTTTTATTAATTTTTTCTTATTTTTTATGTCGTAAATTTTTTAATAAATTACTATTACTCAATAAAAATTTGGTTTTTATTAATTAATAATAGTTTTTTAATTATTTTCTAATCCCTTTTAAGTAAATATCTTATATTTTAAGTGTAAATGTCTAGTTATCCTTATCTAAAATATATTTTATTTTTAATGAAATATGATATATTTTTTGTCATATATCATTTATCAACACTAGTAAAATAATATTTATAAATCCCTTTTTATTAAAACTACTAAAAAATGATGATAAATGGATTCACTTTATCAGTGCTAAAAAAATCATGATAAAGGGTTACCTTTGATAGTGATGAAAACATTGATAATGGTGTACTTTTAACGTCATTTTTTAGCACTATTAAAATCACCTTTTATCAGTGGTTTTTATAGCATGGATATAGGTACCCCCATTATCAATGCATTTTTTAGCATTGTAATAGGGTCGCGCTGCATACATTTTCTTCTCTGGTAGTGATCAATGTGTATCGTTCTATTTAAAATTAACATATTAAAAATATATTCTTTTATATTTATGTTTAATTTATTTCTTTATAGTATTTTTTATATAAGAATTGTTTTATTATTTAAGTGAATTATTTTTCTTGGGTTGGGGTGGTTTGTTTGGCAACTGATATAATGATTTGTTTTTTTGAAAGGGGGTCACAGGAGCCGATGAAAATTAAACATTGGTCATTTTAAATGTTTGTGGACAGTAAATGCAAGTTTAATTATACAAAATATTGTTTTAAATGTATATAATATGATTTTTTAGTATTTTTAATGTTACTTTTATTTAAATTAAATTACTAATTTTCATGTTGGAGCATTTTCATACAGGTGTATTTGGGGCAGTGTATTCTTATTCAAACAACACGTTGCAGTAGTATGGAATTTAACAACTTTAATGAAAACAATGATAAATGGTTCCTCAGTTTAATTATGTTGATGACATTGGTGTTTTTTAGTGCGGTTAAATCACTTTTCGTGGTGAAAGAAGCTATAGTTGTTGTTGTGGAAATTTAATTTTTTTGTAGTGACATTGATATATATTTACAGACATAAAAGGAAAAGGACATGAAGACATTGTTGTCGTAAATCCAATGAGTACGTGTTGTGTCGCTAGATGAGGATGTAGGTCAATTCAGCATATAATGGGATTACATACATATATCACCATGGATTTCATGAAGGAGCGATGATCAGTTTTTTAAAAAATAAAAACATTATTTTTAAAATATTGAAAATTAAAAACAAAATTCATATTCTCTATTAATAATTTAATGATTAAAAAATAAGTAACAAACTATTTTTCATAAAGATATTTTAAAACAAAAATCTCTCTCAATTTAAAAAAATATAATTTTTTATTAAAAAAATATAAAAACTCATTTTTCTTTAATTAAATTCAAATAAAAAATTTAAAATAAAGCATACATTAACATAAAAAATAAAATTTATATTTTATTATTATTAATAATAAAATAAAAAACTAAATTTTATGTAAGAAAAATTAATAAACAAATCCCTTTTCCATATGAAATAATAAACAATTATATATTCCAAATTAAAAAAATATTTTATAAAAAAATATTTGTCCCTTATAAAATTTTGAAAAATTTCTCAATATTCATATTAAAAAATTAATTAAAAAATATTTTATTTTTGAAAATATATATATCCATTTTTTATTTTTTATTAGGACACTAAAAATTAATTTTCTTCTTTTATATTAAGATAAATTTTTTTACCTTTTTCTAAATGATCTCGTTTTAAATTTCAAATACCAAAAAAATCCCCCTTATCGTTTCAAAAAAATTATAAATTCAATTAAAATACTTATAGTTTAAAGGAAAACATCTTTATTTAACCTTTAAAAATAATTTATTAGAAATTGTATCTATTTATTTTTTAACAAAGGCTATTTTTTTATTTATTAAAAATATTTTAAATTGATGTAGAATTTTTTTATTTGGTAATATTTGGATTTTATAGGAAGGACATTTTTTTTAACAGAAAATAAAAAAACCATAATTTTTCAGTGAATGGTTGATATTATTTTTTTAATAAACAATAATTTTATCTATGCTTTTTTGAAGGATGTATTTTATTTATTATTATTAGAAAACGTAGTAATGGACTTTTTTTCATTTAATTTAATTTATCATTAAATAAATGAGTTTTCATTGAACTTTTTAAAAGGAAATAATGGATTTTATTTGTGGATATGGGATAAGCCAAAATATTTTTACAAAACCGGGTCCTGGAATGCTGAACGCTGTTCATGGAAGCCACACTGCTAGTCTAACAATAATCAATAAGTTATTGCATAAATATTTTAAAATTATTAATTTTGTTTAAAAATAATAATAGTTTTATTATTGATAATTATTTAAATTACATTTTATTCATTAATGATGTCATATATAATATGAAATTAATATTATGTTTTTAAAAGAATAAAAAAATTATGAGACCATTTTCTAACAAAAATGATGCTAAAAATAAAAATATCACAAATAAATTGCATGCATATATTAGTTTTAACTACATGATTAATGTAAAAATAATAACTAATGTCTATATCGAGGTTTAAGATGTTTCTCTATGTCACATATGGGAATATGAATACATATCTAAACCATAGGTCTTGGTGTGTTTGTGTGGAATCTTCATGCACAACGGTAGGCCTATGTAACTTTTATTGGGACATCTTAAACCTAGCCCATGAGGCAAGGGTTTCCCTCTTACATATATTTAACACACTGGATTCCTTCATAATCGATGCAAAATAACCCAATAATCACCCTCTCATAACCACTAGGGCGATGAACAAAGAATATTTTTCGGTGATCAGGAAATTCAAATTGCTCAAATGAAACTATACAAAAATCACTACTAAAAAACAACATTTTATCAGAACTATAATAGCCTTTATCAGTTCTATAAATTCACTGATAGTCGAGGTGTTATGAAAAGGGATTCCCTTTTATTAGTGCAGAAAAAGCGCTGATAAATGCCTCTTTTATCAGTGCTAAATTTTTTTTTGGTAAAAGTAGAAAAATATTAAAAAATTACGATATTTCTTCATATATTATTATATATATAGTTAGTTATATTTATTTATTTATATTTATATCTATCTATTTATTTTGTTATTTTCCATGGTATTTTTTGTGATGAATTCCTATCTCAATTAACTCCCTGCGGTTGGAATCCATCATAAAAAACCAGTCACAAAAGCCATTATTTTTATAGTGATATATAAATATTATGACATAGTGATATGAGGTATATATATAAATATACCAATACATTAAATATATATTATATTTAAATTTATAGATTTTGTATCATATAATATAATTTATAGTATAAATATATATTCATAATCATATGTTTTTGTTTAAATATATATATATATGTGTGTGTGTGATTATATATTATAAAATATATAAATAATATATCAGAATATTTTTACATAAAAATGATATATTTTAAAATTAAAATTCATATTAAAAAAAATTTATTATTCACTTTATTTTCGTTATTTGTATAAGAAAAAATTAGAAAAATGAAATTAATCAATCAAAATATATAATAATTGGTTTTTTCTTGGATTTTCAATGATCATCCCCACACCAACCAGAGAGCTGAAGGCATGCTGCCCCACACACCACCTCTGTATGTGCCTTGATTCCACCACCTCTATGACAGCGCTGATGAATTCCAGATGCAAATCATCCCTGCCTCGACTGTGTTTCACATCCTCCATGAACACATTATGCGACCGCACTCCACCCCACCATGACCGCCTCACACGTCGGCACATTTACATCCCGCCTCATCCGCATTCTGTCTCTACCATGACCTCCCAGAGTGACCATACCGTGCTCCGCCCCACACATTGGAACATCCAAATCCCACCTCGATGATGGGTGATTTTTAATGAAAATTTTAAAACTAATTATCAATGTCTTTGTTTAAATAATTATGTTGAATTTTTATTTAATAATGTAGAATAGATTTTGAGAATATTTGACTCACATGTAACATTTGATGATGATTTTAATTCAATAATCTATCATTGGAATTGTATCAACCTCTATACAACATTTAATATATATATATATATATAATTCTCTCTATATATTTGTAATCTTTTTAATTTTTATCTAACCACTCATAAATGGAATATATATTTTTGTAGAGCATACCTCCCAATCTCTAATTGTTCCTAGGATTGGGAAAATAGGTGGTTGATAGAACAGTAAATTTAAAACCAAATTAAAAAATGGAAGGTTTATACTCAAATGATTATTGGTTAGTAAAAAAAATTTTTGTTAATAACATATTTTCTATGGGTTTTAATTATTAATTTTAATAACTGAAGATTGATAAAATAACTGAATTTATAGTTTTTTAATATTTTCAATAATTAAATATTTTAAATAACTTATGAGATAGATTATAACAAAAAAATATTTTTTTTTATAAATTTATATTTTTTTTCAAATACATTCTTTTGAACATAAGGATTTATATATAATTTTGAGTTTTTTTACTCAATTAGGGTAGATTTTTTTTAATCTAAGAATTTTTTTAACATTAGTATGATTTCTCCGATGATCAACATTCCTACGAAGGTTTTCCAACCTGATAAAACCAATGTTTATCTTAGTAAAAGTTCCTAAAAAATAAACAAATCCTAATTTCAATGTTATATAATTCACATCTGATTATTTATATTGTTTGTTACAATATATATTAATTATATTATTAGTTATACTACTAATTTTATTTCTAATGGTTATATGGTAAATTTTAAATTATTTATTAATTATTATTTTTTATTTTTACTAATAATTATATTATAAATTATTAATTCCATTGTTAATTAATTATCTCTATAAACTATATTGGCTATTACTAAAAATACTAATGATATTATCAGTTATTAATTTTCATAATTACTTATATAATTGTTAATAATTATATCATTAATTTAAAATGACACTTTTATATTGAACACACACAAATTGAGTCATACCAGTCACATCCTATTTTGGATTGACGTGTAGTCGATTCCTACACATCATAAATGAGTTATGTATCCATTACAAGAAATCTGTCATTTAGCGGCGATTATTTTTTGATTTGGAAGCGGTTTAAACTACAGCTAATGTTGATATTTGTATACAACATGCGGTGGTTCCTCACATTCAATAACACAGATCCTTGCATGAGATGCATTTGGTTTTATCAGCACCAAGCCAAAAGAACTAATAAAAGGGGGGCCTTTTTCAGTGCTGGCTAAAAGAGTTAATAAACCTACCCTTAATCAGCACTAAAAAAAGTTGATAAATGTGTACCCTTAATTAGTGCTTCCTTTAACACTGATAAATGGTGGTATTTAATTTTTTCAAAAATATAATCCTCCAACCTAATATATCATTCAATTCTAATTTAAATAAATTTGGAGGAAAAGATGAAATCCCTTAATTAGAACCCCCGATGATTCCCAAAAGCAGCAAAAAAATGAGCCGCTCAATTTTCCTCTCTCCTAGTAAAGGAAAAAACAACATGAAGAGAACAAAGGCACCAAAGATCTGATGATGTCGATAATGGACACATAGGATTTGAGGACACTTTCAGCATCCTTCGATGCATTGATAATAATTTAGCAATTAGATTCAGCCACAACATCCTTCCAGCAAAGAGTCAAGATGAAATGCATACCCTTCCAAATATCCATAGCCTCTTCTAGAGGAGGAGGATAACTCACAATGTTTTATGAATGATGATCCAAAACAAGAGAGTCAACGTGATCCCAGAGGACAGCCCCAAGGCCAAAAAAATGATCCCCATGGGTGGCTGCATAAATATTATGTTGTTGAACACCCAAAGGGGGAGGCATCTAACATTAGGGGAATGAACAGATGAAGGTGGACGAGCATCCTCAATATCTATCCACTGAGATCCCTAGTTATGAATCATGTAAATCAAAACCATATTGTCTTTAAAAATGCCCTAAAATATGAATTTATTATGGAAAACCCATATAATCCAGGCACAATTCTATTATTTTCGTAGATAAATGTTTTTAATAAAAAATAATATTGATTTATGTAAAATTTTTATATTTATATCCAAAAATAATGTTTATTTTTATACATTAATTAAATAATGCATGTGTATGATTAATTTATATTTTATAATAATTCAAATATATATATAATGTTTAAAAAAATTATTTATAATAATATAATTAAATAAATATATATTTATATAATTATAATATTATAATTAAATATTAAATAAAAAATATATTTTTTATATTTATCATGTTTATAAATGTATATAAATACATTTAATATATATATATTTTTATAATTATATTTATAACTAAGTAAATATATATTTAAATAAATAAATATATCCAATGAATTGGATCAATAAATATATTGATGTGTTATTATAATTGACGTACATATATGTTATGTATTCATCAAGATTGTTCATTTATAAATTACAAAAGTAAAAACTCACACGTACAGTGTTTTAACATCGGTTAATGGATAACCGATGTTAAAACAATGTCAATGTGAGTTTTAATATCAATTATGCAATAAGTGACGTCAAAATGTAGTTTTTATAATTAGTTATTAAATAACTCTTCATCCCCTTTATTAGATAATTTACTCCCCCTCAAGGTGATTTCACAATTAATAATGATGCATCAATTCCTGGTGGTGGCTCTGTTGGCCTTGTGGCAGTTCTCTAACACCATGGAGGCTCTATTTTTGTGGCATATCATTCCTAAGAAATTTTTTTCTTGTCTCTTCCGATAGTAGATGCCATCACTATATAGAAGGGTATATAGTTCATTTCATCTCTTGTCTCAATGAATAATGTTGTCGAATATGACTATCAATTTATTATTGATGCACTGGAGGAGAAAAAAGGTGGTCGCCATGCCTTTGGGTCTATTATCGACAACATCATATCTTTAGTGCTTTTATTCTCTTCTTGTCATTTTTCCTTTGTTAGGAGATATGACAATGTTGTGGTTCATTTTATAGGTAATTTTTGGTGTTTTTGAGGGTAAAATTGTGGTTTATCTAATTCATACACATCTCAACTAACTCATAGATCATTTTCCAACAATATAAAAAAAATACAAAAGTTTTTTCTTAGTTTTGAGTAGGAAAATTTTCATTTTTACTAAAATTGTTATATATTTCAAATAAAAAATATGCCCTTGTAGTCATACCAGTCACATTGTGCATTATATTTAGCTGTGAAAGATTCATATATGTCCCAAATGACTCATGGATTTTTTCCCTAACGTATTTATTCAATATGAATTCTTTTTCTCATTTTAAGTACAACACTTGTTCCTTTTAACTAATATTTCTGTGAATTTTAAATAAAAAGGTGTATATTGTGTTTTACCAATCACATTGTGTGTCAGATTGAGGTATGACTGATTTCTACACATCCAAAATGATTCATCGATCATTTTCTTAATTTATTAATACAATACTAATATTGTTTCTTGGTTTTCAGTATGTCAATTTTCTTTTTAACTAAAATTTAATTTTAAACTAGAAAAACACACTTTAACTCATACCATTCACATCATTTATTTGTTTGATAGGAGACCAATTCCTACCCATCATAAGCGATTTATAAATTTATTTACTATATTATAAAGAAAATATGACCATGTTTTCTAAAATTTTAATGAGTGTCATATTTTGATGTAAGATGTCGATTTTAAACTGATAACAGACACTTTGAGTCATACTAGTCACACAATTTTTCGGATTGAGGTGAAGCTGATTTCTAAACATTGTAAATGACTTATGAATAATTGTACTGATGTATTAAAACAATATGAATTTTTTTCAGTTTTTAGTATGTTATTATTTATTTAACTAAAATTAATGTCAAACTTAAATAAAAAAGACACACCTAAAGTCATATCGATCACATCGTATATCTGATTGAGGGGTTGTTGATTCCAACATGTCCCAAAGTCTGAAAACAATCCTAACATCCAAGGAATCCTCTAGTATAAGAAAACTATTCTCATGTGAGTAATACTAAAAATAATAAAATTAAACATACATATGAAATAATCCATTACTTATATATAATTCTTATCTTCATGATATTTTTGTACATTCTACGATCAGCTATGATTCCAATTTGTTTCTAAGAAAATGTATATCGTATTATGAATATGATTTTTTTTCAATAGTCATAAAAGTATTTGAAAATTATAAATACAAAAATTATTGATAAATATTTTAAATTAAGTAGTAATTAACATTAAAAATACCTCTTTTGGGATGTGTGTTTTTCGATGGAAGATGATCTCTCTCATAAATTTTCAAACATAATAACCAAAATATTTTCCTTTTTTTTATTTCATACACTGTATCATAATTTTGGAATATAAGTAATTTGATTTGATATGTGTTTGGATATAGATATCTTATAATATATACCATGATAATTATCTATTTTTAGAACTTTTCAGGGTCTTTTTACGCAATACTTGTCCACATACCATGATTTAGACGATATATACAAACTTCCCAATAATAATAGAATCCTAATTAAAAAATAATATAAATTATATAATTCTATTTGTATTTCTAAACTTTTGGATGTAATGAATTAATAATTGAAAAACATCACCATGTATGGTAAGTTTGTCGAAAATCAATACAGTTAATCCAAGAAATAAATATTTAGAGTATCCAAATTGATTTTAATGACCATCCAGTGTTTCATAAAAATAGAAAAAGTAATAATTAATTAATCAAATGAAAAATATATTTTATGTGATTAAATTTTATAATTTTACCCCTGCATTATTGGTATTAATAAGATTATTTCATCCCTGAGTTTAATTTCAAACGATATTCAAATGTTTTCCACTATTTCATCCATTTGTTTGGATTCAATTTTTTTTGTCTATAGAGGTGACATAAGGACTAACATGTCCTTTTTTATGTTGAAATCCATTGAATTGGTTTTGATACATATTCCTGCAAAAAATATGAAATTTATTTAGTCATAATTAACACATTATATAATCTTTTGGAAAATTAAATTAAATAAACATAACTCATGTATATGTTTACAACCGCGGCTCCTAGAAATTCAAAGTTGAGGATTTCATCTACATTCGTAGAAGAAATGTAGTCAGTAACTTCATTTCCATACATTTTTTCTTCAAAATAAATTGTGTGACTACTAACACATTATATCATTATATCCTCATGAACCTTAAATGTCTGTAAATTCGGATATTCAATGGGTGGGGTAAATGTGATTCTGGAAGATCTTTTTGATTGGATGGTTGATCCTTTAGATGTTTTTTAGTTTACATATCATTTCAACCCCTTACCATTGTCCGAATATAATATCATTTTTCAGTTCAGAAATTTTTCATTATTTTTTAAAGGTTTAGCATGAAAAATAAATTGGAAATGAATACCTCTTTGTCAAGATATTTTTTACAAGATGTGGTAGCCATGCGATGAATGTTTTAACTGCTTGGTCAAACATATGAATATCTTCCTCATCAATTAGAATAAGTAGATCGGAACACGGATCATGGGATATTTAATTAGAGACTGTCACAAGATATGTTGGAAGTGTTCTATTATGTATCACATTATTTTGGATATTGAACACTATATCCCGCTATACAAGGAAATGGGTAGGTGTTGATAGATATAAATCATAGTCATTATCCACCTGTAGAATATCAGTATAGAAAATTTATCACTATTTGTATGATTCACATTTTATAGAAACAATTATTAGCACATTTATTAACTTGTCCAAGTAGCTCTTTAAGGGGAATGGCTCACCTCAAAGCTAGTGGGGGTGGGGTGGTATAGTCACAAATTGGTTGTTCTTGGGTTATTTTGTTCTTTTCATCCCCCATAAAAGTTTCTAGTAGCTCTCTATGCCATTGTAATTGTTCTACAAGGGTAGATATTCTTTCATTCATTTGTTTCATTTCTTTATCATTATACTCCTCTTGTATTTTTATCAAAATATATTTGGGGTGTCACCCCAAAACCACACCTCTGACATGACAATATTATTCTAGCCACATCAAGGCCACTGATAGTAGGTGTTCATCTGGTACTGGCATTGATGATTCCTATGACTATGTCATATATAAAATATAGGAAAATAATTAAGCATTTTTATGTAATAGATATTTAAATAAATAAAAATAATTATGTCATACATACACATATTTCCCACCCTTTTTATGTGTTTTAGTCTATTAGTAACCCATGTTTATTTACACATGCCTCTTTCCACAAAACAAGGTGTGGAATGGAAGTATATTTATATTTAGATTAATTAATCTACATATAAATAAAGGAACATAATTATGTTGTGGTTTCATATCATATAAAAGTGTTACAGTATATTTAAAATAAGTTCCAGTTTTTCTAGTGAAGCATACACCATCATTGATTTACGGTAGGGGTACTATGGTTTTGTTGCCCATCCCTTATTTTCATCACTCAGTTGCTATTTCAAAAATAAAAAATTGTCGATCAATGTGATGAATATATGAATTTAAAAAAACATATTACTATACAAGGTGTACGTGAAAAGACATATCTGCATGATGTCTAGTAAATTCATCCCATTCTTCATGGTTTCTAAAGTTTGCATACATAAGAGGTGGGTGCGCGGTTATTTTTCCTCCGGCATATTTAAGATGATGCCTCATTATAATTATCTAAAAATATCTATGAATCCTTCCAACAAGAATTAATACACATTTCTTATGGGATTCACATACTATAAATACACACTTCTTGGTATGGTGAAGAGTAATTCAATGTTTCGTTATTTTATTTTTTTATTAAAACAAATAAATGATATTAAAATTTTATTTTAATCTCATACCACATTAGTGTATTAAGCGTAATGACAACATTGTGCCAAGAATCTACATAAATCAACAAGCATTACTAAGTGATTATTCTAATGTAACTATTGAACGAGGCCTTATTGGGTTTAACATGTTAGGCCCCTTCATTCTATACGACCTCATATTTGATGCCGTTGATTTTCACCTTATCGATTTTTTCTGACAATCTAATTCTACGGAATTACTAATTTTTCTTCTTCTCAGGTCCGTAATACCCTACCATTTCCTTGGATTCAACACAGCCAATATGTTGTTTCTCTAGAGCGGTAACAACATCATGTGAAGATGGTTTTGAACTTCTGCACTGGGAGAAGCAATAGGTCGAGAAACCTATTATTCTTTAGGATTGGGATTACCAACATATGTAGAAGGAAATTTTTCCTCTCCACTACGAGCACCAATAGGTTGAAAGACTTGTTGTTACTTAGTATTGGGAGCACCAAAATGTTCATAATTCATTATATATATAATTGGTTTGACATTTGATTTAGATTACATAAATAAAACATCGAATAAGTAATAACATGCGGTAACACAATTTATATTACAAAAATTATATAACCTGGTTATTGAAATCTCTTTTCATAATAGCTGGAAAGATTTGACCCCTCTATCAACTATACAAATCCTTTCATTATGGTCTCTTATAAAATTCAAACCACCATCTACATTTGGACCACTATTAAATGGTTGTGACATCCCAATGAAACTATCACCCTCAGTTAAATTTTCGTCTTCCGCTTCAGTTTTTTTGTTTGATAACATAAAAATTGACCACTTTTAGTTTGCAGTATCTTGAACATAAAATACTTGTACTATCTATGATTCCATTGTAAATGGTTTATCTTTGTACCCTCTCTTACTGAACTCAACTTTCACGAATCATAATTCATTTATTTTAACATCACTCTTGTTATCATCCCACTTGCATGAAAAAGCGGAACTCGTGATTTAGTATAATACAACTCCCATATATGACTTATCATTCCAATGTATGACATATTCACATTAAATGTATTTCATTCCTTGGTTCCAAAAACATGCATTGCATCAAACATATGTGTAACTCCACTATTTTTCACGGTATTTTCTTCATCATATCTATTTGTATGTAATTTATACCCCTTAATTAAATTACCATTGTAAGAAAATACATGCAAACATGGTCCACTAACTAACCAACTATGTTGTTCTGAAATTCAATCCGAATTTTTAACTGACTCGTTAAAAATATAGTCATGAAACCATTTTATAAATTGTTGATTATGCATATTTGATATCAATTTTTCATCCCTTGAGGGATTAAAATTGCTAATAATTTATTTTCGGGTTTCAAAATATGTGGAAACCTCAAAAATATTATGAAAATTTTAAATGTGGTAATTTTTCGAATCTACAATATTGATTTTGACAATATCTCTTCCAGAAATTCCATCACCCACAAGAATCCCAGTGTGATGAGATTTCAGTAAAATAAGGATTTCTACACCTGATAGGTATTCGATGTAGAACTCAATTGCTTTCTAAGAAATATATTTCATTATAATACAACCCTCTGATAAAATTTTATTTTTGACATACCATTTCAAAATATTTATATACTGTTCTCTGTGGTACATCCATCTATAGTGTATAGGAACACATAGTCTAATCACTCTCACTATGTGAACCATAAATTGAACAATTATGTCAAAGAATTATAGAAGAAAAAACATTTCCAATTTGTATAATATGATGAAAAGTGCTATTTACATAGCAATAAGCTTGGCCTAATCTATTACTTTAACACATATAACATTGAAGAAGAAACAAAACATGGTTTATGAATGAAGGAAATTATTGGAAAAAATGCAACGTAAAGCTATAGGAATTAGATCTTGCATCAAAACTTGACAAAAATGTGATTTAAGACCCTTTAACATTAAATTACTTTTTGACATGAGATTATTGATATTTGATGAATACACTTCTAAAACACTTACTACATTCAAGAAGTTTCAAAAATAAAATATATTCTTCCCGTAATGAGTTTAAGCAGCTGGAGGAATAAAATTTCATTTTTCACCCTTCACTGGCACCAACTCTTCTTATATTCCCATGAGATATATGTCCATCCAAACATTAATATCATCCTTTATTTTTTCAGGTGCATTAAGGAATGGACTAATTGAAATATCTCATAAATTTTTTCAACATTCCTAACATCTTGAAAATGCCTGGTATACATAGAATTCTAGTATGATAATTCAATGAAAACTAGTCTCTTTTTTCAATTGGTTTTAGTATGGATTTTCAAAAACTATTTACGAATAGTTGTTTCCACATCTTTTATTTTCTCAAACAGTTGATCACCTATTTGTGGAGACAATGTTGTAAGTTATTCTGAACTTCCATAAAATGATGTCATCCAAGAAAGGTACATATCCCATCAGGGTAGAAATAAACAATGTCCTTTAATCAAAGTCTTCGATGAATGTTTCAACCTAATTAAATATGTACCTTATTCACAAATGAGACACCATTTAGTAATTTTAATGATATATTCTAAAAAAATTCCATAAGTAGGAAAGTATTTTATCATCCCACACAACATGTCTCTCAATAAGAAATATTAATTTTTGTATTCATCATTCATCGTATCACCTGAATAATCTGCACCTCAATGTGAAATACAGTTTGGATGGTATAACTCAAAGCGTATATTTTTTATTTAAAATTGACATTTATTTTAGTAAAAACAACAAGTGACATATTGAGAACTGATAAAATGTATTTTTATTATTTTTTTTATTTTAGTAAAATGATCTATGATATAGTTTTTATATGTAAGATTCAACCACACCTCAATATGACACACGGTGAGATCGGTATGACACCAACTATGACATTTTATTTAAAATTATAATTAATTTATGTAAAAAATAACGAGTGAATTACTAAAAACTGAGTAAACACATTCATATTAATTTTAAACTTTAGGAAAATTATCCATGAGTCATTTGTGACATGTAACTAAATATAATGCATAGTGTGGCTATTATAAATCAAAGTGGCTCTTTTAATTTAAAATAGAGATGAATTTTATTAAAATAAACTAGTGACATACTAAAACCCGATAAAACACATTCGGAATGTTTTGATATTTTTTGAAAACAATATAGTAGTCATTTCTGACATGTAGGGATAATCCTCACCTCAATATGACACATTGTGCGTCTAGTTTCACTCAAAGTGTCGCATTTTTTTTAAAATTGCCATTAATTTCAATAAAAAAGTTACATGATAAAAATGGAGAAAACACAATTTGATTAATTTTATTTTTTAGGAATATGATCTATTAGTGATTTGAAACATTTATGTATCATCCATACCTCAATATGAATCACGGTCTGGTCGGTATAACTCAATGTGTCTATTTTTATATAAAATTGACATTAATTTAAGTAAAAACAAAAATTGACATACTAAAAACTAAGAGAACACATTTGGATTGTTTTTATATGTTAGGAAAACGATCCATGAGTCATTTGTGACAAGTAGTTGTCAACCATACCTCAATCCAATGCATGGTGTGACCAGTATGACTAAAAGTGTTTGTTATCATTTTAAAATTGATATTTTTGTTAAAAATGTTTCACTCACTAGAAACCAAGAAAATACACTCCAATATTATTAATAACATAGTACATCAGTTCATAAGTAATTTTGGATGCATCTGAAGCTGTCTCACATCAAAATGATGCACGATAGGACTAGTATCACTCAAAATGCATGTTTCCAGTTTGAAATGATATTTTAGTAAAAAATCACAACATACAAACTAAAAACCATGAAAACACAATAATATTGTTTTGATACATTACGAAAAAAATCCATCAATAATTTTTGATTGTTAATAATCTTCTGTACCACAATGAAATGCCTGGTTTTGACAGTATAACTCCAAATGTGTCATTATTTAAAATTGACATTAATTTTAGTAAAAGTAAAAGTGACATAATCAAAATTTAGCCAACACATTCGGATTATATTTCCATTTTAGGACAACAATCCATAACTCATTTGTGACATGTATGAATCAACCCCTCCTCAATAGGATGCATGGTATGACCGGTATAGCTCCAAATGTTTTATTCTTATTAAATATTGATATTTTATTAACATGTTATTTCATATTAATGTTTACTATAATTATATATAGTATAACTGACATAATATTTGTTTTATTATATATGCGGAATATTTTTCTCATGTTGAGATGATTTGTTCAGTAATGATACCATGGGAGGAAATTTTTGAGGGGGTATCATGGGAGTCAAAAGATGAAATATTAATGTTTTAGAAAGTTTGTTGGACATTTGTAAATGTAATTATATAAAACATTTTGTTTAAAATCTAAATAGAATTGTATTTTTTCTATATACCATTGGTGGAAATTTTTATATTGATGATGTAAATAAAATTTATATAGAAGTTTTTCTTCTGATTATGATGTTTAAATTGTTGGTTTTCTTCTAGGTGTGTTGTTATGTAAAAAACACACTATTGGCAACTAGGCCTTTATCAGCACTAAAAGCACTGATGTAACTTCCCAGTTCCGGGTGACACTCAACGGGTGCCCCGAACTCGGTTCGCCGCGTGACCTCAAGCAAATTTCCCTAAATTCTAGAGGATGCCGACTAGCAGTGAGGGCCCAGGTCTGATAGGGGGAATTTATGCCCTCATATGTCAAAATGTAGCACAGCAGAATAAATTAAAACATAAAAAAATAGTTGAAGCAATAAACCATACACAACTGAATAAACAACAACATTGGATACAACCAACAGTATATAAATAATGATGCTACATGTCTAAAGTTCTAAGAAAACATCCAGAACATGTTATACATGAATACAATACAACAAAAACAGAGTACATCAAAACGAAGCAAAATAGCTGGCAGTGGCATCGCGAGCCTAGTCTTGGTCCCATGCCCTTCTACTCCTCAAGAGGAACCATGTACTTATATAGGGAATCTTAACCCTATCCACACCTGCAGAAACGTAATCTATTTGGGAAGAAAACAATGGCCCCAACAGGGTGTGAGAAATAAATTCCCAGTAGGCACCCACCAAAGGATCGTTTCAAACTGTGTGAAAACATTCCACAACAGTGTGCTATAATAAAATGCAATAAAGTAAGCAGTACTTAAAGTAAAGAACATAACCAGTTATATTGCAATTTTAATATCCATTTTAATCATTTAATGTTAAAATATCACCATAGTGAATATTCTAAGTCATCACTAAAAGTTAGTTGATGCGTAAACCCCTACCCTCAAGTAAAGAGTATCCAACACAAGAATCTACCCTCAGTCATAAATGATTTTTTCTCACAAGAATAGGTAGTGTCACCCTCAGGCACAGAATCAGTTGCCCATAGGCACAGAATAAGTTTCCCTCAGGCCGAAATAACTACTTCCCTCGGGATAAACAGTGCAGTGCCCACAGGCTAATCACAACAAAGACCTCACGATAAACAGGTAATCGGGCCATTACCAACATGTAAACAAGAAGTTAACAAGCAATTCACCTCAAGTCAATTCTATAATTACTACTTTAAATGAATACTCTCGGGTATCCTGACCAAACAGCTAACTAGTGGAACACACCCCCGGGGTGGTTCCAGATCCTAACAACGATCCCAAACAACAGTTTTACGCATTACCTTTACATCTATAGTTAGTTAATATAGCCACATACCCAGACACACGACACCCCAACATGGGTTCGTGGCATAAAAATGTACAAAACAAACGACAGTTGGAAAATTTAACATAATGTCACCTACCATATACGGCAACGACCGCAATACAAAAACATCGACCTCAAAAACGGCCAAGAACGATGTAGATATGAGGTATGAAGAAATTAATTCAAACTCAAATAACTCCCTCTAGGGAATTAATTGTCATGAAACACTCCAGGAGAAGAGAGGGCTTACTCGCGCGGTTCCAATGAGATCATCTGAGGCGGAATCAGATTCTAGACGAACACCCGGAGAATCTTCAAAGGTTTGGTCGTCCCCTCCCACTTCTTCCTCAGTTTCTAAGCCTTACCTGTGAACAGGGTAGGCTACTTCCCGATTTAGGAAAAAAAAACAAAGTACACGGCGCGTACTTCCTCCATTTAACTGTTCCTATGGTGGCACTGCCATACTGTTCACCTATCGACATTAGTACCCGGCATGTACTTTTAAGTACATGACGTGTACTGTCACCCAGCTAGTGGCTGCTCAACCGCCTTACTATTTTGGCATTCCAAATGACTACACGGGGTGTAAAGGACCACTAAACGACATGTGGTCAGTTCCTAAACCCTTCGTCACTGACATTGATACACACCCCGCGTACTTATCCCTACACAGCCAGAAGTCGACGATGTCTGGAAAAATTACATGGTGTGTACTTCCAAAATTTAGGAATTTTCCCCATTTTCTATATTTTACTAAAAAACATAAGGAAAAGAGAAAATAAGAAGCCTGTACCTCAATGTTAAGAATATGGTTCTTACGAACATCCCCCCTTATAGAAATTCATCCCTGAATTGCCCTTCGAAGGGTGGAGAAGATATAGCCGTGAACAATTTTGGCCACTGAGCACGTATGTCGGCCTCCCGCTCCCAGGTCTCGTCCAACACTTGGCCATGTTGGCATAGCACCCGAAAAAGAGGAAATAATCGGCCTCGGAGAACCTACATTCTCCTGTTAATGATAAGAATCAGATGCTCCTCAAAGGACGCATCTGCCTCTAGCTCAACCTCGTCGGGCTGAAAGACGTGAGACAGGTCTGAATGATAGCGACGTAACTGAGATACGTGGAAGTAGTCGTGCGTGGCTCGGTTCTGCGGTGGTAACTGCAACCGATAAGAAACCAGCCCGACTCTCTCCTAAATCTCAAATGGTCGCATATACTACGGTGAATGTTTACCATATCTCATGATCTGCTTCTGTTCCAGCCTCAGCGAAACACTTAGAAAAACATGATCCCCATCCACAAACTCCAATGGTCCTCTACGACGATCATCATAGGTCTTCTGACAAGACTGTGTGGTATCCATCTGCTTCTGAATCAACTAGACCTGCTCAGATGTCTCCTACACGAGTTGTGGTCCCAGTAAAGCCACCTCCATTGCCTCTAACCAGAACTATGGTGACCGGAATGGCCTACCATATAAAGACATGTATTGTGACATCCCAATAATCACCTGGAATCTATTTTTATAGGAAAACTTGTCTAAGGCTATATGTTTTACCCAAAAGCCCCCAAAGTCTAGGAAACATGCACACATCATGTCCTCAAGCACCTATATCGTACGCTTTGACTGGCCATTTGTCTGAGGGTGGTATGCTGTGATCAGAAGAACTTATGTACCTAGTGCCCTATGAAAAATCTTCCAGAAATGAGACGTAAAGAAATTTTCCCTATCCGAAATGATAGAACGAGGGAACCCATTAAGACGTATGATCTCTCAGATATACAATTTCCCATGCTCTTCAACACCGAAGGTCTCCATGATCAGCAAGATGTGAGCTACCTTTGTGAATCTGTCCAAAACAACCCACACGACATCATTTCCATGAGGAGACCTCAGCAATCCAGTCACGAAATCCATCATGACATCATCCCATTTCCACTCCGGAATGGGTAACTGCTGCAACAGTCCGGCTGGCCTCTGATGCTCCGCCTTCACCTACTGACAGGTGGAAAACCATGTAACAAAACTAGTTACATCTCTCTTCATGCCCGGCCAACAGTACTGACGTCTCAGGTCATGGTACATCTTGGTAACCCTGGGAAGAATTGCCCAAGCTAAATCACGAAAATCTCGCATCAACACCTCACGTAGATCCCCTGGAACCCACACACATCCATGGAAATGCAAAACCTCATCATCGCCTATCGTCCAACTAGGAGGAGTGTCCTCACATGCCACCGACTCCCACAGAACTAGGCCTTCTGAATCTGATAGATGTCTCATTCTCACTCTATCGAGAAGGGTAGAAGTCACAACTAAAGAGGGAAGATAAGTCTGCCCTCGACTGTCGTGAACCTTCAGATCCATCTCAGAGAACAAAGCCATGAGCTGCCACTCGCCACTGGCCTCTTGAACTTCCTGTATCTGAGTCATCCTGCTCAGTGCATCAGCTACTACATAACCATTACCTGGTGTATAGGTAAGCTCAAAATCGAAGGACTGTAGGTATTCGACCCACCATCGCTGCCTCAGATTCATGTCATGCCGAGTAAAGATATACTTGAGAATTTTGTGGTCAGTGAAAACCACAATATGTTCTCCCAACAGGTAATGTCTCCAATAGAGAAACGCATGCACAACTACAACCAACTTGAGGTCATGCATTGTGTAATCCCTCTCATGTGGCCTCAACTGCCGAGACCCGTACGCCACAACTCGATCTCCCTATATCAACAATACTCTCAGACCAATACCTGAAGCGTCACAGTAAACTGTATAGCTCTTCCCCGGCTCTGGAAGTATCAGGATCGGTGCTGATGTTAACCTTCCCTTCAGGTCCTGATAATCTGTCTCACAAGCTTCCGACCAGATGAACTTCACACCATTATTCGTCAGACCTTTCAATGGTGTTTCTAAGAGGGAAAAGTCTTGTATGAAACATTTGTAGTAACCATCCATCCCTAAGAATCTCTATATCTCAAACACATTTATAGGATACTCCCAGGAAACCACTTATCTCACCTTCTCTGGGTCTACTGAAACTCCTTCCTGATAGATGATATGACCTAGGATGTGAATCTGGTCCATCCAAAAGTTTCACTTTGAGAGCATTGCATATAGCCGATGCTCCCTCAGTGTACTCAATATGATATCAAGATGGGTGGCATGGTTGTGTCGAGTGTGAGTGTACACCAAGATGTCATCCATGATTACTACCACAAAATAATCAAGATACGAATGGAATACATGATTCATAAGATCTATGAAGACTTCTGGCGCGTTCGTGAGTCTGAACGGAATAACCGTATACTCATATAGACCATACCTCCTCCAGAAAGCTGTGAGAGGTATATCAAATGGTCTCATGCGCAGCTGATGATATCCTAATCTCAGGTCATTTTTTGAGAACACTCGGGCTCCACGAAGCTGATCAAACAGATCAACAATACTCGGTAAGTGATATCGGATCTTAACCATCAACTGGTTCAGCTTATGATTATCCACACAAAGTCTGAGGGTACCATCTGCCTTCATCACAGAAAGGACTGGAGAACCCCATGGAGAAGTACTGGGTCCGATAAATCCCTTTTCCTGTAACTCCTCCAATTTCCTCTTTAGCTCCTGCAACTCAGGTGTAGCCATTTTCTATGGAGGAATCGACACTGTTGCTACTCCTAGTACAATATCAATGGATAAATCCACCTCTCGCTTTGGAGGTAGACCCAAAAATTCATCTGGGAAGACATCCCTGAAACGATCAACAACTGGAGGGAAATCTGCCTGACAAGTACCCTGATCTTCCAGATATAAGATTGCAATTTGGGTTGTGACTCCACCTCGACCACGATGATCTGGTCCATCTCGACTCGCCTGAACATCCCACTCACCCTTGTATAAAACCTATCTGCCCTCTGGTGACATGAAAATCACCCTACGACGATAGCAGTCTACAAAGGCTCAGAAGGGAACCAACCAGTCAATCCCAAGAATGATGTCATAGCTCGGCATCTCTAGGAAATAGTGGTCCCAAAGGAAGTGACACCCACCAACCTCAAGGAGGAACTCCTTGCACTGACACACACCAACAGTTCTAGTTCCCAACGAAGTGTCTAGAATCATAATATCTATGATGAAGAAACACAGAGCCCAAGGCTCTCCAAAATGGGTACAGATATAAAACTATGTGTAGAACCCGTATTAAAAAGTATTGAAGATAATAAAGAAGCTACTAAAATAGTACCTTTGACTGTAGAAGGTACGAGATCTTGCTTATGCTGGGTCTATTACACCGCATATGCCTGCCCAGTGTCGCGGACCTACTACACAGCCTGGCCACCGTGAGCTGTCCCTCCCTGATGCTTATGAGATCCTAGTGTCTGGCTACCATGGTCACGTCCTCCATCCCTACATGTACAATCTAACGTATTCCAATTCCCCATATTGTAAGAAGCTGATGGTCCTGCACCCACACTCGGAGTATACACAGAACCCCTATCACTGGCCACTGGTGAAAACACCCTGTAAATGTGTTGCAGATGACCCATCTTTCTGCAAGATTGGCACTCCACTAGATCACGTGGACACTGTGACCTCTTGTGCCCCTCTCTACTACACTGTTAGAAAATGACCTGGCCTCCTAAAAAATTCTTCTGGCTGGTACTGCCACCATGTGAGAAGTCTTCATGCCTCTTCCTCTGGCCATCAGAAGAACTTCCAGTAACTTGTGGTGAACCGCCCTGGCCCACACCACTAGATTCTTGAAGGATCCTGTCTATGATCATCACCGGGTTCACAATTGCGTGTACATTAGGCAACCTGAATACATTCACCCGAGCTCGGATGTCATGCCGAAGACCATCCTTAAAACGTCTGGCTCTCAACGTCTCATCACCCACCAGCACGGGTGTAAAGCGCTGAAGCTCGGTAAAACAAGCCGAACAGTCCATCATCGACATACCACCCTGTTACAGATTAATGAACTCTCGAGCTCTGTCTGACCTCAGCGTCTCGAGAAACATGAAGTTATAGAAGACTGCCTGAAAATCCTCCAATGCTATATCCTAGTGATGCTCTGACTGGGTGGTAAAATCCCACCACCTCTTGGCGGAATCACGCAACATATATGTCATGAGCTTGACCCTCCGCCCGGGAGGCGTCTCAAAATGCTCGAAAATAGTCTGCATCGACCCCATCCATGACTCTAAAGCCTCTGGTCCGCCATCCACTAAAAACATAGGCGGATGTTACTGCTGGAAGATATGTGTCTGCTTAGCCATAGATGTGGCAGCTGGCGGTTCTCCCTAAAAGGTCTGCATGAACCGCATAAAGCCATCACGGAGCTACGCCTCCGCACATGTGTTAGGTATAATGGTCGGCGCTGCATCTGGATCTACTGGAGGATCGACTGGTAACCCATGGCCCACAATTTCTTTAGTATACTCGTTGCCGCTTTCCTGGCAAACAACGTGTTGTCGTCTAGGTGGCATGAAACTAAACGTTCAAAAACACACTTTAGAACAATATTGTCAAAGACTGAAGATGAAGAAACCCGAAAGAGAACATGAGGAATAAAGCATTCAAAATTTTCAAAACAAGACTACAGGGCGTGTATACTGACTATAAGACGTGTACTTGACTTCACATCCCCTGCTCGGGTCCTTCTGCACGGCTAAGCCACACGACTCTCGTTTGAACAAAAACTAAACGGAGTGTATTTCATATACACGGTGTGAATGGTGTTATTTCCAATTTCTCGTGTTGTGTGTGACACGACCGACTACTCTTCTTGACACTACATGGCTTGTTACACCCGCACACGTCGTGTACACCACCCTGTTTTCTAGTCACACGGCTAAGTCCACACGGTCTGTCCTCAGACAAGACTACACGGCGTGTCCCAAAGGTACACAGCTTGTTCAAGGAACTGTGACATTGACCCATGTTGTTAGTTACATGGTCGAGTCCCCATGTTACACTATATGGCGTTTTCGTCATTGACACGGCATGTTCTGTACAGGAGTTCACCTACCTGTGATGTTAGTTACATGGCCAGTCTCCGGGTCAACACTACATGGAATGTACATAAGCTACACGGCGTGTTCGCCCCACGGTCTTCCCTTCCCTATGTCTCCACCAACACATTTTATGACATGAGAAGAGACTACACGGCGTGTACTCTGGGTACATGGCGTGTACCATAAAAGTTTATTTTTCATCCCGAATAGAAGGTCATACACGACATATTTAAAGTTCTACATGGTGTGTATACTGGGTTTCCAGATTGTATGCCTTATAAACATCTCAGAAACCCAGAAAATACCGAAAAACAACACCTATGTGTCAAATTCCAACCCTTAAAGGCCCATACTCTTCACGAATCAGTGATTGACATCTTATCTTTGTTATAACAAAATAAACATTCAATGATCCGCCAAATTCCGATAAATGGGGGCCCATACTCCCCAAAAACCAAATTGTGGCATTCATTCAATAATTAGGCTCATACTAAACTACCCTATCAAATAGAATGTAATTATCAAGTAGTTATCACAACAGAATGCTTTACTAGCACAACAACTATCACAACAACATGCAATTTCTAATGCACCTACATGGCATGGAAACTATGCATGGCATGTGATATCTAGAATGTGTCTATATGATGCATGAGATGGCATACCCTCATCTCATTGGGTGGCAACTAAATAGAACCCATTGATAAAACAAAACAGCATAATCACAAATGTGTCACCCTACGGTAAAATCATTTCAACAGTAAAATCACAAAATTAGTAAAATTGCAGTATGAGGAAAATTTACTTTTCCATGTACACGAGTTAGCTATGCCCGAGCACATCTTATTACCAACTACTGTTCCCGTCCTATCCCTGACTAAGGATCCAAATAGTTAGTTAGTAAAAAGAACCCATCTGATACCACTATGTAATGTCCCAGTTCTAGGTGCCACTCAACCAGTGCCCCGAACCTAGTTCGCCTCGTGACCTCAATCACATTTACCCAAATTACAGTGTCTTCCGACTAGGAGTGAGAGCCCATGTCTGATAGGGGAGAAACTATGCCATCATTATTCAAAGTGTAGCACAATAGAATAAAGTAAAACATAAAAAAACTGCCGAAGCAATAAACCATAAACAAATAAATAACCAACAACAGTGGATATAACCCACATTATATAAATAATAATTCTACATGTCTCAAGTTCTTTGAAAACAGTCAAAACATGTTATACATGAATACAGTACAACAAAAACAGAGTACAGCGAAAGAAAACAAAACAGCTGGCAGTGGCATCATGAGCATAGGCTCGTTCCCATGCCCACTTAATCCTTAGAAACAATCATGTACCTATATAGGGAATCTTTCCCATATCCACACCTGTAGAAATGTAATCTGTTTGGGCCGAAAATCATGACCCAAACAGGGTGTGATAAATAAATTCTAAATAGGCACCCACCAAAGGCCCGTGCCCAACTATGTGAAAGCATGACACAACAGTGTGCAGTAATAAAATGTAATAAAGTAAGAAGTACTGAAAGTAACTAACTTAACCAGTTATATTTCTATTTTAATATCAATTTTAATCATTTAATTTTTAAATATCACCACATTTAATATTCTATGTAACTGCTAAAAGTCCGTAGTCGTGTAAACCCCTACCCTCAGGTAAAGAGTATCCAACAAAAGAATCTACCCTCAGGCATAACAGATTTAGCCCTCAGACGTAGATAGTGTCGCCTCATTGACATAATCAGTTGCCCCCAGGAACGAAAGAAGTTTCCCTCAAGACGAAATAACTACTTCTTGTGGGATAAACAGTATAGTGCCCACGGTCTAATCACAACAACTCCCTAAGGAAAAACATGTAATCGGGCCATGTCCAACATGTAATCAAGCAGTAAACAAGAAATTCCTCTCAAAGAAATTCTATAATTACTACTTTAAACGCATAACCTTAGGTATCCTGGCCAAACGGCTAAACAGTGGAACACACCCCTGGGGTGGTTCCGTCCAAATAGCTGTTTTACAAATTATTGAATTACCTTTACAGTAATAGGTTGTTAATTTAGCCACGGGCTCAGCCACACGACACCCCAACATGGGTTTGTGGCACAAAAACGCACAAAACACATGACAGTTGGATAAATTAACACCAATCCACCTACCATATTCTCCAACGAGCACTATACACGAACATCGACTTCAGAAACACCCAAGAACGACATTGATCTGAGGTAAGAAAACATTCATTCAACCTTAAATACCTCCCTCTAGGGAATTAATTGTTAAGAAACGCTCCTGGAAAAGAGAGGGATTACCCGTGCAGTTCCAATGAGATCATCCGTGGCGGAATCAGATTCTAGATGAACACTCGACAGATCTTTAAAGGTTCGGTCTTCCGCTCCCGCTCCTTCCTCCGGTTCTAAGCCTTACCTGTGAACAGGGGAGGCTACTTCTCGATTTAAGAAAAAAAAGTACACGTCGTGTACTTCCATGTACACGGTGTGTACATACTTCATTTAAATATTCCTCTGACGGCACCACCATACTGTTCACCCATTAACATGAGTACACGACATGTACTTCTGAGTACAAGGCGTGTACTATAGCCCAGCTGGCGCCTGCTCCACCGCCTTACTATTTTGGCATTCCGACTGACTACCCAGCATGTAAAGGACCACTACACGGCATGTAGTTTGTTCCTACACCCTACATCACCGACATGGCTACATGCCCCGTGTACTCATCCCTACATGGACATAAGTACATGTGGAGTGGAAAAAGTACACGACATGTACTTACAAAATTTAGGATTTTTCCCCATTTTCCATATATTATTAAAAACCCTTAATGAAAAGGGAAATGAAGAATCTCATACCTCTATGATAAGTACCGGGTTCTTATAACTGATAAAGTCTCCCCTTATCATTGTTGTAATTAACAGTGCTTTTTTAGTGCTGTTAAAATCCATTTTTCATGTTGTGAAAGGCAATATGTGTAGTAGTGTTTACCACTCGTCCATCATGTTTGGTTCTCCCTTTAATGATATATCTATTTATTTATATATATATTTCTTAATATTTAGTCATATATTAATATATATTTATATTAATATATATGTATATTTATTCATATATTAATATATATATATATATTAATATGTATAGTTAGTTATATTTATATATACTTATTTATATATATATAGTTATACTTTTTTATTCGTATATTTAATTGTATATTAATATATATATAAGATTATTTTTAAATAAATTTATAAAATATGTTTTTATGTGTGTGTAAATAAATAAATAAATACATAAATACATATATACAACATACACAAACACACACATATATTTATATTTATATTATATGAGTATATGTATGTATAATTATACATATTTATATATATTCACATATATTATAAATTAATATGTATATGAATATGTTAAAATATATTGATAATATATATCAGTTTATTAATAGAGACAAACACTAATATATATATAGAGACACACACATTATATATGTATATAAATATTCATTTATTTATGTTTCAAATAAAATAGTTATTAGTTTCTATTTAGATAAAGCTTATATATTTGGATAAATATTTTATATGTAAATATATTTTATTATTTATTTATAAAATTAAATTTTTATGTGTGAATACATAAAAAAATATGTATATATTGTCATATATTTGGATATAAATAATATTAAATTGTGAAAATTGATATAATTTCAAATCCATAATATCAACATGAATGTAATCCCTATGAATAAATTCAATCCCTACTGAAAAGGGAAAAATACCCTATTAAATGTGGCTGAAATTCCATTGAATGTTTAAAAATTTCGGTATCCCAACTAAAAACATAGTTTTGTGGGTGCATTTAGCAATGTACCGATGAAACTCTCACATTAGTTTTTTTTAATATTAATAACATCAAGAAAATTTATGATGTACAAACAATTCTGTTATGACAATTCAAAATAAACTAATCACTTTTTTCAACCGATTTTCATAAGGTCTTAAAAAATGGTTTACCAAAACAAGTTTCCACATATTGTAATTTCTCAAATAGTTGATCACCTATTACTGAAGATGGTGATGTACGTTCTTATGAACTTTAATTGATTGATGTCATCCTAATGGGTACTTATCCCATCAGGGTAGATAACAACAGTGACCTAGAAACATAGTCTTGGGTGAATGTTTCAACCTAATTGATTATATACCTTGTTTGAAAACGAGACACCATTTCGTTCCTTTAATTATATATCCAAACAAATTTCCATAAGTAGGAAAGTCATTTATCATCCCTTACAAAATTTCTAACAATGTGAAGTCTTCATTTATGTAATCATCATACCACATAACACCTGAATCATCCACACCTTAATACGACACATGGTGTGGCCATTACAACTCAAAGTGTCTTTTTTTTTAAATTGACATAAATTTAAGTATAAACAACAAGTGACATTCTAAGAAATGATAAAACATATGTTTATTGTTTTTATGTTTTATTAAAATGATCCATGAGTCATTTTTGATGTGTAGGATTCAACGACATCTCAATACGACACATAGTGTGATTGGTATGACTCAAATTGTGACTTTTGATTTAAAATTGACATTAATTTTTATAAAAAAGTGTCATAATAAAAACCAAGAAAATGAATTCAGATTATTTTTATATGTAAGTAAAATGATGAATGGGTTATTTGGGACATGTAGAAATCAATCTTACCTCAATACGACGGATGGTGTGGCCTGTATAACTCAATGTGTCTATTTTTATTTAATATTAACATGAATTTAAGTAAAAACGAAAAGTGACATATTGAAAACCAACAAAACACATTATCATTGTTTTGATATTTTAGTAAAACAATATATTAGACATTTTTGACATGTAAGGATCATTCACACCTCAATAGGACACACAGAGTGGCCGGTATCACTCAATGTGTCTATTTTTATTTAAATATGACTTTAATTTAAGTATAAACAACATGTGACATACTGAATACCATGAAAACACATTCGGATTGTTTTTATTTTTTATGAAAATGATCTATTAGTAATTATATACATATAGGGATCATAAAAACCTCAATAAAATTCATGGTGTGTCCATTATAACTAAAAGTGTCTATTTTTATTTAAAATTGACATTATTTTATGTAAAAACAACATTTGGCAACCTGAAAACAGACAAAATATTTCCAGATTGTTTTGAAAATTTATGAAAACAATCCACTTGTCATTGGTGATGTGTATGAGACAACCACACCTCAATCTGACACACAATGTGACTAGTATGACTAAAAGTTTCTATTAGTAGTTTAAAATTAAAAATTTAATTCATAACATGTCACTCACTATAATACAAGAAAACAAACTCTAATTATCTTGATAATTTAGGAAAATTATTTATAAGTAATTTGTGAAATGTATGAATCAGTCTCACATAAAACCAATGCACAATACGATTGGTATGACTCAAAATGTTTGTTTCAAGATTGAAATGATATTTTAGTAAAAAAACACAACAGAAATACTGGAAAATGATAAAATGCATTCATATTGTTTTGATACTTTATGAAAGAAATCCATCAGTAATTTGTGACATGGAGGAATTAGCCACTCCTTAATACAAAGCACGGTGTGTCCAGTTTAACTCTAAATATGTCATTATATAAAAGATGACATTAAATTTAGTAATGGAAGAAGTGACATATTCAAAACCGAGAAAATTCATTTGGATTGTTTTGACATTTTTGGATAGTGATCCATAACTCATTTTTAATGGGAAGGAATCAATCCCACCTCAATAAGACTCATAGTACGATTGGTATAACTCCAAATATGTCATTTTTATTAAATAATGACATTTTATTAATGTTTTATTTCATATATGTAATAGCCCGAGATTTTATGAAAAATATTCTTTTTATTTCACTAATGTCTTGTGTTGTACGCTACACCAAAAGGAGCTTGCACAACACGCATCCTTGACTTGCCTTGCATTACACACAATCGTGACCTTCCTCGATAGCGTGTGTAGTACGCAATAATGAGTTTCACTAAACAGCGATATGCTATTAAAATGTTATTAAAACTAGCCGTTATGAATAGTAATAACCACTTTTTGAAATTTCTGTAAATTTTATTTTTCAAAATGGATTTCATTTTTGGATTCGGAGTATCGAATTTAGCCTAAGGTGAAATTTTGGTACATTTCAGATAACTTTCATATTCTGATGAATAGTGAAAATTACTAAATTTTAATTAAAAACAACTTTTTTAATCGAAATAATTAATAGTGATAAATTATTAATTTGAGTGGTTTTAAAGTATATTTAGAATATATTTTTACAATTTAATACAATTTTGGTCATTGGTTGTAATTTCACATTTAAACCAGACATAATCAAGTGTCAATCTTTTGATAGATATTGTTTCTTAAAAACACGCTATTTTTTTTAACAGCGGGATTTAATTATAAAAATAATTAATGAAACTTCTATGTTATGAATTTGGTAAAATAGACTTTATTTTTGAAATCGGAATATAAAATATAGCTTAGGATGAAATTTTGGCATTGTTCTGAAAAACATCATTTTTTGATGAATAGTGAAACTACTAAGTGGTAGTTAAAAAACTGAATTTTTCATAAAACATAATTTTACCGCTTATGTGAATGGAATTTCAAAAATCCGAGAGACACAGTTGATGTCAGTAAGTAAAATGTGGTTCAATGAGATGAAAATAAGTTTTTGGTGAATAGTAACTTTTTACTTTTTTTACCACGGTTAATAGTAAATAGGGTAACTAAGGGTAAATATGATATTACTATTACCCTAAAACATGTCCTAATTCTATTGGATAAGTGTAATTCGACCAAAAACAACCTTATGAATAAAATATGACCATTTAGGCCCACTTGAATTAGATTAGGACATTTATTATTAATTTATTTAAAGAAGGGTTAAAATAGTTAAAATCAATGTTTAATAAGTAAATCATTTTTAATATGGGGTTATACATAAGATAAATTAGACTATAAATATTCATTAGAAATCTAAAAATATTTCCTACATAATGGAATTTTATTTGTAATTTTTAGACATTATATAATTTAATTTATTTATGACACAATGAGATGCAGTAATTATCTTATTTATGAAAAATTGACATAATTGATGTTATAAACACCAAAATAAATGTAATTAGAGACTTTTTATGAATTCCACTAATTTTATAGGTTACTATGATATATTAGTGTTGATTTAATAAACCTTTTTCGAACATATAATTCTGTTATGACTTTCACAAAAATCATATATCAAATAGTGTCAAAATTGACATAAAATAGTTTTTAAATAAAATATTATATTATTAATTGTTATTTTATTCCTAAAAATCTAAGGCTCGGCCAAATGACTTAGATAAGGATATATGTATTATAAATAAACAATTTGGGGTTCGTTTGGCATTTATAGTAAGTGTATTAACCATATAGTGAAAGAAAAAAAAAGACACGGTAAAAGTTAAATTATTTAACTTAGAGATAAATCTAATTGATAAGGTTAAAATAATATCATAAACATGTCTAAATTCTATTGGTTGATAGGATTTCGACCCATACCCACTTTAGCTTCGAAATAAGACCCTTTGTAACCATTATAAACCGATTTTGACTTTAATATAAAATAATATTTTGAGATATTCCTAAGGTGCCCCTCTCCTCCCTTATAAAAGGGCACCTCCTCCCCCTTCCTCCTCACACCAATTTGAGCACTAAATCTCGGCCAACCTCTGCCAAAATCCTTTCTCCACTTCCCTAGAATAATCCTAGAGGTCCTGGTATTCTTCAAAGATCAATCTTAGTTCCCTAAGTGGAGGATTCAAAGAGGCGTTTCAAAGAAGAGGTAATAACCATTACCGATCTTTTCAATTTCTTTCTTCTTCAACTTCTTCTTCTTTAGTTGTTTCATAACAAAGTAATAACATCAGTATTACTTACATACTGATATGTTATTATAAATATGAAACAACCCTAATTCACCTTCTATCCATCCTACGGAAAAAATGAAATCACCGCGCGTGCGTACGTACAGAATAAAGTCTCCACGACGCGATGAGATTCATTCTCAATGATTAACCATTAATGAATGATTATAAAGTATATATAAAAATAATAATGAAATATATGACATTATAAAGCTACTGGATTTATGTATATATATATGTATATGTATGTCATCTACTTACTTCCATTCAAGACAATAAGGAAAGGAAAACAACGTTCATGCGTACGTACGGACTACCATCTCCATGAACGGTGTTTTTCATTTCATTTATCTATCTATTATATATATATATATACTGAATATATATGATATATAAATCATATTATATATTCTGGAAGTAAGTAAATCATGATATAAGTAATAATAATGTCAATAACAACAAGTCAAAACACCTACGATAAAAGAAACGATTTTACCCAAAACGCTTCTTTAACATGGAATTTACAAAAGAACGGGTAATATAATTTCATAAGTGAACCACATATGATATCATAACAATGAATATGATTCTTTAATAAGTCAATGACATTATTTAAACCATTATACAGGAGCTTCGGACACGTACAAAGCAAATCGGACATAAGGTAAGGGAAATATCACAATCTCATTTTTATCCGAGATTGTTTATTCGTAAATATTTACTGGGGTGTATTTTATCATCCACATCCATGTTTCATCAATATGTAATATTATTTCCATCCACCTACAATTTTATACATCCATTTTTACCCTTCGGTGAGTTTTTAGTAAAAGAAATGAAAAGAATCTTTTGTCGTTTTTCGTACGAGGTACTTTTTGACTTTTCTGACAAAAGTACGAAGAATGTTTTTTTTAACTTATATGGCATGAATGGATTTTTAAAACATTATTTCCAAGAAGCTTCTTTTACATGTTTTCAAGTTTATTTTTAATTAACTTCTTTTAGATTAATGTTTTATGACATGTTATGAAAGGAAAAATGTTTTGGAAGTAGAAAGGATATTTTTCTCAAGAATGAAGTTCAAGTATTTTATCAAAATTATTTTCCATATAAGATAATAAAAGGGTTCTGTTTTTATCCCTATTATTACATGGATTTGATTATGTTGTGATGGAAACATTTTTATGAATTCCTTTATCTTATATGAATTGTTTTATGATGTCATGTTGTTTAAGAATCCCATATTTATTACATGAGTTATGCGATGATGTATGATTTATGATTATGTGGCACACATAAGAAAGGATTCATTATAAGATGGGTGGGACCTATATCTCCCTCCAATGCATTGGGAAAAGATTTTATATCTCATGAGATAGACATGGCTGAAATGGTAGGTTATACCGGTTCAGTGAAACATGACTGAAACGAGGGTTACTCGATTCAGAAAGGGACTTTGTCCACTAAGATAGTCTTGGCAATGAGTCTTGACTAATAAGAAATGATTCTCTATGATTATGTGTGTATGACACAATGTTTCATGTTTTAAGTTATGATTATTGGTATTTCATTTCACTAATATGATTTATCCCATGTTATGAAATTATGCTCTCTTTTGCAGGTTAAGATTTCCAAAAGTTATGTTCTTATGAATATGATGTGATTTATTTTTCTTTTGTATACCCTTACTAAGCATTTGAGCGCACCCTTTTATGTTTTCTTTTCCCCATGATATAAAGAAGGTTTTAGGTAAAAAAAGGGAAGATCTTTATGGGAGATATTGAAGATCTTTCACCATGATTAGAATATTACGTTCCGAGTTTCCAAAGACACTAAACTATTACGGTCCTTGTGTGTGTGTTTTTGTAATGTACTAAGTATTCCGCAAAAGTAATGTAATGTACATGTACGTCAGGCTTCGGTTCTCTACAGTTGGTATCAGAGGAAAGGTTTAGTCAACCTTTGGAAACTAGGACGCGAAAACGTTAGTGAGATCCCTAGAGATATTTCTAAGGTATGTCTTGGGATGTCCTTAAGGATAAGTATACGTATAGGATATATTTCTAGAACTACGGAAACGATCTTAGAATTTAACCTAAGATGTTAGATATTGAGGGTGCTCCCCCTTTACTATGTTGTCTTCCCTATCATGATTTCTCCTCTCACAAAATTCTTTTTTGTGTTTTAGTTAATGGAGGGAACCAGAAAGAATTCGGTTAACATTGAATCCAATGGACAAATTGGTGACTATGAGAAACAAAATTGTGTAATTCCTAGAGATAAAGATATTGTGATTATGCCGAATCAGTCATCGCGATATATGATTAACAAGGTGAAATTTAGTGGTATGACTAATGAATCAAAGAAGAGGAAGATAAACTATTATGCATTTTGGCTTGTTGAGGAGCATAAAGAAAGGAAGATTGAGATTTCTAAAGAAGGGAAGAAGAACCTTGAGGAATACCTCAAATGGAGGGACTGATGTTATCTGTGTGGAGAAAAGGGTCATAGAGTGACAGATTGTTATGGAGTTCAATGTATTATTTGTGGAGAACATGGGCATTACCCAACTCAATGCCCTGACCTAAAAAGATACTTCTAAATCAAGGAAGGACTTATTCCAGGACAGTCATTGAAGTGGATGGACTGAAGTGTTTATGTATTGGTATTCAAGAATAATGTTGTTGAGGTACTTTTATGGTGTATTGGAATATCTATGTATTGGTCTAATGTGGTATTCTAATTGATTGAGGTATTTTTGGAAAAAAAGATGATATGCGCATAATGAAGGGAAAATGAGAAAATGAAATATTTGACAGTATTCATAGCTCATGATTGATATAAGGACTAAGTGATATCATGGTTTGAGTATATAAAATTTTGAGGATTTTGGTATGTGGAAAGTGTTAACTTTAAACTGCATTCATGTTTTCACTAAGGTATTCAAGAGAATACATGATTAAGGCCTTTGAATGTTTGGAATGTGACCAACAAGACATATATATGGGGACTAACGATAGTATTAAATCTCTGTTAATCGTTTTCCCTATATTATGAGAGTGGACTGCAGTATTATGGATAAGCCTAAAGATTAGAATGGATTATGTTGGACATAAGTTAGTATTGTTTAAGGATAGAAGTTTTTTCGATATTATTGATGGGATTTTATAGTAATATAGTTTTAGAAAAAGGGACAACCTGCAGGACGGGCGACAGCCCATCGCGTCGGACAAGGTCGTAGGAATCGAACCCACAACCGAAGTGCGACTGGCCTTTATCTCCTACCACTGGCCTACAGGAAGTCCCCGTTTAGTAGAAACTAGTTTTATTATATTAATCCGTATGATATATGAAGTATAAGTCCATTTTAGGAACAATATATGATTAATCTCACTATAGATCGACTTATGCATATAATTTTTGCTAACCTTTTGTTTGAGACAGATGGAATGACCCATCATTCTATGATCTGCTAACACTTCATGAATAACAAATTCAACTTCATTTATTTAAGAGATGAAGTGGAAATTGTTCAAGGCACGAACAACAGTGAGATTGTACCAAAATAAAGTAAGTATTTATTCTAATTCAAATTTTCAACTTTAGGGAAATGATCTTGAAAACCAAAAATGTTGTCCTGGCGATCTTATACCTGATGAATCAGATGGTACCTTATATCATCACAAATCTATGGATTTGTGATTACTGGATTTTCCATAGCCATGTTCTCTACCACTCTCCATCAGAACAAGATGGCTAGATTTCTCTTCCATATCCATATTTTTACCTATGTGGAAACCCAACGATTAGTTTATTTGGGTAACCATTACGTTTCATACTTTCATTTTTAAAGATTGGTTTTGGTATTCCTTTTTATGATGTGGGTTTCTATTAAAGAAACATTCGAATAGTAAACCATTTATAACCCCGACGAATTTCGAGGGCGAAATTCATTTTAAGGGGGGTAGAATGTAACAGCCCGAGATTTTATGAAAAATATTCTTTTTTATTTCACTAATGTCTTGTGTTGTACGCTACACCAAAAGGAGCTTGCACAACACACATCCTTGAATTGCCTTGCATTACACACAATCATGACCTTCCTCGATAGCGTGTGTAGTACGCAATAACGAGTTTCACTAAACAGCGATATGCTATTAAAATGTTATTAAAACTAGCCGTTATGAATAGTAATAACCACTTTTTGAAATTTTGTAAATTTTATTTTTCAAAATAGATTTCATTTTTGGATTCGGAGTATCGAATTTAGCCTAAGGTGAAATTTTGGTACATTTCGGATAACTTTCATATTCTGATGAATAGTGAAAATTACTAAATTTTAATTAAAAACAACTTTTTTAATCGAAATAATTAATAGTGATAAATTATTAATTTGAGTGGTTTTAAAGTATATTTAGAATATATTTTTACAATTTAATACAATGTTGGTCATTGGTTGTAATTTCACATTTAAACCAGACATAATCAAGTGTCAATCTTTTGATAGATATTGTATCTTAAAAACACGCTATTTGTTTTAACAGTGGGATTTAATTATAAAAATAATTAATGAAACTTCTATGTTATGAATTTGTTAAAATAGAATTTATTTTTGAAATCGGAATATAAAATATAGCTTAGGATGAAATTTTGGCATTGTTCTGAAAAACATCAATTTTTGATGAATAGTGAAACTACTAAGTGGTAGTTAAAAAACTGAATTTTTCATAAAACTTAATTTTACCGCTTCTGTGAATGGAATTTCAAAAATCCAAGAGACACGGTTGATTTCAGTAAGTAAAATGTGGTTCAATGAGATGAAAATAATTTTTTTGGTGAATAGTAACTTTTTACTTTTTTTACCACGGTTAATAGTAAATAGGGTAACTAAGGGTAAATATGATATTACTATTACCCTAACACATGTCCTAATTCTATTGGATAAGTGTAATTCGACCAAAAACAACCTTATGAATAAAATATGACCATTTAGGCCCACTTGGATTAGATTAGGACATTTATTATTAATTTATTTAAAGAAGGGTTAAAATAGTTAAAATCAATGTTTAATAAGTAAATCATTTTTAATATGGGGTTATACATAATATAAATTCGACTATAAATATTCATTAGCAAGATAAAAATATTTCCTACATAATGGAATTTTATTTGTAATTTTTAGACATTAAATAATTTAATTTATTTATGACACAATGATGATGCAGTAATTATCTTATTTATGAAATATTGACATAATTGATGTTATAAACAGCAAAATAAATGTAATTAGAGACTTTTTATGAATTCCACTAATTTTATGGGTTACTATGATATATTATTGTTGATTTAATCTACTTGTTTCGAACATATAATTCTGTTATGACTTTCACAAAAATCATATATCAAATAGTGTCAAAATTGACATAAAATAGTTTTTAAATCAAATATTATATTATTAATTATTATTTTATTCCTAAAAATCTAAGGTTCGGCCAAATGACTTAGATAAGGATATATGTATTAGTAATAAACAATTTGAGGTTCGTGTGGCATGTTATAGTAAGTGTATTAACCATATAGTGAAAGAAAACAAAAAGACACGGTAAAAGTTAAATTATTTAACTTAGAGTTAAATATAATAGATAAGGTTAAAATAATATCATAAACTTGTCTAAATTCTATTGGTAGATAGGATTTCGACCCATACCCACTTTAGCTTCAAAATAAGACCCTTGGGAACCATTATAAACCGATTTTGACTTTAATATAAAATAATATTTTGAGATATTCCTAAGGTGCCCCTCTCCTCCCTTATAAAAGGGTACCTCCTCCCCCTTCCTCCTCACACCAATTTGAGCACTCAAGCTCGTCCAACCTCTGCCAAAATCCTTTCTCCACTTCCCTAGAATAATACTAGAGGTCCTGGTCTTCTTCAAAGTCCAATCTTAGTTCCCTAAGTGGAGGATTCAAAGAGGCGTTTCAAAGAAGAGGTAATAACCATTACCGATCTTTTCAATTTCTTTCTTCTTCAACTTCTTATTCTTTAGTTGTTTCATAACAAAGTAATAACATCAGTATTACTTACATACTGATATTTTATTATAAATATGAAACAACCCTAATTCACCTTCTATCCATCCTACGGAAAAAATGAAATCACCGCGCGTGCGTACGTACGGAATACCGTCTCCACGACGCGATGAGATTCATTCTCAATGATTAACCATTAATGAATGATTATAAAGTATATATAAAAATAATAATGAAATATATGACATTATAAATCTACTGGATTTATGTATATATATATGTATATGTATGTCATCTACTTACTTCCATTCAAGAAAATAAGGAAAGGAAAACAACGTTCACGCGTACGTACGGACTACCGTCTCCATGAACGGTGTTTTTCATTTCATTTATCTATCTATTATATATATATATATACTGAATATATATGATATATAAATCATATTTCATATTCTGGAAGTAATTAAATCATGATATAAGTAATAATAATGTCAATAACAACAAGTCAAAACACCTACGATAAAAGAAACGATTTTACCCAAAACGCTTCTTTAACATGGAATCTACAAAAGAGCGGGTAATATAATGTTATAAGTGAACCATATATGATATAATAACAATGAATATGATTCTTTAATAAGTCAATGACATTATTTAAACCATTATACAGGAGCTTTGGACACGTACAAAGCAAATCAGACCTAAGGTAAGGGAAATATCACAATCTCATTTTTATCCGAGATTGTTTATTCGTATGTATTTACTGGGGTGTATTTTATCATCCACATCCATGTTTCATCAATATGTAATATTATTTCCATCCACCTACAATTTTTTAAATCCATTTTTACCCTTCGGTGAGTTTTTAGTAAAAGAAATGAAAAGAATCTTTTGTCGTTTTTCGTACGAGGTACTTTTTGACTTTTCCGACAAAAGTACGAAGAATGTTTTTTTTAACTTATATGGCATGAATGGATTTTTAAAACATTATTTCCAAGAAGCTTCTTTTACAAGTTTTCAAGTTTATTTTTAATCAAATTCTTTTAGTTTAAAGTTTTATGACATGTTAAGAAAGGAAAAATGTTTTGGAAGTAGAAAGGATATTTTCCCCAAGAATGAAGTTCAAGTATTTTATCAAAATTATTTTCCATCTAAGATAATAAAAGGGTTCTGTTTTTATCCCTATTATTACATGGATTTGATTATGTTGTGATGGAAACATTTTTATGAATTCCTTTATCTTATATGAATTGTTTTACGATGTCATGTTGTTTAAGAATCCCATATTTATTACATGGGTTATGCGATGCTGTGTGATTTATGATTATGTGGCACACATAAGAAAGGATTCATTATAAGATGGGTGGGACCTATATCTCCCTCCAATGCATTGAGTAATGATTTTATATCTCATGAGATAGACATGGATGAAATGGTAGGTTATACCGGTTCAGTGAAACAGGACTGAAACGAGGGTTACTCGATTCAGAAAGGGACTTTGTCCACTAAGATAGTCTTGGCAATGAGTCTTGACTATTAAGAAATGATTCTCTATGATTATGTGTGTATTCCACAATGTTTCATGTTTTAAGTTATGATTATTGTGATTTCATTTCACTAATATGATTTATCCCATGTAATGAAATTATGCTCTCTTTTGCAGGTTAAGATTTCCCAAAGTTATGTTCTTATGAATATGATGTGATTTAATTTTCTTTTGTATACCCTTACTGAGCATTTGAGCTCACCCTTTTATGTTTTCATTTCCCCAGGATATAAATAAGGTTTTAGGTAAAAAAAGGGATGATATTTATGGGAGATATTGAAGATCTTTCACCATGATTAGAAGATTACGTTCCGAGTTTCCAAAGACACTAAACTATTACGGTCCTTGTGTGTGTGTTTTTGTAATGTACTAAGTATTCCGCAAAAGTAATGTAATGTACATGTACGTCAGGCATCGGGTCTCTACAATATAAATCTTTAATTTATGTCTTTATAGTTTTACTATCATAATATTTTTTTTCTTATATAGGTGGAATTTTTTTCTCTGGTTGAGATGATCAGTTTGGAAACTGATACCATGGGTGGAAATTTTTGAGAGGGGATCATGAGTGTTAAAAAATGAAATATTAATGTTTTTGATAGTTTTTTGGATAGTTTTAAATGTAAGTCTATAAAAAAATTTGTTTGAAATGTAACGAATTTTTTTTTTCTATATACCATGGGTGGAAATTTTTTATTTGATAATGTCAATTAAATATATATATCAGGTTTCCTTTTAGGTGTACTTTTTAAATTCCAGGTTTTCGTCTATGTGTGTTATATAAACATCACATTGTAGCTAGCTAGGCCTTTATTAGTGCCAAATAAGTTCTAATAAAGGCCCCCATTATCATCGCTATGATTAACAGTGCTTTTATAGAAATGTTAAAGGCCATTTTACGTGCTATGAAAGGTCATATGGGTAAAAATGTTTACCACTTTTCCATCTTATTTCGTTCTCCCTTTAATGATATATATATATATATATTTATTTATTTATTTATTCTTATATTAATATTGATTTATATTAATTTGTATATATAAATGTATATATTTATTTATTTATTAATGAATATTTATATATAAATTTAGTTATATTTATATATTTTTATTTATATCTACTTATTTATATATATTGTTATATTTTTTATCCATATATTTATTTTTATATTAATATATATTTATAATTTTATTTTTAAATACATTTATAAAACATGTTTTTGTATGTGTGTGTATAAATAAATAAATAAATATATACATACATATATACAACAGACACACACACACACACACACACATATATATATATATTAGGTGTATCTGTAAGTATAATTATACACATTTTTATATATTCATATATATTATATATTCATATGTATATTCATATGTTAGAATATATATAGAATAGATGAATGAGTTTGTTAATACAGACAAATACTAATATATATATTAAACACGCACATACATTATATAAGTATATAAATATTCATATATTTGGGTATTAAATAAAATGGATATTTTTTATATTTAGATAAATATTATATATTGAGAAATATATTTTATATGTAAATATGTTTAATTATATATTTATAAAATTAAATATTTATGTGTGAATATATAAAAAATATGTATATATTGTTATATATTTTCTTATAAATAACAATAAATTGTGAAAAATAATGAAATTTTAAAGCCATAATTTCATTATTAATGTAATCCATATGAATAAATTCAGTCCCCATTGAAAAAGGGCATATAGACCCACAAAAAATGTGGCATAAATTCCAACGAATGTTATAAAATTTGGGTATCGCGACTTAAAACCCAGTTTTAGAGGACTTTTGGGACTATATTTTGCCTCAAACAATGTGACACTGGGATCTCATATGTCACCAATGTGTAGATCTAATCGTAGACTTCAATTTGATATGTAGTTGAGCTCAAATGGATGTCAGGATCAAAAGTAATTCTTGATTGACTTTTGAGTTACATTTTTAACTTATTGTAGATCTTTTATTAATTTTTTGATTTTTTTCACTCTAATAATATATTAAATTCTTATTAATTAATAATAATTAGACAATTATTAATTAATAATATATTTTTAGATATTTTATAATCCATTTTCACTAAACATATTATATATTAGGTGTAAATGTCTATCTATACTTATCTGAATCATATTTAGAAAATATATATTATATTTATATCAATATAAATATATTTATATATTTATAGCTTATTTTGAAATAGCTTTTTTGAAATATACCCTTTATCAGTACTAGTAAAAAAAGCACTAATAAATACCACTCCTTAATCAGTGCTACTAAAAAAGTGTTGATAAAAGGGTACTCTTAACAAATCAATATTAGCACTATTAAAAGTAACATTTATCAGTGCTTATTTTTACCGCTAATAAAGGTACCCCCATTATCAGCGTTTTTTAGCACTCCTAATGTGTGGTTCCTTGATAAATTATTTCTATGGTAGTGTCCGCACCCAAGATTCCTTTTTATTTTTCACATACCCGATAGAATATACTTTCACGAAGCTACCATCTTTTGGTTAATAGAATTGGGGCTGGCAGGATGACACACAAAGAGTTGAGAGTCTTACATTTTGAATACATCATCATGAGTTTATAAATAATATTATTTAATGTGATATGTATATGAAAAATTCATATTGTTTATGGTTGATCCATATATTACATGGTTTGATGTGTACAAGAGGATATACACTATTAATAGTATTGGGTAGATTGTTGTTGAGAGACATAAACCGATTGTAGTAAATGTTTTTTTACGATTTTTAAATTAATATAATTTATTTTTTAATAATTTTATTTCTATTTTTTGTAATTATTGAAGATATATAATTCAATGATTCCTCATATGTATGGGAGTTAGGCTAAGACTGATGGTCGGTACAAGGCCTCATGCGTGCATGTTTGGAAGATCCATCTTAGCCGTGGGTGGTTGAAAAGTTATATTTAGAAAGACATGGTGATTGAAATTGGTTTACATTCGACACTGATTAGTTTCTATGGCATTGAAGTGATGTCATCATTTAGCACCTACTATATTGTGTATGAGATCATCTTCCTTAACTTATTTCGTAATGTCCCAAAAATTCCGTATAATATTTTTTAAAATTATGTGCAATTATTTCGATACCTCAAAATCTAACGGCACATGATTCCGAGGCCTAGAGTGCCCGGAATAATCCATCGATGTTTGGTTGAGTTTTAATTAGCGAGTGTAAGTAGTTTTCCTGAAAAAGTTGAATAAATATTAAACAATAACTCGGATCAGAAATTTGAGCGAACCGTTGCGTTCAGGAAGGCAGGATTATGCTAGGTGTGACATAAGTTTAGTCGATGATAGCCTCCTATGAGAAAACCCAAAAATGGCATAACCGTAAATAAAATAATTTAATAAATTATTGTATTTTTCAAATTCTTATAACTCACATATGGTAGCTTGGATTAAAAATCTGAGAACACTGTTGTACTCATGAGGGAATTCTTTATTAAAGAGGATACTAACCATGGCAGGCGCTGGCCACCAGTGAAAGTTAGTTTTTGGCCGTAAATAAAATAATTAAGTAACAATTATTTTATTGTAAAATCTATAACTTTTAAACAGTAACTCAGATTTGAAATATGAGAGTACTATTGAGTTTGTTGGGGCATGTTTCACTTGGGAAAATCCCATCCCCGACTGATGCAGGTCAAGGGTGACTGTTATAATTTTTACGAACTATTTTTTGATTACGTTCAGTAAACGCATGAGTGGTGTTATATAACTTTTGAATCAGTGCTCAAAATTGAAATCTGAGGGCACCGTTGAACTCACAGCGCTGATATTCTCTTAAGAAGTCCATCACCTTGACAGTATTAGGTCGAGGGTGAATCTTAGTTTTCATGAATTTTGCGGGAGAGTTAAAAGAATAAAGATAAAAGAAAGAACAACTTTTATTTTATTTTTAAAATCTCCCATTTGATGTTTAGTGGTGGGGACAACCCAAACTATAAAGCCCCCAATTTAAATTCAAAGGTGGAGACCACCCAACCGTTGAACTCTCCCTTTAATGGGAGATATCTCTTTGTTTTCCTCCCATTGATGTGCCAACTTAATTGGTTTATTTAATAAACTTATTTGGCACTTCACCATTTGGTTGGACGATTGTTAAAAAAAGAGAGAGCTCTGGAGAACTTGGAAGTAAATTTTTCAATGAAGAACATCAACTATAATGAAGAGCATCCTTCGAAATTAGAGAACAAGGATGATGCTTTAGCCCATATCAGAAAAATCTTGTGGGAGCAACGAACGTCGACGTCTCCATCTCATCGACTTCGTCTTCTTTCTTGTGCCACCTCCAAAGGAAAATTGAGGTAGGGGTTTTTATATATGTTTGAATTTTTTTTGATTCCCCATATCCTAAATTATCGATGACGATGGTCAAATGAATATGGTCATCATTCTACACATAAACCATGATCCTCTTTCTTTTTATTCTTTGTACATATTTCATGCGTTCTTCAAAGCATAATAATAATTAGTGCTGGAGACATGGAATTTTGATAAGAACTATATATTGATGTGAATCCCTCAATGCAAGTATCGCAAATATGCGATCGTTTAATTTTTGAGGCTTGGAAAAAAGCCACAATTGCTCACGGAAGGAGGATGCCAAATATTTATTGACGCAGGAAATGTAATATTCTGTTGAGCGCGACATATGGAAGTGGAGCCCTCGAACCGAGGATAGAGAATATGCAATCATTTCATTTTTCACAGTTATAACAAAGATGCGACAACCAATGAATGGAGCGACGTGGCATAGCATGGCATTTTGGCGTGGCTGGTGTAGGTTGTGCGAGTGCAGCAAGAGAGGCCTAGTGGCATCGGCCGACGACGAGGCAGATTAAGCAGCTGCACGAGTAGGCGGCGCATATGAGAAAGGTCATTTGCGAGACGGAGGCGTAGCAGATTCCAGGTTCATGTACAGTTGTGAAAAATTATGGAAGAAGAAAATTAGATTGGATAGAGGGAGGAATAGAAAGGAAATAAAATTAAAAGAAAAATGAATATAAAAAATAGATAGAGGTGCTATTTGGACCAGTGTTCATGAAAATGTGATTCCCCTCTTGTGCGTGAATCTCCAATGAGATTGGAGAGAGAAAATTCGAATGAAATGAAATAATAGTAATATAATAATAATATTATTATTTATGGTTTTTAAAAACCCAATTAATTTATGACTTATCTGTGGGACATCGGTTTCATGAATCATCAGTGGTAGTGTGACCCAGACATCGAGACGAAAATTATGAGTCCAGTAATTGATGTATTTTTCTGGTTTTTGGATCGGGTACCTTAAAAGCTCAAATAATAACAATAATATATTATTATTAAATCTTCAACTCTCAATAACTATTATGTGTGACGTCTGATTGACATACCATCTGTGGTGATGTGATCTTGTCATTAAGACGGTCGATTTAAGGCTAATGTTGAATATTAAATTATGGTTCATGGCTCAGGATCAAAAAACACCCCATAACAATAATGTTATTATTTTGGGATCTTGTATTCGACATATCTCCCTCATAAGGGGTCTAAATGAAGAACTACTTATGGAACTATAATCCTTGGATCGAGACGGTCATTTGGTTATACCCTACTTGAGTTTGGATAATGTTTGTGTACATTCGGGTTACATCGAGCACAAATTCAACTAGGCCCTAAGGAATTAAAGGCCAATAACTTATAGACCGGACAATCGATTGACACATCGTCTATTATGTTGAGACCCCTTTTAGATGGTGGTCCTTTGGGATACTTATTATTGGGAATATGTGGTAGTCGGAGAATTGACCAGTGGCTTGAGGAGCAGCCCCTCTAGGAGATAAGTGATCTTAGTTCAGGAACCCTTTAGCTAGCTGTGACGATGTACTAAGAACCTGGTTGGTTCTAACGATGTATTGTGACGATGTACTAGGATCATGTGTGGGTCTGAAGACATATTGACGATGTACTAGGATCCTTTGTGGGTCTGACGATGTATTGATGAAGTACTAGGATCATCTGTGGGTCTAACAACGTACTGACGATGTACTAGGATCTTGTGTGGGTCTGAAGATGTACTAATGATGTACAAGGATCCTTTGTGTTGGACAATATAATGACGATGTACTAGGATCCTATGTGTGTATGATGACGTACTGATGATGTACTAGGATCATGTGTGGGTCTGACGATGTACTAGGATCCTGTGTGTGTCTAGTGAGGTACTAGGATCCTGTGTGGGTTTGACGATGTACTATGATCCGTTGTGGATCTAATGATGATTTATGAACCTTCGTGGATCTCCCTCTTAACAGAGTAAAATGATTCAATAGTTACATCTAATCATCTCTACTATTGTATCTAAGATATACCTGGTGTGAGATGAGTCTGTACATTGTGGTATTTTTCTTTCGTGGTGATATCTTGGTTGTATTATTCTATGGGGTGTACATGTGTGGTACTTACCTTTGTGTTATTTCTTCCTTTGTGGAACAATTGAGCTCTGGGATATTGAGTTGGAATCTGTGTTTCCTCATGATTGAGATGGATAAATTTGATAACATATGTATTTGTATGTTTATATTCCTAAGTATGGTTGTTAGTTGATTTCATGATTTTTTGTTTATCCTTTATGGATTTTGTGAGACTTTGAGGGTCTCGGGGTCCCTACTAAGTATAGTTATACTCACCCATGAACGGGCTATGCCCTCACCTTGTTGTGTTGGATGCATATGACGGACATTGCCGACTAAGGACGAGGAAACTAGGACTAGAGGTATCTAGGAGGTAGACCCTAGATGAGGTGTACTGCAGAGACGACTGTTCGATAGATGTTCTGACCCTTCAGGTAGGATTCTTGGATGGTATTCACAGGAGTTGTCCAGTTTACATGTACCTTCTAGTTTCTTGTACTTTCTAGTTGGGCTTGTATTCTGGCCCCTTTTACTTATTTTACTCACGCAATTTACTATTTAGTTTACCTTGTTTTCGTATCCATTTTTTTTCTTGGTTTTGTGTGTATAAGTCATAAAGGCAATGAATTCCAAGTTTTAGGGAAATACGTCTTTGTTGATAGTCTTCAGCCCCTGGCCTATGGAAGATAGTTTTGTAGTAGTCATAGCACGAGCCCCAGGGGATGGGTCTTGACAAATTGTTATCAGAGGAGTCAATTCTACCGTAGAACATAAGACTCTGGTCTTTTTCACGAAAATATTATTATGTATAGTGAGTGTACATATTAGTTTTGGGAATTGAGAGTTGGTGTGGTGGCTGACATATCCATACACTACTACCCTGACTTATGATTTCTGACTCAGTGCACGAATACTCTGATTGCGTGTGTGTTTTGAATTGTTTTCCTGTGTTTTATTTGAGTCAGCTCACTGGGTATAACTAAATGGAAATGGTGTACCAGTTCCTTATAAAGATGTCACTGCATAGACAGCCAACTTGGATTCCTAAGAGAGTACACGATGACGGCCCACAGAGCGACGAGGCCTCGGTGTAGGGTTGTCTTACAATGTTGGCACCTTCGGGTGGTGTACAAGCAGCACCACCACTCATTGGGCTGCAGTTTCCACCAGCCGCACTGGCGGATGGTGCATGCCTATACAGCATATTGTATGAGTTCCAAAACTAGTGACCTACGAGGTTTTGAGGCGAGAAATATTCTCATGCAGCTGAGGTCTAGTTGTAGGTGGTTGTTAGAGTCTTCACCTAGTTGAGACACCAGTAGAGAAGATGGTGATATTAGATACTAGAATTTTTCAGTGAGTGACCATGAGGATGGTCCACGTAGTGATGAGGCTTTGGTAAGTGGACCCTTAAATGATATAGTACCTTCTAGTAGTTTGTCATCGATATCACTTCTGGTTGGTCATCATTTACAACCGGTGGTACTGTTAGAGGACACATATAGGATTAGTGCCATACGTGTGATTCATAATCATATACCCATCAGGTTCCGAGGCGATCATGACTCACCGGAGGCTCCGGACTGGCTTGAGGAGGTGGATGAGAGTTCTCTAGAGCTTCTATAGCTTTGGGAGGACGACATTTCGGTAGCTGAGAATTCATCTAGGCGTACCAATCATTCCTTGTACTCGATGAATATGATACGATCAGTGCTTCAGCGCTTGGACCTCTGAGCGAGGTGTCTTTAGGGACATCCGAGCTAGCACAATTCCACTATTCATTCCTACTTATGTTAGGGTGCTAGAGAGAACCTTGGTGGTTGAATATTATTGGGATGAGAGGATGCATCCAGTGAATGTAAGTAGTGGGCATGTAGTAAACTGGCACCAGTCTCAGAGACTTGGGCATGTAAAATGTATCAAGAAGAGAATATGATAGGGATAGAAAAATCTGTATGTATGTAGACATGGAATCAACACTAGGATATCAGCATGAGGTTGTGTACACATCGACATGTTAGAAACCACCCCATATGTGGTCGCCACTAGGCTCAGGGAGTTGGAGGACTGGGGGAGGGAGTAGCTGCATGCAGTCAAGTAGTGCACGACGATTCATGGTACGGTCTATGTCTACTACTAGTTGTCATATCCACATAAATCAACACCAATAATTCCTTCCTTTTGAAGGATCCAGGAACAATGGAAGATCATGGTTGGATATTCCCACTTGTATTTTTTTCATTAGAAATGAAAAATCTGGGATCAATACGACGATAAATGCCAGTCTCCATGGACCGAATCATAGATATAGACAATGAATAAGGATGGTCTCGGAACCACAAATGAGGACCGTAAAAGGTTGATTATAATTAATTCAATTAATTGACAAGAATTTCTTTTATTGGTGTTCATTCATTGTTGATATTCTTGATTACATTATGATGTGATTCATCATCGCGTCGTAGAAGCCAAGTACAGACTTCCTCTAGTGGTGATCCACACATGCACCATGTATCTCTGTACATTGCCAAAATAATTCTCTAGGTGCTAGCGTGAAGAAACATATACATGCATTGTCTGTCTTAGATCGTTTTGATCTGATGTAGGAGGATCTCTCTTGGTCTAGAGATCATTCATGTAGGAAGGAGTTCTCTCAGTATTGAGGGAATTCTCCAGAATTTTTGTGCACAATGATTGGGGAAAAGTGTTGGGGTTTTGAAGATATTTATAATCGAGATTGAGGTTATAGTGTTATTACAATAAATAAACGTGTTACACGTTTTATTTATTTCACTAACTCTTATTGAAAACCCACATGTTGAATAATTACTTCCTTGACATGCACCTATTATTATTATAATAAATATCATTTAATAAAACAATATTATATCCTGAAAATCCCTACTGGAAAAACTACACCACATGTAATAATTAATAAGAGGTGTGTACTTGTTTTTCATAAAACTACATGGCGTGTAATCATTAATACATAGCGTGTAATCTTTTTTTCATTTACTTTCAAAAATGAAAACTACACAGTGTGTAATAATTAATACACGGCGTGTACATGTTTTCAAAATAAAAACTACACGGCGTGTAATCATTAATACACGTTGTGTACTTGTTTTATTTTTATACTTCCTCTATCCTTAAAACGATTTATGATTCCTTGAATTATTATTAAACCATGTACGGGAATAATAATTATTCTACATGAGATTCTTGAATACACTTAATTTGTGCCCATCTAGGCCTCGTTCTTGTTGGCATTAAGTGGGCATGACTAAAGTCCATGATTACTATCTAGCAATTGGTCAAGGCGCCCAGGAGAAAGTATTTGATGGCACATTGACGTGTCACCTCATATGAACACTTATCATGTAATTTAATCACTTTATCTAAATAAATCATCAAGTAGGTTTCATGGTAGTGTCGTAAACCTATATGCTTGATCTTCCATTCTTTGACTACCTGAAATAAACCAGTCGTTACACCATGGACATTGATTTTCATGTGTCATTTCTATTTCAATAAATGGGTCGAGATATCAACATCCATAAATGGAAGGGACACATCATTCCTCAAAATTTCCATTCAAAACATTTCATTCGTGACGCACCCAACGTACCCTGCTTCCCGCCAACTATCTTCGTGAAGGTTTTCGTCAGCAAATCTAAGTGTGCGAGTCATGACATGAGTTAATGATAATATTCCAGTCTAAGGACCATTACACTCGCTTACAGATAGTAATGTCTGATGACACCAAGACATGTGGAATTACTACTGGTGGGTCTGTACTCATAATCTCCCATCTTGGAGATTACCAAGTGCAAACTCCATGAGAGAGAGAGTCTCGACTTCTTATGAGTACTCGCACATGACAGTCTGTATACTATGTGTCATATCATAGTATTTCATCAAACCGTAGATCTTTATTTAAGAATATTGTTATATCACTCAAGGATCCCATAATTTTCGAGATCCTCCATGACCTTATTAATGCAGCAAATATTCTAGGACATTATTATATTATAGTCATGCAGAATAATGAAAATCATATAAAAAGTGTACATTCGTTTAATCAAACTAGAAATAGTTGTTTCTCAGGACACCGACTCTAAAAACCTCCCACATTGACTAGATCCAATTGCCTACGACTTTTAGTACACTGGACCTCACATGATGATCATGTTTATACTGAGTCAAGGCTTTAGTCAAGGTGTCTGCCAAATTGACTTTTGTGGAAATACTACTCACTACAACTTCACATCTCTAAGAAAAATCCCTCAAGAGATGATACTTCTGAAGTATGTGATTTTTCCACTGATGTGACCTTGGATCTTTTTCATGTTCAACCGCGAGAGTGTTATCACAATAGAGTGTGATAGGAACTTTACTGCTAGGAACTATATCCAACTCTTGGATGAATCTTCACATCCATAATGCTTCTTTATCTGCCTCATAAGATGTGATATTCTCATACTCTACTATAGAATCTGCCACCACACTTTGCTTTGAGATCTTCCAACTCACTGCACCTCCATTCAAACTGATGATGTATCCAGTCTACAACTTCATGTCATCTTGATCAGTTTGGAAACTAGCATCTACATGTCCTCTAATGACTAGTTTCTCATATCCTCCATAAACCAGGTACATATCCTTAGTATGCCTCAGATACTTAAGGATAGCCTTGACTGCCATCCAATGGAAATCTCCTAGATCAGCTTCATATCTGCCTACCACACTTAATGCATAAGCAATATCTAGCCTCATACAAAGCATATAATACATGACTGACCGAATCACAGATGCTTAAGGGATCCATTCCAATTTCTTTCTTTCCACATGTGTCTGAGGACAAATTTTATGGAATGATTAATTCCATCTGACACTAGCAACAATCCCCTCTTAGATAGTTCCATACTGAATATCTTCAATAGCTTTTCAATGAATGTACTTTGACTTAGGCCTACAATTCTCATGGATTTATCACGACGGATCGTGATCCCATGAATATATTTTGCATCTCCCAAGTCTTTTATAGAGAAGCATTTATCCATACATTCCTTAACTGATTGTAAGAAAGGTACTTCGTTTCCAACTAATAATATGTCATCAACATATACTATTATGAAAAACGACTACACTTTCACTAAACCTTTTGTATAAACAAGGCTCACATGCATTCTTAACAAATAAAAATATTGTTATGGCTTCATAAAAAGGAATGTTCCATGACCTTGATGCATTCATTAATCCATAAATTGATTAATGCATCTTGCATACCTTGTTGGCATCCATTGGAGTCACAAAACATTCAGGTTGTGTCATGTAGACATCTTCCTAGAGGTTCCTATTATGGAATGTTGTTTTGACAACCATTTTAAAAATATCATGGTCATGGTAATAAAAAATGTCCAATATGATTCTGAAGGGGTTCTGCATCACAACCAGTGAAATGGTTTCATCATAGTCAATTCCTTGATGCTGTCTAAAACCTTTTCCAACCAGTCATGCCTTATAGGTGCTGACTTGTTCCTCCATGTCCAGTTTCTTCTTGAATACCCAATTATTTCCAATAGGATTTACATCAAATTGAAGATCTACCAAAATCTAGAATTGGTTTTGTTACATGGAATCCATTTCAAAATTTATGGCTTCTTGCCACATGGAAAAGTATGTTCCTTCAACTACTTCCTTGTAGGTAAGAGGATCATCATTGTCAACCAATAATGAGTCACCATCCTCAGTGACAGGAAAACCATATCATTCTGGTTCTCTCACCTCTCATGTGCTCCTACATAGTTCTTTTGTCTCTAGAAGAGATTTTTCTTCCACAAGGCTTTTTGGAATCTGTTCTTATACCAACTCTTGTGTATCTTGAGCATTGACTTCATCAAAGTCTCTCTCGCTCCCACTATCTCTTTTGGAGATGTGCTCCCTCTAATGGAATATGGAAAGTCTTTCCACTATAACCATTTTATCTAAGGGGTCCTATATAGAATATCCCCTTGTTTCCTTGGGATATCCTATAATGATACACTTTGTGCCTCGGGGTGCAACTTTGTTACCTGAAGAGGCCTTATCAAATGCTTCGCTACCCCACACATGTAGATTCGATTACATGGATTTTTTTCCACTCCATAACTCGTATGAAATACCATTTATCGATTTAGTTGGTACTTGGTTTAGTATGTGTGCTGCTGTTTGTAATGCATATAAACAAAAGGATAATGGAAGACTCGCATGACTCATCATTGATCTCACCATGGCCAACTAGGTGCAGTTCCTCCTTTCACTTACACAATTCCACTGAGGTGTGTAAGGAGGAGTGAGTTAAGATAGAATCCCAATCTATTGTAAGAAATCAATGAAGTCCTGATTAAGATACTCTCTTACTCTTTCTGAGAAGAGTTTCTTAATCATCTTACCAAGTTGGTTCTCAACTTCATTCTTGTATTCTTTGAACCGATCAAAAGAATCTGACTTATACCTCATTAAATAAATATATCCATATCTACTTAAATCATCAGTAAACATTATGATGTAAAATATCCCACCCATTGCTTCAACTAGAAATGGTCAACACACATCTATGTGTACTAATTCTAGAATCTCTTTAGACCTTTCACCTTTCCCACTAAATAGGGATTTGGTCATTTTTCCTTGTAGACATGCATGACAAACACAAAGTGGTTTTAGTTTGAAGGAATATAAATACCCATCTTGATGTAATTTTTTTAAATGTTTATCATTGGCGTGACCAAGACGGATATGTCAATGTTGGGTGTGGTATGAGTCATGTGAAATAAATTTTTCATCAATTTCCATTACTTGGTTTGTATAGTCTAGCACATAAAGGTCGTTATATAAATGTGCCCTACCCAAACAAATTCTATCTTTATAAAAGTACCAGCATTCATTTCCAAACTTGAAGATGATTCCATCCGTATCTAATATGGATACTGAAATAAATTTTTTTGGTTACAAAGGGTAAAAATAACATCTTTTCAATACCAAGATCGTCCCATTATGAAATGTTAGGTGTTAGTCTCTGACAGCTACAACAGTGAGTCTGGCTCCGTTGGCTGCTTGTAAATCCACCTCACCGTGGTCAATATTTCTAAATCTACTTGATTCCTATATTTGTATATATATGTGAGCACCACTAGTAGTATCTAATAACAATTTAGTAGAAATGGATAGATTTAATTCGATAAAAAATGCACCTGAAGCTTCCCCTTGCTTCCATGGATGGGTGCATTCTTTCTTCCAGTGGCCCTTCTTGCCACATGAGAAACAAATAGCCTCATAATCACTTGTCTCCCCTTTGATCTTCCTTTTTTTTGATGGACTATAAGAAAATTTGGGATTAAACTTCTTTGACTTACCATTCCTTTTATTCGCCATAAGGAAAAAAGGATTTTCATGCTTCATATCATTTTCCACTTGGATAATGAGGATAAGGAGATCAGATATAGACTTCTCAGTGTTGTTCATGTTGAAATTTACAACAAAGTTAAAGAAGCTCTAGGGGAGTGATGAAAGAATGATATTGGTACCCCGTTCTTCAGGGAGTTTAAACCCTATAACCTCCAACTGCTCAATGTATCCAACGATCTTGAATACATGAGTCCCACTTGGGGCACCCCCTCCAAGCATTCTCTGGAATAGAGACTTGGAGATCTCATAACTTTCCTGTATTTCTCTCTCCTAGTATAGACCATGGAGGTTCTCGAGCATGCTATAGGCATCCATCTCTTCATGAGACTTCATGATCTCACTAGACATTGATTATTAAATCACACATTGAACCTCAAGTACATCATTCAAATGTTGATCAAAGACCAGGAAATCTTCATCACTCGCCCCTTGGTCGGGCGGATCAGAAAGTGAGGACTCCAGCACATACAACTTTCGTTCCGGGGGTAGGATAACCCAAAAGAAAACTAAACCATTCCATAAAGTTACTATCGATGGAGATATATTATTTATCCAGAATTGATTGCAGATAAAATGTGGTTGATGATTTTTTCATATTGATTCTCAAAATTAAAAGAGAATATTTATTATTACATTTTGATTACATTTTGTGAAAAATAATAAATGAATTTATTAATTTTCCCACTATTTTATCAATTCCCAATGGCCCTCACGATTGAACTTGGAATGTCCAGTTGCAATGAAATTCAAGTGGCAAGGATCCATATTACCCTTCGCATAACCCCAACAAGGGGTGGTCAAACTATTTGAAGGTATTTAGGTAGGCAGGTCTTTGACCACTATGATCTTACAGTTCCTTGATCTGTTGAGTGGACTTCCCAATCATGAAAATCCAGACAAATATTTCAACAACAATTTCCTCTATTTTACATAAATTCTAGCAAGGTCTACTCCTCTTGATTTAAAATGTTTAAGTCAACTCGAAACATTCATAAGATGTTCCTTTATAAAAGTAAGTGTCCAAACAAGGGTTGGTCAAACACATAGTTTTATTGAGTCATTCCCTTAATCAAGTAACGAAAGACTTGGTCTGACTTAATATTGTAAATGAGGGAATATATTCTTTTTCCATAGTTTTTCTCTATCACATGCCTGATAATGTTAAGTGATTATTGCTTAAGTTATTAAACATGTTTCGATAATGATTACGCATTGTCTGGTTTTTATTTTATTCCATCATTGCATGCTTGTTTATTTCATTAATTATGTGATCGAGACAACACATAAATAATAAAGAAACCATGCAATCAGACATAAATAAAATAAGATGGCATGATCATGAGATTCTATTGGTTAGATTATCTAGAGGTTTTGATAAGATAACTCTGGCATAGGGAAAAACACCTTGAACCTAATGGTTCATGTTTTATAGCTCCCACTTGTCCACCATTGTATCTTCTTGGGTTGGTTTCCCCTCGGCATTAGGTTTTGACCGTCTCCTCTAACTTGAGTGATCCTCCATTACATGGGGTTTACATTAAAGAAACCATGGGCATGCATACATTAATATATTATTTGAAGAAGGCTCACAGTCCAACGAATTTAAATTAAATAAATTTAAATGAAACCATACACACACAAATGGTCTTTTCTCTAGCTTGTGATGTTCCATATCATGCAATGACATTTACGCATATTAGTAATTCAAATTCTTTTAATCTCTCGTTAATTTAATATAAGTTTCTCTTGAATTCAATTAATTATGATCTTATAATTAATCATTTCTTTATCTTAAATTCCTTTATGAATTTCCTTGAGATTATTATCAACCCTATTCCTTGAAATGGTATTTTTACATTGGAGGAAACCTGGTGAAATTCCATTTCTGGAAAGTACACGGCGTGTTGGATATATTACACAACGTGTATTTTTCACCCTTTATCCAAAGTACACACTGAGGGATTTGGCGTGTTTTATATACATTAGAAATTTTAGAGTATACAGCGTGTAGATTAATCTAACATGACATGTACTTCCTTGTTACGCGGTTACTGGCCTGGCTATCCTATGTACGTCGAACATGGCTTCTCCTTGTACACGGTTTCACCTGGGCCAGATCAGATTACACAATGTGTTGATTCAACATACACGTCGTGTATTTCTGTTTTCCACGTGACATTCAATTCTTGTGAACACGGTGTGATAAATACTTAGGCATGCTCAATTCACATGGCGGGTTTGGCAGACCAGTACCGGTTTGTTGAACCTATGTACATGACGTATAGTTTCCACTACATGCCATGTATTCTTTTGTTGTATAGACAGAAAGAGAGGCTCCTTCGGATGCATTCCTCATTTTTATTTTTATCAAAATTAAAATTAAAATGTCATTTCTATATTGTCAATCGAGAAACAAATGAGGAAGAACAGATCTCATTCATTCATTATTATATAATGATTTATATTGAATTGAATCAAATATGAATTCATAAATTATCAATGAAAATTATATAACTATATTAAAAGCTATAACCTCACTCTGATACCATTTTATGGTTCTGGTCACGGTGGAAGCTCATGGGTGGATATGTCCATTTTGATTTCTGTCATTATAAATGATCAATTCATGATCAATATGCTGGTAAACTCTAGTCTCCACAGATCGAATCATAGAAATAGACATGGAAAATGGATAGTCCAGAACCACAAACAAGGACCATCACAGTTTGATTATAATTAATTTAATTAATTGATAAGAAGTACTTTTTTGGTTCTTCCATCTTTGTTGATATTCATGATCACTTTCCGATGTGATTCATCGTTGTGTCGCAGAAGACAAGTGTAGACATTCTCTAACGGTGAACCACACATGCACCATGTATCTCTGGATGTCGCCAAAGGATTCTCTGGCTACTAGAATGGAGAAACCATTGCTTTCATTGTCCACCATAGATCATTTTAATCCAATGGAGGAGGATCTCTCTCGGTCATGAGAGCTTTTTTGGAGGAAGGAGTTCTCTCCACCTTGAGGGAATTCTCCAGAATTGTTGTGAACAATGATTGGTGAAAAGTGTTGGGGTTGTTAGGGTATTTATAATCAAGTTGGAGGTTATAGAGTTATGAATATAAATTAACATGTTATGTGTTTTATTTATTTCATTAACTCTTATTGAAAACCCCCATGTCTTATAATTAATTCCTTAACATGCACCAACGCTTATTATAATAAATATAATTTAATAAAACAATATTATATTTTCAGAATCATAACTAGAAAAACTACATGGCGTGTAATAATTAATACATGGTGTTTAATTGTTTTTCATAAAACTACATGGCATGTAATCACTAATTCATGATGTGTACTTTTTTCTTCTTTTCCTTTCCAAAATGAAAACTACAAGACGTGTAATAATTAATACACGGTGTGTACTTGTTTTCAAAATAAAAACTACACGGTGTGTAATCATTAATACACGACGTGTACTTGTTTTCATTTTATTCTTCCTACATCATTAAAACAATTAAGGCTTCCTTGATTAATTATTAAACCATTTAAGGAAATAATCTTTATTATACATGAGATACTTGAATATACATAGTGTGTGACCCTATAGGCCTTTTTCTCATTGGAATTAAGCGGGATTGCCTAATGTCCAAGATTACTATCTTGAAATGGGTCATGGAACCCAAGAGAAAGAAGATGACGCTGCATTGACTTGTCAACTCATACGAACACTTACCATGTAATTTAATCCCTTCGTCTCAATATCTCATCATGAAGGTTTCATGGTAGTGTCATAAACCAATATGCTTGATCTGTCGTTCATTGACTACCTGAAATAAACCCATCATTACAACATGGCCATGGAATTTCATTTAACAGTTTTATTTCAATCAAAGGGATGAGATATCAACTTCTATAAATGGAAGGGAAAAATCCTTCCTCGACTTATCCATTAACAACATGTAATTCGTGATGCACCCAACCTACCCTACTTCCTGCCAACTGTCTTCATTACGGTTTTTTCATCAAATCTAAGTGCATGAGTCATGACCTGAGTTAATGATAATCTTCCAGTCTAGGGACCATTACACGTGCTCACAGATAGCAATGTACGATGACACCAAGACATGTAGAATTACTACTTGCGGGCCTGTTCTCAAAATCTCCCATCATGTAGATTACCATGTGCGAACTCAATGAGAGAGAGTATCGTCTTCTAATGAGTACTCGCACATGAAGAACTGTACACTATGTGACCTATGATAAAATGTAATCCAACCATAGAACTTTATTTAAGAATATTGTTATATAATTTCCTGGTTCTCATCATAGCAGGGATCTTCAATGACCTAATTAATGCAATAAATATTCCAGGACATTATTATATTATATTCATGCAGAACAATGAACAATATATAATAAGTTTACATTCATGTAATCAAAGTACAAACATTTGGTTCTCAGGACACCAACTCTAACACCTTCCACAAATCTTGTCCAAGACCAAGAGTTTCCTGTTAAACCATTGACTTGACCCTCACTTCTATAGATACCTTTAAGAAGAGACTCGATAATCACACATACACCGATGGTGTGATCTAACCCTTGAGGCGAGAGTTTCGGTTGGAACCTCTTGGTGGAAGAGTAGACACCTTAAGATGTTAGTTAGGGTATGGACTGGACATACATAGTTCATACTGAGATTGATTGTATTAGGAAAAAAGGTTTTGGTTTATCTACAATGTTGGAATGGGGGTTTCCTTGGTCAGTGAAAAAGGAAACCCAGGTAGCACATCATAAACTCCTACATAAGAGGGTGTGGGTTATCACTAGTGATTCTACCAGCCTTTCCCTCTTGAAAGAAGAAGTATTGAGTTTTATGTTCCAAATGGGAGTGGAAAGAGTTACTCAAAGACTGGGACTTTATGATAGTCTATAATCATGAGAAGGGGAACATGGTAGCATATGCACTCAGCAGGAGGCCTGGACTACAACTACTGAGTGAGGCATCAGAGTAACTAGTTGCGCTGCAGATATCCTTCATGGATAGAGATGAATTTTCTTACCTTCAGTCTATGACTTTCACTCCCCCACTCCTTCTGTAAGATAGGGAGGTGCAGCTTGGGGGAATTGACTGTAAGGCTTGACGTGATCTGATATCCTCAAGGCAGACACCTGATAGGTTTTATGAATGTGGTGAGCATGTCATCCTCTTTAGAGGACATACCATGGGACTGGTGGGGCTTCAGGAGGAGGTTTTGAGGGAGTTCCATATGTCCCCTCTGGTGGTACATCTTGGTGTGGTGAAGATATACCAGGACCTCCAGCATCAGTACTGGTGGCTAGAGATGAAGAAAAAAGTGGTAGAGATTGTATCGCAAAGTCTCACTTGTCATCAAGTGAATACAACATAGATTTAGCAGAAGTCTTATGCCGATAACATACAAAAACCCTTGGAGTTCTAGGAGGGGAACCAAGTATTCTTGCGAGTCTCTCCTCGACAAGCACTATGAATATTTGGCCGAGGAGGCAAGTTATCACCGAGGTTTATCGGTCCTTTTCTGATTTTTCGGAGGATAGGAGAGGTATCATACCGCTTGTCTCTTCCACCATAATTGGAGAGGGTGCACGATGTCTTACATGTATCCCAGCTGAGGTGATACGTGCATGACCCATATCACATCATTGACCATGTCGAGCTGGACTTCGACGATGGGGCGATGATTATGGAGGTTCCAGTGGAGATTGAGGATCGACAGGAGCGGGTCCTTCGTGGGCGGTCAATACCTATGGTTCACGTACGATGGTAGCATGGGAACCTCTAGGAGAGCACATGGGAGCAGAAGGCTCAGATTCGTGCTCAGTACCCTCTTTTGGTTTTTTTCCTTTGTTTTGTCTTTCAAGGACGTAAATCTGTAAGGTGGGGAGAATTTAATGTCCTAGAAATTCTGTGTAATTTTATTTAAAATTATATGTAATTATGTCGAGACTTCAAAATTTGACGGTGTGTGATTCCGAGGCCCGGAGTGCCCTGAGTGATCCGTCAAAGTTTACTTGAGATTTAATTAGCACGCATAAGCATTTTTTCCTAAAAAGGTGGTATAAATTTTAAACAGTCACTCGAATCAGTAATCAGAGGCTACCATTACATTTAGGATGGTAGGTTTACCCTTGGCACAACATAATTTTAGTCGGCATGGTCCACCTGTGAGAAAACCCAAAAATGGTATAACTGTAAATAAAATAATAAAATAAATTATTTTATTTTTCAAAAGCTTATAACTCACAAACGGTAGCTCAGATTGAAAATACGAGACCACCACTATACTCCTGAGGAAATTATTCATTTAAGAAGATACTAACTTTGGTTGGCGTAGGACACTAGTGAAAGTTAGTTTTTGGCCATAAATAATATCTTAACTAACAATTAGTTTATTTTATAATCCATAACTTTTAAACGGTAACTCCGATTTGAAATCTGAGAGTACCGTTGGGTTCTTTGGGGAGTTTTTCACATAGGTAGAGCCTAAACTTTATTGGCACGGGTAACTGGTGACTGTTATAATTTTTCCGAACTTTTTTCAGGTACGTTCAGTAATCGTATGAGCGGTGTTATATTACTTTTGAACTGGTGCTCGGAATTGAAATCTGAGGGCACTGTTGAACTCGTAACGCTAATATTCCTTTAATAAGGCCTTCACCATGACCGCATTAGGTCAAAGGTGAATTTTAGTGTTCATGAATTTTATGGTAGTATTAAAAAAATAAAAATAAAATAAAGAGAAAAATTTATTTTATTTTCAAAACCTCCCATTTTATGGTTAGTGGTGGGGACCATCGAAACTAAAAACCCCCAATTTAAATTTAAATGTGGGTACCACCCTACCATTGAACTCCTCTTTTAATATGAGATAACTCTTGGTATTCTTCCCATTGATGTGCCAACTCAATTAGTTTATTTAATAAACTTATTTGGCATTTCACCATTTGGTTGGAGAATTGTTGGAAAAAGGGAGTGCTATTGAAAACATGGAGGGAGATTATTCAACGAAGAACATCCAATATAATGAAGAGCATCCACCCAAATCAAAGAATGAGGAAGATGCTCGAGCCCGGATCATAAACATCTTGCAATTGCAATGAACGCCGACGTCACCATCTCATCGACTTTGTCTTCTTCCTCACGCCACCTCAAATGGACTATCGAGGTAGGGGTTTTTATATATGTTTGAATTTTTTTATTGATTCTTAATATCCTAAATTCATGACGATGATTTCCAAACGAACATGGACATCGTCCCGCACATAAACCCTTCTCATATTTCTTTTTATTCTTCGCACATCATTCGTGTACTCTTCAACACCTAATATTTATTGGTGGTGGAAACACAGTGTTTTTCTGAGCGCGATATATATACCTGAATCCCTCAATGAAAGGATCACTAATATGTGATCGTTTACTTTTTGGGATTGGAGTGAAGGTGCAATGGCTCACAGAAGGAAGCGGCCAAATGTTTATTGGTGATGGAAATGAAATATTCTGTTGAGCACGACATATGGACGTGGAGCCCTTGACCCGAGGATCATGAATATGCGATCATTTTATTTTTAGGGGTTATAACGAAGATGAGACACCCCACGGAATGAGTGACATGGCGGAGTAGGGAGGTCCGGCACGCCTGGAGCAAGCGTTGTGCAAGCAGCAAGCAGAGCCAAGTGGCTCCAGCCGCCGACGACGCAGATTAAGCGCCAGAGTGAGTAGGCGGTGCGGCGGAGGCATTCCGTATACGAGGCGAAGGCACAAAGGATTCCGAGTTCGTGTACATGGGTGAAAAATTGTGGAAGAAGAAAATTATATTGGATAGAGAGAGGAATAGATATATGAAATAAAATTAAAAGAAAAATGAATATAAAAAATGAGATAGAGGTGCTATTTGAACCCATGTTCACCAAAATGGGATACCCCTCTTGTGCGTGAATCTAAAATGATATTGTATATAGAAACATTCAATGAAATAAAATAATAATAATATAATAATAATATTATTATTTATGGCTGTTAAAACCCAAATTCATCTGTATCTTATCCGTGCGACCTCAATTTCATGAACTGTCAGTGGCAGTGCAACCCTGTCTTCGAGACGAAATATATGAGTCCAATATTGGATGTCTTTTTTGGGTTTTTGGATCGAGTTCCTGAAACACTCAAATAATAAAAATAATATATTATTAATAAATATTCGACCCACCATAACTCATGCGTGTGTCGTCCGATTGACTTACCATCTATGGCGACGTGATCCTATCATTAAGAAGGTCGATTTAAGTCTAATGTTGAATATTAAATTCTGGTTTGTGGGTCTGGTTCACAAAACACCAAATAATATTATTATTTTTATTACGGGATCTTGTATTCGACATATCTCACTCATAAGGTGTAGAAATGACGTACCGTCTGTGGCATCAGAAACCTTGGAGTGAGACCGTCCTTTTGGGATACCTCACATGAGTTTGGATAATGTTGGGGTACGTCCGAGTTGGATCGCACACGAATCCAACCGAGCCCTCGGGGCTAAAAAGGAAATAACTTACTGACCGAGTGTCTGATTGATGCAACGTATTTTGCATTGAGACTCCATTTACATGTTAGTACCTTCGGATACTTTTTTGTTGGACTTCATGAAGTTGGATAATCGACCAGTGGCTTGAGGAGAAAACCCTTCCAGCGACAAGTTATGTTAGTGTGGGAACCCTGTAGGTGGCTATGACGATGATCAAGGATCATGTGTGGTTCTGACGACGTACGGTGATTGTGTACTAGAATCTTGTGTGGGTTTGACAGCGTACTGATGATGTACTGGGATCATGTGTGGATATGATAAGGTACTGATGATGTACGTCGATCCTATGTGGGTCAGACAACGTACTGATGATGTACTAGGATCCTGTGTGGGTCTGACTACGTACTGAACATGAACTAGGATCATGTGTGGGTCTGACAACGTACTAATGGTGTACTAGGATCATTTGTGGTTCTGAAGACGTAGTGGAGATGTACTAGGATCTTGTGTGGGTTAGATGATGTGTTGAGGATGTACTAGGGTCTTTTGTGGTTCTAACGATGTACTATGTTCCTGTGTGGATCTGGTGAGGTACTTGGATCCTGTGTGGGTCTGACAATGTACTTGGATCATGTGTGGGTTTGACGAGGTACTAGGATCCTGTGTGGGTCTAACGATGTACTACCATCCACTGTGGGTATGATGATGATTTTGGATTCTTCATGGGTCTGCCTATTAACAGATTAATATTATTTAGTAGTTACATATAATTATCTCTACTACTGTACGTAAGATATACCTGGTGTTAACTGAGTCTGTACCTTGTGGTATTTTTCCTTCGTGGTTATACCTTGGTGGTATTCTTCTATGTGTTGTACCTGTGTGGTACTTACCATTGTGGTATTTCATCCATTGTGGAACAGCTGAACTTTGGGCTATTGAGTTGGACTCTGTGTTTTCTCATGATTGAGATGGGTATACTTGATAATTGTGGTATATGTATAGGGATATTCCTATGTAGGGTTGTCAATTGATTTTATGATTTTTTGTTTTTCTTTTTTAGTTTTTCTAAAATTGTGAGGGTCTCAGGGACCCTACTATGTATAATTATACTCACCCATGCACGGGCAATTCCTGTACCTTGTTGTGTTGGTTCCAGATGATGGACAACATAGACTAAGGATGAGGGTACCAGGACTGGAGGTAGCTCGGAGTTGGACCCTATACGAGGGGTACCCCAGAGATGACCGTTTGAGAGTTGTACCTACCCTTCATGTTGGATCCTTGGTGGGTGTTCACATGAGTTGTCCAGTTTACTTATACCTTCCATTTTCTTGTACTTTCCAGTTGGGCTTGTATTCTGGTCCCTTTTACTAACTTACTCACTCTATGTACTATTCAGTTTACCCTATGTTCATATGTAGCTATGTCCATGGTTGTGTGTGTACAGGTCATAAAGGCAATTCCTTCTCAGTTTTTAGGAAATACGCCTTCAGTGAAAGTCACCACCCCCTAGCCTATGGAAGGAAGGCTTGGTGAAGTCACTGTATGGGCCCTGGTTGATGGGTCATGACATATGTACAGTATGATACAAAGCTAAGAGGTCAGGATTAGACTACTCATAGATTAATTAGAGAGCAGGAAGAGTAGAGACAACATCTGGAGCAACAACGATAGTAATATCATCAACAACATGGTCAGTTGATGGAGTATATGCAGTGACAAACAAATGTTTTAGGCATGGAGTTCAATCCATATAATTTAGTCAATTCCCCACCCTCTTAGTGGAACTATTATTAATTTATTTTTTGGGAATTTTTTTAATATTAGAAATGATTATATTTTTTAGTAAATTTTATTTATGGTTTTGTATTTTTTTTAGTGATATTTATTGTTCGAATAGGTTAGGAAAATCCCTTTATTATTAAAAGTAGAATCCCTTTTATGATGGATCATGATAGAACCCATTACATGACTCAATCCACATACACAACATGACCAAAAAAAGACATGAAAATTGTAAATTGCAGTAAATCGAATCATCCCGTAGTCAAATCCACATAGACTGAAAGACTAAGGTCGAGAAACATAGAATTAGAATTGGATTGAAATCCACCAAGGTAGCCATATAGTCATTCAACCACGAACCGAGTCACCAAATCCATAGCATCCATTGGGAACTACTTGGAAGATAATCAGGGTGGATGGATCTACTGATAATGAAACAACCTTTCTATAAAATCACCATATCCTACTAGAGCAGGTTCTTCTTCTTAGGTCATCGATCCATTCATTGAGTAAGTCTTTAAACTCGTTTCTATCCCTCACCATCATACCAGGGTTTGAGTCTTGCCTTCAGCTACCATGATAATCAAAGGCCATCCTATCAACTATCCCCGGGGTTTTCCTACCAACCCCTAACTTCGATAAGGATTCTAGATCTCACTACTGACCGCTACAATTAGATTACTTTAATTTTTTTATATAAATTTATTTTAAATGAATATATATTTATTTTCTTTTGGTATTTTATAACAATGTTCCAAAAGTCATTTGTGATGTGTATGAATCATCCTCACCTCAATCTGATGAATGGGGTGACCTTAATGACTCCACCTCTGTTGATTTGGCTTTTAACATACCGAAAATCAAGTATTTACAGCATTTAAAAAGTGTTATTATCATTGGTGCTATTAAAAGGTGGTTTGATTTATCATCTCTAAAAAAGTGCTCATAAAGGCCCCTTTTATCAGCACTGATAAAATGGGTCATTTAAAAATTAAATTATGTTGGAAAATGGGAGGGTGGGACCTCACCCCACATTTAACAATGCTAGTATAGCATTACCAGCCCTTTAACAGATCTAGAAATCCCCCCACCCTTTATTAGTGCTAGGGATCTGCATCACCCACCAGTGCGCTCCCTTGACTTTACTGGGTTTCAAAACTGAGACATCCCCCTCATAATCTCACTCCTTTTTCACTCCCCTATATCATTTTCTTCTCTATTTTATGATTCATCTATATATTTTTCTTTATTTGTTAATATTTATTTATACATATTTTTATTTATATATATATATATCTATTAATACATATATAAAATATGATTTTGTGTGTGTGAATGCGTGTTTATAAATACTTACATACATTCATATATATGTGTGTGTGTGTGTACATCGATAAATATAGTTATATATACTAATATTTATTTACCTATATTATATATTAATATTTATATACATATATAAGAAAATATATAGATAAATATATATCAGTTTGTCAATGCACACACAAATATATTTATACATATATAAACATTATATATATAGAAATTGTATATGTATATAATAATTTATTCATTTTTTATTTTAATAAAATGGATATTATTTTTTATTTAGATAAGGTCTATATATTTATAAATATACATTACATGTAAATATGTTTACATGTATATTTATTAAATTAAATTATTATGTGTGAATATATAAAAAATATGAAAATATTTTTATATATTTTATTATAAATAAAAATTAATTATGAAAAATAATAAAATTTAAAAACATAAATTTCAATATGAATGTAATACTTGTCAAAATTAGTGTCCCCACTGAAAATGTGAAAAAACACCCCATTAAACGAGGTTTAAAGTCCATCGAATGTTAAAAAAATATGATTCATCAACTAAAAAATCGTTTTTAAAGTTATTATATGGAATATTTGGGTCTATGAAAACATAATAGGGGGTTCCTACTTATGAATAATATGTAGATCTCATTTCAAGAATTGATTTGATATGTGGTAGAGCTCAAACGAACACTCAGATCAAAAGTTATGACCCTTTGAATTACGAGTTTCCTTTTTAATTTATTTTAGATCTTTTATTTATTTTTTAATTTTTTTGTATCTTCAAATGGTTAATAAATGACTGATAACCGATAATAATTAGAAAGTTATTAACTAATAAATTTTTTTATATTTTTTTATAAGCCATTTTCATTAAATATATTATATTTTAAGTGTAAATGTCTATTTACCCATATCTAAAAAATATTTTAAAAATATATTTTTTAATGAAATATGATATTTATTTTTGAAATATACAATTTATCAGTGTTATTTAAAAACACAGATAAAGCCCCCCCTTTATCAACACTATAGAAAAAGTGCTGATAAACGGAGTCCCTTTGACATCGCTAAAAATCTTTGATAAAGGGGTACCTTTACAAGCTCTAAAAAATGCAGATAAAGGGGTAATTTTAACAGCACTTTTTAGAATTATTAAAAGAACCATTTATTTGCGGTTTTTTAGCGGGGATAAAGTTACCCCCCTTGTCAATGCATTTTCTAGTGTTGTTAATGGGTGGCCCTGCATAAAGTTGATTCTGTGGTAGTGATCCACGTGTGTCATTAAATTTAAAATTAACCTTTAAAAAATATAGTATTTCATATTTATGTTTAATTTATTTATTTATAGTATTTTTAACATAATAATTTTTTATATATAATTGAATTATTTTTCTTTTATTGGGGTGGTTTTTTTGACAACTAATACCATGATAAGACTTTTTTGAGAGTGGGTTGTAGGTGAAAAAGATAATTAAACATTGATGTTTTTAAATGATTATGTATAGTAAATGTAAGTGTAATTATACTAAATATTTTTTGAAATGTGTATAATATGGTTTTTTGTATTTTTTGTCTAAATGTTATTTTAATTAAATTAAGAATTTTCATACTGGTGCATATTTATATAGGTGTATTTGGTAATGTGTGTTGGTATTGAAACAACACAATGCAATAATAGGGCATCTATCAACATTAAGTAAAAACATTGATAAATGGGTCCTCGTTTTAAGGACGTTGACGAGGAAAATGTTTTTTAGTGACATTAAATCTCTTTGTGCGTGGTTAAAAGGACCATCTATGGTTGTGGAAATTCAATTTTAATGTTGTGAGAGTGATATCCCTATACACGCATAAAATGAAATGGTTTTGAAGTCATTGTGGTCGTAAAACTAATGAGTACATGTTGCGTCACTAGATGAGGGAGGATTTAAATTTAGGATATAATGGGATTACAAACATATACCACCATGGATTTCATGCAGGAGTGATGATCAGTATGTTAAAAAAATAAAAACTTATTTTTAAAATTAATAAAATTCAGAACAAAATTCTTATTCACCATAAATAATTTAAAGATTAAAAAAAGAAGTCCAAATCTATTTTTCATAAATGTATATTCAATCAAATTTCTCTTTCAATTTTAAAAATATCATTTTTTATTAAAATAACAAAAATTCATTTTCATTCATAAATTTGAAATACAAAAATTAAAATAAATCAAACATTGACATAAAAAATAAAATTATTTAATTTTTTTCTTTAAAAATAAAATAAAAAACTAAAAATAATTTATGAAAAATTAGTAATAAAATACCATTTCTATTGGAAGTAATAATAAAATCTATATTCCAAATTTAAAAATATTTTATAAAAAAAATTATTAATCCACTATAAAAATAAAAAAATATCCAAATTTTCAATTAAAAAAAATCAAAATTAATTATATTATTTTAAAAAAATTAAAAAATATTCATTTTTATGATGTATTTGGAAAATAAAAATGAATTTTATTCATTTATATTATGATAATTAAAGAATATAAAATTTTCTAAATGATCCTATTTTAAATTTAAAATATCAAAAAATTACCCTTATCCTTTCAACCAAAAGAAATAATTTCAATTAAAAAAATTAAAGTTAAAAAAGATAACTTCATCAGTTTCCCTTCAAAATTACTTTAGAAGAATGTTTATGTATTTATTTTTTAACAAATGATTAATTTTTTATTTTAGTTTTATATTTTAATTAATGTAGATTTGTTTTTAATTTGTAATTTCTTGATTTAATTTTAAGGAAATATTATTTTTTAATGTAAAATATAAAAAACAGTGAATTTTTTTATGTGAAATTCAGATATTATTTTTTCAATAAACATTAGTTTTTTATGGTTTTTCAAAAGAAATATATTTCTATTATTTTCTATAAACATATTAATGGACTTTTTTTTCATTCACATTAATTTATTTTAAAAAAAAAATTTCTTGATGAATTTTTTAAACGGAAGAAATGTAGTTGATTTGATGATATGGGATAAGTCAAAATATTTTAAAAAAATTTCCTAGATTGTGTGAACGATGTTCACAAAAACTACACTGCTAGTCAAAAAACAATTAATAAGACATTGGATAAATATTTTAACATTATTATTTTTAAAAAAAATAATTGTTTGATTATTGATAGTTATTTAAATTACGTTTGATGTATATGATATGTCATATATAATATGAAATTGATATTTTGTTTTTGGTAGAATTAATAAATATTAAAATGTAATTTAGTATCTAAAATGATGCTAAAAATAAAAATCTCACAGAGAAATTACATACATATATTAGTTTTAATTATATATATAGTTAGTTATATTTATATATTTATATTTATATTTATATATATACATATAGAGTAATATTTTTTTATATTTATATTTATTCATTTATTAATATATATTTATAAGATTATTTTTAAATACATTTATAAAACATGTTTTGTGTGTGTGTATAAATAATCAAACAAACAAATAAATACATATATACAACATACATATATATATATATTATGTGTATCTGTAATTTAAATTATACACAATTACATATATTTACATATATTATATCATAATATGTATATTCCTTTGTTAGGATATATAGATAATATATATCAGTTAGTTACACAGACAAATATATATATATATATATATATAGACACACACATTATATAGGTATATAAATATTCATATATTTGTGTTTTAAATAAAATGGATATTATTTTTTATTTATATAAGGCATATATATTGAGAAATATATTTTATATGTAAATATGTTTAATTATTTATTTATAAAAGTAAATTTTTTGTATATTCCTATGTTAATATATATAGATAATATATATTAGTTTCCTAATACAGAAACATACTAATATGTATATATATATATACATAAATACATACACACATTATATAGGTATATAAATATTAATATATTTGTGTTTTAAATAAAATGGATATTAGTTTTTAATTAGATAAGGCTTATATATTGAGAAATATATTTTATATGTAAATATTCTTAATTAATTATTTATAAAATTATCTTTTTTTGTAATTCCATTTAAAATATTCTAGAATAAAATAATGTGCAATGAAAAAAGTTCGATCGTAAATAGTATTTGTGATGGCTAAATAGTTTTGTCATAAACTGTATCACCCTAAGGTTAATTTCCACGTCCCTTCAATATTTCGATTATTTACATCCTGGTTTTCCATGATGGGGTGTTGTGATGAATTCCTATCACAATTAACTTTTTGCGGTGGGAATTCGTGGTAAAAAACCTATTGCAATGGCCATTATTTTTATAGTGGTATATAAATATTATAACATTGTGATATGAACTATATAGATAACATATCGAAATATTTCTACATATAAACTATATAATTTAATATTGAAATTCATATTAAATAATGTTATATTAGTAACATTATTTTCATTATTTATACAATAAAAAATTTGAAAAATTATATTAATCAAAAAAATATATTTAATAATTGGTTTTTTATAGGATTTTAAAATAAAATCCTGGCACCATGACTGCGCTAATGAATTCCAGTCGCAAAGCGTCCCCACCTCGACCATATTCTGCTTCAGATATGACCGCACACCGTGATTGCACTCTGCCCCGCCGTGACCGCCCCGCACATTAGAACCTCCATATCTCGCCTCAACCATGTTTTACCTCCACCATAACCTTCCATAGCGTCTGTACAGTGCTCCTACATGTATTCCTACACATCCACATCCCACCTCAACCGCATTCCGCCTCCACCAGGACCTCCCAGATAGACTACACCATGATCCACCACGCACACCTACACATCCATATCCCACCTCAACTGTGTTCCACCTATGCCATGAGCTCTTGGATTGGTATGGCTTCCAAATCTCCTTGGTCACCCCGGGGAAGTGCTTTGAGGCGAATGGGGGGACTAGACACCTCCCTCCATTGCAACCATTCTCACAAATGCTGCCCATTGGAGAAGACTTTACCACATATTGGGTTCCCAGGGGGAGTTGGGGTAAATTCGGGATCCCCTCACTTGGGTTCCTCTAGGGAGTTGAGATTTCATTTGTAAGAGTTGGGGTGCATTCGTGATCCCCTAGATTGGGTCCCCCTTGGGCGTGTTCCCAGGCGAATGGGACGGCTGGACACTGCCCACCATAATAGGAATCCACATGTGTCGTCACCCCAGGGTTCTCCAGTGTCGGTGTCAGGTTTGGGTCCATTTTGGATCTTCTTTCATAGGTACCCCAGGGATGTGTTCCCAGGAGATGGGGACAGATGGACAGGGTCCCTCGTAGTCTTCCTCTATTATCCATAGGGATAATATCGGTGGATTGGTGATAACCTCTTCTATTGAAGACTTCATTGTCCACTTCATCATGGGTCATCGGAATCCATGAAAATACTCCAGATTTTTGATCTTTTCTAATGATATCCAACCAAAATATGACATTCACCGAGTTATAATAATCCATCTATATAAAATCTTCATCTTCATCATCAGGCGGTGAGGGGTTTCTGAGAAGAGGGAAATTCCAGTCAGAGGCTTGCAGTTTGAAAACACATCCTCTACCCTTATATAATACCATAATCATTTATTTTGGCCTTTACCTCCTTAAACATTCCTCCTAATACCAAGAAAGGTGAGATACAAAAATCGTTTCTTTATAATGCCAGTAAATATCAAGGAATTACTCAACCCTATTTAATTATTGTTAATTAATTTATTAACCGAATATTAAAAAGATAGTAAAACTATTTAATTTGTTTATCTATTATGAGTATTGTTCATATTAAATATATAAATGAAATCTAAATTCTAATCTAACTAAATTAATTGTTGTTAATTGAATAATGATTTATTTTGAATTGTTAATAAAATTATAAAATTTATTTGTTTGCTTCGATATCAATTGTTTTTTTATTTATAAATAAATTTTAAAAATAAAAATAATAGATTTCACTTTAATTAATTCGGTTTGGGTAGTTAAATTTTCATTTTGAAATATAATTGAATATACATAAAAATAGTTTTTTTAAAAATAAATTTGTTATATATGTATTTGGGTTTGAAGAAAAAATGAGTTAGGATACGATTATCCCAAATTTCATGCATGTTTAACGGGTCGAAATCCCTAATGTTGGGTGATTTTAATGAACATTTAAAACCTAATTATCAAAGTTGTATATTTTAAAAATTTTGATGAATTTTAATTTAATAATGTATAATTAATTTTGAGAATATTTGACTCTCCTATAATATTTAATTTTGATTTTAAAGCAATAATCTAACATTGACTAGTATCAACCTTTATATAACATTTAATATATATATATATGTATGTATGTATATATTTTAAATCTTTTGATTTTTTATCTAACCATTCATAAATGGAAATATATATTTTTTGATATTAACCCCAACGTGTGGGAAAATATGTGGTTAATTGAAATATTATTTGAAAAATTAATAAAAAAGAACCAAAGGGTTATACTAAAATGAGTATTGGTTATTAAAATTTTTTTGGATAATAATATATTTTTTTGGTCATGATTATTAATTTTTATAACTAAAAACTAATAAAATAACTTAATTTATAATTTTTTTATTTCATCATTAATTTAATATTTTATATAAATTATAACAAATATTCTAACATGACAAATACATTTATGTTTATAAATATATATTTGTTTTCAAATATTTTTTTTTATTAAATTTTTGGAATTATATATTTTCTTGATTAAATTTTTGACACAATTACGGTGAATTTTTTAAAAAATATTAAGGTTTTTTTATTTTAGTCGGCTTTCTCTGATGATCAACCTTTGTACAATGTTTTTCCACCAAATAATAACAAAGTTTATCTTAGTAACAGTTCACAAAAAAATAATGATATATAATTCAGATATGATAATTTATATTTTTAATTTCTATATATATTAATGATTTTATATGTTATAATACTAATTTGATTTTTATTTATTATATTTAAAATTTAAAATTAATTATTAATTAAAATTTTAAAATTTTATTAATAATTTTAAGATGAATTATTCATTAAAATGTTAACTAATTATCTATATAAATTATATTAACAGTTACTAAATATATTAATGATATCATAAGTTATTATTTTTGTAATTATTTAATTAATTGTTAATAATTATATCATTAAACTAAAATGCCCCTTTTATAATGAAAACACAAAATTTGAGTCATACTAGTCACATCATATGTTGTATTGACATGGAGTCAATTATAACACATCATAAATGAGTTATGTATCCACTACTAGAAAATCATCGATTAAGAGTGGTTATTTTTAGATTTGGTGGCAGTTTAAACCGCTGCTAAAGTTGATGTCGGCAACATGCTGCGGATCCTCCCATTCACTACCACGGATCGGGGTAAGGGATGCATCAGGTTTTATTAGTGCTAAGAAGAAAGCAGATATAAAAGGGGGGACTTTATCAGTGTTGGATAAAAGTGCTGATAAATCTTTCTTTTATCAACGCTAAAGAAACATCGATAAAGGTGTAACCGTTATCAGCCCTTTCTTTAGCACTAATAAATGTGGCCTTTTTTTCAAAAAGAAAATCTAAAAAACATAGAATTCAACCAAAGGCACGGTACATAATTTTGGATGAAAAGACAAAATCCATTAATTAGACCCCCAATGATTCCCAAAATTATCCAAAAAATGAACCACTCGATTTCCCTATCCCCAAGAAATGGGGGAACAAAATAGAACAATGGAACCAAAGATTAGAAGATGTCGATAATGGAACCATAGGCTTGGATTCCACCTTCATCCTCCTTCAGTGTGTTGATAATAACTTGAAAATCAGATTCGACCACAACATCCTTGCAGAAAATTGACAAGATGAACTACATACCCTTCCAGGTAGCCATGGCCTCTGCCACATGAGGAGACTAATCCACAATGTTCGAGGAATGATGAGCCGCAATAAGAGAGCCAGTGTGGATCTAGAGGATTGTCCAAAGGCCAAAAAACCGTCCCAATGGGTATCTACATCAGTATTATGTTTGAGAACACCCAAAGTGGGGAGGCATCTGATAGGTGGGGAATGAAGTGGTGAAGGTGGATGAGCCTCCTCAATATCAAACCACTAAGAGCCCCAGTTATGAATATTTGAAATACAAACCATGTCATCTTTAACAATTATCTCAAAAATGAAATCATTTTCGCGAAACCATATAATCTTGGAAAAATGCTATTTTTAGCGCTGCTAAATTTTTTTAATAGATAATATTATTAATTTATATAAAAATATTACATTTATATTAAAAAATAATTATTATTCGTATAAATTAAATAATAAAATGCATGTTGATAATTATTATATATTTATTAATAATTCAAATATATATATAATGTTTTAAAAAATTAATGATAAGTTAAAATTAAATAAATATATATTTAAATAATTATAATATTATAAATAATTATTAAAAAATAAATATTTTTATTTATAATTATTCATATAAATATATATAAATTCTTCTTAAATATATATATTTATAATTCTAATTTTAATGAAATAAATATACATTAAAATAAATATATGCTTCCAATGTATTTGGTTTATAAATATATTGACTCCTGAGTATAATTGACGTACAAATATGATATGAATTCACCCTGATTGTTCATTTATACATTATAAATGTTAAAACTGACACAAATAGAGTTTAGATATCAGTTAATGGATAAGATATGTCAAAACTATTTTAGTGAGAGATTTAATGTTGGTTACGTAATAAGAGACACCAAAATGTGGGTTTCTACATCAGTTATCAACTAGTTGTTCATCCCTTTCTCGTCAGATGGATTCATCACCCTCATGGTATTTTCAAACATAATACTAATGAAAAAATTCTAGGTGATGGCTCTTTTGACCTTATGGCGGTTCTCTAGGTCCATGTAGGCTCTATTATTTTGGCTCGTCATAAATCATAAATTGCTTGTTGGTCTCCTCCCGTAGTTTTGGACCTGACTATCTAGAAGGGTAGGCAATTTATTTTATCTCTCAACTTTTGGCCATATCTGACTGTCATGTTATTATTGACACACAAGAGGAGGATGAAATTGGCCACCAAGCCTTTGGTTTTATTATCAACATCATTAGATCAATGTTTCCTTTATTCTATTCTTGTTGTTCTTCCTTTTTTGGGAGAGATGAAAATTGTGCACTCATTTTATAGCTACTTTTTGGAGTTTTTGAGGATCACATTGTGGTTCAGCTAATTCATATACATCCCAACTAACATTTGGATATTTTTACTACAATATCAAAAAATCCAAATGTGTTTGCTCATTTTTGTGTAGGTCAACTGCCCATTTTACTAAAATTGATGTATATTTTAAATAAAAAAGATGATCTTATAGTAATAATGGTCACACTGTGCCTAATATTGAGGTGAAGATGATTTTTATATATCACAAATTACTCATTACATTTTACTGAAAAGTATGAAAATAATCCGAATGTGTTTTCTCATTTTTCAGTATGTCAGTTGTTCATTTTTACTAAAATTAATGTCAATTTTATATAAAAAGACGGACTTGGAGTCATACTAGTCACAACATGCATCAGATTGAGGTGAAACTTATTTCTACACATCCCAAGTGACTTATGGATAGTTTTAATATTTTATTAAAACAATAAAAATATTTTTTTGTTTTTCAGTATGTCACTTGTCTCTTTTAGTAATATTCCATTATAAACTAGAAACATTCACTTTAACTAATACTAGTTAAATAATGTATCAGTTTTACATTAGAACAATTCCTACATGTAAAAAATTCTTTATTAATTGATTAACTAAATTATTTAGACAATCTGAGTGTGTTTTTTCAATTTTCAGTGAGTGACATATTTTGAAGTAAAATGTTGATTTAAAACTGATAACAGACACTCTGAGCCATACTGGTCACACCATTTTATGGATTGGTGTGTGGCTGATTCCTACACATCATAAATGACATATTGATCATTATACTAAAGTACAAAAACAATTTCATTTACTTTTTTTGATTTTGAGTTTGTGAGTTTTATATTGTACTAATATTAATGTCAATTTTAAATAAAAAGAAACACTTTGAGTCATAATGATCATGTTATATGTTATATTGAGGTGTTTTTGATTCCTAAATGTCCCAAAGTCTCAAAATAATCATAAAATCTAAGGAATCCTCCATTATAAGAAAAAAAATTCTTATTAGGGTAATACCAAAAACAAATAAATTAAGCATAAATATGAAACAATCCATTACTTAGATAGAAGTCAAATCTTCATGCCATTTGTATACATTCCATGATCAGGTATGATGCCCATTTCTTTCTAAGAAAAATTATATCTTCTTATAAATATTATTTTTTTATACCATCATAATAGTACTGGATAAATATAAATACAGAAAAGATTAATAAAATTTTCAAATAAAGTAGAAATTAAATTTGAAAATACCTCTTCGAGGATGTGTTTTTTGATGGAATATGATCTCTCTCTTAAATTTACAAACACAATAACCAAAATATTTTCCATTTGTTTATTTTAGACAATGTAGAAACATTGAGGAAAATAAGTAAATTTTTTATATCTATTTGGATAGTTAAATATTATTATATATACCTTGATAAATATCCAGTTGTAGAACTTGTCTGGTTCCTTGTGCATAATGATTGTCCTCATTCCATGATTTTGATGATATTTACACACCGCCCTATCATTATAGAATCCTAATTAAAAAATAATATATTTATATAACTAGATGTTTAGATCAAAAATGTTGGATGTAGTGTATTACAAATTAAAAAATGATAACATGTGTGGTCAGTTTTTTGGAAATCTATGTAGTGAATCCATCAAATAAATATTTAGAGTATCTAAATTGATTGTAATGAGAATCTAGTGTTTCCTAAAAAAATGGAATAAGTAATGAATTAAATGAAAAATATATTAAATATGATTAAATTGTATCATTTTATCTCGACATCATTTATATTAAGAATATTTTTTCATCCCCATGTTTTCTTTCAAATGATTTGGATAAGATTGACACTCTTTCATTCATTTGTTTGGATTATTTTTTTATTTGGTCTGTAGAAGTGACATGGGGAATAAAGAGTCTAATTTTTATGGGTAAATCCATTGAATTGGTATTCATATATATTCCTACAAAAAATATGAAATATATATATTCATAATTAAGATGGTATATCATATTTTGTAAATTTCAATCATGAAAACATACCTCATGTATACACATATAATTGAGGAACCTATCCATTCATTGTTGATGATTTCATCTATATTTTTCGAATAAATGTACTCAGTAACATCATCCCCATATATTTTTTCATTAAAATCAACTATGTGACTACTAGCTCTTTGTAACTTTGTATCTGCACAAACCATTAATGTTAGTAAATGTGGATATTCAATAGGTGGGGTAAATGAGCTTTGGAGGATCCATTCAATCAAGTGGTTTATCCATTAAATGTTTTTGAGTCTAACTTTCATTTCACCCCTATCCCTTTTTCCATTTTTAATAGGATTCATCAGTTCAATCATTTTTTCATTAATTATTAAATTTTTAGCATGGAAAATAAATAGGAAATGAATACCTCCTTGTCAACATATTTTTTTACATTATTTAACAGCCATGCGATGAATTTTCCAATAGTTGGTCAATCTTATGAATATCATCCTCGCCAATTGTAATAGGTTGATCAGTGCTCAGATCATGCGCTATAATAATCGACACTCTCACATGACCTATTTAGGTGGTTTATTGTTTATCACATTGTTTTGGATATTGAACATTGTATCCCTCACTACAAGGTGATGGATGGGTGTTCATAGATATAAATCATAGTCATTATCACCCTGTAAAATTAATCACCATAAAGGTATCAGTGTCTATATGATTCACATTTTATCGAAAAATTTATTAGAAAAATGATTACCTTTTCCAAGACATCTTTTTGAGGGTAATGGCTCATCCCAATGCTAGTGGGTGTGGGGCGGGATATTCAGGCTATTGTTATTCTTGAGTTCTTTTTTCTCTTCGCTTCTCTCTATAAAAGTTTATAGTAACACTATATTCTATTGGAATTTTTACTAAAGTTCATCAAGTCTTTCCTTCATCTATTTCATTTCGTCATCTTTATCCTCTTGTTTTTTTATCAAAATATGTTTTTGTTGTCACCCCAAAACATGCACCTCTGATGTCACCATATTGTTCAGTCCGCTATAAGGACACTTATAGTAGGTGTTCATCTGATACAGGTGTTGATATTTCACGTGACTAAGTTGGATTGAAAATATTGGATAATAATTAACCATTTTTAGCAATTTTGATTTAATGAAAAACATATTTTCATTATTTCATAATTATACATGTTTCCCACCCTTTTTAAGAATTTTTATCTATTATTATCCCATATTTATTTTCACATGCCTCTTTCCACAACACATGGTGTATTTGGAAGTGGGTTTTGATTTAGATTCATCCATCTACATATATATAGAGGAACATAATTATTTTTTCGTTTCATGTCATATAAATGTGTTACAGTAGATTTAAAATTTTTACCATTTTTTTCATTTGAAGCGTGCCCCATCCTTGCTTTACGGTAGAGGTATGTTGATTTTTCTGCCCCTCCATTATTTTTAACACTCAATTTCTATTTCATAAATAAAAAATTGTCACTCAAAGTGATGAATATATTTATTTTCAACTAATATATTATTATCCATAGTGTACATGAAAAGACACATTGATATGAAGTCTAGTAAAAAATCTCATGCTTATTCGGTTATCAGGTGTGCATACATAAGTAGTGGGTGTGGGTTTATTTTTCCTTTGGATTATTTTAGATGATGACTTAGTAGAATTGTGTGGAATCCACTATGAATCCTTATATAAAAAATTAATACATATTTCTTATGGGACTTATCTAATATAAATGAAATCTTAAATGGATAGTGAAGAATAATTCATTGTTTCATTTTTTTAGTAAAATAAAAAAATGATATCATAATGTTACTGTAATCTCTTCCCACATCATTTTCTGAATCACTGGACAACATGGTGACCCAAAACTACACCAGTTGGTATGCATAACCAAGTGATTATTCCAATGTAAATACTAAAAACGACCTTGTTGGAGTTAACATGTTGGCCCCATGCATTCCATCTGACCTCATATTTGATGCCTTTCAGTTTTTCTTTCTTGTTTTTGCTAACACCATAAAAATATAGAGCACCTATTTTTTCTACATCACTGGTCCTTCGTTACCTAACATTTCATTAGATTCAACATCATCAATATGTTGTTTCTCTGAGAAGTAGCATCAGCATCTGAATATGGTTGTTGAACCTCAACACTATGGTCAAAAATAGATTGAAAACATATTATTCATCGGGATTGGGATTACCAGCACATGAAAAAGTTCATTGTTACTCTACAATGAAAGCAACAATAGGTTGAAAGACCTATTGTTCCTCATGACTGGGAGCACCGACATGTGAATAATTATGACTGAATATTTTTTTTATTTTCAAATAAGTCACTTTTTGGGTAAGTGAGAACCTACAAACATCAAACCAATCACCCATAATCCACATTCCAAAATCCAAAATAACCAGATCAAATAAGACATATAACCTCAAACATTATTCACGACCACCTGAATTCTCCTCTTATGATGTCCCCAAACAACACATATACACCCGATCCAAGACCCCATACTAAATCCTTCATCGGTCACCAATACCACGAATTCTATCACCAACACATGGTCATCCACCCAAATCACACCATCACAAAAAATGGTGGATGAAAATAGAAGCAAAATCATCACTATAATAGAAATTCACAATTAATCTTCACAATGAAAACCCAATGCATCTCCTCCATGTCGCCGCTGCAACAACGTCGGATCGGAATGAACCACAAAATGAGAACCTAGAACCACCTGCTCCAAACCGGGCTCAACCACACCCACAAACAAATCACAAGGGAAGAAAATAAAAAATAGAACAAAACCACAATGACATTCGCGGCACCTAGCTGTAAATCAGAGCCAGATCAGGTTTCCGCCTTTGCAAACTCACCCGGAATCCACATCGAACCATTGCACGCACAACCAGCCAAAACAGAATCGAAAAGTCGACCCCCATCCAGGAGGAGCTGGATCTACAACCATTGTCAACACCGCACTTCCAAAAGAACATGCCAACAAAGGGTGGAAATATCCCAGACGGCCGCGCCCACGGAGGTACCTCGACGCCACGCCTGGAAGTGGAACCGTCGCCACGAAAACACCATGAATGAGAACCAAGGAGAGCTCTGATGTCAATCTGTGCTGAGAAGAATAGAGGTAGATAGGGGGAAACCATATGAAGGAAGCGCCCCTTATGGGATCATCCACCTTCCCAATGAAATAACCCACACACCTGTTTAAAAAACCATAACATGAGGGAATCCTTGGACTATTATTAACAAACAAGAATCCAGCATGTTCATAATTCAGTATCTACATAAGTGGTTTAACATTTAATTTTTATTACGTCAATACAACAACAAACATATAATAACATGAGGTAACACAATGTATATTAAAAAAATAATCTAATTATTAAACTCTATTTTGTTAATGGATGAAGATATTTGACCCCTATATCGACTATTCATGTCCCTTCATTTTGGCCTCCATTGACAAAGAAAACACCATATACAATAGAACCTCTATGAAATGATTATGATGTCCAAATGAAAGTTTCACCTTCAGTTGAATTTTCATCCGACCTTTCAGTGGTTTTGGTCGATAAAATAAAAATTAACCACTTTCAGTTTGTGGTATCTAGAACATAAAATACTTGTATTGTCTATGATATCATTATAAATGGTTCATCTTTTCACCCTTCATTACTGATATAGAACTTCACCAATCCAAATTCACTTATTTTTACATCTTTCATGTTTTCAACCCACTATAATTGAAAAATCAGCACATGGAATATTGTATCATCCAACTCCCATATATGTTTGATGATTCCAATGTATGAAATATTCACGTCAATAGGATTTTTTTCCCTTTGTACCAGAAATATGCACCACATCAGCTACAAGTGTAACTCCCCAATTTTTAACGGTATTTTTTTCATCATGTCTCCTTGTATAGAACATATAACCCTTAATTATATAACCATTGTAAGATAATACATACACACATGGTAGTATAGCTAACCATCGATGTTGTTCTGATATTGAATTATGATTTTCATCTGAATTGTTAAAAATATAGTCCCAAAACCATTCTATAAACTATTGATTAAGTGTATTTGATATCAATATTTTAGACCGTGATGGATTTAAATTCCAAATAATTTATTTTTGGGTTTCAAAATATGGGGAATCCTCCAAATGTTATTCAAAAAGTATTGGTGGTCCTACTCATGATCTACAAAATTGACTATGACAATATCTCTTACATAAATTCCTCACCCACTAGCCACCTAGTGTGATGAGATTTCAGTAGACCAATTCTTTACCCACCTGAAATGAATTTGGTACATAATTCAATGGCTTCATCAAAAATATATCAACATTTAGTATAACCATATGATCAAATTTTATTTGTAATATACCCATTCAAAATATTTATACATCGTTCAATGGGGTACATCCATCTATAGTGTATAGGACCACATAGTCTAATCTCCCTCACAAAGTGAACCATCAAATGAACCATTATATCAAAGAATTATTGTAGGATGAACATTTCTAAATAACATAATATGATAATAATTTATCTTTCCATAGTTTTCAATTTCACCAGATCCATAACATTACTGCATATTGCTTTGTAGAAGAAACAAATATTGGATAACTTATAAAGGACATTCTTGGAAAAAATGCAACGTAAAGATATAGGAATTATATCTCACAGTAAAACATGACAGTCAAGTGATTTTAGAACATTTAAAATTATATTGTTTTTTGAAACAATATTCTTTCTATACAATTAATACCCCTCTAGAACCATTATGTAATTCAAGATGTTGAAAATATGATATCATTCCTGCCTAGAAATACTGTAAGAATCCGGAGGATGATAATTTCATTTTTCATTGTAGGCTTCGATTTGATATGTAGTAGATCTTAAAAAGACACCTGGATACAAATTTATCACCGTTTGATGTTTGAGTTTTGTTTTCAACTTATATTATATCCTTTATTATTTTTTTGATTTTTTTGGGTCTTCCATTTTTTTAAATAATTACTAATTGATAAGAATAAGAAAATTATTAATTAATAATAATTTTTTAAAATAATTTATAAGCTATTTTCTCTAAACATATTATATATTAGGTTTAAATATCTATCTATACTTATCTAAAACATATTTAAAAATATATATATTATATTTATATCAATATCAATATATTTATATATTAATATATTATTTTTAATGTTTATTTTTGAAATATACACTCTATCAGTTCTAATAATGGGGGCCCTTTAAGAATACAAAAAATTGATGATAAAAGAGGTACCTTTATCAGTGCTAAAAAAACATTAATAAAGGTACCAACTTTATCATTAATTTTTAGAGTTGAAAAAGGGTGTCTCTATGAAAACCTATTTTTGTGGTAGTTTCCCCACATAGAATTCATTTATATTTTTCACTTACTGGAAAGAAGATACTTTCAGGAGGTTACCCTCTTATAGCTAATATAATTGAGGCTCGCAAGATGTCACACACAGAGTTGAGAGTCATACTTTTAGAATAAATCATCAAAATTTGGTAAATAATATTACTTAATATGATATATATATGATAAATTAATATTGTTTGTGGTTGAACCATTTATTACATTTTTTGATTTGTTCAATATGATATACAAAGATAGTAGTATTGGGATGATTGCTGGTGAGAGATAGTATCTAATTGTGGTTAGTGTTTTTATTAAATTAATATAATATAATTTTATATCATTTATTTATATTTTTTGTAATTAGAGGGGATATATTAGATATAGATTTCTCATATATTTGGTATTTAGGATAAGAAATATTTTCATGTCAATGCCTCGTGGGAGCATGTTTTAATGAGAAAACATAGTCGTGGGTGGTGAAAAGTGGTATTTAGAAAGAGAATGTGATTGAAATTTGTTTACAATAGACTTCGACTAGTTACTATAGAACTGAAGTGATTTCATCATTTAGAAAAAAAATAGGATTGTAAAGAATTGTCCAATCAATTCAATTATAATTTCGAGATATAAATAATGTGAAAAAGTGATGAAAAAACAATGGATGTAATGTGGAAAAAACTCCCAAATGAATGGGTTAATAAAAAATTGGAAAATAGAAGGATTTCACTATAGAAAAATGTGGGTACAAACTCTCTCTCTCCCTCTCTCAATTTCAAGGAGAAACATCCAAGAAATTATCTCTTTGAAAATATGGAGAAACACCTCACAAAATATTGCACTTAAGTATGAAGATATGTTGCTTCTGAATCTGATGATAAAAATAAGTGGAGAAGATCCCCTTTTATAGCCTCCCTTAACCCTCCTTTGGCCTCCTCACTATTAAATTTCTATTACAAAATTAAATTGGGAATCAATTGTTGGGTGTCACCTTGACGTTTTAACATGATGTTTCTAAATGAGTGTGGTGACCATCATTAACATTTTCTCTCTCCATAATGTCTTCCATCATATCTCCCACTTTGATATTTTATTTAGTTCCAATGACATCTCCACACATCCCTTCAATCTAAAAAACCTACTACTCATGTCTCTACAAGGTTTCTCAAGGATCTTCCACATCTGAACTTATTATAACCAATCGTATTCACCATAAAATCTTCCATATTTTCATTGTTGTGAATTTTCTATAATTCGACACTTATTTCTTTCAAATTATATCAAAAAAATGTTATTGTACACCAATGTGATTCATCCTGGAATGAAAATATGGATTCCTTACAATGTGAAAGGCACTGTGACTATTACAAAACAATGAAATATGATCTTGTTTGTGCCTGATTTCCTCCAAAACAAATTTCATCCAAATAACCTCTTTTCATGATTATGTATAGGCCATGTACTTTGCCTCCATCATTGATAAATCCAAAACTGACTGTAACATTGAAATCCAGCTCATAGATCCTCCTGCAAGAGTAAACACATAACCAGTAGCGGATTTTCTCCGGTCAGAATCACCTATAAAATCTGAATCAACATAGCCTATTATAGTGAAATCTGATCCTCCAAAATATAATGCAACATATGAGGTTTCCCTGATGTATCTCAGGATCCTATTCAGCATGATCTAATGATTTCGTCCTAGATTCTCCATGTACCTAATAACCTCTCCCCCTGTATGTGAAATGTATGTTCAATTAAAAACCATGGGGAACATTAGAATCCCCACTGTAGATTCTTACAGCACTCGAGACATTTCCATACTCTATTTTTCACTGTTAGGACTCATTGTAGAGGATAACTTGGAAATAATGGGAAGAGGGTTAGAAATTTTCCTATAGTATTTCATTTTGAATCATTCCAAGACATTCCAAAAATAAATTTTTAGTGATATCCAAATATTTCCATTATTCTTATCTTAGTAAATATGCATCACAAGAGTCTTTTTTTTTTGTCCCAAGTCCTTCATATCAAACTCCATAGACAACTGTGCTTTCATCTCCTAGATTTGATCATTTTTGGGGCCTACAACCAACATTTCATCCATATACAATAGTATAATTATAAAATTATTTGCATATAGACCCTCAAAATAAGCACAAGGATCTGAATTAAGTCTATTTTATCCAAGGCTCATGATATAGGAATACAATCTCTTATAACAACACCTCAACACATGTTTGAGACCGTAAATAAATTTTTCAACCTGAAAACCATGTTCTCTTTACCTTATTCAGGAAAACCATCTCATTAGAGACAATAGATTTTATCATTAAGGTCACCATGGTGAAAATTGGTTTCACATCAATCTACTCAAGATGCAGAGTGTATGCAACATAAATCACCATCAATGACTGAATATTTTGGTAGTCTAGCTATACGAGAAAATATTTCATTGAAATTGATACCTTCCTTTTGAGCATATCCCTTGACTACCAGTCTCACACGATATCATTCCACCTAGTCTGTTTCATCCCTCTTGATCTTGTTGACCCATTTGTTCCCAATATCCTTACTCCCATTAATTAATGAAACATGATCCCATGTCTTGTTCATGTTTAGGGATTCATGTTCCTCTTGCATCACCGCCATCCATGATGATATATTTCGACTCTGGGTGTCCTCAAAAAGAGATGATAGCTTTGCATCTTCTGACAATATGAAATTTGAAACATTGCTCTCAGTGACATAATCTGAGTTCCATGTTGTCACTCCTTTCTCTCGAGTTGTTCATTGTAGTCTAGCATTATCTAGTACTTGATCATTATGCTTTTGTAATTCCTCATAGAAAACTGGTTCTTCCATTGTTTCATCCTTCACCTCGACTGTTTTAGTTTCTGTACTCTCTTTCTATGTGTCTTTATCAATATTCATTTTCACTCTATCTTCATAAAAGTTGACATCTCTAATAATGATAATATTGTGGGCAATGAGATCCCACTATCAATACCCCTTCACACAACTAGCATATCCCAAGAAGATACATTCCTTGGATCTTGAGTCTAACTTCGATCTTTCCTGGCCATGAAATAGTGCATATACTTGACTTCAAAAAGTATGTAATTGAGAATAATTATCATGTTTACCATTCCACATCTTCATCGGAATCTTCATATCAATTTCCACTAAAGGGGGTCGATTGATCACATAGCAGGCAGTATTTACTGCTTCTGCCCAGAATGACCTGGTAACTCCTGTAGTCTTTAGCATCGCCCTTATTAAGTCCAAAAATGTTATATTCATCTACTCTTCCACTCCATTTTGATAGGTAGTGTATGCCACCTTGAACTACCACTTGATTACATTATGTTATATAAAAGTATCAAAATCGCCGCTTGTATATTATCTACCATGGTTAGTCCTCAAAAACTTGATCTTCTTTTCAGATTCAATCTGATTTTTCAATTTGAATGTTTTGAAGACATCAAAGATATTCAATTTCCCCTTGATTCAAAACAACCAAAATCTCCTGGAATAGTCATCAATGAAAGATGCAGTGTACCTTACTCCTCATAGGGACACAATTAGTGCTTCCCAATCCTTGGAATGAATCAAATCCAATATCTAGTTACTCCTCATCATTGACGTTTCAATGTTCAACCAGTGCTTCATACTAAAAAAAAGCTTAAAAAATATTAAGGATGCATTCATAATCCAAGGAAAAAACTTCTGTCACTCAAGAATCATTAGGCCTCATTGGGACATATGGCCAATATTCTGATTCCATAACATCATTAAATCTTCCATAAAGGTAGTTGATGAGACAATTATCCTTGCTTCCATGTACATTTCACCCATAACCACGTACACGTTCTTTAATATCTTCTCTTCCTTTATCAACACAATTTCTCCCTTCACAATATTCATCATTCCTTTCACGGTGTGATTCTTGCATCTGATGTCATAAAATTTTCCCAAGGAAAAAATGTTCTTCATGAGACCCTCCACATGGAGTACTCCTTGGATGGTTCAGACTATGTTATCATGTATCATATGTTTTACGGTTCCAACTCCAACGATCATAAAATTTATTATAATTCCCCATGTTCAAAATCCCTTATGGGATAGTTTCATATTGGTCAAACCATTCCCGTAGAGATGTCATGTACCATGTTCCTCCTTAGTTAAAAATTCATGCATCATTGAGATGTTTTCTTTTTTCAATATTCATTACATCATCACTAACTAGTATGTCTCCATTTCTAGATGTACTCACCACATTTCCTTGAGAGTTATTCTCACCACCATTATTATTCAAATAGTCTTCGCTAACATAACCCCTCTTACTTAAATTGTAACATTTGATGTTTTTCTTACTTATCCTTGATTTGGACCTTCCATGATTCTAGTTTTCACTGGAACCACTCTCCAACATTCTTCTTCTTTCCATTGAAAGAGCTTCCACTTGGTATGATGTTGTATGTTTGTACTCCTTTTTCTTGCGCCAACTTTCTTGTTCAATACCCAAATCTACAACATCATTGAAATGAAATATATCCATTAGTTAATTATTTGTGAGGTTGATGCTAAGTTGATCACATTAATATTCAATCCTTTTTAGTAGAATATACACATGTTCAGTGTCCACAATTATATAGATCCAAACTGTATGTTGAGAAAAAATTTTATTGAGGGTGTTGATTTGGTCAGTCACCAATGATGAATCCAACATTCGAAGAGTGTTTAATATTCTCTTCAATAAAATTTTATTGTGGAGTGACATTTCCTCATACAACATTTTCTGAGTATCCCAAATTTCTTTTTCCGTCATTTTTTTCCACAACGCTAGATAGGAACACATCTACCAATGACAAATGGATGTTGGAAATAGAATTACTATCATTGTCACTACGTTTTTCCTCTATCACACCTACCTATTTCTCTCCAATCACATATAGGCATTTATCATTCCACATAACCTATTTTATATTCATTTTCCACAATGAAAAATTATTTTCATTGAATTTTTAGATCTTGTATTTCACTGCTATTTAGACACGTCATTCGTCCAAAAATTTTTCAGGCCAAAACCTAATTCCTATGAAACCACCGTTTAGGATCCTAACCAATTGTCCAATCAATTCAATGATAATTGCGAGATATAAATTAATTAAAAAAGAACATAATTAAAAGAAAACCAGATGTAACGTGGAATCCTTAAAAAATAAAGGGGTAAAAAACCACATGAAAATAGAATGATTTATCTATGGTAAAATGTGTGTACAGACTATATCTCCCTCAATTACAAGGATAAAACACACATGAAATTCTATCTTTGAAAATATGGATAAACACCTCACAAAATACTGCACTCAAGGATGAAGATGACTTGCTTCTGAATATGATGATAAAAACTGGTGTTGGAGATCCCAATTTACATACTGCCTTCACCCTCCTTTGGATTCCCATTTATTAAATTTCTATTAACAAATTAAATGGGGAATCAATGGTAGGTTTTCACCATGACATGTCACCACAACGTGTCCAAATGAATGTGACGACCATCATTAATATTTTCTCTCTTCATAATATCTTCCAAAAAAAATAGTTTGTATAAGATCTTCATCCTTCACTTCATTATAGTATGAGGTAAGGCTATGCGATCAAGATGTGACAATTCTGATATTAATTAGATAGTAGGAAGAGTATATACAACATCAAGAGCATCAACGAAATTAGTAGCATCAAAACATGATCATATGATGGAGTAGACGTGATTACTTACAAACGATTTAGGAATGGAGTTCCATCCATCTAATGGAGCTAATCTTCCACCTTCATAATGACACTATTATTAGGATCATTTTTTGTGAATTTATTTATATTATAAATGTTTATATTTTATAGATTTTTTAATGGTTTATTTATTTTTTTAGTGAAATTTATTATTAGAAAAGGTTGGGAAAACCCCACTATTAAAAATAGTATAATCCCTTTTAAGTTGGATTGATATATAACCAATTACAAGATTGAATCCCCAAACGCACCATGCCCTAAAAATGTACAAGGAAATTGTAAATAGTAGTAAATCCAATTAGCTAAAAGTCAAATCCATATATCCTGAAAGACTAAGGTAGAGAAACCTAGAATTAGGTGTGGATTAAAATACCCCAAGGTATCCATCTTACCATTTGACTACTGACCCAGACACCCAAACCACAACATTCAGTGGGAACCACTGGGAATATCATCGACGTGGATAGATCTACTGATAATGGCAATGATTCGCCTGAAAAATCACAATCCCCTACTAAAGCGGGTTCTTCCACTCAGGTCATTTACTCCATCCATGATTAAGGTTTGGGCCTCATTTCTAGCTCTCACCATCATGCTAGGAATTGATTCTTGCCTTCAGCCTCCTTGATGAGAAGAGGCCTTCATTTTCCACCAGCCCTGGTGCATTCCTGCCAAACCCCACCATCGAGCAGGATTTCAGAACTTGATATTGAAACCTACATTTAGTTTACGTTATTCTTTATCAAAATTTATTTGAAATGAATATATATTCGGATAGTTTGGATACTTTAGAAAAATGATCCCTTATTCATTTTTTATGTGCAGGATTCATCCCCGCCTTAATCAGATGCATAAGGTGACTGGTATGACTCAACTAATATAGATATAGACTTTAACAGTGTCCAAAATGGGCATTTACGTCTTTAAAAAAACAATATTATGCTCGATGCTATTAAAAGGGGGTCCCTTTTATCATTACTAAATAATACTAACAAAGGCCCCTTTTATCAGAATTATTAAAATATGACCTTTATCAGTGCTAAAATATTGGTGATAAATGGGACAGTTATCGGCACGTTTTTTTAGCAGTGATAAATGTCAAAAAAATAATTCCATAAAAGGAATTTATTTTTCAATAAATTTGACGGTGGGACATTCACCCTTTTATCAGCACTCTACCCTACATTAAATAGTACTAGTATTGCCTCCCCAAAATTTTAACAATGTTAGGAATCCCTCCACCCATTAACAACTCTAGGGACCTACATCACTCATTCATGTACGCCCCTACATTTGGTGGGATTTGAAACAGATATGTCCTCCTCATAATCTCGCTCCTTTTCCACTCCCCTATATCATTTTTATAAGAATTATATGATATATCTATATATTTATATATATTTTTTATTTTTTTATCTATATATTTATATATTTATATTTATTTAATTACATATATAAAATATGTTTTGTGTGTGTGTGTGTGTTTATAAATACATACATACATATATATTTTTATTTATTTATATATGTGTGTGAATCTATAAATATAATTATACACATTTATATATATTTAAATATATTATATATTAATATTTATATACTTATATTAGAGTATATAGATAAACATATATATGTTTTTCAATGCACACACAAATACATTTTTATATATGTAAACATTATATATACAATAATTGTATATGTATACACATTTTTATATATATTCATTTTAAATAAAATGGATATTATTTTTTATTTAGATATGTTTTATTTATTTTTAAATGTACTTTTCATGTAAATAGGTTTAAATATATATTTTTATAAAACTAAATTTTTATGTGTGAATATATAAAAAATATGTATATATTATTATATATTTGATTATGAATAAAACTAAATTATGAAAAATGATAAAATTTCAAAACATTAATATCTGTATGAATTTAATACTTATGAATAAATTCATTCCCCACTGAAAACATGAAAAAATCCTCTTAAATGAAGTAGGAAGTCCATTGAATGTATTAAAATTGGATACACCGACTAAAAACTCAGTTTTAAAGGCCTTATAGGGACTTTTTGGGCCTTGTAAAATGTAATAGGGGATTCCTCCCTATCATTACTGTGAATATGTCATCAAAAGATTCAATTTGATATGTGGTATAGCTAAAATGGACACACTGATCAAAAGTTATGACCCATTGTAATCTGGGTTATTTTTTCAATATATTTTAAATCTTTTATTAATTTTTTTATTTTTTGTGTCTTAAAATTGTTAATAAATGACTTTTAGTGAATAATAATTAGTATGTTATTAACTAAAAATATTTTTTAATTATTTTGTAAACCATTTTCACTAAAGATATTATATTGTAAATGTAAATGTCTATTTAGCCTTATCTGAAACATATTTAAAAATATATATATTATTTTTAATGAAATATAATATTTTTTTCAATATAACATTTATTAGTGCTATTATAAAATCACTGATAAATCCCCCTTTATCAGTGCATCTAAAAAATCATTGATAAAAGGTGTCCCTTAAACAGTTCTAAAATAACATTGATAAAGGGGTATCATTATCATTACTATAAATGCCGATATAGGAGTACATTTAATAGTGTTTTTAGCACTGTTAAAATCTCCTTTTATCACTAGTTTTTTAGTGATGATAATGGTACCCCATTATCAACACATTTTTTAGCATTGTTACAGGGTGGCGCATTGTAAATTTGTTTCTGTGGTAGTGATACATGTGTGTCCTTTTATTTAAAATTGAAATTTTAAAACTATATTCTTTGATATTTATGTTTAATTTATTTCATTATAGTATTATTAAAACATGAATTGTTTTCTTATAAAGTAGATTTCTTTTGCTCAGGTTGGGTTGATTGTTTGAAAACTAATACCATGGTTATTATTATTTGAGAAGGGGTCACATCTGCCAAATAAAATTAATAATTGATGTTTTTAAATTTTTGTGGATAGTAAATTAAAATGTTATTGTTGAAAATATTGTTTGTAGTATGCATATTTTTTAGTTTAAATTAAAATTTTATTTCAAATAAATTATGAATTTTGATATTGGTGCATTTTCAAATAGGTGTATTTGGTCTAGTGTGTTGTTATTCAAACCACACATTGCAACAGTAGGGGATTTATTAGTGTTAATGAAAACAATGATAAAGGGGTTATCATTTTGATGACATTGAAGAATTTTTTTTAGTAAGGTTAAATCTCATTGTGCTGTGTCAAAAGGTCTATCTATGGTAGTGGAAAATCAATTTTATTTGGAGTGACAATGATAACCTTATACAAGAATAAAATGAAAAGGATTTGAAGACATTGTGTTCATAAAACCAAGGAGTATGTGTTCTGTCGCTAGACGAAGGAGGAAGTAAATGCATGATATAATGGGATTTCAAGCACATATTACCATGGATTTCATGTAGGATTGATGATTAGTTTTTTAAAACATGAAAAATTATTTTTAAAATTTTGAAAATTAAAAACAAAATACATATTCTCCATTAATAATTTAAATTGTCAAAAACAAGTAAAAAACTATTTTTCATAATGATATATTCAAACAAAATTCTCTTTCAGTTTAAAAAATAACATTTTTATTAAAAAATATAAAAACTAATTCTTCATTAATAAAATTAAAATAAAAAATTTACAATAAATCAATCATTCTCTTAAAAAATAAAAATATTTTTTTTATAAATAAAATAACAAACTAAATTTTATTTATGAAAAATTAATAAAAATGCCCCTTTTACCTATAATGTTATAAAAAATATATATTACTAATTAAAAAGTATTGTATCAATAAAAATTTTATCCCATTTAAAATTTAAAATAAAATCCCTATATTTATCTTAAAAAATTAATTAAAATTAATTCTTTCATTAGAAAAACATAAATATCCATTTTGTTTATGATGTATTTTGGAATTAAAAATGAATTTTATTCTTTTATATTAAGATAAATAAAAAATTTACCTTTTCTAAATTATCCCATTTTAAATTTAAAATATAAAAAACCCTTTTTCTTTCCACAAAAATTAAAAATTTCAACTAAAAAACATAAAATAAAAATAAAACGTCTTCATTTTCCCTTTAAAATTACATTAGAATAATGGTTATCTATTTATTATTTTAAAAAAATATATTTCTTTATTTTTTTAATTTATTTTAAATTAAAGTAGAGATTTTTTTTTAATTTTTAATTGCTTGATTTTAGTTTAAGGAAATTTTAATTTTTAACAGAAATTTATAAAACTATGATTTTTTAAGTGAAAGGGTGGTATTATTTTCTTAATAAATAATAATTTTTGCCTATGATTTTTTTAAGGAATTATTTTTAAATATATATATATATATTATGATATTTATTTCCATTTACTTTAATTTTATTCAAGAAAATTTATTGTCATTTGATTTTTTAAAATTAAAAAATGGAGTTGATTTGTTGATATTGGATAAGTAAAAATAATTTTACAAAATCTGGTCCGGGAATGTGTGATGGATGTTCACAGAAGCCACATTATTAGTCAAAAAATAATCAATAAGTTATTGCATAAATATTTTAAAATTTTTAATTTTTTTTAAAAAATAATAGGATGATTTTTGATAGTGTTTAAAATTAATTTTTATGTATATAAGATGTATTACATAATATTAAATTATTAATATATATTTGGAAGAATTAAAAAATTTAAGAGGCAATTTTGTATCTAATATTATGCTTAAAATAAAATTATGAAAAATAAAATTGCATACATATATTAGTATTAATTACATGTTTAATTTAAAAATAATAGATGATGTCAACGCCGATGTTTAAGAAGGTTTGTCTATGTTACATCCAGGTATATGAAAATATATATACACCAAAGGTCTTGGTTTGTTGGTGAGGTATCTTCATGCACAACTGCATGACTATGTAAATATTATTGGGACTTCTTAACCCCAATCCATGAGGCAAGGGTTTCCACAAACATATATTTAACACAACAGACCCCTTTATAATCGATGTAGGATATCCCAATAATATCCCTCCCACAACCACTACAGCGATGAACATAGAAGATTTGTTAGTGATTGGGAAATTCAATGTGCTCAAATGAAACAATACAACAATAACTACTACAAAGCTGAGTTTTATCTACGCTAAAAAAACTTCATCACCAATTAAAAAGCGTTGATAGTTGAGGTGATATTAAAAGGGGGTCCCTTTTATCAACACTAAAAAAAATTTGATCAATGACCCTTTTATCAGTGCTAAAAAAATCACGGATTAAATTAAAAAAATTAAAAAAATAGTAAATCAAAGGGTAGACCCATACCATTTTAATAGACTTGACCACCTTTCAACGGTGCTAGTAATCCCCACTTGCGTGCACCACTACCACCCATTTAACCGCACTAGTCACACACCCCCACCCTTCAATAGGGCAAGACCCTACAACACATACCAGAACACCTCTGACTCTTCTTGGATTTGAACCTGAGAAAAATATCATACACTGGACTGCTAAAGCCCTGCTAACTCGTACACCAGCTTTGTCTCAGCAACAATTCCACGACCTCTATGACTGATCTGATGAAGTTCAGTTGCAAAGAGTCCCCACCTTAACCAAATTCCACCGCTTCCAAGACCGCACACCGCGACCGCGCTCTGCCCCGCCATGACTACCCCACACGTCATAACATCCACATCCTGCCTCAACCACACTCTTCCTCCACTATGAAATCCCGGAGTGACTGTACCTTTCTTTTCCCTCTACGCTAACACATCCACATCCCTCCTCTACCGTGTTCATCCTATTCTATGACCTCACAGATCAATTGTATTGTGCTTTACCACACACGTCAACTCATCCAAATCCCACCTCAACCACATTCCACCTCCACTAGGATCTCCCTGATATGTATAACTTCTGGATCTCCTTAGTCACCCCATGGGAGTGTTCCTAGGTGAGGGGGAGGACTGGAAACCACCCTCCATTGTAACCATTCTTTAAAACATGGCATAATGGAGAAGCATTTCATATGATAATGGTTGGCTTATTAGAATAGTTTGGATAAAATCCAGTACATTGCTTGTTGGGGAGTTCATTCATGCATATTGGGTGCCCTGGGGGAGTTAGGGTATGATTGGGATCCCCTTTCTTGGGTACACCTAGGGAGTTTCGATTTTTGGTAAAGGAGTTGTTGTACCTTTGATATTTCCTTGCATAGGTAATAATGAGGAGTGTTCTGAGGTGACTAGGACAGTTGTACTCCGCCTGCCATAAAACAATCATCCACAACTGTCGTCACCCCAGTCTTCTACGGTTATGGGGTTGGGGTACGTTTTAGATACCCATTCTTAGGTACCCTGGGGATGTGCTCCTAGGTGAAGGGGAAAGTTGGACAGGGTCCCTAGTAGGATTCCTCCATTCACTACTGGGATAATATGAACACATTGGTGATAACCTTTTCTATTGAAGACCTCATTGTCCGCTTCATTAGGGGTTATGCGACTCCAAGTGACTACTCTATATTTTTTGACATTTTCTAATGATATTCCTCCAAAACAAGACTTCCACCAGGATCCAATTATTCATCTCTATAACATCTCCATTATCATCATCGTGGGGTGAGGGCTGTTAGAGAAAAGGGTTATCACGTCTTAGGCTTAGAGTTTGAAAACACACCCTCCACCTTTATATAGTAACATATTCCTTTATATTTTACTTTCCCTCCACAAACATTCATCTCGTACTTTAATAGCTAGAAAGGTGGGATAGAAAAATCTTTTATTTATAACACTGATTGATATCGAGGAAGTAAAAAACCCTACTTGTTTAATTATAATTAATTTATTGACCGGATATTAATAAAATAATAAAACTATCAAATTTATTTATGTATTTTGATTATTGTTCATATTAAATTTAGAACCAAAATAAAAATTCTAAATCAAATTAAATTAAATATTTTTAGCTGAATAATGATATGTTTTAAAATGTAAATAAAAATAAATTTTTTTTTCTTTGATATCAACTGAATTTAGATTTTTAAATAATGTTTAAAATTAAAAATAATAAAAGTCTATTTAATTAAAACAGTTTGCGTATATTTCAAAATATAATTGAATATATTTAAAAATAATAATTTAAAAATTAAATGGGTTATAAATATATTAGGGATTGAAAAATATTAAACGACTTGGGATTTAATTATCCCAAATTTCATGGGTACTTGACGAGTCAAAATCGATATTTTTGGGTGATTTATAATGTACAATTTCAACCTGACTATCAAAGGTGAATATTTTAATAACATTGTTGAATTTGAATTTATTAGTATATAATATATTTTTAGAATAATTGACTGGAATATAATATTTAATGTTGATTTTAATTCAATAATATAACATTTCACTCACATCAACCTTTATACAATATTTAATATATATATATATATATTTCTAATCTTGTAATTTTTTATCTAACCACTCATAAATGGAAATAATGTTTAGTAGAGATTACCCCCCCCCCCCAATGTGTAATTTTGCATAGGGGTGGGAATATAACTGGATAACAAAACTATTAATTGAGAACCTATAAAAGAAGAACCAAAAATTTTTACTAAAATTATTATTTGTTAGTAACAAAATTAATTGGTATATAACCAATTTTTTGATGAGTATTTTTATCAATTTTAATAACTAAAGTTGATAAAATAAATAAATTTATAAATTTTTATTTTTTTAATTCAATATTTTAAATAACATATGAGACATATTATAACAAAAAAACAGTATATATTTTTTTAATTTATATTTTTTTCAAATAATTTGTTTTTTTATAAAATATAAGGATTTATATATAATTTTTAGTTTTTGTTCAAATTAATTAGTGTGTAATTTTATAAAATATAAGGTTTTTTTACATTAGTAGGCTTCCTCCAATGATAAACCATTGTACAAAGGTTTTTCCACCTGATAAAACCAAATTTTTTTAGTAGAAGTTCATAAGAAATTGAAATTTTTTAATTTAAATGTTATATAATTCACATATGATAATTTATATTGGTAGTTAATATATATATTAATGATATTATCAGTTATAATAGTAATTTAATTATTAATGATTATATTTTAAAATTTAAATTAATTATTAATTATTAATTATATTTTTAATTAATAATTATATTGTGAATTATTAATTACATTGTTAATTAAATATTGTTGTAAATTATATTAGCAATTACTGAATATATTAATGATATTATCAGTTATTAATTTTCTTAATTTTTTTACCTAATTGTAACTAATTATATAATTAAATTAAATGACATTTTTATATTTAAAACTAAAACATTGATTCATTCTAGTCACATAATTTGTAGGATTGACATGTAGTCAATTCAATCACATCATTAATGAGTTATGTATCCACTATAAGAAAATCATCATTTAGAGATATTTAATTTTTTTGATTCGGCGACGGTTTAAACAGCTGCTAAAGTTGGTGTAGAAATCCAACACATTGTGATTCCTTCCATTCACTACCATAGATCTGGGAATGTGATGCACTAGGTTTTGTTAGTGGAAAGAAGAAAGCACTGATAAATGGGGGGTCTTTTTCAACACTGGATAAAATCACTAATAAATCTACCCTTTATCAGTGCTAACCAAAATTATGATGAAGGTGTACACTTTATCAATGCTTTATTTGGTGATGATAAAGCGAGGAATTTATTTATTTTTTAAATAAAATTATCAAACCTTAGATATCATCCAAATCCAAATTACATTATTCCAAAGGAAAATATGATATCCAGCAATTAGGCACCCAATGATTCTCAACAGCAGTAAAAAAAGAGCCACTTGATTGCACTATCTTCTTACAATGGAAAAAAACAAAAGAAAAAAGGCACTAGAGATTTGATGATGTAAACAATGGACCCATAGGATTGGAGGCCAACTCCATCCTCTAGTTCGTTGATGATAACATAACAATCAAATTTGACCACAACATTTATCCATCCAAGAGACAATATGAACAGCAAACCCTTCCAAATAGTCATAGCCTTTTCCAAAGGGGGAGACCAACCCACAATGTATGAGGAATGATGAGCCGCAATAATAGAGCTAGCGTGATCCCGGAGGATTCCCCTATGGACCACAAAACCATCCCACGGTGTCATCGCGTTAATATTAAGTTTGAGAGCACTGAATGGGGGGAGTCATCTGGAAAGAGGGGAATGAACAGGTGAAGGTGGAAGAGCCTCTTCAACATCCACCACTAAGAGCCCTAGTTATGAATCATGGAAAGCTAGACCCTGTCATCTTTACCAATGATCTAAAAAATTAATTAATTACTATGAAACCATATAACTAGGCACAACTCTATTATTAAGGCTAATAAATGTTTTTAAAAATAAATATTATTATTTTATATAAAATAATTATATTTATATTCCAGAATAGTTTTTATTTGTATATATTAAATAATAAATGTATCATTATAATTAATATAATATTTTTAATAAATCAAATATATATATATAATTTTTTAAAAAATATTTATAAATTTATAATTAAAGAAGTATATATTTAAATAATTATAATATTATAATAATTTTTTAAATAATAAATATATTTTTTATATTTATTATTTTTATTATATTTATAAATATAAATAAATATTTTGCAATTTTCGTATTTAGAATTTTAATTATAAATAAATATATATATATATTGAAATAAATATACGTTTCTAGTGAATTAGGTCAATAAATATATTAACACGTGAGTATAATTGACGTACATATATGTTATGTATTCATTATGATTGTACTTTTATACATTAATAATGTTAAAACTCACATTAAGAGAATTTTAACATCGTTTAATGGATATCCAAAGTTAATGATATGTTAGTGTGAGTTTTTTACATCATTTATGCAATAAAGGACTTTAAAATGTGTGTTTTAACATCAATTATCATATAATTTTTCTTCCCCCTCCTATCAGATGGATTCCTCCCCCTTAGTGCGTTTTCAAACTTAATACTGCATAATGATTTCTAGAGATGGTTTTGTTGACCTTGTGGAAGTTCTACAGGTCCATGAAGACTCTATTATTGTGTCTCATTATTCCTCAAACATTGATTGTTAGTCTCCTACCGTAGCACAGGCCATGTCTATCTCTATGTGTATGAAGATAATTTCATCACTTATCTGGAAGGAAATTTTGGTCGAATCAGATTGTCTGGTTATTATCAATGTGATGGAGTAAGAAGAAGGTAGCCACCAAGACTTTGGGTCTATTATCGACATCATTAGATCATTGGTTCCTTTATTCACTACTTGTTGTTTTTCCTTCATTGGGAGTGAGGAAAATCGTGCTGCTCATTTTAGAGATGCTTTTTTGAGTTGTTGAGGGTCAAATAGTTGACTTTCATCTTTTCCCTTAGAGTTATGTACTTTGTATTTGGATGATATCTATGTTGAGGATTCATTTCAAAAGAAACCTTAAAACCTTTTATAAAATTGAAAATATATGAGTTTCTCTTTTCTAATAATTATTTTGATTCATAATCTCTTGAAACCCTAACATTCATGAGACATGGTTATGCTCCATCTCCTCCCTTCAACTATACTTCTTCACCTTTTGCATCCCTTTCCCCTTCTTGTTTTCACGTTTGCCCTAATTCACTCACATTCCACCATGATCGTCTGCATTTCTACCAGAAAAGTTTCATGACTTTTATCTCATTCAAGTTCCACCATTATCATCTTTTAATATCTATTTTCATCAAAACCAATTTTTCATTGCTTGCAATCTGAAGATAGCTTATCTCAATTTTGGCTCTATTATTCATGGATCTTAAACTTGAATCTCTATATTTTGAAATTTAAACTTTAAATTTTTATGTTTAGTATATTTATTAATTATTTTTTTCTATAAAATATATTCATTCATTTATTTTTTCATACACACATAATTATCGATTATAAATATTCACGATTGTAATTAATATTTTGTTATAATTTATTTCTGATTATAAATTTCATATGGTTATATTTTGATTATGCTTATAATTGATTTTATTTACACTACTACTGATATGATCTTTCACATCATGAAAAAATACTTTTATAAATGATAAAAAAATAATTTAATTGTAGCGCTCTTAAAGGGGGGCCCCATTATCAGTGATAATTTAGCGTTGATAAAGGCCCCATATGCTACATTGTGTTGTTTGTATAAAAACACCCTAAAAATATCTTCTACACAAAAACAGCACACCAAAACCTCCTATATAGGAAATATTTAATTTAATTGAAATACATTTTACATCATAATTAAAAAATACACTACTATATAAATTTCAAACAATGTTCTGTATAATAACATTTACAATTACTATCTACAAACAATTTAAATCATATATTTTTGTCTTTGGCACTCATGATCCCATATCAAAAAGGACTACCCATGGTATCTGTTGCTGAAAAAATCACCTCAAACAGATCAAAATAATCCACTTATATACTAAAACTAAAATTATGTTAGTAATATTATAAAGAAATAAATTATACATTATTATGAATGAATACATTATAAAAATTACAACTTCAAATAAAAAAACATTGAGTTATACTGGTCACAGCATGAATTATATTGAGGTTCATCTGATTCCAACATGTCTCAAATGAGTTAAATACCATTATCCTAATGTATCAAAATAATCCAAATCACATTTTCTCAGTTTTGAGTATCTCACGTATTCTTTGTTAATGAAATTAATGTCAATATTAAATGAAGACTCATTTGTAGTTATTCCGATCACACTATGTGTGGGATTGAGGTACAACTGATTCTTTTAAATCAAAATTTATTTAAGGATAATTTTCCTAAAGTATCAAAATAATTTAATACGTTTGGTGGGTTTTTAGTATGTTACCTGTGCTTTCAACTAAAATGTCATTTCAAACTGGAAACTGGTACTTTGAGTTATAAAGGACACATCATGTGTTTTTCTACATGATAATCCTTATTAAATGTCACAAATGACGTATTAATTGATGTCCTAAAATATCAATACAACCGGAGCTCCTTTTCTTGGTTTTTAGTGAGTACCATACATTTTGAACTAAAATGTCAATTTTATACTATTAACAGGCACATTGAGTCATACTAGTCACACCGTGAATTGTATTGGGATTCATTTGATTTCTAAAAAACCAAAATAACTCATGTATCAATTCCCTAATGTATGAAAACAATCTTGATTCTTTTGCTAGATTTTTAGTACATCACTTCTTCCTTCTTACTACATAATGATGTCAATTTTAAATAATAAGACACACATAGAGTCATACTAGTAACATCATGCCTCAAATTGAGGTGTGGATAATTCTTACACATCCCAGACAACTCATTAATTGTTTATCTAAAGTATCAAAACATTCCAAATTCATTTTATCAGTTTTCAGTAAGAAAAATCCTCCTTTTTAAAAAATTGGCATCAATTTTAAATAAAAAGAAGTACTAATAGTCATAAAAGAAACATCGTTCATCATATTTAGGTCTGGATAATTCATACAAGTAAAAAATGACTCATGGAAAATTTGGAAAAAGTATCAAAACATTTCAAATGTGTTTTCTCAAATTAGAGTAGGTCAGTGGTCTTTTTTACTAAAATTGATGTAAATTGAAAATGAGAAGGACGCACATGGAGTCATAGCCGTTACATTGTGCATCATATTGAGGTTTTACTAATTAATACTTGTTCCAAATGGTTCATGGATCATTAACCTAATGTAAAAAAATAATATGATTTCATTATCTTCGTTTTCAATACCACACTTATTTTTTACTAAATATGATGGAAATTTTAAATAAAAAGTCGCACATGGAGTAATACCGATCACACCATGACTCGGATTGAGGTGTAGTTTATTCCTACACATCCCAAATAACTCATGGACAATTTTATTATAGTATAAAAGCAATAAAAATTAATTTTCTCATTTTTTTAATATGACACTTCTTACTTTATATTAAATTGATATCAATTTTAAATAAAAAGATGCACTTGTAGTCATATCGGTCACACCGTGAGTCAGATTGAGATTTGGATAATTCTTACAAATCTATATTTACTCGTGAATTTTTTCCTAATGTATCAAAATAGTACTAATTCATTATCATGGTTTTGAGTAGGTTAGTTTTCCTTTTTACTAAAATTGTGGTCAATGTTAAATAAAAATGACACACTTGGTGTCATACCAGTCACAACAATCCTCATATTGAAGGTTAAAATGATTTTTACATGTCCCAAATGACAGATGGATAATTTCCCTTAGGTGTCAAAACAATATGAATGAGTTTTAGCAGTTTTAAATGCATCACATGCTCATTTTTACTAATAAATTATGTCAATTTTAAATAAAAATATGGACATAGAATCATACCGATCACACCATGTCTCAGATTGTTTTGCAGCTAATTCATGCACATTTCAACTAACTCATGGATCATTTTTCTACAATATCAAAACAATTAGAATGTGTTTTTTGGTTTTTATTAATTCATTTAAACTTTTTACTAAAATTGATGTATATTTTAAATAAAAAAGATGCACTTTTAGTCATACCGGTTACACCATGCCTTAGATTGAGGTGTGAAAGATTCCTACAGATCCTAAATTACTCATGGATTGTTTCCCTAAAGTATCAAGAAATGAAAATGTTGTTTATCATTTTTCAGTACACAACTTGTTCCTTTTTACTAAAATTGATGTCAATATTAAATAAAAAGATGCAATTCGAGTCTTACCGGTCACATCGTACGTCATATTGAGGTGTGAATGATTTTTACATGTTCAAAAGGACTCATGTATCATTTCCAAAAGTATCAAAAAAATAAAAATATTTTTTCATGGATTTCAGAATGTCCATTTTTTTTTACTAAAATTTCATTTCAAACTGGAAACATGCACTTTGAATCATACTTTTCACATCGTGTATCAGTTTTAGAAGAGGCCAATTCCTACACATCACAAATGATTTACAAATCAATTTACTAAATTATAAAAAATATATGAGTGGGTTTTGTTTTTTTTTAGTGTGTGACACATTTTAATGTAAAATGTCGATTTTAAACTGATAACAAACACTTTGATTCATACTGGTCATAGCGTGTTTCCGATAGAGGTGTAGCTAATTCCTACAAATATTAAATGTATTATGGATCATTTTACTAATGTATCAAAACAATATGAATTATATTTTTTTAGTTTTGTGTATGTGAGTTGTATATTTTACTAAAAGTTATGTCAATTTTAAATAAAAAGACACACCTGGATTAATTCCAATCACACAATGTGTCATATTGAGGTATTTTTGATTCATACATGACCCAATGAATCAAAACAATCAAAACATCCATGGAATCCTATAGCATGAGAAAAAAATTCTAATGTGAGTAATTTTAAAATAAATAATTTAAACATAAATATGAAACATTCCATTACTTCATTAGAAGATACATTTTCATGCTATTTGTATACATTCAGTGATCTGATATGATGCCCATTAGTTTCTATGAAAATGTATATCATCTTCTAAATATTATTTTTTTCAAAAGATATAGTATTAATAAATAAATATAAATACAAAAATGTTAATAAATATTTTAAATGAAGTAGTAATTAACTTTGAAAATATCTATTTGGGGATGTTTGTTTTTTGATGGAATATCATCTCTCTCATAAATTTACAATCATAATAATCACACTATTTTCCATTTTTCATTTCATACACTATAGAAATATTGAGAAAAACAATTAATTTGTTTTGACATGTGTTTTTATAGTGAAATATTATTATATATACCCTAATGCATAAGAAGTTTTAGAAATTTTCAGGGTCCTTGTGCGCAATGTTTGTATTCATGCCATGATTTAGACAATCATTATAAACAACCCTATAATAATATAATCTTAATTAAAACATAATATAAATTACATAACATGGATTCTATTTCTGAAATGTTTGATGTAGTGTATTAAATATTGAAAAATGGCATCATATGTGGTCAGTTTGTTGGTAATACACGGAGTGAATCCAAGAAAAAAATATTTGGTGTATCTAAATTGACCATAATGAGCATACAATGTTTTGTAAAAATAAAAAAAAGAATAATTAATGAAATAACCGAAAAATGTGTGTGATATAATTAAATTAGAGGGTTTTTTCCATTCATCATTGGCATTAAGATGATTATTTCATCACCAAGTTTTCCTTCAAATAATTTTCCTAGGTTTTCCATTATTTCATCAATTTGTTTGGATTTTAATTTTTTTTGGCCTGTAGAGGTGATATAAAGACTAACGAGTCAATTTATTATGGGTAAATCCCTTGAATTTGTATTGATATATACACCTACAAAAAATATGAGATTTATTTTGTATAAAGTAACATTGTATGTCATACTTTTGAAAATTAAATTATGAAAACATACCTCATGAATAAGTTTACAACTAAGGCTCCTAGGCATTCATAGCCGTGGATTTCATCTAAATTATTAGAAGAAATGTAGATATAAACTTCCTCTCAATAAATTATTTCTTCAAAATAAACTACATGACTACTAACACTTTATAACTTTTCAACCGCATGAACCATCAATGATAGTAAATACGAATATTCAATGGGTAGGGTAAATGTACTTTTATAAGATATTTTTTCTTGGTAGGTTAATCATATATATGTTTATGATTCGACCATTTATTTCATCCCATTTACTTTATTTTACTATAATAATATTAATCTGTTTAGTCATTGTTTCATTATTTGTTAATGTTTTAGTATGAAAAATAAATTGGAAATGAAACCTCCTTGTAGACATGATTTTTTATAAGATGTGAATGACATGAAATTAATGTTCCAATATTTTGGTCAACCTTATGAATACCTTTCTCATAAATTAGAATATATATCTCAGTTATCAACTCATGGTCTATCCAAATCAACACTCTCACATGACCTATTGGAATTCTTATATTGTGTATCATGTCATTTTAAATATTTAACACTGTATCCATCTCTAGAATGAAATGGGTGGGTGTTGATAGATATAAATCATAGATATTATCACCCAAAATAATATTAGTACATGAATGGTATTAGTGTATATATAATTTACATTTAATATAAAAAAATATTAGATCATTTGTTACCATGGAAAAGACATCTCGTTGAGGTGAATAGCTCACCTCAATATATATTCGGGGGTGTCACCCTAAAACTCGCACCTATAACGTGACCATACTGTTCTGTCTTCTTCAAGGACACTGATAGTATGTGTTCATCCGGTATAGGTGATGATGGTTCCTATTACTAATTCATATAGAAAATATAGTAAAATAAGTAATAATTGTTATGTAATAGGGATTTAAATCAAAAAAAATTATTCTATCATACATACACATGTTTCCCATCCCTTTGTGTATTTTCATCTATTAGTATCCCATCTATATTTACACATTCCTCCTTCAAAAACACATGGAATGAGATGTAAATTGCATGTGATTTGTATTCATCTATATTTATATAAATAGAGTAACATAATTATTTTATTGTTTCATGATATATAAAATTGTTACAATAGATTTTAAATACATAAAAATTGTTTCAAGTGAAGCATACCCCATCCTTACTTTATGGCAGGGGTACTTTGGTTTTTTTGACTGTCCCTAATTTTCATCACTCTGTTTCTATTTAATAAATAAAAATATTTGATCAATGTGGTGAATATATGTATTTCCAAAAAATGTATTACTATCCACAATGTACTTGAAAAGACACAACCACACAATGACCAGTAAACACATCCCATGCATCGTGGGTTATCAGGTATGCATACATAAGTAGGGGGTGTGATTTTATTTTCCCTTCAGTATCATTAAGATTATGTCTCATTATAATTGTGTGAAAGCCACTATAAATCATTCCATAAATCATTAATATATATTTCTTATGGGATTCATCTAATATAAATTCACACTTCAAGGGATCGTGAAGATTAATTCTATGTTTTGTTATTTTATTTTTTCAAAAAATAAAGAAATTATGTCATAACGTTACCTTAATATATTCCCTCAACAAAGTATTAATAACGGTCCCAACACGGTGCCATGAATCTACATCAATTGGAACACATTACTGAGTGACGATTCTAATGTAACTACTTAATATGCCCTTTTGGGATTTAACATGATGTCCTCGTGCATTACATTTGACCTCATATTTGATGTATTTTATTTTCACCTTAATGATTTTTTTCTAACACCATCAAACTATGGAACTCTTATTTTTTCTGCATCATTGTTCCTTTATCACCTACCATTTATTTGGTTTCAAACTCATCAATATATTATTTATATGGATCTGTAGCATCATCATGTTAATATGGTCATTGAAACTATGCACTGAGAGTATAAGAATGATGAGAACCCTATTATTCATCTAGATTGGGAGAACCATCACAAACATAAGGCCGTTGTACCTCTGTACTGTGAGAAAAATTAGATTGAATGACCTATTGTTCCTTAGGATTGGGAGCACCAACATGTGTAAAACTCATAACCTACAGAATTGGATTAACATTTAATTTAGACAACATATATAAAATTGCGAATAGATAATAACATGATGTAACACAATGTATATTACAAAAAATATTACTTTATTATTGAACTCCCTTTTTTTAAAGGATCAAGGGATTTGACCCCTTTATAAGCTATCAAAATCTTTCATTGTGGTCTCCTCTAACATAAAAAAAAATCTACATTGGGACCACACTAAAAGGATTATAGTGTCCTAATGAAAGTGTCAATACTCTATTAATTTTCATCTGACCCATCAGTGGCTTTGGTCGATAACAGAAAAATTGACCACATTCACATTGCAGGATATAGAACATAAAATACTTGTAGTTCTTAAGATTATATTATAAATGTTTCATCTTTGTACACTTCATTTCTGAAATCAACTTTCATGAATCTCAAATCATCAATTTTAATAGCAAACCTATTATCAACCCACTTGAATTGATAAATCAGTACTTGGGAATGTTGTATAATCCAACTCCCATATTTTTTTTATGATACAAATGTATGACATATTCATGTAAATTATATTTTTTCCCTTAATATTAGAAACATGCATTTCTTTATCCACAAGTGTAAATCCATTATTTTTCATGGAATTATCTTAATAATATCCATTTGTATAGAATTTATATCCCTTAATTAAATAACCTTTGTAATATAATACATACACACATGGTCATCTGATAACCATCTAATTTGTTCTAAAATTGAATATGGATTTTCATTTGACTTGTTAAAAATATAGTCCTAAAACCATTTTATAAAATGTTGATTATGTGTATTTGATTTCTAACTTTCACCCCATGATGGAATAAAATGACTAAGAATTTCATTGTTTATTTCAACATATGGTGGAACCTCTAAACCATTATGAAAAATGTAATGGTGGTTCTGCGTCTGATCTACAATATTGATTTTGACAACATCTCTTCCAAAAATTATTTCACCCGCAAGCTTCCTAGTGTGATGATATTTTCGTAGACAAAATATTTCCACACCTGCTATGTATTCTGTAAATAATCCAATGGATTCCTCAAAAATATATCACTCTACAATAAAAATCTTTGGTTAAATTCTATTTTTGACATACCCTTTAGAGAAAACCATTTCCATTCAAAGGGGTATATTCATCTATAGTGTATAGGGCCACATAGTCTAATATCACTCACTATATGAACCATAATGTGAACCCTTATATCATAAAATTTTTACGAGAAAAACATTTTCAATTCACATAATATGATAATAATTTATCTTTCCATAGTAGGAAATTTCATCAGATCTATAACTTTTCTCGATATAGCTTTGAAGAAGAAACAAATCTTGGTTAATGTATGAAGGGTTTTATTGGAAATAACGAAATTTAAATCTATAGTAATTAGTTCTTGTATAAAAATATGACATTCATGTTATTTTAGACACTTTATCTTCAAATCGTTTATTGAACCAATATTCTTGATATTCGATGAATACCCATATGGATCCTTTAAGTTATTCAAGAAGTTGAAACACTGATATCTCTCTTACCTGGAAAGAGTGTAAGATAGTATAGGAAGAAGATTTCATTTTCACCCTTTAGAGCCACTAACTCTTCTCATATTCCAATGTGAACCATCTCCAACCTATCCTTAATTCCATCCTTTATTTCGGTGCATTTAGAAACTTATTTATGAAACTATCACAATTTTTTTTTCAAAATTAATAACATCAAGAAAATGTCAGGTGTACAAAAAATTATAGAATAATAAGTAAAAAAACTGATCATATTTTCAAACCAGTTTTCATAAGGTTTTTCTGAAATGTTTTACAAAAATTAGCGTCTGTATCATTTACTTTCTCAAACAGTTGATCAACTATTATGGGAGGCGGTGTTGTAAGTTCTTATGAACTTCCATAAAATGATGTCAACTAATATTGGTAATTACCCTATTTGGGTATAAATCTAAAATATTCTATAAACATAATATTTGATGAATGATTCAACCTAATTGAATGTTAACCTTTTTGACTAACAAGACACAGTTAATTTGATGCTATATCCTAGAAAATTTCCATAACCTAGAATGTAATTTATCATCCCTCAAAACATAGATCACAACATGAAATATTTATTTATGTAAGAATCATAAAACATAACCTCTAAATCATCCCCACCAAAATACGATGCATGGTGTGTTGTGGTATAACTCAATGTGCCTCTTTTTATTTAAAATTTACATCAATTTAAGTAAAATCAACAAGTGAGATACTGAAAACTAAGAAAACGTATTATTATTGTTTTTATATTTTAGGAAAAATATCCATAATTCATTTGTGATGTTTAGGATTCAATTTCACCTCAATAAGACCCATGGTGTGACCAGTATGACTCAAAGTGTTTCTTTTTATTTAAAATTGATATTTATTTGTGTAAAAAGAACAAGTGACATAATAAAAACTAAGAAACCAAATTCATATTATTTTTATACTTAATTAAAATTATAAATTAGTCATTTTTGACATGTAGGAATCAACCATACATTAATACGATGCACGTTATTTCCAGTACAACACAACGTGTCTCTTATTATTTTAAATTGATATGAATTTAAGTAAAAACAAAAAATGACATACTAAAAAGCAAGAAAACACATTTTTATAGATTTTATATTTTAGGAAAATGATATATTAGTCATTTATGATTTGAATGGATCAATATCATCTCAATATGACACACAGTATGATAGGAATCCCACAAAGTGTCTCTTTTAATTTAAAATTAACATTATGTTAAATTAATTCAATAAGTGGCCTATTGAAAATTGAGCAAACACATTCATATTGTTTTGATATTTTATGAAAATGATTTATTAGTTATTTTTGATGTATATGGATCAACCAAACCTCAATAGGATTCATGATGTGGCTTGTATAACTCAATGTGTGTATTTTTATTTAATATTGACATAAATTTATGTTAAAAAACAAGTGACATATTGAAAACTGATAAAATACATTCAGATTGTTTTGATACTTTAGGATAATTATTCATGAGTAATTTGTGACATGTAGGAGTTAACCAAACCAAAATCTTATTCATGGTTTGATCGGTATGACTAAAAGTGTCTCTTATCAGTTTAAAATTTACATTTTTGTTCAAAACGTGTCAATCACTAAAAACCAAGAAAACATGCTCTGATTTTCTTGATAACTAGGTAAAATGATTCATAAGTCATTAATTATGTGAATGAAGTAGTTTCATATCAAACTGACTCACGATATGACCAGTATGACTCTAAATGCATGTTTCCAAATTGAAATGATATTTTAGTAAAAAAACAAAATGGACATACTGAAAATGAAGAAAATGAATTCATATTGTTTTGATATTTTATAAAAACAATCCATTAATAATTTGTGACTGGTAGGAATTATCTACACCTCAATATGACACATGGTGTGGCCAGTATAACTCTAAATGTTTCATTGTTTAAAATTATCATTAATTTTATTAAAAGACAATATGACATACTCAAAACAGAGAAAACACATTCGGATTATGTTGATATTTTAGTAAAATTATCCATAACTCATTTCAACGTATAGGAATCAACCTCGTCTCAGTAGGACACATGATATGACTGGTATGACTCCAAATGTTTCATTTATATTAAATATGGACATTATATTAATGTGCTATTTCATATTAATTTTTAATTTTTTTATTTATAGTATTAATAAATTATTTTTTTTATATAGGTGGAATCTTTTTCTCAGGTTGAGTTGATATTTTAGGAAACTGCTACCTTGGGCAGACATTTTGAGAGGGGATCATGGGAATCAAAATATGAAATATTAATGTTTAAGAATGTTTCTTAGACAATTATTCATGAAATTATATAAAAATTTTGTTGGATATGTAAATAGTAGTGTTTTTTTCTAAATACCATTGGTGGACATTTTTATAATAATGATATCAATTAAATGTATATATCAAGTTTGCTTCTGGGTGTGTTGTTTAAACTAAAAATTTTCATCTGGGTGTGTTGTTATATAAAATGAACACTACAGGCGGATAGGCCTTTATCAGTGCTAAAAAATCATTGATAAAGTATCCCTTTATCATATCTCTGATTAACAATGATTTTTTAGCACTGTTTAAAGGCCATTTTTAATGTTGTGAATGGGTATATGGGTATTAGTGTTTACCTCGCATCCATCTTGTTTGGTACTCCCTATAATTTTATATATATATATATAGTTATATTTATTCATAAATAAATTTAGGTACTTATATATTCAAAATATATATATATATATATTAATAGATATAGTTAGTTATATTTATCTATTTATATTAAAAACTACTTATCTATATATATATATTTATTTATTTATCCTTATATTTATTCGTAAATTAAAATATGTTTTTAAGATTATTTTTAAATACATTTATAAAATATATTTGTGTGTGTGTGTAAATAAATAAATAAATACATTTATAAAAAAAAACACACACACACACACACATATATATATATATTATGTGTATCTAATCTATAAGTATAATTATATATATTTAGGTATATTCACACATATTATATAATCAAATGAATATTCATATGTTAGAATATATAGATAATATATATCAGTTTGTTAATATAGACAGTCACACACACACACACATATATATATATATATATATATATATATATATATATCACTACTATAAAATTAGGTTATAGCTGTGGTTTGGAACCGTGGCTATTAGCCCACAAACCGTGGCTATAGGTTATAGCCACGGTTCATTGAATTGTGGCTGGTACTGTAGTGGATATAGGGCCAAACCAATAGCCACAGTTTCGAAATGTGGCTATAGCCCTATAGCCACGGTTTCGAACCGTTCCTATAGCCCTATAGCCACGGTTTCAAATTTGACTATAGACCTATAGGCACGGTTTCAAACCATGGATATAAACCTATATACATAGTTTCAAACCATGGATATAGCCCTATATCCAAGGTTTCATACCATGACTATAGGTTTGGCCCTATAACCACAACAATACCAGCCACGGTTCAATGAACCGTTGATAAAACCCTTCCCATTTCATAAAAAATACCAACCCCCTAGACAACAGCCACCCCCACCCTACACACACACATACCTTGCACCCCTTGCACCCCCCTTGAATACCCCTTGCACCCACTACTGGACCCCCTTTGACAGCAGCCCCCCCAAACCCATTGTTGGACCCCCTGGACAATAACCCCCCCTCCTGGTCACCCTAGATAGAAGGCCCCCCCTCTACTGGACCACCTAGAGAGCAGCCCCCCCCCACCCCCCTATTGGACCCCTAGACAAAATCCCCACTGCTAGACCCCCCTGGAGAGCATCCCCCCCATATGGACCCCCTTGCACCACCCCTACTGGACCCCCCCCCCCCTTGAACCCATGCTGGACACCGACCCCCTGGAAACCCCCCCCCCCCCCCCCACACACACACATCCCTTTCACCCCTTGCACACCCCCTTACACCCCCCTTGCACCCCCAGTTGGACCCACTTGGACAACTGCCCCAGCCCACCTGCACAACACCCCCCCACATGACACCCCCCTACTGGACCCCCATAGACAGCAGTAGCCCCTAACAAGACCCCTCTGGACAACACCCCCCCAGCTGCACCCCCATTGCACCACCCCTGCTGGACACCCCCCCCCCCCTTGAACCTCTGCTGGACACCCCCCCCCCTTGCACCCCCTAGACAGCAGCCCCCCCCCCCACATACAGACATCCCTTGCTCCCCTTGCACCCCCCTTCCACACCCCTTTCCCCTACTAGACCCCCTGGATAGTAGCCCCCACCCCCTGTTACACCACCCTAGATAACATCCCCCCCCCAATGGACCCCCTGGGCAGCCCCCCCCCCCCCCCTGCTGGACCCCCCTGGACATTAGCAGCCCCCTACTGGACCCCCTGGACAGCAGCAACCCCATGCTGAAACCCCATGATAGCAACCCCCCTGGACAACCCCCCCCCCCCACTATTGGATCCCCCTGGACGGCAGCCCCCCCCCCCCCCCCCGCCAGCTGGACCCCCCCTTGCACCACCCCTGCTAGACACCCCCTTGGCATGGCTACAGCCCCCCCCCCCCCCCCCCCGACACAGAGATATCCCTTTCACCCCATGAACACACAACCTTACACGCCCTTGCACACCCCTTTCGCCCCTGCTGGACCCCCTAGATAGCAGCCTCCTTTGGACCGCAGCCCCACCCCCTGGACAGCAGCCCCCCGATGGACCCCACTGGACCTCGCATGACACCCCCCCCCACTAGACCCCCCTGGACAGCAGCCCCCTTGTTGGACCCTCTGTATAGCAGCCCCCCTGTTGGACCTCCCTGTACAGCCCCCCCTTTGGACCTCCCTAGACAGAAGCCCCCCTACTGGACCCCCTGGACAGCCCCCCCCCCCCCCTTATTGGATTGCAGCCCCCCCTACACATCTATTGCACATGTCCTACGTGATCCTTAGTTAGGCATATTGACCAAGAAGGTGAGCGTCATGATTTTCCCTTAGATATACCTACCAAATCATAAGCTGTAGAGGATTCATTACCTGGTGTTGAGAGAGTTGTTTCCCCAATTCCTTCAGAATTTGTATCCATTGAATATTTACAATATTTCATAGATAGACTTATTTTATATTTCAGTGGAATTTTGAGTTATTATGAACCTCCTAATTTTGAATCTACATCTAGTGCTTCACCTCCCTCGACTTTAGTTGATGTTGATTTGATATAGTCTATAGTCAAATAATATCTCCATGTTTTTATAGGTTATGTGCATTCTTCTCATCAGGATTAATTGAGGCGGATTCTATAGAATGGGTTTTCAAGGAATAGGATGGCCAGTTGAAAGGGATAACAACTCTACTCAAGCTATTCATGGTGGTGAAGATTTCTGTAGTAGTATGGATAGATGATGAAATATTATTATAAACGTTTTCAATATTATAAATCCTTTCCTATATGTATCCAGTACTCTAGTGGCTACCGGCTGAAATTCAAAAGTGAAACAGTAAATTGAACATCAAATTCTACACCGCTATAGTGGTCAAAGTTGATATAATTACCGAAAAATTGGAATGGGTCCTTCATCCCCCGGTCCCCTGGAGCAGTGGCGTGTTTCCCCCATAAACCCCCAATGACCTCCCTTCGGAGCTCGACCCACGACAGTTGTAGGCCACTAGCCTTTGGCCTAACCGGATCAGGCTACACCAATCCAACAATCTCCCTTATTGCATCCCATGATGAGAAAGTGGTTAAGAGTGCCCTTTTTCTCTAAATCATGATAGTGTGGCTGGTCTTGATGGGTTCATGAATTAATTATTTATGTTCTACTAGGACATAGTTTGTGATGAGCTCCTTAATGTTATGAGGGAGTTCTTTAACCATTCCTCAGTGTCCTATGGAATCAACACCAATTTTATTTCCATGGTCCCAAAGAAAGTAAATATTGTGTGGATAACCCCCATGGACACCCCACCTGCACCCTGCCACCTGCCCTACAGACCCCCTCCCCCTGAACCCCCTGGGTAGCCCATTAACACCCCCTAGACAGCCTCTCCTAGAAAACCCACATGTACCCTCCCCCTTCCCTACAAAACCCTCGACACCCCCCAGACATCCCTTAGACACCCCCCATACAACCCCTCTTAGACAACCCACCTGCACCCTCCCCCTTCCCTACAAACCCCCAGACACCGCCCCCCCTTGGAAAGCCCTAAGACACCCCACCTAGAGAGCCCCTCCTAGAAATTTCTATATCCATTAGTACATTCACTTTATTATGAATTAATTATAAATGAAAAATGCCTTGAAACATTTCAAAAAATAGTCTTTATCTGGCTTAGTATAAATAATAGACTTCCACCACTTATAACTCGGACCCTCTAGTAATATGGTTACAAAAACAACCTTAAGAGACTTATAAATCTAAAGCTGGATAAAAATATCTTCAACCTTCATTACCAAAACTAATTCATCCTAAAAAAATTTTTACCCAGAAATTATTGTTGGGCTACCATCAAGATTCTGGGGTTCCAAGGTGTGCCTTCACAATCGATTTATTCAATGCATTTTAATCATTTAGGTGGGAATTCTTATGGGATTCTTCGGTTCTACTCAGCTTTCCAGCTAGGTTCTCATCTTAGGTTAAAAGATGCGTCTCTACCCAAATGTTCTCTGTGAAGATTAATGGCAGTTTACTTGGCCACTTTTCGGGGAAAAAGGGATCAGAAAAGGGGATCCTCTTTAACCTTTCCTTTTTGTGATTTGCATGGAGTTTTTCTCATGCATCAAAGAATGCACGAGGCTGGGGATGGTGTGATGGTTGGTACGGGCTGGAGTGGCTGGTGCGGGTGGGAAGGCTGGCGACATGGGAATGGTAGGGGGCTGTTGCGGGCTAGAATAGGTGGCAGGGGGGTTGGTGTGAGCTGGATTGGAGGTGGCTTGGGGCTCTTGGGCATGTGGCAGGGGAAGGTGCGGGCTCGGATGTTGGAGGTCGGGGGATGGTGAGGGATGGAACTGGTGGATGGGTTTTTTTTTGTAGGTGGTAGAGCTTTGGAATGAGTGTTTTGCAAGAGGCTGGGGGGTGGTGGCTGGTGTGGTGGCTAGTGCGGGTTGGATTGCAGGTGGTTGGGGGCTGGTGAAGGATCGAATGCAGGTGGAATGGGGATGAAATGCTGGTGGAAGGGGGATGGTTACAGGTGTAGGGGGATGATGCATGATGATTTGAAGGTGGTAGGGGGGTTGTTGTGGGCTGGAATGCGGGTGGCAGCGAGATAAAATGAAGGTGGAAGGGGGATTGTGTGGGCTAGATGTGGCTGAAGTAGGGCCAAATAACAGCATTACTGCGGCCTGACCGCAGAGTGACTACGGAATGACTATAGTGTGACCATGACATGACCACGGGGTGACCTCTGCATGACTGAGGTGTGTTGGATCAGTCAAGTGACATTCACGGGCCAACATATTTCGACTGGGAGCGATGGCAGTGGGAAGAGATGGGGAATCATTCTGGTTGTCGCCCAGGTAGTAGAAAATCTGATTAGTTAGTCTCAACATTGATCAAAAAACTCAAGGAATACTATCAATGTGAACCACTACAGTGTGTCATCCTTGAGCATCGCCAAATCACGGCATTACAGCGGTGTGACTGCGGTGTGACCGCGGCTTGACCATTGTGTGACCGCGGCGTGTTGGCCGGGTCCAACAACATCTGTGGGGTAGTATCTTCCAGCCAGGAGTGAAGGGAGCGGGAGGAGGCAGGGCAACATTCTGGTCATCACCCCACCGGAAGAAATTGTGATTAGTTAGTCTCAAGATTGATCACATGACTCATGGAATACAATCACTGTGAACTGTTGTGGGGTGTCATCCTGGAGCGGGGCCAAATCACGGTGTGACCGAGGTGTGAACGCGACATGAGCATGGAGTGACCGCGGTGTGTTGTCCCAGTCCAACAACATCCATAGGGCAGCATCTTTCGGCCAGGAGAGAAGGGAGCAGAAGGTGGCAGGGAAACATTCCAGTCGTCGCCCCATCGGCAGAAATTGTGATTAGTCATTCTCAACATTGATCACAAGACTCATGGAATACTATCACTGTGAACCGACATAGGGTTTCATTATAGAGAAGGTCCAATTCATGGTATTACTACGGTGTGACCGTGGCTTGACTACAACATGACCGCATCATGACTACGGCGTGACCGCGGCGTGACAGCGGAGTGACCGCGGCGTGACCGCGGCGTGACCGTGGCGTGTTGGCCCGGTCTAATGAAGTCTGTGGGGAAATATCTTCTAGCTAAGAGTGAAGGGAGAGGGAGGAGGTGGGGCAGCATTCCGACCATCGCCCCACTGAAAAATTATAGAACCGATAAACTATTTAATATGCTATAACAAGGGATCACCAGAGATGGTTATAGCGAGCAGCACAGTGATGTAATGTCTAAAGGTCAACAAAACGAAGGAAAATAATCATACACCCTAGACAACCCATTTAAAAATTCATTCACTTTTCCTAAACATGGAAATTTTATTTATAATATTCAAAGCGTGAAAAGAAAAGTGTCATGGTTAATACATATGCGTACTCGGGAAATTTCATTTGAGTTAAACGAGTATGATAATCCAATTTATATTATTCAAAGAAAACAAAAACTAACTTTCCACAAAACAAACACCAACAAGAGGCATATGAAATACTCAAAACAAATCTAAACATGATACAAATAATTATCAATACTCTTTGGTTTAGAAGACACTGCACCTCCATTGGAGGGGTTTTATTATAAAATAATGGCATTGCTTTATCACACAATTCATTTTATTATATTTAACATTTATTCTAAAACTCATTTAGCACAAATCAAATGCAAAAATTTAAGCAACTAGATCAACATTACTATAACTGAGAGTTTTCACATATAGTGGACCTCTGTTGGAGGGGTTTAATTATAAATAGATGACTTTATTTATCAAATGAAAAAATTGTATTAAATAACACATATTCAAGATATGAAATTCAATATAATTAAGCAGAATTAAGAATGAAGCAAAATTCAACATAAAGAATTCTTGAATTAAAGTGGATAGAAGTGGGATCCTACCTCAAGGTGGAGGCAAACAATCCACTTTAGCTCTTGGAGAATTCTAACTAAATGTTTTTTCTCCCCCACTGGGTATATGAACCTTCACACACATGCAAGGACACTTATCCCCAATGCACAGACCCACATGGCCATGAGCATGTGCAAGGGGATCCTTGCACATGTGCTTATATGCATATACCAGTCTCCACTCACCTGTGTATGAATTTATTTATATACATGGGCACAAATATCCCCATACATGAATAATCACTACCATGGTTGACTATACATGTAACAGGGGAACCCACATACATATACTTTCTTAACTATGCACACACAGGCATATAACCCAAAACATGTTAACTCAAAACCAACGAGTAGGGATCAACACACTACAAAAAGGATATTAGGAACATTAAAACCCATAAAGGATTCTACATAACTAGTGAGAAACCAACCAACAACATTAAATCCATACCTCGATTTGGAGATCCAAATCCACCCGAACCCACACAAAATGATCCAACTCCCAACTGAAAACATAATATGGAGTCAAAAACACTAAAATCCCTAAATACATGGGGTGAGAGTAAATATTAAATAGTATGCATTATATAAAAATTTATAATTTAATAAAAAATCGTTACCCATTCAATGGCCATCTGCCCCTTCCCCTACCCCCCTCCACCCTGCCCCCTCCACCCACCACCTGCCCCCTGCCCCCTGCCCCCTGCTCTTCAGACCACACCGCTGCCCCCTGTCCCCTTCCCCTGCCCCCCTCCACCCTCCCCCTACCCCTTCCCCATTCTCCCTAGCCCCTACCATGGAGACCTGCCCCCTGCCCCCCTCCAACTTGCCCCCTGCCCCCTTCCCCAACCCCCTCCACCTAGCCCCCTAGCCTACACAGCCCCCTGCATAGCCCCGCAATCCCCTATCCTGCACCAGTTCCCCTAGCATGCACCACACCAAGCCTGCACTATCCCCATATCCTGGACACCCCCCTGTGAGTCAAAAAAATCATTGGAGATGCTCGTGGTGTCTCAAATGAGAGGATTATGGATTTAAATGGAAAAAATGAAATAATTTCAACCAAGATATATAAGAATAAACTACCAAAATAGGATGCTTTAATATATTCTCACATTCATAAGCATGGGCTTTGTTTTGTTGTTAGTTCTCTGCATAGCATGCATCCCTATCCACAGACACAGCCTGTCATGATAAAGCATACACACAAGAAATCCAGTTTCTGTGAAGACATTGAGAAAAATAAAACCTCATAAATATATATTCGGAATGAGTTGTACAAATAAAAGAATTAGAAGAATTCTCGGGGAGGAAGCCGCTTCAAAAGGACAAACATCATTTGAGAAATAATATTGGAAAAATGAGGACCAATGGCAATGTATTCAAAAAGATTGTTCTAAAAGGAATAGAATAGTGGTTATCAAACTAAAGGAGAAAAATTATAATTTCGTTGAAATTTATTGTAATTACATCCCAATGTTATCAAGGATTATGATTCTTATTTGTGACTTATAGGCATCCTCAAATACCTGAAAATAACAGGTGAAAAAAATGACTAAAAGTATCCAGTATAAAAGTTGATAAATAAATAATAATATACAAATGGATGGATGTGTGTACCATATGTGAATCTATTAATTAATTTGAAATGTTGTTTTTAGGGGGATAGAAGGATTGGCACTTGTAGGGGGATCTGATCTCCATTATACAGTGAACATCTATTTTTCTGAGGCTAGGGAGGCTGTGGAATTTATTTGTAGCAAGAAGGTGAAGGACGTTCAATAACCACATGAGGTTTTATCCTACTCAGACCCCCCTACCCCACCACCCTGCACAACCCCCCTGCAGACCCCCTTTCCCCCTGCTGACCCTCTTGGAAATCCCCCTCCACTTGCTTGTCCCCCCATGTAGGGTCTTTTATATTGGTTGTTTTAATGCGGAACCATTGATTCTAGATCATCCTTGTCCATTTTTATTGTTGGTATGATTTATTTCTACTCATAGTGGTTGACCTGTGTATTGATAACTGTCCATTGCATGATCATTATAAGGGAAATCGGGTGAGGGCGATAGTAGTCATTTCATCAGAATAGAGGTATGAAATTTACATTTTTGGCTGATCATGGGTTTTAGTAGAATCATGGGAACTTATTCTACCCCTACACCTTTTATCAATGGTTGGGTAACCTCACCAATCAAACCCATTTCTTTGAATTCCATAAGATAATTTGAATAAATATTTGAGTGTTTCTTTATGTTTATGAATACTAATATGCCCTATGTTACTCATTATATCATTTTTTAAGGATACGAAATTCTTAATGGGTTGACCATTCCCTGAAGTTTATGACCAATGATACTCATCCACTATATGCTAGTCACTTGAGGTATTTTATGTGCATCACCTAATGAACATGCGGCTCATCACCCAAGGAATTCCATGCTCATCGCATGAGGAAGGATGGGATTATGATGCGTTAGGAAAGGTGAATCATCATATTCATACCACATAATAAATCTTATAATTTTCAATAATGCAAGTTCTGAAATATCTATAAGTATAAGATCACATCACTAGTAAAATGGATACCCATGACTTCAATAGAATTATTTCCCATGTTTTAACCAATGATTCAGATTCCTAAAACATGGTTACTCACACTTCATTGATACATATTCTTACTGAAACAATATTCTATTAAAAATTAAAATCATTTCATCTTTAAGGGATATAATTATGAGGGAGAGTGCTCCTTGGTTCTCAAATATTTATTAGTATAATCCTATGAATCATTAATATAAGTATAATAAATTTGTTAATAATTATTTTTAGGTTTCCTACAAAATATATGTGCACATTATCAATGGATATATTAATATTATTCCTTGAAAAAGATAGTGGTTATTAGAAAATATTTTTTAAAAACAATAAATCAATTATGGAAACAAGTTTTTAAAACAATAAGGAAATTATAGATTTAAAATTATAGGTTTAGGCAGAGGGAACCAACCTCAACATCAAGACCCATTGGTTTTGACAATGACAACTAGAATCTTCCTTTTAGCTACTTGCACGTGTATGAAAATTCACATATATATAAGGACACATATCCCCTATGTACTTATTTTCATGGAAAAATAAGCATAAGGGGGTTGTTAAATATATGTTTATACATGAATCTACACCTTTACACATACACATATATGCATTTTTCATATGATTTTGATTGGTATCGAATATTCTGAAACATGTTCTTCTATTTTTGGAAACATTCTAGGAATATAAAAAAAGAAAACTTTTATCACCCTACTCATGAGACTTATCTATATAGGGAATCTCATATTCATGGAAAAAAATCTTGGATGGTGTAATTACCCTAATAACTATCAATAAAATCCATTCATCCTAAAACCTTAGTGTAATTTGTTCTTATAAGGCCCTAAAATTCGAAATTTTAGAGTATTTATCATGTTACCATTGTTATAATTGTAACATTCTAATATTTAGACATTCTGACAAGAAAATATGTTTAATCCACTATTCCTATGGAAATTTAAATAGAAATTTGTAACAAAGGTATAAATGATTGAGAGGATAAAATATTCCATTCATTGAAAAAAATATGGTGGAGTATCCACATCCTAGAGTCTCTTTTGACCTTATTAGGAAATGAACTGGAAATGATGTGACTATAGTGAAATTCTACCTACCTGATTCAATAGATCTGCTAATTTCTGAAAAATGGTGTTAAGTGCCTACTTGAGATTGGTTATATGACTAGCTCCATCTTTTGATAGAGTATGAATTTTTATAAAAAAGCTGTTTAGCTCTTGAATTTTATATTTTATGGATTCTAGAACACTGTTTTTTTATGATAGTTGTTCCATTATTTTGTCTATGTGAGCCACATATTCATGCATCTTTATAGTCTATATACAAATAAAATCATGAAGTTTCACTTACTATATAGTTATGAGATTTAAATTAGTAGTTTTATCATTTAAATATAGTTTATGGTGGATAGAAAAATAAACTTGATGAGATCATATTCATTGGTGGATAAATCCTCTCAATAAATGAGAACATTATGAACAAGAATGTGTCGGTGTCGATAATAAAACACCCCAACACCTAGGCCAAGGAACATTGTTGAAGGTTTTCATCTCTATTAGAAATTTTCTCAAAAAGAATATTTATGAGGATAGTTTATACCATGAACAAAGCCCACTATCATTAAACCTGATGCTAGATGTCAAAATTGGGAACCAGATTCTTGTTCACCTTCATCTATAGGTATATAATATAGAATTTTATTTTTCATGGACATATCATCATTAAATTGTGTCATAGTTGTAAGAAAGTCCTCAATCATTGCCTCCTGTTTATCTATAGGGATTGAAATTTGTAGTTTAGCATTGATCAGATGAATACCTAACACTGTTCTACTGGGGAAAATGTAATTAGGTCTTCCAACACTAGTAGTCAAACATGTGGAGTCTTCACCAATCTCAAAAAAATATATCATGAGGACGAAACTCCCTCAAAATTATTAGAATGATGGGATATAATTCTTTCCCCCCCAATAAATTATATAGATAGTATGACATGAAATGATCTTTGAGAATCCAATTTTTTATACAACCATCAAACTTGTTTGCCCAACACCCCATCGGTATCGTATTCAAACCAAAACATGGAATAACCCAATGAAAATTTATTTGGACCATTCTCAAGATGTAATGAAATTTCTCTGTCAGAATCCCCATGTATCATCATCGACCACATTTCATAAAGGAAAAATGGGTTATATTATCTCTGAATATTGATTAGAGGTAAATATGTAACCTGTTTTAAACGACCAAATTATTGAGAGAACCTATAAGGATCTAAAGGATCTAAAATGGTTACTTTATCTATAAAATCGTCCAAAATCCCATCTCACAACAAGATAATGTATGAAATTTATTCTAAATTCCCTCTATCATTATCTACCACTGCACCAAAACTTGTGGAATAAGGAATGAACCCAAAATGGGAAACATCATTTAATAAATAAATAGGACCACTGAGTCATTAATTGAAAAAGAACAAGACCATGTTCTATAGCTTCGATGTTCACTCCAGATCGAGTATTAGTTTTAGATTCAAGAAAGAACATAATAAATCAAAGAAAATTTCAAATACCTTGATGATAGGGTGTGGGGGTGTCTACCTCGGCATCCGGGGTGTTGGGGGTTGTGGGGGAGAGCCGTCGGGAATAAAGGGAGGAGGTGGGGAGGCCGCTCAAAGTAGCCTTACTGGAGGAGGAAGATCGTGGTGAGGAGGGTCGCGCTGAGGAGGTGTCGTGGGTATTGAGGGTTGTTGGCGAGGTGGCGTTTGGGAGGAGGCATTGGGGAGGGGTAGGGAAGGAAGAGAGGATGTGGGGAGGCTACTCGGAGCAACTTCTCTGGACGAGGAGGGTCGTGGTGACAAGTCGTTGGGGTGGGCATCAGGATTTTGAGGGGTTTTGTGGAGGATGGATCGAGTGGAAGGAAGAAGAAATGAATGGGTCAGGGTATTCAGCCATGGAGTCGTGGCTCATTGTGGGGGTGTAGCAATGGATTTTTTAATCTGTGGCTTTATAGGCGTGGCTATAGCTCAATTTCTAGTATTATATATCTATATATATAAACACACACACACATTATATAAGAATATATGTATTCATATATATGTGTTTGAAATAAAACTGAAATTTATTTTCATTTAGATAAGTCTTATATATTGAGAAATATATTTTATTTGTATACATGTTTAATTATTTATTTATAAAAATAAATTTTTATGTCTGAATATAAAAAAAATTATGTATATATTATTTTAAATTGGATATAAATATCATTAAATTATAAAAAATGATAAAAATTAAAATCCAAAATAATAATATGAATTTAATACTTATGAATAAATTCAGTCCCCATTGAAATATGGAAAAAAGTCCCTCTTAAATGAGGCTGAAATTCCATAGAATGTTAATCAAAATTGGGTATCCTAACTAAAAACTCAGTTTTATAGGGATTTTGGGTCTTTTTTTGCATAAAATTTTTTAATAGAGGGTTGTCTTATGTTACCAGTATGTACAGCTAGTCGTAATATTCAATTTGATATGTAGTAGATCTCAAATGGTCACCCGAATGAAAATATATTTTCGATTGATGTTTGAGTTACGTTTTCAATTTATTTTAGATCATTTATTAATTTTTTTTATCTTCAAATTTTTATTAAATGATTATTACTTGATAATAATTATTAAATTATTAATTAATAATATTTTAATGTATTTTATATGCCATATTTACTAAACATATTTTATATTAGGTGTAATTGTATATCTATATTATCTAAAAAATATTTAAACAATATTTATTATATTTATATCAATATCAATATATTTATATATATAAATATATTATATTTTATAATAATTTTATATTTATGGTTTTTTTAAATTTTTTTTGTGAACATTATTATTAGAATAGGTTGGGAAAAATCCAATATTAAGAAAAGAAAAATCCCTTTTAAGCTGGATTGAGATAGAACCCAATGCATGACAGAATCCCCAAACACAACATGCCCAAAAAAAAGACATGGAAATTGTAAATTTAAGTAAATATAATTACCTCAAATTAAAATCCATATATCCTGAGATACTAAGTTAGAGAATCCTATAATTATATTTTTTTTAAATCCCCCAAGCTATCTATCCCTCTATTTGAACACCAACCTAGACCCCAAACCATAACTTCCATTGCGAACTATGGGGAAGATCATCATGGTGGACGAATCTGCTTATAATGGAGACGATCTGCCTGCAAAATCACCATCCCCAACTACAACGGGTTCTTCCTCCCATGTCATCGACCCATTCCTCGAGTAAGGTTTGACCCTCGTTATTATCCCTCACCATCGCACCTAGGATTGAGTCTTTCCTTTAGTCACCATGATGACTAGAGGCCTTCTTTTTCCACTAGCCCTGGCGCTTTCCTACCATCCCCCACCACCGAGAAGGAGTTAAGATCATGCCATTGACCCCTACGTTATGTTTACATTAATTTTTTTTATCTTCAGGTATTTGAAATTAATATATATTCATATTGTTTCAATTATTTAGAAAAATGTTCCATAAGTCATTTTTGAAGTGTAGGAATCTGCCCCACCTCAATCTGATGCATGGGGTGAGCGGTATGACTCCACTACTGTAGATATGGCCATTAACTACTCGTAAAACGGGAATTTACAGTGTTAAAAGGCATTATTATACCCAGAGCAATTAAAAGGGGTCATTTTAATCATCTCTAAAAAACCCGCTAATAAAGGACCCTTTTATCAGTGCTAAAAAATCACTGATTAAACGGACCATTATCGATTCTTTTTTAGTGCAGATAAAAGTCATAAAAATATATTTTTTTCTATAAATTGGAGGCTAGGACCTCCCCCATTTTACTGTGCTCGATCCCCATTTTAATAGTGATGGTCTAGCCTCATACCCCTTCAATGTCTTGGAATCCCCCCACCATTTAATAGTACCGGGGACCTACATTTCCCACCAGCACACACCCCTTAGTTGGGTTTCAAAACTAAGACCCCCCTCATAATCTCGCTTATTTTATAGTCCCATAGGTAATTTAATTTTGTATTTTATGAAACATCTATATATTTATATTTATTTCCTAATATTCTTTATCCATATATTTATAGATATAGATTTATATATATTTATATACATATGTAAAATATGTGTTTGTGTGTGTGTTTGTGTGTTTATAAATATATACATATATATATATATATTTACATATGCGTGTTCATTTATAAATATAATTTTACATATTATTATTTAGTTAAATATATTATATGTTAATACTTATATACGTATATTATAATATGTAGATTAATATATATCAGTTTGTCAATGCTCACAAAAATATATTTATATACATACATACATTATATATACACTAATTGTATATATATATATATATATATTTATTTTAAATAAAATGGATATTATTTTTTTTAGATAAGGTTTATATATTTAGAAATATACTTTATATGTAAATATGATTACATATATATTTATAAAATTAAATTTTTATGTGTGAATATATACAAAATATGTATATATTATTATATTTTTGATTATAAATAAAACTATATTATGAAAAATGATTATATTTCATAACTTTAATATCAATATGAATGTAATACATGTGAATAAATTAATTCCCATATGAAAACGGGGAGAAGACCCCACTTAAATGTGGCTAAAAATAGACTGAATGTTAAAAAATTAAGAAACACCGACTAAAAACCATGTTTTAAATCTCTTATAGGGACTTTTTGGGCCTCAGAAGACATAATAGGGGATTCCCCCATCATTAGTATGTAGATATTGGCACATGATTAGATTTTTATGTGGTAGAGATCAAATAGACACTCGAATCGAAAGTTATACCCTTTTGAAATCCGACTTTTGTTTCAATTTAATTTAGATGTTTTATTTATTTTTTTATTTTATGTGTCTTAAAATTGTTATTAAATGATAGTTACTCAATAATAACTTAGAATTTATTAAATTATAATATTACTTTAATTATTTTATAAACCATTTTCACTTATTGTCTTATTTTTTATGTGTAAATGTATATTTAGCAATAATGAAAACATATTTTAAAAAATATATATTATTTTGAAGGAAATATATTAATTTTTTTAATTAACATTTATCATTTCTACGAAAAAACACTGATAAATCCCCCTTTTATAAATTCTACTAAAAAAACACTGATAAAGGGAGTCCTGTTAATAGCCCTAAAAACATTGATAAAGAGGTACCTTTATCGGTGCTAAAAAACACTAATAAAGGGCTTACATTTAATATCATTTTTTAGCAATATTAAAAGAATCTTTTATTAGGATTTTTTAGCACTGATAAAGGTACCCCCTTTATCAACACATTTTTTAGAGTTGTTAATAGGTGGCCCTATGTAAAGTGGTTTTTGTTGTAGTGATCCAAGTGTGTCGTTTTATTAAAATATGGCCTTTTAAAAATATATTTTTTCATATTTATGTTTAATTTGTTTCTTTATAGTATTATTAAAAAAATTGCATTCTTATATAGGAGAATTATTTTTCTTGGGTTGGGGTGGTTTTTTAGCAACTAATTCAATGATTAGGATTTTCTGAGAGGGGGTCTAAGGTGCCATATACAATTAAACATTGATGTTTTTAAATGTCTATAGATAGTAAATCCACATGTAATTATACAAAATATTTTTTGAAATGAATATAATATGATTTTTAACTTTTTAATGTAATTTTATTTCAATTAAATTATGAATTTTCATACAGGTTCATTTCTATACAGGTCTATTTGGCGCAATGTGTTGTTATTCAAACATCACATTGCAATATTATGGTAATTATCAGCGTTAATGAAAAAAATGATAATGGGGTCCTCATTTTAATGACGCTGACGACGATAGTGTTTTTTAGCACCATTAAATCTCTCTACAAAGTGTTAATAGGTCTATCTGTGGTTGTAGAAAATCAATTTTCTTGTAGTGACAATGATATCTGTATACAGGAATAAAATGAAAAGGATTTGAAAACATTGTGGCTATAAAACTAATAAGTACACATTACATCACTAGATGAGGGAGGAGGTGAATTCATGATATAATGGGATTAAAACCATATATCACCATGTATTTCATGCTGGAGCGATGGCCATCTTTTTAAAAAACAAATAATTTTTTTTAAAATTATGAATATTAAAAACAAAATTCATATTTTCCATTAATAATTTAAAGAGTAAAAAACAAGTAAAAAACTATTGTTATTAATTATATATTCATCAAAAATACTCTTTCAATTTAAAAAATATCAATTTTTATTAAAAAATATAAAAAATCATTTTTTATTATGAAATTCAAATAAAAAATTTAAACGAAATAAGTTATTCACTTAAAAAATAAAAAAACAATTTCCTAATAATAAATTATAATATAAATTTCTAGTTGCGAAAAATAAATAAAAACACTCTTTTCCATATGAAGTAATAAAAAATATATATATTCCAAATTAAAAAATATTTTATAAAAAAAATATTTATCCCCTATAAAATTTAAAAAATATCCAAATTTTCATCTTTAAAAATTAATTAAAATTAATTATTTTATTTTAAAAATTAAAAATTAAATATCCCTTTTTTTTATGATGTATTTGGAAATTAAAAATGAATTTTCTTGTTGTATATTAAGTTAAATTAAAATTTAACTTTTTTTAAATGATCCCATTTTAAATTTAATATATCAAAAAATCCCTCTTTTCCTTTCAAAAAATGAAAAATATTAATTAGAAAACATAAACTTAAAAGTAAATATTCTACATTTTTTCCTTTAGAATTAATTTAGAAGAAAGGTTATCTATTTAATTTTAACAAGTGATATTTAAAAAAAAGTATTTTTAATTAAGGTAGATTTATTTTTAAATTTTCAAGGATTGATTTTATTTTACGGGAATTTTAGTTTTTAACATAAAATAAGAAAACTAAGATTTATTTAGTGAAAGTGGGATACTATATTTTCAATAAATAATGTTTTTTTCTATGATTTTTCAAAGGAAGTATTTTTTATTATTTTTTAAAAACGTAGTAATGAATTTTTTTCATTCACATTAATTTTTTTTAAAAAATATTTATCATTGAATTTTTTAACTGGAATAATTGGAGTTGATTTGTTGATATGGGATAATCAATATATTTTTACTAAATTGGGTCCCCGCATGTGTGAATGCTGTTCACAGAAGCCACAATGCTAGTAAAAAAATAATCAATTAGTTATTACATCAAAATTTTAAAATTACTTTTCTAAAAAAATAATAGTTTCATTAGTGATAGTAATATAAATTAAGTTTGATGGATATGAGAAATCATATATAATAGGAAATTAATATTACGTTTTTTGAAGAATTAGAAAATATTAAAAGGCAATTTTTGTATCCAAAATGATGATAAAAATAAAAAACTCACAAGGTAATTACATACATAAATTAGTTTCAATTACATGTTTAACATAAAAATAAAAAATGATGTCAATGTCGATGTTTATGAGGTTTATTTATGTCACATCAATGCATATGAATACATATCTACACCATAGGTCTTGGTGTGTGTGGAATCTGCATGCACAACTACATGTCTGTGAAAATGTTATTGGGACTTTATAACCTCAATAGTGGAGGTAAGGGTTTCCCTCATACACATATTTAACACACTAGACCCCCTCATAATTGATTAATGATAACCCAATAATCTCCCCTCACTACCACAAGGGCGACAAACAGAGAATATTTTTTGGTGAACGGGAAATTCAAAGTGCTCAAATACAACTCTAAAACAATCACAACTAAAAAGAATAGTTTTCCTTAAAAAACAACTATCATAGATAACAAAGTGTTGATAGTCAAGTCTCTATTAAAAGGGGGGCCTTTTATTAATGCTAAAAAATCGATGCTAAATTTCCCTTTTATCAGCACTAAAAAATCATCGATAAAAGTAAAAAAAATTATAGTTTTTTTTTTAAATTAGATGGTATTGACCACTTTTTAATAGCGATCTTTCAACGATGCTAGGAAGACCCGTAGGCGCGCACCACCACCTCCCATTTAGCAGTTCTATGCACGCATCCTCCACCCCTTAACAATGTTAGTCACCCCCTGCACCCACCTGCGCACCCCTGCCTCCACTTGGATTAGGACCCGAGACCTCTCTCTTGAGCGTCTGCACCATTACCACTCACCCATCTTGTTTGGTTCTCCCATTAATGATATATATATATATAGATATATTTAATCATATATATATATATATATATATATATTTAAAAGGTTGGGTCAGAAGCCTCATTTTATTATTAAAGAAAAGAAAAGTCCACTTTTAACTGGGTAGAGGGAGACCCATTACATAGCCCGAAGTCCCAGTGTCCATGTATCCCATTACATAGCCCGTAGGCCCAAAATTTTGGCCTAAGTACCATTTTGTGAATAGTAACCTGGCTGCTACAGTGCCCTGCCTCTGCTACAATACCCGCCGATAAACAGTAGCACACTCGCTACAGTACCCATCGATAAACAGTGCTGCTATAGTACCTGTAGCCCCATGGGATTTGAACCTACATTTTTCATGTAGGATAACGGGGTTCTTACCAGTAAGCCAAACCCCAAATACCTGTATGTGTATATAGTTATATATATATATATTCTGTTATATTTTTTTATCATCATATTTATCTATATATTAATATATATTTATAGGATTAATTTTAAATTCATATATAAAATATGTTTTGTGTGTGTGTATAAATAAATAAATAAAGAAATAGATATAAAAACATACAGACAGACACACACACACACAAATTAGTTTGTTAATATACACACACACACACTAATATATATATATATATAGGCTCACTCAAATTATATATGTATATAAATATTCATATATTTTTGTTTTAAATAAAATGGATATTAGTTTTTATTTAGATAACTCTTATATTTTGAGAATATATATTTAAATGTAAATATGTTTAAGTATTTATTTATAAAATTAACATTTTTTGTATTTCCATGGAAATTAATCTAGAACAAAATGATGTGCATTGACAGAAAGTTCGATTATGATGGATAAATAGTTTCATCATAAATTGCATCACCCTGAGGATAATTTCCACACCCTTCACGATTTCAATTATTTAGGTCATGATTTTCCATGATGGTTTGTTGTGATGAATTCCTATCTCAATTAACTATTTGTGGTGAGAATCTGTCGTAAAAAAACTTGTTGCAAAAGCCATTATTTTTAGTGGTATATAAATATTATAATAGAGTAATGCGGACTATATAAATAAATATACCAAAATAATATTTAAATTTATATATACGTATCATATAATATAATTTATAATAATATGTTTGTGTTTATATATATATGTGTTTGCATGCTATTATATATAATTATGTGTTATTATTAACAATATTTCCATTATTTATACAATAAAAAAATTTCAAAGTGATATTAAAAAATAAAAATATTTAATAATTGTTTTTTCTAGGATTTTCAAAGAAAATCCACACACCAATCAGCTAGCTGAAGCCCTGCTGCCCCGCACACAAGCTCTGTCTCCTCCTCAATTCTGCCGGCTCGACCACGATGACCAAAGTCAGTCGCAAAGCGTCCCCGCCTTGATTACACTTCGCCCCGCAATTGCCACCCGCCATGACCGCTCTCCACCCCGCCATGACCGCCCCGCACTCTACGACCACGCTCCGCCCCACACGTCAGCACATCCATATCCCGCATCACCCGCCTTCTGCCTCCACTAAGTCCCACCGGAGCGACCACACCGTGCTCTGCCCCGCACGCCTACACATCTACATCCCGCCTCAACGGCGTTCTGCCTCCGCCAAGAGCTCCTGGATTAGTGATCCTTCTGAAGATCCCCACAGTTGGGTACCCCAGGGGAGGAGTGATTTCCGGTGTAGGAGTTGTGGTGCATTCAGGGTCTCCTACCTTGGGTACCCCTATGTCCTGTTCCTAGGCTAATGGGACCGCTGGACACTACCCAACATAATAATAATCCACTTCAGTCGGAAACCCTAGGGTTCTCCATTGTCGGGGGTGGGGTAGGTTTCAGATATGCTTGCTTGGGTACCCCAGGGCGGAGATCCCCGGCGAAGGGGACGGTTGGACGGGGTCCCTCGTAGTCGGTTGGATGGGGTCCCTCGTAGTCCTCCTCTATTCTCCATCACGATAAGATCGATGCATTGTACCTCATAGTCAGATTCATCATGGGTTGTGGAACTCCAAATGGCTGATCCTTATTTTTTACCTTTTCTAAGGATGTTCTTCCAAAACCCGACTTGCACCGGGTTCCAATCCATTTCTGTGACATCTTTATCTTTATCGTCACACGATGAGGGGTTTCAGAGAAAGGGTAATTCGAGTGGGAGGGTTGCAGTTTTAAAACACACCCTCCACCCTTATATTGTACCATCATCATTTATTTTAGCAATACCCAAATCTTTTATTTATAAAAACAATTAATATGAGGAATTACCCAACCCTGTTTATTGAATGTTAATTAATTTATTAACCAAATATTAAAAATATAGTAATACTACCCAATTTATTTATCTGTTTTCAGTATTGTTCATATTAAATTTATAAATGAAATCTAAATTCCAATCTAATTAAATTAATTATTATTAACTGAATAACGATTTTTTTAAATGTTAATAAAATAGTAAAATTTATTTTCTTTCTATGATATCAATTGCTTTTTGATTTATAAATAAATTTTAAAATTAAAAATAATAGGTGTTTTTTTAATTAAGCCGGTTTGGGCAATTAAAATTGCGTTTTAAAATATAATATAAAATATCTAAAAATTGTGTTTTAATAAATAAATGGGCTGTAAATGCATTTGGGTTTGAAAAAATAAAACAAGTTAGGATTCGATTATCCCAAATTTAATGCATACTTGATGGGTCGACATCCCTAATGTTGGGTGATTTTTAATGAACATTTAACCCTAATTATCAAATTTGAAGATTTTAATGATTTTGATGAATTTTAATTTAATAATGTAGAATTGATTTTGAGAATATTTGACTCACCTCTAATATTTAATGTTTGTTTTAATTCAATAATCTAACATTGACTCGTATCACCATTTATACAACATTAAGAATATATATATATATATATATATATTCAATCAGTAGATTTTTTATCTAACCATTCAGAAATGGAAATATATTTTAGTAGTGATTACCCCCATGGGGTGGGAAAATATATGGTCAATGGATATAATATTCAGAAACAGAGTAAAATAGAACCATAGGGTTATACTAAAATGAGTATTGGTTAGTAAAAATTTTATCTGGTTAACTAATTTTTTGGTCTTGATTATTAATTCTAATAACAATAAACTGATAAAATAACTGAATTTATAATTTTTTATTTCATTATTAATTTAATATTTTAAATAAATTATAACAAATATTATAACAAAAAATTACATGTTTTTATAAATTTAAATTTGATTTCAAATAATTTGACTGTTAATGAAATTTAAGGATTTATATATAATTTAGGGTTTTTGTTCGACACCATTAGGGTAGATTTTTTTAAAATTTAATGTTTTTTTAGTATTCTTTCACAGATGATCAACCTTTGTACAAAGGTTTATCCACCCGATAAAAACAATGTTTATCTTAGAAGTAGTTCATAAAAAATTTTAAAATTTAATGATATATAATTTACATATGATATTTTATATTGTTAATTACTATATATATTAATTATATTATAAGTCATTCTACTAATTTTATTATTATTTATTATATTTAAAATTTAAAATTAATTATAAATTAAAATTATAAATGTTTATTTATAATTTTATTTTAAAATCATAATATCAATGTAAATTAACAATCTTTGTAAATTATATTAACTCTTGTTGAATATATTAATGATATTATCAGTTATTAATTTTCTTAATTATTTAACTAATTGTGAAAAATTATTTCATTAAACTAAAATGTCCCTTTTATATTGAAAACACAATCTTTGAGTCATATCAATCACATCATATGTCCAATTGACATGTATTCAATTCTTACACATCATAAATGAGTTATGTATCCACTACTAGAAAATCATCATTTAGCGGTGGTTATTTTTTTTTGATTTGGTGGCAGTTTAAACAGCCACTAAAGTTGATGTCGGATTCCATCATGTGACGGATCCTCCCATTCACTACCACGGATCGAATCAAGGGATGTGTTAGGTTTTATTAGCGCTAAGAAGAAAGATCCGATAAGGGGGGAGGCTTTATCACTGCTAGCTAAAAGGGATGATAATTCTTCCCTTTATATGTGCTAAAGAAAGGCTGATAAAGGTGTACCCTTTATCAGCACTTTCTTTATCAATGATAAAGAGGGCCATTTAAAAAAACAATCCTCATTCCCTAGATTTCAACCAATGGCAAAGTACATAATTATGGCAGAAAATATGAAATCCATCAATTATACCCCCAATGATTCCCAAAAGTAGCCAAAAAATGAACTGCTCGATTTCCCTCTCTCCAATAAAAGGGAAAAAACCAGAAGAGAACAAATGATCCAAATATCTGATGATGTCGATAATGGAACCATAAGCTTGGAGGCCACCAATATCCTCCTTCAGCGCGTTGATAAAAACTTCAAAATCAGATTTGACCATAACATCCTTTCAGACAAGAGACGAGAAGGGATGCATTAACTTCCAAATTACCATGGCCTCTGCCACATGAGGATACTAACCTGCAATGTCTGTAGAATGATGAGCCACAATAAGAGAGACAACGTGATCCCAAAGGATTGTCTAATGGAAAAAAAAACCATCCCTAGGGGTCGCTGCATCAGTATTATGTTTGAGAACACCCAATGGGGGGAGAGCCATCTGACAGGAAGGGAATGAACATGTGAAGGTGGACGAGCCTCCTCAATATCCAGCCACTGCGAGCCCCAGTTTTGAATCACTGAAGGCCAGACCTTGTCGTCTTTAACAATGATCTTGAAAATGAATGTGTTTTGGCGAAAACATATAATTCAAACAGAATTCTATTATTATTGATGATATTTTTTTAAATAAAAAATATTATTAATTTATAAAAATGCATTATATTTATATTAAAAAATAATTTTTATTTGTATAAATTGAATAAAAAACACATGTTGATAATTAATATATATTTTTTAATAAATAAAATATATATATAATGTTAAAAAAAGTATTTATAAGTTATAATTAAATAAATATATATTTAAATAATTATATGATTATAATAAATTTTTATATAAGAAATATATTTATTATTTTTATTAAATTTTTAAATATATAAAAATTATTTTTTAATATATATATTTATAATTATAATTTTAATGAAATAAATATATATTAAAATAAATATATGTTTCCAATGAATTTTATCTATAAATATTTCGATGCGTGAGTATAATTGACATACAAATATGTTATGAATTCATCACGATTGTTCAGTTATATATTACAAATGAAAAAACTCAAAAGAACAGAGTTTTCACATCAGTTAGTGGATAACTGATGTTGAAACCATGTTAGTGAGAGTTTTAATGTCCGTCACACAATAATAAATTTCAAAATGTGGGTTTCAACATTAGTTATCAAATAATTGTTCATCCCCCTCCTGTCAGAAGGCTTCATCCCCCTTAGGGTATCTTCAAACTTAATACTAATGCGGCGATTCCTGGTGATGGATATGTTGACCTTATGGATGTTCTCTAGGACCATGTAGTCTCTATCATTGCGGCACGTCGTTCCATAGAAATTTCTTGTTGGTCTCCTGTCATAGAAGTGGGAATGACTATTTTGAAAGGTGTTTAATTCATTTCATTTCTCGGCTGGAAGGATATTATGGTCGAATCTGATTGTCATGTTATTATCAACGTGCTGGAGGATGATGAAGGTGGCCACCAATACCTTGGTTCTATTATCAATATCACCATATCATTAGCGATGTTATTCTATTCTTGTTGTTCATCCTTTTTTGGTAGAGGACAATCATACGAATCATTTTATAGCAACTTTTGGGAGTTATTGAGGGTCACATTATGTTTCAGTTGATTCATACACATCCCAACTAACTCATGGATCATTTTCCTACAATATCAAAATAATCCAAATTCGTTTTCTCATTTTTGAGTAGGTCAATTAACCATTTTCCTAAAATTAATGTATATTTTAAATAAAAAATACGAAAATGTAGTCATAATGGTCACACTATGCATCATATTGAGGTGAAAAAGAATCCTTGGAATCCCAAATGACTCATGTATTTTTACCCAAATATATCAGAACAATCTGAATGTGTTTTCTCATTTTTTTGTTTCTTAGTTGTTCTTTTTTACTAAAATTAACGCCAATTTTAAATAAAGAAATGGACGTACAGTCATATAGGTCACACCGTCCGTCAGATTTAGGTAAGACTAATTTATAAAAATCCAAAATTACTTATGGATAGTTTTACTAATGTATCAAAAAAAATATTTTTTTTAGTATGTAAAATGTCTTTTTTAGAAAAAAAATCATTATAAACTAGAAACACACACTCTGACTAATACTTGTCACATAGAGTATCTGTTTGACTTCAGAACAATTCCTACACATAATAAACGATTTATAAATTTATTTATTAAATTAGTAAGACAATTTAAATGTGTTTTCTCAGTTTTTAGTGAGTAATGTATTTTGAAGTAATGTGTCGATATTAAACTGAAAACAGACACTTTGAGTCATACTAGTCACAATGTTTTTTGGATTGAGGTGTAGCTGATTAATATATATCTTAAAATAATTATAGATCATTATAATAAAGTATAAACACAATTTTAATTACTTTTTTGGTTTTGAGTTTTCTGTTGTATATTGTACTAAAATTATGATCAATTTTAAATAAAAAGACACACGTGGAGTCATACCGATCATGTTGTATGACAGATTGAGGTGTTGTTTATTCCTACATGTCCAGAAGTATTAAAAGAATCCTAAATGCCACGGAATCCTCCAGTATAATAAAAAATTTATATTTGAATAATACTAAAAATAAATAAATAAAACCCAAATATGAAACAATCAATCACTTCTACAGAAGTCGCATCTTCATACCACTGGTGTACATTCTATGATCAGTTAGATGCCCATTTGTTTCCAAGAAAATTTATATCATTTTATAAATAATATTTTTTATAAATTCATAATAGTACTAGAAAAATATTAATACACAAAGGATTAATAATTATTTTAAATAATGTGGTAATTAAATTTGAAAATACCTCTTAGGAAATGTGAGTTTTTATTATGGAATATGATCTCCCTCATAAATTTACAAACATAATAACCATAATAATTTCTATTGGATTATTTTAGTCACTATAGAAACACTAAGTAATATAATTAATTATTTTATATTAGTTTGTATAGTTAAATCTTATTATATATACCTTGATACTTATCTAGTTGTAGAACTTGTTTAGGTCCTTGTGTGCAATGCTTGTCCTCATGCAATGATTTATATGATATTTACACACCACCCTATAATAAATAAAATCCTAATTAAAACATAATATAATTATATAACATGAATCATAGTTCTAAAATGGTGGGTGTAGTGTATTACAAATTAAAAAAACGTTATCATGTGTGGTCGGTTTGTTGGTAAACTATGTGGTGAATCCAAAAAATAAATATTTAGAGTGTCTAAATTGATTGTAATGTGAATACATGGTTTATTATAAACAAAAACAGAATATGTAATGAAGGAAATGAAAAATATATTAAATATGATTAAATTACAGCGTTTTATTGTCAAATCATTTTTATTAAGAAAATTATTTCCTCCCCACGTTTTCTATCAATAGATTTTCCAAAGTTTTTCACTCTTTCATCTATTTTTTGGATTCTATTTTTGTTTTGTCTGTAGAGGAGACGTGAGGATTAAAGAGTCCAATTGTTTTAATTGAAAATCCATTGAATTGGTATTGATATATATGACATAAAAAATATGAAATGCATTTATTCATAATTAACATGGTATATCATCTTTTGGACAATTAAATCACGAAAACGTACCTCATGTATACATTTAAAACTGAGACACCTTGAAATTATTAGTTGACGATTTCACAAACATTATTAGAGGAAATGTTCTCAATAACGTCCCATCCACACATTTTTTCATCAAAATCAACTATGTGACTACTACCACTTTGTAACATTGCATCCGAATAAACCTTTAATGTTAGTAAATGTGGATATTAAATGAGTAGGGAAAGTGTGTTTTCGGAAGATCTTTTAAATCTATTGGTTGATCTTTTAGATGGTTTATGTCATCCTATCATTTCACCCCCATCCCTTTGTCTATTTTTATTAGCATTTGTCGGTTTAGAACTATTTTCATTAATTATTAAAGGTTTATCATAAAAAATAAATAGGAAATGAATACCTCCTTGTCGAAATGTTTTTTACAAGATTTAATGGCCATGCGAGGAATGTTACAATAGTTGGTCAACCTTATGAATATCTTCCTCATCAATTGGAATAGGTCGATCAGCCCACAGATCATGGGCTATGCTAAGAGTCACTCTCACAAGACCTATTGAACACTGTAACCCTCACTACTAGGCAATGGGTGGGTCTTGATAGATATAAATCACAGTCATTATCATCCTATATAATATAAGTACTAGAAAGGTATTAATGTCTATATGATTCACATTTTATATTAACAGTTATTATAACATTGATTACTTTGTCCAAGAAATCTTTTTTAGGGGAATGGCTTACATCAAATATAGTGGGTGTGGGGAGGGATATTCAGGGAATGGTTGTTCTAGAGTTATTTTTTCTCTTTTCTTATCCCTATAAAAGTTTCTAGTAACTCTAACTACTATTGAAATTTTTATTAAAGTTTATATAGTCATTCATTCATCTATTTCATTTCTTAATCTTTATCCTCCTATTGTTTGTTATAAAAACATGTTTTCGGTTGTCACCCCAAAACCCGCACCTCTGATGTGACCATAATGATATATCCGCTTCAAGGCCACTGATAGTAGATGTTCATCTGATACAGGTGTTGATGATTCATGTGACCAAGATGGATAGAAAATATAGGAAAATAAGTAATCATTGTTAAGTAATTTTGATTTAAATAAAAACAAATTTTTATTATTTCATAATTACACATGTTTCCCACCTTTTTTGTGTATTTTCAACTATTAATTTCCCATCATTATATACACATTCCTCTTAACACAAAACATTGTTTATATGGAATTGGATTTAGATTTGGATTTATAAATCTGCATATAAATAAAGGAACATAATTATTTTTTCATTTCATATCATATAAATGTGTTACAGTAGATTTCAAATATGTACCGTTTTTTTCAAGTGAATCGTACCCCATCCTTGCTTTATGGTTGGTGTATGTTGCTTTTGCTACCCCTCCATTATTTTCAACACTCAGTTTCTATTTCATAAATAAAAAATTGTCACTCAAAGTGATGAATATATGTATTATCATGAACATATTACTAGCCACAATGTACTTAAAAAGACACATCAGTATGAATTCTAGTAAAAAAACATCATTCTTGTTCGGTTATCAAGTGTGCATACATAAGCAGTGGGTGTGCGGTTATTTTCCCTTGGGATTACATTAGATGATGAATCAATAGACTTGTGTGAAAGCCTCTATGAATCAATATATGAATAGTCAATACATTTTTATTATGGGATTCATCTTCTATTAATGCAATCTTCAAGGGATAGTGATGAATAATTCATTGTTTCATTATATTAATTTTTAGTAAAATATTGAAAAGATGTCATATTGTTACTGTAATATCTTCCCACATTAGTGTATGACTACTACAAATATGGCTTTTACATGTGCTAAAAATGGCCATTAACAGTGCAAGAAAAGGGCTGTTAAAGCTGACGAAGATAGGGGGGGGGGGCGTCCCGTTTCTCAGTGCTCCAAAAAGCACTGATAAAGATCCATTTTATTAGTGCTACAAAAATATCTGATAAAAGGGGTATTTTATCCGCGCTAAAACAAAGTGTTGATAAAAGGGTCCTTTATCAGTGCTTTCTTTTTAGCGATGATATAAGACCCCATTTATCAGCGCCTTTTTAAAAGCGCTGATAAAAGTTAACAAAACAAAATAAAAAATAAAAAATTTACAATTTAAAAAAAATCCCGCCAATCGGGGCGGCTTTTATAGCGCTTCAGCCCCCCCTTTTACAGCACTTTTCCGCCCCCTCCAGCGCCCGCACAAACCCATCCACCCTTTATCAGCACTATCCCTAGATTCACCCATGCGCACACGTCCCTCCCTCCACCTAGATTGGATCTAGAGTCCCCCCTACATTCCGTAAGCCTTTACCACTACCCTATATTGATTTGTTCTCTTGTTAGTGATATATTTATTTGTTTATTTATATATTTATTAATATTTATTTGTATAGTAATATATATATTTATATTAATATAAATATATAGTTATATAAATATAAATATATAGTTCTATTAATATAAATATATATTTATATTAATATAAATATATATATATATATATATTAATATAAATATATAGTTATATTAATATAAATATATTGTTCTATTAATATAAATATATATTTATATTAATATAAATATATAGTTATATTAAAATATATATTTATAGTGATATTAATATATATTTATAGTTATATATATATATGTAGTTATATTAATATATATATATATAGTTAGATTAATATATAGGTATATAAATATTATTATATTTTTATTTAAAATAAAATGGATATTAGTTATTATTTAAATAAAGATAATATATTTTATATGTAAATATATTTTATTATTTATATTTATAATTATGTTTTTATGTGTGAATATATAAAAAATATGTATATATTGATATATATTTGATTATAAATAGTAGTTCATTATAAAAAAATGATAAAATTTAAAAGGAATAATATCAATATGAATGTAATACCTTGGAATAAATTCAGTCCCCACCAAAAAAGCCAAAAATTCCTCTCTAAACGAGGCTGAAAATTCAAAAAATGTTAAAAAATAAGGTACCCAGACTAAAAAATTAGTTTTGGATGACATCTGGGACTTTTTGGTCTCAAAAAACCTATACCTACGTCCCCCGCAAATTAAGTGACATAGAGCTCATCGTAGGCTTCGATTTGATATATGGTAGAGCTCAAACAGACACCTGAATCAAATATTTAGGACTTTTGAAGTTCGAGTTGTGTTTTCATCATATTTTAAAACTTTTTTTTAATTTATTAAAAAAAATTTAGTCTTCAAATAGGTATTAAATTACTATTACTCCATAATAATTATCAAATTATTAATTAAAAATATTTTTTAAATTTATTTATAAGCCATTTCCACTAAATATCTTATATATTAAGTGTAACTGTATATTTATACTTATCTGAAATATATATATAATTGTATATAAAAAATATATATTATATTTATATCAATATATTTAAATATTAATATTTTTCTTAATATTTTTTTGTATGTAGACCCTTTATCATCGCTTTTTAAAAAAAGTGTTGATAAAGACCGCCCTTTATTAGCACTGCTAAAAAATATTACTGATAAAGGGGTAACCTTTTACATTGGTAAAAAAAGCACTGTTAAAGGGGGTACCGTTATCAGAACTAAAAAAACGCTAATATAGGGGTAGTTTTATCAGCATTTTTTTTTGATGCTGATAAAAATACCCTTTATCAGTTCTTTTTTAGCACTGATAAAGGTACCCCCCATTATCAGCGCCGTTTCGTTAGCACTGATATAGGGTGGCACTTGCTTTGCCCAGTTTTTTGGTAGTGTATTAAGCGCTGGAACATCATGGTGCTACAATAATACACTAGCTATATTGCATAACCATGTGATGATTCCAATGTAACTACCAATCATGACCTTATTGGGGTTATCATGCTGGCCTCATTCATTCCATTCGACCTCATATTTGATGCCTTTGATTTTTTCCTTCATGATTTTTTCTAACAGCATCAAACTATGGAGCTCCTATTTTATTTGCATCGTTGGTCCTTAATCAGCTAACATTTCCTTGGATTCAACATCGTCAATATGTTTTTTCTCTAGAGCAGTAGAATCAGTTGGTGATGATGATTGTTGAACCTCAACATCGTGGGCAACAATAGATTGAAAAACATATTATTCATTAGGATTTGGATTACCAACACATGAATAAGGTCACTGTTCCTCTAAAATGGAAGCAAAAATAGGTTGAAAGACCTAATGTTCCTCAGGATTGGGAGCACCAAAATGTTCATAATTCATTACCTGCGTAAGTGGTTTATAATTTAATTTTGATTACACCAATATAAAAACAAACATATAATAACATGAGGTAACACAATTTATATTTAAAAAAATAACCTAATTATTGAACTCTCTTTTTTTAATGGCTGAAGGTATTTGACCCCTCTATCGACTGTTTATGCACCTTCATTTTTGTCTCCTCTGACAAAAAAATACACTATCTACATTAAGACCTCAATAATATGATTGTGATGTCTTAATGAAAGTGTCACCCACAGTTTTATTTTCATATGACCCTTTAGTGTCTTTGGTCGATAACATAACAATTGACCACTTTAATTTTGGGGTATCTAGAACATAAAATACTTATACTTTCTGTGATGCCATTATAAATGGTTCGTCTTTTCACCATTCCTTACTGAAATAAATATTCACTAATCCAAATTAATCTATTTTAACATAATTAATTTTACAACCCAATAGAATTGAAAAATTGGAAAATGGAATGTTGTATAATCCTAATCCCATATTTTTTTTGATGATTCCAATGTATGAAATATTCACAGCAATTGGATTTCTGTCCTTAGTACCAGAAATATGCATCGCTTCATCAAAAAGTGTAACTCCACTATTATTAACAGTATTTTCTTCATCATGTCTATTTGTATAGAACGTATAACCCTTAATTACATAACCATTGTATGATAATACATACACACTTGGTCATTTGGATAACCATCAATGTAGTTGAGATATTGAATTAGAATTTTCATCTGAATCGTTAAATATATAGTCCCAAAACCATTTTATAAAATGTTTATTATGTGTATATGATATACATATTTTATCCCTTGATGGATTAAAATGACTAAGAATTTCATTGAGGGTTTCAACATATGGGGAAACCCCCAAAAATTTATTCCAAACGTAAAGGTGTGCCTACTCATGATCTGCAATATTGATTGTGAATACATCTCTTCCAGAAATTCGTCACCCACTAGCCACCTAGTGTGATGAGATTTTGGTAGACCAATGATTTCCACACCACACATTCATATGGTATATAATTCTATGGCTTCCTCAATAATATATCGATCTGAAATACCACCCTCTGGTCAACTTTTATATTTTATATGCACTTTCAAAATATTTATATTCCATTCAATGGGGTATATCAATCTATATTGTATAGGACCACGGAGTCTAATCTCTATCACTAAGTGAACAATAAAATGAACCATTAAATCAATGAATTCTAGTAGGAATAACACTTCTAAATCACATAATATGATAATAATTTCTCTTTCCATAGTTTTCAATTTCCCCAGATCTATAACTTTACTGGATATAGCTATGAAGAAGAAGTACTGCTTGGTTAATTTATAAAGGAAATTCATGGAAAAAATGAAACGTAAAGATTTAAAAATTAGATCTCCCAGTAAAACATGACAGTCATGTGATTTTAGTTCCTTTAACATTAATTCATTTATTAACATGATATTCTTGTTATACAATTAATACCCCTCTAGAAAAATTATTTCATTCAAGAAGATGAAAAAATGATATCTCTCCTGCCTAGAAAAAGTGTATGTAGCTATAGGAATAAAAGTTCATTTTTAGCCTTCACTAGAACCAAATCTTCTCATATTCCTATGTGAACCATGTCCAACCTATCCTTAATTCAATCTTTTTTTTGAGTGAATTTAGCAGTGTACCGATGAAACTATTACATACATTTTTTTTCCAGCATGCATAACATCAAGAAAATATATGTCATATTGAAAATTTGACTATGATAATTAAAAAAACTAAACACCATTTCCAACTGATATTCTTAAATTTTTTAATTTTTTTACCAAAATCAGTATCCAGATATTTTAAATTCATTAAAAGGTGATCACATATTTGTGTAAATGGTTTTTTAGGTTCTTATGAACATCCATCAAATGATGTTTTCCAAGATAGGGACATATCGAATCAGTTTTGAAATATACAATTTCATAGAAACACAGTCATCAATGAATGTTTCAACCTCATTTACATTGTACCTTTATTGAAAATGAGACACCCTTTTGTTCCATTAATGCTATATCCTACGAAATTTCCATAAGAAAGAATGTCATTTATCATCTCTTACAACATAGCTCTGAATGAGAAATATTCATATATGTAAGAATCATACAACGCAATTCCTGAATCAACATCACCTCAATACGACACACGGTTTGGATAGTACAACTCAAAATATCTCTTTTTATTTTTAATTGACATCTATTTAAGTAAAAATAACATGTCACATACATAGAATTGAGTAAACTTATTTGTATTGATTTGATATTTTTGGAAAACAATCCATTGGCCATTTTTCATGTTTAAGATTCAACTGCACCTCAATATGATGCATGGTGTGACTGGTATGACTCAAAGAGTATCTTTATATTTTAAAATGAAATTAATTTATGTAAAAAGGTAAGTGAAAAATTGAAAACTGAGAAAACAAATTCATATTTTTTTAATACTTTAGTAAAATGATCCATGAGTCATTAATGAATGTAGGGCTTATCCTTACCTCAATACGATTCACGGTGTGGATGGTATAACTCAAAGTGTCTCTTTTTATTTACAAATGAAATATATTTAAGTAAAAAACAACAAGTGAATTATTGAAAACCAAGAAAAAAAATTCAGATCATTTTGATATTTTAGGAAAAAAATATCAGAATTATTTCTAACATGTAGGAATCAACTGCACCTCAATATGACACACGGTGTGGCTTGTATCACTCAATGTTCTTCTTTTTATTTAAATTTCACTATAATTTATGTAAAAACAACAAGTGAGATATTAAAAACCATGAAAAAAAATTCATATTGTTTTTATATTTTTGGAAAATGTTTTATTTGAGATTTTTGATGTGTAAGGATCAGCCACACCTGAATATGATCCATGATGTGGCCGATATAACTCAAGGTGTCTGTTTTTATTTAAAAATGAAATTAATTTAAGTAAAAAAACATGTGAAATACTAAAAAATGAGAAAATCAAGTCAAATTGTCTTTATACTTTAGGAAAATGATCCATGAGTCATTTTTGATGTGTAGAAGTCAACCATACCTCAATCTGATGCATGATGTGACTGGTTTGATGAAAAGTGTCTGTTATTAGTTTAAAATTAACATTTTAGTTCAAAATGTGTCACTCACTGAAAACAATTAAAACGAGCTCTGATTGTCTTGATAATTCAATACAGTGATTCATAAGACATTTTTGACATGTATGAAGTTTTCTCACATCAAAAAGATGCATGATACAATCGGTATGACTCAAAATATATGTTTCTAGACTGAAATGATATTTTAATAAAAAACGCAGTGGACATACTGAAAAATGAGAAAACATATTCAGATTGTTTTGATACTTTAGTAAATAAATTCATTAGTAATTTGTGAAAGGTAGGAATTATTTGTACCTCAATACGATGGATGGTGTTTCTAGTTAACTCCAAATGTATTATTATTTAAATCGACATAAATATTTATAAAATCAAAAGTGACATACTCAAAATAGAAAAAAACATTCGAATTGTTTTTATATTTTAGCACAATGATCCATAACTCAATTGTAACATCTAAGAATTAAAACAATCTCAATAGGACGCACAATATGACCCGTATAACTCCAAATGATTCATTTTTATTAAATATTAACATTTTATTAATGTTTTTATTAAATATAAATGTATAATTAACTTATTTATAGTATTAGTAACATAATATTTGTTTTATTATATAATTGGAAACTTTTTCTTGGGTTGATATGATTTGTTCAAAAATTAATACCATGGGCAGTCATTTTTGATTGGGGATCATGGGCTTCAAAATATTAAATATTAATGTTTTAGAAGGTTTGTTGGAAAATTATAAATGAATTTATATAATAAATTTGTTTGAAATGGAAATATATGTGTTTTTTTATATACCATGGGTGGACATTATTGTATTGATGATGTCAATTAAATTAATATAGAAGTTTTATTCTAGGTGTGATATTTGAATTTTAGGTTTTCATTAGATTGTGTTGTTATATAAATATCACACTGCAGGTGGCTACGCCATTATCAGTACTAAAAACACACTGATAAAGGCCCCCTATAATCCATATGATTAATAGCCCCTTTTTAGCTCTGTTAAAGGCCATTTTCACACTAAGAAAGGCCATATGTGTAGTAGTGTTTACCACTCATCCATATTTGTTGGTTCACCCTTCAATGATTTATATATTTATATATATATATTTAGTTATATTTATTCATATATTGATATATATTTATATTAATATATATATATATATATATATTCATTCATTCATTCAAAGTAGGATAATTTATTGATCATAAATGGGAGGGGAAATCAGTCAAGTCAGGGTGGATAAAAGAAAGGAAGCCCTAAGGAATCAGCCATCACAAAATTAACAAACTCGGTAGGAAGAGGGCCCAATGTAGAATAAATGATACAAGGACTAATCAAATCCCCCCATGAGGCCAGTCTATCCGCATAAAAGTTCCCTTCCACTATATATGTTTCATGGTAGCTCGACCAATAAACTCCTTGTATTATTAGGTAATATAAATGATAGACCTAGGAGGTTCACATATCCCCTGGAAAGAGTTGCATGTAACTGAAGAATAACTTTTGATCACTATGGTTGAAATATTATTAGAGAGATAAATCTCCAAACCATTAAAAAAATTTACCGCCTCTGAAATAAGAGAGCTTCCATGACCCTAAAATCTATAAAAGAAATCACCACTAAAACATCAGAGTTATGAACAATGCCTCCCCCTCTCATGATTTAAAGGTTATAAGAGCTGTCGGTATTGATCTTGAAGCGATTACACTGGGGGTTCTATCAGATCCATCAACCCAGTGAAGACCCATATTGAGAAAAGGATGTGGTTGACTAGCCATTCATGAATATTATCATGGATTTTGATTTTTCACCGCTTTTTAGAAGATTCCATAGATCCACCACAATACACTAGTCCCATGTATGAAATTAAAATCATGAGGTAGAATGTCCATCCACTCGAGCATTGTCTCTTGCATTCCAGATGATGCAGCCAATATAAAAAATCAAGGTAGCCCTCAGCTTCCTCTCCATGCTATTCTAATCTATATACTGAAACCATGATAAGTAGAATACCTCACCGTCACCCTCCAAAATATCAATTCCAATAAGTTTCCCAAGATTTTCCCAAAATTTTCTTGCCCAATAACCCTCAATGAACATGTGTTTTGCTGACTCCTCCATATATATACAACAACATAACCATTATAATAACATACTTATCCATTTAAGCTTAATCGCATCATCGGTTGGAAGGGCACAATGTTGGATACGCCTCACAAAAAAGTTGAATTTGATCGGAATTTCTTTTCACTAAGGAAACATAATCATTCCCACAATAGTATTACCTTGTACTGAGAGACAATATCCCATATCTGATAAAATTATTGAAGATTCTCTAGTAGAGAAGATTTTCTTCAGTTCAGAAGAATGTTGTATGCTGTCAAAAATCTCACACTGTTGTGCATCATGAGTGGTTTTAATGATGTTTATAAGGGATAAGGATTCAAGAAAATGAAATTCTAGGAGTCAGCCACCCTGAAAAACTGAGAGATTTACCAGCCCAATTTTAGTTCCAATAATTAATCTTGCCGCAAAAAACTATCAATATATACAATATACATAAACATATATATAATATATGTGTATCTGAAAGTATAATTATACATAGTTATATATATTTATATATATTTATATATATATTATATTAATATGTGTAGTCATAAGTTATAATATATAGATAATACATATCAGATTGCTAATACAGACACACCCTAATACACACACACACATTATATACGTATATAAATATTCATATATTTTTATTTTAAATAAAATGGATTTTAGTTTTTATTTAGATAAGGCTTATATGTTGGAAAATATTTATTATATGTAAATATGTTTAATCATTTTTTTGTAAAATTTAATTTTTTATGTATGAATATATAAAAAATATGTATATATTGTTAAATATTTTGTTCTAAATAGTCGTATATTGTGAAAAATTATTATTTTTTAAAGCCATAATATCAATATGAAATTAATAAATCTGAATAAATTCATTCCCCACAGAAAAAGAGAAAAAATCCCTCTTAAACGTGGTTGAAATTTCAACGAATATAAAATAAATTTGGTATCCCAGCTAAAAACTCATTTTTGACAGCATTTATAGATTTTTTTACCTAGAAATGTGTGACAAAGGGAATTTTTTCTCACTAGTGTGTAGATCTCATCATTGTCTTTGATTTGATATGTAGAAGATCTAAAAAATTCACTCGTATCAAAAATTGTCATCATTTGATGTTTGAGATACGTTTTCAACTTATTTTAGATCATTTAATATTTTTATTGTTTTTTGGGTCTTAAAAGTTTTATTAAATGATTATTAATTGATAATAATTAGAAAATTATTAATTAATAATATATATATTTTAAATATTTTATAAGTTATTTTCTCTAAAAAAATTATATATTAGTTTTAAATTTCTACATATACTTATCTAAAACATATTTAAAATATATATATTATATTAATATCAATATAAATATATTAATATATTTATATATTAACATATTAGTTTTAATATTTTTTTAAATATATCCTTTATCAGTGCTTATAAAGGGGTCCCCTTTAACAAATAAAAAAAATTGATGATAAAAGCGATACCATTATCAGCACTAAAAAAAGCATTGATAAAGGTACCCCTTTATCAGTGTTTTTTAGCATTGCAAAAGTGTGGCACTATGAAAACATATTTTTGTGCTAGTTTCCCCACCTAGGATTCGCTGGTATTTTTCACTTACTATATAGAAGAAACATTCAGGAGGCAACCAACTTATTGTCAATAGAATTGGGGCTGGCAGGATGTCACACACATAGTTGAGAGTCTTACTTTGAGAATAAATCATCAAAAGTTTGTAAATAATATTATTTAATATGATATGTATATGATACATTAATATTTTTTTGTGGTTGAACAATTTATTACATTTTTTATGTGTTATAGTGGATATACACTTATAGTAGTATTGGGCATATTACAGGAGAGAGACCGTAACCGATTGTGGTTAATGTTTTTTTTATGTTTATTAAATTAATATAATATAAATTTTTTATCATTTTATTTATATTTTTTCAATTCGAGGATATATATTAGATAGATATTTCTCATATGCGTTGGAGTTAGGATAAGAAATATGGTCAGGTCAAGGCCTCATGCGAGCATGTTTTAATGAGAAAACATAGTCATTGGTGGTTAAAAGTGGTATTTAGAAAGGGATGGTGATTGAAATTGGTTTAAAATTGACTTCGAGAAGATAAAATAGAATTTAACTGGTGTCATTATTTAGAAATAAAATTTAGGGTTGTAAACAATTGTTCAACCAATTGAATGATTATTGTGAGATAGAAATAATGTGAAAAAGTGAGGAAAAAAAGTGGACATAACGTTGGAAATCCCCTTAATGAATGGTGTGAAAACCCATAGGAAAATAGAATAATTTCACTATAAAAAGAGTGGGAATGAACTCTCTCTCTCTCTCTCTCAATTTCAAGGAGAAAACACACAAGAAATTATCTCTTTGAAAAGATGGAGAAACACCTCACAAAATTCTGCACTCAAAGATGAAGATATATTGCTTCAAAATCCAGTGATAAAAACTTGTGGAGAAGACACCCTTTTATATCCTTCCTTCACCCTCCATTGGCCTCCTCACTATTAAATTTATATTAACAAATTAAATTGTGAATAAATGGTATGGTTTCTCCATGATGTGTCACCACAACGTGTCCAAATGAATGTGATCACCAACATTAATATTTCCTCTCTCCATAACATCTTCCAACATATCTCACACTAGGATATTTGATTATGTTCTAATAACATCTCCAAAAATAATTTCTAACTTCCAAACCTACTACTCATGTCTCTAAATGGATTCTCAAGGATCAATAGAATTTGAACTTATCAGAACCAATCACCATTGCCAGAAAATCTTCTATATTTTCTTCAGTGTGAATTTTCTACAAGTCGAAACTTCCTTCTTCCACCACATCTCAAAAACAAATATTGTACACCAATATTCATCATCCTAGAATAAAAATATGGATTACCTATAATATGAAAGACACTCTTACAATCAAAAAACAATGAAATATGATCTTGTTTATGCCCGAGCTCCTCTAAAAACCATTTCATCCAAATCACCTCTTTTCATGACTGTGTAGAGGCCATGTACTCTGCCTCCATCGATGATATATCCACAACTGACTATAACTTTGAAATCTAGCTCATTGCTCTTCCATCAAGAGTAAACACAAAACCATTAATGGATTATCTCTGGTCAGAATCACCTAAAAAATCTGAATCAACATATCCTCTGATAGTGAAATATGATCCTCCAAAACATAATGCAACATATGTGGTTTCCCTGATGTATCTCAGGATCCTATTCACCAAGATCCAATGCTTTTTCCTAGATTCTCTATGTACCGACTAATTTCTCCCACTGTATGTGCAATATCTATTGTAGTAAAAACCATGGAGAACATTAGAATCCCCACAGTTGATTCATATGGCACTTGAGACATTTACATCCTCTCTGTTTCACTACTAAGACTCATCATAGAGGATAACATGGAAATAATGGGTATAGGGGTAGAAATTTTCTTCCAGTCATTCATGTGGAATCGTTTTAAGACTTTCCACAATTAATTTTTTTGTGATATCCAAATCATTCCATTATTCCAGTCTCGGTAAATTTTCATCACAAGAATTTTGTTTTCTGGTCCCAAGTCCTTCATATCAAACTCCCTAGACAACTATGCCTTCATATTCTGGATTTGATCATTATTGGGGCCAACAACCAATATTTCATCCATATAAAATAGTATAATGATAAAATCATTACCATATAGACCCTCGAAATAAGCACAAGGATCTGAATTAATTCTGTTGTATCCAAGGCTCATGATGTATGAATCAAATCTCTTGTACCAACACCTCAACACATGTTTGAGACTATAAAGAAAATTTTCAACTTCAAAACCATGTTCTCTTTACCTTATTCAGAAAAACGTTCTTGTTAGAGAAAATATATTTCAACATCAAGGTCACCATGTAGAAAATAGGTTTTCACATTTAGATACTCTAGATGGAGAGTGCATACAACACACATCACCATCACTACCTGAATACTTTTTATTCTAACAATACAAGAAAATATTTCATTGAAATTCATACCTTCCTTTTGAGAATATCCTTTGACCACCAGTCTTGCATGATATCTTTCCACCTAGTCTATTTCATCCCTCTTGATCTTGTAGACCCATTTGTTCCTAAGACCCTTACTTCCATGAGATAATGAAAAACGATCCTAAGTCTTGTTCATGTCCATGGCATCATGTTCATCCTGCATCGCTGCCATCCATGAAGATATATATGGACTCTGGGTGTCCTCCAAAATAGATGATAGCTCTCAATATTCTTTAAATAAGAAATTACCAACATTTCTCTCAGGGAAATAATCTGAGTTCCCTATTGGCACTCTTTTCTCTCGATTTGGTCGTTGTATTCTATTATTATCTAGTACTTGATCATCACGCTCTGGTAATTACTCATAGAAAACTTTTTCTTCCTTTGTTTCATCCATCACCTTGACTATTTTAGTTTCTATACTATCTTTATCCGTGACTTTATAAATTTTCATTTTCACTATTTCATCAGAAAAGATGACATCTATACTGATAAAAATATTTCAAGAAATGGGATCCCACAAATGATACCCCTACACACTATAAGCATATCACAAGAAGATACATTCTCGGGATATTGAGTCCAACTTTGATCTTTCCTGGATATGAAATAGTGTAAATACATGGCTTCCAAAAGTATTTAATTGAGAATAATTATCAGGTTTACCATTCCACATATCCATCTGCATGTTCATATCAATTTCCACTGAAGGGGATCGATTGATCCCATAGTAGGCAATATTTATTGCTTCTTCCCAGAATGTCTTGGTAACTCCTCCAGTCTTCAACATCACCCTTATTATATCCAACAAGGTTATATTCATCTACTCCACCACTCCATTATTCTAATTAGTGTATTCCACCTTGAACTACCTCTTGATTACTTCCTATTAAAAAAAATAATCAAAATCATCGCTTGTATATTCTCCACCATGGTTAGCCTTCAAACAATTTATCTTTTTTTAGATTCAATCTGATTTTCCACTTTGAATGTTTTGAATACATAAAATATATTAAATTTACTCATGATTAGAAACACCCAACACCTCCTAGAATAGTCATAATTGAAATATAAAATGTACCTTACTACTCATAGGGACCCAACCAGTGATTTACAAACCTTGGAATGAATTAACTCTAAGATCTAGTCACTCCTTGCCATTGACATTGCAAATTTCAACAGTTATTACTTACTCAAAACATAATTCTTAAAAAATTATAGGGATACCTTGATAATCCTGGGTAAAAACTTCTGACCTACAAGAATCATTAGGCCTTGTTCGGACATATAGCCAAGATTATAATTCCATAACATCGTCAACACTTCCATTGAGGTAGCTGATGAGAAAACTATTTCTGATTCCTTGTATATTTCACCCCTAATAACATAAAAGTTATTTGATATCTTATCCATCTTTATCACCACAAGTTGTCCCTTCACAATATTCATCATCCATTTCTCGGTGTGTGTCTTTCATCTGATATCATAAAATTTTCCCAAGGACAAAATTTTCCTCTTGAGACCCCCCACATGGTGTACTCCTTGGATGGTTTAGACTATATTTTCATGCATCTTCAGTTTGATGGTTCCAAATCCAACTATCTTCAGTTTATGATCATTTACAATGTACAAAAGTTTTTATGGGATAGTTTCATATTGGTCAAACCATTCCCATAGAGATGTCAAGTGCCATGTTCTTCCTGAGTCCATAATCCATACGTCGTCGAGATTTTGTCATCTTTCAGTAGTCGTTGACACGTCACTGACTAGTACGTCTCCATTTACAGATGTAATCACCACATTTACTTGATATTTCATCTCACCACCCTACCCCTCTTACTGCAATTGTAACATTTTATGTTTTTCTTCCTTCTCCTTGATTTAGACCTTCCATGAAGTTGTATGTCTGTATTTCTTCTTCTTGCACCAACATTATTCTTCAATAACAGTATCTACAACATCATTGAATTGAAACAAATCCATTAGGATATTATTGGTGCGGTTTATGATAAGTTGATCACATGAATGTGTAATCATTTGGAGTAGAATCTCTGCATATTTAGCATCCACAATTTTATAGCTCTATACTGTAAGTTGTGAAAAAAGGGTATTGACAGTGTTTATGTTGTCAGTCACCGATGATAAATCTACCATTTTATGAGTGTATAATTTTCTATTAAATAAAATTTTATTATGGAGTGACTTTTCCTTATGAAAATTTTTCAAAGTGTCACAAATTTCTTTTTTTGTCTTGTTCCTCACAATGCTTTACATGACCCCATCTTCCAAAGAAAAATGGATGTTGTAAATAGAATTCTTGACAATGTCACTAATTTTTTTCATCTATCATAGCCACCAGTTTCTCTCCAATCACCTTTATGCATTTATTTTTCTACAACACCTCATTCATCTTCATTGTCCACAATGAAATATTATATCCATTGAATTTTTTGATCTTGTATTTTTCCGCCATTTGGACACATCATTGGTCCAAAATATTCTCAGGCCAAACCCTCATTCCTTTGATACCACATGTAGGATCCTAACCAATTTTCCAATAAATTCGATGATAATTTCTAGTTATAAATAAAGTGAAAAATTAAGGAATTAAAATGACACCATATGTAACGTGGAAACCCCAAAAAATAATGTGGTAAAATACTACAAGCAAATAAAATGATTTCACTATGGTAAAATTTTGGTACAAACTCTATCTCCCTAATTTAAAAGTAGAATAAACACAAGATATAATATCATTAAAAATATGGAGAAACACCTCACAAAATACCGCACTGAAGGATGAAGATGTGTTGCTTCTAAATCTGATGATAAAAACTGGTGTTGGAGATCCACTTTTATGACCTGCCTTCACCCTCCGTTGGCTTCCCCATTATTAAATTTCTGTTAACAAATTAAATGGGGAATCATTGGTAGGGTGTCACCACGTCGTGTCACCACGACATTTCCAAATGAATGCGCTGACCATAATTAATATTTTCACACACCATAATGTCTTAAAACAAAAAACATAGTGTGTATGAGATCATCGTCCTTCACTTCTATAGATTTTGAGGAAAGGCTATGAGATCAGGATGGGGGTTTTCAGAGATTAGATAGAGAGTATTAAGAGTATAGACAATATCAATAGCATCAACAACAATAGTAGCATCAACAAAATGATCATATGACGGAGTATATGTGATGAATTACAAACGGTTTAGGGATGGAGTTCCATCCATATAAGGGAGTTAATCCCCCACCTTTATAATGAAACTATTATTAGGTTCCTTTTTTTGTGAATTTTTTATATTATAAATGTTTATATTTATATAATATTTATTGGTTTTTTTATTTTTTGGTGAAATTTATTATTAAAATATGTTGGGAAATAACCACTATTAAGAATAGTAGAATTCTTTTTAAGATAGATTGAGATTTAGTCCATTATATTATTCAATCCCCGAATTCAAAATGCCCCAAAAAATATAAGGAAATTGAAAATATCAGTAAATATAACTAACTAAAAGTAAAATCCAAATAGCTTGAATGAATAAGGTAGAGAAACCTAGAATTAGGCTTTGACTAAAATCCCCCAAGGTAGCTATCCAACCATTTGACTACTGACCTTGAAACCCAAACCATAGATTCCATTGGGAACCACTGGGAAGATTAATGAGGTGGATTGATCTACTGATAATGGTGATGACTCGACGGAAAAATCGCCATCCCCTACTAGATAAAGTTCTTCCTCCCATGTCATTGACCCCTTCCTCGATTAATGATTGACCCTCATTTCTAGCCCTCACCATCATTCTAGGTCTTGATTCATTCATTCATCCACCTTGATGAGCAGAGGCCCTTATTTTCCACTATCCCTAGTGAATTCCTACTGAAACCCACCATCGAACAGGAGTTTAGATCCTGTTGTTGATCCCTACATTTAATTTACCATATTTTTTATCTACATTTATTTGAAATGAATATATATTCATATTGGTTTTATACTTTATAAAAATGTTCCATAATAAATATTTGATGATTAGGAATCATCCCCACAGCAATCTGATGCACAAGGTTGGTATGACTCAACTACTATATATATGTCCTCTAACAGCACGCAAAATTTGCATTTACAAATTAAAAAAAAACATTATTATCCTCGACGCAATTAAAATGGTGTCTCTTTTATCATTAATAAAAAAATTCTAATAAGGTATCCTTTTATCAGCATTGATAAAAGAGGGTCTTTATTAATGATAAAGATGTTCTGATAGATGGGACCTCTATCGCCACTTTTTTTAGCACTGATAAAAGTCGAAAAAATAATTTCATAAAAATAATTTATTTTTCTACAAATTGGAGGGTGGGACATCCTCCCTTTTATTAGAAATCAATACCCTATTTTAATAGTGCTAGTATACCCTCCCCACACCTTTAACAATTTTAGTAATCCCCCCACCCTTTAACAATGCTAGGGACCTGCATCACTCATTCGTGTGCACCCCTACCTTTGCTGGGTTTTGAAACTGATACGTCCACCTCAAAATCTCACTCCTTTTCCACTCCCCTATATTGTTTTCTTCTGTATTTTATGATATATCTATTTATTTTTATTTTTATTTTTTTGTAATTTTTATCCATATATGTATATATTTAATTAAATATATAAAATATGTATTTATTTGTGTATGTGTGTCTATAAATACATACATACATATAAATAAATATATTTTTTTTATATATGTGTGTGAATCTATAAATATAATTATACACATTTATATTTATTTATATATATTATTTATTAATATATATATACTTATATTAGAGTATATAGATAAATATATATCATTTTGTCAATGCACAGACAAATATATTTTTATATATATAAACATAATATATACAGTAATTGTGTATGCATATACATTTTTATAAATTTTAATTTTAAATAAAATGTATATTATGTTTTATTTAGAAATGGTTTATTTATTTATAAATATACTTTACATGTAAATAGGTTTACATATATATTTATAAAATTAAATTTCTATTTGTGAATATATAAAAAATATGTATATATTATTATATATTTTATTATAAATAAATATAAATTATGAAAAATGATAAAATTTGAAAATATTAATATTAATATTAATGTAATACTTGTGAATAAATTTATTCCCCACTGAAAATGGGAAAAACTACCCCCATAAATTAATATGTAAGTTAATATAATGTTAAAAAATAAGATACACCGACAAAAAAATCAGTTTTAATGGACTATTGGAGACTTTTTTGGACTTGTAAAATGTAAAATGGGATTCATACCTATAATTAGTGTGAATATTAATTTGAAAGATTCAATTTGATATGTGGTAGATCTAAAACGGACACACAGATCAAAAGTTATGACCCATTGAAATCCGAGTTACGTTTTCAATATATTTAAGATCTTTTAATAATTTTTTTATTTTTTGTGTCGTAAAATTTCTCATAAATGACTGTTAGTCAATAATAATTAGTAAGTTATTAATTAAATTTTTTTTAATTATTTTATAATCCATTTTCACTAAGTATCGTATATTGTAATTGTAAATGTCTACAGATCCTAAGCTAAAACATATTTTAAAAAATATATGTTATTTTTAATGGTTTTTTTTAAAATATACCATTTTTTAGAACTAGTAGAGAAACACTGATAAATCCCCCTTTATCAGTGCTTCTAAAAAATCACTCATAAAGGAAGTCCCTTTAACAGCGCTAAAAGAATGTTGATAAAGGTGTAGCATTAATATCGCTAAAAATGTTGATAAATGGGTACTTTTAACAGAGTTTTTAGCACTGTTAAAATATCCTTGAATCACTGATTTTTTAGTACTGATTATGGTACCCCTTTATTCGCACATTTTTTAGCATTGCTAAATGGTGGCGCTGTGTAAATTTCTTTTTGTGGTAGTGATACATGTGTGTCCATTTATTTAAAATTGAAATTTTAAAAATATATTCTTTGATATTTATGTTTAATTTATTTCTTTATAGTATTTTTAAAATAAGAATTGTATTCTTATAATGATGGATAATTTTTCTCAGGTTGGGGGTGGTGTATTTGAAAACTAATACCATGTTTAGGATTTTTTGAGAGGGGATCATAGGTGCAAATGAAAATTAAACATAGATGTTTTGAAATGTTTATGGATAGTAAATGAAAATTTAATTGTAGAAAATTTTGTTTGAAATGTATATATTTAAATTTTTTTATATTTGTAATGAAAATTATATTTCACTAAACTTGTGAATTTTCACACTCGTGCATTTGCATACAGGTTTATTTGGTGCAATGTGTTGTTATTCAAATGACACATTGAAACAATATGGGAATTTATCTATTTTAATGAAAACAATGATAAAGGGGATCTCATTTTAATGATCGTGATGACGTATATCTTTTCTTAGCAATTTTAAAACTCTTTGTGTTGTGTTAAAAGGTCTATCTGTGGTAGTGGGAATTCAATTATATTTCTGGTGACAATGATATCCGTATACTGGAATAAAATGAATAAGATTTGAAGACATTGTGTTCATAATACCAATGAGTGTGTGTTGTGTTTCTAGATGAGGGAGGAGGTAAAATCATTATATAATGTTATTATAACCATATATCACCATGGAATTCATGCAGGAGAGATTATAAGTTTTTTAAAAAATAAAAAATTATTTTTAAAATTATTAAAATTAAAAAGAAAATTATTATTCTCTACTAATAATTTAAGGAGTAAAAAAAGTAGAAAACTATTTTTCATATAGATATATTCAACAAAAATTATATTTCAATTTTTAAAAAAAATAATTTTTTATTAAATAATATAAAAACTAATTTTTCATTAATAAAATTCTAATAAAAATGATACAAGAAATCAAACAATCTCTTAAAAAATAAAAAATAAAACTTTTTAATATAAAATAAGAAACTGAATTTTATTTATGAAAATTTAATAAAAAATTAACTTTTACATATATAGTAATAAAAATAATAGATTCCAAATCCAAAAATATTGTATCAAAATAATATTGATCCCATATAAAATTAAAAAATATCCCAATATTCCTCTTAAAAATTTAATTAAAATAAATTAATTTCTTAAAAAAAATAAAAAATTAAATATCCATTATGATTATAATGTATTTGGGAATTAAAAATTAATTTTATTCTTTTATATTAAGTTAAATAAAAATTTTACTTTTTCTAAATGATCCCATTATAAATCTAAAATATAAAAAAACTTATTTCTTTTATATAAAAATTTAAAATTTCAATTAAAAAACATAAAGTTAAAAATAAATATTCATCATTTTCCCTTTAAAATTATGTTGGAATGAAGATTATCAATTTATTTTTAAAAAAATTCAATTTCATTATTTTTTAAAATTATTTTTAATTAAAGTAGATTTATTTTTAATTTGTAATTTCTTGATTTTAGTTTATGTTTATTTTAGGTTTCTAACAGAAATATAAAAATCTCTGATTTTTTAAGTGAAAGGGGGATATAATTTATTCAATAAAAAAAATTTTGCCTATGATTTTTGGATGGAATTATTTGAAAAAAAATATATATATAGTTTGGGATTTAATTTCCATTACTTCAATTTTATTCTAGAATTTTTTTTTCATTTAATTTTTTAAAATGAAAAAAAATTCAGTTCATTTGTTGATATGGGATAAGTCAAAATACTGTTCCAAAATCCGGTCCTGGCATGTGTGAAGGATGTTCACAAAAGCCACACTTTTAGTCAAATAAAAATAAATAAGTTATTGCATAAATATGATAACATTGTTAATTTTTTTCAAAAAATAATAGTTTGATTTTTGATATTGATTTAAATTATGTTATACGAAAAATAGATGTTTTATATAATATGAAATTAATATTATATTTTTGGAAGAATTAAATAATATTAAGAGGCAATTTTGTATCTAAAATGATGCTAAAATAATTCATAAAAATAAATTGCATACACATATTAGTTTTAATTACATGATTAATGTAAAAATAATAAATAATTTCTACACCGATGTTTAGAAGGTTTGTCTATGTTACATCCATGAATATGAAAACATATATACCCCATATGTCTTGGAGTGTTGGTGTGGTATCTTCGTGTATAACTGCATGCCTATGTAAATATTATTGGGACTTCGGAACCCCAATCCATGAGGCATGGGTTTCCAATGTACATATATTTTACATACTACACCCCTTCATAATCGATGTAGCATAACCCAATAATATCACTCTCATAACCACTATGTCTATGAACATAGATGATTTTACAGTGATCGGGAAATTCAATGTGCTCAATTGAAACTGAACAACAATCACTACTTCGAAACAGAGTTTTATCAATGACAAAAAAACCTTTATCACCTCTTAAATAGCATTCATAGCCGAGGAACTATTAAAAGGGGGTCACTTTATCAATACTCATATAAAGCCTTGATAAATGAACATTTTTTCAGTACTAAAAAAAGCACTGCTAAAATTAGAAAAATTAAAAAAAATCTGTAAATCAAAGGGTAGAACCAGCCTCTTTTAATAGTAGTTGATCCCCATTCAATAGTGCTACAAAGCCCCACCTACGTGCGCCACCTCCCTCCATTTAACCACGCTAGTCTCATACCCCTACCTTTAATAGTGTAATACCACCCTACACCTACATGCACACCCCTGACTCCAAATGGATTTGAACTTGAGAAGAATCTTATACACCAGATAGCTAAAGCCCTATTGACCTGCACACCAGTTCTGTCTCCGCCTCAATTCCACAACCTCCATGACAACATTGATGATGGTCAGCTGCAACGAATCCCCACCTCAACCGCATTCCACCTCTTCCACGACCGCACACCATGACCGCATTCCACCCCTCCATGACCACCCTGCATGTCATCACATCCACATCCTGCCTCAACCACACTCTTCCTCCACTATGAAATCCCAGAGCAACCATACCATGCTCCGCCCTACATGCTCAGACATCAACATCCCTCCTCTACCATGGTATTCTTACTATGACCTTACAGAGCAACCATACTATGGTCTACCCTACACGTCGACACATACATATCCCACCTCAACCATTTTCTATCTCTACTAGGACCTCCCAGATTGGTATGACTTTGGGATATACGTGGTCACCCTAGGGAAGTGTTCCCATGTGAAGGGGAGGACTGGACACCACCCTCCATTGAAAGAGTTCTTAAAAATGTGGCCCAATAGAGAAATATTTTTTGTTGAGAATAGTTTTCCTATAGGAATAGGTTGGCTAAAATCTAGTACATTGTAGGTTGGGGAGTTCATTCATGTGTATTGGCTGCCCTAGGAGAGTTAGGGTTTGTTTGTGATCCCCTTTCTTGGGTACCCCTATGGAGATTTGATTTCCGATGTAGGAGTTGTGGTACCTTCGATATTTCTTGGCTTTGGTACCCATGAGGATTTTTCCTTGGTGAATGGGATAGCTGGACACCACCTGCCCGAAAAATCGTCCATATGTGTCATCCCCTAGGGATCTATGGTGCCGAGGTTGGGGTACATTTTAGATCTCTTTTCTTAGGTAGCCTAGCGCAATGTTCCTAGGAAAAGGGGGTAGTGGGATAGGTTCCCTTATAGGATTCCTCCATTCTCTGATGAAATAAGATCTGAACATTGGTGATAGCCTATTCTATTGAAGACCTCATTGTCATCTTTATGGGGGGTCGTGGGACTCCAAGTTATTGCTCCGGATTTTTGACCGTTTCTAATGATATTCCTCCAAAACATTACTTCCACCAAGTTCCAAATGTTTATCTATGTAACATCATCATAATCATCCTCATGGGTGAGGGGTTTTAGAGAAAAGGGTAATCTAGTCGGAGGCTTGGATTTTGAAAACATAGCCTCCACCATTATACAGTAACATATTCCATTATATTTTCCTTTCCCTCCGCAAACATTCAACTCATCCTTTAATAGCTATAAAGGAGGGATAGAAAGATATTTTATTTATAACACCAATTAATATTGGGGAATTACCAAACCCTAATTTTAAATTATAATTAATTTATTAATTGAATATTTAAAAGATAGAAAAACTATCCAATTTAATTATGTACTTTTTTTATTGTTCATATTAAAGTTAGAAATGAAATCTAAATTCTAAATCAAATGCATATCAAACAAATGCACCTCAATTTGATACACAGTGTGCTCAGTATGACTCAAAGTGTATGTTTTTAGTTTATAATATTATTTATCCATTAATATTTATGTCTTCTGAACTACCATGATTTTATCCATGACTCATGATTATGATCTATGATATGCACACTAGTGAAAAAAATTGTTTAACACATCTACATTTTTCACTTCGGTTCTATATAACCGACGTGTAAAGCTGTATAAATTGGTTTATCATGTCGGTTATAAAATAACCAACATGATAAATCAAAATGAATTGGTTTTTTACATCGTTTATAAAATAAATCATGTTTAAAATAATGAGATTTAGATTTATCACATTGATTATTTCATAACCGATGTGAAAGATTAAATTTTGGTGATTTATCATGTCGATTTTTTTATAACAGATGTGATAAATCAAATCTCGGAAATTTATCATGTCGATTATAAAATAACAGACGTGATAAAAGATTTCCTACATCGGTTATAAAATAACTATCATTCTAAACATAAAAAATAGTTTACCACGTCTGCTATTAAATATCCAATGTGATAATTGTTTTAAATTATTTATCATGCCCTGTATTCTGTCATTATATTTTATTCGATCAGGAAACCTGTGATTCATCATGATCACACAGAAAACATAGAAAGGATACTTAAAAGTTATACCCTCTAACATACTCTTATCAACATAATTCATAATCTTTATTATCACAAGATTTATTAGGTCGATTCGCAACACTCAAGTAAGCCTCACATGCTCAGTTTCATTTTTTATTTTTCATGATTCCCTAAACTTGTATTTTGAAACATTATTTTTATATCATTGTTATTTCTACCATGGTATGTGTCATAATTTTCTTCAATACCATGATAAATTACTTTCTGGAAAAATAAACCATGGCAGTGATATCATTCAAGTTATATGATTTTTGATGCTACCGTGTGTGTTCTATCATGTGTCTGTGCGTGTACATTCATGTGTGTGTGGGTGGGGGTGTCTAGGTGGTGGTGGTGTCTAGGGGGTGTGGGGTATCCAGGGATTGGGGGTTTTCCAAGGAGGTGGTGGTATCAAGGGGGTTTTTACGGGGGTGGGGATGGTGTCTAGTGGTGCGAGGGGGATTTCTAAGGGGGTAGGTAGTGTCCAGGGGGTGGTGTCCAAGGGGTGAGGGGGTTGTCCATGGGGGTAGGGGTGTCTAGGGGGTGGGGGTTTTCCAATGGGGTGGGGGTGTCCATGGGTCGTCCAAGGGGGTGTGGGTGGTGTCCAGGCGGTGAGGGGGATATCCAAGGGGGTAGGGTGTCCAGGGGTGGGGTGGTGTCCAACGGGGTGTGAGGGATGTCCAAGGGGGTAGGGGGTGTCCAGGGGGTTCCAGGTTGTGTCTAAGGGAGAGGGGTTGTCCAAGGGGTGGGGGTGTTCAGGGGGTGGGGGTGTCTCGGGGGCGGGGGTGTCCGGGGGTTGGGGGCTGTCCAGGGGGCTGGGGGGATGTCCATGGGGGTGGGGGTGTCCAGGGGGTGGGGGTGTCTAGGGGTCGGGGTGTCTAGGGGTGGGGGTTGTCCATGGGTGTGGGGGTGTCTAGGGGTGTCCAAGGGGGTGGGGGTGGTGTCCAGGGGGTGATGGGGTTGAACAAGGGGGTATGGGTGTCAAAGGGGTGGGGTGGTATCCAGGGGATAGGGGTTGTCCAAGTGGGTAGGGGTGTCCAGGGGGTGGGGGTGCCCAGGGGGTGGGGATGTCCAGGGGGTGGGGTGTTGCCCACTGTGTGAGGGTTCTCCAATGAGAGTGTCCAAGGGGTATCCAAGGGGGAGGGGTGGTGTCTAGGGGTGATTGGGATTTCCAAGGGGTTGGGGGTATCCAGGGGGTGGGGTGGTGTCTAGGGGGTGAGGGGGTAGTCCATGGTGGTAGAGGTGTCCATGGGTGGGGTTGTCCAGTGGTGGGGCTAACCAGGGGGTTGGGGGTTGTCCAGGGGGTGGGGTGTCCAGGGGGTGGTGGTTGCCCAAGGGTGTGGTGGTGTTTATGGGGTGGGGGTTGTCCACGGTTTGGGGGTGTCTAGGGGGTTTGGGGTTGTCCATGTGGGTTGGGGTGTCTAGAGGGTGGGGGTGTCCAGGGGGTGGGGGGCTCTCCAGGTTGTGGGGGTGCCTAGGGGGAGGTCTGTCTAAGGGGTGGGGGTGGTGTCTAGGGGTGTGAGGGGTTGTCCAATGGGGTAGGGTTGTCTAGGGGTGGGGTTAAAATCCAGGGGTGATGGGGCTATCCAAGGGTGTATGGGGTGTCTAGGGGTGGGGGTGTCCAGGAGGTGGAGGTTGTCCAGAGGTTTGGGGTGGGGGTTGTCCCAATTATGTGTGAAACCATTGGGATATTCTTTTCACTATGCATTACGTCTAAGAAAAAGAAACATTTCTCTTATATTCTTTTCACTATGCATTACATCTAAGCAATGAAGTAACAAATTGATTGACCAATAAGGAAAATAAAAAGAGATAATCCTATTCCTCCAATTGTAACAGGTTTCAGTGGAAACATTCTTTCTCTTTCCATATTTCATTTGACCCTTCCCGAACAAAAAAATGAAATCTTTTAATTCATTAAGCTCATCAGTTCCCGACATACACGGAGGTGGATCATCAGTCTCTATGGTATTATCAAATCTACGACGATTCATTCTATATGGATGATCCTTTGTCATGAATCGTCGATCTACCATAAAATTCAAAATACAGTGTTGTTTCAGTCTTCTAGATCGTGTATCCTTCATTAAAACTGGACATGATCGATTTCCCTTCGTGTTCTATCTATACATCATTGTATAATCCAGAAAATCATTGATCATCCACATAAGTGCAACAAGAAACTAAAATATGTCTTTTGAACATGCATCGTATGTTCTCACACCCACATCCCAAATAAGTTTCAACTCTTTTATTAAAGTTTGAATGTATACATCAATATCAATGCCAGGATCAGAAGGACCAGATATTAGTATACTCATGAAAGTGAATTGTTCTTTTATACACAACCATGGTGGAATATAATAAATGTGTATAAAAACTAGACATGTGATGTGAAAAGTATAAATCTGCCGAAACAGATTAAAACTGTCGCATGAAAGACCCAGCCTCACATTATGCATGTCAGCTGTGAAATCAGGATGTCGAGCATCAAATATCTACAATGAAAATCCATCTGTAGGATGAACCAACTCGTCATTAGTCTTCATTCTCTCGGTATCATTCCATATCATTTTTATTTATATGTCATCAGACATAAAAAGATTCTGGAGTATGGGGATCAATGGAATGTGCCACATTAGTTTCTGCGGAACGCGAGATGGTGTTCCATCAGATTTTTAATTCCAGCTGGAATGTGCAACATTTTATACAATCATTTCGTTCATTGGTTTCCTCCTAGAATAAAATGCAATGTTTCGGGCAAGCATGAATTTTGTTTCATGAAAATCCAAGTTCCTCAATTAACTTCTATACCATATAGTGGATTGATGGAATATCTGCATCATCTAGAAGTAAATCCATCTAGTGGGTAAAAATGTAATCGATTTTTGTATTAGAAATCCCATACATAGATTTCCCATGAAACAATCTGATTAAAAATTCCATCCTTTTAATTTATAGCATTGTCGATAAACTGGAGTCAGGGCAGCATCATTCGATTTTTTCACCCTGTCAATATCATTAATTTCACTAGATGCATCAGCTGTCCTCATATCGAAGTCTTCTTAAGTAGATATCCTTTCTTATTCATGATGAAGAATAAATGGAAACAAATCATCTAATAAATTCTGGATTCCGGTCCTTTCATTTTGATCATCACCAATTTTAGATTTCATTTTATCCCCATTGTGATACCACAAAAAGTGGTTTTCATGAAAACCACTTTTGGTTATGTGGTAGCTGACTTCTTCATAGCTCAACCAAGGAATACCAACACGATTGGAACATGGGCAGTGTATGCGACCACTATCTAAAGCATTGTGAAATGAAAAATCTATAATGCTCTCCAAATTGTTTTGAAAATCGCTTGAGATCCGATCAGTTTCGTACATCCAAATTCTTTCCATTTTATTAAAATAATTTATATAAGTCATTGTGTCATAAACTATTCAATAGGATTGAACATTAATAGAAAATACATTTATGTAAACAATAAAGGAAAAAAATAATCAATGTATCAACTAAACATGTGAAAAAAACATACTAATGTGTTATTGAAAAAATGTAAAACCAGCAAGAACATAATGTGTTATCACATCACATCATGACTCATCCCATAACCATATTAGTAGGGTATAATGAACATGAATAACATCATCCTTGTGCCACCCTCCTACTCTACATGACCCCAACCACATTCCACATCTTATTATAGACTTATCACATAGCACCTCACCTGAAAACACTAGAAAAAATCATTGTACACCTCACCTAAAGACACATGGATAATCACATCGAATCTTTCCAAAAAACACATGATCAATCACTTATGAAGGCATATTAGGGAAGACATGGTAGCTATCCACCATATAAACACCATCCTAGATATTAGAAAAAATACCCATAACTCATAACCTCTAATCATTGGTAATTTTATCCAACTCTGGTTGGGAATGTGTAGAAATAACATAAAATACATGATATATATATATAGCACAAAATACCCAAAATATGGGTTCACATTAATTACATAATCACACACTTCACTACTACCATACAACACATAAACCATCACAACCACTTTCACCACTATATGCAACACACCACCCACCACCACACAAGACACATAGAATTTCCCGCTTTCATTTATAAGCCACTTCATTCACACTTACGTTGTCCATTCATTTAATGTTAAAATAATTAAATCCATTTACCACACATGCATTTATAATCCATCTCATTTATTTAATATCTTGTTTTTTTGGTTTAACAACATAATTTATTCCATAGATAACCATGAAACTAATAAAACCACCACACATCAACTCACCATCTCACAATAACCATCGTCGCCATGTCACATCGGTCAACCATCTAACCAAAATAACCACATATCACAAAAAAATATTGCACATCACAAACCACCGCACAACCAAAACCACCTCACCAAATCATACACCACAAACTCATCACACAACACCTCCACACAACACAACACCACATCACATAATCACTATAAAATAACTTCACATGTCACATCCATTCCCACTATCCATCACATTACAACCCCACATGTCAAAAAGCCCAACTGGTCACCTCAATCATCATACAACAGCCTATAACATACAACGAAACACACAAAAACCCTCTCATAGAAGCACCATAACCAAACTACTACAATTTATTCAAGGACTTCTATTACATTACCCCTTTATTTAGAATGGACATTATAACAAAAATGATATTCCATGGGAAACTAATGAATTAACAAGATATTCATTCATTTACCTATTTTTCTGGGTGAAATCACATCAAAATAAAAACATATAACTAAAATATTAGATCAATAACAATAAAAAGAATGTATAATATGTGTATAATGAATAAAATACATGACTTGAGATGATTCAGATGGATTTTCACCTATTCGGATGGGGGAGTTTGAGAGAAGAGATGAGCGCCAGATTGATTTTAGGGTTCTATCGCGATTTGGGGAGAGCAGCGGCCCGATTGTATTTTGGGAAATGATTTACCAAAGGTTTTTCAAAACCATTAGGAACGGTGTGTTTAGGGTACCCTTTCCCAAACTGATCATTAGAGCTATTGGCAAATGGGTTCCCTTTCGAAATGGTTTTATGAATCCATTGCGAAAGGTTAACTTGAACACCCCTTTTCCCACAGTTTTATGGAACCGTTGGAAAATGGGTGCCCTTTCCCAATGGTTCTAGTGAACCGTTTGGAATGGGTTCCTAGACCTTCTTTACCAATGGTTTAAGTAAACTGTTGGTATAGAACCGTGGGTAAAAACCACATTTCCAGTAGTGTTACTTTTAGTAAAAATAATAAGTGACATACTAAAAACTATGTAAACACATTCAGATTGTTTAGATATTTTTGGACAATAATTATTGAGTCAGTTGTGAAATGTAAAAATTAACCACACCAATATATGATGTGTGTTGTTGCCGATATGACTTTAAGTGTGTAATTTTAATTCAAAATGACATTAAATTGAAAAAAAATGAAATTTTGACATACTGAAAATCAATAAAATTAATTCGTATTGTTTTGATACTTTACGAAGACTATCCATGAGCCATTTTTGATGTGTAGGAATCAAACACACCTCAATTTGATGCACGATGCGAATAATATGACTAAAACTGTCTGTTTTCAGTTTAAAATTGACCTTTTAGATCAAAATGAGTCACTCACTAAAAACCAAGAAAACACACTGTGATTGTATTTATAATTTACTAAAGTAATTCATAAGTCATTTTTGATATGTACAAAGTAGTCTCAAATCAAAATAATTAATTATGAGAACGGTTGGGCTCAAAATTTGTTCTTCTGGTTTGAAATGAAATTATAGTAAAAAAATAACTGACATAGAGGAAATCAAGAAAATATATTCGTATTTTTTTTATACTCTAGAAAATTGATATATAATTCATTTTTGACATGTAAGATTCTGCCTCACCTCATTATGATGCACGATCATTCAAGTATAACTCAAATTGTCTCTTTTTTTAAATGGACATCAATTAAGTTAAAACAATTAGGGTCATACTGATAACCGAGAAAATGTATTTTTATTTTTTTTATGTTTTAATAAAATGATTCATGAGTCATTCTTGATGAATAGGAGTAAACTAAACCTCCATATGATACATTGTGTGTCTGGTATGACTCTATGTGTGTATTTTTATTTAATATTTACATTAATTTATGTAAAAAGAACAAGTGACATACTAAAAACTGATAAAACTCATTCATATTATTTTGATACATAAGTAAAAGGATCCATGAATCATTTTTGACATATAAGACTCAATTGTACCACATTACAATGCATGGTGTATCTGGTATAACTCAAAGTGTATCTTTTTATTTAAAATTGACATGAATTTAACCAAAAACAAAAAGATACCTACTGAACACAATGAAAATGAATTCAGATTATTTTTATATTATATGAAAATGATCTATTATAGTTTTGTGACATATAGGAATCAGCCTCACCTCAATACGACTTACGGTGTGGCTATTATCATTCCAAGTGTATCTTTTTGTATTAAATTGGCATTAATTTAAGTAAAAAACAACATGTGACATACTAAAAACTGATAAAATTCATTCGTATTGTTTTTTTATTTTAGGAAAACAATCTAATAGTGTTTTATGACGTGTGGGGATCATTTAGACATCAATACGACACATGGTGTGGCTGGAATAACTGTAAGTGTCTCTTTTTATATAAAATTGACATTAATTTAAATAAAAACAACATGTGAGATACTAAAAACCTAAAAAAATGCATTACGATGGTGTTTATGGTTTATGAAAATGATCCATGGTTCATTTGTGATGTGTAGGAGACAATTTATCCTCAATCTGATGCACGGTGTTACCGGTATGACAAAACGATTCTGTTATTAGTTTAAAATGGAAATTTTAGTTCAAAATTTATCATTCACTGAAAACCAAGAAAGCACACTCTGATTGTCTTGATAATTTATGATAGAAAATCATAAGTCATTAATGATGTTTATAAGGAAGTCTTATGTCATACCGATACATGATATGACCAGTATGATTCAAAATGTGTGTTTCTAGTATGAAATGATATTTTACTAAAGAAACACAACGAACATACTGAAAACTAAAAAAAAGAATTTCGATTGTTTTGTTACTTTAATAAAATAATCCATCAGTAATTTTTGACAGTTATGAATCATTCGTACCCCAAAACGACACATGGTGTGGAAGATATAATTCCAAATATTTCATTAGTATAAATTAACATTAATTTTAGTAAAATAACAAATGACATACATAAAACTGAGAAAACACATTTTGATTATTTTAAACTTTTAGGAAAATGATCCATAAATCATTTGTAACGTGTAGGAATCTACCCCACCTCAATAGGGCACACTGTATTATTAGTATAACTCAAAATGTGTCATTTTTTTAAAATATTGACCTTTTATTAATGTTTTCTTTCATATTAATATTTAATTTATATCATTATAGTTTAACTAACATAATCTTTTTTTCTTATATACATGGAATATTTTCTCGGGTTGAGATGATCTTTTCGACAACTAATACCATGGTAGGACACTATTGAGGGGGGATCACGGTCATCAAAATATGAAATATTCATGTTTTAGAATGATTGTTGGACCACTGTAAAAGTAATTTTATAAAAAAATTTGTTTGAAATGTAAATATCATCTTTTTTTCTATATATTTTAGGAAGAAATATTTTTATTGATGATTTCAATCAAATATATATAGCTGGTTTGATTCTAGGTGTACAATTTTAATTACAGGTTTGATTTTGGGTGTGTTGTTATATAAACAAAACACTGCATGGGGCTAGGACTTTATCAGCACTAAAAAAGCACTGATAAAGGGCCTAATTATCATCAATGTGATTAACATCACTCGTTTACCCTTGTTAAAGGCCATTTTGTGCATTGTGAAAGTCCATATGTGTAGTAGTTTTTACCACTCATTCATCTTGTTTGGTTCTCCCATTAATGATATATCTATTTATTTATATAAATATTTATTTATATTTATTCGTATATTAATATATATTTATATTAATATATATTCATATATTATTATATATATGTATATAGTTATATTTATATATTTATATTTACATCTATTTGTCTATATATATATATATATATATTTAGTTATATTTTTTATCCATAAATTTATTTGTATATTAATATATATTTATAAGAATATTTTTAAATTTGTTTTTAAAATATTTTTTGTCTGTGTAAAAATAAATAAATAAATACATATATTCAACATACAGACACAGACACACACACACACACACACACACACATATATATATATATTATATGAGTATTTGTTAGTATAATTATACATGTTTATATATATTTACATATATTATATATTAATATGAATATTCATATGTTAGAATATATAAATAATATATAACTGTTTGTTAATACATACACACACTAATATATATATATATATATAGACACACACACACACACTATATAGGTATATAAATTTTCATATTTTTGTGTTTTAAATAAAATGTATATTAGTTTTTATTTAGATAAAGATTATATATTTAGAAATATAATCTATATGTAAATATGTTTAATTATTTATTTATAACATTAATTTTTTTTGGGAATATATAAAATATATGTATATATTGTTATGTATTTAGTTATAAATAAAAGTACATTGTGAAAATGATAAAATTTTAAATCCATAATATCAATATGAATGTAATTCCTATGAATAAATTCAATCCCCAAAGAAAAAGGGCTAAAGGACCCTCTTAAACGAGGCTAAAATTCCATCGAATGTTAAAATATTTGGGTATGCAGACTAAAAACTCAGTTTTGGAGGACTTTTGAGCATTTTTTGGACAAGATAATGTGAAAGAGGGTTCTCAAATGGTATTAGTGCATAGAGCTCATTTTAGGAATCGATTTTATATGTAGTTTGGCTCAAACAAACAATCAGATCAAAAGTTATTGTCGTTTGAGGTTTGAGATATATTTTCAACTTATTTTTTATCTTTTATTAATCATATGATTTTTTTGTGTCTTAAAATTGTTATTAAATGATTATTACTTCATAATAATTATAATAATACTAATTAATAATAGTTTTATATATATTTTATAATATATTTCACTAAAAATCTATTATATTATGAGTAAATTTTATCTATACTTATCTAAAACATATTTAATATATATAAATTTTATTTATATGAATATAAATATATTTATATATTAATATATATAATTTTAAATAATTTATTTTGAAATATACCCTTTATGAGCACTAGTAAAAAAATCACTGATAAAGACCCCCCTTTATTAGCACTAATAAAAAATCACTCATATATAGGGTCCCTTTAAAAGTGGTAAAAATCACTGATAAAAGGGTACTTTTAACAGCACATTTTTATCACTGTTAAAAGTAACTTTTATCAGTTCTTTTTTTACCACTGATAAAGGTACCCGATTTATCAGTGTTTTTTTAGGGATGCTAATGTGTGGCGCCCTGAAAACCTATTTCTATAGTAGTGTCCCCGCCTAGGCTACATTGGTATTTTTAACATACTAGATAAATGATAATTTCAAGAGGATACCATCTTATAGTTAATAGAATTGGGGATGGAAGGATGTCACACATAGAGTTGAGAGACATACTTTTAGAATACATTATCAAAAGTTGGTAAATAATATTATTTAATATGATATGTATACGATAAATTCAAATTGTTTATGGTCTATCAATCTATTACATAGTTTGATGTGTACAAGAGGATGTATAATGATAATATTAATGTAATGATTGCTGATGAGAGACCGTAACCTATTATGGTTAGTGTTTTCATGTTTTTATCATAATAAAATTTAAATTTTTTATCATTTTATTTATATTATTATAAATATATGAGATATATTAGAAAATTATTTTTCATATGTTTGGGAGTTAGGGTAATATTGATGGTGGGAACAAAGCCTCGTGCGGTCATGTTTTGATGAGACAAATTTGTTGTTGGTAGTGAAAAGGTTTATTTACAAAGGCATGGTGATTGACAATGGTTTACGATCAACTCAGACTAGTTACTATGGAATTGAAGTGATTTCATAATTTATCACAATATGTAGTTTGTATGATATCATAATCATTCACATCTTTAGAGTACGATACAAGGCATTGAGCTCAGTAAGAAACTGTTCAGAGATTATTTATAGTGATGGAAGAGTAGCAACAACATCAGGAGTAGCAACGTCAGTAGCAGCATCAACAACATGATCAGATGATGGAGTATATGTGGTGACGTACACATAGTTTAGGAATTGATTTACCTCCATCTAATGGATTTAACCCCCACCCTCTTAGTGGCACTATTGTTATTTTCTTTCTTGTGAACTTTTTTTATATTATAAATGTTTATATTTTATAGTAATTTTTTGTTTTTTGTATTTTATTTTTTAGTGAATAGTTATTTCGAATAATTTTGGAAACCACTATGTTATGAAATTTTTTATCCCTTTTAAGTTGGATTGAGATATAACCCATTACATGACTTAATCCCCAAATACAACATGCCCCAAAAAAAACAAGGAAATTATAAATCGTAGAAAATCTAATTAGCTAAAAATAAAATGCATATAGCCTGAAATATTATGGTATAGAATCCTAGAATTAGGATTTTATTAAAAACCCTCAAGGTAGCCATCCATCCATTTAACCGCTGACCCAGACACCCAAACAATAGCTTCATTTGGGAACTATTTGGAAGATCATCTGGGTGGACAGATCTACTAATAATGTCGGTGACCTGCCTGGAAAATCACCATACCCTACTAGAGTGGGTTCTTCTCCTAATGTCATCGACCCCTTCCTCGAGTATGGATTGACCCTCATTGTTATCCCTCACCATCACACCTGGGTTTGAGTCCTGCCTTCGGCAGCCATGATGAGCAGAGGCCTTCCTTTTCCACTATCCCATGTGCTTTCCTACAAACCCCCACCATTGAGTAGGATTTCAGATCTCACCATTGACCCCTATCTCTAGCTTAATTTAATTACTATCTATATTTTTTTTGAAATGAATATATATTGTGATTTTTTAAAAACATTCTAAAAATGTTCCATAAGTCATTTGTGATCTGTAGAAATCATACCCACCTCAATCATATGCATGGGGTGATGGGTATGACTTCACTATTGTAGATATGACCTTTAACAACATGCAAAATGGTCATTTACGATGTTAAAAAGTGTTATTATCTTTGGTGCTATTAAAAGGGGGTCCTTTTTATCAATTCTAAATAAATCACTAATAATGGCCCCTTTAACAGCATTGAAAAAGGGGTCCTTTATCAAAGCTAAATAAATGATGATAAAAGGACCCATTATTGATTATTTTTTAGTGCTTATAGAAGTCAAAAATAATTTAAAAAAATCTCCAAATTGAAGGGTGGTACCTTCCCCATTTTATGTATGCTCAACCCCTTTTAAAAGTGATAGTCAACCCTCCCCATCCCTTTAAAAGATCTATGAATCCCCCCACATTTTAAAAGTAATAGGGACATGCATCACCCACACGCATGCACCCTTATCTCTACTGGGTTTCAAAACTAAGACATCCCTCATAATCTCACTCATTTTCCACTCCCCTATATTGTTTTCTTCTGTATTTTATGATATATCTCTATATTTTTATTTATTTAATTTTATTATAATTTTTTATCCTTATATATATATATATTTATATAAATACATATATAAAATATATTTTTTGTGTGTTTATGTGTGTTTATAAATACATAAATACATATATATATATATATTTATATATGTATGTTCATCTATAATTATAATTATACATATTAATATTTATTTACATATATTATATATTAATATGTATATACATATATTAGAATATATAGAAAAATATATATCAGTTTTTCATTTCCAAAATAAATATATTTATATATATAAACATTATACATATAGAAACTGTATATGTATATAAATATTTATGAATATTTATTTTAAATAAAATCGATATTTTTTTATTTATATAAGGTTTATATATTTAGAAATATACTTGACATATAAATATGTTTACATATTTATTTATAAAATTAAAATTTTTTGTGTCAATATATATGAAATATGCATATATTTTTATATATTTGATTGTAAATAAAACGACATTATGAATAATGATAAAATTTCTAAAAATTATTATCCATATATTTTTAAATAAAGAAAGGACATATTATTGATCAATTGAACTATACAAGAAAATCCAATCAGGAAAATGATCAACCCAAAAATGGTTATCCCAAGACATCCTATAGCTCACCAGCCAGTGGGATTCAAGAATAAACCCACACAAGATTAAGGAGAATTCTCATATTGAGAATGAATTAGAAAGAGACCATATTTTCCATAGAACAATTCTAATGATGAATTATATCCTTTGGTTGACAAATAATTAAGAGATTCAAGAAAATCAGACTGCATACCCACATAATTCCATTATTTATCATGGGAAGGGAGGTTCCCATGAATAATTGATGATGCTTCCATGAAAACCGGGATCCAACATCCATGTAAAAACATGAACCGAGAATCAATCACCTGGCCATTATGTTGTTGGGCAATGAGCACCACCCCAATTCGAGACACTATCGATACAACCACGTCTCTATTGATTTTAAAGAATCATTCACGAGGGGGAAGCCAACGAGTTTATGTTTTTTGTGATTAGAGCACTGATGGTCACTCATTTTTCGACATCCACCAGTTCTTCTATTCATAGCCTTGTCCACCCAAATTCCATCAAGTGAGGACTTCTCTTCAAAAACCCATTCATTCTTATTAAACCTAACAAGTCAAGAAAATGTACAAACTAACCCCACAACCATTGGTTCCAAAGAGAAAACCCAATCATTGAAAACATGGTCCAACTCCAAAGATGGGACTAGGGACTCCATACACCCTGGGGACCATTCATTCCACACTCCCACAACACCCAGGAAGAGAATAATAGTATGCAAAGGGGTTTCAATCTGTTGAAATCACAGGGGGAACACATCATCCTCCCACATGTGTCATAGAGTAAGAAAGCTGCACATCACTAGGACAGCCAATAATACCTACAACCATAAAAACATGAATTAGGGGGGTGGAGAGTGCCCAAATATTCCTCCAATGATCGTCAAGATGATCCTGAGTAGACCCATGCCACAAATTGATGTACCCAGACCTAAAAGTGTACTTCCTAGAAGCATCCCCAAAACAGCAGATTTGGTCACCACCAACTCCAAATGTAATCAGGATGCTAAAGATAAGACATTGATATTTTTCATTAAACCAACCACAAACTCTATACCAATCACAATCTTCGAAATAATCATCAATGATTTCATGAACATTTTCCTATATGATCCCCCGAATGACAGGAAATGAGACTCTAATGTTGACCCTATTGACCAAACACTAGTCTCCCCAAACATCCACCTTCTTCCGATCATCATTCCTCCAAACACTTCCAATGTTGATCAGAAGGATAGCACCACAGATGATTCTCTACATTAATCTATTCTTTTGTCCAATAGAAGCATGTATGAATTCAGAAATTGCAAAATACAATGCTCGAAAGACCGTAGAGAAAAGGGAATTAGTACAGGACATGAGGCGCCACCATTGTTTTTCCAAAAGAGCAACATTGAACCATTGAAAGATCTTAATCCTAAGGTCACCACATGATCCAGTTGGTGTTGTGATTTCCATTAGTAGAACCCCACCATAAGTTTTCTATCCGAGAATGAATCCGGTCAACAAGGGTCATTGGGAACTTGAAAAAGGAAATGGCGTATGAGGGGAAAACATGGGACACATATTTAACTAGAACTTCATTCCCCACTTTGAATATTTTTCTACTAGACCAAACCCTGATCAAATTATCAACTTTGTCCAGGATTGACACAAAACAAGTTTCTTTGATATTCTGATAGAAGTTGGGAGCCCCAGGTATTTTTAATGTTTCATGACCATAAGAATCCTATATAATCTCTGAATATCTTGTTGAATCATCATTGGGTCACCTTTTTTGAAGTATATTTCAATTTTAGAGCCATTAATCCATTTCCTAGAATACATCTCCAAAAGGTTGGAAATCTTCATGATTGAGTAACACTCCAGGGTAGTAGCCTGAGTATACATAAGAAAATCATCTGAAAATAATATATGATAAAAATTGCAACATAACTTGGATCCATGAATAGCACCATGCTCCATCACCTTTAAAAGGATATGAGAAAAAACATTCTCTACATGAATGAAAATGTAGGGAGAGATTGGGTACCCTTATCCTAAACCTCTCGAGGGTGTGAAACTAGATAACTACTCCCCATTGATGTTGATTCTATATGAAACTAAAGTAACATAGTTCATAATGTTAAGCATCCATTTAGCTCCAACCACTAGTTTTGAAAGTACAAGATCTAAAAAAGGACATTCGGCTATGTCATATTCTTTAATTATATCTAGTTTCATGGCCATGAATCTTTTTTTCTATGTAGAGGGTCATCATTTAGTGGGATATCTCATAGGAAATGGCTACATTATCATTAATGTTCCTCCGTGAGAAAAAAATAGCTCTTATCTTAAAACACTAGAAGAGGGTGAAAAACTCTCAACCTAGACACCGAAATCATAGAGTAAATTTTGTAAAGAACATTGCAGAGGATGATTGGATGGAACTCCTTAATCTTCGGGGAGAATTTAGATTTTTGGATGAGGGTAATAACAGTTTTGTTAAAACTTTCAATGTAATTCATACCTTCCTAGAAATAATTCATCTTCTTGATCATGTCTAGACAGAAAATGTGCCAAAACCATTTGAAGAAAAGGGCATGAAACCTATCATGACCAAAAAAATTCATAGAATGAAAATGGTGATGATCCCTTCACATTGCATCATTAGAATTGTCCCTCTCTATAGAATAGTTCATATCATCTGAAAAATTATTGGGATGTAGCTTGTGATACTAAGAGGGATGTCAATGTATTCGTCCTTGAAAATATTTCCAAATAATTCTAGTATAATTTAATGAATTCTAACAGCATCCTTCATCACTCTACCATGCAAATCTTTAAGGTGGGAGATGTAGGATTTTCTCTTTCTCGTAGTATCTCTTTGGTAGATGAAAGTAGTTTTTTGGTAACCTATGATAATGTTAGATTATCATTCCTAGATGAATGACTATCTTTCCTTTTCCTTAAGCACAACATTCAAATACCTCTCAAGGTTTTAGATATCCTTAATCATAGAGTCTGAAAAATTCTTAGCATAGAGAAATTTTAACCACTGTTATGCCCTATTAATGTTTCTGTCTATGAGACTAAACCTAGTTGAACTCCAATTCTTCATCCTGATACTATCATTCTGGTTATGAGAGCTAAAGCACTATTTCAGCTGCCCCTCCCCAAATAGCATGAATGGCCTCCTCAAAACTACCATCAGAGAACCATAGACTCTCAAACCTAAACATACACCCTCCTCTACACTAATTCCATTGGGTGTATGTTGAAAGAAGGATCAGAGAGTGGTCATAGGCAACTGGGGCCAATTGTTCAATAGAGTATACATGGAAGATTGATTTATAGTCATCTATCCCAAAATATTTTTCCAGTCTTTTAGCAATGCATCCCTCTATTGAGGTACCCATTTTCCAAGTGAATGGAGAGCCTGAAAATCCTAGATCATGGAGGGAGTTCAAAAGTAGGGATTTCTTAAAATCCATTATGGTTTCATCACTCCTTAAGAGGCAACATTATTTTTTCTAATATGAACAATATATTATTGAAATAACCCCTAATGTGGAGAGAATCATAAAAGTACTCCCAAATCTTATATTACATGTTCCATGATTTTCCTTAATCATGAAAGGAAGGCCACCCATAGAACACAACAATTAACCAAGAAGGGGAACTCGGGGCTTCAAACATAACATAAATTTGGTTAAATGAGTAGTTTGATATTTTAATACAAAAAAAAGTCCATCAAAATAAGACAACAACACACTACATGACCCTACCTCCCAACACAAAACACGTTCTTAAAAAAAGAAAAAGAACCACATAAATGAGGATAAAAGTCCGTTGAATGTTATAAACATTGGATATACCAACTAAAAACTCTGTTTTAATGGTCTTATATGATATTTTAGGCCTATAAAATGTAATAAGGTAATCTTATCTATCATTACTGTGTAGATATTGTCTCAAGATTTGATTTGATATATGGCAGAGCTCAAACTGACACTTAGATCAAAAGTTCTAACCATTTGAAATTCCAGTTACATTTTCAATTTATTTTAGATCTTTTATTTAATTTTTTATTTTTTAAGTCTTAAAATTGTTAATAAATGACTATTACTCAATAATAATTTGAAATTTATTAATTCATAATAGTGTTTTAATTATTTTATAGTCCATTTTCACTAAATATCTTATATTTTATGTGTAAATGTCTAGTGAGCCTTATCTAAAATATATATTATTTTTATTGAAATATGATATATTTTTTAATATATCATTTATCAAATATAGTAAAATAATATTGATAAATCCACCTTTATTAATGCTACTAAAAAGCCCTAATAAATGGAGTCCCGTTAACAGTGCTAAAAAATGGTGTTAGAGGGGTACCATTGTTAGTGAAAAAAACACTGATAAAGGGGTACTTTTAACATCATTTTTAGCACTATTAAAATCACATTTTATTAGTGGTTTTTTTAGCGTGGATATAGGTACCACCTTTATCAAGGAATTTTTTAGCGTTGTTAAAGGGTCGCACTGTATATTTTTGTTTCTCTTATAGTGATCCACGTGTATACTTTTTTTGAAATTGACATATTAAAAATATATTATTTTATATTTATGTTTAATTAATTTCATTATAGTATTATTTATATAATAATTGTTTTATTATATAAGTGATTTATTTTTCTCAGGTTGAGGTGGTTTTCTTTTTGCAATTGATACAATGATTTTTTTTTGAAAGGGGGTCGCAGGTGCTAAAGAAAATTAAACATTGTTCTTCTTAAATGTTTGTGGACAGTAAATTCAAGTTTAATTATACAAGATTTTGTTTTAAATGTATATAATATGATTTTTTAGTATTTGAATTGTAAATTTTATTTCAATTAAATTACTAATTTTTTTGGTTGGTGCATTTTCATACAGGTTTATTTGGTGTAGTGTATTGTTATTCAATATACACGTTGCAGCAGTAGGGAATTTGTCAACATTAAAGAAAACAATGATAAATGGGTCCTTATTTGAATGATGTTGACGACATCAGTGTTTTTTAGCGCAGATAAATCTCTTTTCGTGTTGAAAAACGGTATAGTTGTTATTGTGGGAATTCAATTTGTTGTAGTGACAAAGATATCTATTTACAGACATAAAATGAAAAGGACTTGAAGACATTGTGGTCATAAATCCAATGAGTACGTGTTGCGTCGCAAGATGAGGAAGTAGGTACATTCAGGATATAATTGGATTACAACTATATATCACCATGGATTTCATGAATGAGCGATGATCAGTTTTTTAAAAAATAAAAACATTATTTTTAAAATATTGAAAATTTAAAAAAAATCATATTCTCCATTAATAATTTAAAGAGTAAAAAATAAGTACAAAACTATTTTTCATAAAGATATTTTAAACCAAAATTCTCTCTCAATTTAAAAAAATATAATATTATATTAAAAAAATATAAAAACTCATTTTTCATTAATTAAATTAAAATAAAAAATTTAAAATTAAGCATACATTAATTTAAAAAAAATTACTTTTTATTATTCTTAAAAAAATAAAAAAATAAATTTTATTGAAAAAAAATTAATAAAAAATCACTTTTTCCATATGAAATAATATACAATTATATATTCAAAATTATCAAAATATTTTATAAAAAAAATATTTGTCCCTTATAAAATTTACAAATTTTTCTCAATTTTCATATTAAAAAATTAATTAAAAAAAATTTAATTTAAAAAATATATATATACATTTTTTATTATTTATTTGGAAACTAAAAACTAATTTTCTTCTTTTATATTAAAATAAATAAATAATTTACCTTTTTCTAAATGACCTCATTTTAAATTTAAAATACCCAAAAAATCCCCCATAACGTTTCAATGAAATTATAAATTTCAATTAAAATACATAATGTTAATAGGATGACATCTTTATTTTACCATTAAAAATACTTTAAATGAAATTTTATCTATTTATATTTTATCAAAGGTTATTTTTTTATTTTTTAAAATTATTTTAAATTGAATTAGAATTTTTTTATTTGATAAATTTTTGATTTTTTTGGAAGGAAATTTTTTTTATAAATGAAAATAAAAAAACTAAATTTTTTATGTGAATTGTTGATATTATTTGATTAATAAACAATAATTTTTTTCTATGATTTTTTGAAGGAAGTATTTTTTTTTCTAAAAATTTAGTAATGAACTTTATTTCCATTTAATTTAATTTATTTTTAAATAAATGATTTTTCTATGAATTTTTTAAAAGGAAATAATGGATTTGATTCGTTGATATGGGATAAGTCAAAATTTTTTTACAAAACCGTGTCCTCGAATGCATGAAAGATGTTCATAGAAGCCACACCCCTAGTCTAAAAATAATCAATAAGTTATTGAATAAATATGTTAACATTATTAATTTTTTTTTAAATAATAATATTTTGATTATTGATACTTATTTAAGTTATGTTTGATAGATTAAATATGTCGTATATAATATTAAATTAATATTATGTTTTTTAAATAATTAAACAAACTAAGAGGCCATTTTCTAACTAAAATGATGGTAAAAAAATAATCTCACAAATAAATTGCATTGATATAATAGTTTTAAATTCATGTTTAATGTAAAAATAATAAATAATGTCTATATCGATGTTTAAGAGGTTTCTCTATGTCACATATGGGAATATTAATACATATATAAACTGTAGGGCTTGGTGTGTTGTTGTGGCATCTTCATGCACAATTATAGGCCTATGTATATGTTATTGGGACTTCTTAAACCCTGCCCATGGGGCAAGGGTTTCCATCATACATATATGTAACACACTGGATCCCTTCATAAACTATGTATGATAACCTAATAATGTCCCTCTATTAACCACTAGGGTGATGAACATGGAATATTTTTTGGTGATCGGGAAATTCAAATTGCTCAAGTAAAACTATACATCAATCACTACTAATAAATAGAGTTTTATCAGTACTATAAAAGCCTTTATCAGTTCTATAAAAGAACATATAGTCGAGGTTCTATTAAAAGGGGGTCCCTTTTATTAGTGCTGAAGAAAAAGAACTGATAAATGCCGCTTTTATCAGCACGTAAAAAAGCGTTGATAATATTAAAAAAATATATTAAAAAATTGCAATATTTCTTCATATATTAATATATATATATATATAGTTTGTAATATTTCTATATTTATATTTATATCTATTTATTTATGTTGTGATTTTCAATGGTGTTTTTTGTGATGAATTCCTATCACAATTAACTATATGCGGTGGGAATCCTTTATCAAAAACCAGTCACAAAAGCCATTATTTTTATCGTGATATATAAATATTATAACATAGTGATATGAGCTATATAAATAAATATACCAATACATTAAATATAGATTATATTTAAATTTATATATTTGTATCATATAATATAATTTATAGTATACTTATATATTTATAATCATATGTTTGTTTTTGCATATATATATGTGTGTGTGTGTGTGATTATATGTTATAAAATATATAAATAATATATCAATTTTTTATACATATAAACGATATATTTTAAAATTACAATTAAAAATAAAAAAAGATTTATTATTAACCTTATTTTCGTTATTTATATAATAAAAAATTTGAAAAATTAATTTAATCAAAAAAAATATATAATAATTGGTTTTTTCTTGGATTTTCAATGAAAATCCCCAAGCCAACACGAGAGTTGAAGACTTGCTGCCCCACACATCACCTCCATCTCTGCCTCGATTCCGCCACCTCTATGACTACACTGATGAATTCGAGTCGCAAATCGTCCCTACCTAGATTTCGTTCCACCTCATCCATGAACACATTACACAACCGCACTCCGCCCCACCATGACCACCTCACACATCGACACATTTACATCCCGCCTCATCCACATTCTGCCTCTACCATGACCTCTCGGAGTGATCGTACAGTACTCCGCCCCACACATCGAAACATCCACATCCCACCTCAATGTTGGATGATTTTTAATGAACATTTTAAACCTAATTATCAATGTCGTAGATTTTAATAATTCTATTGAATTTTAATTTAATAATGTAGAATATATTTTGAGAATATTTGACTCACACATAACATTTGATGTTGATCTTAATTACATAATGTAACATTTTAATTGTATCAACCATTATACAACATTTAATATATATATACACATATATATAATTATCTCTATATATTTGTAATCATTTTTATATTTTTCTAATCACTCATAAATGGAAATATATTATTGTAGAGCTTACCTCCCAATCATTAATTGGACCTAGGGTTAGGAAAATAGGTGGTTTATCCAATAGTAAATTTAATACCAAATAAAAAATGGAAGCGTTATAATAAAATGATTATTGATTAGTAAAAAAATTATTTCTTTAATAACATATTTTCTATTGGTTTTGATTATAAATTTTAATAACTGAAAATTGATAAAATAACTAAATTTATAACTTTTTTATTTTTTCATTAATATAATATTTTAATTAACTTATGAGATAGATTATAAAAAAAACAATAATTTTTTTTATAAATTTATATTTTTTTTCAAATACATTTTTTTGAACTTAAGGATTTATATTTAATTTTGATTTTTTTTCACAATTATGGTAGATTGTTTTTAATCTACGAATTTTTTTAACATTAGTAGGATTTCTCCGATGATCAACATTCCTACAATGTTTTTTCCACCTGATAAAACCAAAGTTTATCTTAGTAGCAGTTCCTAGAAAATAAACAAATTTTAATTTAAATGTTATATAATTCACATATGATTATTTATATTGTCAGTTACAATATATATTAATTATATTATCAGTTTTATAATACTAATTTAGTTATTAACGGTTATATTGTAAATTTTAAATTAGTTATTAATTATTAGTTTTTATTTGTATTAATAATTAAATTATAAATTATCAATTCCATTGTTAATTCATTATCTATATAAATTATATTGGTACTTACTAAATATAATAATGATATTATCAGTTAATAATTTTCATAATGACTTAAATAATTGTTAATAATTATATCATTAAAATAAAATGACACGTTTATATTGAACACACAAACAATGAGTCATACCAGTCACATAATATTTTTGATTGAAGTGTAGTCGATTTCTACACATCATAAATGAGTTATGTATCCATTACAAGAAACGTGTCTTTTAGGGGCGGTTATTTTTTGATTTGGAAGCGGTTTAAACTACCGCTAATGTTGATATCTGTATACAACAGGCGGTGGTTCCTCCCATTCAATACCATAGATCCAAGCATGAGATGCATTTTGTTTTATCAATCTTGGAAAAAAGCTCTAATAAAGGGGGTCCTTTATCAGTGCTATCTAAAAACGTTAATAAATCTACCCTTAATCAGCACTAAAAAAAGTTGATAAATGTGTACCCATTATCAGTGCATTCATTATCACTGATAAATGGGGGTATTTATTATTTTCAAAAATATAATCCCCCATACTAAGATATTATCCATTTCTAATGTAAATAATTATGGAGGAAAATATGAATGTCATCAATAATATCCCCCGATGATTCCCAAAAGTAGCTAAAAAATGAGCCTCTCAATTTTCCTCTCTCATAATGAAGGAAAAACAACAGGAAGAGAACCAAGGAACCAAAGATCAGATGATGTCGATAATGGACCCATAGGATTTGAGGACACCTTCATCCTCCTTCAGTGCATTGATAATAACCTAGAAATTAGATTCAACCACAACATCCTTCTAGCCAAGTGTCAAGATGAAATGAACACCCTTCCAAATATCTATAGCCTCTTCTATTGGAGGATACCAACCCACAATGTCTTAGGAATGATGATCCATAATAAGAGAGTCAACGGGATCCCATAGGACTACCCCAAGGACATCAAAACCATCCCCATGGGTGGTTGCATAAGTATTAAGTTTGAGAACACCCAAAGGGGGAGGCATCTAACCAGAGTGGAATGAACATGTGAAGGAGGACGAGAATCCTCAATATCTATACACTGGGAGACCTAGTTATGAATCATATAAATCCCAACCCTATTGTATTTAAAAACATCCTAAAAAATGAAAGTCTTATGTAAAAACCATATAATCCAGGAACAACGCTATAATTATCACAGATAAAAGTTTTTAATAAAAAATAATATTGATTTATGTAAAATTATTATATTTATATTCAAAAATAATGTTTATTTTAATACATTAATTAAAAAATGCATGTGTATGATTAATATAAATTTTTTAATAATTAAAAAATATATATAATGTTTAAAAAAATTATTTATAATATTATAATGAAATAAATATATAATGAAATAATTATAATATTATAATTAATTTTTAAATAATAAATATATTTATTATATTTATAATTATAATTATATCTAAATAAATATATTTATTATATTTATAATTATAATTATATCTAAATAAATATATATGAAAATAGATATATGTTTCCAATGAAATGGGTCAATAAATATATTGATGTGTGATTATAATTGACGTACATATATGTTATGTATTCATCATGATTGTTCATTTATACATTACAAAAGTTAAAACTCACACAGATAGAGTTTTAACATCAATTAATGGATAACCAATGTTGAAACAATGTTAGTGTGAGTTTCAACATTGGTTATGCAATAAGTGATGTCAAAATGTGGTTTTTAACATTATTTATTAAATAACTCTTCATCACATCCTATTATATTATTTACTCCCCCTCAAGGTGATTTTTAAATTTATAATGATGCATAAATTCCTGGTGGTGGCTCTATTGGCCTTGTGGCAGTTCTCTCGGACCATAGAGGCTCTATTTTTGTGGCATATGATTCCTCGGAAATTTTTTTCTTGTCTCCTCCTATAGTAGATGCCATGACTATATAGAATGGTATTTAGTTCAATTCGTCTCTTGGCTCAATTGATATTGTGGTTGAATCTGATTATCAATTTATTATTGATGCACTTGAGGAGGAAGAAGGTGTCCACCAAGAATTTGGGTCTATTATCGACATCATCATATCATTAGTGCTTTTATTCTCTTCTTGTCGTTTATCTTTTATTAGGAGAGAGGAATATGATATGGCTCATTTTATAGCTACATTTGGGAGTTGTTGAGGGTCAAATTGTGTTGCATCTAATTTATACACATCTTAACTAACTCATAGATTATTTTCGTACAATATTAAAACAATACAAATGTGTTTTCTTAGTTTTGAGTAGGTCAATTGTCGTTTTTACTAAAATTGTTGTGTATTTTTAATAAAAAAGATGCACTTGTAGTCATACCAGTCACACCGTGCATTATATTGAGCTGTAGAAGATTCCTATATATCCCAAATGACTCATGGATTTTTTTAGCAAATGCATCTATAAAATCTGAACGTTTTTTCTCATTTTAAAGTACACCCCTTGTTCCTTATAACTAAAATTGATGTCAATTTTAATCAAAAAGACATACTTTGAGTTTTACTAGTCACATTGTGTGTCGGATTGAGGTTTGACTGATTTCTACACATCCAAAATGAATCATGGATCATTTTATTAATTTATTAAAACAATAAAAATATTTTTTCTTGGTTTTCAGTATGTCACTTGTCTTTTTTACTAAAATTTCATTTTAAACTAGAATCACATACTTTAACTCATACCATTCACATCATTTATTGGTTTGACATGAGAGAAATTCCTACACATCACAAGTGATTTATAAATTTATTAACTAAATTATCAATAAAATATTACCATGTTTTCTCAAATATATATGAGTGACATATTTTGAAGTAAAATGCTGATTTTAAACTGATAACAGACACTTTGAGTCATACTAGTCACACAATTTTTTGGATTGAGGTGCAGCTGAATTCTAAAAATTTTAAATGATTTATGGATCATTGTAATAAAGTATCAAAACAAATTGAATTATTTTATTGTGTTTTGAGTATGTTATTTGTATATTTTACTAAAATTAATGTCAATCTTAAATAAAAAAGACACACTTGAAGTCATACTGATCACATCGTATGTCAGATTGAGGTGTTGTTGATTCCTACATGTCCCAATGTCTGAAAACAATCCTAAATTCCAAGGAATCCTCCAGTATAAGAAAAATATTCTCATGTGAGTAATACTAAAAATAATAAAATTAAACATAAATATGAAAAAATCCATTACATATATAGAATTATTATCTTCATGCTATTTTTGTAAATTCTACGATCAGGTATGATGCACATTTGTTCTAAGAAAATTCATATCATCTTATGAATATGATTTTTTCAATATTCATAAATGTATTGGAAAATTATAAATACCCAAAGGATTAATATATATTTTAAATTAAATAGTAATTAACTTTAAAAATACCTCTTTGGGGATGTGTGTTTATTGATGGAATATGATCTCTCTCATAAATTTACAAACATAATAACCAAAATATTTTCCATTTTTTTGTTTCATACACTATATAAACATTATGGAATATAAGTAATTTTTTTTATATATATTTGGATAGAGAAATTTTATAATATATACCATGATAATTATCCATTTTTAGATATTTTCAGGGTCCTTGTACGCAATGCTTGTCCTCCTGCCAAGATTTAGATGAAATTTACAAATTTTCCTATAATAATAGAATCCTAATTAAAACATAATATAAATTATTTAATTATATTTTTATTTCTGAATATTGGGATGTAGTGAATTAAAAATCAAAAAACATCACCATGTGTGGTCAGTTTGTTGAAAAAAAATGCAGTGAATCCAAGAAATAAATATTTCGAGTATCCAAATTGATTGTAATGAGCATCCAGTGTTTCATAAAAATAGGAAAATAAATAAGTAATTACTGAAATGAAAACTATATTTTATATGATTAAATTTATCATTTTACCCCTGCATCATTGGTATTAAGAATATTATTTCATCCCCACGTTTTATTTCAAACGATATTCCCATGTTTTACACTATTTCACTCATTTGTTTGGATTCAATTCTTTTGTCTATAGAGGTGACATAAAGATTAACGAATCCTTTTTTATGGTAAAATCAATTGAATTGGATTTGATATATATTCCATTAAAAAATTTTAAATTTATTTAATCATAATTAACACAGTATATCATATATTGGAAAAATAAATTAAAAAAACATAACTCGTGTATAAATTTACAACTGAGGCTCCACAAAATTCATATTTGAGGATTTCTACTACATTCATAGAAGAAATGTAGTTAGTAACTTCCTCTTCATACATTTATTTCTTCAAAATCAACTATGTGACTACTAACACTTTGTAAATTTATATCCTCATGAACCTTCAATTTTTGTAAATGTGGATATTCAATGGGGGGGTAAATATGAATTTGGAAGATATTTTTGATTGGTTGGTTGATCCTTTAGTTGGTTTTGATTTTACATATCATTTCAACCCCTTACCTTTGCCCGACTATAATATCATTTGTCAGTTTATACATTTTTCATTAATTTTGAAAGGTTTATCATGAAAAATAAATTGGAAATTAATAACTCCTTGTCGACATATTTTATTACAAGATGTTGCAGCCATGTGATGAATGTTTTAACTACATAGTAAACCTTATTAATATCTTCCACATACATTAGAATAGGTAAATAGGAACTTGGATCATGGGCTATGCTATTAGACACTCTCCCAATATATGTGGGATGTGTCCTATTTTGTATCACATTATTTTGGATATTGAACATTGTATCACTAAATACAAGGCGATGGGTGGGAATTGATAGATATAAATCATAGTCATTATCACCCTCTATAATATCAGTATAATAAAGGTATCACTATTTGTCTGATTCACATTTTATAGAAAAAATTATTAGAACATTTATTAACTTTTCCAAGTAGCTATTTAAGGGGAATGTCTCACCTCAAATCTGGTCGGGGTGGGGCGGGATATTCAAATAATGGTTCTTCATGGGATATTTTTCTCTTTGATTCCCCCCACAAAAGTTTCTAGTAACTCTCTATGCCAATTTAATTGTTCTACAAGGGTAGATAGACTTTCTATCGTTTGTTTCATTTCTTTATCATTATCCTCCTCTTGTTTTTTTTATCAAAATATATTTGGGGTGTCACCCCAAAACCCACACCTCTGACTTGACCATATTATTCTAGCCACTTAAAGTCCACTGATAGTAGGTGTTCATCTGGTAATGGCATTGATGATTCATGTGACTATGTCATATAGAAAATATATGAAAATAATTATTCATTGTTATGTAATAGATATTTATATAAAAATAATAATTATGTCATACTTACACATATTTCCCACCATTTTTATGTGTTTTAGTCTGTTAGTATCCCATGGTTGTTTTCATAATCCTCTTTCTACAAAACAAGGTGTGGGATGGAAATAGAATTAGATATGGATTAATTAATCTATGTATAAATAAAGGAACCTAATTATGTTGTTGTTTCATATCATAAAAAAGTGTTTCAGTACATTTAAAATAAGTTCCATTTTTTCAAGTGAAGCATACCCCATCCTTGCATTACAGTAGGGGTACATTGGTTTTGTTTCCCATCAATTATTTACAGCACTCAGTTACTATTTCATAAATAAAAAATTTTCAATCAATGCGATGAATATATGTATTTTAAAAAAACATATTACTATACAAGGTATACTTGAAAAGACATATCTGCATGATGTCCAGTAAATTCATCCCATGCTTCATGGGTTCTCATGTTTTCATACATAAGTGGTGGGTGTGTGTTTATTTTTCGTTTGGAATCTTCAATATTATTCCTCGTTATAATTATATGAAAATAAATGTGAATCCTTCCAACAAGAATTAATACACATTTCTTATGGGATTCACATACTATAAATGCACTCTTATTTGGATGGTGAAGAGTAATTCAATGTTTCATTATATTATTTTTTTATTAAAACAAATAAACTATATTGTAATGTTATTATAATATCTTACCACGTCAGTGTATTAAGCGTGATCAAAACATGGTGAAACGAATCTACATCAATCATCACACATTACTAAGTGATTATTCCAATGTAACTATTTAACAAGGCCTTGTTGTGTTTAACATGTTGGGCCCTTTCATTCTATATGACCTCATATTTGATTCCTTTGATTTTCAACTTAACTATTTTTTATAACACTCTAAAACTATGGCATTCTTATTTTTTATTCTTCTCAGGTCTTTAATCACCTACAATTTCCTTGGATTCAACACTGCCAATATGTTGTTTCTCTAGAGAGGTAGAATCATCATGTGCAGATGTTCATTTAAATTCTACACTGGGAGAAGCAATAGGTTGAGAACCCTATTATTCTGAATGTTTAGGATTACCAACACAGGTAGAAGGACATTGTTCCTCTACACTGTGAGAACCATTAGGTTGAAATACATGTCGTTACTTAGTATTGGGAGCACAAAAATGTACATAATTCATTATATATAAAATTGGTTTAACATTTGATTTAGATTACATAAATACAACAGTGAATAAATAATAACATGCAGTAACACAATGTATATTACCAAAATTATATATCATGGTTATTGAAATCACTTTTCTTAATAGATGAAGAGATTTGACCCCTCTATCAACTATCCAAAAGCTTTCATAATGGTCTCCTCTGAAATTCAAAACACCATCTACATTGGGATCACTATTAAATGATTGTGACATCCTAATGAATGTGTCACCCTTAGTTAAATTTTGGTCTTACCCATCATTTATTTGGTCGATAACATAACAATTGACCACTTTTAGTTTGTAGTATCTGGATCATAAAATTCTTTTACTACCTATGATGCCATTATAAATGGTTCTTCTTTGTACCCTTCCTTACAGAAATCAAATTTCACGAATCCCAATTCATTTATTTTAACATCACACTTGTTATCAGCCTACATGAATTGAAAAATCGTCCATTGTGATGTTGTAAAATCCAACTCCCATATTTTCTTGATGATGCCAATGTATGACATATTCACATAAAATGGATTTCATTTTTTAGTACCAAAAACATGCATTGCTTCAATCACAAAAGTAACTCCACTATTTTTCATGGTATTTTCTTCATCATGTCTATTTGTATATAATTTCTAACCCTTAATTACATTACCATTGTAAAAAAATACATACACACTTGGTTCTTTAGATAACCAACTATGTTGTTTTAAATTTCAATCCGAATTTTTATCTAACTCATTAAAAATATAGTCCTAAAACCATTTTATTAATTGTTTATTATGCATACTTCATATCTATATTTCATCCCTTGATGGATTAAAAGTCATAATAATTTTTGTTGGGTTTCAACATATGTGGAAACCTCTAAAATATTACAAATATTTTAAATGATCTCCTGTTTCTAATCTATAATATTGATTTTGACAATATCTCTTCCAGAAATTCCTTCACCCACAAAAATCCCAGTGTGATGAGATTTCAGTAAAATAATGATTCCTACACCTGATAGGTATTCGATATAGAATTCAATGTATTTCTCATAAATATATTTCTATATAATACATCCCTCTGATAAACATTGATTTTTGACATACCATTTCAAAATATTCATATACCGTTCACTGGGGTACATCCATCTATAGTGTATAGGACCACATAGTCTATTCACTCTCACTAATTGAACCATAAATTGATCCATTATATCAATGAATTATAGATGAACTAAAATTTAAAATTTATATAATATGATGAAAAGTACTCTTTACAAAGCCATAAATTTGGCCAAATCTATAACTATACAACATAAAGCTTTGAAGAAGAAACAAAACATGGTTAATAAATGAAGGAAATTATTCTAAAAAATGCAACACAAAGCTCTAGGAATTAGATCTTGCATCAAAACATGACAATCATGTGATTTAAAACCCATTAACTTTAAATTAGTTTTTGACATGAGATTCCTGATATCTGATGAATACCCTTCTCCAACACTTACATCATTCATGAAGTTTCAAAACTAATATATATTCTTACCGTAAATATTATAAGCACCTGGAGGAAGAAAATTTCATTTTTAACCCTTCACTGGCACCAACTCTTCTTATATTCCCATGTTATCTATGTCCATCCTAACCATAATATCATCCTTTATTTTTTTTAGGTACATTAAGGAATGATCTGATGGAACTATCAAATACATTTTTTTCAACATTCCTAACATCAAAAAAATTCCCGACATACATAGAATTCTAGTATGATAATTCAAAAAAAAACCTGTCACATTTTCCAATTGGTTTTAGTTTGGATTTTTAAAAAATATTTCCCAAAAGTAGATTCCGCATATTTTATTTTCTCAAATATTTGGTCACCTATTTGTGGAGACATTGTTGTACTTTCTTCTAAACATCCATCAAATGATGTCAACCATGATAGGTACTTATCCCATCGGGGTATAAATATATTGTGTCCTAAAATCAATGTCTTCTATGAATGTTTCAACCTAATTAACTATATACCTTATTCACAAAAGAGACACACTTTAGTTGTTTTAATTCTATATTCTAAAAAATTTCCATAAGTAGGAAATTCATTTATCATCCCATACAACATGTATCCCAATGAGAAATATTAATTTCTGTAATAATCATACATCGTAACACCTGAATCATCTGCACCTCAATACGATTTACAGTTTGGATGGTATAACTCAAATATTCTATTTTTTATTTAAAATTGACATTGATTTAAATAAAAACAACAAATGACATATTGAGAACAGATAAAATGTATTTTTATTATTATTTTTATTTTATGAAAATGATCCAAGAGACATTTTTGATGTGTAAGATTCAACCACACCTCAATATGACGCACGGTGTGACCGGTATGACACCATCTGTGTTTTTTTATTTAAAATTAACATTAATTTATTTAAAAAAGAACGAGTGAAATAATGAAACAGAGAAAATATAGTCATATTAATTATATAATTTAGGAAAATGATCCATGAGTCATTTTTGACATGTAACTAAATATAATGCACAGTGTGGTTGTCATAACTCAATGTGTCTCCTTCTATTTAAAATAGAGATGAATTTAATTAAAAACAACAAGTGAAATACTAAAACATGATAAAACACATTCTGATTGTTTTGAAATTCTTTATAATAATATAGTAGTCATTTCTGACATGTAAGGATAATCCTCACCTCAATACGACACATACTGTGTCTAGTAGTACTCAAAGTGTCTCATTTTTATTTAACATTTACATTAATATAAATAAAAAAGTGACATACAAAAAATTGAGCAAACACACTTGGATTATTTTTATTTTGTAGTAAAATGATCTATTTGTGATTTGAAACATGTATGGATCATCCAATCCTCAATACGAATCATGGTCTGGTTGGTATAACTCAATGTGTCTATTTTTATTTAAAATTGAAATTAATTTAAGTATAAACTAAAAGGGACATACAGAAAACTATGAAAACACATTTGCATTGTTTTTATAATTTAGGAAAACGATCCATTAGTCATTTGTGATGTGTAGTAGTCAACCATACCTCAATCCAATGCCTGGTGTGACCAGTATGTCTAAAAGTATTTATTATCAGTTCAAAATTGACATTTTAGTTCAAAACGTTTTACTCACTTGAAACCAAGAAAATAAACACCAATGGTATTAATAACTTAGTACATCAATTCATAAGTCATTTTTGATGCGTATGAAGCTATCTCACATCAAACTGACTCACAATAGGACCGATATGACTCAAAATGCATGTTTCCATTTTGAAATGATATTTTAGTAAAAAAGCACAACAAACATACTAAAAACCAAGAAAACCCAATAAGATTGTTTTGATACATTAGGAAAACAATAAATCAATAATTTGTGATAGGTATGAATCTTCTAAACCTCAATACGATGCATGGTTTGAGCAGTTAAACTCCAAATGTGTCATTATTTAAAATTGACATTAATTTTAGTTAAAGAAATAGTGACATTATCAAAATTGTGCCAACACATTCTGATTCTTTTGACATTTTAGGACAACAATCCACAACTCATCTGTAACATGTAGGAGTCAACCCCACCTTAGTAGGATGCACGGTATGACCGGTATAACTCCAAATGTTTCATTCTTATTAAATATTTATATTTTATTAACATGTTATTTCATATTAATGTTTAATTTATTTATTTATAGTATAACTAACATAATATTTTTTATATTATATATGTGGAATATTTTTTTCATGTTGAGATGATTTGTTCAGTAACTGATACCATGGGAGGAAATTTTTGAGAGGGTATCATCGACGTCAAAAGATGAAATATTAATGTTTTAGAAAGTTTGTAGGACATTTGTAAATGTAATTATATAAAACATTTTGTTTGAAATCTAAATAGAATTGTATTTTTTCAATATACCATTGGTGGAAATTATTATATTGATGATGTCAATAAAATGTATATAGAAGGTTTTATTCTGATTATGCTATTTAAATTTTTGGTTTTCTTCTAGGTGTGTTGTTATATAAACAACACAACGTTGGAAACTAGACCTTTATCAGCACTAAAAGCACTAATAATGTCCCCCCTTATCATTGTTTCAATTGACAGTTCTTTTTTAGTGCTGTTAAAATCCATTTTTCTTGTTGTGAAAGGCCATATGTGTAGTAGTGTTTACCACTCGTCCATCCTGTTTGGTTCTCCCTTTAATGATATATCTATTTATATATATATATATCTCGTAATATTTTTTCATATAATAATATATATATTTGTATATTTATTCATATATTAATATATATATATATATATATTAATATGTATAGTTAGTTATATTTATATCTACTTATTTATATATATATAGTTATATTTTTTTCATATAGTTATTCGTATATTAATATATATATAAGATTATTTTTAAATACATTTATAAAATATTTTTTTGTGTCTGTAAATAAATAAATGAATACATACATACATATATACAACATACACAAACACACATATATATTTATAATTATATTATATGTGTATCTGTAAGTATAATTATACATATTTATATATATTCACATATATTATAAATTTTTATGTATATGAATATTTTAAAATATATTGATAATATATATCAGTTTATTAATACATACACACACTAATATATATATATATATAGACCCACACACATTATATAAGTATATAAATATTCATATATTTGTGTTTCAAATAAAATAAATATTAGTTTTTATTTAGATAAGGCTTTTATATTGGGAAATATATTTTATATGTAAATATGTTTAATTATTTATTTATAAAATTAAATTTTTATTGTAAATATATATAAAAATATATATATATTGTTATATATGTGGTTATAAATAATAGTAAATTTTGAAAAATGATATAATTTAAAATCCATAATATGAATATAATTGTAATACCTATGAATAAATTAAATCCCTTTTGAAAAGGGAAAAAATACCCTCTTAAATGAGGCTGAAATTCCATCAAATGTTAAAAAATTTGGGTATCCCAATAACAAAATCAGTTTTGTTTGTGCATTTAGAAATGTACCGATGAAACAATCATATTAATTTTTTTTGGAATGAATAACATCAAGAAAATTTGCTAAGGGAAAACAATTTTGTTTATGACAATTCAAAAAAAACTGATCACTTTTTGCAACCGATTTTCATAAGGTCATTAAAAAATGGTTTACCAAAAGAAGTTTCCACATCTTTTATTTTCTCAAATAGTTTATCACCTATTACTGGAGATGATGTTGTATGTTCTTCTGAACATTAATTGATTGATGACATCCAAATAGGTACTTATCTCATCAGGGTAGAAATGTACAATGTCCTAGAAACACAGTCTTGGGTGAATGTTTCAACCTAATTGATTGTGTACCTTGTTCAAAAATGAGACACCCTTTAGTTCCTTTAATGCTATATCCTAACAAATTTCCATAAATGGGAAAGTCATTTATCATCCCTTACAACATGTATCGCAATGTGAATTCTTCATTTATGTAATCATCATACCACATTACACCTGAATCTTCCGCACCATAATACGACACATGGTGTGACCAGTATAACTCAAAGTGTCTCTTTTTATTTAATATTGACATAAATTTAAGTAAAAACAACAGGTGACATACTGAGAAATGATAAAAACATATTTTTATTGTTTTTATATTTTATTAAAATTATCCATGAGTCATTTGTGATTTGTAGGATTCAACCACATCTCAATATGACACATAGTGTGATTGGTATGACTCCAAGTGTGTCTTTTTATTTAAAATTGGCATTAATTTATGTAAAAAAAGTGACATACTGAAAACCAAGAAAACACATTCACATTGTTTTTATATGTAAGTAAAATGACGAATGTGTCATTTGGGACATGTAGCAATGAGTCTTACCTCAAACACAACGGACGATGTGGCCTGTATAACTCAAAGTGTCTCTTTTTATTTAAAATTGACACGAATTTAAGTAAAAACAAAAAGTGACATATTGAAGACCATGAAAACACATTAAAATTGTATTGATATTTCATTAAAACAATATATTAGTCAATTGGAACTTGTAAGAATCATTCACACCTCAATAGGACACATGAAGTGGCCAGTATCACTAAAAGTGTCTCTTTTTATTTAAATATGACATTAAATTTAGTTAAAACAACAAGTGACATACTGAAAACTGAGAAAATGCATTAGGATTGTTTTGAATTATTAATAAAATGGTCTATTATTATTTATTTACATATAGGTAACATAAAAAATACAATAAAATGCATGGTGTAGTCGGTATAACTGATAGTGTCTATTTTTATTGAAAATTGACATTAATTTCAGTAAAAACAACATGTGGCATACTGAAAACTGAACAATACATTTAGATTGTTTTGAAAATTTATGAAAAGAATAAATATGTCATTGGTGATGTGTAAGAGACAACCACACCTCAATCTGACACACGATATGACTAGTATGACTAAAATATTCTTCTATTAGTTTAATATTAAAAATTTAGTTCAAAACATGTCACTCAATATAAGAAAAGAAAACACACTCCAACTATCTTGATAATTTAGGACAATTATGTATAAGTAATTTTTGAAATGTATGAATTAGTCTCACATAAAACCAATGCACAATATGATTGGTATGACTCAAAATGATTTTTTCATGTTTGATATGATATTTTAGTAAAAAAACACAACAAAAATACTGGAAACTGAGAAAATGCATTCATATTGTATTGATACATAAGGAATGAAATCCATCAGTAATTTGTGACTTGGAGGAATTAGTGGCTCCTTAATACGATGCACGGTGTGTCTGGTTTAACTCTAAAAGTGTCATTATTTAAAATTAAAATTAATTTTAGTAATTGAAGAAGTGACATATTCAAAACCGAGAAAATTCATTTGGATTGTTTTGACATTTTAGGACAGTGATCCATAACTCATTTTTAATGGGTAGGAATCAATCCCACCTCAATACTGACTGAAAGTATCTTTTTTATTATCAAAACACTTTTTTGGAAAAATCGAGAAACCACAAAGACAGTTTAACAAAGCATAATAGTACACTGGATAAAAGAAACAACCACGGAAAACCACCAGACCTACCCCACCCTAGCAGATAATCATGTAGACAAGCCTCACCGATGCATGGCCCTTCAGTAAACAGTCCCGTGAAAAAGTGCACGGGCACTATACTGAGGGAAAATCCATACCCTCTTATCCCACCTCAATAAGAATCACAGTACGATTGGTATAACTACAAATATGTCATTTTTAAAAATAATGACATTTTATTAATGTTTTATTTCTTATTAATCGTTAATTAAAGTTTTTTTAGTATTACAAACATAATTTTTTTTCTTATATATGTGGAATTGTTTGCTCGGGTTGAGATGATCTGTTTGGAAACCGATACCATAGGGGGAAATTTTTAAGAGGGGATCATGGGTTTTAATAGATAAAATATTAATGTTTTTGAATGTTTTTTTCTAGTTTTAAATGTAATTATATAAAATAATTTGTTAGAAATGTAAATAATTCTTTTCTATATACTATTGGTGGAAATTTTTGTTTTGATGATGTCAATTAAATATATATATCAGGTTTTATTTTTTGCGTACTTTTTAAATTGCAGGTTTTTTTCTAGTTTTGTTGTTATATAAACATCACACTATAGCTGGCTAGGCCTTTATCAGTTCCAAAAAAGTAATAATAAAGGCCCCCTTATTATTTGGTTCTCCCATTAATGATATATATATATATATATATATTTATTTATTTATTCGTATTTTAATATTGATTTATATTAATATGTATATATATATGTATATATTTATTGATTTATTAATGTATATATATATATATATAGTTTGTTATTTATAAATATTTATTTATATATACTTCTTTATATATATTTTTTGTTATATTTTTTATACGTATATTTATTATTATATTAATATGTAATTATAATATTATTTTAAAATACATTTATAAATCATGTTTTTGTATGTGTTTGTATAAATAAATAAATAAATACATATATACATATATACACCACACACACACACACACATATATTATTATATGTGTATCTATAAGTACAATTATACATATTTTTATATATTCACATATATTATATATTAATATGTATATTCATATATTAGAATATTTATAGAATATATAAATGAGTTTGATAATATAGGCAAAAACTAATATATATATTAAACACGCACACACATTATATAAGTATATAAATATTCATATATTTGGGTTTTAAATCAAATGGATATTTTTTATATTTAGATAAATCTTATATATTGAAAAAGATATTTTATATGTAAATATGTTTAATTATTTATTAATAAAATTAAATTTTTATGTGTGAATATATAAAAAATATGTATATATTGTTATATATTTGGTTATAAATAACAATACATTGTTAAAAATATTGAAATGTTAGAACCATAATTTCAATATGAATTTAATCCAATTGAATAAATTCAGTCCCCACTGAAAAATGTCATATAGACCCTCTAAAAATAAGGCTAAAATTCCATCGAATGTTAAAAAATTGGGGTATCGTGAATTAAAACTCAGTTATAGTGGACTTCTGGGACTATGTTTTGCCTCAAATAGTGTTAAAATGGGATCTCATATGCCACCAATGTTTAGATCACATCGTCGAATTCAGTTTGATATGTAGTAGAGCTCAAATGGGCGCCCAGATCAAAAGTTATTGTCGTTTAAAGATTGAGTAACATTTTTAACTTATTGTAGATCTTTTATTAATTTTTTTAATTTTTTTTATCATCAAATTATTATTAATTAATTATTAATTGATAATAATTATACAATTATTATTTAATAATATATCTTTAGATAATTTTTAATCCATTTTCACTAAAAATGTTATATATTTGGAGTAAATTTCTATCTATACTTATCTGAAACATATTTAGAAAATATATATTATATTTATATAAATAGAAATATATTTATATATTTATATAAATAGAAATATATTTATATATTTATAGCTACATGTTAACATTTATTTTGAAATATACACTTTATCAGTGCTAGTATAAAAGCACTCATAAATACCCCTCCTTTATCAGGGCTACTAAAAAAGTGCAGATAAAATGGTACTTTTAACAAATCATTTTTAGCACTATTAAAAGTACATTTTATCAGTGCTTATTTTTAGAACTGATAAAGGTGCCCCCATTTTCCGCATTTTTAGCACTCCTATAGTGTGGTTTAATGAAAAAAAATCTTTGTTAGGGTCCCCACCCAAGAATCATTTATATTTTTCAATTACCTGATAGAATATACTTTCAAGAAGCTACCATCTTTTGGTTAATAGAATTGGGGCTGGCAGGATGACACCCAAAGAGTATAGAATATTACTTTTAGAATACATCATCAAGAGTTTATAAATAATATTATTTAATGTGATATGTATATGAAACATTCATATTTTTTATGGTTGATCCATATATTAAATAGTTCAATGTGTACAAGAGGATATACACTAATAATAGTATTGGGTAGGTTGTTGGTGAGAGACAGTAACTGATTGTAGTTAATGTTATTTTTATGATTTTTAAATTAATATAATTTATTTTTTTATCATTTTATTTCTATTTTCTGTAATTATAGGAGATATAGTATTCAATTATTCCTCATATGTGTGGGAGTTAGGCTAAGACTTATGGTGGGTACAAGGCCTCATGAGTGCATGTTTTGACGAGACAAATTAGTTGTGGGTGGATGAAAAGTGGTATTTAGAAAGACATGGTGATTGAAATTGGATTACAATCTACACTGATTAGTTACAATGAAACTGAAGTGATGTCATCATTTAGCACCAAATGTAGTGTGTATGAGATAAACTTCCTTAACTTATGTTGTAATGTCTGAGAAATTATGTATAATTTATTTTAAATTATATGGAATTATTTCGAGAATGAAAAATCTAACGGCGCGTGATTCCGAGGCCTGGAGTGCCCGGAATAATCCCTCGAAGATTGTTTGAGTTTTTAATTAGTGTGTGTAAGCAGTTTTCTTGAAAAAGTGGAATAAGTCTTAAACGGTAACTCGGATAAGAAATCTGAGGGCACTGTTGCGTTCAGGATGGCAGGTTTACTCTAGGTGTGACTTAAATTTAGTCGGTGTGGGCCACCTGTGAGAAATCCCAAAAATGGCAGAACTGTAAATCAAATAATTAAATAAAATATTTTATTTTTCAAATTCGTATAACTCACAATAAGTAGCTCAGATTGAAAATCTGATACCACCACTGTACTCGTGATGTCATTCTTTATTAAAGGGGATACATACTTTGGCTGGCACTGGACACCAGTGAAAGTTAGATTTTCACCGTAAATAAAATAATTAACTTACAATTATTTTATTTAATAATCAATAAAATATAAACAGTAACTCAGATTTGATATCTGATAGTACTGTTGGGTTCTTTGGGTAATGTTTCACATAGGTAGAGCCAAACCTCGACTGATGCAGGTCATGGGTGACTGTTATAATTTTTCCGAACTTATTTTCGAGTACGTTTAGTAAACACGTGAGCGGTGTTATATAACTTTTTAATCGGTGCTCAGAAATGAAATCTGAGGGCACCAATGAACTCACAGCGCTGATATTTTCTTAAGGAGACCATCACCTTGATAGCAGTAGGTCGAGGAATAAAGTTAGTTTTCATGAATTGTTTGGGAGAGTTAAAAGAATAAAAATACAATAAAGAACAACATTAATTTTTTTTAAAACCTCCTATTTGATGATTAGTGGTGGGGGCCACCCGAACTAAAAAACCCTAATTTAAATTATATGGTGGGGACCATCCAACCCTTGAACTATCCCATTAATGGGAGATAACTCTTGGTTTTCCTGTCATTGATGTTCCAACTTAATTGGTTTATTTAATAAACTTATTTGGCCCTTCACCATTTGGTAGGAGAATTGTTAGAAAAAGGGAGATCACTGGAAAACAGGGAAGGAGATTATTCAATGAAGAACATCCACTACAACAAAGAGCATCCTCCGGAATCGGAGAACGAGGATGAAGCATGATCCTAGATCAGAAACATCTTGTGGGAGCAACGAACGTCGACGTCACCATCTCATCGACTTCATCTTCTTCCTCGTGCCACCAAAAAAAAATCAAGGTATGGGTTTTTATATATGAATGAATTTGTTTTTTTGGTTCTTGATATCCTAAATTCATGATGACTATTTCCAAACGAACATGGAACAAAGCCACAATGGATCACAAATACGTGATTGTGTAATTTTTCAGGCATGGAACAAAGCCACAATGGCTCGTGGAAGGAGGAAACCAAATATTTATTGGCGCATGAAATGAAATATTCTGTTGAGCGATACATATAGACATGGAGCCCTTGAACCTAGGATATCCAGTATGTGATCTTTTTATTTTTCATCATTAGAATGAAGATGTGACAGTAAACAGAAGGAGCGAGGTGGCAGAACAGCGCAGTCTGGCACAATGGGTGCAGGTGGTGCGCGTGCAGCAAGTAAGGCCTAGTGGCTTCAACTGACGACGTGGTAGATTAAGCAGTGGCACAAGTAGGTGGCACAGAGGAGGTTGGTCTTGTGGGTGGTGGAGGCGTAGCGTATTCGAGGTTCGGGTACCTGGGTGAAAGATTGTGGAAGAAGAAAATTAAATTGGAGAGAGGGAGGAATAGATAGGAAATAAAATTAAAAGAAAAATGACTATACAAAAATAGATAGAGGTGCTATTTGGACCCGCTTGCACCAAAATGGGATACCCATATTGTGCGTGAATCTCAAATTATATTGGAGAGATAAAAAATCAATGAAATAAAAAAATAATAAAATAATAATATTATTATTATTTATGGTTGTTAAAACTCTAATTCATATATAACTTATCTATGCGACCTTGGTTTCATGAATCGTTAGTGGCAGTGTGACCCTGACTTCGTGAGGAAAATTATGAGTCTAGTATTTGATGTATTTTTTAGGATTTTTGATCAGGTATCTGAAACGCTCAAATAATGATACTATATTATTATTAAATCTTCAAACCTCTATAACTCCTGTGTGTGATGTTCAATTGACTTACAATCTAGGGCGACGTGATCCTGTCATTTAGAATGACTCTTCAAGTCTAATGTTGAATATTAAATTCTGGTTCATGGCTCAAGTTCACAAAACACCCCATAACAATAATATTTTTATTGTGGGATCTTGTATTCAACATTTCTCCCTCATACGTTGTCGAAATGAAGATATGCCTATGGAACTAGAAACCTTGGATCGATACCGTCCTTTTGATATACCCTACTTGAGTTTTGATAAAGTTGGGGTACATCCGGGTTGGACCGAGCCCAAATCCTACCAGGCCCTCATGACTAAAATGCCAATATCATACAGACCGAACATCCAATTGAAACTCCGTCTACTGTTTTGAGACCCCTTTTACATGGTAGTCCTTTGAGATACTTTTCATGGGAGTCATTGGTAGTTGGAGAATCGACCAGTGTCTTGAGGAGAAGACCCTCTCGGAGAAAAGAAAGCTTAGTGCAGGAACCCTTTAGTTGGATGTAATAGGATCCTGGGTGGGTCTAACGATGTACTGTGATGATGTAATAGGATCATGTGTGGGTCTGACGACATACTGACGATGTACTGGGATCATGTGTGGGACTGGCGACATACTGATGATGTAATAGGATAATGTGTGGGTCTGAAAACGTACTGACGATGTACTAAGATCCTGTTTGGGTCTGACAACGTACTGATGATGTACTAGGATCATGTGTGGGTTGGACAACGTACTGACGATGTACGCAGATCCTATGTGGGTATGATGACGTACTGATGATGTACTTGGATCATGTGTGGGTCTGACGATGTAATAGAATTATGTGTGGGTCTGGCGAGGTACTAGGATCTTGTGAGGGTCTAACGATGTACTACAATCCTCTATGGTTCTAATGATGATTTAGGGTCCTTTGTGGATCTGCCTCTTAAGAGAGTAAAATGATTCAGTAGTTACATATAATCATATATACTATTGTACCTAAGATGTACCTGTTGTGAGATGAGTCTCTACCTTGTGGTATTATTCGTTCATGGTGATACCTTGGTGGTATTCTTCTATGTGGTGTACTTGTGTGGTACTTACTTTTGTGGTATTTCTTCTTTTTTGGAATATTTGAGCTCTGGGCTATTGAGTTGGAATCTCTGTTTCCTCGTGATTGAGATGGGTATACTTGATAACTTATGTATATATATGGGAATATACCTATGTAGGGTTTTTATTTGATTTCATGATTTTTGGTTTATCCTTTGTGGTTTTTGTCATACTTTGAGGTTCTTCGGGACCCTACTGAGCATCGTTATATTCACCCCTGCACGGGCTATTCCCTCAACTTGTTTTTTTGGTTGCATATGACAGACAGTGCTGACTAAGGACGAGGGTACTTGGACTGGAGGTATCTCGGAGGTGGACACTAGATGAGGTGTACCGTAGAGACGACTGTTCGAGAGATGTACATACCCTTCATGTAGGAGCCTTGTATGGTGTTCATAGGAGTTATCCAGTTGACTTGTACCTTCTAGTTTATTCTACATTCTTGTTGGGCTTTTATTCTATCCCCTTTTACTTACTGTACTCAATCTATTTACTATTCAGTTTACCTTGTGTTCATATCTAGTTCTGCGCATGGTTGTCCGTGTATAGGTCATAAAGGCAATTCCTTCCTGGTTTTAGGGAAATACGTCTTCGGTGCTAGTCGCCAGCCCATGGCCTATGGAAGGCGGGCTTGGAGTCGTCACGACATGGGCCCCAGGAGACGGGTCGGGAAAAATTAGTATCATAGGAGTCGGTTCTACCGTAGAACATACGACTCTCATCATTTTAAGGGAAATAATATTAAGTATAGTGAGTGTGGTTATCAGTTTAGGGAATCTAGTGTTGGTAAGGTGGCTGACGTATCCATACACTACGACCCTGATTTATGATTTCAAACTCAGTGCATGAAAACATTGATTGTGTGTGTGGTTTGAAATGATTTCTTGTGTTTTATTTGATTCATCTCACTAGGTATAACTAAATGGAAATGTAATACATGTTCCTTATCAGGATGTCACTACGTAGATAACCAACAATGATTCTTGAGAGAGTACACGATGACGGCCCACCGAGCGATGAGGTTTCAGTGTATGGATGTATTACAATGTTGGAACCTTGGGGTGGTGTACCAACAGCACCATCTCTCTTTGGGTAGCAGTTTCCACCAACCACACTTGCGGATGGTGCACGCCGACTAAGAATGTAGAATGATTTCCACCACCATAGGCCACTGATGTTTCGAGGAGAGACAAATTCTCACGCAGTTGAGGGCTGGCAGGAGGTGGTTGCTAGAGTCTTCGCCTAGCTAAGACACCAGTAGATAAGATGATGATCTTACCTATATGAATTTTTTATCATGTGAATGATCCACGTAGTGATGAGGCTACGGTAAGTGGACCATTTCCTATGATAGTACCATCAGGTAGTGTGTCATCTATATTACTTGCAGTTGGTAAGCATTTACAACCGGTGGTACCGTTAGGGGACACATATAGGCTAAGTGCCTTACGTGTGATTCAGCATTAGCTAACTATCAGGTTTCGAGGCAAGCTCGACTCACAGGATGCATAGGAATGGATTGAGGAGGTGGATGAGAGTTCTCTAGAGCTTCTATAGCTTTGACAGGACGACATGTCGGTAGCTGAGTATTCAACGAGGCGCATCAATCATTCCTTGTACTCGATGAATTTGATTCGATCAGTGCATCGGAGCTCGGACTCTGAGCGATGTGTCATTAGGGACATCAGAGCTAGAACTATTCCTCTATACATTCCTACCTATGTTAGGCTGATAGAGAGAACCTTTGTTGTTGAATATTCTTGGGATGAGTAGATGCAGCCAGTGAACAATAATAGTGGGGAAGTAGGAAACTATCCCTAGTCTCAAAGACTTGGGCATGTAAAATGTTTCAGGAAGATTATATGATAGGGGCAGATAAATCTACAGGGCTGTAGACATGGAAACAAAGCTAAAAGATCTACATGAGGTGTTGTACACATCGACATGTTACAAGCCACCCCCTATGTGGTCCCAACCAGGCTTAGGGAGTTGGAGGATAGGGGAAGGGAGTAGTTGCACGTGGTCACGGAGTGCAAGATGATTCGGAGTACTGTCTGTGTAATCTAATAGTTGTCGTATCAACATACATCAGCAACAATCCTTCCTTCCTTTTGAAGGTTCTGGTCACAGTGGAAGATCATGGGTGGATGTTCCCAAATGGATTTTTTTCATTAGAAATGATCAATCTAGGATCAATATGACAATAAACGCCAGTCTCCATGGATAGAATCATAGAAATAGACAAAGAATAAGGATGGTCTAGGAACCAAAGATGAGGACCATCAATGGTTGATTATAAATAATTCAATTAATTAACAAGAAGTACCTTTTTGGGTGTTATTTCATCATTGATATTCTTGATCATGTTCTAATGTGATTCATCGTTGTGTCGTAGAATCGAAGTGTAGACTTCCTCTAGTGGTGATCCACACATACACCACGTATCTATGTACGTTGCCAAAGGATTCTCTGGGTGCTAGCGTGGTGAAATATTTTCTTGCGTTGTATTCCATAGATAGTTTTTATATGATGTAGGAGGATCTATCTTGGTCTTGAGAGAGTTCTTGTAGGAAAGAGTTCTCTCAGCCTTGAGGGAATTCTCCAGAATTTTTGTGCACAATGACTGGGGAAAAGTGTCGGGGTTGTAAAGATATTTATAATCGGGTTTGAGGTTATAGAATTATGACAATAAAAATATGTGTTATGCATTTTATTTGTTACATTAACTCTTATTGAAAACCCCAATGTCGAATAATTAATTCCTTGACATGCGCCCGTGCTGATTGTAACAAATATCATTTAATAAAATGATATTGTATCATCAAAATCCAGAAAAGAAAAACTACACAGCGTGTAATAATTAATAGACGACGTGTACGTGTTTTTTATAAAACTACATAGTGTGTAATCATTAATACACAGCATGTAATTTCCTTTTCATTTCCTTTCCAAAATGCAAACTACACAACGTGTAATAATTAATACACGGCATGTAATTGTTTACAAAATAAAAACTACACGGTTTGTAATCATTAATACACGATGTGTTCATGTTTTCATTTTATTCATCCTCTAAACCTAAAACAATTTATGCTTACTTTAATATTTATTAAACCACATAAGGGAATAATCATTATTCTACTTGAGATACTTGAATACAATTAATTTGTGACCGTCTATTCCTCTTTCTCATTGGAATTAAGCAGGATGTCTTAATGTCCCGGATTATTGTCTTGCAATTACTCAAGGCGCCCAAGAGAATGAAGTTGATGATGCATTGATGTGTCACCTCATACGAATTCTTACCATGTAATTTAATCCCTTAATCTCAATATCTCATCAAACATGTTTCATGGTAGTTTCATAAACCTATATTCTTGATCTGTCATTCTTTGACTACCTGAAATAAACCCGTCATTACACCATGGCCATGGAATTTCATGTGGCAGTTCTATTTCAATAAACGGGTAGAGATATAAACATCCATAAATGGAAGGGACAAATCCTTCCTTGAGTAATCCATTAACAACATGTCATTTGTGAAGCACCTAACGCACCCTACTTCCCACCAACTGTCATTGTGCAGCTTTCGTCAGCAATTATATGTGTGGGAGTCATGACATGAGTTAATGATAATATTCTAGTCTAAGGACCATTACAGAGGCTCACAGACAGAAATGTCTGATGACACCAAGACATGTGGAATTACTACTGGCGGGTCTGTTCTCATAATCTCCCATCTTGGAGATTACCATGTGCAAACTACATGTGAGGGAGTCTTGCCTTATTATGAGTACTCGCACATGACGGTCTGTAAACTATGCATCCTATCATAGTATGTCATCCAACTGTATAACTTTATTAAATAATATTGTTATATCATTTCAAGGATCACATCATATCAGGGATCTTCAATGACCTTATTAATGCAACAAATATTCCATGAAATTATTATATTATAGACATGAAGAATAATGAACAATATATAATAAGTGTACATTCATGTAATCAAAGTACAAATAGTTGGTTCTGAAGACACCAACTCTAACAAACTCCCACATTGACTAGATCTAATTGCCTATGACTTTTAGTCCACTAAACCTAACATGATGATTATGTTTCCACTGTTTCAAGGCTATAGTCACGGAGTCCTCCATGTTGCCTTTGGTGGAAATACTACTCACTACAACATCACCTCCCTCAGAAAAATCCCACAAGAGATGATACATCCTAAGTATATGTTTTGTCCCCATATGTGACCTTGGATCTTTTTCATGTTCCACCACTGGAGTGTTATCACAAAGTGTGATAGGATCTTTACTGTTATGTACTACATCCACCTCTTGGACGAAGCATCGCATCCATATTGCTTCTTTTTCTGCCTCATAAGTTGTTATATACTAAGACTCCATTGTAGAATCTACCACCACACTTTTCTTTGAGCTATTCCAACTCACTGAACCTCCATTAAAACTGAATATACATCCAGTATGCACCTTCATGTCATCTTGATGATTTTGGAATCTAGCATCTACATTTACTCTAATGACCAGTTCCTCATATCCTCCATAAACCAGGAACATGTCCTTAGTATGCCTCAGATACTTAAGGATAGACTTGACTTCCATCCAATGGGGGTCTCCTGGATGAACTCGATATCTGCCTTCTGCACTAAATGCATACGCAACATCTGTCCTCATACATAGCATAAAATACATGACTAACCTAATCGCAGATGCTTAAGGGATCCTTTCCAATTTCTTTCGTTCCTCATGTGTATGAGGACAAATTTTCTTGGAATGATTAATTCCATGTGACACTAGAAACATTCGCCTCTTGGAATGTTACATAGTGAATCTCTTTAGTATCTTGTCAATATATGTACTTTGACTCAGGCCCATAATTCTCTTGGATCTATCACAATGGATCTTGATCCCAAGAATATCTATTGCCTCTCCCAAGTCTTTTATAAAGAAGCATTTATCCAACCATTACTTAACTAACTTTAATATAGGTACATCATTTCCAATTAGTAATATGTCATAAACATATACTATTAGGGAAACGACTGCACTTCCACTATACCTTTTGTAGACACAAGGCTCAAATTCATTCTTAACAAATAAAAATGCTGTTAAGTCTTCATAAAAATGAATTTTCCAGGACCTTGATGCTTTCTTTAATCCATAAATGGATTTATGAAACATTCATATCTTTTTGGAATCCTTTAGAGTCACAAACCCTTCAGGTTGTGTCATGTAGACATCTTCCTAGAGGTTCCCATTAAGGAATGTTGTTTTGACATCCATTTACCAAATTTCTTGGTCATGGAAATCAGAAATGGATAATAGGATTTTGATGGATTTCAGCACCACAACTAATGAAAAGGCTTCATCATAGTCAATTCCATGATGTTGTCTAAAACCTTTTCCAACTAGTCGTTCCTTATGGGTGCTGACTTCTTCCTCCATTTCCAGTTTCATATTGAATACCAATTTTTTACCAATAGGATTCATATCAACTGGAGGATCTACCAAAATCTAGAATTGGATTTGGTACATGGAATCCATTTTAGAATTCATGGCTTCTTGCCACATGGCAACGTATGTTCCTTCAACTGCTTCCATGTAGGTAAAAGGATCATCATTTTCAAACAATAATTAGTCACCATCGTTGGTGACAAAAAAACCATTACATTCTGGTTCTCTCACCTCTCTCGTGCTCCTACGTAGTTCTTGTGTCTCTAGAATAGATTGTTCTTCCATGGGGATTGTTGGAATATGTTCTTGTACAAAATCTTGTTTATCTTGAGCGTTGACTTCATCGAAGTCTATCTCGCTCCCACTAGCTCTTTTGGAGATGTGCTCCCTCTAATGGAATATGGCGTGTCTTTCCACTATAAACATTTTATCTATGGGGTTGTATATGGAATATCCCCATGTTTCCATGGGATAACCGATAAAGATACACTTTGTGACTCGGGGTTCATGTTTTTTACCTGAAGATTCCTTAACAAATGCTTCGCTATCCCAGACATGTAAATTCGATAACATGTCTTTTCTTCCACTCCATAACTCATATGGAATACCATTTATCGATTTAGTTGGTACAATGTTTAGTATGTGTGCTATTGTTTGTAATGCAGATCCCAAAAAGGATAATGGACGACTCACATGTCTCATCATTGATCTCACCATGTCCAAAAGGGTGCAGTTCCTCATTTCACATACACCATTCCACTGAGGTGTGTAAGGACCAGTGAGTTGAGATAGAATACCAAACTCTTGTAACGAAATCAAGGAAGTCCTGATTAAGATATTATCATCCTCTGTCTGAGTGGAGTTTCTTAATCTTATAACCATGATGGTTCTCAAATTCATTCTTGTATTCTTTGAACTGATCTAAAGAATCTGACTTATACTTCATTAAGTAAATATATCCATATGTACTATAATCATCAGTACAAGTTATTAAGTACAAGAACCCAACCCTTGATTCAACTAGAAATGGTCCACACACATTTGTGTGTACTAATTATAGAATATCTTTAGACCTTTCACCTTTCCCACTTAATAGGGATTTGGACATTTTGCCTTGTAGACATGCATGACCTACACCATGTGGTTTTAGTTCGAAAGAATCTAAATACCCATCTTGATGTAATTTTGCCAAACGTTTATCATTGACGAGACCAAACCGGTGATGCCAATTTTGGGTGTGGAATGAGTCATGTGAATTAACTTTTTCATCTATTTCCATTACATGGTTTGTGTAGTCTAACACATAAAGTTCATTATATAAATTTTCCCTACTAAAACAAATGTTATCTTTATAAATGTACAAACATTCATTTTCAAAAATGAAGTTGAATAAATTAGTATCTAATATGGATACTAAAATAATATTTTTGGTAACATAGGGTACATAATAACATCCTTTCAATACCAAGACCATCCCATTAGGAAATGTGAGGAGGTAGTCTCTGACAGGTACATTAGTGAGTCTGGCTCAGTTGGTTGTTTGTAAATCCACCACACCTTGGTCAATATTTCTAAATATACATGGTTCCGGTATTTTGATACAGATGCGATCTCTACAAATAGTATATAATACCAAATTAGTATAAATTTAATGATTGAATTCGATAACAAACGCACCTGAAGCTTCCCCTTGCTTCTTTGGCTGGGTGCATTTTTTCTTCAAGTGTCCCTTCATGCCACAAGCGAAACAAATAATCTCCTGTTCTCTTGACCCACCTTTGATCTTCCTTTTCTTGGATGGCCTTGAAGAATAATTGGGCATAATTTTCTTCACCTTCCCATTATTTTTATTCACTATTAGGAAAAAAAGGATTTTAATGCTTTATATCATTTTCCACTTGGTGAATGAGGATAAGGAGATCAGATAGATACTTCTCATTGTTGTTCATGTTAAAATTTACCACAAGCATAGAGAAACTCTTGGGGAGTGTTGAATGAATGAGATTGGTACCCTGTTATTTGGTTAGTTTAAACCCTAGGACCTCCAAGCGCTCAATGTAGCCAATGAGCTTGACAACATGAGTCCTAGCTGGGGAAACCTCTGTAAGCTTTCTCTGGAATAGAGCCTTGGATATCTCAAACCGTTCCTATATTACTCTCTCCTGGTATAGACCACAGAGGTGCTTGACCATGATATATGAATCCATGTCTTCATGAGACATCATGAGCTCACTAGAAATTGATGATAACATCAAACATTGAACGTCATGTACATCATTTTAATGTTGCAGATAGACTAGGAAATATTCATCACTCGCCCCTTAGGCATTCGGATCAGGATGTGAGGACTCGAGTACATAAAACATTTGTTTTTGGTGTAGGATAACCCAAAGGATCCTAAACCATTCCTGAATGTTACTATCAATGATGATATTTTCTTTATCTAGAATTGATCGCAGATAAAATGTGGATGACGATTTTGTCATATTGATTTTACAAATTAAAAAAGAATATTTATCAGTAACTTTTGATTACATTTTTTGAATAATAATAAATGAATTAATTAATTCTCCCACTACTTTATCATGTACTAATGGCCCTCACCATTGTACTGGGAATTTCCAGTTCCTATGTCATTCAAGTGGAAAGGATCCATATTACCCTTTGCATAACCCCAACAAGGGTTGGTCAAGCTATTTGAAGGTATTTAGGTAGGCAGGCATTTCCCAACTATGAGCTTACAGTTCCTTGATATGTTGAGTGGACTCCCCTATCCTAAAATTCTGACTTAGATTTCCTCAACACTTGCATCTATTTTACAACAAGTCTAGCAAGATCTACTCCTCTTGATGTAAAATGTTTATGTCAACTCAAAACATTCATAAGATATTCCTTTAGAAAAGTTAGTCTCCCAACAAGGGTTGATCAAACACATTGTTTTATTGAGTCAAGCCCTTAATCAAGTAATATAAGGCATGCTCTGACTTAATATGGTATTTGAGGGATTTTATTCTTTTTGCGCATTTTTTCACTATCACATGCTTGTTAATGTTATGTGATTATTGCTTAAGTGATAAAACTTGTTTCGATAATGTTTACACATAGTCTGGTTTTTATTTTATTTCATCTTTTCATGCTTGTTTATTTCATTAATTATGTGATCGCGACAACACAATCATAAAAAATAAACCATTAAATTAGAGAGAAATAAAATAATATGGAATGTTCATGAGCTTCTATTTCATAGATTATCTTGTAGTTTTGATAAGATAACCCTGACCTAGGGAAAAACACTTTGAACCTGATGGTTCATGTTTTGCAGCTCCCACATGTCCACCTTTGTATCTTCCTGCTTTAGTTTCACCTCTGATTTGGGTCTTGAATCGTCTCCTCTGACTTGGGTGATCCTCCATTACATGGATATTACATTAAAGAAACCATGGCCATGCAGGACCTACATTTTATTGGAAGAAGGCTCATAGGCCAACGAATTTAAATTAAATAAATTTAAATGAAACCATACACACAAAAATGGTCTTTGGTCTAGATAATGATAATCCATACCATGCAACGACATTTATGCATATTTAGAATTCAAATTCTTTTAATCTCTATTTCATTTTAGATATGTCGCGGTTGAATTAAATTAATTATTATCTAATAATTAATCAATTCTTTATATTAAATTACATTATAAATTTCCATGAGATTCTTCTCATCCATGTCCTTTTAAAGGTCTTTGTACATTGGAGGAAACCTGGTAAAATTCCATTTTCGGAAAGTACATGGCGTGTACGATATATTACACATCGTGTATTTTTTACCCTTTATCTAAAGTACACGTTGGGGGCTTTGGAATGTTTTTTTACTTTGGAAATTTCAGAGTACACTGCATGTAGATTAATCTAACACGGCATGCACTTCCATGTTACGCGGTTACCTGCCTGGAAATCCCATGTATGGGGTACATGGCTTCTCCATGTACACAGTTTTACCTGGGCCGGATCGGACTACAAAGAGTGTTGATTCAACATAAACGCCGTGAATTTCCGGTTTCCACATGCCGTTCAATTCTGGTCAACACGGTGTGATAAATACTTAGGCATGCTCAATTCACATGGTGTGGTTTGGTAGACCAGTATCGGTTTGTTGATCCTATGTACACGACGTATAGTTTTTACGACACACCATTTATTCTTGTGTTGTACAGATAGATAGAGCGTCTCTTTCAGATGCGTTCATCATTTTTATTTTAATCAAAATTAAAATAAAAAACTCGTTTCTATGAGGTCAATCATGAAACGAAAGAGGAAGAATAGATCTCATTCATTTAGTTTTATAGAATGATTTATAATGAATTGAATCAAATATAAATTCCTAAATTATCAACGAAAACTAAATAACTATAATCAGCTCTATAACCTCACTTTGATACCATTTGATGGTTCTGGGAATTGCGGAAGCTCATGGATGGATATGACCACTTGGATTTTTGTAATTATAAATGATCAGTTCAGTATTATTATGATGATAAATTCCAGTCTCCATGGATCGAATCACAGAAATAGACAAGGAATAAGGATAGTCCCCGAACCACAAACGAGGACCATTATAGTATGATTATAATTAATTTATTTAACTGATAAGAAGTAACTTTTTTGTTGTTCTTTCTTTGTTGATATTCGTGATCACGTTCCGATGTGATTCGTCATTGTGTCGCAGAATCCATGTGTAGACTTCCTCTAGCAGTGATCCACACGTGCACCACGTATCTCTGGACGTCTCCAAAGGATTCTCCGGGTTCTACCATGGAGAAACCATTTCTTGCGTTGTCCACCTTAGATCATTTTAATCCAATGGAGGAGGATATCTCTTAGTCTTGAGAGCTTTATTGGAGGAAGGATTTATATCGGCCTTGTGGGAATTCTATAGAATTTTTGTGCACAACGATTGAGGAAAAGTGTTGGGGTTGTGAGGATATTTATAATCGGGTTTGAGGTTATAGAGTTATGACAATAAATAAATGTGTTACGGTTTTTATTTATTTCATTAACTCTTATTAAAAACCCCCATGTAAAATAATTAATTCCATGACATGCGCCCACTCTTATTATAATAAATATCATTTAATAAAACAATTTTATATTTTCAAAATCCCAAATAGAAAAACTACATGGCGTGTAATAATTAATACAAAGCGTTTACTAATTTTTCATAAAACTACATGGCATTTAATCATTAATACACGACATGTACTTATTTTTTCATTTCCTTTCCAAAATGATAACTACATGGCGTGTAATCATTAATACATGGTGTGTACTTGTTTTCAAAATAAAAACTACACGGCGTGTAATCATTAATACAGAACGTGTAATTTTTTTCATTTTATTCTTCCAACAACATTAAAATGATTTATAATCCCATGAATAATTATTAAAACAAGTATAGAAATAATATTTATTATACTTGAGATACTTGAATACATTTATTGTGTGACCCTCTAGGACTCTTTCTCATTGGCATTAAGTGGGCTTTCCTAAAGTCCAAGATTACTATATAACAATGGGTCAAGGAACCCAAGAGAAAAACGTTGATGCTGTATTGACTTGTCACCTCATACGAACGCTTACCATCTAATTTAATCCCTTTGTCTCGATATATCAACAAGTAGGTTTCATGGTAGTTTCATATACCTATATGCTTGATCTTTCATTTTTTTACTACCTGAAATAAACCCATCATTACACCATGGACATGGAATTTCATTTACAGTTCTATTTCAATCAAAGGGATGAGATATAAACTTCCATTAATGGAAGGGACAAATCCTTCCTCGACTTATCCACTAACAACATGTCATTCGTGACACACCCAACGTACCCTACTTCCTGCCAACTGTCTTCGTGATTGTTTTCTTCATCAAATCTAATTTTGTGAGTCATGACATGAGTTAATGAAAATATTCATATCTAAAGACCATTACACAGGCTCACAGATAGTAATGTACAATGACACCAAGACATGCAGAATTACTACTCGCGGGTCTGTTCTCATAATATCTCATCTTGGAGATTATCAAATGCAAACTCCATAAGAGATAGTCTCATCTTCTTTAGAGTACTCGCACATGAAGAACATTATACTATGTGTCCTATCATAGTATGCCATCCAACCATAGAACTTTATTTATGTATACTGTTATAGAATTTCAAGGTTCTCATCATTGTAGGGATCTTCAATGACCTTATTAATGCAACAAATATTCCAGGACATTATTATATTATATTCATGCAGAACAATGAATAGTATATAATAAGTGTACATTCATGTAATCAAAGTACAAAAAGTTGGTTCTCAGGACACCAACTCTAACACCATCCACGAATCTTTTCCATGACCTAGAGTTTCATGTTAATCCATTCACTTGACCCTCACATCTATAGATACCTTTAAGAGGATACTCGATAATCACACTTACACTGATGGTGTGATCTAACCCCTGAGGCGAGAGTTTTGGTTGGAACCTCTTGGTGGCAGAGTCAACGCCTTATAATGTTAGTTTGGGTATGGACTAGACATCCATAGTTCATACTCAGATTGATTTTATTACGAGAAATGGTTGTGGTTTATCTACAATGTTGGAATGGGGGTTTCCTTGGTCATTGAAAAGGGAAACCCAGGAAGCACATGATAAAGTTTTGCATAGGAGGGTGCAGCTAATCAATCATGATTCGGCCAGCCTTACCATATTGGCAGCAGAATTTTTAAGTTTTTACTTCCCAACAATAGTGGATAGAGTTCCTCCAGGACTATGACTTTATGATAGTCTATAATCCAAGAAGGGGAACATGGTAGTAGATGCACTCAATTGGAGGTCTGGCCTACAAATACTGAGTGTTTCATCATTGTAACTAATCGTGCAGTAGATATCCTTCATGGATAGAGATGAATCTACTTACCTTCAGTTTATGAATTTCAGTCCCCCTCTCCTTTAGTATGTCAGGAAGGCCCATCTTGGGGGAATTGAATGTGAGGCTCGATGTGATCAGATATCCTCAGGGCAGGCACCTGATAGGTTTAATGAATGTGTGGAGCACGTCGTCTTCTTCAGAGGATGTACCATGGTACTGATGGTGCTTCGGGATGAGGTGTTGTGGGAGTTCCATACGTCCCCTCTGGTGGTACATCTTGTTGTAGTGAAGATATACAAGGACCTCCGACGTCAGTAATGGTTGATAGAGATGATCAAATTGGTGGTAAAGATTGTATCATGAAGTCTCACTTGTCATCAAGTGAATACTACAATGATTTGGAAGAAGTCTTATAACGAAAAGATACGGAAACCATTGGAGTTCTAGGAGGGGAACAAAGTATTTTTTCAAGTCTCTCCTTGACAAGGACTATGAATATTTGGCCGAGGCAGGATTTTATCACCAAGGTTTATCAGTCCTTTTCTGATACTTAGGAGGATGGGCTAGGTATCATACGACTTGGCTCTTACATCATAATTGGAGAGGTTTCATGACGTTTTCCACGAATCCCAACTGAGGAGATACGTGCATGACCCATCTCACATCATCGACCACGTCAAGCTGGACTTCAACGATGGGGCGATGTTAACAGAGGTTGCAGTGGAGATTGAGGATCGATAGGAGCGGGTCCTTCATGGGCAGTCGATACCTCTGGTTCACGTACGATGTTAGCACGTGAACCTCTAGGAGAGCACATGGAAGAAGGAGGATCAGATTCGTGCTCAGTACCCTCTATTGTTTTTTTGCCTTTGTTCTGACGGTGTGCAATTCCGAGGCCCGGAGTGCCCGGAATGATCAGTCAAAGTTTAGTTGTGTTTTAATTAGTGCGTGTAAGCATTTTTACTAAAAAAGTGGAATAAATCTTAAACAGTAACTTGAATCAAGAATCATAGGGTATCGTTGCATTCAGGATGGTAGGTTTACCCTAGGCGCGACTTAATTTTAGTCGACGTGAGCCTCCTGTGAGAAAAGCCAAAAATGGCATAACCGTAAATAAAATAATTAAATAAATTATTTTATTTTTCAAATGCTTATAACTCACAAACAGTAGCTCGGAATGAAAATCTGATAACACCTCTATACTCCTTAGGGAATTCTTCATTTATGAATATACTTACATTGGCTGGCGTAGGCCACTAGCAAAAGTTTGTTTTTGGCCATAAATTAAATATCAAGTAAAAATTATATTATTTTAAAATCCAAAACATTTAAACGTTAACTCAGATTTGAAATATGATAGTGCCATTGTGTTCTAATGGGTGTGTTTCACATAGGTAGAGCCTAACCATGACCGGTACGGGTCAAGGGTGACCGTTATAATTTTTTTGAACTTTTTTTCGGGTACGTTCAGTAAACACGCAAGCAGTGTTATATAACTTTTGAACCGGTGCTCGGAATTGAAATATGAGAGCGTTGTTGAACTCGTAGCACCGATATTCTCGTAAGAAGGCCTTCACCTTGATCGAATTAGGTCTATGGTGAATGTTAGTATTCATGAATTTCGTGGGAGAGTTAAAAAAATAAAAATAAAATAAAGAACAACTTTTATTATATTTTTAAAACCTCTAATTTTATGTTTAGTGGTGGGGACATCCCAAACTAAAAACCAACAATTTAAATTTAAATGTGGGGACCATCATACCCTTGAACTCCTCCTTTAATATGTGATAACTCTTGGTTTTCCTCCTAGTGATGTTCCAACTCAATAAGTTTATTTAATAAATTTATTGGGAATTTCACCATATGGTTGGAGAATTGTTTGAAAAAGGTAGAGAAATACGAGACTTGTGAGGATAATCATCAACGAAGAACATCAACTACAATGAAGAGCATCCTCCAGAATCATAGAACGATGAAAATGTTTGAGTCCAGATCGGAAACATCTTGTGGGAGCAACAAACATCGATGTCACCATCTCATCGACTTCGTCTTCTTCCTCGCGCCACCTACAATGGACAATCGAGGTACGGATTTTTATATATGTTTGAATTTGTTTTATTGATTCTTCATATCCTTAATTCATGATGACGCCGGCCAAATGAATAAGGCCATCGTCCCGTACATAAACCATGATCCACTTTATTTTTATTCTTCGCGCGTTATTCGTGTACTCATAAACGCCTAATATTTATTGGCTATGGAAACATGGAGTTTTGCTAAGCGCGATATATGTACGTGAATCCCTTAACATGAGGATCAAAAATATACGATCGTTTAATTTTTCGGGCTTGGGGTGAAGCCGCAATGGCTCGCGGAAGGAGACAGACAATTGTTTATTGGCGCTGGAAATGCAATATTTTGTTGAGCACATCATATGTACGCGGAGCCCTTGACCTGAGAATCAAGAATATGAGATCATTTTATTTTTAGGGGTTATAAAAAAGATGAGACACCCCACTAAAGGAGCGACATGGGGGTGTAGGGCGGGCCGGCGCGGCTTGTGCAGGTAGTGCACGTGCAGCAAGCGGGGCCAAGTGGCTTTGGCCGATGACGAGGCAGATCATGCGGCGACGCGAGTAGGCGGTGCAGCGGAGGGAGGCCGTGTGCGAGGCAGAGGCGCAACATATTTCCAGTTTGTGTACAGGGGTGAAAAATCGTGGTAGAAGAAAACTAGATTTTACAGAAAAATGAATAGATAAGAAATAAAATTAAAAGAAAAATGAATAAAAAAAAGAGATAGAAGCTCTATTTGGACCCGTGCGCACTAAAATGGGAAACCCATCTTGTGCGTGAATCTCAAATAATATTGGAGGGAGAATCTTTCAATGAAATAAAATAATAATAAAATAATAATAATATTATTATTTATGGTTGTTAAAACCCTAATTCATCTTTAACGTATCTGTGCGACCTCAATTTCACGAACCGTCAACGACAGTACAACGATGACATCGAGACGAAAATTATGAGTCCAATATTGGATGTCTTTTTTGGGTTTTTGGATCGGGTACCCGAAACACTCAAATAATAAAAATAATATATTATTATTAAATCTTCGACCATCCATAACTCATCTGTGTGACATCAGATTGACTTACCATCTATGGAGACAAGATCCTATCATTAAGATGGTCTATTTAGGTCTATTTTTGAATATTAAATTCTGGTTCGTGGCTCGGGTTCACGAAACACCCAATATTATTATTATTATTATTTTGGGATCTTGTATTCCACATATATCTCTGATACGGTGTCGAAATGACGAACAGTCTCTGGCACCAGAAATATTGGATCGAGACAGTCCTTTTGGGATACCCCACTTGAGTTTGGATAATGACGGGGTACGTACAGGTTGGATCGAGCACAAATCCAACAGGGCCCTCAGGTATAAAAAGGCAATAACATACAGGCCGTATGACCGATTGATGCATTGTTTATTGAATTGAGACCCCATTTACATGGTAGTTCATTGGGATTCTTCTTCGTGGGACTTCGTGAAATTGGATAATCGACCAGTGGCTTGAGGAGAAAACCCTTCCAGAGACATGTTATCTTAGTGCGGGAACCATGTAGCTGGCTTTGACGATGTACATGGATCCTGTGTGGGTCTGGTGACGTACTGTGACGATGTACTAGGATCTTGTGTGGTTCTGACAGCATACTGACGATGTACTAGGATCTTGTGTGGGTATGATAAGGTACTGATGATGTACTCGGATCTTGTGTGCGTCTGACGACGTACTGGCAATGTTTTAGGATACTGTGTGGGTCTGACGACATACTGACGATGTACTAGGATCCTTTGTGGGTTTTAAAACATACTAACGGTGTAATAGGATCATGTCTGGTTATGATGACATATTGGTGATGTACTAGGATCTTGTGTGTGCCTGACGATGTACTGATGATGTACTAGGATATTGTGTGGGTCCGACGATGTAATAGGATCTTGTGTGGGTCTGGCGAGGTACATGGATCCTGTGTGGGTCTAACGATGTACTAGGATCCTGTGTGGGTTTGATGAGGTACTAGGATCCTGTGTTGGTCTGACGATATACTAAAATCCATTGTGGGTATGATGAAGATTTGGGATACTTCATGGGACATTCTATTAATAGATTAAGATTATTTAGTAGTTACATCTAATCATCTTAACTACTGTACATAAGATATACCTGGTGTGAGCTAGGTCTGTACCCCGTGGTATTTTCCTTCGCGGTGATACCTTGGTGGTATTCTTCTATGTGGTTTACCTGTGTGGTTCTTAACATTGTGGATTTTCATTCATTGTAGAACAACTGAATTTTGGGCTATTGAGTTGGACTCAGTGTTTCCTCATTATTGGGATGGGTATACTTGATAATTTAGGAATATGTATGGGGATATACTTAAGTAGTGTTGTCAGTTGATTTTATGATTTTGGGATTTTCTTTTTTAGATTTTTTGAGACCTTGAGGGTCTCGGGGTCCCAACTAGGTATAGTTATACTCACCCTTGCACATGATATGCATGCACCATTTTTTGTTGGTTAAATATGATGGACAACGCTAACTGAGGATCAGGGTAAAAGGACTACAGGTACTTGGAGGTGGACCCTAGACATGGCATACCATAGAAAAGACCATTTGAGAGCTATACCTACCCTTCAGGTAGGATCCTTGGAGGGTGTTCACATGAGTTGTCCCGTTTACTTATACCTTCCATTTTCTAGTACATTACAGTTGGGATTGTATTCTGGCCCCTTTTACTTACTTACTCACTCTATTTACTATTCAGTTTACCTTGTGTTCATATCTAGCTATGTGAATGGTTCTGTATGTACATGTAATAAAGACAATTCCTTCCCGGTTTTAGAGAAATACACCATCGGTGATAGTCGCTAGCCCCTAGCCTATGGAAGGTGGGCTTGGGGTAGTCACGAAATGCACCCCGGGGGACGGGTCGTGACATATGTTTAGTATTATGCAACGTTAAGAGGTCAGGATGAGACTACATTGATATTTATTAGAGAGCAAGAAGAGTAGCGACAACATCAGGAGCAGCAACGACAATAATAGCATCAACAACATGGTCAGTTGATGGAGTATATGCAGTGACATACAAATGGTTTAGGGATGGGGTTCACTCCATCTAATTTAGTTAATTCCCCACCCTCTTAGTTTCACTATTATTAGGTTAAATTTTGTGAAATTTTTTTATATTATAAATGATTATATTTTTTAGTAATTTTTTATGGTTTTGTATTTTTTAGTGATATTTATTGTTATAATACGTTAGGAAAATACCTTTATTATGAAAAGTATAATCCCTTTTAAGATGGATCAATATAGAACCCATTACACGACTGAATCCCCAAACACAACGTGCCCTAAAAATTTCAAGAAAATTGTAAATTGCAGTAAATGCAATCATCTCGAAGTCCTATCCATATAGATTGAAAGACTAAGGTAGAGAAACATAGAAATAGAATTGGATTGAAATCCCCCAAGGTAGCCATATAGTCATTCAACAACCGAACGAGACTCCCAACCCCTAGCATCCATTGGGAACTACTTGGATGATAATCAGTGTGGATGAATCTGCTGATAATGGCAACAACCTATCGGAAAAATCACCATCCCCTACTAGAGTGGGTTCTTTGTCTCAGGTCATCGACCCATTCATTGAGTATTTTATGACCCTCGTCTCTTTCTCTCACCATCATTCTAGGGATTGAGTCTTGCCTTCAGCTACCATGATAATCAAAGGCCTTATTATCAACTACCCCCTGTGTTTTCCTACCAACCCCTGCCTTCAATAAGGAGTCCAGATCTCACCATTGACCCCTACAATTAGGTTACTTTAATTTTTGTATAAACAGTTATTTGAAATGAATATATATTCATATTGTTTTGGTATTTTAGGACAATGTTCCAGAAGTAATTTGTGAGGTGTATGAATCATGCTCACCTCAATCTGATGAACGGGGTGACCAGAATGACTCCACTTCTGTAGATATGGCTATTAACAAACCGAAAAACTAGTATTTATAGAATTAAAAAGTGTTATTATCATCGGTGCTATTAAAATGTGGTTCCTTTTATCATATTTAAAAAAGTGGTAATAAAGGCCCCTGTTATCAGCACTGATAAAATGGGTCATTTATCAGTGATAAAAAATTCTGAAAGATGACATTTATCTATGATTTTTTAGTGCTGATAAATGTACAAGAAAGTTATTTTTAAAATGAAATTTCTTTTTCGGAAAATGGGAGGGTGGAACCTCCCCCCATTTATCAGTGCTGGATCCCCCCTTTTAACAATTCTAGTCTAGAATTACCACCCCTTTAACAGGTCTATAAATCCCCCCACCCTTTAGTAGTTCTAGGGACCTGCATCACCCACCTGTGCACACCCTTGACTTTACTGGGTTTCAAAACTGAGACCTCCCCCTCATAATCTAGCTCCTTTTTCACACCCCTATATCATTTTCTACTGTATTTTATGAGACATCAATATATTTTTATTTATTTCATAATATTTATTTATCCATTTATATATATATATATTTTAATAGATATATAAAATAAGATTTTGTGTGTGTGAATGCGTGTTTATAAATACATATATATATATATATTTTTGTACATCTATAAATATAGTTATATATTTTTATATTTTTATACATATATTAAAATATATAGACTAATATATATCGGTTTTTCAATTCACACACAAATATATTTATACATATATAAACATTATATATATAGAAATTGTATATGTATGTAATAATTTATTCATTTTTATTTTTAATAAAATGGATATTATTTTTTATTTAGTTAAGGATTATATATTTATAAATATACTTTACATGTAAATAGGTTTACATGTATATTTATAAAATTAAATTATTATGTGTGAATATATAAAAAATATGTATATATTTTTATATATTTGATTTTAAATAAAACTAAATTATGGAAAATGATAAAATTTATAAAAATTAATATCAATATGAATGTAATACTTGTAAAAATTTAAGTCCCCACTGTAAATGGGAAAAAACACCCCCTTAAACGAAGTTGAAAGTCCATATTATGTTAAGAAAATAGAATTCATCAACTAAAAACTCATTTTTAATGTCCTTATATGGAATATTTGTGTCTATGAAAACATAATAGGAGATTCCTACTTATCAAAAATATATATATCTCATTTCAAGAGTTTATTTGATATTTGGTAGAGATCAAACGGACACTCGGATCAAATGTTATGACCTTTTGAAATACGAGTTACGTTTTCCATTTATTTTAGATCTCTTTTTTTTAATTTTTTGTGTATCTAAAAATGGTTAATAAATGACTGATAATCGATAATACTAAAAAAAATTTAACTAATAACAATTTTTCTAATTTTGTATAAGCCGTTTTCACTACATATCTTATATTTTAAGTGTAAATGTCTATTTACCATTATCTAAAACATATTGAAAATATATATATATATATATTTTAATGAAATATGATATATATTTTTGAAATATACAATTTATCAGTGTTAGTAAAAAACACTGATGAAGCCCCCCCTTTATCAACTCTACTAAAAAAGTGATGATATAGTGAGCCCCTTTAACATCGTTAAAAATCGTTGATAAAGCTGTACCTTTAGAAGCACTAAAAAATAATGATAAAGGGGTACTTTTAACTGCACTTTTTAGAATTATTAAATGAAACCTTTATCAGTGGTTTTTTAGCGGTGATAAAGGTACCCCCATTATCAATGCATTTTCTGGTGGTTTTAATGGGTGGCCCTGAATAAAGTTGTTTCTGTGGTAGTGATTCATATGTGTCCTTTTATTTAAAATTGACATTTTAAAAATATATTATTTCATATTTATGTTTAATTTATTTACATAATGTATTGTTAATATAATAATTATTTTTTTATAGGTGAATTACATTTCTCTTGTTGGGGTGGTTTTTTTGGCAACTAATACCATGATTAGACTTTTTTGAGAGGGGGTCATAGGTGAAAAAGTTAATTAAACAATGATGTTTTTAAATGATTATGGATAGTAAATTCAAGTGTAATTATATTAAATATTTCTTGAGATGTATATAATATGTTATTTTTTGTATTTAATTTATATTTTGTTTAAATTAAATTATGTATTTTTATACTAGTGCATTTGTAAATAGGTGTTTTTGGTAAAGTGTGTTGTTATTGAAACAACACAATGCAATAGTAGGGCATTCATCAACATTAAGTAAAAAAATTGATAAATGGCTCCTCATTTTAAGGACGTTGATGAGGAAAATGTTTTTTTAGTTCCATTAAATCTCTTTGTGTAGTGTTAAAAGGACTATCTGTGGTTGTAGAAATTCAATCTTTTTGTAGTGACAATGATATCCCTATACACGCATAAAATGAAAACGTTTTCAAGAAATTGTGGTCGTAAAACCAATGAGTACATGTTGCGTCACTAGATGTGGGAGGAAGTAAATTTAAGATATAATGGGATTACAACCATATATGACCATGGATTTCATGCTGGAGTGATGATCAGATTTCTAAAAAATATAAAATTATTATTAAAATTATTAAAATTAAGAACAAAATTCATATTCCTCATAAATAATTTAAAGAGTAAAAAATAGGTCCAAAACTATATTTCATAAAGATATATTCAACAAAAAATCACTTTCAAATTTTAAAATATCATTTTTTATTAAAAAAATATAAAAACTCATTTTTCATTAATAAAATTCAAATAAAAAAATTAAAATAAATCATACATTCACTTAAAAAATATAATTATTTTTTTATTTTCCTTAAAAATAAAATAAAAAACAAAATTTTATTTATAAAAAATTAGTTAAAAAATACAATTTCCATTGGAAGTAATAATAAAATATATATTCCAAATTTAAAAATATTTTATCAAAAAAATATTAATCCACTGAAAAAATAAAAAATTTCCCAATTTTAAAATTAAAAAAATAATTAAAATTAATTATATTGTTTTAAAAAAAATTAAATATTCATTTTTATGATGTATTTGGAAATTAAAAATGAATTGTATTCTTTTATATTATGATAATTACAGAATTTACCATTTTCTAAATGATCCTATTTTAAATTTAAAATATCAAACAATCCACATTATCCTTTCAAACAAATTAAAAAATTTCAATTAAAAAAATTAATGTTAAAAAACAAAACATCTTCATTTTCCCTTCAAAATTACTTTAGAAGAAAGGTTATGTATTTATTTTTTAACAAAGGCTTATTTTTTCTTTTTATTTTATTTTTCAATTATTTTATATTTGTTTTTAATTTGAAATTTCTTGATTATATTTTAAGGAAATATTAGTTTTTTAATTTAAAATATAAAAATCATTGATTTTTTTAAGTGAAATGGGGATATTATTTTTTCAATAAACTATAATTTTTTAGTGGTTTTTTGAAGGAATTATTTTTTTGTTATTTTCTCAAAACGTAATAATGGACATGGTTTTCATTCACTTTAATTTATTTTAAAAAAAGATTTTTTGATGAATTTTGTAAAAGGTAAAAATTTAGTTGATTTGTTGATATGGGATAAGTCAAAATATTTTAAAAACACGGGTCCTAGAGTGTGTGAATGATGTTCACAAAAACCGCATTGAACGTCAAAAAACAATTAATAAGTTATTGGATAAATATTTTAACATTATTAATTTTTTAAAAAATAATTTTTTGATTATTGATAGTTATTAAAATTAAGTTTCATGGATATGATATGTCATATATAATATGAAATTAATATTTGGTTTTTGGTAGAATTCATAAATATTAAGATGTAATTTTGTATCTAAAATGATTCTCAAAATAAAAATCTTATAGTGAAATTGCAAACATATATTAGTTTTAATTATATATATAGTTAGTTATATTTATATATTTATATTTATATCTATTTATATATATATATATATATATATATATATTTTTATAATTTTTTTATTCATGTATTAATATATTTTTATAATATTATTTTTAAATACCATTATAAAATATGTTTTTGTGTGTGTGTATAAATAATCGAACAAATAAATAAATACATATAAACAACATACATATACATATATATATTTTATGTGTATCTGTAATTTAAATTATACACAATTACATATATTTACATATATTATATCTTAATATGTATATTCCTTTGTTACGATATATAGATAATATATATCAGTTTGTTACACATACTAATATATATATATATCGACACACACAGACATTATAAAGGTATATAAATATTCATATATTTGTGTTTTAAATAAAATTGATATTAGTTTTTATTTAGATAAGGCTTATATATTGAGAAATATATTTTATATGTAAATATATTTAATTATTTATTTATAAAATTACCTTTTTGGTATATTCCTATGTTAGGATATATAGATAATATATATTAGATTGTTAATACAGACACATACAAATATATATATATATATATATATACATACACACATTATATAGGTATATAAATATTCATATATTTGTGTTTTAAATAAAATGGATATTATTTTTCATTTAGATAAGGATTATATATTGAGAAATATATTATATATGTTAATATGATTATTTATTTATTTATAAAATTATCTATTTTGTAATTCCATTGCAAATAATCTAGAATAAAATAATGTGCAATGAAAAAAAAGTTCGATCGTAAATAGTATTTGAGATGGATAAATAGTTTTGTCATGAATTGTATCACCCTAAGGTTAATTTCTACATCCCTTCACAATTTCTATTATTTAGGTCTTGATTTTCCATGATGGTTTGTTGTGATGAATTCTATCACAATTAACTTTTTGCGGTGGGAATTCGTCGTAAAAAACCTATCGCAAAAGCCATTATTTTTATAGTGGTATATATATATTCTAATGTAGTGTTATGAAATATATAAATAACATTTTGAAATATTTTTACATATAAACTATATAATTTAAAATTGATATTAATATTAAATAATGTTTTATTAGTAACTTTATATTCATTATTTATACAATTAAAAATTTAAAAATTGATATTAATCAACAAAAATATTTATTAATTGGTTTATTATAGGATTTTAAATGAAAATCCCCCACCAAGACCGCACTAATGAATTTAAGTCACAAAGCGTCCCCGCCTCGACCATATTCTGCCTCAGATAAATCATTACACCACTACTGCACTCTGCCCCTCCATGACTGCCCCACACATCAGAACCACCATATGTCGCCTCAGCCATGTTTTACCTCCACCATAGTCTCCCAGAGCGACTGTACCATGCCCGTCCCTATATTCCTACACATCCACATCCTACCTCAACCGAGTTCCGCCTGCACCAGGACCTCCCGAAGCAACTGCACCGTGCTCCACCCTACACACCTACACATCCATATCCCGCCTCAACTGTGTTCCACCTCCACCAGGAGCTCTTGTATTGGTATGGCTTCCATATCTCCTTGGTCACCCCGGGGAAGTGCCCTGAGGCAAATGGGAGTACTGGACACCTCCCTCCATTGTAACCATTCTCACAAACGCCGCCCATTGGAGAAGACATTACCACGTATTGGGTTCCCAGGGGGAGTTGGGGTAAATTCGAGATCCCCTAACTTGGGTTCTCCGGGGGAGTAAAGATTTCATGTGTAAGAGTTGGGGTGCATTCGTGATCCCCTAGATTGGGACCCCTTGGGCGTGTTCCCAGGAGAATGGGACGGCTGGACACTACCCACCATAATAGGAATCCACATGTGCCGTCACCCCAGGGTTCTCCAGTGTCGGTGTCGGGTTTGGATCTGTTTTGGATATTCTTGATTAGGTACCCCAGGGATGTGTTCCCAAGAGAAGGGGACGGATGAATGAGGTCCCTCGTAGTCTTCCTCTATTATCCATCGGGATAATATCGGTGCATTGGTGATAACCTCTTCTATTGAATATATCATTGTCGGCTTCATCAAGGGTCGTGGGACTCCGGGCGACTACTCCATATTTTTGAACTATTATAATGATATTCCTTAAAAACATGACTTCCACCGGGTTCAAAAAATCCATCTCTTTAAAATCATCATCATCGTCATCAGGTGGTGAGGGGTTTCAGAGAAGAGAGAAATTCCAGTCAGAGGCTTGCAGTTTTAAAACACAACCCCCACCCTTATATAGTACCATCTTTCTTATTTTGGACATTACCTCCTTAAACATTCCTCCTAATACCAAGAAAGGTGGGATACATAAATCTTTTACTTATAATGCCAATTAATATCAAGGAATTAACCAAACCTATTTAATTAATTTTAATTAATTTATTATCTGAATATTAAAAAGATAGTAAAAATATTTAATTGATTTATGTATTTTGAGTATTGTTCATATTGAATTTATAAATGAAATCTAAATTCTTATCTAACTAAATTAATTTTTATTAACTGAATAACTATTTATTGTAAAATTTTAATAAAATTATAAAATTTATTAGTTTTCTTTGATATCTGTTGCTTTTTGATTTATAAATAAATTTTAAAATGAAAAATAATAGATGTCTCTTTAATTAAGCCATTTTTGTTAGTTAAAATTTCATTTCAAAATATAATAGAATATAATTAAAAATATTGTTTTAAAAAATAAATGGGTTATATATGTATTTGGCTTTGAAAAAATAAAATCAGTTAGGATTCGATTATCCCAAATTTCATGCATATTTGATGGGTTGAAATCCCTAATGTTGGGTGATTTTTGAAGAACATTTTAAACATAATTATCAAATTTTTTTATTTTAATATTTTTGATGAATTTTAAATTTATATTGTATAATTTATTTTGAAAATATTTGACTCATATCTAATTTTTAATGTTGATTTTAATTTAATAATCTATCATTGAATAGTATCATCCTTTATAAAACATTTAGTATATATATATGTATGTATGTATATATTTTCAATCTTTTGTTTTTTTATCTAACCATTCATAAATGGAAATATAGTTTTGTAGAGATTACCGCCAAAGGGTGGGAAAAATGGTGGTTAACGGAACTATTATTTGAAAAATGAATAAAAAAGAACCGTTGGGTTATACTAAAATGAGTATTAGTTAGTAAAAATTTATTTAGTTAATAATAGATTTTTTTGTCTTTATTATTAATTTTAATAACTGAAAACTAATAATATAACTTAATTTATAATTTTTTTATTTCTTCATTAATTTAGTATTTCAAATAAATTATAACACATATTATAACAAAAAATAAAACATTTTTGTTTATAAATATATATTTGTTTTCAAATAATTTTTTTATAAAATTTATGGATTTCTATATACTTTTGAGTAAATGTTCGACACAATTAAGTTGGTTTTTTTTTAAAAAAATTAAGGATTTTTTATTTTAGTAGGCTTTCTCCGATGATCAACCTTTGTACAATGGTTTTTCCACCCAATAAAATCAATGTTTATCTTAGTAATAGTTTATAAAAAATAAATAAATAATTAAAATTTATTGATATATAATTCACATATGATAATTTATATTTTTAATTACTATATATATTAATGATGTTATAAGTTATAACACTAATTTGATTTTTATTTATTATATTTAGAATTTTAAATTAATTATTAATTAAAATTTTAAATTTATATTAAAAATTTTATTATGAATTATTTACTAAAATGTTAATTAATTATCTCTATAAATTATATTTAAAGTTTCTAAATATATTAATGATATCATCAGTTATTAATTTTCTTAATTTTTTAATTAATTGTTAATAATAATATCATTAAACTAAAATGTCCTTTTATAATGAAAACACAAAATTTGAGTCATACTAGTCACATCATATGTCGGATTGACATGGAGTCAATTCCATCACCTCATAAATGAGTTATGTATCCACTACCAGAAAATCATCATTTAGGAGTGGTTATTTTTTGATTTGGTGGCAGTTTATACCACTGCTAAAGTGGATGTATGCAACTCGCAGTGGATCCTCCCATTAACTACCACGGATCCGGTTAAGGAATGCATCATGTTTTATCATCACTAAGAATAAAGTGCGGATAAAAGGGGGTACTTTATCAGTGCTGGATAAATGTGCTGATAAATCATCCTTTTATCAGCACTAAAGAAACGTCGATAAAGGTGTAACCTTTATCAGCCCTTTCTTTAGCGCTGATAATGAGGGCCATTATTTTTTTCAAAAAGAAAATCCTAAAACCTTAGATATCAGCCAAAGGCACAATACATAATTCTGGAGGAAAAGTCAAAATCCATCAATTAGACCCCCAATGATTCCCAAAAGTAGCCAAAAAATGAATCACTTGATTGCCCTATCTCTAAGAAACGGGAAAACAGTAAGACTAGAACAAGGGAACCAATGATATGAAGATGCCAATAATGAAACCAGAGGCATGGAGTCCACCTTCATCATCCTTTAGTGTATAGATAATAACATGACAACTAGATTCGACCACAACATCCTTCCAGACAAGAGATAAGATGAACTACATACCCTTCCAAATAGCCATGGGCTCTGCTACATGAGGAGAATAATCCGCAATGTTCGAGGAGTGATGAGCCGCAATAAGAGAGACAACATGATCCTAGAGGACTGTCCAAAGTCCAAAAAACCCATCCTTAGGGGTCTCTACATCAGTAGTATGTTTGAGAACTCCCAAACGGGGGGAGCCATCTGATAGGTGGGGAATGAACTGGTGAAGGTGGACGAGCCTCCTAAATATCCAACCACTAAGAGCCTCGGTTATGAATCATTGAAATACAATCCCTTTCATATTTAACAATTATCTCAAAAATGTAATCATTTTAGAGAAACCATATAATCTAGGAAAATTTCTATTTTCAGTGCAGATAAATTTTTTAAATAAATAATAATATTATTTTATAAAAAAATATTACATTTATTTTAAAAATAATTATTATTAATATAAATTAGATAAAAAACACTTGTTGATAATTAATATATATTTATTTATAATTAATATATATATATATTTTTTTAAACAATTATTTATACGTTATAATTAAATATATATATATATATATATATTTAAATAATTATAATATTATAATTAATTTTTAAATAGTAAATATATTTATTATTTTTATTATTTTTATAAATATATATATAATCTTCCTATATATATATATATATATAATAATAATGAAATAAATATACATTAAAATAAATATATTCTTCCAATGAATTTGGTTAATAAATATATTGATGCCTCGGTATAATTGACATTAAAATATGTTATGAATTCATCATGATTGTTCATTTATACATTATAAATGTAAAAACTCACACGAATTGAGTTTTAATATCAGTTAATGGATAAGATATGTTAAAACTATTTCAGTGAGAGTTTTAATGTTGGTTACGCAATAAGTGACGCCAAAATTTGGGTTTCAACATCAATTATCAAATAATTATTCATCCCTCTCTCATCAGATGGATTAATCCCCAATAGGGTATTTTCAAAGTTAATACTAATGCTATAATTATAGGTGATGGCTATTTTGACCCTGTGGCGATTCTCAAGGACCATGTAGGCTCTATTATTTCGGCTCCTCATTAATCATAAATTTCTTGTTGGTCTCCTCCTGTAGCAGTGTCCATGACTATCTGGAAGGGTATGCAAATCATTTCATCTCTCAACATGTGGTCAAATCTAATTGTAGTGTTATTATCGACGCACTAGAGGAGGATGACATTGGCCATCATGCCTTTGGTTCTATTATCAACATCATTAGATCATTGGTCCCTTTATTCTATTCTTGTTGTTCTTCATTTTTTGGGAGAGTTGAAAATTGTGCAGCTCATTTTATAGCTACTTTTGGGAGTTGTTGTGGATCACATTGTGGTACAGGTAATTCATACACATCCCACTAATATTTGGATCTTTTTTCTACAATATCAAAAAATTCCAAACGTTTTGAGTAGGTCAATTGTCCATTTTACTAAAATTGATGTATATTTTAAATAAAAAATATGCACTTATTGTCATAATGGTCACACTGTGTCTCATATTGAGGTGTATAAGATTCTAATACATCCCAAATGGCTCATGGTTTTTTACCCAAAAGTAAAAAAACAATTCGAATGTGTTTTCTCATTTTTCAGTTGTCACTTGTTCATTATTGCTAAAAAAATGTCAATTTTAAATAAAAAGACGTACATGGAGTCATAATGGTCTCACAGGGCATTAGATTGAGGTGAAACAAAATTCTACACATCCGAAGTGACTTATGGACTGTTTTAATAATGTATTAAAAAATTACAAATATTTTTTTTTGTTTTTCAGTATGTCAGTTGTGTCTTTTTGTAAAATTTCATTATAAACTAGAAACATGCACTTTAACTTATACAAGTCACATCTTGTATCAGTTTGACATGAGAAAAATTCCTACATTTAAAAAATGATTTATGAATCGATTAACTAAATTATTAAGACAATTTGAGTGTGTGTTAACAATTGTCAGCGTGTGACATGTTTGAGGTAAAATATTTATTTATAACTTATAATAGACACTCTGAGTCATACTGGTCACAACATTTTTTGGATTGGTGTGTGGCATATTCCTACACATCTTAATTTTCTTATAGACCATTATACTAAAGTACAAAAACCATTTGAATTCCTTTTTTTGGTTTTGAGTTTGTGAGTTTTATATTGTACTAATATTAATGTCAATTTTAAATAAAAATACACACTTTGAGTCATAATGATCACATCATATGTCAGATTGAGGTGTTTTTGATTCCTACATGTCCAAAGTTTCAATAGAATCCTAAATTCTTAGGAATCCTCTAGTATAAGAAAAAAAATTCTTATGAGGGTAATACTAAAAATAAATAAATTAAACATAAATTTGAAGCAATCTATTACTTATATAGAAGTCACATCTTCTTGCCATTTGTATACATTCCATGATCAGGTATGATTCACATTTTTTTTAAGAAAAATTATATCATCTTATAAATATAATTTTTTTGACCGCCATAATAGTACTGGAAAAATATAAATACACATAAGATTAATAAATATTTTAAATAACGTAGTAATTAACTTTGAAAATACCTCTTCAGGGATGTGTTTTTGATGGAATATGATATCTTTAATAAATTTACAAACATAATAACCAAAATATTTTCCAATTGTTTATTTTAGACACTTTAGAATCATTGAGTAAAATAAGTAATTTTTTTACATGTGTTTGGATAGTTAAATATTATTATATATTCCTTGATAAATATCCAGTTGTAGAACATTTTTGTGTCCTTGTACGTAATTCTTGCCCTCATTCCATGATTTTGATGATATTTACACACCACCCTTTAATAATAGAATCCTAATTAAAAAATAACATAATTATATAACTTGAAGTTTAGTTCAAAAATGTTGGATGTAGTGTATTATAAGATAAAAAATGTTATCTTGTGTGGTCGGTTTTTTGGTAATCTATGTAGTGAATCCAACAAATAAATATTTAGAGTATCCAAATTGATTTTAATGAAAATCCAGTGTTTCCTAAAAACAAAAATAAAGGGATATGTAACGAATTAAAAGAAAAATATATTAAATTTGAATAAATTGTATCATTTTATCTCGACATCATTTATATTAAGAATATTATTTCATCCCCATGTTTTTTTCAAACGATTTTCCCAGGTTTTCCACTCTTTCATTCATTTCTTTAGATTCTTTTTTTATTTGTTCTGTAGAGGTGACGTAAGGACTAAAGAGTCCAATTTTTTATGGGTAAATCTATTGAATTGGTAATGATATATATGCCTACAATAAATATGAAATATATTTATTCATAATTAACGTGGTATATCATCTTTTTTAAAATTAAATCATGAAAACGTACCTCATGTAAACATTTATAATTAAGGCACATATCCATTCATAGTTGATGATTTCAAATACATTATTAGAATAAATGTAGTCTGTAACATCCTCCCCAAAATATTTTTCATCAAAATCTACTACGTGTCTACTAGCACATTGTATCTTTGTATCCCCATATACCTTTAATGTTAGTAAATGTAGATATTCAATGGGTGGGGTAAATGTGCTTTTGGATGATATTTCAATCAGTTGGTTGACCCTTTAAATGGTTTTGAGTCTAAATTTCATTTCACCCCCATCCCTTTGTCCATTTGTAATAGAATTCATCAGTTCAGTTCTTTTTTCATTAATTATTAAATGTTTAGCATGAAAAATAAATATGAAATGAATACCTCCTTGTCGACATATTTTTTTTACAATATTTGAAGGCCATGTGAAGAATGGTCCAATAGTTGGTCAACCTTATGAATATCTTCCTCATCAATTGGAATAGGTTGATCAGAACTCAGTTTATGGGATACACTAATCGACACTCTCAAAATACCTATTGGAAGTGGTCTATTGTTTAGCACATCATTTTGGATTTTGAACATTGTAGCCCTCATTACATGGTGATGGGTGGGTGTTCATAGATATAAATCACAGTCATTATCACCCTATATAATATTATGCACCATAAAGGTATCTGTGTCTATATGATTCAAATTTTATAGAAAAATTTATTAGAACAATGATTACCTTTTCAAATACATATTTTTGAGGGGGAATGGCTCACCTCAAAGCTGGTTGGTGTGGGGCGTGATATTCAGGCAATTATTATTCATGAGTTCTTTTTTCTCTTCGCCTCTCTGTATAAATGTTTCTAGTAACTCTATCTTATATAGGAATTTGTATTAAAGTGTATCTAGTCTCTCTTTCATCTATTTCATTTCTTCATCTTTATCCTCCACTTTTTTTTATCAAAATATGTTTGTGTTGTCACCCCAAAATCCGCACCTCTAATGTGACCATATTGTTCTGTCCGCTATAAGGACACTAATTGTAGGCCTTCAACTGATATAGGTGTTGATGATTCATGTGACTAAGCTAGATATAAAGTATATGAGAATAAGTAATAATTTTTATGTAATTTCAATTTAAATAAATACCAATTTTTATTATTTCATAATTATACATGTTTCCCACCCTTTTTATTTATTTTCATCTATTAGTATCCCATGTTTATTTTCAAATGCCTCTTTCCATAACACATGGTGTATTTGGAAGTGGATTTAGATTTGGATTCATCAATCTCCATATACATAGAGGAACATAATAAATTTTTCGTTTCTTGTCATATAAAAGTGTTCTGGTAGATTTAAAATATGTACCATTTTTTTCAAGTAATGAATACCCCATCCATGATTTATGGTAGAGGTATGTTGATTTTTTTCCCTTCCATTATTTTCAACACTCAGTTTCTATTTCATAAATTGAAAATTGTCACTAAAAGTGATGAATTTATTTATTTTCAAACAATATATTACTAACCACTGTTTACATTAAAAGGCACATCGATATGAAGTCTAGTAATCAAATCTCATGCTTATTCAGTTATCAGGTGTGCATACATAAGATGTGGGTGTGGGTTTATTTTACGTTGGTATTATTTTAGACGATGAATCAGTATAATTGTGTGAAATCCTATATAAATCCTGATATAAAGAATTAATGAATTTTTCTTATGGGACTTATCTTATATAAATGCAATCTTCATGGGTTAGTGAAGAATAAATCATTTTTTAATTATTTTATTTATTAGTAAAATAAAAAATGATATCATAATGTTACTGTAATATCTACCCACATTAGTGTCTTATGCGCTGGAAGAACATGGTGCCACAAAAATACACCAGTTGGCATGCATAACCAAGTGATTATTACAATGTAACAACTAAAAATGACCTTGTTGGAGTTAACATGCTGGCCTCGTGCATTCCATCCGACCTCATATTTGATGCCTTTCATTTTTTCCTTCATGATGTTTGCTAACACCATCAAAATATAGAGAACCTATTTTGTCTACATCACTGGTACTTCATCACACTACATTTCCATAGACTCAACATCATCAATATGTTGTTTCTCTGGAGAAGTATCATCAGCATGTGAAGTAGGTTGTTGAACGTCAACACAGGGGTCAAAATATGATTGAAAAAACTATTATTCCTCCGGATTGGGATTACCAGCACATGAAGAAGTTCATTGTTCCTCTACAATGAATGCAACCATAGGTTGAATGACCTACTATTCCTTAGGATTGGGTTCACCGACATGTGCATAATTCTGGCTGAAACTGCTTTTTTTTATTTTTGAATAAGTCCCTTTTTGGGTTAGTGAGAACCTACCGACATCACACCAATCACCCACAATCCAAAATCCAATATACAAAATCCAAAATCCAAAATAACCAGATCAAATAACACATATCACCTCAAATAGTCTTCACGGCCACCTGAATTCTCCTCTTATGATGTCCCCAAACAACACAAACACAGCCGATCCAAGACCCCATACTGAATCCTTCATTTGTCACCAAAACCAAGAATTCTGTCACCAACACATGGTCCTCCACCCAAATAATTCCATCACACATAAATGGTGGATGAAAATAGAAGCAAACTCTTCTGTAAAAAAGAAATTCGTAATTAAACTTCACCATGAAATCCCAACACATCTCATCCTCGTTGTCATGACGACAATGTCGGAACCGAACGAACCACAATACGAGAACCCAGAATCCCCATGCTCCAAATAGGTCTCAACCACACCCACAGAAAAATCAAAAGGGAATAAAATCAAAAAGAGAACAAAACCACAAAGGCAGACGTGACGCTTAGCTACAAATCTGAGACAGATCCTTTAACAGCCTTCAAAAACTCACCTGGAATCCACATTGAACCGCTGCACGCGCCCCCAGCCAAAACAGAATCGAAGCGTTGACACCCATCCTGGAGGAGTTGGATCTACGACTGCTGTCACACCGTGATGAAAAAAGAACAGGACAAAAATTGGTTGTAAAATCCCAGACGGCCACGCCCATAGAGGTACCTCGATGCCACACCTGGAAGAGGAACCGCCGCCACGAAAACACCGAGAAAGAGCACCTAGGAGAGCTCTGATGTTGATCTTAGGTGAGATGAAGTGACGACGACAGGGGGAAACCCTAAGAAGGTAGCACCCCTTATGTTCTCATCCACCTCCCCAATGAAATAACCCACACACCCGTGTAAAAAACCAAAACATGAGGGGGCCCATTGACTATTAATAACAACCAAGAATCCAGCATGTAAATAATTCATTATCTACAGAAGTGGTTTAACATTTAATTTTTATTATGTCAATACAACAACAAACATATAATAACATGAGGTAACAGAATGTATATAAAAAAAGAACCTAATTATTAAACTCTCTTTTTATAATGGATGAAGAGATTTGACCACTATATCGACAATTAAAGTCAATTAATTTTGGTCTCCTCTAACAAAGAAAACACCATATACATTAGTACCTCTATGAAATGATTATGATGTCCTAATGAAAGTGTCACCCTCGGTTGAATTTTCATCTGACCCTTCAGTGGTTTCGGTTGATAACATAACAATTGTCCACTTTCAGTTTGTGGAATCTAGAACATAAAATACTTGTACTTCTTATGATGTCATTATAAATGGTTCGTCACTTCATCCATCCTTACTGAAAAAGAACTTCACTTATCCAAATTCATCTATTTTTACATATTTCATGTTATCAACTCACTAAAATTGAGAAATGGGCACATGGAATGTTGTATAATCCAACACCCATATTTTTTTGATGATGCCAATGTATGAAATATTCACGTTAATTGGATTTTTGTCTTTAGTACAAGAAATATGCATCGCTTCAGCCACACGTGTATCTCTACTATTTTTAACGATATTGTATTCATCATGTCTATATGTATAGAACATATAACCCTTAATTACATAACCATTTTAAGATAATACATACACACTTGGTACTCTAGCTAACCATCGAAGATGTTCTGATATTGAATTAGGATTTTCATCTAAATCGTTAAATATATAGTCTCAAAACCATTCTATAAACTATTGATTAATTGTATTTAATATCCATGTTTTAGCCCATGATGTATTCAAATTCCTAATAATTTCTTTTTGGGTTTCAACATATGGGGAAACCTCCAAAACATTATTCAAAATGTAAATGTGGGCCTACTCATTATCTACAATATTGATTGTGACTACATCTATTCCAGAAATTCCTCACCTGCTAGCCACCTAGTGTGATGAGATTTCCGTAGACCAATGTTTTACACACCTGAAATTAATTTGGTACAAAATTCAATGGGGTCCTCGGAAATATACAATATTAAGTATATCCCTCTGATCAATTTGATTTTTTATATACACATTCAATTTCATTATACATCATTCAATGGGGTACATCCATCTATAGTGTATAGGACCACATAGTCTAAACACTCTCACAATGTGAACCATCAAATGAAAAATTATATCAAGGAATTATAGTAGGAAGAACATTTATAAATCACATAATATGATAATAATTTCTCTTTCCATTATTTTCAATGTCAACAGATCCATAACATTAGTGCATATAACTTTGTAGAAGAAACAAATCTTGGTTAACTTATAAAGGACATTCTTGGAAAAAATGTATCATAAATCTATAGTAATTATATCTCTCAGTAATACATGACAATCATGTGATTATAGAACCCTTAAATTTAAATCGTTATTGAAACAATATTCTTTCTATACATTTAATACCCCTATAGAACCATTATGTCATTCAAGATGTTGAAAAAATGATATATCTCCAGACTAGAAATATAGTAAGAAGCTAGAGGAAGAAAGGTTCATTTTTCACCATAGGCTTAGATTTGATATTTAGTAGAGCTCAAAAATACACCTGGTTCCAAATTTATCACTGTTTGAAGTTTATGTTATGTTTTCAACTTATTTAAGATCTTTTATTATTATATTTTTAATTTTTTTAGGTCTTCAATTTTTTCAATTTTTTATTAAATGATTACAAATTGATATGAATTAAAAAATTATTAATTAATAATATTTTTTAAAATATTTTATAAGCTATTTTCTCTAAACATATTATATATTATGTGTAAATGTCAAAATATACTTATCTAAAACATTTTAAAAATATAAATATTATATTTATATCAATATCAATATATTTATATATTTATATATTAATATATTTTTTTAATGTTTTTTTAAATATAGCCTTTATCAGTACTAATAAAGGGGGCCCCTTTAACAATACAAAAAATTGATGATAAATGAGGTACCTTTATCAGTGCTAAAAAAAGCATTGATAAAGGTAACCCCTTTATCAGCATTTTTTAGAGTTGCAAAAGGGTGGCTCTATGAAAACATATTTTTGGGGGAGTTTCCCCACCCATAATTCATTTATATTTTTCACTTACTGGATAGATGATAATTTCATGAGGCTACCATCATATAGCTAATATAATTGAGGTTTGCAGTATGTCACACACAGAGTTGAGAGTCGTACTTTTAGAATAAATCACCAAAAGTTGTTAAATAATATTATTTAATATGATATATATATGATAAATTAATATTGTTTGTGGTTTAATGATTTATTAGATTTTTTTTTGTGTTCAACATGATATACATAGATAGTAGTATTGGGCAAATTGCTGGTGAGAGATTTTATCTAATTGTAGTTAGTGTTTTTTTATGTTTTTTAAATTAATATTATATGAATTTTTTACATTTTATTTATATTTTTGTAATTAGAGGGGATATATTAGATATAGATTTCTCATTATTTGGTATTTATGATAAGAAATATAGTCATGTCAAGGCTTCATGCAAGCATGTTTTAATGAGAACTCATATTCATGGTTGGTGAAAAGTGGTATTTAGAATGAGACAGTGATTGAAATTTGTTTACAAAAGACTTCGACTAGTTACTATAGAACTGAAGTGATGTCATTATGTTTAAAAAAATTTAGTATTTTAATCAATTTTCCAATCAATTGAATGATAATTTCGAGATATATATAAAGTGAAAAAGTGAGGAAAAAACACTGGATGTAACGTGGAAAAACCACCAAATGAATGGGGTAAAAAACCACAGGAAAATAGAAGGATTTCACTATGAAAAAATGTTTGTAGAAACTCTCTCTCTCTCTCTCAATTTAAAGGAGAAAACATCCAAGAAATTATCTCTTTGAATATATGGAGAAGCACCTCACAAAATACTTCACATAAGGATGAAGATATGTTGCTTCTTGAATCCTACGATAAAAATAGGTGGAGAATATCCCCTTTTATAGCCTACATTAACCCTCATTTGGCCTCCTCAATATTAAATTTCTATTACAAATTTAAATTGGGAATCAATGGTAGGGTGTCACCATGACATTTTACCATGACGTTTTCAAATGAATGCGGTGACCATCATTATTATTTTCTCTCTCTATAACGTCTTCCAACATATCTCCCACTTGGATATTTGATTATGTTCCAATCACATCTCCACACATCCCTTCTATCTACCAAACCTACTACTCATGTCTCTACAAGGTTTCTCAAGTATCTACAACATCTGAAATTATTAGAACCAATCCTATTCACCAAGAAATTTCCATATTTTCTTTAGTGTGAATTTCCTACAAGTCGACACTTATGTCTTTCACAGTTTGTTAAAAAATTATATTATACACCAATGTGCTTCATCCTAGAATAAAAATATGGATTTGTTACAATGTGAAAGTAACTATGACTATCAAAAAACAATGAAATATGATCTTGTTTGTGCCTGATCTCCTCCAAAAATGCATTTCATCCAAATAACCTCATTTCATGACTCTGTATAGGCTAGGTACTTTGACTCCCTCGTTGATAAATCCAAAACTAACTGTATATTTGAAATCCATCTCATAGATCCTCCTGCAAGAGTAAACACATAACCTGTAGAGTATTTTCTTCAGTCAGAATCTCCTACAAAATCTGAATCATCATAGCCTATGATAGTGAAATCTGATCCTCCATAACAAAATGCATCACATGAGGTTTCCCTAATGTATCTTAGGATCCTATTCAGCATGTTCCAATGATTTTGTCCTAGATTCTCCATGTACCTACTAACTTCTCCCACTGTATGTGAAATGTATGTCCATGTACAAACCATGGGGAACATTAGAATCCCCATTGTTTATTCATACAGAACTCGAGACATTTACATCCACTATTTTTCACTGTTAGGACTCATTGTAGAAGATAACTTGGAATTAATGGGAATAGGGTTAGAAGGATTCTTATAGCATTTCATTTTGAATCGTTCCAAGACATTTCACAAATAATTTTTTAGTGATATCCAAATATTTCCATTATTCCTGTCTCAATAAATTTTCTTCCCAAGAGTCTTTTTTGCTGGTCCCAAGTCCTTCATATCAAACTCCCTAGACAACTGTGCCTTTATCTCCTAGATTTGATCATTTTTTGGGGCTTGCAACAAACATTTCATACATATACAATAGTATAATGATAAAATCATTAGCATATAGACCCTAAAAATATGCCCAAGGATCTGAATGAAGTCTATTTTATCCAAGGCTCATGATATAGGAATAAAATCTCTTGTAACAAGACCTCAACACATGTTCGAGACCGTAAATAAAATTTTCAACCTGAAAAGCAATTCTTCTTTACCTTATTCAGTAAAACCTTCTCATTATAGAATATAGATTTCATCATCAAGGTCACCAGTGAGAAAAGTTATTTTCACATCTATCTACTCTAGATGCAGAGTGTATACAGCACAAATCACCATCACTGACTGAATATTTGTTAGCCTAAAAATAAAAGAAAATATTTCATTGGAATTGATACCTTCCTTTTGAGCAAATCCTTTGACCACATGTCTCACACAATATCGTTCCACCTAGTCTGTATCATCCCTCTTGATCTTGTAGACCCATTTTTTCCCAAAATCCTCACTCCCATGAAGTAATGGAACAAGTTCCCATGTTTTGTTCATGATCAGGGATTCATGTTCCTCCTGCATCGCCTCCATCCATGATGATATATTTGGACTCTGGGTGTCCTCCAAAAGAGATGATAGCTCTCCATCTTCTGTCAATAAGAAATTTGAAACATTGCTCTCAGTGACATATTCTATGTGCCATGTTGTCACTCTTTTCTCTCGATTTGGTCATTGTAGTCTAGGATTATCTAGTACTTATTCATCTTGCTTTGGTAATTGATCATAGAAAATAGGTTCTTCATTTTTTTCATCCTTCACCTCGATTGTTTTAGTTTCTGTACTCTCTTTCTATGTGTCTTTATCAATATTCATTTTCAATATGTCTTCAAAAAAAATGAAATCTCTACGGATGATAATATTTTTGGCAAAGGGATCCCACTAAAAATACCCCTCCACACCAGCAATGTATCCCAAAAGGATACATTCCTAGGATCATGAGTCTAACTTCGATCTTTCTTGGCCATGAAATAGTGTATATACATGACTTCCAAAAGTATTTAATTGAGAATAATTATCTGTTTTACCATTCCACATCTCCATCGGCATCTTCATATCAATTTCCAATAAAGGGGATCAATTGATCACATAGCAGGCCGTATTTACCACTTCTTCCCATGATGTCCTGGTAACTTCTGTAGTCTTTAGAATCCCCCTTATTATGTCCAAAAAGGTTATATTCAGCTACTCTGCCACTCCATTCTGCTATGTAGTGTATGCCACAATGAACTACCTCTTGATTAATTCCAGTTAACAAAAATAATCAAAATCGTCGCTTGTATATTCTCTACCATGGTTAGTCCACAAACACTTGATCTTCTTTTTAGATTCAATCTGATTTTGCACATTGAATTTTTTGAAGACTTAAAAGATATTAAATTTCCTCTTCATTCAAAACAACCAAAATCTCTTGGAATAGTCATCAATGAAAGATGCAATGTACCTTTCTCCTCATAAGGACACAACCAGTTTTTGCCAAACCTAGGAATGAATCAAATTCAATATCTAGTTACTCCTCATCGTTCATGTTCCAAACTTCAACCAGTGTTTCATACTCAAAAAACTATTCTTAAAAAATAGTAAGGATGACTTCATAATCCTAGGAAAAAACATTTGATCATCAATAATACTTAGGACTCGTTCAGACATATGGCCAAGATTCTTTTTCCATTTCGTCATTAACTAGTCTATCAAGGTAGTTAATGAGACAACTATCTCTGCTTCTATGTACATTTAACACATTAGTTCATACTAGTTATTTAATATCTTCTCTTCATTTATTGACAGAATTTATCCCTTCACAATATTCCTCATCCCTTTCTCAGTGCAAGTATTCCATCTGATGTCATAAAAGTTTCCCAAGGAAAAAATGTTCTTCTTGAGAACCATTGCATGGAATACTACTTGGATGGTTCAGACTATGTTATAATGCATCATATGTGTTATGGTTCCAACTCCAACGATCTTGAAATTTATTATCATTCCCCATGTACAAAATCCCTTCTGGGATAGTTTCATATTGGATAAACCATTCCATTAGAGATGTCATGTGCCATCTTCCTCCTGAAGAAATAATCCACATGTCTTCGAGATGTTTTCATCATTCAATATTAAGTTCGGCATAACTGACTTGTATGTCTCCATTTCCAGATGTAATCGCCACAATTCCTTCAGAGTTATTATCACCACCCTTATTATTTCGATAGTCTTTTCTGACATACCCCCTCTTACCGCAATTGTAACATTTGAGGTTTTTCTTCCTGCTCCTTGACTTGGACCATCCTTGATTCTTGTTCTCACTAGAACCACACTCCACCATTCATCATATTTCCATTGAAAGAGCATCCACTTGGTGTGAAGTTGTATGTTTTTACTACTTATTCATGTTCCAACTTTCTTTTTCAATACCCGTAGCTACATCATCATTGAATGGAAATATATCAATTAGGAAATTATTTGTGAGTTTGATGATAAGTTGATCACATTAATATTCAAACCTTTTGAGTAGAATATCCGCCTTTTTAGTACTCACAATTATATAGATCCACACTTTATATTGAGAAAAAAATGGTATTGAGGGTGTTGATGTGTTCAGTCACCGATGATGAATCCACCATTTGAAGAGTGTATAATTTTCTCTTCAAGAAAATTTTATTGTGGAGTGATTTTTCCTCATAGAGCTTTGTCAGAGTATCCCAAATTTATTTTTCCGTCTTTTATTCCACAATGATTGATAGGACCCCATATTCCAAAGAAAAATAGATTTTGGAAATAGCATTACTATCCATGTCACTCCATTTTTCCTCTATCACACCTGCCGATTTCTCTCCAATCACCTGTAGGCATATATATTCTGTAGAACCTCTTGTATCATCATTTTCTAGAATGAAAAATTATTTCCATTGAATTTTCCTGTTAGACATGGTGTTCGTCCAGAACTTTTTCATACCAAAACCTCATTCTTATTATACTACTTTTTAGGATCCTAAAAAATGGCCAATCAATTCAACGATAATTGTGAGATAGAAATTAATTACAAAAGTACAGAATTAAAAGATCACCAGATGTAACATGGATTCCTTAAAACATAAAGGGGTAAAAACCCACAAGAAAATAGAATTATTTCACTATGGTATAATGTGGGTACAAACTATATCTCCCTCAATTGCATGGATAAAACACACAAGAAATTATATCTTGGAAAATATGGATAATCACCTCACAAAATACTTTACTCATGGAAGAACATGTGTTTCTTCTGAATCTGAGGATAAAAACTGGTGTTGGAGATCCAAATTTATATCCAGCCTTCACCTTCCTTTGGCTTCCCCTTTATTAAATTTCTATTACAAAATTAAATGAGGTATCAATGGTAGGTTTTTACCATGACGTGTCACTACAACGTGTCCAAATGAATGCGGCGACCATCATTAATATTTTCTCTCTGCATAATATCTTCCAAAAACATTGTGTGTATGAGATCATCATCCTTAACTTCTGTAGAGTATGAGGCAAGGCTATGAGACCAGGATGAGACTATTCAGATATTAGTTAGAGAATTGGATGAGTATATACAACATCAAGAGAATCTATGACAACAGTAGCATCAACAACATGATCATATGATCGAGTAGATGTGATGACTTACAAACAGTTTAGGGATGGATTTCCGTCAATCTAATGGAGTTAATCTGCCACCTTCATAATCACAATATTATTAGGTTCATTTTTGTGATTTTTTATTATTATAATTGTTTATATTTTTTAGAATTTTTTAATTGTTTTATTATTTTTTTAGTGAAATTTATTATTAGAGAAGGTTGGGAAACCCTACTATTAAGAATAATAGAATACCTTTTAAGATGGATTTAGATATAACCCATTACAACATTGAATCCCCAAACACAACATGCCCCACAAAAATTCAAGGAAATTGTAAATATTAGTAAATCCAATTAGCTCAAAGTCAAATCCATATAGCTTGAAAGACTAATGTAGAGAAACCAAGAATTATGTGTGGATTAAAATCCCCCAAGGTATCCAACTTACTATTTGACTATTGACCAAGACACCCAAAACATAACTTTCATTGGGAACCACTGGGAATATCATCGACGTGGATATATCTACTGATAATGGTGATGAACCACATGAAAAAAACCATCCCCTACTAGAGAGGGTTTTTCCACTCATGTCATTTACTCCTTCAATGAGTAAGGTTTGGCCCTTATTTCTAGCTCTCACCATCATGATAGGGATTGATTCTTGCCATAAGCCACCTTGATGAGTAGAGGCCTTCATTTTCTACTAACCCTGGTGCATTCCTGCCAAACCCCACCATCTAGCAGGAGTTCAGATCTTTCTGTTGACCCCTACATTTAGTTTAACTTATTTTTTATGTACATTTATTTGATATGAATATATATTCTGATTGTTTTGATACTTTAGAAAATTTTTCGATAATTCATTATTGATGTGTAGGATTCAACACCACCTCAATTGGATGCATAAGGTGACAGGTATGACTCAACTACTATAGATATGGATATTAACAGAGTGAAAATTGTGCATTTACATCTTCAAAAAATCATTATTATCCTCGATGCTATTAAACGGGGGTCACTTTTATCATTACAAAAAGTACTAATAAAGGCCTTTATCATCATTGATAAAAGACAACCTTTAACAGTGATAAAATTGTGGGGATAAATGATACCTTTATCGTCACTTTTTTTTAGCACTGATAAAAGTCCAAAAAATAATTTCTTAAAAGGAATTTACTTTTCAACAAATTTGAGGGTGGGACATCCACCCTTTTATCAGCACTCAATCCCCATTTTAATTGTGCTAGTATAGCCTACCCACTTTTTTAACAATGCTAGGAATCCCACGACCCTTTAACAACTCTATGGACCTGCCTCACTCATTCGCGTGCGCCCCTACCTTTGCTGGGTTTTGAAACTGAGATGTCCTCCTCATAATCGCACTCCTTTTCCACACCCCAATATCATTTTCTTATATATTTTATGATATATCTAAATATTTATATTAATTTTTTTAATTTTTTTATCCATATATATTTATATATATTTAATAACATATATAAAATATGTTTTTTTGTGGGTGTCTACGTGTGTTTATAAATACATACATATATTTATATATATTTATATATATGTGTAAATCTATAAATATAATTATACACATTTGTAATTATTTTAATATATTATATATTAATATTTATATACTTATATTAGAGTATATAGATAAATATATATTTGTTTGTCAATTCACACACAAATATATTTATATATATATAAACATTATATATACTGTATTTGTATATGTACATAAATTTTTAAATATATTCAATTTAAATAAAATGGTTATTAATTATTATTTAGATATGTTTTATTTATTTATAAATATACTTTACATGTAAATAGGTTTACATATATATTTATAGAACTAAATTTTTATGTGTGAATATATACAAAATATGTATATATTATTATATATTTGATTATAAATAAAACTAAATTTTAAAAAATTATAAATTTTCAAAACATTAATATCAATATGAATGTAATACTTGTGAATAAATTCCGTCCCCATAGAAAATTGGAAAAAAACCCTCTTAAACGAAGCTGGATGTCCATTGAATGTAAAAAAATTTGGATTCACCAACTAAAAACTCGTTTTTAAAGGCCTTATAGGCACTTTTTGGGGATTGTAAAATGTAATAGGGGATTCCTCCCTATAATTAGTGTGAATAATTCATCGCAAGATTCAATTTGATATGTGGTATAGCTAAAATAGACACACTGATCAAATGTTATTACCCATTGAAATCTGAGTTTCATTTTCAATATATTTTAGATCTGTTATTAAATTTTTTATTGTTTGTGTCTTAAAATTGTTAATAAATGACTTTTAGTCAATAATAATTAGTAGGTTATTAATTAAAAATATTTGTTAATTATTTTATAATCCATTTTCACTAAATATCTTATATTGTAATTGTAAATGACTATTTAGCCTTATCTAAAACAAATTTTAAATAATATATATTATTTTTAATAAAATATAATACTTTTATAAAATTTACCATTTATTAGTGATATTAGAAAAACACTGATAAATCCCCCTTTATCAGTGCTTCTAAAAAATCATTGATAAAGGATGTCCCTTTAATAGTGCTAAAAGAACGTTGATAAAGGGGTATCATTATCATTGCTAAAATCGCTGATAGAGGGGTACTTTTAATAATGTTTTTAGTACTGTTGAAATCTACTTTTATAACTAGTTTTTTAGTGCTGATATTGGTACCCCTTTATCAGCAATTTTTTTAAGAATTATTAATGGTTGTCACTATGTAATTTTGTTTCTATGGTAGTGATAGTTCTGTGTTCTTTTATTTAAAATTTAAATTTTAAAAATATATTCTTTGATATTTATGTTTAATTTATTTCATAATAGTATTATTAAAATAAGAATTGTTTTCTCATAAAGGGGAATTCTGTTTCTCAGGATGGGTGGTTTGTTTGAAAATTAATACCATGGTCAGTATTTTTTGAGAGTGGGTCACATGAGCCAAATAAAATTAAACATTGATGTTTTTAAATGTTGGTGGATAGTAAATTAAAATATAATTGTAAAAATATTGTTTAAAATGTACATATTTTTTTTTTATTTGTAGTGAAAATTTTATTTCAAATAAATTATAAATTTTCATATCGGTGCATTTTCATACAGGTGTATTTGGTATAGTGTGTTGTTATTCAAACAACACATTGAAACAGTAGGGAATTTATTAGTATTAATTAAAACAATGATAAAGGGGTAATCATTTTAATGACATTGAAGAAAAAAAATATATTTTAGCAATGTTAGGTCTCTTTGTGCTGTGTTAAAAGGTCTACCTGTGGTAGTGGGAATTCAATTTTATTTGGATTGACAATGATAACCTTATACAGGAATAAAATGAAAAGGATTTGAAGACATTGTGTTCATAAAACCAATGACTGTGTTGTGTCGCTAGATGAAGGAGGAAGTAAATTCATTATATAATGGGATTACCAATATATATCACCATGAATTTCATATAGGAGTGATGATCAGTTTTTTAATGAATAAAAAAATATTTTTAAAAATCTGATAATTTTAAAAAAAATCATATTCTCCATTATTAATTTAAAGAGTAAAGACATGTAAAAAACAATTTTTTATAATGATTTATTCAACCAAAATTCTCTTTCATTTCAAAAAATAATATTTTTACTAAAAAATATTAAAACTAATTCTTCATTAATAAAATTCATATAAAAAATTTACAAGAAATCAAACATTAACTGAAAAAATAAATAAAAAATTTTAATAAAATAAGAAACAAAATTTTAATTATGAAATATTAATAAAAATGTCCCATTTACATATAATGTAATAAAAAATATATATTACTAATTAAAAAATATTATATCAAAAGAATTTGAAACCTTATAAAATTTAAAAAAAACATCCCAATATTCATCTAAAAAATTAATTAAAATAAATTCTTTCAATTTTAAAAAAAATTAAATATCTATTTTGTTTGTGATGTTTTTGGGAATTAAAAATTAATTTTATTCTTTTATATTAATATAAATAAAAAATTTACCGTTTTTAAATGATCCCATTTTAAATTTAAAATATAAAAAAACATTTTCTTTTCCACAAAAATTAAAATTTTCAATTGAAATAAATAAAATAAAAATAAAACATCTTCATTTTAAATTTAAAATTACATTACAATAATGGTTATCTATTTATTTTTTAACAAATTATATTCCTTTATTTTTATAAATTATTTTTACTTAAATTATATTTATTTTTAATTTGTAATTGGTTGATTTTAGTTTAAGGAAATTTTAATTTTTTAACAGAAATTTAAAAAACTATGATTTTTTATGGGAAAGGGGGATATTATATTTTTAATTAATAATAATTATTCCCTATGATTTTTTGAAGGAATTATTTTTAAATATATATATATATATAATGGGATTTATTTCCCTTTACTTAAATATGATTCTAGAAATTTTGTTTTCATTTAATTTCATAAAATGAAAAAATGGTGTTTATTTTTTGATATGGGATAAGTAAAAATAATTTTACAAAATCGGGTCATGGAATGTGTGAAGGATGTTCACAGAAGCAATAATATTAGTTATAAAATAATCAATATGTTATTGCATAAATATTTTAACATTGTAAATTTTTAAAAAAAAATAAAATGATCATTTTTGAAAGTGATTAAAATTAATTTTTATGTATATAACATGTAATATATAATATAAAATTAATAATATATATTTGGAAGAATTAAAAAATTTTAAGAGGTGATATTCTATCTAAAATGATGCTAAAAATAAAATTATGAAAAAGAAATTGAATACATATATTAGTTTAAATTACATGTTTAATTTAAAAATAATAATTCATGTCAACTCCGTTGTTTATAAGGTTTTTCTATGTTACATCCAGTGATATGAAAATATATATACACCAAAGGTCTTGGTGTGTTGGTGTGGTATCTTCATGCACAACTGCATGCCTATGTAAATATTATTAGGACTTCTTAACCCCAATCCATAAGGCCAGAGTTTCCCACTTACATACATTTCACACAACAGACCCCTTCATAATTGATGTAGGATAACCCAATAATATTCCTCACACAACCACTAGGGAGATGAACATAGAAGATTTATCAGTGATTGGGAAATTCAATGTTCTCAAATGAAACTATACACAAATAACTTCTATAAAACTGGGTTTTATCTACACTTAATAAACATTATCACCTCTTAAACAGAGTTGATAGTCTAGTTGATATTAAAAGGGGTCCCTTTTATCAACACTAATAAATGAGTTGATAAATGAACTTTTTACAAGTGCTAAAAAAATCACTGATAAAATTAATAAAATTAAAAAAAATTGTAAATCCAATGGTAGACCCATCCCTTTTTAATAGAACTTGACCCCCTTTCAACGATGCTAGTAATCTGCACCCGCGTACACCACTGCCACCCATTTAACGGCGCTAGTCGCACACCCCCCACTATTTAACAGTGCAAGAGCCTCCTACACCTACTAGTACACCCCCGACTCCTCTTGGATTTGAACCTGAGAAAAATATCATACACTGGACTACAAAATCCCTACTAACCCACACACAGGCTTTGTCTCCGCCTCAATTCTAGGACCTCAATGGCTGCACTGATGAAGGGAAGCCGCAAAGAATACACACCTCAACCACATTCCACCTCTACCAAGACTGCACACCATGACCACACTCTGCCCCGCCATGACCGCCCCGCACGTCATAACATCTACATCCTGTCTCAACCACACTCTGCCTCCGCTTTGAAATCCTGGAGTGATTGTACCAAGCTTTCCCATCTACGCTGACACAACCACATCCCTCCTCTACCGCATTCTTCCTATTCCATGACCTCGTAGATTAAACGTATTTTGCTTTACCACACACATCAACACATACAAATCCTACCTCTTCCAAATTCCACCTCCACTAGGACCTCCTTGATTTGTATAAATTTTTGATCTCCTTAGTCACCCCATGGGAGTGTTCCCATGTGAGGGCGAGGACTGGACACCACCATCCATTGTAACCATTCTTAAAAACATGGCCTAATGGAGAGGCCTTTCTTATGATAATCGTTGGACTATTAGAATAGGTTGGATAAAATCCAGTACATTACATGTTTGGGAGTTCTTTCATGTATATTGGGTGCCCTGGGGGAGTTAGTTTATTTTTGGAATCCCCTTTCTTGGGTACCCATAGGGAGTTTTGATTTTCGGTGAAGGAGTTGTGGTACCTTCGATATTTCATTACTTGGGTACCACCGAGGATTGTTCTAAGGTGAATAGGATGGTTGTACACCGCCTGCCATAAAAATCATCCACAAGTGTCATCACCCCTGGGTTCTACGGTTCTAGGGTTGGGGTATGTTTTAGATCTCCGTTCATAGGTACCCTAGTGAAGTGCTCCTAGGCGATGGGGAAAGTTGGACGGGGTCCCTTGTAGGATTCATCCATTATCTACAGGGATAAGATCAACACCTTGGTGATATCCTTTTCTATTTAAGACCTCATTGTCAGCTTCATCAGGGGTCATGGGAATCCAAGTGACTACTTTAGATTTTTTGACCATTTCTTTTGACCATTTCTAATTATATTCCTCCAAAACATGACGTCCACCAGGTTCCAATCATTCATCAATAAAACATATTCATTATCATCATCGGGGGGTGAGGGGATTTATAGAAAAGGGTAATCAAGTCTGAGGCTTGGAGTTTGAAAACACACCCTCCACCATTATATAGTAACATCTTCATTTATATTTTCCTTTCCCTCCACAAACATTCCTCTGGTACATTAATAGCTAGAATGGTGGGATAGGCAAATCATTTATTTATAACACCGATTGATGTCGAGGAAGTAACAAACCCTATTCATTTAATTATATTTAATTTATTTACTGAATATTAAAAAAATAGTAAAAGTATCCAATTTATTTATGTATTTTTAGTACTGTTCATATTAAATTTAGAAAAAAAAAATATAAATTCTAAATCATATTAAATTAATTATTTTTAACTGAATAATGATTTATTTTAAAATGTAATTAAAATTAAAAAAAAAATTTCTTTGATATTAATTGATTTTAGATTTTTAAATAATGTATAGAATTAAAAATAATAAAAGTCACTTTAATTAAACTGGTTTGGGTATATTTAATAATTTAGTGGAATATATTTAAAAATAACGAGTTAAAAAATAAATGGGTTATAAATGGATTATGGATTGATAATAATTAAATGATTTGGGATTTAATTATCCCTAATTTCATCGGTACATGATGAGTCAAATCCCTAATTTTGGGTGATTTTTAATGAACATTTTCAACCTGACTATCAAAGCTGTAGAATTTATTAATTTTGTTGAATTTGAATTTATTAGTATATAATATATTTTTAGAATAGTTGACTGTCATATAATATTTAATGTTGATTTTAATTCAATAATATAACATTTCACTCACATCTATCTTTATACAATACATTATATATATATATATATGTAATCATGTAATTTTTTATCTAACCACTCGTAAATGGAAATCATGTTTTATAGAGATCACCCCCCCCCCAAATCTATAATGGTGCTTAGGGGTGGGAAAATATGTTGTTAACAAAACAATTAATTGAAAACCTAATAAATAAGAACTGTACTGTCATACTAAAATTATTATTTGTTAGTAAAAAAATTAATTGGTTAATAAACATTTTTGTTGGTTTTTTTATAAATTTTAATAACTAAAGTTGATAAAATTACTAAATTTATAATTTTATATTTTTTTATTTCAATATTGTAAATAACATATGAGACATATTATAAAGTAAAAACAATAGTTTTTTGTTTATAAAATTATATTTTTTTCAAATTTTTTTATTAAAATATATGGATTTATATATAATTTTTAGTTTTTGATCAAAATAATTAGGGTGAATTTTTTTAAAAATTTAAGGTTTTTTTACATTAGTAGGCTTCCTCCTATGATAAACATTTGTAGAAAGGTTTTCCCACCTGATAAAACCAATTTTTATCTTAGTAGCAGTTCATAAAAAATAGAAAAATTTTAATTTAAATGTTATATAATTCAAATATGATAATTTATATTTTTAATTACTATATATATTAATGATATCATCATTTATAATACTATTTTAATTATTAATGATTATATTTTAAATTTTAAATTAATTATTAATTATTAATTATATTTTTAATTAATAATTATATTGTGAATTATTAATTACATTGTTAATTAAATATTATTATAAATTATATTAGAAATTACTTAATATATTAATGATATTATCAGTTATTAATTTTCTTAATTATTTAACTAATTGAAACTAATTATATCATTAAACTAAAATGAAAATATTATATTGAAAATACTAAAATTGATTCATACTTGTCACATAATGTGTTGGATTGACATGTAGTCAATTCATACACATCATAAATGACTTATGTATCCACTATAAGAAAATCATCGTTTAGAGATAGTTATTTTTTTGATTCAGCGACGGTTTAAACTGCTGCTAAAGATTGTGTCAGAACCCAACACATTTTTATTCCTTCCATTTACTACCACAGATCTGGGAAAGTGATGCACTATGTTTTATCAGTGCAAAGAAAAAAGCGCAGATAAAAGGGGGGCCTTTTTCAGTACTGGATAAAAGCGTTGATAAATCTACCCTTTATAAATGGTTTATTTACTGATGATAAAGGGGGGAATTTATATATTTTTTAAATAAAATACTCAAACCTTAGATATTATCCAAATCCAAATTACATAATTCCAAACGAAAAGATGATATCCAACAATTAGGCACCCAATGATTCTCAACAGTAGCAAAAAAAAAGGATCCACTTGATTTCCCTATCTTCTTACAAATGAAAAAACCAAGAGAAAAAAGGCACCATATATTTGATAATGTAAATAATGGACCCATAGGCTTAGAGGCCACAACCGTCCTCCTTTATTTCATTGATGATAACTTAATAATCAAATTCGACCACATCATCTATCCATCCAAGAGACAAGATGAACTACAAACCCTTCCAAATAGTAATAGCCTTTTCCAAAGGTGGAGACCAACCAACAATGTATGAGGAATGATGAGCCACAATAATAGATCCAGCGTGATCCTGGAGGATTTCCCTAAGTTCAACAAAACCATCCCACGGTATCGTCACATAAATATTAAGATTGAGAGCACCGAATGGGGGGGGGGGGGTTCATCTGAAAATATGGGAATGAACATGTGAAGGTGGATGAGCCTCCTCAACATCCACCACTGAGTGCCCTAGTTATGAATCTTGGAAAGCCGGAGCCTGTCATCTTTAACAATGTTCTAAAAATGAATTAATTATGATGAAACCATATAATATAGGCACAACAATATTATTAAGGCTATTAAATGTTTTTAATAGTAAATATTATTATTTGATATAAATTTATTATATTTAAATTCCACAATAATATTTATTTTTATACATTAAATAAAAAATGTATCTTTATAATTAATAAATTTTTTTTAATAATTGATATATATACATAATATTTTAAAAAGAATTTATAAATTTAAAATTAAATAAATATATATTTAAATAATTATAATATTACAATAATATTTTAAATAATAAATATATTTATTATATTCATTATTTTTATTATATTTATAAATATAAATAAATACATTTTTCAATTTTCATATTTAGATTTATAATTACAAATAAATAAATATATATTTAAATAAATATAAGGATCCAATGAATTTTGTCAATAAATATATTAATGTGTGAGTATAATTGACTTATATATATGTTATGTATTCATCATGAATGTTCATTTATACATTAATAATGATAAAACTCACATTAAGAGAGTTTTAACATCAGTTAATGGATAACCATTGTTAAAGCTATGATAGTGTGAGTTTTTTACATCATTTATGAAATAAGAGACTTCAAAATGTGTGTTTTAACATCAATTATCAAATAATTTTCCATCCCCTCTTGATAGATGGTTTCCTCCCCCTTAGTGTGTGTTCAAACTTAATACTGATGTAGTAATTCCCAGTGATTGATCTGTTGACCTTGTGGGAGTTCTCCATGACCATGAAGACTCTATTATTGTGTCTCGTTATTCCTCAAACATTGATTATTAATATCCAACTCTAGCATTGGCCATGTCTATCTTGAAGGGTATGATGTTAATTTCATCTCTTATCTGGAAGGATATTGTGGTCGGATCTGATATTAAGTTTATTATCAATGTGATGTAAGAAGATTAAGGTATCCACAAATCCTTTGGGTATATTTTTTACATCATCAAATCATTGGTTCCTTTGTTTTCTTATTGATTTTATTCCTTCGTTGGGAGTGAGGATAATTGTGAGGCTCATTTTAGAGATGATTTTGGGAATTTTTTAGGGTTATATAGTTGAATTTCATCTTTTCCCTTATAGTTATGTACATTGTATTTGAATGATGTCTATGTTCGAGATTCATTTCAAAATAAACCTTAAAACCTTTTATAAAATTGAAAATATACGAGTTTCTCTTTTCTACTGATTATTTTGATTCCTAATCTCTTGAAACCATAACATTCATGAAACATGGTTATGCTCCATCAGCTTCCTTCAACTATATTTCTTCACCTTTTCTATCCCATCCCCTTCTTGTTGTCACATTCGGCCTGATTCACTCAAATTCCACGATGATCACCTGTATTTCTCCAACAAAAGTTTCATTCCTTTTATCTCACTCATTTCCTACGATTATCATCCTTTAATATCTATTTTCATCTAATCCAATTTTTCATTTCTTTCAATCTGAAGATTTCCTATCGCAATTTTGGCTCTATTATTCATGGATCTTCTAACTGAATCTCTATCTTTTGAAATTTTAACTTTTCATTTTTATGGATAGTATATTTATTCATTATTTGTTTTATATAAAATATATTCATTCTTTTATTTTTTCATAAAGAGATATTTATCTGTTATAAATTTTCACGATTGTAATTAATTTTTTGTTATAATTTATTTCTAATTATAAATTTCATATGGATATAATTTGATTATGGTTATAATTGTTTTTATTTACACTACTACTAATATGATCATTCACATCGTGAAAGAATAAATTTAAAAATGATAAAATAAAATTGTTAATTGTACCTCTTTTAAAGGGGGGGGGCCTTTATCAGCGATAGTTTAGCATTGATAACGGCCTCATCTGCTAAATTGTGTTGTAGTATAAACACACCCTAAAAAATCTCATGTACACAAAAACAGCACACCACAACCTCCTATACAAAAAATATATAATTTAATTGATATAAATTTTACATCATAATTGAAAAAGTACACTACTATATACATTTAATACAATGTTTTTTATAATTACATTTACAATTACTATCTACAAACAATTTAAATAATTAATTTTTGTCTTTGGCACCCGTGATCCCATCTCAAAAGGTCTACCCATGGTATTTGTTGCTGAAAAAATCACCTCAACCAGATGAAAATAATCCACTTATATAATAAAACTAATATTATGTTAGTAATATTTTAAAGAAATAAATGAAACATTATTATGAATGAATAAATTTTAAAAATTACAACTTTAAATAAAAATCACACTTTGAGTATACCAGTCACACCATGAATTATACTGAGGTTCATCTAATTCCATCATGTCTCAAAAGAGGTAAAGACCATTATCCTAAAGCATCAAAACAATTCAAACACATTTTCGCAGTTTTGAGTATGTCACATGTTCTTTTTAAGGAAATTAATGTCAATTTTAAATGAAGACTCATTCGTAGTTATACCGATCCCATTGTGTTTGGAATTGAGGTACAACTGAATCTTTTATATCAAAAATTACTTAAGGATCATTTTCCTAAAGTATCAAAATAATCATAATATGTGTGGTGGGTTTTTAGTATGTTACTTCAGCTTTCTACTAAAATGTCATTTCAAACAGGAAACATGTACTTTGAGTCCTACAAGTCACAACATGTGTTTTATTACATGATAATCCTTCTTAAATGTCACAATTGACTTATTAATTGATGTCCTAAATTATCAATACAATCGGAGCTCATTTTCTTGGTTTTTAGTGAGTGGCATACGTTTTGAACTATAATGTCAATTTTAAACTATTAGTAGGAACATTGAGTCATACCAGTCACACCGTACATTGTATTGAGATGAAGGTGATTCCTAAAAAACCAAAATAACTCATGTGTCAATTCACTAATGTATCTAAACAATCTATATTATTTTTCTTGATTTTTATTACATCACTTCTTCCTTCATACTAAAAATTGATGTCAATTTTAAATAACAAGATGCACATAGAGTCATACCAGTCACATCGTGCCTCATATTAAGGTGTGGATAATTTTTACATATCCCAAATAACTCATGAATTGTTTATCGAATGTATCAAAACATTAAAAATGCATTTTCTCAGTTCTTAGTAAGAAACTTCTTCGTTTATCTAAAATTGACATCAATTATAAATAAAAAGATGTACTTATAGTCATAAAAGTTACATTGTTCTTCATATTCAAGTGAGGATGATTCATACAAGTATAAAATGTCTCATGGATAATTTTCCTATAGTATCAAATCATTTGAAAAGTGTTTTCTCAGTTTTGATTAGGTCAGTTGTCTTTTTTAGTAAAATTGATGTAAATTGAAAATGAAAAAGACACACTTGGAGTCATAGCTATTACATTGTGCCTCGTATTGAGGTTGGACTAATTAATACATCTTCCAAATGTTTCATGGATCATTTACCTAAAGTATAAAAATAATAGGATTTCATTTTCTTGGTATTCAATACCACACTTGTTTTTTTACTAAATATGATCTCAATTTTAAATAAAAATACGCACATGGAGTAATAACGATCACACCGTGACTCGGATTAAGGTGTAGTCGATTTATACACATCCCAAAAAACTCATGAATCAATTTATTATAGTATCAAAACAATAAAAATTAATTTTCTCAATTTTTATTAATACACTTCTTCATTTATCTAAAATTCATATCATTTTTAAATAAAAAGATGCACTTGTAGTCATATCGGTCACACCGTGTGTCAAATTGAGATTTGGATAATGATAAAAAATCTATTATCACTCTTGAATTTTTTTTCCTAAAGTATAAAAACAATACTAATTCATTCTCATGGTTTTGAGTAGGTTAGTTTTCCTTTTTATTAATATTGATATAAATTTTACATAAAAAATGACACACTTGGAGTTATACCGGTCACACCATGCCTCAGATTGAGATTCAGATTATTTTTACATGTCCCAAATAAATGATGGATCATTTCCGTAAAGTATCAAAACAATGTGAATGTGTTTTATCTGTTTTAAATAAATCACTTGCTGATTTTTAATAAAAAATTATGTCAATTTTAAATAAAAAGATGGGCATAGAGTCATACTGATGACACTATGTATCATATTGTTTTGATGCAAATTCATAAACATTTCAACTAACTCATGGATCATTTTTCTTCAACATTAAACCAATTATAATTCATTTTTTTTGTTTTTGATTAAATCAATTATACTTTTTACTAACATTGAGGTATATTTTAAATAAAAAAGACACACTTGTAGTCATACCGGTTACACGATGCCTAAAATTGAGGTGTGAAATATTCCTACAGATCAAAAATTACCCATGGATTGTTTCCCTAAATTATTAGGATAATTAGATAGCTTTTTATCATTTTTTAGTACCCAACTTGTTCCTTTTTACTAAAATTGATGTCAATTTTAAAGAAAAAGAAGTACTTGGAGTCATACCGGTCACATCGTATGTCATATTGAGGTTTGAATGATTTTTACATGTCCAAAAGGACTCATGTATCATTTTACTAAAGTATCATAACAATAAAAATATTTTTTCATTGATTTCATTATGTCCCTTGCCTTTTTTACTAAAATTTCATTTCAAACTGGAAACATGCACTTTGAATCATATTGGTCACATCGTGTATCAGTTATACATGAGGCCAATTCATACAGATCACAAATGATTTATGAATAAATTTCCTAAATTATAAAGAATATATGAGTGGGTTTTGCTTATTATCAGTGATTGAAACATTTTGAAGTAAAATGTCGATAGTATACTGATAACAAACACTTTGATTCATACTGGTCATAGCATGTGTCAGATTGTGGTGCAGCTGATTCCTATATATATTAAATGTATTATGTATCATTTTACTAAATTATCCAAACAATATAAATTATTTTTTTTAGTTTTGAGTATGTCAGTTGTATATTGAAATAATTTTAATGACAATATTAAATAAAAACACACACCTAGATTCATTCCACTCACACAATTTGTCAGATTGAGGCATTGTTGATGAATATATGACCCAAAGTTTCAAAACAATCCAAATATCCAAGGAATCCTATAGTATGAGAAAAACATTCATATGTGTGTAATACTAAAAATAAATAAATTAAACATAAATATGAAATAATCCATTACTTTTTTAGTAGTAACATCTTCATGATATTTTTATACATTCAATGATCAGGTATGATGCAAATTGTTTTTTAAGAAAATGTATATCATCTTCTGAATATGATTTTTTTCAAAAGATATAATTTTACTGAAAAATGTAAATACACAAAATATTAATAAATATTTTAAATGAAGTAGTAATTAACTTTGAAAATATCTTTTAGGGGATGTTTGTTTTTTTTATGGAATATGATCTCTCTCATAAATTTACAATCATAATAATCACAATATTTTCCATTTTCTTGTTTCATACACTGTAGAAATATTGGGGAAAATAATTAATTTGTTTTGATATGTGTTTGTATAGTTAAATATTACTATATATACCCTAATACTTTAAAGTTCTAGAAATTTTCAGGGTCCTTGTGCGGAATGTTTGTCTTCCTGCCACGATTTATACAATATTTACACACCACCCTATAATAATAGAATCTTAATTAAAACATAATATAAATTACATAACATCATTTCTATATCTAAAATGTTTCATGTAGTGTATTAAAAATTAAAAAATGTAATCATATGTGGTTGGTTTGTTTTTAATACATGGAGTGTATCCACAAAATAAATATTTGGTGTATCTAAATTGACCATAATGAGCGTCCAGTGTTTCCTAAAAAATAATAAATAATGAAATAATTTAAAAATGTGTGTGATATAATTAAATTAGACAGTTTTATCCATGCATCATTGGTATTATGAAGATTATTTCATCACCCAGTTTTATTTCAAACTACATTCCTAGGTTTTCCAATATTTTCATCCATTTGTTTGGATTTTATTTTTGTTTGGTCTATAGAGGTGATGTGAGGACTAACGAGTCAATTTTTTTATGGTTAAATCCCTTGAATTTTATTGATATATACACCTACAAAAAATATGAAATTTATTTAGTCAAAATTAACATTGTATGTCATATTTTGGAAAATTAAATCATGAAAACATACCTCATGTATAAATTTAAAACTTACTCTCCTAGACATTCATAGTTGAGGATTTAATCTATATTATTAGAAGAAATGTAGTTAGTAACTTCCTATCTATTCATTTTATCTTCAAAATAAACTATGTCACTACTACCACATTATAACATTTCAACCACATGAACCAACAATGTTAGTAAATAAAAATATTTAATGGACATGGTAAATATGCTTTTAGAAAATCTTTTTTATCGGTGGGTTGATCCTATAGATGTTTTTGAGTCGAGCTTTTGTTTCATCCCAATTGCATTGTTTTTCTGTAATCATATTAATCAGTTCAGACCTTGTTTCATTAATTGTTAATGTTTTAGTATGAAAAATAAATTGGAAATGAATACCTCCTTGTAGATAAGTTTGTTTACAATATGTGAAGGACATGAAATTAATGTCCCAACAATTTGGTCAACCTTATGAATACCTTTCTCATAAATTGGAAGAGGTAGATTAGTGCTCAACTCATGGTCTATCCTAGTCAACACTCTCACATGACCTATTGGAATTCTTCTACTATGTAGCATGTCATTTTAAATATTTTACAATGTATCCCTCTCTACAATGAAATGTGTGGGTGTTTATAGATATAAATCATAGTCATTATCATCAAATATAATATTAGTACATGAATGGTACCAGTGTCTATATGATATAAATTTAATATAAAAAATTATTAGACATTTATTACCTTGGAAAAGACAGCACGTTGAGGTGAATGGCTCACCTCAAAGATAGTGGGGGTGGGGAAGGATAATCAAGAAATGATTGTTCATGAGTTATTTGTTTCTCTTTTCTTAAACCCATAAATTTTTCTAGTAACTCTCTTTACCGTTGTAATTTTTCATCAAGTCTATCTTGTCTTTTTTTCTTCTATTTCATTCCATTATCTTTATTCTCTTTTTTTTATCAAAATATATTCGGGGTGCCACCCTAAAACTCACACCTATGACGTGACCATACTGTTCTGTCTGCTTCAAGGCCACTGATAATAGGTATTCATTTGGTACAAGTGTTGATGATTCCTACGACTAATTCATATAGAAAATATAGGAAAATAAGTAATCATTGTTATGTAATATGGATTTAAATCAAAAAAAATAATTATGTCCTATATACACATGTTTCCCACTGTTTTGTGTATTTTCAAATATTAGTATCCCATCATTATTTACACATTCCTCCTTCCATAACACATGGAAAGAGATGGAAATTAGTTGTGATTTTTATTCATCAATCTTCATATAAATATAGTAACATAATTATATTTTTTGTTTCATGACATACAAAAGTGTTACAATAGATTTTAAATACATAACAGTTGTTTCAAGTGAAGCATACCCCATCCTTACTTTATGGTAGTTTTACATTGGTTTTTTTGCCCATCCATAATTTTCATCACTCAGTTTATATTTAACAAATAAAAAAAATTGACCAATGTGATGAATATATGTATTTCCAAAAAATTTATTACTACCCACAATGTACATGGAATGACACTACAACACATTGTCCAGTAAACACATCCCATGCATCTTGGGTTATTAGGTGTTCATACATAAGTTGTTGGTGTAGTTTTATTTTTTCCTTCAGTATCATTATGATTATGTCTCATTAGAATTTTGTGAAATCCTCCATAAATATTTCCATAAATCATTAATACATATTTCTTATGGGATTCATCTAATATAAATTCACAATCAAGGTATCTTGAAGATTAATTCTATGTTTCAATATATTTTTTTAATAAAATAATGAAATAATGTCAAAAAGTTACTGTAATCTCTTCCCTCATCAATGTATTAATAACGGTCCAAACATGGTGTCCTAAATCTACATCAATTGGAACACATTACTGAGCGATGATTGTAATGTAACAAATGAATATGGCATTATAGGGGTTAACATGATTTCCTCATGCATTCCATGTGACCTAATATTCGATGTATTTTATATCCACTTTAATGATTTTTTATAACACTATCAAACTATGGAACTCTGATTTTTTCAACGTCATTGTTCCTTCGTCACCTACACTTTCTTTGGTTTCAAACACATAAATATATTATTTATATGGATCAGTAGCATCATCATGTGAATATGATCATTGATCCTATGCACTAAGAGTAGAAACATGAAGTGAAACCTATTATTCCTCTGGATTGGGAGCACTATCAAATACATAAGGTTATTGTTCCTCTGTACTGTGAGAAACATTAGATTGAAAGACCTATTGTTCCTCAGGATTGGGAGCACCAACATGTGTAAAACTCATAATCTATAGAATTGATTTAACATTTAATTTAAACAACATAAATAGAATAGAGAATAGATAATAACATGAGGTAACACAATGTATATTACAAAAAATATAACTTGATTATTGAACTCCCTTTTTAAAACGATGAAGGGATTTGACCCCTTAATCGACTATCAAAATACCTTTATTGTGGTCTCCTCTAACGTAAAAAAATAATCTACATTGGGACCACTCTAAAATGATAACAGGGTCCAAATGAACGTGTCAATAATCTGTTAATTTTCATCTGACCCTTCAGTGGGTTTGGTCGATAACAGAACAATTGACCACTTTCACTTTAACGAACCTAGAACATAAAATACATGTACTTCCTATGATTCTATTATAAATGTTTCATATGTGTACCCTTCCTTACTAAAATCAACTTTCATGAATCTCAATTCATCTATTTTAATAGCACACCTATTATCAACCACGTGAATCGAAAAATCAGTACTTGTGAATGTTGTATAAACTAACTCCCATATTTTTTTTATGATGCCAATGAATGACATATTCATGTAAATTATATTTTTATCCATAGTATTAGAAACATGCATTTCTTCATCCACAAGTGTAACTCTAATATTTTTCATGGAATTGTCTTCATCATGTCAATTTGTATAGAATGTATATCCCTTAATTAAATAACCATTGTAATATAATACATACACACTTGGTCCTCTGATAACCATTTAATTTTTTCTAAAATTGAATATGGATTTTCTTCTGACTCGCTAAAAATATAGTCCTAAAACCATTTTATAAACTGATGATTATGTGTATTTGATTTCTAACATTCATCCCTTAATGGATTAAAATTCCTAAGAATTTCATTGTGTATTTCAACATATGGTGGAACCTCTAAACGATTATGAAAAATGTAATGGTGGTTCTTCTTCTGATCTACAATATTGATTTTGACAACATGTCTTCCCAGAATTATTTCACCCACAAGATTCCCTGTGTGATGAGATTTTGGTAGACAAAATCATTCCACACCTAATATGTATTCTGTAAATAATTCAATGGCTTCCACAACATTATATTACTCTATAATAAAACCCTCTGGTTAAATTCTATTTTTTACATACCCATTAAAAAAACTTCATTTACCATTCAATGGGGTACATTCATCTATAGTTTCTAGGGCCACATAATCTAATATCAATCACTAAGTGAACCATAAATTGAACCCTTATATCATATAATTTTTACAGGAATAACATTTCAAATTCCCATAATATGATGATAATTTATCTTTCCATATTCGGAAATTTCTTCAGATCTATAACTTTGCTGGATATAGCTTTGAAGAAGAAACAAATCTTGGTTAATGTATGAAGGGCGTTAATGGAAATAATGAAACGTAAATCTATAGTAATTAGTTCATGCATAAAAATATGACATTCATGTGATTTCAGAACATTTAACTTCAAATCGTTTATTGACCCAATATTCTTGATATTCGATGAATACACATATGGAACCTTTATTTTATTCAAGAAGTTGAAAAACTGATATCTCTCTTACCTAGAAAGAGTGTAAGCAGGTAGGGGAAGAAGATTTCATTTTTCACCCTTTATAGGCACCAACTCTTCTCATATTCCCATCTGAACCATCTGCAACCTAGACTTAATTCCATCATTTTTTTTTCTCGGTGCATTTATAAAGTTACCGATGAAACTATCACATTTTTTTAAAATGAATAACATAAAAAAATGTCAGGTGTATAGAATATTTTAGAATAATAAGTAAAACAAAAAACTGATCACATTTTCCAATTGTTTTTCCTAATGTTTTTCAAAAATGGTTTACCAGAAGTGGTGTCCATATCAAATACCTTCTCAAACAGTTGATCAACTATTATGGGAGACGGTGTTGTATGTTCTTATGAACATCCATAAAATGATGTCACCTCATATCGGTAATTATCCCATTGGGGTATAAATCTAAAATATTATGGAAACATAATCATTGATGAATGTTTCAACCTAATTTAATGTGTACCTTTTTGACAAATAGAACACTCTTTAGATCCTTTAGTGCTATATCTTGAAAATTTTCCATAAGGTGGAAAGTGATTTATCATCCCTCACAAAATGGATCTCAATGTTAAATATTTATTTATGTAAGAATCATAAAATATAACATCTAAATCATCCCCATCTCAATACGATGCATGGTGTGTCTGGTATAACTCAAAGTGTCTATTTTTATTTAAAATTTACATCAATATAAGTAAAAACTACACGTGACGTACTGATAACTGATAAGACATATTTGTATTGTTTTTATATTTTAGAAAAATTAACCATGATTCATTTTGTGAGGTGTAGGATTCAATTTCACCTCAATAAGATGCACGGTGTGACCGGTATGACTCAAAGGGTGAATTTTTATTTAAAATTGATATTAATTTGTATAAAAAGAACAAGTGACATAATTAAAACTGAGAAAAAAATTGATAATATTTTTATACTTAATTGACATGATAAATTATTCATTTTTGAAATGTAGGACTGAACCATAAATTAATACGATGCACAGTTTTTCCGGTATAACTCAAAGTGTCTCTTTTTATTTTAAATTTATATAAATTTAAGTAAAAAAAAAAAATTACTTACTAAAAACCATGAAAACACATTTTTATAGATTTTAAATTTTAAGAAAATGATATATTGGTAATTTATGATTTGAATGGATCAATATCATCTCAATATGACACACAGTATGATAGGAATCACTCGAAGTGTCTCTTTTTATTTAAAATTAACATTAATTTAAGTAAAAACAATATGCGACCTTTTGAAAATTGAGCAAACACATTTATATTGTTTTGATATTTTATGAAAATGATATATTAGTTATTTCTTATGTGTAGGCATCATCCAAAACTCAATAGTATTTATGGTGTGGTGGGTATAACTCAAAGTATCTATTTTTATTTAAAATTGACATTATTTTATGTAAACACAACAAGTGACATACTGAAAAATGATAAAATACATTCATATTATTTTGATAGTTTAGGCCAATTATCCATGAGTAATTTGTGACATGTAGGAGTCAAAAAAACCTAAATCTAATTCATGGTGTGATCTCTATGACTAAAAGTGTCTCTTATCAATTTAAAAATTAAATTTTAGTTCAAAATGTGTCTCTCACTAAAAACCAAGAAAACATGCTATGATTTTCATAACAACTTGGTAAAATGATTCATAAGTCATTTTTGATGTGTATGAAGTAGTCTCACATGAAACTGACTCACGATATGACCATTATAAATCTAAATGCATGTTTCCAAATTGAAATGATATTTTAGTAAAAAACACAATGGACATACTAAAAACCAAGAAAATGAATTCATATTGTTTTGATATTTTTTTAAAATTATCCATTAATAATTTCTCACTAGTAGGAATTATCAACACCACAATATGACACATGGTGTGGCTAGTATAACTCTAAATGATTCATTGTTTAAAATTAACATTAATTTCATTAAAAGAAAATGTGACATACTCAAAACCATGAAAACACATTCATATTGTGTTGATAGTTTAGTAAAATGATCCATAACTCATTTCAAAGTATAGGAATCAACTTTGTCTCAATAGGACACATCATATGACTAGTATGTCTCCAAAAGTTTCATTTTTATTAAATATGGACATTTTATTAATGTGTTATTTCATATTAATGTCTAATTTATTTATTTATAGTATTAATAACTTAATATTTTTTATTATATAGGTGGAATATTTTTCTCAGGTTGTGATGATTTTTTTGGAAACTGATTCCATGGGAGGACATTTTTGAGAGGGGATAATGGGCATCAAAATATGAAATATTAATGATTTACAATGCTTCTTTGAAAATTGTACAAGTAATTATATTACAATTTTGTTGGAAATGTAAGTAGTAGTGGTTTTTTCTAAATACCATGGGTGGACATTTTTATATTGATGATATCAATTAAATTTATGTAGAAGGTTTTCTTTTCGGTGTGTTATTTAAAACACAAATTTTATTATGGGTGTGTTGTTATATAATGTTCACACTTTAGGAGGCTAGGCCTTTATCAATGCTAAAATATCATTGATAAAGGCTCCCCTTATCATATCACTGATTTACAATGATTTTTTAGCACTGTTAAATGCTATTTTTAATGGTGTGAATGGGTATATGTGTATTAGTGTTTACCACTGATATATCTTGTTTGGTTCTACCTTTAATGTTATATATATATATATATAGTTATATTTATTCATAAATTTATTTAGATATATATATATATTCACATATATATATATATATATTAATAAATATAGTTAGTTATATTTATATATTTATATTTAAATCTACTTATTTATATATATATTTAGAAATTTTAATCCGAATATTTATTCGTACATTAAAATATGTTTATAAGATTATTTTTAAATAAATTTATTGTATATGTTTGTGTGTGTGTAAATATATAAAGAAATACATATATACGACACACAAACACACACACAGACACAGAAATATATATTATGTGTATCTATAAGTATTATTATATATATTAATGTATATTCACATATATTATATATTCATATGTATATTCATATGTTAGAATATATAGATAATATATATCAGTTTGTTAATACAGAGACACTAATATATATATATATATATATATATATATATATATATATCACTACTAGAAAACTAGGTTATAGCCACAGTTTGGAACCGTGGCTATAGGTTAGAGCCACGGTTCTTTGAACTGTGGCTGTTACTGTCGTGGATATAGGGCCAATCCTATAGCGATGGTTTCGAACCATGGCTATAGCCCTATAGTCGTGGTTTCGAACCATGACTATAGCCCTAGAGCAACGCTTTCAACTATGACTATAGACCTATATCAATGGTTTCAAACTGTGGATATAGCCCTATATCCACAGTTTCAAACACTGGATATGGCCCTATCGCCATGATTTCAAACCGTGGCTATAGGTTTGGCCCTATAGCCACGACAATACCAGCCACAGTTCAATGAACCATGGCTAAAACCCTTCCCATTTCATAAAAAAAACAACCACCCCAGACAGCAGCCACCCCCACCCCCCACATACATTCCTTGCACCCCTTGCACCCCCTTATACACCCCTTTCCCCCCTTACTAGACCCCCTTGAACAACAGCCTCCCACCCCCCTCTACTGGACCCCCTGAACAGCACCCCCCTTCCTGGACCCCCCTAGACAGCATCCCCCACTCTTTTGGACCCCCTGGACAGCAGCCCCCCATCCCCTATTGGACCCCCTAGAATGAAGCCCAATGGCTGGACCCCCTAGAGAGAATCCCCCCTACTGGACCCCCTTGCACCACCCCTAATGTACACCCCCCTTGAACCCCTACTAGACAACACCCCCCCCCCCCCCTCCCACACACACACACCCCTTTCATCCCTTGCACACCCCCTTGCACACCCTTGTCTCCCCCCCTGCTGGACCCCCATGGACAGTAGCCCTATCCCCCCTAGATAGCCCCCCCCCCCCCCCCCCCCCGCTTGACACCCCCTGCTGGAACCCAATGGACCACATCAACCCCTTACTGGACCCCCCTGGACAGCACCCCCCCTGTTGGACACCCCCCCTTGCACCCCTACTGGACAACCCCCTTACACCCCCTAGATAATAGCCACCCCCCCGCCCACATACAGACATCCCCTACACCCCTTGTACCCCCCTTGCACACCCTTTCCCCCCTACTAGACCCCCTGGATAGAATCCCCCCCACCCCCTGTTAGACCACCCTTGATAGCTCCCCCCCCCCCCACTGGACACCCTGGACACACCCCCCTCCCCACCCCTCCCCCCACCTGCTGGACCCCCCATGGGCATCAGCATCCCCCTATGAGACCCCCCTGGACAGTAGCAGCCCCTTGCTGAGCCCCCCTAGACAGTAACCCACCCTGTTGGACTCCTAAGACAAAAGCTGCCCCCCCCCCATTGTTGGACCCCCTAGATGGTACCCCCCCCTGCTGGACCCCCTTGCACCACCCCTGCTGGACACCCCCCCTTGCTCCCTTGCTACCCTTGCACCCCCTCGACTGCAGCCCCCCCCCCCCCCCCACACACACACATCCCTTTCAACTATTTCACACACAACCTTGCACCCTTGAACCCCCATTTGACACCTCTTTCACCCCTACTTGACCCCCTAGACAGCATGCACGTCTGGACAACAGCCCCAGCCCCCTTAGACAAGCGGCCCCCCTGCTGGACGCCCCCCCTGCTGGAGCCCCCTGCTGGACGCCCCCCCTGCTGGAGCCCCCTGGACAGCAGCCCCCTAGATGGACCCCCCCTGGACAGCAGCCCCCCCTACTGGACCCCCTGGAATGCACCCCCCCCCCCCCCCCCCCCCCGTGAAAGAATCCACCATGCTGGACCCCCTGGATAGCCCCCCTACTGGACAGCTGCCCCCCTACATATCCCTTCCACATGTCCTAAGGGATCCGTAGTTAATCATATTGACCAAGCAAGTGAGCTTTATTCTTTTCCCTTAAATGTACATACCAAATCATAACCTGTAGAGGCATCTTTACCTGGTGTTGAGAGAGTTTTTTCCCCATTGACTTTAGATTTTGTATCCATAGTATATTTATAATATTTCAGAGAAAGACTTCTTTAAGATTTCAGAGGAATTTTGAGTTATCAGGAACCTCATATTGTTGCATCTACATCTAGTGCTCCACCTCCCTCGGCTTCAGTTGCTGTTGATTTGATCTAGTCTATAGTCAAATATTATCTCCATGTTGTTGTAGGTTATGTTCATTCATCTCATTAGGATTTATTGAGTCAGATTCTATAGAATGGTTTTTCAAGGAATAGGTTGAGCAGTTGAAAGTGATTACAACTCTACTCAAGATATTCATGGAGGAGAAGATTTCTTTAGTAGGTTGGAGAGATGAAGAAATATTATTATAGACCTTTTCAATCTTATAAATCCTTTCCTATATGTATCCAATACACTAGTGGCTGCTTGCTGAAAGTCAAAAGTGAATCAGTAAAGTGAACTCCAAAGTCTGCACTGCTACAGTGGTCCATGTTACTACAATTCCCGAAAATTTGGATCTGGGACTTCGTCCCCCAGACCCATGGAGCAGGGGCGTGTTTCCCCTTAAACCCCCAACAATATCACAGCGGAGTTCGACCTATGAAAGTTGTAGGCCATAGGCATTCAGCCCAACCAGATCAGGCTAAACCAATCCCACAATCTCCCTTGTTGCATCCCTTGATGAGAAAGAGGTTAAAAGTGACCTTTTTCTCTAAATCATGATAGTTTGGTTGGTCTTCATGGGTTAACAAATTAATTATTTATGCTCTACTAGGACTCAGTTTGTGATGAGCTCCTTAACGCTATGACGAAGTTCATTAACCATGACTTAGTGCCCTATGGAATCAACTCCAATTTTACTTCCTTGGACCCAAAGAAGGTAAATGTTGTGGATGGTAATGATTTCAGACCTATTGCTATTGGGAATACCATTCCAAAAATCATTATGAAAATTATTTCTATGAGGTTAGGTCTTATTGCTCGTGGGTTTATCTCTTCAAATCATCCCTCCGGATACCCTTGGACACCCTTGTGGACATCCCCCCTAGACACCCCACATGCACCCTACCCCCTACCCTACAGACTCCCACCCTCCCCGAACCCCCCCGGACAGCCCTTGGACACCCCCTGGACAACCCCTCTTAGACACCCCACTTGTACCCTCCCCCCTTCCCTACAGACCCCTCGACACCCCCCTAATATCCCTTGGATAGCCCCACCTGCACCCTCCACTACAGACCCCCTCCCCCGAACAACCCTTAGACACCCCCCGGACAACCCCTCTTAGACACCCCACATGCACCCCCCTTCCCTGCAGACCACCCGACACCCCCGGACAGCCCTTGGACACCCCTCCTGGACATCCCCTCCTATAAAATTCGATATACATCAATACCCTCACATCATTATGAAATAATGATAAATGAACAATTTCGTGAAACATTTCCAAAAATAGTCTTTGTCTTGATTACTCTAAATAATAGACTTCCACCACTTATAACTCGGACCTTGTAGTAGGATGGTTACAAAATAACCGTAAGAGACATATAAATCTAAAGCTATATAAAAATATCCTCAAACTTTAGTACCAAAACCAGTTTATCCTAATAATCTTTTTACCCCGAAATTATTGTGGGGCTACCATCCCGATTCTCAGGTTTTTAGGTGTGCCTTCAGGATCATTTTATTTAAGGATATTGATTCATTTAGGTGGGAATTATTATGGGATTCTCTGGTTCTGCTCATCTTTCCGTCTAGGTTCTCATCATAGGATAAAAGATGCATCTCTACCCAAATGTTCTTGGTGAACATTAATGGCAGTTTACATGGTCACGTTTTGGGGAAAATAGGGCTAAAAAAGTGGATCCTCTTTCACCTTTACTTTTTGTGATTTGCATGGTGTTTTTCTCATGAATCCTAAAATAAAAGTGGCTGGGGGCAAGTGTGATGGCTGGTACGGTATGGAGTGGCTGGTGCGGGTGGGAAGGCAGGTGGTAGGGGGATGGTAGGGGGCTGGTGCGGGCTCGAATATGTTGCAGGGGGCTAGTGTGAGCTGTATTGTAGGTGGCTGGGGGATGTTCGTCATGTGTTATGGGCTGGTGTGGGCTAGGATGTAGGAGGCCAAGGGCTGGTGAGGGGTGGAACTGGTGGATGGGGTTGTTTTGTAGGTTGTAGAGGGCTGTCATGAGTGTTTTGAAGGAGGCTGGGGGTGGTGGATGGTGTGGTGGCTAGTGCGGGATGGATTGCAGGTGGTTGGGGGCCGTTGAAGGCTCAAATGAAGGTGGAAGGGGGGGTGGAATGCTTGTGAATGGGGGCTGGTTGCAGGTGCTGGGGGAATGGTGGGGGCTGATTGGAAGGTGGAATGGGGGTTGTGTGCAGGCTGGAATGCATGTGGCAGTGTGCTAAAATGATGGTGGAATGGGGCTGGTGTGGGCTAGATGTGGCTGAAGGAGGGAAAAATCACAGCATTACCATGGCCTGACCGCGGCGTGTCCACGGCGTGACCAGGGCATGACTGCAGTGTGACCGTGGAGTGATCGCGGCTTGACCTCGGTGTGGCCGCAACTTGTTGCCCAGTCCAGTGAAATTCGCAGTGCATCATCTTTTGACCAGGAGAAAAGGGAGAGGGAGGAGGTGGGGAAACATTCCAGCCGTCGCTCCGCTGGCAGAAATTTTGATTAGTTAGTCTCAACATTGATTACAAGACTTATGGAATTCTATCAATGCAAACGATTGCAGGGTTTCATCCTAGAGCATGAACAAATAACAACATTACCGCGGTGTGAATGCGGCGTGACTGTGGCCTGACCGCGGTGCGTTGGCCCAGTCCAGTGACATCCGCAGAGCATTATCATACGACCAAGAGTGATGGGAGCAGGAGCAGGCAGGGAAACATTTTGGTCTTCGCCCCACCGATAGAAATTGTGATTATTCAGTCTCATGATTGATCACAAGACTCATGGAATACTATCACTGTGAACTGCCATGGGGTGTCATCCTGGAGCAGTGCCAAATCACAGTGTGACCACGGCATGATTGTGGCGTGAACGCGGTGTGACCGCTGCATGACCGCGACATGACCGCGGCATGTTGGCCCGGTCCAACAACATCCATGGGGCAACATCTTTTGAGCATGAGCAAATGGAGCGGGAAGAGGCATGACAATATTCTGGTCATCGCCCCACCGACAGAAATTGTGATTAGTCAGTCTCAAAATTGATATCAAAAATCATGGAATACTATCATTGTGAACCACCACAGGGTTTCATCATGGAGAAGGTCCAAATCACGACATTACCGCGGCGTGACCGTGGCTTGACTACAACGTGACCGCGGCGTGACCATTGTGTGACCGCAGCGTGACTACGGCATGACCGCGATGTGGCCACGGAGTGTTGGCCCGATCTAATGACATCTTCTGGGTGGCATCTTCCAGCTAGGAGTGAAGGGAACGGGAGGAGGTGGGGAAACATTCCAACCGTCGCCCAACCGAAAAATGATAGAACATATCAACTATTTAATATGCTATATCAAAGCATATCTTGAGAAGTTTATAACGAGCAGAACAATGACGCAACATCTAAAGGTCAACAAAACGATGGAAAATAATCATACACCCTAGACAACCCATTTATAAATACATTCACTTTTCCTAAACATGGAAATTTTATTTATAATATTCAAAGCGTGAAAAGGAAAGTGTCATGGTCAAGGAATATGCATACTCGGGAAATGTCATTTGAGTTAAATGAGTATGATAAGACAATTTATATTATTCAAAGAAAACAAAAAAAACAAGACAATAAACAAACACAAACAAGAGGCATATGAATGACTCAAACAAAATCTAAACCTGATGCAAATAATTATCACTACTCATTGGTTTAGAAGACAGCGCACCTCTATTGGAGGGGTTTTATTATAAAATCATGGCACTGATTTATCACACAATTCATTTAATTATATAATCAAATACAATAATTTAAGAAACTAGATCATCATAACAATCACTGTGAGTTTTCACAGATAATACACCTCCGTTGGAGGGATTAAATTATAAATACATGACGTTATTTATCATATGAAACAACTATATTAAAGAAAACTTATTCAAGATATGCAATTCAATATAATGATGTAGAATTAAGAAAGAAGTCAAATTAAATTTAAAGCATTCTTAGATTAATGAGGCTAGAAGAGGGATCCATCCTCATGTTGGAACCAAACAGTCCACTTTAGCTCATGGAGCTTTCTAACTAAAAGTTTCTTCTCCCCCACTGGGTATACGCACCTTCACACACATTCAAGGACACTTAGCCCCTATTCACACACCCGCATGGCCATGATCATGTGCAAGAGGATCCTTGCACATATGCTTCTATGCATATAATAGTCTCCACTCACCTGTGTATGAATTTATATATATACATGGGCACACATATCCCCATATGTGCATAATCACTACCATGGTTGACTATACACGTAACAGGGGAACCCACATATATATACTTTCTTACATATGCACACACAGGAAAGTCGCCCTTAACATGGATACTCAAAACCAATGGGAAGGGATCAACGCACTACAAAACGGATATTAGGAACATTAAAAAACATAAAGGATGCTACATAGCTAGTGAGAAACCAACCAACCACATCAAAGCCTTACCTTGATTAGGATAATCACATCCACCTGAACCAACAAAAAATGATCCAACGCCCTACTCCAAAAATTATATGGAGTCAAAAACAATGAAATACATGAATACATGAGGTGAGAGAACATATTAAAATAGTATGAATTATATAACACTTTATAATTTAATAAAATATGGTTACCCAATCAACTGCCCTCTACCGCCTGCCCCTACCCCCCTCCACCCACCGCCTGCCCCCTGCCCCCTGCCCCCTGCTCTTCAAACCTCTCCCCTACCCCATGTCCCCTTCCCCCTGCCACCCTCAACCCTCCCCCCTGCCCCCTGCCCCCTCCTCCCTACCCCCTAACCTGCAGACCTACCCCCTACCCCCTCCACCATGCCCCCTTCCCCCTACCCCCTTCCCCCTCCACCTAGCACCCTAGCATACACAGCCCCCCTGCATAGCCCCCCCAGCCCCCCTAGCATGCACCAGCCCCCCTATCATGCACCACCCCATAGCCTGCACTAGCCCTCTAGCCTGCACACCCCCCTGTGAGTCAAAAAAATCTTTGGAGATGCATGTGGTGTCTCAAATGATTTGATTAAGGATTAAAATGGAAAACATAAATGAAATAATTTCAACCATGCTATATCAGAATAAACTACCACAAGAGGATTATTATATATATTCTTACATGCATAAGCATGGGCTATGTTTTTTTTCTAGTTTTCTGCATAACATGCATCCCTATCCACAGACACATCCTATCATGATAAATAATATAGAGAAGAAATCCAGTTCTTGTGAAGACATTCAGACAAATAAAACCTCATTAATATATATTCAGAATGAGTTATACTAATAAAAGTATTAGAATAATTCCTGGGAAGGAAGCCGTTTCAAAAGGACCATCAGCATTTGAGAAATAATATTGGAAAAATGAGGTCCAATGGCAATGTACTCCAAAATCTTGTACTAAATAGAATAGAATAGTGGTTATCGATCTAAAGGACCAAATGTAGCATTGCGTTGAAATTTATTGTAATTACCACTCATTGTCATCAAGGATTATGATGCTTAATTGTGACTTATAGGCATCCCCAAATACCGGAAAAGAAAAAGAGAGAAAAATGACTAAAAGTATCCAGTATACAAGTGGAAAATTCAATAAGCATAAACAAATGGATGGATGGGTGTACCATTTGTGAATCTATTAATTCATTATGCATGTTTTGGTTGAGGGGGAGAGTATGTTTGGAACTAGTAGGGGGCTCTGATCTCCCTTATACAGCGAACATCTATTTTTATGAGGCTAGGGAGGCTGTAGAATTTAAGTTAGGAAGAAGCTGAAGGAGGATCAATAACCACATGAGGATCTTCCATACTCAGAACCCCCTTCCCCTCCCCCTGCACAACCCCCCTACAGACCCCCTTTCCCCCCTACATACCCTCCTGGACACCCCACTCCCCCTACCAGTCCCCCCATCTAGGGTCTTTAATATTGGTTTTTTAAATGTGGAACCGTGGATTCTAGATCTTCCTTTGCCATTTTAATTGTTGGTATGATTTATTTCTACTCATAGTGGTTGACCAGTGTATTGATAACCCTCTACTGCATGATCTTTATAAGGAAATCAGGTGAGGGCGATAGTACTCATTTCATTATAATAGAGGTATGAAATCTCAATCTTTGGGTGATCACGGGTTTTAGTAGCATCATGTGAACTTATTCTACCCTTACACATATTAGAAATGGTTGGGGAACCTCACCTATCAAATCTATTGCTTGGAATTCCATAAGATAATTTGAATAAAAATTTGAGTGTTTTTTATGATTATGATGAAAAATATGCCCTATGTTACTCATTATATAAATTTTTAAGGATACAAAATTCCTAACGGGTTCACCAATCCCTGATGTTGATGCCCAATGATACTCATCCTCTATAGGCTAGTCACCTGAGGTATTTTAGAATCATCAGCTAATGAACACGAGGCTCATCACCCAAGGAATTCCATGAACATAACATGAGGAATGATGGGATTATGATCCATTATGAAAGGTGAATCATCTTATTCTTGTCACATAATAAATCTTATACTTTTCAATAATGAATATTACAACTTCTTTATAAGTATAAGATCACATCACCAGTAAAATGGATTCCCATGACATCAAGAGAATTATTTCTCACGTTTTAACCAAACATTCAGATTCCTAAAACATGGGTACTCACACTTTATTGATCCATATTCATACTCAAACAATATTCTATTAAAAAATAAAATCATTTCGTCTTTAAGGGATCTAATTATGAGGGAGAGTGCTCCTTGGTTCTCAAATATTTATTAGTATAGTCCTATAAATCATTAATATAAGTATAATTAATTTATTAATAATTATTTTTAGGTTTCCTGCTGAATATATTTTCCCATTATCAATGGCTATATACATATTCTTCCTTGAAAAAGATAGTGGTTATTATAAAATCATTTTTTAAAACAATAACGAAATTATGAAAACATGTTTTTAAAACAATCGTGAAGTTATAGAATTTAAATTAAAAGTTTAGGCAAAGGGAACCTGCCTCAACTTCAAGACCCGTTGCTTTTGACGACGACAACTTGAATCTTCCTTTTTTCTACATGCACGCATATGCAACTTCACATATATATAAGGACACCTAGCCCCTGTGTACATATTTTCATGGCCAAATATGCATAAGGGGGTCCTTAGATATATGTTTATACATTAATATACCCCTTTACACTTACAAATATATTCATTTTTCATATGAGTTTGATTGGTATAGAATATTCTAAAACATGTTCCTCTATTTTTTGACACATTCTAAGAATATAGAAAAAGAAAATTTTTATCTCCCTACACATGAGTCTTATCTATGTTGGGAATCTCATATTCATGGAATAAAAAATCATGGATAGTGTAATTACCCTAATAACTATCAGAAAAATCCATTCATCCTAAAACATTAGTTTAATTTGGCCTTATAAGGCCCTAAACTTTTAAATTTTAGAGTATTTATCATCTTACCATTATTATAATCTTAACATTCTAATATTTATACATTCTGACAAGAAAATATTAATAATTCATTATTCCTAGTAGAATTTAAATGGAAAGTTGTAAAAAAAGGTTACGTGATTGAGAGAATAAAATATTCTATTCATTGAAAAAACTATGGTGGAGTATCCACATCCTAGAGTCTCTATTGACCTTATTAGTAAATGAAATGGAAACGATGTGACAATAGTGAAATTATACCCAACTAATCCAATAGATATACTAATTTCTAACAAAAGGTGTTAAGGGCCTACTCGAGATTGGTTCTATGAATAGCTCCATCTTTTGATAGAGTATGAATTTTAGTAAAAAAGTTGTTTAGCTCTTGTATTTTATATTTTATGGATTCTAGACCAATGTTTTTTAATGAAATTTGTGGCTTTATTCTATCCATGTGAGCCACATATTCATGCATCCCTACAGTATGTATAGAAAAAAAATCAGGAGGTTTCACTTCAGCTATAGTTAAGAGATTTAAATTAGTAGTTTTATCCATTAAATATATTGTATCATGGTTGGAAAAATAAACTTGATCAGTTCATATTCATGGGTGGTTAAATCCTCTCAATAAATGAGAACATTATGATCAAGGATGTGTCGGTGTCGATAATAAAACACACCTACACCTAGGCCAAGGAACGTTGTTGAAGGTTGTCATATTTATCATAAATGTTCTCTAAAATATTATATAGGATGATAGTTAAAACCTTGAACCAATCCCACATTCATTAAACCTGATGCTAGATGACAATATTGGGAACCAGACTCTGTTCACCTTACACAATAGGTATATAATCTAGAATTTTATTTTTCATGAACATAGCTTCCTTAAATTGTGTCGTAGTTGAAAGAAAGTCCTCTATCATTGCCTCATGTTTAACTTTAGGGATTAAACATGATATTTTAGCATTGATCATATGAATACTTAACACTGTTCCATTGTGACAAATGTAATTAGGTCTTCCAACACTAGTAGTCAAACATGTGGAGTCTTCACCAATCTCAAAAAAATATCATGAGGAGGAAACTCACCCAAAATTATTAGAATGTTGGGATATAATTCTATTTACCCCAATAAATTATAAGAATATTATGATATGAAAGGATCTTTGAGAATAAAATTTTTTATACACCCATCAAACTGGTTTCACCAATACCCCATCAGTATAGTATTCAAACCATAACATGGAAAACCCCATGAAAATTTATCTGGACCATTATCAAGATGTAATGAAATTTCTATATCAGAATCCCCATGCATCATCATTGACCACATTTTATAATGTATAAATGGGTTATATTATGTCTAAATATTTATTAGAGGTAAATATGTAACCTGTTTTAAAAGACCAAATTATCGTGAGAACCTATAAGGATGAAAAGGATATAAAATGGTTACTCCATCTATAAAATCATCCAAAATCCCATCTCACAACAAGATAATTTATGAAATTTATTCTATATTCCCTCAATCATTATCTACCACTACACCAAAACGTGTTGAATAAGGAATGAACCCAAAATGGGAAACATACTTTAACAAAAAAATAGGACCATTGAGTCATTTATATGAAAAACAACAAGACCATATACCTTAGCTTCGTAGGTCACTCCACATCGAGTATTAATTTCAGATTCAAGAATGAGCAGAAGAAATCAAAAAAAAATCAAATTCCTTGATGATAGGGCGTGGTGGGTGTCGACCTCGGCGTCCGGGGTGTTGAGGGTTGTGGGGGAAATCTGTCGGGAATGAAGGGAGGAGATGGGGAGGCCACTCGGAGCAGCTTCGCTAGAGAAGGAGGGTCGTGTTGAGGAGCTGTCATGGGTATTGAGGGATGTTGGCGAGGAGGTGTTGAGGATGAGGCGTCCGGGAGGGGTCAGTATGGATGAGAGGAAGTGGGGAGGCTACTCGGAGCAACTTCTATGGATGGGGAGGGTTGTAGTGAGGAGGCATCAGGGTGGGCATCAGGCTATTGAGGGGTTTTGTGGAAGCTGGATCGAGTGGAAGGAAGAAGAAATGAATGGGATGGGGAATTCAGCCATGGAGTCGTGGATAATTGTGGGGTTGTAACAATGGATTTTTTTAATCTGTGGCTTTATAGGCATGGCTATAGATCAATTTCCTAGAAGTATATACACACACACACACACACACACAGAAATTATATAAGTATATAAGTATTCATATATTTGTGTTTTAAATAAAATAAACATTATTTTTTATTTAGATAAGGATTATATATTGTGAAATATATTTTATATATAAATATTTTTTATTATTTATTTATGAAAATAAATTTTTATGTGTGAATATAAAAATATATATATATATTATTAGATATTTCGTTATAAATAACATTACATTATAAAAAATGAAAAAAATTAAAATCAAAAATAATAATATGAATTTAATTCCTATGCATAAATTTTGTCCCCGCTGAAAAATGGAAAAAAGACCCTCTTAAACAAGGCTGAAATTCCATAGAATGTTACACAAAATTTGGTATCCTGACTAAAAACTCAGTTTTGGAGGGATTTTGGGTCTTTTTTTTTCCTAAAAAAATTTACAGAGGGTTGTCTTATGTCACCAGTATGTAAAGCTAGTCGTGATCTTCGATTTGATATATAGTAGATCTCAAACGGACACGTGAATCAAAATTTATTTTCGTTTGAAGTTTGAGTTACATTTTCAATTTATTTTATATCTTTTATTAATTTGTTTATTTTTTGTGTCTTCAAATTACTATTAAATGATTATTACATGATAATAATTGTTAAATTATTAATTACAAGGATTTTTAAAGTATTTTATAATCCTTTTTTGCTGAACATCTTATATATTAGGTGTAAATGTATATCTATACTTATCTAAAAAATATTTAAAAAATATAAATTATATTTATATCAATATCAATATATTTAATATATTAATATTTTATATTTTATAATAATTGTTTGTTTATGGTTTTTTATTTTTTTTAGTGAACATTATTATTTGAATAGGTTGGGAAAATCCATCTATTAAGAAAAGCAGAAGCCCTTTTCAGCTGGATTGAGATAGAACCCATTGCATGACTGAATCCCCAAACACCACATGCCCCAAAAAAGACATGGAAATTGTAAATGGAAGTAAATCTAATTACCTAAAAGTAAAATCCATATAGCCCGAAATAATAAGGTAGAGAAACCTATAATTAGATTTGTTCAAAATCCCCCAAGGTATCTATCCATCCATTTGAACACCAACCTAGAAACCTAAACCATAGGTTCCATTGGGAACTATAGGGAAGATCATCATGGTGGATGGATCTGCTGATAATGGAGATGATCTGCCCAAATAATCACCATCCCCAACTGGATCGGGTTCTTCCTCTCATTTCATCGACCCATTCATCAAGTAAGGATTGACCCTCGTTATTATCCTTCACCATCGCACCTTGGAATGGGTATTTCCTTTAGTCACCATGATGACCAGAGGCCTTCCTTTTCCACTATCCCCGACACATTCCTACCAACCCCTACCACTGAGTAGGATTTTAGATCTTTCCATTGACCGCTACATAAAGTTTACATTAATTTTTTTTATCATCAGGTATTTAAAATTTATTTATATTCATATTGTTTCCATACATTAGAAAAATGTTCCATCAGTCATTTGTGATGTGTAAGAATCTTCCCAACCTCAATATGATGCATGGGGTGAGCTGTATGACTCCACTACTGTAGATATGGCCATTAACTGCTCGTAAAACGGGCATTTACAGTGTTAGAAGGAATTATTATCCCCAGAACAATTAAAAGGGGTCATTTTTATCATATCTAAAAAAACTGCTAAAAAAGGACCCTTTTGTCAATCCTAAAAAATCACTGATTAATGGGACCTTTATCGACGATTTTTTAGCGTAGATAAATGTCATAAAAAATAAATTCATTCCCATAAATTGGAGGCTGAGACCTCACCCATTTTATCTGCACTCAATCCACCCTTTTAATAGTGCTTTTCTAGCCTCACACCCCTTAAAGGTCTTGGAATCCCCCCCCCCACCATTTAATAGTACAAGGGACCTACATTGGCCACCCGTGCACACCCCTTAGTTAGATTTTGAAACTAATACCCCCCTCATAATATCTTTTATTTTCTACTCCCATATGTCATTTTATTTTGTATTTTATGATACATCTATATATTTATATTTATTTCCTTATATTTTTTATCCATATATTTGTATATATATATTTATATATATATTTTAAAACATATGTAAAATATGTGTTTGGGTATGTGTGTTTGTGTTTATAAATATATACATATATATATATACATATGTGTGTTCATATATAAAAATAATTTTACATATTTGTATTTATTTAAATATATTATATGTTAATATTTATATACGTACATTATAATATGTAGATAAATATATATCGGTTTTTCAATGCGCAAAAAAATATATTTATATACATACATACATTATATATACACTAATTGAATATATATATATATATATAAATATTTATTTTCTATAAAATGGATATTATTTTTTATTTAGATAAGGTTTATATATTTAGAAATATAATTTATATGTAAATACGTTTACATATATATTAATAAATTTAAATTTTTATGTGTGAATATATACCAAGTATGTATATATTTTTATATATTTGATTATAAAAAAACTAAATTATGAAAAATGATTAAATTTCATAACATTAATATCAAAATGAATATAATACTTGTGAATAAATTCATTCCCCGCAGAAAATGGATAAAATACCCCCCTTAAATGATGCTTAAAATAGATTGAATGTTAAAAAATTAGGAAACACCGACTAAAAAATCAGTTTTAAATCCCTTCTAGGGACTTTTTGGGCCTCAGAAGACAAAATAGGGGATTCCCCCATCATTGGTGTGCAGATATTGGCACAAAATTAGATTTTATATGTCTTAGAGCACAAACAGACAATCGAATCGAATGTTATGACATTTTGAAATCTGAGTTTTGTTTTCAAATTATTTTAGATATTTTATTAATTTTTTTATTTTTTGGGTCTTCAAATTGTTAATAAATGACAGTTACTCAATAATAATAAGCAATTTATTGATTAATATTATTATTTTAATTTTTTTATAAGCCATTTTCACTAATTGACTTATATTTTATTTGTAAAAGTATATTTAGTAATAAATAAACCTTATATAAAAAAATATATATTATTTTAAAGGAAATATAATTTTTTTTAAACATACCCCTTATCAGTTCTAGGAAAAAAACACTGATAAATCCCCCCATTATCAATTCAACTAAAAAAACAACTGATAAAGGGAGTCCCATTAATAGCCCTAAAAAACATTGATAAATAGGAACCTTTATCGGTGATAAAAAACAGTAATAAAGGGGTGACTTTTAACCTCATTTTTTAGCACTGTTAAAATAATCTTTTATTAGCAGTTTTTTAGCATTGATAAAGGTACCCCCTTTATCAATGCATTTTTTAGCGTTGTTAAAGGGTCGCCTTGTGTAAAGTGGTTTTTGTGGTAGTGATCCATGTGTATCCTTTTATTTAAAAATGGTCTTTTAAAAATATATGCTTTCATATTTATGTTTAATTTGTTTCTTTATAGTATTATTAAAAAATTGTGTTATATATACGTGAATTCTTTTGCTCAGGTTGGGGTGGTTTTTTAGCTACTCATACCATGATTATGCTTTTTTGAGAGGGGGTCTGAGGTGAAAAATACATGTAAACATAGATCATTTTAAATTTCTATAGAGAGTAAATAAAAATGTAATTATAAAAAATATTGATTAAAATGTGTATAATATGATTTTTTGTATTTTTTTTGCAAATTTTATTTCAATTAAATTATGAATTTTCCTACAGGTAAACTTCTATACAAGTGTATTTGGCGCAAGGTTTTTGTATTCAAACATCACATAGCAATAGTAGGGCAGTTATCAGAGTTAATGAAAACAATGATAATGGGGTCCTCATTTTAATCACGCTGATGATGATAGTGTTTTTTAGCACCATTAAATCTCTCTGCAACATTTTAAAAGGTATATCTGTGGTAGTGGAAATTCATTTTTTTTGTAGTGACAATGATATCCTTATACATGCATAAAATGAAAAAGATTTTAGATCATTGTGGTTATAAAACTAATAAGTACTCATTGCATCACTAGATGAGGGTGGAGGTGAATTCATGATATAATGGGATTACAACCATATATCACCATGTATTTCATGCAGGAGTGATGACCAGCTTTTTTAAAAACAAATAATTCTTTTTAAAATTATTAAAATTTAAAACAAAATTCATATTTTCCATTAATAATTTAAATAGTAAAAAACAAGTATAAAACTATTTTTCATAATGATATATTCATCCAAAATTCACTTTCTATTTAAAAAATATCAATTTTTATTAAAAAATATAAAAACTCATTTTCACTATGAAATTCAAAAAAATTTATAATGAAATAAAATATTCACTTAAAAAATAAATAAAAATTTATTTTCCCTAAAAATAATATAAGAAACTAAATTTATTGTTATGGAAAATTAATAAAAACTCCCTTTTCCATATGATGTAATTAAAAAATATATATTCCAAATTTAAAAATATTTTAACAAAAAAATATTTATCCCCTATAAAATTAAATTTTTTTTCCAAATTTCATATTAAAAAATTATTTAAAATAAATTATTTTATTTTAAAAATAAAAAATTAAATATCCCTTTTCTTTATGATGTATTTAGAAATAAAAAATTAATTATCTTCTTTTATATTATGATAAATTAAAATTTATTCTTTTTCTAAATGGTCCCATTTTAAATTTAAAATATCAAAAAATCCCTATTTTCCTTTCAAAAAAAATTAAAAAAATTAATTAGAAAACATAATGTTTAAAGTAAAAATTCTACATTTTCCTTTAAAATTACTTTAAAAGAATGGTTATCTATTTAGTTTTTAACAAAGGATATTTTTTAAAAATGTATTTCTAATTACAGTAGATTTGTTTTTAAATTGTCATTGATTGATTTTATTTTACGGGAATTTGGTTTATAATATAAAATAAAATAACTAATATTTATTTACTGAAAGGGGGATATTATATTTTCAATAAACAATGTTTTTTTCTATGATTTTTCAAAGGATATTTTTTTATTATATTTTAAAAATGTAGTAATGAAGATTATTTTCATTCACATTAATTTATTTCTAAAAAATGAGTTATCATAGTATTTTTTAATAGGAAAAAATGGAGTTGATTTGTTGATATGGGATAAGTCAATATATTTTTACGTAACCGGGTCCTGGCATGTGTGAACGATGTTCACAGAACCCACAATGCAAGTCAAAAAATTATAAATAAGTTGTTTCATAAATATTTTAACATTATTTTTTAAAAAAATAATAATTTTATTACTGATAGTAATATAAATTAATTTTGATGGATATGAGATGTCATATATAATATAAAATTAATATTATGTTTTTGGAAGAATTAGAAAATATTAAATGGAAATTTTTGTATCCAAAACGATGTTAAAAATAAAAATATCAAAAATTAATTACATACATAAATTAGTTTAAAATACATTTTTAATGTAAAAAATAATAAATGATGTCAACGTTGATGTTTAGGAGGTTTCTTTATGTCTCATCCACGTATATGAATACATATCTACACCATAGGTCTTGTTGTGTGTGGAATCTGCATGCACAACTACATGCCTTTGTAAATGTTATTGGGACTTCTTAACCCCAATCCAGGAGGCAAGGGTTTACCTCATACACATATTTAACACACTAGACCCCCACATAATTGATGCATGATAAACCAATAATATCCCCTCAAAACCACAAGGGCGATGAACATAGAATATTTTTTTGTGATCGAGAAATTCAATGTGCTCAATTACAACTCTACAACAGTCACTACTCAAAAACATAGTTTTCCTTAAAAAACCTCAATGATCAATAAAAAAGTGTCGATAGTCGAGGTTCTATTTAAAGGGGGTCTTTTTTTAGTGCTCAAAAAAGCAATGCTAAATTTCCCTTTTATCATCACAAAAAAAGAGTTGATAAAAGTAAAAAAAATTAATTCTTTTTGTTAATTAGAGGGTATAGACCTATTTTTAATAGTGCTCTTTCAACGATGCTAGGAAGCCCCTCTCATTCGCAACACCGCCACCCATTTAAGAGTGCTATGCGCACATCCCCCACCCATTAACAATGTTAGTCACCCCCTACACCCACCTACGCACCCCTGCCTCTGCTTGGATATGAACCTGAGACCTCTCTCTTGAGTGACTGCACCATTAACACTCACCCATCTTGTTTGGTTCTACCATTAATGATATATTTATTTAAAACACACCCTCCACCCTTATATAGTTCCATCATCCTTTTGCGCTACCCAAATATTTTATTTATAACACCAATTAATATGAGGAATTACCCAACCCTATTTACTGAATGTTAATTAATTTACTATGCGAATATTAAAAAGATAGTAAAACTATCCAATTTATTTTTTTTATTTTGAGTATTGTTTATATTAAATTTATAAATGAAATCTAAATTCTAAACTAAATAAATTAATTATTATTAACTGAATAATGAATTTTTTTAATTGATAATAAAATAGTAAAATTTATTTTCTTTCTAAGATATCAATTGCTTTTTGATTTATAAATAAATTTTAAAATTAAAAAATAATAGATGTGTCATTAATTAATATGGTTTGGGATGTTAAAGTGTGTTTCAAAATATAATATAATAAATTTAAAAATTTTGTTTTAAAAAATAAATGGGTTGTAAAGGGATTTAGGTCTGAAAAAATAAAATGAGTTCGGATTCGATTATCCCAAATTTCAGGCATACTTGATGGGTCAACATCCCAAATGTTGGGTGATTTTTAATGAACATTTAACCCTAATTATTGAAGTTTCTAATTTAAATAATTTTGATGAATTTTAATTTAACAATGTAGAATTGATTTTGAGAATATTTGACTCGCATCGAATTATTAAATGTTGGTTTTAATTCAATAATATAACATTGACTCGTATCATCCGTTATACAAAATTTATTATATATATATATATATATATTTGTAATGTTTTGATTTTATATCTAACCATTCATAAATTGAAATATATTTTTGTAGAGATTACCCCCAAGGGGTGGGCAAAGAGGTGGTCAACGGAACTACTATTTGGAAACCGAATAAAAAAGAACAAATGAGTTATACTAAAACGAGTATTGGTTAGTAAAAATTTTATGTGGTTGACTGATTTTTTTGTACTTGATTATTAATTCTAATAACCATAAACTGATAAAATAATTGAATTTATAATTTTTTATTTCTTTTTAAATTAAATATTTTAAATAACTTATAACACATATTATAAATAAAATAATTTTTTTTTATAAATTTATATTTGTTTCCATATAATTTGTTTATTTATAAAATTTAAGGATTTACATATAATTTTTAGTTTTTTATCAACACAACTAGGGTAGATTTTTTTAAAATTTTTTACGTTTTCTAGTAGGCTTTCTCAGATGATCAAACTTTGTACAAAGGTTTTTCCACCTGATAAAAAAAATGTTTATCTTAGTAGATGTTCATAAAAAAATAAAAAAACATAAAATTTAGTGATACATAATTCACATATGATAATTTATATTGTTAATTACTCTATATATTAATGATATTATAAGTCACACTACTATTTTTATTATTATTTATTATATTAAAAATTTTAAATTAATTATAAATGAAAATTTTAAATGATTATTATTAATTTTCTTATAAATTAATAATTACAATGTTAATTAACTATCTTTGAAAATTATATAAACAATTACTAAATATATTAATGATATTATCAGTTATTAATTTTATTAATTATTTAACTAATTGTTAATAATTATATCAGTAATCTAAAATGTACCTTTTATATTGAAACACAAACGTTGAGTCATATCAATCACATCATATGTTCAATTGACATGTAGTAAATTCCTACACATCATAAATGAGTTATGTGTCCCCTACTAGAAAATAATCGTTTAGCGGTGATTATTTTTTGATTTAGTGGCAGTTTAAACCACCGCTAATGTTGATGTCGACTTCCAATATGCTGCGGATCCTCCCATTCACTACCACAGATCAAAGCAAGGGATGTGTCAGGTTTTATGAGCGCTAAGAAGAAAGCACTGATAAAGGGGCGGGGGCTTTATCAACGCTTGCTAAAAGTGATGATAATTCTTCCCATTATAAGTTCTAAAGAAAAATTGATAATGGTGTACCCTTAATCAGCACTTTAGTTATCACTGATAAAGGTGGCCATTTTTCTTCAAAAAAAATCCTCAAATCCTAGATATCATCCAATGTAAAATTACAAAATTCTAGAGTAAAATATGAAATACATCAATTAAACCCCCAATGATTCCCAAAAGTATCCAAAAAATGAACTGCTCGATTTCCCTCTCTCCATGAAAAGGGAAAACAACAAGAAGAGTACAAAGGAACCAAATATCTGATGTTGTCGATAATGGAACCATAGGCTTGGAGGCCACTTTTATCTTCCTTCAGTGCATTGATAATAACATGATAATCATATTTGAAGATAACATCCTTCAAGAAAAGAGACAAGATGGGTTGCATAAACATCCAAATTACGATGGCCTCTACCACATGAGGAGACTAACCCGCATTGTCCTAGGAATGAAGAACCTCAATAAGAGAGACAACGTGATCCCAAAGGATTTTCTAAAGGCCAACAAAACCATACCTAGGGGTCGCTACATCCATATGATGTTTGAGAACACCCAAAGGGGGGGAGAGCCATCTAACAGGAAGGGAATGAATAGGTGAAGGTGGACGAGCCTCCCCAATATCTAACCACTGCGAGCACCAGTTTTGAATCATTGAAGGCCAGCCCCTGTCATCTTTAACAATTATATTGAAAATTAAAGCGTTTTAGAAAAAACATATAATCCAAACACATTTCTATTATTAGCGCTGATAATTTTTTTAATAAATTTATTTATTAATTTATAAAAAATTATTATATGTATGTTAAAAAATAATTTTTACTTGTATAAATTAAATAAAAAACACATGACGATAATTAATATATTTTTTTACTAATTAAAATATATATATAATGTTTTTGAAAGTATTTATATGTTATAATGATATAAATATATATTTAAATAATTATTGTATTATAATTAATTTTTAAATAATAAATATTTTTATTATTTTTATTATTTTTATAAATATATAAAAATGATTTTTAAATATATATATTTATAATTATAATTATAATGAAATAAATATATAATAAAATAAATATATATTTCAAATGAATTTGATCAATTAATATTTTGATGCATGAGTATAATTGACACACAAATATATTATGAATTCATCATGATTGTACATTTAAACATTACAAATGTTAAAACTCACATGAATATAGATTTGAAAATAGTTAGTGGATAACTGATGTTATAACCATGTCAGTGAGAGTTTTAATGTCGGTTACATAATAATAAATTTCAAAATGTGGGTTTCAACATTAGTTATCAAATAATTTTTCATCCCCCTCCGGTTATATGGCTTCATCCCCCTATGGTTATTTTCAAACTTAATAATGATGCGGCGATTCCTAATGAAGGCTCTGTTGACCTTATCTCAGTTAATTAGGACCATGTAGTCTCTATCATTATGGCTCATCGTTCCTCAGAAATTTCGTGTTGGTCTCCTCGAGTAGCAGTGGGAATGACTATCTAGAAAGGTATGCAATTCATTTCATATCTCAGCTGGAAGGATATTATGGTCGAATCCGATTGTCATGTTATTATCGATGTGCTGGAGGAGGATGATGGTGGCCACCATTACTTTTTGTCTTTTATCAATATCATCATATCATTGGTGTTGTTATGCTTTTATTGTTGTTCTTCCTTTTTTGGGAGAGGACAATCGTACAACTGATTTTATAGCTACTTTTGGGAGTTATTAAGGGTCACATTATGTTGCATTTGATTCATACACATCCCAAATAACTCATGGATTATTTTCCTACAATATCAAAATAATCTGAATTCATTTTCTCATTTTTGAGTAGGTCAATTGTCCATTTTCCAAAAATTAATGTATATTTAAAATAAAAAAGATGCACTTGTTGTCATATTGGTCACACTACGCCTCATATTACAGTGAAAAAAAATCCTTGTAATCCAAAATGACTCATGTATTTTTACCCAATTGTATCAAAACAATCTGAATGTGTTAGTTCATTTTTTAGTATTGCTACTGGAAATCTATGCTATAGCCACAGACCTAAAGCCACGGTTTTGTAGGTCTGTGGCTATAGCATTTATATTTTCACGGTAAAATTTTATTTTCGTGGCTAAATCAGTTTCGTCATTTTTTCCCGATCTTTATCGGTCTCCTCCTCCTCCTCCCCCTATTCACACACCGTGCAGTCCTCCTCCAGACAACGTCTCCTCCTCCCCGCACCCCTCCTCTCCTTCCCCGATTTGTAGAACTATTACCACGCAACCCTCCTACCCGACGACATCTCCTCCTCCTGGCAACCCTCCTCATCCTCCCCCAGTTCGCAGCCATATCACTACGCATCCATCCTCCCCGATGATGTATCCTCTTCCGACGATCTTCACGACGATCTCACTATGTAGACCTCTCTCACAGCGGCACCCTCCTCCCCGACGAACTCTCCTAGAACGGCGCCCACCTCCCCTACGAACTCTCGCACTACATCACACCATGTACAAAAGGGATGTCACTTTTCATTTTTCTTTCATTTTTCTCTCATTATCGTTTAACACCCTCTCCCCGAACACTTATTTCATCAAGTATTTTCATTTTTTTTAATTTAATATATGCACTATGGATATATTTTAATGAAGTTATTCATCCATTTTTTCATCTCAAACCCTATTATATGTGCATTCATTGATTATCTCATCAATCTTCATCGAATTATTATTGTACTCATTCTCAATATTATTTAAAATATGATGTTGATTTAAATTGTGCTTGGTTTGATATATGAAATTTTTATTCTCAATTGAATGTTGATTAATTTTTTAATCCTAATAATTACATTAATGTTTGTCAATAAATCTCAGTATTTTTTCCATGTAAAATATGCTTCCAATTTCTCTCTAATTTGTGATCGATTATACCATGACTAACTAAACTTCTTTGGGTAGTGATCATGAGTAGGGGTTTTTGAATCATGTTAATCATTAATTATAATCTTTTTAATCTTAAGGAATTGTTATTAGGTTAAATAAAAATTGTAAATTACATTATATTAAGAAACCATGACCATGTTATATTTAAATGAATTGCCCTGATAGAATTGATAGAGAATCAGATATTACTAGTAGACTATGAAACATTATACCATAGAATCCATGCTTAATTAATTTATTATGTAGTTATCTCTTGGACACAAAATAACATCCTCATTGATAGATATACTAGTTTTTACCATGATAAAGTAGTGTCATCTTCATTCTTTACAGACTAAACCTTGAGAACATATTGATTTAGAAATAAGATCATCTTTTTTCATGACCCTATAAATTGATCTCAATCACTTCCTTATCCTTGATCCTAAAGCCCTTTATCTTTGAGTTTTTTTCGAAACGAAAATAATCATGAGAGGACTCATGTCCCAAAGGGTTATATAATTAGATCATGTATTACACCTCATACCCCCTTTAGGATTGACCCCGCACTGTCAAAACACTACGCCTTAATAGAAAATGTAGTTTTGCAAACAATAAATCTAATATGAGCATAACCTATATGAATTAAACTATGTGTTCAGGAACATAATTTTGAAAACCATGTAATTCATAATAAAAACACATCTTTTTAGTTCTAGTAGTAGAAATTTATAATTCACTTCTGCCAAAATTTCTTACATTAATGGATTATCTACTGACTGGTAAATTACTTTTTCATAAAACCGTAATAAAATAGTAATTTATTTTTCAATGACTGATATTTGGATCATACTATGGGTAATCTATATAATGAATTTTACAAAAACCTAATGAAATTTTCAATTATTTAACTTCTAATATTTATTATTTTAAAAATAATGAAAACATGAATAAAATATGTCATTTGGGAAGGAACAAATTAATAATATTTGAAAATTAATAATGTAGAAAAAATTGGGTATAAAAAACTAAATGTGCAATAATGAAATGAAGATAATGGTTATTGGGTTATAACACAATCACTTGGTCATATATGAGTTTGTCCAAACCCCATGCATAAGATAATATCATGTTATTACATTCAATTTTTTTGTAAAACACGTTCATAATTTTTATATATGATTTAAATAAGCAGATATCCTAATATATAAGATTCTATCATTTATTGTTGCATGAACATCTATTTTTTTATGAATACACTCATATAATTTTTTTTGAATTAGTGGATTAGTTTTTTAGTTTGTTTAAATATTATATAATAACTTATGACCAAATAATTTCCTAATTTTTGGGATAATGTATGCTGTGTAACGGAAAATTTGGTGAGTTGGTATATAATAGCTTTAATGATTGTCCATGAGGCTTTGAATTAGTAATTGGACCTACAAAAATGAAGGACAAATTCCCAGAGTGTTTCTATATATATAATGATATTGTATAGATTTTATTCTTTTAAAAGGATTCTTTTGTGGTTTGAATCTAATGAAAGTATATATCATGTTGTTTGTTAAATCAAATATCATTGTAGAATGCATAATATAAAAGTATCAGTTGGTATTTAAATCATTTAGGCTATACCATATAAACATCCACTACTAAATCCCCAACATTTAAATTTGTTAGGAAACTATATGATATATCTCATAATCAATGTGAGTATATGTGATATATATTAATATAAAATATATTCAAAATAGGTGAAATTTTTTCTGTATTGTCAATACTATTAATTATATTGTAACATTTTACAATTAGGTTTTATTTATATTTAAAAAAAATACAATCCTTGTCAGTTCTCATTTAGAAATCCCAATTTCATCGAAATGTTCTCACCCTTTCATGTTCATCTAATAAGATATAAATTGGTTATTGTAGAAAGAACCTATTTTACATTCCATATCTGTTTACCATTTCTTAGCATTCCAGACTGCAACAGCCCCCTGCCACCTTCGAATTAGCCCGCACCAACCCGCCAGCCCCCTTCCACAGGCATTCCATCCCCCTACCACCTGCATTCGAGCCCTCACCGAATAAGGTATATCAGGGGTCATCCAATCCTATATTCATCACATATTATCATTCATTTCTTTTAATATTCTGAGAAAACATCCTCTCATGCCATCCATATCATCCTATTTGAAACTATGTGGAAGATGATGCCCTGCGGATGTCGCTGGACTAGGCCAACACGATGTGGTCACGCCGTGGTAATGCCGTGATTTGGCCCTGCTCCAGCCACATCCAGCTTACACCAGCCCACTTCCACCATACTTTTAACCCACTTCCATAAGCATTCCATCCCGCAACAGCCCCCCTGCAACCTTCGAATCCGCTCGCACCATCCTCCCAGAACCTGTAACTAGCCCCCCTCCACGAGCATTCAAGCCCCCTTCCACCTGCATTCGATCCCTCACCGAATTTGGTATATCAGGGACCATCCAATCCTCTAGTCATCATAGATTAGCTTTCATTTCTTTAAATATTCGGAGAAAATATCCTATCATGGCATCCATATCATCCTATTTGAAACTAAGCGGAAGATGATGCCCTGCGGATGTCGCTAGACAGGGCCAACACGTTTTTGTCTTGCCACGGTCACGCTGCGGTCATGCTGTGGTCACGACGCAGTCACACCATGGTCATGCCTAGGTAATGCCATGATTTGGCCCTGCTCCAACCACATCCAGCCCATACCAGCCCTTTCCACCTTCATTTCAGCCCACTGTCACCATCTTTCCAGCCTGCAACAGCCCCCCTGCCACCATCGAATCATCCCACACCATCCCCCAAGCACCTACTACTAGCCCCCTTCCACCAGCATTCCAGCCCCCTTCCACATGCATTCGAACCCTCACTGAATTAGGTATATGAGGGTCATCAAATCCTCTAGTCATCACATATTAGCATTCATTTCTTTAAATATTCTTATAAAACATCCTCTCATTCCATCCATATCATCCTATTTGAAACTGTGTTGAAGATACTGCCTTGTGGATGTCGTTGGACCGGGCCAACATGCTGCTCTCATGCCGTAGTCACAATGCGGACACGCTGCGGTCATGCCACGGTCATGTTGCGGTCACGCCACATTCACGCCAGGATCATGACGTGATTTGGCCTTGATTCAGCCACATCCAGCACACACCAACCCCCTTCCACCTTCATTTCAGCCCACTGCCACCAATATTCCAGCCCACAATAGCCCCCTGCCACCATCGAGTCATCCTGCACCATCCCCCCAGCACCTGCAACCAGCCCCCATCCACCAGCATTCTAGCCCCCTTCCACCTGCATTCAAGCCTGCATCAGCCCCCAGCAACCTGCAATCCAACCCGCACCATTTAGGTCATTCTCTTTGGACTAAATAATGATGACACTACATACCAACACCACACACATTAGAGTTACTTTCTCTTATATGACCTCCATTTGGAATTTGGGGTCGTGTGTTATGCACCACAACCTTCACATATGGGATCCCACATAGGACACCTCGTTTTTTTCAGAATATGTTTATGGTTTTTTTATGGTCAAAATTAATATGGTTGTTCCTTGATGTGAACATTTAAATTGTCTGATGATCTCCAATCAAAACAACGATATGATCTTGGTCCTATTTTTCATTCTTCATCAGAATACACCATTGATATTCATGAATGGGATTAGTAAAATGTGAAAACTCATAATTATCTCTTTAATCATGTTAATAAACTACTTAAATGGGGGTGGGAGGAATAAAGATATCTCCCCTACTGATCGTCTGGATATGGAAATAGTGGCCTTTCACTACTACTCCCAAAATTCACTAATAGACTCACAAGGCTTGAGTTGGGATATGATTCTACCCATAAATTTGTTCCAGGATATGATAATATAATTCTTTGATAGAAATGAGAATCTATGAATGTTCTTTAATGGGTGTGGGGATATAATATTATCCTTTTCGTCCATTTTTCATAAGGATATGTCGATTTTCTTCATTTGCAGGGGTGGGAGCATGTGTCATCCCGTATTTGTTTTTGGTATCTATAGGAACAATTATTCATATATTTCTATTGTATATTGTCATGATTCATGTATTATTCTAATATTTAGTTATGAATTGTCTAGTTATTTAGTAGTTTATGGTATTGGAGAAGTGAAGGGCTACACTCGTCATCGTTTTTAGGAACGTTCCTGATTGAGGACGGTCCCTATTATTTATTCATGCTACAAATCCTAATCGGGAATCTCTCTCAATGTCTCTATAGTCAGGTATGTCTTGTAATTGCAGGCTGTTCAATGCAGTATCTTCAAGAATCCATTTATCTTCATTTTTTAGGATGATTTAATCTTTGTAAAATCTGTATAATTACCTAAAGCATGTACAATGTGTCCTTTTTTTCTACTGTAATTTATAGTTTTTGAACCATATTAAACATGATAATAGAGTCAGTTTTCCGCCTTATTGAATCTATGTTTCTTTCTGTTATATTCTCTACTAACATATCACTTAATACTGGATTCGGTGGAAGCGGAATATCCAATGCTTCTGTCATGACGAACAGATTGGGTTTTTGTTATCTGCCGGTTTGTGAGCTCGAGGTTGAGTGGAGTGGATTGGTTTTGTTGTGGTAATAGGCAAGGGGTAGGGGTACTGTCTGGGTGGGGAGGGTCTGCATGGCCTAGGGGAGGGGTGCAGGAGGGCGGGGGGTGGGGGTTGTAGGGGACAGGTGCTTGGGGAGTTCATTGTTTCTTACATTAATCTAGTTTGAGAAAATACCATGTGATATATTTTTCATAAATATTTTGTAGTGTTTTGAGACTAATATGGGTGTAGTATCAAAAGATTTCACGCATGAGAATTTATTGATTAAGTGAGGCTAAAACATCAGGAGAAGAAATATTATTTTCTTGATCATTGTTTCCCTTAACAAATTGATCATACACAAGTGATTAAATCAGTATGTGGTCTCAAATATGGGGCTCCACATTCCTCTAGCCACTTTATTATGGTTCAGGATTCACTCTACAGATGCATGTTCTAGTAGTGATTAAAGTTCCTAATGGAACTGACTTCTCTCTTTCAAAGGAATAATTACCGTTTCTAACACCATCATCACATCTATACTGATGTATGTGCTAGTAGTGATTAAAGTGCCCAAAGGAACTATCACCAGAATTGAGAAAATTATAAATAATCTCATCTAGGACAATAATAAGGAGGGTAAGTAAGACTGAGTTTCATAGAAAAGGCTGTCGAAACTAATTATTGAAGGAAGATTAAATTTTAGAAATGTAACTAACAAAATTTAAGTATTTCAAACAAAACTCACAATATATATTATTTTTTTGATCTCTATTTGCGAGATTTTTATGAATTATAGATATGGGAATGATTGGAGAAGTTTGAAAAAGAATAAAATCCGGCTCTTGATCTTGGCCTACTGCATGGCTAATGATTTTGGTTTACTGGATAAAAAAAACTCATTAGGTTGTCAGGAGGGGGATATCATGGATTTGAAGGAAAACTGGGTGGCACAATATCTATACATTCCCAGAAACCCAAACCCAGACATTTTGTTTAAACGTGCAGGTAAACACCCTATTCTCATTAATACCATTCTCAATGATTCACAGAAGAACATGAATGAATTTATACAACTAAAGGATAACCCTAATTTTTGAATATTCATTTAAACTTATTAATGGAATTCTAATATGAATAGATTTTGAGTTTCCCTTAAAAAAATATATTTGGATGTAATATGAATAGATTCCATATATTAATCCACCATACCAGGAAACCGATGATTGGGAGGACTGATTATAATGCAAGGAGATACCCACCAAACATAACTTCCTTGTTAGGATAATCAGAAATAAGATACTATCAGTGGAAGAAAATGTGAAAAGGAAATGAATCCACCTAGCCTAATGTTTTTAGTGCTTCAAGAGTTGAAACATGGAGACGTACAGAAACCAATTCTTAGAATTTGGGTGGGCTTGGTTCAGCTGGGATCTTGTTGGTCAGTGCCATAGTATTCTGTTACCATGACGCTCCACCACATACTTTATCACCTCTTGGTTTTCGAGGGTGGATTATAAGGGTAATGAAAGGAAATATCATATCCTGAGTTTCAATGTTATGTGATAGGTTTTTTGGAAGACCAATAATAGAAAATGGGAGGGATCCAATTGCTCCCTTCCTCAAATCCAAATTCATTTATTATTTCTGATTATAGATTTTGGGGCTGTCTTTTTGGGTGGAAGCTTCATGACATCCAATGAATGCATGATATCAGGGATAAAAATCACCTCTTGATTTAATAGAGATGTTATCCAAGAATGATTGATCAAATTGATCCCACCCTGCATGGAGATCAAACTCAATATTTATGGGTCCTGTGTTCAAGGTGAGATGCAAGGATGTGATATGGTTCATGATGGAAGTGGATCAATACTACTTAGTTTAGCACCTATTAAATTGGAGGAAATCAATATAATCAAATGTAAGAGCCCTTCACAGTGGCCTCTCCTTTTACAGACTGTTTAACACATGCATTAGGGTAATGGAATCAAATTCCAAAATTCTTGTGGACACTCTAATGTAAAAGTGTACAGATCCTTAGTAATGTACATATCTTATCAGGAAATCTAGTCTCGTCATTGATCATGGTATGAAGGTTATTCACACATGGAGGGAGGGAAATATGGAAGTACACATATTGAATATCTATGGAGACACACGTGATTCACTTATAATTTTCAATGGTATTTGTTATTTGCCTAATGATGGTAACATTTTTGTTAAATGGGATGCGCTATCCCTTTATTATTTTTGCCCCCCCATGAGAACCTATCAGTTCAATTCATGAATTATGAATGAATTAAATATATTTATTATGATTAAAACAAATTGGGAAGTTAACATACCATATAAAATAATTGATGGCGTGCAATATCAAACATGTCCTATGGAGTTTAAAATGAAAAAAAGAAACCCATACAAAAATTGTAATTTCTTATTCAAAACCCCATGAATCAATTAAAGTATAATGTAAAATTAATGACAATTGGAATTCGATCAATTCGAATGATGCCTCTGTCTGTACATGGAGTGTCCAGGAGGGATGGGGGGATGTCCAGGGGGTTCTGTCGGGGAGGGGGTCTGTCCAGGAAGGAGAGGGGGGTGTCCAAGAGGGGGGGATCAGTCCGGAAAGGAGGGAGATGGTCCAGGGGGATGGGGGCTGTCCAAGGGGGATGGGGGGTGTCCAGGAGGGATGGGGGCTGTAGACAAATCCTCTAGGCCTTGTGAGTTGAAAAATTATGTAGGAAACGATACTTTTAAGCTAACAAACATGTCTGTTATGTGTCACTCACCTCTTTGACCTACCACATGATTAAATGGCCTATTATTTAAGTGTTTATGCCTCTTTTTTTCCATCCCTTTCATCAATTATTCATGTAATATTATAATATTTATTTATTAATTATTTAGTTATTAAGTAGTTTATGGTATTGCAGAAGTTAAGGGATACACTCGTCATCGGTTTTAGGAACGTTCCTGATTGAGGATGGTCCCTATTATTTTTTCATGCTGAAAATCCATCTTGGGAAGCACTATCAAAGTCTATATATTTATGTATGTCCTGAAATTGCAGGATGTTCGATGCAGTAGCTTCAAGAATCCATTTTTCTTCATTTTTTATGATGATTTCGATGTTGATGTCACCAAGGGGCAGGGGACCTATCCAGGTTTGGGGGGATATGTCTATCGGGGGGGAACTGGAAGGGGGAGAGTGAGGGAGGGAAGTGGGGAGGAGGTTAGTGGGGGGAGGGTGAATGGGGGTCTGCAAGGCATAGGGGAGGTGTAGAGGAGGGCATGGGGGGTCTGCAAGGGAGAGGAGTAGGAGGGCAGGTGGGGGAACTAGCAGGGGGAGAAGGATTAGGAGGGCAGGGGGTTGTCTAGAGGGCAGTGGGGAGGAGGGAAGGGGGAGTGGGGGGGGGTCTGCAGGGGAGAGGTGTCGGAGGGCAGTGGCAACTGATAGGGGGAGTGGGTGCAGGGGGTAGGGGGTGTCTGTAGGGTAATTGGGAGGATGAAAGGGGGGGTATGTAGGGCAGTGGGGAGTGGTGTAAGTGCGGAGGGTCTATAGGGAATAGGGGAGGGGTGCAGGAGGTTAGGGGGTCTACAAGGGAGAGGTGATGTAGGGCAGGGGGGAGGGTCTTCGCTGTCTTCTTTCTTTTCATATTGATTGTGCTTGATATTTTTGTATACTTACCACTTCTATTGTACTGTAAAAAGTACTATGATACTCTTTTTATTTCTTTACATCTGTTATCCCACAAATAATAGTGGAAGAGGTTTGATATATCCAGGAATTCCTTGTGTGCAATTATTTTTTAAAAAAATGTTGTTGATTGTTTATTAGGTTTTAATAAACATTATTTTCAGTGTCTTATGGTTACATGGAGAGGACTAAGCTCTAATTTTAGGTAAACTCTTTTTTAATTCCATTCCATGTTTCATTTTGTTTTCATTTCTTGATTTATATTTACTCGAAATCCATTTTATTTTTCATCAACGATTTTTATACTGTGAATGCAAAATCTATTTTGATAGTTAGTATTTTCATGTCATATACATAGTGTGTTTTATATGAGTAGTATTTTCGAAGCTAAAATAATTTTAGTTATTTTAACTTGGTTTTGATTGAACTTTTGAGAATGTTTTTAAAACATAAATATATATACCTACTGCTTTTAATTTGGCCAGTATTTCAAATTGATGGGATTTAAATATATAATTTTTAAAGCATTAACTTTTATTGGAAGCTCAATTCATCTTTCTTGAGCATTCCTCTCTGACCAACAAAATCCTCTAAGCCTACTAAGCCAGCTCAGTGTAGGAAACAACTGTTTAACACCCACAAGAATCTCTGTATCACCCACTCGATTCATTATGTCCAAGACCGCTTCACCTTTCCTTTTTCTCAACAATCGTGTGATCTAAACCAAACTCATAGAAAAATGTTAGTATATAATATGTAAAGAACAAATGGTGAGTGACATACCACTTTTATCATGAATTGATACCATTTGTAAACACAAATTTGGACATTCCATTTGACTCCCATGTTATCCATATTCCCACAGGTTCCTTCAACCATGAATGAAGGTGAAAAGATTTTAGAACTTCATTTCCAATTACTCCTTAATATCAACATTCTTTGAAGAATTGTTCAGATTTGGGGACATCACTTTTTGAGAAACAGCTACTTCTGAGTTGCAGCATAGAGTGTCCTGCAAAATACTGTTGATACTAATAGTTTAGAATAAAATATGATATGCATGAGTTTTAGAATGTTTCTGCCACTTCAGGGTCTATTACAACACACATCAAGTATTGGTTACCATTGTTTTTTCCATCGAAACATACAAGGACATATTCATATTTTCTCAATATGTCCTTTTAGTGGACTGGTTTCACTAAACACAAAGCCTTACAAGCAGCTTCAGGCCTGATTCCATACTGGACCTTAAGTACCTCAAACACCACTTGCTACATGCATCATCCAACTTTAAACCAGATCTGTATCAAGCTCTCAAATATATGCTTTGTGAGCACACTTACCCCATGGATCGTGTCTCCACATCTTTATGTTTGTTCTATACTTCACAACCCAAAACACAACTTGTTTTTCCTTGGATAGCTTTACCGCCAAGGATTTATCTTTTCATTATAGGTTGATTTTTCTTTCTCCAACATACCTTGCTACTTGGACCATCCCAACAAGAATTTTTAGTACATACCTTGCCTTGGGGAACCCCTTTCACAAGACTCCATCTAGTTTTGGGATCATGTGAGTTATTATCATGCTTCCAAGCCATTTTTGTGTCTTTCTAGGAGGTTTGTGATTTAGAACTAGTCTTGCAGTTTCTATTCACATTACTCTCAGTATATTAGTTTTCTATATGTATCCCCTAAAATCTGTTCCTCAAGGGAACATATTTGTCGTTTTATTCATGTTGATTTATTCCATTAATCCCTACTGAATGCTTGTGGCCCACAACAATCACGGATGAGGATTTTGTTGGATTGGTGTTGCCCAATCTGGTTGGGCCGAATGCATGTGGCCTTCAACTATAGAAATGTTGACCGACCGACACCAACATGCCAATGTCGCAATGCTGACCACTGTGCTCCGACAAGAGGAAAAAACGGGTGATAACTTTAACAGGATGGATGCTTCTTAATTCCATTCGTGCATTGAAAATTGTAGGCTAGTTTAACTGACCAATATGGGGGTGATTACACCTGGAGAAGGTACACCATTAATGGGCGGCATTCCCGTAGTATTGATAGATGCATGGACTGCATCAATGAAGGGAATGAGCCCTTGATTATTTCTGGACTCATCTTACCAAAGCGTCGCCCTGATCATAATCCCTTCTTGATTGATGTGTGTTCTTGAAATTTGAGGTCTTCTCCTTTTCTTTTCAGACATAACAACTCGTGAATTGTGTGTAGGGGACAGGGTGAGGGGACAGGGGTGGATTTCTGGGGGCAGGGGGGTTTGTAGTGGGCTAAGGGGGAAGTGTAGTGGGAAGGGGGAAGTGTAGGGGGAAGGGTGTGTGCTGGGGGCAGGGATTGTGTGCTAGGGCAGGATGCAATGGGCTAGTGGGGAGGGGCAGTGGGCAGGGGTCACGAGAGTGTGTAGTCGGCTGTGGGGAATGCAGGGCGTAGTGATGGGGAAGGGGGAAGGTGGGGGATATTTTTTTATGGAATGGGGGGACATATAGCCACGGTTTAAAAACTGTGGTAAAAGGCCTATATCCACGGTTTAAAACCCCTGAAATAGTCCTATATCCACAGTTTTAAACTGTGGCTATATATATTACAATACATAGGATTCTGCCACGGTTTGAAAACCGTGGCTCTAGGCTATTTCCACGGTTCAAACCGCGGCTATAGGTTTTACCCTATATCCACACCAATACCACCCACGGTTTATGAAACCGTGGCTATAACCTATAGCCACGGATTTTGGGCCTATAACCACTGTTCAAAACTGTGGTTATAGATTTATTTTGTAGTAGTGTATGTCACTTGTTTCTTTTTTACTAAAAATAATGTCACTTTTAAATAAAAATATGGACTTAGAGTCATACAGGTCACACCGTGCGTCATACTGAGGTAAGAATAAATTTTACACATCCAAAAATACTTATGTATAGTTGTACTGAAGTATCAAATCAATGCAAATATTTGTTTCTTGTTTTGTAGTATGTCACATGTCTTTTTTTGAAAAAAAATATTTATAAACTAGAAACACACCCTTTGACTAATATCGGTCAAATCGAGTATTTTTTTGAAATGAGAACAATTCCTACACATAAAAATTGATTTATTAAATTATTAGGAAAATATGAGTGCGTTTTCTTGGTTTTTAGTGAGTGATGTATTTTGAAGTAAAATGTCGATTTTAATCTGATAACGCACACATTGAGTCATACTGGTCAAATTGTTTTTTGGATTGAGGTGTAGCTGATTCATACATATCTTAAATTACTTATAGATCATTATGTGAAAGTATAAACACAATTTAAATTCCTTTTTTGGTTTTGAGTTTTGAGTTGTATATTGTACTAAAATTATTATAATTTTTTTAAAAAAGACACACTTAGAGTCATACTGATCATGTCGTGTGTCAGATTGAGGTGTTGTTGATTCCTATATGTCCCAAAGTATTAAAAGAATCCTAAATTCAAAAGAATTTTCATTATAATAAAAAAAGTATGTGATTAATACTAAAATTAAATTAATTAAAAATAAAGATGAAACAATCCATTACTTCTATAGAAGTCACATCTTCATACCATTAGTGTAAATTCTATGATGAGGTATGATTACCGATTGTTTCTAAGAAAATTTATATCATTTTATAAATATTATTTTTTTGGAAAATCATAATAGTACTAGAAAAATGTAAATACAGAAATGATTGATAAATATTTTAAATAATGTAGTGATTAAATTTGAAAATACCTCTTAGTAGATGTGTGTTTTTTGATGGAATATCATATCTCTCATAAATTTACAAACATAATAACCATAATAATTTCTATATGATTATTTTATACACTTTAGAATAATTTAGGAAAATAAGTAATTTTTTATATTTGTTTGGATAGTTAAATCTTATTATATATACCTTGCTACTTATCAAGTTTTAAAACTTGTTTGGGTCCTTGTGTGCAATGCTTGTCCTCATTCCATGATTTATATTATATTTACACACCACCCTATAATAAGAAAATCATTATTAAAACATAATATAATTATATAAGTTGAATCATAGTTCTAAAATGTTGGGTGTAGTGTATTACAAATTAAAAAACGTTATAATGTGTGGTCGGTTTGTTGGTAATCTATGTATTGAATCCGTGAAATAAATATTTAGAGTATCCAAATTTATTGTAATGAGAATACAGGGTTTCTTAAAAAAAGGAATAAGTAATGAAGGAAATGAAAAATATATTAAATATTATTAAATTGCAGTGTTTTATCCTAAAATCATTTGTATTAAGAAAATTATTTCAACCCCAAGTTTTCTTTCAAACAATTTTCCAATGTTTTCCACTAATTCATCTATTTTTTGGATTTCATTTTTGATTTGTCTATAGAGGTGATGTGATGACTAAAGAGTCCCATTTTTAATGGTAAAATCCATTGAATTGGTATTGATACATATGACTTCAAAAAATATGAAAATTATTTAGTCATAATTAACATGGTATATAATCTTTTGGAAAATTAAATCACAAAAACCTACCTCATGTATACATTTACCACAGAGACACCTATCCATTCATAGATGACTATTTCATCTACATTATTAGAAGCAATGTAGTCAATAACATTCTATCCACACATTTTTTTCATCAAAATCAACATTGTGACTACTACCACTTTGTAACATAGCATCCGTATACACCTTAAATGTTAGTAAATGTGGTTATTCAATGAGCAGTGTAAATATTCTTTTGGAAGATCTTTTCAATCACTTGGTTGATCCTTTAGATAGTTGAAGTCAACATTTCATTTCACCCACATCCCTTTGTCTATTTTTAATATAATTCATCAGTTTAGAACTTTTTTAATTAATTATTAAATGTTTATCATAAAAAATAAATTGTAAATGAATACCTCCTTGTCGACATATTTTTTTACAAGATTTAATGGCCATGCGATGAACGTTAAAATAGTTGGTAATCCTTTTGAATATCTTCCTCATCAATTGGAATTTTTCGATCAGCCCTCAGATCATGGGATATGCTAATTGACACTCTCACAAAACCTATTGGAAGTGGTCTATTGTTTGGCACATCATTTTGGATATTTAACACTGTATCCCTCACTACAAGGCGATGGGTGGGTGTTGATAGATATAAATCACATTCATTATCATCCTGAATAATATCAGTACAAGAAAGGTATTATTGTCTATCTGATTCACATTTTATTGAAACAGTTATTAGAGATTTTAATACCTTGTCCTTGACATATTTTCGAGGGGAATGGCTCACCTCAATGCCAGTGGGTGTGGGGAGGGATATTCAAGAAATGGTTGTTCTTGAGTTCTTTTTTCTCTTTTCTTATCCCTATAAATGTTTCTAGTAACTCCTTATGCTATTGAAATTTTTATTAAATTGTATATAATATTTCTTTCATCTATTTCATTTATTTATCTTTATCATCCTTTTGTTTTTTTATAACAACATGTTTTTGGTTGTCACCCCAAAACCGACACCTCTGATGTCACCATAATGTTATGTCCACGTCAAGGACACTAATAGTATTTTTTCATCTCATACAGGTGTTTATGACTCATGTAACTAACAGGGATAAAAAAGATAAGAAAATAAGTAATCATTGTTAAGTAATTTTTATTTAAAGAAAAAAAAATTTATATTATTTCATAATTACACATGTTTCCCACCCTTTTTGTGTATTTTCTTCTATTAGATTCCCACCTTTATTTACACATTCCTATTTACACAACACATGGTGTATATGGAAGTGGATTTAAATTTGGATTCATCAAATCTACATATAAATAGAGGAACATAATTATTTTATCGTTTCATGTCATATAAAAGTGTCACTATAGATTTAAAATACGTACCATTTCTTTTCAAGTGAAGTGTGACCCATCCTTGCATTTCGGTAGGGTTATGTTGCTTTTCCAGCCCCTCAATTATTTTCAACACTCTGTTTCTATTTCATTAATAAAAAATATTCACTCAAAGTGATGAATATATGTATTGTCAAACAGCATATTACTAGCCACAATGTACATGAAAAGACACATCAGTATGACTTCTAGTAAACAAATCTCATGCTAGTTTGGTTATCAGGTGTGCATACATAAGCAGTGGGTGTGGGGTTATTTTACCTTTAGCTTATTTTAGATGATGAATCAATAGACTTGTGTGAAAGCCTCTGTGAATCAATCTACAAATAATCAATACATATTTATTATGGGATTCATCTACTATAAATGCAGTCTTTAAGAGATGGTGAAGAATGATTCATTGATTCATTATTTTATTTTTTAGTAAAATAATGAAATGATATCATATTGTTACTGTAATATCTTCCCACATCAGTGTATCACTACTAGAAATACGACTTTTATGGGGGATAAGAATGGCCTTTAATAGTGCTAGAAAATCAATATTATAGCCGACAAATATAGGGGGATCCCCTTTTATTAGCGCTAAAAAAGCACTGATAAAAGGGATATTTTATCATCATTAAAACAAAGTGCTGCTAAAAGTTAAAAAAATAAAAAAATTAAAAAAATTAAAAAAATAATTCAAATTGGGGGTGGATTTTATAGCAATTGAGCCCCCCATTTACAGTGCTTTTCTGCCCCCTCCATCACCCACACACACCCCTCCACCCTTTATCAGTGCTAGCCCCAGATTCACCCATGTGCGTGTGTCCGTGCCTCCACCTAGATTTGATCTAGAGACCCCCCACTGCATTCCTGAAGCCTTTACCACTCCCCTATATTGATTTGTTCTCCTATTAGGGATATATTTATTTATTTATATATATATTTAGTAATACATATTTGTATAGTAATATATATTTCTATTGATATATATATAGTTTTATTAATATATATATAGTTATATTCATATAAATATATAGTTTTATTAATATAAATATATAGTTATATTAATATAAATATATAGTTATATTAAAATATATATTTATAGTGATATTAATATATATATTTATAGTTATATTAATATATATATATATATTTATATTAATATATATATAGTTATATTAATATATATATAGTTATATTAATATATAGGTATATAAATATTCATATATTATTATTTTAAATAAAATGAATATTAGCTATTATTTAAATAAAGACAATATATTTTATATGTAAATATATTTTATTATTTGTATTTATAATTAAGTTTTTATGCGTGAATATATAAAAAATATGTATATATTTATATATATTTGATTATAAATAAGAGTGCATTATAAAAAACGATAAATTTTCAAATACATAATATCAATATGAATTTGATACCTTGGAATAAATTCAGTCACCACCAAAAAAATCCAATAATACCCCTTAAACGAGGCTGAAAATCCACAAAATGTTAATAAAAGCAGGGTACCCCTACTAAAAACTCAATTTTGGAGGCCTTCTAGGAATTTTTTTGCCTCCAAAATACCTACACCTAGGACCCCCTAATTAAATTGATATATAGCTCGTCTTAGGCTTTGATTTGATATGTTGTAGAGCTCAAACTGGCACCTGAATCATAAATTATTGCTGTTTGAATATCGAGTTGCATTTTCAACATATTTTGGATATTGTTTTAATTTTTTAAAATTTTTTAGTCTTCAAATTGTTATTACATGAGTATTACTCCATAATAATTATCAAATTATTAATTAAAAATATTTTTTTAAAATTTTTTATAATCCATTTTCACTAAATATCTAATATATTAAGTGTAACTATATATTTATACATATCTAAAATATATTTAAAATTAAATTTAAAAAATATATATTATATTTATATCAATATAACTATATCTATATATTTAAATATTAATATATTATTTTTATGTGCTGGAACAACAAGGTGCCACAAACCTACACAAGCTGGCTTGCATAACCAAGTGATGATTCCAATGTAACTACTAAAAATGAACTTATTAGGGTTAACATGTTGTCCCTGTTCATTCCATCCGACCTCATATTTTATTCCATTGATTTTCTCCTTCATGATTTATTCTAACACCATCAATCTATAGAGCACCTATTTTATTAGCATCGTTGGTCCTTCATCGCCTAACATTTCCTTTGATTCTACATCGTCAATATGTTGTTTCTCTAGAGAAGTAGCATCATCATGTAAAGATGGTTGTTGAACCTCAACATCGGGGGAAACAATATATTGAAAAACCTATTATTCCTTAGTATTGGGATGACCAACACAGGAATAAGGTCATTGTTCCTCTACAATGCATGAAACAATAGTTTGAAAGTCCTAATGTTCCTCAGGATTGGGAGCACAAGCATGTGCATAATTCATTATCTGCATTAGTGGATTATATTTTAATATTGATTACATCAATACAAAAACGAACATATAATAACATGAGTTAATACACTGTATATTTTAATAAAATGACCTAATTATTGAACTCTCTCTTTTTAATGGCTGAAGGTATTTGACCCCTCTATCGACTATTTAAGTCCCTTCATTTTTGTCTCCTCTGACAAAAAAAACACCCTCTACACTAGGATCTCTATAATATGATTGCGATGTCATAATGAAAGTGTCACCCACAGTTGAATTTTCATCTGACCATTCAATGGATTTGTTCGATAACATATCAATTGACCAATTTCAGTTTGTGGAATCTAGAACATAAAATACTTGTACTGTCTATGATGCCATTATAAATCATTCGTCTTTTCACCCATCCATACTAAAATAAATATTAACTAATCCAAATTAATCTATTATAACATCATTCATGTTATCAAACCAAAAGAATAGAAAAATTTAAACATGGAATTCTGTATAATCCAAATCCCATATTTTATCGATTATTCCAATGTATGAAATATTCATGCCAATTGGATTTCTGTCCGTAGTACCAGAAATCTGCATCGCTTCATCCACAAGTGTAACTCCACTATTTTTCATAGTATTTTATTCCTCATGTCTATTTGTATAGAACATATAACCCTTAATTACATAAACTTAGTAAGATAATAAATACACACTTGGTCCTCTGGATAAACACCAAAGTTGTTCTGATATTGAATAAGGATTTTCATCTGAATCGTTAAAAATATAGTCCCAAAACCATTCTATACACTGTTTATTATGTGTATTTGATATCCATATTTTATCCATTTATGGATTCAAATGCTTAAGAATTTCATTGTGGGTTTCATCATATGGGGAAACCTCAAAAACTTTATTCCAAACATAAAGGTGTGCCTACTCATGATCAACAATATTGATTGTGACTACATCTCTTCTAGAAATTCCTCAACCACTAGCCACCTAGTGTGATGAGATTTTGGTAGACCAATTATTTCAACACCTCACATGAATTTGGTACATTATTCTATGTCTTCCTCAACAATATATCGATCTTGAATACAACCCTCTGGTCAACTTTGATATTTTATAGACTCATTCATAATATTTATATACCATTAAATGTGGTATATCCATCCATATTGTATAATACCACGTAGTCTAATCTCTCTCACTAAGTGAACCATAAAATGAACCATTATATCAATGAATTATAGTATGAAGAACATTTATAAATAACATAATATGATAATAATATCTCTTTCCATAGTTTCAATTTCACCAGATCTATAACTTTACTACATATAGCTTTGAAGAAGAAATAATTCCTGGTTAATTTATAAAGGAAATTCTTGGATAAAATGCAACGTAAATCTATGGAATTTAGATCTCCCAGTAAAACATGACGTTCATGTGATTTTAGATCCTTTAACATTAAATCGTTTATTGACATGATATTCCTGTTATACAATTAATACCCTTCTAGAAACATTATTTCATTCAAGAAGATGAAAAACTGGTATCTCTCCTCCCTAGAAATAGTGTATGCATCTTGAGGAAGAAAAGTTCATTTTTCACCCTTCACTAGAACCAAATCTTCTCATATTCCCATATGAACCATGTCCAAACTATCCTTAATTGAATCCTTTTTTCCGGGAGAATTTATTAGTATTCTGATGAAACTATCACATAAATTTTTTTTCAGCATGCATAACACCAAGATAATATCTTTCATATTTAAAATTCCATTATGATATTTAAAAAAAACTAAACACCATTTCCAACTAATTTTCTTAAAATTTTTCAATTTTATTTACCAAAAGAATTTTCCTCATCTTTTACATTCTAAAACAGTTGATCAAATATTTGTGTAAATGGTGTTTTATGTTCTTATGAACATCCATCGAATGATGTTGTCCAAGATAGGGACATATCCCATCAGAGTAGAAATATAAAATTTTTTAAAAACACATTCTTCGATGAATGTTTCAACCTAATTGACTTTATAGCTTTTTTAAAAAGAATACACCCTTTAGTTCTTTTAATGCTATATCATGATAAATTTTCATAAGAAATAAAGTCATTTATCGTCTCTTACAACATAGCTCTGAATTTGAAAACTTCATTTATGTAAGAATCATACAATACCATGCCTGAAACAACTTCACCTCAATAAGACACACAGTTTGGCTAGTATAACTCAAACTATCTATTTTTATTTTAAATTAACATAGATTTATGTAAAAACAACATGTGACATACTTATAATTGAGAAAACATATTAGTATTATTTTTGATATTTTTATAAAACAATCCATGAGTCATTTTTGATTTGTAAGATTCAACTTCACCTAAATATGATGCATGATGTGACCGGTATGACTCAACGTGTGTCCTTTTATTTTAAAATGACATTAATTTTTGTAAAAAGAAAATTGAAATATTGAAAATTGAGAAAACAAATTCATATTTCTTGATACTTAAGTAAAATGATCCATGAGTCGTTAATGACATGTAGGGCTTAGCCTTACCTCAATACGATGCATGGTGTGGCTAGTATAACTCAAAGGGTCTCTTTTTATTTAAAATTGACATGAATTTAAGTAAAAACAACAAGTGAAATATTGAAAACCAAGAAAAAAATTGGTTTTTTTTTGATATTTTAGGAAAACAATTTATTAATTATTTCTGATATGTAGGAATCTGCAGCACCTCAATATAACACATGGTGTTTCCAGTATCACTCAATGTGAGATTATTTATTTAAATTTCACTATAATTTATGTAAAAAAACAAGTGAGCTATTAAAAACAAAGAAAACGAATTCATATTTTTATATATAATTGGAAAATGATTTATTTGTGATTTTGGATGTGTAATGATTATCCACACCAGAATACGATACATAGTGTGGCCGATATAACTCATGGTGTCTATTTGTATTTAAAAATGAAATTAATTTATGTAAAAACAACAAGTTAAATACTAAAAATGGAGAAAATTAATTCTGATTGTCTTTATACTTTAGGAAAAGGATCCATGAGTCATTTTTGATGTGTAGGAGTAAAATATACCTCAATCTGATGCATGATGTGACTGGTATGACTAAATGTTCTATTATTAGTTTAAAATTAACATTTTAGTTCAACATGTTTCACTCACTGAAAACAAAGAAAACGAGCACTGATTGTCTTGATAATTCAATACAGAGATTCTAAAGTCCTTTGTGACATGTATCAAGTAGTCTCACATGAAAAAGTTGCATGATACAATCGGTAAGACTCAAAATATGTGTTTTTAGTTTGAAATAATATTTTAGTAAAAAAACAAAATGGACATACTGAAAATTGAGAAAACATATTCAGATTGTTTTGATACTTTAGGAAAAACAATTATCAGTAATTTGTGACAAGGAGGAATTATTTGTACCTCAATACGATGGATGGTGATTCCTGTTAACTCCAAATGTATCATTATTTAAAATTGACATTAAATTTTAAAAAATCAAAAGTGACATACTCAAAATCATGAAAACACATTCGAATTGTTTTTATATTTTATGACAATGATCCATATATCATTTGTAACATGTTTGAATCAAAAACACTTGAATAGGACACACAATATGAACCGTATAACTCTAAATGATTCATTTTTACTAAATATTAACATTTTATTAATGTTTTTATTTCAGATAGATGTATAATTAACATTTTTATTGTATTAGTAACATAATATTTGTTTTCATATATATGTGGAAACTTTTTATTGTGTTGATATGATTTGTTCAGAAATTGATACCATAGGCATACATTTTTCAGAGGGGATCATGTGATTCAAAATATGAAATATTAATGTTCTACGAAGTTTGATGGAAAAATGTAAATGTAATTATATAAAAAATATATTTGAAATGTAAATATCTGTGTTTTTTTTTCTATATACCTGGGGTGGAAATTTTTGTATTAATGATGTCAATTAAATTAACATCGAAGTTTTTCTTCTCGGTGTGCTATTTAAAATTTAGGTTTTTTTAGGGTGTGTTGTTATACAAATATCTCATTGCAGGTGGATAGGCCATTATCAGTGCTAAAAACGTACTGATAAAGCTCTCCTATAATCACTATGATTAATATCACCTTTTTAGCTCTGTTATAGTCCAATTTCACACTATGAAAGGCCTTATGTGTAGTAGTATTTTCCACTCATCCATATTGGTTGGTTCTCCCTGCAATAATATATCTAATTATCTGTATATATTTTGTTATATTTATTCATATATTAATATAGATATATATATATATATATATATATATATATTCATTCATTCATTAAAAGTAGGATAATTTATTGATCATAAATGGTAGGGGAAATCAGTCAAGTTATGGTGGATAAAAGAAAGGACGCCCTAAGTAATCAGCCATCACAAAATTAACAAACTCGGTGGGTGGAGAGCCAAGTGTCGAATAAATGATACAAGGACTACTCATATTCCCCCTTGAGGCCAGTCTATCAGTAGAAAAGTTCCCTTCCTCTATGTATGCATCATGGTAGCTCGACCAATAAAATTCTTGCATCTTCAGTTAATATAAATGATAGACCTAGGAGGTTCACATATCCCCTGGAAAGAGTAGCATGTAATTGAAGAATCACATCTGGTCTCTATGGATGAAATATTATTAGAGAGATAAATTTCCAAACCATTAATAAAATCCATTGCCTCTGAAATAAGAGAGCTTCCATGACCATAAAAGCTTCTAAAAGAAATCACCACTAAAACATCGGAGTTAGGAACAATGTCTCCCCCTCTCATGATGCCAAGGTTATAAGTGTTGTCAGTATTGAGCTTGTAGCCATTACACTGGGGGTTCTATCATATCCATCTACCCAGTGAAGACCCCTGTTTAGAAAAGGATGTGGTTCACTAGCCATTCATGAAAATTATCATGGATTTTTATTTTTCACAGCTTTTCAGAAGATCCCATAGATCCACCACAATACACTAGACCCAAGAATGAATTTAAAATCATGAAGTTAAAAGACCATCCCCTCGGGAATTGTTTCTTGCATTCTAGATGATCCAGCAACTATAAAAAATCATGGCAGCCCTCGGCTTCCTCTCGAAGCTATTCTATTACACATAGTGAAACCATGAGAAGTAGAAGACCTCACCATCACCCACCTAAATATTAATGCCAATAAGTTTTCCAAGATTTTCCCAAACCTTTATTGCCCAATATCTCTCAAATAACATGTGTTTTACTGATTCCTCTTTATAGATACAAAAAAAACATTATGATAACATACTTATCCATTTATGCATAATTGCATCATCAGTTGGAAGGGAACAGTTGCGGATACAGCTCACAAGAAAGAATAATTTTATTGTAATTTCATTGCACTAAATAAACTTACTCATTCCCACAATATTATTACCTTGTAATGAGAGACAATATCTCATAACTGAAAAAATTCTCGATGACGCTCCAGTGAAGATGAGTTTATCCGGTTCAAAAGAAAGTTTTATGCTGTAAAAAATCTCACACACTTGTGCAACATGAGTTTTGTGAATGAAGTTCATAAAGGAGAAGGATTCAGCAAATGAAATTCAAGCATTCAACCACCCTAAAAAGTGGAGAGATTTACCAGCCCAACTGTGGTTCCAATCATTAATCTTGCCGCAAAAAACTATCCATATATATAATATACATACACATATATATAATATATTTGTATCTGAAATTATAATTATACATTGTTATATATATTTATATATATTTACATATATTATATATTAATATTTTTATTATTGATTTATAATATATAGATAATAAAAATAAGTTTGTTAATACAGACACACCCTAATAAAAACACACACACACATTATATAAGTATATAAATTTTCATATATATATTTTTAAAATGAAATTCATTTTAGTTATTATTTAGATAAGGATTATATGTTGAGAAATATTTTTTATATGTAAATATGATAAATCAATTCATTGTGAAATTGTATTTTTATGTATTAATATATGAAAAATATGTATATTTTGTTATATATATGGATATAAATAGTAGTACATTGTGAAAAAATGATTAAATTTTAAATACACAATATCAATATAAATGTAATAACTCTGAATAAATTCATTCCCCAATGAAAAACAGAAAAAATCCCTCTTAAACGAGGTAGAAATTTCATCGAATAAAAAAAAAATTGAATCCAAGCTAAAAACACATTTTTGAAGGCATTTTTGGAATTTTGTTTCCTAGAAATATGTGAAAAATGGATTCTTTATGTCACTAGTGTGTAGATCTCATCGCAGTCTATGATTTGATATGTAGAAGAGCTCAAAAAGACACCCGTATCAAAATTTATCATCAATTGATGTTTGAGTTACGTTTTCAACTTATTGTAGATCTTTTATTATTTTTTTGATTTTATGGGTCTTAAAATTTTTATGAAATGATTATTAATTGATAATAATTAGAGAATTATTATTTAACAATATATTTTTTAAATATTTTATAAGGTATTTTCTCTAAACAGCTTATATATTAGTTGTAAATTTCTACATATACTTATCTCAATAATATTTTCAAAATATATTTTATATTTATATCAATATAAATAAATTATTAAATTAATAAATTAATATATTATTTTTAAAGTTTTTTTAAATATACCCTTTATCAGTGATAATAAGGGGGTCCCCTTTAACAATGATAATAATTGATGATAAATGTGATACCTTTATCAACACTAAAAAGAGCATTGATAAAGGTTCCCCTTTATATGTGTTTTTTAGCTTTGCAAAAGGGTGGAATTGTGAAAACCTATTTTTGAGGTAGTTTCCCCACCCAGGATTCACTGGTATTTTTCAATTACTATATAGAAGATACATTCAGGAGGCTACCATCTTATAGTAAATATAATTGGGGCTGTCGGGATGTCACGCACATAGTTGAGGGTCTTACTTTTAGAATACATGATAAAAAGTTTATAAATAATATTATTTAATATTATATGTATATGATACATTAATATTGTTTGTGGTTGAACAATTTATTAAATTTTTTGATGATTTTAAGATGATATACACATATAGTATTATTGGGCATATTGCTGGTGAGAGATAGTAACCGATTGTGGTTAGTGTTTTTTATGTTTTTTAAATTAATATAATATAATTTTTTATCATTTTATTTATATTTTTTAAATTACAGGATATATATTAGATTGATATTTCACATATTTGTGGGAGTTAGCACAAGAAATATGGTCAGGTCAAGGCCTCATGCGAGCATGATTTAATGAGAAAACATAGTCATTAGTGGTGAAAAGTTGTATTTAGAAAGGGATGGTGATTGAAATTGGTTTATAATCGAATTCGACTAGTTAGATAGAATTGAACTGATGTCATAATTTAGAAAAAAAATTAGTATTTTAAATAATTGTTTAATTAATTCAATGATTATTGTGAGATATAACTAATGTGAAAAAGTGAGGAAAAAAATACTTGATATAACGTAAGAAGTCCCCCAAATGAATGGGGTAAAAAATAATAGGCAAATAGATGAATTTCACAATAAAAAATTGTGTGAACAAACTCTCTCTCTCTATCTCAATTTCAAGGAGAAAACACACAAAAAATTATATCGTTGCAAATATGGAGAAACACCTCACAAAATACTACACTCAAGGATGAAGATATGTTGCTTCAAAATCCGGTGATAAAAACTGGTGGAGAAGATACACTTTTATAGACTGCCTTCACCCTCCATTGGCCTCCTCAATATTAAAAATATATTAACAAATTAATTTGGGAATCAATGGTTGGGTTTCACCAAGATGAGTCACCATAACGTGTCCAAATGAATGTGATGACCATAATTAATATTTCCTTTCTCCATTACATCTTCCAATATATCTCCCACTTGGATATTTGATTAAGTTCCAATAACATCTCCACAATTTATTTCTATCTTCCAAACCTATTGCTCATGTCTCTACAAGGATTCTCTAGGATATATAGCATTTGAACTTATCAGAACCAATCACCTTTTCCAAAAAATCATCCAATTTTTTTTAGTGTGAATTTTGTACAAGTAAAAACATCCTTATTCCAACACATCTCAAAAAAAATAATATTGTACACCAATGTGCATCATCCTACAATAAAAAAAATGGATTCCCTGTAATGTGAAAGGCACTCTTACTATCAAAAAACAATGAAATATGATCTTGTTTTTTCCCTAGATCCTCTAAAACCAATTTAATCCAAATCAACTCTATTCATGATGTGTAGAGTCCATGTACTCTGCCCCCATCGTTGATAGACCGACAATTGACTGTAACTTTGACATCAAGCTCATCGCTCCTCCTTCAAGAGTAAACACATAACCATTAATGGATTTCCTCTGGTTAGAATCACCTACAAAATCTGAATCCACATATCCTCTGATAGTGAAATATGATCCTCTATTACATAATGTAACAACTGAGGTTTCCCTAATGTATCTCAGGATCCTATTCACCATGATCCAATGCTTTATTACAATATTCTCTATGTACCGACAAACTTCTCCCACTGTATGTGAAATATCTATTCTAGTAAAAACCATGGGGAACATTAGAATCCCCACTGTTTATTCATACGACACATGATACATTTACATCCTCTCTATTTCACTACTAAGACTCATCGTAGAGGATAACTTCGAATTAATTGGTAGAGGGGTAGAAATTTTCTTACAGTCATTCTTGTTGAAGCGTTTTAAGACATACCACAAATAATTTTTCTGTGATATCCAAATCCTTCCATTATTCCTGTCTCTGTAAATTTTCATCCCAAGAATTTGGTTTTCTAGTCCCATGTCCATCATATCAAACTCCCTAGACAACTGTTCCATTATCTTCTGGATTTGATCACTATTGGGGCCAACAACCAACATTTAATCCAAATAAAATAGTATAACGATAAAATCATTACCATATAGACCCTCGAAATAAGCACAAGGGTCTGAATTAAGTCTATTGTATCCAAGGCTCATGATATATGAATCAAATCTCTTGTACAAACACCTCATCCCATGTTTGAGACTATAAAGAAAATTTTCAACCTCAAAACCATGTTCTCTTTACCTTATTCAGAAAAACCTTCTCTTTAGAGAATATACATTTCATCATGAAGGTCACCATGTAGTAAATCTATTTTCACATTTAGATGCACTAGATGCAGAGTGCTTGCAGCACACATCTCCATCACTACTTGAATATTTTTTAGTCGAACAATATGAGAAAATATATCATTGAAATTCATACCTTCCTTATGAGAATATCCGTTGACCACCCTTCCCACATGATATCTTACCACCTGGTCGGTTTCATTCGTATTGATCTTGTAGACCAATTTGTTCCTCATATCCTAACTTCCATGAGGTAATGAAACATGATCCCACGTCTTGTTCATGTGAAGGGAATCATGTTCCTTCTGCATCGCTGCCATCCATGAAGATATATATGGACTCTAGGTTTCCTCCAAAATAGATGATAGCTCTCCATATTCATTCAACAAGAAATTTGCAACATTTCTTTCAGTGACATAATCTGAGTTCCATATTGGCAATCTTTTCTCTAGATTTGGTCATTGTACTCTAGTATTATCTGGTACGTTATCATCATGCTCTTGTAATTCCTCATTGAAAAATGTTTCTTCCATTGATTTATCCTTCACCTTGACTATTGTAGTTTTTGTACTCACATTCTCCATGTCATTATTAATAATCATTTTCACTATGTCATCGAAAAAGATAACATCTCTATTGATAATAATATTGCAGACAATGGGATCCCACAAATGATACCCCTTCTCACTATAAGCGTATCCCATGAAGATACATTCCCTGGATCTTGAGTCCCACTTCGATCCTTCCTGGCTGTAAAATAGTGCATATACATGAATTCAAAAAGTTTTTAATTGATAATAATTATCGGGTTTTCCATTCCACATATCCATCAGCATATTCATATCATTTTCCAAGGAAGGGGTCGATTGATCCCATAGTAGGAAATATTTACTGCTTCTTCCCAGAATGTCTTTGTAACTCCTGCAGTCTTTAGCATCACCCTTATTGTACCCAACAAGGTTATACTCATCTACGCTACCACTCCATTCTATTAAGGGCTGTATTCCACCATGAACTACCTCTTGACTACTTCCTGTTATAAAAAAGAATCAAAATCATCACTTGTATATTCTCCACCATGGTTAGTCCTAAAACACTTGATATTCCTTTCAGATTCAATCTGAATTTCCACTTTGAATGTTTTGAATACTTCAATGATTTTAAATTTTCCCTTGATTAGAAACCTCAGACATCATCTATAATAGTCAACAATGAAATATACAATGTACCTTACTCCTCCTACGGACACAACCAGTGATTTCTAAACCTTGGAATGAATCAACTCTATGATCTAGTTACTCCTTGTTATTGACATTCCAAAATTCAACAGGTGTTACTTACTAAAAACACAATTTATAAAAAATGATAGGGATACCTTCGTAATCATAGGAACAATCTTTTAATCTACAATAATCTTTAGTCCTCGTTCAGTAATATGGCCAGGATTTTGGTTCCATAACATCGTCAACTCTTCCACTGAGGTAGTTGATGAGACAACTATCACTGATTCCTTGTACATTTCTCCCATAAACACATAAAATGTATTGGATATCTTATCCACCATTATCACCACACGTGAACCCTTCACAATATTAACCATCCAATTATTGGTGTGGGTCTTTCATCTGATATCATAAAAGTTTCACAAGGACAAAATTTTCATCTTGAGACCCCCTACATGGTGTACTCCTTGGATGGTTTAGACTACGTTATCACGAATCTTCAGTTTGATGGTTCCTACTCCAAAAATCATCAATTTCTGATCATTTTCCACGTACAAAATTCCTTATGGGATAGTTTCATATTGATCATACCATTCCATTAGATATGTCATGTACCATGTTCCTCCTGAGTCAATAATCCATGTGTCCTCAAGATTTGGTCTTCTTTCAGTAGTCATTTGCGCGTCACTGACTAGTACGTCTCCATTTCCAGATGTACTCACCACATTAACTTGAGAGTTCTTCTCACCAACCTACCCCTCTTACCATAATTGTAACATTTTAGGTTTTCCTTCCTTCTCCTTGATTTAGGCCTTCCATGATTCTGGTTATCATTGGAACTACACTACATCAATCTTTTTCTTTCCATTGACAGATCTTCCACTTAGTGTGAAGTTGTATGTCTATATTCATTGTTCTTGCACAAAATTTATTCTTCAATAACTGTATATACAACATCATTGAATGGAAACATATTCATTAGGATATTATTGGTTTGGTTTATGATACGTTTAACACATGAATGTGTAAACCTTTTGAGTAGAATCTCTGCATGTTTAACATCCAAAACTGTATTGCTCCATACTGTAAGTTGTGAAAAAAGGTTATTGAGGGTGTTTATGTGGTCAGTCACCGATGATGAATCTACCATTTGATGATTGTATAATTTTATCTTCAAAAAAATTTTATTATGTGTTGACTTTTCCTTATGTCGATTTTTTAGAGTGTCCCAAATTTCTTTTTTCGTCTTGTTCTTCACAATGTTTGACATGACCCAATCATCCAAAGACAAATGAATTTTTTATATAGAATTCCTATCCATGTCACTCAATTTTTCATCTGTCACACCCACCCGTTTCTCTCCAATCACCTTTAGGCATTTATCTTTCTACCACACCTCATTCATCTTCATTGTCCACAATGAAAAATTATTTCCATTAATTTTTTTGATCTTGTATTTCGCCACCATTTGGACACATCATTGTTCCGGAATTTTCTCAGGGAAAAACCTCATACCTCTGATACCACTTGTTATGATCCTAAACAATTGTCCAGAAAATTCAATGATAATTGCGAGGTATAAATAATGTGAAAAATTAAGGAATAAAAATAAAACCATATGTAACGAGGAAACCACAAAAAAATAAAGTGGAAAAACTACATGCAAATAGATTGATTTCACTATGGTAAAATTTGGGTAAAAACTCTCTCTCCCTCAATTAAAAGTAAAAAACACACAAGAAATTATATCATAAAAAATTTGGTGAAACACCTCACAAAATACTGCACTCATGGATAAAGATGTGTTGCTTCTGAATCTGATGATAAAAACTGGTGTTGGAGATCCCCTTTTATGACATGCCAGCACCCTCCTTTGGATTCCCCATTATTAAATATCTATTACCAAATTAAATGGGGAATCATTTGTAGGGTGTCACCACGACATGTCACCATGACATTGCCAAATGAATGCGGTGACAATAATTAATATTTTCTCTCACCATAATGTCGTACAAAAAAAACATAGTGTGTAAGAGATCATCTTCCTTGACTTCTGTAGAGAATTAGGAAAGAGTATGAGCTTAGGATGGGGCTGTTCAAAGATTAGATAGAGAGAATGAAGAGTATAAACAACATCAAGAGCATCAACGACAATAGTAGCATCAACAAAATGATCATATGATGGAGTATATGTGATGAATTACAAATGGTTTAAGGATGGAGTTCCATCCATGCAATGGAGTTAAACCCCCACCTTTATAATTACACTATTATTAGGTTCCTTTTTAGTGATTCTTTTATATTATAATTTTTTATATTTATATAATTTTTAATGGTTTTTTTAATTTATTATTGAAATTTATTATTAGAATAGGTTGGGAAAACCCCACTATTATGAATAGTAGAATCCCTTTTAAGATAGATTGCGATATAATAAATTACATTATTGAATCCCCAAATGATAAGTGCCCCAAAAAATACAAAGAAATTGTAAATAGAAGTACATCCAATTAACTAAAATTCAAATACATATATCCTGAAAGAATAAGGTAGAGAAACATAGAATTACGCTTGGATGGAAATCCCCCAAGGTAGCCATCATGCCCTTTCACTGCTGACCTTGACACCCAAATCATAGCTTCCATTTAGAACCACTGGGAAGATCAACGAGATGTATAGATCTACTGATAATGGTGATGACCAGACTGAAAAATCACCATCCCCTACTAGAGAAAGTTCATCTTCTCATGCCATTGACCCCTTCCTCGAGTAAGGTTTGACCCTCATTTCTAGCACTCACCATCACGATAGGTCTTGATTCATGCATTCATCCACCTTGATGAAATGAGGCCTTCATTTTCCATTATCCCTAGTTCATTCCTACCGAACTCCACCATCGAACATGAGTTCAGATCCTGCTGTTGATCCCTACATTTATTTTATATTATTTTTTATCTACATTTATTTAAAATGAATATATATTCAGATTGTTTTGATACTTTAAAAAAAATCTTCCATAATTAAATTTTGAAGTGTAGGAATCATCCACACATCAATCTAATGGAAAAGGTCAGTATGACTCAAGTACTATAAATATAGCCTTTAACAGCACACAAAATGGGCATTTACAGATTTAAAAAAACATTTTTATCCTTGAAGCAATTAAAAGGGGGTCTCTTTTATCATTAATAAAAAATGATTATAAAGTCTCTTTAAATCACCATTTATAAAAGAAGGCCATTATCAATGATAATTATGTTCTGATATATGAGACCTTTATCGCCACTTTTTTTAGCTCTGATAAAAGTCAAAAAAAAGTATTTCTTAAAAAGAATTTATTTTTCTACAAATTGGAGGGTGGGATATCCCACCTTTTATTAGAACTCAATCCCCCATTTTAATAGTGCTAGTATATCCTCCCCACCCCTTTAATAATGCTAAGAATCCCCCAACCCTTTAACAATGCTAGGGACCTACATCACTCATTTGTGTGCACCCCTGCCTTTGCTGGGTTATGAAACTGAGACGTCCACCTCAAAATCTCGCTCCTTTTCCAGTCACCTATATTGTTTTCTTATGTATTTTATGATATATATATATATTTATATTATTATTTTTTTTATATTTTTTTATCCATATAAGTATATATTTAATTACATATATAAAATTTGTTTTTTTGTGTGTATGTGTGTCTATAAATAAATACATACATATAAATAAATAAATAAATATTTATATATGTTTGTGAATCTATAAATATAATTATACACATTTACATTTATTTAAATATATTATATATTAATATTAATATTCTTATATTAGAGTATATAGATAAATATATATCAGTTTTTCAATGCACACAAAAATAAATTTTTATATATATAAACATTATATCTACAGTAATTGTATATGTATATATATATTTTTTCATTTTAATTTTAAATAAAATGGATATTATCTTTTATTTTAGATAAGGTGTATTTATTTATAAATATACTTTACATCTAAATAAGTTTAAATATATATTTATAAAATTAAATTTGTATTTGTGAATATATAAAATATATATATATATATATATATATTATTATATAATTTTTTATAAATAAAACTAAATTATGAAGAATGTTAAAATTTGAATATATTAATATTAATATGAATGTAATACTTTTGAATTAATTTATTCCCCACTGAAAATGGGAAAAACTACCCCCTTAAATGAGTGTGTAAGTCCATTGAATGTTAAAAAAAATAGGATACACCGGCTAAAAAATCCGTTTTAAAGGCCTGTTATGGACTTTTTGGGACTCGTAAAATGTAATAGGGGATGGATCGCTATAATTAGTGTGAATATGACATTTCAAGATTCAATTTGATATGTGGTAGAGCTAAAACAGACACACAGATCAAATGTTATGAACCTATGAAATTAGAGTTACGTTTTCAATATATTTTAGATCTTTTATTACATTTTTTATTTTTTGTGTCTTCAAATTTCTAATAAATGACTGTTAGTCCATAATAATAATTATGTTATTAATTAAAAATATTTTTTAATTATTTTATAATCCATTTTCACTAAGTGTTGTATATTGCAATTATATTGGTCTATTTAGCCTTAGCTAAAAAATATTTTAAGAAATATATTTTATTTTTAATGATTTTTTTGTTATATACCATTTATTAGCGCTAGTAGAGAAACACTGATAAACCCCCCTTATCAATGCTTCTAAAAAAGCACTCATAAATGGAGTCCCTTTAACAGTGCTAAAATAATGTTGATAAAGTGGTACCATTAATATCACTAAAAATGCAGATGAATGGGTGCTTTTATCAGTGTTTTTAGCATTGTTAAAATATCCATTAATTACTGGTTTTTTAGTTCTGGTAATTGTACCCCTTTTTCCGCACATTATTTTAGCATTGATAAAGGGTGGCACTGTGTAAAGTTGTTTCTATGGTAGAGATACATGCATTTTTTTATTTAAAATTGAAATTTTGAAATTATATTCTTTTATATTTATTTTTAATTTATTTCTTTATAGTATTATTATAATAAGAATTGTTTTCTTATAATGAAGAATTATTTTTCTCAGGTTGGGGTGGTGTATTTGAAAACTAATACCGTGTTTATGATTTTTTTAGAGGGGATCACAGGTGCCAAAGAAAAATAAACGTTGATGTTTTTAAATGTTTGTGGATAGTAAATGAAAATTTAATTGTAGAAAATATTGTTTGAAATTTAGATATTATAATTTTTTTATTTTTTTAATGAAAATTTTATTTCACGTAAATTGTGAATTTTCACACAGGTGCATTTTCATACAGTTTTATTTGGTGAAATGTGTTTTTATTCAAATAACACATTGCAACAATAGGGAATTTATCATTGTTAATGAAAACAATGATAAAGGGGTTCTCATTATAATGAACTTGACGACGAAATTTTTTTTTTAGCGCTGTTATAACTCTTTGAATTGAGTTAAAATGTCCATCTGTGGTAGTGGGAATTCAATTTTATTTGTAGTGAAAATGATATCCTAATACATGAATAAAATGAATAGGATTTGTAGACATTGTGTTCTTAATAACAATGAGTATGTGTTGTGTTGCTAGACGAGGGAGGAGGTAAATTCATGATATAATGGGATTACAACCATATATCACCATGGATTTCAAGTAGGGGAGAGGATCAATTTTTTTTTAAAATAAGATATTATTTTTAAAATTATTAAAATTAAAAAGAAAATTCATATTTTCCATTAAAAATTTAATGTGTAAAAAAAGTAATAAATATTTTTCATAAATAAATATTCATCCAAAATTCTCTTTCAATTTTAAAAAAAAAATTATTAAATAATATAAAAACTAATTTTTCATTAATAAAATTCAAACATAAATTTTACATGAAATCAAAGAATCTCTTAAAAAATAAAAAAAATATATTTTTTAATATAAAATAAGAAAATAAATTTTATTTATGAACATTTAATAAAAAATTCCCTTTTACATATAAATTAATAAAAATAATATATTCCTAATCCAAAAATATTGTATCAAAAAAATATTTATCCCACATAAAAGAAAAAAATATCCCAATATTCCTCTTAAAAAATTTAATTAAAAAATATTATTTTATTTTAAAAACACAAAAAATTAAATATCCATATTTTTATGATGTATTTGGGAATTAAAAATGAATTTTATTATTTTATATTAAGTTAAATAAAAAATTTCATTTTTCTAAATGATCCCATTTTAAATCTAAAATGTTAAAAAACCTATTTCCTTTACACAAAAATTAAAAAATTCAATTGAAAAATGTAATGTTAAAAATACATATTCTTCATTTTCCCTTTAAAATTATGTTTGAATGATGGTTATATATTTATTTTTAAAAAAAATCTATTTATTTATATTTTTAAATTATTTTTAATTAATGTAGATTTATTTTTAATTTGTAATTGCTTGATTTTAGTTTAAGTATATTTTAGTTTTTTAACGGAAATTTAAAAAACTGTGATTTTTTTAGTGAAAGGGGCATATTATTTTTTCAATAAATAATAAATTTTTCCAATGATTTTTGGAAGGAATAATTTTATTTAGAAAAATATATATAGTATGGGATTTAATTTTCTTTACTTCAATTTGTTTCTAGAAAAAAATTTCATTTAATTTTTTAAAAAGAAAAAAATGTAGTTGATTTGTTGTTATGGGATATGTTAAAATACTGTTACAAAATCAGGTCCTGGAATGTGTGATGGATGTTCACAAAAGGCACACTATTAATCAAAATACAATCAACAAGTTATTGAATAAATATGTTAACATTGTAAATTTTTTTTAAAAAAAAATTTTATTGATGATATTGATTTAAATTATGTTTTATGAAAATTAGATGTATTATATAATATGAAATTAATAATATAATTTTGGATGAATTAAAAACTTTTAAGAGGTAATTTTGTATCTAAAATGAAGATAAAATATTATTAAAAAGAAATTGCATACATATATTAGTTTTAATTACATTTTTAATGTAAAAAAAATCAATTATTTCTACACCGATCTTTAGAAGGTTTGTCTATGTTACATCCACGTATATGAAAACATATCTACACCATATGTCTTGGTGTGTTGGTGTGGTATCTTCATGAACAACTACATGCCTATGTAAATATTATTGTGAATTCTTTACCCCGATACATGAGGCATGGGTTTCCCATATACATATATTTAACACACTTGACCCCTTCATAATCGATGTAGGATAACCCAATAATCTCCCTCTTATAACCACTAGGGTGATGAACATTAAAATTTTACAGTGATCGGGAAATTCAATGCGCTCAAATGAAACCGAACAACCATCACTACTACAAAACAGAGTTTTTCCAATGATAAAAAAAACCTTAATCACCACTTAAAAAGCATTCATAGTTGAGTCACTATTAAAAGGGCGCCAGTTTATCAATAGTCAAAAAAATGTTGATAAATGAACATTTTATGAGTGCTGAAAAAAGAACTGATAAAATTAGAAAAAATAGAAAAATTTTGTAAATCAAAGGGTAATCCCAGCCTTTTTTAATACCAGTTGATCCCCTTTCAATAGTGCTAGTAAGCCCCACCTACGTTCGCCACCTCCCTCCATTTAACCACGCTAGTTGCACACCCCCAACCTAAAATAGTGTAATACCACCCTACACCTACATGCACACCCCTAACTCCACATGGATTTTAAGATGAGAAAAAACTTATACACCATACAGCTAAAGCCCTTCTGGCCAGCACACCAGATCTATCTCCACCTCAATTCCATGACCTCCATGACCTCACTGATGATGGTCAGCCGCAATGAATCTCCACCTCAACCACATTCCACCTCTACCATGACCTCACATCGTGGATGCGTTCCACACCGCCATGACCACCCTGCAAGTCATCACATCCACATCCTGCCTCAACCACACTCTGCCTCCTCTATGAAATCCTATAGCAACCATACCATGCTCCGCCCTACATGCTCACACATCCACATCCCTCCTCTACCATGACCTTCATATGCTATGACCATGCAGAGTAACCGTACTGTGGTCTACCCTACACGTCGACACATACACATCCTGCCTCAACCATGTTAAACCTATACTAGGACCTCCCAGATTGGTATGAATTCTGGATCTCCTTGTTCACCCTTGGGAAGTGCTCCTAGGTGAAGGGGAGGACTGCACACCACCCTTCATTGAAACCATTCTTAAAACATGGCCCAATGGATAAGTATTTTTTTATGAGAACTGTTGGCCTATTAGAATAGGTTGGATAAAATCTATTATATTGTAGGTTGGGGAGTTCATTCATGTGTATTGGGATCCCTGTGGGAGTTAGGGTTTTCATGGGATCCCCTTTCTTGGGTACCCCTAGGGAGTTTCGATTTACAGTGTAGGAGATGTGGTACCTTCGATATTTCCTTGCTTGAGCACCCCTAGGGAGTTTTCCTTTGTGAATGGGATAGAAGGAAACCACCTTCCATAAAAATCATCCTCAAGTATCGTCCCCCTAGGGTTCTATGGCTTCAGGGTTGGGGTACGTTTTAGATATCCTTTCATAGGTACCCTAGCGATGTGTTCCTTGGAGAAGGGGTTAGTGGGATACAGTCCCTCGTAGGATTCCTCCATTCTCTACTGGAATAAGATCAGAACATTAGTGATAGCATATTCTATAGAAGACATCATTTTCATCTTTATGAGGGGTCATGGGACTCCAAGGTATTTCTCCGGATTTTTGACTGTTTCTAATGATATTCCTTCAAAACATGACTTCCACCTGGTTCCAAACATTTATCTATGTAACATCATTATCATCATCATTGGGGGGTTATGGGTTATAGAAAAAAGGGTAATCTAGTCGGAGGCTTGGATTTTGAAAACACAGCCTCCACCATTATATAGTAACATATTCCTTTATATTTTCCTTTCCCTCCGAAAACATTCCTCTCATCCATTAATAGCTAGAAAAGAGGGATAGAAAAATATTTTATTTATAACACCAATTAATATTGAGGAAGTACCAAACCCTATTTTTTAATTATAATTAATTTATTGACTAAATATTAAAAATATACAAAAACTATCCAATTAATTTATGTTTTTTGAGTATTGTTCATATTAAATTTAGAAATGAAATCTAAAATATAAATCAAAATAAATTTATTATTGTTAACTAAATAATCATTTATATTAAAATGTAAATAAAATTAATAAATTTTTTTTCTTTGATATCAATTGATTTTAGATTTATTAATAATTTTTAAAATTAAAAATAATAAAAATATCTTTAATTAAACCGGTTTGGGTATATTTCAAAATATAATCTAATATATTTAAAATTAATGAGTTAAAAATAAATGGGTTATAAATGGATTAGGGATTAAAAAAACAAACCGAGTTGGCATTTTATTATCCCAAATTTTAGGGGTACATGGTGAGACAACATCCATAATGTTGGGTTATTTCTAATGAACATTTTCTACCAAATTATAAAAGTTGTAGAATTTTTTTTTGAATTTGAATTTATTAATAAAGAATAGATTTTTAGAATTTTTGACAGGAATAAAATATTTAATATTGATTTTAATTCAATAATATAACATTTAAATCATATCAACCTTTATACAACATTTAATATATATATATATATATATATTTTAATCTTCTAATTTTTTATCTAACCAGTCGTAAATGGAAATAAATTTTTCTTGAGCTTACACCCCAATATGTATTGGTTCATAAGGGTGGGAAAATAGGTGGTTAACAAATTTTTTAATTGAAAACAAAATAATGAAGAACTGAACTGTTATACTAACATGATTATTTGTTAGTAAAAAAATAAATTGGTTAATAACCAATTTTTATGTAGTTCATTTTCAATTTTAATAACAAAAAATTGATAAAATAACTTAATTTATAATTTTTTATTTCTCTATTAATTCTATATTTTAAATAACGTATGAGACAAATTATAACAAAAAAACAATACATTTTTTATAAATTTATATTTTTTTCAAATAATTTTTTTGATTATAAAATCTAGGTATTTTTATATACTTTTTAGTTTTTGTTCGACACAATTTGGGTGGATTTTGTTTTTAAAATTTAATTATTTTTTTACATTAGTAGGATTCCTCCAATGATCAACCATTGTACAACGGGTTTTCCACCCGATAAAACCAATTATTATCTTAGAAGTAGTTCATGAATTCTACGCTCAATGTGAATGATATAAGAAATAATACATGACTACTCAAGTTACTGTATATTGATTTTTCAAGGACCGAAAATCACTTTCAGAATTCCCAAATTGTGGTGCTTCTCGATACAATAATGAATAACCCGGACCTACAAAATTGTATGGTATTTTCCAATTACTCCATGGTTTAATTGCCTATATGGAAGTGATGAGACTAAAGGGAAATTGACATAGCACGTAGATATAGGAAATACATATAGGAAACATCAACATCTGGTAAACTCTCATTAGTGGAATAGAATTGATAATGAGTATCGTGAATTTGGAAATAATCCATGAAATCTTCATCTTCAGTTATATACAGATGGAGTGAATCCTTTTGGTTTTAAAAGAATCACTCACAGTACATATATGGTTATGTTGGTAAATTATAACTATACATTATGGTTATGCATGAAACAAAAATAAATCAAGTTATCTATGATAATAAAATAACTAAAACAACTGTGTAATGATATTGATATTTATTTGAATCCATTAAATGGTATATGATGATTTTGAAAGGTTTTGTCAAAAAACAATGTCATCCAAAGGGTTTTATTAAAGAGTGATATATTGTTGAGGATACTGTTTAATTCTATAATGAATACCTTTCTGATGTGGTAATAATTGTTATACCTAAATCTTGTCCTAATAGGCATCTTATGAGTGAATGAATTTATGGAAGAGATGTTTTCAAAATCAATATTATAAATCAGAAGTGGAAAAACCTGAACATTATACATAACTATTTGGAATTTTCCCTATATGTAGAAACAAATAAATAAATTATTGATAAGTTGAATACATCAAGGGATTAAATATGGTTATCAAACACACATAATCAACACATTATAGGTTCATTTTGGGACTATATTTTTAAATAATCAGATGAAAATCATGATTCAATTTCAGAATGACCTCAATAGTTAGTTAGAGGACCAAGGGTGAATGTATTATCTTAAAATTGGTATGTAATTAATGGTTTGACATTCTATAAAGATTATCATGATAAAGACGGTACCATGAAAAATAGTGGAGTTATACTCATGGAAGAAGCAATTCATGTTTCTGGTACTAGTAAAATAAATTAAATTTACTAGAATATTTCATAATTTGTCATATCAAAAAAATGGTTGTTAGATTATACAAAATTAACAGTGCTTATTTTTTCAATTAAACTGGGTTAATAATTTGAGTTCATTTAAAATAGATGAATTGATATTCAAGAAAGTTGAATTTAGTAAGGAATTTTAAAAAGAAAACCCATTTAAAATGGAATTATAGGATGTATAAGTATTTTATATTGCAGATCCCACAAACTGAAAGGGGTCAATTATTTTGTTATCCAACAAAACCATTGAATGGTCAGATGAAAATTCAACCAAGGATGACCATATCATTAAGACATTGTAATCATTTCGTAGTGGTCTCAATCATTACGGAGTTTTGTATGATAGAGGAGACCACAATGAAGGGATTTGGAACATTGATATATGTTTAAAATCCCTTCATCCTTTTAAAAAATTGTGTTAAATATTCAGGTTACATTTGTTTTTGGAATATACATAATGTTACATCCTGTTATTATCCATTTACTTCGATATTTATGTACTCTAAATTAAATATTAAACCATTTCAATAGATAATGAATTCTACACATGTTTGTTCTTCCAATCCTGAGGAACAATAGGTCTCTCAACTAGATTCTTCTTGTAGTTCATAAAAATGACCTTATATAGATGTTGGTTCTCCAAAACCTAAGGAACAATAGGTTTCTTAACCTGTTATTGGTCCTATTGCAGAGGTAAAAAGGCCATCTTCACATGTCAATTCAGTCTCTCGAGACGAAAATATTGAAAATGCTGATTCCAAGGAAGTGATAGGTGATGAAGGACCAGTTTTCGTGAAAAAATAGCATCACCTCAGATTCATGGTGTTAGAAAAAATTATTAAGGTGAAAGTCAAAGGCATCAAATATGAGGTTGGACAGAATGCACGGGGTCAGCATGTTAACCCAAACAAGTCCATGTTAAGTATTTATATTAGAATTATAACTTAGTAATGCATTCAGATATTCATGGTACCAAGTGGTTCATGGGATGAAGGCACTGATGTGGGAAGATATTATGGTCAAATTATGATATCATTTCTTTATTTTACATAAAAAATAAAATAATAAATCATTAACATACTCTTCATCATCCATTGTATAGGGAAATTATATTACTTGACTCCCAAAATAAGTATGGTATAATTCTTACTAAAAGGATTCGTAAAGTATTTTGAAAAAATATAAGAATACATCATCTTAATGATTATGAAGGGAAAATAAAATTGCACCCACCAGTTATCTATGAACATAGGATAACCCAAGAAGCGTGGGGAGAATTTATTGAACATTTTGAAGATGTGTCTTTTCATGTAAATTGTGGTCAGTAATACATTGTTTGATGATGCATTTATTCACCACATTGATTGATAATTTTTTATTTATGAAATAGAAAATGAGTGATGGAAACAAATAACGAGCAAAAAAACCAACATACCCCTACTGTAAAGTATGGATGGTGTCCTCTTCACTTGAAAAAAATGGGTACATATTTTAAATCAAGTGTAATAATTTTATGTGACATGAAAAAACACCATAATTATGTTCCTATATTTATATTCAGATTTAAGATATGAAATGAAAAACCACATCCATCCCACATTGTGTGCTATGGAAGGAGGCACGTAAAATAATGGCGTGATACTAATAGATGAAAACACATAAAAAGTGTGGGAAACATGTGTAAATATTACATAATAATTCTTTTTCATTAAATCACTATTAAATTAAAATGATCACTTATTTTTCTATATTTTATATCTGAAATTTTCACAAGAATTAGGAATACATGTTTCAGATGAACACAATATTCTGGTGGCCTTGATGTAGCTAGAACAGTGTGGTCATGTTAGAGGTGTGGGTTTTAGGGTGACGCTCGGAATATATTTTGAGAAAAATCAAGAGGATGAACAAAGTGAAATAATAAAATAAATGAGAGAAAGAATATACAACCTATTAAGAACAATTCTAATGGAATATAGAGATGATGAAACTTTAATGAACAAGAGGAAAATTAAAGAAGCAACTTAAGAACAACAACCACACAAAGATCCCTCACCACCCCCACCAACTATGAGGCTAGTTATTACACTCAAAGAAATGTCATAGAAGTTGTAATCAATGTTATAATAGTTGTTTCTGTGAAATGTGAATCATACAGAAAATGATAACATTCTTATATTGGTATTCTACAGGGTGATAATGGCTATTATTTATATCTATAAATACCTAACCAAATCCTTTTGGCATGGGATATGGTGTAAAATATTTGAAATGAATTTCTACATAACAAACCACATCCACCATGGCATGTGTGAGTTTTGATTAGTGTATCCCATGAGACAAATGTCGAGCTACCTATTCCAATTCATGAGGATGATAGTTATACAGTTGGAAAAACTGTTGGAAAATTCATTGCATGGCCATCACATCTTGTAAAAAACATACTGATCTGGGGGTATTCATTTCCATTTTACTTTTCAAGCTAAAAATTTGAAAAATAATGAAAATATATCTAAAATGTTGAATTTTATTATAGATGGACAAAGAGAAGAAGATGAATTAAAAAACCGCCTCAAACCCATCGAAAGGATTGAGAAACTGATCAAAAAGATCTACCAAAAACACCATTACCCCGCTCGTTCTATATCCACATTTACTTTATTCAAGGCTCATGTGTATAGAAAGTTAAAATATGGTTGTAACCACATAATTGAATTCAAATAAAAAATGTACATAGAGAAAGATCAAGACTTCACAGGGGTTAATAGTGCAACTAAAATCCTCAACTATTATTGGATGGGTGTCTCATTTGTAAATGTATACATGAGGTATTTCTCCATGATTTGATTTTCAAAAAGCAAATATAATATTTTAATTATGACTAAATACATTTCATATTTTTGGCAGGATTATATAAGAAAAAAAATTGAAGGGATTTTTCCATGACAAAAAGTCATGACTCATTAGTCATCACATCACCTCTACAGAACAAGAAAAAATTGGACCCAAAAAAGGATGAAATAGTGGAAGGTCTAATAAAATACTTTTGATGATAAATTTCGGGTTAAAAATTCTATTAATTACCAGTGATGTAGGGGTAATACTCTACCATTTAATCAGATCAAATTTATTTTCATTTCTGTCATCACTTATTCCTTTTTGTGTTTTTTGATATAATTGTATGCTCATTTCTAGTAAATTTGGATACACTAAAGAATTATCTCCTAGATTCAATTCATGGATATCCAAAAAAACCGTCCACACATAATAGAGTATTTAAAATTTTAATACACTGAATCCAACATTTTAGAACTAAACATCATGTTAAATAATTTATATTACCTTTTAAGTAGGATTAAGTTATGATAGTTTGGTGCATCAATATCATGAAAAACACTAAATGAAGCCAAGGACTAAGCCCAAGGAAGAAGAAAAGTTCTATGACTGGATAAGTATCAATGTATATATATTAAGATATCACTATCCAAAAACATACCAAAACAAATTACTTATTCTACTCAAAGATTTAGCAGTGTCTAGAACAAACAAATGTAAATGGTTATGGTTATTAAGTTTGTAAATTTATGATATAGATCATATTCCATGAAAAACTATCATCAATGAAGAGGTATTTTCAATGATAATTACTATTCCATTTAATATATTTGTTAATCCTTTTTGTATTTAAATTTTTGAAGCACTACTATGACTGTCAAAAAGACTCATATTTACAAGGTGATATAGATGTTCTCAGAAACGAATGGGAAACATAACTTATGGAAGAATGCACACAAATATAATTAATATGTGACTTCCATATAATTAGTTGATTTTTTTCATATTTTGGTATAATTTACTTATTTTTAATATTACTCACTTAATAATTTTTTTATACATGTGTATTCCTTTGTTCGAGTCGGGGAGTTTTGTTCAAATATTATCATGATTTTATCATCTAATTTTATGTTATGTTATTTATCATTTTTATCTAATTCATATTTATTTATTTTACATATTTTTTGGGAAGTCATATTTTCCTTTCAACTATCTCCAAAAAGCCATAAAAGAGAGAACATGTTGAATGAAAAGTATGAATTATTTGTATTCTAAAGCATAGTATGACATCCCAAAATATATATCATGAATATTTTCCTAAATAGTGTACTAATCAACTACATATCAATCTGACGCGCCTGAATTTGATACACAATGTGCTCATTTTGACTCAAAGTGCATTTTTGTAGTATATAATATTATTTGATCCATTAATATTCATGTCTATGGAACTACCATGATTTGATCCATGATCCATGATTATGATCTATGATATGCACAGTAGTGAAAAATATGTTTAACACGTCTATATTTTTCACATCGGTTATATATAACCGATGTGTAAAGCTGTAAAAATTGGTTTATCATGTTGGTTATAAAATAACCAACCTGATAAATCAACAAGAATTGGTTTTTTACATCAGTTATAAAATAAAATATTCCAAAAATAAAATGATTAGATTTATCACAGAGGTTATTTCATAACCTACGTGAAAGATCTAATCTGGGCGATTTATGATGTCGATTATTTTATAATAGACGTGGTAAATCAAATCTAGTCAATTTATCATACCAATTATAAAATAACTGATGTGATAAAATATTTTCTACATCAGTTATTAAATAAATAACGTTATATACATAAAAACTAGTTTAGCATGCCAGTTATTAAATAACTGATGTGATAAAGCTTTTAAATGATTTATCACGGCATGTATTCTGTCATTCTATTTTATTCGATCGGGAAACCTACAATTCATCTCTCTCACACAGAAAACCATGAAATGATTCTTCAAAGTTATACCCTACAATCTAGTTTTATCAATATCATTCATCATGTTTATAATCACCAGATCTATCAGGTTGATTCGCAACACTCAAGTAAGCCTCACACACCTCTGTTTCATTTTTTTCACGATTCCCTAAACATGTATTTTGAGATGTTATTTTTATATCATTGTTATTTCTATCATGGTAAGTTTCATAGTGTTCTTTTATACCATAATAAATTCTTTTCAGGTAAAATAAACCATGGTATTGATATCATGCAAGTTCTACGATTTTTGTTTTACCATGTCTGTTCTATCATGTGTGTGTGCCTGTACATTCATGTGTGTGGGGGTGGGGGTGTCTAGGGCGGTGTCAAGGGGTGAGGGATATCCAGGGATTGTGGGTTTTCCAAGGAGGTTTTGGTATCTAGGGGGCTTCTAAGGGGGTGGGGATGGTGTCCAGTGGTGTGAGGTGGATTTCCAAGTGGGTAGGTAGTGTCCAGGGGGGTGGTGTCCAGGGGTGAGGGGGTTGTCCAAGGGGGTAGGGGTGTCCAGGGGGTGGGGGTTATCCAGGGGGTGGGGGTGTCTAGGGGGTGGTGGGTTTTCCAATGGGGTGGGGGTCTCCATGGGGTGTCCAATGGGGTGGGGGTGGTGTCCAGGGGGGTGAGGGGGATATCCAAGTGGGTAGGTGTGTCCAGGGGTGGGGTGGTGTCCTTGGGGGTGTGGGGGCTATCCAAGGGGGTAGAGTGTGTCCTGGGGGTTGTGGTAGGTGTCTAGGGGTGATGGGTTGTCCAAGGGGATGGTGGTGTGTAGGGGGTGGGGTGTCCTGGGGTTGGGGGACGTCTAGTGGAATTGGGGGTTCTCCAGGGGTGGGGGATCCAGAGGTGTGGGGGTGTCCAAGGGTGGGGGTGTCTAGGGGGTGGGGGTTGTCCAAGGGGGTGGGGGTGTCTAGGGGTGTCCAAGGGGGTGGGGGTGGTGTCCAGGGGGTGAGGGGGTTTTCCAAGGGGGTATGGGTGTCCATGGGGTTGGGTGGTATATAAGGGTGAGGGGTTTTCCCAGGGGGTTCAGGTGTCCAGGGGGTGGGGGTGTCTAGGGGGGTGGGGATTTCCAGGGGGTGGGTTGTTTTCCAGGGTGTGGGGGGAGTCCAAGGGGGTGTCCAAGGGGTTTCCAAGGTGGTGGGGTGGTTTTTAGGGGGTGATGGGGATTTCCAAGGGGTTGGGGGTGTCCATGGCGTGGGGGTGGTGTCCTTAGGGTGAGGGGGTTGTCCAAGGGGGTAGGGGTGTCTAGGTGTGGGGGTGTCTAGGGGTGGGGTTGTCCAGGGGGATGGGGGTTGTCCAAGGGGGTTGGGAGTCTAAGGGGTGGGGTGTCCAAGGGGTGGGGGTTTCCCAAGGGTGTGGTGGTGTTTAGGGGGTGGGGGTGTCTAGGGGGTTGGGGGTTGTCCATGGGGTTGGGGGTGTCTTGGGGGTGGGGGATCTCTAATGGGGTTGGGGTTCCTAGGGGGTGGGGATGTCCAATGGGTGGGGGTGTCCAAGGAGATGGGTTGGTATCTAGGGGTGTGCGGGGAAGTCCACTGGGGTAGGGGTTTATATGGGTGGAGTTGATATCCAGGGGTGATGGGGTTGTCCAAGGGGGTATTGGGTGTTTAGGGGTGGGGTTGTCCGGGCTGTGGGGGTGTCCGGGCGGTGGGGGTTGTCCAGGGGTTTGGGGGGTTGTCCCAATGGTGTGTGAAACCGTTGGGATATTCTATCCCAAATTTTTCAGGGGATATTATAATGGATTTAAATCATTGGGATATGAATATGTTTCAGTAGTGAATGTATACTTATTTTAATATTTACACTTCATATTTATATTTTATAGAAGGGTGAATTTGGTATCCAGTTGCACCAGGATCTAATCTTTTTATACCTTAAGAAGAAATGATCCAAGATGAATTTATACTGTAATATTGTGATCTATATGAGATAGATGTAATCCTAAACTGATTTACATATAAATATAAAACTGTTATATCTAACTATATTTAATTCTATAAATCATTTTCATGAATATATTTTTCAAATAATCATATATTTGTTTTATATTCCAAAAATGTATTACATTCAAATTATGATATTTTCCATATAAATATAAACTATTCTTATCTTAACAAGATGTATAATTTTTATATTTGTTATAGTTAATATTGAGTCAATGTGGAATTATGGAACATCGAATGAGTAATGAATATGAGGAATGTTTTGACACATTTTTGGAATCTTCTAAATGAAATGTTCCACGCAGTGACATTTATTTCAATCCATTCCTGAAATTTTTGAATATGAATAAGTTGAAACGTAGAGTGATCAAAAATCATTTGATTTTTTGTGGTTTTAATCCAAGATACAGCCCTTGTATTTGGCATGGTGAAACTATAAAGAATGTAAGATATACTGATGATGATGATTTGCAAGATGGTAACTCTGATGGAATTAAAGAAATGGTTCGTGATATTGTAGCATAAAATATTGAGATAAAACTGGTAGTTTCACGTCTATATTCTGATGATGAAAAACGATTTTATCCAGGTTTTATGGATTTTACAGTTTTTTCGGCGGTGTTAAGATTGATTAACCTGAAGGTGAAACATGGATGGAGTGATAGAAATTTTACAGATCTTCTATAATTGTTGAAATAAATTATTCCAAAAGGCAATGATCTTCTAGATTAACATTATAAGGACAAGAAAATATTGTGCCTGATGGGATTGAGATACAGGAAAATACATTCATGTCTGAATGATTTTATGATATATATGAAGGAATATGAATTTTTATCAGTGTCTTAAATGTGGTACATCACAGAATAAGTTGAAAGAAAAATCAGAGGCTCATATAGAGTTTATAGAGATCCATGCCAAGGTATTTAGGTATCCTTCTATAATTCATAATTTGAAACATATGTTTGCTAATTCACATTATGCTAAAAGGTTATGATGTCAAGCTAATGAAAGGATATGTGATGGCAAAATACGTCATCCATTTGATTGTCCACAATGGAAGAAAATTTATGAGAAATATCCTACATTTGGAAATGTAAATCGAAATCTCTGACATGGTTTGTGCACAGATGGAATGAATCCATACCTAACCATTAGTAGCACACATAGTTCATGTCATATTTTATTTGTAAATTAAAACCTCTCTCCTGACGTTTTGTATGAATTGAAAATATTTCATGTTGAGCATAATGATCTCTGGTCTGAAAAAACTCGAAAATTATATTGATTTTTTATTTCCACCATTGATTGATTATTTGAATCTTTTATTGGAGGATGGTATTAGGGTGTATGATTCTTATTAAATGGAATATTTTCAAATTCATGTAGAGATTATGTTCACTATAATTGAGTTCCCAACATATGGAAATTTGTTTGAATATAGTGTTAACTGGCATAAAGCATGTCCAATTTGCAAACAACAGACTTCATATTGTAAATTTCATCGTGGGAGGTAAATAGTAAACATGGTTCATCAAACGTTTTGTTTGTGGATCACCCTTATAGAAGGATAAAAAAGTCATTCAATGGCTCACAGGAATTTGATATTTCTCCAAAACCTTCATCATTTGATGTGTATTTTGAGAGGGTGTGAAAATGTTATGTGACTTGGTTAAATACACATAAATATGGTAATGAAATACATATTTGGAAGAAAAGGTCAATATTTTTTGAGTTACCATATTAGAGATATCATGAAGTGAAAAATAATATTAATGTCATGCACATGGAGAAGAATTTCTATGAAAGTTTGATTGGAATATTGTTAGATATTAAAGGAATGAATAAAGATGGTTTGAAATAAAGATTAGACTTACTATCAATGGGAATACATTTGTAATTAGCTACCTCTCCTAAAATAAGAAAAAAAATTCTTCCTATATCTTGTCATACATTATCCAAGAGGGAGAAAATTAGATTTATTCAGTTTCTTCATGATATCAATGTGTCTCATGTTTATTCTTAAAATGTAAAAAAATTTGTCTCTTTGAATGATTTGATGTTGATAGGTATGAAATATCATGATTGTCACATCATTATGAAACAAATTCTACCAGTTTCATTACGTGGAATAATGTCCATTCATGTCAGAAATACTATAATGAAGTTGTGTTATTTTTTCAATTCAATTTGTAAAAAGGTGGTTGATGTGAATGATTTGAAAATTTTGGAAAAGGATGCAATTTATATACTTTTTCAATTGGAAATTTATTTTCCTCTATATTTTTTTGATATAATAGTGCATTTAACAGTTTATCTAGTTTGAGAAATATATATTTATGGACTTTTATATCTTTTTTGGATGTATCCTTTTTAAAGGTATATGAAAATATCGAAGGGGTTTATTAAGAATGTATAATGACCTGAAGCCTCCATTATTGAAAATTATATTTATAAGGAGGTTATGATGTTTTGTACGAGCTAGTTGTCTATGACGGAGCACATATATTCTCCTCTATCTCACCTTGAATGCATTAATAATGAGGGAATGAGGATTTGTGGCTTGAAATTCATATAATTAACAACTGAACAGATGAAGAAGGTGGAATTATACATCTTGAATAACATAGCTGATGCTAAACCATATATAACATTTCATATTAATGTGTTGAAACAATGTCATCCAATGAAGAAACAAATATGGATATTGAATGTGCATAATAAATTTTTCTTCCAGGGTTTAAAAAGACCTTACTTGGTAGATAAGATGTATCAGAGACAATAAGATGGTTAGTGGGTGGTCCATGTTTAAATATTATAACATGGTCTGGGTATGACATTAATGGATATACATTTCATATGAAAGATCAGGACAATAAATGTGAAGTTCAGAATAGTGGTGTATTGTTGTTTGCAGAAGCAATTCATTTTTCGAGTTCTAAAGTCAAAAACCCAATTTATGAATCAAGTGCATATTATAGAATCATTGAAGAAATATGAGATGTTTATTACTTTAAAATTTTTGTTCATGTTTTTAACTGAAAATGGTTTATCGATAACAACATTGTCAAACATAATGAATTGGGAATGACAGTTGTTAATATGAATAGATTAGAAGGCACAATAGATTATTTTATAATGAAAGCACATGCAAAATAGATTTTCTATGTAGTTGATCAATGAGATATGCAATGTTATGTTGTTTTACAAAGGAAAAAACAATATGTTGTCGAGGATCAACTTGATGAAGATGATGATTTATGTGAGATCCCTACTTCCATGGAAAGATTAGCAAAAAATAATGATGATCATATTGAAGACATGGTTTGTGTCATAAGGAACGATCATGACGATGGAATTTGGGAAAACAATCCATTTTTGTATTCTTAATATTAAAGGTAACATATTTTTATTTCATGTTTACATTTATTATTTTCATAAAATGTTAGATATTGTAATTTATTTATTTATTAAAATATGTATTAGAACAAATAAGTAGAAATTTTTGTTTATTTTTATTTTTTAGCTTTGTTTATCATGTTCACCATTACATAACTTGTATCTTTATTGATTTTTTTAATGAAAATTACTTTACCATGTTTACCATTTATACCATGTTTCCCATGTTTACCATGTTTACCATAGATTACAAAATTTTAACATTACATAACCTATATATTTATTGATTTTTTTGAATGAAAATTACACTACCATGTTTTCCATGTTTATCATATTTACCATTGTTTAACATGTTTACCATATTTACCATGTTTAATATTATATAACATAGTTTAGTTTTCCATTTTTTTACATTAGTATTATAATATTTGTATTTGTATATTTGTGAACTAATGTTTTCTTTTTTGATTTGATGGATAACTACATATCAATCAGTTAATCAACCACATGATTCTGGAGATGATCATCATGATCATACGTATGGGGAGGAACATTCACATGCTCCTCTTGATGTTCCCCAATATTCCGCATGTTCTCCCATAACAACAATGAAGAGTTCAAGAGTTGGTAAACTTGGCCGCACACATCTTCCAAAATTATCACTTTCCCATAGCTAGGACCAGACGATACTCGTTGAGTTTGATGAGAATGATATTACTAGAGGTCCAAATGCCAAAGATTTTATGATTTTTTATCAACTCAGTGTAAAAACAACGTAATAATTTTTTTTGATGATTGGAGAAATGTGGAAAAAAATATCATAGTTGTGGGAGACAATTTTGGTAAGATCTTTTGCTATTATTTGGATATTATTTAAATATTTCTAGTATAAAATGTTTTACATATTATTTATCAGATGACATTTGATATTCCTAACACTAGAGAAGTCAGGAGGATATTTTTATCAATGGATTCTTGGATATTGAGGGATTTTAAATCAAACCTCACATATGATTTCATTTTTGGTCATAGGAATCATGAAAATCCATTTCATATATATCCTTTAATAAATGTGGACACATGGAGACAATTTTTTTAAATTAGAATTAAAGATTCATTTTTGGTTAGGGAAATGCAAACTTTTATAGTATTTCTTATATAAATGATATTATTATTGTATTGTTAATGATTTCATATTCTTAATTTCCCACAAACAAGGATATCTCATCAGGATATCCAATCTTTAAATGTATACCCTCATAGTTTATCTCGGGGTGAGTATACATTTTTGGAAGAACAAATGATGGTGTAAAAATTAAAAAAAAACTAAGAGCTGAGTCATAAATATCTGGAGAGGTTTTCCCTCCATCCCCTCTATCTAAAGATGAAAAATGGAAGAGATCATGGATGGGAAAAAGGGGTAACATCTTTCAGAATAATCGAGAATCATAACTAAGAGTTTAGTAAGGTATTTATTTTATTCATTTAAGATAATAATATTCTTTATATAATTTGAATCATTATAGAAATGTTAAATTAATTAATACAAGATTCTCTTGAGGATAAGAGCTCATAACCAGTATCTATATCTACTAGGAGGAAATATATTTTATCTTCAACATTGGGAAATCCCAAACACAATGGTTATGTAATAGGATTTCTGATGAGTGTCTAGGTAAGAAAAGTGTTTCCATATTCATAAAATTATTCCATTGAGGGTGTTTATAAAAAAATAGAATCATTGGAGTATGGAGTTCGTAATAACAATGAGATGATGGAGGAGAATATTAGAGCGTCTGTACAGTCTATGTTTGCAGACATGTAGAGACAATTTTAGATTGCATCTCCAACTCCTCTACATCCCCCTATAGACCACATTATTTATCATCCACCTCTGTCAGAAGCTCCCACTCCCCCACCTCATCCTGCGGAACCCATTTTTTATCATACTCATCTAGAACATCTTCCTACTTATTGGGAGTTGTATGTTGATGATCCTCACCATAATATAATTTCATATGGACTGGTATATTGTATAGAAGATACAGTTCATCATCAACAGTTAGAGGTAGAGAACCAATGGGACATTGTATATGATATTATAGATAGATCATCTCATGTTCCATTTTCTATAGATGAGGAGATGACAGTTTGACATAGTATCAGTCACTTTTTAGTTTGGCCATCCAACCTTATGCGACTCATTACCATATAGGTATGACTGTTATATCTTTAATATTTTTTTTTCTGCAAAATTTGTTTTAACATTTGAAAAATAATATATTTTTCTATTTATTTTTAGTAATACATCAAAGGTAAATACATATTTTATATAAAACAAAAAATAAAAATTGATATGACATCAGATATAGATTCTATTATTCTTGACAGATTTTCATGATATTCAAATTTGTTTATAGATCATTTTTAGTTTTCAATGGATGATCAGGTTTTTGGAGGTGTAATAAATGTGTGGATTGTGAAAAATGATTTCATGTATCTTGTTACTCAAGATAAATTGGGAAACGATGTGGTGCATATTTTTTCCATGTATGTCTAAACACCTTTCCCCCTATTATATTTATTAAAAAATATATACATATGTCTTTTTTTTATTAGGTATAATTATAACAAGTCTTAGAAGAATGAGAGAACATAGTTATATGGATTCATGGACCTGTATATGATTTCCCCTAAAGTACATTCATTGGATGAGGATCAAAGAACACATTATATTGCCGATATATTTGAACAGAATATAATCACACATTGTTGGATGATGCATTTTTGTGAGAGTTATGAAATATATATCTTGAAAATTATTATTTATATTTTAATATAAAAAACCAATAACCGTAAATTTTATTTTACCTTAGTGAAAACTGGATGTTAGGTGTTTTTTTCATAGGAGAAAACACATAATTGGATATGCTCTGTCCATGGTGATGTGCAGGGATGTTTTAAGAAGATATTGGAAAAGAAAGTTTCAATTCATAAATAGGTATTTATATTATAAAATATTTTAAATTTATCCAATTAATATTATTTTATAATAGGGTAAGGGCATCCTTTAGAAAAAAATACAAAGAAAATGAGTTCCAAGATTAAATATGTAAAATTAAAGGCAAATATCCATTTATAATTTTTACTTTTTGATGTATTACATAAAAATGATACTTTGAATTGACACTCATTTAAATGAAATTTTCATGAAAAATAAGGCATCATTGAATGAAGATATTATATGTTAAGATTTATATATGAAATAATTATGACTGGAATAATAATGAACTTTTACTAGATTAGATTTTTTTATAAACATTTCCATAATATTTCATTTGATTTATTCATTATACATGTTAACTACATTCCTTTTAATTTGTAGCTATTTTATGACCCTCAACTCTATAGTTTACAAGAGTTCGAACACTTACAAGTGGAATAGTAAAATTAATTTACAGGTTTGATTGGATTTTAGTTTGTTTGTAGTGTAAAATTTAATTTTTAATATTATAATTATAATTGTGTATTTGGTAGTTGTTTTGGATAGATTTTTTTTAGTTGAAGTTGTATTTTTTGAATGTTAGATATGTGAATATTTAATTTTTATTAGGTTCATATTATTTTGGACTAGTTCTAATGTTTTTCTGTTATATATTATGATCTGGTTTTGGATTGATTTTGTTCTAGTTTCTGCTTTTTTCAGGTCTACATTGGCAGATCATAGTAATGGTATTGCAGTTTTATTAAAAAAATGGTTTTTACATCGGTTATTTTATAATTGACATAATAAATGAATGGTTATATTTTATTACATTGGTTATTACATAAAGAACATCGAATATCATTTTATACATCAGTTATTTAGGAAAAGACGTGAAAAAACCTTCAGAGGTTCGATTTATCACATAATTTATTTAATAACTGGCATGAAAAACTATATACCATGCCAGTTATTAAATATCCATCGTGATAAATCGTGCCTCTGGAGGGTTTTTCACATCGGTTATTTATGAACCGGCGTGAAAAACTATTCTGATTTATGCTTTTTACGTTAGTTTTAAAATAACCGACATAACAAAACAATATTTATTATGACCCTTTCAAAAATGACAGCTAAAAACTGATATATAAAAAATAACCGACAAAAACAACTTTTTTTTGCACTAGTGGAAATGTATGAATTTATAATGCAAATATCACCTTCTAACATATTTATTTTCATGTTATCCTTATATTATAATTGATATCTCCTTTTTTAAACTTAATGAACATCTATGATCACCATTTATTATGTTTCATATCATTAGGTTATTAAGAATGGTTTTAGAAATGTTATGTCTACGAAGGTTTCTAGTAAATATAAACATAATGAGAGACTCTTACGAACTAGTTCTTTATGTTTTCATATTTCCAAAATCATTAGTCCTAAACTATTTTGTAATGGATCATTGTGTTATGTAAGGAATATTAATCTACTAAGATGTGATATATATGTATGAAATATATGGTTCATTATAGTTGGTATTAGAGAAACTAACCTACTCAAAATTGTGGAAAAATAACAAGTGAATGATATCACTCATAGTGTGTTTTTTTATTGAAAATTGACATTACACTACTAGAAATACAGTCTTTCCCAATGGTTCTTAACTATTGGGAAAGGCTGCAGAACCATTGATATATGTTATACAAACGGTTCTGCAAACTATAGGGAAGTAAGACATTGGGAATTCTTTTCCCAATGGTTTACAGTGAACCATTAGGATAGGGTGGGGAAAAATTAACCTATCCCAACGGTTGTGCCAAATCGTTGGGATAGTTTTTCCCAATGGTTTGTCTCGAATCATTGGGAATTCCCAAGGACACTCCTCTTTCCCAAAGGATCATTAAACCATTGGTAAAAATATAATCATAGATGTTATGCCAAGGGTTTGAAACCGTTGGCATTGCCTATGTTGTGCAAATTGCCCAGCAGCCTGTAATTTGCATAGTAGCTTTGCAATTTGCATAGTAGGCCTCATTTTGTGCATTCCCTCTCATTTTCAATCCAATTATTGTACCTGTAATAAACTAACACAAACATATACAATTATTTTACCTGCAATAAACAACTAACACATACATATAGAGAACAAATTCATACTCATCTAACATATAATGCATCCTAGAACTATACACATCCATAATTAAATTAGAATTCATAACATAATTATAAACATACATAATTTATTTAGAATTCAATTTAAAATTTATATGACAATTATATGTGGAATCTGGAATTTAATTGATAATTTGATCGGATTTTTGTATACCATATATTTTTACCTGAAATGATGTCCATTTTAAACAAAATACATACACCTGAAGTGATACTGGCCACACCGTGCCTTGTATTGAGGCGAGGATAACTCATACACATCACAAATTACCCATCGATCATTTTCCTAAAGTATCAACATATTCCAAAAGTGTTTGATCAGTTTTTCGTATGCCAGCTGATGTTTTTCACTTAAAATGATGTCCTTTTGAAACAAAAGACAGACACTTTGAGTGGTGTCGGCCACACCACATCTCTGATTCAGGCGGGGATAATTCTTACATGTCACATATGACCCATGGATCATTGTGATAATGTATTAACACAATCATAATCTATTTTGTCAGTTTTCCATATGTACTTAAAATGATGTCCATTTTAAACAAAAGAGAGCCAATTAGAATGATCCCGACCACACTTTACCACATATAAAGTCGGGGTTGACTCATACACGTCACATATGACCCATGGATCGTTTTCCTAAAGCATCAACACATTTGTAAATCATTTGGTTAGTTTTTCGTATGTCATTTGTTGTTTTCAATTAAAATGATGTCCATTTTAAACAAAATATAGACACTATGAATTGTTTCAGCCACACTGGGTCTCAGATTGAAGTGGTTTTGACTCATACACATCACATATTACCCATGGATTGTTGTGATAGAGTATCTATACAATCATAATCCGTTTGGTCGGTTTTCGGTATGCAAGTTGTTGTTTTCACTTAAAATGAAGTCAATTTTAAATAAAAGAGAGACAATTTGAGGGGTTTCGGGCACACCGCAACTCGGATTGAGGCGAGGATGACTCATACACGTCCCATATGACATATGGTTCGTTCTACTAAAGTTTCAATGGATACTGAATTTGTTTGGTTGGTTTTCCATATGTACTTAAAATGTTGTCCCTTTTAAACAAAAAAAAGACACTTAGACTAATCTCGGCCACACCGCGACTCGGATTGAGCCCAGTTTGGCCCGTACATGTCACATATGACCCATGGATCATTTTGATATATTATCAACATATTCCGAATGCGTTTAGTCCGTTTTTCATATGCCAGTTGTTCTTTTCACTTGTAATATTGTCCCTTTTTAACAAAAGAGACACAATTTGAGTGGTGCCAGCCACACCGCATCTATGATTTAAACAGGGATGACTCTTACATGTCTCAAATTAACCATGAATCATTGTCCTAATTTATCAACACAATTTGAATGCGTTTTATCGGTTTTCTATATGCTAGTGGTTGTTTTTCATTAAAAATGATGTCCTATTGAAACAAAAGACACACACTTTGAGTGGTGCTGGCCACACCGCATCTCAGATTGAGGTGGGGTTGATTATTACACATCACATATGACCCATGGATCATTCTCCTAATGTTTCAATGGAAAACGAATGTGTCTGGTTGGTTTTCCGTATATAATTTAAATGTTTTCCATTTTAAACAAAAGAGAGCCACTTAAAGTGACCTCGGCCACACCGTGCCTCGGATTAAGGCTGGGATGATTCATACTCATCACATATGACCCATGGATAATTTTCCTAAATCATAAACACATTTGTAATTCGTTTGGTACGTTTTCCGTATGCCAGTGGTTCTTTTCACTTATAATCAGGTCCATTTTAAAAAAAGAGACATAGTTAGAGTGGTGACGGCCACACCGCATCTCGGATTTAGATGGTGTTCACTCATACACGTCACATATGACCCATGGATCATTGTGCTAAAGTATCGACACAATCTGAATGCGTTTGGTCTGTTTTCCATATGCCAGTTGATGTTTTTCCCTTAAAATGATGTCCTTTGGAAACAAAAGACAGACTCGTTGAGTGGTTCCTACCACACCACATCTCATATTGAGGTGGGGTAGATTCTTACACATCACATATAACCCATGGATCGTCTTCCTAATGTTTCAATGGACACCGAATGATTTTGTTCGGTTTTCCATATGTACTTAAACTTTTGTCCATTTTAAACAAAAGAGAGACACATAGACTAATCATGGACACACCGTGACTCGGATTGAGCCCGTGGTGGCCCGTACACGTCACATACGACCCATCGATCATTTTACTATAGTATCAAATGAATCATAATCTGTTGGGTCAATTTTCCATATGTACTTAAAATGTTGACCATTTTAAACAAAAGAGAGTCACTTAGAGTGATCTCGGCCACACCAATCCTCAAATTGAGGTGGTGTTGACTTGTACACGTCACATATGACCCAGGGATCGTTTTGATAAATTATCAACTGATTCCGAATGCGTTTGGTTGGTAATTCGTATGCCAGTTGTTCTTTTCACTTATAATCCTGTCCATTTTAAAATAAAGAGACACAGCTAGGGTGGTGCCGACCACACCACATCTCGGATTTAGATCGGGTTGACTCGTACACATCTCAAATGACCCATGGATCATTTTCATAAAGTATCAACACAATCCAAATGCGTTTGTTAGTTTTCTATATGCCAGTTGATGTTTTTCACTTCAAATGATGTCCTTCTGAAACAATAGACATACACTTTGAGTGGTGCCGGCCACACCGCTTCTCATAGTGAGGCGGGGTTGATTCGTACACATCACATATGACCCATGGATGGTTCTCCTAATGTTTCAATGGAAACCGAATTCGTTTGGTTGGTTTTCCATATGTACTTATAATGTTGTCCATTTTAAACAAAAGAGAGACACATAGACTGATCCCGGCCATATCGTGACTCGGATTGAGCCCGGGATGGCTCGTAGACGTCACATATGACCCATGTATCGTTGTGATAAATTATCGACATATTCTGAATGTGTTTTGTTGGTTTTCCGTATACCAGTTGTTCTCTTCAAATATAATCTTATTTATTTTAAACAATAGAGACATAGTTAGAGTGGTGTCAGCTACACCACACCTCTTATTGAGGCGGGGTTGACTCGTACACAGCATATATGACCCCTGGATTGTTTTGCAAAATTGTCGACACAATCCGAATGTGTTTGGTCAGTATTCAATATTCCTGTTGATGTTTTTCACTTAAAATGATGTCCTTTTGAAACAAAATATAGACAATTTGAGTGGTTCCAGCCACACTGCATCTCATATTGAGGCGGGGTTGATTTTTACACGTCACATATGACCCATGGATCATTATCCAAAAGTTTCAACAAAACCCGAATGTGTTTTCTCAGTTTTCCGTATGTACATAAAATGTTGTCTAATTTAAATAAAAGAGAGACACTTAGAATGATCCTGGACACACCGCGACTCATATTGAGCTCGGGTAGGCTTGTGCATGTCAAATATGACCCATGGATTGTTGTGATAAATTATCAATAGATTCCGAATGCGTTTGGTCAGTTTTCCGTATGCCAGTTGTTCTTTTCACTTATAATCAAGCCCATTTTAAACAAAAGAGACAAATTTAGAGTAGTGTCGGCCACACTATGTCTCGTATTGAGGATGGGTTGACTCATACATGTCACATATGACCCATTGATCATTTTTCTAACATATCAACACAATCCTAAGTCATTTGGCAGGATTTCCGTTTTCTAGATTATGTTTTTCACTTAAAACGATGTCCTTTTGAAACGAAAGACATACACTTTCAGTGGTTCCAGCCACACTGCATCTCAGATTGAGGCGGGGTTGATTCATACACGTCACATATGACTCATGGATTGTTATCCTAAGGTTTCAATGGAAACCGAATGCATTTGGTCAGTTTTCCAAACGTACTTAAAATGTTGTTCATTTTAAACAAAAGAGAGACACTTAGACTGATCCCGGCCACACCGTGACTCGGATTGAGCCCAGGTTGGCTCGTACACATCACATATTACCCATGGATCTTTGTGCTAATGTATCAACAGTATCAGAATCCGTTTGGCCGAATTTCCGTAGGCCCGTTGTTCTTTTAACTTATAATCTTATCCATTTTAAACAAAAGAGACACAATTAGAGTGGTGTCGGCTTCACCGCTACTTTTTTGAGGCGGGAGTGACTCATACACGTCACAAATGACCCATGGATCATTGTGCTAAAGTATCGACACATTCTGAATGCACTTGGTCAGTTTTTCGTATGCCAATTGATGTTTTTCACATAAAATGTTGTCCATTTTAAACAAAAGAGAGCCACTTAGACTGATCCCGGCCACACCATGACTCAGATTGAGCCCGAGTTGGCTCCTACACATCTCATATAACCCATGTATTGTTGTGATAAATTATCAATAGATTCCAAATGCATATGGTCAGTTTTCCATATGCCAGTTGTTTTTTCACTTATAATCCTATCCATTTTAAACAAAAGAGAGACACAATGATTGGTTGCGACCACACCGCGCCTCATATTGAGGTGGGGTTGACTATTACACGTCACAGATGACCCATGGATCGTTGTCCTAAATCATCAACACATTTCAAATGTGTTTTGTCAGATTTCTGTATGTACTTAAAATGTTGCTCAATTTACACAAAAGAGAGACAGTTAAACTGATCCCGGCCACATTATGACTCGGATTGAGCCCGGGTTGGCTCGTACACGTCACATATGACCCATGGATCATTGTGATAAATTATCAACAGAATCCGAATGTGTTTGGTCAGATTTCCATATGTCAATTGTTCGTTTCACTTATAATCATGTCCATTTTAAAAAAAGAGACACAGTTAGAGTGGTATGTTAATTGTTTATTAACATTATTCAAATACTCTATTTGACTATGGGTCTTTAAATTAATTTATTTATGAAAAATTTACATTTTAAATAAGAATATAAAAAAATTAATAGAAGATAAAACTTTTACTAAAAATCCTTGTGGAAATATTACGGTAAACATGATTTATGAGAATCGTCATGTATCTATTAGTGGAATAGTATTTACATAAAATCTTCTGGGAATTCATATAGAATATTTTGATATCATTATTTGTATGGATTATATTTTATTTTATCATGATATTAAACATTTCAGTGCTAACAATGTCATGCCCAATGACTTCATCCCTTTTTTAACATACCAAGAATCTATTATATTAATTAGATGTGTAAATGTGATTTACATTGATTATAATGATGAAAATAAATAAAATATATATTATATATTTTCTAGTAGTAAATGAAATCAAGGAGGGTGGGGGGGGTGTCCAGGGGGGCTGTTTGGGGGGCTGTCCAGGGGGCTATCTGGTGGGTGTCTGGGGGGCTGTCCGTGGACCAAGGATGAGGGTGGGGTGCTGTGTAGGGGGCTGCCCGGGGGGTGTTCGGGGGGTTGTCTGGGGTCCAAGGATGAGGGGGGGGGGGCTATCTGGGGGACTGTTCGGGGGGCTCTCCGGTGTCCATAGAGGAGGGTGGGGGGGGGGGGGCAGTCCGGGGGGCTGTCCTGGAGGGTGTCTGAGGGATGTTCGGGGGACCGTGGAGGATGTTGGGGGGGGCTGTCTGGGAGGCAGTCAGGGGGGCTGTCCGGGGTCTAGGGAGAAGGGTGTGGGGATATCTGGGGGGACCGGGGGCTATTCGGGGGGCTGTCAGGGGTCCAATGAGGATGGTGGGTGGTTGTCCAGGGTCCAGGAAGGAAGGGGGTTGTCCATGGAGTTCGCAAACACACAACCACTAAAAGACATCAACATCCATGAAAACATCCAATGTATAAAAATAACTCAACTACAATACTATACTACATGTCAGGATAAAACCAACAACTAGAATATATTTAACATCAAATCTCAGTAATGTTAGTCAAAAATGTAATGGATCAACTTGTCCCACATCACAATCCCCATCATCACCATCACCATCATCACCCTCGTCCACGTCCCAATCATCGTCATCTCCCACCTCGCCCACCTCCTCACCCTTACCCTCCGCCTCTCCCTCACCATCCACCTAGCCCTCCTCCTCCCCCTCCTCTTCTGCATCAGAATCCTCGCCATCATCATTTTCAGCATGGAAATCGTATTTACCACCACTAGAACTGCCACCTAGTGCTACATATATAGAATGTATCGACGACATATATTCAACAAAAGCTGGGCAGGCCTCTGGTGGAAATGGAGGACGTATAACTTCAATAAATTTCATAAATGCACTGTTTTCCCTAGTAGATTTTTCTGCCATCTCTGTGGCCCTTTTGTCAGCCTATTATTCATGTTCTCTAACTTTCTGCACCTCGGTGGCACTACAACTCATACCTGAGGAGGGCCAATACCTTGTCGGGGTTATCGTAGGTCGGTAGCGTACTCTGCCGGGATGCTACTCTCCCAAAACCTGATGTATGTGATTAGTTGGCCCAAAATTGTCTGGTTCTTGGGCATCGAGGGCCTCTAAAGCAGCCTGTTAAAAATAAAAATATATTATTATGTTACAAAAAAGATATTAAAATAAAAAATCAATAGATTAAAACTTAAAATCTGTTGTTGAGTCGCTTCATTTATGGAACATCCATCATTTTTCAGTTTACTCAATCAAAACTGTTTTTCTCGAGGCACACATCCTTCAATATTTTGTATTTTTCTCTACAATGACATTGAAAACTAAAGTTATATGAATACATTAGAAAACTGTTAAATAATTGAGGAAACAAAAGAAGCTGTAAGTCGTAAAGAAATCTTATAAACAATAGTCATACATGCTTCTTCTCATGATCAGGCATTGTAGTGCATCACAGTGTGTGGATGTATATTTTTTTTTTGCATCAATGTACTTTTTATTTTTTTCTGATGATTTCAAAATAAAATTCGAAAATGAACATAAATTATTAATTCTAAACATGAATGTTATTATTTAAATACCTCAAATGTAATTAATACCTTAAACTGGGTACACGTCCATTGAGTAATCATCTTACGATACTTCTCTATAAGACAATAATCCACCTCTAGTACTGCCTATAACTCAGTGACAACTCTAGAAACCCAGCCAATATACAATTCATGCATGTAGGCTCTCCAAATCTCGCCTAAATCCATTAGACGTTCTTGTCCTGCACCCTCACCATCGGGAAAATTAAATCGAAGATGATATAAAAATATTAATTCATATGAATACAAAATTAATTCATTTTATTAAATAGAATAGAATTTTTACCCATATCTATGCCCAAGCTCAATCCTTAACCTCATGTGGAAAATGTCTCAATGAAATCGAGCTGACGGGAATGATGTCAGATTATTTGGAAAGCATTGCCAAAAACACTGACATTGCTGCCCAGTTTTCTCAACCATTTGGTTGTCTTCGTTATAATCCACCATAACCTGTGTGTGGCGGTTCCACACCGAATGCATGCGTGTACGCCGCTTCCCGCACCTCTTGTCAGTAGATATATCTGTCATGAATGAGAAACAAATATTTTATCAAATCATTTTATAATGAAAATATATATGGCTATAAAAATTTGTTAGGGTTCTATAAATATACCTGCCCCATTCTGATCGCTGATCGCTGCTGGATCCACATAAACTGATGGAACACCCTGTGGTTGAACAAGAATCTAATACGATGGATTATTGAAGCACGGTGAGACAGAAGTAGAAGGAGAAAAAATATGGGACATCTGTCTGACCGGATTCTGACCGTGGAGTGGTAATCATCATGGGATGTGAAAATGTGGGCCAGAATATGCAGAAGGTAGCGAAAACGTGGAGGCCTAAATATCCCGTGTGTCCATATCGACACACCAGGATCAGAATGTGGGAAGGATGGCATTTCAGTGTGAGGGGAAAGGTCTATTCAAGTATGCGCAGCTGCTCGTCAACCTCTGGTACGAACCCTCCTCATACCACATGCCTGAGTACTAAGACCAGTACTAGGCTCCTCATCGAATAACTAATGACGTATAGGTGGATCCTACAAAAATGTTTACAAAAGAAATTAATCACATGAAATTATATATTCTTGAAATATATAAATTTGAAATAAAGTACTCACTATAGGCACTAATGATGGAATTTTCAACTCTGCCATTCCACGATTGTTCTCCATCATTTTTTTCCTTCGTCTCTCTTCAATTGGATGCATTTCCTGCTTTTGAAAACAAATATGTAATTAATTAGAAAAAGGAAACTAATATGTGACCCAAAAAACTAAATATACGAGGGAATATGGGGATTCATTGTTAATTTAGCTATGAATTGTTATAGAAGAGCTTGAATGGATTTAATAAATCATAAAAGTTGTAATGATCATCAAGTTAGAAATTTTGTTTTACTAGGTTTGAATATAGTTCAATTCCAAATTAGAAAATGCAATTCAAATAAAACTGCAACTAATAAACATTGAAAATTCACATATTGGTCAAGTTAGCTAAAACATATTTGTGATCAATACTAAATCAATTTGAATATTACCAGCCTTAACAACCCAAATCGAAGTAAACCAAAAGAATTGAGAACATGGATAAATGATTCTATATATTTTCAACAACAACATTAGGTTCACAATAATCTCTGAAAATAGAGGTATTGGAGTCATAATAATAAATAAATGGATTGGTTCCAATGGCACTAGGGACATTGTTAATTCCATCCTCACCATCATCAAAAATATTTCTTGGAATTACTTCAACTATGACACCAAATTCAGTTCAATTTTGGTCTTTGACATAAAAATCATGTTTACCCATTGATTTCAACACATATGGTTCTTTGGTAACAAGAGTGTGAGTCATATTAATTACCAAACAACTCCATAATAACACACATTTTCAAATCGAGGTCTACTATATGATGCATTTGCATAACAATCTGTTGTGGCAGTAACCATAACACCATAATGTTGTGTTCTCATGTTCTTTTCTCGTTCAGTGACAATAAATATGTACCCATTGATAACAATTGATTTACAGTCAAGAACCATGGTATTTGGACCAAAAGTCAAAGGTCTTATTTTCTCAGAGACAGAGTCAGCAGAAAAACTCAATACCTGCAATATAAAATACTATTAAACATAATAAAATATTGATATAATTATTTTAAACATTAATATTTTTACCTTCAATTTTAACCAAGAAGAAAACTCATTTCTATGCAATGTCTTTGTCCTTCTCAAATATAAAGAACGATGCATATTATTTATCATTGTATTATGTTCCCTTTAGAAAATTTTTTTTATTATTTTAACAGAAATATATGTAAGATATTCATAATCAATTTACTTACTTGATATAGTCATCAAATAAATCATACTTGAATAAAACTGTGCAATTTTCCAGCTCCCGATCTTCATGGGTTAATTTCTTCAATGTATATGATCAAAGAATTACTCCTATTTGAGGAAGTGATGAAAAACTAGGTTCAGTATTCTCATACTGTTCTTCTTCATTTCTCATTGGTCTGTTCTATCTTGTAGTATGATCAGACAAATACATCGGGCAGAAATCCATACATTCTTGAGCCATGTAACCGTTCATGATAGAACCTTTGGGATGATTTCTGTTTCGGGCATAAGAAATTAATGTGAACATATTTCATTCAGTTGGATACATATATAGAAAATAAACAAGTCCTCCGAGAATTTTTTTTGTGGGAACATGGACTGTCAAATGCATCATGCAAGTGAAAAATGATGGAGAAAATATTTTCTCCAACTCACACGAAATTAATGCGGCATTGTCAACATTTTTTGCAAGAATGACTTGGAAAACTTCTAAGAACAATGATCTCTAAACAAATGGCACAACCGAATAATAGTCACCCTTACATTGTGGGACAAAATATGACATATTGCTCTTGGATGAAAATCATGCAGTAGAATGTGATAATCATGAGTCATCCATGATTTTAGCTTCAACTCCCTTCTGTTGACCCGTTTAGATATGTTTCATGAATATCCATCAGGAACTCTAATAGTCTCTATTAATTATTGAAATTTCATTTTTTCTGTAGGAATCATCACATAAGAAGCACATGGAAGTTTCCATTTATTTTCATTGACACACATAGGATGCAATTCTGGTCTGATGCCCCAATCCACCAAGTCACACCGTAATCATAAATCATTTTTTGTATTCCCCTTGACATTTAGAAAAAACCGAAAGCATCATTTCACATATATTCTTTTCTATATGCATTATGTCTAAGCAATTAAGTAACAAATTGGTTGACAAATATTTGAAATAAAAAAAGATACCCCTCTTCCTCCAATTGTAACAGGTTTCAGTGGAATCATTCTTTCTCTTTCTAGAATTCATTTGACCCTTCCCGAACAAAAAACATAAATCATTTAATTCATTAAGCAAATTAGTTCCTTACATATGATGAGGTGGATCATCGGTCTCTATGGTATTATCAAATCTTCAATGATTCATTCTATATGGATGATCCATTGGAATGAATTGTCGTTGTCCCATAAAACATAAACTACAGTGATGTTTTAGTCTTCTGGATCGTGTATTCTTCATACAAACTGGACATGATAGTTTTCCCTTCGTTCTCCATCCTGACATCATTACATAAGCCGGAAAATCATTGATCGTCCACGTAAGCACAATACACATCTGAAATATGTCTTTAAAACATGAATCGTATGTTATCCCACCCACGTCCAAAAGAAGTTTAAACCAATTTATTAAAGGTTTCATGTATACATCAATATCATTTCCAGGATCAGGAGGACCATATATGAGTATACTCATGAAATTGAATGGTTTTTTCATACACAACCATGGGAGAAGATTATAAATGTGTATAAAAATGGCCATGTGGTGGGCGTAGTAAGAATCTGCCATTACAGATTAAAAATTTCGTATGAAAGACCCAACCTCACATTACGCACGTCAGCTACAAAATCAGGATATCAAGCAACCAATCTTTCCCATGCATATCCATCTACAGGTTGAACCAACTCATCATTAGTCTTCTTTCTCTCGGTATCATGCCATCTCATTTTTTGGATATGTCATCAGACATAAAATGATTCTGGAGGCTGAGGATCAATGGAAAGTGCCACATTACTTTTTGTGGAACGCGGGATGGTGTTCCATCAGATTTTGACTTCCAGCGGGATGTGACACATTTTATACAATCATTTCGTTCAATGGTTTCCTCGCAGAATAAACTGAAATCTTTCTGGAAAGCATGAATTTTTTTTTGGTGAAAATCCTAGTTCCTAAAATAACTTCCATGCCATATAGTGGTTTGAGGGAATATATGCATCATCTATAAGTAAATACTTCAAGAGGGTAAGAATGTAATCGATTGATGTATTAGAAATCCCATACATTGTTTTTCCATGAATCAATTGGATTAAAAATTCCAGCATTTTCATTTTATCGCATTGTCGATATACAGGATTCGGGGCAGCATCATTCAATATTTTTACCCTATCAATATCATCATTTTCATTAGATGCATCAGTTTTCCTCGTATCGAAGTCTACCTGAGTTGAAATCATTTATTTTTTATGATGACGAATAATTGGAAACTGATAATCTAACAAATTATCTATTCTAGTCCATTCATTTCGATCATAACTAATTTGAGATTTCGTTTTATCCTTATTGTGATACCATAAAAAGTAGTTTGCTTGAAAACCACTTTTGGTTATGTGGTAGATGACTTCTTCACAACTCATCCAAGGTCTACCAACACAATTGGAACATGTCCAGTGTATGATAAAATTATCTGAAGCATTGTGAAATGAAAAATCTATAATGCTCACCAAATTTTTTTGAAAATTCCTTGATATCTGATCAGTTTCATACATCCAACATCGGTTCATTCATTAAAAAGAATTTATATAAGTCATTTTGTCATAAAAAATTCAATAGGATTGAACGTTAATAGAAAATGCATTTAAGTAAAAAATAAAGGAAGAAAATAATCAAGGTTTTAACTACACATGTGAAAAAAAACATAGTAATGTGTTATTGAAAAAATGTAAAACCAAAAAGAACTTAATGTGTTTTCACATCAAAGCGTGCCTCATCCCATAACCATATTAGTAGGGTATCATGAACATGAATAACATCAACCTTGTGCCATCCTCCTACCCTAAATGACCCCAACCACATGACACATTTTATTATAGCCATATCACATCTCACCTCACCTAAAAACACTAGTGAAATCATTGTACATCTCACCTAAAGGCAAATGGGAAATCGCATCACATGTTTCCTAAAAACACATGGTCAATCACTTATGAAGGAGGAGTAGGGAATACATGGTATCTATCTAACCATATAACCGCCATCCTAGATATTAGAAAAAATAACCATAACTCAAATCCTTTGATCATTGGTATGGTTATCCAACTGTGGTTGGGAATGTGTAGAAATAACATAAAATACATGATATATAGATAGAAAAAAATACCCGACCAATGGGTTCACATTAACTACATAATCACACAATTCACTACTACCATACAACACATAAACCATCACAACCAAATTCACCACTATATGCAACACAGTACACCACCACCACACAAGACATATAGCATTTACCACTTTCATTTATAAGCCACTTCATTCACATTTACATTGTCCATTCATTTAATTTTAATTTAATTAAATCCATTTTACAGACATCCATTTCTATTCCATCTCATTTATTTACTATCTTGTTTTTTGTTTTAACCGCATAATTTATTCCATAGATAACTAGGAAAATACTTAAACCACTACACAACAACTCACCATCTCACAATAACCATCATTGCTATGTTACATCGGCCAACCATCTAACCAAAACAACAACATTTCACAATTAAAATATTGCACATCACAAACCACCGCACAACCAAAACCACCTAACCACATCATAAAACACAACCTCATCACAAAACACCTCCACATAGCACAACACCACCACACATCATCACTATCACACAACTTCAGATGTCACATACAATCCCACTAACCATCACATTACAACCCCACATATCACAAATCCCAACTGGTCACCTCAATCACCATACAACATCCTATAACATAATATGAAAGAGAATACAAAACCTCTCATAGATGCAACATACCCCAACTTCCACAATTTATTCAAGGTATTCTATTACATTACCCCTTTATTTAGCATAGACATTATAACTCAAATAATATTCCATGAGAAACTAATTAATTAACAAAATATTCGTTCATTTCCCTATTTTTCTGGGTGAAATCACATCAAAATTATTACTTAAAACTGAAATAATAGATAAATAACAATAAAATAAAGGTTGAATATGTGTATAAAGAATAAAATACCTGATTTGAGATGATTCATATGGATTTTCACCTATTCAGATGGGGGAGTTCGAAAGAGGAGCCGAGCACCAGATTGATTTTAGGATTCTGTCGCGACGGGGGGAAAGCAGCGACCCTATTGTCTTTGGGGAAAATATTTACCAACAGTTTTTAAAACCCATTGGGAATAGGGTGTTCAGGGTACCATTTCCCAAACTGTTCATCACAACCGTTGGCAAAGGGGTTCCCTTTCCCAATGGTTTTATGAAACAGTTGGGAAAGGTTAACTTGAACACCCCTTTTCCAACAGTTTTATGGAACATATGGCAAAGGCATAACCTTTCCAAATGGTTCTAGTGAACCGTTGGAAGGGGTTTCCTAGCCCCTATTTACCAACAGTTCATTAAAACTGTTTGTAATGAACGATGGGTAAAAACCAATTTCCAATTGTGTTACTTTTAGTAAAAAGAATAAGTGACATACTAAAAACTGAGTAAACACATTCAGATTGTTTTGATATTTTTGGAAAATAATTTTTGAGTCATTTGTGACATGTAAAAATTAACTACACCACAATATGATGTGGGTTGTGGCTGATATGACTTTATTTGTGTATTGTTATATTAAATTGAAATTAAATTAAAAAAAAGAAAATGTTACATACTGAAAACCAATAAAATTAATTTGTATTGTTTTGATACCTTAGGAAAACTATCCATGAGTCCTTTTTGATCTGTAGGAATCAAAAACACCTCAATTCGATTCACGATGTGAATAATATTACCAAAAGTGTTCATTATCAATTTAACATTGACATTTTAGTTCAAAATGTGTTACTCACTAAAAACCAAGAAAACACACTATGATTGTATTTATAATTTAGGAAAGTGATTCATAAGTAATTTTTGATGTGTATGAAGTAGTCTCACATCAAACTAATGAATGATGCGACCGGTAGGACTCAAACTGTATTCTTCCAGTTTGAAATGAAATTTTAGTAAAAAAATAACAGACATAGTGAAAATCACGGAAATATATTCTTATTGTTTTTTTAATCTAAAAAATTGTTCTATAATTAATTTTTGACATGTAGGAATCAGCCTCACCTCATTAAGATGCACGATCTGGCCAGTATAAGTAAAATTGTCTCTTTTTATTTAAAATGTACATCAATTTAAGATAAAACAATAAGGGCCATATTTTGAACCGAGAAAATGTATTTTTATAATTGACATTAATTTTTGTAAAAAGAACATTTTTAATATAAAAACTGATAAAACACATTCATATTATTTTGATACTTTAGTAAATGTATCCATGATTCATTTTTTATAGGTAAGACTCAATCATACCTCATTTCAATGCATGGTGTATCTGGTATAACTCAAAGTGCATATTTTTATTTAAAATTGACCTGAATTTAACAAAAAACAAAATGTGACCAACTGAACACAAAGAAAACACATTCAGATTATTTTTTTATTTTAAGAAAATGATCTATTATACATTTGTGACATATAGGAATCAGCCGCACCTCAATAAAACTTTCGCTATGGCTGGTATCACTCCATGTGTCTCTTTTTGTATAAAATTGACATTAATTTAAGAAAAAACAACATGTCACATACTAAAAACTTATAAAATTCACTCATATTGATTTTTATTTTAGGAAAACAATCTACTTGTGGTTTATGACGTGTATGGATCATTCAAACCACAATACGACATGTGGTGTGGCTGGTATAAGTCTATGTGACTGTTTTTATTTAAAATTGACATTAATTTAAATAAAAACAACATGTGACATACTCAAAACCAAAAAAAATGCATTCAGATTGTTTTTATGGTTTAAGAAATTGATCCATGGGTCATTTGTGATGTGTGAGAGCCCATTTATCCTCAATCTGATGCACCGAGTTACCGGTATGACCAAACGATTCTGTTATTCATTTAAAAGGGAAATTTTAGTTCAAAATTGGTCATTCACTGAAAACCAAGAAAACACTCTATGATTATCTTGATAATTTAGTACAGAAAATCATAAGTCATTCATTATGTGTATGAAGAAGTCTTAGGTAAAACCGACGCACGATAGGAACAGTGCGACTCAAAATATGTGTTTCTAGTCTAAAATGGTATTTTAGTAAAAAAACACAACGAACAAACTGAAAAATAAAATAAAGAATTTGTATTGTTTTGTTACTTTAATAAAATGATCCATCAGTAATTTTTGATAGTTATGAATCATCCGTACCCCAATATGACACATGGTGTGGCAGATATAACTCCAAATATTTCATTATTTAAAATTTACATTAATTTTAGTAAAAGAACAACTGACATACTTAAAACTGATAAAACACATTCTTATTGTTTTAATATTTTAGGAAAATGATCCATAACTCATTTATAACGTGTAAGAATCTACCCCACCTAAATAGGGCACACAGCATGATTAGTATAACTCTAAATGTGTCATTTTTATTAAATGGTGACATTTTATTATTGTTTTATTTCAGATTAATATTTAATTTATTTCTTTATAGTGTTACTAAAATAATTTTTTTTTCTTAAATAGGTGGAATATTTTTCTCAGGTTAATATGATTTGTTCGACAACTAATACCATGGTAGGACATTATTGAGAGGGGATCACTATCATCAAAATATGAAATATTAATGTTTTAGATTGTTTCTAAATCCATTGTAAAAGTAATTTTATAAAACCTTATGTTTGAAATGTAAATATCATCTTTTTTTTCTATATATTGTGGGTAGGAATTTTTTTATTGACGATGTCAATCAAATATATATAGCTGGTTTGGTTATGGGTGTATAGTTTTAATTGCAGGTTAGATTTTGGGTGTGTTGTTATATAAAGAAAACACTGTATGTGGCTAGGCCTTTATCAGCACTCAAAAATCACTGATAAAGGGCCCAACTTCTCATCGTTGTGATTATCATCAATTTTTTATCCCTGTTAAAGGCCATTTTGCGCGTTTTAGAAGGCCATATGTGTAGTAGTTTTTACCACTTGTTCATCTTGTTTGGTTAACCCTTTAATTATATATCTATTTATTTATATAAATATATAGTTACCTTTATTCATATATTAATATATATTTATATTAATATATATTCATATATAAATATATATAAATATTAATATATATATACAGTTATATTTATATATTTATATTTACATCTATTTGTATAAATATATATTAAGTTATATTTTTTTATCCGTAAATTTATTTGTATATTAATATATATTTATAAGATAATTTTTAAATTTGTTTTTAAAATATGTTTTTGTGTGTGTAAAAATATATAAATAAATACAGATATACAACACACACACACATATATGTATATTATATGAGTATTTGTATGTATAATTATACATGTTTATATATATTTACATATATTATTTATTAATATGAATATTAATATGTTAGAATATATATATAATATATATCAGCTTGTTAATATAGACACACACTAATATATATATACACACACACACACACACACACACACTATATAGCTATATAAATATTCATATATTTGTGTTTTAAATAAAAAAAATATATTTTTTATTTATATAAAGATTATATATTGAGAAATATATTCTATATATAAATATGATTAATTATTTATTTATAAAATTAAAATATTTTGTGTGAATATATAAAAAATATGTATATATTGTTATGTATTTATTTATAAGTAAATGTACATTGTGAAAATGATAAAATTTGAAATTCATAATATCAATATGAATGTAATCCCTAAGAATAAATTCCATCCCCATAGAAAAAGGGCAAAAGGACCCTCTTAAATGAGGCTAAAATTCCATCGAATGTTAAAATATTTGGGTATTCTGACTAAAAACTCAGTTTTGGAGGCCTTTTGAGCATTTTTCTGGCCTATAAAAATGTGAAAGAGGGTTCTCAAATGGCACTAGTCCATAGAGCTCATTTTAGGATTCGATTTGACATTTAGTTTAGCTCAAACAATCAATCCAAAAAAAAGTTATTATCGTTTGAGGCTTCACTTAAATTTTCAACTTATTTTAGATATATTATTAATCTTATGATTTTTTTGTTTCTTAAAATTGTTATTAATTGATTATTACTTCATAATAATTAGAAAATTATTAATTAATAAGAGTTTTTTATATATTTTATAATATATTTCACTAAAAATCTGATATATTAGGTGTAAGTTTTATCTAAACATATCTAAAACATATTTAATATATATAGTTTTTATATATATCAATATATATATATATATATATATTTATATTTATATTAATATATATAATTTTTAATGATTTTTTTTGAAATATACCCTTTATGAGCACTATTAAAAAAAGCACAGATAAAGACCCCACTTTATTAGCACTTCTAAAAAAGCTCTCATAAATGGGTTTCCTTTAAAAGTGGTAAACAATCACTGATAAAAGAGTACTTTTAACAGCACATTTTTAGCACTGTTAAAAGTAACTTTTATCAGTTCTTTTTTTTGCTGATAAAGGTACCCCATTTATCAGTGTTTTTTTAGGGATGCAAAAGGTTGGAACTGCAAAAACCTATTTATATTGTAGTTTCTGCACCTAGGCTTCATTGGTAATTTTATCTTACTTGATATATGATACTTTCAAGAGGCTACCATCTTATAGTTAATAGAATTGGGGCTGGCATGATGTCACACATAGAGTTGAGAGTCTTACATTTAGAATACATCATCAAAAATTAGTAAATAATATTATTTAATATAATAAGTATACGATACATTCATATTGTTTTTGGTCTATACATCTATTACATAGTCTGATGTGAACAAGAGGATTTACAATGATAGTATTATGGGAATTATTTCTGGTGAGAGATAGTAACCGACTATGGTTAGTAATTTTTTTATGTTTTTTATCTTAATATAATTTAATTTTTTTATTATTTTATTTATATTTTTATAAATATATGAGATATATTAGAAAAATGTTTTTCATATGTATGGGAGTTAGGTTAATACTGATTGTGGGGACAAACCCTCGTGCGGGAATGTTTTGATGAGACAAATTTGTCGTTTGTAGTGAAAAGTTGTATTTAGAAAGGCATGGTGATTGACACTGGTTTACGATCAACTCTGACTAGGTACTATGGAATTTAAGTGATTTCATAATTTATCACAAAATTTAGTTTGTATGTGATCATAATATTTCACAACTGTAGAGTACGACTCAAGGCATTGAGCTTGGGATGAAAATGTTCAGAGATTATTTATAGAGCAGGAAGAGTAGAGACAACATCAGGTGTAGCAACATCAGTAGCAGCATCAACAACATGATCAGATGATGGACTATATGGGGTGACATACACTTAGTTTAGGTATGGATTTACCTCCATCTAATGGAGTTTACCCCACACCCTCTTAGTGACAATATTATTATGTTCTTTCTTGTGAACTTTTTTTATATTATAAATGTTTATATTTTATAGTAATTTTTTGTTTTTGTTATTTTATTTTTTACTTAAATGTATTTTTAGAATAATTTGTAAACCCCTATATTAAGTAAATTATTATCCCTTTTATGTTTTATCGAGATAGAACCCATTACATGACTTAATCCCCAAACACAACATGCCCCAAATAAAGACAAGGAAATTATTAATGGTAGAAAATCTAATTAGCTAAACGTAAAATGCATATAGCCTGAAATACTATTGTAGAGAAAACAATAATTATGATTTGATTGAAAAAACCCAAGGTATCCATCCATCCATTTTACAGATGACCCAGACACCCAAACCATAGCATTATTTGGGAACTATTGGGAAGATCATCAGGGTGGACAGATATTCTAATAATGTCAGCGAACTGCATGGAAAATCACCAAACCCTACTAAAGTGGGATTTTCCCCTAATGTTATCGACCCCTTCCTCGAGTAAGGTTTGACCCTCATTGTTATCCCTCACCCTCACACCTGGGTTTGAGTCTTTCCTTCGGTCTCCATGATGAGTAGAGGACATCCTTTTCCACTATCCCATGGTCTTTCCTAACAACCCCCACCATCGATTAATAGCTTAGATCTAACCATTTAATCCTATCTTTAGCTTAATTTAATTATTATCTATATTTATTTGAAATGAATATATATTGTGATTTTTTTGAAACTTTATAACAATGTTCCATAAGTCATTTTTGATCTATAGGAATCATACCAACTTCTATCTTATGCATGGGGTGATTGTTATGACTTCACTACTGTTGATATGACATTTAACAGCAAGCAAAATGGTAATTTACTATGTTCAAAAGTGATATTATCTTTGGCGCTATTTAAATGAGTCCCTTTTATCAATGTTAAAAAAATCACTAATAAAGGCCCTTTTGACATCATTGAAAAAAAGTGTCCTTTATCAAAGCTCAAAAATTGATAATAAAAGGGACCATCATTGATGATTTTTTAGCGATGATAAAAGTCACAAATAATTTTAAAAAATTCTCCAAATTGAATAGTGGGACCATCCCCCTTTTATCTATGCTCGACCCTCCTTTTAGCATTGATAGTATATCCTCCCTATCCCATTAACAGTTCTAGGAGTCCCCCCACATTTTAACAGCACTAGGGAGATGCATCACCCACCCGCATGCACCCCTATCTCTGCTGGGTTTCAAATCTAAGACATCCCTCATAATCTCACTCCTTTTCAACTCCCCTATATAATTTTCTTATGTATTTTATGATATATCTATATATTTATATTTATTCCGTTTTATTTTATTTTATTATCCTTGTATTTATAGATAGATATATATTAATTTATTTAAGTACATGTATCAAATATATATTTCGTGTGTGTATGTGTGTTTATAAATACATACATATATATATATATATGTTCATCTATAATTATAATTATAAACATTTATATTTATTCACATATATTATATATTAATATTCATATACACATATTAGAATATATAGAAACATATATATCAATTTTTCAGTGCACAAAAAAATATATTTTTATATTAAAACATTATATATACAGTAATTGTATATGTATATAAATATTAATACATTTTTATTTTAAATAAAGTGGATATTATTTTTATTTAGATGTGGTTTATATATTTAGGAATATAATTGAAATATAAATATGTTTACATATATATTTATAAAATTAATTTTTTATCTGTGAATATATATGAAATATTCATATATTTTTATATATTTGATTGTAAATAAAACGACATTATGAAAAATGATAATTTTACAAAAAATTAATATCAATATTTTTTCTAATAAAGAAAGGATATATTATTGATCAATTGAACTATACAATAAAATCCAATCAATAAAATGATCAACCCAAAAATGGTTATCCCAAGACTTCCTATAGCTCGCCAGCCGGTGGGCATCAAGATTAACCCCACCCGAGATGAAGGAGAATTTTCATATTGAGAATGAATTAGAATGATACCATATTTTCCTTAGAACAATATGAAAGATGAATTCTCTCCTTTGTTTGACAAATCATTAATTGATTCAAGACAATCAGACTCGAAAAACACTTAATTCCATCCTTTAGCATAGGAAAGGAGGATCCATTAAAGAATTAATGATGCTTCCAAGAAAACCGGGATCCAACATCCATGGAAAACCATGAGCCGAGCAACAATCACCTGTACATTATGTTGTCGGGCAATGAGCTGCACCCCAATTCGAGACACTATCAAGACAACCACATCTGTTTTGATTTAATTGAATCATTCAGGAGGGGGAAGCCAGTATGTTTGAGTTTTCTATGATTAGAGCACTGATGGCCACTCCTTGTTCGATATAAACCAGTTATTACATTCATAGCCCTTTCCACCCAAATTCGATCAAGTGAGGACTTATCTTCAAAAAACCATCAGTCTTTTGAGACCAAACAAGTCAAAGAAAATGTACACACTAACCCCACAACCTTTGGTTCCAAAGAAGAAACCCAATCATTGAAAACATGGGCCAAGTCCAAATATGGGAATAGGGAATCCTTACACCCTGGGGACCATTCATTCCACACTCCCGCCACTCCCAAGAAGAGAATAATAGTATGAAAAGGAGTTTTAATCTCTAGAAATCATAGGGGAACACATAATCCTCCCACATGTTTCATAGAGTAAGAATGTTTCACATCAGTAGGACACTGTATAAAACCTACAACCATAAAAACATGAATTGGGAGGGTGGAGAGTGCCCAAATATTCCTCCACCGATCGTCTGGATGAACATGAGTAGACCCGTACAACAAATTGATGTACCCCGACCTAAAACTGTACTTCCTAGAAGCATCCCCAAACCTGCAGATTTGGTCACCACCCACTCCAAATGTAATCAGGACGCTAATGATAAGCCATCGATATGTTTGATTGAACCAACCACAAACTCTATCCTAATCTCACTCTTCTAAATAATCATCAATGAGGTCGTGAACGTTTGCATATTTGAACCCCAGAATGACAGGCGAAGAGACTCTAATGTTGACCCCCTTGAACAACCATCGGAATCCCCATAAATTCAGCTTATTCCCATCTGTAGTCCTCCAAACACTGCCACAGTTGATCAAAAGTATATAACCACAGAAGATTCTATGAATAAATATAGTATTGGGTCCAATAGAAGCGTGTAGGAAGTCAGACTTTGGGAAATACATTGCTCGATAGACCGTACTGAAAAGGGAATTATTTCAGGACATGAGACGCCACCCTTGTTCTTCCCCAAGAGAATAATTGAACCATTGATGTTTATTAATCCTAAGGTCCCCACATGACTTTGAAACAAACTCTTTATCCCACATGATCTAGTGGGTGTTTTTTTTCATTAGAAAAACCCCACCATATGTTTTCGATCCGAGAATGAATCTAATCAACATGGGTAACTAGGAACTTGAAAAAGGAAATAGCGTATGAGGGGAAAAATTGGGACACATATTTAACTAGTACTTCATTCCCCACATTGGACATTTTTCTACAAGACCTAACACCGATCAAATTATCAAAATTTTCCCTGATTGACACGAAACATGTTTCTTTGATCTTCTGATAGATGTTTGGAGCCCCTGGTATTTCTAATGTTTATTGACCATTAGAAACATGCATAATATCTGATTATCTTGTTGCATCATCATTGGAACACCTTTGTTGAAGGATAGTTCAAATTTAGAGGCATCAATCTATTTCCTAGAATCCTTCTCAAAAGGGATGAAAATCTTCATGATTGGGTAACACTCAAAAGTAGTAGCCTGAGCAGATAGAATGAAATCGTCTGAAAAGAAAAGATGAGAAACATTGTAACATACCTTGGATCCATGAATAGCACCATTCTCCATCACCTTTAAAAGTATATGAGAAAAAACATTATCTACAAGAATGAAATTATAGGGATAGATTAGTTCCCCTTATCCAAAACTTCTCGAGGGTGTGAAACTAGACAACTAACCCCCATTGATGTTGATTATATATGAAACTGAAGTAACATAGTTCATAATGTTAAGCATCCATTTATCTCTAAACCCTAGTTTTGATAGTACAAGATCGAGAAAAGGACATTCGGCTATGTCATAGTTATTCATAATATCTAGTTTCAAGGCTATGACTCATTTTTCTATGGAGAGGGTCATCATGCAGTGGGATATCTCATAGGAAATGGATGCATTATCATTAATGGTCCTCCATGTGACAAAATAACTCTTATCTTAAAACCCTAGAAGAGGGAGATAAACTATCATCTTAGACACCAAAATCATAGTGTAAATTTTGTGAATAACATTGCAGAGGATGATTTGATGGAACTCCATAATCTTCTGGTGAAATTTAGATTTTGGTTTGAGGGTAATAACAGTCTCATTAATATTTTCAAAGTAATTAATACCTTCCTAGAAATCCTTCATCTTCTTGATCATGTCCATAACAAAAATGTGCCAAAACCATTGACGAAAATAGCATGAACCCTGTCATGACCAAAAAAATCATAGAATGAAAATGGTGAAGATCCCTTCACATATCTTCATCAGAACTGACCCTCTCTAGATAACAGTTCGTATCATTAGAAAAAAATTATTGGGATGTAGCTAGTGAGACTAAGAGGGATGTCATGTAGACTGCCTTGATAATATTTCCAAATAATTCCAGAATAATTCATTGAATTTTAACAGCATCCTGCATCACTCTACCATGCAAATCATCAAGGTGGGAGATGTGGGTTTTTCTCCTTCTCTTTGTATCTATTGGGTGGAAGAAAGTAGTGTTATGATCACCATAGTTAATGATATATTATCTTACCTAGATGAACGAGTATATTTATTTTTCCATAATCACATCATTCAAATACCTCTCATGGTTTGAGATATCCGTAATCATAGAGTCCGAAAAATTCTGTGCATAGTGAAATTTTAACAACCGTTCTGCCCTATTAATTTGTTTGTCTATGGGCCTAAACCTAGTGGAACTCTAATTCTTCATCCTGATACTATCGTTCTAGGATTGAGAGATAAAGCATTATTTCAGACCCCCCCACCAAATAGCATGAATGGCCTCCTCACAACTCCCATCGTAAAACCATAGACTCTAAAACCTAATCAAACACCCACCTCTACACTGATTCCTTTGGGGGTATGTTGAAAGAAGGATCAGAGAGTGGTCAGAGGAAACTGGGGCCAAGTGTTCAATAGAGTATGCACAGAAGATAGATTTCTAGTCATCTGTCCCAAAAAATATTTTCCAGTCTTTTAGTGATGCATCCCTCTATTGAGGTACCCATTTTCCAAGTGAAAGCAGAGAATGAAAATCCTAGATCATGGAGGAAGTTCAAAAGTTGGGATTTCTTAAAATCCTTTATTGTTTCACCAACCCTTAAGAGGACACTTGATTTTTTCCAATATGACAAAAATATCATTGAAATCACCCCTAATGAGGAGAGAACCATAAAAGTACTCACAAATCCTATATTACATGTTCCCTGGTTTTCCTTTATCATGAATGGAAGGCCACCCATAGAACTCAATGAATAACCAAGAAGGGGAACTCGGGGCATCAAACATGATAGCAATGTGGTTACTTGAGTATTTTGAGATTTTAATACCAAAAACCTTCCTTCAATATAAGACAATGACACACTACATGACCCTACCTCCCAACACAAATCACTTTCTTAAAAAAGGAAAAAAGAACCACGCAAACGAGGCTGAATGTCCATTGACTGTTAAAAACTTGGGATACACCAACTAAAAACTAAGTTTTAATGGTCTTATAAGAAATTTTGGGCCTTGGAAAATGTAATAGGGGAACCCACTCTATCATTAGTGCGTAGATATTGTCTCAAGAATTGATATGATATATGGCAGAGCTCAAATGGACACTCAAATCAATACTTCTAACCTTTTGAAATTCGAGTTACATATTCAATTTATTTTAGATGTTTTATTAATTTTTTTATTTTTTATTTCTTAAATTTTTTAAGAAATGACTATTACTCAATAATAATTTGAAATTTATTAATTAATAATAGTTTTTGAATTATTTTATAATCCATTTTTATTAAATATCTTATATTTTAAGTGTAAATGTCTAGTTAGCCTTATCTAAAATATATTATATTTTTTATGAAATATGATATATTTTTTGTAATATATCATTTATCAATGCTAGTAAATTAATATTTATAAATCCCCCTTTATTAACGCTACTAAAAAAGTGCTGGTAAATGGAGTCCCTTTTATAGTGCTAAAAAAATGGTGATAAAGGGGTACCTTTGTTAGTGAAAAAAAACACTGATAAAGGGGAACTTTTAACATCATTTTATAGAACTATTAAAATCTACTTTTATCAGTGGTTTATTAATGTGGATATAGGTACCCGTTTATCAAGGCATTTTTTAGCATTGTTAAAGGGTCGCACGTCATAAATTTTCTTCTCTGGTAGTGATCCATGTGTATCCTTTTATTTAAAATTGAAATATTAAAAATATATTATTTTATATTTATGTTCAATTGATTTCTTTATATTATTATATATATAATAATTGTTTTATTATATAAGTGAATTATTTTTCTTGGGTTTGGGTGGTTTGTTTGGAAACTGATACAATGATTTGTTTTTTTTTGAAAGGGGGTCGTAGGTGCCAAAGAAAATTAAACATTGGTCTTTTAAATGTTTGTGGATAGTAAATGCAAGTTTAATTATACAAAATATTGTTTTAAATATATTTAATATGATTCTTTAGTATTTGCAATGTATATTTTATATCAATTAAATTACTAATTTTCATGTTGGTTCATTTTCATACAGGTGTAATTGGTGTAGTGTATTGTTATTCAAACAACACGTTGTAGCAGTAGGGAATTTATCAACTTTAATGAAAACAATGATAAATGGGTTCTCATTTTAATGATGTTGACAACAACAGTGTTTTCTAGCGCTGTTAAATCTCTTTTCATGGTGAAAAAAGGTATAGTTTTTGTTGTGGAAATTCAATTTTTTTGTAGTGAAAATGATATCTATTTGTAGACATAAAATGAAAAGGACTTGAAAAAATTGTGGTCATAAATCCAATGAGTATGTGTTGCGTCGCTAGATGAGGAAGTAGGTAAATTCAGGATATAATGGGATTACAACCAAATATCACCATGGATTTCATAAAGGTGTGATGATCAGTTTTTTTAAAAAATAAAACATTATTTTTAAAATATTGAAAATTAAAATCATAATCCATATTCTCCATTAATAAATTAAATAGTAAAAAAATAAGTAAAAAAATATTTTTCATAAAGATATTTTAAACAAAATTTCTCTCGCAATTTAAAAAATATAATTTTTTTTAAAAAAATATAATAACTCATTTTTCATTAATGATATTCAAATAAAAAATTTAATATAAAGCATATATTAACTTCAAAAATATAATTTATTTTTTATTATTCTTAAAAATTAAATAAAAAACTCTATTTTATTTAAGAAAAATTAATAAAAAATCCCTTTTCCATATGAAATAATAAACAATTATATATTCCAAAATAAAAAATTATTTTATAAAAAAAATATTTGTCCCTTAGAAAATTTTAAAAAATATCTCAATTCTCATAATAAAAAATTAATTTAAAAATTTTTTATTTTAAAAAATATATATATACTCTTTTTATTATATATTTGGAAACTAAAAATTAATTTTATTCTTTTATATTAAGATAAATAAAAAATTAACCTGTTTCTAAATGATCTCATTTTAAATTTATAATACCAAAAAAAATCCACTTATCCTTTCAAAAAAAATTTAAATTTCAACTAAAATACTTAATGTAAAAAGGAAAACTTATTTATTTTACCTTTAAAATTACTTTAAAAGATTTATTATCTATTTATTTTTTTACAAAGGCTATTTTTTTTATTTTTTAATATTATTTTAAATTGATGTAGATTTTTTTATTTGGAATTTTTTTTATTTTACAGGAAGGAAATTTCATTTTTAAAGGAAAATAAAAACACATTAATTTTTAATTTAATGGTTGATATTATTTTTTTAATAAAAAATTATTTTTTTATTGTTTTTCAAAGGAAGTATTTTTTTATTTTCTAAAAACGTATTAATGGACTTTATTTTCAATTAATTTAATTTATTTTTAAATAATTGAGTTTTTTTAAATTTCTTAAAAGGAAATAATTGTGTTGATTATTTGATATGGGATAAGTCAAAATATTTTTACAAAACCATGTCCTGGAATGCATGAATGATGTTCATAGAATCCAAACTGCTAGTCTAAAAATAATCAATAAGTTATTGCATAAATATTTTAAAATTATTAATTTTGTTTAAAAATAATAATAGTTTGATTATTGATACTTATTTAAATTAATTTTTAAAGATTAAAGATGTCGTAGATTATATGAAATTAATATTTAGTTTTTGAAAGAATTTAAAAAAATTAAGTGGCCATTTTCTAACTAAAATGATGCTAAAAATAAAAATCTCACAAATAAATTGCATACATATATTAGTTTTAATTACAAGTTTAACGTAAAAATAATAACTAATGTCTATATCGATGTTTAGGAGGTTTCTCTATGTCACATATGCCAATATGAATACATATCTAAACCATAGGTCTTGGTGTGTTGGTGTGGCATCTTCATGCACAATTGTAGACCTATGTAAATGTTATTGGGACTTCTTAAACCCAGTCTAGGAGGCAAGGGATTACCTCATACATATATTTAACACACTGGATCCCTTCATAATCGATGTAGGATAACCCAATAATCTCCCTCTCATAACCACTAGGGCGATGGACAGAGAATATTTTTCCTTGATCAGGAAATTCAAATTGCTCAAATGCAACTATACAATAATCACAACTAAAATACATAGTTTTATCAGCAGTATAAAACCCATTATCAGTTCTATAAAGTCACTAATAGTCAAGGTGCTATTAAAATGGGGTGCCATTTATTAGTGCTGAAAAAAACACTGATAAATGCCTCTTTTATCAGTGCTAAAAAATATTTGATAATATTAAAAAAAATATTAAAACATTACGACATTTCATCATATATTAATATATATATATAGTTAGTTATATTTAAATATATATATATAATTATATATATATTTATTTGTTTTGTGATTTTCCATGGTGTTTTTTTTGATGAATTCATATCACAATTAACTCTCTACTGTGGAAATCCATCATATAAAACATGTCACAAAAGCCATTATTTTTATATTGAGATATAAATATTATAACATAGTGATATGAGCTATATAAATAAATATACCAATACATTATATATAAATTATATTTATATTTATATATTTGTATCATATAATATACTTTATAGTATACTTATATATTTATAATCATATGTTTGTGTTTACATGTATATATGTGTGTGTGATTATATATTATGAAATATATAAATAATATATCAAAATATTTTCAAATAAAAAGGATCTATTTTAAAATTAAACTTCATATTAAAAAAAGATTTTTTATTAACCTTAATTTTTTTATTTATATAATAAAAAATTAGCAAAATGAAATTAATCAATAAAAATATATAATAATTGGTTTTTTTGGGATTTTCAATGAAAATACCCACGCCAAAAAGAGAGCTGAAGACTTGATACCCCACACACCACCTATGTCTCTGCCTCAATTCCGCCACCTTTATGACTGAGATGATGAATTCCATTCGCAAATCATCCCTACCTCAACTGTGGTCCACCTCCTCCATGAAGGAATTACGCGACTGCACTCTTCCCAATGATGACCGCCTCACACGTCGTCACATTTACATCCAGGCTCATCTGCATTCTGCCTCTACCATGACCTCCCGGAGTGATAGTAATGTGCTCCGCCCCACACATCGGCACATCCACATCCCACCTCAAGGTTGGGTGATTTTTAATGAACATGTTAAACCTAATTATCAATGTCGTGCATTTTAATAATTCTGTTGAATTTTAATTTAATAATGTAGAATAGATGTTTAGAATATTTGACTCACATGTAACATTTCATGTCGATTTTAATTCAATAATCTAACATTTGAATCATATCATCCTTTATACAACATTTAATATATATATATATACATATATATATATATAGAATTCTCTCTATATATTTGTAATATTTGTAATTTTTATCTAACCACTCATAAATGGAAATATATTTTTGTAGATCATACCTCCCAATCTCCAATTGTACCTAGGGGTGGGCAAAGAGGTGGTTGATAGAACATTTATTTTTAAACCGAATAAAAATGTAAGGAAAATACTAGAATTAATATTGGTTAATAAAAAAATTATTTGGTTAATAACATATTTCCTATTGGTTTTTATTATTAATTTTAATAACTGAAAACTGATAAAATAACTGAATTTATAATTTTTTTATTTTGTCATTTATTAAATAGTTTAAATAACTTATGAGATAGATTATAACAAAAAACAATAAATGTTTTTTTATAAATTTATATTTTTTTTCAAATACATTTTTTTCAACATAAGGATTTATATATAATTTTGAGTTTTTTTACACAATTTTGGTAGATTTTTTTTATTCTAATGATTTTTTTAACATTAGTAGGTTTTCTCCAATGATAAACATTCCTATGAAGGTTTTCCCACCTGATAAGACAAATTTTTAGCTTAGTAGTAGTTCCTATAAAATAAAAAAAATTAATTTAAATGTTATATAATTCACATATGATTATTTATATTGTTAGTTACAATATATATTAATTATATTATCAGATATACTACTAATTTTACTATTATTGGTTATATTGTAAATTTAAAATTAGTTTTTATTTTTTATTTTTTATTTTTATTAATAATTATATTATAAATTATTAATTCCATTGTTAATTAATTATATCTATAAATTATATTGGCTATTACTAAATATACTAATGATATTATCAGTTCTTAATATTCTTAATTACTTAAATAATTGTTATTAATTATATCCTTAAAATAAAATGACACATTTATATTGAACACACAAATATTGAGACATACCAGTCACATCAAATTTTGGATTGACGTGTAGTCGATTCCAACACGTCATAAATGAGTTATATATCAATTACAAGAAAAGTGTCATTTTGCGGCAGTTATTTTTTGATTTGGAAGCGGTTCAAACTACTGCTAAAGTCAATATCTGTATATACATGTGGTGGTTCCTCCCATTCAATAACACAGATCCATGCATCATATGCATTTGGTTTTATCAGCACTAAGAAAAAAGCGCTAATAAAAGGGGGCTTTTATCAGCACTGGCTAAAAGCGATAATAAATCTACCCTTAATCCGCACTAATTTTTTTTGATAAATGTGTACCCTTTATCAATGCTTTTTTTATCACTGATAAATGAAGGTATTTATTGTTTTCAAAAATAAAATCCTCCAACCTATGATATCATCCAATTACAATGTAAATAATTTTTGAGGAAAAGATGAAAGCCATCAATTAGTTCCCCCGATGATTCCCAAAAGTAGCTAAAAAATGAGCCGCTCAATTTTCCTCTCTATTAATATAGGAAAAACAACTGGAAGAGAACAAAGGCACCAAATATCTGATGATGTCGATAATGGACCCACAGGATTTGAGGACACCTTCATAATCTTTCAGAACATGGATAATAACTTATCAATTAGATTCAACCACAACTTCCTTCCAACCAACAATCAAGATGAAATGCATACCCTTCCAAATATCCATAGCCTCTTCCATAGGATGATACCAACCCACAATGTTTTAGCAATGATGATCCAAAATAAGAGGGTCAACATGATCCTAGAGGACTACCCCAAGGCCATCAAAACCATCCCCATGGGTGGCTTCATAAGTATTAAGTTTGAGAACACCCATAGGGGGAATCATCTAACAAGAGGGGAAAGAACAGGTGAAGGTGGAAAAGCATCCTCAATATCTATCCACTGAGAGCCCTAGTTATGAATCATGTAAATTCAAACCCTATTATCTTTAAAAATGTCCTCAAAATGAAAGTGTTATGGAAAAACCATATAATCCATGAACAACTCTATTATTATCAAAGATAAAAGTTTTTAATAAAAAATAATATTGATTTACGTAAAATTATTATATTTATTTCCTAAAAAATTGTTTATTTTTATACATTTATTAAACAATTCATGTGTATGATTAATATATATTTTGTAATAATTAAAATATATATATAATGTTTAAAAAAATTATTTATAAGATTGTAATTAAATAAATAAATATTTAATTAATTATATAAATATAATTAATTTTCAAATAATAAATTTATTTTTTATATTTATCATATTTATAAATGTATATAAATATAATTTAAATATAAATATTTATAATTATAATTATAACTAAATAAATATATATTTAAATAAATATATGTTTCCAATGAATTGGGTCAATAAATATATTGATGTGTGATTATAATTGACGTACATATGTGTTATGTATTCATCATGATTGTTCATTTATACATTACAAAAGTTAAAACTCACACTGATAGTGTTTTAACATCATTTAATGGATAAGTGATATTAAAACAATGTTAGTTTGAGTTTTAACATCGCTTATGCAATAAGTGACGTCAAAATGTGGTTTTTAACATTAGTTATTAAATAACTCTTCATCCCCTCATATTGGATGATTTACTCCCCCTCAAGGTGATTTTAAAATTAATAATGATGCATCAATTCCTGGTGGTGGCTCTGTTGGCCTTGTGGCAGTTCTCTAGGACCATGGAAGCTCTATTTTCATGGGATATTATTCCTCAGAATTTTTTTTCTTGTATCCTCCGATAGTAGTGGCCATGACTATATAGAACGGTATGTAGTTCATTTAGTCTCTTAGCTCAATGGATATTGTGGTCGAATATGATTATCAATTTATTATTGATGCACTGGAGGAGGAAGAAGGTGGCCACTAGGCCATTGTGTCTATTATCAACATCATCATATCATTAGTGATTTTATTCTCTTCTGGCCATTTTTCCATTGTTAGGAGATAGGACAATGATGTGGCTCATTTTATAGCTATTTTTTTGAGTTATTGAGGGTCAAATTGTGGTGTAGCTAATTCATACACATCTCAAATAACTCATAGATCATTTTCGTACAATATAAAAACAATCCAAATGTGTTTTATTAGTTTTGAGTAGGTCAATTGTCCTTTTTACTAATTTTTTTTAAAAAAATTCAATAAAAAAGATGCACTTGTAGTCATACCAGTCACATTGTGCTTTATATTGAGGTGTGGAAGATTCCTATATGTCCCAAATGTTTCATGGACTTTTTTCCCTAAAGTATCAATACAATCTGAATTTTTTTCTCATTTTTAGTACACCACTTGTTCCTTTTTATTAAAATTTATGTCAATTTTAAATAAAATGACGTACATTGAGTTTTACCAGTCCCACCATGTGTCGGATTGAGGTTTGACTAAATTCAACACATCCAAAATGAATCATTGATTATTTTCATAATTTATTAAAACAATCCAAATAATTTTTCCTGGTTTTTAGTATGTCACTTGTCTTTTTTACTAAAATTTCATTTTAAAATAGAAACACACACTTTAACTCATAACGGTCACATCATTTGTTGGATTGACATAAGACCAATTCCTACACATCCCAAGTGTTTTATAAATTTATTTACTGAATTATCAAGAAAATAAGTCCATGTTTTCTCAAATTTTAATTAGTTACATATTTTGAAGTAAAATGTTTATTTTAAACTGATAATAGATACTTTGAGTAATACTACTCACACCATTTTTTGGATTGAGGTGAAACTGATTTTTAAAAACAATTTTATTTATTTTTTTGGGTTTTGAGTATGTTATTTGTATATTTTACTAAAATTAATGTCAATATTAAAAAAAAGACACACCTGAAGTCATATTGATCACATCGTATATCTAATTGAGGTGTGGTTGATTCCTACAAGTCCAAAAGTCTGAAAACAATCCTAACATCCAAGGAATACTCTAGTATAAGAAAAATATTATCATGTGAGTAATACTAAAAATAAATAAATTAAACATAAATATAAAATAATCCATTACTTATATATAATTCTTATCTTCATGCTATATTTGTACATTCTACGATCAGGTATGATGGCCATTTGTTTCTATGAAAATGTACAGAATATTATGAATATAATTTTATTCACTAATCATAAATGTATTGGAAAATAATAAATACACAGAGGATTAATATATATTTTAAATTAAGTACTAATTAACTTTAAAAATACCACTTTGGGGATCTGTGTTTTTTGATGGAATATGATCTCTCTCATAAATTTACTAACATAATAACAAAAATATTTTCCATTTTTTTGTTTCATACACTGTATAAAAATTATGGAATATATGTAATTTGTTTTGATATGCATTTGGATAGAGAAATATTATAACATATACCATGATAATTTTCCATTTATAGAACTTTTCAGGGTCCTTGTACGCAATACTTGTACTCATTCCATGATTTAGACTCTATTTACACACTCCACTATAATAATAGAATCCTAATTAAAACATTATATAAATTATATAATGCTATTTTTATTTATAAACTTTTGGATTTAGTGAATTAAAAATTGAAAAACATCACCATATATGGTAAGTTTGTTGAAAATCCATGCCGTGAATCCAGGAAATAAATATTTAGAGTATCTAAATTTATATTATTGAGCATCCAGTGTTTCTTAAAAAAAGAAAAATGAATAATTAATGAATGAAATGAAAAATATATTTTATATGATTAAATTGTATCTTTTTACCCCTGAATCATTGGTATTAAGAAGATTAATTCATCACCATGTTTTATTTCATACAATATTTCCAAGTTTACCACTATTTCATCCATTTGTTTGGATTCAATTCTTTTTTGTTTGTAGAGGTGACATAAGGACTAACAAGTCCTTTTTATAATGAAATCAATTAAATTTGTTTTGATATATATTCCTGCAAATAATATGAAATTTATTTAGTCATAATTAACACAGTATATCATCTTTTGCAAAATTAAATTAAAAAAACATAACTCATGTATACATTTACCACTGAGGCTCCAAGAAATTCAGAGTTGAGTATTTAATCTAAATTATTAGAAGAAATGTGGTCAGTAAATTCTTCTCCATATATTTCATTCTTCAAAATAAACTATGTGACTACTAACACTTTGTAACTTTATATCCTCATGAACCTTCAATGTTTGTAAATGTGGATATTCAATGGGCGGGGTTAATGTTATTTTGGAAGACATTTTTGATTGGTTGGTTGATCCTTTAGATGAGTTTGAGTTTACATATCATTTCAACCCCTTACCTTTGTCTGACTATAATATAATTTGCCAGCTCCGACATTTTTCATTAATTTTTAAAGGTTTAGGATGAAAAATAAATTATAAATAAATACATCTTTTCGAAATATTTTTTTACAAGATGTGGCGGCCATATGATGAATGTTTTAAATGCTTGGTCAACCTTATGAATATCTTCCTCATCAATTAGAATAGGTAGATCGGATCTTGGATCATGGGCTATTGTATTAGACACTCTCACAAGATATGTTGTATGTGTTCTATAATGTATCACATTATTTTTGATATTGAACATTGTATCCATCTATACCGGGAAATGGGTGGGTGTTGATATATATAAATCATAGTCATTATCACCCTATAGAATATCAGTATAGGAAAGGTATAACTATTCGTCTGATTCACATTTTATAGAAACAATTATAAGTAAATTTATTAACCTGTACATGTATCTCTTTAAGGGGAATAGCTCACCTCAAAGTTAGTCGGGGTGGGGCATGATATTCACATAATGTTTGTTCTTGGGTTATTTTTCTCTTTGATTTCCCCCATAGAAGTTTTTAGTGACTCTCTATTCCATTGTAATTGTTCTACAAGGGTAGATAATCTTTCTTACATTTGTTTCATTTCTTTATCTTTATCATCCTCTTGTTTTTTTAATCAAAATATATTTTAGGTGTCACCCCAAAACCCAAACCTCTGACTTGACCATATTATTCTATCCACTTCAAGGCCACTGATAGTAGGTGTTCATATGGTATTGGCATTGATGATTCCTGTGACTATGTCATATAGAAAATATAGGAAAATAATTAATCATTGTTATGTAATATAGATTTAAATAAACAAAAATAATTATATAAAACTTACACATATTTCCACCATTTTTATGTGTTTTAGTATTTTAGTATCCCATGTTTATTTACACATTCCTCTTTCTAGAAAGAAAATTGTGGGATGGAAGTAGATTTAGAATTGGATTAATTAATCTACATATAAATAAAGGAACATAATTATGTTTTTGTTTCATATCATATAAAAGTGTTACGGTAGATTTAAAATAAGTGCCATTTTTTCATGTGAAGCATACCCCATCCTTTCTTTACGATAAGGGTATGTTGGTTTTGTTGCCCGTACCTTATTTGTAGCACTCATTTGCTATCTTATAAATAAAAAATTTCCGATCAATGTGATGAAAATATGTATTTTAAAACAATATATTACTACACAAGGTGTACATGAAAAGACATAATTGCACGATGTCTAGTAAATTCATCTCATGCTTTATGGGTTCCCAAGTTTTCATACATAAGTGGTGGGTGCGTGTTTATTTTTCCTTCGGTATCGTAAAGATGATGACTCATTATAATTGAATGAAAATATCTGTGAAGTATTCCAACAAGAATTAATACACATTGTTTATGGGATTCACATACTATATATACACTCTTCTTGGGATGGTGAAGAGTAATTCAATGTTTCATTATTTTTTTTATTAAAACAAATAAATGATATTTTAATTTTATTGTAATATCTTACCTCATCAGTGTATTAAGCATGATCACAACACGGTTCCATGAATCTACATCAGTCAACATGGATTACTAATTGATTATTCCAATGTAACTGTTGATCAAGGAATTGTTGGGTTTAACATGTTGGGACCTTTCATTCTATACGACCTCATATTTTATGACATTGATTTTCACCTTAACGATTTTTTCTAACACCCTAAAACTATGGCATTAATATTTTTTCTTCTTCTCAGGTCCTTAATCACATACCATTTCCTTGGATTGAACACTGCCAATATGTTGTTTCTCTAGAGCGGTAGCATCATCATGTGAATATGTTCTTTTAACTTCTGCACTGGAAGAAGCAATAAGTTGAGAAACCTATTATTTTGTATGATTGGGATTACCAACACAGGTGTAAGGACATTGTTTCTTTGCATAGTGAGCACCAGTAGATTGAAAGACATGTTGTTACTTTGTATTGGGAGGACCAAAATGTTCAGAATTCATTATATATATAATTGGTTTGACATTTTATTTAGATTACATAAATACAACTGTGAATAAATAATAACATGCGGTAACACAATGTATATTACAAAAATTATATAACCTGGTTATTGAAATCTATTTTCTTAATAGTTTAAGAGATTTGACCCCTCTATAAACTATCCAAATCCTTTCCTAATGGTCTCCTCTGAAATTCAAAACACCATCTACATTTGGACCATTGTTAAATGATTGCGACATACCAATGAAAGTGTCACGCTCGATTAAATTTTCGTCTCCCCCTTCAGTTTTTTGGTTGATAACAAAACAATTGACCACTTTTAGTTTTTGGTATCTGGAAAATAAAATACTTGTACTACCTATGATTCAATTGTAAATGGTTCATCTTTGTACCCTTCCTTACTGAAATCAATTTTCAAGAATCCCAATTTATTTATTTTAACATCACTCTTGTTATCAACCCACTTGTATTGAAAATGTGGCACTTGTGATGTTGTATAATCCAACTCACATATTTTCTTGATGATTCCAATGTATTACATATTCACATAAAATGGATTTCATTCTATAGTACCAAAAACATGCATTGATTCAAACACAAGTGTAACTCTACTATTTTTCATGGTATTATCTTCAACATATCTATTTTTATATAATTTATAAACCTTAATTACATTACCATTGTAAGAAAATACATGCATAATTGGTCCTCTAGCTAACCAACTAATTTGTTCTGAAATTCAATCTGATTTTTTAATTGACTCGTTAATAATATAGTCCTGAAACCATTTTATAAATTTATTATTATGCATATTTTATTTCCATATTTCATCCCATGATGGATTAAAATGACTAATAATTTATTTTTGGGTTTCAACATATGTGGAAACCTCCCAACTATTATGAAAATTTTAATTGAGGTCCTGTTTCTAATCTACAATATTGATTTTGACAATTTCTCTTCCAGAAATTCCTTCACCCACAAGAATCCCAGTGTAATTAGATTTCGGTAAAATATTTATTTCTACACCAGATAGGTATTCGATATAGAATTCAATGGCTTTCTATGAAATATATTTCTCTCAAATAAAACCATCTGATAAAATTTGATTTTTGACATACCGTTTCAAAATATTCATATAACTTTCATTGGGGTACATTAATCTATAGTGTATAGCACCACATAGTATAATCACTATCACTAAGTGAACCATAACGTGAACCATTATATCAATGAATTATAGAAGAAATAAAATTTCCATTTTATATAATATGATGAAAATTACTCATTAAATAGCCATAAATTTGGCCAAATCTATAACTTTACCACATATAGCTTTGAATAAGAAATAAAAGATACTTAATGAATGAAGGAAATTCATGGAAAAAATGTAACGTAAAGCTATAGGAATTAGAATGTGCATCAAAATATGACAAACATGTGAATTAAGACCCTTAAACATTAAATTATTTATTTACATGAGATTATTGATATTTGATGAATACCCTTCTCTAACACTTACATCATTGATGATGTTTCAAAACTAATATATATTCTTCCCGTAAAGAGTGTAAGCAGCTGGAGGAAGAAAATTTTATTTTTCACGCTTCACACGCACCAACTCTTCTTATATTCCCATGTGATCTATGTCCATCCTAACCATAATATCATCCTTTATTTTTTCAGGTGCATTAAGGAATGAACTGATGGAACTATCACATACATTTTTTTCAACATGCCTAACATCATGATAATTCCTGACATACATAGAATTATAGTATGATAATTCAAAAAAAAACTATTCACTTTTTCCAATTGGTTTTAGTATGGATATTCAAAAAACTATTTACCAAAAGTAGTTTCCACATATTTTATTTTCTCAAACAATTGATCACCTCTTTGTGGAGACATTGTTGTATGATCTTCTGAACTTCCTTCAAATGATGTCATCGAAGATAGGTACATACCCTATCAGTGTACAAATCTATAATGTCCTAAATTCAAATTCTGCGATGAATGTTTCAACCTAATTAGATATGTAAATTATTCACAAACCAGTCACCCTTTAATTATTTTATTTCTATATTATAAAAAATTTCATTAACTAGGAAAGTCATTTATCATCCCATAACACATGTCTCTCAATGAGAAATATTAACTTGTTCAATCATCGTACAATGTAACAGCTATGTCATCTACACCTCAATATGATTTACAGTTTGGATGGTATAACTCAAAGTGTCTCTTTTGTATTTAAAAGTGACACTGATTTAAGTAAAAACAACATGTGACATATTCAGAACGGATAAAATTAATTTTTTTATTTTTTTTATTTTAGAAAAATGATCCATGGAACATTTTTTATGTGTATTATTTATCCACACTTCAATATGACCAACAGTGTGACTCGTATGACACCAACTATGACTTTTTATTTAAACATAACTTTAATTTATGTAAAAAAGAATGAGTGAAATACTTAAAACTAAGAAAACACATTCTTATTAATTTTATAGTTTAGGAAAATGATCAATGAGTCATTTGTGAAATGTAACTAAATATAATGCACAGTGTGGCTGTTATAACTCAAAGTGGATCTTTTAATTTAAAATAGTGATTAATTTAATTAAAATCAAGAAGTGGCAAACTAAAACCCAATAAAACACATTCGGATTGTTTTGATATTTTTTTAAAACAATATTGTAGTCATTTCTGACGTGTAGGGATAATCCTCACCTCAATAAAATGCATAGTGTGTCTAGTATCACTCAAAGTGTCGCTTTTTTATTTAAAATTGACATTAATGTAAATAAAAAACTGACATACTAAAAATGGAGAAAACACATTTGGATTATATTTATTTTTTAGGACAATGATCTATTAGTGATTTGAAATATGTATGGATCATCCAAACCTCAATATGATTCACGGTCTGGTCGGTATAACTCAATGTGACTATTTTTATTTAAAATTTACATTACATTAAGTACAAACAAAAACTGACATACTGAAAACTAAGAAAACACCTTTGTATTGTTTTTATACTTTACGAAAATGATCCATGAGTCATTTGTGACCTGTATAAGTCATCCCTAGCTCAATCCTATGCATGGTGTGACCAGTATGACTAAAAGTGTTTGTTATCAGTTAAAAATTGAAATTTTTGTTCAAAACATTTCACTCACTAGAAAACAGGAAAATAAACTCCAATTTTATTAATAACTTAGTATATCAATTCATAAGTCATTTTTGATGCGTATGAAGCTATCTCACATCAAACTGACGCACAATAGGACCTGTATGACTCAAAATGCATGTTTCTAGTTTTAAATGATAATTTAGTAAAAAAGAACAACAAACATACTAAAAAAAGAAAACTCAATCAAATTGTTTTGATACATTAAGAAAACAATCCATCAATAATTTTTGATAGGTAAGAATCTTCTGCACCTCAATACGATTCATGGTTTGGGCAGTATAACTCCTAATGTGTCATTATTTAAAATTAACATTAAATTTAGTAAAAGAAAAAGTGACATAATCAAAAATTGAGCCAACACATTCGGATTATATTTACATTTTAGGAAAACAATCCATAACTCATTTGTAACATGTAGGAATCAACCCCACCTCAATAAGAAGCATGGTATGACTAGTATAACTCCAAATGTTTTATACATATTAAATATTGATACTTTATTAACATGTAATTTCATATTAATGTTTAATTTATTTATTTATAGTATAACTATCATGATATTTGTCTTATTATATATGTGGAATATTTTTCTCATGTTGAGATGATTTGTTCAGTAACTGATACCATGGGAGTAAATTTATGAGAGGGTATCATGGGCGTCAAAATATGAGATATTAATATTTTAGAATGTTTGTTGGACATTTGTAAATGTAATTATATAACAAATATTGTTTAAAATATAAATATAATTTTATTTTTTCTATATACCATGGGTGGAAATTTTTATATTTATTATGTCAATTAAATGTATATAGAAGATTTTCATCTGATTATGCTATTAAATTTGTTGTTTTTTTCGTAGGTGTGTTGTTATATAAACAACACACCGTTGGAAACTATGCCTTTATTAGCACTAAAAGCACTGATGTGTCATCCCGTTTCTAGGTGCCACTCAACGGGTGCCCCGAATCCGGTTCTCCACGTGACCTCAAGCGCATTTCCCCAAACGCCAGAGGCTTCCAACTAGCAGCGAGGGCCCAGGTCTGATAGTGGGGAAACTATTCCCTCATTTGTCAAAGTGTAGCGCATCAGAATAAAGTAAAACATACAAAAACAATGGAAGTAATAAACCATACCCAACATAATAAACAACAACAGTGGATATAAATAAAAATATATAAATAATGATGTTACATGTCTCATGTTCTATGAAAATAGCCAGAACATGTTATACATGAATACAGTACAACAAAAATAGAGTACATCGAAACAAAGCAAAACAGCTGGCAGTGGTATCGCGTGCCTAGGCTTGGTCCCATGCCCTCCTACACCTCAGTAGCAATCATGTACATGTATAGGGACTCTTTCCCCTATCCACACCTATAGAAACGAAATCTGTTTGGGCCGAAAAGCATGACCCAAATAGGGTGTGAAAAATAAATTCCTAGTAGGAACCCACCAATGGCTCGTTCCCAACTGTGTGAAAGCATGCAACAACAGTGTGTAGTAATAAAATTCAATAAAATAAGCAGTACTGAATGTAACTAACATAACCAGTTATATTTCCATTTTAATATCCATTTTAATCATTTAATTTTAAAATATCACCACAGTGAATATTCTATTTAACCGCTAAAATTTTGCAGATGTGTAAACCCCTACCCTCAGGTAAAGATTATCCAACACAAGAATCTTCACCCTAGTATAACAGATTTTTCCCTTATGAATAGGTAGTGTCGACCTCAGGAACAGAATCAGTTTCCCATAGGCACGGAAGTAGTTGGCCTCAGGCCGAAATAACTACTACCCTCGGGCTAAACAGTGCAGTGCCCACGGGCTAATCAAAACAATGCCCTCAGGGTAAATAGGTAACCAGGACATTCCCAACATGTAAACAGTCAGTAAAAAAGAAATTCCTCTCAAGGAAACTATACAATTACTACCTTAAAGGCATACCCTCAGCTATCCTGGCCAAACTGCTAAATAGTGGAACACACCCCCGGGGTGGTTCCAGATCCACGAAACGATCCCAAAAAAACACGGCATATCCTCCCATTCACTACCATAGATCGGGGTCAAGGATGCATCAGGTTTTATCATCACAAAGATGAAAACACAGATAAAATGGGGGACTTTATTAGTGCTGGAATAAAGTGCTGATAAATCTTCCTTTTATCGAAGCTAATGAAACATCGATAAAGGTGTAACCTTTATCTGTCAATTCTTTAGAAATGATAAAGAGGGACTTTATTTTTTCAAAAAGATAATCCTAAAACCTTAGATATCAACAAAAGGCACAGTACATAATTCTGGAGGAAAAGAAAAAATCCATTATTTAGACCCCCAATGATTCTCAAAAGTTTCCAAAAAATGAACCACTTGATTGCCCTATCTCCCAGAAAAGGGAAAACAACAAGAGGATGAAAATGGAACCAAAGATATGAAGATGTAGATAATGTAACCATAGGATTGGTGTCCACCTTCATAATCCTTAAGGGTATGGATATTCTTTTTCAACATTCTTCCTACCCCACTGGATCTTGACCTCTTTATTACAAGGGTCACTTTGTTTGCTCTTGTGTGTAAAATATGACCACGTATTTACTTATTTATCTAATTATGATGATTTGAATTCAATGTAGGGAATCCAATAGGCAGACACAGAGATTTTTACATGGTTCACCCCCACTGGGCTACGTCCAAGGAGCATACGCCGACAACTTTCCGGTCGTACCAAATTCCACTATTCTTCACTAGATGTGGATACAAAGTTCGGGCTAGATCACTTATATGCCCAGGCTCACTGCCTTTACATGTTTAGGGTCAGCTCACTGCTTTCCCAAGGGTCACTCCCTGTTTCTCTCTCTCTGGCTCACTGCCGGTGGAGAGGATCACCTTCTTCCTCTTCCTAAGCTGACTACTCTTGGAAGGAATCCACTCACAGTTTATAGACCTGTAGGTCTCCTCATTTTCATGAATGAATGCATCTTCCTCTGTGTGTAGATGCTCTGTAGAAGTACAACATTCACCCGTAGATGAATATCTCTTTGCACCGAAGGTATCAGGAAACTTACCAGCTTCCACACAGTCCGAGAAGCACCACTGGAGAAAAACTGTACTTGGCGCGCAAGTCAATCTTGGCATGAAAGTATCGGCTCGCAAGTCACAACGGGCGTGCATGTCCTCCTCAGACACTTACGCAACTCAAGCATCCTCAACTCCAAACTTGCGCGACTCTCTTCCTTTTACGCCCAAACAAATATTGGCGCGCAACTGCCAACCAGCGCGCAACTTCTAACACCGGCACACAACATCAACTACTGGCGCGCAAATTCACCTGTGCGACCCACACTCACCACTTACGCGACCACAACACCTGCGTGACGGGAGATCTGATTTCTCAAAGTGTTGAACTCCATTGAAAATGAGGAGGGGTGTTCCAGTATTTATAGGCAATCTGACCGCCCTACGTGACGGCGCGCAAGTGACCTGCGCGACCCAGTTTCGGCGCGCAAGTCCCCTGTCATTTTAGACACTTGCGCGACCAACTCTCAACTTGCACAAACCTCTTTTCTTTTCCATATTTTGATCTTCTGATCTTAAAAACCATATGGCGCAAGAGTTGTTCACGTCTCTCTTCTTATCATGCATGGGAGGTGATTCATCAAATCCAATACATGCTTTTCCAAAACTTGCTGGTCTTTGAGCAGAGAAAATATTCTATTGTTTCTCTTCCGAAACATCATATCTGATCTTCATTTTATCATCACTTGTCTCAGGATGATCAAATAGTAAATGCAAGGAATCCTTCATTTTAGGCTTTCCTCTATCATTGGAACTCTCTAATTCCTTCTTAACTGATTCTTGCTCTTCTTCTAACTTTTGAATCTCTGTCTCCCTTGATTCAAGTTGGACATCATGTTCTCTCTTGAGAAGCTTCCCTCTTCTCATCTCATCTTCCAATACACGTGTCAGCTTTTCCACCATTGCACATTGTTTCACTATTTTCAATTTTTCCTCAGAAACAGATTTAGAGACAGATTCATTCTCTTGTTGTAGGCTTCGATTCTTCTGAACTTCTTCAGAAAATTGTGCTACTAGATCATCCTTTCTAGCTTTCAGATTCAGAATATTATCTGAATTTTGATTCTCTTCATAATCATCAGCCTTTTGTTTTCCTTTCATTTTATCCATCTATTGTATTTCTTCAACATGAGAATCATTCTTCTCTGTTACGTCAGTAACTATATCAATAAGAATTTTATTTAAGCCTTTTAGCTTGTTGACCTCAATCTCTAATGCCTTGATCTAGATATCTTTAGATTCAGCTTCTTCAGTGTTTCCAACGTCACTTGGAATATTAGGTTATTCGATGCTCTTGAATTGATCTTTCACTTTTCTATTCAAGCCATCGATCTCCCTTTTCGGTTCTACAATATTATTCTTATACTCACTAACTGATTATGAGTTCTCTGGTGCTGATAACTTGAGTTTCTCAATTTTATTTATCAAATCAGACTTCTCTTCTTCCTGTTGTTGCATATAGAGTTTTGAATCGCGAAAAACTTTGTTAGCATTCTTGGTTTTGGCTCTCCAAGAATCTATCTCTTCAAGAGAAGCCTCTAACTCAGCTCGCATATCTATTCTTCCTTCAATTTCTTCTTCTATTTCAGTATCACTCCGATGCTCATGTACTTTACTGATTCCAACATCATGATAGAGTGAATCAATCTTTTCCCTTTCTGATTCATCCAATCCTTCCTTCAGCAAGCTGTTTGATTCCTTTAGTTGAATCACACATTTTCCATATACACTTCCACACTGAGGAGTACCACCTGACTTCTGCTTATTCTTGGATGTTTTTCCCTTTGTCATGGCAGATTGAGATAAGAGCAGACTGATTCTTTATCCACACAGATCGACTACACCAAGTTGGAGCAAACAAATCTGATAACAGCAACCATCCCTCTGATACCAATTGTTAGGGCCAATAGGGGCCTATATACCAGGAGAGGGAGGGTGGGTGAATAAGGATATGGATATTATTTTTCAACCTTCTTCCTACCCCACTGGATCATGACCTCTTTATTACAAGGGTCACTTTATTTTCTCTTGTGTGTAAAATATGACCACTTCTTTACTTCTTTATCTAATTATGATGCTTTGAATGCAATGTAGGGAAGCCAACAAGCAGACACAGAGATTTTTACATGGTTCACCCCCACTGGGCTAAGTCAAAGGAGCATACGCCGACAAGTTTCCGGTCGTACCAAATTCCACTAATCTTCACTAGATGTGGATACAAAGTTCGGGCTAGATCACTTTTATGCCTAGGCTCACTGCCTTTACAAGTTTATGGTCAGCTCACTGCTTTCCCAAGGGTCACTCCCTGTTTCTCTCTCTCTGGCTCACTGCCGGTGGACAGGATCACCTTATTTCTCTTCCTAAGCTCACTGCTCTTGGAAGGAATCCACTCACAGCTTATATACCTGTAGGTCTCTTCATTTGCATGAATGAATGCATCTTCCTCTATGTGCAGATTCTCTGTTGAAGTACAAATTTCACCCGTAGATGAATATCTATTTGCACTGAATGTATCGGGCAATGTACCAGCTTCCACGCAGTCTGAGAAGCACCACTGGAACAAAACCTTACTTGGCGCGCAAGTCAATCTCGGCGTTCAAGTATCGGCGCGCAAGTCACAACGGGCACACATGTCCTCCTCAGACACTTACGCGACTCAAGCATCCTCAACTCCAAACTTGCGCGATTCTCTTCCTTTTACGCCCAAACCAATATTGGCGCGCAACTGCCAACCGGCGCGCAACTTCTAACACCGGCACACAACATCAACTACTGGTGCGCAAATTCACCTGCGCAACCCACACTCACCACTTGCGCGACCACCAAACCTGCGCGACTGGAGCTCTGATTTCTCAAAGTGTTGAACTCCGTTAAAAATGAGGAGGGCTGTTCCAGTATTTATAGGCAATATGACCGCCCTACGTGACGGCGCGCAAGTCACCTGCGCGACCTCAGCTCTTGAACTCTACATTCCACCATGAAATCCTCTTTGTCAACAAATTTTTATTTCATTGTATTGCTTTGTCAACAATCACTACTGAGATATCCACTTTGTCAAAACACACAATCACCTCAAACATTCTTCAATGATACCTTGAGGGATTTTTTCCCAACAGTCTCCCCCTTTAGGTTTGTTGACAACTCTTCCAAAACAAAGATACGTCATTGATTCTTCAGCTTCTATTCGCCTCATTGCGATTCTGATAAAGATCAATGATTTACTCAACACATACTCTAAGCCCACATGGGCAATGCTCGGCGTGAGAAACAAGAGTAAATGAAATGTTCATCAATGAATCACATTATCTCTGAAATCCACTATTGACACCAAACTGATACCAATTTGTACTAAAATGATACTAATTGTTGATGGATTTTTTGGAAGACCAATGTTTGGTTTGGAAATAGTCTTACCACTTTCCAACACCACTCTTCTGCTTTTATCATGATCCTCAGCTATCGTGATATCTATTCATTGATCGATCACTTCTAGCATCGTCAGATTTAATACACTCCCCCTTTCTCATTGCTCCCCCTTTCTGGCTGCTCCACCTGTCAGCTTCTCCCCGTATCAATTATGATTTATCAAATTTCTGCACTGTCCCCCCTTGAACAATCACTATTTTCTCCTACTTTAACAAACACTTTTCTCGCCCTTTGTCAATGAAGCCAAAGGACAGTCCATTATTGTCTGTAATATAGTAGAGAACACATATCAACATATTAGGGAAAAACACATCATACCTCGGGGAGAGGGGTGGGGGGGTCCCACATCCACACTATATCAAGTGCGGGGAATCAACTGAACTCCCAGATCCAGTCGATGCCTCTCAAAAGCTTCCTTGGGTAATGCTTTTGTCATAATGTCTGCAACCTGTAGCTCTGTAGGCACATACTCCAACCTCACAATGCCCTGCTCAACCTTATCCTTGATGAAATGATACTCGATCTCAATGTTCTTTATCATGGAATGATGGACATGATTTTTGATAAGATTTATAGCACTTGAGTTGCCACACTGGATTCCGATCGGAAACTTCACTTCAACTATAATATCTTCAACCTGCTGCTTCATCCACAACAACTGTGTGCATTCTTGAGTGGATGCAATATACTCAGCTTCTGCGGTGCTTAATGAAATGCAATCCGGCTTCTTGCTCAACCAAGAAATACATAGTCCGCCAAGAAAAAATGCACCTCCAGATGTTGATTTCAAGTCATCTGTTGAACCGGCCCATTCTACATCAGTTTATCCCAATAATTCTGTCTGAGACTTGTCGTTATATGTCATCCTGAAGTCCACTGTGCCCTTGATATACCAAAGTATTCTTTTCACTGCAAGCATGTGACTTAACTTGGGATTACTTTGATATATCGCTGCTTGGCATGTGGTGAAAACAATATCAGGTCTTGTTACAGTCATGTACAACAGTCTTCCAATAATTTGCCTATATTCTGTGATATTAACTGCCTTTCCATCCTCATCTTTTGATAATCTCATCCAGGTAGCAACCGGAGTCTTCATCTCCTTGGAATTATCCATTCCAAATAATTTCAAACCCTCCTTGGCATACTTGGATTGAGAAATGAAGGTTCCATTCCGGCCTTGTGTAACTATGCTTCATCTGATCTTCTAAGTATTATGTCTTCTTCCTTGACCAGCCTCACCATCCTTTGATTACATGCTCTTGGGGAGTATGCTTTGCACACCGGTCGTGCTTTGTTTCGAATCATTGTGCCATCTTCGTTCATCTTATTGGGAAAGAACCATTTAGTCCCGATGACGTTCATATCTACTAGCCCCGAAACAATCTTCCACTTCTGATTATTCTCAATCTGATCTATGTCTTCATTCACGGATGAACCCAGTTTTCATCATTAGCTGCATCAGCAATGCATTTTAGCTCAGCCTAATATAGAAAAGATGCATGCTGTAGTGGTTTCATTTCCCTTGTCTGAACTGGAGCTTCCTGATCACCAATGATATTCTGTCTAACAATTTCAGCTCATCTCTTTGGAATCCTTGTAGACACACACTTGAAATTTTAATGTTAGTCATCAGTGTCTTCTTCTGAATCAGCATCATCCACTTCTTCTACCCCTGTGTTGCTTTCTTCCTCAACACTTTCATCAGGAAATTGTTCACTGACTCATTTTTAACAGAGATATTTTCACTGTGTCATTGTTCAATGATTCCATTTCATTGAACATCTTCATTTAGGATTTTGTTGACAAACCTTGGATTTTCTCTTGCAGCTTCTTGGTATCATGGAAGCAGCCATTTGATACCACATTGTTATAACAAAATAGATAATCATATAAACCCGTGTGTTGCTGCATTTACACCAATCATTCTTCATGAGAATAAACATTCATCCTTCATATCATATTGAGATCATGAATCAGATTAGGATATAGAATGTTCCCCCTGTGTTATGAAACTCTTCCAGTTGTTAGGCCCAACAGTTTAGACCCATAACAATTATTTTCTTCCTACATCATTTTTTATCATCATCCACTCAGATTTGAGCCATTAACAAAATCTCCAAGCCTACTGAGTTGAAACTCGGTGTAGGAAACAAGAGATAATGTTAAGAACACAATAACTTCCTGTTGTTCTCTGTTGCTCCCTTTCTTCTTCAACTCTAGTACCAGATTTGAATCAATTGAAACTCTAGAGAATATCACTTCTCCACTTCGCATCCTTAGATGCCACTTCCCCTTGGATTGTATCTCCCTAAAACCTGAAACACACGGATCATCAGTTAATAGCATTTATAAACATAGGGATAGGGGTTTCCTTCTGGACTCCTCAAGTTGAGGATTGTGGTTGATCCTGATGGGTCAACCCATTGATTCTTTCTTGGAGGGAATCACACTCTTTTCATGCTTCCTCCAGCTGCCTAGCCAACTTCAACTGTTCTGGCCATATGACTAGGCATTCATTGCCTATATTTTAAGCCTTTTTCTGATATGTAGATTTGGTAGGCTCGACCTTCCTCACCGCATGGGGTATAAAACCTCTAGTACACATTTCCTTTTTTGAGGTTCTATCAAAATTCCATTTTCCTTTATTATTTCTCTGAGTAGAAACTCTATGTTTGACATCTTCCATTTCTTCTTCTCCCATCATAGGGGTCTTCCTCTTTCCTTCACTTCTCGCTGAGAAACACGACATGCGAATTTTTAAATACGTTCTTTGTTCGTGTTTCTTTTGTCAGATGTCTGAGTCACCGACCTATTTTTCATTCGTGGTGGGTCCTCCATTGAACGTCCATTCTTCTTACTCACAGCTGTAGAATTTCCTCCATTTTTTGTCCAGGTTTGTTCATGTTCTTTCTTAGGGGGCAGTTGTGAGTGTGACAGAGGAGGTGACTGATACACCTTTCGTTCAACTATATATTATTCAACTGAGGCTCTAAGCCTATTCTCAAACATACCACTTTGTCTCCCAGTGTACGATTTCTCATTATACAACACTAGTGTCGGGAATCTCCTTTCATGTTCCTTTCCCTTTCATGCATTATTCTTGTCGCAATGTCTTTCCAAATGCCCATAATATGAACATATAAAACATTTCCCATTAAAGGAATACCTCATTTCATCACTTTTCTGTCGAGATGTTGATTCACCTTGAGATCCTCTTCTGATATTGGGCTCCTGTGATTCCTGACACATACTCATTATGTGTCCCTTTCTTCCACATAAATAGCATTTGATGAATGTTTTACCTGGAGAGACTATCTTCTCTGATTTCTCATGACGCTTCTTCTTCTCAGATCTAGTAATGTTTCTATTTTCATAGCCTATGATGTATTCTTGTGCCTCTAGACAGAAGCTTGACGTGTGGCCCTGAATCCCACAGAAATAGCACATGTCATCACTTCTTCTTGTAGCTATCCTCTTAAGCCTATCTCCCGCACCAACATGATTTTCTCCATTTCTGGAGTTGTTCACGGCTCTCTTCTTATCATGCATGGGAGGTGATTCATCAAATCCAATACCATATTTTCCAAAACTTGCTGGTCTTTGAGCTGAGAAAATATTCTGTTGTTTCTCTTCCGAAACAGCATATCTGATCTTCATTTTATCATCACTTGTCGAAGGATGATCAAATAGTAAATGCAAGGCATCCTTTATTTTAGGCTTTCCTCTATCATTGGAACTCTCTAATTCCTTCTTAACTAATTCTAGATCTTCTTCCAACTTTTGAATCTTTGTCTCCCTTGATTCAAGTTTGACATCAAGTTCTCTCTTGAGAAGCTTCCCTCTTCTCATCTCATCTTCCAATACACGTGTCAGCTTTTCCACCATTGCACTTTGTTTCACTACTTTAAATTTTTCCTCAGAAACAGATTTAGAGACAGATTCATTCTCCTGTTGTAGGATTCGATTCTTCTGAACTTCTTTAGAAAATTGTGTTACTAGATCATCATTTCTAGCTTTCAGATTCTGAACATTATCTGACTTTTGATTCTCTTCATAATCATCAGCCTTTTATTTTCCTTTCAATTTAGCCATCTTTTGTAGTTCATAAACATGAGAGTCATTCTTCTCTGTTAGGTCAGTAACAATATCAATAAGCCTTTGATTTAATCCTTTTAGCTTGTTGACCTCAACCTCCAATGCCTTGATCTGGATATCTTTAGATTCAGCTTCTTCAGTTTTTCCAACGTCACATGGAATATTAGGTTCTTCGATGCTCTTGAATTGATCTTTCACTTTTCTATTCAAGCCATCGATCTCCCTTTTCTGTTCTTCAATATTAAGCTTATACTCACTAACTGATTCTAAGTTCTCTGGTGCTGATAACTTGAGTTTCTCAATTTTATTTATCAACTCAGACTTCTCTTCTTCCTGCTGTTGCATATAGAGTTTGGAATCGCGAACAACTTTGTTAGCATTCTTGGTTTTGGATCTCCAAGCATCTATCTCTTCAAGAGCAGCCTCTAACTCAGCTCGCATATCTATTCGTCCTTCATTTTCTTCTTCTATTTCAGTATCACTCTGATGCTCATGTACTTTACTCATTCCAACATCATGATAGACTGAATCAATCTTTTCCCTTTCTGATTCATCCAAGCCTTCCTTCAGCAAGCTGTTTGATTCCTTTAGTTGAATCACACATATTCCGTATACACTTCCACACTGAGGAGTAACACCTGACTTCTGCTTATTCTTGGGTGTTTTTCCCTTTGTCATGGAAGATTGAGATAAGAGCAGACTGATTCTTTATCCACACAGATCGACTACACCAAGTTGGAGCAAACAAATATGATAACAGCAACCATCCATCTGATACCAATTGTTAGCGCCAATAGGGGCCTATATACACTGAGAGGGGGGTGGGTGAATCAGGGTATGGATATTATTTTTCAACGTTCTTCCTACTCCACTGGATCTTGACCTCTTTATTACAAGGTTCACTTTGTTTGCTCTTGTGTGTAAAATACGACCACTTCTTTACTTATTTATCTAATTATGATTCTTTGAATGCAATGTAGGGAATCCAACAGGCAGACACATATATTTTTACATGGTTCACCCCCACTGGGCTAAGTCCAAGGAGCATACGCCGACAAGTTTCCGGTCGTACCAAATTCCACTAATCGTCACTAGATGTGGATACAAAGTTCGGGCTAGATCACTTTTATGCCCAGGCTCACTTCCTTTACAAGTTTATGGTCAGCTCACTGCTCTCCCAAGGGTCACTCCTTGTTTCTCTCTCTCTGGCTCACTGCCGGTGGAGAGGATCACCTTATTTCTCTTCCTAAGCTCACTGCTCTTGGAAGGAATCCACTCACAGCTTATAGACCTGTAGGTCTCTTCATTTTCATGAATGAATGCATCTTCCTCTGTGTGTAGATTCTCTGTTGAAGTACAACTTTCACCCGTAGATGAATATCTATTTGCACTGAATGTATCAGGCAATGTACCAGCTTCCACACAGTCCGAGAAGCACCACTGGAACAAAACCTTACTTGGCGCGCAAGTCAATCTCGGCGTGCAAGTATCGGCGTGCAAGTCACAACGGGCGCGCATGTCCTCCTCAGACACTTACGCGACTCAAGAATCCTCAATTCCAAACTTGCGCGACTCTCTTCCTTTTACGCCCAAACCAATATTGGCATGCAACTGCCAACCGGCGCACAACTTCTAACACTGGCACACAACATCAACTACTGCTGCACAAATTCACCTGCGCGACCCACACTCACCACTTGCGTGACCACCACACCTGCGCGACGAGAGCTCTGATTTCTCAAAGTGTTGAACTCCGTTGAAAATGAGGAGGGCTGTTCCAGTATTTATAGGCAATATGACCGCCCTACGTGACGGCGCGCAAGTCACCTGCGCGACCCAGTTTCGACGTTCTTGAATCAAACATGGATCGTTGACCTCAGCTCTTGAACTCTACATTCCACCATGAAATCCTCTTTGTCAACAAATTTTTATGTCATTGTTTTGCTTTGTCAACAATCACTACTCAGATGTCCACTTTGTCAAAAAACACAATCCCCTCAAAAATTATTCAATGATACCTTGAGGGATTTTTTCCCAACAGTCTCCCCCTTTACGTTTGTTGACAACTCTTCCAAAACAAAGATATGTCATTGATTCTTCAGCCTCTATTCACCTCATTGCGATTCTGATAACGATCAAGGATTTACTCAACACATACTCTAAGCCCACATGGGCAATGCTCGGCGTGAGAAACAAGAGTAAATGAAAAGTTAATCAATGAATCACATTATCTCTGAAATCCACTGTTGACACCAAACTGATACCAATTTGTACTAAACGGATACTAATTGTTGATGGATTTGTTGGAAGGACAATGTTTGGTTTGGAAATAGTCTTACCACATTCCAACACCACTCTTCTGCTTTTATCATGATCCTCAGCTATCGTGATATCTATTCATTGATCGATCACTTCTAGCATCGTCAGATTTAATACACTACCCCTTTCTCATTGCTCCCCCTTTATGGCTTCTCCACCTGTCAGCTTCTCCCTGTATCAATTATGATTTATCAAATTTCCGCACTATCCCCCCTTGAACAATCACTATTTTCTCCTAATTTAACAAACACATTTCTCCCCCTTTGTCAACGAAGCCAAAGGACAGTCCTTTATTGTCTGTAACATAGTAGAGAACACATATCAGCATATTAGGGAAAAACACATCATACCTCAGGGAGAGGGGTGGGGGGGGTCCCACATCCACACTATATCAAGTGCGGGGAATCGACTGAACTCCCAGATCCAGTCGATGCATCTCAAAAGCTTCCTTGGGTAATGCTTTTTTCATAATGTCTGCAACCTGTAGCTCTGTAGGCACATACTCCAAACTCACGATGCCCTGCTCAACCTTATCCTTGATGAAATGATACTTGATCTCAATGTGATTTTTCCTGGAATGATGGACATGATTTTTGCTAAGATTTATAGCACTTGAGTTGCCACACTGGATTCTGATCGGACACTTCACTTCAACTCTAATATCTTCAACATGCTGCTTCATCCAAAATAACTGTGTGCATTCTTGAGTGGATGAAATATACTCAGCTTCTGCGGTGCTTAATGAAATGCAATCCAGCTTCTTTCTCAACCAATCAATACATAGTCCGCCAAGATAAAATGCACCTCCAGATGTTAATTTCCAGTCATCTGCTGAACCGGCCCATTCTGCATCATTATATCCCAATAATTCTGTCTGAGACTTGTCGTTATATGTCATCCTGAAGTCCATTGTGCCCTTGATATACCAAAGTATTCTTTTCACTGCAAGCATGTGACTTTACTTGGGATTACTTTGATATCTCACTGCTTGGTATGTGGCGAAAACAATATCAGGTCTTGTTACAGTCAAGTACAACAGTCTTCCGATAATTTGCCTATATTCTGTGATATTAACTGCCTTTCCATCCTCATCTTTTGATAATCTCATCTAGGTAGCAACCGGAGTCTTTATCTCCTTGTAATTATCCATTCCAAATAATTTCAAACCCTCCTTGGCATACTTGGGTTGAGAAATGAATGTTCCATTCCCGCCTTGTGTAACTATGCTTCATCTGATCTTCTAAGTATTATGTCTTCTTCCTTGACCAGCCTCACCATCCTTTGATTACATGCTCTTGGGGAGTATGCTTTGCACAACGGTCGTGCTTTGTTTCGAATCATTGTTCCAACTGCATTCGTCTTATTGGGAAAGAACCATTTAGTCCTGATGACGTTCATATCTACTAGCCTCGAAACAATCTTCCACTTCTGATTATTCTCAATCTGATCTATCTCTTCATTCATAGATGAACCCAGTTTTCATCATTAGCTGCATCAGCAATGCATTTCAGCTCATCCTAATATAGAAAAGATGCATGCTGTAGTGGTTTCATTTCCCTTGTCTGAACTGGAGCTGCCTGATCACCAATGATATTCTGTCTAACAATTTCAGCTCATCTCTTTGGGATCCTTGTAGACACACACTTGAAATTTTCATGTTAGTCATCAGTGTCTTCTTCTGAATCAGCATCATCCACTTCTTCTACCCATGTGTTTCTTTCTTCCTCAACACATTCATCAGGAAATTGTTCACTGACTCATTTTTAACAGAGATCTTTTCACTGTGTCATTGATCAATGATTCCATTTCATTGAACATCTTCCTTCAGGATTTTGTTGACAAACCTTGGATTTTCTCTTGCAGCTTCTTGGTATCATGGAAGCAGTCAGTTGATACCACATTTTAATAACAAAATAGATAATCATATAAACCCGTGTGTTGCTGCTTTTACACCAATCATTCTTCATGAGCATAAACATTAATCCTTCATATCATATTGAGATCATGAATCAGATTAGGACATAGAATGCTCCCCCTGTGTTATTCAACTCTTCCAGTTGTTAGGCCCAACATTTTAGACCCATAACATGTCTTTTCCTCCTACATCATTTTTTCTCATCATCCACTCAGATTTGAGCCATTAACAAAATCTCCAAGCCTACTGAGTTGAAACTCAGTGTTGGAAAAAAGAGATAAAGTTAAGAACATAATAACTTCATATTGTGCTCTGTTGCTCCCTTTCTTCTTCAACTCTAGTACCAGATTTGAATCAATTGAATCTCTAGAGCATATCACTTCTCCACTTCGCATCCTTAGATTCCACTTCCCCTTGGATTGTATCTCCCTAAAACCTGAAACACACGGATCATCAGTTAATATCATTTATAAACATAGGGAGAGGGGTTTCCTTCTGGACTCATCAAGATGAGGATTGTGGTTGATCCTGATGGGTCAACCCATTGATTCTTTCTTGGAGCGAATCACACTCTTTCCTTGCTTCCTCCAGCTGCCTAGCCAACTTCAACTGTTCTGGCCATATGACTAGGAAATCATTGCCTATATTTTAAGCCTTTTTCTGATATGTAGATTTGGTAGGCTCAGCCTTCTTCACCTCATGGGTTATAAACCCTCTAGTACACAGTTCCTTCTTTGAGGTTCTATCAAAATTCCATTTTCCTTGATTATTTCTCTGAGTAGAAACTCTCTGTTTGACATCTTCCATTTCTTCTTCTCCCATCATAGGGGTCTTCCTCTTTCCTTCACATCTCGCTGAGAAACACGACATGCGAATTTTTAAATACCTTCTTTGTTCGTCTTTCTTTTATCAGATGTCTGAGTCACCGCCCTATTTTTCATTGGTGGTGGGTCCTCCACTGAACGTCCATTATTCTTACTCACAGCTGTAGAATTTCCTCCCTTTTTCGTCCAGGTTTGTTCATGATCTTTCTTAGGGGGCAGTTGTGAGTGTGACAGAGGAGGTGACTGATACACCTTTCGTTCATCTATATATGATTCAACTGAGGCTCTAAGCCTATTCTCAAACTTACCACTTTGTCTCCCACTGTACGATTTCTCATTATACACCACTAGTGTCAGGAATCTCCTTTCATGTTCCTTTCCCTTTCCTGCATTATTCTTGTAGTAATGTCTTTCCAAATGCCCATAATATGAACATATAAAACATTTCCCATTAAAGGCATACCTCATTTCATCACTTTTCTGTCGAGATGTTGATTCACCTTGAGATCCTCTTCTGATATTGGGCTCCTGTGCTTCCTGAAACATACTCATTGTGTGTCCCTTTCTTCCACATAAATAGCATCTGATGAATGTTTTACCTGGAGAGACTATCTTCTCTGATTTCTCATGACGCTTCTTCTTCTCAGATCTAGTAATATTTATATTTTCACAGCCTAAGATGTATTCTTGTGCCTCTAGACAGAAGCTTGACGTGTGGCCTGAATCCCGCAGAAATAGCACATTTCATCACTTCTTCTTGTAGCTATCCTCTTATGCCTATCTCCCGCACCAACATGATTTTCTCCATTTCTGGAGTTTTTCACGGCTCTCTTCTTATCATGCATGGGAGGTGATTCATCAAATCCAATACCAGCTTTTCCAAAACTTGCTGGTCTTTGAGCTGAGAAAATATTCTGTTGTTTCTCTTCCGAAACAACATATCTGATCTTCATTTTATCATCACTTATCGAAGGATGATCAAATAGTAAATTCAAGGCATCCTTCATTTTAGGCTTTCCTCTATCATTGGAACTCTCTAATTCTTTCTTAACTGATTCTAGCTCTTCTTCAAACTTTTGAATCTATGTCTCCCTTGATTCAAGTTGGACATCAAGTTCTCTCTTGAGAAGCTTCCCTCTTCTCATCTCATCTTCCAATACACGTGTCAGCTTTTCCACCATTGCACTTTGTTTCACTACTTTCAATTTTTCCTCAGAAACAGATTTAGAGACAGATTCATTCTCTTGTTGTAGGCTTCGATTCTTCTGAACTTCTTCAGAAAATTGTGCTACTAGATCATCATTTCTAGCTTTCAGATTCTGAACATTATCTGACTTTTGATTCTCTTCATAATCATCAGCCTTTTGTTTTCCTTTCAATTTAGCCATCATTTGTAGTTCATCAACATGAGAGTCATTCTTCTCTGTTAGGTCAGTAACTATATCAATAAGCCTTTGATTTAAGCCTTTTAGCTTGTTGACCTCAATCTCCAATGCCTTGATCTGGATATCTTTAGATTCAGCTTCTTCAGTTTTTCCAACGTCACATGGAATATTAGGTTCTTCGATGCTCTTGAATTGATCTTTCACTTTTCTATTCAAGCCATCGATCTCCCTTTTCTGTTCTTAAATATTAAGCTTATACTCACTAACTGATTATGAGTTCTATGGTGCTGATAACTTGAGTTTTTCAATTTTATTTATCAACTCAGACTTCTCTTCTTCCTGCTGTTGCATATAGAGTTTGGAATCGCGAACAACTTTGTTAGCATTCTTGGTTTTGGATCTCCAAGCATCTATCTCTTCAAGAGCAGCCTCTAACTCAGATCGCATATCTATTCTTCCTTCAATTTCTTCTTCTATTTCAGTATCACTCTGATGATCATGTACTTTACTCATTCCAACATCATGATAGAGTGAATCAATCTTTTCCGTTTCTGATTCATCCAAGCCTTCCTTCAGCAAGCTGTTTGATTCCTTTAGTTGAATCACAGATTTTCCATATACACTTCCACACTGAGGAGTACCACCTGACTTCTGCTTATTCTTGGATGTTTTTCCCTTTGTCATGGCAGATTGAGATAAGAGCAGACTGATTCTTTATCAACACAGATCGACTACACCAAGTTGGAGAAAACAAATCTGATAACAGCAACCATCCCTCTGATACCAATTGTTAGCGCCAATAAGGGCCTATATACCCTGAGATGGGGGGTGGGTGAATCAGGGTATGGATATTATTTTTCAACGTTCTTCCTACCCCACTGGATCTTGACCTCTTTATTACAAGGGTCACATTGTTTGCTCTTGTGTGTAAAATATGACCACTTCTTTACTTCTTTGTCTAATTATGATGCTTTGAATGCAATGTAGGGAAGCCAACATGAAGACACAGAGATTTTTACATGCTTCAACCCCACTGGGCTAAGTCCAAGGAGCATACGCCGACAAGTTTCTGGTCGTACCAAATTCCACTAATCTTCACTAGATGTGGATACAAAGTTCGGGCTAGATCTCTTTTATGGCCAGGCTCACTGCCTTTACAAGTTTATGGTCAGCTCACTGCTTTCCCAAGGGTCACTCCCTGTTTCTCTCTCTCTGGCTCACTGCCGGTGGAGAGGATCACCTTATTTCTCTTCCTAAGCTCACTGCCCTTGGAAGGAGTCCACTCACAGTTTATAGACCTGTAGGTCTCTTCATTTGCAGGAATGAATGCATCTTACTCTGTGTGTAGATTCTCTGTTGAAGTACAACTTTCAACCGTAGATGAATATCTATTTGCACTGAATGTATCGGGAAATGTACCAGCTTCCACGCAGTCCGAGAAGCACCACTGGAACAAAACCTTACTTGGCGCGCAAGTCAATCTCGGCGTGCAAGTATCGGCGCGCAAGTCACAACGGGCGCACATGTCCTCCTCAGACACTTACGTGACTCAAGCATCCTCAACTCCAAACTTGTGTGACTCTCTTCCCTTTACTCCCAAACCAATATTGGCGCGCAAATGCCAACCGGTGCGCAACTTCTTACACCGGCACACAACATCAACTACTGGTGCGCAAATTCACCTGCGCGACCCACACTCACCACTTGCGCGACCACCACACCTGCACGACGGGAGCTCTGATTTCTCAAAGTGTTGAACTCCATTGAAAATGAGGAGGGTTGTTCCAGTATTTATAGGAAATATGACCTCCCTAAGTGACGGCGCACAAGTCACATGCACGACCCAGTTTCGGCCCGCAAGTCCCCTGTCATTTTAGACACTTGCGCGACCAACTCTCAACTTGCACGAACCTCTTTTCTTTGCCATATTTTGAGCTTCTGATATTGAAAAACATATGGCGCGCAAGTTTCCTATACTCCAAGTCCTCGGAAAACGGTGCCACCTTGTATCTGTTCTTTTGTACCGCCTCCAGATCATCCATTCCTTGTATCGACGTTCTTGAATCAAACATGGATCTTTGACCTCAGCTCTTGAACACTACATTCCACCATGAAATCCTCTTTGTCAACAAAGTTTTATGTCATTGTTTTGCCTTGTCAACAATCACTACTCAGATGTCCACTTTGTCAAAAAAACACAATCACCTCAAAAATTTTTCAATGATACCTTGAGGGATATTTGCCCAACAGTCTCCCTTTTTAGGTTTTTTGACAACTCTTCCAAAACAAAGATACGTCATTGATTCTTCAGCCTCTATTCGCCTCATTGCGATTCTGATAACGATCAAGGGTTTACTCAACACATACTCTAAGCCCACATGTGCAATGCTCGGCATGAGAAACAAGAGTAAATGAAAAGTTCATCAGTGAATCACATTATCTCTGAAATCCACTGTTGACACGAAACTGATACCAATTTGTACTAAACTGATACTAATTGGTGATGGATTTGTTGGAAGACCAATGTTTGTTTTGGAAATAGTCTCACCACTTTCCAAAACCACTCTTCTGCTTTTATCATGATCCTCAGCTATCGTGATATCTATTCATTGATCGATCACTTCTAGCATCGTCAGATTTAATACACCCCCCCTTTCTCATTGCTCCCTCATTCTGGCTGCTCCACCTGTCAGCTTCTCCCCGTATCAATTATTATTTATCAAATTTCCGCACTGTCCCCCCTTGAACAATCATTATTTTCTCCTACTTTAACAAACACTTTTCTCCCCCTTTGTCAACGAAGCCAAAGGACAGTCCTTTATTGTCTGTAACATAGTAGAGAACACATATTAGCATATTAGGGAAAATTACATCATACCTTGGGGAGAGGGGTGAGGGGGGGGGTCCCACATCCACACTATATCAAGTGCGGGGAATCGACTGAACTCCCAGATCCAGTCGATGCCTCTCAAAAGCTTCCTTGGGTAATGCTTTTGTCATGATGTCTGCAACCTGTAGCTTTGTAGGCACATACTCCAACCTCACGATGCCCTGCTCAACCTTATCCTTGATGAAATTATACTTGATCTCAATGTGCTTTGTCCTGGAATGATGGACATGATTTTTGCTAAGATTTATATCACTTGAGTTGCCACTCTGGATTCCGATCGGACACTTCACTTCAACTCTAATATCTTCAACCTACTGCTTCATCCACAATAACTGTGTGCATTTATGAGTGGATGCAATATACTCAGCTTCTGCGGTGCTTAATGAAATGCAATCCGGCTTCTTGCTCAACCAAGCAATACAAAGTCCGCCACGATAAAATGCACCTCCAGATGTTGATTTCCAGTCATCTGCTGAACCGGCCCATTCTGCATCAGTATATCCCAATAATTCTGTCTGAGACTTGTCATTATATGTCATCCTGAAGTCCATTGTGCCCTTGATATACAAAAGTATTCTTTTCACTGCAACCATATGACTTTCCTTGGGATTACTTTGATATCTAGCTGCTTGGAATGTGGCGAAAACAATATCAGGTCTTGTTGCAGTCAAGTACAACAGTCTTTCGATAATTTGCCTATATTCTATGATATTAACTGCCTTGCCATCCTCATCTTTTGATAATCTCATCCGGGTAGCAACCAGAGTCTTCATCTCCTTGTAATTATCCATTCCAAATAATTTCAAACAATCATTGGCATACTTGGATTGAGAAATGAATGTTCCATTCCCGCCTTGTGTAATTATGCTTCATCTGATCTTCTAAGTATTATGTCTTCTTCCTTGACCAGCCTCACCATCCTTTGATTACATGCTCTTGGGGAGTATGCTTTGCACACCGGTCGTGCTTTGTTTCGAATCATTGTGCCATCTTCGTTCATCTTATTGGGGAAGAACCATTTAGTCCCGATGACGTTCATATCTACTAGCCTCTAAACAATCTTCCACTTCTGATTATTCTCAATCTGATCTATCTCTTCATTCACGGATGAACCCAGTTCTCATCATTAGCTGCATCAGCAATGCATTTCAGCTCAGCCTAATATAGAAAAGATGCATGCTGTAGTGGTTTCATTTCCCTTGTCTGAACTGGAGCTTCCTGATCACCAATGATATTCTGTCTAACAATTTCAGCTCATCTCTTTGAAATCCTTGTAGACACACACTTGAAATTTTCTTGTTAGTCATCAGTGTCTTCTTCTGAATCAGCATCATCCACTTCTTCTACCCATGTGTTGCTTTCTTCCTCAACACTTTCATCAAGAAATTGTTCACTGACTTATTTTTAACAGAGATCTTTTCACTATGTCATTGTTCAATCATTCCATTTCATTGAACATCTTCCTTCAGGATTTTGTTGACAAACCTTGGATTTTCTCTTGCAGCTTCTTGGTATCATGGAAGAAGTCAGTAGATACCACATTGTTATAACAAAATAGATAATCATATAAACACGTGTGTTGCTGCTTTTACACCAATCATTATTCATGAGCATAAACATTCATCCTTCATATCATATTGAGATCATGAATCTGATTAGGATATAGAATGCTCCCCCTGTGTTATGCAACTCTTCCAGTTGTTAGGCCCAACAGTTTAGACCCATAACATCTCTTTTTCCTCCTACATCATTTTTTCTCATCATCCACTCAGATTTGAGCCATTAACAAAATCTCCAAGCCTACTGAGTTGAAACTCAGTGTAGGAAACAAGAGATAAAGTTAAGAACACAATCACTTCCTATTGTGCTCTGTTTCTCCCTTTCTTCTTCAACTCTAGTACCAGATTTGAATCAATTGAAACTCTAGAGCATATCACTTCTCCACTTCGCATCCTTAGATGCAACTTCCCCTTGGATTGTATTTCCCTAAAACCTGAAACACATGGATCATCAGTTAATAGCATTTATAAACATAGGGAGAGGGGTTTTCTTCTGGACTCCTCAAGATGAGGATTGTGGTTGATCCTGATGGGTCAACCCATTGATTCTTTCTTGGAGGGAATCACACTCTTTTCTTGCTTCCTCCAGGTACCTAGCCAACTTCAACTGTTCTGGCCATATGACTAGGCATTCATTGCCTATATTTTGAGCCTTTTTTTGATATGTAGATTTGGTAGGCTTGGCCTTCCTCACCGTATGGGGTATAAACCCTCTAGTACACATTTCCTTCTTTGAGGTTCTATCAAAATTCCATTTTCCTTGATTATTTCTATGAGTAGGAACTCTCTGTTTGACATCATCCCTTTCTTCTTCTCCCATCATAGGGGTCTTCCTCTTTCCTTCACTTCTCGCTGAGAAACACGACATGCGAATTTTTAAATACGTTCTTTGTTCGTCTTTCTTTTATCAGATGTCTGAGTCACCGCCCTATTTTTCATTGGTGGTGGGTCCTCCACTGAACGTCCATTCTTCTTACTCACAGCTGTAGAATTTCTCCCTTTTTATTCCAGGTTTTTTCATGTTCTTTCTTAGGGGCAGTTGTGAGTGTGACAGAGGAAGTGACTGATACACCTTTCGTTCTTCTATATATTATTCAACTGAGGCTCTAAGCCTATTATCAAACTTACCACTTTGTCTCCCACTGTACGATTTCTCATTATACACCAATAGTGTCGGGAATCTCCTTTCATGTTCCTTTCCCTTTCCTTCTTTATTCTTGTAGCAATGTCTTTCCAAATGCCCATTATATGAACATAAAAAACATTTCCCATTAAAGGCATACCTCATTTCATCACTTTTCTGTCGAGATGTTGATTCACCTTTAGATCCTCTTCTGATATTGGGCTCCTGTGCTTCCTGACACATACTCATTGTATGTCCCTTTCTTCCACAGAAATAGCATCTGATGAATGTTCTACCTGGAGAGACTATCTTCTCTGATTTCTCATGACGCTTCTCCTTCTCAGATCTAGTAATGTTTCTATTTTCACAGCCTAAGATGTATTCTTGTGCCTCTAGACAGAAGCTTGACGTGTGGCCCTGAATCCCGCATAAATAGCACATGTCATCACTTCTTCTTGTAGCTATCCTCTTAGGCCTATCTCCCGCACCAACATGATTTTCTCAATTTCTGGAGTTTTTCACGGCTCTCTTCTTATCATGCATGGGAGTTGATTCATCAAATCCAATACCAGCTTTTCCAAAACTTGCTGGTCTTTGAGCTGAGAAAATATTCTGTTGTTTCTCTTCCGAAACAGCATATCTAATCTTCATTTTATCATCACTTGTCGAAGGATGATCAAATAGTAAATGCAAGGCATCCTTCATTTTAGGCTTTCCTCTATCATTGGAACTCTCTAATTCCTTCTTAAATGATTCTAGCTCTTCTTCCAAATTTTGAATCTCTGTCTCCCTTGATTCAAGTTGGACATCAAGTTCTCTCTTGAGAAGCTTCCCTCTTCTCATCTCTTCGTCCAATACACGTGTTAGATTTTCCACCATTGCACTTTGTTTCACTACTTTCAATTTTTCCTCAGAAATAGATTTAGAGACAGATTCATTCTCTTGTTGTAGGCTTCGATTCTTCTGAACTTCTTTAGAAAATTGTGCTACTAGATCATACCAGTTACACCATGCCTCAGATTGAGGTGTGAAAGATTCTTACATATCATAAATTAATCATGGATTGTTTCCCTAAAGTATCAAGACAATGAGAATGTTTTTTATCATTATTTAGTACGTAACTTGTTCCTTTTTACTAAAATTGATGTCAATTTTAAATAAAAAGACGCACTTAGAGTCATACCAGTCACATCGTATGTCATATTGAGGTGTGAATGATTTTGACATGTCCAAAATGACTCATGTATCATTTTCCAAACGTATCAAAAAAATAAAAATAAGTTTTCATTGATTTCAGTATATCCCTTGTCTTTTTTACTAAAATATCATTTCAAACACGAAACACACACTTTGAATCATACTTGTCACATCGTGTATTAATTTTACATGAGGCCAATTCCTACACATCACAAATGATTTACGAATCAATTTCCTAAATTATAATGAATATATGAGTTGGTTTTGTTTATTTTCAGTGAGTGAAACATTTTAAAGTAAAATTTCAATTTTAATCTGATAACAAACACTTTGATTTATACTGGTCAGAGTGTGTGTTAGATTGAGGTGCATCTGATTCCTACAGATCTTAAATGTATTATGGATCATTGTACTAATGTATCAAAACAATATGAATTCTTTTTTTCAGTTTTGAGTATGTGAGTTGTATATTGTACTAAAATTAATGTAAATTTTAAATTAAAAGACACACCTGGATTCATTCCAATCACACCATGTGTCAGATTGAGGCATTGTTGATTCATACATGACCCAAAGTTTCAAAACAATCTAAAATTACATGCAATCATATAGTCTGAGAAAAAAATAATTATGTCAGTAATACTATAATTAATTAAATTAAACATAAATATGAAACAATCCATTTCTTGTTTAGAAGTCACATCTTCATGCTATTTGTATACATTCAGTGATCAGGTATGATGCACATTTATTTTTTAGAAAATTTATATCATCTTCTGAATATGATTTTTTTCAAAAGTTATAATATTACTAAAAAGATATAAATACACAAAATATTAATAAATATTTTAAATTAAGTAGTAATTAACTTTGAAAATATCTATTCAAGGATGTTTGTTTTTTGAGTGAAAATGATCTCTCTCATAAAATTACAATCATAATAATCACAATATTTTTAATTTTTTTGTTTCATACAATGTAGAAATAGAGAGGAAAGTAATTAATTTTTTTTATATGTGTTTGTATAGTGAAATATTATTATATATACCCTCATACTTATAAATGTTTTGAAATTTTTAGGGTCCTTGTGAGCAATGATTGACATCATGCCATGATTTAGACAATATTTACACACCACCCTATAATAATAGAATCTTAATTATAACATAATATAAAATAAATAAGATGGATTCTATTTCTAAAAAGTTTGATGTAGTGTATTAAAAATTCAAAAATGTCATCATATGTGGTCGATAAGTTGGTAATACATTGAGTTAATCCATGAAATAAATATTTGGAGTATCTAAATTGACCATAATGAGCATCCAGTGTTTCCTAAAAATAATATAAAAAGAATAATTAAGGAAATAATTGTAAAATGTATGTGATATAAATAAATTATAGAGTTTTATTCATGCATCATTTCTATTAAGAAGAGTATTTCATCACCAAGTTTTCTTTCAAAAAATTATCCTAGGTTTTTTAATATTTCATCCATTTGTTTGGATTTTATTTTTGTTTGGTCAGAAGAGGTGATGTGTGGACTAACGATTCAATTTTTTAATGGGTAAATCCCTTGAATTTTTATTTATATATACACCTACAAAAAATATGAAATTTATTTAGTGGAAATAAACATTTTTTGTCATATTTTGGAAAATTAAATCATGAAAATATACCTCATGTATAAATTTACAACTAAGGCTCCTAGATATTCATAGTTTAGGATTTCATCCAAATTATTAGAAGAAATGTAGTTAGTAACTACCACTCTGTACATATTTTCTTCAAAATATACTATGTGACTACACCCACTTTGTAACTGAACAACCACATGAACCATCAATTTTAGTAAATACGAATATTCAATGGGCAGGGTAAATTTTCTTTTAGAAGAACTCTTTTATCAGTTGGTTGATTCTATAGATGTTTTTGAGTTGACATTTTCATTCATCCCATTTCCTTTATTTTTCTACAATAATATTAATTGGTTCAAACCTTGTTTTATTAATTGTTAACGTTTTAGTATGACAAATAAATTGGAAATGAATACCTCCTTGTAGACATGATTTTTACAAGATGTGAAGGACATGAAATTAATGTTCCAATTGTTTGGTCATCCTTTTGAATGCCTTTCTCATATATTGGAATAGGTAGCTCAGTGCTCAACTCATGTTCTATCCTAATCAACACTCTCACATGACCTATTGAAATTTTTCGATTGTGTAGCATGTCATTTTGAATGTTGAACCCTGTATCCCCCTCTACAAATAAATGGGTGGGTGTTGATAGATTTAAATCCTAGTAATTATCATCCAATATAATATAAGTACAGGAAATGTATTAGTTTCTATCTGATTTAAATTTAATAAAAAAAATTAATAGATCATTTATTATCTTGGAAAAGATAGCTCGTTGAGGTGAATGACTCACCTCAAAAATGGTGGGGGTGGGGAAGGATATTCAAGAAATGATTTTTCTTGAGTAATTTGTTTCTAATTTCTTAACCCCATAAATGTTTCTAGTAACTATCTTTACCATTGTAATTTTTCACCAAGTCTAACTAGTATTTTTTTTCTTCTATTTCATTTCATTATCTTTATCCTCTTACGTTTTTATCAAAATATATTCGGGGTGTCAACCTAAATCTCGCACCTATAACATGACCATATTGTTCTGTCTACATCAAGGCCACTGATAGTTGGTGTTCATCCAGTACAGGTGTTGATGATTCCTATGACTAATTCATTAAGAAAATATAATAATGTAAGTAATAATTGTTATGTAATGGGGATTTAAATCAAAAAAAATTATTATGTCATACATACACATGTTTCCCACCCTTTTGTGTATTTTCATCTATTTGTATCCCATCATTATTTACACATTCCTCCTTCCAAAACACATGGAATGAGATGGAAATTGGTTGTGATTTGTATTCATAAATCTTTATATAAATAGATTAACATAATTATTTTTTTGTTCCATGACATATAAAAGTGTTACAATAGATTTTAAATACATAACAATTGTTTCAAGTGAAGAATACCCCATTCTTACTTTATGTAGGGGTACGTTGGTTTTTCTGCTCGTCCCGAATTTTCATCACTCAGTTTCGATTTCATAAATAATAAACATTTATCAATGTTATGAATATATGTATTTCCAATAAATGTATTACTATCCAAAATGTACTTGAAAATACACAACCACACAATGTCCAGTAAACACATACCATGCATCTTGGGATATCAGGTGTGCATACAAAAGTAGTGAGTGTAGTTTTATTTTCCATTCAGTATCATTAAGATTATGCCTCATTAGAATTGTGTGAATGCCTCTATAAATCTTTCTAGAAATCATTAATATATATTTCTTATGGGATTCATCTATTATAAATTCACACTTCATGGGATCATGAAGATTAATTCTATGTTTCATTATTTTATTTTTTCAAAAAATATAGAAATTATGTCATAAATTTACCATAATATCTTCCCTCAATAATGTATTAATAACGGTCCCAACATGGTTCCATGAATCTACATTAATTGGAACACATTACCGAGTGATGATATTTAAGATAAAGACCTCTTTTAGATTTCAGTGGAATTTTGAGTTATTAGGAACCTCCTTTTATTGAATCTACATCTAGTGCACCACCTCCCTCGGCTTTGGTTGATGTTGATTTGATCTAGTCTGTAGTCCAATAGTATCCCCATGTTGTTATAGGTTATGTGCATTCATCTCATCAGAATTAATTGAGGCATATTCTATAAAATGTATTTTCAAGGAATATGTTGACTAGTTGAAAGTGATAACAACTCTACCCAAGCTATTCATGGAGGAGAAGATTCCTTTAGTAGTATGTAGAGATGAGGAAATATTATTATAAAATTTTTCAATCTTATAAATCTGTTCCTATAGGTATCCAATACTCTAGTGGCTACTAGATGAAAGTCAAAAGTGCAACAATAAAGTGAACTCCAATGTCTGCACCGCTATTGTGGTCAAAGTTGATACAATTCCCAAACATTTGGACCAGGGACTTCGTCACCCGGACCCCTGGTGCAGGGGTGCGTCACCCCCTTAAACCACCAACGATCTCACCACGGAGCTCGACCCACGACAGTTGCAGGCCACAAGCATTCAGCCCAACCGGATCAGGCAACACCAATCCGACAATCACCCTTGTTTCATCCCTTGATGAGAAAGAGGTTAAGAGTTCCCTTTTTCTCAAAATCTTGATTGTGTGGCTACTCCTGATGGGTTCACGAATTATTTATTTATGTTCTACTAGGACATAGTTTGTGATGTGCTCATTAACGCTATGAGGGAGTTCTTTAACTATGACTTAGTGCACTATGGAACCAACTCCAATTTTATTTCCCTGGTCCCAAAGAAGTTAAATGTTATGGATGTAAATGATTTCAGACCTATATCTATTGGGAATACCTTTCCAAAAATCATTATCAAAATTATTTCTATGTGGTTAGGTACCATTTCTTGTGGGTTTATCTCTTCAAATTATCCCCCCGGACATCCCTTGGACACCCCCATGGACATCCCCACTAGACACCCCACATGCACCCTGCCCCTGCCCTATAGACCCCCTCACCCCCCCGGACAGCCCTTGGACACCCCCACTGGATAACCCTTCCTAGACACCCCACCTTTACCCTACCCCCTTCCCTATAGACCCCTCGACACCCCCTCAGACATCCCTTAGATACCCCCATGGGATCCCTGCCCTACAGACCCCCCAGGACAGCCCTTAGACACCCCTAGAAAACCCCTCTTAGACACCCCACTTGCACCCTCCCCCCTTCCCTGCAGACCCCCAGGCACACCCCTAGACAGCACTTGGACACCCCACCTGGAAAACCCCTCCTAGAAAATTCTATAGCCATCATTACCTTATATTAATTATGAAATAATTCTAAATGAACAATTCCTTGAAACTTATCATAGAATAGTCTTTGTCTGGTTCAATTTAGATAATATACTTTCACCACTTATAACTCGGACCCTCTAGTAGGACGGTAACAAAAATAACATTAAGAAACAAATAAATCTAAATCTGGATAAAAATACCCTCAGCCTTCTGTACCAAAACTAATTCATCCTATGAATCATTTTTCCAGAAATTATTTTGGGGATACCATCTTGATTATGGGGTACCTTGGTATTCCTTCGAGATCGATTTATTCAAGGCTTTTGATTCATTTAGGTGGGAATTCTTATGGGATTCTTTGATTCTGCTCATCTTTCTGGCTACATTCTCATCTTAGGTAAAATATGCGTCTCTACCACAATGTTCTCAGTGTACATTAATGGTAGTTTACATGGCCAATTATCTGGGAAATGAGGGCTCAGAAAGGGGGATCCTCTTTCAACTTTTCTTTTTTTTATTTTCATGGAGTTTTTCTCACGCATCCTCGAATGCAGGAGGCTGGGGGCTGGTGCAATGTCTAGTACAGGCTGGAGTGGCTGGTTCGGGTGGGATGGCAGGCGGTAGGGGAATGGTAGTGGGCTGTTTCGGGCTGGAATAGATGGCATGGGGCTGGTGTGAGCTGGATTGCAGGTGGATCAGGGCTGTTGGGCATGTGGAAAGGGCTGGGGAAGGCTGGGATGTAAGAGTTCAGGGGATGGTGAGGGATGGAACTGGTGGAGGGGCTATTTTTTAGGTGGTAGAGGGCTGGCATGAGTGTTTTTCAGAAGGCTGGGGGTGGGGGCTTGTGTGGTGGCTAGTGCAGGCTAGATTGCAGGTGGTTGGGGGATGGTGAAGGCTCGAATGCAAGTAGAAGGGGTATAGAATGCTGGTGAAAGGGGGATGGTTGCAGGTGATGGAGGGATGGTGTGGGATGATTTGGAGGTGGTAGGGGGGTTGTGGCTTGTTGGAATTCTGGTGGCAGCGGGAAAAAATGAAGGGGGAAAGGGGCTGGTGTGGGCTATATGTGGCTGAAACATTGCCAATCATAGCATTACTGCGGCTTGACTGCGGCGTGATGGCGGTGTGACCGTGGCGTGATCGCTGCGTGACTTCAGCATGAACGCAACATGTGGGCCCGGTCGAGTGACATTCGTAGGGCAACATCATTCGACCCGGAGCGAAGGCAGTAGGAGGAGGTGGGGAAACATTGCAGCCATCGCCCTGCCGGTAGAAATTGTGATTAGTTACTCTCAACATTGATCACAAGACTCATGGAATACTATCATTGCGAAACACTACTTGGTGTCATCCTAAAGCATCGCCAAATCACAACATTACCATGGTGTAACTGCTGCGTGATCGCGGCGTGACCACTGTGTGACCGCGGCATGTTGGCCAGGTCCAGTGACATCCGCGAGGCAGTAACTTCCAGCCTGGAGAAAAGGGATCGGGAGGAGGAAGGCAACATTCCTGTCGTCACCGATCTGGTAGAAATTGTTATTATTCGGTCTCAAGATTGATCACAAGACTCATGGAATAATATCATTGTGAACTGTCGCGGGGTGTCATCATGGAGCAGGGCCAAATAACGGTGAGACCGCGGTGTGACCGCAGTGTGACTGTCGCATGACCGCAGTGTGACCGTGGTGTGACCGCAGCATGACCACGGAGTGACCATGACGTGTTGGCCCAGTCCAGCAACATCTGCGGGGCAGCATCTTCTGGCTAGGAGCGATGGGATAGGGAGGAGGCATGGAAACATTCTGGTCATTACCCCGTTGGTAGAAATTGTGATTAGTCAGTCTCAACATTGATCACAAGACTCATGGAATACTATCACTGTGAACCACCACATGGTGTCATCATGGAGCAGGGCCTAATCATGGCATTACCGCAGTGTGACCATGGATTTACTGTAACGTGACCGCGGCGTGACCGCGGCGTGTTGACCCGGACTATTGACTCCTATGGGGAAGCATCTTCCATCTAGGAGCGAAGGGAGCGGAAGGAGTTGGGGAAAAATTCCGACCATCGCCCCACCAGAAAATGATAGAACAGATCAAATATTTAATATGCTATTACAAGGGGTCACCCGAGAAGGTTATAGCGAGTGGCACAATTACACAACGTCCAATGGTCAACAAAATGATGGAAAAGAATCATGCACCCTACACATACCATTTACAAATTCATTCACTTTTCCTAAACATGGAATTCTTATTCATAATAGTCAAAGCCTGAAATGAAAAGTTTCATGGTCACGAAATATGCCTACTCGTGAAATTTCATTTGAGATAAACGAGTATTATAAGACAATTTATATTATTCAAAGAAAACAAAAACTAACTAGCCAGAAAATAAACACCAATAACAGGCATATGAAAGAATCAAACCAAATATAAACATGATACAAATAATTATCACTACACATTGGTTTAGAAGACATCGCACCACCATTGGAGGGGTTTTATTATAAAATCATGGAATTGATTTATCACACAATTCATTTAATTATATTTAACATTTATTCTAAAACTCATTCAGCACAAATCAAATGCAATAATTTAAGCAACTAGATCAACATAACTTTCACTATGATTTTTCACAGATAGTAAACCTCCGTTGGAGGGGTTTAATTATAAATACATGACATTAATTATCAAATGAATCAATTTTATTAAAGAACACTTATTCAAGATATGAAATTCTAAATAATTAAGCAGAATTAAGAAAGAAGCTAAATTAAATTTAAATCACTCTTTAAATAATGATGCTAGAAGTGGGATCCTACCCCAAGGTGGAACCAAACCATCCACTTCAGATCGTGGAGCTTTCTAACTAAAAGTTGTTGCTCCCCCACTGGGTATACGCACCTTCACACACATGCAAGGACACTTAGCCCCTACGCACACACCTGCATGGCCATGAGCATGTGCAAGGGGATCCTTGCACATATGCTTATATGAATATACCAGACTCCACTCACCAGTGTATGAATTTATAAATATACATGGGAATACATATCCCCATACCTGCATAATCACTACCATGGTTGACTATACACGTAACAGGGGAACCCACATACATGTACATTCAAACCTATTCACACACTGACAAGTCTCCCTTAACTTGGATACTCAAAACCAACGATCAAGGATCAACGACCTACACAAAGGATATTAGGAACCATAGAACACATAAAGGATTCTTCACAACTAGTGAGAAACCAACCAAAGACATTAAATCCTTACCTCGATTAGGAGAACCATATCCACCTGAACCAACAAAAAATGATCCAACGGCCGACTCAAAACATAATATGGAGTCAAAACACTGAAATTCACAAATAAATGAGGTGAGAGAACATATTAAAATAGTATGAATTATATAACACTTTATAATTTAATAAAATACGGTTACCCATTCAACTGCCCTCTGTCCCCTGCCCCTACCCCACTCCACCCTTCCCCCTCCATCCATCGCCTGCCCCCTGCACCCTGCCCCCATGCTCTTCAGACCTCTCCCCTGCCCCATGTCCCCTTCCCCATTCCCCCTCAACCCTCCCCCTGCCCCCTGCCCCCTTCTCCCAACCCCAACCATACAGACCTACCCCCTTCCCCCCTCCACCTTGCCCCCTGTCCCGGCCCCCTCCACCTAGCCCCTATCCTACACAGCCCCCCCTGCACAGCCCCCCAACCCCAAGCCTGCACCACCCCCTAGAATGCACCACCCCCTAGCCTACACTATCCCCCTAGCTTGAACACCCCCTGTGAGTCAAAAAAATCTTTGGAGATTCCCATGGTGTCTCAAATGAGAGGTGTATGGATAAAAATGGAAAACATAAATGAAATAATTTCAAACAAGCTATATAAGAATAAACTACCACAAGAGGATAATTATATATATTCTTACATGCATAAGAAGGGGCTATGTTTTTTTGATAGTTCTCTGCATAGCATGCATCCCAATGCACATACACATCCTATCATGATAACGCATACACACAAGAAATCCAGTTCTTTTGAAGACATTGAGACAAATAAAACCTCATAAATATATATTCGAAAGTAGTTGTACTAATACAATTATTAGAAGAATGCATAGGGAGGAAGCTGTTTCAAAAGGACCAGCATCATTTGAGAAATAATATTGGAAAAATGAGTTCCAATTGAAATGTACTCCAAAATCATGTACTATAATGAATAGCATAGTGGTTATCAAACAAAAGGACCAAAAGTATCATTCTATTGAAATTTATTGTAATTACCTCTCAATGTCATCAAGGAATATGATCCTTAATTGTGACTTATTGACATCCTCAAATACCAAAAAAGAATAGGCGAAAAAAAGACTAAAGGTATCCAGTATACAAGATGAAAATTCAATAATTATAAACAAATGAATGGATGGGTGTACCATAGGTGAATCTATTAATTCATTAGGCTTGTTGTTGTTGAAGGGGAGAGCAGGTTTGGCACTAGCAAGGGGCTATGATCTCCCTTATACAGTGAAAATCTATTTTTATGAGGCTAGGGAGGCTGTGGAATTTATTTGTAGCAAGAAGTTGAAGGAGGCTCAATAACCACATGAGGTTTTATCCTACTCAGACCCCCCTGCCCCTGCCCCCTGCACAACCCACCAGGAAAACCCCCTTGCCCCCCCTGCAGACCCTCCTGGACAACCCCCTCCCCCTGTAAGTCCCCTCATGTAGGGTCTTTTATATTGGTTGTTTTAACGTGGAACCATGTATTCGAGATCATCCTTGGACATTTTTATTGTTGGTTTGAATTATTTATACTCATAGTGGTTGACCAGTGTATTGATAACCATGCACTACATGATCATTATAAGGGAAATCAGGTGAGGGCGATAGTAGTCATTTCAACAGAATAGAGGTTTGAAATTTCTAGTTATGGGTGATCATGGGTTTAAGTAGAATCATGGGAACTTATTCTACCCAAACAGCTATTATCAATGGTTGGGGAACCTCACCTATCATATCAATTTCTTACAATTCTATAAGATAATTTGAATCAAAATTTGAGTGTTTTTTATGATTATGATGACTAATATGCCCAATGTAACTCACTATATCATTTTTAAGGATAATAAATTCTTATCGAGTTCACCAATCCTTGATGTTGGTGTCCAATGATACTCATCCTCTATAGGCTAGTCACCTTAGGTATTTTAGGCTCATCGCCAAATGAACATGACACTCATTACCCAAGGAATTCCATGCTCATCTCATGAGGAAGGATGGGATTATGATGCATTAGGAAAAGTGAATCATCATATTCTTATCACATAATAAATCATATAATTTTCAATAATACATGTTCTGGCATCTCTATAAGTATAAGATCACATCACCAGTAAAATGGATACCCATGACTTCAAGAGAATTATTTCCCATGTTTTAAGAAAAGATTCAAATTCCTAAAAAATGGGTACTCACACTTCATTGATCCATTTTCATAATCAAACAATATTCTATTCAAAATTAAAATCTTCTCATCTTTAAGGGGTCTAATTATGAGGGAGAGTGTTCCTTGGTCCTCAAATATTTATCAGTATAATCCTATGAATCATTAATATAAGAGTAATAATTTTATTAATAATATTTTTTAGGTTTCCTAAAGAATATATGTGCACATTATCAATGGATATATTCATATTATTCCTTCACAAAGATAGCGGTTATTAGAAAATCATTTTTTAAAACATTAAAGCAATTATGGAAACATGTTTTTAAAACAATCAGGCAATTATAGAATAAAATTAAAGTATTAGGTAGAGGGAACCTACCTCAACCTAAAGACCCTTTTCTTTTGACGATAAAAACTCAAATAATCCAATTTTTTTATTGCATGAATATGGAACATCACAAATATATAAGGACAGCAAGCCCCTATTTACATATTTTGATGGCGAAATATGCATTAGGGGGTCCTTAGATATATGTTTATACATGCATATATCCCTTTAAACTTACACATATATTCATTTTTCATATGTGATTGATTGGTATATAATATTATAAAACATGTTCCTCTATTTTTTATCACATTATAAGAATATAGAAAAAGGAACTTTTTATCTCCCTACACATGAGTCTTATATATGTAGGGAATCTCATATTCATGGAATAAAAAATATTGGATGGTGTAATTGGCCTAATAACTATCAGTAAAACCCATTCATCCTAAAATATTATTGTAATTTGGTTTTATAAGGCCCTAAACTTCTAAATTTTAGAGTATTTATCATGTTACCATTATTATAATCTTAACATTATAATATTTATCCATTCTAACAAGAAAATATGAATAATCCATTATTAGTGTTAAAATTTCAATGTAAAGTTGTAACAAAGGGACAGATGATTGAGAGCATAAAATTATCCATTCATTGATACAACTATGGTGGAGTATCAACATCCTAGAGTCTCTCTTTACCTTATTAGGAAATGAAATGGAAATGATGATACTATAGTGAAATTCTACCTACCTGATTCAATAGATTTTATAATTTCTAACAAAAGGTGTTAAGGGCCTACTCGAGATTGGTTCTATGACTAGATCCATCTTTTGATAGAGTAATATTTTTTGTAAAAAAGATATTTAGATCATGTATTTTATAATTTATGGATTCTATACCTTTGTTTTTTTTATGATAGTTGTGCCTTTATTATGTCCATGAGATCCACATATTCATGCGTCTCTACAGTCTGTATAGGAATAAAATCATGAAGTTTAATTTCCTCTATAGTTAAGAGATTTAAATTAGTAGTTTTATCCATTAAATATATTGTATGGTGGCTAGAAAAATAAACTTGATGATATCATATTCATGGGTGGATAAATCCTCTCAATAAATGAGAACATTATGAACAAGGACATGCGAGTGTCGATAATAAAACACAACTACACATAGGCCAAGGAACATTGTTGAAGGTTGTCATATTTATCAGAAATTTTCTCAAAAGGATTATATATAATGATAGTTTAAACCTTGAACAAAGCCCACTATCATTAAACCTGCTGCTAGATGACAATATTCGGAACCCGACTATGTTCACCTTCCACTATAGGTATTTAATCTAGAATTTTATTTTTCATGGACATATCTTCTTTAAATTGTGTCATAGTAGTAAGAAATTCCTCCATCATTGCCTCCTTATTAACATTAGGGATTGATCTTGATATTTTATCATTGATCAGATGAATACCTAACACTGTTCCACTAGGAAAAATGTAATTATGTCTTCCAACACCAGTGTTCAAACATGTGGAGTCTTCACCAATCTTATTAAATATATCATGAGGATGAAACTCCCTAAAAATTATTAAAATGTTGGGATATAATTCTTTTCCCCCCATTAAATTATAAAGAAAGTTTGACATAAAAGGATCCTTTAGAATCCAATTTTTTATACACCCATCAAACTAGTTTCCATAATAACCCATCGGTATAGTATTCAAACCATAACATGGAATTACCCCATGAAAATTTATTTAGACCATTATCAAGATGTAATGAAATTTCTATTTCAGACTACCCATGCATCATCATCGACCACAATTCCTAAAGGAAAAATGGGTTATATTATCTCTAAATATTTATTAGAGGTAAATATGTAACCTGTTTTAAACGACCAAATTATTTTGAGAACATATAAGGATAAAATGGATATAAATGGTTACTCCATCTATAAAATCATCCAAAATCCCATATCACAAAATGATAATGTATGAATTTTATTCTAAATTCCCTCTATCATTATCTACGACTACACCAAAACGTGTTGAAAAAGTAATGAACCCAAAATGGGAAACATCCTTTAACAGATAAATAGGACCATTGATTCATTAATTGAAAAAGAACAAGACCATATACTATAGATTCATAGTTCACTACACATCAAGTATTAGTTTCATATTCAACAATGAACCGAAGAAATAAATGATGTTTTCAAATTCCTTGATGATATTTTTTGGTGGTTGTCGACCTCGGTGTCCGGGGAGTTGAGGGTTATGGGGGAGAGCCGTCGTGATGGAAGGGAGGAGGTGGAGAGGCCGCTCGGAGCAGCTTCTCTGGAGGAGGAGGATCGTGGGGAGGAGGGTCACGGTGAGTAGGTGTCATGGTTATTGAGGGTTGTTGGCAGGGAGGCGTCGGAGAGGGGGCATCAGGGAGGGGTCGGGAAGAAAGATAGGAGGTGGGGAGGTTGCTCAGAGAAACATCTATGGATGATGAGTGTCGCGGCGAGGAGGCGTCGTGGTGGGTGTTAGGCTGTTAAGGGGTTTTGCGGAGGATGGATCAAGTTTAAGGAAGAAGAAATTAATGGGTCAGGGTATTTAGCCACATAGTTGTCGCTAATTTTTGGGGTGTAGCAAGGGATTTTTTAATCCGTGGCTTTTTAAGCATGTCTATAGCTTAATTTACTAGTAGTATATATATATATATAGACACACACACACACAAATAATATATAAGTATATAAGTATTCATATATTTGTGTTTGAAATAAAATGGACATTAGTTTTTATTTAGATAAGGCTTATATATCGAGAAATATATTTTATATGTAAATATGTTTAATAATTTATTTATAAAAATAAATTATTATTTGTGAATATATAAAACAAAAATGTAATTATTATTATATATTTGGTTATAAATAACATTACATTATAAAAAATGATAACAATTAAAAACCAAAAAAATAATATGAATTTAATACCTAGGAATAAATTCAGTCCCCACTGAAAAATGGAAAAATGACACTCTTAAACAAGCCTGAAATTCCAAAGAATGTTAAAAAAAATTGGGTATACTGACTAAAAACTCAGTTTTAGAGGGATTTTGGGTCTTTGTTTGCCTCAAAAAATTTTATATAGGTTTGTCTTATGCCTCCAGTATGTAGATCTAGTCGTAATATTCGATTTGACATGTAGTATATCTCAAACGGACACCTGAATCAAAATTTATTTTCGTTTGATGTTTGAGTTACGTTTTCAATTTATTTTAGATCTTTTATTAAATTTTTAATTTTCTGTGTCTTCAAATTATTATTAAATTATTATTACTAGATAATAATTATTAAATTATTAATTAATAATATTTTTTAAGTATTTTATAATCCATTTTTTCTGAACATGTTATATATTAGGGGTAAATGTATATCTATACTTATATAAAAATTATTTAAAAAATATAAATTATATTTATACCAATATCAATATATTTATATATATTAATATATTATATTTTATAATAATTTTTTGCTTATGGTTTTTTATTTTTTTGGTGAACATTATTATTAGAGTAGGTTGGGAAAATCCCTCTATTAAGAAAAGGAGAATCCCTTTTATGCTGGATTGAGATAGAACCCATTGCATGACTGAATCCCCAAACACAACATGCCCCAATAAAAGACATGGAAATTGTAAATTGAAGTAAATATAATTACCTCAAAGTCAAATACATATAACCTTGAATAATAAAGTAGAAAAACCTATTATTAGATTTGTGTGAAATCCCCCAAGGTATCTATCCATCCATTTGAACACCAACCAAGAAAACAAAACCATAGTATCCATTGGGAACTATGGGGAAGATCATCATGGTGGACAGATCTGCTAATAACGGAGACGATCTGCCTGAAAAATCACCATCCCCAACTGGAGCGGGTTCTTCCTCTCATGTCATCTACCCATTCCTTGAGTAATGTTTGACCCTCGTTATTATACCTCACCATCGCACCTAGGATCGAGTCTTTCCGGTATTCAACAAGATGAACAGAGGCCTTCCTTTTCCACTAACCCTGGCTCTTTCCTACAAACCCCCACCACCGAGCAGAAGTTCAGATATTTCCATTGACACCTAAGTTTAGTTTACTTTAATTCATTTTATCCTTAGGTATTTGAAATTAATATATATTCATATAGTTTTAATAATTTAGGAAAATGTTCCATAAGACATTTATGATGTGTAGGAATCCGCCCCACCTCAATCTGATGCATGGGGTGAGAGGTATAACTCCACTACTGTAGATATGGCCATTAACTTCTCGTAAAAGGGAATTTACAGTGTTAAAAGGCATTATCATCCCCAGAACAATTAAAAGGGGTCATTTTTATAATCTCTAAAAACTGCTAATAAATGACCCTTTTATCAGTGCCAAAAAATCACTTATTAAAGGGACCTTTATTGACGCTTTTTTAGCACAGATAAAAGTCATAAAAATAAATTTTTTTCTATAAATTGGAGGCTGGGACCTCCCCCCTTTTATCTGCGCTTGATCCCCCCATTTAACAGTGCTTGTCCAGCCTCACACCCCTTCAATGGCTTGGAATCCCCCCCACCATTTAACAGTACTAGGGACGTACATTGCCAACCCACGCACACCCCTTAGTTGGGTTTCAAAACTAATACCCCCCCCTCATAATATAGATTATTTTCTACTCTCATATGTCATTTTATATTGTATTTTATGATGCATCAATATATTTATATTTATTTCCGTATATTTTTTATCCATATATTTTTAGATATAGATTTATATATATATTTAAATACATATGTAAAATATGTGTTTGTGTGTGTGTGTGTGTTTATAAATATATACACACACACATATATATATATAATTACATATGTGTGTGCATATATAGATATAATTTTACATATTTGTATTTAATTAAATATATTATATGTTAGTGTTTATATACATACATTATAATATATAGATAAGTATATATCATTTGGTCAATGCACACAAATATATATTTATATACATACATACATTATATACACACTAATTGTATATATATATATAACATTTTATTTTAAATAAAATGGATATTATTTTTTATTTACATATGGTTTATATATTTAGAAGTAAACATTATATGTAAATAAGATTACATATATATTTATAAAATTCAATTTTTATGTGTGAATATATACAAAATATGAATATATTTTTATATATTTGATTATAAATAATACTAAATTATGAACAATGATTACATTTCATAAAATTAATATCAGAATGAATGTAATACTGGTGAATATATTCATTCCCAGCTGAAAATGGGGTAAATATCCCCCTTAAATGAGGCTTAAAATAGACTGAATGGTAAACAATTTGGAAACATCGACTAAAAACTCAGTTTTAAATCCCTTTTACGGACTTTTTGGGCCTCAAATGACATAATATGTGATTACCACATCATTAGTGTATAGATATTGGCACATGATTAGATTTAATATGTGTTATAGATCAATCATAATCTCGAATCAAAAGTTATTACCTTTTTGAAATCCGAGTTTCGTTTTCAATTTATTTTAGATATTTTATTAAATTTTTTATTTTTTGTGTCTTCAAATTGTTAATAAATGACACTTACTAAATAATAACTAACAAATTATTAATTAATAATATTATTTTAATTGTTTTATAATCCATTTTCACTAATTGTCTTATATTTTATGTGTAAATTTATATTTAGCAATAAAGAAAAAATATTTCAAAAAAATATATTTTTTTTTAAAGAAATATAATTTTTTTAAATCATACCATTTATCATTTATAGGAAAACAACAGTGATAAATCCCCCCTTTATCAATTCTACTAAAAAACACTGATAAAGGGAGTCCCTTTTATATACCTAAAAACATTGATAAAGAGGTACCTTTATCAGTTCCTAAAAAACACTAATAAAGGGGTTACTTTTAAAAGAATTTTTTAGTGCTGTTAAAAGAATCATTTATCAGCTGTTTTTTTAGAACTGATAAAGGTACCCCCTTTATTAACACATTTTTTAGCATTGTTAAAGGGTGGCCCTGTTTTAAGTGGTTTTTTTGGTAGTGATCCATGTGTGTCCTCTTATTTAAAAATGGCCTTTTAATAATATATTCATTCATATTTATTTTTAATTTGTTTCTTTAAAGTATTTTTTAAAAAAATTTGTTCTTATATAGGTGAAATATTTTTCTCAGGTTGGGGTGGGTTTTTAGAAACTAATACCATGATTAGGCTTTTTTGAGTGGGGGTATTAGGTGTCAAATACAATAAAACATTGATGTTTTTAAATGTCTATAGATAGTAAATGCAAATGTAATTATAAAAAAATATTGTTTGAAATGTATATAATATGATTTTTTCTATTTTTAATGTAAATTTTATTTCAATTAAATTATGAATTTTCATACCTAGTCATTTCTATACCGGTGTATTTGGCGCAATGTGTTGTTATTGAAATAGCACATTGCAATAGTAGGGATGTTATCAGTGTTAATGAAAGCAATGATAATGGGGTCATCATTTTAATGACGCTGATGACTATAGTGTTTTTTTATCACCATTAAATCTCTCTAAAACGTGTTAAAAGGTCTATCTGTGGTTGTGGAAATTTATTTTTTTTGTAGTGACAATGATATCCTTATACAGGCATAAAATGAAAAGGATTTGAAAACATTGTTGTTATAAAACTAATAAGAAATCATTGCATCACTAGATGAGGGATGTGGGTAATTCATGATATAATGGGATTATTGTTGTACCCCACTCTCTTGGATTTTAATGATCACAATCACTCTCATAGTGATCTAATGTTGTTTCAAGTGTTCTTGTTAATAGGCATGATTTCAGGAGCAAGAAGTGGCAAAAAAAGGAAAAGTGGACTTTTTTCAAGTCCACCGGCCAGCCGGTGTAGGACCACCGGCCAGCCGGTAAGGGCACCGGCCAGCCGGATCCAGCCCATCGGCCAGCCGGTGGACAAGGCAGAAGGGCTTGCCCTCTGCCAGGTGCCACCGGTCAGCCGGTGTCTGGCCACCGGCCAACCGGTGGACCCAGACAGAATGGGATGCATTCTGTCCAGACCACCGGTCAGCCGGTGGCTCTGCCACCGGCCAGCCGGTGGCATCAGGGCTCAACAGTGAGACCTACTGTCTCACCACCGGCCAGCCGGTGGCCTTCCCACCGGCCAGCCGGTGGCTCCTGGACAGAAGCTCTCTCCACCTTCCAAGGCACCGGCCAGCCGGTGGACAAGCACCGGTCAGCCGGTGAGCAAAGTCAAACTAGCCGTTGGAGTTTGACCAGACTTGTCTACTTGATCCCCAACGGCTCCGAAAGCCCTCCAACGGCCATATTGAAGTATTTGGGAGTATTTATCCTATAAATAGACGTCCATGGATGCCGGGAAGACCACCGATCATATACCAAAGCATACCAAAGCTATTTTGATCATTTGAGGCTCCTACGACAATTCTCAAAGGCCACTTGGGATCCAATTGCCACCCTTGAAGCTTGGGCTGCCTCTACATCAACTACACTCACTTCTTGGCGCTCAAGGCTTCCTCTAGTTTGTTCTAACTTATTTACTTCAATTGTTTAGTTCTTAATTGGGTTTGTATTAAAACAAACCACCCGTTTTCTTTCTTCTTTCAATTTGGGTTTCTTGCTACAACCAATATAAAAAAGCAAGCTGTAAGAGGGTGATCTAGCCTACCTTAAAACGGCTAGTGGGTTTCTTGCTATAACCATTAAAAAGCAAGCGGTCGTATAAATCTCCCAACGGTTGAGTTGGGAGCGGAGACGTAGGCTTGAGTTTAAAGCCGAACTCCGTTATCAATTGTGTCTTGCCATTTTACTTTCCGCTGCATTTAAATTTGTTTTAAATTGTTAATTAATTTTAAAAAGGCAATTCACCCCCCCTCTTGCCATCACCTCCGACCCAACATTTGGTATCAGAGGGAGCGTTTGTGTAATACCTTAACCGGTTACAAACGAAAAATCCATAGTGATGGCTTCTTCCTTACAAGCTCCCGAAGGGTATTCCATGACTCGGGCTCCATACTTCGATGGAACCGATTACACATATTGGAAAACACGAATGATTACTTTTCTTAGGAGTATTGGCTATCCTATATATAGAATTGTTATGCAAGGCTACACTCTTTCTAGTAAGGATGAATCTAATTGGACCCCCGAAGATATTGCCAATTTTGAGCTTGATGGCAAAGCCATGAATGCTCTTCATTGTGGGCTAGACCGTAATGAGTTTAATCGTATTTCTACTTGCACCACCTCACACGAAATTTGGAAGCTTTTGGAAGTGACCCATGAGGGCACTAACAAAGTCAAAGACACTAGGTTAGATATGTATCGTCAAGACTTTGAGAGTTTCACAATGCACCCACACGAGTCAATCACCGAAATGTTTACTCGTTTTACTGATGTTTGCAATGGGAGAAAGTCCCTTGGTGATGATGTTTCAGCAGAAACAATGGTGAAGAAAATTCTTTGGGTCCTACCAAGCTCTTGGGCACCAAAGGTGACGGCAATCCAAGAAGCGAAAGATGTGAAGAAGATGCCGGTTGAAGAACTCATAGGGTCACTCATGACTTATGAGATTACCATGAAAAGACAAGCCGATAAAGAAGGAAAGATCTTCAAGGAGAAAAAGAACATTGCTTTCAAGGCAAAGGAAGAAAGCTCCTCCGATGATAGTGAATCCGAGATGGCTCAACTAGCAAGGAAAATGAGCAAGTTCATGAAGAAAAAGAAGAAATTTCAAAAGGCACGAAAGGAAGAGCCAAAGGCGGAGAAAGAAATCACTTGCTTTGAATGTGGAAAGAAAGGCCACATCAAACCGGAGTGCCCCATTTTCAAGAAAAGGTTAAAAGAAAAGAAAAACAAGAAGGCCTTCAAAGCATCAACATGGAGTGCAAGTGATGACTCCATGTCTTCAAGCGACTCAAGCGATGAAGATGGAAAATGCCTAATGGCATTTGATGAGGTATCCTCTTCTCACTCTTCTTCTCACTCTTCTTCCTCATCTTCTTCTTTTGATAATAATATGTCTTATGAAGAACTCCAAAATGCAAGAGATCAATTAGAGGAAGGTTTTCACGAACTTACCTCTAAATTTTTGACCTTGAAAAAGAAATACAAAACTCTTATTTCCGAAAAAGACAAACTTCTCAAAGAGAATGAGGAGCTTGCCCTTAAAGTCAAAAATATTCCAAATGTAGATTCTTTAAATTCTACCATTAAGGATTTGAAGGAATCTCTTGCCAAGTTCACCCAAGGTGAACAAAACTTAACTAAATTACTAGGTTCTCAGCGTTCGGCTAGAACCACACATGGACTTGGCTATAACAAGCAATCCACTTTTACTAGGGCACCCACTACTTTTGTAAGGGGGAGCTCTCAATACAAATTTTGTAATTATTGTAAAAAGACCGGTCACATGATTTATGAATGTGATTGTAAAAATGCTAGGTATGGAAGACCCAAATCCATTACCTACTCGGATGAGTATCATAGAAGGAATCCCTCTAGAACATTATGGGTTCAAAAGTCTCTTTTTGCTAATCTTTCCGGACCCAAACTTATATGGGTACCAAAATCTCTTCTTTCTTGATTTTGTAGGATAAACGCCAAAAGAGTAGGATCTCTAAAGGCTCGTGGTATCTCGACAGCGGTTGCTCAAGGCACATGTGTGGCGATCCCTCCGAGTTCAACTCTCTTGAAGAATTCGATGGAGGATATGTCACCTTTGGTGACAACTCAAAAAGCAAGATCGTCGGAATAGGTACCATTGGTTTTGGTAGCTCCTCTTTTATTAAAGATGTTTTATTAGTTAAAGGTTTAAAGCATAATTTAATTAGCATTAGTCAACTTTGTGATAGTGGTTTTTCAGTCAATTTTCAAAATGATTTATGCAATGTGTTTGATTTTCAAAACAAGTTGATATTTTCTGCTTCCCGTTTTCAAAATGTTTACATTATTGATTTAAAATCTCTAGCTAGCCAAAATGTTAAATGTTTAAGTGCTCTTGACAATGAGTCTTGGCTTTGGCATAGAAGATTGGGGCATTGTAGCTCTCATTCACTTCTAAAGCTTAATAAGAACATGCTCATTCGTGACCTTCCTAAACTTAAATTTAAGAAAGATTTGATTTGTGAGCCATGCCAACTTGGTAAGCAACACAGGTCTTCTTTCAAATCTAAGAAGGAAGTGTCCACCTCAAAATCTCTTGAACTCCTTCATCTTGATCTTTTTGGTCCTACTCCCGTAGCAAGCTTAGGTGGAAAATCCTATACCTTAGTTATTGTTGATGACTTTTCTCGTTTTACTTGGGTTTTCTTCTTAGCCCATAAGAGTGATGCTTGTAAAACCTTTTTGAAATTCTCTAGGAAAGTAGAAAACGAAAAAGGATATAAAATCATATCTCTTCGTAGTGATCATGGTGGTGAATTCGAGAACAAAGAATTCGATGAATTGTGTTCCTCTCAAGGATACAATCACACCTTCTCTGCCCCTAGGACTCCTCAACAAAATGGAGTGGTTGAAAGGAGAAACCGAACTCTCCAAGAAATCGCTCGAACCCTCCTTAGTGAATTCGACCTCCCTCAATTTTTTTGGGCCGAGGCGGTAAACACTGCTTGTTATACTATTAATAGAGTCCTTGTAAGACCCCTTCTTAAGAAAACCCCCTATGAACTTTGGAAAGGAAAATTGCCCAAAGTTGGTTATTTTAAAGTGTTTGGGTGTAAATGCTTTATCCTTAACACAAAAGATAACCTAGGGAAATTTGATGCCAAATCCGATGAAGGTATTTTTCTTGGGTACTCCAACTCAAGCAAAGCCTATCGTGTCTTCAATAAACGTTCTAAAACCATCGAAGAATCATCTCACGTCAAATTTGATGAAACTCTTCCAAAACCTCACCCGGTCATTGAGGATGTTGAAGATAAGCTTGATAAGCTTCATTTGGATGATTCCTCTTCTCCTCCCAAGGAGGATGACCATCAAGAACCCTCTTCACCTACTTCGCCTTCCACCTTGCCTAAGGTTTGGAAACCTTCTAGAGACCATCCTTTAGAAAATGTCATAGGTGATCTTCAAGCCGGTACTCGAACTAGAAGATCTATCCTCAATGAAGTTGAACATCAAGCCTTCATTTCTCACCTAGAACCTCAAACCGTTAATGATGCCATTAATGATGAGAATTGGGTTCTTGCAATGCAAGAGGAACTAAATCAATTCTCTAGAAATGATGTTTGGACTCTTGTTGAAAGACCCAATGATCATCCAATTATTGGCACTAAATGGGTTTTTAGGAACAAACTTGATGATCAAGGGAACATAACCCGGAACAAGGCTCGCCTAGTAGCTAAGGGCTATAATCAAGAAGAAGGAATCGATTATGGTGAAACCTTTGCCCCCGTTGCTAGGTTAGAATCCATTAGGATCTTGTTGGCATTCGCCGCCCACTTAAATTTTAAGCTTTTTCAAATGGATGTTAAAAGTGCTTTTTTAAATGGTTTTATTTCTGAAAAAATCTTTGTTGAACAACCTCCCGGTTTTGAAGATCCAAAATTTCCAAATCATGTTTTTAAGTTAACCAAGGCTCTTTATGGCTTAAAGCAAGCCCCTCGGGCTTGGTATGAGCGGTTAACAAAATTTCTTTTAGAAAATGATTTTAAAATGGGTCAAGCCGATTGTACCCTCTTTTTAAAACGCACTTCAAAAGATCTTTTAATAGTCCAAATTTATGTTGATGATGTTATCTTTGGTTCTACCAAAGAATCTCTTTGTACTGATTTTTCAGATTTAATGAGAAAAGAATTTGAAATGAGTTTTATGGGAGAATTGAAATTTTTTCTTGGTTTTCAAATTTTTCAAAATTCAAAAGGTATTTCTCTAAGCCAAAGCAAATACACAAACGAGCTTCTAAGTCGTTTTGGTATGGATCAAGTAAAGGAAATTAGTACACCCATGAGTACTTCATGTAAGCTTACATTAGACGAAGCCGGGAAACCGGTGGATAACAAGCTTTATAGGAGTATGATCGGGAGTCTACTTTACCTAACTGCGACCCGTCCAGACATCATGTTTAGTGTTTGCCTTTGTGCTCGTTTTCAAGCCAATCCTAAAGAATCCCATCTTAAATCGGTCAAAAGAATTTTCAAGTATTTAAAAGGATCCAAAAATCTTGGTTTATTTTATCCCTCAAATACTTCTTTTGAACTATCTTCTTATTCGGATGCTGATTTTGGTGGATGTCAATTAGATCGTAAGAGTACTAGTGGAACCTGTCATCTGCTAGGCAAGTCCCTTGTTTCGTGGAGTAGCAAGAAGCAAAATTGTGTTGCTCTTTCTACTGCCGAGGCCGAGTATGTAGCCGCTGGCAATTGTTGTGCCCAAATTATTTGGATGCAACACACTCTCTTGGATTATGGTCTTTCCTATGATCATGTCCCAATTCGGTGTGACAACACTAGTGCCATTAGTATCTCTAAGAATCCAATACAACATTCTAGGACAAAGCACATAGACTTAAGGCATCATTTCCTTCGTGACCATTTTCAAAAAGGAGATATCACTTTGGACTTCATTTCCACTGATTTCCAATTAGCTGATATTTTTACCAAACCGCTCCCAGTTGACCGTTTTGACTTTATTAAAGGGGAGTTAGGAATGATTCGTCAATGAGCACTATTAAATATTTGACTTTCTTGGCTTGCCTATATTTTATTTTTATTAGAATTTTTTTTTTAAACTTTTTTTAAATTCTGTTTTTTTTATATTTTTTATGACTTTTGGCACCACCGGTCAACCGGTGGTACACCACCGGTTAACCGGTGGTGTCGGGTTTTGCTTTTTGGGCCGACCCGAGGAAGGGTTAAAATCAATTTTAAAACCCTTCCTCCCTCATTTCTCTCCTCTCTCTCGGGCAGCTCCTCCTAAAACCGAAGGTCCTCCAAACCCTAGCCTCCTTTCTTGATTTTTGACCTCTCAAACCTCATTTCTTCTCTCAATCTCTCTCTTTTTCTTTCTTTTGCCATCATGGGTCCTCGCTCTACACGTAAAGGGAAGGGAATCGCTCAAGAAGCTCCTCCTCCTCCTTCAATCCCTCAACTCCCGGACATTTGGCATGACAAAGTCATTTTGCCGGGTAGAGTAATTGATTATCCTTGGCTGTCTACTGCTCGTCTTGAGCTTTTCTCGATTATTGAGTATCAACATTGGCATTCTTTTTTTGAGCCACCCGAAAAGGATGTCATTTATCCTCTTCTTGTCAAAGAGTTCTATGCTCATTTGACGTGGTCCGTTTCTGATGACATTGATACCATCTCCTCCACTGCTCTTGGGCAACCCATCACTATCACTTCGTTGGAGATTGCCCGGATGCTCGGGGTTCCTCATGTTGGACCCCATGCTTTTTCTCAGGGGGAGTTTCCACGGGACCGTGAGTTTGATGTAGCTGAAGCCCTTGAGCATCTCACATGGCAGCCTACAAATCCTATTGTCAAGCTCTCCCAGCTTTCTCCTAATCATCGTATTGTTGAGCGCCTCATTCAAACTTCTCTTGCGCCCCGAATCGGGGATCATGATAATGTCAAATTCATTGACATTTATCTTCTCTCATTTATCACCCGAGGCATACACTTCAATTTGGTCCGGTTTCTGTTCCGGGCCATGACTTATGTGGCTGAGCACCCGCGCCGGTCCAAAACTCTACCCTACGGACGCTTCTTGACTAAAATCTTTTCATTTCTTGATGTGCCTCTTCATGCCACTTCCTTCGAGCAGCCAACGAAGGATAGCATAGTGAATTTTATGATGGTGCAACGAATGCACATCCGTTGGCACCCTTGGCGTCAGGAATGGATTGTGGACAAGGACGGTCTTCTCAAGGCCTACTCTCCTCAAACTCATTCCCATCCTCCTGCCAATGCCATGCCTCCTGCTATCGCCGCTGCCTATCCCCTTTCAGACAGTGAGGATAGTGATGATGATGAAGAGGAAGGCAGTGGTGACAGCGAAGATGAGGCTGATGCTGCTGCTGATAAGGAGGCTGGAGAGGGTGATGATGCACCTGAGCCTGCTGAGGCTGTGCCCCCTCCTACTGATGCTGGTGGCTTGCCGGTGACGGCTGACCAGTTCCTACGCTTCCAGGATCAGATTGAGAACCGGCTGGACTTACAGTTCTCCTACATCAGCTCTCAGTTTGATCAGCTTCACTCACGGATTGACTCTCTAGATCGAGGCTTTGAGGCGGTCCAGGCTCCTCCGGCTCCTCCGACCTCCAGGCGCCGCCGTCCCTCTCGGCCCTCTAGGAGTGAATAGAGCCGTTCCTGTTTTTTGGCTTGTATTTGTATTTGTATTTGTTTTTTGAACTTCCTTTGTATCGTTTCATCTTTTATGGAATTCAAGTTATCTTATCTTTCCATCCTTCTTTGTCATTCTTTATTAGTATGTTTCTTTCATAATTTTTCTCCTATTTTGATAATCCCAAAGGGGGAGAAAACCTCTCTATTACATAGCTTTTTATTAAAATGCTCTTTTTACAAGTTCCATTTTAAGTTTTTGATGTCATCCAAATCTGTTTTAAATAGTTAAGTTATTATTTTTAATTGATTTCTTTAAAAAATGGCTTTTGGTTGCAATTTCAAAAAAGTCCTTTCTCAGTATTTCAATGCTTTCATGATCATTATATTTGGCACGTCTCTAAGTTTTCCAAGTTCAAATTGTTTATTTAAAGTTTTCAATTGACATATTTTTTTTTTTTAAAGCTTTCATACCCTTTTTAAAGTTTTCTTTTTTGTGATTGTGATCATCAAAATAGGGGGAGATTGTTGTACCCCACTCTCTTGGATTTTAATGATCACAATCACTCTCATAGTGATCTAATGTTGTTTCAAGTGTTCTTGTTAATAGGCATGATTTCAGGAGCAAGAAGTGGCAAAAAAAGGAAAAGTGGACTTTTTTCAAGTCCACCGGCCAGCCGGTGTAGGACCACCGGCCAGCCGGTAAGGGCACCGGCCAGCCGGATCCAGCCCATCGGCCAGCCGGTGGACAAGGCAGAAGGGCTTGCCCTCTGCCAGGTGCCACCGGTCAGCCGGTGTCTGGCCACCGGCCAACCGGTGGACCCAGACAGAATGGGATGCATTCTGTCCAGACCACCGGTCAGCCGGTGGCTCTGCCACCGGCCAGCCGGTGGCATCAGGGCTCAACAGTGAGACCTACTCTCTCACCACCGGCCAGCCGGTGGCCTTCCCACCGGCCAGCCGGTGGCTCCTGGACAGAAGCTCTCTCCACCTTCCAAGGCACCGGCCAGCCGGTGGACAAGCACCGGTCAGCCGGTGAGCAAAGTCAAACTAGCCGTTGGAGCTTGACCAGACTTGTCTACTTGATCCCCAACGGCTCCGAAAGCCCTCCAACGGCCATATTGAAGTATTTGGGAGTATTTATCCTATAAATAGACGTCCATGGATGCCGGGAAGACCACCGATCATATACCAAAGCATACCAAAGCTATTTTGATCATTTGAGGCTCCTACGACAATTCTCAAAGGCCACTTGGGATCCAATTGCCACCCTTGAAGCTTGGGCTGCCTCTACATCAACTACACTCACTTCTTGGCGCTCAAGGCTTCCTCTAGTTTGTTCTAACTTATTTACTTCAATTGTTTAGTTCTTAATTGGGTTTGTATTAAAACAAACCACCCGTTTTCTTTCTTCTTTCAATTTGGGTTTCTTGCTACAACCAATATAAAAAAGCAAGCTGTAAGAGGGTGATCTAGCCTACCTTAAAACGGCTAGTGGGTTTCTTGCTATAACCATTAAAAAGCAAGCGGTCGTATAAATCTCCCAACGGTTGAGTTGGGAGCGGAGACGTAGGCTTGAGTTTAAAGCCGAACTCCGTTATCAATTGTGTCTTGCCATTTTACTTTCCGCTGCATTTAAATTTGTTTTAAATTGTTAATTAATTTTAAAAAGGCAATTCACCCCCCCTCTTGCCATCACCTCCGACACAACAATTACAACCATATATCACCATGTATTTCATGCAAGAGCGATTACCAGTTTTTTTTAAATAATTTGTTTTAAAATTATGAAATTTAAAAACAAAATTAATATTTTTCATTAACAATTGAATGAGTAAAAAGAAAGTACAAAACTATTTTTCATAATGATATATTCATCCAAAATTCTCTTTCTATTAAAAAATTATAAATTTTTATTAAAAAATATATAAACTAATATTTCATTATGAAATTCAAATAAAAAATATAAAATTAATAAAATATTCACTTAGAAAAAAAAATTTTCCCTAAAAATAAAATTATAAACTAAATTTATAGTTATGAAAAATTAATAAAAACCCCCTTTTCCATAAGAAGTAATAAAAAATATATATTCCAAATTAAAAAATGAATTTTCTTCTTTAATATTAAGATAAATTTAAATTTAACCTTTTTCTAAATGATCCCATTTTAAATTTAAAATATCAAAATATCCCCCTTTTCCTTTCCACAAAAATGAAAAAAAAATTTAGAAAACATAAAGTTAAAAGTAAAAATTCTAATTTTTTCATTTAAAATTTCATTGGAAGAATGGTTATCTATATTGTTTTTATCAAAGGATATTTTTTAAAAAAGTATTTTTAATCAAGGTAGATTTATTTTTAAATAGTCATTGATTTATTTTTTTACAGGAATATTAGTTTTTAACATAAACTTAATAAACTATGATTTATTTAGTGAAAGGGGGATATTATATTTTCAATAAAAAATGTTTTCCTATGATTTATCAAAGGAGTTATTTTTTATTATATTTTAAAAACGTAGTAATGAACTTTATTTTCATTCACATTAATTTCTTTTTAAAAAATGAGTTATCCTTTAATTTTTTAATAGGAAAAAGTTGAGTTGATTTTTTAATATGGGGTAAGTAAATATATTTTTACTAAACTGGGTCCTGGCATGTGTGAACGATGTTCACAGGAGCCACAATGCTAGTCAAAAAATAATCAATAAGTTATTGCATAAATATTTTAACATTATTTTAAAAAAAAAATTGTTTTATTACTGATAGTAATATAAATTTATTTTTATGGATATGAGATGTCATATATAATATGAAATTAATATTATGTTTTTGGAAGAATTATAAAATACTAAAAGGAAATTTATATATCCAAAATGATGTTTAAAATAAAAAACTCACAAAGTAATTACATAAATAAATTATTTTCAATTACATCTTTAATGTAAAAATAATAAATGATGACAACGCCGATGTTTAGGAGGTTTATTTATGTCACATCCACGCATGTGAATACATATCTACACCATAGGTCTTGGTGTGTTTGGAATCTGCATGAACAACAACAAGTCTGTGTAAATGTTATTATGACTTCTTAACCCCAATCCAGGAGGCAAGGGATTCCCTCATACACATATTTAACACACTAGACCCCCTCACAATTGATGCATGATAACCCAATAATCTCCACTCACAAATCCAAGGGCAATGTACAGAGAATATTTTTTGGTGATCGGGAAATTCAAAGTGCTAAAATGCAACTCTACAACAATCAGTACTAAAAAACATATTTTTCCTTAAAAAAACCACTATCATCGATAAAAAAGTGTTGATAGTCAAGGATCTATTAATATGGGGGCCTTTTATTAGCGCTCAAAAAAGAGATGCTAAGTTTTTCTTTTATCCGCACTAAAAAAGCGTTGATAAAAGTAAAAAAATATTAATGTTTTTTGTAAATTAGAGGGTATAAACCACTTTTTAATAGAACTCTTTCAACGATGGTGGGAAGCACCACCCGCGCGCACCACCGCCACCCTTTTAACAGTTCTATGCACACATCTCCCACCCCTTAACAGCGTTAGTCACCCCCTACACCCACCTATGCAACCTTGCCTCCGCTTGGATATGATCCCAAGACCTCTCCCTTGAGCGTCTGTGCCATTACCACTCACCCATCATGTTTTGTTCTCCGTTTAATGATATACCTTTTTATAAATACACTTATATATATATAGTTATATTTATTCATATAAATATACATATTTAAAAGGTTGGGGCTGAAGCCTCATTTTATTATTAAAGCAAAGGAATGTCCCCTTTTAATTGGGTAGAGGGAGACCCATTACATAGCCCAAAGTCCCAGTGGGCATGTAGCCCATTACATAGCCCGTAGGCCCAAAATTTTGGCCTAAGGGCCATTATGTGAATAGTAACCCGGCTGCTACAGTGTCGTGCCTCCGCTACAGTACCTGATGATAAACAGTAGCACCTCAGCTATAGTACCTGTCGATAAATAGTGTTGTTACAGTACCAGTAGCCCCATGGGATTATAACCCCCATTTTTCTTGTAGTATTTCGGGGTTCATAACACTAAGACAAACCCCAACTATGTGTATATATATATAGTTAGTTATATTTATATATATATATATGGTTATATTTTTTTATCAGCATATTTATCTATATTTTAATATATATTTATATGATTATTTTTAAATTCATTTATAAAATATGTTTTTGTGTGTGTGTATAAATAAATAAATAAAGACATATATACAATAGGCACCCACACACATATCAGTTTGTTAATACATGCACACACACACACTAATATATATATATATATTTATTGGCACACAAACATTATATATGTATATAAATATTCATATATTTGTGTTTTATATAAAATGGATATTAGTTTTTATTTAGATGAGTCTTATATATTTACAAATATATTTAATATGTAAATATGTTTAATTATTTATTTATAAAATTAACCTTTTTTGTAATTCCATTGCGAATAATCTAGAATAAAATGATGTGCAATGACAGAATGTTTGTTTATGATGGCTAAATTGTTTCATCATAAATTGCATCACCCTGAGGTTAATTTCCAAATCCCTTCACGATTTCTATTATTTAGGTCGTGATTTTCCATGATGGTTTGTTGTGATGAATTCCTATCTCAATTAACTCTTTGCGGTGAGAATCTGTCGTAAAAAACCTCTTTCAAAAGCAATTATTTTTCGTGGTATATAAATATTATAACAGAGTAATGAAAACTATATTAATAAATATACCAAAATCATATTTATATTTCTATATATGTATCATATAATATTATATATAATCATATGTTTATTTATATATCTATGAGTGTGTGAGCACTATTATATATTATAAAATATATAAATAATATATCGAAATATTAGTACATATAAACTATATAATTTAAAATTGAAATTCATATTAAATAATGTTTTATTATTAACATTATTTTCATTATTTATACAATATAAAATTTTCAAATTGATTTTAATCAATAAAAATATTTAATAATTGGTTTTTCTAGGATTTTCAAAGAAAATCTACGCGCCAATCAGCTAGTTGAAGCCCAGCTGCCCCTCACACAAGCTCCATCTCAGCCTCGATTCTTCCGGCTTGACCGCGATGATGAAGGTCAGTCGCAATGCGTTCCACCTCGACCACGCTTCTCCCCGCCATGGTCGCCCGCCGCGACCGCTCTCCGCCCTGCCATGACCGCCCCGCACGTCGTGACTGCACTCCGCCCCGCCCTAACCTCCCTGCACGTTAGCACATCGATATCCCGCCTCACCCTCCTTCCTCCTCCACTAGGAACTCCTGGAGTGACAGCACCGTTCTCCGCCCCACATGCCTACACATCCACATCCCGCCTCAACTACATTCCACATCCGCCAGGAGCTCTTGGATTGGTGCACCTTCTGGATGATCCCCGCACTTGGGTACCCCTTGGGAGGAGTGATTTCCGGTGCAGGAGTTGTGGTGAATTCGGGGTCTCCTACCTTGGGTACCCCTGGGGCCTATTCCCAGGGGAATGGGACCACTGGACACTGCCCAGCATAATAATAATCCACATTTTTATCCACCCCAGGGTTCTTCGTTGTTGGGGTTGGGGTAGGATTCAGATCTGCTTGCTTTGGTACCCTGGGGCGGAGTTCCCATGAGAAGGGAATGGTTGGACGGGGTCCGTCGTAGTTGGTTGGAGGGGGACCCTCTTAGTCCTCTTTATTCTCCTTCACAATAAGATCGGTGCATTGGACCTCATCGTCAGATTCATCATGGGTCATGGGACTCCAACTGATTGCTTCTAATTTTTTACCTTTATAAGGATGTTCTGCCAAAACACGACTTCGAACAGGTTCCAATCCATCTCTGTAACATCTTTATCTTCATCATCACGCGGTGAGGGGTTTCAGAGAAGTGGGTAATCCAAGTGGGAGGGTTGTTGTTTTAAAACACACCCTCCACACTTATATAGTACCATCATCCTTTATTTTTGTGATACCCAAATATTTTATTTATAACACCAATTAATATGAGGAATTACCCAACCCTATTTATTGAATGTTAATTTACTTATTAACTGAATATTAAAAATGTAGTAAAACTAGCCAATTTATATATCTATTTTGATAATTTTTCATATTAAATTTATAAATGAAATCTAAATACTAATCTAATTAAATTAATTTTAATAAACTGAATAATGATTTTTTTTAAAATTCAATAACATAGTAAAATTTATTTTCTTTCTATGATATCAATTAATTTTTTATTTATAAATTAATTTTATAATTAAAAATAATATATGTCTCTTTAATTAAGCAGGTTTGGGCAGTTACAAGTGTGTTTCAAAATATAATAGAATATATTTAAAAATTGTGTTTAAAAAAATAAATGGGATATAAATGGATTTGGGTTTGAAAAAATAAAATCAGTTAGGATTAGATTATCCCAAATTTCATGCATACTTGATGGTTCGGCATTCCTAATTTTGGGTAATTTTTAATGAACATTTAACCCTATTTATCAAAGTTGTAGATTTTATTGTTTTTTATGAAATTTAATTTAATAATGTAGAATTGGTTTTGAGAAAATATGACTCGCATCTAATTTATAATTTTGGTTTCAATTCAATTATCTAACATTGACTCGTATCAACCTTTATACAACATTTATTGTATATATATATATATATGCAATCTTTAGATTTTTTATCTAACTATTCATAAATGGAAATATATTTTTGTAGAGATTACACACATGGGGTGGGAAAATAGGTGGTCGACGGAAATAAAATTTGGAAATCGCATAAAATATAACAAAAGGGTTATACTTAAATGAGTATTGGTTACTAAAAATTTTATTTGGTTAACTAATTTTTATTGGTTTTGATTATTATTTCTAATAACAAAAAATTGATAAAAATTCTGAATTTATAATTTTTTATTTCTTTATTAATTTAATATTTTAAATAACATATAACACATATTATAACAAAAAAATAAATTTTTGTTTATAAATTTATATTTTTTTTCAAATAATTTGTTTTTTTATAAAATTTAAGTATTTATATATAATTTTGAGTTTTTTTCGACACAATTAGGGTATATATTTTTTTAATTTATGTTTTTTTAGTAGGCTTTCTCTGACAATCAACCATTGTACAATGGTTTTTCCACCCAAGAAAAACAATGTTTATCTTAGTAGTAGTTCATAAAAAAATAAAAAATAAAAAATTTAGTGATATATAATTCACATATGATAATTTATATAGTTAAATACTATATATATTAATGATATTATAAGTCATACTACTAATTTTATTATTATTTATTATATTGAAAATTTTAAATTAATTTTAAATTAAAATTTTAAATGATTATTAATAATTTTATTATAAATTCATAATTACAATGTTATTTAACTATCTTTTTAAATTATATTAACTATTACTGAATATATTATTGATATTATCTGTTATTAATTTTCGTAATTATTTTACTAAATGTTAATAATTATATCATTAAACTAAAATGTCCCTTTTATATTGAAAACACAAACTTTGAGTCATATCAATAACATCATATGACCAATTGACATGTAGACAATTCCTACACATCATAAATGAGTTATGTATCCACTACTAGAAAATCATCGTTTAGCGGTGGCTATTTTTTGATTTGGTGGCAGTTTAAACAGCCACTAAAGTTGAAGTTGGCTTCCAACATGTGGCGGATCCTCCCATTCACTACCACTGATCAAAGCAAGGGATGCATTTGGTTTTATCAGCACTAAAATGTAAGCACTGATAAGGGGGGGGGGGATTTATCACCGCTAGCTAAAAGTGATGATAATTTTTCCCATTATAAGTGCTAATGAAAGGTTGATAACGTTGTTCCCTTTATCAGCACTTTCATCATCACTAATAAAGGGGTTAATTTAAAAAAACAATCCTCAAACCATAGATATAATCCAAAGGCAATGTACATAATTCTAGGAGAAAATATTAAATCCATCAATTAGAACCCCAATGATTCCCAAAAGTAGCCAAAAAATGAACTGATAGATTGCCCTCTCTCCAAGCAATGGGAAAACAACAAGAAGAGAACAAAGGAACCAAAGATATTATGAAGTCAATAATGGAACCATAGGCTTGGAGGCCACCATTATCCTCCTTCAATGCATTGATAATAACTTGACAATCAGATTCGACCAAAACATCCTACCAGACGAGGGACATGATGGGCTGCATACACTTCCAAATTACCATGGCCTCTGCCACATGAGGAGACTAACCCGCAATGTCTGAAGAATGATGAGCCGCAATAAGTGAGACAACGTGATCCCAAATTATTGTCTAAAGGCCAAAATACCATCCCAAGGGGTCACTACATCATTATTAAATTTGAGAAAACCCAAAGGGGGCGGGGAGAGCAATCTAATAGGAAGGGAATGAACAGGTGAAGGTGGACGAACCTCCTCAATATCCAGCCCCTACGAGCCCACGTTTTGAATCATTGAAGGCCAGACCCTATCGCCTTTAACAATTATCTTGAAAATGAAAGTGTTTTGGCGAAACCATATAATCCATACACAATTATATAATCAGTGCTGATAAATTATTTTAATAAAAAATATTATTAATTTATAAAACTTTATTATATTTATATTAGAAAATAATTTTTATTTGTATAAATTAAATAAAAAACACATGTTTATAATTAATACATATTTTTTAATAATAAAAAAATATATAATGTTTTAAAAATTTATTTACAAGTTATAATTAAATACATATATATTTAAATAAATATAAGATTATAATTAATTTTTAAATAAGAAGAATATTTATTATTTTTAATATTTTTATAAATATATATAAATACTTTTTAAATATATATATTTATAATTATAATTGTAATGAAATGAATATATATTTAAATAAATATATGTTTCCAATGAATTTGTTTAACAAATATTTTGATGTGTGACTATAATTGACATACAAATATGTTAGGAATTCATCACGATTTTTCATTTATACAATACAAATTAAAAAAATCACAAAAATAGTGTTTTGACATCAGTTAGTGGATAATCGATGTTAAAACCACATTAGTGAGAGTTTTAATGTCGGTCACACAATAAGAAATGTCATAATGTGGGTTTCAACATTAGTTATCAAATAATTTTTCATCCCCCTCCTATCAGATGGCTTCCTCCCCCTTAGGGTATTTTCAAACTTAATACTGATGCGGCGATTCCCGGTGATGGCTCTGTTGACCTTATGACAGTTCTCTAGGACCATGTAGTCACTATCATTGTGTCTCGTCGTTCCTTAGAAATTTATTGTTAATCTCTTACCGAAGCAGTGGGAATGAATATCTGGAAATGTATGCAATTCATTTCATCTCTCAGCTGGAAGGATATTATGTTCGAATCAGATTTTCATGTTATTATCGATGTACTGGGGGAGGATGAAGGTGGCCACCAATACTTTGGGTCTATTATCAATATCATAATATCATTGGTGATGTTATTATATTCTTTTTGTTCTTCATTTTTTGGGAGAGGACAATCGTACGACTCATTTTATAGCTACTTTTGGGAGTTGTTGAAGGTCACATTATGGTGCAGTTGATTCATACACATCCCAACTAACTCATAGATCATTTTCCTGCAATATCAAAATAATCCAAATTCTTTTTCTCATTTTTGAGTAGGTAAATTATCCATTTTCCTAAAATTTATGTATATTTTAAATAAAAAAGATTCACTTGTAGTCATACCAGTCACACTATGCCTCATATTGAGGTGAAAAAGAATCCTTGGAATCCAAAATGAGACATGTATTTTTACCCAAATATATCAAAACAATCCGAATGTGTTTTCTCATTTTTTAGTATTTCACTTGTTCCTTTTTACAAAAATTAACGTCACTTTTAAAAAAAATGATTGACTTAGAATCATACAGGTCACACCGTGAGTCAGATTGAGGTAAGAATAATTTCTACGGATCCAAAATTACATATGGATAGTTGCACTAAAGTATCAAAACAATCCAAATATTTTTTTCTTATTTTTTAGTATGTCAGTTGTCTTTTTGAGAAAAAATCACTATAAAATAGAAACACACACTTTGAGTAATACCAGACTCATAGTGTATCCGTTTGACATGAGAACAATTCCTACACCTAAAAAATGGTATATGAATTGATTTATTAAATTATTAAGTCAATATGATTGCAATTTATTGTTTTTTAGTGAGTGATGTATTTTGATGTAAAATGTCAATTTTAAACTGAAAATGGACACTTTGAGTCATACATGTCACACAGTTTTTTGGATTGAGGTGTAGCATATTCATACATATATTAAATGACTTATAGATCATTATAATATAGTGTAAACACAATTTTAATTCCTTTTTTGGTTTTGAGTTTTGAGTTGTATATTGTACTAAAATTATGATCAATTTTAAATAAAAAGACACAGTTGGAGTCATACCAATAAATTCGTATGTCAGATTGAGGTGTTGTTGATTCCAACATGTCCCAAAGTATAAATAGAATCCTAAATGCCAAGTAATAGTCTAGCATAATAAAAATATTTATTTGAATAATTCTAAAAATAAATAAATTAAACCTCAATTTGAAATAATCCATTACTTCTATAGAAGTCACTTCTTCATACCATTGGTGTAAATTATATCATCAGTTATGATGCCAATTTGTTTCTAAGAAAATTTATATCGTTTTATAAATAATATTTTTTTGAAAGTCATGATAGTACTAGAAAAATATAATTACAAAAAGGATTAATTAATATTTTAAAAAATGTTATAATTAACATTGAAAATACCTTTTAGGGAATCTATCTTTTTTTGATGTAATATGATCTCTCTCATAAATTTAAAAACATAATAACCATAATATTTTCAATTTGATAATTTTAGACACTGTAGAAAAATTAATGAAAATAAGTAATTTTTTTATATTTTTTTGGATAGTTAAATATTATTATATATCGATTGATACTTATCCAGTTGTAGAACATGTTTGGGTCCTTGTGTGCAATGCATGTCCTCATGACTTGATTTAGATGATATTTACACACCACCCTGTAATAAAAAAATCCTAATTGAAACGTAATATAATTATATAACATGAATATTAGTTCTAAAATGTTGGGTGTAGTGTATTACAAATTAAAAAATGTTATCATGTGTGGTTGGTTTTTTGGTAATATATGTAGTGAATCCAAGAAATAAATATTTAGAGTATCCAAATTGATCGTAATCAGAATAAAGGGTTTCTTAAAAAATAAAAAGTAATAAGTAATGAAGGAAATGAAAAATATATTAAATTTGATTAAATTTTAGTGTTTTATACTGAAATTATTTTTATTATGAAAATTATTTCATCCCCATGTTTTATTTCAAATGATTTGCCATTGTTTTCTACACATTCATCTATTTTTTGGATTCTATTTTTGTTTTCCATGTAGAGGGGACGTGAGGACTAAAGAGTCCAAATTTTTTATGGGAAAATCCATTTAATTGGTATTGATATATATGACTTCAATAAATATGATATGTATTTAGACATAAATAACATGGTATATCATCTTTTGGAAAATTCAATCATGAATATGTACTTCATTTATACATTTACAACTGAGACACCTAGCCATTCATAGTTGATTATTTAATCCACATTATTAGAAGAAATGTAGTCAATAATATCCTATGAAAGAATTTTTTCATCATAATCAACTATGTGACTACTACCACTTTGTAAAATTATTTTCGCATAAAAAGTTAATGTTAGTTAATGTGGATATTCAATGGGAAGGGTAAATGTGCTTTTGGAAGATCTTTTCAATCAGTTGGTTGATCCTTTAGATGGTTTAAGTCAACCTTTCATTTCACCCCCATCCCTTTGTCTATTTTTAATATAATTCATCAGTTTAGAACATTTTTCATTAATTAATAAAGGTTTGTCATCCAAATAAATAGGAAATGAATACCTTCTTGTCGACATATTTTTTTACAAGATTTAATGTCCATGCGATGAATGTTACAATAGTTAGTGAACCTTATGAATAACTTCATCATCAATTGGAATAGGACGATCAGCCCTCAGATCATGTGCTATGCTAATAGACACTCTAACAAGACCTATTTTTTGTGGTCTATTGTTTAGAACATCATTTTGGATATTGAACAGTACATCCCTCACTACAAGGCGATGGGTGGGTGTTGATAGATATAAATCACAATCATTATCATCCTATATAATATCAGTACCAGAATGCTATTAGTGTCTATCTGAATCAAATTTTATAGAAACAGTTATTAGAACATTGATTACCTTGTCTATGACATCTTTTTGAGGGGAATGGTTCACCTCAATGCTAATGGGTGTGGGGATGGATATTCAGGAAATGATTGTTCTTGAGTTCTTTTTTCTCTTTTCTTATCCCTATAAAAGTTTCTAGTAACTCTCTATGCTATTGAAATTTTTATTAATGTCTATATAGTAATTCCTTCATCTATTTCATTTCTTTATCTTTATCATCCTCTTGTTTTTTTATAAAAACATGTTTTCGATTGTCACCCCAAAACCCGCACCTCAGATCTGACCAAAATGTTATGTTCGCATCAAGGCCACTGGTAGTTGGTGTTTATCTGATATAGGTATTGATGATTCATGTTACTATTATGGATAAAAAATATAGGAAAATAAGTAATCATTTTTATGTAATTTTGATTTAAAGGAATTTTTTTTATTTCATAATTACACATGTTTCCCACCCTTTTGTGTATTTTCATCTATTAGTTTCACATCATTATTTACACATTCCTCTTTTTGCAACACATGGTGTATTTGGGAGTGGATTTATATTTGGATTCATCAATCTGCATATAAATAGAGGACCATAATTATTTTGTTGTTTCATGTCATATAAAAGTGTTATGGTAGATTTAAAATACGTACCATTTTTTTCAAGTGAAGCATACCCCATCCTTGATTTACGGTAGGGGTATATTGCTTTTGCTGCCCCGCCATTATTTTCAACACTCAGTTTTTATTTCATAAATAAAAAATTTTCACTCAATGTGATGAATATATGTATTGTAAAACAACATATTACTAGCCACAATGTACTTGAAAAGACAAATCAGTAGGACTTCTAGTAAAAAAATCTCATGCTTGTTCAGTTATCAGGTATGCATACATAAGCAGTGGGTGTGGGATTATTTTCCCTTCGGATTCTTTTAGATGATGAATCAATAGACTTGTGTGAAAATCTCTGTGAATCAATATATAAATAATCAATACATATATATTATGGGATTCATCTACTATAAATGTAATCTTCAAGGGATGGTGAAGAATAACTCATTATTTCATTATATTATTTTTTAGTATAATAAAGAAATTATATCATATTGTCACGGTAATATCTTCCCACATTAGTGTATCACTATTACAAATACAGCTTTTATCATCACTAAAAATTTCCTTTAATAGCGCTATAAAAGCGCTATTAATGGCGAAGAAGTTTAAGGGGGAGGGGTCCCCTTTATGAGCACTCAAAAAATTGCTGATAAAGACCCCTTTTATGAGCACTAAAAAAAGAACTGATAAAAGTTAAAAAAATAAAAAAAAATTAAAAAATAAATTTTTTTAAAAAATCCTGCCTATCGGGGGGCTTTTATATCGATTTTGCCCGCCATTTACAGCACTTTTCTGTCCCCCTTGTAATGCCCCGACCCCAGCTACCCAGAGTCGGTGCATTACTTCGTAACATTGGCATGATCACAAAAGATCAAGTCTCGAAAGACCGATTAGTTTAGTAGCCTTGGAAACACTAGATACATTCTTAAATGTTACATTACATCATAAAGTGAAAAACTAATAACAAAGTCTTTATAGTCCACACTCATATTCTCTTCTGACTATCCCTGCAGGTCATTCATAAAATACTTCTTCACATCCTGGAAAATATTAAAACATTGAAAGGGGTGAGCTCAGATGCTCAGTAAGGATAACAATATTGCGGAAGCTTTCATAAATAAAAACTAACAATTAACGCAATGTATAACTAAACAAAAGCCTTATTAAACTTGAACTTCAGCATAATATGGAAAAAGTAAAATCAAATAATGCCACTTACTTACTCACATGGATATTCTACTAGACAAATAATCACATGAAATATCAATAACCACTTTCATAATGAGGGAATGTATAATGTCGGACATTCTGAAACATTTTGTCAAGGCCTCGGCCAAGACGTCTAAAATGATTAAGGCCTCGGCCAAAACCATAAATCAAAATGGGAAAAGACCTCGGCCAATTCCACGTCTAGTTGTCTCATGAGACCTACCGATGCATCGAGGAGCTATAGCGGGCTCCACCCGTCACTTATTAAGTCCAATACATTCCTCATATGAATAGGTTTAAACATATCATAAACCATAACATAATCATTTCACATAAAACATGCATAAAGGAAACATAAAATTTCCACATTTCAATCTCAAGATATCAATACAACACATTGATATAATAAAAACGCTTTCAAAACCATTTTCAATACCAAAATAAAATAAAGTTAAAACTTTGTATTTATTTTTCATTAAAAAATGATGGCTTGTAGAGGAAGCCGAAACTCAAATAATGGTCACGGCGGCGGAAAAGTCATTGTATCCACATAAGTACGGAAAGAAAAACATTCCCTTTTGTCGTTTAGCAAAACGCTTCGTATAAAAAATATTCCTTTTGAATAAACGTAAAAGTCAAAGGGGTTTATACAGCGTATAAAAGAAAGTTGTGTATAAAACCAAATATGCCTCAATGAATGGGGATTGAGACGATGTCCTTAAAAGTTCATTTTTAAAATAAAATAGATATATTATGTGTATTCACTATAGGTACACATAAGGAAAGTAAAAATACAAAATAGGACATAATAATATCAAGACATAATTTGAAAGTAGGAGATTAACCCAAAGAATGGAAGTTGGGTTAAGAAATTCCCTTACCTCGTGTCTGACTTGACTCAACCGTTCTTTAACCTCCTGAATAATAAAATAGAGTTAATATATACCTTATTAAGAACCATCTTCAATTTCATTATCCTTTTTATATCACTTATTACAATGTTATGAACATTATGTAATTATTTAAGTTAATAACGGTCGTTTTGTCGATCTTTGGTACTTGAGTCAACAATAAACTTCTTATAATTACAATTTGTTTATGTGGTAGAATAACCATTATCTCCAGAAATATATTCATGATTTAGATGTCATATATATCATATATATCCAGTATATACATTTATAATATTACGTAACATTTAGAGGTAAGAAATGAAATGCACCGTTCATGGAGACGGTAAGCCGTACGTACGCATGAACGCTACTTTCATTTCAATTTCATGTTTAATGGAACGAAATCATAATGATATAAATGTATAATATAATTTCAGTATAATATAGTGTATAATACTATTTTCTCCATCCTTTATACATCCCACATATGGCATTAACGATTCAAATCACATTGAGGGGGCGGTAGTTCGCACTTCCTAAAATGAAATTATCGCGTTTTACCCATAATGGAAATCATAAAGTATGCCATAAATGAGAAATACAGAAGAATAAGTAAAACATAAACATATTTTATATCATATATAAATATATTTACATCTTAATGGCCACCTTTGAAGGTGTTATATGAGTGTTGAACAATCATCGTTTCGTGAGGCAGAAATTCTCCATCCACAGAAACCGTATGTTCTTTAACCATTAGATGTAGGTGTGTGTAAGTGTAGCTAGAATCCTTCTTATAACAACATCCTAGTATATTGAGGATACTTATGTTGTTACAAAATAAATGAATAAAAAGAGTTTAGGGGGTTCGAGAAGAAAAATAAAACAAAACAACATTAGAGAAGACATTACCTCAAAATCGGGTAACTCTTTTTGATTTGAGCCAAAGGCTTCCTTGGGAAGAGTTCTGCCCAATGTGAGGCTTCTAGGAGTAATAGGGGAATGTTGGGAGAGTATTTTGGCAGAGGTTGGATGATCCAAATGGCTTGAAAGTGTATATGAGGTGGGAGAGGTGGGGGCCTTTTATAAGTGGAGAGGAGGGGCACTCTTGGAAAGTAAAGAAAAGTCACTATTATTATAAAATGAGTTTCGGATTTTAGAGGTCCCAAACTTATATAATTAGAGGATAAGATGATAAGGGTTAGAAATATACTCATCCAATAGGTTTTTGACAAGTGTACGCTTTGGATTTTACATTATCTTTCCATTTTATTTAAATCATTAAATAATGAGGTCATCGCTGCATCATCATGATGTCATAATTAATTTAATTTATTTAATGTCTAAAAATTATAAAAAAAATACTATGATGTAGGAAATCTTTTTAGATTTCTAATTATTATTTATAATCAATATTTGGACTTGTGTAACCCCACTTAAAAATTGTTTTAGTAAAACAACTCATGTTTGTGTCAATTTAATTTTAACATTAAATAAATATATATTAATGTAATTTTCCAACTAAAGTTTCTCCATGGGGTCCCCAAGTTGACCCATGGGTTGTCTTGGTCGGCCATGACTCATCCAATAGGAGTAGGACAAGTTTCAAGCTCATATCATATTATTAAAACATTGTTTTTACCTTAAACTACTCTAATTAACTCTAATCGCGATTAAGAACTTAAAAGTTACTATTCACCAAAAAATTATTTTAATCTCATTGAACCACATTTTACTTCTTAATGAAAACCATGTATGTCGGATTTTTGAAAATCAAATCACAGAAGTGGTAATATTTCATTTAAACGAAAAATTAGTTATTTAACTACCACTTAGTGGTTTCACTATTCATCAAAAATTGAAGTTTTTCAGAACAAAGCCAAAATTTCACCCTAAGCTATAATTGATATTCCGAATTCAAAAATTATGTCTATTTTAAAATATTCCAAACATATAAGTTACATTAATTAATTTTATAATTAATTCCCGTTGTTACAACAAATAGCGTGTTTTTAATAAACAATTTATATCAAAAGATTGTCAATTGTTTATGTCCAATTTCAATGTTAAATTAATTCTAATGACCACCATTGGATAAAATGGTAAAAATATATTCTAATTATACTTTAAAACCACTCAATAGTATAACTTATCACTATAAATTATTTTGATTAAAAAAGTTGTTTTAAGTATTTTTCACTATTCATAAAAATTTTGAAGTTCTCAGAAAATTACAAAAAATTCAACATAGGCAAATTTTAATATTACGAATACAAAAATGAAGTCCATTTTGAAATATAAAATTTCTATAAATTTAAAAAGTTGTTATTACTATTCATAACGACTACTTTGATTAGTTGCAGTGTGTTAGAACTCAATGTTGCGTAAAATGCAAGCTATTACATTATTGAATGAGAAGCGTATCATGGAAGCTCGGGGTGTTACACCCCTCCTGCACCCGCACACACCCATCCATCGTTTATCAGCTCTAGCCCCAGATTCACCCATGTGCGTGCATCCCTGCCTCCACCCAGATTTGATATAGAGACCTCCCCCCTACGTGCCTGATGCCTTTACCACTCCCCTATATTGATTTTTTCTCCTATTAGTGATATATTTTTTATTTATATATATATTTAGTAATATTTATTTGTATAGTAATGTATATTTATTTTAATATATATATATATAGTTATATTAATATAAATATATAGTTATAATAAAATATATATTTATAGTTATATTAATAAATATATTTATATTAATATTAATATATATGTGTAGTTATATTAATATATATATATATATATAGATTAATATATAGGTATATAAATATTCATATATTTGTATTTTAAATAAAATGGATATTATTTATTATTTAAATAAATCTAATATATTTTATATGTAAATATATTTTATTATTTATATTTATAATTAAGTTTTTATGTGTGAATATATAAAAAAATATGTATATATTGTTATATATTTGATTATAAATAGCAGTGAATTATAAAAAACGATAAAATTTTAAATACATAATATCAATATGAATGTTATACCTTGAAATAAATTCAGTTCCCACAAAAATAATCCAATAATACTCCCTTAAACGAGGCTGAAAATCCACAAAATGTTAAAAAATCAGGGTACCCCGACTAAAAACTCTGTTTTAGAGGCATTCAGGGAATTTTTTTGCCTCAAAAAAACCGTGAGCGAGGTCCCCTTCACTTAAATTGACGTAGAGATCGTCGTAGGATTCGATTTGATATGTGGTAGAGCTCAAACGGACACCCGAATCAAATGTTATGGCCGTTTGAAGTTCGAGTTGGGTTTACAACATATTTTGGATCTTTTTTTAATTTTTTTAATTTATTTAGTCTCCAAATTTTTATTAAATGACTATTACTCCATAATAATTATAAAATTATTATTTTAAATATATTTTTGTAATTTTTTTATAAAACATTTTCAGTAAATATCTTATATATTAAGTGTAACTGTATATTTATACTTATCTAAAATATATTTAAAATTATATTTAAAAAAAATATTTATTATATTTATATCAATATACCTATATCTATATATTTAAATATGAATATATTTATTTTAATAATTAGTTTTTGAATGTAGACCCTTTATTAACGATTTCAAAAAAAGTGTTGATAAAGACCCCGTTTAATCAGCACTACTAAAAAATCGCTGATAAAGGGGTACATAATTTAATGGCTTCCTCAACAATATATCGATCTGCAATACAACCCTCTGGTCAACTTTGATATTTTATATACCCATTCAAACAATTTATATTCCATTAAATGGTATATCCATCTATATTGTTTAGGACCATATAGTCTAATCCCTCTCACTAAGTAAACCATAAAATGAACCATTATATCAATGAATTCTAGTAGGTAGAACATTTCTAAATCACATAATATGACTACAATTTCTCTTTCCATGGTTTTCAATTTCACCAACTCTATAACATTACTGCATATATATTTGAAGATGAAATAATACTTGGTTAATAAATAAATGACATTCTTGGAAAAAATGAAACGTAAAGCTATGGAAATTATATCTCCTAGTAAAACATGACAATCATGTGATTTTAGAACCCTTAACATTAAATCGTTTATTGACACGATATTCTAGTTATACATTTAATATCCCTCTAGAAACATTATTTCCTTCATGAAGATGAAAAACCAATATCTCTCATCCCTAGAAAGTGTGTATTCATCTAGATGAAGAAAAGTTCATTTTTCACCCTTAACTACCACCAAATCTTCTCATATTCCCATGTGAACCATGTCCAAACTATCCTTAATTCCATCCTTTTTTTTGGTTGAATTTAGAAGTGTACCGATGAAACTATCAAATACATTTTTTCAGCATGGAAAACATCAATAAAATATCTTTCTTATAGAAAATTCCATTATTATAATTTAAAAATCTAAACACCATTTACAACTGATTTTCTTAAAAAATTTCAATTTTTTTATCAAAAGAAATGTGTATATATTTTATATTCATAAAAAGTTGATCACATATTTGTGTAAATGGTGTTTTATGTTCTTATGAACATCCATCGAATCATGGTGTCCAAGATAGGGACATATCCCATCAGGATAGAAATATATAGTTTCTTAGAAACAAAATTTTTGATGAATGTTTCAATCTAATTGACTTTGTACCTTTTTTGAAAACGAGACACCCTTTAGTTCTTTTAATGTTGTATCCTAAAAAATTTCCATAATAAGGAAAGTCATTTAACGTCTCTTACAACATAACGTTGAATGTGAAATCTTCATTTATGTAATTATCATACAACACAATGCCTAAATCAACTTCACCTCAAAACGACCCATGGTTTGGCTAGTATAACTCAAACTGTCTCTTTTTATTTTAAATTGACATTGATTTAAGTAAAAACAACTTTTGACATTTATAGAATTGAGAAAAAATAATTGTATTATATTGATATTTTTGGAAAACAATCCATGAGTCATTTTTCATGTGTAAGATTCAACTGCACCTCAATATGAGGCATGATGTGACTGGTATGACTCAAAGTGTTTCTTTTTTTTAATGTGACATTCATTTATGAAAAAAGGAAAGAGAAATATTGAAAACAGAGAAAACATATTCATATTATTTTGATACTTTAGTAAAATGATAAATGAGTCGTTAATGACATGTAGGGATTAGCCTTACCTCAATACAATGCATGGTGTGAATGGTATAACTCATAGTGTCTATTTTTATTTAATATTGACATAAATATAAGTAAAAACAACATGTGAAATATTGAAAACCAAGAAAAAAAGATGGGTTGTTTTCATATTTTAGGAAAATAATCTCTTAATTATTTCTGACATTTAAGAAAAAGATGCACCTCAATATGACACACGACGTGTCCAATATCAATCAATGTGCCTCTTTTTATTTAAATTTCACAATAGTTTAAGTAAAAACAACAAGTGATATATTAAAAATAAAAAAAATGAATTCATATTGTTTTTATATTTTTGGATAATGATTTTTTTTTTGATTTTTGATATGTAAAAATTATCAACACCTGAATATGATACATGGTGTGGCCAGTATAACTCAAGGTGTCTCTTTTTATTTAAAAATGACACTAAATTAAGTAAAAATAACAAGTGAAATACTAAAAACTGAGAAAATGAATTCAGATTGTATTTATACTTTAGGAAAATGATCCATGAGTCATTTTTGATCTATAGGAGTAAACCATACCTCAATATTATGCATGATCTTACAAGTATAACTAAAAGTGTCTGTTATCAGATTAAAATTAACATTTTAGTTCAAAATGTGTCACTCACTAAAAAACAAGAAAATGAGCTCTGATTGTCTTGATAATTTAATATAGTGATTCATAATTCATTTATGACATGTATGAAGCAGTCTGACATCCAAAAGATGCATGATACAATCAGTATGACTCAAAATATGTGATTCTAGTTTGAAATGATATTTTAGCAAAAAAAAACACAATGGATATACTGAAAACTGAGAAAACATATTTGGATTGTTTTGATACTTTAGGGAAAAAATTCATCAGTAATTTGTGAAAAGTAGGAATTATTTGTACTTTAATGGGATGGATTGTGTTACCAGTTAACTCCAAATGATTCATTTTTTAAAATTGACATTAATTTTAATAAAAGAAAAAGTTACATACTCAAATTCAAGAAAACACATTAGAATTGATTTTATATTCTATGACAATGAACCGTAACTCATTTTTAACATGTAGGAATCAAAACCACCTCAATAGGACGCTCAATATGACCCGTATAACACCAAATAATTAATTTTTTTAATTATTAACATTTTATAAATGTTTTTATTTCATATAAATGTCTAATTAACTTATTTATAGTATTTTGTAACATAATATTTGTTTTCTTATATAAGAGGAATCTTTTTCTTGGGCTGATCTGATTTGTTCCAAAATTGATACCATGGGAAAACATTTTTGATAGGGGATCATAGGCTTCAAAATATGATCTATTAATGTTTTAGAATGTATGTTGGAAAATATTAAATGTAATTATATAATAAATTTGTTTGACATGTAAATACTTGTGTTTTTTTCTATATACCATGGGTGGACATTTTTGTATTGATGATGTCAATTAAATTAATATAGAAGTTTTCCTTCTGGGTGTGCTATTTAAATTTTAGGTTTTTATTTAGGGTGAGTTGTTATATAAATATCACAGTGCAGTTGGCTAGGCCATTATCAGCTCTAAAAACGCCCTGATAAACCCCCCTATAATCATTGTGATTAATAGCCGCTCTTTAGCTCTGTTAAAGGCCATTTTCACACTGTGAAAGGCCATATATGTGTATTGGGGTTTCCACTCGTCCATATTGGTTGGTTCTCCCTTCAATGATATATCTATTTTTCTATATATATTTAGTTATATTTATTCGTATATTAATATAGATTTATATTAATATATATATATATATATATTAATTCATTCATTAAAAGTAGGATAATTTGTTGATTATAAATGGGAGGGGAAATCAGTCAAGTCAGGGGGGATAAAATAAAGGAATCCCCAAGGAATCAGCCATCAAAAAATTAACAAACTCAGTGGGAAGATAGCCCAGTATAGAATAAATGATACCAGGACTACTCAGATTCCCCCTTGAGGCCATTCTATCCGTAGAAAAGTTCCATTCCTCTATGATTGCTTCATGGTAGCTCGACCAATAAACTCCCTGCTTCTTTAGGTATTAATAATGATAGTACTAGGTGGTTCACTTATCCCCTGGAAAGAGTTTCATGTAACTGAAAAATCATTTTTGATCTCTATGGATGAAATATTATTAGAGAGATAAATCTCTAAACCATTAAGAAAATCCACTGCCTCTGAAATAAGAGAGCTTCCATGACTGTAAAAGCTTCTAAAATAAATCACCACTAAAACATCAGATTCAGGAACAACTCCTCACCCTCTCATTATTCCAAGGTTATAAGATTTGTCAGTATTGAGCTTGAATCCATTACGTCGGGGGTTCTATCAGATCCATCTACCCAGTGAAGACCCTTGTTGATAAAAAGATGTGGTTAACTAGCCATTCATGAAAATTACCATGGATTTTGGTTTTTCACAGCTTTTCAGATGATTCAATAGATCCACCACAATACAGTAGACCCATTTTTGAATTTAAGACCATGAGGTAGAAAGACTATCCACTAGAGCTTTGTTTCTTGCATTCCAGATGATCCAGCAACTTGAAAAAATCAAGGCAGCCCCCAGCTTCCACTCCAATCTATTCTATTCCATATAGTGAAACCATGATAAGTATAAGACCTCACCATCAACCACCTATATATCTATTCCAATAAGTTTCCCATGATTTTCCCAAACCGTTCTTTCCCAATATCCTTCAATGAACATGTGTTTTACTGATTATTCCTTATAGATACCAAAACAAATGCATTATGATAACATACTTATCCATTTACCCATAATCACATCATCAGTTGGAAGGGCACAGTGCCAAATGCACCTCCCAAGAATGTTGATGTTTATTGGAATTTCATTGCGCTAAAGAAACTTACTCATTCATACAATATTATTACCTTGTAATGAGAGACAATATCCCATAGATGAAAAAATTATTGATGACGCTCCACTGAAGGTGAGTTTATCCAGTTTAGAACAAACTTGTATGCTGTCAAAAATTGCACACTATTGTGCATCATGAGTGGTTTGAATGATGTTCAGAAAGGAGAAGTATTCAACAAATGAAATTCTAGGAGTCAGCCACCCAGAAAATTTGAGAGATTTACCAGCTCAATTGTGGTTCCAATAATTAATCTTTCCACAAAAAACTATTCATATATACAATATACATACACATATATATAATATATGTGTATTTGAAATTATAATTATACATATTTATATATATTTATATATATTTACATATATTATATATTAATATGTGTATTCATAATTTGGAATATATAGATAATACATATCTGTTAGTTAATACAGACACACCATAATATATACACACACACACACAGACACATATTATATAAGTATATAAATATTCACATATTTTTATTTTAAATAATATGGATTTTAGTTTTTATTTAGATAAGGATTATATATTGAGAAATATTTTTTATATGTAAATATTTTTATTCATTTATGTGGAAAATTTAATTTTTATGTATGAATATATGAAAAATATGTATATATTGTTATATATTTTTTTATAAATATTAGTACATTGTGATAAATGATTAATTTTTACAGCCATAATATCAATATGAATGTAATAAATCTGAATAAATTCAGTCCCCACTGAAAAAGAAAAAAAATACCTCTTAAACGAGGTTGAAATTTCTTCGAATGTTATAAATAATTGGAATCCGAGATAAAAACTCATTTTTTGACGGCATTTTGGTATTTTTTCCCTAGAAATATGTGACAAAGGTATTTTTTTATGTCACTGGATCATAGATCTCATCGTAAACATTGATTTGATATATAGAAGTTCTCAAAAAGACACCCATTTCAAAATTTATCATTATTTGAAGTTTGAGTTACGTTTTCAACTTATTTTAGATCTTTTATTATTTTTTTGATTTTTTATGTCTTAAATTTTTATTAAATGATTATTAATTGATAATAATTAGAACAGTATTAATTAATAATATATATTTTAAATATTTATTAAACTATTTTCTCTAAACATCTTTTATATTAGTTGTAAATTTCTACATATACTTATCTAAAACATATTTAACAAATATATATTATATTTATATCAATATAAATATATAAAAATATTTATATATTAATATATTATTTTTAATGACTTTTTTTTGAAATATATACTTTATTAGTGCTAATAAAGGGGTCCCCCTTAACAATGCAAAAAATTGATGATAAAGGCGATACCTTTATCAACGCTAAAAAAATCATTCATAAAGGCACCCCTTTTTTAGTGTTTTTTAGCATTGCAAAAGGGTGGAACTATGAAAACCTATTTTGTGGTAATTTCCCCACCCAAGATTCACTGGTATTTTTCACTTACTATATAGAAGATACGTTCAGGAGGATACCATCTTATAGTTAATAGAATTGGGGCTGGCGGGATGTCACACACATAGTTGAGAGTCTCACTTTTAGAATAAAACATCAAAAGTTGGTAAATAATATTATTTAATACGATATGTATATGATACATTAATATTGTTTGTGGTTGAACCATTTATTACATTTTTTGATTTTTTCAAGAGGATATACACTTATAGTAGTATTGGGAATATTGCTGGTGAGAGACAATTACCGATTCTAGTAAGTGTTTTTTTATGTTTTTTAAATTAATATAATATATTTTTTTATCATTATATATATATTTATTCAATTATAGGATATATATTAGATATATATTTCTCATATGTGTGGGAGTTAGTATAAGAAATATGGTCAGGTCAATGCCTCAAGCGAGCATGTTTTAATGAGAAAACATAATCATTGGTGGTGAAAAGTGGTATTTAGAACAGGATGGTGATTGAAATTGGTTTAAAATCGACTTCGACTAGTTACTATAGAATTTAACTGATATCTTAATTTAGAAAAAAAATTTATGATTGTAAACAATTGTTCAATCAATTGAATGATTATAGTGAGATGGAAATAAAGTGAAAAAGTGAGGAAAAAAACACTGGATGTAACATGGGAAATCCCCCAATTTAATGGGGTAAAAAACCATAGGCAAATAAAATAATTTCACTATAAAAAAGTCCGGGAACAAACTCGCTCTCTCTCTCCCAATTTCAAGTAGAAAACACACAAGAAATTATCTCTTTGTAAAGATGGATAAACACCTCACAAAATTCTGCACTCAAGGATGAAGATATGTTTCATCAGAATCCGGTGATAAAAATAGGTAGACAATAATCCCTTTTATAGCCTCCATTCACCCTCCTTTGGCCTCCTCACTATTAAATTTAAATTACCAAATTAAAGTGGGAATCAATGTTAGGGTTTCACCATGATGTGTCACCACAACATGTCCAAATGAATGTGATTACCATCTTTAATATTTTCTATCTCCATAATGTCTTACAACATATCTCCCACATGGATATTTGAATAAGTTCCAATAACACCTCCACAAACCTTTTCTATCTTAAAAACCCACTGATCATGTCTCTACAAGGATTCTCAAGGATATATAGCATTTGAACTTATCAGAACCAATAACCTTTGCCTGAAAATATTCTATCTTAAAAACCCACTCCTCTAAAAACCATTTCATCCAACTCACCTATTTACATTACCGTTTAGAGGACATGTAATTTTCTTCCATCATTGATATACCCACAACAGACTATAACTTTGAAATCAAGCTCATAGCACCTCCCTCAAGAGTAAACACATAACCATTAATAGATTTTCTCTGGTTAGAATCACCTGGAAAATCATAATCAACCTATCCTCTGATAGAGAAATATGATTTTCCAAAACATAATGCAATATACAAGGTTTCCCTGATGAATCTCAGGATCCTATTCACCATGATCCAATGCGTTCTTCCCAGATTCTTTATGTACCGACTATCATCTCCCACTGTATGTGCAATATCTATTCTAGTAAAAACCATGGGGAACAGTAGAATCCCCACTATTGATTCTTATGTCACTTGATATATTTACATCCTCTCTGTTCCACTACGAAGACTCATCGTATAGGATAAATTGTAATTCATGGGAAGAGGGGTAGAAATTTTCTTACGGTTATTCATGTTGAAGCGTTTTAAGACTTTCCAAATATAATTTTCCTATGATATCCAAATCTTTCCATTATTCTCGTCTTGGTAAATTTTCATCCCAGGAATTTTGTTTGCTGGTCCCAAGTCCTTCATACCAAACTCCCTAGACCATTGTGCCTTCATCATCTAGATTTGATCATTATTGGGGTCGATAACCAACATGCCATCCATATAAAATAGTATTATGATAAAATCATTACTATATAGACCCTCGAAATAAGCACAATGATCTGAATTAAGTCTGTTGCATCAAAGGCATAGGATATATGAATCAAATCTCTTGTACCAACACCTCAACACAAGTTTGAGACAATAAAGATACTTTTCAACCTCAAAACCATGTTATCTTTACCTTCTTCAAAAAAACATTCTCGTTAGAGAATATAGATTTCATCATCAAGGTCACCATGTAGAAAATATGTTTTCACATTTAGATACTCTAGATGCAGAGTGTATGCAACACACATCACCATCACTACATAAATATTTTCTAGTCTAACAATACGATAAAATATTTCATTGAAATTCATACCTTCCTTATCAGAATATCCTTTGACCACCAGTCTCACATGATATCATTCCACCTGGTCTGTTTCATCCCTCTTGATCTTGTAGACACATTTTTCTTAATTTCCTTACTTCAATCAGTTAATTAAACACGATCTCAAGTCTTATTCATGTGCATGGAATCATGTTCCTCTTACATCGCTGCCATCCCTGAAGATATATATGGACTCTGGGTGTCCTCCAAAATAAATGATATCTCTCCATATTATGTCAATATGAAATTTTCAACATTTCTCTCAGTGACATAATCTGAGATCCATATTGGAACTCATTTCTCTTGATTTGGTCATTGTAGTCTAGTATTTTCTGGTACATGATAATAATTATCTGGTAATTCCTCATAGAAAACTATTTCTTCATTTGTTTTATCCTTCACCTTGACTATTGTAGTTTCTATACTCTCTTTCTCCATGTCTTTATAAATATTCATTTTCAAAATGTCATCAGAAAAGATGACATCTCTTATGATAATAATATTTCAGGCAATGAGATCCAACAAATGATACCCCTTCGCACTATAAGAGTATCCCAATAATGTACATTCCCTGGATCGTGAGTCCAAATTCGATCTTTCCTGTCTATGAAATAGTGCATATACATGACTTCCAAAAAATATTTAATTGAGAATAATTATCGGGTTGACCATTCCACATATCCATCATCATATTCATATCAATTTCCACTGAAGGGGAACAATTGATCCCATAGTAGGCAATATTTACTGCTTCTTCCGAGAATGATTTGGTAACTCCTGCAGTCTTCAACATCACCCTTATTATATCCAACAAGGTTATATTCATCTACTCTACCACTCCATTCTACAAAGGAGTGTATTCCAAAATGAACTACCTCTAGATTACTTCCTGTAATAAAAAATAATCAAAATCGTCACTTGTATATTCTCATCCATGGTTAGTCCTCAAACACATGATATTATTTTCGGATTCAATCTGATTTCTCACTTTCAATGTTTTGAATACTTCACATATATTAATTTTCCTCATTTTTAGAATCACACATCATATCCTCGAATAGTCATCAATGAAATATACAATGTACCTTACTCCTCCTAGGGACACAACCAGTGATTTCCAAACCTTGGAATGAATCATCTCTAAGATCTAGTTACTCCTTGTCATTGACGTTCCAAACATCAATAGGTGTTACGTACTCAAAGAACAAATCATAAAAAATGATAGGGATACCGTAATAATAATAGGCCAGAACATTAGATCTAAAAGAATCTTTAGGCCTCGTTTGGACATATGGCCAAGATTCTAATTCCATAACGTCGTCAACTCTTACATTGAGGAAGTTGATGAGGAAAATATCTCTGATTAATTTTACATTTCACCCATAAGCACATAAAAGTTATTTGAGATCTTCTCCACCTTTATCACAAAACGTTCTCCCTTCACAATATTCAGCATCCCTTTCTCAGTGTGAGTCTTTCATCTGATATAATAAAATTTTCCCAAGGACAACATTTTCTTCTTGAGACCCCCAAATGGTGTACTCCTTGGATGGTTTAGAATATGTTATCATGCATCTTCAGTTTGATGGTTCCAAATCCAACGTTCTTAAATTTATGATCATTTCCCATGTACAAAAGTCATTATGGGATAGTTTCATATTGGTAAAACAATTCCCATAGATATGTCATGTTCCATGTTCCTCCTGAGTCAATAATCCATGTGTCGTCGGGATTTTGTCTTCTTTCAGTAGTCATTGGCACGCCACTGACTAGTACGTCTCCATTTCCAGATGTACTCACCACATTTACTTTAGAGTTATTCTCACCACCCTTCCCCTCTTACCACAATTTTAACATTTTATGTATTTCTTACTTCTCCTTGATTTAGACCTTCCTGGATTCTGGTTCTCATTGGAACAACACTCCATCATTGTTTTTCATTCCATTGACATATCATCCACTTATTGTGAAGTTGTATGTATGTATTCCTTATTCTTGCAACAACTTTCTTCATAAATAATTGTATCTACAACATCATTGAATGGAAATATATCCATTAGGATATTATTGGTGAGGTATATGATAATTTGATCACATGAATGTGTAATCCTTCGGAGTAGAATCTCTGCATGTTTAGCATCCACAATTTTATAGCTTCATACTGTATGTTGTGAAAAAAGGGTATTGAGGGTGTTTATGTGGTCTATCACCGATGATGAATCTACCATTTGATGAGTGTATAATGTTATCTTCAATAAAATTTTATTATGGAGTGACTTATCCTTATGCAGATTTGTCAGAGTGTCCCAAATTTATTTTTTCGTCTTGTTCTTCACATTGCTTGACATGGCCCCATCTTCCAAATACAAATGGAGGTTGTAAATAGAATTCATGTCCATGTCACTCAATTTTTCATCTGTCACACCCACCAGTTTCTCTCCAATTACCTTTAGTATTTATCTTTCCACAATACCTCTTTCATCTTCATTTCCCACAATGAAAAGTAATTTCAATTGAATTTTATGATCTTGTATTTCGCCGCCATTTGGACACATCATTGGTCCATAAATATCTCAGGCCAAACCCTCATTCCTCTAATACCACTTGTTAGGATCCTAAACAATTTTCTAATAAATTCAATGATAATTGTGAGGTATAAATGAAGTGAAAAATTAAGGAATTAAAATAACACCATATGTAACGTGGAAACCCAAAAAAATAAAGGGGTAAAAAACTAAATGAAAATAGAATGATTTCACTATGGTAAAATGTGGGTACAAAATCTATCTCCCTCAATTACAAGTAGAAAACACACTAGAAATTATATCTTTAAAAATATGGAGAAACAACTCACAAATTACTGCACACACTGATGAAGATGTGTTGCTTCTGAATCTGATGATAAAAACTAGTGTTGGAGATCCACTTTTATGACTTGCCTTCACCCTCCTTTGGCTTCCACTTTATTAAATTTCTGTTACCAAATTAAATGGGGAATCATTGGTAGGGTGTCACCATGACATGTCACCGCGACATTTCCAAATGAATGCGATGACCAGAATTAATATTTTATCTCACCATAATTTCTTACATAAAAAAACATAGTGTGTATGAGATCATCATTATTCACATCTATAGAGTATGAGGAAAGGCTATGATCTCAGGATGGGGTTGTTCAGAGATTATATAGAGAGTAGTAAGTGTATAGACAATATCAAGAGCATCAACGACAACAGTAGCATCAACAAAATGATCATATGATGGATTATATGTGATGAATTACCAATGATTTAGGGATGCAGTTCCATCCATATAATGGAGTTAATCCCCCACCTTTATAATGAAAATATTATTAGGTTCCTTTTTTATGATTTTTTAAATATAAAATGTATATAGTTATATAATTTTTAATGGATTCTTTTATTTTTTAGTGAATTTTATTATTATAATGGGTTGGGAAAACCCCAATATTATGAATATTAGAATCCCTTTTAAGATAGATTGAGATATAATCCCTTACATTTTTGAATCCCGAAATACAAAATTCCCCAAAAAATTATAAGGAAATTGTAGATAGTAGTAAATCCAATTAAGTAAAAGTCAAATCCATATATCCTAAAAGAATAAGGTAGGGAAACCTAGAATTATGCTCGGACAGAAATCCCTTAAGGTAGCCATCCTGCTATTTCACTAATAACCATGACTCCCAAACCATAGTTTCCATTGGGAACCACTGGGAAGATCAACGAGGTGGAGAGATCTATAGATAATGGCGATTACCCGACTGAAAAATCACCATCCCCTATTAGAGAAAGTTCTTCCTCTCATGTCATTCACCCCTTCCTCGAGTAAGTTTTGACCCTAATTTCTAGCCCTCACCATCACGCTAGGTCTTGATTCATTCATTCATCCACCTTGATGAGCAGAGGCCTTCATTTTCCAATATCCCTAGTGCATTCCTACGGAATCCCACCATCGAATAGGTGTTCAGATCCTTCAGTTGATCCCTATATTTAGTTTACCTTAATTTTATCTACATTTATTTGAAATTAATATATATTCAGATTGTTTTGATACTTTAGAAAGAATGTTCCATAATTAGTTTTTGATGTTTAGGAATCATCCCAACATCAATCTGATGCACAAGGTCGGTATGACTCAACTACTATAGATATGGCCTTTAACAGCGTTCATAATGGGCATTTAGAGATTAAAAAAACATTATTATCCTTGACACTATTAAAAGGGGGTCTCTTTTATCATTAATAAAAAATGATAATAAAGTCTCCTTTTATCACCATTGATAATAGAGGGCCTTTATCAATGTTAATTAAGTTCTGATAGATGGGACCTATATTGCCACTTTTTGTAGCACTGATAAAAGTCAAAAAAAAAAGAATTTCTAAAAAAGAATTTATTTTTCTACAAATTGGAGGGTGGGACATCCCCCCTTTTATTAGAACTCAATCCACAATTTTAATAATGATAGTATATCCTCCCCACCCCTTTAACAATGCTAGGAATCCCCCACCCATAAACAACACTAGGGACCAGTATCACTCATTTGTGTGCACCCTTGCCTTTGCTGGGTTTTGAAACTGAGTTGTCCACCTAAAAATCTTGCTCTTTTTCCACTCCCCTATATTTTTTTCTTATGTATTTTATGATATATCTATATATTTATATTATATTTTTCGTAATTTTTTATCTATATATATATATTTTTAATTGCATATATAAAATATGTTTTTTGTGTGTATGTGTGTCTATAAATACATACATACATATAAATATACATATAAATATATATTTATATATGTGTGTGGATCTATAAATATAATTATACACATTTATATTTATTTAAATAAATTATATATTAATATTTATATACTTATATTATGGAATATAAATAAATATACATCAGTTTGTCAATGCACACACAAATATATTTTTATATATATAATCATTATATATACAAAAATTGTATATGTATATACATTTTTTTAAATTTTAATTTTAAATAAAATGGATATTATGTTTTAGTTAGATATGGTTTATTTATTTATAAATATACTTTAAATGTAAATAGGTTTACATATATATTTATAAAGTTAAATTTTTATGTGTGAATATATAAAAAATATTTATATATTATTATATATTTTTTTATAAATAAAACTAAATTATGAAGAATGATAAAATATGAAAATATTAATTTAATATTAATGTAATACTTGTGAATAAATTTATTCCCCACTTAACATGGGAAAAACTAGCCCCTTAAACAAGGATGTAAGACCATTGAATGTTTAAAAAATAGGATACACCGACTAAAAAAATCAGTTTTAAAGGCCTATTAGGGGCTTTTGGGACTTGTAAAATGTAATAGGGGATTCATCCCTATAATTAGTGTGAATATGAAATTGCAAGATTCAATTTGATATGTGGTAGAGCTAAACGGACACACTAATAAAAATTTATGACCCTTTGAAATCCGAGTTACATTTTTAATATATTTTATATCTTTTATTACATTTATTATTTTTTGTGTCTTCAAATTGCTTATAAATGACTGTTAGTCGATAATAATTAGTATGTTATTAATAAAAAATATTTTTTAATTATTTTATAATCCATGTACAGTATGTATCATATATTGTAATTGTAAATGTCTATTTATCCTTAGCTAAAACATATTTTAAAAAATATATTTTATTTTTAATGATTTTTTTTAAATATACCATTCATTAGTGCTAGTAGATATACATTGATAAATCCCCCTATATCAGTGCTTCTAAAACAACACTAATAAAGGGAGTCCCTTTACTATTCTAAAAGAATTTTGATAATGGGGTACTATTAATATCGCTAAAAATGCTGATAAATCGGTACTTTTAACAGTGTTTTTAGCAGTGTAAAAATATCCTTTAATCACTGGTTTTTTAGTGCTGATAATGTTACCCCTTTATCACCACATTTTTTTAGCATTGCTAAAGAGTGGCACTGTGTAAGATTGTTTCTGTTGTAGTGATACATGTGTGTCCTTCTATTTAAAATTGAAATTTTAAAAATATATTATTTGATATTTATATATAATTTATTAAATTATAGTATTATTAAAATAAAAAAAAATTTCTTATAAAGAAGAATTATTTTTCTCAGGTTGGGGTGGGGTATTTCAAAACTAATACCATGATTAGGATTTTTTGATAGGGGATCACATGTGTCAAAGAAAATTAAACATTGATGTTTTTAAATGTTTGTGGATAGTAAATGATAATTTAATTGTAGAAAAAATTGTTTGAAATGTATATATTATAATTGTTTTATATTTGTAATTAAAATTTTATTTCACTTATATTGTGAATTTTCACAGTGGTGAATTTGCATACAGGTGTATTTGGTAAAATTTGTTGTTATTCCAACGACAAATTGCAACAATTGGGAATTTATCCGGGTTAATGAAAACAATGATAAAGTGGGTCTCATTTTAATGACCTTGATGACAAAAATATTTTTTTAGCAATGTTAAAACTCTTTGTGTTGTGTTAAAAGGTCTATCTCTGGTAGTGGGAATTCTATTTTATTTTTAGTGACAATGATGTCCTAATACAGGAATATAATGAATTGGATTTGCAGACATTGTGTTCATAATACCAATGAGTAAGTGTTGGGTTGCTAGATGAGGGAGGAGGTAAATTCATGATATAATGGGATTACAACCATATATCACCATGGATTTTATGCAGGACAGATGATCCGTTTTTTAAAAAATAAAAAATTATTTTTTAAATTATTAAAATTAAAATGAAAATTCATATTCTCCATTAATAATTTAAAGAGTAAAAATGTAGAAAAATATTTTTCATAAAGATATATTCATCAAAAAATCAATTTCAATTTAAAAAAAATCATTTGTTATTAAAAAATATAAAAACTAATTTTTCAGTAATAAAATTCAAATAATAATATTACAAGAAATCAAAAAATATATTAAAAAATAATTTTTTTAATATAAAATAAGAAACTAAATTTTATTTATGAACAATTAATAAAAAATTACCTTTTACATATGAAGTAATAAAAATAATATATTCCAAATCCAAAAATATTCTATCAAAAAAATATTGATCCCATATAAAATTAATAAATATCCCAATATTCCTCTTAGAAATTTAATTAAAAAAAATTTTATTTAAAAAAAAGTAAAAATAAAATATCTATTATGTTTATGATGTATTTTGGAATTATAAATGATTTTTCTATTTTATATTAATTTAAATAAAAATATTACTTTTTCAAAATGATCCCATTTTAAATCTATAATATAAAAAAACCAGTTTCCTTTACACGAAATTTAGAAATACCAATTAAAAAACATAAAGTTAAAAATAAATAATATTCATTTTCCATTTAAAATTATGTTAGAATGAGGTTAATATATTTATTTTAAAGAAAAATCTATTTCTTTATTTTTTTTAAATTATTTTTAATTAATGTAGATTTATTTTTAATTTATAATTGCTTGATTTTTGTTTAAGTATATTTTAGTTTTTTAATGGAAATTTAAAAAACTGTTATTATTTAAGTGAAAGGGGGATATTTTTTTCAATAAATAATATTTTTTTCCTATTATTTTTGAAAGGAATTATTTTTATAAAAAAAAATTTATAGTATGGGATTTATTTCCCATTACTTCGATTTGATTCTAGATTTTTTTTTTAATTTAATTTTTTAAAATGAAAAAATGTAGTTGATTTGTTGATATGAGATATATAAAAATACTGTTACAAAATCAAGTCCTGGCATGTGTAAAGGAAGTTCAAAAAATCCACAATGTTAGTAAAAAACAATCAATAAGTTATTTCATATATATGTTAACATTGTTAATTTTTTTCAAAAAAATAATAGTTTGATTGTTGAAGGGGAGGACTAGACACCACCCTCCTTTGAAACCGTTCTAAAAAATGTGGCCCAATGGAGAAGTATTTTTTCATGATAATCGTTGGCCTATTAGAATAGGTTGGCTAAAATCTAGTACATCGCAGGTTGGGGAGATCATTCTTGTGTATTGGGTGCCCTGGGGGAGTTAGGTTTTGTTTGGGATCCCCTTGCTTGGGTACCTCTAGGGACTTTCGATTTCCGGTGTTGGAGTTGTGGTACCATCGATATTTCCTCGCATGGGTACCCCTGGGGAGTGTTCCATGGTGAATGAGATAGTTAGACACCACCTTCCATAAAAAATCATCCATATGTGTTGTCCTCCCTAGGGTTCTATAGTGCCGGGGTTGTGGTACGTTTTAGATCATCATTCTTAGGTACCCTAGTGCAGTGTTCCTAGGAGAATGTGATAGTGGGATGGGGTCCCTCATAGGATTCCTCCATTCTCTACTGGAATAAGATCGGAACTTTAGTGATAGCCTATTCTATTGAAGACCTCATTGTCATCTTCATGAGGGGTCATTGGACTCCAAGGTACTACTCTGGATTTCTGACTATTTCTAATGATATTCCTCCAAAACATGACTTCCACCAGGTTCCAACCATTTATCTCTGTAACATCATTATCATCATCATCGAGTGGTGAGGGGTTGTTGAGTAAAGGGTAATCTAGTCAGAGGCTTGGATTTTGAAAAGGCAGCCACCACCATTATATAGTAACATATTCCTTTATATTTTCCTTTCCCTCCGCAAACATTCTTCTCATCCTTTAATAGTTATAATGGAGGGATAGAAAAATATTATATTTATAACACCAACTAATATTGAGGAACTACCAAACCCTATTTAATAATTATATTTAATTTACTGAATGAATATTAAAAAGATAGAAAACTTCCAATTTATTTATATGTTTTGAGTATTGTTCATATTAAATTTAGAAATGAAATCTAAATTCTAAATCAGCTGCATATCAATCAGTTGCACCTCAATTTGATAAATAGTGTTCTCAGTATGACTCAATGTGTATGTTTTTAGTTTACAATATTCTTTGATCCATTAATATTAATGTATTATGAATTACCATGATTTGATCCATGACTCGTGATTTTGATCTATGATATGCACAATAGTGAAAAAAACGTTTAACACGTCTGTATTTTTCTCATTGGTTCTATATAACCGACGGGTGAAGATGTAAAAATTGGTTTATCATGTTGGTTATAAAATAACCTACGTTATAAATCAATAAGAATTGGGTTTTTACATCCTTTATAAAATAAATGATGTTAAAATACCGAGATTAGATTTATCACATTGATTATTTAATAACTGACGTAAATGATCAAATCTGGGCGATTTATCATGTTGATTATTTGATAACAGACATGACAAAACAAATCTCGGCAATTTATCATGACTATATAAAATAACGAACATGATAAAGCATATTCTACATCGGTTATTAAATAACTAACATTAGAAACATAAAAAACAGTTTACCACATCGATATTAAATAACCAATGTGATAAATATTTTAAATGATTTATCACGCCCTGTATTATTTCATTCTATTTTATTCGATCAGGAGACCTGTGATTCATCTTTATCGTGAAGAAAACCTAGAAAGGATTATTCAAAGTATTACCCTCCAACTTAGTTTTATCAACATCATTCGTCATCATTATTATCACCAGACCTATTAGGTCGACTCGTAACACTCACGTAAGCCTCACACACTCAGTTTCATTTTTTATTTTTCACTATTCCCTAAACTTGTATTTTTAGATGTTATTTTTATATCTTTGTTATTTATATCATGGTATGTGTCATAGTTTTCTTCTATACCATGATAAATTCTTTTCTGGTAAAATAAATCATGGTAGTGATATCATGCAAGTTCTATGATTTTGATTGCCACCATGTGTGTGTGCGTGTACTTTCATGTGTGTTGGGGTGGGGGTGTCTAAGGGGTGGGGGTGTCCAGGGGTGGGGGCTATCCAGTGCTTGGGGGTTCTCCATGGAGGTGGTGGTAACTTGGGGGTTTCTAAGGGGGTGGTGATGGTGTCCAGTGGTGTGAGGGGGATTTCCAAGGGGGTAGGTAGTGTCCAGGGGGGTGGTGTCCAGGGGGTGAGGGGATTGTCCAAGGGGGTAGGGGTGTCCAGTGGGTGGGGGCTATCCAGGTGGTGGGGGTGTCTACGAGTGGGGGTTTTCCAATGGGGTGGTGGTGTCCAGGGGGTGGGGTGGTGTCCAGGGGGTGAGGGGGATATCCAAGGGGGTAGGGGTGTCCATGTGGTGGGGTGGTGTCCATGGGGATGTGGGGGCTGTCTTAGGGGGGTAGAGGGTGTCTGTGGGGTTGGGGTGGTGTCTAGGTGTGAGGGGTTTTCCAAGGGGGTGGGGGTGACTAGGGGGTGGGGGTGTCCTGGGGTGGGGGTGTCTTGGGATTGGGGGTTGTCCAAGGGGTTGGGGGGTTGTCTATGGCGGTGGGGGTGTCCAGTGGGTGGCATTGTCCAGGGGTGGGGGTTTCTAGGGGGTGGGGGGTTGCCCAAGGGGGTGGGGGTGTCTAGGGGTGCCCAAGGGGGGGTGTATATGGGGTGAGGGGGTTGTCCAAGGGGGTTGTGTGTCCAAGGGGTGGGGTGGTATCCTGGGGTGAGGGGTTGTCCAAGGGGTTAGGGGTGTCCAGGGGGTGGTGGTGTCCAGGGGGTGGGGGTGTCCAGGGGGTGGGGGTGTCCAGTGGGTGGGGATGTCCAGGGGGTAGGGTGTTGTCCATGGTGTGGGGGACATCCAAGGGGGGGGGGGGGGTGTCCAGGGGGTGAGGGGGCACTCCAAGCGGCTAGGGGTGTCCAAGGGTGGGGTGTCCATGGGTGGGACTGTCTAGGAGGATGGAGATATTCCATGGGGTGGGGTGTCCAGGGGGTGGGGGTTGCCCAAGGGTGTGCTGGTGTTTAGGGGGTGGGTGTTGTCCAAGGCTTGGGGGTGTCTAGGGGGTTGGGGGTTGTCCATGGGGGTGGGGGTGTCTAGGGGGTGGGGGTGTCCAGGGTGTGGGGGGCTCTCCAGGGGTTTGGGGTGCCTAAGGGGTGGGGGTGTCCAAGGGGATGGGGGTGTTGTCTAGGGGTGTGAGGGGATGTCCAATGGGTTAGGGGTGTCTAGTGGTGGGGTTGATATCCAGCGGTTGATGGGGATCTCAAAGCGGGTATGGGGTTTCTAGGGGTGGGGGTGTCCGGGCGGTGGGGGTTGTCCAAGGGTTTGGGGGTTGTCCCAATGGTGAGTGAAACCATTGGGATATTCTATCCCAATAATTTCGGGGGCAATACTAATGGTTTTAAATCTTTTGGATTGGTGTAATTTTCAGTAGTGAATGTATACATATTTTAATATTTATACTTCATATTTCATGTTTAAAGAAAGGTGAATTTGGTATCCAGTTGCACCAGGAATTATTCATTGTATACCTTAAGAAGAAATGATCCAAGATGAATTTATACTGTTATATCATGATCCATATGAAATAGATGTAATCCAAAAATTTTTCTAATATAAATATAAAACTGTTATATCTAACAATATTTAATTTTTGAAATCATTTTCATGAATATATGTTTCAAATAAGCATATTTTTTTAATATTCCAAAATTGTTTTACATTCAAATTATGATATTTTCCATATAAATATAAAATTTTCTTATCTTAACAACATGTATAATTTTTAAATTTGTTATAATTAATATTTAGTCAATGTTTTATTATGGACCATCAAATGAGTAATCAATATGAGGAAGTTTTTGATGCCTTTTAGGAATTTTCTAAAAGAAATGTTCCAAGAAGCAACATTTCTTTCTGTCCATTCCTGAAATGTTTGAATATGAATAAGTTGAAAAGTAGAGTGATCAAAGATCATTTGATTTTTCATCGTTTTAATACAAGTTATAGCCATTGTATTTGGCATTATGAATCTAGAAAGAATGTCAGATCTACTAATGATGATGATTTTCAAGATAGTAACTCCGATGGAATTGAAGAAATGACTCATGATATTATAGAATAACATATTGAGATAGAATTTTAGATTCATGTCTATATAGTGATGATTAAAAACTATTGTATCCTGGTTTTATGGATTTTACAGTTTTTTCAGTGGTGTTAAGATTGATTAACCTGAAGGTGAAACATGGATGCAGTGACAGAAGTTTTACATAGCTTCTATAATTATTGAAATAAATTCTATCAAATGGAAATGATCTTCTAGATTTTCATTATAAGGCCAAGAGAATATTATTCCTGATGGGATTGGGATACAAAAAAAATACAAGCATGTCTGAATGATTGTATGATATATAGGAAGGAATATGAATTTTTTCAGAGTGTCTTAAATGTGGGACATCACGGCATAAGTTGAAAGGAAAATCACATGATCATAGAGAGATTACAGAGATCAATGACAAGGTATTTTGGTATCCTTCTATAATTTATCATTTGAAACATTTATTTGCAAATTCACATGATACAAAAAATTATGATGTCATGCTGACGAGAGGATATGTGATGAAAAAATACATCATCCATTTTATTGTCAATAATGGAAGAAAATTTATGAGCAATATCCTACATTTGGAAATGAAATTAGAAATCTAAGACTTGGGTTGTGCACAGATGGAATGAATCCATACCTTAACATCTGTAGAACACATAGTTCAAGGAATATTTTATTTGTAATTTACAACTTCTCACCTGATGTTTGTATGAAGTGAAAATATGTCATGTTGAGTATAATGATATCTGGTCTGAAGAAACTTAGAAATTATATTTATTTTTTCTTTTCACTATTGATTGATGATTTGAAACTTTTATGGGAGGATGGTATTATGGTGTATGATTCTTATTAAATGGAATATTTTCAACTTCATGCAGTGATTATGTTCACTATAAATTACTTCCGAACTTATGGAAATTTGTTTGGATATATTGTTAAGGGGCATAAAGCATGTCTAATTTGTGAAAAACAGACTTCATATTGTAAATTTCATCGTGGGAGGAAAAAAGTATACATGGTTCATCGAATGTTTTTTCTATGGATCCCCCATATAGAAGGATAAAAAAGGAATTCAATGGCTCACAAGAATTTTATATTTCTCCAAATACATCATCATCTTATGTTTTTTTTATGAGGGTGTGAAAATTTTATTTGACTTTGTTAAATACACAAAAATATGATAATGATATACATATTTGCAAGAAAAGGTCAATATTTTTTGAGTTACCTATTTATAGATATCATGAAGTGAAAAATAATATTGATGTCATGAACGTGGAGAAGAATATCTATGAAAAATTGATTGGAATATTGTTAGATATTAAAGGAAGGAATAAAGATGGTTTGAATGCAAGATTAGACTTACTATCAGTGGGAATACATTTTGATTTTTCTACCACACCTAATAGACGACAAAAATTTCTTCATCTATCTTGTCATACATTATCCAATAGGGATAATATTATCTTTTTTCTGTTTCTTCATGATATTAATGTGTCTCATGTTTATTCTTCAAATGTAAAAAAATTTGTCTCTTTGAAGGATTTGATGTTGATAAGTATGAAATATCATGATGCAACAAATTCAACCAGTTTCAGTGCATGTAATACTGTACATTCATGTTAGAAATACTATAATTATGTTTTGTTATTTTTCTATTTCAATTTTTAATAAGGTGGATGATGTGAATTCTTTGAAAATTTTGGAAAAGGATCCAATTTATATATTTTTTCAAGTGGAAATGTATTTTCCTCTATATTTTTTTGATAAAATAGTTCATGTAATGGTTTATATGTTTTGAGAAATATATCTTTATGGACCTGTATATCTTCATTGGATTTATCCTTTTGAAAGGTATATGAAAATATTGAAGGGGTTTGTCAATAATCTATAATGACCTGAAGCCTCTATTGTTGAAAATTATATTTTTTAGGAGGTTGCGAAGTTTTGTACTTACTAATTGGCTACGGCGGAGCACATAGATTCTCCTCCATCTCACAATGAACGAGTTAATAATGAGGGAAATATGATTTGTGGCTTGAATGTCAAATCATGATCAGATAAACAGATAAAGAAGGTGGAATTATAGATCTTGAATAACATATCTGATGCTAAACCATATATCACATTTCATATTAATGTGTTGAAAAAATGTCATCCAAAGAAGAAAGAAATGTGGATTTTGAATGAGAACAATAAAAAAAAATTCATGGTTTAAAATGACCTTAATTGGTAGATAAGATGAATCAGAGACACTAAAATGGTTAGTGGGTGGTCCAAGTTTAAATATGATAACATGGTCCGGGTATGACATTAATGGATATACATTTCATTCGATAGTTCAGGAAAATTGATTTGCAGTTCCCAATAGTGGTGTATTGTTGTTTGTAGAAGCAATTCATTTTTTGAGTTCTAAAGAGAAAAACCCAATTTCTGCATCAATTAAATATTATGGAATCATTGAAGAAATATGGGAAGATTATTACTTTAAAATTAATGTTCTTGTTTTTAACTGAAAATGGTTTATTGGTAACAAAATTGTCAAACATAATGAATTTGGAATGATAGTTGTTAATATGAATAGATTAGAAGGAAAAATAGATTATTTTATAATGAAAACACATGAAAAATAGATTTTCTATACTGTTTATCAATGAGATATGTAGTGTTCTGTAGTTTTTCAAGGGAAAAAACAATATTTTGGTGAGTATCAACTTGATGAAGATGCTTATTTATGTGAGATCCCTATATCCATTGAAATATTAGCATAAAATAATGATAATAATATTAATGACATGATTTCTGCCATAAGGAATGATCATGATGATATAATTTGGGAAAACAATCCATTTTTGTATTCCAAATATTACAGGTAACATATTTTTATTTCGTGATTACATTTATTATTTTCATAAAATGTTATATATTGTGATTTTTTTCTTTATTTAAATGTGTATTAAAATAAATAAGTAGAAAATTTTGTTTATTTTAATTTTTTTAGTTTATATTATCATGTATTCCATTACATAACTTGTATATTTTTTGATTTTGTTTAATTATAATCACCTTACCATGTTGACCATTTTTACCATGTTTCCCATGTTTACCATGTTTAACATATTTTAAAATAGTTTATCTTTATGTAACTTATATATTTATGGATTTTTTTAATGAAAATTACACTACCATGTTTACCATGTTTACCAAATTTACCATTGTTTAACATGATTACAATATTTACCAAGTTTACTAATATATAAAATAGTTTAGTTTTCCATTTTTTTAGATTATTATTATAATATTTGAATTTCTATATTTTTGAACTAATGTTTTCTTTTTTGATTTGAAGGATAATGGCATATCAATATGTTGGTCAACCACATGATTCTGGAGATGATCATCATGATCATACCTATGTGGAGGAACATTAACATGCTCCTATTGATTTTCCCCAATATTCCTCATGTTATCCCATAATGAAAAAGAAGATTTCAATAGTTGTTAAATGTTGCTACACACTTTTACCAAAATTATCACTTTCCCATAACCAGGACAAGAGGATACTCGTTGAGTTTTATGAGAATAATATTACTAGAGGTCCAAATGAAAAATATTTTAAGAGTTTTTTATCAACTTAGGGTAAAAAACATTGTATGCATTTTTTATGATGATTGGAGAAGTGTGGAAAAAACCAATAATATCTTATTTGTGGGAGAAAATTTTGGTAAGATGTTTTTCTATTGTTTGACTAATCTTTAAATGTTTCTAGTATAATATGTTTTACTTATTCTTTATCAGATAAAATTTAATATTCCTAACACTGGAGAAGTTAGGAGGATATTTTTATCGATGGATTCTAGGAGATGGAGGGATTTTAAATCCACCATCACATCTGATTTCATTTTTGGTCATAGGAATAATGACAATCCATGTCACATATATCCTTTAATAAATGAAGACACATGGAGACAATTTTTTTAAAGTAGAATAAAAGATTCATTTTTGGTAAGGGAAATGAAAACTTTTATAAGATTTCTTATATAAAGGATATTATTAATGTTTTGTTAATTATTTCTTATTCATAATTTACAAAAAAATAAGGATATCACATCAGGAGATCCAATCTAAAAATGTATACCCTCATTGATTATCTAGTGGAGAATTGGAAGAACAAATGATGGTGGAAAAATTACTTAAACTAAGAGCTGAGTCTTAAATATCTGGAGAGGTTTTCCTTCTATCCCCTCTATCTAAATATGAAAAATGGAAGTGATCATGGATGGAAAAGGGGGTAATATATTTCGTAATAATCAATAATTGAAGCTAAGAGTATTGTCAGATATTTATTTTAATTATTTAAGATAATTATATTCTTTATATTATTTGAATCATTATAGAAATGTTAAATTAAGTAATACAGGATCTGCTTGAGGAGTAGAGATCATAGGGGGTATTTATAGCAGCTGGGAGGAAAGATATTTTATCTAAAGCATTGGGAAATCCTGAAGACCATGGTCATGTATGAGGATTTTCGATGAGTGTATAGGTTAGAAAAGTGTTCAATATTCTTAAACATATTCTATTGAGGGAGTTTATAAAAAAATAGAATCATTGGAGTATGAAGTTCATAATATTAATGAGATGATGAAGGAAAATATTAGAGCGTCATTACAGTCTATATTTGCAGACATGTGAGGAAAATTTTAGATTGTAGCTCCGACTCCTCTACATCCCCCTAAAAACCCCATTATTTATCATCCACCTCCTCCAGTAGCACCCACTCCCCCACCTCATCCTGCAGACCCTATTTTTTATCCTACTCCTACACTACATCTCTGTACTTATTGTGAGTTGTATGTTGATGATCCTCACCATCATATAGTTTAATATGGTCTTGTATATTGTATAGGAGATACAGTTCATCATCAAAAGTTAGAGGTAGAGAATCATAGGGTCACTGTATATGATATTAAAGATAGATCATCTCAAGTGCCATTACCTACAGATGAGGTGATGGTAGTTGGACATAGTATCAGCCACTTTTTATTTTGGCCATCTAAACTTATGTGACTCATTACCATATTGGTATGTATGTTATATCTTTTTTTTATTTTTTTATTAATGATTATTTTACATTTGAAAACTAATATAATTTTCAATTTATTTATATTAATACTTAAAAGGTAAAGAAATAATGTATATACAACAACAAATAAAAATGGATATGACATCAGATATAGATTGTAGTATTCTTGACAGATTGTCAAGATATTCAATTTTTTTGGTAGATCATTATTAGTTTCCAATAGATACTCATGTTTGTGGACATGTAATAAATATGTGGATTTTGTAAAATGATTTCAGGGATCATGTTACTAGAGATAACTTGGGCATCAAGGTGGTGCATATTTTTTTCCATGTAAGTCTTAACACCATTCCCTGGATTATATTTATTAAAAATGTATAGTTATGTCTCTTTTTTATTAGGTATCTATATAACAAGTGTTATAATAATGAGAAAACATATATATATATGGATTCATGGACCTGCATATGACTTCCCCTAAAACACATTCATTGGATGAGGAACAAAAAACACATTATATTGCAGATATATTTGAATAGAATATAATCACACAGTGTTGGATGATGCATTTTTGTGATAGTTATGAAATATATATGTCGAAAATTATTCTTTATATTTTAATATAAAAAACCATTAACCTTAAATTTTCTTTTATCTTAGTGATCATTGGATGATAGGTGTTTTTCACAGAAGAAAACACTTAATTGGATATGCTCTGTCGATGGCGATGTGCGGGGAAATTTTAAGAATATGTTGGAAAAGAATGTTTCAATTTATAAATAGTTATTTATATTATAATAAATTTTAAATTTATCCAATTCGGGTAATTATTTAATAGGGTATGGGAATACTTTAGAAAAAATAAAAATAAAATGAGTTCAAAGATTAAATATGTAAAATTAAACGTAAATATCCATTTATAATTTGTACTTTTTGATGTATTACGTAAAAATGTTATTTTGAATTGACACTCATTTGAATAAAATTTTCATGAACAATAAGGCATCATCGAATGAGGATATTATATGATAAGATTTATATATGAAATAATTATGACTGGAATAATAATGAACTTTTACCAGGTTATATTTCCTTATAAACTTTTTCATAATATTTAATTTTATTTATTTATTATACATGTTAACTACTTTCCTTTTAATTTTTAGCTATTTTTTGACCCTCAACACTATAGTTATCAAGAGTTCAAACACTTACAAGTGGAATAGTCAAATTAATTTACAGGTTTGATTGGATTTTACTTTATTTATAGTGTAAAATGTAATTTGAAAAATTATAATTATAAAGTGTATTTGGTAGTTGTTTTGGTTATATTTATGTTTTATTAGTAGAAATTGTATTTTTTGAATTATATATAAGTGAATATTTAATTTTTCTTTGGTTATTCTTATTTTGGACTAGTTCTATAGTTTTTCTGGTATAGATTCTAGTCTCGTTTTGGTTTGCGTTTGGTCTAGTTTCTATTTATTTCTGGTCTACATTGGCATATCATAGTAATGGTATTGTAGTTTTATTAAAAAAATTGTTTTTACATCAGTTATTTTATAACTAACAAAATAAATGAATGGGTATATTTTATTACATTTATTATTGCATAACCAACATCGTATATCATTTTCCACGCCAGTTATTTAGGAACCGACCTGAAAACCCCTTCCTAGGAATGATTTATCACGTCGGCTATTTAAATACTGACCTGAAAAACTTTATACCATGCCAGTTATTAAATAACTGACATGATAAATCAAGCCTCTAAAGGGTTTTTCACATCATCTATTTAGGAACTGGAATGAAAAACTATTCTATTTTATGCTTTCTATGTCAGTTTTAAAATAACCGACATAAAATACATTATTTATAATTCCTCTTTTAATAATGTCACCAAAAAACTTATTTAAAAAAATAAAAAAAAACGACATAAAAAACACTTTTTTTGCACTAGTGGAAATGTAATAATTTACGACGCTAATATCACCTTCTAACATATTTATTCTCATGTTATCCTTATATTATAATTGATATCTCCTTTTTTAAACTTATTGAACATCTATGATCACCATTTATTATGTTTCATATCATTAGGTTATTAATAATGGTTTTAGAAATGTTATGCCTAAGAAGGATTCTAGTAAATAAAATCTTAATGAGAGACTCTTATGAACTAGTTATTTATGTTTTCATATTTCCAAAAGCATTAGTCCTAAAATATTTTAGAATAGATCATTATGTTATGTAAGGAATATTAATCTACTAAGATGAGGTATATATGTATAAAATATCTAGGTCAATATAGTTTGTATTAGAGAAACCAACCTACTCAAAATTGAGAAAAAATAACAAGTGAAAGGTATCACTCATAATTTGTCTTTTTAATTAAAATTGACATTACTCTACTGGAAATACAGTCATTCCCAACAGTTCTGAAAATCGTAGGGAAGTAAGCCATTGGGAAATCTTTTCCCAAAGGTTTACAATGAACTAGTGGGATAGGGTAGGGAAAAATTAACGTATCCCAAAAGTTGTGCCAAATGGTTGGGAGAGTTTTTTCCAACGGTTTGGCTTGAACTATTGGGAAAGACCAAGGACTCTCCTCTTTCCCAATGGTTTCTAAACCATTGGGGAAGGTTTTTTTCCAACGGTTCATTGAACCGTGGGTACAAAAATAATCAGAGACTCTATGCAAATGGTTTGAAATCGTTGCCAAAGCATATGCTGTGCAAATTGCACAACAACCTACAATTTGCACAATAGGCCTCATTTTGTGCATTCCCTCTCATTTTCAATCCAATTATTGTACCTGAAATAAACTAACACACACATATACAATTATTGTACCTGCAATAACCAACTAACACATACATATAGAGAACAAATTCATACACATTTAATATATAATACATCCTGAAACTATACACATCCAAAATTAAATTAGAATTCATAACTTAATTATAAAAATACATAATTCATTTAGAATTCAATTTTAAATTTAGATGAAAATTAAATGTGGAATACGGAATTCAATTCATAATTTAATCGGTTTTTTGTATACCATATATTTTTACCTGAAATGATGTCCATTTTAAACAAAATACATACACTAGGAGTGATACCAGCCACACCGTGCCTCGGATTGAGGAGAGGTTAACACATACACGTCACAAATGACCCATCGATTGTTGTCCTAATGTATCAACATATTCTGAAAGCATTTGATCAGTTTTCCGTATGTCAGTTGATGTTTTTCACATAAAATGATGTCCTTTTGAAACAAAAGATATACACTTTGAGTGGTGCTGGCCACACCATGTCTCAGAGTGAGGCAGGGTTGAGTCGTACATGTCTCATATGACCCATGGATTGTTGTGCTAATGTATCAACTCAATTAGAATATGTTTGGTTCATTTTCCATTTGTACTTAAAATGCTGTCCATTTTAAAGAAAAGAGAGACACGTAGAGTGATCACGGCCACACCATGAATCATATTAATGCGAGGCTTACTATTACGCATCACATATGACCCATGGATCGTTTCCCTAAATCATCAACACATTTTGAATGCATTTGGTCAGTTTTTCGTATGTCAGTTGTTGTTTTCACTTAAAATTATGTCCATTTTAAAGAAAAGAGAGACACTATGAATGGTGTCGGACAAACTGCATCTCAGATTGAGGTGGGGTTGACTCGTACATGTCACATGTGATCCATGGATTGTTTTGATAGAGTATCGACACAATCAGAATCTGTTTGGTCAGTTTTCCGTATGCTAGTTGTTGTTTTCACTCAAACTATAGTCAATTTTAAAAAAAAACAGAGGCGCATTGAGTGATTTCGGCCTCACTGCACATCAGATTGAGGCGATGTGGAATCATACACATCACATATGACCCATTGTTCGTTATACTAATGATTCAATGGAAAACGAATGTGTTTGTTCAGTTTTCTGTATGTACTTAAAATGTTGTCCATTTTAAACAAAAGATAGACACTTAGACTGATCCCGGCCACACCGTGACTTGGATCGAGCCTGGGTTGGCCCGTACACTTCAAATATGACCCATGGATCATTGTGATAAATTATCAATAGATTCTGAATGTGTTTGGTCGGTTTTCTGTATGCCATTTGTTCTTTTCACTTATAATCTTGTACAATTTAAACAAAAGAGACACAATTAGAGTGTTACTTTCCACACCGTGTCTCGGATTTAAACAAGGATGACTCGTACATGTCTCAAATGACTCATGAATCATTTTACCAACGTATCAACACAATCCTAATGCCTTTGGTTGGTTTTCCGTATGCCATTTGATGTTTTTCACTTAAAATGATGTCCTTTTGAAACAAAAGACAGACACATTGAGTGGTGAAGGCCACACCACATCTCAGAATGAGTTGGGGTTGATTTTTACATGTCACATATGACCCATGGATCATTCTCCTAATGTTTCAATGGAAACTGAATGTGTTTGGTAGGTTTTCCATATGTACTTAAAATGTTGTCCATTTTAAACAATAGAGAGCAACTTAGAGTGATCTCGGCCACACCGTGCCTCATATTAAGGCAGGGGTTGACTCTTACACATCAAAAATGACCCATGGATTATTTTCATAACATCAAAAAAATTCAATTGTGTTTGGTTGGTTTTTCATATCCCAGTTGTTCTTTTCACATATAATCCTGCCCATTTTAAACAAAAGAGACATAGTTAGAGTGGTGATGGACACACTGCATCTCAGATTTAGATGGAGTTGACTCGTACACATCCCATGTGTCCCATGTATCATTGTGCTAAGGTATCGACACAATCCGAACGGTTGGTCGGTTTTCCATATGCCAGAAGGTGTTTGTCACTTAAAATGATGTCCTTTTGAATCAAAAGACATACACTTTGAGTGGTTCCGACCACAATGTGTCTCAGATTGAGGCGGGGTTGACTCGTACGCATCACATATGACCCATAGATTTTTCTCCTAAAGATTCAACGGAAACTGAATGTGTTTGGTCAGTTTTCTGTATGTACTTAAAATGTTGTCCATTTTAAACAAAAGAGAGACACTTAGACTGATCCCGACCACACCGCGGCTCGGATTGAGCCAGGATTGGCTCAAACATGTCACATACGACCCATTTATCATTGTTCTAATATATCAACACAATTAGAATCTGTTTGGTCAGTTTTCTATATATACATAAAATGTGGTCCATTTTAAACAAAAGAGAGCCACTTAGAGTGATCCAAGCCACACCGGGCCTCAGATTGAGGCGGTGTTGACTCGTACAGGTCACATTTGTCCCATGGATCGTTTTGATAAATTATCAATAGATTTTGAATGCTTTGTTCAGTTTTCTGTATGCCAGTTGTTCTTTCCTCTTATAATCCGATCCATTTTATTCAAAAGAGACACATTTAGAGTGGTGCAGGCCACACCACATCTCTGATTTAGATGGGGTTGACTCGTATATGTCTCAAATGTCACATGGATCATTTTCCTAGAGTATCAACACAATTCGAAGGTGTTTGGTCAGTTTTCCATATGCCAGTTGATGTTTTTCACTTAAAATGATGTCCTTTTGAAACAAAAGACAGTCACTTTGAGTGGTTCTGGCCACACCGCATCTCATATTGAGGCTGGGTTGATTCGTACACATCGCATATGATCCATGGATAGTTCTTCAAAAGTTTAAATGGAATCCGAATGTGTATGGTCGGTTTTCCTTATGTACATAAAATGTTGTCCATTTTAAACTAAAGAGAGATACATAGACTGATCCCAGCCACACCACGACTCATATTGAGCCCGGGTTGGCTTGTAAACGTCACATATGACACATGGATCGTTGTGATAAATTATCAACAGATTCCGAATGTGTTTGGTCAGTTTTCCGTATTCTAGTTGTTCATTTCACTTATAATCCTATCCATTTTAAACAAAAGAGACAATGTTAGAGTGGTGTCCACCACACTGCATCTCGTATTGAGTCGAGGTTGAGTCATACATGTCAAATATGACCCATGGATCGTTTTTATAAAGTATCGACACAATCTGAATGTGTTTGGTCGGTTTTCCATATGCCAGTTGATGTTTTCCACTTAAAATGGTGTCCTTTTGAAACAAAAGAGAGACACTTTGAGTGGTATCAGCCACACTGCATCTCAGATTAAGTAATGGTTTATTCGAACACGTAACATATGACCCATGGATCATTCTTTTATGGTTTCAACAGAAACTGAATCCGTTTGGTTAGCTTTCCGTATGAACATAACATGTTGCTAATTTTAAACAAAAGAGAGACACATAGACTGATCCCGGCCACACTGCGACTCGGATTCTTCCCGGGTTGGCTCGTACATGTCACATATGACCCATGGATGTTTGTGATAAATTATCAACAGATTCAGAATTCATTTGTTTAGTTTTCCGTATGCCAGTTGTTCTTTTCAATTATAATCCTGCCCATTTTAAACAATAGATACACATTTAGAGTGGTGTCAGCCACACTACATCTCGTATGGAGGAGGGGTTGACTCTTACACGTCACATTTGACCCATGGATCGTTGTGCTAAAGTATCGACACAATCCGAACGCGTTTGGTTAGTTTTCTATATGCTTGTTGATGCATTTCACTTAAAATGACATCCTTTTGAAACAAAAGACAGACAATTTGAGTGGTGCCAGCCACACCGCATCTTATATTGAGGCGAGGATGACTCGTACACGTCACATATTACCCATGGATCATTCTCCTAAATTTTCAATGGAAACCGAATGCATTTGGTCGGTTTTCTGTATGTACATAAATTGATGTCTATTTTAAACAAAAGAGAGACACTTAGATTGATCTCGGCCACACCGAGACTCGGATTGAGCCCAGATTGGCTGGTACGTGTCACATATGACCCTTGGATATTTGTACTAATGTATCAACACAATCAGAATCCGTTTGGTCGGTTTTCCGTTTTCCAGTTGTTCTTTTCACTTATAATCATGTCCATTTAATAAAAAGAGACACATTTTTAGTGGTGTCAGCCACACCGCGCCTCGTATTGAGGTGGGGTTGACTCATACAAGTCACATATTACCCAAGGATCATTGTGCTAATGTATTGACACATTCTGAATGCATTTTTTCAGTTTTTTGTATGCCAATTGATGTTTTTCACTTAAAATGTTGTCCATTTTAAACAAAAGAGAGCCATGTAGACTGATCCCGGCCACACCATGACTTGGACTGAGCCCGGGTTGGCTTGTACATGTCATATATGACCCATGGATCATTGTGATAAATTATCAATAGATTCTGAATGTGTTCGGTAGGTATTCTGTATACCAGTTGTTCTTTTCACTTATAATCCTGTCCATTTTAAACAAAAGAGAGACACTATGAATGATGTCGGCCACACCGTGCCTCAGATTGAGGCAGGGTTGACTCTTACATGTTAGAAATGACCCATGGATTGTTGTCCAAAATCATCAACTCATTTCAAATGTGTTTTGTCGGATTTCTGTATGTACTTAAAATGTTGTACATTTTAAACAAAAGAGAGACACTTAGATTGATCCCTGTCACATCGTGATTCAGATTGAGCTCGGGTTGGCTCATACACGTCATATATGACCCATGGATTGTAGTGATAAGTTATCAACACAATCCGAATTCATTTGGTCAGTTTTCTATATGCCAGTTGTTCTTTTCACTTATAATACTGTCCATTTTAAACAAAAGATACATAGTTAGAGTGGTATGTTAGTTGTTTTTTCACATTATTCAAATGAACTATTTTTATATGAGTCTTTAAATTAATTTTATTATGAAAAAATTACATTTAAAATGAAAATATCATTAAATTAATAGAAGATAATACATTTAATAAAAATCCTTGTGGAAATATTAAGGTAAACATGATTTATGAGAATCCTCATGTGTCTATTAGTGGAATGGTATTTACATAAAATCTAGTGGAAATTCATATAGAATATTTTTATATAATTTTTATTATAGATTAGATTTTAGTTTATCATGCTATGAAACATTTCAAAGCTAGCAATGTCATGCCCAATGAATACACCCCTTTTATAACATACCTAGAATCTATGATATTGATTAGATGTGTAAATGTGATAGACATTTATTATCATGATGATAATAAATAAAATTTATATTAAATATTTTCTAAGAGTAAATGAAATCAATGAGGGTGGGGGGCTGTCCGGGGTGGCTGTCTGGGGGGCTGTCTGATGGGTGTCCGGGGAGCTGTCTGTGGACCAAGGATGAGGGTGGGGGTCTGTGCGGGGGGCTGCCTGGGGGGTGTTCGGGGGGTTGTCTGGGGTCCAAGGAGGAGGGTGCGGAGGGGGGGTGCTGTCCGGGGGGCTGTCCGGGGGGGAGTTGTGGGGCTGTCCGGGGGTTGTCCAGGGGGATGTTTATGGGGATTTCCAGGGTCCAGGGAGGAGGGTGGGGGGGGGGGGGGGGGGCTGTCTGGGGGGCTATCCGGGAGGGTTTCCGGGAGGATGATCGGGCGGCTGTCCGGGGACCAAGGAGGATGGTGGGGGGGGGGGGGGGTCCGGGGGGATGTTTGGGGGGCTGTTAGATTTCCAAGGAGGATGGTGGGGGGTTTTCCAGGGTCCAGGAATGAGGAGGTTGTCCAAGGAGTTCACAAACACACAACCACTAAAAGACATCAACATCCATGAAAACATGCAATATATAAAAATAACTCAACTGTAATACTATACTACAAGTCTGAATCAAACCAAGAACTAGAATAGATTAAACATTAAATCTCAATAATATTAGTCAAAAATGTAACGAATCATCTTGCCCCACATCATCATCTTGCCCCAAATCACCATCACCATCATCACCATAATCATCACCCTCGTCCTCTTCCACATCATAGTCTTCACCCTCCTCACCATCCTCCTCTCCCTCAACCTCCACCTCGTCATCACCATCCACCTCGCCCTACTCCTCTCCCTCCTCATCCGCATCTGACTCCTCTCCATCATCATCATCAGCCTGGAAATTTTCTTGGCCACCACTAGAACTACCACCTAGTGCCCCATATATAAAACTTAATGATGACATATATTCATCAATAGATGGTCATGCTTCTGGTGTATGTGTCGGACGTAGAACTTCAATAAATTTCATAAATGCCCTGTTTTCCCTAGAAGATTGTTCTTCCATCTCTGTGTCCCTTTTGTCAGCCTATTTTTCATGTTCCCTAACTTGCTGCAGCTCAGTGGCACTAAAAATCGTACCTGAGGAGAGACAATACCTCGTCGGGGCTATCCTAGGTTGGCAATGTACTCTTCCAGGATGCTCTTCTCCCAAAACCTGATGTAAGTGATCAGTTGGCCCAAAATTGTCTGGTTCTTGTGAATCGAGGGCTACTAAAGCAGCCTGTTACAAATATAAATATATTATTATGTTAAAAAATAGATATTAAAATATAAAATCAACATATTAAAATGTACAATTTGTTGCTGAGTCTCTTCGTTGACAACACTTCAATCTTTTTTCCATTTACTCGAGAAAAACAGTTTTCTCAAGGCACACGTCCTTCAATATTTTGTATTTTCCTCTAAAATGACATTGAAAACTAATGTTATTTGAAAACATTATCAAAATATTATATAATTGACAAAAAAATAAATTGTAAGTCGTAAAGAAAACTTATAAACTATTGTCATACCTACTTCCTCTCATGATCAGGCATCGTAGTGTGTCCCTGTGTGTGGAGGTATTTTTTTGCATCAATGTTATTTTTATTTTTTCCATATGATTCCTAAAAAAATTCTAAAATGAAACAGATAGTATTAATGAAAAAAATGAAAGTTATTATTTAAATACCTCAAATGTAATTAATACCTTAAACTGGGTAATCTTCAATGAGTATTCATATGATGATACTGCTCTATAAGACAATCCTCCACCACTGTTACCGCCTCTAACTCAGTGCCAACTCTAGAAACCCAGACAATATACATCTAATTCATGTAGGCTCTCCAATGCTCGCCTAAATCCTTTCGACGTTCCGGTGGTGCACCCTCACCATCGGGAAAATTAAATCGAGGGTGACATTAAAATATTAATTCATATAAATAAAAAAATAATTCATGGAATTAAATAGAATTTTTTTTACCCATATCTCTATCCAAGCTCTATCCTTGACCTCTTGGGGAAAATGTCACCACGAAAGCGGGCTGATGGGAATGATGTCGTAGTATTTTTCAAGAGTAACAAAAAAACTCCGACATTGCGGCCCTGTTTTCTAAAACATTTGGTTGCCTTCATTTTAATACAACATTACCTGTGTGCGGCGGTTCCACACCGAACGCATGCATGTACGCCCTCTCCCATGCCTCCTGCCAGTAGATGTATCTTTCATGAATAAAAATAAAATATTTTATCATAAAAAGTTATAATGAAAATAAATATTTCTAAAAAAATTTGTTACGGTTCAATAAATATACCTACGCCGGTCTGATCGCTGAGCACCGCTGGGTCCATAGAAAATGATGGAACAACCTATGGTGGAATAGGAGTCGAAGACGATGGAATATAGAAGCACAGAGAGATAGAAGTATAAGGAAAAGAAGATGGGACAGTTGTCTGACCAGATTCTGACTAGGGAATGGGAATCATAATTGGATGTGAAAATGATGGGCCAGAAGATGCCGAATGTAGCGAATACATGGGAGGCCTAAATATCTCGTGTGTCCTTAATGACACACAAGGATCAGAATGTGGGAAGGATGACATGTCAGTGGGAGGTGCAGGGTCTAGTTGGGTACGCAAAGATGCTCATCCTCCTCTGGTACGAACCCTCCTCGTACCATCGGACTGATTACTAGGACCAGTACTAGGCTCCTCGTCGAATAACTATCGATGTATTGGTGGATCCTACAAAACTGTTTACAAAAAAATAATCACATGACATTATATATTCATTAAATATATCATTTTGAAATAAATTACTCACTACAGGCACTAATGATGTAATTCCCAACTCTGCTAATCGATGATTGTTCTCCATCATTTTTTTCCTTCGTCTCTCTTCAATTGGCTGTATTTCCTTCTTTTGAAAACCAATTTATAATTAATTAGAAAATGGAAACAAATGTGTAACCCCAAAAACTAAATATATGAGGGAATAGTGGGATTCATTGGTAATTTAACTATAAATTATTTTAGAAGAGCTTGAATGGATTTAATAAATCATACAAGTTGTAATGTTCACCAAGTTAGAAATATTGTATGACTAGGTTTGAATAAACATCAATTTCAAATTAGAAAATTCAAATCAAATAAGACTGCAACCAATAAACATTGAAAATTCACATAACAGTCAAGTCACCTAAAACATATTTATGATCAATACTAAATCAATTTGAATATTACCAACCTTAACAACCCAACTCGAGGTAAACCAAAATAATTGAGAACATGGATAAATGATTCTAAATATTTTCAACCACATCTTTAGGTTCACAATCAACTCTGAAAATTGAGCTATTGGATTCATCAAAAGAAATAATGGATTGATTTCAATGGAACTAGGGACAGTGTTAATTCCATCATCACCATCATAAAAAATATGTCTTGGAATTACTTAAACTATGACACCAAAATAAGGTCGAAGTTGGTCTATGACATAAAAAACATGTTTATCCATTGATGCCAACACATATGGTTCTTTGGTAGCAAGAGTGTGAGTCATATTAATTACTCTAAATCCAAAATCTTCAATAAATGTGCCATGTCTCATCAACAAATCAAACCAATGGAATTTCATCATTGTGACTTATCCATGAGAGTAATAATCCAATATTATTATTTTCTCAACAACTCTATAATAACCCACATTTTTAAATCATGGTCTACTATCTGATGCACTGGCATAACAATATGTTGTGTCAGTAACCATAACACCATCATGTTGTGTTCTAATGTTCTTTTCTCATTCAGTGACAATAAATTTGTACCCAATGATAAAAATTGGTTTACAGTCACGAACCGAGGTATTAGGACCAAAAGCCAAAGATCTTATTTCCTCAGAGATAGAGTCAGCAGACAAACTCAATACCTTCAATATAAATGATTATTAAACTTAATTAAATATCGATATAATTATTTTAAACATTAATATTTTTACCTTAAATTTTAACCAAGAAGGAAACTCTTTTCTATGCAATGTCACTCTCCTTCTCAACAATAAAGAATGATGATTCCTATTTATCATTGTTTTATGTTCCCTATAGATAAAAAATAGGAATATTTTAACAGATATATATGTAAGATATACATAATAAATTTAGTTACCTGATATAGTCATCGAACAAATCACCGTTGAACAAAACTGTGCCATGTACCATCTCCCGCTCTTCATGTCTTAATATCTTTAATGTATATGATCCAGGAATTCCTCCTATTTGAGGAAGTGATGGAAAACTAGGTTCAATTTGCTCATAATATTCTTCTTCATTTCTCATTGGTCTGTTCAAAATTTTAGTAAGATCAAAAAAATACATCGAATAGAAATCCCTATATTCTTGAGCCATGTAACCGCTCATGATAGAACCTTCGGGGTGATTTATTTTTCAGACATAAATCATCAATGTGAACATATTTCTTTCAGTTGGATACATCCAATGAAAAGAAACCAGTCCTTCAAGATGTATTTTAGTGGGAATATGGACAGTCAGATGCCGCATGCATGTGAAAAATGATAGAGGAAATATTTTCTCTAACTCACACAAAATTAATGGGGCATCTATCAAATTTTTTTCAAGAAATACTTTGAAAACTTCTTTGCACAACGATCTCTAAACAAATTGAACAACCAAATAATAGCCACCCTTACATTATGGGAAAAAATATGACAGATTGCTATTGGAAGCAACTCATGCAGTAGAACATGATAATCATGAGTCTTCAATGATTTTAGCTTCAACTCTCTTCTGTTGACCCGTTTAGATATGTTGCTTGAATAGCCATCAGGAACTCTAATTGTCTCTAATACTTCCAGAAATTGTTTTTTTGTAGGTTTCACCACATAAGAATCACATGTAAGTTTCCATTTATTTTCATTAATACGCACAGGATGCAATTCTGGTCTGATGCCCCAATCCACCAAGTCACGCCGATATCGTAAATCATTTTTGTCTTCCCCATGACATTTAGAAGAACCGAAATAAACATTTAGCATATATTATTTTCAATATGAATTATGACTAAGAAATGATGTAACAAATTGGTGACCAATAAGGCAAATTAAAATTATACTCCTCTTCCTCCAATTGTAACAGGTTTCAGTGGAAATGTTCTTTCTCTTTCCAGATTTCATTTGACCCTTCCCGAACAAAAAAAATTAAATCTTTCAATTCATTAAGCACATCAGTTCCATACATATGGTGAGGTGGTTCATCAGTCTCTATGGTAATATCAAATCTTCGATGATTCATTATATATGGATGATCCTTTGGCAAGAATCGTCAATGTCCTATAAAACCGAAACTTCAACGATGTTTCAGTCTTCTAGATAGTGTATTCTTCATACAAACTGGACATGACAGTTTTCCCATCATGATCCATCCAGACATCATTCAATAAGCTAGAAAATCATTGATCATCCACATAAGCACAACACACTTCTGAAATATGTCTTTAGAACATGAATCATATGTGCGCACACCCACATACCAAAGAAGTTTCTACTCTTTTGATAAAGGTTGCATGTATACATCAATATCAATGTCAGGATCAGAAGGACCAGATATGAGTATACTCATGAAAGTGAAATTTTTTTTTCATACAAAACCATGGGGGAAGATTATAAATGTGTATATAAACTGGCTATGTACTGTGAGAAGTAAGCATCTGCCGAAACAGATTAAAACCATCACATGAAAGACCCAGACTCACATTACCCATGTCAGCTGCAAAATCTGGATGTTGAGCATCAGATATCTTCCATTCAAATCCATCTACAGGATGAACCATCTCATCATTAGTATTATTTCACATTGTATCATGCCTTCTCATTTTTTTTGGTATGTCATCAGACATAAAAAGATTCTGGAGTATTGGGATCAATGGAAAGTGACACATTACTTTCTGTGTAACACGGTATGGTGTCACATTAGATTTTGACTTCCAGTGAGATGTGCCAAATTTTATACAATCATTTTGTTCAGCGGATTCCTCCCATAATAAACTACAATAATTTGGGCAACCATGAATTTTGTATCTTGAAAATCCATGTTTCTCAACTAACTTCCATGCCATAGAGAGGTTTGAGGGAATATTTGTATCATTTGGAAGTAAATCCTTCCAGAGGGTAAGAATGCAATCGATTGCTATATTAGAAATCCCATACATAGTTTTCCTATGAAACAATTGGATTGAAAATTCAAACCTTTTCATTTTATCACATTGTCGATATACTGGAGTCATGGAAGCATCATTCAATTTTTTCACCCTATCAATATCATCATTTTCTCTAGATTCATCATCTTTCCTCATATCGAAGTTTTCTTGAGTCGAAATACTTTCATTTTCATGATGACGAATAAATAGAAACCGATCATTTAAAAAATTCTCCATTCTGGTCCTTTCATTTCGATCATCACCAATTTGAGATTTCTTTTTCTCCCCATTGTGATACCACACAATGTAGTTTTCTTGAAACACATTTTTGGTTATGTGGTAGCTGAATTCATCACATCTCAACCATGGTCTACCATCACAATTGGAACATGGGCAGTGCATGCGACCACTGTCTGAAGCACTGTGAAATTAAAAATATATAAAGCTCTCCAAATTGTTTGGAAAATCGTTTGAGATTCGATCTGTTTCATACATCCAACTTCTGTCCATTATGTAAAAAGAATTTATATAAGTCATTTTGTCATAAACAATTCAATGGCATTGAACTTTAATATAAAATAAATTTATGTAAACAATAAAGGATGTAAATAATCAAGGTATCAACTACACATGTGAAAAAAACATAATAATGTGTTATTGAAAAATGTAAAACCAACAAGAACATAATTTGTTATCACATCAAAGCATGCCTCATCCCTTAACCATATTAGTAGGGTATCATGAACATGAATAACATTAACCTTGTTCGATACTCCTACCCTACATGACCCCAACTACATGAAACATCTTATTCTATCCGTATCACATCGCACCTCAACTGGAAACACTAGGGAAATCATTGTACATCTCACCTAAAGACACATGGAAAATCACATCGAATTTTTCCTCAAAACACTTGGTCAATCACATATAAAGGAAGAGTAGGGAAGACATGGTAGCTCTCCAACCATATAACCACCATCCTAGATATTAAAAAAAATACCCATAACACAAAACATATGATAATGGGAAATTTTGTCCAACTCTGGTTTGGAAAGTGTAAAAATAACATAAAATACATAATATATAGATAACAAATAATACCCAACCTATGGGTTCACATTAACTACATAATCACACAATTCACTACTACCATACAACACATAAACCATCACAACCACTTTCACCACAATATTCAAGACACCACACCACCACCACACAAGACACATAGATTTTCCCACTTTGATTTATAATCCACTTCATTCACACTTACATTGTCAATTCATTTAATGTTAAATTAATTAAATCCACTTACCACACATCCATTTCTATTCCATATAATTTATTTACTATCTTGTTTTTTTTAACATCATTATTTATTCCATAGATAACTAGGAAACTAATAAAACCACCAAACAACAAATCACCATTTCACAATAACCATGGTCACCATGTTACATCGGCCAACCATCTCACCAAAACCACCACATATCACAACCAAAATATTGCACATCACAAACCACCGCACAACAAAAACCACCTCACCACATCATACACCACAACCTCATCACACAACACCTCTACACAGCACAACAACACCTCACATCATCACTATCATACAACTTCACATGTCACATCCATGCCCACTAACCATCACATTACAACCCCACATATCACAAATCACAATTGGTCACCTCAATCACCATACAAAATATTATAAAATAGTATGAAACACAACAAAAAAACTCTCATAGAAGAAACATACCCCAACTTCCAAAATTTATTCAAGGTATTATATTACATTACCCCTTTATTTAGCATGGAAATTATAACACAAATGATATTCCATGGGAAACTAATTAATTAACAAAATATTTGTTCATTTCCATATTTTTTAGGGTGAAATCAAATCAAAATCAAAATATAAAACTAAAATATTAGATAAATAACAATAAAAACAAGGTAGCATATGTGTATAAAGAATAAAATACCTTATTTGAGATGATTCAGATTTATTTTTACCTATTCAGATGGGGGAGTTTGAGAGAGGAGCCGAGCGCCGGATTGATTTTAGGGTTCTGCCACGACTGGGGGAGAGCAGTGGCCCAATTGTATTTGGGGAAAAGATTTACCAACGGTTTTTAAAAACTTTTGGGAAAGGGGTGTTGAGGGTACCCTTTCCCAAACAGGTCATCAGAACCGTTTGGAATGGGTAACCTGAACACCCCTTTTCCAACGGTTTTATGAAACCATTGGAAAATCGGTACCCTTTCCCAATGGTTTTAGTGAACTGTTGGGAAAGGGTTTCCTACACCTTCTTTACATGTGGTTTAAGAAAACGGTTGGAAATGAAATGTGGTTAAAAACCACATTTCCAGGAGTGTTACTTTTAGTAAAAATAATAAGTGACATACTAAAAACAAAGTAAACACATTCAGATTGTTTTGATATTATTGGAAAATAATTATTGAGTAATTTGTGACATGTTGAAATTATCTACAATACAATATGATGCGCGTTGTGGATGATATGATTTTATGTGTGTATTTTTATATTAAATTAACATTAAATTGAAAAAATGTGACATTCTGAAAACGAATAAAATTAATTCGTTTTGTTTTGATACTTTAAGAAAACAATCCATGAGTAATTTTTGATGTGTAGGAATCAAACACACCTCAATTCAATGCACGGTGTGAATAATAAGTCAAAAAGTGTCCATTATCAGTTTAAAATTGACACTTTAGTTTAAAATGTGTCACTCAATAAAAAACAAGAAAACACACTGTGATTGTATTTATAATTTAAGAAAGTGATTCATAAGTCATTTTTGACGTGAACGAATTAGTCTCACATCAAACTAAATAATGATGCGACCATTAAGACTCAAAATGTGTGCTTCCAGTTTGAAATGAAATTTTACTAAAAATTAACTAACATAGAGAAAATCAAGAAAAAATATCCATATTGTTTTTATACTCTAGAAAATTGATCTATAATTAATTTTTGATATGTAGTAATTAGCATCACCTCATTACAATGCACGGTCCGGCTGGTAAAACTCAAATTGTCTCTATTTATTTAAAATGGACATCAATTTAAGTTAAAACAATAAGGGGCATACTACGAACCGAGAAAATGTGTTTTCATTGTTTTTATATTTTAATAAAATTTTCCTTGAGTCAATTTTGATGTGTAGGAGTAAAATAAATCTCAATATGATACATTGTGTGAATGGTATGACTCCATGTGTGTATTTTTATTTCAAATTGACATTAATTTATGTTAAAAGAACAAGTGACATAGTAAAAACTGATAAAACACATTCATATTATTTTGATACTTTAATAAAAGGATCCATGATTCATTTTTGATATTTAAGACTCTGTTGTACCTCATTACAATGCATGGTGTATCTGGTATAAATCAAAGTGTATCTTTTTATTTAAAATTGACATGAATTTTACAGAAAACAAAAAGTGACCTACTGAACACAAAGAAAATGAATTCGTATTATTTTTATATTTTAAGAAATTGATCAATTATACATTTGTTACATATAGGAATCAGCAACACCTCCATACGACATACGGTGTGGCTGGTATCACTCCAAGTGTCACTTTTTGTATAAAATTGACATTAATTTTAGTTAAAACAACACGTGGCTTATTAAAAACTGATAAATTTCATTCATATTGTTTTTTTATTTTAGGAAAACAATCTACCAGTGATTTATGACGTGTAGGGATCATTCAGACCTCAATACGACATGTGGTATAGCTGGTATAACTCTAAGTGTCTCTTTTTATTTAAAATTGACATTAATTCAAATAAAAACAATATCTTACATTCTAAAAACAAAAAAAAAATGAATTCGGATTATTTTTATGGTTTAAGATAATGATCCATGGTACATTTGTGTTTTGTATGAGTCAATTTAACCTCAATTTGATGCACGGTGTTATCGGTATGACCAAATTATTCAGTTATTAGTTAAAAATGGAAATTTTAGTTCAGAATTTGTCATTCACTGAAAACCAAGGAAACACACTCTGATTGTCTTGATAATTTAGGACATAAAATCACAAGTCATTCATGATTTGTATGAAGTAGTCTTACATCAAACTGACACACGATATGACCAGTATGATTCAAAATGAGTGTTTCTAGTCTAAAATGATATTTTAGTAAAAAAACACAATGAACATACTGAAAAATAAAAAAATGAATTCAGATTGTTTTGTTACTTTAAAAAAATTACCCATCAGTAATTTTTGACAATTATGAATCATTCGTACCCCCAATACGACAGAAGGTGTGGCCAATATTATTCCAAATATTTCATTATTTAAAATTTACATTAATTTTAGTAAAAAACAAGTGACATACATAAAACAGGGAAAACTCATTCTAATTGTTTTAATAATTTAGGAAAATGATCCATAACACATTTTTTAACCTATAGGAGTCCTCCCCACCTCAATAGAGAACACAATATTATTAGTATAACTCCACATGTGTCATTTTTATTAAATATTGGCCTTTTATTAATGTTTTATTTCATATTAATATTTAATTTATTTTTTTATAGTGTTACTAAAATAATATTTTTTATCTTATATAGGTGGAATATTTTTCTCGAGATGAGATAATTTGTTTGACAACTAATACCATGGTAGGACATTATTGAGAGGGGATCATGATCATCAAAATATGAAATATTAATGTTTTACAATGTTTGTTGGACCATTGTAAACGTAATTTTATAAAACATTATGTTTGAAAATGTAAATATCATCATTTTTTCTATATATTGTGGGTGAAAATTTTTGTATTGATGATTTCAATCAAATATATATAGCTGGTTTGATTTTGGGTGTACAGTTTTAAATGTATGTTTGATTTTGGGTGTGTTGTTATATAAACAAATCATTGCATGGGGCTAGGCCTTTATCAGCAATAAAAAAGCACTGATAAAGGGCCCCACTTATCATCATTGTGATTAACATTACTTTTTTAGCCATGTTAAAGGCCATTTTACACATTGTGAAAGGCCATATGTATAGTATATTTTACCACTCATTCATCTTGTTTGGTTCTCCCTTTAATGATATATCTATTTATTTATATAAATATTTATTTATATTTATTCATATATTAATGTATATTAATATGAATATATATTAATATATATAAATATTAATATATATATATAATAACATTTATATATTTATATTTACATTTATTTGTATATATATATATATATTTAGTTATATTTTTTTATCTGTAAATAAATTTTCATATTAATATATATTTATAAGATTATTTTTAAATTTGTTTTTAAAATATGTTTTTGTGTGTAAAAATAATGAAATAAATACATGTATACAATATACATACATATACACACACATAGATATATATATATATATACATAGTATATTAGTATTTGTAAGTATAATTATACATGATTATATATATATATATACATATATTATATATTAATATGAATATTCATATGTAAGAATATATAAATAATATATATCAGTTTTTAATACAGAAAGACACTAATATATATATATATATACACACTCACACACACACACACACACTATATATGTATATAAATATTCATATATTTGTGTTTTAAATAAAATTTATATTAGTTTTTATTTAGATAATGATTATATATTTAGAAATATATTCTATATGTAAATATGTTTAATTATTTATTTATAAAATTAAAATTTTTTGTGTGAATATATAAAAAATATGTAAATATTGTAATGTATTTAGTTATAAATAAAATTACATTGTGAAAATGATAAATTTTTAAATCCATAATATCAATATGAATGTAATCCCTATGAATAAATTCAATCCCCATAGAAAATGGGCAAAAGGACCCTCTTAAACGAGGCTAAAATTCCATCTAATCTTAAAATATTTGGGTATCCTCACTAAAAACTCACTTTTAGAGGCCTTTTGAGCATTTTTTTGCCTATAAATTGTGAAAGAGGGTTCTCGAATGGCACTAGTTCATAAAGATCATTTTAGGATTTGATTTGATATGTAGTATAGCTCAAACAAACAATCAGATCAAAAGATATTGTCATTTGAGGTTTGAGGTAAATTTTCAACTTATTTTAGATCATTTATTAATCTTATGATTTTTTTGTGTCTTAAAACTGTTATTAAATGATTATTAATTCATAATAATTAAAAAAATTATTAATTCATAATAGTTTTTTATATATTTTATAATATATTTCAATAAACATCTTATATATTATGTGTAAATTTTATCTATACTTATCAAAAACATATTTAATATATATATATATATATATATTATTTTTATCAATATAAATATATTTATATATTTATATATGAATATATATTATTTTTAATGTTTTTTTTGAAATATACCCTTTTTGAGCACTAGTAAAAAAAATCACAGATAAAGACCCTCATTTATTAGCACTACTAAAAAACACTCATAAATGGGGTCCCATTAAAAGTGGTAAAAAATCACTGATAAAAGGGTACTATTAACAACACATTTTTAGCACTATTAAAAGAAACTTTTATCAGTTCTTTTTTTACCGCTGATAAAGGTACCCCATTTATCAGTGTTTTTTTAGGGATGCTAAAGGGTGGCCCTGCAAAAACTTATTTCAATGGTAGTGTCCCTACCTAGGATTCATTGGAATTTTAAACATACTAGATATATGATACTTTCAAGAGGCTACCATCTTATAGATAATAGAATTGGGGCTAGCAGGATGTCACACATAGAGTTGAGAGTCGTACATTTTTAATACATCATCAAAATTTAGTAAATAATATTATTTAAAATAATATGTATATGATACATTCATATTGTTTATGGTCTATCCATCTATTACATAGTTTGATGAGTACAAGAGGTTGTGCAATGATAGCAGTATTGGAATGATTGCTGGTGAGAGATAGTAACTGATTATGGTTAGTGTGTTTTTAAGTTTTTTAGCTTAATATAATATAATTTTTTATCATTTTATTTATATTTTTATAAATATATGAGATATATTAAAAAAATATTTTTCATATGTTTGGGAGTTAGGGTATTACTGATGGTGGGTACAAAGCCTCGTGCAGGCATGTTTTGATGAGAAAAATTTATCATTGGTAGTGAAAAGTAGTACTTAGAAAGGCATGGTGATTGACATTGGTTTAAGATACACTCCGACTAGCTACTATGGAATTGAATTCATTTCATAATTTATCACAAAATGTAGTTTGTATGAGATCATAATCCGTCACATCTATAGAGTACAATTCTAGGCTTTGAGTTCAGGATGAAACTGTTTAGAGATTATTTACAGAGCAGGAAGAGTAGCGACAACATCAGTAGTAGAAACGTCACTAGCAGCATCAACAACATGATTAGATGATGGAGTATATGTGGTGACTTACACATAGTTTAGGTACGGATTTACCTCCATCTAATTGATTTAACCCCCTACCCTCTTAGTGACACTATTTTTATGTTCCCATGTGATTTATATCCAACCTAACCTTAATATCATCCTTTATTTTTTCAGGTGCATTAAGGAATGAACTGATGGAACTATCACATACATTCTTTTCAACAATCCTAACATCACGAAAATTCCCGACATACATAGAATTATAGTATGATAATTCAAAAAAACCTAGTCACTTTTTCCAATTGGTTTTAATAAGTATTTTCAAAAACTATTTACCATAAGTTGTTTCCACATATTTTATTTTCTCAAACAGTTGATCACCTATTTGTAGAGACACTATTGTACATTCTTCTAAACATCCATCAAATGACGTTTTCCAAGACAGGTACTTATACCATTGGGTTATAAATTTACAATGACATGAAATAAAAGTCTTCAATTAATGTTTCAACTTAATTAACTATGTATTTTATTCACGAACGAGACACACTTTAGTTATTTTAATACTGTATTCTAAAAAATTTCCATAAGTAGGAAATTCATTTATAATCCCATGCAACATGTCTCTCAATGATAAATATTAATTTTTGTAATAATCATACATCATAACACTGGAATCATCTACACTTCAATACGATTTACAGTTTGGATGGTATAACTCAAAGTGTCTCTTTTTTATTAAAAATTGGCATTGATTTAAGTTAAAACAATAAGTGAAAAATTGAAAAATGATAAAATGTATTTTTATAATTTTTTTTTCATTTTAGTAAAATAATCCAAGAGATATTTTTGATGAGTAAGATTCATCCACACCTAAATATGAAACATGGTGTGACCGATAGGACAGAAACTATGTCTTTTTATTTAAAATTAACATTAATTTATTTTAAAAGGAATGATTGAAATACTAAAAACTGAGAAAACACATTCATATTTATTTTATACATTAGGAAAATGATCCATGAGACATTTGTGACATTAAACTAAATATAATATGCACTATGGCTATTATAACTCAAAGTGTCTATTTGTATTTAAAATATAGATAAATTTAATTAAAAACAACAAGTGACATAGAAAAACCTGATAAAACACATTCAGATTGTTTTGATATTTTTTGAAACCAATATAGTAGTCATTTCTTTCGTGTAAGGATAATCCTCACCTTAATATGACACATAGTATGTCTAGTATCACTAAAAGTGTCTCTTTTTTATTTAAATTTGTAATTATTTTAAATAAAAAAGTGAGATAATAAAAACAGAGAAAACACGTTTGGATTATTTTTATTTTTTAGGAAAATGATCTATTAGTGATTTGAAACAAGTATTGATCATCAAAACCTCAATACGAATCATGGCCTTGTTGGTATAACACTATGTGTCTATTTATATTTAAAATTGACATTAATTTGAGAAAAAACAAAAAGTGACATACTGAAATCTATGAAAACACTTTTGGATTCTTTTTATACTTTAGGAAAATGATCCATTAGTCATTTGTGACGTGTAGTAGTCAATCATACCTCAATATAATGAATGGTGTGACCAGTATGACTAAAAGTGTTTGTTATCAGTTTAAAATTGACATTTTAGTTCAAAATATTTCACTCACTAGAAACCAAGAAAACACACTCCAATTGTATTAATAACTTAGTACATCAATTCATAAACCATTTTTGATGCGTGTGATGTTGTATCACATCAAACTGATGCACGATGGGACCGATATGACTCAAAATGCATGTTTCCATTTGGAAATGATATTTTAGTAAAAAAGCACTACAAACATACTAAAAACCAAGAAAACACAATCAGATTGTTTTGATACATTAGAAAAATAATCCATCAATAATTTTTGATAGGTAGGAATCTCTTACACCTCAATATGATGTATGGTTTGGGCAGTATAACTCGAAATGTTTCATGATTTAAAATTTATATTAATTTTAGTAAAAGAAAAAGTGACATAATCAGAATTTATCCAACACATTCGGATTATTTTGAAAATTTAGGACAACAATCCATAACTCATTGGTAACATGTAGGAATCAACCCCAACTCAATAGGATGCACGGTATGACGGGTATAACTCAAAATTTTTTATTCTTATTATATTTTGATATTTTATTAACATGTTATTTCATATTAATGGTTAATTTATTTATCTATAGTATAACTAACATAGTATTTGTTTTATAATTTATGTGGAATCCTTTTCTCATGTTGAGATGATTTTTTTAGTAACTGATACCATGGGAGGAAATTTTTCAGACGGTATCATGGGCATCAAAAGGTGAAATATTAATGTTCCAGAATTTTTGTTGGACATTTGTAAATGTAATTATATATAAAATTTTGTTTCAAATCTAAAGTTAATTGTAATTTTTCTATATACCATGGGTGGAAATTTTTATATTGATGATGTCAATTAAATGTATATAGAAGGTTCTTTTTTGATTATGCTGTTTAAATTGTTGGTTTTCCTCTAGGTTTGTTGTCATATAAACATCACACCGTTGGTAACTAGGACTTTATCAACACTAAAAGAACTGATAACGTCCCCCCTTATCATTGTTGCAATTAACAGTGCTTTTTAGTGCTGTTAAAATCCATTTTTCATGTTGTGAAAGGCCATATGTGTTTTAGTGTTTACCACTCATCCATCATGTCTGGTTCTCCCTTTAATGATATATCTATTTATTTGTATATATATTTCTTAATATTTATTCATATATTAATATATATTTATATTAATATATTTATATTTATATTTGTTCAGATATTAATATATATATATATATTAATATGTATAGTCAGTTATATATATATATACATATTTATATATATATATATAGTTATATTTTTTATTCATATATTTATTCGAATTTTAATATTTATATATATTTAATATTATTTTTAAATACATTTATAAAATCTGTTTTTTTGTGTTTGTAAATAAATAAATAAATACATACATACTTATATACAACATACAGAAACACACATATATATTTATATATATATATATTATATGTGTATTTGTATGTATAATTATACATATTTATATATATTCACATATATTATAAATTAATAAGTATATGAATATGTTAAAATATTTTTATTATATATATCAGTTTATTAATATATACACACACTAATATATATATATATAAAGACACACACACTATATAAGTATATAAATATTCATATATTTTTGTTTCAAATAAAATAGATATTTGTTTTTATTTTGAATAGGCTTATATATTGAGAAATATATTTTATATATAAATATGATTAATTATTTATTTCTAAAATTAAATTTTTATGCGTGAATATAAAAAAATATGTATATATTGTTATATATAAGGTTATAAATAATAGTAAATGGTGAAAAATGATAAAATTTCAAATTCATAATATCTCTATGAATTTAATCCCTATGAATAAATTCAATCCATACTGAAAAGGTAAAAAATACCGTCTTAAATGAGTCTGAAATTCCGTCGAATGTTAAAAAATTTGGGTATCACAACTAAAAACTCAGTTTTTTTGGTGCATTTAGCAATGTACCGATGAAACTATCACAATAATTTTTTTAACATGAATAACATCAAGAAAAGTTTTGACGTACAACCAATTCTTTTTTGACAATTAAAAAAACTGATTTGTTTTTTCAACCGATCTTCATAATGTCTTTAAAAAATGGTTCACCAAAAGAAGTTTCCACATCATTTACTTTCTCAAATAATTGATCACCTATTACTGGAGATGGTGTTGTACGTTCTTCTGAACATTCATTGATTGATGTCATCCAAATACGTTCTTATCCCATCAGGGTAGAAATCTACAATGACCTCGAAACATAGTCTTGGGTGAATGTTTCAACCAAATAGATTGTGTACCTTGTTCAAAAATGTGACACCCTTTAGTTCCTTTAGTGCTATATCCTAACAAATTTCCATAAGTAGGAAATGCATTTATCATCCCGTACAACATGTCTCACAATGTGAATTCTTAATTTATGTAACCATCATAACACATAACACATGAATCATCCTCACCATAATACAACACATGGTGTGGCCAGTATAACTCAAAGTGTCAATTTTTATTTAAAACTGACATAAATTTAAGTAAAAACAACAAGTGACATACTGAGAACTGATAAAAACATATTTTTATTGTTTTTATATTTTATTAAAATTATCCATGAGTAATTTTTGATGTGTTGGATTCAACCACATCTCAATACGACAAATAGTGTGACTGGTATGACTCCAAGTGTGTCTTTTTACTTAAAATTGTCATTAATTTATGTAAAAAAATGTGACATACTAAAAACCAAGAAAATGCATTCAGATTATTTTTATATGTAAGTAAAATGATGAATTTTTTATTTGGGACATGTAGAAACAATTCTTACCTCAATTGGATGGACGGTGTGTCCTGTAAAAATCAAAGTGTCTCTTTTTATTTAAAATTGACACGAATTTGAGAAAAAACGAAAAATGTCATAGTGAACCCCAAGAAAACCCATTAAAATTGTTTTCATATTTTAGTAAAACAATATATTAGTCATTTGTGACACGTAAGGATCATTCACACCTAAATTGGACACACGGAGTGGCCGTTATCACTCAAAGTGTCTCTTTTTATTTAAATATGTCATTAAATTAAGTAAAAACAACAAGTGACATTCTGAAAACCAAGAAAACACATTCATATTGTTTTGATTTTTTAGGAAAATTATCTTTTAGTATTTATTTACATATATAAATCATAAAACCCTCAATAAAATGCATGGTGTGGATGGTATAACTAAAAGTGACTATTTTTATTTAAAATTGACATTAATTTAAGTAAAAACAATATGTGGGATAGTGGAAACTGACCAAATACATTCAAATTGTTTTGAAAATTTATGAAAACAATCCACAAGTCATTGGTGATGTGTAAGAGACGACCACACCTCAATCTGACACACGATGTGTCCAGTATGAATAAAAGTTTTTTTTATTATTTTAAAATTTAAAATTTAGTTCAAAATGTGTCACTCACTAAAATACAAGAAAACACAATATAATTATCTTGATAATTTAGGAAAATTATTTATATTTCATTTTTGAAATATATTAATCAGTCTCAAATAAAACCAATGAAAAATACGATTGGTATGACTCAAAATGATTGTTTCATGTTTGAAATGATATATTAGTAAAAAACACAACAATTATACTTGAAACTGAGAAAATGCATTCATATTGTTTTGATACTTTAGGAATGAAATCCATCGTTAATTTGTGACATGGAGGAATTAGAACCTCCATAATACGATTCACAGTGGGTCCGGTTTCACTCAAAATGTGTCATTATTTAAAATTGACATTAATTTTAGTAATGGAAGAAGTGACATATTCAAAACCGAGAAAGTTCATTTTAATTGTTTTGACATTTTAGGACAGTGATCCATAACTCATTTTTAATGGGTAGGAATCAATCCCACCCCAATAATTACTGAAAATTACTTTTTTATGATCAAAACACTTTTTAAGAAAAAATTGAGAAACCACAAAGACAGTTTAACAAAGCATAGAAGTACACATGATAAAAGAAACAACCAAGGAAATCCACCATACCTACGCCACCCCAGAAGATAATCATGCATTCAAGCCTCATCGATGCATGGCCCATCATCAAACAGTACCGTGTAGAAGTGCACGAGCACGGTACCGATGGCAAAGCCATACCCTCTTATCCCACCTCAATAAGAATCACAGTAGGACTGGTATAACTCCAAATATTTCATTTATATTAAATAATGACATTTTATTAAGGTTTTATTTCATATTAATCGTTAATTTAAGTATTTATAGTATTACTAACATAATATTTTTTTCTTATATAGGTGGAATTTTTCGCTCGTGTTGAGATGATCTGTTTGGAAACTCATACAATGGGGGGAAATTTTTGAGAGGGGATAATGGGTGTCAAAAGATGAAATATTAATGTTTTTCAATGTTTGTTGGATAGTTTTAAATTTAATAATATATAAAAATGTTTTTGAAATGTTAATAATTTTTTTTCTAAAAACCATGGGTGGAAATTTTTGTTTTGATGATGTCAATTAAATATATATATCATGTTTTCTATTGGGTGAACTTTTTAAATTGAAAGTTTTCTTCTAGGTGTGTTGTTATATAAACATCACACTCTATCTGTCTAGGCCTTTATAAGTGCAAAAAAAGTGCTAATAAAGGACCCTTTATCATCGCTATGATTAACAGTGAATTTTTAGCATTTTTAAAGGCCATTTTACGTGCAATGAAAGGTCATATGGGTAAAAATGTTTACCACTTGTCCATTTTATTTGGTTCTACCTTTAATGATATATATATATATATTATTTATTTATTCGTATATTAATATTTATTTATATTAATATGTATATATATGTATATATTTATTTATATATTAATGTATATATATATAGTTAGTTTTATTTATATAGTTTTATTTATATCTACTTCATTATATATATTTTTTGTTATATTTTTTATCCGTATATTTATTATTATATTAATATATATTTATAATTTTTTTTATATACATTTATAAAACATGTTTTTGTATGTGTGTGTAAAAATAAATAAATACATACATACATATATACAACACACACACACACACATTATTATATGTGTATCTGTAAGTACAATTATATATATTTTTATATATTCACATATATTATATATTAATATGTATATTCATATGTTAGAATATATATCGAATATATAAATGAGTTTGTTAATACATACAAACACTAATATATATATTAAACACACACACACATTATATAAGTATATGAATATTCATATATTTGGGATTTAAATAAGATGGATATTTTTTATATTTAGATAAAGCTTATATATTGAGAAATATATTTTATATGTAAATATGTTTAATTATTTATTTATAAAATTAAATTTATATGTGTGAATATATAAAAAATATGTATATATTGTTATATATTTGGTTATAAATAACAATACATTGTGAAAAATAATGAATTTTAAAAGCCATAATTTAAATATGAATGTAATCCCTATGAATAAATTCAGTCCCTACTGAAAAAGGGCATATATACCCTCTAAAAATGAGATCGGAATTCCATCGAATGTTAAAAAATTTGGGTATCGCTACTTAAAACTCAGTTTTAGAGGACTTTTGGGACTATATTTTGCATCAAACAATGTGACAATGGGATCTCATATGTCACCAATGTGTAGATCGGATCGTAGACTTCAATTTGATTTGTAGTAGAGCTCAAATGGATGCCCGGATCAAAAGTTATTGTCGTTTGATGTTTGAGATACATTTTTATCTTATTGTAGATCTTTTATTAATTTTATGATTTTTTTGTCTTCAAATTATTTTTAAATGATTATTAATTGATAATAATTAGACTATTATAAATTAATAATATATTTTTAGATATTTTATAATCCATTTTCAATAAACATATTATATATTACGTGTAATTGTCTATCTATACTTATCTGAAACACATTTAGAAAATATATATTATATTTATATCAATATAAATATATTTATATATTTATAGCTTATTTTTAACATTTTTTTTAAATATACCCCTTATTAGTGCTAGTAAAAAAGCACTCATAAATACCCCTCCTTTATCAGTGCTACTAAAAAAGTGCTGATAAAAGGGTGCTTTTAACAAATCTTTTTTAGCACTATTAAAAGTACCTTTTATCAGTGCTTATTTTTAGTGATGATAATGGTACCCCCATTATCAGCGTTATTTGCACTCCTAATGTGTGGTTCTATGAAAAAAAATCTATGGTAGTTTCTCCACCCAAGCTTCCTTTGTATTTTCACTTACCTGATAGAATATACTTTCAAGAAGCTACCATCATTTTGTTAATAGAATTGGGGCTCGAAGGATGACACACAAAGAGTTCAGAGTCTTACTTTTAGAATACATCATCGAATGTTTATAAATAATATTATTTAATGTGATATGTATATGAAACATTCATATTGTTTATGGTTGATCTATATATTACATAGTTTGATGTGTACAGGTGGATATACACTAATAATTGTATTTGTAGACTGTTGGTGAGAGATTGTAACCGATTGTAGTTAATGTTTTTTTATGATTTTTAAATTAATATAATTTATTTTTTTATCATTTTATTTAAATTTATTTGTAATTATAGGAGATATATTATTCAAATATTCCTCATATGTGTTGGAGTTAGGCTATGATGGATGGTGGGTTCAAGGACTCATGTGTGCATGATTGGATGAGATAACATAGTCGTGGGTGGTTGAAAAGTGGTATTTAGACAGACATGGTGATTAAAATTGGTTTACATTCGACACTGATTAGTTACAATATCACTGAAGTGATGTTATCATTTAGCACCAATTGTAGTGTGTATGAGATCAACTTCCTTAAATTATGTTGTAATGTCCCATAAATTCCATATAATTTTTTTTAAAAATTATATAGAATTATTTTGAGACCGAGAAATCTAACGACACGTGATTCTAATGCCTCGAGTTCCTGGAATAATCCTTTGATGTTTGGTTGAGTTTTAATTAGCGTGTGTAAGAAATTTTCTTGAAAAAGTGGAATAAATAATAAATGGTAACTTGGATCAGAAATCTGAGGGCATCGTTGCTTTCAGGATGGCATGGTTACTCTAGGTGTGACATAATTTTAGTCGGTGGGGGCCTCCTATGAGAAAACCCAAAAATGGAATAACCATAAATAAAATAATTAAATAAATTATTTTATTTTTCAAATTATTATTACTCAAAAACGGTAGCTCAGATTGAAAATCAGATACCATCACTGTACTCATGATGGAATTCTTTATTAAAGCGGATACTATATTTTTCCGGCTCTAGCCACCAGTGAAAGTTAGTTTTTGGCCGTAAATAAAATAATTTAGTAAGAATTATATTATTGTAAAATCCATTATTTTTAAACAGCAACTCAGATTTGAAATCTCAGGGTACTGTTGGGTTCGTTGGGGGTGTGTTTTACTTTGGCAGAGCCAAACCTCGACCGATGCAGGTCAAGGGTGACTGTTATAATTTTTTTGAACATTTTTTCGAGTACGTTTAGTAAACTCGAGAGCGGTGTTATATAACTTCTGAATCGGTGCTCGCAATTGAAATCTGAGGGAACCGTTGAACTCACAATGTTAATATTCCCTTAAGGAGACCATAACCTTGACTGTAGTAGGTCGAGGGAGAATGTTAGTTTTCATGAATTTTTTGGGTGTGTTAAAGGAATAAAAATAAAATAAAGAACAACTTTTATTTTATTTTTAAAACCTCCCATTTGATGTTTAGTGGTGGGGACCACCCAAACTAAAAACCCCCAATTTAAATTCCAAGGTGGGGACCACCCGACCCTTGAAATATCCCTTTAATGGGAGATAACTCTTGGTTTTCCTCCAATTGATGTGCCAACTTAATTGGTTATTTAATAATCTTATTTAGAACATCACCATTTGGTTGGAGGATTGTTAGTAAAAGGGAGAGCTTTAGAGAACCTGGAAGGATATTCTTCAATGAAGAACATCCACTACAATGAAGATCATCATCCGGAATCGGAGAACAAGAATGACTCTTGAGCCCGGATTGGAAACATCTTGTGGGAGCAACGAATGTCGACATCACCATCTCATCAACTTTGTCATCTTCCTCGTGCCACCTCCAACGGACAATCGATTTAGGGGTTTTTATATATGTTTGATTTTTTGTTTGATTTTTCATATCCTAATTTCACGATGATGATGTCTAAATAAACATGGTCATCATTCTTCACATAAACCATGCTCCTCTTTCTTTTTATTCATTGCACATTTTTCATGCGTTATTCTACGCATAATAATAATTAGTGCTGGAAACACAGAGTTTTGATAAGAACAATATATGGATGTGAATACCTCGATGAAAGGATCGAAAATATGATATTGTTTACTTTTTTAAGATTGGAACAAAGCCACAATAACTCGTGGAAGGAGGCGACCAAATATTAATTGGCGTAGGAAATGCAATATTCTGTTGAGCGTGACATATGGACGTGGAGCCCTCGACCCGAGGATAGAGAATATGAAATCATTTTATTTTTCAGGGTTAGAATAATGATGAAAAATCCAATGGAAGGACTGACGTGGCAGAGTAGGGTAGTCTGGCATGGCTGGGGCAGGTGGTGCGTGCGCAGCAAGCGAGGCCTAGTGGCTTCGGCTGGCGACGAGGCATATTAAGCAGCAGCATGAGTAGGCGGCACGGAGGAGGCAGGTCTTGTGCGAGGCGGAGGCACAGTGGATTCCCAATTTGTGTATAGGGGTGTAAAATTGTGGAAGAAGAAAATTAAATTGGAGAGAGGGAGGAATAGGTATGAAATAAAATTAAAAGAAAAATGTATATAAAAAATAGATAGAGGTGCTCTTTGGACCCGCGTGCACCAAAATGGGATACCCCTCTTGTGCGTGAATCTCAAATGAGATTGGAGAGACAAACATTCAATGAAATGAAATAATAATATATTATAATTATTATTTATTGTTGTTAAAACCCTAATTAATCTGTAACTTATCTATGCGTCCTCTTTTTCACGGATCTTCAGTGGTAGTGTGACCCTAACTTTGAGACGAAAATTATGAGTCCAGTATTGGATGTATTTTTCATGTTTTTGGATTGGGTACCTAAAACGCTCAAATAATAATAATATATTATTATTTTTTAATCCTCAACCCTCTATGACTCCTATGTGTGATGTCTGATTGACTTACCGTCTACAGCGATGTGATCTTGTTATTAAGAAGGTCAATTTACGTCTAATGGTGAATATTAAATTCTGGTTCATGGATCAGGTTTACAAAACACCCCATAACAAATATATTATTATTGAGAGATCTTATATTCGACATATCTCTCTCATACAGTGTAGAAATGAAGAAATTCCTAGGTAACTTGAAACCTTGGATCAAGACAGTCCTTTTGGTATACCCTACATGAGTTTGGATAAAGCTGGGGTACGTCCCGGTTAGATCAAGCACGAATCCAACCAGGCCCTCGGGACTAAAAGGTCAATAACTTACTAACGGGAAATCCGATTAACACACCGTCTATTTTTTTCAGAGCCCTTTTACATGGTAGTCCTTTAGGATACTTCTTCGTGGGACTCTGTGGTAGTTGGAGAATCGACCAGTGGCTTGAGGAGAAGACCCTCTCGGAGAAAAGAGAGATTATTGGAGGAACCCTTTAGATGGATGTGATGAAGTAATAGGATCATGGGTGGGTCTAACAATGTACTATGATGATGTACTGGGATCCTGTGTGGGTCTGACGACATACTGACGATGTACAAGGATCATGTGTGGGTCTGACGACATACTAATGATGTGCTAGGATCATGTGTGGTTCTGGCAACATACTGACGATGTACTAGGATCCTGTGTTTGTTTGACGACATAATGATGATATAATAGGATCCTGTGTGGGTCAAACAATGTACTAACGATGTTCTATGATCCTATGTGGGTATGATGATGTACTGATGAAGAACTAGGATCATGTGTGGTTTTGACGATGTACTAGGATCTTGTGCAGGTCTGGCGATGTACTTGGATCTTGTGTGGGTCTGATGATGTACTCCAATCCTATATGGGTCTAATGATGATTTACGATCCTTTGTGGATATTCCTCTTAACAGTGTAAAATGATTCCATTGTTACATCTATCCATCTCTACTATTGTACCTAATATATACCTGGTGTATGCTGAGTTTTTACATTGTTGTATTTTTCCTTCATGGTGATACCTTGGTGGTATTCTTCTATATGGTGTACATGTGTGGTACTTACAATTGTGGTATTTCAACCTTTGTGGAATTGTTGAGCTCTGTGTTATTGAGATGGAATATGGGTTTCCTCATGATTGAGATGGGTATACTTGATAACGTAGGTATATGTATGGGCATATACCTAAGTAGGGTTGTTATTTAATTTCTTGATTTTTGGTTTATCCTTTGTTGATTTTGTGAGACATTTAGGGTCTCAGGGTCCCTACTGAGTGTCGTTATACTAACCCCTTCATGTGATATGCCATCACCTTGTTGTGTTGGTTGCATATGACGGACAATGCTGATTGAGGATGAGGGTACTAGGACTGGAGGTATCTCGGAGGTGGACCCTAGATGAGGTGTACCACAGAGACCATTGTTCGAGATATGTACCTACCCATTATGTAGGATCCTTTTATGGTGTTCACTGGAGTTTTCCAATTTACTTGTACCTTCTAGTTTCTTGTACTTTCTAGTTGGGCTTGTATTCTGGCCCCTTTTACTTACTATACTCACTCTATTTACTATTCAGTTTACCTTGTGTTCATATCCAGTTGTGAGCATGGTAGTGTGTGTATAGGTCATAAATAAAATTCCTTCCCGGTTTTAGGGAAATATGTCTTCGTTGCTAGTTGCTAGCCCCTGGCCTATGAAAGGCTTGCTTGGAGTAGTCACGGCACAGACCCCAGGGGCTGAGTCATGACAAATTGGTATCATAGGAGTCGGTTCTACTATAAAACATAAAAATCAAATTTTTATGATGGAAATAGTATTATGTATAGTGAGCGTGGTTATCAATTTAGGGAATCCAGGGTTGGTGCGACAGATGATGCATCCATACACTATGACCCTGACTTATGATTTCAGACTCAGTGCACGAAAACTCTGATTGCGTGGGTGTTTTGAAAAGTTTTCTTGTGTTTTATTTGAGTCAGCTCACCAGGTATAAGTAAATGTCAATGGCATACATTTTCCTTATTAGGATGTCGCTGCGTAGATAGGCAACTAGGATTACTGAGAGTGTACCTGATGATGGCCCACCGAGCGATGAGGCTTCGGTGTAGGGTCGTCTTACTATGTTGGCATCTTCGGGTGGTGTACCAGTAGCACCACGACTCATTGGGAAGCAGTTTCTACCAGCCACACTGGAAGATGGTGCATGCCGGCTGATCATATTGAATGAGTTACAACACCAGAGGCCTCTGAGGTTTTAAGGAGAGATATATTCTCACACAGATGATGGCTGGATGGAGGTGGTTGGTAGAGTCTTCATCTAGTTGAGACACTGGTAGAGAAGATGGTGATATTAGCTACTAGAATTTATCAGTGAGTGATCATGAGGATGGTCCACGTAGTGATGCGGCTTTTCTAAGTGGAACATTACCTGAGATATTACCATAGGTAGTGTGTCATCTATATCACTTCCCGTTGGTTAGTAGTTACAACTGGTGGTACCGGTAGAGGAAAAAAATAGGCTAAGTGCCTTACGTGTGATTCAGCATCAGATACCCATTAGGTTCCGAGGCGAGCTCGACTCATAGGAGGCTATGTACTGGATTGAGGAGGTGGCGGAGATTTCTCTAGAGCTTCTATTTCTTTGGCAGGATGACATATCGGTAGCTGAGTATTCATCGAGGCTTACCAATCATTCCTTGTACTCGATTAGTACGATACGATCAGTGCTTCAGAGCATGGACCCTTGAGTGAGGTGTATTTAGGGACATCTGAGCTAGCACTATTCCCCTATGCATTTTTACTTATGTTAGGGTGCTAGAGAGAACCGCTGTGGTTGAATATTATTGGGATTAATGGATTCATCTAGTGAACGATAGTAGTGTGAATGTAAAAAATGGGCGCCAGTCTAAGAGACTTGGGCATGTATAATGTTTCATGATGAGGATATGATAGGGACAGAAAATTTTACAGGGATGTAGACATGGAAAAAATTCTATGAGAGCTGCACGAGGTGTTGTACACATCGACATGTTACAAACGACCCCCAATGTGGTCCCCACTTGGCTTAGGGAGTTGGTGGACATGGGAAGGGAGTAGCTGCATGCAGTCAAGGAGTGTGAGATGATTTGAGGTACGGTCTGTGTCTGCTTCTAGTTGACGCATCAACATAAATTATCACCAATCATTCCTTCCTTTTGAAGGATCCGGGCACATCGAAAGATCATGGGTGGATGTGCCCACTTTGATTTTTTTCATTATAAATGATCAATCTGGGATCAATACGACGATAAACGCCAGTCTCCATGGATCAAAGCATAGAAATATACAAAGAAGAAGGATGATCCTGGAACCACAAATGAGGACCGTCAAAGGTTGATTATAATTAATTCAATTAATTGACAAGAAGTACCTTTTGGGTGTTCTTTCGTCATTGATATTATTAATCATGTTTCAATGTGATTCATCGTTGCGTCGTAGAATCCATGTGTAGACTTTCTCTAGTGGTGATCCACATATGCACCTTGTATCTCTGTACGTTGCCAACGGATTATCCGGGTGCTAGCATGGAGAAAAAATTGCTTTGGATTTCATCCTTAGATCTTTTTGATCTGATGTAGGAGGATATCTCTTGGTCTTGAGAGCATTCTTGTAGGATGGAGTTCTCTCATCCTTGAGGTAATTCTCCAGAATTGTTGTGAACAATGATTGGGGAAAAGGTATTGGGGTTGTGAAGATATTTATAATCGGGTTAGAGGTTATAGAGTTATGACAACAAACAAATGTGTTACACATTTTATTTATTTCATTAACTCATATTGAAAACCCCCATGTCAAATAATTAATTCCTTGACATGCTCCCTTGCTGATTCTAATAAATATCATTTAATAAAACAATAATATATCCTCAAAATCCCGACTAGAAAAACTATATGGTGTTTAATAATTAATAGACAATGTGTACTTTTTTTTCATAAAACTAAACAGCATGTAATCATTAATACACAGCGTGTAATTTTTTTTCATTTCCTTTCCAAAATGAAAACAACACAGCGTGTAATCATTAATACACTTCGTGTACTTGTTTTCAAAAAAAAATACACATCGTGTAATCATTAATACATTACATGTATGTGTTTTCATTTTATTCTTCCTTCAACCTTAAAACGATCTAGGCTTTCTTGAATAATTTTTAAACCACGAAAGGGAATAATATTTATTCTACTTGAGATACTTGAATACACTTAGTTTTTTACCGTCTAGGCCTCTTTCTCGTTGGCATTAAGCGAGATTTCATAAAGTCCAAAATTTGTTTCTAGTAATTGGTCAAGGCTCCCAAGAGAAAGAAGTTGATGACACATTGACATGTCACCTCATATAAATGCTTACCGTGTAATTTAATCCCTTTATCTCAATATCTCATCAACCAGGTTTCATTGTAGTGTCATAAACCTAAATTCTTGATCTGTCATTCTTTTAATACCTGAAATAAACCAATCGTTACACCATGGACATAGAATTTCATGTGACGGTTCTATTTCAATCAAAGGGTCTAGATATCAACTTCCATAAATGGATGGGAAAAATCCTTCCCCGAATTATCCATTAACAACATGACATTCGTGACACACCCAACATACCCTACTTCCTACCAACTGTCATCATGATGGTTTTTGTCCGCAAATCTAAGTGTACGAGTCATGCCATGAGTAATTGAAAATATTCCAGTCTAAGGACCATTACAAACACTCACATATCGCAATGTCCGATGACACCATGATATGTGGAATTACTACTAGAGGGTATGTTCTCATAATCTCCCATCTTAGAGATTACCAAGTGCACACTCCATGAGAGAGAGTCTTGTCTTCTTATGAGTACTCACACATGACGGTCTGTATACTATTTGTCTTATCATAGTATGTCATCCAACCGTAGAACTTTATTTGAGAATATTTTTATATCATTTAAAGGTTCTCATTATAGCGGGGATCTTCCATGACCTTATTAATTCAACAAATATTCTAGGTCATTATTATATTATAGTTAGGCAGAATAAGGAACAATATATAATAAATGTACATTGATTTAATCAAAGTTCAAATAGGATGTTCTTAGGTCACCCACTCTTAAAAACTCCCACTTTGAATATATCTAATTGCCTACAAATTTTTGTCCATTAGACCTCACATGATGATCATGTTTCTATTGAGTTAAGGATTTAGTCACAGAGTTTGCCACGTTGTCTTTTGTAAAAATAATGCTCACAACAACAACACCTCTTTGAGAAAAATGCCTCAAGAGATGATAGTTCTGATGTATATACTTTGTCCACTGATTTGACCTTTGATCTTTTTCAAGTGCCACCACTGGAGTGTTATCACAATAGAGTGTGATAGGATCTTTACTGGTACATAATACATCCAACTCTTGGACGAATTTTTGCATCCATATTTCTTCTTTATCTGCCTCATAGGCTGTGATATACTCAGACTCCGCTGTAGAATCTACCACCAAACTTTTCTTTGAGCTCTTCCAAATCACTTCACCTCCATTCAAACCGAATATGTATCCAGTCTGCAAATTAATTTCATCTTGATCAGTTAAGAAACTAGAATCTACATGTACTCTAATGACTAGTTCCACATATCCTCCATAAACTAGGAACATGTTGTTAGTATGCCTCAAATACATAAGGATAGTCTTGACTGCCATGCAATGTCGGTCTCCTAGATTAGCTTGATATCTTCATGGAACACTTAATGAATAAGCCACATCTAGCATCATACATAGCATAGAATACATGATTGACCCAATCACATATGCTTAAGGGATCCTTTCCAATTTATTTCATTCCTCATGTGTCTGAGGACACATATTCTAGGAAATATTAATGCCATGTGACACTAGCAACAATCCCCTCTTGGACTGTTCCATACTTAATCTATTCAGTATCTTTTCAATGTATTTAATTTGACTCAGGCCTAGAATTCTCTTGGATCTATCACGATGGATTTTGATCCCAAGATTATATGTTGCCTCTCCGAATTATTTTTAAGAGAAACATTTATCCAACCATTGCTTAACTTACTGTAAGACAGGTACATCGTCTTCAATTAGTAAAATGTCATCAACATATACAATTAGGAAAATTACTGCACTTCCACTAATCCTTTTTTAGAAACAAGGCTCACATTCATTATTAACAAATATAAATTCTGTTACGGCTTCATAAAAATTAATCTTCCATGACCTTGATTCTTTCATTAATCCATAAATGGATTTATGCAACTTGAATACCTTGTTGGCATCCTTTGGAGTGGCAAACCCTCCGGTTTGTGTCATGTAGAGATCTTCCTGGAGGCTCCCATTAAGGAATGTTGTTTTGACATCCATTTTCCAAATTTCATGGTCATGGTAATCAGAAATGGTCAATAGGATTCTGAAGGATTTCAGAACCGCAACCAGTAAAAAGGTTTCATCATAGTCAATTCCTTAATTCTGTCTAAAACCTTTTCCATCCAATTGTGCCTTATAGGTGCTGACTTGTTCCTCCATGTCCAGTATCTTCTTGAATGCCCATTTATTACCAATAGGCTTTACATAAACAGGAGGATCGACCAAAATCTAGAATTGGTTTTGGTACCTGAAATCCATTTCATAATTCATGGCTTCCTACCACTTGGAAATGTATGTGCCTTTAACTGCTTCCTTTTATGTTAGAGGATCATCATTGTCAACCAATAATGAGTCACCATCCTCGGTGACATGAAAACCATGTCATTCTGGTTCTCTCATATCTCTCATGATCCAAATTAGTTCTTGTGTCTCTAGAAAAAATTTTTCTTCCACGGGGCTTTTTGGAATATGTTCTTGTAACAACCCTTCTGTATCTGGACCCTTGACATCATCGAAGTCTATCTCACTCCCACTATCTCTTTTGGAGATTTGATACCTTTAATGAAATATGTCATGTCTTACCACTATATCCTTTTTATCTAAGGGTTTGTATATGCAATTCCCCTTTGTTTCCTTGGGATTTCCTATAAAGATACACTTTGTGCCTTAGGTGCAAGTTTGTTACCTGAAGTGGCCTTAACAAATGCTTCACTACCCGACACATGTATATTCGATAACATGTATTTGTTTCCACTCCATAACTCATATGGAATACCATTTATTGATTTATTTGTAACTTGGTTTAGTATGTGTGAAGCTATTTGTAATGCCTATCCCCAAACGAATAATGGAGGACTCACATGTCTCATCATTGATATCACCATGTCCAACAGGGTGCAGTTCCTCCTTTCACATACACCATTCCACTGAGGTGTGTAAGGATGAGTGAGTTGAAATAGAATCCCAAACACCTATAATAAATCAATGAATTCCTGATTAATATATTCTCCTCCTCTGTCTGAGCAGAGTTTCTTAATCTTCTTATGAAGATGGTTCTCAACATCATTCTTGTATTCGTTAAACAGGTCAAAAGAATCTGACTTATACCTCATTAAGTAAATATATCCATATCTAATAAAATCATCATTAAAAGATATGAAGTACAAGAACCCACCCCATGCTTCAACTAGAAATGGTTCACAGGAATCTGTGTGTACTAATTCTAGAATCTCATTAGACGTTTCAACTTTCCCACTAAATAGGGTTTTGGTGATTTTTCCTTGTAGACATGCCTGTCATACACCATGTGGTTTTAGTTCAAATGAATCTAAATACCCATCTTGATGTAATTTTGTCAAACTTTTATCATTGACGTGACCAAGATGGTGATGTCAAAGTTGGGTGTGGTATGAGTCATGTGGATTAACATTTTCATCGATTTCCATTACTTAGTTTGTGTAGTCTAACACATAAAGGTCATTATATAAATGTGCCATACCAAAACAAATGCTTTCTTTATAAAATTAGCAACATTAATTTCTAAACATGAAGATGAATCCATCATTATCTAATATGGATACCGAAATTATTTTTTTTGTTACAGAGGGTACATAATAACATCCTTTCAACACCATGACCATCCCATTAGGCAATGTGAGGTGGTAGTCTCTAACAGCTATAGCAGTGAGTCTAGCTCTGTTGGCTTCTTGTAAAACCACCTCACCTTGGTCAATTATTATAAATATACTAGGTTCATGAATTTGGATACAGATGTGAGCACCACATGCATTATCTAATACCAAATTAGTAGAAATAGATAGATTGCATTCGATAACAAACTCACCTAAAGAATCCCCTTGCTTCCTTGGCTGGGTGCATTTTTTCTACCAGTGGCCCTTCTTGCCACATGCAAAACAAATAGCCTCCTATCCTCTTGCCTTCCCTTTGATCTTACTTTTCATTGGTGGACATGAAGATGCTTTGGGATTAATTTTCCTTGCCTTCCCATTCCATTTATTCACCATAAAGAAAAATGGGTTATCATGCTTTATATCATTTTACACTTGGTGAATGAGGATAAGGAGATCAGATAGATACTTCTCAATGTTGTTCATGTTTAAATTTACAAAAATTTTAGATAAGCACTTGGAGAGTGTTGCAATAAAGGGATTAGAACCCCATTTTTCAAGGAGTTTAAAACCTAAAACCTTCAAGAGCTCAATGTAGCCAACGAGCTCGACTACATGAGTACCAACTAGGGAACCCTCTCCAAGATTTCTTTGGAATAGAGCCTTAGAGATCTCAAACCTTTCATGTATTGCTCTCTCCTGGTGTAGACCATGGAGGTGCTCGAGCATGCTATAGGAATCCATGTTTTCATGAGACTTAATGATCTCACTAGACATTGATGATAACTTCAAACATTTAACATTGAGTACATCATTCAAATGTTGATCGTAGACCATCAAATCTTCATCACTCGCCCCCTGGGTGGGAAGATCAGGAAGTGAGGACTCCAGCTTGTAAAATTTTTGTTCATAGTGTAGGATAACCCGAAAGAACCTAAAAAATTCCTAAATGTTACTGCCGATGAAGATATTGTCCTTATCCAGAATTGATCACAGATAAAATGTGGTTGATGATTTTGTTTTATTGATTCTACAAATTAAAAGAGCATAGTTATCAGTACGTTTTGATTAAAATTTGTGAAAAATAATAAATGAATTTATTAATTCTCCCACTAATTTATCAAGTCCCGTTGGCCCTCACCATTGAACATCGAATGTCCAGTTTCCATGACATTCTAGTCTCAAGGATCCATATTACCCTTTACATAAACCCAACAAGGGTTTGTCAAGCTATATGAAGGTATTTATGTAGGAAGGTCATTGCCAACTATGAACATACGGTTCCTTGATATGTTGAGTGGAATCCCCAATCCAGAAATCATGACGTAATATTCCTTAACACTTGCCTCCATTTTACATCAAGTCTATCCAGGTCTACTCCTCTTGATGTAAAATGTTTAAGTCATCTCGAATATTTCATAAGATGTTCCATTATAAAATTAAGTGTCCCAACAAGGGTTGGTCAAACACATAGTTCTATTAAGTCTTTCGATTAATGAAGTAATTGAAGGCTTGGTCTGACTTAATATGGTATTTGAGGGATTTTATTCTTTTTGTGTAGTTTTTCACTTTCACATGCTTGTTAATGTTAAGTGATTATTGATTAAGTAATTAAACATGTTTTGATAATGTTTACACATTGTCCGGTTTTTATTTCATTCCATCTATTCATTCTTGTTTAAATCCTTAATTATGTGATCGCGACAACACATACATAATAAAAAAACCATGCAATCAGACAAAAATAATATTAGATGGCATGATCATGAACTTCTATTGGTTAGATTATCTAGCGGTTTTGATAAGATAACCCTGACCTAGGGAAAAACACCTTGAACCAGATTGTTCATGTTTTGCGACTCCAACCGATCCACTATTGTATCTTCTTGGGTTGGTTTCACCTCTGCATCGGGTTTTGAACCGTCTCCTCTGACTTGTGAGATCCTCCAATACATGGGGTTTACATTAAAGAAACCATGGGCACACATGCCCTACATATTATTGGACGAAGGCTCGCATCCCAATGAATTTAAATTTAATAAATTTAAATGAAACCATACACACAAAAATGGTCTTTGGTCTTGCTCATGATAATCCATATCATGCAATGAAATTTATGCATATTTAGAATTCCAATTCTTTTAATCTATCATTCATTTATGATAATTCACGCTTGAATTCAATTAATTATTATTTTATAATTAATCAATTCTTTATCATAAATTTTGTACTGAATTTCCATGAGATTCTACTCATCCTTATTCCTTGTAAAGGTATTTGTACTTTGGAGGAAACCTGGTGAAATTCCATATCTGGAAAGTACATGGCATGTAGGATATATTACACAACGTGTATTTTTCACCCTTTATCCAAATTACATGCCGGGGGATTTGGCATGTTTTTTGTACTTAAGAAATTTTTTAGTACACGGCATGTAGATTACTCTAACACAACGTGTACTTCCATGTTACGCAGTTACCTACCTGGAAATCCCGTGTACGTGGTACATGGATTCTCCTTGTACACGGTTTCACCTGGGCCGGATCAGACTACATGGTGTGTCGATTCAACATACATGTCTTGTATCTCCAGTTTCCACGTGTCATTCAATTCTGGTCATCACTGTGTGATAAATACTTAGGCATGCTCAATTCACATGGTGTGGTTTTGTGGACCAGTACCGGTTTTTTTAACCTAAGTACATGACATATAGTTTTCACTATACGCCATGTATTCTTGTGTTGTACATAAAGAAAGAGCGGCTCAATCGGATGCGTTCCTCATTTTTATTTTAATCAAATTGAAAATTAAAAATTTGTTTCTATTAGGTTAATCGAGAAACGAATGAGGAATAACATATATCATTCATTCAGTCTTATAGAATGATTTATATTGAATTGAATCAAATATAAATGCGTAAATTATCAATGAAAATTAAATAACTATAATCAATGCTATAACCTCAATCTGATACCATTTGATGGTTCTGGGTACAACGAAAGCTCATGGGTGGATATGCCCACTTGGATTTTTGTCATTATAAACGATCCATTCAGGTTCGATACGATGATAAACTCCAGACTCCACGGATCAAATCACAGAAATAGACAAGGATGAAGGATAGTCCCAGAACCACAAACCAGGACCATCACAGGTTGATTATAATTAATTTAATTAATTCATAAGAAGTACCTTTTTGGGTGTTCTTTATTTGTTCATATTTTTGATCACGTTCTGATGTGATTCGTCATTGTGTCGTAGAAGCAATGTGTAGACTTCCTCTAGTGGTGATCCAAACATGCACCACGTATCTCTAGACGTCGCCAAAGGATTCTCCGGGTGCTAGATTAGAGAAACCATTGCTTGTGTTTTCCACCTTAGATCATTTTAATCAAATGGAGGAGTATCTCTCTTAGTCTTGAGAGCATTATTGGAGAAATGAGTTCTCTCGGCCTTGAGGGAATTCTCTAGAATTGTTGTGTACAACGATTGGGGAAATGTGTTGGGGTTGTGAGTATATTTATAATCAGGAATGAGGCTATATAGTTATGAAAATAAATAAACGTGTTACGCATTTTATTTATTTCACTAACTCTTATTGAAAACCCCCATGTCGTATAATTAATTCCTTGACATGCGCCCACGATTATTATAATAAATTTCATTTAATAAAACAATATTATATTTTCCAAATCCCAACTAGAAAAACTACATGGCGTGTAATAATTAATACACTACGTGTACTTGTTTACATAAAACTACAAGGCATGTAATCATAAATAAACTACGTGTTCTTGTTTCTTCATTTCCACTCCAAAATGAAAACTACAGGGCATGTAATCATTAATACAAGGTGTGTACTTGTTTTCAAAAAAAAACCACACTCTGTGTAATCATTATTACATGATGTATACTTGTTTTCATTTTATTCCTCCTACAACATTACAACGATATTGGCTTCCTTCAATAATTATCAACCCATGTATGGTAATAATCTTTATTATACTTGAGATACTTGAAAACACTTAGTGTGTGACCCTCTAGGCCTCTTTCTCGTTGGCATTAAGTGGGCGTGCCTAAAGTCCAAGATTACTATCTAGCAACAGGTCATGGTACCCAAGAGAAAGAAGTTGCTGATGCCTCTACGTGTCACCTCATAAGAACGCTTACCATGTATTTTAATCCCTATATCTCAATATCTCATCAAGCAGGTTTCATGGTAGTGTCATAAACCTATATGCTCGATCTGTCATTCTTTGACTACCTGAAATAAACCCACCATTAAACCATGGCCATGGAAATTCATGTGGTAGTTCCATTTCAATCAAAGGGTCGAGATATCAAATTCCATAAATGGAAGGGACAAATCCTTTCTTGACTTATCAATTACCAACATGTCATTCGTGAAGCACCCATATTACCCTACTTCATGACAACTATCTTTGTGATAGTTTTCTTCATCAAATCTAAGTGCGTGAGTCATGACATGAGTTAATGATAATCTTCCAGTCTAAGGACCATTACACACACTCACCGATAGAAATGTATGATGACACAAAGACTGGAAGAATTACTACTCGCAGGTCTGTTCTAATAATATCCCATCTTGGAGATTACCATGTGAGAACTCCATGAGAGAGAGTCTCATCTTCTTACGAGTACTCGCACATTACGAACTGTATACTATGTATCCTATCATAGTATTTCATCCAACTATAGAACTTTATTTAAGAATATTGTTATAGAATTTCAATGTTCTCATCATAGCAGGGATCGTCAATGACCTTATTAATGCACCAAATATTCCAGGACATTATTATATTATAGTCCGGCAGAACAATGAACAATATATAATAAGTGAACATTCATGTAATCAAAGTACAAACAGTAATTTCTCAGGACACCATCTCTAAAACCTTCCATGATTCTTCTACAAGACCTCAAGTTTCCTGTTAACCCATTGAATTCACCCTCACGTATATATATACATTTAGGAGGATACTTGATAATCACACTTACACCGATGGTGTGATCTAACCCTTGAGGCGAGAGTTTTGGTTGGAACCTCTTTGTGGAAGAGTCGACACCTTATAATGTTAATTTGGGTATGGACTGGACATCCACAGATCACACTCAAATTGAATGTATTTGGAAAAAGGGTTGTGGTTTATCAACAATGATGGAATGGGGGTTTCCTTGGTCATCGAAATATGAAACCTAGGAATAACAGGATAAACTATTGAATAGGAGGGTGCAGATAATCACTCATGATTCGGCCAGCCTTACCCTCTTGGCAGCAAGAGTGTTGAGTTTTATGTTCCATATGAGAGTGGATAGAGTTCCTCCAGGACTATGACTTTATGATAGTCTATACTCATAGGAAGGGGAACATGCTAGCAGATGCACTTCGTAGGAGGTCTGACCTACAGCTACTGAGTGAGGCATCAGAGTAACTAGTCAGGATGCAGATATCCTTCATGGATAGAGATGAAGCAGCTTACCTTCAGTCTATGACTTCACTCCCCCACTCCTAGAGCAAGTCGGGGAGGCGCAGCTTGGGGAAATTGACTGCGAGGCTCAACATGATCAGAAATCCTTAGGGAATGCACCTGATGGGTTTTATGAATGTGGGGATCACGTACTCCTCATTTGAAAACGTACAATGTTACAGATGGCACTTTGGGAGGAGGTGTTGAGGGAGTTCCATACATCCCCTCTGGTGGTACATCATGGTGTGGTGAAGATATACCAGGACCTCAGGCATCAGTATTGTTGTCTAGAGATGATGAAATTAGTGGTAGAGTTTGTATCACGAAGTCTCACTTGCCATCAATTGAATACTACACAGATTTGGTATAAGTCTTATGCTGACAAGATATGGAAACCCTTGGAGTTATAGAAGGGGATCCAAGTATTCTTGTGAGTATCTCCTCTATAAGGACAATGAAGATTTGGCCAAGGTGGAAAGTTATCAGCGATGTTTATTGGTCCTTCACTGATACTTTGGAGGATAGGCGAGGTATTATACTACTTGTATCTTCCACCAAAATTGGAGAGGGTGCATGATGTCTTCCACGTATCCCAACTGAGTAGATACGTGCATGAAAAATCTCACATCATCGACCACATCGCACTAGACTTCGACGATTGGGTGACGTTTACGGAGGTTCCTGTAGATATAGTGGATCTATAGGAGCGAGTCCTTCATAGGCGGTCGATACCTCTGGTTCACGTATGCTGGTAGCACGGTAACCTCTAGGAGAGCACATTGGTGCAAGAGGCTCAGATTCGTGCTTAGTACCCTCTTTTTTCCCCCTTTGTTTTGGCTTTCGAGGACATAAATCCCTAAGGTGGGGAGAATTTAATGTATTGGAAATTCTGTATGATTTTTTTAATATTATATGCAATTATTTCGAGACCGCAAAATTTGACAGCATGTGATTCTGAGGCCAGGCATGCCCTGAATGATCCGTCGAAGTTTAGTTGAGTTTTAATTATCCCGTGTAAGCATTTTTCGTAAAAAAGTGTAATAAATATTAAACTATAACTCGAATCGGGAATCAAAGGGTACCGTTGCGTTCCAGATGGTGGTTTTACCCTAGGCGCGACATAATTTTAGACGGCGTGGGCCTCCCTTGAAAAAACCCAAAAATGGCATAACCATAAATAAAATAATTAAATAAATTATTTTATTTTTAAATTTCTTATAACTCAAAAATGGTAGCTCGGATTGAAAATCTGAGACTAACTCTATACTCTTGAGGGCATTCTTCATTTTAGAATATACTAACTTTGGCTGGTGTAGGCCAATATTGAAAGTTAATTTTTAGCCATAAATGAAATATTAAGTAAGAATTATTTTATTTTAAAATCATCGAATTTTAAATGGTAACTCATATTTAAAATATGAGAGTACTGTTGGGTTCACTGGGGCGTGATTCACTAAGGTAGAACCTAACCTTGACCAGCACAGGTCAAGGGTGACTGTTATAATATTTTTGAACTTTTTTTCATGTACGTTTAGTAAATGCATGAGCGGTGTTATATAAAGTTTGAACCGGTGCTCGAAATTGAAATATGAGGGCACTGTTGAACTCGTAGTGCCGATATTCGCATAATAAGGCCTTCACCTTGACTGCATTAGGTCGAGGGTGAATGTTAGTGTTCATGAATTTCGTGGGAGAGTTAAAAAAATTAAAATAAAATAGAGAACAACTTTTATTTTATTTTTATATCCTCCCACTTTATGTTTAGTGGTGGGGACCACCCAAACTAAAAACCCCCCAATTTAAATTTAAATGTGGGGACCACCCTACCCTTGAACACTTCCTTTAATTTGAGATAACGCTTGGTTTTCCTCCAATTGATGTGCCATCTCAATTATTTTATTTAATAAACTTATTTGTCATTTTACCATTTGGTTGGAGAATTGATGGAAAAAGGGGAGATATAGGAAACTTGGAAGGATATTCATCAATGAAGAACATCCAATACAATGAAGAGTATCCTCCAAAATTGGTGAACGAGGAATATGCTTGAGCCTGAATCAGAAACATCTTGCGGGAGAAATGCACATCGACATCACCATCTAATCAACTTTGTCTTCTTCCTCATTCCACCTTATTAGTCACTGAAAGAGGATAATATTCATTTTTAATATCTTTAAATTAATTGTTCCAAATTTCATAAACATTGTTTTTAGTGAATTACATAAATAGAACTTCATTTCTCATCTAAAATGCAATTCTTGTTTAAAATGAAAATTTGGGCCCAATCATTCATTTGTTTTTGTACAACATTATATTCATTTTATGAATTTGAAATTTTGGGATTTTATTGATAACTTTGTTTGAAATATTTTATCTTTTAGTTCCGATGGATGAATCCCAAGGAAAGATGGAGAATTTTGCGCCCGAATGCAGAAATTTGCTGGAGAAAGAATAATGGGCCTAAGGCCCATCAAACAAATGTGGGGCTCCCAAAACAATCCCAATGAAGCTCAAATTTATACAGTATAAAAATAAAAATATGATTATAATTTTATTAAATTGTGTCCAGAGCTAATTCTAATGTTTTCATAATGATAAAGGGATCTGAAACTGAGATTTAAATGGTGGACCCAACATTAATGCACATAATGTCATCCCACCATTTCGACCAGAACATCCAAAATTATGAGACAAATGTCCTGATATTTTTACACAGGACAGAGGACACATGGAAAAATATATTTGTCTTCTTCTGCCCCTCAATATTCATCCTTCATCAATTAAATATTTGAATGTCAAAATGGTGGACGAATCTAGACGGTTTTCCGGGTCAACTTCGAAACGTCAATTTCCTTTTGATTATTCACACTCGTTTTGAATCTATTAATTGTTGGGGGTGAATTGATTGTGGGGGGTGAACCTAAGGCTTATAATATGCCTATATATGTATATGGTGGTGAAGGGAATTATCATCTAACATTTTTTGTTGAATCCATGTTTTTTTCATCCATTGTATTTCTTTCAATTGTAATTTCCTTCTTTCAATTTGTAATCGCATCATCAAGGTTTCCCATGTATGTTTCTATTTCAAGTTTATTATTTTAATAAAATTTCTTCTTCTTCTTCAATTTTAATTTTCCTTTTCTTTACACATTGATACCGCTGAATCAAAGTGTGAATTTATTCACACCCGCACTTGTGAATTCATCACACAACGGTGGAGTGTTCATTTTGATTAATGTTTTTCTTTGTCAATCCCACTTCATTAAGTCAACTACACTCTTCAATTGACAGAATAGCATTAATGGGAAGCTAAAATTTTATGGTTTTATCCTAGGGAGTAGCATGGAACATATTGAAAATTATTTGATGTTCTTAAATTCTTAAATTTGTTCTTTATTTTAAGTGTTCCTTTCATTGATTTATCTTCTTCTTTCTCTTCACCGACTTTAATGACGAAACATTTTGAGATCTAGTACGATCCAATTCCTTGGAGTTCTAATTTAATTGATCCTATATGTGAATTGGTGATTAGCCATGAAATTGTGTATGGATTAAATCGGAGAATGATATTGAGGAATTATTTCATTTAATGGATACCTATTGAACCGATGAACAGAAAATCAAATGAAAAACAAATACATCCAATCAAGCACAAGAGACAACCTAGGATCAACTCTCCTTAATTAGTTGTTTTCAATCAAGTAATTTTATTGGTTTTTTTCTTTAAATTAAATAAATATTTTTTCAAATAAATCAACACCATAGTTGGCCACTTTATAGCCAATCCCTCATCTAATCAAAGTGTCTCAATATTTTTCTTCGGTCCATATGGATTCGACCCCTACTATACTACAACGACCATATACCTGTAGGGTAAATTTGGGCTCTACCAAATTTTGGTGCAGTTTCCGGGGACCCAAGTATGTTTTCATAGACACCCACCTTCTATTCTCACCTAACTTCTCTTTTCTCACCTATATTTCTCTTTTCTTTTCCCATTTTTTTCGTGTGTCCAAAAAAAATCCAAATCCAAATTTTATTCCACTACAATGGAGTATCATAAAAAATTTCTTTTCATAAACTCGGGCTAGAATAAAATAGAAAAACAACAATGGGAATCCCCTCACATAAAAAATTACGTTGATCAACACTTGAATGATTACCCCACACTCGATAACATGAACGATCAATGGGATGTTGACTTTTTAAAAGATCAATTTCCATACCTATCAAAAATGATTGAAAATATAAATAATGAGGAAGTCCATGATATACAAAAATCTATCAACTCTATTCCTGAAAAAATTCTTGAACGACTTTGTAATCAAATGGAGATAATGAATTCTAAGGTTTCATCATTGAGGTTAGAACTAAAAAACTTTACAACATGTGAAGAACTCACATTAGAATTTGGGAATTCATAGTTAGATAAAGAAATGAATTGGTCAGGAAATGTTGAAAAACAAGCTGAAGAGTGTTTAAATCAGGATGAAATTGATTTTTTTATTTCAAAAGATAATAACTTGTCATCATGGATTGAGTTTCCTGAACATGGCTCCATTAGTGAATTTTTAGGACCACTAATCACTGAAAAATTGGGTGAAATACCAAACATTTATCCCATACACACTTTTGATATTAAACTGGAAAATTTTCAAGATGAATCTTATTTTCAAAATGAACTAATTCTTTATAAATGTTTTGGAGAAGAATCTAATTTTGATTTAATTTGTCAATATCCTTTAGGAAATTTCAATGAACACGAGCTCAAAATTATTTTACTTTATTTTGAACTCAATAATCCGACTATAGGAGATAAGAAAAACCTTTTATCTATAGTTTATTCTTCTCAAGAAACCAATAATTTTGGAATGGTCATTGATGTCTTAGGAACGACTAGAAATTCAACCGAATCAACCATTACCAAATTTCCTTGGACTTCCACACTCATGATTGACCATGGGATTTTACATAAATCAAGTTCTCAAAAAATCAATCTTAATCAAGTTGAAGTGGACAAATTGGGGTCCTAAAAATGTTGATAGTTGGAATTGGATAAGTTGGGGGGTACAAGTCAAGCCACCGACGTTAAAAAAAAGCGCTACAAGGGAGGAAAACCATGGTTTTTTTGTTTCCAATCATTTTGAATAATTTTATTTTTCATATAATTAATTACCATAAGCTGTTGACATGTTCTTCATTTATGAGTAAGGATGGGTATGAAAGGGGAGCACCATATTCATCTCTGTCACGTGGTGTGATCTTTGAGTAATACCTTACCCAGAAAATATAATGAAGACAACATATCATCAGTTTATTTTGTTTTGTTTTATTTTTTTACAGGTTAAAAAAATATAAAAGGAAATGTCGAAATCCATAAGGAAAATCCATTCACCACCATCCAAGCCGCTGAGACTCAAATCCAGGATTGAAGGGAGACTATGGCATGCGCCATCATCATCATCCACCAGGAGACTTCATTCCATGATTTACATTTTAAATTTCTTCATAGAACACATCTCCTACCCCCTTCTAACTTTTCTTTTCATTAAATACTGGTGACAGTGTTATTCTAAGTTGGGGGTGGATAAAAAATGATTTTTTTTTCAATAAGAACATGCGTGGATTGACAGAAATTCCATTAACCTTGAACATGATAACACACATTGCAAACTCTAAAACTAGATATCGAAAAATTTGGATTCTTTGATTCAGATTTTAATGAATGTTTAAGTTCATGAGCATAGTTTTTGGAAAGTGCGGTTGTCTAATGTGATTTTTCAATGTTTACATTTTCATCCTCTGAATAAAAATGCCACAATGCACGTCTACTGGATCTTGGGTGTAAATTTGAGTTCTTGGGTCCCTTTTACTATAGCATAGGTTTCTCGGGTAACTTTTAGTTTAATTTGAGTATCCAAAACAAAATATAAAAAAAATAATGACCACATAGAGCAATGTTTTTCCCAAATTTTTTGGCGTCCGGCACTTGGGGATCGTGAGTCTATATTTGTTTTGCCCAAATTTAGGCTTTATATCTCTATTGAAGAGAATGGAATTGACAATATGTGTGGCATCCGACACTTGGGGATCGCGACTCCATAGTTATCTTTCCCAGAGTTAGTCTTTTCATATCTATTGTGTTTAAAACAAAAAAAAACAAAAAAAAAATCAAACAAAAAGGTTACTCATCTTAATGTTTAATGTGATTCCCACCTAGAGCTTCCATTTTTTCTCATTGAACAATAAAATGGTCCCCATATCTTTTATGATGCACAACACTTTATCATGCTTAGATGGAATTGGATGAAATGTGGCTATGAATTTTAACAAAGGAATGGACTTGGGCTTGGGATATCCTTATGGACCTAGCTTTTTTTAAATGATTTTGATGGGTTTCATAATTTTTTTTGGTATGATGCCTTTGGGTGAACAATGTGTATTAAATTTTTTTTTGAAAAGGGGATTTGAATTTCATATTTGTAATTTATTTTTCTCGGGACAAGAAAAACTCAAGTTGGGGGTGTGATTAGTCACCGAAAGTGGCTAATATTCATTGTTAATATCTTTAAATTAATTGTTCCAAAGTCCATAAACATTGTTTCCAGTTCATTACAAAAATTGAACTTCATTTCTCATCTAAAATTCAATTCATGTTTAAAATGCAAATTTGGGCCCAATCATTCATTTGTTTGTGTACAACATTATATTCATTTTCAAAATTTTAAATATTGGGATATGATTTATTACTTTGTTTGGAATATTTTATCTTTTAGGTCTGATGGATGAAACCCAGGGAAGATGGATAATTTTTCACCAGAATGCATAAATTTGTTTGAGAAAGCATAGTGCCTAAGGCCCATCAAACAAATGTGGGACTCACAAAACAACCCCAATGAAGCTCAAATTTATACAGTAGAAAGATAAAAAAATGAGGATCATTTTATTCTACTGTTGTCAGATATAATTCTGAAGTTATCATGATGACAAATGGATCTGAAACTAAGATTTAAATGGTGGACCTGATATTAATGCACATAAAGTCGTCCCACCATTGCGACCAGAACATCCAAATGGATGAGCCAAATGTCCTGAAAATTTTACATCTGCTAGTGGACACATGGAAAAAGATATTTGTCTTATACGACCCCTCAATATTCGGCTTTCATCAATTAAGGAATAGAATGTCAAAATGGTGGACGAATCTAGACAGTTTTCCGGGTCAACATCGAAACATCAATTTCCTTTTCATTATTCACCCTCTTTTTTACTCTATTAATGGTTGGAGGGTGAATTGATAATTGGGGGTGGGGGTGAACCTAAGGTTCCTAATATGCCTATATAAGGATATTTTGGTGAAGGGAATTATCACCTATCATTTTTCTTTGAATCCATGTTTTTCTTTCATCTATTGTATTTCATTCAATTGTAATTTCATGCTTTCAATTTCTTATCGCATCATCATGTTTTCACATGTAAGTTTTTATTTCAAGTTTATTATTTTAATAAAATTTCTTCTTCTTCTACACTATTTATTTTCCTTTTCTTCACACGTTGATATGGTTGAATCGAAGTGTGAATTTATTCACACCCGCACTTGTGAATTAATCACACAACAGTGGAGTGTTCATTTTGATTAATGTTTTTCTTCTTCAATCCCGCTTCTTTATGTCAACTACCCTCTTCCATTGATATAATAGCATCAATGGAGGGCTAAACGTTTATGGGTTGACCCTAGGGAGTTGCATGGGATAGATTTAATGTTATTTGATGTTCTTAAATTCTTAAATTTGTTCTTTATTTTAAGAGTTCCTTTCGTTGATTTATCTTCCTCTTTGACTTCACCGACTTTAATGACAACACATTTTGAGTGCTAGTATGATCTAATTACATGGAGTGATCATTTAATTGATCCTATATGTGAATTGGTTATTATACTTGAAATTGTGTGTGGATTAAATCAGAGAATTATATTGTGGAATTACTTCATTTAATGGATACCTCTTGAACCGATGAACAGAAAATCAAATAAAAAAATACATCCAATCAAGCCCAAGAGACAACCTAGGATCAAGTCACCTTAATTAGTTTATTTAATTCAAGTAATTATATTGGTTTTGTTCTTTAAATTAAATAAACATTTCTTCAAATCAATAAACACCATAGTTGGCCACTTTATATCCAATCCCACATCTAATCAAAGTGTCTCAAGATTTCTTTTTCAGTCCCTGTGGATTCGACCTCTACTTGTACTACAACGACCACATACCTATAGGGTAAATTTGGGCTCAACCACCACCTCTAATGGAAAATCGAGGTAGGGGTTTTTATATATGTTTGAATTTGTTTTATTTAATCTTCATATCGTAAATTCATGATGATGATGGCCAAACAAACAAGGCCATCGTCCCGCACATAAATCATGCTCCTATTTCTTTTTATTCTTCGCGCGTTATTCGTGCTCTCTTCAACACGTAATATTTATTGGCGCTGAAAAGATGGTGTTTTGATGAGCACGATATATGTAAATGAATCCCTCAATGCAAGGATCACAAATATGTGATCGTTAAATTTTTCGGGCTTGGAGCGAAGGCGTAATGGCTCGTGGAAGGAGGCGGACAAATGTTTATTGGTGCTGGAAATGAAATATTCTGTTGAGCACGATATATGGACATAGAGCCCTTGACATGAGGATCGTAAATATGTGATCATTTAATTTTTAGGGGTTATAACAAAGATGAGACACCCCACGAACATAGTGACATGTTGGAGTTGGGCGGTCTGGCACGGCTAGTGCAGGCGGTGCGCACACAGCAAGCGAGGCCAAGTGGCTTTGGCCGATGACAAGGTATATTAGGAGGCATCACGAGTAGGCCGTGCGGCGGAGGAAATACATGTGCGGGGTAGAGGCGCAGAGGATTCCTGGTTCGTGTACAGGGGTTCAAAATCGTGGAAGAAGAAAATTAGATTGGAGAGAGAACGAAATAGATGAGAAATAAAATTAAAAGAAAAATGAATATAAAAAAATAGATAGAGGCACTATTTGGACTCGTGTGCACCAAAATGGGATACCCCTCTTGTGCATGAATCTCAAATGAGATTTGAGAGAGAAACATTCAATGAAATAAAATAATAATAATATATTTATATTATTATTATTTATGGTTGATAAAACCCTAATTCATCTGTAACTTATATGTGCGACCTCAATTTCATTAACCGTCAGTGGAAGTGCAACCCTGACATCGAGATGAAAATTATAAGTCCAATATTGGATGTCCTTTTTAGGGTTTTGGATCGAGTACCTGAAATACTCAAATAATAATAATAATATATTATAATTAAATCTTCGAACCTCCATAAATCACTACTGTGATGTCCGATTGAATTACCGTCTATGGAGACGTGATCCTATCATTATGACATTTTATTTAAGTCTAATGTTGAATATTAAATTCTGGTTCATGGTTTGGGTTCACGAAACAGCCAATAATATCATTATTTTTATTGTGAGATCTTGTATTCGACATATCTCACTCATATGGTGTCGAAAAGACGAACCGTCTGTGGCACTGGAATCCTTGGATCGAGACAGTCCTTTTGGGATACCACACTTGAGTTTGGATAATGTTGGGGTACATCCGGGTTGGATCGAGCATGAATCCAACCGGGCCCTCGGAGATAAAAAGGAAATAACATAAAGACTGGATGTCCGATTGACGCATCATCTATTGCATTGAGACTCCATTCACATTGTAGCCCTTTGGGATACTTTTTCATTGGACTTAGTGAAGTTGGATAAACGACTAGTGGATTGAGGAAAACATCCTTCCAGAGACAAGTTGTCTTAGTGTGGGAACCATGTAGCTAGCTGTGACGATGTACAAGGATCTTGTGTGGGTCTGACGACGTATGGTGATGATGTACAAGGATCTTGTGTGGGTATGACATTGTACTGATGATGTACTAGGATCCTGTGTGAGTGTGATGAAGAACTGATGATGTACTAGGATCCTGTGTGGGTCTGTCAATGTACTAACCATGTACTAGGATCCTGTGTGGGTCGGACGACATACTGACGATGTACTAGGATCCTGTGTGGGTCTGACGACGTATTGATGGTGTACTAGGATCATGTGTGGTTATAAAGACGTACTAGAGATGTACTAGGATATTGTGGGGGTCTGACGATGTACTAATGATGTACTAGGATCTTGTGTGGGTCTGAGTATGTACTAGGATCATGTGTGGGTCTGGCGAGGTACTTGGATCCTGTGTGGGTCTGACGATGTACTAGGATCCTGTGTGGGTTTGACTAGGTACTAGGATCATGTGTGGGTCTGACGATGTACTAAAATCATCTGTGGGTATGATGATGATTTAGGATCCTTCATGGGTCTTCCTATTAACAGATTATGTTTATTTAGTAGTTACATATAATCCTCTCTACTACTGTACCTAAGATATACCTGGTGTGAGCTGAGTCTATAACTTGTGGTATTTTTTCATTCATGGTGATACCTTGGTGGTATTCTTCTATGTGGTGTACATGTGTGGTACTTACCATTGTTGTATTTATTCCATTGTGTAACAGTTGAGCTTTAGGCTATTGAGTTGGACTCTATGTTTCCTCATGATTTAGATGGGTACACTTGATAATTTAGGTATATGTATGGGGATATACCTAAGTAGGGTTGTCAGTTTATTTCTGTGATTTTTGGAGTTCCTTTTTTAGATTTTGTGAGACCATGAGGGTCTCGAGGTCCCTACTAAGTATAGATATACTCACCCCAGCAATGGAAATGCCTGCACATTGATGTGTTGGTTGCAGATGACGGACAACGCTGACTGAGGATGAGGGTACCAGGACTGGAGGAAGCTCAGAGGTGGACCCTAGACGAGCCGTACAACAAAGAAGACTGTTTGAGAGCTATACCTACCCTTCAGGTAGGATCCTTGGTTGGTGTTCACATTAGTTGTCCAGTTTACTTATACCTTCCATTCTCCTGTACTTTCTATTCTGGCATGTATTTTGTCCCCTTTTACATACATACTCACACTATTTACTATTCAGTTTACCTTGTGTTCATATCTAGCTATGTGCATGGTTGTGTGTGTAAATGTCATGAAGGAAATTCCTTCCCGGTTTTAGGGAAATACGTCTTCGGTGATAGTCTCCAGCCCCAATCCTATGGAAGGAGAGCTTGGGGTAGTCACGATATTGGCCCTGGGGGACGGGTCATGACATATGTAGAGTATGATGTAAAGCTAAGAGGTTAGGATGAGACTACTTAGAGATTAATTAGAGAGAATGAAGAGTAGCGGCAACATCAGGAGATGCAACGATATTAATAACATCAACCACATGGTTAGTTGATGGAGTATATGTAGTGACATACAAATGGTTTAGGGATGGAGTTCACTCCATCTAATTTAGTTAATTCCCCACCATCTTAGTTTTACTATTATTATGTTCTTTTTCGGGACCTTTTTTTATTTTATAAATGATTATATTTTTAGTAAATTTTATTTATGGTTTTGTATTTTTTTAGTGATTTTTATTGTTAGAATAGGGTAGGAAAATCCCATTATTATGAAAATTAGAAGCCCTTTTATGATGGATGAAGATAGAACCCATTACATGACTAAATATCCAAACACAACATGCCCTAAAAAAGACAAGAAAATTTTAAATTGCAGTAAATCCAATCACCTCGATTTCAAATCCATATAGACTGAATGACTAATTTAGAGAAACATAGAATTAGAATTGGATTGAAATCCCCCAAGGCAGCCATATAGTCATTCAACCACCGACCGAGACACCTATACCATAGCATCCATTGAGAAATACATGGAAGATAATTAGGGTGGATGGATCTTCTGATAATGGTAACAACCTATCTGAAAAATCACCATCCCCTACTAGAGAGGGTTCTTCTTCTTAGGTCATCGACCAATTATTTGAGTATGTTTTGACGCTCGTTTCTATCCCTCACCATCATACCATGGTTTGAGTCTTGCCTTCAGCTACCATGATAATCAGAGGCCTTCCTATCAACTAGCCCCGTTGTTTTCCTAACAACCCCTGTCTTCGATCAGGAGTCCAGATCTCACCGTTGACCCCTACAATTAGGTTACATTAATTTTTTTATAATTAGTTATTTGAAATGAATATTTATTCAGTTTTTTGGTATTTTAGAACAATGTTCCACAAGTCATTTGTAGTGTGTATGAATCATCCTCACCTCAATACAAAGAACGAGGTGACCAGAATGACTCCACTTCTGTAGATATGGCTTTTAACATCCCAAAAAACAAGTATATATAGCATTAAAAATGTGTTATTATCATCGGTGCTATTAAAAGGTGGTTCCACTTATCATCTCTAAAAAAAGCTCTAATAAAGGCCCATATTATTAGCACTGATAATATGGGTCATTTATCAGTGCTAAAAAATGACCATTATTGATGCTTTTTTTGTGGTGATAAATGTATGAAAAAATAAAATCTAAATAGAATTATTTTTTCAAAAAATGGGAAGGTAGGACCTCCCCTCTTTTATCAGTGCTTGATCCCCCATTTGAAAATGCTATTCCTGCATTACCACCCCTTTAACTGGCCTAGAACCCCCTACCCATTAGTAGTGCTAGGGACCTGCATCACCCACCCGTGCAGACCCTTGACTTTACAGGGATTCAAAACTGAGACCTCCCCCTCATAATCTTGCTCCATTGTCACTTCCCAATATCATTTTCTTCAATATTTTATGATACATCTATATATTTTTATTAATTTCTTAATATTTATTTATCCACAAACATATATATATATATATATTTTAATACATATATAAAATATGTTTTTGTTTGTGTGAATGCATGTTTATAAATACATACATACATACATACATATATATATATATATTTATGTAAATCTATAAATATAGTTATATATATTTATATTTATTTACATTTATTATGTATTTATATTTATATAAATATATTAAAATATATAGATAAATATATATCAGTTTGTCAATGCGCACACAAATATATTTATACATATGTAAACATTATATATACAGAAATTGTATATGTATATAATAATTTTTTCATTTTTAATTTTAATAAAATAGATATTATTTTTTATTGAGATAAGGTTTATATATTTATAAATATACTTTACATTAAAAAAATTTACATGTATATTTATAAAATTAAATTATTATGTGTGAATATATAAAAAATATGTATATATTTTTATTTAATTGATTATAAATAATATTAAATTATGAAAAACGATAATATTTAAAAACATTAATATGAATATGAATTTAATAATTGTGAAAATTTAAGTCCCCACTGAAAATGGGAAAAAAAACCTCCCATAAACGAGGTTGAATGTCCATCAAATGTTAAAAAAATAGGATTCATCGACTAAAAACTCATTGTTAAAGACCTTATATTAAATATTTGGGTCCATGAAAACATATTAGGGGATTCCTACTTAACAATAATATGTAGATCTCATTTCAAGATTTTATTTGATTTGTGGTAGAGCTCAAACGGACACTCGGATCAAAAGTTATGACCTTTTGAAACACGTGTTACATTTTCAATTTATTTTAGATATTTTATTTATTTATTTTTATTTTTTTGTTTCTTCAAATGGGTAATCAATGATTGATAATCAATAATAATTAGAAATTTATTAACTAATAAAAAAATTTATAATTTTTTTATAAGCCATTTTCATAAAATATCTTATATTTTATTTGTAAATGTCTATTTAACAGTCTCTAAAACATGTTGAAAAAAAATATATTTTTTTAATGAAATATGATATTTATTTTTTAAATATACAATTTACCATCTTTAGTAAAAAACACCGATAAATCCCCCCCGTTCTCAACGCTACTAAAAAAGATCTGATAATGGGAGTCCCATTAACATCGATAAAAATCGTTGATAAGGGGGTACCTTTACAAGAGCTAAAAAATGAAGATAAAGGGGTACTTTTAATAGCTCTTTTTAGAATTATTAAAATAACATTTTATACGCGTTTTTTAGATGTGATAATGTTACCCCCTTTATCAATGCATTTTCTAGTGATGTTAATGGGTGTCCATGCATGATGTTATTTTTGTGGTAGTGATCCACATATGTCCTTTTATTTAAAATTGACATTTTAAAAATATATTATTTAAAATTTATGTTTAATTTATTTTCTTATAGTATTTATAACATACTAATTGTTTTTTATATAGGTGAATTATTTTTATCTTGTGGGGTGGTTTTTTTGGCAACTGATACAACTATTAGACTTTTTTGAGAGGGGGTTGTAGGATAAAATGATAATTAAACATTGATGTTTTTAAATGATTATTAATAATATATGCAAGTTTAATTATAGTAAATATTGTTTGAAAATTATATAATATGTTTTTATGTATTTTTAATATATATTTTATTTTAATTTAATTATGAATTTTTATACCGGTGCATTTGTATATTGTTGTATTTGGTAAAGTGTGTTGTTATTGAAACAACACATTGCAATAGTAGGGACTTTATAGGACTTAAGTAAAAACATTGATAAATGGGTCCTCATTTTAAGGACGTTAACGAGGACAATGTTTTTTTAGTTCCATTAAATATCTTCGTGCGGTGTTAAAAGGCCTTTCTATGGTTGTGGAAATTCAATTTTTTTTTGTAGTGACAGTGATATACTTATATACAGATAATATGAAAAGGGTTTGAAGACATCGTGGTTGTAAAACCAATGAGTACACATTGTGTCAATAGATGAGGGAGGAAGTAAATTCGAGATATAATGGGATTACAACCATATATCACCATGGATTTCATGCTGTAGTGATGATCACTTCTATAAAAAATAAAAAATTATTCTTAAAATTATTAAAATAAAGAAAAAAATTCATATTCCCCATAAATAATATAAAGATTAAAAAATAAGTCCATAATTATTTTTTATAAAGATATATTCAACCAAAATTCTCTTTCAATTTTAAAATTTTCATTTTTTATTAGAAAATATAAGAACTCATTTTTCATTAATAAAATTCAAATAAGAAAAATAAAATAAAACATACATTCACTTAAAAAATAAAATTATCTAATTATATTCCATAAAAATAAAATAAAAAACTAAATTTCACTCATGATAAATTAGTAAAAAATGCCATTTCTATTTGATGTAATAAATAAATATATATTCCAAATTTAAAAATATTTTATCAAAAAAATATTAATCCACTATAAAATTAAAAAATATTCCATTTTTGATATTAAAAAAAATTATTAAAATTAAATATATTATTTTGAAAAAAAATTAAATATTCATTTTTTATGATGTATTTGGAAATTAAAAATGAATTTTTTTCTTTTATATTATGATAATTAAAGAATTTAGAATTTTCTAAATGATCCTATTTTAAATTTAAAATATCAAAATATCCCCCTTATCATTTCAACCAAAATAAAAAATTTCAATTAAAAAAATTAATGTTAAAAAGGAAAAGTTCTTCATTTCCCATAAAAATTACTTTAGAATAAAGGTTATGTATTTATTTTAAAAAAAGTTTTTTTTATTTTATTTTTATTTTTAAATTAAATAGTATTTGTTTTTAATTTGTAATTGCATGATTTTAGTTTTAGTAAATATTATTTTTTTAATGTAAAATATAAAAAACTGTGATTTTTTTATGTGAAATGGGGATATTATTTTTTCAATATACAATAATTCTTTTTATGTTTTTTCGATGGGAATTATTATTTTATTATTTTTTAAAAATGTATTAATGGACTTTGTTTTCATTCACTTTAATTTATTTAACAAAATGATTTTGTGATTATTTTTTTAAAAGGAAAAAATGTAGTGGATTTTTTGATATGGGATAACTCAAAATATTTTTAAAAAACGGGTCCTGGAGTGTGTGAATGATGTTAAAAAAACAACGCTGCTAGTCAAAAAAAATTAATAAGTTATTGGATAAATATTTTTACATTTTTTATTTTTTTCAAAATAATTGTTTGATTATTGATAGTTATTTAAATTAAGTTTGATGGATATGAAATGTCATATATAATATGTAATTAATATTTTGTTTTTGGAAGAATTAATAAATATTGAGAGGTAATTTTGTATCTAAAATGATGCTAAAAATAAAAATCTCAAAGAGAAATTGCATACATATATTAGTTTTAAATATATATATATATAGTTAGTTATAATTATATATTTATATTAATATCTATTTTTATATATATAGTTATGTTTTTTTAATTTTTTTATTTATTAATGTATTAATATATATTTATAAGATTATTTTAAAATACATTTATAAAATATGTTTTTTGGTGTGTGTGTAAATAATCAAACAAATGAATAAATACATATATAAAACATACATATACACATATATATATATAATGTTTATCTGTAATTTAAATTATACACAATTAAAAATATTTACATATATTATATATTAATATGTATATTCCTTTGTTAGGATATATAGATAATATATATCAGTTTGTTACACATACTAATATATATATATATATAGATACATACACACACACATTATATAGGTATATAAATATTCATATATTTGTGTTTTAATTAAAATGGATATTATTTTTTATTTAGATAAGGCTTATATATTGAGAAATATATTTTATATGTAAATATGTTTAATTATTTATTTATAAAATTATGTTTTTCTTATATTCATATGTTAGGATATATAGATAATATATATTAGTTTTTTAATACACACACATACTAATATATATATCTATACATACACACATTATATAGGTATAGAAATATTTATATATTTGTGTTTTAAATAAAATGGATATTAGTTTTTATTTAGATAAGGCTTATATATTGAGAAATATATTTTATATGTAAATAGGTTTCATAATATATTAATAAAATTAACTTTTTTTGTAATTCCATTGCAAATAATCTACAATAAAATAATGTGCAATGAAAAAAAGTTCGACCGTAAATAGTATTTGTGATGTATAAATAGTTTTGTCATAAATTGTATCCCCCTAAGGTTTATTTCCACATCCCTTCACAATTTCTATTATTTACACCCTGATTTTCCATGATGGTTTGTTGTGATGAATTCATTTCACAATTATCTTTTTGGATGGGAATTCATCGTAAATAACCTATCGCAAAAGCCATTATTTTTATAGTGGTATATAAATATTATAACATAGTGATATAAACTATATAAATAAAATATCAAAATATTTGTACATATAAAGTATATAATTTAAAATTTTAATTTATATTACATAATGTTTTATTAAGAACTTTATTTTCATTATTTATACAATAAAAAATTTTAAAATTTTTATTAATCAACAAAAATATTTAATAATTGGGTTTTTATAGGATTATAAAAGAAAATCCCCATAGAATGTCCGCGCTAATGAAAGCCAGTCACAAAACAACCGCACCTCAACCATATTTCACCTCAGATATGACTGCACACCAATACTTCACTCTTCCCTACCATGATCGCCCCGCACATCATAACCGCCATATCACGCCTCAACCATGTTTTACCTCCACCATAACCTCCCAGAGCGACTATACCGTGCTCCTCCATGTATGCCTACACATCCACATCCCGCCTCAACCGCGTTCCACCTCCACCAGGACCTACAGGAGCAACTGTACCGTGCTCCACCCTTCACACCTACACATCCATATCCCACCTCAAATGTGTTCCACCTCTGCCAGGAGTTCTTGGATTGGTATGGTTTCTAGATCTCCTTGGTCACCCCGGGAAAGTGCGCTGAGGCAAATGGGAGGACTGGACACCTCACTCCATTGTAACCATTCTCACAAACGCTGCCCATTGGAGAAGACTTTATCGCGTATTGGGTTCCCAGGGGGAGTTGGGGTAAATTAGGGACCCCCTAACTTAGGTTCCCTGGGGGATTAAAGATTTCATGTGTAAGAGTTGGGGTGCATTCGTGATCCTCTAGATTGGGTCCCCTTGGGCGTGTTCCCAGGAGAATGGGACGTCTGGACACTACCCACCACAATAGGAATCCACATGTGTCGGCACCCCAGGGTTCTCCAGTGTCGATGTCGGGTTTGGGTCCATTTTGGATCTTCTTGCTTAGGTACCCCATGGAAGTGTTCCCAGGAGTAGGGGACAGATGGACGGGGTCCCACGTAGTCTTCCTCTATTATCCATCGGGATAATATTGGTGCATTGGTGATAACCTATTCTATTTAAGACCTCATTGTCAACTTCATCATGGGTCGTGAGACTCTAGGCGACTACTCCAGATTTTTGAACTTTTCTAATGATATTCCACCAAAACATGACTTCCACCGGGTTCCAAATATCCGTCTCTTTAAAATCTTCATCTTCATCATCAGGCGGTGAGGTGTTTCAGAGAAGAGGGAAATTGTAGTCAGTGGCTTGCAGTTTGAAAACACAGCCCCCACCCTTATATAGTAACATATTCGATTATTTTGGCCTTTACCTCCTTAAAAATTCCTCTTACTACCATGAAAGGTGGGATACACAAATCCTTTATTTATAATGCCAATAATATCAAGGAAATACCTAACCCTATTTATTTAATGTTAATTAATTTAATAACAGAATATTCAAAAGATAGTAAAACTATTTAGTTTATTTATGTATTTTGTGTATTGTTCATACTAAATTTATAAATGAAATCTAAATTCTAATCTAACAAAATTAACTGTCATTAACTGAATAACGATTTATTTTAAATTGTCAATAAAATTATAAAATTTATTAGTTTTCTTTGATATCAATTGCTTTTTGATTTATAAATAAATTTTAAAATAAAAAATAATAGATGACTCTTTAATTAAGACGGTTTGGGTAGTTAAATTTTCATTTCCAAATATAATAGAATATAATTAAAAATAGTGTTTTAAAAAATAAATGGGATATATATGTATTTGGGTTTGAAAAAATAAAATGAGTTAGGATTCGATTATCCCAAATTTCATGCATATTTGAAGGGTCGAAATCCCTAATGTTGGGTGATTTTTAATGGACATTTTAAACCTAATTATAAAAGTTGTCTATTTTAATAATTTTGATGAATTGTAATTTGATAATGTATAATTTATTTTGAGAATATTGACTCGCATCTAATATGTAATGTTGATTTTTATTTCAATAATCTAACATTGACTAGTATCAACCTTTATACAAAATTTAGTATATATATATATGTATATATAGCCATCACTACCATCACTTCATTATGAAATAATTCTAACTGAAAAATGCCTTTAAACATTTCCAAAAATAGTCATTATATGGCTTAGTCCAAATAATAGACTTCCACCACTTATAACTCGGACCCTCTAGTAGGATGGTCATAAAAATAACCATAAGAGAAATATAAATGTTAAGTTGGATAAAAATATCCTCAACCATCAGTACCAAAACCAAATCATCCTAAGAATATTTTTACCCAGAAATTATTATGGGGTTACTATCATGATTCTGGGGTTCCTAGGTGTGCCTTCAAGATCGATTTATTTATGTCTTTTGATTCGTTTAGGTGGGAATTCTTATAGGATAATTTTTCTCTTATCAGCTTTCCGGATAGGTTCTCATGTTCGGTTAAAAGATGCATCTCTCCCCCAATGTTCTCGGTGAACATTAATGGCAGTTTGCATAGCCACTTTTCTGGGAAAATAGTGCTCAGAAAAGGGGATCCAATTTCACCATTCCTTTTTGTGACTTGCATGGAGTTTTTCTCACGCATCCTATAATGTAGGAGGTTGGGGGCTGGTGTGATGTCTGGTACGGGATGGAGTGGCTGGTGAAGGATGGAAGGCAGGTGGTATGGGGATGGTAGGGGGAAGGTACTGGCCGGAATAGGTGGAAGGGGGCTTCTGTGAGCTAAATTGCAGGTGGATGGGGGTTGTTGGGCATGTGGCAGGGGCTAGTACGGCCTAGTGCGGGCTGGGATGTATGAGGTCGGGGGCTGTTGAGGGATGGAACTGGTGGATGGGGTTGTTTTGTAGGTGGCATAGGGCTGACATGAGTGTTTTGCAGGACGATGGGGGTGGTGGCTGGTGTGGTGGCTAGTGCGGGCTGGATTCCAGGTGGTTGGTGGCTGGTGAAGGCTCAAATGCAGTCGAAAGGGGGCTCAAATGCTGGTAGAAGGGGGTTGTTTGCAGGTGCAGGGAGGGTGGTGCGGGCTAATATGAAGGTTCCAAGGGGGGTTGTTGCGGGGTGGAATGCAGGTGGAAGCGGGCAAAAATGAAGGTGGAAGGGGGCTGTTGTGGGAAAGATGTGGTTGAAGCAAGGCCAAATCACAACATTACCGCGGCCTGACTGCGGTGTGAATGCAGCATGACTGCGGCGTGACTACGGTGTGATGGCGGCATGACCACGGCGTGTCCTCAGCGTTACCACGGTGTGTTGTCTGGGTCCAGTGACATTTGAAGGGCAGCATCATTCGACTAGAAGTGAAGGGAGCGAGAGGAGGTGTGGAAACATGCTGGCCGTGTCCCCACCAGCAGAAATCGTGATTAGTTAGTCTCAACATTGATCACAAGACTCATGGAATATATCAATGTGAACCACTACATGGTGTCATCTTGGAGCATGTCGAAATCATATTATAACCGCAGTGTGACTGCGGCGTGACCACTGCGTGACAGCGGCGTGTTAGCCCGGTCCAGCGACATCCGCGGGGCAGTATCTTTTGTCCAGCAGCGAAGGGAGCGAAAGGAGGAAAGGAAGCATTCCGGTCGTCGCCCCGCTGGCAGAAATTGTGATTAGTCAGTCCCAAGATTGATCACAAGAATCATGGAATACTATCACTATAAACTGTTGTGGGGTGTCATCCTGGAGTAGGTCCAAATCATGGTGTGACTGCGGCATGACCGCATCGTGACTGCGGTGTTACCATAGCATGACCGCGGCGTGACCGCGGCGTGTTGGCCTGGTCCAGAAACATCCATGTGGAAGCATCTTCCAGACAAGAGTGAAGGGAGCGGGAGGAGGCAGAGAAACATTCGGATCATCACCCCACCAACATAAATTGTGATTAGTCAGTCTCAACATTGATCACAAGACCCATGGAATACTAACACTGTGAACTACCACATGGTGTCTTCCTTGATCAGTTCCAAATCGAGACATTACCGCAGCGTGACCATGGCTTGACTACAACATGACCGCGGCATGGCCGCCGCGTGACCACAGCGTGACCAAAACATGACCGCGGAGTGACAATGACGTGTTGTCCCGTTATAATGAAATTTGTAGGGTAGCATCTTTCAGCTAGGAACGAAGGGAGTGGGAGGAGGTGGGAAACATTACAACCGTCACCCCACTAGAAAATGATAGAACAAATCAACTATTTAATATTCTATAACAAGGGATCTCCAGAGAAGGTTATAGCGTGCGGCACAATGACACACTGTCTAATGGTCAACAAAACGATGGAAAAGAATCATACAACCTACACAAACAATTTAAAAATTCATTCACATTGCCTAAACATGGAAATTTTATTTATAATATTCAATGCGTGAAAAAGAATGTGTCGTGGTAAAGGAATATTCCTACTCGGGAAATGTCATTTTAGTCAAACGAGTATGATAAGACAACTTATATTATTCAAAGAAAGAAAAAACTATCTAGCCACAAAACAAACACCAACAAGTGGCATATGAAAGACTCAAACCAAATCTAAACATGATACAAATAATTATCACTACACTTTGGTTTAGAAGAGAGTGCACCTCCATTGGTGGGGTTTTATTACAAAATCATGGCATTGCTTTATCACACAATTCATTTAATTATATTTAACATTTATTTTAAAACTCATTCAGCACAAATCAAATATAGTAATTTAAGCAACTAGATCAACATAACTATCACTGTGATTTTTCACAGATAGTGCATCTCCATTGGAGGGGTTTAATTATAAATACATGACTTTATATATCAAATGAAACAATTGTATTAAATAACACTTATTCAAGATAGGAAATTAAATATAATTAAGCATAAATAAGATATAAGCTAAATTCAATTTAAATAATTATTGAATTAAATAGGCTAGAAGAGGGATCCCACCTCAAGGTGGAACCAAACCATCCACTTCATCTCTTGGAGCTTTCTAACTAAAAGTATCTTCTCCTCCACTCAGTATACACACCTTCACACACATGCAAGGATACTTAGCCCCTACACACACACTAGCATGGCCATGAGCATATGCAAGGGGATCCTTTCACATATGCTTATATGCATTTACCATTATCCACTCACCTGTGTATGAATTTATATATATACATGGGCACACATATCCCTATACATGCATAGTCACTTCCATGGTTGACTATACACATAACAGGGGAACTCACATACATATACTTTCTTACCTATGCACACATAGGCAAGTCGCCCTTAACATAGATACTCGAAACTAACGAACATGGATCAACGCACTACACAAAGGATATTAGGAACATTAAAACACTTATAGGTTGATACATAACATTTGAGAAACTAACTAATGACAGTAAACCCTTACCTCGATTAGGAGAACAAAATCCACCCGAACCAACACAAAGTGATCCAAATCCCCACTCAAAACATAATATGGAGTCAAAAACACTGAAATCACTAAATACATGAGGTTAGAGAACATATTAAAACAGTATGAATTATATAACACTTTATAATTTAATAAAATATGGTTACCCATTCAACTGTCCTCTACCCCCTGCCCCCTACCCCCCTCCACCCTGCCCCCCCTCCACCCCCCGTCTGCCCCTGCCCCGGCCCCTACTCTGAAGTCCTCTCCCATGCCCCAGGTCCTCTTCCCCATACCCCCTACACCATCCCCCTACCCCCTTCCCCTACTCACTACCCCCTACCCTGAAGACCGTCCCCCTACCCCCCTCAACCTTGCCCCCTCCCCCCTGCCCACTGCCCCCTCCACCTAGCCCCCTAGCCTACAAAACCCCCCATGCATTGCCCCCAGCTCTCTAGCATGCACCAGCACCCCTAGAATGCACCACCCCCTAGCCTACACTAGCCCCCTAGCCTGCACACCACCTGTGAGTCAAAAAAATCATTCGAGATGATCGTGTTATCTCAAGTGTGATGAGTAAGGATTAAAATGGAAAACATAAATGAAATAATTTCAACCAAGCTATATAATAATAAACTACCACAAGAGGATACTTATATACATTCTTACATGCATAAGCATAGGCTATGTATTTTTTCTAGTTCCTTGAATAGAATGCATCCCTATCCCCAAACACATCCTATCATGATAAATCATACACATAATAAATACAGTTATTGTGAAGAAATTGAGACAAATAAAACCTCATAAACATATATTCATAATGATTTATACTAATTAATGGATTAGAAGAATTCCTGGGGAGGAAGACATTTCTAAAGGACCATCAACATTTGAGAAATAATATTGGAAAAATGAGGTCCAATGGAAATGTACTCCAAAAGCATGTACTAATAATAATAGCATAGTGGTTATCGAATGAATGAACCAAAAGTAGCAATGCATTTAAATTTATTATAATTACCTCTCAATGTAATAAAGGATTATAATGATTAATTGTGACTTATAGGCATCCTCAAATACCTGAAAAGAACATGTGAAAAAAATGACTAAATGTATCCAGTATACATGTTGAAAATTCAATAAGAATAAACAAATTTATGGATAGGTGTACCATAGGAGAATCTATTAATTCATTTGGTATTTTTTTGTTCAGGGGGAGAGCATGCTTGGCACTAGCAGTGGGCTCTGATCTCACTTATATAGTGAACATCTATTTTTCTAAGGCTAGGGAGGCAGTGGAATTTATTTGTAGAAAGATGATGAAGGAGGCTCAACAACCACATGAGGTAATATCCTACTCAGACCCCCCCTGCACCTCCCCCCTGCACAACCCCCCCCCCCCCTACAGACCCCCTTTCCCCCATGAAGACCCTCCTGGACACCCCCTCCCCCTGCCAGTCCCCCCTTGTAGGGTCTTTTATATTGGTTGTTTTAATGTGGAACCATGGATTCTAGATCATCCTTGGCCATTTTTATTATTGGTGTGATTTATTTAAACTAATGGTGGTTGACTAGTGTATTGTTATCCCTCCATTGCATGATCATTATAAGGTAAATTGGGTGACGGTAGTAGTGTTCATTTCATCAGAATAGAGGTATGAAATTCTCAATTTTGGGTGATCATGGGTTTTATTAGAATCCTGGTAACTTATTCAACCCCTACACCTATTATTAATGGTTGGGTAACCTCACATATCAAATCTATTTCTTGGAATTCCATAAGATAATTTAAATTAAAATTTGACTGTTTTTTATGATTATGATGACTAACATGCCCTATGTTACTCATTATATCATTTTTTAATGATATGAAATTCTTAACGGGTTCACCAATCCCTGAAGTTGATACCCAATGATACTCATCCTCTATAGGCTAGTCACCTGAGGTATTTTAGGCTCATCACCTAATCAACACGAGGCTCATCACCCAAGGATTTCTATGATCATCTCATGAGGAAGGATGGGATTATGATGCATTAGGAAAGGTGAATCGTCATATTCTTATCACATAATAAATCAAATACATTTCAATAATTCATGTTCTGACATATCTAAATGTATAAGATCACATCACCAGTAAAATGGATGCCCATGACATCAAGAGAATTATTTCCCATTTTTTAAACGAATATTCAGATTCCTAAAACATGGGTTCTCACCCTTCATTGATCCATATTCATACTCAAAAAAATTTCTATTCAAAATTAAAATCCTTTCATCTTTAAGGGATATAATTATGAGGGAGAGGGGTCCTTGGTTCAGAAATATTTATCAGTATATTCCTATGAATCATTAATATAAGTATAAAAAAATTATTAATAATTATTTTTAGGATTCTTACAGAATATATGTTCACATTATCAATGGCTATATTCAAATTATTCCTTAAAAAAGATAGTGGTTATTAGAAAATCAGTTTTTAAAACAATAAATCAATTATTGAAACAAGTTTTTAAAAAAATCAGCAAATTATAGAATTAAAATTAATTGTTTAGGTATAGGGAACCTACCTCAACATCAAGACCTGTTGCTTTTGACGATGACAACTTGAATCTTCCTTTTTTCTTCTTGCACGCTTATGCAACTTCACATATATATAAGGAGACCTAGCCCCTATGTACATATTTTTATGGCCAAATATGCATAAGGGGGTCCTTAGATATATTTTTATACATGAATATACCCCTTTACACTTACACATATATGCATTTTTCATATGAGTTTGATTGGTATAGAATATTCTAAAACATGTTACTCTATTTTTGGATACATTCTTAGAATATAGAAAAAGAAATTTTTTATCTCCCTACACATGAGTCTTAACTATGTAGGGAAATTCATATTCAGGGAATAAAAATTCTTGGAATGTGTAATTACCCCAATAACAATCCATAAAATCCATTCATCCTAAAACAATAGTGTAATTTGGTCTTATAAGGCCCTAAAATTATAAATTTTAGAGTATTTATCATGTTAACATTATTATAATCTTATCATTATAATATTTAGAAATTATAACAATAAAATATGTATAATCCATTATTCCTATTAAATTTTCAATGGAATGTTGTAATAAAGGGACAGATGATTGAGAGCATAAAATATTCCATTCATTGAAAAAACTATGGTGGAGTATCCACATCCTAGAGTCTCTCTTGACCGTATTAGGAAATGAAATGGAAATGATGTTACTATAGTGAAATTCTACCTACCTGATTTAATAGATCTTCTAATTTCTAACAAAATTTGTTACAGGCCTACTCAATATTGGTTCTATGACTAGCTCCATATTTTTTATACAGTATGAATTTTTGTAAAAAAGATGTTTAGCTCTTTTATTTTATAATTTATGGTTTCTATACACTAGTTTTTTAGGATAGTTTTTCCTTTATTCTGTCCATGTGAGCAACATATTCATGCATATCTACAGTTTGTATAGGAATAAAATAATGAAGTTTCACTTACACTATATTTAAGAGATTTAAATCATTAGCATTATGTTTTAAATATTATTGATGGTGGTTGGAAAAATAAACTTGATGATATCATATTCATGGGTGGATAAATCCTCTCAATAAATGAGAACATTATGAACAAGGATGTTCCTATGTCGATAATAAAACACACCAACACCTAGGCCAAGGAACATTGATGATTGTTTTCATCTTTATCGGAAATTTTATCTAAAGTATTATATATGATGATATTTTAAAACATGAAACAAGACCACTTTCATTAAACCAGATGCTAGATGAGTATATTGGGAACCAGAATCTGTTCACCATCCACTATAGTTATATAATATAAAATTTTACTTTTCAAGGACATATCATTATTAAATTGTGTCATAGTTGTAAGAAAGTCCTCCATCATTTCCTCATGTTTAACTTTTAGGATTGAACATGATAGTTTAGCATTGATCAGATGAATACCTAACACTGTTCAATTGGGAAAAATGTAATTTGGTCTTCCAACACTTGCAGTCAAACATGTGGAGTCTTCACCAATCTCAAAAAAATATCATGAGTATGAAAAATCCTCAAAATTATTAGAATGTAGGGATATAATTCTTTCCCCCCAATAAATATAAGGATATTATGACATGAAAGGATCTTTTAGAGTAAAATTTTTTATACACCCATCAAACTGGTTTCACTAATACCCCATTAGTATAGTATTCAAACCATAACATGGAATAACCCCATGAAAATTTATTTGGACCATTCTCAAGATGTAAATAAATTTATATGTAAAAATCCCCATGCATCATGATCAGCCACATTTCATAAAAGAAAAATGGGTTATATTATCTCTAAATATTGATTAGAGGTAAATATGTAACCTGTTTTAAACAACCAAATTATCATGAGAACCTATAAGGATAAAAACGATCTAAAATGGTTACTCTATCTATAAAATCATCCAAAATCCCATCTCACAAAAAGATAATGTAAGAAATTTATTCTAAATTACCTCTATAATTATCTACCACTAAACAAAAACGTGTGGAATAAGGAATGAACCCAATATGGGAACATCATTTAACAAATAAATAGGACCATTGAGTCATTAATTGAAAAAGAACAAAACCATATATCATAGCATCATAGTTCACTCCACATCGAGTATTAGTTTCAAATTCAATAAAGAAGAGAATAAATCAACAAAATCTTCAAATACCTTGATGATAAGGTGAGAGGGGAGTCGACCTCGGTGTCCGGGGTGTTGAGGGTTGTGGGGGAGAGCCATCGGGAAGGAAGGGAGGAGGTGGGGAGGCCGCTCGGAGAAGCTTCGCTGGAGGAGGAGGATCATGGGGAGGAGGGTCGGGGTGAGGAGGTGTCTTGGGTATTGAGGGCTGTTGGCGAGGTGGCGTCGGGGAGGAGGCGTTGGGGAGGGGTCAGGAAGGAAGAGAGGAGGTGGGGAGGCTGCACAGAGCAACTTCTCGGGATAAGGAGGGTCGCAGCGAGGAGGCGTTGGGGAGGGTGTCGATCTGTAGAGGGGTTTTGTGGAGGATGGATCGAGTGGAAGGAATAAGAAATGAATGGGTCGGGGTATTTAGCCATGGAGTCGTGGCTAATTGTGGGGGTGTAGCAATGGATTTTTTAATCCGTGGCTTTATATTAGTGGATATAGCTCAATTTCCTAGTATATATATATATACACACACACACATTATATAATTATATAAGTATTCGTATATTTTTGTTTGAAATAAAATGGAAATTAATTTTTATTTAGATAAGGCTTATATATTGAGAAATATATTTTATATGTAAATATGATTAATTATTTATTTATAAAAATTAATTTTTATGTGTGAATATATTAAAAAAATATGTATATATTATTATATATTATGTTACAAATAACATTAAATTTTAAAAAATGATAAATATTAAATTCCAAAATAATAATATGAATTCAAGACCTATGAATAACTTCATTCCCCGCTGAAAAATAGAAAAAAGACCCTCTTCAATGAGGCTGAAATTCCATAGAATGATAAACAAAATTGGGTATCCCAACTAAAAACATAGTTTTGGAAGGATTTTGGGTCGTTTTTTGCCTCAGAATTTTTTATAGAGGGTTTTCTTTTGTCACCAGTATGTAGAGCTAGTCGTAATCTTCGATTTGATATGTAGTAGATCTCAAACAGACACCCCAATCAAAATTTATTTTCGTTTAAAGTTTGAGTTACATTTTCAATTTAGTTAAATATTTTATTAAATTTTTTATTTTTTGTGTCTTCAAATTATTATTAATTGATTATTACATGATAATAATTATTAAATTATTAATTAATAATATTTTTTAATGTATTTTATAAGCCATTATTACTAAACATCTTATATATTAGGTGTAAATATATATCTATACTTTTCTACAAAATATTTAAAAAATATAAATTATATTTATTTCAATATCAATATATTTATATATATTAATATATTAAATTTTATAATAATTTTTTTTATGATTTTTTTTTCTTGAACATTATTTTTAGGATAGGTTGGGAAAAACCCTCTATAATGAAAACTAGAAGCCCTTTTATGTTGGATTGAGATAGAACCCATTTCATGACTGAATCCTGGAATAGAACATGCCCCAAAAAATACTTGGGAATTTTATAGTGATGTAAATATAATTACCTCAAATTCAAATCCATATAGCATTAAATACTAAGGTAGAGAAACCTATAATTATAGTTGTTTGATATCCCCCATGATATCTATCCATCCATTTGAACACCAACCTAGAAACCCAAACCATAGCTTCCATTAGGAAGTATGGGGAAGATCATCATGGTGGATGGATCTGCTGATAATGGAGGCGATCTTCCTGAAAAATCACCATCCCTAACTGGAGCGAGTTCTTCCTCTCATGCCATCGACCCATTCCTCGAGTAAGGTTTGACACTCATTATTTTCCCTCACCATCGCACCTATGTTTTAGTATTTCCTTTAGTTACCATGATGACCAGAGGACTTCCTTTTCCACTAGCCCTGGCGCTTTCCTACCAACCCACACCACCGAGCATGAGTTCAGATCTTGCCATTGACCTCTACGTTAACATTACTTTAATTTGATTTATATTCATGTATTTGAAATTAATATATATTCATATTGATTCAATACTTTATAAATATGTTCCATAATTCATTTGTGATGTGTAGGAATCCGCTCTACATCAATCTGATTCATGGGGTGAGCAGTATGACTCCACTACTATAGATATGGCCATAACTACTCGTAAAACAAGCATTTACAGTGTTAAAAGGCATTATCAACCCCAGAACAATTCAAAGGGGTCATTTTTATCATCTCTAAAAAACTTATAATAAAGGACCCTTTTATTAGTGCTAAAAAAATCACTAATTAAAGGGACCTTTATCGATGCTTTTTTAGCACAGAAAAAAGTCATAACAAATAAATTTTTTCCTATAAATTTGTGGCTAGGACCTCCCCCATTTTTTCTACACTCGATACCCCATTTTAATAGTTCTTTTCTAGCCTCACAACCCGTCAATGGTTGGAATCCCCCCGCCATTTAATTGTACTAGGGACCTACATTGCCCACCCGCGCACACCCCTTAGTTGGGTTTCGAAACTAAGCCCCCCTCATAATCTCGCTTATTTTCTACTCCCATATGTCATTTTATTTTGTATTTTATGATACATCTATATATTTATTTTTATTTCCTTATATTTTTTATCCATATATTTATTGATATTTATTTATATATATATTTAAATACATATGTAAAATATATGTGTGTGTGTGTGTTTATAAATAAATATATATATATATATATATTTTCATATGTGTGATCATATATAAATATTATTTTCATATTTTTATTTAGTTAAATATATTATGTGTTAATATTTATATACGTACATTATATTATATAGATAAATATATATCGGTTTGTCAATGCGCACAGAAATACATTTATATACATACATACATTATATATACACTAAATGTATATATATATATATTTTTTAAATAAAATGGATATTATTTTTTTATTTAGATAAGGTTTATATATTTAGAAATATACATTATATGTAAATATGTTTGCATATATATTTGTAAAATTAAATTTTTATGTGTGAATATATACATAATATGTATATATTTTTATATATTTGATTATAAATAAAACGAAATTATGAAAAATGATTAAATTTCATAACATTAATATCAAAATGAATGTAATACTTGTGAATAAATTCATTCCCCACTAAAAACGGGGTAAAGACCCCCCTTAAATGTGGCTAAAAATACATTGAATGTTAAAAAATAAGGAAACACCGACTAAAAACTCAGTTTTAAATCTCGTCTAGGGACTATTTGTGCCTTAGAAGACATAATATGGAATTAACCCATTATTAGTATATATATATCGGCACAATATTAGATTTTATATGTGGTAGAACTAAAACATACACTCGTATCGAATGTTATGAGCTTTTGAAATCAGAGATTCATTTTCTATTTATTTTAGATATTTTAATAATTTTTCTATTTTATGTGTCTTCAAATTTTTAATAAATGATAGTTACTCAATAATAACTAGCAATTTATTAATTAATAATATTAATTTAATTATTATATAAGCCACATTCAGTAATTGCCTTATATTTTATGTGTAAATGTATATTTAGTAATAAAGAAAACACATTTTAAAAAATATATATTATTTTTAAGGATATATAAATATTTTTTTAAACATACCATTAATCAGTTCTCGGAAAAAAAAACTAATAAATCCCCCCTTTATCAATTATACTACAATACACTATTAAAGGGAGTCCCATTAATAGCCCTAAAAAACATTGATAAAGAGGTACCTTTATCAGTGCTAAAAAACACTAATAAAGGGGTTACTTTTAACAGCATTTTTTAGCACTATTAAAAGAATTTTTATAAATAGTTTTATTAGCACTGATAAAGGTACCCCCTTTATCAACGCATTTTTTAGCATTGTTAAAGGGTGGCCCTATGTAAAGTGGTTTTTGTGGTAGTGATCCATGTGTGTTATTTTATTTAAAAATGGCCTTTTAAAAATATAATCTTTAATAGTTATGTTAAATTTGTTTCATTATAGTATTATTAAAAACTATTGTGTTCATATATAGTTGAATTCTTTTGCTCGGGATGGGGTGGTTTTTTAGCAACTGATACCATGATTAGGCTTTTTTGAGAGGGGTTCTCAGGTGCCAAATACAATTAAACAATGACGTTTTTAAATGTCTATAGATAGTAAATGCAAATGTAATTATACAAAATATTGTTTTAAATATATATAATATTATTTTTTGTATTTTTAAAGTAAATTTTATTTCCATTAAATTATGAATTTTCATACATGATCATTTCTATACATGTGTATTTTGTGCAATGTGTTGTTATTCGAACCGCACATTGCAATAGTAGGGTAGTTATCAGAGTTAATGAAAACAATGATAACGAGGTCCTCATTTTAATGACACTGACAACGATAGTTTTTTAGCACCATTAATTCTCTCAGAAAAGTGTTTAAAGGTCTATATGTGGTTGTAGAAATTCCATTTTTTTTGTGACCATGATATCCTTATATAGATATAGACTAAAAATGATTTGAAAACATTGTGGTTATAAAACTAATAAGTACTCATTGCATCACTAGATGAAGGAGGAGGTGAATTCATGATATAATGGGATTACAACCATATATCACCATGTATTTCATGAATGAGGAGTGACCAGATTTTTATAAAACAAATAATTATTTTTAAAATTATGAAAATTAAAAACAAAATTCATATTTTCAATTAAAAATATAAAGAGTAAAAAACAAGTACACAACTATTTTTCATAATGATATATTCATCCAAAATTATCTTTAAATTTAAAAAATATCAATATTTATTCAAAAAATATAAAGACTCATTTTTCATTATGAAATTCAAATTAAAAATTTAAAAGAAATAAGATATTCAGTTAAAAATTTAAAAAAAATTATTTTTCCTAAAATTAAAATAATAAAATAAATTTATAGATATGAAAAATTAATAAAAACTCCCTTTTCAATATTATGTATCAAAAAAATATATATTCCAAATTGAAAAATATTTTATCAAGAAAATATTTATCACCTATAAAATTTAAAAAATATCCAAATTTTCATCTTAGAAAATTAATTAAAATAAATTATTTTATTTTAAAAATAAAAAATAAAATATCAATTTTGTTTATGATGTATTTGTAAATTTAAAATTAATTTTCTTCCTTTACATTAAGATAAATTAAAATTAAACCTTTTTCTAAATGATCCCATTTTAAATTTTAAATATCAAAAAATCCCCATTTTCCTTTCAACAAAAATGAAAAAAATTAATTAGAGAACAAAAAGTTTAAAGATTAAATTCTACATTTTTCATTTAAAATTACATTAGAAGAAAGGATATCTATTTAGTTTTTAACAAAGGATATTTTTAAAAAAAGTTTTTTTAATTATGGTAGATTTATTTTTAAATTATCATTGATTTATTTTATTTTACGGGAATTTTAGTTTTTATCATAAAATAAAAAAACTTTTATTTATTTAGTGAAAGGGAGATATTATATTTTCAATAAACATTGTTTTTTCTATGATTTTTCTAATGAATGAATTTTTTGTTATATTTTAAAAACGTAGTAATGATCTTTATTTTCATTCACATTAATTTCTTTTTAAAAAATGAGTTTTCATCAAATTTTTTAACAGGAAAATTTCGAAATGAATTGTTGATATGGGATAAGTCAATATATTTTTACTAAACCGGGTCCTGGAATGTGTGAATGATGTTCACAAAAGCCACAATGCTAGTCAAAAAATAATTAATATGTTATTGCATACATATTTTAACATTAATTTTTTAAAAAAATTATAGTTTTATTACTGATCGTAATATAAATTAATTTTTATGTAAATGAGATGTCATATATAATATGAAATTTATATTACGTTTTTGGAAGAATTAGAAAATATTAAAAGGCAATTTTTGTATCCAAAATGAAGTTAAAAATAAAAATCACACAAGGAAATTACATACATAAATTAGTTTCAATTACATGTTAAATTTATAAATAATAAATGATGTCAAAGTCGATGTTTAAGAGGATTATTTATGTCGCATCCATGCATATGAATACATATGTACTCCATAGGTCTTGGTGTATGTAGAATCTGTATGCATAACTACATGCCTGTGTAAATGTTATTGGGACTTCATAGCCCCATCCCAGGAGGAAAGGGTTTCCCTCGTACAAATATTTAACACACTAGACCCCCTCATAATTTATACATGATAACCCAATAATCTCCCCTCACAACCACAAGGAAAATGAACAGAGAAGATTTTTTGGTGATCGGGAAATTCAAAGTGCTAAAATGCAACTCTACAACAATCACTACTAAAAAAAATTGTTTTCCTTAAAAAAACCTCTCTCATCGATAAAAAGAGTTGATAATCGAGGTTCAATTAAAAGGGGGCCTTTTATTAGTGCTCAAAAAAGAGATGCTAAATTTCCCTTTTATCAGTACTAAAATAGCATTGATAAAAGTAAAAAAATAATTTTTTTTAAAATTAGACGGTATAGAACAATCCTTAATAGCGCTCTTTCAACGACGCTAGGAAGCCTCGCCCGCGTGCACCACCGCCACCCATTTAATAGTGCTATGCGCAGATCCCCCACCCCTTAACAGTGCTATGTGCACATCCCGTACCCCTTATCAACGTTAGTCACCCCATACACCCACCCGCGCACCCCTGCCTCCACTAGGATTTGAACCCGAGACCTCTCCCTTGAGCATCTCCACCATTACCACTCACCCATCTTGTTTGGTTCTCCATTTATTGATATATCTATTTATATATATATCGCTATATTTATTCATATATATATATATATATATATATAATTTAAAAGGATGGGGTCGAAGCCTCATTTTATTATTAAACAAAGCAATGACCTCTTCTAACTGGGTAGAGGGAGATCCATTACATATCCCGAAGTCCCAGTGGGCATGTAGCCCATTACATAGCTCGTAGGCCAAAATTTTGGCCTAAGGCCCATTTTTTGAATAGAAACTCGGGTGCTTCAATGCCCTGCCTCCGCTATAGTACTCGTTGATAAACAATAGCATCGCCCCTACCGTACCCGCCGATAAACATTACTGCTACAGTACCAGTAGCCCCATGTGATTTCAACCCCAATTTTTCATGTAGGATTACGGGGTGCTTACCACTAAGAAAAACCCCAACTATGTGTGTGTATATATATATATAGTTAGTTATAATTATATAATTATATTTATATTTATATTTATATTTATATATATATATATATATATGTGGTTATATTATTTTATTATCATATTTAACAATATATTAATATATATTTATAGGATTATTTTTAAATTAATTAATAAAATATGTTTGTGTGTGTGTGTATAAATAAATAAATAAATATATATATATACAATAGACACACACGAACACACATATTAGTTTGTTAATACACACAGACACACTAATATATATATATAGGCACACACAAATTATAAATGTATATAAATATTCATATATTTGTGTTTTAAATAAAATGAATATTATTTTTTATTTAGATAAGTCTTATATATTGATAAATATATTTTATATGTAAATATGTTTAATTATTTATTTATAAAATTTAATTTTTTTGTAATTCCATTGCAAATATTCTCGAATAAAATGATGTGCAATGACAGAATGTTCATTTATGATGGCTAAATAGTTTCTTCATAAATTGCATCACCCTGAGGTCAATTTCCACACCCCTTCACGATTTCTATTATTTAGGTTGTGATTTTCCAGGATGGTTTGTTGTGATGAATTCCTATCTCAATTATCTCTATGCGGTGAGAATCTGTCGTAAAAAACTTGTTCCAAAAGCAATTATTTTTAGTGGTATATAAATATTATTACAGAGTTATGTGAACTTTATAAATAAATATACCAAAATCATGTTTAAAATTATATATATGTATCATATAATATAATTTATAATCATATGATTGTGTTTATATATATATGTGTGTACGCTATATTATATATTATAAAATATATAAATAATATATTGAAATATTAGTACATATAAACTATATAATTTAAATTTGAAATTCATATTAAATAATGTTTTATTATTAAAATAATATTCATTATTTATACCAAAAAAATTTCAAAATGATATTAATCAATAAAATTATTTAATAATTGGGTTTTCTTGGTTTTTCAAAGAAAATCCATGCGCTAATCAGCTAGGTGAAGCCCTGCAGCCCCGCACACCAGCTCCATCTCTTCCTCGATATTGTCGGCTCAGCCGCGATGACGAAGGTCAGCTGAAAAGCTTCCCCGCCTCGACCGCGCTCCACCCCACCATGGCTAGCGCAACGACCGTGCTCTGCCACGCCTTGACTTCCCTACACGCCACGACCAAACTGCACCCTACATGTCGACACATCCATATGAAACCTCAACCGCCTTCCACCTCCACCATGACCAATTGGAGCGACTGCACCATGCTCCGCCCCACACCACTACACATCCACATCCCACTTCAACTGTGTTCCGCCTCTGCCAGGAGCTCCTGGATTGGTGCACCTTCCGGATGATCCCTGCACTTGGGTACCCAGGGGGAGGTGTGATTTCTAGTGCATGAGTTATGGTGCATTCAGGGTCCCCTACCTTGGGGACCCCTGGGCCCTGTTCCCAGGCGAATGGGACTAATGGACACTTCCCAGAATAATAATAATCCACATCTATCGGCACCCAAGGGTTCTCCGTTGTCGGGGTTGGGGTAGGTTTCAGATCTGCTTGCATGGGAAACCCATGGAGGAGTTCCCAGGTGAAGGGGACGGTTGGACGGTGTCCCTTTTAGTCGGTTTGATGGGGTCCCTTGTAGTCCTCCTCTATTCTCTATCACGATAAGATTGGTGAATTGGTGATAATTGAAGACCTCATTGTCGGATTCATCAAGGGTCGTGGGACTCCAACTGACTACTCCTGATTTTTTACCCTTTATAAGGATGTTCCGCCAAAACACGACTTCCAATGGGTTCCAATCCATCTCTATAACATCTTCATATTCATCATCACACGGTGAGGGGTTTCAGAGAAGATGATAATCTGAGTGGGAGGGTTACAGTTTTAAAACACACCATCCATCCTTATATTGTACCATCATCCTTTATTTTTCTGATTCCCAAATCTTTTATTTATAACAGCAGTTAATATGTGGAATTACCCACCCCTATTTATTGAATGTTAATTAATTTATTTACCGAATATTAAAAAGATACTAAAACTACCCAATTTATTATCTATTTTTATTATTGTTCATATTAAATTTATAAATTAAATCTAAATACTAATCTAATTAAATTAAGTATTATTAACTGAATAACAATTTTTTAAATGTTAATAAAATAGTAAAATTTATTTTCTTTCAATGATATAAATTACGTTTTCATTTATAAATAAATTGTAAAATTAAAAATAATAGATGTCTCTTTAATTAAGCCGGTTTCGGTAGTTAAAAGTGTGTTTCTAAATATAAAAGAATATATTTAAAATTAGTGTTTGAAAAAATAAATGGGTTGTAAATGGATTTGGGTTTGAAAAAATAAAACAAGTTAGGATTAGATTAACCCAAATTTCATGAATACGTGACGGATAGACATCCCTAATGTTGGGTGATTTTTAATGAACATTTTAACCATAATTAACAAAGTAGAAGATTTTAATAATTTTGATGAATTTTAATTTAATAATTTAGAATTGATTTTTAGAATATTTGACTCGCATCTAATTTTTAATGTTGGTTTTAATTCAAAAATCTAACATTGACTCATATCAACCTTTATACAACATTTAGTATATATATATATATGCAATATTTTTATTTTTTATCTAACCATTCATAAATGGAAACATATTTTTGTAGAGATTACCCCCAAGGGGTGGGAAAAGAGGTGGTCAACAGAACTACTATTTGGAAACCGAATAAAGAAGTTCCAAAGGGTTATACTAAAATGAGTATTGGTTAGTAAAAATTTTATTTGGATAACTTAATTTTTTTTTCATGATTATTCATTATAATAACCAAAAACTGATAAAATAACTGAATTTATACTTTTTTTGTTTCTTTATTAATTTATTATTTTAAATAACATATAACACATATTATAACATAAAAATACAATTTTTTATAAATATATATTTGTTTTCAAATAATTTCTTTTTTTATAAAATTTAAGGATTTATATATATTTTTGAGTTTTTGTTCTACACAATTAGGGAAGATATTTTTTTTAATATTTAATGTTTTTTAGTAGGCTTCCTCCGACGATCAACCTTTGTACAAAGGTTTGTCCACCCAATAAAAACAATGTTTATCTTAGTTTCAGTTCATAAAAAAATAAAAAAAAATTAAAATTTATTTATATATAATTCATATATGAAAATTTATATTGTTAGTTACTATATATATTAATGATATTATAAGTCATTCTACTAATTTTATTATTATTTATTATATTGAAAATATTAAATTAATTATAAAATAAAATTTTATATGTTTATTAATAATTTTTTTATAAATTCTTAATTAAAATGGTAATTAACTATATTTGTAAATTATATTAACAATTACTAAATATATTAATGATATTATTAGTTAATAATTTTCCTAATTATTTAACTAATTGTTAATAATTATATCAGTAAACTAAAATTCCCCTTTTATATTGAATACACAATCATTGAGTCATATCAATCACATCATTTGTCCAATTGACCTGTAGTCAATTCTTACACATCAAAAATGAGTTATGTATCCACTACTAGAATATCATCGTTTAGCGGTGGTTATTTTTTTTTGTTGCAGTTTAAACTGCTGAAAAAGTTGATGTCAGATTCCTACATGCGGGAGATCCTCCAATTCACTACCACGAATCGAAGTAAGGGATGTGTTAGGTTTTATCAGTGCTAATAAGAAAGCACTAATAGGGGGTTTTATCACCTCTAGCTAAAAGTGATTATAATTCTTCCCATTATAAGTGCTAATGAAAGGGTGATAAAGGTGTACCCTTTATCAGCACATTCTTTATCACTGATAAAGGGATACATTTTTTTAAAAAAAATCCTAAATCCCTAGATATCAACCAAAGACAAAGTATATAATTCTGGAGGAAAATATGAAAACCATCAATTAGACCCCCAATGATTCCCAAAAGTAGCCTAAAATGAACTTTTTGATTTCACTCTCTCCAAGAAAAGGGAAAACAACCAGAAGAGAACAAAGGAACCAAATATCTGATGATGTTGATAATGGAACCATATGCTTGGATGCCACCATTATCCTCATTCAGTGCTTTGATAATAACATGACAATCAGATTTGACCATAACATCCTTCCAGACAAGAGACAAGATGGGTTTCATACACATCCAAATTACCATGGCCTCTGTCACATGAGAAGACTATCCCGCAATGTCCAAGGAATGATGAGCAGCAATGAGAGAGACAAATTGATCCCAAAGAATTGTCAAAAGGCCAACAAAACCATCCCTAAGGGTCGTTACTTCAGTATTATGTTTGAGAACTCCCAAGGGGGGGGGAGAGCCATCTGACAGGAAGGGAATGAACAAGTTAAGATGGATGAGCCTCCATAATATCCAACCACTGTGAGCCACAGTTTTGAATCATTGATGGCCAGACCCTTTCATCTTTAATAATGATCTTGAAAATGAAAACATTTTGGAGAAACCATATAATCCAAAATCAATTCTACTATTAGCGCTGATAAATTTTTTAATAAAAAATATTATATATTTATAGAAAATTATTATATTTATATTAAAAAAATTAATTTATATAAATTAAATAAGAAACACATGTTGATAATTAATATATTTTTTTATTACTAAAAAACATATATAATGTTTTAAAAAGTATTTATAAGTTATAATTAAATAAATATATGATTAAATAATTAAAGATTATAATTAATTTTTAAATAATAAATATATTTATTATTTTTATTATTTTTATAAATATATGTAAATACTTTTTAAATATATATATTTATAATTATAAATATAATGAAATAAATATATATTAAAATAAATATGTGTTTCCAATGATGTTGTTCCATAAATATTTTAAATCGTGAGTATAATTGACATACAAATATGTTATGAATTCATCACGATTGTTCATTTATACATTAAAAATTGTTAAAACTCACAATAATAGAGTTTTGACATCAGTTAGTGTATAACCGATGTTAAAACAATGTCAGTGAGAGTTTTAATGTCAGTTACGAAATAAGAAATGTCAAAATGTGGGATTCAACATTAGTTATCAAATAATTGTTCATCCCCCTCCTATCAGATGGGTCCACCCCCCTCAGGGTATTTTCAACCATAATACTGATGCGGTGAATCCTAGTGACGACTCTGTTTACCTTATGGAAATTCTTTAGGACCATGTAGTCTCTATCATTTTGGCTCGTCGTTCCTCAGAAATTTCATGTTGTTCTTTTCCCATAGCAGTGGGAATGGATATCTGGAAAGGTATGCAATTCATTTCATCTCTCGGCTGGAAGGATATTGTGGTCAAATCTGATTGTCAAGTTATTATCGACGTTCTGAAGGAGGATGAAGGTGGCCACAAATATTTTGGGTCTATTATCAATATCACCAAATCATTGGTACTGTTATTCTATTCTTGTTGATCTTAATTTTTTTGGAGAGGACAATCGTACGACTCATTTTATAGAAACTTTTGGGAGTTTTGATGGTCACATTATGGTGCAGTTGATTCATAAAAATCCCAACTATCTCGTGGATCATTTTCCTACAATATCAAAATAATCAAAATTCGTTTTCTCATTTTTGAGTAGGTCAATTTTACATTTTTCTAAAATTAATGTATAGTTTAAATAAAAAAGATGCAGTTGTAGTCGTACCTGTCACACTATGCCTCATATTGATGTGAAAAAGAATCACTGGCATCCCAAAGGACTAATGTATTTTTAACCAAATGTATCAAAAAAATCCGAATGTGTATGCTCATTTTTTAGTATGTCACTTGTTCTTTTTTACTAAAATTAACGTCACTTGTAAATATAAAGATGGACATTGAGTCATACAGGTCACATCGTGCGTCAGGTTGAGGTAAGACTAATTTCTACACATCCTAAATTCCATATGGATAGTTGTACTAATGTATTAAAACTATCCAAAAAAAATTCTTGTTTCATAGTATGTCACTTGTATTTTTTAGAAAAAAATCATTATAAACTAGAAACACACACTTTGACTAATACCGGTCACATAGAGTATCAGTTTGACATGAGAACAATTCCTACACATAAAAAATGATTTATGAATTGATTTATTAAATTATTAAGACAATATGAGTGTGTTTTCTTGGTTTTTAGTGAGTGATGTATTTTGAAGTAAAATGTTGATTTTAAGCTGATAACAGTCACTTTGAGTAATACTGGTCACACTATTTTTTGGATTGAGGTGTAGATGATTCATACATATCTTAAATGACTTATAGATCATTATAATAAAGTATAAACACAATTTTAATTCATTTTTTGGTATTGAGTTTAGAGTTCTATATTGTACTAAAATTATGATCAATTTTAAATAAAAAGACACACATGGAATCTTACTGATCATGCCGTATGTCAGCATGATGTGTTGTTGATTCCAACATGTCCCAATGTATTAAAAGATTCCTAAAATCCAGGGAATCCTCCAGTAATATAAAAAATTTCGTTGGTGATTAATACTAAAAATCAATAAATTAAACATAATTATGAAACCATCCATTAATTCTATAGAAGTCACATCTTCACACCATTGGTGTATATTCTATGATCAAGTATGAAGACTGTTTGTTTCTATGAAAATTTATATCATTTTATAAATTATAATTTTTTTAAAGTCATAATAGTACTAGAAAAATATAAATACAGAAAGGATTAATAAATATTTTAAATAATTTAGTAATTAACTTTGAAAATAACTATTAAGGGATGTGTGTTTTATTGATGGAATATGATCTCTCTTATAAATTTACAAACATAATAACAATAATAATTTCCATATGATTATTTTAGACACTATAGAAACATTAATGAAAATATGTAATATTTTTATATTTTTTTGGATATTTAAATCTTATTATATATACCTTGATACTTATCCAGTTGTAGAACTTGTTTGGGTCCTTGTGTGCAATGCTTGTTCTCATGACATGATTTAAACGATATTTACACACCTCCCTATAATAACAAAATCCTAATTAAAACATAATATAATTATATAACTTGATGCTTAGTTATAAAATGTTGGCTGTACTGTATTAAAAATTAAAAAACGTTATCATGTGTGGAAAGTATGATGGTAATCTATGTAGTGAATACCAGAAATAAATATTTAGTGCATCCAAATTGATAGTAATGAGAATACATGGTTTCTTAAAAAAGGAATAAGTAATTAAGGAAATGAATAATATTTTAAATATGATTAAATTTCAGTTTTTTATCCTGAAATCATTTTTATTAAGCAAATTATTTCATCCCCATGTTTTCATTCAAATGGTTTTCCAATGTTTTCCACTCATTCAACTATTTTTTTGATTTTATTTTTGTTTTGACTGTAGAGGTGATGTGAGGACTAAAGAGTCCAATTTTCTATGAGAAAATCCATTGAATTGGTATTGATATATATGAATTAAAAAATATGAAAAGTATTTAGTCAAAATCAACTATGTAGGTACTACCACATAGTAACATTAAAGCCGCATAAACCATTAATGTTAGTAAATGTGGATATTCAATGGGCAGGGTAAATGTTCTTTTAGAAGATCTTTTCAATCAGTTGGTTGATCCTTTAGATGGTTTAATTCAACCTTTATTTTCACCCTCACCCCTTTGTCTAATTTTAATAGCATTCTTCGGTTTAGATCTTTTTTCATTAATTATTAAAGGTTTGTCATAAAAAATAAATAGGAAATGAATACCTCCTTGTAGGCATATTTATTTTATAATATTTAATTTCCATGTGATGAATGTTACAATATTTGGTCAACCTTATGAATATCTTCCACATCAATTGGAATAGGTTGATCAGCCCTCAGATCATGGGCTATGCTAATAGACACTCTCAAAAGTCCTATTGGACGTGGTATATTGTTTAGAACATCATTTTAGATATTGAACACTGTATCCCTCACAACAAGGAGATGAGTGGGTGTTGATAGATATAGATCATAGTCATTATCATCCTATATAATATCAGTACTAGAAAGGTATTAGTGTCTATCTGATTCACATTTTACAGAAACAATTATTAGAACATTGATTACCTTGTCCAAGACATCTTTTCTAGGGGAATGAATCACCTCAATGCTAGTGGGTCTGGGGAGGGATATTCAGGAAATGGTTGTTCTTGAGTTCCTTTTTCTCCTTTCTTATACATATGAATGTTTCTAGTAACTCACTCTGATATTGAAATTTTTATTAAAGTGTATATAGTCATTCTTACATCTATTTCATTTCTTTGTCTTTATCCTCCACCTGTTTTTTTATAAAAACATGTCTTTTGTTGTCACCCCAAAACCTGCACCCATGATGTGACCATAATGTTATGTCTGCTTCAAGGCCACTAATAGTGTGATGACCCAGATACTCAGGGTCATTTCTTTTGTCAAAATTCATGATCCTAAAGTCTTTGCGTCTTGGCGTGAGGCAGAGCGGCGCGACCGAACGGCGAGACCGAGCGGTCTTGACCGATCGGTGTGACCGGTCGGCGAGACTGATCAGTGAGACTGGTCGGCGAGACTGAACTGCGCGACTGATCGACGAGACTGAACGACGCGATCGATCGGCGAGACCAAATAGCGCATCCGATCGACGTGCCCAACAGGATGATCGGTGAGACCGATCAGTGTCACCCATCCTTGTCGGGGGTTTTCCAGTGATGCCTCCCTTTTGCGTAAATTGGGTTTTGAACCCTATTTTGACAACATTATGCATGTTGTAAAGCCCAGTAACACCCATAAATGTCATTTAATTAAATATTTAAAGATTTAACCTGGTGTATGCGTCGGTTTAAACCGTCTGACCTTTTAATGACGTGTTGGGTGTCTTAGCCATGTAGTCAACCCACGAGGCCGCGCCTTATGCAGTTTCAGGTTCTTTTTATCCATATCTTAACGGCATGGGGCATGCTGTATGTCACCCTTTATAACCTAAGGGTACTCCCTGGGTTTCTTTTCTCGATCACCCTCTACTAGGAGTACCCTTCATTCAGACGATCCATAATTCATTCAGACAAGCCAAATCACTATCTGTGGAGTTCAACGACTAGGCATAGTGTCGATCGTTGATCAACAAGTATGGAATTTAACATTCGTCTCCCCTTAGTGTGTATCTTGCGGGATGGGAATGCTTTTGTTTCTGTAGAATTGGAAGAACCAAACCTAAATAATGATAATGAAAGAATTCTATAAAGAACGAAGGGGGGGGGGGCTGTGATTGATGATGCTATATTGTTTTATGATATTATTTTATGAATTGTGGGGGCATATGCCTACTGAAAATCATAGTCGCCGGTGGTCTTCCTCTGTGCACTAATAAATCCCTTACCTCTTGTGAGGTTTAAACAGATTGTATTGTGGTTGTGAACCCTTGTTGTGTAAAGGAATTTGGTTAATTACGTACATCTAGCTAAATAAATTGGAGCCACCATGATCAACCCTTTTCAGTGATAACCCTGGTTTATGTATGATGGAATTAAAATCATGGAGTTTGTTAAATCTTTAAAATATGGAAATACTGGCACATTCATGCCTTGTGTTGGTGGTGGTGGTTTGGTTGTTTTCATTCACGGGTCAACTGCTGGGTGATGTGGGTGGGGATGGGATCCCCTATTATTACGGATTCAGTTGTTATGAATTTAATGTCAAGTGGTTACCTTGTTTAGATAACGAATTGGTGAGGGATCCTCTACATTGAGAATCCTTTTTGGCTCCAAGATATTGTACATGGGGTTGTATTGTGGGGTTTTTATTATTGTTGTGACTTTACAAGAGAACAGTGTGTGGATGTTGTAGTTGATGCTTGACTATTTCCTTTCCCTTGACATGTTCTTATGATTACTAGTTGCCCATGTAGGTGAAGAAACATATTTAAACATCATTACTGAACATGAAAACAAGGATGGGACAAATGGGTTTTGGTTTGGTGTAATTTGTGACCTGGTCATGGTACTGATTTGTTCTTTAGGAAGGCTGAAGAAAAACTTAAACTTGGGAGAGTTCTTGTTAACTATATATATACTTTTAGTTTTTTTGTTTCTTATTCGCGCCCCACACAAGTTGAGAACTTATTGTCGAACACACCCATTTCATTGGGGAAGGTATTTTTCTTAACACTTCTATTAATGGCTGGTTATTATCTCCTTTTTTCTCCCTTTCCCGGATAGCCCAAGTATCTTCGGGCAGGTTCTGATGGCCTGAAGTCCATTATTATCCCATGAATCTTTGGGCAGGGTAGTGTGGTGGTTCGCCCAGGTGTGTGCGGGCAGGTGGTTTTGCGAAGTGTCTTTGGGATGAGGTTCAGGTGTCTTCGGTCATGGAAGTATATCTTCTATCCAAGGTTTCTTCAGGCGTGGTGGTTGTTGTTATGGCCTAGGTGTTTGCAGGCATGGTTACGTGTCACAATTGTGGCCCAGGTGTGTGAGGGCGGGGTTTGGCAGTGAGATTACGGTGAGGTTGTGGCCCAAGTGTGTGTGGGTGGAGTATGGCAGTGGGACTGCGGTGAGAATGGCGGGATTGGTTTGATGTGTAGGATGTATTAAATAACTAGTGGGAAAGTGGAGCGGGGTACCCAAACATCAATGTTCTATTACTATACATTACTTGACATTCATTATTTGGGGAGTATTTCTTGGTGAGGCTTGGGTGGATGGTTTACCTTGGTAGGTGTTTATATTACTCTTTTTCTCACGGGACTTTAGTACGTTCCCCCACATGTGCACAAGAGTCTTTCGTTTTTCCCTACTGAGTATAATTTTATGCCCACCCTCCGTATATAAAACTGCTTTCAGGTTTCCAGGAGGACTTTGGGGATCACACGGGACCATACTAGCTCGGACCTTTGGTGAAGTTGCAGTTACTGTTTTTTGTTCTTTGGTACCTTACCTTTGTTGTCACTTTTTCCTGTGGGGTATTTACTTTTAGAACATGCATATGGGAATGTTTGTTTTGGATTTTCATGCACTTCCTGTTTTAGGGTTGTGAGATATACTATCTTATCTCCTTATCCTATTAAAATAAAAAGTGTAATGCCTTCCATTTAGTGTGTGATTCTATACCCTTGGTGATATTTTCCAATCCGAGAAAAATTGAAGGTGGGTTTCGGGGGTCATTATCTCTCCATCACCTTAAAGAAAGAAGGGCCTAACAATATGCTGACCCTTCCCTTCTTTTGGTGAAGGTGGGTCGTGACCGAATGGTATCATAGGGGGTGAGGTTGAGGGATAGGATGGGGTATGGAGTTAGGCACAGTGAGGATTGCATGGGATGGTAGGGAAATAGCGTTGGGTGACCTTGGTGCGTGAATTAGGCCAGGGAAGACCGGCTAGGAGACTAGATTTTTGGGCCCCCCGTGATTCGATGCAAGGACTCTGGACCTACCGAACGACCAAGTGAGGCCACACTTATTGTAGGGTAAAGACCCCAGGAATGTTACATACATCATAATGACTTGTGTTCTCGTGTTTCATTGGTGTTTGAGGAATTAAAATGAATAATAATTTTATGAAATTTTTTTAAGATCAATTTGTTGCACTACTTGGGATTCAGAATTCCTCGTTTACCTTGCAGTTTATGGAAGTTGGGAGATGACCACATGTGGTATAGGCGATCGAGGCCACATAGAGTACCTTGGTTGATCGGCAAAGATCTGATCGAGAGGAGGAGGACGACCAGTGGCAGAAGACACTTTGGGCCTTCCAGCGACAGACCCTCGAGAAGTTTAAGGGAAACACCTTTGACATGAAGACGAAGAGCTGGCTAGTGGAGCTGGTGATGGCCTTCGGCCTCATCCGAGATCCGACTGAGTACTGGGTTCCTCTGGACAACTTCCAGATATTGGGAGCAACACGTCAGTGGTGGAAACTTTACCTGGGGGAGAGGAGAGAGTCTGAGGTGGCACGGGCTGATTTCGAGAGGGAGTTCAGGGCAGAATTCCTCTATTCGACGATGAAGGAGGAGAAGAGGCATGAGATACTCTCCCTCCAGAAGTGGAGTATGTCAGTAAGGGAGCTGGGAATCCTGTTCAAGGTCCTCTTATGTTTTTCTCCAGACCACATTCCCGACGAGGAGTCTTAGGCAAGGCTTTTAGAGGAGGCGCTCTGACCCTCCCCCCAGTATGTTGTTACCCCCTTTACCCTGCCGACGTACTTGGAGGTCCAGAAGAATAATGAAGTAGTGGAGACGATGCATGCTCTAGGTGGTGTGTCACAAGAGGGGATCTATCTAGGACCATTTATATGGAAGGATTTCAGCACCAGGCCCCCAGTGTCAGGACCCTCTAGGTTCCGACCAGCAGGGAGCAGGCCGTAGCAGTTTCAGTTCTGGTCCCTTGGTCCTCACACTTTTCCTTCGAGGACCGGACCACAGTGCTTTGTCTATGGGAGCCATGGACATCTCCAGAGTCTGTTCCCGGAACGGGTATAGTACAACGGTGGCGGACTTCCCCAACACCCATCATAGCATAAGTTTCAATCCAGGGCTTTCCAGCAGCAGCAGCAGGGACAGCGAGCTCCCGCTCCTCCGAGGGTAGACGTAGAAGGAGGAGGCCGACCTCAGGGCACTACTTAGGGACCTCGACAGGGGAGTGTTCGGGGAGGTGGCCAATAGCCGAGGGGATGAGGAGCTGGGAGTGGGCAGTTGCGTGCCGTAGTGGCAGCAGTTCCAGCATGACCGAAGGTTGTTCGAGGTATGATCAGTTTGTTTAGCATCCTTGCTTCCGCCTTGTTCTATACCGGAGCATCGCACTCCTTTGTTGCACCAAGTCTATCCCGTGCTTTGGGTCTTTATGCCGAGAGACTTACAGTTCCCCTGGTGCAAAACACACCAGTCGGAGGTCAAACCGTCTTGTTATATGTTTTTCGAGGATGCAGACTGACGACAGGGCCACATCAATCGGTCATGGATCATCTTTTGCTATAGATACAGCCATACGATGACATTCTAGGCATCGAATAGCTGTTCTATGTGTCTTCCATCATCGACTGCTTCCAAGGAATGGTTGTTTTCTCATACTAGGGTAGCCGACATGTTACATTCACCAGCATGTGTGGTGGCCAGAAGGGCATTGGACGAGAGGAACCCCTCCTCTCCTTGTTAGCTGAGCTGTTAGTGGAGTCAGTGGATGCTGAGATGGTGGAGGTACCAGGGATTGTCAGTGAGTTTATGGACGTATTCCGGGGGGAGGTGACGACTAAACCCCCTGGACATGATATCGAGTTTGGGATAGATTTTCAGCCGGTTTCTCATCCTATTTCGATGGCTCCCTACCGGATGGAACCTTCAGTGCTACGAGAGTTGCGGATTCAGATTGACGATCTGATGAAGAGAGGTTACGTTCGACCAAGCGCGTCACCGTGGGGTGATCCAGTCTTGTTTTCCATGACGTAAGATGGTGGTATCAGGTTGTGTATAGGCTTCAGGTGGCTAAATTAGGTAACGGTCACGAATCGCTACTCTCTCCCAAGGATAGATGAACTTTTCAAGCAGCTAAAAGGGGAAGGGTGGTTCTCAATGATCGAACTGCGTTCTGGTTATCACCAATTGAGTGTAAAAGAGAGTGAAATCTCAATGATGGCATTCAGGGGCTGATATAGACACTTCGAGTTCATAGTCATGCATTTCAGTGTTACCAACGCCCAAACTGTGTTCATGGGGCTTATGAGCACCATAATCAGGGAGTACCTGGATCAGTTCATAGTTGTGTTCATCGACGATATCCTAATCTATTCAAGATCAGAGGAGGATCACGCGGAGCACCTGATGATGGTTTTTGAGGTCCTCCTATAGCACGAGCTTTATGGTAAGTTGTCAAAATGCATGTTTGGGATGCGAGAAGTTCACTTCCTCCAGCATGTGGTGTCCGAGCGGGGGGTAGCGGTGGACACATCAATGGTCGAGGCAGTTGTTTCTTGGGCAGAACCCAAGAATGTTGCAGAGGTCTGTAGTTTCCTCAGGCTGGCGGGTTACTATCAGAGGTTCGTACCCAACATCTCCAAAGTTGTATCCCCTTTGACAGCCTTGACCAAGAAAGACCAGGTTTTTGTGTGGAGTGAGCAGTTCAAGGTAGCCATTAGCTATATGAAGGAGAAGTTGGTTAGTGCCCCAGTGCTGATATTACCAGAAGAAGGGAAGGTGTATGAGGTGTTCTGTGATGCTTCAGGACAAGTAATGGGATGTGTGTTGATGCAGCGACAAGTGGTGATCTCCTATGGGTCTCGGAAGCTACACCCTAATGAGTATAATAATGTCACCCACGACCTGGTGCTTGCTGCGGTCGTTTTTGCACTGATGTAATGGGGGCACTACCTCATCGGTGAATGCTTTGTGGTCTTCACAGATCACAAAATCTTGAGGTATATCATCTCCCAGTGGGACCTAAACATGCGGCAGTGAAGGTGTATGGAGTTCCTCTAGGATTATGACTTCGAGGTCTCCTACACATTAGGGAAGGGTAATGTAGTGGCCGATGCCTTGAGCAGAAGATCACAGAAGGATGAGGTCCGAGAGTCGGTAGAAACCTAGATGGAAATGTAGGAGTTGGCTGCCTTACACCTGGATGCGAGGATGGATAGCGGTAGAGGTTGAATGTATCAGACGGTAGTGTAGTCGTATCTGTTTCAGCAGCTGGAGGAGTCTCAATGGGGAGACCTAGAGTGTGAAATGATGCATGATCGAGTTGACCAGAGCAATACACTAGATGGATGGACGGAGGATGGGCAAAACTGAATGCTTTTCCAAGGGATGATGATTGTTCCAGAGGAAATGCGCGACCATGTTCTCAGTGAGTTCCACAACTCAACCCTAGAGGTACACTCAGGAGTTTCCAAGATGTACCAGGGACTAAAGAGACAGTTTTGGTGGCTTGGAGTGAAGCGAGCAGTGGCCGAGTGTGTGGCTAAGTGCCTAGTGTGTCAGTAGGTAAAGGATGAACACCGTGTTCTAGGTGTTTTGTTACAACCTTTATATGTTCACGAGTGGAAGTGGGATGACATATTGAAGGCTTTCGTCACTAGACTACCCAAGGTCCAAGGGGGATACGACCCAATCTGGGTGGTAGTGGACTGACTGACGAAATCGGCTCAGTTTTTGGCGATTAAGGAGTCGAGTGCAGTGGACTCTCTAGCACGAAAATATATGGACAAGGTAGTGCGGTTTCATAGAGTCCAGAGTTCCATAGTATCGGACATGGATGCACCTTTAACTTCATGAGTCTGGAGGGGTTTGCATCATGCTTTTGGCACCCAGCTATGACTTAGCACTGCTTTCCACCCCCAGACAGATGGGCATACATAGCACACCATCCGGACCTTGAAAGATATGTTGCAGGCATGTGTTATGGACTCAAGAGGATCGTGGATGTGATAATTTCCTCTAGTATAGTTTGCCTATAATAATAGTTATAACTCTACCATTGGTATGGCCCTGTTTGAAGCCTTGTACGGGAGACCATTCCTCTCACCAATGTGTTGGACCGAAGTAGGAGAGGTAGGAATCCTTGGCCTGGAGGTGGTGCCGAGTACGATAGAAAAGGTTCAGCTCATACGAAAAAGGATGAAGGCTTCCCCGAAACGGCAGAATACATATGCTGAAAATAGGAGAAGGCCCTTGGAGTTTGAGGTTGGAGACCACATCTTCTTGAAGGTCTCCCCTCGGTGTGGAAAACTGATGTTTGACAAGGGGATTAATTTTTCTCCTAGGTTCATCAGAACCTTCAAAGTGTTCTGGAGGGTCGGCGAGGTGGCTTATCAGCTAGTGTTTCCACCATCGCTACTGAGGATACACGATGAATTCCACGTGTCCCAGCTCCATTGGTATCTGCACAGTGTTTCACACGTCCTCGATTGGGGAGAGCTTGACATCAGGGACGACGTGACGTTTGTGGAGAGACCAGTGATGATCAAGGATCGCAGGGAGAAGTTGCTTCATTGGTGAACTATCCCCTTGGTTCATGTTTTATGGAGACATGGTGGGATTGAGGAGATTACGTAAGAGAGGGATGCACAGATGTGTGCCCAGTACCCAGAGTTGTTTAGTGCTTGTAATGTTTGGTTTATACCTATTTTGATAGAATGTTTTACTTTGTTGTCTATGAAATACTGGTTTTCTTTCCTTTGGATGTGTGTGAAGAGTACTGGCTACATGTATGGGTGGACCCGACCCCTAATCAAGACGCATTAAGGTGGAAGTGATTAAACTCGTGCGGGCGAGTCAGTGCCACCCAAAGAAGATAGTAAATTGATACGGGTTAGGAGACTCCACAACCCATATGGTAGGGTAGTTTGACATGGTATATTTCTTGGTTCTTGTTTGGGAGGTTTTCATAGTTAACAATGAGGTTCATTCTTGAGAGGTATCTTTAGAGGTGGTTGTTCGGACCTGCTCTTTCCTTCTGGGTTGTTTAAATTCTCGAGGGAGAGAATAGTTTGAGAGGTATCTGATGTGATGACCCAGAATATGAGGGTCCTTTACTTTTCCAAAAACTCATATCCTAAAGGGGGAGCATCTCTCCATTAGGACGATCGGCATGACCGATCGGGGAGACCGAACAGCGCGACCGATCGTCGAGACCGATCGGTGCAACCGCTCAGCACAACCGGCCGGCGAGAGCAATCGGCGCAACCGTTCGGCGAGACCAAGCGGCGTGATAGATCGGGGAGACCGAACGGCGAGACCAAGCAGCGCGACCGATCGGTGAAAAAGACTGATCGTTGAGGCCGATCAGTGTCACATAGCCTTGTCGGGGTTTTCTAGTGACATTTCCCTTTTGCGCAAATTGAGTTATAAACCCTATTCTGACCCATTTATGCTTGTTTGAAAGCACAGTAATGCCCATAAATGTTGTTTAATTAAATATTTAATGAATTAACATGGTGTGTGCATCAGTTTAAATCGTCTGACCCTTTAATGACGTGTGGGGCGTCTCAACCGCATAGTCAACCCATGACCCCATGCCTTATGCAGTTTCAGGTTATTTTTATCCATATCATAAAGGCCCGGGGCATTCTGTATCTCACCATTTATAACCTAAGTGTTCTCCCTAGGTTTATTTTCTCGATCACCCTGTGCTGGGAGTACCCTTCATTCAGAAAAGACTCATTTCGTTCAGATGATCCGCATCACAATCCCAAGAGTTCCACGCCCAGGATTAGCGTTGATCATTAATCAACAAGTAGGGAATTTCACATTCATCTCTCCTTTGTGTGTATCTTGCGGGGTGGGTATGCTTTTGTTTTTGTAGAATTTGATGAACCAAAAATAAATAAAGATATTAAATAGATTCTATAAATAATGAAGGGGGGGTTGTTATCGATGCTGCTGCTTTATTTTATGATCTTCATTTCTGAATTGTGCGGGCTTATGCCTATTGAAAATCAAGGCCGTTGGTGGTCTTTCTCTGTGCACTAATGAATCCCTTACCTCTAGTGGTGTTTAAACTGATTTTATTGTGGTTGTGAACCCTTGATGTGTAAAGGAATTGGGTTAATTAGTACATCTAGCTAAATAAATTGGAGGCACCAAGATCACCCCTCTTCTGTGATAAACGCGGTTAATGAATGACGTAATTGAAATAATGGAGTGTGTTAAATCTTTTAAATCTGAAAATACTGGCACGAGCCTGCCTTGTGTTGGTGGTGGTGGTTTGGTTGTTTTCATTCACGGGCCGATTGCTGGGTGATGTGGGTGCGGATGGGATCCCCTGTTGTTACAGATTTCGTGGTTATGAATTTAAGGCTGGGTGTTTATCTTGTTTATATGACGAATTGGGGAGGGATCCTTTATTGTTGAGAAACCTTTTGGATCTTGGATATTGGACATGGGGGTGTATCTTGGGGTTTTCTTTGTTGTTGTGACATTACAAGTGAACCGGGTGTGGATGTTGTAGTTGATGCTTGACTTTTTTCTTTCCCTTGACTTGTGCTTATGATTAATAGTTGCCCAAGTAGGTGCAGAAACGTATTTAAACATCATTACTGAACATGAAAACAAGTATGGGACAAATGGGTTTTTGGTCTGGTGTAATTTGTGACTTGGTCATGGTATTGATTTGTTCTTTAGGAAGGATGATGAAAAACCTAAACAAGGGAGAGTGCTAGTTACCTATATATATACTTGTAGTTTTTGTGGTTCTTATTCGCGCCCCACCCATGTTGATAACTTAGTTCCGAACACATCCATTAAATGGGGGAGTTTGTTTTTTCAAACACTTCTATTAGTGGCTGGTTATTAGCTCCTTTCTGCTCATATTCCCTGATAGCCCAAGTATCTTCAAAAAACGCTGTGATGGCCTGATGACCATTATTATCCCATGAATCCTCGGGCAGGGTAGTGCGGTGGTTGGCCCAGGTGTTTGCGGATAGGTGCTTTTCCCAAGTACCATCAGGATGAGGCCCATGTGTCTTCGGGCATGGCAGTGAATCTTCTATCCCAGGGGTCTTTGGTCTTGGTGGTGGTTGTTCTGGCCTAGGTGATTGCAGACATTGTTATGTGTGACAGTTGTGGACCGGGTGTGTGTGGGCGGGGTTTGCAAGTGGTACTGCAGTGAGGATGTGGCCCAGGTTTGTTCGGGTGGGGTATGGCAGTGGTACTGCGGTGAGAATGGAGGGATTGGTTCTATGCATTATATGTCTTCAATAACTAGTGGAAAATTAGCGCGAGGTACCCAAACATCAATTTGCTATTACTATACATTACTTGACTTGCGTTAATTGGGGATTGTGCCTCGGTGAGGTTTGGGTGGATGGTTTACCTTGTTAGGTGTTTAGATTACTCTTTTTCTCATAGGACATTATTATGTTCCCCCACTTATGCACGAGTATTTGTTTTTTCTCTACTGAGTATACTTGTATGCTCACCCTACATATATAAAATTGTTTTCAGGTTTCCAAGAGGACTTCGGGGATCGTGCGTGACCATACTAGCTCGATCCTTTGGGGCAGTTGCAGTTTCTGTTTTTATTTCTTTGGTACCTTAACATTGTAGTCACTTTGTAATTTGGGGTATTTACTACTGGAACATGCATATGGGAATGGTTGTTTTGGCTTTTCATGCACTTCCAGTTTTGGTGTTGTGAGACTTACTATCTTATCTCCCGATCCTATTAAAAGAAAAAGGGTAATACCTTCCATTTAGTGTGTGATTCTATACCCTTGATGCAAGTCGCCAAACCGTGTCCTATTGAAGGCAGGTTTAGGGGGTCATTATCTCTAATTCAACTTAATGAAGGAAGGGGCTGGCAATCTGCTGACCCTTCCAGCCTTTTGGTGAAGGCGGGTCATGACAAATAGTAGGTATTCATTTGATACAGGTGTTGATTATTCATGTGACTAAGATGGATATAAAATATAGGAAATTATGTAATAATTGTTAATTAATTTTTATTTAAAGAATTTTTTTATTATTTCATAATTACACATTTTCCCACCCTTTTTGTGTATTTTCATATATTAGTTTCCCATCTTTATTTACACATTCCTCTTCACACAACACATGGTGTATATGGAAGTGGATTTAGATTTGGATTCATCAATCTGCATATAAATAGAGGAACATAATTATTTTGTCGTTTCATGTCATATAAAAGTGTTACGATAGATTTAAAATACATAATTTTTTTCATGTGAAGCGTACCCCATCCTTGCTTTACGATAGGGGTATGTTGCTTTTGCTTCACCTCGATTATTTTCAAAACTCAGTTTCTATTTCATAAAAAACAAATTTTCACTCAAAGTGATGAATATATGTATTTTCAAACAACATATTACTAGCCATAATATATATGAATAGACACATCAATATGACTTCTAGTAAACAAATCTCATGTTTGTTCGGTTATCATGTGTGCATACATAAGCAGTGGGTGTGGGGTTATTTTCCTGTCGGCTTCTTTTAGATGATGAATCAATAGAATTGTGTGAAATCCTCTATGAATCCATCTATAAATAATCAATACATATTTATTATGGGATTCATATACTATAAATGAAATCTTCAAGGGATTGTTAAGAATTATTCATTGTTTAATTATTTTATTTTTTAGTAAAATAAAAAATTATATCATATTTTTACTATAATATCTTCACACATCAGTGTATCACTACTACAAATACAGCTTTTATAAGTGCTAAAAATGGTCTTTAACATAACTAGAAAAGTGTTGTTAAAGCTGACGAATATAAGGGGGGTCCCATTTATTAGCGCTCCAAAAAGCGATGATAAATACCTCTTTTATTAGTGCTTTTAAAAGAACTGATAAAAGAGGTATTTTATCAGTGCTAAAACAAAGTGCTGATAAAATGGTCCTTTATCAGCGCTTTCTTTTTAGCACTGAAAAAGACCCCTTTTATCAGCACTTTTTTAAAAGTTCTGATAAAAGTTCACAATTTTTTTTTAAAAAAGTCCTGCCAATTATGGTGGATTTTATAGTGCTTGATCCCCCCCTTTACAATGCTTTTCTGCACCCTCCAACACCCACTCATACCCATCCACCCTTTATCAGCGCTAGCCCTAGATTCACCCATGCACGCGCATCCCTGCCTCCACCCGGATTTGATCTAGAGACCTCCCCTCTACATGCCTGAATCCTTTACCACTCCCCTATATTGATTTGTTCTCCTATTAGTGATATATTTCTATATATATATATATTTATTAATATTTATTTTCATAGTAATATATGTTTATATATTATATATATATAGTAATATTAATATAAATATGTAGTTATATTACTATAAATATATAATTATATTGAAATATATATTTATAGTGATATTAATATATATATTTATAGTTATATTAATATATATATGTAGTTATATTAATTTATATATTGTTCAATTAATATATATGTTTACAAATATTCATATATTTTTATTTTAAATAAAATAGATATTAGTTATTATTTAAATAAATCTAATATATTTTATATTGAAATATATTTTATTATTTATATTTATAATTATGTTTTTATGTGTGAATATATAAAAAACATGTATACATATATATATATATATATTATTATAAAGAGCATCTAATTATAAAAAATGATAAAATTTCAAAGACATAATATCAATATGAATGTAATACCTTGGAATTAATTTAGTCCCCACCAAAAAAGCCAATAATATCCCCTTAAACGAGGCTGAAAATCAAAAAAATGTTAAAAAATCAGGGTCCCCCGACTAAAAACTCAGTTTTAGAGGCCTTATTTGACTTATTTGTCCTCGAAAAAACCTTGACCTAGGTCCCCCCAAATTAAACCGTTGTACTGCTCATCACATGCTTCGATTTGATATGTGGTAGAGCTGAAACTGACACCTGAATCAAAAGTTATGGCAATTTGAAGTTCGATATGCGTTTTCAACATATTTTGGATGTTTTTTAATTTTTTTAAATTTTTTACTGGTTAAATTGTTATTAAATGACTATTACTCCATAATAATTATCAAATTAATAATTAAAAATATTTTTGTAATTTTATTATATGCCATTTTCACAAAATATCTTATATATTTAGTGTAATTGTCTATTTATACTTATCTAAATTATAATTAAAATTATTTTTACAAAATATATATTATATTTATATCAATATAACTATATCTATATATTTAAATATTAATATATTTTTTAATAATTTGTTTTTGGATGTATACCTTTTATCAGTGCTCTTAAAAAAAGTACTGATAAAACCCCCCTTTATCTGCGCTTTTAAAAAATATGATGATAAAGAACCCCATTTATCAGAGGTACCAAATAAAGCACTGATAAAGGGGTACCCTTTTACAGTGCTAAAAAAGTGCCGATAAAGGGGTAATTTAATCAGAGCATTTTTTGTGCTGATAAATGTACCCTTTATCAATTCTTTTTTTATCACTGATAATGGTACCCTCTTTATCAGTGCTTTTTCATTAGTACTGATAAAGGGTGGTGCTGGCCTTGCCTAGTTTTATGGTAGTGTATTTACCGCTGGAACAACATGGTGCTACATAACTTCACTAGCTGGCTTGCATAACCAAGTGATGATTCCAATGTAACTACTAAAAATGACTTTATTCGGGTTACCATGCTGGCCCCGTTCATTCCATCCGACCTCATATTTGATGCCTTTGATTTTTTCCATCATGATTCTTTCTAACACCATAAAAATATGGTTTTCCTATTTTATTTTCATCATTGTCCATTCATCACCTTACATTTCCTTGGATTCAACATTGTCAATATGCTGTTTCTCAAGAGCATTAGCATCAGCATGTGAAGATGGTTGTTGAACCTCAACATCGGGGGCAACAAGAGATTGAAAAACCTATTATTAATTAGCATTGGGATTACCAACACATGAATAAGGTCATTGTTCCTCTATAATTAAATAAACAATAGTTTGAATGACCAAATGATCATCAGGATTGGGAGCACCAGCATATGCATAATTCATTATCTGCATAAGTGGTTTATAATTTAATTTTGATTACATCAATACAAAAACAATCATATAATAACATGAGGTAACACATTGTATATTTAAAAAAAATAACCTAATTATTGAACTCTCGTTTTTTAATGGTTAAATGTATTTGTCCCCTCTATCAACTTTTTAAGTCCCAACATTTTGGTCCCCTCTAACAAAAAAAAACACCATCTACATTAGGACCTCTATAAAATGACCGTGATGTCCTAATTAAAGTGTCACCCACAGTTGAATTTTCATCTGACCCTTCAAAGGATTTGGTCGATAACATAATAATTGACCACATTCAGTTTGTGGTATCTATAACATAAAATACTTGTACTGCCTATGATGCAATTATTAATTTTTCGTCTTTTCACCCTTCATTACTAAAATAAATATTCACTAATCCAAATGAATATATTTTAACAACATTCATGTTATCAACCCAATAGAATTGAAAAATTGGAACACTGAATGTTGTATAACACAAATCCCATATTTTTTTGTTGATTCCAATGTATGAAATATACATGGTAATTGGATTTCTGTCTTTAGTACCAGAAATATGCATCACTTCATCCACAAGTGTAACTCCACTATTTTTCACAGTATTTTCTTCATCATGTATATTTGTATAGAACGTATAACCATTAGTTACATAATAATTGTAAGATAATACATACACACTTGGTCTTCTAGATAACCATCAATTTTTTTATTGATATTGAATTAGGAATTTCATCTGAATCATTAAAAATATAGTCCCAATACCATTCTATAAATTGGTGATTATGTGTATTAGATATTCATATTTTATCCCTTGATGGATTCAAATTCCTTCGAATTTCATTGTGGGTTTCAACAGATGGGGAAACCTCCAAAAAATTATTCCAAACGTAAAGGTGTGCCTACTCATGATCTGCAATATTGTTTGTGACTACATCTCTTCCAGGAATTCCTCACCCACTACCACCTAGTGTGATGAGATTTTGGTAGACCAATGATTTCCACACCTCACATGAATTTGGTACATAATTCAATGGATTCCTCAACAATATATTGATCGGCAATACAACCCAATGGTAAACATTGATATTTTATATACCCATTAATAATATTTATGTACCATTCAATGGGGTATATCCATCTATATTGTATAGGACCACATAGTCTAATCTCTCCCACTAATTGAACCATAAAATGAAAAATTATATCAATGAATTCTAGTAGGAATAACATTTCTAAATCTCATTATATGATAATTATTTCTTTTTCCATAGTTTTCAATTTCACTAGATCTATAACATTACTGCATATAGGTTTGAGGAAGAAATAATGATTGGTTAATTTATAAAGGACATTCTTGGAAAAAATGCAACGTAAAGCTATAGAAATTATATCTCCCAGTAAAACATGACAGTCATGTGATTTTAGAACCTTTAACATTAAATCATTTATTGACACGATATTCTTCTTATACTATTAATAACCCTATAGAATCATTATTTCATTCAAGAAGATGAAACATTCATATCTCTCCTACCTAGAAATAGTGTATGTAGATAGAGGAAGAAAAGATCATTTTTCACCCTTTACTAGCACCAAATCTTCTCATATTCCAATGTGAACCATGTCCATCTGATCCTTAATTCCATACTTTTTTTCGGGTGAATTTAGTAGTGTACCGATGAAACTATCACATACATTTTTTAGCATGCATAACATCAAGAAACTATACGTCATATAGAAAATTCAATTATGATAATTAAAAAAAATGAACACCATTTCCAAATGATTTTCTTAATAAATTTAAATTTTTTTTACCAAAAGCTGTGTCCACATCTTTTACATTCATAAATAGTCGATCACATATTTTTGTAAATGGTGTTTTACGTTCTTATGACCATCCATCAAATGTTGCTGTCCCTGATAGGGACATATCCCATTAGGGTAGAAATACAAAATTTCTTAGAAACATAGTCTTCAACGAATGTTTCAACCTAATTGACGTTTTCCCTTTTTTGAAAATGAGACACACTTTAGTTCCTTTAATGATATATCCTGAAAAATTTCCATAATAAAGAAAGTCATTTATCATCTCTTAAAACATAGCTCTCAATGTGAAATCTTCATTTATGTAAGAATCATACAACATAATGCCTGAATCAACTTCACCTCAATATGACACATGTTTTGGCCAATATAACTCAAACTATCTCTTTTTATTTTAAATTGACAACAATTTATGTAAAAACAACATGTGACATACTTAGAATTGAGAAAACTTTTTTGTATTATTTTGATATTTTTGGAAAAAAATCCACAAGTCATTTTTTATGTGTTAGATGAAAATTCACCTCAATATGATGCATGGTGTGACTGGTATGACTCAAAGTGTGTCTTTTTATTTTAAAATGACATTAATTTATGTAAAAAGGAAAGTGAAATATTGAAAACTGAGAAAAAACATTCATATATTTTTGGTACATTAGTGAAATTATCCATGAGTAATTAATGACATGTAGGGAATAGCCTTACCTCAATAAGATGCATGGTGTGGCTGGTATAACTCAAAGATTCTCTTTTTATTTTAAACTGACTTGAATTTAAGTAAAAACAACAAGTGAAATTTTGAAAACCAAGAAAAAAAATTCCAATTTATTTGTTATTTTAGGAATACAATCTCTTAATTATTTCTAACATTTAGGAATCAGATGTAACTAAATACGACACACAGTGTGTCCGGTATCACTCAATGTGCCAATTTTTATTTTAATTTCACAATAATTTAAGTAAAAACATCATGTGAGATATTAATAAAAGAAAACGAATTCATATTGTTTTTATATTTTTGGAAAATTATTTATTTGTGATTTTGATGTGTAAGGATCATCCACACCTGAATACCATACATGGTGTTGCCGGTATCACTCAAGGTGTATATTTTAATTCAAAAATGACATCAATTTAAGTAAAAACAACTAGTGAAAAAATAAAAACTGAGAAAATGAATTCATATTGTCTTTATACTTTATGAAAATGATTAATGAGTCATTTTTTATTTGTATGAGTCAACCATACCTCAATATAATACATGATGTGACTGGTATGAATAAAAGTGTCTGTTATCAGTTTAAAATTGATATTTTAGTTCAAAATGTTTCACTCACTAAAAACCAAGAAAACACACTATGATTGTCTTGATAATTCAATACAGTGATTGATAATTAATTTGTGACTTGTATGAAGCAGTATCACATAAAAAAGATGCATGATTCAATTGGTAGGACTCAAAATATGTGTTTCTAGTTTGAAATGATAATTTAGTAAAAAAACACAATGGACATACTGAAAACTGAGAAAACATATTCAGATTGTATTGATACTTTAAGAAAAATATTCATTAGTAATTTGTGAAAAGTTAGAAATATTTGAACCTCAATATAATGGATGGTGTTTCTAGTTAACTCCAGATGTATAATTATTTAAAATTGACATTAATTTTAATAAAATAAAATTTGACGTAATCAAAATCAAGAAAACACATTCGAATTGTTTTTATATTTTAGGACAATGATCCATAACACATTTGTAACATGTAGGAATCAAAACCACCTCAATAGGACGCACATTATGACCCATATAACTCCAAATGATTCATTTTTATTAAATATTAACATTTTATTAATATTTTTTTCATATAAATGTGTAAGTAACTTATTTATATTATTTGTATCATAATATTTGTTTTCTTATATAATTGGAATCTTTTTGTTGGGTTGATATGATTTGTTCGAAAATTGATACCATGGGCAGACATTTTTGATAGGGGATCATTTTCTTCAAAATATGAAATATTAATGTTTTAGAAATTTTGTTTGAAAATTGTAAATGTAATTATATAATTTTTTTTGAAATGAAAATATCTATGTTTTATTATATATACCATTGGTGGACATTTTTGTATTGATGAAGTCAATTAAATTATTATTTATGTTTTTCTTCTGGGTGACCTATTAAAATTTTAGGTTTTCTTTAGGGTGTGTTGTTATATAAATAGCTCACTTCTGGTGGCTAGGGCATTTTCAGTGCTAAAAACGCACTAATAAAGGCCCCCTATAATCTATGTGATTAATATCTCCTTTTTAGCTCTGTTAAAGGCCATTTTCACACTATGAAAGTCCATGTGTTTATTAGTGTTTACCACTCATCCATATTGGTTGGTTCTCCCTTAAATGATATATCTATATATATATATTGTTATATTTATTCGTATATTAATATAGATTTATATTAATATATATATATTCATTCATTCAAACAAAGTAGGATAATTTATTGATCATAAATGGGAGGTGAAACCAGTTAAGTCAGGGTGGATAAAAGAAAGGAAGCCCTAAGGAATCACCCATCACAAAATTAACAAACTTGGTGGGAAGAGAGCCTAGAATAGAATAAATGATACAAGGACTACTCAGATTCCCCCTTGAGGCCAGTCTATCTGTAGAAAAGTTCCCTTCCTCTATGTATGCTTCATGGTAGCTTGACCAATACACTCCTTGCATCTTCAGGTAATATAAATGATAGAACTTGGAGGTTCACATATCCCCTGGAAAGAGTTTCATGTAACTGAATAATCACTTTTGATGTCTATGTATGAGATATTATTAGAGGGATAAATCTCCAAACCATTAAGAAAATACACTGCCTCTGAAATACGAGAGATTCCCTGACCATAAAAACATCTAAAAGAAATCACCACTAAAAAGTCGGAGTCAGGAACAATGCCTCCCCCTCTCATGATGACAATGTTATAAGAGCTATCAGTATTGACCTTGAAGACATTACACCAGGGGTTCTATCATATCCATATACCCAGTGAAGCCCCCTGTAGAGAAAAGGATGTGTTTCACTTGCCATTCATGAAAATTATCATGGATTTTGATTTTTCACAGCTTTTGAGAAGATCCCATAGATCCACTACAATACACTAGACCCATGTATGAATTTAAAAGCCTGAGGTAGAAAGACCATCCACTCAAGCATTGTTTCTTGCATTCCATATGATCCTGCAACTAGAAAACATCATGGAAACCCTCGGCTTCCTCTCCATGCTATTCTATTTCATATAATAAAACCTTGAGAGGTAGAAGACCTCACCTTTACCCACCTAAATATCAATGACAATAAGTTTCCCATGATTTTCCCAAACCATTATTGCCCAATATCCCTCAAAGAACATGTGATTTACTATTTCCTCCTTATATATACAACAACAAAAACATTATGATAACATACTTATCCATTTACGCTTAATCACATCATCGGTTGGAAGGGCACAATGTTGGATACGCCTCACATGAAAGTTGAATTTGATCATAATTTCATTGCACTAATGAATCTTACTCATTACCACAATAGTATTACCATGTAATGAGAGAAAATATCCCATAGTTTAAATAATTCTCGATGATGCTCCAGTGAAGATAAGTTTATTTAGTCCAGAAAAAAGTTGTTTGCTGTCAGAAATATGACACTGTTGTGCATCATGAGTGGTGTGAATGAAGTTCATAAAGGGGAAGGATTCATCAAATGAAATTCTAGGAGTCAGCCACCCTGAATAGCTGAGAGATTTACCAGCCCAATTGTGGTCCAAATAATTAATCTTACCGCAAAAAATGATCCTTATATACAATACACTTACGCATATATATAATATATGTGAATCTGAAAGTATAATTAAATATAGTTATATATTTATATATATATATACATATATTATATATTAATATCTGTATTCATAAGTTAGAATATATATATAATACATATAATTTTTTTAATACAGACACACCCTAATATATATATATATATATATATATTTACTCACAAACACATAATATAAGTATATAAATATTCATATATCTTTATTAAAAAGAAAATGTATTTTAGTTTTTATTTAGATGAGGCTTATATATTGAGAAATATTTTTTATATGTAACTATGTTTAATCATTTATTTGTAAAATATAATTTTTATGTATGAATATATAAAAAATATGTATATATTGTTATATATTTGGTTATAAATAGTATTAAATTGTGAAAAATGATTAATTTTTAAATCTATAATGTCAATATGAATGTAATAAATCTGAATAAATTCAGTCCCCACTGAAAAAGACAAAACATCCCTCTTAAACGAGGTATAAATTTCATCGAATATTAAAAAAATTTGGTATCCCAGCTAAAAACTCATTTTGACGGCAGTTTGGGATTTTTTGCCTAAAAATATGTGAAAACGGGATTTTTTATGTCACTAGTGCACAGATCTCATCGTAGTCATTGATTTGATATGTAGAATAGCTCAAAAAGACACTTATATCAAAATTTATCATCATTTGATGTTTGAGTTATGTTTTCAACTTATTTTAGATCTTTTTTTTGGGTCTTAAATATTTTTTTAAATGATTATTACTTGATAGAAATTAGAGAATTATTAATTAATAATAATTTTTTTAAATATTTTATATGCTATTTTCTCTAAACATCTTATATATTAGTTGTAAATTTTTATATATGCTTATCAAAAACATATTTAGTAAAGATATATTATATTTATATCAATATAAATATATTTATATATTAATATATTAATGCATTTTTTTATGATTTTTTTAGATATACACTTTATCAGTGCTAATAAAGGGGTCCCCTTTAAGAATGCAAAAAATTGATGATAAAGGCGATACCTTTATCAATGCTAAAAAAAGCAGTGATAAAGGTACCCCTTTATCAGTGATTTTTAGCATTGCAAAAGGGTGGCACTGTGAAAACCTATTTTTGTGGTAGTTTCCTCACCCATGATTTCCTGGTATTTTTCACTTACTATATAGAAGATTCTTTTAGGAGGCTACAATCTAATAGTTAATAGATTTGGGGCTGGCAGGATGTCACACACATAGTTGAGAGTCTTACTTTTAGAATAAATAATCAAAAGTTGGTAAATAATATTATTTAATATGATATGTATATGATACATTAATATTTTTTGTGGTTGAACCATTTATTACATTTTTTGATGTGTTCAAGAGGATATACACCTATAGTAGTATTGGGAATATTGCTGTTGAGGGACAATAACCAATTGTGGATAGTGTTTTTTTATGTTTTTTAAATTAATATAATATAATTTTTTTTCATTATATATATATTTTTTTAATTAATGGATATATATTAGATAGATATTCCTCATATGTGTGGGAGTTAGGATAAGAAATATGGTTAGGTCAAGGCCTCATGCGAGCATGTTTTAATGAGAAAACATAGTCATTGGTGGTGAAAAGTGGTATTTAGAATGGGATGGTGATTGAAATTGGTTAAAATCAACTTCGACTAGTTACTATTGAATTTAACTGATGTCATAATTTATATAAAAATATAGTATTGAAAACAATTGTTCAATCAATTCAATTATTATTGTGAGATAGAAATAAAGTGAAAATGTGAGGAAAAAACAAGGGATGTAACGTTGGAAATCCCCAAAATGAGTGGGATAAAAAACCTTAGTCAAATAGAATAATTTCACTATAAAAATTTGTTGGAACAAACTCTCTCTCTCTCTATCAATTTCATGGGGAAAACAAACAAGAAATTATCTCTTTGCAAAGATGGATAAACACCTCACAAAATACTGCACTCATTGATGGAGATATATTTCTTCAGAATCTCTTGATAAAAACGGGTGGAGAGGTTACCCTTTTATAACCTGCCATCACCCTCCTTTGGCCTCCTCACTATTAAATTTATATTACCAAATTTAATTGGGAATCAATGGTAGGGTTTCACCATGACGTTTCACCACAACGTGTCCAAATGAATGCGAGGACCATCACTAATATTTTATCTCTCTATAACGTCTTCCAACATATCTCCCACTTGGATATTTGATTATATTCCAATAACATCTCCACAAATCCTTTATATCTTCCAAACCTACTGCTCATGTCTCTATAAGGATTTTCAAGGATCTATAGCATTTTAACATTTCAGAACCAATCACCTTTGCCAGAAAATCTTCCATATTTTTTTAGTGTAAATTTTTTACAAGTCGAAACATCCTTCTTCCACCACATCTAAAAAAAAATATTGTACACCAATGTGCATCATCCTAGAATAAAAATATGGATTCCATGTAATGTGAAAGGCACTCTTACTATCTGAAAAGAATGAAATATGGTATTTTTTGTTCTATAGCTCCTCTAAAAACCATATCATTCAAATCACCTCTTTTCATGACCCTGTAGAGGCCATGTACTCTGCCTCGATCGTTGATAGTTCCAAAACTGACTGTAACTTGGAAATCCATCTCATATCTCTTCTTTCAAGAGTAAACTCATAACCATTAATGGATTGTCTCTGGTCAGAATCACCTGCAAAATTTGAATCAACATATCCTCTGATTGTGAAATATGATCCTCCAAAACATATTCAACATCTGAGGTTTCCCTGATGTATCTCAGGATCCTATTCACCATGATACAAATATTTCATTCTAGATTCTCTATGTACAGACTATCTTCCCCCATTGTATGTGCAATATCTATTCTAGTAGAAACCATGTGGAACATTAGGATCCCCATTGTTGATTCATATGAAACATGAGAAATTTACATCCTCTCTGTTTCACTACTAAGATTCATCATAGAGGATAACATGGAATTAATGGGAAGAGGAGTAGAAATTTTCTTACCGTCATTCATGTTGAAGTGTTTTAAGACATTCCAAAAATATTTTCTCTGTGATATCAAAATCATTCCAATATTCTAGTCTCAGTAAATTTTGACCCCCAAAATTTTGTTTGCCAGTCCGAAGTCCTTCATATCAAACTCCCTAGACAACTGTGCATTCATCATCTAGATATGATCATTATTGGGGCCAACAACCAATATTTCATCCATATAAAATAGTATAATGATAAAACCATTACCATATAGACCCTTGAAATATGCATAAGGATCTGAATTAAGTCTGTAGTATCCAAGGCTAATGATATATGAATCAAATCTCTTGTACAAACAACTCAACACATATTAGAGACTATAATGAAAATTTTCTGCCTCAGAACCGTGTTATCTTTACCTTTTTCAGAAAAACCTTCTCGTTAGATAATTTAGATTTCATCATCAAGGTCACCAAGTAGAAAATATGTTTTCACATTTAGATACTCTAGATGCAGAGTACATGGAACACACATCACCGTCAGTAACTGAATATTTGTTAGTCTAAAAATACGAGAAAATATTTTATTGAGATTCACACCATCCTTATGAGAGTATCCTTTGACCACCAGTCTCATATGATATCTTTCCACTTGTTTTGTTTCATCCCTCTTGATCTTTTAGACCCATTTGTTCCTAATAGTCTTACTTCCATGAGGTAATGAAACACGACCCCAAGTCTTGTTCATGAGAAGGGCATCATGTTCCTCCTACATCGCTTCCATCCATAATGATATATATGGACTTTGGTCGTCCTCCAAAATAGATGACAGCTCTGCATATTCTGTTAATAAGAAATTTGCAAAATTTCTCTCAGTGACATAATCTGACTTCCATATTGGAACACTTTTCTCTCGATTTGGTCATTATAGTCTAGTATTATCTGGTACTTGATCATCATGCTCTGGTAATTCCTCATAGAAAACTATTTCTTCCTTTGTTTCATCCTTCACCTTGACTATTGTAGTTTCTGAACTATCATTCACTGTGTCTTTATAAATATTCATTTTCACTATGTCATCAAAAATGATGACATCTCTAATGATAATAATATTTCAGGAATTGGGATCCCACAAATGATACCCCTTCGCACTATAAGAAAATCCCAAGAAGATGCATTCCCTTGTCTTGGAGTCCAACTTCGATCATTCCATGCTATGAAATAGTGCATATACATGACATCCAAAAGTATTTAATTGAGAATAAATTTATTACCCACTGAAAATGAGAAAAAATAAACCCTTAAATTAGGATGTAAGTCCATTCAATGTTAAAAAAATAAGATACAACGACTAAAAAACCAGTTTTAAATGCCTATTAGGGACTTTTTGGGACTTGTAAAATGTTATAGGGGATTCATCCATATAATTATTGTGAATATGAAATTGCAAGATTCAATTTGATATATGTTAGAGCTAAAACGGACACACAGATCAAATGTTATGACCCTTTGAAATATGAGTTACGTTTTCAATATATTTTAGATCTTTTATTACATTTTTATATTCTGTGTCTTCAAATTGCGAATAAATGACTGTTAGTTGATAATAATTAGTAAGTAATTAATTAAAAATATTTTTTAATTATTTTATAATCCATTTTCACTAAGTATCTTGTATTGTAATTTTAAATGTCTATTTAGACTTAGCTAAAACATATTTTACATAATATATGTCATTTTTTTTGATTTTTTTTGATATATACAATTTAATAGCTCTAGTAGAGAAACACTGATAAATCCCCCATTATCAGTGCTTCTAAAAAGACACTAATAAAGGGAGTCCCATTAACAGCACTAAAAGAACGTTGATAAAGGGGTGCCATTAATATCGCTAAAAATAATGATAAAAGGCTACTTTTAACAGTGTTTTTAGCACTGTTAAAATATCCTTTAATCACTGGTTTTTTAGCGATGATAATGGTACCCCTTTATCAGCACATTTTTTAGCATTGCAAAATGGTGGCACTGTGTGAAGTTTTTTCTATTGTAGTGAAACATGTGTGTCCTTTTATTTAAAATTGAAATTTTAAAAATATATTCTTTGATATTTATGTTTAATATATTTATTTATAGTATTATTAAATTAATATTTGTTTTCTTATAAATAAGAATTATTTTTCTCAGTTTGGGGTGGTGTATATGAAAACTAATACCATGTTTAGGATTTTTTGAGAGGGGATCATAGGTGCCAAATAAAATTAAACATTGATGTTTTTAAATGTCTGTTGATAGTAAATGAAAATTTAATTGTAGAAAATATTGTTTTAAATATATATATATATATAATGATTTTTTATATTTTTAATGAAAATTTTATTTCACTTAAATTGTGATTTTTCATACTGGTGCATTTTCAAACAGGTCTATTTGGTGCAATGTGTTATTGAAACAATGATAAAGGGGTTCTCATTTTAATGACCTTCACGACAAAAATCTTATTTAGCAATGTTAAATCTCTTTGCGTTGTGTTAAATGGTCTATATGTGTTAGTGTGAATTCAATTTTATTTATAGTGACAATGATATCCTTATACAGGAATAAAATGAATAGGATTTGAATACATTTTGTTCATAAAACTAATGAGTATGTGTTGTTTTTCTAGATGAGGGAGGCGGTAAATTCATGATATAATGGGATTTCAACCATATATCACCATGGATATCATGCAGGAGAGATGATCAGTTTTTTTGAAAAAGAAAAAATTATTTTTAAGATTATTAAAAATAAAAAGAAAATTTATATTCTCCACTGAAAATTTAAAGAGAAAAAATATAGAAAACAATTTTTAATAAATATATATTCAAAAAAAATTCTCTTTCAATTTTACAAAAATCATTTTTATTAATAAATATGAAAACTAATTTTTCAATAATAAAATTCAAATAAATATTTTTCACGAAATCATACAATCTCCAAAAAAATAATAAAGTTTATTTTTTTATTATAAAATAAGAAAATAACTTATATTTATGAACAATTAATAAAAAGTTCCTTTTTAAATATGAATTAATAAAAATAACATATTCCTAATCCAAAAATATTGTATCAATAAAATATTGAACCCATAAAAAATTAAAAAATATCCCAATATTCCTCTTAAAATTATAATTAAAATAAATTATTTTATTTTTAAAAAATTAATAATTAAATATCCATTTTGTTTATTATGTATTTGGGAATTAAAAATGTATTTTATTATTTTATATTAAGTTAAATAAAAAATTTACTTTTTCTAAATGATACCATTTTAAATCTAAAATATAAAAAATATTTTTCCTTTACACAATAATTAATAATTTCAATTAAAAAACATAATTTTAAAAATAAATCTTCTTCGTTTCCATTTAAAATATGTTATAATGAAGGTTATCTATTTATTTTTAAAAAATTCTATATCTTTATTAATTAAATTATTTTTAATTAAAGTATTTTTTTTAATTTGTAATTCCTTGATTTTAGTTTAAGTATATTTTAGTTTTTTAACTAAAATATAAAAATCTATGATTATTATGTTAAAGGGTGATATTATTTTTTCAATAGATAATAAGTTTTGACCATGATTTTTGGAAGGAATTGTTATATTTTAAAATATATATAGTTTGGGATTTATTTTATTTTACTTCAATTTGATTGTAGAAATATATTTTTCGTTTAATTTTTTAAAATGAAAAAAATGTAGTTGATTTGTTGATATGGGATAAGTCAAAATACTGTTACAAAACCAGGTCGTGGCATGTGTGAGGGATGTTCACAAAATACGCACTGTTAGTCAAAAAACAATCAATATGTTATTGCATAAATAAGTTAACATTGATAATTATTTTCAAAAACTAATAGTTTGAATGTTGATATTGATTTAAATTATGTTTTATGAAATTTATATGTATTATATAATATGAAATTAACAATATATTTTTGTATGAATTAAAAAATATTAAGAGGTGATTTTTTATCTAAAATGATGCTAAATAATTTTCTAAAAAAGGAATTGCTTACATATATTAGTTTTAATTACAAGTTTAATTTAAAAATAGTAAATTATTTCTACACCAATGTTTATAAGGTTTGTCAATGTTACATCCAGGCATATGAAAACATATCTACACCATAGGTCTTGGTGTGTTGGTGTGGTATCTTCATGCACAACTGCATGCCTATGTAAATATTATTGGGACTTCTTAACCCCAATCCATGAGACAAGGGATTCCCATATACATATATTTAACACACTCAACCCCTTCATAATCATTGTAGGATAAACCAGTAATATCCCTCTCGTAACCACTAGGGTGATGAACATAGAAGATATTATCGTGATCGGGATATTCAATGTGCTAAAATGAAACTGAACAACAATCACTAATACGAAACATAGATTTATCAATGATAAAAAACCGTTATCACCACTTAAAAAGTGTTCATAGATGATGCACTATTAAAAGGTGGTCACTTTATCAATACTCAAAAAAGCGTTGATAAATGAACATGTTGTCATTGTTAAAAAAAGCACTGATAAAATTAGAAAAATTAAATAAAAAATCTGTAAATCAAAGGGTAGACCCAGCTCTTTTAGTAGTAGTTGATCCCCTTTCAACAATGCTAGGAAGACCCACCAACATGCTCCACCTCCCTCCATTTAACCATTCATGACACACACCCCCAAACATTAATAGTGTAATACCGCCCTACACCTACATGCACAGCAATGTCTCCCCATGGATTTGAAAATGTGAAAAATCTTATACAACAGACAACTAAAGCCCTACTTACCCGCACACCATCTCTGTCTACACCTCAATTCCACAACCTCCATGACCACACTAATGATGGTTAGCCGCAATAAATCCCCACCTCAACTGCATTCCACCTCTACCATGACTGCACATCGTGACCGCGTTCCACCCCGCCACCATGCACGTCATCACATCCACATCCCGTCTCATCCACACTCTGCCTCTGCTATGAAATCCCAGAGCAACCATACCATGCTCTTCCCTGCACGCTCACACATCCACATCCCTCCCCTACAATGGTCTTCCTACACTATGACCTTGCAGAGCAACCGTATTGTGGTCTACCCTACACGTCGACACATACACATCCTGCCTCAACCATGTTCCACCACTACTAGGACCTCCCAGATTGGTATGACTTCTGGATCTCCTTGGTCACCCTAGGTAAGTCTTCCCAGGTGAAGGGGAGGACTGGACACCACAGTCCATTGAAACCATTCTTCAAAACATGGCCCAATTGGGAAGTATTTTTTGATGATAATCGTTGGCCAATTATAATAGGTTGACGTAAATCTAGTACATTGCAGGTTGGGGAGTTCATTCATGTGTATTGGGTGCCCAGGGGGAGTTAGGGTTTTTGGGATCCCCTTTCTTGGGTACCCCTAGGGAGTTTCGATTTCTGGTGTAGGAGTGGTGGTACCTTCGATATTTCCTTGCTTGGGTAACCCTGGGGAGTGTTCCATAGGGAATGGGATAGCTGGACACCACCTGCCATAAAAATAATTCACAGGAGTCGTCCCCCTAGGGTTCTGTGGTGCCGGGGTTGGGGTATGTTTTAGATCTCCTTTCATAGGTACCCATTTGCAGTGTTCCTAGGCGAAGGGGAGAGTGGGATAGGGTCCCTCATTGGATTCCTCCATTCTCTGCTGGAATAAGTTCAGAAAATTGGTGATAGACTATTCTATTGAAGACCTCATTGTCATCTTCATGAGGGGTCATGTGATTCCAAGGTACTGCTCTGAATTTTTGACCATTTCTAATGATATTCTTCCAAAAGATGACTTCCACCGGGTTCCAACCATTTATCTATGTAAAATCATTATCATCATCATTTTGGGGGTAAAGAGTTTTAGAGAAAGGGGTAATCTATTCGGAGGCTTGGAGTTTAAAAACATAGACTCCAACATTATATAGTAACATATTCCTTTATATTTTCCTTTCCCTCTGAAAACACCCTTCTCATTCTTTAATAGCTATAAAGGAGGGATAGAAAAATATTTTATTTATAACACCAATTAATATGGAGGAAGTACCAAACCCTATTTTTTTAATTATAATTAACTTATTGAATGAATATTAAAAAGATAGAAAAACTATCCAATTTATTTATGTATTTTGAGTATTGTTCATGTAAAATTTAGAAATAAAATCTAAATTCTAAATCAGAATAATTAATTATTGTTAATAGAAAAATGATTTATTTTATAATGTAAATAAAATTAATAAATTTTTTTTTCTTTCATATGAATTGATTTTATATTTATAAATAATGTTTTAAATTAAAAATAATAAAAATATATTTAATTAAACCGGTTCGGGTATATTTCAAAATATAATAGAATATATATTTAAAAATATAGAGTTAGAAAATCTATGGGTTATAAATGGATTATGGATTGAAAAAAATCAACCGATTCGGCATCTGATTATCCCAAATATCATGTGTACTTGATGAGTCAACATCCCTAATGTTGGGTGATTTTTAATGAAAAATTTCTACCTAATTATCAATGATTTAGATTTTAATAAATTTTTTGAATTTGAATTTATTAATATAGAATAGATTTTTAAAATTTTTGACTGGAATATAATATTTAATTTTGATTTTAATTCAATTATATAACATTTAACTCATATCAACCATTATACAACATTTAATATATATATATATATATATTTAAACTTGTAATTTTGTATCTAACCAGTCGTAAATGGAAATAAATTTTTGTAGAGCTTACCCCCCAATCTGTAATGGAGCTTATGTGTGGGAAAATAGGTGGTTAAAAAAAATGTTAATTGAAAACAAAATAATGAAGTACCGATCCGTTATACTAAAATGAGTATTTGTTAGTAAAAATTGTAATTGGTTAATAACCAAATTTTTTGTTGGTTTTGTTATCAATTTTAATAACCTAAAATTGATAATATAACTTAATTTATAATTACGTATTTCTTTATTAATTGAATATTTTAAATAACCTATAAGACAGATTATACCAAAAATACAATACATTTTTGTTTATAAATATATATATTTTTTCATATAATTTGATTGATTATAAAATCTAAGGATTTATATATAATTTTGAGTTTTTATTCGACACAATTAGGGTGGATTTTTTGTTTAAATTTAAGGATTTTATTACATTAGTAGGCTTCCTCCAATGATCAACCTTTTAACAATGGATTTTCCACCCGAAAAAACAAATTTTTATCTTAGAAGCAGTTCATGAATACTACGCTCAATGTGTATGATATATGAAAGAATACATTCCTACTCCAGTTATTGTATATTGTTTTTTCAAGGACCAAAAATCACTTAGAAAATTATCAAAGTGTGCTTCTTCTCGATATAATAATGATTAATCTGGTCCTACAAAATTATATGGTATTTTCCAATCACTCCACGGTTTAATTGCCTATCTGGAAGTGATGAGACTGATGGGAAATTGATGTAGCGCGTATATATAGGAAATTCATATAGGAATATTCATCACCTTGTAAACTCTCCTTAGTGGAATAGAATTGATAATGAGTATCCTGAATTTGTAAACAAGCCAAGAAAATATCATCTTCAGTTATCTACAGATGGAGTGAATCCTTTTGGTTTTAAAAGAATCACTCACAATATGTGGCTAGTTATGTTGGTAAATTATAACTATCAATTGTGGTTATGCATGAATCAAAAATAAATAATGTTATCTATGATTATATCAGGTCCAAAACAACTCGGTAATGATATTGATATTTATTTGGCTCCACTGATCAAGGATTTGAAATTATTATGGGATTTCAGTGTTACGTTTTATGATGCATACATAAATGAATATTTCAATTTTAGATCCATGTTGTACAGGATGATAAATTAAATTCATGATTATAGAAATTTTATAGGATATATCATTAAAGGAACTCAAGGGTTCCACATCTTTGAAAAGGTACATAGACAATCACAATAAAATATTCGTTGAAAACCATGTTTCTATGTCATCACATATTTTTACCCTAATGGCATATGTACCGATCTTGGATGACATCCTTCGATGGATGTTTAGAAGAATGTAACGCACTAGTTCCACTAATATGTGATCAAATGTTTGAGAAGGTAAAATATGTAGAATCTAAATTTGGTAAACCATTTTCTAAAAACCTTATAAAAACTTGTTTGAAAAACGTGATTAGTTTTATTTAATTTCCATACTCGAATTTTATGTACGTCATACAATTTCATGATGTTATGCATATTTGAAAAAATGTATTTTATAGTTTCATCGACATGTTGCTAAATTCACTCTAAAAAGGATAGAATTAAGACTAGGTTGTAAATGGTTGACATGGGAATACGATAAGAGTTGGGACCAGGAAAGGGTGAAAAATGAACTTTTCTTCCTCTAACTTCATACAATCATTCCAGGAAGGACAACTATAAATTTTCCAAATTCACGAATTATTTAAAGGTTCTATAGGGGTATTCATAGAATATCAATAATATCATTTCATTGGCCTATTTAAATTTAAAGGATCTAAAATCACATGAATTCCATGTTTTAATGAAATATCTCCTGGATATTGATTTATCTTGCATTTTTTAATGAATGTCCATCATATATTAACAAAACTCTATTTCTTCTTTAAATCTATATGAAATAAATTTATAGACTCAACGGAATTTCCAACTATGGAAAGATTAATTTTCATCGTATTATATGAATTGAAAATGTTCTTTCCACCAACATTATTTTGTGTGATGGTTTATTTTATAGTTCACTTGGTGAGAGAGATTAATCTATGTGGTATTGTACACTATAGATAGATTTACCCCATTAAATGGTATATGATGATATTGAAATGTTATGTCAAAAATCCATGTCGTCCAGAGGGTTGTATTAAGGAGTGATATATTGTTGAGGATGCTCTTTAATTTTATAATTAATACCTTTTCGATGTGGAAATAATTGGTCTACCTAAATCTTATCCCAATAGGCAGTTTATGAGTGAAGGAATTTATTGACGAGATGTTTTCACAATCAATATTATAGATTAGATGCAGAACCACCTTTACATTTAACATAACTGTTTAGAGGTTTACCTATATGTTTAAACCCATAATGAAATTATTGGCAATTTGAATCCTTCAAGGGATTAAATATGGATAACAAACACACATAATCAACACAATATATGTTTATTTTTGGGAATATATTTTTAATGAACCAGATGAAAATCCAGATTTAATTTCAGACTGAATTTAATAGTTAGTTCGAGGACCAAGGGTGAATGTATTTTCCTAAAATTGGTATGTAATTAATGGTTATATATTCTATAAAAATTATCATGATGAAGATGATACCATGAAAAATAGTGGAGTTACACTCATGGAAGAAGCGATGCATGTTTCTGGTAGTAGGAAAATTAATAAAATTTACTAGAATGTTTCATATTTTTTCTTCATTAAAAAAATAGGAGTTGGATTATACAAAATTACCGGTGCTTATTTTTTCAATTCAATTGGATTAATAATAGGAGTTTAATTAAAATAGATTAATTGGGATTCATGAATGATTATTTTAGTGAGCATGTTTAGAAAGAAAAACCATTTAAAATGGAATTAGAGGAAGTATAAGTATTTTATATATGAGATCCCACAAATAGAGAGTGGTCAATTGTTTTGTTATCGAACAAAACCACTGAATGGTCAGATTAAAATTCATCCAAGGATGACCATTTCATTGGGACATTGCAATCATTTCGTAGTGGTCCGGATCATGACGGAGTTTTGTATGAGAGATGAGACCATAATGAAGGGATTTCGAACGTTGATATATGGTTAAAATACCTTCATCCTTTAAAAAAATAGTGTTCAATATTCAGGTAGCATTTTTTTGAATATACATCATGTTACCTCATGTTATTATCCATATACTTATATATTTATGTACTCTAAATTAAATATTAAACCATTTCAATAGATAATGACTTCTACACATGTTTTTTCTTCCAATCCTAAAGAACAATAGTTCTCTCAACTAGATTATTCTTGTAGTGAATAGGAATGACCTTATACACATGTTGGTGCTCCCAAACCTGAGGAACAATATGTTTCTCAACCTGCTATTTCTCCCAGTGCAGAGGTACAATGGCCATCTGCACATGTCAATTCTATCTCTCTAGAAGAAAATATTGAAAATGATTATTACAAGGAAGTGGTAGGTGATGAAGGACTGATTTCCCTAAAATAACTTGATCTCTTTAGTTTCATGGCGTTAGAATAAAATTTTAAGGTGAAAGTCAATGGCATCAAATTTGTGGTGGGATAGAATGCATTGGGTCCGCATGTTAACCCAAACAAGGCCATGTTCAGTATTTATATTGGAATCATAACTCAGTAATTCATTCCAATATTCGTGGTAACAAATATTTCATGGGATGAAGGCACTGATGTGGGAAGATATTATGATAAAATTATGACATCATTTCTTTATTTTAATTAAAATATAAAATAATAAATCATTAACTTACTCTTCATCATCCATTGTAGATGTAAATTATATTATTTGACTCTGAAAATAAGTATGTGTTAATTATTACTAGAAGTATTCATAATGTATTTTGAACAATTCTAACAATAAATCATCTTTATGATGATAAAGGGAAAATAAATTTGCACCCACTGGTTATCTATGAACAGAGGATAACCCATGAAGCATGGGGTGCATTAATTGAACATCGTGAATATGTTTCTTTTCATGTACATTGTGGTCAGTAATACATTGTTTGATGATTAATTTATTCATCAAATTGATTGATAATTTTTTATTTATGAAATAGAAAATGAGTGATGGAAACAAAGAACGAGAAAAAAAACAACATACCCCTATTGTAAAGTAAGGATGGTGTACGCTTCACTTGAAAAATATCGGTACATATTTTAAATCAAGTGTAATATTTTTATGTTACATGAAACAACAACACAATTGTATTCCTCTATTTATATTTAGATTTATGATATGAAATAAAAAACCACATCCATCCCATGTAGTGTGCTATGGAAGGAGGCATGCACAATAAAGATGTGATACTAATAGATGAAAACACATAAGAAGTGTGGGAAACATGTGTAAGTATTACATAATAATTTTTTTCCAATAAATAACTATTATATTACAATGATCACTTATTTTTCTATATTTTTTATCTGAAATTGTCATATGAATTAGGAATTCATGTTTTATATGAACAAAAAATTCTGGTGGCCTTGAAGCAGCCAAAACAGTTTGGTCATTACAGAGGTGTGGGTTTTAGGGTGACGCTCAGGATATATTTTGGGAAAAAACAAGAGGATGATCAATGTGAAATAATAAAATAGATGAGATAATGAATATCCACCCTTTAAGGACAGTTCTAATGGAATATAGAAATGATGGAAACTTTAATGATGGAGAGGAAAATAGAAGAAGCAACTCAATAACAACCACCACAAGTAGATCCCACACCACCCCCATCAACTATGAGGCTAGTGATTACACTCAAAGAGATGTCTTATAAGTGGTAATCAATTTTATAATAGATGTTTCTATGAAATGTGAATACCATTCTTATACTGATATTCTACAGGGTGATAATCGCTATTATTTTTATCAATAAATACCGAACCAACACCATTTGGCATGGGATGTGGTGTTAAATATTTGAAATGACTTTCTACACAACAAACCACATACAACATGACATGTTTGAGTTTCTATTAGTGTATCCCATGAGAAAAATGTCGAACTACCTGTTCCAATTCATGAGGATGATTGTAATATAGTTGAAAAAACTTTTGGAAAATTCATCGCATGGACGTCACATCCTATAAAAAACATTCTAATATGGAGGTATTCATTTCCATTTTACTTTTCAAGATAAAAATTTTACAAGTAATTATAATATATCTAAAATTATTAATTCTAATATTGATTTAAAAATAGAAGAATATGAAATTAAAAACTGCCTCAATCCCATCGAAAGGATTGAGAAACTGATCAAAAAGATATACCAAAAACACCATTACCACGGTCATTCTATATCCACATTTACTTCATTCAAGGATCATGTGTGTAGAATGTTAAAATATGGTTGCAACCACATAGTTGAATTTGAATAAAATTTGTACATATAGAAACATAAACACTTCATAGGTGTTATGAGTGAAACTAAAATCCTGAACTATTATGGGATGGGTGGCTAATTTGTAAATGTTTACATGAGTTATTTCTCCATGATTCCATTTTCAAAATGATGATATACTATTTTAATTATGACTAAATACATTTCATATTTTTGGAAGGCGTATATATGAAAAAAAATTGATGGATGTTTTCCATGAAAAAAAGTTCTGACTCGTTAGTCATCACATCACCTCTACAGAACAAGAAAATATAGGACCCAAAAAATGGATGAAATAGTGGAAGGTCTGATAAAATCCTTTGGATGATAAATTTCGGATGAAAAAATCTATTTATTACCAGTGATGCAGTGGTAAGACTCTAGAATTTAATCATATCAAATTTATTTTCATTTCTTTCATCACTTATTCCTTTTTTTGTTTTTTGATATAATTGGATGCTCATTTCAGTAAACTTGGATACACTAATGAATCATTACCTAGATTCAATTCATGGATATCCAAAAAACTATCCTCACATAATGGGGTTTTTATATTTCTAATACACTGAATCCAACATTTTAGAACTAAAAATCATGTTGTATAATTTATATTACCTTTTAATGAGGATTCTATTATGATACGGTGGTGCATCATTATCATGAAAAAACACTAAATGAGTCCAAGGACTAAGCCCAAGGAAGAAAAAAAGTTCTATGATTGGATATGTATCATGGTATATATATTAAGATTTCACTATCCAAACACATATCAAAACAAATTATTAATTCTATTCAATGTTCTAGCAGTGTCAAGAACAAACCAATGTAAAAGATTGTGGTTATCATGATTGTAAATTTATTAGAGAGATCATATTCCATGAAAAACTAGCATCAATGAAGAGGTATTTTTAATGATAATTACTATTCTATTTAATATATTTATTAATCCTTTGTGTATTTAAATTTTTAAATCACTTCTACGACTGTCAAAAATACTCATATTTACATGGTGATATAGATGTTCTCAGAAATGAATAGGAAACATACCTATTGGAAGAATGCACAAAAATAGCATTAATATCTGACTTCCATATAAGTAGTGGATTTTTACCATATTTTTGTATAATTTACTTATTTTTAATATTACTCACTTTAGAATTTTTTTATACTTGTGGAATCCTTCGTTCGAGTCGGGGCAGTTTGTTCAAATATTCTCATGCTCATGAGAGATTGGACTTCGAGGATGTAATTGAGATAATGAAAACATGGAAATGTTTCATTTATATATAAATTTGAATTCCTAAAACTTATTCATTTAATTAATTTTTTTCATAATTTTATCTTCTAATTGTATGTTATGTTATTTATCATTTTTATCTAATACATATTTATTTTTTTACAGATATTTTGGGAAGTCATTTTTTCCTTTTAACTATCTCCAAAAATCCAGAAAAGAGAGAACATTTTGAATTAAAAGTATGAATTCATAGTATTCTAATGCATAGTATGACTTCCCAAAATATATATCATGAATATTTTCCTAAAAAGTGTACTAATCGGCTGCATATTAATCAAACACACCTCAATTTGATACACAGTGTGCTCATTATAACTCATAGTGTATGTTTTTAGTTTATAATATTCTTTGATACATTAATTTTCATGTCTTCTGAACTACCATGATTTGATCCATGACTCATGATTAAGATCTATGATATGCACACTAGTGAAAAAAACATTTAACACGTCTGAAATTTTCACATTGGTTCTATAAATCCGATGTGTAAAGCTGTACAAATTGGTTTATCACGTCGTTTATAAAATAACCAGCGTGATAAATCAACAAGAATTGGTTTTTTACATCGGTTATAAAATAAATGATGTAAAAAATACCGATAGTAGATTTATCAGATCAGTTATTTCACAAGATACGTGAAATATCAAATTTGGGATATTTATCATGTCGATTATTTTATAACAGACATGATAAATCAAATCTCGACAATTTATCATGTCTATTATAAAATAAAAGACGTGATAAAGTATTTTCTACACCAGTTATTAAATAACTAACATTATAAAAAAACTATTTATCACGTCGGTTATTAAATAACCAATGTGATAAATATTTTAAATGATTTATCATGCCCTGTATTCTGTCATTCTATTTTATTTCATCAGGCGACCTGCGATTCATCTCCCTCATGCAGAAAACCTAGAAAGGATTCATCAATGTTGTACCCACCAACCTAGTTTTATCAACATCATTCATCATCTTTATTGTCACTAGATCTATCAGGTTTACTAACAACACTCAAGTAAGCCTCACATGACTCAGTTTCATTTTTTATTTTTAACGATTCCATAAACATGTATTTTGAGATGTTATTTTTAAATATTTGTTATTTATATAATGCTATGTGTCATAGTGTTCTTTTATACCAAGATAAATTTTTTTTGTGGTAAAATAAACCATTGTAGTGATATCATGCAAGTTGTACAATTGTTTTTGCTACCATGTCTGTTCTATCAGGTGTGTGTGCATATAAATTCATGTGTGTGGGGGTGGGAATGTCTAGGGGGTGTGGGTGTCCAAGGGGTGGAGGATATCCAGGGCTTGTGGTTTTTCCATGCAGTTGGTGGTATCTAGAGGATTTCTAAGGGGGCGGGGATGGTGTCCAGTGCTGTGAGGGGGATTTTTGAGGGGGTATGTAGTGTCCAGGGGGGGGGTAGTGTCTAGGGGGTGAGGGGGTTGTCTAAGGTGGTAGGAGTGTCCATGGGTTGGGGGTTGTCCAGGGGGTGGGGGTGTCTAGGGGTTGGGGGTTTTCCAATGAGGTGGTGGTGTCCAGGGGTGTCCAAGGGGGTGGGGGTGTGTCTATGGGGTGAGGGGGATATCCAAGGGGGTAGGGGTGTCTAAGGGTGCAGTGGTGTCCATGGGGTTGTGGGGGGATGTCCAAGGGGGTAGAGGATTTCCAGGGGGTTTGGGGTGGTTTCTAGGGGTGAGGGGTTGTCCAAGGGGGTTGGGGTGTCCAGGGGGTGGGGCTGTCCTGGGGGTGGGGGTGTCCCGGTGTTGGGGGCTGTCCAGGGGGTTGGGGGGTTTTCCATGGGGGTGGGGGTGTCCAGGGGGTGGGGGTGTCCAGGGGTGGGGGTGTATTGTGGGTGGGGGTTATCCAAGGGGGTGGGGGTGACAAGGGGTGTCCTATGGGGTTGGGGTGGTGTCCAGTGGTGAGGGGGATGTCCAATGGGGTATGGGTGTCCAAGGGTGGGGTGGTATCCAGGGGTGAGGGATTTTTCCAGGGGGTAGGCGTGTCCAGGGGGTGGGGGTGTCCAGGGGGGTGGGGATGTCTAGGGGTGGGGAGTTTTCCAGGCTGTGGGGGGATTTCAAAGGGGGTGTCGAAGGGGTTTCCAAGCGGGTGGGGTGGTGTCTTGGGGGTGATGGGGATTTCCAATGGGTTGGGGGTGTCAGGGGGGGTGGGGGTGGTGTCCTCGGGGTGAGAGGGATGTACAATGGGGTAGGGGTGTCCAGGGGTGGGGGTGTACAAGGGTGGGGTTGTCCAGGGGGATGGGGGTTGTCTAGGGGTGGGGTTTCTAGGGGGTCAGGGGTCCAGGGGGTGGGGTTTTCCCAAGGGTGTGGTGGTGTTTAGGGGGTGGGGGTTGTCCAAGGGTTGGTGGTGTCTAGGGGGTTGGGGATTGTCCATGGGGGGTGTCTAAGGGGTGGGGGTGTCTAGGGGGTGGGGGAATCTCCAGGGGGTGGGGTGGCTAGGGGGTGGGGGTTGTCCAAGGGGGTGTGGGTGTCTAAGGGGATGGGGGTGGTGTCTAGGGGTGTGATGGGTTGTCCAATGGGGTAGGGGTGTCTAGGGGTGGGGTTGATATCCAGGGGTGATGGGGATGTCCTAGGGGGTATGGGGTGTTTAGGGGTGGGGGTGTCCGGGTGGTGGGGGTTGTCTATGGGTTGGGGGGGGGGGGGGGGCGGGGGTTGTCCCAATGGTGTGTGAAACCATTGGGATATTATTTACCAATTATTTCAGGGGCTATTCTAATGGTTTTAAATCGTTGGGATATGTGTAATTTTCAGTAGTAAATGTATACATATTTTAATATTTATATTTCATATTTCTTGTTTACAGAAGGGTGAATTTGGTCTCCAAATGCACCAGGATCTATTATTTGTATACCTTAAGAAGAAAATATTCAAGATTAATTTATACTATTATATCATAATCCATATGAGATAGATGTAATACTAAAATGATTTTCATATAAATATAAAACTGTTATATCTATCTGTATTTAATATTTGAAATCATTTTCATGCACATAATTTTCAAATAAGCATATATTTGTTTTATATTCCAAAATTATTTTACATATAAATTATGATATTTCACATATAAATATAAAATTTTATTATCATAACAGGATGTATAAGTTTTATTTTTTTATATTTAATATTGAGTCAATGTTGAATTATGTCACATCGAATGAGTAATGAATATGAGGACGGTTTTGATGCCTTTTTGAAATTTTCTAAATGAAATGTTCCAAGAAGTGACATTTTTTTCTGTCCATTCCTGAAATGTTTGAATATGAATAACCTGAAAAGTAGAGTGATCAAAGATCATTTGATTTTTCATGGATTTAATCCATGTTACAACAATTCTATTTGGCATGGTGAAACTAGAATGATTGTCAGAACTACTGATGATGATGATTTGCAAGATGGTAACTCCGAAAGAATTGAAGAAATGATTCGTGATATTGTAGAATAAAATATTGAGATAGAACTGGTAGTTTCACGTCTATATGGTGATGATGAAAAACCATTGTATCCTGGTTTTATGGATTTTACGGTTTTTTCAGTGGTGTTATGATTGATTAACCTGAAGGTGAAACATGGATGGAGTGATAGAAGTTTTACAGAGCATTTATAATTGTTCAAATAAATTCATCCAAAAGGAAAAGATCATCTAGATTCACATTATAAGACAAAGAAAATATTATTCCCGATGGGATTGGGAAACAAGAATAATACATGCATGTCTGAAGGATTATATGATATATAGGAAGGAAAATGATTTTTTTTCAGAGTTTCTTAAATGTGGGACATCACAGTATAAGTTGAAAGAAAAATCATAGGATCATATAGAGATTATAGAGATCCATGCAAAGGTATTTTGGTATCCATCTATAATTCATCATTTGAAACATTTATTTTCTAATTCACATGATGAAAAAAGGATAAGATGTCATGCTGATGAGAGGATATGTGATGGAAAAATACGTCATCAATTTGAATGTCCACAATGGAAGAAAATTGATCACCAATATCCAAAATTTGGAAATGAAATTAAAAATCTCAGACTTGGGTTGGGCTCAGCTGGAATGAATCCATAACTAACCTTCCGTATCACACATAGTTCATGGCCTATATTATTTGTAATTTACAATCTCTCACCTAATTTTTTTGTGAAGTGAAAATATTCCGTGTTGAGTATGATGATCTATGTTCTGAAGAAACATAAAAATTATATTGATTTTTTTCACTGTTGATTGATGATTTGAAACATTAATGGTAGGATGGTATTAGGGTGTATGATTCTTATAAAATTGAATATTTTCATCTTCATGCAGTGATTATGTTCACTATAAATTTCTTCCCAATGTGTGTAAATTTGTTTGGATATAGTGTTAAGGGGAATGAAGCATGTCCAATTTGAGAACAACAGACTTCATATTGTAAATTTCATCATGGGAGGAAAAAATATACATGATTCATTGAAAGTTTTGTCTATGGATCACCCTTATAGAAGGATAAAAAAGGAATTCAACGGCTCACAAGAATTTGATATTTATCAAAAACCTTCCTAATCTGTTGTGTATTTTGAGAGGGTTGAAAATTTTATGTGAGTTTGTTAAATACACATAAATATGGTAATGATATACATATATGGAAGAAAAGGTCAATATTTTTTGAGTTACCATATTAGAGATATCATGAACTGAAAAATAATATTGATGTCATTCACATGGAGAAGAATATCTATGATAGTTTGTTTGGAATATTGTTAGATATTAAAGGAATGAATTAAGATGGGTTGAATTCAATATTAGACTTACTATCAATGGGAATACATTTTGAGTTAGCTACCACTCCTAATAGAAGACAAAAAATTATTCCTCTATCTTTTCATACATTATCCAGGTGGGAGAAAATTAGATTTTTTCAGTTTCTTCATGATATCAATGTGTCTCAAGTTTGTTCTTCAAATATAAAAAAAATCTCTTTGAATGATTTGATGTTGATAGGTATGAAATAACATGATTTTCACATCAGGATGCAACAACTTCTACCAGTTTCATTGCGTAGAATACTTTCCATTCTTGTCAGAAATACTATAATGAAGTTGTGTTATTTTTTTAATTCAATTTGTAAAAAGGTGATTGATGTGAAGGATTTGAACATTTTGGAAAAGGATGAAATTTATATATTTTTCAATTAAAAATTTATTTTACTCTCTATTTTTTTGATATAATAGTGCATTTAATGGTTTATCTAGTCTGAGAAATATATCATTATGGACCTGTATGTCTCCATTGGATGTATCCTTTTGAGAGTTATATGAAAATATTGAAGGGGTTTGTTAAGAATCCTTAACGACCTGAAGCCTCCATTATTGAAAAGTATATTTCGGAGGAGGTTGTGAAGTTTTGTACGAGCTACTTACCTATGACGAAGCACATAGATTCTACTCCATCTAACCATTAATGAGTTAATAATGAGGGAAAGATGATTTATGGCTTGAATGTCCAATCATTATCATCTAAACAGATGAAGAAGGTGGAATTATACATCTTTAAAAACATTGATAATGATAAACCATACATCACATTTCATATTAATGTGTTGAAACAATGTCATCCAACGAATAATGAAATGTGGATTTTGAATGAGCACAATAAATTTTTTTCCATGGTTTAAAAATACCTTACATGGTAGATCATATGTATTAGAGACATTAAGATGGTTAGTGGGTGGTCCAAGTTTATATATGATAACAAGTTCCAGGTATGACATTAATGGATATACATTTCATACAAAAGATCAGGATAATAAAAGTGGAATTCAGAATAGTGGTGTATTGTTGTTTATAGAAGCAATTCATTTTTTGAGTTCAAAAGGCAAAAACCCAATTTTTTCATCAAGTTCATATTATTGAATCATTGAAGAAATATGGGAAGTTTATTATTTTAAAATTTAAGTTCCTTTTTTTAACCTAAAATGGTTTATCGTTAACAACATTTTCAAACATAATGAATTTGGAATGACAATTTTTAATATGAGTATATTAAAAGGAACAATAGATTCTTTTAAAATGAAAACACATGAAAAATATATTTTCTATGTAGTTGATCAATGAGATATGAAGTGTTCTTTTGTTTTACAAGGGAAAAACAATATATTGTTGAAGATCAACTTGATGAAGATGTTGATTTACGTGAGATCCCTACTTCCTTGGATAGATTAGCAGAAAATAATGATGATCATATTGAAGACATGGTTTGTGCCATGAGGAATGATCATGATGATGGAATTTGGGAAAACAATCCATTTGTGTATTCCTAATATTATAGTTAACATATTTTTATTTCGTGTTTACATTTATTGTTTTCAGAAAATGTTATATATTGTAATTTTTTTCTTTATTAAAATGTGTATTAAAAAAATAAATAGAAATTTTTGTTTATTTTAATTTCATTTACTTTAGTTCATCATGTTTACCTTTACATAACTTATATATTTATTGATTTTGTTTAATGAAAATGACATTACCTTGTTTCCCATGATTACCATGTATACCATAGTTTACAATAGTTTAACTTTACTTAACTTATATATTTATTATTTTTTTTGAATGAAAATTACACTACCATGTTTACCATATTTACCATTGTTTAACATGCTTACCATATTTTCCACGTTTACTATCATATAAAATTCTTCATTTTACCATTTTTTGTATTCATTAGTATTATAATATTTGAATTTGTAAATTTGTGAACTAATGATTGCTTTTTTGATTTGAAGGATAAAGGCATATCAATCAGTTGATCAACCACATGATTCTGGAGATGATCATCATGACCATACATATGGGGAGGAACATTCACATGATCCTCTTGATGTTCCCCAGTATTCCTCATGTTCTCCCATAACGGAAAAGAAGAGTTCAACAGTTGGTAAATGTGGATGCACACATTTACCAAAATTACCACATTCCCAAAGACAGGACCAGAGGATTCTTGTTGAGTTTGATGAGAATGATATTACTAGAGGTCGAAATGAAAAATATCTTTTTCTATTGTTTGAATAATCTTTAAATGTTTCTAGTATAATATTTTTTACTTATTCCTTATCAGAGGACATTTGATATTCCTAACACTGGAGTAGTCAGGATGATATTTTTATTGATGGCTTCTAGGAGGTGGAGGGATATAAAATCAGCCCTCATATATGATTTCATTTATGGTCAGAGGAATCATGACAATCCATGTCATATATATCCTTTAATAAATGAAGACACACGGAGAAAAAATTTTTAAAGTAGAAGAAAAGATTAATTTTTGGTAAGAGAAATGAAAAATTTTATAAGACTTCTTATATAAATGATATGTTTAATGTTTTGTTAATGATTTCTTATTATTAATTTACAACAAACAAGGATATCTCATCTAGAGATCCAATCTAAAAATGTATATTGTCATAGTTTATCTCGTAGAGAGTATACATTACTGGAAAAACAAATGATGGTGGAAAAATTTCAAAAACTAATAGCTGAGTCTTAAATATCTTGAGAGGTTTTCCCTCCATCACCTCCATCTAAACATGAAAAATGGATGTGATCTTGGATGGAAAAAAGGGGCAATATCTTTCAGAATAATCGAGAATCGTAGCTGAGAGTATTGTAAAATATTTATTTTATTTATTTAAGATAATTATATTATTGGTATAGTTTGAATCATTATAGAAATGTTAAATTAATTTATACAAGATTATCTTGAGGATCAGTTCTCATAGGGGGTTTTACAGCTTCAGGGAGGAATGATATTTTATCTACTGCATTGGGAAATCCCGAAAATCCCGGTCATGTTTGAAGATTTTTGATGAGTGTATAGGTATGAAAAGTGTTTCTATATTATTTAACTTATTCCATTGAGGGTGTTTATAAAAAAATAGAATAATTGGAGTCTGAAGTTCATAATATTAATGAGATGATGGAGGAAAATATTAGAGCATCAGTACAATCTATGTTTCAGACATGTAGAGACAATTTTAGATTGAAGCTCCCACTCCTCTATATCCCCCTACAGATACCATTATTTATCATCCTCCTCCGCCAGTAGCTCCCACTCCCCCACCTCAGCTCGTAGACCCCATTTTTATCCTACTCCTCCACCACATCTTTTTACTTATTATGAGTTGTATGTTGATGATCTTAACCATCATATAGTTTCATATGGGCTGTTATATTGTAGAGGAGATACAATTCATCATCAACATTTAGAGGTAGAGAATCATAGTGTCACTGTATATGATATTATAGATAGATCATCTCATGTGCCATTACATACAGATGAGGAGAAGTAAGTTGGACATTGTATCAGCCACTTTTTAGTTTGGCCATCCAAAATTATGTGACTGATTACCATATAGTTAAGTTTGTTATATATTTTACTTAATTTTTTTTATTAAAGTTGTTTTAACATTTGAAAACTAATATATTTTATTTATTTATTTATAGTAATAATTAAAAGGTAAAGGAATATTTTATATAAAACAACAAATATAAATGGAAATGACATCAGATATAGATTCTAGTATTATTGATAGATTGTCAAAACATTCATATTTGATGGAAGATTATTTTTAGTTTCCAATGGATGCTCATGGTTGTGGATGTGTAATAAATGTGTGGATTGAGAAAAATTATTTCATGTATCTTGTTACTAGAGATAAGTTAAGCATCATTGTGGTGCATATTTTTCCATGTAAGTCTTAACACCTTTCCCTACATTATATTTTTTAAAAATGTCTACTTATGTCTGGTTTTTATTAGGTAACTTTATAACATGTGTTAAGAGAATGAGAAAACATATGTATATGGATTCATGAACCTGCATATGATTTCCCCTAAAGTATATTCATTGGATGCGAAACAAATAATACTTTATATTTCTGATATATTTGTACAAAATATAATCACATGGTGTTGGATGATACCTTTTTGTGAGAGTTATGAAACATAAATCTTGAAAAATATTCTTTATTTTTTAATATAAAAAACCACTAACCTTAAATTTTCTATTATCTTACTGATCATTGGATGTTAGGTTTTTTTTCATAAGAGAAAACACTTTATTGGATATGTTATTCCCATGGCGTTGTGGGGGATGTTTTAAGAATATGTTGGAAAATAATGTATCAATTAATAAATAATTATTTATATTATAATAAATTTTAAATTTATCCAATTCATATAATTTTCTAATAGGGTGTGGGCATACTTTAGAAAAAATAAAAAGAAAACGAGTTCCAGGATTAAATATATAAAATTAAAGGTAAACATCATTTTATAATTTGTACTTTTTGATGTATTACATAAAAATGATATTTTGAATTGACACTCATTTAAATATAATTTTCTTGATCAATAAGGCATCATCAAATAAGGATATTATTTGTTAAGATTTATATATGAAATAATTATGATTGGAATAATAATGACCTTTTACCAGGTTAGATTTTCTTGTAATCTTTTCCATAATATTTCATTTGATTTATCATTATACATGTTATCTACTGTCATTTTAATTTTTCGAAATTTTATGAGCCTCAACGCTATAGTTCTCAAGAGTGAGAACACTTACAATTGGAATAGTCAAATTAATTTACATGTTTGATTGGATTTTAGTTTGTTGGTAGTGTAAAATGTAATTTTGAATATTGTAAATATAATTGTGTATTTGGTAGTTGTCTTTGTTATATATATGTTTTTTTAGTTGGAATTTTATGTTTTGAATGTTATATATGTGAATATTTAATTTTTCTTGGGTTTTTCTTGTTTTGGACTAGTTCTAATGTTTTTCTTTAATAGATTCTGGTCTGGTTTTGGTTTTATTTTGGTTTAGTTTTTGCTTATTTCAGGTCAACATTGGTAGATCATAGTAATGGTATTGAAGTTTTATTAATAAATGGTTTTTACATCGGTAATTTTATAACTAACATAATAAATGAATGGGTATATTTTATTACATTGGTTATTACATAACCAAACACATATATCATTTTCCACGTTAATTAATTTGTAATCGGCGTGAAAACCCCTTCAGAGGATCGATTTATCAGTTAGGTTATTTAATAACTGACATAGAAAACTATATACTATGCTAGTTATTAAATAATAGATGTGACAAATCGAGCCTATGAAGGGTTTTTCAAATCGGTTATTTTGGAACTGGTGTGAAAAACTATTCTAATTTATGCTTTTTACGTCAGTTTTATAATAACCGACATAAAAAACAATATTTATAATTTCTATTTTAATTACGTCAACTGAATTCTGATGTAAAAAATTAAAAAATAACCTACAAAAAAAAACTTTTTTTCACAAGTGGAAATGTATGAATTTATAACGCTAATATCACCTTCTAACATCATTATTCTCATGTTTTCCTTATATTATAATTGATATATCTTTTTTTACACATATTGAACATCAATGATCACCATTTATTATGTTTCATATCCATAGGTTATTAAGAATGGTTTTAGAAATTTTATGTCTAAAAAGGATTCTAGTAAATAAAAAATAATTATAGACTCTTATGAACTAGTACTTTATGTTTTCATATTTCCAAAAGAAATAGTCCTAAACTATTTTCGAATGGATCATTATCTAATGTCAAGAATATTAATCTTCTATGATGAGATATATATGTATGAAATATTTGGGTCAATATAGTTGGTATTAGAGAAACTAACCTACTCAAAATTGAGAAAAAATAACAAATGGATGGTATAAGTCATAGTGTGTATTTTTATTTATAATTGAAATTTCACTACTAGAAATACAGTCTTTTCCAAAGGTTCTGAACCGTTGGGAAAGGCTGCAGAACGATTGGTATATGTTATACCAACAATTCTGCAAACCGTAGGGAAGTAAGTTGTTGGAAAATATTTTCCCAACAGTTTACAGTGAACCATTGGGATATGATGGGGAAAAATAAACCTATCCCAATGGTTGTGCCAAACCATTGGGATAGTTTTTCCCAATGGTTTGGATTGAACCTTTGGGAAATCCCAAGGACTCTCCTCTTTCCCAATAGTTTCTAAACTGTTGGGAATTGTTTTTTTACCAAAGGTTTATTGAACCGTTGGTAAAAAAATAATCAGAGATACTATGACAACTGTTTGAAACCGTTGTTATAACCTATGCTCTGAAAATTGCACAGCAGCTTGCAATTTGCATAGCAGCTCTGAAATTTGCACACCAGGCCTAATTATGTGCATTCCATCTCATTTTTAATCAAATTATTGCACCTGAAATAATCTAACACATACATACACAATTATTGTACCTATAATTACCAACTAACACATACATATAGAGAACAAATTCATACACATTTAACATATAATGCATCCTAGAACTATACACCTCCATAATTAAATTAGAATTCCTAACATAATTATAAATATACATAATTCATTTAGAACTCAAATTAAAATTTAGATGACAATTATATGTGGAATCAGGAATTCAATTCATAATTTTATCGGTTTTTTGAATACCATATATTTTTACCTAAAATGATGTCCATTTCAAAAAAAAATACATACAGCTGGAGCGATATCGTCCACTTCGTGCCTCATATTGAGGTGAGGTTAACTCGTACAACTATCAAATGACCCATCGATCGTTTTCCTAATGTATCAACATATTCTGAATGCGTTTGATCGGTTTTCTGTATGCCAGTTGATGTTTTTCACTTAAAATGATGTCATTTTGAAACAAAATACATACACTTTTAGTGGTGCCAGCCACACTGTGTCTCATAATGAGGCGGGGTTGATTCGAACATGTCACATATGATCCATGGATCATTGTCATAATGTATCAACACAATCAGAATCGTATTGTTCAGTTTTCTGTATGTACAGAAAATGTTGTCCATTTTAAACAAAAGAGATACACTTAGAGTGATCCCAGCCACACCGTGCCTCGGATTAAGTCATGGTTGACTCTTACACGTCACATATGACCCATGGATCTTCGTATTAATGCATCAACACATTTCAAATGCATTTGGTCAGTTTTTCATATGTCAGTTGTTGTTTTCACTTTAAATGATGTCCATTTTTAACAAAATAGAGACACTATGAATGGTGTCGGCCATACCATGTATCGTATTGAGGCGGGGTTGACTCTTACACATCACATATGACCCATGGATCGTTGTGATAGAGTATCGACACAATCATAATCGGTTTGGTCTGTTTTCCAAATGCTAGTTGTTGTTTTCACATAAAATGAAGTCAAATTTAAACAAAAGAGAGACACTTTGAGTGGTGTCATCCACACCGCTCCTCGTATTGAGGTGAGGTTGACTCATACACGTCCCATATGACCCATGGTTCGTTCTCTTAAATTTTTAATGGAAACCAAATGCATTTGGTTGGTTTTCCTTATGTACTTAAAATGATGTCCATTATAATCTAAAGAGAGAAACATAGATTGATCACGACCACACCACAACTCAGATTGAGGCCAGGTTGGCTCATACACGTCACATATGACCCATGGATCGTTGTGATAATTTATCAACAGATTCCAAATGAGTTTGGTCGGTTTTATGAATGCCATTTTGTCTTTTCACTTATAATCATGTCCATTTTAAACAAATGTGTCCCAGTTAGAGTGATGTTGGATACACTATGTCTCAGATCTAAATGGGGTTGACTGTACATATCTCAAATTTCCCATTAATTATTTTCCTAAAGTATCAACAAAATATGAATGTGTTTGGTCGGTTTTCTGTATTCTAGTTGATGTTTTTCACTTAAAATGATGTCCTTTTGAAACAAAAGATAGACACATTGAGTGGTACCGAACACACCACGTCTCAGATTGAGGCAGGGTTTATTTGTACACATCACATATGACCCATGGATCATTCTCTTAAAGTTTCAATGAAAAAAAATGTGTTTGGTAAGTTTTCCGTATGTACTTAAAATGTTGTCCATTTTAAACAAAAGAGAGAATCTTAGAGTGATCCCAGCCACACCATGCCTTGGTTTAGGCAGGGTTGGCTTGTACACATCACATATGACCCAAGAATCATTTTCCTAAAGCATCAACACATTTTGAAAGAGTTTGGTCAGTTTTCCGTATGCCAGTTGTTTGTTTCACTTAAAATCCGGTCCATTTTAAAAAAAGAGACACAGTTAGAGTGGTTCTGGCCACACCGCATCTTGAATTTAGACGGGGTTGACTCATACACGTCACATAGGACCCATGGATAATTGTGCTAAAGTATTGACACAATCCAAATGCGTTTGGTCAGTTTTCCGTATGCCATTTGATGTTTTTCACTTTAAATGATGTCCTTTTGAAACAAAAGATAGACACATTGAGTGGTGCCGGCCACATCACATCTCAGATTGAGGCGGGGTTGATTCTTTCACGCCACATATGACACATGGATCGTTCTCCTAATGTTTCAATATAAACCGAATGCATTTGGTCGGTTTTCCTTATGTACTGAAAATGTTGTCCATTTTAAACAAAAGAGAGACACATAGACTGATCCCAGCCACACCGTGACTCGGATTGAGCCTGGGATGTCCCGTACACATCAAATATGACCCATGGATCGTTGTGCTAATGTATCAACAAAATCAGAATCCGTTTGTTTAGATATCTATATGTACTACAAATGTTGTCCATTTTAAACAAAAGAGAGACTTAGAGTGATATTGGCCACACCGGGCCTTGTATTGAGTCGGTATTGACTCGTACACGTCACATATGACCCATGGATCATTTTCATAAATTATCTACAGATTCTGAATTCATTTGGTCAGTTTCCTGTGTGCCAGTTGTTCTTTTCACTTATAATCTTGTCCATTTTAAACAAAAGAGACACAGTTAGAGTAGTGTCGGCCACACCACATCTCAGATTTAGACGGGTTGACTCATACACGTCTCAAATGACCCATGGATCATTGTCCTAAAGTATCAACACGATCTGAATGTGTTTGTTCGGTTATCTCTATTCCAATTGATGTTCTTCACTTAAAATGATGTCCTTTTAAAATAAAATACATACACATTGAGTGGTGATAGCCAAACCACATCTCGGATTGGGACGAGGTTGATTCGTACATGTCACATATGACCCATGGATCGTTCTCCTAATGTTTCAACGGAAACCGAATGCGTTTGGTTAGTTTTCTATATCTACTTAAAATGTCGTCAATTTTAAACAATAGAGAGACACTTATACTTATCCCGGCCACACCGTGACTCGGATTGAGCCTGGGTTGGATCGTACACGTCACATATGACCAATTCATCGTTGTGATAAATTATCAACATATTCTGAATGTGTTAGGTCAGATTTCCGTATTCCAGTTGTTATTTTCACTTATAATCATGTCCATTTAAAAAAAAGTCACACAGTTAGAGTGTTGTCGGCCACACTGTGCCTTGTATTGATGTGGGGTTCTCTTTTACATGTCACATATGACCCATAGATCGTTTTGATAAATTATCAATACAATACTAATGCGTTTGGTCGGTCTTCCATAGCCATATGTTGTTTTTCACTTAAAATGATGTCCTTTTGAAACAAAAGACAGAAACTTTGAGTGCTGCCAGCCACACTACGTCTCAAATTGAGGCGAGGTAGATTCGTACACATCACATATGAACCATGGACCATTCTCCAAAAGTTTCAATGGAAATCGAATGTGTTTTGTCAGTTTTCCGTATGTACCTAAAATGTTGTCCATTTTTAAAAAAAGAGAGACAGTTAGACTGATCCCGGCCACACCTTAACTTGGATTAAGCACGGGTTGTCTCGTACATGTCACAATTGACCCATGGATTTTTTGAAAAATTTTAAATAGATTCTGAATGCGTTTGGTCGGTTTTCCATATGCCAGTTGTTATTTTTACTTATAATCATGTCCATTTTAATCAAAAGAGACACAGTTTGAGTGGTTTCAGCCACACCACATCTCATATTGAAGCAAGGTTGACTCGTACACTTCACATATGACCCATGGATCATTGTGATAAAGTATAGACACAATCCGAAAGCATTTAGTCATTTTTCCGTATTCCAGTTGATTTTTTTTCACTTAAAATGATGTCCTTTTGAATCAAAAGACAGACACATTGAGTGGTGTCGTCCACACCACATCTCATATTAAGGCGAGGTTGACTCGTGCATGTCACATATGACCCCTGGATCGTTCTCATAATGTTTCAACAGCAACCAAGTCTGTTTGGTCAGTTTTCCGTATGTACTTAAAATGTTGTCCATTTTAAACAAAAGAGAGACACATAGACTGATCCCGACCACACCAAGACTCCAATTGAGCCCAATATGGCTCGTACACATCACATATGACCCATGGATCATTGTGCTAATGTATCAACACAATCAGAATCCGTTTGGTCGGTTTTCCGTATGCTAGATGTTCTTTTCACTTATAATCATGTACATTTTAAACAAAAGAGATATAGTTATAGTGGTGTCAGCCACACTGCTCCTTGTATTGAGGCAGGGTTAACTTGTACATGTCACATATACTTTATGGATTGTTTTTCTAAAGTATCGACAAATTCCGAATGTGTTTGGTCAGTTTTTCGTATGACAGTTGATGTTTTTCAGTTAAAATGTTGTCCATTTAAAATAAAAGAGATCCACTTAGATTTACCCCGGCCACACTGCGACTCGGATTGAGCCCGAGTTGGCTCTTACACGTCACATATGACCCTTGGACCGTTGTGATAAATTATCAACAGATTCCGAATGCGTTTGGTCGGTTTTCTGTATGCCAATTGTTCTTTTCACTTATAATCATGTCCATTTTAAACAAAACAGAGACACTATGAATGATAGAGGCCATAGCGCACCTTAGATTGAGGCGGGATTGACTCATACACGTCACATAAGACCCATGGATCATTTTCCTAAATCATCAACACATTTCAATTGCGTTTGGTTGAATTTCTGTATGTACTTAAAATATTGTCCATTTTAAACAAAAGAGAGACACAAAGACTGATCCCGGCCACATCACGACTCAGATTGAGACCGGGATGGCTCTTACACATCACATATGACCCATGGATCGTTGTGATAAATTATCAATAGAATCTGAATGCATTTGGTCATTTTCTGTATGTCAGTTGTTCTTTAAACTTACAATCTTGTCCATTTTAAACAAAAGATACACAGTTAGAGTCGTATGTTAGTTGTTTATTCACATTATTCAAATACACTATTTGATTGTGGGTCTTTAAATTAATTTATTTATGAAAAAATTACATTTAAAATTAGAATATCTGAAAATTAATTGAAGAAAAAACTTTTACTAAAAATCCTTGTGGAAATATTAAGGTAAACATGATTTATGAGATTCCTCATGTGTCTATTAATGTAATGGTATTTACATAAAATATTGTTTAAATTCATATATAATATTTTTATATCTTCTTTCGTATGGATTAGAATTTATTTAATCATGCTATGAAATATTTCAGAGCTAATAATGCCATGCCCAATGAATACATCCCTTTTATAAGATACCAAGAATCTATGACATTGATCAGATGTATAAATGTGATTTACATTGATTATCATGATGACAATAAATAAAATATATATTATAGATTTTTTAGTAGTAAATGAAATCAATGAGGGTGGGGGGATGTCTGGGGGGGCTGTCTGGTGGGTGTCCGGGGGGCTGTCTGAGGAACTAGGATAAGGGTGGGGGGGGCTGTGTGGGGGGCTGTGTAGGGGGCTGTCTGGGGGGTGTTCAGGGGGGTCTCTGGGTTCCATGGAGGAGGGGGTGGGGGGCTATCTGGTGGGTTGTCCAGGGTCTAGGGTTGTGGGTGTGGGGCTGTCTGGGGGGGGGGCTGTCCGGGAGGGTGTCCGGGGGCTATCCGGGGACCGAGGAGGATGGTGGGGGGGGGGGGGGCTGTCCGGGGGGTTGTCTGGGGTCCAAGGAGGATGGTGTGGGCTTTCCAGGGGCACTCTGGGGGGATGTACAGGGTCCAGGGTGGAGGGTGGGGGGCTTTCTGGGGGGGGGGGGGGTCCGGAGGGCTATTCGGGGGGCTATCCGGGGTCCAAGAAGGATGGTGGGGGTTGTCCAGGGTCCGGGATGGAGGGGGGTTGCCCAGGGAGTTCACAAACACACAACCACTAAAACATATCAACATCCATGAAAACAAAAAATCTATAAAAATAACTCAAAGGGAATAATATACTACATGTCTGGATAAAACCAACAACTAGAATAGATTAAACATCGAATGTCAGTAATATTTGTAAAAAACGTAACAGATCAACTTTTCCCACATCACCAACACCATCATCAGCAACCCCATCATCACCATCATCATCACCCTCGTCCTCGTCCCCAACATCATCCTCTCCCTCCATTCCCTCCTCCTCACCCTAACCCTCCGCCTCACCCTCGCCATCCGCCTCACCCTCTTCTCTCTCCTCTTCCACATCAAACTCCTTTCCAACATCATCCTCAGCCTGGACGTCATTTTGACCACCACTAGAACTTCCACCAACTACTCCATATATAGAACGTATCGATGAGATTTATTAATCAATAGTTGGGCTGGCCGCTGGTGGATGTGTTGGACGTAGAACTTCAATAAATTTCATAAATGCATTGTTTTCCCAAGAAGACTATTCTGCCATCTCTGTGGCCCTTTTGTCAGCATGTTTTTCCTATTCCCTAACTTGCTACAGCTTGGTGGCACTACAACTCATACCTGAGGTGTTCTAATAGCCCGTCGGGGCTATGCCAGGTCAGTAGCATACTCTGCCAGGATGCTCCTCTCCCAAAACATGATGTAAGTGATCAGTTTGCCCAATATTGCTTGATTCTTGGGCATCGAGGGCCTCTAAAGCGACCTGTTACAAATATAAATATATTATTAAGTTAATAAATAGATATAGAAATTTAAAATCAATATATTAAAACTTACAAATTACTGCTGAGTCGCTTCGTTGACGGCACTTATATCCTTTTTCCAGCTACACGAGCAAAACAGTTTTTCTCGAGGCACACATCCTTCAATATTTTGTATTTTCCATTACAATGACATTGAAAACTAAAGTTATATGAAAAATTTATCAAACTATTAAATATATGAGGAAACAAAATAACATGTAAGTCGTAACGAAAACTTATAAACAAATCTCATACCTGCTTCCTCTCATGATCAGGCATCGTAGTGTGTCCCAATGTGTGGATGTATTTTTTTGCATCAATATTCTTTTTATTTTTTTCAGATGATTCCTAAATAAAATTTTAAATTGAAACAGATAGTATTAATGAAAAACATGAAGGTTATTATTTAAATACCTCAATAGTAATTAATACTTTAAACGTGGCACTCATCCAAAGAGTAATCATCTGATGATACTGCTCTATAGAACAATCATCCACCACTGGTACCGCCTCTAACTCTGTTCCAACTCTAGCAACCCATCCCATATACAACTCAAGATTTTAGGATCTCTAAATCTCGCTTAAATCCTTTAGACATTCCGGTCGTGAACCCTCACCATCGGGAAAATTAAATCAAAGCTGACATCAAAATATTAATTCATATAAATAAAAAAATCAGGGAATTATATAGAACAGATTATTTACCCATATCTTTTCCCAAGCACTATCTCTGACCTCATGTGGAAAATTTCTTCACAATAGTAGGCTGACGGGGATGATGTGGGCGTATTTGGCAAGCGTCACCAAAAAAATCTGACATTGCTACCATGTTTTCTCAACCATTTGGTTGTCTTCATTATAATCCACCATAACCCATGTGTGGCGGTTCTACAACGAACGCATGCGTATACGCCCTGACCCACGCCTCCTGTCAGTAGATGTATATGTCATGAAATGAAACAATTATTTTATCAAAACATGTTATAATGAGAATAAATACTGATATAACATTATTTTAGGGTTCTATAAACAAACATGTGCCGGCCTAATCGCTGAGCACCACTGGATCCACAGAAACGGATGGAACACCTTGTAGTGGAACTGGAGTCGAAGATGATGGAATATAGATGCTCAAAGATACAGAAGTTGAATAAAAAGAAGATGGGACAACTGTCTGACCAGATTCTGACTGGGGAGAGGGAGTCATCATGGGTTGTGAAAATGATGTGCCAGAAGATGCAAAAGATTGTGAAAATATAGGAGGCCTAAATATGTTGTGTGGCCCGGACGACACACTGGGATAAGAATTTGGGAAGGATGACATGTCAGTGGGAGGGGAATGGTCTAGTCGGGTACGTGCAGCTGCTCGTCCACCTCTAGGACAAACCCTCCTCGTACCACCGGCCTGAGTACTAGGACGAGTACTAGGCTCCTGGTCAAATAACTGTCGACATATCAGTGGATCCTACAAAAATGTTTAAAAAAATTAATCACAAGACATTATATATTATTTAAATATATAAATTTTAAAAAATGTACTCACTACAGTCACTAATGATGGAATTCCAAAATCTGCCATTCGACGATTGTTCTCCATCATTTTTTCCTACGTCTCTCTTCAATTGGATCCATTTTCTTACTTTTGAAAACAAATATATAATTAATCATAAAAAGGAAACTAATGTGTAACCCAAAAAAACTAAATATATGAGGGAATTGGGGGATTCATTGGTAATTTAGCTATCAATTTTTTTAGAAGATCTTGAATGGATTTAATAAATCATACAAGTTGTAATGTTCAACAAGTTAGAAATATTGTTTTTCTAGGTTTGAATACAGTTCAATTGCAAATTAGAAAATGATATTCAAATAATACTGCAACTAATAAACATTGAAAATTCACATAATGGTCTAGTCAACTAAAAAATATTTTTGATCAATGCTAAATCAATTTGAATATTACCAACCTTAACAACCCAACTCGAGGTAAACCAAAATTATTGAGAACATGGATAAATGATTATATATATTTTCAACCACAACTTTAGGTTCAAAATCATCTCTGACAATTGAGCTATTTGAGTCATCAAAAGAAATAAATGGATTGGTTCCAATGGAACTAGGGACAGTTTCAATTCCATCATCACCATCATAAAAAATATGTCTTGCAATTACTTCAACTATGACACCATATTCAGGTCAAATTTGGTCTTTGACATAAAATACATGTTATCCATTGATTCCAACACATATGGTTCATCGGTAGCAAGAGCCTGAGTCATATTAATTACTCGAAATCCATAATCATCAATAAACGTACCATTTCTTTTCATCGAATCAAACCAATGTCATTTCATCAATGTGACTCATCCATGAGAGTAATAATCCAATATTATTATTTTCTCAAAAACTCCATAATAACCCACATTTTCAAATAACAGTCTACTATCTGATGCACTAACATAACAATCTATTGTGGCAGTAACCATAACACCATCATATTGTGTTCTCATGTTATTTTCTCGTTCAGTGAAAATAAATTTGAACCCATTGATAACAATTGATTTATAGTCACGAACCACAGTATTAGGACCAAAAGAAAATGGTCTTATTTAATCAGAGACATATTCAGTAGACAAACTCAATACATGAAATATAAATGACTATTAAACTTACTTAAATATTGATATAATTATTTTAAAAAGTAAAATTTCTACCTTAAATTTTAACCTAGCATCAAACTCATTGCTATGAAATGTCTCTCTCCTTCTCAATGATAAATAACAATTCTTCCTATTTATCACTGTTTTACTTCCCTGTAGATAAAAATATGAATAGTTTAATAGATATAAATGTAAGATATACATAATCAATTTAGTTACCTTATATAGTCATCGAACAAATCATAGTTGAACAAAACTGTGCGATGTACCATCTCCCACTCTTCATGGATTAATGTCTTCAATGTATATGATCCAGGAATTCCTCCTGTTTGAGGTAGTGATGGAAAACTGGGTTCAATTTTCTCATACTGTTCTTCTTTATTTCTCATTGGTATGTTCAATATTGTAGTAATATCAGACAAATAGATTGAGCAGAAATACATACACTCTTGAGCTAAGTAACTGTTCACCATATAAACTTTGGGATGATTTATGTTTCAGAAATAAGACTTTAATGTGAACATATTTCTTTTATTTAGAGACATACAACAAAAATAAACAGGTCCTCCGAGAATTATTTCAGTGGGAATATGGACAGTAAAATGCAGCATGCATGTGAAAAATGATGGAGGAAATATTTTCTCCAACTCACACAAAATTAATGAGGCATCTGTCAGCATTTTTTGCAAGAAATACATGGACAAAATCATTACACAATGATCTCTAAAAAATGGCAGAACAGAATAATAGCCACCCTTACATTATTAGACAAAATATTAGAGATTTCTATTTGAAGCTATTCATGCATTAGAATGTGATAATCAGGAGTCTCCAAAGATTTTAGATTCAACTCTCTTATTTTGACTCGTTTAGATATGTTGCTTGAATATCCATCAGGAACTCTAATAGTCTCTAATATTTCCAGAAATTGTATTTTTATGTAGGTTTCATCACATAATAAGCACATGGAAGTTTACATTTATTTCCACAGATACGCAAAGGATGCAATTCTGGTCAGATGCCACAATCCACCAAGTCACGCTGATATCGTAAATCATCTTTTTTCTTCCCCTATATATTTATATGAACTAAATGAAACATTTTTCATATATTCTTTTCAATATGAATTACGTTTATGAAATGACATAACAAATTGGTTAACCCATAAGGAAAATCAATAAAGATTCTCATCTTCCTCAAATTGTAACAGGTTTCAGTGGAAACATTCTTTCTCTTTCCAGATTTCATTTGACCCTTCCCGAACAAATAACTGAAATCTTTCAATTCATTAAGGAAATCAGTTCCAGGCATACACTGAGGTGGATCATCGGTCTCTATGGTTTTATCAAATCATTGACGATTCATTCTATATGGATTACCCTTTGGCAAGAATAGTCGATGTCCCATAAAACTGAAACTACAGCGATGTTTAAGTCTTCTGGATCATGTATTAGTTATTCAAACTGGACATGAAAGTTTTCTCTTCGTGCTCTATCTAGACATAATTGCATAAGCCGGAAAATCATTGATCGTCCATATAAGAGCAACAAACATATGAAATATGTCTTTTTAACATGCATCGTATCTTCACACACCCACATCCCAAAGATGTTTCAACTCTATTATTAAGGGTTTCATGTATACATCGATATCAATGTTGGGATCAAATGGGCCAGATATGGGTATAATCATGAATGTGAATGGTTTTTTCTTACACAACCATGGGGTATGATTATAAATGTGTAAAAAACTGACCATGTGCGGTGCAAAGTAAGCATCTGCCCAAACAGATTAAAATTGTCGCATGAAAGGCCGAGATTCACATTACGTACGTCAGCTGCAATATCTGGATGTCAAGCATCAAATATCATCCATGCAAATCCATCTACAGGATAAACCAACTCACCATTAGTCTTCTTTCACACGGTATCATGCCATCTCGTTTTTATTGATATTTCATCAGATATAAAAAGATTTTGGAGTCTGGGGATCAATGGAAAGTGCCACATTACTGTCTGTGGAAAGCGGGTTGGTGTTCCATCAGATTTTGACTTCCAGCAGGATGTGCCCCATTTTATACAATCATTTCTTTCAGCAGTTTCCTCCCTAAATAATCTTCAATATTTCAGGAAAGCATGAATTTTGTTTCATGAAAATCTATGTTCCTCAACTAACTTCCATGTCATAATGTTGTTTTAGTGAATATCTACATCATATGTAAGTAAATACTTAAAGAGGGTAAGAATGAAATTGATTGCTGTATTAGAAATCCCATACATATTTTTCCCATGAAACAATCAGATTACAAATTCTAGCTTTTTCATTTTATAGCATTGTCGATATACTGGATTCGTGGCAGCATCATACAATTTTTTCACTCTATCAATATCATCATTTCCACTAGATACATTAGCTGACCTCAAGTCAAAGTCTTCTTGAGTCGAATCATTTTTTTTTCATGATGACGAATAAATGGAAACCGATCATCTAACAAATTCTCCATTCTGGTCCTTTCATTTCGATCATCACAAATTTGAGATTTCATTTTCTCCCCATTGTGATACCACACAAAGTAGTTTCCATGAAAACCATTTTTGGTTATGTGGTAGCTGACTTCTTCAAAGCACATCCAAGGTCTACCAACAGAATTGGAACATGGGCAGTTTATGCGACCACAATCTCAAGCACTATGAAATGCAATATCTATAAAGCTCTCCAAATGGTTTTGAAAATCGCTTGAGATCCGATCGGTTTCATACATCCAACTTCTGTCCATTTTGTAAAAATAATTTATATAAGTCATTTTTTCATAAAAAAATCAATAGGATTGATCTTTAATAGAAAATACATTTAATTATACAATAAAGGAAGAAAATAATCAAGGAATCAACTACACATGTGAAAAAAAACATACTAATTTGTTATTTAAAAAATGTTAAACCAACAAGAACTTAATTTTTGATCACATCACAACATGACTCATCCAATAACCATATTATTTGGGTATCATGAATATGAATAACGTCAACCTTGTGCCATCCTCCTACCCTACATGATCCCCACCACATGCCACATCTTATTATAGCCTTATCACATCACACCTCACCTGAAAACACTAGGGAAATCATTGTTCTTCTCAATTAAAGACACATGGAAAATCACATCACATCGTGCCTAAAAACACATGGTCACTAAATTATGAAGGAAGAGTAGGGAAGACATGGTAGCTATCCAACCATATAACCACCATCCTATATATTAGAAAAAATTCCCATAACTCAAAACCTTTGATCGTTGGTAAGTTTATCCAACTCTGGTTGGGAATGTGTAGAAATAACATGAAATGCATGATATATAGATAGCAAAAAATACCCAACCTATGGATTCACATTAACCACATAATCACACACTTCACTAATAACATATAACTCATAAACCAACACAATAACTTTCACCACTATGGCCAACACACCACACCACCACCACACAAGACACATAGCATTTACCACTTTCACTTATAAGACACATAACTCACACTAACATTTTCCATTAATTAAATTTTAAATTAATTAAATCCATTTCAACACATCCATTTCTATTCCATATAATTTATTTTATATCTTGTTTTTTGTTTTAAAAGCATAATTTATTCCATAGATAACTTGGAAACTAATAAAACCACCACACAAAATCTCACCATCTCACAATAACCATTGTCGCCATGATACATTGACCAACCTTCTCACCAAAACAACCAAGTATCACAAAAACAATATTGCACATCACAAACCACCGCACAACCAAAACCACCTCACCACATAATAAACGTCATCCACATCACACAACACCTCCACACGACACAACACCACCACACATCATCACTATCACACAACTTCACATGTCACATCCATTCCCACTAACCATCACATTACAACCCCACATATCACAAATCCCAAATAGTCACCTCCATCACCATACAATAGCCTATAACATATAATGAAACATAACAAAAAACCTCTCATAGAAGAAACATACACCAACATCCATAACTTATTCAATGTCTTCTTTTACATTACTCCTTTATTTAGCTTGGACAGTATAACACAAATGATATTCCATGGGAAATTAATTAATTAACAAAATATTCGTTCATTTCCCTATTTTTCAGGGTGAAATCACATCATAATCAAAACATAAAACTAAAATATTAGATAAATAACAATAAAAACAATGTAGCATATGTGTATAAAGAATAAAATACCTGATTTGAGATGATTCATATTGATTTTCACCTATTCAGATGGGGGAGTTCAAGAGAGGAGCTGAGCACCAGATTGATTTAAGGGTTCTGTCGCGACTAGGGGAGAGTAGCGGCATGATTTTATTTGTGGAAAAGATTTTCCAATGGTTTTAAAAGCCTTTGGGAAAGGGGTGTTCAATGAACCCTTTCCCAAACGGTTCATCATAACCGTTGGAAAAGGGTTTCCCATTCCCAAAATTTTTATGAAACCATTTGGAAAGGGAAACATGAACACCCCTTTCCCAATGGATTTATGGAACCGTTGGCAAAGGGTTTCCTAGCCCTTCATTACCAACGTTTTATGAAAACCGATGGTAAAGAACTTTGGGTAAAAACCACATTTCCAGTAGTGTTACTTTTAGTAAAATAAATAAGTGACATACAAAAAACTAAGTAATCACATTCCTATTATTTTTATATTTTCGGACAATAAATATTGAGTCATTTGTGACATGTAAAAATTAACTACACCACAATATGATGGGCATTGTGGCCGATATGACTTTAAGTGTGTATTTTTATATTAAGGTGACATTAAATTGAAAAAAAGAAAATGTGACATCCTGAAAACAAAAAAAAATTAATTTGTATTATTTTGATACTTCCGGAAAACTATCCATGAGTCATTTTGGATGGTTAGGAATCAAACACACCTCAATTCGATTCACGGTGTGAATAATATGACTAAAAGTGTCCATTATCCGTTTAACCTTACATTTTAGTTCAATATGTATCACTCACTAAAAACCATGAAAACACAATATGATTGTATTTATAATGTAGGAAAGAGATGCATATGTTATATTTGACGTGTATGAAGTAGTCTCACATCAAAATAATGAATAATGCGACCGGTAGGACTCACAATGTGTGATTCTAGTTTGAAATGAAATTTTAGTAAAAATAATAACTGACATAGAGAAAATCAAGAAAATATATTGACATTGTTTTTAAACTCTAGATAATTGATCTATAATTCATTTTTTACATGAAGGAATCAGCCTCACCTCATTACGATGCACGGTCTGGCCGATATAACTCAAATTGTCTCTTTTTATTTAAAATGGACATCAATATAAGGTAAAACAATAAGGGGCATACTGAGAACTGAGAAAATGTATTTTTATTTTTTTTATATTTTAATAAAATGATCCATGAGTCATTTTTGATGTGTCGGAGTAAACTGAACCTCTATATGATACATGGTGTGTCTGGTATGACTCCATGTGTGTATTTTTTTTTAAAATTGACATTAATTTATGTAAAAAGAACAAGGGACATACTAAAAACCAATAAAACTCATTCATATTATTATGATACTTTAGTAAAAGGATCCATGATTCATTTTTGACATGTATGACTCAATAATACCTCATTAAAATCAATGGTGTATCTGGTATAACTCAATTTGTATCTTTCTATTTAAAATTTGCATGAATTTAACAAAAATCAAAAAGTGCCCTACTGAAAACAATGAAAACAGATTTGGATTATTTATATATTTTATGAAAATGATTTATTATACATTTGAGACATATAGGAGTCAGTCTCACCTCAATACGACTTACGGTGTTGCTGGTTTCACTGCAAGTGTCTCTTTTTTTATAAAATTGACAGTAATTCAAGTAAAAAAAACATGTGACATACTATAAACTGATAAAATTAATTCATATTTTTTTTTATTTTAGTATAACAATCTACTAGTGATTTATAATGTGTAGGGATCATTCAGACATCAATATGACAGTTGGTGTGGCTGGTATAACTCTAAGTGTCACTTTTTATTTAAAATTGACATCAATTTAAATAAATACAACATGTCACATACTCAAAACCTAAAAAATTGCATTCAGATTGTTTTTATGGTTTATGAAAATGATCCATGGGTCATTTGTGATGTGTAGGAGTCAATTTAACCTCAATATGATTCACAGTGTTACCAGTATGACCAAACAATTCTGTTATTAGTTTAAATTAAAAAATTTAGTTCAAAATTTGTCATTAACTGAAAAACAAGATAACACACTCTGATTGTCTTGATAATTTATGGCAGAAAATCATAAGTCATTCATGATGAGTATGAAGTTTTCGTACGTAAAACTAATGCAAGATATGACTAGTATGACTCAAAATGTGTGCTTCTAGTCTAAAATGATAATTCAGTAAAAAAACACAACGAACATACTGAAAACATAAAAAATGTTTTCGTATTATTTTGTTACATTACAAAAATGACCCATCAGTAATTTTGGACAGTTATGAATCATCCGTACCCCAATACGACACATGGTGTGTCCGATATAACTCCAAATATTTAATTAATTAAAATTTACATTAATTTTAGTAAAAGAACAAGTGACATACTTAAAACTGAGAAAACAAATTCTGATTGTTTTTATATTCTAGGAAAATGATCCATAACTCATTTGTAACATGTAGGAATATACCCCACCTCAATAAGGAAAATGGTATGATTAATATAACTCCAATTGTTCTATTTTTATTAAATATTTACCTCTTATTAATGTTTTATTTCATATTAATATTTAATTTAGTTCATTATCGTGTTACTAACATAATATTTTTTTTAAATAGGTGGAATATTTTTCTCGGGTTGAGATGATTTGTTCGACTACTAATACCACGGTACGGCATTATTGAGAGGGGATCACGATCATCAAAATATTAAATATTAATGTTTTAGAATGTTTGTTGGACCATTGTAAATGTAATTTTATAAAACTTTTTGTTTGAAATTTAAATATCATATTTTTTCTATATATTGTTGGTGGGATTTTTTGTATTGATGATGTCAATAAAATATATATAGCTGGTTTGATTCTGGGTGTATAGTTTTAATTGCATGTTTTATTTTGGGTGATTCGGTATATAAATAAAACATTGCATGGGGATAGGCCTATATCAGCACTAAAAAAGCACAGATAAAGGGCCCCACTTATCATCGTTGTGATTAACATCACTTTTTTATCCCCGTTAAAGGCCATTTTACGCATTGTGAAAGGACATATGTGTAGTAGTTTTACCACTCGTTCATCATGTTTGGTTCTCCCTTGAATGATATATCTATTTATTTATATAAATATATAGTTATATTTACTCTTATATTAATATATATTTATATTAATATATATTCATATATTTATATATATATATATATTAATATATATATTTATTTATATTTATATATTTATATTTACATCTATTTGTATATATATGTATATTTAGTTATAATTTTTTATCCGTAAACATATTTGTATATTAGTATATATTTATAAGATTATTTTTTATTTTGTTTTTAAAATATGTTTTTTTGTGTGTAAAAGTAAATAAATAAATACATATATACCACATACCTACAAACACACACACACACACACACATATATATATATTATATGAGTATTTCTAAGTACAATTATACATGTTTATATATATTTATATATATTATATATTAATATTAATATTCATATGTTAGAATATATAAATAATATATATCAGTTTGTTGATACAGACACACACTAATATATATATATATATAGACACACACACACACAATATAGGTATATAAATATTCATATATTTGTGTTTTCAATAAAATGTATATTAGTTTTTATTTAGATAAAGATTATATATTGGGAAATATATTCTATATACAAATATGTTTAACTATTTATTTATAAAATTAAATTTTTGTGTGAATATATAAAAAATATGTATATATTGTTATGTATTTAGTTATAAATAAAAGTAAATTGTGAAAATGATAAAATTTTAAATCCATAATATCAATATAAATGTAATCCCTATGAATAAATTCAATCCCCACAGAAAAAGGGAGAAATGAACCTCTTAAACGAGGCTAAAATTCCATCGAATGCAAAAAAAATTCAGTCTCCTAACTAAAAACATAGTTTTAGAGGCTTTTTGAGCATTTTTTTGTCTTTAAAAAATGTTAAAGTGGGTTCTCAAATGGATCTAGTGCATAGAGCACATTTTAGGATTCGATTTGATAAGTAGTTTTGCTCAAACAAACAATCAGGTCAAAAGTTATTATCGTTTGAGGATTGAGTTAAATTTTCAACTTATATTATATCTTTTATTAATATATTGATTTTATTGTGTCTTAAAATTGTTATTAAATTATTATTACTTCATATTAATTATAAAATTATTAATTAATAATAGTTTTTTATATATTTTATTATATATTTCACTAAATATCTAATATATTATCTGTAAATTTTATCTATACTTATCTAAAACATATTTAATATATATATATATATATTATTGAAATCAATATAAATATATTTATATATTTATATATTAATATATATAATTTTTAAAGATTTATTTTGAAATATACTCTTTATGTGAACTAGTAAAAAATCACAGATAAAGACGCCCCATTATTAGCACTACTAAAAAGCACTCATAAATGGGGTCCCATTAATTGTGGTAAAAAATAACTGATAAAAGGGTACTTTTAACAACACATTTTTAGCACTGTTAAAAGTAACTTTTATCAGTTCTTTTTTTATCGTTGTTAAAGGCAACCCATTTATCTGTGTTTTTTATGGATGCTAAAGGGTGGCGCTGCGAAAACCTATTACAATGGTAGTGTCCCCACCTAGACTTCATTGTCATTTTAATCTTACTGGATATATGATACTTTCAAGAGGCTAATATCTTATAGTTAATAGAATTGGGGCTGGAAGGATGTCACACATAGATTTTAGAGTCATAATTTTAGAATACATCATCAAAAGTTGGTAAATAATATTATTTAATATGATATATATACGATACATTCATATTGTTTATGGTCTATCCATTTATTACATAGTTTGATGTGTACCAGAGGATGTAAATTGATAGTAGTATTTGAAAGAATGCTGGTATGAGAGAGTAACCAATTATGGTTAGTGTTTTTTTTTGTTTTTTAGCTTAATATAATTTAATTTTTTTGTCATTTTATTTATATTTTTATTAATATATGAGTTATATTAGAAAAATATTTTTTCTATGTTTGGGAGTTAGGGAAATACTGATGGTGGAGACAAAGCTTCGTGCATGAATGTTTTGTTGGAACAAATATGTCGTTGGTAATGAAAAGTTGTATTTAGAAAGGAATGGTGATTGGAATTGGATTACGATCAACTATGACGAGTTACTATGGAATTTAAGTGAATTAATAGTTTATCACAAAATGTAGTTTGTATGAGATCATAATCATTCACATCTGTAGAGTATGACGCAAGGCTTTGAAATAAGTATGAAATTGTTCAGAGATTATTTATAGAGCATGAAGAGTAGTGACAACATCAGGAGTAGCAATGTCAATAGCAGCGTCAACAACATGATCAGATGATGGAGTATATGTGGTGACTTACACATATTTTAGGTATGGATTTACCTCCATCTAATGGAGTTTACCTCCCACCCTCTTAGTGACACTATTATTATGTTCTTTCTTGTAAAGATTTTTAATTTTATAAATGTTTATTTTTTATATTAATTTTTTGTTTTTGGTATTTTATTTTTTAGTGAAAATTATTTTAAGAATAATTTTGGAAACCCCTATATTAAGAAAATTATTATCCCTTTTAAGTTGGATCGAGATATAACCCATTACATGACTTAATCCCCAAACACAAGAAGCTCCAAATAAAGACAACGAAATTATAAATGGTAGAAAATCTAATTAGCTAAAAGAAAAATGCATATAGCCTGAAATACTATAGTAGAGAAACCTATCAATAGGATTTAATTGAAATCCCCCAAGGTATCAATCCATCCATTTAACCGCTGACCTAGAAACCCAAACCATACCTTCATTTGGGAATTATTGGGAAGATCATCAGGGTGGACGGATCTTCTATTAATGTCAGTGACCTACCTGGAAAATAACCATACCCTACTAAAGTGGGTTCTTTGTCTAATGTCATCGACCCATTCCTCGAGTAAGGATTGAACCTCATTTTTATCCCTCACTATCACGCCTGGGCTTGAGTCTTGCCTCTGGCCTCCATGATGAGCATAGGACTTCCTTTTCCACTATCCCATGTGGTTTCCTACCAACCCCCACCCACGAGTAGGAGTTCAGATCTCACCATTGACCACTATGTTTAGCATAATTTAATTATTATCTATTATTATTTGAAGTGAATATATATTGTGATTTTTTTGAAACTTTATAACAATGTTCCATATATCATTTTTGATCTGTAAGAATCATACCCACCTCAGTCATATGCATGGGGTGATTGGTATGACTTCACTACTTTATATATGACCTTTTACAATGCGCAAAATTGTCATTTACTATGTTAACAAGTGTTATTATCTTTGGAGCTATTAAAAGGGGGTCCCTTTTATCAATGCTAAAAAAATCAGTAATAAAGGCCCAATTAACATCATTGATAAAGGGGTCATTTATCAAATAAAAAAATTGATAATAAAAGGGACCTTTATTGATGATTTTTTAGCGCTGATAAAAGTCCAAAATAATTTAATAAAAACTCTTCAAATTGAAAGGTGGGACCTTCCCCCTTTTATCTATGCTCAACCCCTCTTTTAATAGTCATAGTCTGTCCTCCCCATCCCTTTAACAGTTCAAGGAATCCCCCCACATTTTAACAGCACTAGGGACATGCATCACCCACCCGCATGTGCCCCTATCTCTGCAGGGTTTCAAAACTAATACATCCCTCATAATCTCAGTCCTTTTACACTCCCCTATATCGTTTTCTTATGTATATTATGATATATCTATATATTTATATTTATTTCATTTTATTTTAATTTTTTATCCTTATATATATATATTAAAATACATATATAAAATATATTTTTTGTGTGTGTATGTGTGTTTATAAATACATACATACATATCTATATATATTTATATATGTATGTTCATCTATAATTATAATTATACATATTTATATTCATTTACATATATTATATATTATTATGTATATACATATATTAGAATATATAGATAAATATATATCAGTTTTTCATCGCACAAATAAATATATTTATATATATATACATTATATATACAGTAATTGTTTATGTATATAAATATTTATACATTTTTATATTAAATAAAATGGATATTATTTTCTATTTAGATAAGATTTATATATTTAGAAATATACATTACATAAAAATATTTTTACATATATATTTATAAAATTATATTTTTATGTTTGAATATATATGAAATATGCATATATTTTTATATATTTGATTGTAAATAAAATGACATAATGAAAAATGATAAAATTTAGATAAAATAATATCAATATATTTTTAAATAATGAAAGGATATTTTATTAAACAATTGAACTATACAAGAAAATGAAATCAAGAAAATGATCAACCCAAAAATGGTTATCCCAAGACTACCTATAGCTCGCCAGTCGGAGGGCTTGATGATTAACCCCACACAAGTTGAAGGGGAATTTTCATATTGACAATGAATTATAAAGAGACCAAATTTTCCTTAGAACAATAACAAAGATGAATTCTCTCCTTTGTTTGACAAATCATTAACGGATTCAAGACAATCAGACTCCAAAACCACCGAATTCCATCTTTTAGACTGGGAATGGAGGATCCCTTTAATAATTGATGATGATTCCATGTAAACCAGGATACAACATCATTGGAAAACAATGAACCTAGCATCAATCACCTGGCCATTATTCTGTCGGGCAATGAACACCACCCCAATTTGAGGTACTATCGAGGCAGCTGCATTTGTATTTATTTTAATGAATCATTCCGGAGGCGGAAGCCAACAAGTTTGAGTTATCTCTGATTAGAGAAATGATGGCCACTCCTTGTTCAACATCCACTAGTTATTCCATTTATATCCTTATCCTACCAAATTCGATCATGTGAGGAATTATCTTCGAAAACCCATTCATTCTTATGAGACTAAAAAAGTCAAGAAAAAGTACACACTAACCCCACAACCTTTGGTTCAAAAGAGGAAATCCAATCATTGAAAACATGGGACAACTCCAAATATGGGACTTGGGACTCCTTACACCATGGGGACAATTCATTCCACACTCCCGACACTCCCATGATGAGATTAATAGTATGCAAAGGAGTTCCAATCTGTTCAAATCACAGGGGGAACACATCATCCTCCCACACGTGTCATAGATTAAGAATGTTTCACATTAGTAGGACACCCAATAAAACTTAAAACCATAAAAACATGAATTGGGGGGGTGGAGAGTGCCCAAATATTCATCCATCAATCGTCTGAATGAGCCTGAGTAGACCCATACAACAAATTTATGTACCCCGACCCAAAAGTGTAATTCCTAGAAGCACCCCCAAAACACCAGATTTGGTCACCACCCACTCCAAATGTAATGAGGATGTAAAAGATAAGACATCTATATGTTAAATTGAACCAACCTCAGACTATATCCTCATATCACTCTTCAAAATAATCATCAATGAGGTCATGGAATTTTTCATATTTGAACCCCAGAATGATAGGAGAAGAGAATCTAATGTTGACCCCCTTTACCAACCACTAGTCTCCCCATATATTCACCTTCTTCCCATCAGATTTCCTCCAAACAGTGGCAAAGTTTATCAGAAGAAAAGCACCACAGAAGATTCTCTGCATAAATCTAGTCATTGTTCCAATAGAAGCATGTAGGAAGTCAGACTTTGGGAAATTCTTTTCTCAAAAGACCGTAGAGAAAAGGGAATTAGTACATGACATTGGGCTCCATCATTGTTTTACCAAAAGAGAATCATTGAATCACTGAAGGTAATCAATCCCAAGGTCACCACATGACATTGAAACAAACATCTTATCCGACATGATCAAGTGGGTGTTGTGTTTTCCATTAGTAGAACCCCACCATAAGTTTTCCATCGGAGAATGAATACGATCAACCAGGGTAACTGGGAACATGAAAAAGGAAATGGCATATTAGGGGACAACTTGGGACACAAATTTAACTATCAATTCATTCCCCGCATTGTATATATTACTATTAGACCAAACACTGATCAAATTATCAACTTTCTCCATGATTGACATAAAACATGTTTCATTGATCTTGTGATAGATGTTGGGAGCCCCAGTTATTTATAATGTTTATTGACCATAAGAAACCTGGATAATCTCTGAATCTCTTGTTGCATCATCATTGGAACACCTTTGTTGAAGGATATTTCAAATTTAGAGGAATTAATCCATTTCATATTGTCCTTCTCAAAAATGTTGAAAATCGTCATGATTGAGTAACACCCAAGGGTAGTAGCCTGAGCAGAAAGAAGGAAATCATTTAAAAAATAAATGATGAGAAAAATTTCAATGTTCTTTGGATCCATGAATAACACCATGCTCCATGTCCATTAAAACGATAGGAGAAAAAACATTATCTACAAGAATTAAAATGTAGTTTGAGATTAGGACCCCTTATCCTAAACCTCTCAAAGGTGTGAAACTAGACAACTAATCCCCATTAAAGTTGATTATATATGAAACTAAAGTAACATAGTTCAAAATTTTAATAATCCTTTTAGCTGCAAACCCTAGTTTTTATAGTACAATATTGATAAAACGACATTCGGCTATGTCATTGTCTTTTATAATATCTAGTTTCAAGGCATTGACACATTTTTTCTATAGAGAGGCTTATCATGTAGTGGGATATCTCATAGGAAATGGATGCATTATCATTAATGGTCCTCCAGGAGACAAAATAACTCTTATGTTAACACACTAGAAGTGGGAGAAAAACTCTCAACCTAGACACAAATATCATAGGGTAAATTTTGTAAATATCATTGTAGGGGATGATTGGATTGAACTCCGTAATCTTCTGGGAAATAAAGATTTTGGGATGAGGGTTATAAAAGTATCATTAATATTTTCATAGTAATTCATACCTTCCTATAAATCCTTCATCTTCTTGATCATGTCCAGACTGAAAATGTTCCAAATCCATTTGAATAATAGGGATTGAAACCCGTCATGACCAAAAAAAATCATAGAATGAAAATGGTGACGATACCTTCAAATTTCTTCATAATAATAGTCCCTCTCTAGAGAACAGTTCATATCATCAGAAAAAATTATTGGGATGTAGCTTGTGAGACCTAGATGGATTTCAATGTAGTCTTCCTTGAAAATATATATCCAAATAATTATAGAATAATTTAATGATTTCTAATAGCATCCTGCATCACTCTACCATGAAAAACATCAAGGTGAGAGATGTGGGTTTTTCTCATTTTCTTAGTATCGCTATGGTGGAAGAAAGTAGTGGTATGGTCACCTTTGTTAATGTTACATTATCTTACATAGATGAATGAGTATCATTCCTTTTCCTTAACCACAACATTCAAATACCTCTCAAGGATTGATATATCCTTAATCATAGGTTCTGAAAAATACCAGGCATAGAGAAATTTTAACCACTTTTCTTCCCTATAAGTATGTCTGTCTATGGGCCTAAACCCATTTGAACTCTAATTTTTCAGCCTTATACTATCATTCTGGGTTTGAGAGCTAAATCACTATTTCAGACCCCCCTCCCCCAAATAGAATGAATGGCCTCCTCCGAAATACCATCGTAGAACCATAGAATCTCAAACCTAAACGTACAGCCACATCTACACCTATTCCTTTGTGGGGATGTTGAAAGAAGTATCGAAGAGTGGTCAGATGCAACCGGGGCTAAGTGTTCAATAGTGTATGCACAAAATATTGATTACTAGTCATCTATCCCAAAAAATTTGTCCAGTCTTTAACAATGCATCCCTATATTGAGGTACCCATTTTCCAAGTGAAAGGAGAGCATGAAAATCCTAGATCATGGAGGTAGTTCAAAAGTAGGTATTTATTAAAATCCTTTATAGTTCATCAATCCTTAAGAGGCCACTTTATTTTTTCCGATATGACTAAAAAATCATTGAAATCACCCCTAATGAGGAGAGAACCTTAAAAGTACTGACAAATCCTATATTATATTTTCCATGATTTTACCTTATCATGAAAGGAAGGCCACCCATAGACCTCAATGAATAACCAAGAAGAGGAACTCGGGGCTTCAAACATAACAACAATGTGGTTACTTGAGTAGTTTGAGATTTTAATAAAAAAACTTCCTTCAAAATAAGAAAATGACACACAACATGACCCTACCTCCAAACAGTAAACAATTTCTTAAAAAAAGATATAGAACCACTTAATCGAGGCTGAATGTCCATTGAATGATAAAAATATAGGATACACCAACTAAAAACTCAGTTTTAAATGTCTTATAGGAAATATTTGGACTTGGAAAATGTAATAGTGGAATTCTCTCTATCATTAGTGTGTAGATATTGTCTCAAGCTTTCATTTGATATATGGAAGAACTCAAACGGGCACTCAGATCAAATGTAATAACCTTTTGAAATTCGAGTTATATTTTCAATTTATTTTAGATCTTTTATTAATTTTTTTATTTTTTATGTCTTTAAATTGTTAATAAATTACTATTACTCAATAATAATTTGATATTTATTCATTAATAATAGTTTTTTAATTATTTTGGAATCCATTTTGACAAAATATATTATATTTTAAGTGTAAATGTCTAGTTAGCCTTATCTAAAATATATTTTATTTTTAATGAAATATGATATTTTTTTTTAATATATAATTTATCAACGCTAGTATAATAATATTGATAAATCCCCCTTTATTAATGATACTAAAAAAGTGTTGATAAATTGGGTGACTTTAGTAGTGCTAAAAATTGATGATAAAGGGGTACCTTTGTTAGTGAAAAAAACACTAATAAAGGGGTACTTTTAACAACATTTTTAGAACTTTTAAAATAACCTTTTATTAGTGGTTTTTTATCGTGGATATAGGTACCCCCTTTATCAGGGCATTTTTATCATAGTTAAAGGGTCACACTACATAAATTTGTTTCTCTGGTAATGATCCATGTGTATCCTTTTATTTAAAATTCATATATTAAAAATATATTCGTTTCTATTTATGTTTAATTTATTTCTTTATAGTATTATTTATATAAGAATTGTTTTATTATATAAGTGAATTATTTTTCTTAGGATGGGGTGGTTTGTTTGTAAACTGATACAATGATTTAATTTTTTTTAAAGGGGGTCGCAGGTGCCAAAGAAAATTAAACATTGGTCTTTTTAATTGTTGTGGACAGTAAATGAATGTTTAATTATACAAATTATTGTTTGAAATGTATATATTATGATTTTTTAGTAATTGAAATGTAACTTTTATTTCAATTAAATTACTAATTTTCATGATGGTTCCTTTTTATACGGGTGTATTTGGTGCAGTGTATTGTTATTAAAACAACACATTGCAGTAGTAGGGTATTTATCAAGTTTAATGAAAACGATGATAAATGGGTCCTCATTTTAATTATGTTGATGAAAACAGTGTTTTTTTAGCATAGTTAAATCTCTTTTCGTGGTGAAAAAAGGTATAGTTGTTGTTGTGGAAAATAATTTTTTTTGCAGTGAAAATGATATCTATTTGCCAACATAAAATGAAAAGGACTTGAAGACATTGTGGTTATAAATCCTATGAGTACGTGTTGCATCGCTGGATGAGGAAGTAGGTAGATTTAGGATATAATGGGATTACAACCATATATCACTGTGGATTTCAGGATGGTGCGATGATCAGTTTAAAAAAAAAATAAAACATTATTTTCAAAGTATTGAAAATTAAAAACAAAATTCAATTTCTCCATGAATAATTTAAAGAGTAAAAAATATGTAGAAAACAATTTTTTATAACGATATTTTAAACCAAAATTCTCTGTCAATTTAAAAAATATAATTTTTTATTAAAAAAATTAAAACCCATTTTTTTTATTAAATTAAAATAAAAAATTTAAAATAATGCATACATTAACATAAAAAATTAAATATAGTTTTTATTGTTCTAAAAAATAAAATAAAAAAGTAAAATTTATTTAAGATAAATTAAGAAAAAATCCCATTTCTATAGGACATAATAAACAATTATATATTCCAAATTAAAAATTTTTTTATAAAAAATATTTGTCCCCTATAAATTTTAAAAAAGTATATCATTTTTCATATTAAAAAAATAATTAAAAAATATTTTATTTTAAAAAATATATATATACATTTTTTATTATTTAGTTGGAATCAAAAAATTAATTTTCTTCTTTAATATTAAGATTAAAAAAATTTACATTTTTCTAAATGATCTTGTTTTAAATTTAAAATACCAAAAAAATCCCCCTTATCCGTTAAAAAAATAAAAAATTTAATTAAAATAATTAAACATAAAAGGAAAACTTCGTTATTTTTCCTTTAAAAATACACTAAATGAAATGTTATCTATTTTTTTTTAACAAAGGCTATTTTTTTTATTTTTTAAAATTATTTTAAATTGATGTAGATTTTTTTATTTGGTAATTTATTGATTTTATAGGAATTAAATTAGGATTTTAATTGAAAATAAAAAAATACTAATTTTTAAGTGAATGGTTGATATTATTTTTTTAACAAATAATATTTTTTTTCTTTGATTTTTCGAAGGAATTATTATTTTTTATTTTTTGAAAACATAGTAATGGACTTTATTTTCATTTCATTTAATTTATTTTTAAATTAATGAGTTTTCGTTGAAATTTTTAAAAGGAAATAATGGAGTTGATTTGTTGATTTGGGAGAAGACAAAATATTTTTACAAAACCGGGTCTTGGAATGCATGAACAATATTGATAGAAGCTAAACTGCTACTCTAAAAATAATCAATAAGTTATTGCATAAAAATTTTAACATTATTAATTTTGTTTAAAAAGAATAACATTTTGATTATTGATACTTATTTAAATCAAGCATCATAGATTAAAGATATCATATAATATGAAATTAATATTATGTTTTTTATAGAATTAAATAAAAATTAAGAGGCCATTTTCTAACAAAAATGATGCTAAAAATAAAAATATCACAAATAAATTGCATACATATATTAGTTTTAATTACATGTTTAATGTAAAAAAATAACTAATGTCTTTATTGATGTTTATGATGTTTCTCTATGTCACATATGGGAATATGAATACATATATAAACCATAGGTCTTGGTGTGTTGGTGTGGCATATTCATCCATAATTATAGGCCTATGTAAATGTTATTTGGACTTCATAATCCCATCCCATGAAGAAAGGGTTTACCTCATAAATATATTTAACACAATGGATCCCTTCATAATAGTTATAGGATAACCCAATAATCTCCCTCTAATAACCACTAGGGCGATACATAGAGAATATTTTTCGGTGATCGGGAAATTAAAATTGCTCAAATGCAACTATACAACAATCAATATTAAAAAACAGAGTTTTATCAGCACAATAAAAGCCTTTATCAGTACTATAAAAGCACTGATAGTTGAGGTGCTATTAAAAGGGGGTCTCTTTTATTAGTGCTGAAAAAAAGCGTTGATAAATGCCTCTTTTATCAGCGCTAAAATAATCGTTGATAATAATAAAAAAATATTAATAAATAATCATATTTCATCATATATTAATATATATATATATATATATATTGTTATTTATATTTATATTATTATATTTATATCTATTTGTTTATGTTGTGATTTTCCATGGTGTTTTTTTTTGTGATAAATTACTATCACAATTAACTCTCTACGGTGGGAATCCATCATAAAAACCAGTCACAAAAGCCATTTTTATAGTGATATATTAATATTATAGCATAGTCATATGAGGTATATAAATAAATATACCAATAAATTAAATATAGATAATATTTTATTTTATATATATTTATTATATAATAAATTTATAGTATACTTATATATTTATAATCATATGTTTGTGTCTACATATATATGTGTGTTTGTGTGATTATATATTATAAAATATATAATTAATATATCAAAATGATTTTATATATAAATTATATATTTTAAAATTACAATTCATATTTAAAAACGATTTATTATCATCCTAATTTTCGTTATTTATATAATAGAAAATTAGAAAAACATAATTAATCAATAAAAATATATAATAATTTGTTTTTTCTTGGATTTTCAATGAAAGTACCTACGCCCACTAGATAGCTGAAGACTTGCTGCCCCACACACCTCCTCCATCATTGCCTCGATTCCACCACCTCTATGAATACATTGATGAATTCCCGTCGCAAATCGTCCATGCCACGACTATGTTCCACCTCCTCCAGGAACGCATTACATGACCGAAATCCGCCCCACCCTGACCGCCACACACATCGACACATTTACGTCTCGCCTCATTCGCATTTTGCCTCTACCATGACCTCCTGGAGTGACCATACCATGCTTCGCCCCACACATCGGCACATCCACATCCCCCCTTAATGTTAGGTTATTTTTAATGAATATTTTAAACCTAATTATCATTGTCATAGATTTTAATAATGTTGTTGAATTTAATTTTAACAATGTAGAATAGATTTTGAGAATATTTGACTCACATGTAACATTTGATGTTGATTTTAATTCAATAAAATAACATTTCAATCGTGTCAACCTTTATACAACATTTAATATATATATATATATATATATATATATATATATATATATATATATATATATTATCTCTATAGATTTTTAATCCTTTTAATTTTTATCTAAACACTCATAAATGGAAATATATATTTGTAGAGCTTAGCTCCCAATAAACTATTGTACCTAGGGGTGGAAAAATAGGTGGTTGATCGAACAGTTAATTTAAAACTGAATTAAAAAATTGAAGCATTATACTAAAATGATTATTGGTTATTAAGGAAATTATTTGGGCAATAATATATTATCTCTTGGATTTGATTATTAATTTTAATAACTGAAAACTCATAAAATAACTGAATTTAAATTTTTTTATTTTGTCATTAAATTAATATTTTAAATAACTTATAAGATAGATTATAACAAAAAACAATAAATGTTTTTTTATAAATTTATATTTTTTCTGAAATAATTTTTTTTAACATACGGATTTATATATAAATTTTATTTTTTTACACAATTAGGGTAGATTATTTTTAATCTAAGGATTTTTTTTAACATTAGTAGGATTTACCCTATGATCAACATTCCTACAAAGGTTTTTCCACCTGATAAAACCAATGTTTATCGTAGTATAAGTTCCTAAAAAATAAAAAAATAATAATTTAAATGATATAGTTTTCCCATATGATTATTTATATTGTTAGTTACAATATATATTAATTACATGATTAGTTATGCTAATAATTTTATTATTAATGGTTATATTTTGAATTTTAAATTAGTTATTAATTAATATTTTTTATTTTAATTAATAAATATATTATAAATTTTATTGCAATTGTTAATTAATTATCTATATAAATTATTTTGTCTATTACTAAACATAATAATGATATTATCAGTTATTAATTTTCTAAATTACTTAAATAATTTTTAGTAATTATATCATTAAAATAAAATGACACTTTTATATTGACCACAAAAACATTGAGTCATACCAGTCAGATCATATTTTGGATTGATGTTTAGATGATTCCTACACATCATAAAGGAGTTTTTTATCCATTAAAAGAAAAGTGTCATTTAGCTGCAGTTATTTTTTGATTTGGAAGCGGTTTAAACTGCCACTATAGTTGATATATGTACCCAACATGTGATGGTTTCTCCCATTCAATAACACATATCCAAGCATGAGATGAATTTGGTTTTATCAGTGCTAAGAACAAAGCGCTAATAAAAGGGGGTCCTTTATCAGTGCTGCCTAAAAGCGTTAATAATTCTACCCTTATTCAACACTAAAAAAAGTTGATAAATGTGTACCCTTTATCCGTGATTTCTTTATAACTGATAAATGGGGATATTTATTTTTTCAAAAATATAATCCTCCAACCGAAGATATCATCCAATTCCAATGTAAATAATTCTGAACGAAAAGATGAAAGTCATCAATTAGATCCCCTGATGATTCCCAAAAGCAGATAAAAAATGAGCCACTCAATTTTCCTCTCTCTTAATAAAATAAAAACAACAGGAAGATAAAGAAGGCACCAAAGATTTGATGATGTCTATAATGGACCCATAGGATTTGAGGACACCATCATCCTCCTTCAGTGCATTGATAATAACTTAGCAATTAGATTCAACCAAAACATACTTACAGCCAAGAGTCATGATGAAATATGTACCCTTCCAAATATTTATAGCATCTTCTAGAGGATTAGACCAACCCACAATGTATTATGAATGATGACCTAAAATAAGAGAGTCAACGTGATCCCAGAGGACTTCCCCAAGGCCAACATAACCATCCCCATGGGTGGCTGCATAAGTATTATGTTTGAGAACACCCAACGGGGGAGGCATCTAACAGGAGGGGAATGAATAGGTGAAAGTGGACGAGCATCCTCAATATATATCCACAGAGAGAACTAGTTATTATTCATGTAAATACAAAACCAATTGTCTTTAAAAATGTCCTAAAGATGAATGTGTTATGGAAAAACTATATAATCCAGGAAAACGATATTATTAGAACAGATAAAAGTTTTTAATAAAAAATAATATTGATTTTTGTAAAATTATTATATTCATATCCAAAAATAAAGTTTATTTTTATACATTAATTAAAAAATTCTTATGTATGATTAATATATATATTTTAATAATTCAAATATATATATAATGTATTCAAAAATTATTTATATGATTATATTTAAATAAATATATATTTAAAAAATTATAAAATTATAATTATTTTTTAAATAATAAATATATTTATTATATTTATCATATTTATAAATATATATATACTATTAAAATATATATAATTATAATTATAATTACAAATAAATAAATATATATTTAAATAAATATATGTTTCTAATGAATTGGGTCAATAAATATATTGATGTGTGATTATAATTTACGTATATATATGTTATGTATTCATCATGATTGTTCATTTATACATTTCAAAAGTTAAAACTCACATGGATAGAGTTTTAACTTTGGTTAATGGATAATCGATGTTATGATAATGTTAGCATGATTTTTAACATAATTTATTCAATAAGTGACGTCAAAATGAGGTTTTTAAAATTAGTTATTAAATAACTCTTCATCCGCTCCTATTAGATGATTTAATCCTCCTCAAGGTGATTTTAATATTAATAATGATGCATCAATTCCAGGTTGTTGCTCTGTTGGCCTTGTGGCAGTTCTCTAGGACCATGGAGGCTCTATTGTTGTGGCATATAATTCCTCAGAAATATTCTTCTTGTCTCCTCCGATAGTAGAGGCCATGACTATATTGAAGGGTATGTAGTTCATTTCGCCTCTTGGCTCATTGGATTTTGGGGTCGAATCTGATTATCAATTTATTATTGATGCACTGGAGGAGGAAGAAGGTGGCCAATAGGCCTTTGGGTATATTATCGACATCATCATATCATTAGAGCTTTTATTCTCTTCTTGGCATTTTTCCTTTGTTAGGAGAGAGGACAATGATGTGGCTCATTTTATAGTTACTTTTGGGAGTTGTTGAGGGTCAAATTGTGGTGCAGCTAATTCATACACATCTCAACTCACTCATAGATCATTTTCCTACAATATAAAAACAATCCAAATGTTTTTCTTACTTCTGAGTAGGTCAATTTTCATTTTTACTAAAATTTTTCTATATTTTAAATAAGAAATATGCACTTGTAGTCATAACAGTCACACTGTGCATTATGTTGAGGTGTGGAAGATTCTGATATGTCCCAAATGACTCATGGATTTTTTTTCCTAAAGTATCTATACAACATTAATGTGTTTGATCATTGATTATTACACCACTTGTGCATTTTAACTAATATTGATGTCAATTTTAAATAAAAAGACATTCTCTGAGTTTTACCAGTCACACCGTGTGTCAGATTGAGGTTTGACTGATTTCTACACTTCCCAAATGAATCATGGATCATTTTCATAATTTATTAAAAAAAATCCAAATATTGTTTCTTGGTTTTCAGTATTTTACTTGTCTTTTTTACTAAAATTTCATTTTAAACAATAATCACACACATTAACTCATACGGGTCACATCATTTGTTCGTGGGACATGAGACCAATTCCCACACATCACAAGTTATTTATAAATTTAATTACTAAATTATCAAGAAAATATGACCATGTTTTCTCAAATTTCAATGAGTGAAATATTTTGAGGTAAAATGTCGATTTTAACCCGGTAACAGACACATTGAGTCATACTTGTCACACCATTTTTTGGATTGAGGTGCAGCAGATTTATAAACATTTTAAATGACTTATGGATCATTGTACTAAAGTATCAAAATAGTTTGAATTATTTTTTTGGGGTTTTATTATGTTATTTGTATATTTTACTAAAATTAATGTCAATCTTAAATAAAATAGACGCATCTGAAGTCATACCGATCACATCGTATGTCAGATTGAGGTTTTGTTGATTCCTACAGGTCCCAAATATTGAAAACAATCCTAACATCCAAGGAATCCTCCAGTATAAGAAAAACTAATCTCAAGTGAGTAATACTAAAAATAAAAAAAACTATATATAAATATGAAATAATCCATTACATATATAGAATTCTTATCTTCATGCTATTTTTGTACATTCTATTATCATGTATGATACCCATTTGTTTCTATAAAAATGTATATCGTCTTATGAATATGATTTTTTTCAATAGTCATAAATGTATCGGAAAATTATAAATACAGAAAGGATTATTAAATATTTTAAATTAAGTAGTAATTGACTTTTAAAATACCTCTTTGGGGATGTTTGTTTTTTGATGGAATATGATCTCTCTCATAAATTTACACACATAATAACAAAAATATTTTCCATTTTTTGTTTCATACAGTGTATAAAAATTATGTAATATAACTAATTTGTTTTAATATGTGTTTGGATTGAGAAATATTATAATATATACCATGATAAATACCATATTTTTGAACTTTTCAGGGTCCTTGTATGCAATGCTTGTCCTCATGCCATGATTTAGACGATATTTACACATTTCCCTATACTAAAAGAATCCTAATTAAAACATAATATAAATTATACAATTCAATTTTTATTTCTAAACTTTTGTATGTAGTGAATTAAAAATTTAAAAACATCACTATGTGTGCACAGTTTGTGGAAAATCCATGCATTGAATCAATGAAATAAATATTTAGACTATCCATATTTATTGAAATGAGCATCCAGCGTTTCATAAAAATAGAAAAAGGAATAGGTGATGAATGAAATGAAAAATATATTTTATATTATTAATTTTAATCATTTGACCACTACATCATTGGTATTAAGAAGATTATTTCATCCCCATGTTTTATTTCGAACGATATTCCCAAGTTTTCCACTATTTCTTCCATTTTTTGGATTCAATTTTATTTTCAGTAGAGGTGACATAAAGACTAATGAGTCCTTTTTTATGGTGAAATCCATTTAATTGGTTTTGATATATATTTTTACAAAAAATATGAAATTTATTTAGTCATAATTAACACAATATATCATCTTTTAGAAAATTAAATTAAAAAAACACAACTCATGTATACATTTTCAACTGAGGCTCCAAGAAATTAATAGTTGAGGATTTCATCTACATTCATAGAAGAAATGTGGTCAGTAAAATCCTCTCCATACATTTTTTTATTCAAAATCAACTATGTGACTACTAACACTTTGTAACTTTATATCCTCATGAACATTCAATGATTGTAAATATGGATATTCAATGGGCGTGGTAAATCTGATTTTGGAAGATCTTTTTGATTGGTTGGTGGATCATTTAGATGGTTTTGAGATTACATATCATTTCAACCCCACACTGTTGTCCGACTATAATATCATTTGTTAGTTCAGACATTTTTCATTAATTTTTAAAGTTTTAGCATGAAAAATAAATTGGAAATGAATACCTCTTTTTCGACATATTTTTTTACAATTTGTGGAGGCCATGTGATGAATGTTTTAACTGCTTGGTCAACCTTATGAATATCTTCCTCATCAATTAGAATAGGTAGATTGGAACTTGGATCATGGGCTATGCTATTATACACTCTCACAAGATATGTGGGAAGTGTTCTTTTATGTATCACATTATTTTGGATATTAAACACTGTATCCCTCTATACAAGGCGATTGGTGAGTGTTGATAGATATAAATCATAGTCATTATCACCCTGTAGAATATCATTATAGTAAAGGTATCAATATTCGTATGATTCACAGTTTATAGAAACAATTATTAGAACATTTATTAACTTGTCCATGTAGCTCTTTAAGGGGAATGGATCACCTCAATGCTGGTGGGGGTGGGGAGAGATATTCATATAATGGTTGTTCATAGGTTATTTTTCTCTTTTATTCCCCCCAAAAACGTTTCTAGTAACTCTCTATGCCATTGTAATTGTTCTACATGGGTATATATTATTTTTTTCATTTGTTTCATTTCTTTATCATTATCCTCCTCTTGTTTTTTTATGAAAATATATTTGGGGTGTCACCCCAAAACCCACACCTCTCACTTGACCAAATTATTCTATCAACTTCAATGCCACTAATAGAAGGTGTTTATCTTGTACTGGCATTGATGATTTTTGTGACTATGTCCTATAGAAAATATAGGAAAATAATTAATCATTGTTATGTAATAGAGATTTAAATATAATAAACAATTATCTCATACTTACACATATTTCCAACCCATTTTATGTGTTTTAGTCTATTAGTATCCCATATTTATTTACACATGCCTATTTCGACAAAACAAGGTGTGGGATGGAATTAGATTTAGATTTGAATTCATTAATCTACATATAAATAAATGAACATAATTATGCTGTTGTTTCATATCATATAAAATTGTTATGGTAGATTTTAAATATGTGCCATTTATTCATGTGAAACATACCACATCCTTGATTTGCGGTAGGGGTACGTTGGTTTTGTTTCCCGACCCTTATTTGCAACACTCAGTTGCTATTTCATAAATAAAATTTTTTCGATCAATGTGATGAATATATGCATTTTATAACAACATATTACAATACATGGTGTACTTGAAAAGGCATATCTACATGATGTCCAGCAAATTCGACACATGATTCATGGGATCTCACGTTTGCATACATAAGTGGGGGGTGCGTGTTTATTTTTCCTTCGGCACCTTTAATATGATGCCTTGTTATAATTTGGTGAAATTATCTGTGAATCATTTCAACATGAATTAATCCACATTTTTATGGGATTCACAAACTGTAAATACACTCTTCTTGGGATGGTGAAAAGTAAATCAATGTTTCCTTATTTTATTTTTTTATTAAAACAAATAAATGATATTGTAATGTTATTATAATATCTTACCACATCAATTTATTAAGCGTGATCACAACATGGTGCCACTAATCTACATCAATCAACATGCATTACTAAGTGATTATTCCAATGTAACTATTGAACAAGGCATTGTTGGGTTTAACATGTTGGGCCCTTTAATTCTATAGACCACATATTTGATGCCTTTGATTTTCACCATAAAGATTTTTTCTAACACCGTAAAACTATGACATTCCAATTTTTTTCTTCTTCTCAGGTCCTTATTCACCTACCATTTCCTTGGATTTAAAACTACCAATATGTTGTTTATATAGAGACGTAGCATCATCATGTGTAGACGGTCTTTGAAATTCTACACTAGGAGAAGCAATATGTTGAGAAACCTATTATTCTGTAAGATTGGGATTACCAAAACAGGTGGAAGGACATTGTTCCTCTACACTGCGAGCACCAATATGTTGAAAGACATGTTGTTACTTAGTATTGGGAGCACCAAAATTTTCAGAATTAATTATATATATAATTGGTTTAACATTTGATTTATATTACATAAATACAACATCGAATAAATAATAACATGATGTAACACTATGAATATTACAAAAATTATATAACCTGGTTATTGAAATCTATTTTCCTAATAGCTGATGTGATTTGACCCCTCTATAAACTATCCAAATCCTTTTATAATGGTCTCTTCTGAAATTCAAAACACCGTCTACATTGGGACCACTGTTTAATGATTGTGACATCCCAATGAAAGTGTCACCCTCATTTAAATTTTCGTCTTCGCCTTCAGTTTTTTTGGTCGATAACATAACAATTGACCACTTTTAGTTTGCGGTATCTGGAATATAAAATACTTGTACTACCTATGATGCCATTTTAAATGGTTCTTCTTTGTACCCTTCCTTACTAAAATCTTCTTTCACAAATCCCAATTCATTTATTTTAACATCACTATTGTTATCAACCCACTTCCATTGAAAAAGCGGCACTTGTAATGTTGTATAATCCAACTCCCATTTTTGCTTGATGATGCCAATTTATGACATATTCACATAAAATGGATTTCTTTCCTTCGTACCAAAAACATGCATTGCTTTAAGCATAAGTGTAACTCCACTATTTTTCATGGTATTGTCTTCAACGTGTCTATTTGTATATAATTTATAACCCTTAATTACATTTCCATTGTAAGAAAATACATACACAATTGTTCCTCTAGCTAACCAACTATGTTGTAATGAAATTCAATCCGGATTTTTATCAGACTCATTGAAAATGTAGTCCGTAAACCATTATATAAAATGTTGATTATGCAAATTTGATATCCATCATAAATCCCTTTGTGGCTTAAAATGCCTAATAATTTATTTTTAGGTTTCAACATATGTGGAAACCTCCCAAATATTATGAAAATTTTAAATGAGGTCATGTTTCTAATTTACAACATTGATTTTTACAATACCTCTTCCAAAAATTCCTTCACCCACAAGAATCCCTGTGTGATGAAGGAGAATTTTCATTTTGACAATGAATTAGAAAGAGACCATATTTTCCTTAGAACAGTACAAAATATGAATTCTCTCATTTTTTTGATAAATAATTAATGAACTCAAGACAATCAGACTCCAAAACCACGTAATTCCATCCTATATCCTGGGAATGGAGAATCCCTTGAAGAATTGATGATGATTCCATGAAAACCGGGATACAACATCCATGGAAAAGCATGAATTGATAATCAATCACCTGGCCATTATGTTGTCTGGAAATGAGAACCACCCCAATTCGAGACACTATTGAGACAGTTGTATCTGTATTGATTTTAATGAATCATTTAGGAGGTGGAAGCCAGCAAGTTTGAGTTTTCTTTGATTAGAGCACTGATGGCCACTCCTTGTTCGATATCCACTAGTTATTCCATTCATAGACATATCCACCCAAATTCGATCAAGTGAGTACTTATCTTCGAAAACCCATTAATTTTTGTGAGACTAAACAATTCAAGAAAATGTACACACTAACCCCACAACCTTTGGTTCCAAAGTGTAAACCCAATCATTGAAAACATGGGCTAAGTCCAAATATGGGACTAGGGACTCCTTACACCATGGGGACCATTCCTTCCACACTCCCTCCACTCCCAGGAAGAGAAGAATAGTATGCAAAGGAGTTTCAATCTGTTGAAATCACATGGGGAAGACATCATCCTCCTACATGTGTCATAGAGTAAGAATGTAGCACATCAGTAGGACACCAAATAAAACCTACAACCATAAAATCATGAATTGGGGGGGGGTGAGTGTCTAAATATTCATCCACCGATCGTCTGTATGAGCCTGAGTAGACCCATGCAACAAATTGATGTACCCTGACCCAAAAGTGTAATTCCTAGAAGCATCCCCAAATCAAAAGATTTGGTCACCACCCACTCTGAATGTAATTAGGATACTAAATATAAGACATCGATATGTTTCATTGAACCAACCACAAACTCTATCCCAATATCACTCTTCTAAATAATCATCAATGAGGTCGTGAACTTTTGAATATCTTAAACCCGGAATGACAGGTGAAGAGACTCTAATGTTGACCCGCTTGGCCAACCACTGGTCTCCTCATACATTCACCTTCTTCCCATCAGAAGTCATCCAAACACAGTCACAGTTGATCAGAAGGATATCACCATAGAATATTCTCAGCATAAATCTAGTCATGGTTCCAATAGAAGCATTTAGGAAGTTAGACTTTGGGAAATACTTTGCTCGAAAGACCATAGAGAAAATGGAATTAGTATAGGACATTGGGCACCACCTTTGTTTCTTCAAAAGATCATCATTGAACCATTTATGTTTATCAATCCCAAGGTCACCACATGACTTTGAAACAAACATCTTATCCCACAAGATCAAGTGGGTGTTGTGTTTTCTATTAACAGAACCCCACCATAATTTTTCCATCCGAGAATGAATCCGATCAACAAGGGTAACTGGGAACCTGAAAAATGAAATGGAATATTAGGGGAAAACATTGGACACATATTTAATTTTCAATTCATTCCCCGCTTTGGATATTTTTCTACTAGACTAAACACTAATCAAATTATCAACCTTTTCAATGATTGACAAGATACATGTTTCATTGATCTTTTGATAGATGTTGGGAGACCCATGTATTTATAATGTTCTTGACCATAAGAAACCTAAATAATATTTGAATCTCTTGTTTCATCATCATTGGAACACATTTTTTGAAGGATAGTTCAAATATAGAGTCATTAATCCATTTGCTAGAATCCTTCTCAAAAAGGTTTAAAATCTTCGTGATTGAGTAACACTCAAGGGTAGTTGCCTGAGTAGACAGAAGGAAATCATCTAAAAAGAAATGATGAGAATCATTGCAATATACCTTGGATCCATTAATATCACCATGCTCCATCGCCTTTAAAACAATATAAGAAAAAACATTCTCTACAAGAATGGAAATGTAGGGAGAGATTAGGTCCCCTTATCCTAAACCACTCGAGGGTGTGAAACTAGACAACTACTCCCCATTGATGTTCATTCTATAAGAAAATGATGTAACATAGTTAAAAATATTAAGCATCCATTTATCTCCAAACCCTAGTTTTGATAGTACGAGATCGATAAAAGGACATTCAGCGATGTCATAGTCTTTCATAATAACTATTTTCAAGGCCATGACTCTTTTTTTCTAGGGAGAGGCTTATCATGTAGTGGGATATCTCATAAGAAATGGATTCATTACAATTAATAGTCCTCTATGAGACAAAATAACTCTTATCATAAAACACTAGTAGAGGGAGAAAAACTCTCAACCAAGACCCCAAAATCTTAGGGTAAATTTTGTAAATAACATTGCAGAGGATGATTGGATGGAACTCCGTAATCTTCTGGGCAATATAGATTTTGGGATGAGGGTAATAACAATCTCGTTAATATTTTCAAAGTAATTCATACCTTCCTAGAAATCCTTCATCTTCTTGATCATGTCACGACAAAAAATGTGCCAAAAATATTTGAATAAAAGGGCTTCAAACCTATCATGACCAATAAAATTCATAGAATGAAAATAGTGTTGATCCCTTCACATTTCTTCATAAGAATTGTCCCTCTCTGGAGAATAGTTCATGTTGTCCGAAAAAATTAATGGGATGTACCTGGTTAGACTAAGAGGGATGTCAATGTAGTCTGCCTTGAATATTTTTCCAATTAATTCTAGAATAATTTAATGATTTCTAATAGCATCATGAATCAGTCTACCATAAAAATCATCATGGTGGGAGATGTGGGTTTTTCTCCTTCTCTTAGTATCGGTTTGGTGGAAGAAAGTAGTGTTATGGTCACCTTAGTTAATGTTATATTATATTACCTAGATGAACGAGTATCATTCTTCTTCCTAAAGCACAACATTCAAATACCTATCAAGGTTTGATATATCCTTAATCATAGAGTCTGAAAAATTCCGGGCATAGAGAAATTTTATCCACTATTCTTTCCTATAAATGTGACTGTCTATGGGCGTAAACCCAGTTGAACTCCAATTCTTCAGCCTAATACAATCATTCTAGGTTTGAGAGATAAAGCACTATTTCAGACCCCCTCCCCCAAATAGAATGAAAGGCCTCCTCACAACTCCCATCATAGAACCATAGAATCTCAAACCTAAACGTACACCCACCTATACACTGATTCTATGGTGGGGATGTTGAAAGAAGGATCAGAGAGAGGTCAGAATCAACCAGGGCCAATTGTTCAATAGAGTATGCACAAAATATAGTTTTCTAATCATCTATCCCAAAATATTTTTCCAGTCATTCAGCAATGCATCCCTCAATTGATGTACCCATTTTCCAAGTGAAAGGAGAGCCTGAAAATCCTAAATCATTGAGGGAGTTCAAAAGTAGGGATTTCATAAAATCCTTTATAGTTTCATCACACCTTAAGAGGCCACTTTATTTTTTCTGATATGACAGAAAAATCATTGAAATCACCCCTAACGAGGAGAGAACCATAAAATTACTCACAAATTATATATTACATGTTCCATGATTTTCCATTATCATGAAAGGAATGCAACCCATAGAACTCAATGAATAACGAAGAAGGTGAACTTGGGGATTCAAACATAACAACGATGTGGTTACTTGAGTAGTTTGAGATTTTAATAATAAAAAAATTCCTTCAAAATAATAAAACGACATACTACATGACCCTACCTCCCAACATAAAAAAATTTCTTAAAAAAGGAAAGAGAACCACATAAACAAGACTGAAAGTCCATTCAATATTAAAAACACAGAATACAGCAACTAAAAACTCAGTTATAATGGTCTTATATGAAATTTTGGGACATGGAAAATGTAATAGGGGAATCGTATCTATCATTAGTGTGTAGATATTGTCTCATGATTTGATTTGATATATGGAAGAGCTCAGAAGGACACTCATATCAAAAGTTATAACCTTTTGAAATTCGAGTAATATTTTCAATTTTTTTTACATCTTTTATTAATTTTTTTATTTTTTATGTCTTAAATTTTTTAAATATTACTATTAATCAATGAAAATTATAAATTTATTAATTAATAAAAGTTTTAAATTATTTTATAGTCCATTTCACAAAATATATTATATTTTCATTGTAAATGTCTAGTGAGCCTTATCTAAAATATATTATATTTTTAATGAAATATGATATATTTTTTGAAATATATCATTTATCAACACTATTTAAATAATATTGATAAATCCCCCTTTATTAATGCTACTAAAAAAGTGCTGATAAATGGAATCCCTTTAATAGTGACTAAAAATGGTGATAAAGGGGTACGTTTGATAGTGAAAAAAAAACTGATAAAGGGGTACTTTTAACAACATTTTTTAGAACTCTTAAAATAACATTTAATCAGTGGTTTTTTTAGCGTGGATATAGGTACCCCTTTATCAAGGAATTTTTAACATATTTAAAGGGTCGCACTACATAAATTTGATTCTCTCGTAGTGATACATGGGTATCCATTTATTTAAAATTGATATATTAAAAATATATTCTTTTCTATTTATGTTTAATTTATTACTTTATAATATTATTTATATAATAATTGTTTTATTATGTTAGTGAATTATTTTTCTTGGGTTGGGGTGCTTTTTTTGGCAACCGATACAATGATTTTTTAAATGGGGTCGCATGTGCCAAAGAAAATTAAACATTGGTCTTTTTAAATGTTTGTGGCTAGTAAATGCAAGTTTAATTATACAAAATATTGTTTGAAATGTATATAATATGAATTTTTAGTAATTGAAATGTAACTTTTATTTCAATTAAATTACTAATTTTCATGTTGGTGCCTTTTCATACAAGTATATTTGGTGTAGTGTATTGTTATTCAAACAACACGTTGCAGTAGTAGGGCATTTATAAAAATTAATGAAAACAATGATAAATGGGTCCTTATTTTAATTATGTTGATGACAATAGTGTTTTTTAGCGTAGTTAAGTCTCTTTTCATGGTGAAAAAAGGTATAGTTGTTCTTCTGGAAATTCAATTTTTTTAGTGACAATGATATCTATTGGTATACATAAAATGAAAAGGACTTGAAGTCATTGTGGTTGTAAATCCAATCAGTACGTGTTGCGTCGCTGGATGAGGAAGTAGGTAGATTTAGGATATAATGGGATTACAACCATATATCACCATGGATTTCATGATGGAGCGATGATCAGTTTTTTAAAAAATAAAACATTATTTTCTAAATATTGAAAATTAAAAACAAAATTCATATTCTCCACTAATTATATAACGAGTAAAAAATAAGTACAAAACATTTTTCATAATGATATTTTAAACCAAAATTCTATCTCAATTTAAAAAATAAATTATTAAAAAAATATATGAACTCGTTTTTCATTAATTAAATTCAAATAAAAAATTTAAAATTAACCATACATTATCTTAAAAAATAAAATTTAGTTTTCATTATTTTTAAAAATAAAATAAATAACTAATTGTTATTTAATAAAAATTAAAAAATTCCTGTTTCCATATGAAATAATAAAAAATTATATATTCCAAAATAAAAAAATATTTTATAAAAAATTTATTTCCACTATAATTTTTAAAAAAATATCTCAATTTTCATATTAAAAAATTAATTAAAAAATATTTTATTTTAAAAAATATATATATACATTTTTTATTATTGACTTGGAAACTAAAAATTAATTTTCTTCTTTTATATTAAGATAAATAATAAATTTACCTTTTTCTAAATGATCTCGTTTTAAATTTAAAATACCAAAAAATTCCCCTTATTTGTTCAAAAAAATTATAAATTTCAATTAAAATAAATAAAAATAAAAGGAAAAATTCTTTATTTTACCTTTAAAAATACTTTAAATGAAATGTTGTCTATTTATTTTTTAACAATGGATATATTTTTATTTTTTAAAATTATTTTAAATTGATGTAGATTTTTTTTATTTGGTAATTTTTTGATTTTATTGGAATGAAAATAGGCTTTTAACAGAAAATATAAAAAATCTAATTTTTAAGTGAATGGTTGATATTATTTTATTAATAAACAATAATTTTTTCTTTTTTGAAGGAAGTATTTTTCTTATTTGTTGAAAACGTAATAATGAACTTTATTTTCATTTCATTTAATTTATTTTTAAATTAATGAGTTTTCATTAAATTTTTTAAAATCAAATAATGGAGTTGATTTGTTGATATGGGATAAGCCAAAATATTTTTACAAAACCGAGTCCTGGAATGCATGCACGATGTTCATAGAAGCTAAACTGCTAGTCTAAAAACAATCAATAAGTTATTGAATTAATATTTTAAAATTATTAATTTTGTTTAAAAATAATTATAGTTTGATTATTGATACTGATTTAAATTAAGATTCATAGATTAAATATGTCGTATAAAATATGAAATTTATATTATGTTTTTGAAAGAATTAAAAAAAATTAAGAGGCAATTTTTGAACTAAAATGATGCTAAAAATAAAAATCTCACAAATAAATTGCATGGATATATTAGATTTTATTACATGGTTTATGTTAAAACAATAACTAATGTCTATATCGATGTTTATGAGGTTTCTCTATGTCACATATGGGAATATGAATACATATATAAACCATAGGTCTTTGTGTGTTGGTGTGGAATCTTCATCCACAATTGTAGGCCTATGTTAATGTTATTGGGGCTTCTTAATCCCAACCCATGAGGCAAGGGTTTCCCTCATACATATATTTAACACAATGGATTCCTTCATAATTGATGTAGGACAACCCAATAATCTCCCTCTCATAACCACTAGGACGATAAACAGAGAATATTTTTCGGTCATCGGGAAATTAAATTTGCTCAAATGCAACTATACAACAATCACTAATAAAAAACAGAGATTTATCAGCACTATAAAAGCCTTTATCAGTTCTATAAAAGCACTGATAGTCGAGGTGCTATTAAAAGGAGGTCCCTTTTATTAGTGCTGAAAAAGCGCTGATAAATGCCTCTTTTATCAGCGCTAAAAACAACGTTGATAATAATAAAAAAAATATTAAAAAATTATGATATTTCATCATATATTAATATATATATATATAGTTAGTTATATTTATATATTTATATTTATATCTATTTATTTAAGTTGTGCTTTTCCGTGGTGTTTTTTTGATGAATTCCTATCACAATTAACTCTCTACGGTGGGAATCCATCATAAAAACCAGTCACAAAAGCCATTATTTTTATAGTGATATATAAATATTATAACATAGTGATATGAGCTATATACATAAATATACCAATACATTAAATATAGATTATATTTAAATTTATATATTTGTATCATATAATATAATTTATAGTATACTTATATATTTATAATCATATGTTTGTTTTTACATATATATGTGTGTGTGTGTGTGTGATTATATATTATAAAATATATAAATAATATATCAAATTTTTGTTACATATAAACGATATATTTTAAAATTACAATTTAAAATAAAAAAAGATTTATTATTAACCTTATTTTCATTATTTATATAATAAAAAATTTGAAAAATTATTTTAATCAATAAAAATATATAGTAATTGGTTTTTTCATGGATTTTCAATGAAAATCCCTAAGCTAACCAGAGAGATGAAGGCTTGCTGCCCCACACACCTCCTCCATCTCTACCTCGATTCTGCCACCTCTATGACTACGCAGATTAATTACCGTTGCAAATTGTCCCTTCCTCGACTTCATTCCACCTCCTCCATGAATGCATTACGCGACCACACTCTGCCCCACCATGACCGACACACACATCGGCACATTTACATCCCGCCTCATCCGCATTCTGCCTCTACTATGACCTCCCATAGTGACCGTACCATGCTCTGCCCCACACATCGGCACATCCACATCCCACCTAAATGTTGGGTGATTTTTAATGAACATTTTAAACCTAATTATCAATGTCTTATATTTTAATAATTCTGTTGAATTTTAATTTAATAATTTAGAATAGATTTTGAAAATATTTGACTCACATGTAACATTTGATGTTGATTTTAATTCAATAATCTAACATTTGAATCGTATCAACCTTTATACAACATTTAATATATATATATATATATATAATTCTCTCTATATATTTGTAATCCTTTTAATTTTTATCTAACCACTCATAAATGGAAATATATTTTTGTAGAGCTTACCTCCGAATCTCCAATTGTTCCTAGGGGTGGGAAAATAGCTGGTTGATCAAACAGTTAATTTAAAACCGAATAAAAAATGGAAGGGTTATACTAAAATAATTATTGGTTAGTAAAAAAATTATTTTGTTAATAACATATTTTCTATTGGTTTTGATTATTAATTTTAATAACTGAAAACTGATAAAATAACTGAATTTATAATTTTTTTATTTTGTCATTAACATAATATTTTAAATAACTAGTGAGATAGATTATATCAAAAAAACAATAAATTTTGTTTATAAATTTAAATTTTTTCAAATACATTTTTTTAAACGTAAGGATTTATATAAAAATTTGAGTTTTTTTACTCAATTAGGGTGGATTTTTTTAAATCTAAGGATTTTTTTAACAGTGGTAGGAGTTCTCCGATGATCAAAATTTCTACAAAGGTATTTCTACCAGATAAAACCAATTTTTATCTTAGTATAAGTTCATAAAAAATAAAAATAATTTAATATAAATGTTATATAATTCCCATATGATTATTTATGTTGTTAGTTACAATATATATTAATTATATGATCAGTTATACTACTAATTTAATTATTAATGGTTATATTGTAAATTTTAAATTAATTATTTATTATTATTATTTATTTCAATTAATAATTATATTATAAATTATTAATTCCATTGTTAATTAATTATCTCTATATATTATACTGGCTATTACTGAATATAATAATGATATTATCAGTTATTAATTTTCTTAATTACTTATATTATTGTTAGTAATTATACAATTAAAATAAAATGAGACTTTTATATTGAACACAAAAACATTGAGTCATACTAGTCACATCAAATTTTGGATTGACGTGTAGTTGATTCCTACACATCATAAATGATTTATGTATCCATTAAAAGGAAAGTGTCATTTAGCTGCAGTTATTTTTTGATTTGTTAGCGGTTTAAACTAGCGCAAAAGTTGATATCTATATAAAACATGAAATGGTTCCTCCAATTCAATACCATATATCCAAGCATGAGATTCATTTGGTTTTATCAGCACTATGAAAAAAGCACTAATAAAAGGGGGTCCTTTATCATCACTGGCTAAAAGCGTTAATAATTCTACCCTTAATCAGCACTAAAAAAAGTTGATAAATGTGTACCCTTTATCAGTGCTTTCTTTATCACTGATAAATGGGGTTATTTATTTTTTTCAAAAATATAATCCTCCAACTAAAGATATCATCCAATTAAAATGTAAATAATTCTAGAGGAAAAGATGAAAGCCATCAATTAGATCCCCAGATGATTCCCAAAAGTAGCTAAAAAATGAGCCACTCCATTTTCATCTCTCCTAATAAAGGAAAAACAACAGGAAAAGAACAAAGTCAACAAAGATCTGATGATGTCGATAATGGACCCATAGGTATTGATGAAACCTTCATCCTCCTTCAGTGCATTGATAATAACTTACCAATTAGATTCAACCACAACATACTTCCGGCCAAGAGTTAAGATGAAATGCATACCCATCCAAATATCCATAGCATCTTCTAGAGGAAGAGACCAACCCACAATGTATTAGGAATAACGACCCAAAATAAGAGAGTCAAGGTGATCCCACAGGACATCCACAAGGCCAACAAAACCATCACCATGGGTGGCTGCATAAGTATTATGTTATGGAACACCCAATGGGGGAGGCATCTAACAGGAGTGGAATGAATATGTGAAGGTGGACGAGCATCCTCAATATCTATCCACTGAGATCCCTAGTTCTGATTCATGTAAATCCAAACCCTATTGACTTTAAAAATTTCCTAAAAATGAAAGTGTTATGGAAAAACCATATAATCCAGGCACAACACTATTACTAGCATAGATAATATTTTTTATTTAAAAATAAAATTGATTTTCATAAAATTATTATATTTATATACAAAAATAATGTTTATTTTTATACATTAATTATAAAATGCATGTGTATGATTAATATATATTTTTTAATAATTCAAATATATATATAATGTTTTCAAAAATTATTTATATAAATATAATTAAATATATATATATTTTAAAAATTATAATATTATAATTAATTTTTAAATAATAAATACATTTATTTTATTTATCATATTTATAAATGTATATAAATACTTTTAAAATATATATATTTAAAATTATAATTATTACTAAATATATATATATTTAAATAAATATAAGGTTCCATGGAATTGGGTCAATAAATATATTGATGATAGATTATAATTGACTTACATAAAGGTTATGTATTCATCATGATTGTTCATTTATACATTTAAAAAGTTAAAAATCACACGGATAGAGTTTTAACATCGGTTAACAAATTACCGATGTTAAAATAATGTTAATATGAGTTTTAACATCGACTATGCAATAAGTGATGTCAAAATTTGGTTTTTAACATTATTTATTAAATAACTCTTCATCCCCTCCTATTAGATGATTTACTCCTCCTCAAGGTGATTTTAAAATTAATAATGATGCATCAATTCCTGGTGGTGGATTTGTTGGCCTTGTGGTAGTTCTCTAGGACTTTGGAGGCTCTATTTTTGTGGAATATCATTCCTCGTAAATTTTTTTCTTGTCTCCTCCGATAGTAGAGGCCATGACACTATAAAAGGGTATGTATTTCATTTCATCTCTTGGATCAATGGATATTTTAGTCAAATCTGATTATCAATTTATTATTGATGCACTGATGGAGGAAGAAATTGGCCACCAGGCCTTTGGGTATATTATCGACATCATCATATCATTAGTGCATTTATTCTCTTCTTGTCATTTTTCCTTTGTTAGGAGAGTGGAAAATGATGTGGTTCATTTTATAGCTACTTTTGGGAGTTGTTGAGGGTCAAATTATGGTTCAGCTAATTCATAAACATCTCAACTAACTCATATATCATTTTCCTACAATATAAAAACAATCTAAATGTTTTTTCTTAGTTCTGAGTAGGTCAATTATCATTTTTACTAAAATTGTTCTATATTTTAAATAAAAAATATACACTTGTAGTCATACTAGTCACACTATGCATTATATTGTGGTGTGGAAGATTCCGATATGTCCCAAATGACTGATGGATTTTTTTCCCTAATGTATATATGCAATATGAATGTTTTTTCTCATTGATCAGTAAACCACTAGTTCCTTTTAACTAAAATTGATGTCAATTTTAAATAAAAAGACATACATTTAGTTTTACCAGTCACACCGTGTGTCAGATTGAGGTTTGACTGATTTCTACACATCCCAAATGAATCATCGATCATTTTCATAATTTATTAAAACAATCCAAATATTTTTTCTTGGTTTTTAGTATGTCCCTTTCCTTTTTTACTAAAATTTCATTTTAAACTAGAAACACACACTTTAACTCATACATGTCACATCATTTGTTGGTTGGATATGAGACCAATTCCTACACATCACAAGTGATTTATAAATTTATTTACTAAATTATCAAGAAAATATGACCATGTTTTCTCAAATTTTAATAAGTGACATATTTTTAAGTAAAATGTCGATTTTCAACTGATAACATTCACTTTGAGTCATACTTGTCACACCATTTTTTGGATTAAGGTGAAGGTGATTTATAAACATTATAAATGACTTATGGATCATTTTATAAAATTATCAAAATATTTTGATTTATTTTTTGGGGTTTTGAGTATGTTATTTGTATATTTTTCTAAAATTGATGTCAATCTTAAATAAAAAAGACACACCTGAAGTCATACCGGTCACATTGTATGTCAAATTGAGGTGTTGTTGATTCCTACATGTCCCAAAGTCTGAAAACAATCCTAAAATCCAAGGAATCCTCCAGTATAAGAAAACTATTCTCAAGTGATTATTAATAAAAATTAAAAAACTAAACATAAATATGAAATAATCCAATACTTATATAGAATTCTTATCTTCATGTTATTTTTGTACATTATATGATCAGGTATGATGGCCATTTGTTTTTATGAAAATGTATATCGTCTTATGATTATGATTTTTTTCATTAGTCATAAAAGTATTGGAAAATTATAAATACCCAAAGGATTAATAAATATTTTAAATTAAGTTGTAATTAAATTTAAAAATACCTCTTTGGGGATGTGTGTTTTTTGATGCAATATGATCTCTCTCATAAATTTAAAAACATAATAACCAAAATAATTTCCATTTTTGTGTTTCATACATTATATAAACATTATGTAATATAATTAATTTGTTTTGATATGTGTTTGGATACAGAAATCATATAATATATAACATGGTAATTATCCATTTTTAGAACTTTGCAGGGTCCTTGTACGCAATGCTTGTCCGCATTCCATGATTTAGACGACATTTAAACACTAACCTATAATAACAGAATCCTAATTAAAACATAATATAAATTATATAATTCAATATTTATTTATAAATGTTTTGATGTAGTGAATTAAAAATTGAAAAACATCACCATGTGTGCTCAGTTTCTATGAAATCCATGTAGTGTATCAAAGAAATAAATATTTAGAGTATCCAAATTTATTGAAAAGAGCATCTAGTGTTTTATAAAAATAGAAAAAAGAATAAGTAATGAATGAAATGAAGAATATATTTTTTATAATTAAATTTGATCATTTTACCCATAAATCATTGGTATGAAGAAGAATATTTCATCCCCATGTTATATTTCAAACGATATTCCCATGTTTTCCACAATTTCATCCATTTTTTTGGATTCAATTTTTTGTTGCCGGTAGAGGTGACATAAGGACTAACAAGTCCTTTTTTATGGATAAATCCATTTATTTGGTTTTGATATATATTCCTACAAAAAAATATGTAATTTATTTAGTCATAATTAACATAATATATCATCTTTTGGAAAATTAAATTAAAAAAACATAACTCATGTATACATTAACAACTGAGGCACCATGAAATTCATAGTTGAGGATTTATTCTACATTCATAGAAGAAATGTAGTCATTAACCTCCTCTCCATTCATTTTTTTCTTCAAAATCAATTATGTGACTACTAACACTTTGTTACGTTATATCCTCATGAACCTTAAATGTTTGTAAATTTGGATATTCAGTGGTCGGGGTAAATGTGATTTTGAAAGATCATTTTGATTTCTTGGTTGATCCATTAGATGGTTTTGTATTTACATATCATTTCAACCCCTTACCTTTGTCCAAAAATAATATCATTTGTTAGTTCAGACATTTTTCATTAATTTTTAAAGGATTAGCATGAAAAATAAATTGGAAATGAATACCTCCTTTTAAACATATTTTTTTAAAAGATGTGGTGGCCATGTGATGAATGTTTTAACTACTTGTTCAACCTTAGGAATATCTTCATCATCAATTGGAATAGGTAGATTGGAACTTGGATCATGGGCTATGCTATTATACACTCTCACAAGATATAATGGAAGTGTTCTATTATGTATCACAATATTTTGGATATTGAACATTGTATCCTTCTATACAAAGATATTTGTGGGTGTTGATAGATATAAATCATAGTCATTATCACCCTGTAGAATATCAGTATAATAAAGGTAGCACTATTCGTATGGTTCACATTTTATAGAATCAATTATTAGAACATTTATTAACTTGTACAAATAGCTCATTAAGGGGAAAGGCTCACCTCAAATCTGGTGGGGGTGGGGCGGGATATTCATATAATGGTTTTTCTTAGGTTATTTTTCTCTTTTCTTCCCTCCATAAACGTTTCTAGTAACGCTATATGCCATTGTAATTGTTCTATAGGGTTAGATATTCTTTCTTTCATTTGTTTCATTTCTTTATCTAAATCCTCCACTTTTTTTTATGAAAATATATTTGGGGTGTCACCCAAAAACCCACACCTCTGAATTGACCATATTATTCTAGCCACTTTAAGGCCACTGATAGTTTGTGTTCATATGGTACTGGAAATGATGATTCCTGTTAATATGTCATATAGAAAATATAGTAAAATAATTAATCATTGTTATATAATAAATATTTAAATATAAAAAACAATTATGTCATACTTACACATATTTCCAACCCATTTTATGTGTTAAGTCTATTAGTATCCCTTGTATATTTACACATGCCTCTTTCCACAAAACAAGGTGTGGTATGGAAGTAGATTTAGATTTGAATTCATTAATCAACATATAAATAAAAGATCATAATTATGCTTTTGTTTCATATCATATAAAAGTGTTATGGTAGATTTAAAATAATTTCCATTTTTTCATGTGAAACATACCACATCCTTGCTTTACGGTATGGGTACGTTGGTTTTGTTGCCCGTCCCTTATTTGCAGCACTCGGTTTCTATTTCATAAATAAATTTTTTTTGATCAATGTGATGAATATATGTATTTTAAAATAACATATTACTATAAAATGTGTACTTGAAATGACATATCTTCACGATGTCCATTAAATTCATACCATGCTTCATGGGTTCTCAAGTTTTCATACTTTTGTGGTGGGTCTGTGTTTATTTTTCCTTTGACATCTTTAAGATGATGCCTCATTATAATTTTGTGAAAATATCTATGAATCCTTCCAACAAGAATTAATACACATTTCTTATGGGATTCACATACAATAAATACACTCTTCATGGGATGGTGAAGAGTAATTCAATGTTTCGTTATTTTATTTTTTTAATAAAAAAAATAAATGATATTGTAATGTTATTGTAATCTCTTACCACATCAGTGTATTAAGCATGATCACAACATGGTTCCACGAATCTACATCAATCAACATGCATTACTATGTGAATAATCAAATGTAACTATTGAAGAAGGCCTTGTTGGGTTTAACATGTTGGGCCCTTTCATTCTATATGACCACATATTTGATGCCTTTCATTTTCACCGTAACGATTATTTCTAACAACCTAAAACTATGGATTTCCTATTGTTTCTTCTTCTCAGGTCCTTAATCACCTAAAATTCTTGTTGATTAAACATTTCCAATATGTTTTTTCTCTAGAGCGGTAGCATCACCATGTGCAAATGGTCTTTGAACATCTACACTGGGAGAAGCAATAGGTTGAGAAACATATTATTCTGTAAGATTGGGATTACCAACACAGGTAGAAAGACATTGTTCCTCTGCACTACGAGCACCAGTAGGTTGAAAAACATGTTGTTACTTAGTATTTGGATCACCAAAATGATCAGAATTAATTATATATATAATTGGTTTAACAGTTTATTTATATTACATAAATACAACATCGAATAAATCATAACATACTGTAACACAATGTATATTACAGAAATTATATAACCTGGTTATTGAAATATTTTTTCTTAATAGCTGATGTGATTTGAACCCTCTATCAACTATCCAGATCCTTTCATAATGGTCTCCTCCGAAATTCAAAACACCATCTACATTTGGACCACTGTTTAATGATTGTGACATCCCAATGAAAGTGTCACCCTCAGTTAAATTTTCATCTTCCCCTTCAGTTTTTTTGGACGATAACAAAATAATTGACCACTTTTAGTTTGCGGTATCTGGAACATAAAATACTTGTACTACCTATGATGCCATTGTAAATGGTTCATCTTTGTACCCATCCTTACTAAAATAAACATTCATAAATCCCTATTCATTTATTTTAACATCATTTTTGTTATCAACCTACTTCCATTGAAAAAGTGGCACTTGTGATGTTGTATAATCCAACTCCCATATTTGCTTGATGATGCCAATGTATGACATATTCACATAAAATGGATTTCATTCCTTAGTACCATAAACATTCATTGCTTCAAACATAAGTGTAACTCCACTATTTTTCACGGTATTGTCCTCATCGTGTCTATTTGTAAATAATTTATAACCCTTAATTACATTACCGTTGTATGAAAATACAAACACACTTGGTCCTTTATCTAACGAACTACGTTGTACTGAAATTCAATCTGAATTTTTATCTGACTCGTTAAAAATGTAGTCCTGAAACAATTTTATAAATTTTTTATTATGCAAATTTGATATCCATCTTTAATCTCTTGATGGATTTATATGCCTAATAATTTATTTTTGGGTTTCAACATATGTGGAAACCTCCGAACTATTATGAAAATTTTAAATGAAGTCTTGTTTCAAATCTACAATATTGATTTTGACACTATCTCTTCCAGAAATTACTTCACCCAAAATAATCCCGGTCTGATGAGATTTTGGTAAAATAATGATTTCTATGCCTGATAGATATTCAATATAGAATTATAATGTCTTTCAAGGAAATATATTTTTCCATAATACAACCCTATGATAAACTTTGATTTTTGACATACCATTTCAAAATATTCATATACCGTTCACTGGGGTATATCCATCTATAGTGTATAGGACCACATAGTCTAATCACTCTCACTAAGTGAACCATAAAGTAAATCATTATATCAAATAATTTTATATGAAATAACATTTCAAATTTATATAATATGATGAAAAGTACACATTACATAGCCACAAATTTGGCCAAATCTATAACAGTACCACATATAGCTTTGAAGAAGAAACAAAACTTGGTTAATGAATGAAGGAAATTCATTGAAAAAATGAAACGTAAACCAATAGGTATTAGATGTTGCATCAAAACATGACAAACATGTGATTTAAGACCCTTTAACTTTAAATTAGTTTTTGACATGCGGTTCTTTATATTTGATGAATACCCTGCTCAAACACTTACTTCATTCATGAAGCTTCAAAACCAATATATATTCTTCCTGTAATGAGTGTAAGCTGCTGGAGGAAGAAAATTTCATTTTGTACCCTTCACTGGAACCAACTCTTCTTATATTCCCATGTGATCTATGTCCAATCTAACCCTAATATCATCCTTTATTTTTTCAGCTGGAATAAAGAATGAACTGATAGAACTATCACATACATTTTTTCAACATGCCTAACATCAATAAAATTCTAGACATACATATAATTCTAGTATTATAATTCAAAAATAACTAGTCAATTTTTCCAATTGGGTTTAGAAAGGATTTTTAAAAACTATTTACCAAAATTATTTTCCACATCTTTTATTTTCTCAAACAGTTGATCACCTATTTGTGGAGACACTGTTGTACGTTCTTTTGAACTTCCATCAAATGATGTCTTCCAAGATAGGTACATATCCCATCGGGGTAGAAATATTCAATGTCCTAAAATAAATTTCTTGAATAAATGATTCAACCTAATTAACAATGTATCTTATTCAGAAACTAGACACCCTTTAGTTATTTTAATGCTATATTATAAAAATATTCAACAAGTAAGAAAGTCATTTATCATCCCATACAACATGTCTCTTAATGAGAAATATTAATTTCTGTAATCATCATACACTGTAACACCTAAATCATCTGCACCACAATACGATATACAGTTTAGATGGTATAACTCAAAGTGTCTCTTTTTTATTTAATAATATCATTGATTTAAGTAAAAACAACAACTGACAAATTGAGAACTGATAAAATGTATTTTTATTAATTTTTTTATTTCAGGAAAATGATCCATGGGACATTTTTGATGTGTAAGATTCAACCACACCTCAATATAACGCATGGTGTGACTGGTATGACACCAACTGTGTCTTTTTATTTAAAATTATCATTAATTTATGTAAAAAAGAACGAGTAAATTACTGAAAACTGAGAAAATGCATTCATATAAATATTTTAATTTAGGAAAATGGTCCATGTGTCGTTTGTGACATGTTACTAAATACAATTCACAATGTGGCTATTATAACTCGAAGTGCCTCTTTTAATTTAAAATATAGATGAATTTAATTAAAAACAACAAGTGACATACTTAAACCCGATAAAACACCTTCGGATTGTTTTGAATTTTTTTGAAAACAATATAGTAGTCATTTATGACATGTAAGGATAATCCTCACCTCAATACGACACATAATGTGTCTAGTATCACTCCAAATGACTCTTTTTTATTTAAAATTTACATTAATTTAAATAAAAAAGTGACATACTAAAAATGAGAAAAACACATTTGGATTATTTTTATTTTTTAGGGGAATGATCTATTTGTGATTAGAAACATGTATAGATCATCCAAACCTCAATACCAATCACTATCTGGTCGGTATAACTCAATGTGTCTATTTATATTTAAAATTGACATTAATTTATGTAAAAAAAAGTGACACACTGAAAACTATGAAAACACATTCAGATTGTTTCTATACTTTAGGAAAATGATCCATGAGTCATTTTTGACGTGTAGTAGTCAACCATACCTCAATCCCGTGCATGGTTTGACCAGTATGTATAAAAGAGTTTGTTATCAGTTTAAAATTGACATTTTAGTTTAAAAAGTTTCACTCACTGGAAACCACAAAAATACACTCCAATTGTATTAATAACATAGTACGTCAATTCAAAAGTCATTTTTGATGCGCATGAAGCTGTCTCACATCAAAATGACGCACGATAGGACCAGTATGACAAAAATGTATGTTTCTAGTTTGAAATGATATTTTAGTAAAAAATCCCAACAAACATACTAAAAACCAATAAATCACAATCAGATTGTTTTGATACAGTAGGAAAAAAATCAATCAAAAATTTTTGATAGGTAAGAATCATCTGCACCTCAATACGATGCATGGTTTGTGCAGTATAACTCAAAATGTGTCATTATATAAAATTGACATTAATTTCAGTAAAAGAAAATGTGACATAATCAAAATTGAGCGAACACATTCGTAGTACTATGACATTTTAGGACAACAATCCATAACTCATTTCTAAAATGTAAGAATCAACCCCACCTCAATAGGATTCATGGTATGACCGGTATAACTCCAAATATTTTATTCTTATTTAATATTGATATTTTATTAACAAGTTATTTCATATTAATGTTTAATTTATTTATTTATAGTATAACAAACATAATATTTGTTTTATTATATATGTGGAATCTTTTTCTCATGTTGAGATTATTTTTTCAGTAACTGATACCATGGGAGGAAATTTTTAAGAGGGTATCATGGGCGTCAAAAAATGAAATATTAATGTTTTATAAATTTTGAAGGACATTTGAAAATGTAATTATATAAAAAAATTTGTTTGAAATATACATAGAATTGTATTTCTTACTACAAACCATGGGTGGAAATTTTGATATTGATGTTGTTAATTAAATGTATTTAGAAGTTTTTCTTCCGATTATGCTGTTTAAATTGTTTGTTTTCTTCTAGGTGTGTTGTTATATAAACAACACACCATTGGAAACTAGGCCTTTATTAGCACTAAAAGCACTGATAAAGTCCCCCCTTATCATTGTTTCAATTAACAGTGCTTTTTTAGCACTGTTAAAATCCATTTTGCATATTGTGAAAGTCCATATGTGTAGTGTTGTTTACAACTCATCCATCTTGTTTGGTTCTCCCTTTAATGATATGTCTATTTATTTATATATATATTTCAAAAAAATTATTCATATATTAATATATATATATATATTAATATGTCTAGTTTGTTATATTTATATCTACTTATTTATATATATATATATAGTTATATTTTTTATTCATATATTTATTCGTATTTTAATATATATATATATAATTATTTTTAAATACATTTATAAAATATGTTCTTCCGTGTGTGTAAATAAATAAATACAGACACACATACGTATATATGACATAAACAAACACACACATATATTTATATATATATTATATGTGTATCTGTAAGTATAATTATACATATTTATATATATTCACATATATTATAAAATAATATGTATATGAATATGTTAAAATATATTGATAATATATATCAGTTTATTAATACAGACACACACTAATATATATATATAGACACACACACATTTTATAAGTATATAAATATTCATATATTTTTGTTTCAAATAATATAGATATTAGTTTATATTTAGATAAGGCTTATATATTGGGAAATATATTTTATATGTAAATATGTCTAATTATTTATTTATAAAATTAAATTTTTATGTGTGAATATATATAAAAATATGTATATATTTTTATATATTATGTTATAAATAATAGTAAATTGTGAAAAATGATAAAATTTCAAATCCATAATGTCAATATGAATGTAATCCCTATGAATAAATACAATCCCTACTGAAAAGGGAAAAATACCCTCTTAAATGAGGCTAAAATTCCATCAAATGTTAAAAAATTTGGGTATCCCAATTAAAAACTCAGTATTTTTAGTGCATTTAGAAATTTTCTAATGAAAATATCACATTACTTTTTTTTACATGAATAACATCAATAATATTTCTGACATACAAACAATTCTGTTATGACAATTCAAAAAAATGATATATTTTTTCAACCAATTTTCATAAGGTCTTTAAAAAATTATTTACCAAAAGCAGTTTCCACATCTTTTACTTTCTCAAATAGTGGACCACCTATTACTGGAGATGGTGTTGTACATTATTTTGAACATTCATTGATTGATTTCATCCAAATAGATACATATCCCATCAGGGTAGAAATCTCCAATTACCAGGAAACGTGGTCTTGGGTGAATTTTTTAACCTAATTGATTGTGTACCTTTTTCTAAAATGAGACACCCTTTAGTTCCTCTAATGATATATGCTAAAAAAATTCAATATGTAGGAAAGTCATTTATCATCCCATACAACATGTATCACAATTTGTAGTCTTAGTTTATGTAATCATCGTACCACCTAACACCCGAATCATCCCCACCTTTATAGGACACATGGTGTGGCCAATATAACTCAAAGTGTCTCTTTTTATTTAAATTTGACATAATTTTAAGTAAAAACAACAAATGACATACTGAGAACTGATAAAACATATTTTAATTGTTTTTATATTTTATTAAAATGATCCATGAGTCACTTGTGATGTGTAGGATTCAACCACATCTCAATAAGACACATAGTGTGATTGTTATGACTCACATTGTGTCTTTTTATTTAAAATTGACATTAATTTATGTAAAAAAGTGACATACTAAAAACCAAGAAAATGATTTCAGAATATTCTTATATGTATGTAAAATGATGAATGGGTAATTTGGGACTTGTAGCAATCAGTCTTACCACAATACGATGGACGGTGTGGCCTATTTAACTCAAATTGTTTCTTTTTATTTAAAATTGACACAAATTTACGTAAAAACGAAAAGTGACATATTGAAAACTAAGAAAACACATTAAATTTGTTTTCATATTTTATTAAAACAATATATTACTCATTTATGACATGTAAGGATAATTCACACCTCAATAGGATAAACGGAGTGCCCGATATCACTCAAAGTGTCTCCTTTTATTTAAATATGACATTAATTTAAGTAAAAACAACAAGTGACATACTGAAAACCGAGAAAACGCATTCTGATTGTTTTGATTTTTTAATAAAATAATCTATTAGTATTTTTTTACATATATGTATCATAATAACCTCAATAAAATCCTGGGTGTGGATAGTATAACTATAAGTGCCTATTTTTATTTAAAATTGTCATTAATTTAAGTAGAAACAACATGTGGCATACTGAAAACTGACCAAATACATTCATATTGTTTTGAAAATTTATGAAAACAATACAGAAGTCATTGGTGATGTGTATGAGACAACCACAACTCAATATGACACACGATGTGACTAGTATGACTAAATGTTTCTCTTATTAGTTTAAAATTAATTTTTTTTTCAAAACGTGTCACTCACTATAAGATAAGAAAACACAATCCAACTATCTTGATAATTTAGAAAAATTATTTATAAGTCATTTGTTAAATGTATGAATCAGTCTCACATTAAAACAATGCACATTACGATTGGTATGACTCAAAATGATTAGTTCATGTTTGAAATTATATTTTAGTAAAAAAACACAACAGAAATTCTAGAAATTGAGAAAATGCATTTGTATTGTTTTGATGCTTTAGAAAATAAATCCATCAGTAATTTGTGTCATAGAGGAATCAGACGCCCTTTAATACAATGCACGGTGTGTCCGGATTAACTCTAAATGTGTCATAATTTAAAATTGAAATTAATTTTAGTAATGGAAGAAGTGACATATTCAAAAACTATCAAATTCATTTGGATTGTTTTGACATTTTTGGAAAGTGATCCATAACTCATTTTTAACTGGTAGGAATCAATCCCACCTCAATAAGACTCATAGTACGACTGGTATAACTCCAATTATGTCATTTTTATTAAATAATGAAATTTTATTAATGTTTTGTTTCATATTAATCTTTTATTTATGTTTTTATAGTATTACTAACATAATATATTTTTTCTTATATAGGAGGAATTTTTTTCTCGAGTTGAGATGATCTGTTTGGAAACTGATACCATGGGGGAAAATTTTTGAGAGGGGATCATGGGTGTCAAAAGTTGAAATATTTTTGTTTTGGAATGTTTTTTGGATAGTTTTAAATGTAATTATTTAAAAAAGGTTTTTGAAATGTAAATATTTTATTTCTATATACCATGGGAGGAAATTTTTGTTTTGATGATGTTAATTAAATATATATATCAGGTTTTTTTTGGGTGTAATTTTTAAATTGTAGGTTTTCTTCTAGGTGTGTTGTTATATAAACATCACATTGTAGCTGGCTGGGCCTTTATCAATGCCAAAAAAGTGATAATAATGTCTCCCATTATCATCGCTATGATTAACAGTTCTTTTTTTGCTGTGTTAAAGGCCATTATAGGTTCTATGAAAGTTCATATGGGTAAAAATTATTACAACCTGTCCATCTTATTTGGTTCTCCCTTTAATGTTATATATATATATATATATATTTAATTTTTTATTCGTATATTAATATTGATTTATATTAATATGTATATATATATATATATATTTATTTATTTATTAAGGTATATATATATATAGTAAGTTATATTTATATATTTTTATTTATATCTATTTTTTTATATATATTTTTTGTTATATTTTTTATCAGTATATTCATTATTATATTAATATATATTTATAATATATTTTTTAAATACATTTATAAAACATGTTTTTGTATGTGTGTGTACAAATAAATAAATAAATACATATATACATATATACAACATACATACTCACACACACACACAAACACACACAGATATATATATATATATATATATATTATATGTGTATCTGTAAGTATAATTATACATATTTTTATATATTCACATATATTATATATTAATATTTATATTCATATGTGATAATATATATATAATATATAAATGAGTTTGTTAATACAGACAAAGACTAATATATATATTAAACACGCACAGAAATTATATAAGTATATAAATATTCATATTTTTGGGTTTTAAATAAAATGTATATTTCTTATATTTAGATAAAGCTTATATATTGAGAAACATATTTTATATGCAAATATAGTTAATTATTTATTTATAAAAATAAATTTTTATGTGTGAATATATAAAAATGTGTATATATTGTTATATATTTGGTTATAAATTACAATAAATTGTGAAAAATAATGAAATTTTAAAGCCATAATTTCAATATGAATTTATTCCCTATGAATAAGTTCAGTCCCCACTGAAAAAGGGCATATAGACCCTCTAAAAAAGAGGATGAAATTCAATCGAATGTTAAAAAATTTGGGCATCGCGACTTAAAACACAGTTTTAGACGACTTTGGGGACTATATTTTTCCTCAAACAAAGTGAAAATGGGAAATCATATGTCACCAATGTATAGGTATCATCGTAGACTTCAATTTTATATGTAGTAGAGCTCAAATGGACGCTCAGATCAAAAGTTATTGTTGTTTGAAGTTTGAGTTACATTTTTAACTTATTGTAGAACTTTTATTAATTTTTTGATTTTATTGTGTCTTAAAATTATTATTAAATGATTATTAATTGATAATAATTAGACAATTATTAATTAATAATATATTTTTAGATATATTATAATCCATTTTCATATAAATATTAAATATTAGGTGTAAATGTCTATCTATACTTATATGAAACATATTTAGAAAATATATATTATATTTATATCAATATAAATATATTTATATATTTATAGATTATTTTTAACATTTTTTTAAATATACCCTTTATCATCACTAGTGAAAAATTACTAATATGTAACCCTCATTTATCAGTGCTACTAACAAAGTGTTGATAAAATGGTACTTTTAACAAATCTTTTTTAGCACTATTAAAAGTACCTTTTATCAGTGATTATTTTTAGCGATGATAAAGGTACCCCCATTATCAGTCTTTTTTTAGCACTCCTAAATTGTGGTGCTATGAAAAAATGTTTATATGGAAGATTCCCCACCCAATATTCCTTTTTATTTTTCACAGACCTGATATAATATACCTTCAAGAAGCTACCATCGTTTTGTTAATAGAATTGGGGCTAGAAGGACGACACACAATGAGTTGAGAGTCTTACATTTAGAATACACCATCAAGAGTTTATAAATATTATTATTTAATGTGATATATATATGAATCATTCATATTGTTTATGCTTGATCCATATATTAATAAGTTTTATGTGTACAAGAGGATATACACTAATAATAGTATTGGGTAGATTGTTGGTGAGAGATAGTAACCGATTGTAGTTAACGTTTTTCTATGATTTTTAAATTAATATAATTTATTTTTTAACCATTTTATTTCTATTTTTTGTAATTATAGGTGAGATATTATTCAAATATTCCTCATATGTGGGGGAGTTATGCTAAAACTAATGTTGGGTACAAGGCCTCATGCTTCCATGTTTGGATGAGACAACTTAGTCATGGGTGGTTGAAAAGTAGTATTTAGAAATACATGGTGATTGAAATTGGATTACAATCAACACTGATTTTTTACTATGACACTAAAGTGATGTCATGATTTTTCACCAAATGTAGTGTTTATGAGATCATCTTATTTAACTTATGTTGTAATGCCCCGAATAATCCATGAAAGTTATTTTGAGTTTTAATTAATGTGTTTAAGCAGTTTTCCTCAAAAAGTGTAATAAATCATAAACAGTAACTCAGAATGGAAATCTGTAGGCACCGTTGTGTTCAGGATGGCAGGTTTACTCTAGGCATGACTTAGGATTAGATGGTGGAGGCCTCCTATGAGAGAACCCAAAAATGGCATAACCGTAATTAAAATAATTAATTTTTTTTTTCAAATTCTTATAACTCACAAACAATAGCACATATTGAAAATCCAAGACCACTACGGTACTCGTCAGGGCATTGTTTATTAAAGTGGATACTAACTTTCTCCGTCGTTGGCCGCCAGTGAACATTAGTTTTTGGACATAAATAAAATAAATAAGTAACAATTATATTATTTTAAAATCCATAACATTTAAAAAGTAACTCGGATTTGAAATCTGAGATTACTATTTGGTTCATTGGGGCATGATTCACTTAGGTAGAGCCAAACCTCGACTGATCGAGGTCAAGGGTGACTGTTATAATTTTCTCGAACTTTTTTTCGAGCACGTTCAGTAAACGTGTGAGCGGTGTCATATAGCTTTTGAATCGATGCTCAGAATTGAAATCGAAGGCCACCGTTGAACTCAAAACGCTGATATTCTCTTAAGGAGATGATCACCTTGACCATATTAGGTCGAGTGTGAATGTTAGTTTTCATGAATTTTGTGTTAGAGTTGAAAGAATAAAAATAAAATAAATAACATCTTTTAATTTATTATTAAAACCTCCCATTTGATGTTTAGTGGTGGGGACCACCCGAACTAAAAACCACCAATTTAAATTCAAATGTGGGGACCACCCAACCCTTGAACTGTCCCTTTAATGGGAGATTACTCTTGGATTTCCTCCCATTAATGTGGCATCTTAATTCGTTTATTTAATAAACTTATTTGACACTTCACCATTTGGTTGGAGGATTCGTAGAAAAAGGGAGAGCTCTGATGAACATAGAAGGAGATTCTTCAATGAAGAACATCCACTACAACGAAGAGAATCCTACGGAGTCGGAGAACGAGGATGACGCTTGAGCCCAGATCAGAAACATCTTGTGAGAGAAATGAACGTCAATGTCACCATCACATCGACTTCGTCTTCTTCCTCGTGCCACCTCCAATGTACAATCGAGGTAGGGGTTTTTATATATGTTTTAATTCGTTTTTTTAATTCATCATATCCTAAATTCACGTTGACAATGGCCAAATGAACATGGTCATCGTTCTGCACATAGACCATTCTCCTCTTTTTTTTTATTCTTTGCACATTTTTTGTGCGTTCTTCAACGCTTAATAATAATTAGTGATGGAAGACGAAGTATTGATAAGAATGATATATGGATGTGAATCCCTCGATGCAAGGATCACAAAGATGCGATCATTTAATTATTCACACTTGGAACAAATCCACACTGGCTCGCAGAAGGAGGAGACCAAATATTTATTGTCACGGGAAATGAAATATTCTATTGAGCGCGGCATATGGACGTGGAGCCATCGACCCGGGGATAGTGAATATGTGATCATATTATTTTTCATGGTTAGAACGAAGATGCGACAGCTAACAGAAGGAGTGACGTGGCAGGGTAGGGCAGTCTGGCAGGGATGGTGCAGGTGGTGCGTGCGCAGCATGCGAGGCCTAGTGGTCTCGGCTGAAGACGAGGCAGATTAAGCAGTCGCATGAGTTGGCGGCACGGAGGAGGTAGGTTGTTGGCGAGACAGAGGTGCAGCGGATTTCCAGTTCATGTATAGGTGTGGAAAATTGTGGAAGAAGAATACTATATTGAATATAGGGAGGAATAGATAGGAAATAAAATTATAAGAAAAATGAATATAATAAAATAGATAGAGGTGATATTTGGACCTGTGTGCACCAAAATGGGATACCCCTACTCTGCGTGAATCTCAAATGAGATTGGACCGAAAACATTCAATGAAATGGAATAATAATAATATAATAATATTGTTATTATTAAGGGCTGTTAAAACCCTAATTCTTCTATAACTTATATGTGCGACCTCAGTTTCACGAATAAAAAGTGGCAGTGTGACCCTGACTTCGAAACGAAAATTATGAGCCCAGTATAGGATGTATTTTTCGGGTTTTTGGATCGGGTACCCGAAACGCTCAAATAATAATAATACTATATTATTATTAAATCTTAAACCCTCCATAACTCCTGTGTGTAACGTTCGATTGACTTACCGTCTATGGAGATGTGATCCTGTCATTAAGACGGTCAATTTAAGTCTAATGTTGAATATTAAATTCTGGTTCACGGCTCAGGTTCACAAAACACCCCATAATAATAATATTATTATTGTGGGATCTTGTATTTGACATATCTCCCTCATACAGTGTTGAAATGTAGAACTGCCTACCGAACTAGAAACCATGGATCAAGACGGTCCTTTTAGTATACACTACATGAGTTTTAATAAAGTTTGGGTATTTCTTGGTTGGATCGTGCACGAATCCAACCATGCCTTCGAAACTATAAGGCCAATAACTTACAGACCAGATATCCAATTGATTCACCTTCTGTTGTATTGAGACCCCTTTTAAATGGTGGTCCTTTGGGATACTTCTTCGTGGGACTCTGTGGTTGTTGGAGAATCAACCAGTGGCTTGAGGAGAAGACCCTCTCGAAGACAAGAGAACTTAGTGCAGGAACCCTTTATCTAGTTGTGATGATGTAATAGGATCCTTGGTTAGACTAATGATGTACTGTGACGATGTACTAGGATCCTGTGTGGTTCTAGCAACCTGCTGACGATGTACTAGGATCGTGTGTATATCTGACGACGTACTGATGATATACTAGGATCATGTGTGGGACAGACAATGTACTGAAGATGTAATAGTATCTTATGTGGGTATGACGACATACTAATGGTGTACTAGGATCCTGTGTGGGTCGGACAATGTACTGACAATGTACTAGGATCCTATATGGGTATGATGACGTACTGATGATGTACTAGGATCATGTGTGGGTCTGACGATGTACTAGGATCATGTGAGGGTATGGCGAGGTACTAGGATCCAGTGTGGGTCTGACGATGTACTACGATCCTCTGTTGGTCTAATGATGATTTAGAATCCTTCGTGGATCATCCTCTTAATAGTGTAAAATGACTCAATAGTTACATCTAATCATCTCTACTATTGTACCTATGATATACCTGCTGTGAGTTGAGTCTGTACCTTGTTGTATTTTTCCTTTGTGGTTATACCTTGGTGGTATTCTTCTATGTGGTGTACCTATGTGGTACTTACCTTTGTGGTATTTCTTCCGTTGTGGAACAGTTGATCCTTAGGCTATCGAGTTGGAATATATGTTTCTTCATGATTGAGATGGGTATACTTGATAACTTAGGTATATGTATGGGCATATACCTAAGTAGGGTGGTTAGTTGATTTCATGATTTTTGGTGTATCCTTTGTGGATTTTGTGAGACTTTGAGGGTCTCGGGGTCCCTACTGAGTATCTTTATACTCACCCCTGCACGGGCTATGCCCTCACCTTGTTGTGTTGGATGCATACGATAGATAGTGCAGACTGAGGACGAGGGTACTAGGACTGGAGGTATCTCGGAGGTGGACCCTAGATGTGGTGTACCGCAGAGACTACTATTCAAGATATGTACCTACCCTTTAGGTAGGATCCTTGAATTGTGCTCATAGGAGTTATCCAGTTTACTTGTACCTTCTAGTTTCTTGTATATTCTAGTTGGGCCTGTATTCTGGCCCCTTTTACTTACTATAGTAACTTTTTATACTATTTAGTTTACCTTGTGTTCGTATCCAGTTGTGTGATTGGTTTTGTGTGTATAGCTCATAAAGGAAATGCCTTCTCGGTTTTAGGGAAATACGTTTTGGTGCTAGTCACCAGCCCATGTCCTATGGAAGGTGGGCTTAGAGTAGTCAAAGCATGGGCCCCGGGGGATGGGTCGTGACAAATCGGTATCAGAGGAGTCATTTCTACTGTGGAACATAAGACTATGATCTTTTTAACGGCAACAATATTAAGTATAGTGAGTGTGGTTATCAGTTTAGGGAATCCAGTGTTGGTGTGGCGGCTAACGTATCCATACACTACGACCCTGACTTATGATTTCTAACTAAGTGCACGAAAACTCGGATTACGTGTGTGTTTTGAAAAGTTTTCTTGTGTTTTATTTGAGTCCTCTCACCAGGTATAACTAAATGGAAATGGCATACCTGTTCCTTATCAGGATGTCGCTACATAGACAGCCATCTAGGATTCCTGAGAGAGTACACGATGACAGCCCACCGAGCGATGAGGCTTCGGGGTAGGGTCGTCTTACTATGTTGGCACCTTTGGGTGGTGTAACAGCAGCACCACCACCCATTGGGAAGCAGTTTCCACCAGCCGCACTGGCGGATGGTGCACGCCAACTGAGCATATTGCATGAGTTCCAACACCAGAGGCCTATAACGTTTCGAGGAGAGATAGATTCTCATGCAACTGATGGCTGGCTAGAGGTGGTTTATAGTGTCTTCGCCTAGTTGAGACACTAGTATAGATTATGGTGATCTTAGCTACTAGAATTTTTCAGTGACAATAAGGATGGTCCACATAGTGATGAGGCTTCTGTAAGTGGTCCATTACCTGAGATAGTACCATCGGGTAGTGTGTCATCTATATCACTTCTCGTTGGTCAGTAGTTACAACATGTGGTACCAGTAAGGGACACATATAGGCTTATTGCCTTACGTGTGATTCATCATCAGATACCCATTAGGTTCTGAGGCGAGCTCGACTCACAAGAGGCTAAGGACTAGCTTGAGGAGGTGGCTGAGAGTTCTCTAGAGCTTCTATAGCTTTGGTAGGATGCCATGTCGGTAGCTGATATTCATCGAGGCATACAAATCATTCCTTGTAATCGATGAATACGATACGATCAGTGCTTTAGAGCTTGGACCTCTGAGCGAGGCGTCTTTAGTGACATCTGAGTTATCACTATTCCTCTATGCATTCATACTTATGTTAGGGTTATAGAGATAAATTTTGTGGTAGAATATTCTTGGGATGAGTGGATGTAGCCAATGAACATTAGTAGTGGGAAAGTAGGAAACCAGTGCCAATCTCAGAGACTTGGGCATGTAAAATGTTTTAGGAAGAGGATATAAAAGGGACAGATAAATCTACAGGGCTATAGAAAAGGAAACAAAACTAGGAGAGAAGGATGAGGTGGTTTAAACATCGACATTTTACAAACCACCACATATGTGGTCCCTACCAGGCTCAAGGAGATGGAGGAGGTGTGAAGGGAGTAACAGCATGCAGTCAATTATTGGGTATAAGTGTTGGGGTTGTGAAGATATTTATAATCGGTTTTTACGTTATAGAGTTGTGATAATAGATAAACGTGTTACACATTTTGTTTATTTCATTAACACTTATTGAAAACCACCATGTAGAATAATTAATTCCTTTACATGTTCCCATAATGATTGTAATAAATATCATTTAATAAAACAATATTATATCCTCAAAATCACTACTGGAAAATCTACAGGGCGTGTAATAATTAATAGACGGTGTGTACTTGTTTTTCAGAAAACTACACGGCGTGTAATCATTAATACACATCATGTAATTTTTTTTTAATTTTCTTTCCAAAATGAAAACTAAACAGCGTGTAATAATTAATTCACTTTGTGTACTTGTTTTCAAAAAAAAACTACATGTCATGTAATCATTAATACATGACATGTACTTGTTTTCATTTTATTCATCCTCCAACCTTAAAACAATTCAGCTTCCTTAAATAAGTATTAATCCACGTACGGGAATAATGTTTATTCTACATGAGATACATTAATACACATAGTTTTTTATGGTCTAGGCCTCGTTCTCATTGTCATTAAGCGGGCTTGCCTAAAGTCCAAGATTACTATCTAGTAATTAGTCTAGGCGCCCAAGAGAAAGAAGTTGACAACGCATTGACGTGTCACCTCATATGAACACTTATCGTGTAATTTAATCCCATTATCTCAATATCTCATCAAGAAGGTATCATGGTAGATTCATAAACCTATATGATTGATCTGTCGTTCTTTGACTACTTGAAATAAACCAGTCATTACACCATGGCCATGAAATTTCATGTGACAGTTCTATTTCAATAAAAGGGTCAAGATATCAACTTCCATAAATGGAAGGGACAAATCCTTCCTCGAATTATCCATTAACAACATTTCATTTGTGACGTACCCAACGTACCCTACTTCCTGCCAACTGTCTTCGTGACAGTTTTCATCAGCAAATTAATGTGCATGAGTCATGACATGAGTTATTGATAATATTTCAGTCTAAGGACCATTACACACGCTCGCAGGTAGCAATTTCCAATGACACCAAGACATGCAGAATTACTACTGGCGGGTCTTTTCTCATAATCGCTTATCTTGGAGAATACCAAGTGCAAACTCCATGAGAGAGAGTGTCAACTTCTTATGAGTAATCTCACATGAAGGTCTGTATAATATGTGTCCAATCATAGAATTTCATCCAACCATAGAATGTTATTTAAGAATATTGTTATATCATTTCAAGGTTCTCATAATAGTGGGGATCTTCCATGTCCTTATTAATGCAACAAATATTCTAGGACATTATTATATTACAGTCATGCAGAATAATGAACAATATATAATAATTGAACATCCTTGTAATCAAAGTACAAATTTTTGGTTCTCAGGACACCAACTCTAACAAGCTCCCACTTTGAATAGATCCAATTTCCTATGACATTTAGTCCACTAGACCTCACATGATGATCATGTTTCTACTGAGTCATGGATTTAGTCAAGTAGTCCACTACAATTTCTTTTTTGTAAATACAACTCACTGCAACTTCACCTCTCTGAGAAAAATCCCTCAAGAGATGATACTTCCGAAGTATGTGCTTTCTCCACTGATGTGACCTTTGCTCTTTTTCAAGTGCCACCGATGGAGTGTTATCACAATATAGTGTTATAGGATCTTTACTTCTAGGTACTACATCCAAATCTTGGATGAAGATTCGCTTCTATATTGCTTCATTATCTGACGGATATGTTGTGATATACTCAGTCACCACTGTAGAATCGACCACCACACTTTGCTTTGATCTCTTCCAACTCACCGAACCTCCATTCAAACTGAAGATGTATCTATTCTACAACATCATGTCATCTTGATCAGTTTGGAAACTAGAATCTACATGTCCTCTAATGACTAGTTCTTCACATCATCCATAAACTAGGAACATGTCCTTAGTACTCCTTAGATACTTAAGGATAGTATTGACTTCCATCCAATGGCGGTCTCCTGGATCAGCTTAATATCTGTCTGCCACACATAATGCATAAGCCACATCTTGCCTCATACATAGCATAGAATACACGACTGACCCAAATCCTATATTCTTAAGGGATCCCTTCTAATTTATTTCATTCCTCATGTGTCTAAGGAAACATTTTCTTGTAATGATTAATTCCATGTGTCACTAGCAACAATCCCCTCTTGGACTGTGCCATAATGAATCTCTTCAGTATCATGTCAATGTATGTAATTTGACTCAAGCCCAGAATTTTCTTGGATCTATCACGATGGATCTTGATCCCAAGAATATATGTTGCCTCTACCATGTTTTTTATAGAGAAGCATTTATCCAACCATTCCTTAACTGACTGTAAGACAGGTACTTCGTTTCCAATTAGTAATATGTCATCAACATATACTCTTAGGAAAATGACTGCATTTCCACTAAACAATTTGTGGACATATGGATCACATTCATTATTCTTAAAAAAATCTATTACATCTTCATTAAAATGAATCTTCCAAGACCTTGATGCTTTCTTTAATCCATAAATGGATTTATGAAACTTGCATACATTGTTGGAATCCTTTGGAGACACAAACACTTCAGGTTGTGTCATGTAGACATATTCATAGAGGTTCCCATTAAGGAATGTTGTTTTGACATCCATTTTCAATATTTCATGCTCATGGTAATCAGATATGACCAATAGGATTCTGATGGATTTTAAAATCGCAACCAGTGAGAAGGTTTCATCATAGTCAATTCCTTGATGCTTTCTAAAACCTTTTCCAACCAATCATGACTTACAGGTGCTGACTTTTTCTTCCATGTCCAGTTTCTTTTGTAATACCCATTTATTGTCAATAGGCATTATATCAACTAGAGGATCTACCAAAATCTAGAATTCGTTTTGGTTCATGGAATCCATTTCAGAATTCATGGATTCTTGCCACATGGAAACATATGTGCCTTCAACTTCTTCCTTTTAGGTAAGAGGACCATCATTGTCAACCAATAACGAGTCACCATCCTTGGTGACAATAAAACCATATAATTCCGGTTCTCTCATCTCTCTCTTGCTCCCATGTAGTTCATGTGGCTCTAGAACAGATTGGTCTTCCATGTGGGTTTTTGGAATTTTTTCTTGTACAAACTCTTGTGTATATTGAGCCTTGACTTCATCGAAGTCTATATCGCTCCCACTATCTCTTTTGGTGATGTTCTCCCTCTAAAGGAATATGGCGTGTCTTACCACTATAAACAATTTATCTAAGGGGTTTTATATGGAATATCCCCTTGTTTCCTTGGTTATCCTATAAAGATACACTTTGTGCCTCAAGGTGCAATTTTGTTACCTGAATAGGCGTTAACAAATGTTTCGCTACCCCCACACATGTAAATTCTATAACATGGCTTTGTTTCCACTCCATAACTCGTATGGAATACCATTCATCGATTTAGTTGGTACTTGGTTTAGTATATGTGTCGCTGTTTGTAATGAATATCCCCAAAAGTATAATGGAAGGCTCGCATGACTCATCATTGATCTCACCATGTCCATCAGGGTGCAGTTCCACATTCCACTTACACCATTCCAGTGAGCTGTTTAAGGAGGAGTGAGTTGAGATAGAATCCCAAACTCTTGTAAGAAATCAATGAAGTCCAGATTAAGATATTCTCCTCCTCTGTCTGATTGGAGTTTCATAATCTTCTTAGAAGGCTGGTTCTCAACTTAATTCTTGTATTCTTTGAACCAATCAAATGAATATGACTTATACCACATTAAGTAAATATATCCATATCTACTAAAATCATCAGTATAAGATATGAAGTACAAGAACACACCCCTTGCTTCAACTGGAAATGGTCCACAAAAATCTATGTGTACTAATTCTAGAATCTCTTTAGACCTTTCACCTTAACCACTAAATAGGGATTTGGTCATTTTTCCATGTAAACATGCATGACATACACCATGTGGTTTTAGTTCGAAAGAATCTAAATACCCATCTTGATGTAATTTTAAAAAATGTTTATCATTGACGTGACCAAGCTAGTTATGTCAATGTTGGGTGTGTTATGAGTCATGTGAATTAACTTTTGTCATCGATATCCATTACTTGGTTTGTGTAGTCTAACACATAAAGGTCACTATAAAAATGTTCCCTACAAAAAAATGTTATCTTTATAAAAGTAGCAACATTCATTTCCAAACATGAATAAAAATCCATCAGTATCTAGTATGGGTACTAAAATAATTTTTTTGGTTATAGAGGGTACATAATAACATCCTTTCAATACCAAGACCATCCCATTAGGCAATGTGAGGTGGTAGTCTCTGACAGCTACAAAAGTGAGTCTAGCTCCGTTGGATGCTTGTAAATCCACCTCACCATGGTCAATCATTCTAAATCTAATTTGTTTATATATTGGGATACAGATGTGATCACCATAATTAGAATCTAATACCCAATTAGTAGAAATGGATAGATTGAAATCGATAACAAATGCACCTGAAGCTTCCCCTTGCTTCCTTGGCTGGGTGCATTTTTTCTTCTAGTGGATCTTCTTGCCACATCGAAACCAATAACCTCCTATTATCTTGCCTCCACTTTGATATTCCTTTTCATGGATGTCCTTGAAGAAGAATTGGCCTTAAATCTATTCACCTTCCCATTCCTTTTATTCACTATAAGGACAAAAGGCTTTTCATGCTTCATATCATTTACAACTTAGAGAATGAGGATAAGGAGATCAGATAAAGACTTATCAATGATGTTCATGTTGAAATTTACAAAAAAGTTAGAGATTCTCTTGGGTAGTGATGCAAGAATGAGATTGGTTCCCCATTCTTCAGGGAGTTTAAACCCTGGAACCACAAACAGCTCAATGTAGCCAATGATCTTGACTACATGAGTCCTAGCTGGGGCAACCTCTCCAATCATTCTCTGGAACAGAGCCTTGGACATCTCAAAACATTCCTATATTTCTCTCTCCTGTTATAGACCACAGAGGTGCTTGAGCAAGGCATACATGTATTCATGAGACTTCATGATATCACTATAAATTGATGATAACATCAATCATTTAACATTGAGTACATCATTCAAATGTTGATCATACACCAAGAAATCTTCATCACTCGCCCCTTGGGCAGGAGGATCAGGAAGTGAGGAATCTAGCATGTAAAACTTTCATTCATGGTGTAGGATAACCCGAACGAACATAAACCATTCTTGAAAGATAATACTGATGAAGATATTGTCTAAATTCATAATTGATCATAGATAAAAGGTTGTTGATGATTTTTTCATATTGATTCTACAAATTAAAAGGGAATATTTATCAGTGCCTTTGGATTAAATTTTGTGAAAAATAATAATTGAATTTTTTAATTCTCCCACTATATTATCAAGTCCCAATGGACCTAACCATTGACCATGGAATGTCCAGATTCAATGAAATTATAGTGGCAACGAACCATATTACATTTCGCATAACCCCAACAAGTGTTTCTCAAGCTATTTGAAGGTATTTAGCTAGGCAGGTCTTTGCAAACTATGAGCATACAGTTCCTTGATCTGTTGAGTGGACTCCCCAATCATGAAATCCTGACATAGATTTCCTCAACACTTTCCTCCATTTTACAAAAATTCTAGCATGGTCTACTCCTCTTGATGTGAAAAGTTTAAGTCAACTCAAATCTTTCATAAGATGTTCCTCTAAAAAAGTAAGTGTCCCAACAAGGGTTGGTCAAACACATAGTTTTATTGAGTCTTCCACTTAATCAAGTAACAGAAGGCTTGTTCTGACTTAATATGATATTTGATAGATTTTAATCCTTTTACATAGTTTTTCACTATCACATGCTTGTTAATGTTAAGTGATTATTGTATAAGTTATTAAACATGTTTTGAAAATGTTTACGCATTGTCCAATTTTTATTTTATTCCATCTTTGCATGATTGTTTATTTCATTAATTATGTGATCGCGACAACACATAAATAATAAATAAACCATTCCATCAGACATAAATAAAATAATATGTCATGACCATGAGCTTATATTGGTTATATTATCTAATGGTTTTGATAAGATAACCCTGACCTTGGGAAATACACCCTGAACCTGATTGTTCATGTTTTGTAGCTCCCACCTGTCAACCTTTGTATCTTCTTGGGTTGGTTTCACCTCAACATCTAGTTTTGAACCATCTCCTCTAACTTGGGATTTCCTCCATTACATTGGTATTACATTAAATAAACCATGGGCACACATGCCCTACATATTATTGGAAGAAGGCTCGCAGGCCAACGAATTTAAATTAAACAAATTTTAATGAAACCATTCACACAAAAATGGTCTTTGGTCTAGATCATGATAATCCATATCATGAAATTTCATTTATGGATATTTAGAAATAAAATTCTTTTAATATCTCTTTCATTTAAGATATGTCGCGCATGATGTCAATTAATTATGATCTTATAATTAATCAATTTTTTATATTAAATTCCTTTCTGAATTTCCATGAGATTCTTCTCATCCATATTCCTTGTAAATGAATTTGTAGTTTGGAGGAAACCCGGTGATATTCCATTTCTGGAAATTACACGGCGTGTAGGATATATTACACAGCGTCTATTTTTTAGCCTTTATCCAAAGTACATGCCGTGGGATTTGGAATATTTTCTGTACTTTGGAAATTTTAGAGTACACGATATGTAGATTAATCTAACACAGTGTGTAATTCCTTGTTACGCGGTTACAGGCCTGGATTCCCATGTACGTGGTACATGGATTCTCCTTGTAAACGGTTTCACCTAGGCCGGATTGAACTACACGATGTGTTGATTCAACATACACGCCGTGTATTTCCGATTTCCACGTGCCGTTCAATTATGGTCAAAACGGTGTGATAAATACTTAGGCATAATCAATTCACCTGACATGGTTTAGAGGAACAATACCGGTTTGATGAACCAATGTACACAATATAGAGTTTTCACTACACGCCATGTATTCTTGTGTTGTACATACAGAAGGAGCGGCTCCTTCGGATGCGATCCACATTTTTATTTTAATCAGAATTAAAATTTAAAAGTCTTTTCTATGATTTCAATAGAAAAATGAAGGAGTATGAACACATCTCATTCATTCATTCTTATAGAATGATTTATATTGAATTGACTCAAATATAAATGTGTACATTATCAAAAAAAATAACTATAATCTTTGCGATAACCTCACTCTGATGCCATTTGATGGTTATGATCACAACGGAAGCTCATGGGTGGTTATTCCCACATGGATTTTTTCCATTATAAATGATCAATTTAGGATCAATAAGATGAAAACTCTAGTATCCACAGATCGAAACATAGCAATAGACAAGGAAGATGGATAGTCCAAGAATAATAAACGAGGACCATCACAGGTTCATTATAATTAATTTAATTAATTGATACGTAGTACCTTTTTATGTATTCTTTCTTTGTTGATATTCTTGATCACGTTCCAATGTGATTCGTCTTTATGTCACGGAAACCAAGTGTAGACATCCTCTATCAGTGATCCACACGTGCACCACGTATCTCTGGACGTCGCCAAAGGATTCTCCAGGTGCATGCGTGGAGAAACCTTTTCTTGCGTTGGCCAACTTAGATCATTTTAATCTAATGGAGGAGGATTTATCTCAGTCTTGAGAGCATTATTGGAGGATGGAGTTCTCTCAGCCTTGAAGGAATTCTCCAGAATTGTTGTGAAAAACGACTGGGGAAAAGTGTTGGGGTTGTGAGGATATTTATAATCGGGATCGAGGTTATAGACTTATGACAATAATTAAACGTGTTACGCGTTTTATTTATTTCATTAACTCGTATTGAAAACCCCCATGTCGAATAATTAATTATTTGACATGCGCCCATGCTTATTATAATAAATATTATTTAATAAAACAATATTATATTTTCAAAATCCCAACTGGAAAAACTACATGGCATGTAATAATTAATACACGACATGTACTAGTTTTTTTTATAAAACTACAATGCTTGTAATCATTAATACACGGCATGTACTTGTTTCTTCATTTTATTTCCAAAATGAAAACTACACGGCACGTAATCATTAATACCTGGTGTTTAATTGTTTTAAAAATAACAACTACATGACGTGTAATCATTAATACACAACGTGTAATTTTTTTCATTTCATTATTCCTACAAAATTAAAACAATTTAGGAATCCTTGACTAATTATTAAACCACGTATGGGAATAATATTTATTATACTTGAGATACATGAATACACTTAATGTGTGACCCTCTAGGCCTTTTTCTCATTGTCATTAAGCGGGCTTGCCTAAAGTCCAAGATTACTATCTAGAAATAGGTCAGAGAACCCAAGAGAAAGAAGTTGACACTGCATTGATGTGTCACCTCATACGAATGATTACCATGTAATTTCATCCTTTTGTCTCAATATCTCATCAAGTAGGTTTCATGGTAGTGTCATAAACCTATATGCTTGATCTGTCATTCTTTGACTACCTGAAATAAACTCATCATTACACCATGTCCATGGAATTTCATGTGACAGTTATATTTCAATCAAAAGGCCATGATATCAAATTCTATTAATGGAAGGGAAAAATCCTTCCTCGACTTATCCATTAACAACATGTCATTCGTGATGCACCCAGCGTACCATGCTTCCTACCAACTATCTTCATGAAGGTTTTCTTCATCAAATCTAAGTGTGTGAGTCATGGCATTAGTTAATGACAATCATCTAGTCTTAGGACCATTACACTCTCTCCCAGATAGTAATGTACGATGACACCAAGACAAGAAAAATTACTACTCGTGGGTCTGTTCTCATAATCTCCCATCTTGGATATTACCAAGTGAGAAATCCATGCGAGAGGGTCTCATCTTCTTACGAGTACTAGCACATGAAGAACTATATACTATGTGTCCTATCATATATGTCATCCAACCATAGAACTTTATTTAAGAATATTGTTATAGAATATCAATTTTCTCATCATAGTAGGGATCTTCAATGTCCTTATTAATGCAACAAATATTCCAGGACATTATTATATTATAGTCATGCAGAACAATGAACAATATATAATAAGTGTACATTCATGTAATCAAATTAAATACAGTTAGTTCTCAGGACACCAACTATAACAACATCCATGAATCTTTTCCAAGACCTAGCGTTTCCTGTTAAAACATTTTCTTGACCGTCACATCTATAGACACATTTATGAGTATACTTGATAATGACACTTACATCGATGGTGTGATCTAACCCCTGAGGCAAGAGTTTCAGTTGGAACATCTTGGTGGATGATTCGACGCCTTACGACGTTGGTTTGGGTATGGACTAGACATCCAAGTACATACTCATATTGATTGTATTAGGAAAAAAGGTTGTGGTTTATCTAAAATGATGTAATGGGGGTTTCCTTGGTCAGCAAAAAAGGAAACCTAGGAATCATAGGATAAACTCTTACATAGGAGGGTGCGACTAATCACTCGTGATTCGGCCAACCATACCCTCTTGGCAGCAAAAGTTTTGAGTTTTATGTTCCCAACAGGAGTGGATAGAGTTCCACCAGCACTATGACTTTTTGATCGTCTATATTCCGGGGATGGGGAACATGGAAGAAGATTCAATCAGTAGGAGGTCTGGCCTACAACTACTGAGTGATGCATCATAGTAACTAGTCGCACTGTAGATATCCTTCATGGATAGAGATGAATCTTCTTACCTTTAGTCTATGACTTTCACTCCCCCACTCCTTCAGCATTTCGGGGAGGTGCAACTTGGGGGAATTGACTACGAGGATCGATGTGATTAGATATCCATAGGGCAGGCACTTGATGTGTTTTATGAATATGGGGAGCACGTCGTCCTCTTCAGAGGATGTACCATGGTACCAGTGGCCCTTCGGGAGGAGGTGTCGAGGGAGTTCCATACGTCCCCTCTGGTTGTACATCTTGGTGTGATGAAGATATACCAGGACCTCCGGCGTCAGTACTGTTGGCTACAGATGAAGAAATTAGTGGCAGATTTTGTATCACCATGTCTCACTTGTCATCAAGTGAATACTACACAGATTTGGCAGAAGTCTCATGCTGACAAAATACGGAAACCATAGGAGGTCTATAAGGGGAACCAAGGATTCTTGAGAGTCTCTCCTCGACAAGGACTGTGAAGATTTAGCTGAGGCTGCAAGTTATCACCGAGGTGTATCGGTCCTTTTCTGATACTTCAGTTTATAGGCGAGGTATCATACCGCTTTGATCATCCACCATAATTGGATAGGGTGCATGATGTATTCCACGTATGCCAGCTGAAGACATAAATGCATGGCCCATCTCACATCATCGACCACGTCGAGCTGGAATTCGACGATGGGGTGATGTTTTTGGAGGATCCAGTGGAGATTGTGGATCGACCGGAGCGGGTCCTTTGTGGGCAGTCGATACCTCTGGTTCACATACTTTGGTAGCACGGTAACCTCTAGGAGAACACAATGGAGCAGGAGGCTCAGATTCGTGGTAAGTACCCTCTTTTGGTTTTTTTCCTTTTTTTGGCTTTCGATGACATAATTACATAAGGTGGGGTGAATTTAATGTCTCAAAAATTCTATATAATTTTTTTAATGTTATATAGAATTATTTCGAGACCGCTAAATTTGACGGCGTGTGAATCCGAGGCCCGGAGTGCCCGGAATGGTCCGTCGTGTTTAGCTGAGTTTTAATTAGCACGCGTAAGAATTTTTTGTTAAAAAAGTGGAATAAATATTAAATAGTAACTCGAATCATGAATCAGAGGGTACTGTTGTGTTAATGATGGTGGTTTTACCCTAGGTGCGAATTAATTTTAGTCAGCGTGGGCCTCCTGTGAGAAAACCCAAAATGGAATAACCATAAATAAAATAATTAAATACATTTTTTTATTTTTCAAATGCTTAAAACTCACAAATGATAGCTCATATTGAAAACATGAGACCACCTATATAATCCTGAGGGCATTCTCCATTTAAGAAGATATTAACATTGGATAGCGTAGGCCACCTATGAATGATAGTTTTTGGCATAAATAAAATATTGAGTAACAAATATTTTATTTTAAAATCCACAACTTTTAAACAGTAACTCATATTTGAAATCTGAGAGTACCGTTGGGTTATTTGGGGTGTGTTTTAATTAGTAAGAGCCTATCCTTGACCTGCACGAGTCAAGGGTTACTGTTATAATTTTTCCAAACATTTTTTTCGTGTTCGTTCAGTAAACATGAGAGTGGAGTTGTATAACTTTTGAACCGGTGCTCAGAATTGAAATATGAGGGCACTGTTGAACTCATGCCACTTATATTCTCTTAATAAGGCCTTCACCTTGACCACATTAGGTTGAGGGTAAAATTTATTGTTCATGAATTTCGTTGGAGAGTTAAAAACATAAAAATAAAATAAAGAAGAACTTTTATTTTATTTTTTAAGCCTCCCTTTTTATATTTAGTGGTGGGGACCAACCAAACAAAGACCACCATTTTAAATGTAAAGGTGGGGACCACCCTACCCATTACCTCCTCCTTTAATATGAGATAACTCTTGGTTTTCCTCCTATTCTTGTGCCAACTCAATTAGTTAATTTAATAAACTTATTTGGAATTTCACCATTTGGTTGGAGAATTGTTGGAATAATGGAGATTTATAGGAAACTTGGAAGGAGATTCTTCAACAAAGAACATCCACTACAATGAAGGGAATCCTCTCTAATCGTATATCGAGGAAGATTATTGAGCCCGGATCAGAAACATCTTGCGGGAGCAACGAATGTCGACGTCACCATCTCATCGATTTCGTCTTCTTCCTCACGCCACCTCTAATGGAAAATTGAGGTAGGGGTTTTTATATATGATTGAATTTGTTTTATTGATTCTTAATATCCCAAATACATGATGACTATGGCCAAATGTACAAGGCCATCATCCCGCACATAAACCATGCTCATCTTTAAATTTATTCATCATGCTTTATTCGTGCGCTCTTCAACGCCAAATATTTATTGGTGCTGGAAACACGAAGTTTTTTTGAGCGCGATATATGTACGTGAATCCCTCAACGCAAGGATCAGAAATATGAAATCGTTTAATTTATCGGTCTTGGAAATAAGCCACAATGGTTTGCGGAAGGATGCAACCAAATGATTATTGGCGCTGGAAATGCAATATTCTGTTGCGCACGACATATGGATGCTGATCCCATGACCCGAGGATTGTGAACATGTGATCATTTTATTTTTAGGGGTTATAAAAAAGATGAGACACCCCACAGAAGAAGTAACATGGAGGAGTAGGGCGGTCTGGCGTGGCTGGTGCAGGTGGTGCGCGCGCAGCAAGCGGTGCCAAGTGGCTTCGCCAGACGACGAGGCAGATTAGGTGGCAGCACGAGTAGGCGGTGCGGCGGAGGTAGGTCATGTGCGAGGCGGACGTGCAGTGTATTCCCAGTTTGTGTACAGGGGTGAAAAACCATGGAGGAATAAAATTAGATTGGAGAGATAAATGAATAGATAGGAAATAAAATTAAAAAAAATGAATATAAAAGAAGAGATAGAGGAGCTATTCGGACCCGTGCGCACCAAAATTGATACCCCTCTTGTGCGTGAATCTCAAATGTGATTGGATAGTGAAACTTTCAATGAAATAAAATAAATATAATATAAAAATAATATTATTATTTATGGTTGTTAAAACCTTAATTCATTTGTAACTTATCCGTGCGACCTCAATTTCATGAACCATCAGTGGTAGTGTAACCCTGACTTCGACACAAAAATTATGAGTCCAATATTGGATGTCTTTTTCATGTTTTTGGATCAGCTACCCGAAATTCTCAAATAATAATAATAATATATTATTATTAAATCTTCGACCCTCCATAACTCATGTGTGTGACATCTGATTGACATACCGTCTATGGATATGTGATCCTATCATTAAGATGGTCGATTTAAGTCTAATGTTGAATATTAAATTCTGGTTCGTGGCTCAGGTTCACGAAACACCTAATAATATTATTATTTTTATTGCGGGATCTTGTAGTCGACATATCTCCCTCATACGGTGTTGAAATGATGATCCATATATGGCACCAGAAACCTTGGATCGAGATAGTCCTTTTGGGATACCTCGCATTAGTTTGAATAAAGTTGGGTTATGTCCTGGTTGGATCAAGCACGAATCCTACCAGGCCCTCGAGGCAAAAAAGGCAATAACATACATACAAGATGTCCGATTGACACATCGTCTATTTCATTGAGACCCCATTTACATGGTAGTCCGTTGGGGTACTTCTTCATCGGAGTTCATGAAGTTGGATAATCAACCCGTGGCTTGAGGATAAAACCCTTCCAGAGACATGTTATCTTAGTGCAGGAACCCTGTAGCTGGCTGTGACAATGTACATGGATAATATGTGGGTCTGACGATGTACTATGACAATGTACTAGGAACTTGTTTGCGTCAGATAGCGTACTGATGATGTACTAGGATTTTGTGTGGGTATGATAAGGTAATGATGATGTACTAGGATCCTGTGTGGGTCTGACGACGTACTGATGATGTACTAGGATCCTGTGTGGGTCTGATGACGTACTGATGATGTAATAGGATCCTTTGTGGGTTTGACGTCGTAATGATGGTGTACTAGGATCATGTGTGGGTCTGACGACATAATAGAGATATACTAGGATCTTGTGTGGGTCTGACATTGTACTGATGATGTACTAGGATCTTGTGTGGGTCTAATGATGTACTAGCATCCTGTGTGGGTCTGGCAAGGTACTTGGATCCTGAGTGGGTCTCACAATGTAATAGGATTCTATGTGGTTTGATAAGATACTAGGATCCTGTGTGGTTATGATGACATACTACAATCCCTTGTCGGTATGATGATGATTTAGGATCCTTCATGGGTCTTCCTATTAATAGATTAAGATTATTTAGTAGTTACATCTAATCATCTATACTACTGTACCTAAGATATACCTGGTGTGAGCTGAGTCTATACCTTATGGTACATTTCCTTTGTGGTGATACCTTGGTGGTATTCTTCTATGTGGTGTAACTATGTGGAACTTACCATTGTGGTATTTCTTCCATTGCGGAACAGCCGAGCTTTGGGCTATTTAGTTGGACTCTGTGTTTCCTCATGATTGAGATGGGTATAATTGATAATTTAGGTATATGTATGGGGATATAACTATGTAGGGTTGTCAATTGATTTTATGATTTTTGGTTTTTCTTGTTTTTATTTTGTGACACCTTGAGGGTATCGATGTCACTACTAAGTATAGTTATACTCACCCCTACAGGGGATATGATTGCACCTTGTTGTGTTGGTTGCAGATGACAGACATCACTGACTGAGGATGAGGGTACAAGGACTGGAGGAAGCTTGGAGGTGGACCCTAGATGAGGCGTACCACAGAGAAGACTGTTTGAGATTTGTACCTACCCTTCAGGTTGGATCCTTGGCGAGTGTTCACATGAGTTTTCCAGTTTACATATACATTCAATTATCTTGTACTTTCCAGTTGGGCTTCTATATTGCCCCTTTTACATACTTACTCAATCTATTTACTATTCTGTTTATCTTGTGTTCATATCTAGCTATGTGCTTGGTTTTGTGCATACAGGTCATAAGGGAAATTCTTTCCTGGTTTTAGGGAAATACGCCTTCGGTGTTAGTCTCTATCCCCTATCCTATGGAAGGAGGTCTTGGGTTAGTCACGACATGGGCCCCGGGGGATGGGTCGTTACATATGTAGAGTATGATGCAAAGCTAATAGGTAGGGATGAGACTACTCTGGGATTAATTAGAGAGCATTAAGAGTAGCGACAACATCAAGAGTAGAAACGACAGTAATATCATCAACAAGATGGTCAGTTGATGGAGTATATGAAGTGTCCTACAAATGGTTTAGGGATGGATTTCACTCCATCTAATTTGGATAATTCCCCACCCTCTTAGTGGCACTATTATTATGTTCTTTTATGGGAAATTATTTTATATTACAAAATCATTATATTTTTTAGTAAATTTTATTTATGGTATTGTATTTTTTAGTGATCTTTATTGTTAGAATAGGTTAAGAAAATCCATTTATTATGAAAAGTACATGACATTTTAAGATGGATCAAGATCAAACCCATTACATGAAAGAATCCCCAAACAAAACATTCCCAAAAAAAGACAAGAAAATTGTAAATAGTAGTAATTCCAATCATCTTGAAGTCAAATCCATATATACTGAATGACTAATGTAGAGAAACATATAATTATAATTGGATTGAAATCCACCAAGGTATCCATATAGTCATTCAACCACTGTCCCAGACACCCAAACCATTGCATCCATTGGGAACTACATGGAAGATAATCAGGGTAGATGGATCTACTGATAATGGCAACATCCTATCTGAAAAATCACCATCCCCTACTAGAGTGGGATCTTATTCTCAGGTTATCGACCCATTAATTGAGTATGTTTTAACCCTCGTTTCTATCCCTCCCCATCATACCAGGGTTTGGGTCTTGCCTTCAGCTACCATGATAATTAGATTACTTCCTATCAACTAGCCCTGGTGTTTTTCTACCAACCCCTGCCCTTAATAAGGAGTCCAGATCTCACCATTGACCCCTACAATTAGTTTACATTAATTTTTTATAAATAATTATTTAAAATGAATATATATTCATATAGTTTTGCTATTTTAGAACAATGTTCCACAAGTCATTTGTGATGTGCATGAATCATCCTCACCTCAATCCGAGGAACGGGGTGACCAGAATGACTCCACATCTGTAGATATGGCTTTTAACATCCAAAAAAAAAATTATTTACATCATTAAAAATGTGTTATTATCATCAGTGCTATTAAAAGGTGGTTCTGCATATCATCTCTAAAAAATTGATAATAAAGGCTCCTTTTATCAACACTGATAAAATGGTTCATTTATCTGTTCTAAAAAATGTTGAAAATGACTTTTATCGATTCTTTTTAGTGCTAATAAATGTACAGAAAAGTAATTTTAAAAAGAATTTTTTTTTGGAAAATCGGAGGGTGGGAACTCCTCCCTTTTATCAGTGCTTCATCACCCCTTTTAACAATGATAGTCTATAATTGCCACCCCTTTAAATGGTATAGAAATCCCCCATCCTTTAGTAGTGCTTGGGACCTGCATCTCCCACCCGTGTGCTCCCTTGACTTTACTGGGGTTCAAAACTGAGACCACCACCTCATAATATCGCACCTTTTTCAATCCCGTATATCGTTTTCATCTGTATTTTATGATACACCTATATTTTTATAATTATTTCTAAATATTTATTTATCCATATATATATATATATTAATACATATATAAAATATGTTTTTGTGTTTGTGAATGCGTGTTTATATATACAGACATACACACACACACACACAAAAACATATATATATATATATATATATATATATATTTGTGTACATATATAAATATAGTTATTTATATTTATATTTATTTACATATATTATATATTAATATTTATATACATATATTAAAATATATAGATAAATATATATCGGTTGGTCAATGCACAAAAAAATATATTTATTCATATATAATCATTATATATAAAGAAATTATATATGTTTATAATAATTTATTTATTTTAATTTTATTAAAAAGAATATTATTTTTTATTAGATATGGTTTATATATTTATAAATATACTTTACATGTAAATATGTTTACATGTATATTTATTAAAATAAATTATTATGTGTGAATATATAAAAAATATGTATATATTTTTATATATTTGATTATAAATAAAACTAAATTAGGAAAATTGATAAAATTTAAAAACATTAATATCAATATGAATGTAATACTTTAGAAAATTTAAGTCCCCACTAAAAATGGGAAAAAACACCCCCTAAAACGAGGTTGAAAGTCCATAGAATGTTAAAAAAAATAGGATTCATCGACAGAGAACTCTTTTTTAAAGTCCTTATATGGAATATTTGGGTCTGTGAAAACATAATAGGGGATTCCAACTTATCAATAATATGTAGATCTCACTTCAAGATTTTATTTAATATGTGGTAGAGCTCAAATGGACACTCGGATCAAAAGTTAGGACCATTTGAAATAAGAGTTATGTTTTTAATTTATTTTAGATCTTTTATTTATTTTTTTATTTTTTTGTATCTTCAAATGGAATATAAATGACTGATAATCGATAATAATTGGAAATTTATTAACTAATATAATTTTTTATAATTTTTTTAGACTATTTTCACTAAATATATTATATTTTTAGTGTAAATGTCTATTTACCCTTATCTAAAACATATTTAAAAATATATAATTTTTTTAATGAAAAAAGATATTTATTTTTGAAATATAAAATTTATCAACATTAGTAAAAAACTATGATAAACCCCCCTATCAATGCTACTAAAAAAGTGCTGATTACGGGAGTCCCTTTAACATTGCTAAAAACGTTTATAAAGGGGTACCTTTACAAGCGCTACAAAATGCAGATAAAGGGGTACTTTTAACAGCACTTTTTAGAATTATTAAAAGACCCTTTTATCATTGGGTTTTTAGCAGTGATAAAGGTATTCCCTTTATCAATGCATTTTCTAGTGTTGTTAATGGGTGACCCTGCATAAAGTTGTTTCTGTGGTAGTGATCTACGTGTGTCCTTTTATTTAAAATTGACATTTTAAAAATATATTATATCGTATTTATGTTTAATTTATTTTTTTATAGTATTGATAACATAATTATTTTTTTATATTGGTGAATTATTTTTCTCTTTTTGGGGTGGTTTTTTTCGCAACTGATACCATGATAAGACTTTTTTTAGAGGGGGTCATTGGTGAAAAATATAATTAAACATTGATGTTATTAAATGATAATGGATATTAAATGAAATTGTAATTATACTAAATATTGTTTGAAATGTATATAATATGTTATTTTTATTTTTAATCTAAATGTAATTTTATTTAAATTATGAATTTTCATACTAGTGCATTTGTATATTGGTTTATTTTGAAATGTGTGTTGTTATTGAAACAACACAATGCAATAGTAGGGAATTTATCAGCATTAAGTAAAAACATTGACAAATGCATCCTCATTTTAAGGACGTTGACGAGGAAAAATTTTTTAGTGCCATTAACTTTCTTTGTGAAGTGTTAAAAGGTCTATCTGTGGTTGTGGAAATTCAATTTTTTTGTAGTGACATTGATATCCCTATACACGCATAAAATGAAATGGTTTCAAAGACATTGTGGTCATAAAACCAATGAGTACGTGTTGCGTCACTAAATGAGGGAGAAGTCAATTCAGGATATAATAGGATTACAACCATATATCACCATGGATTACATGTTGAAGGGATGATCAGTTTTTTAATAAATAATAAATTATTTTTAAAATTATTAAAATCACGAACAAAAATAATATTCACCATAAATAATTAAAAGAGTAAAAAATAAGTCCAAAACTATTTTTCATAATGATATATTCAACCCAAATTCAATTTCAATTTAAAAAATATTTGTTTTTATTTCTAAATATAAAAACTGATTTTTCATTATTAAAATTCAAATAAAGAAATTTATATGAATCAAACAATCACTTAAAAAATAAAATTATTTAATTATTAAATTTAGAATTAAAATAAAAAAACTAAATTTCAATTTTGAAAAATTAGAAAAAAATACCATTTCCATTGGAAGTAACAATATAATATATATTCCAAATTTAAAAATATTTTTTCAAAAAAATATTAATCCACTATAAAATTAAAAAATATCCTAATTTTCAAATTAAAAATATAATTAAAATTAATTATATTATTTTAAAAAATAAAAATTAAATATTCATTTTTATGATGTATTTGGAAATTAAAAATGATTTTTATTCATTTATATTATGATTAATAAAAGACTTTACCATTTTCTAATTGATACTATTTTAAATTTAAAATATCAATAAAACTTCTTTATTTTCCCTTCAAAATTACATTAGAAGAATGGTTATGTATTTATTTTTTAACAAAGGCTTATTTTTTTTTTAATTAATGTATATTTGTTTTTAATTTATAATTGCTTGCTTTTATTTTAAGGAAATATTAGTTTTTTAATGTTAAAAATAAAAAACTGTGATTTTTTAAGTGAATTAGGGATATAATTTTTTCAATAAACAATAATTTTTTAATGTTTTTTTGAAGGAATTATTTTTTTATTTTTTTCAAAAAACATAGTAATGGAATTTGTTATCATTCACTTTAATTTATTTTAAAAAACTCATTTCTTGAAGAATTTTTTTAAAGGAAAAAATGTAGTTGATTTTTTGATATGGGATAAGTCAAATATTTTAAAAAAATGGGTCCTGGAGTGTGGGAACGATGTTTACAAAAACCACACTACTAGTCAAAAACCAATTAATAAGTTATTGGATAAATATTTTAAAATTATTATTTATTTAAAAAATAATTTTATGATTATTGATAGTTATTTAAATTATGTTTGATGGCTATGATATGTCGTATATAATATGAAATTAATATTTTGTTTTTGGTAGAATTAATAAATATTAAGAGGTAATTTTGTATCTAAAATGATGCTAAAAATAAAAATCTCACAGAGAAATTGCATACATATATTAGTTTTAATTATATATATAGTTAATTATATTTATATATTTATATTTATATCTATCTATTTATATATATATATTTATATTTATATTTTTTTATTCATGTATTAATATATATATATAATATTATTTGTAAATACATTTACAAAATATGTTTTTGTGTGTGTGTATAAATAATCAAAAAAATAAATAAATACATATATACTATATATATATATATATATATTATGTGTATATGTAATTTAAATTATACACAATTACATATATTTACTTATATTATATCTTAATATGTATATTACATTGTTTGGATATATAGATAATATATATAAGTTTGTTACACATACTAATATATATATAGACACACACACACACACACATTATATAGGTATATAAATATTCATATATTTGTGTTTTAAATAAAATGGATATTAGTTTTTATTTATATGAGGCTTATATATTAAGAAATATATTTTATATGTAAATATGTTTAATTATTTATTTATAAAATTTACTTTTTTGTATATTTTTATGTTAAGATATATAGATAATATATATTAATTTGTTAATACAGACACATACTAATATATATATATACATACACACAATATATAGTTATATAAATATTCTTATATTTGTGTTTTAAATAAAATAGATATTAGTTTTTATTTAGATAAGGCTTATTTATTGAGAAATATATTTTATATGTAAATATGTTTAAATATTTATTTCTAAAATTTACATTTTTTGTAATACCATTGCAACGAATCTAGAATAAAATAATGTGCAATGAAAAAAAGTTTGATCGTATATAGTATTTGTGATGGCTAAATAGTTTTGTCATAAATTGTATCAACGTAAGGTTAATTTCCACATCCCTTATCAATATCTATTATTTACGTTCTGATATTCGATAATGGTTTGTTGTGATGAAATCCTATCACAATTAAATTTTAGCGGTGGGAATTAGTCGTAAAATACCAACTACAAAAGCCATTATTTTTATAGTGTTATATAAATATTATAACATAGTGATATGAACTATATAAATAACATATTGAAATAATTGTACTTATAAACTATATAATTTAAAATTGAAATTCATATTAAATAATGTTTTATTAGTAACTTTTTTCATTATTTAAACAATAAAAAATTTAAAAATTGATATTAATCAAAAAAATATTTAATAATTTGTTTTTTTATAGGATTTTAAAATAAAATCACCGCACCATGACCGTGCTAATGAAAGCCAGTGGAAAAGCGTCCCCACCTCGACTATATTTCGCCTTAGATATGACCGTACACCACGACTACACTCTGCCCCTCCATGACCGCCCCACACATCGGATCCTCCATATCTCACCTCAACCATGTTTTACCTCCACCATAACCTCCCAGAGTGACTATACAGTGCTCCTCCCTATATGCCTACACATCCACATCCTGCCTCAACCACGTTCTGCCTCCACCAGGACCTCCTGGAGAAACTGCACCATACACCACCCTGCACACCTACACATCCATATGCCGACTCAACTGTGTTCCACATCCGCTAGGATCTCTTGGATTGGTATGGCTTCCAGACCTCCTTGGTCACCCCGGGGAAGTGCTCTGAGGCGAATGGGAGGACTGGACACCTCATTCCATTGTAACCATTCCCACAAACGCCGCCCATAAGAGAAGACTTTACCGCGTATTGGGATCCTAGTGGGAGTTGGGGTAAATTCAGGATCCCCTCACTTGGGTTCCCCAGGTGAGTAGAGATTTCATGTGTAAGAGTTGGGGTGCTTTAGTGATCAGCTAGATTGGGTCCCCCTTTGGCGTGTTCCCAAGTGAATGGAATTGCTGGACACTGCCCACCATAATAAGATTCCACATGTGTCATCACCCCAGGGTTCTCCAGTGCCGGTGTCGGGTTTGGGCCCGTTTCGGGTCTTCTTGAACAGGTACCGCAGTGAAGAGTTCCAAGGAGAAGGGGAAGGATGGACGGGGTCCCTCGTAGTTTTCCTCTATTATCCATCGGGATAATATTGGTGAATTGGTGATAACATCTTCTATTGAAGACCTCATTGTTGGCTTCATCATGGGTTGTGGGACTCCAGGCAACTACTCCAGATTATTGAACTTTTCTAATGATATTCCACCAAAACATGTCTTCAACTGGGTTCCTATAATCCATCTCTTTAAAATCATCATCTTCATCATCAGGTAGTGGGGGGTTTCAAAGTAGAGGGAAATTCCAGTCAGAGGCTTGCTGTTTGAAAACACAGCCTCCACCCCTATATAGTACAATCATCATTTGTTTTGGCCTTTACCTCCTTAAACATTCCTCCTAATACCAAGAAGGATGGGATACAGAAATCTATTTTTTATAATTCCTATTAATATCAAGGAATTACCAAACCCTATTTATTTAATGTTAATTAATTTAATAACTAAATATTAAAAAGTTAGTAAAACTATTTAATTTATTTATGTATTTTGAGTATTGTTCATATTAAATTTATAAATGAAATCTAAATTCTAATCTATCTAAATTAATTGTTATTAACTACATAACAATTTAATATAAAATGTTAATAAAATTATAAAATGTATTAGTTTTAATTGATATCAATTACTTTTTGATTTATAAATTAATTTAAAAATTAAAAATAATAGATGTCTCCTTAATTAAGCCAATTTGGGTATTTAAAATTTCATTTCAAAATATAAAATAATATAATTATATATAGTGTTTTATAAAATTAATTGGTTCTATATGTATTTGGGATTGAAAAAATAAAATGAGTTAGGATTCAATTATCCCAAATTTCATGCATATTTGACTGGTCGAAATACCTTATGTTGAGTGATTTTTAATGAACATTTTAACCCTAATTACCAATGTAGTATATTTTAATAATTTTGATGAATTTTAATTTAATAATGTATTATTGATTTTGAGAATATTTTACTCGCATCTAATATTTAATGTTGATTTTAATTCAATAATCTAACATTGACTAGTATCAACCTTTATACAACATTTTGTGTATATATATATATATATATATATATATGTATATATTTTCAATCATTTTATTTTTTATCTAACCATTCATAAATGGAATTATATTTCTGTAGAGATTACCCCCAACGAGTGGGAAAATAGGTGGTTAGCGGAACTATTATTTGAAAAATGAATAAAAGATAACTGAAGGGTTATACTAAAATTAGTTTTGGTATGTAAAAATTTATTTGGATAATAATAGATTTTTTGGTCTTGATTATAAATTTTAATAACTGAAAACAAATATAATAAATTAATTTACACTTTCTTTATTTATTCATTAATTTAATATTTTAAATAAATTATTACACATATTATAACAAGAAAACAATACATTTATTTTTTTAATCTATATTTGTTTTCAAATAATTTTTTTGTTTATAAAATTTATGGATTAATATATAATTTTGAGAAAATTTTCGACACAATTACGGTGGTTGTTTTTAAAATAATTATGGTTTTTTTATTTTAGTAGGCTTTCTTTGATGATCGACCTTTATACAAAGGTTTTTCCACCTAATAAAAACAATGTTTATCTTAGTAACCGTTCCTAAAAAATAAAAAAAAACATATAAAATTTAATGATATATAATTCACATAAAATAATTTATATATTTAATTATAATATATATTAATGATGTTATAAGTTATAATACTAATTTGATTTTTATTTATTATATTGAAAATTTTAAATTATTTATTAATTAAAATTTTAAATTTTTATTAATAATTTTATTATGAATTATTTATTAAAATGATAATTAATTATCTCTATAAATTATATTAAAAGGTTCGAAATATATAAATGATATCATCAGTTATTAATTTTCTTAATTATTCAATTAATTGATAATAATTATATCATTAAACTAAAATGTCCCTTTTATAATGAATAAACAAACCTTGACTCGTACTAGTCACATCATATGTCGATTTGACATGGACTCAATTCCAAAACATCATAAATGAGTTATGAATCCACTACTTGAAAATCATCATTTAGGAGTGGTTATTTTTTGATTTTGTGGCAGTTTAAACCGTTGCTAATGTGGATATCGGCAACACGTGGTGGATCCTCCCAGACACTACCATAGATTGGAGTAAGGGATCCATCTGGTTATATCAGTTCTACGAAGAAAGCACAGATAAAAGGGGGTACTATTTCAGTGCTAGATAAGAGTGCTGATATTTCATCCTTTTATCAGTGCTAAAGAAACGTCGATAAAGGTGAAACCTTTATCAGCCCTTTCTTTAGCACTGATGAAGGGGGACTTATTTTTTTCAAAAAGAAAATCCTAAAACATTAGATACCAGCCAAAGGCACATTACATAATTCTGGGGGAAAATACAAAATCCATCAATTAGACCCCCAATGAGTCCCACAAATAGCCAAAAAATGAAACACTTGATTGCCCTATCTCCATGCAAAGGGAAAACAACAAGAAGAGAACAAAGGAACCAATGATCTGAAGATGTCGATAATGGAACCAAAGGCTTGGAGTCCACCTTCATCCTCCTTTAGTGTGTTGATAATAACTTGACAATCATATTCGACCACTGCATCCTTCAAGACAAGAGACAAGATGAACTGCAAACCCTTCCAAATAGCCATGGCCTCCGCCACATGAGTAGACTAATACAGAATGTTCGAGGAATGATGACCCGCAATAAGGGAGCCATCATTATCCTGGAAGACTGTCCAACGGCCAAGAAAACCATCGCTAGGGGTCTCTACATCAGTATTAAGATTGAGAACACCCAATGGGGGGAGCCATCTGATAGGTGGGGAATGAACTCGTGAAGGTGGACGAGCCTCCTCAATATCCAACCACTAAGATCCCCAATTATGAATCTTTGAAATAAAAACCCTATCATCATTAACAATTATCTCAAAAATGAAATCATTTTGGTGAAACCATATAATCTAGGAAAAATGCTATTTTTAGCGGTGATAATTTTTTTTATTAAATACTATTATTAATTTATATAAAAATATTACATTTATGTTAAAAAATATTTATTATTAGTACAAATTTAATAAAAAACGTATGTTGATAATTAATATATATTTATTAATAATTAAAATATATATAATGTTTGTAAAAAGTATTTATAAGTTATAAATATATAAATATATATTTTAATATTTATAATATTATAATTAATTTTTAAATAATAAATATTTTTATTATTTTTATTATTTTTATAAATATATATAAATTCTTATTAAAAATATATATTTATAATTATAATAATAATGAAATAAATATAAATTGAAATAAATATTTCCTTCCAATGAATTTTGTTAATAAATATATTGATGCCTGAGTATAATTGACGTACAAATATAATAAGAATTCGTCATGATTGTTCATTTATACATTATAAATTTTAAAACTCACACGAATAGAGATTTGATATCAGTTAATGGATACGATATGTTAAAAATATGTGAGTGAGAGTTTTAATATTGGTTATGCAATATGAGACGCCAGAATGTGGGTTCCAACATCAGTTATCAAATAATTGTTCATCCCTCTCTCATCTGATGGATTCATCCCCCTTAGGTTATTTTCAAACATAATACTAATGCGACAATTCTAGGTGATGGCTCTTTTGACCTTGTGGTGGTTCTCTAGGACCATGTAGGCTCTATTTTTTCATCTCATCATTAATCATAAATTACTAGTTGGTCTCCTCCTATTGCAGTGTCCATGACTATCTGGAAGGGTATGAAATTCATTTCATCTCCCAACTTGTGGTCAAATCTGATTGTCATGTTATTATCGACGCGCTAGAGGAGGATGAAATTGGACACCATGCCTTTTTTTCTATTATCAACATCATTCGATCATTGGTTCCTATATTCTATTAATGTTGTTATTCCTTTTTTGGGAGAGATGAAAATAGTGCAGCTCCTTTTATAGCTACTTTTGGGAGTTTTTTGGGATCACATTGTGGTTCAGCTAATTCATACACATCCCAACTAACTTTTTTATCTTTTTCCTACAATATCAAAAAAATACGATTGTGTTTTATCATTTTTGTGTATATCAATTGTCCATTTTAATAAAATTGATGTATATTTTAAATAAAAAAGATGTGCTTATAGTTATAATGGTCAAATTGTGCCTCATATTGAGGAGTAGAAGATTCCTATACATCCCAAATGACTCATTAATTTTTACCCAAAAGTAATAAAACAATCTAAATGTGTTTTCTCATTTTTCAGTATGTCACTTATTCATTTTTACTAAAATTAATGTCATTTTTAAATAAAAAGAAGGACTTGGAGTCATACTGGTTACACCGTGCATCATATTGTGGTGAAACTGATTTCTATACATCACAAGTGACTTATGGATAGTTGTAATAAAGTATTAAAAAAATAAATATATTTTTTATAGTATGTCACTTGTCTCTATTAGTAAAATTTAATTATAAACGAGAAACATCCACTTTCACTAATACTAGTCACATCTATTATAAGTTTGACATGAGAATAATTCCTATATGCAAAAAATTATTTATGAATCGATTAAATAAATTATTAAGAAAATCTGAGTGTGTTTTATCAATTTTTAGTGAATTACATATTTTGAAGTAAAATGTTGATTTAAAAGTGATAATAGAAACTCTGAGTCATACTGGTCACACCATTTTTTGGATTGGTGTTTGGCTGATTCCTACACATCTTAAATAACTTATAGATCATTATAATAAATTACAAAAACAATTTGAATAAATTTATTGTGTTTTGAGTTTGTGTGTTTTATATTGTACTAATAATAATGTCAATTTTAAATAAAAAGACACACATTGAGTCATATCAATCACTTCATTTGTCAGATTGAGATGTTTTTGATTCCTACATGTCGCAAAGTCTCAAAAGAATCCTAAATTCTAAGGATTCCTCCAGAATAAAAAAAATTCATATGAGGTTAATAATAAAATGAAATAAATTAAACATAAATATGAAACAATCCATTACTTCTATAGAAGTCACATCTTCATGCCATTTGTATACATTCCATGATCAGGTATGATGCCCATTTGTTTCTAAGAAAAATCATATCATCTTATAAATATTTTTTTACCATTATTATAGTATATAAAAAATATAAATACACAAAATATTAATAAATATTTTAATTAAATTAGTAATTAACTTTGAAAATACCTATTCATGGAATTGCTTTTTATTGAATATGATCTCTCTCATAAATTTACAAACATAATAACCAAAATATTTTACATTTTTTTAGACACTGTAGAAACATTGAAGAAAATAAGTAATTTTTTTATATGTGTTTGGATAGTTAAATATTATTATATATAACTTGATAAATATCTAGTTGTAGAACTTGTATGGGTCCTTGTGCGTAATGCTTGTACTCATTCCATGATTTTGATTATATTTACACACCACCCTATAATAATTTTATCCTAAATAAAAAATAATATAACTATATAACTTGAAATTTAGTTAAAAAATTTTTGACGTAGTGTATTACAATTTTTAAAATGTTATCATGTGTGGTCGTTTTGTTGGCAATCTATGTAGTGAATCCAACAAATAAATATTTAGAGTATCCAAATTGATTGTAATGAGAATCCAGTGTTTCCTAAAAATAAAAAAACGGAATAAGGAATTAATTAAATGTAAAATATATTAAATATTACTTAATTGTAGAATTTTATCTCGACATCATTTATATTAAGAATATTATTTCATCCCCAAGTTTTCTTTCGAACGATTTGCCTAGGTTTTCCACTCGTTCATTAATTTTATTGGATTCTTTTATTGTTTTGTCTGTAGATGTGATGTGAGGACTAATTATTCCAATTCATAATGGGTAAATCCATTGAATTGTTATTGATATATATGCCTACAAAAATTATTAAATATATTTATTCATAATTAACATGGTATATCATCTTTTGTAATATTAAATCACGAAAATGTACCTCATCTATACATTTTTAATTGAGGCACTTATCCATTCATAGATGATGATTTTATATACATTATTAGAATAAATGTAGTCAGTAAAATCCTCCCCACAAATTTTTTCATCAAAATCAATTACGTGAATACTAGCACTTTGTAACTTTGTATCCGCATAAACCATTAATGTTAGTAAATGTGGATATTCAATGGGTGGGGTAAATGTGCTTTTGGATGAACTTTTCAATCAATTGGTTGATCCTTTAAAATGTTTTGAGACTAACATTCATTTCACCCCCATCCCTATTTCCATTTTTAACAGCATTCATTAGTTCAGTACTTTTTTCATTAATTATTAAATGTTTAGCATGAAAAATAAATTGGAAATGAATACCTACTTATCGACATATTGTTATTACAATATTTAACAGCCATGCGATGAATGTTCCAATAGTTGTTCAACCTTATGAATATCATCCTCATCAATTGGAATAGGTTGATCAGCACTCAGATCATGGGATAGACTAATCGACACTCTCACAAGACCTATTGTAAGGGTTCTATTGTTTAGCACATCATTTTGGATATTGAACATTGTAGCCCTCACTACAAGGTGATGGGTTGGTGTTCATAGATATAAATCACAGTCATTATCACCCTGTATAATATCATCACCATAAAGGTATCAGTGTCTATATGATTCAAATTTTATAGAAACAATTATTAGAATAATCATTACCTTTTCCAAGACATCTTTTTGAGGGGAATAGCTCATCTCAAAGTTGGTGGGTGTGGGGTGGGATATTCAGGGAATTGTAATATGGAGTTCTTTTTTCTCTTCACTTCTCTCTATAAAATTTTCTAGTGACTCTCTATTCTATTGGAATTTTTATTATAGTGTATCTAGTATTTATTTTATCTATTTCATTTCTTTATCTTTATCCTCCTCTTGTTTTTTATCAAAATATGTTTGTGTTGTCACCCATAAACCCACACCTCTGATGTGACCATATTTTTCTGTCCGCTATATAGACACTGATAGTAGGTGTTCATCTGATACAGGTGTTGATGAATCATGTGACTAAGATGGATATAAAATATAGTAAAATAAGTAATAATATTTATGTAATTTCTATTTAATGAAAAACAAATTTTTATTATTTCATAATTATACATTTTCCCACCCTTTTTATGTATTTTCATCTATTAGAATCCAGTATTTATTTTGTCATGCCTCTTCCCACAACACATGGTATATTGGGATGTGGATTTAGATTTGGAATCATCAATCTGCATATACATAGAGGAACATAATTATATTTTCGTTTCATGTCATATAAAAGTGTTACGATAGATTTAAAATATGTACCATTTTTTCCAAGTGAAGTGTACCCCATCCTTGTTTTACGGTAGAGGTATGTTGATTTTTCTACAACTCCATTATTTTCAAAACATAGTTTTTATTTCATAAATAAAAAATTGTCACTCAATGTGATGAATATATTTATTTTCAATAAATATATTACTAGCCACAGTGTGCTTGAAAAGACACATCAACATGAAGTCTAGTAAATAAATCTCATGCTTATTCGGTTATCAGGTGTGCATACATAAGCAGTGGGTGTGGGTTTATTTTCCCTTTGACTTATTTTAGATGAGGACTCCGTAGAATTGTGTGAAATCCTTTATGAATCCTTATATATAGAATTAATAAATATTTTTATGGGACATATCAAATATAAATGCAATCTTCACGGGATAGTGAAGAATAATTCATTGTTTCATTAATTTATTTTTTAGTAAAATAACAAAATTATATCACAATGTTTCTATAATCTCTTCCCACATCAGTGTCTTAAGCGCTGGAACAACATGGTCCACCAAACTACACCATTTTTCATGCATAACCAAGTTATGATTCCAATGTAACTACTAAAAATGAATTTGTTGGTGTTAACATGATGGCCTCGTGCATTCCATCTGACCTCATATTTAATGCCTTTCATTTTTGCCATTATGTTTTTTGCTAACACCATCAAAATATGGAGAACCTATTTTTTCTACATCATTGGTCCTTCGTCACCTAACATTTCCTTAGATTCAACATCATCATTATGTTGTTTCTCTGTAGTGGTAGCATCATTAGGTGATGATGGTTGTTGAACCTCAATAATGGGGTCAAAAATAGATTGAAAAACAGATTATTTCTCGGGTGTTGGATTACCAGCACATGAAGAAGTTCATTGTTATTCTACAATCAAATAATCAATAGGTTGAAAGACATACTGTTCCTCGGTATTGGGAGCACCAGCATGTGCATAATTCTGACTGAAACTTTTTTTTATTATTTTCAAAAAAGTCACTTTTTAGGTTAGTGATAACCAAGAGACATCAAACCAATCTCCCACAATCCACAATCCAAAATCCAAAATCCAAAATCCAAAATAACCAGATCAAATAACACATATCACCTCAAACAGTCTTCACAGCCACCAACATTCTCCTCTTATGATGTCCCCAAACAACACAAAAACACTTGATCCAAGACCCCATACCGAATCCTTCATCGGCTGACAAAACCACGAATTACATCACCAACACATGTTCCTCCCCCCAAATAATACAATTGGACACAAATGGTGGATGAAAATAGAAGCAAACTCATCACTAAAACAGAAATTCACAAATAAACTTCACCATGAAAACACAATGCATCTCGTCCATGCTGTTGCTGCAACAACGTCGGATCCGAACGAACCAAAAAATTAGATCCCAGAATCACCATGCTCCAAAGAGGGCTCGACCACACCCACAGACAAATAACAAGTGGAGAAAATAAAAAATAGAACAAAACCACAATGATAGTTGCGATGACTAGTTCAAAATAAGAGCTAGATCATGTCGCCGCCTTCGCAAACTCTCCCAGAATCCTCATCGAACCGCCGAAAATGCCACCAGCCAAAACAAAATCGAAGCATCGACCCCCATACAGGAGGAGCTGGATCTACGACTGTTGTCAAGATCGCACTGCCAACAGAACATGACAGTAAACGGTGGGAAAATCCCAGACGACCGCTTCCACTAAGGTACCCCGACAGCATGCTTGGAAGAGGAGCCTCCACTATGAAAACACTATGAAGGAGCACCTAGCTGAGATATGATGTCGATCTGAGGTGAGAAGAAGAGAAGAAAATAGGGGGAATCCGTAATAAGGAAGCGCCCCTTACGGGCTCATCCACCTCCCCAATGACATTACGCACACAACCGTGTAAAAAACCATTACATGAGGGAACCCTTGGACTATTATTAACAACCAAGAATCTACCATGTGAATAATTAATCATCTACATAAGTGGTTTATCATTTAATTTTTATTACTTCAATACAACATCAAACATATAATAACATGAGGTGAAATAATGTATATTAAAAAAATAACCTAATTATTAAACTATCTTTTTTTAATGGCTGAAGAGATTTGACCCCTATATCGACTATTCAAGTCCCTTCATTTTGGTCTCCTCTAAAAATTAAAACACTATATAAATTAGGACCTCTATGAAATGATTATGATGTACTAATGAATGTAACACCCTCAGCTGAATTTTCATCTGACCTATCAGTGGTTTTGGTCGATAACATAACAATTGACCACTTTCAGTTTGTGGTATCTAGAACATAAAATAATTGTACTTCCTATGATTTCATTATAAATGGTTCATCATTTCACCCTTCCTCACTGAAATAGAACATCAGTAATCCAAATTCAACTATTTTTACATATTTCATGTTATCAACCCACTATAATTGAAAAATCAGCCCATGGAATGTTGTATAATCCAACTCCCATATTTTTTTGATGATTCCAATGTATGAAATATTGACGTCAATTGGACTTTTGTCCTTAGTATCAGAAATATGCATCTCTCTATCCACAATTTTAACTCCACTATTTTTAGCGGTATTGTATTCATCATGTCTATTTGTATAGAACATATAACCCTTCATTACATAACCATTGTAAGATAATAAATACACAATTGGTACTCTAGCTAACCATCGAATTTGTTCTGATATTGAATTAGGATTTTCAACTGAATCGTTAAAAATATAGTACCAAATCCATTATATAAACTATTGATTAAGTGTATTTGATATCCATATTTTAGCCCTTGATGGATTCAAATGGCTAAGAATTTATTTGTGGGTTTTAACATATGGGGAAACCCCCCAAAACATTATCCAAAACATAAAGGTGGGCCTGTTCATGATCTACAATATTGATTGTGACTACATCACATCTAGAAATTCCTTACCTGCTAGCCACCTAGTGTGATGAGATTTCAGAACACCAATGCTTTACACACTTGAATGAATTTGGTACATAATTCAATGGCTTCTCCAAAAATATATCAATCTTCAGTACAACCCTCTGATCAAATTTGATTTTTTATATAACAATTCAAAAATATTTATACATCGTTCAATGGGGTACATCCATATATAGTGTATAGGACCATATAGTCTAATATATCTCACTATGTGAACCATCAAATGAACAATTATATCAATGAAATCTAGTAGGAAGAACATTTCTAAATCACAGAATATCATAATATTTTCTCTTTCCATAGTTTTCAATGTCACCAAATCCATAACATTACTGTATATAGCATTGTAGGAGAAACAAATCATGGTTAACATATAAAGGACATTCATGGAAAAAATGAAACGTAATGCTATAGAAATTATATCTCAAAGTAAAACTAGACAGTCATGTGATTTTATTACCTTTAAAATTAAATCATTTATTGAAACAATATTCTTTCTATTCAGTTAATACCCCTCTAGAACAATTACGTCATTCATGAAGGTGAAAACTGATATCTCTCCTGCCTAGAAATACTGTAAGAAGTCGGAGGAAGAAAAGTTCATTTTTCACCGTAGGCTTCGAATGGATATGTAGTAGAGCTCAAAAAGACACCTGGATCCAAATTTATCACTTTTTGAAAATTGAGTTATGTTTTCAACTTATATTAGTTCTTTTATTTTTTTTTGATTTTTTTGGGTCTCCAATTTTTTATTAAATGATTACTAATTGATAAGAATTAGAAAATTATTAATTAATAATTTTTTTTTAAAAAATATTTTATAATCTATTTTCCCTTAACATATTATATATTAGGTGTAAATTTCTACCTATACTAATATAAAACATATTTAAAAATATATATATTATATTTATATCAATATCAATATATTTATATTTTAATATATTTTTTTATTTTTTTATTTGTTTTTTGAAATATACCATTTATCAGTACTAATAAAGGGGGGACCTTTAACAATACAAAAAATCGTTGATAAAGAAGGTACCATTATCAGTTCTAAAAAATGAATTTATAAAGGTACCCCCATTATCAGCTTTATTTAGAGTTGCAAAAGGGTGGATCTATGAAAACATATTTTTGTGGTAGTTTCCCCACCTATAATTCATTTATATTTTTCACATACTAGATAGAAGATATTTTCAAAAGGATACCATCTTAATATAATTTAGGCTGGAAGGATGTCACATAGAGAGTTGAGAGTCATACTTTTAGAATAAATCATCAAAAGTATGTAAATAATATTATTTAATATGATATATATATATATATGATAAATTAATATAGTTTGTGGTTGAACCATTTATTACATTTTTTGATGTGTTCAAGATGATATACACAGATATTAGTATTGGTCATATTTCTGGTGAGAGATAGTAGCTAATTGTGGTTAGTGTTTTATTATGATTTTTAAATTAATATAATATAATTTTTTATCATTTTAGTTATATTTTTGTAATTAGAGGGGATATATTAGATATATATTTCTCATATATTTGGTATTTATGATAAAAAATATGATCATGTCAAGGCCTCTTGCAAGCATGTTTTAAGGAGAAAACATAGTCATGGGTGGTGAAAAGTGGTATTTAGAAAGTTATGGGGATTGAATTTTTTTTACAATATACTTCAAATAGTTACTATAGAACTGATGTGATGACATCATTTAGAAAAAAAATTAGGATTGTAAACAATTTTCCAATCAATTCAATGATAATTTCGAGATAGAAATAAATTGAAAAAGTGAGGAAAAAACACTAGATGTAACGTGGAAAAAACCCAAAATTAATGGGGTAAAAACCCACAGGCAAATAGAAGGATTTCACTATGAAAAAATGTGGGTACAAACTCTCTCTCTCCCTCTCAATTTCAAGGAGAAAACATCCAAGAAATTATCTCTTTGAAAATATAGAGAAACACCTCACAAAATACTGCACATAAGGATGATGATATGTTTCTTCTAAATCCGATGATAATAATAGGTGGAGAAGATCCCCTTTTATAGCCTGCCCTAACCCTCCTTTGGCCTCCTCACTATTAAATTTCAGTTACAAACTTATATTGGGAATCAATGGTTGGGTGTCACCATGACGTTTTAGCATGACATTTCCAAATGAATGCGGTGACCATCATTAATATTTTCTCTATCCATAACATCTTCCAACATATCTCCCACTTGGATATTTGATTACGTTCCAATCACATCTCCACACATCCCTTCTATCTACCAATCCTACTACTCATGTCTCTACCTGGTTTCTCAAGGATCTATAGCATCTGAATTTATTAGAACCATTCATATTCACCAACAAATCTCATATATTTTCTTTAGTGAGAATTTTCTACAAGTTGACACTTATTTATTTCACAGTATCTCAAAAAAATGATATATTACACAAATGTGCATCATCCTGGAATGACAATATGGATTCCTTACAATGTGAATGGCACTCTGATTATCACAAAACAATGAAAAATGATCTTGTTTTTTCCTTATCTCCTCCAAAAAAAATTCATCCAAATAACGTCTTTGCATGACTTTGTATAAGCCATGTACTTTGCCTCCATCGTTGATAAATACACAACTGACTGTAACTTTGATATCCAGCACATAGATCCTTCAGCAAGATTAAACACATAACCAGTAGCAGATTTTCTCCGGTCAGAATCACTTACAAAATCTAAATCAACATAGCCTATGATAGTGAAATATGATCTTCCAAAACATAATGCAACATATGAGGTTTCCCTGATGTATCTCAGAATCCTGTTCAGCATGCTCCAATGATTGCGTCCTAGATTCCCAATGTACCAACTATCTTCTCCCACTGTATGTGCAATGTATGATCATGTACAAACCATGGATAACATTAGAATACCCACTTTTGATTCATACGGAACTCAAGACATTTCCATCCTCTATTTTTCACTGTTTGGACTCATTGTAGAGGATAACTTGGAATTAATGGGAAGAGGGTTAGATGTTTTCATATAGTATTTCATTTTGATTCGTTCCAAGACATTCCATAAATAATTTTTTAGTGATATCAAAATATTTCCATTATTCCTGTCTCAGGAAATTTGCATCCCAAGAGTATTGTTTGGTCTCCCAAGTCATTCATATCAAACTCCCTAGACATATATGCCTTCATCTCCTGGATTTGATTATTTTTTGGGGCCTGCAAACAACATTTCATCCATATACTATAGTATAATTATAAAATCATTATCATATAGGCACTTGGAATATGTAAAAGGATTTGAATTAAGTCTATTGTATCCAAGGCTCTTGATATAAGAATAAAATCTCTTGTATCAACACCTTAACACATGTTTGAGACCGTAATGAAATTTTTCAACCTGAAAACCAAGTTCTCTTTAACTTATTCAGAAAAAACTTGTCATTAGAGAATATAGATTTCATTATCAAGGTCACCATGGATAAAAGTTGTTTTCACATCTATCTATCTAGATGCAGAGTGTATGCAACACAAATTACAATCACTGACTTAATATTTGTTAGTCTAACAATACGAGAAAATATTTCATTGAAATTGATACCTTGCTTCTGATCATATCCATTGACCACCAGTCTCACATGATATCTTTCCACCTAGTCTGTTTCATTCATATTGATCATGTAGACCAATTTGTTCCCAATATTCTTACTCCCATCAAGTAATGGAACAAGATCCCAAGTCTTATTCATGTTCAGGGATTCATGTTCCTCCTGCATCGCCGCCATCCAGGATGATGTATTTCGACTCTGGGTGTCTTCTGATAGTGATGATTGGTCTCCATCTTCTGTCAATGAGAAATTTGAAACATTTATCTCAGTGACATAACCTGAGTGCCATGTCTTCACTCTTTTCTATTTATTTGGTCGTTGTAGTCTAGGATTATCTAGTACTTGATCATCTTGCTTTGGTAATTCCTCATCGAAAATAGGTTCTTCATTTGTTTCATCCTTCACCTTGACTGTTTTAGTTTCTATACTCTCATTCTATGTGACTTTCTCAATATTAATATTCACTATGTCTTCAGAAAATAATACATCATTACTGATGATAAATTTGTGGGAAATGGGATCCCGCTAACAATAGCCCTTCACACTACCAGCATATCTCAAGATGATACATTCCTTGGATCTTGAGTCCAACATCGAACTTTCCTGGCCATGAAATAGCTCATATACATGACTTCCAAATGTATATAATTGAGAATAATTATAGGGATTACCATTCCACATCTCCATAGGCATCTTCATTTCAATTTCTAATAAAGGGGATGGATTGATCACATAGCAGTCTGTATGTACTTCTTCTGCCCAGAATGTCCTGGTAACTCCAATAGTCTTTAGAATCACCCTTATTATTTCGAAAAAGGGTACATTGAGCTACTCTGCCACTCCATTGTATTATATAGTGTATGCCACCATGAACTACCTCTTGATTACTTCCTGTTAAAAAAAGAATCAAAATCATCTCTTGTTTATTATGTACCATGGTTAGTCCTCAAACACTTGATATTATTTTCAGATTCAATATGATTTTTCACTTTGAATGTTTTGAAGACTTCAAAGATTTTCAATTTCCTCTAGATTAAAAACAATAAAAATCTCCTGGAATAGTCATCAATGAAAGATGAAATGTACCTTACTCCTCCTAGGGACACAACCAGTGCTTTCCAAACCTTTGAATGAATCAAATCATAGATCTAGTTACTCCTCATCATTGAAGTTCCAAACATCAACCAGTGTTTATTACTCAAAACACAATTATTAAAAAATATTAAGGATTCACTCATAATCCTTGGAAAAATCTTCTGATCATCATGAATCTTTATGCCTCGTTCGGACATATGTCCATGATTCTGAATCCATAATGTCGTTAACTGTTCTATCAAGGTAGTTGATGAGACAACTATCTCTTATTCCTTGTACATTTCACCCATAAGAACGTACAAGTTCTTTAATATCTTCTCTTACATTATCAACATGAGTTCTCCCTTCACAATATTCATCATCCCTTTCTCTGTGTGAGTCTAGCATCTGATGTCATAAAATTTTCCCATGGAAAAAATGTTCTTCTTGAGACACTCCAAATGGCGTACTCCTTGGATTGTTCAGATTATGTTATCATGAATCTTATGTTTCATGGTTCCAGCTCCAAGACCTTGAAATTTATTATCATTCAACATGTACAAAAGCCTTTCTGGGATTGTTTTATATTGGTTAAACCATTCTCGTAGAGATGTCTTGTGCCATGTTCCTCCTGAGATAATAACCCATGAGTCTTCGAGATGTTTTCTTCATTCAATTTTCATTTCTGCATCACTGACTAGTATGTCTCCATTTCCAGATGTACTAGCCACATTACCGTGAGAGTTATTCTCACCACCCATATTATTCCAATAGTCTTTGTTGCCATACCCCCTCTTACTGAAATTGTAACATTTGATGTTTTTCTTCCATCTCCTTGATTTGGACCTTCAATGATTCTAGTTCTCACTGGAACCACACTCCACCATTCTTCTTCATTCGATTGAAAGAGCTTCCACTTGGTGTGAAGTTGTATGTTTGTACTCCTTTTTATTGCGCTAAATTTCATTTTCAATACTCATAGATACAACATCATTTAAGGGAAATATATCCATTAGGAAATTATTTGTGAGGTTGATAATAAGTTGATCACATTAATATTCAAACCTTTTGAGTGAAATATCCTCATGTTTAGAATCCACAATTATATAGATCCACTCTGTAAGTTGAGAAACAATTGTATTGATGGTGTTGATGTGGTCAGTCACTGATGATGAATCCACCATTCGAAGAGTGTATAATTTTCTATTCATGATAATTTTATTGTTGAGTGACTTTTCCTCAAACAGCTTTGTTAGAGTATCCCAAATTTTTTTTCCATCTTTTTTCTAGAATTCTTTATAGGAAACCATCTTCCAACGAGAAATGGATGTTGGAAATAGAATTACTATTCATGTCACTCCATATTTCCCCTATCATAGATACCGATTTCTCTCCAATCACCTGTAGGCATTTATCATTCCACGGAACCTCTTTTAACTTCGTTTTCCACAATTAAAAATTATTTCCATTGAATTTTTAGATCTTGTATTTCGTCTCCATTTAGAAACATCATTTGTCCAGAATTTTAGCAGGCCAAAACCACATTCTTATGATACCACTTTTTAGGATCCTAAACAATTTTCCAATGAATTCAACGAAAATTGTGAGATAGAAATTAATTACAAAAGTACAGAATTAAAAGGAAAGCAGATGTCATGTGGAAACCTTAAAAAACAATGTGTTAAAAAACCAAAAGAAAATAGAATGATTTCACTATTGTAAAATGTGGGTAAAAACTCTATCTCCCTCAATTACAAGGATAAAACACACAAGAAATTCAATCTTTGAAAATATGGATAAACAGCTCACAAAATACTGCACTCAAGGATGAAGATGTGTTTCTTCTAAATCTGATGATAAAAAAAGTTGTTGGAGATCCCAATATATATCCTGCCTTTACCATCATTTGGATTCTCCTTTATCAAATTTCTTTTACCAAATTAAATTTGGAATAAAAGGTTGGTTCTCACAATGACGTGTCACCACAAAGTTTCCAAATGAATGCGGTGACCATCATTAATATTTTATCTCTCCAAAATATCTTCCAAAAAAACATAGTGTGTATGAGATCATCATCCTTCACTTATGTAGTGTATGAGGCCAAGATATGAGATCAGGATGAGACTATTCAGATATTACTTAGAGAGTAGGAAGAGTATATACAACATCAAGAGCATCAACGACATCCGTAGCATCAACAACTTGATCATATGATGGAGTATATGTGATGGCTTACAAATGGTTTAGGGGTGGAGTTCGATCCAACTAATGGAGTTAATCCGCCACCTTCATAATGACACTATTATTAGGTTCTTTTTTTTGAATTTTTTTATATTATAATTTTTTATATTTAATAGATTTTTTAATTTATTATTTATTTTTTATGTGAAATTTATTATTTAAAAAGGTTTAGAAAACTCCACTATTAAGTATAGTAAAAACCAATTTAAGCTGGATTGGGTTATAACCCATTACAAGATTGAATCACCAAATGAAACATGCCCCAAAAAATACAAGGAAATTGTAAATAGTAGAAAATCCAATTAGCTCATAGTCAAATCCATATAGCCTGAAAGGCTAAGGTATAGAAACATAGAATTAGACGGGGATTGAAATCCACCATGGTATCAATCCTACCATTTGACTAATAACCCAGACACCCAAACCAAAAGTTTCATTGGGAACCACTACGAATATCATCGACATGGATAGATCTAATTATAATGGTGATGACCCGCCTGAAAAATCAGCGTCCCCTACTAGAGTGGGTTCTTCCACTCATGCCATTTACTCCTTCATTAAGTAAGGCATGGCCCTCATTTCTAGCACTCAACATCATGATAGGGATTGATTCTTGCCTTTAGCCGCCTTGAGGAACAAAGTCCTTCATTTTCTACTAGCCCTGGTGCATTCCTGCCAAACCCCAACATCGAGCAGGAGTTCAGATCTTGTCGTTGACCCCTACATATAGATTACCTCATTTTTTTCTACAATTATTTGAAATGAATATATCTTCAGATTGTTTTGATACTTTAGAAAAATGTTCTATAATTAATTTTTTATGTTTAGTATTCATCCCCAGCTCAATGAGATGCATAAGGTGACCGGTATGAATGAATTCCTATAGATATGTACTTTAACAACATGAAAAATGGGCATTTTCATCTTAAAAAAACATTATTATCCTCGATGCTATTAAAAGGGGGTCTCTTTTATCATTACAAAAAAATACTAATAAAGGCCCCTTTTATCATCACTGATAAAAGTGGACCTTTATCAGTGCTATAATAGTGGTGATAAATGGGACATTTATTGAGATATTTTTAGCAGTGATAAATGGCAAAAAAATAATTTATTTAAAGGAAATTATTTTTCTACAAATTTGAGGGTGGGACATCCACCCATTTATCAGCACTCAATCCCCCTTTTAATAGAGCCAGAATAGTCTCCCCACATATTTTACAATGCAAGTAATCCCTCCACCCTTTAACAACACTAGGGACCTACAAAACTCATTCGTGCACGCCCTTACATTTGCTGGGTTTTGAAACTGAGATGTCCTCCTCATAATCTCGCTCATTTTCCACTCCCCTATATCATATTCTTATGTATTTTATGATATATCTATATATTTATATTAATTATTTTTATTGTTTAATCTATATATATATATATATTTAATTACATATATGAAATATGGTTTTTTTTGTGCGTTTATGTGTGTTTATAAATATATACATACATATATATTTATATATATTTATATATGTTTGTGAATCTATAAATACAATTATAAACATTTATATTTATTTAAATTTATTATATATTAATATTTATATACTTATATTAGAGTATATAGATAAATATATATCGGTTTGTAAATGCACATACAAATAAATTTATATATATATATAAATATTATATATACAGTAATTTTATATGTCTATAAATTTTTATATATATTCATTTTAAATAAAATGGATATTAATTTTTATTTAGACATGTTTTATTTATTTTTAAATCTACCTTACATGTAAATAGGTTTACATATATATTTAAAAAACTAATTTTTTATGTGTGAATATATACAAAATATGTATATATTATTATATATTTTATTATAAATAAAACTAAATTATGAAAAATGATATAATTACAAAACATTAATATAAATATGAATGTAATACTGATGAATAAATTTAGTACACAATGAAAATGGGAAAAAACAGTCTTAAATGAAGCTGGTTGACCATTGAATGTAAAAAAATTTGGATACACCAACAAAAAGCTCAGTTTTAATGGACTTATAGGGACTTTTTAGGCCTTGTAAAATGTAATATGGGATTCCTCCCTATCATTAGTGTGAAAATGTCATTGCAAGATTCAATTTGATATGTGGTATAGCTAAAAAGGACACACTGATCAAAAGATATGACCCTTTTAAATCTGAGTTACATTTTCAATATATTTCAGATATTTTTTTTAAATTTTTTATTTTTTAAATCTTAAAATTGTTAATAAATGACTTTTAGTCAATAATAATTTGTAAGTTATTAATTAATCCTATTTTTAATTATTTTATAATCCATTTTCACTAAATATATTATATTGTAATTGTAAATGTCTATTTAGCCTTATCTAAAACATATTTAAAAAAATATACATTATTTTTATTGAAATATTATATTATTTTAAAATATAGCATTTATTAGTTCTATTAGGAATGCATTGATAAATCCCCCGTTATCAGTGTTTCTAAAAAACATTGATAAAGGGTGTCCCTTTAATAGTTCTAAAAAAACGCTGATAAAGTGGTATCATTATCATTTCTAAAAACGCTGATATCGGGGTACTTTTAATAATTTTTTTAGCACTTTTAAAATCTCATTTTATCACTATTTTTTCTGTGCTGATAATGTTACCACTTTATCAACACATTTTTTATCATTGTAAAAGGGTGGCACTATGTAAATTTGTTTCTGTGGTAGTGATACATGTTTTTCCTTTTAATTAAAATTGTAATTTTAAAAATATATTCTTTGATATTTATGTTTAATTTATTTCATTATAGTATTATTAATATAATAATTATTTTCTTATAAAGGAGAATTCTTTTTCTCAGGTTGGGTGGGTTGTTTGAAAACTAATACCATGGCCAGTGTTTTTTGAGAGTGGGTCACATGTGCCAAATAAAATTAAACATTGATGTTTTTAAATGTTTGTGGATAGTAAATAAAAATGTAATTGTAGAAAATATTGTTTGAAATATACATATATTTTCTATATTTGTAATGAATATTTTATTTATAATAAATTATGAATTTTAATATTGGTTTATTTTCATACAGGTGTTTTTGGTGTAGTGTGTTGTTTTTCAAGAAACACAATACAAAAGTAGGGCATTTATTATTGTTAATGAAAATAATGATAAAGGGGTTGTCATTTTAAGGACATTGACGAAAAAATATTGTTTAGCAATGTGAAATCTCTTTGTGTTGTGTTAAAAGGTCTATCTGTGGTAGTGGGAAGTCAATTTTATTTGGAGTGACAATGATAACTGTATACATGAATAAAATGAAAAGGATTTGAAGACATTATGTTCATAAAACCAATGAGTATCTGTTGCATCACTAGATGAAGGAGGAAGTAAATTGAGTATATAATGGGATTATAACCATATATCACCATGGACTTCATTTAGGAGTGATGATCAGTTTTTTATAAAAAAAAATTAATTTTTAAATTTTGAAAATTAAAAACAAAATTCATATTCTCCATTAATAATTTAAAGAGTTAAAAAAAGTAAAAAACTATTTTTTATAAAGATATATTCAATAAAAATTCTATTTCAGTTTAAAAAATATCATTTTTATTATAAAATATAAAAACTAATTCTTCAATAATAAAAATGAAATAAAATATTTACATCAAATCAAACATTCTCTTAAAAAATAGTATTTTTAAAATAAAACAAGAAACTAAATTTTATTTATGAAAAATTAATAAAAATTTCCCTTTTACATATAATTTAATAAAAAATATATATTACTAATTAAAAATTATTGTATAAAAAAAATTTGATCCCTTATAAAATTTTAAAAAAAATCATCCATATATTCCTCTTAAAAGAATTAATTAAAATAAATTCTTTTATTTAAAAAAAATTAAATATCCATTTTGATTATGATGTATTTGGGAATTAAAAATGAATTTTATTCTTTTATATTAAGATAAATAATAAATTTACCTTTTCTAAATGATCCCATTTTAAATTTAAAATATAAAAAAACCCTCTTCCTTTCAAAAAAAATTAAAAAATTCAACTAAAAAACATAAAATAAAAATAAAACTTCATCATTTTCCATTTAAAATTACACTAGAATAATGTTTATCTATTTATTTTTTAACAAATTCTATTTCTTTATTTTTTTGAAATAATTTTTAATTAATGTAGGTTTATTTTAAATTTGTAATTGCTTGATTTTATTTTAATGAAATTTTAATTTTTTAACATAAATTTAAAAAACTATGATTTTTTAAGTGAAAAGGGGATATTTTATTTAATAAATAATAAGTTTTTCTATGATTTTATGAAGGAATTATTTTTAAATATAGATATATATATATTATGGGATTCATTTCCCTTTACGTCAATTTGATTCTAGAAAATTTGTTTTCATTTAATTTTTTAAAATGAAAAAATGGAGTTTATTTGTTGATATGAAATAAGTAAAAATACTTTTACAAAATTGTGTCCTTGAATGTGTGAAGGATGTACATAAAAGCCACACTGTTAGCCAAAAAATAATCAATATGTTATTGTATAAATATTATAAAATTGTTAATTTTAAAAAAAATGATATGTTGATTTTTGATTGTGATTAAAATTAATTTATATTTATATAAGATGTATTGTATAATATGAAATTAATAATATATATTTGGAAGAATTAAACTATTTTAAGAGGCAATTTTGAATCTAAAATGATGATAAAAATGAAATTATGAAATAGAAGTTGCATACATATATTAGTTTTAATTAAATGTTTAATTTAAAAATAATAAATGATGTCAAAGCCGATGTTTAGATGTTTTGTCAATGTTACATCCTGGGATATGAAAATATATATAAACAAAAGGTCTCAGTGTGTTGGTGTGGTATCTTCATTCACAACTGCATGCCTATGTAAATATTATTAGGACTTCTTACCCCCAATCCACGAGCCAAGGGTTTCCCACATACATATATTTAACACAAAGGACCCCTTTATAATCGATGTAGGATAACCCAATAATATCCCTCTCACAACCACTAGGGCGATGAACATAGAAGATTTTTCAGTGATCGGGAAATTGAATGTGTTCAAATGAAACTACACAATAATCACTACTACGTAACTGAGTATTATCTACGCTAAAAAAACAATATCACCGCTTAAAAAGCATTGATATTCAAGGTGATATTAAAAGGGCATCCCTTTTATAAACACTAAAGAAAGAGTTGATAAATGACCCTTTTATCAGTGCTAAAAAAATCACTGATAAAATTAAAAAAAATTAAAAAAATTGTAAATCAAATGGTAGACCCATCCCTTTTTAATAGAACATGACCCCCTTTCAACGGTGCTAGTAATACCCACCGGTATGCGCCACTGCCACCCATTTAACCGCGCTAGAAGAACACCCCCACCCTTTAACAGTGCAAGTCTCTCCTACACCAACCAGCACACCCCTGACTCCTCTTGGATTTTAACCTATGGAAAATATTATACACTGGAATGCTAATGCCCGACTAACCCGCACATCAGCTTTGTCTCCGCCTCAATTTCACGACCTATATGACCGCAATGATGAAGGTCAGCCACAAATAATCCCCACCTCAACCACATTCCTCTACTTCCAAGACCGCACACCGTGACCGCGCTCTACCCCACCATGACTGCCCGCAAGTCATTACATCCACATCCTGCCTCAACCACACTCTACCTCCGCTATAAAATCCTGGAGTGATTTTACCATGCTTTTCTCTCTACACCGACACATCCACATCCCTCCTCTACCGCTTTCGTCCTATTCTATGACCTCACAGAGCAACCGTATTGTGCTTTAACACACACATCAACACATCCAAATCCTGCCTCAACCACATTCCACCTCTACTAGGACCTCCCGGATTTGTATAACTTCTGGATCTCTTTAGTCACCCCATGGGAGTGTTCCCAGGTGAGGGGGAGGACTGGGCACCAACCTCAATTATAAGCATTCATAAAAATATGGACCAATGGAGAAGCCTTCTTATGATAATAGTTGGCCTATTAGAATAGGTTGGATAAAATCCAGTACATTGAATATTGGGGAGTTCATTCATGCATATTGGGCGCCTTGGGGTAATTAGGGTATGATTGGAATCCCCTTTCTTGGGTACCCATAGAGAGTTTCGATTTTTGGGGCAGGAGTTTTGGTACCTTTGATATTTCCATTCTTGGGTACCACTGAGGAGTGTTCTGAGGTGACTAGGACGGTTGTACACCACATTCCATAAAAATCATCCACACGTGTCTTCACCCATAGGTTCTACAGTTCTGGGGTTGGGGTACGTTTTAGATCTCCATTCTTATGTACCCTGGAGAACAGCTCCTAGGCGAAGGGGAATGTTGGACAGGGTCCCTTGTAGGATTCCTCCATTATCTACCGAGATAAGATCAACACATTGGTGATAACCTTTTCTATTGAAGACCTCATTGTCAGCTTCATCAGGGGTCATAGGACTCCATGTGACTACTCTAGATTTTTTGACCTTTTGTAATGATATTCCTCCAAAACATGACATCCACCATGTTCCAATCATTCATCTCTTTAACATCTTCATTATCATCATCCGGGGGTGAGGGGTTTTAGAGAAATGGGTAATCAAGTCTGAGGCTAGGAGTTTGAAAACACACCCTCCACCATTATATAGTTACATCTTCATTTATATTTTCCTTTCCCTCCACAAACATACCTCCTATACTTTAATAGCTAGAAAGGTGGTATAGAAAAATATTTTATTTATAACACAGATTGATATTGATGAAGAAACAAACCCTATTTATTTTATTTAAACTAATTTATTGACTGAATATTAATAAAATAGTAAAACAATCCAATTTATTTATGTATTTTGAGTATTGTTCATATTAAATTTAAAATCAAAATATAAATTCTAAATCTTATTAAATTAATTATTGTTAATTGAATAATGATTTATTTAAAAATGTAAATAATATTAAAAAAATAATTGTTCTCTTTGATATCAAATTATTTGAGATTTACAAATAATGTGTAAAATTAAAAATAAAAATGTCTCTTTAATTAAACTGATTTGTGTATATTTCAAAATATAATTAAATATATATAAAAATAATGAGTTAAAAATAAATGGGTTATAAATGGAATAGGGATTGAATAAAATTAAACCAGTTGGGATTTAATTATCCCAAATTTCATGGGTACATGACGAATCAAAATCCCTTATTTTAGGTGATTTTAAATGAACATTTTCAACCTGACTATCAATGATTTAGATTTTAATAATTTTTTAGAATTTGAATTTATTAGTATATAATAGATTTTTAGAATAGTTGACTGGCATATAATATTTAATGTTGATTTTAATTCAATAATATAACATTTCACTCACATAAACCTTTATACAATATTTAATATATATATATATATATATTTGTAATCTTGTAATTTTTATCAAACCACATGTAAATGAAAATAAAGTTTTGTAGATATAACCGCCCAATCTGTAATGGTGCTTAGGGTTGGGAAAATAAGTGGCCAACAGAAATATTTATTGAAAGCATAAAAAAGAAGAACCGAATTGTTATACTAAAATGAATATTTGTTTGTAAAATATTAATTGGTTAATAACCAATTTTTGATGGTTTTTATCAATTTTAATAACTAAAGTTGATAAAATAACTAATTTTTTTTTAATTCAATATTTTATATAACTTATGAGTCATATTATAAAAAAACAATTCATTTTTTTTATGAATTTATATTTTTTTTCAAATAATTTGTTTTTTTATAAAATATAAGGATTTATATATAATTTTTAGTTTTTGTTCAAAATAATAATGGTGGAATTTCTAAAAAATTTAATGTTCTTTTACATTAGTAGGCTTCCTCCAATGATAAAACATTGTACAATGGTTTGTCGACCCGATAAAACCAATTTTTATCTTAGTAGAATTTCATAAAATATAGAAAAATTTTAATTTTAATGTTATATAATTCGCATATGAAATTTTATATCGGTAATTACTATATATATTAATTATAATATCATTTATAAAACTAATTTAATTATTAATTATTTTATTTTAAATTTTAAATTAATTATTATTAATTAATTATTTTTACAATTAATTATTATATTGTGAATTATTAATTACGCTGTTAATTAAATGTTATTATAAATTATATTAGAAATTACTGAATAAATTAATGATATTATCAGTTATTAATTTTCTTAATTATTTATATAATTGTAAACAATTATATCATTTAACTAAAATGACAATTTAATATTGAAAACACAAACATTGATTCATACTAGTCACATAATGTGTTGGATTGACATGTAGTCAATTCATACACATCATAAATGAGTTATGTATCCACTATAAGAAAATCCTCATTTGGAGACATTTTTTTATATTCGGAAAGGGTTTAAACCGCTGCTAATGTTGGTGTCAGAATCCAACACATTGTGATTCCTTCAATTCACTACCACAGATCTGGCAAAGTGATGCAAAAGGTTTTATCAGTGAAAAGTAGAAAGCGCTGATAAAAAGGGGGCCTTTTTCAGCACTGTATAAAAGCGCTGATAAATCTACCCTTTATCAGTGCTAACCAAAATGATGATAAAGGTGTACCCTTTATCAATTCATTATTTAGTGATGATAAATGGGGAAATTTATTTATATTTTAAATAAAATACTCAAACCTTATATATCATCAAAATCCAAATTACATAATTCTATAGGAAAAGATGATATCGAGCAACTGGGCACCAAATGATTCTCAACAGCATAAAAAAAGTGCCACTTGATTGCCCTATCTTCTTACAAAGGAAAAAAACAATATAAAAAAGGGACTAAATATTTGATGATGTCAACAATGGACTGATAGGCTTGGAGTCCACCTCCATCCTCTTTTAGTTCGTTGATGAAACATAACAATCAAATTCGACCACAACATCTATCCATCCAAGTGACAAGATGAACTGCAAACCCTTCCAAATAGTCAAAGCCTTTTAAAAAGGAGGAGACCAACCCACAATGTTTGAGGAATGAAGAGCCATAATAATAGTGCCAGTGTGATCCCGAAGGATTTCCCTAAGGTCAAAAAAACAATCCCACGGTGTCGTCGCGTAAATATTAAGTTTGAGAGCACCGAATGGGGGGGATTCATCTGAAAAGAGGGGAATGAAAAGGTGAAGGTGGACGAGCCTCCTCAACATCCACCACTGAGAGCCCTAGTTATGAATCGTGGAAAGCCAGACCCTATAATCTTTACCAACGTTCTTAAAATGAATAAATTACGATGAAACCATATAATCTAGGCACAACTCTATTATTAATGCTAATAAAGGTTTTCAATAATAAATATTATTATTTTATATAAATTTAAAATAATTATATTCCAAAATAATTATTATTTGTATACATTAAATAAAAAATGTATCTTTATAATTAATATATTTTTTTAATAATTCAAATATATATATATTTTTTTTAAAAATATTTATACATATATAATTAAATAAATATATATTTAAATAACTATAACATTACTAATTTTTTTTAAATAATATATATATTTATTATATTCATTATTTTTATTATATTTACAAATATAAATATATAATTTTTAAATTTTCATATTTAGAATTATAATTATAAATAAATATATATTTATTTAAATAAATATATATTTCCAATGAATTTGGTCAATAAATATATTAATGTGTGAGTATAATTGACGTACATATATGTTATGTATTCATCATGAATGGTCATTTATACATTAATAATGTTAAAACTCACATTAAAAGAGTTTTAACATCGGTTAATGGATAACCATTGTTAATGATATGTTATTGTGAGTTTTTTACATCATTTATCCAATAAGAGACTTAAATATGGGTCTTTTAACATCAATTATCAAATTTTTTTATTCCCCTCCTATCAGATGGATTCCTCCCACTTAGTGTGTTTTCAAACTTAATACTGACGTAGTGATTTCTTGTGATGGATTCGTGGACCTTGTGGGAGATCTCTAGGACCTCGAAGACTCTATTATTGTGTCTCATTATTCCTCAAACATTGATTATTAGCCTCCGACCATAGCATAGGCCATGTCTATCTCGATGGGTATGAAGTTCATTTCATCTCTTATCTAGAAGGATATTGTGGTCAAATCTGATTGTCAGGATATTATCAATGTGATGGAGGAGGATGAAGGTACCCACCAAGCCTTTGGGTATATTATCGACATCATCATATCATTGGATCCATTATTCGCTTCTTGTTGTTTTTAATTCGTTGGGCGTGAGTAAAATCATGCGGCTCATTTTAGAGATGCTTTTGGGAGTTATTGAGGGTCAAATTGTTGAATTTCATATTTTCGATTAGAGTAATGAACATTATATTTTATTGATATCTATGTTGGGGATTCATTTCAAAAGATACCTTAAATCCTTTTATAAAATTTGAATTATACACGTTTCTCATTCTACTCATTATTTTGATTCCTAATCTCTTGAAACCCTAACATTCGTGAAACATGGTTATGCTACGTCACCTTCCTTCAACTATATTTCTGCACCTTTTTCATCCCTTCCCCTTCATGTTGTCATGTTCGCCCTGATTCACTCACATTCCACCAAGATCACCTTCATTTCTCCCACAAAATTTTCATGCCATTTATCTCATTCATGTTCCACCATTATCATCATTTAATATATACTTTCATATAAACCAATTTTTCATTTCTTTCAATATGAAGATTTCCTATTTCAATTTTGTCTTTGTTATTCATGGATCTTCTACCTGAATCTCTATGTTTTTAAATTTAAAATTTTATTTTTTATGGTTATTATATTTATTAATTACATTTTTTCTATAATATATATTTATTCATTTATTTTTTCAAACACACATATTTATCGGTTATAAATTATCACGATTGTAATTAATTTTTTGTTATAATTTATTTCTGATTTTAAATTTTATATGGTTATAATTTGATTATGGTTGTAATTGTTTTTATTTACACTACTACTGATATGATCTTCCACATCATGAAAAAATACTTTTAAAAATGATAAAAAAAAATTTGTGAATTGTAGCGCTTTTAAAAGGTAGGGGGCCTTTATCATCGATAGTTTAGCATTGATAAAGGCCCCATATGCTATATTGTGTTTTTTTATAAAAACACCCTAAATAATCTCATGTACACAAAAATAGCACACGACAACTTCCTATAAGGAAAATATATAATTTAATTGAAATAAATTTTACATCATAATTAATATATACACTAATATATAGTTTTAAATCAATGTTTTCTATAATTACATTTACAATTACTATCTGCAAACAATTTAAATCATTAATTTTTTTCATTGGAACCCGTGATCCCATCTCAAAATGTTCTTCCCATGGTATCTGTTTCTGATCAAATCACCTCATCCAGGTCAAATGAATCCACATATATAATAAATATAATATTATGTTAGTAATATTATAAATAAATAAATTAAACATTATTATGAATGAATTCATTATAAAAATTAAAACTTTAAATAAAAAACCCATTTTGAGTTATACTGGTAATACCATGAATTATATTGAGGTTCATCTGATTCCATCATTTCAAAAATGAGGTAAAGACCATTATCCAAAAGTATCAAAACAATTCAAACACATTTTCTCAGTTTTGAGTATGTCACTTGTTCTTTTTAATAAAATTAATGTCAATTTTAAATAAAGACTCATTTGTAGTTATACTGATCACACTGTGTGTGGGATTGAGGTACATCTGATTCTTTTATATCAAAAATTACATAAGGATCATTTTCTTAATGTATCAATATAATCTTAATACATTTGGTTGGTTTTTAGTATGTTACTTGTGCATTCTACTAAAATGTCATTTCAAACTGGAAACATGTACTTTGAGTCATACAGGTCACATCATGTGTTTTTTACATGATAATCTTTCTTAAATGTCACAAATGAATTATTAATTGATTTCCTAAATTATCAATACAATCGGAGCTCATTTTCCTACATTTCAGTGAGTGGCATACATTTTGAACTAAAATGTCAATTTTAAACAATTAACAGGCACATTGCATCATACCAGCCACACCGTGCATTCTATTAAGATGAAGGTGATTCCTAAAAATCCAAAATTACTCATGTATCAATTCCCTAATGTATCAAAACAATCTAGATTCTTTTGCTCAATTTTCAGTACATGACTTCTTCCTTCTGACTAAAAAATGATGTTAATTTTAAATAAAAAGACGCACTTAGAGTCATGCAAGTCACATCGTGCCTCATATTGAGGTGTGGATACTTCTTACACATCCCAAATAACTCATTAATTTTTTAATTGTAGTATCAAAAACCTTCCAAATGCATTTTGGTAGTTTTCAGTAAGAAACTTCTTCCTTTTCCTAAAATTGACATAAATTTTAAATAAAAAGACATACTTATTGTCATAAAAGATACACCGTGCATCATATTAAGGCGATTATGATTCATACAAGTATAAAATGTCTCATTTATCATATTCCTAAAGTATCAAAACATTTCAAATGTGTTTTATATGTTTTGAGTAGGTCAGTTTTCATTTTTACTAAAATTGATGTAAATTTGAAATGAAAAAGACACACCTAGAGTCATAGCTGTTACATTGTTCCTTATATTGAGGATTGACTAATTAATACATGTCAAAAATGGTTCATGGATCATTTAAAAAAAGTATAAAAATAATATGATTTCATTTTCTTGGTTTTCAATACCCCCCTTGTTTTTTACTAAATATGATGTTAATTTTAAAGAAAAAGACGCAGATGGAGTAATACCGATCGCACCGTGACTCGTATTGAGGTGTAGTTGATCCATACAAATCCCAAATAACTCATGGATTATTTTATTATAGTATCAAAACAATAAAAATTAATTTTTTCAATTTTTAGTAAGGCACTTCTCCAATTATCTAAAATTGATATCAATTTTAAATAAAAAGATGCACTTGTAGTCATATCAGTCACACCGTGAGTCAGATTGGGATTTGGATAATTCATACAAATCTATAATGAATCTTTATTATTTTTCCTAAATTATCTAAACAATACTAATTCATTATCATGGTTTTGAATAGGTTAGTTTTAATTTTTACAAAAATTGTTCGACATTTTAAATAAAAATGATGCACTTAGAGTCATACCGGTCACACCATGCCTCAGATTGAGGTTCATAAGATTTTTACATGTCCCAAATGACGGATGGATCATTTTTCTAATTTATCAAAACAATATGAATGAGTTTTATCAGTTTTAAATATATCACTAGCTCATTTTTACTAAATAATTATGTCAATTTTAAATAAAAAGATGGACTTAGAGTCATACTGATCACACCATGTCTCAGATTGTTTTGCAGCTAATTCATACACATTTCAACTTACTCATGGATCATTTTTCTATAATATCAAAACAATTAGAATGCGTTTTTTTGGTTTTGATTAAGTCAATTATACTGTTTACAAAAATTGATGTATATTTTAAATAAAAAAGACGCACTTGTAGTTATACCGGTTACACCATGCCTCAGATTGTGGTGTAAAAGATTCATACTAATCCTAAATTACTCATTGATTGTTTCCCAAAAGTATCAAGACAATTAGAAGATTTTTTTATCAATTTTTAGTACGCAACTTGTTCATTTTTACTAAAATTAATGTCAATTTTAAATAAAAAGACACAATTGGAGTCATACCAGTCACGTCGTATGTAATATTGAGGCGTGAATGATTTTTACATGTCTAAAATGACTCGTGTATCATTTTCCAAAAGTATCAGAACAATAAAATTATTTTCTCATGGATATCAGTATGTCCCTTTTATATTTTACTAAATTTTCATTTCTAACTGGAAACACACACATTGAATCATACTGGTCACATTGTGTATCAGTTTTACATGAGACCATTTTTTACACATCGCAAATGATTTACAAATCAATTTCCAAAATTATAATTAATATATGAGTGGGTTATGTTTATTTTCATTGAGTGACACATTTTAAAGTAAAATGTCGATTTTAAACTGATATCAAACCCTATGAATCATATTGGTAATAGTGTGTGTTAGATTGAGGTGCAGCTGATTCCTACAGATCTAAAATTTATTATGGATCATTATACTAAAGTACCAAATCAATATGAATTCTCTTTTATAGTTTTGAATATGTGAGTTGTATATTATACTAAAATTAATGTCAATTTTAAATAAAAAGACACACCTAGATTCATTCCAATCACACCATTTGTCAGATTGAGGCATTGTTGATTCATACATGACATAAAGTTTCAAAACAATCCAAATGTCCAAGGAATGATATAGTTTGGGAAAAAATTCTTATGTGAGTAATAGTAAAAATAAATAAATTATACATTAATATGAAACAATCCATTACTTATTTAGAAGTCACATCTTCATGCTATTTGTACACATTCAGTGATCAGGTATGATGCCCATTTGTTTCTAAGAAAATTCATATCATCTTCTGAATATTTTTTTTTCAAAAGTTATAATATTACTAAAAAAATATAAAAACAGAAAATATTTAAAAATATTTTAAATGAAGTAGTAATTAACATTGAAAATATCTATTCAGGTATGTTTGTTTTTTATGGAATATGATCTCTCACATAAATTTATAATCATAATAATCACAATATTTTCTATTTTCTTGTTTCATACACTATAGAAATATTGATGAAAATAATTAATTTGTTTTGATGTGTGATTATATAGTGAAATATTATTATATATACCCTAATACTTATGAAGTTTTAGAAATTTTCAGGGTCCTTGTGTGTATTGTTTTTCTTCATTCCATGATTTAGACACTATTTACACACCACCCTATAATAATAGAATCTTAATTAAAACATAATATAAATTTCATAACGTGGATTCTATTTATAAAATGTTTGAATTAGTGTATTAAAAATTGAAAAACGTCATCATATGTGGTCGGTTTGTTTGTAATACATGGAGTGAATCCATGAAATAAATATTTAGAGTATCTATATTGACCATAATGAGCATATAATGTTTCCTAAAAATAAAAAATAAATAATTATTGAAATTATTGAAAAATGTGTGTGATATAATTAAATTAGAGAGTATTGTCCATTCATCATTGGTATTAAGAAGATTATTTCATCACCAAGTTTTCTTTCAAATAATTTTCCTAGGTTTCCCAATATTTCATCCATTTGTTTGGATTTTATTTCTGTTTGGTCTGTAGAGGTGATGTGAGGACTAACGAGTCAATTTTTTTATGGGTAAATCCCTTGAATTTGTATTGATATATACTCCTACAAAAAATATGAAATTTATTTAGTCGAAATTAACATTTTATGTCATATTTTGGAAAATTATATCATGAAAACATACCTCATGTATAAATTTACAACTGACGCTCCTAGACATTCATAGTTGGGGATTTCATCTAAATTATTAGAAGAAATGTAGTTAATAAATTCATCTCTATACATTTTATCTTTAAAATAAACTATGTGACTACTACCACATTGTAACTTTTGAACGGAAAGAACTATCAATGTTTGTAAAAATGAATATTCAATGGGCAGGGTAAATGTTCTTTTAGAAAATCTTTTTCATTGGTTGGTTGATCCTATAGATTATTTTCAGTTGACCTTTTGTTTCATCCCATTTCCTTTGTTTTTCTATAATAATTTTTATCGGTTCAGACCATGTTTCATTAATTGTAAATATTTTAGTATGAAAAATAAATTGGAAATGAAAACCTCCTTATAGATATGTTTTTTACAAGATGTGAAGGACATGAAATTAATGTTCCAACAGTTTGGTCAACCTTATGTATACCTTTCTCATAAATTGGAATAGGTAGCTTAGTGATCAACTCATGGTCTGTCCTAATCAACACTCTCATATGACCTATTGGAATTTTTCAATTATGTAGAATGTCATTTTGAATATTGAACATTGTATCCATCTCTACAAATAAATGGGTGGGTGTTGATTGATATAAATCATAGTCATTATCACCCAATATAATATATGTACAGGAAAGGTATCAGTGGCTATCTGATTAAAATTTAATATAAAAAATTATTAGAGAATTTATAACCTTGGAATATACATCTCGTTATGGTGAATGGCTCACCTAAATGATGGTGGGTGTGGGGCAGGATATTCAAGAAATGGTTATTCTTGAGTTATTTGTTTCACTTTTCTTAACCCCATTAATGTTTCCAGTAACTCTCTTCACCATTGTAATTTTTCATCACGTCTAATTAGTCTTTTTTTAATCTATTTCATTTCATTATCTTTGTCCTATTATTTTTTTAACCAATATATATTCGAGGTGTCACCCTAAAACTCGTACCTTTGACATGACCATACTGTTCTGTCTACTACAAGGCCACTGATAGTAGGTGTTCATTCGGTACAGGTGTAGATGATTCATATGAATAATTCATATAGAAAATATAGGAAAATAAGTCATCATTGTTATTTAATATGGATTTAAATAAAAAAAATTATTATGTCATAATTACACATGTTTCCCATCCTTTTTTGTATTTTTATCTGTTAGTATCTCACCTTTATTTACACATTCCTCCTTCGAAAACACATTCCATGAGATAGAAATTTGTTTTGATTTTTATTCATCAATATTCATATAAATAGAGTAACATAATTAGTTTTTTGTTTCATGACATATAAAAGTGTTTCAATACATTTTAAATAAATAACAATTGTTTCAAGTGAAGCATACCACAGCCATACTTTATGGTAAGGGTACGTTGGTTTTTCATCCCGTCCCTAATTTTCATCACTCAGTTTCTATTTAATAAATAAAAAAATTATATCAAAGAGATGAATATATGTATTACCAAAAAATTTATTACTATACACAATGTACATGAAAATACACAACCGCATAATGTCCGGTAAACAAATCCCATGCAACTTGGGTTATCAGGTGTGCATACATAAGTAGTGGGTGTGGATTTATTTTCCCTTCAGTATTATTAAGATTATGTCTCATTAGAATTGTGTGAAAGCCTCTATAAATCTTTCTAGTAATCATTAATATATATTTCATAGGTGATTCATCTAATATAAATTCACACTTCAAGGGATCGTGAAGATTAAATCTATGTTTCATTATTTTATATTTTCAAACAATAAAGAAATTATGTCAAAAGTTACTGTAATATCTTCCCTCATCAATGTATTAATAACGGTCCCAACATGGTGCCATGAATATACTCCAATTGGAACACATTACATAGTGATGATTCTAATGTAACTACTGAATATGGCCTTTTGGGGGTTAACATGATGTCCTCGTGCATTCCATTTGACCTCATATTTGAGGTATTTTATTTTCAACTTAATGATTTTTTTAACACCATCAAACTATGGAACTATTATTTTTTCTACATCATTGTTCCATCGTCACCTACCATTTCATTGGTTTCAAACTCATCAACATATTATATATATAGATCAGTACCATCATTATGTGAATATGGTCATTGATCATATGCATTGATAGTAGAGACAAGATGAGAAACCTATTATTCCTCTGGATTCGGAGCACCATGACATACAAAAGGTTGTTGTTCCTTTGTACTATGAGCAACATTAGATTGAAAGACCTATTAATCCTCAGGATTTGGAGCACCAACATGTGTAAAACTCATTATCTACAGAATTGGTTAAACATTTAATTTAGACAACATAAATACAATATCGAATAGACAATAACATGAGGTAACACAATGTATATTACAAAAACATATAACTTGATTATTGAACTCTATTTTTTTAAAGGATGAAGGGATTTGAACCCTTTATTGTCTATAAAAATCACTTCATTGTGGTCTCATCTAACATAAACAAATAATCTACATTAGGACCACTCTAAAATGATTACAGAGTCCAAATGAAAGTCTCAATACTCTGCTAATTTTCATCTAACCCTTTACTGGTTTTGGTCAATAACAGATCAATTGACCACATTCACTTTACAAGATCTAGAACATAAAATACTTGTAATTCCTATTATTCTATTATAAATATTTCTTCTTTATACCCTTCCTTACAGAAATCAACATTCAGGAATCTCAATTCATCTATTTTAATAGCACCCCTATAATCAACACACTTGAATTGAAAAATCAGTACTTGGGAATGTTGAAAAATCCAACTCCCATAATTTTTTATGATTGAAATATATGTCATATTCATGTAAATTATATTTTTTTCCATAGTGTTAGAAACATGCATTGCTTCATCCAAAAGTGTATCTCCACTATTTTTCATGGAATTTTCTTCATCATGTCTATTTGTATAGAATGTCTATCCCTTAATTACATAACAATTGTAATATAATACATACAAACATGGTTCTCTGATAACTATCTAATTTGTTCTAAAATTGAATATTGATTTTCATCTCACTCATTAAAAATATAGTCGTAATACAATTTTATAAACTGTTGATTATGTGTATTTGATTTTTAACCTTCATCCATTGATGGATTAAAATGCCTAAGAATTTCATTGTGTATTTCAACATATGATGGGACCTCTAAACCAATATGAAAAACGTAATGTTTGTTCTGATTCTAAGCTACAATATTGATTTTGAAAACATCTCTTCCAAAATTTATTTCACCTGCAAGATTCCTAGTGTGATGAGATTTTGGTAGACAAGATATTTCCACACCTAATATGTATTCTGTAAATAATTCAATGTCTTCATCAACAATATATCTCTCTACAATAAAACCCTCTTGTTAAATTCTATTTTTGACATACCCTTTAAAAAACTTCATTTACCATTCAATGGGGTAAATTCATCTATATTGTATAGGGCCATATAGTCTATTATCACTCACATATTAATCCATAATGTGAACCCTTATATCATAGTATTTTTATGGGAATAAAATTTCAAATTCACATAATATGATGATAATTTATCTTTCCATAGTCAGAAATATCATCAGATTTATAACTATTCTGGATATATCTTTGAAGAAGAAACAAATCTTGGTTAATGAATGAAGGGGTTTATTGGAAATAATGAAATATAAATCTATAGTAAATAGTTCTTGCATAAAAATATTACATTCATGTGATTTCAGACCCTTAAACATCACATCTTTTATTAACCCAACATTCTTGATATTCGTTGAATACCCATATGGAAACATTACGTTATTCAAGAAGTTAAAAAAATAATATCTCTCTTACCTGAAAAAAGTGTAAGGAGGTAGAGGAAGAATATTTCATTTTTCACCATTCATAGGCACCAACTCTTTTCATATTCCCATGTGAAATATCTCCAACCTAGCCTTAATTCCATTGTTTTTTTCTTGGTGAATTTAGCAACTTACAGATGAAAATATCACATAATTGTTTTTAAAAATGAATAACATCAATAAATGTCAAGTGTACAGATAATTCTAGAATAATAAGTCTAATAAAAAACTGATCACATTTTCCAACCGGTCTTCATATGGTTTTCCAAAAATGTTTTACAAAATGTAGTGTCCATGTCATTAACTTTCTCAAACAGTTGATCAACTGTTATTGGAGACGATGTTGTATGTTCTTATGAACTTCCATAAAATGATGTCACCTAATATTGGTAATTATCCCATTAGGGTATAAATCTAAAATATTTTAAAAACATAATTTATGATGAATGTTTCAACATAATTGAATGTTTACCTCTTTGACAATTAAGACACTCTTTAATTCCTTTAATGCTATATCCTGAAAAATTTCCATAAGCTGGAAAGTAATTTACAATCCCTCACAACATGGATCTCAATGTGAAATATTTATTCATGTAAGAATCATAAATAATTTCATCAAAATCATCCCCACCTTAATATGATGCATGGTGTGTCTGGTAAAACTCAAAGTGTCTCTTTTTATTTAAAATTTACTTCAATTAATGTAAAAACAACAAGTGACTTACTGATAACTGAGATAGTGTATTTTTATTGTTTTTATATTTTAGAAATATTATCCATGATTCATTTGTGAGGTGTAGGATTCAATTTCTCCTCAATAAGACACATGGAGTGACCGATATGACTCATAGTGTTTAATTTTATTTAAAATTGATATTAATTTGTGAAAAAAGAACATGTGACATAATGAAAAATGAGAAACCAAATTCATATTATTTTTATACTTAATTAAATTTATAAATTAGTCATTTTTGACATGTAGGACTCAACCATACATTAATATGATGCACGGTTTTTCCGGTATAACTCCAATTGTCTCTTTTTATTTAAAATTTCTAGGAATTTAAGTAAAAACAAAAAATGACATACTAAAAACCAAGAAAACACATTTTTATATATTTTATATTTTAGGAAAATGATAAATTAGTCATTTATGATTTGAATGGATCAATATCATCTCAATATGACACACAGTATGATAGGAATCACTCAAAGTGTCTCTTTTTATTTAAAATTAACATTAATTTAAGTAAAAACAATAAGTGTCCTACTGAAAATTGAGTAAACACATTCATATTGTTTTTATATTTTATTAAAATAATGTATTAGTTATTTTTTATGTGTAGGAATCAACTAATCCTCAATAGGATTCATGGTTTGGCTAGTATAACTCAAAGTGTCTATTTTTATTTAAAATAGATATTAATTTAAGTAAAAACAACGAGTGACATACTGAAAACTGATAATATAAATTCGGATTGTTTTGATACATTAGGCCAATTATCCATGAGTAATTTGTAACATGTAGGATTCAACCAACCCTCAATCTAATGCATGGTGCGAATGGTATGACTAAAAGTGTCTCTTATCAATTTAAAATTTACATTTTAGTTCTAAACGTGTCACTCACTAAAAACCAAGAAAACATGCTCTAATTTTCTAGATAACTTGGTAAAATGATTCATATGTATTTTTTGATGTGTATTAAGTAGTCTCTCATCAAATTGACTCACGATATAACCAGTATGAATCTAAATTCATGTTTCCAGATTGAAATGATTTTTTAGAAAAAAACACAATGGACATACTAAAAACGAGAAAAATTAATTCATATTGTTTTGATATTTTATAAAAATTATCCATTAATAATTTTTCAGTGGTAGGAATTTTCTACACCTCAATATGACACATGGTGTGGCTAGTATAATTCTAAATGATTCATTGTTTAAAATTAACATTCATTTTACTAAAAGAAAATGTGACATACTCAAAACTGAGAAAACACATTCAGATTGTGTTGATATTTTAGTAAAATGATCCATAACTCATTTTAACATATAGGAATCAACCTCGTCTCAATATGACACATGATATTACTGCTATGACTACAAATGATTCATTTTTATTAAATATGGACATTTTATTAATGTGTTATTTCATATTAATATTTAATTTATTTATTTATAGTATTAATAACCAAATATTTTTTATTATATAGGTGGAATCTTTTTCTCTGGTTGAGTTGATTTTTTTCAAAACTGATACCGTGGGAGGACGTTTTTGAGAGGGGATCATAGGCATGAAAATATGAAATATAAATGTTTTAGAAGGTTTCATGGACAATTGTACATGTAATTATATAAACATTTTGTTGGAAATGTAAATAGTAGTGTTTTTTCTAAATACCATGGGTTGACATTTTTATATTGATGATATCAATTAAATGTATATAGCATGTTTGCCTCTGGGTGTGTTCTTTAAACTGAAAATTTTCTTACGGGCGTGTTGTTATATAAAATGCACACTGCAAGAGGCTAGGCCTTTATCTATGCTAAAAAAGAATTGATAAAGGCTCCCCTTATCATATCTCTGATTAAGAATGATTCTTTAGCACTGTTTATGTCCATTTTTAATCGTGTGAATGGTTTTATGTGTATTAGTGTTTACCACTCATCCATCTTGTTTGGTTCTCCATTTAATGTTATATTTATTTATTTATATATATATATATATAGTTATATTTATTCATAAATTAATTTAGGTATATATATATATATTCATATATATATATATTAATAGTTATAGTTAGTTATAATTATAAATTTATATTTAAATCTACTTATTTATAAATATATTTATATTTTTTTATCTGTATATTTATTCATGCATTGAAATATGTTTATAAGATTATTTTTAAATACATTTATAAAATATGTTTGTGTGTGTGTGTGTTGATAAATAAATAAATACATATATACAACACACACACACACACACAGATATATATATAGTATGTTTATCTATAAGTATAATTATATATATTTATGTATATTCACATATATTATATAGTCATGTGTATGTTAATATGTTAGAATATATAGATAATATATATCAGTTTGTTAATACTTACACACACTAATATATATATATATATATCACTACTAGAAAATTAGGCTATAGCCATGGTTTGGAACCGTGGATATTAGCCCACAAACCGTGGCTATAGGTTATAGGCATGGTTCATTGAACGATGGTTGGTATTGTCATGGATATAGGGCCAAACATATAGCCACAATTTCGAACCGTGGCTATTGCCATATAGCCATGGTTTTGAACCATGACTATAGCCCTATAGCCACAGTTTCAACTCTAACTACAGACCTATAGCCATGGTTACAAACTGTGGATATAGCCCTATATCCACAGTTTCAAAAAATTGATATAGGCATATATCCATGGTTTCAAACCGTTTCTATAGGTTTGGCCCTATAGCCATGACAATACCACGTTTCAATGAACTATGGTTAAAACCCTTCCCATTTTATAAATAAAACAACCCCCTGAATAGAATCCACCCCCCCCCCCACACACATCCCTTGCACCCATTGCACCCACTTGTACTCCCATTTCCCCCAACTGGACCCCCTTAGACAGCAACCCCCACCCCCCTACTAGACCCCCTGGACAGCACCCCCCCTTCCTGGACCCCCTAGACAGTAGCCCACCCTCTGCTGGACCCCCCCTGGACTTCATCCCCACCTCTATTAGACCCCCTAGACAGATGCCCCACAATTGGACCCCCCTTGCACCACCCCTACTTGACACCCCCCTTGAACCCATATTGGACACCCACCGACTAGACACCCCCCCACACACACACATCCTTTTTAACCCTTGCATACCCCCCTTTCACCCCCTTTCACACCCGTTGCAGCCCCTGCTGGACCCCCTGGACAGAAGCCCTAGCCCCCCTGGACAACACCCCCCCCCTCTAGACACCCCCCTGTTGGACCCCCATGGATAGAAGCATCCCCCTACTTGATCCCCTAAACAGAACCCCCTGGTGGGATCCCCTTGCACCACCCATGTTGGACACCCCCCTTGCACCCCTACGGGACACCCCCCTTGCACCCCCTAGACATCAGCCACCCCCCCCCCCCCACATACACACATCCCTTCCACACCATTCATACACCCCCTTGCACACACCTTTCCCCCCTGCTAGACCCCCTGGATAACAGAACCCCTATTAGACCACCCTGGATAGCATCCCCCCCCCCCCCCCCCCCCCGCACTGGACCCCCTGGACATCAAAATCCCACTACTGGACCCCCTGTATAGCAGCAACCCCCTGCTTAACCCCCTGGACAGCAACCACCCCTGCTAGACCCCCTGGACAAAATCTCCCCCACACAATTGGACCCCCTAGACTGTACCCCCCCCCACTGGACCCCCCCTTGAAACAACCCTTCTAGACACCCCCCCTTCACCCCAGCTACCCCTCCCCCTCCTCCTCGCATCCCCCTAGACAGTAGCCCCCCCCCCCCACATCCCTTTCACCCCTTGAACACACACCCTTACACCCCCCCTTTCACCCCCTTTCTCCCCTACTAGACCCCCCTACACAACAACCCCCTATGGACAGCACCCCCAGCCCCCCTGGACAGCAGCCCCCCCCCCCCCCCCCCGCTGGACAGGCCCCCCTGCTGGACCCCCCTGGGTTAGCAGCCCCCCTGCTGGACCCCCCTTCATAGAAGCCACCATGCTAGACCCCCCTGGACAGCCCCCCCCCCCCTATTGGACCCCCTGGACAGAAGCCCCCCCCCTGTTGGACCCCTTGAACAACCCCCCTGCTAGACAACAACCCCCCTACACATCCCTTGCACATGTCCTAAGGGATCCTTAGTTAAGATTTTTGACCAAGTATGTGAGCTTCATGTTTTTTTTCCTTAGATATACCTACCAAATCATAACCTATAGAGGATTACTTACCTGGTGTTGAGAGAGTTGTTTCCCCAATTCCTTCATATTTTGTATCCATAGAATATTTATAATATTTCAAAGAAATTCTTCTTTTAGATTTTTGTGGAATTTTGAGTTATCAGGATCCTCCTATTGTTGCATCTACATCTAGTGCTCCACCTCCCTTGGCTTTAGTTGATGTTTATTTGATCTAGTATAAAATCAAATATTATCTCCATGTTGTTATAGGTTATGTTCATTCATCTCATCAGGATTAGTTGAGGCAGAATATATAGAATGGGTTTTCAAGGATTAGGTTGACCAGTTGAAAGTGAAGACAACTATACTCAAACTAGTCATGGAGGAGAAGATTTCATTATTAGTTTGGAGAGATGAGGAAATATTATTATAAACTTTTTCAATGTTATAAAGCCTTTCCTATATGTATCCAATATTCTAGTGGCTTTCAGTTAAAATTCAAAAGTGCAACAGTCAAGTGAACTCCAATGTCCGCACTGCTATAGTGTTCACAATTGCTACATTTCCTGAAAATTAGTACAGAGGCCTTCATCCCCTGTACCCTTGGAGTAGGGGAACGTTTCCCCCTTATACCCCAAACGATCTCACCATGGACCTCGTCCCGCAAAATTTGCAGGACACAAGCGTTCGGCCCAACAGGATCGGGCTACACCAATCCAACAATCTCCCTCGTTGCATTCCATGATGAGAAAGAGGTTAAGAGTGCCATTTTTCTCTAAATATTGATAGTGTAGCTGGTCTTGATGGGTTCAAAAATTAATTCATTATTTTCTACTTGGAAATAGTTTGTGATGAGCTCCTTAAACTTATGAGGGATTTCTTTAACCATGCCTCAGTTCCCTATGGAATCAACCCCAATTTTATTGCCCTGGTCCCAAAGAAGGTAAATGTTGTGGATTTAAATGATTCCAGACCTATTGATATTGGGAATACCTTTCCAAAATTCATTATCATAATTATTTCTATGAGTTTATGTCACATTTCCCATCTGTTTATCTCTTCCAATCATCCCCCCAGACAGCCCTTGGACACCACTATGGCCATCCCCCCTAGACACCCCACCTGCACCCCTGCCCCTTGCCCTACAGACCCCCCTTAACCTCCCCCCCCAGATAGTCTGTGGACACCCCCTGGATATCACCTCCTAGACACCCCACCTGTACCCTCCACCTTCCCTACAGATCCCTTGGCACTAACCCCAGACATCCCTTGGACTCCCCACCTGCACCCTTCCCTACAGACCCCCCCCCCCCAGATAGCCCTTAAACACTCCCCCCGGACAACCCCTCTTAGAGACCCCACCTGCACCCTCACCCCTTCCCTACAGACCCCCCGACACCACCCCCCGGAAAACCCTTGGACACCCCACCTGGAAAGCCCCTCCTAGAAAATTACATTTCCATCAGTACATTCATTTCATTATGAATGAATGCAAAATGAACAATTCCTTTTATCTTTTCCAAAAATAGTCTTTGTCTTTCTTAGTCTAAATAATAGACTTCCACAACTTATAACTCGGACCCTCTAGTAGGATGGTTACAAAAATAACCTTAAGAGACTTATAAATCTAAATTTGGGTAAAAATATCCTCATCCTTCAGAACCAAAACCAATTCATCCTAAGAATATTTTTAAGCAGAAATTATTGTGGGGATACCATCTTGATTCTGGGCTTCATAGGAGTGCCTTCAAGTTTGATTTATTCAAGGATTTTGATTCTTTTAGGTTGGAATTATTATGGATGCTTTGGTTCTCCTCAAATTTCTATCTAGGTTCTCATCTTAGGTTAAAAGTTGCGTCTCTACCCCGATGTTCTCAGTGAACATTAATGGCAGTTTACATTGGAATTTTTCGGGGAAAAGAGGGCTTAGAAAAGGGTATCCTCTATCAACATTCCTTTTGGTGATTTGCATGGGGTTTATTACACGCATCCCAGAATGCAGGAGGCTACGGGTAGGTGTGATGGCTGGTATGGGCTAGTGTGGCTGGTGGGGGTGGGAAGGCAGGCGGCAGGGGGATGGTAGGAGGATGGTGCTGGATGGAATAGGTGGTTGGGGGATGGTGTGTGCTGGATTGTAGGTGGCTGGGGGTTATTGGGCATGTGGCAGGGGATGATGCGGGCTGGGATGTAGGAGGTCTAGCGATGGTGAGGGATGGAACTGGTGGATGTGGCTGTTTTGTGGGTGGAAGAGGGCTGGCATGAGTGTTTTTTAGGAAGCTGGGGGTGGTGGCTTGTGCGGTGGCTAGTGTGGGTAGGATTGTAGGTGGTTGGGGGATGGTGAATTCTCAAATGGAGGTGGAAGGGGGCTGGAATGCTGGTGGAATGGGGCAGGTTGTAGGTGCTGGGGGATTGTGAGGGCTGATTTGAAGATGGTCGGGGGGTTGTTGTGGGCTGGAATGCGGGTGACAGTGGGCTAAAATGATGGTGGAAGGGGGATACTGTGAGGTAGATGTGGATGAAGCAGGGACAGATCACAACATTACTGTGGCCTGACCACGGCGTGACCACGGTGTGGCTGCGGTGTGACAGTGGTGTGACCGCGGTGTGACCTCGGTGTGACCGCGGCATGATGGCCGAGTCCCGTGACATTCACGGGGCATCATCTTTCGACCAGGAGCGAAGGGAGCTGGAGAAGGTGGGGAAACATTCCGGCCATCGCCCCGCCGGTAGAAATTTTGATTAGTTAGTCTCAACATTGATCACAAGACTCATAGAATACTACTAATGCGAACCCCTGTAGGGTTTCATCCGAGAGCATGGCCAAATAACAACATTACCGCGGCGTGACTGCGACGTGACCACGGCATGACCACTGCGTGACCGCGGCATATTGGCCGGGTCCAGTGACATCCGGATGGCAGTATCATCCGGACAGGAGCAAAGTGAGCGGGAGGAGGTAGGGAAACATTCCGGTTTTCACCCCGTTGGATGAATTTGTGATTAGTCAGTATCAAGATTGATCACAAGACACATGGAATACTATCACTGTGAACTACCGCAAGGTGTCATCCTGGAGCATGGAAAAATCACGGTGTGACTGCGGCGTGACAGCGGCAGGGCTGCGGCATGACCGCGGCGTGACGACGGCATGACCGAAACGTGTTGGCCCAGTCCAACAACATCCATTGGGCAGCATCTTCTGGCCAGGAACAAAGGGAGCGGGAGGAGGCAGGGAAACATTCCGGTCGTCACCCCGCCGACCACAATTGTTATTAGTCAGTATCAACATTGATCACAAGACTCATGGAATCTTGTCACTCTGAACCACCATAGGGTGTCATCCTGGTGCAGGGCCAAATTACGGCATTAACGCGGCGTGACCGCGGCATGGCTTCAATGTGACCACGGCGTGACCGCGGTGTGACTGTGGCATGACCGCGGCATGTTGGCCCGTTCTAACGATATCTATGTGGAAGCATCATCCAGCTAGGAGTGAAGGAGCCAGAGGAGGTGAGGAAAAATTCCGACCATCGCCCCATCGGAAAATGATAGAATAGATAAACTATTTAATATGCTATAACAAGGGATTGCCAGAGAAGGTTATAGTGAGTGGAACAATGAAACCACGTCTAAAGGGCAACAAAACGACGGAAAAGAATCATACACACTACAGAAACCATTTACAAATTCATTAAATTTGTCTAAACATGGAAATTTTATTTCTAATATACCAAGCGTGTAATGGAAAGTGTCATGGTCAAGGCATATGCCTACTCGGGAAATGTCATTTGAGTTAAATGAGTATGATAAGCCAATTTATATTAATCAAAGAAAAAAATAACTAACTAGGCACAAAAAAAACATCAACAAGAGGCTTATGAAAGACTCAATCCAAATCTGAACATGATACAAATAATTATCGCTACTCTGTTGTTTAGAAGACAACGCACCTCCATTGGAGGGTTTATATAATTAAATAATGGCATTTATTTATCACACAATTCATTTAATTATATTTAACATTTATTCTAAAACTCATTCAGCACAAATCAAATGCAATAATTTAAGCAACTAGATCAACATAACAATCACTGTGAGTTTTCACAAATCGTGCACCGCCATTGGATGGTTTTATGTATAAATACATGACTTAATTTATCAAAAGAAACAATTGTATTAATGAACACTTATTCAAGATATTCAATTCAATATTATTAAGCAGAATTATGAAAGAAGCTAAATTCAATTTAAAGCATTCTTGAATTAAAGAGGCTAGAAGAGGGATCCTAACTCAAGGGGAACCAAACCATCCACATCAGCTCTTGGAGCTTTCTAACTAAATGATTTGTCTCCCCCACTGGGTATACGCACCTTCACACACATACAAGGACACTTATCCCCTATGCACACACCCACATGGCCATGAGAAAGTGGAAGGGGATCCTTGCAAATATTATTATATGCATATACCAGTCTCCACTCACCTTTGTATGAATTTATATATATATATGTGCACACATTTCCCCATATGTGCATAATCACTGCCATGGTTTTCTATACACGTAACAGGGGAACCCACATACAGATACTTTCTTACCTATGCACACACAGGCATGTTTCCCATAACTTGGATACTCGAAACCAACAAGAAGGGATCAAAGCACTACATAAAGGATATTAGGAAAATTAAAAGACATAAAGTATGCTACATAACTTGTGAGAAACCAAATAACGTCATTAAATACTTACCTCGATAACGATAACCAAATCCATCCGAACCAACACAAAATGATCCAACGACCAACTCAAAACATAATATGGAGTCAAAAACACAGAAATCCCTAAATACATGAGGTGAGAGAACATATTAAAACAGTATGCATTATATAACATTTATAACATAATAAAATATGGTTACCCATTCAACTACACACTGCCCCTTTCCCCATACACCCCTCCACCCTGTCCCCCTCCACCCACTGTCTGCCCCTCGCCCCCTACTGCCCTGCTATGCAGAACACACCCCTTCCCCCTGTCCCCTTCCCCAAGCCCCCCTCCACCCTCACCCTACCCCTACCCCTTCTCCCTACCCCTTACCCTGCAGACCTACCCCCTGCCACCCTCCACCTTGCCCCATGCCCCCTAACCACTCCACCTAGCCCCTTGCCTACATAGCCCCCCCTGCACAGCCCCCAACCCCCCTAACCTACACCATCCATCCTAGAAAACACCACCCCCTAGCCTGCACTAGCCCCCTAACCTGCACACACCCCAGTGAGTCAAAAAAATATTTGCAGATTCCTGTGGTTTCTCAAATGGGAGGAGTAAGGATTAAAATAGAAAATATAAATGAAATAATTTCAACCAAGCTATATAAGAATAAACTACCACAAGAGGATAATTATATATAATATTACATACACAATCAAGGGATATTTTTTGTTGCTAGTTCTCTACATAGCATGCGTCCCTATCCCCAAACACTACCTATCATGATAAAGCATACACATAAGAAATATAGTTCTTGTGAAGACTTTGAGATGAATAAAACCTCATAAATATATTTTTGAAATGAGTTATACTAATAGAATGATTAGAAGAATGCCTGGGGAGGAAGCCATTTCCAAAGGAGCATCAGCGTTTGAGAAATAATATTGGAAAAATGATGTCCAATGGAAATGTACTCCAAAAGCTTGTACTAAAAATAATAGCATAGTTTTTATCAAACGAATGGACCAAAAGTATCATTGCGTTGAAATTTATTGTAATTACCTCTCAATGTCATCAAGGATTATGATTCTTAATTGTGACTTATAGGCATCCTCAAATACCTAAAAGGAATAGGTGGAAAAAATGACTAAAAGTATCCAGTTTACAAGTTGAAAATTCAATAAGAATAAACAAATGGATGGATGGGTGCACCATAGGTGAATCTATTAATTTAGTAGGCATGTTGTTGTTGAGGGGGAGAGCTGGTTTGGCACTACCAGGGGGATCTGATCTCTCTTATATAGTGAAAATCTATTTTTCTCAGGCTAGGGAGGCTGTGGAATTTATTTGTAGGAAGAATCTGAAGGAGGCTCAAGAACCACATGATGTTTTATCCTACTCAGACCCCCTACCCCCCCCCCCCCTACACAACCCCCCCCCCCTACAGACCCCCTTGCTCCCCCTACAGACCCTCCTGGACACCCCCTCCCCCTGCCAGTCCCCCCAGGTAGGGACTTTTATATTGGTTTCTTTAATGTGGAACCATGGATTCTAGATCATCCTTGTCCATTTTTATTGTTGGTATGATTTTTTTCTACTCATAATGTTTGACCAGTGTATTGATAACACTCTAGGGCATGATCATTATAAGGTAAATCAGGTGAGGGCGATATTAGTCATTTCATCAGAATAGTGGTATGAAATTTCCATTTTTTGGGAGACCATGGGTTTTAGTAGAGTTATGGGAACTTATTCTACACCTAAACCTATTATAAATGGTTAGGGAACCTAACCTATCAATTATATTTCTTGGAATTACATAAAATAATTTGAATCAAAATTTGAGTGTTTTTTTATGATTATGATGACTGATATGCCCAATGATACTCATTATATCATTTTTTAAGGATTCAAAATTCTTAACAGCTTCACCAATCCCTGAAGTTGATGCCCAATGATACTCATCCTCTATAGGCTAGTCACATGATGTATTTTATGCTCATCACCTAATGAACATGAGGCTCATCACCCAAGGAAATCCATGCTCATCGCATGAGGAAGGATGAAATTTTGATGCATTAGGAAAGGTGAATCATCATATTCATATCACATAATAAATATTATAATTTTCAATAATGCATGTTCCGACATCTCTATAATTATATGATCACATCACTAGTAAAATGGATGCCCTTGACTTCAAGAGAATTATTTCCCATGTTTTAACCAAAGATTCAGATTCCTAAAACATGGGTACTCACACTTCAATGATCCATATTCATACTCAATCAATATTCTATTCGAAATTAAAATCTTTTCATCTTTAAGGGATATAATTATTTGGGATATTGCACCTTGGTTCTCAAATATTTATCAGTATAATCCTATGAATCATTAATATAAGTATAATAAATTTATTAATAATTAATTTTAGGTTTCCTATAGAAAATATGTGCACATTATCAATGGATATATTTATATTCTTCCTTGAAAAAGATAGTGGTTATTAGAAAATCATTTTTTAAAACAATAAATAAATAATGGAATTTTTTTTAAAACAATCAGGCAATTATAAAATTAAAATTAAAGGTTTAGGAAGAGGGAACCTACCTCAACCTCAATACACGTTGATTTTGATGATGACAACCCAAATCTTCCTTTTTTTATGCATGCATGCATATACAAATTCACTTATATATAAGGACACCTAGCCCCTATGTACATATTTTGAAGGCCAAATATGCATAAGGGGGTCCTTATATATATGTTTATACATGCATATACCCCTTTACAATTACACATATATGCATTATTCATATGATTTTGATTGGTATAGAATATTCTAAAACATGTTCCTCTATTTTTGGACACATTCTAATAATATAGAAAAAGAAAATTTTTCTCTCCCTACACATGAGTCTTATCTATGTAAGGAATATCATATTCGTGGAACAAATAATCTTGGAAGGTGTAAATACCCTAATAAATATCCGTAAAATCCATTAATCCTAAAACAATAGTGTAATTTGGTTTTATAATTCCCTAAACATCGCAATTTTAGAGTATTTATCATGTTACAATTATTATAATCTTAACATTCTAATATTTTTACATTCAGACAAGAAAATATGTATAATCCATTATTCATATTAAAATTTAAATGGAAAGTTGTAACAAAGGGAAAAATGATTGAGGGAATAAAATATTCCATTCATTGAAAAAACTATGGTGGAGTATCCACATCCTATAGTCTCTCTTGACCTTATTAGGAAATGAAATGGAAATGATGTGACTATAGTGAAATTATACATACCTGATTCAATAGATCTGCTAATTTCTAACAAATGATGTTAAGGGCCTACTCGAGATTGGTTCTATGACTACCTCCATCTTTTGATAGAGTATGATTTTTTCTAAAAAATCTATTTAGATCTTATATTTTATATTTTCTGGATTCTAGACCTATGTTTTTTTATGATAGTTGTGACTTTATTCTGTCCATGTGAGCAACATATTCATGCATCTCTACAGTTTTAATACAAATAAAATCATGAAGTATCACTTCCTCTATAGTTAAGAGATTTAAATCAGTAGTTTTATCCTTTAAATATATTTTATGGTTGTTGGATAAATAAAATTGATGAGATCATATTCATGAGTGGCTAAATCCTTTGAATATATGAGAACATTATGAACAAGGATGTGCGAGTGTCGATAATAAAACACACATACACCTAGGCCAAGGAACATTGTTGAAGGTTGTCATCTTTATCAGAAATTTTATATAATGGATTATATATGAAGATAGTTTAATCCTTGAACCAAGCCCACATTCATTAAACCTAATGCTAGATGACAATATTGGGAACCCGACTCTGCTCACCTTCCACTATAGGTATATAATCTATAATTTAATTTTTCATGGACATATCTTCATTAAATTGTGTCATAATTGTAAAATAATCCCCCGTCATTGCCTCCTATTTAACTTTAGGGTTTGAATTTGATAGTTTAGAATTGATCAGATGAATACCTAACATTGTTCCACTGGGAAAAATGTAATTAGGTCTTCCAACACTAGTATTCAAACATGTAGTGTATTCACCAATCTCAAAAAAATATCATGGGGATGAAACTCCATAAAAATTATTAGAATGTTGGGATATAATTCTTTTCCCCCCAATAAATTATAAGGATAGTATGACATGAAAGGATATTTGAGAATCAAATTTTTAATACACCCATCAAACTGGTTTCCCCAATACCCCATCGGTATATTATTCAAACCATAAAATGGAATAACCTCATGAAAATTTATGTGGACCATTCTCAAGATGTAATGAAATTTCTATGTCAGAATCCCCATGCATCATCATTGACCACATTTAATAAAGGAAAAATGGGTTATATTATCTCTAAATATTGATTAATGGTAAATATGTAACCTGTTTTAAACGACCAAATTATCGTGAGAACCTATAAGGATAAAAAGGATTTAAAATGGTTACTCCATCTATAAAATAATCCAAAATCCCATCTCACAACAAGATAATGTATGAAATGTATTCTAAATTCCCTCTATCATTATAAACCATTGTACCAAAATTTGTTGAATAAGGAATAAACCCAAAATGGTAAAAATACTTTAACAAATAAATAGGACCATTGGGTCATTAATTGAAAAAGAAAAAGACCATATACAATAGTTTCGTAGTTCACACTACATCTAGTATAACTTTTAGATTCAATAAATAAAATAAGAAATAAAATAAATTTTCAAATACCATGATGATAGGGTGTGGGGGTGTCGACCTCGGCGTCCGGGGTGTTGAGGGTTGTGGGGGAGAGCCGTCGAGAAGGAAGGGAGGAGGTGGGGAGGCTGCTCGTAGCATCTTTGCTGGAGGAGGAGGATCGTGGGGAGGAGGGTTGTGGTGAGGAGGTGTCATGGTTATTGAGGGATGTTGTCGAGGTGGCATCGGGAAGGGGTTGGGAAGGAGAGAGGAGTTGGGGAGGCTGCTCGGAGCAACTTCTCTGGATGAGGAGGGTCGTGGTGGGGAGGCGTCGGGGTGGGCGTCGAGCTGTTGAGGGGTTTTGTGGAGCATGGATCAAGTGGATGGAAGAAGAAATGAATGGGTCGGGTATTCAGCCATGGATCCATGGATAATTGTGGGGGTGTAGCAATGGATTTTTTTAATCCATGTCTTTATAGGCATGGCTATTGCTCAATTTTCTAGTATATATATATATACACACACACACACACAAACACATTATATAAGTATATATGTATTCATATATTTCTGTTTGAAATAAAATGAACATTAATTTTTATTTAGATAAGGCTTATATGTTGTGAAATATATTTTATATGTAAATATGTTTAATTATTTATTTATAAAAATAAATTTTTACATGTGAATATATAAAAAAATATCTATATATATTTATATATTTGGATATAAATAAAATTACATTGTAAAAAATGATAAAAATTAATATCCAAAAAAATAATATGAATTTAATACCTATGAATAAATTCAGTCCTCGCTGAAAAATGGAAAAATGACCCCCTTAAATGAGGCTGAAAATCAATAGAATATTAAAAAAAATTGGTATCCCGACTAAAAACTTAGTTTTGGATGGATTTTTGGTCTTTTTTTCCTCAATAATTTTTATAGAGGGTTGTGTTATGTCACCAGTACGTAGAGTTAGTTGTAATCTTCCATTTGATATGTAGTAGAACTCAAATGGTCACTCAAATCAGAATTTATTTTTGTTTGATGTTTGAGTTACATTTTCAATTTATTTTAGCTGTTTTTTTAAATTTTTTATTTATTGTGTCTTTAAATTATTATTAAATGATTATTACATGATAATAATTATTAAATTATTAGTTAATAATATTTTTAAATGTATTTTATAAGCCATTTTTATAGAAAATATTATATATTAGGTGTAAATGTATATATATACTTATCTAAAAAATATTTAAAAAATATAAATTATATTTATATCAATATCAATATATTTATATATATTAATATATTATATTTTATAATAATTTTTTGTATATGGTTATTTATTTTTTCGTGAACATTAATATTAGAATAGGTTGGGAAACCCCCTCTATTAAGAAAAGAAGAAGCCCTTTTAAGATGGATTGAGATAGAACACATTGCATGACTGAATCCCCAATCACAACCTTCACCAAAAAAGACATGGAAATTATAAATGGATGTAAATCTAATTACCTCAAAATCAAATCCATTCCTCGAGTAAGGATTGACCCTCGTTATTATACCTCGCCATCGCACCTAGGATTGAGTGTTTCATTTAGTTATCTTGATGACCAGATACCTTCCTTTTCCACTAGCCCTGGAGCTTTCCTACAAACCCCCACCACTGAGTAGGAGTTCATATATTGCCATTGGCCCCTACGTTAAGTTTACATTTACTTATTTTATCTTCAAGTATGTGAAATTAATATATATTCATATTGTTTGAATACTCTATAAAACTATTCCATAAGTCATTTGTGATGTGTAGGAATCTGCCCCACCTCAATCCGATGCATGGGGTGAGCGGTATGACTCCACTACTGTAGATATGGCCATGAACTACTCTTAAAACGGGCATTTACAGTGTTAAAATGCATTATTATCACCATAACTATTAAAAGGTGTCATTTTTATCATCTGTAAAAAACTTCTAAGAAAGGACCCTTTTATTAGTGCTAAAGAATCACTGATTAAAGGGACCTTTATCGACTCTTTTTTAGCGCATATAAAAGTCATAAAAAATAATTTTTTCTATAAATTACTGCCTGGGACCTCCCCCATTTTATCTTTGCTCGATCCCCACTTGAATAGTGCTTGTCTAGCCTCACAGCCCATCAATGCCTTGGAATCCCCCAAAACATTTAACAGTAATAGGGAACTACATTTCCCACCCGTGCACACCCCTAAGTTGGGTTTCAAAACTAAGACCCCACCTCATAATCTCACTTATTTTCTACTCCCATATGTCATTTTATTTTGTATTTTATGATACATCCATATATTTATATTTATTTCTTTATATTTTTTAATCATATATTTATCGATATAGATTTATATATATATTTAAATACATATGTAAAATATGTGTGTGTGTGTGTGTGTTTATAAATATATAAATATATATATTTTTTTACATAAGTGTGTGCATATATAAATATAATTTCAAATATTTTTATTTAGTTAAATATATTATATGTTAGTATTTATATACGTACATTATAATATATAGATAAATATATATTTGTTTGTCAATGCGCACAAAATAAAATTTATATACATACATACATTATATATACAATAATTGTATATATATATATATATATATATATATTTTTTAAATAAAATGGATATTATTTTTTATTTAGATAAGGTTTATATATTTAGAAATATACTTTATGTGTAAATATGTTTACATATATATTTATAAAATTAAATTTTTATGACTGGATATATACAAAATATGTATATATTTTTATATATTGGATTATAAATAAAACTAAATTATGAAAAATGATTAAATTTCATAACATTAATATCAAAATGAATGTAATACTTGTGAATAAATTTATTCCATGCTGAAAACAGGGTAAAGACCCCCCTTAAATGAGGCTAAAAATAGATTGAATGTTAAAAAATTAGAAAACACCGACTAAAAAATCATTTTTAAATTCCATCAAAGGACTTTTTGGGTTTCAAAAGACATAATAGATGATTACACCATCATTAGTGTGTAGATATTGGCACATGATTAGATTTTATATGTTGTAGAGCTCAAACGGACACTCGAATCGAATGTTATGACCTTTTGAAATCTGAGTTTTGTTTTCAATTTATTGTAGATATTTTTTAAATTTTTATTTTATTTCTTCAAATTGTTAATAATTGATAGTTACTCAATAATAACTAGCAATTTATTAATTAATAATATTAATTTAATTATTTTATAATCCATTTTCACTAATTGTCTTATATTTAATGTGTAAATGTATATTTGGAAATAAAGAAAACATATTTTGAAAAATATATATTATTTTTAAGGATATATAAATTTTTTAAACCATACTATTTATCAGTTCTAGGAAAAAAAACACTGATAAATCCCCCCTTTATCAATTATACTAAAAATTCACTGATAAAGGGATTCCCGTTAATAGCCCTAAAATCATAGATAATGAGGTACCTTTATCAGTGCTAAAAAATATTATAAAAGGGGTTACTTTTAACACAATTTTTAGCGCTATTAAAAGAATCTTTTATCAGCAGTTTTTTAGCACTGATAAAGGTACCCCCTTTATGAACCCATTTTTTTAGAATTGTTAAATGGTTGCCCTATGTAAAGTGGTTTTTGTGGTAGTGATCCATGTGTGTCCTTTTATAAAAAAAATGTCCTTTTAAAAATATATTCTTTCATATTTTTGTTTAATTTGTTTCTTTACAGTATTATTAAAAATATTGTGTTCTTATATAAGAGAATTCGTTTTCTCAGGGTTGGGGTGGTTTTTTAGAAACTGAAACCATGATTAGGCTTTTTAGAGAGGGGGTCTCAGGTGCCAAATAATATTAAACATTGATGTTTTTAAATATCTATAGATAGTAAATGAAAATGTAAATATACAAAATATTGTTTGAAATATATATAATATTATTTTTTGTATTTTAATATAAAATTTTAGTTTAATTACATTATGAATTTTCATACAGTTTCCTTTCTATATAGGTGTATTTGGAACAATGTGTTGTTGTTCAAACAACACATTTCAACAGTAGGGCAGTTATTAGCATTAATAAAAACAAGGATAATGGGGTCCTCATTTTAATGACAATGGTCACGATAGTGTTTTTTTAGCTCCATAAAATCCCTCTTAAAAGTGTTAAATGGTATATCTGTGGTTGTGGAAATTCAATTTTTCTGTAGTGACAATGTTATCCTTTTACAGGCATAAAATGTAAAGGATTTGAAAACATTGTGGTTATAAAACTAATAAGAAATCATTACATCACTAGAAGAGGGAGTAAGTAAATTCAGGATATAATGGGATTACAACCATATATCACCATGTATTTCATGCAGGAGTGATGACCAGTTTTTTTAAAAACAAATAACTATTTTTAAAATTATGAAAATTAAAAACAAAATTCATATTTTCCATTAATTATTGAAAGAGTAAAAAACAAGTACAAAACTATTTTTCATAATTATATATTCATCCAAAATTGTCTTTCATTTTAAAAAACATCAGTTTTATTAAAAAAAATATAAATACTCATTTTTCAGTATGAAATTCAATTAAAAAATTTAAAATAAATTAGATAATCACTTAAAATATAAAAAAAAATATTTCCTAAAAATAAAATAATAAACTAAATTTCATGTCATGAAAAATTAATAAAAACTCCCTTTTACATATGAAGTAATAAAAATATATATATATATATCAATTTAAAAATTATTTTAACAAAAAAATATTTATCCCCTATAAAATTTAAAAAATATCCAAATTTTCAACTTAAAAAATTAATTAAAATAAATTATTTTAATTTAAAAATAAAAAATTAAATATCCCTTTTGTTTATGATGAATTTTTAAATTAAAAATGTTTTTTTATTTTATATTAAGATAAATTAAAATTTAACCTTTCTCTAAATGATCAAATTTTAAATTTAAAATATCAAAAAATCCTCGTTTTCCATTCAACAAAAATGAAAAAATTTAATTAGAAAACATAATGTTAAAAGTAAAAATTCTACATTTTTCCTTTAAAATTACTATAGAAGAAAGGTTATATATTTAGTTTTTAACAAAGGTTATTTTTTTAAAAAGAATTTTTAATTAAGGTAGATTTATTTTTTAAATTGTCATTGATTGATTTTATTTTATAGGAATTTTATTTTTTAACATAAAATAAAAAAAATAAGATTTATTTACTTAAAGGGGGATATTATATTTTCAATAAAAAATGTTTTTTATATGATTTTTCAACGGAATTATTTTTTATTTTATTTTAATAACTTAGTAATGAACTCTATTTTCATTCACATTTATTTCTTTTTAAAAAATGAGTTATCATTTAATTTTTTAACAGAAAAAATTGGAGTTGTTTTTTTTATATGGGATAAGTCAGCATATTTTTACTAAACCAGGTCCTGGCATGTGTGAACGAAGTTCACAGACACCAGAATGCTAGTCAAAAAATAATAAATAAGTTATTCCATAAATATTTTAACATTATAAAAAAAATAGTTTTATTACTGATAGAAATATAAATTAATTTTGATGGATATGATATGTCATATATAATATGAAATCAATATTATGTTTTTGGAAGAATTATAAAATTTTAATAGGAAATTTTTGTATCCAAAATGATGTTAAAAATAAAAAACTCACAAAGTAATTAAATACATAAATTATTTTAAATTACATGATTAATGAAAAAATAATAAATGATGTCAACATTGATGTTTAGGAGGTTTCTTTATGTCACATCCACGCATATGAATACATATCTACACCATAGGTCATGGTGTGTGTGAAATCTACTTGCACAACTACATGTCTGTGTAATTGTTATTGGGACTTCTTAACCCCAATCCAGGAGGCAAGGGTTTCCCTCATACACATATTTAAAAAACTAGATACCATCATAATTGATGCATGATAACCAAATAATCTCCCCTCACAACCACAATGGCGATGAACAGAGAATATTTTTTGGTGATCAGGAAATTCAAAGTGCTCAAATGCAATTCTGCAATAATAACTAATAAAAAACATAGTTTTCCTTAAATTCCCTATCATCGATAAAAAATTGTTGATAATTGAGTCTCTATTAAAAGGGGGACCTTTTATTATCTCTCAGAAAAGAAATGATGAATTTTAATTTTATCAGCACTAAAAAAGTGTTGATAACCGAAAAAAATATTACTTTTTTTGTAAATTATAGGGTATAGACCACTTTTTAACAGCGCTCTTTCAACGATTCTAGGAAGCCCCACCCGCGCGCACCACCTCCACCTATTTAACAGTGCTATGTGCATATCCCCCACCCATTACCATCGTTAGTCACCCCCTTCACCCACTTGTGCACCCCTTCCTCCGCTTCGATTTGAACCTAAGACCTATCTCTTGAGCGTATGCACCATTACAACTCACACATCTTGTTTGGTTCTCCCATTAATGATATATCTATTTATATATATATATAAATATATATAGATTTTTAGTTAAATTCATTCATATATATATATATATTTATTTAAAAGGTTGGGGCCGAAGCCTCATTTTATTGTTAAAGAAATGAAATGTACTCTTTTAACTGGTTAGAGAGAGTCTCATTACATTGCCCAAAGTCTTAGTGGGCATGTAGCCCATTAAATATCCTGTAGGCCCAAAATTTTGGCCTAAGGACCATTTTGAGAATATAGCCCGGCTGCTATAGTGCCCTGCCTATGCTATATTACCCGCTGATAAACAGTATCACCACCACTACAGTACCGGCCGATAAACAGTGCTGCTATAGTACCTATAGCCCCATGGGATGTGAACCCCAATTATTCATGTAGAATTACGGGGTGATTACCACTAATCCAAATACCAACTACGTGTATATATATATATAGTTAGTTATATTTATAAATTTATATATATATATATATGGTTGTATTTTTTTATCAGCATATTTATCTATATATTAATATATATTTATAGGATTATTTTTAAATTCATTTATAAAATATGTATTTGTGTGTGTGTATAAAAAATAAATAAATAAATACATATATACAACAGACAGACAGACAGACACACACACACACACACATATTAGTTTGTTAATACACGCACACACACACACTAATATATATATATATATACACACTTACACATTATATATGTATATAAATATTCATATATTTGTGTTTTAAATAAAATGGATATTAGTTTTTATTTAGATAAGACTTATATATTGAGAAATATATTTTATATGTAAATATGTTTAATTATTTATTTATAAAATTAACTTTTTTGTAATTCCATTGAAAATAATCTAGAATAAAATGATGTGCAATGACAGATAGTTCATTTATGATGGCTAAATAGTTTCATCATAAATTGCATCACCCTGATGTTATTTTCCAAACCCCTTCATGATTTAAATTATTTAGGTCATGATTTTCCAAGATGGTTTGTTGTGATGAATTCTTATCTCAATTAAATCTTTGTGGTGAGAATCCGTTGTAAAAAACCTATTGCAAAGCAATTATTTTTAGTGGTATATATATATTATAATAGAGTGATGTGAACTATATAAAAAAATATAGCAAAATAATATTTTAATTTATATATATATGTATCATATAATATAATTTATAATCATATGTTTGTGTTTATATATATATATATGTGTGGGTGTGCTATTATATATTATAAAATATATAAATAATATATCGAAATATTTGTACATATAAACTATATAATTTATAATTGAAATTCATATTAAATTATTTATTATTATTAACATTATTTTTATTATATATACAATAAAATTTTTTCAAAATGATATTAATCAATAAAAATATTTAACAATTCGTTTTTCTATGATTTTCAATGAAAATCCTAGCACCAATCAGCTAGCTGAAGTCCTGCTGCCCCACCCACTAACTCTGTCTCCACCATGATATTGCCGGCTCGACCGTGATGACGAAGTTCAGTCGCAAAGCTTCCCCGCCTCAACCACACTCCGCCCCGCCATGGCTGCTCGACGCGACCACGCTCCGCCCTGCCCTGACAACCCCACACGCCACGACCGCGCGCCACCCAACAAGTCATTACATCCATATCCCACGTCAACCACCTTCCGCCTCCACAATGTCCTCCCGAAGCGACCGCACCATGCTCCGCCCTGCACGCCTACACATCCACATCCCGCCTCAACTGTGTTCTGCCTCTGCCAGGTGCTCCTGGATTGGTGCACCTTTTGGATGATCCCCACACTTGGGTACCCCAGCGGAGGAGTGATTTCCGATGCAAGAGTTGTGGTGCATTCGATTTCTCCTACCTTGGGTACCCCTAGGGCCTGTTCCCAGTCGAATGGGACTGTTGGACAAAGCCAAGCATAATAATAATCCACATCTGTCAGCACCCCAGGGTTCTCCGTTGTCATGGTTGGGGTAGGTTTTGGATCTACATGCATGGGTACCCCGAGGCAGAGTTCCCCATTGAATGGGATGGTTGGACGGGGTCCCTCGTAATCGGTTGGACGGGGTCCCTCATAGTCCTCCTCAATTCTCGGTCTCGATAAGATCGGTGCATTGGTGACAATTGAAGACCTCATCGTCAGATTCATCATGGGTCGTGGGACTCCAACTGACTGCTCATGATTTTTGACCTTTTCTAAGGATGTTCTGCCAAAACACGACTTCCACCAGGTTCCAATCCATCTTTGTAACATCTTCATCTTCATCATCACGCGGTGAGGGGTTTCAGAGAAGAGGGTAATCTGAGTGGGAGGGTTGCAGTTTTAAAACACACCCTCCACCCTTATATAGTACCATCATCCGTTATTTTTGCAATTCCCAAATCTTTTTTTTATAACACCAATTAATATGAAGAATTACCAAACCATATTTAATGAATGTTAATTAATTTAATAAACGAATATTAAAAAGATAGTAAAACTACCCAATTTATTTATCTATTTTGAGTATTTTTCATATTAAATTTATAAATGAAATGTAAATTCTAATATAATTAAATTAATTATTATTGACTGAATAATGATTTTTTTTGAAATCTTTATAAAATAGTTAAATTTATTTGCTTTCTATGATATCAATTGATTTTTGATTTATAAATAAAATTTAAAATTAAAAATAATAGATGTCTCTTTAATTAAGCCGGTTTGGGTAGTTAAAAGTGTGTTTCAAAAAATTATAGAATATGTTTGAAAATAGTGTTTTAAACAATAAATGGGATGTAAATGGATTTGAGTTTGAAAAAATAATACGAGTTAGGATTCGAATATCCCAAATTTCATGCACACTTGATAGGTTGACATCCCTAATGTTGGGTGATTTTTAATGATAATTTAAACCTAATTATAAAAGTTTCATATTTTAATAAATTTGACGAATTTTAATTTAATAATGTAGAATTGATTTTGAGAATATTTGACTCACATCTAATATTTAATTTTGGTCTTATTTCAATAATCAAACATTGACTCATATAAACATTTATAAAACATTTAGTATATATATATAAATATATATTTTCATTCTTTTGATTTTTTATCTAACCATTCATAAATGAAAATATATTTTTGTAGATATTACCCCCATGGGGTGGGCAAAGAGGTGGTCAACGGAACTAATATTTGGAAATCGAATAAAAAAGAACAAAATGGTTATACTAAAATTAGTATTGGTTAGTAAAAATTTTATTTGGTTAACTGATTTTTTGGTCATGATTATTAATTCTAATAAGCAAAAACTGATAAAATAACAGAATTTATAATTTTTTATTTCATTACTAATTTAATATTTTACAAAACTTATAACACATATTATAACAAAAAAATACATTTTTTTATAAATTTAAATATGTTTTAAAATAATTTGTTTGTTTATAAAATTTAAGGATTCATATATAATTTTTATTTCTTGTTCGACACAGTTAGGGTAGAATTTTTTTTAATTTAAGGTTTTTTAGTAGGCTTTCTCCGTCGATCAACCTTTGTACAAAGGATTGTCCACCCGATAAAAATAATGATTATCTTGGTATCAGTTCGTAAAAAAATTAAAAAAATAAAATTTAACGATATATAATTCACATATGATAATTTATATGGTTAATTACTATATATATTAAGGATATTATAACTCATACTACTAATTTTATAATTATTTATTATATTGAAAATTTTTAATTATTTATTAATTAAAATTTTAAATATTTATTAATAATTTTAATATAAATTATTAATTACAATGTTAATTAACTATCTTTGTAAATCATGTTAACAATTACTGAATATATTAACAATATCATCAGTTATTCATTTTCATAATTATTTATCTAATTGTTAATAATTATATCATTAAACTAAAATTTTCCTATTATATTGAAAACAAAAGCTTTGAGTCATATCAATCACATAATATGTCCAATTGATATGTAGTTAATTCCTACACATCATAAATGAGTTATATATCCACTACTAGAAAATCATCATTTTGCGGTGGTTATTTTTTGATTTGGTGGAAGTTTAAACCACCGCTAAAGTTGATGTCAGTATCCAACATGCAGCGGACCCTCCCATTCACTACCACAGATCGAAGAAAGGGATACGTTAGGTTTTATCAGCGCTAAGAAGAATGAACTAATAAGGGGGGTCTTTATCACCACAATATAAAAGTGCGGATAATTATTCCCTTTATAAGTGCTAAAGAAATGGTGATAAAGGTGTACCTTTTATCAGCACTATCTTAATCACTGATAATGGGGGCCTATTTGTTTAAAAAAAAACAATCCTCAAAATCTAGATACAAACCAATGTCAATGTACATAATTCTGGAGGAAAATATTAAATCAATTATGTAGACCGCCAATGATTTCCAAAAGTAGCCAATAGATGAACTACTTGATTACCCCCTCTCCATGAAAAGGGAAAACAACAAGAAGAGAACAAAGGAACCAAATATCTGATGATGTCCATAATGGAACCATAGGCTTGGAGTCCACCTTTATCCTCCTTTAGTGCGTTGATAATAAATTTTCATTCATATTCAACCATAACAACCTACAAAACAAGTGACAAGATGGGTTGCATACACTTCCAAATTACCATGGCCTCTTCCACATGAGGAGACTAACCAGCAATGTCTATGGAATGATGAGCTGCAATAAGAGAGACAACGCGATCTTGAAGGAATGTATAAAGGCCAAAAAATCATTCCTAGGGGTCTCTAAATCATTATTAAGTTTGAGAACACCCAAAGGAGGGGGGGAGAGCTATCTGACAGGAAGGGAATGAACAGGTGAAGGTGGACGAGCCTCTTAAATATCCAACCATTGCGAGCCCCAGTTTTTAATCTTTGAAGGCCAAACCCTATCGTCTTTAACAATGATCTTGAAAATGAAAGCGTTTTGGTGAAACCATATAATCCAAACACAATTCTATTATTAGCGCTGATAAATTTTTTTAATAAAAAATATTATTAAATTATAAAAAATAATTATATTTATATTAACAATTAATATTTATTTTTATCAATTAAATAAAAAACACATGTTGATAATTAATATATATTTTTTAATAATTGAAATATTTATATAATGTTTTAAAAAAGTATTTATAAGCTATAATTAAATAAATATATATTTAAATAATTATTAGATTATAATTAATTTTTAAATAATAAATATATTTATTATTTTAATTATATTTATAAATATATATGAATACTTTTTAAATATATATATTTATAATTATAATGATAATGAAATAAATATATATTAAAATAAATATATGATTCCAATGAATTTGTTCAATAAATATTTTGATGCGTGAGTATAATTGACATATAAATATGTTATGAATTCCGCATGATTGTTCATTTATACATTACAAATGTTAAAACTCACACGAATAGTGTTTTGACATCAGTTAGTGGATAACTGATGTTAAAACCATGTATGTGAGAGTTTTAATGTCGGTTACGCAATAATAAATGACAAAATGTGGGTTTCTACATTAGTTATCAAATAATTGTTCATCCCCCTCTTGTCAGATGGCTTCATCCCCCTCAGGGTATTTTAAATATTAATACTGATGCAGAGATTCCTAGTGATGGCTCTATTGACCTTATGGTAGTTCTCTAGGACCATATAGTCTCCATCATTGCGACTCGTCATTTCTCAAAAATTTCTTGTTGGTCTCCTCTCGTAGGAGTGGGAATGACTATCTAGAAAGGTATGTAATTCATTTCATCTCTCGGCTGGAAGGATTTTATGGTCGAATGTGATTGTCATGTTATTATCGACGTGATGGAGGAGGATGATGGTGGCCACCAATACTTTGGGTCTATTATCAATATCATCATATCATTGGTTCAGTTATTCTATTCTTGTTGTTCTTCCTTTTTTGGGAGAGGACAATCATACAACACATTTTATAACTACATTTGGGAGTTATTGAGGGTCACATTATGGTGCAGTTGATTCATATACATCCCAACTAAATCATGGATCATTTTCCCACAATATCAATATAATCCAAATTCGCTTTCACATTTTTTAGTAGGTCAATTGTCCATTTTCCTAAAATTAATGTATATTTTAAATAAAAATGTCGCACTTCTAGTCATACAGGTCACACTATGCCTCATATTGAGGTGAAAAAGATTCCTTGGAATCCCAAATGACTCATGTATTGTTACCCAAATGTATCAAAACAATCCGAATGTGTTTGCCCATTTTTTAGTATGTCACTTGTTCCTTTTTACTAAAATTAACGTCACTTTTAAATAAAAATATGGACTTAGAATCATACAGGGCACATCGTGCATCAGATTGAGGTAAGACTAATTTCTAAACATCCAAAATTACTTATGTATAGTTGTAATAATGTATTAAAACAATCCAAATATTTTTTTCTTGTTTTTTAGTATCTCACTTGTCTATTTTAGAAAAAAATCATTATAAACTAGAAACACACACATTAACTAATACCAGTCACATAGAATATCTGGTTTACATGAGAACAATTCCTACATATAAAAATGATTTATGAATTGATTTATTAAATTATTAAGACAATATGAGTGCGTTTTATCGGTTTTTAGTGAATGATGTATTTTGTAGTAAAATGTCGATTTTAAACTGATAACAGACACTTTGAGTTATACTGGTCACATTGTTTTTTGCATTTGTGGTTTATTTGATTCATAGATATATTAAATGACATATAGATCATTATAATAAAGCATAAACACAATTTTATTTCCTTTTCTTGTGTTGAGTTTTGAGTTGTATATTGTACTAAAAGTATGATCAATTTTAAATATAAAGACATAATTGGTGTCATACTGATCATGTCGTGTGTCAGATTGAGGTGTTGTTGATTCCTACATATCCCAATGTAATAAAAGAATCCTAGATTCCTAGAAATCCTCCATTATAAAAAAAATTATTATGTGATTAATACTAAAAATAAATAAATTAAACATAAATATGAAACAATCCATTACTTCTATAGCAGTCACATATTCATTCCATTGGTGTACATTCTATGACCACGTATGATTCGCATTTTATTCAATGAAAATTTATATCGTTTTATAAAAATTATTTTTTTGAAAGTCATAATAGTACTAGAAAAATACAAATACACATAGGATTAATAAATATTTTAAATAAAGCAGTAATTAAAATTGAAAATACCTATTAGGGGATGTGTGTTTTTTTGATGGAATATGATCTCTCTCATAAATTTACCAACATAATAACCATAATAATTTCCATTTGATTAGTTTAGACACTATAGAATCATTATAGAAAATAAGTAATTTTTTTTTGAATAGTTAAATATTATTATATATTCCTTGATACTTATCCAATTATAGAACTTTTTTAGGTCCTTATGTGCAATTCTTGTCCCAATTCCATGATTTAGACGATATTTACAAACCACCCTATAATAAAAAAATCCTAATTAAAAAATAATATAATTATATAACTTGAAGCTTAGTTCTAAAATGTTGGGTGTGGTTTATTACATATTAAAAAAATTTATCATGTGTGGTCGGTTTGTTGGTAATCTATATAGTGAATCCAAGAATTAAATATTTAGTGTATCCCAATTGATCGTAATGAGAATACATGGTTTCTTAAAAACAAAAAAAGGAATAAGTAATGATGGAAGTGAAATATATATTACATATGATTACATTTCAGTGTTTTATCCTTAAATAATTTGTATTAATAAAATTATTTCATCCCCATGTTTTAATTCAAACGATTTTCCAAAGTTTGCCACTCTTTCATCTATTTTTTGGATTTTATTTTTGTTTTGTCTATAGAGGTGACTTGAGGACTAAAGAGTCCAATTTTTTTATAGGAAAATCCATTGAATTTGTTTTGGTATATATGACTTCAAAAAATATGAAATGTATTTAGTCATAATTACCATGGTATATCATCTTTTGGAAAATTAAATCACGAAAAATGTACCTCATGTATACATTTACAACTGAGACACCTAGCCATTCATAGTTGAAGATTTCATCTACATTATTAGAAGAAATGTATTAAATAACATCCTATCCACACATGTTTTCATCAAAATCAACTATGTGACTACTACCACTTTGTAACATTTCATCCACATAAACCATTAATGTTAGTAAATGTGGATATTCAATGTGCAGGTTAAATGTGCTTTTGGAAGAACTTTTCAATCAGTTGGTTGATCCTTTAGATGGTTTAAGTCAACCATTCATTTTACCCCATCCCTTTGTCTATTTTTAATAGAAATCATTGGTATCGAACTTTTATCAATAATTAATAAAGTTTTATCATCAAAAATAAATAGGAAATGAATATATCCTTGAAGAAATATTTCTTTTACAAGATTTAATGGCCATGAGACGAATGTTACAATAGTTGGTCAACCTTATGAATATCTTCTTCATCAATTGGAATAGGTAGACCAGGACTCAGATCATGGGCTTTGCTAATAGACACTCTCACAAGACCTATTGGATGTGTTCTATTATTTAGCACATCATTTTGGATATTGAACATTGTATCCCTCAATACAATGTGATGGGTGGGTATTGATAGATATAAAGCACAATCATTATCATCCTGTATAATATCAGTACTAGAAAGGTATTAGTGTCTATCTGATTCACATTTTATAAAAACAGTAATTAGAACATTGATTACCTTGTCCAAGACATCTTTTAGAGGTGAATGGCTCACCTAAAATCTAGTGGGTGTGGGGAGGGATATTCCGGAAATTGTTGTTCATGAGTTCTTTTTTCTCTTTTCTTATCACTATATAAGTTTATAGTAACTCTATCTGCTATTGAAATTTTTTTAAAGTGTATATAGTCTTTATTTCATCTATTTAATTTCATTATCTTTATCTTCCTCTTGTTTTTTTATAAAAACATGTTTTCGGTTGTCACCCCAAAACCCACACCTCTAATGTGACCATAATGTTATGTCCGCTTCAAGGCCACTGATAGTGTGATGACCCATAATATTAGGGTCCTTTCCTTTTCCAAAAATCCAGATCCTAAAGGGGTAGCATCTTAGCATGAGGCCGAACGGAGTGACCGAGCGGCGCGACTGATCAGCGAGACCGATCAGCACGACCGGTCGGCGAGACCGATCGGTGCGACGGGTCGGCGAGACCGATCGGCGCGACCGGTCGGCGAGACCGAGTGGCGCGAATGATCGGAGAGACCGACCGACGTGACCAATCGGTGTCACGCAGCCTTATCGGGGTTTTTCCAGTGATGCCTCCCTTTTGCGCAAATTGGGTTTTAAACCCTATTTTTACCCCTTTAATCTTGTTTTAAATCCTAGTATTTCCCATATATGTCATTTAATTAAATATTTAATGAATTAACCTGGTGTGTGCATCAGTTTAAACCAACTGACCATTTAATGACGTGTGGGGTGTCTCAACTGCGTAGTCAACCCATGACCCCATGCCTTACGTGGTTTTGGGTTCTTTTTATCCATATCTTAACGTCCCGGGGCATGCTGTATCCCACCCTTTATAACCTAAGGGTTCTCCCTAGGATTATTTTCTTGATCACCCTGTGCTAGGATTACTCTTCATTTAGATGAGCCACATTTCATTTAGACGAGTTTCATCACTATCTGTGGAGTTCCACACCCAGGATTAGCGTTCATCGTTAATCAACAAGTATAGAATTTCACCTTCGTCTCTCCTTTGTGTGTACCTTGAGGGGTGGGCATGCTTTTGTTTTTGTATAATTGGATGAACAAAACCTAAATAATTATAATGAACGGATTCTATAACGAAGTAAGGGGGGGATGTGATTGATGCTGCTGCTTTGTTTTATAATCTTATATTCTGAATTGTGCGGGCTTACGCCTACTGCAAATCATGGCCGTTGGTGGACTTTCTCTGTGCACTATTTAATCTATTACCTCTGGTGATGTTTAAACTAATTGTATTGTGGTTGTGAACCCTTGCTGTGTAAATGAATTTGGTTAATTACGTACATCTGGCTATTTAAATTGGATGCACCAAGATCAACCCTTTTCTGTTATAACCCCGGTTAATGTACAATGGAATTGAAATCATGGAGGGTGTTAAATATTTTAAATCTGAGAATACTGGCATGAGCCTTCCTTGTGTTGGTGGTGGGGGTTTTGTTTTTTTCATTCGTGGGACAATTGTTGGGTTATGTGGGTCGAGATGGGATCCCATGTTGTTACGGATTTGGTGGTTATGAATTTAAGGTCGGGTGGTTACCTTGTTTATATCAAGACATGGGGGTGGGGGGATCATCTATTGTTGAGAAACCATTTGGCTTTGGGATATTGGACATGGGGATGTATCTTGGGGTTTTATTTGTTGTTGTGACTTTATAAGAGAACCGGGTGAGGATGTTGTAATTGATGCTTGAAGGTTTTCATTCCATTGAATAGTGCTTATGATTACAAGTTGCCAAAGTAGGTGAAGAAACATAAATAAGAATCATTACTAATCATGAAAACAAAGATGGGACAGATGGGTTTTTTGTTTGGTGTATGTTGTGACCTCTTCATGGTACTGATTTGTTCATTAGAGTGACTGAAGAAAAACCTATACTTGGGAGAGTTCTTTTTACCTATATATATACTTGTAGTTTTTGTGTTTCTTATTCTCACCCCACCCAATTTTATCACTTAGTTCCGAACACCCCCATTTCATGGGGGAGGGTGTTTTTCCCAAAACTTCTATTAGTGGCTGTTTATTAGCTCATTTATTCTCCCTTTCCCGAATAGCACAAGTATCTTCAGGTCGGATGTGATGGCATGAAGTCCATTATTAGCCCAAAACTCTTCGGGCAGGTAAGTGTGGTGGTTGGCCCAGGTGTGTGTGGCTAGGTGGTTTTCACATGTGTCTTCGAGATTAGTCCCAGGTGTCTTCATGAATGGCAGTGGATCATCTAACCCAGGTGTCTTCGGGTGTGGTGGTTGTTGATCTGGACTAGGTGTTTGCAGGACTGGTTACGTGTGACAATTGTGGCCCAGCTGTGTGTTGGCGGGGTTTGGCAATGGGACTGTGGTGAGGTTGTGGCCCAGGTGTGTGCGGGCGGGGTATGGCAGTGGGACTGCGGTGAGAATGGTGCGATTGGTTCGATGCATAGGATATCTTCAAGTTGACCCTTTATCAGCACTTTTAAAAAATGTGCTGATAAAGACCCCCCTTTATCAGCACTACTAAAAGTAGCGCTGATAAAGGGGTAACCTTTTACATCGCTAAAAAAAGAGTTGATAAAGGGGGTACCATTCTCATCGCTTAAAAAAGCTCTGATAAAGGGGTACTTTTATCACTGCTTTTTTGTGCTGATAAAAGTACCCTTTATCAATGGTTTTTTAGCACTGATAACTGTACCCCCTTTATAAGCGTTTTTTCGTTAGCACTGATAAAGTGTGGCGCTGGCTTTGCCCAGTTTTGTGGTAGTGTATTAAGCGATGGAACAACATGGTGCCACAAAACTACAATAGATGGCTTTCATAACCTCGTTATGATTCCAATATAACTACTAAAAATAACCTTATTGGGGTTAACATGTTGGCCCCGTTCATTCCATCCGACCTCATATTGGACGCCTTTGATTTTTTCCTTCATGATTTTTTCTAACACCATCAAACTATGGAGCACCTAATTTATTTTCATCATTGGACCTTCATCACCTATCATTTCCTTGGATTCAACGTCGTCAATATGTTTTTTCTCTAGAGCAGTATCATCTGCATGTGAATATGGTTGTTGAACTTCAACATCAGGGGAAAAAACAGAGTGAAAAACCTATTATTCGGATTACCAACACATGAATAAGGTCATTGTTCCTCTACAATGAATGAAAAAATAGGTTGAAAGACCTATTGTTCCTTTGGATTGGGAGAACCATCATGTACATAATTCATTATCTGCATAAGTGGTTTATATTTTAATTTTGATTACATCAATATGAAAATGATCATATAATAACATGAGGTAACACAATGTATATTTAAAAAAAAACCTATTTATTGAACTCTCATTTTTTAATGGCTGAATGTATTGGACCCCTCTATCGACTATTTAAGTCCCTTAATTTTGGTCTCCTATGACAAAAAACACCATCTACATTAGGACTACAATAAATTGATTGGGATGTCCTAATGAAAGTGCCACCCACCGTTGAATTTTCATCTGACCCTTCAGTGTCTTTGGTCGATAACATAACAATTGATCACATTCAGTCTGTAGTATCTAGAACATAAAATACTTGTACTGCCTATGATTCCATTATAAATGGTTCGACTTTTCACCCTTCCTTACTAAAATAAAAACTCACTAATCCAAATTAATATATTTTAACATCATTCATGATATCAACCAAATAGAATAGAAAAATTTGAACATAGAATGTTGTATATTCCAAATCACATATTTTTTTGACGATTCCAATGTATGAAATATTCACATCAATTGGATTTATGTCCTTAGTACCAGAAATAATCATCGCTTCATCCACAAGTGTAACTCCACTATTTTTCACAGTATTTTTTTCATCATGTCTATTTGTATAGAATGTATAACCCTTAATTAACTAACCATTGTAATATAATATATAAACACTTGGTCCTCTGGATAACCATACAAGTTTTTCTAATATTGAATTAGGATTTTCATTAGAATCGTTAAAAATATAGTCCCTAAACAATTCTATAAACTGTTGATTATGTGTATTTGATATCCATATTTTATCTATTGATGGATTCAAATGCCTAAGAATTTTTTCTGGGTTTCAACATATGGGGAGTCCTCCAAAACATTATTCCAAACGCAATGGTGTTCCTTCTCATAATCTGCAATATTGATTGTGACTACATCTCTTCAAAAAATTCCTCTCCCACTAGCCACCTAGTGTGATAAGATTTTGGTAGACCAATGATTTCCACACATCACATGAATTTGGTACATAATTATATGGATTCCTCAACAATATATCGATCTTCAGTACAAAACTCTAGTCAACATTGATATTTTATATACCCATTTAAAATATTTATATACCACTCAATGGGGTATATCCATCTATATTGTATATGACCATATAGTTTAATCTCCCCCACTAACTGAACCATAAAATGAACCATTATATAAATGAATTCTAGTAGGAAGAACAATTCTAAATCACATAATATGATAATAATTTATCTTTACATGGTTTTCAATTTCACCAGATCTATAACTTTTCTGCATATAGCTTTGAAGAAGAAATAATGCTTAGTTAATTTATAAAGGACATTCTGGGAAAAAATTCAATGTAAATCAATAGAAATTAAATCTCCTAGTAAAACATGATAGTCATGTGATTTTAGAACCTTTAATATTAAATCGTTTATTGACACGATATTCGTGTTATACAATTAATACACCTCTAGAAACATTATTTCATTCAAGAAGTGGAAAATTTTATACCGCTCCTGCATAGAGAGATTTTATGTAGCAAGGTGAAGAAAAGTTCATTTTTCACCCTTCACTAGCACCAAATCTTCTCATATTCCCATGTGAACCATGTCCAACCTATCCTTAATTCCAACCTTTTTTTCAGGGTGAATTTAGCAGCGTACCTATGAAACTATCACATACATTTTTTCAGCATGCATAACATCAATAAAATATCTATCATATAGAAAATTCAATTATGATAATTAAACAAAATAAACACCATTTCCAAATGATTTTATTAAAAAATTTCAATTTATTTTTACCAAAAGCAGTGTCCACATCTTTTACATTCTTAAACAGTTGATCACATATTTTTGTAAATAGTGTTTTATGTTCTTATGAACATCCATCAAATGATGTTGACCAAGATAGGGACATATCCCATCAGAGGATAAATATACTATTTCTTAGAAACACAGTCTTTGATGAATGTTTCAACCTTATTGACTTTGTACAATTTTTTAAAATGAGACACCCTTTAGTTCCTTTAATGATATATCATGAAAAATTTCCATAGGAATGAATGACATTAATCATCTCAAACAACATAGCACTGAATGTGAAATCTTTATTTTTGTAAGAATCATAAATCGCAATGCCTAAATCAACTTCAGCACAATACAACACACGATGTGGCCAGTATAACTCAAACTATCCATTTTTATTTTAAAATGACATCCATTTAAGTAAAAACAACATGTCACATACATAGAATTGACAAAACATATTTGTATTATTTTTATATTTTTGGAAAACAATATGTCAGTCATTTTTGATGTGTAAGATTCAACTGCACCTCAATATGATGCATGGTGTGACCGGTATGACTCAATGTGTGTCTTTCTATTTTAAAATGACATTAATTTATGTAAAAGGAAAGTGAAATATTTAAAACTGATAAAATACATTCAAATTTTATTATACTTTAGTAAAATGATCCATGAGTCATTAATGACATGTAAGGCTTATCCTTACCTCAATTTGATGTGTGTTGTGGCTGGTATAACTCAAAGTGTCTCTTTTTATATAAAATTGACATGAATTTAAGTAAAAACAATAAGTGAAATATTGAAAACCAAGAAAAAAAATTGGATTGTTTTGATATTTTTGGAAAAAATTATCTTAATTATTTCTAACATGTAGGAATCAGATGCACCTCAATATGACACACGGTGTGGATGGTATCACTCAATGTGCGTATTTTTATTTAAATTTCACAATAATTTAATTACAAACAACAAGTTAGATATTAAAAACCATGAAAACGAATTCATATTGTTTTTATATTTTTGGAAAAGGATTTATTTGTGATTTTTGATGTGTAAGGATCAGCCACACCTGAATACGATACATGGTGTGGCCGGTATAACTCAAGGTGTCTATTTTTATTTAAAAATGACATTAATTTAAGTAAAAAGAACATGTGAAATAATAAAAACTGAGAAAATGAATTCATATTGTCTTTATACGTTAGTAAAATGATCCATGAGTCATTTTTGATGTGTAGGAGTCAACCATACCTAAATTTGATGCATGATGTGACTGGTATGACTAAAAGTGATTGTTATTAGTTTCAAATTAAGATTTTAGTTCGAAATGTGTCACTCACTAAAAACCAAGAAAACTAGCTCTAATTGTCATGATAATTCAATACAGTGATTCATAAGACATTTGTGACATGTATGAAGCAGTCTCACATCAAAAAGATTCATGATACAATCAGTATGAATCAAAATATGTGTTTCTAGTTTGGAATGATATTTTAGTAAAAAACACAATGTACATACTGAAAATTGAGAAAATATATTCGGATTTTTTTTGATACTTTAGGAAAAAAATCGTCAATAATTTGTGACAAGTAGGAATTATTTGTACATCAATATGATGGATGGTGTTTCCAGTTAACTCCAAATTATTCATTATTTAAATTTGACATTAATTTTAATAAAATAAAATGTGACATACTCAAAATAAAAAAACGCATTCGAATTGTTTTTATATTTTAGGTCAATGATCCATAACTCATTTGTAACATGTAGAAATCAAAACCACCTTAATAGGACCCACAATATGACCCATATAACTTCAAATGATTAATTGTTATTAAATATTATCATTTTATTAATGTTTATATTTCATATAAATTTATAAATAAATTATTTAAAGTATTAGTAACCTAATATTAGTTTTCTTATATAAGTGGAAACATTTTCTTGTGTTGATATGATTTTTTCAAAAATTGATACCATGGGAAGACATTTTTGAATGGGGATCATGGGCTTCAAAATATGAAATATAAATGTTTTATGCTGTATTTTGGAAAATTGTAAATGTAATTATATAAAAAAATTGTTTGAAAAGTAAATATCTGTGTTTTTATCTATATAACATGGTTGGAAATTATTTTATTGATGATGCCAATTTAATTAATATAGAAGTTTTGCTTCTGGGTGTTCTATTTAAATTTTATGTTTTCTTTAGGGTGTGTTGTTATATAAATATCACACTACAATTGGCTAGGCCATTATCAGTGCAAAAAATGAACTGATAAAGGCCCCCTATAATCACTGTGATTAATATCCCATTTTTAGCTCTGTTAGAATCCATTTTCACACTATGAAAGGCCATATGTGTAGTAGTGTTTACCACTCATCCATATTGGTTGGTTCTCCATTCAAGTATATATCTATTTATCTATATATATTTAGTTATATAGATTCGTATATTAATATAGATTTATATTAATATATATATATATATATATATACATATTCATTCATTCATTCAAAGTAGGATAATTTATTGATCATAAATGGGAGGGGAAACAAATCAAGTTAGGGTGGATAAAAGAAATGAAGAATTAATGAATCAGGCATCACAAAATTAACAATCTCGGGGGGAAGAGATCCCGATGTAGAATAAATGATAAAAGAACTTCTCAGATTCCCCCTTGAGGCCAGTCTATCCATAGAAAAATTCCCTTCATCTATGTATGCTTCATGGTAGCTCGACCAATAAACTCCTTGCATCTTTAGGTAATATAAATGATAGACATAGGGGGTTCACATATCCCCTGGAGAGAGTTGCATGTAACTAAAGAATCACTTTTGATCTCTATGGATGAAATATTATTAGAAAGCTAAATATCCAAAACATTAAGAAATCAACCTCCTTTGAAATAAGAGAGCTTCCATGACTATAAAATCTTCTAAATGAAATCACTACTAAAAAATAGGAGTCAGGAACAATTCCTCCTCCTATCATGATTCCATGGTTATAAGAGATGTCAATATTGAGCTTTAAGCCATTACACCAGGGGTTCTATCAGATCCATCTACCCAGTGAAGACCGCAGTTGAGAAAATGATGTGGTTCTCTAACCATTAATGAAAATTATCACATATTTTAATTTTTAATAGCTTTTCAGATGATCCCATAGATCCACCACAATATACTAGAACCAAGTATGAATTTAAAAGCATGTGGTAGAAAGACAATCCACTCGAGCTTTGTTTCTTGAATTCCAGATTATCTAGAAACTAGAAAAAATCAAGACAGCCCTCGGCTTCCTCTCAAAGCTATTCTATTCCATATAGTGAAACCATGATAAGTAGAATACCTCACCATCACCCACCTAAATATCAATTCCAATAAGTTTCCCAATAATTTCCCAAACCATTCTAGCCCAATATCCTTCAAAGAACATGTGTTTTACTGATTCCTCCTTATAGATACAACAAAAAACATTATGATAACATACTTATCCATTTAAGCTTAATCGCATCATCGGTTCGAAGGGCACAGTGTCAGATATGCCTCAAAAGAAAGTTTAATTTGATCAGAAATTCCATTCACTAAAGAAACTTACTCATTCCCACAATATTATTACCTTGTAATGAGAAACAATATCCCATAACTGAAAAAAATCTCGATGATGCTCTTGTGAAGATGAGTTTATCCGGTTCAGAAGAAAGTTGTATGCTGTCAAAAATCTAACACTATTGTGCATCAAGAGTGGTGTGAATTAATTTCATAAAGGAGAAGGATTCAGAAAATGATATTTTAGGTGTCAGCCACCCTGAAAAGATGAGAGATTTACCAGCCCAATTGTAGTTCCAATAATTAATCTTGCCGCAAAAAATAATCCATATATACAATATACATACACATAGATATAATATATGTGTATCTGAAAGAATAAATATACATAGTTATATATATTTATATATATTTTCATATATTATATATTAATATGTGTATTCTTAAGTTAGAATATATAGATAATACATATCAGTTTGTTAATACAAATACAACCTAATATATATATATATACACACACACAAACATTATATATGTATATAAATATTTATATATTTTTATTTTAAATAAAATTAATTTTAGTTTTTATTTAGATAAGGATTATATGTTGAGAAATATTATTTATCTGTAAATATGTTTTATCATTTATTTGTAAAATTTAAAATTTATGTATGAATATATAAAAAATATGTTTATATTGTTATATATTTTGTTATAAATAGTAGTACATTGTGAAAAATGATTAATTTTTAAAGCCATAATATCAATATGTATGTAATAACTATTCATAAATTCAGTCCCCACTAAAAAAGTGGAAAAATACCTCTTAAACGAGGTAGAAATTTCATCGAATATTAAAAAAAATTGGAATCCCAGCTAAAAACTCATTTTTTTACGGCATTTTGGGATGTTTTTTCCTAGAAATAAGTGAAAATGGATTTTTATGTCACTAGTGCATAGATATCAACTTAGTCTATGATTTGATATGTATAAGAGCTCAAAAAGTCACTCGTATCAAAATTTATCATCATTTGATGTTTGAGTTACATTTTCAACTTATTTTAGATCTTTTATTATTATTTTTGATTTTTTGGGTCTTAAAATTTGTATTAAATGATTATTACATGATAATAATTAGAAAATTATTAAATAATAATATATTTTTAAAATATTTTATAAGTTATTTTCTCTAAACATCTTATATATTAGTTGTAAATTTATACGTATACTTATCTAAAACATATTTAAAAAAATATATTATATTTAAATCAATATAAATACATTTATATATTAATATATTAATATAATATTTTTAATGTTTTTTTTTGAAATATACCCTTTATCAGTGCTAATAAAGGGGTCCCCATTAACAATGCAAAAAATTGATGAAAATGGTGATACCTTTATCAACGCTAAAAAAGCATTGATAAAGGTACCACTTTCTCTGTGTTTTTTAGCATTGTAAAAGGGTGGCACTGTGAAAAACTATTTTTGTGGTAGTTTCCACACCCAGGATTCACTGGTATTTTTCACTTACTATATAGAAGATACATTTAGGAGTCTACCATCTTATAGTTAATAGAATTGGGGCTGGCGGGATGTCACAGACATAGTTGAGAGTCTTACTTTTAGAATAAATCATCAAAAGTTGGTAAATAATATTATTTAATATGATATGTATATGATACATTAATATTGTTTGTGGTTGAACCATTTATTACATTTTTTGATGTGTTCAAGATGATATACACTTATAGTAGTATTGCTCATATTGCTGGTGAGAGACAATAACCGATTATGGTTAGTGTTTTTTATGTTATTTAAATTAATGTAATTTAAATTTTTATCATTTTATTTATATTTTTTCAATTAGAGGATATATATTAGATAGAAATTTCTCATATGTGTGGGAGTTAGGATACGAAATATGTTCAGGTCAAGGGATCATGTGACATGATTTAATGAGAAAACATAGTCATTGGTGGTGAAAAGTGGTATTTAGAAAGGGATGGTGATTGAAATTGGTTTAGAATCGATATCGACTAGTTACTATAGAATTGAACTGATGTCATAATTTAGAAAAAAAATTAGGATGTTAAACAATTTTTCAATCAATTCATTTATTATTTTGAGATAGAAATAAAGTGAAAAAGTGAGAAAAAAACATTGGATGTATTGTGGGAAATCCCCCAAAGGAATGGGGTAAAAATATATAGGAAAATAGAATAATTTCACTATAAAAATGTGTTGGAACAAACACACACTCTATCTCTATCTCAATTTCATGGAGAAAACTTAGAAGAAATTATCTCTTTGCAATGAGAGAGAAACACCTCACAAAATACTGCACACAAGGATGAAGATATGTTTCTTTAGAATTAGGTGATAAAAATCGGTGGAGAAGATACCCTTTTATAGCCTTCCGTCACCCTCCTTTGGCCTCCTCACTATTAAATTTATATTACCAAATTAAATATGGAATCAATGGTAGCGTTTCACCATGAAGTGTCACCAGAATGTGTCCAAATTAATGAATATACCATCATTAATATTTCCTCTCTCCAAAACATCTCCCAACATATCTCCCACTAGGATATTTGATTATGCTCCAATAACATCTCCACAAATACTTTCTATCTTCCAAACCTACTTCTCATGTCTCTATAAGGATTCTCAAGAATCTATTGCATTTGATCTTTTCCGAACCTATCACCTTTGCTAGAAAATCATCCATATTTTCTTTAGTGTGAATTTTCTAGAAGTAGAAACTCATTCTTCCACCACATCTCAAACAAAATAATATTGTACACAAATTTGCATCATCCATGAATAGAAATATGGATTCCATGTAATGTGAAAGGCACTCTTACTATCAAAAAACAATGAAATATGATCTTGTTTGTGACCGAGTTCCTCTAAAAACCATTTCATCCAAATCACATATTTTCATGACCGTGTAGAGGCCATGTACTCTCCCTCAATTGTTGATAGATACACAACTGACTGTAACATGGAAATCCAGATCATATCTCCTCCTTCAAGATTAAACACATAACCAATAATGGATTTTCTCTGGTGAGAATCACCTGCAAAATCTGAATCAACGTATCTCCTGATAGTGAAATATGATCCTCCAAAACATAATGCAACATTTGAGTATTCCACGATGCATCTCAGGATCCTATTCATCATGATCCAAATCTTTCTTCCTAGATTCTCTATGTAACGAATTACTTCTCCTACTGTATGTGAAATATCTATTCTAGTAAAACCCATGGGGAACATTAGAATCCACACTGTTCATTCATATGGCACTTGATAAATTTACATCCTCTCTATTTCACTACTAAGACTCATTGTAGAGGATAACTTGGAATTAATGTGAATAGGGGTAGAAATTTTCTCGCAGTCCTTCATGTTGAAGCGTTTTAAGACGTTCCACAAATATTTTTTATGTGATATCCAAATCTTTCCATTATTCATGTCTCGGTAAATTTTCATCCAGAGAATTTTGTTTGATGGTCCCAAGTCCTTCATATCAAACTCCCTAGACAACTGTTCCTTCATATTCTGGATTTGATCATTATTGGGGACAACAACCAACATTTCATCCATATAAAATAGTATAATGATAAAATCAATAACATATAGACCCCTAAAATAAGCACAAGGATATGAATTAAGTTTTTTGTATCCATGGCCCATGATATATGAATCAAATCTCTTGTACCAACACCTCAACACATGATTGAGATTATAAAGAAAATTTTCAACCTCAAAACCATGTTCTCTTTACCTTATTCAGCAAAACATTCTCATTAGAGAATATAGATTTCATCATCATGGTCACCATGTAGAAAATCTATTTTCACATTTAGATACTCTAGATGCAGAGTGCATTCAACACACATCACCATCAATACCTGAATATTTGTTAGTCTAAAAATACGAGAAAATATTTCATTTAAATACATACCTCCCTTATGAGAATATCCTTTGACCACTAGTCTCAAATGATATCATTCCACATGTTCTGTTTCATCCCTCTTGATCATGTAGACCAATTTGTTCCTAATAGCCTTACTTCCATGAGGTAATGAAACATGATACCAAATCTTGTTCATGTGCAGGGCATCATGTTCCTCCTACATCGATGTCATCTATAAAGATATATATGGACTCTGGGTGTCCTCCAAAATATATGATAGCTCTCCATATTCTGTCAATAATATATTTGCAACATTTATCTTAGTGACATAATCTGAGTTCCATATTGGATCTCTTTTATCTCGATTTATTCATTGTAGTCTAGTATTATATGGTACATGATCATCATGCTCTGGTAATTCCTCATAGAAAACGGTTTCTTCATTTGTTTCATCCTTCACCTTGACCAATTGTAGTTTTTGTACTCTCTTTCTCTGTGTCTTTATAAATAATCATTTTCACTATGTCATCAGAAAAGATGACATCCTATCCGATAAAAAAATTGCAGGAAATGGGATCCCACAAATGATACCCATCACACTATAATCGTATCCCAAGAAGATACATTCTCAGGATCTTGAGTCCAACTTCAATCTTTCCTGGCTATGAAATAGTGCATATACATGACTTAAAAAGTATTTAATTGAGAATAATTATCAGGTTTACCATTCCACTTATCCATCAGCATATTCATATCAATTTTCACTCAAGGGGATCGATTGATCCCATAGAAGGAAATATTTACTACTTCTTCCCAGAATGTCTTGGTAACTCCTACAGTCTTCAGAATCACCCTTATTATATCCAACAAGGTTATATTGGTCTACTCTACCTCTCCATTTTTCTAAGGAGATTATTCCACCATGAACTACCAATTGATTATTTCCTATTATAAAAAATAATCAAAATCACTACTTGTATATTCTCCACTATGGTTAGTCCTCAAACACTTGATCTTCATTTCAGATTCAATCTGATTTTCCACATTGAATTTTTTTGAATACTACAAAGATATTCAATTTCATATTGATTAGAAACACCCAACATCTCCTAGAATAGTCATCAATGAAGTATACAAGGTACCTTAATCGTCCTAGGGATAAACCAATGACTTCCAATCCTTGGAATGAATCAACTCTAATATCTAGTTACTCCTTGTCATTAACGTTCCAAACAATAGCAGGTTTTACTTACTCAAAACACAATTCATAAAATATTATAGGGATACCATCATATTCATATGGAAAAAAATCTAATCTAAAGGAATCATTAGGCCTCATTCGGACATATGGCCAAGATTCTGATTCCATAATGTCGTCAAATCTTCCATTGAGGTAGTTTATGAGAAAACAATCTCTGATTCCTTGTACATTTCACCCCTAAGAACATAAATGTTATTTGAGATCGTCCCCACCTTTATCGCCACAAGTTCTCCCTTCACAATATTTATCATCCCTTTCTCAATGTGAGCCTTTCATCTGATATCATAAAATTTTCCCAAAGACAAAATTTTCTTCTTGAGACCCCCCACATGGTGTACTCATTGGAAGGTTTAGACTAGGTTATCATGCATCATTAGTTTGATGGTTCCAACTCCAATGATCATCTATTTATGATCATTTACCATGTACAAAAGTAATTATGAGATAGTTTTATATTGGTCAAACCATTCCCAAAGAGATTTCATGTGCCATGTTCCTTTTGAGTCAATAATCCATGCGTCGTCGAGATTTTATGTTCTTTCAGTAGTCATTTGCGCATCACTGGCTAGTACGTCTCCATTTCCAGATTTACTCACAACATTTACTTGAGATTTATTCTCACCACCTCACCCCTCTTACCGCAATTGTAACATTTTATGTTTTTATTCCTTCTCCTTGATTTAGACCTTCCATGATTCTGGTTCTCATTGGAACTACACTCCATCATTATTTTTCTTTCCATTGACATATCTTCCACTTAGTGTGAAGTTATATGTCTGTATTCCTTGTTCATTCACCAACTTTCTTCTTCAATGACTTTATCTACAACATCATTGATTGGATACATATCCATTAGGATTTTATTTTTGAGGTTTATGATAAGTTGATAACATGAATGTGAAAAACATTGGAGTCGAATCTCTGCATGTTTAGCATCCACAATTTTGTAGCTCCATAATGTAAGTTGTGATAAAAGGGTATTGAGGGTGATTATGTGGTCAGTCACCGATGATGAATATACCATTTTATTAGTGTATAATTTTCTCTTCAATAAAATTTTGTTATAGAGTGAATTTTCTTTATGAATATTTGTCAGAGTGTCCCAAATTTCATTTTTCATCTTGTTCTTCAAAATGCTGGACATGACCCCATCTTCCAAAGACAAATTGATGTTGTAAATATAATTCATGTCAATGTCACTAAATTTTTCATCTTTCACAGATACCAGTTTCTCTCAAATCACCTTTAGGCATTTATCTTTCCACATCACCTCTTTTATCATTATTGTTCACAATGAAAAATAATTTCCATTGAATTTTTTTGATCTTGTATTTCGCCTGAATTTGGACACATCATTGGTCCAGAATTTTCATATTCAAAAACCGCATTCCTCTGATACAACTTGTTATGATACTAAATAATTTTCTAATAAAATCAATGATAATTGCGAGGTATAAATAAAGTAAAAAATTAAGGAATTAAAATAACACCATATGTAACGTCGAAACCCCAGAAAATTAATGGGTAAAAAACTACAAGCAAATAAATGATTTAACTATGGTAAAATGTGGTTACAATCTCTCTCTCCCTCAATTACATGTAGAAAACACAGAAAAAATTATATCATTAAAAATATGGAGAAACACCTCACAAAATACTGCACTCAAGGATGAAGATGTGTTTCTTCTGAATCTGATGATAAAAACTGGTGTTGGAGATCACCATTTATGGCCTGCCTTCACCCTCCTTTGGATTCCCCTTTATTAAATTTCTGTTACCAAATTAAATATGGAATCATTGGTTGGGTGTCACCATGACGTGTCACCACGACATTTCCAAATGAATTCGGTGACCATAATTAATATTTTCTCTCACCATAATGTCTTACAACAAAAAACATAGCGTGTATGAGATCAACATCCTTCACTTCTATAGAGTACGAGGAAATGATACGAGCTCATGATGGGACTGTTTAGAGATTTGAAAGAGAGTAGGAAGAGTATAGACAACCTTAAGAGAATCAACGACAAAAGTAGCATCAACAAAATGATCATATGATGGAGTATATGTGATGAATTAAAAACAGTTTTGGGATGGAGTTCCATCCATATAATGGATTTAATTCCCCAAATATTTAATGACACAATTATTAGATTCCTTTTTTGTGATTTTTTTATATTATAAATTTTTATATTTATATAATTTTTAATGTTTTTTTATTTTTGAGTGAAATTTATTATTAATAGGTTGGGAAAACCCCACTATTAAAAATAGTAGAATCCTTTTTAAGATAGATTGAGATATATTCCATTACATTATTTAATCCTCAAATGAAAAATGATCGAAAACATACAACGAAATTGTAAATATTTTTAAATACAATTAACTAAAAGTCAAATCCATATAGCCTGATAGAATAAGGTAGAGAAACCTAGAATTAGGCTTGACTGAAATCCCCCAAGGTATCCATATTTCCATTTCACTGCTGACCATGACACCCAAACTATAGCTTCCATTGGGAACCACTGGGAAGATCAACGAGGTGGATAGATCTATGGATAATGGTGATGACCCGACTGAAAAATCACCATCCCCTAATACAGAAAGATCATCCTCTCATGTCATTGACCCCTTCCTCGAGTAAGGATTGACCCTAATTTCTATCCCTCACCATCACACTAGGTCTTTATTCTTTTATTCATCCACCTTGATGAGCATAATCCTTCATTTTCCAATATCCCTAGTGCATTACTACCAAACTCCACCATCGAACAAGAGTTCAGATCCTGGTATTGATCCCTACATTTAGTTTAGCTTTTTTTATCTACATTTATTTGAAAAGAATATATATTCAGATTTTTTTTGATACTTTAGAAAAAAGTTCCATAATTAATTTTTGATGTTTAAGAATAATCCCCACATCAATCTGATGCACAAGGTTGGTATGACTCAACTACTATATATATGTCCATTAACAGTGCACAAAATGGGCATTTACAGATTTAAAAAAACATTATTATCCTCGACGATATTAAAAGGGGGTCACTTTTATCATAAATAAATTTTTTTAATAATGTATTTTTTATCACCATTGATAAAAGAGGTCCTTTATCAATGCTAAAGATGTTCTGATAGATGGGACCTTTATCACCACTTTTTTAGCACTGATAAAAGTCAAAAAAATAATTTCTTAAAAAGAATTTATTTTTCTACAAATTGGAGGGTGGGACATCCCCCCTATTATTTGAAATAAATTTCCTATTTTAATAGTGCTAGTATATCCTCCCCATCCCTTTAACAATTCAAGGAATCCCCCCACCCTTTATCAACGCTAGGTACTTACATCACTAATTCGTGAGCACCCTTGCCTTTGCTGGGTTTTGAAACTGAGACGTCCACCTCAAAATCTCGGTCTTTTTCCACTCCCTTATATTGTTTTATTATATATTTTATGATTTATTTATATATTCATATTATTATTATTTTATTTATATATATATATGAATATATTAAATTACATATATAAAATATTTTATTTGTGTGTATATGTGTCTATAAATACATACATACAAACAAACAAATATTTATTTATTTATATATGTGTGTGAATCGATAAATATAATTATATACATTTAAAATTTTTTAAATATATTATATATTAATATATATACTTCTATTAGAGTATATAGATAAATATATATCAGTTTATCAATGCACACACAAATATATTTTTATATATATAAACATTATATATACAGTAATTGTATATGTATATAAATTTTTATAAATTTTAATTTTAAATAAAATCGATATTATGTTTTATTTAGATAAGGTTTATTTTTTTATAAATATACTTTACATGTAAATAGGTGTACATATATATTTATAAAATTATATTTTTATGTGTGAATATTTAAAAAATATATATATATATTATATATATTTTTATAAATAAAACTAAATTATGAAGAATGATAAAAGTTGAAAATATTAATACTAATATGAATGTAATACTTGTGAATAAATTTATTCCCCACTGAAAAATGTGAAAAACTACCCCTTTAAATGAAGATATAAGTCCATTAAATGTTAAAAAAATAGGATACACCGAAAAAAAAATCTGTTTTAAAGGCCTATTAGGGACTTTTTGGGACTTGAAAAATATATTATGGGATTCATCCCTATAATTAGTGTGAATATGACATTACAAGATTCAATTGGATATGTGGTAGAGGTAAAATGGACACATAGATAAAAAGTTATGACCCTTTGAAATCTGAGTTACGTTTTCAATATATTTTAGATCTTTTATTACGTTTTTTATTTTTTGTGTCATTAAATTGATAATAAATGACGGTTAGTCGATAACAATTAGTAATTTAATATTTAAAAATATTTTTACATTATTTTATAATTTATTTTCACTATGTATCCTATATTGTAATTGTAAATGTCTATTTAGCCTTACCTAAAACATATTTTAAAAAATATATGTTATTTTTAATGATTTTTTTTAAATATACCAATTATTAGTGCTAGTAGAGAAACACAAATAAATTTCTCTTTATCAGTGCTTTTAAAAAATCACTCATAAAGGGAGTCCCTTTAACAGTGCTAAAAGAACGTTGATAAAGGGGTACCATTAATATCACTAAAGATGATGATAAATGGGCACTTTAAACAGTATATAATGCAATGATAAAATATCCTTTAATAACTGGTTTTTAATGCTGATAATGGTACCCCATTATCAGCACATTTTTATAGCATTGCTAAAGGGTGGTGATGTGTAATGTTGATTCTCTGTTAGTGATAAATGTGTGTCCTTTTATTTAAAATTGTAATTTTAAAAATATATTCTTTGATAATTATGTTTAATTTATTTCTTTATAGTATTATAAAAATAAGAATTGTTTTCTTATAAAGATGAATTATTTTTCTCAGGTTGGGGTGGTGTATTTGAAAACTAAGTCCATGTTTAGGATTTTTTGAGTGGGGGTCAAAGGAGACAATGAAAATTAAACATTGAGGTTTTTAAATTTATGTGGATAGTAAATGAAAATTTAACTATAGAAAATATTGTTTGAAATGTATATATTATAATTTTTTCATATTTGTGATGAAATTTTTATTTTACTTAAATTTTTAATTTTCACACTGGTGAATTTGCATACATGTTTATTTGGTGCAATGTGTGGTTATTCAAACAACACATTCCAATAATAGGGCATTTATCAGTGTTAATGAAAAAAATGATAAAGGGGTTATCATTTTAATTTCCTTGACAAATAAAATCTTTTTTAGCGATGATAAAACTCTTTGCGTTGTGTTAAAATTTTGATCTATGATAGTGGGAATTCAATTTTATTTGTAGTGACAATGATATCCATATACAGGAATAAAATGAATAGGATTTGAAGACATTGTGTTCATTATACCAATGTGTATTTGTCGTGTTGCTAGATGAGGGAGGAGGTAAATTCATGATATAATGGGTTTACAACCATATATCACCACAGATTTCATGTAGGACAGATGATCAATTTTTTAGAAAATAAAAAATTATTTTAAAAATTATTAAAATTAAAAAGAAAATTCATATTCTCTATTAATAATTTAAAGTGTAAAAAAAGTAGAAAACTATTTTTCATAAAGATATATTCATCAAAAATTCTCTATCAATATTAAAAAAATCATTTTTTATTAAAAAATATAAGAAATAATTATTCATTAATAAAATTCAAATAATTTTTTTTCATAAAATCAAACAATCTCTTTAAAAATAAAAAAATTCATTTTTTAATATAAAATAATAAACTAAATTTTATTTATGAACAATCAATAAAAAATTTTGTTTTACACCTGAAGTAATAAAAATAATATATTCCTAATCCAAAAATATTGTATCAAAAAATATTGATCCCATATAAAATTTAATAATATCCTAATATTCCACTTAAAATTTTAATTAAAATAAATTATTTTATTTTTAAAAAACAAAAAATTAAATATCCATTTTGTTGATGATGTATTAGGGAATTAAAAATGAATTTTATTCATTTATATTATGTTAAATAAAAATTTTACTTTTTCTAAAAGAACCCATTATAAATATAAAATATAAAAAAAACTCGTTTCCTTTACACAAAAATTAAAAATTTCAATTAAAAAACATAAAGTTAAAAATAAATATTCTTCATTTTCCATTTAAAATTATGTTAGAATGACGGTTATCTATTTATTTTTGAAAAAAATCTATTTATTTAATTTTTTGAATTATTTTTAATTAATATAAATTTATTTTTAATTTGTAATTTCTTGATTTTAGTTTAATTATATTTTAGTTTATTAATTGAAATTTAAAAAACTGTGATTTTTTAAGTGAAAGGGGGATATTATTTTTTCAATAATTTATAATTTTTGCCTATGAATTATGGAAGGAATTAATTTTAAAAAATATATATATATTATCGGATTTATTTTTCTTTACATTAATTTCATTCTAGAAATTTTTTTGTCATTTATTTTTTTAAAATGATAAAATGTAGTTGCATTGTTGATATCAGATATGTCAAAATTCTGTTACAAAATCAGGTCTTGGCATGTGTGAAGGATGTTCACAAAATCCACAATGTTAGTAAAAAACAATCAATAAGTTATTGCATAGATATATTAAAATTGATAATTTTTTTCAAAAAATTATAGTTTGATTGTTGATATTGATTTAAATTATGTATTATGAAAATTAGATCTATTATATAATATGAAATTAATAATATATTTTTGAAGAATTAAAAATATTAAGAGGCAATTTTGTATCTAAAATGATGCAAACAAAATTCTAAATAAGAAATTGCATACATATATTAGTTTTAATTACAATATTAATGTAAAAATAATAAATTATTTCTACACCTATGTTTAGAAGGTTTATCTATGTTACATCCAGGCATATGATAACATATCTACACCGTAGTTCTTGGTGTGTTGGTGTGGTATATTCTTTCAGAACTGTATTCCTATGTAAATATTATTGGGACTTCTTAACCCCAATCCATGAGGAAAGGGTTACCCATATACATATATTTAACACACTGGACACCTTCATAATCGATGTAGGATAACCTAATAATCCCTCTCTCGTAACCTCTAGGGTGATGAACATAGAAGATTTTACAGTGATCAGGAAATTCAATGTTCTCAAATGAAACTGTACAACAATAACTACTACAAGACAGAGTTTTATCAATGATAAAAAAACCTTTATCACTGCTTTAAAAGCTTTCATAGTCGAAGCACTATTAAAAGGGGGTCACTTTATTAATAATCAAAAAAGCAATGATAAATAAAAAATTTATCAGTGCTAAAAAAAACTGATAAAATTAGAAAAAATAAAAAAATATATATAAATCAAAGGGTAGACCCAGCAACTTTTAATATCAGTTGATCCCCTTTCAATATTTCTAGGAAGCCCCACCTACGTGCGCAACCTCCCTCCATTTAAGCACTCTAGTCGCACACCCCCTGCCTTTAATAGTGTAATACAACACTACACCTACCTGCACACCCATGACTCTACATGGATTTGAACATGAGAAAAATCATATACACCAGACAGCTAAATCCCTTCTAACCTGCACACCAGCTCTGTCTCTGCCTCAAATCCACGACCTCCATGACTACACTGATGATGGTCAGCCGCAAAGAATCCCCACCTCAACCACATTCCACCTCTTCCATGACCGCACACCGTGACCGTGTTCAGCACCGCCATAACCACCCTACACGTCATGACATCCACATACCATCTCAACCACACTCTTCCTCCACTATGAAATCCTAGAGCAACCATACCATGCTCCGCCCTGCATGCTCACACATCCACATCCCCCCTCTACAATGGTATTCTTACGTTATGACCATGCAGAGAAACCATACTATGGTCTACCCTACACGTCGACACGTACACATCCCTCCTCAACTAGGTTCCACCTTTATTAGGAGCTTCCATATTTTTATGACTTCTGGATATCCATGGTCACCCTAGGGAAGTGTTCCTAGGTGAAGGGGAGGAATGGACACCACCCTCCATTGAAACCATTGTTCAAAATGTGGCCCAATGGAGAAGTATTTTTTTTATGAGAATCGTTGGATTATTAGAATAGTTTGGCTAAAATCTGGTACATTGAAGGTTGGGGAGTTCATTCATGTGTATTGGGTGCCCTGGGGAGTTAAGGTTTATTTGGGATGCCCTTGCGTGGGTACCCCTAGGGAGTTTTTATTTCCAGTGTAGGAGTTGTGGTTCCTTAGATATTTCCTTGCTTGGTTACCCCTGGGGAGTGTTCCATGGTGAATGGGATAGCTGGACACCACCGTCACTAAAAATCATCCACAGGTGTCGTCCCCCTAGGGTTATATGATGCCAGGGTTAGGGTATGTTTTAGATCTCATTTCTTAGGTACCCAGCACACTGTTCCTAGTAGAGGGGATAGTGTCATAGCGTCCCTCATAGGATTCCTCAATTCTCTGCTTGAATAAGATCATAAAATTGGTGATAGCCTATTCTATTGAAGACATCATTGACATCATCATGAGGGGTTAGGGGACTCCAAGGTACAGCTCCAAATTTTTGACCATTTCTAATGATATTGTTCCAAAACATGACTTCCACCAGTTTCCAACCATTTATTTATGTAACATCATTATCATCATCATCGGGGGTGAGGGGTTTTCTAGAAAAGGGTAATCTAGTCGGAGGCATGGATTTTGAAAACACAACCTCCACCATTATATAGTAACATATTCCTTTATATTTTCCATTCCCTTCACAAACATTCCTCTCGACTTTAATATCTAGAAAGGAGGGATTGAAAAATATTTTATTAATAAAACCAAATAATATTGAGGAAGTACCAAACCCTATTTTTTAATTATAAATCATTTATTGACAGAATATTAAAAAGATAGAAAAACTATCGAATTTATTTATGTATTTTGTGTATTGTTCATATTAAATTTTGAAATGAAATCTAAATTCTAAATCAGATTAAATTAATTATTGTTAACTGAATAATTATTTATTTTAAAATGTAAATAAAAGTAATAATTTTCTTTTCTATGATATCAATTGATTTTAGATTTATAAATACTGTATAAAATTAAAAATAATAAAAATATCTTTAATTAAACTGGTTTGGGTATATTTTAAAATATAATCGAATATATTCAAAAATAAAGAGTTAAAAAATAAATGGGTTCTAAAAAGACAAGGGATTGAAAAAAATCAACCGAGTTGGCATTTGATTTTCCCAAATTTCAGGTGTACATGATGATTCAACATCCCTAATGTTTGGTGATTTTAAATGAACATTTTCTACCTAATTATCAAAGTTGTATAATTTAATAATTTTTTTAAATCTTAATTTATTAATATAGAATAGATTTTTAGATTAGTTGACTGGCATATAATATTTAATGTTGATTTTAATTCAATAATATAACATTTATCTCATATCAACCTTTATAAAACATTTAATATATATATATATATATATTTGTAATCATGTAATTTTTTATCTAACCAGTCGTAAATGGAAATAAATTTTTATAGAGCATACCCCCCAATCTGTAATGGTACTTAAGGTTGGGAAAATAGGTGGTTAACAAAAATGTTAATTGAAAATAAAATAAAGAAGAACCGAACATTTATACTAAAATGAGTATTTGTTAGTAAAAAATTTAATTGGTTAATAACAAATTTTTTTGTTGGTTTTTTATCAACTTTAATGTCTAAAAATTGATAAAATAACTTATTTATAATTTTTTATTTCATTATTAATTTAATAATTTAAATAACCTATGAGACAGATTATAACAAAAAAATACATTTTCTTATAAATTTATATTTTTTTCAGATAATTTGTTTTTTATAAAATCTAAGGATTTATATATAAATTTGATTTTTTGATAGACAAAATTAGGGTGGAATTTTTTTTTAAATTTATAGACTTTTTTACATTAGTAGGATTCCTACAATGATCAACCTTTGTACAAAGGATTGTCCACCCGATAAAATGACTTTTTATCTTAGAAGCAGTTCATGAATTCTATGCTAAATGTGTATGATATCTGAAAGAATACATGCCTACTCGAGTTATTGTATATTGTTTTTTCAAGGACCCAAAATCACTTATATAATTTCAAATGTGTGGTTCTTCTCGATACAATAATGAATTATCTGGTCCTAGAAAATTTTATGATATTTTCCAATCACTCAATGGTTTAATTACCTATTTAGAAGTGATGAAAATGAAGGGAAATTGACATGGCACGTAGATATAGGAAATACATATAGGAATCATCATCACCTGGTAAAATCTCTATAGTGGAATAGAATTGATAATGAGTATCTTGAATTTGGAAACAATCTAAGAAATCACCATCTTTAGTTATCTACAGATGGAGTGAATCCTTTTGGTTTTAAAAGAATCACTCACCGTACATGGCCAAATATATTGGTGAATTATAACTATCCATTGTGGTTATTCATGGAAGAAAAATAAATCATGTTATCTATGATTGTATCTATACTAAAACAACTATGTAATGATATTGATATTTATTTGGCTCCACTGATCAAGGATTTGAAATTATTATGGGATTCTGGTGTTATGTTGTATGATGCTTACATAAATGAATATTTCAATTTTTGATCCATGTTGTACTGGATGATAAATTAAATTCCTTCTTATGTAATTATATTTGGATAAATCATTAATGGAACCCAAGGGATCCCTATCATTGAAATGGTACATAGACAATCACGGCGAAAAATTCATTGAAAACCATGTATGTTAGACATCACAGATTTCTACCCTGATGACATAAGTGCCAATCTTGGACGACATCATTAAATGGATGTTTAGAAGAATGAAAAGCACTAGTTCCACTAATATGTGATCAAATGTTTGAGAAGGTAAAATATGTGGAATTTAATTTTGGAAAACCATTTTCTAAAATCATTATAAAAAATGGTTTGAAAAAGGAGATTAGTTTTTTTAATTACCACACTAGAATTTTATGTACGTCATACATTTTATTGATGTTATTCATATTGAAAAAAAATTATTTAATAGTTTCATAGGCATGTTGCTAAATGAACCCGAAAAAAAGGATAGAAGTAAGACTAGGTTGGAAATGGTTGATATAGGATTACGAGAAGAGTTGGGACCAGGAAAGGGTGAAAAAATAAAATTTTATTTCTCTAACTGTGTACACTCTTTCCCGGAAGGAGAGATATAAATTTTACAATCTTGAATGATGTAATGGTCTTATAGGGGTATTCATAGAATATCAATAATATCATTACATTGACCGATTTAAATTTTAAGGAACTAAAATCACAATAATTACATGTTTTAATGATATATATAATGGATAAAGAATTATGTTTCATTTTTTCAAACAATATCCATCATATATTAACATAACTCCACTTCTTATTTAAATCTATACGAAACATATTTATAGACCCGATGAAATTTCCAACTATGGAATGATATATTTCAATCATATTATATGAATTGAAAATGTTCTTTCCACCAACATTATTTAGTATGATGGTTCATTTTACGGTGCACTTGGTGAGAGAGATTAATCTTTGTGGTATTGTACACTATAGATGGATTTACCCCATTAAATGGTATATGATGATTTTGACAGGTTATGTGAAAAATCAATGTTGTCCAGAGGGTTGCATTAAGGAGTGATATATTGTTGAGGACGCTATTTATTTATATAATTAATACCTTTGCGATGTGGAAATAATTGGTCTACTTAAATCTTGATCCAATAGGCAGCATACGAGTGAAGGAATTTATGGAAGAGATGTTTTCACAGTAAATATTATAGATCAGAAGAAGAACCACCATTACATTTTACATAACTATTCAGAGGTTTCCCTATATGTTGACACCCATAATGAAATTATTGGGAATTTTAATCCATCAAGGGATTAGATATGGATATCAAACACGTATAAAAAACACATTATAGGTTCATTTTGGGACAATATTTTTAAAGAATCATATGAAAATCCTAGTTCAATTTCAGAATGACTTCAATAGTTAGTTTGAGGACCAAGGGTGAATGCATTATCGTAAAATTGGTATGTAATTAATGGTTATACGTTCTATAAAAATTATCATGATGAAGACGGTGCCATGAAAAATAGTGGATATATACTCATGGATGAAGGGATGCATATTTCTGGTACTAGGAAAATAAATCAAATTTACGAGAATATTTCATAATTTGGCATCATCAAAAAAATGGCGTTGGATTATAAAAAATTACCAGTTCTTATTTTTTCAATTCAAGTGGGTTAATAATAGGACTTCAATTAATATAAATGAATTGGGATTCATGAAATTTGATTTTAGTAAGGAATATGGAAAAAAGAAAAAACATTTAAAATGGAATTATTGGATGTATAAGTATTTTATATTGCAGATCCCACAAATTGAAAGTGGTCAGTTGTTTTGTTATCCATCAAAACCACTGAATGGTAAGATGAAAATTCAACCGAGGATGACCAATTCAATGGGACAATGAAATCATTTCTTAGTGGTCCTAATCATGATGGAGTTTTGTATGAGAGAGGAGGCCACAATGAAGGGATTTTGAACATTGATATATTGTTAAAATCCCTTCATCCATAAAAAATAGTGTTTAATATTCATGTTACATTTGTTTTTGGAATATACATCATGTCACCTCATGTTATTATCCATTTACTTATATATTTATGTACTCTAAATTAAATATCAAACCATTTCAGTAGATAATGACTTATACACAAGTTTGTTCTTCAAATCCTAAGGAACAACAGGTCTATCAACTAGATTATTCTTATAGTGCATAGAAATGACCCTATACACATGTTGGTGCTCCCAAACCTGATGAACAATAGGATTCTCAACCTGCTACTGCTCCCAGTGTAGAGGTACAATGGCCATCTGCACATGTCAATTCTATCTCTCTAGAGGAAAATATTGAAAATGTTGATACCAAGGAAGTGGTAGGTGATGAAGGAATATTTTCCCTGAAAAAATAGGATCACCTTAGTTTCATGGTGTTAGAAAAAAATATTAAAGTGAAAGTGAAAGGCATCAAATTTGAGATGGGATAGAATGCGCGGGCTCATCATGTTAACCCCAACATGGCCATGTTCAATATTTATATTGAAATCATAACATAGTAATGCATTCTGATATTCGTGGTACCAAGTTATTCATGGGATGAAGGTAATGATTTTGGAAGATACTATGATAAAATTCTGATATCATTTCTTTATTTTACTTTAAAAATAAAAAAAAATCATTAACTTACTCTTCATCATCCATTGTAGAGGGAAATTATATTACTTGACTCCAAAAATAAGTATGTGTTAATTCGTACTAGAAGGACTTATAATGAATTTCTAAAAATTCTAACAATACATCATCTTAATGACGATGAAGGGAAAATAGAATTTCACCCACAAGTTTTCTATGAACACGGGATAACACAAGAAGCGTGGGGTGAATATATTGAACATCATGGAGATGTGTCCTTTCATGTACATTGTGGTCAGTAATACATTGTTTGATGATAGGTTTATTCATCACTTTGATTTTAATTTATTATTTATGAAATAGAAAATGAGTGATGGAAACAAAGAACGAGCAAAAAAACCAACATACCCCTACTGTAAAGTAAGGATGGTGTACGCTACACAAGAAAAAATGGGTACATATTTTAAATAATGTGTAATACTTTTATGTGGCATGAAACAACAAAACAATTATGTTCCTCTATTTATTTTCATATTTATTATATGAAATGAAAAACCACATCCATCCAATGTTGTGTGCTATGGAAGGAGGCACGTAAAATAAAGATGTGATACTAATAGATGAAAACAAAAAACAAGTGTGGGAAACATGTGTAAGTATTACATAATAATTTTTTTTCATTAAATCACTATTATATTACAATGATCACCTATTTTTCTATATTTTATATATGAAATTTTCACAAGAATTAGGAATACATGTTTCAGATGAACACAAAATTCTTATGGCCTTGAAGCAGCCAGAACAGTGTGGTTGTGTCATAGGTGTGTGTTTTAGGGTGACGCTCAAAATATATTTTGAGAAATAAAAAGAGGATGATCAAAGTGAAATAATAAAATAGAAGAGGGAAAGAATATCCACCCTTTAAGGACAATTCTAATTGAATATTGAGATTATGCAAACTTTAATGAGGGAGAGGAAAAGAGAAGAAGCAACTCAAGAACAATCACCACAAGGAGATCTGTCACCACCTCCACCAACTTAGAGGCTAGTGATTACACTCAAAGAGATGTCTTAAAAGTGGTAATAAATTTTATAATAGATTTTTCAGTTAAATGTGAATCATATATAAAATGATACCTTTCTTATACTGATATGCTACAGGGTGATAATGGATATTATTTATATCTATAAATATTTAACCAACACTTTTGGAATGGGATATGGTGACAAATATTTGAAATGACTTTCTACACAACAATCCACATCCAACATGACATGTGTGAGTTTTTATTATTGTATCCCATGAGACAAATGTCGATTAACCTGTTCCAATTCATGAGGATGATAGTAATACAGTTGAAGAAACTGTTGGAAAATTCATCGCATGGCTGTCAAATCTGGTAAAAAACATACTGATAAGGAGGTATTTATTTCCGTTTTACATTTCAAGATAAAAATTTTACAAATAATGAAAATATATCTAAAATGATGAATTTTATTATAGACAGAAAAAGAGAGGAATATGGAATAAAAAACCGCCTCAAACCCATCGAAAGGATTGAGAAACTGATCAAAAAGATATACAACAAACAACATTAAACCGCTTGTTCTATATCCACATTTACATCATTCAAGGCTCCTGTGTATAGAAAGATAAAATATTCTTGAAACCACATAGTTCAATTCAAATAAAATATGTACTTAGAGAAATATCAAGACATCATAGGTGTTAAGAGTGAAACTAAAATACTCAACTATTATTGGATGGGTGGCTCATTTGTAAATGTATATATGAGGTATTTCTCCATGATTTCATTTTCAAAAAGCAGATATACTGTTTTAATTATGACTGAATACATTTCATATGTTTGGAAGGTGTCTATATGAAAACAAATGGAAGGGATTTTTCCATGACAAAAAGTTTTGACTCGTTAGTCATCACATCACCACTATAGAACAAGAAAAAGTAGGACCCAAAAAAAGGATGAAATAGATGAAGGTCTAATCAAATCCCTTGGATGATAAATTTGGGATGAAAAACTCTATTTATTACTAGTGATGCAGGGGTAAGACTCTACAATTTAATCATATCAAATTTATTTTCATTCTTTTCATCACATATTTCATTTTTCTATTTTTTGTTATAATTGGTTGCTAATTTCATTAAATTTCGATACACTAAAGAATTATTTCCTAGATTCAATTCATGGATATCCAAAAAACAATGCACATATCATAAAAAACTCTAAATGATGCCAAGGAATAAGCCCAAGGAGGAATAAAATTTCTATGATTGGATAAGTATCAAGGTATACATATTATGATTTCCTATCCAAACACATATCAAAACAAATTAATTATTCTACTCAATGTTTAATTAGTTCTAGAACAAACCATTGTAAAATATTGTGGTTATTATGTTTTTAAATTTATGAGAGAGATCATATTCCGTGAAAAACAAGAATCAATGAAGAGGTATTTTCAATGATAATTACTATTTTATTTAATATATTTATTAATCCTCTGTGTATTTAAATTTTTGAAGCACTACTACGACTGTTGAAAAGACTCAAATTTACAAGGTGATATAGATGTTCTCATAAACGAATGGGAAACATACTTGATGGAAGAATGCACACAAATAGAATTAATATATGACTTCCATATAAGTAGTGGATTTTTCATAATATTGTATAATTTACTTATTTTTAATATTACTCACTTAAGAATTTTTTTATACAGGTGGATTCCTTTGTTCGAGTCGGGGCGGTTTGTTCAATTATTCTCATGCTCGTGAGAGACTGGATGTTGAGGATCCAAATCAGATAATGAAAACAAGGAAATTGGTCAAGAATATATTAATGTGAATTCTTAAGTCATATTCATTTAATTAATTTTTTCATTATTTTATCTGCTAATTGTATGTTAATTTATTTATCATTTTTATCTAATACATATTTATTTATTTTATATATATTTTGGGAAGTCATATTTTCCTTTCAACTATCTACAAAAAATCTAAAAAAGAGACAACTTGTTCAATGAAAAGTATGAATTCCTAGTATTCTAATGCATATTATGACTTCCCAAAATATATATCATGAATATTTTCCTAAAAAGTGTACTAATCAGCTGCATATCAATCAGACGCACCTCAATTTGATACACAGTGTGCTCAGTATGACTCAAAGAGAATGTTTTTAGTTTATAATATTCTTTTTTACATTAATATTCATGTCTTCTGAACTACCATGATTTGATCCCTAACTCGTTATTATGATCTATGATATGCACAGTAGTGAAAATACCGTTTAATAAGTATGCATTTTTCACATCAGTTCTATATAACCAACGTTTAAGGATGTAAAAATTTGTTTATCATGTCAGTTATAAAATAACCAACGTGATAAATCAACCAGAATTGGTTTTTCACATCGGTTATAAAATAAATGATGTAAAAATACCGATATTAGATTTTTCACATCAGTTATTTCATAACCGACGTGAATGATAAAATCTGGGCGATTTATCATGTCGATTATTTTAGAAGAGACATGATAAATCAAATATCGGAAATTTGTCTTGTCGGTTATAAAATAACAGACATGATAAAGTATTTGATACATCAGTTATTAAATTACTATCGTTATAAACATAAAAAACAGTTCGTCACATCTGTTAATAAATAACCAATGTGATAAAGCGTTTAAATGATTTATCACACCCTGTATTCTGTCATTCTATTTTATTTGATCAGGCGACCTGCGATTCATCTCTCTCGCGTAGAAAACCTATAAAGGAGTCTTCAAAGTTGTACCATCCAACCTAGTTTTATCAACATCATTCATCATCTTTATTATCAACAGATCTATCAGGTTTACTCACAACACACAAGTAAGCCTCACACGTCTCAGTTTCATTTTTTATTTTTCACGATTCCCTAAACTTGTCTTTTGAGATGTTATTTTTATATCTTTGTTATTTCTATCTTGGTAAGTGTTATAGTGTTCTTTTATACCATGACAAATTCTTTTCTGGTAAATTAAACCATGGTAGTGATATCATTCAAGTTCTACGATTTGTTTTTGCTACCATATGTGTTCTATCATGTGTTTGTGCATGTACATTCATGTGTGTGGGGGTGGGGGTGTCGAGGCGGTGGGGACGATCTAGGGATTGGGGGTTTTCCAAGGAGGTTGTGGTATCTAGGGGCTTTATAAGGGGGTGGGGATGATGTCTAGTGGTGTGAGGGGGCTTTTCAAGGGGGTAGGTAGTGTCCAGGGGGGTTGGTGTCCAGGGGATGAGGGGGTCGTCCAAGGGGGTAGGGGTGTCCAGGGGGTGGGGGATTTCCAAGGGTGGGGGTGTCCAGGGGGTGTCCAAGGGGGTGGGGGTGGTGTCCAGTTGGTGAGGGGGATATCCTAGGGGTAGGGGTGTCCAGGTGTGGGGTGGTGTCCATGGGGTGTGGGGGCTGTCCAAGGGGGTAGAGGGTGTCTTGGGGGGTTGGGGGTGGTGTATAGGGGTGACGGTTGTCCAAGGGGGTGGGGGTGTCCATGGGGTGGGGGTGTCCCGGGGGTTGGGGTGTCCTAGGGATGGGGGGTTGTCTAGGGGGTTGGGGGGGGGGGGGGGGGTTGTCCATGGTGGTGGGGGTGTACAGGGGGTGGGGGTGTCCCGGGGTGGGGGTGTCTAGGGGGTGGGGGTTGTCCAAGGGGGGGTGGGAGTGTCTAGGGGTGTCCAAGGGGGTGGGGGTGGTGTCCAGGGGTGAGGGGGTTGTCCATGGGGGTATGGGTGTCGAAGGGGTGGGTGGTATCTAGGTGTGAGGGGTTTTCCAAGGGGGTAGGGGTGTCCATGGTGGGGGGGTGTCCAGAGGGCGGGGATGTCCAGGTGGTGGGGTGTTGTCCAGGGTGTGGGGGGTTGTCCAAGGGGGGTGTCCAAGGGGTTTCCAAGGGGGTGGGGTGGTGTCTAGTGGGTGATGGGTATTTTCATGGGGTTGGTGTTTCTAGGGGTTGGGGGTGGTGTCCAAGGGGTGAGGGGGCTGTCCAAATGGGTAGGGGTGTCCAGGGGTGGGGGTGTCCAGGGGTGGGGCTATCCAAGGGGATGGGGGTTGTCTAGTGGGTGGGGTGTTTAGGGGGTGGGGTGTCCAGGGGGTGGGGGTTGCCCAAGGGTATGGTGGTGTATATGGGTTGGGGGTTGTCCAAGGTTTGGGGGTGTCTAGGGGGTTGGGGGTTGTCCATGGGGGTGGTGTTGTCGATGGGGTGGGGGCTCTCTAGGGGGTGGGGGTGCCTATGGGGTGGGGGTGCCTAGGGGGTGGTGGATGTCCAATTGGGTGAAGGTTTACAAGGGGATGGAGGTGGTGTCTAGGTGTGTGAGGTGATGTACAAGGGGGTATGGGGTGTCTAGGGGTGGGGGTGTCTGGGCGGTGGGGGTTGTCAAGGGGTTTGGGGGGGGGTTGTCTGGATGGTTTGTGAAACCGTTGGGATATTCATTCACAACGATTTCAGGGGCTATAATAATAGTTTTAAATCGTTGGGAAAGGTGTAATTTTTAGTAGTGAATGTATACATATTACTATATTTATACTTCATATTTCTTGTTTACAAAAGGGTGAATTTGGTATCCAGTTTCACTAGGATCTATTCTTTGTATACATTAAGAAGAAAGCATCCATGATGAATTTATACTATTATATCGTGATCCAAATGAGATAGTTGTAATCCTAAAATGATTTTAATATAAATATAAATCTTTTTTATCTAACTATTTTTAATTTTTGAAATCATTTTCATGCTCATATTTTCCAAATAAGTATATATTTGTTTTGTATTCCAAAATTGTTTTACATTCAAATTATGATACATTCCATATAAATATAAAAGTTTCTTATCTTAACAAGATTTATATTTTTTATATTTGTTATATTTAATATTGAGTCAATGTTGTATTATGGCACATCGAATGAGTAATGAATATGAGGAAGGTTTTGATGCCTTTTAGGAATTTTCTAAATGAAATGTTCCAAGAAGCAACATTTTATTATGTCCATTCCTGAAATGTTTGAATAAGATTATGTAAAAAATTAGAGTGATCAAAGATAATTTGATGTGCTGTGGTTTTAATCCAAGTTACAGCCCTTGTATTTTTCATGGTAAAACTAGAAAGAATGTCATAACTACTGATGATGATGAGTTGAAAGATGGTAACCCTGATGGAATTGAAGAAATGATTCGTGATATTGTAGCATAACATATTGAGATAGAACTGATAGTTTCACATCTATATGGTGATGATGAAAAACCATTTCATCCTGGTTTTATCGATTTTATGGTTTTTTCGGTGGTGTTTGGATTTATTAACCTAAAGGAGAAACATGGATGGAGTGACAGATGTTTTACCGAGCATCTCTAATTGTTGAAATAAATTCTTCAAAAATGCAACGATCTTCTAGATTCACATTTTAAGTCCAAGATGATATTATGACCGATGAGATTGGGATACAAAAAAATGCATGCATGTCTGAATGATTGTATGGTATATAGGATGGAATATGAATATTTTTCAGAGTGTCTTAAATGAGTGACATCACAGTATAAGTTGAATGAAAAATCACAGGCTCATATAGAGATTACAGAGATCCATGAAAAGGTATTTTGGTATCCTTCATTAATTCATCATTTGAATCATTTATTTTCTAATTCACATGATACAAAAAGGTTAAGATGTCATTTTTATGAGAGGATATGTGATTGAAAAATACTTCATCCATTTGATTGTCCACAATGGATGAAAATTGATGAGCAATATCCTATATTTGGAAATGAAATTAGAAATCTCAGACTTGGGTTGTGCACAGATGGAATGAATCCATACCTAACCATAAGTAGCACACATAGTTAATGGCCTATTTTATTTTTAATTTACAATCTATCACCTGATGTTTTTATGATGTGAAAATATTTCATGTTGAGTATAATGATCTCTGGTTTGAAGAAACTCAGAAATTATATTGATTTTTTTAAACCGTTGATTGATGATTTGAACCTTTTATGGGAGGATGGTATTAGGGTGTATGATTCTTATAAAATTGAATATTTTCTACTTCATACAGTGATTATGATAAATACAAATGACTTCCCAGTGTATGGAAATTTGTTTGGATATAGAGTTAAGGGGAATAAATCATGTCCAATTTGCGAACAAAAGACTTCATATTGTAAATTTCATCGTGGGAGGAAAACTGTATATATGGATCATCAAAATTTTTGCCTATGGATCACACTTATAGAAGGATGAAAAAGGCATTCAATGGATCATAAGAATTTGATATTTCTCCAAAACCATCATAATCTGATGTGAATTTTGAGAGGGTGTGAAAATTTTATGTGACATTGTTAAATACACCTAAATATGGTAATGATATACATATTTGGAAGAAAAGGTCAATATTTTTTGAGTTACCATATTGGATATATCATGAAGTGAAAAATAATATTGATTTCATGCACGTGGAGAAGAATATCCATGATAGTTTTATTGGAATATTGTTAGATATTAAAGGAATGAATAAAGATGATTTGAATGCATGATTAGACTTATTATCAATGGCAATACATTTGGAGTTAGCTACCACTCCTAATAGAAGAGAAAATTTTCTTCCTCTAACATGTCATAAAATATCCAATAGGGATAAAATTAGATTTTTTCAATTTCGTAATGATATAAATGTGTCACAAGTTTATTATTAAATTGTAAAAAAAAATCTTTTTGAAGGATTTGAATTTGATAGGTATGAAATATCATGATTGTCGCATCATGATGAAACAAATTCTACCAGTTTCATTGCGTGTAATATTGTCCATTCGTGTTAGAAATACTATAATGAAGTTTTGTTATTTTTTCAATTAAATTTGTGATACGGTGGTTGATGTGAATGCTTTGAACATTTTGGAAAAGGATGCAAATTATATACTTTTTCAACTGGAAATTTAGTTTCCTCTATCTTTTTCCGATATAATAGTGAAAATGTTTCATTATTTAAAATTGATAATAATTTTAGTAAAAAAAAGTGACATAATCAAAATTTATCCAACACATTCAGATTATTTTGACAATTTAGGACAACAATCCATAACTCATTGGTAACATGTAGGAATCAACCCCACCTCAATAGGATGCACAGTATGACCGGTATAACTCCAAATTTTTTATTCTTATTAAATTTTGATATTTTATTAACATGTTATTTCATATTAATGGTTAATTTATTTATCTATAGTATAACTAACATAGTATTTGTTTTATAATTTATGTGGAATCTTTTTCTCATGTTGAGATGATTTTTTTAGTAACGGATACCATGGGAGGAAATTTTTCAGACGGTACCATGGGCCTCAAAAGGTGAAATATTAATGTTTCAGAATGTTTGTTGGACATTTGTAAATGTAATTATATATAAAATTTTGTTTCAAATCTAAATTGAATTGTATTTTTTCTATATACCATGGGTGGAAATTTTTATATTGATGATGTCAATTAAATGTATATAGAAGGTTCTTTTTTGATTATGCTGTTTAAATTGTTGGTTTTCTTCTAGGTTTGTTGTCATATAAACATCACACCGTTGGTAACTAGGCCTTTATCAACACTAAAAGCACTGATAACGTCCCCCCTTATCATTGTTGCAATTAACAGTGCTTTTTAGCGCTGTTAAAATCCATTTTTCAGGTTGTGAATGGCCATATGTGTTTTAGTGTTTACCACTCATCCATCATGTCTGGTTCTCCCTTTAATGATATATCTATTTATTTGTATATCTATTTCTTAATATTTATTCATATATTAATATATATTTATATTAATATATTTATATTTATATTTGTTCAGATATTAATATATATATATATATTAATATGTATAGTCAGTTATATTGATATCTACATATTTATATATATATATAGTTATATTTTTTATTCATATATTTATTCGAATTTTAATATTTATATATATTTAATATTATTTTTAAATACAGTTATAAATTACGTTTTTTTGTGTTTGTAAATAAATAAATAAATACATACATACTTATATACAACATACAGAAACACACATATATATTTATATATATATATATTATATGTGTATCTGTAAGTATAATTATACATATTTATATATATTCACATATATTATAAATTAATATGTATATGAATATGTTAAAATATTTTTATAATATATATCAGTTTATTAATATATACACACACTAATATATATATATATATATATTAAGACACACACAAACTATATAAGTATATAAATATTCATATATTTTTGTTTCAAATAAAATAGATATTAGTTTTTACTTTGAATAGGCTTATATATTGGGAAATATATATTATATGTAAATATGATTAATTATTTATTTCTAAAATTAAATTTTTATCCGTGAATATAACAAAATATGTATATATTGTTATATATTTGGTTATAAATAATAGTAAATGATGAAAAATAATAAAATTTAAAATTCATAATATCTCTATGAATTTAATCCCTATGAATAAATTCAATCCCTACTGAAAAGGTAAAAAATACCCTCTTAAATGAGTCTGAAATTCCGTCGAATGTTAAAAAATTTGGGTATCACAACTAAAAACTCAGTTTTTTTGGTGCATTTAGCAATGTACCGATGAAACTATCACAATAATTTTTTTAACATGAATAACATCAAGAAAATTTTTGACGTACAACCAATTCTTTTTTGATAATTAAAAAAAACTGATTTGTTTTTTCAACCGATCTTCATAATGTCATTAAAAAATGGTTCACCAAAAGAAGTTTCCACTTCATTTACTTTCTCAAATAATTGATCACCTATTACTGGAGATGGTGTTGTACGTTCTTCTGAACATTCATTGATTGATGTCATCCAAATACGTACTTATCCCATCAGGGTAGAAATCTACAATGACCTAGAAACATAGTCTTGGGTGAATGTTTCAACCAAATAGATTGTGTACATTGTTCAAAAATGTGACACCCTTTAGTTCCTTTAATTCTATATCCTAACAAATTTCCATAAGTAGGAAATGCATTTATCATCCCGTACAACATGTCTCAGAATGTGAATTCTTAATTTATGAAACCATCATACCACATAACACTTGAATCATCCACACCATAATACAACACATGGTGTGGCCAGTATAACTCAAAGTGTCTCTTTTTATTTAAAACTGACATAAATTTAAGTAAAAACAACAAGTGACATACTGAGAACTGATAAAAACATATTTTTATTGTTTTTATATTTTATTAAAATTATCCATGAGTAATTTTTGATGTGTTGGATTCAACCACATCTCAATACGACACATAGTGTGACTGGTATGACTCCAAGTGTGTCTTTTTACTTAAAATTGTCATTAATTTATGTAAAAAAATGTGACATACTAAAAACCAAGAAAATGCATTCAGATTATTTTTATATGTAAGTAAAATGATGAATTTTTCATTTGGGACATGTAGAAACAATTCTTACCTCAATAGGATGGACGGCGTGTCCTGTATAAATCAAAGTGTCTCTTTTTATTTAAAATTGACACGAATTTGAGAAAAACGAAAAGTGTCATAGTGAACCCCAAGAAAACACATTAAAATTGTTTTCATATTTTAGTAAAACAATATATTAGTCACTTGTGACACGTAAGGATCATTCACACCTCAATTGGACACACTGAGTGGCCGGTATCACTCAAAGTGTCTATTTTTATTTAAATATGTCATTAAATTAAGTAAAAACAACAAGTGACATTCTGAAAACCAAGAAAACAAATTCTTATTTTTTTGATTTTTTAGGAAAATGATCTTTTAGTATTTATTTACATATATAAATCTTAAAACCCTCAATAAAATGCATGGTGCGGATGGTATAACTAAAAGTGACTATTTTTAATTAAAATTGACATTAATTTAAGTAAGAACAATATGTGGGATAGTGGAAACTGACCAAATACATTCAAATTGTTTTGAAAATTTATGAAAACAATCCACACGTCATTGGTGATGTGTAAGAGACGACCACACCTCAATCTGACACATGATGTGACTAGTATGAATAAAAGTTTCTTTTATTATTTTAAAATTTAAAATTTAGTTCAAAATGTGTCACTCACTAAAATACAAGAAAACACACTATAACAATCTTGATAATTTAGGAAAATTATTTATATTTCATTTGTGAAATATATTAATCAGTCTCAAATAAAACCAATGAAAAGTACGATTGGTATGACTCAAAATGTTTGTTTCATGTTTGAAATGATATATTAGTAAAAACACAACAATTATACTTGAAACTGAGAAAATGCATTCATATTGTTTTGATACTTTAGGAATGAAATCCATCGTTAATTTGTGACATGGAGGAATTAGCCCCGCCTTAATACGATTCACAATGGGTCCGGTTTCACTCAAAATGTGTCATTATTTAAAATTGACATTAATTTTAGTAATGGAAGAAGTGACATATTCAAAACCGAGAAAGTTCATTTAAATTGTTTTGACATTTTAGGACAGTGATCCATAACTCATTTTTAATGGGTAGGAATCAATCCCACCCCAATAATTACTGGAAATTACTTTTTTATGATCAAAACACTTTTTAAGAAAAAATTGAGAAACCACAAAGACAGTTTAACAAAGCATAGAAGTACACATGATAAAAGAAACAACCAAGGAAATCCACCAGACCTACCCCACCCCAGCAGATAATCATGCATTCAAGCCTCATCGATGCATGGCCCATCATCAAACAGTACCGTGTAGAAGTGCACGAGCACGGTACCGATGGCAAAGCCATACCCTCTTATCCCACCTCAATAAGAATCACAGTAGGACTGGTATAACTCCAAATATTTCATTTATATTAAATAATGACATTTTATTAATGTTTTATTTCATATTAATCGTTAATTTAAGTCTTTATAGTATTACTAACATAATATTATTTTCTTATATAGGTGGAATTTTTCGCTCGTGTTGAGATGATCTGTTTGGAAACTCATACAATGGGGGGAAATTTTTGAGAGGGGATAATGGGTGTCAAAAGATGAAATATTAATGTTTATCAATGTTTGTTGGATAGTTTTAAATTTAATAATATATAAAAATGTGTTTGAAATGTTAATAATTTTTTTTTCTAAGAACCATGGGTGGAAATTTTTGTTTTGATGATGTCAATTAAATATATATATCATGTTTTCTATTGGGTGAACTTTTTAAATTGAAGGTTTTCTTCTAGGTGTGTTGTTATAAAAACATCACACTCTATCTGTCTAGGCCTTTATCAGTGCCAAAAAAGTGCTAATAAAGGACCCTTTATCATCTCTATGATTAACAGTGATTTTTTAGCATTGTTAAAGGCCATTTTACGTGCAATGAAAGGTCATATGGGTAAAAATGTTTACCACTTGTCCATCTTATTTGGTTCTACCTTTAATGATATATATATATATATTATTTATTTATTCGTATATTAATATTTATTTATATTAATATGTATATATATGTATATATTTATTTATATATTAATGTATATATAAATAGTTAGTTTTATTTATATAGTATTATTTATATCTACTTCATTATATATATTTTTTGTTATATTTTTTATCCGTATATTTATTATTATATTAATATATATTTATAATTTTTTTTATATACATTTATAAAACATGTTTTTGTATGTGTGTGTAAAAATAAATAAATACATACATACATATATACAACACACACACACACACACATTATTATATGTGTATCTGTAAGTACAATTATACATATTTTTATATATTCACATATATTATATATTAATATGTATATTCATATGTTAGAATATATATCGAATATATAAATGAGTTTGTTAATACATACAAACACTAATATATATATTAAACACACACACACATTATATAAGTATATAAATATTCATATATTTGGGATTTAAATAAAATGGATATTTTTTATATTTAGATAAAGCTTATATATTGAGAAATATATTTTATATGTAAATATGTTTAATTATTTATTTATAAAATTAAATTTATATGTGTGAATATATAAAAAATATGTATATATTGTTATATATTTGGTTATAAATAACAATAAATTGTAAAAAATAATGAATTTTAAAATCCATAATTTAAATATGAATGTAATCCCTATGAATAAATTCAGTCCCTACTGAAAAAGGGCATATATACCCTCTATAAATGAGGTTGGAATTCCATCGAATGTTAAAAAATTTGGGTATCGCTACTTAAAACTCAGTTTTAGAGGACTTATGGGACTATATTTTGCCTCAAACAATGTGACAATGGGATATCATATGTCACCAATGTGTAGATCGGATTGTAGAATTCAATTTGATTTGTAGTAGAGCTCAAATGGATGCCCGGATCAAAAGTTATTGTCATTTGATGTTTGAGTTACATTTTTAACTTATTGTAGATCTTTTATTAATTTTATGATTTTTTTGTCTTCAAATTATTTTTAAATGATTATTAATTGATAATAATTAGACAATTATTAATTAATAATATATTTTTAGATATTTTATAATCCATTTTCAATAAACATATTATATATTACGTGTAATTGTCTATCTATACTTATCTGAAACACATTTAGAAAATATATATTATATTTATATCAATATAAATATATTTATATATTTATAGCTTATTTTTAACTTTTTTTTAAATACACCCCTTATCAGTGCTAGTAAAAAAGCACTCATAAATACCCCTCCTTTATCAGTGCTACTAAAAAAGTGCTGAATAAATGGTGCTTTTAACAAATCTTTTTTAGCACTATTAAAAGTACCTTTTATCAGTGCTTATTTTTAGTGATGATAATGGTACCCCGATTATCATCATTTTTGCACTCCTAATGTGTGGTTCTATGAAAAAAAATCTATGGTAGTTTCCCCACCCTAGTTTCCTTTTTATTTTCACTTACCTGATAGAATATACTTTCAAGAAGCTACCATCATTTTGTTAATAGAATTGGGGCTCGAAGGATGACACACAATGAGTTCAGAGTCTTAATTTTAGAATACATCATCGAAAGTTTATAAATAATATTATTTAATGTGATATGTATATGAAACATTCATATTGTTTATGGTTGATCTATATATTACATAGTTTGATGTGTACAGGTGGATATACACTAATAATTGTATTTGTAGACTGTTGGTGAGAGATAGTAACCGATTGTAGTTAATGTTTTTTTATGATTTTTAAATTAATATAATTTATTTTTTTATCATTTTGTTTCAATTTTTTTGTAATTATAGGAGATATATTATTCAAATATTCCTCATATGTGTTGGAGTTAGGCTAAGATGGATGGTGGGTTCAAGGCCTCATGTGTGCATGATTGGACGAGATAACATAGTCGTGGGTGGTTGAAAAGTGGTATTTAGACAGACATGGCGATTAAAATTGGTTTAAATTAGACACTGATTAGTTACAATATCACTGAAGTGATGTTATCATTTAGCACCAATTGTAGTGTGTATGATATCATCTTCCTTAAATTATGTTGTAATGTCCCATAAATTCCATATAATTTTTTTTTAAATTATATAGAATTATTTTGAGACCGAGAAATCTAACGACACGTGATTCCAATGACTCGAGTTCCTGGAATAATCCTTTGATGTTTGGTTGAGTTTCAATTAGCGTGTGTAAGAAATTTTCTTGAAAAAGTGGAATAAATAATAAATGGTAACTTGGATTAGAAATCTGAGGGCATCGTTGCTTTCAGGATGGCATGGTTACTCTAGGTGTGACATAAGTTTAGTCGGTGGTGGCCTCCTGTGAGAAAACCCAAAAATGGAATAACCGTAAATAAAATAATTTAATAAATTATTTTATTTTTCAAATTATTATTACTCAAAAACGGCAGCTCAAATTGAAAATCAGATACCATCGCTGTACTCATGATGGAATTCTTTATTTAAGCGGATACTATCTTTTGCCGGCTCTAGCCACCAGTGAAAGTTAGTTTTTGGCCGTAAATAAAATAATTTAGTAACAATTATATTATTGTAAAATCCATTATTTTTAAACAGAAACTCAGATTTGAAATCTCAGGGTACTGTTGGGTTCGTTGGGGGTGTGTTTCACTTTGGCAGAGCCAAACCTCAACCGATGCAGGTCAAGGGTGACTGTTATAATTTTTCTGAACATTTTTTCGAGTACGTTTAGTAAACTCGAGAGCGGTGTTATATAACTTCTGAATCGGTGCTCGCAATTGAAATCTGAGGGCACCGTTGAACTCATAGCATTTATAATCCCTTAAGGAGACCATAACCTTGACTGTAGTAGGTCGAGGGAGAATGTTAGTTTTCATGAATTTTTTGGGTGTGTTAAAGGAATAAAAATAAAATAAAGAACAACTTTTACTTTATTTTTAAAACCTCCCATTTGATGTTTAGTGGTGGGGACCACCCGAACTAAAAACCCCCAATTTAAATTCCATGTTGGGGACCACCCGACCCTTGAAATATCCCTTTAATGGGAGATAACTCTTGGTTTTCCTCCAATTGATGTGCCAACTTAATTGGTTATTTAATAATCTTATTTAGAACTTCACCATTTGGTTGGAGGATTGTTAGTAAAAGGGAGAGCTTTATAGAACTTGGAAGGATATTCTTCGATGAAGAACATCCACTACAATGAAGATCATCATCCGGAATTGGAGAACGAGAATGACTATTGAGCCTGGATTGGAAACATCTTGTGGGAGCAACGAACGTCGACATCACCATCTCATCAACTTTGTCATCTTCCTCGTTCCACCTCCAACGGACAATCGATTTAGGGGTTTTTATATATGTTTGATTTTTTTTTTGATTTTTCATATCCTAATTTCACGATGATGATGTCCAAATGAACATGGTCATCATTCTGCACATAAACCATGCTCCTCTTTCTTTTTATTCATTGCACATTTTTCATGCGTTATTCTACGCATAATAATAATTATTGCTGGAAACACAGAGTTTTGATAAGAACAATATATGGATGTGAATACCTCGATGAAAGGATCGAAAATATGCTATTGTTTAATTTTTTAAGCTTGGAACAAAGCCACAATAACTCGTGGAAGGAGGCGACCAAATATTAATTGGCGTAGGAAATGCAATATTCTGTTGAGCGTGACATATGGACGTGGAGCCCTCGACCCGAGGATAGAGAAAATGAAATCATTTTATTTTTCAGTGTTATAATAATGATGAAAAATCAATGGAAGGACTGACGTGGCGGAGTAGGGTAGTCTGGCATGGCTGGTGCAGGTGGTGCGTGCGCAGCAAGCGAGGCCTAGTGGCTTCGGCTGGCGACGAGGCATATTAAGCCGCAACATGAGTAGGCGGCACAGAGGAGGCAGGTCTTGTGCGAGGCGGAGGCACAGTGGATTCCCAATTTGTGTATAGGGGTGTAAAATTGTGTAAGAAGAAAATTAAATTGGAGAGAGGGAGGAATAGGTTTGAAATAAAATTAAAAGAAAAATGAATATAAAAAATAGATAGAGGTGCTCTTTGGACCCGCGTGCACCAAAATGGGATACCCCTCTTGTGCGTGAATCTCAAATGAGATTGGAGAGACAAAAATTAAATGAAATGAAATAATAATATATTATTATTATTATTTATTGTTGTTAAAACCCTAATTAATCTGTAACTTATCTATGCGACCTCGTTTTCACGGATCTTCAGTGGTAGTGTGACCCTGACTTTCAGACGAAAATTATGAGTCCAGTATTGGATGTATTTTTCATGTTTTTGGATTGGGTACCTGAAACAGTCAAATAATAATAATATATTATTATTATTTAATCCTCAACCCTCTATGACTCCTGTGTGTGATGTCTGATTGACTTACCGTCTGCAGTGGTGTGATCTTGTTATTAAGAAGGTCAATTTACGTCTAATGGTGAATATTAAATTCTGGTTCATGGATCAGGTTTACAAAACACCCCATAACAAATATATTATTATTGAGGGATCTTATATTCGACATATCTCTCTCATAAAATGTAGAAATGAAGAAATTCCTAGGGAACTTGAAACCTTGGATCAAGATAGTCCTTTTGGTATACCCTACATGTTTTTGGATAAAGCTGGGGTACGTCCCGGTTAGATCAAGCACGAATCCAACCAGGCCCTCGGGACTAAAAGGTCAATAACTTACTAACGGGAAATCCTATTGACACACCGTCTATTTTTTTCAGATCCCTTTTACATGGAAGTCCTTTAGGATACTTCTTCGTGGGACTCTGTGGTAGTTGGAGAATCGACCAGTGGCTTTAGGAGAAGACCCTCTCGGAGAAAAGAGAGATTATTGGAGGAACCCTTTAGCTGGATGTGATGAAGTAATAGGATCATGGGTGGGTCTAACAATGTACTATGATGATGTACTGGGATCCTATGTGGGTCTGACGACATACTGACGATGTACAAGGATCATGTGTGGGTCTGACGACATACTAATGATGTGCTAGGATCATGTGTGGTTCTGACAACATACTGACGATGTACTAGGATCCTGTATTGGTTTGATGACATAATGATGATATACTAGGATCTTGTGTGGGTCAGACAATGAACTAACGATGTTCTATGATCCTATGTGGGTATGATGATGTACTGATGAAGAACTAGGATCATGTGTGGTTTTGACGATGTACTAGGATCCTGTGCTGGTCTGGCGATGTACTAGGATCTTGTGTGGGTCTGATGATGTACTCCAATCCTATATGGGTGTAATGATGATTTACTATCCTTTGTGGATATTCCTCTTAACAGTGTAAAATGATTCCATAGTTAAATCTATCCAACTCTACTATTGTACCTAAGATATACCTGGTGTATGCTGAGTTTTTACATTGTTGTATTTTTCCTTCGTGGTGATACCTTGGTGGTATTCTTCTATGTGGTGTACATGTGTGGTACTTACAATTGTGTTATTTCAACCTTTGTGGAATTGTTGAGCTCTATGTTATTGAGATGGAATATGGGTTTTCTCATGATTGAGATGGGTATACTTGATAACATAGGTATATGTATGGGCATATACCTAAGTAGGGTTGTTATTTGATTTCATTATTTTTGGTTTATCCTTTGTTGATTTTGTGGGACATTTAGGGTCTCAGGGTCCCTACTGAGTGTCGTTATACTCACCACTTCATGGTATATGCCATCACCTTGTTGTGTTGGTTGCATACGACGGACAGTGCTTATTGAGGATGAGGGTACTAGGACTGGAGGTATATCGGAGGTGGACCCTAGATGAGGTGTACCACAGAGACGATTGTTCGAGATATGTACCTACTCATTAGGTAGGATCCTTTTATGGTGTTCACTGGAGTTTTCCAATTTACTTGTACCTTCTAGTTTCTTGTACTTTCTAGTTGGGCTTGTATTCTGACCCCTTTTACTTATTATACTCACTCTATTTACTATTCAGTTTACCTTGTGTTCATATCCAGTTGTGAGTGTGGTAGTGTGTGTATAGGTCATAAAGGAAATTCCATCCCGGTTTTAGGGAAATATGTCTTCGTTGCTAGTTGCTAGCCCCTGGCCTATGAAAGGCTTGCTTGGAGTAGTCACGGCACAAACCCCAGGGGCTGAGTCATGACAAATTGGTATCATAGGAGTCGGTTCTACTGTAAAACATAAAAATCAAATCTTTATGATGGAAATAGTATTATGTATAGTGAGTGTGGTTATCAATTTAGGGAATCCAGTGTTGGTGCGACGGATGATGCATCCATACACTACGACCATGACTTATGATTTCAGACTCAGTGCACGAAAACTCTGATTGCGTGGGTGTTTTGAAAAGTTTTATTTTGTTTTATTTGAGTCAGCTCACCAGGTATAAGTAAATTTCAATGGCATACATTTTCCTTATTAGGATGTCGCTGCGTAGATAGGCAACTAGGATTACTGAGAGTGTACATGATGATGGCCCACCGAGCGATGAGGCTTCGGTGTAGGGTCGTCTTACTATGTTGGCATCTTCGGGTGGTGTACCAGTAGCACCACGACTCATTGGGAAGCAGTTTCCACCAGCCACACTGGCAGATGGTGCATGCCGAATGATCATATTGAATGAGTTACAACACCAGAGGCCTCTGAGGTTTTTAGGAGAGATATATTCTCACACAGATGAGGGCTGGATGGAGGTGGTTGGTAGAGTCTTCATCTAGTTGAGACACTGGTAGAGAAGATGGTGATATTAGCTACTAGAATTTATCAGTGAGTGATCATGAGGATTGTCAACGTAGTGATGCGGCTTTTCTAAGTGGAACATTACCTGAGATATTACCATGGGTAGTGTGTCATCTATATCACTTCCCGTTGGTTAGTAGTTACAACTGGTGGTACCGGTAGAGGAAAAAAATAGGCTAAGTGCCTTACGTGTGATTCAGCATCAGATACCCATTAGGTTCTGAGGCGAGCTCGACTCATAGGAGGCTATGTACTGGATTGAGGAGGTGGCAGAGATTTCTTTAGAGCTTCTATTTCTTTGGCAGGATGACATATCGGTAGCTGAGTATTCATCGAGGCGTACCAATCATTCCTTGTACTCGATTAGTACGATACGATCAGTGCTTCAGTGCATGGACCCTTGAGTGAGGTGTATTTAGGGACATCTGAGAAAGCACTATTCCCCTATGCATTTTTACTTATGTTAAGGTGCTAGAGAGAACCGTTGTGGTTGAATATTATTGGGATTAATGGATTCATCTAGTGAACGTTAGTAGTGTGAATGTAAGAAATGGGCGCCAGTCTAAGAGACTTGGGCATGTATAATGTTTCAGGAAGAGGATATGATAGGGACAGAAAAATTTACATGGATGTAGACATGGAAAAAATGCTAGGAGAGCTGCATGAGGTGTTGTACACATCGACATGTTACAAACCACCCCCAATGTGGTCCCCACTTGGCTTAGGGAGTTGGCGGACATGGGAAGGGAGTAGCTGCATGCAGTCAAGGAGTGTGAGGCGATTTGAGGTACGATCTGTGTCTGCTGATAGTTGACGCATCATCATAAATTATCACCAATCATTCCTTCCTTTTGAAGGATCCGGGCACATCGAAAGATCATGGGTGGATGTTCCCACTTTGATTTTTTTCATTATAAATGATCAATCTGGGATCAATACGACGATAAACGCCAGTCTCCATGGATCAAAGCATAGAAATATACAAAGACGAAGGATGATCTTGGAACCACAAATGAGGACCATCAAAGGTTGATTATAATTAATTCAATTAATTGACAAGAAGTACCTTTTGGGTGTTCTTTCATCATTGATATTATTGATCATGTTTCGATGTGATTCATCGTTGCGTCGTAGAATCCATGTGTAGACTTCCTCTAGTGGTGATCCACATATGCACCTGGTATCTCTGTACGTTGCCAACGGATTATCCGGGTGCTAGCATGGAGAAAAAATTGCTTTGGTTTTCATCCTTAGATCTTTTTGATCTGATGTAGGAGGATCTCTCTTGGTCTTGAGAGCATTCTTGTAGGATGGAGTTCTCTCATCCTTGAGGTAATTCTCCAGAATTGTTGTGAACAATGATTGGGGAAAAGGTATTGGAGTTGTGATGATATTTATAATCGGGTTTGAGGTTATAGAGTAATGACAACAAACAAATGTGTTACACATTTTATTTATTTCATTAACTCATATTGAAAACCCCCATGTCAAATAATTAATTCCTTGACATGCTCCCTTGCTGATTGTAACAAATATCATTTAATAAAACAATAATATATCCTCAAAATCCCGACTAGAAAAACTACATGGTGTTTAATAATTAATAGACAGTGTGTACTTGTTTTTCATAAAACTAAATAGCATGTAATCATTAATACAAAGCGTGTAATTTTTTTTCATTTCCTTTCCAAAATGAAAAGAACACAGCGTGTAATCATTAATACACTTCGTTTACTTGTTTTCAAAAAAAATACACAACGTGTAATCATTAATACATTACATGTATGTGTTTTCATTTTATTCTTCCTTCAACCTTAAAACGATCTAGGCTTTCGTGAATAATTTTTAAACCACGTACGGGAATAATATTTATTCTACTTGAGATACTTGAATACACTTAGTTTTTTACCGTCTAGGCCTCTTTCTCGTTGGCATTAAGCGAGATTTCATACAGTCCAAAATTAGTTTCTAGTAATTGGTCAAGGCTCCCAAGAGAAAGAAGTTGATGACGCATTGACCTGTCACCTCATATAAATGCTTACCGTGTAATTTAATCCCTTTATCTCAATATCTCATCAACCGTGTTTCATTGTAGTGTCATAAACCTAAATGCTTGATCTGTCATTCTTTTACTACCTGAAATAAACCCATCATTACACCATGGCCATAGAATTTCATGTGACGGTTCTATTTCAATCAAAGGGTCTAGATATCAACCTCCATAAATGGATGGGACAAATCCTTCCCCAAGTTATCCATTAACAACATAACATTCGTGACACACCCAACGTACCATACTTCCTACCAACTGTCATCATGATGGATTTCATCCGCAAATCTAAGTGTGCGAGTCATGACATGAATTAATGAAAATATTCCAGTCTAAGGACCATTACACACACTCACATATCGCAATGTCCGATGACACCATGATATGTGGAATTACTACTTGAGGGTATGTTCTCATAATCTCCCATCTTGGAGATTACCAAGTGCACACTCCATGAGAGAGAGTCTTGGCTTCTTATGAGTACTCACACATGACGGTCTGTATACTATTTGTCTTATCATAGTATGTCATCAAACCGTAGAACTTTATTTGAGAATATTTTTATATCATTTAAAGGTTCTCAATATAGCGGGGATCTTCCATGACCTTATTCATTCAACAAATATTCTAGGTCATTATTATATTATAGTTAGGCAGAATAATGAACAATATATAATAAATGTAAATTCATGTAATCAAAGTTCAAATAGGATGTTCTCAGGACACCCACTCTTAAAAACTCCCACTTTGAATATATCTAATTGCCTACAAATTTTAGTCCATTAGACCTCACATGATGATCATGATTCTATTGAGTTAAGGATTTAGTCACGGAGTTTTCCACGTTGTCTTTTGTGAAAATAATTCTCACAACAACATCACCTCTTTGAGAAAAATGCCTCAAGAGATGATAGTTCTGAAGTATAAACTTCTTCCACTGATTTGACCTTTGATCCTTTTCAAGTGCCACCACTGGAGTGCTATCACAATAGAGTGTGATAGGATCTTTACTTGTACGTACTACATCCAACTCTTGGACGAATTTTCGCATCCATATTTCTTCTTTATCTGCCTCATAGGTTGTGATATACTCAGACTCCGCTGTAGAATCTACCACCAAACTTTTCTTTGAGCTCTTCCAACTCACTGCACCTCCATTCAAACCGAAGATGTATCCAGTCTGCAAATTCATTTCATCTTGATCAGTTAAGAAACTCGAATCTACATGTACTCTAATGACTAGTTCCTCATATCCTCCATATACTAGGAACATGTTGTTAGTATGCCTCAAATACATAAGGATAGTCTTGACTGCCATGCAATGTCGGTCTCCTAGATTAGCTTGATATCTTCCTGGAACACTTAATGAATAAGCCACATCTAGCATCATACATAGCATAGAATACATGATTGACCCAATCACAGATGCTTAAGGGATCCTTTCCAATTTATTTCATTCCTCATGTGTCTGAGGACACATTTTCTAGGAAATATTAATTCCATGTGACACTAGCAACAATCCCCTCTTGGACTGTTCCATACTTAATCTATTCAGTATCTTGACAATGTATGTAATTTGACTCAGGCCTAGAATTCTCCTGGATCTATCATGATGGATCTTGATCCCAAGATTACATGTTTCCTCTCCCAATTATTTTTTAGAGAAACATTTATCCAACCATTCTTTAACTTACTATAAGACAGGTACATCGTCTTCAATTAGTAAAATGACATCAACATATACAATTAGAAAAATTATTGCACTTCCACTAATCCATTTTTAGAAACAAGGCTCACATTCATTCTTAACAAATAAAAATTCTGTTACGGCTTCATAAAAATTAATCTTCCATGACCTTGATTCTTTCATTAATCCATAAATGGCTTTATGCAACTTGAATACCCTGTTGGCATCCTTTGGAGTGGCAAACCCTTCGGTTTTTGTCATGTAGACATCTTCCTGGAGGCTCCCATTAAGGAATGTTGTTTTGACATCCATTTTCCAAATTTCATGGTCATGGTAATCAGAAATGGTCAATAGGATTCTGAAGGATTTCAGCAGGGCAACCAGTAAAAAGGTTTCATCATAGTCAATTCCTTAATTATGTCTAAAACATTTTCCATCCAATCGTGCCTTATAGGTGCTGACTTGTTCCTCCAAGTCCAGTATCATCTTGAATGCCCATTTATTACCAATAGGCTTTACATAAACAGGAGGATCTACCAAAATCTAGAATTGGTTTTGGTACCAGAAATCCATTTCATAATTCATGGCTTCCAGCCACTTGGAAATGTATGTGCCTTTAACTGCTTCCTTTTAGGTTAAAGGATCATCATTGTCAACCAATAATGAGTCACCATCCTCGGTGACAAGAAAACCATGTCATTCTAGTTCTCTCATCTCTCTCATGATCCAAATTAGTTCTTGTGTCTCTAGAACAAATTGTTCTTCCATGAGGCTTTTTGGAATATGTTCTTGTACCAACCCTTGTATATCTGGACCCTTGACATCATCGAAGTCTATCTCACTCCCACTATCTCTTTTGGAGATTTGATCCCTTTAATGAAATATGGCATGTCTTACCACTATATCCTTTTTATCTAAGGGTTTGTATATGGAATTCCCCCTTGTTTCCTTGGGATATCCTATAAAGATACACTTTGTGCCTTAGGTGCATGTTTGTTACCTGAAGTGGCCTTAACAAATGCTTCACTACCCGACACATGTAAATTCGATAACATGCCTTTGTTTCCACTCCATAACTCATATGGAATACCATTTATTGATTTAGTTGGAACTTGGTTTAGTATGTGTGAAGCTATTTGTAATGCCTATCCCCAAACGGATAATGGAGGACTCACATGTCTCATCATTGATATCACCATGTCCAACATGGTGCAGTTCCTCCTTTCACATACACCATTCCACTGAGGTGTGTAAGGATGAGTGAGTTGAAATAGAATCCCAAACAACTATAATAAATCAATGAATTCCTGATTAATATATTCTCCTCCTCTGTCTGAGCAGAGTTTCTTAATCTTCTTATGAAGCTGGTTCTCAACATCATTCTTGTATTCGTTAAACCGGTCAAAAGAATCTGACTTATACCTCATTATGTAAATATATCCATTTCTAATAGAATCATCATTAAAAGTTATGAAGTACAAGAACCCACCCCATGCTTCAACTAGAAATGGTCCACACGCATCTGTGTGTACTAATTCTAGAATCTCATTATACCTTTCAACTTTCCCACTAAATAGGGTTTTTGTGATTTTTCCTTGTAGACATGCCTGTCATACACCATGTGGTTTTAGTTCAAATGAATCTAAATACCCATCTTGATGTAATTTTGTCAAACATTTATCATTGACGTGACCAAGCCGGTGATGTCAAAGTTGGGTGTGGTATGAGTCATGTGAATTAACATTTTCATCGATTTCCATTACTTGGTTTGTGTAGTCTAACACATAAAGGTCATTATATAAATGTGCCATACCAAAACAAATGCTATCTTTATAAAATTAGCAACATTAATTTCTAAACATGAAGATGAATCCATCAGTATCTAATATGGATACCGAAATTATTTTTTTGGTTACAGAGGGTACATAATAACATCCTTTCAACACCATGACCATCCCATTAGGCAATGTGAGGTGGTAGTCTCTGACAGCTATAGCAGTGAGTCTAGATCTGTTGGCTTCTTGTAAATCCACCTCACCTTGGTCAATCATTATAAATCTACTTGGTTAATGTATTTGGATACAGATGTGAGCACCACATGTATTATCTAATACCAAATTAGTAGAAATAGACAGATTGCATTCGATAACAAACTCACCTAAAGAATCCCCTTGCTTCCTTGGCTGGGTGCATTTTTTCTACCAGTGGCCCTTCTTGCCACATGCAAAACAAATAGCCTCCTATCCTCATGCCTTCCCTTTGATCTTACTTTTCATTGGTGGACATGAAGATGCTTTGGGGTTTATTTTCCTTGCCTTCCCATTCCATTTATTCACCATAATGACAAATGGGTTTTCATGCTTCATATCATTTTACACTTGGTGAATGAGGATAAGGAGATCATATAGATACTTCTCAATGCTGTTCATGTTGAAATTTACAAAAAAGTTAGAGAAGCACTTGGAGAGTGTTGCAAGAAAGAGATTGGAACCCCATTCTTCAGGGAGTTTAAAACCTAAAACCTTCAAGAGCTCAATGTAGACAACGAGCTCGACTACATGAGTACCAACTAGGGAACCCTCTCCAAGATTTCTCTGGAATAGAGCCTTATAGATCTCAAGCCTTTCATGTATTGCTCTCTCCTAGTATAGACCATGGAGGTGCTCGAGCATGCTATAAGAATCCATGTTTTCATGAGACTTAATGATCTCACTAGACATTGATGATAACTTCAAACATTTAACATTGAGTACATCATTCAAATGTTGATCGTAGACCATCAAATATTCATCACTCGCCCCCTGGGCGGGCAGATCAGGAAGTGAGGACTCCAGCTTGTAAAATGTTTGTTCATAGTGTAGGATAACCCGAAAGAACCTAAAAAATTCCTAAATGTTACTGCCGATGAAGATATTGTCCTTATCCAGAATTGATCACAGATAAAATGTGGTTGATGATTTTGTTTTATTAATTCTACAAATTAAAAGAGCATATTTATCAGTACATTTTGATTACAATTTGTGAAAAATAATAAATGAATTTATTAATTCTCCCACTAATTTATCAAGTCCCATTGGCCCTCACCATTGAACATCGAATGTCCAGTTTCCATGACATTCTAGTCTCAAGGATCCATATTACCCTTTGCATAAACCCAACAAGGGTTTGTCAAGCTATATGAAGGTATTTATGTAGGAAGGTAATTGCCAACTATGAACATACGGTTCCTTGATATGTTGAGTGGAATCCCCAATCTAGAAATCATGACGTAAAATTCCTTAACACTTGCCTCCATTTTACATAAAGTCTAACCAGGTCTACTCCTCTTGATGTAAAATGTTTAAGTCATCTCGAATATTTCATAAGATGTTCCATTATAAAATTAAGTGTCCCAACAAGGGTTGGTCAAACACATAGTTTTATTGAGTCTTTCCATTAATGAAGTAATTGAAGGCTTGGTCTGACTTAATATGGTATTTGAGGGATTTTATTCTTTTTGCTTAGTTTTTCACTTTCACATGCTTGTTAATGTTAAGTGATTATTGATTAAGTAATTAAACATGTTTTGATAATGTTTACACATTGTCCGGTTTTTATTTCATTCCATCTATTCATTCTTGTTTAAATCCTTAATTATGTGATCGCGACAACACATACATAATAAAAAAACCATGCAATTAGACAAAAATAATATTAGATGGCATGATCATGAACTTCTATAGGTTAGATTATCTAGCGGTTTTGATAAGGTAACCCTGACCTAGGGAAAAACACCTTGAACCAGATTGTTCATGTTTTGCAACTCCCACCTATCCACCATGGTATCTTCTTGGGTTGGTTTCACCTCTGCATCGGGTATTGAACCGTCTCCTCTGACTTGGGAGATCCTCAAATACATGGGGTTTACATTAAAGAAACTATGGGCACACATGCCCTACATATTATTGGACGAAGCCTCGCATCCCAATGAATTTAAATTTAATAAATTTAAATGAAACCATACACACAAAAATGGTCTTTGGTCTAGCTCATGATAATCCATATCATGCAATGAAATTTAAGCATATTTAGAATTCCAATTCTTTTAATCTATCTTTCATTTATGATAATTCGCTCTTGAATTAAATTAATTATTATTTTATAATTAATCAATTCTTTATCTTAAATTCTGTACTGAATTTCCATGAGATTCTACTCATCCATATTCCTTGTAAAGGTATTTGTACTTTGGAGGAAACCAGGTGAAATTCCATTTCTGGAAAGTACATGGCATGTAGGATATATTACACAACGTGTATTTTTCACCCTTTATCCAAATTACATGCCAGGGGATTTGGCGTGTTTTTTGTACTTTAGAAATTTTTTAGTACACGGCATGTAGATTACTCTAACACAACGTGTACTTCCATGTTATGCGGTTACCTACCTGGAAATCCCATGTACGTGGTACATGGCTTCTCCTTGTACACGGTTTCACCTGGGCCGGATCAGACTACATGGTGTGTCGATTCAACATACATGTTGTGTATCTCCAGTTTCCACGTGTCATTCAATTCTGGTCATCACTGTGTGATAAATACTTAGGCATGCTCAATTCACACGGCGTGGTTTGGCGGACCAGTACCGGTTTTTTTTAACCTAAGTACATGACATATAGTTTTCACTATACACCATGTATTCTTGTGTTGTACATAAAGAAAGAGAGGATCCTTCGTATGCGTTACTCATTTTTATTTTAATAAAATTGAAAATTATAAATTTGTTTCTATTAGGTTAATCGAGAAACGAAGGAGGAATAACATATCTCATTAATTCAGTCTTATAGAATGATTTATATTGAATTGAATCAAATATAAATGCGTAAATTATCAATGAAAATTAAATAACTATAATCAATGCTATAACCTCACTCTGATTCCATTTGATGGTTCTGGGTACAACAAAAGCTCATGGGTGGATATGCCCACTTGGATTTTTGTCATTATAAACGATCAATTCAGGATCGATACGATGATAAACTCCAGACTCCACGGATCAAATCACAGAAATAGACAAGGATGAAGGATAGTCCCAGAACCACAAACCAGGACCATCACAGGTTAATTATAATTAATTTAATTAATTCATATGAAGTACCTTTTTGGGTGTTCTTTATTTGTTGATATTTTTGATCACGTTCCGATTTGATTTGTCATTGTGTCGTAGAAGAAATGTGAAGACTTCCTCTAGCGGTGATCCACACATGCACCACGTATCTCTAGACGTCGCCAAAGGATTCTCCGGGTGCTAGATTAGAGAAACCATTGCTTGCGTTTCCCACCTTAGATCATTTTAATCCAATGGAGGAGTATCTCTCTTAGTCTTGAGAGCATTATTGGAGAAAGGAGTTCTCTCGGCCTTGAGGGAATTCTCCAGAATTGTTGTGTACAACGATTGGGGAAATGTATTGGGGTTGTGAGTATATTTATAATCAGGAATGAGGCTATATAGTTATGAAAATAAATAAATGTGTTACGCATTTTATTTATTTCACTAACTCTTATTGAAAACCCCCATGTCATATAATTAATTCGTTGACATGCTCCCACGATTATTATAATAAATTTCATTTAATAAAAGAATATTATATTTTCCAAATCCCAACTAGAAAAACTACATGGCATGTAATAATTAATACACTACGTGTACTTGTTTACATAAAACTACAAGGCATGTAATCATAAATAAACTACATGTACTTGTTTCTTCATTTCCACTACAAAATGAAAACTACAGGGCGTGTAATCATTAATACAAGGTGTGTACTTGTTTTCAAAATAAAAACTACACTGTGTGTAATCATTATTACATGATGTATACTTGTTTTCATTTTATTCCTCCTACAACATTAAAACGATATTGGCTTCCTTCAATAATTATCAACCCATGTATGGTAATAATCTTTATTATACTTGAGATACTTGAATACACTTAGTGTATGACCCTCTAGGCCTCTTTCTCGTCGGCATTAAGTGGGCGTGCCTAAAGTCCAAGATTACTATATAGCAACAGGTCATGGAACCCAAGAGAAAGAAGTTGCTGCTGCCTCTACGTGTCACCTCATAAGAACGCTTACCATGTATTTTAATCCCTATATCTCAATATCTCATCAAGCAGGTTTCATGGTAGTGTCATAAACCTATATGCTCGATCTGTCATTCATTGACTACCTGAAATAAACCCACCATTAAACCATGGCCATGGAAATTCATGTGGTAGTTCTATTTCAATCAAAGGGTCGAGATATCAAATTCCATAAATGGAAGGGACAAATCCTTTCTCGACTTATCCATTACCAACATGTCATTCGTGAAGAACCCATCTTACCCTACTTCATGACAACTATCTGTGTGATAGTTTTCTTCATCAAATCTAAGTGCGTGAGTCATGACATGAGTTAATGATAATCTTCCAGTCTAAGGACCATTACACACAATCACTGATAGAAATGTATGATGACACCAAGACTGGAAGAATTACTACTCGCAGGTCGGTTCTAATAATCTCCCATCTTGGAGATTACCATGTGAGAACTCCATGAGAGAGAGTCTCATCTTCTTACGAGTACTCGCACATTACGAACAGTATACTATGTATACTATCATAGTATTTCATCCAACTATAGAACTTTATTTAAGAATATTGTTATAGAATTTCAATGTTCTCGTCGTAGCAAGGATCGTCAATGACCTTATTAATGAACCAAATATTCCAGGACATTATTATATTATAGTCCGGCAGAACAATGAACAATATATAATAAGTGAACATTCATGTAATCAAAGTAAAAACAGTAATTTCTCAGGACACCATCTCTAAAACCTTCCACGATTCTTGTACAAGACCTCAAGTTTCCTGTTAAACCATTGAATTCACCCTCACGTATATATATACATTTAGGAGGAGACTTGATAATCACACATACACCGATGGTGTGATCTAACCCTTGAGGCGAGAGTTTCGGTTGGAACCTCTTTGTGGAAGAGTCGACACCTTATAATGTTAATTTGGGTATGGACTGGACATCCACAGATCACACTCAAATTGAATGTATTTGGAAAAAGGGTCATGGTTTATCAACAATGATGGAATGGGGGTTTCCTTGGTCATCGAAATAGGAAACCTAGGAAGAACAGGATAAACTATTGAATAGGAGGGTGCAGATAATCACTCATGATTCGGCCAGCCTTACCCTCTTGGCAGCAAGAGTGTTGAGTTTTATGTTCCAAATTGGAGTGGATAGAGTTCCTCCAGGACTATGATTTTATGATAGTCTATAATCCTAGGAAGGGGAACATGCTAGCAGATGCACTTCGTAGGAGGTCTGACCTACAACTACTGAGTGAGGCATCAGAGTAACTAGTCAAGATGTAGATATCCTTCATGGATAGAGATGAAGAAGCTTACCTTCAGTCTATGACTTCACTCCCCCACTCCTACAGCAAGTCGGGGAGGCGCAACTTGGGGGAATTGACTGCGAGGCTCGACGTGATCAGAAATCCTTAGGGCAGACACCTGATGGGTTTTATGAATGTGGGGATCACGTACTCCTCATTTGAAAACGTACAATGTTACAGATGGCACTTTGGGGGGAGGTGTTGAGGGAGTTCCATACGCCCCCTCTGGTGGTACATCATGGCGTGGTGAAGATATACCAAGACCTCAGGCACCAGTATTGTTGGCTAGAGATGAAGAAATTAGTGGTAGAGTTTGTATCACGAAGTCTCACTTGCCATCAAGTGAATACTACACAGATTTGGTAGAAGTCTTATGCTGACAAGATATGTAAACCCTTGGAGTTATAGAAGGGGAGCCAAGTATTCTTGTGAGTCTCTCCTCTAAAAGGACAATGAAGACTTGGCCAAGGTGGAAAGTTATCAGCAATGTTTATTGGTCCTTCACTGATACTTTTGAGGATAGGCGAGGTATTATACTACTTGGATCTTCCACCATAATTGGAGAGGGTGCATGATGTCTTCCACGTATCCCAACTGAGTAGATACGTGCATGACACATCTCACATCATCGACCACATCGAGCTAGACTTCGACGATTGGGTGATGTTTAAAGAGGTTCTTGTAGAGATAGTGGATCTATAGGAGCGAGTCCTTCATAGGCGGTCGATACCTCTGGTTCACGTATGCTGGTAGCACGAGAACCTCTAGGACAGCACATTGGTGCAAGAGGCTCAGATTCGTGCTTAGTACCCTCTTTTTTTCCCTCTGTTTTGGCTTTCTAGGACGTAAATCCCTAAGGTGGGGAGAATTTAATATATTTGAAATTCTGTATGATTTTTTTAATATTATATGCAATTATTTCGAGACCGCAAAATTTGACGACATGTGATTCTGAGGCCAGGCATGCCCTGAATGATTCGTCGAAGTTTAGTTGAGTTTTAATTATCCCGTGTAAGAATTTTTCGTAAAAAAATGTAATAAATATTAAACTATAACTCGAATCAGGAATCAAAGGGTATCGTTGCATTCCGGATGGTGGTTTTACCCTAAGCGCGACATAATTTTAGACGGCATGGGCCTCCCTTGAGAAAACCCAAAAATGGCATAACCATAAATAAAATAATTAAATAAATTATTTTATTTTTAAAATTCTTATAACTCAAAAATGGTAGCTCGGATTGAAAATATTAGACTAACTCTATACTCTTGAGGGCATTCTTCATTTTAGAATATACTAACTTTGGCTGGTGTAGGCCAACATTGAAAGTTAATTTTTAGCCATAAATGTAATATTAAGTAAGAATTATTTTATTTTAAAATCATCAACTTTTAAACGGTAACTCATATTTAAAATATGAGAGTACTGTTGGGTTCACTGGGGCGTGATTCACTTAGGTAGAGCCTAACCTTGACCAGCACAGGTCAAGGGTGACTGTTATAATATTTTCGAACTTTTTTTCGGGTACGTTTAGTAAATGCATGAGCGGTGTTATATAAAGTTTGAACCGGTGCTCGAAATTGAAATATGAGGGCACTGTTGAACTCGTAGTGCCGATATTCGCATAATAAGTGCTTCACCTTGACTGCATTATGTCGAGGGTGAATGTTAGTGTTCATGAATTTCGTGGGAGAGTTAAAAAAATTAAAATAAAATAGAGAACAACTTTTATTTTATTTTTATATCCTCCCACATTATGTTTAGTGGTGGGTACCACCCAAAATAAAAACCCCCAATTTAAATTTAAATGTGGGGACCACCCTACCCTTGAACACTTCCTTTAATTTGAGATAACGCTTGGTTTTCCTCCAATTGATGTGCCAACTCAATTATTTTATTTAATAAACTTATTTGTCATTTTACCATTTGGTTGGAGAATTGATGGAAAAAGGGGAGATATAGGAAACTTGGAAGGATATTCATCAATGAAGAACATCCAATACAATGAAGAGTATCCTCCAGAATCGGAGAATGAGGAATATGCTTGAGCCTGAATCAGAAACATCTTGCGGGAGAAATGAACATCGACATCACCATCTAATCGACTTTGCCTTCTTCCTCATTCCACCTTATTAGTCACTGAAAGTGGCTAATATTCATTTTTAATATCTTTAAATTAATTGTTCCAAATTTCATAAACATTGTTTTTAGTGAATTACATAAATAGAACTTCATTTCTCATCTAAAATGCAATTCTTGTTTAAAATGAAAATTTGGGCCCAATCATTCATTTGTTTGTGTACAACATTATATTAATTTTATGAATTTGAAATTTTGGGATTTGATTTATAACTTTGTTTGAAATATTTTATCTTTTAGTTCCGATGGATGAATCCCAAGGAAAGATGGATAATTTTGCACCCGAATGCAGAAATTTGCTGGAGAAAGCATAATGGGCCTAATGCCCATCAAACAAATGTGGGGCTCCCAAAAAAAATCCTAATAAAGATCAAATTTATACAGTATAAAGATAAAAATATGATTATAATTTTATTAAATTGTGTCCAGAGCTAATTCTGATGTTTTCATAATGATAAAGGGATCTAAAACTGAGATTTAAATGGTGGACCCAACATTAATGCACATAATGTCATCCCACCATTTCGACCAGAACATCCAAAATTATGAGACAAATGTCCTGATATTTTTACATAGGACAGAGGACACCTGGCAAAATATATTTTTCTTCTACTACCCCTCAATATTCATCCTTCATCAATTAAATATTTGAATGTCAAAATGGTGGACGAACCTAGACGGTTTTCCGGGTCAACTTTGAAACGTCAATTTCCTTTTGATTATTCACAGTCGTTTTGAATCTATTAATTGTTGGGGGTGAATTGATTATGGGGGGTGAACCTAAGGCTTCTAATATTCCTATATATGTATATGGTGGTGAAGGAAATTATCATCTAACATTTTTCGTTGAATCCATGTTTTTCTTTCATCCATTGTATTTCTTTCAATTGTAATTTCCTTCTTTCAATTTGTAATCGCATCATCAAGGTTTCCCATGTAAGTTTCTATTTCAAGTTTATTATTTTAATAAAATTTCTTCTTCTTATTCAATTTTAATTTTCCTTTTCTTTACACATTGATACCGTTGAATCAAAGTGTGAATTTATTCACACCCGCACTTGTGAATTCATCACACAACGGTGGAGTGTTCATTTTGATTAATGATTTTCTTTGTCAATCCCACTTCATTAAGTCAACTACACTCTTCAATTGATAGAATAGCATTAATGGGAAGCTAAAATTTTATGGTTATATCCTAGGGAGTAGCATGGGCCAGATTGAAAATTATTTGATGTTCTTAAATTCTTAAATTTGTTCTTTATTTTTAAGTGTTCCTTTCTTTGATTTATCTTCTTCTTTGTCTTCACCTACTTTAATGACGAAACATTTTGAGATCTAGTACGATCCAATTCCTTGGATTTCTCATTTAATTTATCCTATAAGTGAATTGGTGATTAGCCATGAAATTGTGTATGGATTATATCGGAGAATGATATTGAGGAATTATTTCATTTAATGGATACCTATTGAACCGATGAACAGAAAATCAAATGAAAAACAAATACATCCAATCAAGCACAAGAGACAACCTAGGATAAACTCACCTTAATTAGTTGTTTTCAATCAAGTAATTTTATTGGTTTTGTTCTTTAAATTAAATAAATATTTTTTCAAATCAATCAACACCATAGTTGGCCACTTTATAGCCAATCCCTCATATAATGAAAGTGTCTCAATATTTGTCTTTGGTCCCTATGGATTCCACCCCTACTATACTACAACGACCATATACCTGTAGGGTAAATTTGGGCTCTACCAAATTTTGGTGCAGTTTCCGGGGACCCAAGTATGTTTTCTTAGACACCCACCTTCTATTCTCACCTAACTTCTCTTTTCTCACCTATATTTCTCTTTTCTTGTCCCATTTTTTGCGTGTGTCCAAAAAAAATCCAAATCCAAATTTTATTCCACTCCAATGGAGTATCATAAAAAATTTCTTTTCATAAACTCGGGGTGGAATAAAATAGAAAAACAACAATGGGAATCCACTCACATAAAAAATTACGTTGATCAACACTTGAATGATTACCCCACACTCGATAACATGAACGATCAATGGGATGTTGACTTTTTAAAAGATCAATTTCCATACATATCAAGAATTATTGAAAATATAAATAATGAGAAAGTCCATGATATAAAAACATCTATAAACTCAATTCCTGAAAAAATTCTTGAAAGATTTTGTAATCAAATGGAGATAATGAATTCTAAGGTTTCATCATTGAGGTTAGAACTAAAAAAATTTACAACATGTGAAGAACTCACATTAGAATTTGGGAATTCATAGTAAGATAATGAAATGAATTGGTCAGGAAATGTTGAAAAACAAGCTGAAGAGTGTTTAAATCAGGATGAAATTGATTTTTTTATTTCAAAAGATAATAACTTGTCATCATGGATTGAGTTTCCTGAACATGGCTCCATTAGTGAATTTTTAGGACCACTAATCACTGAAAAATTGGGTGAAATATCAAACATTTATCCCATACACACTTTTGATATTCAACTGGAAAATTTTCAAGATGAATATTATTTTCAAAATGAACTAATTCTTTATAAATGTTTTGGAGAAGAATATAATTTTGATTTAATTTGTCAATATACTTTAGGAAATTTCAATGAACACGAGCTCAAAATTATTTTACTTTATTTTGAACTCAATAATCCGACTATAGGAGATAAGAAAAACCTTTTATCTGTAGTTCATTCTTCTCAAGAAACCAATAATTTTGGAATGGTCATTGATGTCTTAGGAACGACTAGAAATTCAACCGAATCAACCATTACCAAATTTCCTTGGACTTCCACACTCATGATTGACCATGGGATTTTACATGAATCAAATTCTCAAAAAATCAATCTTAATCAAGTTGATGTGGAGAAATTGGGGTCCTAAAAATGTTTATAGTTGGAATTGGATAAGTTGGGGGGTACAAGTCAAGCCACCGACATTAAACAAAAGTGCTACAAGGGAGGAAAACCATGGTTTTGTTGTTTCCAATCATTTTGAATAATTTTATTTTTCATATAATTAATTACCATAAGATGTTGACATGTTCTTCTTTTATGAGTAAGGATGGGTATGAAAGGGGAGCGCCATATTCATCTCTGTCACGTGGTGTGATCTATGAGTAATACCTTACCCAGAAAATATAATGAAGACAAAGTATCATCAGTTTATTTTGTTTTGTTTTATTTTTTTTACAGGTTAAAAAAATATAAAAGGACATGTCAAAAGCCATAAGGAAAATCCATTCACCACCATCCAAGCCGCTGAGACTCAAATCCAGGATTGAAGGGAGACTATGGCATGCGCCATCATCATCATCCACCAGGAGACTTCATTCCATGATTTTCATTTTAAATTTCTTCATAGAACTCATCTCCTACCCCCTTCTAACTTTTCTTTTCATTAAATACTGGTGACAATGTTATTCTAAGTTGGGGGGTGGATAAAAAATGATTTTTTTTCAATAAGAACATGCGTGGAATGACAGAAATTCCATTAACCTTGAACATGATAACACATATTGCAAACTCTAAAATTGGATATCGAAAAATTTGGATTCTTTGATTTGGATTTTAATGAAAGTTTAAGTTCATGAGCATAGTTTTTGGAAAGTGCGGTTGTCTAATGTGATTTTTCAAAGTTTACATTTTCATCCTCTGAATAAAAATGCCACAATGCACGTCTACTGGATCTTGGGTGTAAATTTGAGTTCTTGGGTCCCTTTTATTATAGCATAGGTTTCTCGGGTCACTTTTAGTTTAATTTGAGTATCCAAAACAGAATATAAAAAAAATAATGACCACATAGAGCAATGTTTTTCCCAAATGTGTGGCATCCGACACTTGGGGATCGTGACTCTATATTTGTTTTGCCCAATGTTAGGCTTTATATCTCTATTGAAGAGAATGGAATTGACAATATGTGTGGCATCCGACACTTGGGGATCGTGACTCCATAGTTATCTTTCCCATAGTTAGTCTTTTCATATCTATTGTGTTTAAAACAAAAAAAACAAAAAAACAAACAAAAATCAAAACAAATCAAAAAAAAGGTTACTCATATTAATGTTTAATGTGATTCCCACATAGCGCTTCCATTTTTTCTCATTGAACAATAAAATTGGCCCCATATCATTTATGATGCACAACACTTTATCATGCTTAGTTGGAATTGGATGAAATGTGGCGATGAATTTTAACAAAGGAATGGGCTTGGGCTTGGGATATACTTATGGACCTAGCTTGTTTTAAATGATTTTGATGGGTTTCATAATTTTTTTTGGTATGATGCCTTTGGGTGAACAATGTGTATTAAAAAAATTTTTCAAAAGGGGATTTGAATTTCATATTTGTAATTTATTTTGCTCGGGGCAAGAAAAACTCAAGTTGGGGGTGTGATTAGTCACAGAAAGTGGCTAATATTCATTGTTAATATCTTTAAATTAATTGTTCCAAAGTACATAATCATTGTTTCCAGTTCATTACATAAATTGAACTTCATTTCTCATCTAAAATTCAATTCATGTTTAAAATGAAAATTTGGGCCCATGGATTGTTGGACTAGTTTTAATGTTTTTCTGTTATAGATTTTGGTCTGGTTTTGGTTTTATTTTGGTCTACATTCTACCTATTTCAAGTCTACATTGGCGGATCATAGTAATGGTATTTCTGTTTTATTAAAAAAGGGGTTTTACATCTGTTATTTTAAAACTGACATAATTAATGAATGGGTATATTTTATTACATTGGTTATTACATAACCAATATCGTATATCATTATCCACATCAATTATTTAGGAACCGATGTGAAAAACCCTTCAGAGGATCGATTTATCACGTCGGATATTTAATAACTGACATGAAAAACAATATACCATGCTAGTTATTAAATAACCGACATGATAAATAGAGCCTATGAAGGGTTTTTCACATAAGTTATTTAGGAACAAGCGTGAAAAACAGTTCTGATTTATGATTTTTATGTCAGTTTTAAAATAACCAACATAAAAAAACAATATGTATAATGTCTATTGTAATAACGTCAGCTAAAAAATGATGTAAAAAATTAGAAAATAACTGAAATAAATAAAATTTCATTTCACTAGTTGAAATGTATGAATTTATAACGCAAATATCACCTTCTAACATCTTTATTCTCATGTTATCCTTATATTATAATTGATATCTCCTTTTTTTACACTTACTGAATATCTGTTATCACCATTTATTATGTTTTATATCCTATGGTTATTAAGAATAGATTGAGAAATGTTATTTCTAAGAAGGTTTCTAGTAAATAAAAACATAATGAGAGACTCTTATGAACTAGTTATTTATGTTTTCATATTTCCAAAAGCATTAGTACTAAAATATTTCAGAATGGATCATTATGTTATGTAAGGAATATTAATATACTAAGATGTGATATATATGTATGAAATATCTGAGTCAATATTGTTTTTATTAGAGAAGCTAACCTACTCAAAATTGAGAAAAAATAATAAGTGGCCGGTAACACTCATAGTGTGCCATTTTATTTAAAATTGGCGTTGTACTACTAGAAATACAGGCTTTCCCAACATTTTGAACCTTTGGGAAAGGCTGCATATCCGTTGGTATATGTTATACTAACGGTTCAACAAACCCTAGGAAAGTAAGCCATTGGGAATGCTTTTCCCAACGGGTTACAGTGAACCGTTGGGATATGGTGGGAAAAAATTAACCCATCCCAACAGTTGTGTCAAACCATTGGGATAGTTTTTTCCAACAATTTTGCTTAAACTATTGGGAAATCCCAAGGACTCTCCTCTTTCACAACGGTTTCGAAAACATTGGGAAAGGTATTTTACCAATTGTTCAATGAACCGTTGGTAAAAAAAGAATCTGAGATGCTATGCCAGTAGTTTGAAACTGTTGGCATAGCCTATGCTCTGCCGATTGCACAACAGCCTGCAATTTGCACAGTAGCTCTGCAATTTGCACAGCATGCCTCATTTTGTGTTTTCCCACTAATTTTCAATCCAACTATTATACCAAAAATAAAATAACACATACATATACAATTATTTTACCTGCAATAACCAATTAACACATACATATTGAGAACAAATTCATACACATTTATCATATAATGCATCCTGGAATTATACACCTCCATAATTAAATTATAATTAATTAAATAATTATAAACATACATAAATCATTTAGAATTAAATTTAAAATTTAGATGACAATTATATGTGGAATCAGGAATTCAATACAAAATTTGATTGGTTTTTTGTATACCATATATTTTTTCCAGGAATGATTTCCATTTTAAACAAAATACATACACCTGGAGCAATACCGGCCACAACATGCCTCGGATTTAGTCGAGGATAAATCATACACATCACAAATGACCCATAGATTTTTTCCTAATGTATCAACATATTCTTAAAGCGTTTGATTGATTTTCCGTATACCAGTTGATGTTTTTCACTTAAAATGACGTCCTTTTGAAACAAAAAACAGACACTTTGAGTGGTGTCGGCCACACCGGATCTCAGATTGTGGCTGGGTTGATACGTACATGTCACATATGACCCATGGATAGTTTTTCTAAAGTGTTAACATAATCATAATCCATTTGGTCAGTTTTCCGTATGTATATAATATTTTTTCTATTTTAAACAACAGAGAGAAACATAGAGTGATCCCTACCTCACCGTGACTCGGATTAAGGTGGGGTTGACTCGTACACGTCACATATCACCCATGGATCGTTTTCTTAAAGCATCAACACATTTCGAATTCATTTGGTCAGTTTTTTGTATGTCAGTTGTTGTTTTCACATAAAATGATGTCCATTTTAAACAAAAGATAGACACTATTAATGGTTTCAGCCGCACCACATCTTGTATGGAGGCGGGGTTGACTCGTACATGTCACATATGACCCATGGATCATTGTGATAGAGTATCAGCACAATCAGAATCCGTTTGGTCAGTTTTCTGTATGCTAGTGGTTATTTTCACTTAAAATGATGTCAATTTTAAACAAAAGTGAGACACGTTGAATGGTGTCAGCCACACCACAACATGGATTGAGGTGATGTTGACTCGTACACATAAAATATGACCCATGGTTCATTATCATAATTTTTCAATTTAATTTGAATAAGTTTTGTTGGTTTTCCTTATGTACTTAAAATGTTGTCCATTTTAAACAAAAGAGAGACACTTAGACTAGTCTGGGACACACTGCTACACATATTGAGCATGTGCTGGCCCGTACACGTCACGTATGACCCATAGATCATTGTGATAAATTATCAACAGATTCCAAATGCATTTGGTCAGTTTTCCATATGCAAGTATTTCTTTTCTGTTATAATCCTGTCCATTTTAAACAAAAGAGACACATTTTGAGTGATGTCGGTCCCACCGCGTCTCAGATTTAAAAGGGGTTGACTCATACACGTCTCAAATGACCCATGAAACATTTTCCAAAATTATCAACACAATCCCAATGCATTTGGTCAGTTTTCAATATGACAGTTGATGTTTTTCACTTAAAAGGATGTCCTTTTGAAAACAAAAGATAGACACTTTGAGTTGTTCCAGCCACACCGTGTCTCAGATTGAGGCGGGGTTGATTTGTATACTTTACATATGACCCATGGATAGTTCCACTAATGTTTCAACAGATACCTAATGCGTTTTATCGGTTTTACGTATGTACATAAAATGTTGTCCATTTTAAACAAATGAGAGCCACTTAGAGTGATCCTGGACACACCGTACCTCGGATTAAGGCGAGGTTGACTCGTACACGTCACATATTACCCATGGATCATTTTCCTAAAGCATCAATACATTTTGAATGCATTTTGTAGGATTTATGTATGCTAGTTGTTCTTTTCACTTATAATCCTGTCCATTTTAAAAAAAAGAGCCACAGTTAGAGTGGTGTCGGCCACACTGTGTCTTGGATTTAGACGGGGTTGACTCGTACATGTCACATATTCCCCATGGATCATTGTTCTAAGTTATTGACAAAATCAAAATGCATTTTGTCGGTTTTCCATATGCCAGTTGATGTTTTTCACATAAAATGATGTACTTTTGAAAGAAAAGACAGACACATTTAGTGGTGCTAGCCACACCCTGTCTCGGATTGTGGTGGGGTTGATTCTTACACGCCACTTATGACCCATGGATCGTTCTCCTAATGTTTCAAGGGAAACCGAATGCGTTTGGTCTGTTTTCTGTATGTACATAAAATGTTGTCCATTTTAAACAAAAGAGAGACACTTAGACTGATCTAAGCCACACCACGACTCAGATTGAGCCCGGTTTGGCGTGTACTAGTCACATATGACCAATGGATCGTTGTTATAATTTATCAACACAATCAGAATCAGTTTGGTCAGTTTTCTATATGTACTTAAAATGATGTCAATTCTAAACAAAAGAGAGCCACTTAGAGTGATCCCATCCACAACGGGCCTCGAATTGAAGCAGTGTTGACTCGTACACATCACATATGACCCATGGATAGTTTTGAAAAATTATCAACTGATTCTGAATGTGTTTAGACAGTTTTCCTTATGCTTTTTGTTATTTTCACTTATAACCATGTCTATTTAAAACAAAAGAGACACAGTTAGAGTTGTGTCGGCCACACCACGTCTCAGATTTAGACGTGGTTGAGTCGTACATGTCTTAAATGACCCATGGATCATTGTCCTAAATTATTAACACAATACAAATGCATTTGGTCGGTTTTCCGTATGCCAGTTGATGTTTTTCACTTAAAATGATGTCCTTTTGAAACAAAAGACACACACATTGAGTTGTTCAGGACACACCACGTCTCAGATTGAGGCGGGGTTAATTCGTACACATCATGTATGACCCAGGTATAATTCTCCTAAAGTTTCAATGGAAACCGAATGCATTTTGTCGGTTTTATGTATTTACATAAAATGTTGTCCATTTTAAACAAAAGAGAGACACATAGACTGATACTTACCACACCACGACTCGGATTGAGCCTGGGTTGGCCTGTAAACGTCACATATGACCCATGGATCATTGTGATAATTTATCAAAAATTTCCGAATGTGTTTGGTCGGTTTTCTGTATGCCAGTTGTACTTTTCACTTATAATCCTGTCCATTTTAAACCAAAGATACACAGTTATAGTGGTGTTGGCCACACCGCGCCTCGTATTGAGGTGGGGTTGAGTCTTACCCGTCAAATATGACCCGTGGATCATTTTTATAATGTATCAACACAATCCGAATGCATTTGGTAGGTTTTATATATGATAGTTTCTGTTTTTCACTTAAAATGATGTCCTTTTGAAACAAAAGACAGACAATTTGATTGGTTCCAGGCCTCACCTCATCTTAGATTGAGGCGGGGTTGATTCATACATGTCACATATGACCCATGGATCATTATCCTAATGTTTCAACAAAAACAGAATTTGTTTGGTCGGTTTTCCCTATGTAGGTAAAATGTTGTCCATTTTAAACAAAAGAGATACACTTAGACAGATCATGGCCACACCGCGACTCAGATTGAGCCCAGGTTAGCTCGTACACGTCAAATTTGACCCATGTATTGTTGTGATAAATTATCAACAGATACCGAATGCATTTGGTCGGTTTTCCGTATGACCGTTTTTCTTTTCACTTATAATCCTATCCATTTCTAACAAAAGAGACACAATTAGAGTGGTTTCATCCACACCGCATCTCTTATTGAGGAGGGGTTGACTCGTACACATAAAATATAACCCATGGATCGTTGTGATAATGTATCGACACAATCCAAATGCATTTTCTACTTTTTCCGTATTTCATTTGATGTTTTTCACTTAAAATGGTATCTTTTTAAAACAAAAGACATACACATTGAGTGGTGCCAGCCACACCGCATCTCAAGAATGAGGCGGGGTTGATTCTTTCACGTCACAAATGACCCATGGATCAGTCTCCTAATGTTTCAACAGAAACTGAATGTGTTTGGTCATTTTTCTGTATGTACATAAAATGTGGTCCATTTTAAACAAAAGGTAGACAGTTAGACTGATCCCGGCCACACCATGACATGGATTGAGCCCGGGATGGCTCGTACACGACATATATGACCCATGGATCGTTGTGCTAAAGTATCAACACAATCAGAATCCGTTTTGTCATTTTTATGTATGCCAGTTGTTCTTTTCACTTATAATCATGTCCATTTTAAACAAAAGAGACATAGTTAGAGTGGTTATGGCCACAACACGCCTCTTATTTTGGCAGGGATGACTCATACACGTCACATATGACCGATGGATCGTTGTTCTAAAGTATCGTCACATTTTGAATGCGTTTGGTCAATTTTTCATATGCCAGTTGATGATTTTCACTTAAAATGTTGTCCATTTTAAACAAAACAGAGCCACTTACACTAATCCCAGCCACACTGTGACTTAGATTGAGCCCGGGTTGGCACGTACATGTCACATATGACCCATGGATCGTTGTGTTAAATCATCAACAGATTCCGAATATGTTTGGTCAGTTTTTGGTATGCGAGTTGTTCTTTTAACATCTAATCAAGTCCATTTTAAACAAAAGAGAGACACTATAAATGGTTTCGGCCACATCGTGCCTCGGATTGAGGCGGGGTTTACTCGTACACGTCACATATTACCCATGGATCATTGACCTAAATTATCAACACATTTCAAAGGTGTTTGGTTGGATTTCCATATGTACTTAAATGTGGTCAATTTTAATCAAAATAGAGACACATAGACTGATCCCGACCACATCACGACTTGGATTGAGCCTGTGTTGGCTCATACACGTCACATATGACCCATAGATCGATGTGATAAATTATCAACAGAATCCAAATTCATTTGGTCAGTTTTCTGTATGTCAGTTGTTCTTTTCACTTATAATCATGTCCATTTTAAACAAAAGAGACACAGTTAGAGTGGTATTTTAGTTGTTTATTCACATTATTCAAATACACTATTTGACTATGGGTCGTTATATTAATTTATTTATGAATAATTTACATTTAAAATGAGAATAGCAGAAAATTAATAGAAGATAAATTTTTTACTAAAAATCCTTGTGGGAATATATTAAGGTAAACCTGATTTATGATAATCCTCATGTGTCTATTAGTGGAATGGTATTTACATAAAATCATGTGGATATTAATATAAAATATTTATATAACATTCTTAGTATGGATTAGATTTTAGTTTTTCATGCTATGAAACATTTCAGAGCTAACAATGCCATGACCAATGATTACATCCCTTTTATAACATACCAAGAATCTATGATATTGATTAGATGTATAAATGTGATTTACATTTATAATCATGATGACAATAAATAAAATATATATTATATATTTTCTAGTATTAATTGAAATCACGGATGGTGGGGTGCTGTCCGGGGGGGGGGGGGGGCTGTCTATGGGGGCTGTCCGGGGACCAAGGAAGAGGGTGGGGGCTGTGCGGGGGGCTGTCTGGGTGGGGTTCAAGGGGTTTGTCTGGTGTCCAAGGAGGAGGGTGGGGGGATGTCCGGGGGGCTGTTTGGGGGACTTTCTAGGATCCGGGGAGGAGTGTGGGGGCTATCTGGGGGGATATCCGAGAGGGTGTCCGGGGAGCTTTTCGAGGGGTTGTCCAAGGGCCGAGGAGGATGGGGGGGCTGTCTGGGGGGCTTTCTGTGGTCCAAGGAGGATGGTGGGGGTTATACGGGGGCTGTCCGGGGGGCGGTCTGGGGTCCAGGGAGGAGGGTGGGGGGCTATCGTGGGGGGTCCATGGGGCTATATGTTGGGCAGTCTGGGGGGCTGTCCAGGGTCCAGGAACGAGGGGCGTTGTCTAGGGAGTTCACAAACATACAACCACTAAAAGACATAAACATCAATGAAAACATGCAAAATTTAAAAACAAATCAACTGCAATACTATACTACAGGTTTGGATAAAACCAACAACTAGAATAGATTAAAAATCAAATCTCAGTAATATTAGTCAAAAATGTAACAGATCAACTTCTCCCACATCACCATCATTATCATCACCATCACCATCATAACCATCATGATCACCCTCGTCCTCATCCCCATCATCGTCCTCTCCCTCCTCTCCCTCCTCCTCACCCTCACCCTCCGCCTCGCCATCTCCATCTACCTCTCCCTCTTCCTCTCCCACCTCTTCTGCATCAGACTCCTCGCCATCATCATCATCATCAGCCTGGAAATCTTCGTGATCACCACTAGAACAGCCACCTGGGGCTCCATATATAGAACATATCGACAACATATATTTATCAAATGTTGGGCTAGCCTTTGGAGGAAGTGTTGGACGTAGAGCTTCAATAAATTTCAAAAATGCACAGTTTTCCCTAGCAGACTGTTCAGCCATCTCTATGGCCCTTTTGTCATCCTGTTCTTCTTGTTTCCAAACTTGCTACATCTCGGTGGCACTACAACTCATACCTGAGGAGGGCCAATACCTCGTTAGGGTTATCCTAGGTCGGCAGTGTACTCTACCTGGATGCTCCTCTCCCAAAACCTGATGTAAGTGATCAGTTGGCCCGAAATTTTATGGTTCTTGGTCATCGAGGGCCTCTAATGCCGCCTGTTACAAATATAAATATATAATTAAGTTACAATATAGATATTAAAATATAAAATCAACAGATTCAAACATAAAATCTGCTTCTGAGTTTCTTCGTTGACGACAGTTCCATCCTTTTTCCGTTTACTCAAGTAAAACAGTTTTGCTCGAGGCACACTTCCTTCAATATTTTGTATTTTCCTCTAAAATGACATTGAAAAGTATAGTTATATGAAAAAATTAGAAAACTATTAAATAATTGAGGAATCAAAATAAAGTGTTTGTCATAAAGAAAACAAATAAACAATTGGCATACCTGCTTCCTCTTATTATCAGGCATCGTAGTGCGTCCCAATGTGTGGTGGTATTTTTATTCATCAATGTCCTTTTTATATTTTTCATATGATTCCTATATAAAATTCAAAAATTCAACAGATAGTATTAATGAAAAACATGAAAGTAAATATTTTAATACCTCAGATGTAATTAATACCATAAACTAGGTACTCATCCAATCAGTAATCATATGAAGATACTTCTCTATAAGAAAAACATCCACCACTGGTACCACCTCTAACTTAGTTCCAACTATAGAAATGTATCCAATATACAACTCATGATTGTATTCTCTATAATCCTCTCCAAAATCCTTTAGAAATTGCGATCGTGCACCCTCACCATTGGGAAGATTAAATCGAAGCTGACATCCAAATATTAATTCATATAAATACAAAAAATAATTCGTTTCATTAAATACAACAGATTTTTTTACCCATATCTCTGCCCAAGCTCTATCCTTGAACACATGTGGAAAATGTCTCCACGATAGTGGGATGGTGGGAATGATGTTGGAGTATTTCGCAAGCATCGCCAAAAAACTCCGACATCGCTGCCCTGTTTTCTCAACAGTTTGGTTGTATTTATTATAATCCACCATAACCTGTGTGTGGAGATTCCACACCGAACGCATGCGTGTACACCCCCACCCACACCTCATGTTAGAATATGTATCTTTCATGAAATAAAAACAAATATTTTATCAAAACATGTTACAATGAAAATAAATATTTTTATAAAACATTGTTAGGGTTCTATAAATATACCTATGCCGGTCTGATAACTGAGTGCCACTGGATACTCAGAAACAGATGGAACATCATGTGGCGGAAGAGGAGTCGAAGATGATGGAATATAGAAGCTTAGAGAGACAGAAGTAGATGGAAAACATAATAGGAGAGCTGTCTGACTGGATTCAGACTGGGGAGTGGGAATCATCATGGGATGTGAAAATGATGTGCCAGAAGATGCAGAAGGTAGAGAAAACATTGGAGGTTTAAATAACCCATGTTTCCCTAACAACACACCGGGATCAGAATGTGGGAAGGATGAAATGTTTGTGGGAGGGGAAGGGTCTAGTCGGGTACGCGCAGCTGCTCGTCCACCTCTGGTACGAACCTCCTCGTCCCACCGGCCTGAGTACTACAACTTGTACTAGGCTCCTCGTCGAATAACTATCGAAGAATAGGTGGATCCTATAAAATTGTTTATAAAAAAATTAATCACACGACATTATATATTCTTTAAATATATCATTATGAAATAATGTACTCACTACAGTCACTAATGATGGAATTCCCAACTCCTCCATTCAACTATTGTTCTCCATTATTTTTTCCCTTCGTATCTCTTCAATTGGCTACATTTCCTACTTTTGAAAACAAATATGTAATTAATTTGAAAAATGAAACTATTGTGTAAACTAAAAAACTAAATATATGAGGGAATATGAGGATTCATTGTTAATTTAGCTATCAATTGTTTTAGAATAGCTTGAATGGATTCAATAAATCATACAAGTTTTAATGTTCACCAAGTTAGAAATATTGTTTTACTATGATTGAATATAGATCAATTCCAAATTAGAAAATGCAATTCAAATAAAACTACAACCAATAAACATTGAAAATTCATATAACGGTCAAGTCAGATAAAACATATTTGTGATCAATAATAAATCAATTTTAATATTACCAACCTTAACAACCCAACTCCAGGTAAACCAAAATAATTGAGAACATGGATAAATGATTCTATATAATTTCAACTATAACATTAGGTTCGCAATCAACTCTGACAATTGAGCTATTAGATTCATAAAAAGAAATAAATGGATTACTTCCAATGGCACTAGGGATAGTTTCAATTCCATCATCACCATCATCAAAAATATGTATTGGAATTACTTCAACTACGACAACAAATTCAGGTCGAAGATGGTCTTTGACATAAAAAACTTTTTTAGCCATTCATGGAAACACATATTGTTATTATGTTGCAAGAGTTTGAGTCATATTAATTACTCAAAATCCACAATAATAAATAAATGTGTCATGTCTCAACATTGAATCAAGCCAATGGAATTTCATCATTATGACTCGTCCATGAGAGTAATAATCCAATATTATTATTTTCTCCACAACTCTATAATAACCCACATTTTCAAATAGCGGTCTCCTATATGATGCACTAGCATAACAATCTGTTGTTGAAGTAACCATACCACCATCATGTTGTGTCCTAATATTCTTTGCTCGTTCAGTGACAATAAATTTTTACCAATTGATAACAATTGATTTACAGTCATGAACCACGGTATTAGGACCAAATGCCAATGCTCTTATTTTATCAGAGACAATGTCAGCAGAAAAACTCAACACCTACAATATAAATACTATTAAACTTAATTAAATATTGATATAATTATTTTAAATAGTAATATTTTTACCTTCAATTTTAACCAAGCATAAAACTCTTTTCTATGAAAAGTCTCTCTCCTTCTCAAAGATAAATAATGATGCTTCCTATTTATCATTGTTTTATGTTCCCTGTAGATCAAAAAATATGAATAGTTTAATAGATATATATATAATATATACATAATCAATTTAGTTACCTGATATAGTCATCAAAAAAATCACAGTTGAACAAAACTGTGCGATGTGCCATCTCCCGCTCTTCATGGCTTAATGTCATCAATGTATATGATCCTAGAATTCCTCTTGATTGAGGAATTGATGGAAAACTGGGTTCAATTTTCTCATAATGTTCTTCTTCATTTCTTATTGGTCTGTTCAATCTTGTAGTAAGATCAGACAAATACATTGAGCAGAAATCCATACATTCTTGAGCCAAGTAACCATTCACGATAGAACCTTCGTGATGATTTATGTTTCAAACAAAATAATTTACTGTGAACATATTTCTTTCAGTTGGATACATCCAATGAAAAGAAATAGGTCCTTCGAGAAGAATTTCAGTTGGAATATGGACAGTCAGATGCAGCATGCATGTGAAAAATGATGGAGGAAATATTTTCTCCAACTCAAACAAAATTAATGGGGCATCTGTCAAATTTTTTTGCAAGAAAGACTTGGACATCTTCTTAGCATAAAGATCTCTAAAAAATTGGCACAACCGAATAATAACCACCCTTACATTATTAGAAAAAAGATGGCATATTGCTATTGGATGCAACATATGAAGTAAAACGTGATAATCACGAGTCTTCGATGATTTTATCTTCAACTCACTTATGTTGACCCATTTTGATATATTGCTTGAATAGCCATCAAGAACACTAATAGTCTCTAATACTTCTAGAAATTGTTTTTCCGTAGTTTTCATCACATAAGAAGCACTTGGAAGTTGCCATTTATTTTCACTGATACACACAAGATGCAATTCTGGTCTGATGCCCCAATCCACCCAGTCACGCCAAGATAGTAAATCATCTTTTGTCTTCCCCATGACATTTAGAAGAACCGAAAGAAACATTTTTCATATATTAGTTTCAATATGAATTATTTCTATGCAATGATGTCACAAATTGGTTGACCAATAAGGCAAATCAAAATAGATACTCCTCTTCCTCAAATTGTAAAAGGTTTCAGTGGAAACATTCTCTCTCTTTCTAGATTTCATTTGACTCTTCCCGAACTAAAAACTTAAATAGTTCAATTCATTAGGCACATTAGTTGTATACATAAGATGAGGTGGATCATCGGTCTCTATGGTATTATAAAATTTTCGACGATTCATTTTATATGGACGATCCTTTGGCAAGAATCATCGATGTCCCATAAAACTAAAACTACAACAATGTTTCAGTCTTCTGGATCATGTATTCTTCATAAAAACTAGACATGAAAGTTTTCCTTTCGTGCTGCATCCATACATAATTGCATAAGCCAAGAAATCATGGTTCATCCACATAAGCACAACACACATCTAAAACATGTCTTTCGAACATGCATCGTATGTGCGCACACCCACATCCCAAAGAAGATTCATCTATTTTATTAAAGGTTGAATGTATACATCAATATCAATGTCGGGATTAGAAGGACCAGATATGAGTATACACATGAATGTGAAGGGTTTTTTCATACACAACCATGGGGGAATATTATAAATGTGTATAAAAATAGTCCATGGGATGTGCGAAGTAAACATCTGCCCAAATGGATTTAAACCGTCACATGAATGACCCAGCCTCACATTATGCACGTCAGCTACAAAATCAGTATGTCGAGCATCAAATCTCTACCATGAAAATCCATCTGCAGGATGAACCAACTCATCATTATTCTTCTTTCTCTCGGTATCATGCCATCACATTTTTATTGATATGTCATCAGACATAAGAAGATTCCAGAGTCTAGGGATCAATAGAAAGTTCCAGATTACTTTTTGTGGAATGCGGGATGGTGGTCATCAGATTTTGACTTCCAGTGGTATGTGCCACATTTTATTCAATCATTTCGTTCAGCGGTTTCCTCCTAGAATAAACAGTAATATTTCAGGCAAGCATGAATTTTGTTTCTTGAAAATCCATGTTCCTCTACTAACTTCCACACCATATAGTGGTTTGAGGGAATATCTACATCAACTAGAATTAAATCCTTCAATAGGGTAATAATGTACTTTATTTCTATATTAGAATTCTGATAAATAGTTTTCCCATGAAACAATCAGATTAAAAATTCCTGATTTTCATTTTATTGCATTGTTGATATACTGGAGTCGTGGCATCATCATTCAATTTTTTCACACTATTAGTATCATCATTTTCACTAGATGCATAATCTATCCTCAAATCAATGTCTTCATGAGTCGAAATCTTTTCTTTTTCATGATGATGAATAAACGGAAACCAATCATCAAACAAATTATTCATTCTGGTCCTTTCATTTCGATCATCACCTATTTAAGATTTCATTTTCCCCTCGTTGTGATACCACACAATGTAGTTAGCTTGAAAACCATTTTTGGTTATGTGGAAGCTGACTTCATCACAGCTCAACCATGGTCTACCAACACAATTGGACCATTGGCAGTGTATGCTACCACTATCTAAAGCATTGTGAAATGAAAAATCTATAAAGCTCTCTAAATTTTTTTTGAAAATAGCTTGATATCTGATCGGCTTCGTAAATCCATCTTCTATCCATTATGTAAAAATAATTTATATTAGTCATTTTTTCATAAACAATTTAATAGGATTGAACTTTAATAGAAAATACATTTAAGTAAACAATAAAGGACCAAAATAATCAAGGTATCAACTACACATGTGAAAAAAAACATACTAATGTGTTATTGGAAAAATATAAAACCAACAATAACTTAATGTGTTATCACATCACATCATGCTTCATCACATAACCATATTATTAGGGTATCATGAACATGAATAACATCAAACTTGTGCCATCCTCCTATGATACATGACACCAACCACATGCCACATCTTATTATAGCCTTATCACATCGCACCTCAACTAAAAACACTAGGGAAATAATTGTAAATCTCACCTAAATACACATGGACAATCACTTCACATATCACCTAAAAACACATAGTCAATAACTTATGAAGGAATAGTAGGGAAGACATGGTAGTTATCCAACCATATAACCACCGTCCAAGATATTAGAAAAAATACCCATAACGCAAAACCTCTGATCGTTGGTAAGATTGTCCAACTCTAGTTAGGAATGTATATAAATATCATAAAATACATGATATATAGATAGCACAAAATACCCAACCTATTGGTTCACATTAACTACATAATCACACACTTCACTACTACCATACAACACATAACCCATCACTACCACTTTCACCAATATATACAACAAACCACACCACCACCACACACGACACATATCATTTCCAAATTTCAATTATAAGCCACTTCATTCACACTTACATTGTCCGTTGATTTAATGATAAATTAATTAAACCAATTTACCACACATCCATTTCTTTTCCATCTCATTTATTTACTATCTTGTTTTTTTGTTTTAACAGCATAATTTATTCTATAGATAACCATGAAACTAATTAAACCCCCACACAACAAATCACCATCTCACAATAACAATCTTCAACATGTTACATCGGCCAAACATTTAATCCAATGTTGTTCATTGGAATTATTTTCACATTGAAATTTGATATAAACAAGTATCAATCTTTTATTAGTTTTTGTTTCTTAAAAACACGCTATTTGTTTTGATAACGGGAATTAAATTTAAAATTAATTAATTCCAATTATATGTTATGAATCTGGAAAAATATACATCAATTTTGAATTTGGAATATCAAATAATTCTTTGGCTGAATTTTTGGTATTTTTCTGAAAAACCTTATTTTTTTAGGAATAGTGAAACCACTTAGTGGTAGTTAAAAAACTGACTTTTTTTTAATTTAAGTTAAATTTTACCACTTCTGAGAATTGAATATAGAAAATACGAGAGACACGTTTAATATCAAGGACTAAAATGTGGTTCAATGAGATGAAAATAATTTTTGGTGAATAGTAACTTTTTACTTTTTTTACCACGTTTAAAAGTAAATTGGTTAATTAAGGGTAAAATTGATATTATTATTACCATAAATCATGTCTTAATTCTATTGGATATGTGTAATTCGACCAAAAACAACCTTAGGAATAAAATATGACCATTTAGGCCCACGTGGATTAGATTAGGACATTTATTATTAATTAATTTAAGAAAGGGTTAAAATAGTTAAAATCAAAGATTAATAACTAAAACATTTTTAATATAAGGTCATACATAAGATAAATTCGACTATAAATATTCATTAAAAAGATAAAAATATTTCCTACATAATGGTGTTTTATTTATAATTTTTTGAATTTAAATAATTTTATTTATTTTTGACACAATGATGATGCAATAATTAACTTATTACTGAAATATTGACATAATTGATGTTATAAATACCATAATTAATGTAATTTCAGAATTTTTATGAATTCCAGTAATTTTATATGTAAATAGTACATGTTAGTATTGATTTAGTTAACTTTTTTCGAACAAATCATTCTGTTACGATTTTCACAAAAATCCATTACCAAATAGTGTCAAAATTGACATAAAATAGTTTTAAATCGAATATTATATTATTAATTGTTATTTTACTCCTAAATATCTATGGTTCAGTAAAATGACTTATATAAGGTTATATATATTAATAATAAAGAGCATGGGGTTATTTTGACTTCTTATAGTAAGTTTATTATCCTTATAGTGTAAGAAATCCTGAAGAAACGGTAAAAGAAAAATTATTTAACATTATGTTTAATCTAAATGATAAGGTTAAAATAGAAACCTAAACTTCTCTAAATTATATTTTATGAGAGAATTTTGACCCATACGCAGCTTAGAGTAGAAATAACAAAAATTTGGAGCTATTAAAAACCAAATATGACTTTATAATAAAATAATATTTTTAGTTATTCCAAAGGTACCCCTCTCCTCCCTTATAATAGGGCACCTCCTCCCTCTCTTCCTCACACCACATTGAGCCTTAAATATCAGCCAAAACCTACCAAATTCACTTATCCACTTCTATAGAAACATTCTAGAGGTTCTGGTCTTCTTCAAAGACCAATTTTAGTTCCCTAAGAGGAGATCTCAAAGAGGCGCTACAAAGAAGAGGTAATGGCAGCTACCAATTCTTTCAATATTATTTCTTCTTCCACTTATTATTATTTAGTTTTATCATTATGAAGTAATAAGATAATTATAACTCATATAATGATATGTTATTATAAGTATGAAACAACCTTATTTCACCATCTATCCATCTTACGAAAAATGAAATCACCACGCGTGCGTACGTACAGAATACCGACACCACGCCGTTGTGAAATCTGTATTTCCACCAACACCTTACATGGATGGGTATAATGGTGTAAATAACAACTATATATGGTTATTATTATATTATACTGATTCTGATATATTATACCATCCACTGCAATTATATTCAATAATTATGGGAATGATATCATTGCTCGTGCGTACGTACAGACTACCTTCTCCACGACGCGATGCGATTTATTCTCCATGTTAACCATAGATGTATGATCATAAAGTTTATATAATGAATAATAATGAAATATATGAAATAATAATGCTACTGGATTTATTTATATATATGTATGTCATCTATTTAGTTTCATTCAATTCAATAAGGAAATGAAAACAACGTTCATGCGTATATACGCCCTACCGTCTCCATGAATGGTGTATTTCATTCCTTTTATTGATCTATAATATATATATGTATATGATGAATATATAATATATATAATTCATGTTTTAAATTCTGGAATTATGTATATCAGGTTATAAGTAATAATATCACGAACAATAAGTCAAAACACATACGATAAATGAAATGACTTTACCCAAAACACTGCATTAACATGGAATTTACAAAAGAACGGGTAATATAAAGTCATATGTGAAACATATATGATATCATAACAATGAATATGATTCTGTAATAAGTAAATGACATTATTTAAATCATTATATAGGAGGTTAAGATACATACGAAGCATATCAGACCTAAGGTAACGGATAATTTTTCAAATCTCATTTTTATCCGAGATTGCTTATTCGTAAGTATTTACTGGGGTTATTCATATCATCAATTTCCATGTTTTATAATTGTTTATTCATGTATTTTTAATGTCCTTTTTACCCATTTTGACTTTTACCCCATGGTATGGAAGTAATATTTCTTTTATTTACCCTACAATGTACTTTTTGACTTTTCCAACAAAAGTACGAGAAGAATGATTTTTTAACATATACAGCATGAAAAGAATTTTTACAGTTTTATAAAGCCTTATTTTCAAGAATCTTCCTCAAAAATATTTCTAGACTATTTTAAAAAAATCGTTTTCTTTTAAAATTTCAATACATTTTGTGAAAAGAAAATGATTTTGAAGAAAAAAGGATATTTTCCTCTAGAATTCATTTCAAGTGTCTTATAAAAACCATTTTCATCTAAGATGACATTATTTCCCTTGTGTATGTTTCAAATATCATGTCTCTTTGATTTACATGGTTTCACTTTTATAATGTTGAAATGATGTCCAATTATTATGTATTGATTACGTTATTATGGAATGATGTTTATGAAACTCATTTTATTCTTGGGTTATGATGAATGTTTTATGTTTATATTGTGGCACACGAATGAATGATTTCAATATGATATGGGTGGGACCTATATCTCCCTCCAATGCATTGGGTAAAGATTACTATCTCATGAGATAGACATGGCTGGTTCGGAAAGATAAACTGGTCCAGTAAAACAGGACTGGAATGAGGAGTGAACTCGATTCAGAAAGGGACTTTGTCCAGTAAGTTGGTCTTGGCAGCAATTCCTTGGCTACTATGGAAATCAAATCATGTGATTAATGGTTCCGACAATTAAAAGTTTTATTCCCATTCTAATTTATCATGATTAATGTTTCTTCATGATCTATGCCTTATGTACTACCATGTTTTATGTCATTTCTCAAGATTTTGATGTTTAGGTTTTATGCCCATGTTTTTTACATTCAAATGTCTAAGGATTGTTTTATGTTCTCTATGCATACCGTTACTGAGAATTTGAGCTCACCTCTTTTATGTTTTCATTTCCACAGGATATAAAAAAAGGTTTTAGGTACGAAAAAAGGGGAAAATATTTATGGGAGATGTTGAAGATCTTGCACCACGATTAGAAGATTATATTTCGAGATTCCAAAGACACTAATCTATTCCTGTCCTTGTGTGTCTATTTTTTTTATGTATTATTTATTCTGCAAAATTAATGTAATTTCCATGTACGTCATTCTTAGGTTCTCTACAGTTGGTATCAAAGGAATGGTTTAGTCAACATTTGGAAACTGGGATGCAAAAACGTTAGTGATATCCCTAGAGATATTTATAAGGTATGTTTAGGGATGTCCCTAAGGATAAGTATACGTATAGGATATATTCATAGAACTAAGGTAACGATCATAGAATTTAACCTAAGATATTAGATATTGAGTGTACTCCCCCTTTACTATGTTGTTTTCCCTAGATTTATTTTTGCCCTTCACACTATTATTTTTGGGTTTTAGAAAATGGTTGGAAACAAGAATATCCACGATAATGGAGGATACGTCGGATAATGGAATGATATTCTTCATTAGCAACCAAATGAAACATGATTTGGATGTCCAAAGATTGTTATTATGCCTAATCAACCATCACATAATATGATCAATAATCTAAACATTGGTATGATTTCTAGCTCAGATAATAATATAAAGATGGAGTTTAGTGATGATCATAGAGGAAACAAAGTTCAATTTCCCTCATGTAAATCATGTGGGAATAGGCTTCGGGGAGATTGATTCAAAGGAACTAGAAGATGCTTTGGGTGTGGAAAAGAAGTAAAGAATGCCAGTAATTGAAAAAGAAAAAGGTTCAGTGAACACCATGGACAAAGATAATGGTATTGCTACGACATCAACAATGACCAAATGTTTTAAATGTGGAATGTATGGGAATTATTCAAACCAATGACCTAAGGGAAAATCTCATGAAGAGAATCAACATGGTCATATGAGTAGTATTTATGGGGATGATGATGAAGAGACTACAAATGAAATATGAGATGAATGAAATGATGAATCTCGGTCAGTGGTTTATGAATTTAGTTGAATGATTGTATGTTTATAAAGAATAACATATGGTACTATGGAATAATGATTCATAAATGGATTTATACGCTATTGTTATTCCTAATGTTTTCGAAAGTATATGTTGAATGGTACCGGTAACCATGGAAGGTTATTAAGATATTTTTGGAAAGTAGATGATATGCGCATAAGGAAGGGACAATGAAGATATTGATATTTTTGATTGAATTCACAATCTCATGACTGATATAAGGATTAAGTGATATTATGGTTTGATTATATAGATTTTTTTTGGATTTTGGTATGTGGAAAGAGTTACCTTTTGACAGTATTCATGTTCTCACTGAGGTGGTATGGTAATTTATGTTTCAAGAGAATATATGACTATGGTATAAATGTGTTTGGAATATAACCAACAAGATATATATTTTGATATATGTGGGATAATTGCTTTTATTCACATTCATTATAGATAACCTTTCTAGTAATTTTTTTCATTATACTATGATCTTGGACCGAAGTATTTTAGATAAGCCTAAATATTGAAATAGATTATGTTGGAGATAAGTTAGTATTGTTTAAGGATAGACCATTTTTCGATATTATTTATGGAATGTTATATTAATGTCGTTTTAGAAAAAAAGACAACCTGTAGGACGGGCGACAGCCCAACGCGTCAGACAAGGCTGTGGGAATCGAACCCACAACTGAAGTGCGACAGGCCTTTATCGCATATCAAGGGCCTACATGAAGGCCCTGGTTAGTAGAAACAAGTTTTATTTTATTAAGAGGTATGATAGATGAAGTATAAGTCAATTTATGGAACGATATACGATAGATTGACTTATATATAAAACCATTACTAACCTTTTGTTTGACACAGATGGAATGACCCATCATTCAATCACATGATCTGCTAGCACTTTATGAATTTCAAATTCAGCTTCATTTCTTTAGGAGATGAAGTGGAAATTGTTCTAGGCATGAACAACGGTGAGATTATATCGACATAATGTATGTATTTCTTCTAATTAAAATTATTCAACTTTAGGGAAATAATCTTCAAAACCAAAATTTTTGTCCTAGTGCCCTTATATCTGATTAATCTGATGCTACCTTATATCTTCACAAATTTATGGCTTTGTTATTGTTGGCTTTTTCATAGCCTTGTTCTCTACCACTCTCCATCAGAACATGACGGTTAGATTTCTCTTCCATATCCATATTTTCACCTATGTTCTCCTATGTGGAAACCCAGTGATTAGTTAATTTGGGTCATTGTTATGTTTCAGACATTAGTTTTTAAAATTATGTTTTAGTATTCCTTTTTACGATGTCGGTTTCTATGAATAGTAAACGATTTATAACCCCGACGAATTTTGAGGGATAAATTAATTTTAAGGGGACTAGAATGTAACAACCCGAGATTTTATAAGATATATTCTTTTTAATCTCTTTCATATCTTCTATTGTACGCTACACCAAGATTATCGTGCGCTATACACGATAGCGTATTAGATTGCAGTATATGCAACACTAATCTTGGATCGTGTTACACACACTTTCACGTTTTTTTATAGTAGTTATTCTACGCAACATTGAGTATATATATATATATATTAAATGTATTAATTAAATATTGTTTTATTTTGTTATACGCAACAACAAAGGATTTGTGCACTAAAAAACCATGATTTGGCTTGCATTACTCACAATCGTGACCTTCTATGATAGCATGTGTTGTTCACAATACCGGGTTTTACTAAACAAAGATATATTGTTATAATATTATTATGAACTAGCCGTTATAAATAATATTAACTATCTTTTAAATTTTATAACATTATTATTCATCTTACACAATTTCTAGAACAAGGTATAAGAACAAAATAAATTTTTCGGGTAAAATATGTATTTTTAAAAAATTACAGTTTTCCCGCCTTTTGACGATGCATCCACCTTAAATCTTGTTTTTGAAATGTCTATAACTTCAATTTGACAAAATAAAATAATTCTTTGGAATCAGGATATAAGAATTTACTTTGGATAAATTTTTCATATTTTTCTGATAACATTCGTATTTTATTGAATAGTAAAAACATGATATATTTTAATTAAAAACAACATTTGTTCATCTCAATAATTTATATGGGTAGATTATATTTTTAATTGGTTTTAATTTTTAAATAGAATAAATATTTACCATTTAATCTAATGTTTTTCATTGGAATTAATTTCACTTTGAAATTGGATATATACAAGTATCTATATTTTGATTGTTTTTGTTTGTTAAAAACACCCTATTTGTTTTGATAATGGGAATTAAATTTAAAATTAATTAATACCACATATATGTTATGATTTTGGGAAAATAGGAATCAATTTTTAATTTGGGATATCAAATAATTCTTGGGCATAATTTTTGGTATTTTTCTGAAAAACATCAATTTTTGCTGAACAGTGAAACCACTTAGCGGTAGTTAAAAAATGTACTTTTTTTAATTTAAATTAAATTTTACCACTTTTGTGAATTTAATTTCAAAAATCTGAGAGACATGGTTAATATCAAGGACTAAAATGTGGTTCAATGAAATGAAAATAATTTTTGGTGAATAGTATCTTGTTACTATTTTTTACCACCGTTAAAAGTAAATAGGGTAATTAATGGTAAAATGATATTATTATTGCCCTAACACAAGTCCTAATTCTATTGGATAAGTTTAATTAGACCAAAAACAACCTTAGGAATAAAATATGACCATTTAGGCCCACTTGGATTAGATTAGGACATTTATTATTAATTTATTTACAGAAGGGGTAAAATAGTTAAAATCAAAGTTTAAAAACTAAATCTTTTTAATATAGTTTTATACATAATATAAATTCGACTATAAATGTTCATTAGAAAGATAACAAGATTTAATACATAATGGTTCTTTATTTATATATTTTGGACATTAAATAATTTGATTTATCTATGACACAATGATGGTGTAGTAATTAACTTATTAGTGAAATATTGACACAATTGATTTTGTAAATACCCAAATAAATGTAATTTGAGACTTTTTATGAATTACAATATTTTTATAGGTTAATAAGACAAAGTAATATTGATTTAGTTAAATTTTTTCGAACTAATCATTCTGTTATGATTTTCACAAAAATCAATTACCAAATAGAGTCAAAATTGACATAAAATAGTTTTTAAAACAAATATTATATTATTAATTGTTATATTATTCTTAAAAATATAATAATTTGACAAATGACTTATATAAAATTATATATATTAATAATAAACAACTTGGGGTTATTTTAGCTTGTTATCGTCAGTTAATTAAACTTATTGTATAAGAAAACAAGAAGACACGACAAAAGAAAACTTATTTAACTTAAAGTTAAATCTAAATAATATGGTTAAAATAGAAATCTAAACTTGTCTAAATTCTTTTTGATGAGAGTATTTCGACCCATCACATCCTTATATTCAAAATAACTCAATTTGGAGCTATTAAAAACCGAATATGACTTTATAATAAAATAATATTTTTTGTTATTCCAAAGATGCCCCTCTCCTCCCTTATAAAATGGAACCTCCTCCCTCTCTTCCTCACACCACTTTGAGCCTTCAAGATCGGCCAAACCCTGACAAATTCTCTTCTAAACTTCAATTTAAACATCCTAGAGGTTCTAGTCTTCTTCAAAGACCAATTTTAGTTCCCTTAGAGGAGGTCTCAAAGAGGCGCTTCAAAAAGAGGTAATGTTCGTTACCGATTATTTCAACTTTATTTCTTCTTCCACTTGTTGTTATTTAGTTGTTTAATTATGAAGTAATAAAATCAGAATAACTAATTTACTAATATGTTATTATATATACGAAGCAACCCTATTTCTCCATCTATCCATCCTACGGAAAATGAAATCACCACGGGTGCGTATGTATGGAATACCGTCTCCACGATGTGGTGAAATCTGTTTTTCCACCAACACCTTACATGGATGGGTATAATGGTGTGAAGAATAACTATATATGGTTATTATAAAATCATACTGATTCTGAAATATTATACCATCCACTCCAATTCTATTCAAAAATTATGGGAACGATATCATCACTCGTGTCTACGTACGGACTACCGTCTCCACGACGCGTTGAGATTCATTCTCCATGTTAAGCATATATGAATGATCATAAAGATTATATAATGAATAATAATGAAATATATGAAATAATAATGCTATTGGATTTATTTATATATATGTATGTCATCTATTTAGTTTCATTAAATTCAATAAGGAAACGAAAACAACGTTCATGCGTACGTATGACCTACCGTCTCCATGAATGGTGTATTTCATTCCATTTATCGATCTATAATATATATATGTATATAATGAATATATATTATATATAAATCATGTTTTACATTCTGGAATTATTTAAATCATGATATATGTAATAATATCATGAACGACAAGTCGAAACACATACGATAAATGAAATGATTTTACCCAAAACGATGCTTTAATAAAGAATTTTCAAAAGAACGGGTAATATAGAGTCATAAGTGAAACAGATATGATATCATAACTATGAATATGATTCTATAATAAGTAAATGACATTATTTAAATCATTATAAAGGAGCTTTAGATACGTATGAAGCATATCGGACCTAAGGTAAGGGATAATTTTTCAAATCTCATTTTTATCTGAGATTACTTATTCGTAAGTATTTACAGGGATTGTTGCTATCATCCATGTCCATGTTTTATAAAAGTGTATTCATGTTTTTTTAATTTCCTTTTCACCCATTTTGACTTTTACCCCATGGTATGGAAGGAATCATTCTTTTATTTACCATTCAAGGTTGTTTTTGACTTTTCTAACAAAATTACGAGAATAATGTTTTTTTAACGTATACGGCATGAAATGATTTTTACGGTTTTAAAAAGCCTTATTTTCCTGACGCTTCCTCCAAAATATTTCAGGACTATTTTCAACAAAATCGTTTTCATTTAAAATTTCATGACATTTTGTGAAAAGAAAATGATTTTGAAGAAAAAATGATATTATCATCAAGAATTCATTTCAAATGTTTTATCAAAACCATTTTCATCTAAGATGAAATTATTTCACATGTGTATGTATCAAGTATCATGTCTATTTGATTTACATGGTTTCAATTTTATAATGATGCAATGATATGCAATTTTTTTTATGGATTACGTTATAATGGAATGATGTTTATGAAACACATTTTATTCTTGGGTTATTGTGAATGATTTATGTTTATATTGTGTCACACGAAAGAATGATTTAAATATGAGATGGATGGGACCTATATCTCCCTCCAATGCATTTGGTAGAGATTTATATCTCATTAGATTGACATGGCAGAAATGGCATGTTAAACTGGTTCATTCATACATGACTGGAATGAGGAGTAAACTTGATTCGGAAAGGGACTTTGTCCACTATGATGGTCTTGGCAGCAATGCCTTGGATACTATGGAAATCATATCATGTTCTTAATGGTTTCCATAATTAAATGATTTATTCCCATGATAATTTATCCTGATTAATTTTTCTTCATGATCTATGCATTACGTACTGCCATGTTTTTTGTCATTGCCCATGATTTTAATGTTTAGATTTTATGCTCATGTTTTTTTACATTTAAATGTCTAAGAATTGTTTTACATTCTCTATGCATCCCCTTACTGAGCATTTTAGCTCACCCCTTTTATGTTTTCTTTTCCCAAAGATATAAAGAAACGTTTTAGGTAAGATGAAATGGGGGAAGATCATTATGGGAGATGATGGAGATCTTTCGCCAAGATTATAAGATTATATTTCGAGTTTCCAAAGACACTAAACTATTATGGTCCATGTGTGTCTGTTTTTATGTATTAATTATTCCACAAAAGTAATGTAATGTCCATGTATGTCAAGCTTCGGGTCTCTACATTAATGAATTATTTAGGAGGGGGAATGCAGCAATTTTGAGTTTTCTGTGATTAGAGCACTGATGGCCACTCCTTGTTCGACATCCATCAGTCCTTCCATTCATAGCCCTATCCACCCAAATTCAATCAAGTGAGGACTTCTCTTCAAAAACCCAATCATTATTATAAGACCAAACATGTCATGAAAAATTACACACTAACCCCACAGCCTTTGGCTCCAATTAGGAAAACCAATCATGGAAAACATGGGCCAACTCCAAATATGAGACTAGGGACTCCATACACCCTAGAGACCATTCATTCCACACTCCTTCCACTCATAGGAAGAGAAGAATAAAATATAAAGGAGTTTCAATATGTTTAAATCACAAGGGGAACACATCATCCCCCCACATGTGTCATAGAGTAAGAATTTTTCACATCAGTAGGACCCCCAATAAAACCTAAAAACATAAAAACATGAATTGGGGGTGGGGGTGGAGAGTGACCATATATTCTTCCATCGATTGTCTGGATGAGCCTGAGTATACCCATTCAACAAATTGATATCCCCCGAGCTAAAAGTTTAATTCCTAGAAGCAGCCACAAACCAAGCAATTTGGTCACCACCCATCCCAAATTTAATCCGGATGATAAAGATAAGACATCGATATGTTTCATTGAACCAACCAAAAATTCTATCCCAATCTCACTATTCTAAATAATCATCAATGAGGTCTTGAACATTCGCATATTTGAACCCCGAAATGACAGGCAAAGAGACTGTAATTTTGACCCCCTTGACCAACCACTGGTCTCCCCATACATTCACCTTCTTCCCATCAGCTGTCCTCTAAACACACCCACAATTGATCAGAAGGATAGCACCACAGAAGATTCTCTGCATAAATCTAGTCTTGGGACTAATAGAAGCGTGTAGGAAGTCAGAAATTGGGAAATACTTTGCTCTAATGACTGTAGAGAAAAGGGAATTAGTAAAGGACATGAGGAGCCACCCTAGTTTTTTCAAAAGAGCATCATTGAACAATTGAAGGTTATTAATCATAAGTTCACCACATGACATTGAAACAAACATCTGATCCCATATTATCGAATGGATGTTTTTTTTCCATTAGTAAAACCCCACCATAAGTTTTCCATCCGAGAATGAATATGATCAACAAGGGTAACTGGGAACATGAAAAAGGAAATGGCGTATGAGGGGACAACATGGGACACCTATTTAACTATCACTTAATTCCCCCCTTTGGATATTTTTCTACTAGACCAAACACTGATCAAATTATCAACATTATCCATGATTGACACGAAACATGTTCTTTGATCTTCTAATAGAAGATTGGTGCCCCAGGTATTTCTAATGTTTCTTGACCATAAGAAACCTGCATAATCTCTGAATCTCTTATTTCATCATCATTGGAACACCGTTGTTGAAGGATGGTTCAAATTTAGAGGAATTAATCCATTTCCTATAATCCTTCTCAAAAAGGTTGACAATCTTCCTGATCGAGTAACAGTCAAGGGTAGTAGTCTGAGCAGACAGAAGTAAATCATATAAAAATAAATGATGAGAAACATTGAAACATACCTTGGATCTATTAATAGCACCATGCTCCATCTCCTTTAAAAGGATATTAGAAAAACATTCTCTACAAGAATGAAAATGTATGGAGTGATTAGGTCCCCTTATCCTAAACCTCTCGAGGGTGTGAAACTAGAAAACTACTCTTCCTTGATGTTGATTCTATATGAAACAAAATTAACATAGTTCATAATGTTAAGCATCCATTTAGATCCAAACACCAGTTTTGATAGTACAAGATCACGAAAAGGACATTCAGCTATGTCATAGTCCTTCATAATATATAGTTTCAAGGCAAGGACTCCTTTTTTTCTATGGAGAGGGTCATCATGTAGTGGGATTTATCATAGGAAATGGTTGCATTATCATTAATGGTCCTCCGAGAGACAAAATAACTCTTACCTTAAAAATCAAGAAGAGGGAGAAAAACTCCCAACCTAGACCACAAAATCATTGAGTAAATTTTGTAAATAAAATTGCAGAGGATGATTGGATGGAACTATATAATCTTATGGGGGAATTTAGATTTTGGGATGAGGGTAATAATAGTCTCATTAATATTTATAAATTAATTCATACCTTCCTAGAAATCCTTCATCTTCTTGATCATGTGCAGACCTAAAATGTGCCAAAACCATTTGATTAAAAGGGCATGAAACCCGTCATGACCAAAAAAATTCATAGAATGAAAATGGTGACATAATCTTCACATTTCTTCATCAGAATTGTCCCTCTCTAAAGAACAGTTCATATCATCAAAAAAAATAATGGAATGTAGCTGGTGAGACTAAGAGGGATGTCAATGTAGTCTTCCTTCAAAATATTTCCAAATAATTCCAAAATAATTTAATGAATTCTAACAGAATCATGCATCACTCTACCATGAAAATATTCAAGGTGGGAGATGTGGGTTTTTCTCCTTCTCTTAGTATATCATTGGTGGAAGAAAGTAGTGTTATTTTCACCTTCATTAATGTAATATTATCTTACCAAGATGAACAAGTATCTTTATTTTTCCTTAAGAACTACATTCAAATACCTCTCAAGGTTTGAGATATCCTTAATCATAGAGTCAGAAAAATTCTGGGAAAAGAGAAATTTTAACCACCGTTCATCCCTATTAATGTGTCTTTCTATGGGCCTAAACCAAGTTGAACACCAATTCTTCAGCCCGATTCTATCATTCTAGGGTTGAGATATAAAGAACTATTTCAGACCCCCCCAAATAGCATGAATAGCCTCCTCAAAACTCCCATCGTAGAACCATAGACTATCAAACCTAAATGTACACCCACCTCTACACTGATTCCTTTGGGGGGATGTTGAAAGTAGGATCAGAGAGTGTTCAAAGGAAACTGGGGAAATGTGTTCAATAAATTATGCATGGAAGATACATTTCTAGTCATCTATCACAAAAATAATTTCTAGTCGTTTAGTGATGCATCCCTCTATTGAGGTACCCATTTTCCAAGTTAATGGAGAGCATGAAAATCCTAGATCATGGAGGGAGTTCAAAAGTAGGGATTTCTTAAAATCCTTTATAGTTTCATCACTCCTTAAGAGGACACTTTATTTTTTATGATATGACAAAAATATCATTGAAATCATCCCTAATGAGGAGAGTACCATAAAATTACTCTCAAATCCTATATTAAATGTTCCATGATTTTCCTTTATCATTAACGGAAGGCCACCCATAGAACTCAATGAATAACCTTGAAAGGGAAATCGAGGCTTCAAACATAACAACAATGTGGTTATTTGAGTAGATTGAGATTTTAATACCAAAAAACATCCATCAAAATAAGTCAATGACACACTACATGACCCAACCTCCCAACACAAATCAATTTCTTAAAAAAGGAAAAAGAACTACTAAAACATGGCTGAAAGTCCATTGAATGTTAAAAACTTAGGATACACCATCTAAAAACTCTGTTTTATTGGTCTTAATGGAAATTTTGGGGCTTGGAAAATGTAATAGGGGAATCATATCTATCATTAGTTTTTAGATATTGTCTCAAGCTTTGATTTGATATATGGTAGAGCTCAAACAGATACTCAGATAAAAAGTTATAACCTTTTGAAATTTGTGTTGCATTTTAAATTTATTTTAGATCTTTTATTCATTTATTTATATTTTATGTCTTAAAATTGTTAATAAATGAATATTAACCATTAAAAATTTGATATTCATTAATTAATAACATTTTTTAAATTATTTTATATTCAATTTTTTCTAAATATCATATATTTTAAGTGTAATTGTCTTATTAGCCTTATCTGAAATATATTTTATTTTTAACAAAATATGGTATATTTTTTATAATATATCATTTATCAAATCTAGTGAAATAATATTGATAAATACCCCTTTATAAAAGCTACTAAAAAAGTGCTGATAAATGGTGTCCCTTTAACAGTGATAAAAAAATCGTGATAAAGGGGTACCTTTGTTAGTGAAAAAAAACACCGATAAAGGGGTACTTTTAACAACATTTTTTAGCAGTATTAAAATCACCTTTTATTAGTGGTTTTTTATCATGGATATAGGTACCCACTTTATCAAGGCATTTTTTAGTGTTGTAAAAGGGTTTCACTGAATAAATTTGTTTCTCTAGTAGTGATCCACATGTATCCTTTTATTTAAAATTGATATATTAAAAATATATTCTTTTATATTTAGGTTTAACTTATTTCTTTATAGTATTATTTATATAAAAATTGTTTTATTATATAAGTGAATTATTTTTCTCTGGTTGGGGTGGTTTGTTTGGCAACTAATACAATGATTTTTTTTCTGAAAGGGGGTCACAAGTGCCATAGAAAGTTAAACATTGGTCTTTTTAAATGTTTGTGGATAGTTAATGAAAGTTTAATTATACAAATTATTATACTAAATGTATATAATATGATTTTTTTAGTATTTTCAATGTAACTTTTATGTCAATTACATTACTAATTTTCATGTTGGTGCATTTTCATACAGGTGTATTTGGTGCAGTGTATTGTTATTCAAACAACACGTTGCAGTAGTAGGCCATTTATCAACTTTAATGAAAACAATGATAAATGGGTCCACATTCTAATGATGTTGACTACATCCGTGTTTTTAGTGCGGTTAAATCTCTTTTCGTGGTGAAAAAAGGTATAGTTGTTGTTGGGGAAATTCAATTTTTTTGTAGTGTCAATGATATCTATTTACAGACATAAAATGAGAAGGACATGAGGACATTGTGGTCATAAATCCAATGAGTATGTGTTGTGTCGCTAGATGAGGAAGTATGTAAATTCAGGATATAATGAGATGACAACCATATATCACTATAGATTTCATGAAGGAGCGATGATCATTATTTTAAAAAATAAAAACATTATTTTTTAAATATTGAAAATTAAAAACAAATTTCATATTCTCCATTAATAATATAAAGAGTAAAAAATAACTACAAAACTATTTTTCATAATGATATTTTATACAAAAATTCTCTCTCAATTTAAAAAATATTATTTTTTTAAAAAAAATATAAAAACTCATTTTTCATTAATTAAATTCAAATAAAAAATTTAAAATAATGAAAACATTAACTTAAAAAGTAAAATTTATTTCTTATTATTCTTAAAAATAAAATAAAAAAATAAATTTTATTTAAAAAAATTAATAAAAAATCCCTTTTCCACATGAAATAATAACCAATAATATATTCCAAATTAAAAAAATATTATATAAAAAAATATTTGTCCCTTATAAATTTTTAAAAAAATTTCTACATTTTCATATTAAAAAACTAATTAAATAAATTTTTATTTTAAAAAATATATATCTCATTTTTTATTATTTATTTGGAAACTAAAAATTAATTTTCTTTTTTTATATTAAGATAAATAAAAAATTTACCTTTATCTAAATGATCTCGTATTAAATTTAAAATACCATAAAAACCCCCCTTATCCTTTCAAAAAAATTATAAATTTCAATTAAAATACATAAAGTTAAAAGGAAAACATCTTTATTTTACCTCTAAAAAAACATTAAAAGAAATTTTATCTATTTATTTTTTAACAAAGGCAAATTTTTTATTTTTTAAATTTTTTTTAAATTGAAGTAGCTTTTTTTATTTGGATATATTATGATTTATAGGTAGGAAATTTTTTTTGTTACGAAAAATAAAAAAACTCTAATTTTTAAGTGAATGGTTGATATTATTTTATTAATATACAAAAAAAAATTTCTATGCTTTTTTGAAGGATGTATTTTCTTAATTTCTGAAAAACAAGTAATGGACTTTATTTTCATTTAATTTATTTTATTTTTAAATATATGATTTTTCGAAGAATTTTTTAAAAGGAAATAATAGAGTTGATTTGTTGGTATGGGATAAGTCAAAATATTTTTACAAAACTGGGTCCTGGACTGCATGAACGATGTTCATAGAAGCCACACTGCTAGTCTAAAAATAATCAATAAGTTATTGAATAAATATTTTAACATTATTATTTTTGTTTAAAAAAAATAATAGTTTGATTATTGATAATTATATAAATTAAGTTTCATAGATTAAAGGTGTCGTATAAAATATGAAATTAATATTAATTTTTTGAAAGAATTAAAAAAAAATTAAGATGCCATTTTCTAAATAAAATGATGGTAAAAATAAAAATCTCACAAATAAATTGCACACATATATTAGTTTTAATTACATGTTTAATGTAAAAATAATAACTAATGTCTATATCAATGTTTAAGAGGTTTCTCTATGTCACATATGGGAATATGAATACATATCTAAACCATAGGTCTTGGTGTGTTTGTGTGGCATCTTCATGCACAATTGTAGGCCAATGTAAATGTTTTTGGGACTTCTTAAACCTGGCCCATGAGGAAAGGGTTTCCCTCATACATATATTTAACACACTGGATCCCTTCTTAATCGATGTAGGATAACCCAATAATCTCCCTCTCATTACCACTAGGGTTATGAATAGAGAATATTTTTCAGTGATCGGGAAATTCAAATTGCTCAAATGCAACTATACAATAATAACTACTAAAAAACAGATTTTTATCCACACTTTAAAAGCCTTTATCAATTCCATAAAATCATTGATAGTCGAGGTGATATTAAAAGGGGTCCCTTTTATTAGTGTTGAAAAGAAAGTTCTGATAAATGCCTCTTTTATCAGTGCTAAAAAATTCATTGATAATAGTAAAAAAATATTAAAAAATTGTGATATTTCTTCATATATTAATATATATATAGAGATTTAATTATATTAATATATTTATATTTATATCTATTTATTTATGTTGTGATTTTCCATGGTGTTTTTTTTGTGATGAATACCTATCACAATTAACTCTCGTCGGTGGGTATCCATCATAAAAAACCAGTCACAAAAGCCATTATTATTATAGTGATATATAAATATTATAACATAGTGATATGAGTTATATAAATACATATACCAAAATATTAAATATTGATTATATTTAAATTTATATATTTGTATCATATACTATAATTTATTGTATACTTATATATTTATAATCATATGTTTGTTTTTTCATACATATGTGTGTGTGTGTGATTGTATATTATAAAATATATAAATAATATTTCAAAAAGTGTTTACATATAAATGTTATATTTTAAAATTACAATTCATACTAAAAAAGTATTTATTATTAAAATTATTTTCATTATTTATATAATAAAAAATTAAAAAAATGAAATTAATAAATAAAAATATTTAAAAAATGGGTTTTTCTTGGATTTTCAATGAAAATCCATACGCCAACCAGAGAGTTGAAGACTTGCTGCCCCACACACCACCTCCATCTCTGCCTCGATTCCGCCCCCTCTATGACTGCACTGATGAATTCTAGTCGCAAATCGTCCCTACCTCAACTACGTTCCACCTCCTCCATGAACTCATTACGCAACTGCACTCCGCCTCACCATGACCGCCTCACACGTCGGCACATTTACATCCCGCCTCATCTGCATTCTTCCTTTACCATGACCTCCATGAGTGAATGTACCATGCTCCGCCCCACACATCGGCACATCCACATCCCACATCAATGTTGGGTGATTTGTAATGAACATTTTAAATTTATTTATCAAAGTCGTATATTTTAATAATTCTCCTGAATTTTAATTTAACAATGTAGAATAGATTTTGAGAATATTTTACTCACATGTAACATTTGATATTGATTTTAATTCAATAATCTAACATTTGAATCGTATCAACCTTTATACTACATTATATATATATATATATAATTCTCTCTATATATTATTAATCCTTTTAATTTTTATCTAACCACTCATAAATGGAAATATATTTTTGTAGAGCTTACCTCCCAATCTCCAATTGTACCTAGGGGTGGAAAAATAGGTGGTTGATCGTACTGTTAATTTAAAACTGAATAAACAAATTGAAGGGTTATACTAAAATTATTATTGGTTAGTAAAAAATAATTTGGTTAATAACATATTTTCTATTGTTTTTGATTATTAACATTAATAACTGAAAAATGATAAAATAACTTATTTTATAATTTTTTTTTATTTTTTCATTAATTTAATATTTTAAATAACTTATGAGATACATTATAACAAAAAACAATAATTTTTTGTTTATAAATTTATATATTTTTTCAAATACATTTTTTTGAACTTAAGAATTTATATATAATTTTGAATTTTTGTACACAATTAGGGAGGATTTTTTTTATTCTAAGGATTTATTTAACATTAGTAGGATTTCTACGATGATCAAAATTCATTCATAGGGTTTTCCACCTGATAAAACCAATGTTTATCTTAGTATCAATTCCTAAAGAATAAACAAATTTTAATTTAAATGTTATATAAATCACATATAATTATTTATATTGTTTGTTAGAATATATATTAATTATATAATCAGTTATACTAATAATTTTATTATTAATTTTTATATTGTAAATTTTAAATTAGTTATTAATTATTATTTTTTATTTTTATTAATAATTATATTAGAAATTATTATTTCCATTGTTAATTAATTATCTATTGAAATTATAATTGCTATTACTAAATATACTAATGATATTATCAGTTATGAAATTTCTTAATTACTTAAATAATTGTTAATAATTATATGATTGAAATAAAATAACCCTTTTATATTGAACATAGAAACATTATGTCATACCAGTAACATCATATCTTGGATTGACGTGTAGTCGATTCCTACACATCATAAATGAGTTATGTATCAATTTCAAGAAAAGTGTCATTTAGCGGCGATTATTTTTTTATTTGGATGTTCTTTAAACTACCGCTAAAGTTGATATCTGTATACAACATGCGGTGGTTCCTCCCATTCAATACGACAGATCCAAGCATGAGATGCATTTGGTTTTATCAATGCTAAGAAAAAAGCAATAATAAAATGGGGGCCTTTATCAGCACTTGCTAAAAGAGTTAATAAATAAAACGTTAATCATCACTAAAAAAATTTGTTAAATGTGTACCCTTTATCAGTCCTTTATTTATCACTGATAAATGGGGGTATTTATTTTGTTCAAAAATATAATCCTCCAACCTAAGATATCATCCAATTGCAATGTAAATAATTCTGGAGGAAATGATGAAAGTCATAATCTAGTTCCCCTTATAATTCCCAAAAGAAGCTAAAAATGAGCCGCTCAATTTTCCTCTCTCCTAATAAAGGGAAAACAACAAGAAGCGAACAAAGGCACCAAAGATCCGATGATGTCGATAATGGACCCATATGATTTGAGGACACCTTCATCCTCCTTTAGTGCATTGATAATAAAATAGCAATTAGATTAACCCACAACATCCTACCAGCCAAGAGTCAAGATGAAATGCATACCCTTACATATATCCATAGCCTCTTCTATGGGAGGAGAGCAACCCACAATGTCTTAGGAATGATGATCCATAATAAGTGAGTCAACGTAATCCTAGAAGACTGCCCCAAGGCCAACAAAATCATCCCCATGTGTGGCTGCATAAGTATTAAGTTTGTTAACACCCAAATGGGGAGGCATCTAACAAGAAGGGAATGAATAGGTGAAGGTGGACGAGCAACCTCAATATCTATCCACTGAGAGCCCTAGTTATGAATCATGTAAATATGAACCATTTTGTCTTTAAAAATGTCCTCAAAATGAAAGTGTTATGGAAAAACCATATAATCTAGACATAACGCTATTATTTGAACAGGTAAAAGTTTGTAATAAAAAATAATATTTATTTACATAAAATTATTATATTTATATAAATAAATAATGTTTATTTTTATACATTAATTAAAAAATTCATGTGTACGATAAATATTTTTTTTTAATAATTCAAATATATATATACTGTTTAAAAAATTATTTTTAAGATTATAATTAAATAAATATCTATTTAAATAATTATAATATTATAAATAATTTTTAAATAATAAATATATTTGTTATATTTATCATATTTATAAATGTATATAAATACTATTAAAATATATATATATATATATTTATAATTATAACTAAATAAATATATATTTAAATAAATATATGATTTCAAGGAATTAGGTCAATAAATATATTGAAGTGTGACTATAGTTGACGTACATATATGTTATGTATTTATCATGATTTTTTCATTTATATATTACAAAAGTTAAAATTCACATGGATAGAGTGTTAACATCGTTTAATGGATAATCGATGTTAAAATAATGTTCGTGTGAGTTTTGACATCGGTTATGCAATAAGTGACATCAAAATGAGGTTTTTAACATTAGTTAATAAATAACTCTTCATCCCCTCCTATTAGATTATTTACTCCCCCTTAAGGTGATTTTAAAATTAATAATGATGCATCAATTCATGTTGGTGGATCTGTTGGTCTTGTTGCAGTTATCTAGGACCATGGCGGCTCTATTTTTGTGGCATATCATTCCTCATAAATTTTTTTCTTGTCTCCTTCAATAGTAGAGGCCATGAATATATAGAAGGGTATGTAGTTCATTTTGTATCTTGGATTAATAGATATTGTGGTCGAATCTGATTATCAGTTTATTATTGATGCACTGGTGGAGGAAGAGGTTTGCCACTAGGCATTTAGGTCTATTATCGACATCATTATATCATTAGTGCTTTTATTCTCTTGTTGTTGTTTTTACTTTTCTAGGAGAGAGGACAATGATGTGGCTCATTTTATAGCTAATTTTGGTAGTTTTTGAGGGTCAACAAGTGGTGCAGCTAATTTATACACATCTCAACTAACTCATAGATCATTTTCTTACAATATAAAAACAATCCAAATGTGTTTTCTTAGTTTTGAGTATGTAAATTTTCATTTTTACTAAAATTGCTATATATTTTAAATAAAAAAGATGCACTTGTAGTCATACCATCCACACTGTGCATTATACTGAGGTGTGAAAGATTCCTATTTTCCCAAATGACTCATGGATTTTTCCCTAAAGTATGTATAAAATCTGAATGTGTTTTCTCATTTTTTAGTACACCACTTGTTCCTTTTAACTAAAATTGATGTCAATTTTTTAAAAAATAGACATACTTTGAGTTTTACTAGTCATACCGTGTTTCAGATTGAGGTTTGAATGATTTCTACACATCCCAAACGAATCATGGATCGTTTTCTTAATTAATTAAAACAAACCAAATATTTTTTCTTTTTTTATTGTATGTCACCTATAATTTGTACTAAAATTTCATTTTAATCTAGAAACACACTCTTTAACTCATACCGATCACATCATTTATTGGTTGGACATGAGACCAATTCCTACGCATCACAAGTAATTTAAAAATTTATTTACTAAATTATCAAGAAAATATCACCATGTTTTCTCAAATTTTAATGACTGACATATTTTAAAGTAAAATGTCGATTTTAAACTGATAATAGATAGTTTGAGTCATACTAGTCACACCATTTTTTGGATTGAGATGAAGCTGATTTCTAAACATTGTAAATGACTTATGGATCATTGTACTAAAGTATCCAAATAATTTGAATTATTTTTTTTGGGTTTTGAGTATAATATTTCTATATTCTACTAAAATTAATGTCAATATTAAATAAAAAAGACACAATTGAAGTCATACTGATCACATCGTATGTCAGATTGAGTTGTTGTTGATTCTTACATGTACCAATGTATGAAAAAAATCCTAACATCCAACGAATCCTCCAGTATAAGAAAACTATTCTCATGTGATTAATACTAAAAATAAAAAAATTAAACATAAATATGAAATAATCCATTATTTATATATATTTATTTTGTTTATGCTATTTTTTGTACATTCTACGATCAAGTATGATGCTCATTTGTTTCTAAGAAAATGTATATCGTGTTATGAATATGATTTTTTTCCAATAGTCATAAATGTATTGGAAAATTATAAATACACAAAGGATTAATAAATATTTTAAATTAGGTAGTAATTAACTTTAAAAATACCTCTTTGGGGATGTGTGTTTTTTGATGGAATATGATATCTCTCATAAATTTACAAACATAATAACCAAAATATTTTCCATTTTTTTATTTCATACACTATATAAACATTATTAAATATAAATAATTTTTTTTGATATGTGTTTGGACAGAAAAATATTATAAAATATACCATGATAATTATCCATTTTTAGAACTTTTTAGGGTCCGTGTATGCAATGCCTGTCCTCATACCATGATTTAGACGATATATACACACTTCCATATAATAATAGAATCCTAATTAAAACATAATATAAATTATATAATTCAATATTTATTTCTAATAATTTGGATGTAGTGAATTCAAAATTGAAAAACATCAAGATATGTGGTCAGTTTATTGAAAATCCATGTAGTGAATCCATGAAATAAATATTAAGAGTATCCAAATTGATTTCTATGAGCATCCGGTGATTCATAAAACTATATAAAGGAATATGTAATGAATGAAATGAAAATTATATTTTATATGATTCAATTTTATCATTTTCCCCTACAACATTGGTATTAAGAAGATTATTTCATCCCCATGTTTTATTTCAAACGATATTCCCATGTTTTCCAATATTTCCTCCATTTGTTTGGATTCAATTTTTTTTGTCTGTAGAGGTGACATAAGGACTAATGAGTCTTTTTTTATGGTAAATTCCATTGAATTGGTTGTGATATATATTCCTACAATAAATATGAAATTTATTTAGTCATAATTAACACAGTATATCATCTTTAGGAAAATTAAATTAAAAAAAACATAGCTCATGTATACATTTACAATTGTGGCTGCAATAAATTCACAATTGATGATTTCATCTACCTTTGTAGAAGAAATGTAGTCTATAACTTCTTCCCCATAAATTTTTTTCTTCAAAATCAACTATGTGACTACAAACACATTGTAACTTCATATCCTCACGAACCATCAATGATTATAAATGCAGATATTCAATGGGCGGGGTATATGTGATTTTGGAAGATCTTTTTGATTTGTTAGAAGATCCTTTAGATGGTTTTTAGTTTACATATCATTTCAACCCCTTACCATTGTCCGAATATAATATCATTTGTCAGATTAGATATTTTTCATTATTTTTTAATGGTTTAGCATGATAAAAAAATTGGAAATGAATACCCCCTTGTCGACATATTTTTATACAAGATGTGGCAGCCATGTGATGAATGGTTTAACTGCTTGGTCAACCTTATGAATATATTCCTCATAAATTAGAATAGGTTGACCAGAACATGGATCATGGGATATGGTATTATACACTCTCACAAGATATGATGAACATGTTCTATTATGTATGACATTATTTTGGATATTGAACACGGTATCCCTCTATACGAGGCTATTGGTGGGTGTTGATAGATATAAATCTTTGTCATTATCGACCTATAGAATATCAGTATAGGAAAGGTATCACTATTCTTCTAATTCAAATTTTATAGAAACAATTATTAGAACATTTATTAACTTGTCCAAGTAGCTCTTTAAGGGGAATGGCTCACCTCAAAGCTGGTGGGGGTGGGGCAGGATATTCACATAATGGTTCTTTTTGGGTTATTTTTCACTTTGATTCCCCCCATAAAATATTCAAGTAACTCTCTACGCCATTTTAATTGTTCTACATGGGTAGATAGTCTTTCATTCATTTTTTTCATTTCTTTATCTTTATGCTCCTATTGTTTTTTTATAAAAATATATTTGGGGTGTCACCCCAAAACCCACACCTCTGACAAGACCATATTAGTCTAGACACTTAAAGGCCATAGATAGTCGGTGTTCATCTGGTACTAGTATTGATGATTCCTGTGATTATGTCATATAGAAAATATAGAAAATTAATTTATCATAGTTATGTAATAGATATTTAATTAAAAGATAATAATTATGTCATACTTACACATATTTCCCACCCTTTTATGTGTTTTAGTCTATTAGTATCCCATGCTTATTTACACATGCCTCGTTTAACAAACAAGGTGTGGGATGGAAGTAGATTTATATTTGAATTCATTAATCTACATATAAATAAAGGAACATAATTATGTTGTCGTTTCATATCATATAAAAGTGTTATGGTAGATTTAAAATTAGTTCCATTTTTTCAAGTGATTCATACCCCATCCTTGCTTTACGGTAGGAGTAAGTTGGTTTTTTTGCACGTCCTTTATTTGCAGCACTCAGTTGAAATTTCATAAATAAAAATTTGTCGATCAATGTGATGAATATATGTATTTTAAAACAACATATTAATATAAAAGGTGTAGATGAAAGGGAATATCTGCGTGATGTCCAGTAAATTCATCCCATGATTCCTAGGTTCTCAAGATTTCATACATAAGTGGTGGGTGTGTGTTTATTTTTCCTTCAACATCTTTAAGATGATGCCTCATTATAATTGTGTGAAAATATTTGTGAATCCTGCCACCAAGAATTAATAAACATTTCATATGGCATTCACATAATATAAATACACTCTTCTTGGGATGGTGAAGAGTAATTCAATGTTTTGTTATTTTATTTTTTTATTAAAACATATAAATTATTTTGTAATGTTATTGTAATATCTTACAAAATCAGTGTATTAAGTGTGATCACAATATGGTTCCACGAATCTATATCAACCAACACACTTAACTAAGTGATTATTCCAATGTTACTATTGAACAAGGACTTGTTGGGTTTAACATGATCGGCCCTTTCATTCTATATGACTTCATATTTGATGCTTTTGATTTTCACCTGAACGATTTATCTAACACCCTAAAACTATGTCATTCCAATTTTGTCTTCTTCTCTGGTCCTTAATCACCTACCATTTCCTTGGATTCAACAATGCCAATATATTGTTTCTCTAGAGCAGTAGCATCATCATGTGCAGATGGTCTTTGAACTTTTTCACCGGGAGAAGTAATAGGTTGACAAACCTATTATTCTGTAAGATTGGTATTACCAACACCCGTAGAAGGACAATGTTCTTCTGTACTACGAGCACTAGTAGGATGAAAGACTTGTTTTTACTTAGTATTGGGAGAACCAAAATGTTCAGAATTCATTATATATATAATTTGGTTAAAATTTGATTTATATTACATAAATACAATAGCGAATAAATAATAACATGAGGTAACACAATGTATATTACCAAAATTATATAACCAGGTTATTGAAATCTCTTTTCTTAATAGCTGATGAGATTTGATCCCTCTATCAACTATCCAAATCCTTTCATAATGGTCTCCTCTGAAATTCAAAACTCTATCTACATTGGGACCACTGTTAAATGATTGTGACATCCCAATGAATGTGTTACCCTTGGTAAAATTTTTGTATTCCCCTTCGATTTTTTGTTCGATAACATAACAATTGACTACTTTTAGTTTGCGGTATCTGGAACATAATATACTTGTATTACCTATGATGCCATTGTTAATGGTTCATCTTTGTATCCTTCCTTACTGAAATCAACTTTCACAAATCCTAATTCATTTATTTTAACATCACTCTTGTTATCAACCCAATTGCATTGAAAAAGTGGCACTTGTGATGTTGTATAATCCAACACTCATATTTTCTTGAAGATGAAAATGTATGAAATATTCACATAAAATGGATTACATTCCTTGGTACAAAAACATGCATTGCTTCAAAAACAATTGTAACTCCACTAATTTTCACAGTATTGTCTCATTATGTCTATTTGTATATAATTTATAACCATTAATTAAATTACCATTATATGAGAATACATACACACTTTGTCCTCTATCTAACCAAATATGTTGATCTGAAATTCTATCAAATTTTTTTTCTGGATCATTAAAAATATAGTCCTGAAACCATTTTATAAATTGTTGATTATGCATATTTTATATCCATCATTCATCCCGTGATGTATTAAAATGCCTAATAATTTATTTTTCGGTTTCATCATATGTGGAAACCTCCCAAATGTTATGAAAATTTTAAATGAGGTCTTCTTTCTAATCTACAATATTTATTTTTACAATATCTCTACCAGAAATTCCCTCACCCACAAGAATCCCAGTGTGATGAGATTTCGGTAAAATAATGATTTCTACACCATATAGGTATTTGATATAGTATTCAATGGATTTATAAGAAATATATTTCTCTATAATACCATCCTCTGATAAACATTGATTTTTGAAATATTGTTTCAAAGTATTCATATACCGTTCACTGGGGTACATCCATCTATAGTGTATAGGACCACATAGTCTAATAAATCTAACTAAGTGAACCATAAAGTCAAACATTATATGAACGAATTAGAGAAGAAATAACATTTCCAATTTATATAATATGATGAAATGTACTCTTTACATAGCCACAAATTTGGACAAATCTATAACTTTACCACATATAGCTTTGAAGAATAAACATAACATGGTTTATGAATAAAAGAAATTTTTGGAAAAAATGCAAAGTAAAGCTATAGGAATTAGATCATGCATCAAAACATGAAAAACATGTGCTTTAAGACCCTTTAACATTAAATTAGTTTTTGACATGAGATTCTTTATATTTGATGAATACCCTTCTCAAAAACTTACTTCATTCATGATGATTCAAAAATAATATATATTCTTCCCTTAATGAATGTAAGCAGCTGGAGGAAGAAAATTTCATTTTTCACCTTTCAATGGCACAACTCTTCTTATATTCAAATGTGATCTATGTCCAACATAACCTTAATAGAATCCTTCATTTTTTCAAGTGCATTAAAGAATGAACTGATGGAACTATCACATATATTATTTTCAACATGCCCAACATCATGAAAATTCCCAACATACATTGAATTCTAGTATGATAATTCAAAAAAAATAGTCTCTTTTTCCAATTGGTTTTAGTAAGGATTTTCAAAATCTATTTACCAAAATTTGTTTCCAAATATTTTATTTTCTCAAACAATTGATCACCTATTTTTGGAGACACTGTTGTACATTCTTCTGAACGTCCATAGAATGATGTCGTCTAAGATAGGTACTTATCCCAACGGGGTAGAAATCTACAATGTTCTAAAATCAACGTCTTTGATGAATGTATCAACTTTATTAACTATATACCTTATTCACAAACGAGACACCCTTTAGTGATTTTAATGATGTATTCTAAAAAATTTCCATAAGTAGGAAATTCATTTATCATCCCATACAACATGCCTCTCTATTAGAAATATTAATTTGTGTAATCATCATACATCGTAACACCTGAATCATCTACACCTCAATACGATTTACAGTTTCGATGGTATAATTCAATGTGTCTCTTTTTTATATAAAATTGACACTGATTTATGTAAAAACAACAAGTGACATATTTAGAACTGATAAAATGTATTTTTATTATTTTTTTATTTTAGGAAAATGATTTATGAGACATTTTTGATGTGTAAGATTCAACCACACCACAATATGATGCACAGTGTGACCGGAATGACACCAACTGTGTCTATTTATTTAAAATTAATGTTAATTTATATAAAAAAGAACGATTGAAATACTGAAAACATAGAAAACACATTCAAATTAATTTTATACTTTATGAAAATGATTCATGAGTCATTTGTGACATGTAGGTAAATATAATTCATAGTGTGGCTGTTATAGCTCAGTGTGGCTCTTTTTATTTAAAATAAAGATGAATTTAATTAAAAACAACAAGTGAAATACTAAAACTCGAAAAAACACATTCAGATTGTTTTGATATTTTTTGAAAACAATATAGTAGTCATTTCGGACGTGTAAGGATTATCCTCACCTCAATACGACACATAGTGTGTCTAGTATCACTCAATGTGTCATTTTTTTTAAAATTGACATTAATTTTAAAAAAAGTGACATACTAAAAATGGAGAAAACACGTTTGGATTTTTTTTTATTTTTTTAGAAAATGATATATTACTGATTTGAAACATGTGTGGATCATCCAAAACTCAATACGAATCACGGTCAGGTCGGTATAACTTAATGTGTCTATTTTTATTTAATATTGACGTCAATTTAAGTAAAAACAACAAGTGACAATATGTAAACTATGAAAACTCAGTTGGATTGTTATTATACTTTAATAAAATGATCCATGAGTCTTTTGTTACAAGTAGTAGTCAACCATACCTCAATCCAATGCATGGTGTGACTAGTATGAATAAAAGTGGTTGTTATCAGTTTAAATCTAACATTTTAGTTCAAAACGTTTCAGTCACTAGAAACCAAGAAAATACACTCCAATTGTATTAATAACATAGTACATCAATTCATAAGTTATTTTTGATGCATTTGAAGCTGTCACCCATTCAACTGTCGCACGATAGGATCGGTATGACTCAAAATTCTTGTTTACAGTTTGAAATGATATTTTAGTAAAAAAGAACAACAAACATAATAAAAACCAGGAAAACACAATCATATTGAATTGATACATTAGGAAAACAATCCATCAATAATTTTTGATAGGTATGAATTTTCTGCATCTCAATACGGGGCATGGTTTGGGCAGTATAACTCCAAATGTGTCATTATTGAAAATTGGAATTAATTTTAGTAAAAGAAAAAGTGACATAATCAAAATTGATCAAACACATTCATATTGTTTTGACATTTTATGACAATAATCCATAACTCATTTGTAACATGTAGGAATCAACCTCACCTCAATAGGATGCATGATATGACCGGTATAACTCCAAATGTTTTATTCATATTAAATATTGATATTTTATTAACATGTTATTTTATATTAATGTCTAATTTATTTATTTATATATTAACTAATATAATATTTGTTTTATTATATATGTCGAATCTTTTTCTTGTGTTGAGATGATTTGTTCAGTAATTGATACCATGGGAGGAAATTTTTTAGAGGGTATCATGGGCGTCAAAAGATGAAATATTAATGTTTTAGAAAGTTTGTTGGACATTTTTAATTGTAATTATATTAAACATTTTGTTTGAAATCTAAATAGAATTTTATTTTTTCTACATACCATTGGTGGAAATTTTTATATTGATGATGTCAAATAAATGTATATAAAAGGTTTTCTTCTTATTATACTGTTTAAATTGTTGGTTTTTTTCTATGTGTGTTGTTATATAAACAACACACAGTTGGCAACTAGGCATTTTTCCGCAATAAAAGCACTGATAAAGTCCCCCTTATCATTGTTGCAATTAACAGTTCTTTTTTAGTTCTGTTAAAATCCATTTTTCATGTTGTGAAAGGCCATATGTGTAGTTGTGTTTACCACTCATCCATCTTGTTTGGTTCTCCCTTTAATGATATATCTATTTATTTATATATATATTTCGTATTATTTATTCACATATTAATATATATTTATTCTAATATATATATCTATATTTATTTATATATTAATATATATATATATATATTAATATGTATAGTTAGTTATATTTATATCTAATTATTTAAAAATATATTGTTATATTTTTTTCGTATATTTATTCGTATATTAATATATATATATAAGATTATTTTTAAATACATTTATAAAATATGTTTTTTCGTGTCTGTAAATAAATAAATACATACATACATGCATATATACAACATACACAAACACACATATATATTTATATATATATTATATGTGTATCTGTAAGTATAATTATACATATTTATATATATTCACATATATTATAAATTAATATGTATATGAATGTGTCAAAATATATTGATAATATATATCAGTTTATTAAAACAGACACACACTAATATATATATATATATAGAAACACACACATTATATAAGTATATAAATATTCATATATTTGTGTTTCATATAAAATAGAAATTAGATTTTATTCAGATAAGGCTTATATATTGGTAAATATATTTTATATGTAAATATGTTTAATTTTTTATTTATAAAATTAAATTTTAATGTGTGACTATATAAAAAATATGTATTTATTGTTATGTATTTGGGTATAAAAAACATTAAATTGTGAAATATGATAAAATTTTAAATCCATAATATGAATATGAATGTAATACCTATGAATAAATTCAATCCCAATTGAAAATGGAAAAAATAACCTCTTAAATGAGTTTTAAATTCCATCATATGTTAAAAAATTTGGGTATCCCAACTAAAAACTCAGTTTTCTTGGTGCATTTAGCAATGTACCGATGAAAATATCACATTAATATTTTTTAACATCAATAACAACAAGAAAATTTTTGACATACAAACTATTTTGTTTGACAATTCAAAAAAAATTAATCACTTGTTTCAACTGATTTTCATAAGGACTTTAAAAAATGGATTACCAAAAGAAGTTTCCACATCTTTTACTTTCTCAAATAGTTGATCACCTATTACCGGAGATGGTGTTGTACATTCTTCTAAAAATTCATTGATTGATTTATTCCAAATAGGTACGTATCCCATCAGGGGAGAAATATACAATGACCAAGAAACCTAGTCATGGGTGAATGATTAAACCTAATTGATTATGTACCTTGTTCGAAAATGAGACACCCTTTAATTCCTTTAATGATATATCCTTACAAATTTCCTCAGTAGGAATGTCATTTATCATCCCTTACAACATGTCTCACAATGTGAAGTCTTCATTTTTGTAATCATCATACCACATAACACCTTTATCATCTGTACCTTAATACGACACATGGTGTGGCCAGTATAACTCAAAGTGTCTCTTTTTATTTAAAATTGACGTAAATTTAAGTAAAAACAACAAGTGACATACTGAGAACTGAAAACACATATTTGTATTGTTTTTATTTTTTATTTAAATGATCCATGAGTCCTTTGTGATGTGTAGGATTCATCCACATCTCAATATGGCACAAAGTGTGATTGGTATGACTCAATGTGTGTCTATTTATTTAAAATTGACATTAATTTATGTAAACAAAGTGACATAATAAAAACCAATAAAATGCATTAATATTATTTTTATATGTAATTAAAATAATGAATGGGTCATTTGGAACATGTAACAATCAGTCTTACCTCAATATGATTGACGGTGTGGCCTGTATATCTCAATGTGTCACTTTTTATTTAAAATTGAAACGAATTTAAGTAAAAATGAATAGTGACATATTGAAAACCTAGAAAACACATTAAAATTGTTTTGATATTTTAGTAAAACAATATATTAGTTATTTGTGACATGTAAGGATCATTCACACCTCAATATAACACATGGAGGGGCTGGTATCACTCAAAGTGTCTCTTTTTATTTAAATATGACATTAATTTATGTAAAAACCGGAAGCGACATACTGAAAACTGAGAAAACGCATTCGGATTGTTTTGATTTTTTAATAAAATAATATATTAGTATTTATTTACATACAGGGATCATAAAAACTTCAATAAAATGCATGGTGTGTCCGGTATAACTAAAAGTGTCTATTTTTATTTAAAATTGACATAAATTTTAGTAAAAACAACATGTGGCATACTGGAAACTGGCCAAATACATTCATATTGTTTTGAAAATTTATGAAAACAATCCACAAGTCATTGGTGATGTTTAGGAGATAAACACACCACAATCTGACACACGATGTGACTAGTATGAATAAATGTTTTTCATATTAGTTTAAAATTATAAATTTATTTCAAAATGTGTCACTCACTATAAGACAAGAAAACACACTCCGTCTATCTTGATAATTTAGGACAATTATTTAGAAGTCAATTGTGAAATGTATGAATCATTCTCACATAAAACCAATGCACAATATGATTTGTATGACTTAAAATGTTTGTTTCAAGTTTTAAATGATATTTTTGTAAAAAAACACAACCGAAATACTGGAAACTAAGAAAATACATTCATATTGTTTTGATACCTTGGGAAATAAATCCATCAGTAATTTGTGACATTGAGGAATCTGTCGCTCCTTAATACGATGCACGGTGTGTCCGGTTTAACTCTAAATGTGTCATTAATTTAAATTGAAATTAATTTTAGAAATGGAAGAAGTGACATATTCCAAACTAAGAAAGTTCATTTTGATTGTTAAGACATTTTATGTTTGTGATCCATAACTCATTTTCAATGGGTTGGAATCAATCCCACCTCAATAAGACTCACAGTATGACTGGTATAACTAAAAATAGGTCATTTTTTTAAAAAAATGAAAATTTATTAATGTTTTATTTCACATTAATCATTAATTTAAGTCTTTATAGTATTACTAACATAATATTTTTTTCATATATAGGTGGAATTTTATACTTGGGATGAGATGATCTGTTTGGAAACTGATACCATGGGGGGGAATTTTTGAGAGGGGATCATGGGTGTAAAAAGATGAAATATTATTATTTTTGAATGTTTTTTGGATTGTTTTAAATTTAATTATATAAAAAAATTTGGTTTCAATGTAAATAATTTTTTTTCTATATAAAATGGGTGGAAATTCTTGTTTTATTGATATCAATTAAATATATATATATCATGTTTTATTTTGGGTTTACTTTTTAAATTGGAGGTTTTCTTCAAGGTGTGTTGTTATATAAACATCAGACTGTAGCTAGCTAGGCCTTTATCAGTGCCAAAAAAGTGCTAATAAAGGCCCCCTTATCATCGATATGATTAATAGTGCTTTTTTAGCATTGTTAAAGGCCATTTTATGTTCTATGAATGGTCACATGGGTAAAAATGATTACCACATGTCCATCTTATTTGGTTCTCCCTTTAATCATATATATATTTATTTATTTATTTATTCGTATATTAATATTGATTTATATTAATATGTATATATATATGTATATATTTATTTATTAATTTAAATATATAAATATATATATAGTTATATTTATATATATTTTTTATATCTACTTCTTTATATATATATATTGTTATATTTTTTATCTGTATATTTATTATTATATTAATATATATTTATAATATTATTTTTAAATACATTAATAAAACATGTTTTTGTATGTGTGTGTATAGATAAATAAATAAAGACATACATACATATATACAACATACATACACAGACACACACACATATATATATTATTATATGTATATCTGTATCTATAATTGTACATATTATTATTTATTCACATATATTACATATTAATATGTATATTCATATGTTAGAATATATATAGAATATATAAATGAGTTTGTCAAATCAGAAAAACAATAATATATATATGAAACACGCACACACATTATATAAGTATATAAATATTCATATACATGAGTATTAAATAAAATGGATATTTTTTATATTTAGATAAAGCGTATATATTGAGAAATATATTTTATATGTAAATATGTTTAATTATTTATTTATAAAAATATTTTGATGTGTTAATATAGAAAAAATATGTATATATTGTTATATATTTGTTTATAAATAATAAAAAATATTGAAAAATAATGAAATTTTAAATCCAGAATTTCAATATTAATGTAATCTCTATCAATAAATTCAGCCCCCACTGAAAAAGGGCATATAGACCCTCTAAAAATGAGGCTTAAATTCAATCGAATTTTAAAAAAATTGTGTATCACGACTTAAAACACAGTTTTAGAGGGCTTTTGTGACTATATATTTCAACAAACAATGTGACAATGGGATCTCATATGTCACCAATGTGTAGATATCATCGTAGACTTCAATTTGATATGAATTAGTGCTCAAATGGACGCCCAGATCAAAATTTATTGTCATTTGTATTTTGAGTTACATTTTAAACTTATTGTAGATCTTTTATTAATTTTTTGATTTTTTTGTGTCTTTAAATTATTATTAAATTATTATTAATTGATAATAATTAGACAAATATTAATTAATAATGTATTTTTAGATATTTTATAATCCATTTTCATTAAACATATAATATATTACCTGTAAATGTCTATCTATACTTATCTAAAACATATTTTGAAAATATATAATATATTTATATCAATATAAATATATTTATATATTTAGAGCGTATTTTTAACATATTTTTTTTGAAATATACCCATTATCATCGCTAGTAAAGAATCACTAATAAATACCCCTCCTTTATCAGTGATACTAAAAAAGTGCTAATAAAAGGGTACTTTTAACGAATCCTATTTAGCACTATTAAAAATACCTTTTATCAGTGCTTATTTTTTGCGCTGATAAAGGTACCCCCCTTATCAGCATTTTTTAGCACTCCTAAAGTGTGGTGCTATGAAAAATTGTTTCTATGTTAGTGTCCCTATCCAAGATTCCTTTGTATTTTTCACTTACCTGATAGAATATGCATTCAAGAAGCTACCATATTTTGGTTCATAGAATTGGGGCGGCAGGATGACACACAAACAGTTGAGAGTCTTACATTTAGAATACATCATCAAGCGTTTATAAATAATATTATTTAATGTGATATATATATGAAACATTAATATTGTTTATGGTTGATCCATATATTAAATAGTATGATGTGTACAAGAGGATATACACTAAAAATAGTATTGGGAAGATTATTGGTGAGAGACAGTAACCGATTGTAGTTAATGTTTCTTAAGATTTTTAATTTTATATAATTTATTTTTTTTATCATTTTATTTATATTTTTTGTAATTATAGGAGGTATATTATTCAAATATTCCTCATATGTGTGGGAGTAAGGCTAAGACTGATGGTGTGTACAAGGCCTCATATGTGCATGTTTGGATGAGACAACATAGTCATGGGTGGTTGAAAAGTGGTATTTAGAAAGACATGGTGAATGAAATTGGTTTACAATCGACAATCATGAGTTACTATGGCACTGAAGTGATGTCATCATTTAGCACCAAATGTAGTTTGTATAATGTCATCTACCTTAACTTTTGTTGTAATGTCCGACAAATTCCGTATATTTTTTTTAAAGTTATATGGAATTATTTTGAGACCGCAAAATCTAACGGCGTGCGATTCTGAGGACTGGAGTGCACAGAATAATCCATCGATGTTTGGTTGAGTTTTAATTAATGTGCGTATGCAGTTTTCCTAAAAAAGTGGAATAAATCATAATCGGTAACTCAGATCAAAAATATGAGGGCACCATTGCGTTCAGGATGGCAAGTTTACAATATGTTTGACTTTGGTTTATTCAGTGCGAGCCTCCAGTGAAAAAACACACAAATGGCATAACTATAAATAAACTAATTAAATAAATTATTTAATTTTTCAAATTCTTATAACTCACAAATGGTAGCTCGGATTGGAAATCCTAGTCCACCGCTATACTCGTGAGGGAATTATTTATTAAAGCGAATACAAACTTTGGACGGTGCTGGCCACCAGTGAAAGTTTGATTTTGGCTGTAAATAAAAAATTAAGTAACTATTATTTTATTGTAAAATCCATAACATTTAAACAGTAACTCAGATTTTAAATCTAAGAGTATTGTTGGGTTCTTTGGTGCGTGTTTCACTTAGGCAGAGTCAAACCTCGACTGATACAGGTCAAAGGTGACTGTTATAATTTTTATGAACTTTTTTCGAGTACGCTCAATAAACGTGTGAGCGGTGTTATATAACATTTTAATCGGTGATCGGAATTGAGATCTGAGGGTACCATTGAACTTAAAACGCTGATATTCCCTTAAGGAGACCATCACCTTGACCGTAGTAGGTTGAGGGTAAATTTTAGTTTTCATGATCTTTGTGGGAGAGTTAAAAGATTAAAAATAAAATAAAGAACAACTTTTATTTTATTTTTAAAACCTCCCATTTGATGTTTAGTTATGGGGCCCAACCGAACTAAAAACCCCCAATTTAAATTCAATGGTGGGGACCACCCGACCCTTGAACTCTCCCTTGAATGCGAGATTACTCTTGGTTTTCCTCCCATTGATGTGCCAACTTAATTGGTTTATTTAATAAATTTATTTGGAACTTCTCAATTTTTTTGGAGGATTGCTAGAAAAATGGAGAGCTCTGGAGAAAATTGAAGGAGATTATTCAATGAATAAAATCCACTTCAACGAAGAGCATCCTCCGGAGTTGGAGAACGAGGAAGATTCTTGAGCCCGGATCAGAAACATCTTGTGGGAGCAACGAACGTCGACGTCACCATCTCATCGACTTCGTCTTCTTCCTCTGCCACCTCCAACAAGAAAATTTAGGTACGGGTTTTTATATATGTTTGAATTTGTTTATTTGATTCTTCATATCCTAAATTCATTATGACTATGGCCATATGAACATGGTCATCATTTTGCATATAAACCATGCTCCTATTTTTTTTATTCATTGAACAAATTTTGTGCGTTCTTCAACGCATAATAATAATTACTGCTGGAAACACAGAGTTTTTATTAGAACAATATGTGCATTTGAATCCCTCGATGCAAGGATTGAAAATATGTGATCGTTTAATTTTTCAGGCTTGGAAGAAAGCAATAATGGATCGTAGAAGGAGGCGACCAAATATTAATTGGTGAAAAAAATGAAATATTCTGTCGAGCGCGACATATGGACGTGGAGCTCACGATCCAAGGATATCGAATATGAGATCATTTTTTTTTTCAAGGTTATAATGAATATGTGAATGCCAAAGGAATGAGTGACGTGGTAGAGCAGGGCAGTCTGGTACAGCTGGGGCAGGTGTTGCAAGCGAGGCCTAGTGGCTTCGGCTAACGATGAGGCAGATTAAGCAGAGGCACGAGTAGGAGGTACGGAGGAGGCATGTCGTGTGCGAGGCTGAGGCGCATCAGATTCCCGGTTCGTGTATAAGGGTTCAAAATTGTGGAAGAAGAAAATTTGATTGGAGAGAGGGAGGAATAGATATGAAATAAAAATAAAAGAAAAATGAATATAAAAAAATTGATAGAGGTTCTATTTGGACCCGTGTGCACCAAAATGTGATACCCCTCTTGTGCATGAATCTCAAATGAGATTGGAGAGAGAAACTCTAAATGAAATGTAATAATAATAATAATATAATAATATTATTATTATTTATGGTTTTTAAAACTCTAATTCATCTGTAACTTATCTGTGCGACCTCAGTTTCACGAATAGTCAGTGGCAGTGTAACCCTAACTTCAAGACGGAAATTATAAGTCCAGTATTAGATGTATTTTTTGAGTTTTTGGATCGGGTAGCCGAAATGCTCAAATAATAATAATATAATATTATTATTAAATCATCAACCCTCCATAACTCTTCTGTGTGACGTCCTAATTACATAACTTCTATGGCGACGTGATCCTTTCATTAAGATTGTAAGTTTATGTCTAATGTTGAATATTAAATTCTGATTTGTGTCTCAGGTTCACAAAACCCCCAATAACAATAATATTGTTATTGTGGGACCTTGTATTTGACATATCTCTCTCATACGATGTCTAAATGAAGAACTACCTGCGGAACTAGAACCCTTGGATCGAGACGTTCCTTTTGGTATACCCTACATGAGTTCGGATAAAGTTGGGGTACGTCCAGGATGGATCGAGCATAAATCCAACCAGGCCCTCAGGAATAAATGTCCAATAACTTACAGACCTAACATCTGATTGAGGGACCATCTGTTGTGTTAACACAAATTTTACATGGCGGTCCTTTGGGATAATTCTTCATGGTACTCTTTGGTAGTTTTAGAATAAACTAGTGGATTGAAGATCAGACCATCTTGGGGACAAGTGAGCTTAGTGCATGAACCCTTTAGCTGGTTGTGACGATGTAATAGGATCCTTGGTGGGTCTAAAGACGTACTGTGATAATGTACTAGGATCTCATGTGGGTCTGATGACCTACTGATGATGTAGTACGATCTTGTGTGGGTCTGACGACATACTGATGATGTGCTAGGTTCATGTGTGGGTCTGAAAAGGTACATACGAGGTACTAGGATCCTATGTGGTTCTGACGATGTACTTATGATGTACTAGGATCATGTGTGGGTCAGACAATGTACTGACGATGTACTATGATCTTATGTGGGAATGATGACGTACTGATGATGTACTAGGATCATGTGTGGGTCTAACGATGTACTAGGATCTTGTGCAGGTCTGTCCAGGTACTAGGATTCTATGTGGGTCTGACGATGTACTACGATCCTCTATAAAACTATTGATGATTTACGATCCTTCACGGATCTTCCTCTTAACAGAGTAAAATGTTTCAGTAGTTACATCTAATCATCTCTATTATTGTACCTAAGATATACCTTGTGTGAGGTGAGTCTGTACCTTGTGGTATTTTTCCATCGTGGTGATTCCTTGGTGGTATTCTTCTATGTGGGTTACCTATGTGGTACATTACTTTGTGGTATTTAATCCCTTTTGGAACAGTTGAGCTCTGGGCTATTGAGTTGGAATCCGTGTTTCTCATGATTGAGACGAGTATACTTGATAAGTTAGGAATATGTGTGGGAATATACCTACGTAGGGTTTTTAGTTGATTTCATGATTTTTGGTTTATACATTGTGGATGTTTTGTGACTTTGAGAGTCTCGAGGTCCCTATTGAGTATCGTTATACTCTCCCCTACACGGACTATGCCCTCACCTTGTTGTGTTGGTTTCCTACGATGGATATTGCTGACTGAGGACGAGGGTACTAGGACTGGAGGTATCTCAGAGGTGGACCCTGGATGAGGTGCACCATATAGACGACTATTTGAGAGATGTACCTACCCTTCAGGTAGGATCCTTGGATGGTGGTCACAGGAGTTGTCCAGTTTACTTGTACCTTCTTGTTTCTTGTACTTTCTTGATGGGCATGTATTCTGGCCCCTTTTACTTACTGTACTCACTCTATTTACTATTTAGTTTACCTTGTGTTCGTATCCAATTGTGTGCTTGGTTGTGTGTGTATAGGTCATAAAGGAAATGACTTCCCTATTTTAGTGAAATACATATTCGGTGCTAGTCGCTAGCCCCTGGCCTATGGACGGCGGGCTTGGAGTTTTCATAGCACAGGACCCGGGGGGTCATACCATTGAACATAAGACTCTGATATTTTTAACAGTGACAAAATTATGTATAGTGATTGTGGTTATCAGTTTAGGGAATCCATTGTTTGTGCGGCCGCTGACGTATCCATACACTACGACCCTGACTTATGATTTGTGACTCAGTGCATGAAAAATTTGATTGCATGTGTGTTTTGAAAAGTTTTCTTGTCTTTTATTTGAGTCATCTCACCAGGTATAACTAAATAGAAATGGCTTACCAATTCCTTATCAGGATGTCTCTGTATAGACCTCCAACTAGGATTCCGGAGAGAGTACACGATGAAATCCCACCGAGTGACGAGGCTTTGGTGTAGGGTCATCTTACTAGGTTGGCACCATCAGGTGGTGTACTAGCAGAACCCCCACTCATTGGGTAGTAGATTCCACTAGCCGCACTGGATGATGGTGCATGTTGACTGAGAATATTGCATGATTTCCAACACCAGAGGCCTCCGAGGTTTCTAGGAGAGACATATTCTGACGCAGCTGAGGGCTGGCTGGAGGTTGTTGCTAGAGTCTTCGCCTAGTTGAGACACTGTTAGAGAATATGGTGATCTTAGCTACTAGAATTTTTTAATTAGTGACCATGAGGATGGTCCATGTAGTTATGTGGCTTTGTTATGTGGACCATTGCTGGAGATAGTACCTTCGGGTAGTGTCTCATCTATATCACTTCCCGTTGGTCAGTAGTTACAACCGGTGGTACCGATAGAGGACACATATAGGATTAGTGCGTTACGTGTGATTCAGCATCAGATACCCATCAGGTTCTGAGGCTAGCTCGACTCACATGAGGCTGAGGACTATCTTGGGGAGGTGGATGAGAGTTCTCAGAGCTTCTATAGCTTTGGCATGATGACATATCGGCAGCTGAGTATTCATCGAGGCATACGATTCATTTCTTGTACTCGATGAATACGATACGATCAGTGGTGCAGAACATGGACCTCTAGGAGAGGTGTCTTTAGGGACATCCAAGCTAGAAATATTCCTCTATACATTCCTACATATTTTAGTGTGCTATAGAAAACCTTTGTGGTTGAATATTCTTTGGAAGAGCGGTTGCAGCCAGTGAACGTTAGTAGTGCGAAAGTAAGAAACCGACGCCAGTCTCAGAGACTTGGGCATGTAAAATGTTCTAGGAAGAGGATATGATAGGGACAAATAAATCTGCAGGGTTTTAGTCTTGGAAACAAAGCAAGGAGAGTAACATGAGGCGGTTTACACATCGACATGTTACAAACCACCCCCTATGTAGTCCCCACAAGGCTCAAGGAGTTGGAGGACAGGGTAAAGGAGTAGCTGCATGCAGTCAAGGAGTGTGAGATGATTCGAGGTACGGTCTGTGTCTACTACTAGTGGCCGTATCAACAAACATCAGCACCAATCATTCATTCTTATTGAACGTTCTGGGCACATCAGAGGTTCATGGGTGGATGTGCCCACTTGGATTTTTTCATTATAAATGATCAATCTGGGATCAACACCATGATAAAAACCAGTCTCCATGGATCAAATCATAGATATAGACAAAGAAGAAGGATGGTCCTAGAACCAAAAACAAGAATGTCAAAGGGTGATTATAAATAATTAAATTAATTCACAAGAAGTAACTGTTTGGGTGTTCTTTCATCGTTGATATTCTTGATCATGTTCGAATGTGATTCATCATTGCATCGTAGAAGCCATGTGTAGACCTCCTCTAGTAGAGATCAACACATGCACCACGTGTGTCTGTACGTCACCAAAGGATTCTTCGGGTGCTAGCGTGGAGAAACATTTTCTTGCGTTTTCTGGCATTGATCATTTTTATTTGATGTAGGAGGATCTCTCTTGGTCTAGAGAGCGTTCTTATAGGAAGGAGTTCTCTCAACCTTGAGGGAATTCTCCAGAATTGTTGTGCACAATAATTGGGGAAATGTTTTGGGGTTGTGAAAATATTTATAATTGGGATTGAGGTTATAGAGTTATGACAATAAATAAACGTGTTACGAATTTTATTTATTTCATTAACTCTTATTGAAACCCCCCATGTAAAATAATTAATTCCTTGACAAGTGCCCATGTTTATTGTAATAAATATCATTTAATAAAATGATATTATCTCCTCAAAATCCCGACTGGAAAAACTACACGGAGTGTAATAATTAAAAGAAGGTGTGTACTTGTTTTTCATAAAACTACATGGAATGTATTCATTAATACACAATATGTAATTTTTTTCATTTCCTTTCCAAAATGAAATCTAAACAACGTGTAATAATTAATACACATCGTGTACTTGTTTTCAAAATAAAAACTACACGGTGTGTAATCATTAATACCCGACGTGTACTTGTTTTCATTTTATTCTCCTCCATCCTTAAAGAGATTTTGGATTCCTTGAATAATTATTAATCCATGTACGGGAATAATCATTATTCTACATGAGATACTTCAATACACTTATTTTGTGACCATATTGGCCTCTTTCTCATTGGAATTGAGCGGTCTTTCCTAAAGTCCAAGATTACTATCTAGCAATTGGTCGTGGAGCCCAAGAGAAAGAAGTTGACGACGCATTGACGTGTCACCTCATATGAACATTTACCATGTAATTTAATCCATTTATCTCAATATCTCATCAACAAGGTTTCATTGTAGTGTCATTAACCTATATGCTTAATCTGTTGTTCTTTGACTACCTGAAATAAACCCATCATTACACCATGTCCATGGAATTTTAGGTGAGGTTCTATTTCAATCAAAGGGTCGAGATATCAACTTCCATAAAAGGACAAATCCTTCCTCTAATTATCCATTAACAACATGTCATTCGTGATGCACCCAACGTACCGTACTTCCCACCAACTGTCGTTGTGATGGTTTTCATCAGAAATATATGTGTGCGAGTCATGACATGACTTAATGATAATATTCCAGTCTAAGGACCGTTACACACACTCACAGATAGCAATATCTGATGACACCAATACATGCAGAATTACTACTGTCGGGTCATTTCTCATAATCTCCCATCTTGGAGATTACGAAGTGAAAACTCCATGAGAGAGAGTCTCATTTTCTTTTGAGTACTTGCACATCACGGTATATATACAATGTGTCCTATCATAGTATGTCATCCAAACGTACAACATTATTTAGGAATATTGTTATATCATTTCAAGGTTCTCATCATAGATTTGATCTTCCATGACATTATTAATGAAACAAATATTCTAGGACATTATTATATTATAGTCATTCAGAATAATGAACAATATATAATAATTGTACATTCATGTAATCAATGTAAAAATAGTTGGTTCTTAGGACACCAACTCTAACAAACTCCCACTTTGACTAGATCCAATTTCCTATGACTATTAGTTCAGTAGACCTCACATGATTATCATGTTTCTACTGAGTCACAGATTTAGTCATGGAGTCCTCCACATTGTCTTTTGTGGAATTACTAATCACTGCAACTTCACCTCTCGAAGAAATATCACTCAAGAGATGATGCTTCCAAATTATGTGCTTTTCCAACTGATGTGACCTTGTATATTTTTCAAGTGCCACTGCTAGAGTGTTATCACAATAGAGTGTGATAGGATCTTTACTACTAGGTACTACATCCAACTCTTGTATAAAGAATCGCATCCATATTACTTATTTATTTGCCTCATAAGATGTGATATACTCAGACTCTGCAGTAGAATCTAACACCACACGTTGATTTGAGATCTTCCAACTCACTACACCACCATTCAAACTGAATATGTATCTAGTCTACAACTTCATGTCTTCTTGATTAGTTTGGAAACTAGCATCTACATGTCCTCTAATGACTAGTTCCTCATATCCCCCATAAACCATGAACATGTTATTAGTATGCCTTAGATACTTAAGGATAGTCTTGACTTCCTTCCAATGGCGGTCTCCTGGATCAGCTTGATATCTACATGCCGCACGTAATGCATACGAAACATCTTTCCTCATACATAGCATTTAATACATGACTGGCCCAATGGCAGATGATTAAGGGATACATTCCAAATTATTTCTTTCCTCATGTCTCTAAGGACACATTTTCTTGTAAATATTAATGCCATGTGACACTAGAAACAATCCCCTCTTAGATTGTTCCATAGTGAATCTCTTCAGTATGTTGTCAATGTATGTACTTTGACTCAGGCCCATAATTCTCTTGGATTTGTGACGATGGATCTTGATCCCAATAATATATGTTGCCTCTCCCAAGTCGTTTATAGAGAATCATTTATCCAACCATTCCTTAACTGACTCTAAGACATGTACTTATTTTTCAATTAGTAATATGTCATCAACATATACGTTTAGGAAAATGACTGCACTTCCACTAAACCTTTTCTAGACATAAGGCTCACATTCATTTTTAACAAAGAAAAATTTGGTTACAGCTTCATAAAAATGAATGTTCAATCACCATGATGCTTTCATTAATCCATAAATGGATTTATGCAACTTGCATACGATGTTGTCATCCTTTGGAGTCACAAACCCTTCCGGTTGTGTCTTGTATACATCTTCCTAGAGGTTCCCATTATGTAATGTTGTTTTGATATACATTTTCCAAATTTCATGGTCATGGTAATCAGAAATGGAAAATAGGACTCTGATGAATTTCATCTTCGCAACCAGTGAAAAGGTTTCATCATAGTCAATTACTTGATGTTGTCTAAAACCTTTTCCAACAAGTCATGCCTTATAGGTGCTGACTTTTTCCTCAATGTCCAGTTTCTTTTGGAATACCCACTTATTACCAATATGCTTTACATCAACTAGAGGATCTACAAAAATCTTGAATTGTTTTTGGTACATGGAATCCATTTCAGAATTCATGTATTCTTGCCACTTGAAACATATGTGCCTTCAACTTATTCCTTAGAGGTAGCAGGATCATCATTGTCAACCCATAATGAGTCACCATCCTCGGTGAAAAGAAAACAATATCATTCTGGTTCTCTCACCTCCCTCGTGATCCTATGTATTTCTTGTGTATCTAGAACATATTTTTCTTCCACTGGGAATTTTGGAATCTGTTCTTGACCAACTCTTATGTATCTTGAGCCTTTACTTCATCGAAGTCTATCTCGCTCCCACTATCTCTTTTGGAGATGTTCTCCCTCTAAAGGAATATGGAAAGTCTTTCCACTATAAAATTTTTATCTAAGGGGTTGTATATGGAATATCCCCTTGTTTCCTTGGGATATCATATAAGATAAACTTTGTGCCTCGTGGTGAATGTTTGTTACTTGAAGAGGTCTTAACAAATACTCTGATACCCCACACATGTAAATTCGGTAACATGGCTTTGTTTCCACTCCATAACTCGTATGGAATACCGTTTATCGATATAGTTGGTACTTGGTTTTGTATGTGAGCTGATGTTTGTAATGCATATCCCCAAAAGGATAATGGAAGACTCGGATGACTAATCATTGATCGCACCATGTCCAACATGGTGCAGTTCCTCCTTTCACATACACCATTCCACTGAGGTGAGTAAGGAGGAGTGAGTTGAGATAGAATCCCAAACTCTTGTATGAAATCAATGAAGTCTTGATTAAGATATTATACTCCTCTTTCTGAGTAGAGATTCTTAATATTTGTACCAAGATGGTTCTCAAAATCATTCAATATTTTCTTTGTACCGATCAAAAGAATCTGACTTATACCTCATTAAGTAAATATATCCATATCTACTAAAATCCTCAGGACAAGTTATGAAGTATAAGAACCCACACCTTGCTTCAACTGAAAATGGTCCACACAAATCTGTGTGTACTAATTCTATATTTTCTTTAGACCTTTCACCTTTCCCACTTAATAAGGATTTGGTCATTTTTCCTTATAGACATGCATGAAATAAACCAAGTGGTTTTAGTTCGAAAGAATCTAAATACCCATCTTGATGTAATTATGTCAAACATTTTTCATTGATGTGACCAAGACGGTGATGTCAATGTTTGGTGTGGTATGAGTCATGTGTATTGACATTATCATTGATTTCCATTACTTGGTTTGTGTATTCTAACACATAAATGTCCTTATATAAATGTTCCCTACCAAAAAAAATTCTATCCTTATAAATGTATCAACATTCATTTCCAAACATTAAGATGAATCCATAAGTATCTAATATGGATACTGAAATATTTTTTTTAGTTATAGAGGGTACATAATAACATTCTTTAAATACCAATACCATCCCATTAGGCCATATGAGGTGGTAGTCTCTGATAGCTAAAGCAGTGAGTCTGGCTCCGTTGGCTTCTTGTAAATCCACCTCACCTTGGTCAATATTACTAAATCTACTTTATTTTTGTATTTGGATAAATATTTGAGCACCACAAGTAGTATCTAATACCCAATTAGTATAAACATATAGATTTCATTTGATAACAATCTCACCTAATGCATCCCCTTGCTTCCTTGCTGGGTGTATTTTTTCTTCCAGTGGCCCTTCATGCCACATGGGAAACAAATATCCACCGGTTATCTTGCCTCCCCATTGATATTACTTTTCTTGGATGACCTTAATGAATCTTTGGGCTTAAATTTCTTCACCTTCCCTTTACTTTTATTCAACATAAGGACAAAAGGAAATGTATAACTAAAACAAAATCCTTTTAAACTTGAACTTTAGCATAATATGGAAAAAGTAAATTGAAATAATGCCATTTACTTACTCACATGGATATTCTACTAGTCGAATAATCACATGAAATATCAATAACCACTTTCATAATGATGGAATGCATAATGCCAGACTATCATAACCATGTAGCCAAGGCCTCGTGCCAAGACCACAAATAAGATTTTGTCATGGCCTCGGTCCAAGACACTAGTTTGTCTCATGAGACCTACCGATGCATCGAGGAGCTATAGCGGGCTCCACCCGTCACTTATTAAGTCCAATGCATTCCTCATATGAATAGGTTTAAAAATATCATAAACCATAACATAATTGCATAAAATTTCCACATTTCAATCACAAGATATCAATACAACACATTGATATAATAAAAATACTTTCAAAACCATTTTCAATACCAAAATAAAAGAAAGTTAAAACTTTGTATTTATTTTTCATTTAAAAAAATTGATGGATTGTATAGGAAGATGAAACTCAAATAATGGTCACGTCGGCAATTAAGTCTTTGTATCCGCATATGTACGGAACAAAAAACATTCCCTTTTTGTCGTTTAGTAAAACGATTCGTATAAAAATAATCCTTTTGAATAAATGTAAAAGTCAAAGGGGTTTTTACACCGTATAAAAGAAAGTTGTGTATAAAACAAAATATGTCTCAATGAAAGGAGATTGAGACGAAGTCCTTAAATAGATCATTTTTAAAATAAAATAGATCTATTATGTGTATTCACTATATGTACACATAATGAAAGTATAAATACAAGATAGGATATAATAATATCATGACATAATTTGAAAGAATGAGATTAACCCAAAGAATGGAAATTGGGTTAAGAAGTTACCTTACAAAAATCAATTTTTTAAATAAATATATTATTATTATTCACTATAAGTACACATAAATAAGAATAAATACAAGATAGGACATAATAATATCATGACGTAATTTTAAAGTAGGAGATTAACCCAAAGAATGGAAATTGGGTTAATAAGTTCCCTTACCTCGTGTCCGAATTCACCCGACCATTCTTTGATCTCCTGAATAATAAACTAGAGTTAATCTATACCTTCTTAAGAACCTTTTTAAAGTTCATTATTTCCTTTCATATCACTTATTACCATGTCATGAACATTATGTAATTATTTATGTTAATAACGGTCGTTTTGACGATCTTAGGTACTTGAGTCAAAAATAAACTTCTTATAATTACACTTTGTTCATGTGTTAATATATCCATTATATCCATAATTATATTCATGATTTATATATCATATACATCATATATATCCAGTATACACATTCATTTATAATATTACATAACATTTAGAGGTAAGAAATGAAATGCACCGTTCATGGAGACGGTAAGCCGTACGTACGCATGAACGCTACTTTCATTTCTATTTGGTATTTAATGGAATGAAATCATAATGATATATATGTATAATATAATTCCAGTATAATAAAGTGTATAATACCATTTACTCCATCCTTTATACATCCCACATATGGTATTAACGATTCAAATCACTTTGAGGGGGCGGTAGTCCGCACTTCCTAAAATGAAAACATCGTGTTTACCCATAATGGAAACCATAAAGGTATGCCATAAATGAAAAATACAAAATCATAAGGAAAACAAAAACATAATATATATATATAATATATAAAAATATTGTCATTGTAATGGCCACCATTAGAGGTGTTATATGAGTGTTGAACAATCATCGTTTCGTGAGGAAAAAATTCGCCATCCACAGAAACAATATGTTCTTTAACCATTATATGTAGGTGTGTGTAAGTGTAGCTAGAATAATTCTTATAAAAACATCATAGTATATTTAGGATACTGTTTTTGATACAAAAGAAATGAATAAAAAGTGTTTAGGGTGTTGGAGAAGAAAAATAAAATAAAAGAACACAAGAGAATACATTACCTTAAAATCATGTAACTCTTTTTGATTTGACCCAAAAGGCTTCCTTGGGAAGCGTTCGTCCCAATGTGAGGCTTCTAAGAGTAAGAGGGGGATGTTGGGAGTGTATGTGGTCAGAGGTTGGCCGAGACAAATGGCTTGAAAGTGTGAATGATGTTGTAGAGGTGGGGGCCTTTTATAAGAGGAGAGGAGGGGCACTCTTGGAAAGATTGAAATATTACTTTATTACGCAATGCTTTTTGGATTCTAAAGGTCCCACACTTCTATAATTCGAGTATAAGTTGATAAGGGTTCGATATATAACCATCCAATAGGATTTTGACAAGTTTATGCCTTGGAGTTTACATTATATTTTTATTTTATTTAAATCGTTAATTAATGAGGTAATCGCTGCATCATCATGATGTCATAAATAATTTAATTTATTTAATGTCTAAAAATTATAAAAAATATACTATGATGTATGAAATATTTTTATATTTCCAATGACTATTTATAGTCAAAAATATGACTTGTATAACCCCATGTAATATTTTTTTTAGTAAAACATTTTATGTTTGTGTCATTTTTTACTTTAACATTAAATAAAAGGTATTTGTCTCATTTTCCAACTAAAGTGGCTCCATGGGGTCCACAATTTGACACATGGATTGTATTGGTCGGCCATGGCACATCCAATGAATTTAGGAAATGTGTCAAGCTCATCTCATATTATTAAAACATTTTTTTTACCTTAAACTACACTAATTACCTCTAATCGCGATTAATAACTTAAAAGTTACTATTCAACAAAAATTATCTTAATCTCAGTGAACCACATTTTACATCTTAATGACAACCATGTATGTCGGATTTTTGAAATTTAAAACACAGAAGTGGTAAAATTTCATTTAAACGAAAAATCAGTTTTTATAAGTACCACTTAGTGGTTTCACTATTCATCAAAAAATGATGTTTTTCATAACAATCCCAAAAATTCACCCTAAGCTATATTTGATATTCCGATTTCAGAAATGATGTCTATTTTAAAAAATTCCAAACATATATGTTGCATTAAATAATTTTATAATTAAATCCCACTGTCACAACAAATAGCCTGTTTTTAAGAAACAATTTATATCAAAAGATTGACAATTATTCCTGCCCAATTTTAGAGTGAAATTAATTTTAATGACCACCATTTAATAAAATAGTAAAAATATATTCTAATTATACTTTAAAACCACTAAATACTATAATTTATCACTATAATATACTTTGATTAAAAAAGTTGTTTTCATGTATTGTTCACTATTCATAAAAATTGGATGTTCTCATAAAATTACAAAAAATTCAACTTTGGATAATTTCGATATTAAGAATACAAAATTGAAGTCCATTTTGAAATATAAAATTTCTATAATTTTAAAAAGTGGGTATTACTATTCATAACGGCTACTTTGATTAGTCGCGGTGTGTTAGAACTCGAAGTTGCGTACAATGCAAGCTATTTCATTATTGAATGAGAAGTGTATCGTGGAAGCTCGGGGTGTTACATTCTCCCCTCCTTCAATAAATTGTGTCCTCGCAATTTGAAATTTTTATTTCAAAATAAATGGTTGAAAATAGAAAATACCTTTGTGGAACACCCACATCGGAAATAAGGTTAACAAAATTTAGCCTTAATAAGAGGGAAAGGGAAATGAAAAAGTCACCACCCATTTATGATCTCGATTAGGAGAACATTGGTGGAAAATAGAGACATATAATTGGAGGAGAAACGTAAATATTTGTATGGAGTTATTGAGGTCATCAATCACAAATAACTGTCAAATTGAGGGCCTCAAAGCCTTCAATCTATGTTGATTTAAAATATCATCAGTTTAACAAGACATAAGGTATTAGGATAAAACATTTTTTTGTTTTAATATCCCTTTAATAATGTTTAAGAATTAATTTATTCATAGAATAATATATAGGTATATATATATATTTATGCTTGACAAGTAGAGTTTCAACCATCAACTAATTTCTACCACAAACTCATCTTTCACTCAAAAAGATCATATAACTCAAAAATAATATATTTATCCTAACCGTACAAGGATCAAAATGTTAACACATACCATTTAGATTACGAAAACAATTTTGTAATAACTAGGGACTTCCTGTAGGCTAGTGGTAGGTCATAAAAGCCTGTCACAATATGGCTGTGGGTTCGATTCCTCTAGCTTGTCTGAAGCAACAGGTTATCGCCCAACCTGAAGGTTGTCCTTTTTCTAAAACTATTATAATATTCCAAAAATAATATTCAGAAATATTTTAACCTTAAACAATACTATCCAAATATCAACTTAATCCATTCCAACCTTTATAGTTATCCAAAATACTTCTTTCCAACTCACAGTCCAAATTTTATAAGGAATGTAAACATAATGAATATCCTTTTTTCCACGTAACAACATGCGAAAAACATCATCATGTATTCTTTTAAAACACTGTAACATACTGAATTACCATAAATCCTTATTGATTACATTCATGATCCCTTATTCCTTATATAATACTAGATATACTCCTTCTATCCAAAAATGTATACAAATCATTAATCAATTTCAAGGAAGATAAGTATATCCAATATAATTTATCCAAATCAATCATGTTTTATTCCAAAATCACTATCTCGATATCAGAACCATATTATGGTTTATATTTCTCTCATCCATATATTTCCCAAAAATTTAACCTACTATGGAGTAACTTTTCTTGGTTCCACACAATCTCAAGTCCTTGATTAAATAGTACTGCAGTACAATCCTTATATACTCCATAATCATCATAACCAGTATATCATTGATACAACACTCAAATGACCAAATTATTTAATAACAACATAAGAACTCTAATCATTCCTCCATATCTGGGGTAGTATCATAACTTTATTATTATCCAATAACAATATTTTGGGCATACTCTGATGATTTGGACATTGGTTTGCGTAGTGTCCCCACTCCTTGAAGATGAAGCATTGTACATTTGAAACATTTATCTTACCCTTGCAGTCACGCACTTGGTGTCCTTTTTCTCCACACTTATAACAAACTCTCATTCCCTTCAGGCAAGTTCCAAGGTGTTTCTTTCCATAGTAATCACATATTGGAAAATTCTTCTTTTCCCTCGTCCCTTTATCCATCATTATCTCTTCCATCCTTTTCTTCAATTTCATCCCTTCAAATCCATAAGACTCGGATAATTCTCTACTTATCTTATTAACACATGATAATATTTCTTCATATGTTGAGAACACATGGGAGACTATTTCCCTTCTAAATGTTGGCTTGATACTGTGAAAAAGATATGATCCTTCTAACTCTTTGGATCATACGTATTGATGGAGTTCACATTCCTTCTACTGGGCTCCATTTATATACAATGGCATAAACTAAGTTAGTTTATGAATCGAAATACATAATAACAAACTTGCAAAACACTTAACATAAATTGAAATATTTATGGATATAATCCATAATCTTAAAAATAATTGTATTCATTGAAGAATTATATACTCATAAACCCTTCATAATTGTTTGTAAAGAAAATGAGAATTATCCTAAGCATATCCCTCAGGAGTGTCATAACGAAGAGTGCAGCAAGGCCTGTTGTCGTGCACCAGTTCCCGTTCGAGTCTAGCTCAAAGCGGTGTTTTCGGGTTTTACCCCTAGGTACATCTATGCCAAAGCCACCTCTATCTAATCGTATCCAAACAGGGATGTATTTCTCAGAAAACTCAAAAAATCTCTATAATACCAAAATTAAAGGAAGTTCTTCTATACTAATCCTCAATGTCTATCTATGGGCTATTTTCTCTAATCATAGTTTATCTAAATCTAGCTTCCAAGGTTAGTGCTAAACTACCTCTGATACCAACTATAATGCCCCGACACTAGCTACGCAGAGTCGGTGCATTACTTCGTAACATTGGCATGATCACAAAAGATCAAGTCTCGAAAGACCGATTAGTTTAGTAGCCTTGGAAAGACTAGATACATTCATAAGTCTTAGATTACATCATAAAGTAAAAAAAACTACAACGTCTTCTCTTCATATCAACTTATATTTTCCCTGCAGTTCATTCATAATATACTTCTTCACATCCTGGAAAAAATTAAAACATTGAAAGGGGTGAGCTCAGATGCTCAGTAAGGATAACAATATAGGGGAAGAATTCATAAATAAACTTTATCATTTAAGGAAATGTATAACTAAAACAAAAGCCTTTTAAACTTGAACATTAGCATAATATGGAAAAAGTAAACTGAAATAATGCCATTTACTTACTCACATGGATATTCTACTAGTCAAATAATCACATGAAATATCAATAACCACTTTCATAATGATGGAATTCATAATTCCAGAATATCATAACCACATAGCCAAGGCCTCGTCCCAAGACCACAAATAATATTTTCTCAAGGCCTCGTGCCAAGACACTAGTTTGTCTCATGAGACGTACTGATGCATCGAGGAGCTGTAGCGGGCTCCACCTATCACTTATACAGTCCAATGTATTCCTCATATGAATAGGTTTAAACATATCATAAACCATACCATAATTGCACATAATTTCCACATTTCAATCACAAGATATCAATACAACACATTGATATAATAAAAACACTTTCAAAACCATTTTCAATACCAAAATAAAAGAAAGTTAAAACATTGTATTTATTTTTCATTTAAAAAAAGTGATGGCTTGTAGAGGAAGCCGAAACTCAAATAATGGTCACGGCAGCGGAGAATTCGTTGTCGCTGCATATATACGTAATGAAAAACATGGCCTTTTTGTCGTTTAGTAAAACAATTCGTATAAAAACATTCCTTTTGAATAAACGTAATAGTCAAAGGGGTTTATACACAGTATAAAAGAATGTTGTGTATAAAACAAAATATGCCTCAATGAAAGGAGATTGAGACGAAGTACTTAAAAAGATCATTTTTGAAATAAAATAGATCTATTATGTGTATTCACTATATGTACACATAAAGAAAGTATAAATACAAGATAGGACATAATAATATCATGAAATAATTTGAATGTTGGATATTAACCCAATGAATGGAAATTGGGTTAAGAATTTCCCTTACAAAGATCATTTTTTTAAATAAATCTATTATGTGTATTAATTATAAGTACACATAAATAAGTATAAATACACGATAGGACATAATAATATGATGACGTAATTTGAAAGTAGGAGATTAACCCAAAGAATGGAAATTGGGTTAAGATGTTCCCTTACCTCGTGTCCGAATTCACTCGACCGTTCTTTGATATCCTGAATAATAAACTACAGTTAATCTATACCTTCTTAAGAACCTTTTTCAAGTTCATTATTCCTTTTATATCACTTATTACCATTTCATGAACATTATGTAATTATTTATGTTAATAACGGTCGTTTTGACGATCTTAGGTACTTGAGTCAAAAATAAATTTCTTATAATTACACTTTGTTCATGTGTTAATATATCCATTATATCCATAATTATATTCATGATTTCTATATCATATAAATCATTTTTATCCAGTACACACATTCATTTATAATATTACATAACATTTAGAGGTAAGAAATGAAATGCAACGTTCATGGAGACGGTAATCCGTACGTACGCATGAACGCTACTTTCATTTCTATTTCGTATTTAATGGAATGAAATCATAATGATATAAATGTATAATATAATTCCAGTATAATATAGTGTATAATACAATTTACTCCATCCTTTATACATCCAACATATGGTATTAACGATTCAAATCCCTTTGAGGGGGCGGTAGTTCGCACTTCCTAAAATGAAAATATCGTGTTTACCCATAATGGAAACCATAAAGGTATGCCAAAAATGAAAAATAAAAAATCATAAGGAAAACAAAAACATAATATATATCATATATAAAAATAGTGTCATCATAATGTCCACCATTAGAGGTGTTATATGAGTGTTGAACAATCATCGTTTCGTGGGGAAAAAATTCACCATCCACAGAAACTGTATGTTCTTTAACCATTAGATGTAGGTTTGTGTAAGTGTAGCTAGAATCCTTATTATAACAACATCCTAGAATATACTGAGGATAATGTTTTTTTTACAAAATAAATGAATAAAAAGTGTTTAGGGGGTTGGAGATGAATAATAAAATAAAAGAACACAAGAGAAGAAATTACCTTAAAATCGGGTAACTCATTTTGATTTGATCCAAAGGCTTCCTTGGGAAGAGTTCTGCCCAATGTGAGGTTTCTAGGAGTAAGAGGGGGAAGTTGTGAGAGTATTTGGGCAGAGGTTGGCCGAGAAAAATGTCTTGAAAGTGTAAATGAGGTGGTAGAGGTGGGGGCCTTTTATAAGGGGAGAGGTGGGGCACTCTTGGAAAGATTGAAATATTACTTTATTACACAATGATTATCGGATTATAAAGGTCCCAAACTTCTATAATTAGAGGCTAAGGTGATAAGGGTTCGAAATATACCCATCCAATAGGCTTTGGACATGTGTAAGCCTTGTATTTTACATTATCTGTTCATTTTATTTAAATCGTTAATTAATGAGGTAATCGCTGCATCATCATGATGTCAAAAATAATTTAATTTATTTAAGGTCTAAAAATTATAAAAAAACTACTATTATGTAGGAAATATTTTTATCTTTCTAATGACTATTTATAGAAAAAAATATGACAGGTATAATACCATGTAAAAATTGTTTTAGTAAAACATTTCATGTTTGTGTCATTTTTTACTTTAACATTAAATAAAAAGTATTTATGTCATTTTCCAACTAAAGTGGCTCCATGGGGTCCCCATGATGACCCATGGATTTTCCTGGTCAGCCATGGTACATCAAATGAGGGTAGGACATGTGTCAAGCTCATCTCATATTATTAAAACATTATTTTTACCTTAAACTACAATAATTACTTGTAATCGCGATTAAGAACTTAAAAGTTACTATTCACAAAAAATTATTTTAATCTCATTGAACCAAATTTTACTTCTTAATTACAACCATGTATTTCGGATTTTTGAAATTCAAAACACAGAAGTGGTAAAATTTCATTTAAACGAAAAATTAGTTTTTATAAGTACCACTTAGTGGTTTCACTATTCATCAAAAATTGATGTTTTTCAGAAAAATAACAAAAATTCACCCTAAGATATATTTGATATTCCGATTAAAAAAATGATTTATATTTTACAAAATTCCAAACATATATGTTGCATTAATTAATTTTATAATTAATTCCCACAGTCACAACAAATAGCGTGTTTTTAAGAAACAATTTATATCAAAATATTGACAATTGTTCATGCCCAATTTTAAAGTGAAATTAATTCTAATGACCACCATTGGATAAAATAGTAAAAATATATTATAATTATACTTTAAAACCACTCAATACTATAATTTATCACTATAGAATACTTTTATTAAAAATGTTGTTTTCAAGTATTTTTCAATATTCATAAAATTTGGATGTTCTCAGAAAATTAAAAAAAATGCAACTTTGGATAATTTTGATATTACGAATACAAAAATGAATTCCATTTTGAAATATGAAATTTCTATAATTTTAAAAAGTGGGTATTGCTATTCATAACGGCTACTTTGATTAGTCGTGGTGTGTTAGAACTCGAAGTTGCGTACAATGCAAGCTATTGCATTATTGAATGAGAAGTGTATCGTGGAAGATCGGGGTGTTACACCAACTATGAGATTACAGTTCCTTGATCTATTGAGTGGACTCCCCAATCCTGAAATCCAGACATATATTTCCTCAACACTTGCCTCCATTTTACAACAAGTCTATCAAGGTCTACTCCTCTTGATGTAAAATGTTTAAATCAACTCAAAACTTTCTTAAGATGTTCCTTTATAAAATTAAGTATCCCAACTAGGGTTGGTCAAACACATAGTTTTATTGAGTCTTGACCTTAATCAAGTAATGGAAGCCTTGGTCTGACTTAATATGGTATTTGAGGGATTTTTTCTTTTTGCGTAGTTTTTCACTATCACATTCTTGTTAATGTTAAGAGATTATTTCTTAAGTGATTAAACATGTTTCGATAATGTTTACTCATAGTCCGTTTTTTTATTTTATTCCATCTTTTCATGCATGTTTATTTCATTAATTATGTGATCACCCCAACACATACATAATAAATAAACCATGTAATCAGATAGAAATAAAATAAGAGGGCATGATCATGAGCTCCTATTGGCTTGATTATCTAGAGGTTTTGATAAGATAACCCTGACCTTGAGAAAAACACCTTGAACCTGATGGTTCATATTTTGCAGCACCCACTTGTCCATCTTTGTGTCTACTTGGGTTGGTTTCACCTCAGTTTCGTGTTTTGAACCGTCTCCTCTGACTTGGGAGATCCTCCATTACGTGGGGTTTATATTAAAGAAACCAGGGGCATGCAAGCCCTACATATTATTGGAAGAAGGCTCACAAGACAAAGAATATAAATTAAATAAATTTAAATGAAACCATACACAAAAAAATGTTCTTTGGTCAAGATCATGATAATCCATATCATTTAACAGCATTTACACAAAATTAGAATTCAATTTCTTTTAATCACTCTTTCATTTAAGATAATTATCTCTTGAATTCAATTAATTATATTCTTACAATTAATCAATTATATATATTAAATTCCATTCTGAATTTCCTTGAGATTATTCTCATACATATTCCATGAAATGGTCTTTGTAATTTATAGGAAACCGGGTGAAATTGCATTTCTAGAAAGTACACGTCGTGTAGGATATATTACATAGCGTGTAATATTTAACCTTTGTTAAAAGTACACACAGGGGTTTTTGGTGTGTTTTCTGTACTTTTGAAATTTTAGAGTACATGGCATGTTGATTAATATAACTTGGCCTATAATTCTTTGTTACGCGGTTACTGACCTAGAAATACCATGTATGTGGTACATGGCTTCTCCTTGTACACGGTTTCACCTATGCCGGATCAGACTACACAGTGTGTTGATTTAACATACACGTCATGTATTTCAGGTTTCAAAGTGCCATTCAATAATGGAGAACACGATGTGATAAATACATAGGCATGCTCAATTCATAGGTCGTGGTTTGGCGGACCAGTACTGTTTTGTTGAACCTAAGTACATGACATATAGTTTTCACTAAACGCCATGTATTCATGTATTGCACAGACAGAAAGAGCAGCACCTTCGGAAGCGTTCCTCATTTTTATTTTAATCATAATTATAATTAAAAATTATTTTCTATGATTTCAATCGATAAATGAAGGAGGAAGAATAGATCTCATTCATTCAGTATTATAAATTATTTATATTGAATTGAATCAAATATAAATGCATAAATTATCAACAGAAATTAAATAACTATAATCAACGATATAACCACACTCTGATAACATTTCATGGTTCTGGGTACAGCGGATGCTCATGGGTGGATATGCCCATTTCTCTTTTTGTCATTATAAACGATCAAATCAGGATCAATAAGATGATAAACTCTAGTCTCCACAGATCGAATCACAGAAATAGAAAAGGAAAAAGGATATGCCCAAAACAAAAAACGAGGACTATCACCGGTTGATTTTAATTAATTTATTTAATTTATATGAAGTACCCTTTTAGGTGTTCTTTCTTTGTAGATATTCTGTATCACATTCTAATTTGATTCGTTGTTCTGTCGCAGAAGCCATGTGTAGACTTCCTCTAGTAGTGATCCACACATGCACCACGTATCTCTGGATATCGCCAAAGGAATCTCCAGGTGCTAGAGTGGAGAAACCTTTTCTTGTGTTGTCCACCATAGATCATTTTAATCCAGTGGAGGAGGATCTATCTCTATCTTGAGATCATTATTAGAGGAAGGAGTTCTCTCGTCCTTTATAGAATTCTCTATAATTGTTGTGCACAATGATTAGGGAAATGTGTTGGGGTTGTGAGGATATTTATAATCAGGTTTGAGGCTATAGAGTTATGATAATAAATAAAGGTGTTGCGCGTTTTATTTATTTCATTAACTCTTATTGAAAACCCCCCATGTCGAATAATTAATTTCTTGACATGCGCCCATGCTTATTATAATAAATAACAGTTAAAAAAATATTATATTTTCAAAATCTCAACTAGAAAAACTACATGGCATGTAATAATTAATACACGGCATGTACTTGTTTTTCATAAAACTACACAACATGTAATCATTAATACACGGTGTGTACTTGTTTCTTCATTTACATTCCCAAATGAAAACTACATGGTGTGTAATCATTAATACACTTTGTGTACTTGTTTTCAAAATCAAAACTACACGGCGTGTAATCATTAATACATGACGTGTACTTGTTTTCATTTTATTCTTCCTACAACATTAAAATGATTTAGGCTTACTTGAATAATTATTAAACAACAAATGGAAATAATTTTTATTATACTTGAGATACTTGAATAAACTTAGTGTGTGCCCCTCTAGGACTCTTTCTCGTTGGCGTTAAGTGGGCTTGCCTAATGTCCAAGATTACTATCTATCAATGGGTCAAGGATCCCAAGAGAAAGAAGTTTACACTTCATTGATGTGTCACCTCATACAAACTCTTACCATGTAATTTAATCCCTTTGTCTCAATATCTCATCATGTAGGTTTAATGGAAGTGTCATAATCATATATGCTTTATCTTTCATTCTTTGACTGCCTAAAATAAACCCATCATTAAACCACAGCCATGGAATTTCATGTGACTATTCTATTTCAATCAAAGTGTCAAGATATCAACTTCCATAAATGGAAGGTACAAAACCTTCCTCGATTTATCCATTAACAACATGTCATTGGTGACACACCAAACGTACCCTGCTTCCTGCCAACTGTCTCCATGAGATTTTTCTTCATCGAATCTCAGTGCGTGATTCATGACATGAGTTAATGATAATATTCAATTCTAAGGACCATTACACACGCTCACAGATAGAAATGTACGATAAAACCATGACATGAAAAATTACTACTCGCGGGTATGTTCTCACAGTCTCCCATTTTGGAGATTACCAAGTGTAAACTCCATGAGAGAGAGTCTTGTCTCTTTACGAGTACTTGCACATGACGAACTGTATACTATGTGTCCTATCATGGTATGTCATCTAACCATATAACATTATTTAAGAATATTGTTATAGAACATCATGTTTCTCATAATATCAGGGATCCTCAATGACATTATTAATGCAACAAATATTGCAGGATATTATTATATTATAGTCATGAAGAATAATGAACAATATATAATAATTATACATTCATGTAATCAAAGTACAAACAGCTGGTTCTCAGGACACCATCCCTACAACCTTCCATGAATCTTGGCCAAGACCTAGAGTTTCCTAGTAAACCATTGACTTGACCCTAATGTTTATATAAACCTCTAATAGGATACTTGATAATCACACATACACCGATGGTGTGATCTAACACTAAGGCGAGAGTTTTGGTTGGAACCTCTTGGTGGCAGAGTTGATGCCTTACGACATTAGTTTGGGTATGGACTCGTCATCCACAGTTCATACTCAGATTGATTGTATTAGAAAAAAAGGGTGTGGTTTAGCTACAATGTTGGAATGGGGGTTCCCTTGGTCAACGAAAAAGGAAACCCTGGTAGAACAGGATAAGATATTGCATAGGAGGGTGCGGCTAATCACTCGTGATTCTGCCAGCCTTGTCCTCTTGGCAGTAGAAGTTTTGAGTTTAAAGTTACCAACGGGAGTGAATAGAGTTCCTCCCGGACTATGAGATTATGATAGTCTATAATCTGGGGAAGGGGAACATGGTAGCAGATGCACACAGTAGGAGGTGTGGCCTACAGCTATTGAGTGAGGAATCAGAGTAACCAGTCACACTGCAGATATCCTTCATGGATAGAGATGAAGTTGCTTGCCTTCATTCTAGGATTTTCACTCCCACGCTCCTTCAGCAAGTTGGGGAGGCGCAACATTGGGGAATTGACTGCGAGGCTCGACGTGGTTAGATATCCTCAGGGTAGGCACCTGATGGGTTTTATGAATGTGGGGAGCATGTCATCCTCTTCAGAGGAAATACCATGGTACTGGTGGCACATTGGGAGGAGGTGTTGAGGGAGTTCCATATGTCCCCTATGGTGGTACATCATGGTGTGGTGATGATATACTAGGACCTCCAGCGTCAGTACTGGTGGCTAGAGATGAAGAAATCAGTGGTAGAGTTTGTATCACGAAGTCTCACTTGTCATCAAGTTAATACTACACATATTAGGAAGAAGTCTTATGCCGACAAGCTACGGAAACTCTTGGAGTTCTAGGAGGGGAACAAAGTATTCTTGGGAGTCTATCCTCGACAAGGACTATGTTGATTTGTCTAAGGTGTCATGTTATCACAGAGGTTTATCGGTCCTTTTCTGATACATAGAAGGATATGAAAGGTATCATACTGCTTGGATCATCCACCATAATTGGAGAGGGTGCATGACGTCTTTCACGTATCCCAGATGAGGAGATACATGCATGACCCATCTCACGTCATCGACCACGTCGAGCTAGACTTCGACGATGGGGGGTTGTTTATGGGGGTTCCAGTGGAGATTGAGGATTGACCGGGGCGGTTCCTTCATGGGAGGTCGATACCTCTGGTTCACGTACGCTGGTAGCACGTGAACCTCTAGGAGAGCACACGGGAGCATAAGGCTCAGATTCGTGCTCAGTACTCTTTTTTGGTTTTTTGCCATTGTTTTGGCTTTTGAGGTTGTAAATCCCTATTTTGTGGATAATTTAATGTCTCGGAAATTTTATATAATTTTTTTTAAAATTATATGGAAATATTTCAAGACCCCGAAATTTGACGACGTGTGATTCTGAGGCCCGGAGTGCCCTGAATGATCCATTGAAGTTTAGTTGAGTTTTAATTACAGCGCGTAAACATTTTTCCAAAAAAAGTGGATTAAATCATAAATAGTAACTTGAATATGGAATTAGAGGGTACCATTGTGTTTAGGATGGTGGGTTTACCCTAGGCACGACTTAATTTTTGTCGTTGCGGGCCTCCTGTGAGAAAACCCAAAATGGAATCACTGTAAATAAAATAATTAAATAAATTATTTTATTTTTCAAATTCTTATAATTCACAAAAGGTAGCTCAAATTGAAAATCTAAGACAACCCCTATAATCCTGAGGGCATTCTTTATTTAATAAGATTCTAACATTGGCGTGCATAGGCCACCAATGAAAGTTAGTTTTTGTCTATAGATAAAATACTAAGTAACAATTTTTTTTTATTTTAAAATCATCAACTTTTAAACGGTTACTCATATTTAATATAAGAGAGTATCGTTGGGTACATTGGGGTATGATTCAGTTAGGTAGAGACTAACCTCGACCAACACGGTTCATGGGTGACTGTTATAATTTTTCTGAACTTTTTTTCTGGTACGTTCAGTAAACACACGAGCGGTGTTATATAACTTTTGAACTGGTGCTCGGAATTGAAATCTGGGGGCACTGTTGAACTTGTAGCGCTGATATTCACTTAATAAGGCCTTTTACTTTATCTTATTAGGTCGAGGGTGAATGTTAGAGTTCATGAATTTTGTGGGAGAGTTATAAAATTAAATTTAAAATAAAGAACAACTTTTATTTTATTTTTTAAACATCCCTTTTTATGTTTAGTGGTGGGGACCACCCAAACTAAAAGCCCCCAATTTATATTTGAAGGTGGGGACCACCATACCCATGAACTCCTCCATTAATATGAGATAACTCTTAGGTTTCCTCTAATTGATTTGCCAACTCAATTGGTTTATTTAATAAACTTATTTGGCATTTCACAATTTTGTTGGAGAATTGTTGGAAAAAGGGAGAGCTATAAGAAACTCGGAAGGAGATTCTTCAACAACGAACATACACTACAATGAAGAGCATCCTCCATAGTCGGAGAATGAGGATGATTCATGATCCCAGATCGGAAACATCTTGTCGGAGCAACGAACGCTGACGTCACCACCTCATCGACTTCATCTTCTTCGTCTTGCCACCTCGAATGGACAATCGAGGTGGGGGATTTTATATACGTTTGAATTTTTTTATTGATTCTTCATGTCCTAAATTCCTTATGATGATGGCCAAACAAAAAAGGCCATTGTCCCGAAAATAAACCATGCTCTTCTATCTTTTTTTTCTTCACGCGTTATTCATGCCCTCTTCAACGCCTAATATTTATTGGCACTGGAAACAAGGAGTTTTTCTGAGCGCGATATATGTATGTGAAGCCCTCAACGCAAGGATTGAAAATATGCGATCATTTATTTTTTTGGCCTTGGAGCGAAGCCACAATGGCTCACGGAAGGAGGCGGCCAAATGTTTATTAGCACTGGAAATGAAATATTCTGTTGAGCATGACATATGGAAGTGGAGCCCTTGACCTGAGGATCATGAATATGTGATCATATTATTATTAGGGGTTATAAAGGAGATGATACAACCCACGAAAGGAGTGTCATGGCAGAGTAGGGTGGTCCGACGTGGCTGGTGTAGGCGGTTCACGCGTAGTAAGCGGGGCCAAGTGGCTTCGGCCAACGACGTGGAAGATTAGGCGGCGGCGCGAGTAGGCGGTGCAGTAGCGGCATGGCATGTACGAGGCGGAGGCGCAGCGGATTCCCGGTTCGTGTACAGGGGTGCAAAATTGTTGAAGAAGAAAAGTAAATTGGAGAGAGAAAATAATATATAGGAAATAAAATTAAAAGAAAAATGAAAATAATAAAATAGATAGGGGCTCTATTTGGACTCGTGTGCACCAAAATGGGATACCCCTCTTGTGCATGAATCTAAAATGTTACTAGAGACAGAAAAATTCAATGAAATAAAATAATAATAATATATTATTATTATTATTATTTATGGTTTTTAAAACACTACTTCATCCGTAACTTATCCGTGTGACCTCAATTTCACGAACCATCAGTGGCAGTGCAACCCTGACTTCGAGACAAAAATAATGAGTCAAATATTGGATGACTTTTTCGGGTTTTTGGATCGGGTACCCAAAACACTCAAATAATAATAATAATATATTATTATTAAATCTTCGACCCTCCATAACTCATGCGTGTGACGTCCGATTGACTTACCATCAATGGAGACGTGATCCTATCATTAAGACAGTCGATTTAAGTCTAATGTTGAATATGAAATTCTGGTTCATGGATCGACATCTCGAAACACCCAATAATATTATTATTATTATTGCAGGATCTTGTATTCGACATATCTCAATCATATAGTGTCGAAATGACAAAAAGTCTGTGGTACCAGAAACCATGGATCGAGACAGTCGTTTTTGGATACCCCACTTCAGTTTGGATAATGTTGGGGTTCGTCCGGGTTGGATCGAGCTCAAATCCAACCGGGCCCTCGGGGCTAAAAAGGAAATAACCTACAGACCGGATGTCTGATTGACGCATCGTCTATTGCATTGAGACCCATTTTACATGTTAGTCCTTTAGGATAAATCTTGGTGGGACTTTGTGAAGTTGGATAATCGACCAGTGGCGTGAGGAGAAAACCCTTCTAGAGACAATTTATCTTAGTGCGGGAACCATGTAGCTGGTTGTGACAATGTACAAGGATCATGTGTGTGTCTCACAACGTACTGTGACGATGTAATAGGATCTTGTATGGGTATGACAGTGTACTGATGATTTACTAAGATCTTGTGTGGGTATGATAAGGTACTGATGATGTACTAGGATAATGTGTGGGTCGGATTACGTACTGATAATGTACTAGGATCCTGTGTGGGTCTGACGACATACTGACGATGTGCTGGGATGCTGTGTGGGTCTGACGACGTACTAACGGTGTAGTAGGATCATGTGTGGGTCTGACAATGTACTGGCGTTGTACTAGGATCTTATGTGGGTCTGACGATGAACTGATGATGTACTAGGATCTTTTGTGGGTCTGACGATGTACTAGGATCATGTGTGGGTTTGGTGAGGTACTTGGATCTTGTGTTGGTCTGACGATGTACTAGGATGCTGTGTGGGTTTGACGAGGTACTAGCATCTTGTGTGGGTCTGACGATATACTAAAGTCCTCTATGGGTATGATGATGATTTAAGATCCTTCATGGGTCTGCCTATTAATAGATTAAGATTATTTAGTAGTTACATCTAATCATCTCTACTACTCTACCTAAGATAGAACTGGTGTGAGTTGATTCTATACCTTGTGGTATTTTTCCTTCGTGTTGATACCTTAGTGGTATTCTTCTATGTGGTGTACCTGTGTGGTACTTACCATTGTGGTTTTTCTTCCATTGTGGAACATCTGAGCTTTGGGCTATTGAGTTAGACTCTGTGTTTCCTCATGATTGAGATGAGTATACTTGATAATTTAGGTATATGTATGGGGATATACCTAACAGTTGATTTTATGATTTTGGATTTTTCCTTTTTAGATTTTTTGAGACCTTGAGGGTCGCTGGATCCCTACTAAGTATAGTTATACTCACTCCTGCACGGGTTATGCCTACACCTTGTTGTGTCGGTTGCAGATGACGGACAACACTGAATGAGGATGAGGGTACCGGGACTGGAGGTAGCTCGAAGTTGTACCCTAGATGAGGCGTACCATAGAGAAGACTGTTTGGGAGTTGTACCTACCCTTCAGGTAGGTTCCTTGGCGGGTGTTAACATGAGTTTTCCAGTTTACTTATACCTTCCATTTTCTTGTACTTTCCAGTTTGACTTTTATTATGGCCCCTTTTACTTACTCAATCTATTTACTATTCAGTTTACCTGGTGTTCATATCCAGATATGTTCTTGGTTGTGTGTGTACAGGTCATAAAGGAAATTCCTTCTCAGTTTTAGGTAAATACGCCTTCAGTGATTGTCGCCAGCACCTAGCCTATGGAAGGTGGGCTTGGGGTATCAATGACATGTGCCCCAGGGGACGGGCCGGGACATGTGTAGATTATGATGCAAAGCAATGAGGTCAGGATAAGACTACTCAGAGATTAATTAAAGAGAATCAAGAGTAGCGACCACATCAAGAGCATTAACAACATGGTCAGTTGATATAGTATATGTGGTGACATACAAATGGTTTAGGGATGGATTTCAATCCATCTAATTTAGTTAATTCCCCACCCTCTTAGTGGCACTATTATTATGTTCTTTATTGGGAACTTTTATTATATTATAAATGATTATATTTTTTAGTAAATTTTATTTATGGTTTTGTATTTTTTAGTGATCTTTATTGTTAGAATAGGTTAGGAAAATCTCTTTATTATGATAACTAGAAGCCCTTTTAAGATGGATCATGATCGAACCCATTACGTGAATAAATCCCCAAACCCAACATGCCCTAAAAAAGAAAAGAAAATTGTAAATTGCAGTAAAACCAATCATCTCATAGTCAAATCCATATATTCTAAATGACTAAGGTAGAGAAACATAGAATTATAATTGGATTTATATCCACCAAGGTAGACATGTAGTCATTCAACCACTGACCGAGACACCCAAACCATAGCATCCATTGTGAACTACATGGAAGATAATCAGGGTGGATGGATCTATTGATAATGGAAACAACCTATCTGAAAAATCAACATCCCCTATTAGAGTGGGTTCTTCTTCTCAGGTCATCGACCCATTCATTGAGTATGTTTTGACCCTCGTTTTTATCCCTCACCATCATACCATGGGGTGAGTCTTGCCTTCAGCTACCATGATAATCAGTGGCCTTCCTATCAACTAGCCCTAGTGTTTTCCTACCAACCCATGACTTCAATATGGATTCCACATCTCACTGTTGACCCCTACAATTAGTTTACATTAATTTTTTTATAAATAGTTATTTGAAATGAATATATATTAATATTGTTTTGGTATTTTATAACAATGACCCAAAAGTCATTTGTGATGTGTTTGAATCATCCTCACCACAATCCGATGAATAGGGTGACCGAAATGTATCCACTTCTGTAGATATGGCTTTTAACATCCTGAAAAACAAGTATTTACAGCATTAAAAAAGTGTTGTTATCATCAGTGCTATTAAAAGGTGGTTTCGTTTATCATCTCTAAAAAAGTTATAATAAAGGCCCCTTTTATTAGCACTGAAAAAATGGTTCATTTATCAGTGCTCAAAAAAGTCTGAAAACTGACCTTTATCGATGCTTTTATAGTGCTGATAAATGTAGGAAAAAATAATTTTTAAAAAGTATTTTTTTTACAGAAATTTCGAGGGTGGGACCTCTCCCCTTTTATCAGTGCTTGATACCCCATTTTAACAATTCTAGTCTAGAATTACCACAACTTTAACATGTGTAGAAATCCCACCACCATTTAGTAGTGCTAGGGACCTGCATTACCCACTCGTGCGCACCCTTGACTTTATTGGGTTTCAAAACTGAGACCTCCCCCTCATAATCTTGCACCTTTTTCACTCCCCTATATCATCTTCTTCTGTATTTTATGATAAATCTATACATTTTTATTTGTTTCTTAATATTTATTAATCCATATATTTATAGATATATATAAATATATATGTATATATTTTTTAATACATATATAAAATATGTTTTTGTGAGTGTGAATGCGTGTTTATAAATAAATACATACATACATACAGATATATATATATATATATATATTTGTGTACATCTATAAATATAGTTATATATATTTATATATATTTAGATATATTATATATAAATAATAATATAAATATATTAAAATATATAGATAAATATATATTGGTTTGTCAATGCACACACAAATATATTTATTCATATATAAACATTATATATACATAAATTTTACTTGTATATAATAATTTATTCATTGTAAATTTTAATAAAATAGATATTATTTTTTATTTAGATAAGGTTTATAGATTTATAAATATACTTTACATGTAAATATGTTTAAATATATATTTAAAAAATTAAAATATTAGGTGTCAATATATAAAAAATATGTATATATTTTTATATATTTGATTATAATTAAAAGTAAATCAAAAAAATGATAAAATTTAAAAACATTAATATCAATATGATTGTAATACTTGTGAAAATTTAATTCCCCACTGAATGTTGGAAAAACGCCCTCATAAACGATGTTGAAAGTCCATAGAATGTTAAAAATTAGGATTCTTAGACTAAATACACATTTTTAAAGTACTTATATGGAAATTTTGGGTCTATGAAAAAATAATAGGGGATTCCTACTTATCAGTAATATGTATATCTCATTTCAATATTTGATTTGATATGTGGAAGAGCTCAAACGGATACTCAGATCAAATGTTATAACCTTTTGAAATACGAGTTACATTTTCAATTTATTTTAGATCATTTATTTAATTTTTTTATTTTTTTGTTTCTTCAAATTGTTAATAAATGAATGATACTCAATAATAATTAGAATGTTATTAAATTAGAAAAAAACTTCTAATTTTTTATAGGCAATTTTCACAAAATATCTTATATTTTATGTGTAAATGTCTATTAAGTTTCAGAGAACCAAATGGGGGGATTCATCTGAAAAGAGGGGAATGAACAGGTGAAGGTGGACGAGGCTCCACAACATCCACCACTAAGAGCCGTAGTTATGAATCCTGGAAAGCCAGACCCTGCCATATTTACCAATGTTCTAAAAAATGAATTAATTACGATGAAATTGTATAATCTAGGAACAACTCTATTATTACGGCTAATAAAAGACTTTAATAATAAATATTATTATTTTATATAAAATTATTATATTTATATTCCAAAATAATTTTTATTTGTATACATTAAATAAAAAATGTATCTTTATAATTAATATTATTTTATGAATAATTCAAATATATATATATATATTTTTAAAATATTTATAAATTTATAATTAAATAAATATATATTTAAATAAATATAATATTAAAATTAATTTTTAAATAATAAATTTATTCATTATTTTTATTATTTTTATTATATTTATAAATATAAATAAATAGATTTTAAATTTTCATATATATAATTATAATTATAAATAATAAATATATATTTATATAAATATATGTTTCCAATGAATATGGTCAATAAATATATTAATATGTGAGTATAATTGACGTACATATATATTTGGTATTCATCATGAATGCTCATTTATACATTAATAATGTTAAAACACAAATTAAAAGAGTTTTAACATCGGTTAATGGATAACCATTGTTAAATCTATGTTAGTGTGAGTTGTTTTCATCGTTTATGCAATAAGAAACTTCAAAATGTGTGTTTCAACATCAATTTTCCAATAATTTTTCATCCCCCACCTATCAGATGGATTCCTCCCCCTTAGTGTGTTTTCAAACATAATAATGACGTAGTGATTACCGGTGATGGATTTGCTGACCTTGTGGGAGTTCGACAGGACCATGAAGACTCTATTATTGTGTCTGGTTAATCCTCAAACATTGATTATTAGTCTCCTATCGTAGCATAGGCCATGTCTATCTCGATGGGTATGATGTTCAATTCATCTCTTATCTAGAAGGATATTGTGGTCGAATCTGATAGTCAGGTTATTATCAAAGTGATGGAGGAGGATGAAGGTAGCCACCAAGCCTTTGGGTTATTTATAGACATCAGCAGATCATTGATTCCTTTATTATATTCTTGTAGTTTTTCCTTCGTTGGGAGTGATGAAAATCATGAGGCTCATTTTAGAGATGCTTTTGTGAGTTTTTGAGGGTCAAATAGTTGAATTTCATCTTTTCCCTTAGAGTTATGTACTTTGTATTTGGATGATATCTATGTTGAGTATTCATTTCAAAAGAATCCTTAAAACCGTTTACAAAATTCAAAATATACGAGATTCTCTTTTCTACTCATTATTTTTATTCATAATCTCTTGAAACCCTAACATTGTTGAAACATGGTTATGCTCCATCTCCTTCCTTCAACTATATTTCTAAACCTTTTGCATCCCTTCCCCTTCTTGTTGTCTTGTTCGCCCTGATTCACTCACATTCGACCATGATCGTCTGAATTTCTCCCACAAAGCTTTCATGCCTTTTATCTCATTCATGTTCCACCATTATCATCCTTTAATATCTATTTTTATCTAAACCAATTTTTCATTTCTTGCAATATGAAGATTGCCTATCTCAATTTTGGCTCTATTATTCATGAATCTTCTACCCGAATATCTATCTTTCGAAATATAAACTTTTATTTTTTATGGTTAGTATATTTATTCATTATTTTTTTCTATAAAATATAATCATTCTTTTATTTTTTGATACACACATATTTATCGGTTATAAGTTTTCACTATTGTAATTAATTTTTTGTTATAATTTACTTCTGATTTTAAATTTCATATGGTTATAAATTTTTTTATTTACACTAATAATAATATGATATTTCACATCGTGAAATAATACATTTAAAAATGAAAAAAAATATTATTTATAGAGCTTTTAAATGGGGGCCCTTTATCAGTGATAGTTTAGCATTGATAAAGGCCCCATGTGCTACATTGTGTTGTTTGTATAAAAACACCCTAAAAAATCTACTGTACGCAAAAACAGCACAACACAACCTCCTATATAGAAAATATATAATTTAATTGAAATAAATATTACATCATAATTAAAAAATACACTACTATATACATTTCAAACAATGTTTTTTTATAATTACATTTACAATTACTATCTGCAAAGAATTTAAATCATTAATTTTTGTCTTTGGCACCCATGATCCCATCTCAAAATGGACTACCCATAGTATTTGTTGCTGAAAAAATCACCTCAACCAGATCAAAAGAATCCACTTATATAATAAATATATTATTATGTTAGTAATATTATAAAGAAATAAATTAAGCATTATTATGAATGAATACATTATAAAAATTACAACTTTAAATAAAAAACACACTTTGAGTTATACCGGTCACAACATGAATTATATTGAGGTTCATCTGATTCCAACATGTCTCAAATGAGGTAAACACCATTATCCTAATGTATCAAAATACTTCAATCACATTTTCTCAGTTTTGAGTATGTCACATGTTTTTTTAATGAAATTAATGTCCATTATAAATGAAGACGCATTTGTAGTTATTCCGATCAAAATGTGTGTGGGATTAAGGTACAGCTGATTCTTTTATATCAAAAATTACTTAAGGGTCATTTTCCTAAAGTATCAATATAGTCTTAATACGTTTGGTGGGTTTTTACTATGTTACCTGTTCATTCTACTAAAATGTCATTTCAACCTGCAAACATGTACTTTGAGTCACACTGGTTACATAATGTGTTTTTTACATGATAATCCTTCTTAAATGTCACAAATGTCTTAAAATTGATTTCCTAAATTATCAATACAATCAGAGCTCATTTTCTAGGTTTTCAGTGAGTGGAATACGTTTTAAACTAAAATGTCCATTTTAAACTATTAACAGGATCATTGAGTCATACCATTCACACCGTTTATTTTATTGAGATGCATGTGATTCCTAAAAAACCAAAATAACTCATGTATCAATTCCCTAATGAATCAAAACAATATAGATTTATTTGATCGATTTTCAGTACATCACTTCTTCCTTCTTACTAAAAAAGGATGTCAATTTTAAATAACTAGACGCACATATAGTCATACCAGTCACATCATGCCTCATATTGAGGTGTGGATACTTCATACACATCCCAAATACCTCATGAATTGATTATCTAAAGTATCAAAACATTTCAAATGCATTTTCTCAGTTTCCAGTAAGAAACATCTTACTTTTTCTAAAATTGACATCAATTTTAAATAAAAAGACGTACTTATAGTCATAAATGTTACACCATGCATAATATAAAGGTGAGGATGATTCATAAAAGTATAAAATGTCTCATGGATAATTTTCCTAAAGTATCAAAACATTTCAAATGTTTTCCTCATTTTTGAGTAGGCTAGTTGTCTTTTCTTCTAAAATAGATGTAAATTTAAAATGAAAAAGACGCACTTGGAGTCATAGCTATTACATTGTGTCTCATATTGAGTATTGACTAAATAATAAATTTTTCAAATGGTTCACGGATCATTTAGAAAAAGTTTAAAAATAATAGGATTTCATTTAATTGGTTTTCAATACCACACTTGTTTTTTTACTAATAATGATGTCAATTTTAAATAAAAAGCCACACATGGAGTAATAAGGAGCACACAATGACTCAGATTGAGGTGTAGTTGATTCATACACATCCCAAATATATCGTGGATCATTTTATTATAGTATCAAAACAATAAAAATTAATTTTCTCCATTTTTAGTAATACACTTCATCCTTTATAGAAATTTGATATCAATTTTAAATAAAAACATGCACTTGTAGTCATATCGGTCAGACTGTGAGTCAGATTGAGATTTGGATAATTATTACAAATCTACAATGACTCCTGATTTTTTTTCCTAGCGTATCAAAACAATAATAATTCATTCTCATGGTTTTGAGTAGGTTAGTTTTCCATTTTCCTAAAATTGATGTAAATTTTAAATAAAAATGATGCACTTGGAGTCATACCGATCACACCATGCCTCAGATTATGGTTCAGAAGACTTTTGCATGTCCCAAATGACTGATGGATCATTTCCCCAATGTATCAAAATGATATGAATTAGGTTTATCAGTTTTAAATACATTACTTTCTCATTTTTACTAAAAAAATTATGTCAATTTTAAATAAAAAGATGGACTTAGAGTCATACTGATCACACCTTGTCTTAGATTGTTTTGCAGCTAATTCATACACATTTCAACTAACTCATGGATCATTTTTCTACAATATCAAAACAATTAAAATGAATTTTTTGTTTTTTATTAAGTCAATTATTCTTTTTACTAAAATTGATGTATATTTTAAATGAAAAAGATGCAATTGTAGTCATACGAGTTACACCATGCTTCAGATTGAGGTGTGAAAGATTCTTACATTTCCTAAATTACTAATGGATTGTTTCCCTAATGTATCAAGACAATGAGAATGTTTTTTTATAATTTTTTAGTACGAAAATTGTTCATTTTTACTAAAATTGATGTAAATTTGTTTAAAAAAAGACGAACATGGAGTCATACCAGTCACATTGTATGTCATATTGAGGTGTGAATGATTTTTACATGTCCAAAAGGACTCATTTATCATTTCCCAAATTTATCAGAACAATAAAAAAATTCATGGATTTCAGTATGTCTCTAGTATTTTTAACTAAAATTTAATTTCATACTGGAAACACACACTTTGAATCATACTGGTGACATCATGTATCAGTTTTACATGACACCAATTCCTATACATCACAAATGATTTACGAATCAATTTCCTAAATTATAATGATTATATGAGTGGGTTTTGTTTATTTTCAATGAGTGACACATTTTGATGTAAAATGTCGATTTTAAACTAATAACAAACACATTGATTCATACTGGTCATATCGTGTGTCCGATTGTGGTGCAGCTGATTCCTACAGATCATAAATGTATTATGGATCATTGTACTAAATTATCATAACAATATGATTTCTTTTTTTTTTCAGTTTTGAGTATGTGAGTTGTATATTGTACTATAATTAATGTCAATTTTAAATAAAAAGACACATCTGGATTCATTCCAATCACACCATGTGTCAGATTGAGGCATCATTGATTCATACATGATGCAATGTTTCAAAACAATCCAAACTTCCAAGTAATCCTATAGTACGAGGAAAACATTCTTATGAGAGTAATAATAAAAATAAATAAATTTAAAATAAATAAGAAACAATCCATTACTTATTTAGAAGTCACATCTTAATTCTATTTGTATAGATTCAGTGATCAGGTATGATGCCCATTTGTTTCTAAGAAAATGTATATCATCTTTTGATGGGGATTTCCAAGGGTTTGGGGGTGTCCAATGTAGGGGTGATGTCCAAGGGGTGAGAGGGATGTCCAAGGGGGTAGGGGTGTCCAGGGGTGGGCAGTCCAGGGGTGGGGTTGTCCAGGGGGATGGGGGTTGTCTAGGGGGTGGGGTGTCAAGGGGTGGGGTGTCCATGGGGTGGGGGTTTCCCAAGGGTGTGGTGGTGTGTAGGGGGTGGGTTTTGTCCAAGGGATGGGGGTGTCTAGGGTGTTGGGGGATTTCCATGGGGGTGGGGGTGTCTAGTGGGTTGGGGTGTCCAGCAGGTCGGGGGGTGTCTAGGGGGTTGGGGGTGCCTAGGGGGTAGGGGCTGTCCAAGGGGGTGGGGTGTCCAAGGTGATGGGGGTGGTGTCTAGGGGTGTGAATGGGATATCCAATGGGGTAGTGGTGTCTAGGGGTGGGGTTGATATTCAGGGGTGATGGGGCTATCCATGTGGGTATGGGGTGTCTAGGGGTGGGGGTGTCCAGGCGGTAGGGGTTTTTCAGGGGATTGCGGGGGGGGGGGGGGGGGGGGGGGTTTGTCCCATTGGTGTGTGAAACCATTGGGATATTCATTTACAACAATTTCAGGGTCTATTATAATGGTTTTAAATCATTGGGATAGGTGTAATTTTCAGTACTGAATGTATACATATTTTAATATTTATACTTCATATATCTTGTTTACAGATGGGTGAATTTGGTATCCAGTTGCACTAGGATCTATTCTTTGTATACCTTAAGAAGAAAGGATCCAAGATGAATTTATACTATTATATCGTGATCCATATGAGATAGATGTAATTCTAAAATAATTTTCATATAAATAAAAAAAATTATATCTAACTATATTAAATTTTTGAAATCATTTTCATGCACATATTTTTCATATAAGCATATATTTGATTTATATTCCAAAATTGTTTTACATTCAAATTATGATATTTTCCATATAAATATAAAATTTTCTTTATCTTAACAAGGTTTATAATTTTTATATTTGTTATAGTTAATATTGAGTCAATGTTTAATTATGGAACATCGAATGAGTAATGAATATGAGGAAGGTTTTGATGCCTTTTTGGAATTTTCTAAATGAAATGTTCCAAGCAGCAACATTTTTTTCTGTCCATTTATAAATGCTTTGAATATGAATAAGTAGAAAATTATAGTGATCAAAGATCAGTTTATTTGTCATGGTTTTAATCCAACTTACATCCCTTGTATTTGGCATGGTGAAGCTAGAAATAATGGTAGATCTACTGATGATGATGATTTGCAAGATGGTAACTCTGATGGAATTGAAGAAATGATTTGTGATATGGTATAATAACACATTGAGATAGAACTGGTAGTTTCATGTCTATATGGTGACGATGAAAAATAATTGTATCATGGTTTTATGGATTTTATGGTTTTTTCGGCATTTTTAAGATTGATGAACCTGAAGGTGAAACATGGATGGAGTGACAGATGTTTTACAGTGCTTCTATAATTGTTGAAATAAATTCTTCCAAAACGCAATGATCTTATTGATTCACATTATAAGGCCATGAAAATATTAAGCCCGATGGGATTGGGATAGAGGAAAATACATGCATATATAAATGATTGTATGATATATAGGAAGGAATATGAAATTCTTTCATAGTGTCTTAAATGTAGGACATCGCGGTATAAGATGAAAGAAAAATCACAGGCTCCTATATAGATTACAGAGATCCATGCCAAGGTATTTTGGCATCCTTCTATAATTCATCATTTGAAACATTTATTTTCTAATTCACATGATGCAAAAAATGTTAATATGTCATGTTGATGTGAGGATATGTGATGGAAAAATATGTCATCCATTTTATTGTCCTCAATGGATGTATATTGATGAGCAATATCCTACATATGGAAATTAAATTAGAAATCTCAGACATGGGTTGTGCACAGATGGAATGAATCCATACCTAACCAATAGTAGCACACATAGTTTATGGCCTATTTTATTTATAGTTTACAACCTCTCACTTGAATTTTGTATGAAGTGAATATATTTCATGTTGAGTATAAGGATCTATGGTCTAAAGAAACTCTTAAATTATATTGATTTTTTCTTTTCACCGTTGATTGATGATTTGAAACTTTTATGGGAGGACGGTATTAGGGTTTATGATTATTATATAATGGAATATTTTCAACTTCATGCTGTTATTATGGTCACTATAAATGAATTCCCATCATATGGAATTTTTTTTGGAAATAGTGTTAAGGGGCATAAAGCATGTCCAATTGGCGAACAACAGACTTCATGTTGTAAATTTCATCATGGGGGGAAAACAATATACATGGTTCTTCGAAAGTTTTGTCCTGAGATCACCCTTATAAAAGGATAAAAAGGCATTCAATGGCTCACAAGAATTTGATATTTCTCCAAAACCTTCATAATCTGATGTGTATTTTGTGAGGGTCTAAATATTTTATGTGACTTTGTTAAATGCACATAAATATGGTAATGATATACATATTTCGAAGAAAAGGTCAATATTTTTTGAGTTTCCTTATTAGAGATATCATGAAGTGAAATATAATATTGATGTCATGCACGTGGAGAAGAATATATATTAATGTTTGATTAGAATATTATTAGATATAATATGAATGAATAAAGATGGATTGAATTCAAGATTAGGCATACTATCAATGGGAATACATTTGGAGTTAGCTACCACTCCTAATAGAAGACAAACATTTCTTACTCTATCTTTTCACACATTATCCAAGAGGGAGAAAATTAGACTTTTCTAGTTTCTTCATGATATCAAAGTGTCTCATGTTTATTCTTAAAATGTAAAAAAATTTGACTCTTTGAAGGATTTGAAGATTATAGGTATGAATATCATGATTGTCACTTCATGATGCAACAACTTCTACCAGTTTCATTGTTTGGAATACTGTCCATTCATGTCAGAAATACATTAATGAAGTTGTGTTATTTTTTTCAATTAAACTTTTAATAAGGTGGTTGATGTGAATGATTTGATCATTTTGGGAAAGGATGCAATTTATATACTTTCTCAATTGGAAATGTATTTTCCTTTATCTTTTTTTGATATAATAGAGCATTTAATGGTTAATCTGGTTTGAGAAATATGTCTTTATGGACATGTATATCATCATTGGATGTATCCTTTTTAAAGGTATATAAAAATATTGAAGGGTTTTGTTAAGAATCCATAACGACCTGAAGCCCCCATTTTCGAAAAGTATATTTCTGAGGAGGTTGCGATGTTTTGTACGAGCTACATGGCTATGACAGAGCACGTAGATTCTCCTCCATCACACCATGAACGAGTTAATAATGAGGGAAAGAGGATTTGTGGCTTGAAATTAAAATCATTATCAGCTAAACAGATGAAGAAGGTGGAATTATACTTCTTGAATAACATAGAAAATGCTGAACTTTATATCACATTTCATATTAATGTGTTGAAACAATGTCATCCAAAGAAGAATTATACGTGGATTTTGAATGACCACAATAAATTATTTTTTCCATGGATTAAAAGTACCTTACTTGGTAGATCAGATGTATCAAAGACATTAATATGGTTAGTGTGTGGTCCATGATTAAATATGATAACATGGTCTGGGTATGACATTAATGGATATACATTTCATACGAATGATCCGGACAATATAAGTGCAATTCAGAATAGTGGTGTATTGTTGTTTGCAGAAGAAATTCATTTTTCGAGTCCTAAAGATAAAAACCCAATTTCTGCATCAAGTGCATATTATGGAATCATTTAAAAATGTGGGAAGTTTATTACATTAAAATTAATGTTCATGTTTTCAACAGAAAATGGATTATCGGTAACAATATTGTCAAACCTAATGAATTTGGAATGACATTTGTTAATATTAATATATTAGAAGGCACAATATATACTTTTATAATAAAACCACATAAAAAATATATTGTCTATGTTGTTGATCAATGAGATATGCAGTGTTCTATTATTTTACAAGGGATAAAACAATATGATGATGAGTATCAACTTGATGAACATGCTGATTTATGTGAGATCCCTACTTTCATGGATATATTAGCAGAAAATAATGATGATCATATTGAAGACATGGTTTGTGCCATAAGGAAAAATCATGATGATGGAATTTGGGAAAACAATACATTTGTGTATTCCTAATATTACAGGTAACATGATTTTATTTCTTGTTAACATTTATCATTTTCATAAAATGTGAGATATTTTAATTTTTATCTTTATTAAAATGTGTATTAAAACAAATATGTATAAATTTTTCCTTATTTTAATTTTTTTTATTTTAGTTTATGATGTTTAACATTACATAACTTGTTTATTTATTGATTTTGTTTAATGAAAATTTTGTTACCATGTTTACCATTTTTACCATGTTTCCCATGTTTACCATGTTTACCATAGTTTACAATAGTTTATCTTTACGTAACTTATATATTTATTGATTTTCTTGAATGAAAATTACACTACCATTTTTACAATGATTACCATATTTACCATTGTTTAACATGCTTACCATATTTTCCATGTTTACTATTATATAACATAGTTTAGTTTTCCATTTTCTGTTAACATTATTCTTATAATTTTTGAATTTGTATATTTGATAACTAATGTTTTCTTTTTTGATTTGAAGGATAATGAAATATCAATCAGTTGATCAACCACATGATTCTGGATATGATCATTATGATCATACCTAAGAGGAGGAACATTCACATGCTCCTCTTGATGTTCCCCAATATTCCTCAAGTTCTCCCATAACGAAAAAGAAGAGTTCAAGAGTTGGTAAACGTGGCTGCACCCATTTACCAAAATTATCACTTACCCATATCCAGGACCATAGGATACTCGTTGAGTTTGATGAGAATGATATTACTAGAGGTCCAAATGAAAATGATTTTAAGAAAATGGTATAGGTAAGAAAAGTGTTTCCATATTCTTCAACTTATTCCATTTAGGGTGTTTATAAAAAAATAGAATCATTATAGTCTAATGTTCATAATATTAATGAGATGATGGAGGAAAAGATTAGAGAATCAGAATAATCTATGTTTTCAGACATGAATAGACAATTTTAGATTGCAACTCACACTCCTCTACATCCCCTTACAGACCCCATTATTTATCATCCACCTCCGCCAGTAGCTCCCACTCCCCAACCCCAACCCGCTGGCCCCATTTTTTATCCTATTCTTCCACCACATCATCCTAATTGTTGTGAGTTGTATGTTGATGATCCTCACCATCATATAGATTCATATGGGCTGGTATATTTTATAGGAGATACATTTTATCATAAACAGTTAGAGGTAGAGAATCATAGGGTCACTGTATATGATATTATTGATAGATCCTCTCATGTGGCATTACCTACAGATGAGGTGACGACAGTTGGGCAAAGTATTAGCCACTTTTTAGTTTTTCCATCCAAACTTATGCGACTCATTAACATATAGGTATGTATGTTATATATTTTATTTTATTTTATTATTAATGTTGTTTTAACATTTCAAAACTAATATATTTTTCAATTTATTAATTGTAATACTTTTAAGGTAAATAAATATTTTATATAAAACAACAAATAAAAATTGATATGACATCAGATATAGATTCTAGTATTCTCGACATATTGTCAAGATATTCAAAATTTTTGCAGATTATTTTTAGTTTCCAATTGATTATCATGATTGTGGACGTTTAATAAATGTGTGTATTGTAAAAAATGATTTCATGGATCTTTTTGGTAGAGATCGGTTGGGCATCAATGTGGTGCATATTTTTATCCATGTAAATATTAAAACCTTTCCCTACATTATATTTATTAAAAATATATACATATGCCTATTTTTTATTAGGTATATTTATAACATGTGTTAGAATAATGAGAGAAAATATGTATATGGATTCATGGACATGAATATGATTTCCCCTAAAGAACATTCATTAGATGAGGAACAAAGAAAACTATATATTTCTGATATATTTGAAAATAATATAATCACACCGTGTTGGATGATGCCTTTTTGTGATAGTTATAAAATATATATCTCAAAAAGTATTCATTATATTTTAACATAAAAAATCAGTAACCTTAAATTTTCTTTTATTTTAGTGATCATTCGATGTTTGGTGTTTTTTTCACAGGAGAAAAAACATTATTGGATATGCTCTGTCCATGGTGATGTGCGGGGATGTTTTAAGAATATGATGGAAAAGAAAATTTCAATTTATAAATAGTTATTTATATTATAGTAAATTTTAAATTTATCCAATTCAAATTATTTTCTAATATGGTATGGGCATAGTTTATAAAAAATGCAATGAAAATTATGCCATGATTAAATATGTAAAATTAAAGGAAAATATCCATTTATAATTTGTATTTTTCATGTATTACATGAAAATGATATTTTGAATTGACACTCATTTAAATTGAATTTTCATGTAAAATAATGCATCATCGAATGAGGATATTATCTCTTATGATTTATATATGAAATAATTATGATTGGAATAATAAATAACTTTGACCAGGTATGATTTTCTTATAAACATTGCCATAATATTTCATCTGATTTATTCATTATTCATGTTAACTACTTTCCTTTTAATTTTTAGCTATTTTATGACCCTCAACGCTATAGTTCTCAAGAGTTCGAACACTTACAAGTGGAATAGTCAAATTAATTTACAGGTTTTATTGGATTTTATTTTTTTTAGCGTAAAATGTAATTTTGAATATAGTAATTAAAATTGTGTATTTGGTAGTTGTTTTGGTTAGATTTATGTTTTTTAGTTTAAATTGTATTTTTTGAATGTTATATATCTGAATATTTAATTTTTCTTGGGTTCTTCTTATTTTGGACTAGTTCTAATGTTTTTCTGTTATAGATTCTGGCCTGGTTTTGGTTTTCTTTTGGTCTAGTTTCTGCTTATTTCAGGTCTAATTTGGAAGATCATAGTAATAGTATTGCAGTGTTTTTAAAAAATTGGTTCTTACATCAGTTATTTTATAAATGACATAATAAATGAATGCGTATATTTTATTAAGTTGTTTATTACATAACCCACAGCATATATCATTTTCCACGTTAGTTATTTTGGAACCGACGTGAAAAACCCTTCAGAGGTTTGATTTATCACATACGTTATTTAATAACTGACATGAAAAACAATATACCAAGCCTGTTATAAAATAAATAACGTGATTAATCGACCCTCGGAAGGATTTTTCACATCGGTTATTTAGGAACCGACGTGAAAAACTATTCGGATTTATAATTTTTACATCAGTTTTAAAATAACCGACATAAAAAACAATATTTATAATGTCTATTTTAACAACATCAGCTAACAACCGAAGTAAAAAAATAAAAAATAACCGACATAAAAAAAACATTTTTTGAACTGGTGGAAATGTATGAATTAATTACGATAATATCACCTTCTAACATCTTTATTCTCCTATTATCCTTATATTATAATTGATATCTCCTTTTTTACACTTATTTATCATCTATGATCACCATTAATTATATTTCATATCCTTAGGTTATTAAGAATGGTTTTATAAATGTTATGTCTAAGAAGGTTTCTAGTAAATAAAAACTTAATGAGAGATACTTATGAACTAGTTCTTTATGTTTTCATATTTCCAAAAGAATTAGTCCTAAAATATTTTTGAATGGATCATAATGTTATGTAAGGAATATTAATCTACTAAGATGTGATATATATGTATGAAATATTTGGGTCAATATAGTTGGTATTAGAGAAACTATCCTACTCAAAATTGATAAAAAATAACAAGTGACTGTTATCACTCATATTGTGTCTTTTTATTTAAAATTGATATTGCAATCCTGGAAATTCAGACTTTCCCAACGTTTCAGAACTGTTGGGAAAGGCTACAGAACCATTGGTATATGTTATACCAACGGTTCTGAAAATTATAGGGAAGTAATCAGTTGGGAAAGCTTTTCCAAACGGATTACAATGAATAGGTGGGATAGGGTGGGGAAAAATTAACCTCTCCCAACGGTTTTGGCACACCATTGGGATAGTTTTTCCAAATGGTTTGGCTTGAACCGTTGGGAAAGCACAAGGACTCTTCTCTTTCCCAACGGTTTATAAACCATTGGGAAACATTTTTTATCAATTTTCATTGAACCATTGGTAAAAAAAGAATCAGAGATGCTATGCCAATTGTTTGAAACCGTTGGCATAGCCTATGCTATGCAAATTGCACAACAGCCAGCAATTTGCATAGTAGCTCTGCAATTTTCACAGCAGGCCTCATTTCGTTCATTCCCTCTCATTTTCAATCCAATTATTGTACCTTCAATAAACTAACATATATATATATAATTATTGAACCTGCAATAACCAACTTACACATACATATAGAGAACAAATTCATACACATTTAACATATAATGAATCCTGGAACTATACACATCCATAAGTAAATTATAATTCAAAACGTAATTATAATCAAACATAATTCATTTAGAATTGAATTTAAAATTTATATGACAATTATATGTGGAATCCGGAATTCAATTTATAATTTGATCAGTTTTTTGTATAGCATATATTTTTACCTGAAATGATGTGCATTTTAACAAAATACATACACATGGAGCGATACTGGGCACACCGTTCCTCGGATATAGTCGAGAATAACTCGTACACATCACAAATGACCCATTGACCATTTTCTTAAAGTATCAACATATTCTGAGAGCGTTTGATCAATTTTCAGTATGCCAGTTGATGATTTTCACTTAAAATGATGTCCTTTTTGAAAAAAAACGACAGAAATTTTGAGTGGTACCAGCCACACCGCATCTCATATTGAGGCAGGGTTGATTCATACATGTCAAATATGACCCATGGAATGTAATGCTAATGTATCAACACAATCAACATCTGTTTGGTCAGTTTTTTGTATGTACTTAAAATGTTGTCCATTTTAAACAAAAGAGAGCCACTTAGAGTGATCCAGGCCACACTGTGCCTCGGGTTAAGGCGGGGTTGACTCGTACACATCACATATAACCCATGGATCGTTGTCTTAAATCACCAACACATTTTGAATTCCTTTGGTCAGTTTTTCGTTTTTCAGTTGTTGTTTTCACTTAAAATGTTGTCCATTTTAAACAAATCAGAGACACTATGAATGTTGTCGGCCACACAGCATCTTGGATTGAGTCGGGGTTGACTCGTACACGTCACATATGACCCATGTATCATTGTGATAGAGTATTGAAACAATTATAATCTGTTTGGTCAGTTTTTCATATGGTAGTTGTTGTTTTCACTAAAAATTAATTCAATTTTAAACAAAAGAGAGACACATTGAGTGGTGTCATCCACACCACAACTCATATTGATGCAAGGTTGAATCGTACACGTCACATATGACCCATGGTTAGTTCTCCTAATGTTTCAACGGAAACCGAATGAGTTTGGTTGGTTATCTGTATGTACTTAAAATGTTGTCCATTTTAAACAAAAGAGAGTATACTAGACTGATCCTAGCCACACAACAACTCATATTGAGACCGGGATAGACCGTACACGTCACATATGACCGATGAATCATTTTGAAAAATTATTAACAGATTTTGAATGTGTTTGGTCTGTTTTCTGTATGCCAGTTGTTCTTTTCACTTATAATCATGTCCATTTCAAACAAAAGAGACACAGTATGAGTGGTGTCGGCCACACCGCATCTTGGATTTAAACGGGGTTGACTTGTACACGTCTCAAATGACCCAGGAATCATTGTCCTAAAGTATCAACACAATCTGAATGCGTTATTTCAGTTTTTCGTATGCCAGTTGATGTTATTCACTTAAAATGAAGTCCTTTTGAAACAAAAGACAGACACTTTGAGTGGTGCCGACCACAATGCATCTCAAACTGAGGTGGGATTGATTCGTACATGTTTCATATGACCCATGGATCGTTCTTCTAATGTTTCATTGGAAACTGAATGCATTTGGTCGGTTATCCTTATGTACATTAAACGTTGTCCATTTTAAACAAATAGAGCCCCTTAGAGTGATCCCAGCCACACCATGCCTCAGATTAAGGCGGGGTTTACTTGTACACGTCACATATAACCCATGTATCATTTTCCTAAACCATAGACACATTTTGAATGTGTTTGGTTGGTTTTCCGTATGCCAGTTGTTCTTTTCACTTATAATCCTGTCAATTTTAAACTAAAGAGACACAGTAAGAGTAGTTCCGGCCACACCGCATCTCATATTTAGACGGGGTTGAATCGTACACGTCACATATTACCCATGGATCATTATGCTATAGTATCGACACAATCCGAATGCATTTGGTCGGTTTTCCGTATGCCAGTTGATGTTTTTAACTCAAAATGATGTTCTTTTGAAACAAAAGATAGACACTTTGAGTGGTATCAGCCACACTGCATCTCCGATTAAGGTGGGGATGATTCTAACATGTCACATATGACCCATGGATGGTTCTCCTAATGTTTCAATGGAAACCAAATGTGTTTTTTTGGTTTTCTGTATTTATATAAAATGTTGTCCATTTTAAATAAAAGAGAGACACTTAGACTAATCATGCCCACACCGCGACTCGGATTGAGCCCGAGTTGGCTCGTACACGTCACGTATGACCCATGGATCATTGGGATAATGTATCAACACAATCAGAATCCATTTGGTTATATTTCCCTATGTACATAAAATGTTGTCCATTTTAAACAAAAGAGATACACATAAAGTGATCCCGGTCACACCGGGCCTCATATTGAGGCGGTGTTGACTCATAAACGTCACATATGACCCATAGATCATTTTAATAAATTATCAACTGATTTTGAATGCATTTGGTCAGTTTTCCATATGCCAGTTTTTCTTTTCACTTATAATCTTGTCAATTTTAAACAAAAGAGACAATGTTAGAGTGGTTTCGGCCACACCGTGTCTCGTATTTAGACGGGGTTGACTCTTACATTTCTCAAATGAACCATGGATCCTTGTATGAAAGTATCAACACAATCCGAATGTATTTGGTTGGTTTTCTCTATGCCAGATGATGTATTTCACTTAAAATGATGTCCTTTTGAAATAAAAGACAGACACTTTGAGTGGTGCCGAACACACCGCGTCTCAGATTGAGGCGGGTTTGATTCATACATGTCACATATGACCCATGGAACGTTCTCCTATTGTTTCATTGGAAACCAGATGTGTTTGGTTGGTTTTCCATATGTACATAAAATGTTGTCCATTTTAAACAAAATAGAGAGAGTTAGACTGATCATGACCACTACAGGACTCAGATTGAGCCCGTATTGGCTTGTACACGTCACATATGACCCATGGATCGTTGTGATAAATTATCAATAGATTATGAATGCGTTTGGTTGGTTTTATGTATGTCAGTTGTTCATTTCACTTATAATCCTATCCATTTTAAACAATAGAGACACAATTATAGTGGTGTCGGCCACACCGTGCCTCGTATGGAGGCAGGGTTGACTGCTACACGTCACATATGACCCATGGATCGTTTTTCAAATGTATAGACCCAATCCGAATGCGTTTGGTCAGTTTTCCATATGTTAGTTGATGTTTTTCACTTAAAATGATGCCCTTTTGAAACAAAAGACAAACACATTGAGTGGTGTCAGGCACACTGCATCTTAGATTGAGGCAGGGATGATTCATACACGTCACATATGACCCATGGATCATTCTCCTAATATTTCAATGGAAACCGAATGTGTTTGTTATGTCTTCCGTATGGACATTAAATGTTGTATATTTTAAACAAAAGAGAGACACTTAGATTGATCCCAGCCACACCACGACTCAGATTGAGCCCGGGTTGGCTCGTTAACATCACATATGACGCATGGATTGTTGTGATTAATTATCAACAGATTCCGAATGCGTTTGGTCAGTTTTCCATATGCCAGTTGTACTTTTCACTTATAATCTGGTCCATTTTAAACAAAAGAGACACAGTTAGAGTGGTGTCGGCCACACTACGACTCTTATTGAGGCGGGGTTGACTCATACAGATCACATATGACCCATGGATCATTTTTCTAATGTGTTGACACAATCCGAATGCATTTTTTCGATTTTCCGTATGTAAGATGAGGTTTTTCACTTAAAACGATGTTCTTTTGAAACAAAAGACAGACACATTGAGTGGTTCCAGCCACACTGCATCTCATATTGAGGCGGGGTTGATTCGTACAAGTCACATATGACCCATGTATTTTTCTCCGAATGTTTAAATGGAAACCAAAAGCGTTTGGTCATTTTTTTGTACGTACTTAAAATGTTGTCCATTTTAAACAAAAGAGAGACACATAGACTAATCTTGGACACAAATTGACTCGAATTGAGCCCAAATTGATTCGTACATGTCACATATGACCCATGGATCGTTCTTCTAATGAATATACATAATCAAAATCCGTTTGGGCAGTTTTCCGTATGCCAATTGTTCTTTTCACTTATAATCTTGCCCATTTTGAACAAAAGAGACACAATTAGAGTGGTGTTGGCCACTCTACATCTTGTATTGAGGCGGGGTTGACTTGTAAACACCACATATGACCGATGGAACATTTTTCTAAAGTATCGACACATTCCGAATGCGTTTGGTCAGTTTTTCTTATGCCATTTGATGTTTTTAACTTTAAATGACGTCCATTTTGAACAAAAGGGTGCCACTTAGGCTGATCTCGGCCACACCGCGACTCGGATTGAGCACGAGTTGGCTTTTACACATCACATATGACCCATGGATCATTGTGATAAATTATCAATAGATTCTGAATACGTTTGGTCGGTTTTTCGTATGCCAGTTGTTATTTTCACTTATAATCATGTCCATTTTAAACAAAAGAGAGACACTGTGAATGGTGTCGGCCACACTGTATCCCGGATTGAGGTGGGGTTGACTCGTACATGTCACATATGACCCCTGAATCATTTTCCTAAATCATCAACACTTTTCAAAGGCATTTGGTCTGATTTCCGTATGTACTTAAAATGTTGTCCATTTTAAACAAAATAGAGAAACATAGACTGATCCCAGCCACATCATGACTCAGATTGAGTCCAGGTTGGCTCGTACACGTCACATATGAACCACAGATCGTTGTGATAAATTATCAATAGAATTCGAATGCGTTTGGTTAGTTTTCCATATGTCAGTTGTTCTTTTCACTTATAATTCTGTCCATTTTAAACAAAAGAGACACAATTATAGCGGTATGTTAGTTGTTTATTCACATTATTCAAATACACAATTTGACCATGGGTCTTTAAATTAATTTATTTATGAAAAAAATTAAGTTTAAAATGAGAATATTAGAAAATTAATAGAAGATAAAACATTTACTAAAAATATTTGTGAAAATATTAAGGTAAACAGGATTTATGAGAATCCTAATGTGTCTATTAGTGGAATGGTATTTAAATAAAATCATGTGGAAATTCATATAGAATATTTTTATATCATTCATAGTATGGATTAGATTTTAGTTTATCATGCTATGAATCATTTAAGTGCTAACAATGTCATCCCCAATGAATACATCCCTTTTATAACATACCAAGAATCTATGATATTGATTAGATGTGTAAATGTGATTTACATTGATTATCATGATGAAAATAAATAAAATGTATATTGTAGATTTTATATTAGTAAATGAAATCAAGGAGGGTGGGGGGTTTTCTGGGGGGGCTGTCCGGGGGGGCTGTCTGGGGACCAAGGATGAGAGTGGGGGGGTTGTCCGGTGGGTGTTCATGGGGTTGTCCGGGGTCCAAGGAGGAGAGTGGGGGCTGTTTGGGGGGTTGTCCGGGGGCTGTTTAGGGGGATGTCTAAGGGGCTGTCCGAGAGGGTGTCTGGGGGGCTATTCGGGGGGCTGTCTGGGGACCGAGGAGGATGGTGGGGGGGGGGGTGTCCTAGGGGTTGTCTGGGGTCCAAGGAGGATGGTGGGGGTTTGTCCGGGTGGCATTCTGGGGGCTTTCTGCGGGCTGTCTGGGGTATAGGGAGGAGGGTGGGGGGGGGGGGGGGTTCTCTGGGTGCATCTGGGGGCTATTTGGGGGGGGGGGTCCGGGGGGCTATCCGGAGGGCAGTCTGGGGTCCATTGATGATGGTGGGGTGTTGTCCAGGGTCCAGGAAGGAGGGGGGTTGTCCAGGGAGTTCGCAAACACACAACCACTAAAAGAAATCAACATCAATGAAAACATGCAATATATAAAAATAACTCAACTGCAATACTATACTACAGGTCTGGAAAAAACCAACAACTAGAATAGATTAAACATGAAATCTTAGTAATATTAGTCAAAAATGTTACTGATCATCATTTCCCACATCACCATCACCATCACCATCAGCATCATCACCATCATTACCATCATCATCACCCTCGTCCTCATCCCCATCTTCATCCTCACCCTCCACACCCTCCTCCTCACCCTCACCATCTGCCTTGCCCTCGCCATCATCCTCGCCCTCCTCCTCTGCCACCTCTTTTGAATCAGACTCCTCTCCATCATCATTATCATCCTTGACATCATCTTTACCACCAATATAACTACCACCTGGTTCTCCATGTATAGATTGTACCGATGACATATATTCATCATAAGGTGGGCTGGCCTTTGCTGGAAGTATCGGACATAGAACTTCAATAAATTTCATAAATGAAATGTTTGTGCTACCAAACTGTTCTGTCATCTCCGTGGACCTTTTGACAGCCTATTCATCATGTTACCTAAAATACTGCATCTCGGTGGCACTGCAACTCATACCGGAGGAGGACCAACACCTCATCGGGGCTATCCTAGGTCGGCAGCGTACTCTGCTAGGATGCCCCTCTCCCAAAACCTAATGTAAGTGGACAGTTGGCCCAAAATTGTCTGGTTCATGGGCATCGAGGGACTCTAAAGCATACTTTTACAAATATAAATATATTCTTAAGTTAAAAAAATAGATATTAAAATATAAAATCACTAGATTAAAACTTACAATCTGGTGCTGAGTCGCTTTGTTGATGGCACTCCCTTCCTTTTACCATTTACTAGAGTAAAACAGTTTCCCTCGAGGCACACGTCCTTCAATATTTTGTATTTCACACTACAATGACAATGAAAACTAATGTTATATGAAATCATTAGAAAACTATTTAATTATTTTTGAAACAAAAGAAAGTGTAAGTCATAATGAAAACTTATAAACAATTGTCATACATGTTTCCTCTAATGATCATGCATCATAGTGCATCCCAATGTGTGGATGTATTATTTTGAATCAATGTTCATTTTATTTTTTCCAGATTATTCCTAAATAAAATTAGAAAATGTAACATATAGTATTAATGTAAAACATTAATGTTAGTATTTAAATAACTCAAATTTAATTAATCCCTTAAACTCGGTACTCGTCCAATTAGTGATCATCTGATTATACTGCTCTATAGGACAATCATCGACCACTACTAATGTCTCTAACTCATTGCCAACTCTAGAAACCTAGCCAATATACAACTCATGCTTGTAGGCTCTCCAAAGCTCACCTAAATCCTATAGACATTCCGGTTGTGCACCCTCACCATCAGGAAAATTAAAACGAAGCAGACATCAAAATATTAATTCATATAAATACAAATAATAATTAATGGCATTAAATAGACCAGATTTTTTTACCCATATCTCTGCCCAAAATCTATCCCTGACCTAATTTTGCAAATGTCTACATGGTAGAGGGCTGATGGGAATGATGTCGGAGTATTTGGCAAGCGTCGCCAAAAAACTACGACATTGCTGCCCTGTTTTCTCAACCATTGGTTGTCTTCGTTTTAATCCACCATAACCTGTGTCAGGTAGTTCCACACTGAATGTATGTGTGTACACCCCCGACCATGCATCCTATAAGTAGATGTATCCTTCATGAAAGAAAAACAAATATTTTACCAAACCATGTTATATTGAAAATAAATATTTCTATAAAATTTTTTAGGGTTCTTTAAATATACATGCGCTAGTCGGATCGTTGAGTGCTTCTGGATCCACAGAAACTGATGGAACACCGTGTGTTGGAACAGGAGTCGAAGATCCTAAAATATAGAAGCTCGGAGAGGTATAAGTAGAAGGAAAAGAAGATGGTACAGCTGTCTGACTGGATTCTGACTGGGGAGTGGGAATCATCATGGGATGTGAAAATAATGGGCCATAAGATGCAAAAGGTAGTGAAAACATGGGAAAACTAAAAATCCTGTGTTTCCCTAGCGACACACCGGGATCATAATGTGGGAAGGATGACATGTCAGTGGGAGGGGCAGGGTCTAGTCGGGTACATGCAGTTGCTCGTCCACCTCTGGTACAAACTCTCCTCGTACAACTGGCCTGAGTACTAGGACCAGTACTAGGGTCCTCTTCGAATTACTGTCGACGTATAGGTGGATCCTACAAAACATTTTACAAAAAAATAAATCACATGACATTATATATTCCTTAAATATATCAATTACAAATAACGTACTCACTACAGGCACTAATTATGGAATTGCCCACTCTGCCATTCAACGATTGTCCTCCATCATTTTTTCCTTCCTCTCTCTTCAATTGGCTGCATTTCCGGATTATGAAAACAAATATTTAATTAATTAGAAAAAGGAAACTAATTTGTAACCCAAAATACTAAATATACGAGGGAATAGGGGCATTCATTGGTAATTTAGCTATCAATTGTTTTAGAACATCTTTAGTGGATTTAATAAATCATAGAAGTTGTAATGTTCACCAAGTTAGAAATATTGTTTAACTAGGTTTGAATACATTTCAATTCCAAATTAGAAAATGCAATTCAAATAAAACTTCATCCAATAAACATCGAAAATTCACATAATGGTCATGTCAGCTAAAACATATTTGTGATCAAGACTAAATCAATTTGAATATTACCAACCTTAACTACCCAACTCGAGGTAAACCAAATGAATTGAGTACATAAATAAATGATTCTTTATATTTTCAACCACAACATTAGGTGAACAATAATCTCTGACAATTGAGCTATTTGAGTCATCAAAAGAAATAAATGGATTGGTTCCAATGGCACTATGTAAAGTGTCAATTCCATCATTACCATCATCAAAAATATGTCTTGGAATTACTACAACTATGACACCAAATTTAGGTCAAAGTTGGTCTTTGACATAAAAAACATATTTAACCATTGATGCCAACACATATGGTTCATCGGTTGCAAGAGTGCGAGTCATATTAATTACTTGAAATCAACAATCATCAATTAATGTGACATGTCTCGCCATCGAATCAAACCAATGGAATTTCATCATTGTGACTCGTCCTTGAGAGTAATTATCCAATATTATTATTTTCATAACTACTCCACAATAACACAAATTTTAAAATCGCGCTATACTATCTGATGCACTTTCATAACAATATATTGTGGCATTAACAATAAGAACATCATGTTGTGTTCTCATGTTCTTTTCTCATTCCGTGACAATAAATTTTACCCATTGATAAGAATTGATGTACAGTCATGAACCACGATATTAGGACCAAAATCCAAAGCTCTTATTTCCTCAGAGACAGAGTCAGTAGAAAAACATAATACCTGCAATATAAATGAATATTAAACTTAATTAAATATTTTTAACAGAAATAATTTTACCTTCAATTTTATCTAAGCAGAAAACTCTTTGCAATGAAAATTATCCCTCTTTCTCAATGATAAAGTATAGTGCTTCCTATTTATCATTGTTTTATTTTTCTTGTAGATAAAAATATGAATATTTTAATAGATATATATTTAAGATATACATAATCAATTTAGTTACTTGATATAGTCATCAAACAAATCACAGTTGAAAAAAACTGTGCGATGTGCCATCTCCCGCTCTTCATGGCTTAATTTCTTCAATTTATATGATCCAGGAATTCCTCTTGTTTGAGGAAGTGATGGAAAACTGGGTTCCATTTTCTCATAATGTTCTTTCTCATTACTCATTGGTCTTTTAAATCTTGTAGTAAGATCAGACAAATACATCGAGTAGAAATCCATACATTACTGAGCCAACTAACCATTATCGATAGAACCATCAGGATGATTTCTGTTTCGGACATAAGACATTAATGTGACCATATTTCATTTAGTTTGATACATCCAATGAAAAGACATAGGTCCTCCAAGAAGTATTTTAGTGGGAATATGGATAGTCAGATGCAACCAGCATTTGAAAAATGATGGCGGAAATATTTTCTCCAACTCACACAAAATTAATGGGGCATCTATGAACATTTTTTGCAAGAAATACTTGGACAACATCTTAGCACAAAGATCCCTAAAAAAATGGCACAAATGAATAATATACACCCTTAAATTATTGAAAAAATGAAGATGGATTGCTATTGGAATAAACTCATGCCGTAGAACATTATAATCATGAGTCTTCAATGATTTTAGCTTCAACTCTCTTCTATTGACCTGTTTAGAAATGTTGCTTTAATATCCATCAGGAACTCTAATAGAATCTAATACTTTCAGAAATTTTATTTTTGTAGGTTTCATCACATAATAAGAACATTGAAGTTTCCATTTATTTTCACTGATACACACAAGATGCAATTCTGGTCTGATTCCGCAATCCACCATGTCACGCCGAGATCGTAAGTCATCTTTTGTCTTCCCGTTGAAATTTAGAAGAACCGAAAGCAACATTTCACATATATTATTTTCAATATGAATTAATTCTAAACAATGATGTAACAAATTGGTTGACTAATAAGGAAAATCAAAAAATATTCTCCTCTTCCTCCAACTGTAATAGGTTTCAGTGGAAACATTCTTTCTCTTTAGAGATTTCATTTGACCCTTCCCAAACAAAAAACTGAGATCGTTTAATTCATTATGTACATCATTTTTAGTCATATGATGAGGTGGATCATCAGTCTCTATGGTATTATAAAATCTTCAACGATTCATTCTATATGGATGATCCTTTTCCAAGAATCGTCGATGTCCCATAAAACTGAAACTACAACGATGTTTTAGTCTTTTGGATCGTGTATTCTTCATACAAATTGGACATTACAGTTTCCCCTTCGTGCTCCATCCAGACATCATTGCATATGCCGGAAAAACATTCATCATCCACATAAGCGCAACATGCATCTGAAATATGAGTTTCGAACATGCTTTTCATGTGTGCACACCCACATCCGAATGATGTTTCAACTCTTTAATTAAAGGTTTCATAAATACATCAATATCAATTCCGAGATTAGAAGGACCAGATATGAGTATTCTCATGAAATTGATAGGTTTTTTCATACACAACCATGGGGGAAGATTATAAATGTGTATAAAAACTGGCCATGTGTTTTGCAAATTATGCATCTGCCCAAACGGATTAAAACTGTCACATGAAGGACCTGGACTCACATTACGCACATCAGCTGCAAAATCAGGATGTCTAGCATCAACTCCCAGCCATGAAAATCCATCAGCAGGATGAAAAGACTCATCATTAGTCTTCTTTCCCTCGGTATCATGACATCTCATTTTTATTGATATGTAATCAGACAAAAAAAGATTCTAGAGTCTGGGGATCAATGGAATGTGACACATTACTTTTTGTGGAATGCATGATGGTGTTCCATCAGATTTTGACTTCCAGCGCGATGTGCCAAATTTTATACAATCATTTCATTCAGCGGTTTCCTCCTAGAATAAACTACAATCTTTCGGGAAAGGAGGAATTTTCTTTCATGAAAATACAAGTTCCTCAACTAACATCCATGCCATATAGTGGTTTGACGGAATATTTTCATCATCTGGATGTAAACCTTTCAAGAGGGTAAGAATGTAATTGATTTCTGTATTATAAATCCCATACACAGTTTTACCATGAAAAAATAGGATAAAAAATTCAATATTTTTCATTTTATCGCATTGTCGATATACTAGAGTCGTGGCAGCATCATTCAATTTTTTCAACCTATCTATATCATCATTTTCACTAGATGCATTAATTGTCCTCATATAAAAGTCATATTGAGTCGAAATCATTTCTTTTTCACGATGTCAAATAGATAGAAACTGATCATCTAACAAATTCTCCATTCTGTTCCTTTCATTCCGATCATCACCAATTTGAGAATTCATTTTCCCCCCGTTGTGATACCACACAATGTAGTTCTCTTGAAAACCATTTTTTGTTATGTGGTAGCTGACTTCTTCACAGATCTACCAAGGTCTACCAACACAAATGGAACATGGGAAATGTATGCGACCACTATCTAAAGCATTGTAAAATTCAAAATCTATAAAGCTCTCTAAATTGTTTTGAGAATCGCTTTAGATTCGATCGGTTTCATACATCCAACTTCTGTCCATTCTGTAAAAAGAATTTATATAAGTCATTTTGTCATAAACACTTCAATATGATTTAACTTTAATAGAAAATACATTTATTTAAATAATAAAGGAAGAAAATAATCCATGCATCAACTACACATGTGAAAAAAACATACTCATGTGTTATTAAAAAAATGTAAAACCAACAAGAACTAAATGTGTTATAACATCACAACTTTCCTCATCCCATAACCATATTAGTAGGGTATCATGAACATGAATAACATCAACCTTGTGCCATCCTCCTACCCTACATGACCCCAACCACATGCCACATCTTATTATAGCCTTATCACATCGCAGCTCACCTGAAAACACTAGGGAAATCACTGCACATCACACCTAAAGACACATGGAAAATCACATCGCATCTTTCCTAAAAACACATGGTCAATCACATATGAAGGAAGAGTAGGGAATACATGGTAGCTATCAATCCATATAACCACAATCCTAGATATTAGAAAAAATACCCATAACTCAAAACCTCTGATCGTTGGTAAGTTTATCCAACTCTGGTTGGGAATGTGTAGAAATAACATAAAATACATTATATATAGATAGCATAAAATACCCAACCTACGGGTTCACATCAACTACATAATCACACACTTCACTACTACTATACAACACATAAACCATCACAACCACATTCACCAATATTTGCAACACACCAAACCACCAACACACAAGACACATAGAATTTCCCACTTTCATTTATAAGACACTTCATTCAAACTTACATTGTCCTTTCATTTAATGTTAAAATATTTAAATCCATTTACCACACATCCATTTATATTCCATATCATTTATTTAATATCTTGTTTTGTTGTTTTAACATCATAATTTATTCCATAGATAACAAGGAAACTAATAAAACCACCACACAACAACTCACCATCTCACAATAACCATCGTCGCCATGTTACATCGGCCAACCATATCACCAAAACAACCACATATCACAAAAAAATATTGCACATCACAAACCAACACACAACCAAAAACACCTCACCACAACCTCATCACACAACACCTCTACACGACACAACACCACCACACATCATCACTATCACACAATTTCACATGTCACATCCATTCCCACTAACCATCACATTACAAACCCACATATCACAAAGCCCAACTGGTCACCTCAATAAACACACAACAACCTATAACATACAATGAATCACAACAAAAAACCTATCATAGAAGCAACATACCCCAACTTCCACAATTTATTCAAGGTATTCTATTACATTAAACATTTATTTGTCATGGAAATTATAATACAAGTGATATTCCATGGGAAACTAATTAATTTTAAAAATAATTTTTCATTTCCCTATTTTTACAGGGTGAAATCAAATCAAAATAAAAATATAATCCTAAAAAATTATATTAATAATAGTAAAAACAATGTAGCATATGTGTATAAAGAATAAATTACCTGATTTGAGAAGATTCAGATGGGTTTTCACCTGTTCGGATGGGGGTGTTCGAGAGGGAAGCTGAGCGCCAGATTGATTTTAGGGTTCGGTCCCAACTGGGGGAGAGCAGCGGCCCGATTGTATTTTGGGAAAAGATTTACCAACTGATCTTAAAAACTAATGGGAAAGGAGTGTTCAGGGTACCCTTTCCCAAACGGTTCATCGACACCGTTGGCAAAGGGGTTCCCTTTCCCAATGGTTTTATGGAACCGTTGGGAAAGGGTTTCCTAGTACTTCTTTAACAATGGTTTAATAAAACTGCTGGTAATGAACCGTGGGTAAAAACCACATTTCCAGTTGTGTTACTTTTAGTAAAAAGAATATGTGACCTACTAAAACTGAGTAAACACATTCAGATTATTTTGATATTTTTGAGAAATAATTATTGATTCATTTGTGACATGTAAAAATTAACTACACCACAATATAATGCGCGTTGCGGCTGATATGACATGAAGTGTTTATTTTTATTATGAATTGACATTAAATTGAAGAAAAGAAAATGTGACATACTGAAAACCAATAAAATTAATTCGTATTATATTGATACTTCAAGAAAACTATCCATGAGTCATTTTTGATGTGTAGGAATCAAAAACACCTCAATTCGATGCACGGTGTGAATAATATGACATCAAGTATCTGTTATCAATTAAAAATTGACATTTTAGTTTAAAATGTGTCACTCACTAAAAACTAAGAAAACACACTATGACTGTATTTATAATTTAGGAAAGTGATTCATAAGTTATTTTTGACGTGTATGAAGTGGTCTCAAATCAAACTAATGAATGATGCGACCGGTAGGACTCAAAATGTGTGATTCCAGATAGAAATGAAATTTTAGTAAAAAAATAACTGACATAGTTAAAATCAATAAAATATATTCATATTGTTTTTATACTCTAGAAAATTGATCTATAATTAATTTTTGACATGTATGAATCAGCCTTAACTCATTATGATTCACGGTCTGGCAGGTATAACTCAAATTGTCTCTTTTTATTTAAAATGTACATCAATTTAAGTTTAAAAAATAAGGGCCATACTGAGAACCGAGAAAATTTATTTTTATTGTTTTTATATTTTAATAAAATTATCCATGAGTAATTTTTGATGTGTAGGATTAATCTAAACCTTGATATGATATATGGTGTATCTGGTATGACTCCAAGTGCGTATTTTTATTTAAAATTGACATTAATTTATTTCAAAAGAACAAGTGACATACTATAAAATGATAAAACACATTCATATTATTTTTATACATTAATAAAGGGATCCATGGTTCATTTTTGACATGTAACAATCAATCATATCACTTTACAAAGCATGTTGTATCTGGTATAACTCAAAGTGTATCTTTTTATTTAGAATTTACTTGAATTTAACAAAATACAAAAATTGACCAACTGAACACAAAGAAAACGAATTCGGATTATTTTTATATTTTATGAAAACGTTCTATTATACATTTGTGACATATACGAATTAGTCGCACCTCAATATGACTTACGGTGTGGCTGGTATCACTCCAAGTGTCTCTTTTTGAATAAAATTGACATTAATTTAACTAAAAAGAACATGTGACGTACTAAAAACTGATAAAATTCATTCATATTGTTTTTTTATTTTGGGTAAACAATCTACTTGTGATTTATGACGTGTAGGGATCATTTAGTCCTCAATAAGACATGTGGTGTGGCTGGTATAACTCTAAGTGTCTCTTTTTATTTAAAATTGATATTAATTTAAATAAAACCAACATGTAACACACTCAATACCAAAAAAAATGCGTTCAGATACTTTTTAGGGTTTAATAAAATTATCCATGGGTCATTTGGGATGTGTAAGAGTCAATTTAACCTCAATATGATGCATGGTGTTACCGGTATGACCAAAATATTCTGTTATTAGCTTAAAATGTAAATTCTAGTTCAAAATTTTTTCATTCACTAAAAACCAAGAAAACCCCCAATGATTGTCTTGATAATTTAGGACAGAAAATCATAATTTATTATTGATGTGAATGAAGCAGTCTTACGTCAAACCGATGTACGATATTACCAGTATGACTCAAAATGTGTGTTTTTAGTCTAAAATGATATTTTAGTAAAAAGACACATTGAACATAATGAAAATTAAAAAAAATCAGAATTGTTTTGTTACATTAAAAAAATCACCCATCAGTAATTTTTTACAGTTTTGAATCAACCGTACCCCAATAAGACACATGGTGGCACCGATATAACTCAAAATATTTCATTATTTACAATTTACATTAATTTTAGTAAAAGAACAAGTGACAAAGATAAAACTGAGAAAACTCATTCTGATTGTTTTAATATTTTAGGAAAATTATCCATAACACATTTGTAACATGTTGGAATCGACCCCATCTCAATAAGGCACACTGTATGATTAGTATAACTCTAAATGTGTCATTTTTATTAAATGTTGACCTTTTATTAATGTTTTTTTTTCATATTAATATTTAATTTGTTTATTTATAGTGTTACTAACATAATAGTTTCTTTCTTATATAGGAGGAATATTTTTCTTGGGTTGAGATGATTTTTTTCGACAACTAATACCATGGTAGGACATTATTGAGAGGGGATCATGATCATCAAAATATGAAATATTAATGTTTTAGAATGTTGATTGGAATATTATAAAAGTAATTTTATATAACTTTTTTTAAAATGTAATATCATCTTTTTTCTGTATATTGTGGGTATGAATTTTTGTATTGATGATTTCAATCTAATATATATAGCTGGTTTGATTCTAGGTGTACAGTTTTAATCGTAGGTTTGATTTTCGGTGTGTTGTTATATAAACAAAACACTGCATGGGACTAGGCCTTTATCAGCACTAAAAAAGAACTAATAAAGGGCCCCACTAATCATTGTTGTGATTAACTTCACTTTTTTAGCCCTGTTAAAGACCATTTTACGCATTGTGAAAGGCCATATGTGTAGTAGTTTTTACCAGTCGTTCATCTAGTTTGGTTCTCCCTTTAATTATATATTTATTTATTTATATATATATTTAGTTATATTTATTCATATATTAATATATATTTATATTTATATATATTCATATATTAATATATATAAATATTAATATATATTTAGTTATATTTATATATTTATATTTACATCTATATATATATATATAGTTATATTTTTTAATCCTTAAATTTATTTGTATATTAAAATATATTTTTAAGATTATTTTTAAATCTGTTTTTAAAATCTGTTTTTGTGTGTGTAAAAATAAGGAAATAAATACATACATACAACAGACAAACACACACACACACTCACTCACACACAAACACACACACACACATATATATAGATTCTGTGAGTATTTGTAAGTATAATTATACATGTTTATATATATTTACATATATTATATATTAATATGAATATTCATATGTTAGAATATATAAATAATATATATGACTTTGTTAATATAGACACACACTAATATATATACATATATATATAGACACACACACACACAACATATAGGTATATAAATATTCTTATATTTGTGTTTTAAATAAAATGTATATTAGTTTTTATTTAGATTAAGATTATATATTGAAAAATATATTCTATATGTAAATATGTTTAATTATTTATTTATAAAATTAATTTTATGTCTGTGAATATATAAAATATATGTATATATTGTTATTTGTTTAGTTATAAATAAATGTACATTGTGAAAATGATAAAATTTTAAATCCATAATATCAATATGAATGTAATCCCTCTGAATAAATTCAATCCCCACAGAAAAGGGCAAAAGGACCCTCTTAAACAAGGCAAAAATTCCATTGAATGTTAAAAAATATTTGTATCCTGACTAAAAACTCAGTTTTGGAGGCCTTATGAGCATTTTTTGTCCTAGAAAAATGTGAAAGAGGGTTCTCAAATGGAACTAGTGCATAGAGCCCATTTTAGGATTTGATTTGATAAGTAGTTTAGCTCAAACAAGCAATTAGATTAAAATTTATTGTCATTTGATGTTTGTGTTAAATTTTCAACTTATTTTAGATATATTATTAATCTTACGAATTTTTTGTGTCTTAAATTTTTTTTTAAATGATTATTACTACATAAAAATTAGAAAATTGTTAATTAATAATAGTTTTTTATATATTTTATAATATATTTCACTAAATATCATATATATTAGGTGTAAATTTTATCTATACTTATCTAAATCATATTTAATATATATATATTATTTATATTAATATAAATATATAAATATATTTATGTATTTATAATTTCTATGTTAATATATATAATTTTTTATGATTTTTTTGAAATATACCATTTATGAGAACTGAAAAAAGAACAAATAAAGACCCCCCATTATTAGCACTACTAAAAAAGCCCTCATAAATGGGGTCCCTTTAAAAGTGGTAAAAATCAATGATAAAAGGGTACTTTTAAAATCACATTTTTAGCACTATTAAAAGTAACTTTTATCTATTTGTTTTTTACCACTTATAAAGGTACCCCATTTATTAGTGTTTTTTAGGAATGCTAATGGGGGGCGTTGCGAAAAAACTATTTCTATGGTAGTGTCCCCACCTATGATTCATTGGTATTTTTAACTTACTTGATATATGATACTTTCAAGAGGCTACCATCTTATAGTTATTAGAATTGGGGCTGGAAGGATGTCACTCATAGAGTTGAGAGTCAAACTTTCAGAATACATCATCAAAAGTTGGTATATAATATTATTTAATATGATATTTATACAATACATTCATATTGTTTACGGTATATCCATCTATTACATAGTTTGATTTGTACAAGTGGATGTACAATGATAGTAGTATTGGAAAGATTTCTGGTGAGAGACTGTAACCGATTATGGTAAGTGTTTTTTTAATTTTTTTAGCTTAATATTATTTGACTTTTTATCATTTTATTTATATTTTTATAAATACATGATATATATTAGAAAAATATTTGACATATTTTTGGGAGTTAGTGTAATATAAATGGTGGGGAAAAGTCCACATGCGGGCATGTTTTGATGAGACAAATTTGTCATTGGTAGTGAAAAGTTGTATTTAGAAAGGCATGGTGATTGAAATTGGATTACAATCAACTCCAACTATTTACAATGGAATTGAAGTGATTTCATAATTTATCACAAAATATAGTTTGTATGAGATCACAATCATTCACATCTGTAGTGTAGGACACAAGGCTTTGAGCTCAGGATGAATCTTTTCAGAGATTATTAATAGAGCAGGAAGAGTAGCAACAACATTAGGAGTATCAACGTCAGTAGAAGCGTCCACAACATGATCAGATGATGGAGTATATGTGGTGACTTACACATACATTAGGTATGGATTTACCACCATATAATTTAATTAACCCCCACCCTCTTATTGACACTATTATCATGTTCTTTCTTGTGAACTTTATTTATATTATAAATGTTTATATTTTATAGTATTTTTTTTGGTATTCTATTTTTTAGTGAAAAGTATTTTTAGAATAATTTGGGAAACCCCTATATTAATAAAATTATTATCCTTTTAGGTTGGATCGAGATAGAACCCATTACATGACTTAATCCCCAAACACAACATGCCCCAAATAGAGACAAGGAAATTATAAATGGTAGAAAATCTAATTAGCTAAAAGTAAATTGCATATAGCCTGAAATACTATGGTAGAGAAACATGGAATTAGCATTTGATTGAAAACCCCCAAGGTAGCCATCCATCCATTTAACTGCCGATCTAGACACCCAAACCAGAGCTTCATTTGGGAACTATTGGGAAGATCATCAGGGTGGATGGAACTGCTAATAATGTTGGTGACCTTCCTGGAAAATCACCATAACCTACTAAAGTGGGTTCTTCCCCTAATGTCATCGACCCCTTCCTCGAGTAAGGATTGACCCTCATTGTTATCCCTTGCCATCATGCCTAGGTTTGAGTATTTGTTTTCGCCTCTATGATGAGCAGAGGCCTCCATTTTCAACTATCCCATGTGCTTTCCTACCGACCCCCTCCATCGAGTAGGAGTTTAGATCTCGCCGTTGACGCCTATGTTTAGCATAATTTAATTATTATCTATATTTATTTGAAATGAATATATATTGTAATTTTTTTGAAACAATATAACAATGTTCCATAAGTCATTTTAGATCTGTAGGAATCATACCCACCTCAATCTTATGCATGGTATGATTGGTATGACTTCACTACTGTAGATATGACCTTTAATAGCACGAAAAATGGTCATTTGCTATGTTAAAAAGTGTTATTTTCATTGGTGCTATTAAAAGGGGGTCCCTTTTTTCAATGCCAAAAAAATCACTAATAAAGGCCCCTTTACCAGCATTGAAAAAAGGGGTCCTTTATCAATGCTAAAAAATGATGATAGAAGGGACCTTTATGGATGATTTTTTAGCGCTGATAAAAGTCAAAAATAATTTAAAAAAATCTCCAAATTGAAGGGTGGGACCTTCCCCCTTTTTTCTATTCTCAAACCCACATTTAATAGTGATTGTCTATCTACCCCACCCCTTTAATTGTTCATGGAATCCCCCCACGTTTTAATAGCACTATGGACATGCATCAGCCACCCGCATGCGCACCTATCTCAGTTGGGTTCAAAACTAAGACATCCCTCATAATCTCACTCCTTTTCCACTCCCCTATATCGTTTTCTTATGTATTTTATGATATATCTATATATTTATATTTATTTCATTTTATATTATTTTTTTATCCTTATATTTATAGATATATATATATATATTTAAATACATATATACAATATATTTTTTGTGTGTGTATGTGTGTTTATAAATACATACATACATACATATATATATTTATATATGTATGTTCATATATAATTATAATTATACATATTTATATTTATTTACATATATCATATATTAATATGTATATACATATATTAGAATATATAGATAAATATATATCAGTTTGTCAATGCACAAATAAATATATTTATATATATAAACATTATATATACAGTAATTGTATATGTATATAAATATTTATACATTTTTATTTTAAATAAAATTGATATTTTTTTTATTTATATAAGGTTTATATATTTAGAAATACACTTGACATATAAATATGTTTACATATATATTTATAAAAATAAATTTTCATGTGTTAATATATATGAAATATCCATATATTTTTATATATTTGATTGTAAATAAAACGACATTATGAAAAATGATAAAATTTCAAAAAATTAATATCAATATAATTTTAAATAAGTAAAGAATATATTATTAATCAATTGAACTATAAAAGAAAATCCAATCAGTAAATTGAACAACAAAAAAATGGTTATCCCAGGACTTCATATAGGTCTCCAGCTGGTGGGCTTGAAGATTAACCCCACATAAAATGAAGGAGAATTCTCATATTGAGAATGAGTTAGAAAGAGAATATATTTCACTTAGAACAATCCCAAAGATGAATTATCTCCTTTGTTTGAAAAATCAATAACTTATTGAAGACAATAAGACTCCAAAACCACCTAATTCTTTCCGTTAGCATTGGAATGGAGGATACCATGAAGAATTGATGATGCTTCCTCTTAAACAGGGATCCAACATCCATGGAAAACCACGAACCGAACATCAATCACCTGGCCATTATGATGTCGAGCAATAAGTACCACCCCAATTTGAGACACTATCGAGACAGCCACATCTGTATTGATTTTAATAAATCATTCACGAGGGGGAAGCCAAAAAGATTGAGTTTTCTATGATTAGAGATCTGATGGCCACTCCTTGTTTGACATCCACAAGTTCTTCCATTCATATCATTAACCACCCAAATTCGATCAGGTGAGTAATTCTCTTCAAAAACCCCTTCATTCTTATGAGACCAAACAAGTCAAGAACAAGTACACACTAACCCCATAGCCTTTGGTTCCAATGGGGAAACCCAATCATTGATAACATTGGCCAACTCCAAATATGGGACTAGGGACTCCTTAAACCCTGGGGACCATTCATTCCACACTCCAACCACTCCCAAGAAGAGAAGAATAGTATGCAGAGGAGTTTCAATTTGTTGAATTCACAGGGTGAAAACATCATCCTCCCACATGTGTCATAGAGTAAGAATGTTTCACATTAGTAGGACACCCAATAAAAACATCAAACATAAATACATGAATATGGGGGAGGGGGTGGAGAGTGCACAAATATTCCTCCACCAATCGTCTGGATGAGCCTGAGTAGACCCATGCAACAAATTGATGTACCCCGGCCTAAAAGTGTACTTCCTATATGCATCCCCAAACCAGAAAATTTGGTCAACACCCACTCCAAATGTAATAAGGATTCTAATGATTAGACATCTATATGCTTCATTAAAGCAACCACAAACTCTATCCCAATCTCACTCTTCTAAATAATCATCAATGAGTTTGTGAACTTTTGCATATTTGAACCCCAGAATGTCAGGTGAAGAGACAATAATGTTGACCCCCATGACTAACCACTGGTCTCCCCATACATTCACCTTCTTCCCATAAATATTCCTCCAAAAACTACCACAGTTGATCATAATGATAGCACCACAAGAGATTCACTGCATAAATCTAGTCTTGGTTCCCATAGAAGCATGTAGGAATTCAGACTTTGGGAAATACTTTTCTCAAAAGACCGTATAGAAAATAGAATTAGTACAGGACATTAGGTTCCACCCTTGTTTTTTCAAAAGAGAATCATTGAACCATTGTGGGTTATTAATCATACGGTCACCACATGACTTTGAAACTAACATCTTATCCCTCATGATCCATTGGGTGTTGTGTTTTCCATTAGAATAACCCCACCATAAGTTTTCCATCCGAGAATGAATCCAATCAACAATGGTAAATGGGAATTGAAAAAGGAAATGGCGTATGAGTGGACAACTTGGGACACATATTTATCTAGCACTTCATTCCGCACTTTTGATATTTTTCTACTAGACCAAACACAGATCAAATTATCAACATTGTCAATGATTGACACCAAACATGTTTCTTTGATCTTCTAATAGATGTTGGGAGCCCCATGTATTTATAATGTATCTTGACCATAAGAAACCTACATAATCTCTGAATCGCTTGTTTCATCATCATTGGAACACCTTTGTTGAATGATAGTTCAAATTTAGAGGCATTAATCAATTTCCTAGAATCCTTCTCAAAAAGGTTGAAATTAATCATGATTGAGTAACACTCAGGGGTAGTAGCCTGAGCAGAAAGAAGGAAATCGTCTAAAAAGAAAAGATTAGAAAATTGCAACACATCTTGGATCCATGAATAGCACCATTCTCCATCGCCATTAAAAGGATATGAGAAAAAACATTCTCTACAAGAATGAAATTGTAGGGAGAGAATAGGCCCCGTTATCCTAAACCTCTTGAGGGTGTGAAACTAGGCAACTACTCCCCATTGATGTTGATTCTATATGAAACTGAAGTAACATAGATCATAATGTTAAGTATCTATTTAGCTCCAAACCCCAGTTTTGATAGTACATGATCTTGAAAAGGACATTCGGCTATGTCATAGTCTTTCATAATATCTAGTTTCAAGTCCAGGACTCCTTTTTTTCTATGGAGAGGGTCATCATGTAGTGGGATATTTCATAAGAAATGGTTTCATTATAATTAATGGTCCTCCGTGAGACAAAATAACTCTTATCTTAAAATACTAGAATAGGGAGAAAAACACTCAACCTAGACACCAAAATCATAGAGTAAATTTTGTAAATAACATTGCAGAGGATGATTGGATGGAACTCCATAATCATCTGGGGGATTTTAAATTTTGGGATGAGGGTAATAACAGGATCATTAATATTTTCAATGTAATTCTTACCTTCTTAGAAATCCTTTATCTTCATGATCATGTCCATATAAAAAATGTTCCAAAACCATTTGAAGAAAAGGGCATGAAACCTTTCATGACAAATAAAATTCATAGAATGAAAATGGTGATCAACCCTTCAGATTTCTTCATTAGAATTGTCCCTCTCTAGAGAAGAGTTCATATCATCAGAAAAAGTTATTGGGATATAGATGGTGAGACTAAGAGAGATGTCAATGTAGTCTTCCACGAAAACATTTCCAAATAATTCCATAATAATTTAATGAATTCTAGCAGCATCATGCATCAATCTACCATGAAAATCCTTAAGGTGGGAGATTTGGGTTTTTCTCCTTCTCTTAGTATCTCTTTGGTGGAAGAAAGTAGTGTTATGGTATCCTTAGTTAATGTTAGATTATCTTACATAGATGAACGAGTATATTTATTTTTCCAAAAGCAAAACATTGAAATATCTCTCAAGGTTTGATATATCCTTAATCATAGAGTCGATAAAATTATGGGCATTGAGAAATTTTAACCACCGTTCTGCCCTATTAATGTGTTTGTCTTTGGTCCTTAACCTAGTTGAACTACAATTATTCAGCCTGATAATATCATTCTGGGTTTGAGAGCAAAAGCTCTATTTCAGCCCCCCCCCCCAATATCATTAATAGCCTCCTCACAACTCCCATTGTAGAACCATAGACTCTCAAACCTAAATGTACACCCACCTCTACACCGATTCCTTTGGGGGTTGTTGAAAGAAGGATCAGAGAGTGGTCAGAGGCAACATGGGACAAATGTTCAATAGATTATGCATGGAAGATACATTTCTAGTCATCTATCCAATAATATTTGTCCAGTATTTCAGCGATTCATCCCTCTGTTGAGGTACCTATTTTTCAAGTGAATGGAGTGCCTGAAAATCCTAGATCACGGAGGGAGTTCAAAAGATGGTATTTCTTAAAATCCTTTATAGTTTCATCACTAATTAAGAGGCCATTTTATTTTTTACGATATGAGAAAAATATCATTGAAATCACCCCTAATGAGGATAAAACCATAAAAGTACTCACAAATCCTATATTACATGTTCCCTGGTTTTCCCTTATCATGAAAGGAAGGCCACCCATATAACTCAATGAATAACCTAGAAGGGGAACTCAGGGCAACCTATATAATAAAAATGTGGTTATGTGATTAGTTTGACATTTTAATACCCAAAAAAATTCTTCAAAATAAGACAACGACACACTACATGTACCTACCTCCCAACACAAAAATCATTCTTAAAAAAGGAAAACGAACCAATTAAATGAGGCATAAAGTCCATTGAATGTTAAAAACATAGGATACACCAACTAAAAACTCAGTTTTAATGGTCTTATAGGATATTTTCGGCCTTGGGAAATGTAATAATGTAATCCTATCTATCATTAGTATGTAGATATTGTCTCAAGATTTGATTTGATATATGGAAGAGCTCAAATAGACACTCAGATCAAAAGTTATATCCTTTTTAAATTCGAGTTACAATTTTAATTTATTTTAGATCTTTTATTAAATTTTTTATTTTTTATGTCTTAAAATTGGTAATAAATGACTATTACTCAATAATAATTTGAAATTTATTAATTGATAATAAATTTTTTAATTGTTTTATAATCCATTTTCATTAAATATTTTATATTTTAAGTGTAAATGTCTAGTTATCCTTGTATAAAATATTTTTTATTTTTATTGAAATATGATATATTTTTCGAAATATTTCATTTATCAGCGCTAGTAAAATAATATTGATAAATCCCCCTTTATTAACGCTACTAAAAAAGTGATGATAAATGGAGTCCCTCTAATAGTGCTAAAAAATGGTGATAAAGGGGTAGCTTTGTTAGTGAAAAAAAACTAATAAAGGGGTACTATTAACATCATTTTTTATCACTATTAAAATCACCGTTTATCAGTGGTTTTCTTAGCGTGGATATAGGCACCCCCTTTATCAAAGCATATTTTAACATTGCTAAAGGGTCACACTGCATAAATTTTTAACTCTGGTAATGATCCATGTGCATCCTTTTATTTAAAATTGACATATTAAAAATATATTTCTTTTATATTTATGTTTAATTTATTTCATTATATTATTATTTATGTAATAATTGTTTTATTATATAAGTGAATTATTTTTCTCGGGTTGGGGTGGTTTGTTTGGAAACTGATACAATGATTTTTTTAAGGGGGTCACAGGTGCCAATGAAAATTAAACATTTTTATTTTTAAATTTTTTGTGGACAGTAAATGAAAGTTTAATTATACAAAATAATGTTTTAAATGTATATAATAATATTTTTTAGTACTTTCAATATAACATTTATTTTAATTAAATTACTAATATTCATGTTGGTGCATTTTAATATAGGTGTATTTGGTGCATTGTATTGTTATTCAAACAACATGTTGCAGTAGTACGACATTTATCAACTTTAATGAAAAAAAATGATAAATGGGTCCACTTTTTAATGATGTGGATGACAAAAGTGTTTTTTAACGCGGTTAAACTTCTTTTTTTGGTGAAAAAGGTATAGTTATTGTTTTGTAAATTCAATTTTTTTGAAGTGACAATGATATCTATATGCAGACATAAAATGAAAAGGACTTGGAGACATTGTGGTCGTGAATCCAATGAGTACGTGTTGCATCACTAGATGAGGAAGTAGGTAAATTCAATATATAATGGGATTACAACCATAGATCACAATGGATTTCATGAAGGGGCGATGATCCGTTTAAAAAAAATAGAAGCATTATTTTTAAAATATTGAAAATAAAAAAAATCATATTCTCCATTAATAATTAATAGAGTAAAAAATAAGTACAAAACTATTATTCATAATGATATTTTAACCCAAAATTCTCTCTCAATTTAAAAAATATAATTTTTTATTAAAAAAATATAAAAACTAATTTTTCATTAATTAAATTCAAATAAAAAATTTAAAATAAAGCATAAATTTACTTAAAAATAACATTATGTATTTAGTATTATTAAAAATAAAATAAAAAACAAAATTTTATTTAAGAAAACTTAATAAAAAATACCTTTCCCTTATGAAATAATAAACAATTATATATTCCAAATTAAAAAAAAGTTTATTAAAAAAATATTTTCCCCTATAAAATTTAAAAAAATATCTTAATTTTCATATTAATAAATTAATTAAAAAATATTTTATTTTAAATTATATATATATATATACATTATTTATTATTAATTTGGAAACGAAAGATTAATTTTATAGTTCTATATTATGATAAATATAAAATTTACCTTTTTTTAAGTGATCTCATTTTAAATTTAAAATACCAAATAAATCCCACTTATCCTTTCAAAAAAATTATAAATTTCAATTAAAATACTTAAAGTTAAAAGGAAAAATTATTTATTTTACCTCTTAAAAGACTTTAAATGAATTGTTATCTATTTATTTTTTAACGAAGGCTATTTTTTTATTTTTTAAAATTATTTTAAATTGAAGTAGGTTTTTTCTATTTGGTAATTTTTTTATTTTATAGGAAGGAAATTTAGTTTTTTATGGAAAATAAAAAAAATCTATTTTTTAAGTGAATGGTTGATATTAATTTTTTAATAAAAAATAATTTTTTTCAATGTTTTTTTGAAAGAAATTTTTTTTTCATTTTCTAAAAACATAGTTGTGGACTTTATTTTCATTTAATTTAATTTATTGTTAAATAAATGAGTTTTTGTTGAATTTTTTAAAAGGAAATAATGCAGTTGATTTGTTGATATGGGATAAGTAAAAATATTTTTACAAAACCGGGTCCTGGAATGTATGAACGATGTTCATAGAAGCCACACTGCTAGTCTAATAATAATCAATCAGTTTTTGCATAAATATTTTAACATTATTAATTTTGTTTAAAAATAATAATAGTTTGATTATTGATACTTATTTATATTAAGTATCATAGATTAAATATGTCATATATAATATGAAATTAATATTATGTTTTAGAAATAATTAATAAAAATTAAGATACGGTTTTCTAACTTAAATGATTCAAAAAGTAGAAATCTCACAAAATAATGCATACATATATTAGTTTTCATTACATGTTTAATGTAAAAATAATAACTAATGTCTATATCGATTTTTATGAGGTTTCTCTATGTCATATATGGGAATATGAATATATAACTAAACCATAGGTCTTGGTTTGTTGGTGTGGCATCTTCATGAACAATTGTAGGCCTATGAAAATGTTATTGGGACTTCTTAAACCCATCCCATGAGGCAAGGGTTTCCCTCATACATATATTTGACTCACTAGATCCCTTCATAATCGATGTAGGATAACCCAATAATCTCCCTCCCATAACCATTGGGTCGATGAATAGGGAATATTTTTCAGTGATCGGGAAATTCAAATTGCTCAAATGCAACTATACAACATTCACTACTAAAAAACAGAGTATTATCCACAATATAAAAGCCTTTATTAGTTCTATAAAATCACTGATAGTCGAGGTGCAATTAAAAGGGGGTCCCTTTTATTAGTGCTGAAAAAAAGCGCTGATATGTGTTACTTTTATCAGTGCTAAAAAAGCTTTGATAAAAGTAAAAAAATATATTAAAAAGTTATGATATTTTCTCATATATTAATATATATATATATATATAGTTAGTTATATTTATATATTTATATTTATATCTATTTATTTATTTTATGATTTTCCATGGTCTGTTTTTGGGATGAATTACTATCACAATTAACTCTCTCCGGTGGGAATCCATCATAAAAAACCAGTTACAAAAGCCATTATATTTATAGTGATATATAAATATTAAAACATATTGATATGAGCTATATAAATAAATATACCAATATAATAAATATATATTATATATAAATTTATATATTTGTATCATATAATATAATTTATAGAATACTTATATATTTATAATCATATGTTTGAGTTTACATATATATATATGTGTGTGTGGATGATTATATATTATGAAATATATAAATAATATATCAAAATGTTTTTACATATAAATGATATATTTTAAAATTACATTTCATATTAAAAAAAGATTTATTATTAATCTTATTTTCGTTATTGATATATTAAAAAATTAGCAAAATGAAATTAATCAATAAAAATATATAATAATTGGTTTTTTCTTGGATTTTTAATGAAAATATCTATGCCAACCAGAGAGCTAAAGACATGCTACCCCACACACCACCTCCATCTCTTCCTCGATTTGCCACCTCTATGACTATTCTGATGAATTCCAGTCGCAAATCGTACCTGCCTCGACTGCGTTCCACTTCCTACATGAACTCATTACGCGACCGCACTCCGCCCCACCATGACCGCCTCACACATTGACACATTTCCAACCCACCTCATCCCCATTCTACATCTACCATGACATCCCGGAGTGGCCATACCATGGTCCTCCCCACACATCGGCACATCCACATCCCACCTCAATGTTGGGGGATTTTTAATGAACATTTTAAACCTAATTATCAAAGTCATAGATTTTGGTAATTCTGTTTAATTTTATCTTAATAATGTAGAATAGATTTTGAGAATATTTTACTCACATGTAACATTTTATGTTTATTTTAAATCAATAATCTAACAAATGAAGCGTATCAACATTTATACAACATTTAATATATATATATATACATATATATATATAATTCTCTCTATATATTTGTGATGCACCCAATTTGTGAATACATTTTCCACATATATAATTGAATATAAAAACATGTTTTCATCAAATATCTGTTGTTTTATGAACATATTCGTTGATTTTGGTGATTTTGTTTACTTTTAGTAGCATTCTGGCTAAATACACGAAACAAGGGATACATGTGAAAATTTTGAAACTACACGGCATGTACTTTTATACACGTCGTGTACATACAGGAAGGGACATGGACCGAAGTAGGGAGTACACGCCCATATCACCATGCAGAAGAAACACACCGTGTGTGGCGGCGCTACACGTCGTGTACTACTTTCTAGAAGCGGTGGTTGTCGAAGAAAATTTCACACACCCATGTGGTCGTTGATGAAGACACTCCATGTGTGGTGGCTCTACAAGCCGTGTACACTCATCATGTAGGCGGTGTCGTGTTCAAAAGTCAAAAACGGTGTGCTCGGACACCTGCCAGCGGAGAAAATGGTGCCAAAACGCGTTGACGAAAAGTACATGGCGTGTACTTTCTATACACGCTGTGTACATTATTTTTTCTGTAAAATGAGACCTTGGCCTACAGATTTAGAGAGTTCAGAACCATTGAAAGGAAAGAGAAGCTCTGCTATCCTCATTCCCGAAGATATTGTCGTCACTCCGCCATTCCACCTTCCGATACTCTACCTCAAAGCCTACACGATGAATCTATCAGGTATCACGTTTGTCGTTTCTCTCCTAAATTCTATTGTAACTAAACTCCTCGTGTTGGTGTTGTGGATGATGGGATCATAATTTTTATATTGTTTTATATAGTTGTGTTTGAATCATTGTAATTCATCTTACTCTTCTTAAACCACAACCTAATATAACTTAGAATTCTTAGCCGGACCATGGGAAAGATTCTCAGCGATACAAAAGAAAGGTAACGGTGAAAACATCCATTACCCTTGGAAGGTTTTCAACGATTCACATTATAGATTGGAATTAATAATGAATTTAGTACATTGACTACTGGACCAAGGAGTCATATGCTCTAATTCCAAACAAGAGGAACCAGACCAAGGAAATACTGTATCAAAATGAAATCTTGAATGATTGAATTATTATAAACAACACAACTATTTAAACAATCTGCATAAGAACTCCTTATTCACTATAGCCCTGACACATATTTTATTTCCATTTCTATGGACTCTATAAATTTAACCGTTGTTTTCTTTCAAACTGTATCCATTCTTCAAAGTAAATCAATTTAGTTTCAATAAAAACCCAAAATCAACCCAATCGTTTCTAAATTTTGCATACATCACCTAAATTAAGTAATAACTCAACTGAATTCATGAATTGCACGGTTCCCTATGGACCTAACCCGAACATATGCTATAATAAACTTCTAAGAATGGGTAATTAATTTGGGAGGCATATAACTTCAATCAACGACAAGCGATACCAAATTTTGGCGCCGTTGTCGGGGACACTGTTTGGTTTTAAATTCTAAGATATAAATTGTGTTAATAATTGATTTAAGTGAAAATAAAAATAAAAAATTATCAGAACTCTCTTTTCTATTCCCATTTCAAATTTTCTTTAATTTTCCCTTTTACGCATGGTTTCCGTTTCTTGTGTTTTTCAGAGCATAAAGTGAATGTTTTGATGCTTTACATGATCCAGAAGTGCCGAGTCTTCGGAATTAGTTCCGCTTGACTCAGAAATCGAACGGACCTTGCTTCATCATCCACGTACATGTACAGAAACTCACAACCATCAACCACAACCCATGGCATACAAGGAAGAAGGAGAACCAGCCGTTGATACTACGACTGAGCATCAGTAACAGGATCAGCAGCCTCCCGCTGCTGGTCTACAGGAGCAACCTCCTGGAGCCTTCATGGAATTCCCCCCAGGGGATTACCAACGGCCTCCAAAGCAACTCTTCCCACAACCATACATTACCCCTCAGGAGTAGTTTATGCATGTTCCACCCAATCAATGACAGCCTTCAAGAGGTACCCTTTTTGAGTACGGACTTCCATAAATTCCCAGAGCTGATACGAGCATCGTACGTCCTCCGGTCTTGGCCTAGCACATCGAGATCAAGCCTGCTATCATGCACCTGATCCAGAACACAGTCCAATATGGAGGCCTGGCTAGTGAGGAACCAAACTCCCATATCTCTAAATTTGAGGAGATCTGCGATACCTTTTGGTACTATGGTGTGTCCGAGGACGCCATCCATCTTCGCATATTCCCCTTTTCTCTACGGGATAAGGTGAAGGACTAGATCAAGGGGTTGCCACAACGATCTATCCTCACCTGGGAGGAGCTAGCCCAGTCATTCCTGTCCAAGTACTTCCCACCATCCAAGACGGTGACACTCCGGAATGAGATTCATAACATCCAGCATCATGACTCTGAGTCATTGTACAAGTCCTGGGAACGCTTTAAGGAGATGTTATGAAAATGCCCCCATCACGGAATCCCACTCAGGATGCAAGTCCAGACCTTCTATGGAGGAATTACCACGAATACCAAGTCTGTGGTGGATGCTGCTGCTAGAGGTACTATGATGCGGAAGTCCCTCGAAGAACTATTCAAACTATTGTAAGACATGTTATCCAATAGCTTCCAGTGGCACTCCGATAAGGGGACTCAAAAGCGAGGTATACACAACCTTGATGCTACCACTATGTTAGCTGCTCAGTTGGACATTGTGTCCAAGAAAATCGATTCATTGAACCTCAAAGGAGAATCTCAAGTTCATGTGGTGAACCGTCCAACATGTGGTGACTGTGGCGATAAACAGATCATGGGGGAGTGCCTGGGTTCTACTGGAGGCCCCTCGATGAGTGAGGTGAGTTATGTTTCCCAAAATCGAGGGCCCAACCAGTACCAGCAGTACCAGAAACTGACATGGCGAGATCAACAGAACACATGTTGGGGCCAACAACATCCGAATCATCCACCCCAGCGACCTCCCAACTACAACCAACCTCCATATCAAAACCAATTCTAAAAGCCGCAACAACACCACCAGCGATCTTATCAACAAAAAGGGTAACAAAACCCTCGTCCACAGCAGCCATGGAATCCACCTCATCCACCAGCTCAACAACCACCTCAATAGGAGAACACCTCAAGGTTAGAGGATCTAATGACTAAATTCATATCTAATACTGAGACTCGGTTCCTCAACCAAGAAGCTTCAATTCACGGCTTGGAGAATCAGAATGGCTAGCTGGCAAATCAACTCTCAGGGAGGCAGTCCAGTACATTACTGGGGAACACCGAAAAGAACCCAAGGGAGGAGGCTAATGCTATCATGCTCCAGAGTAGAAAAGAGCGCCACCAGAACCAATCAGCACAGAAAGGTTCATCCACAACCCATGTTGATGAAAAAGGTACCAATACCGACCCCTCCTCATCTAAAATCCCACAGAAGGAGGCTTTACAAAATAAAGAAAAGGAAGTAATCCAACCATTCAATCTTGCCATACACATTCAGGAAATATTGAAGTAGAGGAAGCTGGACCATCAATTCAGCAAATTCATGGATGTATTCATGAAGCTACATATCAACATACCATTTGTGGAGGCCCTGACAAAAATGCCAACATATGACAAATTCATGAAGTAAATCATCTCGAATAAGAGGAAGATGGAGGATTTAAGAATTCTTTCACTAATGAAGGAGTGCTCCGCAGTGGTTCAACATTCCATTCCTCCTAAACTCCAAGATCCAGGTAGTTTCACCATTCCTTGTACCATTGGATCCTGCGTGTTTAAGAAGGCCCTCTACGACATAGGGGCCAACGTGAACCTCATGCCCCGTGGTGTTTTCAAGAATCTATGACTCCACGAACTCAAGCCTACCCACATCGCCCTTCAACTTGCTGATCGATCTATCAATCACCCGAAAGGACTACTAGATGACGTACTGGTCAAGGTGGGTAGGCTGATTCTCCATACTGATTTCATCATCATCGACATGGGGGATGACCAAGAAGCACCTATTTTACTTGGAAGACCATTCTTAGCAACTGGTAAGGCACTCATTGATGTGCACCAAGGAGTGCTGATTTTTCGGGTAGGAGGCAAGAGAGTCTCCTATAATGTTCTCAAATCCATCAAGCAGGCATCATCATCCGATCATGAGGATTGTTCAGCAATAACTACCCTGTATGACAGCCTGGTGGATGATCTAGTATGTTCCTATATTTCAGATAATTTTAACATTCTAGACATTCCTGTTGAAGAAGATCCAGAGAACTTGCAACTCCTAGATGGACATGGTAGCCTCTATTGGGACCATTATCCACAGTAAATATCTAGTATGCAAGGTGAGTAGGTCGAGCCAACGACCAAAAACAAAGGCGCTTCCAGGGAGGCAACTGAGAGGTTACACGTCGTTTCCCACTTATTTACACTTCGTGTACTTGTCTTTTTAATTTGTAATCATAATAATATAAATATATAAAATAACAAAAAAATAACCAGGGATGATGCTGGTGCTGATGGAAAAGTCACTGGAGTTTATTCGAGCCGTCCTCGATTCGAATTCCTCTGACCTACCTTCGGCACGGGGTTCCTCCTTTTAATTACACGATTTTTTTTGGTATTTTCGATTTCTATATATATACACGTGTTTAATAAAACCCATGTTGGGGATGGGCTGGTTGTCTAGAATCGTAATCCGTTTTCAAAAGACCAGGGTTTGAATCCATACAACTGTCTCGTTTCCATCATTTGTTCTTTTAATAAATCCACATGACATGTACTCCAATATATGCTGTTTAAGCCATGATTACTCAAATATAAATGAAAACCGTTTTAAAATACGAAATTACATACGGGTGAAGTTGGCGGATTGGAAAAGTCTCGGCACCAGGTTCACAAGACCCAGTTTCGAATCGCGCTAATCTCCCTGCTTCACCCCATCCATTCCTAAATAAAAACCACAAAATGTTATTTCCTTTATTTCCATATTTATAGTCCATATAGAGTAAATATATATATAAAATAAATATGAAAAGCAGAACAGCCATTGATCTAGTGGGTGAGGGCGTCCGTTCGAATCGGCCGATCACTGGTTCGAATCCCGCCCCAATCACCGGACCAAATGTTGTACTAATCTTTTTCTTAATTTAAAATACAAGACATGTATTTCCCGATATACATCGTGTATAGTTTGTTTTAAAATTACAATAAAAATTGGGATACACGATGTGTACCAAACTACACACCGTGTACCGCGGGTATATAAGTAGCGGGGTACCCGACATAAGGCTGTATTGCAAGGTCGTCCCACTTTCCTCCCCTCTTCTTGTTTCCTCTCCCGAATGCCACCCGAACCCCCCCCCCCCCCTTGCCAGATCCATCGTTTTGGGTCGTTTCACATTCTGATTCTTCTCACATTGTGATCCTCAGTCCAGGTATGCCATTCTGCACCCTCTATTTCATGTTTTTAGAATCGTTTAAGGTGTTAATTGAATCGGTCGACCATTCGGCATCCGCCTGTACATGTCCAAGATATGAAGAACACACGCCGTGTACATTTTTACATTGCCACATACAAAATATTTAGAAACATGAATGTACACAGTTTGTATGTTCAGTACACACCGTGTAGACCATTTCATTTTGCCCCTTTGTGTGTGGTGCATAACACTGCCTATCACTCCATGTTCCAGAACATGGCGTGTATGTTCGGTACATGTCCTGTCCTTTCTATCTGTAGTCGGCCTGTGTCTCCCCCTCTACACGTCCATGCTCTTCATGTGCAATATACGCCGTGGACTGTATTTAAATGGCATGTATTGTTTTCTTAGAACTGTTAGCAACATGGTCGTGTCCTTTTTATTTCACGACCACCTTCACTTTGATATGAACACGACATGTATGTTCGGTACACACCATGTCCTATTACATGTACTCCTTCCACCCTCAGTGTGTATTTCTAGATAACACAATATACACTCCATTTCTGACTACACGCCGTGTACTCTAGAGTACACGTCGTGTACTTTTATTTTCCAGTTTTCTCGCATTTTCATTGTTTCTCTTTTTCTTTTGTTTTGTTTTTGTTTTAATTCTATTTCAGGATATGGCAGATCATGATACTTCTTGTGGGAAATGGCCATCCTCCACCACCGAGGGCGAGAGGTCCAGCTATCGTCAGATCTGACTCTGACCACCTACGCAGCCGGTCCCCGAAGCTCTGGTCTTTGTGCTCCCTCCTTTGGCCATTCATCCGCCACTCACTCCCTCAGATGAGGCATGGCCTCCTTCTAATGCACCAGCTGCCACTTTCATTGTACCATCATCCTCAGCAGATGGTCCCTCTTCGAGCACCCCTTCTATTGTGCCAACTTATTCTTTGGCAGATCCACCTCCAGAGCCAGATGATGGTGCTGCACCAGCACCTGGGCCAGGACCTGTATGTGCTCCCTATCCCTGCATGATATTCTTGGTCACCGACCTTGCATACGATAGGATCCGACGCTTCTCTCATCGGCCTATACCATTGAGCAGCCGGTACCTTGACAGCATCATTCCATAGAGGCTCAGTGTTTTGTAGGAGTTGGAGGTACTTCTCGGGCACACCGCACTGCTCGAGATTTTCCAGGTCAGCACTCTTGTGGTCCCAGATTTATTTTTGGATTTTGCGGCCTCCATTGAGTTCGATGGAGCAGAGTACAGGGAGACACATGGCGATGCGGTGCCAGTAGTTTGATTCCAGCTAGGCGGATGACATTTTTCGTTGACGATGACAGATTTTGGCCGAGGGTGCGGATTTTACCCCCATCCTATCACACCACCCCCCGTTTCTGACTTGACTCGGCCCGAGCGCTCTAACCTTATTTACATGTGGCGCGAGATCACTGGGCCTGACCACCCATACTCCCCCACTTCTCGGAAGAGCACACTTATAGCCGACCATGTCCTTCGCTTCACCCACCGGTGTTTCAGCGCAATCCTTTTTCCCCGCCATGTGGAAATTTGGGTCATGACCGACAGTGACATGGAGCTTCTTACCTGTGTCATCTGGCACGCCTACCCGGACCTCCCCTATCTTTCCGCCTCTTATTTCAACTCCATGTTTACTGACCGTTAGGGAAACCTGAACGACGGGTTGTACACCATCCGTCTTGACCACCACTTGGGGGTATTCAAGCCCTCATTACCTCATGACTTTATATGTTCACTCCAGCGCATGGACTTCCTCATGCTCATTCGCGTGGGATTGGTCCAGAAGCAGGGGGTGCCTACATCCTTGCTTAAGCTTGATCCCCTGCACCTACTGACCCAACCCCAGCTGTTAACCCCCTCATCTTTCCTCACCCCTCCAGCTTCTACACCTCACCCACCTCCTACTGACCCCACATCTTCTGACCTTCCTTCTTCTGTCCCATCCCCCATCCCACCTACCCCTGCACCCTCGGTCGATCCGACCCTTTCCATCCACCTAGCCATGATAGAGAAGATGTTAGCCCATATCATTAGCCACCAAGACACCATTTCACGAAATTTGATTCATCTAGACAGCCGCCAGGACCGAATGAAGCATTTGTTGGTTCATATTGCTCATCATCTTAGCGTTCCACTTCCTCAGCCACCAGCATATGCCTCTGTTCCGGGCCCTTCTGCTTCTGCTCCAATGCCGTCTCTTGCGCCGACCACCGATTTCATTCCGATGAATACGATGAGCTCTACTGCTTCCACTTTTGTCGGGCTAGGGCCTACTGCTGAGCTTCTGATCCCGAGTATAGCACCTGTGGCTTCTACTTCTTCAACTACCCTCCCCGATGTTGTGTCAGCGCCTCACCATTCAACACATCCTGCGCCATCTCTACTAGTCGATTCTGTACCGGATTATTCCTCCCCAAAGGCAACCCCATAATAGTGACATTCTCCTTTATATATCTCTTCTGTCATTTTCTGTGTTGTGATTTTATGCATGTTTGTAGTTTTCTTTTTTCTCGACAATCACAGGTACGGACATGGAGCGCCTTGGGCATCACTTTTCACGAGGGGAGTATTTTTTCATTTATATTTTCTTTCCTTTTCGATTTACTTCTTCAACTTATTTCCCTCATTTTGTACCCCATTTCTCCCCATTTCCCACACTTTACCTTGCTGTTTCACTTGGTGGACCATGTGCAGTATTAAGTGTGGGGGAGGATCTATATCTTTCCCCTTAGTCTTTTCCATTAATCTAACCTAGGAGATATCATTATTAGACTCTATATTTTAAAATGTAAAGTAATTTTTTGTTTAATCAGTCTTATAAATGATAGAGTTATCAGTAGGACATTTTGGAAAGGTTACAAGCTTTTTATTTTTTATGAATTTTAAAATGATTGCTAATATAGTTTCAATTTCAACCATTCATCCTGGATTAAATTACATTAATCATGCTAATTATTTATGTGCATATCATGACCTGGTTGTCCCTTACTTATTGTTCAACTCCTGAGAGGTATTCTAAACCAATATTTGTATTTCTTTTTTAATATCCACTTTCTTGAGAGACTCTTAGGATATGCATCACTATCAGAATCTTCAAGTTTTTCTTTTCGAAACATGAAGAAATTTTTGAATTACTTTATCATGATTGAGGCATTATATTGTTTAAACCCCTTTATCTTGAGACCTACCCTACATTTAATATTCATTAAGCCCATAGAAGACATGACCATCCTTTATAGAAATCCACATTACAAGCATATTTCCCTTCCAAACCTATTTTTTTTTAAAACATTGCATGATTATTCATTTAAGTTTTAAAGAGGGAGTTGGCAATACATGGCATATTTTTGTGTACAACTATGAAATATTGTGTGGGGGAGTGCCTTTTGATTATTTGGGGTAGAATGGGTTCCAAACATCTACTCATTGTATTCAAAAGGGATTCCCTTGTGTTTTGTTGTAAAAAAACACACAACAACAATCAAACAACAAGGGGACCATATTCTTATTTTCCCGTAAAACCCTACTTGCCTAAGGATGTTGGTGACGATTACAAAAGCATTTGACTGAGCTCTTGAAGGATGTATTTTCTATGAGATTTTCTTTGAATATCATGCAATGTTGTTTAAAGGAATTAACCAACCTTTTTCAAACCTCAGGATTTATTTTTACATCTAAACCTACCAACCCTTAGCCAATGTAACATCTGAACCTTATTGATAATTCCCTCATGATTTTTGTAATTCAGTTTTTCTGAAGTAGAGAACAAGATATCTTTCAAACCTATGGATAGAGTGTATATGCCTTGGATTGAGCATAACATTGATTAAAAACATCTTGAGTGTGGAGTGTAATTTTAACTGGTAAGGTAAATCATCATGTGGCATGCTTATTTTTGAAAGGTTGAAAAATGAGTTAGAAGAGGATGAGAGTTGTTAATTACAATATATATGAGGCATGATTTTAATATCTTATGAATTGAATTTGTTTGTGCCTTTTAGAATATTTCCTCATTAAATTTATCGGTTAGACGTTTGATTAATTAAATGCCTTCCTTTTAATGTATAGGTTCTCTTAATTAAATGTTGATATTTTTCTTGAGGGCGAGCAAAGGACTATGTGTGGGAGAATTTGATGCACCCAATTTGTGTATACATTTTCCATATATATAATTGAAGATAAAAACATGTTTTCATCAAATATATGTTGTTTTGTAAACATATTCATTGATTTTGGTGATTCTGTTTACATTCAAGAGCTTTCTGGAAAAATACACGAATCAAGGGATACATGTGAAAATTTTGAAACTACATGGCATGTACTTTTATACACGCCATGTACATCCAGGCCGGGACACGTACTGAAGGAGGGAGTACATGCCCATGTCACCAGGAAGAAGATACATGCCGTGTGTGGCGGCACTACACGTCGTGTACTACTTTCTAGAAGCGGTGGTTGCCGAAGAAAATTCTACACGCCCATGTGGCCATTGATGAAGACACGCCGTGTGTGGTGGCGCTACACACCGTGTACACTCAACATGCAGGCGGAACCGTGTTCAAAAGTAAAAAATGTCATGCTCTGCCACCTTCCAGCGGAGACAATTGCGCCAAAATGCGTTGAAGAAAAGTACACGGCATGTACTTTCAATACACGTCGTGTACTTTATTTTTTCTATAAAATGAGGCCTTGGCCTACGGATTTAGAGAGTTCAGAACCATTGAAAGGAAAGAGAAGCTCTGTTATCACCATTCCCGAAACTATTGTCATCACTCCGCCATTCCACCTTCCGATACTCTACCTAAACGCCTACACGATGAATCCGTCAGGTATCACGTGTGTCGTTTCTCTCCTAAATTCTATGTGTAACTTAAACCCTCATGTGGAGCTGTGGATGTTGGGATCATATTTTTTATATTGTTTTATATAGTTTTGTTTGAATCATTGTAATTCATATTACCCTTCTTAAACCACTACCTAATATAACTGAGAATTCTTAGCCGGACCAAGGGAAGGATTCTCAGTGATAAAAAAGTAATGTAATGGTGAAAACATCCATGACCATTGGAAGGTTTTCACCGATTCACATAATATACTAGACTTAATAATGAATTAAGGACATTGTATATTGTACCAAGGAGTCAGCTACTCTAATTTCAAACAAGAGGAACTGGACCAAGGAAATATTGTATCAAAATGATATCCTGAATGATTGAATTATTATGAACAACACAACCATTTAAACAATCTACAAAAGAACTCCTTATTCACCACATCCTCGATACGTCTTTTCTTTCCATTTCTATGAACTCTTTAAATTTACACATGGTTTTCTTTAAAACTATATCCATTCTTCAAAGTAAATCAATTTAGTTTCTATGAAAACCCAAAATCAACCCAATCGTTTCTAAATTTTGCATACTTCACCTAAATTAAGTATTAACTCAATTGAATTCATGCACGCCACGGTTCCCTGTGGATCGACCCCGAACTTATACTATACTAAAAATCTAAGAATGGGTAATTAATTCGGGACGCATATAACTTCAATCTACGACAATGGAAACCAATCTATAATCCTTTTAATTTTTATCTAACCACTCATAAATGGAAATATATTTTTGTAGAGCTTTCCTCCCAATCTCCAATTATATCTAGGGGTGGGAAGATAGGTGGATGATCGAGCAGTTAATTTAAAACTAAATAAAAAAATTGAAGGGTTATACTAAAATGATTATTGGTTAGTAAAAAAATTATTTGGTTAATAGCATATTTTCTACTGGTTTTGATTATTAATTTTAATAACTGAAACCTAATAAAATAAATGAATTTATAATTTATTTATTTTGACATTAATTTAATATTTTAAATATCTTATAAGATAGATTATAAAAAAACATTAAATTTTTGTTTATAATTTTTTTTTCATATACATTTTTTTTGAACTTAAGGATTTATATATAATTTTGAGTTTTTTTACACAATTACGGTAGATTTTTTTAACATTATTAGGATTTCTCAGATGATTAACATTCCTAAAAAGGTTTTTCCACCAGATAAAACCAATGTCTATCTTAGTATAAGTTCCTTAAAATAAACAAATTTTAATTTAAATGTCATATAATTAACATATGATTATTTATATTGTTAGTTGCAATATATATTAATTATATTATAAGTTATATTACTAATATTATTATTAATCGTTATATTGTAAATTTTAAATTAGTTATTAATTATTATGTTTTATTTTTACTAATAAGTATATTATAAATTATTATTGCCATTATTAATTAATTATCTCTATAAATTATATTGGTTATTACTAAATATACTAATGATATTATCAGTTATTAATTTTCTTAATTACTTAAATAATTGTTAATAATTATATCATTAAAATAAAATTGAACTTTAATATTGTACACACAAACATTGAGTCCCACCAGTCACATCATATTTTGGATTGACTTGTAATCGATTCCTACACATCATAAAGGAGTTATGTATCCATTACAAGAAAAGTGTCATTTAGAGGCGATTATTTTTTAATTTGAAAGAGATTTAAACTACCACTAAATTTGATATTTGTATACAATATTCGGTGGTTCCTACCATTAATTACAACAGATCCAAGCATGAAATACATTTTTTTATCAGCTCTAAGGAAAAATCACTAATAAAAGGGGGGCCTTTATCAGCACTGGCTAAAAGAGTTAATAAATCTACCCTTAATCAACAATAATTTTTTTGATAAATGTGTACCCTTTATCAGTTCTTTCTTTATCACTGATAATTGGGGGTAGTTATTTTTTTCAGAAATATAATACTCCAAACTAAGATATCATCCAATTCCATTGTAAATAATTCTGGAGGAAAAGATGAAATCCATCAATTAGATCCCCTGATGATTCCCAAAAGCAGCTAAAAATTGATCTGCTCAATTTTCCTCTCTCTTAATAAAGGAAAAACAACAGGAATAGAACAAAGGCACCAAAGATCTGATGATGTCGATAATGGACCCATTGGATTTGAGGACACATTCATCCTCCTTCAGTGAATTGATAATAACATAGTAATTAGATTCAACCACAACATCCTTCCAGCCAAGAGTCAAGATGTAATGCATACCCTTCCAAATATTCATAGCCTCTTCTAGAGGAGGAGACCAACCCACAATTTCTTAGGAATGATGATCCAAAATAAGAGCATTAATGTGATCCCAGAGGACTTACCCAAGGCCAACAAAACCATTCCCATGGGTGGATGAATATGTATTATGTTTCAGAACACCCAAAGGAGGAGGCATCTAACAGGAGGGGAATGAACAAGTGAAGGGGGAAGAGCATCCTCAATATCTATCAACTGAGAGCCCTAGTTATGAATCCTGTAAATCCAAACACTATTGTCTTTAAATATGTCCTAAAAATAATAGTGTTATGGAAAACCCATATAATCAAGGAACAACGCTATTATTAGCACAAAAATTTTTTTTTAATAAAAAATAATATTGATTTACATAAAATTATTATATTTATATCAAAAAACAATGTTTATTTTTATACATTAATTAAAAAATTCATGTGTATGATTAATATAATTTTTTTAATAATTCAAATATATATATAATGTTTAAAAAAAATATTTATTAGATTATAATTAAATAAATATATTTTTAAATAATTATAATATTATAATTAATTTTTAAATAATAAATATATTTATTATATTTATCATATTTATAAATTTATATAAATACTTTTAAAATATATATATTTATAATTATAATTATAACTAAATAAATATATATTTAAATAAATATATGTTTCCAATGAATTGGGTCAATAAATATATTGATGTGTGATTATAATTGACGTACATATATGTTATGTATTCATCATGATTGTTCATTAATACATTAAATAAAGTTAAAACTCACATGGATATAGTTTTAACATCGGTTAATGGATAACTGATGTTAAAATAATCTTAATGTGAGTTTTAACATCGGTTATGAAATATGTGACTTCAAAATGTGGGTTTCAAAATTAGTTATTAAATAACTCTTAATCCCATCCTATTAGATGATTTACTCCCCCAAAAGGTTATTTTAAAATTAATAATGATGCATCAATTCCTGGTCGTGGCTCTGTTGGCCTTGTGGCAGTTATCTAGGACCATGAAGGCTCTATTTTTGTGGCATATCATTCCTCAGAAATTTTTTTCTTGTCTCCTCCGATAGTAGAGGCCATGACTATATAGTTGGGTATGTAGTTTATTTCATCTCTTGGCACAATGGTTATTGTGGTAAGATCTGATTATCAATTTATTATTGATGCACTGGAGGAGGTATAAGGTTTCCACAAGGCCTTTGGTTCTATTATCGACATCATCATATCATTAGTTCTTTTATTCTCTTATTGTCGATTTCCCTTTATTAGGAGAGAGGACAATGATGTGGATCTTTTTATAGCTACTTTTGGGAGTTTTTGTGGGTCAAATTGTGGTGTATCTAATTCATACACTCTCAAAAAAATCATAGATTATTTTCCTATAATATAAAAACAATCCAAATGTGATTTCTTAGTTTTGAGTACGTTAATTGTCCTTTTTACTAAAATTATATTATATTTCAAATAAAAAAGATACACTAGTAGTCATACCAGTCACACTGTGCATTATATTGAGGTGTGGAATATTACAATATGTCCCAAATAACTCATTGATTTTTTTCCCTAATGTATCTATACAATATTAATGTGTTTTCTCGTTTTTTAGTACACCACTAGTTCTATTTAACTAAAATTGATATCAATTTTAAATAAAATGATGTACTTTGAGTTTTACAAGTCACATTGTGTGTCAGATTGAGGATTGACTGATTTCTACACATCCCATATGGTTCATGGATCTTCTTCATTATTTATTAAAACAATCCAAATATGTTTTCTTGGTTTTCAGTATGTCACTTGTCTTTTTTACTAAAATTTAATTTTAAACTACAAACACACACTTTAACTCATACCGGTCACATCATTTATTGTTTGGACAAGAGACCAATTCCTACACATCACAAGTGATTTATAAATTTAATTACTACATTATCAATAAAATATGACCATGTATTCTCAAATTTTAATGAGTGACATATTTTTATGTAAAATGTTGATTTTAAACTGATAACATACACTTTGAGTAATACTAGTCACACCATTTTTTGGATTGAGGTGCAGCTGATATATAAGCTTTGTAAATGACTTAGGAATTATTATACTAAATTATCAAAACAATTTGAATTATTTTTGGGGGTTTGAGTATGTTATTTTTATATTTCACTAAAATTAATGTCAATAATAAATAAAAAAGACAAACCTGAAGTCATACCGATCACGTCATATGTCAGATTGAGGTGTTGTTGATTCCTACATGTCCCAAAGTATTAAAAAAATCCTAACATCCAAGGAATCATCTAGTATAAGAAAACTATTCACATGTGAGTAATACTAAAAATAAAAAAATTAAACATAAATACGAAATAATCGATTAATTATATAGAACTCATATCTTCATGCTATTTTATTAAATTCTACGATCAGGTATGACGCCCATTTTTTCTAAAAAAATGTATATCGTATTATGAATATGATTTTTTTTCAATCATCATAAAAGTATTGGAAAATTATAAATACACAAAGGATTAATAAATATTTTAAATTATGTTGTAGTTAACGTTAAAAATACATCTTTGGTGATGTGTGTTTTTTGATGGAATATGATATCTCTCATAAATTTACAATCATAATAACAAAAATATTTTCCCTTTTTTTGATTCATACACTGTATAAAAATTATTGAATATGATTAATTTGTTTTGATATGTGTTTGAATATAGAAATATGATAATATATACAATGATGATTATCTATTTTTAGAACTTTTCAGGGTCCTTGTATGCAATTCTAATCCTCATTCCATGATTTAGATGATATTTACTCACTGCCCTATAATAATAAAATCCTATTTAAAACATAATATGAATTATATAATTTTATTTTTATTTCTAAACTTTGGGATTTAGTTAATTAAAAATTGAAAATCATCACCATGTGTGGTCAGTTTGTTGAAAATCCATGTAGTGAATCCATGAAATAAATATTTAGAGTATCCAAATTGATTGTAATGAGCATCCAATGTTTCATAAAAATAGTAAAAGGAATAAGTAATGAATAAAATGAAAAATATATTTTATATGATTAAATTTTATCATTTTACCCATGCATCATTGGTATTAATAAGATTATATCATCCCAAAGTTTTATTTCAAACGTCATTACCACATTTTCCACTATTTCATCCATTTGTTTGGATTCAATTTTTTTGTCTGTAGAGGTGAAAAAAGGACTAATGAGTCCTGTTTTTATGGAGAAATCCATTTAATTTGTTGTGATATATATTCTTGCAAAAAATGTGAAATTTATTTAGTCATAATTTACACAGTATATCATCTTTTGGAAAATTAAATTATAAAAACAAAACTCATTTATACATTTACAACTGAGGCTCCCAGAAATTCATAGTTGAGGATTTCATCTACATTATTAGAAGAAATGTAGTCAGTAACTTCCTATCCATACCTTTTTTTTCTTCAAAATAAATTATGTGACTACTAACACTTTGTAACATTATATCCCCATTATCCTTCAATGTTTGTAAATGCAGATATTCAATGGGCAGGGTAAATGTGATTTTGGAATATCTTTTTGATTGGTTGGTTGATCCTTTAGATGGTTTTGAGTTTACATATCATTTCAACCCCTTACCTTTGTCTGACTATAATATCATTTGTCAGTTCAGACATTTTTCATTAATTTTTAAAGGTTTTGCATGAAAAATAAATTTGAAATGAATACCTCCTTGTCGACATATTTTTTTCACAAGATATGGCTGCCATGTGATGAATATTTTAACTTCATGGTCAACCTTTTATATATCTTCCTCATCAATTAGAATAGGTATATCATAACATGGATCATGGTCTATGCTATCAGACACTCTCACAAGATATGTTGGAAGTGTTCTATTTTGTATCACAATATTTTGGATATTGAACATTGTATCCCTCTATACAAGGTGATGGGTGGGTGTTGATAGATATAAATCATAGTCATCATCACCCTGTATAATATCAGTATAGGAAAGGTATCACTATTCATCTGATTCACATTTTATAGAAACAATTATTAGAACATTTAATAACTTTTCTAAGTAGCTCTTTAAGGGGAATGACTCACCTCAAAGATGGTGGGGGTGGGGCGGGAAATTCACATAATGGTTGTTCTTGGGTTATTTTTCTCTTTTCATCCCCCCATAAAAGTTTTAGTAACTCTCTATGCCATTGTAATTATTCTATGAGGGTAGATAGTATTTCCTTAATCTGATTCATTTCTTTATCATTATACTCTTGTTTTTTTATCAAAATATATTTTTGGTGTCACCACAAAACCCACACCTCTGACTTTTCCTTATTATTCTAGACACTTCCAGGCCACATCTTGTACTAGCATTGATGATTCCTATGACTATGTCTAATAGAAAATATAGCAAATTAATTAATCATTGTTATGTAATATATATTTAAATAAAAAATAATAATTATTCTATACTTAAACATATTTCGCACCCTTTTTATGTGTTTTAGTCTATTAGTATCCCATGTTTATTTACACATGCATATTTCCAAATACAAGCTATGGGATAGAAGTAGATTTATATTTTAATTCATTAGTCTACATATAAATAAAGGGACATAATTATTTTTTTGTTTCATATCATATAAAAGAGTTATAGTAGATTTAAAATAAGTGCAATTTTTTCAAGTGAAGAATACCCCATCCTTGCTTTACGGTAGGGGTGCGTTAGTTTTGTTGCTCGTCCCTTATTTGCAGCACTCTGTTGCTATTTCATAAATATAAAATTCTCGATCAATGTGATGAATATATGTATTTTAAAACAACATATTAATATAAAATGTGTACTTGAAAAGACATATATGTACGATGTCCAGTAAATTCATCCCCTGCTTCATGGGGTCTCAAGATTGCATACATAAGTGGTGGGTGCATGTTTATTTTTCCTTCGACATCTTTAAGATGACGCCTTGTTATTATAGTGTGAAAATATCTGTGAATCCTTCCAACAAGAATTAATACACATTTATTATGGGATTCACATACTATAAATACACTATTCCTGGGATGGAAAAGAGTAATTCAATGTTTTGTTAATTTTTTTTATTAAAACAAATAAATGATATTGTAATGTTATTATAAACTCTTACCACATCAGTGTATTAACCGTGATCACAACATGGTGCCACGAATCTACATCAATAAACATGAATTACTAAGTGATTATTCCAATGTAACTGTTGAACAAGGCTGGGTTTGGTTTAACATGTTGGGCCCTTTCATTCTATACAACCTCATATTTGATGCCTTTGATTTTCACCTTAACAATTTTTTCTAACACCCTAAAACTTTGAAATTCCTATTTTTTCTTCTTCAAATGTCCATAATCACCTACCACTTCGTTGGATTCAACACTGCCTATATGTTGTTTCTCTACAGCGGTAGCATCATCATGTTCAGATGGTCTTTGAACATCTGCACCGGGAGAAGCAATAGGTTGAGAAACCTATTATTCTGTTAGATTGGGATTACCAACACAGGTAAAAGGACATTGTTCCTCTACACTGTGAGCACCAATATGTTGAAAGACATGTTTTTACATAGTATTTGGAGCACCAAAATGTTCAGAATTTATTATATATATAATTTGTTTAACATTTCATTTAGATTAAATAAATACAACAGTGAATAAAAAATAACATGTGGTAACACATTGTATATTACAAAATTTATATAACCTGGTTATTGAAATCTATTTTTTTAATAGATGAAGAGATTTTACCCCTCTATAAACTATCCAAATCCTTTCATAATGGTCTCCTTTGAAATTCAAAACACCATCTACATTGGGACCACTGTTAAATGATTGTGACATCCCAATGAAAGTATCACCCTCAGTTAAATTATCATCTTTCCCTTCAATTTTTGAGTCGATAACATAACAATTGACCAATTTTTGTTTGTGGTATATGGAACAAAAAATACTTGTAATACCTATGATTCCATGGTAAATTGTTCATCTTTGTACCCCTCCTTACTGAAATCAACTTTCATGAATCCCAATTCATTTATCTTAACAACACTCTTGTTATCAACCCACTTTCATTGAAAATGTGGCACTTGTGCTTCTGTATAATCCAACTAACATATTTTCATGACGATTCCAGTGTATGACATATTCACATAAAATGGATTTCCTTCCTTAGTACCAAAAACATGCATTGCTTCAAACACAAGTGTAACTCCACTATTTTTCACAGTATTACCTTCATCATGTCTATTTGTATATAATTTTTAACCATTAATTACATTACCATTGTAAGAAAATACATACACACTTGGTCCTCTAGCTAACGAACTAAGTTGTTCTTCAATTCAATCATAAATTTTATCTGACTCGTTAAAAATGTTGTCCTGAAACCATTTTATAAATTTGTGATTATTCATATTTGATATCCATCATTCATCCCTTGATGGATTAAAATGCCTAATAATTTATTTTGGGGTTTCAACATATGTGGAAACCTCCCAACTATTATGAAAATTTTAAATTAGTTCCTGTTTCTACTCTACAATATTGATTTTTACAATATCTATTCCATAAATTCCTTCACCCACATGAATCCCAGTGTGATGAGATTTCAGAAAAATAATTATTTCTACACAAGATAGGTATTCGATATAGAATTCAATGGCTTTCTAAGAAATATATTTCTCTATAATAAAACCCTCCGATAAAATTTGATTTTTAATATACCGTTTCAAAATATTCATATATCGTTCACTGGGGTACATCCATATATAGTGTATAGGACCACATAGTCAAATCACTCTCACTAAGTGAAACATAATGTGAACCATTATATCAAAGAATTATAGAAGAAATAACATTTCAAATTTATATAATATGATGAAAAGTACTCTTTGCATAGAAATAAATTTGGCCAAATCTTTAACATTACCACATATATCATTGAAGAAGAAACAAATATAGGTTAATGATTGAAGGAAATTCCTTGAAAAAACGCAACGTAAAGCTATAGGAATTAGATCTTGCATAAAAACATGACAAACATGTGATTTAAGACACATTACCGTTAAAATAGTTTTTGACATGAGATTCTTGATATTTGATGAATACCCTTCTCAAACACTTAATTCATTAATTATGTTTCAAAAATAATATATATTTTTCCCGTAAAGATTGTAAGCAGCTGGAGGAGGAAAATTTAATTTTACACCCTTCACTGGCACCAACTCTTCTTATATTCCCATGTGATCTATGTCCAACCTAACCTTAATATCATCCATTATTTTTTCAAGTGCATTAAGAAATAAACTGATGGAACTGTCAGATACATTTTTTTAACATTCCTAACATCAAGAAAAATCCTGACATACATAGAATTATAGAATGATAATTCAAAAAAAAAACTTGTCACTTTTTCCAATTTATTTTAGTAAGTATTTTAAAAAACTATTTACAAAAATTAGTTTCCACATCTTTTATTTTCTCAAATAGTTGATCACCTATTTGTGGAGACACTATTGTATGTTCTTCTTATCTTCCATCAAATAATGTCATACAAGATAGGTACTTATCCCATCGTTGTAGAAATCTACAATATCCTAAAATCAAAGTCTTCGTTGAATGTTTCAAATTAATTAACTAAGTACCTTATTCACAAACGAGACACCATTTAGTTATTTTAATGCTATATTCTATAATATTTCCATAAGTATGAAAGTAATTTATCATCCCATACAACATTTATCTCAATGAGAAATATTAATTTGTGTAATCATCATACATCGTAACACTTGAATCATCTGGACCTCAACACGATTTGTAGATTGGATGGTATAACTCAAAGTGTCTCTTTTTTATTTAAAATTGACATTGATTTAAGTAAAAACAACATGTGACATATTGAGAACTGATAAAATATATTTTTAGTATTTTTTATTTTAGGAAAATTATCCATGAGACATTCTTGATGTGTAAGATTCAACCACACCTCAATATGACGCACGGTGTGACCAGTATGACACCATTGTATCTTTTTATTTAAAAGTAACATTAATTTATGTAATAAAGAACAAGTGAAATACTGAAAACTGAGAAAACACATTTATATTAATTATATACATTAAGAAAATTATCCATGAGTCATTTGTGACATGTAACTAAATATAATGAACAGTGTGGCTGTTATAAATCAAAGTGCCTCTTTTTATTCAAAATAGAGTTGAATTTAATTAAAAACAAAATGTGACATACTAAAACACAATAAAACACAATCGGATTGTTTTGATATTTTTTTAAAACAATATATTCGTCATTTCTGATGTTTAAGGATAATCCTCACCTCAATACGACACATAGTGTGTCTACTATCACTCAAAGTGTCTCTTTTTATTTAAAATTGACATTAATTTAAATAAAAAAGTGACATACTAAAAATGGAGCAAAGACATTTGGATTATTTTTATCTTTTAGTACAATGGTCTATTAGTTATTTGAAACATGTATGGATCATCCAACCCTCAATACGAATCACGGTCTGGTTGGTATAACTCAATGTGTCTATTTTTATTTAAAATTGACATTAATTTAAGTAAAAACAAAAAGTGACATACTGAAAACTATGAAAACACATTTGGATTGTTTTTATACTTTAGGAAAATGATCCATGGGTCATTTGTGACGTGTAGTAGTCAACCGTACCTCAATCCAATGAATGGTGTGACCTGAATGACTAAAAGTGTTTCTTATCAGTTTAAAATTGACATTTTAGTTCCAAATATTTCACTCACTTGAAACCAAGAAAATACACTCCAATTGTATTAATAACATAGTACATCAATTCATAAGTCATTTTTGATGCATATGAAGCTATCTCACATCAAACTGACGCACGATTGGACCGGTATGACTCAAAATGCATGTTTCCAGTTTGAAATGATATTTTAGTAAAAAATCACAGCAAACATACTAAAAACCAATAATACACAATCATATTGTTTTGATATATTAGTAAAACAATCCATCAATAATTTGTGATAGGTAAGAATCATCTGCACCTCAATACGATGCATGGTTTGGGCAGTATAACTCCAAATGAGTCATTATTTAAAATAGACATTAATTTTAGTAAAAGAAAATGTGACATAATAAAAATTGAGCCAACACATTCGGAATATTTTTACATTTTAGAACAACAATATATAACTCATTTTTAACATGTAGGAATCAACCCCACCTAAATAGGATGCACGTTATGACTGGTATAACTCCAAATGTTTTATTCTTATTAAATATTGATATTTTATTAACATGTTACATCATATTAATGTTTAATTTATTTATTTATTGTGTAAATAACAGAATATTTGTTTTATTATATATTTGAAATCTGTTTCTCGTGTCGAGATGATTTGTTCAGTAACTGATACCATGGGAAGACATTTTTTAAAGGGTATCATGGTCATCAAAAGATGAAATATTAATGTTATAGAAAGATTTTTGGACATTTGTAAATGTAATTATATAAAACATTTTCTTTGAAATCTAAATAAAATTGAATTTTTTCTATATACCATGGGTGAAAATTTTTATATTGATGATGTCAATTAAATGTATATAGAAGGATTTCTTCGGATTATGCTGTTTTATTTTTTGGTTTTCTTCTAGGTGTGTTGTTATATAAACAACACACCGTTTGCAACAAGGCCTTTATTAGCACAAAAAGCACTGATAAAGTCCACCCTTATCCTTGTTGCAATTAATAGTGCTTTTTTAGCGCTGTTAAAATCCATTTTGCATGTTGTGAAGGCCATATGTGTAGTAGTGTTTACCACTCGTCCATCTTGTTTGGTTCTCCCATTAATGATATATCTATTTATTTATATATATATATTCCATAATATTTATTCATATATTAATATATATTTATATTAATATATATGCATATTTATTCATATATTAATATATATTTATAAATATTTATAGTTAGTTATATTTATATCTACTTATATATATATATATATATATTATTCATATATTTATTCGTATATTAATATATATATAAGATTATTTTTATATACATTTATAAAATATGTTTCTGCATATGTGTAAATAAATAAATAAATACATACAAATGTGTATACAAGATACACAAACATACAAATATCTTTATATATATTATATGTGTATCTATAAGTATAATTATACATATTTATATATATTCACATATATTATAAATTAATATTTATATGAATATGTTAAAATATATTGATAATATATATCAGTTTATTAATACAGACACACACTAATATATATAGATACACACACATTATATAAGTATATAAATATTAATATATTTGTGTTTCAAATAAAATAGATATTAGTATTTATTTAGATAAGGCTTATATATTGGGAAATATATTTTATATGTAAATATGTTTAATTATTTATTTGTAAAATTAAATCATTATTTGTGAGTATATAAAAAAACATGTATATATTGATATATATTTGGTTATAAATAATATTAAATTGTGAAAATGAAAAAATTTCAAATCCATAATATCAATATGAATGTAATACCTATAAATAAATTCAATCCCTACTGAAAAGGGAAAAAATACCCTCTTAAATGAAGCTGAAATTCCCTCACATGTTAAAAAATTTGGGTATCCCAAATAAAACATCAGTTTTGTTGGTGCATTTAGCATTGTACCGATGAAATTGTCACAATAATTTTTCTTAATATGAATAAAATCAAGAAAATTTCTGACGTACAAAAAATTCTGTTATGACAATTCAAAAAAAAACGGATCACTTTCTTCAACCAATTTTCATAAGATCATTAAAAATTGTTTACCAAAAGCAGTTTCCACATCTTTTACTTTCTCAAATAGTGATCACCTATTACTGGAGATAGTTTTGTACGTTCTTCTGAACATTCATAGATTGATGTCATCCATGGGTAAATATACCATCAGGTTAGAAATCAACAAGGACCATTATACATAGTCTTGAGTAAATGTTTCAACCTAATTGATTGTGTACCTTGTTTGAAAATGAGACACCCTTTAGTTTCTTTAATGCAATATCCTAACAAATTTCCATAAGTAGGAAACTCATTTATCATCCGTTACAACATGTCTCAAAATGTGAAGTCTTCATTTAGGTAATCATCATACCACATAACACCTGAATTAACCGCACATTAATATGACACATTGTGTGGCCAGTATAACTCAAAGTGTTTCTTTTTATTTAAAATTGACATAAATTTAAGTAAAAACAACAAGTGACTCACTGAGAACTGATAAAACCTATTTTTATTGTTTTTATATTTTACTAAAATGATCCATGAGTCATTTGTGATGTGTAGGATTCAACCACATCTAAATATGACACATAGTGTGATTGGTATGACTCAAAGTGTGACTTTTTATTTAAAATTGACATTAATTTATGTTACAAAAAGTGAAATACTAAAAACCAAGAAAATTCAATCAGATTATTTTTATATGTAAGTAAAAAATATGAATGGGTCATTTGTGACGTGCAATAATCAGTCTTACCTCAATACGATAGACAGTGTGGCTTGTATAACTCAAAGTGTCTTTTTTTATTTAAAATTGACACGAATTTAAGTAAAAACAAAAAGTGACATATTGAAAACCAGGATAACACATTAAAATTGTTTTTATATTTTATTAAAATAATATATTAGTCATTTGTGACATGTAAGGAACATTCACACCTCAATAGAACTAACGGAGTGGCCGGTATCACTCCAAGTGTCCCTTTTTATTAAAATATGACATTAATTTAAGTTCATACAACAACTAACATACTGAAAACTGAGAAAAAGAATTTGGATTGTTTTTATTTTTTAAGAAAATGATCTATTGGTATTTATTTACATATTTGGATTATAGAAACCTCAATAAATTACATAGTGGGGCCTGTATAACTAAAAGGGACTATTTTTATTTAATATTGTCATTAATTTATGTAAAAACAACATGTCGCATACTGAAAACTGACCAAATAAATTCATATTTTTTTGAAAATTTATGTAAAACATTCCACAAGACATTGGTGATGCGTATGAGACAACCACACCTCAATCTGACACACAATGTGACTAGTATGAGTAAAAGTTTCCCTTATTAGTTTTAAATTAAAATTTTAGTTCAAAACGTGTTACTCACTAAAAGACAAGAAAACACTCTCCAACTATCTGGATAATTTAAGAAAATTATTTATAATTCTTTTGTGAAAAGTATGAATCAATCTCACATAAATCCAATGCACAATACGATTGGTATGACTCAAAATGTTTGTTTCATGTTTGAAATGATATTTTACTAAAAAAACAACAGAAATACTGGAAACTAAGAAAATGTATTCATATTGTTTTGATACTTTAAGAAAGAAATCCATCAGTAATTTGTGACATGGAGGAATCAGCTGCTCCTTAATATGATGCACGGTGTGTCGGGTTTTACTCTAAATGTGTCATTATTTAAGATTTACATTAATTATAGTAATGGAAGAAGTTACATATTCAAAACCAAGAAATCTCATTTGGATTGTTTTGATATATTAGGAAAGTGATCCATAACTAATATTTAATGGGTATGAATAAATCCCACCTAAATAAGGCTCACAGTATGACTGGTATAACTCCAAATATGTCTTTTTTATTAAATAATGACATTTTATTTATGTTTTATTTCATATTAATCGTTAATATAAGTCTTTATTTTAGTACTAACATACAAATTTTTTTTATTATATAGGTGTAATTTTTTGTACGGGTTGAGATGATGTGTTTGGAGACTAATACCATGGGGGGAAATTTTTGAGAGGGGCGCATGGGTGTCAAAAAATGAAAAATTAATTTTTTGAGAGGGGACCATGGGGATCAATGGCGTACCTTTTTCTTATTAGGATGTCGATGTGTAGACAACCGACTAGGATTCCCGAGAGAGTACACGATGACGGCCCACCGAGCGACTAGGCTTCGGTGTAGGGCCTTCTAACTATGTTGGCACCGTCGGGTGGTGTACCAGCAGCACCACCACTCATTGGGAAGTAGTTTCCACCAGCCGCACTGGCGGATGGTTCACACCGATTGAGCATATTGCGTGAGTTCTAACACCATTGGCCTCCTAGGTTTTGAGGAGAGACATATTCTCACGTAGCCGAGGGTTGGCTGGAGGTGGTTGCTAGAGTCTTCGCCTAGTAGAGACACTGGTAGAGAAGATGGTGATTTTATCTACTAGAATTTTTTAGGGAGTGACCATGAGGATGGTCCACATAGTGTTGAGGCTTCGGTTAGTAGACCATTTCCTGAGATAGTACCTTCGGTTAGTGTGTCATCTATATCACTTCTGGTTGGTCAGCAGTTACAACCGGTGGTACCTGTAGAGGACACATATAGGCATAGTGCCTTACGCGTGATTCAGCATCAGATACCCATCAGGTTCCGAAGCGAGCTCGACTCATAGAAGGCTGAGGACTGGATTGATGAGGTGGCTGGGATTTCTCTAGAGCTTCTATAGCTTTGGCAGGATGACATGTCGGTAGATGAGTATTCATCGAGGCATACCAATCATTCCTTGTACTTGATGAATAAGATATGATTAGTTCTTCAGAGCTTGGACCTCTGAGCGAAGTGTCTTTAGGGACATTTGAGCTATCACTATTCCTCTAGGCATTCCTACTTATGTTAGGGTGCTAGAGAGAACCTTTGTGGTTGATTATTCTTGGGATGAGAGGATGCTGCCAGTGAACGTTAGTAGTAGGAAATTAGGAAGCTCGCACCAGTCTCAGAGAATTTGGCATGTAAAATGTTTCGGGAAGAGGATATGATAGGGTCAGATAAATCTATAGGGCAATATACATGGAAACAAAGCTAGGAGAGAAGAGTGAGGTGGTGTACACATCGACATGTTACAAACCACCCCCTATGTGGTCCCCACCAGGATCAGGGAGTTGGAGGACCTGGAAAGGGAGTAGTTGCATGCAATCAAGGAGTGCGAGATGATTCGAGGTATGGTCTGTGTCTACTAATTGTTGTCATATAAACATACATCAGCACTAATAATTCCTTCCTTTTGAAGGTTCCGGGCACAATGGAAGATCATGGGTGGATGTGACCACATGGATTTTTTTCATTAGAAATGATCAATCTTGGATCAATACGACGATAAACACCAATCTCCATGGACCGAATAATAGAAATATACAAAGAAAAAGGATGGTCCTGGAACCACGAACGAGGACCATCAAAGGTTTATTATTATTAATTCAATTAATTATCAAGAAGTACCTTTTTTGTTGTTCTTTGATCTTTGATATTCTTAATCACGTTCCAATTTCATTCATCATTGCGTCATAGAATCCAAGTGTAGACTTCCTCTAGTGGTGATCCACACATGCACCACGTATCTCTATACGTCACCAAAGGATTCTCCGGGTGCTAGCATAGAGAAAAAATTTCTTGTGTTGTCTTCCTTAGATCATTTTGATCTGATGTAGGAGGATCTCTATTGGTCATGAGAGAGTTCTTGTAGGAATGAGTTCTCTCAACCTTGAGGGAATTATCGAGAATTGTTGTGCACAATGATTGGGGAAAAGTGTTGGGGTTGTGAATATATTTATAATCGGGTTTGAGGTTATAGATTTATGAAAATAAATAAACGTGTTACACATTTTATTTATTTTATTAAACCTTATTGAAAACCCCCATTTCGAATAATTAATTCTTGACATGAGCCCATGTTGATTGTAATAAATATCATTTAATAAAACTATATTATATCCTCAAATTCCCGAATGGGAAAACTACACGGCTTCTATTAATTAATAGGCGCTGTGTACTTGTTTTTAATAAAACTACATAGCATGTAATCATTAATACACATCGTGTAATTTTTTTAATTTCCTTTCGTAAATGAAAAATAAACTGCGTGTAATAATTAATACACGGCGTGTACTTTTTTTCAAAATAAAAACTACACTGCGTGTAATCATTAATACAGGACATGTACTTATTTTCATTTTATTCTTCCTCTAACCTTAAAATTATTTAGGCTTCCTTGAATAATTATTAATCCACGTACAGAAATAATCTTTATTCTACTTTAGATACATGAATACTCTTAGTTTGTGACCATCTAGTCCTGTTTCTCATTGGCATTAAGCGGGCTTGCCTAAAGTCAAAGATTACTGTCTAGAAATTTTTCAAGGCACCCAAGAGAATGAAGTTGAAGACACATTGATGTGTCACCTCATATGAATGCTTACCATGTAATTTAATCCCTTTATATCAGTATCTCATCAAGCAGTTATCATGCTAGTGTCATAAACCTATATGCATGATCTTTCGTTCTTTGACTAACTGTAATAAACCCATCGTTACACCATGGCCATGGAATTTCATGTTACGGTTCTATTTAAATATTAGGGTAGAGGTATCAACTTCCATAAATAGAAGGGACGAGTCCTTCCTCGAATTATGCATTAACAACATGTCATTCATGATGCACACAATATACCCTACATTCCGCCAACTGTTTTCATGACAGTTTTCTTCAGCAAATCTAAGTGTGTGGGTCATGGAATGAGTTAATGATAATATTACAGTCTAAGAAAAATTACAAACACTCATAGATAGCAATGTCTGATCACACCCAGTCATGTAGAATTACTACTGGCGGGACTGCTCTCATAATCTCCTATCTTGGAGATTACCAAGTGCAAACCCCATGAGAGAGAGTCTCAGCTTCATATGAGTACTCGCACATGATTGACTGTATATTATGTGTTCTATCATAGTATGTAATTCAACCATAGAACTTTATTTAAGAATAGTGTTATATCAGGTCGAGGTTCTCATCATAGCGGGGATCTTCCATGACCTTATTAATGCAACAAATATTCTAGGACATTATTATATTATAGTCATGCATAATAATAAACAGTATATAATAAGTGTATATTCATGTAATCAATGTTCAAATAGTTGGTTCTCATGAAACCAACTCTAACAAACTCCCACATTGACTAGATCCAATTGCCTATGACTTTTTGTCCACTAGACCAACATGATGATCATGTTTCTACTGAGTCAAGTCTTTAGTCAAGGAGTCTGCAACGTTGTCTTTTGTGGAAATACTGCTCACTACAACTTCACCTCTTTGAGAAAAATCCCTCAAGAGATGATTCTTCCGAAGTATGTTTTTTCCACTGATGTGACCATGTCTCTTTTTCATGTGCCACCGTTGGAGTGTTATCACAATAAAGTGTGATAGTATCTTTACTGCTAAGAACTAAAACCAACTCTTGGATGAAGAATCGCATCCATATTTCTTCTTTATCTACCTCATAAGTTGTGATATACTCAGACTCCACTATAGAATCTGCCACCACACTTTTCGTTGAGCTATTCCGACTCACTGCACCTCCATTCAAACTGAAGATGTATCTAGTATGCAACTTCATGTCATCTTGATCAGTTTGTAAACTAGGATCTACATGTCCTCTAATGACTACTTCCTCATATCCTCCATAAACTAGGAACATGTCCTTAGTATGCCTCAGATACTTAAGGATAGTCCTGACTGGCATCCAATGGCAGTCTCCTAGATCAGCATGATATTTTCCTGCTACACTTAATGCATAAGCACTATCTAGCCTCATACATAGAATAGAATACATGACTAACCCAATCGCAGATTCTTAAGGGATACATTCCAAATTTTTTCATTCCACATGTGTCTGAGGACACATTTTCTTGGAATGATTAATGCCATGTGACACTAGAAACAATCCCCTCTTGTACTATTCCATACTTAATCACTTCAGTAACTTGTCAATGTATGTACTTTGACACAGGCCCATAATTCTCTTGGATCTATCACGATGGATCTTGATCCCTGTAATATATGTTTCTTCTACCAAGTCTTTTATCGAGTAGCATTTATCCAACCATTCCATAACTGACTGTAATACAAGTACTTAATTTCCAATTAGTAATATGTCATCAACATATACTATTAGGAAAATGAATGCACTTCCACTAATCCATTTGTAGACACAAGGCTCACATTGATTCTTAACAATGAAAAATTTTGTTACGGCTTCATAAAAATTAATGATCGATGACCTTGATGATTTCTTTAATCCATAAATGTATTTATGCAAGTTGCATACCATGTTGGCATCCTTTATAGTCACAAACCCTTCAGGTTGTGTCATGTAGACATATTCCTGGAGGTTCCCATTAAGGAATGTTGTTTTGACATCCATTTTCCAAATTTCATGGTCATGGTAATCAGAAATGGACAATAAGATTCTGATAGATATCAGCATAGCAACCCAAGAAAAGGTTTCATCATAGTCAATTCCTTGATGCTGTCTAAATCCTTTTCCAACCAGTCATGCCTTTTAGGTGCTGACTTATTCCTCCATGTCCAGTTTCTTCATGAATACCCATTTATTACCAATAGGTTTTACATCAACTGTAGGATCTACCAAAATCTAGAATTGGTTTTAGTACATGGAATCCATTTCAGAATTGATGGCTTCTTTCCCCATGGCAACATATGAGCCTTCAACTGCTTCCTTGTAGGTAAGAGGACCATCATTGTCAACAAGTAATGTGTCACGATCCTCGGTGAAAAGAAAACCATATCATTCTGGTTCTCTCACCTCTCATGTGCTCCTATGTAGTTCCTGTGTCTCTAGAACAGATTTTTCTTCCACGGGGCATTTTGGAATCTGTTCTGGTACCAACTCTTGTGTATATTGAGCCTTGACTTAATTGAATTATATCTTTCTCCAAATATCTCTTTTGGAGATGTGCTCCCTCTAAAGGAATATGGCGTGTCTTGCCACTATAACCTTTTTATCTAAGTGGTTGTATATGGAATATCCCCTTATTTCCTTGGGATATCCTATTAAGAAACACTTTGTGCCTCAGGGTTCAATTTTGTTACCTGAAGTGGCCTTAACAAATGCTTCGCTACCCCACACATGTAATTTCGATAACATGGATTTGTTTCCAATCCATAACATGTATGGATTACCAATTATTGATTTAGTTGGTACTTGGTTTAGTATGTGTGCTGTTGTTTGTAATTTATATCCCCAAAAAGATAATGTATGACTTGCATGACTCATCATTGTTCTCACCATGTCCAACTGGGTGCATTTCTTCCTTTCAATAACACCATTCCACTGAGGATTCTAAAGAGGAGTGAGTTGAGATAGAATCCCAAACTCCTGTAAGAAATCAATGAAATCCTGATGAAGATATTCTCCTCCTATGTCTGAGCAGAGCATCTTAATATTCTTACCATGCTGGTTCTCAACTTCATCCTTATATTATTTGAACCGATCAAAAGAATATGACTTATACCTCATTAAGTAAATATATCCATATCTACTAAAATCATCTGTAAAAGTTATGAAGTACAAGAACCCACCCATTGCTTCAACTGGAAATGGTCAACACACATCTGTGTGTACTATTTCTTGAATCTCATTAGACCTTTCACCTTTCCCACTAAATAGGGCTTTGGTCATTTTCCTTGTAGACATGCATGATATACACCACGTTTTTTTAGTTCGAAAGAATCTAAATACCCATCTTGATATAATTATGACAAACATTTATCTTTGACGTGACCAAGCCAGTGATGTCAAGGTTGGGTGTGGTATGAGTCATGTGAATTACCTTTGTCATCGATTTCCATTACTTTGTTTGTGTAGTCTAACACATAAAGGCCGTTATATAAATGTTCCCTACCAAAACAAATGATATCTTTATAAAAGTAGCAACATTAATTTCCAAACATGAAGATGAATCTGTCAGTATCTAATATGGAAACTGAAATAATATTTTTGGTTACATAGGGTACATAATTACATCTTTTCAATACCAAGACCATCTCATTAGGCAATGTGAGGTGGTAGCCTCTGACAGCTATAACAATGAGTCTGGCTCCATTGGATGCTTGTGAATCCATCTCACCTTGGAGAATCTTTCTAAATCTACTTGTTTCCTATATTTGGATACAGATGTTAGAACCACAAGTAGTATCTAATACACAATTAGTAGAAACATATTTATTGTATTCGATAACAAATGCACCTGAAGCTTCCCCTTGCTTCATTGGATGGGTGAATTTTTTCTTCCAGTGGCCCTTCTTTCATCATGAGAAAAAAATAGCCTCCAGTTCTCTTGCCTACCCTTTGATCTTCCTTTTCTTGGATGGCCTTGAAGAATCTTTGGGCTTAAATCTCTTCAACATCCCATTCCTTTTATTCATCATAAGGACAAAAGTCTTTTCATGGTTCATATCATTTACCACTTGGCAAATGAGGATAAGGAGATCAGATAGAGACTTCTCAGTGTTGTTCATGTTGAAATTTACAACAATGTTAGAGAAGCTATAGGGGAGTGATGCAAGAATGAGATTGGTATCATGTTCTTTAGAGAGTTTAACCCCTAGAACCTTCAAGAGCTCAATGTAGCCAATGAGCTTGACTAATTGAGCCCCAGCTGGGGCACCCTCTCCAAGGTTTCTCTAGAATATAGCCTTGGAGATCTCAAACCTTTAATTTATTGCTCTCTCCTGGTATAGACCACGGAGGTGCTTGAGCATGATATATGCATCCATGTATTCATGAGACATCATGAGCTCACTAGACATTGATGATAACATGAAACATTGAACTTCAAGTACATCATTCAAATGTTGATCATAGACCAATAAATCTTCATCACTCGCCCCTTGGGTGGGTGGATCAGGAAGTGAGGACTCCAGCACGTAAAACATTCATTCATGATGTAGGATAACCTGAAGGAACCTAAAACATTCTTGAAAGTTACTACCGATGAAGATATTGTCTTTTTCCAGAATTGATCACAGATAAAATGTGGTTGACGATTTTTTCATATTGACTCTAAAAATTAAAAGATCATATTTATCAGATCCTTTTCATTACATTTTGTGAAATATAATACATGAATTTATTAATTCTCCCACTATTTTATCATGTCCCAATGTCCCTCACTATTGAACTTGGAATGTACAGTTTCCTTGACATTCTAGTGTAAAGGATCCATATTACCTTTCACATAACCCCAACAAGGGTTGGTCATGCTATTTGAAGGTATTTAGGTAGGCTGGTCTTTGCCAACTATGAGCTGACAGTTCCTTGATCTGTTGAGTGGACTCACCAATCCTGAAATCCTGATGTAGATTTCTCAACAATTGCCTCCATTTTAAAACAAGTCTAGTAAGGTCTACTCATCTTGATATAAAATGTTTAAGTCAACTCGAAACATTCATAAGATGTTCCTTTATAAATGTAAGGGTCCCAATAAGGATTGGTCAATCACATAGTTTTTTTGAGTCCTTCCCATAATCAAGTAACGGAAGGCTTGGTCTGACATAATATGGTATTTGAGGGATTTTATTCTTTTTTCATAGTTTTTCACAATCACATTCTTGTTAATGTTATGTGACTATTTCTTAAGTTTTTAAACATGTTTCAATAATGTTTACGCATAGTCTGGATTTTATTTTATTCCATATTTGCATGATTGTTTATATCATTAATTATGTGATTGCGACAACACATACATAATAAATAAACCATGCAATCAAACAGAAATAAAATAAGATGGAATGATCATGAGCTTCTATTGGTTAGATTATCTAGTGGTTTTGATAAGATAACCCTGACCTAGGAAAAAACATCTTGAACCTGATGGTTCATATTTTGCAGGTCCCACCTGTCAACCTTTGTATCTTCTTTGGTTGGTTTCACCTCAGCTTCGGGTTTTGACCTGTCTCCTCTGACTTGGGATATCCTCAATTACATGTGGTTTACATTAAATAAACCTTGGGCATGCAGGCCCCACATAGTATTGGATGATGTCTCATAGGCCAACGAATTTAAATTAAATAAATTTAAATGAAACCATACACACACAAATGTTCTTTGGTGTAACTCATGATATTCCAAATCATGCAACAACATTAAAGAATATTTAGAATTCAAATTCTTTTAATCTCTCTTTCATTTAAGATATGTCACGCTTGAATTCAATTAATTATGATCTTATAATCAATCAATTCATTATCATAAATTACTTTTTTAATTTCCTTGATATTCTTCTCATCCATATTCCATGTAAGGGTCCTTGTACTTTGGAGGAAACCTGGTAAAATTCCATTTCTGGAAAGTACACGGTGTGTAGGATATATTACACAGCCTGTATTTTTCATCCTTTATCAAAAGTACACGCTAGGGGATTTGTCATGTTTTCTGTACTTTTGAAATTTTACAGTACACGGCATGTACATTAATCTAACACGGCTTGTACTTCCTTGTTATGTTGTTACCGTCATGGAAATCCCATGTACGTGGTACATGGCTTCCCCTTGCACATGGTTTCACATGGGCCGGATCAGACTACACTGTGTGTTGATTCAACAATCACGCCGTGTATATCCGGTTTCCACGTGTCGTTCAATTCTGGTCAACATAGTGTGATAAATACATAGGCATGCTCAATTCACATGGTGTGGTTTGGCAGACCAGTACCAGTTTGTTGGACCTAAGTACATGACGTATAGTTTTCACTACACACCATGTATTCTTGTGTTGTACAGACAGAAGGAGCGTCTCCTTCGGATGCGATCCTCATTTTTGTTTCAATAAAAATTAAAATTAAAAAGTCGATTCTATGATTTCAATCAAGAATCGAAGGAGGAAGAACAGATCCCATTCATTCAGTCTTATAGAATGATTTATATTTAATTGAATCAAATATATATGCTTAAATTATCTATGAAAATTAAATAACCACAATCAATGTTATAACCTCACTCTGATAACATTTTATGGTTCGGGGCATAGTAGAAGCTCATGGGGGGATATGCCCCCTTGGATTTTTGTCATTATAAATGTTCAATTCAGGATCAATACAATGGTAAACTCTAGTCTCCATGGATCGAATCACATAAATAGACAAGGAAGAAGGATAGTCCCAGAACCACATATAAGGACCATCACATGTTGATTATAATTAATTTAATTTAATTATAAGAAGTACATTTTTAGGTGTTCTTTCTTTGTTGATATTATTGATCATGTTGCAATGTGATTCATTGTTGTGTCTTAGAAGCCAAGTGTAGACTTCCTCTAGTGGTGATGCACATGTGCAACACGTATCTCTGGAGGTCGCTAAAGGATTCTCTGAGTGCTATCGTGGAGAAACCTTTGCTTGCATTGACTGCCTTAGATTGTTTTAATCCAATAGAGTAGGGCCTCTCTCGGTCTTGAGAGAATTATTAGAGGAAAGAGTTATCTCTGCCTTGAGGGAATTCTCCAGAATTGTTGTACACAATGAATGGGGAAAAGTGGTGGGGTTGTGAGGATATTAATAATTGGGTTTGAGGTTATAGAGTTATTAAAATAAATAAATGTGTTACGCATTTTATTTATTTAATTAACTATTATTGAAACCCCCCATGTAGAATAATTAACTCCTTGACATGCACCCACACTTACTATAATAAATATCATTTAATAAAAAAATATTATATATTAAAAATCCCTACTGGGAAAACTACATGGCATGTAATAATTAATACAAGCCATGTACTCGTTTTTCATAAAACTACATGGCATGTAATCATTAATACACGATGTGTACTAGTTTCTTCATTTACATTCCAAAATGAAAACTACACGGCATGTAATCATTAATACACGGTGTGTACTTGTTTTGAAAATCAAAACTAAAAGGCATGTAATCATTAAAACACGACGTGTACTTGTTTTGATTTTATTCTTCCTACAACATTAAAACAATTTAGGCTGCCTTGAATAATTATTAAACCATGTATGTGAATAATATTTGTTATACATGAGATACTTGAATACACTTAGTGTGTGACCCTATAGGCATCTTTCTCATTGGCATTAATCGGGCTTGCCTAAAGTCCAAGGTCACTATCAGGCAACAGGTCAAGGAACCCAAGAGAAGGAAGTTGACACTGCATTGACGTGTCACATCTTACGAACGCATAACTTGTAATTTAATCCCATTGTCTCAATATATCATCAAGCAGTTTTCATGGTAGTGTCATAAACCAATATGCTAGATCTTTCATTCTATGAATACCTAAAATAAACCCATCATTACAGCATGGCCATGGAATTTCATGTGACAGTTCTATTTCAATCAAAGGGAAGAGATATCAAATACCATAAATGGATGGGACGAATCCTTCCTCGGCTTATCCATTTACAACATGTAATTCATGACGCACCCAATGTACCATGCTTCCTTCCAACTATCTTCATGACGGTTTTTTTCAACAAATCTAAGGGCGTTAGTCATGACATGAGTTAATGATAATCTTTCAATCTAAGGACCATTACACACTCTCACAGATAGAAATGTACGATGACTGCAAGACATGCAGAATTACTACTCGCGGGTCTGTTCTCATAATCTACCATCTAGGTGATTACCAATTGCAAACTCCATGAGAGAGAGCCTCATATTCTAAGGAGTAATCGCACATGATGAATTGTATACTATGTGTCCTATCATAGTATGTCATCAAGGCATAGAACTTTATTTATGAATATTGTTATAAAATCTCAAAGTTCTCATCATATCAGGGATCTTCAATGACCTGATTAATACAAAAAATATTCCAGGACATTATTATATTATTGTCATGCAGAACACTGAACAATATTTAATAAGTGCATATTCATGTAATCAAAGTACAAACTGTTGGTTCTCAGGACACCAACTCTAACACCTTCCACCAATCTTGTAGAAGTCCTGAGATTCCTGTTAAACCATTGACTTGAACCTCACATATATAAATTCCTTTAGTAGGAGAGTCGATCATCACACATACATAGATGGTGTGATCTATCACATGAGGCGACAGTTTCGGTTGGAACCTCTTGGTGGTAGAGTCGACGCCTTACGACGTTAGTTTGGGTATGGACTAGACATCCACAGTTCGTACACAGATTGATTGTATTTGGAAAAAAGGTTTTGTTTTATCTACAATGTTGGAAGGGGGGTTTCCTTGGTAAGTGAAAAAGGAAACCCAAGAAGCACAAGATAAACTCTTTCATAGATGGGTGGGGAAAATCACTCATGATTCAGCCAGCCTTACTCTCTTGGCTATAGATGTTTTGAGTTTTAAGTTCCCAACGGGAGTGGATATTGTTCCTCCAGGACTATGACTTTATGATAGTCTGTAATCCGGGGAAGGGGAACATGGTAGCAGATGCACTCAATATGAGATATGTCCTATAGCTATATAGTGAGGCATCAGTGTAACTAGTCGCACTGCAGATATCCATCATGGATAGAGATGAATCTTCTTACCTTCAGTCTATGAATTTCACTCCCCCACTCCTTCAGCAAGTCGGGGAGGTGCAACTTGGGGGAATTTACTGCGAGGCTCGACGTGAATAGATATCCTCAGGGCAGTCACCTGATGGGTTTTTTGAATGCAGGGAGCACGTCATCCTCTTCAGAGGACGTACAATGGTAACTGTGGTGCTTCGGGAGGAGGTGTTGAGGGAGTTATATACGTCCCCTCTAGTGGTACTTCATGGTGTGGTGAACATATACCAGGACCTCCGACATTAGTACTTGTGGCTTGAGATGAAGAAATCAGTGGTAGAGTTTGTATAACAAAGTCTCACTTATCATCAAGTGAATACTACATAGATTTGGAATAATTCTTATGCAGACAAGATACAAAAACCCTTGGAGTTCTAGTATGGTACCCAAGTATTCCTACAAGTATCTCATCAACCAGGACTATGATGATTTGGCCGAGGCGGCATGTTATCACCAAGGTTTATCGGTCCTTTTCTGAAACTTTGGAGGATAGGCAAGGTATCATACCACTTGGATCTTCCACCATAATTGGAGAGGGTGCATGACTTCTTCCATGTATCCTAGCTGAGGAGATACATGCATGACCCATCTCACATCATCGACCACATTGAGCTGGACTTCGAAGATGGGGCGACGTTTATGGAGGTTTCAGTGGTGATTGAGGATCGACAGGAGTGGGTCCATCATGGGCGGTCGATACCTCTGGTTCACGTACGCTGGTAGCACGGGAACCTCTAGGAGAGTACATGGGAGCAGAAGGCTCAGATTCGTGCTCAGTAACCTCTTTTGGTTTTTTTCCTTTGTTTTGGTTTTTGGGGATGTAAATCCCTAAGGTGGGGAGAATTTAATGTCCCGAAAATTCTGTATAATTTTTTTTAAAAAAAACTATATAGAATTATTTCGAGACAGTAAAATTTGACGGCGTGTGATTCCAAGGCCCGAAGTTCCCTGAACGATCTGTCGAAGTTTAGTTTAGTTTTAATTAGCGTGCATAAGAATTTTTACTTAAAAAGTGGAATAAATCTTAAACCTTAACTCAAATCAAGAATCAGAGGGTACTGTTGCATTCAGGATGGCGGGTATAACCTAGGAGCGACTTAATTTTAGTCGGCGCACGCCTCCTGTGAGAAAATAAAAAATGGCATAACTTTACATAAAATAATTAAATAAATTATTTTCTTTTTCAAATTCTTATAACTCAAAAATGGTATCTTAGATTGAAAATATGAGACCACCTCTATAATCCAGAGGGCATTATTCATTTAATAAGATACTAACTTTGGCTGGTGTAGGCCACTAGTGAAAGTAAGTTTTTGGCCATAAATAAAATATTAAGTAACAATTATTTTCTTTTAAAATACACGACTTTTAAATGGTAACGTAGATTAGATATCTGAGAGTATTGTTGGGTTATTTGAGGCGTGTTTCAGTTAGGTAGAGCCTAAACTCAACCGGTGCAGGTCAAGGGTGACTGTTATAATTTTTCCGCACTTTTTTTTGGGTACGTTCAGTAAACACGTTAGCGGTGTTATATAACTTTTGAACTAGTGCTTGTAATTGAAATATGAGGGAACTGTTGAACTCATAACACTGATATTCACTTAAGAATGCCTTCACCTTGACCGAAATTTTCGAGGGTGAAAGTTAGTGTTCATGAATTTCGTGGGAGAGATAAAAAAATAAAAATGAAATAAATAACAAATTATATTTTATTTTTAAAACCTCCCATTTTATGTTTATTGTTGGGGACCAACCAAACTAAAAACCCCCAATTTATATTTAAAGGTGGGGAGCACCCTACCCTTGAACTCCTCCTTTAATATGAGATAACTCTGGGTTTTCCTTCCATTGATGTGCCAACTCAATTAGTTTATTTAATAATCATATTAGGCATTTCACTATTTGGTTGGAGAATTATTGGAAAAGGGAGAGCAATAGGAAACATGGAGGGAGATTCTTCAACGAAGAACATCGACGACAATGAAGAGCATCCTCTAGAATCAGAGAACGAGTAAGATGATTGAGCCTGGATCGGAAAACTTTTGCAGGAGCAACAAACGCCGACGTCACCATCCCATAGACTTCATCTTCTTCCTCACACCACCTCCAATAGACAATCGAGGTAGGGTTTTTTATAAATGATTGAATTTTCGTTATTGATTCTTCATATCCTAAATTCATGATGACGATGGCCAAATGAACAAGGCCATCATCCCACACATAAACCATGCTCCTATTTTTTTTATTCTTCGCATGTTATTCATGCGCTCTTCAACACCTAGTATTTATTGGCGCTGGAAACACAACTTTTTTCTGAGCGGGATATGTACGTGAAGCCCTCAACCCAAGGATCACAAATATGCGATCGTTTACTTTTTCGGGCTTGGAGCGAAGCCTCAATGTCTCACGGAAGGAGGCGGCCAAATGCTTATTGGCACTGGAAATGCAATATTCTGGTTAGCACGACATATGGACGCTGGGCCCTTGACCCGAGGATCGTGAATATGTGATCATTTAATTTATATGGGTTATAACAAAGATGAGACACCCCATGGAAAGAGTGAAATGGCAATGTAGGGTGGTCCGGCACGGCTGGTGCAGGCGGTGCGCGTGCAGCAAGCAGGGCCAAGTGGCTTCGACCGACGATGAGGATGATTAGGCGGTGACATGAATAGGCGGTGCGGCGGAGGCAGGCCGTGTGCGAGGCAGAGGCGCAGCCAATTCTTGGTTCGTGTACATGGTAAAAAAATCATTGATGAATAAAATAAGATGGGAGATTCAAATGAATAGATATGATATAAAATTAAATGAAAAATTAATATAAAAAGAGATAGAGGCGATATTTGGACCCGTGCACACCAAAATGGGATACACATCTTGTGTGTGAATCTCAAATGAAACTGGAGAGAGAAACATTAAATGAAATAAAATAATAATAATAATATAATATTATTATTATTTATGGTTTTTAGAACCCTAATTCATCTGTTACTTATCTGTGCGACCTCAATTTCACTAACCATCAGCAGCAATGCAACCCTGACTTCGAGACAAAAATTATGAGTCCAATATAGGATTTATTTTTCAGGTTTTTGGATCGGGTAACCGAAACAATCAAATAATAATAATAATATATTATTATTAAATCTTTGAACATCCATAACGCATGTGTTAGATGTCGGATTGACTTACTGTATATGGTGACGTGATCCAATCATTAAGACGGTCGATTGAAGTCTAATGTTGAATATTAAATTCTGGTTTGTGGCTCGGGTTCAAGAAACACCCAATATTATTATTATTTTTATTGCGGGATATTGTATTTGACATATCTCCCCCATACGGTGTCGAAATAACGACCCATCTGTGGCACCCGAATCCATGGATCGAGACAGTCCTTTCGGGATACCTCAAATGAGTTTAGATAAAGTTGGGGTACGTCCAGGTTGGATCGAGCAAGAATCCAACTGGGCACTTGGGGCTAAAAATGCTATAACTTACCAACCAGATGTCTGATTGATGCATTGTCTATTTCATTGAGACCCCATTTACATGGTAGTCCTTTGGGATACATCTTCGTGGGACTTCGTGAAGTTGGATAAAAAACCAGTGGCTTGAGGATTAAACTTTCTAGAGACAAATTATCTTGGTGTGGGAACCCTATAGATTGTGGTGACGATGTACAAGGATCATGTGTGGGTCTGATGACGTACTATGATGATGTACTAGGATCTTGTCTGGGTCTGACAGCATACTGACGATGTATTATGATCCTATGATGGTATGATAAGGTACTGATGATGTACTAGGATCTTGTGTGGGTCTGACGACGTACTGACGATGTACTATGATCTTGTGTGGGTCGGACGATGTACTGACGATGTACTAGGATCCTGTGTGGGTCTGACGAAGTACTGACTATGTACTAGGATCATGTGTGGGTCTGATGAGGTACTACAGATGTACTAGGATCTTGTGTGGGTCTGACGATGTAATGATGATGTACTAGGATCTTGTGTGGGTCTGACGATGTACTAGGATCATGTGTGGGTCTAGCGAGGTACTTGGATCCTGTGTGGGTCTGACGATGTACTAGGATTTTGTGTGGGTTTGAAGTGGTACTAGGATCCTATGTGTTTCTGACGATGTACTACAATCCTTTATGGGTATGATGATGATTTAGGATCCTTCATGGTTCTACCTATTAACAGAGAAAGATTATTTAGTAGTTACATATAATCATCTCAACTACTATACCTATGATATACATGGTGTGAGCTGAGTCTATACCTTGTGGTATTTTTCCTTCGTGGTGATACCGTGGTGGTATTCGTCTATGTGGTGTACCTGTGTTGTACTTACAATTGTGGTATTTCTTCCATTGTGGAACAGCTGAGCTTTAGGCTATTGATTTGGACTCTATCTTTCCTCATGATTGAGATGGGTATACATGATAATTTAGGTATATGTATGGGGATATACATAGGTAGGGTTTTCAGTTTATTTTATGAATTTTGGTTTTTCTTTTTTAGATTTTGTGAGACCTTGAGGGTCTCGGGGTCCCTACTAAGTATAGTTATACTAACCCCTGCATGGGCTATGCCTTCACCTTGTTGTGTTGGTTGCAGACGACGGACAACGCTGACTGAGGATGAGGGTATCGGGATTGGAGGTAGCACTGAGGTGGACCCTAGACGAGGCTTACCACAGAGAAGACCATTTGAGAGCTGTAGATACCCTTTTGGTAGGATCCTTGGCGGGTGTTCACATGAGTTGTCCAGTTTAATTATACCTTCAATTTTCTTGTACATTCCTATTGGGCTAGAATTTTGGCCCCTTTTACTAACTTACTCACTATATTTACTATTGAGTTTACCATGTGTTCATATCTAGCTATGTTCTTGGATGTGTGTGTACAGGTCATATGGGAAATTCCTTCCCTATTTTAGGGAGATACATCTTCGGTATAGTTGCCAGCCCCAAGCCTATGGAAGGAGGGCTTGGGGTAGTCATGGAATGGGCCCCGAGGGATGGGTCATGACATTTGTAGAGTATGAGAAAATTCTAAGAGGTCAGTATGAGACTACTCATAGATTAATTAGAGAGCAGGAAGTGTAGCGACAACATCAGGAGCAGTAACGACAGTAATAGCATCAACAACATGGTCAGTTGATGTAGTATATGTGGTGACATACAAATGGTTTAGGGATGGATTTCACACTATCTAATTTAGTCAATTACCCACCCTCTTAGTGGCACTATTATTACATTCTTTTTTGGGAACTTTTTATATATTATAAATGATTATATTTTTTAGTAAATTTTATTTATGGTTTTGTATTTTTAGTGAACTTTATTGTTATAATAGGTTAAGAAAATCCCTTTATTATAAAATTTAGAAGCCCTTTTATGATGGATTAAGATCGAACCCATTACATGACTGAATCCCCAATCACAACATGCCCTAAAAAAGACAAGAAAATTGTAAATTTCAGTAAATCCAATCATCTCGAAGTCAAATCCATATAGACTGAAAGACTAAGGTAGAGAAACATAGAATTATAATTGGATTGAAATCCCCCAAGGTATCCATATAGTCATTCAACCACCGAACGAGACACCCAAACCATAGCATCCATTGGGAACTACTTTGAAGATAATCAGGGTGGATGGATCTGTTGATAATGGGAACAACCTATCTGAAAAATCACCATCCCCTACTAGAGCGGGATGTTCTTCTCAGGTCATCGACCCATTCTTTGAGTATGTTTTGACCCTCCTTTCAATCCCTCACCATCATACTAGGGTTTGAGTCTTGCCTTCAGGTACGATGATAATCAAAGGCCTTCCTATCAACTAGACCCGATGTTTTCCTACCAACCCTTGCCTTTTATAAGGAGTCCACATCTCACCGTTGACCCCAACAATTAGTTTAATTTTATTTTTTTATAAATAGTTATTTAAAATGAATATATATTTATATTGTTTTGGTATTTTAGAACAATTTTCCCTATGTAATTTATGATGTGTATGAATCATCATCAACTCAATCCGATGAATGCGGTGACCGGAACGACTCCACTTCTATAGATATGGCTTTTAACATCCCAAAAAACAATTTATTACAACATTAAAAAGTGTTATAATCATCGGTGCTATTAAAAGGAGGTTCCATTTATCATCTCTAAAAAAGAGATAATTAAGGCCCCTTTTATCAGAACTGATAAAATGGGACATTTATCAGTTCTAAAAAAACGGTTAAAAATGATCTTTAACGATGATTTATTTGTAACGCCCCGACCCCAGCTACCCAGAGTCGGTGCATTACTTCGTAACATTGTCATGATCACAAAAGATCAAGTCTCGAAAGACCGATTAGTTTAGTAGCCTTGGAAACACTAGATACATTCGTAAACGTTACATTACATCATAAAGAAAACAAATAAAATAACAAAGTCTCCATAGTCTACACTCATATCCTCTTCTGACAGTCCCTGCAGGTCATTCATAAAATACTTCTTCACATCCTGGAAAATATTATATCATTGAAAGGGGTGAGCTCAGATGCTCAGTAAGGATAACAGTAATGCGAAAGCTTTCATAAATAAACATAAAAATTTAAGGTAATGTATAACTAAAACAAAAGCCTTTTAAACTTCAACATCAACATAATATGGCAAAAGAAAAATGAGATAATTCCATTCACCTCCTCACATGGATATTCTATTGGTCGAATAATCACATGCAATATCAATAACCACTTTCATAATGAGGGAATGTATAATGACAAACATTCTGAAAAATTTTGTCAAGGCCTCGGCCAAGACGTCTAAAATAATTAAGGCCTCAGCCAAAACCATAAATCAAATTGGGAAATGGCCTCGGGAAATTCCACGTCTAGTTGTCTCATGAGACCTACCGATGCATCGAGGAGCTATAGCGGGCTCCACCCGTCACTTATTAAGTCCAACACATTCCTCATATGAATAGGTTTAAACATATCATAAACCATAACATAATCGTATCACATAAAACATGCATAAAGGAAACATAACATTTCCACATTTCAATCACAAGATATCAATACAACACATTGATATAATAAAAAATCTTTCAAAACCATTTTCAATACCAAAATAAAATAAATGTAAAACATGGTATTTATTTTTCTTTTAAAAAGACGGTATGGCTTGTAGAGGAAGCCGAAACTCAAATAATGGTCACGGCGGCGGAGAAGTCGTTGTCGCCGCATAAGTACGGAATGAAAAACATTCCCTTTTGTCATTTAGCAAAACGCTTCGTATAAAAAATATTCCTTTTGAATAAACGTAAAAGTCAAAGGGGTTTATACACCGTATAAAAGAAAGTTGGGTATAAAACCAAATATGCCTCAATGAAAGGTATTGAGACAAAGTCCTTAAAAGATCATTTTCTTTAAATAAAGTACATTTATAATGTGTATTCACTATAAGTACACATAAATAATGTAAAAATACAAGATAGGACATAATAATATCATGACATAATTTGAAAGTAGGAGATTAACCCAAAGAATAGAAATTGGGTTATGAAGTTCCTTTACCTCGTGTCCGACATGACTCAACCGTTCTTTAACCTCCTGAATAATAAACTAGAGTTAATATCTACCTTATTAAGAACCATTTTAAATTTCATTATCCTTTTTATATCACTTATTACAATGTTATGAACATTATGTAATTATTTAAGTTAATAACGGTCGTTTTGTCGATCTTTGGTACTTGAGTCAACAATAAAATTCTTATAATTACAAGTTGTTTATGTGGTGAAATATCAATTATATCCAGAATTATATTCATGATGTAGATATCATATATATCATATATATATATATAGTATATACATTCATTCATAATGTCACGTAACATTTAGAGGTAAGAAATGAAATGCACCGTTCATGGAGACGGTAAGCCGTACGTACGCATGAACGCTACTTTCATTTATATTTCGTATTTAATGGAATGAAATAATAATTATATAAAGGTATAATATAATTACAGTATAATATAGTGTATAATACCATTTAATCCATACTTTATACATCCCACATATGGCATTAACGATTCAAATCACTTTGAGGGGGCGGTAGTCCGCACTTCCTAAAATGAAATTATCGCATTTTACCCATAATGGAAATCATAAAGTATGCCATAAATGAGAAATACAGATGCATAAGTAAAACATAAACATATTTTATATCATATATAAATATAGTGACATCTTAATGGCCACCGTTGAAGGTGTTATATGAGTGTTGAACAATCATCGTTTCGTGAGGCAGAAATTCGCCATCCACAGAAACCATATGTTCTTTAACCATTAGATGTAGGTGTGTGTAATTGTAGCTCGAATACTTATTATAAAAACATCCTAGTATATTGAGGATACTTGTGTTGTTAGAAAAGAAATGAATAAAAAGAGTTTAGGGGGTTGGAGAAGAAAAATAAAATAGAACAACATTAGAGAATACATTACCTCAAAATCGTGTAACTCTTTTTTATTTGAGCCAAAGGCTTCCTTGAGAAGCGTTTTGCCCAAAGTGAGGATTCTAGGAGTAAGAGGGGGATGTTGGGAGAGTATTTGGGCATAGGTTGGCCGAGCCAAATGGCTTGACGGTGTGAATGAGGTGGTAGAGGTGGGGGCCTTTTATAAGTGGAGAGGAGGGGCTCTTTTGGAAAGATTGAAATGTTACATTATTATACAATGCCTTTCGGATTCTAAAGGTCCCACACTTATATAATTCGTGGATAATGTGATAAGGGTTCGAAATCTCCTCATCAAATAGGCGTTGGGAAAGTGTATGCCTTTGATTTTGCATTATCTTCTCATTTTATTTAAATCGTTAAATAATGAGGTCATCGCTGCATCATAATTATGTCATAAATAATTTAATTTATATAATGTCTAAAAATTATAAAAAAACTACTATGATGTAGGAAATATTTTTAGCTTTCTAATGAATATTTATAGTCAAAATTTGGACTTGTGTAACCCCACTTAAAAACTGTTTTAGTAAAACAACTCATGTTTGTGTCAATTTAATTTTAACATTAAATAAATATATATTAATGTCATTTTCAAACTAAAGTGGCTCCATGGGGTCCCAAAGTTGACCCATGGGTTGTATTGGTCGTCCATGACTCATCCAATAGGATTAGGACAAGTGTGAAGCTCATCTAATATTATTAAAACATTATTTGTACCTTAAACTACACTAATTACCTCTAATCGCGATTAAGAACTTAAAAGTTACTATTCACAAAAAAATTATTTTAATCTCATTGAACCACATTTTACTTCTTAATGACAACCATGTATGTAATATTTTAGAAAATCAAATCACAGAAGTGGTAATATTTCACTTAAACGAAAAATCAGTTATTTAACTACCACTTAGTGGTTTCACTATTCATCAAAAATTGAAGTTTTTCAGAACAATGCCAAAATTTCACCCTAAGCTATAATTGATATTCCAAATTCAAAAATGATGTCTATTTTACAAAATTCTAAACATATAAGTTTCATTTGTTAATTTTATAATTAATTTCCGCTGTCACAACAAATAGCGTGTTTTTAAGAAACATTTTATATCAAAAGACTGGCAATTGTTTATGTCCAATTTCAATGTTAAATTAATTCTAATGACCACCATTTTATAAAATGGTAAAAATATATTCTAATTATAATTTAAAACCACTAAATAGTATAATTTATCACAATAAATTATTTTGATTAAAAAAGTTATTTTAAGTATTTTTCACTATTCATAAAAAATAGAAGTTCCCAGAAAAATACCAAAAATTCAACATAGGCTAATTTCGATATTACGAATCCAAAAATAAAGTCCATTTTGATAAATAAAATTTATAAAATTTCAAAAAGTAGGTATTACTATTCACAACGGCTAGTTTAATTCGTTGTGGTGTGTGTTAGAGCTCGAGGTTGCGTACAACATACGCTATTGCATTATTCGAAGTGAAACGTACCGTGGATGCTTGTGGTGTTACATTCTCTCCTCCTTCAATAAATTTCGTCCTCGCAATTTGAAATTTTTCTTTGAAAATTAAAGGTTGAAAAGAGAAAATACCATTGAGGAAAACCCACATCGGAAATAAGGTTCATAAAATTTAGCCTTAATAAGACTGAAATGGAAATAAGAAAGTCACCACCAAATTATGATATCTATAAGGAGAACATTGGTGGAAATTAGAGACATATAATTGGAGGAAATACGTAAATATTTGTAGGGAGTGATTGAGGTCATCAATCACAATCAACTGTCAAATTGAGGGCCTCAAAGCCTTCAATCTAAGTTGATTTAAAATATCATCAGTTCAACAAGACATAAGGTATTAGGATAACACATTTTTTTGTTTTAATATCCCTTTACTAAAGTTTAAGAATTAATTTATTCATTGAATAAGAGATAGGTATATATATATTTATGCATGAAAATTAGAGTTTCAACCTTCAACTCATCTTTCACTCAAAAAGATAATAGAACTCAAAAATATTATACTTATCCTAATTTTATAAGGTTCCAAATGTTAACCCATACCATTTAGATTAGTAAAATTATTTTGTAATAACCGGGGACTTCCTGTAGGATAGTGGTAGGAAATAAAGGCCTGTCGCACTATGATTGTGGGTTCGATTCCTACAGCTTTGTCCGACGCGACGGGTTATGACCCACCCTGCAGGTTGTCCTTTTCCTAAAAATATAGTACTATAATATTCCAAAAATAATCTTCATAAATGTTTTAACCTTAAACAATACTATCCAAAGATCAACTTAATCCATTACAACCTATATAGTTATCCAAAATACCTCCGTCCAGACTTTCTCTAAAGGGTCGTTAAATTCCAAAATCAATTGTAACATCAGATTCCCCAAACAAAGAAAAGTTTCTCTTATTGTCACATACTGAAAATATGATTACCTTAATCATATTAAAACCTTACTGAAATCAAAAAGTACTACAGTACAATCATTATATATATCACATTATTATTATAACAAGAATATAATCCTTGAGTCCAAAAGCACCAATACATTAATTATTCCTCTTCAACTGTAGTCACAACATAAGATTTTCCTTGATCCCTTGGCCTTTTCTGAGGTAAGATTCCTTGACCCTTAGGACATTCATTTTCATAATGCCCCATTTCCCTACAATTGTAGCATTCAACTTTGACAGCCTCATTCTTTCCCTTGCAATCACGATCCTGGTGACCCTTTTCTCCACATTTATAACAAACTCCCATTCCTTTTAGGAAAGTACCAGGGTGATTCTTCCCACAAATATCACATAATGGAAAATCCTTCATTCCCATTTTCCCTTTATCCGTTTCTTGTTCCATCATTATCTTCTTCTCTTGCTTTACATTGTTGTCATAAGACTTAGAGAATTCCTTTTCTGTCTTGATAGCACATGAGACAATATCTTCGTATGACAAAAAGGATTGTGAGACTAATTCTCGATGGAGAAATGGTTTTAACCCGTCAAAGAAACGATCAATCTTACTCCTTGGGTTACGTATATAATATGCAGCATGCCTCGCTAACCTTGTAAAGTTGGCCTCATACTTTGCGACATTCTCATCCTCCTTTTGTCTCAGACTCAAAAATTGTCTTCCCATATCTGCTCGATGGTCATGAGAAAGTATTTTTCTAAGAAAAGCTCTTTGAACTTCCTCCATTCCATATTTGATACGTCATCATCTTCCTTTGTGTTTTGAATCAGAGACCACCACTGATCGGCATCTCCAGTGAGGCGGTAAACTGCCATGACAACCTTCTTCCTTTCACTACTCCCCAAGGCATGGAATATTTTCTCTAAGGAATTTAACCATTGCTCAGCTACTATAGGATTTGTACTCCCATTGATGGTTGGTGGTTGTTGCCTCATGAAGCGGTCTAACATTGATCCTCCACGTTGCGGATCGGGGTGCTCCATACGAGTAAGGTTATTATTCATAACCTGAGTGAGTTGTCCTAGTATGGTAATAGGTTTATCAGCACCAGTTGTATCTCCAGCTCCACAATAATTATCTTGAGCAGGAGGGAAATCCCTACACGGAGTGCATGCATTGATACAATTTCCATTCCTTCCACTAGAAGCCATTTCTAAACAATGGCATAAACTATATTAGTTTATAAATCAAAATACATAATTCCATACTTGTAAAATACTTAACATAAATTGAACTATTTATGGATATAATCCATAAAAAAATTTCTTTAAGGAAGTATATACACATAACCCTTCATAGTGGTTTATAAAGAAAATGATAATTATCCAAAGCATATCCCCCGGGAGTGTCGTAACCAAGAGTGCAGCAAGGCCCGTTGTCGTGCACCAGTTCTCGTTCAATTCTAGCTCAAAGCGGTGTTTTCGGGTTTTACCCCTAGGTACATATGTGCCAGATCCGCCTCTACTTGCTCGTATCCAGACAGGGATGTATTGCTCGGAAAACTCACAAAATCTCTATAATACCAAAATTATAGGAAGTTCTTCTATACTAATCCTTAAAGTCTATCTTCGGGCTATGTGCTCTAATCAGAGTTTGTCTACATCTAGCTTGCAAGGTTAGTACTAAACTGCCTCTGATACCAACTGTAACGCCCCGACCCCAGCTACCCAGAGTCGGTGCATTACTTCGTAACATTGGCATGATCACAAAAGATCAAGTCTCAAAAGACCGATTAGTTTAGTAGCCTTGGAAACACTAGATACATTCGTAAATGTTACATTACATCATAAAGAAAAAAAATACAATAACAAAGTCTCCATAGTCCACACTCATATCCTCTTCTGACAATCCCTGCAGATCATTCATAAAATACTTCTTCACATCCTGGAAAATATTTAAACATTGAAAGGGGTGAGCTCAGATGCTCAGTAAGGATAACAATAATGCGGAAGCTTTCATAAATAAACATAAAAATTTAAGGTAATGTATAACTAAAACAAAAGCCTTTTAAACATGAACATCAACATAATATAGCAAAAGTAAAATCAGATAATTCCATTCACTTCCTCACATGGATATTCTATTGGTCGAATAATCACTTGCAATATCAATAACCACTTTCATAATGAGGGAATGTATAATGCCAGACATTCTGAAACATTTTGTCAAGGCCTCGGCCAAGACGTCTAAAATGATTAAGGCCTCGGCCAAAACCATAAATCAAATTGGGAAATGGCCTCGGCCAATTCCACGTCTAGTTGTCTCATGAGACCTACCGATGCATCGAGGAGCTATAGCGGGCTCCACCCGTCACTTATTAAGTCCAATACATTCCTCATATGAATAGGTTTAAACATATCATAAACCATAACATAATCGTATCACATAAAACATGCATAAAGGAAACATAACATTTCAACATTTCAATCACAAGATATCAATACAACACATTGATATAATAAAAAAGCTTCCAAAAACATTTTCAATACCAAAATAAAAGAAAAGTAAAACATGGTATTTATTTTTCTTTTAAAAAGACGGTATGGCTTGTAGAGGAAGCTGAAACTCAAATAATGGTCACGACGGCGGAGAAGTCGTTGTCGCCGCATAAGTACGGAAAGAAAAACATTCCCTTTTGTCGTTTAGCAAAACGCTTCGTATAAAAAAGATTTCTTTTGAATAAACGTAAAAGTCAAAGGGGTTTATACACCGTATAAAAGAAAGTTGTGTATAAAACCAAATATGCCAAAATAAAAGGGATTGAGACGAAGTCCTTAAAAGATCATTTTTTTAAATAAAGTACATTTATAATGTGTATTCACTATAATTACACATAAATAATGTAAAAATACAAGATAGGACATAATAATATCATGACATAATTTGAAAGTAGGAGATTAACCCAAAGAATAGAAATTGGGTTCAGAAGTTCCCTTACCTCGTGTCCGACTTGACTCAACTATTCTTTAACCTCGTGAATAATAAACTAGAGTTAATATCTACCTTATTAAGAACAATTTTAAATTTCATTATCCTTTTTATATCACTTATTACAATGTTATGAACATTATGTAATTATTTAAGTTAATAACGGTCGTTTTGTCGATCTTTGGTATTTGAGTCAACAATAAAATTCTTATAATTACAAGTTGTTTATGTGGTGAAATATCCATTATATCCAGAACTATATTCATGATGTAGATATCATATATATCATATATATATATAGTATATACATTCATTCATAATGTCACGTAACATTTAGAGGTAAGAAATGAAATGCACCGTTCATGGAGACGGTAAGTCGTACGTACGCATGAACGCTACTTTCATTTATATTTCATATTTAATGGAATGAAATAATAATTATATAAAGGTATAATATAATTACAGTATAATATAGTGTATAATACCATTTAATCCATACTTTATACATCCCACATATGGCATTAACGATTCAAATCACTTTGAGGGGGCGGTAGTCCGCACTTCCTAAAATGAAATTATCGAATTTTACCCATAATGGAAATCATAAAGTATGCCATAAATGAGAAATACAGATTCATAAGTAAAACATAAACATATTTTATATCATATAAAAATATAGTGACATCTTAATGGCCACCGTTGAAGGTGTTATATCAGTGTTGAACAATCATCGTTTCGTGAGGCAGAAATTCGCCATCCACAGAAACCGTATGTTCTTTAACCATTAGATGTAGGTGTGTGTAAGTGTATCTCGAATACTTATTATAACAACATCCTAGTATATTGAGGATACTGGTGTTGTTATAAAATAAACTAATAAAAAGAGTTTAGGGGGTTGGAGAAGAAAAATAAAACAGAACAACATTAGAGAAGACATTACCTCAAAATCGTGTAACTCTTTTTGATTTGAGCCAAAGGCTTCCTTGAGAAGAGTTTTTCCCAAATTGAGGATTCTAGGAGTAATAGGGGGATGTTTTGAGAGTACTTGGGCAGAGTTTGGCCGAGCCAAATGGCTTGAAGGTGTGAATGAGGTGGTAGAGGTGGGGGCCTTTTATAAGTGGAGAGGAGGGGCTCTTTTGGAAAGATTGAAATGTTAGATTATTATACAATGACTTTCGGATTCTAAAGGTCCCACACTTATATAATTCGTGGATAAGGTGATAAGGGTTCGAAATATCCTCATCCAATAGGCTTTGGACAAGTTTATGCCTTGGATTTTGCATTATCTTCTCATTTTATTTAAATCGTTAAATAATGAGGTCCTCGCTGCATCATAATTATTTGATAAATAATTTAATTTATATAATGTCTAAAAATTATAAAAAAACTACCATGATGTAGGAAATCTTTTTAGCATTCTAATGAATATTTATAGTCAAAATATGGACTTGTGTAACCCCACTTAAAAATTGTTTTAGTAAAACAACTCATGTTTTTGTCAATTTAATTTTAACATTAAATAAATATATATTAATGTCATTTTCCAACTAAAGTGGCTCCATGGGGTCCCCAAGTTTACCCATGGGTTGTCTTGGACGGCCATGACTCATCCAATAGGAGTATGAAAAGTTTCAAGCTCATCTCATATTATTAAAACATTATTTGTACCTTAAACTACACTAATTACCTCTAATCGCGATTAAGAACGTAAAAGTTACTATTCACCAAAAAATTATTTTAATCTCATTGAACCACATTTTACTTCTTAATGTCAACCATGTATGTCGGATTTTTGAAAATCAAATCACAGAAGTGGTAATATTTCATTTAAATGAAAAATCAGTTATTTAACTACCACTTAGTGGTTTCACTATTCATCAAAAATTGAAGTTTATCAGAACAATGCCAAAATTTCACCCTAAGCTATAATTGATATTCCAAATTAAAAAATGATGTCTATTTTACAAAATTCTAAACATATAAGTTGCATTAGTTAATTTTATAATTAATTACCGCTGTCACAACAAATAGCGTGTTTTTAAGAAACAATTTATATCAAAAGATTGGAAATTGTTTATGTCCAATTTCAATGTTAAATTAATTCTAATGACCACCATCGGATAAAATGGTGAAAATATGTTCTAATTATAATTTAAAACCACTAAATAGTATAATTTATCACAATAAATTATTTTGATTAAAAAAGTTGTTTTAAGTATTTTTCACTATTCATAAAAAATAGAAATTCCCAGAAAAATACCAAAAATTCAACCTAGGCTAATTTCGATATTCCGAATCCAAAAATGAAGTCCATTTTGATAAATAAAATTTATAAAATTTCAAAAACTAGGTATTACTATTCACAACGGCTAGTTTAATTCATTGTGGTGTGTGTTAGAGCTTGAGGTTGCGTACAACACACGCTATTGCATTATTCGAAGTGAAACGTACCGTGGAAGCTTGGGGTGTTACATTATTAGTGTTGATAAATCTACGAAAAAGTATTTTTTTAAAATTATTTTTTTTCAGAAAATTTGATGGTGGGACCTCTACCCTTTTATCAGTGTTTGATCCCTCCTTTTAATAATTATAATCTAGCATTACCGCCCCTTTAACAATTATATAAATCCCCCCACCCTTTAGTAGTTCTAGGGACCTGCATCACCCACTCGTGCACAACCTTGACTTTACTAGGATTCAAAACTAAGAACTCCCCCTCATAATCTCGCTCCTTTTTCACTCCCCTATATTATTTTCTTCTGTATTTTATGATACATCTATATATTTTTATTTATTTCTTAATATTTATTTATCCATATATATATATATATATTAATACATATATAAAATATGTTTCTGTGTGTGTGAATGCGTGTTTATAAATACATACATACATACATATACATATATATATATATATTTGTGTACATCTATAAATATAGTTATATATATTAATATTTATTTACATATATTATATATTAATAGTAATATACATATATTAAAATACATAGATAAATATATATCGGTTTGTCAATGCACAAACAAATATATTTATACATATATAAACATTATATATACAGAAATTGTATATGTATATAATAATTTATTCAATTTTAATTTTAATAAAATGTATATTATATTTTATTTAGATAAGGTTTATATATTTATAAATATACTTAACATGTAAATATGTTTACATGTATATTTATAAAATTAAATTATTATGTGTGAATATAGAAAAAATATGTATATATTTTTTTCTATTTCATTATAAATAAAACTTTATTATGAAAAATGATACAATTTAAAAACATTAATATCAATATGAGTGTAATACTTGTGAAAATTTAATTCCCCAATGAAAATGGTAAAAACAACCCCTTAAACGAGGTTGAAAGTCCATCCAATGTTAAAAAATGGATTCATTGACTAAAAACTCATTTTAAATTCCATATATGAAATATTTGGGTCTATGAAAACATAATAGGGGATTCCTACTTATCAATAATATTTAGATCTCATTTCAAGATTTTATTTGATATGTTTGAGATCTGAAACGAACACTCGGATCAAAAGTAATGACCTTTTGAAAAACGAGTTATGTTTTCAATTTATTTTAGATCTTTTATGTATTTTTTTATTTTTAGTATCTTTAACTGGATAATAAATGACTGATAATCGATAATAATAAGAAATTCATTAACTAATAAAAAATTTTCTAATTTTTTTAAAGGTCATTTTCACAAAATATCTTATATTATAAGTGTAAATGTCTATTTACACTTATCTGAAACATATTTTAAAAAATATATATATATTTAATGAAATATGATATTTATTTTTGAAATATACAATTTATCATCATTAGTAAAAAACACTGATAAAGCCCCCCCTATCAACGCTACTAAAAAAGTGATGATAAATGGAGTCCCTTTAACATCGCAAAAAATCGTTGATAAAGGGGTACCTTTACAAGCGCTAAAAAATGCAGATAAAGGGTTACTTTTAACAGCACTTTTTAGAATTATTAAAAGGACCTTTTATCAGTGGTTTTTTAGCGGTGATAAATGTACCCCCTTTATCACTGCATTTTCTAGTGTTGTTAATGGGTTTCCCTACATAAATTTGTTTCTCTGGTAGTGATCCACGACTATCCTTTTATATAAAATTGAAATTTTAAAAATAATTTTTTTCTTATTTGTGATTACTTTATTTATTTATAGTATTGTTTACGTAATAATTGTAATTTATATAGGTGTATTATATTTTTCCTATTGGGGTGGTTTTTTTGGCAAGGGACAACATGAGTAGACTTTTTTAAGAGGGGGTCGTAGGTGAAAAAGATAATTAAAAATTGATGTTTTTAAATGATTGTGGATAGTAAATGCAACTGTAATTATACTAAATATTTTTTTTAATGTATATAATATGTTATTTTGTATTTTTAATCTATATTTTATTTTAATTAAATTATGAATTTTCATACTGGTGCATTTGTATATAGGTGTATTTGGTAATGTGTGTTGTTATTTAAACAACCCAATGCAATAGTAGGGCATTCATCACCATTAAGTAAAAACATTGATAAATGGGTCCTCATTTTAAGGACGTTGACGAGGACAATGATTTTTTAGTTCTATTAAACATCTTTGTGTGGTGTTTAATGTTCTATCTGTGGTTGGGGAAATTCAATTTTTTTTGTAGTGACAGTGGTATCCATATACACGCATAAAATGAAAAGGTTTTGAGGACATTGTGGTCGTAAAACCAATGATTACATGTTGCATCACTAGATGAGGGAGGAAGTAAATTCAGGATATAGTGGGATTACAACCATATATCACAATGGATTTCATGTGAGAGAGATGATCTGTTTTTTAAAAAATAAAAAATTATTTTTAAAATTATTAAAATTAAGAACAAAATTCATATTCCCCGTAAATTTTTTAAAGAGTAAAAAATAAGTCCAAAACAATTTTTCATAAAGATATATTCAACCAAAATTCTCTTTCAATTTTAAAAATATAATTATTTATTAAAAAATATACAAACTAATTTTTAATTAATAAAATTCAAATATAAAAATTAAAATAAATCAAAGATTCACTTAAAAAATAAAATTATTTATTTATTTTCCTTAAAAATAAAATATAAAACTAAATTTCATTTAGGAAAAATTAGTAAAACAATACTATTTCCATAGGAAGTAATAATAAAATCTACATTCCTCATTTAAAAATAATTTATCAAAAAAAATAATTCACTATAAAATTATAAAGTATCAGAATTTTCAAATTAAAAAAAATAATTAAAAATAAATATATTATTTTAAAAAATAAAAATTAAATATTCTTTTTTTATGATGTATTTGGAAATTAATTTATTTTTTTCGCTTATATGATGATAATTATAGAATTTACCATTTTCTAAATGATCCTATTTTAAATTTAAAATATCAAAAAATCCCCCTTATCCTTTCAACAAAAATAAAAAATTTCAAATGAAAAAAATAATGTTAAAAAAGAAAAATTCCTTATTTTCCCTTCAAATTTAGTTTAGAAGAAAGGTTATGTATATATTTTTTAACAAATTCTTAATTTTTTATTTTATTTTTATTTTATAATTAAAGTAGATATATTTTTAATTTGTAATTGCTTGATTTTATTTTAAGGAAATATTAGTGATTTAATTTAAAATATACAAAACTGTGACTTTATTAAGTGAAATGAGGATATTATTTTTTCAATAAACAATAAATTTTTTATGGTTTTTCCAAGGAATTATTTTTTTATTATTTTCTAAAAACATAGTAATGGACTTTGTTTTCATTAACTTTAATTTATTTTAAAAAAATGATTTCATGATGAATATTCTAAAAGGAAAAAATGTAGTGAATTTTTTTATGAGGGATAAGACAAAATATTTTTAAAAAATGGGTCCTGGAGTGTGTGAACGATGTTCACAAAAACCACACTACTAGTCAAACAAAAATTAATAAGTTATTGGATAAGTATTTTAACATTATTATTTTTTAAGAAATAATTGTATGATTATTGATAGTCATTTAAATTAAGTTTGATGGATATGATATTTCGTATATAATATGAAATTAATATTTTGTTTTTGGTATAATTAATAAATATTAATAAGTAATTTTGTATCTAAAATGATGTTAAGAATAAAAATCTGACAAAGAAGTTGCATTCATATATTATTTTTAATTATATATTTAGTTAGTTATATTAATATATTTATATTTATATCTATTTATTTATTTATATATATATAGTTATATTTTTTTATATTTCTATTTATTCATGTATTAATATATATTTATAAGATTATTTTTAAATACATTTATAAAATATATTTTTTTTTGTGTGTATAAATAATCAAACAAATAAATAAATACATATGTATAATATATATATATATATATATTATGTGTATCTTTAATTTAAATTATACACAATTACATATATTTACATATATAATATATTAATATGTATATTACTTAGTTAGGATATATTGATAATATATATTAGTTGGTTACACATACTAATATATATATATATATAGACAAACACACACATATTATATAGTTATATAAATATTCATATATTTGTGTTTTAAATAAAATGGATATTAGTTTTTATTTATATAAGGATTAAGTATTGTGAAATATATTTTATATTTAAATATGTTTAATTATTAATTTATAAAATTAACATTTTTGTATATTCATATGTTAGGATATATAGATAATATATTTTTGTTTGTTAATATAGACACATACTAATATATATATATATAAAGACACATTATATTGGTATATAAATTTTCATATATTTGTGTTTTAAATAATATGGATATTAGTTTTTATTTAGATAAGGTTTATTTATTGAGAAATATATTTATATGTAAATATGTTTAATTATTTATCTATAAAATTAACATTTTTGTAATTCTATTGAAAATAATCTAGAATAAAATAATGTGCAATGAAAAAAAGATCGATCGTAAATAGTATTTGTGATGGCTAAATAGTTTTTTCATAAATTCTGTCACCCTAATGTTAATTTCCACGTCCCTTCACAATTTCTATTATTTAAGTCCTAATTTTCCATGATGGTTTGTTGTGATTTATTCCTATCATTGTTAACTTTTTGCGGTGGAAATTAGTCGAAAAAAACCTATTGCAAAAGCCATTATTTTTATAGTTTTATATAAATATTATAACATAGTGATACGAACAATATAAATAACATACCGAAATATTTGTACATATAAACAATATAATTTAAAATTGAAATTCATATTAAATATTGTTTTATTATTAACATTATTTTCATTATTTATACATTAAAATTTCTAAAAATGATATTAATCAACAAAAATATTTAATAATCAGTTTTTATACGATTTTAAAAGAAAATTAAAGCACAATGACTGCGCTAATGAAATTCAGTCGCAAAGCGTCCCCACCTCGACCATATTCTGCCTCAGATATGACAGAAGAACACGACTGTACTTTGCCCCGCCATGACCGCCCCGCACATCAGAACCTCTCTATCTCGCCTCAATCATGTTTTACCTCCCCCATAACCATACATAGAGACTGCACCGTGCTCCTCCCTGTATTCCTACACAACCAAATCCCACCTCAACCGTGTTCCACCTCCACCATGACCTCCCGGAGTGAATGCACTGTGCTCCACCCCGCACACCTACACATCCATATCCCGCCTCAACTGTGTTCCACCTCCGCCAGGAGCTCTTGGATTGGTACGGCTTCCAGATCTCCTTGGTCACCCTGGGGAAGTGCACTGAGGTGAATTGGAGGATTGGGCACCTCCCTCCATTGTAACCATTCTCACTAACTCCGCCCATTGGAGAAGTCTTTACCGCGTATTGGGTTCCCAGGGGGAGTTGGGGTAAATTCGGGATCCCCTCACTTGGGTTCCCCGGGGTAGTAGATATTGCATGTGTATGAGTTGGGGTGCATTCATGATCCCATATATTGGGTCCCCCTTTGGCGTGTTCCCAGGCGAATGGGACGGCAGGACACTGCCCACCATAATAGGAATCCACAAGTGTCGTCACCCCAGGGTTCTCAAGTGTCGGTGTCTGGTTTGGGTCCGTTTTGGATCTTCTTTCTTAGGTACCCCATTGAAGTGTTCCTAAGAGAAGGGGACGGATGGACGAGGTCCCTTATAGTCATCCTCTATTATCCATCTGGATAATATCGTTGCATTGGTGATAACTTCTTCTATTTAAGGCCTCATTTTAGCCTTCATCATGGGTCGTGGGACTCCAGACAACCACTCCATATTTTTGAAATTTTCTAATGATATTCCACTAATACATGACTTCCACTGGGTTCCAGTAATCCATCTCTTTAAAATCATCATCGTCATCATCAGGCGGTGAGGGGTTTCAGAGAAGGGTGAAATTCCAGTCAGAGGCTTGCCGTTTGAAAACACAGCCTCTGCCTTTATATAGTACCATGTTTCTTTATTTGTACCTTTACCTCCTTAAACATTCCTCCTAATACCAAGAAAGGTGGGATACACAAATCTTTTATTTATAATTCCAATTAATATCAAGGAATTACCCTACCCTATTTATTTAATTTTAATTAATTTATTAACTTAATATTAAAAAGATAGTAAAACTATTTAATTTATTTATGTATTTGTAGTATTGTTTATATTACATTAATAAATGAAATCTAAATTCTAATATAACAAAATTAATTGTTATTAACTGAATAACGACTTATTTTAAAAGGTTAATAATATTATAAATATTATTAGTTTTTTTATATCAATTTCTATTTGATTTTTAAATAAATTTTAAAATTAAATATAATTTATGTCTCTTTAATTAACCCGGTTTGAGTAGTTAAAATTTCATTTCAAAATATAATGAAATATAATTAAAAATAGTTTTTTATAAAATAAATGGGTCATATATGTATTTGGGTTTGAAAAAATAAAATGATTTAGGATTAGATTATCCCAATTTTCATGCATATTTGATCGGTCGAAATCCCTAATATTGGGTGATTTTTAATGAACATTTTAAACCTAATTATCAAAGTTGTATATTTTAATAATTTTGATGAATTTTAATTTAATAATGTATAATTTATTTTGAGAATATTTGACTCGCATATAATATTTAATATTGATTTTAATTCAATAATATAACAATGACTAGTATCAAACTTTATAAAACATTTAATAAATATATATATGTATGTATATATTTTCAATCTTTTGATTTTTTACCCAACCAATCATAAATGGTAATGTTTTTTTGTATAGATTTCCCCCAACGGGTTGGAAAATAGGTGGTTAAAGGAACTATTATTTGAAAAATGAATAAAAAAGAACTGAAGGGTTATACAAATGTGAGTATTGGTTAGTAAAAATTTATTTGGTTAATAATATATTTTTTTGGTCTTGATTATTAATTTTAATAACTGAAAACTAATAAAATAAATTAATTAATTATTTTATTATTTCTTTATTAATTTAATATATTAAATAAATTATAACCCATATTATAACAAATAAACAATACATTTCTGTTTATAAATCTATATTTGTTTTCAAATAATTTTTTTTGTTTCTAAAATTTATGGATTTATATAGAATTTTGAGTAAATGTTCGACACAATTACAGTGGTTTTTTAAAAACAAATTAAGGTTTTTTTATTTTAGTGGGCTTTCTCCGATGATCGACCTTTTTACGAAGGTTTTTCCACCCAATAAAAAAATGTTTATCTTAGTAACAGTTCATAAAAAATAAAAAAAATTATAATTTAATGATATATAATTCACAAATGATAATTTATTTTTTTATTTACTATATATATTAATGACGTTATAAGTTATAATAATAATTTGATTTTTATTTATTATATTGAAAATTTTAAATTATTTATTAATTAATATTTTATATTTTTATTAATAATTTTATTATGAATTATTACATAAAATTTTAATTAATTATCTCTATAAATTATATTAACAGTTACTAAATATATTAATGATATCATCAGTTATTAATTTTCTATATTATTTAATTAATTGTTAATAATTATATCATTAAACTAAAATGTCCCTTTTATAATGAAAACAAAATCTTTGAGTCATACTAGGCACATCATATGTCGGATTGACATGGAGTCAATTCCAACACATCATAAATGAGTTATGTATCCACTACTAGAAAATCATTGTTTAGGAGTGGTTATTTTATGATTTGGTGGTAGTTTAAAATGCTGCTAAAGTTGTTGTCGACAACATGCGGTGGATCCTACCATTCCCTACCATGGATCAGGTTAAGGGATGCATCAGGTTTTATCATCTCTAAGAAGAAAGCGTGGATAAAAGTGGGGACTTTATTAGTGCTGGATAAAAGTGCTGAAAAATCATCCTTTTATCAGTGCTAAAGAAACGTCGATAAAGGTATAACCTTTATCATCCATTTCTTTAGCACTGTTAAAGGGGGCCATTATTTTTTTCAAAAATACAATCCTAAAACCTTAGATATCAACCAATGGCACAATACATAATTCTGGAAGAAAAGACAATATCCATCAATTATACCCCCAATGATTCCAAAAAGTAGCCAAAAAATGAACCACTCGATTTCCCTATCTCCAGGTAAAGGGAAAACAACAAGAAGAGAAAAATGGAACCAAATATCCGAAGATGTAGATAATGGATCTATAGGCTTGGAGTCCACCTTCATCCTCCTTTAGTGTGTTTATAATAACTTGACAATCAGATTCGACCACAACATCCTTCCATACAAGAGACAAGATGAACTGCATACCCTTAGAAATAGCCATGGGCTCTGCCACATGAGGAGAGTAAACGACAATGTTCGAGGAATGATGTGCTGCAATAAGAGATCCAGCATGATCCTGGAGGACTGTCTAAAGGCTAAAAAAACCATCCCCAGGGGTCTCTACATCAGTATTAAGTTTGAAAACACCCAAGGGGGGGATCCATCTGATAGTTGGGGAATGAACTGGTGAAGGTGGACGAGCCTCCTCAATATCCAACCACTAGGAGCCCCTGTTATGAATCTTTGAAATAAAAAATCTTGTCTACTTTAACAATTATCTCAAAAATGAAAGCATTTTTCCGAAACCATATAATCTAGGAAAAATGCTATTTTTAGCGCTGATACATTTTATTAATAAATAATATTATTTATTTATATAAAAATTTTGCATTTATGTTAAAAAATAATTATTATATGTATAAATTAAATAAAAAAACGCATGTTCATAATTAATATATATTTACTAATAATTAAAATATATATATAATGTTATTAAAATGTATTTATAAGTTATAATTAAATAAATATATATTTAATTAATTATAATATTATAATTAACTTTTAAATTATAAATACTTTTTGTATTTTATTCTTTATAAATATATATAAATTCTTTTTAAATATATATATTTATAATTATAATAATAATGAAATAAATATACTATAAAATAAATATATGCTTCCAATGAATTTTGATAATAAATATATTGATGCATGAGTATAATTGACGTAAAAATGTGTTATGAAATCATCATGATTGTTCATTTATACATTATAAATGTTAAAACTCACACAAATAGAGTTTTGATATCAGTTAATGGATAAGATATGTTAAAACTATGTTGGTGAGAGTTTTAATTTTTGTTATGCAATAAGCGATTCCAAAATGTGGATTTCAACATCAGTTATCAAATAATTGTTCATCCCTCTCTCATCAGATGGATTCAAACTCCTCAGGGTATTTTCAATGTTAATACTATTGCGAAAATTCTAGGTGATGGCTCTTTTGACCTTGTGGCTGTTCTCTAGGAACATGTAGGCTCTATTATTTCTGCTCATCATTAATCATAAATTGCTCGTTGGTCTCCTCCTATAGTAGTGGCCATGACTATCTGGAAGGGTATGCAATTTATTTCATCTCTCAACTTGTGGTCAAATCTGATTGTCATGTTATTATCGATGTGCTAGAGGAGGACGGAATTGGCCACCATGCCTTTTTTTCTATTATCAACATCATTAGATCATTGGTTCCTTTATTCTATTCTTTTTGTTCTTCCTTTTTAGGGAGAGATTAAAATTGTGCAGCTCATTTTATTGCTACTTTTGGGAGATTTTGAGTATCACATTGTGTTTCAGCTAATTCATACATATCCCAACTATCTTTTGGATCTTTTTCCTACAATATCAAAAAAATCAAAATGTGTTTGCTCTTTTTTGAGTAGGTCAATTGTCCATTTTAGTAAAATTAATGTATATTTTGAATAAAAAATATGTGCTTATAGTCATAATGGTCACACTATACTTCATATCAAGGTGTAGAAGATTCTTGTACATCCCAAATGACTCATTATTTTTTACCCAAAAGTATTAAAACAATAGGAATGTATTTTCTCATTTTTCATTATGTCACCTTTTCATTTGTACTAAAAATAATGTCAATTTTAAATAAAAAGACAGAATTGGAGTCATACTGGTCAAACTGTTCATCAGATTGAGGTGAAACTAATTTCTACAAATCCCAAGTGACTTATAGATGGTTGTAATAAATTATTAAAACCATACAAATATTTTTCTTCAGTATGTCACTTGTCTCTTTTAGTAAAGTTTCATTATAAACTAGAAACATGCACTTTTACTAATACCAGTGACATCTTGTATCAGTTTGACATGAAAAAAATTCCTACATGTAAAAAATTATGTATGAATCGATTAACTAAATTATTAAGACAATATGAGTGTGATTTATCAATTTTCAATGAGTGATATATTTTGAAGTAAAATGTTGATTTAAAACTGATAACAAAAACTCTGAGTCATACTGGTCACACCATTTTTTGGATTGTTCTGTGGCTGATTCCTACACATCTTAAATGACATATAGATCATTATATTAAAGTAAAAAACAAATTGAATTACATTTTTTTGGTTTTGAGTGTGTGAGTTTTATATTGTTCTAATACTAATGTCAATTTTTTTTTAAAAAAAAGACACACTTTGAGTCATACCGATCACGTCATATGTCATATTGAGGTGTTTTTGATTCCTACGTGTCCCAAAGTCTCAAAAGAATCTTAAATTCTATGGAATCCTCCAGTATAAGAAAAAAATTCATATGAGGGTAATACTAAAAATAAATAAATTAAACATAAATGTGAAACAATCCATAACTTCTATAGAAGTTACATTTTCAGGCCATTTGTATACATTACATGATCAGGAAGGATTCCCATTTGTTTCTAATAAAAATTATATCTTATTTTAATTATTAATTTTTTTGACCTTCATAATAGTACTGGAAAAATATAAATACACAAAATATTAATAAATATTTTAAATAAAGTAGTAATTAACTTTGAAAATACCTCTTCGGGGATGTGTTTTTGTGTAATACAATCTCTCTCATTAATTTACAAACATAATAACCTAAATATTTTCTATTTGTTTATTTTAGACACTGTAGAAACATTGAGCAAAATAAGTAATTTTTTTATATGTGTTTGGATAGTTAAATTTTAATATATAGAACTCGATAAATATCTACTTGTAGAACTTGTCTAGGTCCTTGTGCATAATGCTGGTCCTCATTCCATGATTTTGAAGATATTTACACACCACCCTATACTAATAGAATCCTAACTAAAAAATAATATAATTATATAACATGAACTTTAGTTCAAAAATGTCGTATGTAGTGTATTACAAATTTAAAAATGTTATCATGTGTGGTTGGTTTGTTGGTAATCTATATACTGAATCCAACAAATAAATATTTAGAGTATATAAATTTATTGTAATTAGAATCCAGTATTTCCAAAAAACAAAAAAATAATAAGAAATTATTTAAATGAAAAATATATTAAATATGATAAAATTGTAGCATTTTATCTCGACAACATTTATATTAAGAATATTATTTCATCCCCGAGATTTCTTTCAAACTAATTTCCCAGAATTTCTACTCTTTCATTCATTTGTTTGGATTATTTTTTTGTTTTGTGTGTGGATGTGACATGAGGACTAATGAGTCCAATTTTTTATGGATAAATCCATTGAATTGGTATTGATATATATGCATACGAAAATATGAAATATATTTATTCATAATTGACATGGTATATCATCTTTTGTAAAATTAAATCACGAAAACTTACCTCATGTATACATTTATAATTGAGACCCTTATCCATTCATAGTTGATGATTTTATCTACATTATTAGAATAAATGTAGTCAGTAACATCCTCCCCATAATTTCATTCACCAAAATCAACTATGTGACTACTAGCACATTGTAACTTTGTATCCACATAATCCTTTTTTGTAAGAAAATGCTGATATTCTATGGGTGGGGTAATGGTGATTTTGGAAGATCTTTTCAATCAGTTGGTTAATCCTTCAAATGGTTTTGAGTCTAACTTTCATTTCAACCCCATCCATTTTTCCATTTGTGATAGTATTTATCAGTTCATTCCTTTTTTCATTAATTATTAATTTTTTAGCATGAAAAATAAATAGGAAATGAATACCTCCTTGTCGACATATTTTTTTTACAATATTTGACGGCCATGCAATGAATGTTTCAATAGTTGGTCAACCTTATGAATATCTTCCTCATCAATTGGAATATGTTGATCAACACTCAGATCATGGGATACACTAATCGACACGCTCACAAGACCTATTGGAAGTGGTCTATGGTTTAGCACATTGTTTTGGATATTGAACATTGTAGCCCTCAATACAAGGTGATGGGTGGGTGTTCATAGATATAAATCACAGTCATTATCACACTGTATAATATCAGCAACATAAAGGTATCAGTGTATATATGAGTCAAATTTTATAGAAATAATTATTAGAACAATGATTACCATTTCCAATACATCTTTTTGAGGGGAATGGCTCATCTCAAAGCTGGTGGGTGTGGGGCAGGATATTTAGGCAATTGTTATTCTTGAGTTCTTTTTTCTCTTTGCTTCTCTCTATAAAATTTTCTAGTAACTCTATATTCTATTGGAATTTTTATTAATGTTTATCTAGTATTAATTTCATCTATTTCATTTCTTTATCTTTATCCTACTCTTGTTTTTTTTTTCAAACTATGTTTGTGTTGTCACCCCAAAACTCGCACCTCTGATGTGACCATATTGTTCTATCTGCTATAAAGACACTAATAGTTGGTGTTCATCTGATACAAGTATTGATGATTCATGTGACTAAGCTGGATAAAAAATATAGGAAAATAAGTAATCATATTTATGTAATTTTGATTTCAGGAAAAAAATTCTTTATTATTTAATAATTATACATGTTTCCCACCATTTTTAAGTATTTCAATCTATTAGTGTCCCATATTAACTTTCATAAACATCTTTCTAAAAAAAATGGAGTATTTGGAAGTGGATTTAGATTTGGATTCATCAATCTACATGTATGTAGTGGAACATAATTATTTTTTTCATTTCATGTCATATAAAAGTGTTACGGTAGATTTAAATTATGTACTATTTTTTCAAGTGAAGCATACCCCATCCTTGCTTTACAGTAGATGTATGTTGATTTTTCTGCCCCTCTATTATTTTCAACACTTAGTTTCTATTTCATAAATTAAAATTGTCACACAAATTGTTGAATATATTTATTTTCAAACACTATATTACAAGCCATAGTGTACATGAAAAGACACATTGATATGAAGTCTAGTAAAAAAATATCATTGTTATTCGGTTATTAAGTGTGCATACATAAGCGGTGGGTGTGGGTTTATTTTTCCTTCGGATTATTTTAGATGATGGCTAAGTAGAATTGTGTGAAATCCTCAACGAATCCTTTTATAAATAATTAATACATATTTCTTATGGTACTTATCTAATATAAATGGAATATTAAAGGGATAGTGATGAATAATTCATTGTTTCATTATTTTATTTTTTAGTAAAATGATGAAATGATATCATAATGTGACTATAATCTCTTCCCACATCAGTGTCTTAAGCGCTGGAAGAACATGGTGCCACAAAACTACACATGTTGTCATGCATATCCCAGTGATGATTCCAATGTTACTACTAAAAATGACCTTGTTGGAGTAAACATGATGGCCCCATGCATTCCATCCGACCTCATATTTTATGCCTTTCATTTTTGCCTTCATGAATTTTTCTAACACAATAAAATTATGGAGAACCTATTTTTTCTATATCACTGGTCCTTGGTCACCTATCATTTCCTTATATTCAACATCATTAATATGTTGTTTCTCGGGAGAAGTAGCATTAGCATGTGAAGATGGTTGTTGAACCTCAAGACTGTGGTCCAAAATAGATTGAAAAACTTATTATTCCTCGATATTGGGATTACCAGCACATGAAGAAGTTAATTGTTCCTATACAATGAAAGAAACAATAGGTTGAAAGACCTTCAATTCCTCAGTGTTGGGAGCACCAGTATGTGCATAATTATGAATGAATTTTTTTTTTCAAATAAGTCACTTTGTTGGTTAGTGAGAACCTACAAACATCAAACCAATCACCCACAATCAACAATACAAAATCCAAAATCCAAAATCCAAAAATAACCAGATCAAATAACACATATCACCTCAAACAGTCTTCACGACCACCTGAATTCTCCTATTATGATGTTCACAAACAACGCATACACACCCGATCCAAGACCCCACACTAAATCCTTCATCGGTTTCCAAAATCACAAATTCCATCACCAACACATGGTCCTCCACCCAAATCATACCATTGCACAAAAAATGGTGGATGAAAACAGAATCAAACTCATCACTAAAACAGAAATTCACAATTAAACTTCACCAAGAAAATCCAACTCATCTCGTCCATGGCGTTGGGACAACAACGTCAGATCCGAACGAACCACAAAATGGGAACCCATAATCACCATGCTCCAAACAGGGATCAACCACACCCACAGACAAATCACAAGGGCATAAAATAAAAAAGAGAACAAAACCACAAAGGCAGTTGCTACGCCTTGCTTCAAATCATAGCTAGATCATGTTTCATCCATCAAAAACTCACCCGGAATCCACATCGAACCACCGCATGTGCCCCAGTCAAAAAATAATCGAAGCGTCGACCCCCATCCAGGAGGAGCTGGATCAACGAATGCTGTCAACACCGCACTTCCAAAAGAACAGGCCAGCAAGCGGTGGAAAAATCCCAGATGGTCGCACCCATGGATGTACCTCGACACCACACCTAGAAGAGGAACCGCCGCCACAAAAAACACTGAGAAGGAGCGCCTAGGAGAGTTCTGATGTTGATTTGATGTGAGAAGAAGAGATGGCGACATGGGGAAACCCTAAGAAGGCAGTTCCCCTTACGGGGTCATTCGTCTCCCCAATGAAATAACCCACACACTCGTGTAAAAATCCAAAACATGAGGGAACCCTTGGACTATTATTAACAACCATGAATCCAGAATGTGCATAATTTATTATCTACATATGTGGTTTACCATTTAATTTTTATTACGTCAATACAACTATAGACATATAATAACATGAGGTAACATAATGTATATTAAAAAAATAAACTAATTATTAAACTCTATTTTTTTAATGGATGAATATATTTGACCCCTATATCGAATATTAAATTCCCTTTATTTCGGTCTCCTCTATCAACGAAAACACCATACTCATTAGGTCCTCTATGAAATGATTCTGATGTCCTAATGAATGTGTCACCCTCAGTTGAATTTTCATCTTACCCTTCAGTGGTTTTGGTCGATAACATAAAACTTGAACACTTTCAGTTTGTGGTATCTAGAACATAAAATACTTGTACTGCCTATGATGTCATTATAAATGGTTCTTCTTTTCACACTTCCTTAGTGAAATAGAACTTCACTAATCCAAATTCATCTATTTTTACATCTTTGATGTTATTAACCCACTATAATAGAAAAATCCACACATGGAATGTTTTATAATCCAACTCCAATATTTTTTGGATGATGTCAAAATATGAAATATTCACGTCAATTGGAATTTTTTCCTTAGTACCAGAAATATGCATCTCTTCAGCCACATGTGTAACTCTGCTATTTTTAACAGTATTGTATTCATCATGTCTATTTGTAAAGAACATATAACCCTTAATTACATAATCATTGTAAGATTATACATACACACTTGGTACTCTAGCTGACCATTGAAGTTGTTCTAATATTTAATTAGTATTTTCATATGAATCATTAAAAATATAGTCCCAAAACCATTCTATAAACAATTGATTAATTGTATTTGATATCCATATTTTATCCCGTGATGGATTCAAATGCCTATGAATTTCATTGTGGGTTTCAATATATGGGGAAACCCCCAAAACATTATTCCAAACGTAAAGGTGGGCCTACTCATGATCTATAATATTGATTATGACTACATCTCTTCCAGAGATTCCACACCCGCTAGCCACCTAGTGTGATGAGATTTCAGTAGACCAATGCTTTACACACATGAAATGAATTTTGTACTTAATTCAATGGCTTCCCCAAAAAAATATCAATCTTTAGTATAACCCTCTGATAAAATTTTATTTTTTATATACCAATTCAAAATCATTATACATCGTTCAATGAGGTACATCCATCTATAATGTATAAGACCACATAGCCTAATATCTGTCACTAATTTAACTATCAACTGTCCCATTATATCAATGATTTCTGGTAGGAAGAACATTTCTAAATCACATAATATGATAATAATTTCACCTTCCATAGTTTTCAATTTCACCGGATCCATAACTTTACAGCATATAGATTTGTAGAAGAAAAAATTCCTGGTTAACATATAAAGGACATTCTTGGAAAAAATGAAACATAAAGCTATAGGAATTAGATCTCACAGTAAAACATGACAGTCATGTGATTTTAGAACCTTTAACATTAAATATTTTATTCAAACAATATTTGTTCTATATAGTTAATACCCCTCTAGATCCATTATGTCATTCAAGAAGATGAAATGCTGATATCTCACCTGCCTAGAAATACTGTAGGAAGTTGGACGAAGAAAAGTTCATTTTTCACCATAGGATTCGATTTGATATGTAGTATAGCTCAAAAAGTCCCCTGGATCCAAATTTATCATCGTTTCATGTTTGTGTTTTGTTGTCAACTTATTTTAGATCTGTTATTATTATTTTTTATTTTTTTGGGTCTTCAATTTTTTAATAAATGATTACATATTAATAACAATTTGAAAATTATTAATTAATAATTTTTTTAAAAAATATGTTATAAGCTATTTTCTCTAGACATATTATATATTAGGTGTAAATGTCTATGTATACTTATCTAAAACATATTTAAATATATATATATTATATTTATATCAATATCAATATATTTATATAATAATATAATAATATATTATTTTTAATGTTTTTTTGAAATATACCATTTATTAGTACTAATAAAGGGGGTCCCTTTAACAATACAAAAAATCGATGATAAAGGAGGTACCTTTATCAGTGCTAAAAAAGCATTGATAAAGGAACCCCCTTTATCAGCATTTTTTATAGTTTCAAAAGGGAGGATCTATGAAAAACTATTTTTTTGGGAGTTTCCCCACCCAAAATTCATTTATATTTTTCACTTACTAGATTGAAGAAACTTTCAGGAGGCTATTATCTTATAGCTAATATAATTGAGGCTGGGAGGATGTCACACATTGAGTTGAGAGTCATTATTTTAGAATAAATCATCAAAAGGTGGTAAATAATATTATTTAATATGATATATATGATAAATTATTATTGTTTGTGGTTGAACCATTTATTACATTTTTTGATGTGTTCAAGATGATATACACAGATAGTAGTATTAGGCAGATTGCTGGTGAGATATAGTCGCTAAATGTGGTTATTATTATTTTTTAATTTTTTAAATTAATATAATACATTTTTTAATCAACTTATTTATATTTTTTTAATTATAGGGGATATATTAGCTATATATTTATCATATATTTGGTATTTAGGATAAGAAATATGGTCATGTCAAGGCCTCGTGCAAGCATGTTTTAATGAGAAAACATTGTCGTGGGTGGTGAAAATTAGTATTTAGATAGAGATGGTGATTGAAATTTGTTTGCAATAGACTTCGTCTAGTTACTATAGAACTGAATTGATGTCATCATTTAGAAAAAAAATTTTAGGATTGTAAAAAATTTTCCAATCAATTAAATGATATTTTTGAGATATAAATAAAGTGAAAAGGTGAGGAAGAAACACTAGATGTAACATGGAAAACCCCCCCAAATGAATAGGGTAAAAACCCACAGGCAAATAGAAGGATTTCACTATGGAAAAATGTGTGTAAAATATCTCTCTATATCTCTCTCTCAATATCATGGAGAAAATATCCAATAAGTTATCTCTTTGAAAATAGGGAGAAACACCTCACAAAATACTGCACTTAAGGATGAAGATATGTTGCTTTTGAATCCGATGATAAAAATCGGTGGAGAAGATCACCTTTTATGGCCTGCCTTAACCCTCATTTGGCCTCCTCATTATTAAATTTATATTAAAAAATTAAATTGGGAATTAATGGTAGGTTGTCAACATGACGTTTTGTCATGACATTTCCAAATGAATGCGGTGACCATCTTTAATATTTTCTCTCTCCATAACGTCTTCCAACATATCTCCCACTTGGATACTTGATTAAGTTCCAATCACATCTTCACACATCCCTTCTATCTACCAAACCTAATACTCATTTCTATACAAGGTTTCTCAGGATCTATAGCATCTGAAATTATTAGAAACAGTCCTATTCACCATGAAATATACCATATTTTCTTTAGTGTGAATTTTCTACAAGTTGAAAACTATTTCTTTAATAGTATCTCGATAAAATGATATTTTACACCAATGTGCTTCATCCTAGAATAAAAATATAGATTCTTTACAATGTGAAAGGAACTCTGAATATCACAAAACAATGAAATATGATCTTGTTTGTGCCTGATCTCCTCCAAAAAACAATTCATCTAAATAACCTTATTCTGTGACTTTGTATAGGCCATGTACTTCTCCTCCATCATTGGTAAATCCACAACTGAATATATCTTTTAAATCCAGCTCATAGATACTCTTGCAAGAGAAAACACATAACCATTAGCAGATTTTCTCCGGTCAGAATCACCTACAAAATCCAAATCAACATAGCCTATGATATTGAAATCTGATCCTCCAAAACATAATGCAACATATTAGGTTTCCCTGATGTATCTCAAGATCATATTTAGCATGCTCCAATGATTTCCTCCTAGATTCTCCATGTACCTACTAACTTCTCCCAATGTATGTGCAATGTATGTTCAAGTACAAACCATGGGAAACATTAGAATCCCCACTGTTGATTCATATGGCACTCGAGACATTTCCACCCTCTATTTTTCAATGTTATGACTAATTGTAGAGGATAACTTGTAATTAATGGGAAGAGGGTTATAAATTTTATTATAGTATTTCATTTTGAATCATTCCAAGACATTCCACACATAATTATTTAGTGATATCCAAATATTTCCATTATTCCTGTCTCCGTAAATTTGCATCCCAAGAGTCTTGTTTTCTGGTCCCAAGTACTTCATGTAAAACTCCCTAGACAACTGTACGTTCATCTCCAAGATTTGATCATTTTTTGGGGCCTTCAACCAACATTTCATCCATATACAATATTATAATGATAAAATCATTAGTATATTGACCCTCGAAATATGAACAAGGATCTGAATTATGTCTATTGTATCCAAGGCTCGTGATATAGGAATAAAATCTCTTGTAACAACACCTCAACACATGTTTGAAAACGTAATGAAATTTTTCAACCTGAAAACCACGTTTTATTTACCTTATTCAGAAAAACCATCTCATTATAGAATATAGATTTCATCATCATGGTCACCACGTAGAAAATTTGTTTTCACATCTATCTACTCTAGATGCAGAGTGTATGCAACACAAATCACCATCACTGACTGAATATTTGTTTGTCTAACAATATGAGAAAATATTTCATTGAAATTGATACCTTCCTTCTATGAATATCCTTTGAACACCAGTCTCACACGATATCATTCCACCTAGTCTGTTTCATCCCTCTTGGTCTTGTAGACCCATTTGTTCACAATATCCTTACTCCCATGAAGTAATTGAACAAGATCCCAAGTCTTAAAAAATTTCAGGGACTCATCTTCCTCCTGCATCCTAACCATACATGATTATATATTTGGACTCTGGGTGTCCCCTAAAATAGATGATAGATCTCCATCTTCTATCAATAAGAAATTTGATACATTGCTCTCAGTGACATAATCTGAGTGCCATGTTTTCACTCTTTTCTCTCGATTTGGTCATTGTAGTCTAGGATTATCTAGTACTTGATCATCATGCTTTGGTAAATACTCATAAAAAACATGTTCTTCCTTTGATTCATCCTTCACCTCGACTGTTTTAGTTTCTATACTCTCTTTCTATGTGTCTTTATCAATATTCATTATCACTATATCTTTAGAAAGAATGACATCTCTACTGATGATAATATTTTGGGCAATGGGATCCCACTAAAAATACCCCTTCACACCACCAGTGTATCCCAAGAAGATACATTCCTTGTATATTGAGTCCAACATCGATCTTTCCTGGCTATGAAATAGTGCATATACATGACTTCCAAAAGAATGTAATTGATAATAATTATCGGGTTTACCATTCCACATCTCCATAGACATCTTCATATCAATTTCCACTAAAGGGGATCGATTGATCACATAGCAGGCAATATTTACTGCTTCTTCCCAGAATGTCTTGGTAACTCTAATAGTCTTTAGTGTCGCCCATATTATGTCCTAAAGGTTATATTCAGCTACTCTTCCACTCCATTATACTAAGTAGTGTATGCCACCATGAACTACCTCTTGATTAATTCCTTTTAACAAAGAAAATCAAAATCATTGCTTTTCTATTATCTACCTTGGTTAGTCCTCAAATAATTGATCTTCTTTTTAGATTCAATCTGATTTTGCACTTTGAATGTTTTGAAGACTTAAAAGATATTAAATTTCCTCTTGATTCAAAACAACCAAAATCTCCTGGAATAGTAATCAATGAAAGATGCAATGTACCTTACTCCTCCTAGGGAAACAACCAGCGCTTTCCAAACCTTGGAATAAATGAAATCCAAGATCTAGATACTCCTCATCATTGATGTTCCAAACATCAACCAGTGTTTCTTACTGAAAACACAATTCTTATAAAATAGTATTGATTCCTTCATAATCCTAGGAAAAAAATTCGATCCTCAAGAATCATTAGGCCTCGTTCAGAAATATGGCCAAGATTCTGATTCCATAACATCGTTAACTCTTCCATCAAGGTAGTTGATGAGACAACTATCTCTTCTTACTTTTACATTTCACCCATAAGCAAGTACAAGTTCATTAATATCTTCTCTTACATTATCAACAGAAGTTCTCCCTTCACAATATTTCTCATCCCTTTCTCAGTGAAAGTATTTCAGCCGATGTCATAGAATTTTCCCAACGAAAAAATGATCTTCTTTAGACCCTCCACATGGCGTACTCCTTGGATGGTTCAGACTATGTTATCATGCATCTTATGTTTGATGGTTCCAACTCCAATGACCTTGATGTTTATTTTCATTCCTCATGTACAAAATCCCTTCTGGGATAGTTTCATGTTGCTCAAACCATTCCCATAGAGATTTCATGTTCCATTTTCTTTGTGAGTTAATAATCCATGCGTCTTAGAGATGTTTTCTTCTTTCAATATTCATTTCTGCATCACTGACTAGTATGTCTCCATTTCTAGATGTACTCGAAACATTTCATTGAGAGTTATTCTCACCATTCTTATTATTCCAATAGTCATTGATGTCATTCCTCCTCTTACTGCAATTGTAACATTTGATGTTTTTCTTCCTGCTCCTTGATTTGGAACTTCCATGATTCTAGTTCTCACTGGAACCACACTCCACCACTATTATTCTTTACATAGAAATAGCTTCCACTTGTTGTGAAGTTGTATATGTGTACTTATTTTTCTAGTGCCAATATTCTTTTTCCATACCCATAGCTACAACATCAATGCAGGGAAATATATACATTTGGAAATTATTTGTGAGGTTGATGATAAGTTGATCACATTAATATTAAAACCTTTTAAGTAGATTATCTACATGTTTAGTATCCACAATTATATAGATCCACACTTTAATTTGAGAAAAAATGGTATTGAGGGTGTTGATGTGGTCAGTCACCGATGATGAATCCACCATGCGAAGAGTGTATAATTTTCTCTTAAAGAAAATTTTATAGTGGGGTGATTTTCCCTCATACAACTTTGTCAGAGTATCCCAAATTTATTTTTCCATCTTATTTTCCACAATGCATGATAGTACCTCATCTGCCAAAGACAAATGGATGTTGTAAATAGCATTACTATCCATGTCACTCCATTTTTCCTCTATCACACCTACCAATTTCTCTCCAATCACCTGTAGGGATTTATCTTTCCACAGAACCTCTTTTATCTTCATTTTCAATAATGAAAAATTATTTCCATTGAATTTTTAGATCTTGCATTTCACCGCCATATAGACACTTCGTTATTCCCTAATTTTATCAGTCCAAAACCTCATTCATATGATACCACTTTTTAGGATCCTAACTAATTGGCCAATCAATTCAACGATAATTGTGATATAGAAATTAATTAAAAAATTACAGAATTAAAAGAACACTAGATGTAACATGGAATCCATAAAAAAATAAAGGGATAAAGAACCCCAAGAAAATAGAATAATTTAACTATGGTAAAATGTGGGTACAAACTCTATCTCCCTCAATTACAAGGATAAAACACACAAGAAAATCTATCTTTGAAAATATGGATAAACACCTCACAAAATACTACAATCAAGGATAATGATGTATTTCTTCTAAATCTGATGATAAAAAATGGTGTTGGAGATCCCAATATATATCCTATATTCACCTTTTTTTGTCTTCCACTTTATCAAATTTCTATTAGAAAATTAAATGGGGAATCAATGGTAGGTTTTCACCATGACGTGTCACAAAAATGTGTCCCAATGAATGCGGTGACCATCACTAATATTTTCTCACTCCATAATAACTTCCAAAAAATCATAGTGTGTATGAGATCATCATCATTCACTTATATAGAGTATGAGGAAAGGCTATGAGCTCAGGATGAGACTATTCAGATATTAGTTAAATAGTAGGAAGATTATATTCAACATCTAGAGCATCAACGACATCAGTAGCATCAACAACATGATCATATGATAGAGTATATGTGATGCCTTACAAATGGATTAGGGATGGAGTTCCATCCATCTAATGGAGTTAATCTTCCATCTTTATAATGACACTATTATTAGATTATTTTTTTGTAAATTTTATTTATATTATAATTGTTTATATAACATAGATTTTTTAATGGTTTTTTTATTTTTTCGTGAAATTTATTATTAGAAAAGGTTGGGAAAACCCCACTATTAAGAATAGTAGAATCCCTTTTAAGTTGGATTGAGACATAAACCCTTACAAGATTGAATCCACAAATGCAACATGCCCAAAAAAATACAAGGAAATAGTAAATAGTAGTAAATACAATTAGATCAATGTCAAATCCATATAGCTGGAAAGTATAAGGTAGAGAATCCTAGAATTAGTCGTGGATTGAAATCCCCCAAGGTATCCATCCTACAATTTGATTGCTGACCCAGACACCCAAACCAAAACGTTCAATGGGATCCACTTGGAATATCATCGACGTGGATAGATCTAATGATAATGGCGATGAACCACCTGAAAAATCACCATCCCCTACAAGAGTAGGTTCTTCCACTCATGTCATATAATCAATCCTATAGTAAGGTTTGTCCCTCATTTCTAGCTCTCACCACCATGCATGGGATTGATTCTTGCCTTCAGCCGCCTTGATGAGCTGAGGCCTTCATTTTCCTCTAGCCCTGGTACATTCCTACCAAACCCCACCATCGAGAAGGTGTTCATATCTTTCCGTTGACCCCTACATTTAGTTTACCTTATTTTTTATCTACATTTATTTGAAATGAATATATATTCAGAATGTTTTGATACTTTAGAAAAATGTTCCATAATTCATTTTTGATGTGTAGGATTCATCCCCACCTCAATCAGATGCATAAGGTGACCAGTATGACTCAACTACTATAGATACGGACTTTAACAGTGTGCAAAATGGGAATTTACATCTTTAAAAAAACATTATTATCCTCGATGCTATTAAAAGGGGGTGTCTTTTATCATTACTAAAAAAATACTTATAAAGGCCCCTTTTATCAGCAGTGATAAATGTGTACCTTTATCAGTGCTAAAATAGTGGTGATAAATGGGACCTTTATCGACACTTTTTTTAGCACTGATAAAAGTCTAAAAAATAATTTTTTAAAAGGAATTTATTTTTTAACAAATTTGAGGGTGGGACATCCACCCTTTTATCAGCACTCAATCCCCCTTTTAATAGTGCTAGTATAGCCTCCCCACATTTTTAATAATACTAGGAATCCCTCCACCATTTGACAACTCTAGGGACCTGCATCACTCATTCATGTGTGACCCTACCTTTTCTAGGTTTTGAAACTGATATGTCCTCCTCATAATCTCGCTCCATTTCCACTCCCCTATATCATTTTCATCTGTATTTAATGATATATCAATATATTTATATTATTTTTTATTATTTTTTATCCATATATATATATATTTAATTACATATATAATATATGTTTTTTTTGTGTGTGTGTGTATGTGTGTTTATAAATATATACATACATACATATATATTTATATATGTGTGTGAATCTATAAATATAATTATACATATTTATATTTATTTAAATATATTATATATTAATATTTATATACTTATATTAGAGTATATAGATAAATATATATCGGTTTTTCAATGCACACACAAATATTTTTATATATATAAACATTGTATTTACAGTAATTTTATATATATATAGTATATATATATATTCATTTTAAATAAAATGGATATTATTTTTTGTTTAGATATGTTTTATTTATTTATAAATCTAATTTACATGTAAATAGGTATACATATATATTTATAAAAATAAATTTTTATGTGTGAATATATAAAAAATGTGTATTTATTATTATATATTTGATTATAAATAAAAGTAAATTATGAAAATTGATAAAATATCAAAAGATTAGTATCAATATTAATGTAATGCTTGTGAATAAATTCAGTCCCCACTGAAAACAGAAAAAATCCCTCTTAAATGAAGTTGGAAGTCAGTTGAATGTAAAAACATTTGGATACAACAACTAAAAACTCAGTTTTAAAGGCCTTATAGGGACTTTTGGGCCTTGTAAAATGTAATGGGGATTCCTCCCTATAATTAGTGTGAATATGTCATCGCAAGACTCAAAATTGATATGTGGTATAGCTAAAATTGACACACTGATCAAATGTTATGACCCTTTGAAATATTAGTTATGTTTTCAATATATTTTAGATCTTTTATTAAATTTTTATTTTCTATATCTTAAAATTTTTAATAAATTAATTTTAGTCAATAATAATTAGTTAGTTATTAATTAAATATATTTTTTAATTATTTCATAATCTATTTTCACTAAATATCTTATATTTCAATTGTAAGTGTCTATTTAGCCTTATCTAAAACATATATAAAAATATATATATTATTTTTAATGAAATATAATATATTTTTTAAATATACCATTTATTAGTGCTATTGGAAAAAACACTAATAAATCCTGCTTTATCAGTGCTTCTAAATAATCATTGATAATCGGTGTCCCTTTAACAGTGCTAAATGAACGTTTATAAAGGGGTATCATTATCATTGCTAAAAACACTGATACATGGGTACTTTTAATAGTGTTTCTAGCACTGTTAAAATATCCTCTTATCACTAGTTTTTAGTGCTGATAATTGTACCCCTTTATCAGAACATTTTTTAGGATTGTTAAAGGGTGGTGCTCTGTAAATTTGTTTCTGTGGTAGGGACTACATGTGTTTCCTTTTATTTAAAAGTGAAATTTTAAAAATATATTCTTTGATATTTATGTTTAATTTATTTCATTATAGTATTATTAAAATTAGAATTGTTTTCTTATAAAGGAGTATTATTTTTCTCAGGTTGGGTGGTTTGTTTGAAAACTAATACCATGGATAGTATTTTTTGAGATGGGTCATAGGTGACAAATAAAATTATACATTGATATTTTTAAATGCTTGTGGATATTAAAATAAAATGTAATTATAGAAAATATTGTTTGAAATATACATATAATTTTTTTTATAATGATAATTTTACTTCAAATAAATTACGAATTTTTATATTAGTGCATTTTCATATAGGTGTATTTAGTGCAGTGTGTTGTTATTCAAACAACATAGTGCAACAGTAGGGAATTTATTAGTATTAATGAAAACAACGATAAATGAGTTATCATTTTAATGAAATTGACGCTAAAAAATATTTTTTAGCAATGATAAATCTCATTGTGTAGTGTTAAAAGGTCTATCCGTGGTATTGGGAATTCAATTTTATTTGGAGTGACAATGATAACCTTATACGAGAATAAAGTGAAAAGGATTTGAAGACATTGTGTTTATAAAACCAATGACTATGTGCTGTGTTTCTAGGTGAAGGAAAAAAGAAAATTCATGATATAATGGGATTACAACCATATATCACCACGGATTTCATGTAGGAGTGATGATCAGTTTTTTAAAAATAATTTTTTTTTAAAAATTGTGAAAATTAAAAACAGAATTCATATTCTCCATTAATAATTTAATGAGTAAAAAACAAGTAAAAAACTATTTTTAAAAAATATATATTCAACCAAAATTCTATTTCAGTTTAAAAAATATCAGTTTTATGAAAATAATATAAAAATAAAATTCTTCCTTAATAAAATTCAAATAAAAAATTTAAAGAAATGAAACATTCTCTTAAAAAATAAATACATTTTTTTAAAAAATAAAATAAGAAACTAAATTTTATTTATGAAAAATTAATAAAAATGACCCTTTTACATATAAAGTAATAAAAAATATATATTCCTAATTATAAAATACTGTATCAAAAAAATTTATCGCCTATAAAATTTAAAAAACATCCCAATATTTTTCTTAAAATATTAATTAATAGAAGTTATTTTATTTTAAAAAAAATTAAATATCCATTTTGTTTATGATGTATTTGGGAATTAAAAATTAATTTTGTTTTTTTATATTAAGATAAATAAAAAATTTACCTTTTCTAAATGACCCCATTTGAATTTTAAAATATAAAAAAACACTTTTCCCTTCCACAAAAATTAAAAATTTCTATTAATAAACATAAAATAAAAATAAAACTTCTTCTTTTTCCATTTAAAATTTCATTAGAATAATGGATATCTATTTATTTTTTAAAAAATTTTGTGTATTTATTTTTTTATTTTATTTTTAATTAATGTAGATTTATATTTATTTTTTAATTGGTTGATTTTAGTTTAAGGAAAATTTAATTTTACAACACAAATTTAAAAAACAATGATTTTTTATGTGAGAGGGGGATATTATTTGTTTAATAAATAATAATTGTTGCCTATCATTTTTTGAAGGAATTATTTTTAAGAAAAATAATATATATTATGGGATTTGTTTCCCTTTATTCAATTCGATTCTAGAAAATTTGTGGTCATTATATTTTTTAAATTGAAAAAATGTAGTTGATTTGTTGATATGGGATAAGTAAAAATACTTTTACAAAATTGTGTCCTGGAATGTGTGAAGGATGCTCAAAAAGCCACAATGTTAGTAAAAAAATAATCAATAAGTTATTGAATAAATATTTTAACATTGTTAATTTTTTTTAAAAATAATATGTGGATTTTTTATAGTGATTAAAATTATTTTTTATGTATATAAGATGTATTATATAATATATAATTAATAATATATATTTGGAAGAAATAAAAAAAATTTAAGAGGCGATTTTGTATCTAAAATGATGCTAAAAATAAAATTATGAAAAAAAATTACATACATATATTAGTTTTAATTACATGTCTAATTTAAAAATAATAAATGATGTCAACACCAATGTTTAGATGGTTTGTCAATGTTACATCCAGGGATCTGAAAATATATATACACCAAAGGTCTTGGTGTGTTGGTGTGGTATCATCATGCACAACTGCATGCCTATGTAAATATTATTAGGACTTCTTAACCCCAATCCATGAGGAAAGGGTTTCCCACATACATATATTTAACACAACAGACCCCTTCATAATCGATGTAGGATAAACCAATAATATCCCTCTCAAAACCACAAGGGCGATGAACATAGAAGATTTTTCAGTGATCATGAAATTCAATGTGCTCATACAGAACTATACAACAATCACTACTACAAAACAGAGTTTTATCAATGCTAAAAAAACATTATCACCGATTAAAAAGAGTTTATAGTCGATGTGATTTGAAGAGGGGTCCCTTTTATCAACACTAAAAAAAGAGTTGATAAATGACCCTTTTACCAGTGATAAAAATAACTGATAAAATTAAAAAAATTAAAATAATTATAAATCAAAAGGTAGACCCATCCCTTTTATATAGAACTTGACGCCCTTTAAATAGTGCTATTATTCCACACCCACGTGCACCACTACCACCCATTTAATTGCGCTAGTCGCACACCCCCACCCTTTAATAGTGCAAGACCCTCCTAAAACTACCAGCACACCCCTGACTCCTCTTGGATTTGAACATGAGAAAAATATCATACACTAGACTGCTAAAGCACTACTAACCCGCACACCAGCTTTGTCTCTGCCTCAATTCGACGACCTTTATGACCGCACTGATGAAGGTCATCCACAAAGAATCCCCACCTCAATCACATTCCACCTCTTCCAGGACCGCACACCGTGACCGCACTTTGCCCTGCCATGACAGCCACACACATCATAACATCGACATCATGCCTCATCCACACACTGCCTCCACTATGAAATCCTGGAGTGAATGTACCATGCTTTTCCCTCTACGCTGGCACATCCACATCCCTCCTCTACCGCGCTCGTCTTATTCTGTGACCTCACAAAGAAATCGTATTGTGCTTTACCACACACGTCAACACATCCAAACCCCCCCTCAACCACATTCCACCTCTACTAGGTCCTCCCTAATTTTTATAACTTCTGGATCTCCTTAGTCACTCTATGGGAGTGTTCCCAGGTGAGGGGGAGGACTGGACACCAACCTCCATTGTAACCATTCTTAAAAACATGGCCTAATGGAGAAGCCTTTCTTTTGATAATCATTGGGCTATTATAATAGGTTGTTAAAATCCAGTACATTGCATGATTGGGAGTTCATTCATGAATATTGGGTGCCCTGGGAGAGTTAGGATATGTTTGGTATCCCCTTTCTTGGGTACCCCTATGAAGTTTCGATTTTTGGTGCATGAGTAGTTGTACCTTCGATATTTCATTGCATGGGTACCACTGAGGAGTGTTCTGAGGTGACTAGGACAGTTGTACACAGCCTGCCATAAAAATCATCCACAAGTGTCGTCACCACGAGGTTCTACAGTTATGGGGTTGGGGTACGTTTTAGATCTCCATTCTTAGGTACCCTGGAGAAGTGCTCCTAGGTGAAGTGGAAAGTTGGACAGGGTCCCTTGAAGGATTCCTCCATTCTCTAGTGGGATAAGATCAACACATTGGTCATATCCTTTTATATTGAAGACCTCATTGTCAGCTTCATCAGGGGTTGTGGGTGTAAAGACCTGTATCTTGACATACATGGACATTACATTACTTTTGCGGAATACTTAGTACATTACAAAAACACACACACAAGGACCGTAATAGTTTAGTGTCTTTGGAAACTCGGACTATAATCTTCTAATCGTGGTGAAAGATCTTCAAAATATCCCATAAAGATCTTCCCTTTTTTTTACCTAAAACCTTTCTTTATATCCTGGGGAAAATAAAACATAAAAGGGTGAGCTCAAATGCTCAGTAAGGGTAAACAAAATAAATATCAATCACATCATATTCATAAGAACATACCATTTTGGAAATCATTACCTGCAAAAGAGAGCATAATTTCATAATCATGGGATAAATCATGGCAGTGAAAAAGTAATCCCAATAATCATAACATAAAACATGAAACTTTGTGGCATACACACATATTCATAGAGAATCATTTCTTGTTAGTCAAGACTAATTTCCAAGACTATCTTAGTGGACAAAGTCCCTTCTGAATCGAGTAACCCTCGTTTCAGTCCTGTTTCACTGAACCGGTATAACCTACCGTTCCAGCCCTGTCTATCTCATGAGATATAAAATCTTTACCCAATGCATTGGAGAGAGATATAGGTCCCACCCATCTTATAATGAATCCTTTCTTATGTGTGCCACATAATCATAAAACATACATCATCGCATAACACATGTAACAAAAATGGGATTCTTGAAACATCATGACATCATAAATCAATTCATATAAGATAAAGGAATTCATAAAAATAATTCCATCACAACAGGATCAAATCAATGTAATAATAGGGATAAAAACATAACCCTTTATTATCTTAGATAGAAAATAATTTTGATAAAACACTTGAACTCCATTCTTGAGGAAAATATCCTTTATTCTTCAAAAACATTTTTCCTTTCATAACATGTCATACGACTTTAAAATAAAAGAAGTTGATTAAAAATAAACTTGAAAACTTGTAAAGGAAGCTTCTTGGATTTAATGTTTTAAAAATCCATTCATTCCGTATAAGTTAAAAAAACATTCTTCGTACTTTTGTCGGAAAAGTCAAAAAGTACCTTGTACAAAAACGACAAAAGATTCCTTTCATTTCTTTTACTAAAAACTCATCTAAGGTAGAAATGGATTTAAACAATTGTAGGTGGATGGAAGTAATATTACATATTGATGAAACATGGTCGTGGATGATAAAATACACCCCAATAAATTCTTACGAATAAACAATCTCGGATAAAAATGAGATTGTGATATTTCCCTTACATTAGGTCCGATTTGCTTTGTACGTGTCCGAAGCTCCTGTATAATGGTTTAAATAATGTCATTGACTTATTACAGAATCATATTCATTGTTATGATATCATATATGGTTCACTTATGACATTATATTACCCGTTCTTTTGTAAATTCCATGTTAAAGAAGTGTTTTGGGTAAAATCGTTTCTTTTATCGTAGGTGTTTTGACTTGTTGTTCTTGACATTATTATTACTTATATCATGATTTAATTACTTCCAGAATATAAAATATGATTTATATATCATATATATTCAGTATATATATATATATAATAGATAGATAAATGAAATGAAAAACACCGTTCAAGGAGACGGTAGTCCGTACATACGCATGAACGCTGTTTTCCTTTCCCTATTGTCTTGAATGGAAGTAAGTAGATGACATACATATATATATATACATAAATCCAGTAGCCTTATAATGTCATATATTTCATTATTATTTCTTATATATACTTTATAATCATTCTTATATGGTTAACATGGAGAATGAATCTCATCGCGTCGTGGAGACGGTAGTCTGTACGTACGCACGAGCGATGATATCATTTCCATAAATATTGAATTGAATTGGAGTGGATTATACAATATATCAGAATCAATATGATGTTTTAATAACTATTTATAGTTATTCATTACACCATTATACCCATCCATGTAAGGTGGTGGTGGAAAATAGATTACACCACGGCGTGGAGACGGTATTCCGTACGTACGCACGCGTGGTGATTTATTTTTCCGTAGGATAGATAGATGGTGAAATAGGGTTGTTTCATACTTATAATAAAATATCAGTATATGAGTGATACTGATGTTATTACTTCATAATGAAACAACCTAAGAAGAAGAAGTGGAAGAAGAAATAAAGATGAAAGAATTGGTAACGGTAATTACCTCTTCTTTGAAGCGCCTTTTGGAGACCTCCTCTTAGGGAACTAAAATTGGTCTTTGAGGAATACCAGAACCTCTAGGATGTTTCTAGGGAAGTGGAGAAGAGATTTTGGCAGGGTTTGGCCGATCTTGAGTGCTCAAATTGGTGTGAGGAGGAGGGGGAGGAGGTGTCCTTTTATAAGGGAGGAGAGGGGCACCTTAGGAATATCTCAAAATATTATTTTATATTAAAGTCAAAATCGGTTTATAATGGTTCCAAAGGGTCTGATTTCGAAGATAAAGTCGGGATGAGTCTAAATCCTATCAAACAATATGATTTAGACAAGTATAGGTTATTATTTTAACCTTATCAATTAGATTTAACTCTAAGTTAAATAATTTAACTTTTACCGTGTCTTTTTGTTTTCTTTCACTATATGGTTAATACACTTACTATAACATGCCAAACGAACCCCAAATTGTATATTATTAATAACTATATCCTTATCTAAGTCATTTGGCCGAACATTAGATTTTTAGGAATAAAATAACAATTAATAATATAATATTTGATTTAACAACTATTTTGTGTCAATTTTGACACTATTTGATATATGATTTTTGTGAAAGTCAAAACAGAATTATATGTTCGAACCAAGTTGATTAAATCAACACTAATATATCATAGTAACCTAGAAAATTAGTTTAAGTCATAAAAAGTCTCATATTACATTCATTTGAGCATTTATAACATCAATTATGTTAATATTCCCTTAAAAGGGTAATCACTGCATCATCGTTGTGTCATAAATAAATTAATTTATATAATGTCTAAAAATTATAAATAAAATATAATTATGTAGGAAATATTTTTAGCTTTCTAATGAATATTTATAGTCGAATTTATCTTCTGTATAACCCCATATTAAAAATGTTTTAGTTATTAAACTTTGATTTTAACTATTTTAACTATTCATTAAATAATATAATATTAAATGTCATAATCTAATCCAAGTGGACCTAAATGGTCATATTATATTCATAAGGTTGTTTGTGGTCGAATTACACTTATCCAATAGAATTAGGACATGTGTTAGGGTAATAGTAATATCATATTTACCCTTAGTTACCCTATTTACTATTAACCGTGGTAAAAAAAAGTAAAAAGTTACTATTCACCAAAAATTATTTTCATCTCATTGAACCACATTTTACTTACTGACATCAACCGTGTCTCTCGGATTTTTGAAATTCCATTCACAGAAGCGGTAAAATTAAGATTTATGAAGAAATTAATTTTTTTTAACTACCACTTAGTAGTTTCACTATTCATCAAAAATTGATGTTTTTCAGAACAATGCCAAAATTTCATCCTAAGCTATATTTTATATTCCGAATTCAAAAATGAAGTCTATTTTACCAAATTCTTATCATAGAATTTGCATTAATTAATTTTATAATTAAATCCCGATGTTAAAACAAATAGCGTGTTTTTAAGAAACAATATCTATCAAAAGATTGACACTTGATTATGTCTGGTTTAAATGTGAAATTACATCCAATGACCAACATTGTATTAAATTGTAAAAATATATTCTAAATATACTTTAAAACCACTCAAATTAATAATTTATCACTATTAATTATTTCGATTAAAAATGTTGTTTTTAATTATAATTTAGTAATTTTCACTATTCATCAGAATATGAAAGTTATCCGAAAAGTACCAAAATTTCACCTTAGGCTAAATTCGATACTCTGAATCCAAAAATGAAGTTCATTTTGAAAAATAAGATTTACAGAGTTTTAAAAAGTGGTTATTACTATTCATAACGGCTAGTTTTAATAATATTTTAATACCATATCGTTGTTTAGTGAAACTCGGTATTGCGTATTACACACGCTATCGAGGAAGGTCGTGATTGCGTGTAATGCAAGGAAAGTCAAGGATGCGTGTTGTGAAAGCTCCTTTTGGTGTAGCGTACAACACAAGACTTTAATAAAATTAAAAAGAATATTTTTTTTATAAAATCTTGGGCTGTTACATTCTACCCCCCTTAAATTAAATTTCGCCCTCGAAATTCGTCGGGGTTATAAATGGTTTACTATTTGAAAGTTTCTTTAATAGAAACCCACATCGTAAAAAGGAATATCAAAACCTATCTTTAAAAACAAAAGTATGAAACGTAACGGTTACCCAAATAAACTAATCATTGGGTTTCCACATAGGTGAAAATATGGATATGGAAGAGAAATCTAACCATCATGTTCTGATGGAGAGTGGTAGAGAACATGGCTATGGAAAAGCCAATAATCACAAATCCATAAATTTGTGACGATCTAAGGTACCATCCGATTCATCAAGTATAAGATCACTAGGACAACATTTTTGGTTTTCAAGATCATTTCCCTAAAGTTGAAAATTTGAATTGGAATAAATACATTCTTTATTTTGGTACAATCTCACTATTGTTCGTGCCTAGAACAATTTCCACTTCATCTCTTAAATAAATGAAGTTGAATTTGTTATTCGTGAAGTGTTAGCAGATCATGTGATAGAATGACGGGTCATTCCATCTGTCTCAATCAAAAGGTTAGCAAAAATTATATACATAAGTCTATCTATAGTGAGATTAATCATATATAGTTCCTAAAATGGACTTATACTTCATATATCATACTGCTTAATATAATAAAACTAGTTTCTACTAAACAGGGACTTCATGTAGGCCAGTGGTAGGCGATAAAGGCCAGTCGCACTTCGGTTGTGGGTTCGATTCCCACAGCCTTGTCCGAAGCGATGGGCTGTCGCCCGTCCTGCAGGTTGTCCTTTTTCTAAAACTATATTACTATAACATCCCATAAATAATATCGAAAAAACTTCTATCCTTAAACAATACTAACTTATGTCCAACATAATCCATTCCAATCTTTAGTCCTATCCATAATACTGCAGTCCATTCTCATAACATAGTGAAAACGATTACCAGAGATTTAATACCATCGTTGATCCCCATATATCATAAGATATATCTTGTTGGACACATTCCAAACATTCAAAGGCCTTAATCTTGTACTCTCTTGAATACCCATTGAACCTTAGTGAAAACTTGAATGCAGTTAAAAGTTAACACTTTCCGCATACCAAAATCCTCAAAATTCTATATACTCATACCATGATATCACTTAGTCCTTATATCAATCATGAGCTCATGAATACTGTTAAAAATTTCATTTTATCGTTATCCCTTCATTATGCGCATTATATCTCAATCACTTTGAATACCACATTAGACCAATACATAAATATTCCAATATTCCATGATACAACATTATTTTGGAATCCCATTACATAAAAACTTAATCATTCCACCACATCGTTGTCATATTCAACATTGCCAATAGTGATCGCATGTGACTTCCCTTTGTCCTTTGCCTTAAGCGGTTGCTCATGTCGATCATCACTAACCCTTGGATTAGGGCATTTATTGGCATAATGTCCCATCTCCTTGCACTTGAAGCATTGAAGTGTTGGTTGTGCGTTCTCTGCAGTGTTTGCTTTATTCACTTCATTAGAATCCCTTTTTCCATTACTTCGACACTCAGCTGCTCGATGACCTTCTTTTCGACACATAAAACATTTTCTATTCCCTTTAAGACAATCTCCACCATGCTTCTTTCCACACTTTGTGCATAAGGAAACATTCATCCTCTTTTCACCATTATTCTGAGATTTATCCTTGAACTCCATCTTTCGTTTCTTGTCAAAACCATGAGATGGATATGTAACACCAACTTCCATTTCTACCTTGATAGCACAACGCACAATTTCTTCATAGCTACTGAAGTCTCTTATAGCTAATGCCCTTCGAAGACTTGGTTTTAAGCCACTTAAAAATCGATCAACTTTACTTTCAGGTTGGATGATAATGCCAGATGCATACCTTGCAAGTCTTGTAAAATTCGATTCGTATATACCAACAGATTCATCATCCTTTTGCTTTAGTTCAAGAAACTCCTTCTCCATCTTAGTTCGAAGAATACGAGGGAAGTACTTACTGAAAAACAAGTTCTTGAACTCGTCCCATTCCATGGAATCAATTTCATCTCTTTGCCTCGTATTCTTGATAAGATTCCACCATTGATCAGCTTCACCTTCCAAACGATATACTGCTAAGATGACTTTATCATGATCAGAACATTGAAGAACTGAAAATATCTTTTCATTAGTACTAATCCATTGTTCAGCAACTAATGGATCAGTAGACCCACTGAAAGAAGGCGGACGCTGCCTCATGAAGGATTCAACAGAATGTTGCTTTTTCCTTTGCTCGTTTGGAAGTCCTGCATGATTCATAGCTTGAGAAAGTTGTGTGAGAATGGCTACAAGATTTTGCATTCCAGCTCCCATATCGTTTGGTTTCTCAGGGGGACAATCATTCCATTGTCCATTGCATTGATCAACACGGTTCCTTCGGGTTCCAGCCATCGTCTAAAACCCCAAAAGAATAGTGTGAGAGGCAAAAATCATGCTAGGGAAAACAACATAATAAAGGGGTAGTACCCTCAATATCTAACATCTTAGGTTAAATTCTAAGGTCGTTAGAGCAATTCTAGGACTATAACCTATACGTATACTTAACCTTAGAGACATCCTTAGACATACCTTAGAAATATCTCTAGGGATCTCACTAACGTTTTCGCATCCTAGTTTCCAAAGGTTGACTAAACCTTTCTTCTGATACCAACTGTAAAGACCCGTATCTTGACATACATGGACATTACATTACTTTTGCGGAATACTTAGTACATTACAAAAACACACACACAAGGACCGTAATAGTTTAGTGTCTTTGGAAACTCGGACTATAATCTTCTAATCATGGTGAAAGATCTTCAAAATCTCCCATAAAGATCTTCCCTTTTTTTTACCTAAAACCTTTCTTTATATCCTGGGGAAAATAAAACATAAAAGGGTGAGATCAAATGCTCAGTAAGGGTAATCAAAATAAATATCAATCACATCATATTCATAAGAACATAACATTTTGGAAATCATAACCTGCAAAAGAGAGCATAATTTCATAATCATGGGATAAATCATGGCAGTGAAAAAGTAATCCCAATAATCATAACATAAAACATGAAACTTTGTGGCATACACACAAAATCATAGAGAATCATTTCTTGTTAGTCAAGACTAATTGCCAAGACTATCTTAGTGGACAATGTCCCTTCTGAATCGAGTAACCCTCGTTTCAGTCCTGTTTCACTGAACCGGTATAACCTACCGTTCCAGCCCTGTCTATCTCATGAGATATAAAATCGTTACCCAATGCATTGGAGGGAGATATAGGACCCACCCATCTTATAATGAATCCTTTCTTATGTGTGCCACATAATCATAAAACATACATCATCGCATAACACATGTAACAAAAATGGGATTCTTGAAACATCATGACATCATAAATCAATTCATATAAGATAAAGGAATTCATAAAAATAATTCCATCACAACAGGATCAAATCAATGTAATAATAGGGATAAAAACATAACCCTTTATTATCTTATATTGAAAATAATTTTGATAAAACACTTGAACTCCATTCTTGAGGAAAATATCCTTTCTTCTTCAAAAACATTTTTCCTTTCATAACATGTCATACGACTTTAAAATAAAAGAAGTTGATTAAAAATAAACTTGAAAACTTGTAATGGAAGCTTCTTGGATTAAATGTTTTAAAAATCCATTCATGCCGTATAAGTTAAAAAAACATTCTTCGTACTTTTGTCGGAAAAGTCAAAAAGTACATCGTACAAAAACGACAAAAGATTCCTTTCATTTCTTTTACTAAAAACTCACCGAAGGTAAAAATGGATTTAAACAATTGTAGGTGGATGGAAGTAATATTACATATTGATTAAACATGGACGTGGATGATAAAATACACCCCAGTAAATACTCACGAATAAACAATCTCGGATAAAAATGAGATTGTGATATTTCCCTTACCTTAGGTCCGATTTGCTTTATACGTGTCCGAAGCTCCTGTATAATGGTTTAAATAATGTCATTGACTTATTAAAAAATCATATTCATTGTTATGATATCATATATGGTTCAATTATGACATTATATTACCCGTTCTTTTGTAAATTCCATGTTAAAGAAGCGTTTTGGGTAAAATCGTTTCTTTTATCGTAGGTGTTTTGACTTGTTGTCCTTGACATTATTATTACTTATATCATGATTTACATACTTCCAGAATATAAAATATGATTTATATATCATATATATTCAGTATATATATATATATATATATAATAGATAGATAAATGAAATGAAAAACACCGTTCATGGAGACGGTAGTCCGTACGTACGCATGAACACTGTTTTCCTTTCCCTATTGTCTTGAATTGAAGTAAGTAGATGACATACATATATATATATACATAAATCCAGTAGCTTTATAATGTCATATATTTCATTATTATTTCTTATATATACTTTATAATCATTCTTAAATGGTTAACATGTAGAATGAATCTCATCGCGTCGTGGAGACGGTAGTCCGTACGTACGCACGAGCGATTATATCATTTCCATAAATATTTCATTGAAATGGAGTGGATTATAAAATATATCAGAATCAATATGATGTTTTAATAACTATGTATAGTTATTCTTTACACCATTATACCCATCCATGTAAGGTGGTGGTGGAAAATAGATTACACCAAGGCGTGGAGACGGTATTCCGTACGTACGCACGCACGGTGATTTCTTTTTCCGTAGGATAGATAGATGGTGAAATAGGGTTGTTTCATACTTATAATAACATATCCGTATATGAGTGATACTGATGTTATTACTTCATAATGAAACAACATGTGAAGAAGAAGTGGAAGAAGAAATAAAGATGAAAGAAGTGGTAACGATAATTACCTCTTCTTTGAAGCGCCTTTTGGAGACCTCCTCTTAGGGAACTAAAATTGGTCTTTGTGGAAGACCAGAACCTCTAGGAAGTTTCTAGGGAAGTGGAGAAGAGATTTTGGAAGGGGTTGGCCGAGCATGAGTGCTCAAATTGGTGTGAGGAGGAGGGGGAGGAGGTGTCCTTTTATAAGGGAGGAGAGGGGCACCTTAGAAATATCTCAAAATATTATTTTATATTAAAGTCAAAATCGGTTTATAATTGTTCCAAAGGGTATTATTTCGAAGATAAAGTGGGGAGGGGTCGAAAGCCTATCATCCAATAGGATTTAGACAAGTTTAGGTTATTATTTTAACCTTATCAATTAGATTTAACTCTAAGATAAATAATTTAACTTTTACCGTGTCTTTTTGTTTTCTTTCACTATATGGTTAATACACTTACTATAACATGCCAAACGAACCCCAAATTGTATATTATTAATAAATATATCTATATCTAAGTCATTTGGCCGAACCTTAGATTTTTAGGAATAAAATAACAATTAATAATATAATATTTGATTTAAAAACTATTTTGTGTCAATTTTGACACTATTTGATATATGATTTTTGTGAAATTCATAACAGAATTATATGTTCGAAAAAAGTTGATTAAATCAACACTAATATATCATAGTAACCTATAAAATTAGTTTAAGTCATAGAAAGTCTCAAATTACATTCATTTGAGCATTTATAACATCAATTATGTTAATATTTCCTTAAAAGGGTAATTACTGCATCATCGTTGTGTCATAAATAAATTAATTTATTTAAAGTCTAAAAATTATAAATAAAATATCATTATGTAGGAAATCTTTTTAGCTTTCTAATGAATATTTATAGTCGAATATATCTTATGTATAACCCCATATTAAAAATGTTTTAGTTATTAAACTTTGATTTTAACTATTTTAACTATTCATTAAATAATATAATATTAAATGTCATAATCTAATCCAAGTGGACATAAATGGTCATATTATATTCATAAGGTTGTTTTTGGTCGAATTACAGTTATCCAATAGAATTAGGACATGTGTTAGGGTAATAGTAATATCATATTTACCCTTAGTTACCCTATTTACTATTAACTATGGTAAAAAAAAGTAAAAAGTTACTATTCACCAAAAATTATTTTCAACTCATTGAACCACATTTTACTTACTGACATCAACCGTGTCTCTCGGATTTTTGAAATTCCACTCACAGAAGCGGTAAAATTAAGATTTATGAAGAAATTAATTTTTTTAACTACCACTTAGTAGTTTCACTATTCATCAAAAATTGATGTTTTTCATAACAATGCCAAAATTTCATCCTAAGCTATATTTCATATTCCGAATTCAAAAATGAAGTATATTTTACCAAATTCATATCATATAATTTGCATTAATTAATTTTATAATTAAATCCCGCTGTTAAAACAAATAGCGTGTTTTTAGGAAACAATATCTATCAAAAGATTGACACTTGATTATGTCTGGTTTAAATTGAAATTACATCCAATGACAAACATTGTATTAAATTGTAAAAATATATTCTAAATATACTTTAAAACCACTCAAATTAATAATTTATCACTATTAATTATTTCGATTAAAAAAGTTGTTTTTAATTATAATTTAGTAATTTTCACTATTCATCAGAATATGAAAGTTATCCGAAAAGTACCAAAATTTCAGCTTAGGCTAAATTCGATACTCCAAATCCAACAATGAAGTTCATTTTGAAAAATAAGATTTACAGAGTTTTAAAAAGTGGTTATTACTATTCATAATGACTAGTTTTAATAATATTTTAATAGCATATCGTTGTTTAGTGAAACTCGGTATTGCGTATTACACACGCTATCGAGGAAGGTCGTGATTGCGTGTAATGCAAGGCAAGTCAAAGATGCGTGTTGTGCAAGCTCCTTTTGGTGTAGCGTACAACACAAGACTTTAATAAAATTTAAAAGTATATTTTTTTTATAAAATCTTGGGCTGTTACAGTGGGACTCCAAGTGAATACTCTAGATTTTGTGACCTTTTCTATTGATATTCCTCCAAAACATGACTTCCACCAGGTTCCAATCATTCATCTCTATAACATCTTCATTATCATCATCGTATGGTGAGGGGTTTTAGAGAATAGGGTAATCAAGAATGAGGCTTGGAGTTAGAAAACACACCCTCCACCATTATATAGTTACATAATCCTTTATATTTTCCTTTCCCTTCACAAACATTTCTCCCCTACTTTAATAGCTAGAATGGTGTGATAGAAAAATCTTTTATTTATAACATAGATTGATATAAAGGAAGTAACAAACCCTATTTGTTTAGTTATAATTAATTTATTGACTGAATATTAAAAAAAATAAAACTATCCAGTTTATTTATGCATATTGAGTATTATTCAAATTAAATTATGAAACAAAATATAAATTATAAATGATATTAAATTAATTATTGTTAACTGAATAATGATTTACTTAAAAATGTAAATAATATTTAAAAAAATATTTGATTTCTTTGATATCAATTGATTTTAGATTTATAAATAATGTTTAAAATTAAAAATAATAAAAGTCTCTTTAATTAAATCGGTTTGGGTATATTTCAATATATAATTTAATATATTTAAAAATAATGAGTTAAAAAATAAATGGGTTATAAAGGGATTAGGGATTGAAAAAAAAATAAAGGAGTTGGGATTTAATTATCCCAAATTTTATGGGTACTTGATGAGTAAAAATCCCTAATTTTGGGTGATTATTAATGAACATTTTCAACCAGACTATCAAAGTTGTAGATTTTAATAATTTTGTGAAATTTGAATTTATTAGTATATAATAGATTTTTAGAATAGTTTACTGGCATTTAATATTTCATGTTGATTTTAATTCGATAATATAACATTTCACTCACATCATCCTTTATACAATATTTAATATATATATATATATATTCTTAATCTTGTAATTTTTTATCTAACCACTCATAAATGGAAATAATATTTTGTAATGATTACCCCCCCCCCAAACTGTAATGGTGCTTAGGGGTGGGAAAATAAGTGTTTAAGAGAACTATTAATTGAAAACCTAAAAATGAAGAACCGAACTATTATACTAAAATGATTATTTGTTAGTAAAAAAATTGATTAGTTAATAAAAAAACTTTTTGGTATTTTTAAAAATTTTAATAACTAAAGTTGATAAATTAACTAATTTTTTTATTTCTTATTATTTTTAATTCAATATTTTATATAATTTATGAGATATATTATAACAAAAAATAGTACATTTTTTATTATAAGATTATATTTTTTTCAAAAAATTTGTTTTTTTATAAAATATAAGGATTTATATATAATTTTTAGTTTTTGATCGAAATAATTAGGATGGAATTTTTTAAAAATTTAATGTTCTTTTACATTAGTATGCTTCCTCCAATGATAAACCTTTGTACAAAGGTTTTTCCTCCCAATAAAACCAATTTTTATATTAGTATTAGTTCATAAAAAATAAAAACAAATTAAATTAAATGTTATATAATTCACATATGATAATTTATATTGTTAATTACTATATATTAATGATATTATCAGTTATACTACCAATTTAATTATTAAAGATTATATATTAAATTTTAAATTAATTATTAATTATTAATTATATTTTTAATTAATAATTATATTGTGAATTATTAATTACATTGTTAATTAATTATTGTTATAAATTATATTAGCAGTTACTGAATATATTAATGATATTATCAGTTATTAATTTTCTTAATTTTTTAACTAATTGTAAATAATTATATCATTAAACTAAAATGTCAATTATATATTGAGAACACGAACATTGATTCATACTAGTCACATAATGTGTTGGATTTACATATAGTCAATTCATACACATCATAAATGTGTTATGTATCCACTATAAGAAAATCATCATTTATAGACAATTATTTTTTTGATTCGACAAAAGTTTAAACCGCTAATATAGTTGGTGTCGGAATCCAACACATTGTGATTCCTTCCATTCACTACCACAGATCTGGGAATGTGATGCACCAGGTTTTATCAGTGCAAAGCAGAAAGCACTGATAAAAGGGGGTCCTTTTTCAGCACTGGATAAAAGCGCTGATAAATCTACCATTTATCAATGCTAACCCAAATGCTGATAATGATGTACCCTTTATGAATGCATTATTTAGTGATGATAAAGGGGGGATTTTATTTATTTTTGAAATAAAATAATAAAACCATAGATATCATCCAAATCCATATTACATAATTCCAATGGAAAAGATGAAATCCAGCAATTAGGCACCCAATGATTCTCAACAGCAGCAAAAAAAGAGCCACATGATTGCCCTATCTTCTTACAAAGGAAAGAAAAAGAGAAAAAGGCACCAAATATTTGATGTTGTACACAGTGGACCCATAGGCTTGGAGGCCACCTCCATCCTCCTTTAGTTCGTTGATGACAACATAACAATCAAATTCGACCACAACATTTATCCATCCAGGAGACAAGATGAACTGTAAACCCTTCAAAATAGTCATAGACTTTCCCAAAGGAGGAGACCAACCCACAATGTATGATGAATGATGACCCGCAATAACAGAGCCAGCGTGATCCCGTAGGATTTCCCTATGGTTAACAAAACCATCCCACCGTGTCATCACATTAATATTAAGTTTGAGACCCCCGAATAGGGGGGGTTCATCTGAAAATAGGGGAATGAACAGGTGAAGGTGGACGGGCCTCCTCAACATCCACCATTGAGAGCCCTAGTTATGATTCATGGAAAGCCAGACCCTGTCCTATTTAGCATTTTTCTAAAAAATGAATTAATTACGATGAAACCATATAATCTATGCACAACTCTATTATTAAGGGTAATAAATTTTTTTAATAATAAATATTATTATTTTATATAAAATTATTATATTTATATTCCAAAATAATTTTTATTTGTATACATTAAATTAAAAATATATCTTTATAATTAATTTATATTTTTTAATAATTAAAATATATATATAATTTTTTAAAATATAATTATAAATTTATAATTATATAAATATATATTTAAATAATTATAATATTACATTAATTTTTTTAATAATAAATATATTCATTAATTTCATAATTTTTATTATATTTCTAAATATAAATAAATAATTATTAAATTTTCATATTTAGAATTATAATTATAAATAAATAAATATATATTTAAATAAATATATGTTTCCAATGAATTTGGTGAATTAATATATTAATGCGTGAGTTTAATTAACATACATATATGTTATATATCCATCATGAATGTTCATTTATATGTTAATAATGTTAAACCTCAAATTAAGAGAGTTTTAACATCGGTAAATGGATAACCATTGTTAAAGATATGTTAGTGTGAGTTTTTTACATTGTTTATGCAATAGGAGACTTAAAAATGTGTGTTTTTACATTAATTATCAAATAATTTTTCATCCCCCACCTATCAGATGGATTCCTCTCCCTTAATATGTTTTCAAACTTAATATCGACGTAGTGATTCCTGGTGATGGATTCGTTGACATAGTGGGAGTTCTCTAGGACCATGATGACTTTATTATTGTGTCTCGTTATTCCTAAAACATTGATTATTAGTCTCCTACCGTAAAATAGTCCATGTCTATCTCAATGGGTTTGAAGTTCATTTTGTATATTATCTAGAAGGATATTGAGGTCGAATCTGATTGTCAGGTTATTATCAATGTGATGGAGGAGGATGAAGGTATCCACCACGCCTTTGGGTCTATTATCTACATCATCATATCATTGGTTCCATTATTCTCTTCTTGTTGTTTTTCCTTTGTTTGGAGTGAGGAGAATCATGTGGCTCATTATAGAGATGATTTTGGGAGTTGTTGTGGGTCAAATAGTTGATTTCATCTTTTCCCAGAGAGTTATATACTTTTTATTTGGGTGATATCTATGTTGAGGATTTATTTCAAAAGAAACCTTCAAACATTTTATAAAATTGAAAATATACGAATTTCTCTTTTCTACTCATTATTTTGATTCCTAATCTCTTGAAAACCTAACATTCGTGAAACATGTTTATGGTCCATCTCGTTCCTTTAACTATATTTATGCACCTTTTGCATCCCTTCTCCTTCTTTTTTTCATGTTCACCCCAATTCACTCACATTCAACCATGATCCTCTACATTTCTCCCACAAAAGTTTCATTCCTTTTATCTCATTCATGTTCCTACATTATCATCCTTTAATATATATTTTCATCTATAACAATTATTCATTGCTTGCAATCTGAAGATTGCATATCTCAATTTTGGCTCTATTATTCATGGATCTTCTACCAGAATCTCTATCTTTTGAAATTTAAACATTAATATTTTATGGTTAGTATATTTATTCATTATTTTTTTCTTTAAAATATATTCATTCTTTATTTTTTCAGACAAACATATTTATCAGTTATAAATTTTCACAATTGTAATTAATTTTTTGTTATAATTTTTTTCTGATTATAAATTTCATATGGTTATAATTTGATTATGTTTATAAATGTTTTTATTTAAACTACTACTGATATGATCTTTCACATCGTGAAAAAATACTTTTAAAAATGATAAAAAAAATTGTTAATTGTAGCACTTTAAAAGGGGGTTCCCTTTATCAGTGATAGTTTAGAAATGTTAAAGGCCTCATCTACAACATTGTGTTGTTTGTATAAAAACACCCTAAAAAATCACTTTCAAACAAAAATAGCACACCACAACCTCCTATAAAAAAATATATAATTTAATTGAAATACATATTATATCATAATTAAAAAATACACAACTATATACATTTCAATCAATGTTTTTTATAATTAAATTTTTAATTACTATCTGCAAAAAATTTAAATCATTATTGTTTTCATTGGCACTCGTGATACCATCTCAAAAAGGTCTACCCATGGAATCTGTTGCAGAAAAAATCACCTCAACCAGATCAAAATAATCCACTTATATAATAAAACTAATATTATGTTAGTAATATTATAAATAAAAAAATTAAACATTATTATGAATGAATACATTATAAAAATCACAACTCTAAATAAAAAACACACTTTGAGTAATACCGATCACACCATGAACTATATTGAGGTTCACCTAATTCCAACATATCTCAAATGAGGTAACGACCATTATCCTAAAGTATCAAAAAAATTCAAACAAATTTTCATTGTTTTGAGTATGTCACTTTTTCTTTTTAATGAAATTAATTTCAATTTTAAATGATGACACATTTGTAGTTATACCTATCAAACCATTTGTGGGATTGAGGTACATCTCATTTGTTTATATCAAAAATTACATAAAGATAATTTTCCTAAAGTATTGAAATAATCTTAATATGTTTGATGGGTTTTTAGTATGTTACCTATGGTTTCTACTAAAATGTCATTTCAAACTGGAAACATTTACTTTGAGTCATACATGACACATCATGTGTTTTTTACATGATAATCCTTCTTTAATCTCAAAAATGACTTATTAATTGATGTCCTAAATTATCAATACAATCAGAGCTCATTTTATTGGTTTTCAGTGAGTGGCATACGTTTTGAACTAAAATTTCAATTTTAAACATTTAACAGGCACATTGAGTCATAAAAGCCACACCATGCATTGTATTGAGATGCAGGTGATTCCTAAAAAACAAAAATAACATATGTAACAATTCTCTAATGTTTCAAAACAATATAGATTCATTTTCTCGATTTTTAGTACATCACTTATTCCTTCTTACTAAAAAATGATGTCAATTTTAAATAACAAGACTCACAAAGAGTCATACCAGTCACATCATGCATCATATTGAGGAGGGGATACTTTTTACACATCCCAAATAACTCATCAATTGTTTATCTAAAGTATCAAAACATTCCAAATATATTTCTCAGTTTTCAGTAAGAAACTTCTTTCTTTTTTCTAAATTTGACATTAATTTTAAATAAAAAGACATACTTATTGACATAAATGTTACACCGTGCATCATATTCAGGTGAGGACGATTCATACAAGTATAAAATTTCTCATGGATCATTTTCCTAAAGTATCAAAACATTTAAAATGTGTTTTATCAGTTTTGAGTTGGTCTGTTGTCTTTTTTACTAAAATTGATGTAAATTGAAAATGAAAAAGACGCACTTGTAGTCATAGTTGTTACATTGTGCCTCATATTGAGGTTTGACTAATTAATACAAGTTCCAAATGGATCATGGATCATTTACCTAAAGTATAAAAATAATAGGATTTAATTTTCTTGGTATTGAACACCACACTTGTTTTTTTACTAAATATGATGTCAATTTTAAATTAAAAGACGCACATGGAGTAATGTCGGTCACACCGTGACTCAGATTGAGGTGTAGTTGATTCATAAACATCCCAAATAACTCATGGATCATTTTATTATAGTATAAAAACGAAAAAAATTAATTTTCTCAATTATTAGTAAGACACTTCTTCCTTTATCTAAAATTTATATCAATTTTAAATAAAAAGTCGTACTTGTAGTCATATTGGTCACACCGTGAGTCAGATTGAGATTTGGATAATTCTTACAAATATATAATGATTCTTGATTTTTTTACTAATGTATCAAAACAATAATAATTCTTTCTCATGGTATTGAGTAGGTTAGTTTTCCTTTTTACAAAAATTGATGTAAATTTTAATAAAAATGATGCACTTGGAGCCATACCAGTCACACCATGCCTCAGATTGAGGTTCAGATGATTTTTACATGTCCCAAATGACTGATGGATCATTTCCCTAAAGTATCAAAACAATATGAATGGGTTTTATCAGTTTTAAATACATCACTTTCTCATTTTTACTAAAAAATTATTTCAGTTTTAAATAAAAAGATAGACATAGAGTCATACCGATCACACGATGTCTCATATTTTTTTGCAGCTATTTCATACACATTTCAACTTACTCATGGATTATTTTTCTACAATATCAAAACAATTAGAATGCGTTTTTTTGCTTTGATTAAGTGAATTATACTTTTTACTAAAATTGAGGTATATTGTAAATAACAAATATGCACTTCTAGACATACAGGTTACTCCATGCCTCAGATTGAGGTGTGAAAGATTCCTACAGATCCTAAATTTCTCATGGATTGTTTCCCTAAAGTATTAAGACAATGCGAATGTTTTCTATCATTTTTTAGTACGAATCTTTTTCCTTTTTACTAAAATTGATGTAAATTTTAAATAAAAAGACACACTTGGATTCGTACTGGTCACATCGTACATCATATTGAGGTGTGAATGATTTTTACACGTCCAAAAGGACTCATGTATCATTTTCTAAAAGTATCAGAACAATAAAAATGTTTTTTAATGGATTTCAGTATGTCCCTTGATTTTTTTTTACTAAAATTTCATTTCAAAATCGAAACACACACTTTGAATCATACTGTTCAATCGTGTATCAGTTTTACATGAGACCAATTCCCACACATCACAAATTATTTACAAATAATTTTACTAAATTATATATAATTTATGAGGGGGATTTGTTTCTTTTCAGTGAGTGACACATTTTGAATTAAAATGTCGATTTTAAACTGATAACAAACACTTTGAATAATACAGGTCACAGCGTGTGTCAGATTGAGGTGTAGCTAATTCCTATTGATCTTAAATTTATTAGGGATCATTGTAATAAAGTATCAAAGAAATATGAATTATTTTTTTTTAATTTTTAGTATGTGATTTCTATATTGTACTAAAATTAATTTCAATTTTAAATAAAAATACACGCATATATTCATTCCAATTACACCATTTTCCAAATGGAAGCATTTTTTATTCATAAATGACCCAAAGTTTCAAAACAATCCAACCTTCCAAGGAATCCTATAGTATGAGAAACAAATTCTTATGTGAGTAATACTAAAAATAAATAAATTATACATAAATATGAAACAATCCATTACTTCTTTATAAGTCACATATTCATGCTATTTGTATACATTCAGTGATCAGGTATGATGACCATTTGATTCTAAGAAAATGTATATAGTATTCTAAATATGATTTTTTTCAAAAGTTATAATATTACTAAAAAACATTAAACACAGAAAATATTAAAAAATAATTTAAATGAAGTAGTAATTAACATTGAAAATATCTATTAAGGGATGTTTGTTTTTTGATGGAATATGATCTCCATCATAAATTTAAAATCATAATAATCAAAATATTTTCCATTTTCTTGTTTCATACACCGTAGAAATATTGATGAAAATAATTAATTTGTTTTGATGTGTGTTTGTATAGTGAAATATTATTATATATACCCTAATATTTGTGTTGTTTTAGAAATTTTCAGTGTGCGTGTACGCAATGTTTGTCTTCATGCCATGATTTAGACAATATTTACACACCACAATATAATAATAAAATTTTAATTAAAAAATAATATAAATTACATAACATGGATTTTATTTCTAAAATGTTTGATATAGTGTATTAAAAATTGCAAAACGTCAGCATATGTGGTCGTTTGTTGGTAATACATGGAGTGAATCCAAAAAACAAATATTTGGAGTATGTAAATTGACCATAATGAGCATCCTGTGTTTCCTAAAAATAAAAGAAAGAATAATTATTTAATTAATTGAAAAATGTGTGTGATATAATTAAATTAGAGAGTTTTATCCATGAATCATTGCTATTAAGAAGATTATTTCACCACCAAGTTTTCTTTCAAACAATTTTCCTAGGTTTTCCAACATTTCATCAATTTGTTTGGATTTTATTTTTTTTAGTCTGTAGAGGTGATGTGAGGACTAACGAGTAAATTTTATTATGGGTAATTCCCTAGAATTTGTATTGATATATACACATACAAAATATATGAAATTTATTTAGTCGAAAATAACATTTTATGTCATATTTTGGAAAATTAAATCATGAAAACATACCTCATGTATAAATTTAAAATTGAGGCTCCTAGACATTCATAGTTGATGATTCAATCTAAATTATTTGAAGTAATGTAGTTAGAAACTTCCTCTCTATACATTTTTTCTTCAAAATAAACTACATGACTAATACCACTTTGTAACTTTTCAACCGCATGAACAATCAATGTTAGTAAATACGAATATTCAATGGGCATGGTAAATGTGCCTTTAGAATATCTTTTTTATCGGTTGGTTGATCCTATAGATTTGTTTGAGTGGACCTTTTGTTTCATCCCATTTCCTTTGTTTTTCTATAATAATATTAATCGGTTCAGACCTTGTTTCATTATTTGTTAATGTTTTAGTATGAAAAATTCATTGGAAATGAATACCTCCTTGTAGACATGTTTTTTTACAAGATTTGGAGGACATAAAATTATTGTTCCAAAAGATTGGTCAACATTATGAATACCTTTCTCATAAATTGGAATAGGTAGCTCAATGATCAACTCATGGTCTATCCTAATCATCAGTCTCACATAAACTATTGGAATTTTTCTATTGTGTAGCATGTCATTTGAATATTGGACATTGTATCCCTCTATAGAACGAAATGGGTGGGTGTTGATAGATATAAATCATAGTCATTATCCCCCAATATAATATTAGTACATGATAGGTATTAGTGTCTATCTGATTTAAATTTAATATAAAAAATTATTAGATCATTTATTACCATGGAAAAGATAGCTCGTTGAGGTGTATAGCTCACCTCAAAGATGGTGGGGGTGGGGCATGATATTCAAGAAATGATTGTTCTTGAGTAAATGGTTTCACTTTTCTTCACCCCATAATTGTTTCTAGTAACTCTCTTTATAGTTTTAATTTTTAATCAAGTCTAACTGGTCTATTTTTCTTATATTTCATTTCATTCTCTTTATCCTCTTATTTTTTTATTAAAATATATTCGGGGTGTCACCCTAAAACTTGCACCTATGACGTGACCATAATGTTCAGTCTACTTCAAGGCCAATGATCGTAGGTGTTCATCCGATACAGGTGTTGATGATTCCAATTACTAATTCATATAGAAAATATAGGAAAATAAGTAATCATTTTTATGTAATAGGGATTTAAATCAAAAAAATTATTATGTAATACATACACATGTTTCCCACCCTTTTGTGTATTTTGAACTATTAGTATCCCAACTTTATTTACACATTTATCCTTCCAAAACACATGGCATGAGAAACAAATTGGTTGTGATCTGTATTCATCAATAGTCATATAAATAGAGTAACATAATTATTTTTTTTGTTTCTTGACAAATAAAAGTGTTACAATTTATTTTAAATACATAACAATTGTTTCAGGTGAAGCATACCCCATCCTTACTTTATGGTAGGGGTAGGTTGGGTTTTCTACCGATCCCTAATTTTCATCACTCAGTTTCTATTTAATAAATAAAAAAATTATCAAAGTGATGAATATATGTATTTCCAAAAAATGTATTACTATCCACAATGTTATTGAAAAGACACAACCACACAATTTCCAATAAACACATCCCATGAATCTTGGATTATCAGGTGTGCGTACATAAGCAGTGGGTGTGGTATTATTTTCCCTTTAGTATCATTAAGATTATGTCTCTTTAGAATTGTGTGAATGCCTCTATAAATATTTCCAGAAATCATTAATAAATATTTCTTATAGGATTCATCTAATATAAAATCACACATCAAGGGATCGTGATGATTAATTCTATTTTTCGTTATTTTATTTTTTCAAAAAATAAAGAAATTATTTCATAATGTTACCATAATATCTTCCCCAATCAATGTATTAATAACGATCCCAACATGGTGCCATGAATCTACATCAATTGGAACACATTACTGAGTGATGATTATAATGTAACTACTGAATATGGCCATTTGGGGGTTATCATGATTTCCTTGTGCATTCCATGTGACAGCATATTTGATGTATTTTATTTTCACATTAATGATTTTTTCTAACATCATCAAACTATGGAAATCTTATTTTTCCTGCATCATTGTTCATTCGTCACCTACCATTTCTTTGGTTTCAAACTCATCAATATATTATTTATATGGATTAGTAGCACCATCATCTGAATATGGTTATTGAACATATGCACTGATAGTAGAAACATGATGAGAAACCTTTTATTCATATGGATTGGGAGAACCATCACATACAGAAGGTCGTTGTTCCTCTGTACTATGAGAAACATTAGATTGAACGACCTATTGTTCCTCCGAATTGGGATCACCAACATGTGTAAGACTCATTATATACAGAATTGGATTAAAAATTAATTTATACAACATAAATACAATAGTGAATAGATAATAACTTGAGTTAACACAATGTATATTTCAAAAAAAATATAACTTGATTATTGAACTACCTTTTTTAAAGGATGAATGTATTTGACCAATTTATCGACAATCAAAATCCCTTCATTGTGGTATCCTATAACATAAAAAAATAATACATTGGGACCACTATAAAATTATTATAAACATCGAATGAAAGTGTCAATACTCTGTTAATTTTCATCTGACCCTTCAGTGGTTTTGGTCGATAACAGAACAATTGAACACTTTCCCATTACAAGATCTAGAATATAAAATACTTGTACGCCCTTTTATTCTATTATAAATGGTTCATCTTTGTACCCATACTTATTGAAATCAACTTTCATGAATCTCAAATCATCTATTTTAATAGAACACCTATTATCAACCCATATGAATTGAAAAATCAGTACATGGGAATGTGTATAATCCAACCCCCTATTTGTTTTATGATGCCAATGTATGAAATATTAATGTAAATTATATTTTTTCCTTAGTATTAGAAACATCTATTGCTTCATACATAAGTATAATTCCACTATTTTCATGGAATTGTCTTCTTCATGTCTATTTGTATAGAATGTATATCCCTTAATTACATAACCATTGTAATACAATATATACACACATGGTCCTATGATAACCATCTAATTCATTCTAAAATTGAATATGGATTTTCATCTGAATCATTAAAAATATATTCCTAAAACAATTTTATATACTGTAGATTATGATTATTTTATTTCTAGCATTCATCCGTTTATGGATTAAAATGCATATGAATTTCATAATGTATTTCAACATATGGTGGATCCTCTATACCATTATAAAAATCATAATGCTGGTTCTGATTTTGATCTATAATATTGATTTTGAAAACATCTCTTCCAAAAAATATTTCACCTGCAAGCATCCCAGTGTGAGGAGATTTTGGTAGACAAAATCATTCCACACATGATATGTATTCTATAAATAATTCAATGGCTTCCTCAACAATGAATTGCTCTAAAATAAAACCCTCTAGTTGAATTATATTTTTGACAAAACCATTAAAAAAAATCATTTACCATTAAATGGGGTAAATTCAACTATAGTGTATAGGGAAAAATAATCTAACATCACTCACTAAGTGAACCATAAAGTGAAACCTTATATTAGTGAATTTTTACGGGAAGAACATTTCCATTTCACATAATATGATGGTAATTTGTGTATCCATAGTCGGAAAATTCATCATATCTATTACTTTGATGGATATAGCTTTGACGATGAAACAAATCTTGGTTAATGTATGAAGGGAGTTATTGGAAATAATGAAATCTAAATCTATAGTAATAAGTTCTTACATAAAAATATGACATTAGTGTGATTTTAGACCATTTAACTTCAAATAATTTATTGATCCAATATTCTTGATTTTAGATGAATACCTTTATGGAACCATTACATTATTCATGAAGTTGAAAAATAGATATCTCTATTACCCGGAAATACTGTAAGCAGGTAGTGGAACAAGATTTCATTTTTCACTCTTCATAGGCACCAACCCTTCTCATATTCCCATGTAAACCATCTCCAACCTAGCCTTAATTCCATCCTTTTTTGTTTCTCGGTGCACTTAGCAACATAGCGATGAAAATATCATATAATTGTTTTTTTCAAAATGAATAACATCAAGAAAATTTCAAGTGTACAGAAAATTCTAGAATAATAAGTCAAACAAAAAACTGATCACATTTTCCAACTAGTTTTCATATGGTTTTTCAAAAATGGTTTACCAAAAGTAGTGTCTATATCATTTACTTTCTCAAACAGTTGATCAACTATTATGGGAGACGGTTTTGTAGGCTCTTATGAATTTCCATAAAATTATTTCACCTAATATAGGTTATTATACCATTAGGGTATAAATCTAAAATATTCTAGAAACATAATCTTTGATGAATGTTTCAACATAATTTAATGTGTACCTTTTTGACATACATGACACTCTTTAGTTCCTTTAAAGCTATATCCAAAAAAATTTCCATAATGTGGAATGTAATTTTTCATCCCTCACAACATGGATATCAATGTGAAATATTTATTTATGTATGAATCTTAAAACATAACATCTAAATCATCCCCACCTCATTACGATGCATGGTGTGTCTGGTATAACTCATAGTGTCTCTTTTTATTTAACATTTACATCTATTTAATTAAAAACAACAAGTGACATACTGATAAATGAGAAAACGTATTTTTATTGTTTTGATTTTTTAGGAAAATTATATATGATTTATTTGTGAGGTGTAGGATTCAATTTCACCTCAATAAGACGCGTGGTGTGACCAGTATGACTCAAAGTGTGTATTTGTATTTAAAATTGATATTAATTTGTGTAAAAATAATAAGTGACATAATTAAAACTGAAAAAAACCAAATTCATATTATATTTATACTTAATTAAAATGATTAATTAGTCATTTTTGACATGTAGGACTTAACCATACATTAATACGATCCACAGTTTTTTCGGTAAAACTCAAAGTGTCGTTTTTTATTAAAAATTGATATAAATTTATGTAAAAACAAAAAATGACATACTAAGAACCATGCAAACACATTTTTATAGATTTTATATTTTAGTAACATGATATATTATTTATTTATGATTTGAATGGATCAATATAATCTCAATATGAAACACAGTATGATAGGAATTACTCTAAGTGTCTCTTTTTATTTAAAATTAACATTAATTTAAGTAAAAACAAAAAGTGACCTACTGAAAATTGAGCAACCACATTCATATTGTTTTGATATTTTATGAAAATGATATATTAGTTATTTTTTTTGTTTAGGGATAAACCAAACCTCAATAAGATTCATGGTGTGTCCAGTATAACTGAAAGTGTATATTTTTATTTAAAATTGACATTAATTTAAGTAAAAACAACAAGTGACATACTGAAAACAGATAAAATACTTTTAGATTGTTTTTATACATTAGGCCAATTATCCATGAGTAATTTGAGACATGTAGGATTCAACCAATCCTCAATCTAATTCATGGTCTGATCGGTATGACTAAAAGTGTCTCTTATCAGTTTAAAATATATATTTCAGTTCAAAATGTGTCACTCACTAAAAACCCTGAAACAACCTCTAATTTTCTTAATAACTTTTTAAAATGATTCATAAGTAATTTTGGATTTGTATGATGTATTCTCACCTCAAAATGACTCACGATATGACCAGTATGTGTCTAAATTCATGTTTCCAGATTGAAATGATATTTTAGTAAAAAAACCAAATGGACATAATAAAAACCATGAAAATGAATTCTTATTGTTTCAATGTTTTATAAAAATTATCCATTAATAATTTGTGATTGTTAGGAATTATCTACACCTCAATATGACAGACAGTGTGGCCAGTATAACTCAAAATGTTTCATTGATTAAAATTAAGATTTATTTTACTAAAAGAAAAGGTGACATAATCAAAACTTAGAAAACACATTCGGATTGTGTTGATATTTTAGTAAAATGATTCATAACTCATTTCAACGTACATGAATCATCCCTGTATCAATAGGACACATGATATGACTGGTATGACTCCAAATGATTCATTTTTATTAAATATGGACATTTTATTAATGTGTAATTTCATAATAATGTTTAATTTATTTATTTATAGTATTAATAACTTAATATTTTGTATTATATAGGTGGAATCTTTTTCTCAGTTTGAGTTGATTTTTTTGGAAACTGTTACCATGGGCGGAAATTTTTTAGAGGGGATCATGGGCATCAAAATATGAAATATTAATGTTTTAGAATGTTTCATGGACAATTGATCATGTAATTATATAAAGACATTGTTGGAAATGTAAATAATAGAGTTTATTTCTAAATACCATGGATGGAAATTTTTATATTGATGATATCAATTAAATGAATATATCAGGTTTTCTTCTGGGTGTGTTGTTTAAACTGCAAATTTTCTTCTGGGTGTGTTGTTATATAAAATGCACACTCCAGGAGGCTAGGCCATTATCAGTGCAAAAAAAGCATTGATAAAGGCTCCCCTTATCATATCTCTGATTAGAAATGATTTTTTAGCACTATTAAAGGCCATTTTTAATGGTGTGAATGTGTATCTTTGTATTAGTGTTTACCACTCATCTATCTTGTTTTCTTCTCCCTTTAATGTTATATATGTATATATATTAATTCATAAATTAATTTAGGTATATATATATTCATATATATATATATATATATATTAATAGATATAGTTAGTTATATTTATATATGAATATTTAAATATACTTATTTATATATGTATATTTAAATATACTTATTTATATATATATTTATATTTTTTTTCTGTATATTTATTTTTACATTAAAATATTTTTGTGAGATTATTTTTAAATACATTTCTAAAATATGTTTGCGTGTGTGTTTGTAAATAAATATATAAATACATATATACAACACACACACACACAGATATATATATATATATATATATATATTAGGTGTATCTATAAGTATAATTATATATATTTTTGTATATTCACATATATTATATATTCGTATGTATGTTCATAAGTTAGAATATACAGATAATATATATCTGTTTGTTAATACAGACACATAGTAATATATATATATATAAATATATATATCAATACTAGAAAATTAGGCTATAGCCACGGTTTGGAACCGTGGCTATTAGACCACAAATCGTGGCTATAGGTTATTGCCATGGATCCTTGAACCATGGCAGGTATTGTTGTGTATATAGGGCCAAACCTATAGCCACGGTTTCGAACTACGGCTATAGCACTATAACCATGGTTTTGAAACGCGACTATAGACCTTTAGCCAAGGTTTCAACTATGACTATAGACCTATAGCCACTATTTCAAACCATGGATATAACCATATAACCACAGTTTCAATCCATGTATAAAGCCCTATAGCCATAGTTTCAAACTGTGGCTATAGGTTTGGCCATATAGCCACCACAATACCAGCCATGGTTCAATGATCCGGGGCTCAAACCCTTCCCATTTCATAAAAAAATCAACCCCCCTCGACAACAGCCACCCCCTCACACACACATCCCTTGCACACCTTACACCCCCCTTGTACACCCCTTTACCCCTACTAGACCCCCTTGGATAGCAGCCCCCCACCCCCCTGCTGGACCCCCTAGACAACACGCCCCCACTTCATGGACAGCCCTAAATGGAAACCCCCCCTACTAGACCCCCATAGACAGCATCCCCCCACCCCCTATTAGACCCCCATAGACAGAAGCCCCACTGCTGGACCCCCTAGAGAGCAGCCCCCCTGCTGGACCCCCCTTGCACCACCCATACTGGACACCCCCCTGAACCCCTACTGGACACCCACCCCCTTGGACACCCCCCCACACACACACATCCCTTTCACCCCTTACACACCCCCTTGCAACCCCTTGCACACCCCCTTTCACCCCTTGATGGACCTCCCTTGACAGCAGCCCCATCCCACGTGGATAGAACCCCCCAGCTGGACACCCCCTGCTGGACCCCCACGGACAGCAGCAACCCCCTACTGGACCCCCCTGGATAGCACCCCCATGCTGGACCCCCATGCACCACCCATGCTGGACACCCCACCCCCTTGAACCCCTGGTGGACACCCCCCCTTTCACCCCCCTAGACAGCACCCCCCCCCCACATACAGACATTCCTTGCACCCCTTTCAGAAACCCCCTTGCACCCCCCCCATGCACACACCTTTCCCCCTACTAGACCCCCTGGATAGCATCCATCCACCCTCGTATTAGACCACCCTAGATAGAACCCCCCCCCCCTAGCTGGACCCCCTGGACAGCCCGCCCCCCCTACTGGACCCCCCTAGACATCATCAGCCCTCTACTCGACCCTCCCTGGACAACAACCCCCCCTGCTAGACCCCCTGGACAAAATCCCCCCCCCCCCCCACTGTTGGACCCCCTTGGACGGCAGCCCCCCCCCCCCCCCCCCCGCTGGACCCCCCATGCACCACACCGGCTGGACACCCCCCTTGCACCCCTGCTCCCCCCTCACACCACCCTGGATAGCCCCCCCCCCAAACAGACACCCATTTCACCCCTTTCACACACACCCTTGCACCCCCCTTGCACTCCCATTTCACCCTGATAGACCACCTAAACAGCATCCCCCTTTGGACAGTAGCCCATGCCTCCCTGGACAGCAGCTCCCCACTGGACAACCCACTACTGGACCCACCTGGACAGCAGCCCCCGGCTAGACCCCCTTGAACAACATCCCCCCTACTGGACTTCCCTAGACAATACCCCCCTATTGGACACCCCCTGGACAGAAGCCCCCCTGCTGGACCCCCTGGACAGCCACCCCTGCTAGACAACTTCCCCCTAGACATCCCTTGAACATGTCCTATGGGATCTATAGTTAAGCATATTGACCAAGTAGGTGAGATTTGGGCTTTTACCTTAGACGTACCTACCAATTTATAACATGTAGAGGCATCTTTACCTGGTGTTGAGAGTGTTCTTTCCCTAGTGCCTTCAGATTTTGTATCCATAGTATATTTATAATATTTTAGAGAAAGACTTATATTAGATTTCAGTGGAATTTTGAGTTATCATGAACCTCCTATTATTGCATCTACAACTAGTGATCCACCTCCCTCGACATTATTTGATGTTTATTTGATCTAGTCTATAGTCAAATAGTATCTCCATGTTGTTATAGGTTATGTGCATTCATCTCATCATGATTAATTGAGGCAGATTATATAGAATGGGTTTTGAAGGAATATGTTGACCAGTTGAAAGTGATGACAACTCTACTCAAGCTATTCATTGAGGATAAGATTTCTTTAATAGTATGGAGAGATGAGGAAATATTATTATAAACATTTTCCAACTTATAAATCATTTCCTCTATGTATCCAATACTCTATTAGATGTCGGCTTAAAGTTAAAAGTGAATCAGTAAAGTGAACTCCAAAGTCAGCACTGCTACAGTGGTCACAGTACCTGCAATTCTCAAATATATGGATCGGGGCCTTTATCCCCTGGACCCCTAGGGCAGGGGTGCGTTGCCCCCTTAAACCCCCAACGATCTCACCGCGGAGCTTGACCCACGATAGTTGAAGTACACAAGCATTCAGCCCAACTGGATCTTGATACACCAATCCAAAAATCTCCCTTGTTGCATCCCTTGATGAGAAAGAGGTTAAGAGTTACCTTTTTCTCTAAATCAGGATATTGTTGCTAGTCCTGATGGGTTCAAAATTTAATTCTTTATGTTCTACTAGGACATAGTTTGTGATGTGATCTTTAACGCTATGATGGAGTTCTTTAACTATGCCTTAGTGCCCTATGAAATCAGCTCGAATTTTATTTCCCTGGTCCCAATGGAGGAAAATGTGGTGGATGTAAATGATTTCAAACCTATTTCTATTGGAAATACCATTCCAAATATAATTATCAAAATTAATTCAATGAGTTTAGGTCCCATTTCTCATGGGTTAATCTCTTCAAATCAGCCCCCCGGACAGCCCTTGGACACCCCCGTGGACATCCCCCATAGACACCCCCCCTACACCCTACCCCCTTCCCTATAATCCCCCTCCCCCCGACCCCCCCCCCCCCCGTATAGCCCTTCGACACCCCTTGGACAACCCCTCCAAGACCCCCCACATGTACCCTCCCCCCTTCCCTACAGACCCCCCCGAACCCCCTAGACATACCAAAGACACCCCACAAGCACCCTACCCTACAGACCACCCCCCTAGACATCCCTTAGACACCCCCCAGACAACCCCTCTTAGAAACCCCACCTGCACCCTCCCCCCATCCCTGTAGACCCCCGCCACCCCCCAGATAACCCTTGGACACCCCACCTGGACAGCCCCTCCTAGAAAATTCTATAGCCCACAGTACCTTCACTTCAATATGAAAGAATTATAAATGACCAATGCCATGAATCTTTTCCAAAAATAGTCTTTGTCTCCCTTAGTTTATGTAATAGACTTCCACCACTTATAACTCGGACCCTCTAGTAGGATGGTTAGAAAAATAACCTTAAGAGACATATAAATCTAAATCTGGATAAATATATCCTCAAAATTTAGTACCAAAACCAAATAATCTTAAGAATATTTTTATCCAGAAATTATTGTTGGGATACCATCTTGATTTTGGGTTTCCTATGTGTGCCTTCAAGATCGATTTATTCAAGGATTTTGATTTGTTTAGGTGGGAATTATTATGGGATGCTTTGGTTATGCTCATCTTTACAGCTAGGTTCTCATCTTATGTTAAAAGATGTGTCTCTACCCCAATGTTCTCCGTAAACATTATTTTCAGTTTACATGGCCAATTTTCGGGGAAAATATGGCTCAAAAAAGGGGATCATCTTTCACCTTTCCTTTTGTGATTTTCATGGTGTTTTTATCATACATCCAAGAATGTAGGAGGCTGGGGGATAGTGCACTTGATGGAGTGGCTGGTGCGGGCGGGAAAGCAGGTAGTAGTGGGATGGTAGGGGGCTGGTGTGGGATAGAATAGGTGGCAGGGGGCTGGTGGGAGCTGGATTGTAGGTGGCTGGGGGCTATTGGGCATGTGGCAGGTGCTGGTGCGGGCTGGGATGTAGGAGGTCGGGGGCAGGTGAGGGATGGAACTGGTGGATGGGGCTGTTTTGTAGGTGGCATAGGGCTGTCCTGAGTGTTTTTATGGAGGTTGGTGGTGGTGGCTGGTGTGGTGGCTAGTGCGGGATGGATTGTAGGTGGTTGGGGGATGGTGAAGGATCGAATGCAGGTGGAAGGGGGCTGGAATGACAGTGGAAGGGGGCTAGTTGAATGTTCTAGGAAATGGTGCAGGCTGATTTAAAGGTGGAAGGGTGGTTGTTGAAGGCTGGAATGCTAGTGGAAGTGGGATAAAATGAAGTCGGAAGTGGGATGGTGTGGGGTAAATGTTGTTGAAGCAGTGCCAAATCACAGCATTAGCGTGGCCTAACAATGGCGTGAACACGGCGTGACTGCGGTGTGACCGTGGCGTGACCGTGGCGTGACCTCGGCGTGACCGCGACATCTTCGCCCGGTCCAGTGACATTCGCGGGGAAGCATCATTCGACCAAGAGTGAAGGGAGAGGGAGGAGGTGGGGAAACATTCCAGGTATCGCCCCTCCAGAAGAAATTGTGATTAGTTATTCTCAACAATGATCACAAGACTCATGGAATACTGTCAATGAGAACCACTACAGGGTGTCATCCTGGAGCATGCCCAAATTATGACAGTACCGCAGTGTGACTGCGGCGTGTTCGCGGCGTGACCACTGCGTGACCGCAGCGTGTTGGCCCAGTAATGTTACATCCACGGGGCATTATCTTCCAGCCAGGAGCGAAGGGAGCAGGAGGAGGTAGGGCAACATTCTGGTAGTTGCCCTGATGGCCGAAATTGTGATTAGATAGTCTCAAGATTGATCACAAGACTCATGGAAAACTATCAATGTGAAATGTCATGGGGTGTCATCCTAGAGCAAGGACAAATCACAGTGTGACCACGGCATGACCACCGTGTGACCGCAGTGTGACCACGGCATGACCACAGCATGACTGCATCGTGTTGGCCCGGTCCAGCAACATCCACGGGGCTGCATCTTCCAACCATAAGCAAAGGGAGTAGGAAGAGGCATGTCAACATTAAGGTCATCTCCTCGCCATCATAAATTTTTATTAGTCAGTCTCAAAATTGATCAGAAGACTAATGGAATACTCTCACTGTGAACCGCCACAGGGTGTCATCCCTAAGCAAGGCCAAATCACGTCATTACCGCGGCGTGACCGTGTCTTGACTACAATGTGACTGTGGCGTGACCGCGGTGTGACCGCGACATGACCGCGGAGTGACCACGACGTGACCGCAGCATGACTGCGGCATGACTGCGGCCTGACCGCGGCATGACCGCATCGTATTGGCCCGTTCTAACGACATATGGGGGCATTATATTCCAGCTAGGAGTGAAGGGAGCGGGAGGTGGTGGGGCAACCTTCCAACCATCTCCCCACTAGAAAATTATAGAATAGTTCAACTATATAATATTCTATAACAAGGGATCTCCAGAGAAGGTTATAGCGAGCGGCACAATGACGCAACGTCTAGAGGTCAACAAAATGACGAAAAATAATTATACACCCTACACAAACCATTTACAAATTCATTCACTATTCCTAAACATGGAAATTTTATTTATAATATTCGAAGCGTGAAAAGGAAAGTGTCATGGTCAAGGAATATGCCTACTTAGGAAATGTCATTTGAGTTAAACGAGTATGATAAGAGAATTTATATTATTCAAAGAAAACAAAAACTATCTAACCACAAAACAAACACCAACAAGAAGCATATGAAAGACTCAAAACAAATCTATACATGATACAAATAATTATCACTACTCTTCAGTTAAGAAGACAATACACCTCCATTGGAGGGTTTTTATTATAAAATCACGACATTGCATTATCACACATTTAATTTAATTATATTAAACATTTATTCTAAAACTCATTCAGCAGAAATCAAATGCAACAATTTAAGCAACTAGATCATCCTAACTATCACTGTGAGTATTCACAGATAGTGCACCTCCGTTGGAGGGTTTTAATTATAAATATGTGACTTTATTTATCAAATGAAACAATTTTATTAATGAACACTTATTCAAGATATGAAATTCAATATAATTAATCATAATTGAGAAAGAAGCTAAATTCAATTTAAAGTAATCTTGAATTAAAGAGGCTATAAGTGGGATCCTACCTCATGGTGGAACCAAACCATACACTTCAGCTCTTGTAGCATTCTAAATAAATGTTGTTGCTCCCCCACTGGGTATAAGAACCTTCACACACATGCAAGGATGCTTTGCCCATATGTACACACCTGCATGGCCATGAGCATGTGCTAGGGGATCCTTGCACATATGCTTATATTCATATACCAGTATCCACTAACCTATGTATGAATTTATATATATACATGGCCACACATATCCCCATAGATGTATAATCACTGCCATGGTTGACGTTACACGTAACAGGGGAACCCACATACATATACTTTCTTACCTATCCACACACAGGAAAGTCGCCCAATACTAGGATAATCGAAACCAATGAGCAGGAATCAACGCACTACACAAAGGATACTAGGAATATTAAAACACATAAAGGATGCTACAGAACTCGTGAGAAACCAACCAACGACATTAAATCCTTACCTCGATTAGGTGAACCAAATCCACCAGAACCAACACAAAATGATCCAACTCCCTACTCAAAACATAATATGGAGTAAAAAACACTGAAATCCCCAAATACATGAGGTGAGATAACATATTAAAATATAATGCATTATATAACACATTTATAATTTAATAATATATGGTTACCCATTCAACTTCCCTCTGCCCCTGCCCCTACCCCCCTCCACCCTACCCCCCTCCACCATCCACCCACCGCCTGCCCCCTGCCCCCAACCCCCTACTCTTTAGACCTCCCCCTGCCCCTTGTCCCCTTCCCCCTGCCCCCTCCAGCCTCCCACTACCCCCTTCCCCCTTCTCCCTACCCCCTACCCTGCAGACCTTCCCTCGGCCCCCCTCTACCTAGCCCCCCCGCCCCATGCCCCCTCCATCTAGCCCCTAGCCTACATAGACCCACTACAAAGCCACCCAGCCCCTAGCTTGCACTATCCCCCCTATCATGCACTACCCCTAGCATGCACTATCCCCCTAGTCTGCACACCCCCATGTAAGTCAAAAAAATCTTTGGAGATGCCTGTGGTGTCTCAAATGAGAGGAGTAAGGATTAAAATGGAAAACATAAATGAAATAATTTCAAACAAGCTATATAATAATAAACTACCACAATAGGATACTAAAATATATTGTTACATTCATAAGCATGGGATATGTTTTGTTGCTATTTATCTGTATATAATGCATCCTTATCCACAGACACAACCTATCATGATAAAGATTACACACAAGAAATATAGTTCTTGTGATGACAGTGAGACAAATAAAACCTCGTAAATATATATTCAGAGTGAGTTATACTAATAGAAGGATTATAAGAATTCATAGAGAGGAATCTGTTTCAAAAGTACCATCTGTATTTGATAAATAATATTGGAAAAATGAGGTCCAATGGAAATGCACTCCAAAATCTTGTAATAAAAATAATAGCATTCTGGTTATCAAAAGAAAGGACCAAAATTAGAATTTCATTGAAATTTATTATAATTACCTCTCAATGTCATCAACGATTATGATGCTTAATTATGACTAATATGCATCCTCAACTACCTCAAAAGAATAGGTGAAAAAAATTACTAAAAGTATCTAGTATACAAGTTGAAAATTCAATAAGAATAAACAAATGTATGGAAAGGTGTACCATAGGTGAATCTATTAATTCATCAGGCATGTTGTTGTTGAGGGGGAGAGCAGGTTTGGCACTAGCAGGGGGATCTGATCTCACTTATACATTTAACATCCACTTTTCTGAGGCTATGGAGGCTGTGGTATTTATTTGTAGGAAGAAGATGAATGAGGCTCAATAACCACATAAGGTTTTATCCTACTCAGACCCCCCTGCCCCTCCCCCTTGCAAATCCCCCCCTACAGACCCCCTTTCCCCCCTACAGACCCTCCTGGAGACCCCCTCCCCCTGCCAGTCCCCCCATGTAGGGACTTTTATATTGGTTGTTTTAATATGGAACCATGGATTCTAGATCATCCATGGCCATTTTTATTGTTGGTATTATTTATTTCTACTCATAGTGGTTGACCAGTGTATTGATAACTCTCCACTACATTATCCTTATAAGCGAAATTTGGTGAGGGCGATATTAGTCATTTCATCAGAATAGAGGTATTAAATTTCCATTTTTGTGTGATCATAGATTTTAGTAGAATCCTGGGAACGTATTCTACCCCTATACCTATTATAAATGTTTGGGGAACCTCACCTATCAAATCAATTACTTGGAATTCCATAAGATAATTTGAACCAAAATTTGAGTTTTTTTTATGATTATGATGACTAATATACCCTATGTTCCTCATTATATCATTTTTAAGGATATGAAATTCTTAACGGGTTAACCAATCCCTGAAGTTGACGCACAATTATACTCATCCTTTATAGGGTAGTCACCTGAGGTATTTTAGGCACATCAGCTAATGAACACGAGGCTCATCACTCATGGAATTCCATACTCATCGCATAAGGAAGGATGGGATTATGATGCATTATGAAAGGTAAATAATCATATACTTATCACATATTAAATCTTATACTTTTCAAAAATGAATCTTCCGACATCTCTATACGTATATGATCACATCCCTAGTAAAATCGATGCCTAAGACTTCAAGAGAATTATTTCCCATGTTTTAACCAAAGATTCAGATTCCTAAAACATGGGTACTCACACTTCATTGATCCATATTCATAATCAAACAATATTATATTAGAAATTCAAATCTTTTCATCTTTAAGGGATCTAATTATGAGGGAGAGTTCTCCTTGGTTCTCAAATATTTATCAGTCTAATCCTATGAATCATTAATATAAGTATAATAAATTTATTAATAATTATTTTTAGGTTTCCAGTAGAAAATATGCACACATTATAAATGGATATATTCATATTCTTCCTTTACAAAGATAGTGGTTGTTAGAAAATCATATTTTAAAACAATAAAGCAATTATGGAATTAAGTTTTTAAAACAATTAGGGAATTATAGAATTAAAATTAATGTTTTAGGTAGAGGGAACCTACCTCAACCTCAAGACCAGTTGATTTTGAGGACGACAACTCGAATATTCCTTTTTTATGCTTTCATTCATAGGAAACTTCACATATATATAAGGACACCTAGCCCCTATGTACATATTTTCATGGCCAAATATGCATAAGGGGGTCCTTAGATATATGTTTATACGCGAATATACCGCTTTACACTTACACATATATGAATTTTTCATATGTGTTTTATTGGTATAGAATATTCTAAAACATGTTCCTCTATTTTTGGAAATATTCTAAGAATATTGAAAAATAAATTTTTTATCTCCCTACACATGAGTCTTCTCTATGTAGGGAATCTCATATTCATGGAATAAAAAATCGTGGATGGATTAATTTCCCTAATAACTATCAGTAACATCCATTAATCCTAAAACATTAGTGTAATTTGGTCTTATAAGGCCTTAAACATCTAAATTTTAGAGCATTTATCATCTTACCATTTTTATAATCTAAACATTTTAATATTAAGACATTCTGACAAGAAAAATGTATAATCCATTATTCCTATTAAAATTTCATTGGAATGTTGTAACAAAGGCATATACAATTGAGATCAGTAAATATTAAATTCATTGTAAAAACTATGGTGGAGTATCCACATCCAAGAGTATTTCTTGACCTTATTAGAAAATGAAACAGAAATGATGTGACTATAGTGAGATTCTACATACCTGATTCAATAGATCTACTAATTTCTATCAAAATGTGTTAAGGGCCTACTCGTGATTGGTTCTATGACTAGCTACATATTTTGATAGAGTATGATTTTTTTTAAAAGGTGTTTATCTCTTGTATTTTATATTTTATAGATTCAAGACCGGTGTTTTTTTATGAATGTTGTACCTTTATTCTGTCCATGTAAGCCACATTTTCATGCATCTCTACTGTCTGTATAGAAATAAAATCATGAAATATCACATCCTCTATAGTTAAGAGATATAAATAAGTAGTTTTATCCTTTAAATATATTGTATGGTGGTTGGAAAAATATACTTGATGAGATCATATTCCTGTGTGGCTAAATCCTTTCAATAAATGATAACATTATGAACAATGATGTGCCAATGTAGATAATAAAATACACATACACCTAAGAAAAGTAATGTTGTCGAAGGTTGTCATATTTATCAGAAAGTTTCTCTAAATGATTATATATGATGATATTTTAAACCTTGAACTAAGCCAACTTTCGTTAAACTATATTCTAGATGACAATATTGGGAACCGAACTCTATTCACCTTCCACTATAGGTATATAATCTAGAATTTTATTTTTCATGGACATTTCTTCTTTAAATTGTGTCATAGATGTAAGAAAGTCCTCCATCATTACCTCCTTTTTAACATTAGGGATTGAACATGATAGTTTATCATTGATCAGATGAATACCTAACACTTTTGTACTGGGAAAAATGTAATTAGGTCGTCCAACACTAGTAGTCAAACATGTAGAGTCTTCACCAATCTCAAAAAAATATCATGAGGATGAAACTCCCTCAAAATTATTAGATTGTTGGTATATAATTATTTTTCCCCCAATAAATTATAAGGATAGTATGGAATGAAAGGATCATTGAGAATCAAATTTTTTATACACCCATCATACTAGTTTCCCTAATAACCCATCGGTATAGTATTCAAACCATAACATGGAATAACCCCATGAAAATTTATTTGGACCATTCTCAAGATGTAATGAAATTTCTATGTCAGAATCCACATGCATCACCATCGACCACATTTCATAAAGGAAAAATGGGTTATATTATCTCTAAATATTGATTAGAGGTAAATATTTAACCTGTTTTAAACGGCCAAATTATTGTCAGAACCTATAAGGATCAAAAGGACCTAAAATGGTTACACCATCTATAAAATCATCCAAAATCCCATCCCACAACAAGATAATGTATGAAATTTATTCCAAATTCCCTCTATAATTATCTACCACTGCACCAAAACATGTTGAATAAGGAATGAACCCAAAATGGGAAATATCCTTTAACAAATAAATAAGACCATCGAGTCATTAATTGAAAAATAATTAGACCATATACTATAGCTTCGTAGTTCACTCCAGATCGAGTATTAGTTTCATATTCAAGAAATAATAGAAGAAATCAAAAAAAACAAATACATTGATGATGGGGTGTGGGGGCTGACGACCTCTGCGTCTGGGGTGTTGATGGTTGAGGGGGAGAGCCATCGGGAAGGAATGGAGGAGGTGGGGAGGCCGCTCGGAGCAGCTTCGCTAGAGGAGGAGGATCGTGGGGAGGAGGGTCACGGTGAGGAGGTGTCGTGGGTATTGAGGGTTGTTGGCATGGTGGTGCCGAGGAGGAGGAGTTAGGGACGTGTCGGGAATGAAGAGAGGAGGTGGGGAGACCACTCGGAGCTACTTCTTTGGACAAGGATGGTCGCAGAGAGGAGGCATCGAGGTGGGCGTCTGGCTATTGAGTGGTTTTTTGGAGGATGGATCAAGTCGAAGGAAGATGAAATGAATGGGTCGGGGTATTCAGCCATAGAGCTATGGATAATTGTGGGGGTGTAGCAATGGATTTTTTAATCTGTGGATTTATAGGAGTGGCTATAGCTCAATTTCCTAGTAATATATATATATTGACACACACACACACATTATATAAGTATATAAGTATGTATTTGTGTTTGAAATAAAATGGACATTAATTTTTATTTGGATCATTCTTATATATTGAGAAATATAATATGAATGTAATACCTATGAATAAATTCAGTCCCTGCAGAAAAATGAAAAAATACCCTCTTAAACGAGGTTGAAATTCCATAGAATGTAAATCAAAATTGGATATCCCGATTAAAAACTCAGATTTGGAGGGATTTTGGTCTTTTTTGTGTCAAAAATTTTTATAGAGGGTTGTCTTATGTCACCAGTATGTAGAGCTAGTTGTAATCTTCACTTTGATGTCTAGTAGATCTCAAATGGACACCTGAATCAAAATTTACTTTCGTTTGAAGTTTAAGTTACGTTTTCAATTTATTTTAGATATTTTATTTAATTTATTATTTTTTGTGTCTTCAAATTGTTATTAAATTATTATTACATGATAATAATTATTAAATTAGTAATTAATAATATTTTTTAAAGTAATTTATAAGCCATTTTTACTGAACATCTTATATAATAGGTGTAAATTTATATCTATACATATATAAAAAAATATTTAAAAAATATAAATTATATTTATATCAATATCAATATATTTATATATATTTCTATATATTATATTTTATATAAAATTTTTTATGGTTTTTAATTTTTTTCATGAACATTATTATTAGAATAGGTTGGGAAACCCCCTCTATTAAGAAAAGCAGAAGCCCTTTTAATCTGAATTGAGATAGAACCCATTTCATGACTGAATCCCCAAACACAACATGCCCCAAAAAAGACATGGAAATTGTAAATAGAAGTAAATCTAATTACCTAAAAGTCAAATCCATATAGTCTGAATTACTAAGGTAGAGAAATATATAATTAGATTTGTTTGAATTCCACCTAGGTATCTATCCATCCATTTGAACACCATCCTAGAAACCCAAACCATAGCTTCCATTTTGAACTATGGGAAGATCATCATAGTGGACAGATCTGCTGATAATGGGGACGACTTGCCTGAAAAATCAGCATCCTCAAGTGGAGGGGTTCTTCCTCTCATGTCATCGACCCATTACACGAGTACGGTTTGACCCTCTTTATTATCCCTCGCCATCACACCTATGTTTCAGTCTTTCCTTTAGTCTCCATGATGACCAGAGGCCTTCTTTTTCCACCTGCCCTGGCTCTTTCCTACCAACCCCCACCACCGAGCAGGAGTTCAGATCATTCCATTGACCCCTACATTATGTTTACATTATGTGTTTTATCCACAGGTGTTTGAAATTAAAATATATTCATATTATTTCAATACTTTAGAAAAATGTTCCAGAAGTCATTTGTGATGTGTAGGAATCCGCCCACCTCAATCTGATTCATGGGGTGAGAGGTATGAATCTACTACTGTAGATATGGCCATTAACTGCTCATAAAACAGGAATTTGAAGTGTTAAAAGGCATTATTATCCCTTGAACAATTAAAAGGGGTCTTTTTTATCATCTCTAAAAAACTGCTAATAAAGGACCCTTTTATCAGTGATAAAAAATTCACTGATTAATGGGACCTTTATCGATGATTTTTTAGCACCGATAAAATTCATACAAAAATTATAAATTGGAGGCTGGTACATATCCCCTTTTATCTACGCTTGATCCCTATTTTTAATAGTTCTTGTCTTGCCTCACACCAATTCAATTGGTTGGAATCCCCCCCACCATTTAATAGTTCTAGGGACCTACATTGCCCACCCGCGCACACCCCTTTGTTGGGTTTCAAAACTGAGAACCCCCTCATAATCTCACTGATTTTCTACTCCCATATGTCATTTTATTTTGTATTTTATGATTCATCTATATATTCATATTTATTTCCTTATATTTTTTATCCATATATTTATAGATATATATATATATATATATGTTTAAATACATATATAAAATATGTGATTGTGTGTGTCTGTGTGTGTTTATAAATATATACACACACATATATATATATATATATTTAAATATGTGTGTGCATATATAAATATTATTTTACATAGTTGTATTTAGTTAAATATATTATATGTTAATATCTATATATGTACATTATAATATAGAGATAAATATTTATCGGTTTGTCAATGCCAAAAAAAATATATTTATATACATACAATCATTCAATATAGACTAATTATATATATATATATATATATATATTTATTTATTTATTTATTTTTAATAAAATGTATATTATTTTTTATTTAGATAAGGTTTATATATTTATAAATATACATTATATGTAAATATGTTTACATATATATTTATAAAATTAAATTTCTATGTGTGAATATATAAAAAATATGTATATATTTTTATATATTTGATTATAAATAAATCTAAATTATTAAAAATAATTAAATTTCACAACATTAATATCAAAATTAATGTATTACTTGTGAATAAATTCATTCACTGCTGAAAACGGGGAAAATACCCCCTTAAATTAGGCTAAAAATAGATTGAATGTTAGAAAATTAGGAAACACCGACTAAAAACTCAATTTTAAAGTCCCTTGTAGGGACTTTTTTGGCCTCAGAATATATAATAGGGGATTCCCCCACCATTAGTGTGTAGATATTGGTACAAGATTAGATTTTATTTGTGGTAGAGCTCAAACAAGCACTCGAATCGAATGTTATGACCTTTTGACATCCGAGTTTCATTTTCAATTTATTTTATATATTTTATTATTTTTTTTGATTTTTTGTGTCTTAAAATTAATAATAAATGATAGTTACTCAATAATAACTAGAAATTTATTAACTAATAATATTATATTAATTATTTTATAAGAAATGTTCTCTAATTTTCATATATTTTATGTGTAAATGTATATTTATCAATAAAGAAAACATATTTTAAAAAATATATATTATTTTTAAGGAAATATAATTTTTTTAAAACATAACATTTATCAGTTCAAGGAAAAAAAATGATAAATCCCCACTTTATCAATTCTACTAAAAAAATACTGATAAATGGAGTCTAGTTAATAGCCCTCAAAATCATTTATAAATAGGTACCTTTATCAGTGCTAAAAAAAACTAATAATGGGGTAACATTTAACAGTATTGTTTAGCACTGTTGAAAAATATTTTATCAGCAATTGTTTTAGCACTGATAAAGGTACCCCATTAATCAACGCATTTTTTAGCGTTGTTAAAGGGTGGCCCTGTGTAATGTGGTTTTTGTGGTAGTGATCCGTATGTGTCCTTTTAGTTAAAAATGGCCTTTTTAAAATATATTATTTCATATTTATGTTTAATTTGATTCTTTATAGTATTCTTAAAAAAATTGTGCTCTTATATAGGTGAATTCTTTTTCTTGGTTTGGGGTGGGTTTTTAGCAACTGATACCATGATTAGGCTTTTTTGAGAGGGGGTCTTAGGTACCAAATAAAATAAAAAATTGATGTTTTTATATGTCTATAGATAGTAAATGAAAATGTAATTATACAAAATATTGGTTGAATTGTATATAATATAATATTTTTTATTTTTATGGTAAATTTTACTTCAATTAAATTATGAATTATCATACAGGTTCATTTCTATACTGGTGTATTTGGCGCAATGTGTTGTTATTTAAACAGCACATTGCAATATTAGGGAAGTTATCAGTGTTAATAAAAAAAATGATAATGGGGTCCTCTTTTTAATGATGCTGGCGAAGATAGTGTTTTTAGCACAATTAAATCTCTCTTCAAAGTGTTAAAAGGTCTATATGTGGTTGTGGAAATTCAATTTTTTGTAGTGATAATGATATCCTTATACAAGCATAAAATGAAATGGATTTGAAAACATTGTGGTTATAAAACTAATAAGTACTCATTACATCAATGGATGAGGGGGGAGGATAATTCATGATATAATAGGATTAAATCTATATATCACCATGTATTTGATGCAGGAGAAATGACCAGTTTTTTAAAAAACATATAAATATTTTTAAAATTATGAAAATTGAAAACAAAATTCATATTTTCCATTAATAATTTAATGTGTAAAAAACAAGTAGAAAACTATTTATCATAATGATATATTCATCCAAAATTCTATTTCAATTTAAAAAATATCATTTTTTATTTAAAACTTATAAAAACTCATTTTTCATTATGAAATTCAAATAAAAAATTTAAAAGTAATAAGATATTCACTTAAAAAATTAAAATAAATATTTTTCCTAAAAATAAAATAATAAACATAATTTTTAGTTATGAAAAATTAATAAAAACACCCTTTACCATATGATTTAATAAATAAATATATATTCCAAATTAAAAAATATTTTAATAAAAAAAATATTTATACCCTATAAAAATTAAAAAATATCCAAATTTTCATAATAAAAAATTAATTAAAATAAATTATTTTTATTTTAAAAATGAAAAATTAAATATCACTTGTTTATGATTTATTTTGAAATTAAAAATGAATTTTCTTCTTTTAAATTAAGATAAATTAAAATTTTACCCTTTTCTAAATGATCCCATTTTAAATTTATAATATCAAAAATCCCCCTTTTCCTTTCAACAAAAATGAAAAAATTTAATTAGAAAATTAATGTTAAAAGTAAAAATTCTAAATTTTTCCTTTAAAATTACTTTAGAAGAAAGGTTATATATTTAGGTTTTAACAAAGGATATTTTTTAAAAAATTATTTTTAATTAATGTAGATTTATTTTTTAATTGTCATTGATTGATTTTATTTTATGGGAATTTTATTTTTTAACATAAAATAACAAAACTATGACTTATTTAGTGAAAGGGGGATATTATATTTTTAATTAACAATGATTTTTTCTATGATTTTTCAAATGAATTATTTTTTTATATTTTAAAAACGTAGTAATGAACATTATTTTTATTTTCATTAATTTATTTTTAAAAAATGAGTTATCATGGAATGTTTTCACAAGAAAAATTGGAGTTTATTTGTCGATATGGGATAAGTCAATATATTTTTACTAAACCGGGTCCTGGCATGTATGAACGATGTTCACAGAAGCCACAATGTTAGCCAAAAAATAATCAATAAGTTATTGCATAAATATTTTAACAATATTTTTTTAAAAAAATAATATTTTTTTACTGATAGTAATATAAATTAATTTTGATGGATATGAGATGTCATATATAATACGAAATTAATATTATGTTTTTGGAAGTATTAAAAAATATTAAAAGGTAATTTTTGTATCCAAAATGATGTTAAAAATAAAAATCTCTCAAAGTAATTACAAACATAAATTAGTTTCAATTACATGATTAATATAAAAATAATAAATGTTGTCAACCTCGATGTTTAGGAAGATTATTTATGTCACATCCACACATATGAATACATATATACACCATAGGTCTTGGTTTGTGTGGAATCTGCATGAACAATTACATGCATGTCTAAACATTTTTGGGACTTCTTAACCCAAATCCAGGAGGCAAGGGTTTCCCTCATATACATATTTAACAAACCCGGCCCCATCATAATTGAATCATAATAACCCAATAATATCTCCTCACAACCCCAAGGGCAATGAAACAAGATGATTTATTGGTGATCAAGAAATTAAATGTGCTCAAATGCAACTCTAAAACAATCATTATTAAAAAACATAGTTTTCCTTAAAAAACTCTATCATTGATAAAAAAGTGTTGATATTCGAGGATATATTATAATGGGAACCTTTTATTAGCACTCATAATAATGATGCTAAATTTCCCTTTTATCAGCACTAATAAATCGTTGATAAAAGTAAAAAAATTATTAATTTTTTTTGAAATTATAGGGTATAGACCTCTTTTTAATAGCGCTCTTTCAACGACTCTAGGAATCCCCGCCTGCATGCACCACCTCCTCCCATTTAATTATGCTATGCGCACATCCCCCACCCCTTAACAACGTTAGTCACCCCCTACACACACCTGTGCACCCCTACCTTTGCTTGGATTTGAACCCGAGACCGCTCCCTTGAGCGTCTGTACCATTACATAACTGGGTATAGGGAGACCCATTACATAGCGCAAAGTCCAAGAGGGCATATAGCCCATTAAAAATCCTGTAGGCCCAAAAATTTTGCCTAAGGCCCATTTTATGAATAGTAAACCAGCTACTACAGTTCCCTGCCGTCGCTACAGTGCCCACCAATAAACAGTTGCACTGCTGCTACAATACCGCTACAGTGCTGCTACTGTACCTATAGCCCCATGGAATTTGAACCACCCAATTTTTCATGTAGGATTACGGGGTGCTTAATAGTTATCCAAACCCCAAAAATCTGTATATATATATATAGATATATATATATATATATATTTGGTTATATTTTTTTTCCAGCATATTTATCTATATATTAATATATATTTATAGGATTATTTTTAAATTCCATTATAAAATATGATTTTGTGAGTGTGTACAAATAAATAAATACATATATCGAACATACACACACACACACACACATATTAGTTTTTTAATAATCACACACAAGCACTCAATACTATATATATATATAGGAACACACACAAATTATATATGTACATAATTATTCATATATTTGTGTTTTAAATAAAATTGATATTAGTTTTTATTTAGATTAGTCTTATATATTGAGAAATATATTTTATATGTAAATATGTTTAATTATTTATTTATAAAAGTAACTTTTTTGTAATTCCAATTCAAATAATCTAGAATAAAATGATGTGTAATGATAGAAAGTTTGTTTATGATGGCTTAATATTTTCATCATAAATTGCATCACCTGGAGGATAATTTCCACATCCCTTCACGATTTATATTATTTAGGTCGTGATTTTCCATGATGGTTTGTTGTGATGAATTCCTATCTCAATTAACTCATTGGGGTGACAATCCGTCATAAAAAACCTGTTGAAAAAGCCATTATTTTTTGTGGTATATAAATATTATAACATAGTGATGCGAACTATATAAATAAATATACAAAAATCATATTAAAATTCATATATATGTATCATATAATATAATTTATAGTCATATGTTGGTGTTTATATATATATATATCTTTGTGCGGGCTATTATATATTATAAAATATATAAATAATATATCAAAATATTTATACATATAAACTATATAATTTAAAATTAAAATTCATATTAAATAATGTTGTATTATTAAAATTAGTTTCATTATTTATACAATAAAATATTTTCAAAATGATATCAATCAATAAAAATATTTAATAATTGGTCTTTTCTAGGATTTTCAATCAAAATCCATGCCCCAATCAGCTAGCTGAATCCCTGCTGCCCCGCACACCACCTCCGTCTCCACCTCGATTCTGCCAGCTCGACCGCGATGACGAAGGTCAGTCGCAAAGCATCCCCACCTCGACCGCGCTCCGCCCCGGCATGGCCTCGCGCCGTGACCGCGCTCTGCCCCGCATGCCACGACCGCGCTCCGCCCTGCCCTAAATGCCCCGCACGTCGGCACATCCATATCCCGCCTCCACAGCCTTCACCCTCCACCATGACCTCCTAGAGAGACCGCATTGTGCTCTGCCCCGCACTCCTGCACATCTAAATCCCACCTCAACTTTGTTCCACATCCGCCAGGAGCTCCTGGATTGGTGCACCATCTAGATGATCCCCGCACTTGGGTACCCGTGGGAGGAGCGATTTCTGGTGCCGGATTTGTGGTGCTTTCATGGTCTCCTACCTTGGGTACCCCTGGGGTTTGTTCCCAGGAAAATGGGACCATTGGACACTGCCCAAAATAATAATAATCCACATCTGTGGGCACCCCAGGGTTCTCCGTTGTCGGGGATGAGTTAGGTTTCAGATCTGTTTGCTTGGGTACCCCAGGGCGGAGTTCCCAGCTTAAGGGGATGGTTGGACGGGGTCCCCCGTAGTTGGTTGGACGGGGTCCCTCATAGTCCTCCTCTATTCTCCATCGTGATAATATCGGTGCATTGGACTTCATCGTCAGATTCATCATGGGTCGTGGGACTCCAACTAACTGCTCCATATTTTTTATCTTCTCTAAGGATGTTCCGCCAAAACACGACTTACACCGGGTTCCAATCCATCTATGTAACATCTTCATCTTCATCATCACATTGTGAGGGGTTTTGGAGAAGAGGTTAGTCTGAGTGGGAGGGTTGCAGTTTTAAAACACACCCTTCACCCTTATATAGTACCGTAATCCTTTATTTTTGCGATACCCAAAATTTTTTTAATAAAAACAATTAATATGAGGACTTACCCAACCATATTTATTGAATGTTAATCAATTTATTAACCAAATATTAAAAATATAGTGAAAATACCAAATTTATTTATCTATTTTGAGTATTGTTCATATTAAATTTATAATTGAAATCTATATTCTAATCTAATTAAATTAATTATTATCAACTGAATAACAATTTTTTTTGAAATGCTTATAAAATAGTAAAATTTATTTGCATTCTATGATTTCAATTTCTTTTTGAATTATAAATAAATTTTAAAATTAAAAATAATATATGTTTATTTAATTAAGATGATTTGGGAGATAAATGTGTGTTTCAAAATATAATAGAATATATTTAAAAATAGCATTTTAAAAAATAAATGGGTTGTAAATGGATTTGGGTTTGAAAAAATATAACGAGTTAGGATTCTATTATCCCAAATTTCATGAATACATGTGGGGTCGACATCCCTAATGTTGGGTGATTTTTAATGAACATTTAACCCTAATTATCCAAGTTATAGATTTTAATAATTTTGACGAATTTTAATTTAATAATGTAGAATTGGTTTTGTAGAATATTTGACTCACATCTAATATTTAATGTTGGTTTTAATTCTATAATCTAACATTGACTCGTATCAAATTTAATACAACATTTAGTATATATATATATATATATCTATATAATTTCAATCTTTTGATTTTTTATCTAATCATTCATAAATGGAAATATAATTTTCTAGAGATTACCCCCAAGGGGTGGGCAAAGAGGTTGTCAACAGAACTACTATTTGAAAACCGAATAAAAAAGAACCAAATGGTTATACTAAAATGAGTATTGTTTAGTAAAAATTTTATTTGGTTAACTGATTTTTTGGTCGTGATTATTAATTCTAATAACCAAAAACTGATAAAATAACTGAATTTATAATTTTTTATTTCATAATTAAAATAATATTTTAAATAACTTATAACACATATTATAACTAAAAAATACATTTTTGTTTATAAATATATATATATTTTCAAATAATTAGTTTGTTTATAAAATTTAAGTATTTATATATAATTTTGAGTTTTTGTTTGACACAATTAGGGTTGATTTTTATAAAAATTTAAGGGTTTTTTAGTATGCTTTCTCCGAAGATCAACCATATTACAAAGGTTTTTCCACCCGATAAAAACAATGTTTATCTTAGTAGTCGTTCATAAAAAAATAATAAATAATTAATTTTGGCGATATATAATTCACATATGATAATTTATATTGTTAATTACTATATATATTTACGCTATTATAGGTCATACTACTAATTTTATTATTATTTATTATATTGAAAATTTTAAATTAATTATAAATTTAAATTTTAAATGTCAATACAAAATTTTATTATAAATTCTTAATTACAATGTTAATTAACTATATTTGTATATTATATTAACAATTACTGAATATATTAATGATATTATTTGTTATTAAATTTCTTCATTATTTAACTAATTGTTAATAATTATATCATTAAACTAAAATTTCCCTTTTATATTGAAATCACAATATTTGAGTCATATCAATCACATCATATGTCCAATTTACATGTAGTCAATTCCTACACATCATAAAAAAGTTATGTATCCACTACTAGAAAATCATCGTTTAGCAGTGGTTATTTTTTTGATTAGGTGGCAGTTTAAACTACTGATAAAGTTGATGTCGGCTTCCAACATGCGGCGGATCCTCCCATTCACTACCACAGATTGAAGTAAGGGATGCATCATGTTTTATCAGCACTAAGAATAATGAACTGATAAAAGGGGGGCTTTATCACCGCTAGTTAAAAGTGATGATAATTTATCCTTTTATAAGTTCTAATGAAATGTTGATAAAGGAGTACCATTTAATAGCACTTTATTTATCAACGATAAAAGGGGCATTTTTTCAAAAAAAAAACATTCCTAAAACCCTAGATATCATCCAAAATCAATGTACATAATTCTGGAGTAAAATATGAAATCAATTAATTAGACCCCCAATGATTCCCAAATGTGGCCAAAAAAATGAACTGCTCGATTACCCTCTCTCCAAGAAAAGGGAAAACAACAAGAAGTGAAAAAAGGAACCAAATATCTGATGATGTCGATAATGGAACCATAGGCTTGGAGGCCCCCATTATCCTCCTTCAGTGCGTTGATAATATCATGAAAATCAGATTTGACCATAACATCCTTCCAGACAAGAGACAATATGGGCTACATGCACTTCCAAATTACCATGGCCTCTGCCACATGAGGAGTCTAACCCGCAATGCCTGAGGAATGACGAGCCGCAATAAGAGAGACAATGTGATCCCAATGGATTGTCTAAAGGCAAAAAAACCATCCCTAGGGGTCGCTACATCAGTATTAGGTTTGAGAACACCCAAAATGGGGTGGGGGAGAGCCATCAGACAGGAAGGGAATGAACAGGAGAAGGTGGACGAGCCTCCTCAATATCCAACCACTGTGAGCCCCAGTTTTGTATATTTGAAGGCCAGGCGCTGTTGTCTTTAATAATGATCTTGAAAATGAATGCATTTTGGCGAAACCGTATAATCTAAACAGAATTCTATTATTAGCACTGATAAATTTTTTAAATCAAAAATATAAATAATTTATAAGAAATTATTATATTTATATTATAAATTAATTTTTATTTGTATATATTAAATAAAAAACACATATTGATAATTAATATATATTTTTTAATAATTAAAATATATATATAATGTTTTAAAATGTATTTATAAGTTATAATTAGATAATTAAATAATTATAATATTATAATATTATAATTAATTTTTAAATGATAAATATATTTATTATTTTTATTATTTTTATAAATATATATAAATTCTTTTTAAATATATATATTTATAATTATAATTATAATAAAATAAATATATATTAAAATAAATATATGTATCCAATGAATTTTTTCAATAAATATTTTGATGTGTGAGTATAATTGACATACAAATATGTTATGAATTCATCACGATTGTTCATTTATACAATAAAAATGTTAAAACTCCCATGAATAGAGTATTGAAACCAATTAGTGGATAATAGATGATAAAACCATGTCAGTGAGAGTTTTAATGTCGGTCACGCTATAAGCAATGTCAAAATGTGGGTTTAAACATTAGTTATTAAATAATTGTTCAGCCCCCTCCTGTCAGATGGATTCATCCTCCTTGGGGTATTTTCAAACTTAATACTAATGCGGAGATTATTGGTGATGGCTATGTTGACCTTATGGAAGTTCTCTAGGACCATGTAGTCTCTATCATTACGGCTCGTCGTTCCATAGAAATTTCTTGTTGGTCTCCTCCCATAGTAGTGGAAATGACTATCTGGAAAGGTATGCAATTCATTCATCTCTCGGTTGGAAGGATATTATGGTCGAATATGATTGTCAAGTTATTATCGACATGCTAGAGGAGGATTACGGTGGCCACAAATACTTTGGGTCTATTATCAAAATCATCATATCATTACTGCTGTTATTCTATTCTTGTTGTTCTTCCGTTTTTTGGGAGAGGACAATCATTCAACTCATTTTATAGCTACTTTTGGGAGTTTTTGAGGGTTACATTTTGGTGATATCGATTAATACACATCCAAAATAACTCATGGATCATTTTCCTACAATATCAATCTAATCCAAATTCATTATCTCATTTTTAGTAGGACATTTTTCCATTTTCCTAAAATTAATGTATATTTTAACTAAAAATGATGGACTTGTAGTCATATTGGTTACACTATGCCTCATATTGAGGTGAAAAAGAATCATTGTCATCCCAAATGACTCATCTATTTTTTCTTAAATTTATCAAAACAATCCGAATGTGTTTTCTCATTTTTTTAGTATGTCACTTGTTCCTTTTTACTAAAATTAACGTCACATTTAAATAAAAAGATGGACTTAGAGTCATACAGGTCACACCATGTGTTATATTGAGGTAAGATTAATTTCTACACATCCAAAATTACTTATGGATATTTATACTAAAGTATCAAAACAATCAAAATATTTTTTTTTATTTTTACTCTGTCACTTGTCTTTTTTTTGAAAAAAATCATTATAAACTAGAAAAGACACTCTTTGACTAATAACGGTCACATATACTATCAGTTTTCCATGAGAAAAATTCCAACACATAAAAATTGATTTATGAATTGATTTATTAAATTAATAAGGCAATATGAGTGTGTTTTATCGGTTTTTATTAAGTGGTGTATTTTGAAGTAAAATGTCGATTTTGAGCTGATAACGGACGCTTTGAGTCATACTGGTCACACTGTTTTTTAGATTGACATGTAGCTGATTAATACATATCATAAAAGACATATAGATCATTATACTAAAGTATAAACACAATTTTAATTCCTTTAATTGTTTTGAGTATTGAGTTGTATATTGTACTAAATTTATGATCAATTTTAAATAAAAAGACACAATTGGAGTCATACCGATCATGTCGTAGGTTAGATTGAGGTGTTGTTGATTCCTACATGTCCCAAAGTATTAAAATAATCCTAAATTCCATGGAATCATCTAGTATAATAAAAAAAACTTATGTGAATAATACTAAAAATAAATAAATTAAACAAAAATATGAAACAATCCAATACTTCTATAAAAGTCACATCTTCATACCATTGGTGTACATTCTATGATCATGTATGATGCCCATTTGATTCTATGAAAATTTATATCATTTTATAAATAATATTTTTTTTGAAAGTAAAAATAGTACTAGAAAAAAATAAATACACATATTATTAATAAATATTTTAAATAAAGTATTAATTAACTTTGAAAATACCTCTTAGGGGATTTGTGTTTTTTTGATGTAATATGATCTCTCTCAAAAATTTACAAACATAATAACCATAATAATTTCAATATTGTTATTTTAGAAACTGTAGAAACATTAAGGAAAATAAGTAATTTTTTTATATTTATTTGGATAGTTAAATCTTATTATATATACCTTGATAGTTATCCTGTTGTAAAACTTGTTTGGGTCCTTCTGTGTAATGCTTGTCCTTATGCCATGATTTAGACGATATTTACACACCACCCTATAATATGATAATCCTAATTAAAACATAATATATTTATATAGCTTTAATATTAGTTCTAAAATGTTGGGTGCAATGTATTACAATTTAAAAAATGTTATCATGTGTGGTCGGTTTTTTGGTAATCTATGTAGTGAATCCAAGACAAAAATTATTACAGTATCCAAATTGATCGTAATGAGAATATAGGTTTTTTTAAAAACAAAAAAAGGAATAAGTAATGAAGGAAATGAAAAATATATAAAATATGAATAAATTGCATTGATTTATCCTGAAATCATTTGTATTAAGAAAATTATTTCATCCCCAAGATTTCTTTCAAACAATTTGCAAAAGTTTTCCACCCTTTAGTCTATTTTTTGGATTCTATTTTTGTTTTGTTTGTAGAGGTGACGTGAATACTAAAGAGTCCAATTTTATTATGGGAAAATCCATTGAATTGGTATTTATATATATGAATTCAAAAAATATGAAATGTATTTTGTCATAATTAACATGGTATATCATCTTTTGAAAAATTTAGTCATGAAAACGTAACTCATGTATACATTTACAACCGAGACACATAGCCATTCATAGTTGACAATTTCATCTACATTATTAGAATCAATGTAGTCAATAACATCTTATCCACACATTTTTTCATCAAAATCAACTATGTGACTACTACCACTTTGTAACTTTGCATCCGCATAAACTGTTAATGTTAGTAAATGTGGATATTCAATGGGTAGGGTAAATGTGCTTTTGGAAGAACTTTTCAATTTGTTGGTTGATAATTTATATAGTTTAATTCATCCTTTCATTTTACCCTCACACCTTTCTCTTTTTTATAGCATTCGTCAGTTTGGAACTTTTTTCATTAATTATTAAAGGTTTATAATAGAAAATAAATAGGAAATGAATACCTCCTTGTCGACATAGTTTATTTAGAAGATTTAATGGTCATGCGATGAATGTTACAATAGTTGGTCAACCATATGAATATCTTCCTCATCAATTGGAATAGGTTGATCAGCCCTCAGATCGTGGGATATTCTAATATACACTCTCACAAGACCTATTGGAAGTGGTTTATTATTTAGAACATCATTTTGGATATTGAATATTGTATCCCCCACTACAAGGCGATGGGTGGGTGTTGATAGATATAAATCATAGTCATTATCATCATGTATAATACCAGTACCAGAAAGGTATTAGTGTCTATCTGATTCAAATTTTATAGAAACAGTTATTAGAACATTGATTACCTTGTCCAAGACATCTTTTCGAGGGGAATGGCTCACCTCAAAGCTAATGGGTGTGGGGTGGGATATTCAAGAAATGGTTGTTCTTGAGATCTTTTTTCTCTTTTCGTATCCCTATAAATGATTCTAGTAACACTCTCTGCTATTGAAATTTTTATTAAAGTGTATATTGTCTTTATTTCATCTATTTTATTTCATTATCTTTATCCTCATCTTGTTTTTTTAAAACATGTTTTCGGTTGTCACCCCAAAACCCGCAACCCTGATGTGACAATAATGTTATGTCCGCTTCAAGGCCACTAATAGTAGGTGTTCATCTGATACAGGTGTTGATGATTCATGTGACTAAGATGGATAGATAATATAGTAAAATAAGTAATCATTGTTAATTATTTTTTATTTAAAGAAAAACAAATAATTATTATTCCATAATTACACATGTTTCCCACCCTTTTTGTGTAATTTCATCTATTAGTTTCTCATCTTTATTTACACATTCTTCATTACACAACAAAATCTTTATATGGATATGGATTTAGATTTAGATTTATCAAAATTCATATAAATAGAGGAACATAATTATTTTGTCGTTTCATGTCATATAAAAGTGTTACAGTAGATTTAAAATACATACCATTTTTTTTCAAGTGAAGTGTACCCCATCCTTGCTTTACGGTAGGGGTATGTTGTTTTTGCTGCCCCTCCATTATTTTCGAAACTCCGTTTCTATATCATAAATAAAAAATTGTCACTCAAAGTGATGAATATATGTATTGTCAAACAACATATTACTATCAACAATGTACTTGAAATGACACATCGGTATGACTTCTAGAAAACAAATCTCATTCTTTTTCGGTTATCAGGTGTGCATAGATAAGCAGTGGGTGTGGGATTATTTTCCCTTCGGCTTCTTTTAGATGATGATTCAATAGAATTGTGTGAAAGACTCCATTAATAAATATCTAAATAATCAATACATATTTTTTATGGGATTCATCTACTATAAATGCAATCTTCAAGGGATGGTAAATAATAAATCATTTTTTCATTATTTTATTTTTTAGAAAAATAATGAAATGATATCATATTGTTACTGTAATATCTTCCTACATCAATGTATCAGTACTACAAATACGGCTTTTATCAGCAATAAAAATGGTCATTAATAGTGCTAGAAAAGAACTGTTAAAGCCGACGAAGATAGGGGTCCACTTTATTAGCTCTCCAAAAAGAACAGATAAAGACCCTTTTTATGAGCGCTAAAAAAAGAACTGATAAACGAGGTATTTTATCAGTGCTATAAAAGTGTTGATAAAAGGGTCCTTTATCAGCACTTTCTTTTTAACGCTGATAAAATACAACTTTTATCAGCGCTTATTTGAAAGCACTGATAAAAGTTAACAAAATTAAAAAATAAGAAATTTTTTTTTTAAAAAAATCATGCCAATCAGGGGGGGGCTTTTATAGAGCTTGAGCCCCCCTTTTATAGCGCTTTTCAGCCCCCCTCTAGCGCCCGCACAGACCCCTCCACCCTTTATCAGCGCTAGCCCCAAATTCACCCATACGTGCACGTCCCTACATCCACCGAAATTTGATATTGAGACCTCCCCCCTGCGTTCTTGAAGCCTTTACCACTCCCCTATATTGATTTATTCTCCTATTAGTGATGTATTTATTTATTTATTTATATATTTAGTAATATTTATTGTATAGTAATATATATTTATATTAATATATATATATAGTTATATTAATATAAATATATAGTTATATAAATATATATATGTATTTATATTAATATAAATATATAGTTATATTAAAATATATATTTATAGTGATATTAATATATATATTTATAGTTATATTAATATATATATGTAGTTATATTATTATATATATATAGTTAGATTAATATAATGGTATATAAATAATCATATATTTGAATTTTAAATTAAATGGATATTAGTTATTATATAAAAAAGCTAGTACATTTTATTTGTAAATATATTATATTATTTATATTTATAATTATGTTTTTATGTGTGAATATATAAAAAATATGCATATATTGTTATATAATTGATTATAAATAGCAATGCATTATAAAAAAAGATAAAATTTCAAAGATATAATATCAATATGAATGTAATACCATGGAATAAATTCAGTCCCCATAAAAAACAATCCAATAATACCCCCTTAAACGAGGCTGAAAATCCACAAAATGTTAAAAAATTAGGTTACCCCGACTAAATACACAGTTTTGTAGGACATCTGGGACTTTTTTTTGCCTTGAAAAAACCTTGACCTAGGACCCCACCAATTTAAGTGAGGTAGAGCTCATCGTAGGCTTCAATTTGATATGTGGTAGAGCACAAACGAACACCCAAATCAAAAGTTATGGCCCTTTGAAGTTTGAGTTGCTTTTTCAACATATTTTTGATCTTTTTTAATTTTTTTAATTTTTTTATTATTCTAACTGTTATTAAATGACTATTACTCCATATAATTAGAATATTAATAATTAAAAATAATTTTTTAATTTTTTTATAAGCCATTTTCACTAAATACCTTATATATTAAGTGTAACTGTATATTTATAATTATCTAAAATATATTTAAAATTATATCTAAAAAATATATATCCTATATATATCAATATAAATATATCTGTATATTTAAATATTAATATTTATTTTTTAATATTTTGTTTTTGGAAGTAGACCCTTTATCAGCGCTTTTAAAAAAAGTGCTGATAAAGACCACCCTTTATCAGTGCTGCTAAAAAAAGCACTGATAAACGGGTACCCTTTTACAGCACTAAAAAAGCGCTATTAAAGGGGGTAGCTTTATCAGTGCTAAATAAAGCTCTTATAAAGGGGTAGTTTTATCAGTGATTTTTTTGTTCTGATAAAGGTACCCTTTATCAGGGCTTTTTGGAGCACTGATAAAGGTGCCCCTTTATCAGTGCTTTTTTGTTAGCACTGATAAAGGGTGGCGCTGGCCTTGCCTCGTTTTGTGGTAGTGTATTAAGTGCTGGAACAACATGGTGCCAAAAAACTACACTAGGTGGCTTGAATAACAAAGTGATGATTCCAATGTAACTACTAAAAATGATCTTATTGGGGTTAACATACTGGCCCCGTTCATTCCATCTGACCTCATATTTGATGCCTTTGATTTTTCCCTTCATAATTTTTTCTTACACTATCAAACTATGGAGAACCTATTTTATTTCCATACTTGGCCCTTCATCACCTAAAATTTCCTTGGATTGAACATCATCAATATGTTGTTTCTCTAGAGTAGTATCATCAGCATGTGAAGATGGTTGTTGAGCCTCAACATCAGGGGAAACAACAGATTGAAAACCCTATTATTCCTTAGGATTGTGATTTACAACACATGAATACAGTCATTGTTCATCTACAATGCAAGCAATAATAGGCTGAAATACATAATGGTCCTTAGGATTGGGAGCACCATCATGTGCATAATTCATTATCTACATAAGTGGTTTATAATTTAATTTTGATTACATCAATACAAAAACGAACATATAATAACATGAGGTAACACAATGTATATTTTAAAAAAATAACCTACTTATTGAACTCTCTTTTTTTAATGGCTGACGGTATTTGACCCCTCTATCGACTATTTAAGTCCAATCATTTTTGTCTCCTCTAACAAAAAAAACACCATCTATATTAGGAATTCTATAAAATGATTGTGCTGTCATGATGAAAGTGTCATCCAGAGTTGAATTTTCATCTGACCCTTCAGTGGCTTTGGTCGATAACATAAAAATTGACCACATTCATTTCGTGGCATCTAGAACATAAAATACTTGTACTGCCTATGATGCCATTATAAATGGTTCGTCTTTTCACCCTTACTTACTAAAATAAATATTCACTAATCCAAATTAATCTATTTTTACATCATTCATGTTATCAACCCAATAGAATTGAAAAATTGGAACATGGAATGTTGAATAATCCAAATCCGATATTTTTTTTGATTCTAATTTATGAAATATTCACGTCAATTGGATTTTATTCCTTAGTACCAGAAATATGCATTATTTCATCCACAAGTGTAACTCCACAATTTTTCACAGTATTTTCTTCATCATGTATATTTGTATAGAACATATAACCCTAAATTACATAACCATTGTAAGATAATACATACACACTTGGTCCTCTAGATAACCATAAAAGTTGTTCTGATATTGAATTCGTATTTTCATCTGAATCGTTAAAAATATAGTCCCAAAACCATTCTATAAACTTTTGTTTATGTGTATTTGATATCCATTTTTTATCCCTTGATGGATTCAAATGCCTAAGAATTTCTTTGTGGGTTTCAAAATATGGGGAATCCTCAAAAACATTATTCCAAACGTAAAGGTGTGCCTACTCATGATATGCAATATTGAATGTGACTATATCTATTCCATATATTACTCACCCACTAGCCACCTAGTGTGATGAGATTTTGGTAGACCAATGATTTCCACACCTCACATGTATCTGGTACATAATTTTATGGCTTCCTCAACAATATATAGATCTGCAATACAACACTCTGGTCAACATTGATATTTTATATACACATTCAAAATATTTATATACCATTCAATGGGGTATATCCATCTAATAGTATAGGAACACATAGTCTAATCTCTTTCACTATGTGAAACATAAAATGAACCATTATATCAATGAATTCTAGAAGTAAGAACATTCCTAAATCACATAATATTATAATAATTTCTCTTTCCATAGTTTTCAATTTCACCAGATCTATAACATTACTGCATATATCTTTGAAGATGATATAATTCTTGGTTATTTTATTAATGAAATTCTTGGAAAAAATGCAACGTAAATCTATAGAAATTAGATCTCCCAGTAAAACATGGCAGTCATGTGATTTTAGAACCTTTATCATTAAATTGTTTGTTGACACGATATTCTGGATATACAATTAATACCCTACTAGAAACATAATTTCATTCAAGAAGATGAAATGTCGATGTCTCTCCTGCCTAGAAAGAGTGTATGTAGATAGAGGAAGAAATGTTCATTTTTCACCATTCACTAGCACCAAATCTTCTCATATTACCATGTGAACCATGTCCAACCTATCATTAATTCCATCCTTTTTTTTCGTGTGAATTTAGCAGTGTACCGATGAAAATATCACATACATTTTTTTCATCATGAATAACATCATGAAAATATCTATCATATAGAAAATTCTATTATTATAATTAAAAAAAATCAAAACACCATTTACAAATAATTTTCTTAAAAATTATCAATTTTTTAACCAAAAGCAGTGTCCACATCTTTTACATTCCTAAACAGTTGATCACATATTTGTGTAAATGGTGTTTCAAGTTCTTATAAACATCCATCGAATGATGTTGTCCAAGATATGGACATATCATATCAGCGTAGAAATATAAAATTTCTTAGAAACACAGTCTTCGATGACTGTTTCAACCTAATTGAATTTGTACCTTTTTTGAAAACGAGACAACCTTTAGTTCATTTAATGTTATATCCTGATAATTTTCCATAAGAAAGTAAGTCATTTATCGTATCATACAACCTAGATCTTAATAGGAAATATTCATTTATGTATGAATCAAACAACGCAACACCTGAATCCACTTCAACTCAATACGACACACGGTTTGGATAGTATAACTCAAACTATCACTTTTAATTTTAAATTGACATTGATTTAGGTAAAAATAACATGTGACATAATTAGAATTTAGAAAACTTATCTGTATTATTTTGATATTTTTTGAAAAAAATCCATGAGTCATTTTTGATGTGTAAGATTCAATTACACCTCAATATGATACATGGTGTGACCAGTATGACTCAAAGTGTGTCTATTTATTTAAAAATGACATTAATTTATGTAAAAAAATAGAAATATTGAAAACTGAGAAAACACATACATATATTTTTGATAATTTAATAAAATGATCCATGAGTCGTTACTGACATGTAGGGATTAGCCTTACCTCAATACAATACATGGTGTGGCTGGTATAACTCAACATGTATCTTTTTATTTAATATTGACATGAATTTTAGTAAAAACAACATGTGAAATATTGAAAACCAAGAAAAAAATTAATATTGTTTTGGTATTTTAGGAAAATAATATCTTAATTATTTCTGACATTTATGAATCAGCATCACCTCAATACGACACATGGTGTGGCCGATATCACTCAATGTGCCTTTTTTATTTTAATTTCATAATAATTTAAGTAAAAACAACAAGTGATATATTAAAAACCATGAAAACGAATTCATATTGTTTTTATACTTTTGGAAAATGATTTATTTGTGATTTTTTATGTGTAAGTATCGGCCACACCTGAATACGATACATGGTGTGGCCGATATAACTCAAGGTGGCTATTTTTAATTAAAAATGACAATAATTTAAGTAAAATCAACAAGTGAAATACTAAAAACTATGAGAACGAATTTAGATTGTCTTTATACTTTAGGAAAATGATTTATGAGTCATTTTTGATGTGTATGAGTCAACCATACTTCAATATGATGCATTATTTGACCGGTATGACTAAAAGTGTCTGTTATCAATTTAAAATTTTCATTTTAGTTCAAAATGTGTCACTCACTGAAAACCATGAAAACGCTCTCTAATTGTCTTGATAATTCTATACATTGATTCATAAGTCATTTGTAACATGTATGAAGCATTTTCACATAAAAAAGATACATGACACAATCAGTATGACTCAAAATATGTATTTCTAGTATGAAATGATATTTTAGTAAAAAAACACAGTGGACATACTAAAAACTGAGAAAACATATTCAGATTGTTTTTATACTTTAGGGAAAAAATTCATCAGTAATTTGTGACAAGTAGGAATTATTTTTACCACAATACGATGGATGGTGTTTCTAGATAACTCCAAATGTATCATTATTTAAAATTTACATTAATTTTAATAAAATCAAATGTGAAAGACTCAAAATCAAGAAAACACATTCGAATTGTTTTTATATTTTAGGACAATGATCCATAACTCATTTGTAACATGTAGAAATAAAAACCACCTCAATAGGATGCACAATATGACCTGTATAACTCCAAATGATTCATTTTTTCTAAATATTAACATTTTATTAAAGTTATTATTTCATAAAAATGTATAAATAACTTATTTATAGTATTAGTAACATAATATTTGTTTTCTTATTTACGTGGAAACTTATTATTGGGTTGATATGATTGGTTCAATTTTTTTTACCATGGGTAGACATTTTTTATAGGGGATCATGGGATTCAAAATATGAAATATTAATGTTATAGAATGTTTGTTGGAAATTTATAAATGTAATTATATAAAATATTTGTTTAAAATGTAAATATATGAGTTTTTTTCTATATTCCTTGGGTGGACATTTTTGTATTGATGATGTCAATTATATTAATATAGATGTTTTGAATCTATGTGTGCTATTTACATTTTATGTTTTCTTTAGGGTGTGTTGTTATATAAATATCACAATGCAGGTGGCTAGGCCATTATCAATGCTAAAAATGCACTGATAATGTCACCCAATAATCACTGTGATTAATAACCCCTTTTTAGCTCTGTTAAAGGCCATTTTTCACTATGAAAGGCCATATGTGTAGTAGTGTTCACCACTCATCCATATTGGTTGGTTCTCCCTTCAATGATATATCTATTTATCTATATATATTTAGTAATATTTATTCGTAAATTAATATAGATTTAAATTAATATATATATATATATATATATTCATTAATTCATTCATAGTAGGATAATTTATTGATCATAAATGGGAGGGGAAATCAATCATGTCATGGTGGATAAAAGAAAGGAAGACCTAAGGAATCAGCCATCAAAAAATTAACAAACTCATTGGGAAGAGATCCTAGTGTAGAATAAATTATACAAGGACTACTCAAGTTCCCCCATGAGGCCAGTCTATCCATATAAAACATCCCTTCCTCTATGTATGCTTCATGGTAGCTCAACCAATAAACTCCTGGAATCTTCATGTAATATAAATGATAGACCAAGGAGGTTCACATATCCCTTGGAAAGAGTTGCATTTAACTGAAGAATCACTTTTTATCTATATAGATGAAATATTATTAGAGAGATAAATCTCCAAACCATTAAGAAAATCCACCACCTCTGAAATAATAGAGCTTCCATGATAATAAATTCTTCTAAAAGTAATAACCACTAAAACATCAGAGATAGGAACAATGGCTCATCCTCTCATGATTCCAAGGTTATACGAGCTATCAGTATTGATCTTGAATCCATTACACTGGGGGTTCTATTAGATCCAACTACCCAGTGAAGACCCCTGTTGAGAAAAAGATGTGGTTCACTAGCCATTCATGAAAATTATCATGGATTTTTAGATTTTCATTGCCTTTCAGAAGATCCCATAGATCCACCACAATACAATAGACCAAAGTATGAATTTTAAAGCATAAGGTAGATAGATCATCCACTCGAGATTTGTTTCTAACATTCCATGTGATCCATCAACTAGAAAAAATCATGGCAGCCCTCAGCTTCATCTCGAAGCTATTCTATTCCATATAGTGAAACCATGAGAAGTAGAAGCCCTTACCGTGACCCACCTAAATATCAATGCCAATACGTTCCCCATGAGTTACCAAAACCATTCCTTCCCAATATCCATCAAAGAACATGTGTTTTACAGATTCCTCTTTATAGATACAACAAAAAAAAACATTATGATGACATACATATCCATTTACGCTTAATCGCATCATCGGTTGGAAGGGCACAATGCCAGATACGCCTCACAAGAAAGTTGAATTTGATCAAAATTTCTTAGCACCAAATAAACATACTCAATCCCACAATATTATTACCCTGTAATGAGAGACAATATCGCATAGTTGAAAAAAATTCTCGATGATGCTCTAGTGAAGATGAGTTTATCCGGTTCAGAAGAAAGTTACATGCTGTCAAAAATCTCACAATGTTGTGTATAATGAGTGTTGTGAATGAAGTTAATAGAGGATATGGATTTAGAAAATGAAATTTTAGGAGACAGCTGCCTTCAAAAGCTGATAGATTTACCAGCCCAATTGTGGTTCCAATATTTAATCTTACTGCAAAAAACAATCCATATATAAAATATACATACACATATATATGATATATGTGTATCTGAATGTATAATTATACATAGTTATATATATTTATATATATTTACATATGTTATATACTAATATGTTATTCATAAGTTAGAATATATAGATAATACATATCAGTTTTTTAATAAAGACACACCCTAACACACACACACACACCCACACACATTGTATAAGTATATAAATTTTCATATATTTATATTTTAAATAAAATGGATTTTAGTTTCTATTTAGATAAGTCTTATATGTTGAGAAATATATTTATATGTAAATATGTTTAATCATTTATTTGTATAATTTAATTTTTATGTATGAATATATAAAAAATATGTATATATTATTATATATTTGGTTATAAATAGTAGTAAATTGTAAAAAATGATTAATTTTTAAAGCCATAATGTCAATATGAATGTAATAACTCTAAATGAATTCATTAACCACTAAAAAATGAAAAAATCCCCCTTAAACGAGGTATAAATTTCACCGAATATTAAAAAAAATTTGTATCCCAGCTAAAAACTCATTTATGACGAAATTTTGGGATTCTTTTCCCTATAAATATGTGAAAAAGAGAATTTTTTTTCACTAGTGGGTAGATATAATCGTATTATTTGATTTGATATGTAGAAGTGCTCAAAAAGATTCCCGTATCAAAAATTATCATCATTTTAAGTGTGAGTTGCGTTTTCAACTTATTTTAGATCTTTTATTATTTTTTTGGGTCTTAAAATTTTTATTAAATGATTATTACTTGATAATAATTAGAAAATTATATATTAATAATATATTTTTTAAATATTTTATAAGCTATTTTCTCAAAACATCTTATATGTTAGTTGTAATTTTCTATATATACTTATCTAAAACATATTTAAAAAATATATATTATATTTAAATCAATATAAATATATTAATCTATTAATCTATTAAATTATTATTTTTAAATTTTTTTTAAAATATGCCCTTTATTAGTGCTAATAAAGGGGTCCCCTTTAACAATGCAATAAATTTATTATAAAGTTGATACCATTATCAACGCTAAAAAAGCATTGATAAAGGTAGCACTTTATCAGTGTTTTTTAGCATTGCAAAAGGGTGGCACTGTGAAAACCTAATTTTGTGGTAGTTTCACACCCAGGATTCACTGGTATTTTTTACATACAATATAGCATATACTTTTAGGAGGCTACTATCTTATAGTTAATAGAATTGGGGTTGGCGGTACGACACACACATAGTTGAGATTCTTACATTTAGAATAACTCATCAAAAGTTGGTAAATAATATTATTTAATATTATATGTATATGATACATTAATATTGTTTGTGGTTGAAACATTTATTACATTTTTTGATGGGTTCAAGAAGATATACACTTATACTATTACTGGGCATATTTGCTGTTGAGAGACAGTAACCAGTTATGGTTAGTGTTTTCTTATGTTTTTTAAATAAATATAATATAATTTCTTATCATTTTATTTATATTTATTCAATTAGAGGATATATATTAGATAGATATTTCTCATATGTGTGGGAGTTAGGATAATAAATATGTTCAGGTCAAGACCTCATGCGAGCATGTTTTAATGTGAAAACATAGTCATTGGTTGTGAAATGTGGTATTTAGAAAGGGACGATGATTTAAATTGATTTAAAATTGACATCGACTAGTTACTATAGAATTGAAATGATGTCATAATTTAGAATAAAAATATTTGGATTTTAAACAATTGTTCAATCAATTAAATGATTATTTTGAGATAGAAATAAAGGTAAAAAGTGAGGAAAAATACACTGGGTGTAATGTGGGAAATCCCCCAAATGAATCAGGTAAAAAACCATAGGCAAATTGAATAATTTCACTATAAAAAAGTTTGGGAGAAAACTCTCTCTCTCTCTCTCTCAATTTCAAGAAAAACACACAAGAATTTATCTCTTTGCAAAGATAGAGAAACACATCACAAATTACTGCACTCAAGGATGGAGATATGTTCACGATAAGAAAACTGAATTTTTGCGACTGGCGATTTGCGATGGGATCCCATCGCAAACGACCATTTGCAACGGTGCTCCATCGTAAATCTCCCTTTGCCAAAAACGGCATCACAAATAGTTGTCTTTGTGGCGGTCCCATCATAAAAAGAGTATTTGCGATGGTATTTTTCCCCCGTCGCAAATGGGTTTTCATTTATATATATAAAAAGGTATTTGCGATGGGCCATCGCATATATATTAGTTGCGACGAGATTCTGACCCATCTCAAATGCGAAATTTAAAAAATACTTGCGACGAAGGAATTTTCAATGGACCGTCACAAAACTGTTTTTACGACGGGTATTCTTCTCGTCACAAATGATGTAGTTAATAAAATTTTTACGACGGGAAATCCCGTCGCAAATATTCACGTCGCAAATACTAAAAAAATGATTAATAGAAATCTTATATTATTATATAAAAATAATAATAATTTTAATAAAAAAATTTATATTATTATATTATAAAAAGTATATATATAATTATGAAATATTAATATAAAATATTAATATTATTAATATAAATAATATAATATAATATAATAATACTAATAATAGTAATAAAAAATTTAATATAACATTATTATTATCAAATTATGTATATAACTATAATATTAATATTAATAATATAAATTAATTATATTATTATAATATTAATAATAATAAAAATATATAATATACTTATGAAATATTAATATCAAAAAATAATAATAATATGAATATAAATAATATAATATTATATATTATGAAATATTAATATCAAAAAATAATTATAATAGTACTAATAATAATAATATTAAAAATTAATATAATAATAATATTATTAAAATAAACATACATATTTATGAAACAATAATAATAATATTATTATTATTAATAAAATTATAAAATTATAAACTTCTAAATATTAACAATAAATATAAAATATTAAATGTAATATTACTAAAATAAGGAGACATTAAAAATAATACTAAAAAGTAATAAAATATTAAAAATATAAAAGAAAATTAAATCATGCAATATGCATACCAATATGAAAGAGGAATTGTAAATATTTAATATGACAATAAACTACGAACTCAAATGTTTATTACATCTAAAAAATCACATTGGGGGTGGATAATCTCGAGAACCTGGAGGAGGTGGTGGAGGAAACTTCATCCCTAAACTATGAGTCATATGACGCATATACTCCATCTTCTCCTGATGTTGCTCCTCATATTGATGTATCTCCTCATCCTACTGCTGACGCATCGGCTCTTGCCATCGACCCATCTCCTCATCGTGTTGCTGATGCATCTTCTCCTGCCCCTGACGCAAATCCTATATAAGCTGACACTGAGCACACACCTACTCCTGATACTGTGCGGAAGATGATGATGTCTCTCGACGAGCTCCTCTTGATCTGGACGCTGACATCAAAGAAGTACCTTGATAAGCTTCAGGAGTCAAATGAGAGCCGATACGAACTACTCGGCCCTTTTCGAAGCCATACCGGGTCGCCTGCATCCATGCTGTCTCTTCAAAATGGTGGGCACTAGTCTGATCAACCGTCTGGTCTTGACTCTCATCCTGTGTCTGAGAGGACGCATATTCATATGACTCCATATGTTTCAATTAGAAATTAAAATAATGAAAATATTATAAGCATTTAATATGAAAACTAAAAAGGAAATAATACTAACCCCAATCTGACGCTGGTGGTCACCTCTAATCTCTCAAGTAGGCGGGTCAATGTACATCCTCCGATAAACGTCGTACGTCGTAATACCGGGCTGCTCGTCTTCCTATATGAATATAAAATAAATTGTTTATATATAAAGTTATATAAAATATTAAAAATAGGACTTACCAGACGCTCTCTATGCACACTGAATATACGACTACCAGCTCGATGTGTCACCTCTAATCTCCCCCAATTCTTTCAACCCAATGCAGATCTCCTCTGAAACCCACCACGCAACCAGTGTTTTAATAATACATCCCAAACGTGAGATGAAATGTACTCTTGTCAGTGGGCTCTACAGGACTCGTCAAATTCTGTCACTCTGGCTTTTTTCATAGCCGTCTTTCTCAAATTATTCAAAAACTGATGGAAACGGTCACTCATAGACCCCACCCATGCCGCGTGGATAGTGTCACACATTCTCACGTCGATGATATACCATAAACCCTAATATAAAGTTATTAATGAATTAAATTTATAATAAATAATATTTAATTACGTACCAGCCAATGATCGAACATGGCGGCCTTCACATCAGCAGGAATCTGATCCCATGTGAGCCAGGGCTGAGAAAAATAATTGCACAAGATAGCGCTCACCAGTCCAGTAGCTATATGCATAAAACTATGGAAAAAGAATAAATTATCAAACAATAATAATATTAATAAATTATAATGAAAGATAACTAAAATACACAGGTTACCATACCACCGCGTGTGCGCATTGAATCCAAGAGGTGGACGTCACTCCGGGATATGATCTGGAATCATCAGTCTGTCAAGACCATGCCCCCTCCGAGTTCTCTCTATAGTTCCAATGGACTGAGGGTCAGATGACTCAAGAACCTCATCATCCATAGGTATATCAGCCTCCAGCAACTGGCGAAACATTTCCGAGTCCATCTGAAACATGAAATTATATTTGTTAAGAAAAAAGTTGAAAATAACTATTATGAATAGATATATATTTGTTATGATATTAACCAGCATTTTACTATGTCAATGTTCATCTTCATCATCATCTTCATAGTTTTCAATGTCAATGTCTATATCTTCCTCATCAACATCATCAATTTCCATAATAGTTTCACTTTCATCATCTCTTGTCATTTCAAATTCAGTTGTAACATCATTGACAATATCATCATCATCAACCCTTAACTGTTGGATGTGATGCTCGATATTCGTGCAACTTTGTGAAAAAGATGTGTTTTGAGGAGTGTCCTGAAAACTATCATTTCCTTGTACTTCAGAGGAACCAATTTTAGATTGAGTAAACTGATTTTCTCGAGATTTAACTTTTATTATACTCCACCAATCATCCAACTCTTTTGGAGTAGCACAGTAGTTTTCATAATAAATTTGACGTGCCTGATGAGCGAATAAAATGGTTCATTTACTACAAGATGTCTTTTATTTTTTATATAAAAAATTCCATCAGTCTGATGAATATGCAAGCCTCTCTCAGTACCCAGCCATCGAAATTTAAACATTGTTACATAATTCTATCCAAAATAACACAGTTCAATAATTTCTTCAAGTATGCCGTAAAAGTAAACTTCAATATCTCTATGATGTCATCCCTTCAAAAAAAACTCCACTAATCATTCTTTTCTTTCATTCCCCATATGCACGTGTAGGAAAGTGATAACCATTCACCACATATTCATTATAATATTTAAACATTTTGGATGGTGGGATACTCAATATACGCAATCGACTATCAATCTTATTTGCATGTACAGATACCTGAAAATTTGTTAAACATTTATCAGTATTACAAGTAATAAATTGATTTTATATTTAAAACCAAAAAAGAATGTATGTTACCAGTTTTTGAAACTAGTAGGAAATGTTTTTTTTCTGACGTTCTTCTAAGCCAGATGCTGTAATTTGTGGAAATTGATTCTTGATATGATCATCATATAACCTACAAATACAATATGATTAATTTATTGTAACAAAATCTATAGAATAAGGGATAGGAGCACTCACTATACAATTGGTGACAATTCATCCTAGTTGAGTATAAAATATGTATGAGCTCTATGATGTTCATCATCTGAAAGCCATATATCATGAACTCCACCAAAGCCATGTTCCGTCTGATTTACAACTGATAATTGATTGTTCAAATCATCATCAACATTCCCCTAGTTATAGCCCATGCAGTTAAATTTTGGGGGATATTCATATTCAAAATAATGATAGCAAAATAAATCAATTTCCTCTTCCAAATAAGCTTCAGCAATTGAGCCTCCAACTGATGCTTTGTTACAGATTTTTTCTTCTATTTCTGCATGCATCTCTCAAATGGGTACATCCATAGAAACTAAACCAGACCTCCAAATTTTTCTTTATGTGGGAAATTTAATATCAAATATTCCATTGAGTCAAAGAAAGTTAGCGGAATGATTTTTTCTAGTTTGCATATAATAACAACAATAGCTTTTTCCAGTTTTCTTAGTGTATCGTAGTCTGTTGTCGCCGCACACATGTCTCGGAAAAAAATGATATATATGTTATTGAATCCAAAATAATAGATTTAAAAAAACTTCTTAATCCTATAGCCATAATTCTTTCCATTATAACATGACAGTCATGACTTTTTAATCCGGTAATATGACCATTTTTAAAAAATCTGCCCAAGTTGGAGGCATAGCAATCTGGAAGTCTCAAATCTGAAATCCATTGAAAAAATAATTAGAGAATCTCTCTGGTCAGTGTATAAGATGCTTTTAGCTTCATTAATCTCTATGATCTGACATTTTTAAACAATTCATGTTCTGGTCACCTGTAAATTTGGGCAAGATCTAATCGTTATTTTACATTATCTTTGGTTTTACACGATGTATCCACAACTGTATGAAATAAATTATCAAAACAATTCTTCTAAATATTCATGACATCAAACATGTGTCATACCAACAAATGAGACCAATATGGGAGATTCCAAAAAATGCTCTGTTTTGTCCAATTGTGCTCTTTCCCAATGCCAGGAATTTTCTATTGGTTTATTGTTGGTCTAAAAGTGATGGAAGGTAATGAAAATAAAACTGATTGTTACTCTGTTCCTGAGATATTTTTTGGAGGTTCATCTCATTCAATTATGCATTTTCTGAAATAATATTTATTCCTCTGAAAAGGATGATCGATTGGAAGAAATCTATGATGACAGTCAAAATAGCAAGGTTTTTTTCCATTCACGAGCATAAATGCTTTTTTGTCTCCCATAGAGTAAGGACATGATTTTGGACCATGTGTACTCTAGCCAGATAACATGCCATATGCCAGGAAGTCACTAATTTTCCACATCAATGTAGCTTTCATTACAAAATACTGTTTCGCAGCAGCATCATATGTACCAACACCATGACTCCATAATAAATTTACCTCATCAATCAATGGTTTCAAATAGACATCAATATTATTTTTCAGAAGTCCTGAGATTAATAATGTAAAAAATATGTAAGGATATTTCATCAGCATCCATGGAGGAAAATTGTACAAAGATATAATGACAGGACAATAGGAATACTGACTACCAAAAGATCCAAATAGATAAAAACCATCATTAGAAATACCCAATCACAGGTTCCGGGATTCTAAATCAAAATCTAGATGCACTTGATCAAAATTATTCCATGAATCACCATCAGATGGATGAATCAAGCTTTAACACTTTTAAATATTGGTTTTGTGCAATGACATCATTGTCACAGAGTTCTGAGACATAAATAAAAGCTTCAACTTGGGTGTAAGTGGGAAATATCTCATCTATTTTAAAGGAATCAATCCCGACATCCCTGATTGAGCTTCTTTATACCTCTATTTTCCATATGTAAGACAACTTTCCAAAGACTCATTTTCACCAGAATATAAGATGCAATCATTTGAACATGAATGGATATTCTGATATCTATGTCCCGGATTACGAACTATTCTCTTCCACTCATAATAATTAGCATACATCACATTTTCTTCAGGATACAGTGATTTAACCTAAGAAAATAGCTGATAAAAACAGTTTATTGACATTCCATTATAATATTTAATAGCTATAAATTTTGCAACTGCTTCTAATTTTCATATTTTTCAACCAGGATATAATGCATCCTCACCATACCTGAACAACTCAGCAAATTCAGATAGTTCCAACTCGGGAATTAAATCAACATCATCCTCGATTTCAGTTTGTTGAACGGATCACCCTGCAACATCATGTACTAAATTCTGAAATCGTGATAGATCCGGAAAGAAATTATTTGTATCTTCTCTGGAACTACATTCACTATGTTGATACCAAAAAATATAATCTGATTGAAAACCATAACGCATGAGATATTGCCCAATGATTTCAATTGTCTCAAACGGTCTCAGAGAACATTTTTTAAAAGGACACTTAATTGTCCCTTCTGAAACAAATTCCATATTTGATGATGCTGATGATAAGAATGCTTCAACACCATCAACATATACATGATTTAAACTAGAACCATTTGTATTTCTACGTTGATTTATCCAAGCACGGTCATATAATAATGGTTGATGTCGATTTTCTTGTTCCATATTCATATATTTGTTTTTAAAAAATTTAAAACCATTACTACTGTTAAATAATTTCATATAAGGAAAACAATATCCTAAAAAACGAAGATACATAATTACAGTTATTTATTAGTAATTACCAATAATTATAGGTGGCACAGTTAGTTTGTAATCATCTCCACTAATTATTATTAATTTAGAAATACTAAGCAATACTTGGAAAAATGATATATGCTTGAATAATGAAATAATATTTTGTAATAATTGTTGTGGAGATTATATTACTAATAATTCTTATTTGTTTCCAGCGTATTGGCGGCAGCTGTTTTGCCTGACGACTCATCTCCTTGCAAGGAGATGAGTCGTGAGGGAAAATAGCCTCTTTTGTCCGACGACTCATCTCTTTTTAACATTATCCCGAATAAAACCAGTACGGAAAACTTGCTCTGAAAAATATAGAGCACATTTTTTATACTTATTTCAGTGGGATAAAGTAGCAATGATATGAGAAGTTGAACAAAAGGTAACCGCCAATCTGTTGGAAATTGTGCCAATTTATAACCATAAACTTGAATTTATTTTATTTTTGATTAATTATTATTATTTATTATTAATTATTATAAATCTCAATATTTCCAACGAATTTTTCTTTATTCTTTACATGTTCAAATCTTAAAGAGTCGTCAGTTTTCAGGTCATTCCCAATAAAATGTTTACGTCAACCATGCCAAATATAAACTCTATAATTGTCCTTACATGGTTGATCACCTCGCAAGTAGTGTTGCAATAGGATGTCCCAAGTTATGTCGTTCTTATATTTATGAATCATTTAACAAGACCCATTACATTGATCCTTCTTCATTGAAAAAATTAGTGAACTTAAGTATCTTTCCCATACTTTTTCTAGAAAGAAAGGTCTATGTAAAAAGTCATGTGATATGAATCTTATAGATAATAAAGACATGAATTGGGTTGTCCTATTTCAACGCTACTTGAGAGGTGATCAACCAAGCAAGAACAATTTTAGAGTTTACATTGGACACGGTTGAAGCAAACTTATTATTGGGCATGACCTGAAAATTAGCAACCCTTTAAGATTTAAACATGTTATGAATAAAGAAAAACTTGTTGAAAATATTGATAATTGTAATATTTTATAGATTTTTTTATTTTAATAATATTAAAAGTAAATTATAAATATTAAACATATAATAACAAAATAATTATATTATTATTAATATTTAATTATTAATATTAGAGTAATATAATATTTTATATTATGTTACTATTTATCATACTAATTTTATAACTAAATATATTACTAATTATGTTACTAATTAGAAATGTGATGATTTTCATATAGGTCGGGTGGTTAATCAATCATTGAATATAAAAACAAACGTAATTGACCGCTCATCTACCACAATTTTATTTTCATTTGTGTGTTGAGGTTGACAGAAAACTTCTACCTCCACCTGTAATATTTTCTTTTACTGTCAAAATTATAAACCTCCTCACCTCTATGTTGGAAAGGAGGTTGATAATTTTGATAGTAAAAGAAAATATTACATATGGAGGCAGAAGTTTCCTGTCAAGCCTCAACACACAAATGAAATGAAAATTGAGGTAGATGAGCAGTCAATCACGTTTGCTAATTTTCATAATTGTTTTTAAGTCCTTACTAATTGTTTTTTAGTCTTTCCTGGTTATTTTTAATTGTTTCTTAATTCTTTTTAATTATTTCCTATTTCTTTTTTAATTGTTTCCTAATTATTTTTAATTGTTTTTTAATTATTTTTAATTATTTTCTAATTATTATTAATTGTTTCCTAATTAATTTTAATTGTTTCATAATTACTTTTAATTGTTTCCTAGTTATTTTTAATTTTTTCCTAATTATTATATTTTTTTCTTAGTTATTATAATTGTTTCCTAATTATTATTATTGTTTCCTAATTTTTTGAATTGTTTCCTAATTATTATAATTGTTTCCTAATTAATATAATTGTTTCCAAATTATTATGATTGTTTCCTATTTATTATAATTATTTCTTAATTACTAAAATTGTTTCCTAACTATTATAATTGTTTCCTAATTAAATCTAACTGTTTCCTAATTAAATCTAATTGTTTCCAAATTAAATATAATTGTTTCCTAATTATTTTAATTATTTCTTAATTAAATCTAATTGTTTCTTAATTGTTTTAATTGATTCCTAATTATTTTAATTGTTTCTTAATTATTTCTAATCAATTAAATATAATTATTTCCAAATTATTTGATAATTATTTTAATTAAATGTAAATAAATATAATTATTTATTAATTATTTTATAATTATATATTTATTTCTAATTATTACCAAAACATCCTCCGGGAGTGTCGAACCAAGAGTGTAGCAAGGCCCGTTGTCGTGTACCAGGTTACCCCGAGTCAAGCTCGAAACACCTTGCTAGAGTTTTAACTCCTGGGTATATCTCTGCCAGAGTCTCCTCTACTAGTTCGTATCTAGACATGGATTATTTTGTACAACCAAATTATTTAATTATACTATATAACTACTAAACATTCTATTAAAAGAATTAAATTAACAATTAAAACAATTTAACAATTAAAAATAATTTAAAAATATATACCTTCGATATTTTGAAGTAATCCGTGCCTTCTAAATCATTTTCTTCTCTTCACGAAAGAAAAAATTAAAACAAAAAAAATTTATACTTAGAACTGAAAGCTAGAGAGAGAGAGGAAAAGAGATCTGAATGTTATGGTGAAAAACGGGTGGGGTGTATATATAGGATAAATTATTTGCGACGATCGTATTTGTAACGGGATACCGTCACAAATACTAGGTATTGTGATGGGATACTGTCGCAAATACCTTCGCCCACATTAATTACGGGAAGCAGTTAAAAGGGTTTTTGCGACGGGCCCGTCGCAATTAGCTGCCTACCGACACACCATTAGCGACGGGCGGATATCCCCATCGCAAATTCTTATTTACCTCCACCGGTATTGGTGATGGGCCCTGTCACAAATACCTTCACCCACATTAATTACGGGTGGCTGTTAAAATGGTTTTTGCGACGGGCCCGTCGCAATTAGATGCCTGCCTACACACCATTAGGGACAGGCGGATATCCCCGTCGCAAATTCCTATTTACCAACGTCGGTATTGGCGATGGGACCCATCGCAAATAACATCTAGGGAATAAATTTTTTCAAAGGGAAAATTTAACCATTGCAAATGTTATTTACCACCGCCGGGTAGTTGCAATGGGTAGAAGGAGACAGTCGCAAATAACACATAGTGAATAATTTTTTGCGACGAGACAATTTACCCATCGCAAATAGTATTTACCACCATCGGGTACTTGCGTCGGGTAGAAGGTGACCATTGCAAATATGTTTCCCGCATTTTGGAATGCAAACCATGCCGTTTCTATTGCGACAGATCATGTATTTCCGTCAAAAATAACTGACCATTTGCGACGGGAATATATTCCCATCGCAAATACGTTTTTCGTCGGAGTTGTTGCAACGTGAATAAAGCCAGTCGCAAATACCCCATAACAATAAGTAGTTTTTCCCGTAGTGGTTTCTTCATAATCCGGTGAAAAAATGTATAGAGAAGATAACCTTTTATAGGATGCCTTCACCCACCTTTGGACTCCTCACTATTATATTTATATAACCAAATTAAATTGGGAATCAATGTTTGGGTTTCACCATGACATGTCCACACAATGTGTCCAAATGAATGTGACGACCATCATTAATATTTCCTCTCTCCATCATACCTTCTAACATATCTCCCAATCCATGAGGAAAGGGTTTCCCATATACAATTATTTAACACACTAGACCCCTTCATAATCGATGTAGGATAACCCAATAATCTCCCTCTAGTTACCACTAGGGTGATGAACATAGAATATTTTACAGTGATCGGGAAATACAATGAGCTCAAATGATAATGAACAACAATCACTACTACGAAACAGAGTTTTATCAATGATAAAAAAACATTATCACCACTTAAAAAGCGTTCATAATCGAGGCACTATTAAAAGAGGGTCACTTAATCAATACTCAAAAAAGAGTTGATAAATGAACATTTTATCAGTGCTAAAAAAAGCACTGATAAAATTAGAAAAATTTTAAAAACAATTCTATAAATCAAAGGGTAGACCCAGCCTCTTTTAATAGCGGTTGATCCCCTTTCAACAGTACTAGGAATCCCCACCTATGTGCGCCTCCTCCCTCCATTTAGCCATGCTAGTCGCACGCCCCCAACCTTTAATAGTGTAATACCACCAGACACCTTCCTGCACACCCCTAACTCCACATGGATTTGAACTTTAGAAAAATCTTATACACCATATAGCTAAAGCCCTACTGAGCCGCACACCAGCTCTATCTCTTCCTCAATTCCATAACCTCCATTACCACACTGATGATTCTCATCCGCAAAGAATTCCCACCTCAACAGCATTCCACCTCTACCATGACCGCACACTATGACCGCTTTCCACCCCGCCATGACCACCCTGCACATCATCACATCCACATCCCGCCTCAACCACACTCTGACTCCACTATGAAATCCCATAGAAACCATACCATGGTCCTCCCTACACGCTCACACATCCACATCCCTCCTCTACCACGGTCTTCCTATGCTATGACCTTGCAGAGCAACCGTACTGTGGTCTACCTTACACGTCGACACATACACATCCCGCCTCAACCATGTTCTGCAACTACTAAGACCTCCCAGATTGGTATGACTTATGGATATCCTTGGTCATCATAGGGAAGTGTTCCATGGTGATGGGGAGGACTGTACACCACCCTCCATTGAAACCGTTCATAAAAATGTGGCCCAATGGAGAAGAATTTTCTGATGAGAATCGTTGTCCTATTAGAATAGGTTTGTTAAAATCTTGTACATTGCAGGTTGGGGAGTTCATTCATGTTTATTGGGTGCCCTGGGGGAGTTAGGGTTTGTTTGGGATCCCCTTGCTTGGGTACCGCTAGGGAGTTTCTATTTCGGGTGTAGGAGTCGTGGTACCTTCAACATTTCCTTCCTTGGTTACCCCTGGGGTGTGTTCCTCGGTGAATGGGATAGCATGATACCACCTTCCATAAAAATCATCCACATGTGTTGTCCCCCTAGGGTTCTACGGTGTCGAGGTTGGGGTACATTTTAGATCTCCTTTCTTAAGTACCCCAACACAGTTTTTCTAGGCGAAGGGGATAGTGGGATAGGGTCCCTCTTAGGATTCCTCCATTCTATGCAGGAATAATATTGGAACATCGGAGATAGACTATTCTATTGAACACCCCATTGTCATCTTCATGAGGTGTAATGGGACTCCAAGGTACTGCTCCGGATTTTTGACCCTTTCTAATGATATTCCTTCAAAACATGAATTCCACTAGGATCCAACCATTTATCTATGTAACATCATTATCATCACCATCGGGGGTGAGGGGTTTTAGAGAAAAGGGTAATGTAGTCGGAGTATTGGAGTTTGAAAAAAAAGCTTCCACCATTATATAATAACATATTCCTTTATATTTTCCTTTCTCCCCGCAAACATTCCTCTCATCATTTAATAGCTCGAAAGGAGTGATAGAAATATATTTTATTTATAACACTAATTAATAATGAGGAAGTAGAAAACCCTATTTTTTAAGTATAATTAATTTATTTTCTAAATATTTAAAAGATAAAAAAACTATCCAATTTATTTATGTATTTTGAGTATTGTTCATATTAAATTTAGAAATGAAATATAAATTCTAAATAAGATTAAATTAATTAATGTTAACTGAATAATGGTTTATTTTAAAATGTAAATAAAATTAATAATTTTTTTCTTTGATATCAATTGATCCTAGATTTATAAATAATTTTTAAAATAAAAAAAAATAAAAAAAATATTAAATTAAACTGGTTTTGGTATATTTCAAAATATAATCGAATATATTTAAAAATAACGAGTTAAAAAATAAATGGGTTATAAATGGATTAAGGATTGAAAAAAACAACCAGGATGGCATTTGATTATCCCAAATTTCATGGGTTCATGATGAGTCAACATCCCTAATGTTGGGTGATTTATAATGATCATTTTATACCTAATTATCAATGTTGAAGATTTTATAAATTTTTTGAAATTTGAATTTATTAATATAGAAAAGATTTTTAGAATAGTTTGCTGACATATAATATTTAATGTTGAATTTTATTCAGTAATATAATATTTGACTCATATCAAGATTTATACAACATTTAATATATATATATATATATATATATATATATATTTATAATCATGTAATTTTTTATCTAACCCGTCGTAAATGGAAATAAATTTTTTTAGAGCTTACCCCCCAATCTATAATGGTTCTTAAGGGTTGGAATATAGGTGGTTAACAAAAATTTTAATTGAAAACAAAATAAAGAAGAACCGAACAGTTATACTAAAATGAGTATTTGTTAGTAAAAAATTTAATTGGTTAATAACCAATTTTTTTTTAGTTTTTTACAAATTTTAATAACTAAAAATTTATAAATATCATAATTTATAATTTTTTATTTATTAATTAACTCAATATATTAAATAACATATGATTCAAATTATAACAAAAAAACAATGCATTTTTGTTTATACATTTATATTTTTTTCAAATAATTATATTGTTTATAAAATCTAATGATTTCTATATAATTTTGAGATTTTGTTCGACATAATTAGGGTGTATGTTTTTTTAAAATTTATGGATTTGTTTACATTAGTAGGATTCCTCCAATTATCAAAGTTTGTACAAAGGTTTGTCCACCCGATACAACCAATTTTTATCTTAGAAGTAGTTCATGAATTCTACGGTCAATGTGTATGATATCTGAAGGAATATATGCATACTTGAGTTATTGTATATTGTTTTTTCATGGACCAAAAATCACTTAGATAATTCCCAATGTGCGGTGCTTCTCGATAAAATAATGATTAATCTGGTCCTACAAAATTGTATGGTATTTTCCAATCACTCCATGGTTTAATTTCCTACATGGAAGTGATGAGACTGAAGGGAAATTGATGTGGCATGTAGATATAGGAAACACATATAGGAAACTTCGTCACCTGGTAAAGACTCTATAGTAGAATATAATTGATAATGAGTATCTTGAATTTGGAAACAATCCAAGAAATCTTCATCTTCAGTTATCTAATAATTGAGTGAATCCTTTTGGTTTTAAAAAAATCACTCATAGTAAATGGTCGGTTATGATGGTAAATTATAACTATCCATTGTGGTAATGCATGAAACAAAAATAAATCATGTTATCTATGATTATATCATGACTAAAACAACCGGGTAATGATATTGATATTTATTTGGCTCCACTGATCAAGGATTTGAAATTATTATGGGATTTCGGTGTTACATTGTATGATGCTTACAAAAATGAATATTTCAATTTTATATCCATGTTGTATGGGATGATAAATGAAATTCATGATTATGGAAATATTTTAGGATATATCATCAAAGGAACTCAAGGGTTCCCCATCATTGAAAAGGTACTAATACAATCACGGCGAAAAATTCATTGAAAACCATTTTTCTATGTCATCGCAGATTTCTACCCCGATTACATAAGTATCGATCTTGGACGACATCATTCGATGGAAGTATAGAAAAATGTATAGAACTAGTTCCACTAATCAGTGATAAAATGCATGAGAAGGTAAAATATGTGGAATCTAATTTTGGTAAACCATTTTCTAAAAACATTATAAAAACTAGTTTGAAAAAGGAGATTAGTTTTTTTGAATTTCCATACATGAATTTTATGTACGTCATACATTTTGTTGATGTTATGCATATTGAAAAAAATTTATTTGATAGTTTCATTGGCATGTTGCTAAATGCACCCAAAAAAGGATGGAAGTAAGACTAGGCTGGAAATGGTTGACATTGAAATACGAGAAGAGTTGGGACCAGGAAATGGTGAAAAACAAACCTGTCTTCCTCTAACTTCGTACACTCATTCCAGGAAGGAGAGATATCAATTTTCCAAATTCTTGAATGATGTAATGGTTTTATAGGGGTATTCATAGATTATCAATAATATCATTTCATTGACCGATTTAAATTTAAAGGATCTAAAATCCCACGAATTCCATGTTTTAATGAAATATCTAATGGATATAGATTTAGGTTTCATTTTTTCAACGAATTTCCATCATATATTAACAAAACAATATTAATTCTTTAAATCTATATGAAACAAATTTATAGACTCGACAAAATGTCCAACTATCGAATGATAAATTTCTATAATATTATATGAATTGAAAATTTTCTTTCCACCAACATTATTTAGTATGATGGTTCATTTTATGGTTTACTTGGTGAGAGAGAATAATCTATGTGGTAATATACTCTATAGATAGATGTACCCCATGAAATGTTGTATGATGATTTTGAAAGGTTATGTCAAATATCAATTTCGTCTAGAGGGTTGTATTAAGGAGTGATTTATTATTAAGGGTGCTATTTAATTCTATAATAAATACCTTTCCGATGTGGAAATATTTTTTCTACCTAAAGCCTGTCCCAATAGGCAGCTTACGAGTGAAGGAATTTATGGAAGAGATGTTTTCACAATCAATATTATAGATTATAATCAGAACCACCTTTACAATTTACATAACCTTTTAGAGGTTTCCGTATATGTTGAAACATGTAAAGAAATTATTTGGAATTTGAATCCATCAAGGGATTAAATATGGTTATAAAACACACATAATCAACATATTATATGTTCATTTTGGGACTATATTTTTAAAGAATTAGATAAAAATCCTGATTCAATTTTAGAATGACATTAACAGTTAGTCAGAGGACCAATGGTGAATGTATTATCTTAAAATTGGTATATAAGTAATGGTTATACATTTTATATAAATTATCATGATGAAGACGATACCATGAAAAAAATTGGAGTTATACTCATGGATGAAGTGATGCATGTTTCTGGTACTAGGAAAATAAATCAAATTTAATAGAATATTTCATAATTTGGCATCATCAAAATAATGGGAGTTGGATTATACAAAATTACCAGTGCTTATTTTTTCAATTCAAGGGGGTTAATAATAAAAGTTGAATTAAAATAGAAGAATTGGGATTCATTAAAGTTGATTTTAGTAAGGATGTTTAAAAAGAAAAACCATTTAAAATGGAATTATAGGAAGTATAATTATTTTATCTTGTAGATCCCACAAATTGAAAGTGGCCAATTATTTTGTTATCGAACAAAACCAATGAATGGTCAGATGAAAACTCAACCAAGGATGACCATTTCATTGGGACATTTCAATCATTTCGTAGTGGTCTCAATCATGATGGAGTTTTGTTTGATAGAGTAGACCACAATGAAGGGATTTTGAACATTGATATATGGTTAAAATCCCTGCATCCTTTAAAACAATAGTGTTCAATATTCAAGTGACATTTTTTTGGAATATACATCATGTTACCTCATGTTATTATCCATTTACTTCTATACTTATGTACTCTAAATTAAATATTAAACCATTTTAGTAGATAATTACTTCTACACATGTTTTTTCTTCCAATCCGAAGGAACAACAGCTCTCTCAACCAGATTCTTATTGTAGTGCATATGAATTTCCATATACACATGTTGGTGCTCCCAAACCTGAGGAACAATTGGTTTCTCAACCTGCTACTTCTCCTAGTGCAGAGGTACAATGGCCATATATACATGTCAATTCTATCTCTTTAGAGGAAAATATTGAAAATGTTGATTCCACGTAAGTGGTAAGTCATGAAGGACTATTTTCCTTGAAAAAAAAATGATCATCGTAGTTTCTTAGTGTTAGAAAAACTTATTAAGGTTAAAGTTAATGACATCAAATTTGAGGTGGGATTGATTGCACAAGGTCAGCATGTTAACCCCAACAAGGCCATGTTCAGTATTTATATTGGAATCATAACTCAGTAATGCATTCTGATATTCGTGGTACCAAGTTGTTCATGCGATTAAGTCACTGATGTGGGAAGATATTACGATAAAATAATTCTATAATTTATTTATTTTTCTTAAAAAATAAAATAATAAACCGTTAACTTACTCTACATCATCCATTGTAGAGGGAAATTATATTATTTGACTCTTAAAATAATTATGTGTTAATTATTACTAGAAGGATTCATAAAGGATTTTGAATAATTCTAACAATACATCATATTAATGATGATTAAGGGAAAATAAACATGCACCCACAGGTTATCTATGAACACAGGATAAACCAAGAGGCGTGGGGTGCATTTATTGAACATCGTGAAGATGTGTCCTTTCATGTACATTTTGGTCAGTAATACATTGTTTGATGATGCATTTATTCCTCACTTTGATTGATAATTAATTATTTAGGAAATATAAAATGAGTTATGGAAACAAATAACGAGCAAAAAAACCAACATACCACTACAGTAAAGTAAGGATGGTGTATGCATCACTTGAAAAAAATGGGTTCATATTTTAAATCATGTGTAATACTTTTATTGACATGAAACAACACCACAATTATGTTCCTCTATTTATATTCATATTTATTATATGAAATGAAAAACCACATCCATACAACGTTGTGTACTATGGAAGGAGGCAGGTAATATAAAGACGTGATACTAATAGATGAAAAACATAAAAAGTGTGGGAAACAAGTGTAAGTATTTAATAATAATTTCTTTCTTTTAATCACATTATAATTACAATGATCACTTATTTTTCTATATTTTATATCTGAAATTGTCACAAGAATTAAGAATACATGTTTCAGATGAACACAAAATTCTAGTGGCCTTGAAGCAAACAGAATAGTGTGGTTGTGATAGATGTGTTGGTTTTAGGGTGACGCTCATAATATATTTTGAGAAAAAACAAGAGGATGATAAATGTTAAATAATAAAATAGATGAGAGAAACAATATCCACCCTTTAAGGAAAATTCTAGTGGAATATAGAGATGATGGAAACTTTAATGAGGTAGAGGAAAATAGAAGAAGAAACTCAAGAACAACCACCACAAGGAGATCCCTCACCACCCCGAACAACTATAAGGCTAGTGATTATACTCAAAGAGATTTCTTAAAAGTGGGAATAAACCTTATAATAGATGTTTCTGTGAAATTTGAATCATATAGAAAATGATTCCTTTCTTATACTGATATTCTACAGGGTGATAATGGAAAATATTTATAGCTATAAATACTTTACCAACACCTTTTGGCATGTGATATGGAGTTAAATATTTGAGATGACTTTCTAAACAGAAAACCACATCCAACATGACATGTGTGAGTTTCGATTAGTGTATCCCATGAGACAAATGTCCTACTACATGTTCCAATTCATGAGGATGATAGTAATACAGTTGAAAAAAATATTGGAAAATTCATCTCATGGCCATCACATCTTGTAAAAACATACTGATATAGAGGTATTCATTTCCATTTTACTTTTCAATCTAAAAATATGAAAAATATTGAAAATATATCTAAAATGATGAATTTTATTATATACGGACAATGATAAGAAGATTAAATAAAAAACTACCTCAAACACATCGAAAGTAGTGAGAATCTGATCAAAAATATATACCAAAAACACCATTACCCCACTCGTTCTATATCAAAATTTACTTAATTCAAGGTTATGTGTATAGAAAGTTAAAATATGGTTTCAACCGCATAGTTGATTTCGAATAAAATACATACATAGAGAAATATCAAGTCATCATAGGTGTTAAGAGTGAAACTATAATCTTCAAATATTAAGGGATGGGTGGATCATTTGTAAATGTATACATGAGGTATTTCTCCATGATTTCATTTTCAAAAATATGATATACAGTTTTATTTATGACTAAATACATTTCATATTTATGGAAGGCGTATATTTGAAAATAAAATTTAAGGAATTTTTCCATGAATAAAAGTTCTGAGTCGTTAGTAGTCACATCACCTCTACAAAACATGAAAAAATAGGACCCAAAAAAGGATGAAATAGTGGAATGTCTATTCAAATCCTTTGGATGATAAATTTCGGAAGAAAAAATCTAATTATTACCAGTGATGTAGGGTAAGACTCTAATATTTAATCATATCAAATTTATTTTAATTTCATTCATCACTTATTCCATTTTGTGTTTTTTGATATAATTGGATGCTCATTCCAGTAAATTTGGATACACTAAATAATTATTTCCAAGATTTAATTCATGGATATCCAAAAAACTATCCACACATAATGGAGTTTTTAAATTTTTAATAAACTGAATCCAACATTTTATAACTAAAAATCATGTTGTATAATTTATATTACCTTTTAATGAGGATTTTATTATGATTGGGTGGTGCATCACTATCAAGAAAAACAGTAAATGAGGCCAAGGACTAAGCCCAAGGAAGAAGAAAAGTTCTATTATTGGATATGTATCAAGGTATATATATTAATATTTCACTATACAAATACATATCAAAACAAATTACTTATTCTAATCAATGTTTTAGCAGTGTCTAGAACAAACCAATGTAAAAGATTGTGGTTATTATGTTTGTAAATTTATGAGAGAGATCATATTCTGTGAAAAACTAGCATCAATGAAGAGGTATTTTCAATGGTAATTACTATTCCATTTAATATATTTATTAATCCTTTGTGTATTTAAAATTTTGAATCACTACTATGACTATCTAAAAGATTCATATTTACAAGGTGATACAGATGTTCTCAGAAACGAATGGGAAACATACCTGATGGAATAATGCACACGAATAGCATTAATATGTGACTTCCATATAAGTAGTGGATTTTTTTTTCATATTTTTGTATAATTTACTTATTTTTAATATTACTCACTTAATAATTTTTTTATAATGGTGGATTCCATTATTCGAGTCGGGGAAATTTGTTCAAATATTCTCATGCTCGTGAGAGATTTGACTTCAAGGATGCAATTGAGATAATAAAAACATGTAAATGGGTCAAGAATATATAAATGTGAATTCCTAAAACATATTCATTTAATTAATTTTTTTATAATATTATCTGCTAATTTTAAGTTAAGATAATTATCATTTTTATCTAATAAAAATTGAATTATTTTTCAGATATTTTGGGAAGTCATATTTTCCATTCATATATCTCCAAAAATCTAGAAAAGAGAAAACATGTTGAATGAAAAGTATGAATTCTTAGTATTCTAATGAATAGTTTGACTTCCCAAAATATATATCATGAATATTTTCCTAAAAAGTGAACTAATCAGCTGCATATCAATCAGAAGCACCTCAATTTGATACACAGTATGCTCAGTATGACTCAAAGTGAATGTTTTTAGTTTATAATATTCTTTGATCCATTAGTATTCATGTCTTCTGAACTACCATGTTTCGATCCCTGACTAATGATTATGATCTATGATATGCACACTAGTTGAAAGACGCTTAACATGTCGGCATTTTTCACATCAGTTCTATATAACCGACATGTAAAGCAGTAAAAATTGGTTTATCATGTCGGTAATAAAATAACCAATGTGATAAATCAACATGAATTGGTTTTTTAAATTGGTTATAAAATAAATGAAGTAAAAAATTCCGAGATTGGATTTATCACATCGGTTATTTAATAACCGACATGAATGATCAAATCTGGGCCATTTATCATGTCGATTATTTTATAAAAAATGTGATAAATCAAATTTCATCAATTTATAATGTCGATTATAAAATAACCGACGTGATAAGGGATTTTCTACATCGGTTATTAAATCACTAAACTTATAAACATAAAATACATTTTATCATGTCATTTATTAAATAAATAATGTGATAAAGCTTTTAAATTATTTATCATGCCCGGTATTCTGTCATTATATTTTATTCCATCGGGAAACCTATGATTCATCTCTCTCACGCAGAAAACCTAGAAAGTATTCTTCAAGGTGTTACCCTCCAACCTAGTTTTATCAACATCATTCATCATATTTAATATCACCAGATCTATTTGGAAGAATCGCAACACTCAAGTAAGCCTCACACGCCTCAGTTTCAGTTTTTATTTTTCACAATTCCCTAAACTTGTATTTTGAGATGTTATTTTTATACCATTGTTATTTCCATCATGGTAAGTGTCATATTGTTCGTTTATACCATGATAAATTCTTTTCTGGTAAAATAAACCATGGTAGTGATATCATGCATGTTCTAAAATTTTTGTTGCTACCATGTGTGTTCTATCATGTGTGTGTGCATGTACATTCATGTGTGTGGGGATGGGGGTGTCTAGGAGGTGGGGGTGTCCAGGTGGTGGGTGTGTCCAGGGGGTGGGGGCTTTCTAGGGCTTTGGGGTTTTCCAAGGAGGTGGTGCTATCTAGGGGGTTTCTAAGGGGGTGGGGATGGTTTCCAGTGGTATGAGGGGGATTTCCAAGGGGGTTAGGTAGTGACTAGGGGGTTGGTGTCTCGGGGTGAGGGGGTTGTCCAAGTGGGTAGGGGTGTCCAGGGGGTGGGGGTTGTCCAGAGGTGGGGCTGTCCATGGGGTGGGGGATTTCGAATGGGGTGGGGGTGTCCATGGGGTATCCAAGGGGGTGGGGGTGGTGTCCAGGGGGTGAGTGGGATATCCAAGGGGGTAGGGGTGTCCAGGGGTGGGGTGGTGTCCATGGGGGTGCAGGGGCTGTCCAAGGGGGTAGAGGGTGTCCAGGGGGTTGGGAATGGTGTCTAGGGGTGAGGGGTTGTCCAAGGGGGTGGGGGTGTCCCGGGGGTGGGGGTGTCCTGGGGTTGGGGGTTGTCCATGGGGTTGGGGGGTTGTCCATGGAGTTAGGGTGTCCAGGGGGTGGGGGTGTCCAGGGGGTGGGGGTGTCTAGGGGTGGGGGTTTCTACAGGGTTGGGGTTGTCAAAGGGGGTTGGGGTCATCCAAGGGGGTGGGGGTGTCTAGGGGTGTCTAAGGGGGTGGGTTGGTGTCCAGGGGTGAGGGGGTTGTCCAAGGGGTTATGGGTGTCCAAGGGGTGGGGTGGTATCCAGGGGTGTGGGGTTATCCAAGGGGGTAGGGGGTCTAGGGGTGGGGGTTTCTAGGTGTGGTGATGTCCAGGGGGTGGGGTGTTGTCCAGGGTGTGGGGGGCTATCTAATGGGGGTGTCCAAGGGGTTTCTAAGGGGTTGGGTGGTGTCTAGTGTTTGATGGTGATTTCCAAGGGGTTGGGGTGTCTAGGGGTGGGGGTGGTGTCTAGGGGGTGAGGGGGCTGTCGAAGGGGTAGGGGTGTCCAGGGGTCGGGGTGTCCAGGGGTGGGGTTGTCCAGGGGGGTGGGGGTTGTCCAAGGGGTGGGGTGTCTAGCAGGTGGGGTGTCCAGGGGGGGGGGGGTTTCCCAAGGGTGTGGTGGTGATTAGGGGGTGGGGGTTGTCCAAGATTTGGGGGTGTCTATGGGGGTGGGGGTTGACCATGGGGGTGGGGATGTCTAGGGGGAGGGGGTGTCCAGGGGGAGGGGGCTTTCAATGGGGTTGGGGTGCCTAGGGGGTGGGGGCTGTCCAAGGCGGTGGGTTGTCGAAGGGGATGAAGGTGGTGTCTAGGGGTTTGAGAGTCTTTCCAATGGGTTAGGGGTGTCTAGGGGTGGGGTTGATATCTAGGGGGTGATGGGGCTGTCCAAGGCGGTATGGGGTGCCTAGGGGTGGGCGTGTCCTGGCGGTGGGGGTTGTCCAGGTGTTGGGGGGGTGTCCCAATGGTTTGTGAAACCGTTGTGATATTCTATCCCAATGATTTCAGGGGATATTATAATGGTCTTAAATTGTTGGGATTGGTGTAATTTTTAGTAGTGAATGTATACATATTTTAATAATTACACGTCATATTTCTTCTTTAAAGAAGGGTGAATTTGGTATCCAGTTGCACCAGGATCTATTCTTTGTATACCTTAAGAGGAAAGGATCCAAGATGAATTTATACTGTTATATAGTTATCCATATTAGATAGATGTAATCCAAAAATGATTTTCTTATAAATATAAAACTGGTATATCTAACAATATTTAATTTTTGAAATCATTTTCATGCATATATTTTTCAAATAAGCATATATTTGTTTTATAATCCAAAATTGTTTTACATTCAAATTATGATATTTTCCATATAAATATAAAACATTCTTATCTATACAAGGTTTATAATTTTTATATTTGTTATAGTTGATATTGATTCAATGTTGAATTATTTCACATCGAATGAATAATGAACATGAGGAAGGGTTATATGCCTTTTTGGAATTTTCTAAATGAAATGTTCCAAGAAGAATCCTTTTTTCATATCCATTCATGAAATGTTTGAATATGAATAAGTTGAAAAGTAGAGTGATCAATGATCATTTTATTTATTCATGGTTTTAATCCAAGTTACAAACCTTGTATTTGGAATGGTGAAACTAGAACGAATGTCAGATATAATGATGATAATGATTTGCAAGATGGTAACTCTGATGGAATTGAAGAAATGATTCGTGATATTGTAGCATAACATATTGAGATAGAACTGGTAGTTTCACATCTATATGGTGATGATGAAAAACCATTGAATCCTGGTTTTATGGATTTTACAGTTTTTTCGGTGGTGTTAAGATTGATTAACCTTAAGATGAAACATGTATGGAGTGACATAAGTTTTACAGAGATTTTATAATTGTTGAAATAAATTCTTCCAAAAGGTAATGATCTTCTAGATTCACATTATAAGTCCAAGAAAATATTATGACTGATGGTATTGGGATACAAGAAAATACATGCATGTCTGAATGACTGTATGATATATATGATGGAATATGAATTTTTTCAGAGTGTCTTAAATTTGGGACATCTTGGTATATGTTGAAAGAAAAATCACAGGCTCATATAGAGATTACAGAGATATATTCCAAGGAATTTTGGTATCCTTCTACAATTCATCATTTGTATCATTTAATTTCTAATTCAAATGATGCAAAAAGGTTAAGATTTCATGCTGATGAGAGGATATGTGATGGAAAAATATGTTATCCATTTGATTATCCACAATGGATGAAAATTGATGAGAAATAGCTGACATTTGGAAATCGAATTAGAATTATCATACATGGGTTGTGCATAGATGTAATTAATCTATACCTAACAATCAGTAGAACACATAGTACATGGCCTTTTTTATTTGTAATATAAAAACACTCACTTGAAGTTTGTATGAAGTGAAAATATTTCATTTTGAGTATAATGATCTCTGGTCTGAAGACACTCGGAAATTATATTGATTTTTTGTTTTCACCATTGATTGATGATTTGAAACTTTTATGGGAGGATGGTATTAGGGTGTATGATTCTTATAAAATAGAATATTTTCAACTTCATACAGTGATTATGTTCACTATAAATGACTTTCCAACGTATCGAAATTTGTATTGATATAATGTTATGCGGCATGAAGCATGTCCAATTTGCGAACAACAGACTTCATATTTTAATTTTCATCATGGGAGGAAAACAATATACATGGTTCATCGAAAGTTTTATCTATGGATCACCCTTATATAATGATAAAAAAGACATTCAATGGCTCACATGAATTTGATATTTCCCCAAAACATTCATCATCTGATTTGTATTTTAAGAGGGTGTAAAAATTTTGTGTGACTTTGTTAAATACACATAAATATGGTAATGATATACATATTTGGACGAAAAGGTCAATAGTTTTTGAGTTACCATATTAGAGATATCATGAAGTGAAAAATATTATTGATGTCATCCACATGGAGAATAATATTTTTGACAGTTTGATAGGAATATTTTTTAGATATTAAAGGAATGAATAAAGATGGTTTGAATGAAATGTTAGACTTACTCTCAATGGGAATACATTTGGAGTTAGCTACAACTCTTAATAGAAGACAAGAATTTCTTCCTCTATCTTGTCATTAATTATCCAAGAGGGAGAAAATTAGATGTTTTTAGTTTCATCATGATATCAATGTGTCTCAAGTTTATTCCTCAAATGTAAAAAAAATTTCTCTTTGAAGGATTTGATGTTGATAGGTATGAAATATCATGATTGTCACATATTGATGCAACAACTTATACCGGTTTCATTATGTGGAATACTGTACATTCGTGTCATAAATACTATAATTAAGTTGTGTTATTCTTTCATTTCAATTTGTAATAAGGTGGTTGACGTGAATGCATTGAACATTTTGGAAAAGGATGCAATTTATATACTTTTTCAATTGGAAATATATTTTCCTCTATCTTTTTTTGATATAATAGTGCATTTAATGGTTTATCTGGTTTGAGAAATATATCTTTATGGAACTATATATCTTCATTGGATGTATCCTTTTGGAAGGTATATGAAAATATTGAAGGGGTTTGTTAAGAATACATAACGACCCGATGCCTCCATTATTGAAAAGTATATTTCTGAGGAAGTTGTGACGTTTTGTACAAGATACTTGGCTATGGCGGAGCACATAGATTCTCCTTCATCTCACCATGAACGAGTTAATAATGAGGGAAAGTGGATTTGTGGCTTGAAAGTCAAATCATTATCAGCTAAACAGATGAAAAAGGTGGAATTATACATCTTGAATAACATAGCTGATGCTAAACCATATATCAAATTTCATATTAATGTGTTGAAAAAATGCCATCCAAAGAAGAAAGAAATTTGGATTTTGAATGAGAAAAATAAAAAAAAATTCCTTGGTTTAAAAAGTACTTACTTGGTAGATCAGATGTATCAGAGACATTAAGACGGTTAGGGGGTGGTCCAAGTTTAAATATGATAACCTGGTCCGGGTAAGACATTAATGGATATACATTTCATACAAATGATCAGAACAATAGAAGTTAAGTTCAAAATATTGGTGTATTATTTTTTGTAGAAGAAATGCATATTTGAAGTTCTAAAGACAAAAACCCAATTTCTATGACAAGTGCATTTTATGGAATCATTGAAGAAATATGGGAAGTTTATTACATTAAAATTAAATTTCCTACTTTTAACTGAAAATGGTTTTTCGGTAAAAACATTGTCAAAAATAATGAATTTGGAATGACAGTTGTTAATATGAATAGATTAGAGGCACAATAGATTCTTTTATAATGAAAACACATGCAAAATAGAGTTTCTATGTAGTTGATCAATGAGATATGCAGTTTTCTGTTGTTTTACAAGGGAAAAAACAATATGTTGGTGATGATCAACTAGATGAAGATGCTGATTTATGTGAGATCCCTACATCCATGGGAGGATTAGCAGAAATAAATGATGATCATATTGAAGACATGGTTTGTGCCATAAGGAATGATCGTGACGATGGAATTTGGGAAAACAATCCATTCGTATATTCCTAATATTACATGTATCATATTTTTATTTCTTGTTTACATTTATTATTTTCATAAAATGTTAGATATTTTAATTGTTTTTCTTTATTAATATGTTTATTAAAACAAATAAGTAGAAATTTTTGTTAATTTTAATTATGTTTAGTTTATTTTATCATGTTTACCATTACATAACTAGTATATTTATTGATTTTGTTTAATGAGAATTACTTTACCATGTTTACCATTTTTACAATGTTTCCCGTGTTTACCATGTTTACCATAGTTTTCAATAGTATAACATTATGTAACATATATATTTATTGATTTTTTTGAATGAAAATCACACTACCATGTTTACCATGTTTACCATCTTTACCATTGTTTAACATGGTTACCATATTTACCATGTTTACTATTATATAACATAGTTCAGTTTTCCATTTTTTGTTTACATTAGTATTATAATATTGGAATTTTTATATTTTTAAACTAATGTTTCCTTTTTTTATTGGAAATATATTGACATATAAATCAGTTGATCAACCTCATGATTCTTGGAGATGATCATCATGATCATACCTATGGGGAGGAACATTCACATGCTCATCTTGATGTTCCAAAATATTCCTCATGTTCTCCCATAGTGACAAAGAAGATTTCAAGAGTTGGTAAACGTGGTTGTACACATTTACCAAAATTATCACTTTCCCATAGCCAGGACTAGAGGATACTCATTGATTTTTATGATAATGATATTACTAGAGGTCCAAATGCAAAATATTTTATGAGTTTTTTATCAATTTAGGGTAAAAACAAAGTAAGCATTTTTTTTGATAATTGGAGAATTGTGGAAAAAATTAATAATATCATAGTTGTGGGAGACAATTTTGGTATGATATTTTGCTATTTTTTGACTAATATTTATATGTTTCTAGTATAATATGTTTTACGTATTCTTTATCAGATGAAATTTGATATTCCTAACACTGGAGAAGTTGGGAGACTATTTTTATCGATGGATTCTAGGAGATGGAGGGGTTTTAATTCAACCATCACATCTGATTTCAATTTTTGTCATAAGAATCATCACAATCCACTTTATATATATCCTTTAATAAATGATGACACAGGGAGACAATTTTTTAAATGTAGAAGAAAAACTTCATTTTTGGTAAGGGAAATGAAATATTTTATAAGATTTGTTATATAAATGATATTATTAATGTTTTTTAAGGATTTCATATTCTTAATTTACAACAAACAAGGATATCTCATCAGAAGATCCAATCTAAAAATTTATACCTTCATAGTTTATCATGGGGAGAGTATGCATTATTGGACTAAAAATTGATGGTGGAAAAATTACAAAAACTGAGAGCTGAGTCTTAAATATCTGGAGAGGTTTTCCCGCTATCCCCTATATATAAACATGAAAAATGGAAGAGATCAAGGATGGGAAAAAGATGAAATATCTTTCAGAATAATTGATAATCTTAGCTAAGAGTATTGTAAGATATTTAATTTAATTATTTAAGATAATTATATTCTTTATATAATTTGATTCATTATAGAAATTATAAATTATTTAATACGCAATTATCTTAGGGAACATAGATCATATGGGGAATTTACAGCTTATGGGAGGCAAGATATTTTATCTACATCATTCTGAAATCCTGAACACCCCAGTCATGTACGAGGATTTTCAATGACTGTATAGGTAAGAAAAGTGTTTCCATATTCTTCAACGTATTCCATTGAGGGTGATTATTAAAAAAGTAGAATCATTACTGTCTGATGTTCTTAATATTAATGAGATGATAGATGAAAAGATTAGAGTGTCAGTATAATCTATGTTTGCAGATATACAGAGACAATTTTAGATTGTAGGTCCCATTCATCTATATCCTCCTACAGAACCCATTATTTATCATCCACCTCCGCCAGTAGCTCCCACTCCCCCAACTCAGCCTGAGGAGCCCATTTTTTATCCAACTCCTACACCAAATCTTCATACTTATTTTGAGTTGTAAGTTGATGATCCTCACCATCATATTGTTTCATATGGGTTGGTATATTGTATAGGAGATACAATTCATCCTCAACAGTTATAGGTAGAGAATTATAGGGTAACTGTATATGATATTATAGATAGATCATCTCAAGTGCCATTACCTACAAATGAGGTGACGACAGTTGGACATAGTATCAGCCACATTTTAGTTTGGTCATCCAAACTTATACGACTCATTACCATATAGTTATTTATTTTATATCTTTTATTTTATTTTTATATTAAAGTTGTTTTAAAATTTTAAAACTAATATATTTTTATATTTATTTATATTAATACTTAATAGGTAACAAAATATTGTATATACAACAACAAATAAAAATGGATATGACATCAGATATAGATTCTAGTATTCTTGATAGATTTTCAAGATACTCACATTTTTTGGCAGATCATTTTTAGTTTCCAATGGATGCTAATGTTTGTGGATGTGTAATGAATGTGTGGATTGTGAAAAATGATTTCATGGATCTTGTTACTAGAGATAAGTTGGGCATCGATGTGGTGCTTATTTTTTCCATGTATATCTTAAAACCTTTCCCTGCATTATATTTATTAAAAATGTATACATATGACTGTTTTTTGTTATGTATCATTATAACATGTGTTAGAAGAATGATCAAACATTTATATATGGATTCATGGACCTACATATGATTTCCCTTAAAGAACATTCATTGGATGAGGAACAAAGGAAAATTTATATTGCTGATATATCTGAACAGAATATAATCACACAATGTTGGATGTTTCCTTTTTGTGAGAGTTATGAAATATATAACTCTAAAAGTATTCTTTATATTATAATATAAAAAACCCCTAACCTTGCATTTTATTTTATCTTAGTGATCATTGGATGTTAGTTGTTTTTTTCATAGGAGAATATACTTTAATGGATATGCTCTGTCCATGGCGATGCACGGGGAAGTTTTAAGAATATGTTAGAAAATAATGTTTCAATTTATATATAGTTATTTATATTATAATAAATTAAAAATTTATCAAATTTATATTATTTTCTAATAGGGTATGGTCATTCTTTAGAAAAAATACAATGAAAATGAGTTCCATGATTAAATATGTAAAATTAAAGGTAAATATCCATTTATAATTTGTACTTTTTGATGTATTACATAATAATGAAATATTTAATTGACACTCATTTATATAGAATTATCATGAACAATAAGGAATCATAGATTGAGGATATTATATGTTAAGATTTATATATGAAATAATTATGACTGGAATAATAAGGAACTTTGACCTTGGTAGATTTCCTTATAAACCTTGCCATATTATTTCATTTGATTAATTCATTATACATGTTAAATACTTTCCTATTAATTTGTAGCTATTTTATGACCATTAATGCTATATTTCTCAAGATTTCGAACACTTACAAGTGGAATAGTCAAATTAATTTACATTTTTAACTGGATTTTAGTTTGTTTTTAGTGTAAAATGTAATTTTGAATATTGTAATTATAATTGTGTATTTGGTAGTTTTATTAGTTAGATTTATGTGTTTTAGTTGAAATAGTATGTTTTGAATGTTATATATGTGAATATTTAATTTTTCTTAGGTTATAATTATTTTTGGAATACTTTAAATGTTTTTCTATTATAGATTATGGTCTGGTTTTGGTTTGATTTTGGTTTTGTTTTTTCTTATTTCAGGTCTGCTTTTGCAGATCATAGTAATGGTATTGAATTTTTATTAAACAATTGGTTTTTTACATCGGTTATTTTATAACTGACATAATAAATGAATAGGTATATTTTATTTCGTTGGTTATTACATAACCAACATCGTATATCATTTTCCACGTTAGTTATTTAGGAACCGACATGAAAAACCCTTCAGTGGTTCGATTTATCACGTCAATTATTTAATAACTGACATGAAAAACTATATACCATTCCAGTTATTAAATAACCGACGTGATAAATCGATCCTCAGAAGGGTTTTTCACATTGGTTATTTAGGAACCAGTGTGAAAAACAATTCTGATTTATGTTATTTACATCACTGTTAAAATATCCGACATAAAAAACAATATTTATAATGTCTCATTTAATAACGTTAGCTAAAAACTGATGTAAAAAAACCAACATAAAAAAACAATTTTTGTACTTGAGGAAATGAATGCTTTTATAATGCTAATATCACCTTATAACATCTTTATTCTTATGTTATCCTTATATTATAATTTATATCTCTTATTTTACAGTTATTGAACATCTATGATCACCATTTATTATTTTTCATATCCATATGTTATTAAGAATGATTTTAGAAATTGTATTTTTATGAAGGTTTCTAGTAAATAAAAACATAATCAGAGACTCTTATGAACTAGTTCTTTTTGTATTAATATTTCCAAAAGCATTAGTCCTAACATATTTTGGAATGGATCATTATGTTATGTAAGTAATATTAATCCTCCATGATGGGATATATATGTATGAAATATCTGGGTCAATATAGTTGTAATTATAGAAACTAACCTACTCAAAATTGAGAAAAATAACAAGTGACTGGTATCACTCATAGTGTGTATTTTTATTTAAAATTGACATTACACTACTGGAAATTGAGTCTTTCCCAACGGTTCTGAACCATTGGGAAAGGCTGCAGAACCATTGGTATATGTTATACAAATGGTTCCACAAACTGTAGGGAAGTACGTTATTGGGAACGATTTTCCCAATGGTTTACAGTGAATCATTGGGATAGGGTGTGGAAAAATTAACCTATCCTACTGGTTGAGCCAAACCGTTGGGATAGTTTTTATCAACAGTTAGGCTTGAACCGTTTGGAAAGCCCAAGGACTATCCTCTTTCCCAACAGTTTCTAATCCGTTGGGAAAGGTTTTTTACCAATGGTTAATTGATCCATTTGTAAAAAAAGAATCAGAGATGCTATGCCAACGATTTCAAACCTTTGGAATAGCCTATGATGTGCAAATTGCACAACAGCTTTCAATTTGCACAGCACCATTGCACGTTGCACAACAGGCCTCATTTCGTGCATTCCCTCTCATTTTCAATCCAATTATTGTACATGCAATAAACTAACACATACATATAAAATTATTGTACCTGCAATAACCAACTATCACATACATATAGTGAACAAATACATACACATTTAACATATAATGCATCCTATAACTATACACATCCCTAATTAAAATATAATTCATAACGTAATTATAAACATACATAATTCATTTATAATTCAATCTAAAATTTAGACGACAATTATATATGGAATCCAGAATTCAATTCATAATTTCATCGGTATTTTGTATACCATATATTTTTTCCTGAAATGATGTCCATTTTAAACAAAATACATACACCAAGAGTGATATCGAACACACCGCGCCTCAAACTGAGTTGAGGTTAACTTGTACACATCAAAAGTGACCCATCTATCATTGTCCTAAATTATCAACAAATTCATAAATCTTTTGATCAATTTTCTGTTTTCCAGTTGATGTTTTTCACTTAAAATGATGTCCTTTTGAAACAAAAGATAGACACTTTGAGTGGTTCCAACCACACCACATCTCATATTGAGGCAGGGTTTATTCATACACATTACATATGACCCATGGATCATTGTTCTAATTTATCAACACAATCAGAATCCGTTTGGTCAGATTTCCGTATGTACTTAAAATGTTGTCCATTTTAAACAAAAGAGAGCCACTTAGAGTGATCCCGGCCACACCGTGCCCCGGATTAAGGTGAGGTTGACTTGTACACATCACTTATGACCCATGGATTGTTTTCATAATGAATCAACACATTTTGAATGCATCTGTTCAGTTTTTCATATGTATGTTGTTGTTTTCTCTTAAAATGATTTCCATTTAAAAAAAGAGAGACACTATGAATGGTGTCGGACACACCATGTCTTGAAATGAGGCAGGGTTGACTCGTACTTGTCACATATAACCCATGGATCGTTGTGAAAGATTATCGACACAATCAGAATCTGTTTGGTCAGTTTTCCGTATGCTAGTTGTTGTTTTCACTTAAAATAAATTCAATTGTAAACAAAATAGAGACACATTGAGTGGTGTCGGCCACACCGCACCTCGGACTGAGGTGAGGTTCACTATTACACGTCACATACGACCCATGGTTCATTCTCTTAACGTTTTAATGGATACCATATGTGTATGGTCAGTTTTCCATATGTACATAAAATGTTGTCCATTTTAAACAATAATGATACACTTAGACTGATCCTGGACACACCGCAACTCAGATTGAGCACAGGTTGGCCTGTGGACGTCACATACGACCCATGGATCATTGTGATAAATTATCATCAGATTCAGAATGCGTTTGGTCGGTTATCCGTATGCTTGTTGTTCTTTTCACTTATAATCTTGTATATTTTAAACAAAAGAGACAATGTTAGAGTGGTTCCAGCCACACCACATCTCGGATTTAAATGGGGTTTACTCGTACATGTCTCAAATGTCCCATCAATCATTGTCCTAAAGTATCAACACAATCCGAATGCGTTTGGTCTATTTTCTGTATGCCAGTAGATGTTTTTCCCTTAAAATGATGTCCTTTTGAAACAAAATATAGACACTTTGAGTGGTGCCGACCACACCGCGTCATAGATTGAGGTGGGGTTGATTTGTACACATCACATGTGTCCCATGGATCTTTCTCCTAAATATTCAATGGAAGCCGAATGTGTTACTATGTTTTCTCTATGTACCTAAACTGTTGTCCATTTTAAACAAAAGAGATCCACTTACAGTGATCTCATCCACACCGGGCCTCGGATTAAGTCAATGTTTACTAGTACACGTCACATATGACCCATAGATCATTTTCTTAAACCATCAACACATTTCAAATGTGTTTGGTCGGTTTTACGTATGCCAGTTGTTCTTTTCACTTATATTCCTATCCATTTTAAACAAAAGAGACACAATTAGAGTGGTTTCGGCCACACATCATCTCATATTTATACAGGGTTGACTCGTACACGTCACATATGTCCCTTGGATCATTATGAAAATTTATTGACCCAATCCAAATACATTTGGTCGGTTTTCCATATGCTAGTTGATGTTTTTCAGTTAAAATGACGTCCTTTTGAAACAAAAGATAGACACATTGAGTAGTGTCAGCCACACCATGTCTCAGATTGAGGCGAGGCTGATTCATACATGTCACATATTATCCATGGATCGTTATCCTAATGTTTCAATGGAAACCGAATGTGTTTGATCAGTTTTCCATATGTACTAAAATGTTGTCCATTTTAAATAAAAGAGAGACACATAGACTGATCTCGGCAACACCGCGACTCGAATTGAGCCTGTGTTGGCTTGTACACATCAAATTTGACCCATGGATCGTTGTGCTAATTTATTAACACAATTAGAATCTGTTTGGTCATTTTTCCATATGTACATAAAATTTTTTCCATTTTAAACAAAAGTGATCCACTTAGAGTGATCCAGGGCACACTGGGCCTCAGATTGATGCGGTGTTGACTCATACACATCACATATGACCCATGGATCATTAGGATAAATTATCAACAGATTCTGAAAGGCTTTGGTCAGTTTTTTATATGCTAGTTTTTCTTTTCACTTATAATCTTGTCCATTTTAAACAAAAGAGACATAGTTAGAGTGGTGCCGGCCACACCACGTCTCGGATAAATATGGGGTTGACTCTTACATGTATCAAATGACCCATAGATCATTGTCCTAATGTATAAACACAATATGAATGCATTTGGTTGGTTTTCCGTATACATGTTGATGTTTTAACATAAAATGATGTCCTTTTGAAACAAAAGACAAACACTTTGAGTGGTTCTGGCCACACCGCGTCTTAGATTGAAGAAGTCTTGATTCATACACGTCACATATGACCCATGGATCGTTCTCAGAATTTTTGAATGGAAACCGAATGCGTTTGATTGGTTTTCCATATGTACTTGATTTGATGTCAATTTTATACAAAAGAGAGACACTTAGACTGATCGTGGCCACACCGCGACTCGTATTGAGCCCGGTTGGATCGTACACATCACACAAGACCCATGGATCGTTGTGATAAATTATAAACCAATTCTAAATGCGTTTGGTCAGTTTTCAGTATGCCAGTTGTTCTTTTCACTTATAAGTCCATTTTAAACAAAAGAGGCACAATTAGAGTGGTGTCGGCCACACCGCACCTCGTATTGAGGCGGGATTGACTCCAAAACGTCAAATATGACCCATGGATCATTTTTCTAATGATTTAACAATATTCGAATGTGTTTAGATGATTTTACATATGCCGGTTTATGTTTTTCACTTAAAATAATGTCATTTTGAAACAAAAGATAGACACCTTGAGTGTTGCTGGCCACACTGCGTCTCATATTGAGGCGAGGTTGATTTTTACACATCACATATGACCCATGGATCATTATACTAATGTTTCAATGGAAATAGAATGTGTTTGGTTAGTTTTCCAACTGTACTAAAAATGTTGTCCATTTTAATCAAAAGAGAGACACTTAGACTGATCCCAGCCACACCAAGACTCGGATTGAGCCCAGATTAGTTCGTGCACGTCCCATATGACCCATGGATAGTTGTGAAAATTTATCAAAAGATTTTGAATGCCATTGGTGGATTTTCCGTATGCCTGTTGTTCTTTCCACTTATAATCTTGTCAATTTTAAACAAAAGAGAAACATTTAGAGTGGTGTCGGCCACACCACGTCTTGTATAGAAGTTGGGTTGACACTTACACGTCACATATGACCCATGGATCGTTTTTCTAATGTATTGACCCAATCCAATTGTGTTTGGTCAGTTTTTCGTATTCCAGTTGACATTTTTCACTAATTATGATGTCCTTTTGAATCAAAAGACATACACTTTTAGTGGTGCCGGCAACACCATGTCTCTGATTGTGGATGGGATTACTTATACACGTCACATATGACACATGGATCGTTCTCCTAAAATTTTAATGGAAACCGAATGCGTTTTTTCAGTTTTCTTTATATACTTAAAATATTGTCCATTTTAAACAAAAGAGAGACACTTAGACTGATCCCATCTACACTGCCACTTGGATTGAGTAAATGATTGCTCATAAATGTCATATATGACCCATGGATCATTGTGATAAAGTATCAACACAATAAAAATCCATTTTCTCGGTTTTCCGTATGCTAGTTTTTCTTTTCACATATAATCATGTCCATTTTAAACAAAAAAGACACAGTTAGAGTGGTGTCAGCCACACCGCGCCTTGTATTGAGGTCGGTTTGACTCGTACACGACACATATGACCCATGGATAATTGTGCTAAATTATCGACACATTCCGAATGCATTTGGTCAGTTTTTCGTAAGCCAGTTGATGTTTTTCACTTAAAATGTTGTCCATTTTAAACAAAAGAGAGCCACTTAGACTGATCCTAGCCACACTGCAACTCAGATTGAGCCTGGGTTGGCTCGTACATGTCACATATGACTCATGTATCGTTTTGATAAATTATCAACAGTTTCCGAATACGTTTTGTCGGTTTTCTGTATGCCATTTGTTATTTTCACTTATAATCATGTCCATTTTAAACAAAAGAGAGACACATTGAATTCTGTCGTCCACACCATGCCTCAGATTGAGGCGGGTTTGACTCGTACATGTCACATATGACACATGGATCAATTTCCTAAATCATCAACACAATTTATATGTTTTTGGTTGTATTTCCATATGTACTTAAATTTTTTTCAATTTTATACAAAAGAGAGACACTTAGACTAATCACAGCCACATCGCGAATCGGATTGAGCCCAGGTTGGCTCGTACATGTCACATATGACCCATGGATCATTTTGAAATTTTTTTATCTCAATCTGAATGTGTTTGTTTAGTTTTCTATAGGTCAGTTGTTCTTTTCACTTATAATCATGTCCATTTTAATCAAACGTGACACAGTTGAGTGGTATGTTAGTTATTTATTCACATAATTCAAATACACTATTTGACTATGGGTCATTTATTAATTTATTAATGAAATATTTACATTTAAAATGAGAGTATCAGAAAATTAATTGAAGATAATACTTTTACTAAAAATCCGTGTAGAAATATTAAGGAAAACATGATTTATGAGAATCCTCATGTGTCTATTTGTGGAATGGTATTTACTTAAAATCTTTTTGAAATTTATATAGAATATTTTTATATCATTCTTAGTATGGATTAGATTTTAGTTTATCATGCTATAAAACATTTCAGAGCTACCAATTCCATGACCAATGAATACATCCCTTTAATAACATACCATGAATCTATGGTATTAATTAGATGTGTAAATGTGATTTACATTGATTATCATGATGACCATAAATAAAATATATATTATAGATTTTCTAGTTGTAAATGAAATCAAGGAGGGTGGGGGATTTTTGGGGGGACTCTCCGGGGGGTGTCCGGTGGGTGTCCGGGGGGCAGTACGGGGACCATGGATGGGGTTGGGGGGCTGTACGGGGGGCTGTCCAGGGTCCTGGGAGGAGGGTGGGTGGGGCTTCCCGGGGGGCTGTCCAGGAGGGTGTCCGGGTGCTGTTTGGGGGAATGTCTATGGACCGATGAGGATGTTGGGGGGCTGTCTGGTGGGCTGTCCTGGGAGCTTTTCGGGGTCCAAGGAGGATAGTGGGGGTCGTCTGGGGGCTATCCGGGGGGCTGTCTGGTGTCCAGGGAGGGGGGTGGGGGCTGTCTAGGGGGGTTCTGGGGAATGTCTGTGGGGCTGTCCATGGACCAAGGTGGATGGTGTGGGGTTGTCCGGGGGGCTGTCTGTGGTCCAAGGATGACGATGAGGGGTTTTCCAGGGACTGTGAATTAGGGGGGTTGTCCAGGGAGTTCACGAACACACAACCACTAAAAGACATCAACATCCCTAAAAACAGGCAATATATAAAAATAACTCAACTGAAACACTATACTATAGGTCTGGATAAAACCAACAACTAGAATAGATTAAACATCAAATCTCAGTAATATTAGTCATAAATGTAATGGATCAACTTGTCCCACATCACCATCGCCATCACCATCATCAACATCACCATCATCATCATCATCATCACCTGCAACCTCATCCCCATCATCTTCCTCGCCCTCCTTGCCCTCCTCCTCGGCCTCACACTCTTCCTCGCCCTCGCCATCTTCCTCGCCCTTTTCCTCTCCCTCCTATTCCACATTAGACACCTCACCATCATCATCATCATCCTGGACATCGTCTTGACCACCACTAGAACTGCCACCATGTGATCTATATATAGAACGTATCGACGACATATCTTCATCAAAAGATGGGCTGGCCTCTAGTGGAAATGTCGGACGTAGAACTTCAATAAATTTCGTAAATGCACTGTTTCCCCTAGAAGACTGTTCTTCCGTCTCTATGGTCCTTTTGCCAGCCTGTTCTTCCTATACCCTAACGTGCTGCAACTCGGTGGCACTACAACTAGTACTTGAGGAGGGCCAATAACTTGTTAGGGCTATCCTAGTTCAGTAGCGTACTCTGCCAGGATTCTCCTCTCCCAAAACATGATGTAAGTGATCAGTTAGGAAAAAAAATTCTAGTTCTTGGGCATCGAGGGCCTCTAAATAATCCTATTACAAATATAAATACATTATTAAGTTACAAAATAAATTGTACAATATAAAATCAATATATTAAAACTTACCATCTTCTACTGAGTCGCTTCGTTGATGACACTTCCATAATTTTCCCATTTACTCGAGCAAAACAGTTTTTCTCGAGGAACACTTCCTTCAATATTTTGTATTTTCCTCTACAATGACATTGAAAACTAAAGTCATATGAAAACTTTATCAAACTATTAAATAATTTAGGAAACCAAATAAAGTGTAAGTCCAAAAGAAAACTTATAAAAAATTGTCATACCTACTTCCTCTCATGATCAGGCATCATAGTGCGTCCCAGTGTGTGTAGGTATTTCATTGCATCAATGATTATTTTATTTTTTCAAGTTGATTCCTAAATAAAATTCGAAAAATAAAAAGAGATTATTAATTCACAACATTAATGTTATTATTTAAATACCTCATATATAATTAATACCTTAAATTGGGTACTCTTCCAATGAGTAATCATATGACAATACAACTCTATAGGACAATCATCCACCATTGTTACTGCCTTTAACTCAGTGCCAACTCTAGAATCCCAGCCAATATAAAACTCATGCTTGTTGGCTCTCCAATGATCGCATAAATCAATTAGATGTTCTGGTCATGCAACCTCACCATCGAGAAAATTAAATCGAAGTTGACATCAAAATATTAATTCATATAAATACAAAAATAATTCATGGCATTAAATAGAACATATTTGTTTACCCATATCTCTTCCCACACTCTATCCTTGACCTCAAGTGGAAAATGTCTCCACGATAGTGTGCTGATGGGAATTATGTCAGAGTATTTGGCATGCATCGCCAAAAAACACCGACATTGCTGCCCTTCATTCTCAACCATTTGGTTGTCTTCTTTATAATCTACCATAACCTATGTGTGGTGGTTCCACATCGAACTCATGCGTGTACGCACCCACCCATGCCTCCTGTCAGTAGATATATATGTCATGAAATAAAAACAAATATATTATCAAAACATGTTATAATGAAAATAAATATTGCTATAATTATCTGTTAGGGTTCCGTAAATATACCTGCATTGGTCTGATCGTTGAGCGCTGCTGGATCCATAGAAACTGAAGGAACACCCAATGGTGGAACACGAGTCGAAGACAATGTAATATAGAATCTCAGAGAGACAGAAGTAGAAGGAAATGAGGATGGGACAACTGTCTGACCGGATTCTGACTGGGGAGTTGGAATCATCATGGGATGTGAAAATGATGGGCCAGAAGATGCAGATGGTAGGGAAAATATGGGAGGCCAAAATAACTCGTCGGTCCCTAAAGACACATTGGGATCAAAATGTTGGAAGGATGACATGTCAGTGGGTGGGGCAGAGTCTATTCGGGTACGCTCAGCTGCTCGTCCACCTCAGCTACAAACCCTCCTCGTGCCACTGGCCTGTGTACTAGGACCAGTACTAGGCTCCTCGTCGAATAACAGTCGACGTATAGGTGGATCCTACAAAAATGTTTACAGAAAAATTAATCACATGACATTATATATTCTTTAAATATATCAAATTGAAATAAAGTACTCAGTATAGGAACTAATGATGGAATTCCTAACTCCGTCATTCGACGATTGTTCTCTATCTTTTTATTCCTTTATCTCTCTTCAATTGGCTACATTTCATGCTTTTGAAAACAAATATGTAATTCATTATAAAAAAGAAACTAATGTATAACCCAAAAAACTAAATATATGAGGGAATAGGGTGATTCATTGGTAATTTAGCTATTAATTGTTTTAGAAGAGCATGAATGGATTTAATAAATCATACAAGTTGTAATGTTCACCAAGTTAGAAATATTGTATGACTAGGTTTGAATACAGTTCAATTCCAAATTAGAAAATTCAAATAAAATAAAACTGTAACCAATAAATATTGAAAATTCACATAACGGCCAAGTCAGCTAAAACATATTTGTGATCAATACTAAATCAATTTGAATATTACCATCCTTAACAAACCAACTCGAGGTAAACCAAAATAATTGAGAACATGGATAAATGTTTATATATATTTTCAACCACATATTTAAGTTCACAATCAATACTAACAATTGAGCTATTGGAGTCATCACAATAAATAAATGGATTGGTTCCAATGGAACTTGGTAGAGTGTCAATTCCATCATCACCATCATAAAAAATATTTCTTGGAATTACTTCAACTATGACACCAAATTCAGGTCGAAGTTGCTCTTTGACATAAAAAACATGTTTATCCATTGATTCCAACACATATGGTTCTTTGGTAGCTAGAGTGTGAGTCATATTAAATACTCAAAATCCACAATCACCAATAAATTTTCCATGTATCGTCTTCGAATCAAACCAATGGAATTTCATCATTGTGACTCGTCCATGAGAGTAATAATTCAATATTATTATTTTCTCAACAACTCCAAAATAACCCACATTTTCAAATCACGGTCTACTATCTGATGCACTGACATAACAATCTATTGTGTCAGTAACCATAACACCATCATTTTGTGTTCTCATGATCTTCTCTCGTTTAGTGACAATAAATTTGTACCCATTTGTAACAATTGATTTACAGTCACGAACCACGATATTAGGACCAATAGCCAAAGCTCTTATTTTTTCAGAGACAGAGTCAGCATACAAACTCCATACCTGCAATATAAATGAATATTAAATGTAATTAAATATTGATATAATTATTTTAAATAGTAATATTTTTACCTTCAATTTTAACCAAGCAGTAAAGTCTTTGCTATGAAAACTATCTCTCCTTCTCAATGATAAAGAACGATGCTTCCTATTTATCATTGTTTTATGTTCTCTGTAGATAAACAATATGAATATTTTAACAGATATATATGTAAGATATACATAATAAATTTAGATTCCTGATATAGTCATCGAACAAATCACAGTTGAACCAAACTGGGTGATGTGCCATCTCCCACTCTTCATGGATTAATGTCTTCAATGTATATGATCCATGAATTCCTCCTGTTTGAGGATGTGATGTAAAACTGGGTTCAATTTTCTCAAACTGGGATCAATTTTCTCTTACATAATCAATTTAGTTATCTGAATTCTGTTGGAAGCAAGTCATGTAATAGTACATGATAATCATGTGTCTTCAAATATTTTAGCTTCAACTCTCTTATATTGACCCATTTAGATTTGTTGCTTGAATAGCCATCATGAAATCTAATAGTCTCTAATACTTCCAAAAAAAATTCTGTAGGTTTCATCACATAAGAAGCACATGGAAGTTTCCATTTATTTTCACTGATACGCACAGGATGGAATTCTGGTTTGATTCCCCAATCCACCAAGACTAGCAGAGATCGTAAATCATCTTTTGTCTTCCCCTTGACATTTTGAAGAACCGAAAGAAATTTTTTGCATATATTCTTTTCAATATGAATTATGTGTAAGAAAATACGTAAAAAATTGGTTGACCAATAAGGAAAATCAAAAAAGATACACCTCTTCCTCCAATTGTAACAGGTTTCAGTGGAAACATTATTTCTCTTTCCTGATTTCATTTGACCCTTCCCGAACAAAAAACTGAAATGATTCAATTAATTATGAACATCAGTTCCAGACATACTGTAAGGTGGATCATCATTCTATATGGTATTATCAAATCTTCAATGATTCATTCTACATGGATGATCATTTGGCAAAAAATGTCTATGTCCCATAAAAGTAAAACTACAATGATGTTTGAGTCTTCTGGATCGTGTATTCTTCATATCAACTGGACATGACAGTTTTCCATTCGTGCTCTATCCAGACATCATTGCATAAGTCAAAAATTCATTGATCATCCACATAAGCTCAACACACATATGAAATATTTCTTTTAGAACATGCATTGTATGTGAACACACCCACATCCCAATGCAGATTGAACTCTTTTATTAAAGGTTTCATGTATACATCAATATCAATATCGGGATCAGAAGGACCAGAAATGAGTATACTGATGAAAGTGAATGGTTTTTTTATACACAACCATGGGGGAAGATTATAAATGTGTATAAAAACTGGCCACGTGTTGTGCGAAGTATGCATCTGCCCAAACTGATTAAAACCATCGCATGAAAGACCTAGCATCACATTACGCACGTCAGCTACAAAATCAGGATGTCGAGCATCAAATCTCTGCCATGAAAACCATATGTTGGATGAACCAACTCATCATTAGTCTTCTTTCTCTCGGTATCAGGTCATCTCATTTTTATTGATATGTCATCATACATAAAAATATTTTGGAGTCTATGGATCAAAGGATAGTGCCACATTACATTCAATTGAACGTGGGATGATGTTCCATCATATTATGACTTCCAGCGGGATGTGCCACATTTTATACAATCATTTCGTTCAGCGGTATCCACCCAGAATAAAATGCAATCTTTTGGGGAAGCATGAATTTTGTTTCTTTAAAATCCAAGTTCCTCAACTAACTTCCATGCCATAGAGTGGTTTGAGGGAATATCTGCATCATCTATAAGTAAATCATTCAAGAGAGTAATAATGTAATCAATTTCTATATTATAAATCCCATACATTTTTTTCCCACGAAACAATTGGATTAAAAATTCTATCTTTTTCATTTTGTCGTATTGTCGATATTCTAGAGTTGTGGCAGCATCATTGAATATCTTCACTCAATCAATATCATCATTTTGACTAGATGCATCAGTTGTCCTCATATAGAAGTCTTCTTTAGTCGAAATCATTCTTTCTCATAATGAAAAATAAACAGAAAATGATTATCTGACAAATTCTCCATTTCGGTCCTTTCATTTTGATCATCACCAATTTGAGATTTCATTTTATCCCCATTATGATACCACACAAACTAGTTTGCATGAAAACCATATTTGGTTATGTGGTATCTGACTTCTTCACAGCTCAACCAAGGTCTACCAACACAATTGGAACATTGGCAGTGTATGCGACCACTATCTAAAGCATTGTGAAATGAAAAATCTATAAAGCTCTCCAAATTCTTTTGAAAATTTCTTGAGATCTGATCGGTTTCATACATCCATATTCTGTCCATTCTGTATAAAAATTTATATAAGTCATTTTTTCATAAAAAATTCAATAGGATTGAACTTTAATAGAAAATACATTTAATTAAACAATAAAGGAAGAAAATAATATAGGTATCAACTACGCATGTGAAAAAAAACATACTAATGTGTTATTAGAAAAATGTAAAACCAACAAGAACATAATGTGTTATCACATCACAACATGCCTCATCCCATAACCATATTAGTAGGGTATCATTAACATTAATAACATCAACATTGTCCCATCATTCTACCCTACATGACCCCAACCACATGCCACAACTTATTGTAGCCTTATCACATTTCACATCACCTAAAAACCCTAGGTAAATCATTGTACATCTCACCTAAAGACACATGGACAATCACATCGCATATTGCATAAAAACACATGGTAAATCACTAATTAAGGAAGTGTAGGGAATTCATGGTAGATATCAGACCATATAACCACCATCGTAGATATTAGAAAAAATAGCCATAAATCAAAACCTCTGATCGTTGGTAAGTTTTTCAACTCTGGTTGGGAATGTGTAGAAATAAAATAAAATACATAATATATAGATAGCATAAAATACCCAACATATGGGTTCACATTAACTACATATTCACATACTTCACTACTACTATACAACACATAAACCATCACAACCACTTTCACCACTATATGAAACACCCCACACCACCACCACACAAGAAACATAGCATTTCCCACATTCATTTATAATCCACTTCATTCACACTTACATTGACCATTTATTTAATGTTAAATTAATTAAATCCATTTACCAAACATCCATTTCTATTCCATCTCATTTATTTACTATCTTTTTTTTCTTTTAACAACATAACTTATTCCATATATAACCAGGAAACTAATAAAACCACCACACAACAACTCACCATCTCATAATAACTGTCATAGCCATGTTACATTGGCCAACCATCTCACCAAAACAACCACATATCACAACAAAAATATTGCACATCACAAACCACCGCACAACCAAAACCAGCCCACCACATCATACACCACAATCTCATCACCCAACACATCCACACGGAACAACACCACCACACATCATCACTATTAAAAAACTTCACATGTCACATCCATGCCCACTAACCATTACATTACAACACCACATATCAAAAATCCCAACTGGTCACCTCAATCACCATACAATAACCTATAACATTCAATGAAATACAACAAAAAACCTCTCATAGAAGCAACATACCCCAACATACACAATTTATTCAAGGTATTCTATTCCATTACCCCTTTATTTATCATGGACAATATAAAAAAATGATATTCCATGGGAAACTATTTAATTAACAAAATATTCCTTCATTTTCCTATTTTTCTGGGTGAAATCAGATCAAAATCAAAACATAAAACGAAAATATTAGATCAATTACAATAAAAACATGGTAGCATATGTGGGTGTAGAATAAAATACCTGATTTGAGATGATTTAGATGGATTTTATCCTATTCGGATGGGGTAGTTCGAGAGAGGAGCTGAGCGCCAGATTGATTTTAGTGTTCTGTCGCGACTGGGGGATAGAGCGGCCAGATTGTAGTTGGGGAAAAGATTTACCATCGTTATTTAAAAACCACTGGGAAAGGGGTTTTTAGGGTACCCTTTCCCAAAAGGTTCATTATAACCATTGGAAATGGGGTTCCCATTCAAATGGCTTTATGAAACCATTGGGAAAGGGTAACTTGAACACCCCTTTGCCAACAGTTTTATAGAACTGTTAGGAAAGGGATACCCTTTCCCAGTGGTTTTAGTGAACCGTTGGAAAAGGGTTTTGCTAGCCCGTATTTACCAATGGTTTAAGAAAACTATTGGTAAAGAACCATTGGTAAAAACCACATATCTGGTAGATTTATATTTAGTAAAAAGAATAAGTGACATATTAAAAAATGAGTAAACACATTCATATAATATTGATATTTTTGGAGAATAATTACTGAGTCATTTGTGACATGTAAACATTAACTACACCACAATATGATGCACATTGTGGCCAAAATGACTTTATGTGTGTATTTTTATATTAAATTGTCATTAAATTGAAAAAAGAAAATGTGACATACTGAAAACCAATAAAATTAATTCTTATTGTTTGGATACTTTAGAAAAACTCTCCATCAGCCATTTTTTATGTGTAGGAATCAAATACACCTCAATTTGATGAACTATTTTAATAATATGACTAAAAGTGTCCGTTATCAGTTTAAAATTAACATTTTAGTTCAAAATGTGTCACTCACTAAAAACCAAGAAAACACACAATGATTGTATTTATAATTTAGGATTGTAATTCATAAGTCATTTTTGACGTGTATGAAGTAGTCTCGCATCAAACTAATGAATGATGTGACCGTTAGGACTAAAAATGTATGCATCCTGTTTGAACTGATATTTTAGTAAAAAAAATAACTGACATAGAGAAAATCATGAAAATATATTCATATTGTTTTTATACTCTATAAAATTGATCTATAATTCATTTTTGACATGTTGGAGTCAGCCTCACCTCATTACAATGCACGGTCTGGCCAGTATATCCCAAATTGTCTCTTTTTATTTAAAATGGACATCAATTTAAGTTAAAACAATAAGGGGCATACTGAGAACTGAGAAAATGTATTTTTATAGTATTTATATTTTAATAAAATGATCCATGAGTCATTATTGATGTGTAGGAGTAAACTGAACCTCAATATGATACATGGTGTGTCTTGTATGACTCCAAGTGTGTATTTCTATTTAAAATTGACATTAATTTATATAAATAGAACAAGTGACATACTAAAAACTGATAAAACACATTCATATTATTCTGATACTTTAGTAAAAGGATCCATGATTCATTTTTGACATGTAAGACTCAATCGAACCTCATTATAATGCAGGGTGTATTATGTATAACAGAAAGTGTATATTTTTATTTAAAATTGACATGAATTTAACATTAAAAAAAGTGACCTACAAAACACAAAGAAAATTCATTCGGATTTTTTTAATAAAATGATCTAATATACATTTGTGACATATAGGAATCAGACACACCTCAATACGACTTACGGTGTGGCTGGTATCACTCAAGTGTCTCTTTTTGTATAAAATTGACATTAATTTAAGTAAAAACAACATGTGACTTACTAAAAACTGATAAAATTCATTCATATTATTTTTTTTATTTTAGGAATACAATCTACTGGTGATTTATGACGTGTTGGGATCATTCGAACCTCAATACGACAAGTGGGGTGCCTAGTTTAACTCTAAGTGTCTCTTTTTATTTAAAAGTGAAATTTATTTAAATAAAAACAACATGTGATATAATTAAAACCAAAAAAAATGCATTCGGATTGTTTTAATGGTTTATGAAAATTATCCATGGGTCATTTTTGATGTGTAGGTTTCAATTAAACATCAATCTGAAGCACGGTGTTACCCGTATGACCAAACTATTCGGTTATTAGATTAAAAATGAAATTTTACCTCAAAATTTTTCATTCACTGAAAACCAAGAAAACACACTCTGATTGTCTTGATATTTTAGGACAGAAAATCATAAGTTATTCATGATGTGTATGAAGTAGTCTTACGTCAATCCGACACACGATATGACCATTATGACTCAAAATGTGTGTTTCTAGTCTAAAATGATATTTTAGACAAAAAAAAAACAAAATGAACATACTGAAAACTAATGAAAAATAATTCAGATTGTTTTTTTTTACTTTAAGAAAATGATCCATATGTAATTTTTGACAGTTATGATTCATTTTTACCCTAATACAACACATGGTGTGGCCGATATAACTCCAAATATTTCATTATTTAAAATTAACATTAATTTTAGTAAATGATCTAGTGACATACTTAAATATGAGAAAACACATTCTGATTGTTTTAATATTTTAGGAAAATGATCCATAACTCATTTGTAACGTGTAGGAATATACCCCACCTTAATAAGGAACACTGTATGATTAGTATAACTTAAAATGTGATATTTTTATTAAATATTTACTTTTAATTATGTTTTATATCTTATTAATATTTAATTTATTTTGTTATAGTGTTACTAACATAATTTTTTTTTCTTATATAGGTGGAATATTTTTATCAGGTTGAGATGATTTTTTTGACAACTAATACCATTGTGGGACATTTTTTAGAGGGGGTCACGATCTTAAAAATATGAAATATTAATGTTTTAGAATGTTTGTTGGTCCATTGTAAAACTAATTTTATAAAACTTTTTGTTTGAAATGTAAATATCATACTTTTCTATATATTTTGGGTGGGAATTTTTAAATTGATGTTATCAATCAAATATATATAGCTGGTTTGATTCTGGGTGTATAGTTTTAATTGGAGGTTTGCTTTTGGGAGTGTTGTTATATAAACAAAACATTGCATGGGTCTAGGCCTTTATCAGCACTAAAAAAGCATTGATAATGGTCCCCACTTATCATCTTTGTGATTAACATCGCTTTTTTAGCCCTGATAAAGGCCATTTTGTGAATTGTGAAAGGCCCTATGAGTAGTAGTTTTTACCACTCGTTCACCTAGTTTGGTTATCCCTTTAATGATATATATATTTATTTATATTAATATTTAGTTATATTTATTCATATATTAATATATATTTATATTAATATATATTCATATATTAATATATATAAATATTAATATATATATAGTTATATTTACATATTTATATTTACATCTATTATATATATATATTTAGTTATATTTTTTTATCCGTAAATTTATTTGTATATTAATATATATTTATAAGGTTATTTTTAAATTAGTTTTTAAAATATGTTTTTGTGTGTGTAAAAGTAAAGAAATAAATAGATATATACAACAGACAGACAGACACACACAAACATATATATATTATATGCGTATTTGCAAGAATAATTATACAAGTTTATATATATTTAAATATATTATATATTAATATGAATATTCATATGTTAGAATATATAAATTATATATATAAGTTTGTTAATACATACACACACTAATATCTATATAGACACAAACAGACACACACACTATATTAGTATATAAATATTCATATATTTCTATTTTAAATGAAATGTAGATTAGTTTTTATTTAGATAAACATTATAGATTGAGAAATATATTCTATATGTAAATATGTTTAATTATTTATTTATAAAATTTTATTTTTTGTGTGAATATATAAAATATATGTATATATTGTTATGTATTTATTTATAAATAAAAGTACACTGTGAAAATGAAAAAATTATCAATCCATAATATCAATATGAATGTAATACCTATGATTAAATTCAATCCCCATAGAAAAAGGGCAAAAGGACCCTCTTAAACGTGGATAAAATTCAATCAAATGTTAAAATATTTGTGTATGCCGACTAAAAACTCAGTTTTGGAGGCCTTTTGAGCATTTTTTGCCTAGAAAATTTTTAAAGAGGGTTCTCAAATGGAACTTGTGCATAGAGTGCATTTTAGAATTCGATTTGATATGTAGGTTAGCTCAAACAAACAATCGGATCAAAAGTTATTGTCATTTGAGGTTTTCGTAAAATTTTCATTGTATTTTAGATCATTTATTAATATTATGTTTTTTTGTGTCTTAAAATTGTAATTAAATGATTATGCCTTCATAATAATTATAAAATTATTAATTATTAATAGTTTTTTATATATTTTATAATATATTTCACTAAACATCTTATATATTAGGATTAAATGTTATCTATACTTATCTAAAACATATTTAATATATATATATATATTTTATTTATATCAATATAAATATATTTATATTTTTATATATTAAAATATATAAATTTTAATGATTTTTTTTAAATATACCCTTTATGAGAACTAGTAAAAAAATCACAGATAAAGACCCCCCTTTATTTGCACTACTAAAAAACACTCATAAATGGGGTTCCTTTAAAAGTGGTAAAAAATCACTGATAAAAGGGTACATTTTAATAGCACATTTTTAGCACTGTTAAAAGTAATATTTTATAAGTTCTTTTTTTTACTGCTGATAAAGGTACCCCATTTATCTGTGTTTTTTAGGGATGCTAAAGGGTGGAACTGCGAAAAACTATTTCTATGGTAGTGTCCCCACCTAGACTTCATAGGAATTTTTATCTTACTGGATATATGACACTTTCAAGGGGCTACCATCTTATAGTTAATAGAAATGGGGCCGGCAGAATGTCACACATAGAGTTGAGAGTCATACATTTAGAATACATAATAAAAAGTTGGTAAATAATATTATTTAATAGGATATGTATACGATACATTCATATTGTTTATGGTCTATCGTTCTATTACATAGTTTGATGTGAACAAGTGGATGTACAAAGATAGTAGAAGTGGAATGATTACTGGTGAGAGACAGTAACCGATTATGGTTACTGTTATTTTATGTTTTTTAGCATAATATAATATAATTTTATTTTCATTTTATTTATATTTTTATAAATAGATGAAATATATTAGAAAAATATTTGACATATGTTTGGGAGTTAGGGTAATACTGATGGTGGGGAAAAATCCTCATGCATGAATGTTTTGATGAGACAAATTTGTCGTTTGTAGTGAAATGATGTATTTAGAAAGGTATTGTGATTGACATTGGTTTATGATCAACTCCGTCTATTTACAATGGAATTTAAGTGATTTCTTAATTTATCTCAAAATGTAGTTTTTATGAGATCATAATCTTTCACATCTGTAGAGTACAATGCAAGGCATTGAGCTCAGGATGAAACTGTTCAGAGATTTTATATAGAGCAAGAAGAGTAGCTACAACATCTGGAGTAGCAACGTTAGTAGTAGTGTCAACAACATGATCAGATGATGGAGTATATGTGGTGACTTACACATTTTTTAGGTACGGATTTACCTCCATCTAATGGAGTAAACCCCACATCATCTTAGTGACACTATTATTATGTCCTTTCTTGTAAACTATTTTATATTATAAATGTATATATATTATAGTAATTTTTTGTTTTTGGTATTTTATTTTTTAGTGAAAAGTATTTTGAGAATAATTTGTGAAACCACTATATGAAGAAAATTATTATCCATTTTATGTTGAATCGATATAGAACCCATTACATGACATAATCCCCAAACACAACATGCCCCAAATAAAGTCAAGTAAATTATAAATGGTAGAAAATCTAATTAGATAAAAGTAAAATTCATATAGCCAGAAATACTATGGTAGAGAAACCTAGAATTAGGATTTTATTGAAAACCCCCAAGGTAGCCATCCATCCATTTAACCACTGACCCAGACACCCAACCCATAACTTCATTTGGGAACTATTGGGAATATCATCAAGGTGGATGGATCTGGTAAAAATGTCGGAAACCTTCCTGGAAATTCAACATACCCTACTAATGTGGGTTCTTCCCCTAATGTTATCGACCCCTTCCTCGAGAAAGGATTGACCCTCATTGTTATCCCTCACCGTCATGCCTGGGTTTGAGTCTTTCCTTCGGCCGCCTTGATGAGAAGAGGCATTCCTTTTCCACTATCCCATGTGCTTTCCTACCTACCCCCACCATCGAGTAGGATTTTAGATCTCTCCATTGATCCCTATGTTTACCTTAATTTAATTATTATCTATAATTATTTGAAATGAATATATATTGTGATTTTTTTTGAAACATTATAAAAATGTTCAATATGTAATTTGTGATCTGTAGGAATCATACCCACCCCAATATTATGCATGTGGTGATTTGTATTACGTCACTACTGTAGATATGTCCTTTAACAGCGCACAAAATGGTTATTTACTTTGTTAAAAAGTGTTTTTATCTTTGGTGCTATTCAAAGGGGGTCCCTTTTATAAATGTTAAAAAAATAACTAATAAAGGCCCCTTTAACAGCATTGAAAAAAGGGGTCCTTTATCAAAGATAATAAAATGTTGATAAAAGGGACCTTTATTGATAATTTTTTAGTGCTGATAAAAATAAAAAATAATTTATGAAAATATCCATATTGAATGGTGGGGCCTTCATCCTTTTATCTATGCTCGACCCAACTTTTAACATTGATAGTCTATCTTCCCCATCCCATTAACAATTCTAAGAATCCCCCCACGTTTTAACAGAACTAGGGACATGCATCACCCACCCTCCTGTGCCCCTATCTCTGCTGGGTGTCAAAACTAATACATCCCTCATAATCTCAGTCCATTTGCACTCCCCTATATCGTTTTCTTATGTATATTATGATATATCTATATATTTATATTTATTTTATTTTATTTTATTTTATTCCTTATATATATAGATATATATATTTATTTATTTAAATACATATATAAAATATTTTTTTTGTGTGTGTATGTGTGTTTATAAATACATACATATATATATATATATATGTATGTTCATCTATTATTATAATTATACATATTTATATTTATTTACATATAATATATATTAATATGTATATACATATATTAGAATATATAGATAAATATATATCAGTTTGTTAATGCACAAATAAATATATTAATATATATAAAAATTATATATAAATTTATTGTATATGTATATAAATATTTATAGATTTTTATTTTAAATAAAATGGATATTATTTTTTTAGATAAGGATTATATATTTAGAAATTTTCTTGACATATAAATATGTTTACATGTATATTTATAAAATTAAATTTTTATGAGTGAATATATATGAAATATCCATATATATTTATATATTTGATTATAAATAAAACGACTTTATGATAAATGATATAATATCAAAAAATTAATATCAATAATTTTTTAAATAAAGGAATGATATATTATTGATCAATTGAACTATACATGAAAATCCAATTAGGAAATTGATCAACCCAAAAATGGTTATCCAAAGACTTCTTATAGCTCACCACCCAGTGGGCTTCGAGATTAACCCCACACAAGATGAAGGAGAATTTTCATATTGAGAATGAATTAGAAAGAGACCATGTTTTCCTTAAAACAATCCCAAAGATGAATTCTCTCATTTTTTTAAAAATCATTAACGAATTCAAGAAAATCAAACTCTGAAACCACCAAATTCTATCTTTTAGCCTGGGAAAGGAGGATCCCTTGAAGAATTGATGATGCTTCCTCGAAAAATGGGATCCACCATCCATGGAAAACCATGAACTGAGCATTAATCACATGGCCATTATGCTATCGGGCAATGAGCACCTCCCCAATTTGAGACACTATCGAGACATCTGCATCTGTATTGATTTTATGGAATCATTCAATAGGAGGAAGCCAAAAAGGTTGAGTATTCTGTTATTAGAGCACTGATGGCCACTCCGTGTTTGACATCCACTTGTTCTTCCATTCATAGCCTTATCCACCCAAATTCGATCTTGTGAGGACTTCTCTTTGAAAACCCATTCATTATTAAGAGACAAAACAAGTCATGAAAAAGTACACAATAACCCCACAACCTTTGGTTTCAATGTGGAAACCCAATCATTGAAAACATGGGCCAACTCCAAAGATGGGACTAGGGACTCCTTACTCCCCGGGGACCATTCATTCCACACTCCCTCCACTCCGAGGAAGAGAAGAATAGTATGAAAAGGAGTTTTAATCTGTTGAAATCCCAGTGGGAACACATCATCCTCCCACATGTGTCATAGAGTAAGAATTATTCACATTATTAGGACACCCAATTAATCCTAAAAACAAAAAAACATGAATTGGGGGGAGAGTTCCCAAATATTCCTCCACCGATTTCCTGGATAAGCCTGAGTTGACCCATGAAATAAAATCATATACCCCGACCTAAAAGTGTACATCCTAGAAGCATCCCCAAACTACCAGATTTGGTCACCACCCACTCCAAATGTAATAAGGATTCTAAAGATAAGACATCGATATGATTCATTGAACAAACCACAAAATCTATCCCAATCTCACTATTCTAAATAATCATCAATGAGGTCACGAAATTTTGCATATTTGAAACCTGTAATGACAGGCGAAGAGACTATAATGTTAAACCCCTTGACAAACCACGGGTCTCCCTATACATTCACCTTCTTCAGATCTGGATTCCTCCAATCACTACCACAATTGATCAGAAGGATATAACCACAGAAGATTGTCTGCATAAATCTAGTCTTGGGACCAATAGAAGCATGTAGAAAGTCAGCCTATGGGAAATAAAATGATCAAATGACCATAGAAGAAAAGGGAATTAGTACAGGACATGAGGATCCATACTTGTTTTTCCAAAAGAACATCACTAAACAATTGATGGTTATTAATCCAAAGTTCACCACATGACTTCGAAAAAAACATCTTATACCACATGATCTAGTGAGTGTTGTGTTTTCCATTAGCAAAACCCCACCATAAGTTGTCCATCCGAGAATGAATCTGAACAAAAAAGGGTAACTGGGAAACTAAAAAAGGAAATGGTATATGAGGGGACAACATTGGAAACATATTTAACTAGCACTCCATTCCCCACTTTGGATATTTTTTTACTAGACCAAACACTGATCAAATTATCAACATTGTCCATGATTGACAAGAATCATGTTTCTTTGGTCTTCTTATAGAAGTTGGGTGCCCAAGGTATTTCTAATGTTTCTTGACCATAAGAAACCTACATAATATCTGAATCTTTTATTGTATCATCATTATAACACCTTTGTTGACGGATAGTTCAAATTTAGAGGCATTAATCCATTTCCTAGCATCCTTCTCAAAAAGTTTGAAAACCTTCTTGATTGAGTAACACTCAAGGGTAGTAGCCTGAGCAGACAGAGGGAAATCGTCTGAAAAGAAAATATGAGAAACATTTCAACATTCCTTGGATCCATGAATATCACCATGCTCCATCGCCTTTAAAATGATTTGAGAAAAAACATTCACTACAAGAATGAAAATGTAGAGAGAGATTAGGTCCCCTTATCATAATCCTCTCGAGGGTGTGAAACTAGAAAACTACTTCCCATTGATGATGATTCTATATGAAACTGATGTAACATAGTTTATAATGTTAAGAATCCATTTAGCTCCAAACCCCTTTTTTGATAGTACAAGTTCGAGAAAAGTAAATTAGGCTATGTCATAGTCTTTCGTAATATCTAGTTTCAAGGCCATTACTCCTTTTTTTCTATGGAGAGGGACATCATGTAGTGGTATATCTCATAAGAAATGTATGAATTATCATTAATGGTCCTCTGTGAGACAAAATAACTCTTATCATAAAACACTAGAAGAGGGATACAAATTCTCAACCTAGACACCAAAATCATAGAGTAAATTTTGTAAATTACATTGTAGAGGATGATTGGATGGAAGTCCATAATTTTTTGGGGGAATTTAGATTTTGGGATGAGGGTATTAACAGTCTCATTAATATTTTCAAGGTAATTAATACCTTCCTCGAAATCCTTCATCTTCTTGATCATGTCCATACCGAAAATTTTCCAAAACCATTTGAAGAAAAGAGCACGAAACCCGTTATGACAAAAAAAATTCATAGAATGAAAATGGTGACAATCCCTTTACATTTCTTCATCAAAATTGTCCCTCTCTAGAGAAAAATTCATATCATCAGAAAAAATTATTGGGATGTATCTGGTGAGACTAAAAGGTATGTCAATGTAGTATTCCTTGAAAATAGTTACAAATATTTCTAGAATAATTTAATGAATTCTAACAGAATCCTGCATCACTCTACCATGAAAATCATCAAGGTGGGAGATGTGGGTTTTTCTCCTTCTCTTAGTATCTCTTTGGTGGAATAAAGTATTTCTATGGTCACCTTTGTTAATGTTAGATTATCTTACCTAGATGAACGAGTATATTTCCTTTTCCTTAATCAAAACATTAAAATACCTCTCAAGGTTTGAGATATCCTTAATCATAGAGTCGGAAAAATTCTGAGCAGAGAGAAATTTTAACCACCGTTCTGCCATATTAATGTGTCTATGTATGGGTCTAAACCTAGTTAAACTCCAATTCTTCAGCCTAATACTATCATTATGGGTTTGAGAGATAATGAAATATTTCAGACCCCCCCCCCCAAAGTGCATTAATTGCCTCCTCAAAACTCCCATCATAGAACCGTAGACTCTCAAACCTAAACGTACACCCACCTCTACACCGATTCCTTTGGGGGATGTTAAAATATGGATCGAAGAGTGGTTAGAGGAAACCAGGGCCAAGTGTTCAATAGATTATGCATGGAAGATATATTTCTAGTCATCTATCCCAAAAAATTTGTCCAGTCTCTCAGCGATTCATCCCTATAGTGAGATACCCATTTTCCAATTGAAAGGAATGCCTGAAAATCCTAGATCATGGGGGGAGTTCAAAAGTACGGAGTTCTAAAAATCCTTTATAGTTTCATCAGTCCATAAGAGGCCACTTTATTTTTTCTTATATGAAAAAAATATCATTTATATCACCCCTAACGAGGAGAGAACCATAAAAGTACTCACAAATCCTATATTACATGTTCCATGATTTTCCCTTATCATGAAAGGAAGGACACCCATAGAACTCAATGAATAACCATGAAGGGGAACTCGGGGCTTCAAACATAACAAAAATGTGGTTACTTGAGTATTTTGACATTTTAATACCAAAAAAAATCCTTCAATATAAGACAACAACACACTACATGACCCTACCTCCCAACACAACACACTTTCATAAAAAAGGAAAATGAACCACTTAGACGAGGCTGAATGTCCCTTGAATGTCAAAATCTTAGGATACACTAACTAAAATCTAAATTTTAATGGTATTATAGGAAATTTTTGTCCTTGGAAAATGTAATATGGGTATCCTATCTATCATTAGTGTGTAGATATTGTCTCAATATTTGATTTGATATACGGAAGACTTCAAACGGACACTCAGATCAAAAGTTCTATCCTTTTGAAATTCGGGTTACATTTTCAATTTATTGATGATCCTTTATTAATTTTTTATTTTTTAGGTCGTAAAATTGTTAATATATGACTATTACACAATAATAATTTGAAATTTATTAATTAATTATAGTTTTTTCATTATTTTATAATCCATTTTCCCTAAATATCATATATTTTTAGTGTAAATGTCTAGTTATCCTTATCTAAAATATACTTTATTTGTAATGAAATATGATATATGATTGTTAATATATCATTTATAAACACTAGTAAAATAATATTCATAAATCCCCCTTTATTAATGCTACTAAAAAGCGATGATAATTGGAGTCCCTTTAACAGTGCTAAAATATGGGGATAAATGGGTACTTTTGTTATTGATAAAAAACACTGATAAAGGGGTACTTTTAACATCAATTTTTTAGAACTATTAAAATCACTTTTTATCAGCGGTTTTTTAGCATGGATATTGGTACTACCTTTATCAAGGCATTTTTTAGCGTTGTTAAAGGGTCGCACTGCATATATTTGTTTCTCTGGTAGTTATCCATGTTTATCCTTTTATTTAAAATTGACATATTAAAAATATATTCTTTTATATTTATGTTTAATTTATTTCATGATATTATTTTTTATATAAGAATTTTTTTATTATATAAGTGAATTATTTTTCTCGGGTTGGGGTGGTTTGTTTGGAAACTAATTCAATAATTTGTTTTTTTTAAAGGGGGTCGCAGGTGCTAAAGAAAATTATACATTGGTCTTTTTAAATTTCATGTGGACAGTAAATGAAAGTTTTATTATAACAAATATTGATTTAAATGTATATAATATGATTTTTTTTGTATTTGAAATGTATCTTTTATTTCAATTAAATTACTAATTTTCATGTTGGTTCATTTTCATATAGGTGTATTTGGTGTAGTGTATTGTTATTCAAACAACACATTACAGTAGTAGGGAATTTATCAACTTTAATGAAAACAGTGATAAATGGGTCCTCGTTTTAATGATTCTGATGATAGCAGTGTTTTTTAGTGTGGTTAAATCTCTTTTCGTGGTGAAAAAAGGTATAGTTGTTGTTGTGTAAATTCAATTTTTTTTTTGTAGTGAAAATGATATCTATTTGCAGACATAAAATGAAAAGTACTTGAAGACAGTGTGGTCTTAAATCCAATGAGTACGTGTTGCGTCTCTAGATGAGGAAGTAGGTAAATTCAGGATATATTGGGATTACAACCATATATCACCATGGATTTCATGAGGGAGCGATGATCAGTTTTTTAAAAAATAAAAACATTATTTTTAAAATATTGAAAATTAATAACAAAATTAATATTCTCCATTAATAATTTAAAGACTATAAAATAAGTACAAAACTATTTTTCATAATGATATATTAAACCAAAATTCCCTTTCATTTTAAAAATAATAATTTTTTATTAAAAAATTATAAAAACTCATTTTTCAGAAATTGAATTTGAATAAAAAATTTAAAATAAAGCATACATTATCTTTAAAAATAAAATTTATTGTTTATTATTCAAAAAAATAAAATAAAAAAATAAATTTTATGTAAGAAAAATTAATAAAAAATCTCTTTTCCATATGAAATAATGAACAATTATATATTCCAAATAAAAAAAAGATTTTTTAAAAGAAATATTTGTCCCTAATAATATTTAAAAAAATATCTCAATTTTAATATTTAAAAATTAATTAAAAATATTTTATTTAAAATATATATATATATATACATTAATTATTATTTATTTGGAAACTAAAATTTAATTATCTTCTTTTATATTAAGATAAATAATAAAATTTACCTTTTTCAAAATGATCTCGTTTCAAATTTAAAATACCAAAAAAATCACCCTTATCCTTTCAAAAAAAAATTAATTTTCAACTAAAATACTTAAAGTTAAAAGGAAAACTTCTTTATTTTACCTTTAAAAATAATTTAAAAGAAATGTTATCTATTTATTTTTTTAAAAAGGCTATTTTTATATTTTTTAAAATATTTTAAATTGAAGTAGAATTTTTTTTTATTTGTAACTATTAAATTTTATATGATGGAAATTTTGTAATGCCCCGAACCCAGTTACATAGAGTTGATGTATTAATACATAACATTGGCAAGATCACAGGAAGGATCAAATCTCAAAAGGCCGATTGGTTTAGTAGCCTTGTATGTACAAGATATATTCATAAGTCTTACATTACATCATAAAAATGAAAACTACAACAACATCTTTTCTTCATATTCCACACTCATATCCCCACATACTATCCCTGTAGGTCATTCATAATTTACTTCTTCATACCCTGGGAAAAGTAAAACATTGAAAATGGGTGAGCTCAAATGCCTAGTAAGGATAACAATATAGCGGAAACTTTCCTAAATAAGAATAAACATTTAAGGCAATGTATAACTAAAACAAAAGACTTTTTAACTTGGACTTAAACATAGTATGGAAAAAATAAAATGAAATAATGCCATTTACTTATTCAAATGGATATTCTACTAATAGAATAATCACATGCAATATCAATAACCACTTTCATAATGATGGAATGCATAATGCCAGACTATCATAACCACATAGCGAAGGCCTCGTGCCAAGACTACAAATAAGATTTTGTCAAGGTCTTGGGCCAAGACACTAGTTTGTCTCATGAGACCTACCGATTCATCGTGGAGGTATAGCGGGCTCCACCTGTCACATATTAATTCCAATGCATTCCCATAGGAAAAAGTTTAAAAATAACATAAACATTCGTATTAAAACTAGCATACGAAATTTATATACTTTCACCATAAACTATGAATGATATAAAAATAGCATATCCACAGTAAAAAATATCACAAAACCTTCAATACAATATAGTAGTTTTGTATCATAATAAATCATCTTCAAATAAGCATAAAATCCATCAAGGGATGTTGACATAGATGAAATGAAAACTCTTTTTAGAGAAATATCTCTTTCTATTTTTGAAATAATTTAAGAGTAATATATTAATAAAATAAAAAATTTTCTTTGAAAATATTCTTATAAGATTTTAAGAGAAGCTTCAACAATTTTATAACGTCGGAAAATAACTGCACCTGTCTTATAAGTTAAAAAACCATTCTTACCTTAATTCTGTCGAAAAGGTTAAGCGCACCTTGTTTAGAAAACGGCGGAAAGATACCTTTATAAAACTCTTATAAAAAGTCAAACAAGGGTATAAATGAATTTAACCCATGTTCTTTTATACAGTAAAATTGTTTTGAAAAACATTTTTATGAAACATGGATGTGGATGATAAAGAGATCTCGGTAGATTATTACGTATAAACAACCTCGGATAATGAAGATATTGAGAAATAACCCTTACCTTGTACTTTTCCTTGGTTGGGGTAGGTTAACCTCCTATATAATGGGGAAATAATTGTTATTAAATTATACAAGAATCATATACATTAATATGATATCATATATGATCTTTTAACATTGATTTGTTAATAATATCTTAGTATTATCGTTGTTTCGGGTGTTAACTTACTCGTTTTCTTTTATATGTTTTGTTACATAAGCCACATTTTTAATGGATAGGTTGTATATTATTCATATCCATAATGATATAAAGTCCTTAAATGTCATTTATAATCATCAAATTATAGTTATACTTGAATGGATACGATGGAGAATGAATCTCATCGCGTTCGTGGAGATGGTAATACGTACATACGCACGAGCGACAATCTCACTTTTGATATTAAAATAATATATAAATGGATAGTATATCATATATACAGAATAATTAACATGTTATATTAATTATTTACATGAGTTACATATCATTATTATACCCATCCAAATAATAATATATTGAATAACAATTACACCACGACGTGGAGACGGTAAGCCGTACATACGCACGTATGGTGAAATGTTATTCAAAGGGTGGATAGAATACTTAATATGGTTTTACCATATTTATAATAACATCCCAGTATATATAATATAATGGATTAATTATTTTATAATGGTAATAATAATAAATGATGATGTGGAAGATGAAAGGAACTTGAAAAGGGGTGGTAAAAACATTACATCTTCTTCGTGTTCATCATTTTTATTTGATCAAAAAGGCTCCATAGGTTGGCTTTCTGATCTAACTAATGCCTCTATGTTGTATTGAGGGAATTTGGGAGAGTATTTGGGCCGAGTTTGGCCGAACAAAAAGGCTTTGAAGGTGTGAAGAAATGAGGAGGAGTAGTGCCCTTTTATAAGAGGGGTGAGGGGCACCTTTGGAAAAGCTAGAAATATTAATTTATAATAAATTCATATTCGGTTTCTAATGGCTCCAATGTGGATTATTTAAATGTTAAGGTGTGGATGGGTCGAAAACCACTCAACCAATAGAATTTAGACAGTTTTGGGTACTTATATTAACCTTATCTTTAAGTATTAACTCTAAGTTAATTTTTATGACATTTACCATGTCACTTTGTATTTTTTATTATTTAGTTAATAAACTTTTTATATACATTCAAGCATCCCCAAAATTTTCTATTAATGATACATCTATAATGATATAAGTCTCTTGGCCGAACCTTAGATTTTTGGGAATTTAATATCAAATAATAATATATTATTTTTTTAAAAAACTCCTTTATTTTAATTTTGACACTATTCAATATTTCATTTTTTAGAAACTTATAACAGAATGATCACTTCGAAATAAGTCAATTAAATCAATCCTAATATGTCATATTATCCTAGAAAATTAGTTTAACTCATTAAAAGTCTCATATAAAATTTATTTGGGTATTTATAAAATCAATTATTTTAATTTTTCACTATTATGGTAATTACTGCATCATCATTGTATCATAAATAAATTTAATTTTTTAATATATAAAAATTATAAATAAAATATAATTAGATATGAAATATTTTTAGCTTTCTAATGAATATTTATAGTTGAAAATCCAACATATATATCCCTATTTAAAAATTGTTTTTTTTAAAGATATATGCTTATGTCATTTTTGTACTTATTTTTACTGAATTAAAATTAAGTGTCCCTATCACCGACATGTGGCTTCATGGGGTCCGAAAATCGACCCAATGATGCCTATGGTCGAAAATGTATCAACCAATAAGGCTAGGACACGTTTTAGGGTAATTTATTATTATTATAATTTTATTTTTTTAACCCTTATTTACCGGATTTACCCTTAACCATGATAAATAAATTATTTACCGAAGTAATTATTCAAAATGTATAAAAATAAAAGTTTCCTATTTACACATTTTGAACATCCTGATTCCAAATATGGAATCCATTTTTACAAATTCAAAACACAGTTGTGGCAGAAATTAATTTAAAATTAATTCTCGTTGTTAAAACAAAAAGCGTGTTTTTAAGAAATAATAACTATCAAAAGATTGACATTTGTTTACGTCCTGTATAATTGTACAATTATGTCCAATTACCAACATTGTATTAAATAGTAAATATATATTCTAAATATACTTCAAAACAACTCGAATTCATAATTTATCACTATTAATTATTTTGATTAAAAAAGTTGTTTTTAATTAAGATTTAGTAATTTTCACTATTCATCAAAATATTAAATTTATCCGAAAAGTACAAAAATTTAACCTTAGGCTAAATTCGATATTCTGAATCCAAAAATTAAGTCCATTTTGAAATATAAAATATATGTAATTTCAAAAAGTAGGTATTACTATTCATATCAGCTAGTTTGATTGGTTATGGTGTGTTAGAACTCGGTGTTGCGTACAACACATGCTATCACATTATTGAAAGAGAAGCGTATCGTAGAAGCTTTGGGTGTTACATTCACCCCTCCTTCAAATAATTTCATCTTTGAAATTTATAGAATACTTATGACATGAAAAGACATGGGTGGTTTTTCATCATAAGTTTCTCGGGTTCCCACGTTGCCAATTCCATCTTATGGTTTCTCCATAAAACGTTTACAGGATGCGCCGTCCGGTTTCTCAGTACTTGTTCTCTCGTATCAAGAATCCGAATGGGCTCTTCACAATAAGATAGATCGGGTTCCAGTTCTAATTCTTCATAGGTGAGTACATGCGTTGGGTCATGCATGTATTTCCACAACAGAGATACGTGGAACACATCGTGAACTTTGGAGAGACTTGGCGGCATTGCCAATCGGTAAGCTACAACCCCAATTCTTTCGTGAATTTTGAAAGGTCTGATGTACCTGGGACTCAATTTACCGTTCATACCAAAAATTATGACTCCCTTTCGTGGAGATACCTTCAAGAAAACATTATCATCGACTTGAAATTCCAAATCCTTCCTTTGATTATCGTCATAGCTCTTCTACCTACTTTGAGATGCTTTGATGTGATTTTGGATTACCTTCCCCTTTTCCATCATTTCCTCCACCAGTTCTAGACCTACAAGTTTTCTTTCACCAACTTCATCCCAACAGGTTGGTGAGCGACATCTATTTCAGTATAACACTTCATATGGTGCCATCTGAATACTCGAATGGAAGATATTGTTTTAGGAAAATTCTACCAGAGGTAAATACTGATACCACATACCCTAAAATTCAAGTGAGCAGGATCTCAACATGTCATCTAAGGTTTGAATAGTCCATTATGACTGTCCATCTGTCTGAGGGTGGTAGGTAGTTCTCAAATGAAGTTCAGTATCTAGGGATTTCTGAAGACTCTTCCAGAATCTAGAAGTAAAATGGGGATCACGATCAGAAACAATCGACAGGGGTACTCCATGAAGTCTCACAACTTCATTAATATATAGTCTTTCTAGAATTTCCAGTGGTATATCTTCTCTTATAGAAAGAAAATGAGCGGAATTGGTAAGACGATCAATAATAACCCATATTTCATCCGTACTTCTAGGAGTCTTTGGTAGCCCCATGACAAAGTCCATCATAATTTTTTCCCATTTCCACTCTGGTATGGGAAGATGTTGCATTACTACTCCAGGGTGTTTCCTTCCATCTTTCACTTGTTGACAAACCATACATCTTGACAAAAAATAAGCAATCTCCCTCTTCATATTTTCCCACCAAAAATGTTTCTTCAAATCTCTATACATTTTGGTGCTCCCAGGGTGTATAGAGAAATTGGAACTATGAGCATCATCCAGTAATTCCCTTTTTAGATCAGGTATATCGGGAACACATCGTCTTTTCCCAAATTTCAAAATTCCATCTTTATACACAAATTCTCTCAATCTCCCATCATTAACAACTTTAATCTTCTTTTTAAATTTTTCATCATCGGTCTGAGAACTGTTAATCCTTTATAGTAAAGATGGTTTGGAAACCATTTGAAAAATCATTTATGTTTCTCCTTCCCTAGTTATTCCCATGTCCATCATCACTAGATCCATGAAAATTGGACCCCTTTCAATTCTCATATTGTTCAAAACTCCATGATATTTTCTGCTCAAAGAATCTTCCACATTGTTTGCCTTCCCCGGGTGGTAGTGTATCGCACAATCATAATCCTTGAGTAATTCAATCCATCTCCTTTTCCTCATGTTGAGTTTTTTTTGTGAGAAAATATACTTCAAACTCTTGTGATCAGTATAAATCTCACATTTTTCACCATGGAGGTAGTGCCTCCATATGTTCAAAGAAAAGATCACAGCTGCTAACTCGATATCATGAGTAGGATAGTTTTTTTCATGAATTTTCAACTGTCGTGATAAATAGGCAATAACTCTATCATTCTGCATAAGGACACAACCAAGTCCTTTCTTCGATGCATCACTATAAATAACGAACCCATCATTCCCCTATGGTAGTGTCAATATAGGTGCATTGACTAATCTTATCTTCAGTTCTTCGAAACATTCTTCACACTCTTTTGTCCAAACAAATTGAACCCCTTTATGTGTGAGCTTCGTTAATGGGTTAGCCAATTGGGAAAAATTCTGGACGAACCGTCGATAATAACATACCAAACCAATAAAACTACATACCTAAGTTATACTCGTAGGTGCTGTCCATTCTTGGATTTCCTTGGTCTTATAAGGATCAACAGATATTCCATCTTTAGACACAATATGGCCAAGAAAAGAAATCTCCTAAATCTCTAATTCACACTTGCTAAACATCCCATATAATTCATGCCTTATCGGAGTCTTCAAGATAATGCACAAGTGATTTTCATGATCTTTGTGGCTTTGGAGTATACCAAGATATCATCAATATATACCACGAAAAATTCATTGAGATAATCCTTGAAAACTCTATTAATAAGATCCATGAATACAGAGGGTGCATTAGTCAATCCAAAAGGCATTACAGTAAACTCGTAATGCCCATACCAGGTTAGAAATGCTATCTTCGGAATGTCTTCCTTATTCACACACAACTAATGGTATCCAGATCGAAGGTCAATATTTGAAAAGTATTGAGCTCTTTGCAGTTGGTCAAATAAATCATCAATGTGTGGTAGGGGATACTTGTTATTTATTGTTATAGCCTTTATCTCCCTATAATCGATACATAACCTCATAGATCCGTCTTTCTTTTTAACAAAAAGAACAGGGGATCCCCATGGAGAAACACCAGGGAGAATAAATCCCTTATTAATCAATTCCTATTGTTGTTTCTTTAGTTTAACTAATTCTACATTGTCCATTATATAAGGGGTCTTTGATATAGGCATTTCTCCATGAATTAAATCAATGGAAAACTCAACTTCTCGTTCTGGAGGATGTCCAGGTAAATCTTACGAAAATACATCTACAAATTCTTTCACAACAGGTACATCCTATATTTGAACATTCCTTTCCTCACCCATAGTTATTTCATTCTCTTCCTCCCCAATAATTGAATTTAGTTGAGCTAATGGGGGTGGATCTAAATAAGAATTAGGTTGTGACGATTCTGCACTAAATATAAGGTGTTCCTTATCATCATCATCAAGAATTGTAACATCATTCGTCTTACAATAAATCTCCGCATAATAGTCTGAAAGCCAGTCCATACCGAGGATTATATCAAACTCAATCATAGGTATGACGATGAGATCGGCAGATAAAGAACATTTATGTGCTCTAATGGGGACTGATTGACAAAACATTATTGCAATGATACTTCCCTAAGGAGTTTTAACTGAAAACTACCTTGATTAATCAAATTGGAAATATCTAATTTTCTTGTAAAACTGGGTAGATATGAAACAATGAGATGATCAAGAATCAAATAATGCATTTTCTAAACTTGAGGAAACCATTAAATTACCTTCCACCACGTCTTTCGGAGCTTCTACCTCAGTAGTAGTGATAGCATAAGCTTGCCCTTGATCCCTTGGCCTTTTCTGAGGTATGTTCTCCTGACTATTAGGACATTCATTTTTATAATTCCCCATCTCCCTGCAATTGTAGCACTGAACATTGGTAGCTTCCTTCTTCCCCTTTCAATCACGAGCTTGGTGGCCTTTTTCACCACACTTGTGACAGACTCATGTTCCCTTCAAGCAAGTTCCGAGGTGTGTCTTACAACATTTACCACAGGATGGATATTCAACCTTTCCCTTCTTCCCCATATTTCTATTACCGGATTGATCAGCAGGTCTCTTCTATTCTTGCTTTTCTTTAATGTCTTAAGACATAGAGAATTCCGTTTCAATCTTGATAGCACATGAGACAATGTCTTCGTACGATGAAATGGATTGTGAGACTAATTCTCGACAGAGAAATGGTTTTAACCCATCAAATAAAAGATCAATCTTACTTCTTGGGTTACGTATATAATCTCCAGCATACCTTGCTAACCTGGTAAAGTTAGCGTCATACTTTGCGACATTCTCATCCTCCTTTTGTCTCAGTCTCAAAAACTGTCTTTCCATATATGCTAGATGGTCGCGAGGAAAGTATTTTTCTAAAAAAATATCTTTGAACTCCCTCCATTCCATATTTGATACCTCATCATCTTCCTTCGTATTTGGAATCAATGACCACCATTGATCAGCATCTCCAGTTAGGCGGTAAACTGCCATGATAACATTTTCACTTTCACTACTCCCCAAAGCCTGAAATATTTTCTCTAGGGAAAATATCCATTTCTCAGCTACTTAGGGATTTGTACTCCCATTGAACGTTGGTGGTTGTTGCCTCATGAATCGATATAACATTGATCCTCCACACTACGGATTAGGGTGCTCCATATGGGTATGGTTATTATTCATAACTTTAGTAAGTTGTCCCAGTATGGTGATTAGCTGATCGGAACCAGTTACATCACCATCTCCACTATAATTATCTTGAACAGGAGGGAAATCCCGACATGGAGTGCGTGCATTGATACAATCTTCATTTCTTCCACTAGGCACCATTTCTAAACAGTGACATAAACTAGATCAGTTTATGAATCAAAATACATAATCCCATACATATAATACACTTAACATAAATTGAACTATTTATGGATATAATCCATAATCATAAAAAAAATTTCTTTGAGGATGTATATACTCATAAACCCTTCATAATGATTTGTAAAGAAAATGAGAGTTATCCTAAGCATATCCCCCGGGAGTGTTGTAACCAAGAGTGCAGCAAGGCCCATTGTCGTGCACCAGTTCCCGTTCGAGTCTAGCTCAAAGCGGTGTTTTTGGGTTTTACCCCTAGGTATATCTGTGCCAGAGCTGCCTCTAACTGCTCGTACCCAGACAGGGATGTATTGCTCGGAAAACTCACAAAATCTCTATACACCAAAATTCTAGGAAGTTCTTCTATACTAATCCTCAAAGTCTATCTTAAATATATGTGCTTTAATCAGAGTTTATCTAAATCTAGCTTCCAAGGTTTGTTTTAAACTTACTCTGATACCAACTGTAATGCCATGACCCCAGTTACCTAGAGTAGGTGCATTATTACATAACTTTGGCATGATCTAAATAAGGATCAAATCTCGAAAGACCTATTGGTTTAGTAGTCTTGGATGTACTAGATATATTAATAAGTCTTACATTACATCATAAAAATGAAAACTAAAACAACATCTCTTCTTCATATTCCACAGTCATATCCCCACATACTATACATGTAGGTCAATCATAAATTACTTCTTCATACACTGGGAAAAATAAAACATAGAAAAGGGGTGAGCTCAAAAGCCCAGTAAGGATAACAATATAGCGGAAACTATCATAAATAAGAATAAACATTTATGTCAATGTATAACTAAAACAAAAGCCTTTTAATCTTGGACTAAAACATAGTATGGAAAAAATAAAATGAAATAATTCCATTTACTTATTCACATGGATATTCTACTAATCGAATAATCACATGCAATATCTATAACCGCTTTCATAATTATGGAATGCATAATGCAAGACCATAATAACCACATAGCCAAGGCATCGTGCCAAGACTACAAATAAGATTTTGTCAAGGCCTTGTGACAAGACACTAGTTTGTCTCATGAGATCTACCGATGCATCGAGGATCTATAGCGGGCTCCACCCATCACATATTAAGTCCAATGCATTCCCATATTAAAAGGTTTAAACATAACATAAACATTCGTATAAAAACTAGCATATGAAATGTCAATACTTTCACCATAAACTATAAATTGTATAAAAATAGAACATCCACAGTCAAAAATATCACAAAAACTTCAAAACAATATAGAAGTTTTGTTTCATAATAAATCAACTTCAAATAAGCGTAAAATCCATCAAAGGATGTCGACATAGATGAAATCAAAACTCTTTTTTAGAGAAATATCTCTTTCTATTTTTGAAATCATTTAAGAGTCATATATTTATAAAATAAATCATTTTGTTTGAAAATATTCTTATAAGCTTTTAAGGGAATCTTCAACGATTTTATAATGGTGGAAAATAACTGCACCCGTCGTATAAGTTAAAAAAACATTCTTACCTTAATTCTGTCGAAAAGGTTAAAATCACCTTGTTATGAAAACGATGGAAAGATTCCGTTATAAAACTCTTCTAAAAAATCAAACAAGGGTATAAATGAAATTAAACCATGTCCTTTTAAATTGTAAAATTGTTTTGAAATACATTTTTAAGAAACATGGATGTAGATGATAAAGAGATCCCATTAAATTATTGCGTATAAACAACATCAGATAATGAAGAGATTGCCAAATAACTCGTAGCTTGTACTTTTCCTTTGTTGGGGTAGGTTAAAAACCTGTATAATGGTGAAATAATTGTTATTAAATAATACAATAATCATATACATTAATATGATATCATATATGATCTTTTAACATTGATTTGTTAATAATATCTTAGTATTATCATTGTTTCGGGTGTTAACTTACTCGTTTTATTTTATATGTTTTGTTACATAAGCCATGTTTGTAATGGATAGGTTGTATATTATTCATATCCATAATTATATCAAGTCCTTAAAAATCATTTTTAAATCATCAAATGATAATTATACTTGAATGGAAATGATGGAGAATGAATCTCATCACGTTCGTGGAGACGTAGTCCGTACGTACGCACGAGCGACAATATCAATTTTTATATTAAAATAATATATAAATGGATGTTATATCATATATACAGAATAATTAACATGTTATATATATTATTTACATGAGTTACACATCATTATTATACCCATCCAAATAATAAAATATTGAATAACAATTACACCACGACGTGGAGACGGTAAGTCGTACGTATGCATGTATGGTGACAGGTTATTCAAAGGGTGGATAAAATACTGAATATGGTTGTACCATATTTATAATACCATCAATGTATATATATGATATTGGAGTTATTATTTTATAATGGTAATAACAATGAATGAAGAAGTGGAAGAAGAAAGGAACTTGAAAAGGGGTGGGGAAAACATTACCTCTTTTTCGGGTTCTTCTTTTTGATTTGATCAAAAGGGATCCTTAGGTTGGCTTTATGAACAAAATAAGGGCTCTAGGTTGTATTGAGGGAAGTTGGGAGAGTATTTGGGAAGAGTCTGGCCGAACCAAAATGCTTTTAAGGTCGTAAGAAATGAGAAGGAGGAGTGCCCCTTTATAAGAGGGGTGAGGGGAACCTTTGGAAAAGCTAGAAATATTAATTTATAATAAATTCTTATTCGGTTTATAATGGCTCCAAAGTGGATTATATAAATTTTAAGGTGGGTATGGGTCGAAAACCAATCATACAATAGAATTTGGATGGGTTTGGGTACTTATATTAACCTTATCTTTATCTATTAACTCTAAGTTAATTAGTTTTACATTTACCTTGTCACTTTGTATTTTTATACTATATAGTTAATAAACATACTATATACATCCAATAGACACCAAAATGGTCCATTAATGATACAAATATCATGAAATAAGTATATTGGAAGAAACGTAGATTTTTAGGAATTTAATATCAATTGATAATATAATATTTGTTTTAAAAACTCTTTTATGTCAATTTTGACACTATTCAATAGTTGATTTTTGTGAAACTTATAATAGAATGATTACTTAGAAAAAAGTAAATTAAATCAATTTAATTATGTCATATTATCCTAGAAAATTAGTTTAATTCATTAAAAGTATGAAATTATATTTATTTGGGTATTTATAATATCAATTATTTTAATTTTTCACTATTATGGTAATTACTGCATCATTATTGTGTCATAAATAAATTAAATTATTTAATATCTAAAAAATATAAATAAAATATCATTATGTATTAAATCCTTTTATCTTTATAATGAATATTTATAGTCGAAAATCCATCATATATATCCCTATGTAAAAATTTTTTTTCTAAAAGATATATGCTTATGTCATTTTTGTACATATTTTAACTGAATTAAAATTAAGTGTCCCTATCACATATAAGTGGCTCCATGGGGTCCCAAAATCGTCCCAACGATGACTATAGTCAAACATATATCAACCAATAATTCTAGGACACTTTTTAGGGTAATTTAGTATTATTATAATATTATTTTTTAAACCCTTATTTACTTGATTTACCCTTAACCATGGTAAATAAAATATTTACCGAAGTAATTATTCAAAATGTTTAAAAATAAAAGATACCTATTTACACAATTTGAACATCCTGATTCCAAATATGGAATCCATTTTTCCAAATTCAAAACATAGGAGAGACATAAATTAATTTAAAATTAATTCCCGTTGTTAAAACAAAAATCGTGTTTTTAAGAGATAATAACTATCAAAATATTGACACTTGTTTATGTCCGATTTAATTGTAAAATTATGTCCAATGAACAACATTGTATTGAATAGTAAAAATATATTATAAATATACTTTAAAACCACTCAAATTCATAATTTATCACTATTAATTTTTTTGATTAAAAAAGTTGTTTTTAATTAAGATTTAGTAATTTTCAATATTCATCAAAATATTAAAGTTATACGAAAAGTACCAAAATTTCACCTTAGGATAAATTCGATATTCCAAATACAAAAATGAAGTACATTTTGGAATATAATATATATATAATTTCAAAAAGAAGGTATTACTATTCATAACGGCTAGTTTGATTGGATATGGTGTGTTAGAATTCGGTGTTGCGTACAACAAACGCTATCACATTTTTCAAAGAGAAGCATACCGTAAAAGCATTGGGTGTTACGAATTTTTTTTAATGGAATATAAAAAAACTCTAATTTTTACGTTAATGGTTGATATTATTTTTTTAATAAACAATAATTTTTTCTATGATTTTTTGAAAGAAGTATTTTTTTATTATTTTCTGAAAACAGAGTAATGGACTTTATTTTCATTTAAAATTATTTTATTTTTAAATAATTGAGTTTTTTGTTGAATTTTTTAAAAATAAATAATGGAGTTGATTTGATGATATGAGATAATTCAAATTTTTTTTTACAAAACTGGGTCCTGGAATGCATGAACGATGTTCATCGAAGCCACACTGCTAGTTTAAAAATAATCAATAAGTTATTGCATAAATATTTTAACATTATTAATTTTGTTTAAAAATTTTAATAGTTTGATTATTGATACTTATTTAAATTTAGTTTCATAGATTAAAGATTTCATATATATTATGAAATTATTATTATGTTTTTGAATGAATTAAAAAAAATTAAGAGGCCATTTTCGAACTAAAAATATTCCAAAAATAAAATTATCACAAATTAATTGCATACATATATTAGTTTTAATTACATGTTTAATGTAAAAATAATAACTAATGTCTATATCTTTGTTTAGGAGATTTCCCTATGTCACATATGGGAATATGAATACATATCTAAACCGTAGGTCTTGGTGTGTTGGTGTGGCATCTTCATGAACAATTGTAGGCCTATGTAAATGTTATTTGGACTTCTTAAAACCAGCACATGAGGCAAGGGTTTCCCTCAAACATATATTTAACACACGAGATCCCTTCATTATCGATGTAGGATAACCCAACAATCTCTCTCTCATAACCACTAGCCCGATGAACAAGGAATATTTTCGGTGACCGAGAAATTCAAATTGCTCAAATGCACCTATCCAACAATCACTACTAAAAAATATAGTTTTATCAGCACTATAAAAGCCTTTATCAGTTCTATAAAAGAACTGATAGTCGAGGTGCTATTAAAAGGGGGTCTCATTTATTAGTGCTGAAAAAATCCCTGATAAATGCCTCTTTTATCTGTGCTAAAAATGATTTGATAATAGTAAAAAAAATATTAAAAATTTACTATATTTCTTAATATATTAATATATATAGATAGTTATATATATATATATATTTATATTTATTTATTTATGTTGTGATTTTCCATGGTGTTTTTTTGATTAATTCCTATCACAATTAGCTCTATGTGGTGGGAATCCATCATAAAAAAAAGTCACAAAAGCCATTATTTTTATAGTGATATATAAATATTATAACATACTGATATGAGCTATATAAATAAATACACCAATCCAATAAATATAGATTATATTTAAATTTTTATATTGGTATCATATAATATAATTTATAGTATTCTTATATATTTATAATCATATGGCTGTGTTTATATATATATGTGTGTGTTTGTGTGTGATTATATATTAAAAAATATATAAATAATATATAAATTTGTTTTTAAATATAAATGATATATTTTAAAATTACAATTCATATTAAAAAAAGATTTATTATTAACCTTATTTTCATTATTTATATAATAAAAAATTATCAAAATGAAATTATTCTATAAAAAGATATATTAATTGGGTTTTTCATCGATTATAAATAAAAATCCCCACGCCAACCAGAGATCTGAAGACTTTCTACCCCACACAACACCTCCATCTCTGCCTCGATTCTGCCACCTCTATGACTGTGCTAATGAATTTCAGTCACAAATTTCCCTTGCCTCGACTATGTTCCACCTCCTCCATGAATGAATTACGCGACCGCACTCCACCCCACCATGACCGCCTCACACGTCGGCACATTTACTTCCCGCCTCATCTGCATTCTGCCTCTACCATAACCTCCCATATAGACTGTACCGTACACTTCCCCACACATCGGCACATCCACATACCACCTCAATGTTGGGTGACTTTTAATGAAAATTTTAAACCTAATTATCAATGTCGTAGATTTTAATAATTCTGTTGAATTTTAATTTAATAATGTAGAATAAATTTTAAAAATAATTAACTCACATGTAACATCGGATGTTGATTTTAATTCAATAATCTATCTTTTTAATCGTATCAACCTTTATACAACATTTAATATATATAAATATATATATATATATATATATAATTCTCTCTATATATTTCAAATATTTTAAATTTTTATCAAACCACTCATAAACTGATATATATTTTTGTAGAGCTTACCTCCAAATCTCCAATTGTACTTAAGGGTGGGAAAATAGGTGGTTGATCGAACAGTTAATTTAAAACCGAATAAAAAAATGGAAGGATTATACTAATATGATTATTGGTTAATAAAAAAAATTTGGTTAATAACATATTTTCTAATGGTTATGATTATTAATTTAAATAATTGAAAACTATTAAAATAACTGAATTTATAATTTTTTTATTTTTTCATTAATTTAAAATTTTATATAACTTATGATATAGATTATAAATAAAATAAATAAATTTTTTGTTTACAAATTTATATTTTTTGAAAATACAATATTTTGAACTTAAGGATTTATATATAATTTTGAGTTTTTTTACACAATTCGGTTATATTTTTTTAAATTTAAGGATTTTTTTAACATTAGTAGGATTTCTCCGATGATCAACATTCCTACAAAGGATTTTCCACCTGATAAAACCAATGTTTATCTTAGTATCAGTTCCTAAAAAATAAACAAATTTTAATTTAAATGTTATATAATTCACATATGATTATTTATATTGTTAGTTAAAATATATATTAATTATATTATCTGTTATACTACTAATTTTATTATTAATTGTTGTATTGTATATTTTAAATTTCTTTTTAATTATTATTTTTTTATTATTAATAGTTATATTATAAATTATTAATGTCTTTGTTAATTAATTATCTCTATAAATTATCTTGGCTATTACTAAATATACTAATGATATTATCAGTTATTAATTTTCATAATTACATAAATAATTGTTTATAATTATATCGTTAAAAAAGTCACTTTTATATTGAACACACAAACATTGTGTCATACCAGTCTCATCATATTTTGGACTGACGTGTAGTCGATTCCTACACATAATAAATGAGTTATGTATCAATTACAAGAAAAGTGTCATTTAGTGGTGGTTATTTTTTGATTTGGAAGCAGTTTAAACTACCCCTAATGTTGATATTTGTATACAACATGCGGTGGTTCCTCCCATTCAATACCACAGATCCAAGCATTAGAGGCATTTGGATTTATCAACGCTAAGAAAAAATAGCTAATAAAAGGGGGGACTTTTCAGTGCTGGCTAAATGTGTTAATAAATCTACCCTTAATAAGCAATAAAAAAAGATGATAAATGTCTACCTTTTATCAGTGCATTGTTTATCACTGATAAATGGGGGTATTTATTTTTTTCAAAAATATAATCATACAACCTAAGATATCACCCAATTCAAATGAAGATAATTCTAGATGAAAAGATGAAATCCATCAATTAGATCCCCCGATGATCCCTAAAAGCATCTAAAAAACGAGCCGCTCAATTTTCCTCTCACCTAATATAAGAAAAGCAACATGAAGTGAAAAGCGGCACCAAAGATCTGATGATGTCGATAATGGACCCATGAGATTAGAGGACACCTTCATCCTCCTTCAGTGCATTGATAATAACTTAGGAATTAGATTCAACCACAACATCCTTCTATCCGAGAGTCAAGATGAAATGCATACCCTTCAAAATATCCATAGCCTCTTCTAGAAGAGGAGACCAACCCAAAATATCTTAGGAATGATGATCCAAAATAAGAGATTCAACGTGATCCCAGAGGACTGCCCCAAGGCCAACAAAACCATCCTCATGGGTGGCTTCATATGTATTAAGTTTGAGAACAACCAAAGGGGGAGGCATCTAACAGGAGGGGAATGAACATGTGAAGGTGGACGAGCATCCCCAATATCTATCCAATGAGAGCCCTAGTTTTGAATCATGTAAATCCAAACCCTATTGTATTTAAAAAATTCCTCAAAAATGGAAGTGTTATTAAAAAATCATATAATCCATGCACAACGCTATTATTAGCACAGATAAAAGTTTTATTAAAAAAATAATATTGATTTATGTAAAATTATTATATTTATATAAATAAATAATGATTATTTTTATACATTAATTAAATTATGCATGTGTATTATTATTATATATTTTTTAATAATTAAAATATATAAATAATGTTTAAAATATTATTTATAATATTATAATTTAGAAAACATATATTTAAATATTTATATTATTATAAATAATTTTTAAATAATAAATATATTTATTATATTTATCATGTTTATAAATTTATATAAATACTTTTAAAATATATATATTTTTTATTATAATCATAACTAAATAAATATATATTCAAATAAATATATGTTTGCAATAAATTGGGTCAATAAATATATTTATGTGTGATTATAATTGACATACATATATATTATGTATTCATCATGATTGTTCATTTATACATTACAAAAGTTAAAACTCACACGGATAGAGTTTTAACATCGGTTAATGGATAACCGATGTTAAAAAAAATATAGTGTGAGTTTTAACATCGGTTATGCAATAAGTGACGTCAAAATGTGGTTTTTAACATTAGTTATTAAATAACTCTTCATACCCTCATATTAGATGATTTTCACCCCCTCAAGGTGATTTTAAAATTAACAATGATGCATCAATTCATTGTGGTGGCTTTGTTGTCTTTGTGTTAGTTCTCCAAGACCATAGAGGCTCTATTTTTCTGGAATTTCATTCCTCATAATTTTTTTTCTTGTCTACTCCGATAGTAGAGGCCCTGACTATATAGATGGGTCTGTAGTTCATTTCGTCTCTTAACTCAATTGATATTGTGGATAAATCTAATTATCAATTTATTATTGATTCACTCGAGGAGGAAGAAGGTGGCCACCAGGCCTTTGGGTCTATTATCGACATCATCATATCATTAGTGCTTTTATTCTCTTCTTGTCATTTTTCCATTATTAGGAGAGAGGACAATGATGTGGCTAATTTTATAGCTACTTTTGGGAGTTGTTGAGGGTCAAATTGTGGTGAAGCTAATTTGTACACATCTCAACTAACTCATAGATCAATTTCCTATAATATAGAAACAATCCAAATTTGTTTTCATAGTTTTGAGTTTGTCAATTGTTCTTTTTACTAAAATTGTTGTATATTTTAAATAAAAATGATGCACTTATAGTCATACAGGTCACATTATGCCTTATATTGAGGTGTGGAAGATTCCACTATGTCCCAAATGACTCATGGATTTTTCTTCTAATGTATCTATACAATCTGAATGTGTTTGCTCATTTTTTAGTACACCACTTGTTCCTTTTAAATAAAATTGATGTCAATTTAAAATAAAAAGACGTACTATGAGTTTTACCAGTCACACCATGTGTCAGATTAATGTTTGACTGATTTCTTCACATCCCAAATGAATAATGGATCGTTTTCGTAATTAATTAAAACAATCCAAATATTGATTCTTGGTTTTCAGTATTTCATGTGTCTTTTTACTAAAATTTCATTTTAAACTAGAAACACACACTTTAACTCATACCGGTCACATCATTTATCGGTTTGACATGAGACCAATTCTTACACATCACACGTTATTTATAAATTTAAATACTAAATTATCAGGAAAATATGACCATATTTTCTCAAATTTTAATGAGTGACATATTATGAAGTAAAATGTCGATTTTAAACTGATAACAGACACTTTGAGTCATACTAGTCACACAATTTTTTGGATTGTGGTGCAGCTGATTTCTAAACATTGTAAATGACTTATGGATCATTGTACTAAAGTATCAAAACAATTTGATTTATTTTTTTTGGGTTTTTAGTATTTTATTTTCATATTTTAGTAAAATTAATGTCAATATTATATAAAAAATACACACCTGAAGTCAAACTGATCACATCATATGTTAGATTGAGGTGTTGTTGATTCCTACATGTCCCAAAGTCTGAAAACAATCCTAGGATCCAAGGAATCCTATAGTATAAGAAAACTATTATCATGTGAGTAATACTAAAAATAAAAAAATTATACATAAATATGAAATAATATATTACTTATATAGAATTCTTATCTTCATGCTATTTTTGTACATTCTACGATCAGGTATGATGCCCATTTGTTTCTAAGAAAATTTATATCGTCATACGAATATGAATTTTTTTCAATAGTCATAAAAGTATTGGAAAATTATAAATACACCAATGATTAATAAATATTTTAAATTAAGTAATAATTAACTTTAAAAATTCCTCTTTGGGCATGTGTGTTTTTTGATGGAATATTATCTCTCTCATAAATTTTCAAATGTAATAACCAAAATATTTCCCATTTTTTAGTTTCATACACTATATAAACATTATTTAATATAAGTAATTTGTGTGGATATGTGTTTGGAGAGAGAAATCTTATAATTTATACCATGATTATTATCCATTTTTAGAACTTTTCAGGGTCCTTGTACACAATGAGTGTCCTCATGCCATGATTTAGATGATATTTACACACTTCCATATAATAATAGAATCCTAATTAAAACATAATATAAATTATATATTTCTATATATATTTCTAAACATTTGGTTGTAGTGAATAAAAAATTGAAAAACATCACCATGTGTGGTCAGTTTGTTGAAAATACATGAAGTAAATCTAAGAAATAAATATTTACAGTATCCAAAATGATTGTAATGAGAATAAAGTGTTTAATAAAAATAGAAAAACGAATAAGTAATGAATGAAATGAAATATATATTTATTATGGTTAAATTTTATCATTTTACCCCTGCATCATTGGTATTAAGAATATTATTTCATCCACACGTTTTATTTCAAATGATATTCCCATGTTTTCCGCTATTTCATCCATTTTTTTGGATTCAATTTTTTTTGTCTTTAGAGGAGACATAAGGAATAACAAGTCCTTTTTTATGGTGAAATCCATTGAATTGGTTTTGAAATATATTCCTGCAAAAAATATGAAATTTATTTAGTCATAATTATCACAGTATATCATCTTTTAAAAAATTAAATTAAAAAAACATAACTCATGTATACATTTACTACCAAGGCTCCAAGAAATTCATATTTGAGGATTTCATCAACATTATTAGAAGAAATTTAGTTAGTAACTTCCTCTACATACATTATTTTCTTCAAAATCAACTATGTGACTACTAAAACTTTGTAACTTTATATCATCATGATCCTTCAATGTTTCTTAATGCTGATATTCAATGGGCGGGGTAAATGTGATTTTGGAAGATATTTTTGATTGGTTGGTTGATCCTTAAATTGGGTTTGAGTTTACATATCATTTCAACCCCTTACCATTGTCCGACAATAAAATCATTTGTCTGTTCAGACATATTTCATTAATTTTTAAAGGTTTAGTATGAAAAATAAATTTGAAATTAATACCTCCTTGTCAACATATTTTTTTACAAGATGTGGCGGCCATGTGATGAATATTTTAACTTTTGGTCAACCTTATTAATATCTTCCTCATCAATTAAAACATGTATATCAAAACACGGATCATGGGCTATGCTATTAGACATTCTCACAAGATATGTTGGATGTTTTCTATTATGTATCACATTATTTTGGATATTGAACACTGTATCCCTCTATACAAGGCGATGGGTGGGTGTTGATAGATATAAATAATAATCATTATCACCCTATAGAATATTAGTATAGGAAAGGTATCACTATTCTTCTGAATCACATTTTATAGAAATAATTTTTAGAACATTTATTAACTTGTAAAAGTAGCTATTTAAGGGTAGTGGCTCACCTCAAAGCTGGTGGGGGTGGGGTGAGATATTCACATAATGGTAGTTCGTGGGTTATTTTTCACTTTGTTTCCCCACATAAAAGTTTCTATTAACTCTCGATGCCATTGTAATTGTTTAACATGGGTAGATAGCCTTTCATTAATTTGATTCATTTCCTTATCATTATCCTCCTCTTGTTTTTTTTATCAAAATATATTTGGGGTGTCACCCCAAAACCCACACCTGTAACTTGACCATATTATTCAAGCCACTTCAAGGCCACTGATAGTAGGTGTTCATCTGGTACTGGCACTGTTGATTCATGTGTCTATGTCATGTATAAAATATAGGAAAAAAATTAATCATTGTTATGTAATATATATTTAAATAAACAAAAATAATATTGTCATACTTACACATGTTTCCCACCCTTTTTATGTGTTTTAGTCTATTAGTATCCCATGTATATTTACACATGCCACTTTCTGCCAAACATGGTGTGGGATGGAAGTAGATTTATATTTGGATTCATTAATCTACATATAAATAAAGGAACCTAATTATGTTGTTGTTTCATATCATATAAATGTATTACGGTATATTTAAAATATGTTCCCTTTTTTCAAGTGAATCATATCCCATCCTTGCTTTACGGTAGGGGTACGTTGGTTTTGTTTCCCATCCCTTATTTGCAACACTCAGTTTCAATTTCATAAATAAATAATTGTCGATAAATTTTATGAATATATGTATTTTAAAACAACATATTACTATACAAGGTTTACTTGAAAAGACATGTTTGCACGTTTTCTAGTAACTTCATCCCATGCTTCCTTGGTTCTCAAGTTTACATACATCAGTGGCGGGCGCGTGTTTATATTTCCTTCGGCATCTTTGAGAAGATGCCTCGTTATAATTGTGTCAAAATATCTATGAATACTTCTAACAAGAATTAATACCCATTTCTCATGGGATTCACTTACTATAAATACACTCTTCTTGTCATGGCGAAGAGTAATTCGATGTTCTGTAATTTTATTTTTTTATTAAAACAAATAAATGATATTGTATAGTTATTGTAAAATCATACCACATCAGTGTATTAAGCGTGATAAAAACATGGTGTCATGAATCTACATTAATAAACATGCATTACTAAGTGATTATTCAAATGTAACTGTTGAACAAGGCCTTGTTGGGTTTAACATGTTGGGCATTTCTTTCTAAACGACCTCAAATCAGATGCCTTTGATTTTCACCTTAACGATTTTTTCTAACACCCAAAAACATTGGCATTCCTATTTTTTATTCTTCCTAGTTCCTTAATCACCTACCATTTCCTTGGATTTAACATTCCCAATATGTTGTTTCTCTAGTGCGGCAGCATCATCATGTGCAGAAGGTCTTTGAACTTCTGCATCGGGCAAGAAATATGTTGACAAACCTATTATTCTGTATGATTGGGATTACCGACACAAGTAGAAGGACATTGTTCCTCCGCACTATGAGCACCAGTCGGTTGATAGAAATGTTGTTCCTTAGTATTGGGAGCAACAAAATGATCAGAATTTATTATATATATATTTGGTTTAACATTTGATTTAGATTACATAAATACAACACCAAATAAATAATAACATGCGGTAACACAATGTATATTATAAAAATTATATAACCTGGTTATTTAAATCTCTTTTCTTAATAAATGAAGTGATTTGACACCTCTATAAACTATCCAAATCCTTTGATAATGGTCTCCTCTGAAATTCAAAACACCATCTACATTGGGACCACTGTAAAATTATTGTGACATCCCAATGAAAGTGTCACCCTCAGTAAAATTTTCATCTTCCCCTTCAAATTTTTTTGGTCAATAACATAACAATTGACCACTTTTAGTTTGCGGTATCTGGAACATAAAATACCTGTACTACCAATGATGCCATTGTATATGGATCATCATTGTACCCCTCCTTACTAAAATCAACTTTCACGAATCCTAATTCATTTATTTTAACATCACTCTTGTTATCAACCCACTTGCATTGAAAAAGTGGAACTTGTGATGTTGTATTATCCAACTCCCATATTTTCATTATGATTCCAATGTTTGACATATTCACATAAAATAGATTACATTCCTTAGTACCAAAAACATGCATTGCTTCAAACACAAGTGTAACTCTACAATTTTTCACGGTATTGTCTTCATCATGTCTATTTGTATATAATTTAAAACCCTTAGTTACATTACCATTGTAATGAAATATATACACACATGGTCCTCTAGCTAGCCAACTAAGCTGTTCTGAAATTCAATATGAATATTTATCTAACACGTTAAAAATATAGTCCAGAAACCATTTTATAAATTGTTGATTATGCATATTTGATATCCATATTTCATCACTTGATGGATTAAAATGCCTAATAATTTATTTTTGGGTTTCCACTTATGTGGAAACCTCCCAACTATTATGAAAATTTAATATGAGGTCCTATTTCTAATCTATAATATTGATTTTGAAAATATCTCATCCAGAAATTCCTTCTCCCACAAGAATACCACTGTGATTAGATTTTGGTAAAATAATGATTTTTACACCTGATAGGTATTCGATAGATAATTCAATGGCTTTCTACGAAATATATTTCTTTATAATACAACCCTCTAATAAAATTTGATTTTTGACATACCGTTTCAAAATATTCATATACCGTTCAATAGGGTACATCCATCTATATTGTATAGGACCACATAGTCTAATCACTCTCACGAAGTGAACCATAAATTGAATTATTATATCATTGAATTATAGAATAAATAACATTTCCAATTTTTATAATATGATGAAAAGTAATCTTTAACTAGACATAAATTTGGAAAAATATATAACTTTACCACATATAGCTTTGATGAAGACAAAAAACATGGTTAATGAATGAATGAATTTCTTTGAAAAAATTCAACGTAAAGCTATAGGAATTAGATCTTGCATCAAAACATGACAAACATGTGATTTAAGGCCCCTTACCTTTAAATTATTTTTTGACATGAGATTCTTGATATTTGATGAATTCCCTTCTCAAACACATACATTATTCAAGAAGTTTCAAAACTAATATATATTCTTCCCCTAAAGTGTTTAAGTAGCTGGAGGAAGAAAATTACATTTTTACCCATTACTGGCTCTAAATCTTCTTATATTGCATTGTGATCTATGTCCAACCTAACCTTAATATCATCCTTTATTTTTTCAGGTGAATTAATGAATGAACTGATGGAACTATCACATACACTTTTTTCAATATGCCTAACATTAAGAAAATGTCTAACATACATATAATTCTAGTATGACAATTCAAAAAAAACTCATCACTTTTTCCAATTAGTTTTAGTAAGGATATTCAAGAACTATTTAGCAAAAGTAGTTTCCACATCTTTTATTTTCTCAAACAGTTGATCACCTATTTGTGGAGACATTGTTGTACGTTCTTCGGAACTTCCATTAAATGATGTTGTCCAAGATAGGTACTTGTCCCATAGGGGTATAAATCTATAATGTCATAAAATCAAAGTATTCGATGAATGTTTCAACCTAATTAACTATGTACCTTATTCAGAAATGAGACACCCTTTAGTTATTTTAATTATTTATTCTAAAAAATTTCCATAAGTAAGAAAGTCTTTTATCATCCTATAAAACATGTCTATCAATGAGAAATATTAATTTGTGTAATCATCATACATCGTAACACCTGAATAATATGCACCTTAATACAATTTACATTTTGGATGGTATAATTCAAAGTGTCTCTTTTTTGTTTAAAATTGACAATGATTTAAGTAAAAACAACATGTGAAATATTGAGAACTCATAAAACATATTTTTTTTATTTTTTTTTATATTAGTAAAATGAATCTTGGGACATTTTTTATGTGTAAGATTCAACCACACCTCAATATGATGCACGGTGTGACCGGTATGACACCAACTGTGTCAATTTAATTAAAATTGACATTAATTTATGTAAAAAAGAATGAGTGAAATAATGATAACTGAGAAAAAAGATTCATATTGATTTTATACATTACAAAATTGATGCATTATTCATTGTGACATGTAACTAAATATAATACACAATGTGGATTTTATAACTCAAAGTGGCTCTTTTTATTAAAAATATAGACGAATTTAATTTAAAACAACAAGTGACATACTAATACCTGATAAAACACATTCAGATTGTTTTGATATTTTTTTAAAACAATATAGTAGTCATTTCTGACGTGTAAGGATAACACCCACCTCAATACGACACATAGTGTGTCTAGTATCACTCAAAGTGTCACTTTATTATTTAAAATTGAAATTAATTAAAATAAAAAAGTGACATTCTAAAAATAGATCAAACACATTTGGATTATTTTTATTTTTTAGGACAATGATCTATTAGTGATTTAAAACATGTATGGATCATCCAAACCTCAATACGAATCACGGTCTGGTCAGTATACCTCAATGTGTCTATTTTTATTTAAAATTTACATTAATTTAAGTAAAAACAAAAAGTGACATACTAAAAACTAAGAAAACACATTTGGATTGTTAATATACTTTCAAAAAATGATCCCTGAGTCATTTGTGATGTGTAGTAGTCAACCATACCTCAATCCAATGCATAGTGTGACCAGTATGACTAAATGTTTTTATTATCAGTTTTAACATGACATTTTAGTTCAAAACGTTTCACTCATTGGAAACCAAGAAAATACTCTCCAATTGCATTAATAACATATTACATCAATTCATAAGTCATTTTTGATGTGTATGAAGCTGCCTCACATCAAAATGATGCACGATAGGACCGATATGACTCAAAATGCATGTTTCCCATTTGAAATGATATTTTAGTAAAAAAGCACAACAAACATAATAAAAACCAAGAAAACACAATCAGATTGTTTTAATACATTAGGAAAACAATCCATCAATAATTTGTGATAGGTAAAAATCTTTTTCACCTAATTACGATGCATGTTTTGGGAAGTATAACTCCAAATGTGTCATTATTTATAATTGACAGAAATTTTAGTAAAAGAAAATGTGACATAATCAAAATTGAGCCAACACATTCTGATTATTTTGAAATTTTAGGAAAATAATACATAACTCATTTGAAACTTGTAGGAATCAACCCCACCTCAATAAGATGCACGGTATGACTTGAATAACTCCAAATTTTTTATTATTATTAAATATTGATATTTCATTAACATTTAATTTCATATTAATGTTTATTTATTTATTTATAGTATATCTAACAGAATACTTTTTTTATTATATATGTGGAATCTTTTTCTCATGTTGAGATGATTTGTTCAGTAACTGATACCATGGGAGGAATTTTTTTAGAGGGTATCATTGGCGTCAAAAGATGAAATATTAATGTTTTAGAAAGTTTGTTGGACATTTGTAAATTTAATTATATAAAACATTTTTTTTTGAAATCTAAATAGAATTGTATTTTTTCTATATACCATAGGTGGAAATTTTTATATTGATGATGTCAATTAAATGTATATAGATGGTTTGCTTTTGATTATGCTGTTTAAATTGATGATTTTCATCTAGGTGTGTTGTCATATAAACAACACACCGTTTGCAACTAGGCCTTTATCAACACTAAAAGCACTGATAAAGTCCCCCATTATCATTGTTGCAATTAACAGTTCTTTTTTAGCAATGTTAAAATCCATTTTTCATGTTGTGATAGGCCATATGTGTAGTAGTGTTTACCACTCACCCATCTTATTTGGTTCTCCCTTTAATGGTATATCTATTTATTTATATATATATTTCATAATATTTATTCATATATTAATATATATTTATATTAATATATATATGTATATTTATTCATATATTAAAACATATATATATATATATTAATGAGTATTGTTAGTTATATTTATATCTACTAATTTATATATATATCGTTATATTTTTTTTGTTCATATATTTATTCATATATTAATAAATTTATATAATATTATTTGTAAATACATTTATAAAATATGATTTTGTGCGTGTGTAAATAAATAAATAAATACATACATACATATATACAACATACACAAACACACACATATAATTATATATATATTATATGTGTATCTGAAAGTATAATTATACATATTTATATACATTCACATATATTATAAATTAATATGTATATTAATATGTTAAAATATATTGATAATATATATCAATTTATTAATATAGAAACACACTAATATATATATATATAGAGACACACACACATTATATAAGTATATAAATATTCAAATATTTGTGGTTCAAATAAAATAGATATATTTTTTTCTTTAGATAAGGGTAATATATTGGGAAATATATTTTATATGTAAATATTTTTAATTATTTATTTATAAAATTAAATTTTTATGTGTGAATATATAATACAATCTATATATATTGTTATATATTTGGTTATAAATAATAGTAAATTGTAAAAAATGATAAAATTTCAAATCCATAATCTCGATATGAATATAATACCTATGAATAAATTAAATCCCTACTGAAAAGGGAAAAATAATCTCTTAAATGAGGCTAAAATTCCATCGAATGTTAAAAAATTTCGGTATCCCAACGAAAAAGTCAGTTTTGTTTGTGCATTTATAAAAGTACGGATGAAACTATCACATTAATATTTTTAACATGAATAACATCATGATAATTCTTGATGTAAAAACAATTCTGTTATGACAATTCAAAAAAACCGATTACTTTTTTCAACTGATTTTCATAAGGTCATTAAAAAATGTTTTACCAAATGTAGTTTCCACGTCTTTTACTTTCTCCAATATATGATCACCTATTACTGGAGATGATGTTGTACGTTCTTCTGATCATTCATTTATTAATGTCATCCAAATTGGTACTTATCCCATCAAGGTATAAATCTACAATGACCTTGAAACATATTCTTGGGTGAATGTGTCAACCTAATTGATTGTATACCTTGTTCGAAAGTGAGACACCATTTAGTTCCTTTAATGCTATATCCTAACATATTTCCATCAGTTGGAAAGTCATTTATCATCCCTTATAACATGTATCACAATGTGAAGTCTTCATTTATTTAATCATCATACCACATAACACTTGAATCATCTTGACCTTAATACGACACATGGTGTGGCCAGTATAACTCTAAGTGTCTCTTTTTGTTTAAAATTAACATAGATTTAAGTAAAAACAAAATGTAGCATATTAATAACTGATAAAACATATTTGTATTGTTTTTTTATTTTATTAAAATGGTCCACGAGTCATTTGTGATGTGTAGGAATAAACCACATCTCAATACGACACATAGTGTGGTTGGTATGACTCCAAGTGTGTCTTTTTATTTAAAATTGACATTAATTTATATAAAAAAATTGACATACTAAAAACCATGAAAATTAATTTAGATTATTTTTATATGTATTTAAAATGATCAATGGGTCATCTGGGACATGCAGCAATCAGTCTGACCTCAATACGACGGACGGTGTGGCCTATATAACTCAAATTGTCTCTTTTTATTTAAAATTAACACGAATTAAAGTAAAAACTAAAAGTGGCATATTAAAAACCAAGAAAACACATTAAAATTGTTTTGATATTTTAGGAAAAAAATATTAGTCATTTTTGACATTTTAGGACCATTCACACCTCAATAGGTCACACGGAGTGGATGGTATCACTAAAAGTGTCTCTTTTTATTTATATATGACATTAATTTATGTAAAAATAACAAGTGACATGTTGAAAACCGAGAAAACGCATTTGGATTGTTTTGATTTTTAAGAAAATGATCTATTAGTATTTATTTACATATAAGGATCATAAAATCCTCAATAAAATCCATGGTGTGGCCGGTATAACTAAAAGTGTATATTTTTATTTAAAATTGACATTAATTTAAGTAAAAACAACATGTGGCATACTGAAAACTGTCCAAATAGATTCAGATTGTTATGAAAAATTATTAAAACAATCCATAAGTCATTGGTGATGTGTAGGAGACAACCAAAACTCAATCCAACACACGATGTGACTAGTATGACTAAATGTTTCTCTAATTAGTTTAAATTTTAAAATTTAGTTCAAAACGTGTCACACACTATAAGACAAGAAAACACACTGTGATAATCTTGATAATTTAAAAAAAAAATATTTATAATTCATTTGTCAAATGAATGAATCAGTCTCACATAAAACCAATACACAATATGATTGGTAGGACTCAAAATGTTTGATTCAAGTTCGAAATGATATTTTAGTAAAAAAACTCAATAGAAATAATAAAAATTGAGAAAATACATTCATATTGTATTGATACATTAGGAAAGAAATCCATTAGTAATTTGTGACCTGGATGAATCATCTAATCCTTAATACGATGCACGGTGTGTCCGGTTTAACTCTAAATGTGTCATTATTTAAAAATGACATTAATTTTAGTAATGGAAGAAGTGACATATTCAAAACTAAGCAAATTCATTTGGATTGTTTTGAAATTTTAGGATAGTGATCCATAAATCATTTTTAATGGGTAGGAATCAATCCCACCTTAATAAATCTCAAAATACGACTGCGATAACTCCAAATATATCATTTTTATTAAATAATGACATTTTATTAATAGTTTATTTCATATTAATCTTTAATTAACGTCTTTATAGTATTACTATCATAATATTTATTTTCTTATATAGGTGGAATTTTTTTCTCGGGTTGAGATGATCTGTTTGGAAACTAATACCATGGGTGAAATTTTTGAGAGGGGATCATGGGTGTCAAAATATGAAATATTAATGTTTTTGAATGTTTGTTGGATAATTTTAAATGTAATTATATAAAAAAATTGTTTGAAATGTAAATAATATTTTTTTTCTATATACCATGGGTGGAAATTTTTGTTTTGATGATGTCAATTCAATATATATATATATCAGGTTTTCTTTTGGGTGTACTTTTTAAATTGAAGGTTTTCTTCTAGGTGTGTTGTTATATAAACATCACACTATAGCTGGCTAGGCCTTTATCAATGCCAAAAAATTGCTAATAAAGGACCCCCTTATCATTGCTATGATTAACAGTGCTTTTTTAGCACTGTTAAAGGCCATTTTACGTGCTACGAAAGGTAATATGGGTAAAAAACTTTACCACTTGTCCATATTATTTGGTTCTCCCTTTAATGATATATATATATATATTTATTTATTTATTCGTTTAATAATATTGATTTATATTAATAGGTATATATATATTTATATATTTATATATTTATTAATGTATATATATATATATATAGTTAGTGATATATATATATATTTATTTATATGTACTTCTTATATATAATTTTTTTATATTTTTTATCTTTATATTTATTATTATATTTATTTATAATTATAATATTATTTTTAAATACATTTAAAAAACATTTTTTTATGTGTGTGTATAAATAAATAAATAAATACATATATACATATATACAACATAAATACAAAAATAGACACACACACACACACATATATATATATATTATATGTGTATCTGTAAGTATAAATATACATATTTTTATATATTCAGATATATTATATATTAATATGTATATTCATATGTTAGAATATATATAGAATATATAAATGAGTTTGTTAATACAGACAAACACAAATATATATATTAAACACACACAAACATTATATAAGTATATAAATATTCATATATTTGGGTTTTAAATAAAATGGATATTTTTTATATTTATATAAAGCTTATATATTGAGAAATATATTTTATATGTAAATATGTTTATTTATTTATTTATAAAATAAAATTTTTATGTGTGAATATATAAAAAATATGTATATATTGTTATATATTTGGTTATAAATAACAATACATTGTAAAAAAATAATAAAATTTTAAAACCATAAATTCAATATGAATGCAATCCCTATGAATAAATTCAGTCACCACTGAAAAAGGGCATATAGACCCTTTAAAAATGAGGCTGAAATTTCATCGAATGTTATACAATGTGGGTATCGCGACTTAAAACGCAGTTTTAGAGGATTTTTGGGACTATATTTGGCCTCAAAAAATGTGACAATGGGATCTCATATGTCACCAATGTGTATATCTCATCGTAGACTTCAATTTGATATGTAGTAGAGCTCAAATTGATGCTCGGATCAAATGTTATTGTCGTTTGATGTTTGAGTTACATTTTTAACTTATTGTAGATTTTTATAATTTTTTTTATTTTTTTGTGTATTAAAATTATTATTAAATGATTATTAAATGATAATAATTAGACAAATATTAATTTATAATATATTTTTAGATATTTTATAATCCAATTTCAGTAAACATATTATATATCAGGTGTAAATGTCTATCTATACTTATCTGAAACATATTTAGAAAATATATATTATATTTCTATCAAAATAATTATATTAATATATTTATAGATTATTTTATGTTTTTTTTGAAATCGACCATTTATCATTGCTAGTAAAAAAGAACTAATAAATACCCCTCCTTTATCAGTTCTACTGAAAAAGTGCTGATAAAAGGGTACTTTTAACAAATCATTTTTAGCACTATTAAAAATTACCTTTTATCTGTGCTAATTTTTAGTGCTGATAATGGTACCCCCATTATCATAAATTTTTGCACTCCTAAAGTGTGGTGCTATGAACAACTGTTTCTATGGTAGTGTCCCCACTAAAGCTTCCTTTGTATTTTTCACTTACCTGATAGAATATACTTTCAAGAAGCTACCATCTTTTGGTTAATAGAAATTTGGCTGGAAGGATGACACACAAAGAGTTGAGCGTCTTACATTTAGAATTCATCATCAAGAGATTATAAATAATATTATTTAATGTGATGTGTATATGAAACATTTATATTGATTATGGTTGATCCATATATTACATAGTTTGACGTGTACAAGGGGATATACACTAATAATAGTATAGGGTAGATTGTTGGTGAGAGACAGTTACATAATGTAGTTAATGTTTTCTTAAGATTTTTAAATTAATATAATTTATTTTTTTTATCATTTTATTTCTATTGTTTGTAATTATAGGAGATATATTATTCAACGATTCCTCATATTGTGGGAGTTAGTCTAAGACTGGTGGTGGGTACAAGGCCTTATGTGTGCATGTTTGGATGAGACAACTTAGGCATGGGTGATTGAAAAGTTGTATTTAGAAAGACATGGTGATTGAAATTATTTTAAAATTGACAATGATTTGTTACTATGGAACTGAAGTGATGTCATCATTTATCACCAAATGTAGTGTTTATGAGATCATATTCCTTAACATATGTTGTAATGTCCCAGAAATTTCATACAAATTATTTTTAAATTATATGTAATTATTTCGAGACTGTGAAATCTAATGGCGTGCGATTCCGCGGCCTGGAGTGGTCGAAATAATACATCGATGTTTGGTTGAGTTTTAATTATCATGTGTAAGAATTTTTCCTAAAAAAGTGGAATAAATCATAAATTGTAACTCAGATAAGAAATGTGAGGGCACCGTTGCATTCATGATGGCAAGTTTACACTAGATGTGACCTAAGTTTAGTTGGTGCATGCTTTTTGTGAGAAAACCCAAAAATGGCATAACCATAAATAAAATAATTAAATAAATTATTTTATTTCTCACATTCTTATAACTCACAAATTGTAGCTCGGATTGAAAATCTGAGACCATCGTTGTACTCATGAAGGAATTCTTTATTAAAGAGGATACTAACATTGGCCAGTGCTGGCCAGAAGTGAAAGTTAGCTTTTGGCCGTAAATGAAATAATTAAGTAACAATTATTTTAGTGTAAAATTCATAACATTTAAACAGTAATTCAGATTTAAAATCTGAGAGTACTGTTGGATTCATTGGGGGAGTTTTTCCCTTAGGAAGAGCCAAACCTCGATCGATGCAGGTCAAGTGTGACTATTGTAATTTTTCCGAACTTTGTTTCGAGTAAGTTTAGTAAACATGTGAGCGTTGTTATATAACATTTGAATCAGTGTTAGGAATTGAAATATGGGGGCACTGTTGAACTCACATTTCTGATATTCTCTTAAGGATATCATCAGCTTGACCGCAGTAGGTTGAGAGTGAAAGTTAGTTTCCATTAATTTTATGGGAGAGTTAAAAGAGTAAAAATAAAATAAAGAAAACCATTTATTTTATTTTTAAAACCTCCCATTTTTTGTTTAGTGGTGGGGACCACCCAAACAAAAAACCCCCAATTTAAATTCAATGGTGGAGACCACCTGACCCTTGAACTCTTTATTTAATTGAAGATAACTCCGGGTTTTCCTCAAATGGATGTACCAACCTAATTGGTTTATTTAATAAACATATTTGTCACTTCACCATTTGGTTGGAGGATTGTTAGCAAAAGGGAGAGCACTGGAGAACTTTGAAGGAGATTCTTCAATGAAAAACATCCACTACAATGAAGAACATCCTCCAGAATCAGATAACGAGGATGATCCATGAGCCCAGATCGAAAACATCTTGTGGGAGCAATGAACGTCGCCACCACCATCTCATCGACTTCATCTTCTTCCTCGGGCCACCTCCAACGAACAATCGAAGGAGGGATTTTTATATATGTTTTAATTTCATTTTTTGAATATTAATAACCTAAATTCACGATGACGATGTCCAAACAAACATGGTCATCATTCTGCACATAATCCATGCTCCTCTTTCTTTTTATTCTTTGCACATATTTTGTGCGTTCTACAACGCATAACATTAATTAGTGCTGGAAACATGGAGTTTTTATAAGAACGATATATGGATGTAAATGCCTCGATGCAAGGATCGCAAATAGGTGATCGTTTAATTTTTCAGGCTTGGAACAAACCCTCAATGGCTCGTGAAGTAGGCGACCAAATATTTATTGGCGTAGGAAATGAAATATTTTGTTGAGCGCGACATATGGACGTGGATTCCTCCACCCGAGGATAGCGAATATTCAATCATTTTATTTTTCAGTGTTAGAACGAAGATGCGACAACCAACAGAAGGAGCGACGTGGCGGAGTAGGGCAGTCTGGCATGGATGGTGCAGGTGGTGCGCGCGCAGCAAGAGAGGCCTAGTGACTTCAGCCGACGACGAGGCCGATTAATCAGCGGCACGAGTAAGTGGTACGGAGGAGGCAGGTCGTGTGTGAGGCAGAGGTGCAGCAGATTCTTGGTTCGTGTATAGGGGTGCAAAATTGTGGAAGAAGAAAATTAGATCTGAGAGAGGGACGAATAGATAGGAAATAAAATTAAAAGATTAATGAATATATAAAAAAAGATAGATGTGCTATTTGGACCCACGTGCACCACAATGGGATACCCCTCTTGTGTGTGAATCTAAAATGAGATTGGAGAGAAAAATTTACAATGAAATGAAATAATAATTATATAATAATATATTTATTATTTATGGTTGTTAAAACCCTAATTCATCTGTAACTTATCTGTGCGACCTCGGTTTCACGAATCATCGGTGGCAGTGTGACCCTAACTTTGTGATGAAAATTATGAGTCAAGTATTAGAATTATTTTTTCAGGTTATTGGATTAGGTACCCGAAACTCTCAAATAATATGAATAATATATTATTATTAAATTTTCAACAATCCATGACTCCTCTGTGTGATGTCCGATTGACTTACCGTCTGTGGCGACATGATCCTGTCATTAAGATGGTCGATTTAATTCTAATGTTGAAAATTAATTTCTGGTTCATGGATTAGGTTCACAAAACACCCCAAAACAATAATATTATTATTTTGGGATCTTGTATTCGACATATCTCCTTCATACAATGTCAAAATGAAGAACTGCCTATGGAACAAGAATCCTTGGATCGAGACGGTCCTTTTGGTATACCCTACTTCATTTTGGATAATGTTGGGTTACGTCTGGGTTGGATCGAGCACGAATCCAACCAGGACACCAGGTCTAAAATTCCAATAACCTATAGACTGGATATTCGATTGATGCACCATCTGTTGTGTTGAGATGCCTTTTACATGGCAGTCCTTTGGGATACTTCTTCGTGGGACTCAATGGTAGTTAGAGAATCGACCGGTGGATTGAGGAGAAAACCCTCTCGGAGACAAGAGATCTTAGTGCAGGATCCCTTTAGCTGGCTGTGACTATGTAATAGGATCATGGGTGGGTCTAACGACATATTATTACGATGTACTGGGATCCAGTGTGGGTATGATGACATACTGACGATGTACTAGGATCCTATGTGGGTCTGATGACATACTAATGATGTACTTGGATCATGTGTGGGTCTAAAAAAGTACTGACGATGTACTAGGATCCTGTGTGGGTCAGAAGACATACTGATGATTTACTAGGATCCTGTGTGTGTCGTACAACATACTAACGATGTACTAGGATCCTACGTTGGTATGATGACTTACTGATGATGTACAATGATCATGTGTGGGTCTGATGATGTACTAGGATCCTGTGTGGGTCTTGCGAGGTACTAGGATTCTATGTGGGTCTGAAGATGTACTGCGATCCTCTATCAGTCTAATGATGACTTAGGATTCTTCGTGGATCTGCCTCTTAACAGAGTAAAATGATTCAGTAGTTACATCCAATCATCTCTACTATTGTACCTAAGATATACCTGCTGTGTGATGATTCTATAACTTGTGGTATTTTTCCATCATGGTGATACCTTGGTTGTATTCTTCTATGTGGTGTACGTATGTGGTAATTAACATTTTGTATTTATTCCTTTGTGGAACACTTGAGCTCTGGGCTATTGAGTTGGAATATGTGTTTCCTCGTGATTGAAATGGGTATACTTGATAAGTTAGGTATATGTATGGGCATATACATATGTAGGGTTGTTAGTTGATGTCATGATTTTTGGTTTATACTTTGTGGATTTTATGAGACATTGAGGGTCTTGAGGTCCCTACTAAGTATCGTTATACTCACCCCTACACGGGCTATGCCCTCACCATGTTGTGTTGGTTACATACGACGGACAGTGCAGACTGAGGACGAGGTTACTAGGACTGGAGTTATCTTGGAGGTGGACCCTAGATGAGGTGTACTGCAGAGATGACTGTTTGAGAGATGTACCTACCCTTCATGTAGGTTCCTTGTATGGTGTTCAATGGAGTTGTCCAGTTTACTTTTACATTCCAGTTTCTTGTACTTTCTAGTTGGGATTGTATTCTGGACCCTTTTACATACTGTACTCACTATATTTACTTTTTAGATTACCTTGTGTTTGTATCCAGTTGTGTGCTTATTTGAGTGTGTATAGTTCATAAAGGCAATTCCTTCCCAGTTTTAGGGAAATACGTCTTCGGTGCTAGTCGCCAGCCCCTGACCTATGGAAGGCAGGCTTGGAGTAGTCACGGAATGGGCCCTAGGGGACGGGTCATGATAAATTGGTATAAGAGGAGTCAATTATACCGTAGAACATAAGAATCTGATCTTAATAAAATATTATTATGTATATTGAGGGTGGTTATCAGTTCAGGGAATCCAGTGTTGGTGTGGTGAATGATGTATCCATACACAATGACACTGACTTATGATTTCTGACTCAGTGCACGAAAAATCTGATTGTGTTTGTGTTTTGAAAATTTTAATTGTGTTTTATTTGAGTCAGCACACCAGGTATAACAAAATGGAAATGGTGTACATGTTCCTTATCCGGATGTCACTGCATAGAGAGCCAACTAGGATTCTCGAGAGTGTAAACGATGAGGTCCCACTGAGCGAAGAGGCTTCGGTGTAGGGCCGTCTTACTATGTTGGCACCTTCGGGTGGTATACCAGCTACACTGCCTCTCATTGGTTAGCAGTTTCCACCAGCCGCAAATGCGGTTTGTGCACACCAACTGAGCATATTTCATGACTTCCAACACCAGAGGCCTCAGAGGTTTTGAGGAGAGATACATTCCCACGCAGCTGAGGGCTGGCCGGAGGGGGTTGCTAGAGTCTTCGCCTAGTTGGGACACCAGTAGAGAAGATGATGATCTTAGCAACTAGAATTTTTTAGTGAATGACCGTGAGGATGGTCCACATAGTGCTGAATCTTCGGTAAGTGGACCATTACCTGAGATAGTACCTTCAGTTAGTGTGTCATCTATATCACTTCCCATTGGTCAGCAGTAACAACCGGTCGTACCGGTAGAGGACACATATAGAATTACTGCCATACGTGTGATTCAGCATCAGATACTCATCAGGTTCCGAGGTGATCTCAACTAACAGGAGGCTGAAGACTGGCTTGAGGAGGTGGCTAAGTGATCTTTAGATCTTCTACAGCATTGGCAGGACCACATATCGGAAGCTGAGCATTTATCGAGGTGTACCAATCATTCCTTGTACACTGTGAATATGATACGATCAGTGCTGCAGATCGTGGACCTCTGAATGAGTTGTCTTTAGGGACACCCGAGCTAGCACTATTCCTCTATGCATTCCTACTCATATTAGGGTGATAGAGAGAAACTATATGGTTGAATATTCTTGGGATGAGATGATGCAGCTGGTGAACGTTAGTAGTGGGAATGTAGGAAACTAGCACCAGTCTCAGAGACTTGGGCATGTAAGATGTTTCAGGAAGAGGATATGATAGGGACAGATAAATCTGTTGTGCTGTAGGCATGGTAAAAAAGCTAGGAGAGTAGCATGAGGTGGTGTGCACATCAACATATTACAAACCACCCACTATGTGGTCCCCATCAGGCTGAGGGAGTTGGAGGAAAAGGGAAGGGAGTAGCTGCATGTAGTCAAGGAGTGCGATACTATTCGAGGTACGGTCTGTGTCTACTAGTCGTTGTCATATCAACATACATCAGCACCAATCATTCCTTCCTTTTTAAGGTTCTGGGCACAGCGGAAGATCATGGGTGGATGTGCCCACGTGGGTTTTTTTTCATTAGAATGATCAATTTGGGATGAATACGACGATAAACGCCAGTCTCCATGGATCGAATCATAGAAATGGACAAATAAGAAGGATGGTCCCCGAACCAAAAACAAGGAACGTCAAAGGTTCATTATAATTAATTCAATTAATTAACAAGAAGTACATTTTTGGGTTTTCTTTTGTAGTTGTTATTCTTGATCAAAAAGCTGATGTGATTCATTGTTGCGTCATAGAAGCCAAGTGTAGATTTCTTCTAGTGGTGATCCACACATGAACCACGTATCTCTGTATGTCGCCAAAGGATTATCTATGTGCTAGCATGGAAAAACATTTTTTTTTGTGTTTTCTGCCTTAGATCATTTTGATATGATGTTGGAGGATATCTATTAGTCTTGAGAGCGTTCATGTATGAAGGAGTTCTCTCAACCTAGAGGTAATTCTCCAGAATTATTGTACACAATGATTGGGGAAACGTGTCAGTGTTGTGAAGATATTTATAATTGGGATTGAGTTTATAAAGTTATGACAATAAATAAACATGTTACACATTTTTTTATTTCATTAACTCTTATTGAAAACCCCCATGATGAATAATTAATTCCATAAAATGCACCCATGCTGATTGTAATAAATATCATTTAATAATGAAATATTATATCCTCAAAATCGAAACTGGAAAAACTACACGGCATGTACTAATTAATAGGCGATGTGTAATTGTTTTTCATAAAACTACATGCAATGTAATCATTAATACACAGTGTGTAATTTTTTTTCATTTCCTTTCCAAAATTAAAACTACATAGTGTTTAATAATTAATTCACGTCGTGTACTTGTTTTCAAATAAAAACTAGACGGCGTATAATCAATAATACATGACATGTACTTTTTTTCAATTTATTCATCTTCCAACCTTAAAACGATTTAGGCTTCCTTGCATAATTATCAAACCATGTACGGGAATAATCTTTATTCTAATTGAGATACTTGAATACACTTAGTTTGTGACAGTCTAGACCTCTTTCTCATTGGCATTAAGCAGGCATGCTTAAAGTGCAAGATTACTGTCTATCAATTGGTCAAGGTGTCCAAGAGAAAGTAGTTGACGACACATTGACGTGTCACCTCATATGAACACTTACCGTGTAATATAATCCCTTTATCTCAATATCTCATCAAAAAGGATTCATGGTAGTGTCATAATCCTATATGAATGATCTGTCGTTCTTTGACTACCTAAAATAAACCCGTCATTACACCATGGAAATAGAATTTCATGTCAAGGTTCTATTTCAATCAAAGGGTCGAGATATCAACTTCCATATATAGAAGGGACAAATCCTTCCTCGATTTATCCATTAACAACATGTCATTCGTGATGCACCCAACATAACCTACTTCTCGCCAACTGTCCTCATGACGGTTTTCATCATCATATCTAAGTGTGTGAGTCATGACATGAGTTAATGATAATATTCTAGTCTAAGGACCATTACACACGCTAATAGATTGATATTTTTTATGACACCAATTCTTGAAAAATTACTACTGGTGGTTTTGTTCTCGTAATCTCCCATCTTTGAGATTACCAAGTGAAAACTCCATGAGAGAGAGTCTCGGCTTCTTATGAGTACTCGCTCATAACGGTCTGTTTACAATGTGTCCTATCATATTATTTCATCCAACCGTGGAACTTTATTTAAGATTATTGTTATATCATTTCATGGTTCTCATCATAGCGGGAATCTTCCATGACCTTATTAATGCAACAAATATTCCATGACATTATTATATTATAGTCATGAAAAATAATGAACAATGTATAATAAGTGTACATTCATGTAATCAAAGTAAAAATATTTGGTTCTCAGGACACCAACTCTAACAAACTCCCACTTTGACTAAATCCAATTTTCTAAGACTTTTAGTCCACTAGACCTCACATGATGATCAGGTTTCTACTGAGTCAAGGCTTTAGTCAAGGAGTCTGCCACATTGACTTTTGTGGAAATACAGCTCACTACAACTTCACCTCTCTGAGAAAAATCCCTAAAGAGATGATACTTCTGAATAATGTTTTTTTCCACTGATGTTACCTTGGCTCTTTTTCAAGTTCCACCGCTGGAGTGTCATAACAATAGAGTGTGATAGGATCTTTACTACATGGTACTACATCCAACTTTTGGACAATGCTTCTCATCCATATTTCATCTTTATCAGCATCATAAGTTGTGATATACTCAGACTCAACTGTAGAATATGCCACCACACTTTTCATTGGGATCTTACAACTCACTCCACCTCCATTCAAACGAAAGATGTATCCAGTCTACAACTACATTTTATCTTGATCGGTTTGGAAACTAGAATCTAAATTTCCTCTAATGAATAGTTCATCATATCCTCCATAAACAATAATCATGTCCTTAGTATGCCTCAGATACATAAGGATAGCCTTGAATGCCATCTTGTAAGGGTTGGTGTCCTCATAACCAACAGTTTGGTACTATGATTACATGAATGTTCACTAGTTATATATTTTTCATTATTATGCATGACTATAATATAATAATGTCCTGGAATATTTGTTGCATTAATAACGTCATAGCAGATCCCTGCTATGATGAGAACCTTGAAATGCTATAAAAATATTCTTAAATATTGTTCTGCGGTGGGATGACATACTATGATAGGACACATATTATACAAACCATCATGTGAGAGTACTCGTAAAAAGACGAGACTCTCTCTCATGGAGTTCACATTTAGAAATATCCAAGATGGGAGATTATGAGAACATACCCTCCAGTAGTAATTCTTCATGGCTTGGTATCATCAGATATTGCTATCTGTGAGCTTGTGTAATGGTCCTTAGACTGGAAGAATATCATTAACTCATGTCATGACTCGCACACTTAGATTAAATGAAAAAAACTGTCACACAGACAGTTGGAATAATGTAGGGTACATTGGGTGCATCATGAGCGACTTGTTGTTAATAGATAAGTCGATGAAGGATTTGTCCCTTCCATTTATGTAAGTTGATATCTCGGCCCTTTGATTGAAATAGAATTGTCTCATTAAATTCCATGGACATGGTGTAAATGACGAGTTTATTTTAGGTAGTGAAAGAACAAAGGAACATGCATTTAGGATTATGACACATCCATGAAGCCTGCTTGATGAGATATTGAGACAAAGGGATTAAATTACACAGTAATAATTTGTATAAGGTGATACATCAATGCGGCATCAACTTATTTCTCTTGGGTGCCATGACCCATTACTAGACAGAAATCTTGGACTTTAGGAAAGCCCGCCTAAAGACAACGAGAAAGAGTCCTAGAGGGTCACACACTATGTGTATCCATGTATCTCAAGTTGAATAAAGAGTATTCCCATATGTGGTTTAATAATTATTCAAGGATGCCTATGTTGTTTTAAATAATGGAGGAAAAATAAAATAAAAAAGTTCACGCCTTTTATTATTAAATGTACATGCCATGTAATTTTCATTTTGGAAAGGAAATTAATAAATAAAAACAAGATATACCCACTGTGTACATTTAATGTACACACCATGTAGTATTCAATGAAAAACAAGTACACACCGTGTATTTATTATTACATGCCGTGTTGTTTTTCAAGTCGGGATTTTGAGGATACAATATCGTTTTATTAAATGATATTTATTATAATCAGTGTCAGCACATGTAAAGGAATTAATTATTCGACATGGGGGGTTTTCAATAAGAGTTAATGAAATAAATGAAACACATAACGCGTTTATTTATCGTCATAACTCTGCAACCTAAAACTCGATTATAAATATACTCCAACCCCAACTCTTCTGCTACACAAGAGAGTCGTTGTGCACATAATCACTAGAGAATTCTTTCAAGGCCGAAAGAACCTCTTCCTCCACGAACGCTCTCATGACCGAGATAGATCTGTTTCCATCGGATCAAGATGATCTAATTCGGACAATGCAAGCAAAGTCTTCTCCACGCTAGCACCCAGAGAATCATTTGGCGATGTCCAGAGGTACGAGTTACACGTGTGGATCACTGTTAGTGGGAGCCTACACTTGGCTTCTGCAACACAACGACAGATCACATCGACAATGTGATCAAGAGCATCAATGAAGAAAGAACACCCAAAAAGTATTTTTTTTATAATTAATTAAATTAATTATAATCAATCTGTAACGATCCTTGTTTTTGGTTCCGGGAAAAACCATCTTCTTTGTCTTTTTCTGTGATTTGATCTGTGGAGACTGACTTTTGTTGTCGTATTGATCTCGGATTGATCATTGATAATGACAAAAATCCATGTGGGAACATCCACCCACTCACTTCCGCTACACCCAGAACCTTCAAATGGTATCATAGAGAGGTTACAACGTTGATTATAGTTATTTAATTTTCTTTGATAACTTAAACATTCATATTTGATTCAATTAGAAATAAATCGTTCTATAAATATAAATATAAGAGATTTGTTCTTCCTCCTTAATTTCATGATTCACATCACATAAATGACCTTTTTATTTAAATTTTGATTAAAATAAAAATGAGGAACTCATCCGAAGAAGCCTCTCTTTCTTTCTGTACAACATGGGATTACACGGCGTGTACTTAAAACTACACGTCATGTACATAGGTTCAATGAACCAGCACTGGTCTGCCAAACCATGCCATGTGAATTGATTATGCCTAAGTTTAAATCACTCCGTGTCGACCAGAATTGAATGGCATGTGTAAACCGGAATACAAGGCATGTATGTTAGAGCAACAAGTCGTGTAGTCTATTCTGGCCCAGGTGAAACCGTGTACAATGATAAGCTGCATACCGCATACACGGGATCGCCAGGCTGGTTACCGCATAACAATGAAGTACACACCGTGTATTATTTTTCTACACGTCATGTACTCTAAAATTTCCAATGTACAGAAAACACGCCAATTCCTTTATCAAGTACTTTGGATAAAGGGTGAAAAGAAATACACGCCGTGTAATTTTAAACTACATGCCGTGTACTTTCCAGAAATGGAATTTCACCAGGTTTCCTCCAATGTACAAAAACCCATACAAGGAATATAGATGAGAATAATCTCAAGGAAATTCAGAAAGGAATTTAAGATAAAGAATTGATTAATTATAAGATCATAATTAATTGAATTCTAGCGCGAATTGTCTTAAATGAATGAATGATTAAAATAATTTGAATTCTAAATATGCATAAATGTCGTTGCATGCTATGGATGATCATGAGCTAGACCAAAGACCCTTTGTATTTTTGTATGGTTTCATTTAAATTTTTTAAATTTAAATTTTTTGGCATTCGAGCCTTCTTCTATTAAAATGTAGGGTCTGTGTGCCCATGGTTTCTTTAATGTAAACTCATGTAATGGAGGATCTCCCAAGCCAGAGGAGACGGTTAAAAAATTAAATGCCGAGGCGAAACCAATGCAACAAGATATATAGGTGGACATGTGGGAGCTGCAAAACACGAACCATCAGGATCAAGGTGTTTTACCTAGGCCAGGGTTAGCTTATCAAAACTTCTAGATAAGAAAACCAATAAAAACTCATTATCGTGCCATCTTATTTAATTTCTTTTTGATTTCATGGTTTATTTATTATGTATGTGTTGTCGCGATCACATAATTAATAATATGAACAAGCATGAAAAGATGGAATAAAATAAAAATTGGACTATGCGTAAACATTATTGGAGCATGGTTAATCACTTAAAAAATAATCACTTAATATTAACAAGCATGTGATAATGCGAAACTACGCATAAAGGAATAAAATCCCTCAATACATTATTAAGTCAGACCAAGCCTTCCATTACCTGATTAATGGAAAGACTCAATAAAACTATGTGTTTGACCAACCCTTGATGAGAAACTTACTTTTATAAAGTAATCCCTTGTGAAATGTTTTGGGTTGACATAACCATATTACAGCAAGGGAAGTATCCCTTGCTATAAGTGGTGTAATATTGGAGGCATGATTTGAGAAAATCTATGTCCGGATTTTAGGATTGTGGAGTCCACTCAACAGATCAAGGAACTGTAAGCTCACAATTGGCAAAGACCTGCCTACCGGAATACCGTCAAATAACATGACCAACCCTTGTTGGGGTTATGCGAATGGAAATTTGGATCCTTGCCACTAGAATGTCAAAAACACTGGACATTACGAGATCAATGTTGAGGGCCATTGGGACTTGATAAAATAGTGGGGGAATTAATTAATTCATTTATTATTTCTCATAAAATGTAATCAAGAAAGTATTAATAAATCTGATATTTTAAATTGTAGAATCAAGATGACAAAGTCGTCAACCACATTTTCTCTGCGATCAATTCTATATAAAGACAATATCCTCACCGGTAGTAACTTTCAGGAATGGTGTACGCGACTTCGGGATATATTACACCATGAATGAACGTTTTACGTGCTGGAGTCCCCACTTCCTGATTCTTCTACCCAGGGGCGAGTTATGAAGATTTCCTGTTCTATGATAAACATTTGAACGATGCTCTCAACGTTCAATGCTTGATGTTATCATCAATTTCTAGTGAGGTCATGATGTCTCATGAAGTCATGGATGAATATACCAGGATCGAGCACCTCTGTGCTCTATACCAGGAGAGATCAAGACAGGAAAGGTTTGAGATCTCCAAGGCTCTTTTTAATAGTAAGCATGGAGAGGGTGCCCCAGCCGGGCCTCATGTATTCATGCTCATTGTCAACATTAAGTGCTTAGAGTTTCTTGTGTTTAAACTCCCCGAAGAACTAGGTACCGATCTCATTCACACATCACTCCCCCAGATCTTCTAAAACAATGTTGTGAACTTCATCAAGAACAACATTGAGAAGTCTCTATCTGATCTTCTTATCCTTATTCACCAAGTGGACAATGACATGAAGCGTGAAAATCCTTCTTTCTTCGTGGTGAATAAAAGTAATGGGAAGGTGTAGAGAATTAATCCCAAAGCTTATTCAAGAATTTCCAATAAAATTAAGATCAAAGGGGAGGCAAAGGAACAGGATGTTGTTTGTTTTCCATGTGGCATGAAGGGCCACTGGAAGAAAAACTACACCCATCCAAGGAAGCAAGGGGAATCTTTAGGTGCGTTTGTTATCAAATGCAATCTATCTATTTCTACTAATTGGGTATTAGATACTACTTGTGGTGCTCACATCATTATCCAAATACATGAACCAAGTAGATTCAGGAAGATTGATCGAGGGGAGGTAGATCTACGAGCATCCAACGGAGCCAGACTTGCTGTTGTAGCTGTCGGGGACTACCACCTCACATTGCCTATGAAGATGGTCGTGGTTTTGAAAGGATGTTATTAATTACCCTCTGTAACCAAATACATTATTTCAGTATCTAGATTAGATACTAATGGATTCATCTTCATGTTTGGAAGTGGATGTTTCTATTTTTATAAAGATATAATTTGTTTTGGTAGGGAACATCTATATAACAGCCTTTATGTGTTAGACTACACAATCCATGTAATGGAAATCGATAACAAAGATAATTCACATGAATCAAACCACATCCATCTATGTCATCACTGGCTAGGTCATGTCAATGAGAAACGATTGAAAAAATTTCATTAAGATGGGTATTAAATTTTTTCGAACTAAAACCAATTGGTGTATTTCATCCGTGTCTACAAGGCAAAATGACCAAAGCCCCATTTAGTGGGAAAGGTGAAAGATCTGAAGAGATTATAGAATTAGTTCACATAGATGTGTGTGGACCATTTCCAGTTTAAGCAAGGGGTGGGCTATTGTACTTCATAACTTTTACTGATAATTTTAGTAGATATGGATATATCTACATAACGAGATATGAGTAAGATTATTTTGATCGGTTCAAAGAATACAAGAATGAAGTTTAGATCCATCATGGTAGGAAGATTAAGGAACTATGCTAAGACAGAGGAGGATAATATCGTAATCAGGACTTCATTGATTTCTTACGGGAGTATGGGATTCTATCTCAACTCACTCCTCCAAACACACCACAATGGAATGGTGTAAGTGAAAGGAGGAACCAAACCCTGTTGAAAATGGTGAGATCAATGATGAGTCATCAGAGTATTCTATTATCCTTTTGGGGATATGCATTCCAAACAGAAACGCACATAATAAACCAAGTACCAACTAAATCGATAAATGGTATTCCATATGGGTTATGGAGTGGACGCAAATCCATGTTATCGAATTTACATGTGTGTGGTAGCGAAGCATTTGTTAAGGCCTCTTCAGGTAACAAACTCACGCCCCAAGGCATAAAGTGTATCTTTATAGTATATCCCAAGGAAACAATGGGATATTACCTATACAAACCCTCATAAAAAAAGGTTACAGTGGCAAGAAATTCCATATTCTTTGAGAGGGAGCACATCTCCAAAAGAGATAGTTGGAGCGAGATAGAATTAGATGAAGTCGAGGCTCAAGATAAACATGAGTTGGTACAAGAACAGATTCCACAAAGCCTCGTGGAAGAAATATCTGTTCCAGAAAAACATGAACTACGTAGGAGCAGGAGAGAGGTGAGAGAACCAGAACGATATTGTTTTCATGTCACCAAGGATGTTGAATCATTATTGGTTGAAAATGATGATCCTCTTACCGACATGGAAGAAGATGAAGACACAGATGTTTCCAAGTGGAATGATTCCATGAATTCTGAAATGGATTCCATGTACTAAACCCAAGTTTGAATTTTGGTAGATCCTCTAGTTGATGTAAATCCTATTTGTTATAAATGGATATTCAAGAAAAAACTGGACTTGGAGGGGAAAGTAAAAACCTATATGGCACGACTGGTTGCAAAAGGTTTTAGACAACGTCAAGGAATTGGCAATGATGAAACCATTTCATCGGTTGCGATGCTGAAATCCATCAGAATTCTATTTTCCATTTCTACTTACCATGACTATTAAATTTGGAAAATGGATGTCAAAACATCTTTCCTTAATGGGAACCTCCAGTAAGATGTCTACATGACACTACCTGAAGGTTTTGTGACTCCAAAGGATGCCAACAAGGTATGCAAGTTGCAGAAATCCATTTATGGATTAAATAAAGCATCAAGGTCATGTGACACTTGTTTTGATAAAGCTGTTACATAATTTGGCTTTGATAAGAATGAATGTGAGCCTTGTGTCTACAAAAGGTTTAGTAGAAGTGCAGTCGTTTTCCTAGTAGTATATGTTGATGACATATTGCTAATTGGAAATGAAGTACATGTCTTATAGTCAGATAAGAAATGGTTGCATAAATGATTCTCCATGAAATACTTGGGCGAGGCGGCATGTATTCATGGGATCAGGATCCAGCGTGATAGATCTAAGAGAATGTTGGGCCTGAGTCAATGTACATACATTGACAAGATACTGAAGAGATTCATTGTGGAACAATCCAAGAGGTGATTGTTTCCAGTGTCAGATGGCATTCATCATTCCATGAAAATGTGTCCTCAGACACATGAGGAAATAAAGAGGTTGTAAAGGATCCCTTACACATCTGTGATTGGGTCTGTCATGTATGCTATGCTATGTACGAGGCTAGATGTTGGTTACGTATTAAATGCGGTAGGAAGATATCAAGCTGATCCAGGAGACTGCCATTGGATGGAAGTCAAGAATATTCTTATATATCTGAGGCGTACTAAGGATATTTTCCTGGTTTATGGAGGAGATGAAGAACTAGTCATCAGAGAACATGTAGATGCTAGTTTCCAGACTGATCAAGATGACATGAAGTCGCAGATTGGATACATCTTCTGTTTGAATGGAGGTGCAGTGAGCTGGAAGAGCTCAAAACAAAGTGTGGTGGCAGATTTTACATCGGAGTCCGAGTATATCACAGCTTCTGAGGTAGCTAAAGAAGCAGTATGGATGTGAATCTTCATCCAAGAGTAGGATGTTGTACCGAGCAGTAAAGATCTTATCACAGTCTATTGTGATAATACTGTAGCATTTCCACTTGCAAAAGAGCCAAGGTCACATCAGCTGACAAAGAACATACCTCAGAAGTATCATATCTTGAGGGGTTTTTCTCATTGAGGTAAAGTTTCAGTGAGCATTATTTCCACGGAAGACAACATGGAGGACCCATTGACTAAATCCTTGACACAGCAGAAACATGATCATTATGTGAGGTCTAGCGGACTAAAAATTGTAGGCAGCTGGCTCTAGTACAAGTGGGAGTTTGTAAGGGTTGGTGTCCTTAGAACCAACTATTTTTTACATTGATTACATGAATGTTCACTTATTATATATTGTTCATTGTTTTGCATAACTATAATATAATAATGTCCTGGAATATTTGTTTCATTAATATGTTCATTGCAGATCCCAGCTATGATGAGAACCTTAAAATGCTATAACAATATTCTTAAATAATGTTCTAGTGTTGGATGACATACTATGATGGGACACATAGTATACAGACTTTCATGTGCGAGTACTCATATGAAGACGAGACTCTCTCTCATGGAGTTCTCACTTAGTAATCTCCAAGATGTGAGATTATGAGAAAAGACCCACCAGTAGTAATTCTGCATGTCTTGGTGTCATCAGATATTGCTTTCTGCGAGCGTGTGTAATGGTCCTTAGACTGGAATATTATCATTAACTCATGTCATGTCTCGCGCACATAGATTTACTGACGAAAACTGTCATGCAGACAGTTGGCGGAAAATAGGGTATATTGGGTGGCTCATGAGTGACATGTTGTTAATGGATTAGTCGACGAAGGATTTTTCCCTTCCATTTATGGAAGTTGATATCTCGGCCCTTTGATTGAAATTGAACTTTCGAATTAACTTCCATGGCCATGGTGTAAACGACAAGTTTATTTCAGGTAGTCAAAGAATGATGGATCAAGAATATAGGTTTTTGACACTTCCATGAAACCTGCTTGATGAGATATTGGGACAAAGGGATTAAATTACACATTAATCATTTGTATGAGGTGATACGTCAATGCGGTGTCGACTTCTTTCTCTTGGGTGCCTTGACCTGTTGCTAGAAAGTAATCTTGGACTTCAGGCAAGCCCGGCGAATGCCAATGAGAAATAGGCCTAGAGGGTCATACACTAAGTGTATCCAAGTTTCTCAAGTTGAATAAAGATTATTTCAATACGTGGTTTAATAATTATTCAAGGAAGCCTATGTTGTTTTAAATGATGGAGGAAAAATAAAATATAACAAGTACACGTCGCGTATTATTAAATGTACACACCGTGTAGTTTTCATTTTGGAATGAAATGAATAAATGAAATCATGATATACATGCCGTGTACATTTAATGTACACACCGTGTAGTTTTTAATTCTAAACAAGTACATGCCGTGTATTTATTATTACACGCCGTGTAGTTTGTCCAGTCGGGATTTGGAGGATATAAAATCATTTTATTAAATGATATATATTATAATCAGCGTGAGCGCATGTCAAGGAATTAATTATTCGGCATGGGGGTTTTCAATAAGAGTTAATGAAATAAATGAAATGCATAACGCATTTATTTATTATCATAACACTACAACCTCAAACTCGATTATAAATATCCTCACAACCCCAACTCATTTCCTATAAAAGAGAATCGTTCTGCACAACATCTTTAGAGAATTCTTTCAAGGATGAAATAACCTCTTCCTCCAATAATTCTCTCAATACCGACAGAGATCCTATTCCATCAGATCAATATGATCTAAGGCGGAAAATGCAATCAAATCCTTCTCCATGCTAGCAGTTAGAGAATCCTATGGCGACATCCCGAGATACGAGGTACATGTGTGGATCACAGCTAGAGGGAGCCCTACACATGGCTTCTGCGATGCAACGACCGATCACATCGACAACGTGATCAAGAAAATGAATGAAGAAAGATCACCCAAAAGGTATTTCATTATAATTAATTAAATTTTTTATAATCAACCTGTAACGATCCTTGTATGTGGTTCTGGGACAAACCATATTCTTTTGAGTTTCTGGGATTCGATCTGTGGAGACTGACGTTTATTGCCATATTGATCCCTGATTGATCATTGCTAATGAGAAAATTCCAAGTGGGGACATCCTCCCATGTGCTTTCGCTATGCCCGGAACCTTCACATCCAATTATAGTCTCTTGGATCAGCTTGATATCTCCCTACCGCACATAATGCATAAGCAAAATCTATCCTTATATATAACATAGAATGCGTGACTGACCCAATCGAAGATGCTTAATGGATCCTTTCCAATTTATTTAATTCCTCATGTGTCTGAGGACACATTTTATTGGAATGATTAATGCCATGTGACACTAGAAACAATCCCCTCTTAGACTGATCCATACTGATTCTCTTCAGTATCTTGTCAATGTATGTACTTTGACTCAGGCTCAGAATTCTCTTAGATCTATCAAGATTGATCTTGATCCCAAGAATATATGTTGCCTCTCCCGAGTCTTTTATAGAGAAGAATTTATCCAACCATTCCTTAACAGACTGTAAGACAGGTACTTCATTTCCAATTAGTTATATGTCATCAACATATACTATTAGGAAAACGACTTCACTTCCACTAAACCTTTTGTAGACACAAGGCTCACATTCATTCTTAACAAAGAAAAAACATGATAGAACATCATAAAAATGAATGTCCCATGACCTTGATGCTTTCAATTATCCATAAATGGATTTATGCAACATGAATACCTTGTTGGAATCCTTTGAAGCCACAAACCCATCAGGTTTTGTCATGTAGACATCTTCCATATGTTTCCCATTAAGGAATGTTGTTTTGAAATCGAATTTCCATATTTCATGGTCATGGTAATCATAAATGGACAATAGGATCCTCATGGATTTATGCATCGCACCCAGTGAAAAGGTTTCATCATAGTCAATTCCATGATGCTGACTAAAACCTTTTCCAACCAGTCATGCCTTATAGGTGGTGATTTGTTCCTCCATGTCCAGTTTCTTCTTGAATACCCATTTATTAACATTAGTCTTTACATCAACTGGAGGATCTACTAAAATCTAAAATTGGTTTTGTTATATGGAATCCATTTTAGAATTCATGGCTTCTTCCCACATGGAAACGTTTGTGCCTTCAAATTTATCCTTGTAGGTAAGAGGATCATCATTGTCAACCAACAATGAGCCACTATCCTCGGTGACAAGAAAACCATATAATTCTGGTTCTCTCACCTCTCTCATGCTACTACGTAGTTCTTGTGTCTCTAGAACAGATTGTTCTTCCACGAGACTTTTTGGAATCTGTTATTGTACCAAATCTTGTGTATCATAAGCCTTTACTTCATCGAGGTCTATCTCTCTCCCACTACCTCTTTTGGAGATGTGATCCCTCTAAAGGAATATGGAATGTCTTGTAACTATAACCTTTTTATCTATCGGGTCGTATATAGAATATCCCATATGTTTCCTTGGGATATCCTATAAAGATACACTTTGTGCCTCAGGGTGCATATTTGTTATCTGAAGAGGACTTAACAATTGCTTCTCTACCTCACACATATAAATTCGATAACATGACTTTGTTTCCACTCCATAACTCGTATGGAATACCATTTATCGATTTAGTTGGTACTTAGTTTAGTATGTGTGCTTCTGTTTGTAATGCATATCCCCAAAATGATAATGGAAGACTTGCATGACTCATCCTTGATCTTAACATGTCCAACAGGGTGCAGTTCCTCCTTTCACTTACACCATTCCACTGAGATGTGTAAGGATGAGTGAGTAGGGATAGAATCCCAAACTCCTGTAAGAAATCCATGAGGTCCTGATTAAGATATTCTCCTCCTCTATCTGTGTGGAGTTTATTAATCTTCTTACCAAGGTGGTTATCAACATCATTATTGTATTCTTTGAACAAATCAAAATAATCTTACTTATACCACATTGTGTAAATATATCCATATCTACTAAAATAATCAGTAAAATTTATGAAGTACAAGAAACCACCCCTTTCTTCAACTGGAAATGGTCCACAAACATCATTGTGTACTAATTTTATAATCTATTTAGACCTTTCACCTTTCCCAATAAATAGGGCTTTGATAATTTTTCCTTGTAGACATGCATGAAATACACCAAGTGGTTTTAGTTCGAAAGAATTTAATTCCCATCTTGATGTAATATTGTCAAACGTTTATCATTGACATCAAAAAGTCAGTGATGTCAAAATTGTGTGTGGTATGAGTCATGTGAATTAACTTTGTCATCGATTTCCATTACATGGTTTGTGTAGTCTAACACATAATGGTCGTTATATAAATGTTCTCTACCAAAACAAATTCTATCTTTATAAAAGTAGAAACATTCATTTCCAAACATGAAGATGAATCCATCAGTATCTAATATGGATACTGAAATAAATTTTTTGATTACAGAGGGTACATAATAACATCCTTTCAATACCAAGACCATCCTAGTAGGAAATGTGAGGTCGTAGTCTCTGACAGCTACAATAGTGAGTCTGGCTCCGTTGGCTGCTTGTAAATCCACATCACCTTTGTCAATCTTTCTAAATCTACTTGGTTTCTGTATTTGGATATATATGTGAGCACCACAAGTAGTATCTAATACCCAATTAGTAGAAACATATAGATTGCATTCGATAACAAGCACACCTGAAGCTTCCCCTTGATTCCTTGGCTGGGTGCATTTTTTCTTCCAGTGGCCCTTCATGCCACAAGGGAAACAAATAGCCTCATGTTCTATTGCCTCCCCATTGAACTTCCTCTTCTTGGATGGCCATGAAGAAGTTTTGGGCTTAAATCTCTTCACCTTCCCATTCCTTTTATTCACCATAAGGACAAAAGGCTTTTCATGATTCATATAATTTTACACATAGCGAGTGAGGGTAAGGAGATTATATAGAGACTTCTCAATGTTTTTCATGTTGAAATTTACAACAAAGTTAGGGAATCTCTAGTGGAGTGATGCAAGAATGAGATTGGTACCCCGTTCTTTAGGGTGTTTAAAACATAGAACCTCCAAGTGCTAAATGTATCCAATGATCATGACAACATGAGTCCTAGTTGCGGAACCCTCTCTAATATTTCTCTATAATAGAGCCTTGGAGATCTCAAACATTTCCTATATTTCTCTCTCCTAGTATAGACCACTGAGGAGCTCAAGCATGCTATAGGCATCCATGTATTCATGAGACATCATGTGCTCACTAGACATTGATGATAACATCAAACATTGAACGTCGAGTACATCATTCAAATGTTGATCATAGACCAGGAAATCTTCATCACTCTCCCCTTGGGTGGGCATATTAGGAAGTGAGGACTCCAGCACATAAAACATTCGTTCATGGTGTTGGATAACTCGAATGAAACTAAACCATTCCTGTTAGTTAATGCTGATGAAGATATTTACGTTATCCAAAATTGCTCACAGATAAAATGTGGTTGACTATTTAGTCATATTGATTATAAAATTTAAAAGAGCAAATTTATCAGTACATTTTGAGTACATTTTGTGAAAAATAATAAATGAATTTATAAATTCTCCCACAATTTTATCAACTCCCAGTGGCCCTCACCATTGAACTTGGAATGTCCAGTATCCATGACAATATAGTGGAAAGGATCCATATTACCCTTCGGAAAACCCGAAAAAGGGATGGTCAAGATATTTGAAGGTATTTAGGTAGGCAGGTCTTTGCCAAATATGAGCTTACAGTTCCTTGATCTGTTGATTGGACTCCCTAATCCTGAAATCTTGACATATATTTCCTCAAAACATTCCCCCATTTTACACCATTTCTAACAAGTTCTACTCCTCTTGATGTAAAATGTTTATTTCAACACCAAACTTTCATAATATGTTCCTTTATAAAAGTAAGTGTCCCAACAAGGGTTGGTCAAACACATAGTTTTATTGAGTCTTTCCCTTAATCAAGTAACGGAAAGCTTGGTCTGACTTAATATGGTATTTTATGTTCTTTATTCTTTTTGCCTAGTTATTCACTATCACATGATTTTTAATGATAATTGCTAATGGCTTAAGTGATTAAACATGTTTTGATAATGATTGTTTGGTTTTTATTTTATTCCATCTTTGCATGCTTTTTTATTTCATTAATTATGGGATCGCGACAACACATACATAATAAATAAACCATGGAATCAGAAAGAAAAAAAATAAGATGGCATGATCATGTGCTTCTATTGGTTAGATTATCTAGTGGTTTTGATATGATAACCCTATCCTAGGGAAAAACACCTTGAACCTGAGGGTTCATGTTTTGCAGCTCCCACCTGTCAACCTGTGTATCTTCTTGGGTTAGTTTCATCTCAGCTTAGTGTTTTGAACCATCTTCTCTGACTTGGGAGATCATCCATTACATGGGGTTTACATTAAAGAAACCATGCGCACACAGGCCCTACATATTATTGGAAGAAGGATCGCAGACCAAGGAATTTAAATTAAAAAATTTAAATGAAAGCATACACACACAAATTTTCTTTGGTCAAGCTGATGATAATCTATATCATGTAAAGACATTTACGCATATTTATAACTAAAATTATTTTAATCTCTCTTTTATTTAAGATAATTTACCCTGAAATTCAATTAATTATGATATTATAATTAGTCATTTCTTTACCTTAAATTCCTTTCTGAATTTCCTTGAGATTCTTCTCAGCCATATTCCTTGTGAAGGACTTTGTACTTCGGAGGAAAACGGATGAAATTCAATTTTTGGAAAGTACACAACATGTATGATATATTACACAGCATGTATGTTTCACCCGTTATCCAATTTACATGGTGGGGGATCTGGTGTGATTTCTATACTTTGAACTTTTAGAGTACACGATGTGTAGATTAATCTAACACGGCGTGTACTTACTTGTTACGCGGTTACCGGCCTTGAAATCCCATGTACGTGGTACATGGATTCTTTTTGTACATGGTTTCACCTGGGCCGGATCAGACTACACGGTGTGTTGATTCAACATACACGCCATGTATTTCATGTTTCCACTTTTCATTCAATTCTGGTCAACACGGTGTGATAAAAACATAGGCATGCTCAATTCACATTGCGTTATTTGGTGGACCAGTACTGGTTTGTTGAACCGAAATACACGACATATACTTTTCACTGCACGCCATGTATTATTATGTTGTACAGACAGAAAGAGCGGCTCCTTTGGATGTGTTCGTCATTTTTTTTATAATCAAAATTAAAATTAAAAAGTCGTTTCTATTATTTCAATCGAGAAATGAAGGTGGAAGAACATATCTCATTCATTCAGTCTTATAGAATGATTTATATTGAATTGAATCAAATATAAATGCGTAAATTATTAACGAAAATTAAATAACTATAATCAATGCTATTACCTCACTCTGATACCATTTGATGGTTCTGGGAACAACAGAAGCTCTTGGGTGGATATGCCCACATGTCTTTTTTTCATTAAAAATGATCAATTCAGGATCAATACGATGATAAATGCTAGTCTCCAGGCATCGAATCATTGAAATAGACAGGGGAGAAGGATAGTCCCATAACCACAAATGAGGACCGTCACGGGTTGATTATAATTAATTTAATTAATTGATAAGAAGTGAATTTTTATTTGTTCTTTATTTGTTGATATTCATGATCACGATCTAATGTGATTCATCGTTGTGTCGCAGAATCAAAGTGTATACATCCTCTAGCGGTGATCCACATGTGCACCACGTATCTATAGATGTCGCCAAAAAGAATCTCTAGGTGCTAGTGTGGTGAATCATTTTCTTGTGTTTTCCCCGCTATATCATTTTAATCCAATGGAGGAGGATCTCTCTCTGTCGTGAGAGCATTATTGGAGGAAGGAGTTTTCATGGCCTTGAGGGAATTCTCCAGAATTTTTGTGCATAATGATTGTGGAATAGTGTTGGTGTTGTGAGGATATTTATAATCGGGTTTGAGGTTATAGATTTATGATAATAAATAAATTTTTTACGCATTATATTTATTTCATTAACTCTTATGGAAAACCCCCATTCCCAATAATTAATTCCTTGACATGCGCCCATAATTATTATAATAAATATCATTTAATAAAACAATATTATATTTTCAGAATCCGAACTGGAAAAACTACATGGCGTGTAATAATTAATAAACGACGTGTACTTGTTTTTCATTAAACTACATGACATGTAATCATTAATACACGACTTGTACTTGTTTCTTCATTTACATTCCCAAATGAAAACTATATGATCTGTAATAATTAATACACTATGTGTACTTGTTTCCAAAATAAAAACTACATTGCATGTAATCATTAATACACAATGTGTCATTTTATTCTTCCTACAACATTAAAATGATTTATGGTTCCTTGAATAATTATTAAACCATGTATAGGAATAATATTTGTTATACTTGAGATACATGAATACACTTAGTGTGTGACCCTCTAGGCCTCTTTCTCATTTTCATTAAGAGGGCTTGTTTAAAGTGCATGATTACTATCTTGAAATGGGTCAACGAACCCAAGAGAAAGAAGTTGATGATGCATTGACGTGTCACCTCGTATGAATGCTTAACATGTAATTTAATCCCTTTGTCTCAATATCTCATCAAGAAGGTTTCATGGTTGTGTCATAAACCTATATGCATGATCTGTCATTCTTTGACTACCTGAAATAAACCCATCATTACACCATGGCCATGGAATTTCATGTGACAGTTCTATTTCAATCAAAGGGTTGAGATATCAATTTCCATAAATGGAAGGGAAAAATCCTTCCTTGACTAATACATTAACAACATGTCATTCGTGATGTACCCAACGTACCCTACTTCCTACCAACTGCCTTCGTGGCAGTTTTCTTCATCAAATCGAAGTGCGTGAGTCATGACATGAGTTAATGATAATCTTCCAGTCTAAGGACCATTACACATGCTCAAAGATAGTAATGTACGATGACACCAAGACATGCAGAATTTATACTCATAGTTCTGTTCGCATAATCTCCCATCTTGGAGATTACCAAGCGCAAACTCCATGAAAGAGAGGCTCATCTTCTTACGAGTACTCAGACATGACAAACTGTATACTCTGTGTCCTATCATAGTATGTCATCCTACCATATAACATTATTTAATAATATTGTTATAGAATTTCAAGGTTATCATCATAGCAGTGATCTTCAATGACCTTATTAATGCAACAAATATTCGAGGACATTATTATATTATAGGCATGTAGAACAATGAAAAATATATAATAAGTGTACATTCATGTAATAAATGTACAAACAGTTGGTTCTCAGGACACCAACTATAACACCTTCCAAGAATCATGTCCCAGACCTAGAGTTTCCTGTTAAACCATTGACATGATAGTCATGTCTATAGATACCTCTTGGTGGCAGAGTTGATTCTTTACGACGTTAGTTTGGGTATGGACTGGACATCCAAAGTTCATACTCAGATTGATTGTATTTGGAAAAAAGGTTGTGGTTTATCTACAATGTTGGAATGGGGGTTCCCATGGTCAGTGAAAAAGGATACCCAAGAAGCACATGATAAACTCCTGCATTGGAGGGTGCGGCTAATCACTCATGATTCGGCCAGCCTTACCCTATTGGCAGCAGATGTTTTGAGTTTTATGTTCCCAAACTGGAGTGGATAGAGTTCCTCTCAGACTATGACTTTGTGATGGTCAATAATCCTGGGAAGGGGAACATGTTAGTAGATGCACTCGGTATGAGGTCTGGCCTATATCTACTGAGTGAGGCATAAGAGTAACTAGTCACGCTGATTATATCCTTCATGGATAGAGATGAAGCTGTATACCTTCAGTCTATGACTATAACTCCCCCACTCCATCAGCAAGTTGGGAAGGCGTAGCTTGGGGGAATTGATTGCGATGCTCGATGTGATCAGATATCCTCAGGGTAGACACTTGATGGGATTTATGAATGTGGGGAGCACGTTGTCCTCTTCAGAGGACGTACCATGGTACTAGTGGCACTTTGGGAGGAGGTGTTGAGGGAGTTCCATACGTCTCCTCTGGTGGTACATCTTGGTGTGGTGAAGATATACCAGGACCTTAGGCATCAGTACTGGTGGCTAGAAATGAAGAAATCAGTGGTAGAGTTTTTATCACGAAGTCTCACATGACATCAAGTGAATACTACATAGATTTTGAAGAAGTATTACGCCGAGAAGATACAGAAACCCGTGGAGTTCTAGGATGGGAACCAATTATTATTGCGAGCCTCCCCTCGACAAGGACTATGAAGATTTGGTCGAGGAGTCAAGTTATCACCAAGGTTTATCGGTCCTTTTTTGATACTTCATAGGATAGGAAAGATATCATACTTCATGGATCTTCCACCATAATTGGATAGGGTGTAAAATATCTTCCACGTATCCCAGCTGAGGAGATACGTGCATGACCCACCTCACATCATCAACCACGTAGAGCTGGACTTCGATGATGGGACTATATTTACAAGGGTTCTAGTGGAGATTGAGGATCGACAGGAGTGGATCCTTCTTGGGCGGTTGATACCCCTAGTTCACTTACGCTGGTAGAACCCGAACCTCTAGGAGACCACATGGGAGCAGGAGGCTCATATTCGTGCTCAGTACCCACTTTTGGTTTTTTTGCCTTTGTTTTGGCTTTTGGGGACATAAATCCCTAAGGTGGGGAGAAATTAATGTCTTCAAAATTAATTATATATTTTTTTAAAATTATATTGAATTACTTCGAGAACGTGAAATTGACGGCATGTGATTCCGAGTCCCAGAGTGCCCTGAATGATCCGTCAAAGTTTATTTGAGTTTTAATTAGCGCGAGTAAGAATTTTTCCTAAAAAGTGGAATAAATCTTAAACAATAACTCGAATTAGGAATCAGATGGTACCATTGCATTCATGATGACATGTTTACCCTAGGTGCGACTTAATTTTAGTCAGCACAAGCCTCCAATGACAAAACCAAAAAATGGAATAACCGTAAATAAAATAATTAAATAAATAATGTAATTTTAAAAATTCTTATAACTCACAAACAGTAGCTTGGATTGAAAATTTTAGACCACCTTTATACTCCTGAGGGCATCCTTCATTTAAGAAGATACAAACTTTGGATGGCGTAGGCCACAAATGAATGTTAGTATTTGGACATAAAGAAAATATTAAGTAACAATTATTTTAACTTAAAATCCACAACTTTTAAATGGTAACTCTAATTTGAAATATGAGATTACCTTTGGGTTATTTGGGGTGTGTTTCACTTAGGTAGAGCCTAACCTCGACCGGCATGGGTCAAGGGCGACTGTTATACTTTTTCCGAACGTTTTTTCAGGTACGTTCAGTAAACACGCGAGTGGAGTTATATAACTTTTGAACCGGTTCTCAGAATTTAAATCTAAGGGCACTATTGAACTCGTAGCACCGATATTCGCTTAAGACGGCCTTCGCATTGGTCTCATTTGGTTGAGGGTTAATGTTAGTGTTCATGAATTTCGTAGGAGAGTTAAAAAAATAAAAATAAAATAAAGAACAAATTTTATTTTATTTTTAAAACCTTCCATTTTATGTTTAGTGGTGGGGAACACAAAAACTAAAAACCCCAAATTAAAATTTAAAGGTGGGGACCACCCTACCCTTGAACTCCTCCTTTAATATGAGATAACTCTTGGTTTTCTTCCCATTTATGTGACAACTCAATAAGTTTATTTAATAAACTAATTGGGCATTTCACCATTTGGTAGGAGAATTTTTTGGAAAAGGGAGAGATATAGAAATCATGGAAGGAGATTATTAAACAAATAAAATCCACTACAATGAATATAATCCTCCAGAATCGGAGAATGAGGAAGATTCTTGAGCCCGGATCAGAAACATCCTATGGGAGCAATGAACACCGACGTCACCATCTCATCGACTTCATCTTCTTCCTCACGCCACAACCAATGGAAAATAGAGGTAGGGGTTTTTATATATGTTTGAATTTGTTTTATTAATAATTCATATCCTAAATTCATGATGACGATGGCCAAACGAACAAGGCCATCATCCCACACATAAACCATGCTCCTCATTTTTTTTATTCTTATTGAGTTATTCGTGCGCTCTTCAACGCCTAATATTTATTGGCGCTAGAAATAAGGTGTTTTGCTGAGAGCCATATATGTACGTGAATCCCTCAATGCAAGGATAAAAAATATGTGATTTTTTAATTTTTTGGGCTTGGAGCGAAGCCGCAATGGCTCGCGGAATGAGGAGGCCAAATTTTTATTGGCACAAGAAATGCAATATTCTGTTGAGAACGACATATGGACATGGATCCCATGACCTGAGGATCATGAATATGCAATTATTTTATTTTTAGGGGTTATATAGAAGTTGAGACAACCCACGGAAGGAGTGACATGGCAAAGTAGGGTGGTCCGGTGCGGCTGGTGCAGGCGGTACGCGCGCAGCATGTGTGGCCAAGTGGCTTCGGCCGACGACGAGGTAGATTAGGCGGCAGCACGAGTAGGCGGTGCGGCGGAGGCAGGCCGTGTGCGAGGCGGAGGCGCAGCGGTTTCCAGGTTTGTGTACTGGGGTGCAAAATCGTGGACGAAGAAAATTATATTGGAGAGAGAAAGGAATATATAGGAAATAAAATTAATAGAAAAATGAATATAAAAAAAGAGATAGAGGCGCTATTTGGACCCGTGCGCACAAAAATGGGATACCCCTCTTGTGCATTAATCTCAAATGAGATTGGAGAGAGAATGTTTCAATGAAATAAAATAATAATAATAATATTATTATTATTATTATTATTAATTATGGTTGTTAAAACCCTAATTAATCCGTAATTTATCAGTGTGACCTAAATTTCACGAACCTTCAGCGGTAGTGCAACCCTGACATCAAGACGAAAATTATGAGTCCAATATTGGATGTTTTTTTCAGTTTTTTGGATCAGGTACCCAAAATGATCAATTAATAATAATAATAATATATTATTATTAAATCTTCGACTCTCCATAACTCATGCATGTGACCGCCGATTGACATACCGTATATGGCGACATGATCCTATCATTAAGACTGTCGATTTATGTCTAATATTGAATATTAAATTCTGGTTCGTGGATCGGGTTCACGAGACACCCAATAATATTATTATTTTTATTGCGGGATCTTGTATTCGACATATCTCCCTCATATGGTGTCGAAATGATGAACCGTCTGTGGCACCAGAAACCTTGGATAGAGACAGTCAATTTGGGATACCCCACACGAGTTTGGATAATGATGGGGTACGTCTGGGTTGGATCGAGCACAAATCCAACCAGGCCATCGGGGCTAAAAAGGAAATAACTTATAAACCGAATGTCCGATTGACGCATCATATATTGCATTTAGACCCCATTTACATGGTAGTACATTGGGGTACTTATTCATGGGACTTCGTGAAGTTGGATAATCGACCAGTCGCTTGAGGAGAAAACCCTTCCATATACATGTTATCTTAGTGATTGAACCCTATAGCTGGCTGTGACGATGTACAAGGATCCTGTGTGGGTCTGACGACGTACTGTGACGATGTACTAGGATCTTCTGTGTGTATGACAGCATACTGACGATGTACTAGAATCTTGTGCGGGTATGATAAGGTACTAATGATGTACTAGGATCATGTTTGGGTATGACGACGTACTAACAATGTACTAGGATCCTGTGTGGGTCTGATGACGTACTGATGATGTACTAGGATCCTGTGCGGGTATGACAACATACTGACGGTGTACTAGGATCATGTGTGGGTCTGATGACCTACTGGCGATGTACTTGGAAATTGTGTGGGTATGAAGTTGTACAGATGATGTCCTAGGTTCTTGTGTGGGTCTGAAAATGTACTAGGATCCGGTGTGGGTCTGGCGATGTACGTGGATCCTGTGTGGGTCTGACGATGTACTAGGATCCTGTGTGGGTTTGATGAGGTACTAGGATCCTCTGTGGGTCTGAAGATGTACTACAATCCTCTGTGGGTATGATGATGATTTAGGATCCTTCATGGTTCTGCCTATTAACAGATTATGAATATTTAGTAGTTATATCTAATTATCTCTACTATTGTACCTAAGATATACCTGGTGTGAGCTAAGTCTGTACCTTGTGGTATTTTTCCTTCATGGTGATACCTTGGTGGTATAATTATATGTGGTGTACCTATGTGGTAAATACCATTGTGGTATTTCTTCCATTGTGGAACAGCTGAGCTTTGGGCTATTGAGTTGGAATCTGTGTTTCCTCATTATTGAGATGGGTATACTTGATAATTTAGGTATATGTATCGGGATATACCTAAGTAGGATTGTAAGTTGATTTTTTTGATTTTTGGTTTTTCTTTTTTAGATTTTGTGGGACCTTGAGGGTCTTTGGGACCCTACTAAGTATAGTTATACTCACCCTTGCACAGTCTATGGCTTCACCTTGATGTGTTGTTTGCAGACAACGTAGAGCGCTGACTATGGATGAGGGTACTAGGACTAGAGGTAGCTTGGAGGTGGACCCTAGATGAGGCGTACCACAGAGAAGACCGTTTGAGAGTTGTACCTACCCTTCAGGTAGGATCCTTGGAGGGTGTTCACCAGAGTTGTCCAGTTTACTTATACCTTCCCTTTTCTTGTACTTTCCTATTGGGCTTGTATTCTGGACCCTTTTACTTACTCACTCTTTTTACTATTCATTTTACCTTGTGTACATATCTACCTTTGTTCATGGTTGTGTTTATACATGTCATAAAGGTAATTCCTTCCTGGATTTAGGGATATACTCCTTTGGTGATAGTCACGAGCCCCTAGCCTATGGAAGGCAGGCTTGGGGTAGTCACGACATGGGCCCCGGGGGACGGGTCATGACATATGTAGAGTATGATGTAAAGCTAAGAGGTCAGGATGAGACTACTCAGAGATTAATTAGAGAGTAGGAAGAGTAGATACAACATCAGGAGCAGCAACTACAGTAATATCATCAACAACATGGTCAGTTGATGGAGTATATGCGGTGACATACAAATGGTTTAGGGATGGATTTCACTCCATCTAATTTAGTTAATTCTCCACCCTCTTAGTGGGACTATTATTATGTTCTTTTTTGGGTACTTTTTTTTATTTTATAAATGATTATATTTTTTAGTAAATTTTATTTATGGTTTTGTATTTTTAGGTATCTTTATTGTTAGAATAGGTTAAGAACATCCCTTTATTATGAAATGTATAATCCATTTAAAGATGGATAAAGATAGAACCCATTACATTACTGAATCCCCAAACACAACATGACCTAAAAAAGACAAGAAAATTATAAATTGTAGTAAATCCAATCATCTTGAAGTCAAATCCATATAGATTGAATGACTAAGTTAGAGAAACATAGAATTAGAATTGGATTGAAATCCCCCAAGGTAGCCATATAGTCATTAAACCACCATCCGAGACACCCAAACCATAGAATCCATCAAGAACTACTTGGAAGATAATCAGGGTGGATGGATCTGCTGATAAGGGCAACAACATATCTGAAAAAACATCATCCTCTTCTAGAGAAGGTTCTTCTTATCTGGTCATCGACCCATTCGTTGAGTATGTTTGACCCTCATTTCTATCCCTCACCATCATACCAAGGTTTGAGACTTGAATTCAGCTACCACGTTAATCAAAGGCCATCCTATCAACTAGTCCCGGTGTTTTCTTACCAACCCCTACCATCGAGGAGTCCAGATCTCACCGTTGACCCTAACAATTAGTTTAGTTTAATTTTTTTATAAAAAGTTATTTGAAATGAATATATATTTATATTTTTTTGGTATTTTATAACAATGCTCCACAATTCATTTGTGATGTATATGAATCATCCTCAACTCAATCCGGTGAACATGGTGACCGGAATGACTCCACTTCTGTAGATATGGATTGTAACATCCTGAAAAACAATTATTTAGAGCATTAAAATGGTGTTATTATCATCGGTGCTATTAAAAGGTGGATCCGTTTATCATCTCTAAAAAAGTGCTAATAAAGGCCCCTTTTATCAACACTGAAAAAATTTGTAATTTATCAGTGCAAATAAAACTCTGAAAATGACCTTTATCGATGCTTTTTTAGTGATGATAAATTTAAGAAAAAAGATTTTTTAAAAAGATTTTTTTTTCAGAAAATGGGAGGGTGGGACCTCCCCCCTTTTATCAGTGCTTGATCCCCCCCTTTTAACAATGATACTCTAGAATTACCACCCCATTAACAGGTCTAGAAATCCCCCTACCCTTTAGTAGTGCTAGGGACCTGCATCACCCACCTGTGCGCACCCTTGACATTACTGGTTTTCAAAACTATGAACCCCCTCATAATCTCTCTCCTTTTTCAAACACCTATATCGTTTTCTTATGTATTTTATGATACATCTATATATTTTTATTTATTTCATAATATTTATTTATCCATATATTTATAGAGAGAGATATATATATATATATATATTTTAATACATATATAAAATATGTTTTTGTGTGTGTGAATGTGTGTTTATAAATACATACATACATACATACACATGTATATATATATATATTTGTGTACATCTATAAATATAGTTATATATATTTAAATTTTTTAGATATATTATATATTAATATTTAATTACTTATATTAAAATATATAGATAAATATATATCAGTTTGTCAATGAAAACACAAATATTTATATATATATATAAACATTATATATACAGAAATTGTATATGTATATAATAATTTATTCATTTTTAATTTTAATAAAATGTATATTATTTTTTATTTATATAACGTTTATATATTTATATATATTTTTTACATGTAAATTTTTTTTCTTGTATATTTATAAAATTAAATTATTATGTGTGAATATATAAAAAATATGTATATATATTTATATATTTGATTATAAATAAAACTAAATAATGAAAAATGATAAAATTTAGAAACATAAATATCAATATGAATGTAATACTTGTGAAAATTTATGATCCCACTAACAATGGGAAAAAATACCCACTTAAACGATGTTTAAAGTCTATAGAATGTTGAAAAAATAGGATTCTTCAACTAGAAACTCATTTTTAAAGTCCTTATATGGAATATTTGGGTCTATGAAAACATAATAGGGGATTCCTAATTATCAATAATATGTAGATCTCATTTCAAGATTTGATTTTATATGTGGTAGATCTCAAACAGACACTTGGATCAAAAGTTATGACCTTTTTAAATACGAGTTACGTTTTCAAATTATTTTAGATCGTTTATTTATTTTTTTATTTTGTTGTATCTTCAAATGGTTAATAAATGACTGATAATCGATAATAATTAGAAAGTTATTAACTAATAAAAAATTTAATAATTTTTATATAATCCATTTTAACTAAATATCTTATATTTTAAGTGTAAATGTCTATTTAACCTTATCTAAAACATATTTTAAAAAATTATATATTTTTTTAATGAAATATGATATTTATTTTTGATATATAAAAATTATCAGCGTTAGTAAAAAACACTGATAAATCCCCCCCTTTGTCAACTCTACTAAAAAAGTGCTGATAAATGGAGTCCCTTTAACATCGCTAAAAATCGTTGATAAAGGGGTACCTTTACAAGCGCTAAAAATGCATATTAAGGGTTACTTTTAGTAGAACTTTTTAGAATTATTAAAAGAACCTTTTATTAGTGGTTTTTAGCAGTGATAAAGGTACGCCCTTTATCAATGCATTTTCTAGCGTTGTTAATGGGTGGCCCTACATAAAGTTGTTTCTGTGGTAGTGATCCACGTGAATCCTATTATTTCAAATTGACATTTTAAAAATATATTATTTCATATCTATGTTTAATTTATTTACTTATATTATTGTTAACATAATAATATTTTTTATATAGTTGAATTATTTTTCTCTTGTTGGGGTGGTTTTTTTGGAAAGTGATACTATGAATAGACTTTTTTCATAGGGGGTCATAGGTGAAAAAGATAATTAAACATTGATGATTTTAAATGATTATGTATAGTAAATTAATGTTTATTTATAGTAAATATTTTTTGAAATTTATAGAATATGTTTTTTAGTATTTTTAATTTACATTTTATTTTAATGAAATTATGAATTTTCATACTGGGGCATTTGTATATAGGTGTATTTGGTAAAGTGTGTTGTTATTGAAACAACACAATGCAATAGTGGGGAATTTATCAGCATTCAGTAAAAACATTGATAAATGGGTCCTCATTTTAAGGACTTTGACGAGGACAATGTTTTTTAGTGCCAATAAATATCTTTGTGCGGTGTTAAAAGGTCTATCTATGGTTATGGGAATTCAATATTTTTTTTAATAACAGGGATATCCCTATACACGGATAAAATGAAAAGGTTTTGAAGACATTGTGGTTGTAAAACCAATGAGTACATGTTTCATCACTATATGAATGAGCAAGTAAATTCAAGATATAATGGGATTACAACCATATATCACCATGGATTCTATGCTGGAGTGATGATCTATTTTTTAAAAAATAAAAAATTATTTATAAAATTATTAAAATTAAGAACAAAATTCATATTCCCAAGAAATAATTTAAAGAGTAAAAAATAAGTCCAAAACTATTTTTCATAAATATATATACAACAAAAATTCTCTTTCAATTTTGAAAATATAATTTTTTATTAAAAAATATAAAAACTCATTTTCCATTAATAAAATTCATATAAAAAATTAAAATAAATAAAACATTCACATAAAAAATAAAATTATTTAATTATTATCCTTATAAATAAAATAAAAAACTAAATTTCATTTATGAAAAAATAGTAAAAAAATACCATTTCCATTGGAAGTAATAAAAAAATCTATATTCCAAATTTAAAAATATTTTATCAAAAAAATATTAATCAACTATAAAATTAAAAAATATCACATTTTACAAAATAAAATAAAAATTAAAATTAATTATATATTTTTAAACAATAAAAATTAGATATTCATTTTTTAGGATGTATTTGGAAATTAAAAATTAATTTTATTCTTTTATATTATAATAATTAAAGAATTTACCATTTTCTAAATGATCTTATTTTAAATTTAAAATATAAAAAAATCCCCCTTATCCATTCAACCAAAATAAGAAATTTCAATTAAAAAAATTAAAGTTAAAAAATAAAACATCATCACTTTTCATTCAAAATTACTTTTGAAGAAAGGTAATTTATTTATTTTTTAACAAAAGCTTATTTTTTTATTTAATGTATATTTGTTTTTAATTTGTAATTTCCTGATTTTATTTTAAGGAAATATTAGTTTTTTAATGTAAAATATAAAAAACAGTGATTTTTTATGTGAAATGCGGATATTATTTTTTCAATAAACAATATTTTTTTATGGTTTTTTGAAGGAATTATTTTTTTATTGTTTTTTAAAAACGTTGTAATCGACTATGTTTTAATTTACTTTAATTGATTTAAAAAAACGATTTCGTGATGAATTTTTTAAATGGAAAAATTATAGTTGATTTTTTGATATTGGATAAGTAAAAATATTTTTAAAAAACTGCTCCTAGAGTGTGCGAACGATGTTCACAAAAACCACACTGCTAGTCAAAAAACAATTAATAAACTATTGGATAAATATTTTAACATTATTAATTTTTTAAAAATTTATTGTTTGATTATTGATAGTTATTTAAATTATGTTTGATGGATATGATATGTCGTATAAAATATGAAATTAATATTTTCTTTTTGGAAGAATTAATACATATTAAGAGCTAATTTTGCATCTATAATGATGTTAAAAATAAAAATCTCATAGAGAAATTGCATGCATAAATTAGTTTAATTATATATATAGTAAGTTATATTTATATATTTATATTTATATCTATTTATTTATATATATATAGTTATATAGTTATATATTTTTATTTATTCATGTATTAATATATATTTATAATATTATTTTTAATTACATTTATAAAATATGTTTTTGTGTGTGTGTATAAATAATCAAACAGATAAATGAATACATATATAAAACATATATATATATATATATTATGTGTATCTGTAATTTAAATTATAAACAATTACATATATTTACATATATTATATCTTAATAAGTATATTCCTTTGTTAGGATAAATAGATAATATATATCAGTTTGTTACACATACTAATATATATATATATATAGACACACACACACGTTATATAGGTATATAAATATTCATATATTTGTGTTTTAAATAAAATGGATATTATTTTTAATTTAGATAAGGCTTATATTTGGAGAAATATATTTTATATTTAAATATGTTTAATTATTTTTTTTAATTAACTTTTTTTAATATTCCTATGTTAAGATATATAGATATTATATATTTGTTTGTTAATACAGACACATATTAATATATATATATATTCATACACACAATACATAGGTATATAAATATTCATATATTTGTGTTTTAAAGAAAATGGATATTAGTTTTTATTTAGATAAGGCTTATATATTGATAAATATATTTTATATGTAAATATGTTTAATTATTTATTTATAAAAATAATTTTTTTTCTAATTCTATTACAAAAAATCTAGAATAAAATAATATTCAATGAAAAAAAGTTCGGTCCTAAATAGTATTTGTGATGGCTAAATAGTTTTGTCATAAATTATATCACCCTAAGGATAATTTCCACGCCCCTTCACAATTTCTATTATTTACGTCCTGATTTTCCATGATGGTTTGTTGTGATGAATTCCTATCACAGTTAACTTTTTGCGTTGGGAATTCATCGTAAAAAACATATTGCCAAAGCCATTATTTTTATAGTGGTATATAAATATTATAACATAGTGATATGAACTTTATAAATAACATATAGAAATATTTGTACATATAAACTATATAATTTAAAATTGAAATTCATATTAAATAATGTTTTATTAGTAACATAATTTTCATTTTATATACAATAAAAAATTTAAAAAATGATATTAATCAACAAAAACAATTAATAATTGGGTTTTTATAGTATTTTAAAAGAAAATCCCTGCACCATGACCGTGCTAATGAAAGTCAGTCAAAAAAATCCCCACCTCGACCATATTCCGCCTCAGATATGACCTCACACCACCACTGCACTCTACCCTGCCATGACCGACCCTCACATTTGAACCACCACATCATGCCTCAACTATGTTTTACCTCCACCATATCCTCCAGGAGAGACTATACCGTGCTCCTCCCTATATGCCTACACATCCACATCCTGCCTCAAACACGTTGGGCCTCCACCAGGACCTCCCGGAGTGACTGCATCATGCTCCACCACGCACACCTGCACATCAGTATCCCGCCTCAACTGTGTTCCACCTCTTCCAGGAGCTCTGGAATTGGTATGGCTTCCAGATCTCCTTGGTCACCCCGGTGAAGTGCTCTAAGGTGAATGGTAGGACTGGACACCTACCACCATTGTAACCATTCTCACAAACGCCGCCCATTGGAGAAGATTTTACTGCGTATTGGGTTTCCAGGGGGAGTTGGGGTAAATTCAGGATCCCCTCACTTGGGTTCCTCGGGTGAGTAGAGATTTCATGTGTAAGAGTTGGGGTGAATTCGTGATCCCCTAGATTGGGTCCCCCTTGGGCATATTCCCAGGTGGATGGGACTGCTGGACACTACCCACCATAATAGGAATCCACATGTGCCGTCACCCCAGGGTTCTCCAGTGTTGGTGTCGGGTTTGGGTCCGTTTTGGATCTTCTTACTTAGGTACCCCAGGTAAGTGTTCCCAGGAGAAGGGGACGGATATATGGGGTCCCTCACAGTCTTCCACTATTATCCATCAGGACAATATCAGTGCATTGGTGATAACCTATTCAATTGAATACATCTTTGTCGGCTTCATCATGGGTCGTGGTTCTCCCGAACAATACTCGAGATTTTTGAACTTTTCTAATGATATTGCACCAAAACATGACTTCCACTAGGTTCCAATAATCCATCTCTTTAAAATCTTCATCTTCATCATCAGGCGGTGAGGGGTTTCATAGAAGAGGGAAATTCCAGTCAAAGGCTTGCTATTTGAAAACACAGCCTCCACCCTTATATAGTACCATCTTCCTTTATTTTAGCCTTTACCTCCTTAAACATTCCTCCTAATACCAAGAATGTTGGGATACACAAATCTTTTACTTATAATGCGAATTAATATCAAGGAAGTACCCCACCCTATTTATTTAATGGTAATTGATTTATTAACTGAATATTAAAAATATAGTAAAACTATTTAAATTATTTATGTATTTTGAGTATTGTTCAGATTAAATTTATAAGTGAAATATAAATTCTAATCTAACTAAATTAATTTTTATTAACTGAAAAACAATTTATTTTAAAATGTTAATAATATTATAAAATTTATTAGTTTTCTTTGATATCAATTGATTATTGATTTATAAAATAATTTTGAAATTAAAAATAATAGATGTCTCTTTAATTAAGCCCTTTTTGGTAGTTAAAATTTCATTTCAAACAATAATATAATATAATTACAAATAGTGTATAAAAAATAAATGGGTTATATATGTATTTGGGTTTGAAAAAATAAAATTAGTTAGCATTCGATTATCCCAAATTACATGCATATTTGACGGGTCGTAATCCTTAATGTTTGGTGATTATTATTGAACATTTTAAACCTAATTATCAAAGCTATATATTTTAATAATTTTGATGAATTTTAAATTAATAATGTATAATTGATTTTTATAATATTTGACTCGCATCTACTATTTAATGTTGAATATAATTAAAAAATATAACATTGAGTAGTACCTTCTTTTATACAACATTTATTATATATATATATATGTATGTATGTATTTTAATTTTTTTGATTTTTTATCTAAACATTAATAAATGGAAATATATTTTTGTAGAGATTACCCCCAATGGTTGGGCAAGTTTGTGGTTAAAGGAACTATTACTAGAAAATTGAATAAAAAAGAACTGAAGGGTTATACTAAAATGAGTATTGGTTAGTAAAAATTTATTTGGATAATAATATATTTTTTTCGGTCTTGATTAATTATTTTAATAACTGAAAACCAATAAAATAACTTAATTTATAGTTTTTTATTTCTTCACTAAATTAATAGTTTAAATAAATTATAACACATATTATAACAAATCACTATACATTTTTGTTTATAAATATATATTTTTTTACAAATAATTTTTTTTTGTTTATAAAATTTATGTATTTAAATACAATTTTGAGTTAATGTTCGACACAATTACGGTGATTTTTTTAAAAAAAATTATGTTTTTTTCTTTTAGTAGGGTTTCTCAAATGATCGATCTTTGTAGAAATGTTTTTCGACCCAATAAAAACAATGATTATCTTAGTAACAGTTCATAAAATATAAAAAAATAAAAAATTAAATGATATATAATTCACATATGATAATTTATATTTTTTATTACTATATATATTAATGATGTAATAAATTATAATACTAGTTTGATTTTTATTTATTATATTGAAAATTTTAAAATAATTATTAATTAAAATTTTAAATTTTTATTAATAATTTTATTATGAATTATGAATTATAATGTTAGTTAATTATCTCTATAAATTGTATTAAAAGTTACCAAATATATTAATGATATCATCAGTTATACATTTTCTTAAACATTTAATTAATTGTTAATAATTATATCATTAAACTAAAATGTCCCCTTTATAATGAAAACAAAAACTTTGAGTCATAATAGTCACATCATATGTCGGATTGACATGGAGTCAATTCTGACACATCATAAATGAGTTATGTATCCACTACTAGAAAATAATCAATTAGGAGTGTTTATTTTTTGATTTGGTGGCAGTTTAAACTGCTGCTAAAGTTGATTTCCGCAACACGCGACTGATCCTCCCATTCACTACCACAAATCGGGGTAAGGGATGCATCAGGTTTTATCAGTGCTAAGAAGAAAGAACTGATAAAAGGGGGCACTTTATCAGTGCAGGATAAAAGTGCTGATAAATATTCCTTTTATCCGCGTTAAATAAATGTCGATAAAGATGTAACCTTTATCAGCCCATTAAATAGCACTGATAAAGGGGACCATTATTTTTTTCAAAAAGAAAATACTAAAACATTAGATATCAACCAAAGTCACAGTAAATAATTATGGAGGAAAAGAAAAAATCCATCAATTAGACACCCAATCATTCCTAAAAGATGACAAAAAATGAACCACTCGATTGCTCTATCTCCAAGAAAAGGGAAAACAACAAGAAGAGAATAAAGAAACCAAAGATCTGAAGACGTCGATAATGGAACCATAGTCTTGGAGTCCACCTTCATCCTCATTCAGTGTGTTGATAATAACTTGACAATCAGATTCAACCACAACATCCTTCCAGACAAGAGACAAGATGAACAACATACACTTCCATATAGCCATGGCCTCGGCCACATGAGGAGACTAACACGCAATTTTCGAGGAATGATGAGCTGTAATAAGATATCCAGCGTGATAGGTGGGGAATGAACTGGTGAAGGTGGATGTGCCTCCTTAATATCAAACCTCTAAGAGACCCAGTTATGAATCATTGAAATACAAACCCTGTCAACTTTAACAATTATCTAAAAAATGAAAGCATTTTGTCAAAACCATATAATCTAGGAAATTGTTATTTTTAGCGCTGATAATTTTTTTTTATAAATAATATTATTAATTTATATAAAAATATTACATTTATATTAAAAAATTAATTATTATTCGGAGAAATTAAATATAAAAACACAGGTTGATAATTAATATATATTTGTTAATAATTCAAATATATATATAATGTTTTAAAAAAGTATTTATAAGTTATAATTAAATAAATATATATTTTGATAATTATAATATTATAATTTATTTTTTAATAATAAATATATTTATTATATTTATTATTTTTATAAATATATATATATTCTTTTTAAATATATATATTTATAAATAAAATAATATTGAAATAGATATACATTAAAATAAATATATTCTTCCAATGAATTTGGTTAATAAATATATTGATGCCTGAGTATATTTGACGTACAAATGTGTTATGAATTCGTCATGATTGTTCATTTATACATTATAAATGGTAAAACTCACAGGAATAGAGTTTTGATATCAGTTAATGGATAAGATATATTAAAACTATGTTAGTGAGAATTTTAATGTATGTTACACAATAAGCGATGCCAAAATATGGGTTTCAACATCAGTTATCAAATAATTGTTCATCTATATCTCGTCAGATGGATTCATCCCCCTCAGGGTATTCTCAAACATAATATTAATGCGACAATTCTAGGTGATGGCTGTTTTGACCTTGTGGTGGTTCTCTAGGACCGTGTAGGCTCTAATATTTCAGCTCGTCATTAATCATAAATTGCTTGTTGGTCTCCTCTGGTAGCAGTGGACATGACTATCTGGAAGGGTATGCAATTCATTTCATCTCTCAACATATGGTCAAATATTATTGTCAAGTTATTATCGATGCGCTAGAGGAGGATGAAATTTTCAACCATGCCTTCTGTTCTATTATCAACATCATTAGATGATTGGTTCCTTTATTCTATTCATGATGTTCTTCCTTTTTTGGGAGGGATGAAAATTTTGTTGTTCATTTTATATCTACTTTTGTGTGTTGTTGAGGATCACATTGTGGTTCTCCTAATTTATACCCATCCCAACTAACTTTTAGAACTTTTTCCTATAATATCAAAAAAATACAATTGTGTTTTCTCATTTTTGAGTAGGTCAATTGTCCATTTTACTAAAATTGATGTATATTTTAAATAAAAAAGATGCGATTATAGTCATAATGGTCACAATGTGCATCATATTGTGTGGAAAAAGATTCATATACATCCCAAATGACTCAATAATTTTTACCCACAGGTATTAAAACAATCTGAATGTGTTTTCTAATTTTTCATTACGTCACTTGTTCATTTGTACTAAAATTAATGTCAATTTTAAATAAAAATACGGATATGGAGTCATAATGGTCACACCGTGCATTAGATTGAGGTTTAACTAATTTCTACACATCCCATGTGACTTTTGGATTGTTGTAATAATGTATTAAAACAATACAAATATTTTTTTTAGAATGTCATTTGTCTCTTTTAGTAAAATTTAATTATAAACTAGAATCATGAACTTTAACTAATACCAGTAACATCTTGTTTCCGTTTGATAAGAGAAAAATTATTAAAAGTAAAAAATATTTATGAATTGATTAACTAAATAATTAAAACAATCTGATTGTTTTTATAAATTTTTAGTGAGTGACATATTTGGAAGTAAAATGTTGATTTAGAACTGATAACAGGCACTCTGAGTCATACAAGTTACACCATTTTTTGGATTGGTGTGTGGCTAATTCCTACACATCTTAAATGACTTATAGATCATTATACTAAAGTACAGAAACAATTTGAATTCCTTTGTTTGGTTTGGAGTTTTTGAGTTTGATATTTTACTAATATTAATGTCAGTTTTAAATAAAAACACACACTTTGAATTATACCTATCACTTCATATGTCAGATTGAGGTGTTTTTTATTCCTACATGTCCCAATGTCTCAAAAGAATCCTAAATTCTATGTAATCCACTAGTATATGAAAAAAAATTCTTATGAGGGTAATACTAAAAAGAAATAAATTAAACATAAATATGAAACAATCAATTACTTCTATAGAAGTCACATCTTCATGTCATTTGTATAAATTACATGATCAGGAATGATGCACATTTTCTTCTACGAAAAATTATATCATCTTATAAATATAATTTTTTTAGACCGTCATAATAGTACTGGAAAAATATAAATATAAAACAAATTAATAAATATTTTAATTAAAGTTGTAATTAAATTTGAAAATACTTCTTCGGGGATGTGTTTTTTTGATGAAATATGATATCTCTCATAAATTGACTAATATAATAACCAAATTTTTTTCCATTTGTTTATTTTGGACACTGTAGAAACATTGAAGAAAATATGTAATTTTTTAATTTGTGTTTGGATAGTTAAATATTATTATATATACCTTGATAAATATCAGGTTGTAGAACTTTTTTGGGTCCTTGTGCGTAATGATTGTCCGCATTCCATGATTTTGATGATATTTACACACTGCCCTATAATAATAGAATCCTAATTAAAAAATAATATAAATATATATCTTGAAGTATATTTCAAAAATGTTGGATGTAGTGTATTACAAATTAAAAAATGTTATTATGTGTGGTCGGTTTGTTGGTAATCTATGTAGTGAATCCAATAGATAAATATTTAGAGTATCCTAATTGATTGTAATGAGAATCTGATGTTTCCTAAAAACAAAACATAAAAGAAATAAGTAATGAATTATATGAAAAATATATTAAATATGATTAAATTGTATCATTTTATATCGACATCATTTATATTAAGAATATTATTTCATCCCCAATTTTTCTTTCAAAAGATTTGCCCAGGTTTTCCACTCTTTAATTCATTTTTTTGGATTCTTATTTTGTTTGGTCTGTAGAGGTGACATGAGGACTAACGAAACCAATTTTTTATGGTTAAATCCATTGAATTGGTATTGATATATATGACTACAAAAATTATGAATTATATTTATTCATAATTAACATGGTATATCATCTTTTGTAAAATTAACTCATGAAAACATACCTCATGTATACATTTATAATTGAGGAACCTATCCATTCATAGTTTATGATTTCATCTACATTATTTGAATAAATGTAGTTAGTAACATCCTGCACACAAATTTTTTCATCAAAATCAACTACATGACTACCAGCACATTGTATCTTTGTATCCGCATAAACCATTAATGTTAGAAAATGTGGATATTCAATGGGTGGGGTAAATTTTCTTTTGTAAGATCTTTTCAAACAGTTGGATGATCCTTTAAATGGTTTTTATTCAAACAATCAGTTCACCCCCATCCATTTTTCCATTTGTAATAGCATTCATCAGTTTAGTCCTTTTTTCATTAATTATTAAATGTTTAACATGAAAAATAAATAGTAAATGAATACCTCATTGTAGACATATTAATTTTACAATATTTGACGGCCATGTGATGAATGTTCCAATAGTATGTCAACCTAATGAATATATTTCTAATCAATTGGAATAGATTGATCATCGCTCAGATCAAGGGTTACACTAATCGAAACTCTCACAAGACCTATTGGAAGTGGACTATTTTTTATCACATCATTTTGGATATTCAACATTGTAGCCCTCACTACAAGGTGATGGGTGGGTGTTCATATATATAAATCACAAGATTTATCACCCTGTATAATATCATCACCATAAATGTATCAGGGTCAATATGATTCAAATTTTATAGAAACCATTATTAGAACAATGATTACATTTTCCAAGACATCTTTTTTAGAGGAATGGCTCATCTCAAAGCTGGTGGGTGTGGGGAAGGATATTTCATCAATTGTAATTCTTGAGTTATTTTTAATCTTCGCTTCTCTCTATAAAAGTTTCTAGTAATTCTCTCTTCAATTGGATTTTTTATTAAAGTGTGTCTAGTATTTCTTTCATCTATGTCATTTTTTCATCTTTATCCTCTTATCATTTTTTTATCAAAATATGTTTGTGTTGCCACCTCAAAACCCGCACCTATGAGGTGACCATATTGTTCTGTCCGCTTTAAAAACAGTGATATTTGGTGTTCATCTGATACAGTTTTTGATTATTCATGTGACTAAGCTGGATAGAAAATATAGGAAAATAATTATTCATTTTTATGTAATTTTTATTTAACGAATTTTTTTTTATTTCGTAATTATACTTGTTTTGCACCATTTTATGTATTTTCATCTATTAGTATCCCATATTTATTTTCACATGCCTCTTTCCACAACACATGGTTTATTTGGAAGTTGATTTAGTTTTGGTTCCTTCAATCTGCATATACATAGAGGAACATAATTATTTTTTCTTTTCATGTCATATAAAAGTGTTACAGTAGATTTAAAAAATGTACCATTTTTTTCAAGTGAAGTGTACCCCATCCTTACTTTATGGTAGAGGTATGTTGATTTTTCTTCCCCTACATTATTTTCAACACTCAGTTTCTATTTCATAAATAAAAATTTTTCACTCAATGTGATGAATATATTTATTTTCAAACAATATTTTACTAGCCACAGTGTACTTGAAAGGACACATCGATATGAAGTCTAGTAAACAAATCTCATGGTTATTCGGTTATCAGATGGGCAAACATATTCAGTGGGTATAGGTTTATTTTCCCATCGACATGTTTTAGATAATGTCTTAGTATAATTATGTGAAGTCCTCTATGAATCCTTATATAAAGAATTAATACATATTTCTTATGGGACTTATATAAAATACATGAAATCTTCAAGTGATAGTGACGTATAATTCATTGTTTCATTATTTTATTTTTTAGTAAAATAATGAAATGATATCATAATGTTACTGTAATATCTTCCCACATCAATGTCTTAAGTGCTATAACAACATGGTGCCACAAAAATACACAAGTTGGCATGCATAAACAAGTGATGATTCCAATGTAACTACTAAAAATGACCTTGTTGGAGTTATGCTGCTGGCCCCGTGCATTCCATCCGACCTCATATTTGATGCCTTTCAAATTTTCCTTCATGATTTTAGCTAACACCATTAAAATACGAAGCACCTATTTTTTCTACATCACTGGTCCTTCATCACCTAACATTTCCTTAGATTCAACATCATCAATATGTTGTTTCTCTGGAGAACTAGCATTTGTATGTGATGATGGTTGTTGAACCTCAACACTGGGGTAAAAAATGGATTGAAAAACTTATTATTTCTGAGGACTGAGATTACTAGCCCAGGAAGAAGTTCATTGTTCCTATACAATGATAGCAATAATAGGTTGAAAGAAAAACTTTTCCTCGTGATTGGGAGCACCATCATGTTCCTAATTCGGACTGAATCTTTTTTTTCAAATAATTCACTTTTTTGGATAGTGAGAACCTACAGACATCAAACCAATCACCCACAATCCACAATCCGAAATCCAAAATCCAAAATCCAAAATAACCATATCAAATAACACATATGACCTCAAACAGTCTTCACGACCACCTGAATTCTCCTCTTATGATGTCCCCAATCAACACAAACACACCCGATCCAAGACCCGATACTGAATCCTTCATCGGTCACCAAAAAAATGAATTCTATCACCAACACATGGTCCTACACCAAAATCATATCATCGCACAAAAATGGTGGATGAAAACAAAAGCAAACACATCACTAAAACAGAAATTTGTAATTAAACATCACCCAGAAAACTCAACGCATCTCATCCATGCTGCCACTACAATAACTTTGGATCCGAATGAACCACAAAACAAGAACCCTAAATCACCATTCTCCAAACAGGGATCAACCACTCCCACAGACAAATCACAATGGCTGAAAATCAAAAAGAGAAATAAAACCCCAAAGACAGTCTCGATGCCTAGCTGCTTATCAAAACCCAATCATGTTTCCGCCTCCACAAACTCACCTGGAATACACATCGAACAGCCGGACGCACCCCCAGCCAAAACAGAATCGAAGTGTCGACCCCCATCTAGGAGGAGCTAGATCTACGACCACAGTCAACACAGTGCTACCAAAAGAATAGGCCAGCAAAGGTGGGAAAATCCCAGACGGTCGTGCCCACGGAGGTACCTCGACGCCATGCCTCGAAGAGGAACCGCTTCCATCTAAACACCGATAAGGAGCACCTAGTACAACACTGATGACGATCTGAGGTGATAAGAAGAGAAAAAGATAGGGGAAACCCTAAGAAGGTAGCACCCCTTACGGGCTGATCCACCTCCCCAATGAAATAACCCACACACCTGTGTAAAAAACCAAAACACGATGGAACCCTTGTACTATTATTAACAACCAAGAATCCAGCATGTGCATAATTCATTATCTAAAGAAGTGGTTTAACAATTTATTTTTATTATGTCAATACAAAAAGAAACATATAATAACATGAGGTAACATAATGTATATTAAAAAAAATAACCTCATTATTAAACTCTCTTTGATTAATGGTTGAAGAGATTGTACCTCTATATCGACTATTCAAGTCCCTTCATTTGGCCTCCTCTTACAAAGAAAACACCATATACATTATGACCTCTATGAAATGATTATAATTTCCTAATGAATGTGTCACCCTTAGTTAAATTTTCATCTGACCCTTTAGTGGTTTTGTTCGATAACATAGCAATTGACCACTTTCAGTTTTTGGTATCTAGAACATAAAATACTTATACTGCCTATTATTTTATTATAAATGGTTCGTCTTTTCACCCTTCCATACTTGAATAGAACTTCACTAATCCAAATTCATCTATTTTTACATCTTTCATGTTATCAACCCACTATAATTGAAAAATTGGCACATGGAATGTTGTATAATCCAACTCCAATATTTTTTTGATGATGCCAATGTATGAAATATTAAGGTCAATTGGATTTTTGTCCATAGTACCAGAAATATGCATCGCTTCAGCCAAAAGTGTAACTCCACAATTTTTAACGGTATTGTATTCATCATGTCTATTTTTATAGAACATATAACCCTTAATTACATAACCATTGTAAGATAATACATACACATGTGGTACTCTAGCTAACCATCAAATTTTTTCTGATATTGAATTAGGATTTTCATCTCAATCATTAAAAATATAGCCCTAAAAACATTCTATAAACTATTGATTAAGTGTATTTGATATCCGTATTTTTGCACTTGAAGGATTCAAATGACTAATAATTTCGTTGTGGGATTCAACATATGTGGAAACCTCCAAAACATTATTCAAAACGTAAAGGTGGGCCTACTCTTGATCCACAATATTTATTGTGACTACATCTCTCCTAGAAATTACTCACCCGCTAGCCACCTAGTGTGATGAGATTTCAGTAGATCAATGCTTTACACACCTGAAATGAAATTGGTACGTAATTAAATGGCATCCTCAAAAATATATCAATATCTAGTATAACCATGTGATCAAATCTGATTTTTATATACCCATTCAAAATCTTTATACATCGTTCAATGGGGTACATCCATCTATAGTGTATAGGACAACATAGTATAATCTCTCTCACTAAGTGAACCATCAAATGAACCATTATATCAATGAAATCTAGTAGGAAGAAAATTTATAAATCACATAATATGATAATAATTTCTCTTTCCATAGTTATCAATTTCACCAGATCCATAACATTACTGCATATAGCTTTGTAGATGAAACAAAGCTTGGTTAACTTATAGAGGAAATTCATGAAAAAAATGCAACGTAAAGATATAGGACGTAGATCTCACAGTAAAACATGATAGTCATGCGATTTTAGAACCATTAACATTATGTAGTTTATTGAAACAAAATTCTTTGTATACAGTTAATACCCCTCTAGAACCATTATGTCATTCAAGAAGTTGAAAAACTGATATCTCTCTAGCCTATAAAAACTATAAGAAGCTGGAGGATGAAAAGTTCATTTTTTACCGTAGGCTTCTATTTGATATGTAGTAGAGCTCAAAAAGACACGTGGATCCAAATTTATCACCATTTGATGTTTTAGTTCTGTTTTCAACTTATTTTAGATCTTTTATTAATTTTTTGATTTTTTTGGGTCTTCAATTTTTTATTAAATGATTACTAATTGAATAGAATTAGAAAATTATTAATTAATAATATTTTTTTAAAATATTTTATAATCTTGTTTCTCTAAACATATTATATTTTAGGTGTAAATGTCTACCTATAATTATCTAAAACATATTTAAAAATATATATATTATATTTATATCAATATCAATATATTTATATATTAATATATTAATATATTATTTTTATTCTTCTTTTATAAATATAACCTTTATCAGTACTAATAAAGGGGGTCCCTTTAACAATACAAATAATCGATGATAAATGACGTACCTTTATCATTTCTAAAAAATCATTGATAAAGGTAACCCCTTTATCAGCATTTTTTAGAGTTACAAAAGTGTGGCTCTATGAAAACCTATTTTTGTGGTTTGATTCCCCACCCATAATTCATTTATATTTTTTCACTTACTCGATAGAAGATACTTTCAAGAGGCTACCATCTTATAGCTAATATAATTGAGGTTGGTAGGATGTCACACGCAGAGTTAAAGGTCGTACTTTTAGAATAAATCATCAAAAGTTGGTAAATAATATTATTTAATATGATAAATATATGATAAATTAATATTTTTTCTATTTGAACCATTTATTAAATTTTTTAATGTGTTCAAGAAGATATACATAGATAGTAGTATTGGGCATATTGCTTGTGAGAGATAGTAGCTAATTGTGGTAAGTGTTTTTTTATGTTTTTTAAAATAATATAATATATTTTTTTATCATTTTATTTTTATTTCTTTAATTAGAGGGGATATATTAGATATAAATTTATCATATATTTGGTATTTAGGATAAGAAATATGATCATGCCAGGGCCTCGTGTGAGTATGTTTTAAGGAGAAAACATAGTCGTGGGTGGTGAAAAGTGGTATTTAGAAAGAGATGGGGATTGAAATTTGTTTAAAATGGACTTCGACTAGTTACTATATAACTAAAGTGATGTCATCATTTAGAAAAAAAAATTAGGATTATAATCAATTTTCCAATCAATTCAATGATAATTTCGAGATAGAAATAAAGTGAAAAAGTGAGGGAACAACACAAGATGTAATGTAGAAAAACCCCCAAATGAATGGGGTAATAAAACATAGGAAAATATAAGGATTTCACTATGTAAAAATTTGTGTACAAACTATCTCTCTCTCTATCTCTAAATTTCAAGGAGAAAAAATACAAGATATTATCTCTTTGAAAATATGGAGAAACACCTCACAAAATACTGCACTTAAAGCTGAAGATATGTTGCTTCTGAATATGACGATAAAAAAGGTGGAGAAGATCCCATTTTATAACTTGGCTTAACCCTCCATTGGCCTCCTCACTATTAAATTTATATTACAAAATTAAATTGGGAATCAATGGTAGGGTGTCACCATGACGTTTTACCACGAAGTTTCCAAATGAATGTGGTGACCATCCTTAATATTTTCTCTCTCTATAACATCTTATAACATATCTCCCACTTGGATATTTGATTATGTTCCAATCAAATCTCCACACATCCCTTATATCTACCAAACCTACGACCCATGTCTCTACGAGGTTTCTCAAGGATCTAGAGCATCTAAACTTATTAAAACCAATCGTATTCACCATGAAATCTTCCATATTTTCTTTAGTGTGAATTTTCTACAAGTTGAAACTTATTTCTTTCACAGTATCTCAAAAAAATGATATTGTACAACAATGTGCTTCATACAGGAATAAAAATATGGATTCCTTACAATGTTAAAGGAACTCTGACCATCACAAAACAATGAAATATGATTTGTTTGTGCCTTATCTCCTTCAAAAAACATTTCATCCAAATAACAAATTTGCATGACTGGGTATAGGCCATGTACTTTTCTTCCATCGTTGATAAATCCACAAATGTTTGTAACTTTGAAATATATCTCATAGATCCTCCTGCAAGAGTAATCACATAACCAGTAGCAGATTTTCTCTGGCCATAATCACCTGTAAAATCTGAATCTACATAGACTATGATAGTGAAATCTGATCCTCCAAAACATAATGCAACATATGAGGTTTCCCTGATGTATCTCAGGATCCTATTCAGCATGCTCCTATGATTTCGTCCTAGATTCTCCATGTACCTACTAACTTCTCCCATTATATGTGCGATGTATGTTCAAGTACAAACCATGGGGAACATTAGAATCCCCACTTTTTATTCATACAGGACTCGATACATTTCCATCCTCTATTTCTCAATGTTAGGAGTGATTTTAGAGGATAACATGGAAGTAATGGGAAGAGGGTTAGATGTTTTCTTATAGTATTTCATTTTGAATCGTTCCAAGACTTTCCAAAAATAATTTTTTAGTAATATCCAAATATTTACATTATTCATGTCTTACTAAATTTGCATCCCAAGTGTCTTTTTTGCAGGTCCCATGTCCTTCATATCAAACTCCCTAGACAACTATGCCTACATCTCCTAGATTTCATCATTTTTTGGGGCCTGCAACCAACATTTCATCCATATACCATAGTATAATGATAAAATCATTAGCATATAGACCCTAAAAATATGCACAAGGATCTAAATTAAGTCTATTGCATCCAAGGCTCGTGATATAGGAATAAAATCTCTTGTAACAACACCTCAACACATGTTTGAAACCGTAAAGTATATTTTCAACCTGAAAACCAATTTCTCGTTACCTTATTCATAAAAACCATCTCATTAGAGAATATAGATTTCATCATCAAGGTCACCATGGAGAAAAGTTGTTTTCACATCTATCAACTCTAGATGCAGAGTGTATGCAGCACAAATCACCTTCCCTAACTGAATATTTGTTATTCTAACAATACGAGAAAATATTTCATTGAAATTGATACCTTCCTTCTAATCATATCTTTTGACCACCAGTCTCACACGATATCTTTCCATCTAGTCTGTTTCTTCCCCCATGATCTAGTGGACCCATCTGTTCCCAATATCCTTACTCCCATGAAGTAATGAAACAAGATCCCATGTCTTGTAAATGTTAGGGGATTCATGTTCCTCCTGCATCTCCGCCATCCATGATGATATATTTGGACTCTAGGTGACCACTAAAAGAGACGATAACTCTCCATCTTCTGTCAATATGAAATTTGAAACATTTCTCTCAGTGACATAATCTGAGTTCCATGTTGTCACTATTTTCTCTTGATTTGGTCGTTGTAGTCTAAAATTATCTATTACTTGATCATCATTCTTTGGTAATTCCTCATAGAAAATAGGTTCTTCCTTTGTTTCATCCTTCACCTCAACTGTTTTAGTTTCTGTAATCTCTTTCTATGTGTCTTTATCAATATTTATTTTCACTATATCTTCAGAAAATATGACATCTCAATTGATGAAAATATTTTGGGCAATAGGATACCCCTAAAAATACCCCTTCACACACCAGCATATCCCAATAAGATACATTCCTTGGATCTTGAGTCAAACTTTGATCTTTCCTGGCCATGAAATAGTGTATATACATGACATTCAAAAGTATGTAATTGAGAATAATTATCTAGTATACCATTTCACATCTCTATCGGCTTCCTCATATCAATTTCCACTAAAGTTGATCGATTGATCACATTAAAGGTGGTATTTACTTCTTCTACCCAAAATGTCTTGGTAACTCCTGTAGTTTTTAGCATCACATGTATTATGTCCAAAAAGGTTATATTCAGATACTCTTACACTCCATTCTACTAAGTAGTGTATTCCACCATGAACTACTTATTGATTAATTAATGTTAACAAAAAGAATCAAAATCATCGCTTGTATATTATCTACCATGGTTATTCCACAAACACTTGATCTTCTTTTTATATTCAATCCGGTTTTTCACTTTGAATCTTTTGAAGACTTCAAAGATATTCAATTTCCTCTTGATTCAAAACAACCAAAATCTCCTAGAATAGTCATCAATGAAAGATTAATTTTACCTTACTCCTCCCAAGTACACAACCTGTGCTTTGCATACCTTTGAATGAATCAAATCTGTGATCTAGTTACTCCTTATCATTGACGTTCCAAACATGAACCAGTGTTTCTTACTCAAAACACAATTCCTAAAAAATATTATGGATTCCTTCATAATCCCAGGAAAAAAATTCTGATCCTCAAGAATCATTAGGCCTCATTCGGACGTATGGCCAAGATTCAGATTCCATAAAGTCATTAACTCTTCCATCAAGGTAGTTGATGAGACAACTATCACTGCTTCCTTGTACATTTCACCCATAAGAACATACAAGTTATCTAATCTCTTCTATAACTTTATCAACACATGTTCGCCCTTCACAATATTCATCATCCCTTTCTTGGTGTGAGTCATGCATCTGATGTCATAAAATTTTCCCAAGTAAAAATGTTCCTCTTGAGACCCACCCAATTTTGTACTCATTGGATGGTTCAGACTATGTTATCATGTATCTTACGTTTAATGGTTCCAACTCCAATGATATTGAAATTTATTATCATTCCCCATGTACAATAGCCCTTCTGGGATAGTTTCATATTGGTCAAACCATTCAAGTAGAGATTTCATGTGCCATGTTCCTCCTGAGTTAATAATCCATGCGTCTTTGAGATGTTTTCATATTTCAATATTCATTTCTGCATCACTGACTAGTATGTCTCCTTTTCCAGATGTACTCGCCAAATTTCACTGAAAGGTATTCTCACCACCCTTATTATTCCAATAGTCATTTCTTACATACCCTTCTTCCTACAATTGTAACATTTGATGTTTTTCTTCCTACTCCTTGATTTAGAACATCCTTGATTCTAGTTCTCACTGGAACCATAGTCCACCATTGTTATTCTTTCCATTGAAAGAGCTACCAATTGGTGTGATGTTTTATGTCTGTACTCCTTTTTCATGAACCAACATTATTTTTCAATACTCGTAGCTACAACCTCATTGAAGGGAAATATATCCATTATGAAATTATTTTGGAGGATGATGATAAGATGATCACATTAATATTTAAACCTTTTGAGTAAAATATTTGATTGTTTAGTATCCACAACTATACAGATCCAAACTGTAAGTTGAGAAAAATTGGTCTTGAGGGTGTTGATGTGGTCAGTCACCGATGATGAATACACCATTCGAAGACTGTATAATATTCTCTTTTAGAAAATTTTATCGTGGAGTGAATTTTCATCATACTGCTTTGTCAGAGTATGCAAAATTTCGTTTTCCATCTTTTTTTCCACAATGCATGATATGACCCCATCTTCTAAAGACAAATGGATGTTGGAAATAGAATTACTATCCACATCACTCTCTTTTTCCTATATCACACCTGCTGATTTCTCTCCAATCACCTGTAGGCATTTATCTTTCCGTATAACCTCTTTTATCTTCATTTTCCACAATGAAAAATTATTTCCTTTGAATTTTTAGATCTTGTATTTTTCCTCCATTTAGACATGTCGTTCATCAAGAAATTTATCAGGCCAAAACCTCATTCCTATGATACCACTTTTTAGGTTCCTAAACAATTATCCAATCAATTAAACGATAATTGCGAGATAGAAATTAATAACAAAAGAAATGAATTAAAAGAAAACCAGATGTAACACGGAAACCTTAAAAATTAATGGGATAAAAATCCACAAAAAAATAGAATGATTTCACTATGTCAAAATGCGTGTACAAACTCTATCTACCTCAATTACAAGGATAATACACACACGAAACTCTATCTTTGAAAATATGGATAAACACATCACAAAATATTGCACTCAAAGTTTAAGATGTGTAGCTTCTGAATCTGATGATAAAAACTGGTGTTGGAGATCCCAATTTAGATCCTGCCTTCACCCTCCATTGGCTTCCCCTTTATAAAATTTCTATTACCAAATTAAATGGGGAATCAATTGTAGGTTTTCACCATAACGTGTCACCACAACGTGTCCAAATTAATGCAGATACAATCATTAATATTTTCTTTCTCCATAACATCTTCCAATAAAACATAGGGTGTATGAGATCATCATCATTCACTTTTGTAGAGTCTGAGGCATGTCTATGAGCACAGGATGAGACTATTCAGATATTAGTTAGAGAGTAGGAAGAGTATATACAACATAAAGAGTTTCAACAATAGCAGTAGCATCAACAAAATGATCATATGATGGTGTAGATGTGATGACTTAAAAAAGGTTTAAGGATGGAGTTCCATCCATCTAATGGAGTTAATCTGACACCTTCATAATGACACTATCATTAGGTTCTTTTTTGTGATTTTTTTATTTTGTAATTGTTTATATTTTATAGATTTTTTATTGGTTTTTTTATTTTTTTTAGTAAAATTTATTATTTGAAAAGGTTGGGAAAACCCCACTATTAAGAATAGTAGAATCCCTTTTATGCTCGATTGAGATATAACCCATTACAATATTGAATCCCCAAACACAACATGCCACAAAAAAATAAAACAAAATTGTAAATAGTATTATATCCAATTACCTCAATGTCAAATCTATATATCCTGAGAGACTAAGGTAGAAAAAACTAGAATTAGGTGTGGATTGAAATCCCCCAAGGTATCCATCCTTCCATTAGACTGCTGACCCAGACACCCAAAACACAACATTCATTGGGAAAGACTAGGAATATCATCGACGTTGATAGATCTACTGATAATGGAGACGACTCGCCTGAAAAATCAGCATCCTCTTCTAGAGCGGGTTCTTCCACTCATGTCATTTACTCCTTCCTTGAGTAAGGTTTGGCCCTCATTTCTAGATCTCACCATCATGTTGTGGATTGATTCTTTCCTTCATCAGCCTTGATGAGCAGAGGCCTTCATTTTTCACTAGACCTGCTACATTCCTGCCGAACCCCACCACCGAGTAGGAGTTCAGATCTTTTCGTTGACCCCTACATTTAGTTTACCTTATTTTTTATCTACGTTTATTTTAAATGAATATATATTCGGAATGTTTTGATACTTTATAGAAATGTTCCATAATTCATTTTTGATGTGTTGGATTCAACCCCACCTCAATTATATTCATAAGGTGACCGGTATGAATCATCTACTATAGATATGCACTTTAATAGCATGATAAATGGGCATTTACATCTTTAAAAAACATTATTATCCTCCATGCTATTAAAAGGGGGTCTCTTTTATCATTACATAAAAAATACTAATAATGGCCACTTTTATCAGCATTGATAAAAGATGACTTTTATCAGCGCTAAAATAGTGGTGGTAAATGGGACCTTTATCGACACTTTTTTTTATAACTAATAAAAGTCAAAAAATTAATTTCATAAAAGGAATTTATTTTTCAACAAATTTGAGGGTGGGACCTCCACCCTTTTATCATCACTCAATCCCCCTTTTAATAGTTCTAGTACAGCCTCCCCACATTTTTGATAATGCTAGGAATCCCTCCACCCTTTAACAACTCTAGCGACCTGCATCACTCATTCGTGTGTGCCCCTACCTTTACTGGGATTTGAAACTGAGATGTCCTCCTCAAAATCTCGCTCCTTTTCCACTCCCCTGTATCATTTTATTATGTATTTTATGATATATCTATATATTTATATTATTTTTTTTATTTTTCTATCCATATATTAATTTATATATATAGTTATATTTAATTTCATATATAAAATATGTTTTGTGTGTGTGTGTGTGTTTATAAATACATACATATATATATATATATTTATATGTGTGTGAATCTATAAATATAATTATAAACATTTATATTTATTTAAATATATTATATATTAATAATTATATACTTATATTAGAGTATATAGATAAATATATATAGGTTTGTCAATGCACACAAAAATATATTTATATATATAAAAACATTATATATAGAGAAATTGTATATGTATATCAATTTTTATATATATTCATTTTAAATAAAATGGATATTATTTTTTATTTAGATATGTTTTATTTATTTATAAATATACTTTACATGTATATATGTTTACATATATATTTATAAAACTAAATTTTTATGTTTGAATATATACAAAAAATGTATATATTATTATATATTTTATTATAAATAAATCTAAATTATGAAAAATGATAAAATTTCAAAACATTAATATCAATATGTATGTAATACTTGTGTATAAATTCAGTCCCCACTGAAAATGAGAAAAAACACTCTTAAACGAAGTTGGAAGTCCATTGAATATAAAAAAATTTGGATACACCAACTAAAAACTCAGTTTAAAAGGCCTTATAGGGACTTTTTGGGCCTTGTAAAATGTAATAGGGGATTCCTCCGTATCATTAGTCTGAATATGTCATCGAAAGATTAAATTGGATATGTGGTATAGCTAAAATGGAAACACTGATCAAAAGTTATGTCCCTTTGAAATCTGATTTACGTTATCAATATATTTTAGATCTTTTATTAAATATTTTAGTTTTTGTTTCTTAAAATTGTTAATAAATGACTTTTAGTAAATAATAATTAGTAAGGTATTAATTAAAAATATTTTTTAATTATTTTATAATACATTTTCACTAAATATCTTATATTGTGATATAAAATGACTATTTAGCCTCATCAAAAACATATTTTAAAAAATATATATTATTTTTAATGAAATATAATATTTTATTTCAAATATAACATTTATTAGTGCTATTTGAAAAAACTGATAAATCCCCCTTTATCAATGCTTCTGAAAAATCATTGATAAAGGGTGTCCCATTAACAGTACTAAAAGAACATTGATAAAGGGGTATCATTATCATTGCTAAAAACGATGATACATGGGTACTTTTAATATTGTTTTTAGCACTGTTAAAATCTCTTTTTATGAATAGTTTTTTAGTTATGATAATGGTACCCCTTTATCAGCACATTTTTAGCATTGTTAAAGGGTAGCGCTGTGTAAACTTGTTTCTGTGGTAGTGATACATGTTTACCATTTTATTTAAATTTGAAATTTTAAAAAATATATTCGTTCATATTTATGTATAATTTATTTCATTATAGTCTTATTAAAATAAGAATTGTTTTCTTATAAACGATAATTATTTTTCTCAGGTTGGGTGGTTTGTTTGAAAACTAATACCATGGTCTGTATTTTTTGAGAGTGGGTCACAGGTGCCAAATAAAATTAAACATTGATGTTTTTAAATGTTTGTGGATAGTAAATTAAAATGTAATTGTTGAAAATATTGTTTGAAATATACATATATTTTTTTATTTGTAATTAAAATTTTATTTCAAATAAATTATGAATTTTCATATTGGTGAATTTACATATAGGTGTATTTGGTGCAGTGTGTTGTTATTCAAACAAAAAATTCCAACAGTAGGGAATTTATTTGTGTTATTGAAAACAATGATAAAGGGGTTATCATTTTAATGACAGTGACGAAAAAAAATATTTTTTTAGCAACGTTAAATCTCTTTGTGCAATGTTAAATGGTCTATCTGTGGTAGTGAGAATTCAATTTTATTTTGAGTGACAATGATAACCTTATACATGAATAAAATGAAAAGGATTTGAATACATAGTGCTCATTAAACCAATGAGTATGTGTTGTGTCGCTAGATGAAGGAGGAAGTAAATTCATGATATAATGAGATTACAACCATATATCACCATGGATATCATGTAGGATTGATGATCAGTTTTTTAAAAAATAAAAAATTATTTTTAAAATGGCAAAAATAAAAAACAAAATTCATATTCTCCATTAATAATTTAATGAGTAAAAAAAGTAAAAAAATATTTTTCATAAATATATATTCAACAAAAATTCTATTTCATTTTAAAAAATATCATTTTTATTAAAAAATATAAAAAATAATTATTCATTAATAAAATTGAAATAAATAACTTACTTGAAATCAATCATTCTCTTGAAAAATAAAAATATTTTATTAAAATAAAATAAGAAACTAAATATTCTTTATGAAAATTTAATAAAAATGTCCCTTTACATATAATGAAATAAAAAATATATATTTCTAATTAAAAAATATTGTATCAAAAAAATTTGATCCCCTATAAATTTTTAGAAAAACATCCCAATATTCCTCTTAAAAAATCTATTAAAATAAATTCTTTTATTTTAATAAAAATTAAATATCCATTTTTATTTTTTTATATTAAGATAAATAAAAATTTTACCTTCTCTAAATGATCAAATTTTTAATTTAAATTATAAAAAAACCCTTTTCCTTTCCACAAAAATTAAAAATTTCATTTAAAAAACATACAATAAATATAAAACTTATTCATTTCCCTTTGAAATTACATTAGAATAATGGTTATCTATTTATTTTTTAACAAATTCAATTTCTTTAATTTTTTAAAATTATTTTCATTTCAAGTATATTTATATTAATTTTTTGATTTCTTGAATTTAGTTTAAGGAAATTTTAATTTTTTAACAGAAATTTAAAAAACTATGATTTTTTAAGTGACAAGGAGATATTATTTTTTTAATAAATAATAATTTTTGCCAATGATTTTTAAAAGAAATTATTTTGAAAAATATATATATTATGGGATTTATTTCCATTTAATTCAAATTGATTCTAAAAAATGTGTTGTCATTTAATTTTTTAAAATAAAAAAATGGAGTTTTTTTGTTGATATGGGATAAGTAAAAATACTTTTGAAAAATCAAGCCCTGGAATGTGTGAAGGATGTTCACAAAAGCCACATTGTTAGTCAAAAAATAATCAACAAGTTATTGCATAAATATTTTAACATTGTTAATTTTTTAAAAAAATTAATATTTTGATTTTTGATTGGGATTAAAATTAATTTTTATGTATATAAGATATATTATATAATATAAAATTAATAATATATATTTGGATGAATTAAAAAATTATAAGAGGTGATTTTGTATCGAAAATTATGCAAAAAATAATATTATGAAAAAGAAATTGCATACGCATATTATTTTTAATTACATGTTTAATTAAAAAAATTATGTCAATACCGATGTTTAGAAGGTTTGTCTATGATACATCTAGGGATATGAAAATATATATACACTAATGGTCTTGGTGTACTGGTGTGGTATCTTCATGCACAACTTCATGCATATGTAAATATTATTAGGACTTCTTAACCCCAATCCATGAGCCAAGGGTTTCCCACATACATATATTTAACACAACGGACTCCTTCATAATTGATGTAGGATAACCCAAAAATATCCCACTCACAACCACTAGGGCGATGAACATAGTAGATTTTTCAGTGATCTGGAAATTCAATTTGCGCAAATGAATCTATACAACAATCACTACTATGAAACTGAGTTTATCTACGATAAAAAAACTTTATCACCACTTAAAAAGCGTTGATAATTGAGGTGATATTAAAAGGAGGTCCCTTTTATCAACACTAAAAATAGAGTTGACAAATGATCCTTTTATCAGTGCTAAAAAATCACCGATAAAATTAAAAAAATTAAAAAAATTGCAAATAAAAGTGTAGACCCATCATTTTTTAAAAGAACATGACCCACTCTCAACGGTGCTAGAAATCCCCACTCGCGTGCGCCACTGCCACCCATTTAACCGCGCTAGTCGCACACCCACACCCATTAACAGTGAAAGAACCTCCTACACCTACCAGCACACCCCTGACTCCTCTTGGATTTGAACCTGAGAAAAATATCATACAGTGGACTGATAAAGCCCTACTAACCCGCACACCAGCTTTGTCTCTGCCTCAATTCCATGACCTCTATGACCGCACTAATCAAGTTCATCCGCAAAGAATCCCCACCTCAACCACATTCCACCTCTTCCTTGACCACACACCGTGACCACGCTCTGCCTCACCATGACCTCCCCACACGTCATTACATCCACATCCGGCCTCAACCACACTCGGCCTCCACTATGAAATCATGGAGTGATTGTACAATTCTTTTCCCTCTACGTTGACACATCCACATCACTCCTCTACCGCATTCGTCATATTCTATGACCTCGTAGAGCCACCGTATTTTTCTTTACCACACACTTCAACACATTCAAATCCCACCTCAACCACATTCCACCTCCACTAGGACCTCCCGGATTGGTCTAACTTCTAGATCTCCTTAGTCACTCCATGGGAGTGTTCCTAGGAGAGGGGGAGGACTGGACACCACCCTCAATTGTAACCATTCTTAAAAACATGGCCTAATGGAGAAGCCTTTCTTATGATAATCGCTGGACTATTAGAATATGTTGGATAAAATCCAGTACATTGCATGTTGGGGAGTTCGTTCATGCATATTGGGTGCCCTGTGGGAGTTAGGGTATGTTTGGGATCCCATTTCTTGGGTACCCTTATGGAGTTTTGATTTTCGGTGCAGGAGTTGTGGTACCATCTATATTTTCTTTCTTGGGTACCACTGAGGAGTGTTCTGAGGTGACTAGGACAGTTGTACACCTCTAGCCATAAAAATCATCCACAAGTGTCGTCTCCCCGAGGTTCTATGGTTCTGGGGTTTGGGTATTTTTTAGATCTCCAATCTTTGGTACCCTGGAGAAGTTCTCATATGCAAAGGGGAAAGTTGGACAGAGTCCCTTGTAGAATTCCTCCATTCTCTACTGGGATAAGATCAACTCATAGGTGATAACATTTTCTATTGAAGACCTTATTTTCATCTTTATCAGGAGTCTTGCGACTCCAAGTGACTACTCTAGATTTTTTTACCTTTTCTAATGATATTCCTCCAAATCCTAAATTCCCCCAGGTTACAATCATTCATCTCTGTAACATCTTCATTATCATCATTGAGGGGTGAGGGGTTTTAGGGAAAAGGGTAATCATGTCTGAGGCCTGGAGTTTGAAAACACACCCACCACCATTATATAGTTACATTTTCCTTTATATTTTCCATTCCCTACAGAAACATTCATCCCACACATTAATAGCTAGAAAGGTGGGATATAAAAATATTTTATTTATAACACCGATTGATATCGGGGAAGTAACAAACCCCATTTGTTTAATTATAATTAATTTATTAACTGAATATTAAAAAAATAGTAAAACTATCCAATTTATTTATGTATTTTGAGTATTTTTCATATTAAATTTAGCAACAAAATTTAAATTCTAAATCATATTAAATTATTTATTATTAACTTAATAATGATTTATTTTAAAATTTAAATAATATTAAAAAAATATTTGTTTTCATTGATATCAATTGATTTTAGATTTATAAATTATGTTTAAAATTAAAAATAATAAATGTCACTTTAATTAAACCAGTTTCGGTATATTTCAAAATATAATTGAATATATTTAAAAATAAAGAGTTAAAAAATAAATAGGTTATAAATGGATTAGGTATTGAAAAAATTAAATGAGTTGGGATTTAATTATCCAAAATTTCATGGGTACTTGACGAGTCAAAATCCCTAATTTTGCGTGATTTTTAATGAAAATTTTCAACCTGACTTTCAATGATGTAGATTTAAATAATATTGTTGAATTTGAATTTTTTAGTATATAATAGATTTTTAGAATAGTTGACTGACATATAATATTTAATGTTGATTTTAATTCAATAATATAACATTTCACTCACATCAACATTTATATAATATTTAATATATATATATATATATATTTGTAATATTGTAATTTTTTATCAAACCACTCGTAAATGGAAATAATGTTTTGTAGAGATTACTCCCCAATCTATAATGGTGATTAGGGGTGGGAAAATAAGTGGTTAACAGAACTATTAATTGAAAACCTAATAAAGAAGAACTGAAATGTTATACTAAAATGATTACTTGTTAGTAAAAAAATTAATTGGTTAATAACCAATTTTTTTTTGGTTTTTTTATAAATTTTTATAACTAAAGTTGATAAAATAACTATATTTTTTATTTTTTATTTTTTTCATTCAATATTTTAAATAACATATGAGAAATATTATAACAAAATAAAATTAAAATTTTGTTTATAAATTTATATATTTTTTCAAATAATTGGTTTTATTTTAAAATATAAGGATTTATATATAATTTTTAGTATTTTGTTCAAAATAATTAGGGTGGAATTTTTAAAAAATTTAATGTTTTTTTACATTAGTAGGCTTCCTCCAATGATAACCCTTTGTACAACGGTTTTTCCACCTGATAAAACCAATTTTTCTCTTAGTATCAGTTCATAAAAAATAGAATTTTTTTTAAATGTTATATAATTCACATATGATAATTTATATTGTTAATTGCTATATATATTAACGATATTATCAGTTATAATACTTATTTAATTATTAATAATAATATTTTAAATTTTAAATTAATTATTAATTAATAATTATATTTTTAATTAATAATTATATTGTGAATTATTAATTACATTGTTATTTAAATAATATTATAAATTATTTTAGCAATTACTGAATATATTAATTATATTATCAGTTATTAATTTTCTTAATTATTTAACTAATTGTAAATAATTATATCATTAAACTAAAATGACAATTTTATATTTAAAACACAAACATTGATTCATACTAGTCACATAATGTGTTGGATTGACATGTAGTCAATTCATACACATCATAAATGAGTTATGTATCCACTATAAAAAAATCATCATTTAGAGACAATTATTTTTTTGATTCGACGACGGTTTAAACTGATGCTAAAGTTGGTGTGGGAATACAACACATTGTGATTCCTTCTATTAACTACCACATATATGGGAAAGTGATGCACTATGTTTTATCAATGCAAAGTAGAAAGCACTGATAAAAGGGGGGCCTTTTTCAGCACTGGATAAAAGTGGTGATAAATCTACACTTTATCAGTGCAAACCAAAATGCTAATAAAGGTGTACCCTTTATCAATGCTTTATTTAGTGATTATAAAGTGGGAATTTATTTATTTTTCAAATAAAATACTCAAACCAAAGATATCAACCAAATCCAAATTACATATTTCCAAAGGAAAAGATGAAATCCAGCAATTAGGCACCCTATGATTCTCAATAGCAGCAAAAAAAGAGCCAATTGATTGCCCTGTCTTCTTACAAAGGAAAAAACAAGAGAAAAAAAGCACCAAATATTTGATGATGTCAACAATGGACCCATAGGCTTGGAGGAAACCTCCATCGTCTTTTAGTTCGTTGATGATAACATAACAATCAAATTCGACAACAACATCTATCCATCCAAGAGACAAGATGAACTGCAAACCCTTCAAAATAGTCATAGCCTTTTCCAAAGGAGGAGACCTACCCACAATATAGGAGGAATGCCGAGCTGTAATAAAAGAGCCAGCATGATCCCGGAGGATTTCCCTATGGTCAAAAAAACCATCCCACCATGTCGTCGCGTTAGTATTATGTTTGACAGCACTGAATGGGGGGGATTCATCTGAAAAAAGGGAAATGAACAGGTGAAGGTGGACGATCCTCCTCAACATCCACCACTGAGAGCCCTAGTTATGAAACTTGGAAAGCCAGACCCTTTCATCTTTAAAAATGTTCTAAAAAAATTATTAATTATGATGAAACCATATAATCTTAGCACAACTCTATTATTAAGGATAATAAAAAAATTTAATAATAAATATAAGTATTTTATATAAAATTATTATATTTATATACCAAATTTTTTTTATTATTACAGATTTAATAATAAATGTATAATTATAATGAATATAATTTTTTTAAAAATTGAAATATATATATAATTTTTTACAAAATATTAATAATTTTATAATTAAATAAATATATATTTAAAAAATTATAATATTACAATAATTTTTTAAATAATAAATATATTTATTATATTCATTATTTTTAATATATTTATAAATATAAAAAAATACTTTTTAAATTTTCATATTTCGAACTATAATTATAAATATATATATATATATATATAAATTTATGTTTATAATGAATTTGGTCAATAAATATATTAATGCATGAGTATAATTGACGTACATATATGTTATGTATTCATCATGAATGTTCATTTATACATTAATAATATTAAAACTCACATTAAGAGAGTTTTAACATCGGTTAATGGATAACCATTGTTAACGCTATGTACGTGTGAGTTTCTTACATCGTTTATGCAATAAGAAACTTCAAAATGTGTGTTTTAAAATCATTTATCAAATAATTTTTCATCCCCCTCTTATCAGATGGATCCCCCCCCCCCCCTTAGTGTGTTTTCAAACTTAATACTAATGTAGTTATTCTGGTGATGGATTCTTTGACCTTCTGGGAGTTCTACAGGACCATGAAGACTATATTATTATGTATCGTTATTCCTCAAACATTGAATATTAGTCTCCTACCGTAGAATTGTCCATGTCTATCTCGATGGGTATGAAGTTCATTTCGTCTCTTATCTGGAAGGATGTTGTGGTAGAATCTGATTGTCAGGTTATTATCAAAGTGATGGAGCAGGATGAATGTAGCCACCAAGCCTTTGGGTCTATTATCGATATCATCAGATTATTGGTTCCTTTATTCTCTTCTTGTTGTTTATCCTTTTTTGGGAGTGAGGAAAATCGTACGGCTCATTTTAGAGATTCTTTTGGGAGTTGTTGAGGGTCAAATAGTTTAATTTCATCTTTTCCCTTAGAGTTATGTAATTTGTATTTGGATGATATCTATGTTGAGGATTCATTTCAATTGAACCCACAAAACCTTTTATAAAATTGAAAATATACGAGTTTCTATTTTCTACTTATTATTTTCATTCATAATCTCTTGAATCCCTATCATTCGTGATACATGGTTATGCTCCATCTCCTTCCATAAACTATATTTTTTCACCTTTTTCAACCCTTCCCATTCTTGTTTTCATGTTCTCCCTGATTCACTCACATTCCACCATGATCATCTGCATTTCTCCCACCAAAGTTTCATGCTGTTTATCTCATTCATGTTCCACCATTATCATCCTTTAATATCTATTTTCATCTAATCCAATTTTTCAATTCTTGGAATCTGAAGATGGCCTATATCAATTTTGGATTTATATTTCATGGATATTATACTTGAATCATTAACTTTTGAAATTTAAAAATTTATTTTTTATGGTTAGTATATTTATTCATTATTTGTTTCTATAAAATATATTCATTCATTTATTGTTTCATACCCACATATTTATCGGTTATAAATTTTCACGATTGTAATTAATTATTTTTATAATATTTTTCTGATTATAAATTTCATATGGTTCTAATTTGATTATGGTTATAATTGTTTAATTAACACTTCTACTGATATGATCTTTCACATCGTTAAAATTACTTTTAAACATGATAAATTTTTTTTTATTAATGTTCTTTTAAACGGAGGGCCCTCTATCAATGATAGTTTAGCATTGATAAAGGCCAAATCTTCTACATTGTGTTGTTTGAATAAAAATACCCTTAAAAATATCATGTACACAAAAACAGCACACCACAACCTCTTATACAGAAAATATATAATTTAATTGAAAAAAATTTTACATCATAATTAAAAAATACACTACTATATACATTTCAAACAATGCTTTGTATAATTACGTTTACAATTACTATCTGAAAACTATTTAAATCATTAATTAATGTCTTTGGAGCCTGTGATCCCATCTCAAAATGGTCTACCCATGGTATCTGTTGCTGAAAAAATCACCTCAACCAGATGAAAAGACTCCACTTATATAATAAAACTAATATTATGCTAGTAATATTATAATGAAATAAATTATCCATTATTATGAATGAATACATTATAAAAATTACAACGTTAAATAAAAAACACACTTTGAGTTATACCGGTCACACCAAGATTTATATTTAGGTTCATCTGATTCCAACATGTCTCAAATGAGGTAAAGACCATTAATTTAAAGTATAAAAACAATTCAAACACATTTTATCAGTTTTGAGTATGTCACTTTTTCTTTTTAAGGAAATTAATGTCAATTTTAAATGAATATTCATTTGTAGTTATACCGATCACACTGTGTGTGGGATTGAGTTACAGCTAATTCATTTATATCAAAAATTACATAAGGATCATTTTCCTAAAGTATCAAAATAATCTTAATATGTTTGGTGGGTTTTTAGTATGTTACTTGTGCTTTCTACTAAAATGTCATTTCAAACTGGAAATAAGTACTTTGAGTCATATAGGTCACATCATGTGTTTTCAACATGATAATCCTTCTTAAATGACTCAAATTACTTATTAATTGATGTCCTAAATTATCAATACTAGCGGAGATCATTTTCTCTTTATTCAGTGAGTGGCATAAGTTTTGAACTAAAATGTAAATTTTAAACTATTAACAGGCACATTGAGTCATACCAGTCACACCATGCATTGTATTGAGATGAAGTTGATTCCTAAAAAACCAAAATAATTCAGGTATCAGTTCCCTAATGTATAAAAATAATCTAGATTCTTTTTCTCAATTTTCTGTACATCACTTCTTCCTTCATACTAAAAATTGATCTCAATTTTAAATAGCAAGACGCACTTAGAGTCATACCAGTCACATCGTGCCTCATATTGAGGTGGGTATACTTCTTACACATCCCAAATAACTCATGAATTGTGTATCTATAGTATCCAAACATTCCAAATGCATTTTCTCAGTTTTCAGTAAGAAACTTCTTCCTTTTTCTAAAATTGACATCAATTTTAAATAAAAAGACGTACTTATAGACATAAACTTTACACCGTGCATCATATTAAGGTGAGGATTATTCATACAAGTATAAAATGATCATGGATAATTTTCTTAATGTATAAAAACATTTCAAATTCGTTTCCTCAGTTTTGAGTAGGTCAGTTGACTTTTATACTAAAATTGCTGTAAATTGAAAATGAAAAAGACGCACTTGGATTCATAGTTATTACATTGTGCCTCATATTGAGGATTGACTAATTAATACATTTTCCAAATGGTTCACGGATCATTTAACTAATCTATAAATATAATAGGATTTCATTTTCCTGGTTTTCAATACCACACTTGTTTTTTACTAAATATGATGTCAATTTTAAATAAAAAGATGCACATGGAGTAATACTGATCACACTGTGACCAAGATTGAGGTGTATTTGATTCATACACATACCAAATGACTCGTGGATCATTTTATTATAGTGTCAAAACAATAAAAATTAATTTTATCAATATTTATTAAGACACATCTTCCTTTATCAAAATTTGATATCAATTTTAAATAAAAAGATGCACTTGTAGTCATCATCGGTCACCCTATGAGTTAGATTGAGATTTGGATAATTCTTAAAAATCTATAATGACTCTTGAATTTTTTTCCTAATGTATCAAAACAATAATAATTAATTCTCATGGTTTTGATTAGGTTAGTTTTCCTTTGTACTAAACTAGATGTAAATTTTAGATAAAAATGACACACTTGGAGTCATACCGGTCACACCATGGCTCAGATTGAGGTTCAGATGATTTTTACATGTCCTAAATGACTAATGGATCATTTCCCTAAAGAATAAAAACAATAGGAATTAGTTTTATCAGTTTTAAATACATAACTTGCTCATTTTTAATAAAAACATTTGTCAATTTTAAATAAAAAGATGGAAATAGAGTCATACTGATCACACCATGTCTCAGATTGTATTGCAGCTAATTCATAAACATTTTAACTAACTCATGGATCATTTTTCTACAATATGAAAACAATTAGAATGTGTTTTTTTGTTTTTATTAATTCAATTATACTTTTTACTAAATTTGATTTATATTTTAAATAAAAAAGATGCACTTGTTGTTATACTGGTTACACCATGCCTCAAATTGAAGTGTTAAAGATTCCTACAGATCCTAAATTACTCATGGATTGTTTCCCTAAAGTATCAAGACAATGAGAATGTTTTTTTTATCATTTTTAGTACGCAACTAGTTCCTTTTTACTAAAATTGATGTCAATTTTAAATAAAAAGACGCAATTGGAGTCATACAGGTCACATCGTACGTCATATTGAGGTGTGAATGAATTTTACACGTCCAAAAGGACTCAGGAATCATTTTCCAAATGTATCAGAACAATAAAAAAATTCATGGATTTCAGTATGTCCCTTTTCTTTTTTACTAAAATTTAATTTTAAACTAGAAACACACACATTGGATCATACTAGTCACATCATGTATTAGTTTTACATGAGACCAATTCCTACACATCACAAATGATTTAGGAATCAATTTCCTAATTTATAAGTAATATATGAGTGGGTTTTTTTATTTTTAGTGAGTGACACAATTTGAAGTAAAATAGCAATTTTAACCTGATAACAAACAATTTGATTCATACTGGTCACAACGTGTGTTAGATCGAGGTGCAGCTGATTCCTACATATCATAAATGTATTATGGATCATTTTACTAATGTATCAAAACAATATGAATTCATTTTTCATATTTTACTATGTGAGTTGTATATTGTGCTAAAATTAATGTCAATTTTAAATAAAAAGACACACCTGGATTCATTCCAATCACACCATGTGTCAGGTTGAGGCATTGTTGATTCATAAATGACCAAATGATTCAAAACAATCAAAACATCCATGGAATCCTATAGTATGAGAAAAAAATTCTTATGTGAGTAATACTAAAAATAATTTAATTAAACCTTAATTTGAAACAATCCATTACTTCTTTAGAAGTCACATCATAATACTATTTGTATACATTTAGTGATCAGTTATGATGCCCATTTGTTTCTAAGAAAATTTATATCATCTTCTGAATATGAATTTTTTCAAAAGTTATAATGTTACTAAAAAATATAAATACACATAATATTAATAAAATTTTTAAATGAAGTAGTAATTAACATTGAAAATATCTATTCGAAGATGATTGTTTTTTGATGGAATATGATCTCTCTCATAAATTTACAATCATTATAATCACAATATTTTCAATTTTCTTATTTCATACACTGTAGAAATATTGAGGAAAATAAATAATTTGTCTTGATGTGTGTTTGTATAGTGAAATATTAATATATATACCCTAATACTAATGAAGTATTAGAAATTTTCAGGGTCCTTGTGTGCAATGTTTGAATTCATGCCATGATTTAGAAAATATTTACACACCACCCTATAATAATAGAATCTTAATTAAAACATAATATAAATTACATAACATGGATTCTATTTCTAAATTTATTGATGTAGGGTATTGAAAATTTAAAGAATTCATCATATGTGGTCAGTTTGTTGGTAATACATGGATTGAATCCAAGAAATAAATATTTGGAGTATATAAATTGACCATAATGAGCATCCGGTGTTTCTTAAAAATAATAAAAAGAATAATTAATGAGATAATTGAAAAATGTGTGTGATATAATTAAATTAGATATTTTTATCCATTCATCATTGGTATTAAGAAGAGTATTTCATCACCATGTTTTCTTTCAAATGATTTTCCTAGGTTTTCAATATTTAATCTATTTGTTTGGATTTTATATCTATTTGGTCTGTAGAGGTGATGTGAGGACTAACGCGTCGATTTTTCTAGGGGTAAATCCCTTGAATTTGTATTGATATATACAACTACAAAAAATATGAAATTTATTTAGTCGAAATTAAAATTGTATGTCATATTTTGGAAAATTAAATCATGAAAACATACCTCAGGTATAAATTTACAACTGATGCTCCTAGGCATTCATAGTTTATGATTAAATCTAAATTTTTAGATGAAATGTAGTTATTAATTTCCTCTCTATTAATTTTTTATTCAAAATAAACTATGTGACTACTACAACTTTTTAACTTTTCAACTGCATGAACCATCAATGTTAGTAAATAAGAATATTCAAGGGGCAGGGTAAATGTGCATTTAGAAGATATTTTTTACTATTTGGTTGATCCTATAGATGTTTTTTAGTCGAACTTCTGTTTCATCCCATTTCCTTTGTTTTTTTTGTAATAATCATAATCGGTTCAGACCTTGTTTCATTAATTTTTAAAGTTTTAGTATGAAAAATAAAATGGAAATGAATACCACCTTGTAGACATGTTTTTTACAAGATGTGAAGTGTATGAAATTGATGTTCCAATAGTTTGGTCAAACTTATGAATACCTTTCTCGTAACATGGAATTGGTAGCTTAGTTCTCAACTCATGGTCTATCCTAATAAAAACTCTCACATGACCTATTGTAATTTTGCTATTGTGTGGAATGTCATTTTGAATTTTGAACACTCTATCCATCTCAGCAAAGATATTGGTGGGTGTTGATAGATATAAGTCATAGTCATTATCTCCGAATATAATATTAGTACAAGAATGGTATCATTGTCTATCTGATTTACATTTAATATAAAAAATTATTAGATCATTTATTACCTTGGAAAAGAAATCTCGTTGAGGCGAATGGAAGACCACAATGATGGTGGGGGGTTGGGGCAGGATATTCAAGAAATGAATGTTCTTGATTTATTTGATTCTATTTTCTTACCCCCATAAATGATTCTAGTAACTCTAATTACCGTTTTAATTTTTCATCAAGTCTAACTAGTCTTTTTTTCTTATATTTCATTTCATTACCTTTATCCTCTTATTTTTTTATCAAAATATATTCTGGGTGTCACCTTAAAACTCGCACCTATGTCGTGACCATACTGTTCTGTCTACATCAAGGCCACTGATAGTAGGTGTTCATCTGGAAATTGGTTTTTATTTGTATTCATCGATCGTTATATAAATAGATTAACATCATTATGTTATGATTCATGATATATAAAATTATTGTAATAGATTTTAAATACATAAAAAAAATTTCATGTGAAGCATACCACATCCTTACTTTATGGTAGGGGTACGTTGGTTTTTCTGCCCATCTCTAATTTTCATCACTCTGTTTCTATTTAATAAATAAAAAAATTTGATCAAAGTGATGAATATATGTATTTCCAGAAAATTTATTATTGCACACAATGTACATGAAAATACACAACCGTACAATGTTCAGTAAACACATCCCATGCATCTTGGGTTATCAGGTGTGCATACATAAGCAGAGGGTGTGGTTTTATTTTCCCTTCATAATCCTTAAGATTATATCTCATTAGAATTTTTCAAAGCCTCAATAAATCATTCCAGAAATCATTAATACATATTTCATATGGGATTCATCTAATATAAAATCACACTTCAAGGATTGTGACGATTAATTCAATGTTTCGTTATTTTATTTTTTCCAAAAATAAAGAAGTTATGTCATAAATTTACCATAATATCTTCCCTCGTCAATGTATTAATAACAGTCCCAACATGGTTCCATGAATATACATCAATTAGAACACATTACCGAGTGATGATTCTAATGTAACTACTAAATATGGAATTTTGGGGGGTAACAAGATATCCTCGTGCATTCCATGTGACCTCATATTTGATGTATTTAATTTTCACATAAATCATTTTTTCTAACAACATCATACTATGGAACTCTAATTTTTTCTGCATCATTGTTCCTTCCTCACCTGCCATTTATTTGGTTTCAAACAAATTAATATATCATTCATATAGATTTCGTGCATCCTCATGTCAATATGGTTATTGAACTTATGTACAGATAGTAGAATCATGATGACAAACCTATTATTCCTCTAGATTGTGAGCACCATCACATACAGAAGGTCGTTGTTCCTCTGTACTATGAGCAATATTAGATTGAAAGACCTATTGTTCCTCAGGATTAGGAGCACCAACATGTGTAAAACTAATTATCTACCTAATTGGTTTAATATTTAATTTATACAACATAAATACAATAGTGAATAGATAATAACATGAGGTAACACAATGTATTTTACAAAAACATATTACTTGATTATTTATCTCCGTTTTTTAAAGGATGAAGGGATTTGACCCCTTTTTTGAATATCAAAATCCCTTCATTATGGTCTCCTCTAACATAAAAAAATAATCTACATTGGGACCACTCTAAATTGATTACAGATTCCAAATGAAAGTGTCAATAATCTGTTAATTTTCATCTGACCCTTCAGTGGTTTTGGTCGATAACAGAACAATTGAACACTTTCACATTATAGTATCTATAACATAAAATACTTGTACTTCTTATGATTCTATTATAAATAGTTCATCTTTGTACACTTCCTTACTGAAATCAACTTTCATGAATCTCAATTCATCTAATTTAATAGAACGCCTATTATCAACCCACATGAATTGAAAAATCAGTACTTGGGAATGTTTTATAATCCAATTATCATATTTGTTTTATGATACCAATGTATGACATATTCATGTAAATTATATTGTTTTCCATAGTATTAGAAACATGTATTGCTTCATCCACAAGTGTAACTCCACTATTTTTCAAGGCATTGTCTTCATCATGTTCATATGTATAGAATGTATATCCCTTAATTATATAACCATTGTAATATAATGCATACACACTTGGTCTTCTGATAACCATATAATTCGTTCTAAAATTGAATATGGATTTTTATCTGATTCTTTAAAAATATAGTGCTAAAACCATTTTATAAACTGTTGATTATGTGTATTTGATTTCTATCTTTCATACCTTGATTGATTAAAATGCCTATAAAATTCTTTTTGTATCTCAACATATGGTGGAACCTCTAAACCATTATTCAAAACGTAATGGTGGTTCTGCTTCTGATCTACAATATTGATTTTGACAACATCTCTTCCAAAAATTATTTCTCCCGCAAGCTTCCCAGTGTGAAGAGATTTTGGTAGAAAAAATAATTCCACACCTGATATGTATTATGTAAATAATTCAATGGCTTCCTCAACAATATATCACTCTATAATAAAAAGATCTTGTTAAATTCAATTTTTTACATACCCTTTAAAAAAACATCATTTTCTATTCAATGGGGTACATTCATCTATAGGGTATAGGGCCACATATTGTAATATCACTCACTAAGTGAACCATAATTTGAACCCTTATATCAGAGAATTTTTCCGGGAAGAACATTTCCAATTCACATAATATGATAATAATTTATCTTTCCATAGTCAGAAATTTAATCAGATCAATAATTTTTCTGGATATAGCTTTGAAGGAGAAACAAATCTTGGTTAATGTATGAAGGGATTTATTGGAAATAATGAAACGTAAATCTATAGTAATTAGTTCTTGCATAAATAAATGACATTCATGTGATTTCTGACCCTTTAACATCAAATCGTTTATTGAACCAATATTCTAGATATTCGACAAATACCCATATGGAACCTTTACGTTATTCAATAATTTTAAATACTGATATCTATTTTACCTGCAATGTGTGTATGCGGGTAGAGGAAGTAGATTTCATTTTTCACCATTCATAGGCACCAAATATTCTCATATTCCCATGTGAACCATCTTCATTCTAGCCTTAATTCTATCCTTTTTTTCTCAGTACATTTAGCAACTTACCGATGAAAATATCACATAATTTTTTTTTCAAAATGAATAACATTAAGAAAATGACAGGTGTACAGAAAATTCTAGAATAATAAGTCAAACAAAAAACTGATCACATTTTCCAACCTGTTTTCATAAGGTTTTTCAAAAATGGTTTACCAAAAGTAGTTTCCATGTCATTTATATTCTCAAATATTTGATAAACTATTATGGGAGATGGTGTTGTATGTTCTTATGAATTTCCACAAAATGATGTCACCTAATATGGGTAACTATCTTATTAGGGTATAAATCTGAAATATTCTAGAAACATAATCTTTGATGAATGTATCAACCAAATTGAATGTGTACCTTTTTGAAAAACATGACACTCTTTGGTTCCATTAATACTATATCCGGGAAACTTTATATAAGATGGAACATAATTTAACATCCCTCACAACATGGATCTCAACATGAAATATTTATTTATTTAAGAATCATAAAACATGACATCTAAATAATCCCAACCTCAATATGTTGCATGGTGTGTCTAGTATAACTAAAATTGTTTCATTTTATTTAAAATTCTCATCAATTTAAGTAAAAACAACAAGTGACATAATGATAACTGTGAAAACGTATTTTTATTTTTTTTATATTTTCGGAAAATTATCAATGATTCATTTTTGTGTTGTAAGATTCAATTTAACCTCAATAAGACGCATGCTGTGACCAGTATGACTCAATGTGTGTCTTTTTATTTAAAATTTTTATTAATTTGTGTTAAAAGAACAAGTCACATAATGAAAATTGAAAAAATAAATTCATATTTTTTTATACATAATTAAAATGATAAATTAGTCATTTTTTACATGTAAGAATCAACCATATATTAATACGAAGCACGATTTTTCCGGTATAAATCAAAGTGTCTCTTTTTATTTATATTTTTTATAAATTTATGTAAAAACAAAAAATGACATACTAAAAACCAAGAAAACACATTTATATAGATTTTATGTTTTAGAAAAATAATATATTAGTCATTTAGAATTTTAATGGATCAATATCATCTCAATATGACACACAGTATGATATGAATAACTCAAAGTGTCTATTTTTATTTAAAATTAACATTAATTTAACTAAAAAAAATAAGTGACCTACTGAAAATTGAGCAAACACATTCATATTATTTTTATATTTTATGAAAATGATATATTAGTTAATGTTAATGTGTAGGGATAAACCAAGCCTCAATAGGATTCATGGTGTGGCCGGTATGACTCAAAGTGTCTATTTTTCATTTTTGATTTCTATGAAGTAGTCTCGGATCAAACTGAATCATGATATGACCAATATGAATCTAAATGCATGTTTCTAGATTGAAATGATATTTTAGTAAAAAACACAATGGACATACTAAAAACCACGAAAATGAATTCATATTATTTTAATATTTTATAAAAATTATCCATTAATAATTTCTGACTGGTAGGAGTTATCTACACCTCAATATGACACACGGTGTGGCCAGTATACCTCTAAATGTTTAATTGTCTAAAATAAACATTAATTTTAGTAAAAGAAAATATGACATACTCAAAATCGAGAAAACACATTCGGATTGTGTCGATATATTAGTAAAATGATCCATAACTCATTTCAACATATATTAATCAACCCCGTCTCAATATGACACATCATATTACTGGTATTACTCCAAATGATTCATTTTTATTAAATATGGAAATGTTATTAATGTGTTATTTCATATTAATGTTTAATTTATTTATATATTGTATTAATAACTTCATATTTTTTATTATATAGGTGGAATTTGTTTCTCAGGTTGAGTTTATTTTTTTGGAAACTGATACCATTGGTAGACATTTTTGAGAGGGGATCATGGGCATCAAAATACGAAATATTAATATTTTAGAATGTTTCTTGGACATTTGTACATGTAATTATATAAAACTCTTGTTGGAAATTTAAATAGTAGTGTTTTTTCTAAATACCATGGGTGGACATTTTTATATTGACGATATCAATTAAATGTATATAGCAGGGTTGTTTTTGGGTGTGTTGTATAAACTGCAAAATTTCTTCTTGGTGTGTTGTTATATATAATGCACACTACAAGAATCTAGGCCTTTATCAGTGCTAAAAAAATCATTGATAAAGGCTCCCCTTATCAAACCTCTGATTAACGATGATTTTTGAGAACTGTTAAAGGCCATTTTTAATATTGTGAATGGGTATATGTGTATTAATGTTTACCACACATCCATCTTGTTTGGTTCTCCCTTTAATGTTATATTTAATTATTTATATATATATAGTTATATTTATTCATAAATTAATTTAGGTATATATATATTCATATATATATATATATATATTAATAGATATATTTAGTTATATTTATATATTTATATTTAAATCTACTTATTTATATATATATTTATATTTTTTTATCCGTATATTTATTCATAGATTAAAATATGTTTATAAGATTATTTTTAAATACTTTTATAAAATATGTTTATGTGTGTGTAAATAAATAAATAAATACATATATACAATAGAAACACACACATACACACACACACACACATATATATATATATTATGTTTATCTATAAGTATAATTTTATATAATTATATATATTCACATATATTATATATTCATATGTATATTCATGTGTTAGAATATATAGATAATATATATCTGTTTGTTAATACAGACACACAGTAATATATATATATATATATTTATATATATTTATATCACTACTAGAAAATTAGGCTATAGCCACGGTTTGGAACCGTGGCTATTAGCCCACAAACTGTGGCTAATGCATAGAGCCATGATTCATTGAACCGTGGCTGGTATTTTCATGGATATAGGGCCGAACCTATAGCCACGGCTTCTAAGCATGGCTAGAGCCCTATAGCCACGGTTCCGAACCGTGGCAACAACCGTATAGCCAGGGTTTCGAACTGTGACTATAGCCCTATAGCCCCAATTTCAACTCTGACTATAGACCTATATCCATGGTTTCAAACAGTGGATATAGCCCTATATCCACAGTTTCAAACCATGGATATAACCATTTAGCCACGGTTTCAAACTGTGGCTATAGGTTTGGCCATATAGCCATGACAATACCACCCACGGTTAAATAAACCGTGGATAAAAACCTTCCCATTTCATAAAAAAACCAACCCCCCAGGAAGCATCCCCCCCCACACATATCTCTTGCACCCCTTGAACCCCCCTTATACACCCCTTTCCCCCTACTTGACCCCCATGGATAGCAGCACCCCCACCCACCTGCTAGACCCCCTGGACAGCACCCCCACTTCCTGGACCCCCTAGACAACACCCCCCCTTTGCTGGACCCCTCTAGACAGCAGCCCCCACCCCCTATTGGACCCCCTAGATAGAAGCCCCAATGCTGGACCCCCATTGCACCACACCTTCTGGATGCCCCCCCCTTAAAAACCTAATAGACACCCACATGCTGGATAGCACACCCCCCCCCCCCCCACGAGACACCCCCCTGCTGGACCCCCATGGACAGCAGAAACCCCATACTAGACCCACCTGGACATCACCCCCACTGCTGGCCCCCCTTGCACCACCCCATCTAGACACCCCCCTTGCACCCCAGCTGGACACCCCCTTGCACCCCATAGAGAGAAGCCCCCCCCCCCCACATACACACATCCCTTGTACCCCTTGTAACCCCCCCTTGCACCCCCCCTGCACACCCCTTTCCCCCATGCAAGACCCCCCTTGATAGCAGCCCCCACCCCCTGTTAGACCACCTTGGATAGCATCCCCCCCCCCCCCCCCGCTGGACCCCCTGGACATTAGCAGCCCCCTACTGGACTGCCCTGTACATCAGGAACCCCTGCTAGAACCCGCCTGGACAGCAACACCCCTGTTGGACACCCTGTACAACCCCCCCCCCCACACTGTTGGACCCCACTGGACGGCATTCCCCCCCCCCACTGGACCCCCCTTGCACCACCCCTGCTGGACACACCCCTTGGACCCCTACTGCCCCCCCATCGCACCCCCTGGAAAACAACCCCCCCCCCCCCCACAGACACAGACATCTCATTTACCCATTACACACACACACACCCTTGCACCCCCTATCACTCCTCGTTCCCCCATGCTGGACCCCCTAGACAGCAGCCCCCTCTGGACAGCAGCCCCATCCCCCCTGGATAGCGGCCCCTCGCTGGACCCCGCTGGACACCCCCCCCCCTACTGGGCCCCCATGGATAGCAGCACCCCTACTGGACCCCCCTCTATAGCATCCCCCCCTGCTGGACCCCCTGGACAGAACCCCCTATTGGACCCCCTTAACAAAATCCCCCCACTGCTGGACCCCCTGGACATCCCCCCTTCTGGACAGCAGCCCCCCTACAAATCCTATGCACATGTCCTAAGAGATCCTTAGTGAAGCATATTGACCAAGAAGGTGAGCTTCATGATTTTACCTTATATGTACCTACCAAATCATAACCTGTATCGGATTCTTTACCTAGTGTTGAGAGAGTTGTTTCCCCAATGCCTTCAGATTTTATATCCATAGTATATTTATAATATTTTAGAGAAAGAATTCTTTTTGATTTTAGTGTAATTTTGAGTTATCAGGAACCTCCTATTGTTGCATGTACATCTATTGCTCCACCTCCCTCGACTTTAGTTGATGTTGATTTAATCTAGTCTATAGTCAAATAGTATCTCCATGTTGTTATAGGTTATGTGCATTCAACTCATCAGTATTAATTGATGACGATTCTATATAATGGGTTTTCAAGGAACTGGTTGACGAGTTGAAAGTTATGACAACTCTACTCAAGCTAGTCATGGAGGAGAATATTTCTTTACTAGTTTGGAGAGATGAAGAAATATTATTAAAAAAAATCAATCTTATAAATCCTTTCCTATATGTATCCAATACTCTAGTGGATGCCAGCAGAAAGTGAAAAGTGCAACAGTAATGTGAACTCCAAAGTCGACACTACTACAATGGTCAATGTTGCTACAATTCCCAAAAATTTGGATTAGGGCCTTCGTCCCCCAGACCCCTAGAGCAGGGGCGTGTTGCCCCCTTAAACCCCCAACGATCTCACTGTGGAGTTCGACCCATGACAGTTGCATGCCACAAGTAGTCGCCCCAACTGGATCGGGCTACACCAATCCTACAATCTCCCTTGTTTCATCCCTTGATGATAAAGCGGTTAAGAGTTCCCTTTTTCTCTAAATCTTGATAGCGTGGTTGGTCATGATGGGTTCACAAATTAATTATTAATGTTCTACTTATAAATAGTTTGTGATGTTCTCCTTAACGCTATGAGGGAGTTCTTTAACCATGTTTTAGTGCCCTATGGAATCATATCTAATTTTATTTCCCTGGTCCCATACAAGGTAAATGTTGTTGATGAAAATGATTTCAGACCTATTGCTATTGGGAATAACGTTCCAAAAATCGTTATCAAAATTATTTCTATGAGGTTAGGTCCCATTGCTCTTGTTTTTGTCTCTTCAAATCAGCCCCCCGGACAGCCCTTGGACACCCCCGTGGACATCCCCCCCTCGACACCCCACCTGCACCCTACCCCTACTCTACAGACCCCTCCCCCCGGACAGTCCTTGGACACCCCATGGACATCCCCTCCAAGACACCCCACCTGTACCCTCCCCCCTTTCCTACATACCCCTCAGCACCCTCCAGGAGATCCCTTGGACACCCCACCTTCACCCTGCCCCTACAGACCCCACCCCCCCAAGACAGCCCTTAGACACCCCCCGGACAACCACTCTTAGAAAACCCACCTGCACCCTCCCACCTTCCCTGCAGACCCCCTGAAACCCCCTCAGACAACCCTTGGACACCCCAACTGGATAGCCCCTCGTAGAAAATTCTATACCCATCAGTACCTTCACTTTATTATGAATGAATTCAAAATGAACAATGACTTGAATCTTTTCCAAAAATAGTCTTTTTTTGTCTTAGTCTAAATAATAGACTTCCACCACTTATAACTCGGACCCTCTAGTAGGATGGTTTCAAAAATAACCTTAAGAGACTAATAAATCTAAAGTTGGAAAAAAAATATCATCAACCTTCAGTACCAAAACAAATTCATCCTAAGAATCTTTTTACCTAGAAATTATTCTAGGGCTATAATCATGATTTTTGGGTTCCTAGGTGTGACTTCAAGATTGATTTATTCAAGGCTTTTGATTTGTTTAGGATGAAATTCTTATGGGATGCTTTGGTTCTGCTCAGCTTTCCATCTAGGTTCTCATCTTTGGTTAAAATATGCATCAATAGCTCAATGTTCATTGGTGAATATTAATGGCAGATTACATGGCCACTTTTCGGGGAAAAGAGGTCTCAGAAAAGGGGATCCTCTTTCACATTTCCTTTTTTTTGATTTGCATGGATTTTATCTCACGCATCCTATAATACAAGAGGATGTCGTCTTGCGCGATGACTGGTATGAGCTGGAGTGCCTGGTGTGGGTAGGAAGGCATGAGGTAGGGGGATGGTAGGGGGCTGGTGCGGGCTGACATAGGTGGAAGTTGGCTGGGGGCTGTTGGGCATGTGGCAGGGGCTGGTGCGGGCTGGGATATTGGAGGTCGTGGGCTGGTGAGGGATGTAACATGTGGATGGGGAAATTTGGTAGGTGGTAGAGGGATGGAATGAGTGTTTTGCAGGAGACTAGGGGGTGGTGGCTAGTGTCGTGGCTAGTGCAGGCTAGATTGTAAGTGGTTGGGGGCTGGTGAAAGCTCGAAAGTAGGTGGAAGGGGGGTGGAATGCGGGTGGAAGGGGGCTGGTTGTAGGTGTAGGGCGGATGGTGCGGGCTAGTTTTAAGGTGGAATGTGGGTTGTTGCAGGCTGGAATGCTGGTGTCAGTGGGCTAAATGAAGGTGGAAGGGGGCTGGTGTGGTCTAGATGTGGCTGAAGCAGGGCGAAATCACAGCATTACCGTGGCCTGACCGCAGCGTGATCGTGGTGTGACCATGGTGTGACTGCAGTGTGACTATGGAAAGACCGCGGCGTGACCTCAGCATGATGGTAGAGTGTTGTCCCTATCCAGTGACATTCTCGGGGTAGCATCTTTCGACTAGGAGCGAAGGGAGCGGGAGGAGGTGGGGCAGCATTCTGGTCATCGCCCTGCTGGCAGAAATTGTGATTTGTAAGTCTCAAAATTGATCACCAGACTCATGGAATACTATCAATTTGAACCACTGTAAGATGTCATCTTGGAGGATGTCCAAATCATGACATTACCATGGTGTGACTGTGGTGTGACTGCGGCGTGACCACTATGTGACCGCGGAATGTTCGCCTGGTCCAACGACATTTGCGGGGCAGTATCTTCCGGCCAGGAGCGAAGGGAGCGGGAGGAGGTAGGGAAACATTTTGGTCATCACCCCACCGACAAAAATTTTGATTAGTCAGTCTCAAGAGTGATCAGATGACTCATGGAATACTATCACTGTGAACTGTCGCGGGGTGTCATCCTAGAGCAGGGCCAAATAACGGTGTGATTGTGGCATGACCGCGGCGTGACCACGGTGCGACTGCAGCATGACCATGGCGTGACCGCAGTGTGTTGGCTCAGTCCACCAACATCCATAGGGCGGCAACTTTCGACCAAGAGAGAAGGTAGTGGGAGGAGGCAGGGAAACATTCTGGTCATTGTCCTGCATGAAGAAATTATGATTAGTCAGTCTCAACATTGATCACAAGTCTCATGGAATACTATCACTGCGAACCACCACATGGGTACATCCTGGAGCAGGCCCAAATCACAACATTACCGCGGCGTGACCGTGGCTTGACTGCAACGTGACCGCGGCGTGACCGTAGAGTGACCGCCGCGTGACCGCGGCGTGACCGTAACGTGTTGGCCCGGTCTAACGACATCTGTGGGGAAGCATCGTCCATCTAGGAGGGATGGGAGTGGGAGGAAGTGGGGAAACATTCCGACCGTCGCCCCACCAAAAAATGATATAACATATAAACTATTTAATATTCTATAATAAGGGATTTCCAGAGAATGTTATCGCGAGCGGCACAATGATGCAACATCTAAATGTCAACAAAACGACAGAAAAGAATCATACACCCTACATAAACCATTTAGGAATTCAATCATTTTCCCAAAAAATGGAAATTTTATTTATAATATTCAATGCGTGAAAAGGAATGTTTCATGGTTAAGGCGTATGCCTACTCGGGAAATGTCATTTGAGTTAAACGTGTATGATAAGACAATTTATATTATTCAATGAAAATAAAAACTATCTAGCAACAAAATAAACACCAACAAGAGTCATAAGAAAGACTCAAACCAAATCTAAACATGATATAAATAATTATCACTACTTTTTGATTTAGAAGACATAGCACATCCGTTGGAGGGGTTTTATTATAAAATCATGGAATTTCTTTATCACATAATTCATTTAATTATATTTAACATTTATTCTAAAACTCATTAAGCACAAATAAAATGAAATAATTTAAGGAACAAGATCAACATCACTATCTCTGTGAGTTTTCATAGATATTGCACCTCCATTGGAGGGGTTTAATTATATATACATTACTTTATTTATCAAATGAAACAATTGTATTAAAGAACACTTTTTCAAGATATGAAATTCAATATAATTAAGCAGAATTATGAAAGAAGAAAAATTCAATTTAAAGCAATACCGAATTAAAGAGGCTAGAAGAGGGATCCTACCTAAAGGTGAAACCAAACCGTCCACCTCATATATTGGATCTTTCTAACTAAATTTTTATGCTCCCCCACTGGGTATACACACCATCACACATATACAAGGACACTTAGCCCCTATTTACACACCCGCATGGCCATCAGCATGTGCAAGGGGATCAGTGCACATATTTTTATATGCATATACCAGTCTATACTCACCTGTGTATGAATTTATATATATACAAGGGCACAAATATCCCCATACGTTCATAATTACTTCCATGGTTGACTATACACGTAACATAGTAACCCACATACATATACTTTCTTACTTATGCACACTCTGGCAAGTCACCCTTAACATTGATACTCGAAACCAATGAACAGGGATCAAATCACTACACAAATAATATTAGGAACATTAAAACACATTAAGGATTCTACATGACTAGTTAGAAACCAACCAAAGACATTAAATCCTTACCACGATTAGGAGAACCAAATCTACCAGAACCAACACAAAATGATCCGACACCCGACTCAAAACATAATATGGAGTCAAAAACACCGAAATCCCCAAATACATGAGGTGAGAGAACATATTAAATCAATATGCATTATATTACACTTTATAATTTAATAAAATATGTTTACCCATTAAACTGCCCTCTGCCCCCTACCCCCTACCCCCCTCCACCTTGCCCCTTTCCACCCACTGCCCGCCCCCTTCCCCTTGCACTGTAAATCTCTCCCCTACCCTCTATCTCCTTCCCCATGCCCCCCTCCACCCTCCCCCTGCCCCTGCCCCATACTCCCTACCCCCTACCCTGCAGACCTGCCCCCTACCCCGTCCACCTTGCCCCCTTCCCCTTCCACCTAGCCCCTAGCCTACACACCCCCCCCTGCATAGCTCCCCAGACCCATTAGCCTGCACTAGACCCCCTATCATGCACCACCCCTATCCTGCACTAGCCCCCATAGCCTGGACACCCCCCTGTGATTCAAAAAAATCTTTGGAGATGCACGGGGTGTCTCAAATGAGAGGAGTAAGGACTAAAATGGAAAACATAAAGGAAATTATTTCAATCAAGATATATAAGAATAAACTACCATAAGAGGATACTTATATATATTATTACATGCATAATGATGGGCTATGTTTTGTTGCTTGTTCGCTGCATAGCATGCATCCCTATCCACAGACACAACCTATCATGATAAAGCATACACAAAAGAAATATAGTTCTTGTGAAGACATTGAGACAAATAGAACATAATAAATATATATTAGGAATGAGTTATACTAATAAAAGGATTAGAATAATTCCTGGGGAGGAAGCCATTTTAAAAGGACCATCAGTATTTGAGATATAATATTGGAAAAATTGAGGTCTAATGGCAATGTACTCCAAAACCTTGTACTAAAAAGAATTACATAGTGGTTATCGAACAAAAGGACCAAAAGTAGATTTTCATTGAAATTTATTGTAATTACCTCTCAATGTCATCAAGGATTATGTTTCTAAATTGTGAATTATAGGCGTCCTCAAATACCTGAAAAGAACAGTTGAAAAAATAACTAAAAGTATCCATTATACAAGTTGAAAATTCAATAAGAATAGTCAAATTGATAGATGGGTGTCCCATAGGTGAATCTGTTAATTCAATAGGCATGTTATTGTTGAGGGGGAGAGCGGTTTTGCACTAGCAGGGGGATCAGATCTCCCTTATATAGTGAAAATATATTTTTTTGAGGCTAGGGAGGCTGTGGAATTTATTTTTAGGAAGAAGCTGAAGGAGGCTCAATAACCACATGAGGTTTTATCTTACTCAGACCCCATACCCCTCCCCCCTACACAACCCTCCCCTAAAGACCCCCTTTCCCCCCTGAAGACCCACCTGGACACTCCCTCCCCCTACCAGTCCCCCCATGTAGGGTCTTTTATATTGGTTCTTTTAATGTGGAACCATTGATTCTAGATTATCCTTGTACATTTTTATTGTTGGTATGAATTATTTCTACTCATAGTGGTTGACCAGTGTATTCATTACCCACCACTGCATGATCATTATAAGGGAAATATGGTGACGGTGATAATAGTCATTTCATCAGAATAGAGGTATGATATTTCTATTTTTGGGTGATCATGGGTTTTAGTAGAATCATGGGAAATTATTATTCCCATACACTTATTAGCAATGGTAGGGGAATCTCACCGATCAAATATATTGCTTGGAATTCAATAAGATGATATGAATCAAAATTTGAGTGTTTTTTATGATTATGATGACTAATATGCCCTGTGTTAGAAATTATATCATTTTTTATCGATACGAAATTCTTAACGGGTTCACCAATCCCTGATGTTGATGCCCAATGATACTCATCCTCTATAGGCTAGTCACCTGAGGTATTTTAGGCTCATCGCCTAATGAACATGAGGCTCATCACCCAAGGAATTACATGCTCATCGCATGAGTAAGGATTGGAGTATGATGCATTAGGAATGGTGAATAATCATATTCATATCAAAAAATAAATCTTATACTTTTCAATAATGCATGTTTTGACATCTCTATAAGTATAATATCACATCACTATTAAAATGGATTCCCATGGCTTCAAGAGAATTATTTCCCATGTTTTAAACAAAGATTCAAACTCCCAAAACATGTGTACTCGCACTTCATTGATCCATATTCATACTCAAAAAATATTCTATTTAAAATTAAACTATTTTCATCTTTATGGGATCTAATTATGTGTGAGAGTGCTCCGTGGTTCTCAAAAATTTATCAGTATTATACTATAAATCATTAATATAAGTATAATAAATTTATTAATAATTATTTTTAGGTTTCCTAGAGAATATATGTGAAATTATCAATGAATATATTCATATTCTTCATTGATAAAATAGTTGTTATTATAAAATCATTTTTTAAAACAATAATGAAGTTATGGAAACAAGATTTTTAAACAATCAGTCAATTATAGAATTAAAATTAAAGGTTTAGGAAGAGGGAACGAACCTCAACCTCAAGACATGTTTCTTTTGATGATGACAACTCGAATCTTTATTTTTTCTACTTGCACACATATACAACTTCACATATATATAGGGACAACTAGCCCCTATGTACATATTTTCATGCCCAAATATGCATAAGGGGGTCCTTAGATATATGTTTATACATGAATATACCCCTTTACACTTACACATATATGAATTTTTCATATGCTTTTGATTGGTATAGAATATTATAAAACATGTTCCTCTATTTTTGGACACATTAAAATAATATAGAAAAAGAAATTTTTTATCTCCCTACACATGAGTCTTATCTATGTAGGGAATCTCATATTCATGGAATAAATAATTTGGTATGGTCTAATAACCCTAATAACTATTAGTAAAATCCATTCATCCTAAAAAATTAGTGTAATTTGGACATATAAAGCCCTAAACCTCTAAATTTTAGAGTATTTATCATGTTACCATTATTATAATCTTAAAATTCTAATATTTCGACATTCTGACAAGAAAATATGTATTACCCATTATTCCTATTAAAAATTCAATAGAAATTTGTAACAAAGGGACGAGTGATTGAGAGCATAAAATATTCCATTTAATGAATAAACTATGGTGGATTATCCATATCCAAGAGTATCTCTTGCCCTTATTAAGAAATGAAATGGAAATGATGTGACTATAGTGAAATTATACCTACCTGATTCAATAGATTTGATAATTTCAAACAAAATGTGATAAGGTCCTACTAAAGATTGGTTCGATGACTAGCTCCATCTTTTGGTAGAGTATGATTTTTTGTAAAAAAATGTGTTTAGATCTTGTATTTTATATTTTATTGAGTATATACCTATGTTTTTTATGATATTTGGGCCTTTATTCTATCCATGTGAGCAACATATTCATGCATCTCTACAGTCTGTATAGAAAAATAATCATGAAGATTCACTTCCTCTATAGTTAAGAGTTTTACATCAGTAGTTTTATCATTTAAATATATTGTATGGTGGTTGAAAAAATAAATATGATGAGATCATATTCATTGGTGGCTAAATCATCTCAATAATGGAGAACATGATGAACAAGTATCTTCCAGTGTCGATAATAAAACACACCTACACCTAGGCCAAGGGACGTTGTTGAAGGTTGTTATCTTTATCAGAAATTTTCTTCAAACGATTATATATGATGATTGTTTAATCCTTGAACCAAGACCACTTTCATTAAACCTGATGTTAGATGATAATATTGGGAACCAAACTCTGTTCACCTTCCACTATAGGTATATAATCTAGTTTTTTTTTCATGGACATATATTCTTTAAATTGTGTCATAGTTGTAAGAATGTCCTACATCATTTCCTCTTGTTTAACTTTAGGTGTTGAACTTGATAGTTTAGCATTGATCAGATGAATACCTTACATTGTTCCACTGTGAAAATTGTAATTAGGACTTCCAACACTAGTAGTCAAACATGTTGACTCTTCACCAATCTCAAAAAAATATCATGAGGATGAAAAAACCTCCAAATTATTTGAATGTTGGGATATAATTATTTCCCCCCCAATAAATTATAAGGATAGTATGACATGAAATGATCTTTGAGAAACCAATTTTTTACACACCAATCAAACTAGTTTCCCCAATACCCCATCGGTATTGTTTTAAAACCATAACATGGAATAACCCCATGAAAATTTATTTGAACCATTCTCAAGATGTAATGAAATTTCAATGTCAGAATTCCCATGCATCATCATCGACCACATTTAATAAAGGAAAATGGGTTATATTATCTCTAAATATTGATTAGAGGTAAATATGTAACCTGTTTTAAATGACCAAATTATTCTGAGAACCTATAAGGATCAAATGGATATAAAATGGTTAATACATCTATGAAATCATCCAAAATCCCATCTCACAACAAGATAATGTATGAAATTTATTATAAATTCCCTCTATCATTATCTACCAATGCACCAAAATTTGTTGAATATAGAATGGACCCAAAATGGGAAACATACTTTAACAAATAAATAGGACCATCGAGTCATTAATTGAAAAAGAACAAGACCATATACCATAGATTTTTAGTTCACTCCACATCGAGTATTAGTTTTACATTCAAGAAAGAACAGATGAAATCAAATAAATTTTCAAATACCTTGATGATAGGGCATGGGGGTGTCAACCTCGGCATCCGGGGTGTTGAGGGTTGTGGGGGAGAGCCGTCGGGAAGGAAAGGAGGAGGTTGGGAGGCCGCTCAGAGAAGCTTCGATGGCGGAAGAGGATCATGGGGAGGAGGGTCGTGGTGAGAAGGTGTCATGGGTATTGAGGCCTGTTGGCGAGGAGGCATCGGTGAGGAGGGGCCGGGGAGGGGTTGGGAAGGAAGAGAGGAGGTGGGGAGGCTGCTCAGAGCAACTTCTCTATATGAGGAGGGTCGCGGTGAGGAGGTGTTGGGGTGGGCATCGAGCTATTGAGGGGTTTTGTGGAGGATGGATTGAGTGGAAGGAAGAAGAAATGAATTGGACATGGTATTCAGCCACGGAGCCATGGCTAATTGTGGGGGTGTAGCAATGGATTTTTTAATCTGTGGCTTTATAGAAATGGGTATAACTCATTTTCCTAGTAGTATATATATACACACACATAGACACACATTATACAAGTATATATCTATTCATATATTAGTGTTAGAAATAAAATGGACATTAATTTTTATTTAGATAAGGCTTATATGTTGAGAAATATATTTTATTTGTAAATATGTTTTATTATTTATTTATAAAAATAAATTTTTATGTGTGAATATATAAAACACATATGTATTTATTATTATATATTTGGACATAAATAACATTACATTATAAGAAATGATATAAATTAAAATCCAAAATCATTATATGAATTTAGTACCTATGAATAAATTCAGTCCCCGCTGAAAAATGGAAAAAAAAACCCTATTAAACGAGGCTGAAATTCCATAGAATGTTAAATAAAATTGGGTATCCCAACTAAAAACATAGTTTTGGAAGGATTTTCGGTCTTTTTTTGCCTCAAATATTTTTATACAGGGTTGTCTTATGTCACTAGTATGTAGAGGTAGTTGCAATCTTCGATTTGATATGTAGTAGATCTCAAACAGACACCTGAATCAAAATTAATTTTTGTTTGAAGTTTGAGTTACATTTTCAATTTATTTTAGATATTTTATTAATTTTATTTTTATTTTCTGTGTCTTTAAATTATTATTAAATGATTTTTACTTTATAATAATAATTAAATTATTAGTTAATAATATTTTAAAGTATTTTATAAGCTATTTTTATTGAACATATTATATATTAGGTGTAAATTTATATCTATACTTATCTAAAAAATATTTAGAAAAAATATATTATATTTATATCAATATCAATATATTTATATATATTAATATATTATATTTGATAATAAATTTTTGTTTATGGATTTTTATTTTTTTTGTGAACATTATTATTAGAATAAGTTGGGAAAACCCCTCTATTAAGAAAAAAAGAATCCCTTTTATGCTGGATTGAGATAGAACCCATTCCAGGACTGAATCCCCAAACACAACATGCCCTAAAAATGACATGGAAATTGTTAATGGAAGTAAAATTAATTACCTCAATGTAAAAACCATATAGCCTAAAATACTAAGGTAGAGAAACCAATAATTAGTTTTGTCTAAAATCCCCAAAGGTATCTATCCATCCGTTTTAACACCAACCTAGAATCCGAAACCATAGCATTCATTGGGAACTATGGGTAAGATCCTCATGGTGGATGGATCTACTGATAATGGAGATGATCTTCCTGAAAAATCACCATCCCCAACTGGAGTGGGTTCTTCCTCTCATATCATCGCCCCATTCCTCGAGTATGGTTTGACCCTCGTTATTATCTCTCACCATCGCAGCTAGGTTTGAGTCTTTATTTTAGTCACCCTGATGACCAGAGGCCTTCCTTTTCCACTAGCACTGGCGCTTTCCTACCAACCCCCACCACTGAGTAGGAGGCCAGATCTTTCCATTGACCGCTACATTATGTTTACTTTAATTTGTTTTATATTCAGGTATTTGAAATTAATATATATTTATATTGTTTCAATACTTTAGCAAAACGTTCCATAAGTCATTTGTTATGTTTAGGAATCCTCCCCACCACAATATGATGCATGGGGTGAGAGGTATGACTCCAGTGCTTTAGATATAGACATTAACTGCTTCTAAAATGGGTATTTACAGAGTTAAAAGGCATTATGATCCCAGAACAATAAAAAGGGGTAATTTTTATCATCTCTAAAAAACTGCTAATAAAGGGCCCTTTTATTAGTGCTAAAAATCACTTATTAAAGGGACCTTTATCAACACTTTTTTTAGCGCAGATAAATGTCAAAAAATAAATAAATTTTTTTCTATAAATTGGAGGCTTGGACATCCCCTATTTTATCTGCGCTCGATCCCCCCTTTTAATAGTACTTGTATAGCCTTATACCCCTTCAATGGCTTGGAATCCCCCCCCCCACCATTTAACAGTACTATGGACCTACATTGCCAACCCGCGCACACACCTTAGTTGGGTTTCAAAACTAAGCCCCCCTCATAATCTCTCTTATTTTCTACTCCCATATATCATTTTATTTTGTATTTTATGATACATCTATATATTTATATTTATTTCCTTATATATGTTATCCATATATTTATAGATATAGATTTATATATATATAAATACATATGTAAAATATGTGTTTTTGGGTGTGTGTGTGCTTATAAATATATATATATATATATATACATACATATGTGTGTGCATATATAAATATAATTATACATATTTCTATTTAGTTAAATATATTATATGTTAATATTTATATATATACATTATAATATATAGATAAATATATATCAGTTTGTCAATGCGCACAGAAAAATATTTATATACATACATACATTATATATACACTAATTATATATATACATATATATATATTTATTTATTTATTTTAAATAAAATAGATATTATTTTTTATATAGATATGGTTTATATATTTAGAAATAAACATTATATGTATATATGTTTACATATATTATTATAAAATTAAATTTTTATGTGTGAATATATACACAATATGTATATATTTTTATATATTTTATTATAAATAAAACTAGATTATATAAAATGATTAAATTTCATAATATTAATGTCATAATAAATGTAATACTTGTTAATAAATTCATTCGATGCTGAATACGGGGAAAAGACCCCCTTAAATGAGGCAAAAAATCGTTTGAATGTTAAAAAATTAGGAATCAGAATAAAAACACAGTTTTAAATCCCTTCGAGGGAATTTTTGGGCCTCATAAGACATAATAAGGGATTCCCCCATCATTAGTGTGTAGATATTTACCCAAGATTAGTTTTTATATGTGGTAGATCTCAAATAGTCACTCAAATCGAATGTTATGACCTTTTGAAATCTGAGTTTTGTTTTCAATTTATTTTAGATATTTTATTAATTTTTTTATTTTTTGTGACTTCAAATTGTTAATAAATGACAGTTACTAAATAATAACTAGAAATTTATTAATTAATAATATTATTTTAATTATTTTATAAGCCATTTTCACTAATTGTCTTATATTTTTTGTGTAAATGTATATTTAGCAATAAAGAAAAAATATTTTAAAAAATATATATTATTTGTAAGGAAATATAATTTTTTTTAAACATTCCATTTATCAATTCTAGGAAAAAAACACTAATAAATCCCCCCATTATCAATTCTACAAAAAACACTAATAAAGGGAGTCCCATTAATAGCCCTAAAAACATTAATAAAGAGGTACCTTTATCAGTGCAAAAAAACACTAATAAAGGAGTTACTTTTAACATCTTTTTTTAGCGCTATTAAAGGAATATTTTATCAGCAGTTTTTTTAACACTGATAAAGGTACCCCCTTTATCGACGCATTTTTTTAGCATTGTTAAAGGGTGGACCTGTGAAATTTTTTTGTGTGGTATTGATCCATGTCTGTCCTTTTATTTAAAAAATGGCCTTTAACAAATATATTCATTCTTATTTATGTTTAATTTTTTTCTTTATAGTATTATAAAAATAAATTGTGTTCTTAAATAGGTGAATTATTTTGTTCAGGTTGGGGTGGTTTTTTAGAAACTCATACCATGATTATGCTTTTTTTAGGGGGGGGGGGGTCTTAGGTGCCAAATACAATTAAACATTGATGTTTTTAAATGTCTATAGATAGTAAATGCAAATGTAATTATACAAAATATTGTTTGAAATATATATAGTATGATTTTTTTATTTTTAATGTAAATTAATTTTTAACTAAATTATGGATTTTCTTATAGGTTCATTTCTATACAGGTGTATTTTTTACAATGTGTTGTTATTCAAGAATCACATTGCAACTGTAGGGCGGTTATCAGCATTAATGAAAACAATGATAATGGGGTCCTCATTTCAATGAAGCTGAGGACGATAGTGTTTTTTAGCACCGTTAAATCTCTCTGCAATGTGTGAAATTGTCTTTCAGTGGTTGTGGAAATTCAATTTTTTGTACTGAAAATGATATCCTTATACATGCAAAAAAATTAAAAGGATTTGAAAAAATTGTGGTTATAAAACAAATAAGTAATCATAGCATCACTGGATGAGGGAGGAGGTGAAGTCATGATATAATGGGATTACAAACATATATCACAATGTATTTCATGCAGGAGTGATGAATAGTTTTTTTAAAAAATAATTATTTTTAAAATTATTAAAATTAAAAACAAAATTCTTATTTTCCATTAATAATTTAAAGAGTAAAAAACAAGTACAAAACTATTTTTCATAATTATATATTCATCCAAAACACTCTTTCAATTTTAAAAATATCAAATTTTATTAGAAAATATAAAAACTCATTTTTTATTATTAAATTCAATTAAAAAATTTAAAAGAAATAAGATATTCACTTAAAAATAATAATTTATCTGAAAAATAAAATAATAAACTGAATTTATAGTTATGAAAAATTAATAAAATCTTCCTTTTCCATATGAAGTTATCAAAAAATATATATTCCAAATTAATAAATATTTTATCAAAAAAATATTTATCCCCTGTAAAATTTAAAAAATATCCAAATTTTCATCTTAAAAATTTACTAAAACTAAATTATTTTATTTTAAAAATAAAAAACTAAATATCCCTTTTGTTTATGTTGTATTTGGAAATTAAAAATAAATTTTATTCTTTTATATTAAGATAAATTAAAATTTAACCTTTTTCAAAATGATCCCATTTTAAATTTAATATATCAAAAAATCCCCCTTTTTATTTAAACAAAAATGAAAAAAATTTATTACAAACCATAAAGATAAAAGTGATAATTCTACATTTTTATTTTAAAATTACTTTAGATGAAAGGTTATCTATTTAGTTTTTAAAAAAGGATATTTTTAAAAATGTATTTTTAATTAAGGTAGATTTATTTTTAAATTGCGATTGATTTATTTTATTGAACGGTAATTTTAGTTTTTAACACAAAATAAAAAAACTAAGATTTATTTAGTGAAAGGGTGATATTATATTTTCAATAAACAATTTTTTTTTCTATGATTTTTAAATGGAATTATTTTTTAATATATTTTAAAAACGTAGTAATGAACGTTATTTTCATTCACATTAATTTATTTTTAAAAAATGAGTTATCATTTAATTTTTTAACAGGAAAAATTGGAGTTGATTTTTTGATATGGGATAAGTCAACATATTTTTACTAAACCAGGTCCTGGCATGTGTGAACGATGTTCACATATGCCAAAATGCTAGTAAAAAAATAATCAATACGTTATTGCATAAATGTATTAACATTATTTTTTAGAAAAAATAATAGTTTTATTACAAATAGTAATATAAAATAATTTTGATGGATATGAGATGTCATATATAATATGAAATTAATATTATGTTTTTGGAAGAATTAGAAAATATTAAAATGCAATTTTTGTATCCAAAATGATGTTAAAAATAAAAATCTGACAATGTAATTACATACATAGATTAGTTTCAATTACATGTTTAATGTAAAAAGAATAAATGATGTCAACGTCGATGTTTATGAGGTTTCTTTATGTCACATCCACACATATGAATACATATCTACACCATAGGTCTTGGTGTGTGTGGAATCTGCATGCACAACTACATGTCTGTGTAAATGTTATTGGGACTTCTTAACCCCAATAAAGGAGGCAAGGGTTTCCCTCATACAAATATTTAACACACTAGACCCCCTCATAAATGATGCATGATAACTGGGTAATATCCCCTCACAACCACAAGGGTGAGGAAGAGAGATGATTTTTTGTTGATCGGGAAATTCCAAGTGCTCAAATGAAACTCCACAACAATCACTACAAATAAACATTGTTTTCATTAAAAAAACACTATCATCGATAAAAAAGTGTTGATAGTCGAGGCTCTATTAAAAGGGGGCCATTTATTAGAGCTCAAAACAACAATGCTAATTTTTCCTTTTATCATCACTAAAAAAGAGTTGATAAAAGTAAAAGAAATATTAATTTTTTTTTGTAAATTAGAGGGATAGACCACTTTTTAATAGCGCTCTTTCAATGAAGCTAGGAATACCCACCCGTGCGCACCACCGCCACCCATTTAACAGTGCTATGTGCACATCCCCCACCCCTTAACAACGTTAGTAAGCCCCTGAACCCACCTGCGCACCCCTGCTTCTGCTTGGATTTGAACCCGAGACCTCTCCCTTGAGCGTCTGCACCATTACCACTCCCTCATCTTGTTTGTTTATCCCTTTAATGATATATCTCTATATATATAGTTATATTTATTCATATATATATATATATATATATTAAATGGTTTGGGCCGAAGCCTCATTTTATTATTAAAGCAAAGAAAAGTCCTCTTTTAACTGGGTAGAGGGAGACCCATTACATAGCCCGATGTCCCAGTGGGCATGTAGCCCATTACATAGCCCATACGCCCAAAATTTGGCCTAAGGCCCATTTTGTTAATAGTAACTTGGCTGCTACAGTGCCCTGCCTCCGCTACAATACCATCCGATAAACAGTGGTGCTACAGTACCTATAGCACCATGGGATTTGAACCCCCATTTTTCATGTAGGATTATGTGGTGCTTACCACTAAGCCAAACCCCAACTACGTGTATATATATATATATATATTTGGTTATATTTATTTATCACCATATTTATCTATATATTAATATATATTTATAGTATTATTTTTAAATTCATTTATAAAATATGTATTTGTGTGTGTGTATAAATAAATAAATAAATAAATGCATATATACAACAGACATACACACACATACACACACACACACAAACACACATATCTGTTTTCTCATACACGCACACACACACACACTAATATATATATATATAGGCACACACACATTATATATGTATATAAATATTCATATATTTGTGTTTTAAATAAAATGGATATTATTTTTTATTTAAATAAGTCTTATATATAGTGAAATATATTTTATATGTAAATATGTATAATTATTTATTTATAAAATTAACTTTTATGTAATTCCATTGCAAATAATCTAGAATAAAATGATGTGAAATGACAGAAAGATCGTTTATGATGGCTAAATAGTTTCATCATAAATTTCATCAACCTGAGGTTAATTTCCACATCCCTTCACGGTTTCTATTATTTAGGTCATGATTTTCCAAGATGGTTTGTTGTGATGAATTCCTATCTCAATTAACTATTTGCGGTGAGAATCCGTCATAAAAAACTGGTTGCAAAATCCATTATTTTTAGTGCTATATAAATATCATAACAAAGTGATTCGAACTATATAAATAAATATGCCAAAAAAAATTTAAATTTATATATATGTATCATATAATATAAATTATAATCATATGTTTGTGTTTATGTATATATCTATGTGTGCGCAATTATATATTATAAAATATAAAAATAATATATCGAAATATTTGTACATATGAAGTATATAATTTAAAATTGAAATTCATATTAAATAAATTTTTTTTATTTTTTTTATTTTCATTATTTAAACAATAAAAAATTTCAAAATGATATTAATCAATAAAAATATTTAATCATTGGTTTTTCAAAGATTTTCAATGAAAATCCATGCGCCAATCAGCTAGATGAAGACCTGCTTCCCCGCACACCAGCTCTGTCTCTGCCTCGATTCTGCTGGCTCGACCGCAATTACGATGGTCCATCACAAAGCGTCCCCGCCTCGACCCCCCCCCCCCCCCCCCCCCCGCCATGGCTACCTGCCGCAACCGCGCTCCGCCCCGCCATGGCTGCCCAGCACGCTGCGACCGTTCTCCACACCGCACGTCTGAACATCCATATCCCACCTCTACTGCCTTCTGCCTCCACAATGACCTCTCGGAGAAAATGCACCTTGCTCTGCCCTGCCCGCCTACACACCCACATCCCTCCTCAACTTCGTTCCGCCTCCGCCAGGAGATCTTGGATTGGTACACCTTCCAGATGATCACCGCACTTGGGTACCCCGGGGGAGGAGCAATTTCTGGTGCAGGAGTTGTGGTGTATTATTGGTGTCCTACATTTGGTACCCTTTGGGCAAGTTCCCAGGCGATTGGGACCGCTGGACACTACCCATCATAAAAATAATCCACATCTGTCGGTGCCCCAGGGATCTTTGTTGTTGGGGTTGGGGTAGGATTCAGATCTGCTTTCTTGGGTACCCCGGTGTGGAGTTCCCAGGCGAAGGGGACGGTTGGATGGGGTCCCTCAAAGTTGGATGGATGGGGTCCCTCGTAGTCCTCCTCTATTCTCCATCATGATAAGATCGGTGCATTGGTGATAATTGAAGACCTCATCATCGGATTCATCATGGGTCGTGGGACTCCAACTGACTGCTCCTGAATTTTTACCTTTTCTAAATATGTTCCGCCAAAACATGACTTCCACCAGGTTCCAAACCGTCTTTGTAACATCTTCATCTTCATCATCAAGCGGGGAGGGGTTTCGGAGAACGGGGTAATCAGAGTGGGAGGGTTGCAATTTTAAAAACACACCCACCACCCTTATATAGAACCATCATCCTTTATTTTTGCGATACCCTAATCCTTTATTTATAACACTAGTTAATATATGAAATTACCCAACCATATTTATTGGATGATAATTAATTTATTAAACGAATATTAAAAAGATAGTAAAACTACCCAATTTATTTATCTATTTTTAGTATTGTTAATGTTAAATTAATAAATGAAATCTAAATTCTAATCTAATTAAAATAATTATTATTTACTGAATAACTATTTTTTAGGAATGTTAATAAAATAGTAAAAAAAAAATTTCTATTATATCAATTTCAATTTGATTTATAAATTAATTTTAAAATTAAAAATAATAGATGTCTCTTTAATTAATCTGGTTTGGGTAGTTAAAAGTATGTTTCAAAATATAATATAATATATTTAAAAATAGTTTTTTAAAAAATAAATGGCTTCTAAATGGATTTGAGTTTGAAAAAATAAAATGAGTTAGGATTCAATTATCCCAAATTTCATGCATACTTGGCGGTTTGACATCGCCAATGTTGGGTGATTTTTAATGAACATTTAACCTTAATTATCAAATTTTCATATTTTAATAATTTTGATGAATTTTAATTTTATAATGTAGAATTGATTTTGAGAATATTTGAATTACATCTAATATTTACTGTTGGTTTTAATTCAATAATCTAACATTGACTCGTATCAACCATTATACAAAATTTAGTTTATATATATATATTTTCAATCTCTTGATTTTTTATCTAACCATTCATAATTGGAAATATATTTTTGTAGAGATTACCCCCAAGGGGTGGGCAAAGAGGTGGTCAATGGAAATACTATTTGGAAACCGAATAAAAAAGAACAAAAGGGTTATACTAAAATGAGTATAGGTTGGTAAAAATTTTATTTAGATAATTGTTTTTTTTGCCTTGATTATTAATTCTAATAACCAAAAACATAAAAAATAACTGAATTTAGAATTTTTTATTTCTTAATTAATTTAATATTTTAAATAACTTATAACACAAATTACAACAACAAATAGACTTTTTTGTTTATAAAATTATATTTTTTTTCAAATAATTTGTTTGTTTATTTCATTTAAGGATTTATATATAATTTTGAGTTTTTGTTCGACACTATTGGTTTAGATTTTTTTTTTAATTTTACGGTTTTATTAGTAGGCTTTCTCCGATGATCAACCTTTGTACAAAGGTTTGTCCACCCAATAAAAACAATGTTTATCTTTGTAGAAGGTCATAAAAAATTAAAAAAATTAAAAATTAATGATATATAATTCACATATGATAATTTATATAGTTAATTACTATATATATTATTGATATTATAATTCATACTACTAATATTATTATTATTTATAATAATCAAAATTTTAAATTAAATATAAATTAAAATTTTAAATTTTTATTAATAATATTATTATAAATTCATAATTACAATGTTAATTAACTATCTTTGTAAATTATATTATCAACTATCGAATATATTAATGATATTATCAGTTATTATTTTTCTTAATTATTTAACTAATTGTTAATAATTATATCATTAAACTAAAATGCCCCTTTTATATTTAAAAAACAAACTTTGAGTCATATAAATCACATCATATGTCCAATTAACATGTAGTTAATTACTACACATCATAAATGAGTTATGTATCCTCTACTAGATAATCATTGTTTAGTGGTGGTAATTTTTTTTGACTTGGTGGCAGTTTAAACCGCCGATAAAGTTGATGTCGGCTTCCAACATGCGGCCGATCCTCCCATTCACTTCCACGGATCGAAGGAAGGGATGTGTTGGGTTTTATCAGTGCTAAGAAGAAAGAACTAATAAAGGGGAGGGGGGGAGCTTTATCACCGCTAGCTAAAACTACTAATAATTCTTCCCTTTATTAGTGCTAAAGAAAGGATGATAAAGGTTTACCCTTTATCATCACTTTCTTTATCACTGATAAAGGGGGCCTTTTTTTAAAAAAACAATCCTCAAACCCTAGATATCAAACAAAGGAAAAGTACATATTTCTGGAGGAAAATATGAAATCCATCAATTAAACCCCCAATGATTCCCAAAATTAGCCAAAAATTAAACTACTCGATTGCCCTCTCTCCAAGAAAAGGCAAAACAACAAGAAGAGAACAAATGAACACAATTTCTGATGATGTCGAAAATGGAACCATAGGCTTGGAGGCCACCTTTATCCTCCATCAGTGCGTTGATAATAACATGAAAATCAGATTCGACTATAACAATCTTCCAGAAAAGAGAAAAGATGGGCTGCATACACTTCCAAATTACCATGGCCACTGCCACATGAGGAGACTAACCCGTAATGTCTGAGGAAATATGAGCCACAATAATAGAGACAACGTGATCCCAAAGGATTGTCTAAAGGCAAAAAAACCATCCTTAGGGGTCTCTACAAAAGTATTAAGTTTGAGAACACCCAAAGGGAGGGGAGCCATCTGACAGGAAGGGAATGAACATGAGAAGGTGGACGAGCCTCCTCAATATCCAACCACTATGAGACCCAGTTTTGAATCATTGAAGGCCAGACCATGTCATCTTTCAAAATGATCTTGAAAATGAAAGTGTTTTGGTGAAACCATATAATCCAAACACATTTATATTATTAGAGCTGATAATTTTTTTATGATAAAAAATATTTTTAATTTATAAAAAAATTTATATTTATATTAAAAAATAATTTATATTTGTATAAATTAAATAAAAAACAAATGTTGATAATTAATATACATTTTTTTAATAATTAATATATATATATATATTTTTAAAAAATTATTTTATATGTTATAATTAAATAAATATATAATTAAATAATTATAAGATTATAATTAATTTTTAAATAATAAGTATATTTATTATTTTTATTATTTTTGTAAATATATATAAATACTTTATATATATATATAATTATAATTATAATTAGAATTAAATAAATATGTATTAAAATAAATATATGTTTTGAATGAATTTTTTCAATAAATATTTTAATTCGTGAGTATAATTGACATACAAATATGTTATGAATTCATCACGATTGTTCATTTATACATTACAAATTTTAAAACTCACACGAATAGATTTTTGACATCAGTTAGTAGATAATAGATGTTCAAACCATGTTACTGAGAGTATTAATGTCGGTTATGCAATAAGCAATGTAAAAATGTGTGTTTCAACATTACTTATAAAATAATTGTCCACCCCCTCCTGTTAGATGGATTCATCAACCTCAGGATATTTTCAAACTTAATATTGATGCAGTGATTCCTAGTGATGGCTCTGTTGACCTTATGGCGGTTCTCTAGGACCATTTAGTCTCCAACATTGCGGCTCGTCATTCCTCATAAATTTCTTGATGGTCTCCTCCCGTAGTAGGGGGCATGACTATCTAAAAAGGTATGCAATTCATTTCATCTCTCGGCTGGAAGGATATTATGGTCGAATCTGATTGTCAAGTTATTATTGACGTGCTGGAGGAGGATGAAGGTGGAAACTAATACTTTGGGTCTATTATCAATATCATCATATCATTGGTGCTATTATTCTATTTTGTTGTTCTTCCTTTTTTGGGAGAGGAAAATCATACGACTCATTTTATAACTATGTTTGGGAGTTGTTGAGGGTCAAATTATGGCGCAGTTGATTCATAGACATCCCAACTAACTCATAGATCATTTTACTTCAATATCAAAATAATCCAAATTCATTTTCTCATTTTTTAGTAGGTCATTTGTCCATTTTCCTGAAATTAATTTATATTTTAAATAAAAAAGACGCACTTGTAGTCATACCAGTCACAATATTCCTCATATTGAGATGAAAAATAATCCTTCGAATCTCAAATGACTCATGTATTTTAACCCAAATGTATCAAAAAAATCCGAATGTGTTTTCTCATATTCTAGTATGCAATTTGTTCCTTTTTACTAAAATTAAATTCACTTTTATATAAAAAGATGGACTTAGAGTCATATAGGTCAAACCGTGTGTCGGATTGAGGTAAGACCAATTTTTAAACATCCAAAATTACTTATGGATAGTTGTAATAAAGTATCAAAACAATCCAAATATTTTTTTTCTTTTTTTTAGTATACCACTTGTCTTTTTTAGAAAAAATCCATTATAAACTAGAAACACACACATTGACTAATACCGATCACACAGAGTATCAGTTTGACATGAGAATAATTCCTACACATAAAAAATGATTAATAAATTGATTTATTAAATTATTAAGACAATCTGAGTGCGTTTTCTTGGTTTTTAGTGTGTGATGTACTTTGAAGTAAAATATCGATTTTAAACTGATAACGTACACTTTGAGTCATAATGGTCACATTGTTTTCTGGATTGAGGTGTAGCAGATTCATACATATCTTAAATGACTTATAGATCATTATACTAATGTATAAACACAATTTTAATTCCTTTTTTTGTTTTGAGTTTTGAGTTGTATATAGTACTAAAATTATGATCAATTTTAAATAAAAAGACACACATGGAGTCATACTGATCATGTCGTATGTCAGATTGAGGTGTTGTTGATTCCTACATGTCCCAAAGTAATAATAGAATCCAAAATGCCAAGGAATCCTTCATTATAATAAAAAAATCTTATCTAATTAATAATAAAAATAAATAAATTAATCATAAATATGAAACAATCCATTACTTCTATAGAAGTCACATCTTCATACCATTTGTGTACATTCTATGATCAGGTATGATGCCCATTAGTTTCTAAGAAAATTATATCGTTTTATAAATACTATTTTTTTGAAAGTCATAATAGTACTAGAAAAATATAAGTACACAAAGGATTAATAAATATTTTAAATAAAGTAGTAATTAACTTTGAAAATTCCTCTTAGGGGATGTGTGTTTTTTTATGGAATATGATCTGTCTCATAAATTTACAAACATAATAACCATAATAATTTCTATTTTATTATTTTAGACACTGTATAAACATTATGGAAAATAAATAATTTTTTTATATTTTTTGGATAGTTAATTATTATTATATATACCTTGATACTTATCCAGTTGTAGAACTTGTTTGTTTCCTTTTGTGCAATGCTTTTCCTCATGCCATGATTTAGACGATATTTACACACCACCCTATAAAAAAATCCTAATTAAAACATAATATAATTATATAACTTGAAACATAGTTCTAAAATGTTGGTTTTAGTGTATTACAAATTAAAAAACTTTATCATGTGTGGTCGGTTTGATGGTAATTTATGTAGTGAATCCATGAAATAAATATTTTTATTATCCAAATTGATCATAATAAGAATATAGGGTTTCTTAAAAACAAAAAAAAGAAATAAGTAATGAAGGAAATGGAAAATATATTAAATATGATTAAATTTCATCGTTTTATTCTCGAATCATATTTATTTTGAAAATAATTTCATCACCATGTTTTCATTCAAACTATTTTCCAAAGTTTCCCACTCTTTCATCTATTTTTTCGATCTTATTTTTATTTTGTTTGTAGAGGTGACGTGAGGACTAAAGAGTCCAATTTTTTTTGGGAAAATCCATTGACTTGGTATCGATATATATGTCTTCATAAAATATGAAATGTACTTAGTCATTATTAACATGGTTTATCATCTTTTGGAAAATTAAATCATGAAAACGTACCTCATGTATACATTTACAACTGACACACTTAGCCATTCATAGTTGAGGAATTCATCAACATTATTAGATGAAATGTAGTCAATAACATTCTATCCACACATTTTTTCACCAAAATCAACAATGTGACTACTACAACTTTGTAACTTTTCATCTTCATAAACCATTAATGTTAATAAATGTGGATACTCAATGGTCAAGGTAAATGTGCTTTTGGAATATCTTTTCAATCAGTTGGTTGATCCTTTAGATGGTTTAAGTCAACCTTTAATTTCACTCCCATCACTATGTCTATTTTTAATAGCATTCATCGGTTTAGAAACTTTTTCATTAATTATTAATTGTTTATCATAAAAAATAAATAGGAAAAGAATACCTCCTTGCCGATATATTTGTTTTACAAGATTTAATGGCCATGCAATGAATGTTACAATTGTTGGTCAACCTTATGAATATCTTCCTCATTAATTGGAATAGGTTGATCAGACCTCAGATCATGGGCTATGCTAATAGACACTCTCACAATCCATATTGAAAGTGGTCTACTGTTTAGCACATCATTTTGGATATTGAACATTGTATCCCTCACTACAAGGCGATGGGTGGGTGTTGATAGATATAAATCACAGTCATTATCATCCTATATAATATCAGTACCAGAAAGGTATTAGTGTCTATCTGATTCACATTTTATAGAAATAATTATTAGAACAATGATTAGCTTTTCCAAGACAGCTTTTCAAGGGGAATGCATCACCTCAAAGCAAGTGGGTGTGGGGAGGGATATTCAAGAAATGGTTGTTCTTGTGTTTTTTTCTCGTTACTTATCCATATAAAAGTTTCTAGTAAATCTCTCTGATATTTAAATTTTTATTAATGAGTATATTGTCTTTCTTTCATCTATTTCATTTCTTTATCATTATCTTGCTCTTGTTTTTTTTGTAAAAACATGTTTTCAGTTCTCACCCCAAAACCCACACCTCTAATATGACCATAATGTTATGTCTGCTTCAAGGCCACTGATAGTGTGATGACCCGAACTCTCAGGGTGATTTCCTTTGCCAAAAATCCAGATCCTAAAAGGGTAGCATCTCAGCGTGAGGCCGAACGGCGCGACCAATCGGTGAGACCGATCGGCGCGACGGGTCGGCGAGAAAAATCAGCACGACTGGTCGTCGAGACCGATCAGCGTCACCGATCGGCGCGACAGATCGGAGCGAGCAGTCAGGGAGACAGATCGGCGCAACCGATTGGTGAGACCAACTGGCCGATCGGTGAGACCAATCAGTGTCACTCAGCCTTCTCAGGGTTTTTCCAGTGATGCATCCCTTTTTCTCAAATTGGGTTTTAAACCCTCTTTTGACCCCCTTAAGCTTGTTTTAAAGCCCAGTAATGCCCATAAATGTAATTTAATTAAATATTTAATGAATTAACCTGGTCTATGCATCAATTTAAACCACCCGACCCTTTAATGACGTGTGGGGAGTCTCAACCGCGTAGTCAACCCACGACCCCACGCCTTACGCGATTTCATGTTCTTTTTCTCCATATCTTAACGGCACGAGGCATGTTGTATCACACCATTTATAACCTAAGGGTTCTACCTAGGTTTATTTTCTCGATCACCATGTGCTAGGAGTACCCTTCGTTCAGACGAGCTGTATTTAATTTAGACGAGCCGCATCGCTATTCGTGGAGTTCCACGCCCAAGAATAGCGTCGATCATTGATCAACAAGTAGGGAATTTCACCTACGTCTCTCCTTTGTGTGTATCTTATGGGGTGGTAATGTTGTTGTTTCTTGTATAATTGTATGAACAAAATCTAAATAAAGTTAATGAACTAATTCTATAAAGAACAAGGGGGGGGGGCTGTGATCAATGATGTTGCTTTGTTTTATGATCTTCTTTTCTGAATTGTGCGGGCTTACGCCAACTGAAAATAATGGCCGTTGGTAGACTATCTCTATGAACTAATGAATCCCTTACCTCTAGTGATGTTTAAATGGAATGAATTTTGGTTTTGAACCCTTTCTGTGTAAATCAATTTGATTGATTACGTACATATGGCTAAATAAATCGGAGGCACCAAGATCAACCCTTTTCTGTGATAACCCCGGTTAATGTACGACAGAATTAAAATAATGGAGTGTGTTAAATATTTTAAATATGAAAATAATGGCATGAGCCTACCCTCTGTTGGTGGTGCTGGTTTTGTTGTTTTCATTCACGGGACGATTACTGGGTGATGTGGGTCGGGATTGGATCCCATGTTGTTACGGATTTAGTTGTAATGAATTTAAGGTCTGGTGGTTAGCTTGTTTATATCATGAATTGGGGAGGGATGATCTTTTTTTGAGAAACCTATTAGTTCCTGGATACTAGACATGGGGTTGTATCTTGGGGTTTTCTTTGTTTTTGTGATTTTACTATAGAACTCGGTGTGGATGTTGTAGTTGATGCTTGACTGTTTTCATTCCCTTGACTTGTGCTTATGATTACTAGTTTCCCAAGTATGTGCAGAAACTTATTTAAACATCATTACTGGACATGAAAACAAGGATGAGGCAAATGGGTTTTTGGTTTGGTGTATGTCGTGACCTGGTCATGGTACTGATTTGATATTTAGGCGGGCTGAACAAATACCTAAACTTGGGAGAGTGATTGTTACATATATATATACTTGTAGTTTTTGTGTTTCTTATTCACGCCCCACCAAAGTTGATCACATAGGGTCGAACACCCTCATTTCATGGGAGAGGGTGTTTTTCCCAAAACTATTATTAGTGGATGGTTATTTTCTCATTTCTGCTCCTTTTTCCGGATAGCCCAAGTATCTTCGGGCAGGCTGTGATGGCATAAATTCCATTATTAGCCACAGAATCTTCCGTCTGGGTAGTGCGGTTGTTGGCCCTGGTGTGTGTGGGTAGGTGGTTTTCCCATGTGTCTTCGGGATGAGGCCAATGTGTCTTCGGGCGTGGCAGTGGATCTTCTAGCCTAGGTGTCTTCGGGCGTAGTGGTGTTTGTTCTGGCCAAGCTGTTTACAGGCGTGGTTACATGTGACAATTGTGGCCCAGGTGTGTGCAGGAGGGGTTTGGCAGTGGGACTGTGGTGAGTTTGTGGCCCAGGTGTGTGCGGGCAGGGTATGTCATTGGGACTGTGGTAAGAATGGCAGGATTGGATCGATGCATAGGATGTCTTCAATATCCCATGGGAAAGTGGCATGGGGTACCCAAACATCGATGTGATTATACTATACATTACACGACATGCATTATTTGGGGAGTGTGCCTTGATGAGGGTTTGGTGGATGGTTGAAATTATTAGGTGTTTGGATTACTCTTTTTATCATGGGACATTAGTACGTTCCCCCACTTGTGCATCGGGGTCTTTTGTTTTTCCCTTCTGAGTATACTTGTATGCTCACCCTAGGTATATAAAACTGCTTTCAGGTTTCTAGGAGGACTTCGAGGATCGCGCGAGAACATACTAGCTTGGACCTTTGGGGCAGTTGAAGTTGATGTTTTTATTTCTTTGGTACCTTAAAATTTTATTCATGTTGTACTTTGGGGTATTTAATTTTATTACATTCATATGGGAATGGTTGTTTGGTATTTTCATGCACATCCAGTTTTCATGTTTTGAGACTTACTATCTTATCTCCTGATCCTATTAAAAGAAAAAGGGTAATGCCTTCCATTTAGTGTGTGATTCTATAACATTGGTGCTAGTCGCCACTCCTGGACCAATTGAAGGCGGGTTTTGAGGGACATTATCTCTCCATCATCATAATGAAGGAAGGGCCTAGCATTCTGCTGAACCTTCCCTCTTTTTGGTGAAGGCGGTTCGTGACCGAATGGTATCAAGGGTTTTGAGGTTGATGGATAGGATGTAGTCTAGAGTTTGAAATAGTGAGGATTGCATGGGATGGTTGGGAAATTGCATTGGGTGACCTTGGTGCATGAATTAGGCCAGGGAACACCGACTAGGACATGGGATTTTAGGGCCCCCCATGATTTGATGCAAGGACTCTGGACCTACAGAACGACCAAGTGAGGTCACGCTAATTACAGGGTAGTGACCCTAGGAAAGGTACATGCATCATAACGACTTCTGTTCTCGTGTTTCATGGTGGTTTGGGGAATTAAAATGAATAAGAAGTTTAAGAATTTTTTTTAAGAACAATCTTCTCCACTACTTGGGCTTAGGAATTCATTGATTACATTACAGTTATGGCACATGGGAGACGACCACATGTGGTGTTGGCGGTCGAGTCCCCATGGACTACCTTGGCCGATCGGCAAGGTGCTGATTGAGAGGAAGAGGATGACCAGTGGCAGAAGAAACTCCAGGCCTTCCAGCGACAGACCCCCAAGAAGTATGAGGACAGAACCTCTGACATGAAGACAAAGAGCTGGCTAGAGGATCTGGTGATAGCCTTCGGCCTCATTTGGGATCTGACTGAGTACTGGGTTCCTCAGGGCCAGATGCGGGGAGCGGTGTGTTAGTGATGGATTCTTTACCATGGGGAGAGAAGAGAGACTGAGGTGGTATGGGATGATTTCGAGAGGGAGTTCCGGGCAGAATACCTCTCTTCGAAGATGAAGGTGGAGAAGAGGCAAGAGATACTCTCCCTCTAGCTAGGGAGTATGTTAGTATGGGAGCTGGGAATCATGTTCAAGGTCCTCCTACATTTTTCTCTGGAACTATTTTCTTGATGAGGAGTCTCGGGAATGATATTTAGAGGAGGCGCTCCGACCCTCCCTCCAGTATGATGTTACCCACATTACCATGCCGACGTACTTGGAGGTCCAGTAGAAGGATGAAGTAGTGGAGTGGATGCATTCTCTAGGAGGTGTGTCATGAGAGGGGATCCATCTGAGAACATAAAAGTGGAAGGCCGTCAACACTATTCCCCTAGCGTCAGGACCATCCAGGTTCTGACGGGCAGGGAGCAGGCAGCAGCAGTTTCAGTTACGGTCCCCTGGTCCTCGCCCTTTTCCTTTAGGCCTAGGACCGCGGTTCTTTGTCTGTGTGAGACAAGGACATCTCCGGAGTCAATGGCCTGACTGGGTACAGTACGACAGTGGCGGACAGCCCCGGCACCCGCCTCAATAGCAGCTTCCATTCAGGCCTTTCTTATAGCAGCAGCTGGGACAGCGAGCTCCTGCTCCTCCGAGGGCAGATGTAGAAGGAGGAAGACGACTTCTGGGAACTCATCAAGGACCTTGAACGAGGCATGGTCAGAGAGGTGGCTGACAGCCGAGGGCAGAGGAGCTAGGCGTGTGTAGTTTCACATAGTGTAGGCAGCAGTTCTAGCAGGATCGGAGTTTGATTGAGGAACGATCAGTTTGTTTAGCACCCTTCCGTATGCCTTGTTTGATACCATATCTTCTCACTCCTTTGTTGCACCCAGTCTAGACCGTGCATTGGGTCTAGAAGCCGAGAGACTTCTAGTGGCCCCGGTGCTGAGCACACCAGTCAGAGGTTAGACCAACTTGTTATATGTTTTTCGAGAATACAGATTGGCGATAGGGCCACATCAGTCAGTGAGGGATCTCCTTCTGCTACAGATACATCCATGGGATGTCATTCTAGGAATCTATTGGAAGTTCTCTGTGTCTTCCATCATCAACTGCATTCGAGGAAGGGATGTGTTCTCTAACATGGGGGGCTGACGTGTTACTTTCACCAGCGAGCAGGTTGGCCAGAAGGGCAGCGGGCGAGACAAACCCCTCCTCTCCTTGTTAGCCGAGCTTTCAGTGGAGTCAGTGGATGCTGAGATGGTGGAGGTACCAAGGATCACCAGTGAGTTTATGGATGTCTTCCTGGAGTAGGTGATGACTCTAACCATTCAACGTGATATCGTGTTTTTGATAGATTTGCAGACTGGTGCTCGTCCAATTTCGATGGCTCCCTACCGGATGGCACCATCAGAGATACGAGAGTTACAGATTTATATTGATGATCTGATGAAGATAGTTTATGTTCGACCAAGAACATCACCTTGGGGTGCTCCAGTCTTGTTTGCCAAGAAGGAAGATAGTGGTCTCAGGATGTGTATAGACTATAGGAGGCTGAATCAGGTAACGGTCAAGAATCACTACCCTTTTCTAAGGATAGACGAACTTTTCGACCCGCTGAAAAAGGGGGGGTGGTTCTCGAAGATCGACCTGTAGTCTGGGTATCACCAGTTCAGTGTAAAGGAGATTGAAATATTGAAGGTGGCCTTCAAGTGTAGATATGTACACATTGAGTTCATAGTCATGCCTTTTGGTGCTACGAATGCCCTGACTGTGTTTATGGGGATTATGAAATCCATATTTCGGGAGTACCTGGATCAGTTCGTAGTTGTGTTCATTGACGATATCCTTATCTATTCAACATCAGAGGAGGATCAGGTGAATCACCTGAGGATGGTTTTGGAGGTCCTCCGACAGCACCAGATTTATGGTAAGTTTCCAAAATTCAAGTTCTGGACGCGAGAAGTGCACTTCCTCGGGCATGTGGTGTCCGAGCGGGGGGGTAGTGGTGGACCCATCAAAGGTTGAGGCAGTATTTTCTTGGGAAAAACCCAAGAATGTGTAGAGGTTCGTAGTTTCCTTGGGCTGGCTGGTTACTATCAGAGGTTCGTACCCAACTTCTCCTGAGTTGCAGCTGCTTTGACAGCCTTGACCAAGAAAGAGCAGGTTTTCCTGTGGAGTGAGCAGTGCGAGGCAGCCTTCATCTATCTGATGGAGATGTTGGTTAGTTCCACAGTGCTGAGATTACCAGAATAAGGGGCGCCGTATGAGGTATTCAATGATTCCTCAGGACCAGGCCTGGGATGTGTGTTGATGCAGCGACAAGGGGTGATCTCTTATGGTTCATGGAAGCTATGCCCTCATGAGTGTAATTATGCCACCCACGATCTAGAGCATGCATCGGTCGTTTTTGCACTGATTTTATGGCAGCACTACCTCATCGTATAATGCGTTCTGGTCTTCACAGACCACAAAATCTTGAGGAATATCTTCTCCCAATGGGGTATAATCCTGCGGCAGTGAAGGTGGATGGAGTTCCTGCAGGATTACAACTTCTATATCTCATACACTTTAGGGAAGGGGAATGTAGTGTCTGATACCTTGAGGAGGATATCACATAAGGATGTGGTCCGAGAGTCGGCAGAAATCTAGAAGGCAATGGAGGAGTAGGATAACTTACACCTGGATACGAGGATGGATAGAAGTAGAGGTTGCCTGTATCAGATGGTAGTGTAGTTGTATCTGTTTCAGCAAGTGGAGTATTCTCAATGGGGAGACCTAGATTGTGAAGTGATGTGTGACCGAGTTGACCAGAGAAATTCTCTTGATGGATGGACAGAGGATGGACAAAACATGATGCTTTTCCAGGGGAGGATGTTTGTTCCAAAGGAAATGCACGACCATGTTCTCAGTGAGTTACATAACTCACCCCTAGCAGTACACCCATGAGTGTCCAAGATGTATCAGGGACTGAAGAGATAGCTTTGGTGGCCCAGATTGTAGCGAGAAGTGGTAGAGTTTGTGGCTAAGTGCCTAGTGTGTCAGTATGTAATGGCTGAACAACGTGTTCCAGGAGGGTTGTTACAACATTTAGATGATCCCGAGTGGAAGTGGGATGTCATATCGATGGATTTCGTCATCGGAATACCCAAGGTCCAAGGATTATACCACCCCATTTGGGTGGTAGTGGATCGGTTGACGAAATCGTCTCACATTCTGGTGATTAAGGAGTCAAGGGTAGTGGTCTCTCTAGCACGGAAGAATGTGGACGAGGTAGTGCGGTTGCATGGAGTATCGAGTTCCATAGTCTCTGACAGGGATTCACATTTTACCTCATTAGTTTGTAGGGGTTTCCAGAATGCTTTTCGCACCCATCTACTCCTTAGCACTGCTTTCCACCCCTAGACAGATGGGCAGACAGTGCGCACCATTCAGACCATAGAGGATATTTTGCGGGCATGTGTTCTGGACTCAGGAGGATCGTGGGTGCAATAATTACCTCTGGTAGAGTTTTCCTACAATAATATCTATCAATCTACCATTGGTATGGCCCAGTTTGAAGCCTTGTAAGGGAGACCACGCCCCTCACCTGTGTGTTGGACCAAAGTAAGAGAGGAAGGCATCATTGGCTTGGAGGTGGTGCAGAACACAACAGAGAAGGTTCAGCTCATATGGGAAAGGATGAAGGCTACCAAGGACTGGAAGAAGTCGTATGCAGATAACAGGAGAAGGCCCTTGGATTTTGATGTTGTAGACCATGTGTTCTTGAAGTTCTCCCCTCGGCATGGACAATGAAGGATCGACAAGGGGAGTATTCTTTATCCCAGGTACATCGGACACTTCGAAGTGTTGCGGCGGGTCGTCGAGGTGGCTTATTAGCCAGAGTTTCCCCCACCGCTACTGGGGATACATGATGTCTTCCATGTGTCCCAGCTCCATCAGTATCTGCAAGGCGATTCACACGTCCTCGGTTGGGGATAGATGGACATCGAGGATGACGTGACCTTTGTGGAGAGACCAGTGATGATCGAGGATCGCCTGAAGATGGTTCTTTTTGGGAAAACCATCACCTTGTTTTGTGTGATATGGAGACATGGTGGGCTTGAGGAGAGTACGTGGGAGAGGGAAGAATAGATGTGTTCCAAGAACCCATAGTCGATTTTGAGTTTTGTACTGTTCGGTTTACACCTGTTCTGATAGAACGTTTTACCTTGTTGGCTATGAAATATTGGTTTTATTTCCTTCGAATGTGGGTGAAGAGTCCTGGCTATGGGGATGGGAGGACCTGACCCCTAATCAAGTCGCATTAAGGGGGACACGATTAAACTCGTGCGGGCGAGTCAGTGCCACCCAAAGCGGATAGTATCATGATATGTGGGAAGGAGACCCCCCAACCCACATGGATGGGAAGTTTGACATGGTATATTTCTTGGTTCATGACAGGGAGGTGTTCTTAGTTAAAAATGAGGTTCACTCTTGAGAGGTATCTTTCAAGGTGGTTGTTCGGACCCGCTCTTTCCTTCTAGGTTGTTTAAATTCTCGAGGGTGAGAATAGTTTGAGAGATATCTGATGTGATGACCTAGACTCTCAGGGTCCTTTCCTTTGCCAAAAATTCGGATCCTAAAGGGGTAGCATCTCAACGTGAGGACGATCGGAGAGACCGATCGGTGAGACCGATCGGGGTGACCGCTCGGTGAAACTGATCGCCGCGACTGCTTGGTGAGACCGAACGACACGACCGCTCGGTGAGACCGAGTGGCGCGACCGGTCAGTGAGACAGAATGGTGCGACTGGTCGGCGAGATCGATCGGCGCGACGGGTAGGCGAAACCGTGGGGCGCGACCGGTCGGTGAGACCGAACGACACAACCTATCTGTGAGACTGAGTGGTGCGACCGCTCAATGAGACCGAATGGTGCCACCGATTGGTGAGACCAACTGGCCGATTGGTGAGACCGATCAGTTTCTCCCAGCCTTGTCGGGGTTTTTCTAGTGGTGCCTCACTTTTGCGAAAATTGGGTTTTAAAACCTATTTTGACCCCTTTAAGCTTGTTTTAAAGCCCAGAAATGCCCAGAAATGCTTTTTAATTAAATATTTAATTAATTACCTTGGTGTTTGCATCGGTTTCTACCTCTCAACACTTTAATGACGTGTGTGGTGTCTCAAATGCGTAGTCAACCCACGACCCCGCGCCTTACGGGTTATTGGGTTCTTTTTTTCCATATCATAATAGACCGGGGCATGTTGTATCCCATCCTTTATAACTTAAGGGTTATCACTATGTTTCTTTTCGTTATCACCCTGTGCAAGGAGTACCCATCATTCAGACAAGCCTCATTTTGTTCAGACGAGCCGTATTGCTATCCATGGAGTTCCACGCCCAGTCTTAGCGTCGATCGCTGATCAACAAGTAGGGAATGTCACCTTCGTCTCTTTTTTGTGTGTATCTTGTGGGGTGGACATGCATTTGTTTCTTTAGAATTGGATGAACCAAACCTAAATAATGATATTGAACAGATTCTACAAGGAAGGAAGGGGGCTGTGATCGATGATGCTACTTTGTTTTATGATATTTTTTTTCTGAATTGTGTGGGCTTACGCCTAATAAAAATCATGGTCGTTAGTGGTCTTTATCTGTTCACTAATGAATACATTACCTATGGTGATGTTTAAACAAATTTTATTGTGGTTGTGAACCCTTGCTGTGTAAAGGAATTTGGTTAATTTTGTACATCTGGCTAAATAAATTGGAGGCACCAAGATCATCCCTTTTCTGTGATAACCCCGGTTAATGTATGACGGAATTGAAATCATGGAGTGTGTTAAATCTTTTAAATCTGAAAATAATGGCATGGTCCTACCTTTTGTTGGTGGTGGTGGTTTGGTTTTTCTCATTCACGGGCCGATATCTGGGTGACGTGGGTGGGGATGGGATCCCATGTAGTTACGAATTCCGTGGTTATGAATTTATGGTCGGGTGGTTACCTTGTTTATATCACGAATTGGTGAGGGATCCTCTATTGTTGAGAAACATTTTGGCTCATGGATATTGGACATGGGGCTGTATCATGGGGTTTTCTTTGTTGTTGTGACATTACAAGAGAACTGGGTGTGGATGTTGTAGTAGATGCTTGACTCTGTTCTTTTCATTGACTTGTGCTTATGATTACTAGTTGCCCAAGTAGGTGCAGAAACTTATTTAAACATCATTACTAAACATGAAAACAAGGATGGGACAAATGGGTTTTTGTTTTGGTGTATGTTGTGACTTGGTCATGGTACTGATTTTTTCTTTAGGCAGGATTTAGAATAACATAAACTTGGGCGAGTTCTTGTTACCTATATATATACTTGATGATTTTGTGTTTCTTATTCGCGCCCCACCCAAGATGAGCACTTAGTGTCGAACACCCCCATTTCATGGGGGATGATATTTTCCCAACATTTCTATTAGTGGATGGTTATTAGCTCTTTTCTGATCCCTTTCCTCGATATCCCAAGTATATTCAGGCAGGCTGTGATGGTATGAAGTCCATTATAATCCTATGATTCTTCGGGCAGGGTAGCGTGGTGGATGGCCCAGGTGTGTGCGGGCTGGTGGTTTTCCCAACTGTCATCAGGATGAGGAACATGTGTCATTAGGTGTGGTAGTGGATCTTCTAGCCCAGGTTTCATTGGGCATGGTGGTGGTTGTTCTAGGCTAGGTGTTTGTAGGCGTGGTTACATGTGACTGTTGTGGCCCAGGTTTGTGCGGGTGGGGTTTGGTAGTGAGATTGTGGTGAGGTTGTGGCCCAGGTGTGTGCGGGCGGGGTATGGTAGTGGGACTGCGGTGAGAATTTTCGGAATGTTTCAATGAATATGATGTCTTCAATAACTAGTGTGAATGTGGGTTAGGGTACCCAAATATCGATGTGCTATTACTATAAAATACATGACTTGCATTATTTGGGGAGTGTGCCTTGGTGAGGTTTTGGTGGATGGTTTACCTTTTTAAGTGTTTGGATTACTCTTTTTCTCATGGGAATTTAGTACGTTCCCCCACTTGTGCATGAGAGTCTTTGGTTTTTCAATACTGAGTATACTTTTATGCTCACCATACGTATATAAAATTTCTTTTAGGTTTCTAGGAGGAATTCGGGGATCGTGGGAGACCATACTAGCTCGGACCTTTAGGGAAGTTGAAGTTGCTGTTTTTCATTCTTTATTAAATTACCTTTGTAGTCACTTTGAACTTTGGGGTATTGACTTTTGGAACATGCATATGGGAATGGTTGTTTTGGCTATTCTTGCACTTCTAGTTTTGGTGCTGTGAGACTTACTATCTTATCTCCATATCCTATTAAAAGGTAAGGGGTAATGTCTACAATTTAGTGTGAGATTCTATACCCTTGGTGTTAATCGCCACATCGGGACCTATTGAAGGCGGGTTTCGAGGGACATTATCTCTCCTTCAACATAAAGAAGGATGGGCATGGCAATCTGGTGGCCCTTCCCTCCTTTTGGTGATGGTGGGTCATGACATATCATATGTGTTAATCTAATATAGGCGTTGATGATTCATGTGAATAATATGGATAGAAGATATAGGAAAATAAGTAATCATTGTTAAGTAACTTTGATTTAAAGAAAAACAAATTTTAATTATTTCATAATTACACATGTTTCCCACCCTTTTTGTGTATTTTCATCTACTAGTTTCCCCTATTTATTTTCACATTCCTCTGTACATCACACATGGTGTATATGGATGTGGATTTATATTTCTATTCATCAATCTGCATATAAATAGAGGAACATAATTATTTTGTTGCTTCATGTCATATAAAAGTGTTACGGTAGATTTAAAAAACATATCATTTTTTTCAAGTGAAGCGTACCCCATCCTTACTTTGTTATAGGGGTATGTTGCTTTTGCTGCCCCTCCATTATTTTCAACACTCAGTTTCTATTTCAGAAATAAAAAATTGTCATTCAATGTGATGAATATATGTATGGTCAAAAAAACATATTACTAGCCACAATGTAGTTGAAAAGACACATTATTATGACATCTAGTAAACAAATCTCATGCTTTTTCGGTTATCAGGTGTTCATACATAAGTAGTCGGTGTAGGGATATTTTCCGTTCGGCTTATTTTAGATGATGAATCAAAATAATTGTGTGAAAGCCTCTGTGAATCAATCTATAAATAATCAATACATATTAGTTATGGGATTCATCTACTATAAATGCAATCTTCAAGGGATGGTGAAGATTAATTCATTGTTTCATTATTTTATTTTTTTACTAAAATAAATAAATTATATCATATTGTTACTGCAATATCTTTCCACATCAGTGTATCAATAATACAAATACGGTTTTTATCAGCACTAAAAATGGCCTTTAATAGCACAGGAAAAGCAATGTTAAATCCGAAGAAGATAATGGGAGGGTCCCCTTTATGAGCTCTCCAAAAAGCGCTGATAAAGACACCTTTTATCAGCGCTAAAAAAAGCACTTATAAAAGGGGTATTTTATCAGCGCTAAAACAAAGTGCGGATAAAAGGGTCCTTTATCAGCAATTTCATTTTATCGCTGATAAAAGACCCCTTTTATCAGTGCTTTTATAAAAGCACTGATAAAAGTTATCAAAATAAAAAAAATTAAAAAACCTACCAATAGGGGGGATTTTATAGCGCTTGAGCCCCCCTTTTACAGCGCTTTTCTTCCCCCCTCCAGCTCCGGCACGCACCCCTCAACCCTTTATCTGTGCTAGCCCTAGATTCACCCAGGCGCGCGCATCCCTGCCTCCACCAAGATTTGATCTAGAGACCTCCCCCCTTCATGGCTGACGCCTTTACCACTCCCCTATATTGATTTGTTCTCTTATTAGTGATATATTTATTTATATATATATATATATATATATTTAGTAATATTTATTTGTATAGTAAAATATATTTATATTAATATATATATATATATAGTTATATTAATATAATTGTATAGTTATATTAATATAAATATATAGTTATATTAATATCAATATATAGTTAAATTAAAATATATATTTATAGTGATATTAATATATATATTTATAGTTATATTAATATATATAGGTAGTTATATTAATATATATATAGTTAGATTAATATATTGGTATATAAATATTCATATATTTGTATTTTAAATAAAATTGATATTAGTTATTATTTAAATTAAGATAATATACTTTATATGTAAATATATTTTATTATTTATATTTATAATTAAGTTTTTATGTGTGAATATATAAAAAATATGTATATATTGTAATATATTTGATTATAAATATTAGGACATTAAAAAAACGACAAAATTTCAAAGAAATAATATCAATATAAATGTAATACATTTGAATAAATTCAGTCCCCCAAAAAAAGAAAATAATACCCCTTAAACGAGGCTGAAAATCCACAAAATGTTAAAAATCAGGGTACCCTGACTAAGAGATCATTTTGTAAAGCCTTATGGGACTTTTTAAGACTCGAAAAAACCATGACCTTGGTTCCCATCCTATCTTAGGTGACATAGAGCTCATCGTAGGCTTCGATTTCATATGTGGTAGAGCTCAAACAGACACTCGAATCAAAATTTATGGCCGTTTGAAGATCGAGTTGCGCTTTCAACATATTTTGGATATTTATTAATTTTTTTAAATTTTTTTATTCATCAAATTGTTATTAAATGACTATTACTCTATAATAATTAGCAAATTATTAATTAAAATATTTTTTTTTAATTTTTTATAAGCAATTTTTAAAAAATATCTTATATATTAAGTGTAACTGTATATTTATACTAATCTAAAATATATTTAAAATTATATTTAAAAAATATATATTATATTTATATCAATATAACTATATCTATATATTTAAATATTAATATATATTTTTATAATTTGTTTTTGGAATTAGACCCTTTATCAGCGCTTTTAAAAAAAGTGCTGATAAAGACCCCACATTATCTGTGCTACTAAAAAATGCGCTGATAAAGGGGTACCCTTTTACAGCGCTAAAAAAGCATTGTTAAAGGGGGTACCTTTATCAGCACTAAAAAAAGAAATGATAAAGGGGTACTCTTTTCAGTGATTTTTTTGAGCTGAGAAAATTACACTTTATCAATGCTTTTTTAGCACATATAAAGGTACCCCCCCCCTTATCAGCGCTTTTTCGTTGGCACTGATAGTGGGTGGCGCTGGCCTTGCCCAGTTTTGTGGTAGTGTATTAAGTGATGGAACAACATCGTGCCACAAAACTACACTAGTTTTCCTGCATAACCAAGTGATGATTCCAATGTAACTACTAAAAAGGACCTTATTGGGGTTAACATGATGGCCCCGTTCATTCCATCTGACCTCATATTTGATGCCATTGATTTTTTACTTCCCGGTTTTTTCTAACACCATCAAACTATAGAGCACCTATTTTATTTTCATCGATGGTCCTTCATCACCTAAAATATCCTTGGATTCAACATCATCAATATGTTGTTTCTCTAGAGAAGTGGCATCTACATGTGAAGATGGTTGTTGAACCTCATCATCAGGGGAAACAACATATTGAAAAACCTATTATTTGGATTACCAACAGTTGGATAAGGTCATTGTTCCTCTACAATGGAAGAAACAATAGTTTGAAAGACCGAATATTCCTCAGAATTGGGAGCACCAGCATGTGCATAATTCATTATCTGCATAAGTGGTTTAAAATTTAATTTTGATTACATCAATACAAAAATGAACATATAATAACATGAGGTAACAAAATGTATATTTAAAAAAATAACCTAATTATTGAACTCCCTTTTTTTAATGTCTGAAGGTATTTAACCCCTCTATCGTCTATTTAAGTCCATTTATATTGGTCTCCTCTGACAAAAAAACTCAATCTACATTAGGACTTCTATAAAATGATTGCGATGTCCTAATGAATGTGTCTCCAAAAGTTGAATTTTCATCTGACCCTTCAATTTCTTTGGTCGATAACATAACAATTGACCACTTTTAGTTTTTGGTATCTAGAACATAAAATACTTGTACTTCCTATGATGTCATTATAAATGATTCGTCTTTTAACCCTTCCTTACTAAAATAAAAATTCACTAATCCAAATTAATCTATTTTAACATCATTCATGTTATCAACCCAATAGAATTGGAAAATTGGAACATGAAATGTTGTATAATCCATATCCCATATTTTTTTGATGATTCCAATGTATGAAATATTCACTTCAATTGGATTTCTGTCCTTAGCAACAGAAATATGAATCGCATCATCGACAAGTGTAAGTCCATTATTTTTCACAGTATTTTCTTCATCATGACTATTTGTATAGAACGTATAACCCTTGATTACAAAATAATCGTAAGATAGTACATACACACTTGGTCCATTGGATAACCATCAAAGCTGTTCTGATATTGAATTAGTTTTTTCATCTGAATCGTTAAAAATATAGTCCCAAAACCATTCAATAAACTATTGATTAAGTGTATTTGATATCCATATTTTATCCCTTAATGGATTCAAATGTCTGAGAATTTCATTGTGGGTTTCAACATATGGGATAACATCCAAAACATTATTCCAATCCTAAAGGTGTGCCTACTCATGATCTGCAATATTGATTATGACTATATCTCTTCCAGAAATTCCACACCCACTAGCCACCTAATGTGATGAGATTTTGGTAGACCAATGATTTCAACACATCACATGCATTTGGTACATAATTATATGGCTTCCTCAACAATATATCGATCTGCAATACAACCCTATGGTCAACTTTGATATTTTATATACCCATTCAAAATATTTATATACCATTCAATGGGGTATATCCATCTAAATTGTATAAGACCACATAGTCTAATCCCTCTTAGTAAGTGAACCATTAGATGAACCATTATATCAATGAATTATAGTGGGAATAATATTTCTAAATCACATAATTTGATAAAAATTTAACATTCAATAGTTTTTAATTTTACTAGATCTATAACTTTACTATATATAGCTTTGATGAAGAAATAATGCTTGGTTAATTTATTAAGTACATTTTTGGAAAAAATGCAACGAAAAGCTATATGAAATTAGATCTCCCAGTAAAACATGACAGTAATGTGATTTTAGAACCTTTAACATTAAATCGTTTATTGACACAATATTCTTGTTATACAATTAATACCCCTATAGAAACATTATTTCATTCAAGAAGATTAAAAACTGATATCTCTCCTGCCTAGAAAGAGTGTATGCAGCTAACGGAAGAAAATTTCATTTTTCACCCTTCACTAGCACCAAATATTTTCATATTTCCATGTGAACCTCGTCCTACCTATCCTTAAATCCATCCTTTTTTTCTAGGTGAATTTAGCAGTGTACCAATGAAACTATCACATACATTTTTTTTCAGCATGCATAACATCACGGAAATATCTTTCATATAGAAAATTCTATTATGATAATTAAAAAAAACAAAACACCATTTCCAACTGATTTTCATAAAAATTTTCTTTTTTGGTTTACCAAAAGCAGAGTCCACATCATTTACATTCATAAAATGTTGATCACATATTTGTTTAAATTGTATTTTTATTTCTTATGGAAAACCATAGAATGATGTTTTCCAAGATAGGGATACATCCCATCAGGGTAGAAATATACAATTTCTTAGAAACACAGTCGTCGATGAATGTTTCAACCTAATTGAATTTGTACCTTTTTTGGAAACGATACACCCTTTAGTTCCTTTAATGTTATATCCTGAAAAATTTCCATAATAATGGAAGTCATTTATCATCTCTTACTACATAGCTTTGAATGTGAAATCTTCATTTATGTAAGAATCATGTAATGCAATGCTTGAATCAACATCACCATAATACAACACACGGTTTGGCTAGTATGACTCAAACTGTCTCTTTTTATTTTAAATTGTCATAGATTTAAGTAAAAACAACAGGTGGCTTACTTAGAATTGAGAAAACTTATTTGTATTATTTTGATACTTTTGGAAAAATATCCATTAGTCATTTTTGATGTGTAAGATTCAACTGCACCTCAATATGATTCATGGTGTGACCGGTATGACTCAAAGTGTGTCTTTTTATTTTAAAATAAAATTAAATTATGTAAAAAGGAAAATGAAATATTGAAAACTGAGAAAGCACATTCATATTTTTTTGATACTTTAGTAAAATGATACATGAGTCGTTAATGACATGTATGTCTTAGCCTTACCTCAATACGATGCACGGTGTGGCTAGTATAACTCAACATGTCTGTTTTTATTTAAAATTGAAATGAATTTAAGTAAAAACAACACGTGAAATATTGAAAACCATGAAAAAAAATCGGATTGTTTTGATATTTTAGGAAAAAAATCTCTTAATTATTTCTGACATGTAGGAATCAGTTGCAACTCAATACAACACACGATGTGGCCGGTATCACTCAATGTTCCTCTTTTTATTTAAATTTCATAATAATTTAAGTAAAAACATCAAGAGAGATATTAAAAACCGAGAAAAAAAATTCATATTGTATTTATATTTTTGGAAAATAATTTATTTTTGATTTTTGATGTGTAAGGATCAGCCACACCTGAATACGATACATGGTGTGGCCGGTATAACTCAAGGTGTCCATTTTAATTTAAAAATGACATTAATTTATGTAAAACCAACATGTGAAATACAAAAAACTGGGAAGATGAATTCATATTGTCTTTATACATTAGGAAAATCATCCATGAGTCATTTTTGATATGTATGAGTCAACCATACCTAAATATGATGCATTATGTGACTGCTATGACTAAAAGTGTCTGTTATCAGTTTAAAATTACTAATTTCGTTCAAAATCTGTCACTCATTGAAAACCATGAAAATGAGCTCTGATTTTCTTGATAATTCAATCCAGTGATTCATAAGTCATTTGTGACATGTATGAAGCAGTCTCACATAAAAAAGACTCATGATAAAATAGGTATGACTCAAAATATGTGATTCAAGTTTGAAATGATATTTCATTAAAAAACACAATGGACATACTAAAAAATGAGAAAACATATTAGGATTGATTTGATTCTTTAAGGAAGAAAATCATCAGTAATTTATGACAAGTTGGAATTATTTGTACCTCAATACGATGGATGATGTTTCCAGTTAACTCCAAATGTATCATAATTTAAAATTGACATTAATTTTAATAAAATAAAAAGTGAGATCCTAAAAATCAAGAAAACACATTAAAATTGTTTTTATATTTTAGGACAATGATCCATAACTCATTTGTAACTTGTAGGAATTAAAACCACCTCAATAGGACACACAATATGACTCGTATAACTCCGAATGATTCATTTTTATTAAATATTAAAATTTCATTAATGTTTTTTTTCATATAAATTTATAATTCACTTATTTATAGTATTAGTAACATAATATTTGTTTTCTTATATAAGTGGAAACATTATCTTGGGTTGATATGATTTGGTTGAAAATTGATACCATGGGTAGACATTTATGATAGGGGATCATGGGCTTCAAAATATGAAATATTAATGTTTTAGAAAGTATGATGGAAAATAGTAAATGTAATTTTATAAAAAATTTGTCTAAAATGTAAATATCTTTGTTTTTTTCTACATACCGTGGGTGGACATTTTTGTATTGATGATGTCAATTAAATTAATAGAGAATTCTTTCTTCTAGGTGTGATATTTAAATTTTAGGTTTTCTTTAGGGTGTGTTGTTATATAAATATCACACTGCAAGTGGCTAGGCCATTATCAACGCTAAAAACACACTAATAAAGGCCCCTTATAATCACTGTGATTAATATCCATTTTTTTCTCTGTTAAAGGCCATTTTCACACTATGAAAGGCCATATGTGTAGTAGTGTTTACCACTCATCCATATTGGTTGGTTCTCCATTCAATGATATATCTATTCATCTATATATATTTAGTTATATTTATTCATATATTAATATAGATTTATATTAATATATATATATATATTCATTCATTAATTCAAAGTAGGATAATTTATTTATCATAAATGGGAGGGGAAATCAGTCAAGTCCGGGTGGATAAAAGAAAATAATCCCTAAGGAATCGGCCATCACAAAATTAACAAGCTCGGTGGGAAGAGAGCCCAGTGTAGAATAATTAATACATGGACTACTCAGATTCCCCCTTGAGGCCAATCTATCCATAGAAAAGTTCCCTTCCTCTATGTATGCTTCATGGTAGCTCGACCAATAAACTCCTTGCATCTTCATGTAGTATAAATGATAGACTTAGGAGGTTCACATTTCCACAGGAAAGAGTTTCATGTAACTGAAGAATCAACTTTTATCTCTATGGATGAAATAATATTAGAGAAATAAATCTCCAAACCATTATGAAAATCCACCGCCTCTAAAATAAGAGAGCTTCCATGACCATAAAAGCTTCTAAATGAAATCACCCCTAAAACATCAGAGTCATGAACAATGCCTCCCCTCTCATGATGCCATGGTTATAAGAGCTATCAGTATTGAGCTTGAAGCCATTACATCGGGGGTTCTATCAGATCCATCTACCCTATGAAGACCCCTGTTGAGAAAATGATGTTGTTCACTATCCATTCATGAAAATTATCATGGATTTTTATTTTTCACATCTTTTCATAAGATCCCATCAATCCACCAAAATAAACTATACCCATGGATGTATTTAAAACCATGAGGTTGAAAGATTATCTACCCGAGCTTTGCTTCTTGTATTCCAGATGATCCAGCAACTAGAAAAAATCAAGGAAGCCTTTAGCTTCCTCTCCAAGCTATTCTAATCCATATAGTAAAACCATGAGATGTAGAATACCTCACTGTCACCAACCTAAATATCAATGCCAATAAGTTTTCCATGATTTTCCCGTACAGGTTTTGACCAATATCCCTCAAAGAACATGTGTTTTACTGATTCCTCATTATAGATACAACAACAAAAACATTATGATAACATACTTATCCTTTTACATTTAATCGCATCATCGGTTGGAAGGGAATAGTGTTGGATACGCCTCACAAGAAAGTTTAATTTGATCAGAATTTCTTTTCACTAAAGAAAAATACTCATTCCCACAAATGTATTACTTGTAATGTGAGACAATATCCTATAAATGAAAAAATTCTCGATGATGCTCTAGTAAATATGAGTTTATCCAGTTCAGAAGAAAGGTCTATGCTGTTAAAAATCTCACATTGTTGTGCATCATGAGTTGTGTCAATCAAGTTCATAAAGGATAAGGATTCAGAAATTGAAATTCTAGGAGTCAGCCACCCTGAAAAGATGAGAGATTTACCTGCCCAATTATGGTTCCAATAATTAATCTTGCCGCAAAAAACTATCCATATATACAATATACATTCACATATATATAATATATGTGTATCTAAAAGTATAATTATACATAGTTATATATATTTACATATATTTACATATATTATATATTAATATGTGTATTCATAAGTTAGAATATATAGATAATACATATCAGTTTGTTAATACAGACACACCCTAATATATATATACACACACACACAAACACATTATATAAGTATATAAATATTCATATATATTTATTTTAAATAAAATGGATTTTAGTTTTTTTTTTAGAAAAGAATTATATGTTGAGGAATGTTTTATATATTTAAATATGTTTAATCATTTATTTGTAAAATTTAATTTTTTTGTATGAAAATATAAAAAATATGGATATATTGTTATATATTTGGTTATAAATAGTAGTACATTGTGAAAAATGATTAATTTTGAAATCCATAATATAAATATGTATGTAATAACTCTTAAGAAATTCAGTCCCCACTGAAAAAGAGAAAAATCCCTCTAAAATGAGGTATAAATATCATCGAATATTAAAAAAAATTGGTATCCCTGCTAAAAACTCAATTTTGACGGTATTGTTGTATTTTTTTCCCTAGAAATACGTGTCAAAGGGATTTTTTATGTCACTAGTGTGTAGATATCATCGTAGTCATTGATTTTAAATGTAGAAGATCAAAAAACGACACTCATATCAAAATTTATCATCATTTGAAGTTTGAGTTACGTTTTCAACTTATTTTAGTTCTTTTATTATATTTTTTGATTTTTTGGGCCTTAAAATATTTGTTAAATGATTATTACTTGATAATAATAAAAAATTATTAATTAATAATATATATTTTTTTCAAATTTTTCTAAGTTATTTTCTCTATGAATCATATATTTTAGTTGTAAATTTCTACATATACGTATCTAAAACATATTTAAAAAATATATATAATATTTATATCAATATAAATATATTTATATATAAATATCTAATTTTTTATTTTTAATTTTTTTTTGAAATATACCCTTTATCTGTGATAATAAAGGGGTCCCCTTTAACAAGGAAAAAAGTTGATGATAAATGTGATACCTTTATCAATGCTAAAATAAGAATTGATAAAGGTACCCCTTTATCAGTGTTTTTTAGCATTTCAAAAGGGTGGCACTGTGAAAACCTATTTTTGTGGTAGTTTTCACACCCAATATTCACTTGTATTTTCCTCTTACTATATAGAAGATACTTTTAGTAGGCTACCATCTTATAGTTAATAGAATTGGGGCTGGCAGGATGTCACACTCATAGTTGAGAGTCTTGATTTTAGAATAAATCATCAAAAGTTGGTAAATAATATTAATTAATATGAAATGTATATGATACATTAATATTGTTTATGGTTGAACCATTTATTACATTATTTGATGTGTTAAAGAGGAAATACACTTGTAGTAGTATTAGGAATATTGCTGGTGTGAGACAGTACGTGATTGTGGTTAGTTTTTTTATGTTTTTTAACATAATATAATATAATTTATTATCATTTTATCAATATTTTTTCAATTAGAGGATATATATTATATAGATATTTCTCATATGTTATGGAGTTAGGATAAGAAATATGGTCAGGTCAAGGCCTCATGTGAGCATGTTTTAATGAGAAAACATAATCATTTGTGGTGAAAAGTGGTATTTAGAAAGGGATTGTGATTGAAATTGGTTTAAAATCGACATCGACTAGTTACTATAGAATTGAACTGATGTCAAAATTTAGAAAAAAAATTAGTATTGTAAACAACTGATCAATCAATTCAATGATTATTGTGAGAGAGAAATAAAGTGAAAAAGTGAGGAAAAAAACACTCGATGTAACATGGGAAATCACCCAAATGAATGGGGTAAAAAACCATAGGCAAATAGAATAATTTCACTATAAAAAATTGTGGGAACAAAATCCCTCTCTCTCTCTCATTTTCAAGGGTAAAACACTTATGAAATTATCTCTCTGCAAAGATGGAGAAACACCTCAAAAAATACAGCACTCAAGGATGATGAAATGTTGCTTCAAAATTCAGTGATAAAAACCAGTGGGGGATATACCCTTTTATAGACTACCTTCACCCTCCTTTGTCCTCATAACATTTATATTTATTTTACCAAATTAAATTGGGAATCAATGGTAGGGTTTCACCAAGATGTGTCACCACAATGTTTCCAAATGAATGCGAATACCATCATCAATATTTCCTCTCTCCATAACGTCTTCCAACATATCTCCCACTTTGTTATTTGATTAAGTTCCAATAACATCTCCAGAAATCCTTTCTATATTCAAAACATACTTCTCATGACTCTACAAGGATTTTCAAGGATCTATAGCATTTGAACTTTTTAGAACCAATCACCTTTGCCAAAAAATCGTCAATATTTTCTTTAGTGTGATTTTTCTACAAGTCGAAACTTCCTTCTTCCACCACATCTCAAACATAATAATATTGTACGCAAATGTGCATTATACTAGAATAAAAATATGGATTCCCTGTAATATGAAAGGCACTCTTACAATCAAGAAAAATGAAATATGATCTTGTTTGTGCCCGAGCTCCTCTAAAAACAATTTCTTCCAAATCACCTATTTCCATGACCATTTAGAGGCCATGTACTCTGCCTCCATCGTTTATAGATCCACAACTGACTATAACATGGTAATCCATCTCATAGATCCTCCTTCAAGAGTAAACACATAACCATTAATGTATTTTCTCTGGTTAAAATCACCTGAAAAATCTTAATCAACATATCCTCTGATAGTGAAATATGATCCTCTAAAACATAATTCAACATCTTATGTTTCCCTGATTTATCTCAGGATTCTATTTCCCATGATCCGATGCTTTCTTCCTAGATTATCTATGTACTGACTAACTTCTCCCACTGTATGTGCAATATCTATTCTATTAAAAGCCTTGTATAACATTAGAATCAACATTGTTGGTTCATATGGAACATGAGACATTAACATCCTCTATATTTCACTACTAAGACTCATCTCAGAGGACAACATGGAATTAATGGGAAGAGGGGTAGAAATTTTCTTACAGTCATTCATGTTGAAGCATTTTAAGACATTCTACAAATAATTTTTCTGTGATATCCAAATATTTCCATTATTCATATCTCGGTAAATTTTTATCTCATGAATTTTATTTGCTGGTCCCAAGTACTTCATATCAAACTCCCTAGACAAATATGCCATCATCTTCTGTATTTGATCATTATTGGGGCCAACAACTTACATTTCATACATATAAAATAGCATTAATGATAAAATCATTATCATATAGACCCTCAAAATAAGAAAAAGGTTCTGAATTAAGTCTGTTGTATCCATGGTTCATGATATTTGAATCAAATCTCTTGTACCAATACCTCAACACATGTTTGAGACTATAAAAAAATTTCATCCTCAAAACCTGTTCTATTTACCATATTCAACAAAACCTTGTCATTAGAGAATACAGATTTCATCATCATGGTCACCATGTAGAAAATATGTTTTCACATTTAGATACTCTAGATGTAGGGTGCATGCAACACACATCACCATCACTACCTGAATATTTATTGTTCAAACAATACGAGAAAATATTTCATTGAAATTCATACATTCTTTATGAGAATATCCTTTGACCACTAGTCTCACATGATATCATTCCACCTGTTCTGTTTCATCCCTCTTGATGTTGTAGACCCAATTGTTCCTAATATCCTTACTTACTTGAGGAAATGAATCATGAAACAAAGTCTTGTTCATTTGCATGGCATCATGTCTGTCCAGCATCGCTGCCATCAATGAAGATATATATAGACACTGGGTGTCCTCCAAAATAGATAATAGCTCTCTAAATTCTGTCAATATGAAATTATAAACATTTCTCTCAGTGACATAATCTGAGATCCATATTGGAACTGTTTTCTTTCGATTTAGTCATTTTAGTCCGGTATTATCTGGTACTTGATCATCATGCTCTAGTAATTCCTCGTAGAAAAATGTTTCTTCCTTTGTTTCATCCTTCACCTAGACAATTTTAGTTTCAATACTCTCTTTCTCCATGTCTTTAAAAATATACATCTTTACTATGTCATTGGAAAAGATGACATCTCTACTGATAATAATATTGCAGGCAATGGGATCCCACAAATGATACCCCTTCACACTATAAGCGTATCCCAAGAAGATATATTCACTGGATCTTGAGTCCAACATCGATCATTCCGGGCATTGAAATAGTGCATATACATGAATTGAAAATTTATTTAATTGAGAATAATTATCATGTTTACCATTCCACATATCAATCAGCATATTCATATCAATTTCAACTGAAGGGGATCAATTTTTCCCATAGTAGGAATTATTTACTACTTATTCCCAGAATGTCTTGGTAACTCATGCAGTATTCAGCATCACGCTTATTATATCCAACATGGTTATATTCATCTACTCTACCACTCCATTCTGCAATGGAGTGTATTCTACCCTGAACTACTTCTTGATTACTTCATGTTATAAAAAGGAAACAAAATCGTCGCTTATATATTATCCAACACGGTTAGTCCAAAATCACTTGATCTTTTTTCAGATTTAATCTAATTTTCCACTTTGAATGTTTTTAATACTTCAATGATATTCAATTTCCTCTTAATTAGAAACAACCAACATCTCCTAGAATAGTCATTAATGAATTATACAATGTACCATACTCTTCCTTGGGACACAACCAGTGATTTGCAAACCTTGGAATGAATCAACTCTAAGATCTAGTTACTCCTTGTCATTGATGATTCAAATTTCTACAGGTGTTACTTACTCAAAACACAATTCTTAAAAAATGATAGGGATACCTTCATAATCAGAGTAAAAAACATTTGATCTAAAAGAATATTTAGGCCTCGTTCGGACATATGGGAAAGATTCTGATTCCATAACGTCGTGAACTCTTCCATTGATGTAGTTGATGAGACAACTATCTCTGATTCCTTGTACATTTCACCCATAAACACATAAATGTTATTTGAGATCTTCTCCACCTTTATCGCCACAAGTTCTCCCTTCACAATATTCAACATCCCTTTCTCTATGTGAGTCTTTCATCTGATATCATAAAATTTCCCCAGGGACAGAATTTTAATCTTGAGACACCCCAAATGGTGTACTTCTTGGATGGTTTAGACTATGTTATCATGCATATTTAGTTTGATTGTTCCAACTAAAACAATATTCAATTTATGATCATTTCCCATGTACAAAAGTCTTGATGAGATAGTTTCATATTGGTCAAACCATTCCCATAAGAATGTCATGTTCCATATTCCTCCTGAGTCAATAATCCATGCATCGTCGAGATTTTGTCTTCTTTCAGTAGTCATTGGCACGTCACTGGCTAGTACTTCTCTATTTCCCTATGTACTTACCACATTTACTTGAGAGTTCTTCTCACCACCCTACCCCTCTTACCGCAATTGTAACATTTTATGATTTTCTTCCTTCTCCCTGATTTAGACCTTCCATGATTCCGGTTCCCATTGGAACTACACTCCATCATCTTTTTTCATTCCATTGACAGATCTTCCACTTAGTGTGGAGTTTTATGTCTTTATTCCTTATTCTTTCACCAAATTTCTACTTCAATAACTGTATCTAAAACATTATTGAATGCAAACATATCCATTAGGATATTATTGGTGAGTTTTATGATTAGTTGATAACATGAATGTGTAATCCTTTGGAGTAGAATCGTTGCATGTTTAGCATCAAAAATTTTATAGCTCCATACTGTATGTTGTGAAAAAAGGGTATTGGGGGTGTTTATGTGGACAGTCACCGATGATGAATCTACCATTTGATATGTGTATAATTTTCTCTTCAATAAAATTTTATTATGGGGTGACTTTTCCTTATGCAGATTTGTCAGAGTGTCCCAAATTTCTTTTTTCTTCTTTTTCCTCACAATGCTTTACATGACCCCATATTCCAATCACAAATGGATGTTGTAAATAGAATTCATGTCTATGTCACTCAATTTTTCATCTGTCACACCCACCAGTTTCTCTCCAATCACCTTTAGGCATTTATCTTTCCGTAACACCTCTTTTATCTTCATTGTCCACAATGAAAAATTATTTCCATTGAATTTTTTGATCTTGTATTTTTCCGCCATTTGGACACATCATTGGTCCAGAATTTTCTCAAGCCAAAACCTCATTCCTCTGATACCACTTTTTAGGATCCAAAAATTTTTTACAATAAATTCAATGATAATTTCGAAGTATAAATAATGTGAAAAATTAAGGAATTAAAATAACACCATATGTAACGTAGAAACCCCAAAAAAGGGGTAAAAAAATACAAGGAAATAGAATGATTTCACTATTGTAAAATGTGGTTACAAACTCTCTCTCCCACAATTACATGTAGAAAACACACAAGAAATTATATCTTTAAAAATATGGAGAAACACCTCTGAAAATACTTCACTCAAGGATGAAGATGTGTTGCTTCTGAATCTGATGATAAAAAACGGTGTTGGAGATCCCCTTTTAGGACCTTCCTTAACCCTCATTTTACTTCCCCTTTATTAAATTTCTGTTACCAAATTAAATGGGGAATCATTGGTAGGGTTTCACCATGACGTGTCACCACGACATTTCTAAATGAATGTGTTTCCCATAATTAATATTTTCTCTCCCCATAATGTCTTACAAAAACAAACATAGTGTGTATGAGATCATCATCCTTCACGTCTATAGAGTGTAATGGAGTTAATCCCCCACATTTATAATGAAACTATTATTTGGTTCCTTTTTTGTGATTTTTTTATATTATAAATGTTTATATTTATATAAATTTTAATGGTTTTTTTATTTTTTAGTGAAATTTATTATTAGAATAGGTTTGGATAACGCCACTCTTAAGAACAGTATAATCTTTTTTAAGATAGATTGAGATATAATCCATTACATTATTGATTCCCAAAATGAAAAATGCCCCAAAAAACATGGAAATTGTAAATAGTATTATATCTATTTAACTAAAAGAGAAATCCATATAGCCTGAAATAATAATGTAGAGAAGCCTAGAATGAGGCTTGGGCTGAAATCCCCCAAGGTATCCATCCTGCCATTTCACTGCTGACCTTGAAACCCGAACCATTGCATCCATTGGGAACCAATGGGAAGATCTTCTAGGTGGATATATCTACTGATAATGGCGATTACCCGACTAAAAAATCACCATCCCCTACTAGAGAGTGTTCTTCCTCTCATGTCATTGACCCCTTCCTCGAGTATTGTTTGACAGTCATTTCTAGCCCTCACCATCACTCTAGGTCTTGATTCTTTCGTTCATCCACCTTGATGAGCAGAGGCATTTATTTTAAACTATCCCTAGTGTCTTCCTACCGAACCCCACCATCTAATAGAATTTTCAGATCCTGATGTTGATCCCTACATTTAGTTTACCTTATTTTCTATCTACATTTATTTGAAATGAATATATATTAAGAATGTTTTGATACTTTAGAAAAATGATCCATATTTAATTTTTTATGTGTAGGAATCATCCCCACATCTATCCGATGCACAAGGTTGGTATAACTCAACTACTATAGATATGGAATTTAACAACACACAAAAAGGGCATTTACAGATTTAAAAAAACATTATTATCCTTGACGCTATTAAAAGGGGATCTCTTTTATTATTAAAAAAATGATAATAAAGTCTCCTTTTATCACCATTTCTAAAATAGGGCATCTATCAATGATAAAGATGTTCTGATGGATGGGACCTTTATCCCCACTTTTTTAGCACTAATAAAAGTCAAAAAAAGAATTTCTTAAAAAGAATTTATTTTTATACACATTCGAGGGTGGGACATCCCCCATTTACTATAACTAAATCCCCCAATTTAATTTTTATATTATATACTCCCCACCCCTTTGACAATGCTATGAATCCCCCAAACATTTAATAATGCTAGGGACCTGCATCACTCATTCGTGTGCACCCATGCCTTTGCTGGGTTTTGAAACATAGACGTCCACCTCAAAATCTTGCTCCTTTTCCACTCCCCTATTTTGTTTTCATATTTATTTTATGATATATATATACATTATTTTTTGGAATTTGTTTATCCATATATGTATATATTTAATTGCATATATAAAATATGTTTTTGTGTGTGCCTGTGTGTCTATAAATACATATATACATAGAAATAAATATATATTTATTTATATATATGTGTTAATATATAAATATAATTATACACATTTATATTTATTTAAATATATTATATATTAATATTTATATACTTATATTAGAGTATATGGATAAATATATATCAGTTTGTCAATGCACACAAAAATATATTTTTATATATATAAACATTATATATATATAAATTTTTTATGTATATACATTTTTATACATTCTAATTTTAAATAAAATGGATATGATGTTTTATTTAAATAAAGATAATTTATTTATAAATTTACGTTTCATGTAAATAGGAATATATATATATATTTAAAAAATTAAATTTTTATGTGTGAATATAAAAAAATTATCTATATATTATTATATATTTTATTATAAATAAAACTAAATTATGAAGAATGATAAAATTTGAAAATATTAATATTAATATGAATGTAATACTTGTGAATAAATTTATTCTCAACTGAAAATGTGAAAAACCTCCCCCTTAAACGATGATGTAAGTCCATTGAATGTTAAAAAAATAGGATACACCGACTAAAAATCAGGTTTAAAGAACTATTAGGGAATTTTTGGGAATTGTAAAATGTAATAGGGGATTCATCCCTATAATTAGAGTGAATATGACATTGAAAGATTCAATTTGATATGTCTTAGAGCTAAAACGGAAACATAGATCAAAATTTATTACCCTGTGAAATCTGAGTTACGTTTTAATATATTTTAGATCTTTTATTACATTATTTATTTGTTGTGTCTTAAAATTGATAATAAATTACTGTTAGTCGATAATAAATAGTATGTTATTAATAAAAAAAAATTACAGTATTTTATAATACATTTTCACTATGTATCATATACTGTAATTGTAAATGTCAATTTAGCCTTAGCTTGAACATATTCTAAAAAATATATGTTATTTTTAATGATTTTTTTTTGAAATATACAATTTATTAGCTCTAATAGAGAAACACAGATAAATTCCCCTTTATCAGTGCTTCTAAAAAATCACTCATAATGGGAGTCCCTTTAACAACTCTAAATGAACGTTCATAAAGGGGTACCATTAATATCACTAAATATGCTGATAAATGGGTACTTTTTACAGTGTTTTTAGCACTGTTAAAATATCCTTTAATCACTGTTTTATTAGTGCTGATAATGGTACCCCTTTATCAGCACATTTTTTATCATTGGTAAAGGGTGGCGCTATGTAAAGTTGTTTCTCTGGTAGTCATACATGTGTGTCATTTTATTTAAAATTGAAAATTTAAAAATATATTCGTTGATATTTTTGTTTAATTTATTTCATTATAGTATTATTAAAATAAGAATTTTTTTCTTATAAAGAAGAATTATTTTTCTCAGGTTGGGGTAGTGTATTTGAAAACTAATACCATGTTTAGGATTTTTTGCGAGGGGATAAAAGTGGCCAAAGAAAATTAAACATTGATGTTTTTAAATGTTTGTGGATAGTAAATGAAAATTTAATTATAGAAAATATTGTTTGAAATGAATATATTATAATTTTTTTATATTTGTAATGAAAATTTTATTTCACTTAAATTTTAAATTTTCACATTGGTGCATTTTCATAGAAGTTTCATTGGTGTAATGTGTTGTTATTCAAACAATACATTGCAATAATAGTACATTTATCAATGCTAATGAAAACAATGATAAAGGGGTTATCATTTTAATGACCTTGACGAAGAAAATATTTTTCCGCGATGTCAAAACACTTTACATTGTGTTAAAAGGCCTATCTGTGGTAGTGGGAATTCAATTTTATTTATAGTGACAATGATATCCTTATACAGGAATAAAATTAATAGGATTTGAATACATTATGTTCAAAATACCAATTAGTATGTGTTGTGTTGCTAGATGAGGGAGGATGAAAATTCAAGATATAATTGGATTGAAACAATATATCACCATGGATTTCATGCAGGAGAGATGATCAGTACTTAAAAAAAATTATTTTTAAAATTTTTAAAATTAAAAAAAAAATTCATATTCTCCATTAATAATTTAAAGAGTAAAAAAATTGAAAAACTATTTTTCATAATGATATATTCAACCAAAATTCTCTTTCAATTTTAAAAAAATGAATTTTTATTAAAAATTATAAAAATGAATTTTTCATTAATAAAATTCAAAAAAAAAATTTACACGAAATCAAAAAATCTCTTAAAAAAGAGAAATTATTATTTTTTAATATAAAATAAGAAACTAAATTTTATTTATGAAAAATTAATAAAAAATTACCATTTACATATGAAGTAATAAAAATAATATATTCCTAATCCAAAAATATTATATCAAAAAAATATTGATCCCATATAAAATTACAAAATATCCCAATATTCCTCTTAAAAATTTAATTAAAATAAATTAATTTATTTAAAAAAATAAAAATTAAATATCCATTAAGTGTATGATTTATTTTGGAATTAAAAATGAATTTATTCTTTTATATTAAGATAAAAAAATTTACTATTAATAAATGATCCCATTTTAAATCTATAATATAAAAATAACCGTTTCCTTTACAAAAAAATTAAAAATTTCAATTAAAAAACATAATGTTAAAAATAAATCTTCTTCATTTTCCCTTTAAAATTATGTTATAATGAAGTTTATCTGTTTATTTTTAAAAAAAATTCTATTTCTTTATTTATTTAAATTATTAGTAATTAAAGTAAATTTATTTTTAATTTTTAATAACTTGATTTTAGTTTAAGTATATTTTAGTTTTTTAATGGAAATTTAAAAAACTGTGATTTTTTACGTGAAAGGGGGATATTATTTTTTCAATAAATAATATTTTTTTCCTATGATTATTTGAAGGAATTATTTTTTAGAAAATATATATATAGTATGGGCGTTAATTTATTTTACTTCAATTTGATTCTAGAATTTTATTTTTCATTTAATTTTTTATAATGAAAAAAATGTAGTTGATTTGTTAATATGGAATAAGTAAAAATACTGTTACAAAATCTGGTCCTGGCATGTGTGAAGGATGTTCACAAAAGCCACTCAATTAGTCAAAAAAAATTCCAGAAGTTTTTGCATAAATCTGTTAACATTGTTTAATTTTAAAAAAAAAATAGTTTGATTAATGATATTGATTTAAATTAGGTTTTATGAAAATTATATGTATTATATAATATGAAAATAATAATATATTTTTGGAAGAATTAAAAAATATTAAGAGGCAATTTTGTGTCTAAAATAATGCTAAAAAAATCTGAAAAAGGAATTGCATACATATATTAAATGTAATTACATGTTTAATGTGAAAATAATAAATTATTTCTACACCGATGTTTAGAAGGTTTGTCTATGTTACATCCAGGCATATGAAAACATATCTAGACTATAGGTCTTGGTGTGTTGGTGTGGTATCTTCATGCACAACTGCATACCTATGTAAATATTATTGGGACTTCTTAACCCCAATCCATGATGCAAGGGTTTCCATATAAAAATATTTAATACCCTGGACCCCTTCATAATCGATGTAGGATAACCCAATAAAATCTCTCTCGTAACCACTAGGGTGATGAACATAGAATATTTTACAGTGATCGTGAAATTCAATGTGCTCAAATGAAACTGAACAACAATCAATACTATGAAAAAAAGTTTTATCAATGGTAAAAAACCAGTATGACCGCTTATAAAGTGTTCATCTTCAAGGAACTATTAAAAGGGGGTGACTTTACCAGTACTCAAAAAATCGTTGTTAAATGAACATTTTCTCATTGCTAAAAAAAGAACTGAAAAAATTAGAAAAATTAAAAAAATTATATAAATCAATGGGTAGTCTGAGCCTCTTTTAATAGAGGTTTATCCCCTTTCAACAGTGCTAGGAAGCCCCACCTACGTGCGCCACCTCCCTCCATTTATCCATGCTAGTCACACACCCCCAACCTTTAATAGTGTAATACCACCCTACACCTCCCTACACACCCCTAACTCCACATGCATTTGAACATGAGAAAAATATTATACACCAGACAACTAAAGCCGTACTGACCCACACACCAGCTCTGTCTCCCCTTAAATTCCATGACCTCGATGACCACACTAATGATGGTCAACCACAAAGAATCCACACCTCAACCGAATACCACCTCTTCCATGACCACACACCGTGACCGCCTTCCACCCCACCATGACCACCCTACACGTCATTACACCCACATCGCATCTCAACCACACTCTGCCTCCATAATGAAATCCCAGAGCAACCATTCCCAGATCCACCCTGCATGCTCACACATCCACATCCCTCCTCTGCCACAGTCTTCCTAAGCTTTGACCTTGCAGAGCAACCATATTGTGGTCTACCCTACACATCGACACATACAAATCCCACCCCAACCATGATCCACCTATACTAGGACCTCCCAGATTGGTATGACTTCTGGATCTCCTTGGTCACCCTATGGAAGTGTTCCCAGGTGATGGGGAGGACTTGACACCACCCTCCATTGAAACCATTCGTAAAAACGTGGCCCAATGGAGAAGTATTTTTTGATGAGAATCATTAGACTATTAGAATAGTTTGGCTAAAATCTAGTACATTGTAGGTTGGGGAGTTCATTCATGTGTATAGGTTTACCTGAGGGAGTTAGGGGTTTTTAGGTATCACCTTGCTTGGGTACACCTAGGGAGTTTAGATTTCGGGTGTAGGACTTGTGATACCTTCAATATTTCCTTTCTTGGGTACCCCTGGGGAGTGTTCCTCAGTAAATGGGATAGCTGGACACATCCTTTCATAAAAATCATCCATAGGTGTCGTCCCCCTAGGGTTCTACGGTGCCGGGGTTGGGGTACGTTTTAGATCTGTTTTCTAAGGTACCCCAGCGCAGTGTTCCTAGGAGAAGGGGACAGTGGGATAGGGTCCCTTGTAGGATTACTCCATTCTCTGCTGGAATAAGATCAGAACGTTGGTGATAGCCTATTCTATTGAAGACCTCATTGTCATCGTCATGAGGGGTCATGGGACTCCAAGGTACTGCTTCGATTTTTTGACTATTTCTAATGATATTCCTCCAAAACATGAATTCCACTAGGTTCCAACTATTTATCTATGTACCATCATTATCATCATCATCGGGGGTGAGGGGTTTATAGAAAAGGGTAATCATGTCGGAGTCTTGGTTTTTGAAAACACAACCTCCACCATTATATAGTAACATATTTCTTTATATTTCCCTTTCCCTCTGCAAACATTCCTCCCATCCATTAATAGCTAGAAAGGAGGGATATAAAAATATTTTATTTATAACACCAAATAATATTGAGGAGGTACCAAATCCTATTTTTTAATTATAATTAATTTATTGACAGAATATTAAAAATATAGAAAAACTATCTATTTCATTTATGTATTTTAAGTATTGTTCATATTAAATTTAGAAATGAAATCTAAATTCTAAATCAAATTAAATTAGTTTTTGTTAACTGAATAATGATTTATTTTAAAATGTAAATACAATTAATAAATTTTCTTTTCTTTGATATCAATAGATTTTAGATTTATAAATAATATTTAAAATTAAAAATAATAAAAATATCTCTAGTTAAACCTATTTGGGTATATTTCAATATATAATCGAATATATTTAAAAATAACGAGCTAAAAAATAAATGGGTTATAAATGAAATAGGGATTGAAAAAAATCAACCGAGTTGGTATTTGATTATCCCAAATTTCATGGGTACATGATGAGTCAACATCCATAATGTTGGGTGATTTTTTATGATCATTTTCTACCTAATTGTCAAAGTTGTAGATTTTAATAATTTGGTTGAATTTGAATTTATTACTATATAATAGATGATTAGAATAGTTGACTGGCATATAATATTTAATGTTGATTTTAATTCAATAATATAACATTTGACTCATATCACCATTTATAAAACATTTAATAAATAAAAATATATGTAATCTTCTAATTTTTTATCTAACCATTCGAAAATGGAAATAAATTTTGGGAGAGCTTACCCCCCAATCTATAATGGTGCTTAAGGGTGGGAAAATAGGTGGTTAACAAAAATTTCAATTGAAAACAAAATAAAGAAGAACCAAATTGTTATAATAAAATGAGTATTTTTTAGTAAAAATTTTAATAGGTTATTAACAATTTTTGTTGGTTTTTTTATCAATTGTAATAACTAAAAATTCATTAAATAACATAATTTATATTTTTATATTTCATAATTAATTCAATATTTTAAATAATCTATGAGACATATTATAACAAAAAAACAGTACATTTTTGTTTATAAATTTATATTTTTTTTCAAATAATTTGTTTGTTTATAAAATCAATAGATTTCTATATTATTTTGATTTTTTGTTCGACACAATTATGGTGGATTTTTTTTAATTTAAGGATTTTTTTACATTAGTAGGCTTCCTCCAATGATCAACCTCTCTACAAAGGTTTGTCCACCTGATAAAACCAACTTTTATCTTAGAAGTAGTTCATGAATACTACACTCAATGTGTATGATATATAAATGAATACATGCCTACTCGAGTGATTGTATTATGTTTTTTCAAGGACCAAAAATCACTTATAGAATTCCCAAAGTGTGGTGCTTCTCAATACAATAATAAATAATCTGCTCCTACAAAATTGTATGGTATTTTCTAATCACTCCATGGTTTAATTTCCAATATGGAAGTGATGAGACTGAAGGGAAATTGACGTGGCATATAGATAAAGGAAATACATATAGGAAACTTCATCACTAGGTAAACTCTGCATAGTGGAATTGAATTGATAATTAGTATCCTGAATTTGGAAACAAGCCCTGATATCTTCATCTTCAGTTATCTACAGATGGAGTGAATCCTTTTGGTTTTAAAATAATCACTCACAGTACATGGCCGGTTATGTTGGTAAATTATAACTATCCATTGTGGTTATCCATGAAAAAAAATCATATTATTTATGATTTTATCAGGACCAAAACAACCTAGTAATGATATTGATATTTATTTGGCTAAACTAATCAAGGATTTAAATTATTATGGGATTATGGTGTTACATTGAATGATTCTTACAGAAATGAATATTTAAATTTTAGATCCATGTTGTACGGGATGATAAATTACATTCACGATTATGGAAGTTTTTTAGGATATATCATTAAAGTAACTCAATGGTTCCCCATCTTTGAAAAGTTTCATAGAAAATCATGGCGAAAAATTTGTTGAAAAACATGTTTCTAAGACATCCCAAATTTCTACCCCGATGACATAAGTACCGATCATGGATGACATCATTCGATGGATGTTTAGAAGAATGTAAAGTAGTAGTTCCACTAATAGGTGATCAAATGTATGAGAAGGTAAAATTTTTGGAATCTAATTTTTGTAATCCAATTTCTAAAAACTCTATAAAAACTAGTTTGAAAAAGGAAATTATTTTTTTTAATTACCATACTAGAATTTTATGTGAATCATAAATTTTCTTGATGTTATGAATATTGAAAAAAATGTATTTGATAGTTTCATTTGCATGTTCCTAAATGCACCTGGAAAAAAGGATGGAAGTAAGAATAGGTTGGAAATGGTTGACATGGTAATACGAGTAGAGATTGGACCAGGAAAGGGTGAAGAACAAACTTTTCTGCCTCTAACTTCGTACACTCATTCTAAGAAAGAGAGATATAAATTTTACCAACTTCTTGAATGATGTAAAGGTTATATATGGGTATTCATAGAATATCAATAATATCATTTCATTAAATGATTTAAATTTAAAGGATCTAAAATAAAATAAATTCCATGTTTTAATCAAATATCTAATGGATATAGATTTATGTTTCATTATTTCAAATAATTTCCATCATATATTAACAAAACTCTATTTATTCTTTAAATATATATGAAACAAATTTATAGACATGACGGAATTTCCAACTATGTAATGATAAATTTACATCATATTATATGAATTGAAAATTTTCTTTCCACCAACATTATTTAGTATGATGGTTCATTTTACAGTTCACTTGGTGAGAGAGATTAATCTATGTGGTATTGTACACTAAAGATGTATACACCCCATTAAATGGTATATGATGATTTCGAATGGTTATGTCTAAAATCAATGACATCCAGAGGGTTGTATTAAGGAGTGATATAATGTTGAGGATGCTATTTAATTCTATAATGAATACCTTTCCAAAGTGGAAATAATTTGTCTACCTAAATCTTGTCCCAATAGGTAGCTTATGAGTGAAGGAATTAATGGAAGAGATGTTTTCATAATCAATATTATATATCAGAAGCAGAACAACCTTTACATTTTACATAACTATTTGGAGGTTTCCCTATATGTTGAAACCCATATAGAAATTACTAGGAATTTGAATCCATCAAGGGATTAAATATGGATATCAAACACACATAATCCACACATTATAGGTTCATTTTGGGACTATATTTTTAAAAAATCAGATGAAAATCATGATTCAATTTCTGAATGACTTCAATTGTTAGTTGGAGGACCAAGGGGGAATGATTATCTTAAAATTGGTATGTAATTAATGGTTATACATTCTATAAAAATTATCATGATGAAGATGGTACCATGAAAAATAGTGGAGTTATACTCATGGATGAAGTGATGCATGTATCTGGTACTAGGAAAATAAATCAAATTTACTAGAATATTTCATAATTTGGCATCATCAAAAAAATAAGAGTTGGATTATACAAAATTACCAGTTCTTATTCTTGAAATTCAAGTGGGTTAATAATAGAAGTTCAATTAAAATAGATTAATTGGGATTCATGACTGTTGATTTTAGTAAGGAAGTTTAAATAGAAAGACCATTTAAAATGATATTATAGGAAGTATACGTATTTTATATTGAAGATCCCACAAATTTAAAGTGTTGAATTGTTTTGTTATCAAAAAACCACACTGAATGGTTAGATGAAAATTCAACATAGGATTACCATTTCCATGGGACATTGCAATCATTTTGTAGTGGTCCCAATCTTGATGGAGTTTTTAATGACTGAGGATACCACAATGAAGGGATTTGGAATATTGATATATACTTAAAATCCATTCATTCTTTAAAAAAAATAGTGTTCAATATTCCAGTTACATATGTTTTTGGAATATAAATCATGTTACCTCATGTTATTATCCATTTACATCTATATTTATGTACTCTAAATTAAATATTAAACCATTTCAGTAGATAATGACTTCTACACATGTTTGATCTTCCAATACTAAGGAAAAACATGTCTCCCAACTAGATTATTCTTTTAGTGCATAGGAATGGCCTTATACACATGTTGGTGCTCCCAAACCTGAGGAACAATAGTTCTGTCAACCTGATACTGCTCCCAGTGCATATGTATAATGGCCATCTACACATGTCAATTCTATCTCTCTAGAAGAGAATATTGAAAATGTTGATTCCAAGGAAGTTTTAGGTGATTAAGTACTGGTTTCCCTAAAAAATAGGATCACCTTAGTTTCATGGTGATAGAAAAAAATATTAAGGTGAAAGTCAATGGCATCAAATTTAAGTGCGATAGAATGCACGGGGTCAGCATGTTAACCCCAACAAGGCCATGTTCAATATTTATATTGGATTCATAACTCAGTAATGCATTCCGATATTCATGGTACCATGTTGTTATTGGGATAAAGGCACTGATGTGGGAAGATATTATGATAAAATTATGATATCATTTCTTTATTTTACTTATAAAAAAAATAATAAATCATTAACTTACTCTTCATCATCCATTGTAGAGGGAAATTATATTATTTGACTACTAAAATAAGTATTTTTTAATTCTTACTAGAAAAATTCATAATGGATTTTGAAAAATTATAACAATACATCATCTTCATGATGATGAAGGGAAAATTAAGCTTAACCCACCAGTTATCTATGAACACTAGATAACCCAAGAAGCGTGGGGTGAATTTATTGAACATCATGAAGATGTGTCTTTTCATGTACATTTTGGTCAGTAATACATTGTTTGATGATGTGTTTATTCATCACATTGATTGATTTTTTTTGAAATATAAAATGAGTGATGTAAATAAAGAATGGGAAAAAAACCAACATATCCCTACTTTTAATTATGGATGGTGTATGATTACCTTGAAAAAATGGATACATATTTCAAATCAAGTGTAATATTTTTATGTGACATGAAAAAACACCCCAATTATGTTCCTCTATTTATATTCTGATTATGAGATGAAATGAAAAACAGCATCCATCCCACATTGTGTTGTATGGAAGGAGGCTCATAAAATAAAGACATGATACTAATAGATGAAAACACATAAAAAGTGTGGGAAACATGTGTAAGTATTGCATAATAATTTTTTTCTTTAAATCACTATTAAATAAAAATGATCACTTATTTTTCTATATTTTATGTCTGAAATTGTCACAATAATTAGGAATACATTTTTCAGATGAACACAATATTCTGGTGGCCTTGAAGCAGCCAGAACAATGTGGTCGTGTAAGAGTTTGGGTTTTAGGTTGACGCTCGGATTATATTTTGAGAAAAAACAAGAGGATGATCAAAGTAAAATAATAAATTAGATGATAGAAAGAATATACACCGTTTAACAAAAATTCTAATGGAATATAGAGATTATGGAAACGTTAATGAGGGAAAGTAAAATAGTAGAAGAAACTCACGAACAACCACCACAAGGAGATCCCTCACCACCCCCCACCAACTATGAGGCTAGTGATTACACTCAAAGGGATGTATTATATGTGGTAATAGATGTTATAATAAATGTTTCTGTGAAATTTGAATCATACAGAAAATGATTCCTTTCTTATAATGATATTCTATAGGGTGATAATGGATATTATTTATATATATAAATACATAACCAACACCTTTGGGCATGGGATATGGTGTTAAATATTTGAAATGACTTTCTACACAAAAAACCATATCTAACATGACATGTCAGAGTTTCTATTAGTGTATCCCATGAGACAAATGTCGAACTACCAGTTCCAATTCTTGAGGATGATAGTTATACATTTGAAAAAACTGTTGGAAAATTCATCGCACGACCATCACATCTTGTAAAAAACATACTGATATGAAGGTATTCATTTCCATTTTACATTTCAAGCTAAAAATTTGAAAAATAATGAAAAGATATCTAAATTGGTGAATTTTATTATAGATGGACAAAGAGAAGAAGATGAAATAAAAAACCACCTCAAACCTATCGAATGGATTTAGAAACTGATCATAAAGATATACCAAAAACACTATTACCCCACTCGTTCTATTTGCACATTTACTTCATTCAAAGCTCATGTGTATAAAAAGATAAAATATGGTTACAACCACATAGTTGAATTAAAATAAAATATGTACATAGAGAATGATAAAGTCTTCATAGGTGTTAATAGTGAAACTAAAATCCTAAACTATTATTGGATGGGTGGCTCATTTGTAAATGTATTCATGAGGTATTTCTCCATGATTTCATTTTCAAAAAGCTGATATACTATTTTAATTATGAAAAAATACAATCATATTTTTGGCAAGAATATATTTGAAAAATATTGAAGGTATTTTTCCATGACAAGAAGTTTTGACTCATTAGTCGACACATAATCTCTACAGAACAAGAAAAAATAGGACCCAAAAAAGAATGAAATAGTGGAAGGTCTAATCAAATGCTTTGGATGATAATTTTCTGATGAAAAACGCTATTTATTACCAATGATGGAGGGGTAAGACTCTACAATTTAATCATATCAAATTTATTTTCATTTCATTCATCACATATTCCATTATGTTTTTTTTGATATAATTGGATGCTAATTTTAGTAAATTTGGATACACTAAAGAATTATTTCCTAGATTCAATTCATGGATATCCAAAAAACAATCCACACATAATGGAGTTTTTAAATTTTTAACACATTGAAGCCAACATTTTAGAACTAAAAATCATGTTGTATAATTTATATTACCTTTTAATGATGATTATGTTATGATAGGGTGGGGCATCACTATCATAAAAAACACTAAATGAGGCCATGAACTAAGCCCAAGGAAGAAGAAATGTTCTATGATTGGATAAGTATAAAGTTATATATATTAAGATTTATTTATCCAAATACATATCAAAACAAATTACTTATTCCACTCAATGTTTTATAAGTATCTATAACAAATAAATATAAAATATTATGGTTATTATCTTTGTAAATTTATGAGAGTGGTCATATTCCGTGAAAAAATAACATCAATTAAGAGATATTTTAAATGATAATTATTATTCCATTTAATATATTTATTAATCCTTTGTGTATTTAAATTTTTGAAGCACTACTACGATGGTCGAAAAGACTTATATTTAAAAGGTGATATAGATGTTTATCAGAAACGACTGGGAAACATACCTGATGGAAGAATGAACACAAATAGAATTATTATCTGACTTCCATATAAGTAGTGCATTTTTTTCATATTTTTGTATAATTTATTTATTTTTAATATTACTCACTTTAGAAAATTTTTATACAGGTGGATTCCTTTGTTTGATTCAGGGCGGTTTGTTCCAATATTCTCATGCTCGTGATAGATTGGACTTCGAGGATGCAATTGAGATAATGAAAATAAGGAAATGGGTCATGAATATTTTAATGTGAATTCCTAAAACGTATTCATTTAATTAATTTTTTCATAATTTTATCTACTAGTTTTAAGTGGTGTTACTTATCATTTTTATCTAATACAAATTTATTTATTTTAGAGATATTTTGGAAAGTCATATTTTCCATTCAACTATCTCCAAAAATACCGAAATGAGAGAACATGTTGAATGAAAAGTATGAATTATTAGTATTCTAATGCATCATATGACTTACCAAAATATATATCTTGAATATTTTCCTAAAAACAGTACTAATCAGCTGTATATCAATCAGACGCACCTCAATTTGATACACAATGTGCTCAGTATGATTCAAAGTGTATGTTTTTAGTTTAAAATATTCTTTGACCCATTAATATGCATATCTTATGAACTACCATGATTTGATCCTTGACTCATGATTATTATCTATGATATGAACAGTAGTGAAAAAAATGATTATCATGTCTGCATTTTTCACATCGGTTTATATAACCGATGTGTATAGCTGTAAAAATTTCTTTATCATGTCAGTTATAAAATTACCAATGTGATAAATCAACAAGAATAGGTTTTTTACATCATTAATAAAATAAATGATGTAAAAAATACCGAGATTAGATTTATCACATCGGTTATATAATAACTGACATGAAAGATCAAATCTGGGCGATTTATCATGTCGATTATTTTATAACAGACGTGATAAATCAAATCTCGGAAATTTATCATGTTGATTATAAAATAACCGACGTGATAAAGGATTTTCTACAGCGGTTATGAAATAACTAACGTTATAAACATAAAAAATATTTTATCACGTTGGTTATTAAATAACCAATGTGATAAAGCTTTTAAATGATTTATCACACGCTGTATTCTATAATTCTATTTTATTCAATTGGGCGACCTGCGATTCATCTCTCTCGCACAAAAAACCTAGAAAGGATTCTTTAAAGTTGTATCATCCAACCTATTTTTATCAACATCATTCATCATCATTATTATCACCAGATCTATCAGGTTGACTCGCAACACTCAAGTAAGCCTCACACGCATCAGTTACATTTTTTATTTTTCACGATTCACTAAACTTGTATTTAGAGATGTTATTTTTATATCATTGTTTTCCTAACATGGTATGTGTCATAGAGTTCTTTTATAACATGATAAATTATTTTCTGGTAAATAAACCATGGTAGTGATATCATTCATGTTCTATGATTTGTGTTGCTACCATGTGTGTTCGATCATGTGTGTGTCCATGTACTTTCATATGTGTGGGGGTGGGGGTGTCTAGGGGGTGGGGGTGCCCAGGGGATTGGGGATATCCATGGATTAGGGGTTTTAAAAGGAGGTGGTGGTATCTATGGGGTTTCTATGGGGGTGGGGATGGTGTCCCGTTGTGTTAGGGGGATTTCCAAGGGGGTAGGTAGTGTCCAAGGGGGTGGTGTCCATGTGGTGAGGGGGTTGTCCAAGGGGGTATGGGTGTCCGGGGGGTGGGGGATGTCTAGGGGGTGGGGATGTCTAGGGGTGGGGGTATTCCAATGGGGTGGGGTGTCCATGGGGTGTCCATTGGGTTGGGGGTGGTGTCCATGGGGTGATGGGAAAATCCAAGGGGGTAGGGGTGTCCAAGGGTAGGGTGGTATCCACGAGGCTGCGGGGGTTGTCCAAGGGGGTTACGAGTGGTGTGTAGGTTGAGGGGTTGTCCAAGTGGGTGGTGGTGTCTAGGGGGTGGGGGTGTCCTGGGGGTGGGGGTGTCCTGGGGTTGGGGGCTATCCAGGGGGTTGGGGGGTTGTCAATGGGGGTGGGGGTGTCCAGGGGGTGGGGGTGTCCCGGTGTGGGGGTGTCTAGGGGGTGGGGTTGTCCAAGGGGTGGGGGTGTCTAATGGTGTCCATCGGGGTGGGGGTGGTGTCCAGGGGGTGAGGGGGTTGTCCATGGGGGTATGGGTGTCCAAGTGGTCGGGTGGTATCTAGGGGTGAGGGGTTGTCCAAGGGGGTAGGGGTGTCCATGGGGTGGGGGTGTCCAGGGGGTGGGGATGTCTAGGGGGCTGGGTGTTGTCCAAGGTGTCGGGGGCTGTCCAAGGGGGGTGTCCAAGGGGTTTCCAAGGGGTGGGGTGGTGTCTAGGAGTGATGGGGATTTCCAAGGGGTTGGGGGTGTCTAGTGGGTGGGGGTGGTGTCCAAGGGGTGAGGGGGTTATCCAAGGGGGTAGGGGTGTCCAGGGGTGGGGGTTTCCATGGGCGGGGCCATCCAGGGGGATGGGGGTTGTCCAGGGGGTGGGGTGTCTAGGGGGTGGGGGTGTCAAGGTGGTGGGGGTTTCTCATGTCTGTGGTGGTGTTTCGAGGGAGGCGTTTGTCCAAGGGTTGGGGTGTCTATGGGGTTGGGGGTTGTCCATGGGTGTGGGGGTGTCGAGGAGGTGGGGGTGTCCAAGGGTGGTGGGATCTCTAGGGGGTGGTGGTGCCTAGGGGGTGGAGGCTATCCAAGGGGGCGGGGGGTGTCCAACGGGATGGTAGTGGTGTCTAGGGGTGTGAGGTGATGTATAATGTGGTAGGGGTTTCTAGGGGTGGGGGTGATATCCAGGGGTGATGTGGTTGTCCAAGGGGGTATGGGGTGTCTAGGGGTGGGGGTGTCCGTGCGGTGGGGGGTGTTTAGGGGTTGGGGGGGGTTGTCCCAATGGTGTGTGAAACCATTTGGATATTCTTTCCCAACGATTTCAGGGGCTATTCTAGTGGTTTTAAATCATTGGGATAGGTGTAATTTTCAGTAGTGAATGTATACATATTTTAATATTTATACATCATATTTCTTGTGTTAGAGAAGGGTGAATTTTGTATCCAGTTGAACCAGGATCTATTCATTGTATACATTAATAATAAAGGATCCAATAAAAATTTATACTGTTATATCGTGATCCATATGAGATAGATGTAATCCTAAAATGATTTTCATATAATTATAATACTTTTATATCTATCTATATTAAATTTTTGAAACCATTTTAATGCAAAAAAATTTCATATAAGCATATATTTGTTTTATATTCTAAATTTTTTTTACATTCAAATTATGATATTTTCCATATAAATATAAAATTTTCTTATCTTAACAAGATTTATATGTTTTATATTTGTTATAGTTAATATTGAGTCAATGTTGAATTATGGCACATCGAATGATTAATGAATATTAGGAAGGTTTTGATGACTTTTTGGAATTTTCTAAATGAAATGTTCCAATCATCGAATTTTTTTTCTGTCCATTCCTGAAATATTTGAATACGAATAAGATGAAAAGTATAGTGATCAATGATCATTTGGTTTTTCCTAGTCTTAATCCAAGTTACAACCCTTGTATTTGGCATGGTGAAACTAGAATGAATTTTAGAACTACGGATGATGATTATTTTCAAGATGGTAACTCCGATGGAATTGAAGAAATGATTCGTGATATAGTAGAATAACATATTGAGATAGAACTGAAAGTTTCAAGTCTATATGGTGATGATGAAAAACCATTGTATCCTAGTTTTATGGATTTTACGGTTTTTTCGGAAGTGTTAATATTGATTAACCTGAAGGTGAAACATGGATGGACTGATAGAAGTTTTACATAGCTTCTATAATTATTGAAATAAATTCTTCCAAAATGAAACGATCTTCTAGATTCAAATTATAAGGCCAAGAAAATATTTAGCTCGATGGGATTGGGATACAAGAAAATACATGCATGTCTGAATGATTGTATGATATATAGGAAGAAATATGAATTTTTTTCAGAGTGTCTTGAATGTTGGGCATCACGGTGTAAGTTGAAAGAAAAATCACCGTCTCAATTAGAGATTATAGAGATCCATGCCAAGTTATTTTGGTATCCTTCTATAATTCATCATTTGAAACATTTATTTTATAATTCACATGATGCAAAAAGGTTAAGATGTCATGTTGATGCGAGGATATGTGATGAAAAAATACGTAATCCATTTGATTGTCCACAATGGAAGAAAATAGATGAGCAATATCCTATATTTGGCAATGAAATTAGAAATATCAGACTTCTGTTGTGCACAAATGGAATGAATCCATACCTAACCATTAGTAGCACACATTGTTCATGGCCTATTTTATTTTTAATTTACACCCTCTCACCTGAAGTTTGAATGAAGTGAAAATATGTCATCTTGAGTACAATGATCTCTGGTCCGAGGATACTTGGAAATTATATTCATTTTATTTCATCGTTGATTTATGATTTGAATCTTTTATGGGAGGATGGAATTAGGGTGTATGATTCTTATAAAATCAAATTTTTTTCAATTTCAAGAAGTGATTATGTTCACTATAAATGACTTCCCAATGTATTGAAATTTGTTTGGATATAGTGTTAAGGGGCATAAAGCATGTCCAATTTGCAAACAACAGACATCATATTATAAATTTCATCTTTGGAGGAAAATAATATACATGGTTCATTGGATGTTTTTTCTATGGATCACCCTCAAAAAAGGATAAAAAAGGCATCCAATGGCTAACAAGAATATGATATTTCTCCAAAACCATCAAAATCTGATGTGTATTTTGGGATGGTGTGAAATGTTTATAAAACATTGTTAAATACACATAAATATTGTAATGATTTACCTATTTTGAAGAAAAGGTCAATTTTTTTTGAGTTATCATATTATAGATATCATGAAGTGAAAAAAAATATCGATGTCATACACGTGGAGAAGAATATCTATGACAATTTTATTGAAATATTGTTAGATATTAATGGAATGAATAAATATGGTTTTAATGCAAGATTAAACATACTATCAAGGGTAAAACATTTGGAGTTAGCTACCACTCCTAATATAAGACAAACATTTCTTCCTCTATCTTTTCATACATTATCCAAGAGGGAGAAAATTAGATTTTTTCAGTTTCTTCATGATATCAAAGTGTCACAAGTTTATTATTCAAATGTAATAAAATTTGACTCTTTGATGGATTTGAAGTTGACAGGTATGAAATATCATGATTGTTACATCATTATGCAACAAATTCTACCAGTTTCATTGCGTATAATACTGTCCATTCGTGTCATAAATACTATAGTGATGTTGTGTTATTTTTTCAATTCAATTTGTAATAAGCTGGTTGATGTGAATGCTTTGAAAATTTTAGAAAAAGATGAAATTTATATATTTTTTCAATTGGAAATGTATTTTCCTCTATCAGTTTTTGATATAATAGTGCATTTAATGGTTTATCTTGTTTAAGAAATATATCTTTATGGACCTGCATATCCTCATTGGATGTATCCTTTTGAATGGTATTTGAAAATATTGAATGAGTTGGTCAAGAATCCATAATGACCTGAAGCCTCCATTATTGAAAAGTATATTTCTGAGGAGGTTGTGATTCTTTTTACGATCTTCTTGGCTATGGCAGAGCACATATATTCTCCTCCATCTCACCATGAAAAAGTTAATAATGAGGGAAAGTGGATTTGTGGCTTGAAAGTCAAATCATTATCACCTAAACAGTTGAAGAAGGTGGAATTATACATCTTGAATAATATATCTGATGTTAAACCGTATATCACATTTCATATTAATGTGTTGAAACAATGTTATCCAAATAAGAAAGAAATGTTGATTTTGAATGAGCATAGTAAAACATTTTTTCCATGGTCTAAAAAAGACATTACATGGTATATAAGATGTATCAGAGACATTAAGATAGTCAGTGGGGGGTCCAAGTTTAAATATGATAACATGGTCCAAGTATGATATTAATGGATATACATTTCATACAAAAGATCGGGACAGTAGGAGTGCTGATCAGGATAGTGCTGTATTGATGTTTGCAAAAGCAATTCATTTTTCGAGTTATAAAGATAAAAAACCAATTTCTGCATCAACTGCATATTATGGATCATTGAAGAAATATGGGAAATTTATTACATTAAAATTAAATTTCCTATTTTTAACTGAAAATGGTTTATCAGTAACAACATTTTCAAACATAAGGAATTTGAAATCATAGTTGTTAATATGAATAGATTAGAAGGCACAATAGATTCCTTTATAATGAAACCCATGAAAAATAGATTTTCTATGTAGTTGATTAAAGAGATAGGTAGTGTTCTGTTGTTTTACAAGGGAAAAAACAAAATTTTGTTGAGGATCAACTTGATGAAGATGATGATTTATGTGAAATCCTTACTTCCATGGAATGATTAGAAGAAAATAAGGATGATCATATTGAAGACATTGTTTGTGCCTTAATGAACGATCATGACGATGGAATTTGGGAAAACAATCCATTTGTGTATTCCTAATATTACAGGTAATATATTTTTATTTCTTGTTAACATTTATTATTTTCATTAAATGTTAGATATTGTAATTTTTTTCTTTATTAAAATGTGTATTAAAACAAATATGTAGAATTTTTTTATTTTAACTTTGTTTAGTTTAGTTTATCATGTTTACCATTACATAATTTGTATATTTATTGATTTTGTTTAATGAATATTACTTTACCATGTTTACCAATTTTACCATGTTTCCCATGTTTACCATGTTTACCATTTTTACCATAGTTTAAAATAGTTTAACATTTCGTAAATTATATATTTATTGATTTTTTGAGTGAAAATGACACTACCATGTTTACCATATTTACCATTGTTTAACTTGCTTACCATATTACCATGTTTACTATTATATTACATTGTTCAGTTTTCCATTTTTTGTTTACATTAGTATTATAATATTTGAGTTTGAATATTTGTGAACTAATGTTAGCTTGTTTGATTTGAAGTAGAATGACATATCAATTAGTTGACCAACCACATGATTCTAGAGATGATCATCATGATCATACCTATGGGGAGGAATATTCACATGCTCCTTTGGATGTTCCCCAATATTCCTCATGTTCTCCCATAACGATAAAGAAGAGTTCAATAGTTGGTAAACGTGGTTGCACACATTTACCAAAATTATCACTTTCCGTAGCCAGGACCAGAGGATAGTCATTGAGTTTGATGAGAATGATATTACTAGAGGACCAAATGAAAAAGATTTTAAGATTTTCTTATCAACTCTAGGTAAAAAGATAGTAATCATTTTGTATGATGACTAGAGAAGTGTGGAAAAAAGAAATAAGATCATAGTTGTGGGAGACAATTTTGGTTAGTTATTTTTCTCTTGTTTGACTATTACTTAAATTTTTCTAGTATAATATGTTTTACTTATTCATTATCAGATGAAATTTTATATTCCTAAAACTGGAGAAGTCAGGAGGATATTTTTTTCTATGGCTTCTAGGAGATGGAGGGATTTTAAATCAACCATCACATCTGATTTCATTTTTCTTCATTGGAATCATGACAACCCATGTCATATATATACATTAAAAAATGAAGACACATGGAGATAATTTATTAATGTAGAAGAAAGGATTCGTTTTTGGTAAGGGAAATGAAAAATTTCATTAAATTTCTTATATAAATGATAGTATCAATGTTTTGTTAATAATTTATTATTCTTAATTTACAACAAGCAAAGATATCTCATCAGGAGATCCAATCAGAAAATTTATACCCTAATAGTTTATCTTAGAGAGAGTATACATTATTGGAATAACAAATGATGGTGGAAAAATTACAAAAACTGATAGATGAGTCTTAAATACCTGGAGAGGTTTTCCCTCCATCCCCTCCATCTAAAAATGAAAAATGGAAGAGATATTGGATGAGAAAAAGGGGCAATATCTTTCGGAATAATTGAGAATCGTAGCTAAGAGTATTGTAAGATATTTATTTTATTTATTTAAGATAATTATATTCTTTATATAATTTGAATCATTATAGAAATGTTAAATTAATTAATACAGGATTATCTTGAGGAGTAGAGCACATAGAGGGTATTTACAACTACTAGGAGGAAAGATATTTTATCTAAAAGATTGGGAAATCCCAAACACCCCGGTCATGTATGAGTATTTTCGATGAGTGTATAGGTAATAAAATTGTTTCCATATTCTTCAACTTATTCCATTGGGGGTGTTTATAAAAAAATAGAATCACTGGAGTCTGAAGTTCATAATATTAATGTGATAATGGAGGAAAGGTTTAGAGCGTCCATATAATATATGTTTTTAGACAAGCAGCGACAATTTTAGATTACATCTCCCACTCTTATACATCCCCCTACAGACCCCATTTTTTATCATCCACCTCCTCCAGTAGCTCCCACTCTCTCACCTCATACAGCAGACCTCATTTTTTATCCTACTCATCCACCACATCTTCCTACTTATTGTGAGTTGTATGTTGATGATCCTCACCATCATATAGTTTCATATGGGCTATTATATTGTATAGGAGATATAATTCATCATCAACAGTTAGAGGTAGATAATTATAGGGTCACTGTATATGATATTATAGATATATCACCTCAAGTTCCATTACATACAGATGATGTGACTTTAGTTGAACATTTTATTAGCCACTTTTAGTTTGGCCATCAGAACGAATTTGACTCATTACCATATAAGAATGTATGTTATATATTTTATTATTTTTCTTATTATTTATTTTTTTTTAAAATTTAATAACTAATATATTTTTATATTTATTTATAGTAATACATAAAAGGTAAAAAATATTGTATATACAACAACCAATAAAAATGTATATGACATCAGATATATATTCTAGTATTCTTGACAGATTGTCATGATATTCAAATTTGTTGGTAGATCATTTTTAGTTTCCAATGGATGCTCATGTTTGTGGAAATGTAATAAATGTGTGGATTATGAAAAATAATTTCTTGGATCTTGTTAGTAGAGATAAGTTGGGTATCAATGTGGTGCATTTTTTTCAATGTAAGTCTTAACACCCTTCCCTGAATTATATTTATTAAAAATGTATACTTATGTTTGTTTTTTATTAGGTATCATGATAACATGTGATAGAATAATGAGTGAACATATGAATATGGATTCTTGGACCGTCATAGGATTTCCCCTAAAGCACATTCTGTGGATAAGGAACAAAGAAAATTTTATATGGCCGATATATTTGAACAGAATATAATCACACAGTGTTAGATGATGCCTTTTTGTGATATTTATGAAATATATATCTCGAAAAGTATTCTTTATATTTTAATATAAAAACCCACTAACCTTAAGTTTTCTTTTATATTAGTGATCAATGGATGTTAGGTGTTTTTTCACAAGAGAAAACACTTTATTTGATATGCTCTGTCCATGGCGATGTACGGGGAAGTATTAAGAATATATTGGAAAAGATAGTTTCAATTTATAAATAGTGATTTATATTATAATAAATTTTAAATTTATCAAATTCATATTATTTTCTAATATGTTATGGGAATAATTTAGAAAAAATACAAAGAAAATGAGTGCTGAGATTAAATATATAAAATTAAAGGTAAATATCCATTTATAATTTGTACATTTGATGTATTACATAAAAATGGTATTTTAAATTGAGACACTTTTAAATTGAATTTTCATGAACAATAAAGCATCATCGAATGAGGATGTTATATGTTTGGATTTATATATGAACTAGTTAGGATTAGAATAATAATGAACTTTGACCAGGATAGATTTCCTTATAAACTTTGCTATAATATTTAATTTTATTTATTCATTATACATGTCAACTAATTTCCTTTAAATTTATAGCTATTTTATGACCCTCAACACTATAGCTCTCAATAGTTTGAACACTTAGAAGTGGAATAGTCAAAATAATTTACAGGTTTGATTGGATTTTAGTTTGTTTGTATTGTAAAATGTAATTTTGAATATTGTAATTATAATTGTGTATTTGGTATTTGTTTTAGTTATATTTAAGTTTTTTAGTTGAAAGTGTATGTTTTGAATGTAATATATGTGAATATTTAATTTTTCATGGGTTTTTCTAATTTTGGAATAGTTATAATGTTTTTCTGTTATAGATTATGGTCTTGTTTTGGTTTGCTTTTGGTCTAGTTTCTGCTTATTTCAGGTCTACTTTCGCAGATCATAGTAATGGTATTGCAATTTTATTAAAAAAAGTGGTTTAACATCGGTTATTTTATAACTGACATAATAAATGAATGGGTATATTTTATTACGTTGGTTATTACATAACCAACTTCGTATATCATTTTCCACGTCATTAATTTTGGAACTGACGTGAAAACCCCTTCATAGGTTCAATTTATCACGTCAGTTTTTTAATAACTGACATGAAAAACTATATACCATGCCAGTTATTAAATTACCAACGTGATAAATCGAGCCACTGAAGGGTTTTTCACATCTGTTATTCAGGAACGGGCGTGAAAAAATATTCTTAATTATGCTTTTTATGTCATTTTTAAAATAACCGACATAAAAAACAATTTTTATAATGTCTAATTTAATAACGTTAGCTAAAAACTGATGTAAAAAAATAAAAAATAACTGACATAAAAAATAATTTTTTTGCACTAGTGGAAATGTATGAATTTATAACTATAATATCACCTTCTAACATCTTTATTATCATGTAATCCATATTTTATAATTCATATCTCCTTTTTTTACAATTATTTAACATCTATGATCACCATTTATTATGTTTCATATCTTTAGGTTATTATTAATGGTATTAGAATTGTTATGTCTAATAAGGTTTCTACTAAATAAAAACATAATGAAAGACTCTTTTGAACTAGTTCTGTATGTTTTCATATTTCAAAAATCATTAGTCCTAACCTATTTTGGAATGCATCATTATGTTATGTAAGGAATATTAATCTACTAAGATTTGATATATATGTATGAAATATCTGGGTCAATAAAGTTGGTATTAGAGAAACTATCCTACTCAAAATTCAGAAAAAATAACAAGTGACAGGTATCACTCATAGTGTGTCTTTTTATTTAAAATTGACATTGCACTACTGGAAATACAATCTTTCCCAACGGTTCTGATCCGTTGGGAATGGCTGTAGAACCATTGGTATATGTTATACCAAAAGTTCTGCAAACCGTAGGGATGTAAGCCGTTGGGAAAGCTATTCCCAACGGTTTACACTGAACCATTTGGATAGGGTGGTGAAAAACTAACCTATCCCAACTGTTGTGCCAAATCATTGGGATAGTTTTTTCCAACGGTATGGATTGAGCCGTTGGGAAAGCCCAATGACTATCCTTTTTCCCAACGGTTCATCAAACCGTTGTTAAAAAAGAATTAGAGATGCTATGCCATCATTTTGAAACAGTTGTCATAGCCTATGCTATGCAAATTTCATAGCAGCCTTCAATTTTCACAGCATCTCTGCAATTTGCACAGCATGCCTCATTTTGTGCATTCCCTCTCATTTTCAATAAAATTATTATACCTAAAATATACTAACACAGACATATACAATTATTGTACCTGCAATAACCAACTAACACATACATATAGAGAACAAATTCATACACATTTAACATATAATGCATCCTGGAACTATACACAACCATAATTAAATTAGAATTCATAACGTAATTATAAGCATACATAATTAATTTAGAATTAAATTTAAAATTTAGATGGAAATTATATGTGGAATCCGGAAATCAATTCATCATTTGATCTATTTTTTGTATACCATATATTTTTACATGAAATGATGTCAATTTCAATCAAAATACAAACACCTGGAGCTATACCGTTCATACCATGCCCCGGATTGAGGCGAGGTTAAAACGTACACATCATAAATGACCCATCAATCATTGTCCTAAGGTATCAACATATTCTAAAAGTGTTTGATCGGTTTTTCGTATGTCTGTTGTTGTTTTTCACTTAAAATGATGTCTTTTTGAAAAAGAAGACAGACACTTTGAGTGGTGCTGGCCACACCATGTCTCAAATTTAGGCGGGGTTGATTCGTACACATCACATATGACCCATGGATCGTTGTTCTAAATTATCAAAAAAATCAGAATCGGTTTGATCAGTTTTCCGTATGTACGTAAAAATGTTGTCCATTTTAAACAAAAGGGAGCCACTTAGAGTGATCCCGGCCACACCATGACTGTAATTAAGGCGGTGTTGACTCGTACACATCTCATATGAACCATGGATCATTTTACTAAAGAAAAAACACATTTCGAATGCATTTGGTCAGCATTCCTATGTTAGTTGTTGTTTTCAACTAGAATGATGTCCATTTTAAACAAACGAGAGACCCTATGAATGGTGTTGGCCACACCACGTCTCTTATTGAGGTGGGGATTACACGTACACATCACATATGACCCATGGATATTTGTGATAGAGTATCGACACAATCAGAATCTGTTTGGTCGGTTTTCTGTATGGTAGTTGCTGTTTTCACTTAAAATGAAGTCAATTATAAACAAAAGAGAGACTCATTGAGTGGTGTCGGCCACACCGAACCTCGGATTGAGGCGAGGTTGACTCATACACGTCACATATGACCCATGGTTTGTTCTCATAATGATTCAATGGAAACCGAATTCGTTTCGTTCGTTTTCCATATATACAAAAAATGTTGTCCATTTTAAAGAAATGTGAGACACTTAGACTGATCCCGGCCCCACCGCGACTCAGATTGTTCCTGGGTTGGCCCATACACGTCACATATGACCCATGGAACGTTTTGATAAATTATCAATAGATTCCGAATGCGTTTTCTCAGTTTTCTTTATGCTAGTTGTTCTTTTCACTTATAGTCTTGTTAATTTTAAACCAAAGAGACACAATTAGAGTGGTGTCGGCCACACTGCATCTCGGATATAAATGGGGTTGACTCGTACATGTCTAGAATGTCCCATGAATCATTTTACTCAAGTATCAACACAATCCGAATGCGTTTGGTCGGTTTTCCGTATTCCAGTTGATGTTTTTCACATAAAATGATGTCCTTTTGAAAAAAAAGAGAGACACTTTGAGTGGTGTCGGCCACACCACATCTAATATTGATGCGGGGTTGATTTGTACACGTCACATATGACCCATGTATTGTTCTCCTATTGTCTCAATGGAAAACAGATGCCTTTGGTCGGTTATTTGTATGTACTTAAAATGTTTTCCATTTTTAATAAAAGAGAGCCACATAGAGTGATCCCGGCCACACCGTGCCTCAGATTAATGCAGGTTTGACTCATACACGTCACATATGACCCATGGATCATTTTCCTAAAGCATAAACACATTTCAAATGTGTATGGTTTGTTTTCTATATGCCAGTTGTTCTTTTCACTTATAATCCTGTCCATTTTAAACAAAAGAGACACAGTTTGAGTGGTGACGGCCTCACTGCATCTCGGATTTAGACGGGTTTGACTCGTAAACATCACAGATGACCCATGGATCATTGTGCAAATGTATCAACACAATCCGAATGTGTTTGGTCAGTTTTCTGTATGCCATTTCATGTTTTTCACTTAAAATTATGTCATTTTGAAAAAAAAGATAGACACTTTGAGGGGTGGCATCCACACCACGTCTCAGATTGAGGCGGGGTTGATTCGTACATGTCACATATTAACCATGGATCATTCTACTAATAATTCAATAGAAACTAAATGAATTTGTTCAGTTTTTCGTATGTACATAAAATGTTGTCCATTTTAAACAAAATAGAGACACTTAGATTGATCTTGGCCACACCGCAACTTGGATTGAGCCCAGGTTGGCTCGTACACGACACATAAGACCCAAGGATAATTTTGCTAATGTATCAACACAATCAGAATCTATTTGGTCATTTTTCTATATGTACTTAAAATGTTGTCCATTTTAAACAAAAGAGAGCCACGTAGAGGGATCCCGGCCACACCAGGCCTCAGATTGAGGCGGTGTTGACTCATACACATCACATATGACCCATGGATCATTTTTAAAAATGATCAACATATTTTGAATGCGTTCGGTCTGTTTTCCGTATGTCAGTTGTTATTTTCACATATAATCCTATCCATTTTAAACAAAAGAGACACATTTTGAGTGGTGTCGGCCACACAGTGTCTTGGATTTAGATGGCGTTGACTCGTACATGTCTCAAAGGACCCATGGATCAATTTCCTAAAGTATCAACACAATATGAATGGGATTAGCTGGTTTTCAGTATGCTAGTTGGTGTTTTTAACTTAAAATGATGTCCTTTTGAAACAATAGATAGAAACATTGAGTGGTGTCGGCAACACCACGTCTCAGATTGAGGCGGGATTGATTCTCACACGTCACATATGACCCATGGATCATTCTCCTAATGTTTCAATGGAAATCGAATGCGTTTGGTTGGTTTTCCATATGTACTTAAAATATTGTCCATTTTAAACAAAAGAGAGACACTTAGACTGATATTGGCCACACTGTGACTTGGATTGAGCCTAGGTTGGCTCGTACACATCACATCTGACCCATGGATCATTGTGATAAATTATCAACAGATTCTGAATGCATTTGGTCGGTTTTTCATATGCCAGTTGTTCTTTTCACTTATAGTCCTTTCCATTTTAAACAAAAGAGACACAGTTAGAGTGGTGTCGTCCACACCGCACCTCATATTGAGGAGAGGTTGACTTGTACACGTCACATATGAACCATGAATCATTTTTCTAATGTATTGACACAATCCAAATTCATTTGGTCAGTTTTCCATATTCCATTTGATGTTTTTCAATTAAAATAATGTCATTTTGAAACAAAAAACATAAACATTATGTGGTGCTAGCCACACTGCATCTCAGATTGAGGCGGGGTTGATTCGTACAAGTCACATATGACCCATGGATCATTCTCCTCAAGTATCAATGGAAACCAAATTCGTTTGGCCGATTTTCTGTATGTACTTAAAATGATTTCCATTTTAGACAAAAGAGAGACACATAGACAGATCTAGGCCACACCGCATCTCAGATTGATCTCGGTTTGGCTCGTACATGTCACATATGACGCTTGTATTGTTGTGATAAATTATCAACAAGTTCCTAATTCTTTTGGTTGGTTCTCCGTATGCCAGTTGTTCTTTTCACTTATAATCCTCTCCATTTTATACAAAAGAGAAATAGTTAGAGTGGTGTTAGCTACACCGCGTCTTGTATTGAGGTGGGGTTGACTCTTACACATCCCATATGACCCATGGATCGTTTTTCTATTGTATCAACACAATCCGAATGCGTTCGGTCAGTTTTCCATATGCCAGTTGATTTTTTCACTTAAAATGATGTCCCTTTGAAACAAAAGATAGAAACATTGAGTGGTGCCGGCCACACCGTGTCTCAGATTGAGTCGGGGTTGATTCTTGCATGTCACATATAACCCATGGATCGTTCTCCTAAGGATTTAATGGAAACTGAATGCGTTTCATCGGTTTTCCGTATGAACTTAAAATGTTGTCCATTTTAAACAAAAGATAGACACTTAGAATGATCCCAGCCACACCATGACTCATATTGATCCCAGGTTGCCTCGTACACGTCACATATGACCCATGGATCGTTGTGCTAAAGTATCAACACAATCAGAATCCGTTTGGTCGGTTTTCCGTAAGCCATTTGTTCTTTTCACTTATAATCCTATCCATTTTAAACAAAAGAGACATAGTTAGAGTGGTGTCGGCCACACCGCGCCTCGTATTGAGGTGGGGTTGACTCATAAACGTCACATATGACCGATGGCTTGTTGTTGTAAAGTATCAACACATTTCGAATGCATTTGGTTAGTTTTTTGTATGCCAGTTGATGTTTTTCACTTAAAATGTTGTACATTTTAAACAAAAGAAAGCCACTTAGACAGATCCTGGCCACACTGTGACTCAAATTGAGCCCATATTGGCTCTTACATGTCACATATTTCCCATGGATCATTTTTATAAATTATCAACAGATTTAGAATATGTTTGATTGGTTTTCCGTATGCCAGTTGTTTTTTTCACTTATAATCCTGGCCATTTTAAACAAAATAGAGACACTATTAATGGTGTCGGGCACACCACGCCTCGTATTGAGGAGGGGTTGACTTTTACATGTCACATATGACCCATGGATCATTGTATTAAATCATCTACATATTTCAAAGGCGTTTGGTCAGATTTCTGTATGTACTTAAAATGTGGTCAATTTTAAACAAAAGAGAGACACTTTGACTGATCCCGGCCACATCGTGACTCAGATTGATCCCGGGTTGGGTCGTGTACGTCACATATGACCCAGGGATCGATGTGATAAATTATCAACAAAATCCGAATGTGTTTGGTCAGTTTTTTGTATGTTAGTTGTTGTTTTAACTTATAATCCTGTCCATTTTAAACAAAAGAGACACAGTTAGAGTGGTATGTTAGTTGTTTATTCACATTATTCAGATACAATATTTGACTATGGGTCGTTAAATTATTTTATTTATAAAAAAATTACATTTAAAATGAGAATATCTGAAAATTAATAGATGATACAACGTTTACTAAAAATCCTTGTGGAAATATAAAGGTAAACATGATTTATGAGAATCCTCATGTGTCTATTAGTGGAGTGGTATTTACATAAAATATTGTATAAATTCATATATAATATTTTTATATCATTATTAGTATGGATTAGATTTTAGTTTATCATGCTACGAAACATTTCAGAGATAACAAGGCCATGCCCAATGAATACATCCCTTTTATAACATACCATGAATCTATGATATTGATTAGATGTGTAAATGTTATTTACATTGATTATCATGATGACAATAAATAAAATATATATTATAGATTTTCTAGTAGTAAATGAAATCAAGGAGGGTGGGGGGCTGTCTGGGGGGGCTGTCTGGGGGGCTGTCCGGGGGGCTGTCTGGTGGGTGTCTGGGGGGCTGTCCGGGGACCATGGATGAGGGTGTGGGGCTATCTAGGGGGTTTTTGAGGGGTTTATTCGGGGTACAAGGAGGACGATGGGGGATATCAGGGGGGCTGTCAAGGGGCTATTCAGGGGGTTGTCCGGGGTCCAGGGAGGAGGGTGTGGGGCTGTCTGGGGGGCTGTCTGGGATGGTGTCCGAGGGGGTTGTTTGGGGGGGGGGGGCTGTCTGGGGACTGAGGAGGATGGTGGGGGGCTGTCTGGGGGGCTTTTTGGGGTCCAAGGAGGATGGTGGGGGTTTTTTAGGGGGCTTTTTGGAGGGATGTCTGGGGGGTTGTCCGTGTTATAGGGAGGAGGGTGGGGGAGGGGGCTGTCTTGTGGGTCTGGGGGGGCTATCTGGGGGGCTGTCTGGGGGGCTGTCTGGGGGGATGTCTGGTGTCCAAGGAGGATGGTGGGGTGTAGTCCAGGGTCTAGGAAGGAGGGGGTTATCTAGGGAGTTCACAAACACACAATCACTAAAGGACATCATCATCCCTGAAAATATGCAATAAATAAAAAAAACTCAACTGTAATACTATACTGAAGGTCTGGATAAAACCAGCAACTAGAATAGATTAAACATCAAATCTCAGTAATATTAGTCAAAAATGTAACAGATCAACTTGTCCCACATCACCATCTCCATCATCACCATCACCATTATCACCATCATCATCACCCTCGTCCTCTTCCCCATTATCGTCCTCACCCTCCTCTCACTCCTTCTCGCCCTCACCCTCCACCTCACCCTCGCCATCCTCTTCTCCCTCCTCCTCTCCCTCCTCTTCTGCATAATACTCCTCGCCATCATCATCGTCATCCTGGACATCATCATGAACACCACTAGAACTGCCACCTAGTGCTCTATATATAGAATGTTTCAACGACATATATTCATCAAAAGGTGGGCAGGCCTCTAGTTGAAGTGTCGGACGTATAACTTCAATAAATTTCATAAAAGCACTATTTTCCATAGAAGACTGTTCTCCTGTCTTTGTGGCCCTTTTGTCAGCCTGTTCTTCATGTTCCCTGACATGCTACAGCTCGGTGGAACTGCAACTCATACTTGAGGAGGGCCAATACCTCATCGGGTCTATCCTAGGTCGGTAGCGTACTCTGCCAGGATGCTCCACTCATAAAACCTGATGTGAGTGATCAGTTGGCCCAAAATTGTCTAGTTCTTGGGCTTCAAGGGCCTCTAAAGCAGCCTGTTACATATATATATATATATATATTTATGATACAAAATAGATATTAAAATATAAAATCAATAGATTAAAACCTACAATTTACTGCTGAGTCGCTTTGTTGATGACACTTCCATCCTTTTTCCGTTTACTCGAGAAAAACAGTTTAGCTTGAGGCACACGTCCTTCAATATTTTGTATTTTCCTCTACAATGACATTTAAAACTGTATTTATATGAAAACATTAGAAAACTATTAAATAATTGAGGATACATAAGAAAGTGTAAGTCATAATTAAAACTTATAAATAATTTTTATAACCGCTTCCTATCATGATCATGCATCGTAGTGCATCCCAATGTGTGGAGTTATTTTTTTGAATCAATGTTCTTTTTAATTTTTTCAGATGATTCGTAAATAAAATTTGAAAATACAATAGATAGTATTAAATCAAAACACGAAAGTTATTATTTAAATACCTCAAATGTAATTAATACCTTAAACTGGTACAACCACTAACTTAGTGCCAACTCTAGAAACCCAGCCAATAAACCTCTAATGCTTATAGTCTCTCCAATGCTCGCCTAAATCCATTAGACGTTTCGGTCATGCACCCTCACCTTCAGGAAAATTAAATCGAAGCTGACATCAAAATATAAATTCATATAAATACAAAAATATTTCATGGAATTAAATAGAACAGATTTGTTTACCCATATCTCTTCCCAAGCTCTATCTTTGAGCACAGGTGGAAAATGTCTCCATGATAGTCGGCTGACTGAAATGATGTTAGAGTATTTGGAAAGCATCTCAAAAAAACTCCAACATTGATGCCTTGTTTTCTCAACCATTTGGTTGTCTTGATTATAATCCACCATAACCTATGTGTGGTGGTTCCACAACGAACACATGCGTGTATGCCCCTTCCCACGCGTCCTGTCAGTAGATATATCTGTCATGAAATAAAAACAAATATTTTATCAAAAAATGTTATAATGAAAACAAATATTACTATAAAAATTTGTTAGGGTTCTATAAATATACTTGCAGTGGTATGATCACTGAGCACCACTGGATCCACCGAAACTGATGGAACACCCTGTGGTGGAACAGGAGTCAACAACGATGGAATATAGAAGCTCAGAGAGACATAAGTAGAAGGAAATGAAGATGGGACAGGTGTTTGACCAGATTCTGACTAAGGAGTGGGAATCATCATGGGATGTGAAAATGATGGTCCAGAAGATGAAGAAGGTAGAAAAAACATGGGAGGCCAAAATATCATGTCTGTCCCTAATGACACATCGGGATCCGAATGTGGGAATGATGACATGTATGTGGTAGGGGCAGAGTCTAGTCAGGTACGCGTAGCTGCTCGTCCACCTCTTGTACGAACCCTCCTCATACCACCGGCCTGAGTACTAGGACCAATACTAGGCTCCTCGTCGAATAACTATCGATGTATAGGTGGATCCAACAGAAAAAGTTTGCAAAAAAATTAATCAGATGACATTATATATTCATTAAATATATCAATTTAAAATAATGTACTCACTAAATGAACTAATGATTGAATTCCCAACTCCGCCATTCGACGATTGTTCTCTATCAGTTTTTTCCATCATCTCTCTTCAATTGGCTGTATTTCCTACATTTGAAAACATATATGTATTTAATTATAAAAAGGAAACTAAGTTGTAATCCAAAAAACTAAATATATGAGGGAATATGGGGATTAATTGTTAAATTTTCTATCAAATGTTTTAGAAGATCTTGAATGGATTTAATAAACCATACAAGTTGTAATGTTCACCATGTTAGAAATATTGTTTGACTAGGTTTGAATACAGTTCAATTCCAAATTAGAAAATGCAATTAAAATAAAACTGCAACCAATAAAAATTGAAAATTCATATAACGGTCAAGTCAACTCAAACATATTTGTGATCAATACTAAATAAATTTTTATATTACTAACCTTAATAATCCAACTCGAGGTAAACAAAAAGAATTGTGAACATGGGTACATGATTCTATATATTTTCAACCACAACATTACGTTCACAATCAACTCTGAAAATTTATCTATTTGAGTCATCAAAAGAAATAAATGGATTGTTTCCAATGGCACTAGGGATAGTGTCAATTCCATCATCACCATCATCTAAAATATGTCTTCTAATTACTTCAACTATGACATAAAATTCATGTCGATGTTGGTCTTTGACATAAAAATCATGTTTACCCATTGATACCCACACATATTGTTCTTCGATAGCAAGAGTGCGAGTCATATTAATTACTAGAAATTCACAATCATCAATTAATGTTCCACGTCTCGTCATCGAATCAAACCAATGTCATTTCATCATTGAGACTCATCCATTAGAGTAATAATCCAATATTATTATTTTATCAACAACTCCATAATAACCCACATTTTCAAATCACGGTCTACTATCTGATGCACTAGCATAACAATCAGTTGTGGAAGTAACCATAACACCATCATGTTGTGTTCTCATATTCTTTTATTGGTCAGTGACAATTAATTTTTACCCATTGAAAACAATTTATTTACAGTCACGAACCACGATATTAGGTCCAAAAGACAAAGCTCTTATTTCCTCCGAGACAGAGTTAGCAGACAAACTCAATACATGCAATATAAATGACTATTAAACTTTATTAAATACTGGTATAATTATTTTAAATAGTAATATTTTTACCTTGAATTTTAACTAAGTAGAAAACTCTTTGTTATGCAATGTGTCTCTCCTTCTCAAAGATAAAGAACGATGCTTCCTATTTTTCAGTGTTTTATGTTCCCTATAGATAAAAAATATGAATATGTTAACACACAGACATATATATATAGTATATACAAATCAATTTAGTTACCTAATATAGTCATCGAACAAATCACAGTTGAACAAAACTGTGCATTGTGCCATCTCCTACTCTTCATGGCTTAATTTATTCAATGTATATGATCCTGGAATTCCTCCTGTTTGGGGAAGTGGTTGAAAACTGGGTTCAATTTTCTCATACTGTTCTTCTTCATTTCGCATTGGTATGTTCAATCTTGTAGTAAGATCAGAAAAATACATCCAGTATAAATCCATACATTCTTGAGTCAGGTAACCATTCATGATAGAACCTTCGGGATGATTTCTTTTTCGGACATAAGACATTAATGTGAACATATTTAATTACGTTGGATACATCCAACAAAAAGAAACAGGTCCTCCGAGAAGTATTTCAGTGGGAATATGGACAGTCAGATGCAGCATGTATGAGAAAAATGATGGAGGAAATATTTTCTCCAACTCACACAAAATTAATGAGGCACTTGTCAACATTTTTTACAATAATGACATAGACAAATTCTTAGCACAATGATCTCTAAACAAATGGCCCAACCGAATAATATCCACCCTTACATCATTGGACAAAATATGACGGATTTCTATTGGAATAAAATCATGCAGTAGAATGTGATAATCATGTGTCTTCAAAGATTTTAGCTTCAACTCTCTTCTGTTGACCCATTTAGATATGTTTCATGAATAGCCATCAGGAACTCTAATAGTCTATAATACATCTAGAAATTGTTTTTTTGTAGGTTTCATCAAATAAGACGCTCATGGAAGTTGCCATTTATTTTAACTAATATGACCATGATGCAATTCTGGTCTGATTCCCCAATCCACCAAGTCACACCGAGATCATAAATCATATTTTGTCTTCCCCTTAACATTTAGAAGAACCGAAAGAAACATTTCGGATATATTCTTTTGAATATGCATTACGTCTAGGAAATGACGTAAAAAATTGGTAGACTAATAAGTAAAATCAAAAAAGATACTCCTCTTCCTCCAATTGTAACAGGTTTTAGTAGAAACATTATTTCTCTTTCCATATTTCATTTACCCTTCCCGAAGAAAAAACTGAGATCTATCAATTTATTAATCACATCAGTTCCAAACATACGCTAAGGTGGATCATCAGTCTCTATGGTATTATTAAATCTTCGACGATTCATTCTATATGGATGATCATTTAGCAAGAATCATCGATGTCCCATCAAACTGAAACTACAATGATGTTTCATTCTTCTATATCATGTATTCTTCATACGAACTGGACTTGACCGTTTTCCCTTCGTTCTCCATCCATACATTACTGCATAGTCCATAAAATCATTGATCGTCCACATAAGCGCATAAAACGTCTGAAATATGTCTTTTGAACATTCATCGTATTTGTTCACACCCACATCCGAAAAAGGTTTCAACTCTTTTATTACAGGTTGAATGTATACATCAATATCAATATCAGGATCAGAAGGACCAGATATGAGTATACTCATGAAAGTGAATGGTTTTTTCATACAAAACTAGGATGGAAGATTATAAATGTGTATTAAAACTGGACATGTGCAGTGCGAAGTAAGAATCTGCCCAATCAAATTAAAAATATCACATGAAAGACCCAGCCTCACATTACGCACGTTAGCTGCAAAATCAGAATGTTGAGCATCAAATCTCTTCCAGGAAAATCCTTCTTCAGGATGAACCAACTCATCGTTAGTCTTATTTCCCTTAGAATCATGCCATATCATTTTTATTGACATGTCATCATACATAAAATGATTCTGGAGTCTAGGGATCAATGGAAAGTGCCACATTACATTCTGTGGAATGTGGGATGGTGTTCCATATGATTTTGAATTCCAGCGGGATGTGCCACATTTTATACAATCATTTCGTTCAGTGGTTTTCTCCCAAAATAAACTACAATCTTTGGGGAAATTGTGAATTTTGTTTCATGAAAATCCATGTTCCTCAACTAACTTCCCTGCCATATAGTGGTTTGAGGGAATATCTACATAATCTGGAACTAAATCCTTCAATAGGGCAAGAATGTAATCGATTGCTATATTATAAAACCCATTCATAGTTTTCCCAAGAAACAATCAGATTAAAAAATCCATCTTTTTCATTTTATCGCATTGTCGATATACTGGAGTCGTGGAAGCATCATTCAAGTTTTTCACACTATCAATATCATCATTTTCACTAGATGCATCAGCTGTCCTCATATCAAAGTCTTCTTGAGTTGAAATTCATTCTTTTTCATGATGACGAATAAACTGAAACCGATCATCTAACAAATTCTCCATTCTGGTTCTTTCATTTCTATCATCACCAATTTGAGATTTCATTTTCTCCCTATTGTGATACCACAAAAAGTAGTTTTCTGGAAAAAACATTTTTGGTTATGTGGTAGATGACTTCTTCACAGCTCAACAATGGTCTACCAACATAATTGGAACATGGGAAGTCTATACAACCACTATCTAAAGAATTGTGAATTGAAAAATCTATAAAGCTCTCCAAAATGTTTTGAACATCGCTTGAGATTCGAACAGTTTCATACATCTAACTTCATTCCATTCTGTAAAAAGAATTTATTTAAGTCATTTTTTCATAAACAATTCAATAGGATTAAACTTTAATAGAAAATACATTTAAGTAAACAATAAATGAAAAAAAAATCTAATTTTTTATTGAAAAAAATGTAAAACCAACAAGAACATAATGTGTTTTCACATCACATCATGCCTCATCCCATAACCATATTATTAGGGTATCATGAACATGAATAACATCAACCTTGTTCCATCCTCCTACCCTACATGACCCCAACCACGTGCCACATCTTATTATAGCCTTATCACATCGCACCTCACCTGAATACACTAGGGAAATCATTGTAAATCTCACCTAAAGACACATGGACAATCACATCACATCTTGACTAAAAACAATTGGTCAATCACTTATGAAGGAAGAGTAGGGAAGACATGGTAGCTATCTAACCATATAACCACCATCCTAGATATTAGAAAAAATACCCCTAACTCAAAACCTCTGATTGTTGGTAAGTTCATCCAACTCTGGTTGGGAATGTGTAGAAATAACATAAAATACATGATATATAGATAGAACAAAATACCCAACCTATAGGTTCACATTAACTACATAATCACACAATTCGCAACTACCATACAACACATAAGCCATCACAACCACTTTCACCACTATATCCAACACACCACACCACCACCACACAAGACACTTAGAATTTCCCACATTCATTTATAAGCCACTTCGTTCACACTTACATTATCCATTCATTTAATGTTAAATTAATTAAATCCATTTACCACACATCCATTTCTATTCCATATCATTTATTTACTATCTTGTTTTTTTGTTTTAATAGCATAATTTATTCCCTAGATAACCAGGAAACTAATAAAACCACCACACAACAAATCACCATCAAACAATAACCATCATCACCATGTTACATCATCCAAACATCTCACCAAAACAACCACATATCACAATAAAAATATTTCACATCACAAACCACCACACTACCAAAACCACCTCCCCACATCATACACCACAACCACATCACACAACACCTCTACACGACATAACACCACCACTCATCATCACTATAACACAACTTCACATGTCACATCCATGCCCACTAACCATCACATTACAACCCCACATATCAGAAAGCCCAACCGGTCACCCCAATCACCACAAAACAGCCTATAACATACAATGAAACACAACAAAAAACCTCTCATTGAATCAATATTCTCCAACTTCCACAATTTATTCAAGGTATTCTATTACATTACCCCATTATTTAGCATGTACATTATAACACAAATAATATTCCATGGGAATCTAATTAATTAAAAAAATATTCGTTCATTTGCCTATTTATTAGGGTGAAATCACATCAAAATCAAAAATTAAATCTAAAATATTAGATCAATAACAATAAAAACATGTTAGAATATGTGTATAAAGAATAAAACACCTGATTTGAGATGATTCAGATGGATTTTCACCTGTTCTGATGGGGGAGTTCAAGAGAGGAGCTGAGCGCCGGATTGATTTTAGGGTTCTGTCTCGACTGGGGGAGAGCAACGACACAATTGTATTTGGGGAAAATATTTACCAATGGTTTTTAAAAACCATTGGGAAAGGTTTGTTCAGGGTACCCTTTGATAAATGGTTCATCATAACGGTTGTCAAAGTGGTTCCCTATCCCAACGGTTTTATGAAATTTTTGGGAAAGGGTATCTTGAACACCCCTTTGCTAACGGTTTTATGTAACCATTGGCAAAGGGGTACACTTTCCCAATGGTTCTAGTGAACCGTTGGGAAAGGGTTTAGTAGCCCTTATTTACCAACGGTTTAAGCAATCTGTTGGTAAAGGACCGTGAGTAAAAACCACATTTCCAGTAGTGTTTCTTTTAATAAAAACAATTTGTGACATACTAAAAACTGAGTAAACACATTCAGATTGTTTTAATATTTTTAGAAAATAATTATTGAGTCATTTGTGACATGTAAAAATTAACTACACCACAATATGATGCGTGTTGTGGACAATATGTCTTTAACTGTGTATTTTTATATTAAATGGACAATAAATTGAAAAAAAGAAAATGTGACATACTGAAAACAAATAAAATTAATTTGTATTGTTTTGATAATATAGGAAAACTATCCATGAGTCATTTTTGATGTGTAGGAATCAGACACACCTCAATTCGATGCACGGTGTGAATAATATGACTAAAAGTGTTCGTTATCCGTTTAAAATTGACATTTTAGTCTATAATGTGTCATGCACTAAAAACCAAAAAAATACAAAATTATTGTATTTATAATTTAGGATAGTTATTAATAAGTCATTTTTAATGTGTATGAAGTAGTATCACATCAAACTAATCAATGATGCGACCAGTAGAACTCAAAATGTGTGCTTCTAGTTTGAAATGAAATTTTAGAAAAAAAATAACTAACATAGATAAAATCAAGAAAATATATTCATATTGTTTTTATACTCTAGAAAATTGATCTATAATTCATTTTTGACATGTATGAATCAGCCTCACCTCATTACGATGTACGGTCTGGACGGTATAACTCACATTGTCTATTTTTATTTAAAATGACATCAATTTATGTTAATACAATAAGGGGAATACTGAGAACCAAGAAAACGTATTTTTATTGTTTTTATATTTTAATAAAATGATCCATGAGTCATTTTTGATGTGTATGAGTAAACTGATCCTCAATATGATACATGATGTGTCTGGTATGATTCCAAGTGTGTATATTTATTTAAAATTGACATTAATTTATGTAAAAAGAACAAGTAACATACTAAAAAGTGATAAAACACATTCATATTATATTGATACTTTAGTAAATGGATCCATGATTCATTTTATACATGTAAGACTCAATCGTACCTCATTATAATGCATGGTGTATCTAGAATAACTCAAAGTGTATCTTTTTATTTAAAATTGACATGAATTTAACAAAAAGAAAAATGTGACCTACTAAACACAATGAAAACGCATTCAGATTATTTTTATATTTTAAGAAAATGATCTATTAAACATTTGTGACATATAGGAATCATCCGCACCTCAATACGACATATGGTGTGGCTGGTATCACTCCAAGTGTCTCTTTTTGTATAAAATTGACATTAATTTAAGTAAAAAAATATATGACATACTAAAAACTGATAAAATTCATTCATATTGTATTTTTATTTTAGTAAAATAATCTAATAGTGATTTATGACGAGTAAGGATCATTCAGATCTCAATACGACACATGGTGTGGCTGGTATAACTCTAAGTGTCTCTTTTTATTTAAAATTTACATTAATTTAAATAAAAACAACATGTGACATACTCAAAACCAAAAAAAATGCATTCAGATTGTTTTTATGGATTAAGAAAATGATCCATGGGTAATTGTTGATGTGTATGAGTCAATTTAACCTCAATTTAATGCACTATGTTACTGGTATGACCAAACGATTCTGTTATTAGTTTAAAATTGAAATTTTTGTTCAAAATTTTTCAATCACAGAAAACCAAGAAAACACACTCTGATTGTCTTGATAATTTGGGACAGAAAATCCTAAGTCATTCATGATGTGTATGAAGTAGTTTTACGTCAAACTGATGCATGATATGACCAGTATGACTCAAAATTTGTGTTTCTAGTCTAAAATGATATTTTAGTAAAAAAACTCAATGAACATACTGAAAACTAAAAAAAAGAATTCAGATTGTTTTGTTACATTATGAAAATGATCCATTAGTAATTTTTGACAGTTATGAATCATTTCTACCCCAATAAGACACATGTTGTGGCCGATATAACTCCAAATATTTCATTATTTAAAATATACAATAATTTTTGTAAAAGAAAAAGTGACATACTTAAAATTGAGAAAACGCATTCTGATTTGTTTTAATATTTCTGGAAAATGATCCATAACTAATTTGTAACATGTAGGAATCTACGCCACCTCAATAAGGCACACAGTATTATTAGTATAACTCTAAATGTGTCATTTTTATTAAATATTTACCTTTTATTAATGTTTGATTTCATATTAATATTTAATTTATTTCTTTATAGTGTTACTAATATAATTTTTTTTCTTATATAGGTGGGGATTTTTTCTCGGGTAGAGATGATTTGTTCGACAACTAATACCATGGTAGGACATTATTGAGAGGGGATCATGATCATAAAAATATGAAATATTAATGTTTTTTGATGTTTGTTGGACAATTGTAAAAATAATTTTATAAAACATTTTGTATGAAATGTAAATATCATCTTTTTTTCTATATATTGCGGGTGGGAATTTTTTTGTTGATGATGTCAATCAAATATATATAGCTGGTATGATTCTAGTTGTACAGTTTTAATTTCAGGTATGATTTTGGGTGTGTTGTTATATAAACAAAACACTGCTTCGGGCTAGGCCTTTATCAGCACTAAAAATGAACTGAAAAAGGGTCCCACTTATCATTGTTGTGATTAACATCACTTTTGTAGCCCTGTTAAAGGCCATTTTGCGCATTGTGAAAGGCCATATATGTAGTAGTTTTTACCACTCGTTCATCTTGAATGGGTCTCCCTTTAATGATATATTTATTTATTTATTTAAATTTTTAGTTATATTTATACATATATTAATATATATTTATATTAATATAAATTCATATATTAATATATATAAATATTAATATATATATATATATATATATATATATATTTATATGTTTATATTAACATCTATTTGTATATATATATATATATTGTTATGTTTTTTTATCCGTAAATTTATTTATATATTAAAATATATTTATAAGATTATTTTTATATTTGTTTTAAAAATATGTTTTTTGTGTGTAAAAATAAATAAATAAATACATATATATAACATACATACAAACACACACAGACACGCACACACACACATATAAAAATATTATATTAGTATTTGTATGTATAATTATACTTGTTTATATATATTTACATATATCATATATTAATATGAATATTCATATGTTAAAATATATAAATAATATATATTAGTTTGTTAATACAGACAAACACAAATATATATAAATATAGACACACACACACTATATACATATATAAATATTGATATATTTTTGTTTTAAATAAAATTTATATTAGTTTTTATTTAGATAAAGATTATATATTGAGAAATATATTCTATATGTAAATATGATTAATTATTTATTTATAAAATTTAATTTTTTTTGTGAATAAATTAAAAAACATGTATATATTGTTATGTCTTTAGTTATAAATAAAATCACATTGTCAAAATGATTAAATTTTAAATCCATAATATCAATATTAATGTAATCTCTATGAATAAATTCAATCCCCATAGATGAAGGGAAAAAGGACCCTCTTAAAAGAGGCTAGAATTCCATTGAATGTTAAAATATTTGGGTATCTGGACTAAAAACTCAGTTTTGGTGGCCTTTTGAGAATTGTTTCCAAGAAAAATGTGAAAGAGGGTTCTCAAATGGAACTAGTGCATTGATCTCATTTTAGTATTTGATTTGATAAGTAGTTTCTCTCAAACAAACAATCAGATCAAAAGTTATTGTCATTTGAGGTTTGAGTAAAATTTTCAACTTATTTTAGATCCTTTATTAATCTTTTGATTTTTTTTGTGTCTTATAATTGTTATTAAATGATTATTATTTCATAATAATAAGAAAATTATTAAATAATAATAGTTGTTTATATATTTTATAAAATATTTCACTAAATATTTTATATATTAGGCGTAAATTTTATCTATAATTTTCTAAAACATATTTAATATATATATATATTTAATTTGTATCAATATAAATATATTTATTTATTTATTTATTTATATATATAATTTGTAATGATTTTTATTTGAAATATACCAAATATGAGCAATAGTGAAAAAACACAGATAATGACCCCCCTACCCTTATTAGAACTACTAAAAAAGCACTCATAAACGGGGGCCCTTTAAAAGTGGTAAAAATCACTGATAAAAGGGTACATTTAACAGCACATTTTTTGCACTGTTAAAAGTAACTTTTATCAGTTCTTTTTTGACCGCTGATAAAGGTACCACATTTATATGTGTTTTTTTAGGGATACTAAAGGGTGGCGCTATGAAAACAAATTTCTATTGTAGTGTCCCCACATAGGCTTCATTTTTATTTTTAACATAATGGATATATGATACTTTCAAGAGGCTACCATCTTATAGTTAATTGAATTGGGGCAGGCAGGATGTCACACATAGATTTGAGAGTCGTACTTTTAGAATACATAATAAAAGTTGCTAAATAATATTATTTAATATGATATATATACAATAAATTCATATTGTTTATGTTCTATCCATCTATTACATAGATTGATGTGTACAAGAGGATGTACAATGATAGTTATCTTGGAAATATTGCTGGTGAGAGATAATAACTGGTTATGGTTAGTGTTTTTTCATTTTTTTAGCTTAATATAAATTAATTTTTTATCATTTTATTTATAATTTTATAAATATATGAGATATATTAGAAAAATATTTTTCATATGTTTGGGAGTTAGGGTTATACTGATGGTGGGGACAAAACCTCGTGCGAGCATGTTTTGATGAGACAAATTTGTCGTTGGTAGTGAAAAGTTGTATTTAGAAAGGCATAGTTATTGACATTGTTTTACGATCATCTCTGACTAGTTTCTATGGAATTGAAGTGATTTCATAATTTATCAAAAAATGTAGTTTGTATGAGATCATAATCTTTCACATCTGTAGAGTACGACACAAGGCTTTGAGCTCAAGATGAAATTGTTTAGAGATTATTTATAGAGCATGAAGAGTAGCGAAAACATCAGGAGTAGAAATGTCAGTAGAAGCGTCAACAACACGATCAGATGATGGAGTATATGTGGTGACTTACACATAGTTTAAGTACAGATTTACCTCTATCTAATGGAGTTAACCCCCACCCTCATAGTGACACTATTATTATGATCTTTCTTGTGAAATTTTTTTATATTATAAATTTTTATATTTTATAGTAAATTATTATTTTTGTTATTTTATTTTTTATTGAAAATTATTTTTATAATAATTTGGGAATCTCCTATATTAAGAAAATTGTTATCCCTTTTGAGTTCGATCGAGATAGAACCTGTTACATGACTTAATCCCGAAATACAACATGCCCCAAATAATGACAAGGAAATTATAAATGGTAGAAAATATAATTAGCTAAATGTAAAATGCATATAGCCATAAATTCTATGGTCGAGAAAACTAGAATTAGGATTTGATTGAAAACCCCCAAGGTAGCCATCCATCCATTTAACTACTGACCCAGACTCCCAAACCATATCTTCATATGCAAACTATTGGGAAGATCATCAGGGTGGATAGATCTGCTAAAAATGTCAGCGACCTTCTTGGAAAATGACCATACACTACTAAAGTGTGTTATTATCCTAATGTCATCGACCCCTTCCTCGAGTAAGTATTGACCCTCATTATTATCCCTCACCATCACACCGGGGTTTGAGTCTTGCCTTTGGCTGCCATGATGAGCAGAGGCCTTCCTTTTCCACTATCCCATGTGCTTTCCTACTAACCCCCACTATCGAGTAGGAGTTCTGATCTCGCCGTTGACCCATATGTTTAGCTTAAATTAATTATTATCTCTATTTATTTGAAATGAATATATATTGTGAATTTTATAGAACTTTATAAAAATGTCTCATATGTCATTTGTGATCTGTAGGAATCATACCCACCTCAATATTATGCATGGGGTGATTGGTATGACCTCACTACTATAGATATGTCCATTAACAGTGCGCAAAATGGTCATTTACTATGTTAAAAACTGTTATTATCTTTGGCGCTATTAAAAGGGGGTCCCTTTTATCAATCATAATGATAAAAGGGACCTTTATTGATGACTTTTTAGCGCAGATAAAATTAAAAAATAATTTAAAAAATCTACAAATTGAAGGGTGGGACCTTCGCCCTTTTATCTATGCTCGACCCCCTTTTAACAGTGATAGTCTATCCTCCCCATCCCTTTAATAGTATGAGGAATAACCCCATGATTTAATAGCACATGGGACATGCATCACCCACCAACATATACCCCTATCTCTGTTGGGTTTCAAAACTAAGACATCCCTCATAATCTAACACTTTTTCAACTCCCCTATATCGTTTTATTATGTATTTTATGATATATCTATATATTTATATTTATTTCATTTTATTTTATTTTTTATCCATATATTTATAGATATATATATTTAAATACATATATAAAATATATTTTTTGTGTGTGTATGTGTGTTTATAAATACATACATACGTATATATTTATATATGTATTTATGTTCATCTATAATTGTAATTATACATATTTATATTTATTTACATATATTATATATTAATATGTATATACATATATTAGAATTTATAGATAAATATATATCAGTTTGAAATGCACAAATAAATATATTAATATATATATACATTATAAATATAGTAATTGTATGTGTATATAAATATTTATACATTTTTATTTTAAATAAAATGTATATTATTTTTTATTTAGATAATGTTTATATATTTAGAAATATACTTGACATATAAATTTGTTTACATATATATTTATAAAACTAAATTTTTATGTGTGAATATATATGAAATATGTATATATTTTTATATATTTGATTGTAAATAAAATGACATTTTGAAAAATGATAAAATTTCAAAAAATTAATATCAATATTTTTTTTAAATAAAGAACGGATATATTATTGATCAATTGAACTATACAAGAAAATCCAGTCATGAAAAATGATCAACCCAAAAATTGTTATCCCAAGAATTCCTATAGCTCGCCAGCCGGTGGGTTTCAAGATTAACCCCACATAAGATGAAGGATAATTTTCATATTGAGAATGAAATAGAAAGAGACTGTGTTTTCCTTAGAACAATCCCAAATATGAATTCTCTCCTTTTTTGAAAAATCATTAACGGATTCAAGACAATCAGACTCCAAAACCACCTAATTCCATCCTTTAGCCTGGGAAAACAGGATCCCTTGAAGAATTGATGATGCTTCCATGAAAACCGGGATCCAACATCCATGGAAAACCATGAACCGAGCATCAATCACCTGGCCATTATTTTTTCGGGCAATGAGAACCACCCAAATTTGAGACACTATAGATACAACTACATCTGTATTGATTTTAATGAATCATTGAAGAGGGGGAAGCTAGCAAGTATGAGTTTTCTGTGATTAAAGCACTAATGGACACTCCTTGTTCGACATCCACTAGTTCTTCCATTCATAGCCTTATCCAAAAAATTAGATAAAGTGAGGACTTCTCATCGAAAACCCAATCATTATTATGAGACCAAACATGTTAAGATAATGTACACACTAACCCCACATCCATTGGTTCCAAAGAGGAACCCAATATTTGAAAACATGGGCCAACTCCAAAGATCTGACGAGGGACTTATTACACCCGGGGGACCATTCATTCCACACTCCCACCACTCCCAGGAAGAGAAGAATAGTATACAATAGAGTTTCAATCTATTGAAATCACAGGGGAACACATCATCCTCCCACATGTGTCATAGAGTAAGAATGTTGCACATCAGTAGGACACCCAATAAAACCGTCAACCATAAAAACGTGAAATATGGGGGGGGGGGGTAGAGACTACCCAAATATTCCCCCACCGATCATCTAGATGGGCTTGAGTAGACCCATTCATCATTTTGATGTACCCCAGCCTAAAAGTGTAGTTCCTATAAGCATACCGAAACCAGCATATTTGGTCACCACCCAGTCCAAGAATAATCAGGATTCTATAGATAAGACATCGATATGTTTCATTGAACCAACCAAAAAAACTATCCCAATCTAACTCTTTTAAATAGTCATCAATTAGGTCTTGAACATTTTCATATTTGACCCCTATAATGACAGGCAAAGAGACTCTAATGTTGACCCCCTTGACCAACCACTGATCTCCCTATACATTCAACTTCTTCCCATCAGCAGTCCTCCAAACACGACCATAGTTGATCAGAAGGATAGCACCACATAAGATTCTCTGCATAAATCTAGTTTTGGGACCTATAAGAGCTTGTAGGAAGTCAGACATTGGGAAATACATATCTCAAAAGACCGTTGAGAAAAGGGAATCAGTACTGGACACGAGGCACCAACCTTTTTTTTCTAAAAGTGCATAATTGAACCATTGAAGGTTATTAATCCTAAGGTCACTACATGACTTTGAAACAAACATCTTATCACACATGATCCAGTGGGTGTTTTGTTTTCCATTAGTAGAACCCCACCATAAGTTTTCCATCCGGGAATGAATCTGATCATCAAGGGTAACTTCGAACATGAGAAAGGAAATGGAATATGAGGGGAAAACATGGGACACATATTTAACTATCACTTCATTCTCGACATTGGATATTTTTCTACCAGACCAAACACTGATTAAAATATCAACTTTTTCCATGATTAACATCAAACATGTTTATTTGATCTTCTGGTAGATGTTGGGAGCCCCAGGTATTTCTAATGTTTCTTGACCATATGAAACCTCCATAATATCTAAATCTCTTGTTGCATCATCATTGGAACACCTTTGTTGAAGAATAGTTTAAATTTAGAGGTATTATTACATTTCCTAGAATCCTTCTCAAAAAGGATGAAAATCTTCATGATTGAGTAACATTCAAGGGTGGTAGCCTGAGCAGACAGAAGGAAATCATTTGAAATGAAATGATGTGAAATATTGCAACATACCTTGGATCCAAGAATAGCACCATGCTCCATCGCCAATAAAAGGATATGATAAAAACATTATCTATAAGAATGAAAATGTAGGGAGAGATTAGGTCCCCTTATCCTAAACCTCTCGAGGCTGTGAAACTAGACAACTACTCCCCATTGATGTTGATTATATATGAAACAGATGTAACATAGTTCATAATTATAAGCATTCATTTAGCTCCAAACATCAGTTTTGATAGTACAATATTGATAAATTGACATTCGGCTATGTCACAGTCTTTCATAATAGCTAGTTTCAAGGCCAAGACTCCATTTTTCTATAGAGAGGGTCATAATGTAGTGGGATATCGAATAGTAAATGGCTGCATTATCATTAATGGTCCTCCATGAGACAAAATAACTCTTATCTAAAAACACTATAAGAGGGAGAAAAACTCTCAACCTAGACACCAAAATCATTGAGTAAATTTTGTAAATAACATTGCAGAGGATGATTGGATGGAGCTCCGTAATCATCTGGGGGAATTTAGATTTTGGGATGCGGGTAAATATAGTCTCGTTAATATTTTCAAAGTAATTCATACCTTCATAGAAATCCATCATCTTCTTGATCATGTACAGACAAAAAATGTGCCAAAACCATTTAAAGAAAACGACATGAAACCCGTCATGGCCAAGAAAACTGATCTAATGAAAATGGTGATGATCGCTTCATATTTCTTCATCATAATTGTACCTCCCTAGAGAACAGTTCATATCATTAGAAAAAATAATTGGGATGTATCTGGTGAGACTAAGAGGGCTGTCAATGTTGTCTGCCTTGAAAATATTTCCAAATAATATCAGAATAATTTAATGAATTTTAATAGCATCATGTATCAATCTACCCTACAAATCTTCAAGGTGAGAGATGTGGGTTTTTCTCCTTCTCTTAGTATCTCTTTTGTGGAATAAATTACTGTTATGGTCACCTTCGTTAATGTATGATTATCTTACCTACATGAATGAGTATCTTTCGTTTTCCAAAAGCACAACATATAAATACCTCTCAAATTTTGAGATATCTTTAATGATAGAGTCGGAAAAATTCTGGGCATAAAGAAATTTTAACGACCATTCTTCCCTATTAATGTGTCTGTCTATGGGCCTAAACCTTGTTGAACTCTAATTTTTTTGCCTGATACTATCCTTCTGGGATTGATAGCTAAAGCACTGTTTCAGACCCCCCCCAAATATCATGAATGACCCCCTCACAAATCCCATCGCAGAACCATAAACTCTCAAACCTAAATGTACATCCACCTCTACATTGATTCCATTGGGGGGGATGATGAAAGAAGGACCAGAGCACGGTCAGAAGCAACCAGGGCCAAGTGTTCAATAGAGTATGCATGGAAGATAGATTTCTTGTTATTTATCCCCAAAAAATTTGTCCAGTATTTCAGTGATGCATCCCTCTATTGAGGTACCCATTTTCCAAGTGAAAGGATAGAATAAAAATCCTAGATCATGGAGGGAGATCAAAATTTGAGATTTCTTAAAATCCTTTATAGTTTCATCACTCCTTAAGAGGCCACATTATTTTTTCTGATATGAAAAAAATATCATTGAAATCACCACTAATGAGGAGATAAACATAAAATTACTCACAAATCATATATTAAATGTTCCATGATTTTCCCTTATCATGAAAGTAAGGCCACCCATAGAACTCAATGAATAACCATGAAGAGGAACTCGGGGCTTCAAACATAACAGTAATGTTGTTACATGAGTAGTTTGAGATTTTAATAACAAAAAACATCCTTCAAAATAATACAAAGACACAGTACACGACCCTACCCCCAAACACAAATCACATCCTTAGAAAAGGAAAAATAACCACTTAAACAAAGCTGAAAGTCAGTTGAATGTTAAAAATGTTGGATACACCAACTAAAAACACAGTTTTAATGGTCTTATAGGAAATTTTGGCCCTTGGAAAATGTAATAGGGGAATCCTCTCTATCATTACTGTTTAGATACTATCTCAAGCTTTGATTTGATATATGACAGAGCTCAAACGGACACTCAGATCAAAAGATATAACCTTTTGAAATTCGAGTTACATTTTCAATTTATTTTATATCTTTTATTATTTTTTTTATGTCTTAAAATTGATAATAAATGACTATTAATCAATAATAATTTGATATTTATTAATTAATAATAGTTTTTTATTTATTTTATAATCCATTTTCAGTAAATATCTTATATTTTATGTGTAAATGTCTAGTTAGCCTTATCTAAAATATATTTTATTTTTAGTGAAATATGATATATTTTTTATAATATATCATTTATCAACACTAGTAAAATAATACTGATAAATCCCCCTTTATTAAAGCTATTAAAAAAGTGTTGATAAATGGATTCCCTTTAACAATGGTAAAAACACTGATAAAGGGGTACTTTTAATATCATATTTTAAAACTATTAAAATCACCTTTTATCAGTGAAATTTTTAGCATGGATATTGGTACCCCCTTTACCAAGGCATTTTTCATCATTGTTATGGGGTCTTACTGAATAAAATTGTTTCTCTGGTAGTGATCCATGTGTATCCTTTTATTTAAAATTGCCATATTAAAAATATATTCTTTAATATTTATGTTTAATTTATTTCTTTATAGTATTATTTATATAATAATTATTTTATTATATAAGTGAATAATTTATATCGGGTTGGGGTGGTTTGTTTGGTAACTGATACAATGATTTGTTTTTTTAAAGGGGGTCGCAGGTGCCAAAGTAAAATAAACATTGGCCTTTTTAAATGTTTGTGGATAGTAAATGCAAATTTAATTATACTAAATATTGTTGAAAATGTATATAATAGGATTTTTTTAGTATTTGAAATGTAACTTTTATTTCAATTAAATTAAAAATTTCATGTTGGTGCATTTTCATACAGGTTTATTTGGTGCAATGTATTGTTATTCAAACAACATGGTGCAGTAGTAGGGAATTTATCAAAATTAATGAAAATGATGATAAATGGGTCCTCATTTTAATGATGTTGATGAAAGATGTGTTTTTTTGTGCGGTTTAATCTATTTTTGTGGTTAAAAAAGGAATAGTTGTCGTTGTGGAAATTCAATTTTTTTTAGTGACAATGATATCTATTTACAGAGGTAAAATGAAAAGGACTTGAAGATATTGTGGTCGTAAATCCAATGAGTACGTGTTGCATCACTAAATGAGGATGTAGGTAAATTCAGGATATAATGGGATTACAACCATATATCACCATGGATTTCATGAAGAATTGATGATTAATTCTTCAAAAAATAAAAATATTATTTTTAAAATATTGAAAATTAAAAACAAAATTCATATTCTCCATTAATAATTTAAAGAGTAAAAAATAATTACAAAATTATTTCTCATAAAGATATTTTAAACCAAATTTCTCTCTCAATTTAAAAAATATATTTTTTTATTTAAAAAATATAAAAACTCATTTTTCATTAATTAAATTCAAATAAAAAATTTAAAATAAACCATACATTAAATTAAAAAAAATTTAATTTTTATTATTCTTAAAAAAATTAAATAACTAAATATTATTTAAGATAAATTAATAAAAAATCTATTTTCCATATGAAATAATAAATAATTATATATTCCAAATTAAAAAAAAATTATAAAAAATATATTTGTCTTCTATATATTTTTATAAAATATCTCATTTTCATATTATAAAATTGATTAAAAAATATTTTATTTTAAGAAATATATATAAACTATTTTTATTATTTATATGGAAACTAAAAATTAATTTTCTTCTTTTATTTTAAGATAAATAAAAAATTTAGGTTTTTCTAATTGATCTCGTTTTAAATTTAAAATACCAAAAACATCAGCCTTATCCTTTCAAAAAAAAATTAAGTTTCAATTATAATAATTACAGTTAAAAGGAAAACTTATTTATTTGACCTTTAAAAATAATTTAAAAGAAATGTTATCTATTTAATTTTTAACAAAGGCTAATTTTTTATTTTTTAAAAATATTTTAAAGTGAAGTTGATTTTTTTTTAATTTTTTGATTTTATAAGAAGCAACTTATTTTTAATGGAAAATAAAAAAACTCTAATTTCAATGTGTATGGTTGATATTATTTTTTTAATTAAATTTTTTTTTTCTATACTTTTTTGAATGAAGTATTTATTTATTATTTTCTGAAAACATAATAATGGAATTTACTTTAATTTATTTTATTTTATTTTTAAATAAATGAGTTTTCGTTGAGTTTTTTAAAAGGAAATAATGGAGTTGATTCGTTGATATGGGATAAGTCAAAATATTTTTCAACAATTGGGTCCTAGAATGCGTAATCAATGTTCATAAAAGCCACATTGCTAGTCTAAAAATAATCAATAAGTTAATGCATAAATATTTTAACATTATTAATTTTGTTTAAAAATAATAATAGTTTTATTATTGATACTTATTTAAATTATGTTTCATAGATTAAAGATGTCGTATAAAATATAAAATTAATATTATGTTTTTGAATGAATTTAAAAAAATTAAGAGGCCATTTTCTAACTAAAATGATGCTAAAAATAATAATCTCACAAATAAATTGCATACATATATTAGTTTCAATGACATGTTTAATGTAAAAATAATAACTAATGCCTATATCGATGTTTAGGAGGTTTCTCTATGTCACATATGGGAATATGAATACATATCTAAACGATAGGTCTTGGTGTGTTGGTGTGGCATATTCATTCACAATTTTAGGCCTATGTAAATGTTATTGGGACTTCTTAAACCCATCCCATGAGGCAAGTATTTCCCTCATACATATATTTAACACAATGGATCCCTTAATAATCGATGTAGGATAACCCAATAATCTCCCTCTCATAACCACTAGGGCGATGAACAGAGAATATTTTTCGGTGATCGGGAAATTCAAATTGCTCAGATGCAACTATAGAACAATCACTACTAAAAAATAGAGTTTAATCAGCAATATAAAAGCCTTTATCAGTTCTACAAAATCACTGATAGTCGGAGTGAAATTAAAAGGGTGTCCATTTTATTAGTGCTGGAAAAAGTGCTGATAAATGCCTCTTTTATCAGCTCTAAAAAATGCATTGATAATAGTAAAAAAAATATTAAAAAATTATGATATTACTTCATATATTAATATATATATATATAGTTAGTTATAATTATATATTTATATTTATATATATTTATTTATGTTGTGAATTTCCATGGTGTTTTATTGTGATGAATACCTATCACAATTAACTCTCTGTGGTGGGAATCCATCATCAAAAACTACTCACAAAAGCCATTATTTTTATAGTGATATATAAATATTATAACATAGTGATACGAGATTTATAAATAAATATATCAATACATTAAATATTGATTATATTTAAATTTATATATTTGTATCATATAATATAATTTATAGTATACTTATATATTTATAATCATATGTTTGTGTTTAAATATATATGTCTGTGTGTGTGATTTTAAATTATAAATAATATAAATAATATATCAAAATGTTTTTACATATAAATGATATATTTTAAAATTACAATTCATATAAAAAAAGTTTTATTATTAACCTTATTTTCGTTATTTATATAATAAAAAGTTAGAAAAATGAAATTAATCAATAAAAATATATAATAAATGGTTTTTTCTTGGATTTTCAATGAAAATCCGAATGCTAACAAGAGAGATGAAGACTTGCTGCCCCACACACCCCCTCCATCTCTTACTCGATTCTGCCACCTCTATGACTACGCTGATAAATTTTTGTCACAAATCGTCCCTACCTCGACTGTGTTCCACCTCCTCTATGAACGCATTACGTGACCGCACTCTGCCCCACCATGACTGCCTCACACGTCGGCATGCTTATATCCCACCTCTTCTGCATTCTGCCTCTACCATAACCTCCCGGAGTGACCGTACCATGCTCTGCCCCACACATCGGCACATACACATCCCACCACAATGTTGGGTGATTTTTAATAAACATTTTAAACCAAATTATCAAAGTCGTAGATTTTAATAATTATTTTGAATTTTAAATTAATAATGTAGAATATATTTTGAGAATATTTGACTCACATGTAACATTTGATGATTATTTTAATTCAATAATCTAACATTTGAATCATATCAACCACTATACAACATTTAATATATATATATATATATATATATATATATTTCTCTCTATATATTTTTAATCCTTTTAATTTTCATCTAACCACTCATAAATGGAAATATATTTTTGTAGAGCTTACCACCCAATCTCCAATTGTACATAGGGGTGGGAAAATAGGTGGTTGATCGAATAGTTAATTTAAAAACGAATAAAATGGAAGGGTTATAATAAAATGTTTAATGGTTAGTAAAAAATTTATTAGTTTAATAACATATTTTCTATTGGTTTTGATTAATAATTTTAATAATTGAAAACTGATAAAATAACAGAATTTAGACTTTTTTTATTTTTTCATTAATTTAATATTTTAAATAACTTATGAGCTAGATTATAACAAAAAACAATAAATTTTCGTTTATAAATTTATATTTCTTTTTCAAATACATTTTTTCAACTTAAGGATTTATATATATTTTTGAGGTTTTTTACACAATTAGTGTATATTTTTTTTAAGGATATTTTAACATTAGTAAGATTTCTCCATTGATCAACATTCCTACAAAGGTTTTTTCACCTTATGAAACCAATTTTTATCTTTGTAGTAGTTCCTAAAAAATAAACAAATTTAAATTTAATTGTTATATAATTCACAAATTATTGTTTATATTGTTAGTTACACTATATATTAATTATATTATCAGTTATAATACTAATTATATTATTAATGGTTATATTGTTAAATTTAAATTAGTTATTAATAATTATTTTTTATTTTTATTAGTAATTATAATATAAATTATTAATTCCATTGTTAATTAATTATCTCTATAAATTATATTGGCTATAACTACATATACTAATGATATTATCAGTTATTAATTTTCTTAATTACTTAAATAATTGTTAATAATTATATCATTAAAATAAAATGACACTTTTATATTGAACACACAAACATTGAGTCATACCAGTCACATAATATTTTGGATTGATGTGTAGTCGATTCCTACACATCATAAATGAGTTATGTATCCATTACAAGAAAAGTGTCATTTAGCGGTGGTTATTATTGGATTTGGAAGAGGTTTAAACTACCGCTAAAGTTGATATTTGTATACAACATACGGTGGTTCCTCCCATTCAATAACACAGATCCAAGCATGAGATGCATTTGTTTTTATCCGCACTAAGATAAAAGCACAAATAAAAGGAGGGCATTTATCAGCGCTGGCTAAAAGCATTAATAAATCTACCATTAATCAACACTAAAAAAAGTTCATAAATGTGTACCCTTTATTAGTGCTTTCTTTATCACTGGTAAATGGAGGTATTTATTTTTTTTCAAAAATATAATCCTTTAACCTAAGATATCGTTTAATTCCAATGTAAATAATTTTGAAGGAAAAGATGAAAGCCATCAATTAGATCCCCTGATGATTCCCAAAAGAAGCTAAAAAATGAGCCACTCAATTTTCCTCTCTCTTAATAAAGGAAAAAAATAGGAAGCGAACAAAGGCACCAAAGAGTGTCAACGTGATCCCAGAGGACTACCCCAAGGCCAACAAAACCATCCCCATGGGTGTCTTCATAAGTATTAATTTTGAGAACCCCAAAAGGGGGATGCATCTAACAGGAGGGGAATGCACATTGAATGTGGACGAGCATCCTCAATATCTATCAACTGAGATCCATAGTTATGAATCATGTAAATAAAAACCCTATTTTCATTAAAAATGTCCACAAAAATGAATGTGTTATGGAAAAACCACATAATCCAGGAACAACGCTATTATTAGCACAGATAAATTTTTTTTAATAAAAATTAATATTTATTTACGTAAAATTATTATATTTATATCCAAAATTAATGTTTATTTTTATACATTAATTAAAAATTTAATGTGTATGATTAATATATATTTTTTAATAATTCAAATATATATATAATGTTTAATAAAAAAATTTAAAAGAAAATAATTAAATTAATATATATTTAAACAATTATAATATTATAATTAATTTTTAAATAATAAATATATTTATTATATCTATCATATTTATAAATTTATATAAATACTTTTAAAATATATTTATTTATAATTAAAATAATAACTAAATAAATATATATTTAAATAAATATATGTTTCCAATGAATTGTGTCAATAAATATATTGATGTGTGATTATAATTCACGTCCATATATGTTATGTATTCATATGGATTGTTCATTTATACATTAAAAAAGTTAAAACTCACATGGTTAGAGTTTTAACATCGGTTAATGGACAAGCGATGTCAAAATAATGTTAGTGTGAGTATTAACATCGGTTATGCAATAAGTGACGACAAAATGTGGCTTTTAACATTAGTTATTAAATAACTCTTCATCCCCTTTTATTAGATTATTTACTCCCCCTCAAGGTGATTTTAAAATTAATAACGATTCATCAATTCCTGGTGGTGGCTTTGTTGGCCTTGTTGTAGTTCTCTATGACCATGGAGCCTCTATTTTTTTGTCATATCATTCCTCATAAATTTTTTTCTTGTCTCCTCCAATAGTAGAGGCCATGAATATATAGAAGGGTATTTAGTTCATTTCGTCTTTTGGCTCAATGGTTATTGTGGTTGAATCTGATTTTCAATTTACTATTGATGCACTGGAGGAGGAGGAAGGTGGCCACTAGGCCTTTGGGTCTATAATCGACGTCCTCATATCATTAGTTCTTTTATTCTCTTCTTGTCATTTTTCCTTTGTTAGGAGAGAGGAAAATGATGTGTCTCATTTTATAGCTACTTTTGGGAGTTGTTGAGGGTCAAATTGTGGTGTACCTAATTCAAACACATCTCCACTAACTCATAAATAAATTTCCTACAATATAAAAACAATCAAAATGTGTTCTCTTAGTTTTGATTAGGTCAACTATCTTTTTTATTAAAGTTTTTGTATATTTTAAATAAAAAAGATGCAATTGTAGACATACCAGCCACACCGTACATTATATTGAGGTGTGGAAGATTCCTATATGTCCCAAATGAGTCATGGATTTTTTTCCCTAAAGTATCTATACAATATGAATGTCCTTGCTCATTTTTTAGTACACCACATGTTCCTTTTAACTAAAAATGATGTCAATTTTAAATAAAAAGACATTTGTTGAGTTTTACCAGTCACATCGTTTTACTGATTGAGTTTTGATGATTTCTACACATCACAAAGGAATCATGGATCGTTTTCGTAATTTTTTAAAACAATCCAAATATTTTTTCTTGGTTTTCAGTATGACAGTTGTCTTTTTTACTAACATTTCATTTTACACTAGAAACACACACTTTAATTCATACCGGTCACATCATTTATTGGTTGGACATGAGACCAATTCGTACACATCACAAGTGATTTGTAAATTTATTTACTAAATTATCAAGAAAATATGACAATTTTTTTCTCAAATTTTAATGTTTGACCTATTTTAAGTAAAATGTTGATTTTAAACTTATAACAGACATTATGAGACATACTAGTCACACCATTTTTTGGATTGAGGTGCAGCTGATTTCTAAATATTATAATGACTTATGGATCATTGTACTAAAGTATCAAAATAATTTGAATTATTTTTTTGGGTTTTGATTATGTTATTTGTATATTTTACTAAAATTAATGTCAATTTTAAATAAAAAAAACACACATGAAGTCATACCAATCACTTCGTATGTCAGATTGAGGTGTTGTTGATTCCTACATGTCCCAAATTCTAAAAACAATCCTAACATCCATGGAATCCTATAGTATAGGAAAACAATTCTCACGTGAGTAAAACTAAAAATAAAAAAAATTAAACATAAATATGATACAATCCATTACTTATATCGAATTCTTATCTTCATGCTATTTTTGTACATTCTACGATCAGGTATGATGCCCATTTGTTTCTAAGAAAATGTATATCATCTTATGAATATGATTTTTTTCAATATTCATAAAATTATTGGAAAATTGAAAATACACAAAGGATTAATAAATATTTTAAATTAAGTAGAAATTAGCTTTAAAAATGCCTCTTTGGGGAGGTGGGTTTTTTGATGGAATATGATCTCTCTCATAAATTTATAAACATAATAACCAAAATATTTTCCATTTTTTGTTACATACACTATATAAACATTTTGGAATATAATTTAATTTTTTTGGTATGTGTTTGGATAGAGAAATTTTATAATACATACCATGATAATTATCCATTTTTAGAAATTTTCACGGTCCTTGTATGCAATGCTTGTCCTCATGGCATGATTTAGATGATATTTACACACTTCCCTATAATAATAAAATCCTAATTAAAAAATAATATATTTTATATAATTCTATTTTTATTTCTAAACTTTTTGATGTAGTGAATTAAAAATTGAAAAACATCACCATGTGTCGTCATTTTGTTGAAAATCCATGCATTGAATCCATGAAATAAATATTTAGAGTTTCCAAATTGATTATAATGAGCATCCAGTGTTTCGTAAAAATAGAAAAAGGAATAAGTAATGAATAAAATGAAAAATATATTTTATATGATTAAATTTAATCATTTTACCCTACATCATTGGTATTTAGAATATTATTTCATCCCCAACTTTTATTTCAAACGATATTCCCAAGTTTTCCACTATTTCATCCATGTGTTTTGATTCAATTTTTTTTTCTTTAGAGGTGACATAAGGACCAAAGAGTCCATTTTTTATGGTGAAATCCATTGAATTGGTTTTTATATATATTCCTGCAAAAAAATATTAAATTGATTTAGTCATAATGAACATAGTATTTCATCATTTGGAAATTTAAATTAAAAAAACATAACTCATGTATACATTTACAAATGATGCTCCAAGAAATTCATAGTTGAGGTTTTCATCTACATTCTTAGAAGAAATGTAGTCAGTAACTTCCTCTCGAAACATTTTTTTCTTCAAAATCAACTATGTGACTACTAACACTTTGTAACATTATATCCTCATAAACCTTCAATGTTTTTAAATGTGGATATTCAATGGGAAGGGTAAATGTGATTTTGGAAGATCTTTTTAATTTTTTGGTTGATTATTTTGATGGTTTTGATTTTACATATCATTTCAACCCCTTACCTTTGTCCGACTATAATAAAATTTTTCAGTTCAGCCATTTTTCACTAATTTTTAAAGATTTAGAATGAAAAATAAATTGGCAATGAATACCTCCTTGTAGAAATTTTTTTACAATATGTGGTAGCCATGTGATGAATGTTTTAACTACTCAGTCAAAATTATGAATATCATCCTCATCAATTAGAATAGGTAGATCGGAACATGGATCCTGGGATATGCTATTAGACACTCTCACATGATATGTTGGAAGTGTTCTATTATGTATCACATTAATTTGGAAATTGTACATTGTATCCCTCTATTCAAGGTGATTGGTGGGTGTTGATAGATATAAATCACAATCATTATCACCCTATAGAATATCAGTATAGGAAATTTATCACTATTCATCTGATTCACATTTTATAGAAACAATTATTAGAACATTTATTAACTTGTCCAAGTAGCTCTTTTAGGGGAATGGCTCACCTCAAAGCAGGTGGGGCTGGGGTAGAATATTCACATAATGGTTGTTCATGGGTTATTTTTCACTTCTATTCCCCCTATAAAAGTATCTAGTAACTCTCTATGCCATTGTAATTGTTCTACATGGGTATATAGTCTTTCTTTAATTTTTTTCATTTCCTTATCTTTATCCTCCTCTTGTTTTTTTATCAAAATATATTTAGGGTGTCACCCAAAAACACACACCTCTGACTTGACCATATTATTCTAGCCACTTCAAGGCCACTGATTGTAGGTGTTCATCTAGTACGAGCATTGATGATTCCTGTGACTATGTCATATAGAAAATATAGGAATATAATTATTCATAGTTATGTAATAATGATTGAAATAAAAAAATAATTATGACATAGTTAAACATATTTCCCACCCTTTTTATGTGTTTTTGTCTATTTTTATCCCATGTTTATTTACACATGCCTCTTTCCACAAAACAAGGTGTGGGATGGAAGTAGATTTAGATTTGAATTCATTAATCTACATATTAAAAAAGGAACATAATTATGTTGGTGTTTCATATCATATAAAAGTGTTACGGTAGATTTAAAATAAGTGCCAATTTTTTAAGTGATGCATTCCCAATCATTTCTTTACAGTAGGGGTACATTGGTTTTGTTGCCCATCCATTATTTGCAGAACCCAGTTGTTATTTCATAAATAAAAAATTATCGATCAATGTGATGAATATATGTATTATAGAACATCATATTAATATGCAAGGTGTACTTGAAAAGACATATCTGAATGATGTCCAGTAAATTCATCCAATGCTTAATGGGTTCTCAAGTTTGCATATATAAGTAGTGGTTGTGTGTTAATTTTTCCTTCGGCATCATTAAGATGATTCCTAGTTACAATTGTGTGAAAATATCTGTGAATCCTTCAAACAAGAATTAATACACATTTCTTATGGGATTCAAAAAATATAAATACACTCTTCTTGGGATGGTGAAGAGTAATTCAATGTCTCATTATTTATTTTTTTTATTAAAATAAATAATTGATATTGTAATGTTATTGTAATCACTTACCACATCATTGTATTAAGAGCGATCATAGCATGGTTCCCCGAATCTACATCAATCAACACACATTACATAGTGATTATTCCAATGTAACTGTTGAACATGGCCATGTTGGGTTTAACATGTTGGACCCTTTCATTCTATACGACATCATATTTGATGCCTTTGATTTTCAACTTAACAATTTTTTCTAACACCCTAAAACTATGGCATTCCTATTTTTTCATCTTCTCAGATCCTTAATCACCTACCATTTCCGTGGAATCAACGCTGCCAATATGTTGTTTCTATAGAGCGGTAGCAACATCATGTTCCGATGGTCTTTGGACTTCTATACCGGGAGAAGCAATAGGTTGAGAAACCTATTATTCTGTATGATTGGGATTACAAACATAGGTAGAAGGACATTGTTCCTCTACACTATAAGCACTAGTAGGTTAAAGGACATGTTGTTACTTAGTATTGGGAGCACAAAAATGTACATAATTCATTATAAATATAATTGGTTTAACATTTGATTTAGATTACATAAATACAACAGTGAATAAATAATAACATGTGGTAACACTATGTATATTAAAAAATTATATTACCTAGTTATTGAAATCTCTTTTTGTAATAGCTGATGAAATATGAGACCTCCATCCACTATCCAAATCCTTTAATAATTGTATCTTTTGAAATTCAAAACACCATCTACATTGGGACCAATATTAAATGATTGTGACATCCCAATGAAAGTGTCAACTTCAGCTAAATTTTCATCTTCCCCTTCATTTTTTTTGGTCGATAACATAACAATTGACCACTTTTAGTTTCCGGTATCTAGAACATAAAATACTTGTACTACCTATGAACCCATTGTAAATGGTTCTTCTTTATACCCTTCCTTAATGAAATAAACATTCACGAATCCAATTCATTTATTTTAACATCACTCTTGTTATCAACCCAATTTCATTGAAAAAGCGGCACTTGTGATGTTGTATAATCCAACTCCAATATTTTCTTGATGATGCCAATGTATGACATATTCACATAAAATGGATTTCATTCATTAGTACCAAAAACATGAATTTCTTCAAAGAGAAGTGTAACTCCGATATTTTTCATGGTATTGTATTCATCTTGTCTACATGTATTTAATTTATAAACATTAATTACATTACCATTGTAAGAAAATACATACACACTTGATCCTCTAGCTGACCAACTAAGTTGTTCAGAAATTCAATCCAAATTTTCATCTGAATCGTTAAAAATATAGTCCTGAAACCATTTTATAAATTGTTTATTATGCATATTTGATATCCATATTTCATCCCTTGATGGATAAAAATTCCTAATAAATTATTTTTGGGTTTCAAAATATGTGGAAACCTCCCAACTATTATGAAAATTTTAAATTAGGTCCTGTTTCTAATCTACAATATTGATTTTTACAATATCTCTTCCAGAAATTCCTTCACCCATAAGAATCCTAGTGTGATGAGATTTCGGTAAAATAATGATTTCTACACCTGATAGGTATTAGATGTATAATTCAATGGATTTCTATGAAATATATTTTTCTATAATTCAATCCTCCAATAAACTTTTATTTTTGACATAACGTTTCAAAATCTTTATATACTGTTCACTAGGGTACATCCATCTATAGTGTATAGGACCACATAGTTTAATCACTCTCACTATGTGAACCATAAAGTGAACCGTTATATGAAAGAATTATAGAAGAAATAACATTTACAATTGGTATAATATGTTGAAAAGTACTCTTTACATAGGCAAAAATTTGGCCAAATCTATAACTTTACCACATATAGCTTTGAAGAAGAAACAATACTTTGTTAATGAATGAAGGAAATTCATGGAAAAAATGCAACGTAAAGATATGTGAATTAGATATTGCATCAAAACATGACAGATATGTGATTTAAGACCCTATAACATTAAATTAGTTTTTGAAATCAGATTTTTGATATTTGATTAATACCCTTCTCAAACAATTACTTCATTTATGAAGTTTCAAAACTAATATATGATCTTCCCGTAAAGAGTGTAAGAAGCTGGAGGAAGAAAATTTATTTTGCACCCTTCACTGGCACCAACTCATCTTATATTCCCATGTGATCTATGTCCAAGCTTACCTTAATATCATTCTTTATTTTTTCAGGTGCATTAAGGAATGAACTGATGGAACGATCACATACATTTTTTTCAACATGCCTAACATCAAGAAATTTCCAAACATACATATAATTCAATTATGATAATTCAAAAAACAACTAGTCACTTTTTCCAATTGGTTTTTGTAAGGAACTTCAAAAACTATTTACCAAAAGTATTTTCCACATATTTTATTTTCTCAAACAATTGATCACCTATTTGGGGAGAAACTGTTGTATGTTCTTCTGAACTTCCATCAAATGATGTCATCCAAGATAGGTATTTATCCCATCAGGGTAGAACTCTACAATGTCCTAAAATAAAAGCCTTCGATGAATTTTTCAACCTAATTAACTATGTACATTTTTCACAATCGAGACACCCATTGGTTATTATAATTATATAATCTAAAAAATTTCCATATGTAGGAAAGTCATTTATCATCCCATACAACATGTCTCTCAATGAGAAATATTAATTTGTATAAACATCATACATCATAACACCTGTATCATCTGCACCTCAACACGATTTACAGTTTGGATGGAATAACTCAATGTGTATCTTTTTTAATGAAAATTTATATTGATTTAAGTAAAAACAACATGTGACATATTGATAACTGATAAAATGTATTATTATTATTTTTTTATTATAGGAAAATGATCCATGAGACATTTTTGATGTATAAGATTCAACCACACCTCAATATGACGCATGATGTGACTGGTATAACAACAACTGTGTATTTTTATTTAAAATTAACATTAATTAATATATAAAAGAATGAGTGAAATACTAAAAACTGAGAAAACATATTCATATTAATTTTATACTTTAGGAAAATTATCCCTGAGTCTTTTGTGACATGTAACTAAATATAATGCACAGTGTGGCTGTTATAACTCAAATTGGCTCTTTTCTTTTAAAATAGAGATGAATTTAATTTAGAAAAACAAGTGACATATTGAAACCTGATAATACACATTCTGATACTTCTGATATTTTTTGAAAACAATATAGTAGTCATTTATGACATGTAATAATAATCCTCACCTCAATACAACACATAGTGTGTCTAGTATCACTCATAACGTCACTTTTTTATTTAAAATTGACATTAATTTAAATCAAAAAGTGACATACTAAAAATGGAGCAAACACATTTGGATTATTTTTATTTTTTAGGACAATGATCTATTAGTGATTTGAAACTTGTATGGATCATCCAAACCTCCATACAAATCATTATCTCATCTGTATAACTCAATGTGTCAAGTTTTATTTAAAATTGACATTAATTTAAGTAAAAAAAAGTATCATACTGAAAAATATGAAAACACATTTGGATTGTTTTTATACTTTAGGAAAATGATCCATGAGTCATTTGTGACGTGTAGTAGTCAACCATACCTCGATTCAATGCATGGTGTGACCTGTATGACTAAAAGTGTTTATTATTAGTTTAAAATTGAAATTTTTGTTAAAAACATTTCACTCACTGGATTCCAAGAAAATACACTCCAATTGTATTAATAACTTAGTACATCAATTAATAAGTAATTTTTGATATGTATGAAGCTGTCTCGAATAAAACAGACACACGATAGGACCGATATGACTCAAAATGCATGTTTTCAGTTTGAAATGATATTTTACTAAAAAACCTCAACAAATATACTAAAAACCAAAAAAAACACAATCAGATTGTATTGATAAGTTAGGAAAACAATCTATCAATAATTTGTGATAGGTAAGAATTTTTCGCACCACAATATGATACATGGTTTGGGAAATATGACTCCAAATGTATAATTATTTAAAATTGAAAATAATTTTAGTAAAATAAAAAGTTACATAATAAAAATTGAGAGAACACATTCGGATTATTTTTACATTTTAGGACAACAATCCATAACTCATTTGTATCATGTAGGAATCAACCCCATCTCAATAGGATGAATGGTATGACCAGTATAACTCCAAATCTTTTATTCTTATTAAATATTGATATTTTATTAAGATGTTATTTTGTATTAATGATTAAATTATTTATTTATATTATAACTAACATAATATTGGTTTTATTATATATGTGGAATATTTTTCTATTGTTGAGATGATTTGTTCAGTAACTGATACCATGGGAGGAAATTTTTTATAGGGTATCGTGGGCATCAAAAGATGAAATATTAATGTTATAGAATGTTTTTTGGAAATTTTTAAATGTATTTATATAAAACATTTTGTTTGAAATCTAAATAGAATTGTATTTTTTCTATATACCAAAGGTGGAAATTTTTATATTGATGATGTAAATTAAATGTATATAGAAGGGTTTCTTCTGATTATGCTATTTAAATTGTTGGTTTTCTTCTAGGTGTGTTGTTATATAAACAACACACCGTTGGAAAATAGGCCTTTATCAGAACTAAAATCACTGATCAAGTCCCCCCTTATCATTGTTGCAATTAACAGTGCTTTTTAGCACTGTTAAAATCGATTTTTCATGTTATGAAAGTCCATATGTGTAGTAGTGTTTACCACTTGTCCATCTTGTTTGGTTCTCCCTTTAATGATATATCTATTTATTTATATATATATATTTCGTAATAATTATTCATATATTAATATATATTTATATTAATATATATATATATGTATATTTATTTATATATTAATATATATATATATATTAATATGTATAGTTTCTAATATTTATATCTATTTATATATATATATATATATAGTTATATTTTTTTATTCGTATATTTATTCATATATATATAAGATTATTTTTAAATACATTTATAAAATATTTTTTTGCATGTGTGTAAAGAAATAAATATATAAATACATACATATATACAAAAAACACAAACACAAACATATATTTATAAATATATTATATGTGTATCTGTAAGTATAATTATACATATTTATACATATTCACATATATTATAAAATAATATGTATATAAATATGTTAAAATATATTGATAATATATATCGGTTTATTAATACAGACAGACACTAATATATATATATATATATATAGACACACACATTATATAAGTATATAAATATTCATTTATTCGTGTTTCAAATAAAATAGATATTAATTTTTATTTAGATAAGGCTTATATATTGGGAAATATATTTTATATGTAAATATGTTTAATTATTTATTTATGAAATTAAATTTTAATGTGTGAATATATAAATAAATATGTATATATTGTTATATATTTGGTTATAAATAATAGTAAATTGTGAAAACTGATAAAATTTCAAATCCATAATATCAATATGAATGTAATACCTATGAATAAATTCATTCCCTTCTGAAAAGGAAAAAAACCACTTAATTGAGGATGAAATTCAATCAAATGTTACAAAATATGGGTATCCCAACTAAAATCTAAGTTTTTTTGTGCATTTAGCAATGTAGCAATAAAACTATTACATTAATTTTTTTTAACATGAATAACATCAAGAAAATTTCTGACGTACAATCAATTCTGTTATAACAATTGAAAAAAAAACTGATCACTTTTTTCAACTAATTTTCATAAAGCCTTTAAAAAATGGATTACCAAAAGAAGTTTCCACATCTTTTACTTTCTCAAATAGTTGATCACCTATTACTCGAGATGGTGTTTTACATTCTTCTAAACAATCTTGATTGATTTTATCAAAATAGGTACTTATCCCATCATGGTAGAAATCTACAATGACCTAGAAACATAGTCTTGGGTGAATGTTTCAACCTAACTGATTGTGTACCTTGTTCGAAAATGAGAAAACCTTTAGTTACATTAATTCTATATCCTAACAAATTTCCATAAGTAGGAAAGTTATTTATCATCCCTTATAACATGTCTCACAATGTGAAGTCTTTATTTAGGTAATCAACATACCACATAACACCTGAATCATCTGCACCTTTATATGACACATGGTGTGGCCAGTATAAATCAAAGTGTCATTTTTATTTAATATTGACATAAATTTAAGTAAAAACAATAAGTGACATACTAAGAACTGATAAAACATATTTTTATTGTTTTTATATTTTATTAAAATGATCCATGTGTAATTTTTTATGTTTAGGATTCAACCACATCTCAATACGACACATAGTGTGATTGGTATGACTCAAAGTGTGCCTTTTTATTTAAAATTGACATTAATTTATGTAATAAAACGTGACATACAAAAAACCAAGAAAATGCATTCAGATAATTTTTATATGTAAGTTAAATGATGAATGGGTCATTTGGGATAACTACCAATCAGTCTTACCTCAATAAAACGGCTGGTGTCACCTGTATAACTCAAAGGGTCTCTTTTTATTTATAATTGACATTAATATAAGTAAAAACAAAAAGTGACATATTGAAAACCAATAAAACACATTATAATTGTTTTGATATTTTAATAAAACAATATATTATTCATTTGTGACATGTAATGATCATTCACACCTCAATAGGACACACAGAGTGGTCGGTATCACTCAAAGTGTCTCTTTTTATTTAAATATGACATTAATTTAAGTAAAAATAACAAGTGACATACTAAAAACTGAGAAAACACATTCAGATTGCTTGTATTTTTTATGAAAATTATTTATTAGCATTTAATTACATATAGGGATCATAAAAACCTCAATAAAATTCATGGTGTTGCCGGTATGACTAAAATTGTCTATTTTTATTTAATATTGACATTATTTTAATTAAAAACAACATGTGGCATACTGAAAATATACCAAATACATTCAGATTGTTTTGAAAATTTATGAAAACAATCCTCATGTCATTGGTGATGTGTAAGAGACAAACACACCACAATCTGACACACGTTGTGACTAGTATGACTTAAATTTTCTCTTATTAGTTTTAAATTAAAAATTTATTTCAAAACATGTCACTCAGTATAAGACAAGAGAACACACTCCGACTATCTTGATAATTTAGGATAATTACTTATAAGTCATTTGTGAAGTATATGGATCAGTCTCACATAAAAAAAATTTGGAAATAATATTGTTATGACTCAAAATGTTTGTTTCATGTTTGAAATGATATTTTAGTAAAACAACACAACAAAATACTGGAAACTGAGAAAATGCATTCATATTGTTTTGATTCTTTAAGAAAGAAATCCATTAGTAATTTGTGACATGGAGGAATCATCCTCTCCTTAATAAGATGCACGGTGTGTCCGGTTTAACTCTAAATGTTTCATTATATAAATTTGACATTAATTTTAGTAATGGAAGAAGTGACTTTTTCAAAACCAAGCAAATTCCTTTGGATTGTTTTGACATTTTAGGTTCCTGATCCATAACTCATTTTTAATTTGTAGGAATCAATCCCACCTCAATAAGACTCATAGTACGACTGGTATAACTCCAAATATGTCATTTTTATTAAATAATGACATTTTATTAATGTTTTATTTCATATTAATCTTTAATTTAATTCTTTATAGCATTACTAACATAATATTTTTTTTCTTATCTAGGTGAATTTTTTTTCTTGGGTTGAGATGATCTGTTTGGAAATTGATACCATGGGGGGAAATTTTTGAGAGGGGATCATGGGTGTCAAAAGATAAAATATTAAAGTTTTTTAATGTTTGATGGATAGTTTTAAATGTAATTAAAAAAAAATTGTTTGAAATGTAAATAATTTTTATTTCTATATACCATGGGTGGAAATTTTTGTTTTGATGATGTCAATAAAATATATATATCCGGTTTTCTTTTGGGTGTACTATTTAAATTGTAGGATTCCTCCTAGGTGTGATGTTATATAAAGATCACACTGTACCTGGCTAGGCCTTTATCAGTGCCAAAAAAGTGCTAATAAAGGCCCCCTTATCATCGCTATGATTAATAGTGCTTTTTTTAGCATTGTTAAAGTCCATTTTACGTGCTATGAAAGGTCTTATGGGTAAAAATGTTTACCATTTGTCCATCTTATTTGGTTCTCCCTTTAATGATATATATATATATATATTAATTTATTTATTTATTCGTATATTAATATTGATTTATATTAATATATATATATATATGTATATTTTTTTTTTATTAATGTATATATATATATATATAGTTAGCTATATTTATATATTTTTATTTATTTCTACTTATTTATATATATATATTATTATATTTTTTGTCTGTATATTTATTATTATATTAATATATATTTATAATATTATTTTTAAATACTTTTATAAAAGATTTTTTTGTATGTGTGTGTATAAATAAATAAATACATACATACATACATATATACAACATACACACACACACACACAGACAACCATATATATATATATCATTATATGTGTATCTGTAAGTATAATTATACATATATTTATATATTCACATATATTATATATTAATATGTATATTCATATGTTAGAATATATATAGAATATATAAATGAGTTTTTTAATACAGACAAACACTAATATATATATTAAACATGCACACACATTATATAAGTATATAAATATTCATATATTTAGGTTTTAATGAAAATGGTTATTTTTTTATTTAGATAAAGCTTATATATTGAGAAATATATTTTATATGTAAATATGATTAATTATTTATTTATGAAATTAAATTTTTATGTGTGAATATTTTAAAAATATGTATATATTGTTATATATTTGGTTATAAATAACAATACATTGTTAAAAATAAATAAATTTCAAAGCCATAATTTTAATATGAATGTAATCCCTATGAATAATTTCAGCCCCCACTAAAAAATGGCATATAGACCCTCTAAAAATGAGGCTAAAATTCCATCGAATGTTAAAAAATTTGGGTATCGCAACATAAAACTCAATTTTAGAGGATTTTTGGTACTATATTTTTCTTCAAACAATGTGACAATAGGATATTATATATCACCAATGTGTAGATATCATCGTAGACATCAAATTGATATGTAGTCGAGCTCAAATGGACTCCCGGATAAAATGTTATTGTCGTTTGACGTTTGAGTTACATTTTTAACTTATTGTAGATCATTTATTAATATTTTAATTTTTTTCTGTGTTCAAATTATTATTAAATGATTATTAATTGATAATTATTAGACAATTATTAATTAAGAATATATTTTTAGATATTTTATAATCAATTTTCACTAAACATATTATATATTAGGTGTAAATTATTATCTATAATTATCTGAAACATATTTAGAAAATATATATTATATTTATATCAATATAAATATATTTATATATTTATTGATTATTTATAATTTTTTTTTAAATATACACTTTTTCAGTGCTAGTAAAAAATCACTAATAAATACCCCTCCTTTATTAGTGCTACTAAAAATGTGATGATAAAAGGGCACTTTTAACAATTGTTTATTAGCACTATTAAAATTAGCTTTTATCAGTGCTTATTTATAGCGTTGATAAAGGTACCCCCATTATCAGCATTTTTTAGAACTCCTAAAGTGGGGTACTATGAAAATTAGTTTCTATAGTAGTGTCCCCACCCAAGCCTCCTTTCTGTTTTTCACTTACCTAATAGAATATACTTTCAAGAAGCTACCATCTTTTAGTTAATAGAATTGGGGCTGGCAAGATGACACACAAAGAGTTTAGAGTCTTACTTTTAGAATACATCATCAAGATTTTATAAATAATATTATTTATTGTGATATCTATATGAAACATTCATATTTTTTATGGTTGATCCATATATTACATAGATTGATGTGTACAAGAGGATATACACTAATAATAGTATTGGTTAGATTGTTGGTGTGAGACAGTAACTGATTGTAGTTAATGTTTTTTAAGATTTTTAAATTAATATATTTTATTTTTTTATCATTTTATTTCTATTTTTTGTAATTATAGGAGATATATTATTCAAATATTCCTCATATGTGTGGTAGTTGGTCTAAGATTGATGGTGGGTACAAGGCCTCATGCGTGCATGTTTGGATGAGACAACATAGTCGTGGGGTGGTTGAAAAGTAGTATTTAGAAAGACATGGTGATTGAAATTGGTTTACAATCGACACTGATTAGTTACTATGGCACTGAAGTGTTGTCATCATTCAGCACCAAATGTAGTGTGTATGAGATCAACTTCATTAACATATGTTGTAATGTCCCAGAAATTCTGTATAATTTCATTAAAATTATATGGAATTATTTCGAGACCGCGAAATCTAACTGTGTGTGATTCTGAGGCCTGGACTTCCAAGAATAATCCATCCATGTTTGGTTGAGTTTTAATTAGCGTGTGTAAGCAGTTTTCCTGAAAATGTGGAATAAATCTTAAATAGTAACCCATATCAGAAATCTGAGGGCACCGTTGCGTTTAGGATGGTAGGTTTACTCTAGGTGTGACTTAGGTTTAGTTAGTGCGGGAATCCTATGAGAAAACCCAAAAATGGCCTAACTGTAAATAAAATAATTAAATAAATTATTTTATTTTTCAAATTCATATAAATCACAAACGGTATTTCGGATAGAAAATTCGAGCCACCGTTGTACTCGTTAGGGAATTCTTTATTAAAGCAGATACTAACTTTGGCCGGTGCTGGAAACTAGTGAAAGTTAGTTTTTTCCCGTAAATAAAATAATTAAGTAACAATTATTTTATTAAAAAATCCATAAATATTAAATAGTAACTCGGATTTGAAATTTGAGTTTACTGTTTTGTTCTTTAGGGTGTTTTCCACTTAGGCAAAGCCAATCCTCGACCGATGCTGGTGAAAGCTGACTGTTATAATTTTTCAAAAAAAATTCGAGTACGTTAAGTAAACGCTTGAGCGGTGTTATATAAAATTTGAATCGGTGCTCGGAATTGAAATTTGAGGGCACCGTTGAACTCCAAACACTGATATTCATTTAAGGAGACCATCACCTTGACTGCAGTAGGTCGAGGTTAAAAGATAGTTTTCATGAATTTTTTGCAGAGACTTAAAAGAATAAAAATAATATAATGAACAAATTTTTTTTTTATTTTTAAAATCTCCCATTTGATGTTTAGTGGTGGCGACCACCAGAACTAAAAACCCCCAATTTAAATTCAATGGTGGGGACCACCCGACCAGTGAAATCTCCCTTTAATGGGAGATAACTCTTTGTTTTCCTTCTATTGATGTGACAACTTAATTGGATTATTTAATATACTTATCTGGCAGTTCACCATTAGGTTGGAGGATTGTTAGAAAAAGGGAGAGCTCTGAAGAACATCCACACCAATGAAGATAATCCTATATAATCTGAGAATGAGGACGACACTTGAGCCCAGATCAGAAACATCTTGTGGGAGCAACGAACGTTGACATCACTATCTCATCAACTTTCTTCTTTATCGTGCCACCTCCAACGGAAAATCGAGGTAGGGGTTTTTATATATTATTGAATTTGTTTTTTTGATTCTTCATACCCTTATTTCCCGATGATGATGGATAAATGAACATGGTCATTGTTCTAATCATAAACCATGCTCCGCTTAGTTTTTATTCTTTTCACATTTTTCATGCGTTCTTCAATAGATAATAATAATTAGTTCGGGAAACACGGAGTTTTGATACAAACGATATATGTTTGTGAATCCCTCGATGTAAGGATCGCAAATATGCGATTGTTTAATTTTTCAGGCTTCGAACAAAGCCACAATGGCTCATGGAAGAAGGCGACCAAATCTTTATTTGCGAAGGAAATGCAATATTCTGTTGACAAAGACATATGTACGAGGAGCCCTCATCCCGATGATAGAGAATATGCGATCATTTTATTTTTCAAGGTGTGAACGAAGATGTGACAGCCAATAGAAGGAGCGACATGGCGAAGCAGGGAAGTCTAGCGTGGTTGGTGCTGGTGGTGCGCGCGTAGCTAGCGAGGCCTAGTGGCTTCAACTGACGACGAGGCAGATTAAGAAGCGGCATGAGTAGGCGGCGCAGAGGAGGCAGGTCGTGTGTGAGGCGGAAGTGCAGTGGATTCTCGGTTCGTGTACAGTGGTGCAAAATTGTGGAAAAATAAAATTAGATTGGAGAGAGGGAGGAATAGGTAGGAAATAAAATTAAAAGAAATATGAATAAAAAAATAATAAATAGAGGTGATATTTGGATAGGAGTGCACCAAAATGGGATAACCCTCTTGTACGTGAATCTCAAATGAGATTTGAGAAAGAAAATTTCAATGAAATGGAATAATAATAATATAATATTAATATTTTTATTTATGGTTGTTAAAACCCAAAGTCATTTGTAATTTATCTGTGCGACTTCAGTTTCACGAATCGTTAGTGGATGTGTGACCCTGATTTCAAGACAAAAATTAGGAGTCCATTATTGGATGTATTATTCGGGTTTTTGGATCGGGTACCTGAAATTCTCAAATAATAATAATAATATATTATTATTAAATCTTCAACCCTCCATAACTTCTATGTGGGACGTCCGATTGACTTACCGTCTATGGCGATGTGATCCTGTCATTGAGATGGTCGATTTAAGTCTAATATTGAATATTAAATTCTGGTTCATGGATCAGGTTCACAAAACACCCTAGAACAATAATATTATTATTGTGGGATCTTGTATTTGACATATCTCCCTCATACGGTGTCGAAATGAAGAACTACCTACGGAACAAGAATCCTTGGATCGAGACGGTCCTTTTGTTATATCTAACTTGAGTTTGGATAAAGTTGGGGTACGTCCGGGTTGGATCGAGCACGAATCCAACTAGGCCCTCGGGACGAAATGGCCAATAACATACAGACCAGACATCCGATTAATGCACGATCTATTGTGTTGAGACCCATTTTACATGGTGGTCCTTTGGGAAACATCTTCTTGGGACTCTGTGGTAGTTGGAGAATCAATGTTTGGCTTGAAGATCGTACCCTCTCAGAGACAAGTGAGCATAGTACAGGAACACTTTAGCTGGCTGTGATGATGTAATAAGATCTTGGGTGGGTCTAACGACATACTGTGATGATGTACTAGGATCCTATGTGGGTCTGACGACCTACTGACGATGTACTAGGATCATGTGTGGGTTTGACGACATATTGATGATGTAATAGGATCATGTGTGGGTCTCACAATGTACTGATGATGTACTAGGATCCTGTATGGGTCTGATGACGTACTGATGATGTACTAGGATCCGGTGTGGGTCGGATAATGTACTGATGATGTACTAGGATCCTATGTGGGTATGACAACGTACTGATGATGTTCTAGGATCATGTGTGGGTCTAACGATGTACTATGATCCAGTGCGGGTCTGGCGAGGTACTAGGATCTTGTGTGGGTCTGACGATGTACTATGATACCCGATGGGTCTAATGGTGATTTAGGATCCTTTGTGGATCTTCCTCTAAACAGATTAAAATGATTCAGTATTTACATCTAATGATCTCTACTATTGTACCTATGAAATACCTGGTGTGAGTTGAGTCTGTACCTTGTGGCATTTTTTCTTCATGGTGATACCATGGTGGTATTCTTCTATGTGGTGTACCTATGTTGTACTTACCTTTGTGGTATTTCATCCTTTGTGGAACAGTTGAGCTCTGGGCTATTGAGTTTGAATCTGTGATTCCTCATGATTGAGATTGGTATACTTGATAACATAGGTATATGTATGGGAATATACCTATGTAGGGTTGAAAGTTGATTTCAGGATTTTTGGTTTTTACTTTGTCTATTTTGTGAGACTTTGAGGCTCTCGGAGTCCCTATTGAGTATCGTTATACTCACCCCTGCATGGGCTACGCCCTCACCTGTTTCTGTTGGTTGCATACGACGGACAGTGCTGACTGAGGGAGAGGATACTAGGACTGGAGGTATCTCGGAGGTGGACCTGAGATGAGGTGTACAGCAGAGATGACTGTTCGAGAGATGTACTTACCCTTCAGGTATAATCCTTGAATGATGTTCACAAGAGTTGTGAAGTTTACTTTTACCTTCTAGTTTTTGATACATTCTAGTTGGGCTTGTATTCTAACCCCTTTTACTTACTATATTCACTCTATTTTCTATTCAGTTTACCTTGTGTTCATATCTAGTTGTGTGCTTGGTTGTGTGTGTGTAGGTCATAAAGGAAATTCCTTCCTGGTTTTATGGAAATACGTCTTCGGTGCTAGTCTCCAGCCCCTAGCCTATGGAAGGCAGGCTTGGAGTAGTCATAGCAAGGTCCCCGGGGGAAGGGTCGTGACAAATTGATATCATAGGAGTTGGTTCTACCATATAACATAAGACTCTGATCATTTTAACGACAATAGTAATGAGTATTGTGAGTGTGGTTATCAGTTTGGGGTGTCTACTACTGGTGCGGTGGTTGACGTATCCATACACTATGAGTATGACTTATGATTTATGACTCAGTGCATGAAAGCACTGATTGCGTTTGTGTTTTGAAGTGTTTTCTTGTGTTTTATTTGAGTCAGATCACCAGGTATAACTAAATGGAAATGGAGTACATGTTCCTTATCACGATGTCACTACGTAGATATCCAAGTTGGATTCCCGATAGAGTACATGATGACTGCATACCGAGCAACAACGCTTTGGTGTAGGGTCATTTTACTGTGTTGGCACCCTGGGTGGTGTACCAGAAACACCACCACTCATTGGGTAGAAGTTTCCACCAGCCTCACTGGCAGATGGTGCACGCCGACTGATCATATTTCATGAGATCCAAAACCAGAGGCCTCCGAGGTTTTGAGGAGAGGCAGATTCACACGCAGCTGAGGGCTGGCTGGAGGTGGTTACTAGAGTCTTCGCCTAGTTGAGACACTGGTAGAGAAGATGGTGATCTTGGCTTCTAGAATTTTTCAGTGAATGACCATGAGGATGTTCCACGTAGTGATGTGGCTTCGGTAAGTAGACCATTACATGAGATAGTACCTTCAAGTAGTGTGTCATCTATATCACTTCTCATTGGTCAGTAGTTACAACTGGTGGTACCGGTAGAGGAAACATATAGGCTTAGTGCCTTACGTGTGATTCAGCATCAGATAGCCATCAGGTTCCTAGGTGAGCTCAACTCATATGAGGGCGATGACTAGCCTGAGGAGGTGGCTAATAGTTATCTAGAGCTTCTATATCTTTTCCAGGACGACATGTCAGTAGCTGAGTAATCAACGAGGCGTACCAATCATTCCTTGTACTAGATGATTATGATACGATCAGTGCTTTAGAGCTTGGACCTTCGAGCGAGGTGTCTTTAGGGACATCCGAGTTAGCACTATTTCTCTATGCATTCCTATATATGATAGGGTGAAAGAGAGAACCATTGTGGTCGAATATTCTTGGGATGAGCGGATGAAGCCAGTGAACGTTAGCAGTGGGAATGTAGGGAACTGGCACCAGTCTCCGATACCTGGGCATGTAAAATGTTTCAGGAAGAGGATATTATAGGGACAGATAAATTTGCAGGGCTGTAGACATGGAAACAAAGCTAGGAGACCAGCATGTGGTGGTGTACACATATACATGTTACAAACCAACCCCTATGTGGTCCCCACCAGGCTTAGGGAGTTAGAGGATAGGGTAAGGGAGTAGCTTCATGTAGTCAAGGAGTGCGAGATGATTCGAGGTACGTTCTGTGTCTACTACCAGTTGGCGTATCAACAAACATCATCACTAATCATTCCTTCCTTTTGAAGGTTCCGGGAAAAACGGAGGATCATGGGTGGATGTGCCCACATGGATTTTTTTCATTAGAAATGATCACTCTGCGATTAGTACGATGATAAACTCCAGTCTCCATGGATAGAATAATAGAAATAGACAATGAAGAAGTATGGTCCTGAAACCACAAACGAGCACCATCAAAGGTTGATTATAATCAATTCAATTAATTGAAAAGAAGTACCTTTTGTTTTTTCTTTCATCATTGATATTATTGATCATGTTCCAATGTGATTCATCGTTGTTTCGTAGAAGCCACGTGTAGACTTTATCTAGTAGTGATCCACACATGCACCACATATCTCTATACGAGGCCAAAGGATTCTCCGGGTTATAGCATGGGGGAACATTTTCTTATGTTTTCTACCTTAGATCGTTTTGATCTGATGTATGAGGGTCTCTCTTGGTCTTCAGATCATTCTTGTAGGAATGAGTTCTCTCAACCTTGAGGGAATTCTCTAGAATTGTTGTACACAATGAATAGGGAAAATTTTTGGGGTTGTGAAGATATTTATAATCAGGTTTGAGGTTATAGATTTATGATAATAAATAAAACTCTTACACATATTATTTATTTCATTAACTCTTATTGAAAACCCCAATGTCAAATAATTAATTCTTTCACATGAACCCATGCTGATTGTAATAATATCATTTAATAAAAAAATATTATATCATCAAAATCACAACTGTAAAAACTACACGGTTTTTAATAATTAATAGACGTTGTGTACATAATTTTCATAAAACTACACGCCATGTAATCAATAATACACAGAGTGCAATTTTTTTTTCATTTACTTTCCTAAATGAAAACTAAACAGCGTATAAAAATTAATAAATGGCGTGTACTTATTTTCAAAATAAAAACTACACACTGTGTAATCATTAATACACGACGTGTATTTATTTCATTTTATTCTTCCTCCAACCTTAAAATGATTTTGGCCTCCTTGAATAATTATTAAACCACATACAAGAATAATATTTATTCTACTTGAGATACTTGAATAGACATAGTTTGAGACCATCTAGGCCTCATTCTTGATAGCATTAAGCGATCTTGCCTAAAGTCCAAGATTACTGTCTAGAAATTGGTCAAGGCGCCAATGAGAAAGATATTGACGACGCAATGACATGTCACCTCATATGAATGCTTACCGTGTAGTTTAATCCCTTTATCTAAGTATCTCATCAAGCAAGTTTCATGGTAGTGCCATAAACCTATATGCTTGATCTGTCATTCTTTGACTACCTAAAATAAACCTGTCATTACACCATGGACATTGAATTTCATGTTACGGTTCTATTTCAATAAAATGGTCGAGATATCAACTTCCATAAATGGAAGGAAAAAAATCCTTCCTCAAATTATCCACTAACAACATGTCATTCGTGAGGCACCGAACGTACCCTGCTTCCCGCAAACTGTCTTTGTGATAGTTTTCGTCATCAAATATAAGTGAGCGAGTCATGACATGAGTTAATGATAATATTCTAGTCTATGGACCGTTAAAAATTCTCGCAGATAGCAATGTCTGATGACACCGAGTCATGCAGAATTACTACTGGATGGTCTTTTTTCATAATCTACCATCATGGAGATTACCAAGTGAAAACTCAATGAGAGAGAGTCTCGAATTCTTATGAGTACTCATACATGACGGTCTGTATTCTATATGTCCTATCATAGTATGTCATCCAACTGTAGAACATTATTTAAGAATATTGTTAAATCATTTCAAGGTTCTCATCATAGCGGGGATCTTCAATGACCTTATTAATTCAACAAATATTCTAGAACATAATTATATTATAGTCATGTTGAATAACGAAAAATATATAATAAGTGTACATTCATGTAATCAAAGAAAAAATATTTGGTTCTCAGGACACCAACTCTAAAAAATTAAAACATTGACTACATCCAATTGCCTATGAATTTTAGTCCACTAGAACTCGCATGCTGATCATGTTTCTACTGAGTCATGGCATTAGTCAAAGAGTCTTCCACATTATATTTTGTGGAAATACTGCTCACTACAACTTCACCTCTCTGAGAAAAATTCATCAAGAGATGATAATTCGGAAGTATGTGCTTTGTCCACTGATGTGACCTTGGAGCTTTTTCGAGTTCCACCATAGGAGTGTTATCACACTAGAGTGTGATAGGATCTTTACTTCTAGGTACTACATCCACCTCTTGGATGATACTTCACATCCATATTGCTTCTTTGTCTGCCTCTTTAGTTGTGATATACTCAGAGAAGATTGTAGAATCTGCCACCACACATTTCATTGAGCTCTTCCAACTCAGTGCACCTCCATTGAAATTGAAGATGCTTCCATTCTGCAACATCATGTCATCTTGATCATTTTGGAAACTAGAATCTACATGTCCTCTAATGACTAGTTCCTCATATCCTCTATAAAACCAGAACATGTCCTTAGTACGCCTCAGATACATAAGGATAGTCTTGACTGCCATCCAATGGCGGTCTCTTGGATCAGCTTGATATCTTCCTTCCACACTTAATGCGTAAGCAACATCTATCCTCATACAGAGCATAGAATACATGACTGGCCCAATCGCAGATGCTTATAGGATCATTTCCAATTTCTTTCTTTCCACATGTGTCTGAGGACACATTTTCATGGAAAGATTAATTCCATGTGACACTAGAAACAATCCCCTCTTGAACTATTCCATATTGAATCTCTTCAGTATCATTTCAATGTATATACTTTGACTCAGGCCTAGAATTATCTTGGATCTATCACGTTGGATCTTGATCCCAAGAATATATGTTTCCTCTCCCAAGACTGTTATAGAGAATAATTTATCCAACCATTTCTTAACTGACTATATGATAGGCACTACATTTCCAATTAGTAATATGTCATCAACATATACTATTCAGAAAACGACTATGCTTCCACTAAACCTTTTGTAGACACAAGGCTCACATTCATTCTTAACAAAGAAAAATTCTATTACAGCTTAATAAAAATGAATGTTCCATGACCTTGATGCTTTCTTTAATCGATAAATGGATTTATGCAACTTTCATACCTTGTTGGCATCCTTTGGAGTCACAAACCCTTCAGGTTGTGTCATGTAGACATCTTCCTGGAGGTTCCCATTAAGGAATGTTGTTTTGATATCCATTTTCCAAATTTCATGTTCATGATAATAAGAAATGGAAAATAGGATTCTAATGGATTTCAGCATCGCAACCAGTGAAAAGGTTTCATCATAGTCAACTCCATGATGTTGTCTAAAACTTTTTCCAACCAGTCATTCCTTATAGATGCTGACTTGTTCTTCCATGTCCAGTTTATTCTTGAATACCCATTTATTACCAATATTATTTACATCAATTGGAGGATCTAACAAAATCTAGAATTGGTTTTGGTACATGGAATCCATTTTAGAATTCAAGGCTTCTAGCCACTTGGTAACGTATGTTCCTTCAACTAGTTCCCTGTAGGCTAGAGGATCATCATTGTCAACCCATAATGTGTCACCATCCTCGGTGACAAGAAAACCATTTCATTATGGTTCTCCCACCTCTCTCGTGCTCCGATGTAGTTCATGTGTCTCTAGAACAGATTGTTCTTCCATGGGGATTTTTGGAATCTATTCTTGTACCAACTCTTGTGCATCTTGAGCCTTGACTTCATCGAAGTCTATCTCTCTCCCACTATCTCTATTTGATATATGCTCCCTCTAAAGGAATATGGCGTGTCTTGCCACTATATCATTTTTATATAAGGGGTTGTATATGGAATAACTCCTTGTTTCATTGGGATATCCTATAAAAATACACGTTGTGACTCGGGGTGCAATTTTGTTACCAGAAGATGCCTTAACAAATGATTTGCTACACCAAACATGTAAATTCGATAACATGGATTTGTTTCCACTCCATAACTCATATGTAATACCATTTATCGATCTAGTTGGTACTTGGTTTAGTGTGTGTGCTAATGTTTGTAATGTATATCCACAACATGTCATTCGTGACGCACCCAACGTACCATGCTTCATGCCAACTGTCTTCGTGACAGTTTTTTTCATCAAATCTATGTGTGGGAGTCATGACATGAGTTAATGATAATCTTCCATTCTAAGGACCATTACACATGCTCCCAGATAGAAATGTACGATGACACAAAAACATGCATAATTACTACTCACGGGTCTATTCTCATAATCTCTCATCTTGGAGATTACCATGTGAAAACTCCATGAGAGAGAGTCTCGTCCTCTTACGAGTACTCGCACGTGATGAACTGTATACTATGTGTCCTATCATAGTATATCATCCAACCATAGAAATGTATTTAAGAATATTGTTATAGAATTTCAAGGTTCTCATCATAATATGGATCTTCAATGACCTTATTAATGCAAAAAATATTCCAGGACATTATTATATTATAGTCATGAAGAACAATGAACAATATATAATAAGTGTACATTCATGTAATCAATGTACAAACTGTTGAATCTCAGGAAACCAACTCTAACACCTTCCATGAATCTTTTCGAAGACCTAGAGTTTTCTGGTTAAACATTTACTTGACCTTCACGTCTATAGATACCTTTAGGGGGAGACTCGATAATCACACTTACATCGATGGTGTGATCTAACCCTTGATGTGAGAGTTTTGGTTGGAACCTCTTGGTGGAAGATTCGACGCCTTACAATGTTAGTTTGGGCATGGACTGGACATCCACAGATCATACTCAGACTGATTGTATTAGGAAAAAGGTTGTGTTTTATCGACAATGTTGGAATGGGGGTTTCCTTGGCCAGCAAAAAAGGAAAACCAGGAAGCACAGGATAAACTCCTGCATAGGAGGGTGTGGCTAATCACTCGTGATTCAACCATCCTATCCCACTTGGCAGCAGAAGTTTTGATTTTTAAGTTCCCAACAGGAGTGGATAGAGTTCCTCCAGGACTATAAATTTATGATAGTCTATAATCCGGGTAAGGGGAACATGTTAGCAGATGCACTCAGTAGGAGGTCTGGCCTAAAGCTACTGAGTTAGGCATTAGAGTAACTAGTCACACTATAGATATCCTTAATGGATAGGGATCGAGATTCTTACCTTTAGTCTATGACTTTCACTCCCCCACACCTTCAGCAAGTCGAGGAGGTGCATCTTGGGGGCATTGACAGTGTGGCTCGACGTGATTAGATATCCACAGGGCATGCACCTAATGGGTTTTATGAATGTGTGGAGCACATCATCCTCTTCAGAGGATATACCATTGAACCAGTGGAACATCATGGGGAGGTGTTGAGGTAGTTCCATATGTCCCCTCTCATAGTAAATCTTGATGTGGTGAAGATATACCAGGAACTCTGGCGTCAGTACTGGTTGCTAGAGATGATGAAATCAATGGTAGAGTTTGTATCACTAAGTCTAAATTGTCATCAAGTGAATACTACATAGATTTGGCAGATGAATTATTCTGAAAAGATACAAAACCCTTAGAGTTCTAGGAGGGGAACCATGTATTCTTGCGAGTCTCTCCTCGACAAGGATTATGAATATTTGTCCGAGGCGACAAGTTATCACCGAGTTTTATCGGTCCTTTTCTGATACTTCGAAGGATAGGCGAGGTATCCTACCGCTTGGCTATTCCACCATAATTAGAGAGGGTTCACGACATCATCCACGTATCCAAGCTGATGAGATACATGCATGACCCATCTCACATCATCGACCACATGGAGCTAGACTTCGACGATGGGGCAACTTTTACAGAGGTTCCAGCGGATATTTGGGATCGATAGGAGTGGGTCCTTTGTGGGTGGTCGATACATCTGGTTCACGTACGCTAGTAGCATGGGAACCTCTACAAGAGCGCATGGGATCCGGAGGCTCAAATTCAGGCTCAGTACCCTCTTTTTGGTTTTTTGACTTTGTTTTGGATTTTGGGGATGTAAATCCCTATGTTGGGGAGAATTTAATGTCCTGGAAATTCTGTATAATTTTTTTTATTTATATGGAATTATTTTGAGACTGTGAAATTTGATGTCGTGTGATTATGAGGCCCGAAGTGCCATGAATGATCCGCCAATGTTTAGTTGAGTTTTAATTAGTGCACGTAAGAATTTTTCCAAAAAAAATGTGGAATAAATCATAAAAAATAACGTGAATCAAAAAACATTGGGTACCATTGTGTTTAGGATGGCTGGTTTACCCTAGGCACGACTTAATTTTACTAGGCGTGGGCCTCCGGTGAGAAAACCCAAAATGGCATAACCGTAAATAAAATAATTAAATAAATTAATTTTTTTTCAAATTCTTATAACTCAAAAAAGGTTGCTCAGAATTAAAATATGATTCCACCACTATACTCCTGGGGGAAATCTTCATTTAAGAAGATACTAACTTTGGTTGTCGTAGGCCACCAGTGAATGTTAGTTTTTGTCCATAAATAAAATATTAAGTAACAATTATTTTATTCTACAATCCATAACTTTTATATGGTAACTTAGCTTTGAAATCTGTGAGTACGGTTGGGTTAATTTTGGAATGTTTCACTTAGGTAGAGCCTAACCTCGACCGGCACGGGTAAAGGGTGACTGTTATAATTTTTCCAAACATTTTCTCGGGTACGTTTAGTAAACGCGTGAGTGGTGTTATATAACATTTGAACCGGTGCTCAGAATTGAAATCTGAGGGAACTATTGAACTCGTAGTGCCGATATTCGCTTAATAAGGCATTCACCATGACCGCATTAGGTTGAGGGTGAAAGTTAGTGGTCATGAATTTTGTGGGAGAGTTAAAAAAATTAAAATAATATAAAGAACAACTTTTATTTTATTTTTAAAACCCCCAATTTTATGTTTAGTGGTGGGGACCACCCAAACTAAATACCCTCAATTTATATTTAAAGGTGGAGACCACCCTAACCTTGAACTCCTCCTTTAATATGAGATAACTTTTGGTTTTCCTCCCATTGATGTTCCAACTCAATTAGTTTTTTTAATAAATATATTTGGAATTTCACCATTTGGTTGGAGAATTGTTGGAAAAAGGGATAGCTATAGAAAACTTGGAAGGAGATTCTACAAAAAATAACATCCACTACAATGAAGAGTATCCTCCAGAATCGGAGAAGGAAGAAGATGCTTGATCTCATATCAGAAACATCTTGCGGGAGCAACGAACGTCGACGTCACCATCTCATCGACTTCGTCTTCTTCCTCGTGCCGCATCCAATGGACAATCGAGGTTGGTGTTTTTATATATTTTTTAATTTGTTTTATTTATTATTCATATCCTAAATTCATGATGACAATGTCCAAACGAACAAGGCCATCGTCCCGCACATAAACCATGCTCCTCTTTATTTTTAATCTTCGCGCATTATTCATGAGCACTTCAACGACTATTATTTATTGGCGCTGGAAACATGGTGTTTTGTTGAGCGTAATATATGTACGTGAAGAACTCAATGCAAAGATCGTAAATATGTAATCGTTTAATTTTTCGAACGTGGATCGAAGTCGCAATGGCTAGAGGAAGGAGGCGTCGAAATGTTTACTGGCGCTGGAAATGCAATATTTTGTTGAGCACGACATATGGATGTAGAGCCCTTGAGCCGAGGATAGTGAATATGTGATCATTTTATTTTTATGGGTTATAAAGAAGATGAGACACGCCACTGAAGGAGTGAAATGGCGGATTAGGGCGGTCTGGAGCAGCTGGTGCAGGCGGTGCGCGCGTAGCAAGCGGGGCCATGTGGCTTCGGCCAACGACGAGGCTCATTAGGCGGCGGCATGAGTAGGCGGTGCGGTGGAGGCATGTCGTGTGTGAGGTGTAGGCGCATCGGATTCCCGGTTCTTATACAGGGGTGCAAAATCGTGGAAGAAGAAATTAGATTGGAGAGAGAAATTAATAGATAGGAAATAAAGTTAAAAGAAAAATGAATATAAAAAAGAGATAGAGGCGCTATTCGGACCCGTGCACACCAAAATGGGATACCCATCTTGTGCGTGAATCTCAAATGATATTGGAGAGAGAAAAATTCAATGAAATAAAATAATAATAATATTATTATTTATGGTTGTTAAAACCTTAATTCATCTGTAACTTATCTGTGCGACCTCAATTTCACGAATCGTCAGTGGTAGTGCAACCCTGACTTCGAGACGAAAATTATGAGTCCAATATTGTTTGTCTTTTTCAGGTTTTTGGATTGGGTTCCTAAAACGCTCAAATAATAATAATAATATGTTATTATTAAATCATAGACCATCCATAACTCATGTGTGTGATGTCCGATTGACTTACCATCTATGGAGACGTGATCCTATCATTATGACGGTCGATTTATGTCTAATGTTGAATATGAAATTCTAGTTCGTGGCTTAGGTTCACGAAACACCCAATATTATTATTATTTTTATTACACGATCTTGTATTTGACATATCTCCCTCATATGGTGTAAAAATGACAAATCGTTTGTGGTACCGGCAACCTTGGATCGAGACAATCTTTTTGGGATACCCCACTTGAGTTTGGATAATGTTGGGGTACGTCTGGGATGGATCGAGCACGAATCCAATCGGGCCCTCGGGGATAAAAAGGCAATAACTTACATACCGGATGACTGATTGACGCATCATCTATTGCATTGAGACCCCATTTACATGGTAGTCTTTTGGGATAATTCTTCATGGGACTTCGTGAATTTGGATAATAGACCAGTGGATTGAGGAGCAAACCCTTCCAGAGACAAGTTATCTTAGTGAGGGAACCCTGTAGCTGGATGTGACGATGTACAAGGACCACGTGTGGGTCTGACGACGTAATGTGACAATGTAATATGATCTTATGTAGGTCTGACAAAGTTCTGACGATGTACTAGGATGTTGTGTGGGTATGATAAGGTACTGATGATGTACTAGGATCCTGTGTGGGTCTGACAACGTACTGACGATGTACTAGTATCCTGTTTGGGTCTGACGATGTACTGATAATGTACTAGGATCTAGTGTGGGTCTGACGACGTACTGACGGTGTACTGGGATCATGTGTGGGTCAGATGACATACTGGCGATGTACTAGGATTTTTTGTGGGTCTGACGATGTCCGAATGATGTACGAGGATCTTGTGTGGGTCTGACAATTTACTAGGATCCTATGTGGGTCTGGTGAGGTACTTGGATGTTGTGTGGGTCGGACGATGTACTAGGATCCTGTGTGGGTTTGACGAGGTACTAGGATCCTGTGTGGGTATGACGATGTACTACAATCGTCTGTGGGTATGATGAGGATTTGGTATCCTTCATGGGTCTGCCTATTAACAGATTAAGATTATTTAGTAGATTCATCTAATCATCTCTACTATTTTACCTATGATAGACCTAGGGTGAGCTGATTATGTAAGTTATGGTAATTCTCCTTCATGGTGATACCTTGGTGGTATTATTCTATGTGGTGTACCTATGTGGTACTTACCATTGGGTTATTTCTTCCATTGTGGAATAGCTGTGCTTTGGGCTATTGAGTTGGACTCTGTGTTTCCTCATCATTGAGATGGGTGTACTTGATAATTTAGGTATATGTAAGGGGATATATCTAAGTAGGATTTTCAGTCAATTTTATGATTTTGGGTTTTTATTTTTTATATTTTGTGACCCCATGAGGGTCTCGGGGTCCCTACTAAGTGTAGTTATACTAACCCTTGCATGGGCTAGATAAGGCATACCCCAAAGAAGACCATTTGAGAGTTGTACCTACCCTTCCTGTAGGATCCTTGGTGGGTGTTCGCCTGAGTTGTCCAGTTTACTTATACCATCCATTTTCTTGTACTTTCTAGTTGGGCATGTATCCTGGCCCCTTTTACTTACTCACTCTATTTACTATTCTTTTTACCTTGTGTTAATATCTAGCTATGTGCTTGGTTGTGTGTGTATAGGTCATAACGGAAATTCCTTTCTGGTTTTAGGGAAATATGCCTTTGGTGATAGTCGCCAGCCCCTGTCATATGAAAGGTGGGCATGGGGTAGTCACGACATGCGCCCCGGGGGACGGGTCGTGACATATGTAGAGTATGATACAAATATTAGAGGTCAGGATGAGACTACTCAGAGATTAATTAGAGAGCAGGAAGAGTAGCGACAACATTAGGAGTAGCAATGATAGTAATAGCATCAACAACATGGTTAGTTGATGGAGTCTATGCGGCGACATACAAATGATTTAGGGATAGAGTTCACTCCATCTAATTTAGATAATTCCACACCCTCTTAGCCGGACTATTATTATGTTCATTTTTGGGAACTTTTTTTATATTATAAATGATTATATTTTTTAGTAATTTTTTTATGGTTTTTTATTTTTTTGTGATCATTATAGTTAGAATAGTATAGGAACATCCATTTATTATGAATAGTAGAAGCCCTTTTAAGATGGATCAAGATAAAACCCATTACATGACTGAATCCCCAAACACAACATGCCCAAAATAAGACAAGAAAATAGTAAATTGCAGTAAATCCAATCATCTCAAAGTCAAATCCATATAGACTAAAAGACTTAGGTAGAGAAACATAGAATTCGAATTGGATTGAAATCCCCCTAGGGAGCCATATAGTCATTCAACCACTGACCGAAATACACAAACCATATAATCCATTAGGAACTACTTGTTTGATAATCAAGGTGGATGGATTAGCTGATAATGGCAACAACCTATCTGAAAAATCTCCATCCCCTACTAGAGCGGGTTCTTCTTCTCAGGGAATCGACCCATTCTTTGAGTAAGTTTTGACCCTCATTTCTATCCCTCACCATCACACCAGGGTTTGAGTCTTGCCTTCAGCTACCATGATAATCATAGGACTTCCTATAAACTAGCCCAGGGGTTTTCCTACCAACCCCTGCCTTCGATAAGGAGTCCAGATCTCACCGTTGAGCGCTACAATTAGTTTACATTAATTTTTTTTATAAAAATTTATTTTAAATGAATATATATTCATTTTGTTTTGGTATTTTAGAAAAATGTTCCACAAGTCGTTTGTGATGTGTATGAATCATCCTCACCTCAATCTGATGAACGGGGAGACCGGAATGTCTCCACTTATGTAGATATGGATTTTAACATCATGAAAAACAAGTATTTATAGAATTAAAAAAGTGATGTTATCATCAGTGGTATTAAAAGGTGGTATTATTTATTATCTCTAAAAATGTGATAATAATTGACCCTTTTATCTGCATTGATAAAATGGGTCATTTATCAGTGCTAAAAACGCTGAAAAATGACCTTTATCGATGCTTTTTTAGTGCTGATAAATGTACGAAAAAGTATTTCTTAAAAATAAATTTTTTTCAAAAAATGGGAGGGTGAGACCTCCCCCCATTTATTAGTGTTTGATCCCCCATTTTATCAATTATAGTCTAGCATTACCTCCTCTTTAACAGGAATAGAAATCCCCCCACCCTTTATTAGTGCTAGGGACCTGCATCACCCATCTGTGCGCACCATTGACTTTACTGGGTTTCAAAACTGAGGCCTCCTCCTCATAATCTCGCTCCTTTTACACTCCCCTATATCGTTATCTTTTTTATATTATGATACCTATATATGTTTTTATTTATTTATTAATATTTATTTATCCATATATTTATAGATATATATATATATATATTTTAATACATATATAAAATATGGTTTTGTGTGTGTGAATGTGTGTTTATAAATATACACATACATACATATATATATACATATATTTGTGTACATCTATAAATATAGTTATATATATTTATATTTATTTACATATATTATATATTAATATTTATATAAATATATTAAAATATATAGATAAATATATATCGGTTTGTCAATGCACACATAAATATATTTATACAAATACAATCATTATATATACAGAAATTGTATATGTATATAATAATTTATTTATTTTTAATTTTAATAAAATGGATATTATTTTTTATTTAGATAAGGTTTATATATTTATAAATATACTTTACATGTAAATATTTTTACATGTATATTTATAAAATTAAATTATTATGTGTGAATATATAAAAAATATGTATATATTTTTATATATTTGATTAGAAATAAAACTAAATTATGAAAAATGATAAAATTTAAAATCCTTAATTTTAATATGAATTTAATATTTGTGAAAATTTATTTCCCCATTGAAAATGAAAAAAAACCCCCCTTAAACGAGGTTGAAAGTCAATCGAATGTTAAAAAAATAGGATTCATCGACAAAAAACTCATTTTTAAAGTCCATATATGGAATATTTTGGTCTATGAAAACATAATAGGGGATTCCTACTTATCAATAATATGTAGATCTCATTTCCAGATTTGATTTGATATGTGGTATAGCTCAAACGGACACTTGGATCAAAACTAATGACCTTTTGAAATAAAATTTATGTTTTCAATTTATTTTAGTTCTTTTTTTTATTTATTTGAATCTTAAAATGGTTAATAAATGACTGATAATCGATAATAATTAGAAATTTATTAAATAATGAAAAATTTTATAATTTTTTTATAAGCCATTTTCACTAAATATCTTCTATTTTAACTGTAAATGTCTATTTACCATTATCTAAAATATATTTAATATATATATATTTTTTTAATGAAATAATATATTTATTTATGAAACATACAATTTATCAGCATTAGTAAAAAACACTGATAAAGCCCCCCCTATATCAATGCTACTAAAAAAGTGCTGATAAAGGGAGTCCCTTTAACATCGCTTAAAATCATAGATAAAGGTGTACCTTTACATGCGCTAAAAATTGCAAATAAAGGGGTACTTTTAACAACACTTTTTAGAATAATTAAATGAACCTTTTATCAGTGGATTTCTAGCGGGGATAAAGGTACCCACTTTATCAATGCATTTTCAAGTTCTGTTAATGGGTGGACCTGCATAAAGATGTTTCTGTGGTAGTGATCCACGTGTGTCCTTTTTTTTTGAAACTGACATTTTAACAATATATTATTTCATATTTATGTTTAATTTATTTATTTATATTATTGTTAACATAATAATTGTTTTTTATATAGGTGAATTATTTTTCTCTTGTTTGGGTGGTTTTTTTGGCAACTGATACCATGATTAGGCTTTTTTTATAGGGGGTCGTAGGGGAAAAAGATAATTAAACATTGATGTTTTTAAATGATTATGGATACTAAATGCATGTGTAATTATATTAAATATTGTTTGAAATGTACATAATATGTTATTTTTAATCAAAATTTTATTTTAATTAAATTATGAATTTTCATACTGGTGCATTTGTATATAGGTGTATTTGGTAAAGAGTGTTGTTATTGAAACAACACAATGCAATAGTAGGGCATTTATCAGCATTAAGTAAAATCATTGATAAATGGGTCCTCATTTTAAGGACGTTGATGAGGACAATGATTTTTTAGTGCCATTAAATCTCTTTGTGTGGTGTTAAAAGGTCTATATGTGGTTGTGGAAATTCATTTTTTGTAGTGATAGTGATATCCATATACACCCATAAAATGAAAAGGTTTTGAAGACATTGTGTTCGTAAAACCAATGAGTACACGTTGCGTCACTAGATGAGGGAGAAAGTTAATTCAGGATATAATGGGATTACAACCATATATCACCATGGATTTCAAGGTGGAGTGATGATCAGTTTATTAAAAAATAAAAAAAAAATATTTTTAAAATTATTAAAATTTTGAACAAAATTCATATTCCCCATAAATAATTTATATAGTAAAAAATAAGTCCAAAACTATTTTCAATAAAGATATATTCAACCAAAATTATCTTTCAATATAATAAATATCAATTTTTATTAAAATATATAAAAACTCAATTTTCATTATTAAAATTCAAATAAAAATTTAAAATAAATCAAACATTTTCTTAAAAAATAAAATTATTTAATTATTTTCCTTAAAAATATAATAAAAAACTGAATTTCATTTATGAAAAATTAGTAAAAAAATAAAATTTCCATAAGAATTAATAATAAAATCCATATTCCAAATTAAAAAATATTTTATCAAAAAAAATATTAATCGACTATAAAATTAAAAAATATCCCAAATTTCAAATAAAAAAAATTAAAATTAATTATATTTTTTAAAAAAATAAAAATTAAATATTCATTCTTTGTGATGTATTTGGAAATTAAAAATCAATTTTTTTCTTTTATATTATGATAATTAATGAATTTACCATTTTCTAAATGATCCTATTTTAAATTTAAAATAACAAGAAATCCCTCATATCCTTTCAACCAAAATAAAAAATTTCAATTAAAAGAATTAAAGTTAAAAAAGAAAACTTCTTCATTTTCCATTCAAAATTACTTTAGAAGAAAGGTTATGTATTTATTTTTTAACAAAGGCTTATTTTTATTTTTTCTTTTTATTTTTTAATTAAAGTATATTTGTTTTTAATTTTTAATTTCTTTAATTTATTTTAATGAAATATTATTTTTTAATGTAAAAAATAAAAAATTGATATTTTAAAAGTGAAAGGGAAATATTGTTTTTTAAATAAACAAGAATTTTTTATCGTTTATCGAAGGAATTTTTTTTTGTAATTTTCTAAAAACGTAGTAATGGACTTTGTTTTCATTCAATTTAATTAATTTTTAAAAAAATGATTTCTTGAAGAATTTTTTAAAAGGAGAATGTGTATTTGATTTGTTGATATGGGATAAGTTAATATATTTTAAAAAAATCGGTCCTCGTGTGTGTGAATGATGTTCACAAAAACAACACTGCTAGTCAAAAAACAATTAATAAGTTATTGGATAAATATTTTAACATTATTAATTTTTTTAAAAATAATTCTATGATTATTGATATTTATTAGAATTAAGATTGATGGATATGATATGTCGTATATAATATAAAATTAATATTTTGTTTTTGGTAGAATTAATAAATATTAAGAGGTAATTATGTATCTAAAATGATGCTAAAAATAAAAATCTCATAGAGAAATTTCATTCATATATTAGTTTTAATTATATATATAGTTATTTATATTTATATATTTATATTTATATCTATTTATATATATATATATATATATATTATTTTTTATTTATTCATGTATTAATATATATTTGATTATTTTTAAATACATTTATAAAATATGTTTTTGTGTGTGTGTATAAATAATCAAACAAATAAATAAATACATATATAAAACAAACATATATATATATATTATGTGTATCTGTAATTTAAATTATACACAATTACATATATTTACATTTATTATATCTTTATATGTATATTACTTTGTTTAGATATATAGATAATATATATCAGTTTGTTCCACATACTAATATATATAAATATATATATAGACTCACACACACACATTATATAGGTATATAAATATTTATATATTTGTGTTTTAAATAAAATGGATATTAGTTTTTATTTAGATAAGGCTTATATATTGAGAAATATATTTTATATGTAAAAGTGTTTAATTATTTATTTATAAAAATAATTTTTTTATATTCCTATGTTAGGATATATAGATAATATATATTAGTTTGTTTATATAGACACAAACTAATATATATATATATATATACATATAAACACATTATATAGGTATGTAAATAATCATATATTTGTGTTTTAAATAAAATAGATATTAGTTTTTATTTAGATAAGTCTTATTTATTGAGAAATATATTTTATATATAAACATGTTTAATTATTTATTTATAAAATTAAGTTTTTTTTTGTAATTACATTGCAAATAATATACAATAAAATAATGTGCAATGAAAAAAATTTCGATCATAAATAGTATATGTGATGGAGAAATTGTTTTGTCATAAATTGTATCACTCTAAGGTTAATTTCCACGTCCCTTCACAATTTCTATAATTTACGTCCTGATTTTCCATGATACATTGTTGTGATGAATTCATATCACAATTATCTTTTTGCGGAGGGAATTCGTCATAAAAAACATATTGCAAAAGCCATTATTTTTATAGTGGTATATAAATATTTTAACATAGTGATATGAACTATATAAATAACATATCGAAATATTTTTACATATAAACTATATAATTTGAAAATGAAATTCATATGAAATAATGTTTTATTAGTAAATTTATTTTCATTATTTATACAATTAAAATTTTAAAAAATGATATTAATCAAAAAAATATATAATTATTGGAATTTTATAGGATTTTAAAAGAAAATCCATGCACCGTGACCGCGCTAATGAAATTATGTCTCAAAGTGTCCTCACCTTGACCATATTCCTCTTCAGATATGACCGCACACCATGACTGCACTCTACCCTGCCATGACCACCCTGAACATCGGAACCCCCATATCTCACCTCAACCATGTTTTACCTCCACCATAACCTACTAGAGAAACTGTACCATGCTCTTCCCTGTATGCCTACACATCTATATCTCACCTCAACTGCATTCCGACTCCACCAGGACCTCCCGGAGCAACTGCACCATGCTCCACCCTGCACACCTACACATCCATATCCCGCCTTAATTGTGTTCCACCTACGCTAGGAGCTATTGGATTGTTATGGCTTCTAGATCTCCTTGGTCACCCCGGGAAAGTGATCTAAGGCGAATGGGTGGACTGGACACCTCCCTCCATTGTAACCATTCTCACAAACACCACCCATTGGAGAATACGTTACCGCGTATTGGGTTCCCAGGGGGAGTTGGGGTAAATTCGGGATTGCCTCACATGTTTTCCTCGGGGAAGTAGAGATATCATGTGTTGGATTTGGGGTGCATTCATGATCCCCTAGATTGGGTCCCCCTTGGGCATGTTCCCAGGCGAATGGGACAGCTGGATACTGCCCACCATAATAGGAATACACATGTACCATCACCCTAGGGTTCTCCAGTGTCGGTGTCGGGTTTAGGTCTGTTTTGGATCTTCTTGCTTAGCTACCCCAGGGAAGTGTTCCCAAGAGAATGGGACGAATGGACAGGGTCCCTCATAGTCTTCCTCAATTATCCATCGGGATAATATCGGTGCATTGGTGATAACCTCTTCTATTGAATACCTCATTGTCGACATCATCATGGGTCTTGGGACTCCAGGCGACTACTCAAGATTTTTAAACTGTTCTAATGATATTCCACCAAAATATGACTTCCACTGGGTTCTAATAACCCATCTCTTTAAAATTTTCATCTTCATCATTATGCGATGAGGGGTTTTAGAGAAGAAGGAAATTCCAGTCAGATGCTTGCAGTTTGAAAACACATCCTCCACCCTTATATAGTTCCATCTTCCTTTATTTTGGCCTTTACCACCTTAAAAATGCTTCCTAATACCATGAATGGTGGGATACAAAAATATTTTATTTATAATGTCAATTAATATTAATGAACTACCCAACCCTATATATTTACTGTTAATTAATTTATTAACTGATTATTAAAAAGATAGTAAAACTATTTAATTTTTTTATGTATTTTGAGTACTTTTCATAGTAAATTTATAAATGAAATCTAAATTCTAATCTATCTAAATTAATTGTTATAAACCAAATAATGATTTATTTTAAAATGTTAATAAAATTATAAAATTTATTAGTTTTCTTTGATATCAATTGTTTTTTGATTTATAAATAAATTTTAAAATTAAAAATAATAGATGTCTCTTTAATTAAGATGATTTGGGTAGTTAAAAATTCATTTCAAAATATAATAAAATAAAATTAAAAATTGTGTTTTAAATAATAAATGGGTTATATAGGTATTTGGGTTTGAAAAAATAAAATGAGTTAGCATTCTATTATCCCAAATTTCATTCATATTTGAGGGGTAGAAATCCCTAATGATGGGTTATTGTTAATGAACATTTTAAACCTAATTATCAAAGTTATATATTTTAATAATTTTGATGAATTTTAATTAATAATGTATAATTGATTTTGAGAATATTTGACTCGCATCTAATATTTAATGTTGATTTTAATTCAATAATATAACATTGACTATTATCAACCTTTATACAACATTTACTATATATATATATATATATGTATATGTTTTCAATCTTTTTATTTTTTATCTATCCATTCATAAATGGAAATATTTTTTTTTGTAGAGATTACCCCCAACGGGTGGGAAAATAGGTGGTTAACGGAACTATTATTTGAAAAATGAATAAAAAAGAAATGAAGGGTTATACTAAAATTAGTATTGGTTAGTAAAAATTTATTTGGTTAATAATAGATTTTTTATGGTCTTGATTATTAATTCTAATAACTGAAAACTAATAAAATAAAATAATTTATAATTTTTCTACTTCATCATTAATTTAATATTATAAATAAATTATAACACATATGATAACAAAATGAAAATAAATTTTTGTTTACAAATATATATTTTTTGTCAAATAATTTTTCTGATTATAAAATCTATGGATTTATATATAATTTTCAGTAAATGTTCGACACAATTACATTGGTTTTTTTAAAAAAAATTATGTTTATTTTATTTTAGTATGCTTTCTCTAAGGATCGACCTTTGTACAATGTTTTTTACACCTAAAAAAAACAATGTTTATCATAGTAACAGTTCATAAAAAATTAAAAAAAATTAAAATTTAATGATATATAATTCACATATGATAATTTAAATTTTTAATTACTATATATATTAATGATGTTATAAGTTATAATACTAATTTGATTTTTATTTATTATATTGAAAATTTTAAATTAATTATTAATTAAAATTTTAAATTTTTATTAATAAATATATTATGAATTATTAATTAAAATGTTAATTAATTATCTCTATAAATTATATTAAGAGTTATTAAATATATTAATTATATATTCAGTTATTAATTTTCTTAATTATTTAATTAATTGTTTATAATTATATCATTAAACTAAAATTTCACTTTTATAATGAAAACAAAAACTTTGAGTCATACTAGTCACATCATATATCGGATTGACATGAAGTCAATTCCAACACATCATAAATGAGTTATGTATCCACTATTAGAAAATCATCGTCTATGAGTGGTTGTTTTTTGATTTGGTGGCAGTTTAAACCACTGCTAAAGTTGATGTCGGCAACACGCGGCGGATCCTCCCATTCACTAACACAGATCGGGGTAAGGGATGCATCAGGTTTAATCAGCGCTAAGAAGAAAGCACAGATAAAAGGCGGGAATTTATCTGTGCTGGATAAAAGTGCTGATAAATCTTCCTTTTATCAGCGCTAAGGAAACATTGATAATGGTGTAACCTTCATCAGCCCTTTGTTTAGCACTGATAAAGGGGGCCTTTATTTTTTTTCAAAAAGACAATCCTAAAACCTTAGATATCAACCAATGTCACAGTACATAATCCTGTAGGAAAAGAAAAAATCCATCAATTAGACCCCCATTGATTTGCAAAAGTATCCAAAAAATGAACCACTCGATTTCACTATCTCCAAGTCAAGGGAAAACAACAAGAAGAGAATAATGGAACCAAGGATCTGATGTTGTCGATAATGGAACCATAGGCTTGGAGTCTACCTTCATCCTCCTTCAGTGTGTTGATAATAACTTGATAATCAGATTCGACCATAGCAACCTTCTAGATAGGAGACAAGATGAATTGCATACCCTTCCAAATAGCCATGGCCTCTGCCACATGTGGAGACTAATCTACAATGTTCGAGGAATGATGAGCCGCAATAAGAGAGCTAGCGTGATCCCGGAGGATTGTCTAATGTCCAAAAAACCATCCCCAGGGGTCTCTAAATCAGTATTAATATATATTTATTAATAATTCAAATTTATATATATATAATTTTAAAAAAAAATTTATATGTTATAATTAAATAAATATATATTTAAATATTTATAATATTATAATAAATTTTTAAATAATAAATATATTTATTATATTTATTATTATTATAAATATATATAAATTCTTTTTAAATATATATATTTATAAATATAATAATAATGAAATAAATATACATTAAAATAAATATATACTTCCAATGAATTTGGTTAATAAATATAATGATGCCTGCGATAATTGACGTACGAATATGTTATGAATACATCATGATTGTTCATTTATACATTATAAATGTTAAAACTCACACGAATAGAGTTTTGATATCAGTTAATGGATAATATATGTTAAAACTATGTTAGTGAGAGTTTTAATGATGGTTACGCAATAAGCAACACCAAAATATGGGATTCAACATCAGTTATCAAATAATTTTTCATCCCTCTCTCGTCATATGGATTCATCCCCCTCATGGTATTTTCAAAGTTAACACTAATGAGACAATTCTAGGTGATGGCTCTTATGACCTTGTGGTGGTTCTCTAGGACCATGTATGCTCTATTATTTCGGCTCATCATTAATTATAAATTGCTTGTTTGTCTCCTCCTGTATTAGTGGCCATGGCTATCTAGAAGGGTATGAAATTCATTTCATCTATCAACTTGTGGTCAAATCAGATTGTCATGTTATTATCGATGCGCTAGAGGAGTATGAAATTGGCCACCATGCATTTTTTTCTATTACCAACATCATTAGATCATTGGTTCCTTTATTCTATTCTTCTTGCTCTTCCCTTTTTGGGAGAGATGAAAATTGGTCAACACATTTTATAGCTACTTTTGGGAGTGGTTGAGGATCACATTGCAGTTCAGCTAATTCATACACATCACAACTAAATTTTGGATCTTTTTCATACAATATAAAAAAAATCCAAATGTGTTGTCTCATTTTTGAGTAGGTAAATTGTCCATTTTACTATAATTTATTTATATTTTAAATAAAATAGATGCTCTTATAGTCATAATGGTCACACTGTGCCTCATATTGAGTTGTATAATATTCCTATACATCCCAAATGACTCATTAATTTTTACCCATAAGTATTAAAACATTCCGAATGTTTTTTATAATTTTTTAGTATGTCACTTGTTCTTTTTACTAAAATTAATGTCAATTTTAAATAAAAAGACGGACTTGGAGTCATACTGGTCACAACGTGCACCAAGTTGAGGCGAAACTGATTTCTTCACATCCCAAGTGACTCATGGATAGTTGTAATAAAGTATTAAAACAATAATTTTTGTTTTTTTTGTATGTCACTTGTCTCTTTTAGTAAAATTTCATTATAAACTAGAAACATGAACTTTAACTAATACAAGTCATATCTTGTATCAGTTTGACATGAGAACAGTTCATACATGTATAAAATTATTTTTGAAATTATTAACTAAATTATGAAGAAAATATGAGTGTGTTTTATCAATTTTCTGTGACTGAAATATTTTGAAGTAAAATGATGATTTAAAACTGATAACAGACACTCTGATTCATACTGGTCACACCATTTTTTGTATTGGTGTGTATCTGATTCCTACACATCTTAAATGACATATATATCATTATACTAAAGTACAAAAACAATTTGAATTCCTTTTTTGGTTTTGAGTTTGTGAGTTTTATATTGTCATAATATTAATGTTAATTTTAAATAAAAAGACACACTTTGAGTCATACCGATCACTTCATTTGTCAGATTGAGGTGTTTTTGATTCCTACATGTCCCAATGTCTCAAAAGAATCCTAAATACTAATGAATCCTCCATTATAAGAAAAAAATTATTATAAGGGTAATATTAATAAGAGATAAATTTAAAAAAATATGAAACAATCCATTAATTCTATAGAAGTCACATATTCATTACATTTGTATACATGCCATGATCAGGTACGATGGCCATTTGTTTCTGAGAAAAATTATATCATCTTACAAATATTGTTTTTTTTGACCTACATAATTGTATTGGAAAAATATAAATACACAAAATATAAATAAATATTTTAAATAAAGTAGTAATTAACTTTGAAAATTACTCTTTGGGGATGTGTTTTATTATGGAATATGATCTCTCTTGTAAATTTACAAACATAATAACAAAAATATTTTCCATTTGTTTATTTTATAAACTATTGAAAAATTGAGGAATATAAGTAATTTTTTATATGTTTTTTTATAGTTAAATATTATTATATATACCTTGATAAATATCCAGTTGTAGAACATGTATGGGTCCTTGTGCATAATGCTTGTCCTCATTCCATGATTTTGATGAAATTTACACCCCACCCTATAATAATATAATCCTAATTAAAAAATAATATAATTATATAACATGAAGTTTAGTTCAAAAACTGTTTGATGTAGTGTATTACAAATTAAAAAATATTATCATGTGTGGTCAGTTTGTTGGTAATCTATGTAGTGAATCCAAAAAAAAATACTTAGAGTATCCAAATTGATTGAAATGAGATTTCAGTGTTTCCTAAAAAAAGGAATAAGTAATGAATTAAATGAAAAATATATTAAATTTTATCATTTTATCTCGACATCATTTATATTAAGAATATTATTTCATCCCCATGTTTTATTTCAAATGATTTTCCTAGATTTTCTACTATTTCATTCATGTGTTTGGATTCGTTTTGTGTTTGGATTGTAGAGGTGATGTGAGGACTAACAAGTCCAAATTATTATGGGTAAATTCATTGAATTGGTATTGATATATGTGCCTACAAAAAATATGAAATATATTTATTCATAATTAACATGGTATATCATCTATTGTAAAATTATATCACGAAAATGTACCTCATGATTACATTTATAATTGAGGCACCTATCCATCAATAGTTGATGGTTTCATCTACATTATCAGAATAAATGAAGTTAGTAACATCGTGCCCACAAATTGTTTCATCAAAATAAACTACGTGACTACTAGCACTTTTTAACTTTGTATCCGCCTAAACCATTAATGTTAGTAATTGTGGATATTCAATGGGTGGGGTAAATGTGCTTTTGGAAAATATTTTAAATCATTTGGTTGATCCATTAAATGGTTTTTAGTCTAACTTTCATTTTACCCCCATCCCATTGACTATTTTTAATAGAATTCATCAGTTCAGTCCTTTTTTCTTTAATTATTAAATATTTAGAATTAAAAATAAAAAGGAATTGAATACCTCCTTGTCGACATTTTTTTTACAATATTTGACGGTTATGCGATGAATGTTCCAATAGTTGGCAAACCTTATAAATATCTTCCTCATCAATTGGAATATGTTGATCAGCACGCAGATCAGGGGCTACACTAATTGACACTCTCACAAGACCTATTGGAATTGGTCTATTGTTTAGCACATCGTTTTGGATATTGAACATTGTAGCCCTCACTACAAGTTGATGGGTGGTTGTTCATAGATATAAATCACAGTCATTGTCACCCTATATAATATCAGCACCATAAAGGTATCAGTGTCTATATGATTCTCATTTTATAGAAACAATTATTAGAATAATGATTACCTTTTCCAAGACATCTGTTTGAGGGGAATGGCTCATCTCAAAGATGGTGGGTATGGGGCGGGATATTCAGTTAATTTTAATTTTTGAGTTCCTTTATCTCTTCACTTCTTTCTACAAAAGTTTCTAGTAACTCTCTCTTCTATTGGAATTTTTATTAAAGTGTATCGAGTATTTCCTTCATCTATTTTATTTTTTCATATTTATCCTCCTCTGGTTTTTTATCAAAATATGTTTGTGTTGTCACCCCAAAACCCGCACCTCTGATGTGACCATATTGTTTTGTCCGCTATAAGGACACTGATAGTAGGTGTTCATCTGATGAAGTTGTTGATGATTCATGTGAATAATCTGGATATAAAATATAGGAAAATAAGTAATCATTTTTATATAATTTCGAGTTAAAGGAAATTTGTTTTTTCATAATTATACATGTTTCCCAAACTTTTTATGTATTTACATATATTAGTATCCGATATTTATTTTCACATGACTCTTTGCACAACACATGGTGTATTTGGAAGTGTATTTAGATTTGGATTCAGTAATCTGCATATCCAAATAGGAACATAATTATTTTTTCGTTTCATGTCATATAAAAGTTTTACGGTAGATTTAAAATATGTACCATTTTTTTCAAGTGAAACGTACCCCATCCTTGCTCTACGGTAGAGGTTTGTTGATTTTGCTGCCCCTCTTTTATTTTCAACTCTCAGTTTCTATTTCATAAATAAAAAATTGTCACTCAAAGTGATGAATATATTCATTTTGAAAAAAAAAATATTACTACCCACAGTGTACTTGAAAAGACACATCGATATGAATTCTAGTAAACAAATCTCATGCTTATTCGGTTATCAGGTTTGAATACATAAGAAATGGGTGTGGCTTTATTTTCCCTTCAGCTTATTTTAGATGATGACTTAGCTGAATTGTGTGATATCATCTATGAATCCATATATAATGAATTTATATATATTTCATATGGGAATTATCTAATATAAATGAAATCTTCAAGGGATAGTGTAGAATAATTCATTTTTTCATTATTTTATTTTTTAGTAAAATAAAGAAATGATATCCTAATGTTACTGTAATCTCTTCCCACGTCAGTGTCTTAAGCACTAGAACAACATGGTTCCACAAAAATACACCGGTTGGAATGCATAACCAAGTGATGATTCCAGTGTAACTACTAAAAATGACCTTGTTGGAGTTAACTTGCTTGCCCCGTGCATTCCATCTGACCTCATATTTGATGCCTTTCTGTTTTGCCTTCAGGATTTTATCTAACACCATCAAAATATGGAGCACCTAATTTTTCAACATCACTAGTCCTTATTCACCTAACATTTCCTTATATTCAACATCATCAATATGTTGTTTCTCTGGAGAAGTAGCATCATCATGTGAAGATGGTTGTTGAACCTAAACACTGGGGTCAAAAATAGATTGAAAAACCTATTATTCATCTGCATTGGGATTACCATCACATGTAGAAGTTCATTGTTCTACTACAATTAAAGATGCAATAGGATGATAGATCTACTGTTCCTTAGTATTGGGAGCACCAAAATGTGCATAATTCGGACTAAAACAACATTTTTTTTATTTTCAAATAAGACACTTTTTAGATTAGTGAGAACATACAGACATCAAAACAATCACCCACAATCCACAATCCAAAACAAAAAATAACTAGATCAAATAACACATATCACCTCTAACAGTCTTCACAACCACCTGAAATATCCTCTTATGATGTCCCCAAACAACGCAAACACACTCGATCCAAGACCCCATACTGAATCCTTCATCGGTTGCCAAAACCACTAATTCCATCACCAAAACATGGTCTTCCACACAAATCATACCATCTCACACAAATGGTGGATGAAAACAGAAGCAAACTCATAACTAAAACAGAAATTCGCAATTAAATGTCACCAAGAAAACCCAACACATCTCGTCCATGCTGTTACTACAACAACGTCGGATCTGAATGAACCAAAAAATGAGAACCGAGAATCACCATGCTCCAAACAGGGCTCAACCACACCCACAGACAAATCATAAAGGATGAAAATTAGAAAGAGAACAAAACCACAAAGACAGTCATGGTGCTTAGCTGCAAAACATAGCCAGATCCTGTTGTCGCCTTCGCAAACCCACCCGGAATCCACATCGAACCACCGCACGTGCCCCCAGCCAAAATAGAATCGAAGCGTCGACCCCCATCCAGGAGAAGATGGATCTACGACCGCTGTCAACACCGTGCTTCCAAAAGAACAGGACATGAAACGGTGGGATAATCCCAGACGGTCGTGCCCATAGAGGTACCTCGACGCCACTCCTGGAAGAGGATCTACCGTCACGAAAACACTGATAAGGAGCGCCTAGGAGGGCTATGATGTCGATCTGAGGAAAGATGAAGAGACAGTGATAGGGGGAAACCCTAAGAAGCTAGCGCCCCTTATGTGATCATCTTCCTCCATAATGAAATAACCCACACACCCATGTAAAAAACCAAAACACGAGGGAACCCTTGGACTATTATTAACAACCAAGAATCTAGCATGTGCATAAGTCATTATCATTATAAGTGGATTAACATTTAATTTTTATTACGTCAATACAACAACAAACATATAATAACATGAGGTAACACAATTTATATTAAAAAAATAACGCAATTATTAAACACTCTTTTTTTAATGGGTGATGAGAATTGACCCCTATATCGACTATTAAAGTCCCTTCATTTTGGTATCATCTGACAAAGAAAACACCATATACATTAGGACCTCTATAAAATGATTATGATATCCTAATGAAAGTTTCACCCTCAGTTGAATTTTTATCTGACCCTTTAGTGGTTTTGTTCGATAACATAGCAATTGACCACTTTCAGTTTGTGGTATCTAGAACATAAAATACTTTTACTGTCAATGATGTCATTATAAAATGTTCATCTTTTCACCATTACATACTGTAATAGAACTTTACTAATCCAAATTCATCTATTTTTACATCTTTCATGTTGTCAACCCAATATAATTAAAAAATCAGCACATGGAATGTTGTATAATCCAACTCCCCTATTTTTATGATGATTCCAATGTATGAAATATTCACGTCAAATGGATTTTTGTCCTTAGAACCAGAAATATGCATCGCTTCAGCCACAAGTGTAACTCCACTATTTTTAACAGTATTGTATTCATCATGACTATTTGTATAGAACATATAACCCTTAATTACATAACCATTGTAAGATAACACATACACACTTGGTACTCTAGCTTACCATCGTTGTTGTTCTGATATTTAATTTGGATTTTCATCTGAATAAATAAAAATATAGTCCCAAAACCATTCTATAAACGATTGATTAAGTGTATTTGATATCCATATTTTATCCCTTGATGGATTCAAATGCCTAAGAATTTATTTTTGGGTTTCAAAAATTGGGAAACCCCCAAAACGTTATTCAAAACATAAAGGTGGGCCTACTCATGATCTACAATATTGATTGTGACTATATCACTTCCAGAAATTCCTCACCTGCTAGCCACCTAGTGTAATGAGATTTCAGTAGGCCAATGTTTTACACACTTGAAATGAATTTGGTACATAATTCAATGGCTTCCTCAAAAATATATCAATATTCAGTATAACCCTCTGATGGATTTTGATTTGTTATATACCCATTCAAAATCATTATACATCATTCAATGTGGTACATCCATCTATAGTGTATAGGACCACATAGTCCGATCTCTCTCACTAAGTGAACCATCAAATAAACCATTATATCAATGAATTCTAGAAGGAAGCACATTTCTAAATCACATAATATGATAATAATTTCTCATTCCATAGTTTTTGATTTCACCATATCCATAACATTACTGCATATAGCTTTGTAGAAGAAACAAATCTTGGTTATCTTATAAAGAACATTCTTTGAAAAAATGCAACATAAAGCTATACTAATTAGATCTCATAGTGAAACATGACAATCATATTATTTTAGAAACTATAACATTAAATCGATTAATGGAACAACATTCGTTCTATACAATTAATACCCCTCTAGAACAATTATATCATTCAAGAAGTTGAAAAACTGATATCTCTCCTGCCTAGAAATACTGTAAGAAGTTGAAGGATGAAAAGTTCATTTTTCACTGTAGGCTTTGATTTGATATGTAGTAGAGCTCAAAAACACACCTGCATCCAAATTTATCACTGTTAAGATTGAGTTATGTTTTAAACTTATTTTAGATCTTTTATTAATTTTTTGATTTTTTTGGGTTATCAATTTTTTATTATATGATTATTAATTGATAAGAATTAGAAAATTATTAATTAATAATATTTTTTTAAATTATTTTAAAAGATATTTTCTCTAAAAATATTATATATTATGTGTAAATTTCTACCTATACTTATCTAAAACATATTTAAAAATATATATATTATATTTATATCAATATCAATATATTTATATATTTATATATTAATATATTATTTTTATTGTATTTTTTTTGAAATATACCCTTTATCAGTACAAATAAAGGGGGTCTATTTAACAATACAAAAAATATATGATAAAGGAGGTACCTTTATCAGTGCTAAAAAAGCATTGATAAAGGTACCCCCTTTATCTGCATTTTTTAGATATGCAAAAGGGTGGATCTATGAAAACCTATTTTTGTGGTAGTTTCCCCACCCCGAATTCATTTATATTTTTCACATACTAGAAAGAAGATAAATTCATGAGGCTACCATCTTATAGCTAATATAATTTATGCTAGCAGGATGTCAGACATAGAGTTGAGAGTCGTACATTTAGAATAAATCATCAAAAGTTGGTAACTAATATTATTTAATATGATATATATATGTGATAAATTAATATAGTTTGTGGTTGAACCATTATTACAATTTGTGTTGTGTTCATGATGATATACACAGATAGTTGTATTGGGCAGATTGCTGGTGAGAGATAGTAGCTAATTGTGGTTAGTGTTTTTTTAAGTTTTTTAAATTAATATAATATAATTTTTTTATTTTTTTTTTATTTTTGTAATTAGATGGGATATATATGATATAGATTTCTCATATATTTGGTATTTAGGATAAGAAATATGGTCATGTCAAGGCCTCGTGCGAGCATGTTTTAATGAGAAAATAGAGTTGTGGGTGGTGAAAAGTGGTATTTAGAAAGAGATGGTGATTCAAATTAGTTTACAATAGACTTCGACTAGTTACTATAGACCTGAAGTGATTTCATCATTTAGCAAAAAAAATTTGGATTGTAAACAATTGTCCAATCAATTCAATGATAATTTCGAGATAGAAGTAAATTGAAAAATTGAGAAAAAAACACTAGATGTAACGTGGAAAACCCCCCAAATGAATGGTGTAAAAAACCACAGGAAAATAGAAGGATTTCACTATGAAAAAATGTGATTACAAACTCCCTCGCTCCCTCTCTCTAAATTTCAAGGAGAAAACATCCAAGAAATTATCTCTTTGAAAATATGAAGAAACACCTCACAAAATACCACACTTAAGGATGATGATATGTTGCTTCAGAATCCGATGATAAAAATAGGTGGAGAAGATCCCCTTTTATAGCCTGCCTTAACCCTCCTTTGGCCGCCTCACTATTAAATTTCTATTACAAAATTAAATTGGGATTCAATGGTAGGGTGTTACCATGACGTTTTACCATGACGTTTCCAAATGAATGCGGTGACCATCATTAATATTTTCTCTCTCCATAACGTCTTCAAACATATCTCCTACATGGATATTTGATTAAGTTACAATCACATCTCCACACATCCTTTCTATCTACCAAACCTAATACTCATGTCTATACAAGGTTTATCAAGGATCTACAGCATCTGAACTAATTTGAACCAATCGTATTCACCAAGAAATCTTCCATATTTTCTTTAGTGTGAATTTTCTACAAGTGGACACTTATTTCTTTCACAGTATCTCAAAAAATTGATATTGTACACCAATGTGATTCATCTCGGAATGACAATTATTGATTCATATCAATGAGAAAGGAACTCTGACTATCTCAAAACAATTAAATATGATCTTAATTTTTCTTGATCTCCTCCAAAAAACATTTCATCCAAATAACCTCTTTGCATTACTGTGTATTGGCCATGTACTTTGCCTCCATCATTGATAAATCCAAAACTGACTGTAACATTGAAATCCAGCTCATATATTCTTCTGAAAGAGTAAACACATAAATAGTATAGGATTTTCTCCTATCAGAGTCACCTAAAAAATCTGAATCAACATAGACTATGATAGTGAAATGTGATCCTCCAAAACATAATGCATCATATGAGGTTTCCAAGAGGTATCTTAGGAACCTATTAAGCATGCTCCAATGATTTCGTCCTAGATTCTCCAGGTAACTACTATCTTCTCCCACTGTATGTGCAATGTAATTTCAACTAAAAACAATGCGGAACATTAGAATCCCCACTGTTGATTCATACGACACTCGAGAAATTTCCATCCTCTATTTTTCACTGTTAGGACACATTGTAGAGGATAACTTGGAATTAATGGGAATAAGGTTAGAAATTTTCTTATATTATTTCATTTTTAATTGTTCCATGACTTTCACAAATAATTTTTAGTGATATCCATATATTTCCATTATTCATGTCACAGTAAATTTGCATCCCAAGATTCTTGTTTTGAGGTTCCAAGTCCTTCATATCAAAATCCCAAGACAATTGTGCCATCATCTCCTAGATTTGATCATTTTTTAGGGCTTGCAACCAACATTTCATCCATATAAAATAGTATAATGAAAAAATCATTAGCATATAGACCCCTGAAATATGCACAAGGACTTGAATTATGTTTATTGTATCCAAGGCTTGTGATATAGAAATAAAATCTCTTGTAACAACACCTCAACACATGATTGATACCATAAAGAAATTTTTCATCATGAAAACCAAGTTCTCTTTACCTTATTCAGAAAAACCTTCTTATTAGAGATTATATATTTCATCACCAAGGTAACCATGGAGAAAATTTGTTTTCAAATCTATCTACTCTAGATGCAGAGTGTATGAAACACAAATATCCATCACTGGCTGAATAATTGTTATTCTAAAAATACAAGAAAATATTTCATTGAAATTGATACCTTCCTTCTAAGCATATCCTTTGACTACCAATCTCACATGATATCTTTCCACCTAGTCTGTTTCATCTATCTTGGTCTTGTAGACCCATTTGTTCCCAATATCATTACTCCCATGAAGTAATGGAACGCGATCAAAAGTCTTGTTCATGTTCAGTGATTCATGCTCCTCCTACATCACCGCCATCCATGATGATATATTTGGAATCTAGGGGTCCTCCAAAAGAGATGATAGCTCTACATCTTCTATCAATAAGAAATTTGAAACATTTCCCTCAGTGACATAATCTGAGTGCCATGTTGTCACCCTTTTCTCTCGATCTGGTCGTTGAAGTCTAGGATTTTCTAGTAATTGCTCATCATGCTTTGGTAATTCCTCATAGAAAACAGGTTCTTCCATTGATTCATCCTTCACCTCGACTGATTTAGTTTCTATACTCTCATTCTATGTGTATTTATCAATATACATTTTCGCTCTATCGTCAGAAAATATGACATCTCTACTGATGATAATATTGTGGGAAATGTGATCCCACTAACAATACCCCTTCACACCACTAGTGTATCCCAAGAAGACACATTCCTTGGATCTTAAGTACAACTTAGATCATTCCTAGCCATGACATAGTGCATATAAATGACTTCCAAAATTATGTAATTTAGAATAATTATCAGTTTTACCATTCCACATCTCCATTGTAATCTTCATATCAATTTCCACTAAAGGGGATCAATTGATCACGTAGCAGGAAGTATTTACTACTTCCCCCCAGAATGTCCTGGTGACTCTTGTAGTTTTAGCATCGCCCTTGTTATGTCCAAAAAGGTAATATTCAGCTAATATTCCACTCCATTATACTAAGTAGTGTAATCCACCATGAACTACATCTTGATTACTTCCTATTAACAAAAAGAATCAAAATCGTTGGTTGTATATTCTCTACCATGGTTAGTCATCAAACACTCGATCTTATTTTTAGATTCAATATGATTTTTCACATTTATTTTTTTGAAGACATCAAAGATATTCAATATCCTGTTGATTTAAAACAACCAAAACCCCATGGAACAGTCATCAATGAAAGATACAATATACCTTACTACTCCTAGGGACACAACCGGTGCTTGAAAAAACATGGAATGAATCAAATCCATGATCTAGTTACTCCTCATAGATGACATTCCAAACGTCAACCAGTGTTTCTTACTCAAAACAAAATTCGTAAAAAATAGTAAACATGCCTTCATAATCCTAGGAAAAAACTTCTGATCCTCAGGAATCTTTAGGCCCCGTTCGGACATATGGCCATGATTCTGATTCCATAATGTCTTTAACGCTTCCATCAAGGTAGTTGGTGAGACAACTATCTCTGCTTCTTTGTAAATTTCACCCATAAGTATATACAAGTTCATTAATATCTTCTCTTCCTTTATCAATACAAGTTCTCCCTACACAATATTCATCATCCCTTTATTAGTGTGAGTCTGTCATCTGATGTCATAAAAAGTTCCCCAGGAGAAAATGTTCTTATTGAGACCCTCCAAATGGTGTACTCCTTGGATGGTTTAGACTATATTATCATAAATCATAGGTTTTATGGTTCCAACTCCAATGATCTTGAAATTTATTATCATTCCCCATGTACAAAAGCCCTTTTGGGATAGTTTCATATTGGTTAAACCCTTCCCGTAGGGATTTTATGTTCCATGTTCTTCCTGAGTTAATAATTCATGCGACTTCGAGATGCATTCTTCATTCAATATTTATTTCAGCATCACTGACTATTTTTTCTCAATTTCCAAATGTACTTTCCACATTTCCTTGAGAGTTATTCTCACCACCCTTATTATTCCAATAGTCTTCGCTGACATACCCCCTATTACTGCAATTGTTACATTTAATGTTTTTCTTCCTGCTCCATGATTTGGACCTTCCATGATTCTAGTTCTCACTGGAACCACACTCCATAATTCTTCTTCATTCCATTGAAAGAGCATCCACTTGGTGTGAAATAGTATGCGTGTACTGCTTTTTATTGCGCCAACCTTATTTTTCAATACCTGTTGCCACAACATCATTGAATGGAAATATAGCCATTAAGAAATTATTTGTGAGGTTAATGATAAGTTGATCACATTAATATTCAATCCATTGTGTATAATATATGCATGTTTAGTATCCAAAATTATATTGATCCACACTATAAGTTGAGAAAAAATTGTATTGAGGTTGTTGATGTGGTCAGTCACCGATGATGAATCCACCATTCAAAGAGTGTATAATTTTCTCTTCAAGAAAAATTTATGATGGAGTGACTTATCCTCATACAGCTTTGTTAGAGTATCCCAAATTTCATTTTTCATCTTTTTTACACAATGCTTGATAGGACCCCATCTTTCAAAAGTCAAATGGATGTTGGAAATAGAATTACTATCCATGTCACTCCATTTTTCCACTATCACACCTGCAGATTTATCCCCAATCACCAGTAGGCATTTATCTATCTACAGAACCGATTTTATCTTCAATTTCCACAATGAAAAAATATTTCCACTGAATTTTTAGATCATGTATTTCGCTGCCATTTCGACACGTTGTTCGTCCAGAATTTTATCAGGCCAAAATCTCATTCCTATGATACCACTTTTTAGGATCCTAAACAATTGTCCAATCGATTCAACGATAATTGCGAGATAGAAATTAATTACAAAAGTACAGAATTAAAAGAACACCAGATGTAATGTGGAAAAATTAAAAAATAAAGGTCTAAAAAACCACAAGAAAATAGAATGATTTCACAATGGTAAAATGTGGGTACAAACTCTATCTCTCTCAATTAAAAGGATAAAAAACTCAAGAAATTCTATCTTTGAAAATATGGATAAACACCTCACAAAATACGACACTCAAGGATGAAGATGTGTTGCTTCTGAATCCGATGGTAAAAACTAGTGTTGGAGATCCGAATTTATATCCTTCCTTCACCCTCCTTTGGCTCTCCCTTTATCAAATTTCAATTACCAAATTAAATAATGAATCAATGGTAGGTTTTCCCCATGACGTGTCATCATAACATGCCCAAATGAATGTGGCGACCATAATTAATATTTTATCTCTCCATAATATCTTCCAACAAATCATATTGTGTATGAGATCATCATCCTTCACTTATTTAGAGTATGAGGCAAGGCTATGAGCTAAGGATGAGACAATTCAGATATTATTTAGAGAGTAGGAAGAGTATATACAACATCAAGATCATCAATGACATCAGTAGCATCGACAACATGATCATATGATGGAGTATATTTGATGAATTACAAACAGTTTAGGGATGGAGTTCCATACATCTAATGGAGTTAATCCACCACCTTCATAATGACACTATTATTAGGTTCTTTTTTGTGAATTTTTTGTATATTATAATAGTTTATATTTTATAGATTCCTAATGGTTGTTTTATTTTTTTAGTGAAATTTATTATTAGAAAATGTTGGGAAATCCCCACTATTAAGAATAGTAAAATCCCTTTTAAGATGGATTGATATATAACCCATTACAAGATTGAATCCCCAAACGCAACATGACCCAAAAAAATACATGGAAACTGTAAATAGTAGTAAATCCTATTAGCTCAAAGTCAAATCCATATAGCCTGAAATACTAAGGTAGAGAAACCTAGAATTAGGTGTGGATTGAGATCCCCCAAGGTATCCATCCTACCATTTGACTGCAGACCCAGGCACCAAAACCACAACTTTTATTGGGAACCAATGGGAATATCATCTACATGGATAGATCTACTAATAATGGCAATGACCCACCTGAAAAATTAACATCCCCTACTAGAGTGGCTTCTTCCACTCATGTCACTTACTCCTTCCATGAGTAAGGTTTGGATCTCATTTCTAGGACTCACCATCATGCTAGGGATTGATTCTTTCCTTCAGCCACCTTGATGAGCAAAGGCCTTCATTTTCCACTAGCCCTGGTGCATTCCTGCAAAACCCCACCATCGAGCATGAGTGTAGATCTTGTTGTTGACCCCTACATTCATTTTACCATATTTTTTATCTATATTTATTTGAAATGAATATATATTCAGATTGTTTTGATAATTTAGAAAAATATTCCATAATTCATTTTTGATGTGTAGGATTCACCCCCCAACTAAATCAGATACATAAGGTGACCGGTATGACTCAACTACTACAGATAACGAATTAAACAGCGTGAAAAAATGGGCATTTACATATTTAATAAAACATTATTATCCTCAAAGCTATTAAAAGGGGGTATTTTTTATCATTACTAAAAAAATACTAATAAAGGCCCCTTTTATCATCATTGATAAAAGAGGACCATTATTTGTGCTAAAATAGTGGTGATAAATGGGACCTTTATCGAGCCTTTTTTAGCACTAATAAAAGTCAAAAAAATATTTTCTTAATGGAATTTATTTTTAAACAAATTAGAGGGTGGGACATCCACCCTTTTATCAGCACTCAATACCCCTTTTAATAGTGCTAGTACAGCCTCCCACATTTTTAACATTGCTAGGAATCCCTCCACCCTTTAACAACACTAGGGAAATGCATCACTCATTCGTGTGAGCCACTACCTTTGGTGGGTTTTGAAACTGAGATGTCCTCCTCAAAATTTCACTCCTTTTCCACTCCCCTATATCATTTTCTTATGTATTTTATGATAAATCTATATATTTATATTTTATTTTTTATTTTTTATCCATATATATATATATTTAATTACATGTATAAAATATGTCTTCTGTGTGTGTGTATGTGTGATTATAAATACATACATACATATATATATATATTTATATATTTGTGTGAATCTATAAATATAATTATACAAATTTATATTTATATAAATATATTATATATTAATATTTATATACATATATTATAGTATATAGATAAATATATATCGGTTTTTCAATGCACCCACATATATATTTATTTATATATATGCATTATATATACAGATATTTTATATGTATATACATTTATATATATATTCATTTTAAATAAAATGGAAATTATATTTTATTTAGATGTGTTTTATTTATTTGTAAATATACTTTACATGGAAAAAGGATTACATATATATTTATAAAACTAAATTTTTATGTTTGAATATAGACAAAATTAGTATATATTATTATATATTTGATTTTAAATAAAACTAAATTATGGAAAATGATAAAATTTCAAATCATTAGTATCAATATGAATGTAATACTTGTGAATAAATTCAGTCCCCACTGAAAACTGGAAAAACCCTCTTAAACGAAGTTGGAAGTCCATTGAATGTAAAAAAATTTGGATACACCAACTTAAAACACTTTTTTAAGGCCTTATAGGGAATTTTTGGGCCTTGTAAATTGTAATAGGTTATTCCTCCCAATCATTAGTATGAATATGTCATCACAAGATTCAATTTGATATGTGGTATAGCTAAAATAGACACACTGATCAAAAGTTATGACCCTTTGAAATCCGAGTTACGTTTTCAATATATTTTAGATATTTTATTTTATTTTCTTTTTTTTGTCTTAAAATTGTTAATAAATGACTTTGAATCCATAATAATTAGTAAGTTATTAATTAAAAATATTTTTTAATTATTTTATAATCCATTTTCACTATATATCTTATATTGTAATTGTAAATGTCTATTTAGCCTTATCTAAACATATTTAAAAATATATATATTATTTTTAATGAAATATAATTTTTTTTTAAATTTACCATTTATTAGTGGTATTAGAAAAACACTGATAAATACAACATTATCAGTGCTTATAAAATATCATTGATAAAGGGTGTCCCTTTAACTGTGCTAAAAGAACATTTATAAAGGGGTATCATTATAATTTCCAAAAACGCTGATATAGGGGTAATTTTAATAGTGTTTTTAGCACTGTTAAAATCTCCTTTTATCAATAGTTTTTTAGTGCTGATAATGGTACCCCATTATCAGTATATTTTTTAGCATTTTTAAAGGGTGGCACTGTGTAAATTTGTTTCTGTGGTTGTGATACATGTGTGTCCTTTTATTTAAAATTTAAATTTTAAAAATATATTCTTTGATATTTATGTTTAATTTATTACCTTATATTATTATTAAAATAAGAATTATTTTCTTATAACGGAGAATTATTTTCCTCAGGATGGGTGGTTTGTTTGAAAACTAATACATTGGTCAGTATTTTTTGGGAGGGGGTCACAAGTGAAAAATAAAATTAGTCATTGATGTTTTAAAATGTTTGAGGATAGTAAATTAAAATGTAATTGTAGAAAATATTATTTGAAAAAGACATATATATTTTTTATTTGTAATTAAAATATTATTTCAAATAAATTATGAATTTTCATATTGGTTCATTTTCATATATGTGTATTTTTTGCATTGTTTAGTTATTCAATCAACACATTGCAATAGTAGGGAACTTCTTAGTGTTAATGAAAACAATGATAAAGGGGTTATAATTTTAATGACATTGACGAAAAAAATATTTTTTTAGCAATGTAAAATCTCTTTGTGCTGTGTTAAAAGGTCTATCTATGGTAGCGGGAATTCTATTTTATTTGGAGTGACAATGATAACCTTATGCAAGAATAAAATGAAAATGATTTGAAGATATTGTGTTCATAAAACCAATGAGTATGTGTTGCGTTTCTAGAAGAAGGAGGAAGTAAATTCATGATATAATGGGATTACAACCATATATCACTGTAGATTTCTTGTAGGAGTGATTATGAGTTTTTTTTAAAAAATAAAAAATTATTTTTAAAATTGGGAAAATTTAAAACAAATTTCATATTCTCCATTAATAATTTAAAGAGTAAAAAACAAGTAAAAAACTATTTTTCATAAAGATATATTCAATCAAAATTCACTTTCAGTTTAAAAATTATCATTTTATTAAAAAAATATAAATACTTATTCTTCGTTAATAAAATTCAAATAAAAAATTTACAAGAAATCAAACATTCTCTTAAAAAATAAAAATATATTTTTTAAAACAAAATAAGAAACTAAATTTTATTTATGAAAAATTAATAAAAATGTCCCGTTTACATATAATGTAATAAAAAATATATATTCCTAATTAAAAAATATTGTATCAATAAAATTTGATCCCCTATAAAATTTTAAAAAAACGTTCTCAATATTCTTCTTAAAAAATTAATTAAAATAAATTCTTTTATTTTTAAAAAAAATTAATATCCATTTGTTTATGATGAATTTTGGAATTAAAAATGAATTTTATTCTTTTATATTAAGATAAATAAAAAATTTATCTTTTCTAAATGGTCACATTTTAAATTTTAAATATAAAAAAACCCTTTTCCTTTCCACAAAAATTAAAAATTTCAATTAAAAAACATAAAATAAAAATAAAACTTCTTCATTTTCCCTTTAAAATTACATTATAATAATGGTTTTCTATTTATTTTTTAACAAATTCTATTTCATTATTTTTTCAAATTATGTTTAATTAATGTAGATTTATTTTTAATTTTTAATTTCTTGATTATAGTTTAAGGATAATTTAAATTTTTAACAGATATTTTAAAAACTATGTTTTTTTCAGTGAAAGGGGGATATTATTTTTTCAATAAATAATAATTTTTGACTATGATTTTTTGAAGGAATTATTTTTAAGAAAAAAAATATATATATTGGTATTTATTTCCCTTTACTTCAATTTGATTCTAGAAAATTTTGTTGTCATTTAATTTTTTAAAATGAAAAAATGGTGTTGATTTGTTTTTATGGGATTAATAAAAATACTTTTACTAAATCAGGTCATGGAATGTGTGAAGGATGATCCCATAAGACAAACTATTAGTCAAAAAATAATCAATAAGTTATTGCATAAATATTTTAACATTGTTAGTTTTTATTAAAAATAATAGGTTCATTTTTGATAGTGATTAAAATTAATTATTATTTATATAAGATGTATTATACAATATAAAATTAATAATAAATATTTGGAATAATTAAAAAAATTTCAGAGGAGATTTTATATCTAAAATGATGCTAAAAATAAAATTATGAAAAAGAAATTGCATATATATATTAGTTTTAATTACATGTTTAATTTAAAATTAATAAATCATGTCAACTTCGATGTATAGAAGATTTGTCTATGTTACATCTAGGGTTATGAAAATATATATACATCAATGGTCTTGGTGTGTTGGTTTGGTATCTTCATGCACAACTACATTCCTGTGTAAATATTATTAGGACTTCTTAACCCCAATTCATGAGGCAAGGGTTTCCCACATACATATATTTAACACAACGGGCCCCTTCATAATCGTTGTAGGATGACCTAATAATATCCCTATCACAACCCCTAGGGTGAAGAACATAGAATATTTTTCGGTGATCAAGAAATTCAATGTACTCAAATGAAACTACACAACAATCACTACTACAAAAAAGATTTATATCTACGCTAAAAAAACATTACAACCACTTAAAAAGCGTTGATAGTCAAGGTGATATTAAAAGGGGGTCCCTTTTATCAACACTAAAAAAGGAGTTGATAAATGACCCTATTATCAGTTCTAAAACAATCACTGATAAAATTAATCAAATTAAAAAAAAATGTAAATCAAAGGGTAGACCCATCCGTTTTTAATAGAACGTGACCCCCTTTCAACGGTGCTAGTAATCCCCACCCATGTACGGCACTGCCACCCATTTAGCCATTCTAGTTGCACACCCCCCACACTTTAACAGTGCAAGAAACTCCTACACCTACCATCACAACCCTAACTCCTCTTGGATTTGATCCTGAGAAAAATATCATACACTGGACTTCTAAAGCCCTACTAACCTGCACACCAGCTTTGTCTCTGCCTCAATTCCATGACCTCTATGACCACATAGATGAAGGTCTGCAACAAAAAATCCCCACATCAACCACATTCCACCTCTTCCAAGACTGCACACCGTGACCACGCTCTTCCCCGCCCTGACCACCCCACACGTCATTACATCCACATCCCGGCTCAAACACATTCTTCCTCCGTTATGAAATCCTTGAGTGATTGTACCATGCTTTTCCCTCTACACTGACACATCCACATCCATCCTATACCATGTTCGTCCTATTCTATGACCTCATAGAGAAACCATATTGTTCTTTACCACACACGTCAACACATCCAAATCCTGCATCAACCACCTTCCACCTCGACTAGGACCTCCCTGATTGGTATAACTTTTGGATCTCCTTAGTCACCCCATGGGAGTGTTCCCAGGTGAGGGGGAGGACTCGAAACCACCCTCCATTGTAACCATTGTTAACAACATGGCCTAATGAATAAGCCTTTCTAATGATAATGGTTGGCCTATTAGAAAAGGTTGGATAAAATCTAGTACATTGCATGTTGAGGAGTTCATTCATGCATATTGGGTGCCCTGGTGGAGTTAGGGTATGTTTGGGATCCCCTTTCTTGGGTACCCCTAGGGAGTTTCGATTTTCGGTGCAGGAGTTGTGTTACCTTCGATATTTCCTTACGTGGGCACCACCGAGTAGTGTTCTGAGGTGACTAGGATGATTGTACACTGCCTGCCATAAAAATCATCCACAATTGTCGTCACCCCGGTGTTCTATAGTTCTGGGGTTGGGGTACACTTTAGATCTCCATTATTAGGTACCTTGGGGAAGTGCTCCTAGGTGAAGGGGGAAGTTGGAAAGGGTCCCTTGTAGGATTCCTCCATTCTCTTCTGGGATAAGATCAACACATTGGTGATGAAATTGTCTATTGAAGACCTCATTGTCAGCTTCATCAAGGGTCATGGGACTCCAAGTGACTACTCTAGATTTTTTGAGCTTTTCTAATGACATTCCTCCAAGACATGACTTCTACCAGGTTCCAATCATTCATCTCTGTAACATCTTCATTATCATCATTGGGTGGTGAGGGGTTTTAGAGAAAAGGGTAATCAATACTGAGGCTTGGAGTTTGGAAACACACCATCCACCATTATATAGTTACATCATCCTTTATATTTTCCTTACCCTCTGAAAAAATTCCTCCCGTACTTTAATAGCTAGAAAGGTGGGATAGAAAAATATTTTATTTATAACACCGATTGATATTGAGGAAGTATCAAACCATATTTGTTTAATAATACTATATTTATTGACTTAATATTAAAAAAATAGTAAAACTATAAAATTTATTTTTTTATTTTGAGTATTGTTCATATTAAATTTAGTAACAAAATATAAACTCTAAATCATATTATATTAATTATTGTTAACTAAATAATTATTTATTTTAAAATGTAAATAAAATTAACAAAAATATTTTTTTTCTTTGATATCAATTGATTTTAGATTTATAAATAATTTTTAAAAATAAAAATAATAAAAGTCTCTTTAATTAAACAGGTTTGGGTATATTTCAAATTATAATTGATTATATTTAAATATAATGAGTTAAATAATAAATGGGTTATAAATGGATTAGGAATTGAAAAAAATTAAATGAGTTGGGATTTAATTATCCCAAATTTCATGGGTACATGACCTATCAAAATCCCAAATTTTGGGTGATTTTTAATGAACAATTTTAACCTGACTATCAAAGCTGTAGATTTTAATAATTTTACTGAATTTGAATTTATTAGTATATAATATATTTTTAGAATAGTTGACTGGCATATAATATTTAATGTTGGTTTTAATTAAATAATATAACATTTCACTCACATCAACCTTTATACAATATTTAATATATATATATATATATATTTGTAATCTTGTAATTTATTATCTAACCACTCGTAAATGGAAATAATGTTTTGTAGAGATTACCCCCCCCCCAATCTGTAATGGTGCTTCGGGGTGGGAAAATATGTGGTTAACAAAACTATTAATTGAATACCTAATATAGAAGAACCGAACTGTTATACTAAATTTATTATTTGTTTTTAAATAAATTTATTTGTTAATAACCAGTTTTTTGTTGGTTTTTTTATCAATTTTAATAACTAAAGTTGATAAAATAAATATATTTTTTATTTTTTATTTTTTTAATTGAATATTTTAAATTACTTATGGGACATATTATAACAAAAAAACAGTACATTTTTGTTGATAAATTTATATTTTTTCAAATTATTTTATTTAATAAAATATAAGGATTTATATATATTTTTTATTTTTTGTTCAAAATAAATAGGATGGAATTTTTTCAAAATTTAATATTTTTTTAAATTAGTTGGCTTCCTCCAATGATAATCCTTTGTAAATAGGGTTTTCCACCTGATAAAACCAATTTTTATCTTAGTAGCAGTTCATAAAAAATAAAAAAAATTTAATTTAAATGTTATATAATTCACATATGATAATTCATATTGTGAATTACTATATATATTAATGATATTATCAGTTATAAAACTAATTTAATTATTAATGATTATATTTAAATTTTAAAATTAATTGTTAATTATTATTTATATTTTTAATTAATAATTATATTTTGAATCATTAATTACATTGTTAATTAAATATTGTTATAAATTATATTATAAATTACAGAATATATTAATGATATTATCAGTTATTAATATTCTTAATTATTTAACTAATTGTAAATAATTATATCATTAAACTAAAATGAAAATTTTATATTGAAAACACAAACATTGATTTATACAAGTCACATAATGTGTTGGATTGACATGTAGTCTATTCATATAGATCATAAATGAGTTATGGATCCACTATATGAAAATCATCGTTTAGAGATAGTTATTTTTTTATTCGGCGACTGTTTAAATCGCTACTAAAGTTGGTGTCGGAATCCAACACATTGTGATTACTTCCATTCACTACCACAGATCTGGGGAAGTGATGCACTAGGTTTTATCAGTGCAAAGTAGAAAGAGCTAATAAAAGGGGGGCCTCTTTTAGCACTGGATAAAAGCGCTGATAAATCTACCCTTTATCAGTGCTAACCAAAATGCTGATAAAGGTGTACCATTTATCAATGCTTTATTTAGTGATGATAAAGGGGGGATTTTATTTATTTTTTAAATAAAATACTCAAACCTTAGATATCATCCAAATCCAATTTACATAATTCACAAGGAAAAAATGAAATCCCGCAATTAGGCACCCAATGATTCTCAACAACATCAAAAAAAGAGCCACTTGATTTTCCTATCTTCTTACAAAGGAAACAAAGAGAAAAAAGGCACCAAAGATTTTATGATGTCAAAAATGGGCCCATAGGCTTGGAGGCCACATCCATCCTCCTTTAGTTCGTTGATGATAACATAACAATCAAATTCGACCACAACAAGTATCTATCCAAGAGACAAGATGAACTGCAAACCATTCCAAATAGTCATAGCCTTTTCCAAAGGAGGAGACCTACCCACAATGTATGAGGAATGACGGGCCGCAATAATAGAGCCAACGTGATCCCGGAGGATTGGCCTAAGGTCAGAAAAACCATCCCACGGTGTTGTCGCGTTAATATTATGTTTGAGAGCACCGAATTGGGGGATTCATCTGAAAATAAGGGAATGAACAGGTGAAGGTGGATGAGCCTCCTCAACATCCACCACTGAGAGCCCTAGTTTTGAATCTTGGAAAGCCAGACCCTGTCATCTTTACCAATGTTCGAAAAAATGAATTAATTACGATGAAGCCATATAATCTATTCATGACTATAATATTAAGGCTAATAAATGTTTTTAATAATAATAATAATTATTTTATATAAAATTAGTATATATTTTTCCAAAATTATTTTTATTTGTATACATTAAATAAAAAATATATCTTTATAATTAATATAATTTTTTTAATAATTCTAATATATATATATATATATTAAAAAATAGTTACAAATTTATAATTAAATTAATATATATTTAAATAATAATAATATTACAATAAATTTTTAAATAATAAATATGTTCATTATATTCATCATTTTTATTATATTTATAAATATAAATAAATGCTTTTTGAATTTTCATATTTAGAATTATAATTATAAATTAATAAATTTATATTTAAATATATATATGTTTCCAATGAATTTGGTAAATAAATATATTAATGATTGAGTAGAATTGACATATATATATGTTATGTATTCATCATGAATTTTCATTTATACATTAATAATGTTAAAAGTCACATTAAGATATTTTTAACACCGGTTAATGGATAACCATTGTTAAATCTATGTTATTGTGAGTTTTTTACATCGTTTATGCAATAAGAGACTCCAAAATGTGTGTTTTAACATCAATTATCAAATGATTTTTCATCACCCTCCTATCAGATGGATTCCTCCCCATTAGTTTGTTATTAAACATAATACTAACGTAGTGATTCCTGGTGATGGATTCGTTGACCTTGTGGGAGTTCTCCAGGACCATGAAGACTCTATTATATTGTCTCGTTTTTCCTCAAACATTGATTATTAGTCTCCTACCGTAACCTAGGACATTTCTATCTGTATGGGTATGAAGTTTATTTCATATCTTATCTAGAAGGATATTATGGTAAAATATGATTTTCAGTTTATTATCAAAGTGACGGAGGAGGATGAAGTTAGATATCAATCCTTTGGGTCTATTATCGACATCATCAGATCATTGGTTCCTTTATTCGCTTATTGTTTTTTTCCATCATTGGTAGTGAGGAAAATCATGAGGCTCATTTTAGAGATGCTTTGGGGAGTTTTAGAGGTTCAAATATATGAATTTATTTTTTTCCCTTAGAGTTATGTACATTGTATTTGGACGTTATCTATGTTGAGGATTCATTGCAAAAGAAACCATAAAACCTTTTATAAAATTGAAAATATATGAGTTTCTATTTTCTACTCAACATATTGATTCCTAATCTCTTGAAACCCTAGCATTCGTGAAACATGGTTATGCTCCATCTCCTTCCTTCATATATATTTTTGCACCTTTTGCATCCCTTACCCGTCTTGTTGTCATGTTCGCCCTAATTCACTCACATTCCACCATGATCCTCTACATTTATCCCACAAAAGTATCATTCCTTTTATCTCATTCAAGTTCCACCATTATGATAATCTAATACCTATTTTAATCTAAACCAATTTTTCATAGCTTGCAATCTGATGATTGCCTATCTCAATTTTGGTTCTATTATTGATGGATCTTCTACCTGAATCTATATCATTTGAAATTTAAACTTTTATTTTTTATGGTTAGTATAATTATTGATTTTTTTCTATAAAATATATTCATTAATTTATTTTTTCATACACACATATTTATCGGTTATAAATATTCACAATTGTAATTAATTTTTTGTTATAATTTATTTCTGATTATAAATATCATATGGTTATAATTTGATTATGGTTATAATTGTTTTTATTAACACTACTATTGATATGATCTCTCATATCGTGAAAAAATACTTTTAAAAATGATAAAAAAAAATTGTTAATTGTAGCGCTTTTAAAGGGGGGACCTTTATCAGTAACAGTTTTTCATTGATAAAGGCCCCATCTGCTACATTGTGTTGTTCGTACTCCTATACACAAAAACAGCACACCACAACCTTCTATACAGAAAATATATAATTTAATTGAAATACATTTTACATCGTAATTAAAAAACAAACTACTATATACATTTCAATCAATGTTTTGTATAATTAAATTTACAATTACTATCTACAAAAAAATTAAATCATTAATTTTTGTCTTTGGCACTCGTGATCCCATCTCAAAAAGGTCTACCCATGGCATCTGTTGCTGAATAAATCACCTCAACCAGATCAAAAGAATCCAATTATATAATAAAACTTATATTATGTTAGTAATATTATAAATAAATAAATTAAACATTATTATGAATGGATACATTATCAAAATCACAAATTTAAATATAAAACACACATTTAGATATACCGGTCACACCATGAATTATATTGATGTTCATATAATTCCAACATGTCTCAAATGAGTTAACGACCATTATCATAAATTATAAAAACAAATCAAACCCATTTTCTCAGTTTTGAGTATGTCACTTGTTCTTTTTAATGAAATTAATGTCAATTTTAAATGATGACACGTTTGTAGTTATACCGATCACACTGTGTGGGTTATTGAGTTACATCTGATTCTTTTATATCAGAAATTACATAATGATCATTTTCCTAAGGTATAAAAATAATCATAATATGTTTGGTGGGTTTTTAGTATGTTACTTGTGCTTTCTACTAATATGTCATTTCAAACTAGAAACATGTACATTGAGTCATATAGGTCACATCATGTGTTTTTTACGTGATAATCCTTCTTAAATGTCACAGGTGACTTATTAATTTATGTCCTCAATTATCAATACAATCGTAGATCATTTTCTTGGTTTTCAGTGAGTGGCATACATTTTGAACTAAAATGTCAATTTTAAAATATTTACGGGCACATTGAATCAAACCAGTCACACCATGCATTGTATTGAGATGCAAGAGATTCCTAAAAAACCAAAATAACTCATGTATAAATTCCCTAATGTATCAAAACAATCTAGATTCTTTTTCTTGATTTTCAGTACATCACTTCTTCCTTCATTCTAAAAAATGATGTCAATTTTAAACAACAAGACGCACTTAGAGTCTTACCAGTCACATAGTTCCTTATATTGAGGTGTGGATACTTCTTACACATACCAAATTACTCATTAATTTTTAATCTAATGTATCAAAACATTACAAATGAATTTTCTAATATTTCTGTAAGAAACTTTTTCATTTTTCAAAAATTGACATCAATTTTAAATAAAATGACATTCTTATAGTCATAAAAGTTACATCGTGCATCGTATTAAGGTGAGGATGATTCATAAAAGTATAAAATGTCTCATGGATCAATTTCATAAAGTATCAAAACATTTTAATTGTGTTTTCTATGTTTTGAGTAGGTCAGTTGTCTTTTTTACTAAAATTGTAGTAAATTGAAAATGAAAAAGACACATTTGAAGTCATAGTTGTTACATTGTGACTCATAATGAGGTTTGACAAACTAATAAAAGTTCCATATGGTTCATGGATCATTTACCTAAAGAATAAAATAACAGGATTTCATTTTCTTGTTTTTCAATACCACACATGTGATTTTACTAAATATGATGTCAATTTTATATAAAATGACGCACATGGGGTAATACCGATCACACTGTGACTCTGATTGAGGTGTAGTTGATTCATACACATCCCAAATAACTCTTGGATCATTTTATTATTGTATCAAAACAATATGAATTAATTTTCTCAATTTTTAGTAAGAGACTTATTCCTTTATCTAAAATTGATATCAATTTTAAATAAACAGACGAACTTGTAGTCATATCGGTCACACCGTGAGTCATATTGAGATACAGATAATTGTTAAAAATCTATAATGACTGTTGATTTTTATCCTAAATTTTCAAGACAATACTAATTAATTCTCATGGTTTTGAGTCGGTTAGTTTTACTTTTTACTAAAATTGATGTGAATTTTTAATAAAAATGATGCACTTGGAGTCATACCTGTCACACCATGCCTCAAATTGAGATTTAGATTATTTTTACATGTCCCAAATGACTAATGGATTATTTCCCAAAAGTATCAAAACAATATTAAGGAGATTTATCAATTTTAAATATATCACTTGCTCATTTTTACTAAAAAATTATGTCAATTTAAAATAAAAAGATGGACTTAGAGTCATACCGATCACCCCAAGGCTCAGATTGTTTTGTAGCTAATTCATACACATTTCAACTAACTCATTGATCATTTTTCTAAAATATCAAATTAATTAGAATGCATTTTTTGGTTTTTATTAAGTCAATTATACTTTTTACTAAAAATGATGTATATTTTAAATACAAAAGACACACTTGTAGTCATACCGGTTACACCATGCCTCAGATTGAGGTGTGAATGATTCCTACAGATCCTAAATTACTCATGGATTGTTTCCCAAAAGTATCAAGACAATGAAAATGTTTTTTATCAATTTTTAGTACGCAACATGTTCCTTTTTACTAAAATTGATGTCAATTTTAAATAAAAAGACACACTTGGAGTCATACCTATCACATAATATGTCATACTGAGGTGTGAATGATTTTTACACGTCCAAAAGGACAAATGTATCATTTTCCAAATTTATCAGAACAATAAAAATATTTTTTCATTGATTTCAGTATGTCCCTTGTCTTTTTTACTAAAATTTCATTTCAAACTTGAAACACACACTTTGAATCATACTGGTCACATCATGTATCAGTTTTACTTGAGACTAATTCCTACACACCACAAATGATTTATGAATCAATTTCCTAATTAATAAAGAATATATGTGTTGGTTTTGATTTTTTTCAGTGAGTGACACATTTTGAAGTAAAATGTCGATTTTAAACAGATAACAAACACTTTGATTCATACTGTTCACAGTGTGTGTCAGATTGAGGTGTAGCTGATTTTTACTAATCATAAATGTATTATGGATCATTGTACTAAAGTATCAAAATAATATGAATTCATTTTTTAAGTTTTGAGTATGTGAATTGTATATTGTACTAAAATTAATTTCAATTTTAATTAAAAAGACAAACCTGGATTCATTCCAATAACACCATGTGTCAGATTGAGGCATTGTTGATTCATACATGTCCCAAAGTTTCAAAACAATCCAAACTTCCATGGAATCCTATAGTATGAGAAAAAAATTCTTATGTGAGTAATACTAAAAATAAATAAATTGAACATAAATATGAAACAATCCATTACTTCGTTAGAAGTCACATATTCATGCTATTTTTATACATTCACTGATCAGGTATGATGCCCATTTGTTTCAAAGAAAATGAATATCAACTTCTGAATATGATTTTTTTCAAATGCTATAATACTACTAAAAAAATATAAATACACAAAATATTAAAAAATATTTTAAATGAAGTAGTAATTAACTTTAAAAATATATATTCATGGATGCTTGTTTTTTGGTGGAATATGATCTCTCTCATAAATTTACAATCATAATAAACACAATATTTTCGATTTTCTTGTTTCATACAATGTAAAAATATTGAGGAAAATAATTAATTTGTTTTGATGTGTGTTTGTATAGTGAAATATTATTATATATACAATAATACTTATGATGTTTTATAAATTTTCACGGTCCTTGTGCGCAATGTTTGTCTTCATGCCAGGATATAGAAAATATTTACACACCACCCTATAATAATAGAATATTAATAAAAACATAATATAAATTACATAACATGGATTCTATTTCTAAATTGTTTGATGTAGTGTATTAAAAATTGAAAAATGTCATCATATGTGGTCGGTTTGTTGGTAATACATGGAGTGAATCAAGAAAAAAAAATTTAGAGTATCTAAATTGACCATAATGAGCATCCAGTGTTTCCTAAAAATAAAAAAATGAATATTTAATGAAATAATTGAGAAATGTGTGTGATATAATTAAATTAGAAAGTCTAATACATGCATCATTGGTATTAAAAAGATTATTTCATCACCATTTTTTATTTCGGATGATTTTCCTAGGTTTTCCAATATTTCATCCATTTTTTGGATTTTAATTTTTTTTTGTATGTAGAGGTGATGTAAGGACTATCAAGTAAATTTTTTTATGGGTAAATCCCTTGAATTTGTTTTGATATATACACCTACAAAAAATATGAAATTTATTTAGTCGAAATTAACATTGTATGTCATATTTTGGAAAATTAAAAAATGAAAACATACCTCATGATTAAATTTACAACTAAGGCTCCTAGACTTTCATATTTGAGGAATTCATCTAAATTATGAGAGGAAATTTTGTTGGTAACTTCCTCTCTATACATTTTTTCTTCAAAATAAACTACGTGACTACTACCACTTTGTAACTTTTCAACCGCATGAACCATCAATGTTAGTATATATGAATATTCAATGGGCAGGGTAAATGTTCTTTTAGAATATCTTTCTTATCAGTTGGTTTATCCTATAGATGTTTTTAAGTTGACCTTTTGTTTCATCCAATTTACTTTGTTTTTCTAGCATAATATTAATCGGTTCAGACATTGTTTTATTAATTGTTAAATTTTTAGTATGAAAAATAAATTGGAAAAGAATACCTCCTTGTAGACATGTTTTTTTACAAGATGTGAAGGACATGAAATTAATGTTCCAACAGTTTGGTCACCCTTATTAATACCTTTCTCATAAATTTGAATAGTTAGCTCAGTGCTCAACTCATTTTCTATCCTAATCAACACTCTCACATGACCTATTGGAATTTTTCTATTGTGTAGCATGTCATTTTGAATATTGAACACTTTATCCCTCTCTACAATGAAATATGTGGGTATTGATAGATATAAATCATAGTCATTATCAGCCAATATAATATTAGTACAGCAAAGGTATCAGTGTCTATCTGATTTACATTTAATATAAAAAATTATTAGATCATTTATTACCTTGGAAAATACAGCTCGTTGAGGTGAATGGCTCCCCTCAAAGATGGCGGGGGTTGGGCAGGATATTCAAGAAATAATTGTTCTTGAGTTATTTGTTTCTCTTTTCTTAACCCCATAAATGTTTCTAGAAACTCTATTTACCGTTGTAATTTATCATCAAGTCTAAATAGTCTTTTTTTCTTCTATTTCATTTTCTTATCTTTATCCTCTTATTTTTTTATCAAAATATATTTGGTGTGTCACCCTAAAACTCACACCTATGACGTGACATTATTGTTCTATCTGCTACAAGGCCACTGATAGTAGGTGTTCATCTGGTACAAGTGTTGATAATTCCTATGACAAATTCGTATAGAAAATATAGGAAAATAAGTAATCAATTTTATGTAGTAGGGATTTAAATCAAAAAAAATTATTTTGTCATACATACACATGTTTCCCACCCTTTTGTGTATTTTCATCTATTAGTATCTCGTCTTTATTTTCACATTCCACCTTAGAAAACACATGGCATGAGATGGAAATTGGATGTTATTTGTATTCATCAATATTAATATAAATATAGTAATATAATTAAATTTTTTTTTCAATACATATAAAAGTTTTACAATAGATTTTAAATACATAACAATTGTTTCAAGGGAAGCATAACCCATCCATGCTTTATGGTAGGGGTACGTTGGTTTTCTTGCCCATCCATAATTTTCATCACTAAGTTTCTATTTAATAAATAAAAAAAATTTGATCAAAGTGATGAATATATGTATTTCCAAAAATTTTATTACTATCCAAAATTTACTTGAATATACACAACAAAACAATGTCCAGTAAACACATCCAATGCATCTTGGGTTTTCAATGGTGCATACATAAGCAGTGGGTGTGGTTTTATTTTCCCTTCAGTATCATTATGATTATGTCTCTTTAGAATTGTGTGAAATCCTCTATAAATATTGCTAGAAATCATAAATACATATTTCTTATGGGATTCATCTAAAATAAATTCACACTTCAAGGGATCGTGAAGATTAATTCTATGTTTCGTTATTTTATTTTTTCAAAAAATAAATAAATTATGTCATAAAGTTACTATAATATCTTCCTTCATCAATGTATTAATAATGGCCCCAACATGGTTCCATGAATCTATATCAATTGGAACACATTACTGAGTGATGATTCTAATGTAACTACTGAATATGGCCTTTTAGGGGTTAACATGATGTCCTCGTGCATTCCATGCGACATCATATTTGATGTATTTCATTTTCACCTTAATGGTTTTTTCTAACACCATCAAACTATGGAACTCTTATTTTTTCTGCATCATTGTTCCTTCATCACCAACCATTTATTTTGTTTCAAACACATCAATATTTTATTCATATGGATCAGTAGCATCATCATGTGAATATGGTCATTGTACCTATGCACTGATAGTTGAAACATGATGAGAAACATAATATTCTTCTAGATTGGGAGCACCATCACATACAGAAGGTCGTTGTTCCTCTGTACTAAGAGCAACATTAGATTGGAAGACCTATTGTTCCTCAGGATTGGGAGCACCAACATGTGAAAAACTCATTATCTACAAAATTGGTTTAACAATTAATTTAGAGAACATAAATACAATAGCGAATAGATAATAACATGAGGTAACACAATGTATATTACAAAAAATATAACTTTATTATTGAACTCCCTTTTTTAAAGGATGAAGGGATTTTACCCCATTATCGACTATCAAAATCCCTTCACGGTGGTCTCCTCAAACATTAAAAAATAATCTACATTTGGAACACTATAAAATGATTACAGAGTCCAAATGAAAGTGTCAATACTCTGTTAATTTTCATCTGACCCTTCAGTGGTTTTGGTCGATAACAGAACAATTGACCACTTTCACATTAGAGGATCTAGAACATAAAATACTTATATTTCCTATTATTCTATTATAAATGGTTCATCTTTGTACCCTTCCTTACTGAAATCAACATTCATGAAACTCAATTCATCAATTTTAATAGAACACCTATTATCAACCCACATGAATTGAAAATTCAGTACTTGGGAATACTGTATAATCCAACTCCCATATTTGTTTTATGATGCCAATTTATGACATATTCATGTAAATTATATTCTTGTCCTTAGTATTACAAACATGTATTGCTTCATACACAAGTGTAAATCCACTATTTTTCTTGGAATTTTCTTCATCATGTCCATTTGTATAGAATGTATATCCCTAAATAACATAACCATTGTAATATAATACATACACACTTGTTCCTCTGATAACCATCTAATTCGTTCTAAAATTGAATATGGATATTCATCTGACTCATTAAAAATATAGTCCTAAAACCATTTTATAAACTGTTGATTATGTGTATTTCATTTCTGACATTCATCCCTGGATGGATTAAAATGCCTAAGAATTTCATTGTGTATTTCAACATATAGGGTAACCTCTAAACCATTATGAAAAACGTAATGCTGGTTCTACTTCGGATCTACAATATTGATTTTGACAACATCTCTTCCAAAAATTATTTCACCCGCAAGATGCCCAGTGTGATGAGATTTTGGTAGACAAAATATTTCCACACCTGATATGTCTTCTGTAAATAATTCAATGTCCTCCTAAAAAATGTATTTCTCTATAGTAAAACCCTCTAGTTAAATTCTATTTTTGACATACCCTATAAAACAAATTCATTTACCATTCAATGGGGTACATTCATCTATAGTGTATAGGGACACATAGTATAATATCACACACTATGTGAACCATAAAGTGAACCCTTATAACAGGGAATTTTTACGGGAAGAATATTTCTAATTCACATAACATGATTATAATTTATCTTTCCATAGTCAGAAATTTCATCTGATCTATAACTTTTCTAGATATAGATTTAAAGAAGAAACAAATCGTGGTTAATGTATTAAGGGAGTTATTGGAAATAATGAAATGTAAATATATAGTAATTAGTTATTGTATAAAAATATGACATTCATGTGATTTCAGACCCTTTAACTTCAAATCATTTATTGACCCAATATTCTTGATATTCGATGAATACACATATGGATACTTTACGTTATTCAAGAATTTGAAAAACTCATATCTCTTTTACCTGGAATAAGTGTATGTAGGTAGAGGAAGAATATTTCATTTTTCACCCTTCATAGGTAGAAACTCTTCTAATATTCCCATGTAAACCATCTCCAACCTAGCCTTAATTCTATCCATTTTTCTCGGTGTATTTAGAAACTTACCAATGAAACTATCACATATTTTTTATCCAAAATGATTAACATCAAGAAAATGTCAGGTGTACTGAAAATTATAGAATAATAAACCAAAAAAATTGATCACATTTTCCAAATAGTTTTCATAAGTTTTTTTAAAAATGGATTACCAAAATTAGTGTCTATATCATTTACATTCTCAAATAGTTGATCAACTATTATGGGAGATGGTGTTGTATGTTCTTATGAAATTCCATAAAATGATTTCACCTAATATAGGTAATTATCCCATTAGGTTATAAATCTAAAATATTCTAGAAACACAATCATTGATGAATGTTTCAACCTAATTGAATGTGTACCTTTTTGACAAACATGACACTCGTTTGTTCATTTTATGCTATATCATGAAAAATTTACATAAGATGGAAAGTAATTTATCATCCCTTACAACATGGAACTCAATGTGAAATATTTATTTATGTAAGAATCATAATAGATAACATCTAAATCATCCCCACCTCAGTATGATTCATGGTGTGTCTGGTATAACTCAAATTGTCTCTTTTTAATTAAAATTTACATCAATTTATGTAAAAACAACAAGTGACATATTGATAACTGAGAAAACATATTTATATTGTTTTGATATTTTATGAAAATTATCTATGATTCATTTGTGAGGTTTATGATCCCATTTCACCTCAATAAGATGCATGGTGTGAACGGTATGACTCAAAGTGTGTCTTTTTTTAAAAATAGATATTCATTTGTGTAAAATGAAAAAGTGACATAATGAAAATAGTGAAACCAAATTTATATTATTTTTATAGATTATTAAAATGATAAATTAGTCATTTTTGACATATAGGACTTAACCATACATTAATACGATGCACAGTTTTTCTGGTATAACTCAAAGTGTCTCTTTTTATTTAAAATTTCTATGAATTTAAGTAAAAACACAAAATGACATACTAAAAACCATGAAAACACATTTTCATAGATTTAATATTTTAGGAAAATGATATATTAGTCATTTATGATTTTAATGGATCAATATCATCTCAACATGACACACAATATGATATGAATCACTCAAAGTGTCTATTTTTACTTCAAATTAACATAAATTTAAGTAATAACAATAAGTGACCTACGGAAAATTGAGGAAAAACATTGAAATTGTTTTTATATTTTATGAAAATAATAGATTAGTTGTTTTTTATGTTTAGGGATCAACCAAAACTAAATAGAATTCATGGTTTGGATGGTATAACTCAAAGTGTCTATTTTTATTTAAAATTGACATTAATTTAATTAAAACCAACTTGTGACATACTAAAAACTGATAAAATACATTCAGATTATTTTGATACGTTAGGAAAATTATCCATGAGTAATTTGGGACATGTAGGAGTCAACCAAACCTCAATCTAATGTATGGTGTGATCTGTATGACAAAAAGTGTCTCTAATAAGATTAAAATATACATTTCAGTTCAAGTGTCACTCACTAAAAACCAAGAAAACATGATCTGATATTCATGACAACTTGGTAAAATGATTCATAAGTCATTTTTGATGTGTATGAAGTGGTCTCACATCAAACTGACTCACTATATGACTATTATGAATCTAAATACGTATTTCCAGATTAAAATGATATTTTAGTAATAAAACACAATTGACATACTAAAAAACAAGAAAACGAAATAATATTGTTTTGATATTTTATAAAAATTATCCATTAATAATTTGTGACTGGTAGGAATTATCTAAACCTCAATATAACACACAGTGTGTCAAGTATAACTCTAAATGATTCTTTGTTTAGAATTAACTTTAATTTTAGTAGAAGATAATGTGAAATACTCAAAACCATGAAAACACATTCATATTGTGTTGATATTTTAGTAAAATGATCCATAACTCATTTCAATGTATATGAATCGACCCTGTCGCAATAGGACACATGATATGATTGGTATGACTCCATATGTTTCATTTTTATTTAATATGGAAATTTTATTAATGTGTTATTTCATATTAATGATTAATTTATTTAATTATAGTATTAATAAGTTAATTTTTTTTTATTATATAGGTGGAATCGTTTTCTCAGGTTGAGTTTATTTTTTTGGAAACTGATACCATGGGCGGGCATTTTTGAGAGGGGATCATGGGCATCAAAATTTGAAATATTAATGTTTTAGAAAGTTTCTTGGAAAATTGTACATGTAATTATAAAAAAAAATTGGTGGAAATGTCAATAGTAGTGTTTTATAATAAATACCAAGGGTGGAAATTTTTATATAGATGATATCAATTAAATGTATATAGCAGGTTTGCTTCTGGGTGTGTTGTTTATACTGAAAATTTTCTTCTGGGTGTGTTGTTATATAAAATGCACACTACATGAGGCTAGGCCTTTATCAGTTCTAAAAAATGAATTGATAAAGGCACCCCTTAACATATCATTGATTAACAATGATTTTTTAGCAATGTTAAAGGCCATTTTTAATGGTGTGAATGGGTAAATGTGTATTAGTGTTTACCTCTCATCCATCTTGTTTGCTTCACCATTTAATGTTATATATATATATAGTTATATTTATTGAAAAATTAATTTAGGTATATATATATTAATAGATATAGTTAGTTATATTTACATATTTATATTTATATCTACATATTTATATATATATTTATATTTTTTATACGAATATTTACTCATACATTAAAATATGTTTATAAGATTATTTTTAAATACATTTATAAAATATGTTTCTGTGTGCTTTTAACTATATAAATAAATACATATATATAACACACACACACACACATATATATATATATATTATGAGTATATATATGTATAATTATATATATTTATTTATATTCACATATTATATATATTCATATGTATATTCATATGTTAGAATATATAGATAATATATATAAATTTGTAATACAGAAACACACTAATATATATATATATATATATATATATCACTAGTAGAAAATTAGGCTCTAGCCACGGTTTGAAACCGTCGCTATTAGCCCATAAACTGTGGTTATGGGTTATAGCCATGGTTCATTGAACAGTGGGTGGTATTATCGGGGATATAGGGCCAAACCTATAGCCACGGTTCCGAACTGTGGCTATAGCCCTATAACCATGGTTTCGAACCGTGACTATTTCCCTATAGCCACGATTTCACCTTCGAATATAGACCTATAGCCATGGTTTCAAACCATGGATATAGCCGTATATCCACAGTTACAAACCATGGATATAGCCCTATAGCCACATTTTCAAACCGTGGCTATAGGTTTTTCCCTATAGCCACGACATTACCTGCCACAGTTCAAAGAAATGTGCCTCAAACCCTCCCCATTTCATAACAAAAACCAACCCCCACTAGACAACAACCACTTCCCCTCCCCCACACACACATCCCTTGAACCCCTTGCACCCCTATTATACACCCCTTGCCCCCCTACTGGACCCCCATGGATAGAAGCCCCCCCCCCCCTACTAGACCCCCTGGACAGCACCCCCCCACTTCCCCGACCCCCCTAAATAGCATCACCCCCTCTACTGGACCCCCCTGGACAACACCCCCCCCCCCCACCCACTATTGGACCCCCCGAGATTGAAGCCCCACTACTAAACCCCCTGGAGAGCAGCCCCCACTACTAGAACAACCTTGCACCACCCCTACTGGACACCCCCCTTGAACCCCTACTGGACACCCACCCCCTGGACAACACCCCCCCCCCACACACACACACATGCATCCCATTAACCCCTTGAACACCCCCTTGCACCCCTTGGACACCCCTTGCACCCCCTGTTGGACCCCCCTAGACAGCAGCCCCATCCCCCCTAGACAACACCCCACCCCCCCCCCCCCACCCCCGTTGGACCCCCACCCCCTGCTGGACCCCCATGGAGAGCAGCAGCCCCCTACTGGACCCCCTGGACACCCCCCCCCTTCTAGACCCCCTTGCACCACCCCTGCTAGACACCCCCCTTGCACCCATGTTGGACACCCCCCTCGCACCCCCTAGACGGCAGCCACCCCCCCCCCACATACACACATCCCTTGCACCCCTTGAACACACCCCCTTGCACCCCTTGCACACCCCTTGCCCCCTGCAAGACCCCCTGGATATCAGCCCCCCCCCCTGTTAGACCACCACGGATAACATCTCCCCCCCGTTAGACCCCCCACGATAGCCCCCCCCCCTACTGGACCACCCCGGACATCAGCAGCCCCTACTTGACCCCCCTGGACAGTAGTAAAACCCTGCTGATCCCCCCTGGACAGAAACCCTCCCTGCTGGACCCCCTGAACAAAAGCCCCCCCCCCCCCCCGCTGGACCCCCCTTGCACCACCCCTGCGAAACACCCCCCCCCCTCGCACCCCTACTACCCCTTCACAACCCCTGGACAGCAGCCCCCCCCTCCCCACTACTACACACACACATCCCTTTCACCCCTTGCACAAACACCCTTTCACACCCCTTCCCCCCTGATGGACCCTCTAGACAGCATCCCCCTCTGTATCGCAGCCCCAGCCCCCCGCTGGACACCCCCCCCCCCCCCCCGCCTGACGTACCCCCCTAGATAGCATCCCCCCTGCTGGACCCCCCTGGGCAGCGTCCCCCCTGCTGGACCCCCGTGGACAGAACCCCCCCCCCCCCCTATTGGAGCACCCTGGACAGAATCCCCCCCTGCTGGACCCCATGGACAGGCCCCCCTGCTGGATAGCAGCCCCCTTACACAGCCCTTGCACATGTCCTAAGGGATCCTTAGTTAAGCATATTGACCAAGTGGGTGAGCTTAAGGCTTTTCCCTTAGATGTACCTACCAAATAATAACCTATAGAGGATTCTTTACATGGTGTTGATAGAGTTGTTTCCACAATGCCTTCATATTTTTTATCCATAGTATATTTAAAATATTTCAGAGAAAGAATTATTTTAGATTTCAGTGGAATTTTGAATTATCAGGAACCTCCTATTGTTGCATCTACATCTAGTGCTCCACCTCCATTGGCGTTAGTTTATGTTGATTTCATCTATAATTTTTTCAAATAGTATCTCCATGTTGTTATAGGTTATGTGCATTCATCTCATCAGGATTAATTGAGGAAAATTATATATAATTGGTTTTCTAGGAATAGGTTGTCCAGTTAAAAGTGATGACAACTCTAGTCAAGCTAATCATGGAGGATAAGATTGCCTTAATAATATGGAGAGATGAGGAAATATTATTATATACTTTTTCAATCTTATAAAACATTTCCTCTATGTATCCAATACTCTAGTGGCTTTCGGCTGAAATTCAAAAGTGAAACAGTAATGTGAACCCCAATGTTTGCACTGCTACAGCGGTAAAAGTGCAGGCCACAAGCATTCAGCCCAACCGGATCGGGCTACATCAATCCAACATTCCCCCTTGTTTCATCCCTTGATGATAAAGAGGTTATGAGTGCCATTTTTCTCTAAATCTAGATAGTGTGGCTGGTCCTGATGGGTTCACAAATTAATTATTTATGTTCTACTAGTACATAGTTTGTGACGAGCTCCTTATCGCTATGAGGGAGTTCATCGACCATGCCTCAATTCCCTATGGAATCAACTCCAAATTTTATTTCCCTGGTCCCAAAGAAGGTAAATGTTGTGGATGTAAATGATTTCAGACCTATTTCTATTAGGAATACCTTTCCAAAAATCATTATCAAAATTATTTCTATGAGGATAGGTCCCATTGCTTGTGGGTTTATCTCTTCAAATCAGCCCCCCAGACAGTCCTTGGACACCCCCGTGGACATCCCCCCTAAACACCCCACCTTCACCCTGCCCCCTTCCTACAGACCTCCTCCTCCCCACCCCCCCCCCCGAAACCCCCCCGGTCATCCCTTGGACACCCCCGTGGACAGCCCCTCCTAAACACCCCACCTGTACACTCCCCCCCTTCCCTAGCGACCCCTCGGCACCCCCTGGACATCCCGTGGACACCCCACTTGCACCCTTCCCTACAGACCCCCCCCGGACATCCCTTCAACACCCCCTCGGACAACACCTCTTAGACACCCCACTTTCACCCTCCACCCATCCCTAGAGACCCCTCAGCACCCCTCCGGACAACCCTTGGACACCCCACCTGGCCAACCCCTCCTAGAAAATTCTATATCCATCAATACCTTCAGTTAATAATTAACGAATCCTAAATGAACAATGCCTTGAAACATTTCCAAAAATAGTCTTTGTCTAGTTTAGTCTAAATAATATAATTCCACCACTTATAACTCGGCCCCTCTAGTAGGATGGTTACAAAAATAACCTTAAGAAACTTATAAATCTAAAGATGAATAAAAATATCCTCAACCTTCAGTAAAATAAACCAATTTATTGTAAGAATATTTTTACCCAGAATTTATTGTGGGGATACCATCTTGATTCTGGGGTTCCTAAGTGTGCCTTCAAGATCGATTTATTAAAGATTTTTATTCGTTTAGGTGGGAATTATTATGGGATTCTTTGGTTATTCTCATCTTTCCAACTAGGTTCTCATCTTAGGATAAAAGATGTGTCTCTACCCCATTGTTCTCAGTGAACATTAATGGCAGTTTACATGGACACTTTTCGGTGAAAATAGGACTCAGAAAAGGGGATCCTCTTTCACCTTTCCTTTTTGTGATTTGCATGGAGTTATTCTCATGCATCCTAGAATGAAGGAGGCTAGGGGCAGGTGCGATGGCTGGTACGGGCTGGAGTGGCTGGTGAGGGTGGGAAGGCAAGCAGGAGGGGGATGGGAGGGGGCTGGTGGGGGCTGGAATAGGTGGTAGGGGGCTGGTGTGAGCTTGATTGCTGGTGATTGGGGGCTGTTGGGAATGTGGTTGGGGCTGGTGCGGGCTTGGATGTTGGAGGTCGGGGGCTGGTGAGGGATGGAACTGGTGGATGTGGCTGTTTTGTAGGTGGAAAAGGGCTGGCATGAGTGTTTTACAGGAGGCTGGTGTGGTGGCTAGTGTGGGCTGGATTGTAGGTGGTTGGGGGCTATTGAAGGCTCAAATGCAGGTGGAAGGTGGCTGGAATGTTGGTGGAAGGGGGCTGGTTGTAGGTGCTGGGGTGATGGTGCGAGCTGATCTGAAGGTGGAAGGGGGTTGTTTCGGGCTGGAATGATGGTGGCAGCCGGCTAAAATGAAGGTGGAAGGGGGATGGTGTTGGCTAAATGTGGCTGAATCATGGCCAAATCATAGCATTACCGTGGCATGACCACGGCGTGAGTGCGTCGTGACCGCGGCGTGTCCGCGTCGTGACCGCGACATGATCGCGGCGTGAATGCGGCTTGAAAGCGGTGTGACTACGGTGTTACCGTGGTGTGACAGAGGCGTGACCTTAGCGTGACTCCGGAGTGTTGGCCTGGTCCAGTGACATTCGCGAGGCAACATATTTTTACCAGGGGCGAATGGAGTGGGAGGAGGTGGGGAAACAGTCCGACCATCGCCCCTCCGGTAGAAATTGTGATCCGTTAGTCTCAACAATGATCAAAAGAATCATAGAATACTAGCAATATGATCCACTACAGGGTTTCATCCTAGAACATGGCCAAATCATGTCATTACCGCGGTGTGACTACGGCGTGACCGCAGCGTGACCACTGCGTGACCGCGGCGTGTTGGCCCGGTCCATCGACATCTGTGGGGCAGTATCATTCTACCAGGAGTGAAGGGAGTGGGAGGAGGCAGGGCTCATTCCGGTAGTCGCCCCACCTGTAGAAATTGTGATTAGTCAGTCTTATGATTGATCACAAGACTCATGGAATACTATAACTGTGAACTATCGCGGGGTGTCATCCTAGAGCAGGGCGAAATCACAGTGTGACCGCAGTGTGACCACAGCATGATTATGGCGTGACCGCATCGTGTTGTCCCGGTCCAACAACATCCACATGGCAGCATCTTCAGGCCCGAAGCGAAGGGAGCAGGAGGAGGTAGGGTAACATTCATGTTGTCGCCCCGCCAGCATAAATTGTGATTAGTCAGTCTGAACATTGATCACAAGACTCATTGAATACTATCTCTGCGAACCGCCACATGGTGTCATCCTAGAGCAGGTCCAAATCACGGCTTTACTTCAGAGTGACCGTGGCTTGACTGCAACGTGACAACGGTGTGACCACGACGTGACTGCAGCGTGACCACAGCGTGACCACGGCCTGTTGGCCCGGTCTAACGAAATCTACACGGCAGCATCTTCCAGCTAGGAGAGAAGGGAGTGGGAGGATGTGCAGAAACATTCCGACCGTCACCCCATCGGAAAATGATAGAATCGATCAACTCTTTATTATACTATAACAAGGTATCTCCAGAGAAGGTTATAGTGAGCGTCACAATGACGCAACGTCTAAAGGTCAACAAAATGATGGAAAATAATTATACACCCTACAAAAACCATTTACAAATTCATTCACTTTTCCTAAACATGGAAATATTTTCTATAATATTCAATGGGTAAAAAGGAATGTGCCATGGTCAAGGCATATGCCTACTCTGGAAATTTCATTTTAGTTAAACGAGTATGATATGCCAATTTATATTATTCAAAGAAAACAAAAACTAACTAGCCACAAAACAAACACCAACAAGAGGAATATGAAAGAATCAAAACAAATCTAAACATGATACAAATAATTATCACTACTCTTTTGTTTATAAGATAGTGCACCTCCATTGGGGGGTTTTATTATAAAATCATGGCATTGCTTTATCACAAAATTAATTTAATTATATTTAACATTTATTCTAAAATTCAATCAGCACAAATCAAATGAAATAATTTAAGCAACTAGATCATCATAACAATCACTGTGAGTTTTCAAAGATAGTGCACCTCCGTTGGAGGGGTTTAATTATAAATACATGACTTTATTTATCAAATGAAACAATTGTATTAATGAACACTTATTCATGATATGAAATTCAATATAATTAAGAAAAATTATGAAAGAAGATAAATTCAATTTAATTCATTATTTAATTAAAGATGCATGAAGAGGGATCCTACCTCAAGGTGGAACCAAACCGTCCACTTCAGCTCTTGGAGTTTTCTAACTAGAATTTGTTGCTCCTCCACAGGGTATACGCACCTTCACACACATTCCAGGAGGCTTATCCCCTATGCAAACACCTTCATGGCCATGAGCATGTGCAAGGGGATCCTTGCGCATACGCTTATATGCATATACCAGTCTCCACTCACCCGTGTATTAATATATATAGATATAAATGGGAACACATATCCCCATACATGCATAATCACTTCCATGGTTGACTATACACGTAACAGGGGAACCCAAATACATATACATTCTTACCTATGCACACACAAGCAATTCGCCCTTAACATTGATACTCTAAACCAACGAGCAGGGATCAATGCACTACACAAAGGATACTAGCAACATTTAAAAAAATAAAGGATTCTACACAACCATTGAGAAACCAACCAACAACATTAAATCCTTACCTCAATTAGGAGACCCAAATCCACCCAAAGCAACACAAAATGATCCAAAACCCTACTCAAAACATAATATAGAGTCAAAAACACTGAAATCCCCAAATATATGAGGTTAGAGAACATATTAAAATAGTATGAACTATATAACACTTTATAATTTAATAAAACATAGTTAGACAATCAACTTCCTTCTTCCCCCTGCCCTCTTCCCCCCACCACCCACCGCCTACCCCCTACCCCTTGACACATGCTCTGCAGACCTCTCTCAGGCCCTCTGTCCCCTTCCCCCTGCCCCCTCCAACCTCCCCATGTCCCCTGCCCCCTGCTCCCTACCCCTACCCTGCAGACCTACCCACTTCCCCCTCCACCTTTCCTCTGCCCTCTGCCCCTACCCCCTCCACCTAGCCCCCTATCCTACACAACCCCCCTGTACAGCCCCCATCCCCCCCTAGCCTGCACCAGCCCCCTATCATGCACCACCCCCTAGCCTGCACTAGACCTCCCTTTCCTACACACCACACTGTGAGTCAAAAAAAATCTTTGGAGATGCACATGGTGTCTCAAATGAGAGGAGTAATTATTAAAATGGAAAACATAAATGAAATAATTTCATCCAAGATATATAAGAATAAACTACCACAATAGGTTACTTATATATATTCTTACAAGCATAAGCATGTACTATGTTTTGTTGGTAGTTCTCTGCATAGCATGCATCCCTATCCATAGACATAGCCTATCATGAAAAAGAATACACACAAGAAATCCAGTTCTTGTGAAGACATTGAGACAAATAAAACCTCATAAATATATATTCGGAATGAGTTATACTAATAAAAGGATTATTAGAATGCTTGGGGAGGAAGCCGTTTCACAAGTACCATCAGTATGTGAGAAATAATATTGGAAAAATGAGGTCCAATGGAAATGTACTCCAAATTAGTGTACTAAAAAGAATAACATAGTGGTTATCGAACGAAAGGACCAAAAGTATCTTTTCATTGAAATTTATTGTAATTACCTCTCAATCTCATCAAGGATTATGATGCTTAATTGTGACTTATAGGCATCCTCAAATAACATAAAAGAACATGTGAAATAAATGACTGAAATTACCCCATATACAAGTTGAAAAATCAATAATCATAATAAAATGGATGGATGTGTGTACCATAGCTGAATATATTAATTCATTAGGCATGTTTTTGTTGAGGGGGAGAGCAGGTTTAGCACTTGTAGGGGGCTCTGATTCCCTTATACAGTGAACATCTATTTTTCTGAGGCTAGGGAGGCTGTGGAATTTATTTATAGGAAGAAGGTGAAGGAGGGTCAATAACCACTTCAAATTTTATCCTACTCAGACCCCCCTGCCCCTCCCCGCTACACAACCCCCCTGCAAACCCCCTTGCCCCGCCTGAAGACCCTCCTGGACACCCCCTCTCCCTGCCAGTACCCCCATGTAGGGTCTTTTATATTGGTTGTTTTAATGTGGAACCATGGATTTTAGATCATCCTTGGCCATTTTTATTGATGGTATGATTTATTTCTATTCATAGTGGTTGACCACTATATAGATAACCCTCCACTGAATGGTATTTATAAGGGAAATTGAGTGAGGGTGATAGTAGTCATTTTATCAGAATAGTGGTATGAAATTTCCATTTTTGGGTGATCATAGGTTTTAGTAGATTCATGGGAACATATTCTACCCCTAAACCTATTAGAAATTGTTGTGGAACTCACCTATCAAATCTATTGCTTGGAATTCCATAAGATAATTTGAATCAAAATTTGAGTTTTTTTATGATTATGATGACTAATATGCCCTATGTTACTCATTATATCTTTTCTATGGATACAAAATTTTTAACGGGTTCACCAATCCCTGAAGTTGATGCCCAATGATACTCATCCTCTATAGGATAGTCACATGAGGTATTTTAGGCTCATCACCTAATGAACACGAGGCTCATCACCCAAGGAATTACAAGGTCATCACATGAGAAATGATTGGATTATGATGCATTAGGAATGGTGAATCATCATATTCTTATCACATAATAAATATTATACTTTTCAATAATGCATGTTCCGATATATCTATAAGGATAAGATCACATCACCAGTAAAATGGATTCCCATGACTTCAAGAGAGTTATTTCCAATGTTTTAACTAAATATTCAGATTCCTAAAACATGTGTACTCACACTTCATTGATCCATATTCATACTCAAACAATATTCTATTCAAAATTAAAATAATTTCATCTTTAAGGGATCTAATTATGAGGGAGTGTGCTCCTTGGTTCTCAAATATTTATCAGTATAATCCTATGAATCATTAATATATGTATTATAAATTTAATAATAATTTTTTTAGGTTTACAACATAATATATGTGTACATTATCAATGGCTATATTCATATTATTCCTTGAAAAAGATAGTGGTTATTAGAAAATAATTTTTTAAAACAATAAAGCAATTCTGGGAACATGTTTTTAAAACAATCAGGCAATTATAAAATTAAAATTAATGGTTTAGGCAGAGGGAACCTACCTTAACCTCAAGACCCGTTGTTCTTGACGACAACAACTCGAATATTCTTTTTTTCTGCTTGCACGCATATGCAACTTCACATATATATATAAGGACATCAAACCCCTATGTACATATTTTCATGGCCAAATATGCATAATGGGGTCCTTAGATATGTGTTTATAGATGCATATACCCCTTTACTATTACACATATATGCATTATTCATATGAGTTTTATTGGTATAGAATATTATAAAACATGTTCATCAATTTTTGGACACATTCTATGAATATAGTAAATGAAATTTTTTATCTCCCGAGACATGAGTATTATCTATATAGGGAATCTCATATTCATGGAATAAATAATCTTGGATGGTGCAATTACCCTTATAACTATCAGTAAAATCCCTTCATCCTAAAACATTAGTGTAATTTTGTCTTATAAGGACCTAAAAATCTAAAGTTTTGAGTATTTATCATGTTACCACTATTATAATCATAACATTCTAATATTTAGACAATCTGACAAGAAAATACGTATAATCTATTATTCATATTAAAATTTCAATGGAAATTTTTAATAATGGGACAGATGATTGAGATCATAAAATATACCATTAACTGAAAAAACTATGGTGGAGTATCCACATCCTAGAGTCTCCCATTAACATATTAGAAAATTAAATGTAAATGAAGTGACTATAGTGACATTCTACCTACCTGATTCAATAGTTCTACTAATTTCTAACAAAATGTGTTAAGGGAATACTCGGGATTGGTTCTATGACTAGCTCCATCATTTGATAGAGTATGAATTTTCTTAAAAAAGGTGTTGATATCTTTTATTTTATATTTTATGGATTCTAGACCTATGTTTATTTGTGATAGTTGTGCCTTTATTCTGTCCATGTGAGCCACATATTCATGCATCTCTACAGTCTGTATAGAAATATTATCATGAAGTTTCACTTCCTCTATCGTTAAGAGATTTAAATCAGTATTTTAATCCTTTAAATATATTTTATGGTGGATGGAAAAATAATCTTGATGACATCATATTCCATGGTGGCTAAATCCTCTCAATAAATGAGAACATTATGAACATTGATGTTCCAGTGTCGATAATAAAACACACCTACACCTCGGCTAAGGAATATTGTTGAAGGTAGTAATCGTTTTCAGAAATTTTCTCTAAATGATTATATATGATGGTAGTTTAAACCTTGAACAAAACCCACTTTCATTAAACCTGATGCTAGATGACAATACTAGGAACCAGACTCAATTCATCTTTCACTATAGTTATATAATCTAGAATTTTATTTTTCATGGACATGTCTTTTTTAAATTGTGTCATAGTTTTAAGAATGTCCTCCATCATTGCCTCCTGTTTAACTTTATGGATTGATCATGATCGTTTAACTTGATCAGATTAATACCTAACACTGTTCCACTATGAAAAATGTAATTAGGTCTTCCAATACTAGTAGTCAAACATGTGGAGTCTTCACCAATCTAAAAAAAATATCATGAGGATTAAACTCCCTCAAAATTATTAGAATTTTGGGAAATAATTATTTTCCCCCCAATAAATTATAAGGATAGTATGACATGAAAGGATCTTTGAGAATCCAATTTTCTATACACCCATCAAACTGGTTTCCCCAATATAACATCGGTATAGTATTCAAACCATAACATGGAATAACACCTTGAAAATTTATTTGGACCATTCTCAAGATGTAATGAAATTTCTATGTCAGAATCCCCATGCATCATTATCGCCCACATTTCATACAGGGAAAATGTGTTGTATTATATCAAAATATTGATTAGAGGTAAATATGTAACCTTTTTTAAATGAACAAATTATCATGGGAACCTATAAGGATAAAAAGGATCTAAAATGGTTACTACATCTATAAAATCTTCAAAAATACCACCTCACAACAAGATAATGTATGAAATTTATTCTAAATTCCCCCTATCATCATCTACCACCACACCAAAACGTGTTGAATAAGGAATGAACCCAAAATGTGAAACATCCTTTAACAAATAAATAGAACCATCAAGTCATTAATTGAAAAAGAACAAGACCATATACCATAGCTTCGTAGTTCACACTACATCGAGTATTAGTTTCATATTCAAGAAAGAACAGAATAAATCAAAGAAATTTTCAAATACCATGATGATAGGGCATGGGGGGTGTTGACCTCGACATCTGGGGTGTTGCGGGTTGTGGGGGAGAGTCGTCGGGATAGAAGGGAGGAGGTGGGGAGGCTGCTCGGAGCAGCTTCACAGGAGGAGGAGGATCCTGGGGAGGAGGGTCTCGGTGAGAAGGTGGCATGGGTATTGAGGGCAGTTGTCGAGGAGGCTTCGGGGAGGAGGCGTCAAGGAGGGGTCAGGAAGGAAGGGAGGAGGTGGGCAGGCTGCTCGGAGAAACTTATCTGGATGAGGAGGGTCACGGTGAGGAGGCATCAGGGTGGGTGTCGGGCTGTTGAGGGGTTTTGTGGATGATGGAGTGAGTCGAAGGAAGAAGAAATGAATGGGTTCGAGGATTCATACATGGAGCCATGGCTAATTGTGGGGGTGTAGCAAAGGATTTTATAATCCGTGGCATTATAGGCATGGTTATAGCTCAATTTCCTAGTAGTATATATATATATACACACAAACATACAAATTATATAAGTATATAAGTATTCATATATTTGTGTTTGAAATAAAATGGACATTAAAGTTTTTTAGATAAGGATTATATATTGAGAAATATATTTTATATGTAAATATGATTAATTAATTATTTATAAAAATATATTTTTATCTGTGAATTTAAAAAAAATGTTTGTATTATTATATATTTGGTTATAAATAACATTACATTATACAAAATGAAAAAAATTAAAAGCCAAATAATAATATGAATTTAATACCTATGAATTAATTCAGTCCCCCGCTGAAAAATTGAAAAAAAAACCCTCTTAAAAGAGGATGAAATTCCATTGAATTTTAATCAAAATTGGGTATCCCGACTAAAAACTCAGTTTTGGAGGTATTTTTGATCTTTTTTTGCCTCAAATATTTTTATATAGGGTTCTCTTATGTCACCAGTATGTAGAGCTAGTCGTAATCTTCGATTTGATAAGTAGTAGATCTCAAACGGACACCCGAATCAAAATTTCATTTCATTTGAAGTTTGAGTTATATTTTCAATTTATTTTAGATCTTTTATTATATGTTTTATTTTTTGTGTCTTCAAATTATTATTAAAATATTATTACTTGTTAACAATTATTTAATTATTAATTAATAATATTTTTTAAATTATTTTATAAGGCATTTTACTGAACATCTTAAATATTAGGTGTAAATGTATATCTATACTTATCTAAAAAATATTTGAAAAATATAAATTTTTTTTATATCAATATCAATATATTTATATGTATTAATATATTATATTTTATAATAATTTTTTGTTTATGTTTTTTTATTTTTTGTGAACATTGTTATTAGAATAGGTTGGGAAAACCCCTCTATTAAGAGAATTAGAATCCCTTTTAAGATGGATTGTTATAAAACCCATTTCATGACTGAATCCCCTAACACAACATGCCCCAAAAAAAGACATGGAAATTTTAAATGGATGTAAATATAATTACCTCGAAGTCAAATCCATATAGGCTGATATACTAAGGTAGAAAACCCAATAATTAGATTTGTTTGAAATCCCCCATGGTATCTATCCATCCATTTGAACACCAACAAAGAAACCCAAACCATTGCTTCCATTGGGAACTATGGGGAAGATTATCATGGTGGACGGATTTGCGGATAATGGAGACGATCTTCATGAAAAAACACCATCCCCAACTAGATCGGGTTCTTCCTCTCATGTCATCGACCCATTCCTCGAGTATGGTTTGACCCTCGTTATTATCCATCACCATCACACATAGGTTTGAGTCTTTCCGTTAGTCACCATGATGACCAGGGGCCTTCCTTTTCCACTAGCCTTGGCGCATTCCTTCCACCCCCCACCATAGAGCAGGAGTTCAGATCATGCCATTGACCCCAACATTAAGTTTACTTTAATTTGTTTTATCTTCAGGTATTTGAAATTAATATATATTCATGTTTTTTCAGTAGTTTTGAAAAATGTTCCATATGTCATTTTTGATGTATAGGAATCAATTTCACCTCAATCTGATGCATTGGGTGAGCGGTATGACTCCAGTACTGTATATATGGACATTAAATACTCATAAAACAATTATTTTTAGTGTTAAAAGGAATTATTGTCCCCAGAACAATTAAAAGGTGTAATTTTTATCATCTCTAAAATAATGCTAATAAAGGACCCTTTTATCAGTGCTAAAAATCACTGATTAAAGGGACCTTTATCGACGCTATTTTAATGCATAAAAATTTCATAAAAAATTAATTTTTTTTCAATTAATGGGAGGTTGGGACCTCCCCCCTTTTATCTTCGCTCTATCCCCACATTTAATAGTTCTTGTCTAGCCTCACACCCCTTCGATGTCTTGGAATCCCCCCACCATTTAACAATACTAGGGACCTACATTGCCCACCCGCACACACCCCTTAGTTGGGTTTCGAAACTAAGACCCCCCTCATAATCTCACTTATTTTCTACTCCCATATTTCATTTTATTTATTATTTTTTCATCCATCAATATATTTATATTTATTTCCTTATATTTTTTTATCCATATATTTATATATATAGATTTATATATATATTTAAATACATATGAAAAATATGTGTTTCTGTGTGTGTGTGTGTGTTTATAAATATATACATATATATATTTATTTACACATGTGTGTGGATATATAAATATAATTTAACATATATGTATTTATTTAAATATATTAAATGATAATATTTATATACGTACATTATAATATATAGATAAATATATATCAGTTTTTCAATGCGCACAAAAATATATTTATATACATACATACATTATATATACACTAATTGAATATATATATATATATATTTATTTATTTATTTATTTTAAAAAAATGGATATTATTTTTTATTTAGATAAGGTTTATATATTTATAAATATACTATATATGTAAATATGTTTACATATATATTTATAAAATTAAATTTTTATATGTGAATATATACAAAAAATGTATATATATTTATATATTTGATTATAAATAAAACTAAATTATGAAAAATGATTAAATTTAATAACATTAATATCAAAATGAATGTAATACTTGTGAATAAATTCATTCCCCGCTGAAAATGGGGAAAAGGCCCCCTTTAAATGAGGCTAAAAATAGATTGAATGCTTAAAAATTAGGAAACACCGACTAAAAACTCAGTTTTCAATCCCATCAAGGGACTTTTTGGACCTCAGAAGATATAATAGGGGATTCCCCCATCATTAGTGTGTGGATATTGGCACAATATTAGATTTTATATGTGGTAGATCTCAAACAGACACTCGAATAGAAAGTTATGACTTTTTGAAATCCGAGTTTCGTTTTCAATTTATTTTAAATATTTTATTAATTTTTTTATTTTTTGTGTCTTCAAATTGTTAATAAATTACAGTTAATCAATAATAACGAGCATTTTATTGATTAATAATATAATTTTAGTTATTTTATAATCCATTTTCACTAATTTTCTTATATTTTTTGGGTAAATTTATATTTAGCAATAAAGAAAACATTTTTTACAAAATATATATTATTTTAAAGGAAATATAATTTTTTTTAAGTCATATCATTTATCATTTATAGGAAAACACACTGATAAATACCCCCTTTATCAATTCTACTAAAAATACACTAATAAGGGGAGTCCCGTTAATAGCCCTAAAAACATTGATAAAGAGGTACCTTTATCAGTGCTAAAAACACTAATAAAGGGGTTACTTTTAACAGCATTTTTTAGCGATGTTAAAAGAATCTTTTATCAGCATTTTTTTAGAACTGACAAATGTACCCCTTTACTCAACGCATTTTTATCGTTGTTAAAGGGTGGCCCTGTGTAAAGTTGTTCTTGTGGTTGTGATCCATGTGTGTCCTTTTATTTAAAAATGGCATTTTAAAAATATATTATTTCATAATTACGTTTAATTTGTTTCATTAAAGTATTATTAAAAAAAATCGTGTTCTTATAGATGTGAATTCATTTGCTCGGGTTAGGGTGGTTTTTTAGGAACTGATACCGTGATTAGGCTTTTTTGAGAGGGGGACTTATGTTCCAAATACAATTAAACATTTATTTTTTTAAATGTCTATATATAGTAAAAGAATATGTAATTATACAAAATATTTTTTGAAATGTATATAATAGGATTTCTTGTATTTTTAATGTAAATTTTATTTCAATTAAATTATGAATTTTTATACAGGTTCATTTCTATACAGGTGTATTTGGCGCAATGTGTTCTTATTCAAACAACACATTGCAATAGTAGGGCAGTTATCAGCGTTAATGAAAACAATGATAATGGTGTCCCCATTTTAATGATGCTAATGACAATAGTGTTTTTTTCACCATTAAATCTCTCTGCAAAGTGTTAAAATTTCTATTTGTGGTTGTGGAAATTAAATTTTTTTGTACTGACAATGATATCCTTATACAGGCATAAAATGAAAAGGATTTGAAAACATTGTGGTTATAAAACAAATAAGTTCTCATTGCATCACTAGATGAGGGAGGAAGTGAATTAATGATATAATGGGATTACAACCATATATCACGATGTATTTCATGCAGGAGCGATGACCAGTTTTTTAAAAAATAATTAATTATTTTTAAAATTATGAAAATTAAAAACAAAATTCATATTTTCCATTAATAATTTAAAGAGTAAAAAACAAGTACAAAACTATTTTTCATAATGATATATTCATCCAAAATTCTCTTTCAATTTAAAAAATATCAATTTTTATTAAGTAATATGAAAACTTTTTTTTCATTATGAAATTCAAATTATAAATTTAAAATAAATAAGATATTCACTTAAAAAATTAAAAAAAATTATTTTTCCTAAAAATAAATTAATAAAATAAATTTCTAGTTATGAAAAATTAATAAAACCCCCATTTCTATATGAAGTAATAATAAAAATATATATTCCAAATTAAAAAATATTTTATCAAAAAAATATCTATCCCCTATAAAATTTATAAAATATCCAAATTTTCATCTTAAAAAATTAATTAAAATTAATTATTCTATTTTAAAAATAAAAAATTAAATATCCCTTTTGTTTATGATTTAGTTTGAAATTAAAAAGTCATTTTTTTTCTTTTATATTAAGATTAATTAAAATTTAACCGTTTTCTAAATGATCCCATTTTAAATTTAAAATATCAAAAAATCCCGCTTTTATATTCCAAAAAAATGAAAAATTTTAATTAGAAAACAAAAAGTTATAAGTAAAAATTCAATATTTTTCTTTTAAAATTACTTTAGAAGAAAGGTTATCTATTTTGTTTTTAACAAAGGATATTTTTTAAAAAAGTATTTTTAATTAAGGTAGATTAATTTTTAAATTGAAAATGGTTGTTTTTGTTTAATGGGAATTTTAGTTTTTAACATAAAATAAAAAAAAAATATTTATTTAGTGAAAGGTGGATATTATATTTTCAATAAACAATGTTTTTTCTATGATTTTTCAAAGGAAGTATTTTATATTATATTTTAAAAACATAGTAAAGAACTTTATTTTCATTCAAATTAATTTTTTTTTAAAAAGAGTAATCATTGAATTTTTTAACAAGAAAAATTGGAGTTGATTTGTTGATTATATTTTTACTAAAACGGGTCCTGGCATGTGTGAATGTTGTTCACAGAAGCCACAATGCTAGTCAAAAAATAATCAATAAGTTATTGCATAAATATTTTGACATTATTTTAAAAAAAAAATAATAGTTTTATTACTAATAGTAATATAAATTAATTTAGATGGATATGAGATGTCATATATAATGTGAAATTAATATTATGTTTTTGGAAGAATTAGAAAATATTAAATGGCAATTTTTGTATCCAGAATGATGTTAAAAATAAAAATCTCACAATGTAATTACATACATAAATTAGTTTCAATTACATGTTTAATGTAAAAATAATAAATGATGTCATCGTCGATTTTTAGGAGGTTTATTTATGTCACATCCACGTATATGAATACATATCTACACCATAGGTCTTGTTCTGTGTGGAATCTACATGCACAACTACATGCCTGTGTAAATGATATTTGGACTTCATAACCCCAATACAGGAGGAAAGGGTTTCCCTCATACACATATTTTAACACACTAGACCCCCTCATAATTGATGCATGATTACCCAAAAATCTCCCCTCACATCCACAAGGACAATAAATAGAGAAGATTTATTGGTGATCAGGAAATTCAAAGTGCTCAAATGCAACTCTACAATAATCACTACTAAAAAACATGGTTTTCTGTAAAAATCCATTATTAGTGATAAAAAATTGTTAATAGTCGAGGCTCTATTAAAATGGGGTCCTTTTATTAGAGCTCAAAAATGATATTCTAAATTTCCCTTTTATCAGCACTAAAAAACCGTTGATAAAAGTAAAAAAAATAGAATTTTTTTTCCAAATTAGAGGGTATCGAACACTTTTTAATAGCGCTCATTCAATGATGATAGGAGGTTCCACCTACGCGCACCACCTCCACCCATTTAACAGTGTTATGCACACATCCCCCACCCCTTAACAACATTTTTCACCCACTACACCCACCTGTGAACCCCTGCCTCTGCTTGGATTTGAACCCGAGACCTCTCCCCTGAACATCTGCACCATTACCACTCACCCATCTTGTTTGGTTCTCCCTTTAAATATATATATATAGTTATATTTATTCATATATATATATATATTAAAAAGGATGGGGTCGAAGCCTCATTTTATTATTAAAGCAAAGTAAAGACCTCTCTTAACTGGGTAGAGGGAGACCCATTACTTAGCCCGAAGTCCTAGTGGGCATGTAGCCCTTTACATAGCCCGTAGGCCCAAAAGTTTGGCCTAAGGCCTATTATGTGAATAGTAACCCGACTGCTATAGTGCCCTGCCGCCACTAAAGTACCCACCGATAAACAGTAGCCTCGCTGCTACAATACCGCTACAGTGCTGCTACAGTACCTGTAGCCACATGGGAATTCAACCCCCATTTTCCAGGTAGGATTATGGGGTGCTTACCACAAAGACAAACCCCAACTACAATTATATATATATATAGTTAGTTATATATATATATATATATATATATATTTGGTTATATTTTTTTATCAGCATATTTATCTACATATTAATATATATTTATAGGATTATTTTTAAATTCATTTATAAAATATGTTTTTCTATGTGTGTATAAATAAATAAATAAATAAATACATATATACAACAGACACACACACACACACACATATCAGTTTGTTAATACACGCACACATGCACACAATAATATATATATATATATATATATATTTGCACAAACACACATTATATATGTTTATAAATATAAATATATTTTTCTTTTAAATAAAATGTATATTAGTTTTTATTTAGATAAGTCTTATATATTGATAAATATATTGTATATTTAAATATGTTTAATTATTTATTTAAAAAATTATGGTTTTTGTAATTCCATGGAAAATAATCTAGAAGAAAATGATGTGCAATGACATAAAGTTCGATTATGATGGCTAAATAGTTTCATCGTAATTTGCATCACCCAGAGGTTAATTTCCACATCCCTTCACGATTTGTATTATTTAGGTCGTGATTTTCCATGATGGTTTGTTGTGATGAATTCCTATCTCAATTAACTCTTTTCGGTGAGAATCCGTCATAAAAAACCTGTTGCAAAAGCCATTCTTTTTAGTGGTATATAAATATTATAACAGAGTGATGTGAACTATATAAATAAATATACCAAAATCATATTTAAATTTATATATATGTATCATATAATATAATTTATAATAATATGTCTGTGTTTATATATATATGTGTGTGTGCTATTATATATTATAAAATATATAAATAATTTATCAAAATATTTGTACATATAAACTATATAATTTAAAATTTCAATTCATATTAAATAATATTTTATTATTAATATTAGTTTCATTATTTATACAATAAAAACTTATCAAAATGATATTAATCAACAAAAGTATTTAATAATTGGTTTTTCTAGGATTTTCAAAGAAAATATACACATCAATCATCTAGCTGAAGACCTTCTGCCGCGCACAGTAGCTCCGTCTCCTCCTTGCTTCTGCCGGCTACACCCCGATGACCAAGGTTAGTTGCAAAGTGTCCCCGCCTCGACCACGCTCGGCCCTGCCTTGGCCGCCCACCGCGACCGCCCTCCACCCCGCCATGATCGCCCTGCACGCCACGACCGCCCACGCGCTCCGCCCCGCCCTGACCACCCCGCACATCAGCACATCGATATCCCGCCTCAACCACCTTCCTCCTCCACCATGATCTCCCAGAGTGACCGCACCGTGCTCCACCCCACACGCATACACATCCACATCGCGCCTCAACTGCGTTCTGCCTCTTCCTGGATCTCCTGGATTGGTGCACCTTCCGGATGTTCACCGCACTTGGGTACCCCGGGGAGGAGGAATTTCTGATACAGGAGTGGTGGTGCACTCGGGGTCTCCTACCTTGGGTACCCCTTGGGCCTATTATTTGGGGAATGGGACCGCTGGACACTTCCCAGCATAATAATAATCCACATCTATCGGCACCCCAGGGTTCTCCGTTGTCGGGGTTGGGGTAGGATTCGGATCAACATTCTTGGGTACCCCGGGGCAGAGTTTCCAGGCGAAGGGGACAGTTGGACAGGGTCCCTCGTAGTCAGTTGGATGGGGTCCCTCGTAGTCTTCCGTTTGAGACCTCATCATCGGATTTATCATGGGTTGTGGGACTCCAACTGACTGCTCAAGATTTTTATCTTTTTGAACGATGTTCCGCCAAAACATAACTTCAACCGGGATCCAATCCATCGCTGTAACATCTTCATCTTCATCGTAAAACAATGAGGAGTTTCAGAGAATAGGGTAATCTAAGTGGGAGGGTTGCAGTTTTAAAACACAGCCTCCACCCTTATATAGTACCATATTCCTTTATTTTTTCCTTTCCATCCTTAAATATTCCTCCCATCCTTTAATATCTAGAAATGTGGTATACCCAAATCATTTATTTATAACACCAATTCATATGAGGAATTACCGAACCTGATTTATTGAATGTTAATTAATTTATTAAACGAATATTAAAGAGATAGCAAAACTACCCAATTTATTTATGAATTTGTAATATTGTTCATGTAAAATTTGTAAAATAAATCTAAATTCTAATCTAATTAAATTAACTATTATTTACTGAATAATGATCTATTTTAAAATGATAATAAAAATATAAAATTTATTTGTTTTATTTGATATCAATTGCCTATTGATTTATAAATAAATATTAACATTAAAAATTATAGATGTCTCTTTAATTTAGCCGGTTTGGGCAGTTAAAAGTGTGTTTCAAAATATACTATAATATATTTAAAAATAGTGTTTTAAAAAATAAATGGGATGTAAATGGATTTGGGTTTGAACAAATAAAATGAGTTTGGATTCGATTATCCCAAATTTCATGAATACTTGACAGGTCGACATCCCAAATGTTGGGTGATTTTTAATGAACATTTAACCATAATTATCATTGTTGCAAATTTTAATAATTTTGATGAATTTTAATTTAATAACCTAGAATTGATTTTGAGAATATTTGACTCACATATAGTATTTAATGTTGGTTTTAATTAAATAATCTAACATTGACTCATATCAACCTTTATACAACATTTAGTGTATATATATATATATATCTATATATTTTCAATCTTTTGATTTTTTATCTAACCATTCATAAATTGAAATATATTTTTGTAGAGATTACCCCCAATGGGTGGGAAAAGAGGTGGTCAACGGAACTACTATTTGGAAACTGAATAAAAAAGAACCAAAGGGTTATACTAAAATGAGTATTTGTTAGTAAAAATTTTATTTGGTTAACTGATTTTTTTAGTCTTGATTATTAATTCTAATAACCAAAAACTGATAAAATAACTGAATTTATAATTTGTTATTTCATTATTAATTTTTAATTTTTGATAACTTATAACACATATTATAACAAAAAAATACATTTTTGTTTATAAATTTATATTTGTTTTCAAATAATTTGTGTGTTTATAAAAATTAAGGATTTTTATATAATTTTGAGTTTTTGTTCGACACAATTAGGGTAGATTTTTTTTTTAAAATTTATGGTTTTTTAGTAGGCTTTATCAGACGATCAAACTTTGTACAATGGTTTGTCCATCCGATAAAAAAATGTTTATCTTAGTAGCAGTTCATAAAAAAAATTAAAATTTTAATCATATATAATTCACATATGATAATTTATTTTGTTAATTACTATATATATTAATGACATTATAAGTCATACTACTAATTTTATTATTATTTATTATATTGATGATTTTAAATTAATTATAAATTAAAATTTATAAAGTTTACTAATAAAATTATTATAAATTCGTAACTACAAAGTTATTTAACTATCATTGTAAATTATATTAACAATAACTGAATATATTAATGATATTATCAGTTAATAATTTTCTTATTTACTTAACTAATTGTTAATAATTATATCATTAAACTATAATGTCTCTTTTATATTGAAAATCCAAACTTTGAGTCATATCAAATCACATCATAAGTCCAATTGACATGTAGTCAATTCATAAACATCATAAATGTGTTATGTATCCACTACTAGAAAATCATCGGTTAGTGGTGGATATTTTTTGATTTGGTGGCGGTTTAAACCACCGCTAAAGTTGATGTCAGCTTCCAACATGTGTCGGATTCCCCCATTCACCACCACGGATCAGAGCAAGGGATGCATAAGGTTTTATCAGCGTTAAGAAGAAATCACTAATAGGGGGGCTTTAGCACTGCTAGCTAAAAGTGATGATAATTATTCCCTTAATACGTGCTAACGAAAGGTTGATAATGGTGTACCCTTTATCAGTACCTTCTTTATTACTAATATAGGGGACAATTTTTTTCAAAAATTAAACAATCCCCAAATCCTAAATATCAACCAATCGAAATGTACATAATATTAGTGGAAAATATGAAATATATTAATTAGAACCCCATTGATTCCCAAAAGTAGCCAAAAAATGAACTGCTGGACTTCCCTCTCTCCAAGCAAAGGGAAAAAAAGAAGAAGAGAACAAAGGTACCAAATATCTGAAGTTGTCAATAATGGAACCATAGGCTTGGAGGCCAACATTACCCTCCTTTAGTGTGTTGATAATAACATGACACTCAAGTTCGACCATAACATCATTCCATACAAGAGAAAAGATGGGTTGCATACACTTCCAAATTACAATGGCCTCTGCTACATGAGTAAACTAACCCGCAATGTCCGAGGAATGATGATCTGCAATAAGAGAGGCAACGTGATCACAAAGGATTTTCTAAAGGCCAACAAAACCATCCCTAGGGGCCTCTACATAAGTATTATGTTTGAGAACACCCAAAGGGGGTGGGAGCCATCTGACAGGAAGGGAATGAATAGGTGAAGGTGGACAAGCCTCCTCAATATCCAGCCCATGCGAACCCCAGTTTTGAATCTTCCAAGGCCAGACCCTGTCAGCTTTATCAATTATCTTGAAAATGAAAGCGTTTTGGGGGAACCATATAACCCAAACTCAATTCTATTATTAGCATTGATAAATTTTTTTAATAAAAAATATTATTAATTTATAAAAAATTATTATATTTATATTAAAAAAAATTATTTGTATAAATTAAATAAAAAACACATGTTGATAATTAATATATAATTTATAATAATTAATATATATATATATATAATGTTTTAAAAAAGTATTTATAAGTTCTAATTAAATAAATATATATTTATATAATTATAAGAATATAAATTATTTTTAAATAATAATTATTTTTATTATTTTTATTATTTTTATAAATATATATAAATACTTTTTAAATATATATATTAATAATTATAATTATAATGAAATAAATATATATTAAAATAAATATATGTTTCCAATGAATTTGTTTAATAGATCTTTTGATGCATGAGTATAATTGACATATAAATATGTTAGGAAATCATCACGATTGTTCATTTATAAATTAAAAATGTTAAAACTCACACAAATAGAGTTTTTACATCAGTTAGTGGATAACCGATTATAAAACCATGTCAGTGAGAGTTTTAATGTTGGTTACGCAATAGCCAATGTCAAAATGTGGGTTTTAACATTCATTATCAAATAATTGTTCTTCCCCCTCAGGGTATTTTCAAACATAATACTGATGCAGTGATTCCTGGTGATGGCTCTGTTGACATTATGGATGTTCTCTAGGACCATGTAGTCTCTATCATTGCGGCTCGTCGTTCTTAAAAAATTTCTTGTTGGTCTCCTCCCATAACAGTGGGAATGACTATCTGGAATGGTATGCAATAAATTTCATCTCTCGGCTGGAAGGATATTATGGTCGAATTTGATTGTCAAGTATTTATCGACGTGCTCAAGGAGGATGAAGGTTGCCACCAATACTTTGGGTCTTTTATCAATATCATCATATCATTGGTGCTATTATTCTATTCTTGGTGTTCTTCATTTTTTGGGAGAGGAAAATCATACGACTCATTTTATAGCTACTTTTGGGAGTTGTTGAGGGTCACATTATGGTGCAGCTAATTCATACACATCCCAACTAACTCATGGATCATTTTTTTACAATATCAAATCAATCCAAATTCGTTTTCTCAGTTTTGAGTAGGTCAATTGTCCATTTTCCTAAAATTTATGTATATTTTAAATAAAAAAACGCACTTGTAGTCATTCCAGTCACACTATGCCTCTTATTGAGGAGAAAATGAATCCTTGGCATTCTAAATGACTAATTTATTTTGGCAAAAATTTCATCTTAAAAAATTAATTAAAATTAATTATTTTATTTTAACAATAAAATATTAAATATCACTTTTTTTTATGATATATTTGGAAATTAAAAAATAATTTTATTCTTTTATATTAAGATAAATTAACATTTTCCCTTTTTCTAAATGATCCCATTTTAAATTTAAAATATCAAAAAATACCCCTTTTCCTTTCAAAAAAAATGAAAAAAATTTAATTTTAAAAATTAACGTTAAAAGTAAAAATTCTACATTTTTACTTTTAAATAACGTTAGAAGAAAGGTTATCTATTTAGTTTTTAATAAAGGTTATTTTTTTAAAATCTATTTTTATTTATGGTAGATTTATTTTTAAATTGTCATTGATTGATTTTATTTTATGGGAATTTTAGTTTTTACCCTAAAATAAAAAAATCTGATTTATTTAGTGAAAGGGGGATATTTTATTTTCAATAAACAACGTTTTTTTCTATGAATTTTCAAAGCATGTATTTTTTATTATGTTTTAAAAACATACTAATGAACATTATTTTCATTCACATTAATTTCTTTTTAAAAAATGAGTTATCATTGAATTTTTTAACAGGAAAAATTGGAGTTGATTTGTTGATATGGGATAAGTCATTATATTTTTACTAAACTGGGTCCTGGCATGTGTGAACTATGATCGCAAAATCCATAATGCTAGTCAAAAAATAATCAATAAGTTCTTCCATAATTATTTTAAATTTTTTTTAAAAAAAAAATAATTTTTTTTACTGATAGTAATATAAATTAATTTTGATGGATATGAGATGTCATATATAATATGAAATTAATATTATGTTTTTGGAAGAATTATAAAATATTAAAAGGAAATTCTTGTATCCAAAATGATGTTAAAAATATAAATCTCACAAAGTAATTACATACATACATTAGTTTCAATTACATGTTTAATGTAAAAATAATAAATTTTGTCAACATCGATGTTTAGGAGGTTTCTTTATGTCACATCCACGCATATGAATAAATATCTACACGATAGGTCTTGGTTTGTGTAGAATCTTCATGCACAACTACATGCCTGTGTAAATGTTATTGGGACTTTTTAACCCCAATCCAGGAGGCAAGGGTTTCCCTCCTACACATATTTAACACACTAGAACCCCTCATAATTGATGCATGATAACCCAATAATCTCCCCTCACAACCATAAGGGCGATGAACAGAGAATATTTTTTGGTGATCGGGAAATTCAAATTGCTCAAATGCAACACTACAACAATCACTACTAAAAACACAGTTTTCCATAAAAAACCTCTATAATCAATAAAAAAGTGTTAATAGTCGAGGATATATTAAAAGGGGCCTTTTATTAGCACTCAAACAAGTGATGCTAAATATCCTGTTTATCATCACTAAAAAATCACTGATAAAATTAAAATAAATGTTAATTTTTTTGTAAATTTGAGGGTATATGCCTCTTTTTAATAGTACTTTTTCAACGACTCTAGGAATCCCTGCCCGCGTGTACCACCACCACCCATTTAATAGTGCTATGTGCACATCCTGCACCCCTTAACAATGTTAGTCACCCCTTGCACCCACCAGCGCACCTCTGCCTCTGTTTGGATTTTAACCTGAGACCTCTCCCTTGAGCGTCTGCACTATACCACTCACCCATCTTTTTTGGTTCTCCCATTAATGATATATATTTTTTTTATATATATAGTTATATTTATTCATATATATATATATATATTTAAAAGCTTGGGGTCGATGCCTCATTTTATTATTAAAGAAAAGCAAAGACCTCTTTTAACTGGGTAGAGGGTGACCCATTACATATCACAAAGTCCCAGTGGGCATGTAGCCCATTACATAGCCCGTAGGCCCAAAATTTTAGCCTAAGGCCCATTCTGTGAATAGTAACCCGGATGCTACAGTGCCCTGCCGCCGCTACAGTTTCCGCTGATAAAAAGTGGCACAACTGCTACAATTCCACTATAGTGCTGCTACAGTACCTGTAGCCCCATGGGAATTGAACCCCCCATTTTTCATGTAGGATTACAAGATGCTTACCACTAAGCCAAACCCCAACTACGTATGTATATATATATATATATATATATTTAGTTATATATATATATATATATGGTTAAATTTTTTTGTCAACATATTTACCTATATATTAATATAAATTTATAGGATTATTTTTAAATTCAATTATAATATATGTTTTTGTGACTGTATATAAATAAATAAATACATACATACATATATACAATACACACACACACAAATATCAGTTTGTTAATACACGGACACACACACACTAATATATATATATATATATGCACACACACACATTATATATGTATATAAATATTCATATATTTATGTTTTAAAAAAAATTGATATTAGTTTTTATTTAGATAAGTCTTATATACTAAGAAATATATTTTATATTTAAATATGTTTAGTAATTTATTTATAAAATTCTCTTTTTTGTATCATAAATTGCATCACCCTGAGGTTAATTTCCACATCCCTTCACAATTTCTATTATTTAGGTCGTGATTTTACATGATGATTTGTTGTAATGAATTCTTATCTTAATTAACTCTTTGAGGTGAGAATCGATCGTAAAAAACCTGTTGCAAATGCCATTATTTTTAGTGGTATATAAATATTATAACAGAGTGATGCGAACTATATAAATAAATATACCAATATAAAATTTAAATTTATATATATGTATCATATAATATAATTTATAATCATATGTTTGTGTTTATATATATGTTTGTGTGAGCGCTATTATATATTATAAAATATATAAATAATATATTGAAATATTTGGACATATAAACTATATAATTTAAAATTGCAATTCATATTAAATAATTATTTATTATTAATTTTATTTTCATTATTTATACAATAAAAAATTTTCAATATGATATTACTCAATAAAAATATTTAATAATTGGGTTTTCTAGGATTTTCAAAGAAAACCCACGCACAAATCAGCTAGCTGAAGCCCTGCTGCCCCGCACACTAGCTCTGTCTCCGCCTCGATTCTACCGGCTCGACCGCGATGATGAATTTCAGTCACATAGCGTCCCCACCTTGACCGCACTCCGCCCCGCAATGACCGCCCACCGCGACCGAGCTCCGCCCCGCCATGACCACCCCGCACGCCGCGACTGCGCTCCGCCCTACCCAGACCGCCCTGCACGTTGGCACATCTATATCCCGCCTCAACTGCCTTCCGCCTCCACCATGACCTCCCGGTGTGACCGCACCGTGCTCCGCCCCACATGCCTACACATCCACATCCCGCCTCAGCTGCGTTCTGCCTCTGCCAGGAGCTCCTGGATTGGTGCACCTTCCAGATGTACCCTGCACTTGGGTACCCCAGCGGAGGAGCGATTTCCGGTGTATGAGTTGTGGTGCATTGGGAGTATCCTACCTTGGGTACCCCTGGTGCCTGTTCCCAAGCGAATGGGACCGCTGGACAATGCCGACATAATAATAATCCACATCTGTCGGCTCCCCAGGGTTCTCCGTTGTCGGGGTAGGGGCAAGATTCTGATCTACCTGCTTGGGTACCCCAGGGCGGAGTTCCCAGGCAAAGGGGACAGTTGGAAAGGGTCCCGCGTAGTCGGTTCGATGGGGTCCCTCGTAGTCTTCTATGTTAGTCCTCATCGTCAGATTCATCATGGGTTGTGGGAATCCAACTAACTGCTCGAGATTTTTTACATTTTCTAACGATGTTCTTCGAAAACATGACTTCAACCGAGTTCCAATCCATCTTTGTATCATCTTCATCTTCATTGTAAAACAGTGAGGAGTTTCAGAGAAGAGGTAATACGAGTGGGAGGGTTTCAATTTTAAAACATAGCCTCCACCCTTATATATTACCATCTTTCTTTATTTTTTCCTTTCCCTCCTTAAATATTCCTCCAATCCTTTAATAGTTAGAAAGGTGGTATACCCAAATAATTAATTTATAACACCAATTAATATGTGTAATTACCGATCCCTATTTATTGAATGTTAATTAATTTCTTTATTTATGAATTTTTAATATTGTTCATGTCAAATTTTTAATTGAAATCCAAATATTAATCTATTTAAATTAAAAATTATTAACTAAATAACGATTTATTTTAAAATTTTAATAAAATTATAAAATTTAATTTTTTTTTTGATATCAATTGCCTTTTGATTTATAAATAAATTTTAAAATTCAAAATAATAGATGTCTCTTTAATTAATCCGGTTTGGGATGTTAAAAGTGTGTTTCAAAATATAATAGAATATATTTAAAAATAGTGTTTTAAAAAATAAATGGGTTGTAAATGGATTTGGGTTTGAAAAAATAAAACGAGTTAGGATTCGATTATCCCAAATTTCATTCATACTTGACGGGTTGACATCCCTAATGTTGGGTGATTTTTAGTGAAAATTTTACCCTAATTATCAAAGATGCAGATTTTAATAATTTTGAAGAATTTTAATTTAATAATGTAGAATTGATTTTGAGAATATTTGACTCGCATCTAATATTTAATGTTGGTTTTAATTCAATAATCTAACATTGAATTGTATTTACCTTTATACAACATTTATTATATATATATATATATATTTCTCTTTATATATTTGCAATCGTTGGATTTTTTATCTAACCATTCATAAATGGAAATATATTTTTGAAGAGATTACCCCCAAGGGGTGGGCAAAGTGGTGCACAACAGAACTACTATTTGGAAACCAAATAAAAAAGAACCAAAGGGTTATACTAAAACGAGTATTGGTTAGTAAAAATTTTATTTGGTTAACTGAATTTTTTGGCCTTGATTATTAATTCTGATAACCAAAAACTGATAAAATAACTGAATTTATCATTTTTATTTCTGTATTAATTTAATATTTTAAATAACTTATAAAACATATTATAACAAAAAAACATTTTTGTTTATAAATTTATATTCGTTTTCAAATAATTTGTTTGTTTATAAAATTTAAGGATTTATATATAAATTTGAGTTTTTTTCGACACAATTAGGGTTTATTTTTAAAAAATATTTAAGGTTTTTTTAATAGGCTTTCACCGACGATCAACCTTTTTACAAAGGTTTTTCCACCCGATAAAAACAATTTTTATCTTAGTAGGAGTTCATTAAAAAATAAAAAAATTAAAATTCAGTGATATATAATTCACATATGATAATTTATATTGTTAATTACTATATATATTATTGATATTATAAGTCATACAACTAATTTTATTAATATTTATTATATTGAAATTTTTTATTTAATTATAAATTAAAATTTTAAATGTTTATTAATAATTTTATTATAAATTCTTAATTAGAATGTTAATTAACTATCTTTGTAAATTATATTAACAATTACAGAATATATTAATGATATTTTCAGTTATTAATTTCCTTATTTATTTATCTAATTTTTAATAATTATTTCAATAAACTAAAATGTCCCATTTATATTGATAACAAAAACTTTGAGTCATATTAATCAAATCATATTTCCAAGTGATATGTAGTCAATTCCTACACATCCTAAATGAGTTATGTATCCACTACTAGAAATTCATCATTTAGCGGTGGTTTTTTTTTATTTGGTGGTAGTTTAAACCGCCGCTAAAGTTGATGTCAGCTTCCAACATGCGGAGGATCCTCTCATTCACTACCCTGAATCGAAGCAAGGGATGCATCATGTTTTATCAGTGCTAAGAAGAAAGCACTGATAAGGGGGGGGATTTCACCGCTAGTTAAAAGTGCTGATAATACATCCCAGTATAAGTTCTAATGAAAGGTTGATAAAGGGGTACCCTTTATGAGCACTTTCTTTATCACTGATAAAGAGGGCCATTTTTTTCAAAAAAAAAAACAATCCTCAAACCCAAGATATAAACCAAAGTCAAAGTACATAATTATGGCGGAAAATATGAAATCCATCAATTGGACCCCCAATGATTCCCAAAAGTAGCCAAAAAATGAACTGCTCGATCACCATCTCTCCAATCAAAGGGAAACAACAACAAGGGAACAAAGAAACCAAATATCTGATGATGTCGATAATAGAACCATAGGCTTGGAGGCCACCTTTATCCTCCTTCAGTGTGTTGGGAATAACTTGACAATCAGATTCAACCATAACATCCTTCCAGACGAGAGACACGATGGGTTGCAAACACTTCCAAATTACCATAGCCTCTCCCACATGAGGAGACTAACCCACAATGTCTGAGGAATGATGAGCCACAATAAGAGAGACAATGTGATACCAATGGATTGTTTAAAGGCCAACAAAACCATTCCAAGGGGTCGCTACATCAGTATTATGTTTGAGAACAACCAAAGGGGGGGAGATCCATCTAACAGGAAGGGAATGAATTGGTGAAGGTGGACAAGTCTCCTCAATATCCAACCACTTCGAGCCCCAGTTTTGAATCTTTGAAGGCCAAACCCTATCGTCTTTAAAAATGATCTTGAAAATGAATGCGTTTTGGCGAAACCATATAATCCAAACACAATTCTATTATTAGCGATGATAAATTTTTTTAATATAAAAGTAAATAATTTATAAAAAATTATTATATTTATATTAAAAAATAATTTTTATTTTTAAAAATTTAATAAAAAACACATTTTGATAATTAATATATAATTTTTAATAATTTAAAAATATATATAACTTTTTAAAAAAGTATTTATAATTTATAATTAAGAAATTATATATTTAAATAATTATAATATTATAATTACTTTTTAAATAATAAATATATTTATTATTTTTATTATTTATATAAATATATATAAATAAATTATAAATATATATATATAATTATAATGAAAAAAATATATATAAAAATAAATATAGGTTTCCAATGAATGTGTTCAATAAATATTTTGATGCATGAGTATAATTGACATACAAATTTGTTACGAATATATCACGATTATTCATTTATACATTAGAAATGTTAAAACTCACAAGAATAGTGTTTTGACATCAGTTAGTGAATACCGATGTTAAAAACATGTTAGTTAGAGTTTTAATGTCGGTCATGCAATAAGCATTGTCAAAATGTGGGTTTCAACATTAGTTATCAAATAATTGATTATCCCCCTCCTGTCAGACGGCTTCATCCCCCTAGGGGTATTTTCAAACATAATACAGATGAGGCGATTCCTGGTGATGGCTCTGTTGACCGTATGGATGTTCTCTAGGACCATGTAGTCTCTATCATTGCGGCTCTTCGTTCGTCAAAAATTTCTTATTGGTCTCCTCCCGTAGCTGTCAGATTCAATATCTGGAATGGTATGAAATTAATTTCATCTCTCAGATGTAAGGATATTATGGACGAATGTGATTGTCATGTTATTATTGACATGCTCAAGGAGGATGAAGGAGGCCACCAATACATTGGGTCTATTATAAATATCATCATATCATTGGTGTTGTTATTCTATTCTTGTTGTTCATATATTTCTGTTTTAAATAAAATAGATATTAGTTATTATTTAGATAAGTCTTGTATATTGGGAAATATATTTTATATGTTAATATATTTAATTATTTATTAATAAAATCAACTTTTTTGTAATTCCATTGCAAATAATCTAAAATAAAATGATGTGCAATGACAGAAAGTTCGTTTATGATGGCTAAAAAGTTTCATCATAAATTGCATCACCCGGAGGTTAATTTCCATATCCCTTCAGGATATCTATTATTTAGGTCGTGATTTTCCATGATGGGTTGTTTTGATGAATTCATATAACAATTAACTCTTTGCAGTGAGAATCTGTCGTAAAAACCCTATTGAAAATGTCATTATTTTTAGTGGTATATAAATATTATAACATAGTGATGCGAACTATATAAATAAATATAACGATATTATATATAAATTTATATATATGTATCATATAATATAATTTATAATCATATGTTTGTGTTTATATATATAGGTTTGTGTGTGCTATTATATATTATAAAATATATAAATAATATATCAAAATAATTGTACATATGAACTATATAATTTAAATTTGAAATTCATATTAAATAATGTTTTATCATTAACATTATTTTCATTATTTATATAATAAAAAAATTAAAAATTATATTAATCAATAAAAATATTTAATAATTGGTTTTTCTAGGATTTTCATAGAAAATCTGTGCACCAATCAGCTAGCTAAAGCCCGGCTGCCCCACACACTAGCTCCGTCTCCGCCACGATTCTGCCAGCTCGACCAAGATGACGAAGGTCAGTCGCAAAGCGTCCCCGCCTCGACTGCGACCACGCTCCACCCTTCCATGACTTCCCTGCACGCTGCGACCACGCTCCGCCCCGCCCTGACCACCCCGCACATCATCACATCCATATCCCACCTCAACTGCCTTCGTCCTCCACCATGACCTTCCATAGAGACCGCACCGTGCTCCGCCCCACATGCATAGACATCCACATCTCACCTCAACTATGTTCCGCCTCTTCCAGGATCTCCTAGATTGGTGCACCTTCCGGATGTTCCCCGTACTTGGGTACCCCGGGGAGGAGCGATTTCTGATACAGGCTTGGTGGTGCATTCGGGGTCTCCTACCTTGGGTACCCCTTGGGCGGAGTTTCCAGGCGAAGGGGATGGTTGGATTGGGTCCCTCGTATTCGGTTGGATGGGGTCCATCGTAGTCTTCCGTTAGAGACCTCATCGTCAGATTTATCATGGGTCGTGGGACTCCAACTGACTGCTCAATATTATTACCTTTTCTAACGATGTTCCGCCAAAAAATAACTTCAACCGAGATCCAATCCATCTCTGTAACATATTCATCTTCATCATAAAACAGTGAGGAGTTTCAGATAAGAGGTTAATATAAGTGGGAGGGTTGCAGTTTTAAAACACAGCCTCCACCCTTATATAGTACCATCTTCCTTTATTATTTCCTTTTCGTCCTTAAATATTCATCCCTTCCTTTAATATCTAGAAATGTGGTATACCCAGACCATTTATTTATAACACCAATTCATATGAGGAATTTCCAAACCCTATTTATTTAATGATAATTATTTTATTAACCGAATATTAAACAGATAGCAAAACTACCCAATTTATTTATGAATTTTTAATATTTTTCATGTTAAATTTGTAAAAGAAATCTAAATTATAATCTAATTAAATTAACTATTATTTACTGAATAACAAATATTTTAAAATGTTAATAAAATTATAAAATTTATTTGTTTTATTTGATATCAATTTCTTGTTGATTTATAAATAAATTTTAAAATTAAAAATAATAGATTTCTCTTTAATTTAGCCGGTTTGGGCAGTTAAAAGTGTGTTTCAAAATATAATAGAATATATTTTAAAATAATGTTTTAAAAAATAAATTTTATGTAAATGGATTTGGTTTTGAAAAAATAAAATGATTTAGGATTCGATTATCCCAAATTTCATGCATACTTGACAGGTCGACATCCCAAATGTTGGGTGACTTTTAATGAACATTTAACCATAATTATCATTGTTGCAAATTTTAATAATTTTGATAAATTTTAATTTAATAACGTAGAATTGATTTTGAGAATATTTGACTCGCATCTAATATTTAATGTTGGTTTTAATTCAATAATCTAACATTGACTTGTATCAACCTTTTTACAACATTTAGTGTGTATATATATATATATATATTTCTCTCTATGTATTTTCAATCTTTTGATTTTTTATCTAACCATTCATAAATGGAAATATATTTTTTTAGAGATTACCCCCAATGGGTGTGCAAAGAGGTGTTCAACAGAAATACTATTTGGAAACCGAATAAAAAAGAACCAAAGGGTTATACTAAAATGAGTATTGGTTAGTAAAAATATTGTTTGGTTAACTTTTTTTTTTGGTCTTGATTATTAATTCTAATAACCAAAAACTGATAAAATAACTGAATTTATAATTTGTTATTTAATTATTAATTTATTATTTTTGATAACTTATAACACATATTATAAAAAAAAATAAATTTTTGTTTATAAATTTATATTTGTTTTCAAATAATTTTTTGGTTTATAAAAATTAAGGATTTTTATATAATTTTGAGTTTTTGTTCGACACAATTAGGGTATTTTTTTTTAAAAATTTAAGGTTTTTTTAGAAGGATTTATCAGATGATCAAACTTTGTACAATGGTTTGTCCATCCGATAAAATAATGTTTATCTTAGTAGCAGTTCATAAAAAATTTAAAAATTTAAAATTTTAATGATATATAATTCACATATGATAATTTATATTGTTAATTACTATATATATTAATGATATTATAAGTCATACTACTAATTTTATTATTATTTATTATATTGATGATTTTAAATTAATTATAAATTAATATTTTTAATGTTTATTAATAATATTATTATAAATTCTTAACTACAATGTTATTTAACTATCTTTGTAAATTATATTAACAATAACTGAATATATTAATGATATTATCAGTTAATAATTTTCTTAATTACTTAACTAATTGTTAATAATTATATCATTAAACTATAATGTCTCTTTTATATTGAAAATCCAAACATTGAGTCATATCAAATCACATCATATGTCCAATTGACATGTAGTCAATTCATACACATCATAAATGAGTTTTGTATCCACTACTAGAAAATCATCATTTAGTGGTGGATATTTTTTGATTTGGAGGCGGTTTAAACCGCCACTAAAGTTGATGTCAGCTTCCAACATGTGTCGGATTCTCCCATTCACCACCACAGATCAGAGCTAGGGATGCATAAGGTTTTATCAGCGCAAATAATAAATCACTAATAGGGGGGCTTTATGACTGCTAGCTAAAAGTGATGATAATTATTCCCTTTATAGGTGCTAAAGAAAGGTTGATAATGGTGTACCCTTTATCAGTAACTTCTTTATTACTGATAAAGGGGACAATTTTTTTCAAAAAAAAAACAATCCTCAAATCCTGGATATCAACCAATCGAAAAGTACATAATTCTAGAGGAAAATATGAAATCTATCAATTAGACCCCAAATGATTCCCAAAAGTAGCCAAAAAATGAACTGCTCGATTTCCCTCTCTCCAAGCAAAGGGAAAACAACAAGAAGAGAACAAAGGAAACAAATATCTGATGTTGTCGATAATGGAACCATAGGCTTGGAGGCCATCTTTATCCTCCTTTAGTGTGTTGATAATAACATGACAATCATATTCGACCATAACATCATTCCACACAAGAGACAAGATGGGTTGCATACACTTCCAAATTACAATGGTCTCTGCCACATGAGTAGACTAACCCGCAATGTCTGAGGAATGATGATCTTCAATAAGAGAGACAATGTGATCACAAAGGATTTTTTAAAGGCCAACAAAACCATCCCTAGGGTTCGCTACATAAGTATTATGTTTGAGAACACCCAAAGGGGGTGGGAGCTATCTGACAGGAAGGGAATGAATAGGTGTATGTGGACGAGCCTCTTCAATATCCAGCCCCTACGAACCCCAGTTTTGAATCTTCCAAGGCCAGACCCTGTCGTCTTTATCAATTATCATGAAAATGAAAGCGTTTTGGGAAAAACATATAACACAAAATCAATTATATTATTAGCACTGATAAATTTTTTTAATAAAAAATTATTATATTTATACTAAAAAATAAATTTTATTTCTGTAAATTAAATAAAAAACACATGTTGATAATTAATATATATTTTTTAATAATTAATATATATATATATATATATATAATGTTTTAAAAAAGTATTTATAAGTTATAATTAAATTAATATATATTTATATAATTATAAGAATATAATTGATTTTTAAATAACAATTATATTTATTATATTTTTTTATAAATATATATAAATACTTTTTAAATATATATATTAATAATTATAATTATAATGAAATAAAAATATATTAAAATAAATATATGTTTCCAATGAATATGTTTAATAAATCTTTTGATGCGTGAGTATATTTGACATATAAATATGTTATGAAATCATCACGATTGTTCATTTATAAATTACAAATGTTAAAAATCACACGAATAGAGTTTTTACATTAGTAAGTGGATAACCGATTATAAAACCAATTCAGTGAGACTTTTAATGTTGGTTACGCAATAACTAATGTCAAAACTTTCTTGTTGGTCTCTATCATTGCGGCTCATCGTTCCTCAAAAATTTCTTGTTGGTCTCCTCACGTAGCAGTGGGAATGACTATCTGGAATGGTATTCAATTCATTTCATCTCTCATCTGGAAGGATATTATGGTCGAATTTGATTGTCAAGTTTTTATCGATGTGCTGGAGGAGGATGAAGGTGGCCACCAATTATTTGGGTCTATTATCAATATCATCATATCATTGGTGATATTGTTCTATTCTTGTTGTTCTTCCTTTTCTGGGAGAGGACAATCGTACGAATCATTTTATAGCTACTTTTGGGAGTTGTTGAGGGTGACATTATGGTGCAGCTAATTCATACACATCCCAACTAACTCATGGATCATTTTTTTACAATATCAAAATAATCCATATTCGTTTTCTCATTTTTGAGTAGGTCAATTGTCCATTTTCCTAAAATTTATGTATATTTTAAATAAAAAAACGCCTTTGTAGTCATTCCAGTCACACTATGCCTCATATTGAGGTGAAAATGAATCCTTGGCATCCTAAATGACTAATTTATTTTTTCCATAATTTTCATCTTAAAAAATTAAATTAAATAAATTATTTTATTTTAAAATTAAAATATTAAATATCCCTTTTATTTTTGATATATTTGGAAATTAAAAATAAATTTTCTTCTATTATATTAAGATAAATTAAAATTTTCCCTTTTTCTAAATGATCTCATTTTAAATTTAATATATAAAAAATACCCTTTTTCTTTTCAAGAAAAATGAAAAAAAATTAATTGTAAAAATTAACGTTAAAAGTAAAAATTCTACATTTTTACTTTAAAATGACATTGGAAGAAAGGTTATCCCTTTAGTTTTTAACAAAGGTTATTTTTTAAAAATTTATTTTTAATTATGGTAGATTTATATTTAAATTATAATTGATTGATTTTATTTTACGGGAAATTTAGGTTTTAACCTAAAATAAAAAACTTTGATTTATTTAGTGAAAGGGGGATATTATATTTTCAATAAACAACGTTTTTTTCTATGAATTTTCAAAGGATGTATTTTTTATTATGTTTTAAAAACATAGTAATGAACTTTATTTTCATTCACATTAATTTCATTTTAAAAAATGAGTTATCATTGAATTTTTTAACAGGAAAAATTGTAGTTGATTTGTTGATATGGGATAAGTCAATATATTTTTAATAAACTGGGTCGTGGTATGTGTGAACTATGATCGCAAATTCCATAATGCTAGTCAAAAAATAATCAATAAGTTATTGCATAATTATTTTTACATTATTTTTAAAAAAAATAGTTTTATTACGGATAGTAATATAAATTAATTTTGATGGATATGAGATGTCATATATAATATGAAATTAATATTATGTTTTTGGAAGAATTATAAAATATTAAAAGGAAATTTTTGTATCCAAAATGATGTTAAAAATATAAATCTCACAAAGTAATTACATACATACATTAGTTTCAATTACATGTTTAATCTAAAAATAATAAATAATGTCAATGTTGATGTTTAGGAGGTTTCTTTATGTCACATCCATGAATATGAATAAATATCTACACGATAGGTCTTAGTGTGTGTAGAATCTGCATGCACAACTACATGCCTGTGTAAATGTTATTGGGACTTTTTAACCCCAATCCAGGAGGCAAGGGTTTCCCGCATACACATATTTAACACACATGAACCCCTCATAAATGATGCATGATAACCAAATAATCTCCCCTCACAACCATAAGGGCGATGAACAGAGAATATTTTTTGGTGATCGGGAAATTCAAATTGCTCAAATGAAACACTACAACAATCACTACTAAAAAACACAGTTTTCCATAAAAAACCTCTATAATCAATAAAAAAGTGTTAATAGTCGAGGATATATTAAAAGGGGCCTTTCATTAGCACTCAAAAAAGTGATGCTAAATATCCTTTTTATCAGAACTAAAAAAGCGCTGATAAAATTAAAAAAATTATTTTTTTTGTAAATAAGAGGGTATATGCCTCTTTTTAATAGTACTTTTTCAATGACGCTAGGAAGCCCTGCCCGCGTACACCACCGCCACCCATTTAATAGTGCTATGTGCACATCCCGCACCCCTTAACAATGTTAGTCACCCCCTGCACCCACCTGCGCACCCCTACCTCTGTTTGGATTTTAACCTGAGACCTCTCCCTTGAGCGTCTGCACTATTACCACTCACCCATCTTGTTTGGTTCTCCCTTTAATGATATATCTATTTTTATATATACAGTTATATTTATTCAAATATATATATTTAAAAGGTTGGGGTCAATGCCTCATTTTATTATTAAAGCAAAGAAAAGTCCTCTTTTAACTGGGTAGAGGGTGACCCATTACATAGCCCGAAGTCCCAGTGGGCATGTAGCCCATTACATATCCCGTATGCCCAAAATTTTAGCCTAAGGCCCATTCTGTGCATAGTAATGTGGATTCTACAGTGCCGTGTTACCGCTATAGTACCCGCTAATAAACAGTAGAAAAACTCCTACAATTCTACTATAGTGCTGCTACAGTACCTGTAGCCCCATGGGATTGGAACCCCCCATTTTTCATGTAGGATTACGAGGTGCTTCCCACTAAGCCAAACCCCAACTACGTGTGTATATATATATATATTTAGTTATATTTATATATATATTGGTTAAATTTTTTTGTCAACATATTTATCTATATATTAATATATATTTATAGGATTATTTTTAAATTCAATTATAATATATGTTTTTGTTAGTGTATATAAATAAATAAATACATACATACATATATACAACACAAACACACACACATATCAGTTTGTTAATACACAGACACACACACACTAATATATATATATATATATGCACACACACACATTTTATATGTATATAAATATTCATATATTTGTGTTTTAAATAAAATGGATAGTAGTTTTTATTTAGATAAGTCTTATATACTGAGAAATATATTTTATATGTAAATAAGTTTAGTTATTTATTTATAAAATTCTCTTTTTTGTATCATTAATTGCATCACCCTGAGGGTAATTTCCACATCCCTTCACAATTTCTATTATTTAGGTCTTGATTTTACAAGATGGTTTGTTGTGATGAATTCCTATCTTAATTAACTCTTTGCCGTGAGAATCTGTAGTAAAAAACCTATTGCAAAAGCCATTAATTTTAGTGGTATATAAATATTATAACAGTGTGATGCGAACTATATAAATAAATATACCAATATAATATTTAAATGTATATATATGTTTCATATAATATAATTTATAATCATATGTTTGTGTTTATATATATATGTTTGTGCACGCTATTATATATTATAAAATATATAAATAATATATCGAAATATTTGGACATATAAACTATATAATTTAAAATTGCATTTCATAATAAATAATGATTTATTATTAACATTATTTTCATTATTTAGAAAATTAAAAATATTCAATATGATATTAATCAATAATAATATTTAATAATTGGGTTTTCTAGGATTTTCAAAGAAAAGCCACGCACCAATCAGCTAGCTAAATCCCTACTGCCCCGCACACTAGCTCTGTCTCCGCCTGGATTCTGTCGGCTCGACCGCGATGATGAAGTTCAGTCGCATAGCGTCCCCTCCTCGACCGCACTCCGCCCCGCCATGACCGCCCACTGCGACTGCTCTCCTCTTCGCCATGACCGCCCTGCACGCCGCGACCGCGCTCCGCCCTACCCTTACCGCCCCGCACGTTGGAGCATCCATATCCCGCCTCAACTGCCTTCCGCCTCCACCATGACCTCCCAGTGCGACCGCACCGTGCTTCGCCCAACATGCCTACACATCCACATCCAGCCTCTGCTGCGTTCTGCCTCCGCCAGGAGCTCCAGGATTGGATCACCTTCCAGATGTTCCATGCACTTGGGTACCCCGGCGGAGGAGCGATTTCCGGTGCAGGAGTTGTGGCGCATTGGGTGTATCCTACCTTGGGTACCCCTGGGGCCTGTTCTTAGGCGAATGGGATAGCTGGACAATGCCGACCATAATAATAATCCACTTCTGTCGGCTCCTCAGGGTTCTCCGTTGTCGGGGTAGGGGTAGGATTCGGATCTACTTGCTTGGGTACCCCGAGGCAGAGTTCCCAGGCAAAGGGGACAGTTGGACAGGGTCCCGCGTAGTCGGTTCGATGGGGTCCCTCGTAGTCTTCTGTGTCAGTCCTCATCGTCGGATTCATCATGGTTCGTGGGAATCCAACTGACTGCTCGAGATTTTTTACATTTTCTAACGATGTTCTGCCAAAACATGACTTCAAACGGGTTCCAATCCATCTTTGTATCATATTCATCTTCATTGTAAAACGGTGAGGAGTATCAGAGAAGAGGGTAATCCGAGTGGGAGGGTTTCAGTTTTAAAACATAGCCTCCACCCTTATATATTACCATCTTCCTTTATTTTTGCCTTTCCCTCCATAAATATTCCTCCAATCCTTTAATAGCTAGAAAGGTGGTATACCCAAATCATTAATTTATAACACCAATTAATATGTGGAATTACCGATCCTTATTTATTGAATGTTAATTAATTAATTTATTTATGAATTTTTAATACTATTCATGTTAAATTTATAAATGAAATCTAAATTTTAATCTAATTAAATTAATTATTATTAACTGAATAACGATTTATTTTAAAATTTTAATAAAATTATAATTTTTTTTGTTTGATATCAATTGCCTTTTAATTTATAAATAAATTTTAAAATTAAAAATAATAGATGTCTCTTTAATTAATCTGGTTTGGTAAGTTAAAAGTGTGTTTCAAAATATAATATAATATATTTAAAAATAGTGTTTTAAAAAATAAATGGGTTGTAAATGGTTTTGGTTTTGAAAAAATAAAACGAGTTAGGATTCGATTATCCCAAATTTCATGCATACCTGGTGGGTTGACATCCCTAATGTTGGGTGATTTTTTGTGAAAATTTTACCCGAATTATCAAAGATGGAGATTTTAATAATTTTGATGAATTTTAATTTAATAATGTAGAATTGATTTTGAGAATATTTGATTCGCATCTAATATTTAATGTTGGTTTTAATTCAATAATCTAACATTGAATTGTATTTACCTTTATACAACATTTATTATATATATATATATATTTCTCTTTATATATATTCAACCTTTTGATTTTTTATCTAACCATTCATAAATGGAAATATATTTTTGAAGAGATTACCCCCATAGGGTGGGCAAAGAGGTGCACAAAAGAACTACAATTTGGAAACCGAATAAAAAAGAACCAAAGGGTTAAACTAAAACGAGTATTGGTTAGTAAAAATTTTATTTGTTTAACTGATTTTTTTTGTCTTGATTATTAATTCTGATAAGCAAAAACTGATAAAATAACTGAATTTATCATTTTTTTTTCAGTATTAATTTAATATTTTAAATAACTTATAACAAATATTATAACAGGAAAATACATTTTTGTTTATAAATTTATATTTGTTTTCAAATAATTTGTTTGTTTATAAAATTTAAGGATTTATATATAAATTTGAGTTTTTGTTCGACACAATTAAAGTATATTTTTTTATAAACAATTAAGGTTTTTTTAGTAGGCTTTCACCGATGATCAACCTTTTTACAACGGTTTGTACACCCAATAAAAACAATGTTTATCTTAGTAGAAGTTCATAAAAAAATAAAAAAAATTAAAATTCAGTGATATATAATTCACATATGATAATTTATATTGTTAATTACTATATATATTAATGATATTATAAGTCATACAACTAATTTTATTAATATTCATTATTTTAAATTTTTTTAATTAATTATAAATTAAAATTTTAAATGTTTATTAATAATATTATTTTAAATTCTTAATTACAATGTTAATTAACTATCTTGGTAAATTATATTAACAATTACTTAATATATTAATGATATTTTCAGTTATTAATTTCCTTAATTATTTATCTAATTGTTAATAATTATATCAATAAACTAAAATGTCCCATTTATATTGATAACACAAACGTTGAGTCATATCAATCATATCATATGTCCAAGTGACACGTAGTCAATTCCTACACATCATAAATGAGTTATGTATCCACTACTATCAAATCATCATTTAGCGGTGGTTATTTTTTTGATTTGGTGGTAGTTTAAACCGCCGCTAAAGTTGATGTCGGCTTCCAACATGAGGAGGATCCTCCCATTAACTACCTCAGATCGAAGAAAGGGATGTAAAAGGTTTTATTAGTGCTAAGAAGAAAGTGCTGATAAAGGGGGGGGGGAATTTCACCGCTAATTAAAAGTGATGATAATACTTCCCGTTATAAGTTCTAAAGAAAGGTGGATAAAGGTGTACCCTTTATCAGCACATTCTTTATCACTGCTAAAGGGGGCCATTTTGTTTCAAAAAAACAATCCTCAAACCCTAGATATCAACCAAATGCAAAGTACATAATTATGGCGGAAATATGAAATCCATCAATTGGACCCCCAATGATTCCCAAAAGTAGCCAAAAAATGAACTGCTCGATCATCATCTCTCCAATCAAAGGGAAACAACAAGAAGTTAACAAAGAAACCAAATATATGATGATGTCGATAATGTAACCATAGTCTTGGAGGCCACCTTTAACCTCCTTCAGTGCGTTGGTAATAACTTGACAATCAGATTCGACCATAACATCATTCCAGACGAGAGACAAGATGGGTTGCAAACACTTCCAAATTACCATGGCCTCTGCCACATGAGGAAACTAACCCACAATGTCCGAGGAATGATGAGACACAATAAGCAAGACAACGTGATCCCAATGGATTGTTTAAAGGCCAAATAAACCATCCCAAGCGGTTTCTACATCAGTATTAGGTTTGAGAACACCCAAAGGGGGGGTGAGCCATCTAATAGGAAGGGAATGAATAGGTGAAGGTGGAAAAGTCTCATCAATATCCAACCACTACGAGCCCCAGTTTTGAATTTTTGAAGGCCAAACCCTATCGTCTTTAAAAATGATCTTGAAAATGAATGCGTTTTGGCGAAACCATATAATCCCAACACAATTCTATTATTAGCGCTGATAAATCTTTTTTTAAAAAAAATTATAATTTTTAAAAAATTATTATATTTATGTTAAAAAATAATTTTTATTTGTAAAAATTAAATAAAAAACACATTTTGATAATTAATATATATTTTTTTAAAATTAAAATATATATATAAAGTTTTAAAAAAGTATTTATAAGTTATAATTGAGTAATTATATATTTAAATAATTATAAGATTATAATTACTTTTTAAATAATAAATATATTTATTATTTTTATTATTTGTATAAATATATATAAATACATTAAATATATATATATATAATTATAATGAAATAAATATATATTAAAATAAATATATGTTTCCAATGAATGTGTTCAATAAATATTTTGATTCGTGAGTATAATTGACATACAAATATGTTATGAATATATCACGATTGTTCATTTATACATTAGAAATGTTAAAACTCACATGAATAGAATTTTGACATCAGTTAGTGGATACCGATGTTAAAAACATGTCAGTTAGAGTTTTAATGTCGGTCATGCAATAAGCATTGTCAAAAAGTGGGTTTCAACATTAGTTATCAAATAATTGATTATCCCCGTCCTGTCAGATGGATTCATCCCCCTCATGGTATTTTCAAACTTAATACTGATGCGACGATTCATGTTTATGGCTCTATTGACCGTATGGAAGTTATCTAGGACCATGTAGTCTCTATCATTGCGGCTCGTCGTTCGTCAAAAATATCTTATGGGTATCCTCCCATAGCTGTCAGAATGACTATCTGGAAAGGTATGCAATTAATTTCATCTCTCGGCTGGAAGGATATTATGGAAGAATCTGATTTTAATGTTATTATTGACGTGCTCGAGGAGGATGACGGAGGCCACCAATACATTGGGTCTATTATAAATATCATCATATCATTGGTGTTGTTGTTCTATTCTTATTGTTCATATATTTCTGTTTTAAATAAAATGGATATTAGTTATTATTTATATAGGTATAATATATTGGGAAATATATTTTATATGTTAATATATTTAATTATTTATTAATAAAATTAACTTTTTTGTAATTCCATTCCAAATAATCTAAAATAAAATGGTGTGCGATGACAGAAAGTTTGATTATGATGGCTAAATAGTTTCATCATAAATTGCATCACCCGGAGGTTAATTTCCATATCCCTTCAGGATTTCTATTATTTAGGCGTTGATTTTCCATGATGGTTTGTTTTGATGAATTCATAACTCAATTAACTCTTTGCAGTGAGAATCTGTCGTAAAAACCCTATTGAAAATGTCATTATTTTTAGTGGTATATATATATTATAACAGAGTGATGCGAACTATATAAATAAATATAACGATATTATATTTAAATTTATATATATGTATCATATAATATAATTTATATTCATATGTTTGTGTTAATATATATATGTTTGTGTGTGCTATTATATATTATAAAATATATAAGTAATATATCCAAATAATTGTACATATAAACTATATAATTTAAAATTTAAATTCATATTATATAATGTTTTATTATTAACATTATTTTCATTATTTATAAAATAAAAAAATTTCAAAATGATATTAATCAATATAAATATTTAATAATTGGTTTTTCTAGGATTTTCAAAGAAAATCTGTGCGCCAATCAGCTAGATAAAGCCCTGCTGCCCCGCACACTAGCTCCGTCTCCGCCTCGATTCTGCCGGCTCGACCGCGATGACCAAGGTCAGTCGCAAAGCATCCCCGCCTCGACTACACTGCGCCCCGTCATGGCCACCCACCTCGACTGCGCTCCACCCCTCCATGACCGCCCTGCACGCTGCGACCACGCTCCGCCCCGCCCTGACCACCCCACACATCAGCGCATCATTATCCCGCCTCAACCACCTTCCTCCTCCACCATGACCTCCCGGAGAGACCGCACCATGCTCGGCCCCACACGCATACACATCCACATCTCGCGTCAACTGTGTTCCGCCTCTTCCAGGATCTCCTGGATTGGTGCACCTTCTGGATGTTCCCCGCACTTGGGTACCCCGGGGAGGAGCGATTTCTGATAGAGGCTTGGTGGTGCATTCAGGGTCTCCTACCTTGTTTACCCCTTGGGCTTACTCTCTGGAGAATGGGACCACTGGACACTGCCCATCATAATAATAATCCACATCTGTCGGCACCCTAGGGTTCTTCGTTGTCGGGGTTGGGGTTGGTTTCAGATCAGCTTGCTTGGGTACCCCGGGGCGGAGTTTCCAGGCGAAGGGGACGGTTGGACGGGGTCCCTCGTAGTCGGTTGGATGGGGTCCATCGTAGTCTTTCGTTTGAGACCTCATATTCAGATTTATCATGGATCTTGGGACTCCAACTAACTGCTCAAGATTTTTACCTTTTCTAACGATGTTCCGCCAAAACATAACTTCAACCGGGATCCAATCCATCTCTGTAACATCTTCATCTTCATCATAAAAAAGTGAGGAGTTTCAGAGAATAGGGTAATCTAAGTGGGAGGGATTCAGTTTTAATACACAGCCTCCACCCTTATATAGTACCATCTTCCTTTATTTTTGCCTTTCCGTCCTTAAATATTCATCCCTTCCTTTAATATCTAGAAATGTGGTATACCCAAATCATTTATTTATAACACCAATTCATATGAGGAATTTTCGAACACTATTTATTGAATGTTAGTTATTTTATTAACCGAATATTAAACAGATAGCAAAACTACCCAATTTATTTATGAATTTTTAATATTGTTCATGTTAAATTTGTAAAATAAATCTAAATTCTAATCTAATTAAATTAAATATTATTTACTGAATAACGATTATTTTAAAATGTTAATAAAATTATAAAATTTATTTGTTTTATTTGGTAATAATTTCCTATTGATTTATAAATAAATTTTAAAATTAATAATAATAGATTTATCTTTAATTTTTCCGGTTTGGGAAGTTAAAATTGTGTTTCAAAATATAATATAATATATTTAAAAATAGTGTTTTAAAAAATAAATTCGATGTAAATGGATTTGGGTTTGAAAAATTAAAATGAGTTAGGATTCGATTATCCCAAATTTCATGCATAGTTGACAGGTCGACATCCCAAATGTTGGGTGATTTTTAATGAAAATTTAACCATAATTATCATTGTTGCAAATTTTAATAATTTTGATGAATTTTAATTTAATAATGTAGAATTGATTTTGAGAATATTTGACTCGCATCAAATATTTAATGTTGGTTTTAATTAAATAATATAACATTGACTCGTATCAACCTTTGTAAAACATTTAGTGTATATATATATATATATATTTCTCACTATATATTTGAAATCTTTTGATTTTTTATCTAACCATTCATAAATGGAAATATATTTTTCTAGAGATTACCCCCATTGGGTGGGAAAAGTGGTGGTCAACAGAACTACTATTTGGAAACCGAATAAAAAAGAACCAAAGGGTTATACTAAAATGAGTATTGGTTAGTAAAAAATTTATTTGGTTAACTGATTTTTTTGGTTTTGATTATTAATTCTAATAACCAAAAAGTGATAAAATAACTGAATTTATAATTTGTTATTTCATTATTAATTTATTATTTTTGATAACTTATAACACATATTATAACAAAAAAATACATTTTTGTTTATAAATTTATATTTTTTCAAATAATTTGATTGTTTATAAAAATTATGGATTTTTATATAATTTTGAGTTTTTTTTCGACACAATTAGGGGAGATTTTTTTTTAAAAATTTATGTTTTTTTTAGTAGGCTTTCTCAGATGATCAAACTTTGTAAAATGGTTTGTCCATCTGATAAAAAAATGTTTATCTTAGTAGCAGTTCATAAAATAATAAAAAAATTTAAAATTGTAATGATATATAATTCACATATGATAATTTATATTGTTAATTACTACATATATTAATGATATTATAAGTCATACTACTAATTTTATTATTATTTATTATATTGATGATTTTAAATTAATTATAAATTAAAAATTTTAATGTTTATTAATCATATTATTATAAATTCTTAACTAAAATGTTATTTAACTATCTTTGTAAATTATATTAACAATAACTAAATATATTAATGATATTATCAGTTAATAATTTTCTTAATTACTTATCTAATTGTTAATAATTATATCATTAAACTATAATGTCTCTTTTATATTGAAAATCCAAAATTTGAGTCATATCAAATCACATCATATGTCCAATTGACATGTAGTCAATTCATACACATCATAAATGAGTTATGTATCCACTACTAGAAAATCACTATTTAGTGGTGGATATTTTTTGATTTGGATGCGGTTTAAACCGCCGCTAAAGTTGATGTCAGCTTCCAACATGTGTCGGATTCTCCCATTCACCACCACAGATCGGAGCAAGGGATGCATAAGGTTTTATCAGCGCTAAGAAGAAATCACTAATAGGGGCTTTATCACTGCTAGCTAAAAGTGCTGATAATTATTCCCTTTATAGGTGCTAAAGAAAGGTTGATAATGGTTTACCCTTTATCAATACCTTCTTTATTGCTGATAATGGTGACAATCTTTTTCAAAAAAAAAACAATTCTCAAATCCTAGATATCAACCAATCGAAAAGTACATAATTCTAGAGGAAAATATGAAATCTATCAATTAGAACCCCAATGATTCACAAAAGTAAACAAAAAATGAACTGCTCGATTTCCCTCTCTCCAAGCAAATGGAAAACAACAAGAAGAGAAAAAAGGAACCAAATATCTGATGTTGTCTATAATGGAACCATAGGCTTGGAGGCCAACTTTATCCCCCTTTAGTATGTTGATAATAACTTGACAATCAGATTCGACCATAACATCATTCCACACAGGAGACAAGATGGGTTGCATACACTTCCAAATTACAATGGCCTCTGCCACATGAGTAGACTAACCTACAATGTCCGAGGAATGATGATCTGCAATAAGAGAGACAAAGTGATCACAAAGGATTTTCTAAAGGCCAACAAAACCATCCCTAAGGTTCGCTACATAAGTATTATGTTTGAGAACACCCAAAGGGGGTGGGAGCCATCTGACAGGAAGGGAATGAATAGGTGAAGGTGGACGAGCCTCCTCAATATCCAGCCCCTACGAACCCCAGTTTTGAATCTTCCAAGGCCAGACCCTGTCATCTTTATCAATTATCTGGAAAATGAAAGCGTTTTGGGGAAACCATAAATACAAACTCAATTCTATTATTAGCACTGATAAATTTTTTTAATAAAAAATTATTATATTTATATTAAAAAATAAATTTTATTTCTATAAATTAAATAAAAAACACATGTTGATAATTAATATATATTTTGAAATAATTAATATATATATATAAAATGTTTTAAAAAAGTATTTATAAGTTCTAATTAAATAAATATATATTTATATAATTATAAGAATATAATTGATTTTTAAATAATAATTATATTTATTATATTTATTATTTTTATAAATATATATAAATACTTTTTAAATATATATATTAATAATTATAATTATAATGAAATAAAAATATATTAAAATAAAAATATGTTTCGAATGAATTTGTTTAATAAATCTTTTCATGCGCGAGTATAATTGACATATAAATATGTTATGAAATCATCACAATTGTTCATTTATAAATTAAAAGTGTTAAAACTCACACGAATAGAGTTTTTACATTAGTTAGTGGATAACCGATTATAAAACCAATTCAGTGAGAGTTTTAATGTTGGTTACACAAAAACCAATGTCAAAATGTGGGTTTCAACATTCGTTATCAAATAATTGTTCATCCCCAACAGGGTATTTTCAAACTTAATACTGATGCGGCGATTCCTGGTGGTGGTTCTGTTGACATTATGGCAGTTCTCTAGGACCATGTAGTCTCTATCATTGCGGCTCGTCGTTCCTCAAAAATTTCTTATTGGTATCCTCCCGTAGCAGTGGGAATGACTATCTGGAATGGTATGCAATTCATTTCATCTCTCGTCTGGAATGATATTATGGTAGAATTTGATTGTCATGTTTTTATCGACGTGCTGGAGGAGGATGAAGGTGGCCACCAATACTTTGGTTCTATTATCAATATCATCATATCATTGGTGATATTATTCTATTCTTGTTGTTCTTACTTTTTTGGGAGAGGACAATCGTACGATTCATTTTATAGCTACTTTTGGGAGTTGTTGAGGGTGACATTATGGTGCCGCAAATTCATACACATCCCAACTAACTCATGGATCATTTTTTTACAATATCAAAATAATCCAAATTCATTTTCACAATTTTGAGTAGGTCAATTGTCCATTTTCCGAAAATTTATGTATATTTTAAATAAAAAACGCTCTTGTAGTCATTCCAGTCACACTATGACTCATATTGAGGTGAAAATGAATCCTTGGCATCCTAAATGACTAATTTATTTTTTCCAAAATTTTCATCTTAAAAAATTTATTAAAATAAATTATTTTATTTTAAAAATAAAATATTAAATATCCCTTTTGTTTATGATATATTTGGAAATTAAAAATGAATTTTCTTCTTTTATATTAAGATAAATTAAAATTTTCCCTTTTTCTAAATGACCCCATTTTAAATTTAATATATCAAAAAATGCCCCTTTTCCTTTCAACAAAAATGAAAAAATTTAATTGTAAAAATTAATGTTAAAAGTAAAAATTCTACATTTTTACTTTAAAATTACATTAGAAGAAAGGTTATATCATTAGTTTTTAACAAAGGTTATTTTTTAAAAATTTAATTTTAATTATGGTAGATTTATTTTTAAATTGTCATTGATTGATTTTATTTTACGGGAATATTAGTTTTTAAACTAAAATAAAAAGCTATGATTTATTTAGTGAAAGGGGGATATTATATTTTCAATAAACAACGTTTTTTTCTATGAATTTTCAAAGCATGTATTTTTTATTATGTTTTAAAAACATAGTAATGAACTTTATTTTCATTCATATTAATTTCTTTTTAAAAAATTAGTTATCATTGAATTTTTTAACAGGAAAAATTGTAGTTGATTTGTTGATATGGGATAAGTCAATATATTTTTACTAAACTGGGTCATGGCATGTGTGAACTATGATCGCAAAATCCATAATGCTAGTCAAAAAATAATCAATTAGTTATTGAATAAATATTTTAACATTATTTTTTAAAAAAATAATAGTATTATTACTGATAGTAATATAAATTAATTTTGATGGATATGAGATGTCATATATAATATGAAATTAATATTATGTTTTTGGAATAATTAAAAAATATAAAAAGGAAATTTTTGTATCCAAAATGATGTTAAAAATATAAATCTCACAAAGTAATTACATACATACATTAGTTTCAATTACATGTTACATCTAAAAATAATAAATTATGTCAACTTCGATGTTTAGGAGGTTTCTTTATGTCACATCCACGCATATGAATAAATATCTACACGATAGGTCTTGGTGTGTGTAGAATCTGCATGCATAACTACATGCCTGTGTAAATGTTATTGGGACTTTTTAATCCCAATTCAGGAGGCAAGGGTTTCCCTCATACACATATTTAACACACTTGAACCCCTCATAAATGAGTCATGATAACCAAATAATCTCCCCTCACAACCATAAGGGCGATGAAAAGAGAAGATTTTTTTGTGATCGGGAAATTCAAATTTCTCAAATGCAACACTACAACAATCACTACTATAAAACACAGTTTTCCATAAAAAACCTCTATAACCAATAAAAAAGTGTTAATAGTCGAGGATATATTAAAACTGGCCTTTTATTAGCACTCAAAAAAGTGATGCAAAATATCCTTTTTATCAGCACTAAAAAAGTGCTGATAAAATTAAAAAAAATATTAATTTTTTTTGTAAATTATAGGGTATAGACCACTTTTTTATAGTACTTTTTCAATGACTCTAGGAAGCCCTGCCCGCGTGCACCACCGCCACCCATTTAATAGTGCTATGTGCACATCCCGCAACCATTAACAATGTTAGTCACCCCCTGCACCCACCTGCGCACCCCTACCTCTGTTTGGATTTTAACCTGAGACCTCTCCCTTGAGCGTCTGCACTATTACCACTCACCCATCTTGTTTGGTTCTCCCTTTAATGATATATCTATTTTTTTTATATATAGTTATATTTATTCAAATATATATATTTAATAGGTTGGGGTCGATGCCTCATTTTATTATTAAAGCATAGAAAAGACCTCTTTTAACTGGGTAGAGGGTGACCCATTACATATCCCTAAGTCCCAGTGGGCATGTAGCCCATTACATAGCCCGTATGCCCAAAATTTTAGCCTATGGCCCATTCTGTGAATAGTAACGCTGATGCTACTGTTTCGTGATGCCTCTACAGTACTCGCTGATAAACAGTAGCAAAACTCCTACAATTCCACTATAGTGCTGCTACAATACTTGTAGCCCCATGGGATTTGAACCCCCCATTTTTCATGTAGGATTACGAGGTGCTTCCCACTAAGCCAAAACCCAACTACGTGTGTATATATATATATTTAGTTATTTATATATATATATATATATTTGGTTAAATTTTTTTGTCAACTTATTTATCTATATATTAATATATATTTATAGGATTATTTTTAAATTCAATTATAATATATGTTTTTGTTAGTGTATATAAATAAATTAATTCATACATACATATATACAACACACACACACACACGTATCAGTTTGTTAATACACAGACACACACACACTAATATATATATATATATATGCACACACACACACACATTATATATGAATATAAATATTCATATATTTGTGTTTTAAATAAAATGGATAGTAGTTTTTATTTAGATAAGTCTTATATAATGAGAAATATATTTTATATGTAAATAAGTTTAGTTATTTATTTATAAGATTATCTTTTTTGTATCATTAATTGCATCAACCTGAGGTTAATTTCCACATCCCTTCACAATTTCTATTATTTAGGTCATGATTTTACATTATGGTTTGTTGTGATGAATTCCTATATTAATTAACTCTTTGCGGTGAGAATCCTTCGTAAAAAACATGTTGCAAAAGCCATTATTTTTAGTGGTATATAAATATTATAACAGAGTGATGCGAACTATATAAATAAATATACCAATATAATATTTAAATTTATATATATGTTTCATATAATATAATTTATAATCATATGTTTGTGTTTATATATATGTGTGTGTGCGCGCTATTATATATTATAAAATATATAAATAATATATCGAAATATTTGGACATATAAACTATATAATTTAAAATTGCAATTAATATAAAATAATGATTTATTATTAACAGGATTTTCCTTATTTAGACAATAAAAAATTTCAATATGATATTAATCAATAAAAATATTTAATAATTGGGTTTTCTAGGATTTTCAAAGAAAACCCACGCACCAATCAGCTAGCTAAATCCCTGTTGCCCCGCACACTAGCTCCGTCTCCGCCTCGATTCTGCCGGCTCGACCGCGATGATGAAGTTCAGTCGCATAGCGTCCACTCCTCGACCGCACTCCGCCCTGCCATGACCGCCCACCGCGAACGCGCTCCGCCTCGCCATGACCGCCCCGCACGCCGCGACTGCGCTCCGCCCTACCCTGACCGCCCCGCACGTTGGAACATCCATATCCCGCCTCAACTGCCTTCCTCCTCCACCATGACCTCCCAGTGCGACCGCACCGTGCTTCGCCCCACATGCCTACACATCCACATCCCGCCTCAGCTGCGTTCTGCCTCCGCCAAGAGCTCCTGGATTTGTTCACCTTCCAGATGTTCCCCGCACTTGGGTACCGCGGCGGAGGAGCGATTTCCGGTGCAAGAGTTGTGGCGCATTGGGAGTTTCCTACCTTGGGTACCCCTGGGGCCTGTTCCCAGGCAAATGGGACAGCTGGACAATGCCGACCATAATAATAATCCACTTCTATCGGCTCCCCAGGGATCTCCATTGTCGGGGTAGTGGTAGGATTCGGATCTACTTGCTTTGGTACCCCGGGGCGGAGTTCCCAGGCAAAGGGGACAGTTGGACAGGGTCCCGCGTAGTCGGTTCGATGGGGTCCCTCGTAGTCTTCTATGTCAGTCCTCATCATCAGATTCAGCATGGGTTTTGGGAATCCAACTGACTGCTCGAGATTTTTTACATTTTCTAACGATGTTCTGCCAAAACATGACTTCAACCGGGTTCCAATCCATCTTTGTATCATCTTCATCTTCATTGTAAAACGGTGAAGAGTTTCAGAGAAGTGGGTAATCCGAGTGGGAGGGTTTCAGTTTTAAAACATAGCCTCCACCCTTATATATTACCATCTTCCTTTATTTTTTCCTTTCCCTCCTTAAATATTCCTCCAATCCTTTAATAGCTAGAAAGGTGGTATTCCCAAATCATTAATTTATAACACCAATTAATATGTAGAATTACCGATCCCTATTTATTGAATGTTAATTAATTTATTTATTTATGAATTTTTAATACTTTTCATGTTAAATTTATAAATGAAATCTAAATTTTAATCTAATTAAATTAATTATTATTAACTGAATAACGATTTATTTTAAAATTTTAATAAAATTATAATTTTTTTTTCATTGATATCAATTGCCTTTTAATTTATAAATAAATTTTTAAAATTAAAAATAATAAATGTCTCTTTAATTAATCCAGTTTGGGAAGTTAAGAGTGTGTTTCAAAATATAATAGAATATATTTAAAAATAGTATTTTATATAATAAATGGGTTGTAAATGGATTTGGGTTTGAAAAAATAAAACGAGTTAGGATTCGATTATCCCAAATTTCATGCAAACTTGACGGGTTGACATCCCTAATGTTGGGTGATTTTTTGTGAAAATTTTACCCTAATTATCAATGATGTAGATTTTAATAATTATGATGAATTTTAATTTAATAATGCAGAATTGATTTTGAGAATATTTGACTCGCATATAATATTTAATGTTGGTTTTAATTCAATAATCTAACATGGAATTGTATTTACCTTTATACAACATTTCTTATATATATATATATATTTCTCTTTATATATATTCAATCTTTTGATTTTTTATCTAACCATTCACAAATGGAAATATATTTTTGAAGAGATTACCCCCAAGGGGTGGGAAAAGCGGTGCACAAGAGAACTACTATTTGGAAACTGAATAAAAAAGAACCAAAGGGTTATACTAAAACGAGTATTTTTTAGTAAAAATTTTATTTGGTTAACTGATTTTTTTGGTCTTGATTATTAATTCTGATAACCAAAAACTAATAAAATAACTGAATTTATCATTTTTATTTCGGTATTAATTTAATATTTTAAATAACTTATAACACATATTAAAAAAAATACAATTTTGTTTATAAATTTATATTCTTTTTCAATTAGGGTATACTTTTTAAAAAATAATTAAGGTTTTTTTAGTAGGCTTTCACCGATGATCAACCTTTTTACAAAGGTTTGTCCACCCGATAAAAACAATGTTTATCATAGTAGGAGTTCATTAAAAATTTAAAAAATTAAAATTCAGCGATATATAATTCACATAGGATAATTTATATTGTTAATTACTATATATATTAATGATATTATAAGTCATACAACTAATTTTATTAATATTTATTATATAGAAATTTTTTAATTAATTATACATTAAAATTTTAAATGTTTATTAATAATTTTATTATAAATTCTTAATTACCATGTTAATTAACTATCATTGTAAATTATATTAACAATTACTGAATATATTAATGATATTTTCAGTTATAAATTTCCTTAATTATTTATCAAATTATTAATAATTATATCAATAAACTAAAATGTCTCTTTTATATTGATAACACAAACGCTGAGTCATATCAATCACATCATATGTCCAAGTGACATGTATTCAATTCCTACACATCATAAATGCGTTATGTATCCACCACTAGAAAATCATCATTTAGCAGTGGTTATTTCTTTGATTTGGTGGTAGTTTAAACCGCCGCTAAAGTTGATGGAGGCTTCCAACATGAGGAGAATCCTCCCATTCACTACCTCAGATCGAAGCAAGTGATGCATCAGGTTTTATCAGTGCTAATAAGAAAGCGCTGATAAAGGGGTGGGGGCATTGTCACCGCTAGTTAAAAGTGCTGATAATACTTCCCGTTATAAGTTCTAAAGAAAGGTTGATAAAGGTGTACCCTTTATCAGAACTTTATTTATCACTGCTAAAGCGGGCCATTTTGTTTCAAAAAAAAAACAATCCTCAAACACTAGATATCAACCAAAGGCAAAGTACATAATTATGGAGGAAAATATGAAATCCATCAATTGGACCCCCAATGATTCCCAAAAGTAGCCAAAAAAATGAACTGCTCGATCACCATCTTTCCAATCAAAGGGAAACAACAAGAAGATAACAAAGCAACCAAATATATGATGATATCGATAATGGAAACATAGGCTTGGAGGCCACATTTATCCTCCTTCAGTGCGTTGGTAATAACTTGACAATCAGATTCGACCATAACATCCTTCCAGACGAGAGACAAGATGGGTTGCAAACACATCCAAATTACCATGGCCTCTGCCACATGAGGAAACTAACCCACAATGTCTGAGGAATGATGATACACAATAAGAGAGACAACGTGATCCCAATGGATTGTTTAAAGGCCAAAAAAACCATCCCAAGCGGTTGCTACATCAGTATTATGTTTGAAAATGAATGTGTTTTGGCGAAACCATATAATCCAAACACAATTCTATTATTAGCACTGATAAATTTTTTAAATAAAAAAATTAATAATTTATAAAAAATTATTATATTTATATTAAAAAATAATTTTTATTTGTAAAAATTAAATAAAAAACACATTTTGATAATTAATATTTTTTTTATAATTAAAATATATATATAATGTTTTAAAAAATTAGTTATAAGTTATAATTGAGTAATTATATATTTAAATAATTATAAGATTATAATTACTTTTTAAATAATAAATATATTTATTATTTTTATTATTTGTATAAATATATATAAATACATTATAAATATATATATATAATTATAATGAAATAAATATATATTGAAATAAATATATGTTTCCAATGAATGTGTTCAATAAATATTTTTATTCGTGAGTATAATTGACATAAAAATATGTTATGAATATATCACGATTGTTCATTTATACATTAGAAATGTTAAAACTCACACGAATAGAGTTTTGACATCAGTTAGTGGATACCGATATTAAAAACATGTCAGTTAGAGTTTTAATGTCAGTCATGCAATAAGCATTGTCAAAATGTGGGTTTCAATATTAGTTATCAAATAATTGATTATCCCCCTCCTGTCAGATGGCTTCATCCCCCTCAGGGTATTTTCAAACTTAATACTGATGCGGCGATTCCTGGTGATGGATCTATTGACCGTATGGAAGTTCTCTAGGACCATGTAGTCACTATCATTGCAGCTCGTCGTTCGTCAAAAATTTTTATTGGTCTCCTCTCGTAGTTGTCAGAATGACTATCTGGAAAGGTATGTAATTAATTTCATCGCTCAGCTGGAAGAATATTATGGACGAATCTGATTTTCATGTTATTATTGACGTGATCGAGGAGGATGAAGGAGGCCACCAATACATTGGGTCTATTATAAATATCATCATATCATTGGTGCTGTAATTCTATTCTTGTTGTACATATATTTCTGTTTTAAATAAAATGGATATTAGTTATTATTTAGATAAGTCTTATATATTGGGAAATATATTTTATATGTTAATATATTTAATTATTTATTAATAGAATTAACTTCTTTGTAATTACATTGCAAATAATCTAAAATAAAATGATGTGTGATGACAGAAAGTTCGATTATGATGGCTAAATAGTTTCATCATAAATTGCATCACCCAGAGGTTAATTTCCATATCCCTTCAGGATTTCTATTATTTAGGTCTTGATTTTCCATGATGGTTTGTTTTGATGAATTCATATCTCAATTAACTCTTTGCAGTGAGAATCCGTCGTAAAAACCCTATTGAAAATGTCATTATTTTTAGTGGTATATAAATATTATAACATAGTGATGCGAACTATATAAATAAATATAACGATATTATATTTAAATTTATATATATGTATCATATACTATAATTTATAATCATATGTTTGTGTTTATATATATATGTTTGTGTCTGCTATTATATATTTTAAAATATATAAATAATATATCCAAATAATTGTACATATAAACTATATAATTTAAAATTGAAATTCATATTAAATAATGTTTTATTATTAACAATATTTTCATTATTTATACAATAAAAAAATTTCAAAATGATATTAATCAATATAAATATTTAATAATTGGTTTTTCTAGGATTTTCAAAGAAAATCTGTGTGCCAATCAGGTAGCTAAAGCCCTGCTGCCCCGCACACTAGCTCCGTCTCCGCCTCGATTCTACCGGCTCGACCGCGATGACGAAGTTCAGTCACAAAGTGTCCCCGCCTCGACTACACTCTTCCCTATCATGGCCACCCGCCTCGACTGCGCTCCACCCCTCCATGACCGTCCCGCACGCTGCGACCACGCTCCGCCCCGCCCTGACCACCCTGCACATCAGCGCATCCATATCCCACCTCAACCGCCTTCCTCCTACACCATGACATCCCGGAGAGACCGCACCGTGCTCCGCCCCACAAGCATACACATCCACATCTCTCCTCAACTGCGTTCCGCCTCTTCCAGGATCTCCTGGATTGGTGCACCTTCCGGATGTTCCCCGCACTTGGCTACCCCGGGGAGGAGCGATTTCTGATACAGGATTGGTGGTGAATTCGGGGTCTCCTACCTTGGGTACCCCTTGGGATTATTCTCTAGCGAATGGGACCACTGGACACTGCCCAACATAACAATAATCCACATCTGTCGGCACCATAGGGTTCTTCATTGTCGGGGTTGGGGTAGGTTTCGGATCAGCTTGCTTGTGTACCCCGGGGCAGAGTTTCCAGGTTAAGGGGACGGTTGGACGAGGTCCCTCGTAGTCAGTTGGATGGGGTCCATTATAGTCTTCCGTTTGAGACCTCATCATCGGATTTATCATGGGTCGTGGGACTCCAACTGACGGTCAAGATTTTTAGCTTTTTAACGATGTTCCGCCAAAACATAACTTCAATCAGGATCCAATCCATCTCTGTATCATCTTCATCTTCATCGTAAAATAGTGAGGAGTTTCAGAGAAGAGGGTAATCTAAGTGGGAGGATTGCAGTTTTACAACATAGCCTCCACCCTTACACAGTACCATCTTCCTTTATTTTTTTCATTCCCTCCATAAATATTCCTCCCATCCTTTAATATCTAGAAATGTGGTATACCCAAATAATTTATTTATAACACTAATTCATATGAGGAATTATCGAACCCTATTTATTGAATGTTAATTAATTTATTAACCGAATATTAAACATATAGCAAACCTACCCAATTTATTTATGAATTTTTAATATTGTTCATGTTATATTCTTAAAAGAAATCTAAATTCCAATCTAAATAAATTAGCTATTACTTACTGAATAACGATTTATTTTATAATGTTAATAAAATTAAAAAATTTATTTGTTTTATTTGATATCAATTGCCTATTGATTTATAAATAAATTTTAAAATAAAAAATAATAGATGTCTCTTTAATTTAGCGGGTTTGGGCAGTTGAATGTGTGTTTCAAAATATAATAGAATATATTTAAAATTATTGTTTTAAAAAATAAATTGAATGTAAATAGATTTGGGTTTGAAAAAATAAAATGAGTTAGGATTTGATTATCCCAAATTTCATGCATACATGACAGGTCGACATCCCTAATGTTTGGTGATTTTTAATGAACATTTAACCGTAATTATCATTGTTGCAAATTTTAATAATTTTGATGAATTTTAATTTAATAACATAGAATTGATTTTGAGAATATTTGACTCACATCTAATTTTTAATGTTGGTTTTAATTCAGTAATCTAACATTGACTCATATCTACCTTTATACAATATTTAGTGTATATATATATATATATATATTTCTCTCTATATATTTGCAATCTTTTGATTTTTTATCTAACCATTCATAAATGGAAATATTTTTTTGTAGAGATTACCCCAAATGGGTGGGCAAATAGGTGGTCAACGGAACTACTATTTGCAAACCGAATTAAAAAGAACCAAAGGGTTATACTAAAATGAGTATTGGTTAGTAAATATTTTATTTGGTTAACTGATTTTTTTGGTCTTGATTATTAATTCTAATAACCAAAAACTGATAAAATAACTGAATTTATAATTTGTTATTTCATTATTAATTTTTTATTTTTGATAACTTATAACACATATTATAACAAAAAATATATTTTTGTTTATAAATTTCTATTTGTTTTCAAATAATTTGTTTGTTTATAAAAATTAAGGATTTTTATATAATTTTTATTTTTTGTTCCACACAATTAGGGTAGATTTTTTTAAAACAAATTTAAGGTTTTTTTAGCAGGCTTTCTCAGACGATCAAACTTTGTACAATGGTTTGTCCATCTGATAAAAAAATGTTTATCTTAGTAGCAGTTCATAAAAAAATAAAAAAATTTAAAATTGTAATTATATATAATTCACATATGATAAATTATATTGTTAATTAATATATATATTAATGTTATTATAAGTCATACTAATAATTTTATTATTATTTTTTATATTGATGATTTTAAATAAATTATAAATTAAAATTTTTAATGTTTATTAATAATATTATTATAATTTCTTAACTACAAAGTTATTTAACTATCATTGTAAATTATATTACAAATAACTGAATATATTAATGATATTATCAGTTAATAATTTTCTAAATTACTTATCTAATTGTTAATAATTATATCATTAAACTATAATGTCTCTTTTATATTGAAAATCCAAACTTTGAGTCATATCAAATCACATCATATGTCCAATTGACATGTAGTCAATTCATACACATCATAAATGAGTTATGTATCCACTACTAGAAAATCATCGTTTAGTGGTGGATATTTTTTGATTTGGTTGCGGTTTAAACCGCCCCTAAAGTTGATGTCAGCTTCCAACATGTGTCGGATTCTCCCATTCACCACCACAGATTGGAGCAAGGAATGCATAAGTTTTTATCAGAGCTAAGAAGAAATCACTAATAGGGGGCTTTATCACTGCTAGCTAAAAGTGCTGATAATTATTCCCTTTATAGGTGCAAAAGAAAGGTTGATAATGGTGTACCCTTTATCAATACCTTCTTTATTACTGATAAAGGGGACAGTATTTTTTTAAAAAAAACAATCCTCAAATCCTAGATATCAACCAATCGAAAAGTACATAATTTGGGAGGAAAATATGAAATCTATCAATTAGACCCCCAATTATTCCCAAAAGTAGCCAAAAAATGAACTGCTCGATTTCCCTCTCTCCAAGCAAAGGGAAAACAACAAGAAGAGAAAAAAGGTACCAAATATCTGATGTTGTCGATAATGGAACCATAGGCTTGGAGGACAACTTTATCCTCCTTTAGTGTGTTGATAATAACTTGACAATCAGATTCGACCATAACATCATTCCATACAAGAGACAAGATGGGTTGCATACACTTCCAAATTACAATGGCCTCGACCACATGAGTAGACTAACCCGCAATGTCCGAGGAATGATGATCTACAATAAGAGAGACAATGTGATCATAAAGGATTTTATAAAGGACAAAAAACCCATCCCTATGGGTCGATACATAAGTATTATGTTTGAGAACACCCAAAGGGGGGGAGACATCTGACAAGAAGGGAATGAATACGTGAATGTGGACGAGCCTCCTCAATATCCAGCCCCTGCGAACCCCAGTTTTGAATCTTCCAATGCCAGACCCTATCGTCTTTATCAATTATCTTAAAAATGAAAGCATTTTGGGGAAACCATATAATCCAAACTCAATTCTATTATTAGCACTGATAAATTTTTTTAATAAAAAATATTATTAATTTATAAAAAAATATTATATTTATATTAGAAAATAATTTTTATTTGTATAAATTAAATACAAAACACATGTTGATAATTAATATATATTTTTTAATAATTAATTTATAAATATATATTAATTTTTAAAAAATTATTTATAAGTTATAATTAAATAAATATATATTTATATAATTATAAGAATATAATTGATTTTTAAATAATATTTATATTTATTATATTTATTATTTTTATAAATATATATAAATACTTTTTAAATATATATAAATACTTTTTAAATATATCTTTTAATAATTATAATTATAATGAAATAAATATATATTAAAATAAATATTTGTTTCCAATGAATTTGTTTAATAAATCTTTTGATGCGTGAGTATAATTGACATATAAATATGTTATGAAATCATCACAATTGTTCATTTATAAATTAGAAATGTTAAAACTCACACGAATAGAGTTTTTACATCAGTTAGTGGATAACCGATTATAAAACCATTTCAGTGAGTGTTTTAATGTTGGTTATGAAATAACAAATGTCAAAATGTGGGTTTCATCATTCATTATCAATAATTGTTCTTCCCCCTCAGGGTATTTTCAAACTTAATACTAATGCAGAGATTCCTGGTGATGACTCTTTTGACATTATAGCAGTTCTCTAGGACCATGTAGTCTCTATCATTGCGGCTCATCGTTCCTCAAAAATTTCATGATGGTCTCCTCCCGTAGCAGTGGGAATGACTATCTGGAATGGTATGCAATTCATTTCATCTCTCATCTGGAAGGATATTATGGTCGAATTTGATTGTCATGTTTTTATCAACGTGCTGGAGGAGGATGAAGGTGGGCACCAATAATTTGGGTCCATTATCAATATCATCATATCGTTGGTGCTATTATTCTATTCTTGTTATTCTTCCTTTTTTGGGAGAGGAAAATTGTACGACTCATTTTATAGCTACTTTTGGGAGTTGTTGAGGGTCACATTATGGTGCATCTAATTCATACACATCCCAACTAACTCATGGATCATTTTTTTACAATATCAAAATAATCCAAATTCGTCTTCTCATTTTTGAGTAGGTCAATTGTTCATTTTCCTAAAATTTATGTATATTTTAAATAAAAAAACGCACTTGTAGTCATTCCAGTTACACTATGACTCATATTGAGGTGAAAATGAATCATTGGCATCCTAAATGACTAATTTATTTTTTCCAAAATTTTCATCTTAAAAAATTAATTAAAATAAATTATTTTATTTTAAAAATAAAATATTAAATATCCCTTTTGTTTATGATATATTTGGAAATTATAAATGAATTTTCTTCTTTTATATTAAGATAAATTAAAATTTTCCCTTTTCCTAAATGATCCCATTTTAAATTTAAAATACCAAAAAATACCCCTTTTCCTTTCAACAAAAATGAAAAAAATTTAATTGTAAAAATTAAAGTTAAATGTATAAATTCTACATTTTTACTTAAAAATAACTTTAGAAGAAAGGTTATCTATTTAGTTTTTAACAAAGGTTATTTTTTAAAAAAGTATTTTTAATTATTGTAGATATATTTTTAAATTGTCATTGATTGATTTTTTTACGGGAATTTTTGTTTTTAACCTAAAATAAAAAACTATGATTTATTTAGTAAAAGGGGGATATTATATTTTCAATAAAAAACGATTTTTTCTATGAATTTTCAAAGTATGTATTTTTTATTATGTTTTAAAAACATAGTACTGAATTTATTTTCATTCACATTAATTTCTTTTTAAAAATTGAGTTATCATTGAATTTTTTAACAGGAAAAATTGGAGTTGATTTGTTGATATGGGATAAGTCAATATATTTTTACTTAACTGGGTCCTGGCATGTGTGAACTATTATCGGAAAATCCATAATGCTAGTCAAAAAATAATCAATAAGTTATTGCATAAATATTTTAACATTATTTTTTTAAAAAAATAATAGTTTTATTACTGATAGTAATATAAATTAATTTTTATTGATATGAGATGTCATATATAATATGAAATTAATATTATGTTTTTGGAAGAATTATAAAATATTAAAAGGATTTTTTTTATCCAAAATGATGTTAAAAATAAAAATCTCACAAAGTAATTACATAAATACGTCAGTTTCAATTACATGTTTAATGTAAAAATAATAAATTATGTCAATGTCGATGTTTAGGAGGTTTCATTATGTCACATCCACGCATATGAATAAATATCTACACGATAGGTCTTGGTGTGTGTAGAATCTGCATGCACAACTACATGCCTTTGTAAATGATATTGGGACTTTTTAACCCCAATCCAGGAGGTAAGGGTTTCCCTCATACACATATTTAAAACACTAGAACCCCTCATAATTGATGCATGATAACCCAATAATCTCCCCTCACATCCATAAGGGCGATGAACAGAGAAGATTTTTTGGTGATCGGGAAATTCAAATTCATCAAATGCAACACTACAACAATCACTACTAAAAAAACAGTTTTCCATAAAAAACCTCTATAATCAATAAAAAAGTGTTAATAGTCGAGGATATATTAAAAGTGGGAGATTTATTAGCACTCAAAAAAGTGATTCTAAATATCCTTTTTATCAGCACAAAAAATGCGCTGATAAAAGTAAAAATATTATTAATTTTTTTGTAAATTAAAGGGTATATGCCTATTTTTAATAGTACTCTTTCAATGACGTTAGGAAGCCCCGCCCGCGTGCACCACCCCCACCCATTTAATAGTGCTATGTGCACATCCTGCACCACTTAACAATGTTAGTCACCCCCTGCAGCCACCTGCGCACCCCTACCTCGGTTTGGATTTTAACCTGAGACCTCTCCCTTGAGCGTCTGCACTATTACCACTCAACCATCTTGTTTGGTTCTCCATTTAATGATATATATTTTATATATATTTATAGTTATATTTATTTATATATATATATTTAAAAGGATGGGGTCGATGCCTCATTTTATTATTAAAGTAAAGCAAAGACCTCTTTTAACTAGGTAGAGGGTGACCCATTACATAGCCTGAAGAACCAGTGGGCATTTAGCCCATTACATTGCCCGTAGGCCCAAAATTTTAGCCTAAGGCCCATTTTGTGAATAGTAACCCGGATGCTACAGTGCCCTGCCGCCGCTACAGTACCTGCTAATAAACAGTAGCACACCTGCTACAATTCCACTATAGTGCTACTACTGTACCTGTAGTCCCAGGGGATTTTAACCCCCCATTTTTCATGTAAGATTACGAGGCGCTTACCACTAATCCAGACCCCAACTATGTGTGTATATATATATATTTAGTTATATATATATATATATATTTGGTTAAAAAAATTGTCAACATATTTATCTATATATTAATATATATTTATAGGATTATTTTTAAATTCAATTATAATATATGTTTTTGTGAGTGTATATAAATAAATAAATACATACATACATATATACAACACACACACACACATACACATATCTGTTTGTTAATACAAAGACACACACACACACTAATATATATATATATATATATATATATATATGCACACACACACATATTATATATGTATATAAATATAAATATATTTGTGTTTTAAATAAAATGGATATTAGTTTTTATTTAGATAAGTCTTATATACTGAGAAATATATATTATATGTAAATAAATTTAGTTATTTATTTATAAAATTCTTTTTTTTTGTTTCATAAATTGCATCACCCTGAGGTTAATTTCCACATCCCTTCAAAATTTCTATTATTTAGGTCGTGATTTTACATGATGGTTTGTTGTGATGAATTCTTATCTTAATTAACTCTTTGCGGTGAGAATCTGTCGTATGAAACCTGTTTCAAAAGCCATTATTTTTAGTGGTATATAAATATTATAATAGAGTGATGCGAACTATATAAATAAATATACCAATATAATATTTAAATTTATATATATGTATCATATAATATAATTTATAATCATCTGTTTGTGTTTATATATATATTTGTGTGCACGCTATTATATATTATAAAATATATAAATAATATATCGAAATATTTGGACATATAAACTATATAATTTAAAATTGCAATTCATATTAAATAATGATTTCTTATTAACATTATTTTCATTATTTAGACAATAAAAATTTTCAATATGATATTAATCAATAAAAATATTTAATAATTGGGTTTTCTAGGATTTTCAAAGAAAACCCATGCACCAATCAGCTAGCTGAAGCCCTGCTGCCCCACACACTAGCTCTGTCTCCGCCTCGATTCTGCCGGCTCGACTGCGATGATGAAGTTCAGTCGCATAGAATCCCCGCCTCGACCGCACTCCGCCCCGCCATGGCCGCCCACCGCGACCGCGCTCCGCCCCACCATGACCGCCCCCCACGCCGCGACCGCGCTCCACCCTACCCTGACCGCCCCGCACGTTGGCACATCCATATACTGACTCAACTGCCTTCTGCCTCCACCATGACCTCCTGGTGCGATAGCACCGTGCTCCGCCCCACATGCCTACACATCTACATCCCAGCTCAGCTGCGTTCTGCCTCGGCCAGGAGCTCCTGGATTGGTGCACCTTCCATATGTTCCCCTCACTTGGGTACCCCGGCGGAGGAGCGATTTCCGGTGCAGGATTTGTGGCGCATTGGGAGTATCCTACCTTGGGTACCCCTGGGGCCTGTTCCCAGGAGAATGGGACCACTGGACAATGCCGACCATAATAATAATCCACATCATTCGGCTCCCCAGGGTTATCTATTGTCAGGGTAGGGGTAGGATTCAGATCTACCTGCTTGTGTACCCTGGGGCGGAGTTCCTAGGCAAACGGGATAGTTGGACAGGGTCCCTCGTAGTCGGTTCGATGGGTTCCCTCGTAGTATTTTGTGTCAGTCCTCATCATCGGATTCATCATGGGTCGTGGGAATCCAACTGACTGCTCTAGATTTTTTACATTTTATAACGATGTTCCACCAAAACATGACTTCAACCAGGTTCCAATCCATCTTTGTATCATCTTCATCTTCATTGTAAAACGGTGAGGTGTTTCTGAGAAGAGGGTAATCTGAGTGGGAGGGTTTCAGTTTTAAAACATAGCCTCCACCCTTATATATTACCATATTTCTTTATTTTTTCCTTTCCCTCCTTAAATATTCCTCCAATACTTTAATAGCTAGAAAGGTGGTATACCCAAATCATTAATTTATAACACCAATTAATATGTGGAATTACCGATCCCTATTTACTGAATGTTAATTAATTTATGAATTTATGAATTTTTAATATTGTTCATGTTAAATTTTTAAATGAAATATAATTTTAATCTAATTAAATTAATTATTATAAACTGAATAACGATTTATTTTAAAATTTTAATAAAATTATAAAAATTATTTTTTTTCTTTGATATCAATTGCCTTTTGATTTATAAATAAATTTTAAAATTAAAAATAATAGATGTCTCTTTAATTAATCCGGTTTTGGAAGTTAAAATTGTGTTTCAATATATAATAGAATATATTTAAAAATTTTGTTTTAAAAAATAAATTGGTTGTAAATGGATTTGGGTTTGAAAAAATAAAACTAGTTAGGATTCGATTATCCAAAATTTCATGCACACTTGACGGGTTGACATCCCTAATGTTGGTTGATTTTTAGTGAAAATTTTACCCTAATTATCAAAGATGCAGATTTTAATAATTTTGATTAATTTTAATTTAATATTGTAGAATTGATTTTGAGAATATTTGACTCGCATCAAATATGTAATGTTGGTTTTAATTCAATAATCTAACACTGAATTGTATTTACCTTTATACAACATTTATTTTATATATATATATATATTTCTCTTTATATATTTTAAATCTTTTGATTTTTTATCTAACCATTCATAAATGGAAATATATTTTTGTAGAGATTACCGCCAAGGGGTGGGATAAGCGGTGCACAACAGAACTACTATTTGGAAATCGAATAAAAAAGAACCAAAGGGTTATACTAAAATGAGTATTGGTTAGTAAAAATTTTATTTAGTTAACTGATTTTTTGGTCATGATTATTAATTCTGATAACAGAAAACTGATAAAATAACTGAATTTATCATTTTTATTTCTGTATGAATTTAATATTTTAAATAACTTATAACACATATTATAACAAAAAAATACATTTTTGTTTATAAATTTATATTTGTTTTCAAATATTTTGTTTGTTTATAAAATTTAAGGATTTATATATAAATTTGAGTTATTGTTTGACATAATAGGGGTATATTTTTTAAAAAAATTATGGTTTTGTTAGTAGGCGTTCACCGATGATCAACCTTTTTACAAAGGTTTTTCCACCAAATAAAATCAAAGTTTATCTTAGTAGCAGTTCATTAAAAAATAAAAAAAATTAAAATTCAGTGATATATAATTGACATATGATAATTTATATTGTTAATTACTATATATATTAATGATATTATAAGTCCTACAACTAAATTTATTAATATTTATTATATTGAAAATTTTTAGTTAGTTATAAATTAAAATTTTAAATGTTTATTAATATTTTTATTATAAATTCTTAATTACAATGTTAATTAACGATCTTTGTAAATTATATTAACAATTAATGAATATATTAATGATATTTTCAGTTATTAATTTTCTTAATTATTTATCTAATAGTTAATAATTATATAAATAAACTAAAATGTCCCTTTTATATTGATAACACAAACGTTGAGTCATATCAATAACATCATATGTCCAAGTGACATGTAGTCAATTCCTACACATCATAAATGAGTTATGTATCCACTACTAGAAAATCGTCAGTTAGCGGTGGTTATTTTTATGATTTGGTGGTAGTTTAAACCGCCGCTAAAGTTGATGTCGGCTTCCTACATGCGGAGGATCCTCCCATTCACTACCCCGGATCGAGGCAAGGGATGCATCAGGTTTTATCAGTGCTAAGAAGAAAGCACTGATAAAGGGGGGGGGGGCATTTTCACCGCTAGTTAAAAGTGCTGATAATACTTCATGTTATATGTTCTAATGAAATGTTGATAAAGGTGTACCCTTTATCAGCACTTTCTTTATCACTGATAAAGGGGGCCATTTTTTTTTCAAAAAAACAATCCTCAAACCCAAGATATAAACCAAAGGAAAAGTACATAATTATGGGGGAAAATATGAAATCTATCAATTGGACCCCCAATGATTCCAAAAAGTATCCAAAAAATGAACTGCTCGATCACCATCTCTCCAATCCAAGGGAAACAACAAGAAGAGAACAAAGAAACCAAATATCTGATGATGCCGATAATGGAACCATAGGCTTGGAGGCCACCTTTATCCTCCTTCACTGCGTTGGTAATAACATGACAATCAGATTCGACCATAACATCATTCCAGACAAGAGACAACATGGGTTGCAAACACTTCCAAATTACCATGGCCTCTGCCACATGAGGAGACTAACCCACAATGTCTGAGGAATGATGAGCCACAATAAGAGAGACAACGTGATCCCAATGGATTGTTTAAAGGCCAACAAAACCATACCAAGGGGTCTCTATATCAGTATTAAGTTTGAGAACACCCAAAGGGGGGGAGAGCCATCTAACAGGAAGGAAATGAACAGGTGAAGGTGGACAAGTCTCCTCAATATCAAACCACTGCGAGCCCCAGTTTTGAATCTTTGAAGGCCAGACCCTATCTCCTTTAAAAATGATCTTGAAAATGAATGCGGTTTGGTGAAACCATATAATCCAAACACAATTCTATTATTAGCGCTGATAAATTTTTTTAATAAAAAAATTAATAATTTATAAAAAATTATTATATTTATATTAAAAAATAATTTTTATTTGTAAAAACTAAAATAAAAACACATTTTGATAATTAATAAATATTTTTTAATAATTAAAATATATATATAACATTTTAAAAAAGTATTTATAAGTTATAATTATGTCATTATATATTTAAATAATTATAAGATTATAATTACTTTTTAAATAATAATTATATTTATTATTTATATTATTTGTATAAATATATATAAATAAATTATAAATATATATATATATAAATATAATGAATTAAATATATATTAAAATAAATATATGTTTCCAATGAATGTGTTCAATAAATATTTTGATGTGTGAGTATAATTAAAATACAAATATGTTATGAATTAATCACGATTGTTCATTTATACATTAGAAATGTTAAAACTCACACGAATAGAGTTTTGACATCAGTTAGTGGATACCGATGTTAAAACCATGTCAGTTAGAGTTTTAATGTAGGTCATGCAATAAGCATTGTCAAAATGAGGGTTTCAACATTAGGTATCAAGTAATTGATTATCCCCCTCCTGTCAGATGGCTTCATCCCCCTCAGGGTATTTTCAAACATAATACTGATGCGGCGATTCCTGGTGTTGGCTCTGTTGACCGTATGGAAGTTCTCTAGGACCACATAGTCTCTATCATTGCAGCTCTTCGTTCGTCAAAAATATCTTATTGGTCTCCTCCCGTAGCTGTCAGAATGAATATCTGGAAAGGTATGCAATTAATTTCATCTCTCGGCTGGAAGGATATTATGGAAGAATCTGATTGTCAAGTTATTATTGACATGCTCGAGGAGGATGAAGGAGGCCACCAATACATTGGGTCTATTATAAATATCATCATATCATTAGTGATGTTATTCTATTCTTGTTGTTCATATATTTCTGTTTTAAATAAAATGGATATTAGTTATGGGGTATTCAAGGTCTTTACCTTGGGTACCCCTCAGGCTTGTTCCTAGGCGAATGGGAACACTGGACATTGCCCATCATAATAATAATCCACATCTGTCGGCTCCCCAGGATTCTCCGTTGTCGGGGTTGGGGTAGGTTTCGGATCAGCTTGCTTGGGTTCCCCGGGGCAGAGTTCCCAGCCGAAGGGGACGGTTGGACGGGGTCCCTCGTAGTCGGTTGGATGGGGTCCCTCATAGTCTCCTATTTGAGACCTCATCGTCGGATTCATTATGGGTCATGGGACACCAACTAACTTCTTGATATTTTTAACATTTTCTAATGATGTTTCACCAATACATGTCTTCAGCCGGGTTCCAATCCATCTATGTAACATCATCGTCATCATCATAAAACGGTGAGGAGTTTCATAGAAGAGGGTAATCCGAGTGGGAGGGTTACAGTTTTAAAACACATCCTCCACCCTTATATAGTACCATCTTCCTTTATTTTTTCATTTCCCTCCTTAAATATTCCTCCCATCCATTAATACCTAGAAAGGTGGTATTCCAAAATATTCCATTTATAACATCAATTAATATGAGGAATTACCAAACCCAATTTATTGAATGTTAATTAATTTATTTATTTATGTATTTTTTATATTGTTCATGTTAAATTTATAAAATAAATATATATTTTAATATAATTAAATTAATTATTATTAACTGAATAATGATTTTTTTTAAATTTTAATAAAATTATAAAAAAAATTTCTTTGATATCAATTGCCTTTTGATTTATAAATAAATTTTGAAATTAAAAATAATAGATGTCTCTTTAATTAATCTGGTTTGGGAAGTTAAAAGTGTTTTTCAAAATATAAAAGAATATATTTAAAAATAGTGTTTTAAAAAAGAAATGGGTTGTAAATGGATTTGTGTTTGAAAAAATAAAACGAGTTAGGATTGATTATCCCAAATTTCATGCATACTAGATAGGTTGACATCCCTAATGTTGGGTGATTTTTAATGAAAATTTAACCATAATTATCAATGTTGCAGATTTTAATAATTTTGATGAATTTTAATTTAATAATATAGAATTAATTTGAAAAATATTTGACTCGCATCTAATATTTAATGTTGCTTTTAATTCAATAATCTAACATTGACTCATATCTACCTTTATACAACATTTAGTATATATATATAAATATTTATATCTATATATTTTAAATCTTTTGATTTTTTATCTAACCATTCATAAATGGAAATATATGTTCGTAGAGATTACCCCAAGGGGAGGGAAAAGACGTGCTAAACAGAACTACTATTTGGAAACCGAATAAAAATGAACCAAAGGGTTATACTAAAATCAGTATTGTTTAGTAAAAAAATTATTTGGTAACTGATTTTTTTGGTTTTGATTATTAATTCTAATAACCATAAACTGTTAAAATAACTGAATTTAAATTTTTTTATTTCTTTATTCATTTATTATTTTAAATAACTTATAAAACATATTATAAAAGAAATACATTTTTGTTTATAAATTTATATATGTTTTCAAATAATTCTTTTGTTTATAAAATTTGAGGATTTATATATAATTTTGAGTTTCTATTCGACACAGTTAGGGTATATTTTTTTAAAAAAAAATTAAGGTTTTTTAGTAGGCTTTCTCAGATGATCATCCTTTGTACAAAGGTTTGTCCACCCGATAAAAAAAATGTTCATCTTAGTAGCAGTTCATAAAAAAATAAAAAAATTAAAATTTAGTGATATAAAATTCACATATGATAATTTATATTGTTAATTAGTTTATATATTAATGATATTATAAGTCATAATATTAATTTTTTTTATTATTTATTATATTGAAATTTTTAAATAAATTATAAAATAAAATTTTAAATGTTTATTAATATTTTTATTATAAATTATTAATTAGAATGTTAATTAAATGTATTTGTAAATCATATTAACAATTATTTAATATATTAATGATATTATCAATTATTAATTTTCTTAATTATTTAACTAATTGTTAATAGTTATATAATTAAACTAAAATGTACCTTTTATATTGAAAACACAAACATTGAGTCATATCAATCATATCATTTGTCGGATTGACATGTAGTAAATTCCTACACATCATAAATGAGATATGTATCTAGTACTATAAAATAATCATTTAGCGGTGGTTATTATTTGATTTGGTGGCAGTTTAAACCACCTCTAAAGTTGATGTCGGCTTCCAACATGTCATAGATCCTCCCATTCACTACCACAGATCGAAGCAAGGGATGCGTCAGGTATTATCAACGCTAAGAAGAAAGCACTAATAATGGGGGGGATTATCACCGCTAGCTAAAAGTGGTGATAATTCCTCCCTTTATAAGTTCTAAAGAATGGGTGATAAAGGTGTACCCTTTATTAGCACATTCTTTATCACTGAGAAAGGGGGGCATTTAAAAAAATCATCAAACCCTAGATATCAACCAAAGGCAAAGTACATAATTCTGGAAGAAAATATGAAATCCATCAATTAGACCCCCAATGATTCCCAAAAGTCGGCAAAAAATGAAGTGCTCAATTTCCCTCTCTCTAAGCAACGGGAAAACAACATGAAGAGAACAAAGGAACCAAATATCTGATGATGTCGATAATGGAACCATAGGCTTGGAGGCCACCTATATCCTATTTCAGTGCGTTGATAATAACTTGACAATCAGATTCAACCATAACATCCTTCCAGACGAGAGACAAGATGGGTTGCATACACATCCAAATTACCATCGCCTCTGCCACATGAGGAGACTAACTCGCAATGTCCGAGGAATGTTGAGCCACAATACGTGAGACAACATGATCCCAATGGATTGTCTAAAGGCCAAAAAAACCATCCCTAGGGGTCGCTACCTCAGAATTATGTTTGAGAACACCCAAAGGGGGGGGGGATCCATCTAATAGGAGGGGAATGAACAGGTGAAGGTGGACAAGCCTCCTCGATATCAAACCATTGTGAGCCCTAGATTTGAATCTTTGAAGGCCAAACCCTGTCATATTTAACAATGATCTTGAAAATGAATGTGTTTTTGCGAAACCATATAATCCATACACAATTCTATTATTACCGCTGATAATTTTTTTTCATAAATTTTTTTATTAATTTATAAAAAATTATTATATATATATTAAAAAATAATTTCTATTTTTATAAATTAAATAGAAAACACATGTTGATAATTAATATATATTTTTAAATAATATATATATATAATGTTTTAAAAAAGTATTTAAAAGTTATAATTAAATAATTATATATTTAAATAATTATAAGATTATAATTAATTTTTAAATAATAAATATTTTTATTATTTTTATTATTTTTATAAATATATAAAAATAAATTCTAAAAATATATATATATATATATATAATTATAATTATAATGAAATAAATATATATTAAAATAAATATATGATTCCAATGAATTGGTTCAATAAATATTTTCATGCGTGAGTATAATTGACATAAAAATATGTTATGAAATCATCACGATTGTTCGTTTATACATTAGAAATGTTAAAACTCACACGAATGGAGTTTTGACATCAATTAGTGGATAACCGATGTTAAAACCATGTCAGTGAGGGTTGTAATACCCATCACACAATAAGAAATGTCAAAATGTGGGTTTCAACATTAGTTATCAAATAATTGTTCGTCCCCCTCCTGTCAGATTACTTTATCCCCCTCAGGAAATTTTCAAACATAATACTGATGTGGCGATTACTGGTGATGGCTCTGTTGACCTTATGGCAGTTCTCTAGGACAACGTAGTCTCTATCATTGAGGGTCGTTGTTCCTCAAAAATTTCATGTAGGTCTCTTTTCGTAGTAGTGGGAATGACAATCTATAAAGGTATGCAATTCATTTCATATCTCGGCTAGAAGGATATTATGGTCGAATCTGATTGTCATTTTATTATCGACGTGCTGGATGAGGATGACATTGGTCACTAATACTTTGTGTCTATTATCAATATCATCATATCATTTGTGATGTAATTCTATTCATGTTGTTCTTCCTTTTTGGGAGAGGACAATCATACGACTCATTTAACAGCATATTTTGGCAGTTTTTGAGGGTTTCCTTATGGTGTAGTAGATTCATACACATCCCAAATCACTCATGGATATTTTTCCTACAATATAAAAATAATCCAAATTCATTTTCTCATATTTGAGTAGGTCAATTGTCAATTTTACAAAAATTAATTTATATTTTAAATATAAAAGACACACTTGTAGTCATACCGGTCACACCATGCCTCATATTATGGTGAAAAAGAATACTTGGCATCCCAAATGGCTCATGTTTTTTTACCCAAATTTTAATCTTAAGAAATTAATTAATATAAATTATTTTATTTTAAAAATAAAAAATTAAATATCCCTTTTTTTATGATGTATTTGGAAATTAAAAAATAATTTTCTTATTTTTTATTTAGATAAATTAAAATTTTACATTTTCCTAAATGATCCCATTTTAATTTAAAAATAAAAAATACCCCTTTTTCATTCAACAAAAATAAAAAAAATTATTTAGAAAACTTAAATTTAAAAGTAAAAATTCACCATTTTTCCATTAAAATTACCTTAGAAGAAAGGTTATCTATTTAGCTTTTAACAAAGGATATTTTATAAAAAAGTCTTTTTAATTGAGGTAGATTTATTTTTAAATTGTCAATGGTTGATTTTATTTTACAAGAATTTTAGTTTTTAACATAAAATAAAAAAACTACGATTTGTTTAGTGAAAGGGGATATTATATTTTAATAATAAATGTTTTTTCTATGATTTTTCAAAGGAAGTATTTTTTATTATATTTTAAAAATATAGTAATGAACTTTATTTTTATTTAAATTAATTTATTTTTAAAAAATGACTTATCATTGAATTTTTTTTAGGAAAAATTGGAGTTGATTTGTTGATATGGGATAAGTTAATATATTTTTACTAAATTTGTTCAGAGAATGTGTGAACAATGTTCACAGAAGCCACAATGCTAGTCAAAAAATAATCAATAAGTTATTACATAAATATTTTAACATTATTTATTAAAAAAATTATTAGTTTTATTACTCATAGTAATATAAATTAAGTTTGAACGATATGAGATCCCATATATAATATGTTATTAATATTATGTTTTTTGAAGAATTAGAAAATATTAAATGGCAATTTTTGTATCCAAAATGATGTTTAAAACAAAAATCTCACAAAGAAATTATATACATAAATTAGTTTCAATTACAAGTTTAATGTAAAAAAAATAAATGATGTCAACGTCGATGTTTAGGAGGTTTATTTATCTCACATCCACACATATGAATACATATCTACACCATAGGGCTTGGTGAGTGTGGAATCTGCATGCACAACTACATGCCTATGTAATGTTATTGGGATTTCTTAACCCAAATCCCGGAAGCAAGGGATTCCCTCATAAAAATATTTAACACACTAGACCCCCTCATAATTAATGCATGAAAACCCAATAATCTCCCCTCACAGCCATAAGGGAGATGAATGGAGAATATTTTTTGATGATCGGGAAATTCAATGTGCTCAAATGCAACTCTACATCAATCACTATTAAAAAACACAGTTTTCCTTAAAAAACCTCTATCATCGAGAAAAAGGTGTTGATAGTTGAGGATCTATTAAAAGGGGGGCCTTTTACTAGCACTCAAAAAAGTGATGCTAAAATTCCTTTTTATTAGCACTAAAAAATCATTGATAGAAGTAAAAAAATATTAAATTCTTTTGTAAATTAGAGAGTATAGACCTCTTTTTAATAACTCTCTTTCAACGACGCTGGGAAGCCCCTCCAGTGAAATCCACCACCAACCATTTAACAGTGCTATGTGCACATCCCGCACCCCTTAACAACGTTAGTCACCCCCTTCACCCACCTGCGCACCCCTGCCTCCGTTTGGATTTGAACCCGAGACATCTCCCTTGAGCGTCTGCACCATTACCACTCACCCATCTTGTTTGGTTCTCCCTATAATGATATATCTATTTATATATATAAATATATAGTTATATTTATTCATATATATATATTTAAAAGGATGGGGACGAAGCCTCATTTTATTATTAAATAAAAGAAAAGACCTCTTTTAAATAGGTAGAGTGAGTCCCATTACATAGCCCGAAGTCCTAGTGGGCATGTATCTCATTACATAGCCCGTAGGCCCTGAATTTTTGCATAATGCCAATTATGGGAATAGTAACATGGCTGCTACAGTGCCCTGCCGCTGATATAGTACCCGCCGATAAACAGTAGCACCGCTACTACAAAACCGCTACAGTGCTGCTACAATACCTGTTGCCCCATGGGATTTGAACCCCCATTTTTCATGTAGGATTACGAGGTGCTTACCACTAAGACAAAACCAAACTATGTGTGTATATATATAGTTATATATATATATATATTCTTATAATTTTTTATCAGCATATTTATCTATATATTAATATATATTTATAGGATTATTTTTAAGTACATTTATAAAATATGTATTTGTGTGTGTGTATAAATAAATAAATACATATATACAACACACATTCACATATCAGTTTGTTAATACACACACACAAACTAATATATATATATATATATATATAGGCACACACAGACATTAAATATGTATATAAATATTTTTATATTTCTGTTTTAAATAAAATGGCTATTAGTTTTTATTTAGATAAGTCTTATATATTGAGAAATATATTTTATATGTAAATATGTTTAATTATTTATTTATAAAATTAATATTTTTGTAATTCCATTGAAAATAATCTAGAATAAAATGATGTGCAATGACAGAAAGTTTGTTTATGATAGATAAATAGTTTCATCATAAATTGCATCACCCTCACGTTAATTTCCACATCCCTTCACAATTTCTATTATTTAGGTCGTGATTTTCCATGATGGTTTGTTGTGAGGAATTCCTATCTCAATTAACTCTTTGCAGTGAGAATCCATCATAAAAAACTGGTTTCCAATGCCTTTAATTTTAGTAGAAAATAAATATTATAACAGAGTGATGCGAAATATATAAATAAATATACCAATATCATATTTATATTTACATATACGTTTCATATAATATAATTTATAATCATATGTTTGTGTTTATATAAATGTTTGTGTGCACACTATTATATGTTAAAAAATATATAAATAATATATCGAAATATTTGTACATATAAACTGTATAATTTAAAATTGAAATTCATATAAATTTTTTTATTATTAACATTATTTTCATTATTTATACAATAAAAAATTTTCAAAATAATATTAATCATTAAAAAAATTTAATAATCGGTATTTCTAGGATTTTCAATGAAAATACACGCGCCAATCATCTAGCTAAAGCCCTGCTGCCCTGCACACCACCTCTGTATCCACCTTCATTCTATCGGCTCGACTGCGATGATGAAGGTCAGTCTCATAGCATCCCCGCCTCGACCACGCTCGGCCCTGCCATGGCCGCCCGCCGCTACCGCGCTCCGCCCCGCCATGACTGCCTCACATGCCGTGACTGTGCTCTACCCCGCCCTGACCATCCCACATGTCAGCACATTTATATCCCACCTCAACTGCCTTTCGCCTCTACAATGACCTCCCGGAGCGACCGCACCGTGATCCGCCCCGTAGGTCTACACATCCACATCATGCCTCAACTACTTTCTGCCTCCATCTGGAGTTCCTAGATTGGTGCACCTTCCTGATGATCCCCACACTTGGGTATCCTGGGGGAGGAGCATTTTCCGGTGAGGAGTTGTGTTGAAATCGGGGTCTCCGACCTTGGGTAGCCCTGGGGCATGTTCCCATGAAAATGGGACAGCTGGACACTACCCACCATAATAATAATCCACATCTATCGGATCCCCAGGGATCTCCGTTGTCAGGGTTGGGGTAGGTTTCGGATCTGCTTGCTTGGGTACCCCGGGGTGGAGTTCCTAGGAGAAGGGGATGGTTGGATGGGGTCCCTCATTCTCGGTTGGATGGTCTCCCTTGTAGTCATCTAATTAGGACCTCATCGTCGGATTCATCATGGATCGTGTGACTCCAACTGACTGCTCGAGATTTTTTTACATTTTCTAACGAAGTTCCACCAAAACATGACTTCAAATGGGTTTCAATCCATCTCTGTGACATCTTCATCTTCATCGAAAAATGGTGAGGTGTTTCAGAGAAGATGGTAATCCGAGTGGGAGGGTTTCATTTTTAAAACACATCCTCTACCATTATATACTACCATATTCCTTTATTTTTTCATTTCCCTCCTTAAATATTCCTACCATAATTTAATAGCTAGAAATGTGGTATACCTAAATCTTATATTTTTAACCCCAATTAATATGAAGAATTATCGAACACTTTTTATTGAATGTTAATTAATTTATTAATTTATGTATTTTTAATATTGTTGATATAAAAATTATAAAAGCAATCTAAATTTTAATCTAATTAAATTAATTATTATTAATTGAATAATGATTTATTTTAAAACGTTAATAAAATTATAAAATTTATATGTTTTCTTTCATATCAATTGCCTTTTGATTTATAAATAATTATTAAAATTAAAATTAATAGAGATCTCTTTAATTAAGCTTGTTTGGGTTGTTAAAAGTGTGTATCAAAATATAACAGAATATATTTAAAAATAGTCTTTTAAAAAATGAATGGGTTGTAAATGGATTTGGGTTTCAAAAAATAAAACGAGTTAGGATTCGATTATCCCAAATTTCTTGAATACATGACCGGTTGACATCCCTAATGTTGGGTGATTTTTAATGAACAATTAACCCTAATTATCAAAGTTGCAGATTTTAATAAATTTTATGATTTTTATTTTAATAATGTAGCATTGATTTTGAGAATATTTGATTCGAATCTAATATTTAATGTTGGTTTTAAATCAATAATCTAACATTGAATCGTATCAACCTTTATACTACATTTAGTATATATATATATATATATATATATTTCTCTCTATATATTTGCTATATTTTGATTTTTTATCTAACCATTCATAAATGGAAATATATTTTTGTAGAGATTACCCCCAAGGGGTGGGAAAAGAGGCGCTCAATAGAACTACTATTTGGAAACTGAATAAAAAAGAACCAAAGGGTTATACTCAAATGAGTATTGGTCAGTAAATTATTTATTTGGTTAACTGTTTTTTTATTGATTATTAATTCTAATAACCAAAAACTGATAAAATAACTGAATTTTGAATTTTTATTTCATTATTAATTTATTATTTTAAATAACTTATAACGCATATTATTAAAAAAAGTAATACATTTTTTTATAAATTTTTATTTGTTTTCAAATATTTTTTTTGTTATTAAAATTTAATTATTTATATATAATTATGAGTTTTTGTTCGACACAATTAGGGTATATTTTTTAAAAAATTTAAGGTTTTTTTAGTAGGCTTTCTCCGATGATAAAACATTTTACTATGGTTTGTCCACCCAATAATAACAATGTTTATCTTAGTAGCAGTTCATAAAGAATAAAAAATTTAAAATTTTGTGATATATAATTCACATATAATAATATATATTATTAAGTACTATATATATTAATTATTTTATAAGTCATAATACTAATTTTATTATTATTTATTATATTGAAAATTTAAAATTAATTATAAATTAAAATTTTATATATTTATTAATAAATTTATTTTAAATTCATTATTACAATGTTAATTAACTATCATTGTAAATTATATTAACAATTACTGAATATAATAATGATATTATTAGTTATTAATTTTCTCAATTATTTAACTAATTGTTAATAATTATATCATTAAACTAAACTGTCCCTTTTATATTGGAAACACAAAATTTGAGTCATATCAATAACATCATATATCCAATTGACATGAACTCAATTCCTACACATCCGAAATGAGTTATGTATCCACTACTAGAAAATCATCATTTAGCGGTGGTTATTTTTTTTATTTGGTGGCAGTTTAAACAATTGCTAAAGTTGATGTCAGCTTCCAACTTGCGGTTGATCCTCCCATTCACTACCACAGATCGAAGAAAGGGTTGCGTCAGGTTTCATCAGCACTATGAAGAAAGCACTGATAAATGTGGGTGATTTATCACCGCTAGCTAAAAGTGCTGATAATTTATGCCTTTATAAGTTCTAAAGAAAGGTTCATAAAGGTGTACCCTTTTTCAGCACTTTCTTTATCACTGATAAAGGGGGCCATTTTTTCAAAAAAGAAAACAATCCTCAAACCCTAGATATCAACCTAAGTCAAATTACATAATTCTATAGGAAAATATGAAATCCATCAATTAGACCCCCAATGATTCCCAAAAGTAGCCAAAAAATGAACTGTCTGATTGCCCTATCTCCAAGAAAAGGGAAAACAACAAGAAGAGAATAAAGGAAAAAAATATCTGATGATGTTGATAATGGAACCATAAGCTTGGAGAACACCTTTATCCACCTTCATTGCATTGATAATAACATGACAATCAGATTCAACCATAACATCCTTCCAGACGAGAGACATGATGGGTTGCCTACACTTCCAAATTACCGTGCCCCCTACCACATGAGGAGTCTAACCCGAAATGTACGATGAATGATGAGGGCAATAAGAGAGACAAAGTGATCCCAATAGATTGACTAAAGGCCAACAAAACCATCCCTCGGGGTCGCTATATCAGTATTAAGTTTGAGAACACCCAAAGGTGGGGGAGCCATCTAAGAGGAAGGGAATGAACATGTGAAGGTGGACAAGCATCCTCAAAATCAAACCATTGGGAGCCCCAATTTTGAATCTTTGAAGGCCGGACCCTATCATTATTAAAAATGTTCTTGAAAATTAATGAATTTTAGCGAAACCATATAATCCAAACACAATTCTATTATTAGCGCTGATAATTTTTTTTAATAAAAAATATTATTAATTTATAAAAAATTATTATATTTATATTTAAAAATAATTTTTATATGTATAAATTAAATAAAAAAACATTTTGATAATTAATATATATTTTTTAATAATTAAAATATATATATAATGTTTTCAAAAATTACTTATATGTTATAATTAAATAATTATATATTTAAATAATTATTAGATTATAATTAATTTTTAAATATTAAATATATTTATTATTTTTTTTATTTTTATAAATATATATAAAAACTTTTTAAATATATATATTTATAATAATAATTATAAATAAATAAATAAATATTAAAATAAATATATGTTTCCAATGAATATGTTCAAAAAATATTCTAATGCGTGAGTATAATTGACATACAAATATGTTATGAATTCATCACGATTGTTCAATTATACATTAGAAATGTTAAAACTCACACGAATAGAGTTTCAACATTAGTTAGTGGATAACCGATGATAAAACCATGTCAGTGAGAGATTTAATGTCGGTCACGCAATAAGAAATATCAAAATGGGGGTTTCAACACTGGTTATCAAATAATTGGTCATCCCCCTCCTGTCAGATGGCTTCATCCCCCTCAGGGTATTTTCAAACTTAATACGGGTGTGGTGATTCCTGGTGATGGCTTTATTGACATTATGGCAGTTCTCTGGGACCATGTAGTCTCTATCAATGCGGCTCTTCGTTCCACAAAAATTTCTTGTTGGTCTCCTCCTATAGCAGTGGGAATGACTATCTGGAAAGGTATGCAATTCATTTAATCTCTCGGCTGGAAGGATATTATGGTTGAATCTGATTGTCAAGTTATTAACAATGTTCTGGAGGAGGATGATGGTTGAACAAATACTTTCGGTCTATTATCTATATCATCATATCATTGGTGCTGTTATTCTATTCTTGTTGTTATTCCTTTTTTGAGAGAGGGAAATCGTATGACTAAATTTATAGCTACTTTCAGGAGTTTTTGATGGACACATTATAGTGCATATTATTCATACACATCCCAAGTAAATCATGGATCATTTTCCTACAATATCAAAATAATCCAAATTCGTTTTCTCATTTTTGAGTAGGTCAATTGTCCATTTTAATAAAATTATTGTATATTTTATATAAAAAATACACACATGTAGTCATACTGGTCACACTATGCCTCATATTGAGGTGAAAAATAATCCTTGGCATCCCAAATGACTCATGTATTTTTACCGATATATTTATCATAAAAGTTTAATTAAAATTACTTATTTTATTTTAAAAATAAAAAATTAAATATCCCTTTTGTTTATGATGTATTTAGAAATTAAAAATGAATTTTCTTCTTTTATATTAAGATAAATTAAAATTATACCTTTTTCTAAATTATCCCATTTTAAATTTAAAATATCAAAAAATCCCCCTTTTCCTTTCAATAAAAAAGAAAAAAATTTAATTAGAAAACTTAATGTTAAAAGTAAAAATTCTACATTTATCCATTAAAATTACTTCAGAAGAAAGGTTATCTATTTATTTTTAAACAAAGGAATTTTTTTTAAAATGTTTATGTAATTAAGGTAGATTTATTTTTAAATTGACATTTATTGATTTTATGTTACGGGAATTTTAGTTTTTAACACAAAATAAAAAAACTACGATTTATTTAGTGAAAGGGGGATATTATATTTTAAATAAAAATGTTTTTTTCTATGATTTTTCAAAGTATTTTTTAATATATGTTAAAACCCTAGTGATGAACTTTATTTTCATTCACATTAATTTGTTTTTAAAAAATGAGTTATCATTGAATTTTTTAACATGAAATATTGGAGTTGATTTATTGATATGGGATAAGTCAAAATATTTTTACTGAACCGGGTCCTGGCATGTGTGAACAATGTTCTCATAAGGCACAATGCTAGTCTTAAAATAATCAATAAGTTATTGCATAAATATTTTGACATTATTTTTTACAAAAATAATAGTTTTATTACTGATAGTAATATAAATTAATTTTGATGGATATGAGATGTCATATCTAATATGAAATTAAGAATATGATTTTGGAATAATTAGAAAATATTAAAAGTCAATTTTTGTATCCAATATTATGTTAAAAAAATATAACAAATTAATTACTTACATAAATTAGAATCAACTACATGTTTAATGTAAAAATAATAAATGATGTCAACATTAATGTTTAGGAGGTTTCTTTATGTCACATCCACACATATGAATACATATCTACACCACATGTCTTGGTGTGTGTGGAATCTGCATGCACAACTACATGACTGTGTAAATGTTATTTGGAATTCTTAACCCCAATCCAGGAGGAGAGGGTTTCCCTCATACATATATTTAACACACTAGAACCCCTCATAATTGATGCATGATAATCCAATAATCTCCCCTCACAACCACAAGGGTGATGAACATAGATGTTTTTTTGGTCATCAGGAAATTCAAAGTGCTCAAATGCAACTCTACAACAATCACTACTAAAAAACACAGTTTTTCTTAAAAACCCTCTATAATCGATAAAAAATGTGTTGATAGTCGAGGCTATATTAATGGGGGGCCTTTTATTAGCGCCCAATAATTTGATGCTAAATTTCCTTTTTATCAGCACTAAAAAATCATTGATAAAAGTAAAAAACAATATTAATTTTTTTTGTAAATTAGAGGGTATAGACCTCTTTTTAATAGCCCTCATTCAACGATGCTAGGAAGAAACGCCCGCGCGCACCACCGCCACCAACTTAACAGTGCTATGTGCACATCCCACACCCATAAAAAAAAGTCACCCCCTACACCCACCTACGCACCCCTACCTCCGTTTGGATTTGAACCTGAGACCTCTCCCTTGAGCGTCTGCACCATTACCACTCACCCATCTTTTTTGGTTCTCCATTTAATGATATATATATATATAGTTATATTTATTCATATATATATATATATTTAAATAGTTGGGGCCAAAGCCACATTTTATTATTAAAGCAAAGCAAATACCTATTTTAACTGGGTAGAGGGATACCCATCACATAGCCTGAAGACCCAGTGGTCATGTAGCCCATTAAATAGCCTGTAGGCCCAAAATTTTGGCCTATGGCCCATTATATGAATAGTAACCTGGCTGCTATAGTGGCTTACCACGGCTACAGTACCCGCCGATAAACAGTAGCACCGCTGCTACAATACCGCTATAGTGCTGCTATAGTACCCGTAGCCCCATGGGAATTGAACCCCCATTTTTCATGGAGGATTACGGGGTGCTTACCACTAAGCCAAACCCCAACTAAGTGTATATATATATAGTTAATTATATATATATATATATATATATATTTGGTTATATTTTTTTATCAGGATATTTATCAATATATTAATATATATTTATAGGATTATTTTTAAATTCATTTATAAAATATGTTTTTGTGTGTGTGTATAAATAAATAAATAAATACATAAATTTATACAACACACAAACTCATACACACATATCATTTTATTAATACACACACACACACACTAATATATATATATATAGGCACACACACACTTTATATATGTATATAAATATTCAAATAATTGTGTTTTAAATAAAATTTGTATTAGTTTTTATTTAGATAAGTCTTATATATTGAGAAATATATTGTATATGTAAATATGTTTAATTATTTATTAATAAAATTAACTTTTTTGTAATTCCATTGCAAATAATCGAGAATAAAATGATGTGCAATGACAGAAACATCATTTATGATGGCTAAATAGTTTCATCATAGATTGCATCACCCTGAGGTTAATTTCTACATCCCTTCACGATTTCTTTTATTTTGGTCGTGATTTTCCATGATGGTTTGTTGTGATGAATTCCTATCTCAATTAACTCTTTGCGGTGAGAATCTGTCATAAAAAACCTGTTTCAAAAGCCATTATTTTTAGTGGTATATAAATATTATAATAGAGTGATGCGAATTATATAAATAAATATACCAATATCATATTTAAATTTATATATATGTATCATATAATATAATTTATAATTATATATTTGTGTTCATATATATATGTGTGTGCGCGCTACTATATATTATAAAATATATAAATAATATATCGAAATATTTGTACATATAAACTATATAATATAAAATTTCAATTCATATTAAATAATGTTTTATTATTAACATTATCTCCATTATTTATACAATAAAAAAATTTCAAAATGATATTAATCAATAAAAATAATTATTAATTGGTTTTTCTAGTATTTTAACAGAAAATCCACGCGCCAATCATCTAGCCGAAGCCCTGCTGCCCCGCACACAAGCTCCGTCTCCACTTCGATTTTTCCAGCTCGACCACGATGACGAAGGTCAGTCACAAAGCATCCCTACCTCGACCGCGCTCCGCCCTTCTATTGCCACCCACTGCGACTGTGCTCCGCCACGCCATGACCGCTCAACACGTCGCGACCACGCTCTGCCCCGCCCTGACTGCCCCATACGTTGGCATATCCATATCCCTCCTCAACCTCCTTCCTCCTCCACCATGACCTCCCGAAGCGACCGAACCATGCTCCACCCTGCATGCCTAAACATCCACATCCCACCTAAACTGCGTTCCGCCTCCACCAGGAGCTCCTGGATTGGTGCACCTTATGGATGATCCCAGCACTGGGTAACCCGAGGGAGGAGCAATTTCCGATGCAGGAGATGTGGTGCTTTCGGGGTCTCCTACCTTGGGTACCCCTGGGCCTGTTCCCAGGCGAATGGGACCAGTGGACACTGCACACCATAATAATAATCCACAACTGTCGGCATTCCTGGGTTCTCTGTTGTTGGGTTTGGGGTAGGATTTTGATATGCTTTCTTGGGTACCATGGGGTAGAGTTCCCAGACGAAGAGGACGGTTGGATGGGGTCCCTCATAGTCAGTTAGATGGGGTCCCTTGTAGTCTTCTATTTGAGACCTCATAGTCGGATTCATCAGGGGTCGTTGGACTCCAATTGACAGCTCGAGATTTTTTACATTTTCTAACGATTTTCTGCCAAACATGACTTCAACTGGGTTCCAATCCATCTCTGTAACATCATCATCTTCATCGTAAAACAGTGAGGAGTTTCATAGAAGAGGGTATTCCGAGTGGGTGGGTTGCAGTTTTAAAACACAGCCTCCACCCTTATATACTGCCATCATCCTTTATTTTTTCCTTTCCCTCCTTAAATATTCCTCACATCCTTTAATATCTAGAAAGGTGGTATACCCAAATATTATATTTATAATACCAATTAATATAAGGAATTATTGAACCCTATTTATTGAATGTTAATTAATTAATTAGATTATGTATTTTTAATAGTGTTCATGTTAAATTTATAAAAGAAATCTAAATTTTAATCTAATTAAATAAATTATTATAAACTACATAACGATTTATTTTAAAATGTTAATAAAATTATAAAATTTATTTGTTTTCATTGATATCAATTGCCTTTTGATTTATAAATAAATTTTAAAAATAAAAATAATAGATGTCACTTTAATTAAGCTAGTTTGGGAAGTTAAAAGTGTGTTTCAAAATATAATAGAATATTTTTGAAAATATTGTTTAAAAAAATAAATGGGTTGTAAATGGATTTGGGTTTGAAAAAATAAAACGAGTTAGGATTTGATTATCCCTAATTTCATGCATACTTGACGGGTTGACATCCCTAATGTTGGGTGATTTTTAAGGAACATTTAACCCTAATTATCAAAGTTGAAGATTTTAATAATTTTGATGAATTTTAATTTAATAATGTATAATTGATTTTGAAAATATTTGACTCGCATCTAATATTTAATGTTGGTTTTAATTCAATAATATATGATTGACTCATATCAACATTTATACATCATTTAGTATATATATATATATTTCTCTCTATATATTTGCAATGTTTTGATTTTTTATCTAACCATTTTTTATCTAGCCATTCATAAATGGAAATATATTTTTGTAGAGATTTCCCCCATGGGGTGGGCAAAGCGGTGCTCAATGGAACTACTATTTGGAAACCGAATAAAAAAGAACCAATGTGTTATACTAAAATTAGTGTTGGTTAGTAAATATTTAATTTGGTTAACTGATTTTTTTGGTATTGATTATTAATTCTTAGAACCAAAATCTGATAAAATAACTGAATTAATAATTTTTTATTTCATTATTAATATAATATTTTAAATAAATTATAACACATATTAAAAAAAATACATTTTCGTTTATAAATTTATATTTGTTTTCAAATAATTTTTTTGTTTATAAAATTTAAGGATTTATATATAATTTTGAGTTTTTCTTCGACATAATTAGGGTAGGTTTTTTTTAGTAATGGTTCTTTTAGTAGGCATTCTCTGACGATCAACCTTTGTACAAAGGTTTTTCCACCTGATAAAAACAATGTTTATCTTAGTAGCACTTCATAAAAAATAAAAAAAATAAAAATTCAGTGATATATAATTCACATATGATAATATATATTGATAATTACTATATATATTAATGATATTTTAAGTCATACTACTAATATTATTATTATTTATTATATTGAAAATTTTAAATTAATTATAAATTAAAATTTAAAATGTTTATTAATAATTTTATTATAAATTATTAATTTAAATGTTAATTAACTATCTTTTTAAATTATATGAACAATTACTATATATATTAATAATATTTTCAATTATTAATTTTCTTAATTATTTATCTAATTGTTAATAATTATATCATTAAAGAAAAATATCCATTTTTTATTGAAAACACAAACTTTGAGTCATATCAATCAAATCATATGTCCAATTGAAATGTAGTCAATTACTACACATCATAAATGGGTTATGTATCCACTATTAGAAAATCATCATTTAGCGGTGGTTATCATTTGATTTGGTGGCAGTTTAAACCACTGCTAAAGTTGATGTTGGCTTCCAACTTGCGGCGGATCCCCCCTTTCACTACCACCGATCGAAGAAAGGGAAGCGCCAGGTTTTATCAGCCCTAAGAAGAAAGCACTGATAAAGGGGGGGGGGTATTTTTCACCGCTAGATAAAAGTTCTGATAATTCTTCCCTTTATAAGTTCTAAAGAATGGTTGATAAAGGTGTACCCTTTATCATCACTTTCTTTATCACTTACAAAGGGGGCCATTTTTAAAAAAAAACATTCCTCAAACCCAACATATTAACCAAAGGCAAAGTACATATTTCTGGAGAAAAATATGAAATCCATAAATTAGACCCCCAATGATTCCCAAAAGTAGCCATAAATTGAACTGCTAGATTGCCCTCTCTCCAATAAAAGGGAAAACAACCAGAAGAGAACAAAGGAACCAAATATCTGATGATGTCGATAATGGAACAATAGGCTTAGAGGCCACCTTTATCCTCCTTTAGTGTGTTGATAATAACGTGACAATCAGATTCAACCATAACATCCTTCCAGACGAGAGACAAGATGGGTTGCATACACTTCCATATTACCATGGCCTCTGCCACATGAGGAGACTAACCCGCAATGTCCAAGGAATGATGAGATACAATAAGAGAGACAACATGATCCCAATGGATTGTTTTAAGGTCAACAAAACCATCCCTAGGGGTCGCTACATCAGTATTATGTTTGAGAACACCCAAAGGGGGGGAGAGCCATCTGACAGGAAGGGAATGAACAGTTGAAGGTGGACAAGCCTCCTCAATATCCAACCACTATGAGCCCCATTTTTGAATCTTTGAAGGCCAGACCCTATCATCTTTAACAATGATCTTGAAAATGAATGTGTTTTGACGAAACCATATAATCCAAACACATTTCTATTATTAGCGTGGATAATTTTTTTTAATAAAATTTTTTATTAATTTATAAAAAATTATTATATTTATATTAAAAAATAATTTTTATATTTTTAAATTAAATAAAAAACACTTGTTTATAATTAATATATATTTTTTTATAATTAATAAATATATATAATGTTTTAAAAAAGTATTTATATGTTATAATTAAATAATTATATATTTAAATAATTATAAAATTATAATTAATTTTTATATAATAAATATATTTATTATATTTATTATTTCTATAAATATATATATTTACTTTTTAAATATATATATTTATAATTATAGTTATAATGAAATAAATATATTTTACAATAAATATATGTTACCAATGTATTTGTTCAATAAATATTTTGATGCGTGACTATAATTGACATACAAATATGTTATGAATTCATCGTGATTGTTCATTTATACATTAGAAATGTTAAAACTCATCCGAATAGAGTTTTGACATTAGTTAGTGGATAACTGATGTTAAAACCATGTCAGTGAGAGTTTTAGTGTCGGTCACACAATAAGTAATATCAAAATGGGGGTTTCAACACTAGTTATCAAATAATTGTTCATCCCCCTCATATAAGAAGGCTTCCTCCCCCTCAGGGTATTTTAAAACATAATACTGATGCGGCGACTCCTGGTGATGGCTCATTTGACCTTATGGCAGTTCTCTAGAACCATGTAGTATCTATCATTGCGGCAAGTCATTCCTCAAAATTTTTGTGTTTGTCTATTCCCGTAGTAGTAGGAATGACTATCTGGAAAGGTATGCAATTCATTTCATCTCTCGGCTGGAAGGATATTATGGTCGAATCTGATTGTCAAGTTATTATCAACATGCTGGATGAGGAAGAAGGTTTCACCAATAATTTTGGTCCATTATCAATATCATCATATCATTGGTGCTTTTATTCTATTCTTGTTGTTCTTCCTTTTTTGGGTGATGACAATCATATGACTAAATTTATAGCTACTTTTGGGAGATGTTGAGGGTCAAATAATGGTGCAGTTGATTCATACACATCCCAACTTACTCATGTATCATTTTCCGACAATATAAAAACAATCGAAATTCATTTTCACATTTTTCAGTAGGTCATTTTCCTATTTTCTTAAAATTAATGTATATTATAAATAAAAAAGATGCACTTGTAGTCATACCGATCACACTATGCCTCATATTGAGGTGAAAAATAATCCTAGGAATCCCAAATGACTCATGTATTTTTACCCAAATGTATCAAAACAATCTGAATGTGATTGTTCATTTATTTAAATTTCACTTGTTGCTTTATACTAAAATTAAGGTCACATATAAATAAAAAGATGGAATTAGAGTCATATAGGACACACCGTGTGTCATATTGAGGTAAGACTAAATTATACACATCCAAAATTTCTTTTGGATAGTTTCACTAAAGTATCAAAACAATCCAAATATTTTTTCTTGTTTTTTAGTATGTCACTTGTCTTTTTTAGAAAAAAATCATTATAAAATAGAAACAAACACTTTGACTAATACCGGAAACATAGTGTATCAATTTGACATGATAACAATTCCTACACATAAAAATAAATAATGAATTGATTTATTATATTATTAGGACAATCTGAGTGTGTTTTCTCGGTTTTAAGTGAGTGATGTATTTTGATGTAAAATGTCAACTTTAACTTGATAACGGACACTTTGAGACATACTGGTCACACTGTTTTTTGGATTGAGGTGTTGCTAATTCATACATATCTTAAATGACATATATATCATTATACAAAAGTATAAACACAATTTTAATTCCTTTTTTTGTTTTGAGTTTTGAGTTGTATATTATTCTAAAATTATGATCAATTTTAAATAAAATGACACACTTGGAGTCATACCGATCATGTCATATGTCATATTGAGGTGTTTTTGATTCCTACATGTCCCAATGTATTTAAAGAATCATAAATTCCAAGGAATCCTCCAGTATAATAAAAAAAAATATTATGTGATTAATAATAAAAGTAAATAAATTAAACATAAAGATGAAACGATTCATTACTTCTATAGAAGTCACATCTTCATACCATTGGTGTACATTCTATGATCAGGTATGATGCCCATTTGTTTCTAAGAAAAATTTTATCATTTTATAAATAATAGTTTTTTGAAAGTAAAAATATTACTAGGAAATATAATTACACTAAGGATTAATAAATATTTTAAATAAAGTAGTAATTAACTTTGAAAATACCTCTTAGGGGATGTGTGTTTTTTTATGGAATATGATATATCCCATAATTTTTCAAACATAATAACCATAATAATCTCTATTAGATTATTTTAGACACTTTAGAAACATTAAGTAAAATATTTAATTCTTTTATGTTTGTTTGGATAGTAAAATATTATTATATATACCATGATACATATCCAGTTGTAAAACTTGTTTGGGTCCTTGTGTGGAGTTCTTGTCCTCATTCCATGATTTAGATGATATTTACACACGAAACTATAATAAAAAAATCCTAAATGAAACATAATATAATTATATAACTTGAATCATAATTCTAAAATGTTGGATGTAGTGTATTACAAATTAAAAAACGTTATCATGTGTGGTCGGTTTGTTGGTAATCTATGTAGTGAATCCAAGAAATAAATATTTAGAGTATCCAAATTGATCATAATGAGAATACATGGTTTCTTAAAAACAAAAAAATGGAATAAGTAATGAAGGAAATAAAAAATATAAAAAATATGAATAAATTGCAGCGTTTTATCATGAAATCATTTGTATTAAGAAAATTTTTTCTTCCCCAAGTTTTCTTTAAAAGTATTTACAATGATTTCTACCCTTTAATATATTTTTTTGGATTTTATTTTTTTTTTGTCTGTAGATGTGATGTGAGGACTAAAGATTACAATTTTTTATGGGATAATCCATTGAATTGATATTGATATATATGACTTCAAAAAATATGAAATGTATTTAGTCATAATTAACATGGTATATCATATTTTTTAAGATTAAATCAAGAAAACATACCTCATGTATACATTTAAAACTGATACACCTTTCCATTCATAGTTGACGATTTAATCTACATTATTAGAAGAAATATAGTCAATAACATCCTATCTACATATTTTTTCATCAAAATCAACTATGTGACTACCACCACTAGGAAAAATTGAATCTGCATAAACCATTACTGTTAGTAAATGTGGATATTCAATGGTCAGGGTAAATGTGCTTTTGGAAGATCCTTTCAATCAGTTGGTTTATCCTTAAGATGGATTAAGTCAACCATTAATTTCACCCTCATCCCTTTGTCTTTTTTTAACAGCATTCGTCGGTTTAGAACTTTTCTCATTAATTATTAATGGTTTATAATAAAAACTAAATAGGAAATGAATACCTCCTTGTTGACATAGTTTTATTACAAGATTTAATGGCCATGCGATGAATGTTACAATACATGGTCAACCTTATAAATATCTTCCTCATCAATTGGAATAGGTTGATTAGACCTCAAGATAATGGGCTATGCTAATAGACACTCTCGCTAGACCTATTAGAAGTGGTCTATTGTTTATTACATCATTTCAGATATTGAACATTGTATCCCTTACTACAAGGTGATGGGTGGGTGTTGATAGATATAAATCATAGTCATTATCATCCAGTATAATATCGAAACCAGAAAGGTATTAGTGTCTATCTGATTCAAATTTATTGAAACAGTATTAGAACATTGATTACCTTGTCCAATACATCTTTTCGATGCGAATGGTTCACGTCAATGCTAGTCGGTGTGGGGAGGGATATTAAGGAAAAGGATGTAATTGAGTTCTTTTTTATCTTTTATTATCCCTATAAAATTTTCTATTATCTATCTCTACTATTGAAATTTTTATTAATGTTTTTATAGTATTTCATTCATCTATTTCATGTCTCTATCTTTATCCTCCTATTGTTTTTTTATAAAAACATGTTTTCTGCTGTCACCCCAAAACCCGCACCACTGATGTGACAATAATGTTATTTCCACTTCAAGGCCAGTGATAGTGGGTGTTCATCTGATACTGGTGTTGATGATTCATGAGACTAATATGGACAAAGAATATAGGAAAATAAGTAATCATTGTAATGTAATTTTGATTTAAAGAAAAACAAATTTTTATTATTTCATAATTACACATGTTTCCCACACTTTTTTTGTATTTTCATCTATTAGTTTCTCATATTTATTTACACATTCTGTTTTACATAACACATGGTGTATATGTAAGTGGATTTAGATTTGGATTCATCAATATGCATATAAATAGAGGAATATAATTATTTTTTCGTTTCATGTCATATAAAAGTGTTATGTTAGATTTAAAATACGAACCATTTTTTTCAAGTGAAGTGTACCCCATCCTTGCTTTATGGTAGGGGTATGTTGCTTTTCCATCCCATCAATTATTTTCAACACTCAGTTTCTATTTCATAAATAAAAAATTTTCACTCAAAGTGATGAATATATGTATTGTCAAACAAAATATTACTAGCCACAATGTACTTGAAATGACACATCACTATGACTTATCGTAAACAAATCTCATGCTTGTTCAATTATCAAGTGTGCATTCATATGCAGTGGGTGTGGGGTTATTTTCCCTCCATCTTATTTTAGATGATGAATAAATAGAATTATGTGATTGCATATATGAATCAATCTATAAATAATCAATACATATTTATTATGGGATTCATCTACTATAAATACAATCTTCAAGGAATGGTGAAGAATAATTCATTTCATCATTATTTTATTTTTTCGTAAAATAAAGAAATGATATCATATTGTTACTGGAATATCTTCACACATCAGTGTATCACTAATATAAATATAGCTTTTATCAGCGCTAAAAATGGCCTTTAACAGCACTAGAAAATCACTGTTAAATCCAATGAAGATAAAGGGGAGGGGGTCCCCTTTATTAACGATCCAAAAAGCGATGAAAAAGACCCCTTTTATTATTGCAAAAAAAAAAACCACTGCTAAAGTGCTATTTTATCAGTGCTAAAACAAAGTGCTGATAAAAGTTAAAAAATGAAACAAAAATAAAAAAAATCCTACCAACCAGGTGGGATCTTATAGCGCTTGATCCCCCCCTTTTATAGCACTTTTTTGCCACCCTCTAGCGCCCACATGCACCCCTCCACCTTTTATCAGCGCTAGCCCCAGATTCACCTATGTGTGTCTGCTTCGACACGGATTTGATCTAGAGACCTCCCCCTACGTGCCTGAAGCCTTTACCACTCCCCTATATTTATTTGTTCTCCTATTAGTGATATATTTATTTATTTATATATATTTAGTAATATTTATTTATATAGTAATACATATTCATATTAATATATATATATATTTTTATATTAAAATAAATATTTAGTTATACGAATATAAATATATAGTTATATTAAAATATATATTTATAGTGATATTAAGATACATATTTATAGTTATATTAATGTATATATGTAGTTATATTAATATATATATATATATGTGTGTGTATAGTTAGATTAATATACAGTTATATAAATATTCATATATTTGTATTTTGAATAAAATGGATATTAGTTATTATTTAAATAAAGCTAATATATTTTATATGTAAATATATTTTATTATTTATTTTTATAATTAAGTTCTTATGTGTTAATATATAAAAAATATGTATATATTGTTATATATTTGATTATAAATAGCAGTGCATTACAAAAAACGATAAAATTTCAAATACATAATATCAATATGAATGTAATACCTTGGAATAAATTCAGTCCCCACCAAAAGAAATCCAATAATACCCCCTTAAACAAGGATGAAAATCCACAGAATGTTAACAAATCAGGGTACCCCTACTAAAAACTCAGTTTTGTAGGACATCTGGGACTTTTTTGGCCTCAAAAAAACATTTACCTAGGTACCCCCCAACTAAAGTGACGTGGAGCTCGTCACAGGATTCGATTTGATATTGGGTTGAGCTCAAACGGACACCCGAATCAAAAGTTATGGTCGTTTGAAGTTCAAGTTTCCTTTTCAACATATTTTGGATCTTTTTTAATATTTTTTTATTTTTTTAGTGTTCAAATTGTTATTAAATGACTATTACTCCATAATTATTAGCAAATTATTATTTAATTTTTTTAATTTGTTATAATCCATTTTCACTAAATATCTTATATCTCAAGTGTAACTAGATATTTATATTTATCTAAAATATATTTAAAATTATATTTAAAAAATTTATATTATATTTATATCAATATAACTATATATATATTTAAATATTATTATTTTTTTAATAATTTGTTTTTGGAAGTAGACCCTTTTTCATCACATTAAAAAAAAGCGTTGATAAAGACCCCCCTTTATCAGGGCTACAAAAAAAATCACTGATAAAGGTGTACCCTTTTATAGCGCTAAAAAAAGAGCAGTTAAAGGGTGTACCTTTATCAGCGCTAAAAAGTGCAAATAAATGGGTACTTTTAGCAACTATTTTTTTGTGATGATAAAAGTACCCTTTATCAGTGCTTTTTTAGCACTGATAAAGGTTCCCCCATTTATCTGTGCTTTTTTGTTAGCACTGACAAAGGGTGGCACTGGCCTTGGCCAGTTTTGTGGTAGTGTATTAACCGTTGGAACAACATGGTGCCAGAAAACTACACTAGCTGGATTGCATAACCATGTGATGATTCCAATTTAAATACTAAAAATGACCATATTAGTGTTAACATGCTGGCCCCGTTCATTCCATCCGACCTCATATTTGATGCCTTTGATTTGATCCTTCATGATTTTTTCTAACACCATCAAAATATGGAGCACTTATTTAACTTGCATCGTTGGTCCTTCATCACCTATCATTTACTTGGATTCAACATCATCAATATGTTTTTTATCCAGAGCAGTAGCATCAACATGTGAAGATGGTTGTTGAACCTAAACATCAGGGGAAACAACAGATTGAAAAACCTATTATTCCTTAGGATTGGAATTACCAACACGTGAATAAGGTCATTGTTCCCCTACAATTCAAGCATTAATAGGTTAAAAGACCTAATGTTCCTCAGGATTGGGAGCACCAGCATGTGCATAATTCATTTTCTGTATAAGTTGTTTATAATTTAATTTTTATTACATCAATACAAAAACGAACATATAATAACACGAGTTAACACAATGTATATTTTAAAAAAATAACCTATTTATTGAACTCTCTTTTTGTAATGGCTGACGGTATTTGACCCCTCTATTGACTATTTAAGTCTATTCATTTTGGTCTCCTATTACAAAAAAATCACCATCTACATTAGGACCTCTATAAAATGACTGTGATGTGTTAATGAAAGTTTCACCCACAGTTGAATTTTCATCTGACCCTTCAGTGGCTTTGGTCGATAACATAACAATTGACCACTTTCAGTATGTGGTATCTAGAACATAAAATACTTGTACTGTGTATGATGAAATTTTAAATGGTTCTTCTTTTCTCCCTTCCTAACTCAAATAAATATTCACTAATCCAAATTAATCTATTTTAACATCATTCATCTTATCAACCTGATTGAATTTAAAAATAGGAACATGGAATGTTGTATAATCCAAATCCCATATTTTTTTGATGATTCCAATGTATGAAATATTCACATCAATTCGATTTCTATCCTTGGTACCAGAAATATGCATCGCTTCCTCCACAAGTGTAACTCCACTATATCTCACCGTATTTTCTTCATCATGTATATTTATATAGAATGTATAATCCTTAATTACATAACCACTGTAAGATAATACATACACACATGGTCTTCTCGATAACCATCATAGTTGTTCTGATATTGAATTAGGATTTTCATCTGAATCGTTAAAAATATAGTCCCAAAATCATTCTATAAACTGTTGATTATTTGTATTTGATATCCATATTTTATCCCTTGATGGATTAAAATGCCTATGAATTTCATTGTGGGTTTCAACATATGGTGAAACCTCCAAAAAATTATTCCAAATGTAAAGGTGTGCCTAAAAATGACCTGCAATATTGATTGTGACTACATCTCATCCATAATTTTCTCACCCACTAGCCACATAGTGTGATGAGATTTTGGTATACCATTGATTTCCACAACTCACATGCATTTGGTACATAATTTAATTGCTTTTTCAATAATATATCAATATGAAATAAAACCCTTTGGTCAACTTTGATATTTTATATACCCATTCAAAATATTTATATGCCATTCAATGGGGTATATCAATCTATATTGTATAGGACCACGTAGTTTAATCTCTCTCACTAAGTGAACCATAAAATTAACCATTATATCAATTAATTCTAGTATGTACAACATTTCTAAATCACATAGTATGATAATAATATCTATTTCCATAGTTTTCAATTTCACCAGATCTATAACTTTGCTGCATATTGCTTTTAAGATGAAATAATGCTTGGTTAATTTATAACGGATATTCTTGGAAACAATGCAACGTAAAGCTATAGAAATTAGATCTCCCAGTAAAACATGACAGTCATGTGAATTTAGAACCTTTAACATTAAATTAATTATTTACAAGATATTCTTGTTATACAATTAATACCACTCTAGAAACATTATTTCATTAAAGAAAATGAAAAGCTGATATCTACCCTTCCTAGAAAGTGTCTATATAGATTGAGGAAGAAAAATTCATTTTTCACCCTTCACTAGACCAAATATTCTCATATTCCCATATGAACCATGTCTATCCTATCTTTAATTCCATCCTTTTTTGGTTGAATTTAGCAGTGTACCGATGAAACTATCACATACATTTTTATTTCAGCAAGCATAACATCAAGAAAATATCTGTCATATAGAAAATTACATTATGATAATTAAAAAAACTAAAAACCATTTCCAATTGATTATCTTAAAATTTTTAATTTTTTTACCAATTGTACTGTCCACATATTTTACATTCTTAAACAGTTGATCACATATTTGTGTAAATGGTGTTTTAAGTTCTTATGAACATCCATCGAATGATGTTGTCCAACATAGGGACATATAACATCAGTGTAGAAATATAAAATTTCATAGAAACAAAGTCTTCAATAAATGTTTCAAAATAATTGACATTGTACCTTTTTTGAAAACGAGGCACCCTTTAGTTCCTTTAATGCTATATCCTGAAAAATTTCCATAAGAAAGAATGTCTTTTATCGTCTCTTACAACATAGCACTGAATATGAAATCTTCATTTATGTATGAATCATACAATGCAACACCTGAATCAACTTCACCTCTATACGACACATGGGTTGGCCAGTATAACTCAAACTATCTCTTTTTATTTTAAATTGACATTGATTTAAGTAAAAACAAAAAGTGACATACTTATAATTGAGAAGACTTATTTGTATTATTTTTATATTTTTGGAAAACAATCTATGAGTCATTTTTGATGTGTAAGATTCAACGGCACCTTAATATGATTCATGGTGTGACCGATATTACTCAATGTGTGTCATTTTATTTTAAAATGATATTAATTTATTTAAAAAGTAATGTGAAATATTCAAAACTGTGAAAACACATTAATATATTTTTTAGTTTAGTAAAATGATCCAAGAGACATTAATGAAATGTAGGGCTTAGCCTTACCTCAATACGATGCATGGTGTGGCTGTTATAACTCAATGTGTCTCTTTTTATTTAAAATTAACATGAATTTATGTTAAAAAAATAAGTGAAATATTGAAATACAAGAAAATAAATTCGGATTGTTTTGATATTTTAGGAAAACAATATATTTATTATATATGACATGTAGGAATTAGTTTCACCTCAATATGACACACAGTGTGTCCGGTATAACTCAATGGGCCTCTTTTTATTTAAAATTCACAATAATGTAAGTAAAAAAACAATTGAAATATTTAAAACCAAGAAAAAGAATTCATATTGTTTTTATATTTTAGGAAAATGATTTATTTTTTATTTTTGATGTGTAAGGATCTGCCACACCTGAATATGATCCATGGTGTGTCCGATATAACTCAAGGTGACTGTGTTTATTTAAAAATGACATTAATTTAAAAAAACAACAAGTGAAATACTATAAACTGAGAATATGAATTCAGATTGTCTTTATACTTTATGAAAATGATCCATGAGTCATTTTTGATGTGTAGGAGTAAACCATACCTCAATCTGAATCATGGTGTGTCTAGTATGACTAAAAGTGTCTGTTATCAATTTAAAATTAACATTTTAGTTCAAAATGTGTCTCTCACTAAAATCCATGAAAACGAGCTCTGATTGTACTGATAATTCAATACAGTAATTCATAAGTCATTTCTGAAATGTATGAAGCAGTATCACATAAAAAAGTTGCAAAATACAATCGTTATGACTCAAAATATGTGTTTCTAGTTTGAAATTATATTTTAGTAAAAAAACACAATGGACATACTGAAAAATGAGAAAACATATTCGGATTGATTTGATACTTTAGGAAAAAAATTCATCAGTAATTTGTGACAAGTATGAATTATTTTTACCTCAATATGATGGATGGTGTTTCCAGTTAACTCCAAATGTATCATTATTTAAAATTGACTTTAATTTTAACAAAATCAAAATAGACATACTCAAAATCAAGAAAACACATTCGAATTGTTCTTATATTTTAGGATAATGATCCATAACTCATTTGTAACATGTAGGAATCAAAACCACCACAATAGGACACACAATATGACCTGTATAACTCCAAATGATTCATTTTTATTAAATATTAACATTTTATTAATGTTTTTATTTCATATAAATGTATAATTAACATATTTATATTATTAGTAACATTATATTTGTTTTCTTATATAAGTGAAACTTTTTCTTAGGATGATATGATTTGTTCGAAAATTGATACCATGGGAAGATATTTTTTATATGGGATCATTGACTTCAAAATATGAAATATTAATGTTTTAGAAAGTTTGTTGGATAATTATAAATGTAATTATAGATAAAATTTGTTTGAAATGTTAATATCTGTGTTTTTTTCTATGTATGATGCGTGGACATTTTTGTATTGATGATGTCAATGAAATTAATATAGAATTTTTTCTTTTGGGTGTGCTATTTAAATTTTAGGTTGTCGTTAGGGTGTTTTGTTAAATAAATATCACACTATAGGTGGCTAGGCCATTATCAGCGCAAAAAACTCACTGATAAAGGCCCCCCTATAATCACTGTGATTAATAGCCCCTTTTTAGCTCAGTTAAAGGCCATTTATACACTATGAAAGTCCGTATATGTAGTAGTGTTTTCCACTCATCCATATTGGTTGGTTATCCTTTCAATGATATATCTATTTATCTATATATATTTAGTTATATTTATTCGTATATTAATATTGATTTATATTAATATATATATATATATTCATTCATTCATTCATTAAAAATAGGATAATTTATTGATCATAAATCGGAGGAGAAATTAGTCAAGTCAGGGTGGATAAAATAAAGGAATCCCTAAGGAATCAGCCATCACAAAATTAATAAACTTGGTGGGAAGAGATCCTAGTGTAGAATAAATGATACGTAGACTACTCAGATTCCCCCATGAGACCAGTCTATCCGTAGAAAATTTCCCTTCTTCTATGTATGCTTCATGGTAGCTCGACCAATAAAATCCTTTCATCATCAGGTAAAATAAATGATAGACATAGGAGGTTCTCATATCCCTTGGAAAGTGTTGCATGTAACAGAAGAATCAATTTTGATCTCTATGGATGAAATATTATTAGAGATATAAATCACCAAACCATTAATAAAATCCACAGCCTCTGAAATAAGAGAGCTTCCATGACCATAAAATCTTCTAAAAGAAATCACCACTAAAACATTAGAGTTGGTAAAAATGCCTCCCCCTTTCATGATGCCAATGTTATAAGAGCTATCAGTATTGATCTTGAAGCCATTACACAGGGGGTTCTATTAGATCCATCAACCCATTGAAGACCCCTGTTGAGAAAAGGATGTGGTTCACTATCCATTCATGAAAAATATCATGGATTTTTATTTTTCACATCTTTTCAGATGATCCCATAGATCCACCAAAATACACTAGACCCAATTATGAATTTAAAAGCATAAGGTAGAAAGACCGTCCACTACAACATTGTTTCTTGCATTCCATATGATCCAGCAACTTGAAAAAATCCAGCCAGCCCTTGGCTTCCTCTCCAATCCATTCTGTTCCATATAGTGAAACCATGAGAAGTAGAAGACCTCATCTTCACCCACCTTACTATAAATGCCAATAAGTTTCCCATGATTTTCCCAAACCGATCTTGCCCAATATCCCTCAAATAACATGTTTTTTACTAATTCCTCCTTATAGATACAACAACGAAAACATTATGATATCATTCATATCCATTTACACTTAATCGCATCAATGGTTGTAAGGGCACAATGCCAGATATGCCTCACAAGAATGTTGAATTTGATCGGAATTTCTTTGCAATAATGAATCATAATCATTCCCACAATATTATTACCTTGTAATGAGATACAATATCCCATAGCTGAAAATTTCTTCGATGATGCTCCAGTGAAGATGAGTTTATCCGGTTCAGAAGAAAGTTCTTTGCTGTCAAAAATCTCACAATGTTGTGCATCATGAGTGGTGTGAATGAAGTACATAAAGTAGAAGGATTCAGAAAATGAAATTCTAGGAGTTAGACACCCTGAAAAGATGAGAGATTTACCAGCCCAATTGTGGTTCCAATAATTAATCTTTCCGCAACAAACTATCCATATATAAAATATACATACACATATATATAATATATGTGTATCTGAATGTATTATTATACTTTGTTATATATATTTATATATATTTACATATATTATATATTAATATTTATATTCATAAGTTAGAATATATAGCTAATACATATCATTTTGTTAATACAGACATACCCTAATATATAGACACACACACACACACATTATATAAGTATATAAATATTAATATATTTTTATTTTATATAATATGGATTTTCGTTTTTATTTAGATAAGGCTTATATGTTGAGAAATATTTTTTATATGTAAATATGATTAATCATCTAATTGTAAAATTAAATTTTTATGTATGAATATATAAAAAATTTCTATATATTGTTATATATTTGGTTATAAATAGTAGTACATTGTGAAAATTGATTAATTTTTAAAGCCATAATATGAATATGAACGTAACAACTCTAAATAAATTCAGTCCCCATTGAAAAAACAGAAAAAATCCCCATTAAATGAGGTATAAATTTCATCGAATATTAAAAAAGTATTGTATCCCAGCTAAAAACTCATTTTGACGGCATTTTGGGATTTTTTTCCTAGAAAAATGTAACAATGGGATTTTTTATGTCACTAGTGCGTAGATCTCATCATTGTCTTCGATTTGATATGTAGAAGTGATCAAAAGAAACCCACATCAAAATATATCATCATTTGATGTTTGAGTTACGTTTTCAAATTATTTTAGATCTCTTATGATTTTTTTTTAATTTTTGGGTATTAAAATTTTTATTAAATTAATTTTAATTGATAATAATTAGAAAATTATTAATTAATAATATATATTTTTAAATATTTTATAAGATATTTTCTCTAAACATGTTATATATTATTTGTAAATTTCTACATATACGTATCTAAAACATATTTAAAAAATATATATTATATTAATATAAATATAAATATATTTATATATTAATATATTAATATATTATTTTAAATGTTTTTTGAAATATACCTTTTATTAGTGCTAATAAAGGGGTCCCCTTTAACAATGAAAAAATTTGATTGTAAAGGTGATACCTTTATCAACGCAAAAAAAGCATTGATAAATGTAACGCTTTATCAAAGTTTTTTAGCATTGCAAAAGGGTGGGAATGTGAAAACCTATTTTTGTTGTAGCTTATCCACCCAGGATTCCATGGTATTTTTCACATAATATATAGAAGATACGTTCATGAGGCTACAATCTTATAGTTAATATAATTGGGGCTGGCGGGATGTCACACACATAGTTGAGAGTCTTACTTTTAGAATAAAAAATCAAAAGTTGGTAAATAATATTATTTAATATGATATGTATATGATACATTAATATTGTTTGTGGTTGAACCATTTATTACATTTTTTGTTGTGTTCAAGATGATATACACTTATAGTATTATTGGGCATATTGCTGGTGAGAGACAGTAACCGATTGTGGTTAGTGTTTTTTAGGTTTTTTAAATTAATATAATATAATTTTTTTTCATTTTATTTATATTTTTTCAATTATTAGATATATATTAATATAAATTTCTCATATTTTGGGATTTAGGATAAGAAATATGGTCAGGTCAAGGCCTCATGTGATCATGTTTTAATGAGAAAACATAGTCATTGGTGGTGAAAAGTGGTATTTAGAAAGGGATGGTGATTGAAATTTTTGTAAAATTGACTTCAACTAGTTACTAAATAATTGAACTGATGTCATAATTTAGAAAAAAATATGATTGTAAACAATTGATCAATCAATTTAATGGTTATTGTGAGATAGAAATAATGTGAAAAAGTGAGGAAAAAAACACTCCATGTAATGTGGGAAATTCTCTCAAATGAATGGGGTAAAAAACCATAGGTAAATAAAATAATTTCACTAAAAAAAAGTTTGGGAACATACTCTCTCTCTCAATATCATGGAGACCACAAACAAGAAATTATCTCTTTGCAATGATGGAGAAACACCTCACAAAATACTGCACTCAAGGATGAAGATATGTTGCTTCAGAATCCGGTGATAAAAAATGGGGGAGAAGATACCCTTTTATAGCTTGAATTCACCCTCCTTTGGCCTCCTCAATATTAAATTTATATTACCAAATTAAATTGGGAATCAAGGTTAGGGTTTCACCATGACGTGTCACCACAACGTGTCCAAATGAATGTGACGAACGTCGTTAATATGTCCTCTCTCCATAACGTCTTCCAACATTTCTCCCACTTGGATATTTTATTAAGTTCCAATAACATCTCCACAAATCATTTGTATCTTCCAAACCTACTGCTCATGTCTCTATAAGGATTTTAAAGGATCAATATCATTTGAAATTATCAGAACCAATCAATTTTTCCATAAAATCTTCCATATTTTCTTTATTGTGAATTTTCTACAGGTCAAAACTTCCTTCTTCAACCACATCTCAAAAAAAATAATATTGTACACCAATGTGTATAATCCTAGAATAAAAATATGGATTCCCTGTTATGTGAAAGGCACTCTTACTATAAAAAACAATGAAATATGATCTGTTTGTGCCAGAGCTCCTCTAAAAACCATTTCATCAAAATCACCTCTTTTCATGACTGTGTAGAGGGCATGTACTCTTCCTCCATTGTTGATAGATCTAGAACTGACTGTAACATTGAAATCCAGCTCATAGATCCTCCTTCAAGAGTAAACACATAACCATTAATGCATTTTCTCTAGTCAGAATCCCCTATAAATATCTGAATCAACACATCCTATGATAGTGAAATATGATCCTCCAAATGATAATCCAACATATGATGTTTCCCTAATCTATCTTTGGATCCTATTCACCACGATCCAATGCTTTCATTCTAGATTATCTATGTACCGACTAACTTCTACCACTGTATGTGCAATATCTATTCTAGTAAAAACCATGGGGAACATTAGAATCCCCACTGTTGATTCATATGGCATAGGAGACATTTACATCCTCTCTGTTTCACTACTTAAACTCATCGTAGAGGATAACATGGAAATAATGGGAAGAGGTGTAGAAATTTTCTTACAGTCATTCATATTGAAGCGTCTTATGAATTTCCACAAATATGTTTTCTGTGATATCCAAATCATCCCATTATTCATGTCTCAGTAAATTTTCATCCCAAGAATTATGTTTGATGGTCCCAAGTCCTTCATATCAATCTCCCTAGACAATTGTGACTTCATATTCTATATTTGATCATTATTGGGGCCAACAACTATCATTTCATCAATATAAAATAGTATAATGATAAAATCATTACCATATAGACCCTCGAAATAAGCATAAGGATCCGAATTAAGTCTTTTGTATCCAAGGCTCGTGATATATGAATCAAATCTCTTGTGCCAACACCTCATCACATGTTTGAGACTATAAAAAAATTCAACCTCAAAACCATGTTCTCTTTACATTATTCATTAAAACCAACTGGTTTGAGAATATAGATTTCATCATCAAGGTCACCAAGTAGAAAATCTGTTTTCACATTTAAATACTCTAGATGCAGAGTGCATGTAACACACATCACCTTCACTACCGGAATATTTGTTAGTATAACAACAAAAGAAAATATTTCATTGAAATTCATACCTTCCTTATGAGAATATCCTTTGACCACCAGTCTCACATGATATCTTTCCACCTGGTCTATTTCATCCCTCTTGATCTTATAGACCCATTTGTTCCTAATATCCATAGATCCATGAGGCAATGAAACACAATCCCATGACCTGTTCATGTGCAGGACATCATGTTCCTCCACCATCACTGCCATCCATGAAGATATATATTGACTCGGGGTGACCTCCAAAATAGATGATATCTATCCATATTCTGTCAATAAGAAATTTGCAACATTTATCTCAGTGACATAATCAGAGTTCCATATTGGCACTTATTTCTCTATAATTTTCTGTTGTAGTCTACTATTATCTGGTACTTGATCATCATGCTTTGGTAATTCCTCATAGAAAATTATTTCTTGCTTTGTTTCATCCTTCACCTTTAATATTGTAGTTTCTGTACTCTCTTTCTCCGTGTCTTTATAAATATTCATTTTCACTATGTCATTGGAAAAGATGACATCTCTACTGATAATTATATTACAGGAAATGGGATCCCACAAATGATACCCCTTCACACTATAAGTGTATCCTAAGAAGATACAGTCCCTGGATCTTGAGTCCAACTTTGATCATCCCTGGCTATGAAATAGTGCATATACATGACTTCACAAAGTATTTAATTGAGAATAATTATTGGGTTTACCATTCCACATATCCATCAGCATATTCATATCAATTTCCATTGAAGGGGACTGATTAATGCCATAATAGTAAATATTTACTGCTTCTTCCAAGAACGTCTTCGTAATTCACGCAGTCTTCAGCATCTACCATATTATATCCAACAATGTTATATTCATCGACTCTACCACTCCATTCTTCTAAGGAGTGTATTCCACCATGAACTACCGCTTGATTACTTCATGTTATAAAGAAGAATTAAATCATATCTTGTATATTCACCACCATGGTTAGTCCTCAAACACTGGATCTTATTTTCAGATTCAATCTGATTTTCCACTTTGAATGTTTTGAATACTTCAAAGATATTCAATTTAATCTTGATTATAAACACCCTACATCTCCTAGAATAGTCATCAATGAAATATACAATTTACCTTTCTCCTCCTAGGGACACAACCAGAGATTTCCAAACCTTGCAATGAATCATATTTAATATCTAGTTACTCCTTTTCATTGATGTTCCAAACTTCAGCAGGTGTTACTTACTCAAAACACAATTCTTAAAAAATGATAGGAATACCTTCATAATCATAGGCAAAAACATTTATCTACAAGAATCTTTAGGCCTCGTTCGGACATATGGCCAAGATTCTAATTCCATAACATCGTCAACTCTTCCATTGAGGTATTTGATAAGACAACTATATCTGATTCCTTGTACATTTCACCCATAAGAACATAAAAGTTATTTGAGATCTTCAACAACTTTTTTGCCACAAGTGCTCCCTTCAAAATATTCATCATCCCTTTCTCGGTGTGATTCTTTCATCTGATATAATAAAATTTTCCCAAGGACAATATTTTCTTCTTGAGACCCCCCACATGGTGTACTCCTTGGATGGTTTAGACTATGTTGTCATTCATCTTCAGTTTGATGGTTCCAACTCCAACGATCATCAATTTATGATCATTTACCATGTACAAAAGTCCTTATGGGATAGTTTCATATCACTCAAAACATTCCCATAGAGATGTCATCTTCCATGTTCCTCCTAAGTCAATAATCCATACATCCTCGAGATTTCGTCTTCTTTCAGTAGTCGTTGGCGCGTCACTGACTAGTATGTCTCCATTTCCAGATGTACTCACCACATTTACTTGAGAGTCCTTCTCACCACCCTATCCCTCTTACCACAATTGTAACATTTTAGGTTTTTATTCATTCTCCTTGATTTAGACCTTCCATGATTCTGGTTCTCATTGGAACTACACTCCATCATTAATTTTCATTCCATTAATATATCTTCTACTTAGTGAGAAGTTGTATGTCTGTATTCGTTGTTCTTGAACAAAAATTCTTCTTTAATAATCGTATCTACAACATCATTCAATAGAAACATATCCATTAGGATATTATTTATGAGGTTTATGATATGTTGATCACATGAATGTTTAAACCTTTGGTGTAGAATCTCTGCATGTTTATCATCCATAATTTTATAGCTCCACATTGTAAGTTGTTAAAAAAGAGTATTGAGGGTGTTTATGTGGTCAGACACTGATGATTAATCTACAATATGATGAGTGTATAATTTTCTCTTCAATAAAATTTTATTATGGAGTGAATTTTTCTTATGCAGATTTGTCAGAGTGTCCCAAATTTCTTTTTTGTCTTGTTCTTTAGAATTCTTGACATGACCCCATATTCCAAAGACAAATTGATGTTGTAAATAGAATTCATGTCCATGTAACTCAATTTTTCATCTTTCACATCCATCAGTTTCTCTCCAACCACCTTTTGGAATTTATCTTTCCATAGTACCTCTTTCATCTTCATTTTCCACAATTAAAAATTATTACCATTGAATTTTTTGATCTTGTATTTCGCCACCATTTGGACACATCATTGGTCCAGAATTTTCTCAGGCCAAAAACTCATTCCTCTGATACCTCTTGTTAGGATCCTAAACAATTTTCCAATAAATTCCATGATAATTGCGAGGTATAAATAAAGAGAAAAAATTAGGAATTAAAATAACACCATATGTAACGTGGAACCCCAAAAAATAAAGGGGTAAAAAACTACAAGAAAATAATATGATTTCACTATGGTAAAATGTGGGAACAAACTCTCTCTCCCTCAATTACAAGTAGAAAACCCACAAGAAATTATATTGTTAAAAATATGTAGAAACACCTCACAAAATACTGCACTCAAGGATGAATATGTGTTGCTTCTGAATCTGATGATAAAAACTGTTGTTGGAGATCCCCTTTTATGACCTACTTTCACCATCCTTTGGATTCCCATTTATTAAATTTATGATACCAAATTAAATGAGGAATCATTTGTAGGGTGTCACCATGACGTGTCATCGCGAAATTTCCAAATGAATTCAGTGACCATAATTAATATTTTCTCTCACCATAATGTCTTACAACAAAAAACATAGTGTGTATGAGATCATCATCCATCAATTCTGTAGAGTATGAGGAAAGGATATGAGCTCAGGATGGGGCTATTCGGAGATTATATAAAGAGTAGGAAGAGCATAGACAACAACAATAGAATCAACAAAAACAGTAGTATCAACAAAATGATCATATGATAGAGTATATGTAAGGAATTACAAACGTTTTAGGGATGGAGTTCCATTCATATAATGGAGTTAATTTCCCACCATTATAATATAACTATTATTAGGTTCCTTTTTGTGATTTTTTTATATTATTAATGCTTATATTTATATAATTTTTAATTTTTTTTTTATTTTTTAGTGAAATTTATTATTATAATAGGTTTGGAAAACCCCACTATTAAGAATAATAGAATCCATTTCAAGATAGATTGAGATATAATCCATTACATTATTGAATCCTCAAATGAAAAATGCACCAAAAAAATACAAGGAAATTGTAAATAGTAGTAAATCCAATTAATTAAAAGTCAAAACCATATAGCCTAAAAGAATAAGGTAGAGGAACTTAGAATAAGGCTTCGACTAAAATCCGCCAAGGTAGCCATACTTCCATTTCAATGCTGACCTTGACACCCAATCCATGGCTTCCATTTGGATCAATTGGGAAGATCAATGAGGTGGATATATCTACTGATAATGGCGATGATCCGACTGAAAAATCACAATCCCCTACTAGAGATAGTTCTTCCTCTCAGGTCATTGACCCCTTCCTGGAGTATGGTTTGACCCCCATTTCTATCCCTCACCATCACGCTAGGTCTAGATTCTTTAATTCATCAACCTTGATGAGAAGAGGCCATAATTTTCCATTATCTCTATTGTATTCCTACATAACCCCACCATCGAACATGAGTTCAGATCCTGCTATTGATCCCTACATTTAATCTACCTTATTTTTTATTTTCATTTATTTGAAATTAATATATATTCAGATTGTATTGATACTTTACAAAATTGTTCAATAATTAATTTTTGATGTGTAGGAATCATCCCCACATCAAACCGATGCACAAAGTCTGTATGACCCATCTACTGTAGTTATGGCCTTTAAAAGCGCGCAAAATGGGCATTTACATATTTAAAAAAACATTATTATCATTGACTCTATTAAAAGGGGGAATCTTTTATCATTAATAAAAAATCCTAATAAAGTCTCCATTTATCACCATTTATAAAAGAGGGCCTTTATCAATGCTAAAGATGTTTTCATAGATTGGACCTTTATTGCTTCTTTTTTTAGCACTGATAAAAGTCAAAAAAAGAATTTCTTAAAAAGAATTTATTTTTCCCAAAATTGGAGGGTGGGACATCCCCCCTTATATTAGAAATACATCCCCCATTTTAATAGTGCTAGTATATCCTCCTATCCCCTTTAACAACCCTAGGAATCCCCTAACCCTTTAACGATGCTAGGGACCTACATCCCTCATTCGTTTGCACCCCTACCTTTGTTGGGTTTTAAAAGTGAGACATCCACCTCAAAATCTCACTCCTTTTCCACTCCCCTATATTGTTTTCTTATGTATTTTATTATATATCTATATATTTATAATATTATTTTTTTATATTTTTTTATCCATATTTGTATATATTTAATTATATATATAACATAATCTTTTTTGTGTTTATGTGTGTCTATAAATACATACATACCTATAAATAAATATATATTTAGTTATATATGTGTGTGAATATATAAATATAATTATACAAATTTATATTTATTTAAATATATTATATATTAATATTTATATACTTATATTAGTGTATATAGATAAATATATATCAGTTTGTCAATGCACACACAAATATATTTTTATATATATAAACATTATATATACAGTAATTGTATATGTATATAAATTTTTATACATTTTAATTTTATATAAAATTGATATTATGTTTTATTTAGATATGGTTTATTTATTTATAAATATACTTTACATGTAAATAGGTTTACATATATATTTATAAAATTAAATTATTATGTATGAATATATAAATATAATTATACAAATTTATATTTATTTAAATATATTATATATTAATATTTATATACTTATATTAGAGTATATAGATAAATATATATCAGTTTGTCAATGCACACACAAATATATTTATATATATATAAACATTATATATACAGTAATTGTATATGTATATACATTTTTATACATTTTAATTTTAAATAAAATGGATATTATGTTTTATTTAGATATGATTTATTTATTTATAAACATACTTTACATGTAAATAGGTTTACATATATATTTATAAAATTAAATTTTTTTGTATGAATATATAAAAAATATTTATATATTATTATATATTTTATTATAAATAAAACTAAATTATGAAGAACGATAAAATTTGAATATATTAATATTAATATGAATGTAATACTTGTGAATATATTTTTTCCCCACTGAAAATGGGAAAAACTACCCCCTTAAACGAGGATGTAAGTCCATTGAATGTTAAAAAATTAGGATACACTGACTAAAAAATCAGTTTTAAAGGCCTATTAGGGAATTTTTGGGACATGTAAAATGTAATAGGGGATTCATACCTATAATTAGTCTGAATATGACATTGAAAGATTAAATTTGACATGTGGTAGAGCTAAAACGGACACACCAATCAAAAGTTATGACCCTTTGAAATCCGAGTTATGTTTTCATTATATTTTAGATCGTTTATTAGATTTTTTATTTTTTTTTGTCATGAAATTACGAATAAATGACTATTAGTTGATAATAATTAATATGTTTTTAATTAAAAATATTTTATAATTATTTTATAATCCATTTTCACTAAGTATTGTATATTGTAATTGTAAATGTCTATTTAGCATTAGCTAAAACATATTTTAAAAATATATGTTATTTTTTATGAATGTTTTTGAAATATACCATTTATTAGCGCTGGAAGATAAACACTGATAAATCCCCCTTTATTAGTGCTTTCAAAAAAGCACTCATAAAGGGAGTCCCTTTAACAGTGCTAAAATAACGTTGATAAAGGGGTACCATTAATATCCCTAAAAATGCTGATAAATGGGTACTTTTAACAGTGTTTTGGCACTATTAAAATATCCTTTAATCACTGGTTTTTTAGTGCTGATAATGTTACCCCTTTATCAGCACATTTTTCAGCATTGATAAAGGGTGGCACTATGTAAAGTTGTATCTGTAGTAGTGATACGTGTGTGTCCGTTTATTTAAAATTGTAATTTTAAAAATATATTCTTTGATATTTATGTTTAATTTATTTCTTTATAGTATTATTAAAAAAGAATAGTTTTCTTATAAATAAGAATTATTTTTCTCAGGTTGGGGTGGTGTATTTGGAAACTAATACCATGTTTAGGATTTTTTGAGAGGGGATCACAGGTGCCAATGAAAATTAAACATTGATGTTTTTAAATGTTTGTGGATAGTAAATGAAAATTTTATTGTAGGAAATATTGTTTGAAATGTATATATTATAATTTTTTATATTTGTAATGTAAATTTTATTTCACTTAAATTGTGAATTTTCACACTCGTGCATTTTCATACACGTGTATTTGGTGCAATGTGTTGTTATTCAAACAACTAATTGCAACAATAGGTAATTTAGCAGTGTTAATGAAAACAATGATAAAGGGGTTCTCATTTTAATGACCTTGATGAAGAAAATCATTTTTTAGTGATGTTAAAACTCATTGCGTTGTGTTAAAAGATCTATCTGTGGTAGTGGGAATTCGATTGTATTTGTAGTGACAATGATATCCTTATACAGGAATAAAATTAATAGGGTTTGAAGATATTGTGTTCATAATAGCAATGAGTATGTGTTTTGTTGCTAGATGATGGAGGATGTAAATTCAAAATATAATGGGATTACAATCATATATCACCATGGATTTTATGCAGGAGAGATCATCATTTTTTCAAAAAATAAAAAATTGTTTTTAATATTATTATAATTTAAAAGAAAATTCATATCCTCCATTAATAATTTAAGGAGTAAAAAAGTAGAAATCTATTTTTCATAAATATATATTCAACAAAAATTCTATTTAAATTGTAAAAAAAATATTTTTAATTTAAAAATAAAAAAACAAATTTTTCAGGAATAAAATAAAAAAAAATTAGATGAAATAAAAAAATATCATAAATATTAAAAAAATTATTTTTTTAAATATCAAATAAGAAAGTAAATTTTATTTATGAAAAGTTAATAAAAAATTCCCTTTAACATATGATGTAATACAAATAATATATTCCTAATCCAAAAATATGGTACCAAAAAAATATTGATCTCATATAAAATTAAAAAATATCCCAATATTGCTCTTAAAAATTTAATTAAAATAAATTATTTTAGTTTAAAAAAATTAAAAATTAAATATACATTTTGTTTGTGATGTATTTGGGAATTATAAATTAATTTTATTCTTTTATATTAAGTAAAATAAAAAATTTACTTTTTCTAAATGATTCCATTTTTAATCTAAAATATAAAAAAACCCATTTCCTTTACAGAAAAATTAAAAATTTCAATTAAAAAACATAAAGTAAAAAACAACTCTTCTTCGTTTTCCCATTAAAATTATGTTAGAATAATGGTTATATATTTATTTTAAAAAAAATCTATTTTATTTTTTTTAAATTCTTTTTAATTAAAGTAGATTTAATTTTAATTTGTAATTTCTTGATTTTAGTTCAAGTATATTTTAGTTTTTAACAGAAATTTAAAAAACATTGATTTTTTAAGTGAAAGGGTGATATTAGTTTTTCAATAAATAATAATTTTTGCCTATGATTTTTGCAAGGAATTATTTTTTTAAAAAATATATAGTATGGGCTTTATTTTCCTTTACTTCAATGTGATTCTACAAATTATTTCGTCATTTAATTTTTTTAAAATGAAAAAAAATGTAGTTGATTTGTTGATATTTGAGAAGTCAAAATACTGTTACAAAATTAGGTCCTGGCATGTGTGAAGGATGTCCACGAAAGCCACACTATTAGTCAAAAAACAATCAATAAGTTATTGCATTAATATGTTAACATTGTTAATTTTTTTCAAAAAATAATTTTTTAATTATTGATATTCATTTAAATTATGTTTTATGAAAATTAGATGTATTATATAATATGAAATTAATAATATATATTTTGAAGAATTAAAAAATATTAAGAGGCAATATTTTTATCTAAAATGATGCTAAAAATATTCTAAAAAAGAAATTTCATTAATATATTATTTTTAATTACATTTTTAATGTAAAAATAATAATTTATTTGTACACTGATGTTTAGAAGGTTTGTCTACGTTACATCCAGACATATGAAAACATATCTACACCATAGGACTTGGTGTGTTGGTGTGGTATCTTCATGCACAATTATATGCCTATGTAAATATTATTGATACTTCTTAACCCCAATCCATGAGGAAAGGGTTTCACATATATATATATTTAACACATTGGACCCCTTCATAATCGATGTAGGCTAACCCAATATTCTCCCTCTCGTAACCACTAGGGCGATGAACATAGAAGATTTTACAGTGATCAGGAAATTCAATGTGCTCAAATGAAACTGAACAACAATCACTACTATGAAACAGAGTTTTATCATAGATAAAAAAACTATTATCACAGCTTAAAAAGAATTCATAGTCAAGGCACAATTAAAAGGGGTCACTTTATCAATACTAAAAAAACGTTGATAAATGAACATTTTATCAGTGCTAAAAAAGCAATGATAAAATTAAAAAAAAATAAAAAATCTATAAATCAAAGGGTAGACCCAGCCTCTTTTAATAGTGGTTGATCCACTTTCCACAGTGCTTGGAAGCCCCACCTATGTGCACCACCTCCCTCCCTTTAACCATTCTAGTCACACACCCCCAACCTTTAATAGTGTAACACCACCCTACACCAACCAACACACCCCTGACTCCACATGGATTTAAACATGAGAAAAATATTATACACCAGACAACTAAAGCCCTGCTGACCCGCTCACCAGCTATGTATCCACCTCAATTCCACGACCTCCATTACTGCACTGATGATGGTCAGCCGCAAAATATCCCCACCTCAACCACATTCCACCTCTGCCAGGACCGCACATCGTGAACGCGTTCCACCCTGCCCTGACCAACCTCCACGTCATCACATCCACATCCCGCCCCCACCAAACTCTGCCTCCGCTATGAAATCCTAGAGTAACCATACCATGCTCCGCCCTTTAAGCTCACACATCCACATTCCTCCTCTACCACGGTCTTCCTATGCTATGATCTTGCAGAGAAACTATACTGTGGTCTACCCTACAAGTTGACACATACACATCCCGCCTCAACAATGTTCCTCCTCTACTAGGACCTCCCAGATTGGTATGACTTCTGGATCTCCTTGGTCTGCCTAGGGAAGTGTTCCCAAGTGAAGGTGAGCACTGTACACCACCCTCAATTGAAACCATTCTTAAAAACGTGGCCCAAAGGAGAAGTAGTTTTTGAAGTGAATCGTTGGCCTATTAGAATAGGTTTTCTAAAATCTAATACATTGTAGGTTGGGGAGTCCATTTATTTGTATTGGGTTCCTTGTGGGAGTTAGGGTTTGTTTGGGATCCCAGTTCTTGGGTACCCCTAGGGTGTTTCGATTTTCGGTATTGGAGTTGTGGTACCTTCGATATTTCCTTGCTCAGGTACCCTTGGGGAGTTTTCCGTGGTGAATGGGATAGCTGGACACCACCTGCCATAAAAATCATCCACAGGTGTCGTCCCCCTAGGGTTCTACAGTGTCGGGGTTGGGGTATGTTTTAGATCACCTTTCCTAGGTACCGCAGCGTAGTGTTCCTATGTGATGGGGATAGAGGGAAATGGTCCCTCGTAGGATTCCTCCATTCTCTGCTGGAATAATATCAGAACATTGATGATAGAATATTCTATTTATGTCCTCGTTTTCATCTTCATGAGGGGTCCTGGGACTCCAAGGTACTACTATAGATTTTTGACTATTTCTAATGATATTCCTCCAAAACATGACTTCCACCAGGTTCCAACCATTTATCTATGTAACATGATTAACATCATCATCGGGGGGAGAGGGGTTTTAGAAAAAAGGGTAATCTAGTCTGAGGCTTGGAGTTTGAAAATATAGCCTCCACCATTATATAGTAACATTTTCCTTTATATTTTCCTTTCTGTTCACAAAAATTCCTCTCATCCTTTAATAGTTAGAAAGGTGGGATAGAAAAATATATAATTTATAACACCAATTGATAATGAAGAAGTACCAAACCATATTTTTTAATTATAATTAATATATTTACTGAATATTAAAAATATTTGAAAACTATCCAATTTATTTTGTATTTTATGTATTGTTCATATTAAATTTAGATATGAAATCTAAATTCTAAATTAAATTTAATTAATTATTGTTAACTGATTAATGATTTATTTTAAAATGTAAATAAAATTAATAATTTTTTTTCATTGATATCAATTGATTTTAGATTTATAAATAATGTTTAAAATTAATGATAATAAAAATATCTTTAATTAAACCGGTTTGGATATATTTTAAAATATAATCGAATATATTTAAAAATAATGAGTTAAAAATAAATGGGTTATAAATGGATTAGAGATTGAATAGAATCAACCGAGATGGGATTTGATTATCCCAAATTTCATGGGTACTTGATGAGTCAAAATCACTATTGTTTGGGGATTTTTAATGAACATTTTCAACCTAATTATCAATGTTTTAAATTTTAATAATTTTGTTGAATTTGAATTTATTAATATAGAATAGATTTTTAGAATAGTTGACTGGAATGTAGAATTTAATGTCGATTTTAATTCAATAATATAACATTTGACTCAAATCAACCTTTATATAACATTTAATATATATATATATATATTTATATTTGTAATCATGTAATTTTTTATCTAACCCATCTTAAATGGAAATAAATTTTTGTAGAGATTACCCCCCAATCTGTTATGGTGCTTAAGGGTTTGAAAATAGGTTATTAACAAAAATGTTGATTGAAAACAAAATAAAGAAGAACTGAACGGTTATACTAAAATGAGTATTTTTTAGTAAAAAATTTAATTGGTTAATAAGAAATTTTTTTGTTGGTTTTTTTATCAATATTAATAACTAAACATTGATAAAATAACTTAATTTATTATTTATTATTTCTTTATTAATTCAATATTTTAAATAACCTACGAGACAGATTATAAAAAAAATACATTTTTGATTATCTATTTATATTTTTTCAAATAATTTGTTTGTTTATAAAATCTACAGATTTCTATATAATTTTGAGTTTTTGTTCGACACAATTATGGTGGATTTTTAAAAAAAATTATTATTATTTTACATTAGTAGGCTTCCTCCAATGATCATCCTTTTTAAAAAGATTTTTACACCCAATAAAACTAATTTTTATCTCAAAATCAGTTCATGAATTCTACACTCAATGTGTGTGATACCTGAAAGAACACATGCCTACTCGAGTAATTGTAAATTGTTTTTTCAAGGACAAAAAATCACTTAGAGAATTCCAAATGTGTGGTACTTCTCGATACAATAATGATTAATGTTGTCCTACAAAATTGTATGGTATTTTCCAATCACTGCATGCTTTAATTGCCTATATGGAAGTGATGAGACTGAAGGGAAGTTGACGTGTCACGTAGATTTAAGAAATATATATAGGAAACTTCGTCACCTGGTAAACCCTCCTTAGTAGAATTTAATTGATAATGTGTATCCTGAATTTGGAAACAATCCAAGAAGTCTTCATCTTTTGTTATCTACAGATGGCGTGAATCCTTTTGGTTTTCAAATAATCACTCATAGTACATGGCCGGTAATGTTGGTAAATTATAACTATATATTGTGGTTATGCATGAAACAAAAATAAATCATGTTATATATGATTATAACAGGACCAAAAAATGGGGTAATGATATTGATATTTATTTGGCTCCACCGATCAATGATTTGAAATTATGATGGGATTCTGGTGTTACATTGTATGATGGTAACAGAAATGAATATTTCAATTTTAGATCCTTGTTGTACGGGATGATAAATTACATTCCTGATTATGGAAATTTTTTAGGATATAACATTAAAGGAACTCAAGGTTTCCCCATATTTGAAATGTTACATAGACAATCACCGTGAAAAATTCGTTGAAAACAATGTTTCTAAGACATCACAGATTTCTACCCCGATGACATAAGTACCGACCTTGGACGACATCATTCGATGGATGTTTAGAAGAATGTAAATCACTAGTTCCACTAATAGGTGATCAAATGCTTGAGAAGGTAAAATATGTGGAATCTAAATTTGGTAAAATATTTTAAAAAAAATTATAAAAACAATTTTGAAAAATTAGATTAGTTTTTTTTAATTACCATACTAAAATTTTATGTACGTCATGCATTATCCTAATGTTATGAATATTGAAAAAAATGTATTTTATAGTTTCATCGGCATGTTGTTAAACGCACCCAAAATAGGATGGATGTATAACTAGGTTGGAAATGGTTCTCATGGGAATACGAGAAGAGTTGTGACTAGGAAAGGGTAAAAAACAAACTTTTCTTCCTCTGACTTCGTACACTCTTTCTAGGAAGGAGAGATATCAATTTTACAAATTCTTGAATTATGTAAAGGTTCTATTGGGGTATTGAATGTATATCAATAATATCATTTCAGTGACAGATTTAAATTTAAAGGATAAAAAATCACATGAATTACATGTTTTAATGAATGATCTAATGGATATAGATTTATGTTTAATTTTTTCAAATAACGTTTATTATATATTAACAAAACACTATTTCTTCTTTAAATCTATATGAATCAAATTTATAGACCCGACGATATTGCCAACAATGGAAAGTTAAATTCACATTATATTATATGAATTGAAAATGTTCTTTCCACCAACATTATTTAGTATGATGGTTCATTTTATGTTTCACTTGGTGAGAGAGATTAATCTATGTGGTATTGTACACTATAGATGGATGTACCCCATTAAATGGTATATGAAAATTTTTAAACGTTATATAAAAATAAATGTCGTCCTGAGGGTTGTATTATGGAGTGATATATTGTTGAGGATGCTATTTAATTCTATAATGAATACATTTGTGAGGTGGAAATAATTGGTCTACCTAAATCTTGTCCCTATAGGCAGCTTATGAGTGAAGGAATTTATGGAAGATATGTTTTCAAAATCAATATTATAGATCAGAAGCAGAACCACTTTTCTGTTTTACATAATTGTTTGGAGGATTCACTATATGTTGAAACTCATAATGAAATTATTGGGAATTTGAATCCATCAAGGGATTAAATATGGATATCAAAGACACATAATCAACACATTATATGTTCATTTTGGGTCTATATTTTTAAATAATCAGATGAAAATCCTGATTCAATTTCAGAATGACATCAATAGTTAGTCAGAGGACCAAGGGTGAATGTATTATCGTTAAATTGGAATTTAATTAGTGGTTATACATTCTATAAAAATTGTCATGATGAAGACGGTACCGTGAAAAATAGTGGAGTTATACTCATGGATGAAGCAATGCATGTTTCTGGTACGAGGAAAATAAAAAAAAATTACTAAAATATTTCATAATTTGGCATCATCAAAAAAATGGGAGTTGGATTATACAAAATTACAAGTGCTTATTTTTTTGATTCAAGTGGGTTAATAATATGATTCCAATTAAAATAGATGAATTGGGATTCATGAATGCTGATTTTAGTAAGGAATTTTAAAAAGAAAACCCATTTAAAATAGATTTATAGGAAGTATAGGTAATTTATATTGCATATCCCACAAATTGAAAGTGGTTAATTGTTTTGTTATCGAACAAAACCACTTAATGGCCAGATGAAAATTCAAATGAGGATTAAAATTTCATTGGGACATTGTCATTATTTCGTAGTGGTCCCAATCTTGACGGAGTTTTGTATGAGAGAAGAGACCACACTTATGGGATTTGGAACATTTATATATGGTTACAATCCCTTCATCGTTTAAAAAAAATAGTTTTCAATATTCAGGTTACATTTTTTTTGGAATATACACCATGTTACCTCTTGTTATTATACTTTTACTTTTATATTTATGTACTCTAAATTAAATATTAAACCATTTCAGTAGATAATAAATTCTACAGATGTTTTTTCTTCCAATCCTAAGGAACAATAGCTATCTCAAACATATTCTTCTTGTAGTTCATAGGAATGACCTTATACACATGTTGGTGCGCCCAAACCTGAGGAACAATAGGTTTCTCAACCTGCTACTACTCCCAGTGCAGAGGTAGAATGGCCATCTGCACATGTCAATTCTATCTCTCTAGTGGAAAATATTGAAAATGTTGATTCCAAGGGAGTGGTAAGAGATGAAGGACCAGTTTCCCTACAAAAACAGGATCACCATAGTTTCATGGTGTTAGAAAAAATTATTATGTTGAAAGTCAAAGGCATCAAATTTGAGGGGTGATAGAATGCACGAGGTCAGCATGTTAACCCCAACAAGGCCATGTTCAGTATTTATATTGGAATCATAACTCAGTAATGCATTCTGATATTCATGGTTCCATGTTGTTCAAGGGATGAAGGAACTGATGTGGGAAGATATTATGATAAAATTATGATATCATTTCATTATTTTACATGAAAAATAAAATAATAAATAATTAACATACTCTTCATCATCCATTGTAGATTGAAATTATATTATTTGACTCCCAAAATAAGAATGTGTTAATTCTTACTAGAAGGATTCATAATGTATTTCAAAAAATTCTAACAATACATCATATTAATGATGATGAATGGAAAATAAACATACACCCACCAGTTATCTATGAACACAGGATAACCCCAGAAGTGTGGGGGGAATTTATTGAACATTGTCAAGATGTGTCTTTTCATGTACATTGTGGTCAGTAATACATTGTTTGATGATGCATTTATTTATCACTTTGATTGATAATTTTTTATTTATGAAAGAGAAAATGAGTGATGTAAACAATGAACGAGAAAAAAAACTAACATACCCCTACTGTAAAGTAAGGATGGTGTACGCTTCACTTGAAAAAAATGGGTATATATTTTAAATCAAGTGTAATACATTTATGTGACATGAATCAACACCAAGATTATGTTCCTCTATTTATATTCAGATTTATGATGTGAAATTAAAAACCACATACATCCCATGTTGTGTGCTATTGAAGGAGGAACGTAAAATAAAAACCTGATACTAATAGATGAAAACACATAAAAAGTGTTGGAAACATGTGTCAGTATTACATAATAATTTCTTTCTTTAAATAAATATTCAATAACAATGATCACTTATTTTTCTATATTTTATATCTGAAATTATCAGAAGAATTAGGAATACATGTTTCAGATGAACACAATATTTCGGTGACCTTGAAGCAGCCATAATAGTTTGGTCGTGTCAGAGGTGTGGGATTTAGGGTGACACTCGGAATATATTTTGAGAAAAAACAAGAGGATGATAAAAGTGAAATAATAAAATAGATTATAGAAATAATATCCACCCATTAAGGACAATTCTAATGGAATATATAGATAATGGAAACATTAATAAGGGAGAGGAAAATAGATGAAGCAACTCAAGAACAACCTCCACAAAGAGATTCCTCACCACCCCCACCAACTATGAGGCTAGTGATTACACTCAAAGAGATGTCTTAGAAGTGGTAATAAATGTAATAATAAATGTTTTTGTGAAATTTGAATCATACAGAAAATAATACATTTTTATACTGAAATTCTACAGGGTGATAATGGCTATTATTTATTTCTATAAATACCTAACCAACGCCTTTTGGAATGGGATATGGTGTTAAATATTTGAAATGACTTTCTAAACAACAATCGACATCCAACATGACATGTGTGAGTTTCGATTAGTGTATCCCATGAGGGAAATGTCGAGCTACCTGATCAAATTCATGAGGATGATAGTAATACAGTTGAAAAAACTGTTGGAAAATTCATCACATGGTCGTCACATATTGTAAAAAACATATTTATATGGAGGTATTCATTTCGATTTTAATTTTCAAGCTAAAAATTTGAAAAATAATGAAAATATATCTAAAATGATGAATGTTATTATAGACAGACAAAGATAAGAATAAGAAATAAAAAACCCCCTCAAACCCATCGAAAGGATTGAGAAACTAATCAAAAAGCTATACCAAAAACACCATTACCCCGCTCATTCTATATCCAAATTTACATCATTCAAGGCTCATGTGTATAGAAAGTTAAAATATGGTTGCAACCACATAGTTGAATTTGAATAAAATAAGTACATAGAGAAAGATCAAGACTTCATAGGTGTTAAGAGTGAAACTAAAATCCTCAACTATTATTGGATGGGTGGCTAATTTGTAAATGTATAAATGAGGTATTTCTCCATGATTTCATTTTTAAAAATATGATATAAAATATTAATTATGACTAAATACATTTCATATTTTTGGTAAGAGTATATATGAAAAGAAATTGAAGGGATTGTTCCATGACAAAAAGTTCTAATGCGTTAGTGATCACATCACCTCTATAGAACAAGAAAAAATAGGACCCAAAAAAGGATGAAATAGTGGATGGTCTAATAAATCCTTTGGATGATAAATTTTAGATGAAAAAACTCTATTTATTACCAGTTATGCAGGGGTATGACACTACAATTTATTCATATCAAATTTATTTTCATTTCATTCATCAATTATTCTTTTTTGTGGTTTTTTATATAATTGGATGTCTATTTCAGTAAATTTGGATACACTAAAGAATTATTTCCTAGATCCAATTCATGGATATCCAAAAAACTATCCACACATAATAATATTTTTAAATTTTTAATACACTGAATCCATCATTTTATAACTAAACATCATGTTGTATAATTTATATTACCTTTTAATGAGGATTATGTTATGATAGGGTGGTGCATCACTATCATGAAAAATACATAATGAGGCCAAGGACTAAGCCTAAGGAAGAAGAAAAGTTCTATGATTGGATAAGTATCAAGGTATATATATTACAATTTCACTATCCAAAAACATATCATGACAAATTACTTATTCTACTCAATGTTTTAGCAGTTCTAGAACAAACCAATGTAAAAGATTGTGGTTATTATGTTTGTAAATTTATGAGAGAGATCATATTACATGAAAAACAAGCATCAATGAAGAGGTATTTTCAATAGTAATTACTATTCAATTTAATATATTTATTAATTCATTGTGTATTTAAATTATTGAAGCACTACTATGAATTTCGAAAAGACTCATATTTACATGGTGATATAGATGTTCTCAGAAACGAATGGGAAACATACCTGATGGAAGAATGCACACAAATAGAATTAATATATGACTTACATATAAGTAGTGGATTCTTTCATATATTTGTATAATTTACTTATTTTTTAATATTACTCACTTAATAATTCTTTTATACAGGTGGATTCCTTTGTTCGAGTCGGGGTAGTTTGTTCAAATATTCTCATGCTCGTGAGAGATTGGACTTCGAGGATGCAGTTGAAATAATGAAAATAAGGAAATGGGTCAAGAATATATAAATATGAATTACTAAAGCTTATTCATTTAATAAATATTTTCATAATTTTATCTACTAATTTTAAGTTATGTTATTTATCATTTTTATCTAATACATATTTATTTATTTTACAGATATTATGGGAAGTCATATTTTCCTTTCAACTATCTCAAAAAAGCTAGAAAAGAGAGAACATGTTGTATAAAAATTATGAATTCCTAGTATTCTAATGCATAGTATGACTTCCCAAAATATATATCATAAATATTTTCCTAAAAATTGTACTAACCAGATGCATATCAATCAGACGCACCTCAATTTGATACACAGTGTGCTCTTTATGACTAAAAGTGTATGTTTTTAGTCTATAATATTGTTTGATCCATTAATATTCATATTTTCTGAACTACCATGATTTTATCCATGACTCATGATTATGATCTATGATATGAACACTAGTGAAAAAAATGATTAACACGTCTGCATTTTTCACATCGGTTCTATATAACTGACGTGTAATGCTATAAAAATTGGTTTATCATGTCGGTTATAAAATAACCAACGTGATAAATCAACCGGAATTTTTTTTACATTGTTTATAAAATAAATGAGGTAAAAAATACCGATATTAGACTTATCACTTCAGTTATTTCATAATCGATGTGAAAGATCAAGTCTATGTGATTTATCATGTCGATTATTTTATAACAGACGTGATAAATCAATTCTCGGAAATTTATAATGTCAATTATAAAATTACCGATGTGATAAAGGATTTTTTACATAGATTATTAAATAACTAACATTATAAACATAAAAATAGTTTATCACGTTGGTTATTAAATAACCAATGTGATAAATCTTTTAAATGATTTAACTCGCCCTATATTCTTTCATTCTATTTTATTCGATCGGGCAACCTACGATTCATCTCTCTCTCACAAAAAACCTAGAAATGATTCTTCAAAGTAGTTCCCTCAAGAATAGTTTTATCAACATCATTCATCATTATTATTATCATCAGATCTATCAGGTTGACTCGCAACACTCAAGTAAGCCTCACACACCTCAGTTTCATTTTTAATTTTTCACGATTCCCAAAATTTGTATTTTGAGATGTTATTATTATATATTTGTTATTTCTATCATGGTAAGTTTCATACTGTTCATTTATACCATGATAAATTCTATTCTGGTAAAATAAACAATGGTAGTGATATCATGAAAGTTCTACAATATTTGTTGCTACCATGTTTGTCCTATCATGTGTGTGTGTGTGTACTTTCATGTGTTTGGGGGTGGGGGTGTCTTGGGGGTGGGGGTGTCTAGGGGGTGGGGGCTATCCAGGGCTTTGGGGTTTCCAAGGAGGTGGTGGTATCTAGGGGGTTTCTAAGAGGGTGGGGATGTTTTCCAATGGTGTGAGGGGGCTTTCCAATGGGTTAGGAGGTGTCTAGGGGGTGGTGTCCAGGGGGAGAGGGGGTTGTCCAAGGCGGGTAGGGGTGTCCAGGGGTGGGGGCTGTCCAGGGGGTGGGGGTGTCTAGGGGGTGGGGGCTTTCCAATGGGGTGGGGGTGTCCAGGGGGTGTCAAAGGGGGTGGGGTGGTGTCCAGGGGGTGAGGGGGATATCCAAGGGGGTAGGGGTGTCCAGGGGTGGGGTGGTGTCCATGGGGATGCGAGGGCTATCCAAGGGGAAGAGGGTGCTTAGGGGGTTTGGGGTGGTGTCTAGGGGTGAGGGGTTGTCCAAGGGGGTGGGGGTGTCTAGGGGTGGTGGTGTCTCGGGGGTGGGGGTGTCCAGGGGTTGGGGGTTGTCCAGGGGGTTGGGGTGTTGTCCATAGGGGTGGGGGTGTCCAGGGGGTGGGGGTGTCCAGGGGTGGGGGTGTCTAGTTGGTGGGGGTTTTCCAAGGGGGTGGGGGTGTTTAGGGGTGTCCAAGGGGGTGGGGGTGGTGTCCAGGGGGTGATGGGGGTGTCCAAGGGGGTATGGGTGGCCAAGGGGTGGGGTGTGATCCAGGGGTGAGGGGTTGTCCAATGGGGTTGGGGTGTCTAGGGGGTGGGGGTGTCTAGGGGGTGGGGTGTTTTCTAGGGTGTGGGGAGATGTCCATGGGGAGTGTCCAAGGGGTTTCCAAGGCGGTGGGTGGTGTCTAGGGGGGTGATGTGTATTTAAAATTGGTTGGTGGTGTCTAGGGGGTGGGGGTGTTGTTCAGGGGGTGAGGGGGATGTCCAAGGGGTAGGGATGTCCATGGGTGGGGGTGTCCAGGGGTGGGGATGTCCAGGTGGATGGGGGTTGTCCATGGGGTGGGGTGTCTAGGGGGTGGGGTGTCCATGGGGTGGGGGTTTCCCAAGGGTGTGGTGGTGTTTAGGGGGTGGGGTTGTCCAAGGGTTGGGGGTGTCTAGGGGGTTGGGGGTTGTCCATGGGGGTGGGGTGTCTAGGGGTGGGGGTGTCTAGGGGGTGGGGGCTCTTTAGGGGGTGGTGGTGCCTAGGTGGTGGGGGCTGTCCAAGGGGGCGGGGGTGTCCAAGGGGATGGGGGTGGTGTCTAGGGTTGTGAGGGGTTTTCCAATAGGGTAGGGGTGTCTAGTGGTGGGGTTGATATCCAGGGGTGATGGGGCTGTTCACGGGGGTATGGGGTGTCTTCGGGTGGGGTGTCCAGGCGGTGGGGGCTGTCCAGGGTTTTGGGGGGGTTGTCCCAATGGTGTGTGAAACCGTTGGGATATTCTATCCTGACGATATCAGGGGCTATTCTAATGGTTTTAAATCATTGGGATAGGTTTAATTTTTAGTACTAAATCTATACATATTTTAATATTTATACTTTATATTTATTGTTTACAGAAGGGTGAATTTGGTATCCAGTTGCACCAGGATCTATTCATTGTATACCATAAGATGAAAGGATCCAAGATAAATTTATACTGTTATATCAAGATCCATATGAGATAGATTTCATCCTAAAATTATATTCATAAAAATATAAAACTGTTATATCTAACTATATTTAATTTTTGAAATCATTTTCATGCTTATATATTTCAAATATGCATATATTTGTTTTATATTCCAAAATTGTTTTACATTCAAATTATGATATTTTCCATATAAATATAATATTTTCTTATCTTAACAAGATGTATAATTTTTATATTTGTTATAGTTAATATTGAGTCAAAGTTGAATTATGGCATAACGAATGTGTAATGAATATGAGGAAGGTTTTGATGCCTTTTTGGAATTTTTAAATGAAATGTTCTAAGCAACGACATTTTTTCTATCCATTCCTAAAATGTTTGAATATTAATAAGATGAAGATTATAGTGATAAAAGATCATTTGATTTGTAATGGTTTTAATCTATGTTATAGCCCTTGTATTTGGCATGGTGAAACTAGAAAGAGTGTCAGATCTACTGATGATGATGATTTTCAAGATGGTAACTCCGATGGAATTGAAGAAATGATTCGTGATATTATAGCATAATATATTGAGATAGAACATGTAGTTTCACGTCTATACGGTGATGATGAAAAACCATTGTATCATGGTTTTATGGATTTTACGGGTTTTTTGGTGGTGTTAAGATTGATTAACCTGAAGGTGAAACATGGATGGAGTGACTGAAGTTTTACAGAGCTTCTATAATTGTTGAAATAAATTCTTCCAAAAGGCAAAGATCTTCTAGATTCACATTATAAGGCCAAGAAAATATTGTTCCCAATGGTATTGGGATATAGGAAAATACATGCATGTTCGAATGATTGTTTGATATATAGGAAAGAATATGAATTTTTTTAGAGTGTATTAAATTTGGGACATCACGGTATAAGTTGAAATAAAAATCACAGGCTCATATAGAGATTACATAGATCCAAGCCATGGTATTTTGGTATCCTTCTATAATTCATCATTTTAAACATATATTTACAAATTCACATGTTGCAGAAAGGTTACGATGTCATTCTTATGAGAGGATATGTGATGGAAAAATACATCATCCATTTGATTATCCACAATGGAAGAAAATTGATGAGCAATATCCTACATTTGGAAATGAAAATCGAAATTTCATTCTTGGGTTGTGCACAGAAGGAATGAATCCATAACTAACCATCAGTAGCACACATAGTTCATGGAATATTTTATTTTTAATATACAAACTCTCACCTGAAGTTTTTATGAAGTGAAAATATGTCATGTTATGTATAATGATCTCTGGTCTGAAGAAACTCTGAAATTATATTTTTTTTCTTTTCACCATTGATTGATGATTTGAAACTTTTATGGGAGGATGGTATTAGGGTGTATGATTCTTATAAAATGGAATATTTTCAACTTCATGCAGTGATTATGTTAACTATAAATGACTTCCCAACGTGTCGAAATTTGTTTGGATATAGTGTTAAGGGTCATAAAGCATGTCCAATTTGCTAACAACAGACTTCATATTGTATTTTTCATCGTGGGAGGAAAATAGTATACATGGTTCATCGAAAGTTTTGTCTATGGATCACCCTTATACAAAGATAAAAAAGGAATTCAATGGCTCAAATGAATTTGATATTACTCCCAAAACATCATCATCTGATTTGTATTTTGAGAGGGTGTGAAAATATTATGTGACATTGTTAAATACACATAAATATGGTAACTATATACATATTTGGAAGAAAAGGTAAATATTTTTTGAGTTACAATATTGGAGATATCATGAAGTGAAAAATAATAATGATATCATGAATGTGGAGAAGAATATATATTACAGTTTGATTGGAATATTGTTAAATATTGAAGTAATGAATAAAGATGGGTTTAATGCCAGATTAAACCTACTATCAATTGGAATACATTTGGAGTTAGCTATCACTCTTAATAGAAGACAATCATTCTTCCCCTATCTTGTAATACATTATCCAATAGGGATAAAATTATATTTTTTTCAATTTCTTCATGATATCCAAGTGTCTCAAGTTTATTCTTCAAATGCAAAAAATGTGTATCTTTGAAGGATTTGATGTTGATAGGTATGAAATATCATGATTGTCACATCATGATGCAACAACTTCTACCAGATTCATTGTGTGGAATACTGTCCATTCTTGTCTGAAATACTCTAATGAAGTTGTGTTATTTTTTCAATTAAATTTTTAATAAGGTGGTTGATGTGAATGCTTTGAACATTTTGAAAATTGATGCAATTTATATACATTTTCAATTGGAAATGTATTTTCCTCTATCTTTTTTTGATATAATAGTGAATTTAATGGTTTATCTGGTTTGAGAAATAACTATTTATGGACCTGAATATCTTCATTGGATTTATCATTTTGAAATGTATAAGAAAATATTGAAGGGGTTTGTTAAGAATCCAAAATGACCTGAATCCTCCATTATTTAAAAGTATATTTCTGAGGAGGTTGCGAAGTTTTGTATGATCTACTTTGTTATGATGGAGCAGATAGAATCTCCTCCATCTCACCATGAATGAGTTAATAATGAGGGAAAGAGGATTTGTGGCTTGAATGTGAAGTCATTATCAGCTAAACAGATGAACAAGGTGGAATTATACATCTTGAATAAAATAGATGATGCGAAAGCGTATATCACATTTCATATTAATGTGTTGAAACAATGACATCCAAAGAAGAAAGAAATGTGGATTTTGAATGAGCACAATAAAACATTTTTTCTGTGGTTTAAAAAGACCTTACATGGTAGATCAGATGTATCAGAGTCATTATGATGGTTAGTGGGTGGTCCTTGTTTAAATATGATAACATGGTCCGTGTATGACATTAATGGATATACATTTCATATGAAAGATCAGGACAATAGAAGTGAAGTTTAGAATAGTGTTGTGTTGTTGTTTGTAGAAGAAATTCATTTTTCGAGTTCTAAAGACAAAAACCCAATCTCTGCATCAAGTGCATATTATGGAATCATTGAAGAAATATGGGAAGTTTATTACTTTAAAATTAATGTTCCTTTTTTAACTGAAAAAGGTTTATCAGTAAAAACATTTTAAAACATCATGAATTTGGAATGATAGTTGTTAATAACAATATATTAGAAGGCATAATAGATTCTTTATAATGAAAACACATGGAAAATATATTTTCTATGTAGTTGATCAATGAGATATGCAGTGTTCTGTTGTTTTTCAAGGGAAAAAACAATATGTTGTTGAGGATTAACTTGATGAAGATGCTGATTTATGTGATATCCCTACTTCTATGGAAATATTAGTAGAAAATATTGATGATCATATTGAAGACACAGTTTGTGCCATAAGGAATGATCATGATGTTGTAATTAGGGAAAAAATCCATTTGAGTATTCCTAATATTACAGGTAACATATTTTTATTTCTTGTTTACATTTATTATTTTCATAAAATGTTAGATATTTTAATTTTTTCCTTTATTAAAAATTGTATTAATACAAATAAGTAGAAATTTTTTTATATTTAAAATTTTATTAGTTTAGTTTATCATGTTTACCATTACATAACTTGTATATTTATTGATTTTGTTTAATGAAAATTACTTTACCATGTTTTCCATTTTTACCATGTTTCCCATGTTTACCATGTTTACCATAGTTTACAATAGTTTAACATTACGTAACTTATATATTTATTTAATTTTTTGAATCAAAATTACAATACCATGTTTACCATGTTTACCATGTTTACCATTTTTTAACATACATACCATATTTACGCTGTTTAATATTATTTAACATAGTTCATTTTTCCATTTTTTGTTTACATTAGTATTATAATATTTGAATTTGTATATTTGTGAAATAATGTTTGCTTTTTTGATTTGAAGGATAATGACATATCATTCAATTGATCAACCACATGATTTTTGAGATGATCATCATGATTGTACCTATGGGAAGGAACATTCACATGCTCCTCTTAATGTTCCAAAATATTCCTCATGTTCTCCCATAATGAAAAAGAAGAGTTCATGATTTGGTAATTGTTGCTTCACACATTTACCAAAATTATAACTTTCCCATAGCCAGTAACAGAGGAACCTGATTGAGTTTGATGAGAATGATATTACTAGAAGTCCAAATGAAAAAGATTTTAAGATTTTTTTATCAACTAAGGTTAAAAAAAAGTATCAATTTTGTATGATGATTGTAGAAGTGTAGAAAAACGAAATAATTCTTAGTTCTGGGAGAAACTTTTGGTAAGATCATTTGGTATTGTTCGACTATTCTTTATATGTTTCTATTATAATATGTTTTACTTATTCTTTATCAGATGACATTTGATATTCCTAACACTAGAGAAGTAATGAGGATGTTTTTATAGATGGCTTCTATAAGATGGAGGGAATTTAAATCAACCGCACCTTTGATTTCATTTTTGGTCATTGAAATCATGATAATCCATGTAATATATATCCATTAAAAAATGAAGACACATTGGGAAAAAAATTTAATGTAGAAGAAAGGATTCATTTATTGGTAAGGGAAATGCAACCATTTATATGATTTCTTATATAAATGACTTTACTAAAGTTTTGATAATGGTTTCTTATTCTTAATTTACAACAAACAAGGATATATCATCAGGAGATCCAATCTAAAAATGTATACCCTCATAGTTTAACTCGTGGAGACTATACATTATAGGAAGAAAAAATGATGGTGGAAAAATTACAAAAACATAAAACTGAGTCTTAAATATCTGGAGAGGTTTTCCCTCAATCCCCTCCATATAAACATGAAAAATGGAAGAGATATTGGATGGTAAAAATGTGCAATATCTTTCGGAATAATCGAGAATCATAGATAAGAGTATTGTAAGATATTTATTTTATTTATTTAAGATAATTATATTATTTATATAATTTGAATCATTATATAAATGTTAAATGAATTAATACAGGATTCTATTGAGGAGAATAGATAGTAGGGTTTATTTATAGCTGATGGGAGGTAAGATATATTATCTATAGCATTGGTAAATCCCGAACACCCCGGTCATGTTTGAGGATTTTCGATGAGTGTATTGGTAAGAAAAGTGTTTCCAAATTCTTCAAATAATTCCATTGAGTGTGTTTATAAAAAAAATAGAATCATTGGTGTCTAAGTTCATAATATTAATGTGATGATAGAGGAAATTATTAGAGCGTCAGTACAATCTATGTTTGCAGTCATGCAGAGACAATTTTAGATTGTTGCTCCTACTCCTCTACATCCCCCTATAGACCCCATTATTTATCATCCACCTCCGCCAGTAGCTCCCACTCCCCCACCTCAGCCTGAGGACCCCATTTTTTTTCCTACTCCTCCACCACATCTTCCTACTTATTGTGAGTTGTATGTTGATGATCCATACCATCAAATAGTTTCACATGGGCTGGTATATTGTATAGGAAATACAGTTCATCATCAACAGTTAGACGTAGAGAATCATAGAGTCACTATATATGATATTATAGATTGACAATCACAGGTTCCATTACCTACAGATGAGGTGACGATAGCTGGACATAGTATAATCCACTTTTTTGTTTGTCCATCCAAACTTATGCAACTCATTACCATATAGGTATGTATGTTATATCTTTTATTTTATTTTTTTATTAAAGTTGATTTAACATTTGAAAACTAATATATTTTCTATTTATTTATTTTAATAGTTCAAACGTAAAGAAATATTGTATATACAACAACAAATAAAAATGTATATGACATCAGATATAGATTCTATTATTCTTGACAGATTTTCATGATATTAAAATTTGTTGGCTGGTCATTTTTAGTTTCCAATGGATGCTCATGTTTTTGGACGTGTAATAAATGTGTGGATTGTGAAAAATGATTTCATGGATATTTTTATTAGAGATAAGTTGGGCATTAATGTGGTGTATATTTTTTCCATGTAAGTCTTAACACCATTACATGCATTATATTTATTAAAAATGTATACATATGTGTGTTTTTTATTATGTATCATTATAAAATGTGTTTGAAGAATGAGAGAACATATGTATATGGATTCATGGACCTCCATATGATTTCCCCTAAAGCACATTCATTGGATGAGGAACAAATAACACTTTATATTGCTGATATATTTGAACAGAATATAATCAAACAGTGTTGGATGATGCCTTTTTGTGAGAGTTATGATATATATCTCAAAAATTATTCTTTATATTTTAATATAAAAAACCACTAACCTTAAATTTTCTTTTATCTTAGTGATCAATGGATGTTAGCTTTTTTTTCACATGAGAAAACACTTTATTAGATATGCTCTGTCCATGGAGATGTGCAGGGATATTTTAAGAATATGTTGGAAATGAATGTTTCAATTTATAAATAGTTATTTATATTATAATAAATTTTAAATTTAACCATTTCATATTATTTTGTAATAGTTTATGGGCATACATTAGAAAAAATACAATGAAAATAAGTTCCATGATTAAATATGTAAAACTAAAGGTAAATATCCATTTATAATTTATACTTTTTGATGTATTACTTAAAAATGATATTTTTTTAATTGTCACTCATTTAAATAGAATTTTCATGAACATTAAGGCAACATATAATGAGGATATTATATGTTAGGATTTATATATGAAATAATTATGACTGGAATAATAATGAACATTGACCAGGTAAGATTTCCTTATAAAATTTTCAATAATATTTCATTTGATTTATTCATTATACATGTTATCTACATTCCGTTTAGTTTGTAGCTATTTTATGACCCTCAAAGCTATAGTTATCTAGAGTTCAAACACTTACAATTAGAATAGTCAAATTAATTTACTGGTTTGATTGGATTTTAGTTTTTTTGTATTGTAAAATGTATTTTTGAATATTGTAAGTATAAATGTGTATTTGGTAGTTGTTTTGGGTATATTTATGTTTTTTTGGTTTAAATTTTATTTTTTAAATTTTATATATGTGAATATTTAAATTTTCTTAGGTTATTCTTATTTTGGACTAGTTCTAATGTTTTTATGTTATAGATTCTATTCTGGTTTTGGGTTGATTTTGGTATAGTTTCTGCTTATTTCAGATCTATATTGGATGATCATAATAATGGTATTGTAGATTTATTAAAAAAAATTGTTTTTACATCGGTTATTTAATAACTGACATAATAAATGAATGGCTATATTTTATTATGTTGGTTATTACATAACCAACATTGTATATCATTTTCCACGTTAGTTATTTTGGAACAAACATGAAAAACCCTTCATAGGTTTGATTTATCAGGTCGGTTATTTAATAACTGACATGAAAAACTATATACCATGACAATTATTAAATAAAAATTGAGATAAATCGAGAATCTTAAGGGGTTTTCACATAGGATATTTAGGAACTGGCTTTAAAAACTATTCGGAATTATGATTTTTACGTCAGTTTTAAAATAACCAACATAAAAACAATATTTATAATGTCTCTTTTAATAACTTCAGCTAAAAACTGATGTAAAAAAATAAAAAATAACCGACATAAAAAGAAATTTTTTTTCACTGGAGGAAATTTATGAATTTATAACGCTAATATCACCTTCTAACATCTTTATTCTCATGTTATCATTATATTATATTTGATATCTCCTTTTTTACAAATATTGAACATCTATGGTCATCATTTATTATGTTTCATATCCTTAGGTTATTAAGAATGGTTTTAGAAATGTTTAGTCTAAGATGGTTTCTAGTAAATAAAAACATAATGAGAGACTCTTATGAACTAGTTCATTATGTTTTCATATTTCCAAAAGCATTAGTCCTAAACTATTTTGGAATGGATCATTATGTTATGTAAAGAATATTAATCTACTAAGATGTGATATATATGTATGAAATATCTGGGTCAATATAGTTGGTATCATAGAAACTAACCTACAAAAAATTGAGAAAAAATAACCAGTGATCGGTATCACACATAGTGTGTATTTTTATTTAAAATAGACATTACACTACTGGAAATACAGTCTTTCCCAACGGTTATGAACCATTGGGAAAGGATGCAGAACCGTTGGTATATGTTTTACCAATGGTTTTTCAAACCATAGGTAAGAAAGCCATTGGGAAATCTTTTCCCAATGGTGTACAGTGAACCATTGGGATAGGGTGGGGAATAATTAACCTATCCCAAAGGTTGTGCCAAACCATTGGGATAGTTTCTCACAACGGTTTGACTTGAACCGTTTGGAAATCCCAAGGACTCTTCTCTTACCCAACGGTTTCTAAACCGTTGGGAAATGTTTTTTACCAACGGTTCATGGATCCGTTGGTAAAAAAATAATCAGAGATGCTATGCCAACGGTTTGAAACCGTTGGCATAGCCTATGCTGTGCAAATTGCACAACAGCCTACAATTTGCTCAGTAGCTCTTCAATTTGCACCGAAGGCCTCATTTTGTGCATTCTCTCTAATTTTCAATCCAATTATTGTACCTACAATAAACTAACACATACATATAAAATTATTGTACCTTCAAAAACCAACTAACAGATATATATAGAGAACAAATTCATACACATTTAACATATAATGCATCCTGTAACTATACACATCCATAATTAATGTAGAATTCATAACGTAATTATAAACATACATAATTCATTTATAATTAAATTTAAAATTCAAATGACAATTATATGTGGATTCCGGAATTCAATCCATTATTTGATGGGTTTCTTGTATACGTTATTTTTACCTGAAATGATGTCTATTTTAAACAAAATACATACACCTGCAGTGATACCGGACACAATGTGCCTTAGATTGATACGAGCTTAACTCGTAGACGTCAATAATGATCCATCGATCATTGTCCTAAAGTATCAACATATTCTGAAAGCGTTTGATCAGTTTTCCGTATGCCAGTTGATGTTTTTCACTTAAAATGATGTCCTTTTGAAACAAAAGACAGACACTTTGTGTTGTGCCAGCCACACCACGTCTCATATAGAGGCGGGGTTCATTTGTACACATTACATATGACCCATGGATTGTTGTGATAAAGTATCAACACAATCAAAATCTGTTTGGTCAGTTTTCCATATGTACATTAAATGTTGTCCACTTTAATCAAAAGAGAGACACTTAGAGTGATCCCAGATACATTGTGCCTCAGATTAAGGCGAGGTTAACTCAAACGCGTCCCATATGACCCATGGATCGTTTTCTTAAAGCATAATCACATTTCGAATGCATTTGGTTAGTTTTTTGTATGTCAATTGTTGTTTTCAATAAAAATGATGTCCATTTTAATCAAAAGAGAGACACTATGAATGGTGTCAGCCACACCGCATTTTGGATTGAGGCGGGGATGACTCATACTCGTCACATATGACACCTGGATCATTGTGATAGAGTACCGACACAATAAGAATCCGTTTGGTTGGTTTTCTGTATGCTAGTTGTTGTTTTCACTTAAAATGAAGTCGATTTTAAAGAAATGATAGACACATTGAGTGGTTTCGGCGACACCGCACCTCGGATTGAGGTGAGGCTGACTCGTACACGTCGCATATGACCCATGGTTGGTTCTCTCAATGTTTTAATGGAAACCGAATGTGTTTGGTCTATTTTCCGTATGTACATAAAATGTTGTCCATTTTAAACAAAAGTGATACACTTAGACTAATCCAAGCCACTCTGTGACTAAGATTGAGCCCGGGTTGGCCCGTATACATCACATATGACCCATGGATCATTGTGATAAATTATCAACAGATTCTGAATGCGTTTGGTCAGTTTTCCGTATGCCAGTTGTCCTTTTCACTTATAATCATGTCCGTTTAAAAAAAAGAGACACAGTTCGAGTGGTGCCAGCCACACCACATCTTGGATTTAAAATGTTTTGAATCGTACACGTCTCAAATGACCCATGAACCATTTTCCTAAATTATCAACACAATCCAAATGTGTTTGGTCAGTTTTCTGTATGCTAGTTGATGTTTTTCACTTAAAATGATGTCCTTTTGAAACAAAATACATATACTTTGAGTGGTTCCAGCCACACCGTGTCTCATATTGAGGCGGGATTGATTTTTACACGTCACATATGGCCCATGGATCGTTCTCCTAATGATTCAATGGAATCCGAATGTGTTTGGTAGATTTTTCGTATGTACTTAAAATGTTGTCCATTTTAAACAAAACAGATCCCCGTAGAGTGATCCCGACCACAATGTGCCTCAGATTAAGGCAGGGTTGACTCGTACAAATCACATATGACCCATGGAACATTATCCTAAAGCGTAAACACATTTTGAATGTGTTTGGTTGGTTTTCCTTATGTCAGTTGTTCTTTTCACTAATAATCATGTCAATTTTAAACAAAAGAGAAAAATTTAGAGTGGTTCCGACCACACCACATCTCAGATTTAGATGGGGTAGACTCGTACTCGTCACATATGACCAATGGATCATTGTTCTAAAGTATCAACATAATCCGAATTCATTTGGTCATTTTTTCGTATGTAAGTTGATGCTTTTCACTTAAAATGATGTCCTTTTCAAACAAAAGACAGACACATTGAGTGGTGCTGGCCACACCACGTCTCAGATTGAGGCGGGGTTGATTCGTACATGTCACATATGACCCATGGATCGTTCTCCAACAGTTTCAATAGAAACTGAATGTGTTTGGTCAGTTTTCTATATGTACATAAAATGTTGTCCGTTTTAAACGTAAGAGGTACACTTAGACTGATCCCAGCTACAATGAGACTCAGATTAATCCCGCGTTGGCACGTACACATCACATATGTCCCCTGGATTGTTGTGCTAATGTATCACCACAATCAGAATCCGTTTGGTTCGTTTTCCATTTGTACATAAAATGTTGTCCATTTTAAACAATAGAGATACACTTTGAGTGATCCCGGCCACACTGAGCCTCATATTGAGGATGTTTTGACTCGTACACGTCACATATGACCCATGGATCTTTTTAATAAATTATCAACAGATTCCGAATGGGTTTGGTCGGTTTTCCCTATGTCAGTAGTTCTTTTCACTTATAATCCTGTTCATTTTAGACAAAAATAGACATAATTTGAGTGGTTTGGGCCACACCATGTCTCAGATTTAGAGGGGGGTGACTCGTACATGTCTCAAATGACCCATGGATAATTTTCCTAAAGTATCAACACAATTAAAATGTGTTTGGTCAGTTTTTTGTATGCCAGCTGATGATTTTCACTTAAAATGGTGTCCTTTTGAAACAAAAGCCAGAAAATTTGAGTGGTTCCGGCTACACCGCATCTCATATTGAGGCGGGGTTGATTCTTATACGTCACATATGACCCATGGATCGTTCTTCTAAAGTTTCAACAAAAACAGAATGCGTTTGGTCGCTTTCCATCGGTACTTAAAATGTTGTCAATTTTATACAAAAGAGAGACACTTAGACTGGTCCTGACCATACCACAACTTTTATTGAGCCCGGGTTGGCTCGTACACGTCACATATGACCCATGGATCGTTGTGATAAATTATCAATAGATTCTGACTTCGTTTGGTCGGCTTTCCGTATGCCAGTTGTTCTTTTCACTTATAATCATGTCCATTTTAAACAAAAGAGACATATTTAGAGTGGTATCGGCCACACCGTGCCTTGTATTGAGGAGGGGTTCACTTTTACACATTAAATATGACCCATGGATCATTTTTCTAAAGTAGAAACACAATCTGAATGTGTTTGGTCTATTTTCTGTATTCCAGTTGATTTATTTCACCTAAATTGATGTCCTTTGGAATCAAAAGACAGACACTTTGAGTGGTTTTGGGAACATCGTGTCTCAGATTGTGGCTGGGTTGATTTTTACACGTCACATATGACTCGAGGATCATTATCCTAATGTTTCAATGGAAGATGAATGCGTTTGGTTGGTTTTCCATTTACACTAAAAATGTTGTCCATTTTAAACAAAAGAGATACACTTAGACTGATCCCGGCCACACTGCCACTCGGAATGAGCCCGAGTTGGATCTTAAACGTCACATATGACCCATGGATTATTTTGATAAATTATCTATAGATTCCCAATGCGTTTGGTGGATTTTTCATATACCAGTTGTTCTTTTCACTTATAATCCTGTCCATTTTAAACAAAAGAGACACAATTATAGTGGTATCGGCCACACCGCGTCTCGTATTGAGGAGGGGATGACTCCTACACGTCACATATGACCCACAGATCACTGTGATATAGTATTGACACAATCTGAATGTTTTTGGTTGGATTTTCATATGCCAGTTGATGTTTTTCAATTAAAATTATGTCCTTTTGAAACAAAAGACAGACACTTTGAGTGTTGTCGGCCACACCGTGTCTCATATTGAGGCGGAGTTGACTCGTACATATCACATATAACCTATGGATTATTATCCTAATTTTTCAACAGAAACTGAATGTGTTCATTCAGTTTTCCGTAAAAACATAAAACTTTGTCAATTTAAAAAAATAGAGAGACACTTAGACTGATCCCGGCCACACCGCGACTCAGATTGAGCCTAGGTTGGATCATACACGTCACATATGACCCATGGATCATTGTGATAAAGTATCAACATAATCAAAATCTGTTTGGTTGGTTTTCCGTAATCCAGATGTTCTTTTCACTTCAAATCCTGTCCACTTTAAACAAAAGAGGCACAGTTACAGTGGTTTCAGTCAAACCGCACCTCATATTGAGGCGGGGATGACTCGTACACGTCACATATGACCCATGGATCGTTGTGACAATGTATTGACACATTCCAAATGTGTTTGGTTAGTTTTTTGTATGCTAGTTGATGTTTTTCAATTAAAATGTTTCCTTTTTAAATAAAAGATAGCCACTTAGACTGATCCCGACCATACCGGGACTCGGATTGATCCCGGGTTGGCTCGTACATGTCACATATGACGCATGGATCGTTGTGATAAATTATCAACAGATTCAGAATTCTTTTGATCAGTTTTCCATATGGAAATTGTTCTTTTCACTTATAATCTTATCCATTTTAAACAAAAGTGACACACTATGAATGGTGTCGGCCACACCACGCCTTAGATTGAGGCGAGGTTGACTCTTACAAGTCACATATGACCCATGAATCATTGTCCTAAATCACCAACACATTTCAAATGCATTTGGTCATATTTCTGTATTACATAAAATGATTTCCATTTTAATCAAATGGGAGATACTTAGATTGATCCAGGCCACATTATGACTTGGATTGAGCCCAAGTTGTCTTGTACACGTCACATATGACCCATGGATCGTTTTGATAAATTATCAACATAATACGAATGCATTTGGTCAGTTTTCCATATGTCAGTTGTTCTTTTCACTTATAATCATGTCCATTTTAAATAAAAGAGACACAATTAGAGTGGATTGTTAGTTGTTTAATCACATTATTCAAATACACTATTTTACTATGGGTCATTAAATTAATTTATTTATGAAAAATTTACATTTAAAATGAGAATATCAGAAAATTAATAGAAGATAAAACATTTAATAAAAATCCTTATGGAAATATTAAGGTAAACATGATTTTTGAGAATCCTCATGTGTCTATTTTGGGAATGGTATTTACTTACAATCTTGTGGAAATTCATATTTAATATTTTTATATCATTCCTAATATGGATTAGATTTTTGTTTATCATACTATGAAACATTTCAGAGTTAACAATGCCATGCCCAATCAATACATCCCTTTTATAACATACCAATAATCTATGATATTGATTAGATGTGTAAATGTGATTTTTATTGATTATCATGATGATAATAAATAAAATATATATTATAGATTTTCTAGTTGTAAATGAAATCAAGGAGGGTGGTGGCTGTCATGGGGGGGGTTGTCTGGGGGGCTGTCATGGGGGCAGTCTGGTGGGTGTGCGGGGGGTTGTCCGGGGACCAAAGATGAGGGTGGGGGGGGGCTATATTGGGGGTGTTATGGGGTTGTTTGCGGTCAAATGAGAAGGGTGGGGGGCTGTCCGGGGGATGTTCGGGGGGCTGTCCAGGGACCGAGGAGGATGGTGGGGGGGGGGGGTTGCCCGAGGGGGCTGTCTGGGGTCCAAGGAAGATGGTGGGGGGTTTTTCCAGGGTCCATGAAGGAGGGGGTTGTCCAGGGAGTTCACAAACACACAACCACTAAAAGACATCAACATCCAAGAAAACAGGCAATATATAAAAATAACTCAACTGATATACTATACTACAGGTCTGGATAAAACCAACAACTAGAATAGTTTAAACATCAAATCTCAGTCATATTAGTAAAAAATGTAATGGATCAACTTGTCCCACATCACCATCACCATAATCACCATCACCTTCACCATCATCACTATCATCATCAACCTCGTCCTCATCCCCATCATCGTCCTCACCCTCCTCGCCCTCCTCCTCACCCTCACCCTCTGCCTCGCCCTCGCCATCTGCCTCGCCCTCCTCCCCTCCCTCCTCTTCCACAGTAGACTCCTCTCAATCATCATCTTCATCCTGGTCATGGTCTTGAACACCACTACAACTACAACCTGGTGCTCCATATATAGAATGTATCGACGAAATATATTAATCCAAAGCTGGGATGGCCTCTGGTGGAAGTGTCGGACGTAGGACTTAAATAAATTTTATATTTTCACTGTTCTCCCTAGAATAGTAATATAATTTGCTGCAGATCGGTGGCACGAGAACTTGTACCTGCGGAGGGCCAATACCTCATTGGGGCTATCCTACGTCGGCAGCGTACTCTGATAAGATTCTCCTCTCCCAAAACCTGATGTAAGTGATCCGTTGGCCCAAAATTTTTGGGTTCTTGGGCATTGAGGGCATCTAAAACAGCCTATTACAAATATATATGTATTATTATTTTACAAATATATATATTAAAATATAAAATCAACAGATTAAAACATACAATCTGCTGCTGAGTCGCTTCATTGACAGCACTTCCATCCTTTTTCCGTTTACTCGAACAAAACAATTTTGCTCAAGGCACACACCCTTCAATATTTTGTATTTTCCTCTACAATTACATTGAAAACTAAAGTTATATGAAATCTTTAGAAAAATATTAAATAATTGAGGAAACAAAAAATGTGTAAGTCGTAAATAAAACTTATAAACAATTGTCATACCTGCTTCCTCTCATGATCAGGCATCATAGTGTGTCCCAGTGTGTGGAGGTATTTTTTTACATCAATGTTCTTTTTATTTTTTTCAGATGATTCCTAAATAAAATTAGATAATTCAACAGATTGTATTAATTCAAAACATGAATGTTATTTTTTAAATACCTCAAATGTAATTATTACCTTAAATTGTGTACTCTCCCTATGAGTAATCATCTGACGATACTACTCTATAGGACAATCATCCACCATTGGAACCGCCTCTAACTCAGTGCCAACACTAGAAACCCAGCCAATATACTACTCATGCTTGTAGGCTCTCCAAATCTCACTTAAATCTTTTAGAACTTCTGGTCGTGCAACCTCCCCTTCGGGAAAATTAAATTCAAGTTGAAATCAAAATATTAATTCATATAAATACAAAAATAATTCATGGAATTAAATAGAACAATTATTTTTACCAATATCACTGCCCAAGCTCTATCCTTGACCTCATGTGGCAAATGACTCCATGATAGCGGGCTGACCGGAATGTTGTTCGAGTATTTGGAAAGCATCGCTAAAAAACTCTGACATTGCTGACCTATTTTCTCAACCATTTGGTTGTCTTCATTATAATCTTCCATAACCTGTTTGCGGCGGTTCCACACTGAACGCATGCGTGTACGCACCCACCCACACCTCCTGTCAGTAGATTCATATTTCATGAAAGAAAAACAAATATTTTATCCAAAATGTTATAATGAAAATAAATATTGCTATAATTTTATTTAGGGTTCGATAAATATACATGCGTCGGTCTGATCGATGAGCACCGCTGGATCCACAGAAACTGATGGGACACCCTGTGGTGGAACAGGTGTCGAAGTCTATGGGATATAGAAGCTCGGATAGACAGAATTAGAAGGAAAAGAAGATGGGACAGCTGTCTGACCGAATTCTTACTGGGGAATGGGAATCATCATGGGATGTGAAAATGATAGTCTAGAAGATGCACAAGGTAGCGAAAACATGGGAGGCCTAAATATCCCGTGTGTCCCTAAAGAAACACCGATATCAGAATGTGGGAATGATTACATGTCATTGGGAGGGGAATGGTCTAGTCGGGTACGCGCAGCTGCTCGTCCACCTCTAGTACGAACCCTCCTTGTACCACCGGCCTGAGTACTACGACCTGTACTATGCTATTGGTCGAATAACTGTCGACGTATAGGAGGATCCTAAAAAAATTATTTCAAAAATAATTAATCACATGAAATTATATATTCATTAAATATATCAATTTGAAATAAATTACCCACTACATGCACTAATGATGGAATTCCCAACTCCACCATTCGATGACTGTTCTCCATCATTTTTTTCCTTCGTCTCACTTCAATTGGCTGAATTTCCTACATTTGAAATTAAATATGTAATTAATTAGAAAAAGGAAACTAATGTGTAACCCAAAAAACTAATATTGTTTGACTATGTTGGAATACACTTCAATTCAAATTTAGAATATGCAATTCAAATAAAAATGAAACCAATAAACATTGAAAATCCACATAATGGTCAAGTCAACTAAAACATATTTGTGATCAATACTAAATCAATTTTAATATTAACAACCTTAACAACCAAACTCTAGGTAAACCTATATAATTTAGAACATTGATAAATGATTCTCTATATTTTCAACCACCACTTTAGGTTCACAATAAACTCTGACAATTGAGATATTGGAATCATCAAAAGAAATAAATTGATTGGTTCTAATGGCATATGGTACAGTTTTAATTCCATCATCACCATCGTCAAAAATATGTCATGGAATTACCTTAACTATGACACCAAATTCAGGTCGAAGTTGGTATTTGACATAAAAAAACTTGTTTAGCCATTGATTCCAACCCATATGGTTCTTCATTTGCAATAGTCTGAGTCATATTAATTATTTTAAATCCAGAATCATCAATAAATGTTCCATGTCTCATTATCTAATCAAACTAATGGCATTTCATCATGTGAATCGTCCATGAGAGTAATAATCCAATATTATTATTTTCTCAACAAATCCATAATAACCCACATTTTCAAATCGCGGTCTACTGTCTGATGCACTGGAATAACAATCTGTTGTGGTAGTAAATATAACACCATCATGTTTTGTTCTCATTTTCTTTCCTCATTCAGTGATAATAAATTTGTACCCATTGAAAAAAATTGATTTATAGTCACGAACCACAGTATTAGGACCAAAAGCCAAAGATCTTATTTCCTCAGAGACAGAGTCAGCAGACAAACTCAATACCTACAATATAAATGACTATTAAACTTAATTAAATATTTATATAATTATTTTAAACATTAATATTTTTACCTTCAATTTTAACCACGCAAAAAATTCTTTGCTATGAAATGTCTCTCTCCTTCTCAAAGATAAAGAACGATTCTTCCTATTTATCATTGGTTTATGTTACCTATGGATAAAAAATATGAATATTTTAACATATATATATGTTAGATATAAATTATCAATTTTGTTACCTGATATTGCCATTTAAGAAATCACAGTTGAACAAAACCGTGTGATATGCCATCTCCCGCTCTTCATGGCTTAATGTCTTCAATGTATATGATCCATGAATTCCTTATGTTTGAGGAAGTGATGGAAAACTGGGTGCAATTTTCTCATATTGTTATTCTTCATTTCTCATTGGTCTGTTCAATCTTGTAGTAAGATCAGACAAATACATCTAGAAGAAATCCATACATTCTTGAGCCAAATAACCGTTCACGATAGAAGCTTCAGGATTATTTCTATTTCGGACGTAAGAATTTAATGTGAATATATTTCTTTCAGTTGGATACCTCCAATGAAAATAAACCTGTCCTCCGAGAAGTATTTCATTCGGAATATGGACAGTCATATGTAGCATGCATGTGAAAAATTATGGAGGAAATATTTTCTCCAAACCACAAAAAATTAATGGGGCATCTGTCAACATTTTTTTCAAGAAATACTTGGATAACTTCTTAGAACAAATATCTATTATCAAATGGCACAGCCGAATAATAGTCACCATTAGATTATTGGAAAAAATATGACGGATTTCTATTATAAGCAACTCATGTAGTCACTATTAGCTTTAACTCTCTTTTGTTGACCCATTTAGATATGTTTCTTCAATAGCCATCAGGAACTCTAATAGTCTCTAATAGTTCCAGAAATTGTTTTTTTGTATGTGACATCACATAATAAGCACATGGATGTTTCCATTTATTATCACTGATACGCACATGATGCAATTCTGGTCCGATGCCCCAATCCAACAAGTCACGCCGAGATCGTAAATCATCTTTTGTCTTCCCCTTGACATTTAGAAGAACCAAAAGAAACATTTCACATATATTCTTTTCAATATGCATTACGTCTAAGAAATGACCTAAAAAATTGGTTGACCAATATGGAAAATAAAAAAAGATACTCCTATTCCTCAAATTGTAACATGTTTCAGTGGAAATATTCTTTCTCCTTCTAGATTTCATTTGACCCTTACCGAACAAAAAAATGAAATCTTTCAATTCATTAATCACATCAGTTCCAGACATTCGCTGCGGTGGATCATCGATCTCTATGGTATTATGAAATCATCGATGATTCATTCTATATGGATGATCCTTAAGTAAGAATCGTCGATGTCCCATAAATATGAAACTACAACGATGTTTCAGTATTATAGATCGTGTATTATTTATACAAACTGGACATGACTGTTTCCCTTCATTCTCTATCCAGACATCATTTAATAAGATGGAAAATCATTTATCGTACACATAAGTGCATGAAACATCTGAAATATGTCTTTAGAACAAGCATCATATGTGCTCACACCCACATCCCAAAGAAGTTTCAACGATTTTATTTAAGGTTTCATGTATACATCAATATCAATGTCGGGATCAGAAGGACTAGATATGAGTATTCTCATGAATGTGAATGGTTTATTCATACAAAACCATGTGGGATGATTATAAATGTATATAAAAACTGTACATGTGTTGTGCGATGTGACCATATTCCCAAACGGATTAAAACCATCCCATGAAAGACCCAGCCTCAAATTATGTATGTCAGCTACAAAATCAGGATGTCAAGCATTAAATATCTGGCATGAAAATCCCTCTCTTGGATGAACCAACTCATCATTAGTTTTCTTTGTCTCGGTATCATTCCATCTCGTTTTTATTGATATGTCACCATACATAAAAAGATTCTGCAGTCTGGGGATTAATGGAAAGTGCCACATTACTTTATGTGGAATGCGGGATGGTGTTCCATCATATTTTGACTTCTAGAGGGATGTGCCACATTTTATAAAATCATTTCGTTCAGTGGTTTTCTCCTAGAATAAGATGCAATCTTTCTAGAAAGCATGAATTTTGTTTCTCGAAAATCCAAGTTCCTCAAATAACATCCATGCCATATAGTGGTTTGAGGGAATATCTGCATCATCTGGAAGTCAATCTTTCAAGAGGGTAAGATTGTAATAGATTGTTTTATTAGAAATTACATACATAGTTTCCCCATGAAACAATCGGATTAAAAATTACAGCTTTTTTATTTTATGGAATTGTCGATATACTGGAGTCGTGGCAGCATCATTCAATTTTTTCACCTTATCAATATCTTCATTTTCTCTAGATTCATCAGTTGTACTCATATAAAAGTCTTCTTGAGATGAAATCCTTTATTTTTCATGATGAAGAGTAAACAAAAACTGATCATCTAACAAAGTCTCTATTCAGATCCTTTCATTTCGATCATCACCAATTTGAGATTTCATTTTCTCCCCATTTTGATACCACACAAAGTAATTTTCTTGAAAACCATTTTTGGTTATGTGGTTTCTAACTTTTTCATAGCTCAAACAAGGTCTACCAACCCAATTGGAACATGGGAAGTGTATGCGACCACTATCTGAAGCATTGTGAAATGCAAAATCTATAAATCTCTCCAATTTTTTTTGAAAATCAATTGACATCCGATCGGTTTCATACTTCCTACTTCTGTAAATTCTGTAAAAAGAATTTATATAAGTCATTTTTTCATAAACAATTCAATAAGATTAAACTTTAATAGAAAATACATTTATCTAAACAATAAAGGAAGAAAATAATCAAGTTATCAACTACACGTGTGAAAATACAAACTAATGTGTTATTGAAAAATGAAAAACCAACAAGAACATAATGTGTTATCAAATCACAACATGCCTCATCCCATTACCATATTAGTAGGGTATCACGAACATGAATAACATCAACCTTGTGCCATCCTCCTACCCTACATGAGCCCAACTACATGCCACATCATATTATAGCCTTATCACATCGCACCTCACCTGAAAACACTAGGTAAATCATTGTACATCTCATCTAAAGACACATGGGCAATCACATAACATGTTTCCTAAAAACACATGGAAAATCACTAATTAAGGAAGAGTAGGGAAGACATGGTATCTATCCAACCATATAACCACCATCCTAGATATTAGAAAAAATACCCATAACTCAAAACCTCTGATCATTGCTAAGTTTATCCAACTCTAGTTGGGAATGTGTAGAAATAACATAAAATACATGATATATAGATAGCAAAAAATACCCAAACTATGGGTTCACATTAAATACATAATCACACACTTCACTACTACTATACAACACATAAACCATCACAACCACTTTCACCACTATATGAAACACTCCTCACCACCACACACAAGACACATAGCATTTCCCACAATCATTTATAAGCCACATCATTCACACTTTCATTGTCCATTAATTTAATGTTATGTTAATTAAATCCATTTAACACACATAAATTTCTATTTCATATCATTTTTTTACTATCTTGTTTTTTTTTGACAACATAATTTATTCCATGGATAACCAGGAAACTAATAAAACCACCACACAACAACCCACCATCTCATAATAACCATCGTCTCCATGTTACATCAGCCATCCATCTCACCAAAACAACCACACATCACAACAAAAATATTGCACATAACAAATCACCGCACAACCAAAACCACCTCACCACATCATACACCACAACCTCATCACACAACACCTCCAAACGACACAACAACACCAAACATCATCACTATCACACAACATCACATGTCACATCCATGCCCACTAACCATCACATTACAACCCCACATATCACAAAGCCCAACCGGTGACCTCAGTCATTATACAACAACCTAAAACATACAATGAAACCCAACAACAAACCTCTCAAATGAAGCAACATACCCCATCTTCCACAATTTATTCAAGGTCTTCTATTACATTACACCTTTATTTAGCATGGACATTATAACACAAATGATATTCCATGGGAAACAAATTAATTAACAAAATATTCATCCATTTATATATTTTTCAGTGTGAAATCACATCAAAATAAAAACTTAAAACTATAATATTAGATCAATAACAATAAAAACAAGGTATCATATGTGTATAAAGAATAAAATACCTAATTTTAGAAGATTCAGATATATTTTCACATGTTCGGATGGGGGAGTTCGAGATAGGAGCCTAGTGCCGGATTTATTTTAGTGTTCTATCACGACTGTGGGAGAGCAGCGACCCCATTGTATTTGGGGAAATGATTTACCAACAGTTTTTAAAAACTGTTGGTAAAGGGGTGTTCAAGGTACCCTTTCCCCAATGGTTCATCAAAACCATTGGCAAGGGAGTTACCTTTCCCAAATTTTTTATGAAACTATTGGGAACAGGTAACTTGAACACCCCTTTGCCAATGGTTCTAGTGAACTGTTGGGAAAGGGTTTTCTAGACCTTCTTTACCAATGGTTTAAGAAAACTGTTGGTAATGAACCGTGGGTAAAAACCACATTTCTAGTAGTGTTACTTTAGTAAAAATAATAAGTTACATACTAAAAATTGAGTAAACATATTCAGATTGTTTTGATATTTTTGGACAACAATTATGGATTCATTTATGACATGTAAAAATTAACTACCCCGCAATATGATGCGCGTTGTGACCGATATGACTTTAAGTGTTTATTTTTATAATAAATTGACATTAAATTGAAAAAATGAAAATATGACATACTGAAAACCAATAAAATTAATTCAGATTGTTTTGATACATTAGGAAAACTATACATGAGTCATTTTTGATGTGTAGGAATCAGACACAACTCAATTCGATGCACGATGTGAATAATATGACTAAAAGTGTCCGTTATCAGTTAAAAATTGAAATTTTAGTTCAAAATGTTTCACTCAATAAAAACACAGAAAACACACCGTGATTGTATTTATAATTTATGAAAGTGATTCAAAAGTCATTTTTGACGTGTATGAAGTAGTCTCACATAAAGCTAATGAATGATGCGACCGATAAGACTCAAAATGTGTGCTTCCAGTTTGAAATGAAATTTTAGTAAAAAAAATATCTGACATAGAGAAAATCAAGAAAATATATTCATATGGTTTTTATACTCTAGAAAATTGATCTATAATTCATTTTTGACATGTAGGAATCAGCCTCACCTCATTACTATGCACGATCTAGCGGGTAATACTCACAATGTCTCTTTTTATTTAAAATGGACATCAATTTAAGATAAAAGAATAAGGGGCATACTGAGAACCGAGAAAATGTATTTTTGTTATTTTTATATTTTAATAAAACGATCTATTAGTCATTTTTAATGTGTAGGAGTAAAATGATCCTCAATATGATACATGGTGTGTCTGGTATGACTCCATGTTTGTATTTTTATTTTAAAATTGACATCAATTTATGTAAAAAGAACAAGTGACATACTAAAAATAGATAAAACACATTCATATTATTTTGATAATTTAGTAAAAGGATCCATGAATAATTTTTGAAATGTAATACTCAATCGTACCTCATTAAAATGCATGGTGTATCTGGTATAACTCAAATTGTATCTTTTTATTTAAAATTGACATGCATTTAACAAAAAACATAAAGTGACCTACTGAACACAATGAAAATGCATTCGGATTTTTTTTATATTTTAGGAGAATGATCTATTATAGATTTGTTACATATAGGAATCAGCCGCACTTCAATACGACTTACGGTGTGGCTGTTATCACTCCAAGTGTCTCTTTTTGTATTAAATTGACATTAATTTAAGTAAAAACAACATGTGACATACTAAAAACTGATAAAATTCATTCATATTGATTTTTATTTTAATAAACCAATCTACTAGTCATTTATGCCATGTAGGGATCATTTAGACCTTAATACAACATGTGGTGTGGATGGTATAACTCTATGTGTCTATTTTTATTAAAAAATGACATTAATTTAAATAAAAACAACATTTGACATACTCAATACCAAATAAAATGAATTTGGATTGTTTTTATGGTTTAATTAAATTATCCATGGGTCATTTGTGATGTGTAGGAGTCAATTTAAAATTAATCTGATGTACTGTGTTACCGGTATGACCAAACGATTCTGTTATTAGTTTAAAATGGAAATTTTAGTTCAAAATTTTTCATTCACTGAAAACCAAGAAAACACACTCTGATTTTCTTGATAATTTCAGATAGAAAATCCTAAGTCAGTCAGGATGTGTATGAAGTAGTCTAATTTCAAACCAATAAACTATATGACTATTATCACTCAAAATGTGTGTTTCTAGTCTAAAATGATATTTTAGTAAAAAAACACCAACAAAATACTGAAAACTAAAAAAAGAATTCGGATTTTTTTGTTACTTTAAGAAAATGATCCATCAGTAATTTTTGACAGTTATGAATCATCCATACCCCAATACGACACATGGTGTGGCCGATTTAACTCCAAATATTTCATTATTTAAAATTTACATAAATTTTAGTAAAAGAACAAGTTACATACTTAAAACTGGGAAAATTCATTCTGATTGTTTTAATATTTTAGGAAAATGATCCACGACTCATTTGTAACGTGTAGGAATCTACCCCACCTGATTAGGGAACATGGTATGATTAGTATAACTCCAAATGTGTCATTTTTATTAAATATTGACCTTTTATTAATGTCTTATTTTATATTAATATTTAATTTATTTCTTTATAGTGTTACAAACATAATATTTTTTTCTTATATAGGTAGAATATTTTTCTTGGGTTGAGATGATTTTTTCGACAACTAATACCATTGTAAGACATTATAGAGAGGGGATCACGATCATAAAAATATGAAATATTAATGTTTTAGAATGTTTGTTGGACCATTGTAAAAGTAATTTTATAAAACTTTTTTTCTGAAATGTAAATATCATCTTTTTTCTATATATTTTGGGTGGGAATTTTTTTATTGATGATGTCAATAAAATATATATAGCTGGATTGATTATGGGTGGACAGTTTTAATTGCAGGTTTGATTTTGGGAGTGTAGTTATATAAACAAAACACCGCATGGGGCTAAGCCTTTATCAGCACTAAAAAGCACTGATAAAGGGCCCCACTTATCATCGTTGTGATTAACATCACATTTTTAGCCCTGTTAAAGGCCATTTTGCGCATTGTGAAAGGCCATATCTATTGTAGTTTTTACCACTCTTTCATATTGTTTTGTTCTCCCTTTAATGATATATCTATTTATATATATAAATATTATTTATATTTATTCATATATTAATATATATTTATATTAATATATATTCATATATTAATATATATAAATATTAATATATATATAATTATATTTATGTATTTATATTTATATCTATTTGTATATATATATTTAGTTATAATTTTTTATCAATAAATTTATTTGTATATTAATATATATTTATAATATTATATTTAAATTTGTTTTTTATAAAAATTTAAAATATTTTTTTGTGTTTAAAATAAATAAATAAATACATATATACAACATACACACACACACACACACAAACACACACACACACACACACCCATGTATATATATATATTATGAGTATTTGTAAGTATATTTATACATTTTTATATATATTTACATATATTATATATTAATAAAAATATTAATATGTTATAATATATAAATAATATGTATCATTTTGTTAATACATACACACACTAATATATATATATATATATATATATATAGACACACACACACACACACTATATAGGTATATAAATATTCATATATTTGTGTTTTAAATTAAATTTATATTATTTCTTATTTAGATAAAGATTTTATATTGAGAAATATATACTATATGTAAATTTGATTAATTATATATTTATAAAAATAATTTTTTTTGTGTGAATATTTAAAAAATTTGTATATATTGTTATGTATTTAGTTATAAATAAAAGTACATTGTGAAAATGATAAAATTTTAAATCCATAATATCAATATGAATGTAATCCCTATGAATAAATTCAATCCTAAGAGAAAAAGGGAAAAAATACCCTCTTAAACAAGGCTAAAATTCCATCGAATGTTAAAATATTACGGCATCCCGACTAAAAACTCAGTTTTGGAGGCCTTTTGAGCATTTTTTGGCCTAGAAAAATGTGAAAGAGGGTTCTCAAATGGCACTACTACATAGAACTCATTTTAGGATTCGATTTGAAATGTAGTTTAGCTCAAAAAAACAATCGGATCAAAAGTTATGTTCGTTTGAGGTTTGAGTTAAATTTTCAACTTATATTATATCTTTTAATAATGTTATGATTTTTTTGTGTTTTAAAATTGTTATTATATGATTATTACTTGATCATAATTAGGAAAAAAATTAATTAATAATATTTTATTATATATTTTATAATATATTTCACTAAACATCTTATAGATTAGGTGTAAATTTTATCTACACTTATCTAAAACATATTTAATATATATAAATATATTTATATATTCATATATTAATATGTGTAATTTTTAATGATTATTTTTAAATATACCCTTTATGAGCACTAGTAAATAAAAGAACAGATAAAGACCCCCCTTTATTAGCACTACTAAAAATGCACTCATAAATGGGGTCCCATTAAAAGTGGTAAAAAATCACTGATAAAAGGGGACTTTTAAAAACACATTTTTAGCACTGTTAAAAGTAACTTTTATCAGTTCTTTTTTTTACCGCTGATAAAGGTACCCCATTTATCAGTGTTTTTTAGGATTGATAAAGGGTGGCGCAGCAAAAACCTATTTCTACGGTAGTGTCCCCCTAGGCTTCATTGGTATTTTTAACTTACTGGGTATATAATACATTCATGAGGCTACCATATTATAGTTAACAGAATTGGGTGCTGGCAGGATGTCACACCCCACCTCGTATTGAGGCGGGGTTGACTTGTACAGATCACATATCACCCATGGATCGTTTTGATAAAGTATCGACACATTCCGAATGCATTTGGTCTATTTTTCATATTCCAGTTGATGTTTTTCACTTAAAATGTTGTGAATTTTGTACAAAAGAGAGACACTTAGACTGATCCCGGCCACACCGCAACTCTAACTGATCTCGGGTTGGCTCATACACGTCACATATGACCCATGGATTGTTGTGATAAATTATCAATAGATTCCGAATGCGTTTGTTCGGTTTTTTGTATGCCAGTTGTTCTTTTGACTTATAATCCTATCCATTAAAAAAACAGGAACACTAAGAATGGTGTCATCCACACCAAACCTCGGATTGAGGCGGGGATGACTCGTACACATCACATATGTCCCATGGATCGTTTTCCTAAATCATCAACACATTTCAAATGAGTTTGGTCATATTTCCTTATGTATTTAAAATGATGTCCATTTTAAACAAAAGAGAGACACTTAGACTGATCCCAGCCGCATCATGACTCAGATTGATCCCGGGTTGGATCGTACACGTCAGATATGACCCATGGATCATGTTGATAAATTATCAAATGAATCCGAATTTGTGTGGTTAGTTTTCTGTAAGTCAGTTATTCTTTTCACTTATAATCCGGTCCATTTTAAACAAAATAGAAACAATTATATTGGTATGTTAGTTGTTTATTCACATTATTAAAATAAACTATTTGACTATGGGTCTTTAGATTAATTTATTTATGAAAAATATACATTTAAAATGAGAATATCAAAAAATTAATAAAAGATAAAATTTTACTAAAAATCCTTGTGGAAATATTATGGTAAACATGATTTATGAGAATCCTCATGTGTCTATTAATGGAATGGTATTTATTTAAAATCATGTATACATTTATATAGAATATTTTTATATTATACTAACTATGGATTAGATTTTTGTTTGTCATGCTATGAATCATTTCAAAGCTAACAACGCCATGCCTAATGAATACATCCCCTTTATAACATACCAAGTATATATGATATGGATTAGATGTGTAAATGGGATTTACATTGATTATCATGATTAAAATAAATAAAATATATATTAAAGATTTCCTAGTAGTAAATGAAATCACGGAGGGTGGGGGGATTTCCGAGGGGCCTTCCGGGGGGCTGTCCAGAGGGCTTTCTAGTGCGTGTCCGGGGGGCAGTCCGGGGACCAAGGATGAGGGTGGGGGGAGCTTTGCGGGGGGCTATCTGGGGGGTGTTAGGTGGGTTGTCTGAGGTCCATGGAGGAGGGTGGGGTCTGTCTAGGGGGTTGTTCGGTGTCCAGGGAGGAGGGTGGGGGCTGTCTAGGGGGCTATCCGGGAGGGTGTCTGGGGGGCTGTTCGGGGGGGGGGGGTGTCCGGGGACTGAGGAGGATGGTGGGAGGGGGGCTGTCCAGGGTCCAAGGAGGATGGTGGGGGTTGTCAATGGGGCTGTCTGAGGGTCTGTCTAGGGGCTATCCGGGGTCCAGGGAGGAGGGTGAGGGGGCTGTCTAGGTGGGTCAGGGGGGTTGTCCGGGGGGGGGGGGGTGTTCGGGGACCAAAGAGGATGGTGGTGGAGCTGTCCGGGGGGCTGTATGGGGGGCTGTCTGGGGTCCAAGGAGGATGGTGTGAGGTTTTCCAAGTTATAGGAACGAAGGGGGTTGTCTAGGGAGTTCACAAACACAGAACCAGTAAAATACATCAACATCCATGAGAACAGAAAATATATAAAAATAACTAAACTGCAATTCTATACTACATGTCTGGATAAAACCAACAACTAGAATAGATTAAGCATCCAATATCAGTAATATTAGTTAGAAATCGAACGAATCAAATTTTCCAACATCACAATCTCCATCATCACTATCACCATCATCATCACCCTCGTCGTCATCCCCATCATCGTCCTCACCCTCCACGCCCTCACCCTCATCCTCACCCTTGCCATCTGCCTCACCCTCCTCCTCTCCCTCCTCTTCCATGTTAGACCCCTCACCATCATCATCTCCAGGCTATACATCATCTAGACCACCACTATAAGTGACACCTGGTGCTCCATTTATAGAACGTATCGACAACATATATTCATCAAAAGGTTGAATGGCCTCTGGTGGAAGTGTCGGACATAGATCTTCAATAAATTTCATAAATGCACTGTTTTCCCTAAACGACTGTTCTGTCATCTCTGTTTCCGTTATATCAGCATGTTCTTCAAGTGACCTAACTTGGTGTAGCTCGGTGGCCCAAAAACTTGTACCTGATGAGGGCCAATACCTCGTCGGGTCTATCCTAGGTCGGAAGTGTACTCTGCCAGGATGCTCCTCTCCCAAAACCTAATGTAAGTGATCATTTTGCCCAAAATTGTCAGGTTTTTGGGCATCGAGGTCCTCTATAGTAGCTTGTTACAAATATAAATATATTATTAAGTTGTAAAATAGATATTAAAATATAAAATAAACATATTAAAACTTACAATCTGCTTCTGAGTTGCTTCATTGATGGCACTTTCATCCTTTTTCCATTTACTCAAGAAAAACAGTTTTACTCGAGGCACATGTCCTTCAATATTTTGTATTTTCTTCTACAATGACATTGAAAAATAAAGTTATATGAAAACTTTATCAAAATATTAAATAATTAAGTAAACAAAAGAAAGTTTAAGTCGTAAAGAATACTTATAAACAATTGTCATACCTGCTTCCTCTCAGGATCAGGAATCGTAGTGCGTCCTAGTGTGTGGAGGTATTTTTTGGCATCAATTTTCTTTTTATTTTTTTCTAGATTATTCTTAAATAATATTCTAAAATGAAACAGATAGTATTAATGCAAAACATTAAATTTATTATTTAAATACCTCAAATGTAATTAATACTTTAAACTGGGTACTCGTCCAATGAGTAATAATCTTATGATACTGCTTTATATGAAAATCTTCCACCATTGGTACCACCTATAACTTAGTTTCAACTCTAACAACCCTTCCAATATACAACTCATTCTTGTATGCTCCCCGAAGCTCGCCTAAATCTTGTAGACGTTTTGGTCGTGCACCCTCACCATAGGGAAAATAAAATCAAAACTGACATCAAAATATTAATTCATTTAAATACAAAAATAATTAATTAAATTAAATAGAATAGATTTTTTTACCCATATCTTTTCCCAAGCTATATCCTTGACCTCATGTGGAAAATGTCTCCATGATAGCGGGCTGACAGGAATGAGGTCTGAGTATTTGGAAAGCGTCGCCAAAACACTTCGACTATGCTGCTCTATTTTCATAAACATTTGGTTGTCTTCATTATAATCCACCATAACCTGTGTGGGGCAGGTCCACACTGAACGAATGCATGTATGCCCCCACCCACGCCTCCTATTATTAGATGTTTCTGTCATGAATGAAATTTTTTTTATCAAAACATGTTATAATAAAAATAAATATTGGTATAAAAATATGTTATTGTTCTATAAATATACCTGCGCCGGTCTGATCGCTAGGTGCCGCTGGATCCACAGAAACTGCGGCAACACCCTGTGGTGGAATAGGATTCAAAGACGATGGAATATAGAGGCTCGGAGAGAAAAAAGTAGAAGGAAAATAATATGGGACAATAGTCTAACCGGATTCTGACTGGGGAGTGGGAATCATCATTGGATGTGAAAATGATGGGGCAGAAGATGCAGAAGGCAGCGAAAACATGGTAGGCCTAAATATCCCTTGTTTCCATAATGACAATTCGAGATCAGAATGTGGGAATGATGGCATTTCAGTGGGAGGGGCAGGGTCTAGTCGGGTACGCGCAGCTGCTCGTCCACCTCTAGTACAAACCCTCCTCGTACCACTGGCCTGAGTACTAGGATCTGTACTAGGCTCCTCGTCGAATAACTGTTGACATATAGGTGGATACAATAAAAAATTTTACAAAAAAATTAATCACATGACATTATATATTCATTAAATTTATCAATTTGAAATAAAGTACTCACTACATGCACTACTGATGGAATTCCCACCTCCCCCATTCGACGATTGTTCTCCATCAAATTTTTCCTTCATCTCTCTTCAAATGGCTTCATTTCCTGCTTTTAAAAACAGATATATAATTAATTAGAAAAAGGAAACTAATGTGTAACCCAAAAAACTAAATATATGAGGGAATAGGGGGATTCATTGGTAATTTAGCTATAAATTTTTTTAGAAGATCTTGAATGGATTTAATAAATCATAAAAGTTTTAATGTTAACCAAGTTAGATATATTTGTTTGACTAGGTTTGAATATAGTTCAATTCCAAATTAGAAAAAGCAATTCAAATAAAACTGCAACCAATAATCATTGAAAATTCACATAACGGTCAAGTCAGCTAAAACATATTTGTGATCAATACTAAATCGATTTTAATATTACCAACATTAACAACCCAACTCGAGGTAAACCAAAAGAATTGAGAACATGGATAAATGATTCTATATATTTTCAGCCACAAAGGTTCACAATCAAATCTGACAATTGAGTTATTGAAGTCATAAAAATAAATAAATGGATTGGTTACAATGTCACTAGGGACAGTGTCTATTCCATCATCACCATCATCAAAAATATGACTTCGAATTACTTCAACTATGACAAAAAATTAAGGTCGAATTTGTTTGTTGACATAAAAATCTTGTTTAGCCATTGATTCCAACACATATGGTTCATCGGTAGCAAGAGTGTGAGTCATATTAATTACTCGAAATCTAAACTCATCAATAAATGTGCCATGTCTCATCATCGAATCAAACTAAGGTCATTTCATCATTGTGACTTGTCCATTAGTGTAATAATCCAATATTATTATTTTCTCAACAACTCCATAGTAACCCACATTTCCAAATCGCATTCTACTATCTGATGCACTGCAATAACAATTTGTGGTGGCCGTAACCATAACACCATCATGTTGTGATCTCATGTTCTTTGCTCGTTCAAAGACAATAAATTTGTACCCATTGATAACAATTGATTTACAATCATGAACCATGGTATTAGGACCAAAAGACAAAGCTCTTATTTCCTCAGAGACTGAGCCAGAAGATAAAATCAATACTTGCAATATAAATGACTATTAAAATTAATTAAATATTGATATAAATATTTTAAACAGTAATATTTTGACCTTCAATTGTAACCAAGTAGAAAACTTTTTCCTATGCAATGTCTATCTCCTTCTCAATTATAAAGAACGATGCTTCCTATTTATCATTGTTTTATGTTCCCTGTAGATAAAAATATATGAATAGTTTAACATATATATATATATATATTTAAGATATAAATAATCAATTTAGTTACCTGATATAGTCATCAAACAAATAAACTTTGAAAAAAACCGTGTGATATGCCATCACTCGCTCATCATGGCTTAGTGTCTTTAATGTATATTATCCAGGAATTCCTCCTATTTGAGGAAGTGATGGAAAACATGGTTCAAATATCTCATACTATTCTTCATCATTTCTCATTGGCATTTTCAATCTTGTAGTATAATCAAACAAATACATCGAGCAGAAATCCATACATTCTTGGGAAAAGTAATCGTTCATGACAGAACCTTCGGGATGAATTCCATTTCGGACATAAGCCTTTAATGTAAACATATTTCTTTCAGTTGTATACATCCAATGAAAAGAAACAGGTTCTACGAGAAGTATTTCAGTGGGAATATGGATAGTGAGATGCATCATGCATGTGATAAATAATGGAGGAAATATTTTCTCCAACTCACAAATAATTAATGGGGCATTTGTCAACATTTTTTGCAAGAAAGACTTTGAAAACATATTAGCACAAAGATCTCTAAACAAATGGAACAACCAAATAATAACCTCACTTACATTATTGGACAAAAGTTGATGGATTTCTATTAGAAGCAACTCATGCCATAGAATGTGATAATCATGAGTCTTCAAATATTTTATCTTCAACTCTCTTCTATTGGCCCATTTAGATATGTTGCTTGAATAGCCATCAGGAACTCTAATAGTCTCTACTACTGATAGAATTTTTTTCACATAGATGTCATCACATAAGAAGCACATGTATGTTGCCATTTATTTTCACTGATACTCATGGGTTGCAATTCTAGTCTAATTCCCCAATCCACTAAGTCACACTGAAATCGTAAATCATCTTTTGTCTTCCCCTTGACATTTAGAAGTTCCAAAAGATTTTTTTTCATATATTCATTTCAATATGAATTACGTCTAAGATATGACGTAACAAATTGGATGACCAATAAGGAAAATAAAAAAAGATACTCCTCTTCCTCCAATTGTAATAGGTTTCAGTGGAAACATTCTTTCTCTTTCCAGATTTCATTTGACCCTTCCCAAACAAAAAAAACTGTAAAATTTCAATTCATTAAGCACATCAGTTCTAGACATACGCTGAGGTGGATCATCGACCTCTATGATATTATCAAATATTTGACGATTCATTCTATATGGATGGCACTTTGGAAAGAATCTTCGATGTCCCATAAAACTGAAACTACATCGATGTTTCAATCTTCTGGATCGTGTATTCTTCAAACAAACTGGACATGATAGTTTTCCCTTCGTTCTCCATCTAGACATCATTTCATAAGTCTGAAAATCATTGATCGTCCACATAAGCGCAGAACGCATCTGAAATATGTCTTTCGAACATGCATCGTATGTGCACACTCCCACATCCCAAAGAAGTTTCAACAATTTTATTAAAGGTTGAATGTATACATCAATATCAATGCCAGGATCCGAAAGACCAGATATGAGTACACTCGTTAAATTGAAAGATTTTTTCTTACACAACCATGGGGAAGATTATAAATGTGTATGTAAACATGCCATGTGTTGTGCGAAGTAAGCATCTTCCCAAACGGATTAAAACAGTCCCGTGAAAGAACCAACCTCACATTACGCACGTCAGCTGCAAAATCAGGATGTCGAGCATCTAATCCTTGCCATGCAAGTCCATCTGCAGGATGAACCAACTCATCATTAGTATTCTTTTTCTCAGTATCATGCCATATCATTTTTATTGATATTTCATCAGACATAAAAAATTATAGAGTCTTCGAATCAATGGAATGTGCCACATTACATTCTGTGGAATGCGAGATGGTGGTCTTTCATATTTTGACTTCCAACGGGATGTGCCACATTTTATACAGTCATTTCGTTCAGCGGTTTCCTCCCAGAATAAACTGCAATCATTCTGGAAAGCATGAATTATGTTTCTCGAAAATCCAAGTTCCTCAACTAACTTCCATGCCATATGGTGGTTTGAGAGAATATCTGCATCATTTGGAAGAAAATCCTTCAAGAGGGTACAAATGTAATTGAATGCTATATTATAAATCCCACACATAGTTTTCCCATGAAACAATCGGATTAAAAATTCCAGCTTTTTCATTTTATCGCATTATAGATATACTAGATTCATTGCAGCATCATTCAATTTTTTCACCCTATCAATATCATCATTTTTTCTATATGCATCAGCTGTCCTCATATCGAAGTCTTCTTGAGTCGAAATATATTCTTTTTCATGATGATGAATAAAAGGACACCAGTTATCTAACAAAATCTCCATTCCGGTATTTTCATTTCGATCATCAACAATTTGAGATTTTATTTTCTCCCCATTGTGATACAACACAAAGTGTTTTTCTTGAAAACCATTTTTGGTAATGTGGTAGCTGACTTCTTCACAGCTCAACCAAGGTCTACCAACACAATTGGAACATGGGCAGTGTATGCGACCACTATCTGAAGCATCGTGAAATGAAAAATCTATAACGATCTCCAAATTGTTTTGAAATTCGCATGAGATATGATGGGTTTCATACATCCAACTTATGTCCATTCTGAAAAACTAATTTATATTAGTCATTTTGCCATAAAAAATTCAATAGTATTGAACATTAATAGAAAATACATTTATGTACACTATACAGGAAGAAAATAATAAATGTATCAACTACACATGTGAAAAAATCATACTAATGTGTTATTAAAAAAAAGTAAAACCAACAAGAACTTAATGTGTTATCACATCACAACATGCCTCAACCCATAGCCATATTAGTAGGGTATCATGAACATGAATAACATCAACCTTGTGCCATCCTCCTACCCTACATGACCCCAACCACATGGAACATCTTATTATTGCCTTTTCGCATCGCACCTCACCTAAAAACACTAAGGAAACCATTATACATCTCACTTAACGAAACATGGAAAATCCCATCACATCTTTCCACAAAACATGTGGTCAATCGCTTATGAAGAAAGAGTATGTAGGAAATGGTATCTAAATAACCATATAACCACCATCATAGATATTAGAAATAAATACCCATAACTCAAAACCTCTTATTGTTGGTAGGTTTATCCAACTCTGGATGGGAATGTGTAGAAATAACATAAAATACATGATATATAGATAGAACAAAATACCCAACCTATGGGTTCACATTAACTACATAATCACAAACTTCACTACTACCATACAACACATAAACCATCACAACCACATTCACCAATATATGCAACACACCACACCACCACCACAAATGACACATATCATTTCCCACTTTCATTAATAAGACAATTCATTCACACATACATTGTCCATTTATTTAATGTTAAATTAATTAAATACATTTACCACACATCCATTTCTATTCCATCTAATTCATGTACTATCTTTTTCTTTTTTTTAACAAAGTAATTTCTTCCATAGATAACCAATAATCTAATTAAACCACCACACAACAACTCACCATCTCACAATAACAATCGTTGCCATGTTACATCAGCCAACCATCTCACCAAAACAACCACATATCACAAAAATTATATTACACATCACAAACCACTGCAAAACCAAATCCACCTCACCATATCATACACCACAACATCATCACACAACACCTCCACACGGCACAACAACAACACACATCATCCCTATCACACAACTTCACATGTCACATCCTTTCCCACTAACCATCACATTACAACCCAACATATATCAAAGCCCAACGGGTCACCTCAATCACCATACAATAGCCTATAACATACAATAAAACACAACAAAAAACCTCTCATAGAAGAAACATACCCCAAATTCCACAATTTATTCAAGGTATTCTATTATATTACCCCTTTATTTAACATGGAAATTATAACAGAAATGATATTCCAAGGGAAAATAATTATTTAAAAGAATATTCGTTCTTTTCCCTATTTTTCAAGGTGAAATCACATCAAAATCAAAACATAAAAATAAAATATTAGATCAATAATAAAAAAAAAGGTATCATATGTGTATAAAGAATAAAATACCTGATTTGAGATGATTTAGATGGATTTTCACCTGTTCGGATGGGGGAGTTTGAGAGAGGAGCCGAGCGCCGGATTGATTTTAGGGTTTCGTCGCGACTGGGGGAGAGCAGCGACCCGATTGTATATGGGGAAAATATTTACCAATGGTTTTTGAAAACTGTTGGGAAAGTGGAGTTCAGGGTACCCATTCCCAAACGGTTCATCAGAACCGTTGGCAAAGGGGTTCCCTTTACCAACGGTTTTAGGAAACCATTGGGAAAGGGTAACGTGAACACCCCTTTGCCAATATTTTTATGGAACCGTTAGAAAAGGTGTAAACTTTACCAACGATTCTAGTGAACCATTTGAAAAGGGTTTTCTAGCCCTTCTTTACCAATGGTTTAAGAAAATCATTGGTAAAGACCCATGGGTAAAAACCACATTTCCAATAGAGTTCTTTTAGTAAAAAAGAATAAGTGACATACTAAAAAATCAGTATACACATTCATATTGTTTTGATATTTTTGGAAAATAATTATTGAGTCATTTGTGACATGTAAAAATAGACTACACCACAATATGATGCATGTTATGGACGATATGACTTTAAGTGTTTATTTTTATATTAAATTGAAATTCAATTTAAAAAAAGAAAATGTTACATACTGGAAACCAATAAAATTAATTCGTATTATTTTGATACTTTAGGAAAACTATCCATGATTCATTTTTGATTTGTAGGAATCAATCACACCACAATTTGATGCATGGTTTGAATAATATGATTAAAAGTGTCTGTTATCAGTTTAAAATTGAAATTTTAGTTCAAAACGTGTTACTCACTCAAAACCAAGAAAACACACTATGATTGTATTTATAATTTAGGAAAGTGATTCATAAGTCATTTTTTACGTGTATGAAGTAGTCTCACATCAAACTAATGAATGATGCGACCGGTAGGACTCAAAATTTGTTCTTCCAATTTGAGATGAAATTTTAGTAAAAAAAAATAACTGACATAGAGAAAATCAAGAAAATATATTCATATTTTTTTTATACACTAGAAAATTGATCTATAATTCATTTTTGACATGTAGAAATCATCCTCACCTCATTACGATGCACAATATTCCTGGTATAACTAAAATTGACTCTATTTATTTCAAATGGAAATAAATTTATGTTAAAACAATAAGGGGCATACTAAGAACTGAGAAAATTAATTTTTATAGTTTTTATATTTTTATAAAATGACCCACGAGTCATTTTTTATGTATAAGAGTATACTTAACTTCAATATGATACATGGTGTTTCTCGTATGACTCCATGTGTGTATTTTAATTTAAAATTTACATTAATTTATGTAAAAAGAACAAGTGACATACTAAAATCTGATAAAACACATTCATATTAATTTGATACTTTATTAAAAGGATCCATGATTAATTTTTGACATGTAAGACTTAATCATACCTTATTACAATGCATGGTGTATCCCTTATAACTCAAAGTGTATCTTTTTATTAAAAATTGACATGAATTTAACAAAAAACAAAAAGTGACCTACTGAACACAAAGAAAACGCGTTCGGATTATTTTTATATTTTATGAAAATGTTCTATTACACATCTGTGACAAATAGGGATCAGCCTCACCTCAATACGACTTATGGTGTGGCTAGTATCACTCCAAGTGTCTCTTTTTGTATAAAATAGACATTAATTTAAGTAAAACAACACGTGACATACTAAGAACTAATAAAATTCATTAATATTGTTTTTTTATTTTGGTAAAACAATCTACCTGTGATTTATGACGTGTAGGGATCATTCAGACCCTAATACGACACGTGGTGTGGCTGGTATAACTCTAAGTGTTTCTTTTTATTTAAAATTGACATTAATTTAAATAAAAACTACATGTGACATACTCAAAAACAAAAAATGCATTCAGATTGTTTTTATGGTTTACGAAAATGATCCATGGGTCATTTGGGATGTGTAAGAGTCAAACTGACCCATGATATGACCAGTATGTCTCAAAATGTGTGTTTGTAGTCTAAAATGATATTTTAGTAAAAAAACACAACGAACATACTGAAAACTAAAAAAAGAAATCGGATTGTTTTGGTACTTTAAGAAAAAGATCCATTAGTAATTTTTGAGAGTTATGAATCATCCGTACCCCAATACAACAAATGTAGTGGCTGATAAAACTCCAAATATTGGATTATTTAAAATTTACATTAATTTTAGTAAAAGAAAAAGTTACATACTCAAAACTGAGAAAACAAATTCTGATTGTTTTAATATTTTAGGATAATGATCCATAACTCATTTTTATTGTGTAGGAATCTACCAAACCAAAATAGGGCACATGGAATGATTAGTATAACTCCAAATGTGTAATTTTTATTAAATATTGACCATTTATTAAAGTTTTATTTCATATTAATATTTAATTTATTTTTGATAGTGTTACTAACATAATATCTTTTTTCTTATATAGGTTGAATATTTATCACGTGTTGAGATGATTTGTTCGAAAACTAATACCATGGTAGGTCATTATTGAGAGGGGATCACGATCATGAAAATATGAAATATTAATGTTTTACAATGTTTGTTGGACCACTATAAAAGTAATTTTTTAAAACTTTTTGTTTGAAATGTAAATATCATCTTTTTTTATATATATTTTTGGTGGTAATTTTTGTATTGATGATGTCAATCAAATATATATCGCTAGTTTGATTCTGGGTGTATAGTTTTAATTGCAGGTTTCATTTTGGTTGTGTTGTTATATAAACAAAACACTTTATGGGGAAAGGCCTTCATCAGTACTACAAATCACTGATAAAGGGAACCACTTATCATCGTTGTGATTAATATCACTTTTTTAGCCCTGTTAAAGGCCATTTAACGCATTGTGAAAGGCCATATGTGTAGTGGTTTTTACCACTCCTTCATCTTGTTTTGTTGTCACTTTAATGATATATCTATTTATTTATATAAATATTTAGTTATATTTATTCGTATATTAATATATATTTATATTAATATATATTCATATATTAATATATATAAATATTAATATATATATATATAGTTATATTTATATATTTATATTTACATCTATATATATATATATATATTTAGTTATATTTTTATATCCGTAAATTTATTTGTATATTAATATATATATAAGATTATTTTTAAATTTGTTTTTAAAATATGTTTTTCTTGTTTGAAAATAAAGAAATAAATACATATATAACACACACACATACACAAATATATATATTATATGAGTATTTGTAAGTATAATTATAAATGTTTATATATTTTTTCATATATTATATATTAATATGAATATTCAGATGTTATAATATATAATTAATATATATAAGTTTGTTAACATAGACACACTAATATATATATATAGTAACACACACACACTATATAGGTATATAAATATAAATATTTTTGTGTTTTAAATAAAATGAATATTAGTTTCTATTTAGATGAAGATTATATATTGAGAAATATATTCTATATGTAAATAAGCTTACATATTTATTTATAAAATTAATTTTTTTTTGTGAATATATAAAAAATTTGTATTTTCTGTTATGTATTTAGTTATAAATTAATGTACATTGTGAAAATGTTAACATTTTAAATCCATAATATCAATATGAATTCAATCCCTATGAATAAATTCAATCCCCATAGAAAAAGGGCAAAATGACCCTCTTAAACGTGGCTAAAATTCCATCGAATGTAAAAATATTTGGCTATCCCGACTAAAAACTCTGTTTTGGAGGCCTTTTGAGCATTTTTTATTCCTACAAAAATGTGAATGATGGTTCTCAAATGGAACTAGTTCATAGAGCTCATTTTAGGATTCTATTTGATATGTAGTTTAGCTCAACAAACAATATGATCAAAAGTTATTTCTGTTTGATGTTAGAGTAAAATTTTCAACTTATTTTAGATCTTTTATTAATCATATATTTTTTTTGTGTCTTAAAATAGTTATTAAATGATTATTACTTCATAATAATTAGAAAATTATTAATTATTAATACTTATTTATATATTTTATAATATATTTCACTAAACATCTTATATATTAGGTTTAAATTTTATCTATACTTATCTAATACATATTTAATATATATATATTTTATTTATTTGAATATAAACATATTTATATATTTATATATTAATATATATATTTTTTATATTTTTTTTAATATACCCTTTATGAGCAGTAATAAAATAAGCACAGATAAAGATCCCCCTTTATTAGCACTACTAAAAAAGAACTCATAAATGTGGTCCCTTTAAAAGTGGTAAAAAATCACTGATAAAAGGGTACTTTTAACAGCACATTTTTAGCACTATTAAAAGTAACTTTTATCAGTACTTTTTTTCACCGCTGATAAAGGTACCCCATTTATCAGTGTTTTTTATGGATGCTAAAGGGTGGCGCTGTGAAAACCTATTTCTATGGTAGTGTCCCCACCTAGGCATCATTTGTATTTTTAACATACTAGATATATGATACTTTCAAGAGGCTACCATCTTATAGTTAATAGATTTGGGGCTGGTGGGATGTCTCACATAGAGTTGAGAGTTGTACTTTTGGAATACATCATCAAAATTTGGTAAATAATATTATATAATATGATATGTATACGATACATTCGTATTGTTTATGGTCTATCCATCTATTAAATAGTTTGATGTGTGGAAGAGGATGATAGTATTATTGGAATGATTTCTGGTGAGAGACAGTATCCGATTATGGTTAGGGTTTTTTTTAGTTTTTTAGCATAATATAATTTAATTTTTTTATCACGTTATTTAAATTTTTATAAATATATGAGATATATTAGAAACATATTTGTCATATGTTTGGGAGTTAGGGTAATACTGATGGTGGGGACAAAGCCTTGTGCAGGCATGTTTTGATGAGACAAATTTGTCGTTGGTATTGAATCGTTGTATTTAGAAAGGCATTTTGATTGACATTATTTTACGATCAACTCCGACTAGTTACTACGGAATTGATGTGATTTCATAATTTATCACAAAATGTAGTTTTTATGAGATCATAATCGTTCACATCTGAGGAGAACAACGCAAGGCTTTGAGCTCAGGATGAAAATGTTCAGAGATTATTTATAGAGCATGAAGAGTAGAGACAACATATGGAGTAGCAACGTCAGTAGTAGCGTCAACAGCATGGTCAGATGATGAAGTATATGTGGTGACTTACACATAGTTTAGGTACAGATTTACCTCCATCTAATGGAGTTAACCTCCACCCACTTAATGACACTTTTATTATGCTCTTTCTTGTGAAATTTTTTTATATTATAAATGATTATATTTTATAGTAATTTTTTGTTTTTGGTATTTTATTTTTTAGTGAAAAGTATCTTTAGAATAATTTAGGAAACCCCTATATTAAGAAAATTATTATCCCTTTTAAGTTGGATCGATATAGAACCCATTACATGACATAATCCCCAAACATAACATGCCCCAAATAAAGACAAGGAAATTATAAATGGTAGAAAATATAATTAGCTAATAGTAAAATGCATATAGCCTGTAATACTATGGTAGAGAAACCTAGAATTAGGATTTGATTGAAAACCCCCATGGTAGTCATCCATCCATTTAACTGTCAAACCAGACACCCAATCCATAGCTTCATTTGGGAACTATTGGGAAGATCATCAGGGTGGACATATCTGCTGATAATGTCAATAACCTGCCTGGAAAATTCCCATAACCTACTAATGTGTGTACTTCCCCTAATTTCATCGACCCCTTCCTCGAGTAAGGATTGACCCTCATTGTCATCCCTCACCATCACACCTGGGTTTGAGTATTTCCATCGGCCGCCATGATGTGTAGAGGCCTTCCTTTTCCACTATCCCATGTGCTTTCCTACCAACCCCCACCATTGAGTAGGAGTTCACCTCTCGCCATTGACCCATGTGTTTAGCTTAAATTAATTATTATAAATATATATTTAAAATGAATATATATTGTCAATTTTTTTGAAACTTTATACAATTCTCCATGCATCATTTGTGATCTATAGGAATCATACCCACCTCAATCTTATGTGTGGGGTGATTGGTATGACTTCACTACTATAGATATGACCTTTAACAGCATGCAAAATGGTTATTTACTATGTAAAAAAGTGTTTTATCTTTGGCGCTATTAAAAGGGGGTTCCTCTTATAAATGCTAAAAAATCACTAATAAAGGCCCCTTTAGTAGCATTGAAAAAAGGGGTCCTTTATCGATGCTAAAAAAATGATGATAAATGGGACCTTTATTGATGATTTTTTAGCACTGATAAAAGTCGAAAATACTTTAAAAAAATCTCCAAATTGAAGGGTGGGACCTTAATCCTTTTATCTATGCTTGACCCCCCCTTTTAACAGTTATAGTCTATCCTTACCATCCCTTTAACAGTTCTAGGAATCCCCCCACGTTTTAACATCACTAGGGACATGCATCACCCACCCGCATGCGCCCCTATCTCTGCTGGGTTTCAAAACTAAGACATCCCTCATAATCTCACTCATTTCCTACTCCCCTATATCGTTTTCTTATGTATTTGATGATAAATCTATAGATTTATATTGATTTAATTTTTTTTATTTTTTTATCCTTATATATATATATATATATATATTTAAATACCTATATAAAATATATTTTTTGTGTGTGTATGTGTGTTTATAAATACATACATATATATATATTTATATTTATATGTGTATGTTCATCTATAATTATAATTATAAATATTTTTATTTATTTACACATTTTATATACTAATATGTATATACATATATTAGAATATATAGATAAATATATATGAGTTTGTCAATGCAAAAAAAAATATATTTATATATATAAACATTACATATACAGTAATTGTATATGTATATAAATATTTATAGATTTTTATTTTAAATAAAATGGATATTATTTTTTATTTAGATAAGGTTTATATATTTAGAAATATGCATGACATATAAATATGTTTACATATATATTTATAAAATTAAATTTTTATGTGTGAATATATATGAAATATGCATATATTTGTATATATTAGATTGTAAATAAAATGACATTATGAAAAATGATAAAATTTCAAAAAAATAATATCAATATTTTTTTTAAATAAAGAAAGGATATATTATTGATCAATTGAACTATACAATAAAATCCCATCAGGAAAATTATCAACCCAAAAATGGTTATCCCAAGACTTCCTATAGCTTGCCAGTGGGTGGGCTTCAAGATTATCCCCACACAAGATGAAGGAGAATTTTCATTTTGAGAATAAATTAGAAAGAGACCATATTTTCCTTAGAACAATCCCAAAGTTGAATTCACTCTTTTGTTTGAAAAATAATTAACGGATTCAAGACAATCAGACTCCAAAACCACCTAATTCCATCTTTTTGCTAGGGAAAGGAGGATCCCTTGAATAATTGATGATGCTTCCATGAAAACTGGGATCCAACATCCATGAAAATCCATGAACCGAGCATCAATCACCTGGCCATTATGTTTTCGGGCAATGACCACCACCCCAATTGAAGACATTATCTATACAGCCGCATCAATATTGATTTTAAGGAATAATTCATGTAGGGGAAGCCAGTAAGTTTGAGTTTTCTGTCATTAGAGGTGTGATAGCCACTCCTTGTTTGACATCCACCAGTTATTCCATTCATAGCCTTATCCACCCAATTTCGATCAAGTGAGGACTTCTCTTCGAAAACCCATTCATTTTTATGAGGCCACACAAGCGAAAAAAATTACACACTAACCCCACAACTTTTGGTTCCAAAGAAGAAACCCAATCATTGAAAACATGGGCCAACTCCAAAGATGGGACTAGGGACACCTTACACCCTAGGGACAATTCATTCCATACTCCCACCACTCCCTGGAAGAGAAGAATAGTATGAAAAGGAGTTTCAATCTGTTGAAATCACAAGGGGAACACATCATCATCCCAAATGTGTCATAGAGTATGAATGTTGCACATCAGTAGGACACCCAATAAAACCTACAACCATAAAAACATGAATTGGGGGGGTGTAGAGTGCCCAAATATTCCTCCACTGATCGTCTAGATAAGCCGGAGTAGACCCATGCATCAAATTGATGTACTCCGACCTAAAAGTTTACTTCGTAGAAGCATCCCCAAAACAGAAGATTTGGTCACCACCCACTCCAAATGTAAGCATGATGCAAAATATAAGGCCTCAATATATTTCATTGATCCAACCACAAAATCTATCCCAATCTCACTCTTCTAAATAATCTTCAATGAGGTCATGAACTTTTGCATACTTAAACCCTGAAATGACAGGGAAAGACAAACTAATGTTAACCCCCTTGACCAACCAATGGTCTCCCCATACATTCACCTTCTTCCCATCAGCAGTCCTCCAAACACCTCCATAGTTGATCAAAAGGATAACACCTCAGAATATTATCTGCATAAATCTAGTCTTGGGTCCAATAGAAGCATGTAGGAAGTTAGACTTTGGGAAACACATTGCTCAATAGACCGTAGAGAAAATGGAATTTGTATAGGACATGAGGCACCACCTTTGTTTTTTCAAAAGAGCGTCATTGAACCATTGATGGTTATTAATCCTAAGGTCACTACAAGACTTTGAAACAATCATCTTATCCCACATGATCCAGTGGGCGTTGTGTTTTCAATTAGTAGAACCCCACCATCAGTTTTCCATCCGAGAATGAATCCGATAAACAATGGTAACTGGGAACTCGAAAAAAGAAATGGCATATGAGGGGACAACTTGGGATACATATTTTACTAGCACATAATTCCCTAATTTGGATATTTTTCTACTAGACCAAACACTGATCAAATTATCAACATTGTCCATGATTGACACGAAACATGTTTCTTTGATCTTCTGATAGATGATGGGAGCCCCAGGTATTTCTAATGATTCTTGACCATAATAAACCTGCATAATCTCTAAATATCTTATTGAATCATCATTAGAACACCTTTGTTCAAGGGTTTTTCAAATTTAGAGGCATTAATCCCTTTCGTATAATCCTTCTCTAAAAAGTTGAAAATCTTCGTGATTGAGTAACACTCAAGGGTAGTCGCCTGAGCAGATAGAAGGAGATAGTCTGAAAATAAAAGATGAGAAACATTGCAACATACCTTCGATCCATGAATAGCACCATGTTCCATCGCCTTTAAAAGGATATGAGAAAAAATATTCTATACAATAATGAAAATGTATGGAGAGATTGGGTCCCCTTATCTTAAACCTCCCGAGGGTGTGAAACTAGAAAACTACACCCCATTGATGTTGATTATATAAGAAACTGAAGTAACATAGTTCATAATGTTAAGAATCCATTTATCTCCAAACCCCAGTTCTGATACTACAAGTTCGATAAAAGGATATTTTCCTATGTCAAAGTCTTTCATAATATCTAGTATCAAGGCCAGGATTCCTTTTTTTTTGGATAGGGTTATCATGTAGTGGGATATCTCATAAGAAATGGTTGAATTATCATTAATGGTCCTCCATGAGAAAAAATAACTCTTATCATAAAACACTAGAAGAGGGAGAAAAACTCTCAACCTAGACACCAAAATATTAGAGAAAATTTTGTAAATAACATTACAGAGGATGATTGGATGGAACTCTGTAATCTTACGGGGGAATTTATATTTTGGGATAAGGGTAATAACAGTCTCATTAATATTTTCAAAGTAATTCAAACCTTCCTAGTAATCCTTCAACATCTTGATCATGTCCATATAGAAAATGTTCGAAAACCATTTTACAAAAAGGGCATGAAACCCATCATGACCAATAAAATTCATAGAATTAAAATGGTGACGATCCCTTCACATTTCTTCATCATAATTGTCCCCCTATAGAGAACATTTCATATCATCAGACAAAATTATTGGGATGTAGCTGGTGAGACTAAGAGGGATGTCAATGTAGTCTGGCTTGAAAATATTTCCAATTAATTCCAGAATAATTTGATGAATTCTAACAGCATCCTGTATCACTCTACCATGAAAATCTTCAAGGTGGGAGATGTGGGTTTTTCTCCTTCTCTTAGTATTTATTTGGTGGAAGAAAGTAGTGTTATGATCACCTTTGTTAATGTTATATTATCTTACCTAGATGAACGAGTATCATTCCTTTTCCTTAAAAACAACATTTAAATAACTCTCATGGATTGAGATATCCTTAATCATAGAGTGGGAAAAATTCTGGGAATAGAGAAATTTTAACCACTGTTCTAATCTATTAATGTGTCTTTTTATGGGCCTAAACATAGTTTAACTCCAATTATACAGCCAGATACTATCATTCAGGGTTTGAGAGCTAATGAACTATTTCAGACCCCCCCACCAAATAACATGAATGGACTCCATACAACTCCCATTGTAGAACCATAGACTCTCAAACCTAAACGTACACCCACCACTACACCGATTCATTTGGGGGTATGTTGAATGAAGGATCAGAGAGAGGTCAGAGGCAACCGGGGCCAAGTGTTCTATAGAGTATGCATGAAAGATAGATTTCTAGTCATCTGCCCCAAAAAATTAGTCCAATATTTCAATGATGAATCCCTCTATTGAGGTAACCATTTTACAAGTGAAAGGAAAGCATGAAAATCATAGATCGTGGAGGGATTTCAAAAGTAGGGATTTCTTAAAATCCTTTATAGTTTCATCACTCCTTAATAGGTCACTTTATTTTTTCTGATATGAAAAAAATTTCATTGAAATCACTTATAATGAGGAGAGAACCACAAAATTACTCACACATCCTATATTACATGTTCCATGATTTTCCATATCATGAAAGGAAGGCCACCCATAGAACTCAATGAATAACTAAGAAGGGGAACTCAAGGCTTCAAACATAACAAAAATATGGTTACATGAGTAATTTGAGATTTTAATACCAAAAAAATTCCTTCAAAATATGAAGACACACTATAATTAGTTTATAGATATTGTCTTATGCTTCGATTTGATATATGGCAGAGCTCAAACGGACACTCAGATCAAAAGTTCTAACCTTTTCAAATTCGAGTTACATTTTCAATTTATTGTAGATATTTAATTAATTTTTTTAATTTTTATGTCTTAAAATTGTTAATAAATGACTATTACTCAATAATAATTAGAAATTAATTAATTAATAACAATTTTTTAATTGTTTTATAATCCATTTTCACTAAATATCTTATATTTTATGTGTAAAAGTCTAGTTAGCCTTATCTAAAATATATTTTAATTTTAATGAAATATGATATATTTTTTGCAATATATCATTTATCAACACTAGTAATGTTATATTATTAAATCCCCTTTTATTAACGCTACTAAAAAAGTGATGATAAATTGAGTCCATTTAACAGTGCAAAAAAATGGTGATAAAGGAGAAACTTTGTTTGTGAAAAAAAACACTAATAAAGGTGCACTTTTAACATCATTTTTTAGCACTATTAAAATAACCTTTTATCAGTCGTTTTTTTACCGGGGATATAGGTACCCCCTTTATCATGGATTTTTAGCGTTGTTAAAGGTTCGCACTGAATTAATTTGTCTCTCTAGTAGTGATCCATGTGTTTCCTTTTATTTAAAATTGACATATTATAAATATATTCTCTTATATTTATTTTTAATTTATTTCTTTATAGTACTATTTATATAATAATTGTTTTATTATATAAGTGAATTATTTTTCTTAGGTTGGGGTGGATTGTTTGGCAACTGATACAATGATTTTTTTTTTGAACGGGGGTCGCCGGTGCCAAAGAAAATTAAACACTGGTCTTTTTAAATGTTTGTGGACAGTAAATGCAAGTTTAATTATACAAAATATTGTTTGAAATGTATATGATATTATTTTTTAGTATTTTCAATGTAACATTTATTTCAATTAAATTAATAATTTTCATGTTAGTGCATTTTCATACTGGTGTATTTGGTGTAGTGTATTGTTATTCAAACAACATGTTGCATGAGTAGGGAATTTATTAACTTTAATGAAAACAATGATAAATAGGTTCTCATTTTAATGTTATTGTTGACAACAATGTTTTTTAGCGTGGTTAAATCTCTTTTCTTGGTGAAAAAAGGTATAGTTGTTGTTGTGGAAATTCAATTTCTTTGTAGTGACAATGATATCTATTTGCATGCATAAAATTAAAAGGGCTTGAAGATATTGTGGTCGTCAATACAATGAGTACGTGTTGCTTCGCTGGATAAGGAAGTAGGTAAATTCATGATATAATGGGATTACAACCATATATCACTATTGATTTAATGAAGGGGCGATGTTCAGTTTTTTAAAAAATAAAAACATTATTTTTAAAATATTGAAAATTAAAAACAAAATTCATATTCTCTATTAATAATTTAAAGAGTAAAATATAAGTACAAATCTATTTTTCATAATGATATTTTAATCCAAAATTCTCTCTCAATTTAAAAAATATAATTTCTTATTAAAAAAATATAAAAACTCATTTTTCATTAATTAAAATAAAATAAAAAATTTAAAATAATGCATACAATAACTTAAAAAAAAAAATTTATTTTTTATTGATCTTAAAAATAAAAAAAAAACCTATTTTTTTATTAAAATTTTTAAAAAAATATCTTTTCCATTTGAAATAATAAACAATTATATATTCTAAATTAAAAAAATTATTTTATAAAAAAATTATTTGTCCCATATAAAATTTAAAAAAATATCTCAATTTTCATATTAAAAAATTAATTAAGAAATGTTTTATTTTAAAAAATTATATATATACATTTATTATTATTTATTTCGAAACTAAAAATTAATTTTCTTCTTTTATATTAAGATAAATAAAAAATTTAACTTTTTCAAAATGATCTCGTTTTAAATTTAAAATACCAAAAAAAATCCCCCTTATCCTATCAAATAAAATTAAAATTAAAATTAAAATACTTAAATTTAAAAGGGAAACTTCTTTATTTTACCTTTAAAATTACTTTAATGGAAATGTTATTTATTTATTTTTTAAAAAAGGCTATTTTTTATTTATTAAAATTGTTCTAAATTAAAGTAGATTTTTTTTATGTGGTAATTTTTTTATTTTATTGGAAGGAAATTTTTTTTTCATAAAATAAAAATACTCTAATATTTAAGAGGATGGTTGATATTATTTTTTTAATAAACAATAATTTTTTTCTATGATTTTTCGAAGGAAGTATTTTTTTATTATTTTCTGAAAACATAGTAATGGACATTATTTTCATTTAATTTAATATATTTTTTAAATAAATGAGTTTTCGTTGAATTTTTTAAAAAGAAATAATGGAGTTGATTTGTTGATATGGGATAAGTCAATTTTTTTTTACAAAACTGGGTCCTGGAATGCATGAAGGATGTTAATAGAAGGCACACTGCTAGTCTAAAAAAAACCAATATGTTATTACATAAATATTTTAACATTATTAATTTTGTTTAAAAATAATAATAGTTTGATTATTGATACTTATTTAAATTATGTTTCATAGATTAAATATGTCGTATATAATATGAAATTAATATTATGTTTTTGAATGAAATAAAAACAATTAAGAGGACATTTGCTAACTAAATTGATGCTAAAAATAAAAATCTCATAAATAAGTTGCATACAAATATTAGTTTTAATTAAATGTTTAATGTAAAAATAATAACTACTGATTATTGATGTTTAGGAGGTTTGTCTATGTCACACATGGGAATATGAATAAATATCTAAACCAGAGGTCTTGGTGTGTTGGTGTGGCATCTTTATGCACAATTGTAGGGCTGTGTAAATGTTATTGGGAATTCTTAATCCCAGCCCATGAGGCAAGGGGTTCCCTCATACATATATTTAACACACTGGATCCCTTCATAATCGGTGTAGGATAACCCAATAATCTCCCTCTCATAACCACTAGGGCGATGAATAGAGTATATTTTTCAGTGATCGGGATATTCAAATTGCTCAAATGCAACTATACAACAATAACTAATAAAAAATAGAGTTTTATCTACACTATAAAATCCTTAATCACTTCTATAAAAGCACTGATAGTCGAGGTTCTATTAAAAGGGGTCCCTTATATTAGTTCTGAAAAAAGTTCTGATAAATGACTCATTTATCAGCGCTAATAAAGCGTTGATAATAGGAACAAATATATATTAAAAAATTACGGTATTTCATCATATATTAATATATATATATAGTTAGTTATATTTATATATTTATCTTTATATCTATTTATTTATGTTTTGATTTTCCATGGTTTTTTTTGTGATTAATTCATATCACAATTAACTCCCTATGGTGGGAATCCATCATAAAAAACCAGTCACAAAAGCAATTATTTTTATAGTGATATATAAATATTATAACATAGTGATATGATCTATATAAATAAATATACCAATACATTAAGTATATATAATATCTAAATTTATATATTTGTATCATATAAGATAATTTATAGTATACTAATATAATTATTATCATATTTTTGTGTTTACATATATATGTGTGTGTGTGATTATTTATTATAAAATATATAAATAATATATCAAAATGTTTTTACATATAAATTATATATTTTAAAATTACAATTCATATTTAAGAAAGACATATTATTAACCTTATTTTCATTATTTATATAATAAAATATTATAAAAATGAAATTTATCAATAAAAATATATAATAATTGGTTTTTTTGGGATTTTCAATGAAAATACCCATGCCAACCAGAGAGCTGAAGACTTGCTGCCCCACAAACCACCTCTGTCTCTACATCGATTATGCTACCTCTATGACTGCATTGATGATTTCCAGTCGCAAATTTTACATGCCTCGACTGCGTTCCACCTCCTCCATGAATGCATTATGCGACCACACTCCGCCCCACCATGACGGCCACACATGTTGACACATTTACATCCTGCCTCATCCACATTCTTCCTCTCCCATGACCTCCCGGAGTGATCATACCATGCTCCTCCCCACACATCGACACATCCACATCCCACCACAATGTTGGGTGATTTTTAATGAACATTTTAAACTTAATTATCAAAGTCTTGGATTTTAATAATTCTGCTGAATTTTAATTTAATATTGTAGAATAGATTTTGAAAATATTTTACTCACATGTAACATTTGATGTTGATTTTAATTCAATAATATAACATTTCAATCGTATCAACCATTATAAAACACTAAATATATATATATATATATATAATTCTCTCGATATATTTGTAATCTTTTTAATTTTTATCTAACCACTCATAAATGGAAATATATTTTGGTAGTGGTTATTTCCAAATATCCAATTATACCTAGGGGTGGGCAAATAGGTGGTTGATTGAATAGTTATTTTAAAACCGAATAAAAAAATGGAAGGGTTATACTAAAATGATTATTGGTTAGTAAAAAAATTATATTGTTAATAACATATTTTCTATTGCTTTTGATTATTAATTTTATTAACCTATAACTGATAAAATAACTGAATTTATAATTTTTTTTATTTTTTCATTAATTTTATATTTTAAAAAAATTATGAGATATATTATTACAAAAAACAATATATTTTTGCTTACAAATTTATATTTTTTTTGAAATACTTTTTTTTAACAAAAGGATTTATATATAATTTTGAGTTTTTTTACACAATTATGGTAGTTTTTTTTATCTAATGATTTTTTAACGTTAGTAGGATTTCTCCGATGATGAACATTCATACAAAGGTTTCTCCACAAGATAAAACCAATGTTTATCTTAGTAGAAGTTCCTAAAAATAAACACATTTTAATTTAAATGTTATATAATTCAAATATGATTATTTATATTGTTAGTTACAATATATATTAATTATATTATCAGTTAGACTACAAATTTTATTATTAATGGTTATATTGTAAATTTTAAATTAATTATTATTTATTAATTATTATTTTTATCAATAATTATATTATAAATTATTAATTTGATTGTTAAATAATTATCTCTATAAATTATATTGGCTATTACTAAATATAGTAATAATATTATCAGTTATTAATTTTCTTAATTACATAAATAATTGTTAATAATTTTATCATTAAAATAAAATGACACATTTATATTGAACACAATAACATTGATTCATACCAGTCACATCATATTTTGGATTGATATGCAGTCAATCCCTATACATCATAAAAGAGTTATGTATCTTATACAAGAAAATTGTCATTTAACGGAGGTTATTTCTTGATTTGGAAGCGGTTTAAACTACCGCTAATGTTGATATATGTATACAACATGCGGTGGTTCCTCCCATTCAATACCACAGATCCATGCAGAAGATGAATTTTTTTTATCAGCACTATGAAAAAAGAGCTAATAAAAGGGGGGCCTTTATCAGCGCTGGCAAAAAGCGTTAATAAATCTACCCTTAATCAGCACTAAAAAAATGTTGATAAATGTGTACCCTTTATCAGTGCTTTCTTGATCAGTGATAAATGGGGGTATTTATTTTTTTCAAAAATAAAATCCTCCAACCTAAGATATCATCCAATTCCAATGTAAATAATTCTGGGGGAAAAGATGAAATCCATCAAATAAATCCCCCGATGATTCCCAAAAGCAACTAAAAAATGAGCCGCTCAAACTTTATCTATCCTAATAAAGGATAAACAACAGGAAGAGAACAAAGGCACCAAAGATCTGATGATGTCGATAATGGACCCATAGGATTTGAGGACACCTTCATCCTCCTGTAGTGCATTGATAATAACTTAACAATTAGATTCAACCACAAAATCCTTCCATCCAATAGTCAAGATGAAATGCATACCCTTCAAAATATCCATAGAATCTTCTAGAGGATGAGACCATCCCACAATGTCTTAGGAATGATGATCCAAAAGAAGAGAGTCAACATGACCCTAGTGGACTTCCCCAAGGCCAGCAAAACCATCCCCATGGGTGGCTGCATCAGTATTAAGTTTGAGAACACCCAAAGGGGGAGGCATCTAACAGGAAGGGAATGAACAGGTGAAGGTGGAATAGCATCCTCAATATCTATCCATTGAGAGCCCTAGTTATGAATCATGTAAATCCAAACCCTATGGTCTTTAAAAATGTCCTAAAAATGAAAGTTTTATGTCAAAACCATATAATCCAGGAACAACGTTATTATTAGCACAGATAAAAGTTTTTAATAAAAAATAATATTGATTTACATAATATTATTATTTTTATATCCAAAAATAATGTGTATTTTTATACATAAAATAAAAAATGCATGTGTATGATTAATATTTTTTTAATAATTCAAATATATATATAATGATTCAAAAAATTATTTATGAGAATATAATAAAATAAATATATATTTAAATGATTATAATATTATAATTAATTATTAAATAATAAATATATTTAATATATTTATCATATTTATAAAGGTATAAAAATACTTTTAAATATATATATTAATAATAATAATTATAACTAAATAAATATATATTTAAATAATTATATGTTTTCAATGAATTGGGTCCATAAATATATTGATGTGTGATTATAATTGATGTACATATATGTCATGTATTCATCATGATAGTTCATTTATACATTAAAAAAGTGAAAACTCTCTCGGATAGAGTTTTAACATCAGTTAATGGATAACTGACGTTAAAACAATGTTAGTGTGAGTTTTAGCATCAGTTATGCAATAAGTGAAGTCAAAATGTGGTTTTTAACATCAGTTATTAAATAAATCTTCATCCCATCCTATTAGATGATTTACTTCCCCTAAAGGAGATTTTAAAATTAATACCAATTCATCAATTCCTGTGGGTGGCTCTGTTGGCCTTGTGGAAGTTCTCTAGGAACCTATAGGCTCTATTTTTGTTGAAAATCATTCCTCAGAATTTTTTTTCTTGTCTTATCCGATAGTAGAGTCCATGACTATATAGAAGGGTTTGTAGTTCTTTTCGTCTCTTGGCTCAATGGATGTTGTGGTTGAATATGATTATCAATTTAATATTGATGCACTGGAGGAGGAAGAATATGGCCACCAGGCCTTTGGGTCTTTTATCGACCTCCTCATATCATTAGTGCTTTTATTCTCTTCTTATCGTTTTTACATTGTGAGGAGAGAGGACAATGATTTGGCTCATTTTATAGATACTTTTAGGAGTTTTTGAGGGTCAAATTGTGGTGCAGCAAATTCATACACATCTCAACTAACTCATAGATCATTTTCCTACAATATAAAAAATATCCAAATGTGTTTTCTTAGTTTTGAGTAGGTCAATTGTCCTTTTTACTAAAATTGTTGTATATTTTAAATAAAAAAGATGCACTTGTAGTCATACTAGTCACACTGTGCATTATATTGAGGTGTGAAAGATTCCAATATGTCCCAAATGGCTCATATATTTTTTCCCTAAAGTATCTATAAAATCTGAATGTGTTTGCTCAATTTTTAGTACACCACCTTTTCCTTTTAACTAAAATTTATGTCCATTTTCAATAAAAAGACTTACTTTGAGTTTTACCAGTCACAGCGTGTGTCAGATTGAGGTTTGACTGATTTATACATATCCCAAATGAATCATGGATCGTTTTCTTAATTTATTAAAACAATCCAAATATTTTTCCTTGGATTCCGTATGTCACTTGTCTATTTTACTAAAATTTCATTTTAAACTAGAAACACACACTTTAACTCATACCGGTCACATCATTTATTGGTTTGACATGAGACCAATTCCTACACATCAATGTTATTTATAAATTTATTTACAAAATTATCAAGAAAATATGACCATGTTTTCTCAAATTTTAATGAGTGAAATATTTTGAAGTAAAATGTCGATTTTAAACTGACAATAGACACTTTGAGTCATACTAGTCACACCATTTTTGGGATTGAGGTGCAGTTGATTTCTAAACATTGAAAAATCACATATGGATCATTGTACTAAAATATTAAAACAATTTGAAATATTTTTGGGGGTTTTGAGTATGTTATTTTTATATTTTACTAAAATTAATGTCAATATTAAATAAAAGAGACACACTTGAAGTCATACCGATCACATCGTATGTCAGGTTGAGGTTTTGTTGATTCCTAAATGTCCCAAATTCTGAACACAATCCTATCATACAAGGAATCCTCTAGTATAAGAAAACTATTATCATGTGATTAATACTAAAAATAAAAAAATTAAACATAAATTTGAAATAATACATTAATTATATAGAATTCTTATCTTCATATTATTTTTTTACATTCTACGATCAGGTACGATGCACATTTGTTTCTTTGAAAATGTATATCGTCTTATGAATATGATTTTTTTCAATATCCCTAAACGTATTGGAAAATTATAATTACACAAAGGATAAATAAATATTTTAAAATAAGTAGTAATTAAATTTAAAAATACCTCTTTGGGGATGTGTGTTTTTCGATGGAATATGATCTCTCTCATAAATTTCCAAACATAATAACCAATATATTTTCCATTTATTTGTTTCATACACTGTATAAAAATTATGGAATATATGTAATTTGTTTTGATATGTGTTTGGATAGAGAAATCTTATAATATATACCATGATAATTATCCATTTTTATAACTTTTCAGGGTCCCTGTACGCAATGCTTGTCCTCATGTCATGATTTAGATGATATTTAAACATTGTCCTATAATAATAGAATCTTAATTAAAACATAATATAAATTACATAATTATATTTTTATTTTTAAACATTTGGATTTTGTGAATTAAAAATTGAATAACATCACAATGTGTTGTCAATTTGTTGAAAATCCATGTAGTGAATCCAAGAAAATAATATTTAGAGTATACAAATTGATTGTAATGAGCGTCGAGTTTTTCATAAAAATATAAAAATGAATAATTAATGAATTAAATGAAAAATATGATTTATATAATTAAATTTTATCATTTTACCCCTACATCATTGGTATTAAGATGATTATTTCTTCCCCAAGTTTTATTTCAAACGATATTCCCATGTTTTCCACTATTTCATCCATTTTTTTGGATTCAATTTTTTTCTTGTCTGTAGAGGTGACATAAGGACCAATGAGTAATTTTTTATGGTGAAATCCATTGAATTGGTTTTGATATATATTCCTGGAAAAAATATGAAATTTATTTAGTCATAATTAACATAGTATATCATCTTTTGGAAAATTAAATTATAAAAACATAACTCATGTATACATTTACAACTGAGGCTCCATGAAATTCATAGATGAGGATTTCATATACATTCATAGAATAAATTTAGTCTGTAACATTCTCTCCATACATTTTTTTCTTCAAAATCAACTATGTGACTACTAAAACATTGTAACTTTATAACTTTATGAAACTTCAATGTTTGTAAATGAGGATATTCAATGTGCGGGGTAAATGTGATTTTGGAATATCTTTTTGATTGGTTAGTTGATCCTTTATATGGTTTTGAGTTTACATATCATTTCAACCCCTTACCTTTGTCTGACTATAATATCATTTTTCAGTTCAGACATTTTTCATTAATTTTTAAAGGTTTATCATGAAAAATAAATTGGAAATGAATACCTCCTTGTCGACATATTTTTTTACAAGATGTGGCGGCCATGGGATGAATGTTTTAACTACTTGGTAAAACTTATGAATATCATCCTCATCAATTAGAATATGTAGATTGGAACATGGATCATGCGCTATGCTATTAGACACTCTCACAAGATATGTTGGAAGTGTTTTATTATGTATCACATTATTTTGGAGATTGAACACCATATCCCTCTATACAAGGCAATGGGTGGGTGTTGATAGATATAAATCATATTCATTATCACCATGTAGAATATCAGTATAGGAAAGGTATCACTATTCTTCTAATTCACATTTTATAGAAACAATTATTAGAACATTTATTAACATGACCAAGTATCTATTTAAGGGGAATGTCTCACCTCAAAGTTGGTGGGGGTGGGGCGAGATATTCACATAATGGTGGTTATTGGGTTATTTTTCTCTTTACTTCCCCCCATTAATGTATCAAGTAACTCTCGATGCCATTGTAATTGTTCTACATGGGTCCATAGTCTTTATTTCATTTGTTTCATCTCTTTATCATTATCTTACTCTTGTTTTTTTTATCAAAATATATTTGGGGTCTCACCCCAAAACCCACACCTCTAACATGACCATATTATTCTAGCCACATCAAGGCCACTGATAGTAGGTGTTCATCTGGTACTTGCATTGATGATTCATGTGACTATGTCATATTGAAAATATATGAAAATAATTAATCATTGTTATGTAATAGAGATTTAAATAATCAAAAATAATTATTTCATACTTACACATATTTCCCACCTTTTTTATGTGTTTTAGTCTATTAGGATACCATGTTTGTTTAGACATGACTCTTTCCACCAAACAAGTTGAGGGATGAAAGTATATTTAGATTTAGATTAATTAATCTACATTTAAATAAAAGAACATAATTATGTTGTTGTTTAATATCATATAAAAGTGCTATGGTGGATTTAAAATAAGTACCATTTTTTCAAGTGAAGCATACCCCATCCTTGCTTTACAGTAGGGGTACGTTGGTTTTGTTTCCTGTCCCTTATTTGCAGCAATCAATTTCTATTTCATAAATAAAAAATTGTCGATCAATGTGATGAATATATGTATTTTAAAACAACATATTACAATAATAGGTGTACTTGAAAAGAAATATTTGCACGATTTCTGGTAAATTCATCCCATGCTTTTTGGGTTCTCAAGTTTTCATACAGAAGTTCTGGGTGCATGTTTATTTTTCCTTCAGCATATTTAAGATGGTGCCTCGTTATAATTGTGTGAAAATATCTGTGAATCCTTCCAACAAGAATTAGTACACGTTTCTCATGGGATTCATGTACTATAAATACACTCTTCTTGTGTGGGTGAAGAGTAATTTAATGATTCATTATTTTATTTTTTTATTAAAACAAATAAATGATATTGTAATGTTATTGTAATCTCTTACCATATCAGTGTATTAAGCGTGATCACTACATGGTTCCAAGAATCTACATCAATCAACAAGCATTACTAAGTGATTATTCCAATGTAACTGTTGAAAATGGCCTTGTTGGGTTTAACATGTCGGGCCCTTTCATTCTAAACGAAATCATATTTGATGCCTTTGATTTTCACCTTAATGATTTTTCTAACACCCTAAAACTTTGGCATTCCTATTTTTTCTTCTTATTGGGTCCTTAATCGCCTAACTTTTCCATGGATTCAACACTGCCAATATGTTGTTTCTCTAGAACGGTAGCATCATCATGTGCTGATTGTCTTTGAACTTCTGTACCGGGAGAAGCAATAGGTTGAGAAACCTATTATTCTGTAAGATTGGGATTACCAACACAGGTAGAACGAAATTGTTACTCTATACTGTGATCACTAGTAGGCTGAAAGGCATTTTGTTACTTAGTATTGGGAGAACCAAAATGTTCCGAATTCAATATATATATAATTGGTGTAACAGTTGATTTTGATTATATAAATACAACAGTGAATAAATAATAACATGTGGTAACACAATGTATGTTACAGAAATTATATAACATAGTTATTGAAATCTCTTTTCTTAATAGCTGAATAGATTTGACCCCTCTATCAACTATCCAAATCCTTTCATAATAGTCTCCTATGAAATTAAAAACAACATTTAAATTCGGACCACTGTTAAATGATTGTGACATCCCAATGAAAGTGTCACCCTCAGTTAAATTTTCGTCTTCCCATTCTGTTTTTTTGGTTGATAACAGAACAATTGACCACTTTTAGTTTGCGGTATGTAGAACATAAAATATATGTACAACCTATGATGCCCTTGTAAATGGTTCATCTTTGTACCCTTCCATACTGAAATCAACTTTCATGAATCCCAATTCATTTATTTTAACATCACTCTTGTTATCAACCCACTTGCATTGAAAAAGTGGTACTTGTGATGTTGTATAATCCAACTTCCATATTTGCTTGATGATGCCAATGTATTACATATTCACATAAAATGGATTTCATTCCTTAGTACAAAAAACATGCATTGCTTAAAACACAAGAGTAACTCCACTATTTTTCACGGTATTGTATTAATCATGTCTATTTGTATATATTTTATAACCCTTAATTAAATTACCATTGTAAGAAAATATACACACACATGGTCCTCTAGCTAACCAACCAAGTTTTTCTGAAATTCAATCCGAATTTTTATCTGACTCGTTAAAAATATTGTCCTGAAACAATTTTATAAATTTTTAATTATGCATATTTTATATCCATCTTTCATCCCTTAATGGATTAAAATTCCTAATAATTTTTTTTTGGGTTTCAACATACGTGGAAACCTCAAAACTATTATGAAAATTTTAAATGAGGTCCTATTTCTAATCTACAATATTGATTTTTAAAATATCTCTTCTAGTAATTCCTTTACCCACATGAATACCATTGTGATGAGATTTCGGTAAAATAATGATTTCTACACCTGATAGGTATTCAATATAGAATTCAATGGATTTATAAGAATTATATTTCTCTATAATACAACACTCCGATAAACATTTATTTTTTAAATACTATTTCAAAATATTCGTATACTGTTCACTAGGGTACATCCATATATAGTGAATAAGACCACATAGTATAATCACTCTCACTAAGTGAATCATAAAGTGAACCATTATATCAAATAATTATAGAAGAAATAAAATTTCCAATTTATATAATATGATGAAAAGTACTCTTTACATTGCCATAAATTCGGCCAAATCTATAACATAACCACATATAGCTTTGAAGAAGAAACAAAACTTTGTTATTGAATGAAGGAAATTATTTGAAAAAATGCAACATAAAGCTATAGTAATTAGATCTTGCATGAAAACATGACAAACTTGTGATTTAAGTCCCTCTAACATTAAATTAGTTTTTGACATTAGATTCTTGATATTTGATGAATACCCTTTCTCAAACACTTACATCATTCAAGAAGTTTCAAAAATAATATATATTCTTCATGTAAAGAGTGTAAGCAGCTGGAGGAAGAAAATTTCATTTTTCACCATTCACAGGCACCAACTCTTCTTATATTCTCATGTGATCTATGTCCAACCTAACCATAATATCATACTTTATTTTTTAAGGTACATTAAGGAATGAACCGATGGAACTATCACATACATTTTTTTTCAACATTCCTAACATCAAGAAAATGCCTGACATACATAGAATTCTAGTATGATAATTCAAGAAAAAAACTCGTCAAATTTTCCAATTGGTTATAGTAAGGATTTTCAAAAACTATTTAGAAAAACTAGTTTCCACATCTTTTATTTTCTCAAATAGTTGATCACCTATTTGTGGAGCCACTATTGTACATTCTTCTGAACTTCCATTAAATTATGTCGTCCTAGATAGTTACTTATCTTATCGGGGTATAAATCTATAATGTCCTAAAATCAAAGTCTTCGATGAAAGTTTCAACATAATTAACTATGTATCTTATTCACAAACGAGACACCCTTTTGTTATTTTAATTCTATATTCTAAAAAATTTCAATAAGTAGGAAAGTAATTTATCATCCCATAAAACCTGTCTCTCAATGAGAAATATTAATTTGTTTAATCATCATACATTGTAATACATGAATCATCTGCACCTCAATACAATTTACAGTTTGTATAGAATAATTCAAAGTGTCTCCTTTTTATTTAAAATTGACATTGATTTGAGTAAAAACTACAATTCACATATTAAGAACTGATAAAATGTATTTTTATTATTTTTTTATTTCAGTAAAATGATCCATGAGACATTTTTGATGTGTAAGATTCAACCACACCTCAATATGATGCACGGTGTGACTGGTATGACACCAACTGTGTCATTTTATTTTACATTAACATAATTTATGTAAAAAAGAACAAGTGAAAAACAGAAAACTGAGAAAACACATTCATATTAATTTTATACTTTAGGAAAATGATCCATAAATCATTTGTGACATGTAACTAAATATAATGAACAGTGTGGTTGTTATAACTCAAATTGGATCTTTTTATTTAAAATACAGATTAATTTAATTAAAATCAATAAGTGACATACTAAAACCAGATAAAACACATTCAGATTGTTTTGACAATTTTTGAAAACAATATAGTAGTCATTTCTAACGTGTAAGGATAATACTCACCTAAATATGACATATAGTGTGTCTAGTATCACTCAAAGTGTCACTTTTTTATTTAACATTAACATTAATTTAAATAAAAAAGCGACATACTAAAAATGGAGCAAACACATTTGGAATATTTTTTATTTTTTAGGACAATGATCTATTACTGATTTGAAACATGTATGGATCATCCAAACCTCAATATGAATCAAGGTCTGGTTGGTATAACTCAATGTGTCTATTTTCATTTAAAATTGACATTAATTTAAGTAAAAACTAAAATTGAAATACTGAAAACTAAGAAAACACATTTGGATTTTTTATACTTTAGGAAAACGATCCATGAGTAATTTGTGACGTGTAGTAGTCAACCATACCTCAATCCATTGCATAGTGTGACCAGTATGACTAAAAGCGTTTGTTATTAGTTTAAAATTTACATTTAAGTTAAAAACTTTTCAATCACTAGAAACCATGAAAATACACTCCAATTGTATTAATAACTCAGTACAGCAATTCATAAGTCATTTTGATGCGTATGAAGCTGTCTCACATCAAACTGACGTATGATAGGACCGGTATGACTCAAAATGCATGTTTCTAGTTTGAAATGATATTTTAGTAAAAAAGCACAAAAAACATACTAAAAACCAATAAAAGACAATAAGATTGTTTTGATACATTTGGAAAACAATCCATCAATGTTTTTTTATTTAATTTTTATTTTTTAATTAAAGTATATTTGTTTTTAATTTGTAATTGCTTGATATTATTTTAATGAAATATAAGTTTTTTAATGTAAAATATAAATAACTGTTATTTTTTATGTGAAAAGGGGATATTATTTTTTCAATAAACAATAAATTTTTAATGGTTTTTCGAAGGAATTATTTTTTTATTATTTTCTTAAAACGTAGTAATGGACATTGTTTTCATTCACTTTAATTTATTTTAAAAAAATTATTTCATGGTGAATTATTTAAATGGAAAAAATGTAGTTGATTTGTTGATATGGGATAAGATAAAATATTTAAAAAAAACAGGTCCTAGAGTGTTTGAACGATGTTCACAAAAACCACACTGCTAGTCAAAAAATAAATAATAAGTTATTGGATAAATAATTTAACATTATTAATTTTTTAAAAAATAATTGTTTGATTATTGATAGCTATTTAAATTATTTTTGATGTATATGATATGTCATATATAAAAAGAAATTAATATTTTCTTTTTGGTACATTTAATAAATATTAATAGGTAATTTTGTATCTAAAATGATGCTAAAAATAAAAATCTCACAGTGAAATGGCATACATATATTAGTTTTAATTATATATATAGTTATTTATATTTATATATTTATATATATATATATATATCTTTTTTTATATTTTTATTTATTCATGTATTAATATATATTTATAATTTTATTTTTAATTATATTTATAAAATATGTTTTTTTGTTTCTGTATAAATAATCAAACAAACAAATAAATACATATATACAACATACATACACACACACACACACACACACACACATATATATATATATATTATGTATATCTGTAATTTAAATTATACATAATTACATATATTTACATATATTATATCTTAATATGTATATTCCTTTGTTAGGATATATAGATAATATATATCAGTTTGTTACACATACATATATATATATATACACACAAACACATTATATTGGTATATAAATATTCATATATTTGTGTTTTAAATAAAATGGACATTAGTTTTTATTTAGATAAGGCTTATATATTGGGAAATATATTATATATGTAAATATGTTTAATTAATTATTTATTAAATTAACATTTTTGTATATTCCTATGTTAGGATATATAAATACTATAGATTAGATTGTTAATACATACACATACTAATATATATATATAAACACCCAATATATAGGTATATAAAGATTCATATACTTGTGTTTTAAATAAAAAGAATATTTGTTTTTATTTATATAAGGATTATATATTGAGAAATATATTTTATATGTAAATATGTTTAATTATTTAATTATAAAGTTATCTTTTTTTGTAATTCCATTGCAAATATTCTAGAATAAAATAATGTGAAATGAAAAAAAGATCGATCATAAATAGTATTTGTGATGGCTAAATAGTTTTGTCATAAATTGTATCACCATATGGTTATTTTCCATGTCCCTTCACAATTTCTATTGTTTACATCCTGATTTTCCATGATGGTTTGTTGTGATGAATTTCTATAACAATTAAATTTTTTGCGGTGGAAATTCGTCATAAAAAACCTATTGCAAAAGCCATTATTTTTATACTAGTATATAAATATTATAACATAGTGACATGAACTATATAAATAACATATCAAAATATTTGTTCATATAATCTATATAATTTAAAATTGAAATATATATTAAATAATGTTTTATTAGTAACATTATTTTCATTATTTATACAATAATAAATTAAAAAAATTATATTAATAAACAAAAATATTTAATAATTGGTTTTTTATAGTATTTTAAAAGAAATTCCCCGCACCCTGACTGCGCTCATAAAAGTCAGTCTCAATGCATCCCCGCCTCGACCATATTCCGCCTCAGATATAACTGCACACCATGAGTGCACTCTACCTCGCCATGACCGCCCCACACATCCACATCCCACCTCAACCACATTCTACCTCCGCCAGGACCACCCGGAGCGACTACACCGTACTCCACCCCACACACCTACACATCCATATCCCGACTCAACTGCGTTCCACCGCCGCCAGGAGCACATTGATTGGTATGGATTCTAGATCTCCTAAGTCCCCCCAGGGAAGTGCTCTAAGGAAAATGGGAGGACTAGACACCACCCTCCATTGTAACAATTGTCACAAATGTCTCCCATTGGATAAGACTTTAACACGTATTGGGTTCCCAGGGAGAGTTGGGGTAAATTTGGGATCCCCTCACATGGGTTCCCCGAGGGAGTAGAGATTTCATGTGTAAGTGTTGGGGTGCATTCGTGAGTGGGACGGGTGGACACTGCACACCATAAGAGGAATCCACATGTGTCATCACCCCAAGGAAGTGTTCCCAGTAGATGGAGACGGATGGACGTGGTCCCTCGTAGTCTTCCTCTATTATCCATTGGGATAATATCGGTGCATTGGTGATAACCTCTTCTATTGAAGACCTCATTGTCGGCTTCACCAAGGTTCGTGGGACTCCAGGTGACTACTACAGATTTTTGAACTTTTCTAATGATATTCCACCAAAACATGACTTCCAACGTGTTCCAATAATCCATATCATTAATATATTCATCTTCATCATCAAGCGGTGAGGGATTTTAGAGAAGAGGGAAATTCCAATTAGAGGTATGCATTTTGAAAACACAGCCTCCATCCTTATATATTAACATCTTCCTTTATTTTGGCCTTTACCTCCTTAAAAATTCCTCCTAATACCAAGAAAGGTGGGATACAAAAATCTTTTATTTATAATGCCAACTAATATCAAGGAATTACCCAACCCAATTTATTTAATGTTAATTATTTTATTAACTGAATATTAAAATGATAGTAAAACTATTTAATTTATTTATATATTTTGAGTATTGTTCATATTAAATTTATAAATGAGATATAAATTTCAATCTAACTAAATCAATTGTTATTAATTGAATAATGATTTATTTTAAAATGTCAATAAAATTATAAAATTTATTAGTTTTCTTTGAAATCAATTTCTTTTTTATTTATAAATTAATTTTAAAATTAAAAATAATAGATGTCTCTTTAATTAAGACGGTTTGGGTAGTTAAAATTTTATTTCAAAATATAATAGAATATAATTAAAAAAGTGTTTTAAAAAATAAATGGGTTATATATGTATTTGGGGTTGAAAAAATAAAATGAGTTTGGACTAGATTATCCCAAATATCATGCATATTTGAGTGGTCGAAATCCCTACTGATGAGTGATTTTAATGACAATTTTAATCCTAATTATCAAAGATGTATATTTTAATAATTTAGGTGAATTTTAATTTAATAATGTATAATTGATTTTGAGAATATTTGAATCACATCTAATATTTAATGTTGATTTTAATTCAATAATATAACATTGAGTAGTATCAAAAATTATAAAACATTTAGTGTATATATATATATATGTATATATTTTCAATCTATTTATTTATTATCTAACCATTCATAAATGGAAATATATATATGTAGAGATTACCCCCAACGGGTGTACAAATAGGTTGATACAGAACTATTATTTGAAAAATGAATAAAAAATAACCGAATGGTTATACTAAAATGAGTATTGGTTAGTAAAAAATTATTTGGTAAATAATAGATTTTTTTTGTCTTGATTATTAATTTTAAAAACTGAAAACTAATAAAATAACTTATTTTATTATTTTATTATTTCTTCATTAATTTCATAATTTAAATAAATTATAACACATATTATAACAAAAAAACAATACATTTTTGTTTCTAAATCTATATTTGTTTTAAAATAATTTTTTTAATAAAAATTATATATTTATGTATAATTTTCAGTGAACGTTCGACACAATTACAGTGGTTTGTTTAAAAAAATTAATTTTTTTTAGTAGGCTTTCTCCGATGATCGACCTTTGTACAAAGGTTTTTCCACCTAATGAAAAAAAAATTATTTTAGTAACAATTCATAACAAATAAAAAAATTAATATTTAATGATATATAATTCACATATGATAATTTATATTTTTAATTACTATATATATTAATGATGTCATAAGTTATAATACAAATTTTATTTTTATGTATTATATTGAAATTTTTAAATTAATTATTAATAGAAATTTTAAATTTTTATTAATAATTTTATTATGAATAATTAATTAAAAGTTTAATTAATTATCTCTATAAATTATATTAACAATTACTAAATATATTAATGATATCATCATTTATTAATTTTCTTAATTATTTAGTTAATTTTTAATAACAATATCATTAAACTAAAAAGTCCATTTTATAATGAAAACACAAACATTGAGTCATACTAGTCACATCATATGTCAGATTGACATGGAGTCAATTACAACACATCATAAATGAGATATGTATCAACTACTATAAAATCATCGTTTAGGAGTTTTTATTTTTTGATTTGGTAGTAGTTTAAACCACTGCTAAATTTGACGTTGACAACCTGCAGTGGATCCTCCCATTCACTACCATGGATCGTGGTAAGGGATACATAATGTTTTATCTGCTCTAAGAAGCATGCGCGGATAAAAGGGGGGACCTTATCAGTGCTGGATAAAAGTGCTGATAAATCTTTCTTTTATCAGCGCTAGAGAAACGTCGATAACGGTGTAACCTTTATCAGCCCTTTCTTTAGAACTGATAAAGGGGGCCTTTATTTTTATCAAAAAGACAATCCTAAAACCTTAGAAATAAACCAAAGGAATAGTACCTAATTTTGGAGGAAAAGAAAAAATCCATCAATTAGGCACCCAATGATTCCAAAATGTAGCCAAAAAATGAACCACTTGATTGCCCTATCTCCAGGCAAAGGGAAATCAACAAGAAGAGAAAAAAGGAACCAAAGATCTGAAGATGTCGATAATGGAACCATAGGCTTGGAGTCTACCTTCATCCTCCTTCGGTGAGTGGATAATAACATGACAATCAGATTCAACCACAACATACTTCCAGACAAGAGACAAGATGAACTGCATACCCTTCCAAATATCCATGGCCTCTGCCACATGAGGAGACTAATATGCAATGTTCTAGGAATGATGAGCCACAATAAGTGAGCCATCGTGATCTTGGAGGACTATCCAAAGCCCAAAAAACCATCCCCATGGGTCTCTACATCAGTATTAAGTTTGAGAACACCCAAAAGAGTGATCCATCTGATAGGTGTGGAATGAACTGGTGAAGGTGGACGAGCCTCCTCAATATCCAACCACTAAGAGCCCCTGTTATGAATCATTGAAATACCAACCCTGTCATATCTAACAATTATCTCAAAAATGAGATCATTTTGGTGAAACCATATGATCTTGAAAAATACTATTTTCAGTGAGTGTTTTAATGTTGGTTACGAAATAAGCGACACCAAAATGTGGGTTTCAACATCAGTTATCAAATAATTGTTCATCCCTCTCTCTTCAGATGGATTCATCCCCCTCAGGGTATTTTCAAACTAAATACTAATGAGACAATTCTTGGTGATGGCTCTTTTGACCTTGTGGCGGTTCTCTAGGACCATGTAGGATCTATTATTTCGGCTCATCATTAATCATAAATTGCATGTTGGTATCCTCCTGTAGCAGTGGACATGACTATTTGGAAGGGTATGAAGTTAATTTAATCTCTCAACGTGTGGTCAAATATGATCGTCATGTTATTATCAACGCGTTAGAGGATGATGAAATTTCCCACCATGCCTTTGGTTTTATTATCAACATCATTATATAATTGGTTCCTTTATTCTATTCTTGTTGTTCATCCTTTTTTGGGAGAGATGAAAATTGTGTAGCTCATTTTATAGATACTTTTGGGAGTTTTTAAGGATCACATTGTGGTTCAGCTAATTCATACACATCCCAACTAACTTTTAGATATTTTTCCTACAATACCAAAAAAATCTAAATGTGTTTGCTCATTTTTGAGTATGTTAATTTTCCATTATACTAAAATTGATTTATATTTTATATAAAAATGATGTGCTTATAGTCATAATGGTCACAATGTGCCTCATATTGAGGTTCAGGATATTCCTATACATCCCAAATAACTCATTAATTTTTACCCAAAATTATTAAAAAAATCTGAATGTGTTTTCTCATTTTTTATTATTTCACTTGTTCATTTTTACTAAAATTAATGTCAATTTTAAATAAAAAGACGGACATGGAGTTATACTGGTCACACCGTGCATCAGATTGAGGTGAAATAGATTTCTACACATCCTATGTGACTTCTGGATAGTTGTAATAATTTATTAAAACAATACATAATTTTTTTTCATTATGTCAGTTGTCTCTTTTAGTAAAATTTCATTATAAATTAAAAACATGCACTTTAACTAATACAAGTCACATCTTGTATCAGTTTGACATGTGAACAATTCCTACATGTAAAAAAATATTTATGAATCGATTAACTAAATTATTATGACAATCTGAGTGTGTTTTATCAATTTTCAGTTTGTGACATATTTTGAGGTAAAATGTTGATTTAAAACTGATAACAGACACTTTGGGTCATACTGGTCACACCATTTTTTGGATTGGTGTGTGGTTGATTCCTACACATCATAAATGACTTATAGATCATTTTACTAATGTACAAAAACAATTTTAATTCCTTTATTTGTTTTTGAGTTTTTGAGTTTTATATTGTACTAAAATTATTGTCACTTTTAAATAAAAAGGAAAAATTTGAGTCATACAGATCATGTCATATGTCATATTGAGGTGTTTTTGATTCCTACATGTCGCAATGACTCAAAAGAATCCTAAATTCTAATGAATCCTCCATTATAAGAAAAAAAATTCTTATGAGGGTAATATGAAAAAGAAATAAATTAAACATAAATATGAAACAATCCATTACTTCTATAGATGTCACATCTTCATGTCATTTGTATATATTCCATGATCAGTTATGATTCCCATTTGTTTCAAAGGAAAATTATATCGTCTGATACATATTATTTTTTTGACCATCATAATAGTACTGGAAAAATATAAATAAACAAAATATTAATAAATATTTTAAATAAAATAGTAATAAACTTTGAAAATACCTCTTCGCGGATGTGTTTTTTGATGGAATATGATCTCTCTCATAAATTTACAGACATAATAACCAAAATATTTTCCATTTTTTTATTTTAGACATTGTAGAAACATTTTGGAAAATAATTAATTCTTTTATATGTGTTTGTATAGTTAAATATTATTATATATACCTTGATAAATATCCAGTTGTAGAACTTATCTTGGTTCGTGTGCATAATGCTTGTCCTCATTACCTGATTTTGATGATATTTACACACCACCCTATAATAATAGTATCATAATTAAAAAATAATATAATTATATAACTTGATGTTTAGTTCAAAAATGTTGGATGTAGTGTATTACAAATTAAAAAATGGTATCACGTGTGGTCGGTTTGTTGGAAATCAATGTATTGAATCCAAAAAATAAATATTTAGTGTATCCAAATTGATTGTAATGAGAATCTAGTGTTTCCTAAAAAATGGAATAAGTAATTAATTAAATGAAAAATATATTAAATATGATTAAATTGTATAATTGTATCTTGACATCATTTATATTAAGAATATTATTACATCCCCATGTTTTCTTTCAAAAGATTTTCCCAGTTTTTCCACTCTTTCATTCATTTGTTTGGATTATTTTTTTTTGGTATGTAGAGGTGACATAAGGAATAACGAGTCCAATTTCTTATGGGTAAATCCATTGAATTGGTATTGATATATATACCTACAAAAATTATGAAATAAATTTATCCATAATTAACATGGTATATCATGTTTTGTAAAATTACATCACAAATACGTACCTCTTGTAAACATTTATAATTGAGGCACATATCCATTCATAGTTGATTATAACATCTACATTATTAGAATAAATGTAGTCAGTAACGTCCTACCCAAAAAATTTTTCATCAAAATCAACTACATGACAACTAGCACATTGTAACATTGAATTCGCTTAAACAGTTAATGTTACTAAATGTGGATATTCAATGGGTGGGTTAAATGTGATTTTTGAAGATCTTTTTAATTAGTTGGTAGATCCTTTAAATGGTTTTGAGTCTACATTTCATTTCACCCCAATCCCTTTTTCCATTTTTAATAGCATTCATCAGTTGAGTACTTTTTTCATTAATTATTAAATGTTTACCATGAAAAATAAATAGGAAATGAATACCTCCTTGTCAACATATTTTTTTTATAATATTTGACGGCCATGTGATGAATGTTCCAATAGTTGGTCAAACTTATGAATATCTTCCTCATCAATTGGAATAGGTTGCTCAGTGCTCATATCATGGGATACACTAATCGACGCTCTCACAAGACCTATTGGAAGTTGTCTATTGTTTAGCACAACGTTTTGGATATTGAACATTTTAGCCCTCACTACAAGGTGATGGGTGGGTTTTCATAGATATAAATCACACTAATTCTCACCCTGTATAATATCAGCTACATAATGGTATCAGTGTCTATATTATTCACATTTTATAGAAACAATTTCTAGAATAATTATTACCTTTTCCAAGACATCTTTTTGAGGGGAATGGCTCATCTAAAAGCTACTAGGTGTTGGGCGGGAAATTCAGGAAATTATTATTCTTGAGTTCTTTTTTCTCTTCGCTTCTCTCTATAAAATTTTCTAGTTACTATCTATTCTATTGTAATTTTTATTAATGTGTATATAGTAATTATTTCATCTATTTCATTTCATCATCTTTATCGTCCTCTTGTTTTTTTATCAAAATGTGTTTGTGTTGTCATCCCAAAACTTGCACCTCTGATGTGACCATATTGTTCTGTCCGCTATAAGGACACTGATCGTAGTTGTTCATCTGATACAGGTGTTGATGATTCATTTGACTAAGATGGATATAAAATATAGGAAAAAAAGTAATCATTTTTATGTAATATCGATTTAAAGAAAAAAATTATTATTTCATAATTATACATGTTTCACACCATTTTTATGTATTTTCATCTATTAGTATCCCATATTTATTTTCACATGCCTCTTTCCACCACACATGGTGTATTTTTAAGTAGATTTTGATTTGGATTCATCAATATTCATATACATAGAGGAACATAATTATTTTTTCATTTCATGTTATATAAAAGTGTTATGGTATATTTAAAATATGTACCATTTTTTCATGTAAAGAATACCCCATCCTTGCTTTACGGTAGAGGTATGTTGATTTTTCAGCCCCTCCATTATTTTCAACACTTTGTTTCTATTTCATAAATAAAATATTGTCACTCAAAGTGTTGAATATATTTATTTTCCAAAATTATATTACCACCCTTAGTGTACTTGAAAAGACACATCAATATAAAGTCTAGTAAAGAAATCTCATTCTAATTCGGTTATTAGGTGTGCATACACAAGTAGTGGGTGTGTGTTTATTTTCCCTTCGGCTTATTTTAGATAACGACTCAGTAGAATTGTGTGAAATCCAATATGAATCCTTATATAAAGAATTAATACATATTTCTTATGGGACTTATCTAATATAAATTAAAACTTCAAGGGATAGTGAATAATAATTCATTGTTTCATTATTTTATTTTTTAGTAAAATAAAGAAATGATATCATAATGATACTATAATCTCTTCCCAAATCAGTGTATTAAGCACTGGAACAACATGGTACCACAAAACTACACTAGTTGGCAGGCATAACAAGTGATGATTCCAATGTAACTACACTAAATGACCTTGTTGGAGTTAACATGTTGGCCTCGTGCATTACACCAGACCTCATATTTGATGCCTTTCATTTTTTCCTTCATGATTTTTGATAACACCATCAAAATATGGAGCACCTATTTTTTATACATCACTGGTTCTTCGTCACCTAACATTTCCTTAGATTCAACATCACCAATATGTTGTTTTTCTGGAGATGTAGCATCAGCATGTGAAGATGGTTGTTGAACCTTCACACTGGGGTCAAAAATAGATTGAAAAATCTATTATTCATTAGGATGGGGATTACAAGAACATGATGAAGTTCATTGGTCATCTACAATGAAAGCAACAATAGGCTGAAAGACCTACTATTCCTCATGATTGGGAGAAACATCATGTGCATAATTCTGATTGAGAATTCTTTTTTTTGTTTTCAAATAAGTCAATTTTTGGGTTAGTGATTACCTACAGACATCAAACGAATCACCCAAAATCCACAATACCAAATCCACAATCCACAATCCAAAATAACCAGATCAAATAACACCTATCACCTCAAAAAATCTTCATGGCCACCTGAATTCTCCTCTTACGATGTCCCCAAACAAGGCAAACACTCCCAATACAAGACCTCATACTGAATCATTCATCGATCACCAAATCCATGAATTCCATCACCAAAACATGGTCCTCCACGCAAATCGTACCATCACACCCAAATGGTGGATGAAAACAGAAGTAAACTCATCACTAAAATAGAAATTCGCAATTAAACATCACCATGAAAACCCTACGCATCTCATCCATGCCGCCGCAGCAACAACTTAGGATCTGAACGAACCAAAAAATGAGAACCTAGAATAAACATGCTCCAAATAGGGCTGAACCACACCCACAGACCAATCACAAGGGTAGAAAATAAAAATTGCTAACAAAACCACAAAGATAGTCACGACGCCTAGCTGCAAATCAGTGCTACATCATGTCGCTGCCTTTGCAAACTCACCGGGAATCCACATAGAATCGCCGCACCCACCCCCAGCCAAAACAGAATCGAAGTGACGAGCCCCATCTAGGAGGAGCTGGATCTATGACCGCTGTCAACAACATGCTGCCAAAAGAACAGGCTAGCAAATGGTGGGAAAATCCTAGATGGCTGTGCCCACATACTTACCTCAACGCCACGCCTGGAAGAGAAACCGCCTCCATGAAAACACCGAGAAGGAGATATTAGGAGAGCTCTGATGACGATCTGAGGCGAGAAGAACATACGACGACAGGGGGAAACCCTATGAAGGCATCACCCCTTACGGTCTCATCCGCCTCCCCAATGAAGAAACCTAGACACCCGTGTAAACTACCAAAACATGATGGGACCCTTGGACTATTATTAACAACCAAGAATCTAGCATGTGCAGAATTCATTATCTACATAAGTAGTTTAACATTTAATTGTTATTATGTCAATACAATAACAAACATATAATAACATGAGGTAACACAATGTATATTAAAAAAACCTAATTATTAAACACTTTTTTTTAATGGATGAAGAGATTTGACCCCTATATCGACTATTCAAGTCCATTCATTTTGGTCTCCTCTGATAAAGAAAACACCATATATATTAGGACCACTATGAAATGATTATGATGTCCTAATGAAAGGGTCACCCTCAGTTGAATTTTCATATGACCCTTCAGTTGTTTTGGTCGATAACATACAATTGACCACTATCAGTTTGTGGTATGTAGACTATAAAATGCATATACTGCCTATGATGTCATTATAAATGGTTCGTCTTTTAACCCTTCCTTACTGAAATAGAACTTCACTAATTCAAATTCACCTATTTTTACGTCATTCATGTTATCAAACCATTATAATAGTAAAATCTGCACAAGGAATGTTTTATAATCCAACTCCCAAAAATTTTTTATGATGCCAATGTATGAAATATTAACATCAAATGGAGTTTTGTCATTAGTACCAGAAATATGCATCTCTTCATCCACAAGTATAACTCCACTATTTTTAACAGTATTGTATTAATCATGTCTATTTGTATAGAACATATAACCTTTAATTACATAACCATTTTAGGATAATACATACACACTTGGTACTCTAGCTAACCATCGATGTTGTTCTGATATTGAATTAGGATTTTCATCTGAATCATTAATAATATAGTCCCAAAACCTTTCTATAAACTATTAATTCAGTGTATTTGATATCCACATTTTATCCCTTGATAGGTTCAAATACCTAAGAATTTCATTGTGGGTTTCAACATATGAGGAAAACTCCAAAACATTATTCAAAATGTAAAGGTGGGCCTACTCTTGATCTAAATTTTTTTTGAATACATTTCTTCCATAAATTCCTCACCTGCTAGCCACATAGTGTGATGAGATTTCAGTAGACCAATGCTTTACACACCTGAAATGAATTTGGTCCATAATTCAATGGCTTCCTAAAAAATATATCAATTTTTAATATAACCCTCTGATCAAATTTGATTTTTTTATATACCCATTAAAAATCTTTATACATCGTTCAATGGGGTACATACATCTATAGTGTATAGGACCACATAGTCTATTCTCTATCCCTATGGGAACCATCAAATTAAACATTATATCAAAGAATTATTGTAGGAAGAACATTTCTAAATCACATAATATGATAATAATTTCTATTTCCATAGATTTAAATTTTACCAGATCCATAATTTTACTGCATATAGCTTTGTAGACAAAACAATAATTGTTTAACTTATAAAGGAAATTATTGGATATAATATAATGTAAAGCTATAGGAATTATATCTCACAGTAAAACATGACAGTCATGTTATTTTAGAACCATTAAAATTAATTCATTTATTGAAAAAATATTCTTTCTATACAATTAATACCCCTTTAGAACCATTATTTCATTCAAGAAGTTGAAAAAATGATATCTCTTCTTCCTAAACATACATTTAGAAGCTGATGGAAGAAAAGTATATTTTTCACCGTAGGCGTCGATTTGATATGTAGTAGATCTCAAAAAAGACACCAGGATCCAAATTTATCACCTTTTGAAGTTTGAGTTATGTTTTCAACTTATTTTAGATATTTTATTATTTTTTTGCATTTTTTTGGGTCTTCTATTTTTTATTAAATGATTACTAATTGATAAGAATTAGAAAATTATTAATTAATAATATTTTTTTAAAATATTTTTTATGTTATTTTCTCTTAACATATTATATATTAGGTGTAAATGTCTACCTATATTTATCTAAAACATATTTAAATATATATATATTAAAATAATATCAAAATCAATATATTAATTTATAAATATATTGTTTTTAATTTTTTTTTGAAATATACCATTTATCAGTACATATAAAGGGGGTCCCTTTAACAATAAAAAAACCGATGATAAAGGAGGTACCTTTATCACTACTAAAAAAAGCATTGATTAAGGTACCCCCTTTATCAGCATTTTTTAGAGTTTCAAAAGGGTGGCTCTATGAAAACCTATTTTTGAGGTAGTTTCTTGACCCAGAATTCATTTATATTTTTTTCTTACTAAATAGAAGATACTTTCTAGAGACTACCATCTTATAGCTAATATAATAGAGGCTGGCAGGATGTCACACACAGAGTTGAGAGTCATACTTTTAAAATAAATCATCAAAAGTTGGTAAATAATATTATTTAATATGAAATATATATATATGATAAATAAATTTTTTATAGTTGAACCATTTAATACATTTTTATGTGTTCAAGATGATATACACCAATAGTTGTATTGGGTAGATTTCTGGTGAGATATTGTAGCTAATTGTGGTTAGTGTTTTTTTATGTTATTTAAATTAATATAATATATATTTTTTCATTTTATTTATATTTTTTTATTTAGAGGGGATATATTAGATATATATTTCTCATATATTTGGTATTTAGGATAATAAATATGGTCATGGAAAGGCCTCGTGTGTGCATGTTTTAATGAGAAAGCATAGTTGTGGGTGGTGAAAAGTGGTATTTAGATAGATATGGTGATTTAAATTTTTTTACAATAGTCTTCAACTATTTACTATTGAACTGAAGTGATGTCATCATTTAGCAAACACATTTAGGATTGTAAAGAATTGTCCAATCAGTTAAATGATAATTTTGAGATAGAAATAAAGTGAAAAGGTGAGGAAAAAACATTGGATGTAACATGGAAAAACCCCCAAATGAATGGGGTAAAAAACCATAGGCTAATAGAAGGATATGACTATGAAAAAATGTGGGTACAAAATCTCTCTCTATCTTTCTAAATTTCAAAGATAAAACATCCAAGAAATTATATCTTTAAATATATGGAGAAACACCTAAAAAATTACTTCACTTAATGATGATGATATGTTGCTTCTGAATCCGATGATAAAAATAGTTGGAGACGATCCCCATTTATTGCCTTCCTTAACCCTCCCTGGGCCTCCTCACAATTAAATTTCTATTACAAAATTAAATTGAGAATCAATGGTAGGGTGTCACCATGATGTTTTACCATGACATTTCCAAATGAATGCAGTGACCATGATTAATATTTTCTCTCTCCGCAACGTTTTCCAACATATCTCCCACTTGGATATTTGTTTAAGTTCCAATCACATCTCCACACATCTGTTATATCTACCAAACCCACTCTTCATGTCTCTACAAGGTTTTTCAAGGACCTATAGCATCTGAAGATATTAGAACCTATCGTATTGACCAAGAAATCTTCCATATTTACTTTAGTGTGAATTTTCTACAAGTCTACAAGTATTTCATTCATAGTATCTAAACAATGATATTTTACACCAATGTGCTTCATCCTGAATGAAAATATGGAATCATTACAATGTGAAAGGCACTATGACTAACACTAAACAATGAAATATGATCTTGTTTGTGCCTGATATCCTCCAAAAAAAATTTCATCCAAATATCCACTTTTCATGACTGTGTATATATCATTTACTTTGCATCAATTATTGATAAATCCACCACTGACTGTAACTTTGAAATCCAGCTCATCGATTCTCCTGTAAGAGTAATCACATAATCAGTAGCAGATTTTCTCTGGTCAGAATCACCTACAAAATCTGAATCAACATAGCCTATGTTTGTGATATCTGATCCTCCAAAACATAATGCAACATATGTGGTTTCCCTGATGTATCTGAGGATCCTATTCAGCATGCTCCAATGATTTTCTCCATGATTATCCATGTACATACACACTTCTCCCACTGTATGTGCAATTCATGATCATGTACAAACCATGGGGAACATTATAACCCCAATGTTGATTCATACAGCACTCGAGACATTTCCATTCTCTATTTTTCACTGTTAGGACTCATTGTAGAGGATAACATGGAATTAAATGGAAGAGGGTTAGAAATTTTCTTATAATATATCATTTTGAATCATTCCATGAATTTCCAAAAATAATTTTTTAGTGATATCCAAATATTTCCATTATTCATGTCTCAGAAAATTTTCATCCAAAGAGTCTTGTTTTCTGGTCCCATGTCCCTCAAATCTAACTCCCTCGACAACTATGCCTTCATCTCCTAGATTTGATCATTTTTTGGGTCCTACAACCAACATCTAATCCATATACAATAGTATAATTATAAAATCATTAGCATATATACTCTGGAAATATAAACAAGGATATGAATTAAGTATATTGTATCCACGACTCGTGATATAGGAATACAATCTCTTGTAACAACACCTCAACGCATGTTTGAGACCGTAAAGAATTTTTTCATCCTGAAAACCAAGTTCTCTTTACCTTATTCAGAAATACCTTCTCATTAGAGAATATAGATTTCATCATCAAGGTCACCTTGGAGAAAAGTTGTTTTCACATCTATCTACTCTAGATGCAGAGTGTATGAAACAAAAATCACCATCACTGACTGAATATTTTGTTAGTCTAACAATAGGAGAAAATAATTCATTGAAATTGATACCTTCCTTCTGAGCATATCCTTTGACCACCGGTCTCACACGATATCATTCCACCAAGTCTGTTTCATCCTTCTTGATATTGTAGACCAATTTGTTCCCAATATCATTATTTCCATGAAGTAATGGAACAAGATCCCAAGTCTTGTTCATGTTCAGGGATTCGTGTACCTCCTACATCACCGCCATCCATGATTTTATATTTGGACTCTGGGTGTCCTCTACAAGAGATGGTAGCTCTGCATCTTCTGTCAATAAGAAATTTGAATCATTTCTCTCAATGATATAATCTGAGTGCCATGTTTTCACTCTTTTCTCTAGATTTAGTCATGATAGTCTAGGATTTTCTAGTACTTGATCATCATGATTTGGTAATTCCTCATAGAAAATAGGTTCTTCCGTTGATTCATCCTTCACCGCAAGTATTTTAGTTTCTGTACTCTATTTCTATGTGTCTTTATCAATATTCATTTTCACTATATCTTCAGAAAAGATGACATCTCTACTAATGATAATATTTTGGGCAAAGAGATCCCACTAACAATACCCCTTCACACCACCAGCGTATCCCATGAAGATGTATTCCTTGGATCTTGAGTCCAACTTCGATCTTTCTTAGCCACGAAATAGTGCATATACATGACATCCAAAAGTATGTAATTGAGAATAATTATTTGGTTTACCATTCCACATCTCCATCAGCATCATCATATCAATTTCCACTAAAGGGGATTGATTGATCACATAGAAGGCAATATTTACTACTTCTACCCAAAATGTCCTGGTAACTCTTATAGTATTTAGCATCGCCCTTATTATGTACAAAAAGGTTATATTCTGTTACTCTTACACTCCATTCTGTTATGTAGTGTATGCCACCATGAAATAACTATTGATTACATCCAGATAACAAAAAGAATAAAAATCGTCCCTTGTATATTATCTACCATGGTTAGTCCTCAAACAATTGATCTTATTTTCAGATTCAATCTGATTTTTCACTTTGAATGTTTTGATGACTTCAAAGATATTCAATTTCCTATAGATTCAAAACAACCAAAATCTCTAGGAATAGTCATCAATGATAGATGCAATGTACCTTACTTCTCATAGGGACACAACCAGTGCTTTCCAAACCATGGAATGAATCAAATCCAAGATCTTGTTAATCCTCATTGTTGACATTCCAAACATCAACTAGTGTTTCTTACTGAAAACAAAATTCTTAAAATATAGTAAATATGCCATCATAATCCTAGGAAAAAACATCTGATCTTCAAGAACCATTAGGCCTCGTTCGGACATATGGCCACAATTCTGATTCCATAACGTCGATAACTCTTCCATCATGGTAGTTGATGAGGCAACTATCTCTGATTCCCTTTAAATTTCACCCATAAGTACATAATAGTTCTTTAATATCTTCTCTGCCTTTTTCAACGCAAGTTCCCCCTTCACAATATTCATCATCCCTTTCTCGGTGCGATTCTTGCAACCGATGTCAAAAAAAATTCCAAGGAAAAAATGTTCTTCTTGACGCCCTCCATATGGTGTACTCCTTGGATGGTTCAGACTATGTTATCATGCATCTTATGTTTGATGGTTACAACTCCAATGATATTGAAATTTATTATCATTCCCCATGTACAAAATCCCTTCTGGGATAATTTCATATTGGTTAAACCATTCTCATAGAGATGTCATGTTCCATGTTCCTCCTGAGTTAATAATCCATGAATCTTCGAGATGTTTTCTTTTTTCGATATTCATTTCTGCATCCCTGACTAGTATGTCTCTATTTCTAGATGTAATTTCCACATTTCCTTGAGAATTATTCTCAATACCCTTATTATTCCAATAGACTTTGCTGACATACCCCCTCTTACTGAAATTGTATCATTTGATGTTTTTCTTCCTGCTCCTTGATTTGGACCTTAAATGATTCTAGTACCCACTGGAACAACACTCCACCATTCTTCTTATTTCCATTGAATGAGCATCCACTTGGTGTGAAGTTGTATGTTTGTACTCCTTTTTCTTGCACTAATATTCTTTTTCAATACTCGTAGATACAACATCATTGAAGGGAAGTATATCCATTACAAAATTATTTTTGATGTTGATGATAAGTTGATCACATTAATATTCAAACCTTTTGAGTAGAATATCCGAATTTTTAGAATCCACAATTATATAGATCCGCACTGTAAGTTGAGAAAAAATTATATTGAGGGTGTTAATTTGGTCAGTCACCGAGGATGAATCCACCATTCAAAGAGTGTATAATTTTATCTTCAAGAATATTTTACTGTGGAATGACTTTTCCTCATACAGCTTTGTCAGAGTATCCAATATTTCTTTTTCTGTCTTTTTTTCCACAATGCTTGATAGGACTCCATCTGCCAAAGAAAAATGGATGATGTAAATAACATTACTATCCATGTCACTCTATTTTTACTCTATCACACATGTCGATTTCTCTGCAATTACCTGTAGGCATTTATCTTTCCCCAGATCACCTTTTAACATAATTTTATATAATGAAAAAATATTTCCATTGAATTTTTAGATCTTGTATTTCGCCACCATTTCGACATGTCATTCGTCTAGAATTTTATCATGCCAAAACCTCATTCCTATTATAACACATTTTAGGATCCTAAACAATTGTCCATTCAATTCCATGATTATTGCGAGATAGAAATTAATTACAAAGGTACATTATTAAAAGAACAACATATGTGCTGGGGAAACCATTAAAAATAAGGGGGTAAAAACCAAAAGAAAATAGAATGATTAAACTATGGTAAAATGTGGGTACAAACTCTCTCTCACTCAATTACATGGATAAAACACACAAGTAATTATGTCTTTTAAAATATGGATAAAGACCTCACAAAATACTGCACACAAGGATGAAGTTATGTTGCTTCTGAATCTGATGATAAAATATGGTGTTGGAGATCCCAATTTATATCTTGCCTTAACCCTCCTTTGGCATCCCCTTTATTAAATTTATATTACCAAATTAATGGTTAATCAATGGTATGTTTTCACTATGACGTGTCACCATAACGTGTCCAAATGAATGCGGCGACCATCATTAATATTTTATCTCTCCATAATATCTTCCAAATAACATAGTGTGTATGATATCATCATCCTTCACTTCTGTAGAGTATGATTCAATGCTATGAGCTCAGGATGAGACTATTTAGATATTAGTTAGAGAGTAGGAAGAGTATATTCAACATCAAGAGCATCAACAACAATAGTTGCATCAACAACATGATCGTATGATGGAGTAGATATGAGGACTTACAAACGGTTTATGGAGTAGTTCCATCCATCAAATGGAGTTAATCCACCACCATCATAATGACACTATTATCATGTTCTTTTTTTGTGATTTTTTTTATATTATAATTGTTTATATTTTATAGATTCTTTAAGGGTTTTATTATTTTTTAGTGAAATTTATTATTATAATGGGATTGGAAAAACCCTCTATTACGAATAGTAGAATCACTTTTAAACTAGATTGAGATATAACCCATTACCAGATTGAATCCCCAAATGCAACATGCCCCAAAAAATACAAGGAAATTGAAAATAGTAGTAAATCCAATTAGCTCAAAGTCAAATCCATATAGCCTGATAGACTAAGGTAGAGAAACCTAGAATTATACGTGGATTGAAATCCCCCATAGAATCCATCCTACCATTTGTCTACTGACCCAGACACCCAAACCACGACTTTCATTGGGAACCACTATGAATATCATCAACGTGGATAAATCTACTGATAATGGTGATGACCCGCCTGAAAAATCACCATCCCCTACTAGAGCGGGTTCTTCCACTCATGTCATTTACTCTTTCCTTGAGTAAGGCTTGGCCCTCATTTCTAGCTCTCACAATCATTTTAGGGATTGATTTTTTCCTTCAGCCACCTTGATGAGTAGTGGTCTTCATTTTCCACTAGCCCTAGGGGATTCATGCCAAAACCCACCATCGAGCAGGAGATCAGATATTTCTGTTGACCCCAATATTTAATTTACCTTATTTTTTTTCTACATTTATTTGAAATGAATAAATATTCGGGTTGTTTTGATACTTTATAAAAATGTTCCATAATTAATTTTTGATGTGTAGGATTCATCCCCACCTCAATCAGATGCATAAGGTGACCGGTATGACTCAACTACTATAGATATGGACTTTAGTAGCATGCAAAATGGGCATTTACATGTTTAAAAAACATTATTATCCTCGAAGCTATTAAAAGGGTGTCTCTTTTATCATTACTAAAAAAATACTAATAAAGGTCCATTTTATCAGCATTGATAAAAGTGGGTCTTTATCAGTGCTAAAATAGTCGTGATAAATGGGACCTTTATCGACAATTTTTTGCCCTGATAAAAGTCAAAAAAATTATTTCATAAAAGGAATTTCATTTTCAACAAATTTGAGGGTGGTACATCCACCCATTTATCAGCACTCTTTCCCCATTTTAATTGTGCTAGTATATCCTCCCCACATTTCTAACAATGCTAGGAATCCCTCCACCATTTAACAACTGTAGGGACCTGTATCACAAATTCGTGTGCGCCCCTACCATTGTTGGGTTTTGAAACTGAGATTTCCTCATCATAATATCACACCTCTCCCACTCCCCTATATCATTCTCTTATGTATTTTATGATATATCTATATATTAATATTAATATTTTTTATTTTATTATCCATATATATATTTATTTAATTACATATATAAAATATGTTTTTTTGTCTGCGTGTGTATGTGTGTTTATAAATACATATATATATATATATATATATGTGTGTGTGTGTGTTTGAATCTATAAATATAATTATACAAATTTATATTTATTTAAATATATTATATATTAATATTTTTATACTTATATTAGAGTATATAGATAAATATATATTGGTTTTTCAATGCACACAAAAATATATTTATATATATATAAACATTATATATACATTAATTGTATAATTATATAGATTTTTATATATATTCATTTTAAATAAAATGGATATTATTTTTTATTTAGATATGTTTTATTTATTTATAAATCTACTTTCCATGTAAATAGGTTTACATATATATTTATAAATCTAAATTTCTATGTGTGAATATATACAAAATATGTATATATTTTTATATATTTGATTATAAATAAAAATAAATTATGAAAAATGATAAAATTTCAAAACATTATTATCAATATAAATGTAATACTTGTAAATAAATTTTGTCCCCACTGAAAACAATAAAAAACCCTCTTAAACGAAGCTGGAAGTCCATTGAATGTAAAAAAATATGGATACACCAACTAAAAACACAGTATCAAAGGCCTTATAGGGTCTTTTTGGGCCTTGTAAAATGTAATAGGGAATTCCTCCCTATCATTTGTGTGAATTTGTCATTGCAAGATTCAATTTGATATGTGGTATAGCTAAAATGGACGCACTGATCAAAAGTTATGACACTTTGAAATCTGAGTTACGTTTTCAATATATTTTAGATCATTTATTAAATTTTTTATTTTTTGTGTCTTCAAATTGTAAATAAATGACTTCTAGTCAATAATAATTAGTAATTTATTAATTAAAAATATATTTTAATTATTTTATAATTCATTTTCACTAAATATCTTAGAGTGTAATTGTAAATGTCTATTTAGCCTTATCTAAAACATATTTTAAAAAATATAGATTATTTTTAATGAAATATAATATTATTTTTAAATATACCATTTATTAGTGATATTATAAAAACACTAATAAATCACCCTTTATTAGTGCTTCTGAAAAAATCATTGATAAAGGGTGTCCCTTTAACAGTGCTAAAAGAATTTTGATAAAGGGTTATCATTATCATTGCTAAAAACGCTGATTCATGGGTACTTTAAATTGTGTTTTTAGCACTGTTAAAATCTCCATTTATCAATAGTTTTTAGTGCTGGTAATGGTATCCATTTATCAGCACATTTTTTAGCATTTCTAAAGGGTGGCACTGTGAAAATGTTTCTCTGTGGTAGTGATACATGTGTTTCCTTTTATTTAAAATTGAAACTTTAAAAATATATTCTTTAATATTTATGTATAATTTATTTCTTTATAGTATTATTAAAATAAGAATTGTTTTCTTATAGAGAAGAATTCATTTTCTCAGGTTGGGTGGTTTGTTTGAAAACTAATACCACGATCAGTATTTTATGAGAGGTGGTCACAGGTTCCAAATAAAATTAAACATTGATGTTTCTAAATGATTTTGGATAGTAAATTAAAATGTAATTTTAGAATTTTTTTTTGAAATATACATATATTATTTATTTGTAATGAAAATTTTATTTCAAATAAATTATGAATTTTCATATTGGTTCCTTTTTTATACAGCTATATTTGGTGCAGTGTGTTGTTATTCAAACAACACATTGTAACAGTAGGGAATTTATTAGTGTTAATGAAAACAATGATAAAGGGGTTCTCATTTTAATGACATTGACAAATTATTTTTCAATGTTAAATATCATTGTGCTGTGTTAAAAGGTCTATCTGTGGTAGTGGGAATTCAATTTTATTTTGAGTGACAATGATAAACTTATAGAGGAATAAAATGAGGAGGATTCGAAGACATTGTGTTCATTACACCAATGAGTATGTGTTGCGTCGCTCGATGAAGAAGGAAGTAAATTCATGATATAATGGGATTACAACCATATATCACCAAGGATTTCATGTAGGAGTGATGATAAGTTTTTTAAAAAATAAAAAATTATTTTTAAAATTGTGAAAATTAAAAACAAAATTCATATTCTCCATTAATAATTTATAGAGTAATAAACAAGTAAAAAACTATTTTTCATAATGATATATTCAACCAAAATTCTCTTTCAGTTTAAAAAATATCATTTTTATTATAAAATATAAAAACTAATTCTTCATTAATAAAATTCAAATAAAAAATTTACATGAAATCAAACATTTTGTTAAAAAATAAAAATAATTTTTTTAAAATAAAATAAGAAACTAAATTTTATTTATGAAAAATTAATAAAAATGTCCCTTTTACATATAAAGTAGTAAAGAATATATATTCCCAAGTAAAAAATATTATATCAAAAAAATTTGATCCCCTATAAATTTTTTAAAAAAACTTCCCAATATTCATCGTAAAAAATTAATATAAACAAATATTGAAAATGATTTTTATTCTTTTATATTACGATAAATAAAAAATTTACATTTTTTAAATATTCCCATATTAAATTTAAAATATAAAAAAAACCCTTTTTCTTTCCAATAAAAATAAAAGTTTCAATTAAAAAACATAAAATAAAAAATAAAACTTCTTCATTTTCCCTTTAAAATTACATTATAATAATGTTTATCTATTTATTTTTTTAACAAATTCTAATTATTTATTTTTTTTAAATTATTTTTAATTAATGTAGTTTTATTTTTAAATTGTAATTGCTTGATTTTCGTTTAAGGAAATTTTAATTTTTTAACATAAATTTAAAAAACTATTATTTTTTAAGTGAAAGGGGGATAATATTTTTTTAATAAATAATAATTTTTGCCTATTATTCTTTGAAGGAATTATTTTTTAAAAATATATATATATATATTGGGATTTATTTCCTTATACTTCAATTTGATTTTAGAAAGTTTGTTTTCATTTAATTTTTTAAAATGAAAAAATGGAGTTGATTTGTTGATATGGGATAAGTAAAAATAATTTTACAAAATCAGGTCCTGGAATGTGTGAAGGATCTTCTCTGAAGCCACACTATTAGTAAAAAAATAATCAATATGTTATTGCATACATATTTTAACATTGTTAATTTTTTTTAAAAAAAATAATACGATGAATTTTTATAGTGATTAAAATTAATTTTTATGTGTATAAGATGTATTATATAATATTTAATTAATAATATATATTTGGATGAATTAAAAAAATTTACGAGGTGATTTTGTATCTAAAATGATGATAAAAATTAAAAAATGAAAAAGAAATTGCATAAATATATTAGTTTTAATTACATGTTTAATTTAAAAATATTAAATGATGTCAATGTTGATGTTTAGAAGGTTTGTCTATGTTACATCCAGGGATATGAAAATATATATACACCAAAGGTCTTGGTGTGTTGGTGTGGTATCTTCATGAACAACTGCATTCCTATGTAAATATTATTAGGACTTCTTAACCCCAATCCATGAGGGAAGGGTTTCCCACATACATATATTTAACACAACTTACCCCTTCATAATCGATGTAGGATAGCCCAATAATATCCCTTTCACAACCACTCGGGCGATGAAAATAGAAGATTTTTCAGTGATCAGGAAATTCAATCTGCTCAAATGAAACTATACAACAATCACTACTACAAAACTGAGTTTTATCTATGCTAAAAAACATTATCACTATTTAAAAAGCATTGATAGTCGAGGTTATATTAAAAGGGGGTCCCTTTTATCAACACTGAAAAAAGAGTTGATAAATGACCCTTTTATCAGTGCTAAAAAATCACATATAAAATTAAAAAAATTAAAAATTATTAGTAAATCAAAGGGTAGACACGTCCCTTTTTAATAGAACGTGACCCCCTTTCAATAGTTCTAGTAATCCCAACCCACGTGCACCACTGCCACCCTTTTAACCACGCTAGTCACACACCCCCACCCTCTAACCGTGCAAGACCCTCCTACACCAACCAGTACACCCCTGAATCCTCTTGGATTTGAACCTGATAAAAATATCATACACTGGACTGCTAAATCCCTATTAACCTGCACACCGGCTTTGTCTCCTCCTCAATTCCACGACCTCTATGACCGCACTGATGAAGGGCAGCAGCAAATAATCCACACCTTAACCACGTTCCACCTCTTCCATGACCACACATCGTGACCGCGCTCTGCCCCACCATGACCTCCTCGCACGTGATAACATCCACATCCTATCTCAACCACACTCTGCCTCCACTATGAAGTCCTGGAGTAATTGTACCATTCTTTTCCCTCTACGCTGACACTTCCACATCCCTCCTCTACCGTGTTCGTCCTATTCTATGACCTCATAGAGAAACCGTACTGTGATTTTCCATGCACATCAACACATCCAAATCCTGCCTCAACCACATTATACCTCAAATAGGACCTCCCTGATTGGTATACCTTATGGATCTCCTTAGTCACCCCATGGGAGTGTTCCCAGGTGAGGGGGATGACTGCACACCACCCTCCATTGCAACCATTCTTAAAAACATGACCTAATGGAGAAGCCTTTCTTATGATAATCATTATCCTGTTAGAATAGGTTGGATAAAATCCAGTACATTGCTTGTTGGGGAGTTCATTCATGAATATTGGGTGCCCTGTTGGAGTTAGGGTATGTTTGGGATCCGCTTTCATGGGTACCCCCCGAGAGTTTAGATTTTTCATGTAGGAGTTGTGGTACCTTGGATATTTCTTTACATGGGAACCGGTGAGGATTGTTCTGAGGTGACTAGGACGGTTGTACACCGCCTTCCATAAAAATCATCCACAAGTGTCGTCACCCCGAGGTTCTTTGGTTCTGGGGTTGGGGTACATTTTAGATCTCCATTCATAGGTACCCTGGGGAAGTGCTCCTAGGCGAAGGGGAATGTTGGATAGGGTCCCTTGTAGGATTCCTCTATTATCTTCTGGGATAATATCAACACATTGGTGATAACATTTTCTATTTAAGACCTCATTGATAGCTTCATGAGGGGTCATGGGACTCCAAGTGTCTAATCTATATTTTTTGACCATTTCTAATGGTATTCCTCCAAAACATGACTTCCACCAAGTGAAATCAGTAACTTCTTCATTATCATCATCGGGGGTGAGGGGTTTTAGAGAAAAGGGTATTCAAGTCTGAGGCTTGGAGTTTGAAAACAGACCCTCCACCATTATATAGTAACATCTTTTTTTATATTTCCCTTTCCCTCAAAAAACATTCCTCCTGTAAATTAATAGCTATAAAGGTGGGATAGACAAATCATTTATTTATAATTCCGAGTGATATCTAGGAAGTAACAAACCCTATTTGTTTAATAATAATTAATTTATTGACAGAATATTAAAAAAATAGTAAAACTATCTAATTTATTTATGTATTTTGAGTATTTTCATATTAAATTTTGAAACAAAATATAAATTCTAAATCATATTATATTAATTATTGTTAACTGGATAATGATTTATTTCAAAATGTAAATAAACATTAAATTTTTTTTTGTTTTCTTTGATATCAATTCATTTTAGATTTATAAAAAAAGTTTAAAATTAAAAAAAATAAAAGTGTCTTTAATTAATCCGGATTGGGTATATTTCAAAATATAATTGAATATATTTAAAAATAATTAGGTAAAAAAATAAATGGGTTATAAATGGATTATGGATTGAAAAAAATTAAACGAGTTGGGATTTCATTATCCCAAATTTCAGGGGTACATGGCGATTCAAAATCCCTAATTTAATGTGATTTTTAATGAACATTTTCAACATGACTATCCAAGCTGCAGATTTTAATAATTTTATTGAATCTGAATTTTTCAGTATATAATAGATTTTCAGAATAGTTGACTGGCATATAATATTTAATATTGATTTTAATTCAATAATATAAAATTTCACTCAAATCAACCTTTATACAATATATAATATATATATATATATTTGGAAGCATGTAATTTTTTATCTACCCACTTGTAAATGGAAATAATGTTTTGTAGAGATCCCCCCCAATCTGTAATGGTGCTTAGGGGTAGAAATGTAAGTGGTTATCAAAACTATTAATTGAAATAATAATAATGTAGAACCGAACTGTTATAGTAAACTGATTATATGTTAGTAAAAAAATTAATTGGTTAATAACCAATTTATTTTTGGTTTTTTTGTCAATTTTAATAAAAAATGATGATAAATTAACTAAATTTAAATTTTTTTAATTCAATATTTTAAATAACATACGAGATATATTATAACAATAAACAGTACATATTTGTTTATAAATTTATATATCTTTTCAAATGATTTGTTTTTTTATAAAATATAAGGATTTATATATAATTTTTGGTTCTTGTTCAAAATAATTATGGTGGAATTTTATAAAAATTTAATGTTTTTTTACATTAGTAGGCATCCTCCAATGATAAACCTTTGTACAAAGGTTTTTCCACCAAATAAAACAAGTTTTTATCTTAGTAGTAGTTCATAAAAAATAGAAAAATTTATTTTAAATGTTTTATAATTCACATATGATAATTTATATTTTTAATTACTATATATATTAATGATATTATCAGTTATACTACTAATTTAATTAATAATGATTATATTTTAAATATTAAATTAATTATTAAATATTAATTATATTTTTAATTAATAATAATATTGTGAATTATTTATTAAATTGTTATTTATATATTGTTGTTAATTATATTAACAATAATTAAATATATCAATGAGATTATCATTAATCAATTTTCTTAATTATTTATCAAATTGTAAATAATTATATAATTAACCTAAAATGACAATTTTATATTGAAGACACAAACATTGATTTATACTAGTCACATAATGTGTAGGATTGACATGTAGTAAATTTATACACATCATAAATGAGTTATGTATCCACTATTAGAAAATAATCGTTTAGAGATAGTTATTTTTTTGATTCGGTGATGGTTTAAACCACTACTAAAGATGGTGTGGGAATCCACACATTGTGATTCCTTCCATTCACTACCACAGATCTATGAAAGTAATGCAAATGGTTTTATCATTGCAAAGTAGAAAGTGCGGATATAAGAGGGGCCTTGTTCAGCACTGGATAAAAGCGCTGATAAATATACCCTTTATCAGTGCTAACCAAAATGACGATAAAGGTGTACTCTTTATCAATGCTTTAATTAGTAATGATAAAGGGGGGGATTTATTTATTATTTAAATAAAATACTCATACAATAGATATCATCCAAATCCAAATTACATAATTCCATAGGAAAAGATGAAATCCAGCTATTAGTCACCCAATGATTCTCAACAGCAATAAAAAAAGAGCCACTTGATTGCCCTATCTTATTACAAAGGAATAAGAAAAGAGAAAAAAGGAACCAAAGAATTGATGATGACAATAATGGACCCATAGGCATGGAGTCCACCTCCATCCTCATATATTTCGTTGATGATAACTTAATAATCAAATTCGACCACATCATCCTTCCATCCAAGAGAGAAGATGAACTTCAAACCCTTCCAAATAGTCATAGACTTTTCCAAAGGAGGAGACCAACCAATAGTGTATGAGGAATGATGAGCCGCAACAATAGAGCCTGCGTGATCCCGAAGGATTTCCCTATTGTCATCAAAACCATCCCACGATGTCGCCACGTTAATATTAATTTTGAGAGCACCGAATGTGGGGGATTCATTAGAAAATATGGGAATGAACAAGTTAAGGTGTACGAGCCTACTAAACATCTACCACTGAGAGCCCTAGTTATGAATCTTGGATAGCCAGAACCTGTCATCTTTACCAATGTTCTATAAAATGAATTAATTACGATAAAACCATATAATCTATGCACAACACTATTATTAAGGCTAATAAAAGTTTCTAATAATAAATATTATTATTTTATATAAAATTATTATATTTATATTCCAAAATAATTTTAATTTTTATACATTATATTTATAATTAATATAATTTTTTTAATAATTCCAATATATATATATATATATTTTTAAAAAAATATTTATAAATTTATAATTAAATAAATATAAATTTAAAAAATTATAATATTACATTAATTTTTTAAATTATAAATATATTTATTATATTAATTATTATTATAATATTTATAAATATAAATAAATACTATTTAAAATTTCATATTTAGAATTAAAATTATAAATAAATATATATATCTAAATAAATATATGTTTCCAATGAATTTGGTCAATAAATATATTAACGTGTGAGTATAATTGACGTACATATATGTTACGTATTCATCATGACTGTACTTTAATAATGTTAAAACTCCCATTAAGAGAGTTTTAACATCAGATAATGGATAACCATTGTTAAAGCTATGTTGGTGTGAGTTTTTCACATCGTTTATGAAATAAGAGACTTCAATATGTGTCTTTTAAAATGAATTATCAAATAATTTTTCATCCGCATCCTATAAGATGAATTCCTCCCCCTTAGTGTGTTTTCAATCTTAATACTGACGTAGTGATTCCTTGTGATGGATTCGTTGACTGTGTGGGAGTTCTCCAGGACCATGAAGACTTTATTATGGTGTCTCCTTATTTCTCAAACAATGATTATAAGTCTCCTACCATAGCACTGGCCATGTCTATCTCGATGGGTATGAAGTTCATTTCGTCTCTTATCTGGAAGGATGTTATGGTCGAATCTTATTGTTAGGTTATTATCAAAGTGATGGAGGAGGATGAAGGTATCCACCAAGCCTTTGGGTCTATTATCGACATCATAAGATCATTGTTTCCATTATTCTCTTCATATTTTTTTACTTCTTTGGGAGTGAAAAAAATCATGCGGCTCATTTTAGAGATGCTTTTGGGAGTTATTGAGGGTAAAATAGTTGAATTTCATCTTTTCCCTTAGAGTTGTGTACTTTTTATTTGGATGATATCTATGTTGAGGATTCATTTCAAAAGAATCTTTAAAACCATTAATAAAATTGAAAATATACAAGTGTCTCTTTTCTACTAATTATTTTGATTCTTAATCACTTGAAACCCTAACATTCATGAAACATGGTTATGCTCCATCTCCTTCCTTAAAATATATTTCTCAACCTTTTGCATCCCTTCCCCTTCTTGTTGTCATGTTCCCCCTAATTCACTCACATTCCACCATGATCGTCTTCATTTCTCTAAAAAAAGTTTCATGCATTTTATCTCACTCAAGTTCTATAATTATCATCCTTTAATATCTATTTTCAACTAAACCTTTTTTTCATTGCTTGCAATCTTAAGATTTCCTATCTCAATTTTGACTCAATTATTCATGGATATTCTACCTAAATCTCTATCTTTTGAAATTTAAACTTTTATTTTTTATCATTAGTTATTTATTCATTATTTTTTTCTATAAAACATATTCAATAATTTATTTTTTAATATACACATATTTATTGGTTATAAATTTTCACTGTTGTAATTAATTTTTAGTTATAATTTATTTTTGATTATAAATTTCATATGGTTATAATTTGATTATGGTTATAATTGTTTTTATTTACACTAATACTAATATGATCTTTCACATCATGAAAAAATTCTTTTAAAAATGATAAAAAAATTGTTAATTGTATTGATTTTAAAGGGGGGCCCTTTATCAGTGATAGTTTAGCATTGATAAAGGCCCCATTTGCTACATTGTGTTGTTTGTATAAAAACACCCTAGAAAATCTCATGTACACAAAAACTGCACACCACAACCTCTTATATAGAAAAAATATAATTTAATTGAAATATATTTTACATCATAATTAATAAATACACTACAATATACATTTCAAACAATGATTTTTATAATTACATTTATAATTACTATCTACAAAAAATTTAAATCATTAATTTTTTTCATTGTCACCTGTGATCCCATCTGAAAAAGGTCTACCCATGGTATCTATTGCTGAAAAAATCACCTCAACCTGATAAATGTAATCCACTTATATAATAAAACTAATATTATGTTATTAATGTTATAAAGAAATAAATTAAACATTATTATGAATGAATACATTATAAAAATAACTGCATTAAATAAAAACACAAATTGAGTTATACCGATAACACCATGAATTCTAATGAGGTTCATCTGATTCCAACATGTATCAAATGAGGTAAAGAACATTATCCTAATGTATCGAAACAATTTAAACACATTTTCTCAGTTTTGAGTATGTCACTTGTTCTTTTTAATGAAATTAATGTCATTTTTAAATGAACACTCATTTGTAGTTATACCGATCACACTCTATGTGGGATTGAGGAAAAACTAATTTTTTATATCAAAAATTACTTAAGGATCATTTTAATAAAGTATTAAAATAATCTTATTACGTTTTGTGGGTTTTTATTATGTTACTTGTGCTTTCTACTAAAATGACATCTCAAACTGGAAACATGTACTTTGAGTCATACAGGTCACATCATGTGTTTTTTTACATTATAATCCTTCTTAAAAGTCAGAAATGGCTTTTTAATTGATTTCCTATATTATCAATACAATCAGAGCTCATTTTCTTGGTTTTCAGTGAGTGGAATAAATTTTGAACTAAAATGTCAATTTTAAACTACTAATAGGAACATTGAGTCATACCAGTCACATTGTGCATTGTATTGAGATGCAGGTGATTCCTAAAAAACAAAAATAACTCATGTATCAATTCCCTAATGTATCAAAACAATATAGTTTCTATTTCTCGATCTTCAGTACATCACTTCTTCCTTCTTACTAAAAAATCATGTCAATTTTAAATAACAAGACGCACATAGAGTCATACCAGTCACATCGTGCCTCATATTGAGGTGTGGATAATTCTTACACATCCCAAATAACTCATGAATTTTTTATCTATAGTATCAAAACATTACAAATGCATTATCTCATTTTTCAGTATGAAACTTCTTCCTTTTTCTAAAATTGACATCAATTTTAAATAAAAATATTTACTAATAGTCAGAAATGTTACACCGTGTATAATATTCAGGTGAGAATGATTCAAACAATTATAAAATATCTCATGGATCATTTTCCTAATGAATGAAAACATTTCAAATGTGTTTTCTCAGTTTTGAGTAGGTCTGTTGTCTTATATACTAAAATTGATGTAAATTGAAAATGAAAAAGACGCACTTAGAGTCATAGTTGTTACATTGTGCCTTATATTGAGGTTTGACTAATTAATACATGTGACAAATGGTTCATGGATCATTTACCTAACGTATAAAAATAATAGGATTTCATTTTTATGGTTTTCAATACAACACTTGTTTTTTACTAAATATGATGTCAATATTAAATAAAAAGATGCACAGGCAGTAATACCGATCACACCGTGACTTGGATTGAGGTGTAGTTGATTCATACACTTACTAAATAACTCATGGATCATTTTATTATAGTATCAAAACAATACAAATTAATTTTCTCAATATTTTGTAAGACACTTCTTCATTTATCTAATATTGATATCAAATTTAAATAAAAAGACGCACTTCTAGTCATATAGGTCACACCGTGAGTTAGAGTGAGATTTGGATAATTCTTACAAATCTATAATGACTCTTGATTTTTTTTCCTAAATTAAGAAAACAATACTAATTCATTCTCATGGTTTTGAGTCAGTTATTTTACCATTTTACTAAAATTGATGTAAATTTTAAATAAAAATGACACACATGGAGTCATACCGGTCACACCATGCCTCCAATTAAGGTTGAGATGATTTTTACATGTCCCAAATGACTGAAGGATTATTTCCCTAAAGTATGAAAACAATATGAATGAGTTTTATTACTTTTAAATACATTACATGCTCATTTTTACTAAAACACTTATGTCCATTTTAAATAAAAAGATGGACTTAGAGTCATACCGATCACATCGTGCCTCAAATTGTTTTGAAGCTAATTCATACACATTTCAACTAACTCATGGATCAGTTTTCTACATTATCAAAACAATTAGAATGCATTTTTTTGGTTTAGATTATGTCAATTATACTTTTTACTAAAATTGATGTATATTTTAAATAAAAAAGACTCACTTGTAGTCATACCGATTACACAATGCCTTAGATTGAGGTGTGAATGATTCCTATAGATCCTAAATTTCTCATGGATTGCTTCCATAAATTATCAAGACCATGTGAATATTTTTTTATCATTTTTTAGTACTCAACTTGTTCCTTTTTAGTAAAATTGTTGTCAATTTAAAATAAAAAGACGCACTTCGAGTCATACCAGTCACATCGTACGTCATATTGAGGTGTGAATGATTATTACATGTCTAAAAGGACTCATGTATCATTTTCCATAAGTATCAGAACAATAAAAATAATTTTTCATTTAATTCATTATGTCCCTTGTATTATTTACTAAAATTTCATTTCAAACTAGAAACACACACTTTTAATCATACTGGTCAAATCGTGTATCGGTTTTACATGAGACCAATTCATACACATCAAAAATGATTTAAGAATAAATTTCCTAAATTATTAATAATATATGAGTGGGTTTTGTTTATTTTCATTGAGTGACACATTTTGAAGTAAAATGTAGATTTTAAACTGATAACAAACACTTTGATTCATACTGGTCACAACATTTGTCAGATTTGGGTGTAGATGATTCCTACAGATCATAAATGTATTATGGATCATTGTACTAAATTATCAAAACAATATTAATTCTTTTTTTCAGTGTTGAGTATGTGAGTTGTATATTGTACTAATATTAATGTCAATTTTAAATAAAAAGACACACCTTGATTCATTACAATCACACCATGTGTCCCATTGAGGCATTGTTGATTCATACATGACCGATTGATTCAAAACAATCCAATCCTCCAAGGAATCCTATAGTATGTGAAAAAAATTCTTATGTGAGTAATACTAAAAATAAATAAATAATACATAAATATGCACAATCCATTACTTTTTAGAAGTCACATCTTTATTCTATATGTATACATTCAGTGATCAGGTATGAAGCCCATTTGTTTCTAAGAATATATATATCATCTTCTGAATATTATTTTTATCAAAATTTATAATATTCCTAAAATATATAAATACAAAAAATGTTAATAAATATTTTAAATGAAGTAGTAATTTACTTTGAAAATATCTATTTGGGGATGTTGGTTTTTTGATGGAATATGATATCTATCATAAATTTACAATCATAATAATAACAATATTTTCCATTTTCTTGTTTCATACACTTTAGAAATATTAAGGAAAATAATTAATTTGTTTTGATATGTGTTTCTGTAGTGAATTATTATTATATATATGCTAATACTTATGATGATTTAGAAATTTTCAGGGTCCTTGTGCACAATGTTTGTCGTCATTCCATGATTTAGACAATATTTACACACCACCCTATAATAATAGAATCTAAATTAAAACATAATATAAATTACATTACATGGATTCTATTTCTAAACTGTTTGATGTGGTGTATTAAAAAATTAAAAACATCATCATATGTTGTCGGTTTTTTGGTAATACATGGAGTGAATCCAAGAAATAAATATTTGGAGTATCTAAATTGACCATAATGTGCATCCAGTTTTTCCTAAAAAACAATAATTAATGAAATAAATGAAAAATATTTGTTATATAATTAAATTAGAGAGATTTATCAATGCTTCATTGGTATTAGGAAGAGTATTTCATCACCAAGTTTTCTTTCAAACTATTTTCTTAGGTTTTTCAATTTTTCATTCTTTTTTTTATTTAATATTTGTTTCGTATGTAGAGATTATGTGAGGAATAACGAGTCAATTTTTTTGGGTAAATCCCTTAAATTTTTTTTGATATATAAACCTACAAAAAATATGAAATTTATTTAGTCGAAATTAACATTGTATGCCATATTTTGGAAAATTAAATCATGAAAACATACATCATGTATAAATTAACAACTAAGGCTCCAAGACATTCACAGTTGAGGATTTCATCTAAATTATTAGAAGAAATGTAGTTAGTAACTTCCTCTCTATACAATTTTTCTTCAAAATAAACTACCACTTTGTAACTTTTCAACCGCATGAACCATCAATGTTCTTAAATATGAATATTCAATGGGTAGGGTAAATGTGCTTTTAGAATATCATTTTTATCGGTTGGTTGATCCTATAGATGTTTTTGAGTCGACCTTTTGTTTCATCCCATTTCCTTTGTTTTTCTGTAATAATATTATTTGGTTCAGACCTTGTTTCATTAATTGTTAATGTTTTAGTATGAAAAAAAAATTGGAAAGGAATACTTCCTTGTAGACATGTTTTTTAAAATATGTGAAGGACATGAAATTAAGGTTCCAAAATTTTGGTCAACCTTTTGAATACCATTCTCATAAATTGGAATAGGTAGCTCAGTGCTCAACTCATGGTCTATCCTAGTAAACAATCTCACATGAAATATTGGAATTTTTATATTATGTAGCATGTCATTTTGAATATTGAACACTGTATCCCTCTCTAAAAATAAATGGGTGGGTGTTGATAGATATAAATCATAGTCATTATCAACCAATAAAATATTAGTATAGGAAAGGTATCGGTATCTATATGATTTACATTTAATATAAAAAATTATTATATCATTTATTACCTTGGAAAAGACAGCTCATTGAGGTGAATGGATCACCTCAATGATGGTGGGGGGAGGGGCAGGATATTCAAGAAATAATTGTTCTTGAGTTATTTGTTTCTCTTTTATTAACCCCATAAATGTTTCTAGTAACTCTATTTACCATTTTAATTTTTCATCAAGTCTAACTAGTATTTTTTTCTTCTATTTCATTTTATTATCTTTATCCGCTTATGTTTTTATCAAAATATATTCGGGGTGTCACCGAAAAAATCGCACCTATAATGTGACCATATTGTTCTATCTGACTCAAGACAACTGATATTCGGTGTTCATGTGGTACATTTGTTGATGATTCAAATGACTAATTCATATAGATAATATAGAAAAACAAGTAATCATTTTTATGTAAAAGGGATTTAAATCAAAAAAATTATTATGTCATACATGCACATGTTTCCCACCCTTTTGTGTATTTTCATATATTAGTATCCCATATTTATTTACACATTCCTCCTTCCAAAACACTTGCCATGAAATGGGAATTGGTTGTGATTTGTATTCATAAATTTTCATACAAATAGAGTAACATAATTAATTTTTTGTTTCATGACATATAAAAGTGTTACATTAGATTTTAAATACATAACAATTGTTTCAAGTGATGTATACCCAATCATTACTTTATGGTATGGGTACGTTAGTTTTTCTGCCCATCCATAATTTTCATCACTCAGTTTCTATTTAATAAATAATTTTAGTTTATCAATGTGATGAATATATGTATTGCCAAAAAAAGTATTACTATCCACAATGTACTTGAAAAGACACAACCGCACAATGTCCAGTAAACACATCCCATGCATCTTGGGTTATTAGGTGTGCATACATAATCAGTGGGTGTGGTTTTATTTTCCCTTCAGTATCATTAAGATTATGTCTCATTAGAATTGTATGAAAGACAATATAAATCTTTATAGAAATCATTAATACATATTACTTATGGGATTCATCTAATATAAATTCACACTTCATGGGATTGTGAAGATTAATTCTATGTATAGTTATTTTATTTTTTCAAAAAATAATAAAAATTATGTCATAAACTAACCATAATATATTCCGTCATCAATGTATTAATAATTATCCCAACATGGATCCATGAATCTACATCAATTGGAACACATTAATGAGTGATGATTCTAATGTAACTATTAAATATGACCTTTTGTGGGTAAACAATATGTCCTTGTGCATTTCATGTGACCTCATATTTGATTTATTTTATTTTCAGCCTAATGATTTTTTCTATCAACATCAAACTATGGAACTCTTATTTTTTCTGCATCATTGTTCCTTTGTCACCTACCATTTCATTGGTTTCAAGCTCATCAATATAATATTTATATGGATCAATAGCATCATCATGTGAATATGGTCATTTAACCTATGCACTGAGAGTAGAAACATGATGAGAAACCTATTATTCCTCTAGATTGGGAGCACCATCACATATAGAAGGTTGTTGTTCCTCTGTACTGTGAGCATCATTATATTGAAAGACCTATTATTCCTCAGGATTGGGAGCACCGACATGTGTAAAACTCATTATCTACAAAATTGGTTTAACATTTAATTTAGACAACATAAATACAATAGTGAATAGATAATTACATGAGGTAACACAATGTGTATTACAAAAAATATAACTTGATTTTTAAACTCTCAATTTTAAAGGTTGAACGTATTTGGACCCTTTATCGACGATCAAAATCCATTCATTGTGGTCTCCTCTAACATAAAAAAATAATATACATTAGGACCACTCTAAAATTATTATAGAGTCCAAATGAAAGTGTCAATACTCTGTTAATTTTCTTCCGACCCTTCAGTGGTTTTGGTTAATAATAGAACAATTGACCACTTTCACATTAGAGGATCTAAAACAAAAAATAATTGTACTTCCTATGATTCTATAATAAATTGTTCATCTTTGTACCCTTCCTTAATGAATTCAACATTCATGAATCTCAATTCATCTATTTTAATAGAACACCTATTATCAACCCACTTGAATTGAAAAATCAGTACTTTGGAATGTTGTATAATCCAACTCCCATATCTTTTTATTATGCCAATGTCTGACATATTCATGTAAATTATATTTTTGTCCTTAGTATTAGAAACATGCATTGCTTCATCCACAAGTGTAACTCCACTATTTTTCATGGCATTGTCTTCATCATGTCCATTTGTATAGAATTTATATCCCTTAATTACATAACCATTGTAATATATTACATACACACTTTTTCCTTTGATAACCATCTAATTCGTTAAAAATTTGAATATGGATTTTTATCTGACTTGTTAAAAATATAGTCCTAAAACCATTTTATAATCTGTTGATTATGGGTATTTGATTTCAAACATTCATACCTTGATGGATTAAAATGCCTAAGAATTTCATTGGGTATTTCAACATATGGTGGAACCTCCAAACCATTATGAAAAACATAATGGTGGTTCTGCTTCTGATCTACAATATTGATTTTGAAAATATCTCATCCAAAAATTATTTCACCCGCAAGATTCCTAGTGTGATGAGATTTTGGTAGACAAAATATTTCCACACCTGATATGTATTTTCTAAATAATTCAATGGATTCCTCAACAATATATCACTCAACAATAAATTATACTGGTTAAATTCCATTTTTTACATACACTTTAAAAAACATCATTTATTATTCAATGGGGTACATTCATCTATAGTGTATAGGGCCACATAGTCTAATATCACTCATTAAGTGAACCATAAAGTGAACCCTTATATCAGAGAATTTTTTCGAGAATAACATTTCCAATTCACATAATATGATGGTAATTTATCTTTCCATAGTCGGAAATTTCGTCAGATCTATAACTTTGCTGGATATAGCTTTGAATAAGAAACACACCTTGGTTAATGTTTTAAGGGCGTTATTGGAAATAATGAAACGTAAATCTATAATGATTAGTTTTTTCATAAAAATATGTCATTCATTTAATTTCAGACCCTTTAACTTCAAATTGATTATTTCCCCGAAATTCTTGATATTGGATGAATACCCATATGTAACCTTTACATTATTCAAGATGCTAAAAAACTGATATCTCTCTTAGCTGGAAAGAGTGTAAGCAGGTGGAGGAAGAAGATTTCATTTTTACCCTTTATAGCCACCAACTCTTCTCATATTCCTATGTGAACCATCTCCATCCTAGCCTTAATTCCTTCCTTTTTTATCTCAGTGCATTTACCAACTTACCGATGAATCTATAACATATTTTTTCCCGCAAAATTAATATCATCTAGAAAATATCAGGTTTCCAGAAAATTCTAGATTAATAATTCAATCCAAAAACAGATCACATTCTCCAACTAATTTTCAAAATGATTTTCAAAAATGGTTTACCAAAACTAGTGTCCATATCATTTACTTTATCAAACAGTTGATCAACTATTATGGGAGACGGTGTTGTATGTTGTTATGAACATCCATAAAATGAAGCCTCCTAGTACAGGTAATTCTCCTATTTGGGTATAAATCTAAAATATTCTAGAAACATAATCATTGATGAATGTTTTAACCTAATTTAATGTGTACCTTTTTTAAAAACAAGACAATCATTAGTTCCTTTAATGCTATATACTAAAAAATATCCATAATCTGGAAAGTAATTTATCATTTCTCATAACATGGATCTCAATGTGAAATATTTATTTATGTAAGAATCATAAAACATAACATCTAAATCATCCCCACCTCAATACGATGCATGGTGTGTCTGTTATAACTCAAAGTGCCTCTTTTTATTTATAATTTACATCAATTTAAGTAAAAACAACAAGTGACATACTGATAACTGAGAAAACGTATTTTTATAGTTATGATATTTTAGGAAAATTATCCATGATTCATTTGTGAGGTATAGGATTAAATTTCACCTCAATAAGACGCATAGTGTGACCAGTATGACTCAAAGTGTGTCTTTTTATTTAAAATTGATATTAATTTGTATCAACAGAACAAGTGACATAATGAAAACTGAGAAACCAAAATCATATTATTTTTATACATAATTAAAATGATAAATTAGTCATTTTTGACATCTAAGACTCAACTATACATTTATACGATGCACGGTTTTTCCGGTATAACTCAATGGGTCTCTTTTTATTTAAAATTGCTATGAATTTAAGTGAAAAAAAATGACATACTAAAAACCAAGAAAACAAATTTTTATAGATTTTATATTTTAGGAAAATGATATATTAATCATTTATGATTTTAATTTATCAATATCATCTCAATATGACACACAGTATGAAAGGAATCACTCAAAGTGTCTCTTTTTATTTGAAATTAACATTAATTTTAGTAAAAACAATAAGTTACATGCTAAAAATTGATCAAACACATTCATATTGTTTTGAAATTTTATGAAAATGATATAATAGTTATTTTTGATGTGTAGGGATTAACCAAACAACAATAGGATTCATGGTGTGGTTGGTATAACTCAAATTGTCTATTTTTCTTAAAATTGGCATTAATTGAAGTAAAAACAAAAACTGACATACTGAAAATGGATAAAATACATTCAGATTGTTTTGATACATTAGGATAATTATCCATGAGTAATTTGTGACATATAGGAGTCAACTAAACATCAATCTAATTCATGGTGTGATCAGTATGACTAAAAGTGTCTCTAATTAATTTAAAATTTACATTTTAGTTCAAAATGTGTCACTCACTAAAAACCAAGAAAACATACTCTGATTTTCTTGATAACGTGGTCAAATGATTCATCAGTCATTTTTTATTTTTATGAAGTAGTCTCACATTAAACTGACTCACGATGTGACCAGTATCAATCTAAAAGCATGTTTCTAGATTGAAATGATATTTTAGTAAAAAAAACTATGGACATACTAAAAACAAAGAAAATGAATCCATATTGTTTTGATATTTTATAAAAATTATCCATTAATAATTTGTGACTGATAGGAGTTATCTACGCATCAATATGACAGACAGTGTGGCCAGTATAACTCCAACTGTTTCGTTGTTTAAAATTAACATTAATTTTTGTAAAAGAAAATGTGACATATTCAAAACTGAGAAAACACATTCGGATTGTGTTGATATTTTAGTAAAATGATCCATAACTCATATCAACGTATATGAATCAACCTCATCTCAATAGGACACATTATATGACTGGTATGACTCCAAATGTTTCATTTTTATTAAATATGGACATTTTATTAATGGGTTATTTCATATTAATGTTTAATTTATTTATTTATAGTATTAATAACTAAATATTTTTTATTATATAGGTGGAAAATTTTTCTCAGGTTGAGTTGATTTTTTTGGAAACTGATACAATGGGTGGACATTTTTAAGATGGGATCAAGGACATCAAAATATAAAAAATTAATGTTTTAGAATGTATCATGGAAAATTGTACATGTAATTATATAAAAATATTATTGGAAATGTAAATAGTAGTGTTTTTTTATAAATACCATGGGTGGAAAATTTTATGTTGATGATATCAATTAAATGTATATTGCAGGTTTGCTTCTGGGTGTGTTGTTTAAACTGCAAATTTTATTCTGGGTGTGTTGTTATATAAAATGCACACTGCAGGAGTCTAGGCCTTTATCAGTGCTAAAAAAATGATTTGATAAAGGCTCCCCTTATCATATCACTGATTAAAAATGATTTTTTAGCACTATTGAATGCCATTTTTAATGGTGTGAATGGGTATATGTGTATTAGTGTTTATCACTCATCTATCTTGTTTGGTTTTCCCTATAATGTTATATATATATATATTTATTCATAAATTAATTTAGTTATATATATATCCACATATATATATTTTAATCGATATAGTTTGTTATATTTTTATATTTATATTTAAATCTACTGATTGATATATATATTTATATTTTTTTTATCGGTATATTTATTCATACCTTAAAATATGATTATAAGATTATTTTTAAATACATTTATAAAATATGTTTTTGTGTGTGAGTGAAAATAAATAAATAAATACATATACACAACACACACACAAACACACACACACACACACATATATATATATATATATTTTCTGTATCTATAAGAATAATTATATATAATTATGTATATTCACATATATTATATATTAATATATATATTCATATGTTATAATATATAGATAATATAGAAAAGTTTGTTAATACAGACACACACTAATATATATATATATATATATATATATATATATCACTACTAAAAAATTAGGCTATATCTATGGTTTGGAACCGTGGCTATTAGCCCACAATCCATGGCTATAGGTTATAGCCACAGTTCATTGATCCATGGCTGGTATTGTCATGGATATAGGGCCAAACCTATATCCACGGTTTCAAACTGTGTCTATAGCCCTATATCCATGGTTTCAAACCATGACTATAACCCTATAGCCATAATTTCATCTCTGATTATAGACCTATATCCATGATTTCAAACCAGGAATATATACCTATATCCACGGTTTTAAACCATGGATATAGACCTATAGCCATAGTTCCAAACTATGGCTAAATGTATGGACCTATAGCCACGGCAATACCATCCACGGTTCAATGAACCGTGGCTCAAACCCTTCCCATTTCATAAAATAAACCAACCTCTTGGACAGCACCCCCCTTCCTAGACCCCCGTAGATAGTAGCCCCCCAATACTGGACCCCCCTAGATATCAGCCCCCCCCTATTAGACCCCCTAGACAGAAGCCCCACTGCTGGACCCCCTAGAGAGTAGCCCCCAGATGGACCCCCCTTGCACCACCCCTACTAGACACCCCCTTGAACCCCAACTGGACACCCACCCCCTAGACAACACCCCCCACACACACATCCCATTAACCCCTTGCACAACTCCCTTGCACCACCCTTGCACACCCCTTGCACCCCCTACTGGACCCCCTGGACAGCAGCCCCATCCCCCCTGGACAGCACCCCCCCACTGGACACCCCCCCTACTGGACCACCATAGACAGCAGCAACCCCCTACTAGACCACCTTGGACAACACCGCCCTGCTGGACCTTTCGTACACCACCCCTGTTGGACACCCCCTTGCACCCCCTAGACAGAACCCCCCCCCCCCCCCACATACACACATCCCTTGCACCCCTTGCAGACACCCCTTCCCCCTCTAGCACAACCATTTCACCCTGCTAAACCCCCCATGGATAGTACCCCCCCACCCCCTGTTAGACCACACTGGATAGCATCTTCCCCCGACTGGACCCCTCTGAACTCCCCACCCCCCGTTGGACCCCCTGGACATCAGAAGCCCCCTACTAGACACCCCTGGACAGCAGTAGCCCCCTACTAAATCCCCCTGGATAGCAACCCACCCTGCTGGACCCCCTGGACAAAATCCCCCCCCCACTGTTCGACCCCCCCTGGACGACAGCCCCCCCCCCCCCCCCCGCTGGACCCCCTTGCAACACCCTCGCTTTACACCCCCTTGCACCCCTACTTCCCCCCTCCCAACACCCCCTGGATAGCAGCAGCCCCCCCCCCCCCCCACCCACACACATCCCTTTCACCCCTTGAACAGACACTCTTGCACCCACATTGCACACCCCTTTCCCCCTGCTGGACCCTAGATCAACCACCTTAGGACATCAACCCCATCCCCCCTGGACAGCATCCCCCGCTGGACCCCGCTAGAAAGCCCCCCCCCCCTTCTGGACCCCCTGGACAGCAGCCCCCCTGCTGGACCCCCCTGGACAGCAGCTGCCCTGATGGACCCCCTGGAAAGTACCCCCCTTCTATTGGACCCCCTGGATAGAAGCCCCCATACTAGACCCCCCTGGAAATCCCCCTGCTGGACAGCATCCCCCCTACACATTCCTTGCCCATGTCCTAAGGGATCCTTAGTTAATAATTTTGACCCAGCAGGTGAGCTTCAGGATTTTACCTTAGATGTACCTACCAAATCATAACCTGTAGAGGCCCCTTTACCTGGTGTTGAGAGAGTTGTTTCCATAGTGCCTTCAGATTTTTTATCCATTGTATATTTATAATATTTCAGAGAAAGGCTTCTTTTAGATTTCAGTGGTATTTTGAGTTATCAGGAACCCCCTATTGTTTCATCTACATCTAGTGCTCCACCTCCCCCGGATTTAGTTGATTTTGATTTGATCTAGTCTATAGTAAAATAATATCTCCATGTTGTTATTGGTTATGTGCATTCATCTCATCAGGATTAATTGAGGTAGATTCTATAGAATAGGTTGACCAGCTGAAATTGATGAAAAATTTACCCAATCTATTCATGGAAGAGACGATTTATTTAGTAGTATGGAGAGATGAGGAAAATATTATTATAGAATTTTCCAATCATATAAATCCTTTCATATATATATATATCAAATACTCCAGTTGCTGCTGGCAGAAAGCCAAAAGTGCATCATGAATTTGAACTCCACAGTCCGCACTGCTACAGTTGTCAATGTTTCTACAATTCTCGAAAATTTGGACTGGGGCCTTCGTCCCCCGGACCCCTGGAGTAGGGGTGCATTTCCCCCTTAAACAACCAACTATATCACCGCAGAGCTCGACCTGCGATAGTTGCAGGCCACAAGCATTCGGCCCAACCAGATCAGGCAACACCAATCCAACAATCTCCCTTATTTCATCCCTTGACGAGAAAGTGGTTAAGAGTGCCCTTTTTCTCTAAATCTTGATAGTGTGGCTGGTCCTGATGGGTTCACAAATTAATTCATTATGTTCTACTATGACATAGTTTGTGATGAACTCCTTAACGCTATGAGGTATTTCATTAACCATGCCTCACTGCCCTATGGAATCAACTCCAATTTTATTGCCATGTTCCCAAAGAAGGTAAATTTTGTGGATGCAAATTATTTCAGACCTATTTCTATGGGGAATACCTTTCAAAAAAAATAATTATCAAAATTATTGCTATGAGGTTAGGTACCATTGCTCGTGGGTTTATCTCTTCAAATCAGCCCTCCGGATAGCCCGTGGACACCTCCATAGACATCCCCCCTAGACACCCCACCTGCCCCCTGCCCCCTGCCCTACAGACCCCCTCCCCCCCTCCCCCCCCCCAAACAGCCTTTGGACACCCCCATGGACAGCCCCTCCTAGACACCCCACCTGTACCCTCACCCCATCCCTACAGACCCCTCGACACCCCCCTGGACATACCTTTGACACCCCACCTGTTCCATTCCCTACATCCCACCCCATGACATCCCATAGACACCCCCGGAGAACCCCTCTTAGACACCCCATCTGCACCCCCCTCCCCCCCTCCATGCAGACCACCCCCCCCCCCCAGACAGCCATTGGACACCCCACATGGACAACCACTCCTAGAAAATTATATAGCCATCAGTACCTTCACGTCATTATGAAATAATTTTAAATGAACAATGCTTTGAAACATTTTCCAAAATAGTCTTTGTCTAGTATAGTCTAAATAATAGACTTACACCACTTATAACTCGGACCCTCTATTAGTATGGGTGTAAAAATAACCTTTAGAGACTTGAAAATATAAAGATGGATAAAAAGATCCTCAAACTTCAGTACCAAAACCAATTCATCCAAAGAATATTTTTACCGAGAATTTATTTTGGGGCAACCATCTTGATTCTCGGGTTCCTAGGTGTTCCATCATGATCGATTTATTTAAGCCTTTTGATTCATTTAGGTGGGAATTCTTATGGGGTGCTTTGGTTATGCTCAGCTTTCCGGCTAGGTTTTCATCTTAGGTTAAAAGATGTGTCTCTACCCTAATTTTCTCCGTGAAAATTAATGATATTTTACATGGACACTTTTCGGGGAAAAGAGGGCTCAGAAAATGGGATATTGTATCACCTTCCTTTTTTTGATTTGCATGGAGTTTTTCTCACGCATCCTAGAATGTAGGAGGCTGGGGGCCGGTGCGATGGCTGGTATGGGTTGGAGTGCTTTGTTCGGGTGGGAAGGCATGCAGCAGGGGGATGGTAGGGGACTGGTACAGGCTGTAATAGGTGGAAGGGGGCTGGTGTGAGCTGGATTGCAGGTGGCTGGGGGTTGTTGGGCATGTGGCTGGGGCTGGTGCGGGCTAGGATGTTGGAGTTTGGGGGAAGGTTAGGGATGGAACTAGTGGATGGGGATGTATGGTAGGTGTAATATGGATAGCTTGAGTGTTTTTCAGGAGTCTGGGGGGTGGTGGCTGGTGTGGTGGCTAGTACGGGATGGATTGCAGGTGGTTGAGGGCCGATGAATGCTCAAATGCAGGTGGAATGGGGATAAAATGCTGGTGGAAGGGGGATGGTTGCAGGTGATGGGGGGATGGTGCAGGCTAATTTGAAGGTGGCAGGGGGGGTTGTTGCGGGCTGGAATGCTGGTGGCAGCGGGATAAAATGAATGTGGAAGGGGGCTAGTGTGGGCTAGATGTGGCTGGAGCAGGGCAAAATCACATCATTATTGTGGCGTGACCGTGGCGTGACCGTGGTGTGACTGCGGCGTGACTGCGGTGTGAACGTGGCATGACTGCGGCGTGCCCTCGGCGTGACCGTGGAATGCTGGCCCTGTCCAGTGACATTCATGGGGTAGCATCTTTCGACAAGAAGCTAAGGGAGCGGGAGGAGGTGGGGAAAAATTCCATCTGTCGCCCCGCCGGTAGAAATTGTGATTAGTTAGTCTCAACATTGATCACAATACTCATGGAATACTATCAATGCAAACCACTGTAGGGTGTCATCCTGGAACATTGCCAAATCACGGTATTACCGCAGTGTGACTACGGCGTGACCACAGCGTGACCACTGCCTGACTGCGGTGTGACCACGACCTTTTGGCCCAGTCCAACGACATCCATGGGGCAGTATCATCGAGCCAAGAGCAAAAGGAGTGGGAGGAGGTAGGGCAACATTCTGTTAGTTGCCCCTCCAGCAGAAATTTTGATTAGTTAGTGTCAAGATTTATCACAATACTCATGTAATACAATCACTGTGAACTACCATGGGGTGTCATCCTGGAGCAGGGCCATATCACGGTGTGTCTGTGGTGTGACCGCGGCAGAACCGCGGCGTGACCTCGGTGTGACCACGGCTTGACCGCAGCATGATCGCGGCGTGTTGTCCCGGTCCAGCAACATCCATGGGGCAGCATCTTCCGGCCAGGAGCAAAGGGAGCGGGAGGAGGTAGGGCAACATTCCGGTTATCACCCCACCGGCAGAAATTGTGATCAGTCAGTCTCAACATTGATCACAAGACTCATGGAATACTATCACTGAGAACCGCCACTGGGTGTCATCCTGGAGCAGGTCCAAATCAAGGCATTGTCGCGGAGTGACCGTGGCATGACTGCAATGTGACCACGGAGTGATAGAAGCGTGACCACGGCATGACCACAGAGTGACCGCGGCGTGTTGTCCCATACTACCGACATCTGCAGGGCAACATCTTCTAGCAAGGAGAAAAGGGAGCGGGAGGAGGTGGGGAAACATTATGACCGTCTCCCCACCATAAAATGTTATAATAGATCAACTATTTAATATTCTATAACAAAGGATCTCCAGCAAAGGTTGTAGCGAGCGACACAATGGCGCAACATCTAAAGTTCAAAAAAACGATGGAAAAGAATCATACTCCCTACACAACCCATTTAAAAATTCATTCACATTGCCTAAACATGGAAGTTTTATTTATAATATTCAAAGCGTGAAATGGAAAGTGCCATGGTCAAGGCATATGCCTACTCGGGAAATGACATTTGAGTTAAATGAGTATGATAAGCCAATTGATTATATTCAAAGAAAACAAAAACTAACTAGCCACAAAACAAACACCAAAAAGAGGAATATGAAAGACTCAAACAAAATCTAAACATGATACAAATAGATCAACATAACTATCACTGTGAGTTTTCACAGATAGTGCTCCTAGGTTGGAGGGGTTTTTTATAAATACATGATTTTATTTATTAAATGAAACAATTATATTAAATAACACTTATTCAAGATATGATATTCAATATAATTAAGTAGAATTATGAAAGAAGCTAAATTCAAATTAAAGCATTCTTGATTTAAAGAGGCTAGAAGAGGGATCCTACCTCAAGATGGACCCAAACCGTCCACTTCAACTCTTGTAGATTTCTAACTAAAAGTTTTTGCTCCCCCACTGGGTATATGCACCTTCACACACATTCAAGGACACTTAGCCCCTATGCACACACCCACATGGCCATGAGCATGTGCAAGGGGATCCTTGCACATATGCTTATATGCATATACCAATCTCCACTCACATGTGTATGAATTTATATATATACATTGGCACACATATCCCCATATGTGAATAATCACTTGCATGGTTGACTATACATGTAGCAGGGGAACCCACATACATATACTTGTTTACCTATGCACACACTGGCAAGTCACCCTCAACTTCGATACTTGAAACCAATGAGCAGGGATCAACGCACTACGCAAAGGATAGTAGGAACATTAAAACACATAAAGGATGCTACATAACTATTGAGTATCCAACCAATGTCATTAAATCCTTACCTTAATTAGGAGAACAAACCCCACCTGAACCAACTCAAAATCATCCAATGCCCTACTCAAAACATAATATGGAGTAAAAAACACCAAAATTCCCAAATAGATGAGGTGAGAGAACATATTAAAATAGTATGGATTATATAACACATTATAATTTAAAAAAAAATATGGTTACCCCTTCAACTGCCCTCTACCCCCTGCCCCTACCCCCCTCCACCCTGCCCCCCTCCACCAACCGACTACCCCCTGCCCCCTGCCCCCTACTCTGCAGACCTCTCCCATGTCCCCTGTCCCCTTCCCCCTGCCCCCCTCCACCCTCCCCCTGCCCCCTGCCCCCTACTCTCTACCTCCTACCCTACAAACCTGCCCCCTACGCCCCTCCACTTTTCCCCTGCCCCCTACCCCTGCCCCCCTCCACCTAGCCCCTAGCGTACACCCCCCCCCCTACATAGACCCCACACCCCATAGCCTTCACTAGCCCCCCATATCATGAACCATCCCCTAGCCTACACTAGCCCCCTAGCCAGCCCCCCCGGTGAGTCAAAAAAATCATTAGAGATGCCGGTGGTGTCTCAAATGAGAGGAGTAAGGATTAAAATGGAAAACATAAATGAAATAATTTCAACCAAGCTATATAAGAATATACTAATACAAGAGGATACTTATATATATTCTTACATGCATATGTATGGGCTATGTTTTGTTGCTAGTTCTCTGCATAGCATGCATCCCTATCCACATACACAAACTATCATGATAATTCTTACACACCAGAAATCCAGTTCTTGTGAAGACATTGAGACAAATAAAACCACATAAATATATATATTTGTAATGAGTTATACTAATAAAAGGATTAGAAGAATTCCTGGGGAGGAAGAAGTTTCAAAAGGAACATCAGCATTTGAGAAATAATATTGGAAAAATGAGGTCCAATGGAAATTTACTCCAAAAGATTGTACTAAAATGAATAGAATAGTGGTTATTGAACAAAATGACCAATAGTAGCATTGCATTAAATTTTTTTCTAATTACCTCTCAATGTCATCAATGCTTATGATGCATAATTGTGACTGATAGGCATCCTCAAATACCTGAAATGAACATGTGAAACAAATGAGTAAATGTATCCAGTATAGAAGATGAAAATTCAATAAGAATAAACAAATGGATGGATGGGTGTACCATAGGTGAATCTATTAATTATTTAGGAATGTTTTTGTTGAGGGGGAGAGCAGGTTTGGGACTAGAAGTGGGCTCTGATCTCCCTTATACAGTGAACATATAGTTTTCTAAGGCTAGGATGGATGTGGAATTTATTTGTATGAAGATGCTGAGGGAGGATCAATGACCACATGAGTTTTTATCCTACTCAGACCCCCCTGCCCCTCCCCCCTGCACAACCCCCCCTACAGACCCCCTTGCCCCCCTGCAGACCCTCCTAGACACCCCCTCCCCTGCCATTCCCCCCATGTAGGGTCTTTTATATTGGTTGTTTTAATGTGGAACCATGGATTATAGATCATCCCTGACCATTTTTATTGTTGGTATGATTTATTTCTACAAATAGTGGTTGACCAGTGTATTAATAACCCTCCACTACATGATCTTTATAAGGGAAATCGGGTGAGGGCGATAGTAGTCATTTCATCAGAATAGAGGTATGAATTTTCCATTTTTGGGTGATCATTGGTTTAGTAGAATAATGGGAACATATTCTACCCCTACACCTATAAGCAATGGTTGGGGAACCTCACCTATCAAATCCATTCTTTGGAATTCCATAAGATAATTTGAATCAAAATTTGGGTTTTTTTAATGATTCTGATGACTAATATTCCCTATGTTACTCATTATATCATTTTAGAAGGATACAAAATTCTTAACGGGTTCACCAATCCCTGATGATGATGCTTAATGATACTCATCCTCTATAGGCTAGTAACATGAGGTATTTTAGGCCCATCACCTAATGAACACGAGGATCATCACCGAAGGAATTTCAGGCTCATCGCATGAGGAAGGATGGGATTATTATGAATTAGGAAAGTTGAATCATCATATTCTTATAACATAATAAGTCTTATTCTTTTCAATAATGCATGTTCCGACATCTCTATATGTATAAGATCACATCACCAGTAAAATGGATTCCCATGACTTCAAGAGAATTATTTCCAATGTTTTAACCAATGATTCATATTCCTAAAACATGGGTACTCACCCATCATTGATCCATATTCATAATCAAACAATATTCAATTGAAAATTAAAATATTTTCATCTTTAAGGGATATAATTATGGGTGAGATTACTGCTTGGTTCTCAAATATTTATCAATATAATCCTATTAATCATTGATATAAGTATAATAAATGTATTATTAATTATTTTTAGGTTTCCTATAATCTATATGTGCACATTATCATTGGTTATATTCATATTCTTCCTTGACAATGATAGTGGTTATTAGAAAATCCTTTTTTAGAACAATTAAGCAATTACAGAAACATGTTTTTAAAAAAATCAGGCAATTATAGAATTAAAATTTATGTTTTAGGCAGAGGGGACCTTACTCAACCTCAAGAGCCGTTTATTTTGACGACGACAACTCGAATATTCCTTTTTTCTTCTTCCATGCACATCCAACTTCACATATATATAAGGAAACCTAGCCTCTATGTACATATTTTCGTGGCCAAATATGCATAAAGAGGTCTTTAGATATATGTGCATACATGCATATACCCGTTTTCACTTACACATATATGAATTTTCATATGAGTTTGATTGGTATAGAATATTCTAAAACATGTTCCTCTATTTTTGGACACATTCTAAGAATATAGAAAAGGAAAATTTTTATCTCCCTACACATGAGTCTTATCTATGTAGGGAATCTCATATTCAAGGAATAAAAAATCTTGGATGCTGTAATTACCCTTACAACAATTAGTAAAATCCATTAATCCTAAAACATTAGTTTAATTTGTTCTTATAAGGCCTTATACGTCTAAATTTTTTGGTACTTATCATGTTACCATTATTATAATCTTAACATTCTAATATTTAGACATTCTGACAAGAAAATATGTATAATCCATTATTCCTATTACAATTTAAATTGAAAGTTGTAACAAAGGGATAGATTATTGAGAGCATTAAATATTCCATTCATTGAAAAAAATATGGTGTATTTTCCACATCCTAGAGTCTCTATTGACCTTATTAAGAAATGAAATGGAAATGATGTGACTATAGTGAAATTACACCTACATGATTCAATAGTTCTGCTAATTTCTAACAAAAGGTGTTAAGGGACTACTCAATATTGGTTCTATGAATAGATCCATATTTTTATAGAATATGAATTTTTGTAAAAAATGTGTTAAGATATTTTATTTTATATTTTATGGATTCTATACCTTTTTTTTTATGATAGTTGTTCCTTTATTCTATCCTTGTGAGCCACATATTCATGCATCTCTACAGTCTGTATAGAAATAAAATCATGATGTTTCACTTCATCTATAGTTAATAGATTTATATCAGTAGTTTTATCCTTTAAATATACTATTTCGTGGTTGGAAAAATAAAATTTATGAGATCATATTCATGGATGGAAAAATCCTCTTGATAAATGATAACATTATGAACAAATATGTGCTAGTGTCGATAATAAAACACACCTACACCAAGCCCAAAGAATGTTGTTGAAGGTTGTCATTTTTATTAGAAATTTTATCTAAAGGATTATATATGATGATAGTTTAAACCTTGAACCAAGCCCACTTTCATTAAACCTGATGCTAGATGACAATATTGGGAACCAGAATCTGTTCACCTTCCACTATTGGTTATAATCTAGGATGTTATTTTTCATGGACATATCTTCATAAAATTGGTTCATAGTTGTAAGAAAGTCCTCCATCATTGCCTCGTTTTTAACTTTATGGATTGAACATGATATTTTAGCATTGATCAGATTAATACCTAACACTGTTCTACTAGTACAAATGTAATTAGGTCTTCAAACACTAGTAGTCAAACATGTGGAGTCTACACCAATCCCAAAAAAATATAATGAGGATGAAACTCACTCAAAATTAGTAGAATGTTGGGATATAATTCAATCCCCCCAATAAATTATAAGGATGGCATGACATCAAAGGATCTTTGAGAATCCAATTTTTTATACACCCATCAAACTAGTTCCCCCAATACCCCATCGGTATTGTATTCAAACCATAACATGGAATAACCCCATGAAAATTTATTTGGACCATTCTCAAGATGTAATGAAATTTCTTTGTAAGAATCTCCATGAATCAACATCGACCACATTTCATAAAGGGAAAATTGGTTATATTATCTCTAAAAATTTATTAGAGGTAAATATATAACCTGTTTTAAACAACCAAATTATCGTGAGAAACAATAAGGATCAAAAGGATCTAAAATGGTTACTCCATCTATAAAATCATCCAAAATCCCATATCATAATAGGATAATGTGTGAAATTTATTCTAAATTCCCTTTATCATTATCTTCCACTACACCAGAACTTATTGAATAAAGAATGAACCCAAAATGGGAAACATCCTTTAACAACTAAATAGGACCATCGAGTCATTAATTGAAAAAGAACAAGACTATATACTATATCTTTGTATTTCACTCCACATCGAGTATTAGTTTCAGATTCAAGAAAGAACAGAAGAAATCAAAGAAATTTTCAAATACCTTGATGATAGGGCGTGGGGATGTCAACCTCTGCATCTAGGGTGTTGAGGGTTGTGGGGAGAGTCGTCGGAAAAGATGGGAGGAGGTGGGGAGGCCGCTCGGAGTAACTTCACTAAAGGAACACGATCATTTGGAGGAGGGTCGCGGTGAGGAGGTGTCATGGGTATTGAGGGCTGTTGGTGAGGAGGTGTCGGGGATGTGGCATTGGGGAGGGGTTGATAAGGAAGAGAGGATCTGGGGAGGCTACTCAGAGCAACATCTCTAGATGAGGAGGGTCGGGGAGAGGAGGCGTCGGGGTGGGCGTCAGGCTATTAAGGGGCTTTGTGGAGGATGGGTCAAGTGGAAGGAAGACGAAATGAATCGGTTGGGGTATTCATCCATGGATTCATGGATAATTGTGGGGGTGTAGCATTGGATTTTTTAATACGTGGCTTTATAGGCTTGGCTATAGATCAATTTCCTAGTAGTATATATATGTGTACACACACACACACACATTATATATTTATATAAGTATTCATATACATCTGTTTGAAATAAAATGGACATTAATTTTTATTTAGATAAGGCTTATATATTGAGAAATATATTTTATATATAAATATGATTAATTATTTATTTATAAAAATAAAGTTTTCTGTGTGAATATATAAAAAAATATGTATATATTATTATATATTTTGTTATAAATAACATTACATTATAAAAAATGATAAAAATTAGAATCCAAAATAATAATATGAATTTAATACCAATGATTAAATTCAGTCCCTGTTGAAAAATGGAAAAAAGACCCTCTTAAAGAAGGCTGAAATTCCATAGAATGTTAAACAAAATTGGGTATCCCGACTAAAAACTCAGTTTTGGAGGGATTTTGAGTAATTTTTTTCCTCAAAATTTTTTATCGTGGTTGTCTTATGTCACCAGTATGTAGAGATAGTAGTAATCTTATATTTGATAAGTAGTAGATCTCAAATGGACACCCGAATCAAAATTTATTTTCGTTTGATGTTTGAGTTACGTTTTCAATTTATGTTATATCTTTTATTAAATTTTTTATTATTTGTGTCTTCAAATTATTATTAAATGATTATTACTTGATAATAATTATTAAATTATTAATTAATAATAATTTTTAAAGTATTTTATAGGCCATTTTTACTGAACATCTTATATATTAGTTTTAAATATATATCTATACTTATCTAAAAAATATTTAAAAAATATATATTATATTCATATCAATATCAATATATTTATATATATTAATATATTATATTTTTTAATAATTTTATGATTAAGTTTTTTTTTCGTGAATGTTATTATTCGAATAGGTTGGGAAAACCCATCTATTAAGAAATGCAGAAGACCTTTTAAGCTGGACTGAGATAGAACACATTGCATGACTAAATCCCAAAACACAACATGCCCCAAAAAAAGACATGGAAATTGTAAATGGAATTAAATCTAATTACCTCAATGACAAATCCATATAGTCTGAAATACTAAGGTATCGAAACCTATAATTAGATTTGTTTGAAATGCCACAAGGTATCTATCCATCCATTTTAACACCAACATAGAAAACCAAACCATAGCTTCCATTGGGAACTATAGGTAAGATCATCATGGTGGACTAATCTGCTAATAATGGAGACGATCTGCCTGAAAATTCACAATCCCCTACTAGAACGAGTTCTTCCTCCCATGTCATAGACCCATTCCTCGAGTAAGGTTTGACCCTTGTTATTATACCTCACCATCACACATAGGTTTGAGTCTTTCCTTTAGTCCCCATGATGGCCAGAGACCTTCCTTTTCCACGAGCCCTGGTGCTTTCCTACCAACCCCCACCACCGAGCAGGAGTTCAGATATTTTGATTGACTCATACATTACGTTTACTTTAATTTGTTTTATCGTCATGTATTTGAAATTAATATATATTCATATTGTTTCTATACTTTAGAAAAGTGTTCCATAAGTCATTTTTGATGTGTAAGAATCTGTCCCACCTCGATCTGATGCTTCGGGTGAGCGGTATGACTCCACTAATGTAGATATGGCCATTAACTGCTCATAAAATGGGCATTTATAGTGTTAAAAGGAATTATTATCCCCCAAACAATTAAAATGGGTCATTTTTATCATTTCTAAAAACTGCTAATAAAGGACCATTTTATCAGTGCTTAAAAAACCCACTGATTATAGGGACCTTTATTGATGTTTTTCTAGCGCATATAAAAGTCATAAAAAATAAATTCTTTTAATAAATTGGAGGCTAGGACTTCCCCCCATTTATCTGCGCTCGATCCCCCCTTTTAATAGAGATTTTCTAGCATCACACCCCTTCAATGGCTTGGAACCCCCCACCATTTAACAGTACTAGGGACCTACATTGCCCACCCGCGCACACCCCTTAGTTGGGTTTCAAAACTAAGACCGCCCCTCATAATATCACTTATTTTCTACTCCCATATGTCATTTGATATTGTATTTTATGATACATCTATATATTTATATTTATTTCCTTATATTTTTTCTCAATATATATATATATATATAAGTTTATATATATATATTTAAATACATATGTAAAATACGGGTTTGTTTGTGTCTGTGTTTATAAATATATACATATATATATTTATTTACATATGTGCGTGCATATATAAATATAAATTTACATATTTGTATTTAATTAAATATATTATATGTTAATATTTATATACATACATTAAATATATAGATAAATATATATCATTTTGTCAATGCGCACAAAAATATATTTATATACATACATACATTATATATACACAAATTATATATATATATATAAATATTTATTTTAAATAAAATTGATATTTTTTTTAGAAAAGGTTTAATATTTAGAAATATACTTTATATGTAAACATGATTACATATATATTTATAAAATTAAATTTTTATGTGTGAATATATACAAAATATGAAAATATTTTTATATATTTGATTATAAATAAAACCAAATTATGAAAAATGATTAAATTTCATAACATTATATCAAAATTTATGTAATACATGTGAATAAATTCATTCCATGCTGAAAACTGGGAATAGAACCCCCTTAAATGAGGCTAAAAATAGATTGAATGTTAAAAAATTAGGAATCACCGACTAAAAACTCAGTTTTAAATCCATTCGAGGGACTTTTTGGGCCTCAAAATACATAATAGGGGATTCCCCCAACATTAGTGTGTAGATATTGGCACAATATTAGATTTTATATGTGGTAGAGCTCAAACAGACACTTGAATCCAATGTTATGAGCTTTTGAAATCCGAGTTTCATTTTCAATTTATTTTAGATATTTTATTAATTGTTTTATTTTCTGTGTCTTCAAATTATTAATAAATGACAGTTACTCAATAATAACAATAAATTTATTAATTAATAATAGTATTTTAATTATTTTATAATCCATTTTCACTAATTGTCTCATATTTTATGTGTAAATTTATTTTTAGCAATAGAAAAACATATTTTAAAAAATATATATTATTTTTAAGGAAATATAATTTTTTTAAAACATATCATTTATCAGTTCTAAGAAAAAAAACTGATAAATTCCCCCTTTATCATTTCTAAAAAAAACCCTGATAAAGGGAGTCCCATTAATATCCCTACAAAACATTGATAAAGAGAAAACCTTATCAGTGCTAAAAACACTAATAAAGGGGTTACTTTTAATAGCATTTTGTAGCGCTGTTAAAATAATATTTTGTCATTAGTTCTTTTTGCACTGATAAAGATACCCCCTTTATCAACGCATTTTTGGCGTTGTCAAAGGGTGGCCCTGTGTAAAGTGGTTTTTTTGGTAGTGATCCATGTGTGTCCTTTTATCTAAAAATGGTCTTTTAAAAATATATTTTGTCATATTTATGTTTAATTTTTTCATCATAGTATTATTAAAAAAAATTTGTTCTTATATAGGTGAATTCTATTGCTCGGGTTGGGGTGGTTTTTTAACAACTGATACCAAGATTAGGCTTTTTTGAGAGTGGGACTCAGGTGCCAAATACATTTAAACATTGATGTTTTTAAATGTCTATAGATAGTAAATGCAAATATAATTATACAAAATATTTTTTGAAATGTATATAATATGATTTTTTGTTTTTTTAATGTATATTATCTTTCAATTAAATTATGAATTTTCATACAGGTTAATTTCTATACATGTGTATTTGGCGCAATGTGTTGTTACTCAAAAATAACATTATAATGGTAGGGTAGTTATCAACGTTGATGAAACAACGATAATGGGGTCCTCATTTTAATGATGCTGATTACGATAGTGTTATTTATCACGATTAAATCTCTCTACAAAGTGTTAAAAGGTCTCTCTGTGGTTGTGGAAATTCAATTTTTTTGTAGTGACAATGATATCCTTATACAAGCGTAAAATGAAAAGGATTTTGAAACATTGTGTTTCTAAAACTAATAAGTACTCATTGCATCACTAGATGAGGGAAGATGTGAATTCATGATATATTGGGATTAAAACCATATATAACCAAGTATTTCATGCAAGGGAGATGACCAGTTTTTTTAAAAAAAAATTGTATTTAAAATTATGAAAATTAAAATCAAAATTTATATTTTCCATTAATAATATAAATAGTACAAAAAAAGTACAAAACTATTTTTCATAATGATATAGTCATCCAAAATTCTCATTGAAATTAAAAATTATCAATTTTTATTAAAAATATATAAAAACTCATTTTTCATTTTGAATTTAAAATAATTTTTTTAAAGAAATAAGATATTCACTTAAAAATTATAAAATATTTATTTTTCCTAAAAATAAAATAATAAACTAAATTTATAGTTATGAAAAAATAATAAAAACACCCTTTTCCACGTGATGTAATAAAAAAATATATATTCCAAATTAAACAAAATTTTATCAAAAAAATATTTATCCCCTATAAAATTTAAAAAATATCCAAATTTTCATCTTAAAAATTTAATTAAAATAAATTATTTTTTTAAAAAAAAATTAAATATCCCTTTTTTTATGATGTATTTGGAATTTAAAAATTATTTTTATTCTTTTACATTAAGATAAATTAATATTTAACGTTTTTCTAAATGATCCCATTTTAAATTTAAAATATAAAAAAATCCCCCTATTCCTTTCAACAAAAATGAAAAAATATAATTAGAAAACGTAATGTTATAAGTAAAAATTCAATATTTTTCCTTTAAATTTACTTTAGAAGAAAGGTTATCTATTTAGTTTTTAACGAAGGATATTTTTTAAAAAATTATTTATAATTAAGGTATATTTATTTTTAAATTGTCATTGATTGAATTTATTTTACGGGAATTGTAGTTTTTAACATAAAATAAAAAATCTGAGATTTATTTAGTGAAAGGGGGATATTATATTTTCAATAAACAATGTTTTTTTATGATTTTTCAAAGGAATTATTTTTTATTATATTTTGAAAATGTAGTAATGAACTTTATTTTCATTCACATTAATTTCTATTTAAAAAATGAGTTATCATTGAATTTTCTAACAGGAAAAATTTTAGTTTATTTCTTGATATGGGATAAGTCAATATATTTTTACTAAACCGGGTCCTGGCATGTGTGAACGATGTTCACAGTAGCCACAATGCTATTCAAAAAATAATAAATATGTTATTGCATAAATATTTTAAAATTACATTTTCAAAAAAATAATAGTTTTTTTACTGATAGTAATATAAATTAATTTTTATGGATATGAGATGTCATATATAATATGAAATTAATATTATGTTTTTGGAAGAAATAGAAAATATTAAAAGGCAATTTTAGTATCCAAAATAATGTTAAAAATAAAAATATCACAAATTAATTACATACATAAATTTGTTTCAATTACATGTTTAATTTAAAAATAATAAATGGTGTCAATGTCGATGTTTAGGATGTTTCTTTATGTCACATCCACACATATGAATACATATATACACCATAGGTCTTGGTGTGTGTGGAATCTGCATGTACATCTACATGCCTATGTAAATGTTATTGGGACTTCTTAACCCCAATCCAGGAGGCAAGGGTTACCCTCATAAACAAATTTAACACACTAGTCCCCCTCATAACTGGTGCATGATAACCCAATAATCTCCCCTCACAACCACAAGGGCGATGAACATATAATATTTCATGGTGATCGGGAATTTCAATGTGCTCAAATGATACTCTACAACAATCACTACTAAAAAAATAGTTTTCCTTAAAAAACATCTAAAATTGATAAAAAAAAAGTGATGATAGTCGACGCTCTATTAAAACGGGGGCCTTTTATTAGTGCTCAAAAAAGCAATGCTAAATTTCACTTTTATCAGCACTAAAAAATTGTTGATAAATGTAAAAAAATATATTAATTTTTTTTAAAATAGAGGGTATAGACCCATTTTTAATAGAGATCATTCAACGAATCTTGGAAGCCCCGCCCGTACGCACCACCACCACCCATTTAACAGTGCTATGCACACATCCTGTAGAGACCCGAAGCCTGACATACATTGACATTACATTACATTTGTGGAATACTTAGTATATAACAAAAACACACACACAAGGATCGTAATAGTTTAGTGTCTTTGGAAACTCGGAACGTAATCTTCTAATCGTGGTGAAAGATCTTCAATATCTCCCATAAAGAGCTTCCCTTTTTTTTACCTAAAACCTTTCTTTATATCTTGGGGAAAAGAAAACATAAAAGGGTGAGCTCAAATGCTCAGTAAGGGTAAACAAATGAAAAATCAATCACATCATATTCATAAGAACATAACTTTTGGAAATCTTAACCTGCAAAAGAGAGCATAATTTCATAACATGGGATAAATCATAGTAGTGAAATGAAATCCCAATAATCATAACTTAAAACATGAAACTTTGTGGCATTCACACATAATCATTGAGAATCATTTCTTGTTAGTCAAGACACATTGCCAAGACTATCTTAGTGGACAAACTCCCTTTCTGAATCGAGTAACCCTCGTTTCAGTCCTGTTTCACTGAACCGGTATAACCTACCATTTCAGCCATGTCTATCTCATGAGATATGAAATCTTTTCCCAATTCATTGGAGGGAGATATAGGTCCCACCAATCTTATAATGAATCCTTTCTTATGTGTGCCACATAAATCATAATTCATACATCATCGCATAACACATGTAACAAAAATGGGATTCTTGAAACATGGTGACATCATAAAACAAATCATATAAGGTAAATGACTTCATAAAAATAATTCCCTCCCAACATAATAAAATCAATGTAATAATAGGGATAAAAACAGAACCCTTTATTATCTTAGATAGAAAATAATTTTGATAAAACACTTGAACTCCATTCTTGAGGAAAATATCCTTTCATCTTCAAAAACACTTTTCTTTTCTTAACATGTCATAAAATTATAAACTAAAAAAATTTGATTAAAAATAAACATGAAAACTTGTAAAGTAAGATTCTTGGAAATAATTTTTTAAAAATCTATTCATGCCGTATAAGTTAAAAAACATTCTTCTCGTACTTTTTTCGAAAAAGTCAAAAAGTACCTCGTACGAAAAATGACAAAACATTCTTTTCATATCTTTTACTAAAAACTCACCGAGGGGTAAAATTGGATTTAAAAAATTGTAGGTGGATGGAAATAATATTACATATTGAGGAAACATGGATGTGGATGATAAAATGCACCCCAGTAAATACCAAAGTATAAACAATCTCGTATAAAATGAGATTGTGATATATTCCCTTACCTTAGGTCTGACTTGCTTTGTACGTGTCCGAACCTCCTGTATAATGATTTAAATCATGTTATTGACTTATTACAGAATCATATTAATTGTTATTATATCATATATGGTCCACTTATGACATTATATTACCCGTTCGTTTGTAAATTGATGTTAAAGTAGCGTTCTGGGTAAAATCGTCTCATTTGTCGTTCGTGTTTTTACCTTGTAATTATTAATATGATTACTTGGATCATGATTACTAATATCCTTAATGTAAAACATGATTTATATATAATATATATTCAGAATATACATATATATAATATATTGATAAATGGAATGAGATACACCATTCATGGAGACGGTAGTCCGTACGTACACATGAACGTTGTTTTCGTTTCCTTATTGAATTGAATGGAATTAAGTAGATGACATACATATAAATATAAATAAATACAGTATCATTATTATGTCATATATTTCATTAGTACTTATTATATATACTTTATAATCATTGATGAATGGTTAATCCTTGAGAATGAATCTCATCACGTCGTGGAGACGGTAGTCCGTACGTACGCACGAGCGATGATATCGTTCCCATGGTCGTGGAATTGTGTTGAAGTGTTTGTATACTATTTCAGTATCAATATCACTTTATAATAATCATATATAGTTACTCATTAAACCATTATACCCATCCAATTAATGTGGTGGTGGAAAATAGATTACACCACGACGTGGAGACGGTATTCCGTACGTACGCACGCGCGGTGATTTCCTTTTTCCGTAGGATGGATAGAAGGTTAATTAGAGTTGTTTCATATTTATAATAACATATCAGTATGTAAGTAATACTGATGTTATTACTTTATCATGAAAAAACTAAAGAAGAAGAATTTGAAGAAGAAAGAAATTGAAAAGGTCGGTAATGGATATTACCTCTTCTTTGAAACGCCTCTTTGAATCCTCCACTTAGGGAACTAAGATTGGTCTTTGAAGAAGACCAGGACCTCTAGGATTATTATAGGGAAGTGGAGGAGAGGGGCACCTTAGGAATATCTCAAAATATTATTTTATATTAAAGTCAAAATCGGTTTATAATGGTTCCAAAGGGTCTTATTTCGAAGCTAAAGTGGGGATGGGTCGAAATCCTATCAACCAATAGGATTTAGACAAGTTTAGGGTATTATTTTAACCTTATCAATTAGATTTAACTCTAAGTTAAATAATTTAACTTTTACCGTGTCTTTTTGTTTTCTTTCACTATATGGTTAATACACTTACTATAACATGCCAAACGAACCCCAAATTGTTTATTATTAATATATATATCCTTATCTAAGTCATTTGGCCGAACCTTAGATTTTAAGGAATAAAATAACAATTAATAATATAATATGTGATTTAAAAACTATTTTGTGTCAATTTTGACACTATGTGATATATGATTTTTGTGAAAGTCATAACAGAATTATATGTTCAATCAAAGTTGATTAAATCAACACTAATATATCATAGTAACCTAGAAAATTAGTCGTATTCATAAAAAGTCTCAAATTACATTTATTTTGGTGTTTATACCATCAATTATGTCAATATTTCATTAATAAGATAATTACTGCATCATCATTGTGTCATAAATAAATTACATTATTTAATGTCTAAAATTTATAAATAAAATACCATTATGTAGGAAATCATTTTATCTTTATAATAAATATTTATAGTCGTATTTATCTTATGTATAACCCCATATTAAAAATGATTTACTTATTAAACATTGATTTTAACTATTTTAACCCTTCTTTAAATAAATTAATAATAAATGTCCTAATCTAATCCAAGTGGGCCTAAATGATAATATTTTACACTTAAGGTTGTTTTTGGTTGAGATAAACTTGTCCAATAGAATTAGGACATGTGTTATGGTAATATTAATATCATTCTTACCCTTAATTACCCTATTTACTTTTAACCGTGGTAAATAAAAGTAAAAAGTTATTATTCACCAAAAATTATTTTCATCTCATTGAACCACATTTTACTTACTGACATCAACCGTGTCTCTCGTATTTTTGAAATTCCATTCACAGAAGCGGTAAAATTATGTTTTATGAAAAGTTCAGTTTTTTAACTACCACTTATGAGTTTCACTATTCATCTAAAATTGATGTTTTTCAGAACAATGCCAAAATTTCATCTTAAGCTATATTTCATATTCCGAATTCAAAAATTAAGTCTATTTTACCAAATTCATAACATAGAAGTTGCATTAATTAATTTTATAATTAAATCCCGCTGTTAAAACAAATAGCGTGTTTTTAAGAAATAATATCTATCAAAAGATTGACACTTGTTTATGTCTGGTTTAAATGTGAAATTACATCCAATGTCAAACATTGTATTAAATTGTAAAAATATATTCTAAATATACTTTAAAACCACTCAAATTAATAATTTATCACTATTAATTAATTCGATTAAAAAAGTTGTTTTTAATTAAAATTTAGTAATTTTCACTATTCATTGGAATATGAAAATTATCCGAAAAGTACCAAAATTTCACCTTAGTCTAAATTCGATACTCCGAATCCATAAATGAAGTCCATTATGAAAAATACAATTTACAAAATTTCAAAAAGTGGTTATTACTATTCATAACTGCTAGTTTTAATAATATCTTAATAGCATATCGTTGTTTAGCGAAACTTGGTGTTGCGTACAACACACGCTATCGTGGAAGGTCGCGATTGCGTGTAATTCAAGCCAAGTCAGAGATGTGTGTTGTGAAAGCTCCTTTTGGTGTAGCGTATAACACAAGACATTAATGAAATTAAAAAGAATATTTTTCATAAAATCTCGGGGTGTTACATTCTACCCCCCTTAAAATGAATTTCGCCCTCGAAATTCGTCGGGGTTATAAAAGGTTTACTATTCGAAAGTTTCATTAATCGAAACCCACATCATAAAAAGGAATACCAAAACCAATATTTAAAAAACAAATGTATGAAACGTAACGGTTACCCAAATAAACTAATCACTGGGTTTCCACATAGGTGAAAATATGGATATGGAAGAGAAATCTAACCATCATGTTCTGATGCAGAGTGGTAGAGAACATGGCTATGGAAAAGCCAGCAATCACAAATCCGTAAATTTGTGATTATCTAAGGTACCGTCTGATTAATCAGATATAAGAGCACTAGGACAACATTTTTTGTTTTCAAGATCGTTTCCCTAAAGTTGAAGAATTTGAATTAGAATAAAAACTTACTTTATTTTGGTACAATATCACTGTTGTTCGTGCCTTGAACAATTTCCACTTCATCTCTTAAATAAATGAAGTTGAATTTGTTATTCGTGAAGTGTTAGAAGATCATGTGATAGAATGATGGGTCATTCCATCTATTTCAAACAAAAGGTTAGCAAAAGTTATAAGTCCATCTTATGGTTATATTAATCATATATGGTTCCAAAAATGAACTTATACTTCATATATCATACTGCTTAATATAATAAAACTAGTTTCTACTAAACAGGGACTTCCTGTAGGCCAGTGGTAGGCGATAAAGGCCAATCGCACTTCGGTTGTGGGTTCGATTCCCACAGCCTTGTCCGACGCGATGGGATGTCGCCCGTCCTGCGGGTTGTTCTTTTTCTAAATCTATATTACTATAACATCCAATCAATAATATCGAAAAACGTTTTATCCTATCTTTTGTCCAACATAATCCATTCTAACCTTTAGGATTATCTAAAATACTTCGGTCAAGGCTTATAGTATAAAGAAAATGATTACTTGAAATGTCACAGAATAATCACGCGAATGCCATCATTTATCCCCCATATATCATAATATATATCTTGTTGGTCAAATTACAAACATGTGAATACCTTAATCATGTATTCTCTTGAAGAATGAATACCCATTGAACCTTAGTGAAAACATGAATGTAGTTAAAAGTTATCACTTTCTGCATACCAAAAGCCTCAAAATTCTATATACTCAAAACATGATATCACTTAGTCCTTATATCAATCATGAGCTCATGAATACAATCAAACATCTCATTATCGTCTTATCCCTTCATTATGCGCATATCATCTACATTTCAAAAATATCTGAATAACCTTTCATGGATACTGGTAACATTAATCATACACTTTTAAAACTCAAGGAAAGACAACAGTGTAACAATCCTTAGATGTCTCTTTATTCCATAGTACCATGAGATTACTTATTCAACATTACACATGATAAACATGTAATCATTCCACTACATTCTTAAACCATTGACCGAGCTTCAAAAATTCTTTCATCTCACATATCATTTGTAGTCTCATCATCATCATCCACATAAATACTACCCATACGACCATACTGATTTTCTTCATGAGACTTTCTCTTATGGCATTGGTTTGCATAATGCCCGTACATTCCACATTTAAAACATTTAACCATTGTTGATGTTGTAGAAATACCATTATCCTCATCCCTGGTGTTAACTGAACCTTTTTCTTTGCACTTACTGGCTTTGTGTCCTTCTTTTCTACACACAAAGCATCGTCCAGTTCCTTTGAAACATTCTCTTTGATGCCTCTTCCCACATGATTTACATAGGGGAAATTGAACTTTCTTTCCTCTATGATCATCATGAAACTCCATCGGTCTCTTATTAGCCGAGCCAGGAAACTTACCAAATTTTACTTTATTGATCATATTATGAGATTTCTGATTCGGCATAATAATGATGTTTGGACCTCCAAATCCCATTTCATTTGGTTTCTCACAAAGAATATCATTCCATTGTCTATCATATCCTCCATTATCGTGAATCATCTTGTTTCCAGCCATTTTCTAAAACCCATAAAGAATAGTGTGAGAGACAAAAATCATAATAAAGGGAGAGTAACTTCAATATCTAACATCTTTGGTCTAATATTGTTACCATAGTTCTAGGACTATATCATATACATATACTTATCCTTAGGGACATCCCTAGACAAACCTTATAAATATCTCTAGGTATCTCACTAAAGTTCTCGCATCCTAGTTTCCAAAGGTTGACTAAACATTCCCTCTGATACCAACTGTAGAGACCCGAAGCCTGACATACATTGACATTACATTACATTTGCGGAATACTTAGTACATAACAAAAACACACACACGGATCGTAATAGTTTAGTGTCTTTGGAAACTCGGAACGTAATCTTCTAATCGTGGTGAAAGATCTTCAATATCTCCCATAACGATCTTCCCTTTTTTTACCTAAAACCTTTCTTTATATCCTGGGGAAAAAAACATAAAAGGGTGAGCTCAAATGCTCAGTAAGGGTAAACAAAAGAAAAAACAATCACATCATATTCATAAGAACATAACTTTTGGAAATCTTAACCTGCAAAAGAGAGCAAAATTTCATAACATGGGATAAATCATAGTAGTGAAATGAAATCCCAATAATCATAACTTAAAACATGAAACTTTGTGGCATTCACACATAATCATAGAGAATCATTTCTTGTTAGTCAAGACTCATTGCCAAGACTATCTTAGTGGACAAAGTCCCTTTCTGAATCGAGTAACCCTCGTTTCAGTCCTGTTTCACTGAACCGGTATAACCTACCATTCCAGCCATGTCTATCTCATGAGATATAAAATCTTTTCCCAATGCATTGGATGGAGATATAGGTCCCACCCATCTTATAATGAATCCTTTCTTATGTGTGCCACATAAATCATAAATCGTACATCATCGCATAACACATGTAACAAAAATGGGATTCTTGAAACATGATGACATCATAAAAAAAATCATATAAGGTAAATGACATCATAAAAATAATTCCCTCCCAACATAATCAAATCAATGTAATAATAGGGATAAAAACAGAACCCTTTATTATCTTAGATAGAAAATAATTTTGATAAAACACTTGAACTCCATTCTTGAGGAAAATATCCTTTCATCTTCAAAAACACTTTTCTTTTCTTAACATGTCATAAAATTATAAACTAAAAAAAGTTGATTAAAAATAAACTTGAAAAATTTTAAAGTAAGATTCCTGGAAATAATTTTTTAAAAAACTATTCATGCCGTATAAGTTAAAAAACATTCTTCTCGTACTTTTTTCGAAAAAGTCAAAAAGTACCTCGTACGAAAAATGACAAAAGATTCTTTTCATATCTTTTACTAAAAACTCACCAAGGGGTAAAATTGGATTTAAACAATTTTAGGTGGATGGAAATAATATTACATATTGAGGAAACATGGACGTGGATGATAAAATGCACCCCAGTAAATACCAAAGTATAAACAATCTCGTATAAAATGAGATTGTGATATATTCCCTTACCTTAGGTCCGACTTGCTTTGTACGTGTCCGAACCTCCTGTATAATGATTTAAATCATGTTATTGACTTATTAAAGAATCATATTAATTGTTATTATATCATATATGGTCCAATTATGACTTTATATTACCCGTTCGTTTGTAAATTCATGTTAAAGTAGCGTTCTGGGTAAAATCGTCTCATTTGTCGTTCGTGTTTTTACCTTGTAATTATTAATATGATTACTTGGATCATGATTACTAATATCCATAATGTAAAACATGATTTATATATAATATATATTCAGAATATACATATATATAATATATTGATAAATGGAATGAGATACACCATTCATGGAGACGGTAGTCCGTACGTACACATGAATGCTGTTTTCGTTTCCTTATTGAATTGAATGGAATTAAGTAGATGAAATACATATAAATATAAATAAATCAAGTATCATTACTATGTCATATATTTCATTAGTACTTATTATATATACTTTATAATCATTGATGAATGGTTAATCATTGAGAATGAATCTCATCACGTCGTGGAGACGGTAGTCCGTACGTACGCACGAGCGATGATATCGTTCACATGGTCGTGGAATTGTGTTGAAGTGATTGTATACTATTTCAGTATCAATATCACTTTATAATAATCATATATAGTTACTCATTAAACCATTATACCCATCCAATTAATGTGGTGGTGGAAAATAGATTACACCACGGCGTGGAGACGGTATTCCGTAGGTACGCACGCGCGGTGATTTCCTTTTTCCGTAGGATGGATAGAAGGTTAATTAGAGTTGTTTCATATTTATAATAACATATCAGTATGTAAGTAATACTGATGTTATTACTTTATCATGAAACAACTAAAGAAGAAGAATTTGAAGAAGAAAGAAATTGAAAAGATCGGTAATGGATATTACCTCTTCTTTGAAACGCCTCTTTGAATCCTCCACTTAGGGAACTAAGATTGGTCTTTGAAGAAGACCAAGACCTCTAGGATTATTATAGGGAAGTGGAGAATGGATTTTTTCAGGGGTTGGCCAAGCTTGAGTGCTCAAATTGGTGTGAGGAGGAGGGGGAGGAGGTGCCCTTTTATAAGGGAGGAGAGGGGCACCTTAGGAATATCTCAAAATATTATTTTATATTAAAGTCAAAATCGGTTTATAATGGTTCCAAAGGGTCTTATTTCGAAGATAAAGTGGGTATGGGTCGAAATCCTATCAACCAATAGGATTTAGACAAGTTTAGGGTATTATTTTAACCTTATCAATTAGATTTAACTCTAAGTTAAATAATTTAACTTTTACCGTGTCTTTTTGTTTTCTTTCACTATATGGTTAATAAAGTTACTATAACATGACAAACGAACCCCAAATTGTTTATTATTATTATATATATCCTTATCTATGTCATTTGGCCGAACCTTAGATTTTAAGGAATAAAATAACAATTAATAATATAATATTTGATTTAAAAACTATTTTGTGTCAATTTTGACACTATTTGATATATGATTTTTGTGAAAGTCATAACAGAATTATATGTTCAATCCAAGTTGATTAAATCAACAATAATATATCATAGTAACCTAGAAAATTAGTGGTATTCATAAAAAGTCTCAATTTACATTTATTTTGGTGTTTATAACATCAATTATGTCAATATTTCACTAATAAGATAATTACTGCATCATCATTGTGTCATAAATAAATTACATTATTTAATGTCTAAAATTTATAAATAAAATACCATTATGTAGGAAATCATTTTATCTTTCTAATAAATATTTATAGTCGTATTTATCTTATGTATAACCCCATATTAAAAATGATTTACTTATTAAACATTGATTTTAACTATTTTAACCCTTCTTTAAATAAATTAATAATAAATGTCCTAATCTAATCCAAGTGGGCCAAAATGATAATATTTTACACTTAAGGTTGTTTTTGGTCGAGATAAACTAGTCCAATAGAATTAGGACATGTGTTAGGGTAATATTAATATCATTCTTACCCTTAATTACCCTATTTACTTTTAACCGTGGTAAATAAAAGTAAAAAGTTACTATTCACCAAAAATTATTTTCATCTCATTGTACCACATTTTACGTACTGACATCAACTGGGTCTCTCGGATTTTTGAAATTCCATTCACAGAAGCGCTAAAATTATGTTTTATGAAAAGTTCAGTTTTTTAACTACCACTTAGTAGTTTCACTATTCATCAAAAATTGATGTTTTTCAGAACAATGCCAAAATTTCATCCTAAGCTATATTTCATATTCCGAATTAAAAAATGAAGTCTATTTTACAAAATTCATAACATAGAGGTTTCATTAATTAATTTTATAATTAAATCCCGCTGTTAAAACAAATAGCGTGTTTTTAAGAAATAATATCTATCAAAAGATTGACACTTGTTTATGTCTGGTTTAAATGAGAAATTACATCCAATGTCAAACATTGTATTAAATTGTAAAAATATATTCTAAATATACTTTAAAACCACTCAAATTAATAATTTATCACTATTAATTAATTCGATTAAAAAAGTTGTTTTTAATTAAAATTTAGTAATTTTCACTATTCATCAGAATATGAAAGTTATCCGAAAAGTACCAAAATTTCACCTTAGGCTAAATTCGATACTCCGAATCCATAAATGAATTCCATTATGAAAAATACAGTTTACAAAATTTCAAAAAGTGGTTATTACTATTCATAACTGCTAGTTTTAATAATATCTTAATAGCATATCGTTGTTTAGCGAAACTTGGTGTTGCGTACAACACACGTTATCGTGGAAGGTCGTGATTGCGTGTAATTCAAGCCAAGTCAGAAATGTGTGTTGTGAAAGCTCCTTTTGGTGTAGCGTATAACACAAGACATTAATGAAATTAAAAAGAATATTTTTCATAAAATCTCGGGGTGTTACACATCCCCCAACCCTTAACAACATTATTCACCCACTGCACCCTCCTACGCACCCATGCCTCTGCTTGAATTTGAACCCGAGACCTCTCCCTTGAGCGTCTGCACCATTACCACTCACCCGTCTTGTTTGGTTCTCCCATTAATGATATATCTATTTAAAACATACCCTCCACTCTTATATAGTACAATCATCCTTTATTTTTGCGACACCCAAATATTTTATTTATAACACCAATTAATATGAGGAATTACCCAACTCTATTTATTGAATGTTAAATAATTTATTAACCGAATATTAAAAAGATAGTAAAACTACCCAATTTATTTATCTATTTTGAGTATTTTTCATATTAAATTTATAAATGAAATATAAATCCAATTCTAATTAAATTAATATTTATTAACTGAATAATTATTTATTTTGAAATGTTAATAAAATAGTATAATTTATTTGATTTGTATGATATCAATTGCTTTTTGATTTATAAATAAATTTTAAATTTAAAAATAATAGATGTCTATTTAATTAAGCTGGTTTGGGTAGTTAAAAGTGTGTTTCAAAATATTATAGAAAATATTTAAGAATAGTGTTTTAAAAAATAAATGGGTTGTAAATGAATTTTGGATTGAAAAAATAAAACGAGTTAGGATTTGATTATCCCAAATTTCATGAATAATTGACAAGTCGACATCCCTAATGATGGGTGATTTTTACTGAAAATTTAAACCTAATTATCAAAGATGCAGATTTTAATAATTTTGATGAATTTTAATTTAATAATTTAGAATTTATTTTGAGAATATTTGACTCGCATCTAATATTTAATGTTGGTTTTAATTCAATAATATAACATTGACTCGTATCAACCATTATGCAACATTTACTATATATATATATATCTATATATTTGCAATCTTTTGATTTTTTATCTAACCACTCATAAATGGAAATATATTTTTGTAGAGATTACCCCCAAGGGGTGGGAAAAGTGGTGGTCAACGGAACAACTATTTGGAAACCAAATAAAAAAGAACCAAAGGGTCATACAAAAATGAGTATTAGTTAGTAAAAAATTTATTTGGTTAACTGTTTTTTGGGTCTAGATTATTAATTCTAACAACCAAAAACTGATAAAATAACTAAATTTATAATTTTTTATTTCATTATTAATTTAATATTTTAAATAACATATAACACATATTATAACAAAAAAAAATTTGTTTATAAATTTATATTTGTTTTCAAATAATTTGTTTGTTTATAAAATTTAAGGATTTATATATAATTTTGAGTTTTTGTTCGACACAATTAGGGTAGCTTTTTTTTAAAACATTTATGTTTTTAGTGGGCTTTCTCCGACGATCATCCTTTGTACAAGGGTTTTTCCACCCGATAAAAACAATTTTTATCTTAGTAGAAGTTCATAAAAAAATTAAAAAAAATTTAGTGATATATAATTCACATATGACAATTTATATTGTTAATAACTATATATATTAATGATATTATAAGTCATACTACAAATTTTATTAATATTTATTATATAGAAAATTTTAAATTATTTATAAATTAAAATTTTAAATGTTTATTAATAATTTTTTAACAAATTCATAATTACAATGTTAATTAACTATATTTGTAAATTATATTAACAATTTCTGAATATATTAATGATATTATCAGTTATTAATTTTCTTAATTATTATACTCATTTTTAATAACTATATCATTAAACTAAAATGTCCCGTTTATATTGAAAACACAAACTTTGAGTCATATCAATCACATCATCTGTACAATTGACATGTAGTCAATTCCTACACATCATAAATGAGTTATGTATCCACTACTAGAAAATCATCGTTTAGCGGTTGTTATTTTTTGATTTGGTGGCAGTTTAAACCGCCGTTAAAGTTGATGTCGGCTTCCAACATGTGACAGATCCTCCCATTCAATACGACAGATCGAAGCAAGGGATGCGTCAAGTTTCATCAGTGCTAAGAAGAAAGTACTGATAAATGGGGGTGGGGGATTTATCACTGCTAGCTAAAAGTACTGATAATTCTTCCCTTTATAAGTTCTAAAGAATGGTTGATAAAGGTGTACCCTTTATCAACACTTTCTTTATGACTGATATAGGGGGAAATTTTTTTCAATAAAAAAAATCCTCAAACCCTAGATATCATCCAAAGGCAATGTACGTAATTCTGGAAGAAAATATGAAATCCATCAATTAGACCACCAATGATTCCCAAAAGTACCCAAAAAATGAACTGCTTGATTTCCCTCTCTCCAAGCAATGGGAAAACAAAAATTAGATAACAAAGGAACCAAATATCTGATGATGTCAATAATGGAACCATAGGCTTAGAGGTCACCTTTATCCTCCTTCAGTGCATTGATAATAACATGACAATCAGATTCAACTGTAACGACCTTCCCGACAAGAGAAAAGATGGGCTGCATACACTTCCAAATTACCATGGCCTCTACCACATGAGGAGACTAACACACAATGTTCGAGGAATGATGAGCCGCTATAAGAAAGACAACGTGATTCCAACGGATTTTCTAGAGGCCAACAAAACCATCCATAGGGGTCTCTACATCAGTATTAAGTTTGAGAACACCCAAAAGGTGGGGGAGATCCATCTGAAAGGAAGGGAATGAATAGGTGAAGGTGGACAAGCCTCCTCAATATCCAACCACTATGAGCCCCAGTTTTGACTCTTTGAAGGCCAGACCATGTCTTCTTTAACAATGATCTTGAAAATGAAAGACTTTTGTCGAACCCATATAATCCAAACACAATTATAGTATTAGCACTGATAAATTTTTTTAATAATAATTATTATTAATTTTTGAAAAATTATTATATTTATATTAACAAGTAATTTTTATTTTTATAAATTATATAAAAAACACATATTGATAATTAATATATTTTTTAATAATTAATATATATATATATAATGTTTTAAAAAGTATTTAGAAGTTATAATTAAATAAATATATATTTAAATAATTATAAGATTATAATTAATTTTTAAATAATAAATATATTTATTATTTTTATTATTTTTATAAATATATATAAATACTTTTTAAATATATATTAAAATAAATATATGATTTCAATGAATTTTTTCAATAAATATTTTGATGTGTGAGTATAATTGACATACAAATATGTTATGAATTCCTCTCGATTGTTCATTTATACAATACAAATGTTAAAACTCACACGAATAGTGTTTTGACATCAGTTAGTGGATAACCGATTGTAAAACCATGTCTGTGAGTGTTTTAATATCAGTTATGAAATAAGAAATATCAAAATGTGGGTTTTAACATTAGTTATCAAATAATTTTTAATCCCCCTCCTGTCAGATGGCTTCATCCCTCTTTGTGTATTTTCAAACTTAATACTGATGTGGCGATTCCTAGTGATGGCTCTATTGACCATATGGTAGTTATTTAGGACCATGTAGTCTCTATCATTTCACCTCGTCGTTCCATAGAAATTTCTTGTTGGTCTCCTCCCGTAGTAGTGGGAATGACTATCTAGAATGATATGAAATTCATTTCATCTCTCGACTGGAAGGATATTATGGTAGAATCGGATTGTCAAGTTATTATCGATGTGCATGAGGAGGATGATGGTGGCCACCAATTATTTGGGTCTATTATCAATATCATAATATCATTGGTGCAGTTATTCTATTCTTGATGTTCTTCCTTTTTTGGGAGAGGACAATCATACGACTCATTTTATAGCTACATTTCGGATTTTTTGAGGGTCACATTATAGTGCAGTTGATTCATACATATCCCAACTAACTCATGGATCATTTTCTTTCAATATCAAAATAATAAAAATTCCTTTTCTCATTTTTTGAGTAGGTTAATTGTCCATTTTCCTAAAATTAATGTATATTTTAAATAAAAAAGACACACTGGTAGTCATACCGGTCAAACTATGTCTCATATTGTGGGGAAAAATAATCATTGGAATCCCAAATGACTCATGTATTTTTACCCAAATGTATCAAAACAATCTGAATGTGTTCGCTCATTTTTTAGTATCACTACTAGAAATCCGGGCTATAACCACAGTCCTATAGCCACAGTTTTATAGGTCCATGGCTATAACCTTTATATTGCCACGATTATATTTGATATCCATGGTTAATCAATTACGTCATTTTTTCCCCGATCATTATCGGGATCCTCCTCCTCCTCCCCCGATTCTCACACCATGCAACCCCCCCTTCCCCTGATTCGTACACCACACAGCCCTCCTCCCAACGACGTCTCTTCCACCACGTAGCCCTCCTCTACTTCCCCGATTCGTAGCCCTATCACCGCGTAGAACTCCTCCCCACATCCCTCCTCATCCTCCCCTGGTTCGCTGCCGTATCACCGCGCATCCCTACTCCCCGACGACGTATCCTCTTCCCGATGATCTTCCTAGTGATACCACAGTGCATCCCTCTCTCACAGCGGCACCCTCCTCCCCGACTAACTCTCCCACATCGGCACCCTCCTCCCCGACGAACTCTCGCACAACAGAACACCATGTACAAAAGGGATGTCACTTTTCATTTTTCTTTCATTGTTCTCTCATTATCGTTCAGCACCCTCTCCCTAAACTCAAATTTCATCAAGTATTTTCGCTTTTTTAATTTAATAGATGCACCGTGGATCGATTTTAATGAAGTTATTCATCCATTTTTTCATCTCAAACACTGTTATATGTGGATTCACTGATTATCTCATCAATCTTCATCGAATCAGTTTTGTACTAATTCTCAACATTATTTAAAATATGATGTTGATTGAAATTGTTCATGGTTTGATATATATATTTATTATTCTCAATTAAATGTCTATTAATTTATTAATCCTAATAATTACATGAATTTTAATCATTTAATCTCAGTATTTGTTTCCATGTAAAATATGATTTCAATATCTCTCCCATTTGTGATCGATTATACCATTACTAACTAAACTTCTTTGGGTAGTGATCAAGAGTATGGATTTTTGAATCTTGTAAATCATTAATTATAATATTTTTAAACATAAGTAATTGTAATTAGTTTAAATAAAAATTGTAAATTACATTAGATTATGAAACCATGACTATGTTATATTTAAATGAATTTCCCTGACCTAATTGATGTAGAATAGGATATTAGCAGTAGACTATGAAACATTATACCAAAGAATCCATGCTTAATGAATTTATTATGTAGTTATCTCTTGAACACAAAATAAAATACACATTGATATATATACATGTTTTTACAATGATAAAGTAGTGACATATTATTTGTTTATAGCCTAAACATTTAGAACATACTAATTTAGAATTAAGATCGTGTTTTTTCTTGACCCCAAAAATTGATATCGATCACTTACTTATCTCTGATCTAAAACCCAATTATCATTGAGTTAGTTTTCCCAAATAAAATCATCATGAGAGGACTCATGTCCCAAGGGGATATATAATTATATCTTTTCTTCCACCTCATACCCCCTATTGGATCGACCCCGTACTGTCAAAACACTACTCCTTAATAGAAAATGTAGTTTTGGAAATAATAAATATATTATGAACATAGCCTATATGAATTAAACTATGTGTGCAGGAATGTTATTTTGAAAACATTGTAATTATTAAAAAAAACACATCTTGTTTAATTCTAGTAGTAGCATGTTATAATTCACTTTTGTTAAAATATCATGCATTAATAGTGAATTTATTGACTGGTAAATTACTTTTTCATAAAACCCTATGAAAATAGTAATTTATTTTTCAATGACTGATATTTGGATAATACCTTGGGTTATCTATATAATTAATTATTCAAAAACATTATGAAATTTTCAATTATTTAAATTCTAATATTGATTGTTTTATAAATAATGAAAACATGAATAAAATATTTGATTTGGTAAGGAACAAATATCTAATATTAGAAAATTAATATTATAGAAAAAATTGGGTATAAAAAACTAAATGTGAAATAATGAAATGATGATAAAGGTTATTGGGTAATAATATAATCACTTGGTCATATTGGTGTGAGTCCAAACCCCATGCATAAAATTATATCATGTTATTACATTCAATTTTTTCTAAAACACATTCATAATTTTTATGTATGATTTAAATCAGCAAATATCCTACTATATAAGATTCTACCATTTTTTTAATGTTTGAACATCTATTTTGTTAAGAATACACTCTTTTAATTTTTTCTTGATTAGTGGATTAGTTTTTTAGTTTGTTTAAATATTATATACTAACATAAGAATAAATATTTTCCTAATTTTAGGGATAATATATGTTGTGTAATAGAAAATTTGGTGCGTTGGTATATAAAAACTTTAATATTTGGCCATGAGGCTTTGAATTAGTAATTGGACCTACAAAAACTAGGGACAAATTCCCAGAGTGTTTCAATATATATAATGGTATTTTATGAATTTTTTTCTTTTAAAAGGATTATTTTGTGGTTTGAATCTAAAGAAAGTATATATCATAGTGTTTTTTATATCAAATATCATTGCAGATTGCATAATATAAAAGTATCAGTTGGTATTTTAAAACTTTTAGGCTATATCATATAAACATCCACAACTAAATTCCTAACATGTAAAGTTTTTTTTGAAATCTTTTTGATATATCTCATAATCAATGTTAGTATATGTGATATATATTAATATAAAATATCATCAAAATAGGTGAAATAGTTTCTGTATTGTCAATACTATTAATTATATTGTAGCCTTTTACAATTAATTTATTTTATATTTAGAGAAACTACAATCCTTGTATGTTCTCATTTAGAAATACCAATTTCACCGAAATGTTCTCACCCTTTAATGTTCATATAATAAGTTCCAAAATTTGTTAATGTAAAAGAACCTATTTTACATTCCATATATTTTTACCATTTCATAGTATTCCAGCCCACAATAGCCCCCCTACCACCTTCGAACCAGCCCGCACCATTCCCCCAGCACCTGCAACCAGCCCCCTTCCACCAGCATTCCAGCCCCCTTCTACCTTCATTCGTGCCCTCACCGCATTAGGTATATCATGGGAAATCCAATCCTATAGTCATCATAGATTAGCATTCATTTCATTAAATATTCTAAGAAAAAAATCCACTCATGCCATCCATATCGTCCTATTTGAATCTAAGTGGAAGATGTTGCCCTGGGGATGTCGCTGGACCGGGCCAACATGCTGCGGTCACACAGCGGCAATGCTGTGATTTGGCCCTGCTCCAGCCACAGCCAGCCCACACCATCCCCCTTCATCCTTCATTTCATCCCACTGCCACCAGCATTCCAGCCCCCAACATCCCCCCTTCCACCTTTGAATCTTCCCACACCATCCCCCCAGCACCTGCAACTAGCCCCCTTCCACCTGTATTTGAGCCCTCACCGAATTAGGTATATCCGGGGACATCCAATCCTCTAGTCATCACTAATTAGCATTAATTTCTTTAAATATTCTGAGGAAAAATCCTCTCATACCATCCATATCATCATATTTGAAACTAAGTGGAAGATTCGGACCTGTGGATGTCGCTGGACAGGGCCAACATGCCACGGTAATGTCACGGTCACGCCGCAGTCATGACGCGATAATGTCATGATTTGGTCCTGCTCTAGCCACATCCATCCCACACCAGCTCCCTTCCACCTTCGATTCATCCCACTTCAACCAGAATTCCCGCCCGTAATAGCCTCCCTGCCACCTTTGAATCAACCCGCACCATCCACCCAGCACCTACTACCAACCCCCTTCCACCAGCAGTGCAGCCCCCTTCCAACTACATTCGATCACTCACTGAATTAGGTATATCCAGCATCATCCAATCCCCTAGTCATCACATATTAGCATTCATTTCTTTAAATATTCTGATTAAACATCCTCTCATGCCATCCATATCATCCTATTTGAATCTAAGTGGAAGATGTTGCACTGCGGATGTCGCTGGACCGGACCAACACGCTGCGGTCACACTGCGGTCATGCCGCAGTCACGCCGTGATTTGGCCCTATTCCAGCCACATCCAGCCCACAACATCCCCCTTCCACCTTCATTTCATCCTTGTGCCACCAACATTCCATCCCGCAACAGCCCCCTGCCACCTTCAAATCTGCCCGCACCATCCCCCCAGCACCTGCAACTAGCCCACTTCCACCAAAATTCCAGCCCCCCTACAACCTACATTGGAGCCCGCAGCAGCCCCCCAACCACCTAAAATTCAACCCACACCATTTAGGTCATTCTATTTGGATTAAATAATGATGACACTACATACCAACACCACACACATTAGAGGTACTTTATCTTAGATGATCTCTATTTGGCATTTGGGGTCGTGTGTTATGCACCATAACCTTCAAATATGGGATCCCACTTAGGAGACCTCGTTTTTTCTTCAGAATATGTTTATGAGTTTTTATAAGGTCGAAAGTAATATGGTTCTGCCTTGAAGTGACAATTTAAATGTTTTGATGATCTCCAATCAGAACAACGATATGATCTTGGTCCTATTTTTCATTCTTCACCAGAATACACCATTGATCCTCATGAATGGGAGTAGTAATATGAAAAAAATCAAAAAAATAACTTTAATCATGTTAATAAACTACTTAAATGGTTGTGGGAGGAATATAGATATCTCCCCTACTGATCGTCGAGATTTGGAAATAGTGGCCTTTTACTGTTGCTGCCCAAAAACACTGATAGTCTCACAAGGCTTGAGTGGGGATATGATTCTACCGTTAAATTGGTTCCAGGATATGCTAATATAATTCTTTGATAGAAACAAGAATCTGTGAATGTCCATTAATGGGATTGGGGATATAATATTATCCTTTTCTTCCATTTTTCATAAGGATCTGTCGACTGGCTTCATATGCAGGGGTGGGAGCATGTGTCAGCCCCTTTTTTGGTAACTATAGGAACAATTATTCATATATTTCCACTGTATAGTATCAATATACAGGTATTATTGTAATATTTAGCTATGAATAGTCTAGTTATTAAGTAGTTTATGGTATTGCAGAAGTGAAGGGCTACACTTGCCATCGGTTTTAGGAACGTTCCTTATTGAGGATGCTCCCTATTATTTTTTCATGCTGCAAATCCTACTTGGGAAGCTCTCTCAAAGTCTCTATTGTCAGGAATGTCCTGTAATTGTAGGCTGTTCGATGTAGTATCTCCAATAATCCATTTTTCATCATTTTTTTAAGATGATTTATTCTTTGGAAAATCTATATAATTACCTAAAGCATGTACAGTGTGTCCTCTTTTTTGTCTACTGTAATTTATAGTTTTTACACCATATTAAACATGATAATAGAAGAAGTTAATAACCTTATTGAATCTATGTTGTTGTATGTTAGTTTCTCTATTAAAGGATCACCTATTCGATTATTTGGTGGAAGAGGAATTTCCAATGCTTCTGTCTTGATGAACATGCTAGGTTTTTGTTTACTGCCGGTTTGCGAGCTTGAGGTGGAATGGAGTGGATTGGTTTTTCTATGGTAGTAGGCAAGGGGCAGGGGACCTGTCTGGGTGGGGAGGGTCTGCAGGGCATAGGGGAGTGGTGAAGGAGGGTGGGGGGGAGGGGGGTCTGCAGGGGAGAGGTGCATGGGGAGTTCATTGTTTCTTACATTAATTTGGTTTCAGAAAATACAATGTGATATAATTTTCATAAATATTGTGTAGTTTTTTTATACAAATCTAGGTTTCGTATCATTAGATTTCACACAAGAGAATTTAGTGATTAAGTGAGGCAAAAACATCAGGATAAGATATAATATTTTCTTGATCATGGTTTCCCATACCCAATTGATTATACACAAGTGATTAAATCAGTATGAGGGATCAAATATGGGATTCCAAATTCCCCTAGACTCTTTATTATGGTTCAAGAAGCACTGTCCAGATGCATGTTCTAGTAGTGATTAAAGTTCCCGAAGGAACTGGATTCCCTCTTTCAAAGGAATAATTATCCTTTCTAACACCACCATCACATCAATACAAATGAATGTGCTAGTAGTGATTAAAGTACCCAAAGGAACTCTCACCAGAATTGAGAAAATCCTAAATAATTTCATCTAGTATAATAATAACCAGGGTAAGTACCACTGAGATTCCTAGAAAAGGTTGTCGAACCTAATTATCGAAGGAAGAGTAAATTTGAGAAATGTAACTGACACAATTTAGGTATTGAAAACCAGTCTAAAATTATATATTATTGTTGGGAACTATATTTGGGAGTGTTTTATAAAATATAGCAATGGTAATTATTGGAGATGTTTAAAAAAGAATAAAATATGGCTCTTGATCTTGGCCTACTGAATGGCTAATGATTTTGGTTTACTGGATTAAAAAACTCATTCGGTTGTCAGGAGGGGGATATCATGTTTTGGAAGGAAAACTGGGTGGCACAATATCTATACATTCCTAGATACCCAAGCCTAGAAATTTTGTTTAAAAATGCATGTAAACACCCTAGTCTCATTAATATGATTCTCAATGATGCACTGAAGAACATTAATGCAAGCATACAACTGGAGGATACCCCTAATTGTCGAATATTGATATAAACTTATTAATGGATTTATAATATGAATATATTCTGTGTGTCCCTTAATAAAAAAATATATTTGTATGTAATATGAATAGATTCCATCATTTATTCCACCATACCAGGAAACTGAAGATTGGGAAGACCGATTATAGTGCAAGGAGATACCCACCAAAATTAACATCCTTGTCTGGATAATCAGAAATAAGGTACTATCAGTGGATGAAAATATGAAAATAAAATGAATCCACATAGCCTAATGTTTTTAGTTCATCAAGAGTTCAAACATTGAGACGTACAGACACCTATTCATAGAATATGGGTGGTCTTGGTTTAGCTGGGATCTTTTTGGTCATTGCCATATTATTCTTTTACAGAGAGGCTCTGCCATGGACTTTATCGCCTCTTGGTTTTCGAGGGTGGAATATAAGGGTAATGAAAGGAAATATCATAGCATGAGTTTTAATGTTATGTGATAGGATTTTTGGATGACCAATACTAAAAAATGGGAGGGATCCAATTCCTCCCTTCCTCAAATCCAAAATCATGTCCTATCTCTGATTGCAGATTTGGGGGTTGTCTTTTTGGGGGAAGCTTCATAAAAACCAATGAAGAAATGATATCGGGGAGAAAAATCACCTCTTTATTTATAGAGATGTTATCCAAGAAAGATGGATCAAATAGATCCCTCCCTGGTTCGGGATCAAACTCAATATTGATGGGTCATGTGTTCAAGGTGGGATTCAAGGAGGTGATATGGTTCATGATGTAAGGGGATCAATGCTACCCAGTTTATCACCTATTATAGGGGAGGAAATCCATATAATCAAAAGTAACATCACTTCACAGTGGCCTCTCCTTTTACAGACTATTTAACATAGGAATTGGTGGAATGGAATCGAATTCCAAAATTCTTGTGGACACTCATGTAAAAGTGTACAGATCCTTGGTACCTTACTTATCACATCGGGAAATCTAGTCTCATCATTGATCATGTTTGAAGTTTATTCACACATGGAGGGAGGGAAATATGGAAGCAGACATATTTGATATCTAAGGAGACACCTGTGATTCACTTATCCTTTACAGTGGTATTGGTTCATTGCCAAATGATTTTAAAATTTTTGTTAAATGAGATGTGCTAGCCCTTTATTATTTCTACCCCCCATGAGCACCTATCATTTCTATTAGTGATGTATGAATGAATTAAATATATTAATTATGCTTAAATAAAATTGGGAAGTTAATATAAAATATATAATAATTGATTGTGTGCAATATCAAACATGTCTGATGGAGTTGAAAATGATTAAAATAATCCCATACTAAATTTTTAATTTCTTATTCAAAACCCCATGAAACAATTAAATTATAATGTAAAATTAAAGACACATGGAATTCGATAAATTCGAATGATGCCATTGTCTATCCTGGGGGTGTCCAAGAGGGTTGGGGTGCTGTCCAGGGGGGGCTATCAGGGAGGGGGGTCTGTCCATGAAGGAGAGTGGTGGTGTCCAGGATGGGGGGTTTGTCCAGAAAGGAGGGGGGATTGTCCATGGGGGATGGGAGCTATCCAAGGGGGTGGGTGGTGTCCAGGAGGGATGGGGGGCTGTAGAAAAATCCTCTTGGCCTTGTGAGTTGAAAAATTATGTTTGAAACGATATTTTAATCCAATAATCTTGTTTGTTATGTGTCACTCAACTCTTTGACCTACCACATTATTAAATGGTCTATTATGTAAGTGTTTATGCCTCTTTTTTCTATACCTTTATTCAATTATTCATGTATTATTCTAATATTTAGTTATGAATTGCTTGGTTTTTAAGTAGTTTATGGTATTGCAATGGTGAAGGGCTACACTAGTCATCAGTTTTAGGAACTTTCCTGATTAAGGATGGTCCAAATTATTTGTTCATGCTGCAAATCCTGCTTGGGAAGCTCTCTCAAAGGATATATAGTCAGGTATGTCCTGTAATTGCAGGATGTTCAATGTCGTAGCATCAAGTATCCATTTTTCTTCATTTTTTATGATGATTTTGATGTGGTAGTAAGAAACGGGCAGGGGTCCGGTCCAGGTTGGGGAGGATCTGTCTTTGGGGGGGCACTGGCAGTGGGAGGGTGAGGGAGGGTAGTGGGGGGAGGGTGTAGGGGGGTCTGCAGGGCATAGGGGAGGGGTGTAGGAGGGCAGGGGGGTCTGTAGGGGAGAGGTGTAGTAGGGGAGGGGGAACTGGCAGGGGGAGAGGGTGCAGGGGGCATGGGGTGTCTTCAGGGCAGTTGGGAAGAGCATCAAGGGGGGTCTGCAGGGCAGTGGGGAGGGGTGAAAGGGGGGAGGGTATGTAGGGCATAGGGGAGGGGTGCAAGAGGGAAGGTGGATCTGCAAGGGAGAGGTGAAGGAGGGCAGGGGGAGGGTCTTCGCCTTCTTCTTTCTTTTCATATTGAGTTTTCCTTGAGATTTATTATACTTACCACTTCTTCTGTACTCTAAAGAGTACTCTGATGCTCCTTTTATTTCTTTACATCTGTTATTCCACAAATAATAGTGGAAGAGGCTTGATATAGCCTAGAATGATTTTTGTGCAATTATTTTTATAAAAATGTTGTTTATTGGTTATTACGTTTTAATAAACTTTCTTGGCAGTGAATTATGGTTAAGTGGAGAGGACTAAGCTACAATTTGAGTTAACCTCTTGTTTAATTCAATTCTGTGTTTCATTTTGTTTTCATTGCTTGATTTAAATTGAATTGAAATCCAATTTATATTTTCTACAGGTGTATTTAAACTGTGAATGAAAAATCTACATTGATAGTTAGTATTTTCAAGTGATATACATATTTTGTTTGATATGAGTAGTATTTTCGATGTTAAAATAATTTCAGTTATTTTAACTAGGTTTGGATTGAACTTTTGAGAATGTTTTTAAAACATCAAATTATATATACCTATTGATTTTACATTGGCCAGTATTTCAAATTGGAGTGATTTAAATTTATAATTTTTAAAGAATAATCTTTTATTAAAGCTCAATTCATCCTTCTTGATCGTTCCTCTCTGACCAACAAAATCCTATAAGCCTACTGAGCCAGCACGTTGTAGGAAACAAGTGTTTAACACCCGCAAGACTATCCATCTCACCCACTTGATTCAATAAGTCCAAGGCTGCTTCACCTTTCCATTTTCTCAACAATTGTGTGATCTAAACCAAACTCACACTAAATTGTTAGTATATAAATTATAATGCACAATGGGTGTGTGAAATACCACTTTTAGAATGAATTGATACAATTTTTAAACACCAAATTGGCAATTCCACTTGACTCCCATGTTATCCATATTTTCATATGTTCCTTCAACCAAGAACAAATATGAATAGCTTTTAGATCTTCATCGCCAATTGATCCTTAATATCAACATTCTTTGAAGCATTGTTCAGTTTTGGGGACATCATTTTTTAGAAACAACTCCCTCTGAGTTGCATCATAGAGTGTCTTGGAAAATACTGCTGATACTAATAGTTTAGAATAAAATCAGATATGAATGAGATTTAGAATGTTGCTCCCATATCAGGGTCTGTTACAACACACATCAAGGCTGGGTAACCACTATTTTTTCCATCGCATCATAGAAGGAAATATTCAGGTTTTCTCAATTTGACCTTTAAGTGTACTGGTTTTACAAATCACAAAGCCTTACAAGTAGCTTCATGCCTGATTCCACAATGGTCTTTAAATACATCAATCGCCACATGCTACATGCAACTTCCCTCTTTAAACCAGATCTGTTTACAGCTCTAAAATATATGCTTTGTGAGTAGAAATACCCCATGGATTGTGTCTCCACTTCATTAGGTTGGTTCTCTTATTCACAACCCAAAACACAACATGTTTTTCCTTGGACAACATTATCACCAAGGATTTTTCTTTTCACTATAGGTTGAATTTTCTTTCTCCAAATCACCTTGTTGATTGGACCGTCCCTGCAAGAATTTTTAGTACATAACTTTCCTTGGGGAACCCCATTCACATGACTCCTTCTAGTTTGAGGATCATGTGAGTTCTTATCATGCTTTCGAGCCCTTTTGTGTCTTTCAAGGAGGTTTGTTCTTTAGAACTTGTCTTGGAGTTTCTCTTCACATTACTCTTAGCACATGAGTTTTCTACATGTATCCCCTGAAATCTGTTCTTCAAAGGAACATATGTTTTGTTGTATTCATGTTGATTTCTTCCATTAATCACTTCTAAATGATTGTGGCCCGTGACTGTCATAGATGAGGACTTCGTTGGATTGTTGTTTCTCGATCTGGTTGGGCCGAATGCTTTTGGCCACTGTAGCAATGCATACCACTGTAGAAATGATGACCGACCGAAACTAACATTCCAATGTATCAATGCTGACCACTGTGCTTTGACTAGAGGAGAAAAGTGATGATAACTTCAACAAGATGTCTACTTTTGACATCCTTTCCTGCTTTGAAAATTTTAGGCATGTTGAAGTGACCACTATGGGGGTGATTACACCTGGAGCAGGTACACCATTAATGGGAGGAAAGCCGTCAGTATTGATTGATGCATGGCCTGCATCGATGAAGGGAATGATTACTTGATTATTTCTGGACTCACCTTACCAAAGCATCAATCTGATCATAATCCCATCATGATTGATGTATGTGCTAGAAAAGTGAGGTCTTCACCTTTTTCTTTTAGACATAATAACTCATGTATTGTGTGAATGGGACAGGGTGAGGGGGAAGGGGTGGTTTTCTGGGGGGAGGGGGGTTTGCAGTGGGTTGGGGGGAAGTGTAGTGGGCTGGGGGGAAGTGCTGGGGGCAGGGGGTGTGCTGGGGGCAAGGTGTGGGTGGAGAGGGGCGATGCAGTGGGCTGGGGTGGGGGAGGTGCATTGGGCAGGGGGCAGGGGTGGCTGTGGGGAGTGCAGGGGGCAGTGCTGGGGAAGGGGGCAGGTGGGTGCTATTTTTTTATGGAATGGGGGATCATATAGTCATGGTTTTAAACTGTGTCTTTATCATTTTCCAGACATAGGATTATTCCATGGTTTGAAAACTGTGGTTATAGGCTGTTGCCAAAGTTCCAACCATGGCTATAGGGATATAGCCACGGTTCAAATCTTGGCAATAGGGCTATAGACACATTTTATAACCATGGATATAGGTTTTACCTTATAGCCACGCCAATACCTGTCATGGTTTATGAAATAGTGGCTCTAACCTAGAGCCATGGTTTTTGGGCCTATAGCCACAGTTCAAAACCGTTATTATATATTTATTTTGTAGTAGTGTATGTCACTTGTTCATTTTTACTAATATTTACATAAAACTTAAATAAAATGATGGACATAGAGTCATACAGGTCACACAGTGCGTCATATTTAGGTAAGACTAATTTCTACACATCCAAAATTACTTATGGATAGTTGTACTAAAGTATCAAAACAATACAAATGTTTTTTCCTGTTTTTTAGTTTGACACTTGTCTTTCATAGAAACAATTCATTATAAACTAGAAACAAACACTTTGACTAATACCGGTCACATCGAGTATTAGTTTTACATGAGAACAATTCCTACACATAAAAAATGATTTATTAATTTATTTATTAAATTATTAAGACAATCTGAGGGTGTTTTCTCGGTTTTTAGTGAGTGATGTATTTTGAAGTAAAAAGTAAATTTTAACCTGATAATAGACACATTGAGTCATACAGGTCACACTATTTTTTGGATTGAGGTGTAGTTGATTCATACATATCTTAAATGACTTATATATCACTATACTAAAGTATAAACACAATTATAATTACTTTTATGGTTTTTAGTTTTGAGTTGTTTATTGTACTAAAATTATGATCAATATTAATTAAAAAGGCACACTTGGAGTCATACTGATCATGTCGTATGTCAGATTGAGGTGTTGTTGATTCCTATATGTCCCAATGTATTAAAATAATCCAAAATTCCATGTAATGCTCCAGTATAAAAAAAAAATACTTATGTGATTAATACAAAAAATAAATAAATTGAACACAAATTTGAAACAATAAATTACTTCTATAGAAGTCACATCTTCATACCATTAGTGTACAGTCTATGATCAGGTATGATACCCATTTGTTTCTAAGAAAATTTATATCATTTTATAAATAATATTTTTTTGAAATTCATAATAGTTCTAGAAAAATATAAATATACAATGGATTAAAAAATATTTTAAATAAAGTTGTAATAAACTTTGAAAATACCTATTAGGGGATGTGTGTTTTTTTGATGGAATATGATCTCTCTCATAAATATACAAACATAATAACCATAATAATTTCCATTTGATTATTTTAGACACTGTAGAAACATCAAGGAAAATAAATAAATGTTTTATATATGTTTGGATTGTTAAAGCATATTATATATACTTTGATACTTATCCAGTTGTAGAACTTGTTTGGGTCCTTGTGTGCAATGCTTTTACTCATGCCATGATTTAGACAATATTCACACACCACCCTATAATAACAAAATCCTAATTAAAATATAATATAATTATATAACTTGATGCTTTTTTCTAAAAATTTGGGTGTAGTGTATTACAAATTAAAAAACGTTATCATGTGTGGTTGGATTGTTGGTAATCTATGTACTGGATCCAAGAAATAATTATTTAGAGTATCTAAATTGATCATAATGAGAATACGAGGATTATTAAAAACAAAAAGGAAATGAAAAATATATTAAATATGATTAAATTGCATCCTTTTATCCTAAAATAATTTGTATTATGAAAATTTTTTCATCCCTAAGTTTTCATTCAAACGATTTTCCAATGTTTGCCACTCTTTCATCTATTTTTTGGATTCTATTTTTGTTTTGCCTGTAGAGGTGACGTGAGGACTAAAGAGTCCAATTTTTTTATGGGAAAATACATTGAATTGGAAGTGATATATATGGATTCAAAAAATATGAAATGTATTGAGTCATAATTATCATGGTATATCATGTTTTGGAAAATTAAATCACGAAATGATACCTCATGTATACATTTACAACTGAGACACCTAGACATTCATAGTTGACGATTTCATCTACATTATTAAAATAACTACATTCAAAAACATCCTATCCACACATTTTTTCATCAAAATCAACTATGTGAATATTACCCCATTGTAACTTTGCATCCACATAAACCATTAATGATTGTAAATTTGGATATTCAATGGGTAGGGTAAATGTGCTTTTGGAAGATCTTTTCAATCAGTTGGTTGATCCTTTAGATGGTTTAAGTCAACCTTTCATTTCACCCCATCCATTTGTCAATTTTTAATAGCATTTGTCGGATTAGAACATTTGTCATTAATTATTAAGGGTTTATCATCGAAAATAAAAAGTAAATGAATACCTCCTTGTTGACATATTTTTTTCCCAAGATTTAATGGACATACGATGAATGTTACAATAGTTGGTCAACATTATAAATATCTTCATCATCAATTAGAATAGGTCGATCAGCCCCCAGATCATGGGATATGATTATAAACACTCTCACAAGACCTATTGGAAGTGGTCTATTTTTTATCACATCATTTTGGATATTGAACAATGTATACCTCACTACAAGGCGATGGGAGGGTGTTGATAGATATAAATCACAATCATTGTCATCTTGTATAATATTAGTACTAGAAAGGTATTAGTGTCTATCTGATTTATACTTTATAGAAACTATTATTAGAACATTAATTACCATGTCCATGACATCTTTTCGAGGGGAATAACTAACCTCAACGATAGTGGGTGTGGGGAGGGATATTCATGAAATGGTTGTTCTTGAGTTTTTTTTCTCTTTGCATATCCCAATAAAAGTATATATTAACTCTATATGATATTGAAATTTTTATTAAATTGTATATAGTCTTTCTTTCATCTATTTAATTTCTTTATCTTTATCATCCTCCTGTTTTTTTTATAAAAACATGTTTTCTGTTGTCACCCCAAATCTCGCACCTCTGATGTGACCATAATGTTATGTCCGCTTCAAGGCCACTGATAGTAGGTGTTCATCTGATACAGGTGTTGATGATTCATGTGACTAATATGGATAGAGAATATAGTAATATAAGTAATCATTGTCACTAATTTTGATTTAATGAAAAACAAATTTTTATTATTTCATAATTACACATGTTTCCCACACTTTTTATGTATTTTCATCTATTAGTTTCCCATCTTTATTTACACATTCTTTTTAACACAAAACATGGTGTATATGGAAGTTGATTTAGATTTGGATTCATCAATATGAATATAAATAGAGGAACATAATTATTTTTTTGTTTCATTTCATATAAAAGTGTTACGGTAGATTTAAAATACGTACCATTTTTTTTTCAAGTGATGCGTACCCCATTCTTGCTTTATGGTACGGGTATGTCTCTTTTTCTGCCCCTCCATTATTTTCAACACTCAGTTTCTATTTCATAAATAAATAATTGTCACTCAATGTGGTTAATATATGTATTGTCAAAAAACATATTACTAGAAACAATGCACTAGAAAAGACACATCAGTATGACTTCTAGAAAACAAATCTCATGCTTGTTTGGTTATCAGGTGTGCATACATAAGCAGTGGGTGTAGGGTTATTTTACCTTCGGCTTCTTTTAGATGATGAATCAATAGACTTGTGTGAATTCCTCTGTGAATCAATCTATAAATAATCAATATATATACATATTATGGGATTCATCTACTATAAATTAAATCTTCAAGGGATGGTGAAGAATAAATCATTGTTTCATTATTTTATTTTTTTGTAAAAAATGAAATGATATCATATTGTTACTATAATATCTTCCCACATCAGTGTATCACTTCCAAAAATACGGCTTTTACCAGCGCAAAAAATTGCCTTTAACAGTGCTAGAAAAGCGCTGTTAAAGCCGACAAAGATAGGGGGGTTCCCTTTATTAGCGTTCAAAAAAGCGCTCATAAAGACCCCTTTTATTAGTGCTAAAAAAGCCCTGATAAAAGGGATATTTTAACAGCGCTAATACAAAGTGCTGATAAAAGGGTCCTTTATCAATGCTTTCTTTTTATCACTGATAAAAGACCCCTTTTATCACCACTTTTTTAAAATCACTGATAAACGTTCAAAATAAGAAAAATTAAAGAAATTAAAAAAAACCTGCCAATGGGGGGGGGCTTTTATAGCGCTTGAGACCCCCTTTTACGGCCCTTTTACGCCCCCTCCAGCGCCCGCACGCACCCCTCCACCCTTTATCAGTGCTAGCCCCCGATTCACCCATGCGCGCACGTCTGTGTCTCCACCCAGATTTGATCTAGAGACCTCCCCCCTGCATGCCTGAAGCCTTTAACACTCCCCTATATTGATTTTTTCTCCTATTAGAGATATATATATTTATTTATATATATATTTAGTAATATTTTTTTTCTAGTAATATATATTAATATTAATATATATATAGTTATATTAATATAAATATATAGTTTTATTAATATAAATATATAGTTATATTAACATAAATATATAGTTATATTAAAATATATATTTATAGTGATATTAGTATATATATTTATAGTTATATTAATATATATATGTAGTTATATTAATATATATATAGTTATATTAATATATAGGTATATAAATATTAATAAATTTTTATTTAAAATAAAATGGATATTAGTTATTATTTAAATAATGGTAATATATTTTATATGGTAATATATATTATTATTTATATTTATAATTAAGTTTTTATCTGTGAATATATAAAAAATATGTATATATTGTTATATATTTGATTATAAATAGCAGTGCATAGTAAAAAACGATAAAATTTCAAAGTCATAATATCAATATGAATGTAATACCTTGGAATAAATTCAGTCCCCACCTAAATAAGCGAATAATACCCCCTTAAACGAGGCTGAAATCCACAAAATGTTAAAAATTCAGGTTACCCCGACAAAAAACTCAGTCTTGGAGGCCTTCTGTGACTTTTTTGGCCTTGATAAAACCTTGAACTAGGTCCCCACCCAAGTAATGTGATGTACATCTCGTCGCAGACTTCGATTTGGTATGTGGTAGAGCTCAAACGGACACCCGAATCAAAATTTATGGCCGTTTGAAGTTCGATTTGTGTTTTGAACTTATTTTGGATATTTTTTTAATTTTTTTAATTTTTTTATTCATCAAATTGTTATTAAATGACTATTACTCCATAATAAATAGCACATTAATAAATAAAAATATTTTTTAAATTTTTTTATAATCCATTTTCACTAAATATCTTATATATTAATTGTAATTGTATATTTATACTTATCTAAAATATATTTAAAAATATATTTAAAAAATATATTCTATATTTATATCAATATAACTATATCTATATATATAAATATTAATATATATTTTTTAATAATTTTTTTTTGGAAGTAGAGCCTTTATCAGTGCTTTTAAAAAAAATTACTGATAAAGACCCCCCTTTATCAGCGCTTCTAAAAAAAGCGATGATAAAGGGGAAACCTTTTACAACGCTAAAAAAAGTGCTGTTAAAGAGGGTACCTTTATCAGCTCTAAAAAAATCGCTGATAAAGTGGTACTTTTATCAGTGCTTTTTTGTGCTGATAAATGTACCCTTTATCAGTGATTTTTTAGCACAGATAAAGGTACCCCCCTTTATCAGCGCTTTTTCGTTATCACTGATAAAGGGTGGTGCTGGCCTTGCCCAGTTTTGTGGTTGTGTATTAAGTGAAGGAACAATATGGTTCCACAAAACTACACAAGCTATCTTGAATAACCAAGTGATGATTCCAATGTAACTACTAAAAATGACCTTATTGGGGTTAACATGCTGGCCCTGTTCATTCCATCTGACCTCATATTTGATGCCTTTAATTTCTACCTTTAGTTTTTTTTTCTAACACCATCAAAATATGGAGAACCTATTTTATTTTCAATGTTGGTCATTCATCGCCTAACATTTCATTGGATTCAACATCGTCAATATGTTGTTTCTCTAGAGAAGCATCATCATCATGTGAAGATGGTTGTTGAACCTCAACATCGGGGGCAACAACAGATTGAAACACCTATTATTCCTTAGGAATGGGATTACCAACACATGAATAAGGTCATTGTTCCTCTACAATGTAATCAAAATTAAGTTAAATGACCTAATCTTCCTCCGGATTGAGAGCACCAGCATGTGTATAATTCATTATCTACATAAGTGGTTTATAATTATATTTTGATTACATAAATACAAAAACAAACATATAATAACATGAGGTGACACATTGTATATTTAAAAAAATAACCTAATTATTGAACTCTCTATTTTTAATGGTTGAAGGTATTTGACCCCTCTATCAACTATTTATGTCCCTTAATTTTTTCCTCCTCTGAAAAAAAACACCATCTACATTGGGACCTCTATAAAATGATAGTGATGCCCTAATGAATTTGTCATCCATAGTAGAATTTTCATCTGACCCTTCAGTGGCTTTGGTCGATAACATAACAATTGACCAATTTCAGTTTGTGGTATCTAGAACATAAAATACTTGTACTACCTATGATGCCATTATAAATCGGTCGTTATTTCACCGTTCCTTACAAAAATAAATATTCACTAATCCAAATTAAGCTATTTTGACATCATTCATGTTATCAACCCAATAAAATTGAAAAATTCGAACATGGAATGTTGTATAATCCAAATCACATATTTTTTTGATGATTCCAATGTATGAAATATTCACGTCAATTGGATTTCTATCCATAGTATGAGAAATATGCATTGCTTCATCCACTAGTGTAACTGCACTATTTTTCACAGTATTTTCATCATCATGTCTATTTTTATAGAACTTATAACCCTTAATTATATAACCATTGTAATATAATACATAAACACATGGTCCTCTGGATAACCATCAATGTTGTTCTAAAATTTAATTGGAATTTTAATCTGAATCGTTAAAAATATAGACCCAAATTCATTCTATAAACTGTTGATTATGTGTATTTGATATCGATATTTTATCCCATTATGGATTCAAATGAATAAGAATTTCCTTTTCTTTTTCAACATATGGGGAAACCACCAAAACACTATTCCAAATGTAAAGGTGTGCCTACTCATGATCTGCAATATTGATTGTGACTACATCTGTTCTAGAAATTTCACACCCACTAGCCACCTAGTGTGATGAGATTTTGGTAGACCAATGATTTCCACATCGCACATGCATTTGGTACATAATTATATGGCTTCCTCAACAATATATCAATCTGCAATACAACCAGCTGGTCAACTTTGATATTTTATATGCCCATTCAAAATATTTATATACCATTCAATGGGGTATATCCATCTATATTGTATAGAACCACATAGTATAATCTCTCTCACTATGTGAACCATAAAATGAACCTTTATATCAATGAATTATAGTATGAAGAAAATTTCTAAATCACATAATATTATAATACATTCTCTTTCAATATTTTTCAATTTCACCATATCTATAACTTTACTACATATAGCTTTCAAGAAGAAATAATTCTTGGTTAATTTATAAACGACATTCTTGGAAAAAATGCAACGCAAAGCTATAAAAATTAGATCTCCTAGTAAAACATGACAGTCATGTGATTTTAGAACCTTTAACAATAAATCATTTATTTACATGATATTATTGTTATAAAATTAATACCCCTCTAGAAATAGTATTTAATTCATGATGATGAAAAACAGATATCTCTCATTCCTAGAAATAGTGGATGAAATTAGAGGAAGAAAAGTTCATTTTTCACCCATCACTAGCACCAAATCTTCTCATATTCCCTTGTGAACCATGTCCTACCTATCCTTAATTCCATACTTTTTTTGGGTGAATTTAGCAGTGTACCGATGAAACTATCACAAACATTTTTTTTCAACATGCATAACATCACGAAAATATCTGTCATATAGAAAATTCCATTATGATAATTAAAAATAGCTAAACAAAATTTCCAACTCATTTTCTAAAAAATTGTTAATTTTTTACCAAAAGCAGTGTCCAAATCTTTTACATTCTTCAACAGTTAATAATATATTTAGGTAAATGGTGTTTTAAGTTCTTATGAACATCCATCGAATGATGTTTTCCAAGATAGGGACATATCCCATCAGTGTAGAAATATACAATTTCATAAAAACAAAGTCTTAAATGAATGTTTCAACCTAATTGACTTTGTACCTATTTTGAAAAAAAGACACCCTTTAGTTCCTTTAATGCTAAATCCTGAAAAAAAAATTCATAAGAAATAAATTCATTTATCGTCTCTTACTACATAGCTCTGAATGTGAAATCAACATTTTTGTAAGAATCATACAATGCAATTCCTGAATCAACTTCACCTCAATACGACACACGGTTTGGCCAGTATAACTCAAACTGTCTCTTTTTATTTTAAATTGACATCGATTTTAGTAAAAAAAACATGTGACATACTTAGAATTGAGAAAATTTATTTTTATTATTTTTTTTGGAAAACAATCCATGAGTCATTTTGGATGTGTATGTTTCAACTGAACTGCAATATGATGCATGTTTTGACCGGTATACTCAATGGGTGTCTTGTTATTTTAAAATGAAATTAATTTATGTAAAAAAAAAGTGAAATATTGAAATCTAAGAAACCACATTCATATTTTTTTGATACTTTAGTAAAATGATCCATGAGTCATTAATGACATGTAGGGATTATCCTTACCTCAATATGATGCATGGTGTGGCTCGTATAACTAAAAGTATCTCTTTTTATTTAAAATTGAAATGAATTTAATAAAAAAACAAGCGAAATATTTAAAACCATGAAAAAAAAATTGGATTGTTTTGATATTTTAGGAAAACAATCTCTTAATTATTTCTGACATGTAGAAATCAGCTTCACCTCAATAAAACACCTGGTGTGGCAGGTATAACTGAATGTGCCTCTTTTTATTTAAATTTCACAATAATTTAAGTAAAAACAACATGTGAGATATTAAAATCCAAGAAAACGAATTCATATTGTTTTTATATTTTTGGAAAATTATTTATTTGTGATTTTTGATGTGTAAGGATCAGACACACCTGAATATGATAAATGGTGTGGCCGGTATAACTCAAGGTGTATATTTTTATTTTAAAATGACATTATTTTAAGTAAAAACAACATGTGAAATACTAAAAAGTGAGAAAATGAATTCAGATTTCCTTTATACTTTAAGAAAATGATCCATGAGTCATTTTGTGATGTGTAAGAGTCATCCATACCACAATCTGATGCATGATGTGACTGTTATGACTAAAATTATCTGTTATGAGTTTGAAATTAACATTTTAGTTCGAAATGTGTAACTCATTGAAAACCAATAAAATGAGCTCTGATTGTCTTGATAATTCAATACAAGGATTCATAAGTCATTTTTGACATGTAAGAAGCCGTCTCACATAAAAACGATGCATGATACAATCAGTAATACTCAGAATATGTTTTTCTAGTATGAAATGATATTTTTTTTAAAAAACAGAATGGAAATACTGAAAACTGAGAAATCATATTCCAATTGTTTTGATACTTTAGGAAATTAATTCATCAGTAATTTGTGACACGTAGGAATTATTTGTACCTTAATACGATGGATGGTGTTTCCAGTTAACTCCAAATGTATCATTATTTAAAATTGACATTAATTTTAATAAAATCAAAAGTGACATTCTCAAAATCAAGATAACACATTCGAATTGTTTTTATATTTTTGGAAAATTATCCATAACTCATTTGTAACATGTAGGAATCAAAACCACCTCAATAGAACGCAGAGTATGACCCGCTTAACTCCAAATGCTTCATTTTTATAAAAGATTAACATTTTCTTAATGTTTTTTTCATATAAATGTATAAATAGATTACTTATAGTATTAGTAACAAAACATTTGTTTTCATATATAAGTAGAAACATTTTATTGTGTTGATATGATTTGTTCGAAAATTGATACCATGGGCAAGCATTTTTCATAGGGGATCATGGGATTCAAAATATGAAATATTAATGTTTTAGAATGTTTGTTGTAAAACCGTAAATGTAATAATATAACAAATTTGTTTGAAATGTAAATATCTGTGTTTTTTTCTATATACAATGGGTGGACATTTTTGTATTGATGATGTGAATTAAATTAATATATAAGTTTTGCATCTGGGTGTGTTATTTAAATTTTAGGTTTTCTTTAGGGTGTGTTGTTATATAAATATTTCATTCCAGGTGGCTAGGCCATTATCAGTTCTAAAAACACACTGATAAAGGTCCCCTATAATCACTGTGATTAATAACCCCTTTTTAGATCTGTTAAAGCCCATTTTAACACTATGAAAGGCCATATGTGTAGTAGTGTTTACCACTCATCCATATTGGTTGGTTCTCCATTCAATGATAAATCTATTTAACTATATATATTTAGTTATATTTATTTTTATATTAATATAGATTTATATTGATATATATATATATATATATATTAATTCATTCATTAAAAGTAGAATAATTTATTGATCATAAATGGGAGGGGAAATCAGTCAAGTAAGGGTGGATAAAAGAAAGAACGCCCTAAGGAATCAGCCTACAAAAAATTAACAAAATCGGTGGGAAGAGAGCCCAGTTTAGAATAAATGATACAAGGACTAATCAGATTCCCCCTTGAGGCCAGTTTATATGTAGAAATGTTCCCTTATTCTATGTATTCTTCATGGTAGCTCGACCAAAAAACTCGTTGCATATTCAGGTAATATAAATGATAGACCTAGGAGATTCACATATCCCTTGGAAAGAGTTGCATGTAAGTGAAGAATCACTTTTGATATCTATAGATGAAATATTATTAGAGAGATAAATCTCCAAACCATTAAGAAAATCCACCGCCTCTGAAATAAGAGAGCTTACATGACAATAAAACCTTCTAAAAGAAATCACAACTAAAACATCAGAGTCAGGAAAAATGCCTCCCCCTCTCATGATTCCAAGGTTATAAGAGCTATTAGTATTGATCTTGAAGCCATTACACCGAGGGTTCTATCAGTTCCATCTACCTAGTGAAGACCCATGTTGAGAAAAGGATGTGGTTCACGAGCCATTCATGAAAATTATCCTGGATTTTGATTTTTCACATCATTTGAGAAGATCCCATAGATCCACCACAATACACTAGACCCAAGTATGAATTTAAAATCATGAGGTAGAAATACCATCCACTCGAGCTTTGTTTCATGCATTCTAGATTATTCTGCAACTAGATAAAATCATGGCATCCCTTGGCTTCCTCACCAAGCTATTCTATTCCATACAGTGAATCCATGAGAAGTAGAATACCTCACCGTCACCCACCAAAATATCAATGCCAATAAGTCTCCCATGATTTTCCCAAACTGTTCTTGACGAATATTTCTCAAAGAACATGTGTTTTACTAATTCGTTCTTATAGATACAAAACAAAAACATTATGATAACATACTTATCCATTAACGCTTAATCGCATCATCAGTTGGAAGGGCACAGTGCTAGATACGCCTCACAGGAAAGTTGAATTTGATTGTAATTTCCTTACACTAATGAAACTCACTCATTCACACAATAGTATTACCTGGTAATGAGAGACAATATCCCATAGCTGAAAAAATTATCGATGATTCTCCAGTGGAGATGAGTTTATCCATTTCAGAAGAAACTTGTATGCTGTGAAAAATATCACATTGTTGTGCATCATGAGTGGTGTGAATGATGTTTATAAAGGAGAAGGATTCAGCAAATGAAATTCTAGGAGTCAGCCACCCTGAAAAGCTGAGAGATTTACCAGCCCATTTTTGGTTCCAATAATTAACCTTCCCGCAAAAAAACTATCCATATATACAATATACATACACATATATATAATATATGTGTATCTGAAAGTATAATTATACATAGTTATATATATTTATATATATTTACATATATTATATATTAATATGTGTATTCATAAGTTAGAATATATAGATAATACATATCAGTGTGTTAATACAGACACATCCTAATACACACACACACACACATTATATACCTATATAAATATTCATATATTTTTATTTCAAATAAAATTAATTTATGTTTTTATTTAGATAAGTCTTATTTGTTGAGAAATATTTTTTATATGTAAATATGTTTAATCATTTATTTGTAAAATATAATTTTTATGTATGAATATATAAAAAATATGTATATATTGTTATATATTTGTTTATAAATAGTAGTACATTGTGAAAAATGATAAATTTTTAAATCTATAATATCAATATTAATGTAATAACTCTGAATAAATTCATTCCCCACTGAAAAAGAGAAAAAATCCCTCTGAAACGAGGTTGAAATTTCAGAGAATATTAAAAAAATTTGGTGTCCTAGCTAAAAACTCATTTTTGATGGCATTTTGGGATTTTTTTGCCTAGAAATATGTGACAAAGGGATTCATTATGTCACTAGTCCGTAGATCTCATCGTAGTCTCTGATTTTAAATGTAGATGATCTCAAAAAGACAGCCGTAACAAAATTTATCATCATTTGAAATTTGAGTTACGTTTACAACATATTTTAGATCATTTATTTAATTTTTTATTTTTTGGGTCCTAAAATTTTTATTAAATGATTATTACATGATAATAATTAGAACATTATTAATTAATAAAATATTTTTTAAATATTTTATATGCTATTTTATCTAAACATCTTATATATTAGTTGTAAATTTCTACATATACATATCTAAAACATATTTGAAAAATATATATTATATTTATATCAATATAAGTATATTTATATATTAATATATGAATTTATTATTTTGAATTTTTTGTTGAAATATACCATTTATCAGTGCTAATAAAGGGGTCCCATTTAACAATGCAAAAAATTGATGATAAAGGCGATACCATTATCAATGCTAAAAAAAGCATTGTTAAAGATACCCCTTTATTAGTGTTTTTTAGCATTGCAAAAGGGTGGCACTATGAAAACCAATTATTTTTTGTAGTTTCCCCACCCAGGATTCACTAGTATTTTTCACTTACTATATTGACGATACTTTCAGGAGGCTACCATCTTATAGTTAATAGAATTGGGGCTATCGGGATGTCACACACGTAGTTGAGAGTCTTACTTTTAGAATAAATCATCAAAAGATGGTAAATAATATTATTTAATATGAAATGTATATGATACATTAATATTGTTTGTGGTTTAACCATTTATTACATTTTTTTATGTGTTCAAGATGATATACACTTATAGTAGTATTGGGAATATTGCTGGTGAGAGACAATAACTGATTGTGGTTAGTGATTTTTTATGTTATTTAAAGGAATATAATATACTTTTTTATAATTTTATTTATATTTTTTAAATTAGAATATATATATTAGATAGATAATTATTTTATGTGTGGGATTTATGAAAAGAAATATGGTCAGTTCAAGGCCTCATGCGAGCATGTTTTAATGAGAAAAGATACTCATTAGTAGTGAAAAGTGGTATTTAGAAAGGGATGGTGATTGAAATTGGTTTAAAATCGACATCGACTTGTTAATATAGAAATGGAATGATGTCATAATGTAGAAAAAAATTTAGGTTTGTAAACAATAGTTCAATCAATTCAATGATTATTTTGAGATAAAATTAAAGTGAAAAATTCAGGAATAAAACACTAGATATAACGTCGTAAATCCCCCAAATGAATGGGGTAAAAACCATATGAAAATAGAATAATTTCACTATAAAAAAGTTTGGGAACAAACTCTCTCTCTCTCTATCAATTTCATAGATAAAAAACAAAAGAAATTAGCTCTTTGCAAATATGGAGAAACACCTCACAAAATACTGCACTCAATGATGAAGATATGTTGCTTCAAAATCCGGTGATAAAAACCGGTAGAGAAGATACCCTTTATAGCATACCTTCACCTTCCTTTGGCCTCCTCACTATTAAATTTATATTACCAAATTAAATTGGTAATCAATGGTAGGGTTTAACCATCACGTGTCACCACAACGTGTCCAAATGAATGCGATGACCATCATTAATATTTCATCTCTCCATAACATCTTCCAACATATCTCCCACTAGGATATTTGATTATGTTCCAATAAAATCTCTACAAAGCCTTTCTATCTTCCGAACCTACTGATCATGTCTCTACAAGGATTCTCAAGGATTTATAGCATTTGAACTTATCATAACCAATCACCTTTGCCAGAAAATCTTCCATATTTTCTTTAGTGTGAATTTTCTACAAGTCGAAACATCCTACTTCCACCACAACTCAATGAAAATAATATTTTACACCAATGTACATCATCCTAGAATAAAAATATGGATTCCTTGTAATGTGAAAGGAACTCTTAATATCAAAAAACAATGAAATATGATCTTGTTTGTGTCCGATCTCCTCTAATAACCATTTCATCCAAATCACCTCTTTTCATGACCGTGTAGAGTTCATGTACTCTGCCTCCATCGTTGATAGATCCACAAGTGACTATAACATTGAAATCCAGCTCATAGCTCCTCCTTCAAGATTAAACACATAACCATTAATGGATTTTCTCTGGTCAAAATCACCTGAAAAATCAGAATCAACATATCCATGATAGTGAAATATGATCTTCCAAAACATAATGAAACATCTGAGGTTTCCCTAATGCATTTCATGATCATATTCACCATGATCCAATTATTTAATCCTAGATTCTCAATGTACCGACTAACTTCTCCCACTGTATGTTCAATATCTATTCTAGTAAAAACCATGGGGAACATTAGAATCCCCACTGTTGATTCATACGACACTTGAGACATTTACATCTTCTCTGTTTCACTACTAAGACTCATTGTAGAAAATAACTTGGAATTAATGGGAAGAGGGGTATAAATTTACGTACAATCATTCATGTTGATGAGTTTTAAGACAGTCCACAAATAATTTTTCTATGACATCCAAATCGTTCCATTATTCCTGTCTGGGTAAATTATCATCCCAAGAATTTTGTTTGCTGGTCCCAAGTCCTTCATATCAAACTCCCTATACAACTATGGCTTCATCTTCTAGATTTGATGATTATTGGGGCCAACAACCAACATTTCATCCATATAAAATATTATAATGATAAATTCATTACCATATAGTCCCTCGAAATAAGCACAAGGATCTGAATTAAGTCTATTGTATCCAAGGCTCATGATATATGAATCAAATCTCTTCTACCAACACCTTAACACATGTTTGTGACTATAAAGAAAATTTTAAACCTCAAAAACCATGTTCTCTTTACCTTATTCAGCAAAACCTTCTCGTTAGAGAATATAGATTTCATCATCAAGGTCACCATGTAGAAAATATGTTTTCACATTTAGTTACTCTAGATGCAGAGTGCATGCAACACACATCACCATCACTACCTGAATATTTGTTAGTCTAACAATACAAGAATATATTTCATTGAAATTCATACCTTCCTTATGAGAAGATCCATTGACCACCATTCTCACATGATATCGCTCCACCTGGACTGTTTCAAACCTCTTGATCTTGTAGACCCATTTTTTCCAAATATCCGTACTTCCATGAGGTAATGAAACACGATCCCATATCTTGTTCATCTACAGCGCACCATGTTCCTCATGAATCGCTTCCATACAAGAATATATATATGGACTCTGGGTGTCCTCCAAAATATATGATAGCTCTTTATGTTCTGTCAATATGAAATTTGCATCATTTCACTCAGTGACATATTCTGAGTTCCATATTGGCACTCTATTCTCTCGATTTGGTCGTTGTTGTCTAGTATTTTCTGGAACATTATAATCATGCTCTGGTAATTCCTCATAGAAAACTGTTTCTTCCTTTGTTTCATCCTTCACCTTGACTATTGTAGTTTATGTACTCTAGTTCTCTGTTTATTTATAAATATTAATTTTTACTATGTCATCGGAAAAGATGTAATCTCTAATGATAATAATATTGTAGGCAATGGGATCCCACAAATGATACCCCGTCACATTATAAGTGTATCCCAAGAAGATACATTCTCGGGATCTTGAGTCCAACTTCGATCTTTCCTGGCTATGAAATTGTGCATATACATGAATTCCAAAATTATTTAATTGAGAATAATTATTGGGTTTACCATTCCACATATCCATTAGCATATTCATATCAATTTCCACTAAAGGGGATCGATTGATCCCATAGTAGGAAATATTAACTGCTTCTGCCCAGAATGTCTTGGTAACTCCTACAGACTTCAGCATCACCCTTATTATATCCCACAAGGTTATATTCATCTACTCGACCACTCCATTCTGCTAAGGGGTGTATTCCACCATGAACTACCTCTTAATTACATCATGTTATAAAAAAGAATCAAAATCGTCACTTGTATATTCTCCACCATGGCTAGTCCTCAAACACTTGATCTTCTTTTCAGATTCATTCTGATTTTCCACTTTGAATGTTTTGAATACTTCAAAGATATTCAATTTTTTCTTGATTAGAAACACCCATAATCTTCATGATTTGTCATAAATGAAATATACAATGTACCTTACTCCTACTAGGGACACAACTAGTGATTTCCAAACCATGGAATGAATGAACTCTATGATCTAGTTACTCCATGTCATTGACATTCCAAAAATCAGAAGGTGTTACTTACTCAAAACAAAATTCTAAAAAAATGATAGGGATTCCTTCATAATCATAGAAAAAAACTTTTGATCTACAAGAATCATAAGGCCTCACTAGGACATACGACCAAGATTCTGATTCTATAACATCGTCAACTCTTCCATTGAGGTAGTTGATGAGACAACTATCTATGATTCCTTTTACATTTCATCGATTATCACATAAAATTTATTTGATATTTTCTCCACCTTTATCACCACAAGTGTACCATTCACAATATTCATCATCCCTTTCTCAGTGTGAGACTTTCATCTGATACCATAAAATTTTTCCAAGGACAAAATTTTCTTCTTGAGACCCCCCACATGGTTTACTCCTTGGATGGTATAGACTATGTTATCAGGAATCTTCAGTTTGGTGGTTCCAACTCCAAAAATCATCAATTTATGATCATTTACCATGTAAAAAAGTTCTTATGGGATAGTTTCATATTGTTCAAACCATTCACATAGATATTTCATGTACCATGTTTCTACTGAGTCAATAATCCATGCGTCGTTGAGATTTTGTATTCTTTAAGTAGTCATTGGAGCATCACAGACTAGTATGTCTCCATTTCCAGATGTACTCACCACATTTACATTAGAGTTATTCTCACCACCCTACCCCTCTTACTGAAATTGAAACATTTTATGTTTTTCTTCCATCCCCTTGATTTAGACCTTCCATGATTCTGGTTCTCGTTGGAACTACACTCCATTATTCTTTTTCTTTTCATTGACAGATCTTCCACTTAGTGTGATGTTGTCTGTCTGTATTCATTGTTCTTGCACCATCTTTCTTATTCAATAACCGTATATAAAACATCATTGATAGGAAACATATCCATTAGGATATTATTGGTGAGGTTTATTTTAATTTAATAACATGAATTTTTAAACCTTTGGAGGATAATCTCTTTATGTTTAGCATCCACAATTTTATAGCTCCATACTGTAAGCTGTGAAAAAAGGGTATTGAGGATGTTTATGTGGTCATTTACTGATGATGAATCTACCATTTGATCAGTGTATAATTATCTCTTCAATTAAATTTTATTATGGAGTGACTTTTCCTTATGCAGATTTGTCAATGTGTCCCACATTTCAATTTTCTTCTTATTCTTCATAATGCTTGACATGACCACATCTTCCAAAGACAAATGGATGTTGTCAATAGAATTATTGTCCATGTCACTCAATTTTTCATGTGTCACACCCACCGGTTTCTCTCCAACAACCTTTAGATATTTTTTTCCATAGAACCTCTTTCATCTTCATTGTCCACAATGAAAAATTATTACCATTGAATTTTTTGATCTGGTATTTTTCCACCATTTGGACACATCATTGGTCCAGAATTTTCTTAGGACAAAACCACATTCCTCTGATACCACTTATTAGGATCCTAAAACATTTTCCAATAAATTCACTGATAATTGTGTGGTATAATTCAATTGAAAAATTAAGGAATTAAAATAACACCATATGTAATATGGAAACCCCAAAAAATAAAGGGGTAAAAAACTAAAATCAAATAGAATGATTTCACTATGTTAAAATGTGGGTATAAACTCTCTCCCCCTCAATTACAAGTAGAAAACAGAAAAGAAATTATATCTTTAAAAATATGGAGAAACACCTCAAAAAATACTGCACTCAAGGATGAAGATGTTTTTCTTCTGAATCTGATGATAAAATCTGGTATTGGAGATCCCCTTTTATGACCTGACTTCACCCTCCTTTGGCTTCCCCTTTATTAAATTTCTGTTACCAAATTAATTGGGGAATCATTTGTTGGGTGTCACTGTGACATGTCACCACGACATTTCCAAATGAATGCGGTGACGATAATTAATATTTTCTCTCACCATAATGTCTTACAACAAAAAACATAGTGTGTATGAGATCATCATCCTTCACTTCTATAGAGTATGAGGAAAGGATATGAGCTCAGGATGGGGTTGTTCATAGATTAGATAGGGAGTAGGAAGAGTATATAAAACATCAAGAGCATCAACAACAATATCGGCATCAACAAAATGATCATATGATAGAGTATATGTGATGAATTACAAATGGTTTAGGGATGGAATTTCATCCATATAATGGACTTAATCCCCCACGTTTATAATGACACTATTATTAGGTTCCTTTTTTGTGATTTTTTATATTATAAATGTTTATATTTATATAATTTCAATGGTTCTTTTTATATTTTACTGAAATTTATTATTAGAATAGGTTAGGAAAACCCCACTATTAAGAATAGTAGAATCCCTTTTATGATAGATTGAGATATAATCCATTACATTATTGAATCCCCAAATACAAAATGCCCAAAAAAAATAGAAGAAAATTGTAAATACAAGTAAATCCAATAACTAAAAGTCAAATTGATATAGCCAGAAAGAATAAGGTAGAGAAACATAGAATTAGGCTTGGAATGAAATCCCCCAAGGTAGCCATCCTGCCATTTCCCTGCTGACCGTGACACCCAAACCATAACATCCATTGGGAACCACTGGGAAGATATATGAGGTGGATAGATCTACTGATAATGGCGATGAATCCACTAAAAAATCATCGTACCCTACTAGATAAAGTTCTTCATCTCATGTCATTGACCCCTTCCTCGAGTAAGGTTTGACCCTCATGTCTAGACATCACCATAATACTAGTAATTGATTCTTTAATTCATCCACCTTGTTCAGAAGAGGCCTTCATTTTCCACTATCCCTAGTGCATTCCTACTGAACCCCACCATCGAACAGGAGTTCAGATCCTGTTTTTGATCCCTACATTTAGTTTACCTTATTTTTAATATACATTTATTTGAAATGAATATATATTCAGATTGTTTTGATACTTTAGAAAAAAATTTCATAATTAATTTTTGATTTGTAGGAATCATCCCCACATTAATATGATTCACAAGGTCGGTATGACTCAACTACTATAAATATGGCCTTTAACAGCGTGCAAAATGGGCATTTACATATTTAAAAATACATTATTATCCTTGATGTTATTAAAAGGTGGTCACTTTTTTCATTAATAAAAAATGTTAATAAAGTCTATTTTATCACCATTGATAAAAGAGGGCATTTATCAATGCTAAAAAAGTTCTGATAGATGCGACCTTTATAGCCACTTTTTTTAGCACTGATAAAAGTAAAAAATTTAATTTCTTAAAAAGAATTTATTTTTCTACAAATTGGAGGGTGGGACATCCCCCATTTTATTAGAAATTAATCCCCCATTTTAATAGTGCTATTATATCCTCGCCACCCCTTTAACAATGCTAGGAATCCCCCCACCCTTTAACAACGCTGGGGACCCAAATCACTCAATCGTGTGCACCCCTGCCTTTGTTGGGTTTTGAAACTGAGACGTCCACCTCAAAATCTCGCTCCTTTTCCACTCCCCTATATTGATTTCTTATGTATATTATGATATATCTATATATTTATATTATTATTATTTGTATTTTTTATCCATATATTTATATATTTAATTACATATATAAAATATGTTTTTTTGTGTATGTGTGTCTATAAATACCTACATACATATAAATTAATATATATTTATTTATATATGTGCGTGAATATATAAATATAATTATACACATGTATATTTATTTAAATATTTTATATATTAATAATAATATAATTATATTAGAGTATATAGATAAATAAATATCAGTTTGTCAATGCACACACAAATATATATTTATATATATAAACATTATATATACAGTAATTGTATATATATATAAAATTTTTTTTAAATTTAAATTTTAAATAAAATGGATATTATTTTTTATTTAGAAAAGGTTTATTTTTTTATAAATATACTGTACATGTAAATAGGTATACATATATATTTAAAAAAATAAATTTTTATGTGTAAATATATAAAAAATATGTATATATTATTATATATTTTATTATAAATAAAACTAAATTATGAAGAATTATAAAATTTGAATATATTAATATTAATATGAATGTAATACTTATGAATAAATTTATTCCCCACTGAAAATGGGAAAAACTACCCCCTTAAACGAGGATGTAAGTCCACTGAATGTTAAAAAAAATAGGATACACTGACTAAAAAATGAGTTTTAAAGGCCAATTAGGGACTTTTTTGGACTTGTAAAATGTAATTGGGGACGCATCCCTCTAATTAGTGTTAATATGACATTGCAATATTCAATTTGATATGTGGTGGAGCTAAAACGGACACATAGATCAAAAGTTATGAACCTTTGAAATCTGAGTTACGTTTTCAATATATTTTAGATCTTTTATTTCATTTTTTTTGTGTCTTCAAATTGATAATAAATGACTGTTAATGGATAATAATTTGTATGTTATTATGTAAAAATATTTTTTAATTATTTTATATTCAATTTTCACTATGTATCGTATATTGAAATTGTAAAGGTCTATTTTTCCTTAGCTAAAACATATTTTAAAAAATATATGTAATTTTTAATGAATTTTGTTTTGAAATATACCATTTATTAGATGTAGTAGAGAAACACTGATAAATCACCCTTTATCATTTATTCTAAAAAATCACTAATAAAGGGAGTCCCTTTAACAAAGCTAAAAGAATGTTGATAAAGGGGTACCATTAATATCGATAAAAATACTGATGAATGGGTGGCGCTGTGTAAAGTTGTTTCTGTGGTAGTGATACATTTCTTTCCATTTATATAAAATTGAAATTTCAAAAATATATTATTTGATATTTATGTTTAATTTATTTCAATATAGTATTATTAAAATAATAATTGTTTTCTTATAAAGAAGATTTATTTTTCTCAGGTTGGGGTGGTGTATTTGAAAAATAATACCATGTTTATGATTTTTTCAGAGGGGATTACAAATTCCAATGAAAATTAAACATTGATGTTTTTAAATGTTTGTGGATAGTAAATTAAAATTTAATTGCAGAAAATTTTGTTTGAAATGTATATATTATAATTTTTTTATATTTTTTATGAAAATTTTATTTCACTTAAATTGGGAATGTTCACACTGGTGCATTTGCATACAGGTGTATTTGGTGAAATGTGTTGTTATTCAAAGGACACATTGCAACAATAGGGCATTTTTCTGTGTTAATGAAAACAATGATAGAGGGGTTCTCATTATAATGATCTTGATGATGAATTTTTTTTGATCTTTTAAAACTCTTTGCATTGTGTTAAAAGATATATCTGTGGTAGTGGGAATTCAATTTTATTTTTAGTGACAATGATATCATTATACAGGAATAAAATAAATTGTATTTGAAGACATAGTGTTCATAATACCAATCAGTATGTGTTGTGTTGCTAGATGAGGGAGGAGGTAATTTCATGATATAATGGGATTACAACCATATATCACCATGGTTTTCATGCAGGAGAGATGATCGGTTTATTTAAAAAATAAAAAATGATTTCTAAAATTATTAAAATTAAAAATAAAATTCATATTCTCTATTAATAATTTAAAATGTAAAAATGTAGAAAAATATTTTTCATAAAGATATATTCAACCAAAATTCTATTTCAATTTTAAAAAAACATTTATTAAAAAATATAAAATCTAATTTTTCATTAATAAAATTCAAATATAAATTTTACATGAAATCAAACAATCTCTTAAAAATTAAATTATTATTTTTTAATATAAAATAAGAAACTAAATTTTATTTATGAACAATTAATAAAAATTTCCCATTTACAAATGAAGTAATAAAAATAATATATTCCTAATCCAAAAATATTGTATCAAAAAAATACTGATCCCATATAAAATAAAAAAATATCCCAATATTCCACTTAAAAATTTAATTAAAATAAATTATTTTATTTTAAAAAAATTAAAAATTAAAAATCGATTTTTATAATATATTTGGGATTTAAAAATAAATTTTATTCGTTTATATTAAGTTAAATAAAAATTTTAATTTCTCTAAATGATCCCATTATAAATTTAAAATATAAAAAACCTGTTTCCTTTAAACAAAAAATAAAATTTTCAATTAAAAAACATAAAGTTAAAAATAAATCTTCTTCATTTTCTCTTTCAAATTTTGTTAGAATGAAGGTTATCTATTTATTTTTAAAAAAAATATTTATTTATTTTTTTAAATTATATTTATTTAATGTAGATTTATTTTTATTTTGTAATTTCATTATTTTAGTTTATGAATATTTTAGTTTTTTAATGAAAATTTTAAATACCGTGATTTTTAAGTGAACAGGGTATATTAATTTTTCAATAAATAATAATGTTTGCCTATGATTTTTGGAAGGAATTATTTTTTTAAAAAATATATATAGTATGGGTTTTATTTTCCCTTACGTAAATTTAATTTTAGACATTTTTTTGTCCGTTAATTTTTTAAAATGAAAAAAATGTATTTGATTTTTTGATAAGGGATAAGTCAATATACTATTACAAAATCAAGTCCTGGCATGTGTGAAGGATGTTCACAAAAGCCACACTATTTTTCAAAAAAAATTCAATAAGTTGTTGCATAAATATGTTAACATTGTTAATGTTTTTCAATAAATAATAGTTTGATTGTTGATATTGATTTAAATTATGTTTTATGAAAATTAAATGTATTATATAATATGTAATTAATAATAAATTTTTGGATGAATTAAAAAATATTAAGAGGCAATGTTGAATCTAAAATGATGCTAATAAAAATTATGAAAATGAAATTTCATGCATATGTTAGTTTTAATTACATTTTTAATGTAAAAATAATAAATTATTTCTACACCGATGTTTAGAAGGTTTGTCTATGTTACATCCAGGAATATGAAAACATATCCACACCATAGGTCTTGGTGTGTTGGTGTGGTATTTTCATGAACAACTTCATGCCTATGTGAATATTATTGGGAATTCTTAACCTCGATCCATGAGGAAAGGGTTTCCCATTTACAAATATTTAACACACTTGACCCCTTCATAATCGATGTAGGATAACCCAATAATATCCCTCTTGTAACCAATAGGGTGATGAACATAGAAGATTTTACAGTGATTTGGAAATTCAATGTTCTAAAATGAAACTTAAAAACAATCACTACTACAAAATATAGTTTTATCAATGATAAAATTACCATTATCACCGCTTAAAAAGAATTTATAGTCGAGAAACTATTAAAACGGGGTCACTTTATCAATAATAATAAAAGCATGGATAAATGATCATTTTATCAGTGCTAAAAAATGCACTTATAAAATTAGAAAAATTAATGAAATTCTATAAATCAAAGGGTATACCCATCCTCTTTTAATAGTAGTTGATCCCCTTTCATCAATTCTACGAAGCCCCAACTACAGGCGCCACCTTCGTCCATTTTACCCCGCTAGTCGCACACCCCCAACATTTAATAGTGTAATACCACCCTAAAAAACCTTCACACCCATGACTCCACATGGATTTGAACAGGAAAAAAATCTTATATACCAGACAGCTAAAGCCCTACTGACCCACACAGTAGCTCTGTCTCCGCCTCAATTCCACAACCTACATGACCATACTGATGATGGTCAGCCACAATGAATCCCCACCTGAACCGCATTCCACCTTTGCCATGACCACACATCGTGACTGCATTCCACCCCGCTATGACCACCCAGCACGCCATCACATCCACATCCCGCCTCAACCACAATCTACCTCCACTATGAAATCCAAGAGCAACCAAATCATGCTCCGCCCTGCACGCTCACACATCCACATTCCTCATCTACCATGGTCTTCCTACGCTATGACCTTACATAGCAACTGTACTGTGGTCTAGCCTACACGTCGACACATACACATCCTGCCTCAACCACGTTCCTCCTCTACTAGGACCATCCAGATTGGTATGAATTCTGGATCTCCTTGGTCACCCTTGGGAAGTGTTCCCAGGTGACGGGGAGGACTAGAAACCACCCTCCATTGAAACCATTCCTAAAAATGTGGCCCAATTGATATGTATTTTTTTGATGATAATCATTGTCCTATTAAATTAGGTTGGCTAAAATCTAGTACATTGCATTTTGGGGAGTTCATTCAAGTGTATTGGGTTCCCTGGGGGAGTTAGGGTTTGTTTGGGATCCCCTTGCTTGGGTACCACTAGGGAGTTTCAATTTCTAGTGTAGGAGTTGTGGTACCTTTGATATTTCCTTGCTTGGGTACCCCTGGGGAGCATTCCATGGTAAATGGGATAGATGGACACCATCTGCCATAAAACAATCCATAGGTGTCGTCCACCTAGGGTTCTACGGTGCTGGGGTTGGGGTATATTTTAGATCTCGTTTCATAGGTACCCCAGCGCAGTGTTCCTTGGCGAAGGGGATAGTGGGATAGTGTCCCTCGTAGGATTCCACCATTATCTACTGGAATAAAATCCGAACATTGGTGATAGCCTATTATATTGAAGACCTCCTTTTCATCTTCATGAGGGGTCATGGGACTCTAAAGTACTGCTCCAGATTTTTGGCCGTTTCAAATTATATTCATCAAAAACATGACATCCACCAGGTTCCAACCATTTATCTATGTAACATCATTATCATCATCATCGGGTGGTGAGGGGTTTTAGAGAAAAGGGTAATCTAGTCGGAGGCTCGGAGTGTGAAAACACAGCCTCCACCATTATATAGTAACATATTCCATTATATTTTCCACTCCCTCCGCAAATATTCCTCTCATCCATTAATTTCTAGAAAGGAGGGATAGAAAAATATTTTATTTATGACACCAATTAATATTAAGGAAGTACCAAACCCTATTTATTAATTATAATTAATTTATAGACTGAATATTAAAAAGATTGCAAAACCAACCAATTTATTTATGTATTATGAGTATTGTTAATATTAAATTTATAAATTAAATATAAATTCTAAATCAGATTAAAATAATTATTGTTAACTGAATACTGATTACTTGTAAAATGTAAATAAAATTAATAATTTTTTTTCTTTGATATAAATTGATTTTATATTTATAAATAATGTGTAAAATTAAAAATAATAAAAATATCTTTAATTAAACCGGTTTGGGTATATTTCAAAATATAATCGAATATATTTAAAAATAAAGAGTACAAAAATAAATGGCTTATAAATGGATTAGGCATTGAAAAAAATCAACCAATTTGGTATTTTATTATCCCAAATTTCATCAGTAATTGATGAGTAAACATCCCTAATGTTCGGTGATTTTTAATGAACATTTTCTACCTAATTATCAAAGTGGTAGATTTTTATAATTTTTTTTAATTTGAATTTATTAATAAAGAATAGATTTTAAGAATAGTTGACTAGTATATAATATTTAATGTTGATTTTAATTCAATAATATAACATTTGACTCATATCAACCGTTATACAACAATTAATATATATATATATATATATTTGTAATCCTATAATTTTTTATCTAACCAGTCATAAATGGAAATAAATTTTTGAAGAGCTTACCCCTAGTCTATAATGGTTCATAAGGGTGGTAAAATAGGTGGTTAACAAAAATGTTAATTGAAATCAAAATAATGAAGAATCGAACTGTTATACTAAAATGAGTATTTGCTAGTAAAAAATTTATTTGGGTAATAACCAATTTTTTTGTAGGTTTTTAAATCATTTTTATTAAATAAAAATTGATAAAATAACTTAATTTATAATTATTTATTTATTTATTAATTTAATATTTTAAATAACAACTGATACAGATTATAACAAAAAAAACAAGACATTTATGTTTATAAATTTATATTTTTTTCAAATAATTTTTTTTATAAAATCTAAGTATTTCTAAATATTTTTGAGTTTTTTATCAACACAATTACGGTGGGTTTTTTTAAAAAATATAAGGAATTTTTTACATTTGTAAGCTTCCTCCAATGATCAACATTTGTACAATGGTTTTTCCACCCAATAAAACCTATTTTTATCTTAGAAGCAGTTCATGAATTCTACACGCAATGTGTATGATATCTGAAAGAATACCTTTCTACTCTTGTTATTGTATATAATTTTTTCAAGGACCAAAAATCACTTAGAGAATTCCCAATGTGCGGTGCTTCTTGATACAATAATGATTAATCTGGTCTTAAAAAATATTATCGTATTTCCCAATCACAACACAGTTTAATTGCCTATATGGAAGTGATGAGACTGATAGGAAATTGACGTGGAACATAGATATAGGAAATACATATATGAAACTTCTCCACCTGGTAAACTCTACTTTGGGGAATAAAATTGATAATCAGTATCCTAAATTTGGAAACAATCCAAGAAATCTTCATCATCAATTATCTACAAATGGAGTGAATCCTTTTAGTTTTAAAATAATCACTCACAATACATGGCCGGTTAGGTTGATAAATTATAACTATCCATTATGGTTATGCATGAAACAAAAATAAATCATTTTATCTATGATTATAACTGGACCAAAACAACGGGGTAATGATATTGAAATTTAATTGGCTCCATTGATCAAGGATTTGAAATTATTAGGGGATTCTGGTGTTACATTGTATGATGCTTACAGAAATGAATATTTCTATTTTAGATCCATGATATACGGGATGGCAAATTAAATTAATGAAAATGGAAATTTTTTTATGATATATCATTAAAGGAACTCAAGGGTTCCCCATCTTTGAAAAGGTATATATATACAATCACGACGAAAAATTATTTGAAATTCATATTTCTAAGACATCACTGATTATTACACCGATGAAATAAGTACCCATCGTGGACGACATCATTCGATGGAATTTAAGAAGAATGTAAATCACTAGTTCCACTAATAGGTGATGAAATGTTTGAGAATGTAAAATATGTGGAATCTAAACTTGGTAAACCATTTTCTAAAATCTTTATAAAAACTAGTATGAAAAAAGAGAATAGTTTTTTTTAATTACCATAACAGAATTTTATGTGCGTCATATATTTTCTTCATGTTATGCGTATTGAAAAAAAAAATTATTTGATAGTTTCATCAGAAAGTTTCTAAATGCACCCGAAAAAAATGGACGGAGGTAAGACTAGGTTTGAAATGGTTGAAATGAGAATATGAGAAGAGTTGGGACCAGGAAAGGGTAAAAAACAAATTTTTCTTCTTTTATCATTGTACACTCTTTCAAGGAAGGAAATATATCAATTTTACAACTTCTTGAATGATGTAAAGGTTCTATAGTGGTATTCATAGAATATCAATAATATCATTTCATTGACCGATATAAATTTAAAAGATCTAAAATCACATTAATTCCATGTTTTAATGAAATATCTAATGCATATAGATTTATGTTGCATTTTTTCAACGATTGTCCATCCTATATTAAAAAAACTCTATTTCTTCATTAAATCTATATGAAACAAATTTATAGACCCGACGAAATAGCCAACAATGGAAAAATAAATTTCCATCATATTATAAGAATTGAAAATGTTCCTTCCACCAAAATTATTTAATATGATGGTTCATTTTATGGTTCACTTGGGGAGAGAGATTAATCTATGAGGTATTGTACACTATAGATGGATGTAACCCATTAAATGGTATATGATGATTTTGAAAGGTTATTCCAAAAATCAATGTCGTCCAGAGGGTTTTATTAAGAAGTGATATATTGGTGAGCATGCTATTTAATTCTATAATGAATACCTTTCCGATGCGGAAATAATTGGCCTACCTAATTCTTGTCCCAATAGGCAGCTTACGAGTGAAGGAATTTATGGAAGAGATGTTTTCACAGTCAATATTATAGATCAGAAGCAGAACCACCTTTATATTTTACATAACAGTTTGGAGGTTTCCATATATGTTGAAACCAATAAAGAAATTATTGGGAATTTGATTCCATCAAGTGATTAAATATGGATATCAAAAACACATAATCAACACATTATAGGTTCATTTTCGGACTATATTTTTAAAGAATTGAATGAAAATCCTAATTCAATTTCAGAATGACTTCAATAGTTAGTTATAGGACCAAGTGTGAATGTATTATCATAAAATTGGTATGTAATTAATGGTTATATGTTCCTTAAAAATTATCATGATGAAGACGGTACTCAGGAAATTAGTTGAGTAAACTCATGGAAGAAGCGATGCATGTTTCTGGTACTTGGAAAATAATTCAAATTTACTAGAATATTTCATAATTTGGCATCATCAAAAAAATGGGAGTTGGATTATAAAAAATTACCAGTTCTTATTTTTTCAATTCAAGTGGGTTAATAATAGGAGTTAAATTAAAATAGATGAATTTGGATTCATGAATGTTGATTTAAGTAAGGAAGTTTAATAAGAGAAACCTTTTAAAATGGTATTATAGGAAGATTATGTATTTTATATTGTAGATCCCAGAAATTGAAAGTGATCAATTATTTTGTTATCGAACAAAACCACTGAATGGTCAGATGAAAAATCAACCAAGGATGACCATTTCATTGGGAAATTGCAATAATTTCGTAGTGGTCCCAATCTTGACGGAGTTTTTTTATGAGAGAGGAGACCACAATGAATGGATTTGGAACATTGATATATAGTTAAAATACCTGCATCCTTTTAAAAAATTGTGCTCAATATTCAGGTTACATTTGTTTTTGGAATATACATCATGATACCTCATGTTATTATCCATTTACTTCTATATTTATGTACTCTAAAGTAAATATTAAACCATTTCAGTAGATAATTACTTCTACACATGTTTGTTCTTCCAATCCTAAGGAAAAACAGGTATCTCAACCAGATTCTTCTTGTAGTGCATATGAATGACCTTATACACATGTTGGTGTTCCTAAACATGAGGAACAATTGGTTTCCCAACCTGCTACTGCTCCCACTACAGAGGTAAAATGGCCATCTACACATGTCAATTCTATTTCTCTAGAGGAAAATATTGAAAATGTCGATTCCAAGGAAGTCGTAGGTGATGAAGGACCAGTTTCCCTAAAAAACATGATCACCTCAGTTTCAGGGTGTCAGAAGAAATTATTAAGGTGAAAGTCAAAGGCATCAAAATTGAGGTGGGATAGAATGAACGAGGTCAGCATGTTAACTCCAACAAAGCAATGTTCAGTATTTATGTTGGAATCATAACTCAGTAATGCATTCTGATATTCGTGGTCCCAAGTTGTTCATGGGATGAAGGCATTGATTTGGGAAGATATTATGATAAAATTATGATATCATTTCTTTATTTTATTTTAAAAATAAAATAATAAATCATTAACTTACTCTTCATCATCCATTGTAGAGGGAAATTATATTATTAGACTCCCAAAATAAGTATGTATTAATTCTTAATAGAAGGATTCATAAAGGATTTTGAACAATTATAACAATAAATAATTCTAATGATGATGAAGGGAAAATAAACCTGCACCCACTAGTTAGCTATGAACACAGGATAACCCAAGAAGCGTGGGGTGCATTTATTGAACATCGTGAAGATGTATCTTTTCATGTACATTTTGTTCAGTAATACATAGTTTGATGTTCCATTTATTCATCACTTTGATTGATAATTTTTTATTTATGAAATAGTAAATGGGTGATGGAAGCAAATAACGAGAAAAAAAACCAACATACCCTTACTTTAATGTAAGGATAGTGTACGCTTCACTTGAAAAAAATGGGTACATATTTTAAATCAAGCGTAATAAATTTATGTGACATGATACAACACCACAATTATGTTCCTATATTTATATCCAGATTTATGATATGAAGTGGAAAACCACATCCATCCCATGTTGTGTGCTATGGAAGGAGGAATGTAAAATAAAGACGTGATACTAATAGATGAAAACATATAAAAAGTGTGGGAAACATTTCAAAGTATTACATAATAATTTTTTTCATTAAATCAATATTAAATAACACTGATCACTTATTTATCTATATTTTATATCTGAAATTTTCATAATAATTAGGAATACATGTTTCAGATGAACACAAAATTCTGATGGCCTTGAAGCATCCAGAACAGTGTGGTCATGTCAGAGGTGTGGGTTTTAGGGTGATGCTCAGAATATATTTTGAGAAAAAACAATAGTACGATCAAAGTGAAATAATAAAATATATGAAAGAAAGAATATCCACCCTTTAAGGACAATTCTAATGGAATATAGAGATGATGGAATATTTAATGAGGGAGAGGAAAAAAGAAGAAGCAACTCAAGAACAACCACCACAAGAAGATCCCTCACCACCCCCACCAACTATGAGGCTAGTGATTACACTCAAAGAGATGTCTTGGATGTGTTCATCAATGTTATAATAGATGTTTCTGTGATATGTGAATCATACAAAAAATGATACCTTTCTTATACTAGTATTCTACAGGGTGATAATGGCTATTATTTATATCTATAAATACCTAGCCAACACCTTTGGGCATGGGATATGGTGTTAAATATTTGAAATGACTTTCTACACAACAATCCACATCCAATATGACATGTTTGAGTTTCGATTAGTTTATACCATGAGACAAATGTTGAGCTACCTGTTACAATTCTTGAGGTTGATAGTAATACAGTTGAAAAAACTGTAGGAAAATTAATCGCATGGCCGTCACATCTTGTAAAAAACATACTAATATGGTGGTATTCATTTCCATTTTACTTTTTGAGATAAAAAATTGACAAATAATGAAAATATTACTAAAATGATGAATTTTATTATAGATGGACAAATAGAAGAAGATGAAATAAAAAACTTCCTCAAACCCATTGGAATGATTTAGAAAATGATCAAAAAGATAATACAAAAACACCATTACCTCGCTCGATCTATATCCACATTTACTTCATTAAAGGCTCATGTGTATATAATGTTAAAATATGGTTGCAACCACATAGTTGAATTCGAATAAAATATGTACATGGAGAATGATCAAGACTTTGTAGTTTTTAACAGTGCAACTAAAATCCTGAACTATTATTGGATGGGTGGCTCATTTGTAAATTTATACATGAGGAATTTCTCCGTGATTTCATTTTCAAAAATCTGATATACTATTTTATTTATGAATAAATATATTTCATATTTATGGTAGGCATATATATGAAAAAAAATGAAGGGAATTTTCCATGACAAAAAGTTCTGACACATTAGTCATCACATCACCTCTACAGAACAAGAAACAATAGGACCTAAGAAAAAGGATGAAATATTGGAAGGTCTAATCAAATACATTGGAAGATAAATTTCGGATGAAAAACTCTATTTATTACAAGTGATGCATGGGTAAGACTCTACCATGTAATCATATCAAATTTATTTTCTTTTCATTAATCACTTATTCTTCTTTGTGTTTTTTGATATAATTGGATGTTCATTTCTGTAAATTTGGATACACTAAAGAATTATTTCCTAGATTCAATTCATGTATATCCCAAAAAATATCCACACATAATGGAGTTTTTAAATTTTTAATACACTGAATCGAACATTTTAGAACTAAACATCATGTTGTATAATTTATATTACCTTTTACTGAGGATTCTGTTATGATAGGGTGGTGCATAACTATCATAAAACACACTAAATGAGGCCAAGGACTAAGCCCAAGGAAGAAAAACAGTTCTATGATTGGATATGTATCAATGTATATATATTAATATTTCACTATCCAAAAAAATATCAAAACAAATTACTTATTCTACTCAATGTTTTAGTAGTCTCTAGAACAAACCAATGTAAAAGATTTTGATTATTATGTTTGTAAATTTATGAGAGAGATCATATTCCATGAAAAAATAGCATCAATTAAGAGGCATTTTCAAAGATAATTATTATTCCATTTAATATATTTCTTTATCCTTTGTGTATTTATATTTTTGAAGCACCACTAAGACTGTCGAAAAGACTCATATTTACATGGTGATATAGATGTTCTCAGAAACGAAGAGGAAACATACCCGAAGGAAGAATGCACAGAAATCGAAATAATATGTGACTTCCATATAAGTAGTGGATCTTTTTTCATATTTTTGTATAATATAGTTATTTTTAATATTACTAATTTAAGATTTTTTTTATACATTTGGATTCCTTTGTTCAAGTCCGGGCAGTTTGTTCAAATATTCTCATGCTTGTGAAAGATTAGACTTCGAGGATGCAATTGAGATAATGAAAACAAGGAAATGGGTCAAGAATATATAAATGTGAATTCTTAATACTTATTAATTTTATTAATTTTTTAATAATTTTATATGCTAATTGTAAGTTAAGTTATTTATCATTTTTATTTAATACATATTTATTTCTTTTACAGATATTTTGGGAAGTCATATTTTCCATTAAACTATCTCCATAAATCCATAAAATAGAGAACATGATGAATTAAAAGTATGAATTCTTAGTATTCTAACGCATATAATAACTTCCCAAAATATATATCATGAATATTTTTCAAAAAAGTGTACTAATCAGCTGTATATCAATCAGACGCACCTCAATTTGATACACAATGTTCTTGGTATGACTCAAAGTGTATGTTTTTAGTTTATAATATTGCTTGATCCATTAATATTCATGTCTTTTGAACTACCATGATTTGATCCATGACTCATGATTATGATCTATGATATGAACACTAGTGAAAAAACATGTTTTCCACATCTGCATTTTTCACATTGGTCAATATAACTAATGTGTAAAGCGGTAAAAATGTGTTTATCATGTAGGTAATAAAATAACTAACGTGATAAATCAACAAGAGTTGGTTTTTTTTCATAGTTTACAAAATAAATGATGTAAAAAATAACGAGATTAGATTTATCACATCGGTTATTTCATAACCGGCGTGAATGATCAAATCTGGTCAATTTATCATGTCTATTATAAAATAAAAGACGTGATAAAGGATTTTCTACATCGGTTAATAAATAAATAACGTAATAAACATAAAAAACTATTTATCACGTCGTTTATTAAATAACCACTGTGATAAAGCTTTTAAATGATTTATCACGCCCTATATTCTATTATTCTATTTTATATGATCGGGCGACTTCGGATTCATCTCTCTAATGCAGAAAATCTAGAAAGGATTCTTCAAATTATTACCCTACAACCTAGTTTTATCAACACCATTCATCATCTTTATTATCACCATATCTATTAGGTTGACTCGCAACACTCAAGTAAGCCTCACACGCCTCAATTTCATTTTTTATTTTTCATGATTCCCTAAACTTGAATTTTGAGATGTTATTTTAATATCATTGTTATTTCTATCATGGTAAGTGTCATAGTGTTCTTTTTTACCATGATAAATTATTTTCTGGTAAAATAAACCATGGTAGTGATAACATGCAAGTTAAACAATTTTTGTTGCTACCATGTGTGTTCTATCATGTGTGTGTGCGTGTACTTTCATGTGTGTGGGGGTGGGGGTGTCTAGGGTGTGGGGGATATCTAGGGCATGGGGGTTTTCCAAGGAAGAGGTGGTATCTAGGGGGTTTCTATGGCGTTGGAGATGGTGTCCAATGGTGTGAGGGGGCTTTCCAAGGGGGTAAGTAGTGTCCATGGGGGGTGTTGTCTAGGGGTGATGGGTTTGTCCAAGGGGGTAGGGGTGTCCAGGGGGTGGGGGCTGTCCAGGTGGTGGGATTGTCTTGGTTGTGGGGGTTTTCCAATGGGATGGGGGTGTCTAAGGGGTGTCCAAGGGGGTGGGGGTGGTGTCTAGGGTGTGAGGGGGATATCGAAAGAGGTAGTGGTGTCCAGGGGTGGTTTGGTGTCCATGGGGGTGTGGGGCTGTCCAAGGGGGTAGAGGGTGTCCAGGGGGTTGGGGGTGGTGTCTAGGGGTGATGGGTTGTTCAAGGGGGGGTGGGGGTGTCCAGGGGGTGGGGGTGACCTGGGGGTGGCGGTGTCCTAGGATTGGGGGTTGTCCAGGGGTTTTGGGGGTTGTCCAGGGGGTGGGGGTTTCCTGGGGGTGGGGGTGTCCAAGGGTGGGGGTGCCTAGTGGGTGGGGGTTGTCCAAGGGGGTGGGTGTGTCTAGGGGTTTCCAATGGGGTGGGGTGGTGTCTAGGGGGTGAGGGGGTTGTCCAAGGGGGTATGGGTGTCCAAGGGGTGGGGTGATATCCAAGGGTGAGGGGTTTTACAAGGTGGTAGGGGTGTCCAGGGGGTTGGGGGTGTCCAGGGGGTTGGGGATGTCTAGGGGGTGGGGTGTAGTCCAGGGTTTGGGGCTTTTCAAGGGGGGGGGGGGTTCCAAGGGGATTGCAATGGGGTGGGGTGGTGTCAACAGGGTGTTGGGGATTTCAAAGTGGATGGCGGTTTCCAGGGGTGGGGGTGGTGTCCAGGGGGTGAGGGGGTGTCCAAGGGGGTAGGGGTGTCCAGGGGTGGGGGTGTCTAGGGGTGGGGCTATCCAGGGGGATGGGGGTTGTCCAGGTGGTTGGGTGTCTAGTGGGTGGGGTGTCCAGGGGGTGGGGGTTGCCCAAGGGTGTGGTGGTGTTTAGGGGGGTTGGGGTTGCCCAAGGGTTGGGGGGGTCTACGGGGTTGGGGGTTATCCATGGGGGTGGGGGTGTCTAGGGGGTGGGGGTGTCCAGGGGTGGGGGGCTCTCTAGGTGTGTGGGGGTGCCTAGGGGGTGGGGGCTGTCCAAGGGGGTGGGGGTGTCCATGGGGATGGGGGTGGTGTCTAGTGGTGTGAGGGGATGTCCAATGGTGTAGGGGTGTCTAGGGTGTGGTTGATATCTATGGGTGATGGGGTTGTCCAAGGGGGTATGGGGTGTCTAGGGGTGGGGGTGTCCGAGCGGTGGGGGTTGTCCAGGGATTTGGGGGTGGGGGGGTTGTCCCAATGGTGTGTGAAACCATTGGGATATTCTATCCCAACGATTTCAGGGGCTATTCTAATGGTTATAAATGATTGGTATATGTGTAATTTTCAATAGAAAATGTATACATATTTTAATATTTATACTTCATATTTTTTGTTTATAGAAGGGTGAATTTGGTATCCAGTTGCAGCAGGATCTATTAATTTTATACCATAAGAAGAAAGGATCCAAGATGAATTTATACTATTATATCGTGATCAATATGAGATTGATGTAATTATAAAATTATTTTCATATAAATATAAAACTCTTATATCTAACTATATTTAATTTTTGTAATCATTTTCATCAATATATTTTTCACATAAGCATATTTTTTTTATATTCTAAAACTATTTTACATTCAAATTATGATTGTTTCCATATAAATATGAAATTTTCTTATCTTAACAAGATTTATAATTTTTATATTTGTTATAGTTATTATTGAGTCAATGTTGAATTATGGAACATTGAATGAGTAATGAATAAGAGGATGGTTTTGATGCCTTTTTGGAATTTTCTAATAGAAATATTCCAAGCAGTGACATTTTATTCTGTTAATTCCTGAATTGTTTGAATATGAATAAGTTGAAAAGTAGAGTGATCAAAGATCATTTGATTTTTTGTGGTTTTAATACAAGTTACATCCCTTGTATTTGGCATTTTGAAACTAGAAAGAATGTCAGATCTACTGATGATAATGATTTGCACGATGGTAACTCCGATGGAATTGAATAAATGATTTGTGATATTGTATCATAACATATTGAGATAGAACGGGTTGTTTCAAATCCATATGGTGATGATTAAAAACCATTTTATCCCGGTTTTATAGATTTTACGATTTTTTCATCGGTGTTAAAATTCATTGACCTGAAGGTGAAACATGGATGGAGTGACAGAAGATTTACAGAGATTCTATAACTGTTGAAATAAATTCATCCAAAAGGCAACGATCATAAAGATTAACATTATATGTCCAAGAAAATATTATTCCCGATGGGATTGTGATATAGGAAAATACATGAATGTCTGAATGATAGTATTATATATATGAAGGAATATGAAGTTTTTTCAGAGTGTATTAAATGTGGTACCTCACGGTATATGTGGAAAAAAAAATCAGAGGCTCATATAGAGATTACCGAGATCCATGCCATGTTATTTTGGTATCCTTCAATAATTCATCATTTGAAACATTTATTTTCTAATTCACATGATGAAAAAAGGTTATGATGTCATGCTGATGAGAGGATATGTGATGGAAAAATATGCCATCCATTTGATTGTCCACAATGGAAGAAAATTGTTTAAAAATATCCTACATTTGGAAATGAAATTATAAATCTCAGACTTGGTTGTGCACATGTAGAATGATTCCATACCTAACCATCCGTAGTACACATAGTTCATGGAATATTTTATTTTTAATTCACAACCTCTCACCTGAAGTTTGTATGAAGTGAAAATATGTCATGTTGAGCATAATGATCTATGGTCAGATGAAACTCGTAAATTATATTTATTTTTTGTTTTAACCATTGATTGATGATTAGAAACGTTTACGGGATGATGGTATTATGGTGTATGATTCTTATAAAATGTTATATTTTCAACTTCATGCAGTGATTATGTTCACTATAAATGACTTCCCAACTTATGGAAATTAGTTTGGATATATTGTTAAGGGGAATAAAGCATATCAATTTAGCGAACGACGGACTTCATATTGTAAATTTCATTGTGGGAGGAAAACAGTATACATGGATCTTCAAAAGTTTTGTCTATGGATCACCTTTATAGAAGGATAAAAAAGGAATTCAATGGATCACAAGAAATTGATATTTCACCAAAACCTTGATCATTTTATCTGTATTTTGAGAGGGTGTTAAAATTTTATGTGACTTTTTTAAATACACACAAATTTGGTAATGATACACATATTTGGAAGAAAAGTCAATAATTTTTGAGTTACCATATTGGAGATATCATGAAGTGAAAAATAATATTGATGCCATGCATGTGGAGAAGAATCTCTATGACATGTTGATTAGAATATTGTCTGATATTAAAGGAATGAATAAAGATGGTTTGAATGAAAGATTAGACTTACTATCAATGGGAATACATTTGGAATTAGCTTCCACTTCTAATAGAAGAAAAATCATTTCTTCCACTATCATTTCATACATTATCCAAGAGGGAAAAAATTAGATTTTTTCCGTTTCTTCATGATATCAAAGTGCCTCAACATTATTCTCCAAATGAAAAAAAATTTCTCTTTTATGTATTTGAGGTTTATAGGTATGAAATATCATGATTGTTATATCATGATGCAAAAAATTATACCAGTTTCATTGCATGGAATACAGTACATTCGTGTCAGAAATACTATAATGAAGTTGTGTTATTTTTTCAATTCAATTTTTAATAAGGTGGTTAATATGAATGATTTGAACAATTGGGAAAAGGATGCAATTAATATACTATTTCAATTGGAAAATACATTCCTATTTATTTTTTTATATAATAGTTCATTTAATGGTTTATCTGGTTTGAGAAATATATCTTCATTGGATGTATCCTTTGAAAGGTATATGAAAATATTGAAGGGGTTTGTTAAGAATCCATAATGACCTAAAGCCTCTATTATTGAAAAGTATATTTCTGAGGAGGTTGTGATGTTTTGTATGAGCTACATGGCTACAGTGGAGCACATACATTCTCCTCTATATCACCATGAATGAGTTAATAATTAGGGAAAGAGGATTTGTGTGTTGAAAGTCAAATCATTATCAGCTAAACAGATGAAGAAGGTGTAATTATACATCTTGAATATCATAGTTGATGCTAAACCATATATCACATTTCATATTAATGTTTTGAAACAATGTCATCCAAAGAAGAAAGACATGTGGATTTTGAATGAGCATAATAAAACATTTTTTCCATGGTTTAAAAAGACCATACTTGGTAGATCAGATGTATCAGAGACATTAAGATGTTTAGTGGGTGGTCCATGTTTATATATGATAACATGGTCCGGGTATGACATTAATGGATATAAATTTCATACGAAAGATCAAGAACATATAAGTGCTGTTCAGAATAGTGTGTTATTATTGTTTGCAGAAGAAATTCGTTTTTTGAGTTCTAATGAAAAAAACCCAATTTATGCATCAAGTGCATATTATGGAATCATTGAAGAAATATGGGATGTTTATTACTTTAAAATTATAGTTCCTGTTTTCAACTAAAAATTTTTTATCAGTAACAAAATTTTCAAACATAATGAATTTGGAATGAAAGTTGTTAATATGAATAGATTAGAAGGCACAATAGATACGTTTATAATGAAAACACATGAAAAATAGATTTTCTATGTAGTTGATCAATGATATATTCATTGTTTTGTTGTTTTAAAAGGGAAAAAACTATATGTTGGTGAGGATCAACTTGATGAAGATGATGATTTATGTAAAATCCCTAGTTCCAGGGAACGATTAGCATAAAATAATGATGATCATATTTAAGACATGGTTTGTACCATAAGGAACGATCATGACTATATAATTTGGGAAAACAATCCATTTGTGTATTCCTAATATTACAGGTAACATATTTTCATTTCTTGTTTACATTTATTATTTTCAGAAAATGTTAGATATTGTAATTTTATTTATTAAAATGTGTATTAAAACAAATAAGTAGAAATATTTGATTATTTTAATTTTGTTTACTTAGTTTATCATGTTTACCATTACATAACTTTTATATTTAATGAGTTTTTTTAATGAAAATTACATTACCTTGTTTACCATTTTTACCATGTTTCCCATGTTTACAATGTTTACAATAGTTTAGAATAGTTTAATGTTATGTAACTTATATATTTATTGATTTTTTGAATGAAAATTACACTACCATGTTTACCATGTTTTCCATATTTACCATTTTTAATCATGCTTACTATATTTACCTTGTTTAGTATTATATAATACAGTTCAGTTTTCCATTTTTTGTTTACATTAGTATTATAATATTTGAATCTGTATATTTGTGAACTAATGTTTGATTTTTTGATTTGAAGGATAATGACATATCAATCAGTTGATCAACCACATGTTTCTGGAGATGATCATCATGATCATACCTATGGGGAGGAACATTCACATACTCCTCTTGATGTTCCCAAATATTCCACAAGATCTCCCATAATGACAAAGAAGAGTTCACGAGTTGGAAAACGTGGCTGCACACATTTACCAAAATCATCACTTTCCCTTAGCCAGGACCAGAGGATACCCATTGAGTTTCATGAGAATGATATTACTAGAGGTCCAAATGCAAAATATTTTAAAAGTTTATTATCAACTCACGGTAAAAACAATGTAACTATTTTGTATGATGATTAGAGAAGTGTGGACGAAAGAAATAATATCTTAGTTGTGGGAGACAATTTTGTATGATCTTTTGCTGTTGTTTGACTAATATTTAAATCTTTCTAGTATAATATGTTTTACTTATTCTTTAATAGATGACATTTGATATTCTCAGCACTGTAGAAGTAAGGGGGATATTTTTATCGATGGCTTCTAGGACATAGAGGGATTTTAAATCATCCCTTACATCTAATTTCATTTTTGGTCATAGGAATCATGACAATCCATGTCATATATATCCATTAATAAATGAAGACACATGGAGACAATTTTTTTAAATTAGAAGAAAAGATTCATTTTTGGTAAGGGAAATGAAAATTATTATAAGATTTCTTATATAAATGATATTATTTATGTTTTGTTAATGATTTCTTATTCATAATTTACAAGAAACAAGGATATATCATTAGGATATCCAATCTAAAAATGTATACCCTCAGAGTTTTTCTCGGGGAGAGTATACATTATTGGAAGAACAAATGATAGTGGGAAAATAACAAAAACTAGGAGCTGAGTATTATATATCTGGAGAGGTTTTCCCTCCATCCCCTCTATCTAAAGATCAATAAATGGAAGAGTTATTGGATTGGAAAAGGGGAAATATCTTTCAGAATAATAGAGAATCGTAGATAAGAGTATTGTAAGATATATATTTTATTAATTTAAGATAATTATATTCTTTATATAATTTGAATCATTATAGAAATGTTAAATTAATTAATACATGATTCTCTTGAGGAGAAGAGCTCAGAGGGGGTATTTACAGTTGCTGGGAGGCAAGATATTTTATCTACAGCATTGGGAAATCCCGAACACCTCAGTCATGTACGAGGATTTTTAATGAGTGTATAGGTATGAAAAGTGTTTCAATATTCTTCATATTATTCCATTGAGGGTGTTTATACAAAAATAAAATCATTGGAATTTGAAGTTCATAATATTAATGAGATGATGGAGAAAATATTAGAGAGCCAGTACAGTCTATGTTTGCAGACTTGTATAGGCAATTATAGATTGCATCTCCCACTCCTATACATCCCCATATAGACCCCATTATTTATCATCCACCTAAACTAGTATATCCCACTCACCCACATCAGCCTGCGGATCCCATTTTTTATCCTACTCCTCCACCACATCTTCTTACTTATTGTGAGTTGTATGTTGATGATCCTCACCATCATATAGTTTCATATGGGCTGGTATATTTTATAGAATATGAAGTTCATCATCAATAGTTAGAGGTAGAAAATCATAGGGTCACTATATATGATATTATAGATAGATCATCTCTAGTGCCATTACCTAGAGAAGAGGTGACGACAGTGGGACATAGTATCAGTCACTTTTTAGTTTGGCCATCCAAAATTCTGCGACTCATTACTATATAGGTATGTATGTTATATCTTTTATTTTATTTTTTATTAATGTTGTTTTATATTTTGAAAACTAATATATTTTTCTATTTATTTATAGTAGTACTTCAAAGATAAATAAATATTGTATATACAAAAACAAATAAAAATGGATATGACATCAGATATAGATTCTAGTATTCATGAATGATTGTCAAGATATTCAAATTTATTGGAAAATCATTTTAGTTTCCAATGGATGCTCATGTTTGTGGATGTGTAATAAATGTGTTGATTGTGAAAAATGATTTCATGGATCTTGTTACTAGAGATAAGTTGGGCATCAATGTGGTGTATATTTTTTCCATGTATGTCTTAACACCTTTCCCTGCATTATATTTATTAAAAATATATACTTAGGTCTGTTTTTTATTAGGTATTTTTATAACATGTGTTAGAAGAATGAGCGAACATATGTATATGGATTCATGGAACTGCATGTGATTTCCCCGAAAGCACATTAATTGGATTAGTAACAAAGAACACATTATATTTTTGATTTATTTGAACAGAATATAATCACACAGTGTTGGATGATGCCTTTTTGTGAGAGTTATGAAATATATATCTCGAAATGTATTCTTTATATTTTAATATAAAAACCCACTAGCCTTAAATTTTCTTTTATCGTAGTGATCATTGTATTTTAGGTGTTTTTTTCACAGGAGAAAACACTTTATTGGATATGCTCTGTCCATGGTGATGTGCGATGAAGTTTTAAGAATTTCTTGTAAAAGAAAGTTTCAATTTATAAATAGTTATTTATATTATAATAAATTATATATTTATCTAATTTATATTATTTTATAATAGCATATGGTCATACTTTAGAATAAATACCATGAAAATGATTGCCAAGATTAAATATGTAAAATTAAAGGTAAATATCCATTTATAATTTGAACTTTTGGATGTATTACATAAAAATGATATTTTGAATTGACACTCATTTAAATGAAATTTTCATGAAAATTAAGGCATCATCGAATTAGTATATTATATGTTAGGATTTATATATGAAATAATTATGAATGGAATAATAATGATCTTTGACCAGATTAGATTTCTTTATAAACACTGCCATAATATTTCATTTGATTTATTCATAATACATGTTAAAGACATTACATTTAATATGTAGCTATTTTATGACCCTCAACGCTATAGTTCTCAAGAGTTCGAACACTTACAAGTGTAATAGTCAAAAAATTTACAGGTTTTATTGGATTTTAGTCTGTTTGTAGTGTAAAATGTAATTTTGAATATTGTAATTATAATTGTGTATTTGGTAGTTGTTTTGGTTAGATTTAGGTATTTTTAGTTTAAATTTTATGTTTTGAATGTTAGATATATGAATATTTAATTTTTCATGGGTTCTTCTTATTTTGGACTAGTTCTAATGTTTTTCTATTATAGATTCTGATCTAGTTTTGGTTGGTTTTGGTCTAGTTTCTGCTTATTTCAGGTCTACTTTGGCAGATCAGAGTAATGGTAATGCAGTTTTATTTAAAAATGGTTTTTACATCGGTTATTTTATAACTGACATAATAAATGAATGGGTATATTTTATTACGTTGGTTATTACATAACGAACATCGTATATCATTTTTTACGTCAATTATTTAAGAAATGATGTGAAAAATCCTTCAAAGTTTCAATTTATCATGTCGGTTACTTAATAACTATCATGATAAAATATATACCATTCCAGTTATTAAATAACTGATGTGATAAATTGATCCTCTAAAGGGTTTTTCACATCGGTTATTTAGGAACTGGCGTGAATAACTACTCTATTTTTTTATATTTACGTCAGTTTTAAAATAACTGACATGAGAAAACAATATTTATAATGTCTCTTTTAATAACATCTGAAAAAACTGATGTAAAAAATTAAAAACTAACCGAAATAAATTTTTTTTTGCACAAGTCGAAATGTATGATTTTATAATGCTAATACCACCTTCTAACATCTTTATTCTCATGTTATCCTTATATTATAATTGATATCTCATTTTTTACACTTATTGAAGATATATGATCACCATTTATTATGTTTCATATCATTAGTTTATTAAGAATGGTCTTATAAATGTTATGTCTAAGAAGGTTTATAGTAAATAAAAACTTAATGAGATACACTTATGAACTATTTCTTTATGTTTTCATATTTCCAAAAGCATTAGTCCTACACTATTTTGGAATGGATCATTATGTTATGTAAGGAATATTAATTTACTAAGATGTGATATATATGTATGAAATATCTGGGTCAATATAGTTGGTATTATAGAAACTAACCTAATCAAAATTGAGAAAAAATATCAAGTGGCCGGTATCACTCATAGTGTATCTTTTTATATAAAATTGACATTACACTAATGGAAATATAGTCTTTCTCAACAGTTCTGAACCATTGGGAAAGGCTGCAGAACCGTTTTTATATGTTATAACAACGGTTCTGCAAACTTTAGGGAGGTAGGTCATTGGGAAAGCTTTTCCCAATGGTTTACAATGAACCGTTGGGATAGGGTGGGGAAAAACATATCCCAACGATTGTGCCAAGCTGTTGGGATAGTTTTTCCCAACGGTTTGGCTTGAACCTTTGGGAAATCCCAAGGACTCTCCTCTTTCCCAATGGTTTCTATACCGTTGGGAAAGGTTTTTTACTAACAGTTCATTGGACCATTTGTAAAAAAAAGAATCAGAGATGATATGCCAACGGTTTGAAACCGTTTGCATAGCCTATGCGGTGCAAATTGCACAGCAGCCTGCAATTTTCACAGCAGCTCTACAATTTGCACTGTAGGCCTCATTGTGTGCATTCCCTCTCATTATCAATCCAATTATTGTACCTGCAATAAACTAACACATACATATACAATTATTATACCAGCAATAACAAACTAACACATACATAGACATAATAAATTCATACACATTAAACATATAATGAATCCTGGAACTATACACATCCATAATTAAATTAGAATTCATATTGTAATTATAAACATAGTTAATTCATTTAGAAATCAATTTAAAATTTAGATGACAATTATATGTGGAATCCGGAATTCAAATCATAATTTGATCGGTTTTTTGTATACCATATATTTTTATCTGAAATGATGTCCATTTTGAACAAAATACATACACCTGGAGTGATACTGACCACACCATGCATCAGATTGAGGCGTGGTTAACTCGTACACGTCACAAATGACCCATCGATCATTTTCCTAAAGTATCAACATATTCCAGAAGTGTTTGATTGGTTTTCTGTATGCTAGTTGATATTTTTCACTTAAAATGGTGTCCTTTTGAAACAAAAGATAGACACTTTGAGTGGTTCTGGCCACACCACATCTCAGATTGAGGCAGGTTTGATATGTACATGTCACATATGACCCATGGATCGTTTGGATAAATTATCAACACAATCAGAATCTGTTTGGTCAGTTTTCCGTATGTACTTAAAATGTTATCCATTTTAAACAAAAGAGATACACTTAGAGTGATCCCGGCCACACCAGGGCTCAAATTAAGTCAGGGTTGACTCGTACACGTCACAAATGACCTATGTATCATTTTCGTAAAGCATCAAAACTTTTTTAATGCATTTGATCTGTTTTTCATATGACAGTTGTTGTTTTCAGTTAAAATGATATCCACTTTAAACAAAAGAGAGACACTATGAATTGTGTTTGCCACACCGCGTCTCAAATTGAGGATGTTTTGACTTGTACATGTCACATATGACCCATTGATCTTTGTGATAGAGTATCAATAGAATCTAAATCTGTTTGGTCAGTTTTCTATATGCTAGTTGTTGTTTTCACATAAAATAAAGTCAATTTTAAACTTAAGAGAGAAACTTTGAGTGGTGTCAGCCACACCGCACCTCGGATTGAGGCTAGGATAACTCATACACGTCACATATGACCCCTTTTTTGTTCTCCAAAAACTTCAACGGAAAAAGAATGCGTTTTGTCGGTTTTCCGTATGTACTTAAAATGATGTCCATTTTAAACAAAAGAGAGACACTTAGACTGATCTCGGCCAAACTGCGACTCGAATTGAGCCCGGGTTGGCCTGTACATGAAACATATGGCCAATGAATTGTTGTGATAAATTATCAACAGATTCTGAATGCGTTGTTTGGTTTTCCGTATGCCAGTTGTTCATTTCACTTATAATCATGTCCATTTTAAACAAAAGAGGAACAATTTGAGTGGTGTCAGCCACACCGCATCTCGGATTTAAATGGGGTTGACTCGTAAACATCTCAAATTACCAATGAATCATTTTCCTAATGAATCAAAACAATTCGAATGTGTTTGGTCGGTTTTCCGTATACCAGTTGATGTTTTTCACTTAAAATGATGTCCTTTTGAAACAAAAGACAGACACTTTTAGTGTTGACGGCCACACCGCATCTCAGATTGAGGCGGGGTTGATTTGTACACATCACATATCTACCATTGATTGTTCTCCTAAGTTTTCAACGGAAACTGAATGTGTTTGGTCGGTTTTTCATATGTACTTAAATTGTTGTCCATTTTAAACAAAAGAGAACCACTTCGAATGATCTCGGCCACACTGTGCCTCATATTAAGGTGGGGATGACTTGTACAGGTCATATATTACCCATGGATCATTTTCGTAAAGCTTCAACTCATTTTGAATGAATTTGGTAGGTTTTCCGTATGTCATTTATTCTTTTCACTTATAATCCTGTCCATTTTAAAAAAAAGATACACAGTTAGAGTGGTGCTGGCCACAACATATCTCGGATTTAGATGGGGTTGACTTGTACACGTCACATATGACCCATGGATCATTGTTCTAATGTATTGAAACAATCCGAATGTGTTTGGTCGGTTTTCCGTATGCCAGTTGATGTTTTACACTTAAAATGATGTCCTTTCGAAACAAAAGACAGACACATTGAGTGGTTCCGGCCACACTGCTTTTAAGATTGATGCGGGGTTGATTCGTACACGTCATATTTGACCCATGGAACATTATCCTAATGTTTTAACAGAAACCGAATTTCTGTGGTCGTTTTTCCGTATGTACTTAAAATATTGTCCATTTTAAACAAAAGAGAGACTCTTAGATGGATCCCGGCCACACCGTGACTCGGATTGATCCCGGGTTGGATCATACACATCAAATATGACCCATGGATCCTTGTTCTAATGTATCAACATAATAAGAATCTGTTTAGTCTTTTTTCCACATGTACTTAAAATGTATTCCATTTTAATCAAAAGAGAGCCACATAGAGTGATCTCAACCCCACCAGGCCTCAGATTGAGATGGTGTTGACTTTTACACATTAAATATGACCCATGGATCGTTTTGATATATTACCAATAGATTCCGAATGCGTTTGGTAAGTTTTATGAATGCCAGTTGTTCTTTTCACTTATAATCCTGTCCATTTTAAACAAAAGAGACATAGTTAGAGTGGTGTCAGCCACGCTGCATCTCAGATTTAGATGGGGTTGACTCGTACACATCTCAAATTTCCCATGGATCATTGTCCTAACGTATCAACACAATCCGAATGTGTTTGGTTGGTTTTATGTAAGTTGAATTATGTTTTTCACTAAAAATGATGTCCTTTTGAAACAAAAGACAGTCACTATGAGTGGTGCCGGACCCAACACTTCTCATATTGAGGCAGGGTTGATTAGTACATGTCACCTATGTCCCATTGATCATTCTCCTAACGTTTCAATGGAAACTGGATGCGTTTGGTTGGTTTTCCGTATGTACATAAAATGTTGTCCATTTTAAACAAAAGAGAGACACTTAGACTGATCCTGGCCACACCACAACTCGGATTGAGGACAGGATGGCTCGTACATGTCACATATGACCCATGGATCGTTGTGATAAATTATCAACATATTACGAATGTGTTTGTTTGGTTTTCCCTATACTAGTTGTCCTTTTCATTTATAATCCTGACCATTTAAAACAAAAGAGACACAGTTAGAGTGGTGTCGGCCACACAGTGCCTTGTATTAAGGAGGGGTTGACACGTACATGTCACATATGACCCATGGATCGATTTTTTAAAGTATCGACAAAATCCGAATGCATTTGGTCAGTTTTCCATATGCCAGTGGATGTTTTTCATTTAAAATGATGTCCTTTTGAAAAAAAGACAGACACTTTGAGTGGTGCCAGCCCCTCCACATCTCAGAATGATGCGGGGTTGATTCATAGATGTCACATAAGACCCATGGATCATTCTCCTATTGTTTCAATGGAAATGGAATGTGTTTGGTCGGTTTTCCATATGTACATAAAATGTTGTCAATTTTAAACAAAAGAGAGACACATACACAGATCTTGGCCACACTGTGACTCAGATTGAGTGTGGGTTGGTTCGTATACATCACATATGACCCATGGATTGTTCTGATAAATTATCAACAGATTCTGAATGTGTTTGGCCGGTTTTCCGTATGCCAGTTGTTCTTTTCACTTATAATCCAGTCCATCTTAAACAAAAGAGACACAATTAGAGTGGTGTCGGCCACACCATGTCTTATATTGAGGAGGTTTTGACTCATACACATCAAATTTGACCCATGTATCATTGTGCTAATATATCGACACAATCCGAATTCGTTTGGTCGGTTTTTCGTATCCTAGTTGATGTTTTTCACTTAAAATGATGTCCTTTTGAAACAAAATACAATCACTTGGAGTGGTGCTGGCCACACCATGTCTCTCATTGAGATGGGGTTGATTCTTACACATCTCATATGACCCATGAATCGTTATCCTAATGTTTCAAAGGAAACCGAATGCGTTTGGTCGGTTTTCTGTATGTACTTAAAATGTTCTCCATTTTAAACAAAAGAGAGACACATAGACTGATCCCGGCCACACCACGACTCCGATTGAGCCTAGGTTGGCTTGTACAGGTCACCTATGACCCATGGATCATTGTACTAAAGTATCAACACAATCAGATTTCGTTTGGTCTATTTTCCGGATGCCAGTTGTTCTTTTCACTTATAATCCTATCCATTTTAAACAAAAGAGACACAGTTAGAGTGCTGTCGGCCACACCTCACCTAGTATTGAGGCGGGGTTGACTCGTACACATTACATATGACCCATAGATCATTTTTCTAAAGTATCGACACATTCCTAATGCGTTTGGTCAGTTTTTCTTATGCCAATTGACGTTTTTCACTTAAAATTCTTAACATTTTAAACAAAAGAGAGACACTTAGACTGATCCCGGCCACACCAGTACTCAGATAGAGCTTGGGTTGGCTAGTACACATCACATATTACCCATGAATCATTGTGATAAATTATCAATAGATTCCGAATGAGTTTGATTGGTTTTCTGTATGCCATTTGTTCTTTCCACTTATAATCCTGTCCACTTTAAACGAAAGAGAGACACTATGAATGGTGTCGGCCACACCATGCCTCAGATTGAGGCGGGGTTGACTCGTACACGTCAAATATGACTCATGGATTGTTGTCCTAAATCACCAACATGTTTCAAATGTGTATGGTCAGATTTCTGTATGTACTTAAAATGATACCCATTTTAAACAAAAGAGAGAAACTTAGACTGATCCCGGCCACATCGCGACTCAAATTGAGACCGTGTTGGCTCATACACATCACATATGACCCATGGATCATTGTTATAAATTATTAACATAATCCGTATGTGTTTGGTCAGTTTTTCGTATGTCAGTTTTTCATTTCACTTATAATCATGTCCATTTTAAACAAAAGAGACAAAGTTATACTGGTATTTTAGTTGTTTATTCACATTATTCAAATACAATATTTGACTATGGGTCTTTAAATTAATTTATTTATGATAAATTTACATATAAAATGAGAATATCAGAAAATTAAAAGAAGTTAAATCTTTTACTGAAAATCCTTGTGGACATATTAAGGTAAACATGATTTATGAGAATCCTCATGTGTCTATTAGTGGAATGGAATTTACATAAAATCATGTGTAAATTAATATAGAATATTTTTATATCATTATTATTATGGATTAGATTTTTGTTTATCATGTTATGAAACATTTCAGAGCTAACAATGCCATGCCCAATGAATACATCTGTTTTATAACATACCAAGAATCTATGATATTGACTTGATGTGTAAATGTGATTTACACTAATTATCATGATGACAATAAATAATATATATATTATAGATTTTCTTGTAGTAAATCAAATCAAGGAGGGTGGGGGGCTGTCCAGGGGGCTGTCTGGGGGGTTGTCCCGGGTGTTGTCTAGTGGGTGTCTGGGGGGCTATCAGGGGACCAAGGATGAGGGTGGGGGGCTATGCGGGGGGCTGTCATGGGGGTGTTCGGGGGGTTGTTCGGGGTCCAAGGAGGAGGGTGGGGGCTGTTTTAGGGGATGTACGGGGTCCATGGTGGAGGGTGGGGGGTTGTCTGGGGGGCTGTCCGGGAGGGTGTCTGCGGGGTTGTTCGGGGGGCTATCCGGGGACCGAGGAGGATGGTGGGGGAGCTGTTCAGGGTCTAGGGAGGAGGGTGGGGGGCGCTCTGGGGGGATCTGAGGGGTTGTCCAGGGTGCTGTCTGGGGGGTTGTTCGGGGTCCATGGAGGATGGTGGGGGGTTGTCTAGGGTCCAGGAAGGACGGGGGTTGTCCATGGAATTCATAAACTCACTACCACTAAAAGACATCAACATCCATGAAAACACGAAATATACGAAAGTAACTCAACTGCAATAATATACGATAGGTCTGGATAAAACCAACAACTAGAATATATTAAACATCAAATCTCAGTAATATTAGTAAAAATGTAACAGATCAACTTGTACCACATCACAATAACCATAATCATTGTCACCATCATCACCATCATCATCACCCTCATCCTCGTCCCCATCACAGTCCTTGCCCTCCTCCTCACCGTCACCCTCTGCCTCGCCCTCGCCATCTGCCTCACCCTCCTCCTCTCCCTCCTCTTCCACATTAGAAAATATGAAATCATCATCATCATCAACATGGACATCGCTTTGACCACCACTAGAACTTCCACCTAGTGCTCTATATATAGAATGTATCGACGAAATATATTCATCAAAAGCTGGGCTGTTCTCTGGTGGATGTGGCAGACATAGAACTTCAATAAATTTCATAAATTCACTTTTTGCACTAGCAGACTGTTCTGCCATCTCTGTGGCCCTATTTTCAGACTTTTCTTTTTTTCCCTAACTTGTTGCATCTCAGTGGCACTATAACTCGTACCTAAGGAGGGCCAATACCTCTTCGGGGCTATCCTAGGTCTGGAGCATACTCTGCCAGGATGCTTCTCTCACAAAACCTGATTTAAGTGATCAGTTGACCCAAAATTGTCTGGTTCTTGGGAATCGAGGGCCTCTAAAGCATCCTGTTACAAATATAAATATATTATTAAGTTAAAAAATAGATATTAAAATATAAAATCAATAGATTAAAACTTATAATCTGCTGCTGAGTCACTTCGTTGACGGCACTTCCATCCTTCTTCCGTTTACTCGTGCAAAACAATTTTGCTCGAGGCACACATCCTTTAATATTTTGTATTTTCCACAATAATGAAAATGAAAACTAATTTTATATGAAAACATTAGAAAACTATAATATAATTTAGGAAACAAAAGAAAGTGTAAGTTGTAAATAAATCTTATAAATAGTTGTCATACCTGCTTCCTCTCATGATCAGGCATCGTAGTGCGTCCTTTTGTGTGGAGGTATTATATTGCATCATTGTTATTTTTATTGTTTCCAGATGATTCCTAAATAATAATCTAACATGATATAGATATCATTAATGAAAAACATGATTGTTTTTATTTAAATACATCAAATGTAATTAAAACCTTAAACTGGGTACTCTTCCAATGAGTAATCATCTGATGATACTACTCTATAGGAAAATCATCCACCACTAGTACAGCCTCTTACTCAGTTCCAACTCTAGAAACCCAAAAAATACACAATTCATGCTTGTAGTCTATCCAAATCTCGCCTAAATCCTTTAGACCTTCCTGTCCTACACCCTCACCATCGGGAAAATTAAATCGAAGATGACAACAAAATATTAATTCATATAAATACATAAATAATTCATTGCATTAAATAGAATAAATTTTTTACCCATATCTATTCCCAAGCTCTATCCTTGACCTTATGTGGAAAATGTCTCCACGATAGTGGGCTGACAGGAATGATGTCAGAGTATTTGGAAAACATCTCCAAAAAACTCAGACATTGCAGCCCTGTTTTCTCAACCATTTGGTTTTCTTCATTATAATCCACCATAACCTATGTGCGGCGGTTCCACACCAAACACATGCATGTACTCCCCCACCCACTCCTCCTATTAGTATATGTATCTGTCATTAAATAAAAACAAATATTTTATCAATACATGTTATAATGAAAATAAATATTTCTATAAAAATTAGTTACGGTTCTATAAATATACCTGCATCGGTATGATCGTTGGGTGCCGCTGGATCCAATGAAACTGATTGAACACCCAGTGGTGGAACCGGAGTCGAAGAGGATGGAATATAGAAGCTCGAAGAGACAGAAATAGAATGAAAATAAGATGGGATAGCTGTCTGAATGGATTTTGACTATGGAGTGGGAGTCATCATGGGATGTGAAAATGATGGGCCAGAAGATGCAGAAGGTAGCGAAAACGTGGGAGGCCTAAATATCCTGTGTGTCCCTAACGACACACAGTGATTAGATTGTGGGAAGGATGACATGTCAGTTTGAGGGGCAGGGTCTAGTCGGGTGCGCACAGCTGCTCGTCCACCTCTAGTACAAACCCACCTCGTACCACCGGCCTGAGTTATAGGACCAGTACTAGGCTCCTCATCGAATAACTGTCGACATATAGGTGGATCCTACCAAAATGTTTACAAAAAAATTAATCACATGAAATTATATATTAATTCAATATATCAATTTTAAATAAAGTACTCACTACAGGAACTATTGATGGAATTCCCAACTCCGCCATTCGATGATTGTTCTCCATCATTTTTTTCATTGTCTCTCTTCAATTGGCAGCATTTCCTTCTTTTGAAAACAAATATGTAATTAATAAGAAAAAGGAAACTAATATGTTACCCAAAAAAACTAAATATATGAGGGAATATGGGTATTCATTGGTAATTTATCGATCAATTGTTTTAGAAGAGCTTGAATGGATTTAATAAATCATACAAGTAGTAATGATCACCAAATTAGAAATATTGTTTGACTAGGTTTGAATACAGTTCAATTCCAAATTAGAAAATGCAATTCAAATAAAACTGCAACCAATAAACATTGAATATTCACATAATGGTCATGCCAGCTAAAACATTTTTGTGATCAATACTAAATCAATTTGAATATTACCAACTATAACAACCAAAATCAACGTAAACCAAAAGAATTGAGAACAAGGATAAATTATTATATATATTTTCAACCAAAAATTTCGGTTCACAATCAACATTGAAAATTGAGCTGTTTGAGTCATCAAAAGAAATAAATGGATTTTTTCCAATGGAACTAGGGACAGTGTCAATTCCATCATCACCATCATCAAAAATATTTCGTAGAATTACTTCAACTATGAAACCAAATTCAGGCCGAAGTTGTTCTTTGACATAAAAAACATATTTAGCCATTGATTCCAACACATATGGTTCTTCAGTAGAAAGAGTGTGAGTCATATTAATTACTCGAAATCCAAAATCATTAATAAATGTGCCATGTCTCGTCACCGAATCAAACGAATAGAATTTCATCATAGTGAGTCGTCCATGAGAGTAATAATAAAATATTATTATTTTCAAGACATCTCCATAATAACCCACATTTTCAAACCGTGGTCTACTATCTGATGAACTGGCATAACAATCTGTTGTGGCAGTAACCATAACACCATCATGTTGTGTTCTCATGTTCTTTGTTCATTTAGTGATAATAAATTTGTACCCATTGATAACAATTGATTTACAGTCATAAACCACGGTATTAGGAACCAAATCCAAAGCTCTTATTTCCTCAGAGACAGAGTCAGTAGACAAACTCAATACCTGCAATATAAATGACTATTAAACTTAATTAAATATTGATATAATTTTTTTAAACAGTAATATTTTTACCTTTAATTTTAAACAAGCAAAAAACACTTTGTTATGCAAAGTCTCTCTCCTTCTCAAAGATAAAGAACGATGCTTCATATTTAACATTGTTTAATGTTACCTGTAGATAAAAAATAGGAATAACTTAACAGATATATATGTAAGATATTCTAAATTAATTTAGTTACTGGATATAGTCATCGAACCAATCAGAGTTGAACAAAACTGTGCGATGTGCCATCTCCCACTCTTCATGGATTAATGTCTTCAATGTATATGATTCAATAATTCCTCCTATTTGAGAAAGTGATGGAAAAATGTGTTCAATTTTCTCATACTATTATTCTGTATTTCTCATTGGTATGTTCAATCTTGTAGTGAGATCAGAGAAATACATCGAGCATAATTCCATACATTCTTGAGCCAAGTAACAATTCACGATAGAAGATTCGGGGTGATTTCAGTTTCGTACATAAGAATTTAATGTGAACGTTTTTCTTTCAGTTGGATACATCCAACAAAAAGAAATAGGTCTTCTGAGAAGTATTTCAGTGGGAATTTGGACAGTCATATGTAGCATGCATGTGAAAAATGATGGAGGAAATATTTTCTCAACTCACACAAAATTAATGGGGCATCTGTCAACATTTTTCTTCAAGAAAGAATTCGACAACTTCCTACAACAAATATCTATAAACAAATGGCACAACCAAATAATATCTACCCTAACATTATTGGAAAATTGATGAGTTATTTCTATTGGAATTAATTCATGTAGTAGAACGTGATAATCATGAGTCTTCAAAGATTTTATCTTCAACTCTCTTCTGTTGATCCGTTTAGATATGTTTCTTGAATAGCCATCAAGAACTCTAATAGTCTCTAATAGTTCCAGAAATTGTTTTTTTTCATAGGTGTCATTACATAAGAAGCACATGGAAGTTGCCATTTATTTTCACTGATACGCAATGGATGCAATTCTGGTTTGATGCCCCAATCCACCAAGTCACGCCGAGATTGTAAATCATATTTTTTCTTCCCCATGACATTTAAAAGAAGATAAAGCAACATTTGTCATATATTCATTTCAATATTCATTACTTATAATCAATGACATAACAAATTGGTTTAATAATAAAGAAAATCAAAAATGATACTCCTCTTCCTCCAATTGTAACATGTTTCTGTGAAAACATTCTTTCTCATTCCAGATATTATTTTACCCTTCCCAAACAAAAAATTAAAATCTTTCAATTCATTAAGAACATCAGTTACAGACATACACTGTGTTGGATCATTGGAATCTTTGGTATTATCAAATCATTGATGATTCATTCTATACGGATGATCCTTTGGCAAGAATTGTCGATGTCTCATAAAACTGAAACTACAGTGATGTTTTAGTCTTCTGGATCGTGTATTCTTCATACAAACTAGACATGACAGTTTTCCCTTCGTTCTCCATCCGGAAATCATTGAATAAGCTAGAAAATCATTGATCATCAACATAAGCGCATCATGAATCTGAAATATTTCTTTCAAACATGCATCGTATGTGCGCACACCAACATCCCTAAGATGTTTCAACTCTTTTATTAATGGTTGCATGTATTCATCAATATCATTGTCGGGATCAGAAGGACCAGATATGAGTATACTCATGAAAGTGAATGGTTTTTTCATGCACAACCTTGGGGGAAGATTATAAATTTGTATAAAAACTGGCCATGTGATGTCTGAAGCAAGCATCTTACCAAATAGATTAAAATCATCACATGAATCACCCAGCCTCACATTACGCATGTGATATAAAAAATCTGGATGTCGAGCATCAAATATCTACCATGAAAATCCATATGCAGGATGAACCAACTCATCATTAGTCTTCTTTCCCTTAGTATCTTGCCATCTAATTTTTATTGACATGTCATCAGACATAAAATGATTATGGAGTCTGAGGATCAATGGAAAGTGCCACATTACTTTCTGTGGAATGCGAGATGGTGTTCCATCAGATTTTGACTTCTAGAAGAATGTTCCACATTTTATACAATCATTTCATTGAGCAGTTTCCTCCTAGAATAAAATGAAATCTTTCGAGCAAGCATGAATTTTGTTTCTTGAAAATCAATGTTCCTCAACTAACTTCCATGTTATATAGTGGTTTGATGGAATATATGCATCATCAGGAAGTAAATCCTTCAAGAGGGTAAGAATGTAATCGATTACTGTATTAGAAATCCCATACATAGTTTTCCCATGAAACAATCGGATTAAAAATTCCATCTTTTTCATTTTATCACATTGTCAATATACTGGAGTCGGGGCAGCATCATTCAATTTTTTTCACCCTATAAATATCATCATTTTCACTAGATGAATCAACTGTCCTCATATCCAAGTCTTCTTGAGTCGAAATCATTTCTTTTTCCTAATGACGAATAAACAGAAACTGATCATCTAACAAATTCTCCAATCCAGTCCATTCATTTCGATCATCACAAATTGGAGATTTCATTTTCTCCCCATTGTGATACCACAAAAATTAGTTTTCATGAAACCCATTTTTGGTTATGTGATATCTAACATCTTCACAGCTCAACCAAGGTCTACCAACACAGTTGGAACATGGGCAGAGTATGCAGCCACTATCTGAAGAATTGTGAAATGAAAATATTATAAATCACTCCAAATTGTATTGAAAATTGCTTGAGATCCGATCAGTTTCATACATCCAACTTTTTTCCATTATGTAAAAAGAATTTATATAAGTCATTTTGTCAGAAACAATTCAATAAGATTGAACTTTAATAGAAAATACATTTATATAAACAATGAAGGATGAAAATAATCAAGGTAGAAACTACACATGTGAAAAAAACATATTAATGTGTTTTAGAAAAAATGTAAAACCAACAAGAACTTAATGTGTTATCACATCACATCATGACTCATCCGATAACCATATTAGTAGGGTATCTTGAACATGAATAACATCAACCTTGTTCCAACCTCTTACCCTATATGACCCCAACCACATGCCTCATCTTATTATAGACTTATCACATCGCACCTCACCTGAAAACACTAGGGAAATCATTGTATATCTCACATAAAGACACATGGACAATCACATCACATATTTCCTAAAAACACATGGTCAATCACTTATAGAAGAAGGATTAGGGAAGACATGGTAGCTATCCAACCATATAACCACCATCCTAGATATTAGAAAAAATATCCATAACTCAAAACCCTTAATCGTTTGTCAGATTATCCAACTCTGGTTGGGAATGTATAGAAATAACATAAAATACATGATATATAGATATCAAAAAACACCCAACCTATGGGTTCACAATAACTACATAATCACACACTTCACTACTACCATAAAATACATAAACCATCACAACTAATTTCAGCACAATATGTAACACACCACACCACCACCACACAAGACACATAACATTTCCCACTTTCATTTATAAGCCACTTCATCAGAACTATTGGCAAAGGGGTTCCCTTTCCAAACGATTTTATGATACCTTTGGGAAAGGGTAACATGAAAACCCCTTTGCCAACGGTTTTATGGAACTGTTGGGAAAGGGATTCCTAGCCTTTATTAACCAATGGTTTATGAAAACTATTGGAAAAGAACCGTGGGTAAAAACAACATTTCCTGTAGTGTTACTTTTAATAAAAAGAAAAAGTGACATTCTAAAAAATGAATAAACACATTCAGATTGTTATGATATTTTTTCAAAATAATTATTCATTCATTTGTGACATGTAAAAATTAACTACACCACAATATGATGCGCATTTCAGCTGATATGACTTTAAGTGTGTATTTTTATATTAAATTAACATTAAATTATAACAAATAAAATGTGACATTCTGAAAACCAATAAAATTAATTCTTATTGTTTTGATACTTTAAAAAACTATCCATGAGTCATTTTTGATTTGTAGGAATCAAACACACCTCAATTCGATGCACAGCGTGAATAATATGACTTAAAGTGTCCGTTATCAGTTTAAAATTGACATTTTAGTTTAAAATGTGCCACTCACTAAAAACCATGAAAACACTCTAGGATTGTATTAATAATTTAGGAAAGTGATTCATATGTCATTTTTGACGTGTATGAAGTAGTCTCACATCAATCTAATGAATTATATGACTGGTAGGACTCTAAATGTGTGCTTCCAGTTTGAAGTGAAATTTTAGTATAAAAAATAACTGACATAGTTAAAATCAAGAAAATACATTCATATTGTTTTTATACTCAATAAAATTGATCTATAATTCATTTTTGACATGTATGAATCAGCCTCACCTCATTACGACGCATGGTCTGGCTGGTATAAGTCAAATTGTCTCTTTTTATTTATAATGGACATCAATTTAAGTTAAAACAATAAGGGGCATACTGAGAACCGAGAAAATGTATTTTTATTGTTTTTATATTTTAATAAAATGATCCATGAGTCATTTTTTATGTGAATGAGTAAATTTAACCACAATATGATACATGGTGTGTCTGGTATGACTCCAAGTGTGTATTTTCATTTAAAATTGACATTAATTTATGTAAAAAGAAAAAGTGACATACTAAAAATTGATAAAACACATTCATATTATTATGATACTTTAGTAAAAGTGTCCATGATTAATTTTTGACATATATGTCTCAATCATACCTCATTACAATGCATGGTGTATCTGTTATAACTCAAAGTGTATCTTTTTATTTAAAATTGACATGAATTTAACAAAAAACAAAAAGTGACCTACTGAACACAAAGAAAAAGTATTCGGATTATTTTTATATTTTAAAATTGATTTATTATACATTTGTGACATACAGGAATCAACCGCACCTCAATACGACTTACGGTGTGGCTGGTGTCATTCCAAGTGTCTATTTTTGTATTAAATTGACATTAATTTAAGTAATGATAACATGTGACATAATAAAAACTGATTAAATTCATTCATATTGTTTGTTTATTTTTGGAAAACAATCTACTAGTGATTTATGACGTGTAAGGATCATTCAGACCTCAATACGACATGTGTTGTGGCTTTTATAAATCTATGTGTCTGTTTTTATTTCAAATTGACATTAGATTAAATAAAAACAACATGTGGCATACTAAAAAATGCATTCAAATTATTTTATGGTTTAAGAAAATCATCCATGGGTCATTTGTGTTGTGTAGGAGTCAATTTAACCTCAATCTAATGCACGCTATTACCGGTATGACCAAACGATTCTGTTATTAGTTTATAATGGAAATTTTAGTTCAAAATTTTTCATTCACTGAAAACCAAGAAAACATAGTCTGCTTGACTGGGTAATTTAGGACAGAAAATCATAAGTCATTCATGGTGTGTATGAAGTAGTCTTAAGTCAACCCGACGCACGAAATGACCAGTATGACTCAAAATGTGTGTTTCTAGTCTAAAATGATATTTTATTAAAAAAACACAATGAACATACTGAAAAAAAGAATTCGGATTGTTTTGTTACTATATTAAAATGATCCATCAGTAATTTTTTACAGTTATGAATCATCCTTACCCCAATACGACACAGGGTGTGGCCGATATAACTCCAAATATTTCATTATTTAAAATTTGCATTAATTATAGTAAAAGTACAAGTGTCGTACTTAAAACTGAGGAAATGCATTCAAATTGTTTTAATATTTTAGGAAAACGATCCATAACACATTTGTAACGTGTAGGAATCTACTCCACCTCAATAGGGCACACAGTATGATTAGTATAACTCCAAATGTGTCATTTTTATTAAATAGTTACCTTTTATTAATGTTTTATTTCATATTAATATTTAATTAATTTATTTATAGTGTTACTAACATAATATTTTTTTTCATATATAGGTGGAATTTTTTTCTCGGGTTGAGATGACTTGTTTGACAACTAATACCATTGTAGGACATTATTGAGAGGGGATCTCGATCATCAAAATATGAAATATTAATGTTTTAGAATGATTATTGGACCATTGTAAATGTAATTTTATAAACCTTTTTTTAAATGTAAATATCATCTTTTTTTTCTATATATTGTGGGTGGGAATTTTTGTATTCATGATTTCAATCAAATAAATATAGCTGGATTGATTCAGGTTGTACAGTTTTAATTGCAGGTTTGATTTTGGGTGAGTTGTTATGTAAACAAAACACTGCATGGGGCTAGGCCTTTATTAGTACTAAAAAAGCACTGATAAAGGTCCTCACTTATCATTGTTATGATTAACATCATTTTTAGCCCTGTTAAAGGCCATTTTGCACATTGTGAAATTCCATATTTGTAGTAGTTTTTACCACTCGTTCAACTTGATTGTTTCTCCCTTTAATGATATATCTATTTATTTATATAAATATTTAGTTATATTTATTAATGTATTAATATATATTTATATTCATATATATTCATATATAAATATATATAAATATTAATATATATATATATATAGTTTTATTAATATATTTATATTTAAAATATATATATATATATATATATGTTTTTATATTTTTATATCCGTAAATTTATTTGTATATTAATATATATTTATAAGATTATTTTTAAATTTGTTTCTAAAATATGTTTTTGTGTGTGTGAAAATAATGAAATACATACATATATAAAACACACACACACACACACACACACACACATATATATATATATATATTATAGGAGTATTTTTAAGTATAATTATACATGTTTATATATATTTACATATATTATATATTAATATGAATAATCATATGTTAGAATATATAAAAAATCTATATCAGTTTGTTAATATAGACACTCAATAATATATATATATATATATATACACACACACACACACTATATAGGTATATACATATTCATATAATTGTGTTTTAAATAAAATGTATATTAGTTTTTTTAGATAAAGATTATATATTGAGAAATATATTCTATATGTAAATATGTTTAATTATTTATTTATAAAATTAAATTTTTTTAGTGAATATATAAAAAATATGTATATATAGTTATGTATATAGTTATAAATAAAGGTACATTGTGAAAATGATAAAATTTTAAATCCATAATATTAGTATGAATGTAATTCCTATGAATAAATTCAATCCCCAATGAAAAAGGGAAAAAGGACCCTCTTAAACGAGGCTAAAATTCCATCAAATGTTAAAATATTTGGGTATCCCAACTAAAAACTCAGTTTTTTAGGCCTTTTGAGCATTTATTTGGCCTAAAAATATGTGAAAGAGGGTTCTCAAATGGAACTAGTCCATAGAGTTCATTTTAGGATTCGATTTGATATGTAGTTTAGCTCAAACAAACAATTAGATCGAAATTTATTATCATTTCATGTATGAGTTAAATTTTCAACTTATTTTAAATATTTAAATAATCTTATGATTTTGTTGTGTCTTAAAGTTGTTATTAAATGATTATTACTTCATAATAATTAGAAAATTATTAATTAATAATAGTTTTTTATATATTTTATAATTTATTCCACTAAACATCTTATATATTATGTGTAAATTATATATATAGTGATCTAAAACATATTTAATATATATATATTTTATTTATATCAATATATATATTTTTATAATTATATATTAATATATATAATTTTTATTGATTTTTTTTGAAATATAACCTTTATTTTCACTAGTAAAAAATATAGATAAAGACCCCCCCATTATTAGAACTACTAAAAAAGAACTCATAAATGGGGTCCCTTTAAAAGTGGTAACAAATCACTGATAAAAGGGTACTTTTTACTGTACATTGTCAGCACAGTTAAAAATAACTTTTATCAGTTCATTTTTTTACAACTGATAAAGGTACCCCATTTATCAGTGTTTTTTCGGGATGCTAATGGGTGGCGCTGCGAAAACCTATTTCTATGGTAGTGTCCCCACAAAGGCATCATTAGTATTTTTAACTTACTGGATATATAATATGTTTAATTGGATACCATCATATAGTTAATAGAATTGGGGATAGCCGGATGCACACATAGAGTTGAGAGTCTTACTTTTAGAATACATCATCAAAAGTTGGTAAATAATATTATTTAGTATTATATTTATACGATACATTCATATTTTTTATGGTTTATCCATCTATTACATAGACTGATGTGTACAAGATGATGTCCAATGATAGTAGTATTGGAAAGAATGATAGTGAGAGACAGTAACCGATTATGGTTAGTGTTTTTTATGTTTCTTAGTTTAATATAATTTAATTATTTTTTCATTTTATTTATATTTTGATAAATATATGAGATATATTATAAAAATATTTATCATATGTTTGGGAGTTAGGGAAATACTGATGGTCAGGGCAAAGCCTCGTGCGAGAATGTTTTGATGAGACAAATTTGTCATTGGTAGTGAAATGTTGTATTTAGAAAGGCATGGTGATTGACATTAGTTTATAATCATCTCTGACTAGTTGCTATGGAATTGAAGTGATTACATAATTTATCAGAAAATTTAGTTTTTAGGAGATCATAATCTTTCACATCTGTAGAGTACGACGCAAGGCTTTGAGCTCAGGATGAAACTGTTCATAGATTATTTATTGAACATGAAGAGTAGCGACAACATCAGAAGTAGCAACGTCAGTAGCAGCGTCATCAACATGATCAGATGATGGAGTATATGTGGTGACTTACACACAGTTTAGGTACGGATTTACCTCCATCTAATGGAGTTAACTCCCACCCTCTTAGTGAAACTATTATTATATTCTTTGTTGTGAAATTTTTTATATTATAAATGTTTATATTTAATTGTAATTTTTTGTTTTTGGTATTTTTTTTACTGAAAAGTATTTTTAGAATAATTTGGGAAACCCCTATATTAAGAGAATTATTATCCCTTTTATGTTGGATTGAGATAGAACCCATTATATGAATTAATCCCCAAACACAACATGCCCCAAATAAAGACAAGGAAATTATAAATGGTAGAAAATGTAATTATCTCAATGTAAAATGCATATAGCCTGAAATACTATGGTATTGAAACCTAGAATTAGGATTTGACTGAAAACCCCCAAGGTAGCCATCCATCCATTTAACCGCAGACCCAGACACCCAAACCATAGCTTCATTTGGGAACTATTGGGAAGATCACTATGGTGGACGGATCTGCTAATAATGTCGGTGACCTGCCTAGAAAATCAACATACCCTACTAAAGTGGGTTCTTCCCCTAATTTCATCGACCCCTTCCACGAGTATGGATTGACCCTCATTGTTATCCCTCACCATCACACCTGGGTTTGAGTCTTGGCTTCGGCCTCCATGATGAGCAGAGGCCATCCTTTTCCACTATCCCATGTGCTTTCCTACAAACCCCCACCTTCGATTAGGAGTCCAGATCTCGCCATTGACCCCAATGTTTAGCATAATTTAATTATTATCTATATTTATTTTTAATGAATATATATTGTGATTTTTTTGATACTTTATAACAATGTACCATAAGTCATTTGTGATCTGTAGGAATCATACCCACCTCAATCTTATGCATGGGGTGATTGGTATAAAATCACTAATGTAGATATGACCCTTAACAGCACGCAAAATGTTCATTTATTGTGTTATAAAGTGTTATAATCATAGGAACTATTAAAAGGGGTTCCCTTTTATCAATGCTAAAAAATCACTAATAGAGGCCCCTTTAACATCATTTAAAAAAGGGGTCTTTATCAAAGCTAAAAAATGATGATAAAAGGGACCTTTATTGATGATTTTTGAGCACTTATAAAAGTCAAAAATAATTTTAAAAATTCTCCAAATTGAACGGCGGGACCTTCCCCATTTTATCTATGCTCGACCCCCCTTTTAATAGTGATTTTCTATCCTCCCCATCCCTTTAATAGTTTTAGGAGTCCCCCCATGTTTTAACATCACTAAGGACATGCATCACCCACTCGCATGTGCCCCTATCTCTGCTGGGTTTCAAAACTAAGACATCCCTCATAATCTCACTCCTTTTACACTCCCCTATATCATTTTATTGTGTATTTTATGATATATCTATATATTTATATTTATTTAACTTTATTTTTTATCCATGTATTTATAGATATATATATATATATATTTAAATACATATATAAAATATATTTTTTGTGTGTGTATGTGGGTTTATAAATACATACATACATAGATATATATATATATTTATATACGTATGTTCATCTATATTTATAATTATACATATTTATATTTATTTACATATATTATATATTAATATGTATATACAAGTATTACAATATATAGATAAATATATATCAGTTTTTTAATGCACAAATAAATATATTTATATATATAATCATTATATATAAAGTAATTATATATGTTTATAAATATTTATACATTTTTATATTAAATAAAATGGATATTATTTTTAATTTAGATGAGGATTATATATTTAGAAATACACTTGACATATACATATGTTTACCTATATATTTATAAAATTAAATGTTTATGTGTGAATATATATGAAATATGCATATTTTTTTATATATTTGATTTTAAATAAAATGACATTATAAAAAATGATAAAATATTAAATAATTAATATCAATATTTTTTAAAATAAGGAAAGGATATATTATTGATCAATTGAACTATAGATGAAAATCTAATGAGGAAAATTATCAACCCAAAAATGGTTATCCCAAGACTTCTTATAGCTCGCCAGCTGGTGGGTATCAAGATTAACCCCACAGAAGATGAAAGAGAATTTTCATATTGAGAATGAATTAGAAAGAGACCATATTTTCCTTAGAACAATCACAAAGATGAATTCTATCCTTTGTTTGAAAAATGATTAAAAGATTCAAGACAATCAGACTCCCAAACCACCTAATTCCATCCTTTAGCCTGGGAACAGAGGATCATTTGAAGAATGGATGATGCTTCCCTGAAAACCGAGATCCAAAATCCATGGAAAACCATGAACCGAGCATCAATCACCAAGCCATTATGTTGTAGGGAAATGAGAACCACTCCAATTCGAGAAACAATCGAGACAGACACATCTGTATTGATTTTAATGAATCATTCAGTAGGGGGAAGCCAGCAAGTTTGAGTTTTCGGTGATTAGAGCACTGATGGCCACTCATTGTTTGATATCCATCAGTTCTTCCATTCATAGCCTTATCCACCCAAATTCGATCATGTGAGGACTTCTCTTAGAAAACTCATTCATTATTATGAGACCAAACAAGTCAAGAAAAAGTACACACTAACCCCACATCCTTTTGTTCCATAGAGAAAATCCAATCATTGAAAACATGGGCTCAGTCCGAAGATGTGACTAGGGACTCCTTACACCCTGGGGAACATTCATTACACTCTCCCTCCACTCCAATAAAGAGAATAATAGTATGAAAATGAGTTTCAAACTGTTGAAATCATATGGGGAACACATCATCCTCCCACATGTGTCATATAGTAAGAATGTTGCACATCATATGGACACCATATAAAAACTACAACCATAAAAATTGAATTTGGGGGGGAGTGCCCAAATATTCCTCCACCGATCTTCTAGATTAGCCTGAGTAGACCCATGAAACAAATTGATGTACCCCGACCTAAAAGTGTACTTCCTAGAAGCATCCCCAATCTAGCAGATTTGGTCACCACCCACTCCAAATGTAATCAGGATGCTAAAGATAAGTCATTGATATGTTTCATTGTACCAACCAAAAACTCTATCTCAATATCACTGTTCTAACTAATCATTAATGAGGTCATGGACTTTTTCATATTTGAACCCCGGAATGACAGGCGAAGAGACTCTAATGTTGACCCCCTTGGTGAACCATTGGTCTCCCCATACATTCAAAATCTTCCCATCAGTAGTCCTCCAAACACTACCACAGTTGGTCTGACGGATAGCACCACAGAAGACTCTATACATAAATCTAGTCTTGGGTCCAATATAATCATATAGGAAGTCAGACTATGGGAAATACTTTTCTAGAAAGACTGTATAGAAAAGGGAATTAGTACAGGACATGAGGTCCCACCCTTGTTTTTCAAAAAGAGAATCATTGAACCATTGAAGGTTATTAATCCAAAGGTCACCACATGACTTTGAAACAAACATCTTATACCACATGATTTAGTGGGTGTTGTGTTTTCCATTTGCAGAACCCCACCATAAGTTTTCCATCTGAGAATGAATCCAATCAACAAGGGTAACTGGGAACTTGGAAAAGGAAATTTCCTATGAGGGGACAACTTGGGACACATATTTAACTAGCACTTAATTCCCCACTGTGGTTATTTTTCTACTAGACTAAACAGTGGTCAAATTATCAACATTGTCCATGATTGACAAGAAACATGTTTCATTGATCTTCTAATAGAAGATGGGATCCCCAGGTATTTCTAATGTTTCATGACCATAATAAACTTGCACAATCGTTGATTCTCTTGTTGCATTATCAGTGGAACACCTTTTTTGAAGTATAGTTCCAATTTTCAGGCATTAATCCATTTCCTAGAGTCCTTCTAAAAGAGGTTGACAATCTTCATGATTGAGTAACACTCATGGGTAGTAGCCTGAGAAGACAGAAGGATATCATATGAAAATAAAAGATGAGAAACGTTGAATCATACCTTGGATCCTTGAGTAGCACCATACTCCTTCTCCTTTAAAAGGATATGGGAAAAAACATTCTCTACAAGAATGAAAATATAGGGAGAGATTAGGTCCCCTTATCGTAAACCTCTCGAGGGTGTGAAACTAGCCAACTACTCCCCATTGATGTTGATTTTATATGAAACCGAAGTAACATAGTTCATAATGTTAAGCATCCATTCATCTCCAATTCCCAGTTTGGATAGTACAAGATCGAGAAAAGTACATTCACCTATTTCATAGTCTTTCATAATATCTAGTTTCAAGGCCAGAACTCCTTTTTTTCTATGGAGAGGGCCAGCATGTAGTGGGATATCTCATAGGAAATGGATGAATTATTATTAATGTTATTCCATGAGACAAAATAACACTTATCATAAAACACTAGAAGAGTTAGAAAAGCACTCAACCTAGACACCAAAATCCTAGAGTAAATTTTGTAAATAACATTGCAAAGGATGATTGGATGGAACTCTGTAATCTTCTGGGGGAATTTAGATTTTGAGATGAGGCTAATAACAGTATCGTTAGTATTTTAAAAGTAATTAATACCTTCCTAGAAATCCTTCATCTTCTTGATCATGTCCAGATTGAAAATTTTCCAAAACCATTTGAAAAGAAGGCATGAAACCCATCATGACAATACAATTCATAGAATGAAAATTGTGACGATCCCTTCACATTTCTTCATCAGAATTATCCCTCTCTAGAGAACAGTTTATATCATCAGAAAAAATTATTGGGATGTAGCTCGTGAGATTATGAGTGATGTCAATGTAGTCTGCCTAGAAAATATTTCCAAATAATTCTAGAATAATTTAATGAATTCTAACAGCATCCTGCATCACTCTACCATGAAAATCTTCTAGGTGGGAGATGTGGGGTTTTCCCCTTCCCTATGTATCTATTTGGTGGAAGAAAGTAGTGTTATGGGATCCCTTGTTAATGATAGATTATCATAACCAGAAGAATGAGTATTTTTCCTTTTCCTTAAGCACAACATTAAAATACTTCTCATGGTTTGAGATATCCTTAATCATATAGTCTGAAAAATTCTGGGCATAGAGAAATTTTAACCACTACTTTTTCGAATTAATGTGTCTGTCTATGGGTCTAAACCTAGTTGAACTCTAATTCTTCAGCCTGATACTATCATTCAAGGTTACAGATATAAATCATTATTTCATAACCCCCCACCCCAAATAGCATGAATGGCCTCCTCACAACTCCCATCGTAGAACCACAGACTCTAAAACCTAATGGTACACCCACCTCTACAAAGATTCCTTTGGGGGGTGTTGAAAAAAGGATTAGATAGTGGTAAGAGGAAACTAGGGCCAAGTGTTCAATAGAGTATCCACAAAAGATATATTTATAGTCATCTGTCCTAAAAAATTGTCCAGTCTTTCAGCAATGCATCCCTCTATTGAGGTACCCATTTTTCAAGTGAAGGGAGAGCCTGAAAATCCTAGATCATGGAGGGATTTCAAAAGTAGGGGTTTCTTAAAATCCTTTATAGTTTTATCACTCCTTAAGAGGCCACTTTATTTTTTTTATATGAAAAAAATATCATTGAAATAACCCATAATGGGGAGAGAACCATAAAAGTACTCACAAATCCTATATTACATGTTCCATGATTTCCCCTTATCATGAAATGAAGTCCAACCATAGAACTCAATGAATAACAAAGAAGGGGAACATGGGGCTTCAAACATAACAGAAATGTGGTTACCTGAGTATTTTGAGATTTTAATACCAAAAAACATCTTTAAAATAAGACAAAGACACACTACATGACCCTACCTCCCAAAACAAAACACATTCTTAAAAAAGGAAAAAAGAACCACTTAAACGATCTAAAAGTCCATTGAATGTTACAAACTTATGATACACAAACTAAAAACTCAGTTTTAATGGTCTTATAGGAAATTTTGGGCCTTGGAAAATGTAATAGGTGAATCAACTCTATCATTAGTGTGTAGATATTGTCTCATGATTTGAATTGATATATGGAAGAGCTCAAACAGACACTCAAATCAAAAGTTCTAACCCTTTGAAATTCGAGTCACATTTTCAATTTATTTTAGATCTTTTATTAATTTTTTTATTTTTTATATCTTAAAATTGTTAATAAATGACTATTAGTCAATAATTATTTGAAATTTATTAATTAATAATAGTTTTTGAATTATTTTATAATCCCTTTTCACTAAATATCTTATATTTAAAGTGTAAATATATAGTTAGCCTTATCTAAAATATATATTATTTTTAATGAAATATGATATATTTTTTTAAATATATCATTTATCAATGCTAGTAAAATAATATTGATAAATCCCCCTTTATTAACGCTACTAAAAAAGTGCTGATAAAAGGAGTCCTTTTAACTGTGCTAAAAAATGGTGATAATGGGGTAGCTTAGTTAGGGAAAAAACACGGATAAAGGGGTAATTTTAACATCATATTTTTAATACTATTAAAATCACCTTTTATCAGTGGTTTTTTTTATCATGGATATAGGTACCCCCTTTTCATGGAATTTTTTAGCATTGTTAAAGGGTGGCACTGCATAAATTTGCTCCTCTAGTAGTGATCCTTGTGTATCCTTTTATTTAAAATCGATATATTATAAATATATTATTTTATATTTATGTTTAATTTATTTCTTTATAGTATTATTTATATAAGAATTTTTTTATTATATAAGTGAATTATATTTCTCGGATTGGGGTGGTTTGTTTGGCAACTAATATAATGATTTGTATTTTTAAAGGGGTCGCAGGTGCGAAAGAAAATTATACATTAGTCTTTTTAAATGTTAGTAGATAGTAAATGATAGCTTATTTATACAAAATATTGATTTTAATGTATATAATTTGATTTTTAGTATTTGAAATGTAACTTTTATTTCCATTAAATTACTAATTTTCATGTTGGTGCATTTTCATACAGCTGTATTTGGTGCAGTGTATTGTTTTTCAAACAACATGTTGTAGTAGTAGGGAATTTATCAACTTTAATGAAAACAATGATAAATGGGTATTCATTTTAATGATGTTCACGACAGCAATGTTTTTTAGCGCGGTTAAATATCATTTCTTGGTGAAAAAAAAGTATAGTTGCTGTTGTGGAAATTAAATTTTTTTGTGGTGAAAATGATATCTATTTGCAGACATAAAATTAAAAGGACTTGAAGACATTGTGGTTGTAAATCCAATGATTACGTGTTGCGTCACTAGATGAGGAAGTAGGTAAATTTAGGATATAATGGGATTACAACCATATGTCACCATGGATTTCATGAATGTGCGATGATCAGTTTTTTAAAAAATAAAAACATTATTTTTAAAATATTGATAATTATAAAAAAAATCATATTCTCCATTAATAATTTAATGAATAAAAAATAAGTACAAAATTAAATTTTTCAAAAAGCTATTTTAAACAAAAATTCTATCTCAATTTTAAAAATTTAATTTTTTATTAAAAAAATATAAAAACTCATTATTCATGAATGAAATTCAAATAAAAAATTTAAAATAAAGCATTCATTAAGTTAAAAATAACAATTATTTTATATTATTCTTAAAAATAAAATAAAAAAATAATTTTATTTAAGAAAAATAAAAAAATCCCTTTTCCATATGAAATAATATACAATTATATATTCGAAATTAAAAAAATAATTTATAAAAAAATATTTGTCCCTTATAAAATTTAAAATAATATCTCAACTTTCATATTAAATAATTAAATAAAAAATATTTTATTATTAAAAATATATATATACATTTTTTATTATTTATTTGGAAACTAATAATTAATTTTCCTCGATTATATTACGATAAATAAAAAATTTACCTTTTTATAAATGATCACGTTTTAAATTTAAAATACCAAAAAAATATGCCTTATTCTTTCAAAAAAAACTATAAATTTCAATTAAAATACTTAAAGTTAAAAGGAAATATTCTTTATTTTTCCTTTAAAAATAATTTAATAGAAATATTATCTATTTATTTTTTATCAAAGGGTATTTTTTTATTTTTTAAAATTATTTTAAATTGAAATAGATTTATTTTTTTTGGAAATTTATTAATTTTATAGGAAGGAAATTTTGTTTTTAATGAAAAATAAAAAAACTCTACTTTTTATGTGAATGGTTGATATTTTATTTATAATAGACATTAATTTTTTTCTATGCTTTTTTGAAGGATGTATTTTTTTTTCTAAAAACGTTGTAATGGACTTTATTATCATTTAATTTAATTTATATTTAAATAAATGAGTTTTCATTGAATTTTTTAAAAGGAAATAATGGAGTTGATTTCTTGATATGGGATAAGTCAAAATATTTTTACAAAACTGGGTCCAGGAATGCATGAAAGATGTTCATAGAAGCCACACTTCCAGTCTAAAAATAATCAATAAGTTAGTGCATAAATATTTTATCATTATTAATTTTGTTTAAAAATAATAATAGTTTGATTATTGATACTTATTTAAATTATGTTTCATAGATTAAATATGTCGTATATAATATGAAATTCATATTTTGTTTTTGAAATAATTAAAAAAAAATAAGAGGGAATTTTTTAAATAAAATGATGCTAAAAATAAAAATCTCACAAATAAATTGCATACATATATTGGTTTTAATTACCTGTCTGATTTAAAAATAATAAATATTGTCAATATCGATGTTTAGGAGGTTTCTCTATTTCACATATGTGAATATGAATACATATCTAAACCATTGGTCTTGGTGTGTTGGTGTGGCATCTTCACGCACAATTGTTGGCATATGTAAATGTTATTGGGACTTCTTAAACCCAGCCCATGAGGAAGGGGTTTCCCTCATACATATATTTAACACACTGGATCCCTTCATAATCAAAGTAGGATAACCCCATAATCACCCTCTCATAACCACTAGGGCGATGAACATAGAATATTTTTCGGTGACCAGGAAATTCAAATTCCTCAAATGCAACTATACAAGCATCACTACTAAAAAATAGAGTTTTATCAGTACTATAAAATCCTTTATCTGTTTTATAAAAGCACTGATAGTCGAGGTGCTATTAAATGGGGGTCCAATTTATTAGTGCTGAAAAATGCGCTGAAAAATGCCTCTATTATCAGTGCTAAAACAGAGTTGCTAATAGTAAATAAATATTAAAAAATTACGATATTTCATCATATAATAATATTTATATATATATAGTTAGTTATATTTATATATTTATATTTATATCTATTTATTTATGTTGTGATTTTCCATGGTGTTTTTTGTGATGAATTCCTATCACAATTAACTCTCTACGGTGGGAATCCATCATAAAAAACCAGTCACAGAAGCCATTATTTTTATAGTGATATATATATATATTATAACATAGTGATATGGGCTATGTAAATAAATATACCAATGCATAAAATATAGATTATATTTAAATTTATATATTTGTATCATATAATATAATTTATAGTATACTTATATATTTATAATCTTATGTTTTTGTTTACATATATATATATATGTGTGTGCGTGATTATATATTATAAAATATATAAATAATATATCAAAATGTTTTCACATAAAAATGAAATATTTTAAAATTACAATTCATATTAAAAAAAGATTTATTATTAACCTTATTTTTGTTATTTAAATAATAAAAAATTAACAAAATGTAATTAATCAATAAAAATATATAATAATTTGTTTTTTCTTGGATTTTCAAGGAAAATCCCCAGGCCAACCAGAGAGGTGATGACTTGCTAACCTACACACCACCTATGTCTCTGCCTCTATTCCACCACCTCTATGACTGTGATGATGAATTCTAGTTGGAAATCATCCCTTCCTCGACTGCGTTCCACCTCTTCCATGAACGCATTACGTGACAACACTCAGCCCCACCATGACCGCCTCACAGGTCGGTACATTTACATCCCGCCTCATCCGCATTATGCATCTACCATGACCTCCTGGAGTGACCGTACCACGCTCCCCCCCACACATCGGCACATCCACATCCCACCTCAATGTTGGGTGATTTTTAATGAACATTTTAAACCTAACTATCAATGTCGTATATTTTTATAATTCTGTTGAATTTTAATTTAATAATGTAGAATAGATTTTGAGAATATTTGACTCAAATGTAACATTTGATGTTTATTGTAATTCAATAATCTATCATTTGAATCATATCAACCTTTATAAAACATTTAATATATATATATATAGATATATATATATAATTCTATCTATATATTTGTAATCTTTTTAATTTTTATTTAACCACTCATAAATGGAAATATATATTTGTAGAGCTTACCTCCCAATCTCCAATTGTACCTAGGGGTGGGAAAATAGGTGGTTGATAGAACAGTTATTTTAAAACTGAATAAAAAAATGGAAGGTTAATACTAAAATGATTATTGGTTAGTAAAAAAATTATTTTGTTAATAATATATTTTCTATTGGGTTTGATTATTAATTTTAATAACTGAAAACTGATAAAATATCTAAATTTTTAATTTTTTTATTTTGTCATTAATTAAATATTTTAAATAACTTATGAGATAGATTATAACAAAAAACAATAAATTTTTGTTTATAAATTTATATTTTTTTTCAAATAAAATTTCTTGAACTTATGGATTTATATATAATTTTTAGTTTTTTACACAATTAGGGTAGATTTTTTTTAATCTAAGGATTTTTTTAACAGTAGTAGGATTTCTCTGATGGTCAACATTCCTACAAAGGTTTTCACACCTGATAAACCCGATGTTTATCTTAGTAGTAGTTCCTAAAAAATAAACAAATTTTAATTTAAATGTTATATAATTCACATATGATTATTTATATTGTTAGTTACAATATATATTAATTATATTATCTGTTATACAACTAATTTTATTATTAATGGTTATATTGTAAATTTTAAATTAGTTATTAATTATTATTTTTTATATTTATTACTAATTATATAATAAATTATTAATTCCATTGTTAATTAATTATCTCTATAAATTATATTGGCTAAAACTAAATATACTAATGACATTATCGGTTATTTATTTTTTTAATTACTTAAATAATTTTTAATAATTAAATTATTAAGATAAAATGACATTTTTATATTGAACACACAAACATTGAGTCATACCAGTCACATCATATTTTGGATTGATGTATAGTCGATTCTTATACATCATAAATGAGTTATGTATCCATTACAATAAATTTGTCATTTAGAGGCGGTTATTTTTTTTGATTTGGAATCGGTTTAAACTATCGCTAAAGTTGATATATGTATACAACATGCGGTGGTTCCTCCCATTCAATACCATAGATAAAAGCATGAGATTCATTTTGTTTTATTTGTGCTAAGAAAAAATCACTAATAAAATGGGGGCCTTTATCAGCACTGGATAAAAGCATTAATAAATTTACCCATAATCAGCACTAGAAAAAGATGATAAATGTGTACCTTTTATCAGTGCTTTCTTTATCACTAATAAATGGGGGTATTTATTTTTTTCAAAAATATAATCCTTCATCCTAAGATATCATCCAATTCCAATGTAAATAATTTTGGAGAAAAAGATGAAGGCCATCAATTAGATCCCCCGATGATTCCCAAAAGCAGCTAAAAAATGAGCCGCACAATTTTCATCTCTACAAATAAAGGAAAAACAATAGGAAGAGAACAAAGGAACCAAATATCTGATGATATCCATAATAGAACCATAGGATTTGAGTACACCTTCATCATCCTTTAGTGCATTGATAATAACATAGTAATTAGATTCAACCACAACATCCTTCCAGCCACGAGTCAAGATGAAATGCATACCCTTCCAAATATCCATAGCCTCTTCAAGAGGAGGAGACTAACCCACAATGTTTTGGGAATGATGATCCAAAATAACAGAGTCAACGTGATCCCATAAGATCGCCCCAAGGCCAACAAAACCATCCCCATGGGTGGCTGCAGATGTATTAAGTTTGAGAACTTTTAAAGGGGGAGGCATCTAACAGGAGGGGAATAAACAGGTGAAGGTGGACGAGCATCCTCAATATCTATCAACTGAGAGCCCTAGTTATGATTTATTTAAATCCAAACCCTGTTATCTTTAAAAATGTCCTAAAAAATGAAAGTGTTATGGAAAACCATATAATCTAGGCACAACGCTATTATTAGCAAAGAAAATTTTTTTTAATAAAAAATAATATTGATTTACATACATTTATTATATTTATATCCAAAAATAATGTTTATTTTTACACATTAATTAAATAATGCATGTGTATGATTAATATATATGTTTTAATAATTCAAATATATATATTGATTAAAAAAATTCTTTATAATATTATAATAAAATATATATATTTAACAAATTATAATATTATAATTAATTTTTAAATAATAAATATTTTTTTTTTATTTATCATATTTATAATTGTATATAAATACTTTTAAAATATATTTATTTATAATTATAATTATAAATAAATAAATATTTATTTAATTAAATATATGTTTCTAAGGAATTGGGTCAATAAATATAGTGATGTGTGATTATAATTGACCTACATATATGTTATGTATTCATCATGATTGATCATTTATACATTACAAAATTAAAAACTCACACGGATAGCGTTTTAACATCGGTTAATGGATAACTGATGTTAAAACAATGTCAGTGTGAGTTTTAAAATCGGTTATGCAATAAGTGACGTCAAAATGTGGTTTTTAACATTAGTTATTAAATAACTCTCCATCCCCACCTATTAGATGATTTACTCCCCCTCAAGTTGAATTTAAAATTTATAATGATGCATAAATTCTTGGTAGTGGATCTGTTGCCCTTGTGGTAGTTCTCTAGGACAATGGAGGCTCTATTTTTGTAGCATATCATTCCTCAGAAATTTTTTTCTTCACTCCCCCGATAGTAGAGGCCAGGACTATATAGAAGGGTATGTTGTTCATTTCGTCTCTTGGATAAATGGATATTATGGGTGAATCTGATTATCAATTTATTATTGATGCACTAGAGGAGGAAGATGGTGGCCACCAGGCCTTTGGGTCTATTATCGACATCATCATAACATTAGTGCTTTTATTCTCTTCTTGTCATTTTTCCTTTGTTAGGATAGAGGACAATAATGTGGCTCATTTAATACCTATTTTGGGAGTTTTTGAGGGTCAAATTGTGGTGTAGCTAATTCATACACATCTCAATATAACTCATTTATCATTTTCCTACAATATAAAAACAATCCAAATGTGTTTTCGAGGTTTTCAGTACGTCAATTGTCGTTTTTACTAAAATTGTTGTATATTTTAAATAAAAAATATGCACTTGTAATCATAGCAGTCACACTGTGCATTATATTGAGGTGTGGATGATTCCTATATGTCCCAAATGAATCATGTATTTTCTAACCTAATGTATCTATACAATCCTAATTTGTTTGCTCAATTTTTAGGACACCACTTGTTCCGTTTAACTAAAATTGACATCAATTTTAAATAAAAAGACGTCATTGAGTTTACCAGTCACACCGTCTGTCAGAATGAGGTTTGACTGATTTCAACACATCCCAAATGAATCATGGATCATTTTCATAATTTATTAAAACAATCCAAATATTGTTTCTTGGTTTTCAGTATGTCACTTATCTTTTTTAACTAAAATTTCATTTTAAACTTGAAACACACACTTTAACTCAGACCGGTGAAATAATTTATTAGTTTGACATGAGACCAATTCCTACACATCACAATTGATTTATAAATTTATTTACTAAATTATCAATAAAATATGACCATGTTTTCTCAAATTTTAATTAGTGACATATTTTGAAGTAAAATGTCGATTTTAAACTGATAACAGACACTTGGAGTCATACTAGTCACACAATTTTTTGGATTGAGGTGCATTTGATTTCTAAACATTGTAAATGACTTATGGATCATTATACTAAAGTATCAAAACAATTTGAATGTATTTTGGGATTTGAGTATTTTATTTGTATATTTTACTAAAATTAATGTCAATCTTAAATAAAAAAGACACACATGAAGTCATATCGATCACATCGTATGTCAGATTGAGGTGTTGTTGATTCCTACATTTCCCAAAGTCTGAAAACAATCCTAAAATCCATGGAATCCTCCATTATAAGAAAAATATTCTCATGTGACTAATACTAAAAATAAAAAAATTAATCATAATTATGAAATAATCCATTACTTATATATAATTATTATCTTAATGCTATTTTTGTACATTCAACGATCACGTATGATGCCCATTTGTTTCTATGAAAATTTATAGCATCTTATGAATATTATTTTATTAAATAGTCATAAAAGTATTGGAATATTATAAATACACAAAGGATTAATAAATATTTTAAATTAAGTAGTAATTAACATTAAAAATACCTCTTTGGGGATGTGTGTTTTTTGATGGAATATGATCTCTCTCATAAATTTACAAACATAATAACCAAAATATTTTCCATTTTTTTGTTTCATACACTGTATAAACATTATGGATTATAAGAAATTTGTTTTGATATGTGTTTGGATATAGAAATATTATAATAAATACCATAATGATAATCTATTTTTAGAACTTTTAAGGGTCCTTGTACGCAATACTTGTCCTCATGCCAGGATTTAGATGATATTTAAACACTTCCCTATTATAATAGAATAATAATTGAATCATAATATAAATTATATAATTCTATTTTAATTTCTATACTTATGGATGTAGTTAATTAAAAATTAAAACACCTCACCATGTGTGATTAGTTTGTTTAAAATACATTCAGTGAATCCAAGAACTAAATATTTAGAGTATCCTAATTGATTGTAATGAGCATCCAGTGTTTCATAAAAATATAAAAAGGAATAAGTAATTAATGACATGAAAAATATATTTTATATGATTAAATTTTATCATTTTACCCCTGCATCATTGGTATTAAGTAGATTATTTCATCCCCATGTTTTATTTCAAACGATATTCCCATGTTTGCCACTATTTCATCCATTTGATTGGATTCTAAAAACTTTTTGTCTGTAGAGGTGACATAAGGACTAATGAGTCCTTTTTTTATGGGGTAATCCATTGAATTGGTTTTGATATATATTCCTAAAAAATGAAATTTATTTAGTCATAATTAACATAGTATATCATCTTTTGGAAAATTAAATTAAAAAAACATAACATATGTATACATTTACAACTGAGGCTCTATGAAATTCATAGTTGAGGATTTCATCTACATTCCTAGAAAAAATGTAGTCAGTAACATCCTATCCATACATTTTTCATCAAAATCTACTATGTGACTACTAACACATTGTAACTTTATATCCTCATGAACCTTCAATGTTTATAAATGTGTATATTCAATGGGAGGGGTTAATGTGATTTTGAAAGATATTTTTGATTGGTTGGTTGATCCTTTAGATCGTTCTGAGTTTATATAGCATTTAAATCCCTTAACATTGTCCGAATATAATATCATTTTCCCGTTTAGACATTTTTCATTAATTTTTAAAGGTTTATCATGAAAAATAAATTGGAAATGAATACCTCCTTGTCGACATATTTTTTACAAGATGTGGCGACCATGTGATGAATGTTATAACTGCTTGGTCAACCTTATGAATATCTTCCTCGCCAATTAGAATAGGTAGATCAGAACTTGGATCATGGGCTATGATATTAGACACTCTCACATGATATGTTGGAAGTGTTTTATTATGTATCACATTATTTTGGAAATTGAACGTTGTATCCCTTTATACAAGGCAATGGGTGGGTGTTGATAGATATAAATAATAGTCATTATCACCATATAGAATATCAGTATAAGAAATGTATAACTATTCTTCTGATTCACATTTTATAGATACAATTATTAGAACATTTATTAACTTGTCCAAGTAGCTCTTTAAGGGGAATGGCTCACCTCAAAGCTAGTGGGGGTGGGGCTGGATATTCACATAATGGTTGTTCTTGGGTTATTTTTCTCTTTGCTTCCCCCCATAAATGTTTCTAGTAACTCTCTATGCCATTGTAATTGTTCAACAAGGGTAGATATTATTTCATTCATTTGTTTCATTCCATTATCTTTATCCTCCTCTTTTTTTTATCAAATCATATTTGGGGTGTCACCCCAAAACCCACACCTCTGACTTGACCATATTATTCAAGCCACTTCAAGGCCACTGATAGTAGGTGTTCATCTGGTACTGGCATTAATGATTCTTGTGACAATGTCATATAGAAAATAAAAGAAAATAATTGATCATTTTCATGTAATAGATATTTAAATAAAAAACATATTTACCTCATACTTACACATATTTCCCACCCTTTTTATGTGTTTTAGTCTATTAGTATCCCATGTTAATTTATTCATGACTCTTTCCACAAAACAAGTTGTGGGATGGAAGTAGATTTAGATTTGGATTAATTAATCTACATTTAAATAAAAGATCATAATTATGTTGTTGTTTCAAATCATATAAATGTGTTTCTGTAGATTTAAAATAACTGCCATTTTTTCAAGTGAAGCATACCAAATCTTTGATTTACGGTAGGGGTACGTTGGTTTGGTTGCCCATCCCTTATTTGCAGCAATCTGTTGCGATTTCATAAATAAGAAATTGTCGATCATTGTGATGAATATATGTGTTTTAAAACAACATATTACTATAAATGGTTTACTTGAAAAGGCATATCTGCACGATGTCCAATAAATTCATCCCATGCTTCATGGGTTCTCAAGTTTGCATACATAAGAGGTGGGTGCGTGTTTATTTTTCCTTGGCCATCTTTAAGATGATGCCTCATTATAATTGTGTGAAAATATCTGTGAATCCTTCCAACAATAATTAATACAAAATTTTTATTGGATTCACATACTATAAATACACTCTTCTTTGGATGGTGAAGAGTAATTCAATGTTTAGTTATTTTTTTTATTAAAACAAATAAATGATATTGTAATGTTATTGAAATCTCATACCACATCAGTGTATTAAGCTGGATCACAACATGGTTCCACGAATATACATCAATAAAAACACATTATTAAGTGATTATTCCAATGTAACTGTTGAACAAGGCCCTGTTGGGTTTAACTTGTTGGGCCCTTTCATTCTATACGACCTCATAATTGATGACTTTGATTTTCACCTTAACGATTTATTCTAACACCCTAAAACTATGGAATTACTCTTTTTTTCATCTTTCTCAGGTCCTTAATCACCTACCATTTCCTTTGATTCAACACTTCCAATATTTTGTTTCTCTAGATAAATTGCATCATCATGTTTAGATGGTCTTTGAACTCCTACATTGGGAGAAGCAATAGGTTGAGAAACCTATTATTCTGTAAGATTGGGATTACCAACACAGGTAGAAGGGCATTGTTCATCACCACTACGAGCACCAATAAGTTGAAAGATATGTTGTTAATTTGTATTGGGATCACCAAAATGTTCATAATTCCTTATATATGTAATTCTATTAACATTTGATTTAGATTACATAAATACACCATTGAATAAATAATAACATGCAGTAACATAATGAATATTACAAAAATTCCATAACCTGGTTATCAAAATCTCTTTTCTTAATAGCTGGAGAGATTTGTCCCCTCTATCAACAAACCAAATCCTTTAATAATAGTCTCCTTTGAAATTCAAAACACCATCTACATTAGGAGCACTGTTAAATGATTGTGACATCCCAATGAAAGTGTCACCCTCAGTTAAATTTTCATCTTCCGCTTCAGTTTTTAGGTCGATAAAATAACAATTGACCACTTTTAGTTTCTGGTATCTGGAACATAAAATAAATTTACTACTTACGATTCCATTGTAAATGGTTCTTCTTTGTACCCTTCCTTAATAAAATCAACATTCACAAATCCCAATTCATTTATTTTAACATCACTCTTGTTATCAACCAAATTGGATTGAAAAAGCGGCACTTGTGATGTTCTATAATCCAACTCCCATATTTTATTGATGATTCCAATGTATGACATATTCACATAAAATGGATTTCATTCCTTAGTACCAAAAAAATGCATTGCTTCAAACACAAGTGTAACTCCACAATTTTTCACGGTATTGTCTTCATCATATATATTTGTATATAATTTATAACTCTTAATTACATTACCATTGTAAAAAAAGTACATGCACACTTGGTCCAATAGCTAACCAATTATGTTGTTCTAAAATTCAATCTGAATTTTTATCTGACTCGTTAAAAATATAGTCCTGAATCAATTTTATAAATTGTTGACTTTGTATATTTGATATCCATATTTCATCCCTTTATGGATTAAAATTACTAATAATTTATTTTTGGGTTTCAACATAGGTGGAAACCTCCCATCTATTATGAAAATTTTAAATGAGGTCCTAAATGTAATCTAAAATATGGATTTTGACAATATCTCTTCCATAAATTCCTTTACCCACATGAATCCTAGTGTGATGAGATTTCTGTAAAATAATTATTTCTACACCGAATAGGTATTCGATATAGAATTCAATGGATTTCTACGAAATATATTTCTCTATAATACAACCCTCTGATAAAACTTTATTTTTGACGTACTGTTACAAAATATTCATATATCATTCACTAGGGTACATCCATCAATAGTGTATAGGACCACATAGTCTAATCGCACACACTATGTGAACTATTAAGTGAACCATTATATCAAAGAATTATAGAAGAAATAACATTTCCAATTTATATAATATGATGAAAAGTACTATTTATATAGCCATAAATTTGGCCAAATCTTTAACTTTACCACATATATCATTGAAGAAGAAACAAAACATGGTTAATGAATGAAGGAAATTCTTGTAAAAAATTCATCGTAAATCTATAGGAATTAGATCTTGCATCAAAACATGAAAAACATTTCATTTAAGACCCTTTAACTTTAAATTAGTTATTGACATGATATTATTGATATTTGATGAATACCATTCTCAAAAACTTACTACATTCAAGAAGATTCAAAACGAATATATATTCTTCCCATAAATATTATAAGTAGATGGAGGAAGAAAAATTCATTCTTCACCGTTCACTAGCACTAAATCTTCTTATATTCCAATTTAATCTATGTCCAATATAACTTTAATATCATCCTTTATTTTTAGGTGAATCAAGGAATGAACTGATGGAACTCTCACATACATTTTTTTCAACATGACTAACATCAAGAAAATGCCTGACATACATAGAATTCTAGTATGATAATTCAAAAATAAACTAGTCACTTTTTCCAATTGGTTTTAGTAAGGATTTTCAAAAACAATATACCAAATGTTGTCTCCACATCTTTTATTTTATCAAACAGTTGATCACCTATTTGTGGAGACACTGTTGTATGTTCTTCTGAACTTCCATCAAATGATGTCATCCAAGATAGGTATTTAACCCATCGGGGTAGAAATCTACAATTTCCTAAAATCAATGTCTTTGATGAATGTTTCAACCTAATTAACTATGTACCTTATTCACAAACGAGACACCCTTTAGTTATTTTAATGCAATATTCTAAAAATTTTCCATAAGTAGGAAATTCATTTATTATCCCATACAATATGTCTCTCGATGAGAAATATTAATTTGTGTAATCATCATACATCATAACACCTGAATCATCTGCACCTCAATACGATTTACAATTTGGATGGTATAACTCAAAGTGTCTCTTTTTTATTTAAAATTGACATTGAATGAAGTAAAAACAATAAGTGACATATTGGGAACTGATAAAATGTATTTTTAATATTTTTTTTATTTTTGGAAAATGATCTATGAGATATTTGGTATGTGTAAGATTCAACCACACCCCAATATGATGCACGGTGTGACCGGTATGACACAAACTGTGTGTTTTAATTTAAAATTAACATTAAATAATTTAAAAAAATGAGTGAAATAATGAAAACTAAGAAAACACATTCATATTAATGTTATACTTTAGTAAAATGATCCATGATTCCTTTGTGACATGTAACTAAATATAATGCACATTGTAGATGTTATAACTCAAAGTGGCTATTTTAATTTAAAATAAAGATGAATTTAATTAAAAACAAGTGACATACTAAAACTTGATAAAACACATTCAGATTGTTTTGACATATTTTGAAAACAATATAGTAGTCATTTCTGTCGTGTAAGGATAATCCTCACCTCAATACGACACATAGTGTGTCTAGTATCACTCAAAGTTTTTCATTTTTATTTAAATTTGTCATTAATTTAAATAAAAAATTGACATAATAAAAATGGAGAAAACACATTTGTATTTTATTTATTTTCTAGGAAAATTATCTATTAGTGTTTTGAAATATGTATGGATCATCCAAACCTCAATATGAATCACGGTCTGGTCTGTATAACTCGAAGTGTCCATTTTTATTTAAAATTGACATTAATTTAAGTAAAAACAAAATGTGTCATAATGAAAACTAAGAAAACACGTTTGGATTGTTTTTATACATTAGGAATATGATCCATGAGTCATTTGTGACATGTAGTAGTCAACCATACCTCAATCCAATGCATGATGTGAGCAGTATGACTAAAATTGTTTGTTACCAGTTTAAAATTGACATTTTTTTCAAAACATTTCACTCACTGGAAACCAAGAAAATACACTAAAATTGTATTAATAACTTAGTACATCAATTAATAAGTCAATTTTGATGTGTATGAAGCTATCTCACATCAAACTGACGCATGATAGGTCTGGTATGACTCAAAATGCATGTTCCTAGATTGAAATGATATTTTAGTAAAAAAAACACAACAAACATACTAAAAACCAAGAAAACATAATCAAATTGTTTTGATACATTAGGAAAACAATCCATATATAATTTTTGATTGGTAAGAATCTTCCTCACCTCAATATGATGCATGGTTTGGGTAGTATAACTCCAAATGTGTCATTATTTAATATTGAAATTAATATTAGTAATAGAAAAAGTTACATAATCAAAATTGATCCAACACATTCCGAATATATTGACATTATAGGAAATCAATCCATAACTCATTTTTAACATGTAGGAATCAACCCCACCTCAATAGGATGCACGATATGACCGATATAACTGTAACATCCCAAGGTTTTTTAAAAATATATTGAAAATGCTTGAAATTTTTTTTAAGGTATATATATATAAGTATCCTTTAAACATAATTTTATTTCTTCTATGTTTTGAATTTCACGAAACTGTCATCTACAATTGTGTTCAGTATGTTATTTAGAGTCTGATGAAACAAACATGTTTTTTTGGTGAATAGTAACATGCCCTTATGAATAGTAATATGACCTAATGAATAGTAAATAATAATATTATTTTATTTTCCCATGGAAATAGGATAATGGGATCTTAATTAATTTTTCAATGTCACATAAAACTAATTGCACTTCAATATTGTTATTTTTCGAATTAACTATGACCTTATTTAAAAATTAAATTAATAATATTTTGAAAATTATTTTTAAAAATTGGAGTTCATTTTTGAATTCTACACGTCGAAAAATGGTTGGGGTAAATTTTTTGTATTTTTCTAAAACTCTTGATTTTTCAGTGAATAGTGAAATACGATAAAATACCGTATAATCAATTTATCAGTAAAAAATGCACTATTTATGACATCATAAGTGATGCAAGTCCACATGCTTCGAACTCACATGATATGTTCACTATTTAGGGCCACTTGATTTGAGATTATTCATTGTCTTGTTAAAAATATTATAATAATAATTAAAATAATCTAAAATACCTACCCTCCTCCACTATAAATATAACCCCCACTCCCCTCTTCCTCCCACACCTCCCAAGCCTTGAGTATTATCTAATTTATTCCAAATTCCCCCCCCCCTAATATTCTTCCCCACGTCCTAGAGCTACTGGTCTCACCAAAACACCAAAATCAAAGCCCTTAAGAAGGATCTCAAGGAAAAGAGATCAAGAGGTAAACATCCTCTCTCATTTTAATTCTTTTCTTCCATTTTATGTTATTCTCTTTCATTCCCTTTGTCTTTTGTTGGGATATATCATTAAATATTTCCCCTTACTGTCCATATTTTGTATTAATGATGATATATTCCATTCCTCTCATCAATCATGTTTTTATTAAATTTTAAGAGACGCTGTTAGGCTGCCGAATTTTCGTAAGAAATTTATCATGTTTTCTTTATTTCATGATTCTTTTCACTTCTTTCTTCACCCCCTCTTATCCAAGAGGCATGAAATCTCCAAAATAATGTATATTTTTAATGATTTCATGTTTATGTAAAATTTAGAATCATTATTCCTCTCCTCTCTCGATTATTTAAGGAATAAAAACATTGTCCGTGATGTGTCAAATTACCGACATCGTGGACGATGTAATTTCACGTTCTATTAATTATTTCAAGTATGGTAATGAAACCATTTATATTGTTGAACCAGGTTATAATATATGTTTTATAACTCATATATGGTTCTTTAATTCTTTTGTAATCATGGATCTAATTTATAAGACTAAATGAGGTTGTTATTATCAAAGAACCACTTAAATGATATAAACGAACATAATTAATGTTTTACCTTATAAGTCATTATCATATAAAGCATCAAAGTGATAAATGTTATAAATTATGGTACTAGAAATATCTAAATACTACTCCATTCCAATTCTAGAGTTTCACATCCAATCAACAAGGACGATTCATCATTAACCGATCGGGAAAATCACAAAAGAACTCACCCAAAATAATGCAAGCAATTAAATAATTACAATTAACGGGTGAAATGAGGTTATGAAATGACCATATGAGATGATATAAACATGAACATGTTTCTTTAAAATAATAATAACACTCTTTTAACCATTATACAGGAGGTTTAAACAATTTTGATGTAAGACAAGCCTAAGGTAAGGAAATTCTTAACCCGATTTCCATTCTTTGGGTTAACCTTCTACTATATAATTTAGGTGCTATTTAAATTGTTTGTGTGATTGGTTCTATTTATACTATGTTTCATTATGTTTATTTACAGAGTATATAAATATTCCATCCACTCTATTAAGTATCACTTCAAGTATATGATGGTTATAAGGGACTTTTCTTCTAAAATCCTCTTTAAAATTATGTTTTATAAGATTCAAAGGCAATGTTTTTATGCAATTGTTTATGTTGTATGATTATGTTTTGGTTATTGGGAATTTTTTATGATGAAGGGTGGGACCTATATTTCCCTCCAATTCACTGGGTATGAGTAAGTTGGAGGTCGGCTGTATGGTTACTCCACGTGTAACTGCGATGGTTACACAAAGTAAGGTAGTCGTTAGGGTCACATATTTTAACGTAGTCAAGATGGTTACATGGTTATGTAAGTAGTGCCCCAAGATACCTCTATTATTATATTTATGCTTTTGTGTATCATGTGTAAATCTCTTGTTACACAAATTAAGTATTAATGGGTGAAAGCATGTCTTGTGAAAATGTTTTCATATGTCATGCGTATTCATGGACTAATGTGATTTTTTCTTCTTTTTCATACCTTACTGAGATTTTGTGCTCATCCCAAGTTTTTAAATGATTTTTCACAGGTTAATGGATGAGTAATACAAGGAAGGAAGACATGATAAATGATGAAGAATTTTAAAGGAGTCTTGTTATATGTTTTAATGTTTTATATTATGAGGAAAATGGAAACTGATTTTATGGTATCCAATATGTAACAATGTGTAATGTTATGAATGTTTTATCTTAATTCTCTAAAACTCTAAACCTGAAAAGATTCTAAATGTAATAGGAAGTGTTTTCTTGAATAAACTCAATATTATGTATGAAATAAGTGCGGGTCTTTAAAATTTGTATCAGAGGATGATTTATATAACTTTAGAGGTTAAGGTGATGCTAATAGAATACCATAAACAATTTTCACTCTATGTTTAATTTTTTATAGCATTTAATAATTACCAGGTTTCTTCATCTAAGAAATGATTTTTCAGAATGGTTGTCCGCAGAAGGAACATGGATGCTGAAGAGGAGGGGCACCGACAGAATGACATCCTTCTTGATCTATAGCCCAGAATGGTAGGTATTGGAACCAAGCAGTTTTTGATATTAATTGATCAACTAACGCAGGATATAAATGGTGGTGGAATCCATGCAATAGAACCAATAGAGGTACCCAACGAACATGACAGTGGTGGAAAATCTAATGAGACAACATCCTCCTGCATTCAATGGATCTTCTGAACCAGTGGCAGTAGAATGATAGATTAAAGCCCTTGAAAAGATATTTGATGTTATGGGATGTTCGGAAAATCAAAAGGTAAGTCTTGCCATTTATCATTTTGAAGGGGAAGCTGATCAGCGGTGGTCAATGGTAAGGAATATCAGGGGTAGAGAGTATTTTTATGCCTTAGTGTGGGATGAATTTAAAAGTATTTTTCTGGAAAAATATTTTCCTATGGTGGTGAGACATAGAATGGAGAAGAAATTCCTTGAATTGAAACAAAAGGAGGAAGATTCAGTTGCTATGTATGAAGCAAACTTCATCCGACTGGAGAGTTATGCTCCAAATCAAATTCTGGATATCGATAGCAAAATCAACCGCTTTTACTCAGGATTGAATCCAAGGTATCGAAGGGAGTTGGCTTCCCGTGAATACGAATGTTATGAGAAACTTGTTCGATGTGCTGAGAGGGTAGAGATGGAGTTGGCTGATGATCACATGCATTTTGGAAACAAAGAGAAGAAGAGGTCCCGTTGGAAAGCAATAGGGAAGAATCAACCAAAGAAATCTGATTGTAAGAAAATCCAGTTTCCAGTTTGTGAAAAGTGTGGCAAGAAGCACCCTGGAGAATGTCTTATCAAAACTAGGATGTGTTTTAAATGTGGTATGTTTAGACATATGGCCCGAGATTTCAATGAAAATGATCCAAAGACTAATACTGATAAGAAAACTGTAATGTGTTTTAAATGTGGTGAGATGGGTCACTATGGAAATGCATGTCCAAAGAGGGATCCAAATGATGTAAAGAAGCCAGACTACAAGCAGAAAGGTGTAGTGGGATCCTTTGTGACTACGTCAGTAGGTGTTGGGCCATCCAATGAAGTTGTATTAGGTAATTTGTTTGTTCACTCAGATTTTGCTAAAGTTTTGTTCGATACTGGGTCTACACATTCCTTCATCTCTGAGAAATTTTCTAGTAAATTGGAAATATCACCTCAACAAATGAGACCTGAACTTGTTGTTAAAACAAAAGGTGGAAATTTTATAGAAAAGAGGAATTAGAAGAATATTTATATTGTGGTATGTGGAAATACTTTACCTGCAAACCTTGTTGTTTTACCCTTAGTCGAGTTTGATGTTATTCTAGGGATGGACTAGCTTTCTGATTATCTTGCTAAGATTGACTGTAGAGATAAAGAAGTTGTTTTTCAGAAAGAGTTTCAGTTTGTATACAAGAATGAACCCATAAAATTGATAACATATCAGGAAGCTGAGAAACTACTGAATGATGGAAGTGAAAGTTATCTTGCTCATATTGTTGAAAACAATGGAACTATTCAAATTAATGATGTACTAGTGGTAAATGAATACTTTGATGTTTTTTCGGAGAAGTTACCCAATGTCATAACTGAATGAGAAGTCGAATTCACAATTGATTTATTTTCTGATGCTAAGACAATTTTAAAACCACCATATCGTATGGCTCCAATAGAACTTCATGAATTGAAAAATCGGTTGCATGATTTTCTTGTCAAAGGATTCATTCGTCCCAGTACTTCACCATGGGGAGCCACTATTTTGTTTGTTAAAAAGAAAGATGGTTCCATGAGACTTTGCATTGATTATAGGGCTTTGAATAACATCACTGTTAAAAATAAGTATCCTTTTCCTCATATTGATGAATTTTTTTATCAGCTCCAGGGAGCTCAGTACTTTTCCAAGATTGACTTGAGATCCAGATACCATCAGCTGAAGGTGAAGGAGGATGACATCACGAAAACAGCCTTTCGTGCTAGATATGGGCATTATGATTTCTTTTTTATTCCATTTAGGTTAACTAATTCACCTTCTGTATTCATGATTCTTATAAATAGAGTATTTCCTGATTTCTTGGATAAATTTGTTGTTGTATTTATTGATGACATTCTGGTTTTTTCTAAAAATAAAGAGGAGCATGAAAACCATCTAAGTGTTGTTTTAAAAACATTAAAAGAAAAGAAACTATATGGAAAATTCATAAAGTGTGATTTTTGGTTGCAACAGATTTCTTTTCATGGGAACATAGTAAATAAAGATGGAATAATAGTTGATCCTGCCAAAACAATAGTAGTTAATGAATGGCCAAGAGCTAAAACTATTACAGAGATTTGTAGTTTTCTGGGCTTAGCAAGTTATTGCCGACAGTTTTTTAAGAACATTTCACGGTTATATAGCCCAATAACTAAGTTAACACGGAAAGGGGTTAAATTTGTTTGGACAGTGGAATGTGATACTTGTTTTTCGGAACTAAAGAAGTGATTGGTGAATGCTCCAGTTTTGGCCTTACCTTCCCGGAATGGTGAGTTTGTCATCTACAGTGATGAATCTTTGAAGGGACTTGGTTGTGTTTTTATGCAGAATGATCAGGTAATTGCCTATGCTTCAAGACAACAGAAACCTCAGGAGATGAATTATCGCACACATGATTTGGAATTGGCAGCTGTGGTTTTTGCTTTTAAAATTTGGAGGCATCATCTATATGGAACCAAATGACAAATATATACTGACCATAAAAGTCTTAATTATATATTCACTCAGAAGGAATTTAACATGAGGTAGAGAAGATGACTAGAACTTATAAAGGATTATGACTGCATGATCAATTACCATCCTGGAAAATCAAACAATGTAGCGGATGCCTTAAGTCGGAAAAATCATGCATCATTAACCATGATACATTTGTAACATGATCCCTTGATTAATGATTTGATGAATTTTGGCTTAGAAGTTGTTGGTGCAGGGAATATATATGTTTTGTTTCAGGTTTTAGTGCAGTCTTCGTTGTCAGACAGAATTATGAAAGCACAGAGGGAAGACCATGAGCTACAGAAAAAGGTAGAATTGGTTAAAATGGGTAAGTTTCCAGAATTTAATATTGATAACGATTGTGTTTTAATATTTGGAAAAAGGTTGTGTGTGCCTTGTGATTCCCAGCTGAAGAAAGAATTGTTGTGTGAAGCTCATAGTTCTCCATTTTATGTTCATCCTGGAAGTACTAAGATATACAAAGACCTTCAAGAGTATTACTAGTGGAATGGGATGAAAATAGATATTGCTGATTTTACAATGAAATGTTTGACAAGTTAGCATGTTAAATTAGAGCGGTAGTTACCGAAGGGGATGCTTCAGCCTTTGCCAGTGCCAGAGTGGAAATAGGAGAATATATCCATGGATTTTGTTGTGGGACTACGAAAGACTTCTCAAGGTAACAATGCGATATGGGTTATTGTTGATTGGCTAACAAAGTCTGCTCATTTTCTTTCTATTCGAGATACAATGACATTAGATCCGCATTCTCAATTGTACCTCAAAGAGATTGTTAGGATACATGGAGTTTCTCTTTCCATTGTGTCTAACTGAGATCCCAGGTTCACTTCTATATTTTGGAAGGGACTTCGGAAGTCTTTGGGCAGAAAGTTGAATTTCAGTACAGATTTTCTTCCTAAATCAGATGGGCAGTCAGAACGAATGATTCAAACATTGGAGGATATGCTTCGAGCTTGTTCAATGGACTATCAGGGATGTTGGGATCAGAATCTTTCATTAGTTGAGTTTTCTTATAATAACAGTTTCCATTCCAGTATTCAGATGGCACCTTTTGAGGCCTTTTATGGAAAGCAGTGTTGGACACCTGCGTTTTGGGATGAAGTCGGTGAAAGAATCTTGATGGGGCCATAATTAGTAGAAGAAGTGGCTGAGAAAGTGAGGATAATCCAGCAACACAGGAGGACAACTCAGAGTAGGTAGAAAAGATATGTAGATAAAAGAAGGAAAGACTTCTCTTTCGAGGTAGGTGACCATGTATTCCTTAAAATCTCTCCTTGGAAAAGTGTGATTCGTTTCGGTAAGAAAGGGAAACTAAGTCCACGGTTCATCGGTCCTTTTGAAATCTTGGATAAAGTTGGAACCGTTTCATACCGCGTAGCTTTGCCTCCGAGCTTATTTCAGGTACACAATGTTTTTTACGTTTCAATGTTGATAAAGTATGTTCCAGATTCATCACATGTCTTGAGGCTGAAAGCAGTTCAGCTAGTAGAGAACCTTTCTTATAAAGAAAAACTAGTTCAGATTCTTGATCGAAGAAAACAAGTATTGCGGAATAAGGTAATCCACCAGGTAAAGGTTTTACAAAGAAACCACATGGGTGAAGAAGCAACATGGGAGTCTGAAAATGATATGCGGTAAAAATACCCTCAGTTGTTTAATAAGTAAATAAAAATTACGAGGATGCAATTTCAAGAAGGTGGGGATAATGTAAAATCCCAAGGTTTTCTAAAAATAAATTGAAAATGATTTAAATTTTGTTTATCTTATATATTTATAAGTACCCTTTAAACATAATTTTATTTCTTCTATGTTTTCAATTTCAAGAAACTGTCATCTACAATTGTGTTCAGTATGTTATTTAGAATCTGATGAAACAAACTTGTTTTTTTGTTGAATAGTAACATGCCCTTATGAATAGTAATATGAATAGTAATATGAATAGTAATATGACCTCCTGAATAGTAAATAATATTATTATTTTATTTTCCCATGGAAATAGGATAATGGGATCTTAATTAATTTTCCAATGTCACATTAAACTAATTGCACTTCAAAATTGTTATTTTCCGAATTAACTGTGACCTTATTTAAAAATTAAATTAATAATATTTAGAAAATTGTTTTTGAAAAATGGAGTTCATTTTTGAATTCTACATGCCGAAAAATGGTTGGGGTAAACTTTTGGTATTTTTCGGAAACTCTTGAATTTTCGGTGAATAGTGAAATACGATAAAATACTGTATAATCAATTTATCATAAAAAATTCACTATTTATGGAATAATAAGTGATGCAAGGCCGCTTGATTCAAACTCACCTGATATGTTCACTATTTAAGACCACTTTATTTGAGATTATTCACAGTCTTGATAAAAATATTATAATAATAATTAAAATAATCTAAAATACCTCCCCTCCACCACTATAAATATCACCCTCACTCCCCTCTTCCTCCCACACCTCTCAAGACATGAGAATTGTCTAATTTCTCCCAAATTCCCTCCCCAATCATCTTCCCCACGTACTAGAGCTGCTGGTCTCACAAAAAGACCAAAATCAAAGCCCTTAAGAAGGATCTCAAGGAGAAGAGATCAAGAGGTAAACATCCTCTTTCATTTTCATTCTTTTCTTCCATTTAATTTTATTCTCTTCCTTTCCCTTTCTCTTTTGTTGGGATATTTCATTAAATATTTCCCCTTACTCTCAAAATTTTGTATGAATTATGAGATATTCCATTCCTCTGATCAATCTTGTTTTTATGAAATTTTAAGAGACGTCATTAGGCTGCCGAATTTTCGTAAGAAATTTCTCATGTTTTCTTTATTTTATGATTACTTTCTCTTCTTTATTCACCCCATATTATCCAAGAGGCATGAAATCACTATAATAATATATATTCTAGATGTTTTCATGTTTATGGAAAATTAAAAATCATTATTACTCTCCTCTCTCACTTTTTTACGGAATAAAAACATTGACCGTGATGTATCGAATTACCGACATCGTGGACAATGTAATTTCACTTTCCATTAATTCTTTCAAGTCTGGTCATGAAAACATTTATATGGTTGAAACAGGTTATAATATATGTTTTATAACTCATATATGGTTCTGTAATTCTTTCGTACTCATGGTTCTAATTTATTAGACTAAATGAGGTTGTTATTATCAAAGAACCACTTAAATGATCAAAATGAACATAATTAATGTTTTAACTTATAAGTCATTATCATATAAAGCATCAAAGTGATAAATGGTATAAATTATGGTACTGGAAATATTTAAATACTACTCCATTCCAATTCTGGATTTTCACTTCCAATCAACAAGAACGATTCATCATGAACCGATCGTTAAAATCACAAAAGAACTCACCCAAAATATTGCAAAGAACAAAATACAAACAATTAAGGGGTGAAATGAGGTTATGAAATGACCATATAAGATTTTATAAACATGAACATGTTTATTTAAAATACTAATAACACTCTTTTAACCATTATATAGGAGGTTTAAACAATTTTGAATTAAGACAATCCTAAGGTAAATGAATTCTTAACGCGATTTCCATTCTTTGGGTTAACCTTCTAATTTATAATTTATGTTATATTTAAATTGTTTGTGTGATGGGATATATTTATACTATGTTTCATTATGTGTATTTACAGAGTATATACCTATTTCATACACTCTATTAAGTCTCACTTCATGTATATGATGTTTATAAAGGACAATTCTTCTAAAATCCTCTTTAAAATTCTGTTTTATAAGATTCAAAGGCAATGTTTTTATGCTATTGTGTATGTTGTTTGATAATGTTTTCGTCATTGGGAATTGTTTATGATGAAGTTTGGGACCTATATTTCCCTCCAATGCATTGGGTATGAGTAAGTTGGAGGTTAGCCGTATGGTTACTCCAAGTGTAACTGCGATGGTTACACAAAGTAAGGTAGTCGTGAGGGTTACAGATTTTAAGGTAGGCAAGATGGTTACAAGGTTATGTAAGTAATGCCCCAAGATACCTCTATGATTATATTTATGCTTGTGTTGATCTTTCTTAAATCTCATGTTACACAAAGTACGTATTTATGGGTGAAAGCATGTCTTTTGAAAATGTTTTCATACGTCATGCATATTCATGGACTAATGTGATTGTTCCTTCTTTTTCATACCTTACTGAGCATTTGTGCTCATCCCAAGTTTTTAAATGATTTTTCACAGGTTAATGGATGAGTAATACAAGGAAGGAATATATGATAAATGTTGAAGAATTATCAAGGAGTCTTGTTTTAAGTTTTAATGTTTTATATTCTGAGGAAAATGGAAACTGATTTTATGGTATCCATTATTTAACAATGTGTAATGTTATGAATGTTTTTTCTTAATTCTCTAAAACTATAAACTTGAAAAGATCCTCAATGTAAAAGGAAGTGTTTTCTTGAATAAATTTTAGATTATGTATGAAATAAGTGCAAGTCTTTATAATAACTCCAAATGTTTTATTCTTATTAAATATTGACATTTTATTAACATGTTAATTCATATTAATGTTAAATATATTTATTTATATTATAACTTAAATAATATGTGTTTTATTATATATGTGGAATCTTTTTCTCATGTTGAGATGATTTTTTCAGTAACTGAGACCATGGGAGGAAATTTTTGAGCGGGTATTATGGGCATCAAAAGATGAAATATTATTGTTTTAGAAAGTTTGTTAGACATTTATAAATGTAATAATATAAAACATTTTGTTTAAAATAAAAATAGAATTGTATTTTTTCTATATACCAATGGTGGAAATTATTATATTGATGATGTCAATTAAATGTATATAGAAGTTTTTTTTTCTGATTATGATTTTTAAATTGTGGGTTTTCTTGTAGGTGTGTTGTTATATAAACAACACATCGTTGGCAACTGGGCCTTTATCAGCACTAAAAGCACTTATGTAACGTCCAGGTTCTAGGTTCCACTCAACGGGTTCCCCGAACCCGGTTTTCCACATGACCTCATGTGCATTTTCCCAAATGGCATAGGCTGCCGACTAGCAGCGAGGTCCTAGGTCTGATAGTGGGGAAACTATGCCCTCATTTGTCAAAGTGTGGTGCAACGGAATAAAGTAAAACATACAAAAACAGTGGAAGCAATAAACTATACACAAATTAATAAACAACAACCGTGGATAAAACCAAAAATATATAAATAATGATGCTACATGTCTCATGTTCTAAGAAATCAGCCAAAACATGTTAAACATGAATACAGTAAAACAAAAATAGAGTACAGCGAAACAAAACAAAAGAGATGGTAGTAGCATCGCAAGCCTAGGCTCGGTCCCATGCCCTCCAACTCCTTAGCAGCATTCATGTACCTGTATAAGGAATCTTTCCCCTATCGACTCATGTAGAAACGTAGTCTATTTGGGCCAAAAATCATGACCCAAACAGGGTGTGAGAAATAAATTCCCAGTAGGCACCCACCAAAGTCCCATTCCCAACTGTGTGAAAGTATGAAACAATAGTGTGCAGTAATAAAATTCAATAATGTAAGCTGTATAGAATTTAACTAACTTAACCAGTTATATTGCCATTTTGATATCCATTTTAATCATTTAATATTAAAATAGCACCATAGTGAGTATTCTATTTAACATCTAAATGTCCAGAGACGCGTAAACACCTACCCTCATGTAATTAGTATCCTACACAAGAATCTTCCCTCAGGCATAACAGATTTTTTCCTTAGGCGTAGGTAGTTTCACCCTCAGGCACAAAATCTGTTTCCCACATGCACAGATGAAGTTTCCCTCATTCCAAAATAACTACTGCCATCGGGCTAACTAGTGTAGTGCCCACGGGCTAATCACAACAATGACCTCTGGATAAACAGGTAACTGGGCCATTCCCAACATTTAAAAAAGTAGTAAACACGAAATTACTCACAAGACTATTCTACAATTACTACTTTTAAGGAATACCCTCGGGTATCCTGGACAAACGGCTAAACAGTGGAACAAACCCCTGGGGTGGTTCCGGATCCATGAAATGATCCCAAACAGATTTTTTAAAAATTATTCAATTACCTTTACAGTTCTAGGTAGTAAATATAGCCACGACCTCATCCACATGACAACCCAACATGGGTTCAACAGAAGTTTTACAAATTATTCAATTACCTTTACTGTTCTAGGTAGTTAATATAGCCACGACTTCAGCCACACGTCACCCCAACATGGGTTCGTGGCACAAAAATACACAAAACACATGACATTTGAAAAAATAACACAAATACACCTACCTTATACACCAACGCGCACTATACATGAACGTAAACTTTAGAAACACCCAAGAATGATGTAGATCTGAGGTAAGAAAACATTCATTCAACCTCAATTAACTCCCGCTAAGGAATGAATTTGTAATAAACACTCAAGGAGAAGAGAGGGATTAACTGCGCGGTTCCAACAAGATCGTCCGAGGAGGAATCAGATTCCTGATGAACACCTGGCAGATCATCAAAGGTTCGATCATCCCCTCCCGCTCCTTCCTCCGGTTCCTAGCCTTACCTAGGAACATGGGAGGCTACTTCCCTATTTAAAAATTCAATGTACAAGGTGTGTACATCCAAGTACACAGCGTGTAATTCCTTCCTTTAACTGTTCCTCGAGTGGCACCGCCATACAGTTCACCCGTCAACATGAGTACACGACATATACTTCTGAGTACACGACGTGTACTATCGCCCAGCTGGCGGCTGCTCCACCGCCTTACTATTTTGGCCTGCCGACTGACTACACAGCATGTAAAGGACCACTACACAGCGTGTAGTTGGTTCTTACACCCGTCATCGCCGAAATGGATAGACGCCCCATGTACTCATCCATACACGTCCAGAACTGCACGGCGTGTGGAAAATGTACATGGCGTGGACTTCCAAAATTTAGGATTTTTCCCATTTTCCATATTTGATTAAAAACACTTAAGGAAAAGAGAAAAGAAGAAGCTCGTAACTCAAAGATAAGAACTGGGTTCTTACAAACTTCCCCCTTATAGAAATTCATCGCCGACTTTCACTTCCATGGGTGTATAAGATATAGCCATGAATAATTCCGGCGACTAAGCATGAACGACGGACTCCCGCTCCCAGGTCTCTCCCTGCACTCGGCCATGCTTCCATAGCACCCGTATGAGAGGAACTGATCGGCCTCAGAGAACCTACATGCTCCTGTTAACGATATGAATCATATGCTCCTCAAAGGACGCATCTGCCTCTACCTCAATCTCCTCGGGCTGAAAGACGTGAGAAGGGTCTGAATGATAGAGATGCAACTAAGATATGTGGATGACGTCGTGCATGGATCAGTACCGCTATGGGCACTTCAACAGATAAGAAACCATCCCGACTCTCTCCAGAATCTCAATTGGTCCCACATACCGTGACTAATGTTTACCCTATCTCCTGATCTTCTTGTGTACCAGCCTCGGCGAAAGATGTAGAGAAACCTGATCCCCGACCATGAACTCCAAAGGTCGTCTGCGGCGATCAGAATAAGACTTCTGAAGAGACTGTGTGGTAACTATCTTCTACTAAATCAACTGGACCTGCTCAGATGTCTCATGTATGAGCTGTGGTCCCAGTAATGCCACCTCACCTGCCTCTAACCAGCACAATGGTGACCGGCATGGCCTACCGTATAAAGCCTCGTATGGTTCCATCTCAATAGTCACCTGGAATCTATTTTTATAGGAAAACTCGGCTAAGGGTATATGATTATCCAAAAATCACCCAAATTCTAGGACGCATGCATGCGGAATGTCCTCTAGCACCTGTATCGTATGCTATGACTGGCCATCTATCAGAGGGTGGTATGTTGTGCTCAGAAGCACCTGTGTACCTAGTGCCCTCTGAAAACTTTTCCAGAAACGAGACATAAAGTGAGCATCCCTATCCGAAACAATATAACAAGGGACCCCATAAAGATGTACGATATCTCCGATATACAATTTCCCAAGCTCGTCAAACACCGAAGGTATCCTTGGTCGGCAAGAAGTGAAATCCTTCGTGAGTCATGTCACAACAACCCACATGACATTATTACCACGAGGTGACCTCGGCAATCCACTCACGATATCCATCACGACGTCATCCCATTTCCACTCCGGAATGGGTAACTGTTGTAACAGTCCAGTTGGACTCTGATGCTCCGCCGTCACCTGCTGACAGGTGGAACACCGCGTAACAAAACCACCTACATCTCTCTTCATGACCAGCCACCAGTACTGACATCGCATGTCACCATACATCTTGGTAACCCCATGATGAACATCCAATGTTTAAGCATGAAACTCCCACATCATCTCCTCACGTATATCCCTTGGAACCCACACACATCCATGGAAACACAAAACCTCATCATCTCCTATCGTCCAACGGGGAGGAGGGTCCTCACTTGACACTGAATCTCATAGAACTAGGCCTTTTGAATAATATAGATGTCTCATTCTCACTCTATCTAGGAGGGTAGAAATCACAGCTAAGGAGGAAAGATAAGTCTACCCCTAACTGTCATGCACCTTCAGAGGCATCTCAGAGAACAAAGCCATGAGCTGCCACTCACCACTGGCCTCTTGCACTGCCTGTATCTGAGTCTTCTTGCTCAGTGCATCATCTACTGCATTACCATTACCAGGTGTATAGGAAAGCTCAAAATCTAAGGACAATATGTATTTGACCCACCTTCGCTACCTCAGATTCAAGTCACGCTGAGTAATGATATACTTGATACTTTTATGGTCGGTGAAAACCACAAAATGTTCTCCCAACAGATAATGTCTCCAACAACGCAATGCATGCAGAAATGTATCCAACTCGAGATTATGCGTTGGGTTATTCCTCTCATGTGGAATCAACTACCGAGACCCATACACCACAACTAGGTCTCCATACATCAACACTGATCCCATCCCAATACCTGATGCATCACAGAAAAATGTATAGATCTTATCCGTCTCTAGGAGTATCAAGATTAGTGCTGATGTTGACCTTTCCTTCAGGTCCTGAAAAGCTATCTCACAAGCTTCTGACTAGATGAACATCACACCCTTCTTAGTCAGACCTGTCAACAGTGCTGCTAAGCGGGAGAAGTCCTGTATGAAATGTCTGTAGTAACCCGTCAGGCCTAAGAAACTCTATATCTAGAACACGTTCTTAGGATGCTCCTAGGAAACCACTGCTCTCACATTCCCTGGGTCAATTGAAACTACTGCCTCAAATATGATATGACCTAGGAAGTGAATCTGGTCCATCCAAAAGTGTCACTTTGAGAGCTTAGAATATAGCCAATGCCCCCTCAGTGTACTCAATATGATCACAAGATGGGTGACATGGTCGGGTCAAGTGTGAGAGTACACCAAGATGTCATCCATGAATACTACCACAAAATAATCATGAAACATATGGAACACATGATTTATCAGAGCCATGAATACTTCTTGCACATTTGTGAGCCCAAACGGCATAACCGTATACTAATATAGACCATAAAAACTCGTGAAAGCCATGAGAGGTATATCAGATGGTCTCACACGTAGCTGATGATATCCTGATCTCAGGTCAATCTTCGAGAACACTCATGCTCCACGAAACTGATCAAAAATATCATCAATCCTCGGTAATGGGTATTGGTTCTTAATTGTTAACTGGTTCAGCTTCAGAAAATCCACACAAAGTCTGAGGGTACCATCCACCTTCTTCGCAAAAAGGACTGGAGAACCCCAAGGATAAGTATTGGGTTGGATAAATCTCTTTTCCTGAAACTCCTCCAACATCATCTTGAGCTCATGCAACTCAGGTGTAGCCATCCTATATGGAGGAATGGACACTAGTGATGCTCCTGGCACAATCTCAATAGATAAATCCACCTCTCGCTCTAGAGGTAGACCCGAAAAGTCGTCTGGGATGACATCCCTCAAAGGATCAACAACTGGAAAAAATATTCCTGAAATTTCCCTTAATTATCTATATATATGCTCACAATCTGGGCTGTGACTCCACCTCGCCCAAGATGCTCTAGTCCAGCTCGACTCGCCTGAACATACCACTCGCCTTTGTATAATAACTCTTCACCCTCTTGTGACGTGAAACTCACCCTACGACGATAACAGTCTACAAAGGCTCAGAAGGGAACCAACCAGTCTATCCCGCGATGACGTCATAGCACGTCATCTCTAGTACATAGAGGTCCCAAAGGAAGTGACACCCACCAACCTCAAGATGGCACTCCTTTAACTAACGCACACTAGTCGTTCTAGTTCCCAACGGAGTGTCTAGCGTCTTAATATCAGAAGATGAAGAAACACAGAGCCCAAGGCTCTCCACAACTTGTATAGATATAAAACAATGCGTAGCACCCGTATCAAAACGTACTGTAGATAAGACAGAAGCTACTAAAATAGTACCTCTGAATGTAGAAGGTCTGAGATCCTGCTCATGCTAGGTCTGTTGCACCGCATATGCCTGCCCAGTGCCAGAGCCCTGCGACACAGCCTGGCTACCTTGAGCTGTCCCGCCCTACTGCCTCTGAGATCCTAGTGTTTGGATACCAAGGCCACAACCACCATCCCTGCTTGTACGCCTTGACGTATTCCAATTCCCCAACTTCTAAGAAGATGATGGTCTTACTCCCGCACATGGAATCTCTACAGAACCCCTATCACTAGCCACTGGTGAAAACGACCTGAAAAAGCGTTGTAGATGACCCATATTTCCACAAGCTCGACACTCCACAGGATCAGGTGGACACTGTGGCATCTTGTGCCCCTCTCTACCACACTGGTAGAAAATGACCTGGCCACCTAAAACATTCTTCTGGATGGTACTACCATCCTACGATAAGTATGTCTGTCTATTCCTCTTGCCAATAGAAAAAGTACATGTAACTGGTGATGGACCACGCTGGCTCACATCACTAGATTCTCAAAGGTTCCTCTTTGTGATCAGCGCATGGTTCACAATAGCATGTACAATAGGCAACCTGAAGCCAATCACCAGCGCTCAGATGTCATACAGAAGACCATCCTCAAAATTTCTTGCTCTCAGCGTCTCATCACCCACCAGCACGGGTGCAAAGCGCTGATGCTCGGTGATTCAAGCAGAACAGTTTATCCCTGACATAGTGCCCTGCGGCAGATTCATGAACTCTCGAGCTATGTCTGCCCTCAGCATCTTGGGAAAGAAGAAGTCATAGAAGACTACCTGAAAATCCTCCCCGCCATGTCCCTATGATGATCTGACTAGGTGGTAACATCCCACCACCTATTGGCTGAATCAAGAAGCATATATGTTGCGAGCTTGACCCTCCGCCCTGGAGACGTCTCATGATGCTCGAAAATAGTCTGCATCGACCCCAGCCAAGACTCTTTAGCCTGTGGTCTTCCATACATTGAAAACGTAGGCGGATGCTGCTGCTGGAAGATACGTGTCAGCTTATCCATAGATGTGGAAGCCGGAGGTGCTCCCTAAAAGGTCTACATGAACTGCATGAAGCCTTCACGGAACTGCGCCTCCACGCCTGTGTGTAGTATAACGGCTGGCGCTACATCTGGATCTACTGGAGGATCCACTAGTAGCCCATGGCCCACCATTTCTGGAGTATACTTGTTTCCGCTTTCCTAGCGAACAACTCACGGTCGTCTAGGCAGAATAACACTACAAGGTCAAAAACACGCCTTAGAACAAGATTATCAAAGACCAAAGATGAAGAAACCCAAAATGGAATAGGAGGAACAAGGCATTCAAAATTTGAAAAACTTGACTAAATGAAGTGTATACTGACTACACGACATGTAATTGACTTCCCTTACCCTGCTCGGGTCCTTCTACATGGCAAAGACACACGACCCCCATTTGAACAAAAACTACACGGTGTGTATATCATATACACAGCGTGTATGGTGTTATTTCCAACTACCCACGTCGTCTATGACATGACCGACTACTCAACTTGGCACTACACTGCGTGTTACACCGGCACACGGCGTGTACACCACCCCGTTTTCTAGTCACCTGGCTATGTCCACATGGTCTGTCCTCGGACAAGACTACACGGCGTGTCCCAAAGGTACCCGACGTGTTCAAGGAACAATGACATCGACCCGTGTTGTTATTTACACGGCCGAGTCCCGAGGTCACACTACATGGCGTGTTCATCATTAACATGGAGTGTTCCATACATGAGTTCACCGACCCTTGCTGTTAGTTACACGACCAGACTCCGGGTCAATCCTACATGGTGTGTACATAAGCTACATGGTGTGTTCGCCCCAAGCTCTTCCCTTCCCTGTGTCGCCGCCAACACAGTTTATGAAACGAGAAGAGACTGCACGGCGTGTTCTCTGGGTACATGGCGTGTACACAAAAAGATCATTTTTCTTCAAAAACAAAAGGCCATACACGACATGTTTAAAGTTCTACACGGTGTGTATAATGGGTTTCCAGACAGAATGCCTCAGAAACTTCTCCGGAACCCATAAAATAAATAAAAACAACACCTAAGTGTCAAATTACGACCCTTGAGGGCCCATAATCCCCACAAATCAATTTTTGACATCTTATCTATGTTATAATAAAATAAATAGTCAATGATCCGCCAAATTCCGTTAAATGGGGGACCATACTCCCAAAAAACCCAATTATGGTGTTCATTCAATAAACCAGCTCATACTAAACTACCCAATCACATATCAGTTAATTATTAAGCAGCTATCACAACATCTTGCTTTACTAGCACAATAACTATCACAACAACATGCAATTTTTAATGCACCTACATGGAATTGAAACTATGATGGCATGTGATATCTAGAATGTGTATATATGAGGCATGAGATGGCATACCCTCATCTCATTAGGTTGTAACTAAATAAAACCCATTGATAACACATAACAGCACAATCACAATTGTGTCACCAAACGGTGAAATCATATCAACAATAAATTCACAAAATTAGTAAAATTGCAGTATAAAGTAAATTGGCTTTTCCCTATACACGGGTTAGCTATGTGCGGGCACAACTTATTACCAACTTTCGTTCCTGCCTATCCATGACTAAGGCTCCATATAGTATGTTAAACAAAAGAACCCCTCTGAAACCACTTTGTAACGTCCTGGTTCCGGGTGCCACTCAATGGGTGCCCCGACCCCGGTTCGCCACGTGACATGAAGCACATTTCCCCAAATTCCAGAGGCTGCCGACTAGAAGTGGGGGCCCTGGTCTGATAGTGGGTAAACTATGCCCTCATTTTTCAAAGTGTAGCGCAGCGGAATAAAGTAAAACATACAAAAAGAACAGAAGCAAAAAACCATACACAATTGAATAAACAACAGTAGTGGATATAACCCACATTATAAAAATAATGATGCTACATGACTAATGTTCTAAGAAAATAGCCAAAACATGTTATACATGAATACAGCACAACAAAAACAGAGTACAACGAAACAAAGAAAAATAGCTGGCAACAGCATCATGAGCCTAGGCTCGGTCCCATGCCCTCCTAATCCTCAGCATCAATCATGTACCTATATAGGGACTCTTTCCCCTATCCACACCTGCAGAAACGTAATCTATTTGGGCCTAAAATCATTACCCAAACTAGGATTGAGAAATAAATTCCCAGTAGGAACCCACCAAAGTCCCATGCCCAACTGTGTGAAAGCATTCAACAATAGTGTGCTGTAATACAATGCAATAATGTAAGCAGTACTGAAAGTAACTAACATAACCAGTTATATTGCCATTTTAATATCCATATTAATCATTAAATTTTAAAATATCACCATCGTGAATATTATAAGTAACCGCTAAAATCCTTCAGATGCGTAAACCCCTATCCTCAGCTAATGAGTATCCATCACAAGAATCTACCCTCTGGCATAATAGATTTTTTTCTTCAGGAGTAGGTGGTGTCCCCTTCAAGCACAAAATCAGTTTCCCACAGGCACAAAAGAAGTTTCCCTTGGACCAAAATAACTACTGCCCTCGGGCTAAACGGTGTAGTGCCCATAGGCTAATCACAACAATGTCCTTAGGCTAAAAAGTTAACCAGGCCATGCCTAATATGTAAAAAAGCAGTAAACAAGAAATTCCTCCCATGTCAATTCTACAATTACTACTTTAAAGGCATACCCTCTGGTATCCTGGCCAAACGGATAAACAGTGGAACACACCCCCGGGGTGGTTCCGGATCAAAGCTATGATCCCAAACAGTAATTTTTCAAATTAATCAATTACCTTTAAAGTTATAGATAGTAAATATACCCATGACCTCAGCCACACGACACCCCAACATGGGTTTGTGGAACAAAAATGCACAAAACACATGACTGTTGGAAAAATTAACAAAAAACCACCTACCTTATACGCCAACGAGTGCTATACACGAGCGTCGACTTCAGAAATTCCCAAGAACGATGTAGATCTAATGTATGAAAACATTCATTCAACCAAAAATAACTCATTCTAGGGAAATAATTGGTAAGAAACAATCCAGGAGAAGAGAGGGCATACCCACGCAGTTCCAACGAGATCGTCCGAGGCAGAATCAGATTCCAGACGAACACCCGACAGATCATCAAAGGATCGGTCGTCCCCTCCCACTCCTTGCTCCGGTTTATATCCTTCTGTGTGAACAGGGGAGGCTATATCCTTATTTATGAAAAAGAGTACATGGTGTGTACTTCCAAGTACATGACATGTACTTACTTCATTTAACTATTCCTCTGGCGGCACCGCCATACTTTTCACCCGTCAACATGAGTAGAGGACATGTACTTATGAGTACATGGCGTGTACTATCGCACAGCTGGTGGCTGCTCCACTACCTTACTATTTTGGAATGCTGACTGACTACACAGTGTGTAAAGGACCACTACATGTTGTGTAGTCAGTTCCTACACCCTTTGTCATCGACATGGCTACAAACCCCGTGTACTCATCCCTATACAGCCATAAGTACACGGCTTGTGGAAAAAGTACACGGCGTGTACTTCGAAAATTTAGGATTTTCACCATTTTCCATATTTTATTAAAAACACTTAAGGAAAAGAGAATAAGAGAAGCCCATACCTCATTGATAAGAACCAGGTTCTTACAACTGATAAAGTACCCCTTATCATTATTCCCATTAACAGTGCCTTTTTAGTGGTTTTAAAATCAACTTTACATGTTCTGAAAGGCCATATGTGTAGTAGTGATTACCACTCGTCCATCATTGTTGGTTCTCCCTTTAATGATATATCTATTTATTTATATATATATTTCGTAATATTTATTCATATATTAATATATATTTATATTAATATATATATGTATATTTATTCATATATTAATATATATATTTATATATTAATATGTATAGTTAGTTATATTTATATCTACTTATTTATATATATATAGTTATTTTTTTATTCTTCTATTTATTCGTATATTAATATATATATATAAGATTTTTTTTAAATACATTTATAAAATACATTTTTGTGTGTGTGTAAATAAATAGATAAATACATACATACATATATACAACATACACAACCACAAATATATATTTATATATATATTATATGTGTATCTGTAAGTATAATTATACATATTTATATATATTCACATATATTATAAATTAATATGTATACAAATATGTTAAAATATATAGATAATATATATCAGTTTATTAATACAGACACACACCAATATATATATATATATAGAGACACATACATTATATAAGTATATAATTATTCATATATTTGTGTTTCAAATTAAATAGATATTATTTTTTATTTAGATAAGGCTTATATATTGGGAAATATATTTTATATGTAAATATGTTTAATTATTTATTTATAAAATTTAATTTTTATGTGTGTATATATATAAAAATATGTATATATTGTTATATATTTGGTTATAAATAATAGTAAATTGTGAAAAATGATAAAATTTCAAATCCATAATATCAATATGAATGTAGTCCCTATGAATAAATTGAATCCCTACTAAAAAGGGAAAAAATAACCTCTTAAATGAGGCTGAAATTCCATCGATTGTTAAAAAATTTGGGTATCCCAACTAAAAACTCAGTTTTGATGGTGCATTTAGCAATGTACCGATGAAACTATCACATTAATTTTTTTAAACATAAATGACATCAAGAAAATTTCTGACGTACAAACATTTATGGTATGACAATTCGAAAAAAACTGATCACTTTTTTCAACCGAATTTCATAAGGTCTTAAAAAAATGGTTTACCAAAAGCAGTTTCCACAACTTTTACTTTCTCAAATAGTGGATCGCCTATTACTGGAGATAGTGTTGTGCGTTTTTCTGAACTTTAATTGATTGATGTCATCCTAATAGGTACTTATCCCATCAAGATAGAAATATACAATAACCTAGAAACATTAACTAGGGTGAATGTTTCAACCTAATAGATTGCGTACCATGTTCGAAAATGAGACACCCTTTAGTTCATTTAATGTAATATCCTTAAAAATTTCCATAAGTAGGGAAGACATTTATCATCCCTTACAACATGTCTCACAATGTGACGTCTTCATTTATGTAATCATCATACCATGTTACATCTGAATCATCCACACCTTAATATGACACATGGTGTGGCCAGTATAACTCAAAGTGTCTCTTTTTATATAAAATTGTCATAAATTTAAGTAAAAACAACATGTGACATACTAATAACTGATAAAACATATTGTATTGTTTTCATATTAAATTAAAATGATCCATGAGTCATTTTTGATGTGTAGGATTCAACAACATCTCAATACGACACATAATGTGATTGGTATGACTCCAAGTGTGTCGTTTTATTTATAATTGACATTAATTTATGTAAAAAAAGTGACATACTAAAAACCAAGAAAATGAATTCAAATTATTTTTATATGTACATAAAATGATGAATGGGTCATTTGGGACATGTAGCAATCAGCCTTACCTCAATAAGATGGATGGTGTGGCCTATATAACTCAAAGTGTATCTTTTTATTTAAAATTGACATGAATTTAAGTAAAAACTAAAAGTGACATTTTGAAAACCAAGAAAACACATTAAAATTGTTTTGATATTTTAGTAAAACAATATATTAGTAATTTTTGACATGTAAGGATCGGCTACACCTCAATATAACACACGAAGTGGCCAGTATCACCCAATATGTCTCTTTTTATATAAATATGACATTAATTTAAGTAAAAACAACAAATAACATACTGATAACCAAGAAAAAACATTGGGATTGTTGCGATTTTTTTGGAAAATTATCTATTAGTATTTATTTACAGATAGGGATCATAAAAACCTCAATAAAATGTATGGTGTGGCTGGTATAACTAAAAGTTTCTATTTTTAATTAAAATTGACAACAATTTAATTAAAAACAACATGTGGCATACTAAAAACAAACCAAATACATTCTGATTGTTTTGAAAATTTATTAGAACAATCCACATGTCATTGGTGATGTGTAGGAGACAAACACAACTCAATCCGACAAACGATGTGACTAGTATGACTAAAAGTTTCTCTTATTAGTTTAAAAATAAAAATTTAGTTCAAAACATGTCACTCACTATAAGACAAGAAAACACACTCTTACAATATTGATAATTTAGGAGAATTAATTATAAGTCCTTTATGAAATGTTTGAATCAGTCTCACATAAAACCAATGCACAATACGATTTGTATGACTCAAAATGATTGTTTCAAGTTTGAAATGATATTTTAGTAAACAAACACAATAGAAATAATGGAAACTGAGAAAATGCATTCATATTGTTTTGAAACTTTAGAAAAGAAATTCATTAGTAATTTGTGACATGGAGGAATTAGCTGCTCCTTAATATGATGCACGGTGTGTCCGGTTTAAATATAAATGTGTCATTATTTAAAATTGAAATTAATTTTAGTAATGGAAAAAGTGACATATTCAAAATTGAGAAAATTCATTTGGATTGTTTTGACATTTTAGGACAGTGATCCATAACTCAATTTTAATGGGTAGGAATCAATCCCACCTTAATAAGACTCATAGTACAACTGGTATAACTCCAAATATGTCATTTTTATTAAATAATGAAATTTTATTAATGTTTTATTTCATATTAATCTTTAATTTAAGTCTTTATAGTAATAATAACAGATATTTTTTCTTATATAGGTGGAATTTGTTGCTCAGGTTGAGATGATCTGTTTGTAAACGGATACGATGTGGGGAAATTTTTGAGAGGGGATAATGGGTGTCAAAAGATGAAATATTAATCTTTTTTAATGTTTTTTGGATAGTTTTAAATGTAATTATATAAAAACAATTTATTTTAAATGTAAGTAAATTTTTTTCCTATATTCCATGGGTTGGAATTTTTGTTTTGATGATGTCAATTAAATATATATATCTGGTTTTCTTTTGGTTGTACTTTTTATATTTCAGGTTTTCTTCTAGCGGTGTTGTTATATAATCATCACACTATAGCTGGCTAGGCCTTTATCAGTGCCAAAAAAGTGCTATTATAGGCCCCCTTATCATGGCTATGTTTAACAATGCTTTTCTAGCAATGTTAAAGGCCATTTTACGTGTTGTGAATTGTCATATAGGTAAAAATGTTTACCACTTGTCAATCTTATTTGGTTCTCCCTTTAATGATATATATATATACTTATTAATTTATTCATATATTAATATTGATTTAAATTAATATGTATATATATATATGTATATAATTATTTATTTATTAATTAATATATATATATATAGTTAGTTATATTTACATATTTTTAATGATATCTACTTCATTATATATATATATTTGGTTATATTTAATATCTGTATATTTATTAATATATGATTATATATTTATAATTTTATTTTTAAATACATTTATAAAACAGGTTTTTGTATGTGTGTGTATAAATAAATAAATACATACATATATACAACATACATACACACAAACACAAACACACACATATATATATTATTATATGTTTATCATTAATTATAATTATACATATTTTTATATATTAATTTATATTGTATATAAATATGTATTTGCATATGTTAGAATATATAAAGAATATAAAAATGAGTTTGTTAATAAAGACAAACACTAATATATATATTAAACACGCACACACATTATATAATTATATATATATTCATATATTTGGGTTTTAAATAAAATGGATATTTTTTATATTTAGATAAATCTTTTATATTGAGAAATATTTTTTATATGTAAATATGTATAATTATTTATTTATAAAATAAAATTTTTATGTGTGAATTTATAAAATATTTGTATATATTGGTATATATTTTTTTATAAATAACATTACATTATAAAAAATAATGAAATTTTAAATCCATAATTTCAATATGAATGTAATCCCTGTGAATAAATTCAGTCCCCACTGAAAAAGGGCATATAGACCCTCTAAAAATGAGGCTAAAATTCCAACTACTGTTAAAAAATTTGGGTATCGCGATCTAAAAATTCGGGACTATTTTTTTCCTCAAACAATGTGACAATGGGATCTCATATGTCACCAATGTGTAGAACTCATCGTAGACTTCAATTTGATATGTAGTAGAGCTCAAATTGACGCCCAAACCAAAAGTTATTGTCGTTTGATGTTTGAGTTACATTTTTAACCTATTGTAGATCTTTTATTAATTTTTTGATTTTTTTGTGTCTTTAAATTATTATTAAATGATTATTAATTGATAATAATTAGACAATTATTAATTAATAATATATTTTTAGATATTTTATAATCCATTGTCACTAAACATTTTATATATTAGGTGTAAATGTCTATCTAAACTTATCTGAAACATATTTAGATAATATATATTATATTTATAAAAATATAAAAATATTTATATATTTATAGATTATTTTTAACATTTTGTTGAAATATAACCTTTATCAAAGCTAGTAAAAAAGCACTAATAAATACCCCTCCTTTATCAGTGCTACTAAAAAAGTGATGATAAAATGGTACTTTTATCAAATCTTTTTTAGCACTATTAAAAGTACCTTTTATCATTGCTTATTTTTAGCGCTGATAAAGGTACCGCCATTATCAGTGTTTTTATCACCCATAAAGTGCGGTGCTAGGAATTTTTTTTTCTATGGTAGTGTCCCCACCCAAGATTACTTTTTATTTTTTCCTTACCTTATAGAATATACTTTCATGAAGCTACCATATTTTGGTTGATAGAATTGGGGCTGGCAAGATGACAGACAAATAGTTTAGAGTCTTACGTTTAGAATACATCATCAAGAGTTTATAAATAATATTATTTAATGTGATATGTATATGAAACATTCATATTGATTATGGTTGATCCATATATTACATATTTTGATGTGTATAGGATGATATACACTATTACTAGTATTAGGTAGATAGTTTGTGAGAGACAGTAACCGATTGTAGTTAATCTTTTTTAATAATTTTAAATTAATATAATTTATTTTTCATTATCATTTTATTTTTTTTTAGTAATTATAGGAGTTATATTATTCAAATATTCCACATATGTGTTGGAGTTAGACTAAGAATAATGGTGGGTACAAGGCCTCATGCATGCATGTTTTGATGAGACAACATAGTAGCGGGTGGTTGAAAAGTTGTATTTAGAAAGATATGGTGATTAAAATTGGTTTAAAATCAACACTGATTAGTTACTAGGGCACTGAAGTGATGTCATCATTTAGCACCAAATGTAGTGTGTATGATAACATCTTCCTTAACATATCTTTTAATGTCGCAGAAATTATGTATTATTTTATTGAATTATATGGAATTATTTCGAGATCGCAAAATCTAACAGTGCGCGATTCCGAGGCCTCAAGCGCCCAGAATAATCCATCGAAGTTTGGTTGAGTTTAAATTATCATGTGTAAGCAGTTATCATGAAAAAGTGGAATAAATCTTAAATGGTAACTCGGATTATAAATCTGAGGGAACCTTTGAGTTCAAAATGGCGGGTTTACTCTAGGTGTGACTTAAGTTTAGTCAGTGTGGGCCTCCTGTGAGAAAACAAAAAAATGGCATAACCGTAAATAAAATAATTAAATAAATTATTTTATTTTTCAAATTCTTATAAATCACAAACGGTAGATCTGATTGAAAATCCGAGACCACCGATGTAATCATGAGGGAATTATTTATTAAAGTGGACATTAACTTTGGTGGACGCTGGCCACCAGTGAAGGTTAGTTTTTGGCTGTAAATAAAATAATTATTTAACAATTATTTTATTTTAAAATCCATAACATTTAAAAAGTAACTCGGATTTGAAATCTGAGAGTATTGATGGGTTCGTTGGGGAATGTATCACATAGGCAGAGCCAAACCTTGACCGATGCAGGTCAAAGGGTACTATTATAATTTTTCCGAACTTTTTTTTGTGTACGTTTAGTAAATGCGTGATCGGTGTTATATAACTTTTGAATCGGTGCTCGAAATTTAAATATGAGGGCACCGTTGAAATCACAATGCTGATATTCTCTTAAGGAGACCGTCACCTTGACTGCAGTATGTCGACGGTGAATGTTAGTTTTCATGAATTTTGAGGGAGAGGTAAAAGAATATAAATAAAACAAAGAACACCTTTTATTTTATATTTAAAACCCTGCATTTGATGTTTAGTGGTGTGGACCACCCGAACTAAAAACCCACATTATAAATTCAATGGTGGGGACCACCCAACCCTTGAACCCTCCCTATAATGGTAGATAACTCTTGGTTATCCTCCCATTGACGTGCCAACTTATTTGGTTTATTAAATAAACTTATATGGCACTTCACTATTTGGTTGGAGGATTGTTAGAAAAATGGAGAGCTCTGGAGAATTTTGAAGGAGATTCTTCAATGTATAACATCCACTAAAACGAAGACATCCTTCGGAATCGGAGAACAAGGATGACACGTGAGCCCATATCAGAAACATCTTGTGGGAGCAATGAACGTCAATGTCACCATCTCATAGACTTCATCTTCTTCCTCGTGCCACCTCCAACGAAAAATTGAGGTAGGGGTATTTATATATGATTCAATTGGTTTTTTTATTCTTCATATACTAAATTCACGATGACTATGGACAAATAAAAATGGTCATCGTTCTGCACATAAACCATGCTCTGATTTCTTTTTATTCTTTTCACATTTTTCGAGCGTTCTTCAATGCATAATAATAATTACCGCTGGAAACATGATGTTTTGATAAGAACGATATATGTTCGTGAATAGCTTGATGAAAGGATCACAGATATGCGATCGTTTAATTTTTTAGGCTTGGAACAATGCCACAATGGCTCGCGGAAGGAGGCGACCGAATATTTATTGTCGAAAGAAATGAAAAATTTTGGTGGGCGCCAGATAGGGACGTGGAGCCCTCGAAACTAGGATAGCGAATATGCGATAATTTTATTTTTTAGGGTTAGAATGAATATGTGACAGCCAATTGAAGGAGAGATATGGAGGAGGAGGGAATTTTGACATGGCTGGTGCAGGTGGTGCACGCGTAGCATGCGAGGCCTAGTGGCTTCGACTGATGACGAGGCAGATTAAGCAGCGACACGAGTAGGCAGCGCGGAGGAGGAAGGTCGTGTGCGAGGTGGAGGCATAGCAGATTCCCGGTTCATGTAGACGGGTGAAAAATTGTGGAAGAATAAAATTATATTGGAGAGAGGGAGGAATTGATAGGAAATAAAATTAAAAAAAATGAATATAAAAAAATATATGGAGGAGCTATTTGGACCCGCATGCACAAAAATGGGATACCCCTCCTCTGCGTGAATCTCAAATGAGATTGGAGATTGAAACTTTGAATGAAATGAAATAATAATTATATAATAATAATATTATTATTTATGGTTGTTAAAACCCAAATTCATCTGTAACATATCTGTGTGACCTCGTTTTCACAAATCATCATTGGCAGTGTGTCTGTGTCTTCAAGATGAATATTATGAGTCCAGTATTGGATGTATTTTTCTTGTTTTTGGATCGGGTACCCGAAACGCTCAAATAATAATAATAATATATTATTATTAAATCATCACCCATCCATAACTCATGTGTGTGACGTCCGATTTACTTACCGTATATTGTGACGTGATCCTGGCATTAAGACGGTCCATTTAAGTCTAATGTTGAATATTAAATTCTGGTTCGTGGCTCAGGTTCACAAAATACCCCATAATAATAATATTATTATTGTGGGATCTTGTATTCGACATATCTCCCTCATACGGTGTCGAAATGATGAACTTCCTATGGAACTAGAAACCTTGGATCAAGACGGTCCTTTTGGTATACCATACATGAGTTATGATAAAGTTGGGATACGTCTGGGTTGGATCGAGCATGAATCCAACCAGGCCCTCAGGACTAAAAGGTCAATAACATATAGACCGGACATCGGATTGACACATCGTATGTTGTGTTGAGAGACCTTTTACATGGCGGTCCTTTGGGATACTTATTTGTGGGACCCTATGGTAGTTTGATAATAGACCAGTGGCTTGAGGAGCAGACCCTCTCGGAGACAAGCGAGCTTAGTTCAGGAACCCATTAGCTTGCTGTGATGATTTACAAAGATTGTGGGTGGGTCTAGCAATGCATTTTTAGGATGTACTAGTATCATGTGTTGGTCTGAAGACATACTGATGATGTACTAGGAACCTTTGTGGGTCTGACGACGTACTTATGATGTACTAGGATCATGTGTGGGTCTGACAACATAATGATGATGTACTAGGATCCTGTGTGGGTCTGACGACGTACTGATGATGTACTAGGATCCTGTGTGTGTCGGAAAATGCACTAACGATGTACTTGGATCCTATGTGGGATTGATGACGTACTGATGATGTACTAGGATCATGAGTTTGTCTGACAATGTACTAGGATCATGTGTGTGTCTGTAGAGGTACTAGGATCATGTGTGGGTCTGACGATGTACTACGATCCTCTGTGGGTCTAATGATGATTTAGGATCCTTCGTGGATCTACCTCTTAGTAGAGTAAAATGATTCAGTAGTTACATCTAATCATCTCTACTTTTGTACCTAATATATACCTGGTGTGAGCTCAGTCTTTACCTTTTGGTATTTTTTTCTTTCGTGGTGATACCTTGGTGGTATTCTTCTATGTGGTGTACCTATGTGGTACAAACCTTTGTGGTATTTCTTCGTTTTTGGAATAGTTGATCTATGAGCTATTGAGTTTGAATCTGTGTTTCCTCATGATTGATATGGGTATACTTGATAACGTAGGTATATGTATGGTCATATACCTAAGTAGGGTTGTTAGTTGACTTCATGATTTTTGGTTTATCCTTTGTGGATTTTGTGGGACTTTGAGGGTCTCTGGGTCCCTAATGAGTATCATTATACTCACACCTACACAGGCTATTCCCTCACCTTTTTGTGTTGGTTGCATATGACGGACAATGCTGACTGAGGATGAGGGTACTAGGACTAGAGGTATCACAGAGGTGGACCGTAGATGAGGTGTACCATAGAGACGACTATTCGAGAGATGTACCTACACTTCAGGTAGTATCCGTGGATGGTGTTTACAGGAGTTGTCCAGTTTACATGTACCTTATAGTTTCTTGTACATTCTAGTTGGACTTGTATTCTGGCCCCTTTTACATACTGTACTTAGTCTATTTACTATTCAGTTTACCTTCTGTTTGTATCCAGTTGTGTGCTTCGTTATGTGTGTATAGTTCATAAATTCAATGCCTTCCTTGTTTTAGGGAAATACGTCTTCGGTGCTAGTCGGCATCCCCTGGCCTATGGAAGGAGGGCTTGGAGTAGTCATAGCATAGGCCCCGGGGGACGGGTCATGACAAATTGGGTTCAGAGGAGTCGGTTCTACCATATAACATAAGTCTCTAATCTTTTTAAAGTAAATAGTATTATGTATATTGTGTGTGGTTATTAGTTTAGGGAATCTAGTGTTGGTGCGATGGATGACGTATCCATACACTACGACCCTGACTTATGATTTCTGACTCAGTTCACGAAAACTCTGATTGCATGTGTGTTTTGAAAAGTATTCTTGTGTTATATTTGAGTCAACTCACCAGGTATAACTAAATGGAAATTGCGTACTTGTTCCTTATCATGATGTTGCTAAATAGACATCCAACTAGGATTCCCGAGAGAGTACACGATGATGGCCCACCGAGCGACGAGGCTTCGATGTAGGGACGTATTACTATGTTGGCACCTTCAGGTGTGTACTTGCAACACCACCACTCATTGGACAGTAGTTTCCACCAGCTGCACTGGCAGATGGTGCATGCCGACCGAGCATATGTCATGAGTTCCAACACCAGAGGCCTCTGATGTATCGAGGAGAGACAGATTCTCACGCAGTTGAGGGCTGGCTGGAGGTGGTTTCTAGGGTCTTGGCCTAGTGGAGACACCGGTAGAGAAGATGGTGATCATAGCTACTTGAATTTTTCAGTGAGTGACCATGAGGATGGTCCACGTAGTGATAAGGCTTCGGTAAGTGGACCATTACCCGTGATAGTACCTTCGGGTAGTGTGTCATCTATAGGACTTTTTGTTGGTCAGTAGTTACAACTGGTAGTACCAGTAGATGACACATATAGGCATAGTGCCTTACAGGTGATTCAGCATCAGATACCCATCAGGTTCCCAGGTGATCACGACTCACAGGAGGCTATGGAATGGCTTGAGGAGGTGGCTGAGAGTTCTCTAGAGCTTCTATAGCTTTGGGAGGATGTCATGTCAGTAGCTGAGTATTCATCGAGGCGTACCAATCATTCTTTGTACTGTATCAATATGATACGATCAGTTCTTTAGATCTTGGACCACTGAGCGAAGTGTCATTAGGGTCATCCGAGCTAGAACTATTCCTCTATGCATTCCTACTTATATTAGGGTACTAGAGAGAACCGTTGTGGTTGAATATTCTTGGGATGAGCAGATGCATCCAATGAACGTTATTAGTGGGAAAGTAGGAAACTGGTGCCAGTCTCAGAGACATGGGGATGTAAAATGTTTCAGGAAGAGGATATGATAGGGATAGACAAATCATCAGGGATGTAGACATGGAAACAAATCTAGGAGAGAAACATGAGGGGGTGTACCCATCGACATGTTACAAACCACCCTCTATGGGGTCCCTACTAGGCTCAGGGAGTTGGAGGATAGGGTAAGGGAGTAGCTGCATGCAGTCAAGGAGTGTGAGAAAATTTTAGGTACGGGCTGTGTCTACTACTAGTTATCATATCAACATACATCAGCACCAATCATTCCTTCCTTTGGAAGGTTCCGGGAACAGTGGAAGATCATGGGTGGATGTGCACACATGAATTTTTTTCATTAGAAATGATCAATTTGGGATCAATACGACGATAAATGCCAGTCTCCATGGATCAAATCATAGAAATAGACAAAGAATAAGGATGGTCTCAGAACCACAAACGAGGACTGTCAAAAGAAGATTATAATTAATTCATTTAATTGACAAGAAATACCATTTTGGGTGTTCATTCATCATAGATATTCTTGATTAGGTTCCGATGTGATTCATCATTGTGTCGTAGAAGCCAAGTGTATACTTCCTCTAGTGGTGATCCACACATGCACCATGTATCTCTGTACGTCGCCAAAGGATTCTCCGGGTGATAGTGTAGTGAAGAATTTTCTTGTGATGTATGCCTTAGATAGTTTTGATCTGATGTAGGAGGATCTCCCTTGGTCTTGTGAGCGTTCATGTAGGAAGGATTTCTCTCATCCTTGAGGGAATTCAACATAATTTTGGTGCACAATGATTGGGGAAAAATGTTGGGGTTATGAAGTTATTTATAATTAGATTTGTGGTTATAGAGTTATGGAAATAAATAAACGTGTTACACATTTTATTTATCTCATTAACTCTTATTGAAAACACCCATGTCGAATAATTAATTCCATGACATGCTCTCATGCTGATTGTAATAAGTATCATATAATAAATCAATATTATATCCTCAAAATCATGACCGAAAAAACTACACGGCGTGTAATAATTAACAGACTGTGTGTACTTGTTTTTCATAAAACTACACAGCGTGTAATCATTAATACACAGTGTGTAATGTTTTTTTCATTTCCATTCCAAAATGAAAACTACACAGCTTGTAATAATTAATACATGGAGTGTACTTGTTTTCAAAATAAAAAACTACACAGTGTGTAATCATTAATACACGACGTGTAATTGTTTTCATTTTTTCATCCTCCAACCATAAAACGATTTAGGATTCCTTGAATAATTCTGAAACCACATACGGGAATAATCTTTATTCTCCTTGAGATACCTGAATAAACTTAGTTTTTGACCATCTTGGCCTCTTTCTAATTGGCATTAAGCAGGCTTTCCTAATGTCTAAGATTACTGTCTAGCAATTGGTCAAGGAGCCCAAGAGAATGAAGTTGACGACGCATTGACGTGTCACCTCATATGAATGAATAACATGTAATTTAATCCATTTATCTCAATATCTCATCATGAAGGTTTCATGGTAGTGTCATAAACATATATTCTTGATCTGACATTCTTTGACTACCTGAAATAAACACTTGATTACACCATGGCCATGGAATTTTATGTGACGGTTATATTTCAATCAATGGGTCAAGATATCAACTTCCATAATTTGAAGGGACAAATCCTTCCTCGAAATATCCATTAACATCATGTCATTCGTGACACACCCAACATACCCTACATCCTGCCAATTATCTTCGTGATGGTTTTCGTCCGAAAATCTATGTGTGTGAGTCATGACATGAGTTAATGATAATATTACAGTCTAAGGACCATTACACAGGATCGTAGATAGCAATGTCCGATGACACCAAGACATGCGGAATTACTACTGGCGGGTCTGTTCTCATAATCTCCCATCATGGATATTACCATGTGAAAACTACATGAGAGAGAGTCTTGTCTTCTTATTAGTACTCGCACATGATGGTATGTATAATATGTGTCCTATCATAGTATGTCATCAAACCGTAGAACTTTGTTTAAGAATATTGTTATATCATTTCAAGGTTCTCATCATAGCACAGATCTTCCATGACCATAATAATGCAACAAAAATTCCAGTACAATATTATATTATAGTCATGCAGAATAATGAACAATATATAATAATTGTACATTCATGTAATCAAAGTACAAATAGTTGGATCTCATTACACAAACCCTAACAAACTCCCACTTTGACTAGATCCAATTGCCTATGACTTTAGTCCACTGGAACTCACATGATGATCATGTTTCTACTAAGTCATGTTTTTAGTCATGGAGTCCAGCATGTTGTCTTTTTTGGAAATACCGATCACTACAACTTCACCTCTCTGAGAAAAATCCCTTAAGATATGATACTTCTAATGTATGTGATTTTTCCACTTATGTGACCTTGGATCTTTTTCAAGTCCCACCGTTAGAGTGTTATCCCAATATTTTGTGATTGGATGTTTATTTCTATGTACTACATCCAACTCTTGGATGATGCTTCACACCCATATTGCTTCTTTTTCTGTCTTATAAGTTTTGATATACTCAGACTCCACTGTAGAATCTGTCACCAAACTTTGCTTTGAGCTCTTCCAACTCACTACACCTCAATTCAAACTGAAGATGTATCCAGTATGCAACTTCATGTGAACTTGATAAATTTGTAAACTAGCATCTACATGTACTCTAATGACTAGTTCCTAATATCCTCCATAATCCAGGAACACGTCCTTAGTACGCCTCAGATACTTAAGGATAGTCTTTACTGCTATCCAATGGTAGTCTCCTTTATCAGCTTGATATCTGCCTGCTGCACATAATGCATAAGCATTATCTAGCCTCATACATAACATAGAATACATGACTGACCCAATCACATATTCTTAAGGGATCCTTTCCAATTTCTTTCTTTCCTTGTGTATCTGAGGACACATTTTCTAGGAATGATTAATTCCATGTGACACTAGCAATAATCCCCTCTTGAACTGTTACATACTAAATCTCATCAGTATCATGTCAATGTATGTACATTGACTCATGCCCATAATTCTCTTGGATCTATCACGATGGATCTTAATCCAAAGAATATATGTTCCCTCTCCCAGGACTTTTATAGAGAAGCATTTATCCAACCATTCATTAACTGACTGTTAGACAGGTTCTTAGTTTCAAATTGGTAATATGTCATCAACATAAACTATTATGAAAAACGACTACACTTTCACTAAAACTTTGGTTGACATAAGGCTCACAATCATTATTAACAAATAAAAATTCTATTACAGCATCATAAAAATGACTGTTCTATGACCTTGATGCTTTCATTAATCCATAAATGGATTTATGGAACTTTTATACCTTGTTCGCATCCTTTGGAGTCAAAAACCCTTCAGGTTTTGGCAGTTAGACTTCTTCCTAGAGGTTCCCATTATGGAATGTTGTTTTGATATCCATTTTCCAAATTTCATGGTCATGGTAATCCGAAATGGCCAATAGGTTTCTGATGGATTTCAGAATCTCAACATGTGAAAAGGTTTCATCATAGTAAATTCCATGATGTTGTATGAAACCTTTTCCATCCAGTCGTTCCTTATAGGTGCTGACTTGTTTCTCCATGTCTTGTTTTTTCTTGAATACCCATTTATTACCAATAGGCTTTTACATAAACTGGAGGATATACCAAAATCTATAATTGGTTTTGGTACATGGAATCCATTTCATAATTCATGGTTTCTTTCCACTTGGCAATATATGTGCCTTCAACTTTTTCCTTGTAGGTAAGAGGATCATCATTGTCAACTAATAATGTGTCACCATCCTCATTGACAAGAAAAACACATCATTCTGGTTCTCTCACCTCTCACGTTCTCCTACATAGTTCTTCTGTCACAAGAACAGTTTGTTCTTCTACAGGGATTTTTGGAATCTGTTCTTGTAACAACTCTTTTGTATCTTGAGCCTTGACGTCATCAAAGTCTTTCTCGCTCCTACTATCTCTTTAGGATATGTGCTCCCTATAATGGAATATGAAATGTCTTGCTGCTATAACCTTTTTATCTAAGGGGTTGAATATGGAATATCTCCTTGTTTCCTTGGGATATCCTATAAAGATACACTTTGTGCCTCAGGGTGCATGTTTGTTACCTGAAGAGGCTTTAACAAATGCTTCTCTACCCCCCACATGTAAATTCAATAACATGGCATTGTTTCCACTCCATAAATCATATAGAATACCATTTATCGATTTAGTTGGTACTTGGTTTAGTATGTGTGATGTTGTTTTTAATACATATCCCCAAATGGATAATGGAAGACTCACATGACTCACCATTGATCTCACCATGTCCAACAGGGTGCAGTTCCTCCTTTCACTTACACCATTCCACTGAGGTCTGCAATGAGGATTGAGTTGATATAGAATCCCAAACTCCTGTAATAAATCAATGAAGTCATGCATAATATATTTCCCTCCTCTGTCAGAGCGAATTTTCTTAACATTCTTAACAAGCTGGTTCTAAACATCATTATTGTATTCTTTGAACTGATCAAAACAATCTGACTGATACCTCATTATGTAAATATATCCATAGCTACTAAAATCATCAATAAAAGTTATGAAGTACAAGAAACCACCCCTTGATACAACGGGAAATGGTCCACACACATCTGTGTGTACTAATTCTAGAATCTCTTTTGACATTTCACCATTCCCACTAAATAGGGATTTGGTCATTTTTCCTTGTATACATTCATGACATACACCAAGTGGTTTTAGTTCGAAAGAATCAAAATACCCATCTTGATGTAATTTTGTCAAACATTTATCATTGACGTAACCAAGCCGGTGATGTCAAAGTTGGGTGTGGTATGGGTCATGTGAATTATATTTGCCATCGATTTCCATTACTTGGTTTGTGTAGTCTAACACATAAAGGCCATTATATAAATCTTCCCTACCAAAAAAAATTCTATCTTTATAAAAGTAGAAACATTTATATCCAAACTTGAAGATGAATCCATCAGTATCGAATATGGATTCTGAAATAATTTTTTTTGTGTACAGAGGGTACATAATAACATCATTTTAATACCAAGACCATCCCATTATTCAATGTGAGGTGGTAGTCTCTAACAGCTACAACAGTGAGTCTCGCTCCTTTGGCTGCTTGTAAATCCACCTCAACTTGGTCAATCTTTCTAAATCTACTTGGTTCCTATATTTGGATACAGATGTGAGCACCACAAGCAGTATCTAATTCCAAATTAGTAGAAACTGATAGATTGCATTCGATAACAAACGCACCGGCTTCTTCCCCTTTCTTCCTTGGCTGGGTGCATTTTTTCTTCCAGTTGCCCTTCTTGCAACATGCTAAACAAATAGCCTCTTACTATCTTGCATCCCATTTGATCTTTATTTTCTTGGATGCACTTGGAGAAGCTTTGGGATTAAATCTCTACACCTTCCCATACCTTTTATTCACCATAAGGACAAAAGGCTTTTCATGCTTCATATCATTTTCCATTTCGCGAATGAGGATAAAAAGATCAGATAGAGACTTCTCAATGTTTCTAATGTTGAAATTTACAACAAAGTTAGAGATGATTTAGGTGAGTGATGCAAGAATGAGATTGGTACCCTGTTCTTCAGGGAGTTTAAACCCTAGAACCTCCAAGAGCTCAATGTAGCCAATGATCATGTCTACATGAGTCCCAACTGGGGCACCCTCACCAAGATTTCTCTAGAATAGAGCCTTGGAAATATCAATCCTTTCCTGTATTGGTCTCTGCTGGTATAGACCACCGAGGTGCTTGTGCATGCTATAGGAATCCATGTCTTCATGATACTTCATGAGCTCACTAGACATTGATGATAAAATAAAACATTGAACGTCGAGTACATCATTCAAATGTTGATCTTAGACCAGGAAATCTTCATCACTCGCCCCTTGGGCGGGCAGATCAGGAAGTGAGGACTCCACCACATAAAACATTCATTCATGGTGTAGGATAACCCGATGGAACCTAAACCATTCTTGAAAGTTACTACTGATGAAGATATTGTCTTTAACCATAATTGATCGCATATAAAATGTGGTTGATGATTTTTTCATAATGATTCTACAAATTAAAAGAGCATATTTATCAGTACCTTTTGATTACATTTTGTGAAACATAATAAATGAATTTATTAATTCTCCCACTATTTTATCAAGTCCCAATGACCCTCACCATTGGACATGAAATGTCCAGTTGCCATGACATTCTAGTGGCAAGGATCCATTTCAACCTTATCATAACCCCAAAAAGGGTTGGTCAAGATATTTTAAGGTATTTCAGTTGGCTAGTCTTTGCTAACTATGAACTTACAATTCATTTATTTGTTGAGTGGAATCCCCAATCCGGAAATCCTGACATAGATTTCCTCAACACATTCCTCAATTTTACAAAAATTATAACAAGGTCTACTCCTCTTGATATAAAATTATTATGTAAACTCGAATCTTTCATAAGATGTTCCTTTATAAAAGTAAGTGTCCCAACAATGGTTGGTCAAACACATAGTTTTATTGAATCTTGCCATTAATCAAGTAACGAAAGGATTGGTCTGACTTAATATGGTATTTTTGGGATTTTATTCTTTTTGCGTATTTTTTCACTATCACATGTTTTTAAATGTAAAGTGATTATTTCTTATGTGATTACACAAGTTTTGATAAATAAACCATGCAATCAGATAGAAAAAAAATAAGATGGCATGATCATGATCTTCTATGGGTTAGATTATCTAGAGGTTTTGATAAGAGAACCCTGGAATATGGAAAAACACCTTGAATCCGATGGTTCATGTTTTCCAGCTCCCACCTGTCCACATTTGTATCATATTTTTTAGGTTTCACCTCAGCTTTGGGTTTTGAACCATCTCCTCTGACATGGGAGATCCTCTATTACATGGGGTTTACATTAATGAAACCATGGGAACACATTCCCTAAATATTATGGGAAGAAGGCTCACATGCCATTGAATTTAAATTAAATAAATTTAAATGAAACCATACACACACTAATGGTATTTGGTCTAGCTCATGATAATCCATATCATGCAATGACATTTACGCAGATTTAGAATTCAAATTCTTTTAATATCTCTTTCATTTATGATAAGCCACTCTTGAAATCAATTAATTATGATCTTATAATTAATCAATTCTTTATCGTAAATTCCTTTTTGAATTTCCTTGAGATTATTCTCATCCATATTTCTTGTAAATATTTTTTTACTTTGGAGGAAACCTGTTGAAATTCCATTTCGAGAAAGTACACGGTGTGTAGGATATATTACACAGTGTGTCTTTTTTCACCATGTATCCAAAGTACACGACGGGGGCTTTGGCGTGTTTTCTGTACATTGGAAATTTTAGAGTACACAGTGTGTAGATTAGTCTAACATTGTGCATACTTACTTGTTATGCGATTACCGGCCTAGAAATCCCATGTACGTTGTACATGGCTTCTCCTTGTACACAGTTTCACCTGAGCCAGATCGGACTACACGGTGTGTTGATTCAACATACACACTGTGTATTTCTGATTTTCACATGTCATTAAATTCTTGTCAACAAGGTGTGATAAATACTTTGCCAAGATCAATTCACATGGTCTGGTTTGGTGGACTAGTACCGGTTTGTTGAACCTATGTACATGACGTATAGTTTTCACTACAAGCCATGTATTCTTGTGTTATAAAGATAGAAAGAGTGGCTCCTTCAAATGCTTTCCTTGTTTTTATTTTAATCAAAATTAAAATTAAAAAGTCATTTATATGATGTCAATCGAGAAACAGAGGAAGAACATATCTCATTCATTCAGTCTTATAGAATGATTTATATTGAATTGAATCAATTATAAATGCATAAATTATCAATGAAAATTAAATAACTATAATCCAAGAAATAACCTCACTCTGATACCATTTGATGGTTCTAGGTATAGCGGACGCTCATGGGTGGAAATGTCCACTTGGATTTTTTTCATTATAAATGATCAATTCAGGATCAATATGATGATAAAATCATGTCTCCACTGATTGAATCACAAAAATAGACATGGAAGAAGGATAGTCACAGAACCACAAATGAGGACCATCGTAGGTTGACTATAATTAATTTAATTAATTGATAAGAAGTACCTTTTGGGTGTTCTTTCTTTGTTGATATTCTTGATCACGTTCCGATCTGATTCGTTGTTGTGTCGCAGAAGCCACGTGTAGACTTCCTCTAGCGGTGATCCACACGTGCACCACAAATCTCTGGACGTCGCAAAAGGATTCTCCTGGTGCTAGTGTGGAGAAACCATCTCTTGCTTAGTCCACCGTAGATCATTTTAATCCAATGGAGGAGGATCTTCATGATCTTGAGAGCATTATTGGAGGAAGGAGTTCTCTCGGTCTTGAGGGAATTCTCCAAAAATTTTGTGCATAATGATTGGGGAAAAATGTTGGGGTTGTAAGGATATTTATAATCGTGTTTTAGGTTATAGAGTTATGAAAATAAAAAAATGTTTCACATGTTTTATTTATTTCATTAACTCTTATTTAAAACCCCCATGTCGAATAATTAATTCCTTGACATGTGCCCATTCTTATTATAATAAATATCATTTAATAAAACAATATTATATTTTCAAAATCCCAACTAGAAAAACTACATGGAGTGTAATAATTAATACCCTGTGTGTACTTTTTTTTCAAAAAACAACATGGCATGTAATCAATAATACATGGCGTGTACTTGTTTCTTCATTTAGTTTCCAAAATGAAAACTACACGGTATGTAATCTTTAATCCTCTGTGTGTACTTGTTTTTAAAATAAAAACTACACGGTGTGTAATAATTAATGCATGACGTGTACTTGTTTTTTTATTCTTACAACAAAATTAAAATGATTTAGTCTTCCTTGAATAATTATTAAACAATGTATGGGAATAGTATTTTTTATACTTGAGATACTTGAATACACATAGTGTGTGACCCTTTATGCCTCTTTCTCATTGGCATTAAGGGGGCTTGTCTAAAGTCCATGATTACTATCTAGAAACGGGTTAAGGAACCCAAGAGAAAGAAGTTGACATTGCATTGCCGTGTATCCTCATATGAACGATTACAATGTAATTTAATCCCTTTTTCTCAATATCTCATCAAGAATGTTTCATGGAAGTGTCATAAACCTATATGCTAGATATGTCGTTCATTGAGTACCAGAAATAAACCCATCATTACACCATGGCCATGGAATTTCATGTGACAGTTCTATTTCAATCATAGTTCTGAGATATCAACTTCCATAAATGGAAGGGAAACATCCTTCCTCGACCTATCCATTAACAACATGTCATTTGTGACACACCCAATGTACCCTACTTCCTTTGAACTATCTTCGTGATGGTTTTCTTCATCAAATCTAAGTGCGTGAGTCATGACATGAGTTAATGATAATATTACAGTCTAAAGACCATTACACATGCTCACACATAGAAATATAAGATGACACCATGACATGCAGAATTACTACTAGCGATTTTGTTCTCATAATATCTCATCTTGGAGATTACCATGTGTGAACTCCATGAGTGAGATTCTCGTCTTCTTACGATTACTCGCACACGAAGAACTGTATACTATGTGTCCTATCATAGTTTATCATCCATCCATAGAACATTATTTGAGAATATTGTTATAGAATTTCGAGGTTCTCATCATAGTAGGGATCATTAATGACCGTATTAATGCAAAAAATATTCTAGTACATTATTATATTATAGTCATGCATAACAATTAACAATATATAATAAGTTTACATTCATGTAATCAAAGTACAAACAATTGGTTCTCAGGACACCAACTCTAACAACATCCACGAATCTTGTCCAAGACCTAGAGTTTCATATTAAACCATTGAATTTACCCTCACGTCTATAGATACCGTTAGGAGGAGACTCGATAATCACACTTACACCGATGGTGTGATCTAACCCTTGAGGTGAGAGTTTCGGTTGGAACCTCTTGGTGGTAGAGTCGACGCATTACGACGATAGTTAGGGAATGGACTGGCCATCTACAATTCATACTCAGATTGATTATATTAGGAAAACAGGTTGTGGTTTATCTACAATGTTGGAATGGGGGTTTCCTTGGTCAGCGAAAAAGGAAACCCAGGAAGCACATGATAGGCTCCTACATAGGAGGGTGTATCTAATCACTTGCGATTCGGCCAACCTTACCCTCTTGGCAGCATATATTTTGAGTTTTAAGTTCCCAATGGGGGTGGATAGAGTTCCTCAAAGACTATGACTTTATGATAATCTATAATACTATGATGGGGAACATGGTAGCAGATGCACTCAGTAGGAGGTCGGGCCAACAGCTACTATGTGAGGCATCAGAGTAACTAGTCGCGCTACAGATATCCTTCAGGGATAGAGACAAAGCTGCTTATATTTAGTCTATGAATTTCACTCCTCCACTCCTTCAATAAGTCGTGGAGGCGTAGCTTGGGGGGAATTGGCTACGAGGCTCGACATGATCTGATATCCTAACGACATGCACCTGATGGGTTTTATTAATGCGAGGAGCACGTCGTCCTGCTCAGAGGACTACCATGGTACTGGTTGTGCTTCGGGAGGAGTTGTAAAGGGAGTTCAATACTTCCCCTCTGGTGGTACATCTTGGAGTGATAAAGTTATACCAGGACCTCCGGAGTCAGTACTGGTGGCTAGAGATGAAGAAATCAGTGGTGGAGTTCGTATCACGATGTCTCACTTATCATCAAGTGAATACTACATTAATTTGGTAGAAGTCTTATGCCGAAAAGATACAGAAACCCATGGAGTTCTAGGAGGGGAACCATTTATTCTTGATAGTCTCTCCTCGACAAGGACTATGAATATTTGGTCGAGTCGGAAAGTTATCACTGAGTTTTATCGGCCCTTTTATGATACTTCGAAGGATAGGTGGGGTATCATACCACTTGGCACTTCCACCATAATTGGAGAGGGTGCATGGAATCTTCCATTTAGCCCAGCTGAGGAGATACATGCATGACCCATCTCACATCATAGACCACATCGAGATGAACTTCGACGATGGGGAGACGTTTACGGAGGATCTAGTGGTGATTGAGGATCAACAAGAGTGGGTCAATCATGGGATGTCAATACCTCCGGTTCACATATTCTGGTAGCATGGGAACCTCTAGGAGAGCACATGGGAGTAGCAGGCTCATATTCGTTCTCAATACCCTCTTTTGGGTTTTTTGACTTTTGTTTGGATTTCAAGGACGTAAATCCCTATGGTGTGGAAAATTTAATGTTCTAGAAATTCTCTATATATATATTTTAATTTATATGGAATTATTTCAAGACCGAGAAATTTGACGGCGTGTGATTCTGAGTCCCAGAGTGCCCTGAATGATCTGTCGATGTTTAGTTGAGTTTTAATTATCACACGTAATTTTTTTTCCTAAAAAATTAGTATAAATCATAAACAGTAACTCGAATCAGGAATCAGAGGGTTCCATTTCATTCAAGATTATGGGTTTACCCTTTGAAGGACATAATTTTAGTTGTCGCAGGCCTCCTGTGAGAAAACTGATAAATGGAATAACCAGAAATAAAATAATTAAATAAATTATTTTATTTTTCAAATTCTTATAACTCACAAATGGTAGCTCTGATTGATAATCTGAGACCACCACTATACTCCTGAGGGAATTATTCATTTAAGAAGATACTAACTTTGGCTGGCGTAGGCCACCAGCGAAAGATAGTTTTTGGCAATAAATTAAATATTAATTAACAATTATTTTATTTTTATAATACACTGCTTTTAAACAGTAACTCAGATTTGAAATCTGGGAGTACCACTGGGTTCATTGGGGAGTGTTTCACTTAGCTAGAGCCTAACCTTGAACGGCACGGGTCAAGGGTGACTGTTATAATTTTTCCGATCTTTTTTTCAAATACGTTCAATAAACGTGTGAGCGGTGTTATTTAACTTATGAACTGGGGCTTGAAATTGAATTCTGAGGGCACTATTGAACTCATACCACCATTATTCTCTTAATAAGGCCCTCACATTAACCGCATTAGGTTTAGGGTGAAAGTGAGTCTTCATAAATTTTGTGGTAGAGTTAAAAAAATAAAAATAAAATAAAGAACAACTTTTATTTTATTTTTAAAACCTCCCATTTCATATTTAGTGGTGGGGACCACCCAAACTAAAAAACCCCAATTTAAATTTAATGGTGGGGACCACCCTACCCTTGTACTCTTCCTTTAAATGATAAAACTCTTGGTTTTCCTTCCATTGATGTGAAAACTCTATTAGTTTATTTAATATACTTATTTGGCATTTCACCCTTTGGTTTTAGAATTGTTAGAAAACGGGAGTGATATAGGAAACATAGAAGGAGATTCTTCAACAAAGAACATACACTACAATAAAGAGCATCCTACAAAATTGTAGAACGAGGAAGATGCATGATCCCAGATTGGAAACATCTTGCGGGAGCAACAAACGCCGATGTCACCATCTCATCGACTTCGTCTTCTTCCTCATGCCCCCTCAAATGGACAATCGTGGTAGGGGTTTTTATATATGATTGAATTTGTTTTATTGATTCTTCATATCCTAAATTCATGATGACGATGGCCAAACGAACAAGGCTATCGTCCCGCATATAAACCATGCTCCTCTTTAATTTTATTCTTCACGCGTTATTCGTGCTCTCTTCAACGCCTAATATTTATTGGTACTGGAATCACAGTATTTATCTGAGCATGATATATGAACGTGAGTACCTCAACGCAAGGATCGAAAATATGTGATCGTTTAATTTTTCTGGCTTGGAGTGAAGCCGCAATGGTTCTCAGAAGGAGGCGTGCAAATGTTTATTTGCGTTGGAAATGCAATATTCTATTGAGAACGACATATGGACGCAAAGCCCTTTATAATAGGATCATGAATATATGATCATTTTATTTTTAGGGGTTCTAACAAATACGAGACACCCCATGGAAGGAGTGACATGGCATAGTAGGGCGGTCTGGCGTGGCTGGTGCAGGCGGTGCGTGCGCAGCAAGCGGGGCCATGTGGCTTCAGCCGACGATGGGGCAGATTAGGTAGCGTCGCGAGTAGGTGGTGCGGCGTAGGCAGGTTGTGTGCGAGGCGGAGGTGCAGCGGATTCTCAGTTCTTGTACAGGGGTAAAAAATCGTGGAATAAGAATATTATATTTGTGAGATAAAGGAATAGATAGGAAATAAAATTAAAATAAAAATGAATATAAAAAAGGGATAGTGGCGCTATTTGGACCTGTGAAGACCAAAATGGGATACCCCTCTTGTGCGTGAATCTCATATGATTTTGGAGATAGAAACTTTCAATTAAATAAAATAATAATAATATAATAAAAAAAATTATTATTTATGGTTTGTAAAGCCCTAATTCATCAATAAATTATCCATGTGACCTAAATTTCATGAACCATCAGTAGCAGTGCAACCCTGACTTCGAGACGAAAATTATAAGTCCAATATTGGATGTCATTTTTGGGTTTTTTGATCGGGTACCCGAAACGCTCAAATAATAATAATAATATATTATTATTAAATCTTCGACCCTCTATAACTCATGCGTGTGACGTCCGATTTACTTACCATCTATGGCGTTGTGATCCTATCATTAAGACGATCGATTTAATTCTAATGTTGAATATTAAATTCTGGTTTATGGCTCAGGTTGACGAAACACCCAATAGTATTATTATTTTTATTGCGGGATCTTGTATTTGAAATATCTCCCTCAAAAGGTATCTAAATGAAAAACTATATGTGGCACCAGTAACCTTGGATCGAGACAGTCCTTTTGGGATACCCCGCTTCAGTTTGGATAAAGATGGGGTATGTCCGGGTTGGATCAAGCACGAATCTAACCGAGCCCTCAGGGCTAAAAAGGCAATAACTTACAGACTAGATGTCCGATTGACGCATCGTCTATTGCATTAAGACCCCATTTACATGGTATTACTTTGGTATACATCATCGTGGGACTTTTTGAAGTTGGATAATCGACCAGTGGCTTGAGGAGAAAACCCTTACAAAGACAAGTTATCTTAGTGCGGGGACCCTGTAGCTGCCTGTGAGGATGTACAAGGATCTTGTGGGGTTCTGACGATGTACTGTGACGATGTACTAGGATCTTGTGTGGGTCTGAAAAAGTACTGATGATGTACTAGGATCTTTTGTGTGGGTATGATAAGGTATTGATGATATACTAGGATCCTGTGTGTGTCTGATTACGTACTGACGATGTACTAGGATCATGTGTGTGTCTTAAGACGTACTGGCGATGTACTAGGATCTTGTGTGGTTCTGATGACGTACGGACAGTGTACTAGGATCAGTTGTGGGTCTGAAGACGTACTGGAGATGTACTAGGATCTTGTGTGGGTCTGACGATGTACTGATGATGTACTAGGATCTTGTATGGGTCTAACGATGTACTAGGATCTTTTGTGGGTCTGGCGAGGTACTTGGATCCAATGTGGGTCTGACGATTTACAAGGATCCTGTGTGGGTTTTATGAGGTACTAGGATCCTGTGTGGGTCGGACGATGTAATACAATCCTCTGTGGGTATGATGATGATTTAGGATCCTTCATGGGTTTGACTATTAACAGATTTATATTATTTAGTAGTGACATATAATCATCTCTATTACTATACCTAAGGTATACATGGTGTGAGATGAGTCTATACCTTGTGGTATTTTTCCTTCGTGGTGATACCTTGGTGGTATTCTTCTATGTGTTGTACATGTGTGGTACTTACCATTGCGGTATTTCTTCCATTATGGAAGAACTAAGCGTTGGGATATTGAGATGGACTCTGTGTTTCCTCATGATTGAGATGGGTATACTTGATAATTTAGGTATATGTATGGGGATATACCTAAGTAGGGTTGTCAGTTGATTTTATGATTTTTGGATTTTCTTTTTTAGATTTTGTAAAACCTTGAGGGTCTCGGGGTCCCTACTAAGTATAGTATTACTCACACCTGCATGGGCTATTCCGACACCATTTTTTGTTGGTTGCAGATGAAGAACATCGCTGACTGAGGATGAGGGTACCAGGACTGGAGGTAGCTTGGAGGTGGACCCCAGATGAGGCGTACCACAGGGAAGACCGTTTGAGAGTTTTACCTACCATTCAGGTAGGATCCTTGGTGGGAGTTCACATGAGTTGTCCATTTTACATATACCTTCGATTTTCTTGTACATTCCAGTTAGGCATGTATTCTGTCCCCTTTTACATTCATACTCACTCTATTTACTATTCATTTTACCTTGTGTTCATATCTAGCTATGTGCTTGGTTGTGTGTGTACAGGTCATAAAGTAAATTCCTTCCCAGTTTTAGAGAAATATGCCTTCTGTGGTAGTCTCCATCCCCTAGCCTATGGAAGGCGGGCATGGGGTAGTCACAGAATGGGCCCCAGGGGACAGGTCATGACATTTGTAGAGTATGATGCAATGCTAAGAGGTCAGGATGAGACTACTCAGAGACTAATTAGAGTGCAGGAAGAGTAGTGACTACATCAGAAGCCACAACGACAGTAATAGCATCAAAAACATGTTCAGTTGATGGAGTATATGAGGTGACATACATATGGTTTTGGGATGGAGTTCAATGCATCTAATTTAGTTAATTTTCCACCCTCTTAGTGGCACTATTATTATGTTCTTTTTGGGGACTTTTTTATATTATAAATCATTACATTTTTTAGTAAATTTTATTTATGGTTTTGTATTTTTAGTGAACATTATTGTTATAATAGGTTAGGAAAATCACTTTATTTTGAAAATTAGAAGCCCTTTTAAGATGGATCAATATAGAACCCATTACAAGACTGAATCCCCAAACACCACATGCCCTAAAAAGACAAAACAATTGTAAATTGCAGTAAATCCAATCATCTTGAAGTAAAATCCACATAGACTAAAAGACTATGGTAGATAAACATAGAATTATAATTGGATTGAAATCCACCAAGGTATCAATATAGTCATTCATCAACCGACCGAGACACCCAAACCATATCATCCTTTGGGAACTACTTGTAAGATAATCAGGTTGGATGGATCTGCTGATAATGGCAACAACCTATCTGAAAAATCACCATCCCCTAATAGAGAGAGTTCTTCTTCTCAAGTAATCAAAAAATTCGTTGAGTAAGTTTTGACCCTCATTTCAATCCCTCACCATCATACCGGGGATTGATTCTTTCCTTCAGCTACCTTGATAATCAGAGGCCTTCATATCAACTAGCCCCGTTGTTTTCCTAACAACCCCTACCTTGGATAAGGAGTCCAGATCTCACGGTTTACCCCTACAATTAGTTTACATTAATTTTTTTACAAACAGTTATTTTAAATGAATATATATTCATATTTTTTTGGTAATTTATAAAAATGTTCCACAAGACATTTGTGATGTTTATGAATCATCTTCACCTCAATCCGATGAACAGGGTGACCGGAATGACTCCACTTCTGTAGATATGGCGTTTAACATCCCAAAAAACAAGTATTTACAGCATTTAAAAAATGTTATTATCATCAGTGGTATTAAAATGTGATTCCGTTTATCATCTCTAAAAAAGTTCTAATAAAGGCCACTTTTATCAGCACTGATAAAATGGGTCATTTATCAGTGATAAAAAAACGCAGAAAAAATGACCATTATCGATGCTTTTTTAGTGCTGATAAATGTACGAAAAAGTCATTTATTATGAGAATTTTTTTGGAAAATGGGAGGGTGGGACCTCCCCCTAATCAGTGCTTGATCCCCCCTATTAACAATTCTAGTCCAGAATTACCACCCCTTTACCAGGTCTAGAAATCCACCACCCTTTATTAGTGATGGGGATCTGCATCACCCACTCGTGTGCACCCTTGACTTTACTGGGTTTCAAAACTAAGACCTCCCCCTCATAATCTCGCCCTTTTTTCACTCCCCTATATCGTTTTCTTCTATATTTTATGATACCTCTATATATTTTTATTTATTTCTTAATATTCATTTTTCCTTATATTTATAGATATATATATACGTATATTAGTACAGATATAAAATATGTTTTTGTGTGTGTGAATGCGTGGTTATAAATACATTCAAACACACACACACACACACACACATATATATATTTGTACATCTATATATATAGTTATATATATTTATATTTATTTACATATATTATATATTAGAATTTATATACTTATATTAAAATAAATAGATATATATATATATATCATTTAGTTAATGCACACACAAATATATTTATACATATATAAACATTATATAAACATAAATTGTATATGTATATAATAATTTATTCATTTTTAATTTTTGTAAAATGGATATCATTTTTTATTTATATAAGGTTTATATATTTATAAATATACATTACATGTAAATATGTTTACATATATATTAATAAAATTAAATTATTATGTGTGAATATATAAAAAATATGTATATATTTTAATAAATATGAATATAAATAAAACTAAATTTTGAAAATTAATAAAATTTAAAAACATTAATATCAATATGAACATTATACTTGTGAAAATTAAATTCCCTACTAGAAATGGTTAAAACACCCCCTTAAACGAGGTTAAATGTCCATCGAATGTTAAAAATTAAGATTCATCGACTAAAAACTAATTTTTAAAGTCCTTATATGGAATATTTGCGTCCATGAAAACATAAAATGGGATTCTTACTTATCAATAATATATAGATCTCATTTCAAGATTTGATTTGATATGTGGGAGAGCTCAAACAGACACTCAGATCAAAAGTTATGACCTTTTGAAATATGAGTTACGTTTTCATTTTATTTTAGATCTTTTATTTTATTTTTTTAATTTTTTTATCTTCAAATGTTTAACAAATGACTGATAACCAATAATAATTAAAAAGTTATTAACTAATAAAATTTTTTCTAATTTTTTTATATGCAATTTTCACTGAATATCATATATTTTAAGTGTAAATGTCTATTTACCCTTATCTAAATCATATTTAAAAAATATAATTTTTTTAATGAAATATGATATTTATTTTTGAAATTTACAATTTAAAATCATTATTAGAAAACACTGATAAATCCCCCCACCCTTTATCAACGCTACTAAAAGAGTGCTTTTAAAGGGAGTCCCTTTAACATCGCTAAAAATCGTTGATAAAGGGGTACCTTTACAATTGCTAAAAAATGCAGATAAAGAGGTACTTATAATAGCACCTCTTATAATTATTAAAATAACCTTTTATCAGTGGTTTTTAGCAGTGATAAAGGTACCCCTTTTTCAATTCATTTTCTAGTGTTGTTAATGGGTGACCCTGCATAAATTTGTTTCAGTGGTAGTGATCCACGCGTGTCCTTTTAATTAAAATTAACATTTTAAAAATATATTATTTCATATTTATGTTTAATTTATTTTTTTATAGTGTTGTTAACATAATAATTGTTTTTATCTATGTAAATCATTTTTCTCTTATTGGGGTGGTTTTTTTAGCAATTGATACCATGAATAGACTTATTTGAGAGGGGGTCGTAGGTGAAAAAGTTAAGTAAACATTGATGTTTTTAAATGATTATGGATAGTAAATGATAGTGTAATTATACTAAATATTATTTGAAATGTATAGAATATGTTTTTTTATTTTTAATCTAAATTTTATTTTAATTAAATTATGAATTTTCATTCTGGTGCATTTGTATATATATGTATTTGGTAAAGTGTGTTGTTATTGAAACAACACAATGCAATAGTAGGGCATTTATCAGCATTAAGTAAAAACATTGATAAATGGGTCCTCATTTTAAGCACATTGATAAGGACAATGTTTTTTAGTGACATTAAATCTCTTTGTGCGGTGTTAAAAGGTCTATCTATGGTTGTGGAAGTTCAATTTTTTTGTAGTGACAATGATATCCCTATACACACATAAAATGAAAATGTTTTGAAGACATTGTGGTCGTAAAACCAATGAGTACATGTTTCATCACTAGATGAGGGAGGAAGTAAATTTAATATATAATGGGATTACTACCATATATCACCATGGATTTCATGCTAGAGTGATGATCAGTTTTTAAAAAAAACAGTAGTTTTAAAATTATTCAAATTAAGAACAAAATTCATATTCCCCATAAATAATTTAAAGAGTAAAAAATAAGTCCAGAACTATTTTTCATAATGATATATTCAACAAAAATTCTCTTTCAATTTTAAAAATATCATTTTTTATTAAAAAATATAAAAAATCATTTTTCATTAATAATATTCAAATAAAAAAATTAAAATAAATCAAACATTCACATAAAAAATAAAATTATTTAATTATTTTCCTTAAAAATAAAATAAGAAAACTAAATTTCATTTATGAAAAATTAGTAAACAAATACCATTTCCATTGGTAGTAATAATAAAATCTATATTCCAATTTCTAAAATATTTTATCAAAAAATATAAATCCACTATAAAATTAAAAAATATCCCAATTTTCAAATTTAAAAAAAAATAATATTAAATATATTATTTTAAAAAATAAAAAAAAATATTCATTTTTTATGATGTATTTGGAAATTAAAAGTGACTTTTAATCTTTTATATTATGATAATAATAGAATTTACAATTTTCTAAATGATCCTATTTTAAAATTAAAATATAAAAAATTCTCTCGTATCCATTCAACCAAAATAAAAAAAATTCCATTAAAAATTTAATGTTAAAAAACAAAAAAATTCGTTTTACTTTTAAAATAACATTAGAAGAATGGTTATGTATTTATTTTTTAACAAAGGCTTAATTTTTTTATTTTATTTTTCTTTTTTAATTAAAGTAAATTTATTTTTAATTTGTAATTGCTTGATTTTATTTTAATCGAATATAAGGTTTTTAATGTAAAATATAAAAAACTATGATTTTTTTAATTTAAATGGGGATATTATTTTTTCAATTAACTATAATTGTTTTATGGTTTTTCGAAGGAAATATTTTTTTTATTATTTTCTAAAAATGTAGCAATGGACATTGTTTTCATTCACATTAATTTATTATAAAAAAAATTTTTCTGATGAATTTTTTAAAATGAAAAAATGTAGTTGATTTTTTGATATGGGATAAGTCAACATATTTTTTAAAAAAATGGGTCCTGGAGTGTGTGAACAATGTCCACAAAAACCACACTACTAGTCAAAAAACAATTAATGAGTTATTGGATAAATATTTTAACATTATTAATTTTTAATTAAATAATTGTTTGATTATTGATAGTTATTTAAATTATGTTTGATGGATTTGATATGTCGTATATAATTTGAAATTAATATTTTGTTTTTTTCAGAATTAATAAATATTAAGAGGTAATTTTGTATCTAAAATGATGCTAAAAATAAAAATCTCATAGAGAAATTACATACATATATTAGTTTTAATTATATATTTAGTTAGTTATATTTATATATTTATATTTATATATTTATAGAGATATATTTTTTTTATTTTTTTTATATATTCATGTATTAATATATATTTATAAGATTATTTTTAAATACATTTATAAAATATGTTTGTGTATGTGTGTATAAATAATCAAACAAACAAATAAATACATATATACAATATATATATCTATATTATGTGTATATGTAATTTAAATTATACACAATTACATATATTTACATATATTATATCTTAATATGTATATTCCTTTGTTTGGATATATAGATAATATATATTAGTTTGTTACACATACTAATATATATATATAGACACACACACAGTTTATATAGGTATATAAATATTCATATATTTATGTTTTAAATAAAATGGATATTAGTTTTTATTTAGATACATATTATATATTGAGTAATATATTTTATATGTAAATATGTTTAATTATTTATTTATAAAATTAACTTTTTTGTATATTCCTATGTTTGGATATATAGATAATATATATTACTTTGAAAATACAGATACATAATAATATATATATATATGCACATACACACACTATATTGGTATATAAATATTCATATATTTTTTTAAATAAAATATATATTAGTTTTTATTAAGATAAGCCTTATATATTGAGAAATTTTTTTTTTTGTAATTCTATAGAAAATAATCTATAATATAATAATGTGTAATGAAATAAAGTTCGATCATAAATAGTATTTGTGATGGATAAATAGTTTTTTAATAAATTGTATCACCCTAAGGTTAATTTACACTACCCTTCACAATTTCTTTTATTTACGACCTAATTTTCCATGATGGTTGGTTGTTATGAGGTCCTATCAGAATTAACTTTTTGCAGTGGGAATTTGTCATTAAAAACCTATTAAAAAAGCCATTATTTTTATAGAGGTATATAAATATTATAACATAGTGATATGAACTATATAAATAACATATCGAAATATTTGTACATATAAACTATATAATTTAAAATTGAAATTCATATTAAATAATGTTTTATTAGTAACTTTATTTTCATTATTTATAAAATAAAAAATTTTAATAATGATATTAATCAACAAAAATATTTAATAATTGGTTTTTTATAGTTTTCTAAAAGAAAATACCCACACCATGACCGCGCTAATGAAGGAAAGTTGCAAATTATCCCCTTCTAGACCATATTCTGCCTCAGATATGACCGCACACCATGACTGCACTCTGCCCTGCTATGACCGCCCCGGACATCCGAACCTCCATATCTCGCCTCAACCATGTTTTACCTCCACCATAACTTCCCATAGAGACAGTAACATGATCCTCCCTGTATTCCTACACATCCAAATCCCGCCTCAACCGCGTTCCGCCTCAACCAGGACCTCCTGGAGTGACTGCACCGTGCTCCACCCCGCACACCTACACATCCATATCCCGCCTCAACTGTGTTCCACATCTTCCAGGAGATCTTGGATTGGTATGGCTTCCAGATCTCCTTGGTCACCCTATGGAAGTGTTCTGAGGCGAATGGGAGGACTGGACACCTCCCTCCATTGTAACCATTCTAACAAACGCCGCCCAATGGAGAAGACTTTATTGCATATTGGGTTCTCAGTGGGAGTTGGGGTAAATTCGGGATCCCCTTACTTGGGTTCCCCGGGGGAGTAGAGATTTCATGTGTATGAGTTGGGGTGAATTTGTGATCCCCTATATTGGGTCCCACTTTGGCGTGTTCCCAGTCGAATGGGATGGATGGACACTGCACACCATAATAGGAATCCACAGGTGCTGTCACCCCAGGGTTCTCCAGTGTCGGTGTTGGGTTTAGGTCCGTTTTGGATATTATAGCTTAGGTACCCCAGGGAAGTGTTCCTAGGAGACGGGGACAGATGGACGGGGTCCCTCGTAGTCTTCCTCTATTATCCATCGGGATAATATCGGTGCATTGGTGATAACCTCATCAATTTAAGACATCATTGTCCGCTTCATCCTACTTCGTGGGACTCCGGGCGACTACTCCATATTTTTTAACTTTTCTAATGATATTCCACTGAAACATGACTTCCACAGAGTTCCAATAATCCATCTCTTTAAAATATTCATCTTCATCATCATGCGGTGAGGGGTTTCAAAGAAGAAGGAAATTCTAGTCAGAGGATTGTAGTTTGAAAACACAGCCTCCATCCTTATATAGTACCATCTTCCTTTATTTTGGCCTTTACCTCCTTAAACATTCCTCCTAATACCAAGAATGATGGGATACACAAATCATTTATTTATAATGCCAATTAATATCAAGGAATTACCCAACCCTATTTAACTAATGTTAATTAATTTATTAGCTGATTATTAAAAAGATAGTAAAACTATTTAATTTATTTATGTATTTTGAGTATTGTTCATATTAAATTTATAAATGAAATATAATTTCTAATATATGTAAATTAATTGTTATTAACTGAATAACGATTTATTTTATAAAGTTAATAAAATAATAAAATTTATTATTATTTTCATATCAATAGATTTTTGAGTTATAAAAAATTTTTAAAATTAAAAATAATAGATGTCTCTTTAATTAAACCGGTTTGTGTAGTTAAAATTTCATTTCAAAATATAAAAGAATATAATCAAAAATAGTGTTTTAAAAAAATGGGTTATATATGTATTTGGGTTTGAAAAAATATAATGAGTTAGGATTCGATTATCCCAAATTTCATGCATATTTGACGTGTCGAAATCCCTAATGTTGGTTAATTTTTAATGAACATTTTAAACCTAATTATCAAAGTTGTATATTTTAATAATTTTGATGAATTTTAATTTCTTAATTTATAATTTATTTTGAGAATATTTGACTCTCATCTAATATTTAATGGTGATTTTAATTCAGTAATCTAACATTGACTATTATCAACCTTTACACAACATGTAGTATATATATATATATGTATGTATATATTTTCAATATTTTGATTTTTTATCTAACCATTCCTAAAATGAAATATATTTTTGTAGAGATTACCCCCAACGGGTGGGATAATAGGTTGTTAACAGAACTATTATTTTAAAAATGAGTAAAACATAACCGAATGGATATTCTAAAATGAGTATTGGTAAGTAAAAATTTATTGGATTAATAATAGATTATTTATTGTCTTAATTATTAAAATTAATAACTGAAAAATAAATAAATAACTGAATTTATAATTTTATTATTTCTTCATTAATTTAATATTTTAAAAAAATTATAACACATTTTATGACAAAAAAAAATTACATTTTTGTTTATAAATCTATATTTGTTTTCAAATAATTTTTTTGTTTATAAAATTTATGGATTTATATATAATTTTGACTAAATGTTCGACACAATTACAGAGGTTTTTTTAATAAAAATATGGTTTTTTTATTTTAGTAGGCTTTCTCCGATGATCGAACTTTGTACAAACTTTTTTCCACCCAATAAAATTTATTTATCGTAGTAACATTTCATAAAAAATAAAAATAAAATATTATTTTATTGAAATATAATTCATATATGATAATTTATATTTTTAATTACTATATATATTAATGATGTTATAAGTTATAATACTAATTTGATTTTTATTTATTATATTGAAAATATTAAATCAATTATTAATTAAAATTTTAATTTTTTATTAATAATTTGAATATGAATTGTTAATTAATATGTTAATTAATTATCTCAATAAATTATTTTAACAGTTACTAAATATATTAATGATATCATCAGTTATTAATTTTCTTAATTATTTAATTAATTGTTAATAATTATATCATTAAACTAAAATGTCCCTTTCATAATGAAAACCCAAACATTGAGTCATACTAGTCACATCATATGTCGGATTGACATGGAGTCAATTCCAACACATTATAAATGAGTTATGTATCCACTACAAGAAAATCACTATTTAGGAGTGTTTTTTTATTTGGTGGTAGTTTAAACTGCTGTTAAAGTTGATGTCGGCAACACGCGGTGGATCCTCCTATTCAATACCACGAATCAGGGTAAGGAATGCATCATGTTTTATCAGTGCTAAGAAGAAAGCATGGATAAAAGGGAGGAAAATATCAGTGGTGGATAAAAGTGCTGATAAATCATCCATTTATCAAAGCTAAAGAAACATCGATAAAGGTGTAACCTTTATCAGCCCTTTATTTAGCACTGATAAAGGGGTCCTTTATTTTTTCCAAACGGGAAATCCTAAAAACATAGATATCAACCAAATTCACAGTATATAATTCTGGAGGAAATGACAAAATCCATCTATTAGACACCCACTGATTCCCAAAAGTAGCCAAAAAATGAACCACTCGATTGCCCTATCTCCAAGCAAAGGGAAAACAACAAGAAGAGAAAAAAGGAACCAAAGATATGAAGATGTTGATAATGGAACCATAGGCTTGGAGCCCACCTTCATCCTCCTTTAGTGGGTTGATAATAACTTGAAAATCAGATTCGACCACAACATTCTTCCAGACAAGAGACAAGATGAACTGCATACCCTTCTAAAAAGCCATGGCCTCTACCACATGAGGAGAATATTCCTCAATGTTTGATGAATGAGGAACCGCGATAAAAGAGCCAGCATGATCCAAGAGGACTTTCCAAAGGCCAAAAAAAACCATCCACAGGGGTCTCTACATCAGTATTAAGTTTGAGAACACCCAAATGGGGGGCCATCTGATAGGTGGGGAATGAACTACTGAAGGTGGATGAGCCTCCTCAATATCCAACCACTAAGATCCCCAGTTATGATTCATTAATATACAAACCCTGGCATCTTTAACAATTATCTCAAAAATGAAATCATTTTTTCGAAACCATATAATCTATGAAAAATGCTATTGTTAGCGCTGATAAATTTTATTAATAAATAATATTATTAATTTATATAAAAAATTATATTTATATTAAAAAATAATTATTATTTGTATAAATTAAATAAAAAACGCATGTTGATAATTAATATATATTTATTAATAATTCAAATATATATTTATATAATGTTTTTATAATGTATTAAAAAGTTTTAATTAAATAAATTTATATTTAATTAATTATAATATTATAATTTATTTTTAAACAATAAATATTTTTATTGTTTTTATTATTTTTATAAATATAAATATAATTCTTTTTAAATATATATATTTATAATTATAATAATAATGAAATAAATATACATTAAAATAAATATATTCTTCCAATGAATTTGGTTAATGAATATATTGCTCCCTGAGTATAATTGATGTAAAAATATGTTATGAATTCATCATGATTGTTCATTTATGCAATGTAAATGTTAAAACTCACATGAATATAGTTTTGATATCAGTTAGTGGAAAAGATATATTAAAACTATGATAGTGAGAGTTTTAATGTTGGTTACGCAATAAGCGACGCCAAAATGTGGGTTTCAACATCAGTTATCAAATAATTGTTCATCCCTCTATCGTCAGATGGATTCATCCCCCTCAGGGTATTTTCAAACTTAATACTAATGTTCAATTCTAGGTGATGGATCTTTTGACATTGTGGTGGTTCTCTAGGACCATGTAGGATCTATTATTTCGGATCATCATTAATCATAAATTTCTTGTTGGTATCCTCCTGTAGTAATGGCCACAACTATCTGGAAGGGTATGCAATTAATTTCATCTCTCAACTTGTTGTCAAATTAGATTTCCAATTTATTATCGACGCGCTAGAGGAGGATGAAATTTTCCACCATGCCTTTTGTTTTATTATCAACATCATTATATCATTGGTTCTTTTATTCGATTCTTGTTGTTCTTCCTTTTTTGGGAGAGATGAAAATTGTGCAGCTCATTTTACAGCTACTTTTGGGAGTTGTTGAGGATCACATTATTGTTCAGATAATTCATACACATCTCAACTAACTTTTGGATATTTTTCCTAAAATGTAAAAAAATCCAAATGTGCTTGATCCTTTTTTAGTAGGTCAATTGTCCATTTTACTAAAATTGATGTATATTTTAAATAAAAAAGATGCTCATATAGTCATAATGGTCACACTATGCCTCATATTGAGGTGTAGAAGATTCGTATACATCCCAAATGACTCATTAAAATTGACCCAAAAGTATTAAAACAATCTGAATGTGTTTTCTCATTTTTCACTATGTCACTTGTTCATTTTTACTAAAATTATTGTCATTTTTAAATAAAAAGACTGACTTGGAGTCATAGTGGTCACACCGTGCATCAGATTGAGGTGAAACTGATTTCTACACATCCCAAGTGACTTATGGATAGTTGTAATAATGTATTAAAACAATAAAAATATTTTTTTGTTTTTCATTATGCCACTTGTCTATTTTAATAATATTTCATTATAAACTAGAAACATTCACTTTAACTAATACCAGTCACATCTTGTATCAGTTTTACATGAGAACAATTCCTATATCTAAAAAATTATTTATGAATCTATTAACTAAATTATTAAGAAAATCTGAGTGTGTTTTATAAATTTTCAGCGAGTGACATATTTTGAAGTAAAATGTTGATTTAAAACTGAAAACAGACACTATGAGTCATACTGGTCACACCATTTTTTGGATTGATGTGTGGTTGATTCCTACAAATCTTAAATAACTTATAGATCATTATAATAATGTACAAAAACAATTTTAATTCCTTTTTTTGGTTTTTAATTTGTGAGTTTTATATTGTACTAGTATTAATGTCAATTTTAAATAAAAAGACACAGTTTGAGTCATATCAATCACGTCATATGTCATATAGAGGTTTTTTTGATTCCTACATGTCCCAAAGTTTCAAAAGAATCCTAAATTCTATGGAATCCTCTAGTATAAGAAAAGAAATTCTTATGATGGTAATACTAAAATGAAATAAATTAAACATAAATATGAAACAATCCATTATTTCTATAGAAGTCACATATTCATGCCATTTTTGTACATTCCGTGATCTGGTATGATGCCCATTTGTTTCTAAGGAAAATTATATCGTCTTATAGATATTATTTTTTTCGACAGTCGTAATAGTACTGGAAAAATATAAATACACAAAAGATTAATAAATATATTAAATAAATTAGTAATTAACATTAAATATAACTCTTGGGGGATGTGTTTTTTGATGGAAGATGATCTCTCTCATAAATTTACAAACATAATAACCAAAATACTTCCCATTTGTTTATTTTAGAAACTATAGAAAAATTGTGGAAAATAAGTAATTTTATTATATGTGTTTGGATAGTTAAATATTATTATATATACCTTGATAAATATCCAGTTGTAGAACTTTTCTGGGTCCTTGTGCGTAATGCTTGTCCTCATTCCAGGATTTTGATGATATTTACACACAACCATATAATAATAGATTCCGGTTTAAAAAATAATATAATTATATAACATGAAGATTAGTTCAAAAATGGTGGATGTATTGTATTAAAAATAAAAAAAAATTATCATGTGTAGTCGGATTGTTGGTAATATATGTAGTGAATCCAACAAATAAATATTTAGAGTTTCCAAAATGATTGTAATGACAATCCAGTGTTTCCTAAAAACAAAATAAATTGAATAATTAATGAAAAAAATGAAAAATAAATTAAATATGATTAAATTTTATCATTTTATCGGGACATCATTTATATTAAGAATATTATTTCATCCCCAAGTTTTCTTTCAAATTATTTTCCCACGTTTTCCACTATTTCATTCATTTTTTTGGATTATTTTTTTGTTTGGTCTGTAGAGGTGACCTGAGGACTAACGATTCCAATTTATTATGTGTAAATCCATTGAATTGGTATTAATATTTATGCCGACAAAAAATATGAAATATATTTATTCATAATTAACAAGGTATACCATCTTTTTTAAAATTAAATCTTGAAAACACACCACATGTATACATTTATAATTGAGGCACCAATCCATTCATAGTTGATGATTCCATCTACATCATTGGAATAAATGTAGTTAGTAACATCCTCCCCAAAATTCTTTTCATCAAAATAAACTACATGACTACTATCATTTTTTATCTTTGTATCCACATAAACCTTTAATGTTACTAAATGTGGATGTGCAATGGGTGGGGTAAATGTTGTTTTGGGAGATCTTTTCAATCTGTTGGTTGATCCTAATAATGGTTTTGAGTATAACTTTCACTTCACACCCATCCCTTTGTCCATTTTTAATAGAATTCATCAGTTCAGTCATTTTTTCATTAATTATTAAATGATTAGCGTGAAAAATAAATAGGAAATGAATAACTCCTTGTCGACATATTTTTTTACAATATTTTACGGCCATGCGAAGAATGTTCCAATAGTTGGTCTACCTTATGAATATCTTACTCATCAATTAGAATAGGTTGATCTGTGCTCAGACAATGGGCTACACTAATCGACACTCTCACAAGACTATTGGAAGTGGTCTATTGTTTATCACATTGTTTTGGATATTGAACATTGTAGCCCTCACTACAAGGTGATGGGTCGGTGTTCATAGATATAAATAACAGTCCTATCACCATGTATAATATCATCACCATAAAGGTATCAGTGTCTATATGATTCACATTTTATAGAATCAATTATTAGAACAATGATTACCTTTTCCAAGACATCATTTTTAGGGGAATGGCTCATCTCAATGCTGGTGGGTGTGGGGCGGGATATTCAGGCAACTGTTATTCTTGAGTTCTTTTTTCTATTCGCTTATCTAAATAAATGTTTCTAGTAACTCTCTCTTTTATTGGTATTTTTATTTATGTTTATCTAGTCTTTAATTAATCTATTTTATTTTTAATCATTATCCTCTTGTATTTTATATCAAAATATGTTTTTGTTGTCACTCCAAAACCCGCTCCTCTGATGTGACCATATTGTTTTGTCCTCTATAAGGACACTGATAGTAGGTGTTCACCTAATACAGGTGTTGATGATTCATGTGACTAAGCTGGATAGAAAATATAATAAAATAAGTAATATTTTTTATGTAATTTCGATTTAAAGAAAATCAAATGTTTATTATTTCATAATTATACATGTTTCCCACCCTTTTTATGTATTTTCACCTATTATTATCCCATATTTATTTTCACATGCCTCTTTCCAAAACACATGGTGTATTTGGAAGTGGATTTAAATTTGGATTCAACAATATAAATATACATAGAGGAACACAAATATTTTTTCATTTCATGTCATATAAAAGTGTTACGGTAGATTTAAAATGTGTACCATTTTTTTCAAGTGAAGCATACTCCGTCCTTGATTTATGGTAGAGGTATGATGATTTTTCTGCCTCTCCATTATTTTGAACACTCAGTTTCTATTTTATAAATAAATTTTTTTCACTAAATGTGATGAATATATTTATTTTCAAACAATATATTACTAGCCACAGTGTACTTGAAAAGACACATCGATATGAAGTCTAGTAAACAAATCTCATGCTTATTCGATTATCAGGTGTGCATACATAAGCAGTGGCTGTGGGTTTATTTTCCCTTCGGCTTATTTTAGATGATGACTCTGTAGAATTGTGTGAAATCCTCTATAAATTCTTTTATAAAGAATTAATACATATTTATTATCGGGCTTATCTAATATAAATTCAATCTTCAAGGGATAGGGAAGAATAATTCATTGTTTCATTATTTATTTTTAGTAAAATAATGAAATGATATCATAATGATACTATAATCTCTTCCCACATCAGTTTGATAAGTGCTAGAACAACATAGTGCCAAAAAAGTACACCAGTTGGAATGCATAACCAAGTGATGATACCAATGTAACTACTAAAAATGACCTTGTTGGAGTTAACATGCTGGCCCCGTGCATTCCATCCGACCTCATATTTGATGCCTTTCATTTTTTACTTATTAATTTTTTCTAACACCATAAAAATATGGTGCACCTATTTTTTCTACATCACTGGTCCTTCATCACATAACATTTCCTTAGATTCAATATCATCAATATGTTGTTTCTCAGGAGAAGTAGCATCAACATGTGGAGATGGTTGTTGAACCTCAACAATGGGGTCAAAAATAGATTGAAAACCCTATTATTCCTCGGGATTTGGATTACCATCACATGAAGAAGTTCTTTATTCCTATACAATGAAAGCAACAATATGATGAAAGACTTACTGTTCCTCAGGATTGGGAGCACCAGCATGTGCATAATTCTGACTGAAACATCTTTTTTTTCAAATATGTCACTTTTTGGGTTAGTGATAACATACAGACATCAAGCCAATCACCCACATTAAAAAATCCAAAATCCAAAATAGAAAATCAAAAATAACCAGATCAAATAACACATATCACCTCAAACAGTTTTCACGGCCACCTGAAATGTCCTCATATGATGTCCCGAAACAATGCTAACACACACGATCCAAGACCCCATACTGAATCCTTCATCGGTCGCCAAAACCACTAATTCTATCACTAACACATGGTCATCCACCCAAATCATACCATCACACACAAATGGTGGATGAAAACAGAAGGAAAATCATCACTAAAACAGATATTCACAATTTAACTTCACCATGAAAACCCAACACATCTCGTCCATGTCGCCGCTGCAACATCGTCAGATCCGAACAAACCACAAAACGATATCCCAGAATCACCATGATCCAAACAGGGCTCATTCACACCCATAGACTTATCGACAGGGAAGAAATTCAAAAAGCGAACAAAACCACAAAGACAGTCGTGATGCCTAACTGCAAATATGTGCCAGATCCTATTGCCTCTTTCGCAAACTCACCCTGAATCCACATCGAACCGCCGCACACGCCCCATCCAAAACATAATCGAAGCATCAACCCCCATCCAGGAGGAGATGGATCTACGACTGCTGTCAACACCGCGCTGCCAGAAGAAGAGGCCGGAAAATGATGGGAAAATCTTAGACGGTCTCACCCACAGAGGTAGCATGACGCCATGCCTGGAAGAGGAACTGCCTCCATGAAAACACCGAGAAGGAGCGCCTAGGAGAGATCTGATGTCGATCTGAGGCGAGAAGAAGAGATGGAGACATATGGAAACCCTAAGAAGGTAGCTCCCCTTTTGGGCTCATCCACCTCCCTAATGGAATAACCAACATGCCTGTGTAAAAAACCAATACATGAGGTAACCATTGGACTATTATTAACAACAAAGAATCCATCATGTGCATAATTCATTATGTATAGAAGTGGTTTAACATTTAATTTTTATGACATCAATACAACAACAAACATATAATAACATGAGGTAACACAATGTATATTAAAAAAATAACCAAATTATTAATCTCTAATTTTATAATGGTTGAAGAGATTTGACCCCTATATCGACAATTCAAGTCCTTTCATTTTGGTCTTCTCTGACAAATAAAACACCATATTCATTAATACCTATATGAAATGATTATGATGTCATAATAAAAGTGTCACCCTTAGTTGAATTTTCATCTGACCCTTTAGCTGTTTTGGTCGATAACATTACAATTGACCACTTTCCCTTTATGTTATCTAGAACATAAAATACATGTACTTCCTACGATGTCATTATAAATGGTTCATCTTTTCACCCTTCCTAACTGAAATAGAACTTCACTAATCCAAATTCATCTATTTTTACATCTTTCATGATATCAAACCACTATAATTGAGAAATCGGCACATGGAATGTTGTATAATCCAACTCCCATATTTTTTTGATGATGCCAATGTAAGAAATATTAATGTGAATTGAATTTTTTTCCTTAGTACCAGAAATATGCATCGCTTCAGCCAGAAGTGTTACTCCACAATTTTTAACGGTATTGTATTCACAATGTATATTTGTATAGAACATATAACCCTTAATTACATTACCATTGTAAGATAATACATACACACTAGGTACTCTAGCTAACCATAGAAGTTGTTCTGATATTGAATTACGATTTTCACCTGAATCGTTAAAAATATAGTCCCAAAACCATTTTATATAGTATTGATTATGTGTATTCGATATTAATATTTTAGACCTTGATGGATTCAAATTCCTAAGAATTTTTTGTGGGTTTAAACATATTGGGAAACATCAAAAACATTATTCAAAATATAAACGTGGGCCTACTCATGATCAACAATATTGATTGTGACTACATATATTCCAGAAATTCCTCACCCGCTAGCCACCTAGTGTGATGAGATTTCAGTAGATCAATGCTTTACACACCTGAAATGAATTTGGTACATAATTCAATGGATTCCTCAAAATTATTTAAATCTTCAGTATAACCCTCTGATCAAATTTGATTTTTTATATACCCATTCAAAATCATTATAAATCGTTCAATAGGGTACATCCATCTATAGTGTATAAGACTACATAGTCTAATCTCTCTCACTAAGTGAACCATCAAATGAACCATTATTTCAATGAATTCTAGTAGGGAGAACATTTCTAAATCACATAATATGATAATAATTTCTCTTTACACAGTTTTCAATTTCACCAGATCCATAATATTACTGCATATAGCTTTGTAGAATAAACAAAGCTTGGTTAACTTATAATGGATATTCTTCGAAAAATTGCAAATTAAAGCTATAGGAATTAGATCTTAAAGTAAAACATGATAGTCAAGTGATTTTAGAACCTTTAACATTAAATCTTTATTTGAAATAATATTATTTCTATAAAATTAATACACCTCTAGAACCATTATGTCATTCAAGAAGTTGAAAAACTCATATCTCTCCTGCCTAGAAATAATGTAAGAAGCTGGAGGATGAAAGGTTCATTTTTCACTGTAGGATTTAACTTGATATGTAATAGATCTCAAAAACACACCTGGATCCAAATTTATCAATGTTTGAAGTTTGAGATATGTATTCAACTTATATTAGATCTTTTATAATTTTTTTGATTTTTTTGAGTCTTCAATTTTTTATTAAATGATTACTAATTGATAAGAATTAGAAAATCTTTAATTAATAATTTATTTTAATATATTTTATACGCTATTTTCTCTAGACATATTATATATTAGGTGTAAATGTCTACCTATACTTATCTAAAACATATTTTAAAATATATATGTTATATTTATATCAATATCAAAATATTTATATATTAATATTTTATTTTTAATGTTTTTTTAAAAATATACTCTTTATCAGTACTAATAAAGGGGGCCCTTTAACAATAGAAAAATCTATGATAAAGGAGGTACCTTTATTTGTGCTAAAAAAGAATCGATAAAGGTACCCCCTTTATCAGCATTTTTTAGAGTTTCAAAAGGGTGGCACCATGAAAATCTATTTTTGTGGTTGTTTCCCCACCCGGAATTCTGTTATATTTTTCACTTACTAGATAGAAGATACTTTCAAGAGGCTACCATCTTATATATAATATAATTTAGGCTGGCAGGATGTCACACTCAAAGTTCAGAGTCGTAGTTTTAGAATAAATCACCATAATTTGTTAAATAATATTATTTAATATGATATATATATATATACGATAAATTAATATTTTTTTGGTTGAACCATATATTACATTTTTTTGATGTGTTCAATATGATATACACAGATATTAGTATTGGGCAGATTGCTGGTGAGAGATAGTACCTAATTGTAGTTAGTGTTTTTTTATTTTTTTAAAATTAATATAATATAATTTTTTATCATTTTATTTATATGTTTGTAATAAGAGAGGATATATAATATATAGATTTCTCATATATTTGTTATATAGGATAAGAAATATGGTCATGTCAAGGCCTCGTGCAAGCATGTTTTAATGAGAAAACATAGTCATGGGTTGTAAAATGTGGTATTTAGAAAGAGATGTTGATTGAAATTTGTTTACAATAGAATTATACTGGTTACTATAAACCTGAAGTGATGTCATCATTTAGAAAAAAAATTAGGATTGTAAACAATTTTCCAATAAATTCAATGATAATTTCTAGATATAAATAAAGTGATAAAGTGAGGAAAAACACTGGATGTAATGTGGAAAACCCCCTAAATGAATGGGGAAAAAAACCATAGGCAAATAGAAGGATTTCAATATGAAAAAATGTGGGTACAAAATCTCTCTCTATCTCTAAATTTCAAGGAGAATACATCCATGAAATTATCTCTTTGAAAATATAATGAAACACCTCACAAAATACTGCACTTAAGGATGAAGATATGTTGCTTCTGAATCTAGTGATAAAAATAGGTGGAGAAGATCACCTTTTATATCATTCCTTAACCCTCTTTTTGCCTCCTCACTATTAAATTTCTATTAAAAAATTAAATTGGGAATCAATGGTAGGGTGTCACCATGACGTTTTACCATGACGTTTCCAAATGAATGTGGTGACCATCATTAATATTTTCTCTCTCTATAACGTCTTCAAACATATCTCCCACTGTGATATTTGGTTATGTTCCAATCACATCTCCACACATCCCTTCAATCTACCAACCCTACTACTCATGTCTCTACAAGGTTTCTCAAGGATATACAACATCTGAACTTATTAGAACCAATCGTATTCACCAATGAATCTTCCATATTTTCTTTAGTGTGAATTTTCTACATGTGGAAACTTATTTAATTCATAGTATTTAAAAAATGATATTGTACACCAATGTGATTCATCCTGGAGTGAAAATATTGATTCCTTAAAATGTGAAAGGCACTCTATCTATCAAAAAACAATTAAATTTGATCTTGTTTGTACCTGATCTCCTCCAAAAAACATTTCATCCAAATAACCTCCTTGCATGACAGTTTATAGGCCATGTACTTTGCCTCCATCATTGATAAATCCACAGTTGACTGTAACTTTGAAATCCATCTCATAGATCCTCCTACATGAGTAAACACATAACTAGTAGCAGATTTTCTCCGGTCAAAATCACCTAAAAAATATAAATCAACATAGCCTATGATAGTGAAATCTATTCTCCAAAACATAATGTGACATATGAGGTTTCCCTGATGTATCCCAGGATCCTATTCAGCTTTCTCCAATGACTTTGTCCTCAATTCTCCATGTACCTACTAGCTTCTCCCATTGTATGTGCAATGTATGCTCAAGTACAAACCATGGGGAACATTATAATCCCAACTATTGATTAATATGTCCTTCAAGACATTTTCATCCTCCATTTTTCACTGTTATGACACATTGTAGATGATAACTTGGAATTAATGGGAAGAGGGTTAGAATTTTTCTTATAGTATTTCATTTTGAATCGTTCCAGGACTTTCCACAAATAATTTTTTAGTGATATCCAAATATTTCCATTATTCATGTCTCAGTATATTTGCATCCCAATATTGTTTTTTGCTGGTCCCAAGTCCTTCATATTAATCTCCCTAAACAAATGTGCCCTCATCTCCTAGATTTAATCATTTTTTGGGGCCTGCAACCAACATTTCATCCATATAAAATAGTATAATGATAAATTCATTAGCATATAGACCCTTGAAACGTGCACAAGGATCTGAATTAAGTCTATTCTATACAAGGCTCGTGATATAAGAATAAAATGTCTTGTAACAACACCACAACACTTGTTTGAGACCGTAAAGAAAATTTTCAACCTGAAAACCAAGTTCTATTTACCTTATTCAACAAAACCTTCTCATTAGAGAATATAGATTTCATCATCAAGGTCACCATGGAGAAATGTTTTTTTCACATCTATCTACATTAGATGCAGAGTGTATGAAACACAAATCACCATCACTGACTGAATGTATGTTAGTCTAACAGTACGAGAAAATATTTCATTGAAATTGATGCCTTCTTTCTTAGCATATCCTTTAACCACCAGTCTCACACGATATCTTTCCACCTAGTCGGTTTCATCCCTATTGACCTTGTAGACCCATTTGTTCCCAATATCCATACTCCCATGAAGTAATGGGACAAGATCCCAAGTCTTGATCATGTCCATGGATTCATGTTCTTCCTGCAACGCCGCCATCCATGATTATATATTTGGACTATGGGTGTCCTCAAAATGAAATGAAATCTCTCCATATTCTGTCAATAATAAATTTGAAACATTTATCTCAGTGACATAATATGAGAGCCATGTTGTCACTCTTTTCTCTCGATTTGGTCGTTGTAGTCTAGGATTATCTAGTACTTGATCATCATGATTTGTTAATTCCTCATATAAAAGAGGTTTTTCCTTTATTTCATCCTTCACCTTGACTGTTTTAGTTTCTGTTCTCTCTTCCTATGTGTCTTTATCAATATTAATTTTCACACTGTCTTCAGAAAAGATGAAATCTCTACTGATGATAATATTGTGGGCAATGGGATCCAACTAACAATACCACTTCACACCACCAGTGTATCGCATGAAGATACATTCCTTGGATCTTGATTCCAACGTCGATCTTTCCTGGCCAAGAAATAGTACATATACATGACTTCCTAAAGTATGTAATTGAGAATAATTATGGGGTCTACCATTCCACATCTCCATCTGCATCTACATATCAATTTCCACTAAAGTGGGTCGATTGATCACATAGCAGGTAGTATTTACTACTTCTGCCCAGAATGTCTAGGTAACTCCTGTAGTTTTTAGCATCGCCCTTATTATGTCCAAAAATGTTATATTCAGCAAATTTTCCACTCTATTCTGCTATGTATTGTATGCCACCATGAAATACCTCTTGATTACTTCCTGTTAACAAAAAGAATCAAAATCGTCTCTTTTATATTCTCTACCATGGTTAGTCCTCAAACACATTATCTTCTTTTCAGATTCAATCTGATTTTTCACTTTGAATTTTTTTGAAGACATCAAAGATATTAAATTTCCTCTTGATGCAAAACAACCAAAATCTCCTGGAATAGTCATCATTGAATGATGCAATTTACCTTACTCCTCATAGGGACACAACCGGTTCTTGCCAAACATTTGAATGAATTAAATCAAAGATCTAGTTACTCCTCATCGTTGAAGTTCCAAACATCAACCAATGTTTCATACTCAAAAAATATTTCAAAAAATTATCCTGGATTCCTTAATAATCCTAGGAAGTAACTTCTGATCCTCAAAAATCTTTAGGCCTCGTTGGGACATATGTCCAAGACTCTGATTCCATAACGTCTTTAACTCTTCCATCAAGGTAGTTGATGAGACAACTATCTTTGCTTCCTTGTACATTTCACCCATAAGAACATAAATGTTCTTTAATATCTTATTTTCCTTTATCAATACAAGTTATCCCTTCAAAATATTCATCATCCCTTTCTCAGTGTGAGTCTTGCATCCGATGTCATAAAATTTTCCTAAGGAAAAAATGTTCTTCTGGAGACCCCCCAAATGGCATATTTCTTGGATGGTTCTGACTATGTTATAATGCATCTTCTGTTTGATGGATCCAAATCCAACTATCTTGAAATTTATTATCATTCCCCATGTACAAAATCCCTTTTGGGATTGTTTCGTATTAGTCAAACCATTCCAGTAGAGATTTGATGGGCCATGTTCATCCTGAGTTAATAATCCATTCGTCTTAGAGATGTTTTCTTCTTTCAATATACATTTCAGCATCATTGACTAGTATGTCTCCATTTCCAGATGGACTTGAAACTTTTACTTGAGAAATATTATCACCACCCTTATTATTCCAATAGTCTTTGCTAACAAACCCCCTATTACTGCAATTGTGACATTTGATGTTTTTCTTCCTGCTCCTTGATTTGGACCTTCCATGATTCTAGTTCTCACTATAACCACACTCCACCATTCTTCTTATTTCCATTGATAGAGCTTCCACTTGGTGTGATGTTGTATGATTGTACTCCTATTTCATGCACCGACTTTTTTTTTCAATGCCCTTAGCTACAACATCATTGAAGGGAAACATATCCATTAGTAAATTATTTATGAGGTTGATGTTAATTTGATCACATTAATATTCAAACCTTTTGAGTAGAATATCCACATGTTTAGTATCCACAATTATATAGATCCACACCATAAGTTGAGAAAAATGGTATTAAGGGTGTCGATGTGGTCAGTCACCTATGATGAATCCACCCTTCAAAGAATGTATAATTTTCTCTTCAAGAAAATTTTATTGTGGAGTGAATTTTCCTCATACAGCTTTGTGAGAGTATCCCAAATTTATTATTCCATCATTTTTTCCACAATTCATGATAGGACCCCATCTACCAAAGACAAATTGATGTTGTAAATAGCATTACTATCCATGTCACTCCATTTTTCCTCTATCACACCTGTTGATTTATCTCCAATCACCTGTAGGCATTTATCATTTTGCAGAACCTCTTTTATCTTCATTTTCCACAATGAAAAATTATTTCCATTGAATTTTTAGATCTTGTATTTCAACACCATTTAGACACGTCGTTCGTCCAGAATTTTATCAGGCCAAAACCACATTCCTATGATACCACTTTTTAGGATCCTAAAAAATTGTTCAATCAATTCAACGATAATTGTGAGATAAAAATTAATTACAAAATTACATAATTAAAATAACACCAGATGTAATGTGGAAACCTTAAAAAATAGAGGTGTAAAAAAACCACAAAAAAATAAAATGATTTCACTATGGTAAAATTTGGGTACAATCTCTCTCTCCCTCAATTACAAGGATAAAACACACAAGAAATTATATCTTTTAAAAGATGGAAAAGCCCCTCAAAAAATAGTGCACTCAAGGACGAAGATGTGTTACTTCTGAATCTGATGATAAAAACTAGTGTTGGATATCCCAATTTATATCCTACCTACACCCTCCTTTGGATTCCCTTTATTAAATTTCTATTACCAAATTAAATGGGGAATCAATGGTAGGTTTTCACCATGAAGTGTCTCCACAACGTGTCCAAATGAATGCGGTGACCATAATTAATATTTTATCTCTTCATAATATCTTCCAAAAAAACATAGTGTGTATGAGATCAACATCCTTTACTTCTGTAGAGTATGAGGCAAGGCTATGAGCTCAGGATTAGACTATTCAGAAATTAGTTAGTGAGTAGGAAGAGTATATACAACATCAAGAGCATCAACGACAGCAGTAGCATCAACAACATGATCATATGATGGAGTAGATGTGATGACTTACACACGGTTTAGGAATAGAGTTCCATCCATCTAATGGAATTAATCTTTCACCTTCATAAAGACACCATTATTAGGTTATTTTTTGTGAATTTTTCTTATTATAATTTTTATATTTTATATATTTTTTAATGGTTTTTAATTGTGAAATTTATTATTAGAGAAGGTTGGGAAACCCCAAATATTAAGAATAGTAGTATCCCTTTTAAGATTGATTTGGATATAACCCATTACAAGATTGAATCCCCAAACGCAACATGCCCAAAAAAATGGAAATTGTAAATAGTAGTAAATCCAATTAGCTCAATGTCAAATCCATATAGCCTGAAAGACTAAGGTAGAGAAACCCAGAATTAGGCATGGATTGAAATACCCAAAGGTATCCATCCTACCATTTGACTGCTGACCCATACACCCAAACCACAAATTTTATTGGGAACCACTGGGAATATCATCGACGTGGATAGATCTACTGATAATGGCGATGACCTGCATGAAAAATCACTATCCCCTACTAGAGCGGGTTGTCCAATCATGTCATTTACTCCTTCATTGAGTAAGGTTTGGCCCTCATTTATAGCTCTCACCATCATTCTAGGTAATGATTCTTACCTCCAGCTACCTTGATGAGCAAAGGCCATCATTTTACACTAGCCTTGGTGCATTCCTGCCAAACCCAACCATCAAGCAAGAGTTCAGATCTTGCATTTGCCCAATATATTTAGTTTATCTTATTTTTATCTACATTTATTTTAAATGAATATATATTCATATTGTTTTGATACTTTAGAAAAATGTTCCATAATTCATTTTTGATGAGTAAGATTCATCCCCACCTTAATCAAATGCATAAGGTGACTGGTATGACTCAACTACTATAGATATGGACTTTAACAGCGTTCAAAATTGGCATTTACTTATTTAAAAAACATTATTATCCTCTATGATATTACAAGGCGGTATCTTTTATCACTACTAAAAAAATACTTATAAAAGCCCCTTTTACCAGCATTGATAAAAGAGGACCTCTATCAGTTCTAAAATAGTGCTGATAAATGGGGCCTTTATCAACACTTTTTTAGCACTGATTAAAGTCAAAAAAATAATTTCTTAAAAGGAATTTATTTTTCATCAAATTTGAGGGTGGGACATGCACACTTTTATCAGCACTCAATCCTTCTTTTAAGAGTGCTTTTATAGCCTCCCCCCATTTTTAACAATGCTAGGAATCCCTCCACCCTTTAACAACTATAGGGACCTGCATCACTCATTCTTGTGAGCCCCTATCTTTGCTGGGTTCTGAAACTGAGAAGTCCTCTTCATAATCTTGCTCCCTTTCCACTCCCATATATCATTTTCTTATGTATTTTATAATATATCTATATATATATATATATTAATTTTTTTATTTTTTTATCCATATATATATATATATATTTAATTACATATATAAAATATGTTTTTGTGTGTGTGTGTATGTGTGTTTATAAATACATACATACATACATATATATATATTTATATTTATATGTGTGTGAAACTATAAATATATTTATACACATTTATATTTATTTAAATATATTATATATTAATATTTATATACTTATATTAGAGTATATAGATAAATATATATCGGTTTTTCAATGAACATAAAATATATTTATATATATATAAGCATTATATTTACAGTCGTTGTATAAGTATATATTTATATATATATATTCCTTTTAAATAAAATGGATATTATTTTATATTTTGATATGATTTAATTATTTTTAAATCTTCATTACATGTAAATAGGTTTACATATATATTTATAAACCTAAATTTTTATGTGTGAATATATACAAAATATGTATATATTATTATATATTTTATTATAAATAAAACTAAATTATGAAAAATGATAATATTTCAAAAAATTAATATCAATATGAAAGCAATACATCTAAATAAATTCAGTCCCCACTGAAAACGGGAATAAAACCCTCTTAAACGAAGTTGGAATTCCATTGAATGTAAAAAAATTTGGATACACCAACTAAAAACCTTGTTTTAAAGCCCTTATATGGACTTTTAGGGCCTTGTAAAATGTAAAAGGGGATTCCTCCATATCATTAGTGTGAATATTCCATCACAAGATTCAATTTGATATGTTGTATAGCTAAAATGGACACACTGATCAAAATTTATAACCCTTTGAAATCTGAGTTACGTTTTCAATATATTTTAGATCTTTCATTAAATTTTTTATTTTTTGTGTCTTAAAATTGTTAATAAATTACTTTTAGTCAATAAGAATTAGTAAGTTATTAATTAAAGAAATTTTTTAATTATTTTACAATCCATTTTCACTATATATCTTATATTGTAATTGTAAATGTATATTTAGCCTTATCTAAAACATATTTAAAAAAATATATTATTTTTAATGAAATATAATATTTTTTAAATATACCATTTATTAGTGCTATTAGAGAAACACTGATAAATCCCCCTTTATCAGTCCTTCTAAAAAATCATTGATAAAGGGTGTCCCTTTAATAGTTCTTAATAAACATTGACAAAGGGGTTTCATTATCATTGCTAAAAATGCTGATACATGGGTACATTTAGTATTTTTTTAGCACTGTTAAAATCTCTTTTTATCACTAGTTTTTTAGTGCTGATAATGGTAGCCCTTTATCAACATATTTTTTTTAGCATTGTTAAAGGGTGGTGCTATGTAAATTTGTTTCTATGGTAGTGATACATTTGTGTCCTTTTACTTTAAAGTGAAATTTTAAAAATATATTCTTTGATGTTTATGTTTAATTTATTTCATTATAGTATTATTAAAATAAGAATTGTTTTCTTATAAAGGATAATTCTTTTGCTCGGGTTGGGTGGTTTGTTTGAAAACTAATACCATGGTCAATATTTTTTGATAGGGGGTCACAGGTGCCAAATAAAATTAAAAATTAATGTTTTTAAATGATTGTGGATAGTAAATTAAAATTTAATTGTAGAAAATATTATTTGAAATATACATATATTTTTTTATTTGTAATTAAAATTTTATTTCAAATAAATTATGAATTTTCATATTGGTGCATTTTTATACATGTGTATTTGGTGAAGTGTGTTGTTATTAAAACAACACATTGTAACAGTAGGGCATTTATTAGTGTTGATGAAACCAATGATAAAGGGGTTATCATTTTAATGACATTGACAAAAACATTTCGTTAGCAATGTTTAATCTCATTGTGTTGTGTTAAAAGGTCTATCTAGGGTAGTGGGAATTCAGTTTTATTTGGAGTGACAATGATAACATTATAAAGGAAAAAAATGAAAAGGATTTGAAGACATTGTGTTCATAAAACCAATGATTATGTGTTGCATCGCTAGATGAAGGAGAAAGTTAATTCATGATATAATGGGATTACAACCATATATCACCATGCATTTCATGTAGGAGTGATGATCAATTTTTTAAAAGATAAAAAATTATTTTTAAAATTGTGAAAATTAAAAACAAAATTCATATTATCCATTAGTATTTTTAATTTTAAAAAACAAGTAAAATACTATTTTTCATAAATATATTTTCAACCAAAATTCCCTTTCAGTTTAAAAAATATAATTTTTATTAAAAAATATAAAAACTAATTCTTCATTAATTAAATTCAGATAAAAAATTTACAAGAAATCAATCATTATCTTAAAAAATAAAATTTTCCTTACATTAGAATAATGGTTATATTTTTATTTTTTTAACAAATTCTATTTCTTTATTTTTTTTAAATCATTTTTATTTATATTATATTTATTTTTAAATTGAAATTGGTCGATTTATGTTTAAGGAAATTTTCATTTTTTTAACCGAGATTTAAAAAAATATGATTTTTAAGTTAAAGGGGGATATTATTTTTTTAATAAATAATAATTTTTGCCTATGAATTTTTTAAGAAATTATTTGTAAATATATATATATAAATATACTATGGGATTTATTTCCCTTTACTTCAATTTGATTCTAGAAATTTTTTTGTCATTTAATTTCTTAAAATGAAAAAATGGTGTTGATTTGTTTATATAAGATAAGTAAAAATACTTTTACAAAATCAGGTATTGGAATGTGTGAAGGATGTTCACAGAAGCCACACTATTAGTCAAAAAATAATCAATACATTTTTGAAAAAATATTTTAACATTGTAATTTTTTGTAAAAATATTATGTTGATTTTTGATAGTGATTAAAATTAATTTTTATGTATATAAGATGTATTATATAGTATAAAATTAATAATATATATTAGAATGAATTAAAAAATATTAAGAGGAGATTTTGTATATAAAATTATGCTAAAAATAAAATTATGAAAAAGATATTGCATACATATATTAGTTTTAATTACTTGTTTAATTTAAAAATAATAAATGATGTCAACGCTGATGATAAGAAGGTTTTTCTATGTTACATCCAGGGATATGAAAATATATATACACTAAAGGTCTTGGTGTGTTGGTGTGTTATCTTCATGAACAACTGCATGCCTATGTAAATAATATTAGGACTTCTTACCCCCAATCCATGAGGCAAGGGTTTCCCACATACATATATTTAACACAACGAACCCCTTCATAATCAATGTAGGATAAACCAATAATATCCCTCTCACAACCACTAGGACGATGAACATATATGATTTTTTAGTGATCAATAAATTCAATCTGATCAAATGAAACAATAAAACAATCACTACTACGAAACTGAGTTTTATCTACGCTAAGAACAAAATTATCACCGCTTAAAACGTGTTGATACTCGAGGTGATATTAAAAGGGGGTCCCTTTTATCAACACTAAAAAAAGTGTTGATAAATGACCCTTTTATCAGTGATAAAAAAATCACAGATAAAATTAAAAAAATTAAAAAAAATTGTAAATCAATGGGTAGACCCATCCCTTTTTAATAGAACTTGACCCCCTTTCGACGGTGCTAGTAATCCCCCCATGTGCACAACTGCCACCCATTTAACAGCGCTAGTCTCACACCCCCACCCTTTAACAGTACAAGACCCTCCTAGACCTACCAGCACACCCCTAACTCATCTTGGATTTGAACCAGAGAAAAATATCATACACTAGACTGCTAAAGCCATACTAAACCGCACACCAGCTTTTTCTCTGCCTCATTTCCATGACCTCTATGACCACAATGATGATGGTCAGTCGCAAAGAACCCCCACCACAACCACATTCCACCTCTTCCAAGACTGCACATCGTGACTGCGATCTGCCCTTCCATGACTTCCCTGCACGTCATAACATCCACATCCTACCTCCACCACACTCTGCCTCCGCTATGAAATCCTAGAGTGATTGTACCATGCTTTTCCCTCTACTCTAACACATCCACATCCCTCCTCTACCGAATTCTTCCTATTCTATGACTTCATAGAGAAACTGTATTGTGCATTACCACACACGTCAACACATCCAAATCACACCTCAACCACATTCCACCTCCACTAGGACCTCCCTGATTGGTATAACATTAGGATCTCCTTAGTCACCCCATGAGAGTGTTCCCAGGTGAGGGGGAGGACTAGACACCACCCTCCATTGTAACCATTCTTAAAAACATGGCCTAATGGTGAATCCTTTCTTATGATAATCATTGCCCTATTAGAATAGGATGGATAAAATCCATTCTAATGCATGTTGGGGAGTTCATTCATGCATATTGGGTGACCTGGGGGAGTTTGGGTATGTTTTTGATCTGCTTTCATGGGTACCCCTAGGGAGTTTTGATTTTCGGTGCAGGAGATGTGGTACCTTCGATATTTCCTTGTTTGGGTACCACCAAGGAGTGTTCTTAGGTGACTAGGATGGTTGTACACCGCCTACCATAAAAATCATCCACAATTGTCATCACCCCGGGGTTGTATGGTTCTAGGGTTGGGGTACGTTTTAGATCTCCATTCATAGGTACCCTGGGGAAGTGCTAGTTTGTGAAGGGGAATGTTGGACAGGGTCCCTTGTAGGATTCCTCAATTCTCAGCTGGGATAATATCAAGACATTGGTGACAACCTTTTCTAATGAATACCTCATTGTCATCTTCATCAGTGGTCATGGGACTCTAAGTGACTACTCTAGATTTTTTGACCTTTTCAAATGATGTTCCTCCAAAACATGACATCCACCATGTTCCAATCACTCATCTCTGTATCATCTTCACTATCATCATCGGGGAGTGATGGGTTTTAGAGAAGAGGGCAATCACATCTAAGGATTGGAGTTTGAAAACACACCTTCCACCATTATATAGTAACATATTCCTTTATATTTTTCTTTCCCCCCGCAATCATTCCTCCCGTACTTTAATAGCTAGAAAGGTGGGATAGATAAATATTTTATTTATAACTCCGATTGATATCGAGGAAGTAATAAACCCTATTTGTTTAATTATAATTATTTTATTGACTGAATGTTAAAAAAATAGTAAAACTATCCCATTTATTTATGTATTTTGAGTATTGTTCATATTAAATTTAGAAACAAAATATAAATTCAAATTCATATTATATTAATTATTTTTAACTAAAAAATGATTTATTTTAAAATGTAAATAAAATTAAAAAAATATTTGTTTTCTTTGATATATGTTGATTTTAGATTTATCTATAATGTCTAAAATTAAAAATAATAAAAGTATCGTTAATTAAACCGGTTTGGGTATATTTCAAAATATAATTGAATATATTTAAAAATAATGAGTTAAAAAATAAATGGGTTATAAATAGATTAGGGATTGAAAAAAATTAAATGAGTTGGGATTTAGTTATCCCAAATTTCATTGGTACTTGACGAGTCAAAATCCCTAATTTTGGGTGATTTTAATGAACATTTTCAACCTAATTATCAAAGCTGTATATTTTAATAATTTTGTTGAATTTGAATTTATTATTATATAATAGATTTTTAGAATAATTGACTGGCATATAATATTTAATGATGATTTTAATTCAATAATATAACATTGAACTGACATCATCCTTTATACAATATTTAATATATATATATATATATATTTGTAATATTGTAATTTTTTTCCAACCACTCATAAATGGAAATAATTTTTTATAGAGATTGCCCCCCCAATCTGTTATGGTGCTTAGTGGTGGGAAAATAAGTGGATAAAAGAACTATTATTTGAAAACCTAATAAAGAATAATCGAAATGTTATACAAAAATTATTATTTTCTAGTAAAAATTTAATTGGTTAATAACCAATTTTTTTTGGTTTTTTATAAATTTTAATAATTAATGTTGATAAAATAAATAATGTTATAATATTTTATATTTTTATTCAATGTTTTGAATAACTTATGAGACATATTATAACAAAAAAAGAGTACATTTTTGTTTATAAACTTATATATTTGTTCAATTAATTTTTTTTCTTATAAAATATATTGATTTAAATATAATTTTTAGTTTTTGTTCAAAATAATCAGGGTGGAATTTTTAAAAAATTTAAGGTTTTTTAGATTAGTAGGCTTCCTCCAATGAGAAACCATTGTACAAAGGTTTGTCCACCCGATAAAACCAATTTTTATCTTAGTAGCAGTTCATTAAAAATAGAAAAATTTTAATTTAAATCATATATAATTCACATATGATAAATTATATTATTAATTACTATATATATTAATGATATTATCAGTTATACTAGTAATTTAATTATTAATGATTATATTTTAAATTTTATATTAATTATAAATTATAAATTATATTATTAAATAAAAATTATATTGTGAATTATTAATTACATTGTTAATTAAATATTGTTATAAATTATATTAACAATTATTGAATATATTAATGATATTATCAGTTACTAATTTTCTAAATTGTTTAACTAATTGTAAATAATTATATCATTAAATTAAAATGACAAATTTATATTGAAAACAGAAACATTGATTCATACTAGTCACATAATGTGTTGGATTGACATGTAGTCGATTCATACACATCATAAATGAGTTATGTATCCACTATAAGAAAATAATCATTTAGATATAGTTATTTTTTTTGATTCGGTGACGGTTTAAACCACTGCTAAAGTTGGTTTTGAATCCAACACATTTTGATTCCTCCCATTCACTACCACAGATTTGGGAACGTGATGCACTAGGTTTTATCAGTGAAAAGATGAAAGAACTGATAAAAGGGGGACCTTTTCAGCACTAGATAAAAGCGCTGATAAATCTACCCTTTATCAGTGCTAACCATAATTCTAATAAAGGTGTACCCATTATCATTTCTTAATTTAGTGATGTTAAAGGGAGTAATTTATTTATTTTTTAAATAAAATACTCAAACCATAGATATCATCCAAATAGAAATTACATAATTCCATAGGAAAAGATGAAATCCCGCAATTAGGCACCAAATGATTCTCAGCAGCAATAAAAAAATGAGCCACTAGATTACCCTATCTTTATACAAAGGAAAAAACATGAGAAATAAGGCACCAAAGATTTAATGATGTAAACAATGGACCCATAGGCTTGGAGGCCACCTCCATCCTCCTTTAGTTCGTTGATGATAACTTAACAATCAAATTCGACCACAAAATTTATCCATCCAAGAGACAAGATGAACTGCAAACCCTTCCAAATAGTCATATCTTTTTCCAATGGAGGATACCAACCCACAATGTATGAGTAATAACGAGCTGTAATAATAGAGCCAGTGTGATCCCGGAGGATTTCCCTAAGGTCAACAAAACCATCCCACGGTGTTGTCATGCTAATATTAAGTTTGAGAGCACTAAATTGGGGGGATTTATATTTAATGAGGGGAATGAACAGGTGAAGGTGGACAAGCCGCCTCAACATCCACCACTGAGAGCCCTAGTTATGAATCTTGGAAAGCCAGACCCTGTCATCTTTGCCAATTTTCTAAAAAAATAATTAATTACAATAAAACCATATAATCTAGGTACAACTATATTATTAAGGCTCATAAAACCTTATAATAATAAATATTATTATTTTATATTAAATTATTATATTTATATTCCAGAATAATTTTTATTTGTATAAATTAAATAAAAAATGTATCTTTATAATTAATATAATTTTTTTAATAATTCAAATATATATATAATATTTTAAAAAATATTTATAAATTTATAGTTAAATAAATATAATTTAAATAATAGTAATATTACAATAATTTTTTTGAATAATAAATATATTTATTATATTAATTATTTTTTTATATTTATAAATATGAATAAATACTTTTTAAATTTTCATATTGAGAATTATAATTATAAATAAATATATGTTTCTAATGCATTTGGTAAATAAATATATTAATTAGTGAGTATAATTGACATACATATATGTCATGTATTCATCATGAATGTTCATTTATACATTAATAATGTTAAAACTCACATTATGAGAGTTTTATCATCGGTTATTGGATAACCATTGTTAAGGCTAGGTTAGTGTGAGTTTTTTATAGCGTTTACGCAATATGAGACTTCAAAATGTGTGTTTTAAAATCAATTTTAAAATAATTTTTCATCCCACTCCTATCATATGTATTCCTCCCCCTTTGTGTGTTTTCATATTTAATACTAACGTAGTGATTCCTGGTGATGGATTTGTTGACCGTGTGGGAGTTCTCACGGACAATGATGACTCTATTATTGTGTCTCGTTATTCCTCAAACATTGATTATTAGTCTCCTACCGTAGCATAGTCCATGTATATCTCGATGGGTATGATGTTCATTTCATCTATTATCTGGAAGGATATTGTGGTTGAATCTGATTTTCATGTTATTATCAAATTGATGGTGGAGGATGGAGGTAGACACCAAGCCATTGGGTCTATTATAGAAAGCATTAGATCATTGGTTCCTTTATTCATTTCCTGTTGTTTTTCCTTCGTTGGGAGTGAGGAAAATCGTGCGGCTCATTTTAAATATGCTTTTGGGAGTTATTGAGGGTCAAATTGTTGAATTTTATCTTTTCCCTTAGAGTTATGTACATTGTATTTAGATTCTATCTATGTTGAGGATTCATTTCATAAGAAACCTTAAAACCTTTTATAAAATTGATTATATACGAGTTTCACTTTTCTACTAATTATTTTTATTCCTAATCTCTTGAAACTCTAACATTCGTGAATCATGGTTATGCTCAATCTCCTTCCTTCAACTATAATTCTGCACCTTTTGCATCCCTTCCCCTTCTTGTTGACATGTTCTCCCTTATTCACTCACATTCCACCATGATCGTATGCATTTCTCCCACAAATGATTCATGCCTTTTATCTCATTCATGTTCCACCATTATCTTCCTTTAATATCTATTTTCATCTAAACAAATTTTTCATTACTTGCAATATGAATATTGCCTATCTAAATTTGGGCTCTATTATTCATGGATCTTCAACCTGAATCTATATCTTTTGAAATTTAAACATTTATTTTTTATGGTTAGTATATTTATTCATTATTTTTTTCTATAAAATATATTCATCCATTTATTTTTTTATACACACATATTTATTAGTTATAAATTTTCAAGATTGTAATTTATTATTTGTTATAATTTATTTCTGATTATAAATTTCATATGGTTATAATTTGATTATGTTTATAATTGTTTTTATTTACACTACTACATTATGATCTTTCACATCGTGAAAAAATAACTTTAAAAATGATAAAAATAAATTGTTAATTGTAGCGCTTTTAAATGGGGGCCCTTTATCAGTGATATTTTAACATTGATAAAGGCCCTATCTGCTACATTGGGTTGTTTGTATAAACAAACCCTAAAAAATCTCATGTACACAAAAACCTCACACCACAACCTCCTATACAGAAAATATATAATTTAATTGAAATACATTTTACATCATAATTAAAAAATACACTACTGTATACATTTCAAACAATGTTTTGTATAATTAAATTTTCAATTACAATCGGAAAACAATTTAAATCATTAATTTTTGACTTTGGCACTCGTGATCCTATCTCAAAAAGGTCTACCCATGGTATCTTTTGCTGAAATAATCACCTCAACCAGATCAAAAGAATCCAATTATATAATAAAACTAATATTATTTTAGTAATATTATAAAGAAATAAATTAAACATTATTATGAATTAATACATTAAAAAAATTAAAACATTAAATAAAAATCACACTTTGAGTTATACCGATCACACCATGAATTGTATTGACGTTTATCTGATTCCAACATGTCTCAGATGAGGTAATGACCATTATCCTAATGTATCAAAACAATTCAAACACATTTTCTCAGTTTTGAGTATGTCACTTGTTCTTTTTAATGAAATTAATGTCAATTTTAATGAAGACACATTTGTAGTTATACCAATCCCACTGTGTGTGGGATTGAGGTACAGCTGATTCTTTTACATAAAAATTTACTTAAGGATCATTTTACCAAAGTATAAAAATAATCATAATACGATTGGTGGGTTTTTATTATGTTACTTGTGCATTCTACTAAAATGACATTTCAAACCGGAAACATGTACTTTGAGTCACACAGGACACATTATGTGTTTTCTACATGATAATACTTATTAAATGTCAAAAATGAATTATTAATTGATTTCCTATATTATCAATATAATCATAGCTCATTTTATTGGTTTTCAGTGAGTGGCATACGATTTGAACTAAAATATCAATTTTAAGCTATTAATAGGCACATTGAGTCATACCAGTCACACTATGCATTGTATTGAGATGAATGTGATTCCTAAAAAACCAAAATTTCTCTTGTATCAATTCCCTAATGTATCAAAACAATATAGATTCTTTTGCTCGATTTTTAGTACATAACTTCTTCCTTCTTACTAAAAAATGATGTCAATTTTAAATAACAAGACGCAATTAGAGTCATAATAGTCTCATCATGCCTCATATTGATATGTGGATACTTCTTACACATCCCAAATAACTCATGAATTGTTTATATAATGTATCAAAACATTCCAAATTCATGTTCTCATTTTTGAGTAAGAAAATTCTTCCTTTTTCTAAAATTCACATCAATTTAAAAAAAAGACATACTTATAGTCCTAAAAGTTACACCATGCATCATATTCAGGTGAGGATGATTCATACAAGTATAAAATGTCTCATTAATCATTTTACTAATGTATCAAAACATTTCAAATTTGTTTTCTCAGTTTTGAGTAGGTCCGTTGTCTTTTTTACTAAAATTGATGTAAATTGAAAATGTAAAAGACGCACTTGGAGTCATAGCTGTTACATTGTGCCTCATATTTAGGACTAAATAATTAATACATTTTTCAAATGATTGATAGTTCATTTACCTAATGTATAAAAATAATAGGATTTCATTTTCTTGGGTTTCAATACCACATTTGTTTTTTTACTAAATATGATGTCCTTTTTAAATAAAAAGACGCACATAGAGTAATAACGATCACACCATGACTCATATTGAGGTGTAATTGATTATACACATCCCAAATAGCTCATGGATCATTTTATTATAGTATCAAAACAGAAAAAATTATTTTTCTCAATTTTTAGTAAGACACTTCTTCGATTATCTAAAATTGATAACAATTTTAAATAAAAAGACGAACTTGTAGTCATATCGGTCAATCTGTGAGTCAGATTGAGAATTAGATAATTCTTACAAATCTATAATGACTCTTGAATTTTTTTCCCTGAATTATCAAAAAATACTAATTCCTTCTCATGGTTTTTAGTAGGTTAGTTCTCCTTTTTACTAACAATGATGTAAATTTTTTAAAAAAATGATGCACTTGGAGTCATACTGGTCACACCATGCCTTAGATTGAGGTTTAGATGATTTTTACATGTCCCAAATGATTGATGGATCATTTCCCTAAAGTATTAAAACAACATGTATGAGTTTTACCAGTTTTAAATACATCACTTGTACATTTTTACTAAAAATTATGTCAATTTTAAATAAAAAGATGGACATAGAATCATACTGATCACACCATGTCTTAGATTGTTTTAAATCTAATTCATACACATTTCAACTAACTCATGGATCATTTTTCTACAATATCAAAACAATTAGAATGCATTTTTTTGGTTTTCATTAAGTCAATTATACTTTTTACTAAAATTGATGTATATTTTAAATAAAAAAGATGCACTTGTAGTCATACCAGTTACACCATGCCTCATATTGAGGTTTGAACGATTCCTACAGATCCTAAATTACTCATGTATTGTTTCCCTAAAGTATCAAGATAATTTTAATGTTTTTTTATCATTTTTTAGTACACAACATAGTCCTTTTTACTAAAATTGATGTCAATTTTAAATAATAAGAGGCACTTGGAGTCATACATGTCACATCGTACGTCACATTGAGGTGTGAATGATTTTTACACGTCCAAAAGGACTCATGTATCATTTTAAAAATGTATCAGAAAAATAAAAATATTTTTTCATGTATTTAAGTATGTCCCTTGAGTTTCATACTAAATTTTCATTTCCAACTAGAAACATGCACTTTGAATCGTACTGGTCACATCTTGTATAAGTTTTATATGAGACAGATTCCTACTCATCAGAAATAATTTACAAATGAATTTCATTAATTATAAAGAATATATGGGTGGGTTTTGTTTATTTTCAGTGAGTGACACATTTTGAAGTAAAATTTTGATTTTAAACTGATAACAAACACTTTGATTCATACTGGTCATAGCGTGTGTCAGATTGAGGTGCAACTGATTCCTATAGATCTTAAATATATTATGGATCATTGTACTAAAGTATCAAAACAATATTAATTCTTTTTTTTCAGTTTTGAGTATGTGAGTTGTATATTGTACTAAAAATAATGTCATTTTTAAAATAAAAAACACATCGGGATTCATTACAACAACAACAAGTTTCAGATTGAGGCATTGTTGATTCATACATGACCCAAAGATTCAAAACAATATAAAATTCCATGGAATCCTACAGTATGAGAAACAAATCATTATGTGAGTAATACTAAAAATAAATAAATTAAACATAAATATGAAACAATTAGTTACTTCTTTAGAAGTCACATCATCATGCTATTTGTATACATTCAGTGATCAGGAATGATGCCCATTTGATTCTAAGAAAATGTATGTCATTTTCTAAATATAATTTTTTTTTCATAATTTATAATATTACTAAAAAAATATAAATACAAAAAATATTAATAAATATTTTAAATGAAGTAGTAATTAACTTTAAAAATATCTATTCAGGGATGTTTTTTTTTTGGTGGAATATGATATCTCTCATAAATTTACAATCATAATAATCACAATATTTTCCATTTTATTGTTTCATCCACTATAGAAATATTGAGGAAAATAATTACTTTGTTCTGATATGTGTTTGTATAGTGAAATATTATTTTATATACACTAATACTTACAAACTTTTAGAAATTTTCAGGGTCCTTGTGCACAAGGTTTGTCTTCATGCCATGATTTAGACAATATTTACACACCACCCTATAATAATATAATATTTATTAAATCATAATAAAAATTACATAACATGGATTTTATAACTAAAATGTATGATGTAGTGTATTGAAAATTAAAAAATATCATCATATGTGGTCGGTTTGTTGGTAATACATGGAGTGAATCCATGAAATAAATATTTGGAGAATCTAAATTGTCTATAATGAGCATCCAGTGTTTCCTAAAAATAAAAAAATTAATAATTAATGAAATAATTGAATAATGTGTGTGATATAATTAATTTATAGAGTTTTATCCATGCATCATTGGTATTAATAAGAGTATTTCATCACCATGTTTACTTTCAAACAATTTTCCTAGGTTTTCCAATATTTCATCCATTTGTTTGGATTTTTTTTTGGACTATAGAGGTGATGTGAGGACTAACGAGTAAATTTTTTATGGGGAAATCCCTTGAATTTGTATTTATATATACACTTACAAAAAATATGAAATTTATGTAGTTGAAATTAACATTGTATGTCATATTTTGGAAAATTAAATCATGAAAACATACCTCATGTATAAATTTTCAACTGAGGCTCCTAGACATTCATAGTTGAGGATTTCATCTAAATTATTAGAAGAAATGTAGTTAGTAACATCTTCTCTATACACTTTTTCTTCAAAATAAACTACATGACTACTACCACTTTGTAACTTTTCAACCGCATGAACCATCAATTTTAGTAAATACGAATATTCAATGGGCGGGATACATGTGCTTTTAGAAGAACTTTTTTATCGGTTGGTTGATCCTATAGATGTTTTTGAGTCGACCATTTGTTTCATCCCATTTCCTTTCTTTTTCTGTAATTATATTAATCGGTTCAGACCTTGTTTTATTAATTTTTAATGTTTTAGTATGAAAAATAAATTGGAAATGAATACCTCCATGTAGACAAGATTTTTTACAAGATGTGAAGGATATGAAATTAATGTTCCAATAGTTTGGTCAACCTTATGAATACCTTTCTCATAAAATGGAATATGTAGCTCAGTGCTCAACTCACGGTCTATCCTAATCAACACTCTCACCTATTGGAATTTTTCTATTATGTAGCATGTCATTTTGAATATTGAACAATGTATCCCTCTCTACAAAGAAATGGGTGGGTGTTGATAGATATAAATCATAGTCATTATCACCCAATATAATATTAGAACAGGAAAGGTATTAGTGTCTATCTGATTTACATTTAATATAAAAAATTATTAGATCATTTATTACCTTTGAAATGACAGATCATTGAGGTGAATGGCTCACCTAAAAGATAGTGTGGGGGTGGGGAATGATATTAAAGAAATGATTGTTCTTGATTTATTTGATTCTATTTTCTTAACCCCATAAATGTTTCTAGTAACTCTCTTTACCATTGTAATTTTTCATCAAGTCTAACTAGTCTTTTTTTATATATCATTTCATTATCTTTATCCTCTTAATTTTTTATCAAAATATATTCGGGGCGTCACCCTAAAACTCGCACCTATAACTTGACCATACTGTTCTATCTACTTTAAGGCCACTGATAGTAGGTGTTCATCTATTACAGGTGTTGATGATTCCTATGACTAATTCATATTGAAAATATATGAAAATAAGTAATCCTTGTAATGTAATAGGGATTTATTTTAAAAAAATATTATTATGTCATACATACACATGTTTCCCACCCTTTTCTGTATTTTCATCTATTACTATCTCGTCTTTATTTACACATTCCTCCTTCAAAAAAACATTGCATGAGATGGAAATTGGTTGTCATTTGTATTCATCAATCTTCATATAAATAGAGTAACATAATTATTTTTTGATTTCATGTCATATCACTGTGTTACAATAGATTTTAAATACATAACGATTTTTTCAAGTGAAGCATACCCCATCCTTACATTATGGTAGGGATAAGTTGGTTTTTCTTCCCGTCTCTAATTTTCATCACTCATTTTCTATTTAATAAATAAAAAATTTGATCAATGTGATGAATATTGGTATTTCCAAAAAAAATATTACTATACACAATGTACTTGAAAAGACACAACCACACAATGTTCAGTAAACACATACCATGCATCTTGGGTTATCAGCTGTGAATACATAAGCAGTGGGTGTGGCTTTATTTTCCCATCAGTATCATTAAGATTATGTCTCATTAGAATTGTCTTAAAGCCTCAATAAATCATTCCAGAAATCCATAATACATATTTCATGTGGGATTCATCTAATATAAAGTCAAAATTCAAGGGATAATGAAGATTAATTCTATGTTTCATTATTTTATTTTTTCAAAAAATAAATAATTATGTCATAAGGTTAACGTAATATCTTCTCTCATCAATGTATTAATATCATTCCCAACATGGTGACATGAATCTAAATCAATTGGAGCACATTACTGAGTGATTACTCTAATGTAACTACTGAATATGGCCTTTTGGGGGTTAACATGATGTCCTCGTGCATTCCATGCGACCTCATATTTGATGTATTTTATTTTCACCATAATGATATTTTCTAACACCATAAAACTATGGAGCTCTTATTTTTTCTACATCATTGTTCCTTCATCACCTACCATTTATTTGGTTTCAAACTCATCAATATATTATTTATATGTATCAGTAGCATCATCATGTAAATTTGGTCATTGAACCTATGCACTTAGAGTAGAAACATGATGAGAAACCTATTATTCATCTAGTTTGGGAGCACCAACACATTAAAAAGGTCGTTGTTCCTCTGTATAGTGAGAAACATTACATTGAAATACCTATTGTTCCTCAGGACTGGGAGCACCTACATGTGTAAAACTCATTATTTATAGAATTGGTTTAACATTTAATTTAGAAAACATAAATACAATAACGAATAGATAATAACAAGAGGTAACAAAATGTATATTTGAAAAAATATAACATGATTATTGAACTCATTTTTTTGAAAGGATGAAGGGATTTGACCCCTTTATCTACTATCAAAATCCCTTCATTATGGTCTCCTCTTACATAAAAAATTTATCTACATTGGTACCACTCTAAAATGATTACAGAGTCCAAATGAAAGTGTCAATACTTTGTTAATTTTCATCTAACCCTTCACTGGTTTTCATCGATAACAAAACAATTGACCACTTTCATTTTACAGGATCTAGAACATAAAATACATGTACTTCCTATGATTCTATTATAAATGGTTCATCATTGTATCCTTCCTTACTAAAATAAACGTTCATGAATCTCAATTCATCTATTTCAATAGCACATCTATTATCAACCCACTTGAATTTAAAAATCACTACTTGGAAATGTTGTATAATCCAACTCCCTTATTTGTTTTATGATGACAATGTATGACATATTCATGTAAATTATATTTTTTCCTTAGCATTAGAAACATGCATTGCTTCATTCACAAGTGTCACTCCACTATTTTTTATGGCATTGTCTTCATCATGTCCATTTGTATAGAATGTTTATCCCTTAATTACATAACCATTGTAAGATAATACATAAACAATTGATCCTCTGATAACCATCTAATTCGTTCTAAAATTGAATATGGATTTTCATCTGACTCTATAAAAATATAGTCCTAAAAACATTTTATAAACTATTGATTATGTGTATTTGATTTCTAACATTCATCCCTTGATGGATTAAAAAGCCTAATAATTTCAATGTGTATTTCATCATATGGTGGATCCTCTAAACCATTATGAAAAATGTAAGGGTGGTTCGAATTCTGATTTACAATATTTATTTTGACAACATCTCTTCCAAAAATTATTTAACTCGCAAGCTTCCTAGTGTGATGAGATTTTGGTAGACAAAATCATTCCACAACTAATATGTATTCAATAAATAATTCAATGGCTTCCTTAACAATATATCACTCTACAATAAAAACCCTCTAGTTAAATTCTATTTTTTACATACCCTTTAAAATAACATCATTTACCATTCAATGGGGTATATTCATCTACAGTGTATAGGGCCACATAGTCTAATATCACTTACTATGTGAACCGTAAATCGAATCCTTATATCAGAGAATTTTTACGGGAAGAACATTTCCAATTCACATATTATGATGATAATTTATCATTCCATAGATGAATATTTCATTAGATCTATAACATTCCTAGATATAGCTTTGAAGAAGAAATAAATATTTGTTAATGAATGATGGGTGTTATTGGAAATCATGAAACATAAATCTATATTAATTAGTTCTTGCATAAAAATATGACATTCATGTGATTTCAGACCCTTTAACATCATATGGTTTATTGACCCAATGTTCTTGATATTTGATGAATACCCATATGGAACCGTTACGTTATTCAAGAAGATGAAAAAATGATATCTATCTTACGTGGAATGAGTTTAAGTAGGTAGAGGGAGAAGATTCCATTTTTCACCCTTCATAGGCATCCACTCTTCTCATATTCCCAAGTGAACCATCTCCAACCTAGCCTTAATTCTATCCATTTTTTCAGTGCATTTAGCAACTTACCGATGAAACTATCACATAATTTTTTTTCAAAATTAATAACATCAAGAAAATGTTAGGTGTATAGAAAATTATAGAATAATAAGTCAAATAAAAAAGTGATCATATATTCCTACTGGTTTCCAAAAGGTTTTTCAAAAATGGTTTACCAAAAGTAGTGTCCATATCATTTACTTTCTCAAACAGTTGATCAACTATTATGGGAGACAGTGTTGTAAGTTCTAATGAACTTCCATAAAATGATGTCACCTAATATAGGTAATTATCCCATTATGTTATAAATCTAAAATATTCTAGAAACATAATATTTGATTAATTTTTCAACTGAATTGAATTTGTACCTTTTTGACAAACATGACACTCTTTAGTTCCTTTAATGCTATATCCTGAAACATTTCCATAAGCTAGAAAGTAAATTATTATGCCTCACAACATGGATCTCAATGGGAACTATTTATTTAAGTAAGAACCATAAAGCATAACATATAAATCATCCCCAACTCAAAACGATGCTTGGTGTGTTTGGTATAACTCAAAGTGTCTCTTTTTATTTATAATTTACATCAATTTAAGTAAAAACAACAAGTGAGATACTGATAACTAAGAAAACGTATTTTTATTGTTTTTATATTTTAGGAAAATTATACATGATTCATTTTTGAGGTGTAGGATTCAATTTCACCTCAATAAGATGTATGGTGTGACCGGTATGACTCAAAGTGTGACATATTATTTAAAATTGATATTAATTTGTGTTAAAAGAACATGTGCCATAATGAAATCTGTGAAACCAAATTCATATTATTTTTATACTTAATTAAAATAATAAATTAGTCATTGTTGACATGTAGGAATCAACCATACATTAATACGATGCACGGTTTTTCTGGTAGAACTCAAAGTGTATCTTTTTATTTAAAATTGCTATGAATTTAAGTATAAACCAAAAATGACATAATAAAAACCATGAAAACACATTTTTATAGATTTTATATTTTTGGATACTGATATATTAGTAATTTTAGATTTTAATGGATCAATATCATCTAAATATGACACAAAATATGATAGGAATCAGTCAAAGTGTCTCTTTTTATTTAAAATTAACATTAATTTATGTAAAATCAATAAGCGACCTACTGAAAATTGAGCATACACATTCATATTGTTTTGATATTTTATAAAAATGTTATATTAGTTATTTTTGTTGTATAGGGATCATCCAAACCTCATTAGGATTCATGGTGTGGCCGGTATAACTCAATGTGTCTATTTTTATTTAAAATTGAAATTAATTTCAGTAAAAACAACATGTGACATATTTAAAACTATTAAAAGTCATTCAGATTGATTTGATACTTTAGGAAAATTATCCATGAGTAATTTGTGAAATGTAGGAGTCAACCAAACCTCAATCTAATGCATGGTGTGATCGGTATGACTAAAAGTGTCTCTTATCAGTTTAAAATTTACATTTTAGTTCAAAACGTGTCACTCAGTAAAACCCAAGAAAACATGCTCTGATTTTCTTGATAACTTGGTAAAATGATTCATAAGTCATTTTTGATGTGTATGAAGTAGTCTCACATCAAACATGCTCACTATATGACCAGAATGAATCTAAATTCATGTTTCTAGATTGAAAAGATATTTTAGTAAAAAAAAAAAATTTCCATACTAAAATCCCAGAAAAGGAATTCATATTGTTTTGATATTTTAAAAAAAAATTTCCATCAACAATTTGTGACTGTTAGGAATTATCAACACCTCAATATGACACACGATGTTTCCAGAATAAATCTACATGTTTCATTTTTAAAAATTAACATTAATTTTAGTAAAATAAAATGTGACATACTCAAAACGGAGAAAACACATTTGGAATATGTTGATATTTTATTAAAATTATCCACAACTCATTTCAACATATAAGAATCAACCTCGTCTCAATAGGACACATGATATGACTGGTATGACTCCAAATGTTTCATTTTTATAAATATGGAAATTTTATTAATGTGTTATTTTATATTAATGTTTAATTTATTTATTTATAGTATTAATAACTTAATATTTTTTATTATATAGGTGGAATATTTTTCTCAGGTTGAGTTGATTTTTTTGGAAACTGATACCACGGGCAGACATTTTTGAGAGGGGATCATGGGCATCAAAATATGAAATATTAATGTTTTAGAATTATTCATTGAAAATTGAACATGTAATTATATAAATTTTTTGCTGGAAATGTAAAAATTAGTGTTTTTTCTAAATACCTTGTGTGGAAATTTTTATATTTATGATGTCAATTAAATATATATAGCATGTTTTCTTCTGGGTATGGTGTTTAAACATCAACTTTTCTTATGGTTTTGTTGTTATATAAAATTCACACTTCAGGAGGCTAGGCCATTATCAGTGCTGAAAAAAGCATTGAGAAAGGCTCCCCTTATCATATCTCTGATTAACAATGATTTTTTATCACTATTAAAGGCCATTTTTAATGGTGTGAATGGGTATATGTGTATTTATGTTTACCACTCATCCATCTTTTTTGGTTCTCCCTTTAATGTTATATATATATATATAAAGATATATTTATTCATAAATTATTTTAGGTATATATATATATATTCATAAATATATATATATATTAATAGATATAGATAGTTATATTTATATAATTATATTTAAATCTACGTATTTATATATATTTTAATATTTTTTTATCTGTATATTTATTCGTACATTAAAATATGTTAATAAGATTATTTTTAAAAACATTTATAAAATATGTTTTCGTGTGTGTGTAAATAAATAAATAAATACATATATACAACAGACACACACACAGACATATATATATATATATTATGTGTATCTATAAGTATAATTATATATATTTATATATATTCACATATATTATATATTCATATGTATATTCATATGTTAGAATATATAGATAATATATATCAGTTTGTTAATACAGAAACTGACTAATATATATATATATATATATTTATATTTATATATTTATATCACTACTAGAAAATTAGGTTATACCCACGTTTTGGAACCGTGGATATTAGCCCACAAACTGTGGCTATAGGTTATAGCCACTGTTCATTGAATTGTGGCTGGTATTGTCGTGGATATAGGGCCAAACCTATAGCCACGATTTCAAATCATGGTTATATCCCTATAGCCACGGTTTTGAACCGTGACTATAGCCCTATAGCCACGATTTCAACTATGACTATAGACCTATTTCCACGGTTTCAAACTGTGGATATAGACCTATATCCACGGCTTCAAACTGTGTCTATAGGTTTGGCCCTAAAGCCATGACAATACCAGCCACGTTTCAATGAATAGTGGCTCAAACCCTTCCCATTTCATTAAGAAAAACAAACCCCCTATACAGCAGGCACCCCACCCCCCAAACACACACATACCTTGCCCCCCTTTCACCCCCCTTGTACACCCCATTCCCCCCTACTGGACCCACTTAGACAGCAGCCCCCCCAACCACCCTTTCTAGACCCCCTAGACAACACCCCCCACTTCCTGGACCCCCTGGACATCAGCCCCCCTCTGTTGGACCGCCTTGGACAGCAGCCCCCCACCTTTCTATTGGACCCCCTAGACAAAATACCCACTACTGGACCCCTTGGAGAGCATCCCCCCTGCTGGACCCCCCTTGCACCCAACCACTGGACCCCCCCCAAACCCCTACTAAACACCCACCACCTGGACAGAACCCCCCCCCCCTCCCCCACACACACACACATCCCTCTCACCCCTTGAACACCCCATTGCTCCCCCTTTCACACCCCTTGACCCCCCTAGAAAGCAGCCCCATCCCCCCAGGATACCACCCCCCCTGAACACCCCCACTGCTGGACCCACATGGATAGCAGCAGCCCCATTCTAGACCCCCCCTTGGCCAACACCCCCCCTCCTCTTGGACCCCCCTTGCACCCCCTCTACTGGACACCCCCGCCACCTTACACCCCAAATAGAAACCACCCCTTGCAACCCCCTAAAGAGCAGCCACCCCCCCCCCCACATACACACAACCCTTACACCCATTGAACACACACCCTTTCACCCCCCTTGCACACCCCTTTCCCCTGCTAGACCCCCCTGGATAGCAGCCCCCCTGTTAGACCACCCTAGATAGCAACCCCCCCCCCCCTGCTGGACCCCCCTGGATAGCCCCCCCTACTGGTCCCCATGGACATCAGGAGCCCCCTACTGGACCCCCCGGGACAGCAGCAACCGCCTGCTGAACCTTCTAGACAGAAACCCCCTGGACAAAAGATGACCCCCCACTGTTGGATCCCCTGGACGTCAGCCCCCCCCCCCCACCTGCTGGACCCCCTTCCCCCCCCCCACTGGACGCCCTTTCACCCCTGCTTCCCCCCCCCCCCCGCACACCATGGACAACAGCCCCCCCCCCCCCCCACACACACACATCCCTTTCACCCCTTGCACACACACCCTTGTACCCCCTTACACACCCCTTTACCCCCTACTGGACCCCCTAGATAGTTTCCCCATCTGAACAGCAGCCCCAACCCCCTGGACAACAGCCCACCGCTACAGCTCGCTGGACAGCCCCCCCTACTGGACCCCCTAGACAGCAGCCCCCTGCTGGACCCCGCTGGACAACACCCCCCCTATTGGACCCCCTGGATAGAATCACCCCTGTTGGACCCCATGGACAGCCCCCCAACTGGACATAATCCCCCCTACACATCCCTCCCACATGTCCTATGGGAACCTTAGTTAAGCATATTGAAAAAGCAGGTGAGCATCAAGCTTTTACCTTAGATGTACCTACCAAATCATAACCTATAGAGGCTTCTTTTCATGGTGTTGAGAGAGTTGTTTCCCCAGTGCCTTCAGATTTTGTATCCATAGTATATTTATAATATTTCAGATAAAGACTTATTTTATATTTTAGTGGAATTTTGAGTTATTAGGATCCTCCTATTTTTTCATCTACGTCTAGTGCTCCACCTCCATCAATTTTACATGATGTTGATTTGATATATTCTATAGTCAAATAGTATCTCCATATTGGTATAGGTTATGTGCATTCATCTAATCCAGATTAATTGAGGCATATTATATAGAATGGGTTCTCAAGGAATAGGTTGACCAGTTGAAAGTGATGACAACACTACTCAAGCTATTCATGGAGGAGAAGATTTATAAACTAGTATGGAGAGATGAGGAAATATTATTATAAGCCTTTTCAATCTTATAAATAATTTCCTATATGTATCCAATACTCTAGTGGCTGCCAGATGAAAGTCAAAAGTGAAACAATAATGTGAACTCCAACGTCTGCACAGCTACAGTGGTCAAAGTTGCTACAATTCCAGAAAATTTGGATCGGGCCCTTCATACCCTGGAACACTAGAGCAGGGGAGCGTTTCCCCCTTAATCCCCCAACAATCTCACTACGGAGCTCGACCCGCAATAGTTGTAGGCCACAAGCATTCGGCCCAACTGGATCAGGCTACACAAATCCAACAATCTCCCTTATTGCATCCCTTGATGATAAAAAGGGGAAGAGTGCCCTTTTTATGTAAATCATGAAAGTGTGTCCAGTCTTGATGGGTTCACGAATTAATTCTTTATGTTATACTAGGACATAGTTTTTGATGAGCTCTTTAATGAAATGAGGGAGTTCTTTAACCATGCCTTAGTTCCCTATGGAACCAACACCAATTTTATTTCCCTGGTCCCAAAGAAGGTAAATATTGTGGATGTATATGATTCCAGACCTATTGCTATTGGGAATACCATTCCAAAAATCATTATCAAAATTATTTCTATGAGGTTAGGTCCCATTGCTCGTGGGTTAATCTCTTCAAATTAGCCCCCTGGATAGCCCTTGGACACCCCCATGGACATCCCCCCTAGACACCCCACATGCTCCCCGCCCCATGCCCTACAGACCCCCCCCTCGAAACCCCCTGGATATCCCTTGGACATCCCCTAGATATCCCCTCCTAGACACCCCACCTGTACCCCCCCCCCCTTCTCTACACACCCCTCGACATCCCCCTGGACATCCCTTGGACACCCCACCTAGACCCTGCCCCACAAACCCCCCTGGATACCCTTAGACTCCCCCGGAAAACCCCTCTTAGACACCCCACCTGCACCCTCCCCCTTCCCTGCAGACCACCCGGCACCCCCCCTGTACATCCCTTGGACACCCCACCTGGACAGTCCATCCTAGAAAATTCTATAGCCATCAGTACCTTCACTTCATTATGAAAGAATTCTAAATGAAAAATGCCGTGAAACTTTTCCAAAAATATTCATTGTCTGTTTTAGTCTAAATAATAGACTTCCACAACTTATAACTCAGACCCTCTAGTAGGATGGTTACTAAAATAACATTAAGAGACTTATAAATCTAAAGCTGGAAAAAAATATCCTCATCCTTCAGTACCAATCCTAATTCATCCTAAGAATCTTTTTACATAGAAATTATTATGGGGCTACCGTCTTGATTCTGGGGTTCGTAGGTGTTCCTTAATGATGGATTTATTAAATGGTTTTTATTCATTTAGTTGGGAATTATTATGGGATGCTTTCGTTTTTCTCATCCTTCCGGCTAGGTTATCATCTTAGGTTAAAAGATGCATCTCTACCCCAATGTTCTCAGTGAACATTAATGGCAGTTTTCATGGCCACTTTTCGGGGAAAAGAGGGATCAGAAAAGCGGATCCTCTTTCACCTTTCCTTTTTGTGATTTGCATTGAGTTTTTCTCATGCATACTCAAATGCATGAGGCTTGGGGATGGTGCGATGGCTGGTACGGGCTAGAGTGGATGGTGCGGGAGGGAAGGCAGGCAGCAGGGGAATGGTAGGGGACTGTTGCAGGCTTGAATATATGGAAGGGTCTAGGGTGAGCTGGATTTTTAATGGCTGGGGGTGTTGGGCAAGTGGAAGGGGCTTGTGCGGGCTGGGTTGTAGGATGTCGGGGGCTGGTGAGGGATGAAACTAGTGGATGAGGCTGTTTTGTAGTGTTAGAGGGCTGGCATGAGTGTTTTGTAGGAGTCTCGGGGGTGGTGGCTATTGTGGTGGCTAGTGAGGGAAGTATTGTAGGAGGTTGGGGGCTGGTGAAGGCTCGAATGTAGGTGGAAGGGGGATGGAATGCTGGTGGAAGGGGGCTGATAGAAGGTGCTGGGGGGATGGTGTGAGATGATTTGAAGGTGGAAGGGGGGTTGTTGCGGGCTTGAATGCTGGTGGCAGCAAGCTAAAATGAAGGTGGAAGGGGGCTGGTGTGGGCAAGATGTGGCTGAAGTAGATCCAAATCAATGAATTTTTGTAGACTGACCGTGACGTGACCACAGAATGACCGCGGTGTCACTGCAGTGTGACCATGGCGTGACCATGGCGTGACCTCGGTGTGACCGCCGCGTGTTGGCTCGGTCGAGTGACATTCGCGGTGCATTATCATTCGACCAAGAGTGAAGGATGTGGGAGGAGGTGGGGAAACATTCTGGTCATCGCCCCGCTGACAGAAATTGTGATTAGTTAGTCTCAACAATGATCACAAGAATCATGGAATACTATCAATGCGAACCACAGTAGGGTGTCAACCTGGAGCATCTCCAAATCACGACATTACCACGGTGTGACTGCGGCGTGACTGCGGAGTGACCATTGTGTGAACGTGGCGTGACCACTGTGTGTTGCACCTATCCAGCGACATCCGTGGGTCAGTAACATCCGGCTAGGAGTGAAGGGAGTGGGAGTAGACAAGGCAACATTCCGGTCATCACCCCGCCGAAAAAAATTGTTATTTGTTAGACTGAATATTGATCACAAGACTCATGGAATACTATCACTGTGAATTTTCATGGGGTGTCATCCTAGAGTTGGTCCAAATCACGGTTTGACCATGATGTGACCGCAGCATGACCTCGGCGTGACTGCGGTATGACCGTGGCATGATTGTGGCTTGACTGCGGCGTGTTGGCCCGGTCCAACGACATCCATTGGGAAGCATCTTCCATCCAGGAGCGAAGGGAGCATGAGGAGGCATGGAAACATTCCGGTCGTTGCCCCATCGGCAGAAATTGTGATTATTGAGTCTCAACATTTATCACAAGACTCATGGAATACTATCACTGTGAACCACCATAGGGTGTCATCCTAGAGCAGGGCCAAATCATGGAATTACCGCGGCGTGACCGTGGCTTGACTACAACGTGACCGAGGCATTACTGTGGGTGACCGCAGCGTGACCGCCACGTGACCATGGCGTGAACACAGAGTGACCTCGACGTGACCGTGGCGTGACCGCGGCGTGACCACGGTGTGATTGCATTGTGTTGGCCTGATCTAACGACATCTGTGGGGCAGCATCTTCCAGGTAGGAGGGAAGGGAGTGGGAAGAGGTGGGCCAACATTCTGACCGTCGCCCCACCGGAAAATGATAGAACAAATAAACAATTTAATATTCGATAACAAGGGATCACCAGAAAATGTTATAGTGAGCGACACAATGATGTAACGTCTAAAGGTCAACAAAACGACGGAAAAGAATCATGCACCTTACACAAACCATTTACAAATTCATTCACATTGCCTAAACATTGAAATTTTATTTATAATATTCAAAGCGTGAAAAGAAAAGTGCCATTGTCAAGGAATATGCCTACTCAGGAAATGTCATTTGAGTTAAACGAGTATGATAATCAAATTTATATTATTAAAAGAAAACAAAAACAAACTAGACACAAAACAAACACCAACAAGAGGCATATGAAAGACTGAAACCAAATCTAAACATGATAAAAATAATTATCACTACTCTTTGGTTTAGAAGACAGTGCACCGCCATTGGAGGGGTTTTATTATAAAATCATGGAATAAGCTTATCACACATTTAATTTAATTATATTTAACATTTATACTAAAACTCATTCATCACAAATCAAATGCAATAATTTAAGCAACTAGATCAACATAACTATCACTGTTAGTTTTCACAAATAGTGCACCTCCGTTGGAGGGGTTTAATTATAAATACAAGACTTTTTTTATCAAATGAAACAATTGTATTAAAGAACACTTATTCAAGATATGCAATAAAATATAATTAAGCAGAATTAAGAAAGAAGCTAAATTCAATTTAAAGGAATCTTGAATTAAAGAGGCTAGAAGAGGGATCCTACCTCAAGGTTGAACCAAACCATCCACATTAGCTCTTGGAGCTTTATAAATAAAATTTTCTGCTCCCCCCACTAGTTATACACACCTTCACACACATGCAAGGACACTTATCCCCTATTCACACACCCACATGGCCATGAGCATGTGCAAGGGGATCCTTGCACATCTGCTTATATGCATATACCTGTCTCCACTCACCAGTGTATGAATTTATATACATACATGGGCACACATATCCCCATACATGCATAATCATTGCCATGGTTGACTATACACGTAATAGGGGAACCCGTATACATATACATTCTTACCTATGCACACACAGGAAACTCACACTTAACTTGGATACTCAAAACCAACGAGAAGGGATCAACACACTATACAAAGGATATTAGGAACATTAAAACACATAAAGGATGTTACATAACTAGTGAGATCCAAACCAATGACATTAAGTCCTTACCTCTATTAGGAGAAACATTTCCACCCGAACCAACACAAAATTATCCAACACCCTACTAAAAACATAATATGGAGTCAAAAACACTGAAATACCAAAATACATGAGGTGAGAGAACATATTAAAACAATATAAATTATATAACAAATTATAATTTAATAAAATATGGTTACCCATTCAACTGACCTCTACCACTTTCCCCCTACCCCCATCCACCCTGCCCCCTCCAGCCACTGCTTTCCCCCTGCCCCCAGCCCCCCTGCTCTGCAGACCTCTCCCCGGCCCCCTGTTCCCTTCCCCCTACCCTCCTCCACCCTCCCCCTTCCCCCTGCCCCCTACCCCTTACCCCCTAGCCTACAGACATTCCCCTACCCCCCTCCACCTTTCCCCTGCCCCTGCCCCCTGCCCCCTCCTCCTAGACCTCTAGCATACACATCCCCCCCTGCACAGCCCCCTAGCCCCCCTAGCGTGCACCAGCACCCCTAGCATGCACCACCCCCTAGCCTGCACTAGCCCCCTAGCCTGCACACCCCCCGTGAGTCAAAAAAATCTTTGGATATGCCTGTGGTGTCTCAAATGAGATGAGTAAGGATTAAAATGGAAAACATAAATGAAATAATTTCACCCATGATATATAAGAATAAAATACCATAAGAGGATACTTATATGTATTCTTACATGCATAAGAATGGGCTATGTTTTTTTGCGAGTTCTCTGCATATCATGCATCCCAATCCACAGACACAACCTATCATGATAAAGCATACACCCAAGAAATCCAGTTCTTGGGAAGACATCGAGACAAATAAAACTTCATAAATATATATTCGAAATGAGTTGTACTAAAAAAAGGATTAGAAGAATGCTCAGGGAGGAAGCTGTTTCAAAAGGACCATCAGTATTTGAGAAATAATATTGGAAAAATGAGGTCCCATGGAAATGTAGTCCAAAAGATTGTACTAAAAAGAATAGCATAGTTGTTATTGAACGAAAGGACCAATAGTTGCATTGCATTGAAATTTATTGTAATTACCTCTCAATGTCATCAAGGATTATATTTCATAATTGTTACTTATAGGCATCCTCAAATACCTAAAAAAGAATATGTGAAAAAAATTACTAAAAGTATCCAGTATAGAAGTTGAAAATTCAATAAGCATAAACAAATGGATGGATGGGTGTACCATAGGTTAAACTATTAATTAATTAGGCATTTTTTTGCTGAGGGGGAGAGAAGGTTTGTCACTAGCAGGGGGCTCCGATCTCCCTTATACAGTGAACATCTATTTTCTGAGGCTAGGGAGGTTGTGGAATTTATTTGTAGCAAGATGCTGAAGGAGGCTCAATAACCACATGAGGTTTTATCCTACAGAGACCCCCCTGCCCCTCCCCCCTGCTCAACCCCCCTTGTAGACCCCCTTTCCCCCCTACAGACCCTCCTGGACACCCCCTCCCCCTGCCACCCCCCCATGTAGGGTCTTTTATATTGGTTGTTTTAATATAGAAACATGGATTCTAGATCACCATTGGCAATTTTTATTGTTGCTATGATTTATTTATACTCATATTGGTTGACCAGTGTATTGATAAACCTCCACTGCATGATATTTATAAGGGAAATCAGGTGAGGGTGATAGTATTCATTTCATCAGAATCGAGGTATGAAATTTCCATTTGTGCGTGATCATGGGTTTTAGTAGAATCATGGGAACTTATTCTACCCATACACATATTATAAATGATTGGTGAACCTCCCCTTTCAAATCTATTACTTGGAATTGCATAAGATAATTTGAATTAAATTTTCAGTCTTTTTTATGATTATGATGACTAATATTCCCTATGTTACACATTATATCATTTTTTAAGGATTCAAAATTATTAACGGGTTCACCAATCCCAGAAGTTGATGACCAATGATACTCATCCTGTATAGGCTAGTCACCTGAGGTATTTTAGGATCATCACCTAATTAACATGAGGCTCATCACCTATGGAATTCCATGCTCATCGCATGAGGAAGGATGGGATTATGAAGCATTAAGAAAGGTGAATAATCGTATTCTTATCACATAGTAAATGTTATACTTTTCAATAATGCATGTTCCGACATCTCTATAAGTATAAAATCACATCAGCAGTAAAATGGATGCCCATGACTTCAAGATAATTATTTCCCATGTTTTAACCAAAGATTCAGATTCGTAAAACATTGGTACTCACTCTTCATTGATCCAAATTCATACTCAAAAAATATTCTACTCAAAATTAAAATCGTTTCATATTTAAGGGATCTAATTATGAGGGACAGTTCTCTATGTTTCTCAAATATTTATAAGTATAATCCTATGAATCATTAATATAAGTATAATAAATTTATTAATAATTATTTTTAGGTTTCCTATAGAATATATGTGCACATTATCAATGACTGTATTCATATTCTTCCTTGAAAAAGATAGTGGTTATTAGAAAATCATTTTTTAAAACAATAACTAAATTATGGAAACATGTTTTTAAAACAATCATGAAATTATATAATTAAAATTAAAGGTTTAGGAAGAGGGAACCTACCTCAACCTCAAGACCAGTTGCATTTGATGACAACATCTCAAATATTCTTTTTTCTTTTTGCACGCATATGAAACATCACATATATATAAGGACACCTAGCCCCTATGTACATATTTTCATTGCCAAATATGCATAAGGGTGTCCTTAGATATATGTTTATAGATGCATATAACCCTTTACACTTACACATATATGCATTTTTCATATGAGTTTGATTGGTATAGAATATTCTAAAACATGTTCCTCTATTTTTTGACACATTCTAAGAATATAGAAAATGAAAAAATTTATCTCGCTACACGAGACTCTTATGTATGTAGGGAATCTCATATTCATGGAATAGAAAATCATGGATGGTGTAATTACCCTAATAACTATCAGTAAAATGAATTCATCCTAAAACATTAATGTAATTTGGTCTCATAAGGCCCTAAACTTATAAATGTTATATTATTTATCATGTTACCATTATTATAATGTTAACATTTTAATATTTAGACATTCTAAATGGAATATATGTATAATCCATTATTCCTATTAAAATTTCAATGGAACGTTATAACAAAGGGACAGATGATTGAGAGCATAAAATAATCCATTCATTGAAAAAACTATGGTGGAGTATCCACATACTAGAGTCTCTTTTGACCTTATTAAGAAATGAAACGGAAATGATCTGACAATAGTGAACTTCTACCTTCCTGATTCAATAGATCTGCTACTTTCTAACAAAAGGTGTTAAGGGAAGACTGAAGATTGGTTCTATGACTAGCTCCCTCTTTTTATAGAGTAATAATTTTTGTAAAAAAGTTATCTAGCTCTTGAATTTTATATTTTATGGATTCTAGACCTATGTTTTTAATGATATTTCTGACTTTATTCGATCCATGTGAGCCACACATTCATGTATCTCTACAGTCTGTATGGAAATAAATTCATGAAGTTTCACTTCATCTATAGTTCAGAGATTTAAATTAGTAGTTTTATTATTTAATATATTTTATGGTGGCTGGAAAATAAAAGTAATGAGTTCAATTCATGGGTGGCTAAATCCTCTCAATAAATGAGAACATTATGAACAAGAATGTGCCAGTGTCGATAATAAAACACACCTACACCTAGGCCATGGAATATTGCTGAAGGTTGTCATCTTTATGAGAAATTTTTTATAAAGGATTTTATATAATGATATTTTAAACCATGAACCAATCCCACTATCATTATAACTAATGCTAGATGACAATATTGGGAACCAAACTCTGTTCAACTTCCACTATAGGTATATAATCTAGAATTTTATTTTTCTTGGACATATCTTCATTAAATTGTGTCAAAGTTGTAAGAAAGTCCTCCATCATTGCCTGATGTTTAACTTTAGTGATTGAACATGATAGTTTAGCATTGATCAGATGAATACCTAACACTGTTCCACTAGGACAAATATAATTAGGTCTTCCAACAGTAGTAGTCAAACATGTGGAGACTTCAATAATCTCAACAAAATATCATGAGGATGAAACTCCCCTAAAAATTATTTGAATGTTGGGATATAAATATTTTCCCCCCATTAAATTATAAGGATATTATAAAATGAAATGATATTTGAGAATCCTATTTTTTATATACCCATCAAACAGGTTTTCCCAATACCCCATCAGTATAGTTTTCAATCAATAACATGGAATAACCCCATGAAAATTTATTTGGACAATTCTCAAGATTTAATGATATTTCTATGTCAGAATCCCCATGAATTATCATCGACCACATTTCATAAATGAAAAACTATTTTATATTATCTCTAAATATTGATTATAGGTAAATATGTAACATGTTTTAAACGACCAAATTATCATGAGAACCAATAATGATCAAAAGTATCTAAAATGGTTATGTAAAGACCCGTAAATTTCAAGGAAATTTTTTTCTTTATTTTCTTTGGAATTTTACAAGAGCGCAGTTTCTGACGGCGCCTGATTCCGAGGCTCGGTGTGCCCGGAATCATTTTCCGAAGTTTGGCTCGGGTACGTTCAGCGAACAGACGAGCGGGTTTTTCTAACTTTTGAACCGGTGCCCAGAATCGAATTCTGAGGGCACCGATGAAATCACAGCGCCGGTATTCGCTTTGAAACGCCTCTTCCGGAGCTGCGTTTTCTCGGGTGTGGTTTTTAATTTTCGGGCTTATAGTTAAGAAATAAAATAATTTTACAACAACTTTATTTTATTTCACTTAAGCCACTTGGAAGCCACTTGAAGACACTTAAAGGCGGCTTGAACTGAGTTGAACTGGATAGGATGCTATACAAAAATATCCTACCCCCTTGGTAGGATATTTGTGAGGTGGGGCCCGCACGAGCCCCGCCGTTTCTTTCCGCTAAGAAACGCACCCGTGAAAACCCGTCTTAATGAAAGTCGACTGACGCGTTTTAAAATTCTTAACAGACCATTAAATGGGCTATTTCTTTCGTGAATTAAATGGCCTGTTTCTTTTGTTGAATTAATTCAACGAATTAATTCAATCGTTTCTTAACCGGTTTCGTGTGTTGGCATGTTAATAAAATAAGACCAACCAAAAATAGTTTGAAAAGATTTGAGAGGATCCCTGTTTCTTCAGCTCCCTCGCGAAGAACGCGAAGAACGCGAAGAACGCGAAGAACGCCGAACCCGGAAATCGACGGCGCCTTCGTCCGAGACGTTCTTCCGATCTCCGATCTCCGATCTCTGATCACCGACCATTTGAGGTGAGTGCTTTCGGATTTCCACTCAAGGTTCTTTTCTTTTGGTTTTAAACACAGATTTAATTAATTACAATTTAAATCTGTTGTTCTTGGTTTCGTTGAGTTCGCCGACTCAACGTCGGTTTCCGCGACGACGCGACGCCTCCCCGCGACGACGCGACGATCCCTCTCTTCCGCGATGATCTCTTCCGCGAAGAACGCCCGCGCGCGCGACCATCATCAATCTAGGGATTTTATTTTTTGAAAATAATCCCCTTTTTAATTTAAATCCCGTCAATGTTTCTTTAAATAAATTAAAGAACCGTTTTGTGAACAATTTGTAATCTTATTAAAAAATTTTGTTTCCTGTGTGGAATAAATTTCTCCCGGTTGTTTACCTCTAATGCAGAGGGTGCGGGCCAAACGAACACGGCCAGACGACCCTCCGCCGTTCTTCGTTTTGTGAGGATTTGACGGACGACGACCCGCGCGGCCCGCACGCGGGCCGTGGCACCCTCGGCCGCGGGCGGCGCCTGCGGCTTCCACCCCCGCCCCTCGGCCGAGCTGAGCCGGTCGAGCCGAGCCGGCCGAGCCGGCCGAGCCGGGCTGGCCGGGCCGGGCCGGGTCAATAGGGTCGGACCCGGGTCGGGCCGGGTCGGCCCGAGCCCGTACCCCCCCTTCTTCGGACGTTTTCGTTCAAACGCCCGTAACTTGAGCTTCGTGCCTCCAAACGACTCGCCGTCAGCGGAAACGCGATCCTTGGATCGAGACGGTCGTTTCGGTATATCGCACTCAAGGTTTCGGAATACTTTGAGTTCGGCCGGGTTGGTTCGTACAAGAGACCAACCGGGCCTTCGAAGCGGAAACCCTCATATCTTGAGCTACGGACGTCCGATTGACATGCCGTCAGCTTTGTTGAATTCCTCTAAGTGAGACAGATCATTTGGCATACTCCGCCCGAGGCTCGGACGCAGGTGGAGTGCGGTCGGGTTGGTTTTGCATTACAAAACCAACGGGGCCCCTGGGTCAAAAATGCCAATATCTCTCAGACCGGGCGTCCGATTGACGCGCCGTCTGCGACGTTGATTTCCTGTTGACAATACGGAACTTTTGGATACATCAAATTCGGACTTCGTGACAGTTGATGTATCAGCCTCTCGGCTCGTGGAGCGGACCCTCCCGAACGAGCTCGCTGTGTGCGGGAACCCTAGTGCTGGCTGCGACTGCTACTTCGACAGCGATGACCGTGCAGAGATCCTCAGTGGACTGCAGCGATGACTGTGCAGAGATCCTCCATGGACTCCGACGAAGACCGTGCAGAGATCCTCAGTGGACTGCGGCGATGACTGTGTAGAGATCCTCAGCGGACTGCGACGACTACTGCACTCAGCGATCCTACGTGGATCAGTGCTACAGGTCCTGCGTGGGCCCGGTCCTGTGTGGGCCCAATCCTGTGTGGGTCTGATCCTGTGTGGGTCATCACTCAGCGGTTCTGTGTGAGCCAACTCCTACAGGTCCTGCATGGGCCCGATCCTGTGTGGGTCACTACGAGGTTAGTTCCTTTCAATCCTTCATGGGTCCGACGTCTTAGATAGTTCAGTGATCATCTTTATCGTCATCCGAAGAAGTATATTTGTGTGAGATGAATCTTCTGTTTTACTTGATAGAGGTGGTGCGCTTGGTTGTAGCGGCAGACCCACGATACTGGAGACGAGCGTACGGAGTACGGAGACCGTGTAGCCGGCTGAGACCTGAAGACTGCTCGACTGACTCGACTTGGAGTGAGTCGACTAGCCCAATGGACGGAGCGCCCGATATTTGGCGGCAGACCCACGGCGGACGGAGCGCCTGGTAGTTGGCAGCAGACACGTGGTACTCGACTGGAGGAGTACCTCTGTAGGCTATTTGGGTGAGCGCCCGGTATTTGGCAGCAAACCCTCAGCGGACGGAGAGCCCGGTAGTTGGCAGCAGACCCGCGGTACTCGACAGGAGGAGTACCTCAGCAGTCTTAGGTTAGTGAGAAGTACCTCGGAGTCGTGATAGGACAACTGTACCTTTCAGGGATGGGGCTCTTCATCAGCTACGTTTTTGATAATGAAAATCCCGGTTTGAGCTGAGTCAATGATCCTTGTGATTCCTTTTGATTGAGATGGGTTATCTGATAATTTTGATATATGTATGGGCATATACCTATGAGAGTTATCAGTTGAGTTTTCCTGTGTGGATTACGTTTTCCTCTCCTTTTTGGATTGTGTTGAGCAATCCTGTTCGGATTTACTGTTTACTCTCCTTTGTGGATTGTGTTGTTCTATCCTGTGTGGGTATGCGTTTTACTTTCCTGTGTGGACTGGGTTGTGCTAGGGCTCAGACGTTGGAGCCGATCGGGGAATTGATGACTTAGGTATATGTATGGGCATATACCTAAGCCGTGTCAGATGTTACTTCGTGATTGTATCTGTCCTTCGTGGCTTATCCTTTGTGGATTTCGGGAGACCTTCGGGGGTCTCGGGGTCCCTACTGAGTATCTTATACTCACCCCTGCACGGGCTATGCCCGCACTTCGTGGTGTTGGTTGCAGACGACGGATAGCGCTGATCGTGGAGGAGGCGTGCGGAGCAGGACAGTACTTGGAGGTGGACCATTGGGCGGGACGTACTCAGAGCGGTTAGGTGGACCCAAGGAGCAGTGGAGGCTATCTGTACCCACACTTCAGGTGGGACTTCCGGAGGACGGCTCGACGCTGCAGTTTTCCCTTTTCAGTTGCTGTTTTTCCTTTCAGTTGTACTTTACAGTTGGGCTTGTATTTCCAGCCCCTTTTTCTTTCAACACAGCTTGTACAATGTTTACTTTTCCGCTTGCTTACTCTGTGGTGCTTGTTTACTTTTCAAAGGCAATGCCTTCCGTTTTTGTTGGGATTTACATCTTGGTGCTAGTCGCCAGCCCCTGGCCTATGGAAGGCGGGCTTGGGGTAGTCACGGCACGGGCCCCGAGGACGGTTCGTGACAAATTGGTATCAGAGGTGGTCGGTTCTACCGCAGACTCTGATCTTTCTTCTATGTGAAGTAACAGTGTTTAGCGTATTGAGTGTGGTTATCAGTCCAGGGAGTCCAGTGTTGGTGCGGCGGCCAACGTATCCATACACCAGGACCCTGACTTCTGATTTCCGACATAATGCATGAAAACATTGATTGGATGTGTCTTTCAAGTTTTCTTTGTAATTACTTGTGTCAGCTCACCAGGTATACTGTTCTGACCATGGTGCACTTGTTTCCTTTTCAGGATGGCATGACGACAGCAGCCATGTAGGGTTCCTAGAGTAGGGTGCGACGATAGCCCGCCGAGCGACGAGGCCTCGGTACAGGGCTCGTTGACAGCAGAGGCACCGGCGATACCTTTACCCGCCGAGCCCACGATGCTTCCAGAACTGGCAGCTGACGACGCACGACGCCTCAGAGCTCTGCACGAGTTCCAGCGCCAGCGATCACCCAGGTTCCGTGGGGAGTCGGACCCCCAGGCAGCTGAGGACTGGCTGGAGGCGGTCGTCCGAGTTTTCAGGCTAGTGAGGACACCAGCAGACCCCATGGTGATCCTCGCGGCGAGCCTACTGCACTCAGCAGTCGGACGATGGTGGAGCCTGATGCTCCAGGTACACGATGAGGCCACCCTCATCTGGACGGACTTCGAAGGCCTCTTCCGCTCAGAGTTCGTCCCGGCCACCCTCTGTGCGGTGCGCATCCAGGAGCTTCTTCAGCTGCGGCAGGGCAGCTTGACGGTCGCTCAGTACGCGGCGAGGTTCACCGACCTTTCTCGGTACTCGACAGACATGGTACGAGACCCCTTCTTTCGGGCCCGGACCTTCGAGAAGGGATTGAGACATGAGATCAGGGCATCGCTGATCTCTCTTAACATCCTGACCCAGGCAGGAGTGCTAGAGAGAGCCCTTCTGATCGAGAGCTTCCTGGCTGAGTCCACAGCGAGACCTGCCGCAGGGCGGCAGATAGCGGAGTCATCGGAAGCAGGTAGCCGACGGATGACTCAGGGTTCCAGGAAGACCAGACATACCGGTGGCCGACTGCATGACTCAGGCTCAGTTGTGCGGGGGAGCCGGGGTGGAGTCAGAGCCAGGCGTGCCGAGAGTGGGCAGTGTTACTCCTGTGGCGGGATTGGTCACATGGCTCGTGACTGTCCGACCCGCCCTGCTGATGATCAGCAGTTAAGTGAATAACCTCCCAGGCAGAGGCAGAGGTTCGACCATGGCGGTCTGTAGGGAGGAGGCGGACGAGGCAGAGGAGCTGGCCGCGCAGCAGGAGGTGGGCGACGCTTTGAGGCTCTGCCACCACCACCACCAGGAGGTCCGCCCCGACCACAGGGAGTTGGTGAACATGTGAGAGCTCAGCTTCAGGCAGCGAGGCCTTCGATCATGGAGCTCTGGGAGCAGATGGACATGATCAGAACTACTGGATACGTCTATTGTACTTCTGGTTCCTTGTTGCTTTTGTGTAGCGTCTTGTATTATGAGCTGCAATAATAAAAGACGCATACCTTTGTGATATTTTCGTTCCTGTCCTCTTTCGTGATGTTACTAAGAGGTTCCAGTTTTGGCTGTTGACTTGACCCTCACTTGTGAGACATCTACTGGAGGAGACCAGTTACCACAAACTGATGCCGACAGTGTGACTCAACCCTTGGAGGCGAGAGTAACGGTTGGATCTCTTAGTAGTAGCGTCGAGGTCTTACGACGTCATCCATGGTATGGATTAGTATCATCCATGTTAGGATTGACTATTTGTGGCAAAGAATGTGGTTCATCCAGAGGATGAGACTAGGTTTCTCTTATCAGCAAAGAAGAAATCTTGCAACTCTTGTGGGACCAGAGATGGTCTGGGCCACGTCAGAGGAGGTCCAGGTCATCCAGGAGTGGATGAGGACAGCACAGAGCCGGCAGAAGTCATATGCTGACAGGAGGCGGAGGCCACTAGAGTTCGAGGATGGCGACCACGTCTTCTTGTGTGTCTCACCTCGACGTGGTTTGCGGAGATTTGGCCGAGGCGGCAAGTTGTCTCCCCGCTTCATCGGGCCTTTCCAGGTCCTCAGCAGGATTGGCGAGGTGGCTTATCGCCTGGCTCTGCCACCTCAGTTGCACCGGGTGCACGACGTCTTCCACGTATCCCAGCTGAGGAGATACGTGCACGACCCGACGCACATCTTTGACTATGGGGAGCTAGACGTGGATGATGGGGCGACTTTTACGGAGGTCCTAGTGGAGATAGAGGATCGATAGGAGTGGGTCCTACGTGGGCGATCGATTCCTCTTGTGCGCATCAGATGGCAGCACGGGAACCTCCAAAGATCACTTGGAGCGGGAGGCTCAGATGTGTGCTCAGTACCCACATTTGTTTCCCTAGTTTTTTATGTATCTTTACGGGGACGTAAAGTCCTGAGGTGAGAGTAATGTAAAGACCAGTAAATTTCAGGGAATTTTTTTAATTTTCTTTGGAATTTTACAAGAACGCAGTTTCTGACGGCGCCTGATTCTAAGGCCCGGTGTGCCGAAATCATTTTCCGAAGTTTGGCTCGGGTACGTTCAGCGAACGGACGAGCGGGTTTTTCTAACTTTTGAACCGGTGCCCGGAATCGAATTCTGAGGGCACCGATGAAATTGCAGCGCCGGTATTCACTTAGAAATGCCTCTTCCGGAGTTGCGTTTGCTCGGGTGTGGTTTTTAATTTTCGGGCTTAAAGTAAGAAATAAAATAATTTTGCGACAACATTATTTTATTTCACTTAAGCCACTTGGAAGCTACTTGAAGCCACTTAAAGTCGGCTTGAACTGAGTTGAACTGGATAGGATGCTATCCAGAAATATCCTACCCCCTTGGTAGGATATTTGTGAGGTGGGGCCCGCACGAGCCCCGCTGTTTCTTTCCGCTAAGAAACGCACCCATGAAAACCCGTCTTAATGAAAGTCAACTGACGGGTTTTCTAATTCTTAACAGACCATTAAATGGGCTATTTCTTTTGTGAATTAAATGGCCTGTTTCTTTCGTTGAATTAATTCAACGAATTAATTCAATCGTTTCTTAACCGTTTCGTGTGTTGGCATGTTAATAAAATAAGACCAACCCAAAATCTTTTGAAAAGATTTGAGAGGATCCCTGTTTCTTCAGCTCCCTCGTGAAGAACGCGAAGAATGCGAAGAACGCGAAGAACGCCAAACCCGGAAATCGACGTCGCCTTCGTCCGAGACGTTCTTCCGATCTCTGATCTCCGATCTCCGATCACCGACCATTTGAGGTGAGTGCTTTCGGATTTCCGCTCAAGGTTCTTTTCTTTTGGTTTTAAACACAGATTTAATTAATTATAATTTAAATCTGTTGTTCCTGGTTTGTTGTGTTCGTCGACTCAACACCGGTTTCCGCGACGAAGCGGCGCCTCCCCGCGACGACGCGACGATCCCTCTCTTCTGCAACGATCTCTTCCGCGAAGAACGCCCGCGCGCGACGATCATCAAAGTAGGGATTTTATTTTGTGAAAATTATCCCTTTTTAATTTAAATCCCGTCAATGTTTATTTAAAGAAATTAAAGAACCGTTTTGTGAACAATTTTTAATCTTATTAAAAATTGTTGTTTCCTGTGTGGAATAAATTTCTCCCGGTTGTTTATCTCTAACGCAGAGGGTGCGGGCCAAACGAACACGGCCCCGACGACCCTCCGCCGTTCTTCGTTTTGTGCGGATTTGACGGACGATGACGGAACGTGCCGCACAGGATGTTTGACGACCCCGTAGTAAAGAACGGATCCCGGGAGGAGCAACGGCGCAGACGGGAAGGAAAACGGGCCACCAGAGCGACTCCGGCGGCCCGTGGTCGCAGGCACGGCGGCGCCGGCGGCCAGAGGCGGCGGCGCCCCGGCGCGCCGCCGGACAGGCCGCCGCGGCTGAGCCGCGGTGTCGGCCAGCGGACCCGCGGTCCGCGGGTCCGGTTCTTCCGGTCGGGACGCGGCAATGTGCCGCGTCCGCTGACGACCTGCGCGGCCCGCACGCGGGCCATGGCTCCCTCGGCCGCGGGCTGCGCCCACGGCTTCCACCCGCGCCCCTCGGCCGAGCCGAGCCGGTCGAGCCGAGCCGGCCGAGCCAGCCGAGCCGGGCTGGCCGGGCCGGGCCGGGTCGACCGGGTCGGACCTGGGTCGGCTCGACCCGGGTCGGCCGACCCAGGGGGGGTCGGGCCGGGTCGGCCCGGGCCCGTACCCCCCTTCTTCGGACGTTTTCGTTCAAACGCACGTAACTTGAGATTCGTGCCTCCAAACGACTCGCCGTCAACGGCAACACGATCCTTGGATCGAGACGGTCGTTTCGGTATATCACACTCAAGGTTTTGGAATACTTTGAGTTCGGCCGGGGTTGGTTCGTACACGAAACCAACCGGGCCCTCGGAGCGGAAACACTCATATCATGAGCTACGGACGTACGATTGACGTGCCGTCAGCTTGTTGAAAATGCCAATATCTCTCAGATCGGGCGTCCGATTGACGCCCAAGGTTCGGACGCAGGTGGAGTGCGGTCAGGTTGGTTTTTCCTTAAAAAACCAACCGGGCCCCTGGGACGAAAATGCCAATATCTCTCAGATCGGGCGTCTGATTGACGCGCCGTCTGTGACGTTGAGTTTCTGTTGACGATACGGAACTTTTGGATACATCAACTTTGGACATCGTGACAGTTGATGTATCAGCCTCTCGGCTCGTGGAGCGGACCCTCCCGAACGAGCTCGCTGTGTGCGGGAACCCTAGTGCTGGCTGTGACTGCTACTTCGACAGCGACGACCGTGCAGAGATCCTCAGTGGACTGCGGCGACGACTGTGCAGAGATCCTCCGTGGAATCCGACGACGACCGTGCAGAGATCCTCAGTGAACTGCGGCGACGACTGTGCAGAGATCCTCAGCGGACTGCGACGACTACTGCACTCAGCGATCCTACGTGGATCAGTGTTACATGTCCTGCGTGGGCCCGGTCCTGTGTGGGCCCGATCCTGTGTGGGTCCGATCCTGTGTGGGTCATCACTCAGCGGTTCTGTGTGAGCCAACTCCTACAGGTCCTGCGTGGGCCCGATCCTGTGTGGGTCCGATCCTGTGTGGGTCACTGCGAGGTTAGTACCTATCGATCCTTCGTGGGTCTGACGTCTTAGATGGTTCAGTGATCATCTTTATCGTCATCCGAAGAAGTATATCTGTGTGAGCTGAATCTTCTGTTTTACTCGATAGAGGTGGTGCGCTTGGTTGTAGCGGCAGACCTGCGATACTGGAGACGAGCGTACGGAGTACGGAGACCGTGTAGCCGGCTGAGACCTGAAGACTGCTCGACCGAATCGACTTGGAGTGAGTCGAATAGCCCAGTGGACGGAGTGCCCGGTATTTGGCGGCAGACCCATGGCGGAAGGAGCGCCTGGTAGTTGGAAGCAGACCCGCGGTACTCGACTGGAGGAGTACCTCTGTAGGCTATTTGGGTGAGCGCCCGGTATTTGGCAGCAGACCCTCAGCAGACGGAGCGCCCGGTAGTTGGCAGCAGACCCGCGGTACTCGACAGGAGGAGTACCTCAGCGGTCTTAGGTTAGTGAGAAGTACCTCGGAGTCGTGACAGGACCACTGTACACATCAGTGATGGGGCTCTTCAGCAGCTACGTTTTTGATAATGAAAATCATGGTTTGAGCTGAGTCAATGATCCTTGTGTTTCCTCTTGATTGAGATGGGTTATCTGATAATTTCGATATATGTATGGGCATATACCTATGAGAGTTATCTGTTGAGTTTTCCTGTGTGGATTACGTTTTCCTCTCCTTTGTGGATTGTGTTGAGCTATCCTGTGCGGATTTACAGTTTACTCTCCTTTGTGGATTGTGTTGTTCTATCATATGTGGGTATGCGTTTTGCTTTCCTGTGTGGACTGGGTTGTGCTAGGGCTCGGACGTTGGAGCCGATCGGGGAATTGATGACTTAGGTATATGTATGGGCATATACCTAAGCTGTGTCAGATGTTACTTCGTGATTGTATCTCTCCTTCGTGGCTTATCATTTGTGGATTTCGGGAGACCTTCGGGGATCTTGGGGTCCCTACTGAGTAGCCTATACTCACCCATGGATGGGCTATGCCAGCACTTCGTGGTGTTGGTTGCAGACGACGGACAACGCTGATCGTGGAGGTGGCGTGCGGAGCAGAACAGTACCTGGAGGTGGACCACTGGGCGGGACGTACTCGGAGCGGTTAGGTGGACCCGAGGAGCAGTGGAGGCTATCTGTACCCACCCTTCAGGTGGGACATCCGGAGGACGGCTCGACGCTGCAGTTTTCCCTTTTCAGTTGCTGTTTTTCCTTTCAGTTGTACTTTACAGTCGGGATTGTATTTCCGGCCCCTTTTTCTTTCAGCACAGCTTGTACAATGTTTACTTTTCCTCTTGCTTACTCTGTGGTGCTTGTTTACTTTTAAAGGCAATGCCTTCCCTTTTTGTAGGGATTTACGCCTTGGTGCTAGTCGCCAGCCCCTGGCCTATGGAAGGCGGGCTTGGGGTAGTCACGGTACGGGCCCCGAGGACGGGTCGTGACATGTTACTCCATCTATAAAATCATCCCAAATCCCATCTCACAACAAGATAATGTATGAAATTTATTATAAATTCCCTCTTTCACTATGTACCACTACAACAAACGTGTTGAATAAGGAATGAACCCAAAATGGGAAACATCCTTTAACAAATAAATAGGAACATCAAGACATTAATTGAAAATTAACAAGACCATATACCAAAGCTTCATAGTTCACTCCACATCTAGTATTAGATTCATATTCATGAAATAACAGAAGAAATCAAAGATATTTTCAAATACCTAGATGATAGGGCATGGCGGGTGTTGACCTTGGCATCCGGGGTGTTTAGGGTTGTTGGGGAGAGCTGTCGGGAAGGAAGGGAGGTGGTGGGGAGGCCGCTCCGAGCAGCTTCGCTGGAGGAGGAGGATTGTGGGGAGGAGGTCACAGTGAGGAGGTGTCGTGGGTATTGAGGGCTATTGGAGAGGCGGTGTCGGGGAGGAGGTGTCGGGGGGGGGGGGGGGTCAGGAAAGAAGAGTGGAGGTGGGGAGGCTACTCGGAGCATCTTCTCTGGATGAGGAGGGTCGCATGGAGGAGGTGTCAGGGTGGGTGTCAGGCTGTTGAGGGGTTTTGTGGAGGATAACTCGAGTGGAAGGAATAATAAATAAATGGGTAGGGGTATCCAACCATGGAGTCGTGGCTAATTGTGGGGGTGTAGCAATGGATTTCTTATTCCGTGCCTTTATAGGTGTGGATATAGATCAATTTCCTAGTATATATATATACACACACACACTCACATATTATATATGTATATAAGTATTCATATATTTGTGTTTTAAATAAAATGGACATGAATTTTTATTTAGATAAGGGTTATATATTGAGAAATATATTTTATATGTAAATATGTTTAATTATTTATTTATAAGAATTAATATTTATGTTTATATATATTAAAGAAATATGTATATATAATTATATATTTGGTTATAAATAACATTACATTATAAAAAATGAAAAAAATTAAAATCCAAAATAATAATATGAATTTAATACCTATTAATAAATTCAGTCCCCGCTGAAAAATGGAAAAAAGACCCTCTTAATAGAGGCTAAAATTCCATAGAATGTTAAACAAAATTCGCTATCCTGGCTAAAAACCCAGTTTTGGAGGGATTTTGGGTCTTTTTTGCCTCAATTATTTTTATAGAGTGTTTTCTTATGTCACCAGTATGTAGAGCTAGTCGTAATCTTCGATTTGATATATAGTAGATCTCAAACGGACACCCGAATCAAAATTTATTTTCGTTTGAGGATTGAGTTAAGTTTTCAATTTATTTTATATCTTTTATTACATTTTTTTATTTCCTGTGTTTTCAAATTATTATTAAATGATTGTTACTTGAAAATAATTATTAAATTATTAATTAAAAATATTTTGTAATGTATTTAATAAGTCATTTTTACTGAATATCTTATATATTAGGTTTAAATGTATACATACACTAATCTAAAAAATATTTAAAAAATATAAATTATATTTATATCAATATCAATATATTTATATATATTAATATATTATATTTTAAAATAATTTTTTGTTTATGGTTTTTTATTTTTATTTGTGAAAATTATTATTAGAATAGGTTGGGAAAACCCCTCTATTAAGAAAAGTAGAGGCCCTTTTAAGATGGATTGAGATAGAACCCATTGCATGACTGATTCCCCAAACACAACATCCCCCAATTAATGTTTTGGAAATTGAAAATGTAAGTAAATATAATTACCTCATAGTCAAATCTATATATCCTAAAATACTAATGTATAGAAACCTAAAATTAGATTTTTTTTTTTTTGAAATCCCCAAAGGTGTCTATCCATCCATTTGAACACCAACCTAGAAACCCAAACCATAGCTTCCATTGGGAACAATGGGAAATATCATCATGGTGGACGGATCAACTTATAATGGAGACGATATGCCTGAAAAATCATCATCCCCAACTAGAGAGGGTTCTTCCTCTCATGTCATCGACCCATTCCTCGAGTAAGGTTTGACCCTCGTTATTATCCATCACCATCGCACCTAGGTTTGAATTTTTCCTTTAGTCACCATGATGACCAGAGGCCTTCCTTTTACACTAGCCCTAGCGCATTCCTACCAACCCCCACCACCGAGCAGGAGTTCAGATCTTGCCATTGTCCTCTACGTTAAGTTTACATTAATTTGTTTTATCTTCTTGTATTTGAAATTAATATATATTCATATTGTTTCAATACTTTATAAAAATGTTCCATAAGTCATATCTGATGTGTAGGAATCCGCCCAACCTCAATCCAATGTGTGGGGTGAGCGGTATGACTCCACTACTATAGATATATCCATTAACTACTCGTAAAACGGGCATTTACAGTGTTAAAAGGAATTTTAATCCCCAGAACAATTAAAAGGGGTCATTTTTATCATCTCTCAAAAACTTCTAATAACGGACCCTCTTATCAGTGCTAAAAAAATCACTGGTTAAAGGGACCTTTAGCGACGCTTTTTTTGCGCAGATAAAAGTCAAAAAAATAAATTTTTTATATAAATTGGAGGCTAGGACCTCCACCCTTTTATTTGCGCTCGATCCCCCTTTTTAATAGTGATTTTCTATCCTCACACCCCTTCAATGGCTTGGATTCCCCCCACTGTTTAAGAGTACTAGGGACCTACATTAGCAACCCACGCACACCCCTTAGTTGGATTTCGAAACTAAGAACCCCCCTCATAATCTGGCTTATTTTCTACTACCATATGTCATTTTATTTTTTATTTTATGATAAATCTATATATTTATATTTATTTCCCTATATTTATTATCCATATATTTATAGATACAAATATTTATATATATTTAAATACATATTTAAAATATGTGTTTGTGTGTGTGTGTGTTTATGAATAAATAAATATATATATATATATAATTACATATGTGTTTGTATATATAAATATAATTTTACATATTTGTATTTTGTTAAATATATTATATGTTAGTATTTATTTACGTACATTATAATATATAGATAAATATACATTATTTTGTCAATGCGCACAAAAATATATTAATATACATACATACATTATATATACACTAATTATATATATATATATATATTTATTTATTTTAAATAAAATGGATATTATTTTTTATTTAGATAAGGATTATGTATTTGGAAATATACATTATATGTAAATATGTTTACATATATATTAATAAAATTAAAATTCTATGTGTGAAAATTTACAAAATATTTATATATTTATATATATTTGATTATAAATAAAACTAAATTATGAAAAATGATTAAATTTCATAACATTAATATCAATATTAATGTAATACTTGTGAATAAATTCATTCCCCACTGAAAAAGGGGAAAATCCCCCCATAAATGTGGCTAATAAAAGTCTGAATGTTAATAAATTAAAAAACACCGAATAAAAACTCAGTTTTAAATCCCTTCTAGGGTCTTTTTGGGCCTCAAAAGACATAATAGGGGATTCCCCCATCATTAGTGTGTAGATATTGGCACAAGATTAGATTTTATATGTGGTAGAGCTCAAACAGACACTCCAATCGAAAGTTCTGACCTTTTGAAATACGAGTTTTGTTTTCAATTTAATTTAGATATATTATTAATTTTTTTATTTTTTGTGTCTTCAAATTGTTAATAAATAACAGTTACTCAATATTAACTAACAATTTATTAATTAATAATATTATATTAATTATTTAAAATGAAATTTTCACTAATTGTCTTATATTTTATATGTAAATGTATATTTAGCAATAAAGAAAACATATTTTGAAAAATATATATTATTTATAAGGAAATATAATTTTTCTTAAAACATACCATTTATCAGTTCTAGGAAAAAAACACTGATAAATCATCCCTTTATCAATTCTACTAAAAAACCCTAATAAAGGAAGTCCTGTTAATAACCCTCAAAAACATTGATAAAGAGGTACCTTTATGAGTGATAAAAACACAAATAAATGGATTACTTTTAACAGAATTTTTTTTGCGATGTTGAAAGAATCTTTTATCAGCTGTTTTTTAGCACTGATAAAGGTACACCCTTTAACAAGGAATTTTTTATCGTTGTAAAAGGGTGGCCCTGTGTAATTTTGTTTTTTTGGTAGTGATCCATGTGTGTCCTTTTATGTAAAAATGGAATTCTAAAAAAATATTCCTTCATATTTATGTGTAATTTGTTTCATTATAGTATTATTAAAAAAATTGTGTTCTTATATAGGTGAATACTATTTCACTGGTTGGGGTGGTTTTTAAGGAACTGATACCATGATTAGGCTTTTTTAAGAGGGGGTCTCAGGTTCCAAATACAATTAATCATTGATGTATTTAAATGTCTATAGATAGTAAATGAAAATGAAATTATACAAAATATTGTTTGAAATGTTTATAATATGATTTTTTGTATTTTTAATGTAAATTTTATTTCAATTAAATTATGAATTTTCATACAGGTTCATTTCTATAAAGGTGTGTTGGGCGTAATGTGTTGTTATTCAAATAGCACATTGTAATAGTATGGCAGTTACCAGCGTTAATGAAAACAATGATAATGGGGACCTCATTTTAATGACACTAACGATGGTAGTGTTTTTTAGCACCATTAAATCCCTCTGCAAATTGTTAAAAGGTCTATATGTGGTTGTGGAAATTCATTTTGTTAGTGACAATGATATCCTTATATAGGTATAAAATGAAATGGATTTGAAAAGATCGTGGTTATAATACTAATAAGTACCCATTGCATCACTGGATGAGAGAGGAGGTGAATTCATGTTATAATGGGATTACAACAATATATCACCATGTATTTCAGGGAAGACCGATGGCCAGTTTTTTAACAAACAAATAATTATTTTTAAAATTATGAAAATTTAAAACAAAATTCATATTTTCCATCAATAATTTAAAGAGTAAAAAACAAGTACAAAACTATTTTTCATAATAATATATTCAACCATAATTATCTTTCATTTAAAAAAATATCAACTTTTATTAAAAAATATAAAAACTCATTTTTATTATGAAAATCAAATAATAAATTTAAAATAAATAAGATATTCACTTAAAAAAATTATTTTTTCTAAATATAAAATAATAAACTAAATTTATAGTTATGAAAAATTAATAAAAACTCCCTTTTCTATAAAAATTAATAAAAAATATATATTCCAAATTTAAAAATATTTTATCAAAAAAATATTTATCCCCTATAAAATTTAAAAAACATCCAAATTTTCATCTTAAAAAATTAATTAAAATAAATTAGTTTATTTTTAAAATAAGAAATTAAATATCCCTTTTTATTTATGATTTATTTAGAAATTAAAAATGAATTTTCTTATTTTATATTAAGATAAATTAATATTTTTCTTTTTTCTAAATGATCCAATTTTAAATTTAAAATATCAAAAATCCCCCTTTTCCTTTTAACAAAAATGAAAAAATTTAATTAGAAAACATAATGTTAAAAGTAAAAATTCTATATTTTCTTTTAAAATTACTTTAGATGAAAGGTTATCTATTTAGTTTTAAACAAAGGATATTTTTAAAAAAAATATTTTTAATTAAGGTAGATTTTTTTTAAAATTATCATTGATTGATTTTATTTTACAGCAATTTTAGTTTTTAACATAAAATTAAAAAACTAAGATTTATTTAGTGAAAGGGGGATATTATATTTTCAATAAACACTGTTTTTTTCTATGATTTTTCAAAGGAAGTATTTTTTATTGTATTTTAAAAACATAGTAAAGAACATTATATTCATTCACATTAATTTCATTTTAAATAAATGAGTTATCATTGAATTTTTTAACAGGAAAATTTGGAGTTGATTTGTTGATATGAGATAAGTCAACATATTTTTACTAAACCGGGTCCTGGCATATGAAAATGAAGTTTACAGAAGCCACAATGCTAGTCAAAAAATAATCAATAAGTTATTGCATAAATATTTTAACATTATTTTTTTAAAAAAATAATAGTTTTAATACATGTAGTAATATAAATTAATTTTGATGGATATGAGATGTCATATATAATATGAAATTAATATTATGTTTTTGGATGATATAGAATATATTAAAAGGAAAGTTTTGTATCCAAAATGATGTTAAAAATAATAATCTCACAAAGTAATTACATAAATAAATTATTTTCAATTACATGTTTAATGTAAAATAATAAATGATGTCAACTTTGATGTTTAGGAGGTTTTATTATGTGACATCCATGCATATGAATACATATCTACACCATAGGTCTTGGTGTGTGTGGAATCTGCATGCACAACTACATGTTTTTGTAAATGTTATTGGGACTTCTTAACCCCAATCCAGGAGGCAAGGGTTTCCCCCATACACATATTTAACACACTGGACCCCCTCATAATTGATGCATGATAACCCAATAATCTCCCCTCACAACCAGATGTTCGATGATCAAAGAAGATTTTTAGGTGATTAGGAAATTCAAAGTGCTCAAATGCAACTCTACATAAATCAGTACTAAAAAACATAGTTTTCCTTAAAAAACCTCTATCATCGATAAAAAAGTCTTGATGGCTGAGGATCTATTAAAAAGGGGCCTTTTATTAGCGCTAATAAAAGAGATTCTAAATTTCCCTTTTATCAGCACTAAAAAGCGTTGATAAAAGTAAAAAAATATTATTTTTTTGTAAATTAGTGGGTATAGACCACTTTTTAATAGTGCTCTTTCAATTATGCTAGGAATCCCCGCTCGCGCGCACCACCACCACCCATTTAATAGTTCCATGCGCACATCCCCAACCCCTTAACAATGTTAGTCACCCCCTCCACCCACATGTTCACCCTTGCCTCCGCTTGGATTCGAACCCAAGACCTCTCCCTTGATCATTTACACCGTTACTACTCACCCATTTTGTTTGGTTCTCCCTTTAATGATATATCTATTTATATATATATATATACAGATATATATATATATATATTTAGATTCATTTATAAAATATGTTTTTGTGTGTGTGTAAAAATAAATAAATACATACATACATATATACAACAGACACACACACACCGACACACAAAGACACACAAAGACACACACACATATCAGTTTATTAATACACACACACAGACACAGTAATATATATATATATATATAGGCACTCACACATTATGTATGTATATAAATATTCATATATTTGTGTTTTAAATGAAATGGATATTAGTTTTTATTTAAATAAGTCTTATATATTGAGAAATATATTTTATATGTAAATATGTTTAATTATTTATTTATAAAATAAACTTTTTTTAAATTCCATTGAAAATAATCTAGAATAAAATGATGTTCAATGACAGAAAGTTCGTTTATGATGGATAAATAGTTTCATCATAAATTGAATCACCTTGAGGATAATTTCCACATCCCTTCACGATTTCTATTATTTAGGTCGTGATTTTCCATGATGGTTTATTGTGGTGAATTCCTATCTCAATTAACTATTTGTGGTGAGAATCCATTGTGAAAAACATGTTGCAAAAGCCATTATTTTTAGTGGTATATAAATATTATAACAGAGTGATGTGAACTATATAAATAAATATAAAAAAAATCATATTTAAATTTATATATATGTATCATATAATATAATTTATAATCAAATGTTTGTGTTTGTATATATATCTGTGTGCGCTATATTATATATTATAAAATATATAAATAATATATCCTATTATTTGTACATATAAACTATATAATTTAAAATTGCAATTCATATTAAATAATGTTTTTTTATTAACATTATTTTCAATATTTATACAATAAAAATTGTCAAAATGATATTAATCAATTAAAATATTTATTAATTAGTTTTTCTAGGGTTTTCAATGAAAATCCACGAGCCAATCAGGTAGTTGAAGCCATGCTGTCCCGGACACCAGCTTCGTATCCGCCTCGATTCTACATGCTCGACCGCGATGACAAAGGTCAGTCGCAAAGCGTCCCTGCCTCGACCGTGCTCTGCCCCACCATTGCCGCCCGCCGCGACTGCGCTCCTCCCCACCATGACTACCACGCATGCCACAACTGTGCTCCGCCCCGCACTTCAGCACATACATCTCCCACCTTAACCGCCTTTCACCTCCACCATGACCTCCCGGAGCGACCACACCGTGCTCCGCCCCGCACGCCTACACATCCACATCCCGCCTCAACTGCGTTCTACCTCCGCCAGGAAATCCTCGATTGGTGAACCTTTCAGATGATCCCTGCACTTGGGTACCCCGTTGGAGGAGCGATTTCCATTGCAGGAGTTGTGGTGCATTCGGGGTCTCTTACAATGGGTACCCCTGGGGCCTGTTCCCAGGTGAATGGGACCGCTGGACACTGCCCATCATAATAATAATCCACATCTATCGACACCCCAGGGTTCTCCATTGTCGGGATTGGGGTCGGTTTCTGATCTTCTTGCTTGGGTACCCTATGGTGGAGTTCCTAGGCGAAGGGGACAGTTGGACGGGGTCCCTCATAGTCGGTTGGAAGGGGTCCCTCATAGTCCTCCTCTATTCTCCGTCATGATAAGATTGGTGCATTGGAGATAATTGAAGACCTCATCGTCAGATTCATCATGGGTTATGGGACTCCAACTGACTGCTCCTGATTTTTTACCTTTCCTAAAGATGTTCCAGCAAAACATGACTTCCACTGGGTTCCAATCCATCTCTGTAACATCTTCATCATCATCATCAAGGGGTGAGGGGTTTAAGAGAAGAGGGTATTCTATGTGGGAGGGTTAAAGTTTTAAAACACAACCTCTACCTTTATATAGTACCATCATTCTTTATTTTTGCGATACCCAAATCTTTTATTTATAACACCAATTAATATGAGGAATTACCCAACCGAATTTATTGAATGTTAATTTATTTATTAACCTAATATTAAAAAGATAGTAAAACTACCAAATTTATTTATCTATATTGATTATTGTTTATATTAAATTTATAAATGAAATATAAATTCAAATCTAATTAAATTATTTATTATTAACTGAATAAATTTTTTTTTTGAAATGTTAACAAAATAGTAAAATTTATTTTCTTTCTATGATATCAATTGATTTTTGATTTATAAATAAATATTAAAATAAAAATAATATATGTCTCTTTAATTAATGTTGTTTGGGCAGTTCAAATTGTGTTTCAAAATATACTAGAATAAATTTAAAAATTGTGTTTTAAAAAATAAATGGGTTGTAAATGGATTTGGTTTTGAAAAAATAAAACGATTTAGGATTCGATTATCCAAAATTTCATGCATACATGATTGGTCCACATCCCTAATGTTGGGTGATTTTTAATGAACATTTAACCCTAATTATCAAAGTTGCAAATTTTAATGATTTTAATGATTTTTATTTTAATAATGTAGAATTTATTTTGAGAATATTTGACTCACATCTAATATTTAATGTTGGTTTTAATTAAATATTCTAACATCGACTCGTATCAACCATTATACAACATTTAGTATATATATATATATATTTTCAATCTTTATATTTTTTATCTAACCATTCATAAATGGAAATATAATTTTTTAGAGATTACCGTCAAGGGGTGGCAAAGAGGTGGTCAATGGAAATACTATTTGGAATCCGAATAAAATAGAACCAAAGGGTTATACTAAAATGAGTATTGGTTAGTAAAAATTTTATTTTGTTAATTGAATTTTTTGGTCTTGATTATTAATTCTAGTATTAAAAAACATAAAAAATAACTGAATTTATAATATTTATTTCTTTACTAATTTAATATTTTATATAACTTATAACACATATTATAACAAAAAAATACATTTTAGTTTATAAATTTATATTTGTTTTCAAATAATATGTTTCTTTATAAAATTTAAGGATTTATATATAATTTTGATTTTTTGTTAGACATAATTAGGGTAGATTGTTTTTAATTTATGTTTTTTAGTAGGCCTTCTCTTAAGATCAACCTATGTACAATGGTTTGTACACCCGATAAAAACAATTTTTATCTTAGTAGCAGTTCATAAAAAAATAAAAAATTAATAATTTAATGATATATAATTCACATATGATAATTTATATTATTAATTACAATATATAATAATGATATATTAAGTCATACTACTATATTTATATTTATTTATTATATTGATAATTTTAAATTTTTTATAAATTAAATATATAAATGTTTATTAATAATTTTATTATAAATTCATAATTACAATTTTAATTAACTATATTTTTAAATTATATTAACTATTACTTAATATATTATAGATATTATCAGTTATTAATTTTCTTAATTATTTAAATAATTGTTAATAATTATATCATTAAACTAAAATGTCCATTTTATATTGAAAACACAAACATTGAGACATATCAATCACATCATATGTCTAATTGACATGTAGTCAATTACTACACATCATAAATGAGTTATGTATCCACTACTTGAAAATCATCATTTACCGGTGGTTATTTTTTGATTTGGTGGAAGATTAAACAGCCGCTAATGTTGATGTTGACATCTAACATGTGGCGGATCCTCCCATCCACAACCATGGATCGAAGAAAGGGATGTGTCGGGTTTTTTCATCGATAAGAAGAAAGCACTGATAGGGGGTGGGGGATTTATCATCGCTAGCAAAAAGTGCTGATAATTCTTCACTTTATAAGTGCTAATGAAAGGATGATAAAGGTGTACCATTTATCAACACATTCATTATCACTGATAAAGGGGGCCATTTTTTTCAAAATCAAAACAATCCTCATACCCTAGATATCAACAAAAGGCAAAGTACATAATTATTGAGGAAATTATGAAATCCATCAATTAGACCCCAAATGATTCCAAAAAAGTAGCCAAAAAATGACCTGCTCGACATCCCACTCTCCAAAAAAAGGGAAAACAACAAGAAGAGAACAAAGGAACCAAATATCTAATGATGTAGATAATGGAACCATAGGCATGGAGGCTACCTTTATCCCCCTTAAGTGCGTTGATAAAAACTTTACAATCAGATTCGACCATAACAACCTTCCAGAAAAGAGACAAGATGGGCTGCATACACTTCCAAATTAACATGGCCTCTGCCACATGAGTTGACTAACCTGCAATGTCTGAGGAATGATGATCCACAATAAGAGAGTCATCATGATCCCAAAGGATTGTCTAATGGCCAAAAAAACCATCCCTAGCAGCTGCTACATCAGTATTATGTTTCAGAACACCCAAAGTGGGGGAGAGAGCCATCTGACAGGAAGTGAATGAACAGGTGGAGGTGGACGAGCCTCCTCAATATCTAGCCACTTCGAGCCCCAGTTTTTAATCGTTAAAGGCTAGACCATGTCCTCTATAACAATGATCTTGAAAATGAAAGTGTTTTGGTGAAACCATATAATCCAAACACAATTCTAATATTAGCGCTGATAAATTGTTTTTAATAAAAAATATTATTAATTTATAAAAAATTATTATATTTATATTAAAACATATTTTTTATTTGTATAAATTAAATAAAAAACACATTTTTATGAATAATATTTATTTTTTAATAATTAAAATATATATATATATAATTTTTTAAAAAAGTATTTATATGTTATAATTAAATAAATATATATTTAAATAATTATATGATTATAATTAATTTTTAAATAATAAATATTTTTATTATTTTTATTATTTTTATAAATATATATAAATATATTTTAAATATATATATTTATAATTATAATTATAATGAAATAAATATATATTAAAATAAATATATGTTTCCAATGAATTTGTTCAAAAAATATTTTGATGCGTGAGTATAATTGATATACAAATATGTTATGAATTCATCACGAATGTTTATTTATACATTACAAATGAAAAAACTCACAAGAATATAGTTTTGACATCAGTTAGTGGATAACAGATGTTAAAACCATGTCAGTGAGAGTCTTAAAGTCCGTTACGCAGTAAGCAATGTTAAAATGTGGGTTTCAACATTAGTTATCAAATAATTGTTCATCCCCCACCTTTCAGATGGCTTCATCCCCCTCTAGGTATTTTCAAACTTAATACTGATGTGGTGATTCATGGTGATGGCTCTGTTGACCTTATGGCAGTTCTCTAGAACCATGTAGTATCTATCATTGCGGCTCGTCATTCCTTTGAAATTTCTTGTTGGTCTCCTCCCATAGCAGTGGGAATGACTATCTAGAAAGGTATGTAATTCATTTCATCTCTCAGCTAGAAGGATATTATGGTCGAATCTAATTATCATGTTATTATCGGCGTTCTAGATGAGGATAATGGTGGCCACCAATACTTTGGGTATATTATCAATATCATCATATCATTGGTGATGTTATTCTATTCTTTTTGTTTTTCCTTTTTGATAGAGGACAATCTTACAACTCATTTTATAGCTACTTTTGGGAGTATTTGAGGATCACATTATGGTGCAGTTGATTCATACACATCCCAACAAACTCATGAATCATTATCCTACAATATAAAAATAATCCCAAATCGTTTTCTCATTTTTGAGTAGGTCAATTGTCCATTTTCTTAAAATTAATGTATATTTTAAAAAAACACGCACTTGTAGTCATACAGGTCACACTATGCCTCATATTGAGGTGAAAAAGAATCCTTGGAATCCCAAATAACTCATGTATTTTTACCCAAATATATCAAAAGAATCCGAATGTGTTTTATCATTTTTTTAGTATGTCACTTGTTCCTTTTTACTAAAATTAACGTCAGTTTTAAATAAAAATAAGGACTTGGAGTCATACAGGTCACACCATGCATCAGATTGAGGTAAGACTAATTTCTACACATCCAAAATTACTTATGGATAGTTTTACAAAAGTATCAAAACAATCCAAATATTTTTTTTCTTGTTTTTTAGTATGTCACTTGTCTTTTTTAGAAATACAATCATTATAAACAAGAAAAACACATTTTAACTAATACCAGTCACATTGAGTATCAGTTTGACATGAGAACAATTCCTACACATAAAAAATGATTTATGAATTGATTTATTAAATTATTAAGACAATATGAGTGCGTTTTCTTGGTTTTTAGTGAGTGATGTATTTTGACGTAAAATGTCAATTTTAAACTGATAACGGACACTTTGAGTCATACTGGTCACATAGTTTTTTGGATTGAAATTTTGCTGATTCATACATATCATAAATTACTTATAGATCATTATAATAAAGTATAAACACAATTTTAGTTACTTTTTTGGTTTGGAGTTTTGAGTTGTATATTGTACTAAAATTATGATGATTTTTAAATAAAAAGACAACTTGGAGTCATACTGATCATCTCGTATGTCTGATTGAGGTGTTGTTGATTCCTACATGTCCCAAATTATTAAAACAATCATAAATACCAAGGAATCCTCCAGTATAATAAAAACAATTATGTGATTAATACAAAAAATAAATAAATTAAACATAAATATGAAACAATCCATTACTTCTATAGAAGTCACATCTTCATAACATTGGTGTGCATTCTATGATCAAGAATGATGCCCATTTGTTTCTAAGAAAATTTATTTCGTTTTATAAATAATATTTTTCTAAAAGTCATAATAGTACTAGAAAATTATAAATACACAAAGGATTAATAAATATTTTAAATAAAGTAGTAATTAACATTGAAAATACTTCTTAGGGGATGTGTGTTTTTTGATGGAATATGATCTCTCTCATAAATTTACAAAAATAATAACCATAATAATTTCTATTTGATTATTTTAGACACTATAGAAACATTAAGGAAAATAAGTAATTTTTTTATATTTTTATGGATAGTTAAATCTTATTATATATACCTTGATACTTATCCAGTTGTAGAACTTGTTTGGGTCCTTCTGTGCAATGCTTGCCCTCATGCCATGATTTAGATGATATTTACACACCACCCTATAATAAAAAAATTCTCATTAGAACATAATATAATTATATAACTTGAAGCTTAGTGTTAAAATTTTGTGTGTAGTGTATTAAAAATTAAAGAACGTTATCATCTGTGCTCGGTTTGTTGGTAATCTATGTAGTGAATCTATGAAATAAATATTTTGACTATCCAAATTTATCTTAATGATAATACAGGGTTTCTTAAAAACAAAAAAGGAATAAGTAATGAAGGAAATGAAAAATATATTAAATATGATTAAATTGCAGCGTTTTATCCAGAAATATTTTGAATTAAGAAAATTATTTCATCCCCAAGTTTTCATTCAAACGATTTTCCAATGTTTTCCACTCTTTCATCCATTTTTTTGATTCGATTTTTGTTTTGTCTGTAGAGGTGACGTGAGAAATAAATAGTCCAATTTTTTTATGGGAAAATCCATTGAATTGGTATTGATATATATGACTTCAAAAAATATGAAATGTATTTGTTCATAATTAACATGGTATATCATATTTTGGAAAATTAAATCACGAAAATGTACCTCATGTATACATTTACAACTAAGACACTTATCCATTCATAGTTGACAATTTCATCTACATTATTAGAATAAATGTAGTCAATAACATCCTATCCACACAATTTTTCATCAAAATCAATTTATTGACTACTACTTTTTTTTAACATTGCATCTGCATAGACGATTAATGTTAGTAAATGTGGATATTCAATGGGCAGGGTAAATGTGATTTTGGAAGATCTTTTCAATCAGTTGGTTGATCCTTTATATGATTTAGTCAACCATTCATTTCACCCCCATCCCATTGTCTATTTTTAATAGAATTCGTTGGTTTAGAACAATTTTCATTAATTATTAAAGGTTTATCATCAAAAATAAATAGGAAATGAATACCTCCTTGTCGACATATTTTTTTACAAGATTTAATGGTCATGCGATGAATGTTATAATAGTTGGTCAACCTTATGAATATCATCCTCATCAATTGGAATAGGTCTATCAGCCCTCAGATCATGGTCTATGAAAATAGACACTCTCAAAAGACCTATTGTAAGTGTTCTATTGTTTAGCACATCATTTTGGATATTGAAAACTGTATCCCGCACTATAAGGTGATGGGTGGGTGTTGATAGATCTAAATCACAGTCATTATCATCATGTATAATGTCAGTACCAGAAAGGTATTAGTGTCTATCTGATACAAATTTTATAGATACAATTATAGAAAATTGATTACCTTGTCCAAGACATCTTTTTGAGTTGAATGGATCACCTCAAAGCTAGTGGGTGTGGGGAGGGATATTAAGGAAATGGTTGTTCTTGAGTTCTTTTTTCTCTTTGCTTATCCCTACAAAGGTTTCTAGTAACTCTCTTTATTATTGTAATTTTTTTTAATGTGTATATTGTATTTCATTTATATATTTCATTTCTTTATCTTTTTCCTCCACTTTTTTTCTTTATAAAAACATCTTTTCGGTTGTCACCCCAAAACCCGAACCTCTGATGTGACCATAATGTTATGTCCACTTCAAGGCCACTAATAGTAGGTGTTCATCTGATACAGGTGTTGATGATGTATGTAACAATGATGGATAGAAAATATAGGAAAATAAGTAATCATTGTTATGTATATTTTATTTAAGTAAACAAAAAAATTTATTATTTCATAATTACACATGTTTCCAACCCTTTTTTTTGTATATTCGTCTATTAGTTTCCCATCTTTATTTACATATTCCTCTTTACACAACACATGGTGTATATGCAAGTGGATTTAGATTTGGATTAAAAAATATGCATATAAATTGAGGAACATAATTATTTTGTCGTTTCATGTCATATAAAAGTGTTATGGTAGATTTCAAATACGTACCTTTTTTTGAAGTGATGTGCACCCCATCCTTGCTTTACGATAGGGGTATTTTGTTTTTGCTGCCCCTCTATTATTTTCAACACTCAGTTTCTGTTTCATAAATAAAAAATTGTCAATCAAAGTGATGAATATTTGTATTGTCAAACAACATATTACGATCCATAATGTACTTGAAAAGACAAATCAGTATGAATTCTAGTAAAAAAATATCAGGCTTGTTCGGTTATCTGGTGTGCATACATAAGCCGTGTGTGTGGGGTTATTTTCCCATCGGCTTCTTTTAGATGATGAATCAATAGAATTGTGGGAAATCCTCTGTGAATCAATCTATATATAATCAATACATATTTATTATGGGATTCATATACTATAAATTCAATCTTCAAGGGATAGTTAAGAATAATTCATTGCATCATTATATTATTTTTTAGTAAAATAAGGAAATGATATTATATGGTTACTATAATATTTTCCCACATTAGTGTATCACTACTACAAATTTAGATTTTATCAGGGCTATAAATGGCCTTTAACAGTTCTAGAAAAGCGTTGTTAAAGCCGACGAAGATAGTGGGTCCCCTTTATTAGTGCTCCAAAAAGCACTAATAAAGACAACTTTTCTTAAAACTAAAAAAAGAACTGATAAAATGGGTATATAATCAGCACTAAAACAATGTGCTGATAAAAAGGTCCTTTATCAGTGCTTTTTTTAGCACTGATAAAAGACCACTTTTATCAGTGCTTTTTTAAAAGCCCTGATAAAAGTTAACAAAATATAAAAAATATAAAAAAATTAAAAATTAAAAAAAACTGCCAATCGGGGGGGCTTTTGTATCGCTTGATCCCCACTTTTACACGCTTTTCTTCCCCCCTCCAGCACGTGCATGCACCCCTCCTCCCTTTAACAGTGCTAGCCCCAGATTCACCCATGCGTGCGCGTCCCTGCCTCCACCCAGATTTGATCTAGGGACCTCCCCCCTGCATGCCGAAGCCTTTACCACTCCCCAATGTAGATTTTTTCTTTTATTAGTGATATATATATTTATTTATTTAGTAATATTTATTTTTATAGTAATATATATTTATATTAATATATATATACATAGTTATATTAATATTAATATATAGTTATATTAATATAAATATATAGTTATATTAATATAAATATATAGTTATATTAATATAAATATATAGTTATATTAAAATATATATTTATAGTGATATTAAAATATATATTTATAGTTATATTAAAATATTTATTTAGTTATATTAATATATATATATATAGTTAGATTAATATATAGGTTTATAAATATTCATATATTTGTATTTTAAATAAAATGGATATTAGTTATTATTTAAATAAAGCTAATATATTTTATATGTAAATATATTTTATTATTTATATTTATAGTAAATTTTTAATGTGTAAATATTTAAAAAATATTTATATATTGTTATATATTTGATTATAAATAGTAGGGAATTATAAAAAAGTTTAAAATTTCAACGACATAATATCAATATGAATGTAATAACTTGGAATAAATTCAGTCACCACAAAAAAGAGGCCAATTATACTCCCTTAAACGAGGCTGAAAATCCACAAAATGTTTACAAATCAGGGTACCCTGACTAAAAACTCAGTATTGGAGGACTTCTGGGACTTTTTGGCCTCGAAGAAACATTGGCATGGGTCCCTCGAATTTAAATGGATGTAGAGCTCGTCGCAGGCTTCGATTTTATATGTGGTAGAGCTCAAACAGGCAGCTGAATCAGATGGTATGGACGTTTGAAGTTCGAGTTGCGTTTTCAACATATTTTGGATCTTTTTTTATTTTTTTTATTTTTTTAGTCTTCAAATTGTTATTAAATAAATATTACGCCATAATAATTAGTAAATTATTAATTAATTTTTTTTAATTTATTATAAGCCATTTTCAATAAATATCTTATATATTAAGTGTAATTGTATATTTAAAATTATATAAAATATATTTAAAATTTTATTTAAAAAATATATATTATATTTATATTTATATAACTATATATATATTTAAATATTAATATAATATTTTATAATTTGTTTTTGTAAGTAGACCCTTTATGAGCGCTTTTAGAAAAAGTGCGGATAAATACCCTCCTTTATCAGTGCAACTAAAAAAAGCACTGATAAAGGGGTAACCATTTACAACACTAAAAATGTGATGTTAAAGGGGGGGCATTTATGAGCGCTAAAAAAGCACTGATAAAGGGGTACTTTTATCAGTTCTTTTTAGTGTGGAAAAAAGTACCCTTTATCAGTGCATTTTTAGCACTGATAAAGGTAACACCTTTACCAGCGATTTTTCGTTAGCATTGATAAAGGGTGGCGCTGGCCTTGCCCAGTTTTGTGGTAGTGCATTAAGAACTGGAACAACATGGTGCCACAAAACTACACTAGCTGGCTTTCATAACAAAGTGATGATTCCAATGTAACTACTAAAAATGACCATATTGGTGTTAACATGCTGGCCCCGTTCATTCCACCCAACCTCATATTTGATGCCTTTTGTTTTTTCCTTCATGATTTTTTCTAACACCATAAAACTATGGAGCACCAATTTTATTTGCATCGTTAGTCCTTCATCACCTAACATTTCCTTGGATTCAACATTGTCAATATGTTGTTTCTCTTGAGCAGTAGCATCATCATGTGAAGAAGGTTGTTGAACCTCAACATTGGGGGCAACAACAGATTGAAAAATCAATTATTCCTTAGTCTTGGAATTTCCAACACATGAATAAGGTCATTGTTCCTCCACAATGAAAGAAAAAATATGTTGAAATACCTAATGTTATTCATGATTTGGAGCACCAACATGAGAATAATTCATTATCTTCATAAGTGGTTTATAATTTAATTTTTATTACATCAATACAAAAACGAACATATAATAACATGAGGTAACACAATGTATATTTAAGAAAAATAACCTAATTATTGAACACTTTTTTTAATGGATGAAGGTATTAGAACCCTCTATTGACTATTTAAGTCCCTTCATTTTGGTCTCCTCTGACAAAAAAACACCATCTACATTTGGACCTCTATAAAATTATTGCGATGTCCTAAAGAAATTGTCACCCATAGTTGAATTTTCATCTGACCCTTCAGTGGCTTTGGTTGATAACATCACAATTGACCACATTCATTTTGTGGTATATATAATATAAAATACTTGTACTTCCTATGATGCCATTTTAAATGGTTCATATTTTCACCATTCCTTAATAAAATAAATATTCACTAATCCAAATTAATCTATTTTAACATCATTCATGTTATCAACCAAATATAATTGAAAATTTGGAACATGTAATGTAGTATAATCAAAATCCAATATTTTATTGATGATTCCAATGTCTGAAATATTCACTTCAATTGGATATCTGTCCTTGGTACCAATAATATGCATCGCTTCATCCACAAGTGTAACTCCACTATTATTCACAATATTATCTTCATCATGTCTATTTGTATAGAATGTATAACCATTAATTACATAACCATTGTAAATAATACATAAACACTTAATCCTCTGGATAACAATCAATGTTTTTCTGATATTGAATTAGGATTTTCATCTGAATCATTAAAAATATTGTCCCAAAACCATTCTATAAACTGTTGATTATGTGTATTTGATATCGATATTTTATCCCCTGATGGATTCAAATACCTAAGAATTTCTTTGTGGTTTTCAACATATGGGGAAACCTCCAAAACATTATTCCAAATGTAATGGTGTGCCTACTCATGATCTTCAATATTGATTGTGACTACATCTATTCTAAAAATTCCTCACCCACTAGCCACCTAGTGTGATGAGATTTTGGTAGAACATTGATTTCCACCCCACAAATGCATTTGATACATATTTCTATGTATTCCTCAACAATATATTGATCCTTAATACAACCCTCTGGTCATCCTTGATATTTTATATACCCATTGAAAATATTTATATACCATTCAATGGGGTATATCCATCTATATTGTATAGGACCGCATAGTCTAATCCCTCTCAATAAGTGAACCGTAAAATGAACCGTTATATCAATGACTTCTAGTAGGATGAAAATTTCTAAATCACATAATATGATAATAATTTTTCATTCCATGGATTTCAATTTCACCAGTTCTATAACTATACTGCATATAGATTTGAAGAAGAAATAATGCTTGGTTAATTTATAAAGGACATTCTTGTTAAAAAATAAAACGTAAATATATAGAAATTAGATCTCCAAGTGAAACATGACAGCCATGTTATTTTAGAACCTTTAACATTAAATCATTTATTGACACGATATTCTTTTTATACAATTAATACCCCTGTATAATCATTATTTCATTCAAGAAGATGAAAAAGTGACATCTCTCCTACCTAGAAAGAGAGTATGAAGCTTGTGGAAGAAAAGTTCATTTTTCACCCTTCACTAGCACAAAATGTTCTCATATTCTCATTTGAACCATGTCCAACCTATCATTAATTCCACCATTATTTTTTCAGGTGAATTTAGCAGTGTACTGATGAAACTATCACATATATATTTTTTTCAGCATGCATAACCTCAAGAAAACATCTGCCATATAAAAAATTACATTATTATAATTAAAAAAACTAAACACCATGTCTAACTGATTTTATTAAAAAATTTCAATTTTTTTTTACCAAAAACATTGTCCACATATTTTACATTCTTAAAAAGTTGATCACATATTTGTGTAAATGGTGTTTTAAGTTCTTATGAACATCCATCGAATCATGTTTTCCAATATAGGGCATATCCCATCATGTTAGAAATATACAATTTCATAGAAACATAGTCTTCGATGAATGTTTCAACCTAAATGACTTTGTACCTTTTTTGAAAACAAGTCATCCTTTAGTTTCTTTAATGCAATATCTTGAAAATTTTCCATAAGAAAGAAAGTCATTTATCGTCTCTTACAACATAGCTCTGAATGAGAAATCTTCATTTATATATGAATAATACAATGCAACGCCTGAATCAACTTTACCTCAATAAGACACATGGTTTTCCTAGTATAACTCAAACTATCTCTTTTTATTTTACATTGACATTGATTTAAGTAAAAACAACATGTGACATACTAAGAATTGAGAAAACATAATTGTATTATTTGGATATTTTTGGCAAACAATCCATGAGTCATTTTTCATGTGTATGATTCAACTGCTCCTCAATATGATGCATGGGATGACTGGTATGACTTAAATTGTGTCTTTTTATCTTAAAATGATACTAATATATGTAAAAAGGAAAGTGAAATATTGGAAACTGAGAAAACACATTCATATTTTTTTGATACATTAGTAAAATGATCCATGAGTCGTTAATGACATGTAGGTCTTAGACTTACCTCAATACGATGCTTGGTGTGGATGGTATAACTCAAAGTGTCTCTTTTTATTTTAAATTGACATAAATATAAGTAAAAACAACAAGTGAAATATTTTAAAACAAGAAAAAAATTTGGATTGTTTTCATATTTTAGGAAAACAATATCTTAATTATTTCTAACATGTAACAATCAGATGCACCTCAATATGAAACACGGTGTGGCCGATATCCCTCAATGTGCCTCTTTTTATTTAAATTTCACAATAATTTAAGTAAAACCAACTAGTGATATATTAAAAACCAAGAAAACGAATTCATATTGTTTTTATATTTTTGGAAAATGATTTATTTGTAATTTTTGATGTGTGAGGATCAGCCAAACTAGAATACGATACATGGTGTGGCCTGTATAACTCAAGGTGTCTGTTTATATTAAAAATGACATTAATTTAAGTAAAAACAATAATTTAAATACTAAAAATTGTGAAAATGAATTCAAGTTTTCTTTATACTTTAGGAAAATGATATATGAGTCATTTCTGATGTGTAGGGGTCAACCATACCTCAATCAGATGCATTATGTGACTAGTATGACTAAAAGTTTCTGTTATTAGTTTAAAATTAAAATTTTATTTCAAAATGTGTCACTCACAGAAAACCATGAAAACGAGCTCTGGTTGTCTTGATAATTCAATACACTGATTCATAAGTCATTTATGACATGTATGAAGCAATCTCACTTCATGAAGTTGCATGATACAATTGGTGTGACTAAAAATATGTGTTTCTACTTTGAAATGATATTTTAGTAAAAACACAATGGACATACTGAAAACTAGGAAAACATATTCGGATTGTCTTGATACTTTAGGAAAAAAAATCATTAGTAATTTTTGACAAGTAGAAATTATTTGTACCTCAATACGATGGATGGTGTTTCCAGTTAACTCCAAATGTATCATTATTTAAAATTGACATTAATTTTAATAAAATCAAAAGTTACATACTCAAATTCAAGAAAACACATTCGAATTGTTTTTATATTTTAGGACAATGATCCATAACTCATTTGTAACATGTAGGAATCAAAACCACCTCAATAGGACGCACAATATGACCCGTATAACTCCAAATGATTCATTTTTATTAAATATTAACATTTTATTATTGTTTCTATTTCATATAAATGTATAATTAACTTATTTACAGTATTACTAATATAATATTTGTTTTCTTATATAAGTGGAAACATTTTTTGGGTTGATATGATTTGTTTGAAAATTGATACCATGTGTAGTCATTTTTTATAGGGGATCATGGGCTTCCAAATATGAAATATTAAAGTTTTAGAATGTTTGTTGGAAAATTGTAAATGTAATTATATAAAAAATTTGTCTAAAATGTAAATATCGGTGTTTTTTTCTACATACCATGCGTGGACATTTTTGTATTGCTGATTTCAATGAAATTAATATAGAAGTTTTTCTTCTGGGTGTGCTATTTAAATTTTAGGTTTTCTTTAGGGCGTTTTGTTATATAAATATCACACTGTAGGTATAAAGCCCTGACCCCAGTTAACCAGAGTCGGTGCATTATTGTGTAGAATTGGCATGATCACAAAAGATCAAGTATCGAAAGACCGATTAGTTTAGTAGCCTTGGAAACACTAGATACATTCATAAATGGTACATTACATCATAAAGCGAAAAACTAATAACAAAGACTTCATAGTCCACACTCATATCCTCTTCTGAATATCCCTGCAGGTCATTCATAAAATACTTCTTCACTTCCTGGAAATATTAAAACATTGAAAGGGGTGAGCTCAGATGCTTAGTAAGGATAACAATATTTCGGTAGCTTTCATAAATAAACATAAACAATTAAAGAAATGTATAAATAAAACAAAAGCCTTTTAAACTTGAACATCAACATAATATGGAAAAAGTAAAATGAGATAATGTTGTCTACTTATTCACATGGATATTCTACTGGTCGAATAATCAATGAACAATCAATAACCACTTTCATAATGATGGAATGCATAATGCCAGACTATCATAACCACGTAGCCAAGGCCTCGTTCTAATAACAGAAATAATATTTTGTTAAGGCCTCGTACCAAGACACTAATTTGTCTCATGAGACCTGCCGATGCATCGAGGAGCTGTAGCAGGCTCCACCCTTCACTTATTAAGTCCAATGCATTCCTCATATGAACAGGTTTAAACACATCATAAACCATAATATAATCTTAAAACATGCATAAAGTAATCATAAAATTTCCACATTTCAATCACAAGATATCAATACAACACATTCATATAATAAAAACACTTCCAAAACCATTTTCAATACCAAAATAAAAGAAAAGTAAAACATGGTATTTATTTTTCTTTTAAAAAAAGTTATGTCTTGTAGAGGATGCTGAAACTCAAATAATGGTCACGGCGGTGGAGAAGTCGTTGTCTCCGCATATGTACGACAAAAAAATTCCCTTTTGTCATTTAGTAAACGCTTCATATAAAAATATTATTTTTGAATAAACGTAAAAGTCAAAGTGGTTTATACACCGTATAAAAGAAAGTGGTGTATAAAACCAAATATGCCTCAATGAAAGGAGATTGAGACGAAGTCCTTTACAAAGATAATTTTTTAAATAAAATATATCTATTATGTGTATTCAATATAATTACACATAATGAAATTAAAAATACAAGATAGGACATAATAATATCATGACGTAATTTGAATGTAGGAGATTAACCCAAAGAATGGAAATTGGGTTATGAAGTTCCCTTACCTTGTGTCCTGTCTTTACTCGACCGTTCTTTAACCTCCTGAATAATAAACTAGAGTTAATTTATAATTTCTTAAGAACATTTTTCATGTTTTTTATTCCGTTTATATCACTTATTACCATGTCATGAACATTATGTAATTATTTAAGTTAATAACGGCTGTTTTGTCGATCTTTGGTTGTTGAGTCAAAAATAGACTTCTTTTAAATAAAAGTTGTTCATGTGGTGAAATATCCAATATATACAGAATTAAATTCATGATATATATATCATATATCTCATATATATCCATTATATACATTCATTCATAATATTACATAACATTTAGAGGTAAGAAATGAAATGCACCGTTCATGGAGACGGTAAGCCGTACGTACGCATGAACGCTACTTTCATTTCTATTTCATATTTAATGGAATGAAATAATAATTAAATAATGGTATAATATAATTCCAGTATAAAATAGTGTATAATACCATTTACACCATCCTTTATACATCCCACATATGGTATTAACGATTCAAATCACTTTGAGGGGGTGGTAGTCCGCACTTTCTAAAATGAAAATATCGCATTTACCCATAATGGAAATCAAAAAGGTATGCCATAAATGAAAAATACAGAAGCTTAAGTAAAACATAAACATATAATATATAATATATAAATATATTTACATCTTATTTTCCACCTTTTAAGGTGTTATACGAGTGTTGAACAATCATCGTTTCGTGAGGTAGAAATTCGCCATCCACAGAAACAGTTTGTTATTTAACCATTAGATGTAGGTGTGTATAAATTTAGCTCTAATACTTATTATAAAAACATCCTATTATATTGAGGATACTTGTTTTGTTACAAAATAAATGAAAAAAAAGAGTATAGGGGGTTGGATAAGAAAAATAAAATAAAACAACAAAAGAGACGACATTACCTTAAAATCGGGTAACACTTTTTGATTTGTGCCAAAGGATTACTTGGAAAGAGTTATTCCAAAAGTGAGGCTTCTAGGAGTAATATAGAGAAGTTGGGAGAGTATTTTGGAAGAGTTTGGCCGAGCCAAATGGCTTGACAGTGTGAATAAGGTGGTAGAGGTTGGGGCCTTTTATAAGAGGAGAGGAGGGGCACTCTTGAAAAGTAATGAAATGTTACTTTATTATACAATGCTTTTTCGGATTCTAAATGTCCCACACATATATATTTCGAGGATAAGGTGATAAGGGTTCGAAATATTCTCATAAAATAGGCTTTGGACAAGTTTAATACTTATATTTCACATTATCCTTCAATTTTATTAAAATCGTTAATTAATGTGGTAATCACTGCATCATAATGGTGTCATAAATAATTTAATTTATTTAATTTCTAAAAATTATAAAAAAAATATTATGATGTAGGAAATATATTTATCTTTCTAATGAATATTTATAGTAAAAAATATGACTTTTATAACCCCATTTAAAAATTGTTTTAGTAAAACAACTCTTGTTTGTGACCATTTTATTTTAACATTAAATAAAAAGTTATTTATGTCCTTTTCCTACCAAAGTGGCTCCATTGGGTCCCCAAGTTGACACATGGATTGTCTTGGTCGGCCATGACACATCCAATAGCGGTAGGACAAGTTTAAAGGTAATTTTATATTTTTATAATAGCATTTTTACCTTAAATTTTACTAATTACCTTTAATAGCGATTAATTAAAATTAAAAGTTACTATTCACCAAAAAAATTATTTTATTCCCATTGAACCACATTATACTTACTAATGACAACCATGTATGTTGGTTTTTTGAAAATCAAATCACAGAAGTGGTAATACTTCATTTAAACGAAGAATCAGTTATTTAACTACCACTTAGTGGTTTCACTATTCATCAAAAATTAAAGTTTTTCAAAACGATGCCAAAATTTCACCCTAATCTATAATTGATATTCCGAATCCAAAAATGATTTCTATTTTACAAAATTCCAAACATATATGTTGCATTAATTAATTTTATAATTAATTTCCGCTGTCACAACAAATAGCGTGTTATTAAGAAACAATATATATCAAAAGATTGACAATTGTTTATGTCCAATTTAAATGTTAAATTAATTCTAATGACAACCATTGGATAAAATAGTAAAAATATATTCTAATTATACTTTAAAACCACTCAACATTATAATTTATCACTATAATTTATTTTGATTAAAAAAGTTGTTTGAAGTATTTTTCACTATTAATTAAAATTTGGATGTTCTCAGAAAATTACAAAAAATTCAACATAGGCTAATTTCGACATTCAGAATCCAAAAATGAAGTCCATTTTGAAATATAAAATATATATAATTTCAAAAAGTGGGTATTACTATTCATAATGGCTATTCTGATTAGTAGTAGTGTGTTAGAATCTCGAACTTGCATACAATGCAAGCTATTGCATTATTGAAAGAGAAGCGTATCGTGGAATCTCGGGGTGTTAGATTATCCCCTACTTCAATAAATTGCGTCCTCACAATTTGAAATTTTTTTTTGAAAATAAAAGTTTGAAAAGAGAAAATACCTTTGTGGAAAACCCACATCGGAAATAAGGTTAATAAAATTTATCCTTAATAAGAGGGAAAGGGAAATGAAAAAGTCACCACCCAATTATGATCTCGATTAGGAGAACATTGGTGGCAATTATAGACATATAATTGGAGGAAAAACATAAATATGTGTAGGGAGTGATTGAGGTCATCAATTATAAACAAGTGTCAAATTGAGGCCCTCAAAGCCTTCAATCTATGTTGATTTAAAATATCATCAGTTTAACAAGACATAAGGTATTAGGATAACACATTTTTTTGTTTTAATATCCCTTTAATAAAGTTTATGAATTAATTTATTCATAGAATATGATATGGGTATATATATATATTTATGCTTGACAAGTAGAGTTTCAACCATCAACTAATTTCTACCACAAACTCATCTTTCACTCAAAAAGATAATATAACTCAAAAATAATATATTTATCCTAACCGTACAAGGTTCAAAATGTTAACACATACCATTTAGATTACGAAATCTATTTTTTAATTAGCCGGGACTTCTTGTAGGCTAGTGGTAGGTCATAAAAGCCTGTCGCAATATGGTTGTGTGTTCGATTCCTGCAGCTTTGTCTGAAGCGACGGGTTATCTCCCAACCCGAAGGTTGTCCTTTTTCTAAAACTATTATAATATTCCAAAAATAATATTCAGAAATATTTTAACCTTAAACAATACTATCCAAAGATCAAATTAATCCATTCCAACCTTTATAGTTACCCAAAATACTTCTTTCCAACTCACAGTCCAAATTTTATAAGGAATGTAAACATAATAATATCCTTTTTTCCACGTAACAACATGCGAAAAACTTCATCATGTATTCTTTTAAAACACCGTAACATACTGAATTACCATAAATCCTTATTGATTACATTCATGATCCCTTATTCCTTTTAGAATACTAGATATACTCCTTCTATCCAAAAATGTATACAAATTATTAATCAATTTCAAGGAAGTTAATAATACCCAATATAATTTATCCAAATCAATCATGTATTATTCCAAAATGACTATCTCGGTATCAGAAACATATTATGGTTTATCTTTCTCTCATCTATATATTTTCCAAAAATTTAACCTTCTGTGGAGTCACTTTCCTTGGTTCCACACCATCTCAAGTCCTTGATTAAATAGTACTGCAGTACAATCCTTATATACTCCATAATCATCATAACAAGTATATCATTGATACAACACTCAAATGACAAAATTATTTAATAACAACATAATAACTCTAATCATTCCTCCTCATCTGTGGTAGTATCATAACTTTATTATTATCCAATAACATCATTTGGGGCATACTCTGATGATTTGGACATTGGTTTGCGTAGTGTCCCCACTCCTTGCAGATGAAGCATTGTATATTTGAATCCTTTATCTTACCCTTGTAGTCACGCACTTGGTGTCCTTTTTCTCCACACTTATAACAAACACCCATTCCCTTCATGCAAGTTCCAAGGTGTTTCTTTGCACAGTTATCACATATTGGAATATTCTTCTTTTCCCTCGTCCCTTTATCCATCATTCTCTCTTCCATCGTTTTCTTCTCTTTCATCCCTTCAAATCCATAAGACTTAGAGAATTCTCTACCTATCTTATTAACACATGATACTATTTCTTCATATGTTGAGAACACATGTGTGACTATTTCCCTTCTAAATGTTGGCTTGATACTGTGAATGATATGATCCTTCTTACTCTTTGGATCATACGTATTGATGGAGTTCACATACCTTCTACTGTGCGCCATTTCAATACAATGGCATAAACTAAGTTAGTTTATGAATCGAAATACATAATAACAAACTTGCAAAACACATAACATAAATTGAAGTATTTATGGATATAATCCATAATCTTAAAAAGAAATGTTTTCTTTGAGGAAGTATATACTCATAAACCCTTCATAATGGTTTGTAAAGAAAATGAGAATTATCCTAAGCATATCCCCGGGAGTGTCGTAACCAAGAGTTCAGCAAGGCCCGTTGTCGTGCACCAGTTCCCATTTGAGTCTAGTTCAAATTGGTGTTTTTGGGTTTTACCCCTAGGTACATATGTGCCAGAGCCACCTCTACCTGGTCGTATCCAAACAGGGATTTATTGCTCCGAAAACTCACAAAATCTCTATAATACCAAAATTCTAGGAAGCTCTTCTATACTAATCCTCAAAGTCTATCTTTGGGCTATGTGATCTAATCAGAGTTTATCTAAATCTAGCTTCTAAGGTTAGTACTAAACTGCCTCTGATACCAACTATAACGCCCCGACCCCAGTTACCCAGAGTTGGTGCATTATTGTGTAGCATTGGCATGATCAAAAAAGATCAAGTCTCGAAAGACCGATTAGTTTAGTAGCCTTGGAAACACTAGATACATTCATAAATGTTACATTACATCATAAAGCAAAAAACTAATAACAATTTCATCATAGTCCGCACTCATATCCTCTTCTGAATATCTTTGCAGGTCATTCATAAAATACATCTTCACATCTTGGAAAATATTAAAACATTGAAAGGGTTGAGCTCAGATGCTCAGTAAGTATAACAATATAGTGGAAGCTTTCATAAATAAACATAAACATTTAAGGAAATTTATAACTAAAACAAAATACTTTTAAACTTGAAAATCAACATAATATGGAAAAAGTAAAATGAGATAATGTCGTTTACTTATTCACATGGATATTCAACTGGTTGAATAATCACATGAAATATCAATAACCACTTTCATAATGATGGAATGCATAATGCCACACTATCATAACCACGTAGTCAAGGCCTCGTGCCAAGACCACAAATAAGATTTTGTCAAGGCCTCGTGCCAAGACACTAGTTTGTCTCATGATACCTGCCGATGCATCGAGGAGCTATAGCGGGCTCCACCCGTCACTTATTAAGTCCAATGCATTCCTCATATGAACAGGTTTAAACATATCATAAACCATAACATAATCGTAAAACATGCATAAGGGAAACATAAAATTTCCACATTTAAATCACAAGATATCAATACAACACATTGATATAATAAAAACATTTCCAAAACCATTTCAATACCAAAATAAAAGAAAAGTAAAACATGGTATTTATTTATCTTTTAAAAAAGGTATGGCTTGTAGAGGATGCCGAAACTCAAATAATGGTCACGGTGGTGGAGAAGTCATTGTCTCCACATATGTACGACAAAAACATTCCCTTTTGTCGTTAAGTAAACACTTCGTATAAAAATATTCCTTTTGAATAAACGTAAAAGTCTAAGGGGTTTATACACCGTATAAATGAATGTTGTGCATAAAACCAAAGATGCCTCAATAAAAGGAGATTGAGACGAAGTCCCTTAAAACGATCATTTTTTAAATAAAATAGATCTATTATGTGTATTCACTATAATTACACATAAAGAAAGTACAAATACAAGATAGGACATAATAATATCATGACTTAAATTGAATGTAGGAGATTAACCCAAAGAATGGAAATTGGGTTAAGAATTTCCCTTACCTTGCATCTTGTCTTTACTCAACCGTTCTTTAACCTCCTGAATAATAAACTAGAGTTAATTTATATTTCTTAAGAACCGTTTTCAAGTTTTTTATTCCTTTTATATCCCTTATTACCATGTCATGAACATTATGTAATTATTTAAGCTAATAACGGCCGTTTTGTCGATCTTTGGTACTTGAGTCAAAAATAGACTTCTTATAACTAAAAGTTGTTCATGTGGTGAAATATCCATTATATACAGAATTATATTCATGATATAGATATCATATATCTCATATATATCCAGTATATACATTAATTCATAATATTACATAACATTTAGAGGTAAGAAATGAAATGCATCGTTCATGGAGACGGTAAGCCGTACGTACGCATGAATGTTACTTTCATTTCTATTTCGTATTTAATGGAATGAAATCATAATGAAATAAATTTATAATATAAATCCAGTATAAAAAAGTGTATAATACCATTAACTCCATCCTTTATACATCCCACATATGGTATTAATGATTCAAATCACTTTGAGGGGGCAGTAGTCCGCACATCCTAAAATGAAAATATCGCGTTTACCCATAATGGAAATCATAAAGGTATGCCATAAATGAAAAATACAGAACCTTAAGTAAAACATAAAAATATTATATATCATATATAAATATAGTTACATCTTAATGTCCACCTTTTAAGATGTTATATGAGTGTTGAACAATCATCGTTTCGTGGGGCAGAAATTCGCCATCCACAGAAACAGTATGTTCATTAACCATTAGATGTAGGTGTGTGTAAGTGTAGCTCGAATACTTCTTATAAAAACATCCTAGTATATTTAGGATACTGGTTTTGTTACAAAGTAAATGAATAAAAAGAGTTTATGGGGTTGGAGAATAAAAATAATATAAAAGAACTCAAGAGATGACATTACCTTAAAATCGGGTAACTCTTTTTGATTTGAGCCAAAGGATTCCTTGGGAATAGTTCTGCCAAAATTGAGGGTTCTAGGAGTAATAGAGGGAAGTTGGGAGAGTATTTGGGAAGAGGTTGGCTGAGCCAAATGGCTTTACAGTGTGAATAAGGTGGTAGAGGTGGGGGCCTTTTATAAGAGGAGAGGAGGGGCACTCTTGGAATGTAATGAAATGTTACTTTATTATACAATGATTTTTAAGATTCTAAAAGTCCCACACTTATAGATTTCTAGTATAAGGTGATAATGGTTTTAAATATTCTCATCCAATATGCTTTGGACTTGTGTAATACTTATATTTTACATTATCCTTCCATTTTATTAAAATCGTTAATTAATGAGGTAATCACTGCATCATCATGGTGTCATAAATAATTTAATTTATTTAATGTCTAAAAGTTATAAAAAAAATATAATGATTTATTAAATCTTTTTATCTTTCTAATTAATATTTATAGTAAAAAATATGACTTTTATAACCCCATTTAAAAATTGTTTTAGTAAAACAACTCTTGTTTGTGACCTTTTTATTTTAACATTAATTAAAAAGATATTTATGTCCTTTTCCTAAAAAAGTGGCTCCATGGGGTCCCCAATTTGACCCATAGATTTTCATGGTCGGCCATGACACATAAAATAGGGTCAGGACAAGTGTAAAGGTCATTTCATCTTTTTATAATACCATTTTTACCTTAAATTTCACTAATTACATTTAATAGTGATTAATTAAACTTAAAAGTTACTATTCACCAAAAAATTATTTTAATTCCATTGAACCACATTATACATCCTAATAACAACCATGTATGTTGGATTTTTGAAAATCATATCACAGAAGTGGTAATATTTCATTTAAACGAAAAATCACTTATTTAACTACCACTTAGTGGTTTCACTATTAATCAAAAATTGAAGTTTTTCAGAACAATGCCAAAATTTCACCCTAAGTTATAATTTATATTCTGAATCCAAAAATGATGTCTATTTTATAAAATTACAAACATATAAGTTGCATTAATTAATTTTATAATTAATTCCCGCTGTCACAACAAATAGCATGTTTTTAAGAAACAATATATATCAAAACATTGACAATTGTTTATGTACAATTTCAATGTTAAATTAATTCTAATGACCACCATTGGATAAAATAGTAAAAATATATTCTAATTATATTTTAAAACGATTCAAAATTATAATTTATCAATATAATTTATTTTGATTAAAAATGTTGTTTTAAGTATTTTTCACTATTCATAAAAATTTTGAAGTTCTTAGAAAATTACAAAAAATTAAACATAGGCTAATTTCGACATTCTGAATCCAAAAATGAAGTCAATTTTGAAATATGAAATATATATAATTTCAAAAAGTGTGTATTACTATTCATAATGGCTATTTTGATTAGTCGCGGTGTGTTAGAATCTCGAACTTGTGTACAATGCAAGCTATTGCATTATTCAAAGAGAAGCATATCGTGGAAGCTCGGGGTGTTACAGTACGTGGCTATGCCATTATCATCACTAAAAACGCATTGATAAAGGCCCCCTATATTCACTATGATAAATACCCCTTTTTTAGCTCTGTTAAAGGCTATTTTCGCAATATGAAAGGCCATATGTTTAGTAGTGTTTACCACACATCCATATTGGTTGGTTCTCCCTTCAATGATATAAATATTTATCTATATGTATTTATTTATATTTATTCATATATTAATATAGATTTATATTTTTATATATATATATATATTCATTCATTCAAAGTAGCATAATTTATTGATCATAAATGGGAGGGGAAATCAGTCAAGTTTGGGTGGATAAAAGAAAGGAAGCTCTAAGGAATCAGGCATCACAAAATTAAAAAACTCAGTGGGAAGAGAGCCCAGTTTACAATAAATGATACAAGGACTTCTCAGATTCCCCCTTGAGGCCAGTCTATCCGTAGAAAAGTTCCCTTCCTCTATGTATACTTCATGGTAGCTCGACCAATAAACTCCTTGGATATTTAGGTAATTTAAATGATAGACCCAGGAGGTTCACATATCCTCTAGAAAGAGTTTCATGTAACTAAATAATCACATTTGATCTCGATGGATGACATATTATTAGAGAGATAAATCTCCAAACCATTAAGAAAATCCACCACCTCTGAAATAAGAGAGCTTCCATGACCATAAAAGCTTCTAAAAGAAATCACCACTAAAACAACGGAGTCAGGAACAGTGCATCCCCCTCTCATGATGCCAAGGAAATAAGAGCTGTCAGTATTGAGCATGAAGCCATTACACTGGGGGTTCTATCAGATCCATCTACCCAGTGAAGACCCCTGTTGAGAAAAGGATGTGGTTCACTAGCCATTCATGAAAATTATCATGGATTTTGATTTTTTACAGCTTTTCAGAAGATCCCATAGAGACACCACAATACACTAGACCCAAGTATGAATTTAAGAGAATTAGGTAGAAAGAACATCCACTGGAACTTTGTTTCTTGCATTCCAGATGATCCAGCAACTATAAAAAATAAAGGCAGCCCTATGATTCCTATCCATGCTATTCTATTCAATATAGTGAAACCATGATAAGTAGAAGACCTCACAATCACCCACTTAAATATAAATGCTAATAATTTTACCAAGATTTTCTCAAACTGTTCTTTCCCTGTATCCCTCAAAGAACATGTGTTTAACAGATTCCTCCTTATAGATACAACAACAAAAACATTAAGATAACATACTTATCCATTAACGCTTAATTACATCATTTGTTGGATAGTCAGAATTCCAGATACACCTCAAAAGAAAGTTGAATTTTATCGGAATTTCATTGCACAAAAGAAACATACTCATTCCCACAATAGTATTTCCTTGTAATGAGAGACAATTTCCCATAGCTGAAAAAATTCACGATGATGATTCAGTGAAGATGAGTTTATCCCGTTCATAAGAATGTTGTATGTTGTCAAAAATCTCACACTGTTGTGCATCATGAGTGGTTTGAATGAAGTTCATAAAGGAGAACGATTCAGCAAATGAAATTCTAGGAGTCAGCCACCCTGAAAAGCTGAGATATTTACTAGCCCAATTGTGGTTCCAATAATTAATCTTATCGCAAAAAAATATCCATATATACAATATAAAACCACATAAATATAATATATGTGTATCTGAATGTTTAATTATGCATAGTTATATATATTTATATATATTTACATATATTATATATTAATATGTGTATTCATAAGTTAGAATATATAGATAATACATATCAGTTTGTTAATACGGACACACCCTAATATATATATATATAAACACACACACACACACATTATATAAGTATATAAATATTCATATATTTTTTTTAAATAAAATGGATTTTAGTTTTTATTTAGATAATGCATATATGTTGAGAAACATTTTGTATATATGTTTAATCATTTATTTGTAAAATTTAATATTTATATATGAATATATATAAAATATGTATATATTGTTATAAATTTGGTTATAAATAGTAGTAAATTGTGAAAAATGATTAATTTATAAAGCCATAATATCAATATTAATGTAATAACTCTGAATAAATTCTGTCCCCAACGAAAAAAAGAAAAAATCTATCTTAAACGATGTAGAGATTTCACCGAATATTAAAACAATTTGGAATCCCATAGAAAAATTCATTTTTGATGGAATTTTGGGATTTTTTTGCCTAGAAATATGTGACAAAGTGATTTTGTATGTCACTAGTGTGTAGATCTCATTGTAGTCTTTGATTTGATATGTAGAACAGCTCAAAAATACACCCATATCAAAATTTATCATCATTTGAAGTATGAGTTACGTTTTCAACTTACTTTAGATATTTTATTATTTTTTTGAATTTTTGGGTCTTAAATTTTTTTTAAATGATTATTAATTGATAATAATTAGAAAATTAATAATTAATAATATATTTTTTAAATATTTTATATGCTATTTTCTCTAAACATCTTATATATTAGTTGTAAATTTCTACATATACTTATCCAAAACATATTTAAAAAATATATATTATCTTTTTATCAATATAAATATATTTATATATTAATATATTAATATATTATTTTTTTTTTTTGAAATATACCCTTTATCAGTGATAATAAAGGGTTCCCCTTTAACAATGAAAAAAATTTATGATAAAGGTGATACCTTTATCAATGCTAAAAACTTAATTGATAACGGTACCACAATATATGTATTTTTTTGCATTGCAAAAGGGTGGCACTGTGAAAACCTATTTTTGTGGTTGTTTCCTCATCCAAGATTCACTGGTAAATTTCACATACTATATAGAAGATACTTTCAGGAGGCTACCATCTTATAGTTAATAGAATTGGGCTGGTGAGATGTCACACACATAGTTGAGAGTCTTACTTTTAGAATAAATCATCAAAAGTTGGTATATAGTATTATTTAATATGATATCGATATGATAAAACAATATTGTTTGTGGTTGAACCATTTATTACATTTTTTGATGTGTTAAGAGGATATACACTTATAGTAGTATTAGGAATATTGCTGGTGAGAGACAGTAACCGATTGTGGTTAATGTTTTTTTATGTTTTTTAAATTAATATAATGTAAATTTTTTTCATTTTATTTATAATTTTTAAATTATAGGATATATGTTAGATAGATATTTCTCATATGTGTGGGAGTTAGGATAAGAAATATGGTTAGGACAAGGCCACATGCAAGCATGTTTTAATGAGAAAACATAATCATTGGTGGTGAAAATTGGTATTTAGAAAGGTATGGTGATAGAAATTGGTTTAAAATCGACTTTGACAAGTTACTATAGAATTGAAATGATGTTATAATTTAGAAAAAATATTTAGGATTGTAAAAAAAATTTCAATAAATTGAATGATTTTTGTGAGATAGAAATAAAGGGAAAAAGTAAGGAAAAAAACACTTGATGTAACATGGGAAATCCACTAAATGAATGGTGTAAAAAAACATAGGCAAATAAAATAATTTCACTATTAAAAAGTGTGGGAACAAAATCTCTCTCTCTCTCTAAATTTCAAGGAGATAACACACAAGAAATTATATCTTTGAAAAGATGGAGAAAAACCTCACAAAATACTACACTCAATATTGATGATATGTTGATTCAGAATCCGGTGATAAAAACCGGTGGAGATGATAACTTTTTATAGCTTGCCTTCGCTGTCCTTTGGCCTCCTCACTATTAAATCTATATTACCAAATTATATTGGGAATCAATGGTTGGGTTTTACCATGATGTGTCACTACAACGTGTCCAAATCAATGCGACGACCATCATTAATATTTCCTCTCTCCATAACATCTTCCAACATATCTCCCACTTGGATATTTGATTAAATTCCAATAACTTCTCCACAAATCCTTTCTATCTTCCAAACCTACTGATCATTTCTCTACAAGGATTCTCAAGGATCTATAGCATTTGAACTTTTCAGAACCAATCACCTTTGCTAGAAAATCTTCCAAATTTTCTTTATTGTGAATTTTCTACAAGTCAAACCTTCCTTCATCCACCACATCTCAAAAAAATAATATTATGCACCGATGTGCATCATCCTAGAATAAATATATGGATTCCCTGTAATTAGAAAGGCACTATTACTATCAAAAAAACAATGAAATATGATCTTTTTTGTTCCTGAGCTCCTCTAAAAACCATTTCATCCAAATCACCTCTTTTCATGATCGTGTAGAGGCCATGTACTCTGCCTCCATCTTTGACAGATCCACAACATACTGTAACTTTGAAATCCAGCTCATAGATCCTCCTTCAAGAGTAAACACATAACCATTAATGGATATTCTCTAGTCAGAATCACCTACAAAATCTGAATCAACATATCCTCTGATTGTGAAATATGATCCTCCAAAACATAATGCAACATATGAGGTTTCCCTGATGAATCTCAGGATCCTATTCACCATGATCTAATGCTTTCTTCCAAGATTCTCTATATACCGACTAACTGTAAAGACATGTAAAATTCAAGGGAAATTTTTTCTAAATTTTCTTTGGGATTTTACAAGAAAACAGTTTTTGACGGCACCTGATTCTGAGGCCCGGTGTACCCGGAATCAATTTACGATGTTTAGCTCGGGTATGTTCAGTGAACGAACGAGCGGGTTTTTCTATCTTTTGAACCGGTACTCGGAGTTGAAATCTGAAGACACCAATGAACTCGCAGCGCCGGTATTTTCTTAAGAGGAATTTTACCGTAGGTGCGTTTTCTTGGGAGAAGAAGTTAAATTTTGGGGTTTGAGGAAGAAATAAAAAAATTAAGAACAATTTTATTTTTGTTAACCAAGGGAGTTAAATTCTACGATGGGAAGTTTTCGGTGGGACCCATAACCACCCAAATTTCCATGTGTGGATATGTGGGAGGTGGGGCTAACACCAGACCCTAACCCCCCCTTGATCTTCCCATAACACCCTTGACCTCCCATAACTCACTTCCCTCTTAAATTTTGTAAATCCACTTTAACTTGTGTAACTCTCCCTCTCTCTCCTCTGTAATTTTACCAAAACACATCTTAAATTAATTGATTAAACCTCTTCAATTAATTTTACTAAGTGATTGAATTTTTAAAAAATTTTAAATGCATGGTAAAATAATAAAATAAGGAGAGGCCTTATTTTATATTATAAGTTTTGTTGTCTGGGAGATTTTGGGAGAGAGCACTTCCCTCTTTTGAAGAACATCATCTCCAAACGAAGAACGACCTTCCGACTCGGCGAAGAACGCACTACATTTTTTCTAAACCTTTTTCTTCCTCTTCCGCGACAAGGATGGAGACACCGACCGTGGAGACTGATTCCAACAACAACGTTCTCATTCTTCTTCCAATTTTGACAGAAGCAATACCTTTCTTCCGTGACACTAGTCCACCCTGACGTTCGACTACCGCGACATTTGACATCCGCTACTCAACGACGTGCGACGTCAATTTCGAGGTAGGGGAAATTATTTGGTGTTCTCTTATCTTTTAAGAAAAGAACGACCAGCACGGACCAACCATTTCCAGGTTGATCCGCGGATCATTTGTTCATGCAGATTGATGTTGAGGATTATTGTTTTCGCTGTGAAATATTTCTTTTCCATACGTTGACTTCTATTTGATGGCCGATTTCTCTCATTATAACGGGAGGAGGTCAGACCGCACGAACACGGTCGACCCTCCTCCCCCCTTGTTGTTTGAATTTTTTGTGGAACGTGAATGGCGGCGCAGTGCCGTTGCACCATGCAGAAATTATTAGGAAGGGCTAAGAAGCACAACACTGTGGCGCCACACCAATAATGTTAAACAATCCATGACGCCGTCACGCCGTGCCGGAAAACCACGAAGAGGCCGCAGTCTGATTATTTGATCGTTGAGCGCAGATTGACAGGCGACGACAGACGATGCCACAAACTAATTTCGAGGACTCTATAGTGATGGTCGGGTAACAGGAGGGATTTTGGTGAAGACGACGTGAATTTCAGACCACCGGAACTCATTTGATGGTCTGCGGAGAAAACCGCCGGTGCGCCACGCCAGCACGGCGGAACCGGTGGCGGAAGGCAGTGGCAAAAGGCGCCGGCACGCTGGTGAGAGGCGGCCCCCATGTGGGGTCGCGGACGATTCAAGGGGGCGGCGCCCCCCTGGCGCACCGCTCGGACGTTATGGCCAAGCCTCCTGTCGACTGAGCTGTGCCCAGGCCGGGCCGGGCCGAGCCGGCCGGGTTGGACCCAGACCCGGTTCGGGCCGACCAGGGGGGGGGGGGGGGGTTGGGTTGGGTCGGTCCGGGCCCAGACCCCCCATTTTCGGACCTCTTCGGTCTTTTTCCCATTTCATGGGCTATGAACCTCCGATCGACACACCGTCAGTTGAGATGTGACCCTTGGATCGAAACGGTCGTTTCGGTATATCGCACTCAATGTTTCGGAATACATTGAAGTATGACTGGGTTGGATCGAACATGAATCCAACCTGGCCCTCGGAGTGGAAACGCTTATAACTTGAGCTCTGAATGTCCGATTAACGTGCCGTCAACATTATTGGATTCCTCGTTATGAGATGGAACTTTTGGGGTATTTCGCCTAAGGTCTGGATGCTGTTGGTATATGGTCAGGTTGGATTTTACCCGAAATCCAACCAGGCCCTTGGAACAGAAAAGATGATAACTTTCAGACTGGACGTATGTTTGACGAACCGTCAGCGGTGTTGGTGATAATGTTGAGAAACGGTCCCTATGAGTATACCATATGAGAGTTCTGGGTATAGTAGAGATACGGCCGGTTTGGTTCGCACACAAAACCAACCGGGCCCCTGGGACAAAAAGGCTAATAACTCACAGATTGGGCGTCCGATTGACACGTCGTCACGTGCGTTGAAAGCCCTATGATGAGGCGGTCCTTTGAGATAATCCTTCATGGGACTTTGAGAGACATGTAGTATCGACCTATAGCTCGTGGAGCGAACCCTCCCAGAGACGATCATTCGGAGAATGGAGACCGTGTAGCCGGATGAGACCTGACGACTGGTTGACCGACTCGACTTGGAATGAGTCGACTAAACCAGTGTACGAAGCACTACTTTGTTGGGTACAGACCCATGGCGGATTGAGAACTACCTGTGTGACAGTGCATACCCGCGGTACTCATCTGGAGAGTACCTCTACAGGCTATTAGGGGGTGTGCACTACTGTGTTTGGGTGGCATACCCCGACAGGAAGCACTACTGTGTTTGGGTGGCTGGCCCGCGGTACTCGACAGGAGGAGTACCTCAGCAGTCTTAGGTTAGTGAGAAGTACCTCAAAGTCGTGACTAGACCACTATATACTCGAGACACGGGACTCTTCAGTAGTTATGGTTTCGATAATGAAAATCATGGTTTGAGATTAGTCTATGACCTTTGTGTTTACCTCTTTATTGAGATGGGTCACTTGATAACTTAGGTATATGTATGGGAATATACTTGGGTAGTGGTTATCCGTTGATTGCATAATCTTTGTGTTTACTCATGATTGAGGTGGGTTATTTGATACCTTAGGTATATGTATGGCCATATTACTAAGTAGAGGTTCTCTGTTGAGATCTTCTTTGTGATTATCATTGTTTGTTTTAGTGAGACCTTGAGGGTCTCAGGGTCCCTGCTGAGTATCGTTATAATCACCCCTGCACGGGCTATGCCCGCACCTAGTTGTGTTGGTTGTAGATAGTGGCAGTGCCGACGGAGGTCGACTGTTCGAGGACTGGATGGTACTCAGAGGTGGACTACACGACGAGTCAGTACCTGGAGGTGGACTACACGACGAGTCAGTATCCGGAGGTGGACTTCACGGAGAGACGATACTCGAAGGAGGATGACGGGCGAGAGCGTTGTGGAGTTTATCTGTACCTACCCTTTAGGTATGAACCGTGGTGGATGATCCAGGAGCTGCTTCCGTTCTTCCAGTTGTGGTCGTTTTCTGTTGTACTTTGTTCAGTTGTAGTTGTACATTCATTTGGGTTTGTATTCTGGCCCATTTACCTTTCTGCATTTCTCTTTGTAGTTAATGTTTTACTTCCACTTGTACTCAGTGGTGTTTTGATTACTTTTATAAAGAAAATTCCTTCCTAGTTATCGGAATTTATGCCTTTGGTTCTAGTTGCCATCCCCTGGCCAATGGAAGGCGGGATTGGGGTAGTCACGACACCGGCCCCGAGGATGGGTCGTGACACTAACTTATCCCACTGTATTTGCAATATCTATTTTAGTAAAAACCATGGGGAACATTAGAATCCCTATTGCTGATTCATACAGCACTTGAGACATTTACATCCTCTATGTTTCACTACTAAGACTCATCGTAGAGGATAACGTGGAATTAATGGAAAGAGGGGTATAAATTTTATTACAGTCATTTATGTTGAAGTGTTTTAAGACTTTCCACAAATAATTTTTCTGTGATATCCAAATCATTCAATTATTCCAGTCTTGGTAAATTTTCATCCCAAGAATTTTATTTGCTGGTCCCATGTCCTTCATATCAAACTCCCTAGACAACTATTCCTTCATCTTCTGTATTTGACCATTATTGGGTCCAACAACCAACATTTCATCCATATAAAATAGTATAATGATAAAATCGTTACCATATAGAGCCTCGAAATGAGACCAAGGATCTGAATTAAGTCTGTTCTATCCAAGTCTCATGATATATGAATCAAATATCTTGTACCAACACCTCAACACATGTTTGAGACTATAAAGAAAATTTTCATCCTCAAAACCATGTTATCTATAACTTATTCATAAAAACCATCTCATTAGAGAATATAGATTTCATCATCAAGTTCACCATGTAGAAAATTTGTTTTCACATTTAGATACTCTAGATGTAGAGTGCTTGAAACACACATCACCATCACTACCTGAATATTTGTTAGTCAACAAATACGAGAAAATATTTTATTAAAATTCATACCTTTCTTATGAAAATATCTTTTGACCACCAGTATCACGTGATTTCTTTCCACCTGGTCTATTTCATCCCTCTTGATCTTGTAGACCCATTTTTTCCTAATAGCCTTACTTCCATGAGGTAATGAAACACGATCCCATGTCTTGTTCATGTACATGGAATCATGTTCCTCCTGCATCGCTGCCATCCATGAAGATATATATGGACTCTGGGTGTCCTCCAAAATAGATGATAGATCTCCATATTCTATCAATTAGAAATTTTCAACATTTCTTACAGTGATATAATATGAGTTCCATATTGGCACTATTTTCTCTCGATTTGGTTGTTCTAATCTTGTATTATCTGGTACTTGATCATCATGCTCTGGTAATTCCTCATAAAAAACTATTTCTTCCTTCATTTCATCCTTCACCTTGACTATTGTAGTTTTTGTACTCTCTTTCTCTGTGTCATTATAAATAATCATTTTCACTATGTCATCGGAAAAGATTACATCTCTACTGATAATAATATTGCAGGCGATGGGATCCCACAAATGATACCCCTTCACACTATAAGTGTATCCCAAGAAGATACATTCCCTAGATCTTGAGTCCAACATTGATCTTTCCTGGGTATGAAATATTGTATATACATGACTTCCAAAAGTGTTTAATTGAGAATAATTATCGGGTTAAACATTCCACATATCCATCAGCATATTCATATCAATTTCCACTAAAGGGGATCGATTGATCCCATAGCAGTAAATATTTACTACTTCTGCCCAGAATGTCATGGTAACTCTTACATTCTTCAGCATCACCCATATTATATCCAACAAGGTTATATTCATCTATTCTACCACTCAATTCTTCTAATGATTGTATTCCACCTTGAACTACCTCTTGATTACATCCTGTTATAAAAAAGAATCGAAATCATCGCTTGTATATTCTCCACCATGGTTAGTCCTCAAAAACATGATTTTATTTTCCGATTCAATATGATTTTCCACTTGGAATGTTTTTAATACTTCATAGATGTTCAATTTACTCTTGATTAGAAACACCCAACATCTCCTAGAATAGTCATCAAAGAAATATACAATGTACCTTACTCTTCTTAGTGACACAACCTATGATTTCCAAACCATGGAAGGAATCAACTCTATGATCTAGTTACTCCTTGTCATTGAAATTCCAAACATAAACAGGTGTTACTTACTCAAAACACAATTCTAAAAAAATGATAGGTATACCTTCATAATTGTAGGCAAAAACATCTGATCTACAAGATTCTTTAGGCCTTGTTCGGACATATGGCCATGATTCTGATTCCATAACATCGTCAACTCTTCCATTGAGGTAGTTGATGAGACAATTATCTCTGATTCCTTGTACATTTCAGCCATAAGCACAGAAAATTTATTTTAGATCTTCTTCACCTTTATCACCACAAGTGCTCACTTCAAAATATTCATCATCCCTCTCTAAGTGTGATTCTTTCAACTAATATCATAAAATTTTCCAAAGGAAAAAATTTTCTTCTTGAGACCCACAACATGTTTTACTCCTTGGATGGTTTGGACTATGTTATCATGCATCTCCAGTTTGATGGTTCCAAATCCAACGATCTTCAATTTATGAGCTTTTCCCATATACAAAAGTCCTTATGGAATAGTTTCATATTTTTCAACCCATTCCAATAGAGTTGTCATGTGCCATGTTCCTCCTGAATCAATAATCCATGCGTCATTGATATTTTGTCTTCTTTCAGTAGTCATTGGTGCGTCACTTACTAGTATGTCTCCATTTCCAAATGTACTCACCACATTTACTTGAGAGATCTTCTCACCACCCTACCCCTCTTACAAAAATTGTAAAATTTTATGTTTTTCTTCCTTCTCCTTGATTTAGTCCTTCCATTATTCTGGTTCTCATTGGAACTACACTCCATCATTCATTTTCATTCTATTGACAGATCATCCACTTAGTGTGAATTTGTATGTCTTTATTCCTTGTTCTTGCACCAACTTTCTTCTTCAATAATGGTATCTACAACATCATTTAATGGAAACATATCCATTTAGATATTATTGGTGAGGTTTATGATATGTTGATCACATTAATGTGTAAACCATTGGAGTAGAATATCTACATGTTTAGCATCCACAATTTTATAGCTCTATACTCTATGTTGTGAAAAAAGTGTATTGAGGGTGTTTATGTGGTCAGTCACTGATAATAAATCTACCATTTGATGAGTATAGAATTTTCTCTTCAATAAAATTTTTTTATGGTGTGACTTTTCCTTATGCAGATTGGTCAGAGTCTCCCAAATTTATTTTTTCATCTTGTTCTTCACAATGCTTGACATGAATCCATCTTCCAAAGACAAATGGATGTTGTATATAGAATTCTGGTCCATGTCACTCTATTTTTTATCTTTAACACCCACCAGTTTCTCTCCAATAACCTTTAGTAATTTATCAGTACATAGCACCTCTTTCATCTTTATTGTCCACAATGAAAAATTATTTCCATTGAATTTTTTGATCGTGTATTTCACCACCATTTGGACACATCATTGGTCCATAATTTTCTCAGGCCGAACCCTCATTCCTCTAATACCACTTTTTAGGATTTTAAAGAATTGTCCAATAAATTCAATGATAATTTCTAGTTATTAATAAAGTGAAAAATTAAGGAATTAAAATAACACCATATGTAATGTGGAAACCCCAAAAAATAAAGGGGTAAAAAACAATAGGCAAATAGAATGATTTTACTATGGTAAAATGTGGGTACAAAATCTCTCTCCCTCAATTATATGTAAAAACACACAAGAAATTATATCTTTAAAAATATGGTGAAACACGTCACCAAATACTGCACTCAAGGATGAAGATGTGTTCCTTCTGAATCTGATGATAAAAACTGGTGTTCGTGATCCCCTTTTATAACCTCTCTTCACCCTCCTTTGGCTTCCCCTTTATTAATTTTATATTACCAAATTAAATGGGGAATCATTGGTAGGTTGTCACCACGACGTGTAACCATGACATTTCCAAATGAATGCAGTGTCCATAATTAATATTTTCTCTCACCATAATGTCTAACAACAAAAACATAGTGTGTTTGAGATCATCATCCTTCACTTCTATAGAGTACGAGGAAAGACTATGAGCTCAGGATGGGGCTTTATAGAGATTATATAAAGAAATGGAAGAGTATAGACAACATCAATAACATCAAAGACCATAGTAAAATCAACAAAATGATCATATGATGGAGTATATGTGATGAATTACAAATGGTTTAGGGATGGATTTCCATCCATATAATGGAGTTAATCCCCCACCTTTATAATGACACTATTATTAGGTTTAATTTTTTGATGTTTTTTATATTGTAAATGTTTATATTTATATAATTTTTAATGGTTTTTTTATTATTTAGTGAAATTTATTATTAGAATAGGTTGGGAAAACCCCACTATTAAGAATAGTAGAATCACTTTTAAGATAGATTGAGATATAATCCATGACATTATTGAATCCCCAAATGCTAAATGACTCAAAAAAATACAAGGAAATTGTAAATATCAGTAATTCCAATTAACTAAAAGTCAAATCCATATAGCATGAAAGAACAAGGTAGAGAAACCAAGATTTAGGCTTGGATTAAAATCCCCCAAGGTAGCCATACTGCCAATTGACTACTGAACTTTGCACCCAAACCATAGCTTACATTGGGAACAACTAAGATGATCAAAAAGGTGGATAAATCTACTGGTAATGGAGATGAACCGACTGAAAAATCACCATCCCCAACTAGAAAATGTTCTTCCTATCATGCCATTGACCCCTTCCTTGAGTATGGTCTGACCCTCATTTGTAGCCCTCACCATCACGATAGGTCTTGATTCTTTCATTCATCAACCATGATGAGTAGAGGCCTTTATTTTCCACTATCACTAGTGTATTCCTACCAAAATGCACCATTGAACAGGTGTTCAGATCCTACTGTTTATCCCACCATTTAGTTTACCTTATTTTTTGTCTACATATATTTGAAATGAATATATATTCAGATTTTTTTGATACTTTAGAAAAATTTTCCATAATTAATTTTTGATGTATAGGAATCATCCCCACATCAATATGATTCACAAGGTTGGTATAACTCAACTAATATAGATATGGCCTTTAACAGCGCGAAAAATGGGCATTTACAGATTTAAAAAAACATTATTATCCTTGACGCTATTAAAAGGGGGTCTCTTTTATCATTAATAAAAATTCTAATAAAGTCTCCTTTATCACCATTGAATAAATAGTTCATTTATCAGTGATATAGAAGTTCTGACAGATGCGACCATTATAACCACTTTTTTAGCACTGATAAAAGTCAAAAAAAAGTATTTCATAAAAAAAAAATTTCTACATATTGGAGGGTGAGACATCCCCCATTTTCATAGAACTCAATCCCCCTTTTTAATAGTGCTAGTATATCCTCCCCAACCATTTAACAATGCTAGGAATCCCCCCACCATTTACCAACGCTAGGGACCCGAATCACTCATTTGTGTACACCCCTGCGTTTGCTGGGTTTTGAAACTGAGACATCCACCTCAAAATCTCGATCCATTTCCACTCCCCTATATTGATTTCTAATGTATTTTATGATATATCTATATATTTATATTATTATTATTATTTGTAATTTTTTTATCAATATATGTATATATTTAATAAGATATATAAAATATGGTTTTTTGTGTGTATGAGTGTCTATAAATACATACATACATACATACAAATTAATATTTATTAATATATGTGTGTGAACCTATAACTATAATTATACACATTTATATTTATTTAAATATATTATATATTAATATTCATATACATATATTAGAGTATATAGATAAATATATATCAGTTTGTCAATGCACACACATATATATTTTTATATATATAAACATTAAATATATAGTAATTGTATATGTATATAAATTTTTATAAATTTTAATTTTAAATAAAATAGATATTGTGTTTTATTTAGATAAGGTTTATTTATTTATAAATATACTTTAAATGTAAATAGGTTTACATATATATTTATAAAATTAAATTTTTATGTTGGAATATATAAAAAATATGTATATATTATTATATATTTTATTATAAATAAAACTAAATTATGAAGAATGATAAAATTTGAAAATATTAATGTTAATATTAATGTAATACTTGGGAATAAATTTATTCCCCACTGAAAATGTGAAAAACTACCCCCATAAAAGAAGATGTAATTCCATTGAATGTTAAAAAAATAGGATAGACCGATTAAAAAATCAGTTTTAAAGGCCTATTAGAGACTTTTTGGGACTTGTAAAATGTTATAGGGGATTAATCCCTATAATTACTGTGAATATGACATTCCAAGATTCAATTTGATATGTGGTAGATCTAAAACAGACACACAGATCCAATGTTATGACCCTTTGTAATCCGAGATACGTTTTCAATATATTTCAGATATTTTATAACATTTTTATTTTGTGTGTGTTCAAATTTCTAATAAATTATTGTTAGTCGATAATAACTAGTAAGTTATTAATTAAAAATATTTTTTAATTATTTTATAATCATATTTCACAAATTATCATATTTTGTAATTGTAAATACCTATTTAGCCTTAGCTAAAACATAATTTAAAAAATATATGTTATTTATAATGATTTTTTTTAAATATACCTTTTATGTGATCTATTAGAGAAACACTGATAAATAACCCTTTATCTGTTCTTCTAAAAAAGAATTGAAAAAGGGAGTCCCTTTAACAGTGCTAAAATAACGATGATAATGGGGTACCATTAATATCGCTAAAAATGCTGATAAATGGGTACTTTTAACAGTGTTTTTGGCACTATAAAATATCCTTTAATCACCGGTTTTTTGTGTGCTGATAATGGTACCCCTTTATCAGCACATTTTTTAGCATTGCTAAATGGTGGTGCTGTGTAAATTTGTTTCTTTGGTAGTGATACATGTGTGTCCTTTTATTTAATATTAAAATTTTAATAATATATTATTTGATATTTATATTTAATTTCTTTCGTTATAGTATTATTAAAATAATAATTTTTTTCTTATAAAGAAGAATTATTTTTCTCAGGTTGGGGTGGTGTATTTGAAAACTAATACCATGTTTAGGTTTTTTTGAGTGTGGATCACAGGTGCCAAAGAAAATTAAACATTGATGTTTTTAAATGTTTGTGGATAGTAAATTAAAATTTAATTGTAGAAAATATTGCTTGAAATGTATATATTATAATTTTTTTATATTTGTAATAAAAAAAAATTTTCCCTTAAATTGTGAATTTTCACACTGGTGCATTTGTATACAGGTGTACTTGGTGCAATGTGTTATTATTCTATCGACACATTGCTACAATAGGGCATATATCAGTGTTAATGAAAACAATGATAAAGGGGTTCTCATTTTAATGAACTTGACGACGAAAATCTTTTTTAGCGATGTTAAAACTCTTTGCGTTGTGTTAAAAGTTCTATATGTGGTAGTGGGAATTCAATTTTATTTGTAGTGAAAATGATATCCTTATATAGGAATAAAATGAATAGGATTTGAAGACATTGTGTTCATAATACCAATGAGCATGTGTTGTGTTGCTAGATGAGGGAGGAGGTAAATTCATGATATAATGGGATTACAACCATATATCACCATGGATTTCATGCTAGAGTGATGATACGTTTTTTAGAAAATAAAAAATTATTTTAAATATTATTAATATTAAAAAGAATATTCATATTCTCCATTAATAATTTAAATAGTAAAAAAATTAAAAAACTATTTTTCATAAAGATATATTCAACAAAAATTCCCATTGAATTTTAAAAAAATAATTTTTTATTAAAAAATATAAAAACTAATTTTTCATTAATAAAATTCAAATAAAAAATTTTATAAGAAATCAAACAATCTCTTAAAAAATTATAAAATTATTATTTTTTAATATAAAATAAAAAACTAAATTTTATTTATGAAAAATAAATAAACAATTCCCTTTTACATATGATGTAAAAACATAATATATTCCTAATCCAAAAATATTGTATCACAAAAATATTAATCCCATATAAAATTATAAAATATCCCAATATTACTCTAAAAAATTTATTTAAAATAAATTATTTTATTTTAAATTAATTAAAACATTAATATCCATTTTGATTATGATGTATTTGGGAATTATAAATGAATTTTATTCTTTTATATTAAGTTAAATAAAAATTTAACTTTTTCTAAATGATCCCATTTTAAATCTAAAATATAAAAAAACTCGTTTCATTTACAAAAATATTAAAAATTTTAATTGAAAAATTAATGTTTAAAATAAATATTCTTCATTTTCCATTTAAATTTATTTTAGAATGAAGTTTATCCATTTATTTTTTTAAAAATTCTATTTCTTTATTTTTAATTAAAGTAGATTTATTTTTAATTTGTAATTGCTTGATTTTAGTTTATGTATATTTTAGTTTTTTAATGGAACTTTAAAAAACTGTGATTTTTTAAGTGAAAGGGGGATATTATTTTTTCCTATTATTTTTGTAAGGAATTTCATGTGATAGTTCTATTTCAATCAAAGGTTCGAGATATCAACTTTCATAAATGGAAGGGGCAAATCCTTCCTCGAATTATTCATTAACAACATGTCATTCATGACACACCCAACATCCTACCAACTGTCTTTATGACAGCTTTCGTCAGCAAATATAAGTGTGTGAGTCATGACATGAGTTAATGATAATATTCCTGTCTAAGGAACATTACACACGCTCGCTGATAGCAATTTATGATGACACCAAGACATGCAGAATTATTACTGATGGTTTTGTTCTCATAATCTCCCATCTTATAGATTACCAAGTGCAAAATCCATGAGAGAGAGTCTCAGTTTATTTTGAGTACTTTCACATGACGGTTTGTATACTATGTGTCCTATCATAGTATGTCATCCAACCGTAGAACATTATTTAAGAATATTGTTATATAATTTCACGGTTCCCACCATAGCGGGGATCTTTCATGACCTTATTAATGCAACAAATATTCCAGGACAATATTATATTATAGTCATGCAAAATAATGAAAAATATAAAATAAGTGTACATTCATGTAAACAATGTACAAATAGTGGGTTATCAGGACACCAACTCTAACAAACTCCCACTTTTACTAGATCCAATTTCCTATGACTTTTATTCCACTAGACCACACATGATGATCATGATTCTACTGAGTCAAGGCATTAGTCAAGGAGTCCTCCACGTTGTCTTTTGTGGAAATACTGCTCACTGCTACTTCACCACTCTGAGAAAAATCCCTCAAGAGATTATACTTCCGAAGTATGTGCTCTGTCCACTGATGTGACCTTGGCTCTTTTTCAAGTTCCACCGGTGGAGTGTTATCACAATAGATTGTGATAAGATATTTACTGCTAAGTACTACATCCAACTCTTGGATTATGCTTTGCATCCATATTGCTTCTTTATCTGCCTCATAAGTTGTGATATACTAAGACTCCACTGTAGAATCTGCCACCACATTTTTCTTTGAGCTCTTCCAACTCACTGCACCTTCATTCAAATAGAAGATGTATCCAGTCTGCGACTTCATGTCATCTTGATCAATTTGGATACTAGAATCTACGTGTCATCTAATAACTAGTTCCTCATATCCTCCATAAACCAGGAACATATCCTTAGTATTCCTCAGATACTTAAGGATAATCATGACTGCCATCCAATAGCGGTCTCCTTGATCAGCTTGATATATGACTGCCAGATTTAATTCATAAGCAACATCTAGCCTCATACATAGCATAGAATACATGACTGACCCAATCACAGATGCTTAATGGATCCATTCCAATTTCATTCGTTCCTCATGTTTCCGAGGACACATTTTCTTGGAAAGATTAATGCCATGTGACACTAGGAACAATCCCCTCTTGGAATGTTCCATACTGAATCTCATCAGTATCTTGTCAATGTATGTACATTGACTCAGGCCTAGAATTCTCTTGGATCTATCACATTGTATATTGATCCCAAGAATATATGTTGCCTCTCCCAAGTCTTTTATAGAGAATCATTTATCTAACCATTCCTTAACTAACCGTAAGACAGCTACTTCATTTCGAATTAGTAATATGTCATCAACATATACTATTTGGAAAACCACTGCACTTCCACTAATCCTTTTGTAGACACAAGGATCACATTCATTCTCAACAAATAAAAATTTTGTTACGGCTTCATAAAAATTAATGTTCCATGACCTTGATTCTTTATTTAATCCATAAATGGATTTATGCATCTTTCATACCTTGTTGGCATCCATTGGAGTCACAAACCCTTCAGGATGTGTCATGTAGACATCTTCATGGAGGTTCCCCTTAAGGAATGTTGTTTTGAAATCCATTATCCAAATTTCATGATCATGGTAATAAGAAATGGCCAATAAGTATTCTGGTTGATTTTAGCATTGTAACTAGTGGAAATGTTTCATCATAGTCAATTCCTTGATGATGTCTAAAACCATTTCCAACTAGTCATGCCTTATAGGTGTTGACTTGTTCCTCCATGTCCAATTTCTTCTTGAATACCCATTCCTTACCAATATTCTTTACATCAAATGGAGGATCTACCAAAATCTAGAATTGGTTTTGGTACATGGAATCCATTTCAGAATTCATGGCTTCTTTCCACACATGTATATTCAATAAGATGATGATGTCTAAAAGGATAATGGATGACTTCCATGTCTTTTCATTGATCTCACCATGTCAAACAGGGTGCAGTTCCTCCTTTCACATACACCATTCCACTATGGTGTGTAAGGAGGAGTGAGTTGAGATTTAATCCCAAACTCCTGTACGAAATAAATGAAGCCCTGATTAAGATATTCTCCTCCTCTGTCGTAGTGGTTTTTCTTAATCTTCGTACCAAGATAGTTCTCAACTTCATTCTTGTATTCTTTGAACTGATCAAAAGAATCTTACTTATACCTCATTAATTAAATATATCCATATCTACTAAAATCACTAGTAAAAGATATGATGTACAAGAACCCACCCCTTGCTTCAATTGGAAATGGTCCACACACATCTGTGTGTACTAATTCTAGAATATCTTCAGACCTTTCACCTTTACCACTAATTAGGGCTTTGGTCATTTTTCATTGTAGATATTCATGACATACACCAAGTGGTTTTAGTTCGATAGAATCTAAATACCCATCTTGATGTAATTTTGTCAAACATTTATCATTGACGTGACCAAGCCGGTGATGTCAAAGTCAGGTGTGGTATGAGTCATGTGAATTATCATTGTCATCGATTTCCATTACTTTGTTTGTGTAGTCTAACAGATAATAGCCTCCTACCAAAACAAATGATATCTTTATAAAAGTAGCAACATTCATTTCCAAACCTGAAGATGAATCCATCAGTATCTAATATTGATACTGAAATAATTTTTTTGTTATAGAGGGTACATAATAACATCATTTCAATACCAAGACCATCCCATTAGGAAATGTGAGGTGGTAGTCACTGACAGCTATAGTAGTGATTCTGGCTCTGTTGGCTTCCTGTAAATCCACATCCCCTTGGTCAATCTTTTTAAATCTACTTGGTTCCTGTATTTGGATACAGATGTGAGCACTAAATGTAGTATCTAATAACCAATTAGTAGAAACGGATAGATTTCATTCTATATCAAACACATGTGAAGCTTCCCCTTTCATTCTTGGATGGGTTCATTTTTTATTCTAGTGGCCCTTCTTGCCACATGCGAAACAAATAGCCTCCTATTCTCTTGCTTCTCCTTTGATCTTCCTTTTCATGGATGGCCTTGAAGAAGCATTAGGCTTAAATCTCTTTTCCTTCCCATTCCTATTATTCACCATTAAGACAATAGGCTTTTCATGCTTCATATCATTTTCCACTTGGTGAATGAGGATAAAGAGATCAGATAGATACTTCTCATTGTTGTTCAAGTTGAAATTTACAACAAAGTTATAGAAGCTCTAGGGGTGTGATGAAAGAATGGAATTGGTACCCCATTCTTCAGGGAGTTTAAACCCTAGAACCCCCAAGCGCTCAATGTAGCCAATGAGCATGACTGCATGAATCCCAGCTGAGGCACCCTCCCCAAGCATTCTCAGGAATAGATCCTCGGAGATCTCAAACATTTCCTGTATTTCTCTCTCCTGGTATAGACCACGGCAGTGCTCGATCATGCTATAAGAATCAATGTCTTCATGAAATTTCATCAGCTCACTAGGAATTGATGATAACATCAAACAATGAATGGTGAGCACATCATTCAAATGTTGATCATAGACTAGGAAATCTTCATCACACGCCCCTTGGGCGTGTGGATCAGGAAGTGAGGGCTCCGGCATGTAAAACATTCATTCGTGGTGTAGGATAACCTAATGGAACCTAAACCATTCATGAATGTTACTGCCAATGAAGATATTGTCTTCATTCAGAATTGATCGTAAATAAAAGGTGGTTGACGATTTTGTCATATTGATTCTACAAACTAAATGAGCATATTTATTAGTACCTTTTGATTACATTTTGTGAAAAATAATAAATGAATTTTTTAATTCTCCAAATATTTTATCAAGTCCCAATAGCCCTCATCATTTAACTTGGAAGGACGAGTTTCCATGACATTCTAGTGGAAAGGATCCATATTACACATAAGATAAACCCAAAAAGGTTTGGTTAAGCTATCTGATGGTATATAGGTATGAAGGTCTTTTCCAACTATGATGTTATGTTCCTTGATATGTTGAGTGGACTCCCCACTCTTGAAATCACGACTTAGATTTTTTCAACACTTTCCTCCATTTTATAACAAGTCTAGAAAGGTCTACTCCTCTTGATGTAAAATGTTTAAGTCAACGCGAATCTTTCATAAGATGTTCCTTTATAAAAGTAAGTGTCCTAACAAGGGTTGGTAAAACACATAGTTTTATTGAGTCTTGCCCTTAATCAAGTAATGGAAGGCTTGGTCTGACATAATATGGTATTTGATGGATTTTATTCTTCTTGCGTAGTTTTTCACTCTCACATGCTTGTTAATGTTAAGTGATTATTGCTTAAGAGATTAAACATGTTTCGATAATGTTTACGTATAGTCCGGTTTTTATTTTATTCCATCTTTGAATGCATGTTTATTTCATTAATAATGTGATCTCCATGACACATACATAATAAATAAACCATGATATCAGACAGAAATAAAATAATATGGAATTATCATGAGCTTATATTGGTTAGATTATCTAGCGGTTTTGATAAGACAACCCTGACCTTGGGAAAAACACCTTGAACCAGATGGTTCATGTTTTGCCACTCCCACCTGTCCACCATTGTATCTTCTTGGGATGGTTTCACCTTAGCTTTGGGTTTTGAACCGTCTCCTCTAACTTGGGAGATCCTCTATTACATGGGGTTTACATTAAATAAAACACAGGAACGCATGCCCTACATATTATTGGAAGAAGGCTCCCAATCCAATGAATTTAAATTAAATAAATTTAAATGAAACCATACACACACAAACGGTATTTGTTCTAGCTCATCATAATCCATATCATGCAACGACATTTATGTATATTTAGAATTCAAATTCTTTTAATCTCTATTTCATTTAAGATAAGTCGCACTAGAATTCAATTAATTATGATCATATAATTAATCAATTCGTTATGTTAAATTCCTTTATGAATTACCATGAGATTCATCTCATCCATATTCCTTGTAAATATCTTTATGCTTTTGAGGAAACTTGGTGAAATTCCATTTCTGGAATGTACACGGTGTGTAGGATATATTACACAGCTTTTATTTTTCACCCATTACTTAAAGTACACGCCGAGGGCTTTGGCGTGTTTTCTGTACATTGGAAATTTTAGAGTACACGACGTGTAGATTAATCTAAAACGGTGTGTACTTCCTTATTACGTGGTTACCTACTTGGAAATCCCATATACGTGGTACATGGCTTCTCCATGTACATGGTTGCACCTGGGCCAGATCAGACTACATGGTGTGTTAATTCAACATACATGCCACGTATTTCCGGTTTCCACGTGCCATTCAATCCATGTCAACATGGTGTGATAAATACTTAGGCATTCTCAATTCACATGGCGTGGTTTGGTGGACCAGTAGCGGTTTGTTGAACCTAAGTACATGATGTATAGTTTTCACTACACGCCATGTATTCTTGTGTTGTATAGACAAAAAGTGCGGCTCCTTCTGATGCGTTCCTCGTTTTTATTTTAATCAAATTTAAAATTAAAAAGTTGTTTCTATGTGGTCAATTGCGAAACAAAAGATGAAGAATATATCACATTCATTTAGTCTTATAGAATGACTTATATTTAATTGAATCAAATATAAATGTGTAAATTATTAACGAAAAATAAATAACTATAATCAATGCAATATCCTCACTCTGATACCATTTAATGGTTCTGGTCACAATAGAAGCTCGTGGGTGGATATGCCCACTTGGCTTTTTTTCATTATAAATGATCAACTCAGGATCAATACGATGATAAACTCCTGTCTCCACAGATCGAATCATTGAAATAGACATGGAAGAAGGATAGTCCCAGAACCACAAACAAGGACCATCACAGATTGATTATAATTAATTTAATTAATTTATAAGAAGTACCTTTTTGGTTGTTGTTTATTTTTAGATACTCTAGATCACGATCCGATGTGATTTGTCGTTGTGTCGCAGAAGCCAAGTGTAGACTTCCTCTAGCAGTGATCCACACATGCACCACGTATCTCTGGATGTCGCCAAAGGATTCTTCGGGTGCTAGCATGGAGATACCTTTTCTTGCGTTGTCCGCCTTAGATCATTTTAATCCAATGGGGGAGGATCTATCTCGGTCATGAAAGCATTGTTGGAGGAAGGAGTTCTCCCGGCCTTGAGGGAATTCTCTATAATTGTTGTGCACAATGATTGGGTAAAAGTGTTGGTGTTGTGAGGATATTAATAATCGGGTTTGAGTTCATAGAGTTATGAAAATAAATAAATGTGTTACGTGTTTTATTTATTTCATTAACTCTTATTGAAAACCCCCACGTCGAATAATTAATTCCTTGACATGCACCCACACTTATTATAATAAATAACATTTAATAAAAAATATTATATTTTCAAAATCCCCAGTGAAAAAACTACATGGCTTGTAATAAATAATAAACGATGTGTACATATTTTTCATAAAAATACACGACATGTAATGATTAATACACGGTGTGTACTTCATTCTTCATTTACATTCTAAAATGAATACTACACAGCATGTAATCATCAATACACGGTCTGTACTTCTTTTGAAAATAAAAACTACATGGCGTGTAATTATTAATACACGACGTGTACTTGTTTTCATTTTATTCTTCCTATAACATTGAAATGATTTAGGCTTACTTGAATAATTATTAAACCACATATGGGAATAATATTTATTATACTTGAGATACATGAATACACTTAGTGTGAGACCCTCTAGGCCTCTTTCTAGTTGGAATTAAGCAGGATTGCCTAAAGTCAAAGATTACTATCTAGCAACGGGTTAAGGATCCCAAGAGAATGAAGTTGATGCTGCATTGATGTGTCACCACATACGAACGCTTACCATGTAATTTAGTCCCTTTGTCTCAATATATCATCAAGCAGGTTTCATGGTAGTGTCATAAACCTATATTCTTGATCTGTCATTCTTTGACAACCTGAAATAAACCCATCATTACACCATGGCCATGGAATTTCATTTGACAGTTATATTTTAATCAAAGGGATGAGATATCAACTTCCAAAAATGGAAGGGACAAATCATTCCTCGACTTATCTTTTAACAACATGTCATTCGTGACGCACCCAACGTTCCCCACTTCCTGCCAACTATCTTCGTGATGGTTTTCTTCATAAAATCTAAGTGTGTGATTCATGACATGAGTTAATGAAAATCTTCCAGTCTAAGGACCATTACACATGCTCACACACTATGGGAAAAGGGGGTTTTTGTGACAGGTTATTTGTTACTGGATTTATTCCCATCTCAAATAGTCCCGTTAGAAACTTATTTGTGACGAGCTTATTTTCCCGTCACAAATAAGCACTTATTTGTGATGGGGAAATCTGACCCGTCGCAAAAGGCTTGGCGCACAGAGCACGACAAACCATGGGAAAGTTATTTGCGATGGGTGGTAACCACCCATCGCAAATAACTGGCGGCGGTAAAAACTATTTGCGACGGGAATATATCTCCCGTCGCAAATAGTATGTCAACCAGTTATTATTTGTGAAGGGACCCGTCGCAAATAACTATTTAACCGTTGACCGTGATAAATGCAGGATAAAGTATTTGCGACGGGTCGCGTCACTAATAAGCTAACCTATAAATACCCCCACCCATTTTTTCCATTCATTCTCAACTTCTCTCCTAACTATATTTTTAGAGTTCACAGTTTCTTAAGTTTAATTTTTAATTCCAGATTTGATATGGATGTTTTCAACAATTATCGGAGATCAACCTCAGATCAATTTTAATGGAATTTATGTTCTTTTTCATTTAATATTTATTTTAAATCTTTTATTAGTTTTATTTATTATTAATTAGTTGTAATTTAATTATGTTTATATTGTTTTGTGATTTAATAAATTTAAATTATTGGTATTAATTGTTCATAGTTAATGGTAATTAGTAGTAATTAATAATAATTAGAAATAATTAATAATAAGCAGGAATAAACCTTCCCCATGAGCGCATTAACCTTTACAACTAAGCCATTTCATTTTTATATACATTTAATGATCTATATATATATAGTGATATTTATTCGTATATTAATATAGATTTATATTAATATAAATATATTTGGTTATATAAGTAAATATATATATATATATATATTCCTATATTAATATATATATTTATTCGTATAATAATATATATTTATTCTATTTATATATATATGTAGTTATATGTTTTTTTCATATATTTATTTGTATATTAATTAATATATATTTATAATCATAGTTTTAAATACATTTATAAAATATTTGTTTTTATGTATATGTGTAAATAAATAAATAAATACATATATATAATTGATACACAAACACACACACACACATATATATATATATGTGTCTAGTTATGAATGAATACATAGAAATGAGGGGGTGAAAATCCACCGAGAATGTTAAAACGACTATAACTTCTAATACATAAGTCTGTTTTAACTCCACAACCAGTAAAATTGAATAACATGAAACGATCTTCGATATGATATGTGGTACATGCCAAACGGAAATCCGGATCGGATGTTATAGTCCTTTTAATGTTAAAACGACCATAACATCTAATCCAGAAGTCCGTTTCAGCTCCAAAATCAGTCAAATCGAAGAACATGAAACGATCATCGATATGATATATGGTAGAGTTTTATTGGACACCGGGAGCAGAAGTTATAGCTGTTTAAACGGTGAAAAAATGGGGTACCTCGACTAAAAAATCAGTTTTGGAGGTCTTCTAGGCCTTTTTGGCCTTGAAAAAACATTGGACGGGTAAAACCCGTCCATAATGTTGTAGAGCTCGTCGCAGGCTTCTATTTGATATGCTGTGGAGCTCAAATTGAGTCCCGGATCAAATGTTATGGCTGTTTGAAGTTTGGGTTTCATTTTCAACTTATTTTCCATCTTTCATTAATTTTTTTATATTCAAAGAGTTATTAAATGACTATTAATTGATAAAAATTACATAATTAATAATTAAAAATATTTTCTAATTTATTATATAAGCCTCTATTACTGAACACCTATAGATTCATATTTTATTTTCATTCTTCCTTTCGAAAAAATATTTAAAAAATAAATATTATATTTATATCAATAAAATAGGTTTATTGATTTATATATTAATAAATAATTTTTTTGATTTTTTTTTTATTATTATTTGTGACGGGAAAATATTCTCGTCGCAAATACATGGTTCGAAGCAACTATTTTCAATGGGAAAAGGGCCTGTCACAAATACTTGTTTGCGACGGGCCCGTCGCAAAAGATTTTTTTAAAAAAAACCAGAATCCTATTTGTGACGGGCCCATTTCCTGTAGAAAATAAGTTTTTTTGTGATGGGCCTATTGCGAAAAAAATTAGTTGCGATGGCATTTTCGGCAACGAGCAATTTGAGATGGGGCCCCATTGCAAAAGTCTATTTGCGATGGGATCCCGTCAGAAATGACCCGTCACAAATACCTATATTTCCCGTAGTGACAGATAGAAATGTACAATGACATCAAGACACATAGAAATACTACTCGCGAGTTAATTATCATAATCTCCCATCTTGGATATTACCAAGTGTGCACTCCATGAGGGAGTGTCCCATCTTCTTACAAGTACTCGCACATGACGAACTATATACTACGTGTTCTATCAAGTATGTCATCCAACCATGGATCTTTATTGATGAATAATTTTATAGAATTTCAAGGTTCTCATTATTTTAGGGATCTTCAATGTCTTTATTAATGCAACAAAAATTCCAGGACATTATTATATTATAGTCATTCAGAACACTGATCAATATATAATTAGTGTAGATTCATGTAATCAAAGGACAAAAAGTTGGTTCTCAGGACACCAACTCTAACACCATAAACGAATTTTGTCCAAGACCTAGAGTTTCCTGTTAAACCATTGACTTTACCCTCACGTCTGTAGATACCATTAGGAGGAGACTCTATAATCACACTTACACCGTTGGTGTGATCTACCCCTTGAGGCGAGCATTTTAGTTGGAACCTCTTGGTGGCAGAGTTGACGCCTTATGACATTAGTTTCGGTATGGACTAGAAATCCATAGTTCATACTCAGACTGATTGTGCTAGGAAAAAAGGTTGTGGTTTATCTAAAATGTTGGAATGGGGGATTCCTTAGTCATCAGAAAAGGAAACCCATGAATCACAAGATAAACTCGTGTATAAGAGGGTGCGGCTAATCACTCGTGATTTAGCTAGCCTTACCCTCTTGGCAGCAGAAGTTTTGATTTTTAAGTTCCCAATGGGAGTGGATAGAGTTCCTCCAAGACTATGACTTTATGATAGTATATACTCATAGGAAGGGGAATATGGTAGTAGATGCACTCCGTAAGAGGTTTGGCCTAAAACGACTGAGTGAGGCATCCGAGTAACTAGTCACTCTACAGATATCCTTCATGGATATAGATGATGTTTCTTACCTTCAGTCTATGACTTTCACTCCCCCACTCCATCAGCAAGCTGGGGAGGCGAAACATGGAGGAATTGACTGCGTGGATCGACGTGATCAGATATCCTCATGGCAGGCACCTGATGGGGTTTATGAATTTTGGGAGCACAATGTACTCTTCAGAAGATGTACCCTGCAACCTATGGCGCTTCGGGAGGAGTTTTTGAGGGAGTTCCATACGTCCCCTCTGGTGGTACATCTTGGTGTGGTGAAGCTATACCAGGACCTCTGGCATCAGTACTGGTGGCTAGAGATGAAGAAATTGGTGGTAGAGTTTGTATCACGATGTCTCACTTGTCATCATGTGAATACTACACATATTTGGAAGAAGTCTTATGCCGATAAGATACGGAAACCCTAGGAGTTCTAGGAGGGGAACCAAATGTTCTTGCGAGCCTCTCCTCGACAAGGACTATGAAGATTTTTCCGAGACATGAAGTTATCATTGATGTTTATCAGTCCTTTTCTGATACTTCGGAGGATAGGCGAGTTATCATACCGCTTGGCTCTTCCACTATAATTAGAGAGGGTTCATGACATTATCCAGTATCCTGGCTGAGGAGATACGTGAAAGACCCGTCTCACATCATCGACCACGTTGAGGTGGACTTCGACGATGGGGCGACATTTACAGAGGTTCTAGTGGAGATTGGGGAACAATAGGAGTGGGTCTTTAAAGGCCGGTCGATACCTCTAGTTCATGTCCGCTGGTAGCACATGAACCTCTATTAGAGCACATGGGAGGAGGAGGCTCAGATTTGATCTAAGTACCCTCTTTTGGTTTTTTCCCTTTTCTTTGCTTTCGAGGACGTAAATCCATAAGGAGGGGAGTATTTAATGTCCCAAAAATTCTGTATATATTTTTTAAATTATATGGAATTATTTCAAGAATGTGAAATTTGACGGCGTGTGATTCCGAGGCCTGGAGTGCCCTTAATGATCCGTCAAAGTGTAGTTGAGTTTAAATTAGCGCGCGTAAGGATTTTTCCTAAAAAAGTGGAATAAATATTAAACAGTAACTCAAATTAGGAATCAGAGTTCACCATTGTGTTCAAGATAGAGGGTTTAACCTAGGCGAGACTTAATTTTAGTCGGCGCGGGCCTCTTGGGAGAAAACCCAAAAATGGCATAACCGTAAATAAAATAATTAAATAAATTATTTTATTTTTCAAATGCTTATAACTCACAAACGGTAGATCGAATTTAAAATATGAGACCACCTATATACTCATGAGGGAATTCTTCATTTATGAATATACTAACATTGGCGGGCATAGGCCACCCGTGAAAGTTAGTTTATGGCCATAAATAAAATATTAAGTAACAATTATTTTATTTTAAAATACACAACTTTTAAACGGTAACTCAGATTTGAAATGTGATAGTACTGTTGGGTTCTTTGGGGCGTGTTTCACTTAGGTAGAGCCTATCCTTGACCGGCACAGGTCATGGGTGAATGTTATAATTCTTCCAAACTTTTTTTCGGGTATGTTCAGTAAACGTGCGAGCGGTGTTATATAAATTTTGAACCACTGCTTGGATTTGAAATCTGAGGGAACTATTGGACTCATAGAACCGATATTCACTTAAGAAGGCCTTCTCCTTGATGGTATTAGGTCGAGGGTGAAAGTTAGTGTTCATGAATTTCGTGGGAGAGTTACAAAAATAAAAATAAAATAAAGAAAAACTATTATTTTTTTCTTAAAACCTGCCATTTTATGTTTAGTGGTGGGGACCACCAAAACTAAAAACCCCCAATTTAAATTTAATGGTGGGGACCATCCTAACATTGAACTCTTCCTTTAATATGAGATAACTCTTGGTTTTCCTCCCATTGATGTGCCAATTCAATTAGTTTATTTAAAAACCTTATTTGGCATTTCACCATTTGGTTGTAGAATTGTTGGAAATAGGGAGAGCTATAGGAAACATGGAATGAGATTCTTCAATGAAGAACATCCACTACAACGAAGAGAATCCTCCAGAATCGAGGAATGAGGAATATGCTTGAGCCCGGATCGGAAACATCTTACGGGAGCAACGAATGCCGATGTCACCATCACATTGACTTCGTCTTCTTCCTCGCACCACCTACAATGGAAAATCGAGGTAGGTGTTTTTATATATGATTGAATTTGTTTTATTGATTCTTCATATTGTAAATTCATGGTGTTGATGTCCAAATGAACAAGTCCATCGTCCCGCACATAAACCATGCTCCTCATTCTTTTTATTCTTCATGCGTCATTTGTGCACTCTTCAACGCCTAATATTTATTGGCACTGGAAACACCGAGTTTTTTTGGGCATGATATATGTACGTGAAGCCCTCAATGCAAGGATCGAAAATATGAAATCGTTTAATTTTTCGGGCTTGGAGTGAAGCAGCAATTTCTTGTGGATGGAGGAGGCCAAATGTTTATTGGCACTGAAAATGTAATATTCTGTTGAGCATGACATATGGATGTGGAGCCCATGACCCGAGGATCATGAATATTCGATTATTTTATTTTTACGAGTTATAACGAAGATGAGAAACCCCACGGAAGGAGTTACATGGCGGAGTAGGGCGGTCTGGTGCGGCTTGTGCGGGTGGTGCACATGCAGCAAGCGGGGCTAGGTGGCTTCGGCCGACGATGAGGAAAATAAGGCTACGGCGAGAGTAGGCGGCGTGGTGGAGGCAGGACGTGCGTGAGGCAAAGGCGCAACAGATTTCTGGTTCATGTACAGGGGTGTAAAATCATGGAAGAAGAAAATTAGAATGGAGAGAGAAAGGAATATATAGGAAATAAAAAAATAAAAATGATTATAAAAAAAGAGATAGAGGTGTTATTTGGACCTGTGCGCACCAAAATGGGATACCCCTCTTGTGCGTGAATCTCAAATGAGATTTGAGAGTGAAACTTTCAATGAAATAAAATAATAATAAAATAATAATATTATTATTATTTATGGTTGTTAAAACACTAATTCATCTGTATCTTATCTGTGCGACCTCAATTTCACGAACCGTCAGCGGTAGTGCAAACCTGACTTCGAGAAGAAAATTATGAGTCCAATATTGGATTTCTTTATCAGGTATTTTGATTTAGTACCCGAAATTCTCAAATAAAAATAATAATATAGTATTATTATTAAATAATCGACCCTCCATTACTCATGCATGTGACTTCCGATTGACTTACGGTCTATGGTGACGTGATCCTATCATTAAGACTGTTGATTTAAGTCTAATTTTGAATATTAAATTCTGGTTCGTGGCTCGGGTTCGCGAAACACCCAATAATATTATTATTTTTATTACAGGATCTTTTATTCGACATATCTCCCTCACACGGAGTCGAAATTATGAACCGTATGTGGCACCAGAACCTTAGATCGAGAATGTCCTTTTGGGATTCCCCAATTGAGTTTGGATAAAGTTTGGGTATGTCCAGGTTGGATTGAGCACGAATCCAACCGGGCCATTGGGGCTAAAAATGAAATAACATACATTCTGGATGTCCGATTGACGCATCTTCTATTGCACTGACACCCCATTTACATGGTAGTCCTTTGGGATACATCTTTGTGTGAATTCGTGAAGTTGGATAATCGACCAGTGGCTTGAGGATCAAACCCTTCCAGAGACAGGTTATCTTAGTGTGGGAACCCTGTAGCTGGCTGTGATGATGTACAAGGATCCTCTGTTGGTCTGACAATGTATTGTGACGATGTACTAGGATCTTGTGGGGGTCTGATAGCGTACTGAAAATGAACTACGATCATGTGTGGGTATGATAAGGCACTGATGATGTACTGGGATCCTGTGTGGGTCTGACGTCGTACTTACAATGTACTAGGATCCTGTGTGGGTCTGACGACGTACTGACGATGTACTAGGATCCTGTGTGGGTCTGACGACGTACTGACGGTGTACTAGGATCATGTGTGGTTCTAACGACGTACTGGCGATGTACTAGGATCTTGTGTGGGTCTGACAATGTACAGATGATTTACTAAGATCTCATGTAGGTCTGACGATGTACTAGGATCCTGTGTGCATTGGGCGTGGTACATGGATCTTGTGTGGGTCTGACGATGTACTAGGATCCCGTGTGGTGTTACAAGGTACTTGGATCCTGTGCAGCTCTGACGATGTACTACAATCCCTTGTGGGAATGATGATGATTTAAAATCCTTCATGGGTCTACCTATTAACAGATTAAGATTATTTAGTAGTTACATATAATACTCTCTACTACAGTACCTAAGATATACCTGGTTTGAGCTGAGTCTGTACCTTGTGATATTTTTCCTTCATGGTGATACCTTGGTGGTATTATTCTATGTGGTGTACATGTGCGGTACTTTCCATTATTGTATATCATCTGTTGTGGAACAACTGAGCTTTGGGCTATTGAGTTGGACTCTGTGTTACCACATGATTGAGATGGGTATACTTGATATTTTAGGTATATGTATGGGGATATACCTAAGTAGGGTTGTCAGTTAATTTTATGATTTTTCTTTTTTCTTTTTTATATTTTTTGAGACCTTGAGGGTCTCGGGGTCCCTACTAAGTATAGTTATACGCATCCCTGCACGGGATATGCCTGTACCTTATTGTGTGGGTTGTAGACGACGGACATCGATGGCTGAGGATGAGGGTACCAGGACTGGAGGTATCTCAGAGGTGGACCCAAGATGAGGCATACCACAGAGAAGACCGTTTGAGAGCTATAACTACCCTTTAGGTAGGATCCTTGGAGGGTGTTCACATGAGTTGTCCAGTTTACATATAACTTCCATTTTCTTGTAATTTCTAGTTGAGCTAGTATTCTGGCACCTTTTACATACTTTCTCACTCTATTTACTATTCAGTTTACCTTGTGTTCATATCTACCTATGTGCTTGGTTGTGTGTGTACAAGTCATAAGGGCAATTCCTTCATGGTTTTAGGGAAATACGCCTTCGGTTATAGTCACTGGCCCCTAGCCAATAGAAGGCGGGATTTGTGTAGTCACGCATGGGCCTTAGGGGACGGATTGTGACATATGTAGAGTATGACGCAAAGCTAAGAGGTCAGGATGAGACTACTTAGAGATTAATTAGATAGCAGGGAGAGTAGCGACAATGTCAGGAGTAGAAACGATAGTAATAACATCTACCACATGGTCAGTTGATGAAGTCTATTCAGTGGCATACAAATGGTTTACGGATGGAGTTCACTCCATTTAATTTAGTTAATTACCAAACCTCTTAGTGGCACTATTATTATGTTCTTTTTTGGGAACTTTTTTTATATTATAAATGATTATATTTTTTAGTAAATTTTTTTATGGTTTTGTATTTTTTATTGATATTTATTTGGTATAATAGGTTAAAAAAATCCCTTTATTATGAAAATTAAAAGCCCTTTTATGATGGATCAATATAGAACCCATTACATGAATGAATCCCTAAACACAACATGCCCTAAATAAGACATGAAAATTGTAATTTGCAGTAAATCCAATCATCTCGAAGTCAAATTCATATAGACTGAAGGACTAAGGTAGAGAAACATAGAATTAGAATTTGATTGAAATCCCTCAGGGTAGCCATATAGTCATTCAACCACTGACCGAGACTCCCAAACAATAGCATCAATTGGTTACTACTTGGAAGATAATCAGGGTGAATGGATCTGCTGATAATGGGAACAACCTATCTGAAAAATCACCATCCCCTACTAGGGCGGGTTCTTCTTCTCATGTCATCGACCAATCCTTGAGTAATTTTTGACCCTCATTTTTATCCCTCACCATCATACCAGGGTTTGATTCTCACCTTTAGCTACCATGATAATCATATGCCTTCCTATCATCTAGCCCCGGTGTTTTACTACCAACCCCTACCTTCGATAAGGATTCCAGATCTCACTATTGACCCCTATAATTTGGTTACTTTAATTTTTTTATATATAGTTAATTGAAATGAATATATATTCATATTGTTTTGGTATTTTATAACAATGTTACACAAGTAATTTGTGATTGTATGAATCATCCTCACCTCAATACGATGAACGTGGTGCCCAAAATGACACCACTTCTATAGATATGGCTTTCAACATCCCGAAAACAAGTATTTAAAGCATTAAGAAAGTGTTATTATCATCAGTTATATTAAAATGTGGTTCTGTTTATCATCTCTAAAAAAGTTCTTATAAAGGCCCCTTTTATAAGCACTAATTAAATGGGTCATTTATCGGTGCTCAAAAATGCTGAAATATTACCTTTTTCGATGTTTTTTTAGTGCTAATAAATGTACGGAAAAGTAATTTTTAAAAAGAATTCTTTTTTGGAAAATTGCAGGGTGGGACATCCCCCCTTTTATCAGTGCTTGATCCCCATTTTAATAATGTTAGTCTAGCATTACCAGCCCTTTAACAGGTCTAGAATTCCTCCCACACTTTAGTAGTTCTAGGGACCTGCATCACCCACTCGTGTGCACCCTTGACTATACTGGGTTTCAAAACTGAGACCTCCCACTCATAATCTCGCTCTTTTGTCACTCCCCTATATCGTTTTCTTCTGTATTTTAATATACATCTATATATTTTTATTTATTTCGTAATATTTATTTATCCATATATATATATATATATATATTTTATTACATATATAAAATATGATTCTGTGTGTGTGAATGCTTGTTTATAAATACATACATACATACATATATATATATATATATTTGTGTACATCTATACATATAGTTATATATATTTATATATATTTAAATATATTATATATTTATATTTATACACATATATTAAAATATATAGATAAATATATATCAGTTTTTCAATGGCCACACAAATATATTTATACATATATAAAAATTATATATACAAAAATTGAATATGTGTATAATAATTTATTCATTTTTAAATTTAATAAAATGGATATTATTTTTTATTTAGATAAGGTTTAAATATTTATAATAATACTTTACATGTAAATATGATTACATGTATATTTATAAAATTAAATTATTATGTGTGAATATATAAAAAATATGTATATATATTTATATATTTTATTATAAATAAACTAAATTATTAAAATTGATAAAATTTAATAAAATTAATATCAATATTAATGTAATACTTGAGGAAATTTAATTCCCCACTGAAAATGGGAAAAAAATACCCCCTTAATTGAGGTTGAAAGTCCATCGAATGTTAAAAAAATGGGATTCATCGACTAAAAACACATTTTTAAAGTCCTTACATGGAATATTTGGGTCCATGAAAACATAATAAGGGATTCCTACTTATCAATAATATGTATATCACATTTCAATATTTGATTTGATATGTGGTAGATCTCAAAAGGACACTCGGATCAAATGTTATGACCATTTGAAATACGAGTTCTGTTTTAAATTTATTTTAGATCTTTTATTTTTTTTAAATTTTTTGTATCTTCAAATGGTTAATAAATGACTGATAATTGATTTTAAATATAATGTTATTAAATATTAATTTTTTTTATAATTTTTTTATAATACATTTTCACTAAACATCTTATATTTTATGTGTAAATGTCTATTAACCCTTATCTAAAACATATTGAAAAAATATATTTTTTAATGAAATATGATATTTATTTTTGAAATATACAATTTATTAGCGTTAGTAAAAAACTATGATAATTCCCCACTATATCAATGCTACTAAAAAAGTGCTGATAAAGGGGTTCTCTGTAACATCTCTAAAAATCGTTGATCAAGGGGCACCTATACAAGCGATAAAAAATTAAGATAATGGGGTACATTTAACCGAACTTTTTTGATTATTAAAAGAACCTTTAATCATATTTTTTTAGTGGTGATAATGGCTCCCTCTTTATCAATGCATTTTATAGTGTCGTTAATGGGAGGCCATGCATAAAGTTGTTTCTGTGGTAGTGATCCACGTATGTACTTTTATTTAAAATTGACATTTTAAAATATATTATTTCATATTTATGATTAATTTATTTACTTATATTATTGTTAACATAATAATTGTTTTTTATATAGGTGAATTATTTTTCTCTTGTTGGGGTGGTTTTTTGGTAACTGATATCATGATTAGACTTTTTTGAGAGGGGGTCGTAGGTGAAAAAGATAATTAAAAATTGATCTTTTTAAATGAATATGGATAGTAAATGCATGAATAATTATACTAGATATTGTTTGAAATGTATATAATATGTTTTTAGTATATTTAATCAAAATTTTATTTTAATTAAATTATGAATTTTTATACTGGTGTATTTGTATATAGGTGTATTTGGTAATGTGTGTTGTTACTGAAACAACACAATGCAATAGTAGGGCATTTATCCGAATTAAGTAATAAAATTGATAAATGGTTCCTCATTTTAAAGATGTTGATGAGGGCAATGTTTTTTTAGTGCCGTTAAATCTCTTTGTGCAATTTTATAAGGTCTATCTGTGGTTGTGGAAATTTAATTTTTTTTAGTGACAGTGATATCCCTATACACGCATAAAATGAAAAGGTTTTGAAGACATTGTGGTTGTAAAACCAATGAGTACATGTCACCTCACTAGATGAGGGAGGAAGTAAATTCAAGATATAATGGGATTACAACCATATATCACCATCGATTTCATGCTGGAGAGATGGCCAGTTTTATAAAAAATAAATAATTATTTTTAAAATTATTTAAATTAAGAACAATATTCATATTCCCCATAATTTATTTAAAGAGTAAAAAATAAGTCCAAAAATTTTTTTCTTAAAGATATATTCCACCAAAATTCTCTTTCAATTTTAAAAATATTATTTTTTATTAAAAAATATAAAAAATCATTTTTCATTAATAAAATTTAAATAAAAAAATTTAAATAAATCAAACATTTACTTAAAAAATAAAATTATTTATTTATTTTCCTTAAAAATAAAATAAAAAACTAAATTTCATTTATGAAAAATTAGTGTTAACATACCATTTCCATTAAACATAATAATAAAATATATATTCCAAATTTAAAAATATTTTATCAAAAAAATATTAATCCACTATAAAATTAAAAAAATATTCCAATTTTCAAATTAAAAAAATAATTAAAAATAATTAAATTATTTTCAAAAATAAAAATTAAATATTCATTTTTTATGATGTATATGAAAATTAAAAATAAATCTTATTCTTTTATATTATTTTAATTAATGAATTTACCATTTTCTAAAGGATCCTATTTTAAATTTAAAATATTAAATAATCCCCCTTATCCTTTCAACCAAAATAAAAAATTTCAAATAAAAATTAAAGATAAAAAAAAGAAAACTTCTTCATTTTCCATTCAAAATTACTTTAGATGGAATGTTATATATTTATATTTTAACAAATGGTTATTTTTTTAAAATTTTTTATTAACTAAATTATATTTGTTTTTAATTTGTAATTGCTTGATTTTATTTTAAGGAAAAATTAGATTTTTAATATAAAATAGAAAAAACCGTGATTTATTTAAGTGAAATGGGGATATTAATTTTTCAATAAAAATAATTTTTTATTGTTTTTATAAAGGAATTATTTTTTTTATTATTTTCAAAAATCGTAGTAATGAACTTTGTTTTAATTCAGTTTAATTTATTTTAAAAAATGATTTCTTATTGAATTTTTTAAAAGGAACAAATGTAGTTGATTTGCTGATATGGGATAAGTCAAAATATTTTAAACAAATGGATCCTGGATTGTGTGAAAGATGTTCACAAAAACCACACTACTAGACAGAAAACAATTAATAAATTTTTGGATAAATATTTTAACATTATTAATTTTTTAAAAAATAATTGTTTGATTATTGATAGATATTTCAATTACGTTTGATGGATATGAAATGTCATATATAATATGAAATTAATATTTTGTTTTCGGTAAAATTAATAAATATTAAGAGGTAATTTTGTATCTAAAATGATGCTAAAAAAATCTCACAGAGAAATTACATACATATATTAGTTTTAATTATATATATAGTTAGTCATATTTATATATTTATATTTATATCTGTTTATTTATATATATAGTTATATTTTTTTATTTTTTTATTTATTCATGTATTAATATATATTTATAAGATTATTTTTAAATACATTTATAAAATATGTATGTGTGTGTTTGTATAAATAACAAATAAATAAATAAATACATATATGCAAAATATATATATATATATATTATGTGTATCTGTAATTTAAATTATACACAATTACATATATTTACATATATTATATCATAATATGTATATTCCTTTGTTAGGATATATAGATAATATATATCAGTTTTTTACACATACAAATATATATATATATAGACACACACACACACACATTATATAGGTATATAAATATTGATATATTAATTTTTTAAATAAAAATGATATTAGTTTTTATTTAGATAAGGCTTATATATTGAGAAATATATTTTATATGTACATATGTTTAATTATTTATTTATAAAATTAACTGTTTTTTATAATCCAATTTTAGGATATATAGATAATATATATTAGTTTTTTAATACAGATGCATACTAATATATATATATATATACATACACACATTATATAGGTATATAAATATTAATATATTTGTGTTTTAAATAAAATGTATATTATTTTTTATTTAGATAAGGCTTATATATTGAGAAAAATATTTTATTTGTAAATATTTTTAATTATTTATTTATAAAATTAACTTTTTTTTAATTCCATTTAAAATAATCTAGAATAAAATAATGTGCAATGGAAAAAAGTACTATTATAAATAGTATTTTTGATGGCTAAATTTTTTGGTCATAAATTGTATCACCCTAAGGTTAATTTCCAAATCCCTTCATAATTTCTATTATTTACGTCCTGGTTTTCTATGATGGTTTGTTGTGATGAATTCCTATCATAATTATCTTTTTGCGGTGGGAATTCGTCATAAAAAACCTATCGCAAAAGCCTTTATTTTTATAGTGGTATATAAATATTATAACATAGGGATATGAACTATATAAATAACATATCGAAATATTTGTACATATAAACTATATAATTTAAAATTAAAATTCATATTGAATAATGTTTTATTAGTATCTTTATTTTCATTATTTATATAATAAAAAATTTAAAAAATTATATTAATCAACAAAAATATTTAATAATTGGTTTTTTATAGGATTTTAATAGAAAATCACCGCACTATGACAATGTTAATGAATGTCAGTCGCAAAGCTTCCCCACCTCAACCACATTCCGCCTCTGATATGACTGCACACCATGTATACACATTTCCCCGCCATGACCGCCCCGCACATCAGAACCTCCATATCTCGCCCCAACCATGTTTTACCTCCACCATAACCTCCCATAGCGACTGTACTGTGATCCTCCATGTATGCCTACACATCAACATCCCAACTCAACCATGTTCCGCCTCCACCAGGACCTCCTGGAGCGACTACACCATGCTCCACCCCACACACCTACACATCCATATCCCGCCCCAACTATGTTCCACATCCGCCAGGAGATCATGGATTTGTACGGCTTCCAGATCTCCTTGGTCACCCCGGGGAAGTGCTCTGAGGCGAATGGGAGAACTGGACACCTCCCTCCATTGTAACCATTCTCAAAAACTTTTCCCATTGGAGAAGAGTTTACCGCATATTGGGTTCCCAGGGGGAGTTTGGGTAAATTTAGGATCCCATCACTTGGGTTCCCTGGGTGTGTAGAGATTTCATGTGTAAGAGTTGGGTGAATTCATGATCCCCTAGATTGGGTCCCCCTTGGGCATGTTCCTAGGATAGTGGGATGACTGGACACTGCCCACCATAATAAGAATCCACATGTGTCGTCACCCAGGGGTTCTCCGGTGTCGATGTCGAGTTTGGGTCCATTTTGGATCTTCTTTCTTAGGTACCCCTATTATGTGTTACCAGGATAATGGTATGGATGGACGGGTTCCCTTGTAGTCTTCCTCTATTATCCATCGGGATAATATTGGTGCATTGGTGTTAACCTCTTCTAATGAAGACATCATTGTTGGCTTCTTCATTGGTCGTGGGACTCAAGGTGACTACTCCAGATTTTTGAACTTTTCTAATGATATTCCACCAAAACATGACTTCCACCTGGTTCCAAAAAGACATCTCTTTAATATATTCATCTTCATCATCAGGCGATGAGGGGTTTCAGAGAAGGGGGAAATTCTAGTCAAAGGCTTGCGGTTTGAATACACATCCCCCAACCTTATATAGTACCATCATCCTTTATTTTGGCTTTTACCTCCTTAAACATTCCTCCGAATACCACGAAATGTGGGATACAAAAATCTTTTATTTATAATGCCAATTATTATCAAGGAATTACACAACCCTATTTATTTAAATATAATTAATTTATTAACTGAATATTAAAAATATAGTAAAACTTTTTAATTAATTTATTTATTTTGAGTATTGTTCATAATAAAATTATAAATGAATTATAAATTATAATCTAACTAAATTAATTGTTAATAACTGAATAAAAATTTATTTTAAAATGTTAATAAAATTATAAAATTTATTATTTTGCTTTTATATCATTTTTTTCTTGATTTATAAATAAGTTTTAAAATTAAAATTAAAAGATGTATCTTTATTTAAGCCGGTTTGGGTAGTTAAAATTTCATTTCAAAGTATAATAGAATATAAATAAAAAAAGTTTTATAAAAAATAAATTGATTATATATGTATTTGGGTTTGAAAGTATAAAATGAGTTAGGATTCGATTATACAAAATTTCATGCATATTTGACGGGTCGAAATCCTTAATATTGGGTGATTTTTAATGAAAATTTTAAACCTAATTATCATAGTTGTATATTTTAATAATTTTGATGAATTTTATTTAAGTAATGTATAATTGTTTTTAAGAAAATTTGAATCGCATCTAATATTTAATGTTGATTTTAATTCAATAATCTAACATTGACTAATATCGTCCTTTATAAAGAATTTAGTATATATATATGTATGTATTTATATATTTTCAATCTTTTGAATTTTTATCTAACCATTCTTAAATGGAAATATATTTTTGTACAGATTACCCCCAACGGGTGAGAAAATAAGTGGTTAACGGAACTATTATTTGAAAAATGAATAAAAAAGAACCGAAGGGTAATACTAAAATGAGTATTGGTTAGTAAAAACTTTATTTGTTTAATAATAGATTTTTTTTGTCTTGATTATTAATTTTAATAACAGAAAACTAATAAAATAGATTAATTTATAATTTTTTTATTTCTTCATTAATTTATTATTTCAAATAAATTATAACACAAATTATAATAAAAAAACTATAAATTTTTGTTTATACTTCTATATTTGTTTTGAAATAACTTTTTTGTTTATAAAATTTATGGATTTATATATAATTTTGTGTAGATTTGAGACACAATTACTGTGTTTTTTTTAAAAGTAATTAAGTTTTTTTTATTTTAGTAGGCTTTCTCCGATGATCGACCCTTGTACAAAGGTTTTTCCACCCAATAAAAACAATGTTTATCTTAGTAACAGTTCATAAAAAATTAAAAAAACATTAAAATTTAATGATATAAAATTTACATATGATAATTTATATTTTTAATTTCTATATATATTAATGATGTTATAAGTTATAATACTAATTTATTTTTATTTATTATATTTAATATTTTAAATTAATTATTAAATAAAATTTAAAATTTTTATTAATAAATTTATTATGATTTATTAATATAAATGTTAATTAATTATCTCTATAAATTATATTAATAGTTACTAAATATATTAATGATATCATCTGTTATTAATTTTCTTAATTATTTAATTAATTGTTAACAATTATATCATTAAACCAAACTGTATCTTTTATAATGAAAACACATGCTTTGAGTCCTACTAGTCCCATCATATGTCATATTGACATGGAGTCAATTCCAACACATCATAAATGAGTTATGTATCCACTACTAGAAAATCATCGTTTAGGAGTGGTTATTATTTGATTTGGTGGTAGTTTAAACCGCTGCTAAAGTTGATGTCGGAAATACGTGGTGGATCATCCCATTCACTACCACGGATCAAGGTAAAAGATGCATCAGGTTTTATCAACGCTAAGAAAAAAGCGCGGATAACAGGGGGGACTTTATCAGTGCTGGATAAATGTGCTGATAAATCTTCCTTTTATCACCGCTAAAGAAATGTCGATAAAGGTGTAACCTTTATCAGCCTTTTCTTTAGCACTGATAAATGGGGTCTTTATTTTTTTCAAAAATACAATCATAAAACCTTAGATATCAACCAAAGGCACAATACATATTTCTGGAGGAAAAGACAAAATCCATCAATTTGACCCCCCATGATTCCCAAAAGTAGCCAAAAAATGAACCACTCGATTGCCCTATCTCCAAGCAAAGGGAACACATGAAGTAGAGAACAAAGGAATCAAAGATATGAAGATGTCGATAATGGAATCATAGGCTAGGAGTCCACCTTAATCCTCCTTCATTGTGTTGATAATAACTTGATAATCAGATTCGACCACAACATCCTTCCAGACAAGTGACAAGATGTACGACATAACCTACCAAAAATCCATGGCCTTTGCCTCATGAGGAGACTAATCCGCAATGTTCACGGAATGATGAGATGCAATATGAGAGCCAGCGTGATCTTGGAGGACTTTCCGATGTACAAAGAACCATCCCCAGGGGTCTCTACATCAGTATTAAGTTTGAGAACACCCAAAGGGTGGGAGCCATCTGATAGGTGGGGAATGAACTGGTGAAGGTGGACGAGCCCCTCAATATCCAACCACTAAGAGCACCAGTTACGAATCGTTGAAATACAAACCATGTCATCTTTAACAATTATCTCAAAAATGAAAGAATTTTGGAGAAACCAAATAATCTAGGAAAAATGCTATTTTTAGCACTGATAAATTTTTTTAGTAAATATTATTCTTAATTTATATAAAAATATTACATTTATATTAAAAATAATTATTATTCTTATAAATTAGATAAAATGCAAATGTTGATAATTAATATATATTTATTAACAATTAAAATATATATTTGATGTTTTAAAAAAGTATTTATAAGTTATAATTAAATAAATATATATTTAAATAATTATACTATTATATTTAATTTTTTAATAATAAATATATTTTTTATATTTATTATTTTTATAAATATATATAAATTATTTTTAAATATATATATCTATAATTATAATAATAATAAAATAAATATACATAAAAATAAATATACGCTCCAATGAATTTCGTTAATAAATATATCGATTCCAGAGTATAATTGATGTACAAATATGTTATGAATTCATTATGATTGTTCATTTATACATTATAAATGATAAAACTCACACGAAAAGTGTTTTGATATCAGTTAATGGATAAGATATGTTAAAACTATGTTAGTGAGATTTTTAATGTTGGTTACGCAATAAGTGACGCCAAAATGTGGGTTTCAACATCAGTTATCAAATAATTGTTCATCCCTCTTTCATCAGATGTATTCGTCAACCTTCAGGGTATTTTCAAACTTAATACTAATGCAACAATTCTAGGTGATGGCTCTTTTTACCTTGTGGTGGTTCTCTAGGACCATGTATGCTCTTTTATTTCGGCTCGTCATTAATCATAAATTGCTTGTTGGTCTCCTCCTATAGCAGTGTCCACGACTATCTAGAAGGGTATGAAATTCATTTCATCTCTCAACTTGTGGTCAAATCTGATTTTCAAGTTATTATCGACGCACTATAGGAGGATGAAATTGGCCACCATTCCTTTGGTTCTATTATCAACATCATTAGACCATTGGTTCCTTTATTCTATTCTTGTTGTTCTTCCTTTTCTGGGAGAGATGAAAATTTTGCAGCTCATTTTATTGTTAATTTTCGGAGTTCTTGAGGATCACATTGTGGTTCATCTAATTCATACCCATGCCAACTAACTTTTAGATATTTTTCCTACAATATCAATAAAATCCAAATGTCTTTGCTCATTTTTGAGTATGTCAATTGTCCATTTTACTAAAATTGATGTATATTTTAAATAAAAAAGATGTGCTTATAGTCATAATGGTGTCATTATGTCTCATATTGAGGTGAAAAAGATTACTATACATCCCAAATGACTCATTAATTTTTACCCAAATGTATTAAAACAATCCGAATGTGTTTTCTCATTTTTCAGTATGCCACTTGTTCATTTTTACTAAAATTAATGTAAATTTTAAAAAACAAAGACGGACTTGGAGACATACTGGTCACACTGTGCATCATATTGAGGTGAAACAGATTTCTACACATCCCAAGTGACTTATGGATAGTTTTAATAAAGTATAAAAACAATAAAAAAAATTTGTTTTTTTTAGTATGTCACTTGTCTATTTTAGTAAAATTTCATTATAAATTAGAAACCTGCACTTTAAATAATAAAAGTCACATCTTCTATCAGTTTGACATGAGAACAATTCCTACATGTAAAAAAATTTTATGAATCGATTAACTAAATTATTATGACAATCTAAGGGTTTTTTTATCAATTTTCAGTCAGTGTCATATTTTGAAGTAAAATGTTGATTTAAAACTTATAACAGACACTCTGAGTCATACTGGTCACACCATTTTTTGGATTGGTGTGTGGTTGATTTCTACACATCTTAAATGACTTATAGATCATTATTCCAAAGTATAAAAAAATTTGAATTAATTTTTTTTGTTTTGAGTTTGTGAGTTTTATATTGTATTAATATTAATTTTAATTTTAATTAAAGAGACACACTTTGAGTCATACCGATCACGTCATATGTCAGATTGTGGTGTTTTTTATTCCTACATGTCCCAAAGTCTCAAAAGACTCATAAATTCTAAGGAATCCTCTAGTATAAGAAAAAAAATTATTATGAGTGTAATACTAAAAAGAAATAATTTAAACATGAATATGAAACAATCCATTACATCTATAGAAGTCACATCTTCATGCCATTTGTATACATTCCATGATCAGGTATGATGCCCATTTGTTTCTATGAAAAATTATATCATCTTATAAATATTATTTTTTTGATAGTTATAATAGTACTGGAAAAATATAAATACACAAAAGATTAATAAATATTTTAAATATAATAGTAATTAACAATGAAACTACCTCTTCGGGGATGTTTTTGCCATGGAATATGATCTCTTTCATAAATTTACAAACATAACAACCAAAATATTTTCCATTTGTTTATTTTAGACACTGTAGAAACATTGAGGAAAATAATTAATTTTTTTATATGTGTTTGGATAGTTAAATATTATTATATATACCTTGATAAATATCCAGTTGTAGAACTTGTTTGGGTCCTTATGTGTAATGCTCGTCCTCATTCCATGATTTTGTTGATATTTACACAACACCCTATAATAATAGAATCTTAATTAAAAAATAATATAATTATATTAATTGAAGTTTAGTTCAAAAATTTTGGATGTAGGGTATTACAAATTAAAAAATGTTATCATGTGTGGTCGGTTTAATGGTTATATATGTAGTGAATCCAACAAATAAATATTTAGAGAATCCAAATTGATTGTAATGAGAATCCAGTGTTTCCTAAAAACAAAAAAAAAGGAATTATTAATGAATTAAAAGAAAAATATATTAAATATGATTAAGTTTTAGAATTTTATCTCGACATCATTTATATTAAAAATATTATTTCATCCCCAAGTTTTCTTTCAAACGATTTGCCCATGTTTTCCTCTCTTTCATTAATTAGTTTGGAATCTTTTTTTGTTTGGTCTGTAGAGGTGACGTGAGGACTAACGAGACCAATTTTTTCTAGGTAAATACATTGAATTGGTATTGATATATATACCTACAAAAAATATGAAATAGATTTATTCTTAATTAACAATATATATCATCTTTTGTAAAATTAAATCACCAAAACGCACCTCATTTATACATTTATAATTGAGGCACCTATCTATTCGTAGTTGATGATTTCAACTACATTATTAGAATAAATGTAGTTAGTAACATCCTCCCCACAATTTTTTTCATCAAAATAAACTATGTGATTACTAGAACTTTGTAACATTGTATCTGCGTAAACCATTAATGTTAGTAAATGTTGATATTTAATGGGTAGGGTAAATGTGCTTTTGGAATATCTTTTCAATCAGTTGGTTGATCCTTTAAATGTTTTCGACTCTAAATTTCATTTCACCCCCATCCCTTTTTCCATTTGTAATACCATTCAACAGTTCAGTCCTTTTTTCATTAAATATTGAATTTTTAGCATTAAAAATAAATAGGAAATGAATACCTCCTTGTCGGCACTTTTTTTACAATATTTGACGGTCATGCGATGAATGTTCCAATAGTTGGTAAACCTTATGAATATCTTCCTCATCAATTGGAATAAGTTGACCACCACTTAGATCATGGGATACACTAGTTGAAACTCTCACAAGACCTATTGGAAGTGGTCTACTGTTTAGCACATCGTTTTGGATATTGAACATTGTAGCCCTCGCTATAAGGTGATGGGTGGGTGTTCATAGATATAAATCACAATCATTATCAACCTGTATAATATCATCAACATAAATGTATCAGTGTCTATATGATTCAAATTTCATAGAAACAACTATTAGAACAATGATGACCTTTTCCAAGACATCTTTTTGAGGAGAATGGCTCATCTCAAAGCTGGTGGGTGTGGTGTGGGATATTAAGGAAATTGGTATTCTCGAGTTCTTTTTTCTCTTAGCTTCTCTCTATAAAAGTTTCTAGGAAATATTTCTTCTATTGGAAGTTTTATTACAGTCTATCTAGTCTTTCATTAATCTATTTCATTTCTTCATCTTTATCCTCCTCTTGTTTTTTATCAAAATATGATTGTGTTGTCACCCCATAACCCGCACCTATGATGTGACCGTATTGTTCTGTCTGCTATAATGGCATTGAGAGTACGTGTTCATCTGATACAGGTGTTGATGATTCATGTGACTAAGCTGGATAGAAAATATAAAAAATAAGTAATCATTTTTATGTAATTTTTATTTAAAGAAAAACAAATTTTTATATTTCATAATTATACATGTTTCCCACACTTTTTATTTATTTTCATGTATTAGTATCCCATATTTATTTTCGCATGACTCTTTCCACAACACATGGTGTATTTGGAAGTGGATTTAGATTTGGATTCATCAATATGCCTATACATAGAGGAACATAATTATTTTTTCATTTCCTGTCGTATAAAAGTTTTACTGTAGATTTAAAATATGTACCATTTTTTTCAAGTGAAGTGTACCACATCTTTGCTTTATGGTAGAGGTATGTTGATTTTTCTTCCCCTCCATTATTTTCAACTCTCAGTTTCAATTTCATAAATAAAAAATTTTCACCCAAAGTGATGAATATATTTAATTTCAAACAATATAAAACTATCCCGAGAATTGTGTGAAATACTCTAGTAAACAAATCTCATGTGTATTCAGTTATCAGGTGTTCATACATAAGCAGTGGGTGTGGGTTTATTTTCCCTTCGGTTTATATTAGATGTTGACTCAGTAGAATTGTGTGAAATCCTCTATGGATCATTATATAAAAAATTAATACTTATTTCTTTTGGGACTTATCTAATATAAATGCAATCTTCCAGGGATAGTGAAGAATAATTCATTGTTTTATTGTTTTATTTTTTAGTAAAATAATGAAATGATATCATAATGTTACTGTAATCTCTTCCCACAGTAGTGTATTTAGCGCGGGAAAAACATGGTGCCACAAAACTACACCAGTTGGCATGCATAACCAAGTGATGATTCCAATGTAACTACTAAAAATGGCCCTGTTGGAGTAAACATGTGGCCCCATGCATTCCATCCAAACTCATATTTGATGCCTTTCATTTTTTTCCTTCATGATTTTTGCTAAAACCATCAAAATATGGGGCACCTATTTTTTCTACAACATTGGTCCTTCTTCACCTACCATTTCCTTATATTCAACATCTTCAATATGTTGTTTCTCTATTGAAGTAGCATCAGTAAGTGAAGATGGTTGTTGAAACTCAACACTGTGGTAAAAAATAGATTGAAAAACCTATTATTCCTTGTGATTGGGATTACCAGCATATGATGAAGATCATTGTTCCTCTATAATGAATGCAAACAATAGTTTGAAATACCTACTGTTCCTCAGGATTGAGAGCACCATCATGTGTATAATTCTGACTGAAACACTTTTTTTTATATCAAATAAGTAACTGTTTGGGTTAGTGAGAACATACAAACATCAAACCAATCACCCACAATCGACAATCCAAAATACAAAATCCAAAATCCAAAATAACCAAATCAAATAACACATATCACCACAAACAGTCTTCATAGCCACCTGAATTATCTTCTTATGATGTCCCCAAACAATGCAAACACACACGATCCTAGAACCCATACTGAATCCTTCATCGGTCGCAAAACCACGAATTCCATCACCAACACATGGTCCTCCACCCAAATCACACCATCACACACAAATGGTGGATTAAAGCAGATGAAAACTCATCACTAAAATAGAAATTAGCAATTAAACTTAACCAAGAAAACCCAATGCATCTCGTCCATGTCGCCGCTGCAACAACGTCGGAACCGAACGTACCACAAAATGAGAAACCAGAATCACCATGCTCCAAACAGGGCTCAACCACACCCACAGACAAATCACAAGGGCATAAAATCAAAAAGAGAACAAAACCACAAAGACAGTCGCAACGCCTAGCTACAAATAAGACCCAGATCCTGTCACCGCCTTCGCAATCTCACCTGGAATCGACATCGAACCACCGCATGCACCCCCATCCAAAATAGAATCGAAGCGTCAACCCCCATCCAGGAGGATCTTTATCTAAGACCTATGTCAAAACCATGCTGCCAAAAGAACAGGGCAGAAAATAGTGGGAAAATTCCAGACGGCCACGCCAACGGAGGTACCTCGATGCCACGCCTGGAAGAGGAACCGCTGCCACGAAAACACCGAGAATGAGCGCCTGGGAGAGCTCTGGTGTCAATCTGAGGAGAGAAGAAGAGACGAAGATATGGGAAAACCCTAAGAAGGAAGTGCCCCTTACAGAATCATCCGCCTCCCCAATGAAGTAACCCACACACCTGTGTAAAAAACAAAAACATGAGGGAACCCTTGGACTATTATAAACAATCAATAATCCAGCATGTGCATAATTCATTATCTACAGAAGTGGTTTAACATTTAATTTTTATTACATAAATACAACAACAAACATATAATAACATGAGGTAGAACAATGTATATTAAAATAATAACTTAATTATTAAACTCTATTTTTTAATGGATGAAGAGATTTGACCCCTATATCGACTATTCAAGTCCCTTCATGTTGGTCTCCTCTGATAGTGAAAAAACCATATACATTTGGACCTCTGTGAAATGATTATGATGTCCTAATAAAAGTGTCACCCTCAGTTTAATATTCATTTGACCCTTCAGTGGTTTTGGTCGATAACATAGAAATTGACCACTTTCTGTTTGTGGTATCTAGAACAAAAAATACTTGTACTGCTTATGATGTCATTATAAATGGTTTGTCTTTTCATCCTTCCTTACTCAAATAGAACTTCACTAATCCAAATTCATCTATTTTTACATATTTCATGTTAACAACCCACTATAATTGAAAAATAGGCACTTGGAATGTTGTTTAATCCAACTCCCATATTTTTTTGATTATGCCAATCTATGAAATATTCAAGTCAATTGGACTTTTGTCCTTAGTACCAATAATATGCATCATATCAGACACAAGTGTAAATCCACTATTTTTAATGTTATTTTATTCATCATGTCTATTTGTATAGAAAATATAACCATTAATTACATAACCATTGTAAGATAATACATACACACTTGGTACTATAGCTAACCTTCGATGTGGTTCTGATATTGAATTAGTATTTTCATCTGAATCGCCAAAATTATAGTCCCAAAACCCTTCTATAAACTATTTATTAAGTTTATTTAATATCCATATTTTATCCCTTGATGGATTTAAATGCCTAAAAATTCTTTTGTGGGTTTCAACATATGGGGAAACCTCTAAAACATTATTCAAAATTTAAAGGTGGGCCTACTCATGATCTATAATATTTATTGTGACTACATCTCTTCCAGAAATTCCTCACACGCTAGCCACCTAGTGTGATGAGATTTCTGTAGACCAATGATTTACACACCTGAAATGAATTTGGTACATAATTCAATGGCTTCCTCAAAAATATATCAATCATCAGTATAAACCTTTGATCAGATTTTGATTTTTTATATGCCCATTCCAAATCATTATACAGCGTTCAATGGGGTACATCCAACTACAGTGTATAGAACCACATAGTCTAATCTCTCTCACAAATTGAACCATAAAATGAACCATTATATCAATGAATTCTAGTATGAAGAACATTTCTAAATCACATAAAATGATAGTAATTTCTCTTTCTATTGTTTTCATTTTCACCAGATCTATAACATTACTGCATATAGCTTTGTAGAAGAAAAAAAAACTTGGTTAACTTATAAAGGACATTCTTGGAAAAAAATCAACGTAAAGCTATATGAATTAGATCTCATTGTAAAACATGACAGTCATGTGATTTTAGAACCTTTAACATTGAATATTTTATTCAAACAATATTCTTTCTATACAGTTAATACCCCTCAAGAACCATTATGTCATTCAAGAAGTTGAAAAACTGGTATCTCACATGCCTAGAAATACTGTAAGAAGCTGGAGGAATAAAAGCTCATTTTTTATCATTGGCTTCGATTTGATATGTAGTAGAGCTCAAAAAGACACCGGGATCCAAATTTAACAATGTTTGACATTTGAGTTATGTTTTCAACTTATTTTAGATCTTTTGTTTTTTTGATATTTTTTTGGGTCTTCAATTTTTTATTAAATGATTACTAATTGTTTAGAATTAGAAAATTATTAATTAATAATATTTTTTTAAAATATTTTATAAGCTATTTTCCTTAAACATAGTATATATTTCGTTGAAATGTCTACCTATAATTATCTAAAACATATATAAAAATATATAAATTATATTTTTATCAATATCAATATATTTATATATTAATATATTAATATAAAAATTTTAATGTTTTTTTTGTGAAATATAACCTTTATCAGTACTAATAAAGGGGGTCCCATTAACAATACAAAAAATCAATGATAAAGGAGGTACCATTATCCGTGTTAAAAAAATCATTGATAAAGGTACCCCCTTTATTAGCATTTTTTAGAGTTTCAAAAGGGTGGCTCTATGAAAACGTATTTTTTTGGTATTTTCCCCATATAGAATTCATTTATATTTTTTACTTACTAGATAGAAGATACTTTCCAGAGGCTACCATCTTATAGATAATATAACTGAGGCTGGCAGGATGTCGTCCACAGAGTTGAGAGTCGTACATTTAGAATAAATCATCAAAAGATGGTAAATAATATTATTTAATATGATATATATATATATATATGATAAATTAATATTGTTTGTGGTTGAACCATTTATTACAATTTTTGATGTGTTCAAGATGATATAAATAGATAGTAGTATTGGGCAGATTGCTGGTGAGAGATAGAAGCTAATTGTGGTTAATATTTTTTAAACTTTTTTCAATTAATATAATATGATTTTTTATCATTTTATTTATATTTTTGTAATTATAGGGGACATATTAAATATATATTTCCCATATATATGGAATTTTGAATAAGAAATATGGTCATGTCAATGCCTCGTGTGGGCATGTTTTAATGAGAAAACATAGTCTCAGGTGGTGAAAAGTGGTATTTAGAAATATATGGTGATTGAAATTTGTTTACAATTGACTTTGACTAGTTACTATAGGAATGAGGTGATGTCATCACATAGAAAAAAAATTTAGGATTGTAAAAAATTGTCCAATCAATTCAATGATAATTTTAAGATATAAATAAACATAAAAGGTGAGGAAAAAACACTGGATGTAACATGGAAATACCCCCAAAAGAATGGGGTAAACACCACATGCAAATAGAAGGACTTCACTATAGAAAAATTTGGGTACAAACTCTCTCTCTATCTCTCTCAATTTCATGGAGAAAACATCTATGAAATTATCTATTTGAAAATATGGAGAAGCACCTCACTAAATAATGCACTTAAGGATAATGATATGTTGCTTCTGAATCCGATGATAAAAATTGGTGGAGGACATCCCCTTTTATAGCCTTCCTTAACCCTCATTTGGCCTCCTCGCTATTAAATTTCTATTACAAAAAAAATTGGTAATCAATGGTAGGGTGTCACCATGAATTTTACCATGAAGTTTCCAAATGAATGCGGTGACCATCATTAATATTTTCTCTCTCCATAATGTCTTCCAACATATCTCCCACTTGGATATTTGATTAAATTCCAATCACATCTCCAGACATCCCTTCTACCTACCAAATCTACTATTCATTTATTAATTAGGATTCTCAAGTATCTACAACATCTGAAATTATTAAAACCAATCGTATTCACCAAGAAATATTTCAGATTTTTTGAGTGTGAATTTTCTACAAGTCGACACTTATTTCTTTCACAGTATCTAAAAAAATGTTATTGTACACAATTGTGCTTCATCCTAGAATGAGAATATTGATTCCTTACAATGTTAAATGTACTATGACTATCAAAAAACAATGAAATATGATCGTGTTTGTGCCTAGTCTCCTCCAAAAAACATTTCATCCAAATAACCTCTTTGCATGACTATGTATAGGCCATGTACTTTCCCTCCATCATTGATAAATCCACAACTGACTATAACTTTGAAATCCAGCTCATAGATCCTCCTATAAGAGAAAACACATAACCAGTAGCGGATTTTCTCTGGTCAGAATCACCTACAAAATAAGAATCAACATAGCCTATGATTGTCAAATCTGATCCTCTAAAACATAATGAAACATATGAGGTTTCACTAATGTATCTTAGGATCCTATTCATCATTCTCCAATGATTTTGTCCTAGATTCTCCATGTACCTACTAACTTCTCACACTGTATGTGAAATGTATGTTCAAGTACAAACCATAGGGAACATCAGAATCAGCATTGTTGATTCATACAACACTTGAGACATTTACATCCTATATTTTTCACTTTTAGGAATCATTGTAGAGGATAACATGGAATTAATGGGAAGAGGGTTTTAAATTTTCTTATAGGATTTCATTTTGAATCATTCTGATACTTTCCTCAAATAATTTCTTTGTGATATCCAAATATTTCAATTATTCTTAACTCAAAAAATTTGCATCCCAACAGTCTAGTTTGCTGGTCCCATGTCCTTCATATCAAACTCCCTAGATAACTATGCCTTCATCTGCTAGAATTGATAAATTTTTGGGGCCTACAACCAACATTTCATCCATATACAATAGTGTAATGTTAAAATCATTATCATATAGACCCCTGAAATATGTACAAGGATCTGAATTAAGTCTATTGTATCCAAGGCTCGTAATATAGGAATAAAATCTCTTTTAACAACACCTCAACACATGTTTGAGACCGTAACAAAAATTTTCAACTTGAAAACCATGTTCTCTTTACCTTATTCAACAAAACCTTCTCATTAGAGAATACAGATTTCATCATCAAGGTAACTGTGGAGAAAAGTTGTTTCACATCTATCTACTCGAGATGCAGTGTGTATGCAACACAAATCAACATCACTAACTGAATATTTGTTAGTCTAATAATACAAGAAAATATTTCATTGAAATTGATACCTTCCTTCTGAGCATATCATTTGACCACCAGTCTCACACGATATCTTTCCACCTAGTATGTTTCATCCCTCTTGATCTTGTAGACCCATTTGTTCCCAATATCCTTAATCCCATGAAGTAATGGAACAAGATCCCATGTCTCGTTCATGTTTAGGGGTTCATGTTCATCCTGCATCGCCTCCATCCTAGATGATATATTTTGACTCTCGGTGTCCTCCAAAAAAGATGATATCTATCCATCATCTGTCAATATAAAATTTGAAACATTTATCTCAGTGACATAATATGAGTTCCATGTTGTCACTCTTTTCTCTTGATATTGGTCGTTTTATTTTAGGATTATCTACTACTTGATCATCATGCTTTGGTAATTCCTCATAGAAAACAGGTTGTTCCTTTGTTTCATCCTTCACCTCGACTGTTTTAGTTTCTGTACTCTCTTTTTATGTTTATTTATCAATATTCATTTTCAATCTGTCTTCAGAAAAGGTGGCAGCTCAACTGATGATAATATTGTTAGCATGGTATCACACTAACAATACCCCTTCACGCCACCAGTGTATCCCTAGAAGATACATTCCTTGGATCTTGAGTCCAACATATCTATTTCCACTAAAGGGGATTAATTGATCACATAGCAGGCAGTATTTACTGCTTCTGCCAAGAATGTCTTGGTAAATCCTGCAGTCTTTAGCATCGCCCTTATTATGTCCAAAAAGGTTATATTCTGCTACTCTTCCACTCCATTCTGCTAAGTAGTTTATTCCACCATGAACAACCTATTCATTACTTCATGTTAACAAAAAGAATCAAAATTGTTGCGTGTATATTCTCTACCATTGTTAGTCCTCAAACACTTGATATTATTTTCAGATTCAATCTGATTGTGCACATTGAATGTTTTGAAGACTTCAATGATATTAAATTTACACTTGATTCAAAACAACCAAAATCTCCTAGAATAGTCATCAATGAATGATACAATGTACCTTAATCCTCCTTGGGACAAAACCGGTGCTTGACAAACCTTGGAATGAATCAAATCCAAGATCTAGTTACTCCTCATCATTGACGTTGCAAACTTCAACCAATATTTCTTACTCAAGACACAATTCAAAAAAATAGTAAGGATACCTTCACAATCCTTGGAAAATTATTCTGATCCTCAAGAATCATTAGGCATCGTTCGTACATATGTCCAAGATTCTGATTCTATAACGTCATTAACTCTTCCATCAAGGTAGTTCATGAGAAAAATATCTCTGCTTCCTTGTACATTTTACCCATAAGCACGTACAAGTTATTTAATATCTTCTCTACCTTTATCAATACATGTTAACCCTTTACAATATTCTTCATCCCTTTCTCGGTTTGATTCTTGCATCCAATGTCATAAAATTTTCCCTAGGAAAAAATGTTCTTCTTCAGACCCTCTGCATGGCATACTCTTTGGATGGTTCAGACTATGTTATCAAGCATCATATGTTTGATGGTTCAACTATAATGATCATTAAATTTATTAACATTCCCCATGTTTAAAATCCCTTCTGGTATAGTTTCATATTTGTCAAACCATTCCCGTAGAGATGTCATGTGCCATGTTCCTCCTTAGTTAATAATCCATGTGTCTCCATGACGTTTTATTCTTTCAATATTCATTTATGAATCACTGACTAGTATGTCTCCATTTCTATATGTACTTGCCTCATTTACTTGAGATTTATTCTCACCACCCTTATTATTCCAATAGTCTTTACTGGCATACCCCCTCTTACTGCAATTGTAACATTTGATGTTTTTCTTCCTTCTCCATGATTTGGACCTTCCATAATTCTAGTTCTCACTAGAACAAAACTCCAACATTCTTCTTATTTCAATTGAATGAACTTACACTTGGTGTGAAGTTGTATGTTTGTACTCCTTTTTCTTGTGCCAATTTTTTTTTTCAATACCCGTAGCAACAACATCATTGAAGGGAAATATATCCATTAGAAAATTATTTGTGAGGGTGATGTTATGTTGTCAAATTAATATTCAAACTATTTGAGTAGAATATCTGCATGTTTTGTAAACACAACTATATAGATCTATATTGTAAGATGAGAAAAAATGGTATTGAGGGAGTTGATGTGATCAGTCACTGATGATGAATCCACCATTCAAAGAGTGTATAATTTTCTCTTCAAGAAAATTTTATTGTGCAGTTAATTTTCCTCATATAGCATTATTTGAGTATCCCAAATTTCTTTTTCCGTATTTTTTTTCCACAATTATTGATAGGACCCCACCTACCAAAGACAAATGGATGATAGAAATAGCATTACTATCCATTTCACTCCATTTTTCCTCTATCACACATGCTGATTTCACTCCAACCACCTATAGGCATTTATCATTCCATAGAACCTATATTATCTTCATTTTCCACAATGAAAAACTATTTCCATTGAATTATTAGATCTTGTATTTCGCCGCCATTTAGACACGTCATTCGTCCACAATTTTTTGACCAAAACCTCATTCCTATGATACCACTATTTAGGATACTAAACAATTGGCCAATCAATTCAACGTTAATTACGAGATAGAAATTTATTAAAAAAAGTACACAATTAAAAGAATAACAGATGTAATGTGGAAACCTTAAAAAATAAATGGGTAAAAAACCACAAGAAAATAGAATGATTTTACTATGGTAAAATGTGGGTACAAACTCTCTCCCCCTCAATTACAATGAAAAAACACATAAGAAATTCTATCTTTGAAAATATGGATGAACACCTAACAAAATAATTCCCTCAAGGATGAAGATGAGTTGCTTCTGAATCAGATGATAAAAAATGGTGTTGGAGATCCCAATTTATATCATACCTTCACCCTACTTTGGATTCCCCTTTATTAAATATCTACTACAAAATTAAATGGGGAATCAATGGTAGGTTTTCACCATGACGTGTCACCATAACGTGTCCAAATGAATGTGGTGACCATCATTAATATTATCTCTCTCCATAATATCTTCCAAAAAACCATAGTGTGTATGAGATCATCATCCTTCGGTTTTGTATAGTATGGGGCAAGGCTATGAGCTTAGGATGAGACTATTCAGATATTAGTTAGAGAATAGGAAGTGTATATACAACATCAAGAGCATCAACGACAACAGTAACATCAACAACATGATCATATGATGGAGTAGATGTGATGACTTACTAATGGTTTAGGGTTGGAGTTCCATCCATCTAATAGAGTTAATCTGCCACCTTTATAATGACACTATTATTAGGTTTTTTATTTTGAATTTTTTATATTATAATTGTTTATATTTTATAGATTTTTTTAATGGTTTTTTTATTTTATTAGTGAAATTTATTATTACAAAAGGTTGGGAAAACCCCACTATTAAGAATATTAGAATCCCTTTTAAGCTGGATTGTGATATAACCCATTACAAGATTGAATTTCCAAACAGAACATTCCCCAAAAAAATACAAGGAAATTGTAAATAGTAGTAAATCCAATTAGCTCAATGTCAAATCCATTTAGCTTGAATGACTAAGGTAGAGAAACAGAGAATTATGCATGGATTGAAATCCCCCAAGGTATCCATCCTACCATTTGACTGTGGACCCAGAAACCCAAACCACAACTTTCAATGAGAACCACTGGGAATATCATCGACGTGGATAGATCTACTGATAATGGTGATGACCCACAAGAAAAATCACCATCCCCTACTAGACCAGGTTCTTCCACTCATGTCATTTACTCCTTCCTTTAGTAAGGTTTGGCCCTCATATCTAGATCTCACCATCATTCTAGGGATTTATTCTTGCCTTCAGCCGCCTTGATGAGCAGAGACCTTCATTTTCCACTAGCCCTGCTGTATTCCTGCCAAACCCCACCATCGTGCAGGAGTTCATATCTTTTCATTGATCCCTTCATTTAGTTAACCTTATATTTTATCTCCATTTATTTTAAATGAATATATATTCAGATTGATTTGATACTTTAGAAAAATATTCCATAATTCAATCTTGATGTGTAGGACTCATCCCCACCTCAATCAGATGCATAAGATGACTTTTATGACTCAACTACTATAGATATGGACTTTAACAGCGTGCAAAATGGGCATTTACATGTTTAAAAAAACATTATTATCCTCGATGCTATTAAAAGGGGGTATCTTTTATCATTACATATAAAATACTAATAAAGGCCCCTTTTATCAGCATTGATAAAAGAGGTCCTTTATCAGTGCTTAAATAGTGGTGATAAATGGGACCTTTATCGACACTTTTTTTAGCACTGATAAAAGTCACAAAAACAATTTCTTAAAAGGAATTAATTTTTCAACAAATTTGAGGGTAGGATATTCACCCTTTTATAAGAACTCAATCCCGTTTTAATAGTGATAGTATAACATCCCCACATTATTAACAATGCTATGAATCCATCCACCCTTTAACAAATCTAGAGACCTACATCACTCATTCGTGTGCGCCCCTACCTTTGCTGGGTTTCGAAACTGAGATGTCCTCCTCATAATCTCGCTCCTTTTCCACTCCCATATATCATTTTCTTATTTATTTTATGATAAAACTATATATTTATATATATTTTTTATATTTTTATCCCTATATTTTTATATATATATATATTTAATTACATAAATAAAATATGTTTTTGTGTGTGTGTGTGTCTCTGTGTGTTTATATATATATATATATATATTTATATATGTCTGTGAATCTATAAATATAATTATACACATTTTTATTTATTTAAATATATTATATATTAATATTTATATACTTATATTAGATTATATCGATAAATATATATCGGTTTTTCAATGTACAGAAAAATATATTTATATATATATAAAAATTATATATAAAGTAATTTTATATGTATATACATTTGTATATATATTCCTTTTAAATAAAATGGTTATTATTTTTTATTTAGATATATGTTATTTGTTTATAAATCAACTTTACATGTAAATAAATTTACATATATACTTACAAAACTAAATTTTTATGTGTGAATATATACAAAATATGTATATATTATTATATATTTGATTATAAATACAACTAAATTATGAAAAATGATAAAATTTCAAGACATTCATATCAATATTAATGAAATACTTGTGAATAAATTTAGTCCCCACTCAAAATGGTAAAAAACCCTCTTAAACGAAGCTAGAAGTCCACTGATTGGAAAAAAAATTGGATACATGAACTAAAAACTCATTTTTAAAGGCCATATATGGACTTTTTGGGGCTTGTAAAATGTAATAGTGGATTCCTCCATATCATTAGTGTGAATATGTCATCACAAGATTCAATTTGATATGTGGTATAGCTAAAATGGACACACTGATCAAAATTTATAACCCTTTGAAATCTGAGTTACGTTTTCAATATATTTTACATATTTTATTAAATTTTTTATTTTTGGTGTCATAAAATTGATAATAAATTACTTGTAGTCAATAATAATTTGTAATTAATTAATTAAAAACAGTTTCTAATTATTTTATAATCAATTTTCACTAAATATCTTATATTGTAATTGTAAATGTCTATTTAGCCTTATCTAAAACATATTTAAAAAAATAAATAATATTTTTAAGGAAATATAATATTTTTTAAATAAACCATTTTTAGGGATATTATAAAAACACTGATAAATCTCTCTTTATCAGTGATTCTAAAAAATCATTGATAAAGGGTGTCTCTTTAACAGTGCTAAAAGAACAATGATAACGGGGTATCACTATCATTGCTAAAAACGCCGATACATGTGTACTTTTAATAGTGTTTTTAGAACTGTTAAAATCTCCTTTTATCACTAGTTTTTTAGTGTTGATAATGGTACCCCTTTATCAGCACATTTTTTAGCATTATTAATGGGTGGCGCTATATAAATTTGATTTTGTGGTAGTTATACATGTGTGTGATTTTATTTAAAATAGACATTTTAAAAATATATTTTTGATATTTATTTTTAATTTATTTCCTTATAATATTATTAAAATAAGAATTGTTTTCTTATAAAGTATAATTCTTTTGCTCAGGTTGGGCGGTTTGTTTGAAATCTAATACCATGGTGAGTATTTTTTGAGAGGGGGTCATCGGTGACAAATTAAATTAAACATTGATGTTTTTAAATGTTTATGGATAGTAAATGAAAATGTAATTGTAGAAAATATTGTTTGAAATATACAAATTTTTTTTATTTTTAATGAAAATTTTATTTCAAATAAATTATGAATTTTCATATTGGTTCATTTTCATACAGGTTTATTAGGTGAAGTGTTTTGTTATTCAAACGACACATTGCAATAGTAAGGAATTTATTAGTGTTAATGAAAACAATGATAAATGGGTTATCATTTTAATAACATTGATGAAAAAAATATTTTTTGATCAATGTTAAATCTATTTGTGCTGTGTATAAAGGTATATCTGTGGTAGTGTGAAATCATTTTTATTTGGAGTGACAACGATAACTTTATACAGGAATAAAATGAAAAGGATTTGTAGACATTATGTACATAAAAGCAATGAGTATGTGTTACGTTGCTAGATGAAGTAGGAAGTAAATTCATGATATAATGGGATTACAACCAAATATCATCATGGATTTCATGTAGGATTGATGATCATTTTTTTAAATAATAAAAAAGAATTCTTAAAATTGTGAAAATTAAAAAAAATTCATATTCTCCATTATTAATTTAATGAATAAAAAACAAGTAAAAACTATTTTTCATAAAGATATATTAAACCAAAATTCTCTTTCAGTTTAAAAAATATCATTTTTATTAAAAAATATAAAAACTAATTCTTTATTAATAAAATTCAAATATAAAATTTACAAGAAATCGAACATTCTCTAAAAAAATTAAAATATTTTTTAAAAAAAAAATATGAAACTAAATTTTAATTATGAAATATTAAAAAAAATGACCCTTTTACATATAAAGTAATAAAAAATATATATTCCTATTAAAACAAATATTATATCAAAAAAATTTGTTCCCCTATTAATTTTTTTATAAAACATCCCAATATTCCTCTTAAAAAATTAATTAAAATAAATTCTTTTATTTAAAAAATATTAAAAAACCATTATGTTTATGATGTATTTGGGAATTAAAAATGAATTTTATTCTTTTATATTAAGATAAATAAAATATTTATATTTTCTAAATGATCCCATTTTAAATATAAAATATAAAAAAACAAGTTTCCTTTTCACAAAAATAAAAAATTTCAATTAAAAAACATAAAATAAAAATAAAACATCTTTGTTTTCCATTTAAAATTACATTAGAATAATTGTTATCTATTTTTTTTTTAACAAATTATATTTCATTATGTTTTTAAAATTATTTTTAATTTAATTAGATATATTTTTAATTTGTAATTGCATGATTTTAGATTCAGAAAATTTTAATTTTTTAACCGAAATTTAAAAAACTATAATTTTTTAAGTGAAAGGGGGGTATTTTTATTTTAATAAATAATAATTTTTGCCTATGATTTTTTTAAGGAATTATTGTAAAATATATATATATATATATTATGGGATTTATTTCCCTTTACTTCAATTTTATTCTAGAAAATTTGATGTCATTTAATTTTTTAAAATGAAAAAATTGAGTTGATTTGTTGATATGGGATAAGTAAACATACTTTTACAAAATCGGGTCCATGAATGTGTGGAGTATGTTCACATAAGCCACAATGTTAGTCAAAAAATAATCAATAAGTTATTGCATAAATATTTTAACATTGTTAATTTTTTAAAAAAAAATAATAGGTTGATTTTTGATAGTGATTAAAATTAATTTTTATGTATATAAGATGTATTGTATAATATAAAATTAATAATATATATTTGGAAGAATTAAAAAAATTTAAGAGGTGATTTTGTATCTAAAATAATGCTAAAAATAAAATTATGAAAAAAAATTGCATACATATATTAGTTTTAATTACGTGGTTAATTTAAAAATAATAAATGATGTCAATGCGGATGTTTAGAAGGTCTTTCTATGTTACATCCAGGGATATGAAAATATATATACACCAAAGGTCTTAGTGTGTTGGTGTGGTATCTTCATGCACAACTGCATGCCTATGTAAATATTATTAGTACTTCATAACCCCAATCCATGAGGACAGAGTTTCCCACATACATATATTTAACACAACGACCCCTTCATAGTCGATATAGGATAACCCAATAATCTCCCTCTCACAACCACTAGGGTGATGAACATAGAATATTTTTCCGTGATTGGGAAATTCAATGTGCTCAAATGAAACTATACAACAATCACTACTACGAAACTGTGTTTTATCTACGCTAAAAAACCTTATCACCTCTTAAAAAGCATTGATAGTCGAGGTGATATTAAAAGGTGGTCCCTTTTATCAAAACTAAAAAAATAGTTGATAAATGACCCTTTCATCAGTGCTGAAAAAATCACTGATAAAAATAAAAAAATAAAAAAATTGTAAATCAAACGGTAGACCCATACCTTTTTAATAGAACTTGAACCCTTTCAATAGTGCTAGTAATCCCAACCTGCGTGCGCCACTGCCACCCATTTAACTACGCTAGTCCCACACTCCCACCCTTTAACATTGATTGACCCTCCTACACCTACCAGCTCACCCTTGACTCCTCCTGGATTTAAACCTAAGAAAAATATCATACACTGGACTGCTAGAGCCCTACTAACCCGCACATCAGCTTTGTCTCCACCTCAATTCCACGACCTCTATGACCGCACTGATGATGGTCAGCCGCAAAGAATCCCCACCTCAACCACATTCCACCTCTTTCTAGACCGCACACCGTGACCGCACTCTGCCCCACCATGACCGCCCCGCACGTCATAACATCCACATTCTGCCTCAACCACACACTTCCCCCACTATGAAATCTTGGAGTGTTTTTACCATGCTTTTCCCTCTATGCTGAAACATCCACATCCCTCCTCTACCGCATTCATCCTATTCTATGACCTCGCAGAGCAACCGTATTGTGCTTTAACACACACGTCAACACATCCAAATCATACCTCAACCACATTCCACCCCCACTAGGACCTCCCTGATTGGTGTAACTTCTGGATCTCCTTAGTCACCCCATGGGAGTGTTCCCATGTAAGGGTGAGGACTGGACACCACCCTCCATTGTATCCATTTTTAAAAACATGGCCTAATGGAGAAGCCTTTCTTATGATAATCGTTGTCCTATTATAATAGGTTGGAAAAAATCTTGTACATTGCATGTTGGGGAGTTAATTCATGCATATTTGGTGCCTTGGGGGAGTTAAGGTATGTTTGGGATCCCCTTTCTTGGGTACCCCTAGGGAGTTGCGATTTTTTGTGCAGGAGTTGTAGTACCTTCGATATTTATTTTCTTGGGTACCACGAAGGAGTGTTCTGAGGTGATTGGGATGGTTGTACACCGCCTTCCATAAAAATAATCCACACATGTCGTCACCCCGGGGTTCTAAGGTTCTGGGGTTGGGGTATGTTTTAGATCTCCATTCTGAGGTACCCTGGGGAAGTTCTCCTAGGTGAAGGGGAACGTTGGACAGGGTCACTTGTAGGATTCCTCAATTCTCTGCTTAGATAAGATCAACACATTGGAGATAACCTTTTGTATTTATGACCTCATTGTCAGCTTCATCTGGGGTCATGGGACTCCATGTGACTAATCTAGATTTTTTTACCTTTTCTAATGATATTCCTCCAAAACATGACTTCAATCAGGTTCCAATCATTCATCTCTGTAACATCTTCATTATCACCATCAGGGGGTGAGGGGTTTTAGAGAAAAGGGTAATCAAGTCTGAGGCTTGGAGTTTGAAAACACACCCTCCACCATTTTATAGTAACATTTTCCTTTATATTTTCCTTTACCTCCACAAATATTCCCCCCATACATTAATAGCTAGAATGGTGGGATAGAAAAATCTTTTATTTTTAACACCGATTGATATCGAGAAAGTAACAAACCCTATTCGTTTAATTATATCTAATTTATTAACTTAATATTAAAAAAATAGTAAAACTTTAAAATTTATTTATGTATTTTGAGTATTGTTCATAATAAATTTAGAAACAAAATATAAATTCTAAATATTATTAAATTAGTTATTGTTAACTGTATGATGATATATTTTAAAATTTAAATAAAATTTAAAAAAAATATTTATTTTCTTTGATATCAATTTATTTTAGATTTGTAAATAATGTTAAAAACTAAAAATAATAAAAGGCTCTTTAATTGAACCGGTTTAGGTATATTTGAAAATAAAATTTAATATATTTAAAAACAATGAGTTAAAAAATAAATGGGTTATAAATGGATTAGGGATTGAAAAAAATAAAATGAGTTGGGATTTAATTATCCAAAATTTCATGGGTACTTGATGAGTCATAATCCCTAATTTTGGGTGATTTTTAATGAACATTTCTAACATAACTATCAAAGCTGTAGATTTTATTAATTTTGTTGAATTTGAATTTATTAGTATATAATATAATTTTAGAATAGTTGTATGGCATATAATATTTAATGATTATTTTAATTCAATAATATAAAATTTCACTAAAATCATCCATCATACAATATTTAACATATATATAAATATATATTTGTAATCTTGTAATTTTTTATCTAGAAACTCATAAATGGAAATAAAGTTTTGTAGAGATTACGCCCCCCAATCTGTAACGGTGCTTAGGGGTCGGAAAATAATTGGTTAACAGAACTATTAATTGAAAACCTAATGAAGAAGAACCGCACTATTATACTAAAAAGAGTATTTGTTAGTAAAAAATTAATTGGTTAATAACAATTTTTTTTTGGGTTTTTATCAATTTTAATAACTAAAGTTGATAAAATAACTCAATTTATAATTTTTTATTTTGTATTCAATATATTAAATAAATTATGAGACATATTATAAAAAAATAGTACATTTTTTTAGATATTTATATATTTTTTTAAATAATTTGTTTTTTTATAAAATACAAGGTTTTATATATAATTTTTAGTTTATGTTCAAAATTATTAAGGTGGAATTTTTTAAAAATTTACGGTTTTTTTACATTAGTAGGCTTCCTCCAATGATAAACCTTTGGACAAAGGTTTTTCCACCCGATAAAACCAATTTTTATCTTAGGTGCAGTTAATAAAAAATAGGAAAATTTTAATTTAAATGTTATATAATTCACATATGATAATTTATATTGTTTATTACTATATATATTAAAGATATTATTAGTTATAATACTAATTTAATTATTAATGATTATATATTTATTTTAATTAATTATTAATTATTAATTATATTTTTAATTAATAATTATATTGTGAATTATAAATTACATTGTTAATTGAATATTGTTATAAATTATATTTGCAATTACTGAATATATTAATGATATTTTCAGTTATTAATATTCTTAATTATTTACATAATTGTAAATAATTTTATCATTAAACTAAAATGACAATTTTATATTGAATACACAAGCATCGATTCATAATAGTCACATAATGTGTTGGATTGACATGTAGTCAATTCATACACATAATTAATGAGTTATGTATCCACAATAAGAAAATCATCATTTAGAGACAGTAATTTTTTTAATTCGGTGACGGTTTAAACCGCTGCTAAAGTTTGTTTCAGAATCCAACACATTGTGATGCCTTCCATTCAATACCATAGATCTGGGAAAGTGATGCACTAGGTTTTATCAGTGAAAAGAAGAAAGTGCTGATAAAAGCGGGGCCTTTTTCAGCACTGGATAAAAGCACTGATAAATCCACCCTTTATTAGTGCTAACCAAAATGCTGATAAATGTGTACCCTTTATCAATGCTTTTTTAGTGATGATAAAGGGGTTTATTTATTTATTTTTTAAATAAAATACTCAAAACTTAGATATCATCCAAATCCAAATTACATAATTCCGAAGGAAAAGATGAAATCCAGCAATTAGGAACCCAATGATTCTCAACAGCAGCAAAAAAGAGCCACTTGATTTCCTTATCTTCTTAAAATGGAAAACAACAAGAGAAAAAAGGAACCAATGAAATGATGATGTCAACAATGGACCCATAGGCTTTGAGGCCACCTCCATCCTCCTTTAGTTCATAGATGATAACATAACAATCAAATTCGACCACAACATCTATCCATCCAAGAGACAAGATGAACTGCAAACCCTTCCAAATAGTCATAGCCTTTTCCAATGGAGGAGACCAACCCACAATGCATGAGGTATGACGAGCCGCAATAATAGATCCCGCGTTATCCCGGAGGATTTCCTGAAGGTCCACAAAACCATCCCACGTTGTCGTCGCATTAATATTAAGTTTGAGAGCACTGAATGCGGGGATTCACCTTAAATGAGGAGAATGAACAGGTGAAGGTGGACCAGCCTCCTCAACATCCTCGACTGAGAGCCCTATTTATGAATATTGGAATGCCCGACCCGGTCATCTTTACCAATGTTCTAAAAAATGAGTTAATTACAATGAAACCATATAATCTATGCTCAACTCTATTATTAAGGATAATAAATGTTTTTAATATTAAATATTATTATTTCATATAAAATTATTATATTTATATTCCAAAATAATTATTATTTGTATACATTAAATAAGAAATGTATCTTTATAATTAATATATTTTTTAAATAATTCAAATATATATATAATTTTTTGAAAAATATTTATAAATTTATAATTAATTAAATATATATTTAAATAATTATAATATTACAATAATTTTTAAATAATAAATATATTTATTATATTCATTATTTTTATTATATTTATAAATATAAATAAATACTTTTAAAATTTTCATATTTAGAATTATTATTATATTTATATATATATATATTTAAATCAATATATATTTTCAATGAATTTGGTTAATAAATATATTAATGTGTGAGTATAATAGATGTACATATATGTTATGTATTCATCATGAATGTTCATTTATACATTAATAATGTTAAAACTCACATTAAGAGAGTTTTAACATCGATTAACGGATAACCATTATTAAAGCTAAGTTAGTGTAATTATTTTACCACTTTTATGCAATAAGATACTTCAAAATGTGTGTTTTAACCTCAATTATGAAATGATTTTTCATCCCCCTCCTTTCAGATGGATTCCTCCCCCTTAGTGTGTTTTTAAACATAATACTGACGTAGTGATTCCTGGGGATGGATTTGTTGACATTGTGGGAGTTCTCCAGGACCATGAAGACTCTATTATTGTGTCTCATTATTCATCATCATTGATTATTAGTCTTCTACCGTAGCATAGGCCATTTATATCTCGATGGGTATGATGTTCATTACATATCTTATCTGGAAGGATATTGTGGTCGAATCTGATTGTCAGGTTATTATCAATGTGATGGAGGAGGATGAAGGTATCCAATATGCCTTTGGGTCTATTATTGACATCATCAGATCATTGGTTCCTTTATTCTCTTCATGTGGTTTTTCGTTCATTGGGAGTGAGGAAAATCTTGCGGCTCATTTTTCAAATGCTTTTGGGAGTTTTTGAGGGTCAAATAGTTGAATTTCATATTTTTCCCTTAGAGTTATGTACTTTGTATTTAGTTGATATCTAAGTTGATGATTCATTTCAAAAGAAACCTTAAAAACTTTTATAATATTTAAAATATATGAGTTTCTCTTTTCTACTCATTATTTTGATTCCTAATCTCTTGAAACCCTAACATTCATGAATCATGGTTATGCTCCATCTCCTTCCTTCAACTATATTTCTGCACCTTTTGCATACCTTACCTTTCTTGTTGTCATCTTCGCCCTGATTCACTAACATTCCACCATGATCTTCTGCATTTCTCCCACAAAAGTTTCATTCCTTTTATCTCATTCAAGTTCAACCATTATAATCTTTTAATATCTATTTTCATCTAAACCAATTTTTCATTGCTTTCAATCTGAAGATTTCATATCTCAATTTTGGCTCTATTATTCATGGATCATCTACCTGAATCTCTATCTTTTGAAATTTAAACTTTTATATTTTATAGTTTGTATATTTATTCATTAATTTTTTCTATAAAATATATTCATTCATTTATTTTTTTTATACACACATATTTATCGGTTATAAATTTTCACGATTGTAATTAATTTTTTCATATAAATATTTTTTGATTATAAATTTCATATGGTTATAATTTGAGTAGGGTTATAATTGTTTTTATTTACACTACTACTGGTATGATCATTCACATCGTGAAAAAATACTTTTAAAAATGATAAAAAAATTTGTTAATTGTGGCGCTTTTAAAGGGGGGGCCCTTTATTAGCGATAGATTATCATTGATAAAGGCCCCATCTGCTACATTGTGTTGTCTGTATAAAAACACCCTAAAAAATATCCTATACACAAAAACAGCACACAACAACCTCTTATATAGAAAATATATAATTTAATTGAAATAAATTTTACATAATAATTAAAAAATACACTACTATATACATTTCAAACAATTTTTTGTATAATTACATTTACAATTACCATCTGCAAACAATTTAAATCATTAATTTTTGTCTTTGGCACCCATGATCCCATCTCAAAAAGGGCTACCCAAGGTATCTGTTGCTGAAAAAATCACCTCAACTAGATCAAAAGAATCCACTTATATAATAAAACTAATATTATGATAGTAATATTATTAAGAAATAAATTAAACTTTATTATGAAGGAATACATTGTAAATATTACAACTTCAAATAAAAAACACACATTGAGTTATACAGGTCACACCATGAATTATATTGAGGTTCATCTAATTCCAACATGTCTCATATGTGGTAAATACCATTATACTAATGTATCAAAAAATGTAAAACAAATTTTCTCAGTTTTTAGTTTGTCACTTGTTCTTTTTAATAAAATTAATGTCAATTTTAAATGAAGACTCATTTGTAGTTATACCGATCACATTGTGTCTAGGATTGAGGTGCATATTATTATTTTATATCAAAAAATTACTTAAGGATCATTTTCCTAAAGTATCAAAAAAATCATAATATGTTTGGTTGGTTTTTAGTATGTAACTTGTGCTTTCCACTAAAATGTCATTTCAAACTAGAAACATGTACTTTGAGTCATACATGTCACATCATGTGTTTTTTTACATGATAATCCTTCTTAATTGTCAAAAATGTCTTATTAATTGATGTCCTAAATTATCAATACAATCAAAGCTCATTTTCTTGGTTTTCAGTGAGTGGCATACATTTTGTACTAAAATTTCAATTTTAAACTATTAACAGGAACATTGAGTCATACCAGTCACACCGTGCATTTTATTGAGATGCAGGTGATTCCTAAAAAACCAAAATAACTCATGTATCCATTCCATAATGTATCAAAACAATCTAGATTATTTTTTCTCGATTTTCAGTACATCACTCCTTCCTTCTTACTAAAAAATGATGTCAATTTTAAATAACAATACGCACCTAGAGTCATACCAGTTAAATCATGCCTCATATTGAGGTGTGGATACTTCTTACACATCCCATATAAATCATGAATTGTTTATCTAAAGTATAAAAACATTACATATTCATTTTCTCAGTTTTCAGTAAGAAACTTCTTCCTTTTTCTAAAATTTACATCAAATTTAAATAAAAAGACGTACTTATAGTCATAAAAGTTACACCGTGCATCATATTCTGGTAAGGATTATTCATACAAGTATCAAATGTCTCATGGATCACTTTACTAATGTATCAAAACATTAAAAATGTGTTTTCTCAGTTTTGAGTAGGTAAGTTGTCTTTTTTACTAAAAGTCATGTAAATTGAAAATGAAAAAGAAACACTTGGATTCATAGATGTTACACTGTGCCTCATATTGAAGTTTGACTAATTAATACATGTTCCAAATGGTTCATGGATCATTTACCTAATGAATAAAAATAATAGGATTTCATTTTAATGGTTTTCAATACCACAATTGTTTTTTTACTGAATTTGATGTCAATTTTAAATGAAAAGACGCACATTGAGTAATACCGATCACACCGTGACTCAGATTGATGTGCAGTTGATTCATACACATCCCAAATAACTCATGGATCATTTTATTATAGTATCAAAACAATAAATATTAATTTTCTCATTTTTTAGTAAGACACTTCTTCCTTTATCTAAAATTGATATCAATTTTAAATAAAAAGACGCACTTGTAGTCATATCAGTCACACCGTGAGTAAGATTGAGATTTGGATAATTCTTAAAAATTTATAATTACTCATGAATTTTTATCCTAAAGTATCAAAACAATACTAATTCATTTTCATTCTTTGAGTATGTTAGTTTTCAATTTTACTAAAATTGATGTAAATTTTAAATAAAAATGATGCACTTGGAGTCATACTGGTCACACCATGCCTCAGATTGAGGTTCAGATGATTTTTACCTGTCCCAAATGACTGAAGGATCATTTCCCAAAAGTATCAAAAAAAATTGAATGACTTTTATCAGTTAGAAATAAATCACTTGCTCATTTTTTCTAAAAAATTATGACAATTTTAAATAAAAATATGGACATAGATTCATACCGATCACCGCATATCTAGATTGTTTTGCAGCTAATTCATACACATTTCAACTAACTCATGGATCATTTTTATACAATATCAAATCAATTAGAATGCGTTTTTTGGGGTTTGATTATTTAAATTATACTTTTTACTAAAATTGATGTATATTTTAAATAAAAAAGACGCACTTGTGGTCATAGTGGTTACACCATGCCTCAGATTGAAGTGTGAATGATTCCTATAGATCCTTAATTAATCGCGGATTATTTCCCTAAAATATCAAGACAATGCGATTTTTTTATCATTTTTTAGTTCGCAGCATGTTCATTTTTACAAAAATTGTTGTCAATTTTAAATAAAAAGACGCACTTGGAGTCATTCCGGTTACATCGTATGTCATATTGAGGCGTGAATCAATTTTTACTCATCCAAAAGGACTCATGTATCATTTTCCAAAAGTATCACAACAATAAAAATATTTTTTCATGGATTTCATTATGTCCCCTGTCATTATTAATAAAATTTCATTTCAAATTGGAAACATGCACTTTGATTAATACTGGTCACATCATCTTTCAGTTTTACATGAGACCAATTGTTACACATTACAGATGATTTACGAATCAATTTCCTAAATTATAAAGAATATATGAGTGGGTGTTGTTTATTTTAAGTGACTGACACATTTTTGAAGTAAAATATCGATTTTAAACTGATACCAACCATTTTGATTCATACTGGTCACAATGTGTATCATATTGAGGTGCAGCTGATTCTGACAGATCATAAATGTATTATGGATCATTGAACTAAATTATTAAAAAAATATGAATTCTTTTTTTTTTCAGTTTTTAGTATGTGAGTTGTATATTGTACTAAAAATAATGACAATTTTAAATAAAAAAGTCACACCTGGATTCATTCCAATCACACCATGTGTCAGATTGAGCCATTATTGATTCATACATGAACCAAAGTCTCAAAACAATCATATCATCCATGGAATCCTATAGTATGAGAAAAAATTCTTATGTGAGTAATACTAAAAATAAATAAATTAAACTTAAATATGAAACAATCCTTTACTTCTTTAGAAGTCACATCTTCATGCTATTTGTTCACATTCAGTGATCAGGTATGATGCCCATTTGTTTCTAAGAAAATGTATATCATCTTTTGAATATATTTTTTTTCAAAAGTTATAATATTACTAAAAAAATATAATTACAAAAAATATTAATAAATATTTTAAATTATGTAGTAATTAATATTGAAATTATCTATTCGTGGATGTTTGTTTTTTGATGGAATATGATCTCCCTCATAAATTTACAATCATAATAATCACAATATTTTCCATTTTCTTATTTTATACACTATAGAAATTTTTGGGAAAATAATTAATTTGTTTTGATATGTGTTTTTATAGTGAAATATTATTATATATACCCTCATACTTTTGAAGTTTTATAAATTTCCAGGGTCCTTGTGCGTAATGTTTTTCTTCATTACATGATTTAGACAATATTTACACACCACCCTATAATAATAGAATCATAATTAAAACATAATATATATTACATAACATGGATTCTATTTCTAAAATGTTTGATGTAGTGTATAAAAAATTGATAAATGTCATCATATGTGGTCGGTTTGTTGGTAATACATTGAGTGAATCAAAGAAATAAATATTTTGAGTATCTAAATTGACCATAATGAGCATCCAGTGTTTCCTAAAAATAAAAAAAAGAATAATTAATGAAAATATTGAAAACTTTGTGTGATATAATTAAATTATAGAGTTTTATCCATGCATCATTGGTATTAAGAAGAATATTTCATCACCAAGTTTTCTTTCAAAGGATTTTCCTAGTTTTTCCAATATTTCATACATTTGTTTAGATTTTATTTTTGTTTGGACTGTATAGGTGATGTGAGGACTAACAAGTCAATTTTTTTGGGTAAATCAATTGAATTTGTATTGATATACACACCTAAAAAAATATGAAATTTATTTATTCGAAATTATCATTGTATGTCATATTTTGGAATATTAAATCATGAAAACATACCTCATGTATAAATTTACAACTAAGGCTCCTGTACATTCATTGATGATGAGTTAATCTTAATTATTAGAAGAAATGTAGTTAGTAACTTCCTATATATACATTTTTTCATCAAAATAAACAACGTGACTACTACAACTTTGTATCTTTTCAACCGCATGAACCATCAAAGTTAGTAAATATGAATATTCAATGGGCAGGTTAAATGTGCATTTAGAAGATCTTTTTTATTGGTTGTTTGATCCAATAGATGTTTTTGAATCGACCTTTTGTTTCATCTCATTTCCTTTTTTATCTATAATAATATTAATTGGTTCAGACCTTGATTCATTAATTGTTAAAGATTTTGTATGAAAAATAAATTTGAAATGAATACCTCCTTGTAGGCATGTTTTTTTACAAGATTTGAAGGACATGAAATTAATGTTCCAACAGTTTGGTCAACCTTATGAATACCTTTCTCATAAATTGGAATAGGTAGATCAGTGCTCAACTCATGGTCTCTCCTAATCACCACTCTCACATGACCTATTGGAATTTTTCTATTGTGTAGCATGTCATTTTGAATATTGAACACTGTATCCCTCTCTTAAATGAAATTGGTGGGTGTTGATAGAAATAAATCATAGTCATTATCACCCAATATAATATTAGTACAGGAAAGGTATCATTGTCTATCTGATTTACATTTAATATAAAAAATTATTATATCAGTTATTACCTTGGAAAAGACAACTCGTTGACGTGAATTCCTCACCTTAAAGATGGTGGGGGTGGGGTAGGATATTCAAGAAATTATTATTCTTGAGTTATGTGTTTCTATTTTCTTAACCCCAAAAATGTTTATAGTAACACTCCTTACAGTTGTATTTTTTCATCAAGTCTAACTAGTCTTTTTTTATTCTATTTCATTTCATTATCATAATCCTCTTATTTTTTTATCAAAATATATTCAGGGTGTCACCCTAAAACTCACACCTATGATGTGACCATACTGTTCTGTCTTCTTCAAGGGCATTGATAGAAGGTTTTCATCCGGTACAGGTGTTGATGATTACTATGACTACATCATATAGAAAATATAGGAAAATAATTAATAATTGTTATGTAATAAGTATTTAAATCAAAAAAATTATAATTTCATACAGACACATGTTTCCTACCCAATTTTTTATTTTCATTTATTAGTATCTCGTCTTTATTTGCACATTCCTCCTTCAAAAACACATGGCATGAGATTGAAATTGGTTGAGATTTGTATTTATCAATCTTCATATAAAAAAAGTAACATAATTTTTTTTTGTTTCGTGACATATAAAAGTGTTACAATAGAATATAAAAACATAAAAATTGTTTCGAGTGAAGCATAACACATCCTTACTTTATAGTAGGGGTACGTTGGTGTTTCTTCCCATCCCTAATTTTCGTCACTTAGTTTCTATTTAATAAAGAAAAAAATTTGATGAAATTGATGAATATATGTGTTTCCAAAAAATGTTTTACTATTCACTATGTACTTGAAAATACACAACCGCACAATGTCCAATAAACACATCCCATGCATCATGGGTTATCATGTGTGTATACATAAGCCATGGGTGTGGAATTATTTTTCCTTCAGTATCATTAAGATTATGTCTCATTATAATTGTGTGAAAACCTCTATAAATCATTCCAGAAATCATTAATACATATTTCTTATGGGATTCTACGAATATAAATTCACACTTCAAGGTATCGGGAAGATTAATTCAATGTATCATTATTTTATTTTTTCAAAAAATAATGAAATTATGTCATAAAGTTACCAAAATATCTTCCCGCACCAATATATTAATAACGGCCCAACCTAGTGACATGAATCTACATCAATTGAAACACATTAATGAGTGATGATTCTAATGTAACTACTGAATACGGGCTTTTGGGGATTAACATGATTTCCTCATGCATTCCATGTGACCTCATATTTAAAGTATTTCATTTTCACCTTAATGATTTCATCTAACACCATCAAACTATGGAACTCTTATTTTTCTGCATCAATGTTCTTTCATCACCTACAATTTCTTTGGTTTCAAACTCATCAATATGTTATTTATATAGATCAGTAGAATCATCATGTGAATGTGGTCATTGAACCTATGCACTGAGAGTATAAACATGATGAGAAAACTATTATTACTCTGCATTGGGAGCACCAACACATACAGAAGGTCGTTGTTCCTCTTTACTGTGAGCAACATTAGATTAAAAGACCGATTGTTCCACGGGATTGAGAGCACCAACATGTGTAAAACTCATTATCTACAAAATATTTTAACATTGAATTTAGACAACATAAATACAATAGAAAATAGATAATAACATGAGGTAACACAATGAATATTACAAAAAATATATCTTTATCATTGAAGTCCATTTTTTAAATGGAAAAAAAAGATTTGATCCCTTTATCGACTATCAATATACCTTCATAGTGGTCTCCTATAACATAAAAATTAATCTACATTGGGACCACTCTAAAATGATTACAGAGTCAAAATGAATGTGTAAATACTCTATTAATTTTCATCTGACCCTTCAGTGGTTTTGGTCGATAACAGAACAATTGACCACATTCACTTTACAGGATCTAGAACAGGATCTAGAACATAAAATAATTGCACTTAATATGATTCTATTATAAATGGTTCATATTTGTACCCTTCCTTACTAAAATCAACTTTCATGAATCTCAAATTATCTATTTTAATAGCACACCTATTATCAACCCAATTGAATTGAAAAATCAGTACTTGGGAATGTTGTATAATCCAACTCCCATATTTGTTTTATGATGCCAATGTATGACATATTCATGTAAATTATATATTTGTCCTTATTATTAGAAAGATGAATTGCTTCATCCACAAGTGTAACTCCACTATTTATCATGTCATTGTCTTCATAATGTCCATTTTTATTGAATATATATCCCTTAATTATATAACCATTGTAATATAATACATACAAACTTGGTCCTCTGATAACCATCTAATTCGTTCTAAAATTGAATATGTTTTTTCATCTAACACGTTTAAAATTCAGTCCTAAAACCATTTTATAAACTATTGATTATGTGTATTTGATTTCTAAATTTTATCCCTTAATGGATTAAAATGACTAATAATTTCATTTGGTATTTCATCATATGGTGGAACCTTTAAGCGATTATGCAAAATGGAATGGTGGTTCTACTTCTGATCTACAATATTGATTTTGACAACATCTCTTCAAAAAACTATTTCACCTGCAAGATTCCCAGTGTGATGAGATTTTGGTAGAAAAATTCATTCCACACTTGATTTTTATTCTGTAAATAATTCAATGCCATCCACAAAAATATATCACTCTATAATAAAACACTTTGGTTATATTCTATTTTTTACATTCCTTTTAAAAAAACATCATTTACCATTCATCAATAGTGTATAGGGCCATAGAGTCTAATATCACTAAATAAGTGAACCATAAAGTGATCCCTTATATCAGAGAATTTTTAAGGGAAGAACATTTCCAATTCACATAATATGATGATAATTTATCTTTCCATATTTAGAAATTTCATCAGATCTATAACTTTGCCCGATATTTCTTTGAAGAAGGAACAATTCTGGGTTAATGTTTGAAGGGTGTTATTGGAAATAAAGAAATGTAAATCTATATTAATTAGTTCTTGCATAAAAATATGAAATTCATGTGATTTCAGACCCTTTAACTTCAAATCATTTATTGACCCAATATTCTTGATATTTGATGTATACCTAAATGAAACCATTACGTTATTCAAGAAGTTGAAAAACTGATATCTCACTTACCTGGAAAGTGTGTAAGTAGGTAGTGGAAGAAGATTTCATTTTTCACCCTTCATAGGCACCAAATCTTCTCATATTCCCATGTGAACCACCTCCAACATAGCCATAATTCAATCTCTTTTTTTCTCGTAGCATTTAGAAACTTACCTATGAAACTATCACATAATTTTTTTTCAAAATGAAAAACATCAAGAAAATGTCAGGTGTACAGAAAATTCTAGAAAAATAAGTCAAACAAAAAACTGATCACATTTTCCAACCGGTATTCATAATGTTATTCAAAAATGGTTTACCAAAAGTAGTGTCCATATCATTTACTTTCTCATATAGTTGATCAACTATTATGGGAGACGGTTTTATAAGTTATTATGAACTTCCATAAAATGATGTCACCTAATATAGGTAATTATCCCATTAGGGTATAAATATAAAATATTCTTGAAAAATAACCATTGATGAATGTTTCAACCTAATTAAATGTGTACCTTTTTGACAAACAGGATAGTCATTAGTTCCTTTAATGCTATATCCTGAAAGATTTCCATAAGCTGGAATGTAATTTATCATCCCTCACAACATGGATCTCAACGCGAAATATTTATTTATGTATGAATCATAAAAAAACATCTAAATCATCCCCACCTCAATACGATGCATGGTGTGTCTGGTATAACTCAAAGTGTTTCTTTTTATTTAAAATTTACATCAATTTAAGTAAACACAACAAGTGACATACTGATAACTGAGAAAACGTATTTTAATTGTTTTGATATTTTCAGAAAATTATCCTTGATTCATTTGTGAGGTGTAGGATTCAATTTCACCTCAATAAGACACATGGTGTGACCAGTATGACTCAAAGTCTGTATTTTTTTTAAAATTGTTATTAAAATGTGTAAAAAGAACAAGTGACATAATGAAAACTGAGAAACCAAAATCATATTATTTTATACTTAATTAACATGATAAATTAGTCTTTTTTGACATGTAGGAATCAACCATACATTAATTCAATGAACAATTTTTCTGGTATAACTCAATGTGTCTCTTTTTATTTAAAATTTCTATGAATTTAAGTAAAAACAAAAAATAACATACTAGAAACCAAGAAAACACTTTTTTAAAGATTTTATATTTTAGGAAAATGATATATTCGTCATTTATGATTTGAATGGATCAATATCTTTTAAATATGACACACAGTATAATAAGAATCACTCAAAGTGTCTCTTTTTATTTAAAATTGACATTAATTTATGTAAAACAATAAGTTACCTACTAAAAATTGAGCAAACACATTCATATTATTTTGATATTTTCTGAAAATTATATATTAGTTATTTTTGATGTGTAGGGATCAACCAAACCTCAATAGGATTCATGGTGTGGCTGGTATAACACAAAGTGTCTATTTTTATTTAAATTTGACATAAATTTAAGTAAAAATAACAGTTGACATACTGAAAACTGATAAAATAAATTTAGATTGTTTTGATACTTTTGTATAATTATCCATGAGTAATTTGTGGCATGTAGGGGTCATCCAAACCTCAATCTAATCCATGGTGTGATTGGTATGACTAAAAATGTCTCTTATCAGTTTAAAATTTACATTTTAGTTCAAAACATGTCACTTACTAAAAACCACGAAAACATGTTCTGATTATCTTGATAACATGGTAAAATGATTCATAAGTCATTTTTGAGGTGTATGAAGTAGTCTCACATCAAACTGACTCATGATATTACCAGTAAGAATCTAAATTCATGATTCCAGATTGAATTGATATTTTAGTAAAAAACACAATGGACATACTAAAAACCAAGAAAATAAATTCATATTGTTTTGATATTTTATAAAAATTATTCATTAATAATTTGTGACTAGTATGAATAATCTACAACTCAATATGACACAAGGTGTGGCCAGTATAACACTAAATGTTTCATTTCATAAAATTAACATTAATTTTAGTAAAAGAAAATGTGACATACTCAAAACTGAGAAAACACATTCGGATTGTGTTGATATTTTTGTAAAATAATACATAACTCACTTCAACATATATGAATCAACCCGGTCTAAATAGAACACGTGATCTGAATGGTATGACTCCAAATGTTTCATTTTTATTAAATATGGACATTTTATTAATGTGTTATTTAATATTAATGTTTAATTTATTAATTTATAGTATTAATAACTTAATATTTTTTATTATATATGTGGAATCTTTTTCTCAGGTTGCGTTGAGTTTTTTGGAAACTGATACCATGGGTTGACATTTTTTAGAGGGGATCATGGGGATCAAAATATGAAATATTAATGTTTTAGAATGTTTCTTGGACAATTGTACATTTAATAATATAAAACTCTTGTTGGAAATGTAATTAGTACTGTTTTATTCTAAATACCATGGGTGGACATTTTTATATTGATGATATGAATTAAATGTCTATAGCAGGTTTGCTTCTAGGTGTGTTATTTAAACGGCAAATTTTCTTCTGGGTGTGTTGTTATATAAAATGCACAATGTAGGAGGCTAGTCCTTTATTAGTTCTAAAAAGCATTGATAAAGGATCCCCTTATCATATCTCTGATTAACAATGATTTTTTAGCACTGTTAAAGGCGATATATAATGGTGTGAATAAGTATATGTGTATTAGTGTTTACCAATCATCCATCTTGTTTGGTTCTCCCTTTAATGTTATATATATATAGTTATATTTATTCATAAATTAATTTATGTATATATATTCATATATATATATATATATTAATAGATATTGTTAGTTATATTTATATATTTATATATAAATGTACTTATTTATATTTCTATTTATATTTTTTTTATCCGTATATTTATTCTTACATTAAAATGTGTTTATAAGATTATTTTTATATACATTTAAAAAAATTTGTGTGTGTGTGTAAATAAATAAAGAAATACAAATATACAAAACACACACAGACACACACACACACACATATATATATTATGTCTATCTATAAGAATAATTATATATATTTAACTATATTCACATATATTATATATTCATATGTATATTCATATGTTATAATATATAGATAATATATATCAGTTTTTTAATGCATACACACACTAATACATATATATATATATATATATATATATATATCAGTATAAGAAAATTAAGTTATAGCTACAGTTTGGAACCGTGTCTATTAGCCCACAAACTGTGGCTATAGGATATAGCCATGATTCATTGAACCGTGGCTGGTATTGTCGTGGATATAGGGACAAACATATATCTATGGCTTCAAACCGTGACTATAGCTCTATAGAATGGTTTCGAACTGTGAATATAGCCCTATAGCCACGGTTTCAACATAGACTATAGACCTATAGCCACAGTTTGAAATTGTGGATATAGGCCTATATCCACAATTTCAACCCATGGAGATAGACCTATAACCACGATTTCAAACCATGGATATAGGTTTGGCCCTATATCCATGACAATACCAGCCACGGTTCAATGAATCGTGGCTCAAACCCTTCCCATTTCATAAAAATAAACAAACCCCCCTTGACAACATCCCCCCCCCCCCCCCACATCCCTTGCAACCCTTGCACCCCCCTTGTACACCACTTTCCCCCCCAACTGGACCCCCTTGGACAGAAGCCCCCCCTCTTATGGACCCCCTCGAGAGCAGCCCCCCACCCCCCTATTGGACCCCCCCTAGACAGAAGCCCCACTCCTGGACCCCCTGGAGAGCATCCCCCCCCCCCCTGCTGGACCCCCTTGCACCTCCCCTACTGCCCCCCCCCCCCATGAACCCGTACTGGACACCCACCCCTGGACAACACCCCCCCAACACACACATCCCATTCACCCCATGCACAACCCCCTTGCACCCCTTGCACACACCTGGCACCCCCATGATGGACCCCCCTGGACAGCAGCCCCAGCCCCCGTTGACGGCACCCCCCCCCCCCCGCTGGACACCACCCCCTTCTGGACCCCCATGGACAGCATCAGCCCCCTACTGGAACCCCCTGGACAGCACCCCCCATGCTGGACCCCCCTTACACCACCCCTGCTGAATGCCCACCCTTGCACCCCTACTGGACACCCCCCTGCACCCCCTAGACAGCACCCCCCCCCCCCCACATACACGAATCCCATGCACCCCTTCCACACACCCCCTTTCACCCCCCATGCACACCCCTTGCCCCCTGCTAGACCCCCTGGATAGAAGGCCCCCCCTGTTAGACCACCCTGGATAGAATCCTCTGCCCCCCCCCCCCCCCCACTAGACGCCCCTGGACACCCCCCCTTGATGGACCCCCTGGACATCAGCAGCCCCCTACTGGACCCCCTGGATAGCAGCATCCCCCTACTGAACCCCATGGACAACAACCCCCCCTGCTGGACCCCTTGGACCAAATCCCCCACCCCTCCCACATTTGGAACCCCCCTGGATGGATCCTCCCTCCACCCCCCTGCTGGACCGCCGTTGCATCACCCCTACTGGACACTCCCCATGCACCCCTGCTGCCCCCTCCCCCCCGCACCCCCTAGAAAGAAGCCCCCCCCCCCCCCCCCCCCGCTCCCCAGACACACACACATCCCTTTCACCCCATGCAAACACAACCTTGCACCCCCCTTGCACACCCCTTTCCCCCCTGTTGTACCCCCGAGACAGCAGCCCCCTCAGGACAGCAGCCCCCGCCCCCTAGACAGCATCCCCACGCTGGACCCCGCTGGATAGCCCCCCCTGTTGGACCCCCTGGACAGCAGCCCCCTTGTTGGACTGCCTGGACAGAAACCCCAATGTTGGACCCCCGTGGATAGCACCCCCCCCCCCTATTCGACCCCCCTGGACTGAAGCCCCCCTGCTGGACCCTCGGACACCCACCTGCTAGATATCAACCCCCCTACACATCCCTTTCACATGTCTTAAGGGATACTTAGTTAAGCATATTGACCATGCAGGTGAGCTTCATGATTTTCCATTAGATGTACCTACCAAATCATAACCTATAAGGGATTCTTTACATAGTTGTGAGAGAGGTGTTTCCCCAATGCCTTCATATTTTTTATACATAGTATATTTATAATATTTCAGAGAAAAACTTCTTTTAGATTTTAGTGGAATTTTGAGTTATGAGTAACATTCTACTGTTGCATCTACATCTAGTGCTACACCTCCCTCGGCTTTAGTTGATGTTGATTTGATCTAGTATATAGTCAAATAGTATCTCCATGTTGTTATAGGTTATGTTCATTCATGTCATCAGGATTAATTGAGGAAGATTCTATAGAATGGCTTTTCAAGGAATAGGTTGACCAGTTGAAAGTGATGACAACTCAACTCAAGATATTAATGGAGGAGAATATTTCTTTAGTAGTATGGAGAGATGTAGAAGTATTATTATAAAACTTTTCAATCTTATAATGCATTTCCTATATGTATCCAATACTCTAGTGGCTGCCATCTAAAAGTCAAAAGTGCAATACTAATGTGAACTCCAAAGTCTGCACTGCTAAAGTGGTCAAAGTTGCTACAATTCCTGAAAATTTGGACCAGGACCTTTGTTCCCTGGACCCCTAGAGCAGGGGTGTGTTTCCCCCTTAAACCCCCAAATATCTCACCACAGAGCTCAACCCGCGACAATTTCAGGCCACAAGCATTCGTCCCAACCGGATTGGGCTACACCAATCCAAATATCTCCCTTGGTGCATCCCTTGATGAGAAAGAGGTCAAGAGTACCCTTTTTATCTAAATCTTCATATTGTGGCTGGTCCTAATGGGTTCAAAAATTAATTCTTTATGTTCTACTAGGACATAATTTTTTATGACATCCTTAACGCTATGAGGGAGTTCATTAACCATACCTCAGTGCCCTATGGTATAAACTCCAATTTTATTGACCTGGTCCCAAAGAAGTTAAATGATGTGGATGTAAATGATTTACAACCAATTGATATTGGGAATAACTTTCCATAAATCATTATCCAAATTATTTCTATGAGGTTAGGTCCCTTTGGTCGTGGGTTTATCTCTTCAAATCAGCCCCCCCGGATAGCCCTTGGACACCCCCGTGGACGTCGCCCCGAGACACCCCACCTACACCCTTCCCCTTGCCCTACAGACCCCATCCCCCCTGCTGGACCCCCTGGACAGCAGCCCCCCTGCCGGACCCCCTGGACAGCAACCCCCCTGCTGGACCCCCATGGATAGTACCCCCCCTAATGGACCCCCCCCCCCCTCCTGGACAAAAGCCCCCCTGCTGGACCCCCTTGACACCCCCCTGCTGGACATCATCCCCCCTACACATCACTTGGACATGTCCTAAGGGATCCTTAGTTAAGAATATTGACCATGCATGTGAGCTTCAAGATTTTCCATTAGATGTACCTACCAAATCATAACATGTAGAGGCTTATTTACATAGTGTTGAAAGAGTTGTTTCCCCAAAGACTTCAGATTTTGTATCCATAGTATATTTATAATATTTCAGAGAAAGACTTCTTTTATATTTCATTAGAATTTTGAGTTATGAGTAACCTCCTATTATTGCATCTACATCTAGTGCTCCACCTCCCTCGGCTTTGGTTAATGTTGATTTGATCTAGTCTATAGTCAAATAGTATCACCATGTTGTTTTAGGTTATGTGCATTCATCTCGTCAGGATTAATTGAGGAAGATTCTATAGAATGTGTTTTCAAGGAATAGGTTGACCAGTTGAAAGTGATGACAACTCTACTCAAGCTATTCATGGAGGAGAATAATTCATTAGTAGTATGGAGAGATGAGGAAATATTATTATAAACATTTTCAATCTTATAATGCCTTTCCTATATGTATCCAATACTCCAGTGGCTGCCGGCTAATAGTCAAAAGTGCAATAGTAATGTGAACTCCAAAGTCTGCACTGCTAAAGTCGTCAATGTTGCTACAATTTCTGAAAATTTGGACCAGGGCCTTTTTCCCCTAGACCCCTGGTGCAGGGGTGCGTTGCCCCCTTAAACCCCCAACGATCTCACCGCAGAGCTCGACCCGCGACAATTGCAGGCCACAAGAGTTCATCCCAACCAGATTGGGCTACACCAATCCAAAAACCTCACTTGTTGCATCCCATGATGAGAAAGAGGTTAATAATACCATTTTTCTCTAAATCTTGATATTGTGGCTGGTCCTGATTGGTTCATAAATTAATTCTTTATGTTCTACTAGGACATAGTTTGTGATGACATCCTTAACGCTATGAGGGAGTTCATTAACCATGCCTCAGTGTCCTATGGTATGAACTCCAATTTTATTTCCCTGGTCCCAAAGATGGTAAATGTTGTGGATTTAAATGATATCTGACCAATTGCTATTCGGAATACCTTTCCATAAATCATTGTCAAAATTATTTCTATGAGGTTAAGTCCCATTACTCGTGGGATTATCTCTTTAAATCCGCCCCTGGATATCCCTTGGACACCCCCGTGGATGTCCCACCTAGACACCCCACCTGCACCCTTCCCCCTGCCATACAGACCCCTGAACCCCCCCCCCCCCCCGTACAGCCCTTGGACCCCCCCTAGACAACCCCTTTTAGACACCCCACCTGTACCCTCCCCCCTTCCCTACAGACACCTCGACACCCCCCCCCCCCCTCGGACATCTCTTGGACACCCCACCTGCACCCTGCCCTACCGACCCCCCCCCCGGACAGCCCTTAGACACCCCCCGGACAAACCCTCTTAGACAGCCCACATTCACCCTCCCCCTGCCCTGTAGACCCCCTGGAACCCCCTCGGACAGCCCTTGGACACCCCACCTGGACAACCCCTCCTAGAAAATTCTATACCCATCAGTACCATCACTTTATTATGAATGAATTCTAAATTTACAATGCCTTGAAACATTTCCAAAAATATTCTTTGTCTGGCTTAGTCTAAATAATAGACTTCCACCACTTCTAACTCAGACCCTCTAGTAGGATGGTTACAAAAATAGCCTTAAGAGACTTATAAATCTAAAGATGGATAAAAATATCCTCATCCTTACGTACCAAAACCAATTCAGCCTATAATTCTTTTACCCAGAAATTATTGTGGGGCTACCATCTTGATTCTGGGGTTCCAAGGTGTGCCATCAAGATAGATTTATTCAAGACTTTTGATTCGTTTAGGTGGGAATTCTTATGGGATGCTTTGGTTCTACTCAGCTTTCCGTCTAGGTTCTCATATTAGGTTAAAAGATGCTTCTCTACCCCAATATTCTCGGTGAACATTAATGGAAGTTTACATGGCCGCTTTTCGGGGAAATAGGGCTCATAAAAGTTGATCCTCTTTCACCTTTCCTTTTTGTGATTTTCATGGAGTTTTTCTCACGCATCCTAGAATGCAGGAGGCTGGGGGATGGTGCGATGGCTGGTACGGGATGGAGTGGCTGGTGTGGGTGGGAAGGCAGGCAATAGGGGGATGGTAGGGGGCTAGTGCGGGCTGGAATAGGTGGCAGGGGCTAGTGTGAGCTGGATTGCAGGTGGATGGGGGCTGTTGGGAATGTGACAGGGGCTGGTGCATGTTGAGATGTAGGAGGTTGGGGGTTGTTGTGGGATGGAATGCTGGTGGCAGCGGGCTAAAATGAAGGTAGAAGGGGGATGGTGTGGGATATATGTGGCTGAAGCACGACCAAATCACGTCATTACCGCGACCTGACCACGGTGTGACTACAGCGTGACTGCGGCATGACTGCGGTGTGGCCGTGGCAGGACCGCGGCGTGACCTTGGCGTAACTGCGGCGTGTTGGCCTGGTCCAGTGACATTCTCAAGGCAGCATCATTTGACCAAGAGCGAAGGGAGTGGGAGGAGGTAGGGCAACATTCCGGTCGTCGCCCTGCCAGAAGAAATTGTGATTACTTATTCTAAACATTGATTACAAGACTAAAGGAATACTATCAATGAGAACCACTATAGGGTGTCATCCTGCAGCATGGAAAAATCATGGTATTACCGCAGTGTGACTGTGGTGTGACCGCGGCGTGACCACTGTGTGACCGCAGCGTGACCGCGACATGTTGGCCCGGTCCAGCGACATATGCAGCACAATATCTTCCGGCAAAGAGCGAAGGGAGAGGGAGGAGGCAGATAAACATTCCAGTCATCGCCCAGCTGGCAGAAATTTTTATTATGTAGTCTCAAGATTGATCTCAAGACTCATGGAATAGTATCACTGGGAACTGTCGCGAGGTGTCATCCTGGAGTAGGGCCAACTCACAGTGTGACCACGGCATGACCGTGGCGTGACTGTGGTGTGACAGCGACATGACCGTGGCGTGACCACGTTGTGTTGGCCAGGTCCAGCAACATCCACGGGGCAGCATCTTCTGGCCAGGAGCGAAGGGAGCAGGAGGAGGCATGGAAACATTCCGGTCGTCGCCCTGCTGGCATAAATTGTGATTGGTCAGTCTCAACATTGATCACAAAACTCATGGAGTACTATCACTCTGAATCTCCACAGGGTGTCATCCTGGAGTAGGGACAAATCACGGCATTACAGCAGCATGACCGTGGCTTGACTGCAACATGACCGCAGCGTGACCACGGCTTGACCGCGGCGTGATCGCGGCATGTTGGCCCGGTCTAACAACATCTGCGGGGCAAAATCATCCAGCTACGAGCGATGGGAGTGGGAGGAGCTGGGGAAACATTCCAACCTTCTCCCCACCGAAAAATGATAGAACAGATCAACTATTTAATATGCTATAACAAGGGATCTCCAGATAAGGTTATAGCAAGCGTTACAATGATGCAGTGTCAAAAGGTCAACAAAACGACAGAAAAGAATCATACACCCTACACAAACCATTTAAAAATTTATTCACTTTGACTAACCCTGGAAATATTATTTATAATATTCAAAGCATGAAAAGGAAAGTGTCATGGTCAAGGCATATGCCAACTCGGGTAATGTAATTTGAGTTAAACGAGTATGATAAGCAATTTTATATTATTCCATGAAAACAAATACTAACTAGCCACAAAAAAAAAACACCAACAAGAGGCATATAAAAGACTCAAACCAAATCTAAACATGATACATACAATTATCACTACTCTTTGGTTTAGAAGACATCGCACCTCCATTGGAAGGGTTTTATTATAAAATCATGGCATTGCTTTATCACACAATTCATTTAATTATATTTAAAATTTATTCTAAAACTCATTTAGCACAAATCAAATGCAATAATTTAAGCAACTAGATCAACATAACTTTTACTGTGAGTTTTCCCAGATAGTGCACCTCCGTTGGAGGGGTTTAATTATAAATACATGACTTTATTTATAAAATGAATCAATTTTATTAAAGAAAACTTATTCAAGATATGCAATTAAAAATAATTAAGCAGAATTTAGAAAGAAACTAAATTGAATTTAAAGCAATCTTGAATTAAAGAGGCTAGAAGAGAGATCCCACCTCAAGGTGGAACCAAACCGTCCACTTCAGCTCTTGGAGCTTTCTAACTAAAATTTGCTGCTCCCCCCACTGGGTTTACGCACCATCACACACATGCAAGGAAAATTATCCCCTATGCACACACCTGCATGGCCATGAGAATGTGTAAGGGGATCTTTGCACTTATGCTTATATGTATATAATAGTCTCCACTCACCTGTGTATTAATTTATATATATACATTGTCTCACATATCCCCATACATGCAGAATCACTGCCATGGTTGACTATACACATACCAGGGGAACCCACATACATATACTTTCTTAACTATGCACACACAATCAAGTCGCCCTTTACTTGGATACTCGAAACCAACGAGTAGGGATCAACGCACTACATAAAGGATATTAGGAACATTAAAACACATAAAGGATGCAACATAACTAGTGAGAAACCAACCAACGACATTAAATCCTTTCCTCGATTAGGAGGACCAATTCCACCTGAACTAACACAAAATGATCCAAATCCCTACTCAAAACATAATATGGAGACAAAAACACTGAAATACCCAAAATACATGAGGTGAGAGAACATATTAAAATATTATGCATTATATAACACTTTATAATTTAATAAAATATGGTTACTCATTCAACTGCCCTCTGCTCCCTGCACCTACCCCCCTCCACCCTGCCTCCCTCCACCACCACCTGCCCCCTGCCCCCGACCCCCCTTCTCTGAAGACCTCTCCCCTGCCCCCTGTCCCCATCCCCCTACCCCATACACCCTCCCCATGCCCCTACCCCTTGCTCCCTACCCCCTAACTTGTAGACCTGCCCCCTGCCCCCCTACACCTTGCCCTCTGCCCCTGCCCCTGCCCCCTCCACCTAGCCCCCTATCCTATACAGCCCCCCCTGCACAGCCCCCCATCCCCTATCCTGCACTAGCCCCCCCCTAGCATGCACCACCCCCTAGCCTGTACTTGCCCCCCTAGCCTGCACACCCCCCATGTGAGTCATTAAAATCTTTGGAGATGCCCGTGGGGTCTCAAATGAGAAGAGTAAGGATTAAAATGGAAAACAAAAAAGAAATAATTTCAACCAAGATATATAAGAATAAAATAACACAAGAGGATACTTATATATATACATACATACATAAGCATGAGATATGTTTTGTTGCTAGTTCTCTGTATAGCATGAATACCTATCCACAGGCACATCCTATCATGATAAAGCATATACACAAGAAATACAGATCGTGTGAAGAAATTGAGTCAAATAAAACCTCATAAATATATATTCGGAATGAGTTATACTAATAAATGGATTAGAAGAATGCCAGGGGAGGAAGCCGCATCAAAAGGACGATCAGAATTTGATAAATAATAGTGAAAAAATGAGGTCCAATGGAAATTTACTCCAAAATCTTGTACTAAAAAGAATAGCATAGTGGTTATCATATGAAATGACCAAAAGTAGAATTGCGTTGAAATTTATTGTAATTACCTCTTAATGTCATAAAGGATTATAATACTTAATTGTGACTTATAGGCATCCTCAAATACCTGAAAAGAACAGGTGAAAAAAATTTCTAATAGTATCCAGTATAAAATTTGAAAATTCAATAAGAATAAAAAAATGGATGGATGGGTTTACCATAGGTGAATCTATTAATTCATTCTACATTTTATTGTTGAGGGGGAGAGCAGGTTTGGCACTAGCAGTGGGCTCTGATCTCCCTTATACAGTGAACATCTATTTTTCTTAGGCTAGGGAGGTTGTCGAATTTATTTGTAGGAAGAAGCTGATGGACAATCAATAACCACATGAGGTTTTATCCTACTTACACCCCCTTTCCCCTCCCTCCTGCACAACACCCCCTGCAGACCTCCATTCCCCCCCTACAGACCCTCAGGGACACCCCCCATTCCCCTGCCTCTCCCCACATGTATGGTATTTATTTTTGGTTGTTTTAATGTGTAACCATGGATTCTAGATCTTCCTTGGCCATTTTTATTGTTGGTATGATTTATTTCTACTCATAGTGGTTGACCTGTGTATTGATTACCCTCCACTGCATGATCTTTTTAAGGTAAATTGGGTGAGAGCGATTGTAGTCATTTCATCAGAATAGAGGTATGAAATTTACATTTTTGGGTGATCATGGGTTTTAGTAGAATCATGGGATCTTATTCTACCCCTACACCTATTAAAAATGGTTGTAGAACCTCACCTATAAAATCTATTGATTAAAATTCTATAAGATAATTTGAATCAAAATTTGAGTGTTTTTTTATGATTCTGATGACTAATATTCCCTATGTTACTCATTATATCATTTTTAAGGATATAAAATTCTCAACAGGTTCACCAATCCATGAAGTTGATACCCAATGAGACTCATCCCCTATATTCTAGCCACCTGTGTTATTTTAGGATCATCACCTAATGAACACGAGGCTCATCACCCAAGGAATTCCATGCTCATCGCACGAGGAAGGATGTGATTAGGATGCATTGGGAAAGTTGAATCATCATATTCTTATCACATAATAAATCGTATACTTTTCAATAATGCATGTTCCGACATGTCTATATGTATAAGTTCCCATCACCATTAAAATGGATGCCCATGACTACAAGAGAATTATTTCCCATTTTTTAACCAAATATTCTGATTCCTAAAACATGGGTACTCACACTTCGTTGATACATATTCATACTCAAACTGTATTCTATTGAAAATTCAAATCTTTTCATATTTAAGGTATTTAATTTTGAGGAAGAGTGCTCCTTGGTTCTCAAATATTTATCAGTACAATCCTATGAATCATTAATATAAGTATAATAAATTTATTAATAATTATTTTTAGGTTTCCTACAGAATATATGTGCACATTATCAATGGCTATATTCATATTCTTCCTTGAAAAAGATAGTGGTTATTAAAAAATCATTTTTTAAAGCAATAATGTAATTATGGAAACATGTTTTTAAATCAATAAGGAAATTATTGAATTAAAATTAATGTTTTAGGCAGATGGAACCTACCTCAGCCTCAAGACCCATTGCTTTTGACGATGACAACTTGAGTCTTCCATTTTTTTGCTTGCACACATATGAAACTTCACATATATATAAAGACACATAGCCCCTATGTACATATTTTCATGGCCAAATATGCATAAGGGGGTCATTAGATAAATGTTTATACATTCATATACCCCTTTACACTTACACATATATGCATTTTTCATATGAGTTTCATTGATATAGAATATTTGAAAACATTTTCCTCTATTTTTTGGACACATTCTACGAATATAGAAAAATAAAAATTTTATCTCCCTACACATGAGTCTTATCTATGTATGGAATCTCATATTCATGGAATAAAAAATCATGGATGGTGTAATTAACCTATTAAATATCAGTAAAATCCATTCATCCAAAAACCTTAGTGTAATTTGGTCTTATTAGGCCATAAACTTCTAAATTTTAGAGTATTTATCATGTCACCATTATTATAATATTAATATTATAATATTTTGACATTCTGACAATAAGATATGTATAATAAATTATTCCTATTTAAATTTCAATGGAAAGTTGTAACAAAGGGACATATTATTGAGAGCATAAAATATTCAATTCATTGAAAAAACTATGGTGGAGTATCCACATACTAAATTATATCTTGACCTTATTAGGAAATGAAATGGAAATAATATGAATATAGCGAAATTCTACATATCTGATTTAATAGATCTACTAATTTCTAACCATAGGTGTTAAGGGACTACTTGAGATTTGTTATATGACTAGCTCCATATTTTGATAGAGTATTAATTTTTGTAAAATAGGTATTTAGCTCTTGTATTTTATATTTTATGGATTATAGGCCTATGTTTTTTTGATAGTTTTGCCATTATTCTGTCCATGTGAGCCACATATTCATGCATTTCTATAGTCTATATAGAAATAAAATCATGAAGTTTCACTTCCTCTATAGTTATGATATTTAAATCATTATTTTTATCCTTTAAATATATTGTATGGTGGTTTTGATAAATTAAACATGATGAGATCGTATTCATGGGTGGATAATTCCACTCAATAAATGAGAACATTATGAATAAGGATGTGCCAGTGTCGATAATAAAACACACCTACACCTAGGCCAAGGAATGTTGTTGAAGGTTGCCATCTTTATTAGAAATTTTCTATAAAAGATTATATATGAGGATAGTTTAAACCTTGAACCAAGACCACATTCATTAAACCTGATGCTAGATGACAATATTGGGAACCAGACTCTATTCACCTTCCACTATAGGTATATAATCTAGAATTTTATTTTTCAGGGACATATCTTCTTTAAATTGTGTCATAGTTGTAATAAGGTCCTCCATAATTTCCTCATGTTTAACTTTAGGGATTGAACATGATAGTTTTGCATAGTTCCGATGAATACCGAACATTGTTCCACTAGGAAAAATGTAATTAGGTCTTCCAACTCTAGTAGTCAAACATGTGGTGTCTTCACCAATCTCAAATAAAATATCATGGGGATGAAACTCCCTCAAAATTATTAGAAAGTTGGGATATTATTTTTTCCCCCCAATAAATTATAAATATAGTATGACATGAAAGGATATTTGAGTATCTAATTTTTTATACACCCATCAAACTAGTTTCCCAAATACCCACTCAGTATAGTATTCAAAGCATAACATGGAATAACCCCATGAAAATTTATTTTGACCATTATAAAGATGTAATGAAATTGCTATGTCAGAATCCCCATGCCTTATCATCGACCACATTTCATAAAGGTAAAATGGGTTATATTATCTCTAAATATTGATTAGAGGTAAATATGTAACTTGTTTTAAATGACCAAATTATCGTGAGAACCTATAAGGATCAAAAGGATCTAAAATGGTTACTCCATCAATAAAATATTCAAAAATCACATCTCACTACAAGATAATGTATGAAATTTATTCTAAATTCCCTCTATCATTATCTACCACTACACCAAAACGTATTGAATAAGGAATGAACCCCAAATGGGAAACATCCTTTAACAAATAAATTTGACCATCGAGTCATTAATTGAAAATTAACAAGACCATATACCATATCTTCGTAGTTCACTCAACATTGAATATTAGTTTCAGATTCAAGAACGAACAGAATAAATCAAAGAAATTTTCAAATAACTTGATGATAGGGCGTGGGGGGTGTTGACCATGGCATCCGGGGTATTAAGGGTTGTGGGGGAGATCTGTCGGGAAGGAAGGGAGGAGGTGGGGAGGATGCTCAGAGCAGCTTCACTGGAGGAGGTTGATCGTGGGGAGGAGGGTCGTGATGAGGAGGTGTCATGGGTATTGAGGGCTGTTGGTGAGGATGCGTCAGGGAGGGGTTGGGAAGGAAGAGAGGAGGTGGGGAGGCAGCTCAGAGCAACTTCACTGGATGAGGAGGGTCAGGGCGAGGAGGCGTCGGGGTGGGTGTCAAGCTGTGGAGGGGATTTTTGGAGGACAGATCGAGTGGAAGTAAGAGGAAATTAATGGGTCAGGGTATCCGGCCACGGAGCCGTGGCTAATTTTAGGGGTGTAGTAATGGATTTTTTAATCTGTGGCTTTATAGGCGTGGATATAGCTCAATTTCATAGTAATATATATACATATATATATATATATAGACACACACACACACATTATATAAGTATATAACTATTCATATATTATTGTTTGAAATAAAATGGACATTAATATTTATTTAGATAAGGCATAAATTTTGAGAAATATATTTTATATGTAAATATGTTTAATTATTTATTTATAAAATTAAATTTTTATGTGTAAATATATAAAAAAACTTGTATATATTATTATATATTTGGTTATAAATAACATTAAATTATATAAAATTATAAAAATTAAGAGCCAAAATAAAAATATGAATTTAATACCTATGAATAAATTTAGTCCCTGCTGAAAAATGGAAAAAAGACCCTCTTAAACGAGGCTGAAATTCCATAGAATGTTAAACAAAATTTGGTATCCCGACTAAAAACACAGCTTTGAAGGGATTTTGGGACTTTTTTTGCCTCAATATTATTTATAGAGGGTTGTCTTATGTCACCGGTATGTAGAGCTACTCATAATCTTCGATTTGATATGTAGTAGATCTCAAATGGACACCTGAATCAAAATTTATTTTCATTTGATGTTTGAGTTACGTTTTTTATTTATTTTAGATCTTTTATTACATTTTTTATTTTTTGTGTCTTCTAATTATTGTTAAATGATTATTACTTGATAATAATTATTAAATTATTAATTAATAATATTTTTTGAAGTATTTTATAAGCCATTTTTACTAAACATCTTATATATGAGGTGTAAATGTATATCTATATTTATCTAAAAAATATTTAAAAAATATAAATTATATTTATATCAATATCAATATATTTATATATATTAATATATTATATTTTATAATAATTTTTTATTTATGGTTTTTTATTTTTTTCTTGAACATTATTATTATAATAGGTTGGGAAAACACCTCTATTAAGAAAAGTAGAATCCCTTTTAAGCTGGATTGAGATAGAACACATTGCATGACTGAATCCCCAAACACAACATGCCCGAAAAAAAGTCATGGAAATTGTAAATGGATGTGAATCTAATTACCTCAAAGTCAAATCCATATAGCCTGAAATACTAAGGTAGAGAAACCTTTAATTAGATTTGTTAGAAATCCCCCAAGGTCTCTATCCATCCATTTGAACACCAACCTAGAAACCTGTAACACCCCAAGCTTCTACGGTACGCTTCTTTTTGAATAATGTGATAGCGTGTGTTGTACGCAACACCGAGTTCTAACACACCATAACTAATCAAACTAGCCGTTATGAATAGTAATACCTACTTTTTGAAATTATATATATTTTATATTTGAAAATGGACTTCATTTTTGGATTCAGAATATCTAATTTAGCCTAAGGTGAAATTTTGGTACATTTCGGATAACTTTCATATTTTGATGAATAGTGAAAATTACTAAATTTTAATTAAAAACAACTTTTTTAATCAAAATAATTAATAGTGATAAATTATGAATTTGAGTGGTTTTAAAGTATTTTTAGAATATATTTTTACCATTTAATATAATGTTGGTCATTGGACGTAATTTTACAATTAAACCGAACATAAACGAGTGTCAATCTTTTGATAGTTATTATCTCTTAAAAACACGCTTTTTGTTTTGACAGCGGGAATTAATTTTAAATTAATTTCTGCCACTTCTGTGTTTTGAATTTCGGAAAATGGATTCCATATTTAGAATCAGGATGTCCAAATTATGTAAATAGGTAACTTTTATTTTTACACATTTTGAATAATTACTGCGGTAAATATTTTATTTACCATGGTTAAAGGGTAAATCCGGTAAATAAGGGTTAAAAAAATAATATTATAATAATACAAAATTACCCTAAAACGTGTCCTAACATTATTGGTGGAAACATACCCGACCATGAGCATCCTTGGGTCAATTTAGGGACCCCTTGGAGCCACTTGTATGTGGTAGGGACACATTATATTAATAAAGTTAAAATAAAAATAAAAATGGCATAAGCTTACATATTTTAGAAGAACAATTTTTACATAGGGTTATACATGTTGGATTTTCGATTATAAATATTCATTAGAAAGCTAAAAATATTTCCTACATAATGATATTTTATTTATAATTTTTAAAAATTAAATAATTTATTTAATTTATGACGCAATGATGATGCAGTAATTACTATAATAGTGACAAATTAAAATAATTGATATTATAAATACCCAAATAAATATAATATGAAACTTTTAATGAATAAAACTAATTTTATAGGATAATATGATATATTAGGATTGATTTAATTGACTTTGTTCGAAGTAATCAATCTGTTATGAGTTTCACAAAAATCAACTATTGAATAGTGTCAAAATTGACATAAAAGAGTTCTTAAAACAAATATTATATTATTAATTGATATTAAATTCCTAAAAATCTAAGGTTCGGCCAAGAGACTTATATTATTATAGGTTAATTATTAATGAACCACTTGGGGGTCTCTTGGATGTATATAGTAAGTTTATTAACCATATTATATAAAAATACAAAGAGACATTGTAAAAGTGAAACTAATTAACTTAGAGTTAATACTTAAAGATAAGGTTAATATAAGTACCCAAACCTATCTAAATTCTATTGGATGAGTTGTTTTCGACCAATCCCCACCTCATCCTTTGAAGAGTCAACTTTTGAGCCTTTGGAAACCGAATATGAATTTATTATAAATTAATATTTCTAGCTTTTCCAAAAGTGCCCCTCACCCCTCTTATAAAAGGGCACTCCTCCTTCTCTTTTCTTCACACCTCTAAAGCCTTTTGGTTCGGCCAAACTCTGCCCAAATACTCTCCCAACATCCCTCACTACAACCTAGGGGCCTTAGTTTGATCAGATAGCCAACCTAAGGAGCCCTTTTGATCAAATCAAAAGGAAGAACCCGAAGAAGAGGTAATGTTTTCACCACCCCTTTTCCAAGTTCATTTCTTCTTCCACTTCTTCTTCCTTTTTTGTTACCATTCTAAAATAATGACTCCAGTATCATTTATATACTGTGATGTTATTATAAATATGGTACAACCATATTCAGTATTCTATCCACCCTTTGAATAACATGTCACCATACGTGCGTACGTACGGCTTACCGTCTCCACGTCGTGGTGTAATTGTTATTCAATATATTATTATTTGGATGGGTATAATAATGATGTGTAACTCATGTAAATAATAAATATAACATATTAATGATTCTGTATATATGATATACCATCCATTTATATATTATTTTAATATCAAAAGAATGATATTGTCGCTCGTGCGTACGTACGGACTACCGTCTCCACGAACGCGATGAGATTCATTCTCCATCGTAACCATTAAAGTATAATTATCATTTTATGATTTAAAAATGATGTTTAAGGACTTGATATCATTCTGGATACGAATAATATACAACCTATCCTTTACAAACATGTCTTACGTAACAAAACATATGAAAGAAAACAAGTAAGTTAACACCCGAAACAACGATAATACTAAGATATTATTATCAAATCAATATTAAAAGATCATATATGATATCATATTAATGTATATGATTCTTGTATAATTTAATAACAATTATTTCACCATTATACAGGAGGTTAACCTACCACAACCAAGGAAAAGTACAAGGTAAGGGTTATTTCACAATCTCTTCATTATCCGAGGTTGTTTATACGTAATAATCTACTGGGATATCTTTATCATCCACATCCATGTTTCTTAAAAATGTATTTCAAAACATTTTTACTATTTACAAGAATATGGGTTAAAGTCATTTATACCCTTGTTTGACTTTTTAGAAGAGGTTTATAAAGGAATCTTTCCGTCGTTTTCAAAACAAGGTCCATTTTAACCTTTTCGACAGAATTGAGGTAAGAGTGTTTTTTTTAACTTATACGGCAGGTGCGGTTATTTTACGCCGTTATAAAATCTTCAAAGATTCCCTTACAAGCTTATAAGAATATTTTCAAAGAAAATGTTTTATTTTATATGGATCTTAAATGATTTCAATATAAAAGGAGATATTTATTTTAAAAGAATTTTGATTTCATCTATGTCAACATCCTTTGATGGATTTTAAGATTATTTGAAGTTGATTTATTATGATACAAAACTTCTATATTGTATTGAAGGTTTTGTGATATGTTTGACTGTGGATGTGCTATTTTTATACCATTCATAGTTTATGGTGAAAGTATTGACATTTCGTATGCTAGTTTTAATACGAATGTTTATGTTATGTTTAAACCTTTTCATATGGGAATGCATTGGACTTAATAAGTGACGGGTGGAGCCCGCTATAGCTCCTCGATGCATCGGTAGGTCTCATGAGACAAACTAGTGTCTTGGCACAAGGCCTTGACAAAATCTTATTTGTAGTCTTGGCACGAGGCCTTGGCTATGTGGTTATGATAGTCTGGCATTATGCATTCCAACATTATGAAAGTGGTTATTGATATTGCATGTGATTATTCGATTAGTAGAATATCCATGTGAATAAGTAAATGGCATTATTTCATTTTACTTTTGCCATACTATGTTGAAGTTCAATTTTAAAAGGCTTTTGTTTTATTAATTCATTGCCTTAAATGTTTATGCTTACTTTGAATGTTCCGCTATATTGTTATCCTTACTGGGCATTTGAGCTCACCCCTTTTCTATGTTTTATTTTTTCCCAGGTAGTGAAGAAGTAATTTATGAATGACTTGCAGGGATATTATGAGGGGTTAATAGTGTGGATATGAAGACTTTGTTGTTGTAGTAGTTTTTCACTTTGAAATGTAATGTAAAACTTTATGATTATATCTAGTGTTTCCAAGGCTACTAAACCAATCGGTCTTTCGGGATTTGATCTTTCTTGTGATCATGCCAATGTTATGTAATTAATGCACCGACTCTGGGCAACTGGGGTCGGGGCGTTACAGTTGGTATCAGAGGAAGTTTAGTACAAACCATGGAAGCTAGATTTAGATAAACTCTGATTAGAGCACGAAGACCTAAGATGAACTTTGAGGATTATTATAGAAGAACTTCCTAGAATTTTGGTATTGTAGAGATTTTGTGAGTTTTTTGAGCAATACATCCCTGTCTGGATACGAGCAGGTAGAGGCGGCTCTGGCACAGATGTACCTAGGGGTAAAACCCGAAAACACCGCTTTGAGCTAGACTCGAACGGGAACTGGTGCACGACAACGGGCCATGCTGCACTCTTGGTTACGACACTCCCGGGGGATATGCTTAGGATAACTCTCACTATCTTTACAAATCATTATGAAGGGTTTATGAGTATATACTTCCTCAAAGAAAACATTTTTATGATTATGGATTATATCCATAAGTAGTTCAATTTATGCTAAGTGTTTTATAAGTATGGGATTATGTATTTTGATTCATAAACTGATCTAGTTTATGCCATTGTTTAGAAATGTCGCCTAGTGGAAGAAATGGAAACCGTATCAATGCACGCACTCCATGTAGGGATTGCCCTCCTGCTGAAGATAATTATAGTGGGGCTGGTGATGCAACTGGTGCTGATCAGCTAATCACCATACTGGGACAACTTACTCAGGTTATGAATAATAACCTTTCCCGTATGGAGCACCCTGATCCGTAGCGTGGAGGATCAATGTTAGATCGATTCATGAGGCAACAACCACCAACATTCAATGGGAATACAAATCCCTTAGTAGCTGAGCAATGGATATTTTCCCTAGAGAAAATATTTCAGGCTTTGGGGAGCAGTGAAAGGGAAAAAGTTATCATGGCAGTTTACCGCCTCACTGGAGATGCTGATCAATGGTGGTCATTGATTCAAAATACGAAAGAAGATGATGAAGTATCAAATATGGAATGGAGGGAGTTCAAAGATCTGTTTTTAGAAAAATACTTTCCTCGCGACCATCGAGCAGATATGGAAAGACAATTTCTGAGTCTGAGACAAAAGGAGGATGAGAATGTCACAAAGTATGAAGCTAACTTTACAAGGTTAGCGAGGTACGCTGGTGATTATATTCGCAACCCAAGAAGTAAGATTGATCGTTTCATTGATGGGTTAAAACCATTTCTCCGTCGAGCATTAGTCTCACAATCCTTTTCATCGTACGAAGACATTGTCTCATGTGCTATCAAGACCGAAAAGGAATTCTCTAAGTCTTATGACTTTAAAGCAAAGCAAGAGAAGAAGAGACCTGCTGATCAATCTGGGAATGGAAATAAGGGGAAGAAGGGAAAGGTTGAATATCCATCTTGTGGTAAGTGCGGGAAGAAACACCCCGGTGCTTTCCTGAAGGGAATGGGAGTCTGTTACAAGTGTGGTGAAAAAGGCCACCAAGCTCATGATTGCAAGGGGAAGAAGGAAGCTACCAACGTTCAGTGCTACAATTGCAGGGAGATGGGGCATTATGCAAATGCATGCCCTAAGCGTCAGGAGAACTTACCTCAGAAAAGGCCAAGGGATCAAGGCCAGGCTTATGCTATCACTACTGCAGAGGTAGAAGCTCCAAAAGACGTGGTGGCAGGTAATTTAATGGTTTCCTCAAGTTTAGAAAATGCATTATTTGATTTTGGATCATCGCATTGTTTCATATCTTCCCAGTTTGCTAAGAAAATTAGATATTTCCAATTTGATTTAATAAGGGAGTTGTCAGTTAAAACTCCTAAGAGAAGTATCATTGCAACAAAGTTTTGTGAATCAGTCCCCATTAGAGCACATAAATTTTCTTTATCTGCTGATCTCATCGTCATACCTATGATTGAGTTTGATATAATCCTCGGTATGGACTGGCTTTCGGACTATGATGCGAAGATTTATTGTAAGAAGAAAGAGGTTACGATTCTTGATGATAATGATAAGGAGCACCTTATTTTTAAAGCGGAATCGTCACCACCTAATTCTTATTTAGATCCACCCCCAGTAGCTCAAATAAATTCAATTATTGGGGAGGAAGAGAATGAAGTAACTATCGGTGAGGAAAGGAATGTTCAAATAGAGGATGTACCTGTTGTGAAAGAATTTGTGGATGTATTTCCGGAAGATTTACTTGGACATCCTCCAGAACGAGAAGTTGAGTTTTCCATTGATTTGATTCCTGGATCAAGGCCTATATCGAAGACCCCTTATAGAATGGCCACTGTAGAGTTAGTCGAACTAAAGAAACAACTAGAGGAATTGAGTAATAAGGGATTTATTCGCCCTAGTGTTTCTCCATGGGGAGCCCCTGTTCTTTTTGTTAAAAAGAAATATGGATCTATGAGGTTATGTATCGACTACAGGGAGATCAATGCTATAACGATAAAGAACAAGTATCCCCTACCTCGTATTGATGATTTATTTGACCAACTGCATGGAGCTCAATACTTTTCAAAGATTTACCTTCGATCTGGATACCATCAGTTGTGTGTAAAGAAGGAAGACATTCCGAAGACAGCATTTCGAACCAGGTACGGGCATTACGAGTTTACTGTAATGCCGTTTGGATTGACTAATGCACCCTCTGTATTCATGGATCTGATGAATAGAGTTTTCAAGGAGTATCTCGATGAATTTGTGGTGGTATTTATTGATGATATCTTGGTATACTCTAAAACCTACGAAGATAATGAAAATCACTTGCGCATTATCTTGAAGACTCTGAGGAGGCATGAATTATATGGGAAGTTTAGAAAGTGTGAATTCTGACTTCATGAGATTTCTTTTCTTGGCCATATTGTCTCAAAAGATGGAATCTCTGTTGATCCTTCTAAAACCAAGGCAATCCAAGAATGGCCAGCACCTACGAGTATAACTGAGGTACGTAGTTTTATTGGCTTGGCAGGTTATTATCGACGTTTCGTCCAGAATTTTGCCCGATTGGCTAACCCATTAACGAAGCTCACACGTAAAGGGGTTAAATTTGTTTGGACAAAAGAGTGTAAAGAATGTTTCGAAGAACTGAATAATAGATTAGTCAATGCTCCTATATTGACTCTACCATCGGGGAATGATGGGTTCGTTATTTATAGTGATGCATCGAAGAAAGGACTTGGTTGTGTCCTTATGCAGAATGATAGAGTTATTGCCTATGCATCACGACAGTTGAAAATTCATGAACAAAACTATCATACTCATGATCTTGAGTTAGCAGCTGTGATCTTTGCTTTGAAGATATGGAGGCACTACCTCTATGGTGAAAAATGTGAGATTTATACTGATCACAAGAGTTTGAAGTATATTTTCTCACAAAAAGAACTCAACATGAGGCAAAGGAGATGGCTTGAATTACTCAAGGATTATGATTGTACGATACACTACCACCCGGGGAAGGCAAACAAGGTGGCAGATGCTTTGAGTAGAAAAGACCATGGAGTTTTGAACAATATGAGAATTGAAAGGGATCCAATTTTCATGGATCTAGTGAAGATGAACATGGGAATAACCAGGGAAGGTGAAACATCAATGCTTTTTCAAATGGTTGCAAAACCATCTTTACTAGAAAGGATTAAGAGTTCTCAGACTGATGATGAAGAATTCCAAAAGAAGATTAAAGCTGTGAATGATGGGAGATTGAGAGACTTTGCGTATGAAGGTGGAATTTTGAAATTCGGGAAGAGACTTTGTGTTCCCAATATACCTGATCTAAAAAGGGAATTGCTGGATGATGCTCATAGTTCCAATTTCTCTATACACCTTGGGAGCACCAAAATGTATAGAGATTTGAAGGAACATTTTTGGTGGGACAACATGAAGAGGGAGATTGCTGATTTTGTGTCAAGATGTATGGTTTGTCAACAAGTGAAAGCTGGAAGGCAACAGCCTGGAGGAGTCATGCAAACTCTTCCCATACCGGAGTGGAAATGGGACAATATTACGATGGACTTTGTCATGGGGCTACCAAAGACTCCTAGAAGGAACGATGCAATATGGGTTATTGTTGATCGTCTTACCAAGTCAGCACATTTTCTTGCTATAAGAGAAGATCTACCCCTGGAACGTCTAGCAAGACTATACATTAATGAAGTTGTGAGACTTCATGAAGTACCCCTATCGATTGTTTCTGATCGTGATCCCCGTTTTACTTCAAGATTCTGGAAAAGTCTTCAGAAATCCCTGGATACTGAACTTCATTTGATCACTGCTTACCACCCTCAGACAGACGGACAATCAGAACGGACTATTCAAACCTTAGAATACATGTTGAGATCTTGCTCACTTGATTTTCAGGGTATGTGGGATCAATATTTACCACTGGTAGAATTTTCCTATAACAATAGCTTCCATTCAAGTATTCAGATGGCACCATATGAAGCATTATGTCGTACACCAACCTGTTGGGATGACGTTGGTGAATGAAAACTTGTAGGCCCAGAACTGGTGGAGGAAACGGTGGAAAAGGTGAAAGTAATCCAAAATCACATCAAAGCAGCTCAAAGTAGGCAGAAGAGCTATGCCGATAATCGAAGGAAGGATTTGGAATTTCAAGTTGGTGATCATGTTTTTCTGAAGGTATGTCCGTGGAAGGGAGTCATACGGTTTGGAAAGAAAGGTAAATTGAGTCCCAGGTACATCGGACCTTTCGAAATTCTAGAACGAATTGGGGTTGTAGCTTACCGATTGGCAATGCCGCCAAGTCTCTCCAAAGTTCACGATGTGTTCCACGTATCTCTGTTGAGGAAATACATGCCTGATCCGACGCATGTACTCACCTATGAGGAATTAGAACTGGAACCCGATCTGTCTTATTGCGAAGAGCCCGTCAAGATTCTTGATACGAGAGAACAAGTACTGAGAAACCGGACGACGCGTCTGGTAAAAGTTTTGTGGAGAAATCATAAGATGGAAGAGGCAACGTGGGAACCCGAGGAACTTATGATGAAGAACCACCCGAGTCTTTTTATGCAGTAATACCCTAGAAATTGCGAGGACGCAATTATTTGAATGAGGGGAGAATGTAACACCCCAAGCTTCTACGGTACGCTTCTCTTTGAATAATGTGATAGCGTGTGTTGTACGCAACACCGAGTTCTAACACACCATAACTAATCAAACTAGCCGTTATGAATAGTAATACCTACTTTTTGAAATAATATATATTTTATATTTGAAAATGGACTTCATTTTTGGATTCGGAATATCGAATTTAGCCTAAGGTGAAATTTTGGTACATTTCGGATAACTTTCATATTTTGATGAATAGTGAAAATTACTAAATTTTAATTAAAAACAACTTTTTTAATCAAAATAATTAATAGAGATAAATTATGAATTTGAGTGGTTTTAAAGTATTTTTAGAATATATTTTTACCATTTAATATAATTTTGGTCATTGGACATAATTTTACAATTAAACCGAACATAAACGAGTGTCAATCTTTTGATAGTTATTATCTCTTAAAAACACGCTTTTTGTTTTGACAGCGGGAATTAATTTTAAATTAATTTCTGCCACTTATGTGTTTTGAAATTAGGAAAATGGATTCCATATTTGGAATCAGGATGTCCAAATTATGTAAATAGGTAACTTTTATTTTTACACATTTTGAATAATTACTGCGGTAAATATTTTATTTACCATGGTTAAAGGGTAAATCTGGTAAATAAGGGTTAAAAAAATAATATTATAATAATACAAAGTTACCCTAAAAGGTGTCCTAACATTATTGGTGGACACATACCCGACCATGAGCATCCTTGGGTCAATTTAGGGACCCCTTGGAGCCACTTGTATGTGGTAGGGACACATTATATTAATAAAGTTAAAATAAAAATAAAAATGGCATAAGCTTACATCTTTTAGAAGAACAATTTTTACATAGGGTTATACATGTTTGATTTTCGATTATAAATATTCATTAGAAAGCTAAAAAGATTTCCTACATAATGATATTTTATTTATAATTTTTAGACATTAAATAATTTATTTAATTTATGACACAATGATGATGCAGTAATTACTATAATAGTTAAAAATTAAAATAATTGATATTATAAATACCCAAATAAATATAATATGAAACTTTTAATGAATTAAACTAATTTTCTAGGATAATATGATATATTATTATTGATTTAATTGACTTTTTTCGAAGTAATCAATCTGTTATGAGTTTCAAAAAAATCATTTACTGAATAGTGTCAAAATTGACATAAAAGAGTTCTTAAAACAAATATTATATTATTAATTGATATTAAATTCCTAAAAATCTAAGGTTCGGCCAAGAGACTTATATTATTATATGTTAATTATTAATGAACCACTTGGGGGTCTCTTGGATTTATATAGTAAGTTTATTAACCATATTATATAAAAATACAAAGAGACATTGTAAAAGTGAAACTAATTAACTTAGAGTTAATACATAAAGATAAGGTTAATATAAGTACCCAAACCTGTCTAAATTCTATTGGATGAGTTGTTTTCGACCTATCCCCACCTCATCCTTTGAATAGTCAACTTTTGAGCCTTTGGAAACCGAATATGAATTTATTATAAATTAATATTTCTAGCTTTTCCAAAAGTGCCCCTCACCCCTCTTATAAAAGGGCACTCCTCCTTCTCTTTTCTTCACACCTCTAAAGCCTTTTGGTTCGGCCAAACTCTGCCCAAATACTCTCCCAACATCCCTCACTACAACCTAGGGGCCTTAGTTTGATCAGAAAGCCAACCTAAGGAGCCCTTTTGATCAAATCAAAAGGAAGAACCCGAAAAAGAGGTAATGTTTTCACCACCCCTTTTCCAAGTTCATTTCTTCTTCCACTTCTTCTTCCTTTGTTGTTACCATTCTAAAATAATGACTCCAGTATGATTTATATACTGTGATGTTATTATAAATATGGTACAACCATATTCAGTATTCTATCCACCCTTTGAATAACATGTCACCATACGTGCGTACGTACGGCTTACCGTCTCCACGTCGTGGTGTAATTGTTATTCAATATATTATTATTTGGATGGGTATAATAATGATGTGTAACTCATGTAAATAATAAATATAACATATTAATGATTCTGTATATATGATATACCATCCATTTATATATTATTTTAATATCAAAAGAATGATATTGTCGCTCGTGCGTACGTACGGACTACCGTCTCCACGAACGCGATGAGATTCATTCTCCATCGTAACCATTAAAGTATAATTATCATTTTATGATTTAAAAATGATGTTTAAGGACTTGATATCATTCTGGATATGAATAATATACAACCTATCCTTTACAAACATGTCTTACGTAACAAAACATATGAAAGAAAACAAGTAAGTTAACACCCGAAACAACAATAATACTAAGATATTATTATCAAATCAATATTAAAAGATCATATATGATATCATATTAATGTATATGATTCTTGTATAATTTAATAACAATTATTTCACCATTATACAGGAGGTTAACCTACCACAACCAAGGAAAAGTACAAGGTAAGGGTTATTTCACAATCTCTTCATTATCCGAGGTTGTTTATACGTAATAATCTACTGGGATATCTTTATCATCCACATCCATGATTCTTAAAAATGTATTTCAAAACATTTTTACTATTTACAAGAATATGGGTTAAATTCATTTATACCCTTGTTTGACTTTTTATAAGAGGTTTATAAAGGAATCTTTCCGTCGTTTTCAAAACAAGGTCCATTTTAACCTTTTCGACAGAATTGAGGTAAGAATGTTTTTTTTAACTTATACGGCGGGTGCGGTTATTTTACGCCGTTATAAAATCTTCAAAGCTTCCCTTATAAGCTTATAAGAATATTTTCAAAGAAAATGTTTTATTTTATATGGATCTTAAATGATTTCAAAATAAAAGGAGATATTTCTTTTAAAAGAATTTTGATTTCATCTATGTCAACATCCTTTGATGGATTTTAAGATTATTTGAAGTTGATTTATTATGATACAAAACTTCTATATTGTATTGAAGGTTTTGTGATATGTTTGACTGTGGATGTGCTATTTTTATACCATTCATAGTTTATGGTGAAAGTATTGACATTTCATATGCTAGTTTTAATACGAATGTTTATGTTATGTTTAAACCTTTTCATATGGGAATGCATTGGACTTAATAAGTGACGGGTGGAGCCCGCTATAGCTCCTCGATGCATCGGTAGGTCTCATGAGACAAACTAGTGTCTTGGCACAAGGCCTTGACAAAATCTTATTTGTAGTCTTGGCACGAGGCCTTGGCTATGTGGTTATGATAGTCTGGCATTATGCATTCCAACATTATGAAAGTGGTTATTGATATTTCATGTGATTATTCGATTAGTAGAATATCCATGTGAACAAGTAAATGGCATTATTTCATTTTACTTTTGCCATACTATGTTGAAGTTCAATTTTAAAAGGCTTTTGTTTTAGTAATTCATTTCCTTAAATGTTTATGCTTACTTTGAATGTTCCGCTATATTGTTATCCTTACTGGGCATTTGAGCTCACCCCTTTTCTATGTTTTATTTTTTCCCAGGTAGTGAAGAAGTAATTTATGAATGACTTGCAGGGATATTATTAGGGGTTAATAGTGTGGATATGAAGACTTTGTTGTTGTAGTAGTTTTTCATTTTGAAATGTAATGTAATACTTTATGATTATTTCTAGTGTTTCCAAGGCTACTAAACCAATCGGTCTTTCGGGATTTGATCTTTCTTGTGATCATGCCAATGTTATGTAATTAATGCACCGACTCTGGGCAACTGGGGTCGGGGCGTTACAAAACCCAAACCATAACTTCCATTGGGAACTATGGGGAATATCATCTTGGTTGAAAGATATGCTGATAATGGAGATGAACTGCCTGAAAAATCACCATCCGCAAAGGGAGTGGGTTCTACCGTCTAATGTCATCAACCCATTCCTCAAGTAAGGTTTGGCCCTCGTTATTATCCCTCACCATCGCACCTAGGTTTGAGTCTTTCCTTTAGTCACCATGATGACTAGAGGCCTTCCTTTTCCACTATCCCTGGCGCTTTCCTACAAACCCCCACCACCGAGGAGGAGTTCATATCTTTCCATTGACCACTACGTTATGTTTACTTTAATTTTTTTTATCTTCATGCATTTGAAATTAATATATATTTATACTATTTCAATACTTTATATAAATGTTCCATATGTCATTTGGGATGAGTAGGAATCTGCCCCACCTGAATCTGATGCATGGGGTGTGCGGTATGACTCCACTTCTATAGATATGTCCTTTAACTGCTCATAAAACAAGCATTTAAAGTGTTAAAATTCATTTTTATCCGCAGAACAATTAAAAGGGGTCATTTTTATCATCTCTAAAAAACTGCTAATAATGGACCCTTTTATCAGTGCTAAAAAGATCACGGATTTAAGGGACCTTTATCGATGTTTTTTATCGCAGATAAAAGTCATAATGAATAAATTTTTTTCTATAAATTGGATACTAGGACCTCCCCATTTTAATAGTTCTTTTCTAGCCTCACACCCCTTCAATGGCTTGGAATCCCTCCCAGTATTTAACAGTACTATGGATCTACTTTTTCCCACATGCGCACACCCCTTAGTTGGGTTTTGATACTAAGAGCCCCTCATAATCTTGCTAATTTTCTACTCTCATATGTCATTTTATTTTTTATTTTATGATACATCTATATATTTATATTTATTTCCATATATTTTTTATCCATTTCTTTATAGATATATATTTATATATATTTTTAAATACATATGTAAAATACGTGTTTGTGTGTGTGTGTTTATAAATATATAAATATATATTTACACTAATTGTATATATATATATATATTTATTTATTTTAAATAAAATGGATATTATTTTTTATTTAGATATGTTTTATTTATTTATAAATATAATATATATGTAAATATGTTTACATATATATTTATAAAATTACATTTTTATGTTTGAATATATACAAAATATGAATTTATTTTTATATATTTGATTATAAATAAAAATAAATTATGAAAAACGATTAAATTTCATAACATTTATATCAAAATGAATGTAATACTTGTGAATAAATTCATTCCCCACTGAAAACATAGAAAATACCCCCCTTAAATGAGGCTAAAATAGATTGAATGTTAAAAAATTAGGAAACACCGACTAAAAACTCAGTTTTAAATCCCTTCTAGGGACTTTTTGGGCCTCAGAAGACATAATAGGGGATTCCCCAATAACTAGTGTGTAGATATTGGCAGAAGATTAGATTTTATATGTGGTAGAGCTCAAATAGACACTCAAATCGAAATTTATGACCTTTTGAAATCTGAGTTCTGTTTTCTATTTATTTTAGATATTTTATTATTATTTTTATTTTTTGTGTCTTCAATTTGTTAATAAATGACAGTTATTCAATAATAACTAGTAATTTATTAATTAAAAATATTATTTTAAATATTTTATACGACATTTCACTAATTGTCTTATATTTTATGTTTAAATGTATATTTAGCACGAATGAAAACATATTTTAAAAAATATTTATTATTTTTAAGGAAATATAATTTTTTTAATACGTACCATTTATCAGTTCTTGGAATAAAAGCACTAATAAATCCCCCATGTATCAATTCTACTAAAAAAACACTGATAAAGGGAGTCCTGTTAATAGCCCTAAAAAACATTGATAAAGAGGTACCTTTATCAGTTCTAAAAAACACTAATAAAGGTGTTACTTTTAACAACATTTTTTAGTGATGTTAAAAGAATCTTTTAACAGTAGTTTTTTAGCACTGATAAAGTCTCCCCCTTTATCAATGAATTTTTTATCATTGTTAAAGGGTGGCCCAATGTAATGTGGTTTTTGTGGTAGTGATCCATGTGTGTCCTTTTATTTAAAAATGGCCTTTTAAAAATATATTCTTTCATATTTAGGTTTAATTTTTTTCTTTATAGAATTATTAAAAAAAATTGTGTTCCTATATATAATAATTCTTTTGCTCGGGTTGGGGTGATTTTTTAGCAACTGATACCATGATTCGGCTTTTTTGATAGGGGGTCTCAGGTTCCAAATACAATTAAACATGGATGTTTTTAAATGTATATAGATAGTAAATGGAAATGTAATTATACAAAATGTTGTTTGAAATATATATAATATGATTTTTTGCACTTTTAATGTAAATTTTATTTCAATTAAATTATGAATTTTCATACAGGTTCATTTCTATACAGGTGTATTTGGCGCAATGTGTTGTTATTCAAATATTACATTGCAATAGTAGGGTAGTTATCAGCGTTAATGAAAACAATGATAATGGGGTCCTCATTTTAATGATGCTGACGACGAAAATGTTATTTTAGAACCATTAAATCTCTCGACAAAGTGTTAAAAGGTCTCTCTATGCTTGTGGAAATTCAATTTTTTTGTAGTGACAATGATATCCTTATACAGGCATAAAATGAAATGGATTTGAAAACATTGTGGTTATAAAACTAGTAAGTACTCATTTCATCACTAGATGAGGGAGGAGGTGAATTCATGACATACTGGGATTACAACCATATATCACCATGTATTTCATGCAGAAGCGATGACCTGTTTTTTTAAAAAATTTATTATTTTTAAAATTATTAAAATTAAAAAACAAAATTCATATCATCCATTAATAATTTAAAGAGTAAAAAACAAGTACAAAACTATTTTTCATAATGATATATTTATCCAAAATTCAATTTCAATTTAAAAAATATCAATTTTTTTAAAAAAATATAAAAAGTCATTTTTCATTATGAAATTCAGATATAAAATTTTAAATAAATAAGATATACACTTAAAAAATAAAAAATATTAGTTTTCCTAAAAAAATAATAAATTAAATTTCTAGTTATGAAAAATTAATAAAAACTCCCTTTTCCATATGAAGTAATACAAAAATATATATTCCAAATTAAAAAATATTTAATCAAAAAATTATTTATCCCCTATAATATTTATAAAATATCCAAATGTTCATCTTAACAAATTAATTAAAATAAATTATTTTATTTTAAAAATAAAAAATTAAATATCCCTTTTGTTTATGATCTATTTGGAAATTAAAAATGAATTTTCTTCTTTTATATTAAGATAAATTAAAATTTAACATTTTTCTAACTGATCCCATTTTAAATTTTAAATATCATAAAATCCCCCTTTTCCATTCAACAAAAATGAAAAAATTTAATTACAAAACAAAATGTTAAAAGTAAAAATTATACATTTTTCCGTTAAAATTACTTTTGTAGAAAGTTTATCTATTTAGTTTTTAACAAAGAATATTTTTTTAAAAAAGTAATTTTAATTAAGGTATATTTATTTTTAAATTATCATTGATTGAAATTTTTTACGGGAATTTATGTTTTTAAAATAAAATAAAAAAACTATGATTTATTTAATGAAAGGGTGATATTATATTTTCAATAAACAATGTTGTTTTCTATGATTTTTCAAATGAAGTATTTTTTATTATATTTCAAAAACGTAGTAATGAACTTTATTTTCATTCACATTAATTGATTTTTAATAATTGAGTTATCATTGAATTTTTTAACAGGAAAAATTGGAGTTGATTTTTTGATATGGGGCAAATCAATATATTTTTACTAAACCGGGTCCTGGCATGTGTGAACGATGTTCACAGAAGCCACAATGCTTGTAAAAAAATAATCAATAATTTATTGCATAAATATTTTAACATTACTTTTTTAATAAAATAAAAGTTTTATTACCGATAGTAGTATAAGTTAATTTTGATGGATATAAGATGTTATATATAATATGAAATTAATATTATATTTTTGTAAGAATTAGATAATATTAAAAGGAAATTTTTGTATCCAAAATAATGTTAGAAATAAAAATCTAACAAAGTAATTACATACATAAATTAGTTTCAATTACATGTTTAATATAAAAATAATTAATAATGTCAACGTCGATGTGTATGAGGTTTCTTTATGTCACATCCATGCATATGAATACATATCTACACCATAGGTCATTGTGTGTGTGGAATCTGCATGCCCAACTACATGCCTATGTAAATGTTATTGGGACTTCTTAACCCTAGTCTAGATGACAAGGGATCCCCTCTTACACATATTTAACTCACTAGACCCCCTCATAATTGATGCATGATAACCCAATAATCTACCCTCACAACCACAATGACGATGAACAAAGAAGATTTTTTGGTGATCGGGAAATTCAAAGTGCTCAATTGAAAATCTACAAAAATCACTACTAAATAACACAGTTTTCCTTAAAAACCCTATATCATTGATAAAAAAGTGTTGATAATTGAGGCTCTATTAAAGAGGGGGCCTTTTATTAGCACAAAAAAATGTGATGCTAAATTTTTCTTTTATCAGCACTAAAAAAAGTTTGATAAAGTAAAAAAAAAATTAAATTAGAGGGTATAGACCACTATTTGATAGTACTCTTTCAACGACACTATGAATCCCCACAAACTCACACCACCACCACCCATTTAACAGTGCTATGCGCACATCCCCCACCCCTTAACAACGTTAGCCACCCCCTGCACCCACCTGCGTACCCCTACCTCTGCTTGAATTTGAACCTGAGACCTCTCCCTTGTGCGTCTGCACCATTACCACTTACCCATCTTATTTGGTTCTCCATTTATTGATATATATATATATAGTTATATTTATTCATTTATATATATATATATATTTTAAAAGTTGGGGCCGAAGCCTCATTTTATTATTAAAGCAAAGCAAAGTCCTCTTTTAACTGGGTAGAGGGAGACCCATTACATAGCCTGAAGTCCCAGTGGGCATGTATCCTATTACATATCCAATAGGGCCAAAATTTGGGCTAAGGCCAATTTTGTGAATAGTAACCCGGCTGCTACAGTTCCCTGCCTCCGCTACAGTACCCGCCGATTAACCGTAGCACCGCCGCTACAGTACCCGCCGATAAACAGTGCTGCTACAGTACCTATAACCCCATGAATTTTTAACCCCCATTTTTAATGTAGGATTACGGGGTTCTTACCACTAATCCAAACCCCAACTACGTATATATATATAGTTATATATATATATATATATATTTGGTTATATTTTTTAACAACATATTTATCTATATATTAATATATATTTATAGAATTTTTTTTAAATTCATTTATAAAATATGTTTTTGTGTGTGTATAAAAAAATAAATAAATAAATACATATATACAACAGACAGATAGACACACACACACACACATATCATTTTGGTAATACACGCACACACACACACACATTATATATGTAAATAAATATTCATATATTTGTGTTTTAAATAAAATGGATATTAGTTTTTATTTATATAAGTTTTATATATTGAGAAATATATTATATATGTAAATATGTTTAATTATTTATTTATAAAATTAACTATTTTGTAATTCCATTGCAAATAGTCTAGAATAAAATATTCTGCAATGATAGAAAATTCATTTATGATGGATAAATAGTTTCATCATAATTTGCATCACCCTGAGGTTAATTTCCATATCCCTTAATGATTTCTATTATATAAGTCGTGATTTTCTAAGATGGTTTGTTGTAAAGAATTCCTATCTCAATTAACTCTTTGTAGTGAGTATCTGTGATAAAAAACCTGTTGCAGAATCCATTATTTTTAGTGGTATGTTAATATTATAATAGAGTGATGCGAAGTTTATAAATAAATATACCAAAATCATATTTAAATTTATATATATGTATCATATAATATAATTTATAATCATATGTTTCAGTTTATATATATATATATTTTTGTGCGTGCTATTATAAATTATAACATATATAAATAATATATCGAAATATTTGTATATATAAACTATATAATTTAAAATTGCAAGTCATATTAAATAATGTTTTATTATTAAAATTATTTTAATTATTTATACAATAAAAAATTTTCAAAATTATATTAATCAATAAAAATATACAATAATTGGATTTTCTAGGATTGTCAATGAAAATCCACACACCAATCACCTAGCTGAAGCCCTACTGCCCCGCACACCAGCTCCGTCTCCGCCTCGATTCCGTCGGATCGACCGCGCTGACGAACGTAAGGCGCAAAGCCTCCTGACCTCGACTGTGCTCCACCCCGCCATGCCCACCCGCTGTGACCGCAATCCACCCCGCCGTGACTGCCCCGCATGCCGCGACCGTGCTCTACCCTGCACGTCGGCACATCCATATCCCGCCTCAACTGGCTTCCGCCTCCCCCATGACCTCCCGGAGCAACCTCACCGTGCTCCGCCCCACACGCCAACACATCCACATCTCGCCTCAACTATGTTTCCCCTCCGCCAGGAGCTCCTATATTGGGGAACCTTCTAGATGATCCACGCAATTGGGTACCCCGAGGGAGGAGCGATTTCTGGTGCAGGAGCTATGGTGCATTCGGGGTCTCCTACCTTGGGTACCCCTTGGGCCTGTTCCCCGGCTATGGGATCACTAGACACTAACCAGCATAATAATAATCCACATCTATTTGCACCTTAGGGTTCTCTGTTGTCGGGTTTGGGGTAGGTTTCAAATCTGCTTACTGGGGTACCCCGGGGTGGAGTTCCCAGGTGAAGGGGATGGGTGGACGGGGTCCCTCATAGTTGGTTGGACAGGGTCCCTCATAGTCCTCCTTTATTATCTGCCGCGATAAGATCAGTGCATTGGTGATAATTGAAGACCTCATCATTGGATTCATCATGGGTCATGGGGCTCCAACTTACTGCTTCTGATTTTTTTCCTTTTCTAAGGATGTTCCGCAATACACGACATCCACCAGGTAGTAATCCATCTCTATAACATCTTCATCTTCATCTTCACACGGTGAGGGGTTTCAAAGAAGAGGGTAATCCGAGTGGGAGGGTTGAAGTTCTAAAACACACCCTCCACCGTTATATAGTACCATCATCCATTATTTGTTCGATACCCAAATCATTTATTTATAACACCAATTAATATGAGGAATTACCCAACCCTGTTTTTTGAATGTTAATTAATTTATTAACTGATTATTAAAAAGATAGTAAAACTACCCAATTTATTTATCTACATTGAGTATTATTCATATAAAATTTATAAATTAAATCAAAATTCTAATCCAATTAAATTAATTATTATTAATTGAATAACAAATTTTTTTGGAAATGTTAATAAAATAGTAAAAAAAATTATATGTTATCAATTTCTTTTTGATTTAGAAATAAATTTTAAAATTAAATATAATAGATGTCTCATTAATTAAGTAGGGTTGGTCAGTTAAAAGTTTGTTTCAAAATATAATATAATATAATTAAAAAAATTTTAAGAAATAAATGGGTTGTAAATGGATTTGGGTTTGGAAAATTAAAACGATTTAGGATTCGATTATCCCAAATTTCATGCATACTTGATGGGTCGACATCCCCAATGTTGGATGATTTTTAAACAACATTTAACCCTAATTATCAATGATGCAGATTTTAATAATTTTGATGAATTTTAATTTAATAATGTAGAATTTATTTTGAGGATATTTGACTCGCATATAAATTTTAATGTTGGTTTTAATTCGATTATCTAAAATTGACTCATATCAAACTTTATACAACATTTAGTATATATATATATCTATATATATTAAATCTTTTGATTTTTTATCTAACAATTCAAAATTGGAAATATATTTTTGTAGAGATTACCCCCAAGGGGTGGGCAAAGATGTGGTCAACAGAACTACTATTTGGAAACCGAATAAAAAAGAACCAAAGGGTTATACTAAATTGAGTATTGGTTAGAAAAAATTTTATTTGGTTAAATGATTTTTTTGGTCTTGATTATTAATTCTAATAACCAAAAACTGATAAAATAACAGAAATTATAATTTTTTATTTCATTATTAATTTAATATTTTAAATAACTTATAACACATATTATAACAAAAAAATACATTTTTTTAATAAATTTCTATTTGTTTTAAAATAATTGGTTTGTTTATAAAATTTAAGGGTTTATATATAATATTGATTTTTTGTTAGACACAATTAGGGAAGTTTTTTTTTTGAAATATAATGTTATTTTAGTAGGATTTTTCTGACGATCAACATTTGTACAATGTTTTTCCACCAGATAATAACAATTTTTATCTTAGTGGTAGTTCATAATAAAATTAAAATTAAAATTTAATGATATATAATTCAAAAATGATAATTTATATTGTTAATTACTATATATATTTATGATATTATAAATCATACTACTAATTTTATTATTATTTATTATTATGAAAATATTAAATTAATTATAAATTAAAATTTTAAAGGATAATTAATAATTTTATTATAAATTCTTCATTACAATGTTAATTAACTATCTTTGAAAATTATATTAACAATTACTGAATATATTAATGATATTATCGGTTATTAATTTTCTTAATTATTAAACTAATGATTAAAAATTATATCATTCATCAAAAATGTCCCTTTTATATTGAAAAAAAACTTTGATTCTTATCAATCACATCATATGTCCAATTGACATGTAATCAATTCCTATACATCATAAATGAGTTATGTATCCACTACTAGAAAATCATCATTTAGAGGTGGTTTTTTTTTCGTGGCAGTTTAAACCGCCGCTAAAGATGATGTTGGCTTCGAACATGTTGCAGATGCTCCCATTCACTACCACGGATCGATGCAAGGGATGCGTTAGTTTTTATCAGTGCTAAAAAGAAAGCACTAATAATTGGGGGGATTTATCACCGCTATCTAAAAGTGCCGATAAATATTCCCTTTATAAGTGCTAAAGAAAGGGTGATAAAGGTGTACCCTTAATCCGTACTTTCTTTATCACTGATAAAGGGGGCCATTTAAAAAAAACAATCCTCTAACCCTAGATATCAACCAAAGGCAAAGTACATAATTCTGGAAGAAAATATGAAATCTATCAATTAGACCCCCAATGATTCCCAAAAGTAGCCAAAAAATGAACTTCTCGATTGCCCTCTCTCCAAGGAATGGGAAAACATCAAGAAGATAACAATGGAACCAAATATTTGATAATGTCGATAATGGATCCATAGGCTTGGAGGCCACCTTTATCCTCTTTCAGGGCAGTGATAATAACTTGACAATCAGTTCCGACCATAACATCCTTCTAGACAAGAGACAAGATGGGTTGCATACACTTCCATATTAACATGGCCTCTTCCACATGAGGAGACTAACCCGCAATGTCTGTGGAATGATGAGCCGCAATAAGAGAGACAACATGATCCCAAAGGATTGTCTAAAGGCCAATAAAACCTTCCCTAGGGGTCGCTACATCAATATTATGTTTGAGAACACCCAAAGGGGGGAGAGCCATCTTACATGCAGGGAATGAACCGGTAAAGGTGGATGAGTCTCCTGAATATCCAACTACTATGAGCCCCAGTTTTGAATCATTGAAGGCCAGAAGCTGTCATCTTTAATAATGATCTTGAAAATGAAAACGTTTTGGCAAAACCACGTAATCCAAACAAAATTCTTTTATTAGCGCTGAAAAATTTATTAGTAAAAAATATTATTAATTTATATAAAATTATTACCATTATATTAAAAAATAATTTTTATTTGTATTAATTAAATATCAAACACATGTTGATTATTAATATATATTTTTTAGCAATTCATATATATATATATATAATGTTTTAAAAAATTATTTATATGTTATTATTAAATAAATATATATTTAAATAATTATAAGATTATAAATAATTATTAAATAATAAATATATTTATTATATTTATTATTTCTATAAATATATGTAAATACATTTAAAATATGTATATTTATAATTATAAATATAATGAAATAAATATATATTAAAATAAATATATGTTTCCAATGAATTTTTTCAATAAATATTTTGATTCATGATTATAATTTACATACAAATGTGTTATGAATTCATCACGATTGTTCATTTGTAGATTGAAAATGTTAAAACTCACACGAATAGAGTTTTGACATCAGTTACTGTATAACCGATTTTAAAACCATGTCAGTGAATGTTTTAATGTCGGTTACCCAATAAGAAATGTCAAAATGTCGGGTTCAACATTAATTATCAAATAATTTTTCATCCCCCTCCTGTTACATGGCTTCATCCCCATCAGGGTATTTTATAACTTAATACTAATGTGGTGATTCCGGGTGATGTCTGTGTTGACCTTATGGAAGTTCACTATGACCATGTAGTCTCTATCATTGTGGCTCATCATTCCTCAGAAATTTCTTGTTGGTCTCCTATCTTATTAGTGGGAATGCCTATCTAGAAAGGTATGCAATTCATTTCATCTCTCAGCTGGATGGATATTATGGTTAAAGCTGATTGTCATGTTATTATCAACGTGCTGTAGGAGGATGAAGGTGGCCACCAATATTTTGGGTCTATTATCAATATCACCATATCATTGGTGATGTTATTATATTCTTGTTTTTCTTCCTTTTTTGGAAGTGGACAATCATACGACTCATTTTATATCTACTTTTGGGAGTTTTTGAGGGTCACATTATGGTGCAGTTGATTCATACACATCCTAACATAGTCATGGATCATTTTTCTATAATATCAAAATAATCCAAAATCATTTTCTCATTTTTTTAGTAGGTCAATTGTCTATTTTCCTAAAATTAATATATATTTTAAATAAAAAAGACGCACTGGTAGTCATATCGGTCACACTATGCCTCATATTGAGGTGAAAAAGAATCCTTGGCATCCCAAATGACTCATGTATTTTTACCGAAATGTATCAAAACAATACGAATGTGTTTTATCATTTTTTTAGTATGTCACTTGTTCCTTTTTACTAAAATTAATGTCAGTTTTAAATAAAAAGATGGAAATAGAGTCATATAGGTCACATAGTGCGTTAGATTAATGTAAGACTAATTTCTAGAAATCCAAAATTACTTATGGATAATTATACTAATGAATCAAAAAAATCAAAATATTTTTTCTTGTTTTTTAGTATGTCACTTCTCTTTTTTGGAAAACATTCATTATAAACTATAAACACATTCTTTGAGTAATACTAGTCACATAGAGTATCAGTTTGACACGAGATCAATTCCTACAAATAAAAAATTTATTATGAATTGGTTTATTAAATTATTAAGAAAATCTGAGTGCGTTTTCTAGGTTTTTTGTTAGTGGTGTATTTTAAATTAAAATTTCGATTTTAAACTGATAACGGACACTTTGAGTCATACACGTCACACTATTTTTTGGATTGAGGTATAGATGATTCATACATATCTTAAATAAATTATAGATCATTATACTATTGTATAAAAACAATTTTAATTCCTTTTGTGGTTTTGATTTTTTATTTGTATATTGAACTAAAATTATGATCAATTTTAAATAAAAACAAACACTTGGAGTCATACCAATCATGTCATATGTCAGATTGAGGTGTTGTTGCTTCCTATATGTCCCAAAGTATTAAAATAATCCTAATTGCCAAGGAATCCTTCAGTATAATTAAAAAATCTTATGTGATTAATACTAAAAATAAATAAATTAAACATAAATATGAAACAATCCAATACTTTTATAGAATTCACATCTTCATACCATTGGTGTACATTATATGATCAGGTATGATGCCCATTTGTTTCTAAGAATATTTATATCGTTTTATAAATAATACTTTTTTAAAGTCATAATAGTACTAGAATAATATAAATACACCAAGGATTAATAAATATCTTAAATAAATTAGTAATTAACATTGAAAATACCTCTTAGGGGATGTGTGTTTTTTTATGGAATATGATTTCTCTCATAAATTTACATACAAAATAACAATAATAAATTCCATTTGATTATTTTTGACTCTGTAGAAACATTATGGATAATAAGTAATTTTTTTATATTTGTTTGGATAGTTAAATCTTATTATATATACCTTGATACTTATCCAGTTGTAGAACTTGATTGGGTCATTGGGTTCAATGTTTGTCCTCATGCCATGATTTGAACGATATTTACACACCAACCTATAATAACAAAATCCTAATTAAAACATAATATAATTATATAACATGATGCTTAGTTCTAAAATGTTGGGTGTAGTTTTTTACAAATTAAGCAATTTTATCATGTGTGGTTGGTTTGTTGGTGATCTATGTAGTGAATACAAAAAATAAATATTTAGAGGATCAAAATTGATAGTAATGAGAATACAGGGTTTCTTAAAAACATAAAAAGGAATTTGTAATGAAGGAAATATAAAATATATTACATATGAATAAATTGTACCGTTTTATCCTGAAATCATTTGAATTAAGAAAATTATTTCATCCCCAAGTTTTCTTTCAAACGATTTCCCATTGTTTCCCACTCATTCAACTATTTTTTGGATTTTTTTTGTTTGTAGAGGTGACGTGAGGACTAAAGATTCCAATTTCTTTAATGGAAAATCCATTGAATTGGTATTGATATATATGACTTCAAAAAATATAAAATGTATTTAGTCATAATTAACATGTTATATCATCTTTTGGAAAATTAAATCACGAAAACGTACCTCATGTATTCATTTACAGCTGAGACACCTAGACATTCATAGATGACGATTTCATCTATATTATTAGAATCAGTGTAGTCAATAACATCCTATCCACACATTTTTTCATCAAAATCAACTATGTGACTAGTACCACATTGTATCAATGCATCCGCATAAACCTTTAATGTTAGTAAATGTGGATATTCAATGGGCAGGGTAAACGTACTTTTGGAAGATCTTTTAAATCAGTTGATTGATCCTTTATATGGTTTAGGTCAACCTTTCATTTCACCCCCATCCCTTTGTCAATTTTTAATAGCATTCATCGGTTTAGAACATTTTTAATTAATTATTAAAGGTTTATCATCAAAAATAAATAGGACATGAATACCTCCTTGTCGACATATTTGTTTTACAAGATTTAATGGCCATGTGATGAATGTTAAAATAGTTGGTCAACCTTATGAATATTTTCCTCATCAATTAGAATAGGCCGATCAGCCCTCAGATCAGGGGCTATGATAATAGAGACTCTCACAAGACCTATTGGAAGTGGTCTATTATTTAGCACAACATTTTGGATATTGAACATTGTATCCCTCAATAAAAATATATGGGTGGGTGTTGATATATATAAATCACAGTCATTATCATCCTGTATAATATAAGTACCAGAAAGGTATTAGTTTTTATCTGATTCTCATTTTATAGAAACAGTTATTAGAACATTGATTACTTTGTCCAATACATCTTTTCAAGGGGAATGGATCACCTCAATGCTAGAGGGTGTGGGGAGGGATATTCAGGAAATGGTTGTTCTTGAGTCCTTTTTTCTCTTTGCTTATCCCTATTAAAGATTCTCGTAACTCTCTCTGCAATTGAAATTTTTATTAAAGTGTATATATTCTTTATTTCATCTATTTCATTTCTTTATCTTTATCCTGTTGTTTTTTTATAAAAACATGTTTTCCATTGTCACCCCAAAACTCGCACCTATTATGTGTCCATAATTTTATGTCTGCATCAAGGCCACTAATAGTTTGATGACCTAGACTCTCAGGGTCCTTTCCATTGCCAAAATTCCGGATCCTAAAGGGGTAGCATCTTGGCGTGAGGCAGAGCGGTGCGACCGATCAGCGAGACTGATCGGCGCGACCAGTCGGAAAAGAGCGAGTGGCGTGACCAATCAGTAAGACCGAGCGGCGCAACCGATCAGTGAGACCAACCGGTAGATCGGTGAGACCGATCAGTGAGACTAACTGATCGATGAGACCGATCGGTGTCACCCATCCTTGTCGGGATTTTTCCAGTGACGCCTCTCTTTTGCGCAAATTGGGTTATAAACCCTATTTTGACCCCATTAAGCTTGTTTTAAAGCATAGTAACACCCATAAATGTCGTTTTATTAAATATTTAATGAATTAACCTGGTGTGTGTGTCGGTTTAAACCACTCTACCTTTTAATGACGTGTGGGGTGTCTCAACCGCGTAGTCAACCCACGACCCCGCGCCTTACGCATTTTGGGTTCTTTTTCTCCATATCATAACGGCCTGGGGCATGCTGTATCTCACCCTTTATAACCTAAGGGTTCTCCCTAGGTTTCTTTTCACGATCACCTAGTGCTAGGAGTACCCTTCATTCAGAGGAGCCTTATTTCGTTCAGATGAGCCGCATCACTATCTATGGTGTTCTACACCCAGGATTAACATCGATCATTTATCAATAAGTAGGGAATTTCACCTTCATCTCTCCTTTGTGTGTATCTTTCGGGGTGGGAATGATTTTGTTTCTGTATAATTGGATGGAACAAACCTAAATAAAATAATGAACGGATTCTATAAAGAACAAGGGGGGGGGGGGGGGGTTGTGATCAATGATGCTACTTTGTTTTATGATATTATTTTCTGAATTGTGTGGGATTAAGCTTACTTAAAATCATAGTCGTTTGTTGTCTTTCTCTCTGCACTAATGAATCCATTAACTCTTTTGTTGTTTAAACGAATTGTATTGTGGTTTTGAAAACTTTTTGTGTAATGAAATTTGGTTAATTACGTACATCTGGCTGAATAAATTGGAGGCACCAAGATCAACCCTTTTCTGTGATAACCCCGGTTAATGTACGACGGAATTGAAATCATGAAGTGTGTTAAATCTTTTAAATCTGAAAATACTGGCATGGGAATGCCTTGTGTTATTGGTGGTGGTTTGGTTGTTTTCATTCACAAGATGATATCTGGGTGATGTGGGTGGGGATGGGATCCCCTGTTGTTACAGATTTGGTGGTTATGAATTTAAGGATAGGTGGTTACCTTGTTTATATCACGAATTGGGGAGGGATCCTCTGTTGTTGAGAAACCTTTTCGCTACTGGATATTGGACTTGGGGCTGTATCTTTTGGTTTTCTTTGTTGTTGTGACTTTACAAGAGGAATAGGTGTGGATGTTGCAGTTGATGCTTCAATGTTTTCTTTCCCTTGACTTGTGATTATGATTACTAGTTGCCAAAGTAGGTGCAGAAACTTATTTAAACATCATTATTGAACATGAAAACAAGGATGGGACAAATGGGTTTTTGGTTTGGTGTATGTTGTGACCGGGTCATGGTACTGAATTTTTCATTAGGAAGGCTGATGAAAATCATAAACTTGGGAGAGTGATTGTTAACTATATATATACTTGAATTTTTTGTGTTTCTTATTCATACCCCACCTAAGTTGAGCACTTAGTGTCGAACACCCCCATTTCATGGGGGATGGTGTTTTTCCAACAGTTCTATTAGTGGCTGGTTATTAGCTACTTTTTTATCATTTTCCCGGATAGCCGAAGTAACTTCGGGCAGGCTGTGACGGCCTGAAGTCCATTATTAGCCCAAGATTCTTTGGGGAGGATAGTGTTGTGGTTGGCCCAAGTGTGTGCGGGCAGGTTGTTCTCCTAAGTGTCTTCAGGATGAGGCCCAGGTATCATCAGGCATGGCAGTGGATCTTCTATCACAGGTGTCTTCGGAAGTTGTGGTGGTTGTTCTGGCCTAGGTGTTTGCAGGCGTGGTTATGTGTGACAATTGGGGACCATGTGCGTGCGGGCGGGGGTTGGCAGTGGGACTACGGAGAGGTTGTGGCCCAGGTGTGTGCAGGCGGGGTATGGCAGTGGGATTGCGGTGAGAATGGCAGGATTGGTTTGATGCGTACGATGTCTTCAATAACTAGTTGGAAAGTGGTGTGGGCTACCCAATCATTAATGCGCTATTACTATACAGTACTTGACATGCATTATTTGGGGAGTGTTCCTTTGTGAGGCTTGGGTGGATGGTTTACCTTGTTAAGTGTTTGGATTACTCTTTTTCTCATGGGACTTTAGTACATTCCCCCACTTGTTCATGAGAGTCTTTGGTTTTTCCCTACTGAGTATACTTGAATGCTCACCCTACGTATAAAAAACTGCTTTCAGGTTTCCAGGAGGACTACGGGGATCGCATAGGACCATACTAGTTCGGACCTTTGGGGACGTTGCAGTTGCTGTTTTTATTTCTTTTCTACCTTACCTTTGTAGTCACTTTGTACATTGGGGTATTTACTTTTAGAACATGCATATGGGAATGGTTGTTTTGGATTTTCATGCACTTCTTATTTTGGTGTTGTGAGACTTAATATCTTATCTCTTGATCCAATTAAAAGAAAAAGGGTAATGCCTTCCATTTTGTGTGTGATTATATACCCTTGGGTATATTTTCCACTCTGGGACCTATTGAAGGCGGGTTTCGGGGTTCATTATCTATCCTTCATCTTAATTAAGGAAGGGCCAGGAAATCTGCTGACCCTTCCCTCCTTTTGGTGAAGGCGGGTCATGATAGAATTGTATCAGAGGTAGTGAGGTTGAGGAATATGATGGAGTCTGGAGTTAGGCATAGTGAGGATTGCATGGGATGGTTAGGTAATAGTTTTGGGTGAACATGGTGCGTGAATTAGGCTAGGGATGACCGGCTACGACACGGGATTTTTGCCCCCCACCCCCCGTGATCCGATGTAAGGACTCTGGGCCTAAAGAACGACAATGTGAGGTCACACTGAATGCAGGGTAGAGACCCTAGGAAAGGTGCATTCATCATAATGATGTGTGTTATCATATTTCATGGGGGTTTGGGGAATTAAAATGAATATGAAGTTTAAGAAATTTTTTTATGAACAATCTTCTGCACTACTTGGTCTTAGGCATTCCTTGTTTACCTTGCAGTAATGGAACATGGGAGACAACCACGTGTGGTGTAGGAGATCATGGCCCCAGAGACTACCTTGTCCAATCGGCAGAGTGCTGATCGAGAGGAGGAGGACGACCAGTGGTAGAGGACAATTTGAGCCTTCTTGTGACAGACCCTCGAGAAGTTTTAGGGAAAGACCTCTGACATGAAGACGGTGAGATGGCTAGAGGAGCTGGTGATAGCCTTCGACCTCATCCGGGCTCCGACCGAGTACTGGGTTCCTCTGGCCATCAGCCAGATGCAGGGAGCAGTGTGTCAGTGGTGGACACTTTACCTGGGGGAGAGGAGAGAGGCTGAGGGGGAATGGGCAGATTTCAATAGAGAGTTCCAGGAGGAATTCCTCTCTTCGACGATGAATGCAGAGAAGAGGCCGGAGATACTCTACCTATAGCAGGGGAGTATGTCAGTAAGGGAGCTGGGAATCAATTTCAAGGACCTCCTACATTTTTCTCCGGACCTCATTCCCAACGAGGATTCTCAGGAAAGACGTTTAGTAGAGGCTCTCTGACCCTCCATCCAATATGTTGTTACCACATTTACCCTACCAACGTACACAGAGGTCCAGAAGAAGGCCAAAGTAGATGAGAGGATGCATGCTCCATGATGTGTTTAACGAGTGGGGATCCAGTTGGGACCATTGATGGAGAAGGCCTTCAGCACCGGGCCCCAAGCATTAGGACCCTCTAGGTTCTGACGAGCAGGGAGCAGGCTTCAACAGTTTCAATTCTGGTCCCCTGGTCCTCAGCCATTTCATTGAGGCCCATGACCATGGTGCTTTGTCTGTTGGATCCATGGTCATCTCCGGAGTCAGTGCCCGGACTGGGTATAGTACGGCGGTGGCGGACAACCCCAGCACCCGCCCAAGCAGCAGCTTCTAGCTAGGACTTTCCCGTAGCAGCAGTAGGTACAGCGAGCTCCCGCTCCTCCGAGGGCAGATGTAGCAGGAGGAGCCCGACCTCAGGGCGCTCTTCAGGGACCTCAACCGGGGCATGGATGGGGAGGTGGCTGACAGCTGAGGGGAAGAGGAGTTGGGTTTGGCAGTTTCACGCCACGGAGGTAGCAGTTACAGGAGGACTAGAGGTTGTTTGAGGTACGATTAGTTTTTTTAGCACCATTTATTATGCTATGTTCAAAACCAGATCTTAGCACTCCATTGTTGCACCCAATCTAGACCATGATTTGGGTCTAGATGTCGAGATACATCTAGTATCTCGGGTGCTGAGCACACCATTCGGAGGTCAGACCGGCTTGTTATATGTTTTTCGAGGATGCAGACTGACGACATGGCCACATCATTCGGTCAGGGATCTTCTTATGCTACATATACATCCATACGATGTCATTCTAGGCAACGACTGGTTGTTCTCTGTGTCTGCCATCATCGAATTCATCCAAGGAAGGGTTGTGTTCTCATACATGGGAAGCCGATGTGATATTTTCACCGGTGAGCGGGGTGTCCAGAAGGGCAACAGAAGAGAGGAACCTCTCCTCTCTTTGTTTGCTGAGCTGTCAGTGGAGTCAGTGGATGCTGAGATGGTGGAGGTACAGGGGATCGTCAGTGAGTTTTTTGGATGTCTTCGCGGAGGAGGTGACGAATCTACCACCTTGACGTGATATCGAGTTTGGGATAGATTTGCAGCCTGATGCTCATCCTATTTCGATGGCTCCCTATCGGGTGGCACCTTCAGAGCTACGAGTGTTGCGGATTCAGATTGACGATCTGATTAAGAGAGGTTACGTTCGACCAAGTGCGTCACCATGGGGTTCTCTAGTCTTGTTCTCCAAGAAGGAAAATTGTGGTCTCATGTTGTGTATAGACCACAAGAGGCTGAGTTAGGTAACTATCAAGAATTGTTACCCACTTCCAAGGATAGGTGACCTTTTCAACCATCTGAAAGGGGCAAGGTGGTTCTTGAAGATCATCATGCGGTCTGGGCATCACCTATTGAGGGTAAAGGAGAGTGAAATCTCGAATATGGCCTTCAGGTGAAGATATAGACACTTCGAGTTCACATTCATGCCTTTCGGTGTTACGAATGCCCCGGTTGTGTTCATGGGGCTTATGAACTCCATCTTTCGGGAGTACCTGGATGAGTTCATAGTTGTGTTCATCGATAATAATCTATTCAAGATCAGAGGAGAATCACGCGGAGCACCTGAGGACGGTTTTGGAGGTCATCTAACAGCACCAACTTTATGGTAGGTTGTCAAAATGCTAGTTCTAGACACGAGAAGTGCAATTCCTCAGGCATGTGGTGTCCGAGAGGGGGGTAGCAGTGGACCCATCAATGGTTGAGGCAGCTAATTCTTGGGCAGCACCCAAGAATGTGGTAGAGGTCCATAGTTTCCTTAGGCTTGTGGGTTACTATAGGAGGTTCGTACCCAACTTCTCTTGAGTTGCAACCCCTTTAATAACCTTGACCAAGAAAGACCATGTTTTCGCGTGGAGTGAGCAGTGCGAGGAATCCATCAGCTATCTGAATGAGAAGTTGGTTAGTGCCCTATTGATGAGATTACTAGAAGAAGTGGCATATGAGGTATTCTGTGATGCTTCAGGATAAGTCCTAGGATGTGTGTTGATGCATGGAAAAGGGGTGATCTCTTATGGGTTTAGGTAGCTACGCCCTCATAAGCATAATTATTCCACCCACGACTTGGAGCTTGCAGCGGTAATTTTTTCACTAAAGTTATGGCAGCGCTACCTTATCGGAGAACGCTTTGTGGTCTTCACAGATCAAAAATGATTGAGGTCTATCTTTTCCCAGTGAGACCAAAATTTTCGGCAGCGAAGGTGGATGGAGTTCCACTAGGATTACGACTTCGAGATCCCCTACACTTCAATGAAGGGGAATGTAGTGGTTGATGCCTTGAGAAGGAGATCATAGAAGGATGCAGTCCGATAGTCGGCAGAAACATGGACGGCAATGAAGGTGTTGGCTACCTTACACCTAGAGGTGAGGACAGATAATGGTAGAGGTTGCCTCTATCGGGTGGTAGTGCAGTTGTATCTGTTTCAACAAGTGGAGGAGTCTCAATGGGGATACCCAGAGTGTGAAGTTATGCGTGACCGAGTTGAACAGAGAAATGCTCCAGATCGATGGAAGGAGGATGGACAAAACCAGATGCTTTTCTAGGGGAAGATGTTTGTTTCGGAGGCAATACACGACCAGGTTCTTAGTGAGTTCCACAACACACCTCTAGCGGTACACCCAGGAGTTTCAAAGATGAACTAGGGACTGAAGAGATAGTTTTGGTGGCATGATGTGAAGCGAGCAGTGACAGATTTTGTGGCAAAGTGCCTAGTGTGTCAGCAGGTAAAGGCTGAAGACCTTGTTCCAGGAAAGTTGTTACAACCTTTAGATGTTCCAAAGAGGGAGTGGGATGAAATCTCGATGAATTTCGTCACCGAAATACCCAAGGTCCAGGGGGGATACGATGCCATCTGGGTGGTAGTGGACAGGATGACGAAATCGGCTCACTTTCTGGCAATTAAGGAGTCGAGTGCAGTGGACTCTCTAGCATGAAAGTATGTGGACGAGGTAGTGCAGTTGCATGGATTCCCGAGTTCCATAGTCTCGAATAGGGATGCACATTTTTTCCCACGAGTCTGGAGGGGTTTGCAGCATGATTTTGGCACCCAGTTACGCCTTAGCACTGCTTTCCGCCCCCAGACAGATGGGCAGACAGAGCGCACCATCCAGACCTTGGAGGATATGCTGCGGGCATGTGTTCTGCACTCAGGAGGATCATGGGTGTGATACTTGACTACGGCAGAGTTTTCCTACAATAATATCTATCACTCTACCATTGGTATGGCCCCTTTTGAAGCCTTGTATGGGAGACCATGGTGGCCACCTTTGTGTTAAACCGATGTAGGAAAGGCGGGCATCCTTGGCCCGGAGGTGGTACAGAGCATGGAAGAGAAGTTTCATCTCATACAGGAAAGGATGAAGGCTTCCCAGGACCGGTAGAAGACTTATGCTGATAATAGGTGAAGGCCCTTGGAGTTTGAGGTTGGAGACCACGTGTTCTTGAAGGTCTCCCCTCGGCATGGACAATGGAGGTTCGAAATGTGGAGTAAGCTTTATCCCAGGTTCATCGGAACCTTCTAATTGTTGCGGTGGGTCGGAAAGGTGGCTTATCAGCTAGCGTTGCCACCACTATTACTGAGCATACATGATGTCTTCCATGAGTTCTAGCTCCGTCAGTATCTGCACGATGATTCACATGTCCTCAGCTGGGGAGATCTGGACATCGAGGATGATGTGACCTTTGTGGAGAGACCAATGATGATCGAGGATCACAAAGAAAAGGTGCTTCGTGAGAAAACCATCCCCATAGTTCGTGTGTTATGGAGACATGGTGGTCTTGAGGAGAGTACGTGGGAGATGGAAGGATAGATTCGTACCTTGTACCTAGAGTTGTTTTGAGTTTTGTACTATTCGGTTTATATCTGTTGTGATAAAACATTTTACCTTGTTGGCTATGAAATAATAGTTTTCATTCCTTTGAATGTGTGCGATGATTCTTGGCTATGGGTAGGGGAGGACCCGACCCCTAATCAATACGCATTAAGGTGGATGTGATTAAACCTGTGCAGGCGAGTGAGTTCCACCCAAAGAAGATAGTATCTTGACAAGGGGAAGGAGACTCCCCAACCCACATGGCTGGGAAGTTTGACATGGTATATTTCATGGTTCATGATAGGGAGGTGTTCTTAGTTATAAATGAGGTTTATTCATGAGAGGTATCTTTCGAGGTGGTTGTTTGGACCCACTCTTTCCTTCTGGGTTGTTTAAATTCTTAAGGGTGAGAATAGTTTGAGAGGTATCTGATGTGATGACCCATACTGTTAGGGTACTTTAATTTTCCAAAAATCTGGATCCTAAAGGGGTAGCATCTCAGCGTGAGGCTGATCGGCGAGACCGATCGGCACGACCTGTCACCGAGACCGTTCGGCGTGACCGGTCGGCGCGACCGGTCAGCGAGACTAATCGGGGAGACCGAACGGTGCGACCGATCGGCGAGACTGACCGGCACGACCGATCAGTGAGACCGGAAGATCAGTGAGACCGATTGGTGAGACCACCCAATCGGTGAGACCGATCGGTGAGACCGATCAGTGTCACCCATCCTTGTCGTGGTTTTTTCAGTGACGCCTCCCTTTTGCACAAATTGGCTTTTAAACCCTATTTTGACCCCTTTAAGCCTGTTTTAAAGCCCAATAACGCTAATAAATGTCGTTTAATTAAATATTTAATGAATTAACATGTAGTGTGCATCGGTTTAAACTGCCCGACCCTTTAATGACATGTGTGGTGTCTCAACCGCATAATCAACCCATGACATCGCGACTTATGCAGTTTAAGGTTGATTTTCTCCATATCATAATGGCTCATGGTGTGTTTTATCTCACCCATTATAACCTAAGGTTTCTCCCTAGGTTTCTTTTCTCGATCACCCTGTGCTAGGTGTTCCCTTTGTTTAGATGAGCCACATTTCATTCAGACGAGCCGCATCGCTATACGTGGAGATCCGCACCCAGGCTTAGCATCGATTGCTGATCAACAAGTAGGGAATTTCACCTTTGTCTCTCCTTTGTGAGTATCATGTGGGATGGGAATGATTTTGTTTCTGTAGAATTTGATGAACCAAATATAAATAAAGATATTGCACGGATTCTATAAAGAACGAAGGGGGGGGTGTGATCGATGATGCTACATTGTTTTATGATCTTCTTTTCTGAATTGTGCGGGATTATGCCTACTGAAAATCATAGAGTGTGTTAAAACTTTTAAATCTAAAAATACTAGCACGAACATGCCTTTTGTTGGTGGTGGTTGTTTAGTTGTTTTCATTCACAGGCCGATTTCTGGGCGATGTGGGTGGGGATGGGATCCCCTTTTGTTACGGATTCAGTGGTTATGAATTGAAGGCTTGGTGGTTACCTTATTTATATCATGAATTGGGGAGGGATCCCTTGTTGTTGAGAAACCTTTTTGGCCCCTTAATATTGGACATGGGGCTGTATCATGGGGTATTCTTTGTTGTTGTGATTTTACAAGATAACCTGGTGTGGATGTTGTAGTTGATGCTTGACTGTTTTCTTTCCCTTGACCTGTGCTTATGAATACTACTTTCCCCAGCAGGTGCAGAAACTAATTTAAACATCATTAATGAAAAATAAAACAAGGATGGGACAAATGGTTTTTTGTTTTGGTGTATGTTGTGACCATGTCCTGGTACTAATTTGTTCTTTAGGAAATCTGAAGAAAAACCTAAACATGGGAGAGTGCTTGTTAACTATATATATACTTGTAGTTTTTGTGTTTCTTATTTTCACCCCACCCAAGTTGATCACATAGTGCCTAACACAATCATTTCATGGGGGAGGGTGTTTTTCCCAACACTTCTATTAGTGGCTAGTTATTATCTCCTTTCTGCTCCCTTTCCGGGATAGCCCAAGTATCTTCGAGCAGGTTGTGATGGCTTGAATTACATTATTAGCCCAAGAATCTTCGGGAAAGGTAGTGTTGTGGTTGGCCTAGGTGTGTGCGGGTAGGTGGATTTCCCATGTGTCTTCAAGATGAGGCCCAGGTGTCTTCTGGAGTGGCATTGGATCTTCTAGCCCTGGGGTCTTCGGTCGTGGTGGTGTTTTTTCTAGCTTAGGTGTTTTCAGGTGTGGCGATGTGCGACAGTTGTGGCATAGGTGTGTGCGGGCGGGGTTTGGCAGTGGGACTGCGGTGAGGTTGTGGCCGAGGTGAGTGCTGGTGGGGTATGTCAGAGGGACTGCCGTGAGAATGGCAGGCTTGGTTCGACTGGTAATATGTCTTTAATAACCAGTGGGAAAGTGGCGTGCGGTACCCAATCATCGATGTTCTATTACTATATATTACTTTACTTGTGTTATTTGGGGAGTGTGCCTTGGTGAGGCTTGGGTGGATGGTTTACCTTGTTAGGTGTTTGGATTACTCTTTTCCTTACGGGACATTAGTAGGTTCCCACACTTGTGCACGAGAGTGTTTGGTTTTTCCCTATTGATTATACTTGTATGCCCACACTACGTTTATAAAACTGCTTTCAGGTTTCTAGGAGGACTTCATGGATCGCGCGAGACCATACTATCTCAGACGTTTGGGGTAGTTGCAGTGGCTATTTTTCTTTCTTTGGTAGCTAACCTTTGTAGTAAATTTGTACTTTGGGGTATTTAATTTTGGAACATGCATCTGGGAATGGTTGTTTTATCTTTTTTGAACTTCCAATTTTGGTGTTGTGAGACTTACTATCTTATCTACTGATCCTATTAAAAGAAAAACGGCAATGCCTTCCATTTAGTGTGTGATTTTATACCCTTGGTGCTAGTTTCCACTTTAGGACCTATTGAGGCTGGTTTCGGGGGTCATTTTCTCTCCTTCATCTTAAAAAAGGAAGGGCCTGACAATCTGCTGACCCTACCCTCCTTTTGGTGAAGGCGGGTCGTGACAGATAGTAGGTATTCATCTGATACAGGTGTTGATGATTCATGTGACTAAGATGGATAGAAAATATAGGAAAATAAGTAATCATTGTTATGTAATTTTGATTTAAAGGAAAACTTATTTTTATTATTTCATAATTACACATGTTTCAAACCCTTTTTGTGTATTTTCATCTATTAGTTTCCCATCATTATTTACACATTCCTCTTTACACAACACATGGTGTATATGGATGTGGATTTAGATTTGGATTCATCAATCTGCATATAAATATAGGAACATAATTATTTTGTCATTTCATGTCATATAAAAGTGTTATGGTAGATTTAAAATACATATCATTTTTTTCAAGTGAAGCGTACCCCATCCTTGCTTTACGGTAGGGGAATGTTGCTTTTGTTTCCCCTACATTATTTTTAACACTCAGTTTCTATTTTATAAATTAAAAATTGTAACTCAAATTGATGAATATATATAATGTCAATCAACATATTACTATCTACAATGTACATGATAGGACACATCAGTATGACTTCTAGTAAACAAATCTCATGATTGTTCGGTTATCAGGTGTGCATACATAAGCAGTTGGTGTGGCATTATTTTCCCTTCGTCTTCTTTTAGATGATGAATCAATAGAATTTTTTGAAAGCCTCTATGAATCAATCTATAAATAATAAATATATATTTATTATGGGATTCATCTTCTATAAATTCAATCTTCAAGGGATGGTGAAGAATAATTCATTGTTTCATTATTTTATTTTTCAATAAAATAATGGAATGATATCATATTATTACTGTAATATCTTCACACATTAGTGTATCACTACTATAAATACGGCTTTTATAAGCGCTAAAAGTGGAATTTAACAAAACTAGAAAAGTGTTGTTAAAGCCGACGAAGATACGAGGGGGGGGGGGTCCACTTTATTAGAGATCTAAAAAGCGCTGATAGTAACCCCATTTATTATCGCTAAAAATCACTAATAAAAGGGGTATTTTATTAGCACTAAAACAAAGTGATGATAAAAGGGTCCTTTATCAACGTGTTCTATTTAACGCTGATAAATGTTAACAAAATAAAAAAATTAAAAAAAAACAAATTAAAAAAATCCTACCAATCGGGGGGGATTTTATAGCACTTGATCCCCCCTTTTACAGCGCTTTTCCGCCCACCTCCACCGCCGACACGCACCCCTCCACCCTTTATCAGGGTTAGCTCCATATTCACCCATGCACGCGCGTCCCTCCCTCTACCTGGATTTGATCTAGAGACCTCCCTCCTGCGTGCCTGAAGCCTTTACCACTCCCCTATATTGATTTGTTCTCATATTAGTGATATATTTATTTATTTATATATATATTTAGTAATATTTATTTTTATAGTAATATATATTTATATTAATATATATATATATATTTATATTAAAATAAATATATAGTTATACTAATATAAATATATAATTATATTTAAATATATATTTATAGTGATATTAATATATATATTTATAGTTATATTTATATATATATGTAGTTATATTAATATATATATATATATATTTAGATTAATATATAGGTATTTAAATAATCATATATTTTTATTTAAAAAAAATAGATATTAGTTATTATTTAAATAAAGCTAATATATTTTATATGTAAATATATTTTATTATATATATTTATAATTAAGTTTTTATGTTTGAATATATAAAAAATATGTATATATTTTTATATATTGGAGTATAAATATCAGTTCATTATAAAAAACGATAAAATTTCAAAGACATAACATCAATATTAATGTAATACCTTTCAATAAATTCAGTCGCCACAAAAAAAATCCAATAATACCCCCTTAAATGAGGCATAAAATCCACAAAATGTTAAAAAATATGGTTACCCTGACTAAAAACTCAGTTTTAGAGGCCTTATGGGACTTTTTTGCCCATCAAAAAACCTTGACCTAGGTCCCCGAAAATTTGTGTGGCCTAGATCTCATCGCAGGCTTCGATTTGATATGTGGTAGAGCTCAAACGGACACCTGAATCGAATGTTACGGACGTTTGAAGTTCGAGTTGCATTATCAACATATTTTTGATCTTTTTTTTCATTTTATAAATTTTTTAGTCTTCAAATTGTTATTAAATGACTATTACTCTATAATATTTAGCAAATTATTAATTAAAAATATTTTTGTAATTTTTTTATAAGCCATTTTCACTAAATATTATATATATTAAGGGTAACTGTATTTTTATACTTATCTAAAATATATTTAAAATTATATTTAAAAAATATATATTATATTTATATGAATATAACTATATCTATATATTTAAATATTAGTATATATATTTTTTAATATTTGTTTTTGGAAGTATACCCTTTATTAGTGATTTTAAAAAAAAGGGCTGATAAAGACCCCCTTTATCAGCGCTACTAGAAATAGCGCTGACAATCAGGTACCCTTTTAAAACACTAAAAAAGTGATGATAAAGGGGTACTTTTATCAGTGCTTTTTTTGTGCTGATAAAAGTACCCTTTATCAATGCCTTTTTTATCACTGATAAAGGTACCCCCCTTTTATCATCTCTTTTTCGTTAGCACTTATAAAGGGTGGCCCTGGCCTTGCCCAATTTTGTGGTAGTGTATTAAGCGCTGGAACAACATGGTGCCACAAAACTACACTAGTTTTCTTCCATAACCAAGTGATGATTCCAATGTAACTACTAAAAATGACCTTATTGGGGTTAACATGCTGGCCCCGTTCATTCCATCCAACCTCATATTTGAGGCCTTTGATTTTTTCCATCATGATTTTTTCTAACACTATTAAACTATGGAGCACCTATTTTATTTTCATCGTTCTTCCTCCATCACCTAACATTTCCTTGGATTAAACATCGTCAATATGTTGTTTCTCTATAGCAGTTGCATTAGCAAGTGAATATGGTTGTTGAACCTGAAAATCGGGGGAAACAAAAGATTGAAAAACCTATTATTCCTTAGGATTGGGATTACCAACACCTGAATAAGGTCATTGTTCCTCTACAATGGAAGCAGCAATGTGTTGAAGACCTAATGTTCCTCCAGATTGGGAGCACCGGCATGTGCATAATTCATTATCTGCATAAGTGGTTTATAATTTAATTTTGATTACATCAATACAAAAACGATCATATAATAACATGAGGTAACACAATGTATATTTAAATAAATAACCTACTTATTAATCTCTCACTTTTTAATGGCTGAAGGTATTTGACCCCTCTATTAAATATTTATGTCCCTTCATTTTTGTCTCCTCTGACAAAAAAACACCATCTACATTAGAACCTCTATAAAATGATTGCTATGTCCAAAAGAAAGTGTCACCCAGAGTTGAATTTTTATCTGACCCTTCAGTGGCTTTGGTCGATAACATAACAATTTACAACATTCAGTTTGTGGTATCTAGAATATAAAATACTTTTACTACCTATAATTCCACTATAAATGGTTCGTCTTTTACCCTACTAAAATAAATATTCACTAATCCAACTTAACATATTTTATCATCATTCATGTTATCAACCCAATAGAATTGAAAAATCGGAACATGGAATGTTCTATAATCCAAATCCAATATTTTTTTGATTATTCTAATGTATGAAATATTCACATCAATTGGATTTCTGTCCTTAGTACAAGAAATATGCATCGCTTCATCCACAAGTGTAACTCCACTAATATTCTTAGTATTTTCTTCTTCATGTCTATTTGTATAGAACGTATAACCCTTAATTACATAACCATTGTAAGATAATACATACACACTTGGTCCTCTGGATAAACATCAAAGTTGTACTAATATTGAGTTAGGATTTTCATCTGAATCACTAAAAATATAGTCCCAAAACCATTCTATAAACTGTTGATTATGTGTATTTGATATCCATATTTTATCCCTTGATGGATTAAAATTCCTAATAATTTCTTTCTGGGTTTCAACATATGGGAAAACCTCCAAAACATTATTCCAAACGTAAAGGTGTGCCTACTCATGACCTGCAATAATGATTTCGACTACATCTCTTCCAGAATTTCCTCTCCCACTGGACACCTAGTGTGATGAGATTTTGGTAGAACAATGATTTCAAAACCTCACATGCATTTGGTACATAATTTTATGGCTTCCTCAACAATATATCGATCTGCAATACAACCCTATGGTCAACATTGATATTTTATATAACCATTCAAAAATATTTATATACCATTCAATGGGGTATATCAATCAATATTGTATATGACCACATAGTGTAATTTCTCTCACTAAGTGAACCATAAAATGAACCATTGTATCAATGAATTATACTAGAAAGAACATTTCTAAATCACATAATATGATAATAATTTCTCTTTCCATAGTTTTCAATTCCACCAGATCTATAACTTTACTGCATATAGATTTGATGAAGAAATAATGCTTGGTTAATTTATAAAAGACATTCTTTGAAAAAAATGCAACGTAAAGATATAGAAGTTAGATCTCCCAGTAAAACATGATAGTCATGTTATTTTAGAACCTTTAACATTAAATCGTTTATTGACACGATATTCTTGTTATACAATTAATACCCCTCTAGAAACATTATTTAATTCATAATGATGAAAACTGATATCTCTCCTTCCTAGAAAGAGTGTATGAATCTAGAGGAATAAAAGTTCAATTTTCACCCTTCACTAGCACCAAATCTTCTCATATTCCCATGTAATCCATGTCCAACCTATCTTTAATTCCATCCTTTTTTTGGGTGAATTTAGCAGTGTACCGATGAAACTATAACATACATTTTTTTAGCATGCATAACATCAAAAAAATATCTGTCATATTGAAAAATCCATTATGATAATTAAAAAAACTAAACACCATTTCCAACAGATTTTTATAAAAATTTTCTATTCTTTTTACCAAAAGCAGTGTCCACATCTTTTACATTCTTAAACAGTTGATCACATATTTGTGTAAATGGTGTTTTAAGTTCTTATGAACATCTATCAAATAATTTCATCCTAGATAGGGTCATATCCCATCTGGGTAGAAATATACAATTTTGTAGAAACACAATATTCGATGAATGTTTCAACCTAATTGAATTTGTAACTTTTTTTGAAAATGAGACACCCTTTAGTTCCTTTAATGATATATCCTGAAAATTTTCCATAAGAAATAAAGTAATCTATTGTCTCTTACAACATAACTCTGAATGTGAAATCTTCATTTATGTAAGAATCATACAACGCAATTCCTGAATCAACTTCACCTCAATAAGACTCACGGTTTGGCCAGTATAACTCCAACTGTCTCTTTTCATTTTAAATTGACATCGATTTAAGTAAAAACAACATGTGACATACATTGAATTGAGAAAACATATTTGCATTATTTTGATATTTTTGGAAAATAATCCATGAGTCATTTTGTATGTGTAAGATTAAACTACACCTCAATATGATGCATGGTGTGACCTATATGACTCAAGGTGTGTCTTTTTATTTTAAAATGGCATTAATTTATTTAAAAATGAATGTGAAATATTGAATACTGAGAAAACGCATTCATATTTTTTTATACTTTAGTAAAATGATCCATGAGTCATTAATAAACTGTATGGATTATCCTTTCCTCTATACGATGCATGGTGTGGCTGGTATAACTCAAAGTGTCTCTTTTTATTTAAAATTGACATGAATTTAAGTAAAAAAAACAAGTGAAATATTGAAAACCAAGAAAAAAATTCAGATTATTTTGATATTTTAGGAAAACAATCTCCTATTTATTTCTAACATGTTGGAATCAGCTCCACCTCAATACGACACACGGTGTGGCCGGTATCACTCAATGATCCTCTTTTTATTTATATTTCACAATAATTTAACTAGAAACAACAAGTTAGATATTATAAACCAATAAAATGAATTCATATTATTTTTATATTTTTGGATGATGATTTATTTGTGATTTTTGATGTGTAAGGATCATCCACATCTAAATGAGATACATGGTGTGGCCGATATTACTCAAGGTGTATATTATTATTTAAAAATGGCAATAATTTAAGTAAAAACAAAAAGTTAAATACTAAAAACTTAGAAAATGATTTCATATAGTATTTATACATTAGGAAAATGATCCATGAGTTATTTTTTATGTGTAGGATTCAACCATAACTCAATATGATGCATGATGTGGCTGTTATGACTAAAATTATCTGTTATCAGTTTAAAATTAACATTTTAGTTCAAAACGTGTCACTCATTGAAAACCAAGAATTTGAGCTTTGATTGTCTTGATAATTAAATACAGTGATTCATAAGTCATTTGTGGGATGTATGAAGTAGTCTCTCATAAAATATGCATGATACAGTCAGTATGACTCAAAATATGTTTTTCTAGTTTGAAATGATATTTTAGTAAAAAAAATACGATGGACATACTGAAAACTGAGAAAAAATATACGGATTGATTTGATACTTTAGGGAAAACAATTCATCAGTAATTTGTGACAAGTATGAATTATTGGTACCTCAATACGATGGATGGTGTTTCTAGTTAACTCCAAATGTATCATTATTTAAAATGGACATTAATTTTAAAAAAATAAAAAGTGACATACTCAAAATCCAAGAAACACATTCGAATTGTTTTTATATTTTAGGACAATGATCCATAACTCATTTGTAACATGTAGGAATCAATACCTCCTCAATAGGATGCACAATATGACCCATATAACTCCAAATGATTCATTTTTATTAAATATTAACATTTAATTAATGTTTTTATTTGATATAAATGTATAATAAACTTATTTAAAGTATTATTATCATAATATTTGTTTTCTTATATAATTGGAAACTTTTTCTTGGGTTGATATGATTTGTTCGAAAATTGACACTATGAGCTGATATTTTTGATAGGGGATCATGGACATCAAAATAAGAAATATTAATGTTTTAGAATGTTTGTTGGAAAATTTTAAATGTATTTATATAAAATATTTGTTTGAAATGTAAATATCTGTGTTTTTTGTGTATATACCATGGCTGAACATTTTTGTATTGATGATGTCAATTAAATTAATATAGAAGTTTTTCTTCTAGGTGTGCTATTTAAATTTTAGGTTTTATTTAGGGTGTGTTGTTAAGTAAATATCACATTGCAAGTGGCTAGGCCATTATCAGCACTAAAAACGTACTGATAAAGGCCCCCTATAATCACTGTGATTAATAGCCCCTTTTTAGCTATGTTAAAAGCCATTTTCACACTATGAAAGGCCATATGTGTAGTAGTGTTTGCCACTCATCCATATTGGTTGGTTATACCTTCAATGATATATCTATTTGTCTATATATATTTAGTTATATTTATTCGTATATTAATATAGATTAATATTAATATATATATATACATTCATTCATTAAAACTAGAAAAATTAATTGATCATAAATGGGAGGGGAAATTAGTCACGTAAGGGTGGATAAAAGAAAGGAAGCCCTAAGGAATCAGCCATAAAAAAATTCACAAACTTGGTGGGATGAGATCCCAGTGTTGAATAAATGATACAAGGACTACTCAGATTCCCCCTTGCGGCCAGTCTATCCGTAGAAAAGTTCCCTTCCTCTATGTATGCATTATGGTAGCTTGACCAATAAACTCCTTGCATGTTCAGGTAATATAAATGATAGACCAAGGATGTTTACATATCCCCTAGAACTATTTTCATGTATCTGAATAATCACTTTTGATCTCTGTGGATGAAATATTATTAGAGAGATAAATCACCAAAACATTATGAAAATCCATTGTCTCTGAAATAATATAGCTTTCATGACCATAAAAGCTTTAAAAGAAATCACAACTAAAACATCGGAGTCATGAACAATGCCTCCCCCTCTCATGATGCCAAGGTTATAAGAGATGTTAGTATTGAGATTGATTCCTTTACACAAGGGGTTCTATCAGATCCATTTACCCAGTGAAGAACCTTATTGAGAAAAGGATGTGGTTCACTAGCCATTCATGAAAATTATCATGGATTTTGATTTTTCACAGCTTTTCAGAAGATCCCATAGATAAACCACAATACACTAGACCCATGTATGAATTTAAAAGCATGAGGTAGAAAGAACGTCCACTCCAGCTTTGTTTTTTGCATTCCAGATGATACAACAACTAGAAAAAATCATGGTAGCCCTCGGATGCCTCTCCAAGCTATTATATTCTATATAGTGAAAACATGATAAGTAGAAGTCCTCAACGTCACCCATATGAATATCAATGCCAATAAGTTTCCCCAGATTTTCCCAAACTGTTCATGCCCAATATCCCTCAAAGAACATGTGTTTTACTGATTCCTCCTTATAGATAAAACAATAAAAACATTATGATAACATACTTATCCATTTACACTTAATTGCATCGTCGGTTGGAAGGGCACAATCTCGGATACGCCTCACAAGAAAGTTGAGTTTGATCAGAACTTATTTTCACAAAATAAACATACTCATTCCCAAAATAGTAATACCTTGTAATGATAGACAATATCCCATAGCTGAAAAAATTATCGATGATGCTTCAGTGAAGATGAGTTTATCTGGTTCAGATGAATGTTCTATGCTGTCATAAATCTCACACAGTTGTGCATCATGGGTGGTGTGAATGAATTTCATAAAGGAAAAGTATTCAGCAAATGAAATTATAGGAGTCAACGACCATGAAAATATGAGAGATTTTCCAGCCCAATTGTGGTTCCTATAATTAATCTTGCCACAAAAAACTATCCATATATACAATATACATACACATGTTTATAATATATGTGTATCTGAAAGTATAATGATAAATAGTAATATATATTTATATATATTTACATATATTATATATTAATATGTTTATTCATAAGTTAGAATATATAGATAATACATATCATTTTGTTAATACAGACGCACCATAATACACACACACACACACATTATATAAGTATATAAATATTCATATATTATTATTTTAAATAAAATGGATTTTAGTTTTTATTTAGATAAGGCTTATATGTTGAGAAATATTTTTTTATTTAAATATTTTTAATCATTTAATTGTAAAATTTAATTTTTATGTATGAATATATAAATATTATTAATATATTGTTATATATTTGGTTAAAAATAGAAGTACATTGTGAAAATTGATTAATTTTTAAAGCCATAATATCAATATGAATGTAATAACTCTGAATAAAATTAGTCCGCACAGAAATAGAGAAAAATACTTCATAAACGAGGTATAATTTTCATCTAATATTAAAAAAAATTGGTATCCCAGCTAAAAATTCATTTTTGACGTCATTTTGGGATTTTTTTTCCTAGAAAAATGTGACAATGGGATTTTTTATGTCACTAGTGTGTAGATATCGTCTCATTCTTTGATTTGATATGTATAAGAGCTCAAAAAGACACCCGTATCAAAATTTATCATCATTTGAATTTTGAGTTACGTTTTCAACTTATTTTAGATCTTTTTTTATTATTGATGAATTTTTGGGTCTTAAAGTTTTTATTAAATGATTATTACTTGATATTAATTAGAAAATTCTTAATTAATATTATATTTTTTAAATATTTTATAAGCTATTTTCTCTAAACATCTTATATATTCGTTGTAAATTTCTACATATACTTATATAAAACATATTTAAAATATATATATTATATTTATATCTATATAAAAATATTTATATATTAATATATTAATATATAATTTTTAATGATTTTTTTGAAATATACCCATTATCAGTGCTAATAAAGGGGTCCCCTTTAACAATGAAAAACATTGATGATAAAGGCCATACCGTTATCAACGCTAAAAAAAGCCTTGATAAAGGTACCCCTTTATTAGTGTTTTTTAGCATTCCAAAAGGGTGGCAATGTGAAACCCTATTTTGGGGAAGTTTCCACACACAAGATTCACTGGTATTTTTGAATTACTATATAGAAGATATATTCAAGAGGCTATCATCTTATAGTTAATATAAATGTGGTTGGCAGGATGTCACACACATAGTTGAGAGTATTACTTTTAGAATAAATCCTCAAAAGTTGGTAAATATTATTATTTACTATGATATGTATATGATACATTAATATTGATTGTGGTTGAACCATTTATTACAATTCAGGATGTGTTCAAGAGGATATACACTTATAGTAGTATTGGGCATATTACTGGTGAGAGACAGTAACTGATTGTGGTTAGTGTTTTTTATGTTTTTTAAATTAATATAATATAATTTTTTATCATTTTATTTATATTTTTTCAATTAGAGGATATATATTCGATAGATATTTGTCATATGTTTGTGAGTTAGGATAATAAATATAGTCAGTACAACACCTCAAGCGAGAATTATTTAAGGAGAAAACATAGTCATTGGTGGTGAAAAGTTGTATTTAGAAAAGGTTGGTGATTGAAATTGGATTAAAATAAACATCGAATAGTTACTATATAATTCAACTAATGTAATAATTTAGAAAAAAAATTTAGGATTGTAAAAAATTGTTCAATCAATTCAATGATTATTGTGTGAAACAAATAAAGTGAAAACATGAGGAAAAAACACTGGATGTAATGTTTGAAATACCCTAAATGAATTGGGTAAAAACCCCTAGGCAAAGAGAATAATTTCACTATAAAAAAGTGTGGGAAAAAACACACACACTCTCTCTATTTCAATGAGAAAACACACAAGAAATTATCTTATTGGAAAGATGGAGAAACACCTCAAAAAATACTGCACTCAAGGATGAAGATATGTTGCTTCAGAATCTGGTGATAAAACTAGTGGAGAAGATACCATTTCATAGCCTGAATTCACCCTCCATTGGCCTCCTAACTATTAAATTTATATTACCAAATTAAATTGGGAATCAATGGTAGGGTTTCACCATGACGTGTCACCACAACCTGTCCAAATGAATGTGATGACCATCATTAATATTTCCTCTCTCCATAACATCTTCCAAAATATATCCCACTTGGATATTTGATTAAGTTTGAATAACACCTCCAAAAATCCTTTCAATCTTCCAAACCTACTGCTCATGTCTCTACAAGGATTCTCAAGGATCTATAGCATTTGATCTTTTCATAACCAACTACCTTTTCAAGAAATTATTCCATATTTTCTTTAGTGTAAATTTTTTACATGTCTAAACTTCCTTCTTCCACCACATCTCAAAAAAAAATAATGTACACAAATGTCCATCATCCTAGAATAAAAATATAGATTCCCTATAATGTGAAAGACAATCTTACTATCAAAAAACAATGAAATATGATCTTGTTTGTGCCCGAACTCCACTGAAAACCATTTCATCCAAATCACCTCTTTTCATGACCATGTAGAGGTCGTGTACTCTGCCTCCATCATTGATAGATCCACAATTGAATGTAACATAGACATCAAGTTCATAGCTCTTCTTTCAATAGTAAACACATAACCATTAATTGATTTTCTGCGGTCAGAATCACCTACAAAATTTGAATCAACATATCCTCTAACAGTGAAATATGATCCTCCACAACAGAATGCAACATCTGAGGTTTCCCTGATGTATCCCAGGATACTATTCACCATGATCCAATGCTTTCTTCGTATATTCTCTATGTACCAACTGAATTCTCCTATTGTATGTGCAATATCTATTCTAGTAAAAACCATGGGGAACCTTAGAAACCCCTACTATTAATTCATACGGCACTTGATATATTTACATCCACTATGTTTCACTACTATGATTCATCGTAGAGGATAACATGGAATTAATGGGAAAATGGGTAGAAATTTTATTACAGTCATTCATGTTGAATCTTTTTAAGACATTCCACAAATAATATTTCTGTGATTTCCAAATCTTTCCATTATTCCTATCTCGGTAAATTTTCGTCCCCAGAATTTTGTTTGCTGGTCCTATGTCCTTCATATCAAACTCCCTAGACAGTTGTGGCTTGATCTTCTGGATTTGATCATTATTGGGGCCAACTACCAACATTTCATCCATATAAAATAGTATAATGATAAAATCATTACCATATAGACCCTCTAAATAAGCCCAAGAATCTGAATTAAGTCCATTGAATCCAAGGCTCATGATATATGAATCAAATCTCTTGTACCAACACCTCAACAAATGTTTCAGACTATAACGAAAATATTCAACCTCAAAACCATGTTCTCTTAACCATATTCAGAAAAAGCTTCTCATTAGAGAATATAGATTTCATTATCAAGGTCACCATGTAGAAAATTCATTTTCACATTTAGATAATCTAGATGTAGAGTCCAAGAAACACACATCTCCATCACTACCTGAATATTTGTTAGTCTAACAATACGAGAAAATATTTCATTGAAATTCATACCTTCCTTATGAGAATATACTTCTACCACCAGTCTCACATGATATCTTTCCACTTGTTCGGTTTCATCCCTCTTGATCTTGTATACCCATTTGTTCCTAATAGAATTACTTTGATGAGGTAATGAAACACGATCCCATGATGATGTGTGGGGAAGTATTATGAATATGTTGGAAAAGTACGTTTCAATTTATAAATAGTTATTTATATAATAATAAATTTTATATTTATCCGATTCATATTATTTTCTAATAGGGAATGGGAATACTTTATAAAAAATAAAAAGAAAATGAGTTCCATGATTAAATATGTAAAATTAAAGGTTAGTATCCATTTATAAATTGTACTTTTTGATGCATTACATAAAAATTGTATTTTGAATTGACACTCATTTAAATAGAATTTTCATGAACAATAAGGCATCATAAAATGAGGATATTATATTTTAATATTTATATATTATATAATTATTATTGCAATAACAATGAACATTGACCAGGTTAGATTTCCTTATAAACATTTCCATAATATTTCATTTGATTTTTTCATTATACATGAAATCTACTTTTGTTTTAATTTTTAGCTATTTTATGACCCTCAACGCTATAGTTCTCAAGAGTTCGAACACATACAAGTGGAATAGTCAAATTGATTTAAATGTTTGATTGGATTTTAGTTTGTTTATAGTGTAAAATGTAATATTGAATATTTTAATTATAATTGTGTATTTGTTAGTTATTTTTGTTGGATTTGTGATTTTTTAGATGAAATTTTATATTTTGAATGTTATATATTTGAATATTTAATATTTCTTGGGTTCTTATTATTTTGGACTAGTTATAATGTTTTTCTGTTATGGATTATAGTCTGGTTTTGGTTTGCTTTTGGTCTAGTTTCTGCTTATTTCAGGTCTACTTGGGCAGATCATAGTAATGATATTGCAGTTTTATTAGAAAAAATGGTTTTTTTACATAGGTTATATTGTAACTGACATAATAAATGAATCGGTATATTTTATTTTGCTGGTTATTACATAACCAACATCGTATATAATTTTCCACGTCAGTTATTTAGGAACCAAAGTGAAAACACCTTCAGAGGATTGATTTATTAAGTCATTTATTCAATAAATAACATGAAAAACTATATAACATTCCCGTTATTAAATAATTGTCGTGACAAATCGAGCCTCTGAAGGGTTTTTTCACATCAGTTATTTAGAAACCGGCGTGAAAAACTATTCTGATTTATGCTTTTTATGTCACTTTTAAAATAACCAACATAAAAAAAATATTTATAAAGTCTATTTTAATAACATCAGCTAAAAAATGATGTAAAAAAATAAAAAATAACCAACATAAAAATACCTTTTTTTGCACTAATGGAAATGTATGAATTTATAATGCTAATATCACCTTCTAAAATCATTATTCTCATGTTATCCTTATATTATAATTGGTATCTCCTTTTTTATACTTATTGAACATCTATGATAACCATTTATTATGCTTCATATCCTTATTTTATTAAGAATGGTTTTATAAATGTTATGTCTAAGATGGTTTCTAGTAAATAAAAACTTAATGAGAGACTCTTATGAACTAGTTCTTTATGTTTTCATATTTCCAAAAGCATTAGTCCTAAACTATTTTGGAATGGATAATTATGTTACATAAGGAATATTAATCTAATAAGATGTGATATAGACGTGTGAAATATCTAGGTCAATATAGTTGGTATTAGAGATACTAACCAACTCAAAATTGAGAAAAAATAACAAGTGGCTGGTATCACTCATAGTGTGTCTTTTTATTTAAAATTTACATTGCACTACTGGAAATATATTCTTTCCCAACGGTTCTCAACTGATGGGAAAGGTTGCAGAACCATTGGTATTTGTTATACCAATGGTTTTGAAAACCGTAGGGATGTAAGATGTTGGGAAGGCTTTTCCCAATGGTTTACAGTGAACTTTTGGGATAGTGTGGGGAAAAATTAACCTATCACAATGGATGTGCCAAACCATTGGGATAGTTTGTCCCACCGGTTTGTTTTGAACCGTTGGGAAAGCCCAAGGAATATCCTTTTTCCCAATGGTTTCTAAACCATTGGGAATGGTTCTTTACCGACGGTTCATTGAATCTTTGGTAAAAAATGAATCAGAGATGCTATGCCAACGGTTTGAAACAGTTGGAATAGCCTATGCTATGCAAATTTCACTACAGCCTGCAATTTGCACAGAACCCTACAATTTTCATAGATGGACTAATTTTGTTCATTCCCTCTCATTTTTAATCCAGTTATTGTACCTGCTATAAACTAACACATATATATACAATTATTGTACCTGAAATAACCAACTAACACATACATATAGAGGACAAATGGGTACACATTTAACATACAATGCATCCTGAAACTATTAACACCCCTAATTAAATTAGAATTCATAACTTATTTATAAACATACATAATAAATTTAGAATTAAATTTAAAATATATATGACAATTATATGTGGAATCCGGAATTCAATTAATAATTTGATCACTTTTTTGAATACCATATATTTTTACCTGAAATGGTGTCCATTTTCAACAAAATACATACACCTAGAGTGATACTGGCCAGACCGTGCCTCAGATTGAGGGAAGGTTAACTCGTACACATCACAAATGACCCATAGATCATTTTCCTAAAGTATCAAAATATTCTAAATTCGTTTGATCGGTTTTCCATATTCTAGTTGATGTTTTTTCACCTAAAATGATGTCCCTTTGAAACAAAAGGAAGAGACATTGAGAGGATCCAGCCACACTGCGTCTCAGATTGAGTCGGGGTTGATTCGTACACATCATATATGACCCATGGATCATTATTCTAATGTATCAGCATAATCAGAATCTATTTGGTCAATTTTCCATATGTACATAAAATGGTGTCCATATTTAACAAAAGAGAGCCACATAGAGTGATCCCGGAGACACCATGCCTGGAATTAAGGCATGGTTGACTCGTTCACGTCCCATATGACCCATGGATCATTTTCCTAAAGCATCAACACATTTCGAATGCATTTGTTTATTTTTCCGTATGTCAGTTCTTGTTTTCACTTAAAATAATGTCCATTTTAAACAAAAGAGAGACACTATGAATGGTGTCGTCCACACCACATCTCGTATTGAGGCGGGGTTGACTCGTACATGTCACATATGACCCATGGAACGTTTTCATAGAGTATCAACACAATCAGAATCCATTTGGTCAGTATTCCGTTGCTAGTTGTTGTTTTCACTTAAAATGATGTAAATTTTAAACAAAAGAGAGACACATTGAGTGGTGTCGGCCACATCGCACATCCGATTGAGATGAGGTTGACTCGTACACGTCACATATGACCCATGGTTCGTTCTACTAAAGTTTCAATGGAAACCTAATGTGTTTTGTTGGTTTTCTGTATGTACTGAAAATGTTGTCCATTTAAAATAAAAGAGAGACACTTAGACTGATCCCAGCCACAAAGAGACTCAGATTTAGCCTGGGTTAGCCCGTACACGTCACATATGACCCATGTATTGTTATGATAAATTATCAGAAGATTCCTAATGCGTTTGGTCTGTTTTCTGTATGCTAGTAGTTCTTTTCACATATAATATTGTCCATTTTAAACAAAAGAGACACAGTTAGAGTGGTGTCAGCCACACCACGTCTCGTATTTAAACGAGGTTGACTCATAAATGTATTAAATGACCCATTAATAATTGTACTAAAGTATCAACATAATCCTAATGCGTTTGGTCGGTTTTCCATATGCCAGTTGAGGTTTTTCACTTAAAATGATGTCCTTTTGAAACAAATGAAAGACACTTTCAGTGGTCCCGTCCACACCGCGTCTCATATTGAGGAGGGGTTTATTCGTACACATTACATATGTCCCATGCATAATTCTATTAAAGTTTCAATTAAAACTGAATGCGTTTGGTCAGTTTGCTGTATGTACATAAAATTTTGTCAATTTTAAACAAAAGAGAGCCACTTAGAGTGATACCGGACACACCGTGCTTCTATTGAAGGTGGGGCTGGCTCATACACGTTACATATTACTCATGGATCATTGTCCTAAAGCATTAACTCATTTCAATGGAGTTTGGTTGGTTTTCTGTATGCTAGTTGTTCTTTTTCACTTATAATCCTGTCCATTATAAACAAAAGAGACACAGATAGAGTGGTGTCGGCCACACCGCATCTTAGATTTAGACTGGGTTCACTCATACACGTCACATTTTACCCATGGATCATTGTTCTAAAGTATCAACACAATATGAATGCATTTGGTCGGTCTTCCGTATTCAAGTTGATGTTTGTCACTTAAAATGATGTCCTATTAAAACAAAAGACAGACACATTGAGTGGTTCCAGCCACACCACATGTCAAGTTGAGGAAAGGTTGATTCTTACACGTCACATATGACCCATGGATTTTTCTCCTAATGTTTCAACAGAAACTGAATGTGTTTGGTCAGTTTTCCGTATGTACTTAAAATGTTGTCAATTTTAACTAAAAGAGAGACATATAGACTAATCTCGGCCACACCTTGACTCAGATTGTGCCTGGGTTAGATGGTACAAGTCACATATGACCCATGGATCGTTGTTCTAATGTATCAACACAATCAGAATCTGTTTGGTCATTTTTCTGTATGTACTTAAAATGTTGTCCATTTTAAACAAAAGAGGGCCACATAGAGTGATCCCGGCCACACTGGGCCTCATATTGAGGCGGTGTTGACTCGTACCCATCAAATATGACCCATGGATCGTTTTGATTAATTATCAACAGATTCTAAATGTGCTTGGTCATTTTTATGTATGCCAGTTGTTCTTTTCACTTATAATTTTGTCCATTTTAAACAAAAGAGACACAGTTAGTGTGCTGCCAGCCACACTGCATCTCGGATTTAGACGGGGTTGACTCGTAAACATCTCAAATGACCCATGGATCATTTTCCTAAAGTATCAACACAATCTGAGTGTGTTTGGTCGGTTTCCATATACTAGTTGATGTTTTTCACTTAAAATGATGTCCTTTTGAAACAAAGGACATACATATTGAGTGGTGCTGGCCACTTCGCATCTCAGATTGAGGCATGGTTGATTCGTACACGTCACATATGTCCCATGGATCGTTCTCCAAATGTTTCAATGGAAACGGAATGCATTTCATCGGTTTTCCATATGTACTTAAAATGTTGTATATTTTAAACAAAAGAGAGACACTTAGACTAATCCCAGCCACACTGCAACTCGTATTGAGCCCGGATTGGCTTGTACACATCACATATGTCACACGAATCGTTGTGATAAATTATCAACAGATTCTGAATGCATTTGGTCAATTTTTCGTATGCCAGTTTTTCTTTCCACTTATAATCCTGTCCATTTTAAACAAAAGAGACACAATTGGAGTGGTTTCGGCCACACCTCACCTCATATTGAGGCAAGGTCGACTTTTACTCGTCAAATATGACCCAGGGATCGTTTTTCTAAAGTATCGACACAATACGGATACGTTTGGTCGATTGTCTATATTTTAGTTGATGTTTTTTCACTTAAAATGATGTCATTTTGAATCAAATGACAGACACTTTGAGTGCCCCGGACCACACTGCGTCTCATATTGAGGCGGGGTTGATTCTTACATGTAACATATGACACATGGATCATTCTCCTAACGATTCAATTGAAACCGAATTTGATTGTTCAGTTTTCCATATGTACATTAAATGTTGTTCTTTTTAAACAAAAAAGAGATATTTAGACTGATCTCGGCCACACTGCGACTTGGATTGATCCCGGGTTGGCTCATGCACGTCACATAAGACCCATGGATTGTTGTTATAAATTATCAACATATTCCGAATGCGTTTTGTCAATTTTCTATATGCAAGTTGTTCTTTTCACTTATAATCCTATCCATTTTAAACAAAAGAGACATAGATAGAGTGGTGTCGACACACCACGTCTCTTATTGAGATGGGGTTGACTCTTAAACATCAAATATTACCCATGGATCGTTGTTCTAATGTATCGACACAATCTGAATTGGTTTGGTCGGTTTTCTGTATGCTAGTTGATGTTTTACACTTAAAATGATGTCCTTTTGAAATAAAAGACAGAAACATAGAGTGGTCTCAGCCACATCGCGTCTCAGATTGCGGTGGGGTTGATTCGTGCACATCACATTTGACTCATGGATCGTTCTCCTAATGTTTAAACAGAAACTGAATGTGTTTGGTATGTTTTCTGTATGTACTTAAAATGTTGTCCATTTTAAACAAAAGAGAGACACTTGGACTGATCCCGGACACACCGTGATTCAAAATGAGCCTAGGATGGATCCTATATGTCACATATGACCCATGGATCGTTGTGCTAAAGTACCAACACAATTAGAATCCGTTTGGTCGGTTTTCCGTATGCCAGTTTTTTTCAGTTATAATCCTGTCCATTTTAAAAAAAGATAGAGTTAGAGTGGTGTCAGCCACACCTCACCTTGTATTGAGGTGGGGTTGAATCTTACATGTCACAAATGCTCAATGGATCATTTTGCTAAAGTATCTACACATTCCGAATGAGTTTGGTCAGTTTTTTGTATGCTAATTGATGTTTTTCACTTGAAATGTTGTCCATTTTAAACAAAAGAGAGCCACTTATACTGATCCCGACCACACCGCGACTCGGATTGGGCCTGGGTTGGCTCGTACATGTCACATATTCCCCACGGATCATTGTGATAAATTATCAATAGATTCCAAATGTGTTTGCTCAGTTTTCTATATGCCAGTTTTTCTTTTCACTTATAATCAAGCCCATTTTAAACAAAAGAGAGACACTATGAATGGTGTTGGCCACACCGCACCTCATATTTAGGCAGGGTTGACTCGTACCTATCACATATGACCCAGGGATCATTTTTGTAAGTCATCAACACATTTCAAAGGCGTTTGGTTGGATTTCCGTATGTACTTAAAATGTTTTCCATTTTAAATAAAAGATAGACACTTAGACTGATCCCAGCCACATCACAACTTGGATTGAGCCCGTGTTAGCTTGTACACGTCCCATATGACCCATGGATAGTTTTTATAAATTATGAATAGAATCGGAATGCGTTTGTTTAGTTGTCTATATGTCAGTTGTTCTTTTCACTTATAATCCTATCCATTTTAAACATAAGAGACACAATTAGAGTGGTATGTTAGTTGTATATTCACATAATTCAAATAAACTATTTTACTATTGGTCTTTAAATTAATTTATTTATGAAAAATTTAAATTTAAAATGATAATATCAAGAAAATTAATAGAATATAAAACTTTTACTAAAAATCATTGCGGAAATATTAAGGTAAACATGATTTATGAGAATCTTTATGTGTCTATTACTGGAATGGTATTTACATAAAATCTTGCATAAATTCATATAGAATATTTTTATATCTTTATTAGTATGGATTAGATTTTATATTATCATGCTATCAAACATTTCAGAGCTAACAATGCCTTGCCCAATGAATACATCCCTTTTATAACAAACCATGATTCTATGATATTGATTAGATGTGTAAATGTGATTGACATTGATTATCATTATGACCAAAAATAAAATATATATTATATATTTTATATTATTAAATAAAATCAAGGAGGGTTGGAGGCTTTCTAGGGGGCTGTCCGGGGGGGGGCTATCCGGGGGGCTGTCCGGGGGGCTGTCTGGGGGGCGGTCTGGTGGGTGTCTGGGGGGCTGTCCGGGGTCCAAGGATGAGGGTGGGGGGGGCTATGTGGGGGATGTCCGAGAGGTGTTCAGGGGGTTTCCCGGGGTCCAAGGAGGAGGGTGGGGGTGGGGGTGATGTCCGGGGGGCTGTCCCAGGTCTAGGGAGGAGGGTGGGGGGCTGTCTGGGGGCTGTCTGGGAGGGTGTTCGGGGATGTTCGGGAGGATGTCCAGGGACCTAGCAGGATGGTGGGGGGGGGGGGGGGGGGGGCTGTCTGGTGTCCAAGAATGATGGTGGAGGTTGTCCGGGGGTTGTCCGGGGGGGCTGTCCGGGGGGATGTTCGGGGTCCAGGGAGGTGGGTGGGGGGCTGTCTTGGGGGGTTCAGGGGCTGTTCGGGGGGCTGTCTGGGGTCCAAGGAGGATGGTGGGGGGCTGTCCAGGGTCTAGGAAGGAGGGGGGTTGTCCAGGGATTTCACAAACACACAACCACTAAAAGATATCAACATTCATGAATACAGGCAATATATTAAAATAACTCAACTGCAATACGATACTACAGGTCTGGATAAAACCAACCATTAGTATATATTAAATATCAAATCTCAGTAATATTAGTCAAAAATATAACAGATCAACTTGTCCCATATCACCATCACCATATTCACCATCACCATCATCTCCATCATCATCATCATCACCCTAATCCTCGTCCCCATCATCTTCCTCGCCCTCCTCGACCTCACCCTCCACCTCGCCGTCACCATCTACCTCGCCCTCCTCCTCTCCCTCCTCTTCCACATCAGTCTCAATGCCATCATCATCATCATCTTGGAATTCATCTTTACCACCACTAGAACTTCCACCTAGTTCTCAATTTATATAATGTATCCATGAAAAATATTTATCAAAAGCTGGGCTGGCCTCTGGGGGAAGTGTTAGACGTAGAACTTCAATAAATTTCATAAATTCACTGTTTTCCCTAGTAGACTGTTCTGATGTCTCTATGTCTCTTTTGTAAGCATTTTATTCTTGTGCCTTAACTTTCTGCAGCTCTATGGCACTAAAACTTGTACCTGAGGAGTTTCAATACCTCGTCCGGACTATCCTAGGTCGGTAGCGTACTCGGCCATGATTCTCCTCTCCCAAAACCTGATGTTAGAGATCAATTGGCCGAAAATTGTCTGGTTCATGGGAATAAAGGGCCTCTAATGTAGCATGTTACAAATATAAATATATTATTAAGTTAGAAAATAGATATTAAAATATAAAATCAATATATTAAAACATACAATCTGCTGCTGAGTCGCTTCGTTGATGGCACTTCCATCCTGTTTCTATTTACTCGAGCAATACAATTTTCCTCAAGGCACATGTCCTTCAATATTGTGTATTTCCCTCTACAATGACATTGAAAACTAAAGATATATGAAAAATATAGCAAAATATTAAATAATTACGGAAACAAAAGAAAGTGTATGATGTAAAGAAAACTTATAAAAAATTGTCATACCTTCTTCCTCTCATGATCAGGCATCGTAGTGCGTACCAATGTGTGGATGTATTTTTTTGGAATCAATGTTCTTTTTATTTTTTCTAGATGATTCATAAATAATGTTCATAAATGAAACATATATTATTAATGAAAAACATGAAAGTTATTATTTAAATACCTCAAATGTAATTAATACCTTAAACTGGGTTCTCGTCCAATAAGTAATCATCTGACGATACTGCTCTATAGGACAATCATCCACCACCGGTACCACCTATAACTCAGTGCCAACTCTAGTAACCCATTCAATATACAACACGTGGTTGTAGGCTCTCCAAAGATCGACTAAATCCTTTAGACGTTCCAGTCATGCACCCACACCATCGAGAAAATTAAATCGAAGCTAACATCAAAATATTAATTCGTATATATACAAAAATAATTCATGGAATTAAATAGAACAGATTTTTTACCCATATCACTACACATGATAAATCCATGACCTCATGTGGCAAATGTCTCCACGATAGCGGGATGATGGGTATGATGTTGGAGTATTTGGAAAGCATCGCCAAAAAACTCCGACATTGTTGCCCTATTTCCTCAACCATTTGGTTGTCTTCATTATAATCCACCATAACCTGTGTGCGGAGGTTCCACACCGAACGCATGTGTGTATGCCCCTGCCCACGCCTCCTGTTAGTAGATGTATCTGTCATGAAATGAAAACACATATTTTATCAAAACATGTTATAATGAAAATAAATATTTCTATAAAATTTTGTTAGGGTTCTATAAATATACATGTGACGGTCTAATTGCTAAGCGCCGCTGGATCCACAAAAACTGATAGAACACCCTGTGGTGGAACAGGAGTCAAAGAAAATGGAATATAGAAGCTCGGAGAGACAGAAGTAGAAGGAGAAGAAGATGGTAAAGCTGTCTGACGGGATTCTGATTGGGGAGTGGGAATCATCATGGGATGTGAAAATGATGGGCCAAAAGATGCAGAAGGTAGCGAAAACATGGGAGGCCTAAATATCCCAAGTTTACCAAACAACAAACCAGGATCAAAATGTGGGAAAGATGACATGTCACTGGGAGGGGAAAGGTCTAGTTAGGTACGCGCAACTGCTAGTCCACCTCTGGTATGAATCCTCTTTGTACCACTGGCCTGAGTACTAAGACCAGTACTAGGCTCCTCATCGAATTAATGTCGACATATAGGTGGATGCTACAAAAATGTTTACAAAAACATTAATCACATGAAATTATATAATTTTTAAATATCTCAATTTTAAATAATTTACTCACTACAGTCAGTAATGTTGGAATTCCCAAATCTTCCATTCGACGATTTTTCTCCATCAATTTTTTCCTTCGTCTCTCTTCAATTGGCTGCATTTCCAGCATTTGAAATAAAATATGTAATTAATTAGAAAAAGAAAACTATTGTGTAACCCATGAAACTAAATATATGAGGGAATATGGGGATTCATTGGTAATTTAGCTATCAATTTTTTTTGAAGAGCTTGAATGGAGTTAATAAATCATACATGTTGTAATGTTCACCAAGTTATAAATATTGTTAGACTAAGTTTGAATATAGTTCAATTCCCAAATAGAAAATTCAATTCAAATAAAAATGTAACCAATAAACATTGAAAATTTATATAAAGGTCAAGTCATCTAAAAAATATTTGTTATCAATACTAAATCAATTTGAATATTACCAACCTTAACAACCCAACTCGAGGTAAACCAAAAGAATTGAGAACATGGATAAATGATTCTATATATTTTCATCCACAACTATAGGTTCACAAACAACTCAGAGAATTAAGCTATTGGAGTAATCAAATGAAATAAATGGATTGGTTCCAATGGAACAATGTATACTGTCCATTCCATCATGACCATAATAAAAAATAAGACTTGGAATTACTTCAACTATGACACCAAATTCAGGTTGACGTTGGTCATCGACATAAAAAACTTGTTTATCCATTAATGCAAACACATATGGTTCTTCAGTAGAAAGAGTGTGAGTCATATTAATTACTAGAAATCCAAAATCATCAATAAATGTGCCATGCCTCGTCATCAAATCAAACCAATGTCATTTCATCATTGTGAATCGTCCATGAGTGTAATAATACAATATTATTATTTTCTCAACAACTCCATAATAACCTACATTTTTAAATCGCGGTCTACTATACGATGCACTGGTATAACAATATGTTGTGGCAGTAACCATAAAACCATCACGTTGTGTTCTCATGTTCATTTCTCATTCAATGACAATAAATTTGTACCCATTGATAACAATTGATCTACAATCACGAACCACAGTATTTGGACCAAAAACCAAAGCTCTTATTTCCTCAGAGATAGAGTCAGAAAACATAATCAATACCATCAATATAAATGACTATTAATCTTAATTAAATATTGATATAATTATTTTAAATAGTAATATTTTTTCCTTCAATTTTAACCAAGAAGAAAACTCTTTTCTATGCAAAGTCTCTCTCCTTCTCAAATATAATGAATAATGCTTCCTATTTATCATTGTTTTAAGTTCCCGGTATATGAAAAATATGAATAGTTTAATAAATATATATGTATGATATACATAATCAATTTAGTTACCTGATATAGTCATCGAACAGATCACAGTTGAACAAAACTGTGTGATGTGCCATCTCCCACTATTCATGGCTTAATGTATTCAATGAATATGATCCCGGAATTCCTCCTATTTGAGGAAATGATGGAAAACTGGGTTCAATTTTATCATACTGTTCTTCTTCATTTCTCATTGTTCTGTTCAATCTTGTAGTATGATCAGACAAATACATCGAGCATAAATCCATACATTCTTGAGCCAAGTAACCGTTCACAATAGAAAATTCTGGATGATTTCTGTTACAGACATAATACATTAATGTGAACATATTTCTTTCAATTTGATACATCCAACGAAATGAAACAGGTCCCCCGAGAAGTATTTCAGTGGGAATATGGACAGTTAGATGCAACATGCCTGTGAAAAATGATGGAGGAAATATTTTCTCCAACTCACTCAAAATTAATGGGGCATCTGTCAACATTTTTTGCAAGAAAGTCATGGACAACGTCTTAGCACAAAAATCTCTAAACAAATGGCACAACCGAATAATAGCCACCCTTAAATTATTGGAAAAAAATGATGTATTGCTATTGGAAGCAAATCATGTAGTAGAATGTGATAATCATGAGTCTTCAATGATTTTAGCTTCAACATTGTTATGTTGACCCATTTAGATATGTTTCTTGAATAGCCATCAGGAACTATAATATTCCTTATTACTTCCAGAAATTGTTTTTTTTGTTGGTTTCAACACATAATAAGCACATGAATGTTTCCATTTATTTTCCCTGATACGCACCAGATGCAATTATGGTCTAATACCCCAATCCACCATGTAACACCGAGATCATAAATCCTCTTTTATCTTCCCCTTGGCGTTTAGAAGAACCAAAAGAAACATTTCTCATATATTCTTTTCAATATGCATTACATCTAAGAAACGATGTAACAAATTGGTTGACCAATAAGGAAAATCAAAAATGATACACCTCTTCCTCCAAATGTAACAAGTTTCAGTGGAAACATTCTTTCTCTTTCCAGATTTCACTTGACCCTTCCCGAACAAAAAACTTAAATCATTCAATTAATTAAGCACATCAGTTCCATACAAACAATGAGGTGGATCATCAGTCTCTATAGTATTATCAAATCTTAGACGATTCATTCTATATGGATGATCCTTTGGCAAGAATCATCGATGTCCCATAAAACTAAAACTATAGTGATTCTTCATTCTTTTGGATCATGTATTCTTCATACAAACTGGACATGGCAGTTTTCCATTTTTGCTCCATCCATACATCATTGAATAAGCTGGAAAATCATTGATCATCCACATAAGCGTAGAACACATCTCAAATATGTCTTTTGAACATGCATCGTATGTCCGCACACCCACATCCCAAAGAAGTGTCAACTCTTTTATTAAAGGATGCATGCATATATCAATATTTATGTCAGGATCAGAAGAACCATATATGAGTATACTCATGAAAGTGAATGGTTTTTTCATACACAATCATGGGGGACGATTATAAATGTGTATAAAAATTGGACACATGCTGTGAGAAGAAAGCATCTGCCCAAACAGAATAAAACTGTCGCATGAAATCCCCAACCTCACATTACGCATGTAAGATGAAAAATCAAGATGTCGAGAATCAAATCACTACCATGAAAATACATCTGCAAGATGAACAAACTCATCATTTGTCTTCTTTCTCTCGGTATCATGCCATCTCATTTTTTTTTGTTATGTCATCAGACATAAAAAGATTCTGGAGTCTGGGGATCAATGGAATGTCCCACATTACTTTTTGTGGAACACGGGATGGTGTTCCATCAGATTATGACTTCTAGCGGGATGTGCCACTTTTTATACAATCATTTCGTTCAGCGGTTTCCTCCCAGAATAAACTGCAATCTTTCAGGAAAGCATGAATTTTGTTTATTGAAAATCCTAGTTCCTCTACTAACATCCATGACATATAGTGGTTTGAGGGATAATCTGCATCATCTAGAAGTAAATACTTCAAGAGGGTAAGAATGTAATCGATTGCTGTATTAGAAATCCCATACATTGTTATCCCATGAAACAATCGGATTACATATTCCATCTTTTTCATTTTTTCACATTGTCGATATACTGGAGTCATGGTAGCATCATTCAATTTTTTCACCCTATCAATAGCATCATTTTCACGAGATGAATCAGTTGTCTTCATATCAAAGTCTTCTTGAGTCGAAATGCTTTCTTTTTCATGATTACGAATAAACGGAAACCAATCATCTAACATATTCTCCATTCCGGCCCTTTCATTTCGATCATCACAAATTTGATATTTAATTTTCTCCCTATTGTGATACCACACAATGTAGTTTGCTTGAAAACCATTTTTGGTTATGTGGTAGCTGACTTCTTCGAAGCTCAACCACGGTCTACCAACACAATTGGAACATGGGCAGTGTATGCAACCACTATCTAAAGCATTGTCAAATGGAAAATATATAAAGATCTCCAAATTTTTTTGAAATTAGCTTGAGATTTGATCAGTTTCATACATCCAAATTCTGTCCATTCAGTAAAAAGAATTCATATATGTCAGTTTGTCATAAACAATTCAATAGGATTGAACTTTAATAGAAAATACATTTATGTAAACAAAAAAGGAAGAAAACAATCAAGGTATCAAAAACACATGTGAAAAAAAACATAATAATTTGTTATTGAAAAAATGTAAAACCAACAAGAACTTAATGTTTTATCACATCACATCATGCCTCACCTCATAACCATACTAGTAGGGTATCATGAACATTAATAACCTCAACCTTGTGCCATCCTCCTACCCTACATGACCCCAACCACATGCCAAATCTTATTACAGCCTTATCACATCGCACCTCACCTGAAAACACTAGGGAAATCATTGTACATCTCACCTAAAGACACATGGACAATCACATCGCATATTGCCTAAAAACACATGTTCAATATCTTATAAAGGAAGAGTAGGGAAGACATGGTAGCTATCCAACCATATAAACACCATCCTAGATATTAGAAAAAATACCCATAACTCAAAACCATTGATCGTTGGTATATTTATCCAACTCTAGTTGGGAATGTCTAGAAATAACATAAAATACCAGATATATATATAACACAAAATACCCAAACTATGGGTTCACATTAACTACATAATCACACACTTCACTACTACCATACAACACATAAATCATCACAACCACATTCACCACTATAGCAAACACACCACACCACCACCACACAAGAAACATAGCATTTACCACTTTCATTTATATGCCACTTCATTCAAACTTACATTTTCCATTCATTTAATGTTAAATTAATTAAATCCATTTACCACACATCCATTTATATTCCATCTCATTTATTTACTATAATGTTTTTTTGTTTTAACAGCATAATTTATTCAATAGATAACCAGGAAACTAATAAAACCACCATAGAACAACTCACCATATCATAATAACCATCGTCTCCATGTTACATCATCCAACCATCTCACTAAAACAACCACATATCACAACAAAAATATTGCACATCATAAACCACTACACAACCAAAACCACCTCACCACATCATACACCACAACCTCATCACACAACACCTTCACACGACACAACGCCACCACACATCATCACTATCACACAACTTCACATGTCACATCCATGCCCACTAACCATCACATTACAACCCCACATATCACAAAGACCAACTGGTCACCTCAATCACCATACAACAGCCTATAACATACAACGAAACACAAAAAAAAAACATCTCATAGAAGAAACATACCCCAACTTCCACAATTTATTCAAGGTCTACTATTATATTACCCCTTTATTTATCATGGACATTATAACTCAAATAATATTCCATGGGAAACTAATTAATTAAAAAAATATTCATTCATTTCCATATTTTTAATGGTGAAATCACATCAAAATAAAAACATAAAAGTAAAATATTAGATCAATAACAGTGAAAACAAGGTAGAATATGTGTATAAATAATAAAATACTTGATTTGAGATGATTTAGATGGATTTTCACCAGTTCAGATGGGGGAGTTCGAGAGAGGATCCATGCGTCGGATTGATTTTTGTGTTCCGTCGTGACTGGGGGAGAGCAGCGACCCAATTGTATTTGGGGAAAAGATTTTCCAACGGTTATTGAAAACAGTTGGGAAAGGGGTGTTCAGGGTACCCTTTAACAAATGGTTCATTAGAACCATTGGCAAATGGGTTCCCTGTAACACCCCAAACTTCTACGGTACGCTTCTCTTTGAATAATGTGATAGCGTGTGTTGTACGCAACACCGAGTTCTAACACACCATAACTAATCAAACTAGCCGTTATGAATATTAATACCTACTTTTTGAAATTATATATATTTTATATTTGAAAATGGACTTCATTTTTGGATTCGGAATATCGAATTTAGCCTAAGGTGAAATTTTGGTACATTTCGGATAACTTTCATATTTTGATGAATAGTGAAAATTACTAAATTTTAATTAAAAACAACTTTTTTAATCAAATTAATTACTAGTGATAAATTAAGAATTTGAGTGGTTTTAAAGTATATTTAGAATATATTTTTACCATTTAATATAATTTTGGTCATTGGACATAATTTTACAATTAAACCGAACATAAACAAGTGTCAATCTTTTGATAGTTATTATCTCTTAAAAACACGCTTTTTGTTTTAACAGCGGGAATTAATTTTAAATTAATTTCTTCCACTTCTGTGTTTTGAATTTAGGAAAATGGATTCCATATTTGGAATCAGTATGTTCAAATTGTGTAAATAGGTAACTTTTATTTTTAGACATTTTGAATAGTTACTGTGGTAAATATTTTATTTACCATGGTTAAAGGGTAAATCCGGTAAATAAGGGTTAAAAAAATAATATTATAATAATACAAAATTACCCTAAAACGTGTCCTAACCTTATTGGTGGACACATAACCGACCATGGGCATCCTTGGGTCAATTTGGGGACCCCTTGGAGCCACTTGTAAGTGATAATGACACATTATATTTATAAAGTTAAAATAAAAATAAAAATTGCATAAGCTTACATCTTTTAGAAGAACAATTTTTACATAGGGTTATACATGTTGGATTTTCGATTATAAATATTAATTAGAAAGCTACAAAGATTTCCTACATAATTATATTTTATTTATAATTTTTAGACATCAAATAATTTAAATTATTAATGACACAATAATGATTCAATGTTTACCTCATTAATAAATCATTTAAATAAATAAGATTAAAATGATTAAAATATTATCTAAAACCTGTCCAATTCTTATTGGTTGATGTTATTTCGAATATGAGTCATCTTATCTTCGACCTAAATGATTTTTGGACCATTATAAACCGAATACACATATATTATAAAGTAATACTTTCACACTTTCCTAAAGAGCCCCTCCTCTCCCTTATAAAACGAGACCACTTCTACTCATTCCTCACACCTCTCAAGCCACTTGGCTCGTCCAAACTCTGCCCAACTAAGCTCCCCACATCCCTCTCCTCCTCCTTGAAGCTTACCCTTAGGCAGAAAGCATTTCAACAAGTCCTTTGGTTCTAACCAAAGTGAGTTACATAAATTAAAGGTAACAATTTCTCTTAAATTATTTTCATTTATTTTGCTTCTCCAACCCCCAAACTCTTTTTATTTCCTTTCTTTTGTAACAACACCAGTATACTCAATATACTAGGATGTTGTTATAATAAGGATTCAAACTACACATACACAAAACGCCATCTAATGGATGATGAACATAATGTTTCTGTGGATGGCAAACTAACGCCTCACGAAACGATGATTGTTCAAATACATCTTACCGCCTCTCATGGTGGCCATTATGATGACACTGTAATTAAATATGATATTAATGATATATATTTTATATATAAGCTTCTGTAATTCCATTTTATTTCATACCATTATTCGTTTCATGTTGTATATAGATACGATAATTTCATTTGAGGAAGTGCGGACTACCGCCCCCTTAAAATGATATGACTCGTTCATACCACACATGGAACGTATAAAGGATGGTGTTAATGAACATAAGTAACATGTATATAATATTATATATTACTGGAATAGTAATATACCTATGTATCATTTGGATTCGATTCTTTTAAAATAAAAAATTAAATGGAAGTAGCGTTCGTGCGTATGTACGGACTACCGTCTCCACGAACGCGATGAGATGCATTCTCCATCGTATCCATTCAAGTATAATTATCATTTAATGATTTAAAAATGATGTTTAAGGACTTGATATCATTCTGGATATGAATAAGATACAACAAACATGACTTATGTAACAAAACATATAAAAGAAAATGAGTAAGTTAACACCCGAAACGACGATAATTCTAAGATATTATTAACAAATCAATGTTAAAAGATCATATATGATATCATATTAATATATATGATTCTTGTATAATTTAATAACAATTATTTCACCATTATACAGGAGGTTAACCTACCCCAACCAAGGAAAAGTACAAGGTAAGGGTTTACTATACAACCTCTTCATTATCCAAGGTTGTTTATACGTAATAATCTAATGGGATCTCTTTATCATCCACATCCATGTTTCTTAAAAATGCATTTCAAAACATTTTTACTATTTACTAGAATATGAGTTAAAGTCATTTATACCCTTTTTTACTTTTATAAGTGGTTTATAAAGGAATCTTTCAGTCGTTTTCAAAACAAGGTCATTTTTAACCTTTTCGACAGAATTTAGATAAGAATGTTTTTTAACTTATACGGCGGGTGTGGCTATTTTCCGCCGTTATAAAATCTTCAAAGCTTCCCTTAAAAGCTTATAAGAATATTTTCAAAGAAAATTTTTTATTTTATATGGATCTTCAATTATTTCAAAATAAAAGGAGATATTTCTTTAAAAAGAATTTTGATTTCATCTATGTCAACATCCTTTGATGGATTTTAAGATTATTTGAAGTTGATTTGTTATGATACAAAACTTCTATATTGTATTGAAGGTTTTGTGATATGTTTGACTGTGGATGTGCTATTTTTATACCATTCATAGTTTATGGTGAAATTATTGACATTTCGTACGCTAGTTTTAATACGAATGTTTATGTTATGTTTAAACCTTTTCATATGGGAATGCATTGGACTTAATAAGTGACGGGTGGAGCCCGCTATAGCTCCTCGATGCATCGGTAGGTCTCATGAGACAAACTAATGTCTTGGCACAAGGCGTTGACAAAATCTTATTTGTAGTCTTGGCACGAGGCCTTGGCTATGTGGTTATGATAGTCTGGCATTATGCATTCCAACATTATGAAAGTGGTTATTGATTTTTTCATGTGATTATTCGATTAGTAGAATATCCATGTGAATAAGTAAATGGCATTATTTCATTTTATTTATGCCATAACATGTTGAATGTTCATATTTAAAAGGCTTTTGTTTTAGTTATACATTGCCTTAAATGTTTATTCTTATTTATGAAAATTTCCGCTATATGGTTATTCTTACTGGGCATTTGAGCTCACCCCTTTTCTATGTTTTATTTTTCCCAGGAAGTGAAGAAGAAAATTATGAATGACCTGCAGGGATTTTATGAGGGGATAATAGTGTGGTCTATTGAGACATTATGTTGTTGTAGTAGTTTTTCATTTTATAATGTAATGTAAAACTTATGAATATATCTAGTGTTTCCAAGGCTACTAAACCAATCGGTCTTTCGAGATTTGATCTTTCTTGTGATCATGCCAATGTTACGAAGTAATGCACCGACTCTGGGTAGCTGGGGTCGGGGCGTTACAGTTGGTATCAGAGGAAGTTTAGTACAAACCTTGGAAACTAGATTCAGATAAACTCTGATTAGAGCACGTAGACCTAAGATGAACTTTGAGGATTAGTATAGAAGAACTTCCTAGAATTTTGGTATTGTAGAGATTTTGTGAGTTTTCCGAGCAATACATCCCTGTCTGGATACGAGCAGGTAGAGGCGGCTCTGGCACAGATGTACCTAGGGGTAAAACCCGAAAACACCGCTTTGAGCTAGACTCGAACGGGAACTGGTGCACGACAACGAGCCTTACTGCACTCTTGGTTACGACACTCCCGGGGGATATGCTTAGGATAACTCTCATTTTCTTTACAAATCATTATGAAGGGTTTATGAGTATATACTTCCTCAAAGAAAACATTTTTATGATTATGGATTATATCCATAAATAGTTCAATTTATGTTAAGTGTTTTATAAGTATGAGATTATGTATTTTGATTCATAAACTGATCTAGTTTATTCCATTGTTTAGAAATGGCGCCTAGTGGAAGAAATGGAAACTGTATCAATGCACGCACTCCATGTAGGGATTTCCCTCCTGCTCAAGATAATTATAGTGGGGCTGGTGATGCAACTGGTGCTGATCAGCTAATCACCATACTGGCACAACTTACTCAGGTTATGAATAATAACCTTACCCGTATGGAGCACCCTGATCCGCAGCATGGAGGATCAATGTTAGATCGATTCATGAGGCAACAACCACCAACATTCAATGGGAATACAAATCCCTTAGTAGCTGAGCAATGGATATTTTCCCTAGAGAAAATATTTCAGGCTTTGAGGAGCAGTGAAAGGGAAAAAGTTATCATGGCAGTTTACCGCCTCACTGGAGATGCTGATCAATGGTGGTCATTGATTCAAAATACTAAAGAAGATGATGAAGTATCAAATATGGAATGGAGGGAGTTCAAAGATCTGTTTTTAGAAAAATACTTTCCTCGCGACCATCGAGCAGATATGGAAAGACAATTTCTGAGTCTGAGACAAAAGGAGGATGAGAATGTCACAAAGTATGAGGCTAACATTACACGGTTAGCGAGGTATGCTGGTGATTATATTCGCAACCCAAGAAGTAAGATTGATCGTTTCTTTGATGGGTTAAAACCATTTCTCCGTCGAGCATTAGTCTCACAATCCTTTTCATCGTACGAAGACATTGTCTCATGTGCTATCAAGACCGAAAAGGAATTCTCTAAGTCTTATGACTTTAAAGAAAAGCAAGAGAAGAAGAGACCTGCTGATCAATCTGGGAATGGAAATAAGGGGAAGAAGGGAAAGGTTGAATATCCATCTTGTGGTATGTGCGGGAAGAAACACCCCGGTGCTTTCCTGAAGGGAATGGGAGTCTGTTACAAGTGTGGTGAAAAAGGCCACCAAGCTCATGATTGCAAGGGGAAGAAGGAAGCTACCAACGTTCAGTGCTACAATTTCAGGGAGATGGGGCATTATGCAAATGAATGCCCTAAGCGTCAGGAGAACTTACCTCAGAAAAGGCCAAGGGATCAAGGCCAGACTTATGCTATCACTACTGCAGAGGTAGAAGCTCCAAAAGACGTGGTGGCAGGTAATTTAATGGTTTCCTCAAGTTTAGCAAATGCATTATTTGATTCTGGATCATCGCATTGTTTCATATCTTCCAAGTTTGCTAAGAAAATTATATATTTCCAATTTGATTTAATAAGGGAGTTGTCAGTTAAAACTCCTAAGGGAAGTATCATTGCAACAAAGTTTTGTGAATCAGTCCCCATTAGAGCACATAAATTTTCTTTATCTGCTGATCTCATCGTCATACCTATGATTGAGTTTGATATAATCCTCGGTATGGACTGGCTTTCGGACTATGATGCGAAGATATATTGTATGAAGAAGGAGGTTACGATTCTTGATGATAATGATAAGGAGCACCTTATTTTTAAAGAGGAATCGTCACCACCTAATTCTTATTTAGATCCACCCCCAGTAGCTCAACTAAATTCAATTATTGGGGAGGAAGAGAATGAAGTAACTATCGGTGAGGAAAGGAATGTTCAAATAGAGTATGTACCTGTTGTGAAAGAATTTGTGGATGTATTTCCGGAAGATTTACCTGGACATCCTCCAGAACGAGAAGTTGAGTTTTCCATTGATTTGATTCCTGGATCAAGGCCTATATCGAAGACCCCTTATAGAATGGCCACTGTAGAGTTAGTCGAACTAAAGAAACAACTAGAGGAATTGAGTAATAAGGGATTTATTCGCCCTAGTGTTTCTCCATGGGGAGCCCCTGTTCTTTTTGTTAAAAAGAAAGATGGATCTATGAGGTTATGTATCGACTACAGGGAGATCAATGCTATAACGATAAAGAACAAGTATCCCCTACCTCGTATTGATGATTTATTTGACCAACTGCATGGAGCTCAATACTTTTCAAAGATTTACCTTCGATCTGGATACCATCAGTTGTGTGTAAAGAAGGAAGACATTCCGAAGACAGCATTTCGAACCAGGTACGGGCATTACGAGTTTACTGTAATGCCGTTTGGATTGACTAATGCACCCTCTGTATTCATGGATCTAATGAATAGAGTTTTCAAGGAGTATCTCGATGAATTTGTGGTGGTATTTATTGATGATATCTTGGTATACTCCAAAACCTACGAAGATCATGAAAATCACTTGCGCATTATCTTGAAGACTCTGAGGAGGCATGAATTATATGGAAAGTTTAGCACGTGTGAATTCTGGCTTCAGGAGATTTCTTTTCTTGGCCATATTGTCTCAAAAGATGGAATCTCTGTTGATCCTTCTAAGACCAAAGCAATCCAAGAATGGCCAGCACCTACGAGTATAATTGAGGTACGTAGTTTTATTGGTTTGGCAGGTTATTATCGACGTTTCGTCCAGAATTTTGCCCGATTGGCTAACCCATTAACGAAGCTCACATGTAAAGGGGTTAAATTTGTTTGGACAAAAGAGTGTGAAGAATGTTTCGAAGAACTAAAGAAAAGATTAGTCAATGCTCCTATATTGACTCTACCATCGGGGAATGATGGGTTCGTTATTTATAGTGATGCATCGAAGAAAGGACTTGGTTGTGTCCTTATGCAGAATGATAGAGTTATTGCCTATGCATCACGACAGTTGAAAATTCATGAACAAAACTATCCTACTCATGATCTCGAGTTAGCAGCTGTAATATTTGCTTTGAAGATATGGAGGCACTACTTCTATGGTGAAAAATGTGAGATTTATACTGATCACAAGAGTTTGAAGTATATTTTCTCACAAAAAGAACTCAACATGAGGCAAAGGAGATGGCTTGGATTACTCAAGGATTATGATTGCACGATACACTACCACCCGGGGAAAGCAAACAAAGCAGCAGATGCTTTGAGCAGAAAAGACCATGGAGTTCTGAACATGATGAGAATTGAAAGGGATCCAATTTTCATGGATCTAGTGAAGATGGACATGGGAATAACCAGGGAAGGTGAAACATCAATGCTTTTTCAAATGGTTGTCAAACCATCTTTACTAGAAAGGATTAAGAGTTCTCAGACCGATAATGAAGAATTTCAGAAGAAGATTAAAGCTGTGAATGATGGGAGATTGAGAGACTTTGTGTATGAAGATGGAATTTTGAAATTCGGGAAGAGACTTTGTGTTCCCAATATACCTGATCTAAAAAGGGAATTGCTGGATGATTCTCATAGTTCCAATTTCTCTATACACCCTGGGAGCACCAAAATGTATAGAGATTTGAAAGAACATTTTTGGTGGGACAACATGAAGAGGGAGATTTCTGATTTTGTGTCAAGATGTATGGTTTGTCCACAAGTGAAAGCTGGAAGGCAACTGCCTGGAGGAGTCATGCAACCTCTTCCCATACCGGAGTGGAAATGGGACAATATTACGATGGACTTTGTCATGGGGCTACCAAAGACTCCTATAAGGAACGATGAAATATGGGTTATTGTTGATTGTCTTACCAAGTCAGCACATTTTCTTGCTATAAGAGAAGATCTACCCCTGGAACGTCCAGCAATACTATACATTAATGAAGTTGTAAGACTTCATGGAGTTCCCCTATCGATTGTTTCTGATCGTGATCCCCGTTTTACTTCAAGATTCTGGAAAAGTCTTCAGAAATCCCTGGATACTGAACTTCATTTGAGCACTGCTTACCACCCTCAGACAGACGGACAATCAGAACGGACTATTCAAACCTTAGAAGATTTGTTGAGATCTTGCTCACTTGACTTTCAGTGTATGTGGGATCAATATTTACCACTGGTAGAATTTTCCTATAAAAATTGCTTCCATTCAAGTATTCAGATGGCACCATATGAAGCATTATGTCGTACACCAACCTGTTGGGATGACGTTGGTGAAAGAAAACTTGTAGGCCCAGAACTGGTGGAGGAAACAGTGGAAAAGGTGAAGGTAATCCAAAATCACATCAAAGCAGCTCAAAGTAGGCAGAAGAGCTATGCCGATAATCGAAGGAAGGATTTGGAATTTCAAGTCGGTAATCATGTTTTCCTAAAGGTATCTCCATGGAAGAGAGTCATACGTTTTGGAAAGAAAGGTAAATTGAGTCCCAGGTACATCGGACCATTCGAAATTCTAGAAAGAATTGGGGCTGTAGCTTACCGATTGGCAATGCTGCCAAGTCTCTCCAAAGTTCACGATGTGTTCCACGTATCTCTGTTGAGGAAATACATGCCTGATCCGACGCATGTACTCAACTATGAGGAATTAGAACTGGAACCCGATCTGTCTTATTGCGAAGAGCCCGTCAAGATTCTTGATACGAGAGAACAAGTATTGAGAAACCGGACGACGCGTCTGGTAAAAGTTTTGTGGAGAAATCATAAGATGGAAGAGGCAACGTGGGAACCCGAGGATCTTATGATGAAGAACCACCCGAGTCTTTTTATGCAGTAATACCCTAGAAATTGCGAGGACGCAATTATTTGAAGGAGGGGAGAATGTAACACCCCAAACTTCTACGGTACGCTTCTCTTTGAATAATGTGATAGCGTGTGTTGTACGCAACACCGAGTTCTAACACACCATAACTAATCAAACTAGCCGTTATTAATAGTAATACCTACTTTTTGAAATTATATATATTTTATATTTGAAAATGGACTTCATTTTTGGATTCGGAATATCGAATTTAGCCTAAGGTGAAATTTTGGTACATTTCGGATAACTTTCATATTTTGATGAATAGTGAAAATTACTAAATTTTAAATAAAAACAACTTTTTTAATCAAATTAATTACTAGTGATAAATTATGAATTTGAGTGGTTTTAAAGTATATTTAGAATATATTTTTACCATTTAATATAATTTTGGTCATTGGACATAATTTTACAATTAAACCGAACATAAACAAGTGTCAATCTTTTGATAGTTATTATCTCTTAAAAACACGCTTTTTGTTTTAACAGCGGGAATTAATTTTAAATTAATTTCTGCCACTTCTGTGTTTTGAATTTAGGAAAATGGATTCCATATTTGGAATCAGGATGTTAAAATTGTGTAAATAGGTAACTTTTATTTTTAGACATTTTGAATAGTTACTGTGGTAAATATTTTATTTACCATGGTTAAAGGGTAAATCCGGTAAATAAGGGTTAAAAAAATAATATTATAATAATACAAAATTACCCTAAAACGTGTCCTAAACTTATTGGTGGACACATACCCGACCATGGGAATCCTTGGGTCAATTTGGGGACCCCTTGGAGCCACTTGTAAGTGATAATGACACATTATATTAATAAAGTTAAAATAAAAATAAAAATGGCATAAGCTTACATCTTTTAGAAGAAAAATTTTTACATAGGGTTATACATGTTGGATTTTCGATTATAAATATTCATTAGAAAGCTAAAAAGATTTCCTACATAATTATATTTTATTTATAATTTTTAGACATCAAATAATTTAAATTATTAATGACACAATAATGACGCAATGTTTACCTCATTAATAAATCATTTAAATAAATAAGATTATAATGATTAAAATATTATCTATAACCTGTCCAATTCTTATTGGTTGATGTTATTTAGAAAATGAGTCATCTTATCTTCGACCTCAATGATTTTTGGACCATTATTAACCGAATACAAATATATTATAAAGTAATACTTTCACACTTTCCTAAAGAGCCCCTCCTCTCCCTTATAAAAGGAGACCACTTCTACTCATTCCTCACACCTCTCATGCCACTTGGCTCGTCCAAACTCAACCCAAATAAGCTCCCCACATCCCTCTCCTCCTCCTTGAAGCTTACCCTTAGGCAGAAAGCATTTCAACAAGTCCTTTGGTTCTAACCAAAGTGAGTTACCTAAATTAAAGGTAACGATTTCTCTTAAATTATTTTCATTTATTTTGCTTCTCCAACCCCCAAACTCTTTTTATTTCCTTTCTTTTGTAACAACACCAGTATCCTCAATGTACAAGGATGTTGTTATAAGAAGGATTCAAAATACACATACACACAACTCCATCTAATGGATGAAGAACATAATGTTTCTGTGGATGGCAAACTAACGCCTCACGAAACGATGATTGTTCAAATACATCTTACCGCCTCTCATGGTGGCCATTATGATGTCACTGTAATTAAATATGATATTAATGATATATATTTTATATATAAGCTTCTGTAGTTCCATTTTATTTCATACCATTATTCATTTCATGTTGTATATACATACGATAATTTCATTTGAGGAAGTGCGGACTACCGCCCCCTTAAAATGATATGACTCGTTCATACCACACATGGAACGTATAAAGGATGGTGTTAATGAACATAAGTAACATATATAAAATATTATATATTACGGGAATAGTAATATACCTATGTATCATTTGGATTCGATTCTTTTAAAATAAAAATTAAATGGAAGTAGCGTTCGTGCGTACGTACGGACTACCGTCTCCACGAACGCGATGAGATTCATTCTCCATCGTATCCATTCAAGTATAATTATCATTTAATGATTTAAAAATGATGTTTAAGGACTTCATATCATTCTGGATATGAATAAGATACAACAAACATGACTTATGTAACAAAACATATAAAAGAAAATGAGTAAGTTAACACCCGAAACGACGATAATTCTAAGATATTATTAACAAATCAATGTTAAAAGATCATATATGATATCATATAAATATATATTATTCTTGTATAATTTAATAACAATTATTTCACCATTATACAGGAGGTTAACCTAACCCAACCAAGGAAAAGTACAAGGTAAGGGTTTACTTTACAACCTCTTCATTATCCAAGGTTGTTTATACGTAATAATCTAATGGGATCTCTTTATCATCCACATCCATGTATCATAAAAATGCATTTCAAAACATTTTTACTATTTACTAGAATATGAGTTAAAGTCATTTATACCCTTTTTGACTTTTATAAGTGGTTTATAAAGGAATCTTTCGGTCGTTTTCAAAACAAGGTCATTTTTAACCTTTTCGACAGAATTTAGATAAGAATGTTTTTTTTAACTTATACGGCGGGTGTGGCTATTTTCTGCCGTTATAAAATCTTCAAAGCTTCCCTTAAAAGCTTATAAGAATATTTTCAAAGAAAATTTTTTATTTTATATGGATCTTAAATTATTTCAAAATAAAAGGAGATATTTCTTTAAAAAGAATTTTGATTTCATCTATGTCAACATCCTTTGATGGATTTTAAGATTATTTGAAGTTGATTTATTATGATACAAAACTTCTATATTGTATTGAAGGTTTTGTGATATGTTTGACTGTGGATGTGCTATTTTTATACCATTCATAGTTTATGGTAAAATTATTGACATTTCCTATGCTAGTTTTAATACGAATGTTTATGTTATGTTTAAACCTTTTCATATGGGAATGCATTGGACTTAATAAGTGACGGGTGGAGCCCGCTATAGCTCCTCGATGCATCGGTAGGTCTCATGAGACAAACTAGTGTCTTGGCACAAGGCCTTGACAAAATCATATTTGTAGTCTTGGCACGAGGCCTTGGCTATGTGGTTATGATAGTCTGGCATTATGCATTCCAACATTATGAAAGTGGTTATTGATTTTTTCATGTGATTATTCGATTAGTAGAATATCCATGTGAATAAGTAAATGGCATTATTTAATTTTATTTATGCCATAACATGTTGAAAGTTCATATTTAAAAGGCTTTTGTTTTAGTTATACATTGCCTTAAATGTTTATTCTTATTTATGAAAATTTCCGCTATATTGTTATCCTTACTGGGCATTTGAGCTCACCCCTTTTCTATGTTTTATTTTTCCCAGGAAGTGAAGAAGTAAATTATGAATGACCTGCAGGGATTTTATGAGGGGATAATAGTGTGGTCTATTGAGACATTATGTTGTTGTAGTAGTTTTTCATTTTATAATGTAATGTAAAAATTATGAATATATCTAGTGTTTCCAAGGCTACTAAACCAATCGGTCTTTTGTGATTTGATCTTTCTTGTGATCATGCCAATGTTACGAAGTAATGCACCGACTCTGGGTAGCTGGGGTCGGGGCGTTACATTCCCTTTCCCAACGGTTTTATGAAAACGTTGGGAAAGGTTAACTTGAACACCCCTTTGCCAACAGTTTTATGGAACCGTTGGAAAAGGGTTACCCTTTAGCATAGGTTATAGAGAACTTTTGGGAAAGGGTTTCCTATCACTTCTTTACCAACAGTTTAAGAAAAATGTTGGTAAAAAACGTTGGGTAAAAACCACATTTTTAGCAGTGTTACTTTTAGTAAAAATATTAAGTGACATACTAAAAACTAAGTAAACACATTCTAATTGTTTTGATATTTTTGTAAAATAATAATTGAGACATTTGTGACATGTAATAATTAACTACACCACAATATGATGAGGGTTGTGGCTGATATGACATTAAGTGTGTATTTTTATATTAAATGGACATTAAACTGAAAAAAGGAAAATGTGACATTCTCAAACCCAATAAAATTAATTCTTGTTTTTTTATAATTTAGGAAATCAATCCATGAGTTGTATTTCATGTGTAGGAATCAAACACACCTCAATTCGATGCATGGTGTGAATAATATGACTAAAAGTGTCCGTTATTAGTTTAAAATTGACATTTTAGTTCAAAATGTGTCACTCAATAAAAAACAAGAAAACACACTATAATTATGTTTATAATTTAAGAAATTGATTCATAAGTCATTTTTTACGTGTATAAAGAAGTATCACGTCAAACTAATGAATGATGTGACCTATAGGACTCAAAATGTGTGCTTCCATTTTGAAAAGAAATTTTAGTAAAAAAATATCTGACATAAATAAAATAAAGAAAATATATTCATATTGTTTTTATACTCCATAAAATTGATCTATAATTCTTTTTTGAAATGTAGGAATCAGCCACACCTCATTACGATGCATGTTCTGGACGATATAACTCAAATTGTCTCTTCTTATTTAAAATGGACATAAATTTTTGTTAAAACAACAAGGGGCATACTGAGAACTGATAAAATGTATTTTTATTGTTTTTAAATTTTAATAAAATGATCCATGAGTTATTTTTGATGAGTAGGAGTAAACTGAACCTAAATATGTTACATGGGGTGTCTGGTATGATTCCAAGTGTGTATTTTTATTTATAATTGACATTAATTTATGTAAAAAGTACAAGTGACATACTAAAAACTGATAAAACTCATTCATATTATTTTGATACTTTAGTAAAAGGATCCATGATTAATTTTTGACATGTAAGACTTAATCGTACCTGATTACAGTGCATGGGGTATCTAGTATAACTCAATGTGTATCTTTTTATTTAAAATTGACATGAATTTGAAAAACAACAAAAAGTGACCTACTGAACACAAATAAAATGCATTCATAATATTTTTATATTATAAGAAAATTATATATTATACATTTTTGACCGATAGGAATCAGTCGCACCTCAATACGACTTACGGTGTGGATGTTATCACTACTAGTGTATCTTTTTGTGTAAAATTGGCATTAATTTAAGTAAAAACAACATGTGAAATACTAAAAGATGATAAAATTGATTCATATTGTTTTTTTATTTTAGGAAAACAATCTACTAGTGATTTATGACGTGTCGGGATCAATCAGACCTCAATACGACACGTGGTGTTGCTAGTATGACTCTAAGTGTCTCTTTTTAATTAAAATTGACATTAATTTTATTAAAAAATACATGTGACATACTCAAACCCAAAAAAAAATTCATTAGGATTGTTTTTATGGTTTAATAGAATGATACATGGGTCATTTGTGATGTGTTGGAGTGAATTTAACATGAATCTGATGCACAGTGTTACCAGTATGACCAAATTTTTCTGTTATTTGTTTAAAATGGAAATTTTAGTTCAAAATTTTTCATTCACAGAAAACCAAGAAAACAAAATCTGATTGTGTTCAGAATTTAGGACAGAAAATCAGAAGTCATTCATGATGTGTATGACACGGTCTTACGTCAAACGGACGCACGGTATGACCAGTATGACTGAAAATGTGTGTTTCTAGTCTAAAATGATATTTTAGTAAAAAAACACAATGAACCAACTGAAAAATAAAAAAATAATTTGGATTGTTTTGTTACTTTAATAAAATGATCCATCAGTAATTTTGGACAGTTATGAATCATTTTTACTCCAATATGACACATGGTGTGGCCAATATAACTCCAAATATTACATTATTTATAATTTACATTAATTTTAGTAAAAGAACAAGTGACATACTTAAAACTGAGAAAACGTATTCTGATTGTTTGAATATTTTATGAAAATGATCTATAACTCATTTGTAACGTGTATGATTCAACCCCTCCTCAATAGGGCACACAAAATGATTAGTATAAATCCAAATGTGCAATTTTTATTAAATATTTAACATTTATTATCGTTTTATTTCATATTAATATTAAATTTTTTTTCTTTATAGTGTTACTAACAAAATATTTTTTTATATAGGTGGAATATTTTACTCGGGTTGAGATGATTTGTTCGACAACTAATACCATGGTAGGACATTATTGAGAGGGGATCACGATCATCAATATATGAAATATTAATGTTTTAGAATGTTTTTTGGACCATTGTAAAAGTAATTTTATAAAACTTTTTGTTTGAAATGTAAATATCATCTTTTTTTCTATATATTTTGGGTGGGAATTGTTTTATTAATGATGCCAATCAAATATATATAGCTGCTTTGATTTTGGGTGTACAGTTTTAATTGCAGGTTTGATTTTGGGTGTGTTGTTATATAAACAAAACATTCCATGGGGATAAGCCTTTATCAGCACTAAAAAATCACTAATAAAAGGCCCCACTTATCATCATTGTGATTAATATCACTTTTTTAGCCCTATTAAAGTCCATTTTGCGCATTGTGAAAGGCCACATGTGTATTAGTTTTTACCACTCGTTCATCTTGTTTGGTTCTCCCTTTAATGATATATCTATTTATTTATATAAATATTTAGTTATATTTATTCCTATATTAATATTTATTTATATTAATATATATTTATATAATAATATATATAATTATTAATATATATATATATATATTTATATATTTATATATTTAAACTTACATCTATTTGTATATATATATATATATATATTTATATTTTTTATCCATAAATTTAATTGTATATTAGTATATATTTATAAGATTATTTTTAAATTTGTTTTTAAAATATGTTTTCTGTGTGTAAAAATAACGTAATAAATTCACATATACAACACACACACACACACACACATATATATATATGTTATATGAGTATTTGTATGTATAATTATACATGTTTATATATATTTACATATATTTTATATTAATATGAATATTCATATGTTAGAATATATAAATAATATATATCAGTTCGTTAATACAGACACACACTAATATATATTTATATAGACACACACACAAACTGTATAGGTATATAAATATTCATATATTTGTGTTTTAAATAAAATGTATATTAGTTTTTATTTAGATAAAGATTATATATTGAGAAATATATTCTATATGTAAAGATGTTTAATTATTTATTTATAAATTTTTTTTTGTGAATATATAAAAAATATGTACATATTGTTATGTACTTCGTTAAAAATAAATCTACATTGTGAAAATGATAAAATTTTAAAACCATAATATCAATATGAATGTAATATTTATGAATATATTCAATCCCCATAGAAAATGGAAAAAATTACCCTCATAAATGAGGCTAAAATTCCATCGAATGTTAAAATGTTTGGGTATCCCGACTAAAAACTCAGTTTTGGAGGTCTTTTGAGCATTTTTTGGCCTATAAAAATGTGAAAGAGGGTTCTCAAATGGCACTAGTGCATAGAGCTCATTTTAGGATTCGATTTGATAAGTAGTTTAGATCAAACAAACAATCAGATCAAAAGTTATTGTCGTTTGAGGATTGAGTTAAATATTCAACTTATTTTAGATCTTTTATTAATCCTATGATTTTTTTGTGTCTTTAAATTGTTATTAAATGATTATTAAATCATAATAATTTGTAATTTATTAATTAATAATAGTTTTTTATATATTTTTGAATATATTTCACTAAATATCTTATATATTAGGTGTAAATTTTAACTATACTTATCTAAAACATATATAATATATATATATATATATATTATTTACAACAATATAAATATATTTATATATTTATATATTAATATATATAATTTTTAATCAATTTTTTTTAAATATAACATTTATGAGTACTAGTAAAAAAAAGAACAGATAAAGACCCCCCTTTATTAGCACTATTAAAAAAGCACTCATAAATGGGGTCCCTTTAAAAGTGGAAAAAAATCACCAATAAAAGGTTACTTTTAATAGCAAAATATTAGCACTGTTAAAAGTAACTTTTATCAGTTCTTTTTTTACCACTGATAAAGGGTGGCACTGCAAAAAACTATTTCTATGGTAGTTTCCCCACCTAGGATTCATTGGTATTTTTATCTTACTGGACATATGATACTTTCAAGAGGTTACCATGTTATAGTTAATAGAATTAGGGCTGGCAGGATGTCACACGTAGAGTTGAGAGTCGTACTTTTAGAATACATCATCAAATGTTGGTAAATAATATTATTTAATATGATATGTATACGATACATTCATATTGTTTATGGTTTATTTATATATTACATAGTTTGATGTGTAAAATAGGATGTACAATGATAGTAATATTGGAATGATTGCTGGTGAGAGACAGTAACCGATTATGGTTACTGTTTTTTAAGTTGTTTATCTTATTATTATTTAATTTTTTTATCATTATTTAATATTATTATAAATATATGAGATATATTATGAAAATATTTGAAATAGGTTTGGGAGTTAGGGTAATACTGATGGTGGGGACAATGCCTCGTGCAGGCATGTTTTGATGAGACAAATTTGTCGTTGGAAGTGAAAAGTTAAATTTTGAAATTCATTGTGATTGACATTGGTTTACGATCAAATACGACTAGTTACCATGGAATTGGAGTGATTTTATAATTTATCACAAAATGTAGTTTGTATGAGATCGTAATCATTCACATCTGTAGAGTATGATGCAAGGCTTTGAGCTCAGGATGAAACAGTTCAGAGATTATTTATAGAGAAGGAAGAGTAGCGACAACATCATGAGTAGCAATGTCAGTAGAAGCGTCAAAAAAATGATCAGATTGTGGAGTATATGTGGTGACTTACACATAGTTTAGGTATGGATTTACCTCCATCTAATAGAGTTAACCCCCACCGTCTTTGTGAAATTATTATAATGTTCTTTAATGCGGAATTTTTTTATATTATAAATGTTTATATTTTATAGTAATTTTTTGTTATGGGTATTTTATTTTTTAGTGAAAAGAATTTTTAGAATAATTTGGGAAACCCCTATATTTAGAAAATTATTATCCCTTTTAAGTTGGATCGAGATAGAACCCATTACATGACTTAATCCCCAAACAAAACATGCCCCAAATAAAGACAAAGAAAATTATAAATGGTAGAAAATCTAATTAGTTAATAGTAAAATGCATATAGCCTGAAATACTATGGTAGAGAAACCTAGAATTAGGATTTTATTGAAAACCCCCAAGGTAGCCATCCATCCATTTAACTGCCGACCCAGAATCCCAAACCATAGCTTCATTTGGGAACTATGGGGAAGATCATCGGGGTGGAAAGATCTGCTAATAATGTCGGCAACCTTCCTGGAAAATCACCATACCCTACTAAAGTGGGGTTTCCCCCTAATTTCATCGACCCCTTCCTCGAATAAGGATTGACCCTGAATTTATCCCTCACCATCCTGCCTGGGTTTCAGTCTTGCCTCCGGCCTCCATGATGAGCAAAGGCCTTCCATTTCCATTATCCCATATGTTTTCCTACAAACCCCCAACATCGAGTAGGATATCAGATCTCGCTATTGACTCCTATGTTTAGCTCAATTTAATTATTATCTATAATTATTTTAAATGAAAATATATTGTGATTTTTTTGAAACTTTATAACAATGATCCATAAGTCATTTGTGATCGATTGGAATCATACCCACCTCAATCTTATGCATGGGGTGATTGGTATGACTTCAAAACTATATATATGACCATTAACAGCTCGCAAAATGGTCATTTACTATGTTAAAAAGTGTAATTAACTTTGGCGCTACTAAAAGGGGTCCCATTTATCAATTCTAATAAAAATCATTAATAAAGGCCCCATTAACATCAATGTAAAATGGGGTCCTTTATCAATGCTTAAAAAATAATGATAAAAGGGACCTTTATTTATGATTTTTTAGCGCTGATAAAAGTCAAAAATAATTAAAAAAAAATCTACAAATTGAAGGGTGTTCCCTTCCCCCGTTTATCTATGCTCAACCCCCCTTTTAACAGTGATAGTCTATCCTCCCCATCCCTTTTACAGTTCTAGGAATCCCCCCCAAGGTTTAACAGCACTAGGGACATGCATCACCCACCCGCATGTGCCCCTATCTCTGCTGGGTTTCAAAACTAAGACATCCCTCATAATCTCACTCCTTTTCCACTCCCCTATATCATTTTCTGATGTATTTTATGATATATCATAATATGTATATTTATTTCATTTCATTTTATTTTTTTATCCTTATATTTATAGAAATATATATTTATTTATTTAAATACATATATATAATAAATTTTGTGTGTGTGTGTGTGTGTTTATAAATATATACAAACACATATATATATATTTGTATATGTATGTTCATCTATAAATATAATTACAGCAATTTATATATATTTACATATATTATATATTAATATGTATATACATATATTAGAATATATAGATAAATATATATCAGTTTGTCAATGCACAAATAAATATATTTATATATATAAACATTATATATACAGTAATTGTATATGTATATAAATATTTATACATTTTTATTTTAAATAAAATGGATATTAATTTTTATTTAGATAAGGTTTATATATTTAGAAATATACATGACATATAAATATGTTTACATATATATTTATAAAATTAAATTTTTATGTGTGAATATATATGAAATATTCATATATCTTTATATATTTGATTTTAAATAAAACGACATTATGAAAAATGATATAATTTCAAAAAACTAATATCAATATTTTTTTAAATAAAGAAAAGATATATTATTGATCAATTGAAATATACAAGAAAATCAAATCAGGAAATTGATCAACCCATAAATTGTTATCCCAAGACTTCCTATAGATCGCCATCCAGTGGGCTTCAACATTAACCCCACACAAGATTAAGGAGAATTTTCATATTGATAATGAAAGAGAAAGAGACCATATTTTCCTTAGAACAATACAAAAGATGAATTCTATCCTTTTTTAACAAATCATTAACGGATTCAAGACAATCAGACTCCAAAGCCACCTAATTCCATCCTTTAGCCAGGGAAAGGAGGATCAATTGAAGAATTGATGATGCTTCCTTGAAAAACGAGATCCACCATCCATGGAAAACCATGAATCGAGCATCAATCACTTAGCCATTATGTTGTCGGTCAATGAGCACCACCCCAATTCGAGACACTATAGAGACACCCGCATCTGTATTGATGTTAATGAATCATTGAGGAGGGGGAATCTAGAATGATTGAGTTTTCTGTGATTAGAGCACTGATAGCCACTCCTTGTTCGACATCCACTAGGTATTCCATTCATTTCCTTATCTACCCAAATTCGATCAAGTGAGGTCTTCTCTTCGAAAACCCAATTATTCTTATGAGACCAAACAAGTCATGAAAAAGTACATACTAACCCTAGAGCCTTTGGATCTAAAGAGGAATCCCAATCATTGAAAACATGGGCCAACTCCAAAGATGGGACTATGGACTCCTTACACCCTGGGGACCATTCATTCCACACTCCCTCCACTCCCAGGATGAGAAGAATAGTATGAAAAGGAGTTTCAATATGTTGAAATCACATGGGGAACACATGATCCTCCCACATGTGTCATTGAGTAAGAATGTTTCACATCAGTAGGACACCAAATAAAACCTACAACCATAAAAACATGAATTGGGGGGGTTTAGAGTGCCCAAATTTTTTTCCATCGATCCTCTGGATGAGCCTGAGTAGACCTATGCAACAAATTAATGTACCCCGACCTAAAAGTGTACTTCCTAGAAGCATCCCCAAACAAGCAGATTTTGTCACCTCCCACCCCAAATGAAATCAGGATGATAAAGATAATACATATATATGTTTCATTTAACCAACCACAAAATTTATCCAATCTCACTCTTCTAAATAATCATCAATGAGGTTGTGTAATTTTGCATATTTGAACTCCGGAATGACAGGCAAAGATACTCTAATGATGACCCCCTTAACCAACCACTGGTCTCCCCATACATTCACCTTCATCCCATCAGTAGTCCTCCAAACACTTCCATAGTTGATCAGAAGGATAGCACCACAGAATATTCTCTGCATAAATCTAGTCATGGTTCCAATGGAAGCATGTAGGAAGTCATACTTTGGGAAATACATTGCTCGAAAGACCGTAGAGAAAAGGGAATTTGTACAGGACATGAGGTGCCACCCTTGTTTTTTCAAAAGATCATCATTGAAGCATTGATGGTTATTAATCCAAATGTCACCACATGACTTTGAAACAAACATCTTATCCCACATGATCCAGTGGGTGTTGTGTTTTACCTTAGCAGAACCCCACCATAAGTTTTCCATCCGACAATGAATCTGATCAACAAGGGTAACTAGGAACATGAAAAAGGAAATGGCATATGAGGGGAAAACATGGGACACATATTTAACTATAAATTCCTTCCCCACATTGGATATTTTTCTTCCAGACCAAACACTGATCAAATTATCAACTTTGTCCATGATTGACACGAAACATGTTTCTTTGATCTTCTTATAGATGTTTGGAGCCCCAGGAATTTGTAACGTTTCTTGACAATACAAAACCTACATAATCTCTGAATATATTGTTGCATCATCATTGCAACACCTTTGTTGACGGATGGTCAATATTTAGAGGAATTAATCCATTTCCTAGAATCCTTCTCAAAAAGGTTAAAAATATTCATGATTGAGTAACACTCAAGGTTAGTAACCTGAGCAAAAAGGAGGATATCATCAGAAAAGAAATAATGAGAAACATTGAAACATACCTTGGATCCATGAATATCCCCATGCTCTATCACCTTTAAAAGGATATGAGAAAAAACATTCTCTACAAGAATGAAAATGTAGGGAGATATTAGGTCCCCTTATCCAAAACCTCTCGAGGGTGTGAAACTAAACAACTAATCCCCATTGATGTTGATTATATATCAAACTGAATTAACATAGTTCATAATGTTAAGGATCCATTTAGCTCCAAATCCCAGTTTTGATAGTACAAGATCGAGAAAATGACATTCGGCTATGTCATAGTCTTTCATAATATCTAGTTTCAAGGACATGACTCTTTTTTTCTATGGAGAGGGTCATCATGTAGTGGGATATCTCATAGAAAATGGTTGCATTATCATTAATGGTCCTCTGTGAAAAAAAATTACTATTATCGTAAAACACCAGATGAAGGAGAAAAACTCTCAACCTAGACACCAAAATATTAGAATAAATTTTGTAAATAACATTGCAGAGGATGATTGGATGGAACATTGTAATCTACTAGGGGAATTTAGATTTTGGGATGAGGGTAATAATAGTCTCGTTAATATTTTCAAAGAAATTGATACCTTACTAGAAATCCATCATCTTCGTGATCATGTCTAGACAAAATAATGTGCCAAAACAATTTAAAGAAATGGGAATGAAACAAGCCATGACCAAAAAAATTCATAGAATGAAAATGGTGACGATCCCTTCACATTTCATCATCAGAATTGTGCCTCTCTAGAGAACAGTTCATATCATCAGAAAAAATTATTGGGATGAAGCTGGTGAGAGTAAGAGTGATTTTAATGTATTCTACCTTGAAAATATTTCCAAATAAATCTAGAATAATTTAATGAAATCTAACTGCATCCCGCATCAATCTACCATGAAAATCTTCAAGGTGGGAGATGTGGGTTTTTCACCTTCTCTTAGTATCTAATTGTTGGAAGAAAGTAGTGTTATGGTCACCTTCGTTAATGTTAGTTTATCATACCTAGATGAACGTGTTTCTTTCCTTTTCCTTAAGCAGAAAATTCAAATACCACTCAAGGTTTGAGATATACATAATCATAGAGTCGGAAAAATTCCGGGCATAGAGAAATTTTAACAACCGTTCTTCCCTATTATTGTGTCTCTCTATGGGCCTAAACCGAGTTGTACTCTAATTCTTCATCCCGATACTATCATTCTGGGATTGAGAGCTAATGCACTATTTCTAACCCCCCCCCCAAATAGCATTAATGGCATCCACACAACTCCCATCATAGAACAACATACTCTCAAACCTAAATGTACACCCACCTCTACACCAATTCTTTTAGGGGAATATTGAAAGAAGGATCAGAGAGTGGTCAGAGGCAACCAAGGCCAAGTGTTCAATTTAGTATGCATGGAAGATAGATTTTGAGTCATCCATCCAAAAAAAATTGTCCAGTCTTTCAGCGATGCAACCCCTTATTGAGGTACCCATTTTCCATGTGAAAGGAGAGCCTGATAATCCTAGATCATGGAGGGAGTTAAAAAGTAGGTATTTCTTGAAATCCATTATAGTTTCATCACTCCATAAGAGGCCACTTCATTTTTCTGATATGAAAAAATATCATTGAAATCACCCATAATGAGGAGAGAACCATAAAATTACTCACAAATCCTATATATCATGTTCCATGATTTTCCCTTATCATTAAAGGAATATCAACCATAGAACTCAATGAATAACAAAGAATTGGAACTCAGGGCTTCAAACATAACAACAATTTGGTTACTGTAAGGTTTAGTGTCCTGAGAACCAACTGTTTTGTACTTTGATTACATGAATGTTCACTTATTATATATTTTTCATTGTTCTACATGACTACAATATAATAATGTCCTGGAATATTTGTTGTATTGATAAGGTCATGGAAGATCCCCGCTGAGGTGATAACCTTGAAATGCTATAAAAATATTATTAAATAAAGTGCTATGGTAGTATGACATACTATGATTGGACACATTGTATACAGACCATCATGTGTTAGTACTCATAAGAAGACGAAACTCTCTCTTATAGAGTTCGCACATGGTAATCTCCAAGATGGGAGATTTTGAGAACAAACCCGCTAGAAGCAATTCTGCATGTCTTGGTGTCATTTGGCATTTCTATCTATGAGTGTGTGTAATGGTCCATTGACTAGAAGATTATAATTAACTTATGTCATGACTCGCACACTTATATTTTCTGACAAAAACCATCATGCAGAGAGTTGGTGGGAAGTAGGGTATGTTGGGTGTGTCACGAGTGACATGTTGTTAATGGATAAGTTTAGGAGGGATTTGTCCCTTCCATTTATGGAAGTTGATATCCTGGACCTTTGATTGAAATATAACTATCGCATTAAATTCCATGGCCCTGGTATGAACGATGATTTTATTTCAGGTAGTCAAATAATGACGGATCAAGCATATAGGTTTATCACACTACCATGAAACTTGCTTGATGAGATATTAAGAAAAATGGGGTAAATTACATGTTAATCATTCGTATGAGGTGTACGTTAATGCGGCGTCAACTTCTTTCTCTTGGGTGACTTGACCCATTGCTAGAAAGTAATATTGGTCTTTAGGCAAGCTCGCCTAATGCCAACGAGAAAGAGGCCTAGAGAGTCACACACAAAGTGTATTCATGTATCTCAAGTATAATTAATATTATTCATGTACGTGGCTTAATAATTATTCAAGGAATCCTAAATCTTTTTAATGATATAGGAAGAAGAAAATGAAAAATATGATATACACGTCGTGTATTAAAGATTACACGCCGTGTAGTTTTCATGGAAAACAAGTACACACCGTGTATTAATTATTACATGCTGTGTAGTTTTCTTTATAGAAAATAAATGAATAAATGAAAAAATATATACACTCCATGTACATTAAATGTACATGCCGTGTAGTTTTTAATGAAAAACAAGTACATGACGTGTATTTATTAATGCACACCATGTAGTTTTTTCAGTCAGGATTTTGAGGATATAATATTTTTTAAATGATATTTTCTATAATTAGCGTCGGCGCATGTCAAGGAATTAATTCTTCGACATGTGGTTTTAAATAAGAGTCAATGAATTAAATAAAACACATAATGCGTTTATTTATTGTCATAACTCTACAACCTCAAACCTGATTATAAATATCCTCACAACCCCAACTCTTTTCGTAAACATAAGACAACACCTCTAGAGAATTCTTTCAAGGCCAAAAGAACCACTTCCTCCAAGAACTCTCCCAAAGTCGAGAGATATCCTCTTCCATCGAATCAAGATGATCTAAGGCGGACAATGCATGCAAAGGTTTCTCCATTCTAGCACCTGGAGACTCCTTTGGAGACGTCCTGATAAACGAGGTACACGTGTGGATAACCGCTAGAGGAAGTCTACACATGGCTTCTGCGACGCAACGACGAATCACATCAAAACGTGATCAAATTCATCAATGAAGAAAGAACACTAAAAAGTTTTTTATTTTGAATTCATTAAATTAATTATAATCAACCAGTAACGATCCTACTTTTTGGTTCTGGGACATTCCTTTTCATTGTCCATTTCTGTGATTCGATCTGTGGAGACTAGCATTAATATCGTATTGATCCTGGATTGATCATTGTTAATGACAAAAGGCCAGGTGGTCACATCCTCCCAAGATCTTCCGCTCTGTCCGGAACCTTCAAATGGTATCAGAGGGTGGTTACAATGTTGATTATATTTATTTAATTTTTGTTGATAATTTACGCATTTATATTTGAATCAATTCGAAATACATCGTTCTGTTAATATGAATAAATGAGATCAATTCTTCCTCCATTGTTTCTCGATTCATATCAAAGAAACGACCTTTTAATTTTAATTTTTGATTAAAATCAAAATGAGGAACTCATCCGGAGGAGCCGCTCTTTCTGTCTGTATAACACGGGATTACATGGTGTGTAATTAAAACTACACGTCGTGTACTTAGGTTCAATGAACTGGCACTGGTCCATGATACCACGTCGTTTAAATTGAATATTCCTATGTATTAATCACGCCATGTTGACCTGAATTTAATGGCACATGGAACCGGAATACACGGAATGTATGTTGGAGCAACATGCCGTGTAGTATGTTCCGGCCCAGGTGAAACCGTGTGGAATGATAAGCCATGTACTGCGTACACGGGATCGCCAGGCCGGTTACCACTTAACAAGGAAGTACACACCATGTATGATTCATCTACACGTCATGTACTCCAAAATTTCCAAAGTACAAAGAACACGCCAAAGCCCCCGGCGTGTACTTTGGATAAAGAGTTAAAAGAAATACATGTCGTATAATTATTAACTGCACGCCATGTTCATTCCCGAAATGGCATTTCACAAGGTTTTCTCCAATGTACAATGACCCGTACAAGGAATATGGATGAGAAGAATGTCAAGGAAATTCAGAAATGAATTTAAGTTAAATAAATAATTAATTATAAGATCACAATTAATTGAATTCGAGCACGACATATGTTAAATGAAAGAACGATTAAAAGAATTTGAATTCTAAATATGCGTAAATGTTGTTTCATGCTATGGATGATCATGAGCTAGACCAAAGATCCTTTGTATGTATATGGTTTCATTTAAATTTATTTAATTTAAATTTGTTGGCCTTCGATCCTTCTTCCAATAAAATGTAGGGCCTACGTTCCCATGGTTTATTTAATGTAAAACCATGTAATGGAGGATCTCCCCAAGCCATAGGAGATGGTTCAAATCCCGAAGCCGAGGTGAAATCGATGCATGAAGATACAAAGGTGGACATGTGGGAGCTTCAAAACACGGACCTTACGGTTCAAGGTGTTTTCCCTAGGTCAGGGTTAGCTTATAAAGACCGCTGGATAATCATCCCAATAGACGCTCATGATCAGTAAATATTATTTTATATTTGTCTAAATTGCATGGTTTATTGATTATGTATGTATTGTCTAGATCACATAGTTAATAAAATGAACAAGCATGCAAAGATGAAATAAAATAAAAACTGGACTATGCGTAAACATTATCAGAAAATGTTTAATCACTTAAGCATGCATCACTTAATATTAACAAGCATGTGATAATGAAAGACTACACATAAATAATAAAATCCCTCAAATAACATATTAAGTCAGACCAAGCCTTCTGTTAATTTATTAAGGTAAAGACTCAATAAAACTATGTGTTTGACCAACCCTTGTTGGGACACTTACTTTTATAAAATAAAACCTTATGAAAGGATGGAGGTTGACATAACCATATTACACCAAGAGAAGTATCCCTTGCTAGACTTGATGTAATTTTGGAGGCAAGAGTTGAGGAAATCCAAGTCAGGATTTTAGGATTGGGGAGTCCACTCAACATATCAAGGAACTGTAAACTCACAGTTGGAAAATACCTTCCAACCTAAATACCATCAAATATCTTGACCAACCCTTATTAGGGTTATGCAAAGGGATATATGGATCCTTTCCACTAGAATGTCAAAGCAACTAGACATTCTGTGTTCAATGGTGAGGGCCATTGGGACTTAAAATAATATTGGGAGAATTAATTAAATTCATTTGTTATTTCTCTTAAAAATTCAATCAAAAATGTATTGATAAATCTTCTCTTTTAATTTTAAATCCTAATGACAAACACATCAACCACATGCTTTTCTACGATCAATTCCAGATAAAGACAACATCTTCATTGGCAGTAACATTTAGGAATGGTTTGTGCACATTTGGGTTATCCTACGCCATGAATGAAAGTTGTACGTGTTGGAGTCCTCACTTCCTGATTCTCCTTCCCCGTGGGTGGGTGATAAAGATTTCCTGGTCTATAATCAACATTTGAACGATGCCCTCAACATTCAATGTTTGATGTTATCATAGATGTATAGTGAGCTCATGAAGTCTCATGAATACATTGATGCCTATAGCATGATCGAGCACCTCCTTGGTCTATGCCAAGAGAGAGAAATACAAGAAAAGGATTGAGATCACCAAGACTCTGTTTCAGAGCAAGATTGGAGAGGGTGCCCCAGCTGGGCCTCATGTAGTCATGATCATTGGCTACATTGAGCGCTTGGAGGTTCTAGGGTTTAAACTCCCCGATGAACTAGGCACCGATCTCATTCTTGCATCACTCCCCCCAGAGCTTCTCGAACATTGTTGTTAATTTCATCATGAACAACATTGAGAAGTCTCTATCTGATCCCCTTATCCTTATTCACAAAGTAGATAATGACATGAAGCGTGAAAATACATCTGTCCTTATGGTGAATAAAAGGAAAGGAAAGGCGAAGAGATTTAAGCCCAAAGCTTCATCAAGGCCTTCCAATAAAAGTAAGATCAATGGGGATGCAATGGAACATGATGTTGATTGTTTCGCATGTGGCATGAAGGGCCACTAGAAGAAAAATTTCACCCAACCACGGAAGTAAGCGGAAGGTTCAGGTGCATTTGTTATCGAATGCAATCAATCTGTTTTTACTAAATGGGTATTAGATACTGCTTGTGTTTCTCACATCTATATCCAAATACAAGAACCATGTATAATCAAGAAGATTGATCTAGGGGAGGTAGATCTACAAGTAGCCAACAGAGCCAGAAATGTTGTTGTTGTTGTCGAGGACTACCACCTCACATTGCCAACTGGAATGATCTTGGTGTTAAAGTGTTTTTATTATGTGCCTTCTGTTACTAAAACCATTATTTCAGTATCCAGATTAGATACTGAGGGATTCATGTTCACGTTTTGAAATGAATGATGCTACTTTTATAAAGATAGCATTTTTTTTGGAAGGGCACATTTATATAATGTCATTTATGTGTTATACTACACAAACCAAGTAATGGAAATCGATGTCAAAGTAAATACACATGACTCATACCACACCCAACTTTGGCATCACTAGCTAGGTCATGTCAATGAGAAACATTTGACAAAATTACATCAAGATGGATATTTAGATTCTTTCGAACTAAAACAACTTGGTGTATGTCATGCATGTCTATAAGGAATAATGACCAAAGCCCTATTTAGTAAGAATGGTGAAAGAGCTAAATTGATTCTAGAATTAGTTCATACAGATGTGTGTGGACCATTTCCAGTTGAAGCAAGTGGTGGGTTCTCGTACATCATAACGTTTACTGATGATTTTAGTAGATATGGATATATTTACATAATGAGGTATATGTCATATTCTTTTGATCAGTTCAATGAATACAAGAATGAAGTTGAGAACCATCTTGGTAAGAAGATTATGAAACACTACTCAGATAGAGGAGGAGAATATCATAATCACGACTTCATTGATTTCTTACAGGTGTTTAAGATTCTATCTCAACTCACTCTTCCTTACACACATTAGTGGAATGGTGTAAATGAAACAAGGAACCACAACCTATTGGACATGGTGAGATCAATGATGAGTCATGCGAGTCTTCCATTATCCTTTTGGGGATATGCATTACAAAAACCAGCACACATACAAATCCAAGTACCATGTAAATCGATAAATGGTATTCCATACAAGTTATGGAGTGTAGGAAGAGCCATGTTATCGAATTTATATGTGTGGGGTAGCGAAGCAACTGTTAAGGCCTCTTCAGGTAACAAACTTGCACCCGAGGCACAATGTGTATCTTTATAGGATATCCCAAGGAAACAAGTAGATATTACCAATATAACCCCTCAGAAAAAATGGTTACATTGGAAAGACACGCCATATTCCTTGATAGGGGGCACATATCTAAAAGAGACAGTGGGAGGGAGATAGACTTCGATGATGTCAAGGCTCAAGATACACAAGAGTTGGTATGAGAACAGATTCCACAAAGCCCCATGGAAAAACAATCTATTCCAGAGACATAAGAATTGTGTAGGTGCATGAGAGAGGTGAGAGAACCAGAATGATATGGTTTTCTTGTCACTGATGATGATGACTCATTATTGGTTGACAATGACGATCCTACTACCTACAAGGAAGCAGTTGAAGGCACATACGTGGCCAAGATGCAAGAATCCATGAATTATAAAATGGAGTCCATGTACCAAAACCAAGTCTTGATTTTGGTAGATACTCTAGTTGATGTAAAGCCTATTAGTAATAAATGGGTATTCATGAAGAAACTGGATGTGGAGGGGCTGGTCAGCACCTATAAGTCATGACTGGTTGCAAAAGGTTGTAGACATCGTCAAGGAATTCACTATGATAAAACTTTTTCACCGGTTGCGATGCTGAAATCCATCAGAATCCAATAGGCCATTGTCGCTTACCATGGATTTGAAATTTGGAAAATGGATGTCAAAGCAGCATTCCTTAACGGGAACCTCAAGGAAGATGTCTACATGACACAACCTGAAGGGTTTGTGACTCCAAAGGACGCCAACAAGGTATGCATGTTGTAGAAATCCATTTATGGATTAAAGAAAGAATCAAGGTCTTCAAACAATCATTTTGATGAAGCTGTAAGGGAATTTGGATTTGTTAAGAATGAATGTGAGCCTGGTGTCTACAAGGGGATTAGTGGAAGTGCAGTCGTTTTCCAAATAGTATATGTTGATGACATTTTACTAATTGGAAACGAAATACTTGTCTTATAGTTTGTTAAGGAATGGTTTCATAAATTCTTCTCCATGAAAGCCTTGGGCAAGGCAGCATATATTCATGGGATCAATATCCATCGTGAGAGATCCCAGAGAATACTGGACCTGAGTCAACGTACATACATTGACAAGATCCTGAACAGATTCAGTATGGAATTTTCCAAGAGGGGATTGTTTCCAGTGTCACATGGCATTCATCTTTCCAAGAAAATGTTTCCTCAGACACATGAGGAAATAAAGATAATGGCAAGGATCCCATACACATCCCGGATTGGGTCATTCATGTATGATATGCTATATACGAGGCTAGATGTTGCTTACACATTAAGTGCAGTAGGCATATATCAAGCTGATCCAGGAGACCGCCATTGGATGGCAGTCAAGACGATCCTTAGAGATATGAGGCATACTAAGTATATGTTCCTGGTTTATGGAGGAGATGAGGAACTAGTCATCAGAGGACATGTAGATGATAGTTTCCAGACTGATCAGGATGACATGAAGTCATAGTCGGGATACATCTTCAGTATGAATGGAGGTGCAGTTTGCTGGAAGTGCACAAAGCAATGTGTGGTGGTTGATTCTACAGCGGAGTCTGAGTCTATCGCAGCTTCTGAGGCAGCTAAAGAAGCAGTAATGATTCAATGCTTCATCCAAGAGCTGGATGTAGTTTTGAGCAGTAAAGATCATATCACACTAAATTTTGATAATACTTCAGCGGTGGAACTTACAAAAGAGACATGGTCACATCAGCGGAAAAAGAACATACATCGAAAGTATCATCTCTTGAGGGATTTTCCAAAGAGATGTGAAGTTGCAGTGAGCAGCATTTCCACAGAAGACAACGTGGCGTACCCTTTGACTCAATCCTTGACTCATTAGAAACATGATCATCATGTGAGGTCTAGTGGACTAAAAGTCGTAGGCACTTGGGTCTAGGCCAAGTGGGAGTTTGTAAGGGTTGGTGTCCTGAGAAACAACTGTTTTGTACTTTGATTACATGAATGGTAACTTATAATATATAGATCATTGTTCTGCATGCCTATAATATAATAATGTCCTGGAATATTTGTTGCATTGAAAATGTCATGGCAGATCCCTGCTGTGATGAGAACCTTGAAATTCAATAACAATATTCTTTAATAAAATTCAATGGTTGGATGACATAATATGATAGGACACATAGTATATAGACCATCATGTTCAAGTACTCATAAGAAGACGAGACTCTCTCTCATGGTGTTCACACTTGGTAATCTCCAATATGGGATATTATGAGAACAGTCCCTCCAGAAGCAATTCGGAATGTATTGGTGTCATGGGAAATTTCTATCTACGAGCGTGTGTAATGGCCCTTAGACTACAAGATTATCATTAACTCATGTCATGAGTCGCACACCGAGATTTACTAACGGAAAACCTTCATGCAGACAGTTGGCGGGAAGTAGGGTACCTTGGTTGCGTCATGAGTGACATGTTGTTAATGGATAAGTCGAGGAAGGATTTTTCCCTTCCATTTATGGAAGTTGATATCTCGGCCCTTTGATTGAAATAGAACTGTCGCATTAAATTCCATGCCCATGGTGTGAACTAAGAGTTTATTTCATGTAGTCAAAGAATGACGGATCAAGCATATAGGTTTACGAAACTACCATGAAACCTGCTTGATAAGATATCAAGACAATGGGATTAAATTACACAGTAAGCGTTCATATGAGGTGATATGTCAATGCAGTGTCAACTTCTTTCTCTTGGGTGCCTTGACCCGTTGCTACATAGTAATCTTGGAAATTAGGCAAGCGCGCATAATACTAATGAGAAAGAGGCATAGAGGGTCACACACTAAGTGTATTCAAGTATCTCAACTAGAATAAATATTATTCACGTACGTGGTTTAATAATTACTCAAGGAAGCCTAAATCGTTTTAATGATGGAGGAAGAAGGAAATGAAAACCCAGATATACACATCGTGTATTAAAGATTACACGCAGTGTAGTTTTTCATGGAAAACAAGTACACGACTTGTATTTACTATTACATGCTGTGTAGTATTCTGTAGGGAAAATAAATGAATAAATGAAAACTATATATACATGTCATGTACATTTAATGTACACGCCATGTAGTTTTCAATGAAACACTAGTACACGCCGTGTATTTATTAATACACAACGTGTAGTTTTTCCAGTCAAGATTTTGTGGATATAATATTGATTTAAATGATATTTATTATAATTATTGTGGGTGCATGTTAAGGAATTAATTATTTGACATGTGGTTTTAAATAAGATTCAATGAAATAAATAAAATGCCTAACTCATTTATTAATTGACATAACTGTACAACCTCAAACCTAATTATAAATATCCTTATAACCCCAACTCTTTTCCCACACACAAGACAACACCTCTGGAGAATTTTTTCAATGCTGAAAGAACCTCTTCCTCCAAGAAAGATTTCTATTACGAGGGAGATCCTCTTCCATCATATCTGGATGATTTAAGGAAAACAATGCAAGCAAAGGTATCTCCACGCTAGCACCTGGAGACTCCTTTGGCGTCATCCCGAGATACGAGGTACACGTGTGGGTCACCGCTAGAGGAAGTCTACACATGGCTTCAGTGATGCAATGACGAATCACATCAGAACGTGATAAAAAACATCAACGAAGAAAGAAGACCCAAAAGGTATTTATTTTCAATTGATTAAATTACTTTTAATCAACTTTTAACGATCCTATATTGTTGTTCATGGACTTTACTTTTATTTGTCCATTTCCGTGATTTGATCCATGGAGACTAGCGTTTATCATCGTATTGATCCCGGATTTATCATTGTTAATGAAAAAAGGCCATGTGGGTACAACCACCAGCGAGCTTCCGCTGCGCCCGGAACCTTCAGTTACTTGAGTAGTTCGATATTTTAGTACCAAAAAACGTCCTTCAAATTAAGACAATGACACACTATATGACCCTACCTTCCAACACAAAACACTTTCTTAAAAAATGAAAAATAACCACATAGACAAGGCAGAAAGGCCATTGAATGTTAAAAACATAGGATACACCAACTAAAAACTCAGTTTTAATGGTCTTATAGGAAATTTTGGGACTTGGAAAATGTAATAGGGGAATCCTCTCTATCATTAGTGTGTAGATATTGTCTCAAGATTTGATTTGATATATGGAAGAGCTCAAACGGACACCCAGATCAAAATTTATAACCTTTTGAAATTCATGTTACATTTTTAATTTATTTTAGATCTTTTATTAATTTTTTAATTTATTATGTCTTAAAATTGTTAATAAATGACTATTACACAAAAATAATTTGAAAATTATTAATTAATAATAGTTTTTTAATTATTTTATAATCTATTTTCCCTAAATATCTTATATTTTATGTGTAAATGTCTAGTTAGCCTTATCTAAAATATATTTTATTTTTAATGAAATATGATATATTTTTTCTAATATATCATTTATCAACACTAGTAAATAATATTGATAAATCCACCTTTATTAACGCTACTAAAAAGATCTGATAAATAGAGTCCATTTAACAGTACTAAAAAATGGTGATAATGGGGTACATTTTATTGTGAAAAAAACACTGATAAAGGGGTACTTTTAACATCATTTTTTAGAAATATTAAAATCTCCTTTTACTAGTGGTTTTTTAGCATGAATATAGGTACCCCCTTTATCAAGGCATTTTTTAGCGTAGTTAAAGGGTCGCACTGCATAAATTTGTTTCTCAGGTAGTGATCCATGTGTATCATTTTATTTAAAATTGACTTATTAAAATTATATTCTTTTATATTTATGTTTAATTTATTTCTTTATAGTATTATTTATATAATAATAGTTTTATTATATAAGTTAATTATTTTTCTTGGGTTGGGGTGGTTTGTTCGGAAACTGATACACTGATTTGTTTTTTTTGAAAGGGGGTGGAAGGTACCAATGAAAATTAAACATTGGTCTTTTTAAATGTTTGTGGATAGTAAATTCAATTTTAATTATACAAAATATTGTTTTAAATGTATATAATATGATTTTTTAGTATTTTCAATGTATCTTTTATTTCAATTAAATTACTAATTTTCATGTTGGTTCATTTTCATACAGGTGTATTTGGTGCAGTGTATTGTTATTCAAACCACATGTTTCTGTAGAATGGCATTTATCAACTTTAATGAAACCAATGATAAATGGGTCCTCATTTTAATGATGTTAATGACAACAATGTTTTTTAGAGCGGTTAAATATATTTTAGTGCTGAAAAACGTTATAGTTGTTATTGTGGAATTTCAATTTTTTTGTAGTGACAATGATATCTATTTGCAGACATAAAATGAAAAGGACATGAAGTAATTGTGGTCATAAATCCAATGAGTACGTGTTGCATCGCTAGATGAGGAAGTAGGTAAATTCAGATATAATGGGATTTCAACCATATATCACCTTGGATTTCATGAAGGGGCATTGATCAGTTTTAAAAATAATAAAACATTATTTTTAAAATATTGAAAATTATAAACAAAATTCATATTCTCCATTAATAATTCAAATTGTAAACAATAAGTATAAAGAAATTTTTCATAATGATATTTTAAACCCAAAATCTCTCTCAATTTAAAAAATATAATTTTTAATTAAAGAAATTTAAATCTCATTTTTTATTAATTAAATTCTAATAAAAAATTTAAAATAAATAATTCATTAACTTAAAAAATAAAATTTAGTTTTTATTATTCATAAAAATTAAATAAAAAAAAAACATTTTATTTTAGAAAAATTAATAAAAAATCCCTTTTCCATATGAAATAATAAACAAATATATATTCCAAATTAAAAAAAATATTTTATAAAAAAATATTTGTCCCCTATAATTTTTAAAAAAATAATACAATTTCTATATTATATAATTAATTAAAAAATTATTTTATTTTAAATATATATATATATATATATATGAATTTTTTATTTTTTATTTGGAAAATAAAAATAAATTTTCTTCATTAATATTAAGATAAATAAAAAATTTACCTTTTTCTAAATGATCTCATTTTAAATTTAAAATACCAAAAAAATCCCCCTTATCCTTTCAAAAAAAATATAATTTTCAATTAAAATACATAATGTTAAATGGAAAACTTCATTATTTTGCATTTAAAAGTACTTTAAAAAAAGTTATCTATTTATTTTTTATCAAAGGCTGATTTTTTATTTTTTAAAATTATTTTAAATTGAAGTAGATTTTTTTATTTGATAATTTTTTGATTTTATAAGAAGGAAATTTTTATTTTGACGGAAAATAAAAAAACTATAATTTTTATGTGAATGGTTGATATTAATTTTTTAATAAATTTTTTTTTCTATTCTTTTTCGAAGTAAGTATTTTTTTATTATTTTCTAAAAATGTAGTAATGGACTTTATTTTCATTTAATTTATTTTATTTTAAAATAAATGAGTTTTCATTGAATTTTTTAAAAGGAAATAATGGAGTTGATTTTTTGATATGGGATAAGTCAAAATATTTTTACAAAACCGGGTCCTGGAATGCTTGAATGATCATCATAGAAGCCACACTTATAGTCTAAAAAAATAAATAAGTTATTGCATAAATATTTTAACATTATTAATTTTGATTGAAAATAAGAATAGTTTGATTATTGATTCTTATTTGAATTATTTTTCACAGATTAAAGATGTCGTATATAATATGAAATTAATATTATGTTTTTTAAATAATTATAAAAAATTTAGAGGCCATTTTCTAACTAGAAGAATGCTAAAAATAAAAATCTCTCAAATAAATTGCATACATATATTAGTTTTAATTACATGTTTATTGTAAAAATAATAACTAATGTCTATATCGATGTTTAGGAGGATTCTCTATGTCGCATGTGGAAATATGAATACATATCTAAACTTTAGGTCTTGGAGTGTTGGTGTGGCATCTTCATGCACAATTGTAGGCCTATGTAAATGGTATTGGGACTTATTAATCCCAACCCATGATGTAGAGACACGTAGCCTGACGTACATTGACTTTACATTACTTTTGCGGAATACTTGGTACATAACAAAAACACACACACAAGGATCGTAGTAGTTTAGTGTCTTTGGAAACTCGGAACGTAATCTTCTAATCGTGGTGAAAGATCTTCAGTATCTCCCATAAAGATCTTCCCCTTTTTTTTACCTAGAACCTTTCTTTTTATCCTGGGGAAAAGAAAACATAAAAGGGTGAGCTCAAATGCTCAGTAAGGGTAAACAAAAGATATATCAATCACATCATATTCATAAGAACATAACATTTTGGAAATCATAACCTGCAAAAGAGAGCATAATTTCATAACATGGGATAAATCATGGAAGTGAAAATGAAATCACCATAATCATAACATGAAACTTGGAACCTTGTGGCATTCACACATACTCATAGAGAATCATTTCTTGTTAGTCAAGACTCATTGCCATGACTCTCTTAGTGGACAAAGTCCCTTTCTGAATCGAGTAACCCTCGTTTCAGTCCTGTTTCACTGAACCGGTATAACCTACCATTCCAGCCATGTCTATCTCATGAGATATAAAATCTTTACCCAATGCATTGGAGGGAGATATAGGTCCCACCCATCTTATAATTAATCATTTCTTATGTGTGCCACATAATCATAAACCATACATCATAGCGTAACCCATGTAATAAAAATGGGATTCTTAAACAACATGGCATCATAAAACAATTCATATAAGATAAAGGAATTCATAAAAATATTTCCATCACAACATAATCAAATCAATGTAATAATAGGTATAAAAACAGAACCCTTTATTATCTTAGATGGAAAATAATTTTGATAAAACACTTGAACTCCATTCTTGAGGAAAACATCCTTTCTTCTTCAATTTTTTTTTTCCTTTCTTAACATGTCATAAATCTTTAAACTAAAAGAAGTTGATTAAAAATAAACTTGAAAACTTGTAAAGGAATCTTCTTTGAAATAATGTTTTAAAAATCCATTCATGCCATATAAGTTAAAAAAAACATTCTTCGTACTTTTGTCGGAAAAGTCAAAAAAAAATCACCTCGTACGAAAAAGAGACAAAATATTCCTTTCATATTCTTTACTAAAAACTCACCGAAGGGTAAAAATGGATTTAAAAAATTGTAGGTGGATGGAAATAATATTACATATTGATGAAACATGGATGTGGATGATAAAATACACCCCAGTAAATACTTACGAATAAACAATCTCGGATAAAAATGAGATTGTGATATTTCCCTTACCTTAGGTCCGATTTGCTTCGTATGTGTCCGAACCTCCTGTATAATGATTTAAATAATGTCATTGACTTATTACAGAATCATATTCATTGTTATGATATCATATATGGTTCACTTATGACATTATATTACCCGTTCTTTTGTAAATTCCATGTTAAAGAAGCGTTTTGGGTAAAATCGTTTCATTTATCGTAGGTGTTTTGACTTGTTGTTCATGACATAATTATTACTTATATCATGATTTACTTACTTCCCGAATATAAAATATGATTTATATATCATATATATTCAGTATATATATATATATAATAGATAGATAAATAAAATGAAAAACACCGTTCATGGAGACGGTAGTCCGTACGTACGCATGAACGCTGTTTTTCTTTCCTTATTGTCTTGAATGGAAGTAAGTAGATGACATACATATATATATATATACATAAATCCAGTATCATTATTATGTCATATATTTCATTAGTACTTATTATATATACTTTATAATCTTTCATGAATGGTTAATCATTAAGAATGAATCTCATCGCGTCGTGGAGACGGTAGTCCGTACGTACGCACGAGCGATGATATCATTTCCATAAATATTGAATTGAATTGGAGTGGATTATACAATATATCAGAATAAATATGATGTTGTAATAACTATATATATTTATTCTTTACACCATTATACCCATCCATGTAAGGTGGTGGTGGAAAATAGATTACACCACGGTGTGGAGACGGTATTCCGTACGTACGCACGCACGGTGATTTCTTTTTCCATATGATAGATAGATGGTGAAATAGGGTTGTTTCATACATATAATAACATATCAGTATATGGTTGATACTGATGTTATTACTTCATAATGAAAGAACCTAAGAAGAAGAAGTGGAAGAAGAAATAAAGATGAAAGAATTGGTAACAGTAATTACCTCTTCTTTGAAGCGCCTTTTGGAGACCTCCACTTAGGGAACTAAAATTGGTCTTTGAGGAAGACCAGAACCTCTAGGATGTTTCTAGGGAAGTGGAGAAGAGATTTTGGCAGGGTTTGGCCGAGCTTGAGTGCTCAAATTGGTGTGTGGAGGAGGGGGAGGAGGTGCCCTTTTATAAGGGAGGAGAGGGGCACCTTAGGAATATCTCAAAATATTATTTTATATTAAAGTCAAAATCGGTTTATAATGGTTCCAAAGGGTCTTATTTCGAAGCTAAAGTGGGGATGGGTCGAAATCCTATCAACCAATAGGATTTAGACAAGTTTAGGGTATTATTTTAACCTTATCAATTAGATTTAACTCTAAGTTAATTAATTTAACTTTTACCGTGTCTTTTTGTTTTCTTTCACTATATGGTTAATACACTTACTATAACATGCCAAACGAACCCCAAATTGTTTATTATTAATATATATATACTTATCCAAGTCATTTGGCCGAACCTTAGATTTTTTGGAATAAAATAACAATTAATAATATAATATTTGATTTAAAAACTATTTTGTGTCAATTTTGACACTATTTGATATATGATTTTTGTGAAAGTCATAACAGAATTATATGTTCAAAACAAGTTGATTAAATCAACATTAATATATCATAGTAACCTAGAAAATTAGTGGAATTCATAAAAAGTCTTAAATTACATTTATTTTGGTATTTATATTATCAATTTTGTCAATATTTCATTAATAAGATAATTACTGCTTCATCTTTGTGTCATAAATAAATTAAATTATTTGATGTCTAAAAATTAAAAATAAAATATCATCATGTAGGAAATCTTTTTCTATTTCTAATGAATATTTACAATTGAATTTATCTTATGTATAACCACATATTAAAAATGATTTACTTATTAAACTTTGATTTTAACTATTTTAACCCTTCTTTAAATAAATTAATAATAAATGTCCTAATCTAATCCAAGTGGTCCTAAATGGTCATATTTTATTCCTAAGTTTGTTTTTGGTCGAATTAAACTTGTCCAATAGAATTAGGACATGTGTTAGGGTAATATTAATATCATATTTACCCTTAGTTACCCTATTTACTATTAACCGCGGTAAAAAAGTAAAAGGTTACTATTCACCAAAAAATTATTTTTATCTCATTGAACCACATTTTACTTACTGATATCAACCGTGTCTGTCGGATTTTTGAAATTCCATTCACAGAAGCGGTAAAAGTTTTATGCAAAATTCAGTTTTTAACCTACCACTTAGTGGTTTCACTATTCATCAAAAATTGAAAGTTTTCAGAAAAATACCAAAATTTCATCCTAAGCTATATTTCATATTCCGAATTCAAAAATGAAATCTATTTTACCAAATTCATAACATAGAAGTTGCATTAATTAATTTTATAATTAAATCCCGCTGTTAAAACAAATAGCGTGTTTTTAAGAAACAATATCTATCAAAAGATTGACAGTTGTTTATGTCTGGTTTAAATGTGCAATTACATCCAATGACCAACATTGTATTAAATTGTAAAAATATATTCTAAATATACTTTAAAACTACTCAAATTAATAATTTATCACTATTAATTATTTCGATTAAAAAATTTTTTTTTTTATTATAATTTAGTAATTTTCACTATTCATCAGAATATGAAAGTTATCCGAAATGTACCAAAATTTCACCTTAGGCTAAATTCGATACTCCAAATCCAAAAATGAAGTTCATTTTGAAAAATAAGATTTACAGAATTTTAAAAAGTGGTTATTACTATTCATACCGGCTAGTTTTAATAATATTTTAATAGCATATCGTTGTTTAGTGAAACTCGGTATTGCGTATTACACACGCTATCGAGGAAGGTCGTGATTGCATGTAATGCAAGGCAAGTCAAGGATGCGTGTTGTGCAAGCTCCTTTTGGTGTAGCGTACAACACAAGACATTAATAAAATTAAAAAGAATATTTTTTATAAAATCTTGGGCTGTTACATTCTACCCCCCTTAAAATGAATTTCGCCCTCGAAATTCGTCGGGGTTATAAATGGTTTACTATTTGAAAGTTTCTTTAATAGAAACCCACATCGTAAAAAGGAATATCAAAACCAATCTTTAAAAACAAAAGTATGAAACGTAACAGTTACCCATATAAACTAATCATTGGGTTTCCACATAGGTGAAAATATGGATATGGAAGAGAAATCTAACCATCATGTTCTGATGGAGAGTGGTAGAGAACATGGCTATGGAATAGCCAATAATAACAAATCCATAAATTTGTGACGATCTAAGGTACCATCCGATTCATCAGGTATATGATCACTAGGACAACATTTTTGGTTTTCAAGATCATTTCCCTATTGTTGAAAATTTGAAGTGGAATAAATACTTTCTTTATTTTGGTACAATATCACTATTGTTCGTGCCTTGAACAATTTCCACTTCATCTCTTAAATAAATGAAGTTGAATTTGTTATTCATGAAGTGTTAGCAGATTATGTGATAGAATGACTGGTCATTCAATCTGTCTCAAACAAAAGGTTAGCAAAAATTATATACATAAGTCGGTCTATAGTGAGATTAATCATATATGGTTCCTAAAATGGGCTTATACTTCATATATCATACTGCTTAATATAATAACACTAGTTTCTACTAAACAGGGACTTCCTGTAGGTCAGTGGTAGGCGATAAAGGCCAGTCGCACTTCGGTTGTGGGTTCGATTCCTACAGCCTTGTCCGAAGCGATGGGATGTCGCCCGTCCTGCAGGTTGTCCTTTTTCTAAAACTACGTTACTATAACATCCCATCAATAATATCGAAAATCTTCTATCCTTAAACAATACTAACTTAGGTCCAACATAATCCAGTCTAATCTTTAGGCTTATACATAATACTGCAGTCCACTCTCATAATATAGTGACAACGATTACCAGAGATTTAATACTGTCGTTGATCCCCACATATCATAAGATATGTCTTGTTGGTCACATTCCAAACATTCAAAGTCCTTAATCGTGTATTCTCTTGAATACCTTAGTGAAAACATGAGTGCAGTTAAAAGTTAACACTTTCCACATACCAAAATCCTCAAAATTCTATATACTCAAACCATGATATCAATTAGTCCTTATATCAATCATGAGCTCATGAATACTGTTAAACATTTCATTTTCTCGTTTTCCCTTCATTATGCGCATACTATCTCAATCACTTTGAATACCACATTAGACCAATACATAAATATTCCAATATTCCATGATACAACCTTATTTTGGAATCCCATTACATAAAAACTTAATCATTCCACCACATCGTTGTCATATTCAACATTGCCAATAGTGATCGCATGTGACTTCCCTTTGTCCTTTGCCTTAAGCGGTTTCTCATGTCGATCATCACTAACCCTTGGATTAGGTCATTTATTGGCATAATGTCCCATCTCCTTTCACTTGAAGCATTGAAGTGTTGGTTGTGCGTTCTCTACAGTGTTTGCTTTATTCACTTCATTAGAATCCCTTTTTCCATTACTTCGACACTCAGCTTCTCGATGACCTTCTTTTCCACACTTAAAACATTTTCTAGTCCCTTTAAGACAATCTCCACCATGCTTCCTTCCACACTTTGTGCATAAGGAAACATTCATCTTCTTTTCACCATTATTCTGAGATTTCTCCTTGAACTCCATCTTTCGTTTCTTGTCAAAACCATGAGATGGATATGTAACACCAACTTCCATTTCTACCTTGATATCACAACGCACAATTTCTTCATAGCTACTGATGTCTCTTATAGATAATTCCCTTCGAAGACTTGGTTTTAAGCCACTGAAAAATTGATCAACTTTACTTTCAGGTTGGATGATAATGCCAGATGCATACCTTGCAAGTCTTGTAAAATTCGCTTCGTATATACCAACAGATTCATCATCCTTTTGCTTTAGTTCAAGAAACTCCTTCTCCATCTTCGTTCGAAGAATAAGAGGGAAGTACTTACTGAAAAACAAGTTCTTGAACTCGTCCCATTCCATGGAATCAATTTCATCTCTTTGCCTCGTATTCTTGATAAGATTCCACCATTGATCAGCTTCACCTTCCAAACGATATACTGCTAAGATGACTTTATCATGTTCAGAACATTGAAGAACTGAAAATATCTTTTCAGTAGTACTAATCCATTGTTCAGCAACTAATGGATCAGTAGACCCACTGAAAGAAGGCGGACGCTGCCTCATGAAGGATTCAACAGAATGTTGCTCCTTCCTTTGCTCGTTTGGAAGTCCTGCATGATTCATAGCTTGAGAAAGTTGTGTGAGCATGGCTACAAGATTTTGTATTCTAGCTCCCATATCGTTTGGTTGCTCAGGGGGAAAATCATTGCATTGTCCATTGCATTGATCAACACGGTTCCTTCGGGTTCCAGCCATCGTCTAAAACCCCAAAAGAATAGTGTGCGAGGCAAAAATCATGCTAGGGAAAACAACATAATAAAGGGGTAGTACCCTCAATATATAACATCTTAGGATAAATTCTAAGATCGTTTGAGCAATTCTAGGACTATAACCTATATGTATACTTAACCTTAGAGACATCCCTAGACATACCTTAGAAATATCTCTAGGGATCTCACTAACGTTTTCGCATCCTAGTTTCCAAAGGTTGACTAAACCTTTCCTCTGATACCAACTGTAGAGACCCGTAGCCTGACGTACATTGACTTTACATTACTTTTTCGGAATACTTGGTACATAACAAAAACACACACACAAGGATCGTAATAGTTTAGTGTCTTTGGAAACTCGGAACGTAATCTTCTAATCGTGGTGAAAAATCTTCAGTATCTCCCATAAAGATCTTCCCCTTTTTTATTACCTAGAACCTTTCTTTTTATCCTGGGGAAAAGAAAACATAAAAGGGTGAGCTCAAATGCTCAGTAAGTGTAAAGAAAAGATATGTCAATAACATCATATTCATAAGAACATAACATTTTGGAAATCATAACCTACAAAAGAGATCATAATTTCATAACATTGGATAAATCATGGAAGTGAAAATGAAATCACCATAATCATAACATGAAACTTGAAACTTTGTGGCATTCACACATAATCATAGAGAATCATTTCTTGTTAGTCAAGACTCATTGCCATGACTCTCTTAGTGGACAAAGTCCCTTTCTGAATCGAGTAACCCTCGTTTCAGTCCTGTTTCACTGAACCGGTATAACCTACCATTCCAGCCATGTCTATCTCATGAGATATAAAATCTTTACCCAATGAATTGGAGGGAGATATAGGTCCCACCCATCTTATAATGAATCCTTTCTTATGTGTGCCACATAATCATAAACCATACATCATAGTGTAACCCATGTAATAAAAATGGGATTCTTAAACAACATGGCATCATAAAAGAATTCATATAAGATAAAGGAATTCATAAAAATATTTCCATCACAACATAATTAAATCAATGTAATAATAGGGATAAAAACAGAACCCTTTATTATCTTAGATGGAAAATAAATTTGATAAAACACTTGAACTCCATTATTGAGGAAAATATCCTTTCTTCTTCAAAAACATTTTTCCTTTCTTAACATGTCATAAATCTTTAAACTAAAAGAAGTTGATTAAAAATAAACATGAAAACTTGTAAAGTAATCTTCTTTGAAATAATGTTTTAAAAATCCATTCATTCCATATAAGTTAAAAAAACATTCTTCGTACTTTTGTCGGAAAAGTCAAAAAAAATCACCTCGTACGAAAAAGCGACAAAAGATTCCTTTCATATTCTTTACTAAAAACTCACCGAAGGGTAAAAATGGATTTAAAAAATTGTAGGTGGATGGAAATAATATTACATATTGATGAAACATGGATGTGGATGATAAAATACACCCCAGTAAATACTTACGAATAAACAATCTCGGATAAAAATGAGATTGTGATATTTCCCTTACCTTAGGTCCTATTTGCTTCGTATGTGTCTGAACCTCCTGTATAATGATTTAAATAATGTCATTGACTTATTACAGAATCATATTCATTGTTATGATACCATATATGGTTCACTTATGACATTATATTACCCGTACTTTTGTAAATTCCATGTTAAAGAAGCGTTTTGGGTAAAATCGTTTCATTTATCGTAGGTGTTTTGACTTGTTGTTCTTGACATAATTATTACTTATATCATGATTTACTTACTTCCAGAATATAAAATATGATTTATATATCATATATATTAAGTATATATATATATATAATAGATAGATAAATAAAATGAAAAACACCGTTCATGGAGACGGTAGTCCGTACGTACGCATGAACGCTATTTTTCTTTCCTTATTGTATTGAATGGAAGTAAGTAGATGACATACATATATATATATATATACATAAATCTAGTATCATTATTATGTCATATATTTCATTATTACTTATTATATATACTTTATAATCATTCATGAATGGTTAATCATTAAGAATGAATCTCATCGCATCGTGGAGACGGTAGTCCGTACGTACGCACGAGCGATGATATCATTTCCATAAATTTTGAATTGAATTGGAGTGGATTATAAAATATATCAGAATCAATATGATGTTGTAATAACTATGTATATTTATTCTTTACACCATTATACCCATCCATGTAAGGTGGTGGTGGAAAATAGATTACACCACGGTGTGGAGACGGTATTCCGTACGTACGCACGCGCGGTAATTTCTTTTTCCGTAGGATAGATAGATGGTGAAATAGGGTTGTTTCATACTTATAATAACATATCAGTATATGATTGATAATGATGTTATTACTTCATAATGAAACAACCTAAGAAGAAGAAGTGGAAGAAGAAATAAAGATGAAAGAATTGGTAACGGTAATTACCTCTTCTTTGAAGCGCCTTTTGGAGACCTCCACTTAGGGAACTAAAATTGGTCTTTGAGGAAGACCAGAACCTCTAGGATGTTGCTAGGGAAGTGGAGAAGAGATTTTGGAAGGTTTTGTCCGAGCTTGAGTGCTCAAATTGGTGTGTGGAGGAGGGGGAGGAGGTGCCCTTTTATAAGGGAGGAGAGGGGCACCTTAGGAATATCTCAAAATATTATTTTATATTAAAGTCAAAATCGGTTTATAATGGTTCCAAAGGGTCTTATTTCGAAGATAAAGTGGGGATGGGTCGAAATCCTATCAACCAATAGGATTTAGACAAGTTTAGGGTATTATTTTAACCTTATCAATTAGATTTATCTCTAAGTTAATTAATTTAACTTTTACTGTGTCTTTTTTGTTTTCTTTCACTATATGGTTAATACACTTACTATAACATGCCAAACGAACCCCAAATTGTTTATTATTAATATATATATCCTTATCCAAGTCATTTGGCCGAACCTTAGATTTTTATGAATAAAATAACAATTAATTATATAATATTTGATTTAAAAACTATTTTGTGTCAATTTTGACACTATTTGATATATGATTTTTGTGAAAGTCATAACAGAATTATATGTTCGAAACAAGTGGATTAAAGCAACATTAATATATAATAGTAACCTAGAAAATTAGTGGAATTCATAAAAAGTCTTAAATTACATTTATTTTGGTATTTATATTATCAATTTTGTCAATATTTCATTAATAAGATAATTATTGCATCATCTTTGTGTCATAAATAAATTATATTATATGATGTCTAAAAATTAAAAATAAAATATTATCATGTAGTAGATCTTTTTCGCTTTCTAATGAATATTTACAATTGAATTTAGCTTATGTATAACCCCATATTAAAAATGATTTACTTATTAAACTTTGATTTTAACTATTTTAACCCTTCTTTAAATAAATTAATAATAAATGTCCTAATCTAATCCAAGTGGTCCTAAATGGTCATATTTTAATCCTAAGTTTGTTTTTGGTCGAATTACACTTGTCCAATAGATTTAGGACATGTGTTAGGGTAATATTAATATCATATTTACCCTTAGTTACCCTATTTACTATTAACCGCGGTAAAAAAGAAAAAGGTTACTATTCACCAAAAAATTATTTTTATCTCATTGAACCACATTTTACTTACTGATATCAACCGTGTCTGTCGGATTTTTGAAATTCCATTCACAGAAGCGGTAAAATTTTTATGCAAAATTCAGTTTTTAACCTACCACTTAGTGGTTTCACTATTCATCAAAAATGGAAAGTTTTCAGAAAAATACCAAAATTTCATCCTAAGCTATATTTCATATTCCGAATTCAAAAATGAAATCTATTTTACCAAATTCATAACATCGAAGTTGCATTAATTAATTTTATAATTAAATCCCGATGTTAAAACAAATAGCGTGTTTTTAAGAAACAATATCTATCAAAAGATTGACACTTGTTTATGTCTGGTTTAAATGTGCAATTACATCCAATGACCAACATTGTATTAAATTGTAAAAATATATTCTAAATATACTTTAAAACTACTCCAATTAATAATTTATCACTATTAATTATTTCGATTAAAAAAGTTGTTTTTTAATTATAATTTAGTAAATTTCACTATTCATCAGAATATGAAAGTTATCCGAAATGTACCAAAATTTCACCTTAGGCTAAATTCGATACTCCGAATCCAATAATGAACTTCATTTTGAAAAATAAGATTTACAGAATTTTAAAAATTGGTTATTACTATTCATACCGGCTAGTTTTAATAATATTTTAATAGCATATCGTTGTTTAGTGAAACTCGGTATTGCGTATTACACACGCTATCGAGGAAGGTCGCGATTGCATGTAATGCAAGGCAAGTCAAGGATGCGTGTTGTGCAAGCTCCTTTTGGTGTAGCGTACAACACAAGACATTAATAAAATTAAAAAGAATATTTTTTATAAAATCTTGGGCTGTTACACATGAGGCAAGGGTTTCCCTTATACATATATTTAACACACTGGATCCCTTTATAATCGATGTAGGATAACCCAATAATCTCCCTCTCATAACCACTAGGGTGATGAACAGAGAATATTTTTTGGTGATTGGGAAATTCAAATTGCCCAAATGAAACTATAAAATAATCACTAGAAAAAATTGAGTTTTATCAGCATTATAAAAGCCTTTATCAGTTCTATAAAAGCACTGATAGTCAAGGCTCTATTAAAAGGGGGTCCCTTTTATTAGTGCTGAAAAAAAGCACTGATAAATGCCACTTTTATCAGTGCTAAAAAAAGCGTTGATAATAGTAAATAATATGTTAAAAAATTACGATATTTCTTCATATATTAATATATATATATAGTTTGTTATAATTATATATTTATATTTATATCTATTTATTTATTTTGTGATTTTCCATGGTGTTTTTTTGTAATGAATTCCTATCACAATAAACACTCTACGGTGGGAATCCATCATAAAAAACCAGTCCTAAAAACATTATTTTTATAGTGATATATAAATATTATAACATTGTGATATGAGCTATATAAATAAATATACCAATACAATAAATATAGATTATATTTAAATTTATATATTTTTATCATGTAATATAATTTACAGTATATTTATATATTTATAATCATATGTTTGTGTTTACATATATATGTTTGTGTGTGTGTGATTATATATTAAGAAATATATAAATAATATAACAAAATGTTTTTACATATAAACGATATATTTTAAAATTAGAATTCATATTAAAAAAAGATTTATTATTAACCTTATTTTCGTTATTTATATAATAAAAAATTATAAAAATGAAATTAATAAATAAAAATATATAACAATTGTTTTTCTCTAGGAATTTCAATGAAAATCCCTATGCCAACTAGAGAGCTGAAGACTTGCTGCCCCACACACCACCTTCATCTCTACCTCGATTCCGCCACCTCTATGACTGCGCTGATGAATTTTTGTCTCAATTCGTCCCTGCTTCTTCTGTGTTCCACCTCCTCCATGAACGCATTACACGATCTCACTCTGCCCCACCAGGACATCCTCACACATCGGCACATTTACATCCTGCCTCATCCGCATTCTGCCTCTACCATGACCTCCAAGAGTGACTGTACCCTGCTCCGCCCCAGACATCAGTACATCCACATACCACCTCAATGTTGGGTGATTATTAACGAACCTTTTAAACCTAATTATCAAAGTTGTAGATTCTAATAATTTTGTTGAATTTTTATTTAATAATGTAGAATAGATTTTGAGAATATTTGACTCACATGTAACATTTGATTTTGATTTTAATTCAATAATCTATCATTTGAATAGTACCAACCTTTATAAAACATTTAATATATATATATATAATACCCTCAATATATTTGTAATCATTTTAATTTTTATCTAACCACTCATAAATGGAAATATATTTTTGTAGAGCTTACCTCCCAATCTCCAATTGTACCTATGGGTGGGAAAATAGGTGGTTGATCGAACAGTTAATTAAAACTGAATAAAAAAATGGAAGGGATATACTAAAATGATTATTGGTTAGTAAAAAAATTATTTGGTTAATAAAATATTTTCTATTGGTTTTGATTATTAATTTTAATAATTAAAATCTGATAAAATAACTGAATTTATAATTTCTTTATTTAGACATTAATTTTATATTTTAAATAACATATGACATAGATTATAACAAAAAACAATAAATTTTTGTTTATAAATTTAATTTTTTTTTCAAATACATTTTTTTGAAATAAGGATTTATTAATAATTTTGAGTTTTTTACACAATTAGGGTAGAATATTTTTAATTTAAGGATTTTTTTAACATTAGTAGGATTTCTCTGATGATCAACATTCTAATAATGGTTTTTCCACCTGATAAAACCAATGTATATCTTAGTAGCTGTTCCTAAAAAATAAACAAGTTTTAATTTAAATGTTATATAATTCACATATGATTATTTATATTATTAGTTACAATATATATTAATTATATTATCAGGTATACTACTAATTTTATTATTAATGGTTATATTGTAAATTTTAAATTAGTTAATAATAATAATTTTTTATTTTTATTAATAATTATATTATAAATTATTAATTCCATTGATAATTAATTATCTCTGTAAATTATATTGACTATTACTAAATATACTAATGATATTATCAGTTTTTAATTTTCTTAATTACTTAAATAATTATTAATAATTATATCATTAAAATGAAATGACACTTTTATACTGAACACTTACAAGTCCCATCATATTTTGGATTGACTTGTAGTCGATTCATGCCCATCATAAATGAGTTATGTATCCATTACAAGAAATGTGTCATTTAGCGGCAGTTATTTTTTGATTTCGAAGCTGTTTAAACTACCCCTAAAGTAGATATATATATAAAACATGCGGTGGTTCCTCCCTTTCAATACCACGATCCAAGAATGAGATGCATTTAGTTTTATCAGCACTAAGAAAAAAGCACTCATAAAAGGGGGGCCTTTATCAGCGCTAGCTAAAAGAGTTAGTAAATCTACCCTTAATCATCACTAAAAAACTTGATAAATGTGTACCTTTATCAGTGCTTTCTTTATCACTGATAAATGAGGGTATTTATTTATTTTTAAATATAATACTTCAACCTATGATATCAACCAATTCCAATGTAAATAATTCCGGAGGAAAAGATGAAAGCCATCAATTAGATCCCCTGATGATTCCCAAAAGCAGCTAAAAAATGAGTCCCTCAATTTCCCTCTCTACTAATAAAGGAAAAACAATAGGAAGAGAACCAAGGTACCAAACATCTGATGATGTCGATAATGGACCCATAGGATTTGTGGACACCTGCATCCTCCTTCAGTGCATTGATAATAACTTAGCAATTAGATTCAACCACAACATACTTCCAGCCAAGATACAAGATGAAATGCATACCCTTTTGTCAATGTGATCCCAGAGGACTTCCCCAAGGACAAAAAAATCATCCCCATGGGTGGCTGTATAAGAATTAAGTTTGAGAACACCCAAAGGGGGAGGCATCTAACAGGAGGGGAATGAACAGGTGAAGGTGGAAGAGTATCCTTAATATCTATCCACTGAGAGCCCTAGTTATGAATCATGTAAATCCAAACCCTTTTGTCTTTATAAATGTCCTAAAAAATGAACGTTTTATGGAAAAACCGTATAATCCAGGCACAACTCTATTATTAGAAAATATAAAAGTTTTTAATAAAAAATAATATTGATTTACATAAAATTATTATATTTATATTCAAAAATAATGTTTATTTTAATACATTAATTAAAAAATGCATTTTTATGATTAATATATATTTTTTAATAATTCCAATATATATATAATGTTTAGAAAAATTATTTATAATATTATAATTAAATAAATATATATTTAAATCATTATAATATTATAATTAATTTTTAAATAATAAATATATTTATTATATTTATCATGTTTATAAATGTATATAAATAATTTTAAAACATATATATTTATAATGATAATTATAATAAAATAAATATATATTTAAATAAATATATGTTTTCAATAAATTGGGTCACTAAATATATTGATGTATGATTATAATTAACGTACATATATGTTATGTATTCATCATGATTTTTTATTTATACATTACAAAAGTTAAAACACACACAAATAAAGTTTTAACATCGGTTATGAAACAAGTGACGTCAAAATGTGGTTTTTAACATTAGTTATTAAATAACACTTCATCCCTCATATTAGATGATTTACACCCCCTCATTGTGATTTTAAAATCAATATAAATGCATAAATTTCTGGTAGTGGCTCTATTGGCCTTGTGGCAGTTCTCTAGGACCATGGAGGCTCAATTTTTGTGGCATATCATTTCTCAGAAAATTTTTTCTTGTCTCCTCCGATATTAGAGGCCATGACTATATAGAAGGGTATGTAGTTCATTTCATCTCTTGGCTCAATGGATATTGTGGTCGAATCTGATTATCAATTTATTATTGATGCATTGGAGGAGGAAGAAGGTGGCCACCATGCCTTTGGGTCTATTATCGACATCATTATATCATTATTGCTTTTATTCACTTCTTGTTGCTTTTTCTATGTTAGGATAGAGGACAATGATGTGGCTCATTTTATAGCTACTTTTGGGAGTTGCTGAAGGTCAAATTGTGGTGCAGCTAATTCATACACATCTCAACTAACTTATAGATAATTTTCCTATAATATAAATACAATTAAAATGTGTTTTCTTAGTTTTGAGTTGGTTAATTGTACTTTTTACTAAAATTGTTGTATATTTTAAATAAAAAATATGCAGTTGTAGTCATACCGGTTACATTGTGCACTATATTGAGTTGTGGAAAATTCCATTATGTCCCAAATGAATCATGATTTTTTTCCCTAAAGTATCTATAAAATTTGAATGTGTTTGCTCATTTTTTAGTACACCACTTGTTCCTTTTAACTAAAATTGTTTTCAATTTTAAATAAAAATACATACTTTGATTTTTACCAGTCACACCGTGTGTCAGATTGTGGTTTGACTAATTTTTACACATCCAAAATTAATCATGGATTGTTTTCATAATTTTTCAAAACAATCAAAATATTATTTCTTGTTTTGAGGAATGTCACTTGTCTTTTTTAGTAAAATTATATTTTAAAATAGAAACACACACTTTATCTCATACCGATCACATCATTTATTGGTTTGAAATGTGACCAATTTCTACACATCACAAATGATTTATAAATTTATTTACTAAATTATCATTAAATTATGACCATGCTTTCTCAAATGCTAATGAATGACATATTTTAAACTAAAATGTCAATTTGAAACTGATAACAGACACTTTGAGTCATACTACTCACACTAGTTTTTGGATTGAGGTGCAGTTGATTTCTAAACATTGTAAATGACTTATGGATCATTTTACTAAAGTATCAAAACAATTTTAATTACTCTTTTGGGTTTTGAGTATGTTATTTTTATATTTTGCTAAAATTAATTCCAATATTAAATAAAAAAGACACACCTAAAGTCATACCGATCACATCGTATGTCAGATTGAGGTGTTGTTGATTCCTACATGTCCCAAAGTCTAAAATCAATCCTAACATACAAGGAATCCTCCGGTATAAGTAAACTATTATCATTTTAGTAATACTAAAAATAAAAAAATTAAACATTAATATGAAATAATCCATTACTTATATAGAATTCTAATCTTCAGGCTATTTTTGTACATTCTACGATCAGGTATGAAGCCCATTTGTTTCTAATAAAACGTATATCCCCTTATGAATGTGATTTTTTTCAATAGTCATAAAAGTATTGGAAAATTATAAATACCCAAAGGATTAATAAATACTTTAATTTAAGTAGTAATTAACTTTAAAAATACCTCTTTGGGGATGTGTGTTTTTTGATGGAATATGATCTCTCTCATAAATTTACAGACATAATAACCAAAATATTTTCCATTTTTTGTTTCATACACTGTATAAAAATTATGGAATATGTGTAATTTGTTTTGATATGTGTTTTGATAGAGAAATATTTTAATATATACCATGATAATTATCCATTTTTAGAACTTTTATGGGTCCTTGTACGCAATTCATTTCCTCGTGCCATGATTTAGACGATATTTACACACTGCCCTACAATAATTTAATCATAATTAAAACATAATATGAATTATATAATACTATTTTTATTTCTAAATTTTTTTATGTAGTGAATAAAAAATTGAAAAACATCACCATGCGTGGTCAGTTTGTTGAAAATCCATGCAGTGAATCCATGAAATAAATATTTAAAGTATCCAAATTGATTGTTATGAGAATCCAGTGTTTCATAAAAATATAAAATAGAATAATTAATGAATGAAATGAAAAATATATTTTATATGATTAAATTTTATCATTTTACCCATGCATCATTGGTATTAAGATGATTATTTCATTCCCAAGTTTTATTTCAAATGATATTCCCAAGTTTTCCACTATTTCATCCATTTGTTTGGATTCAATTTTTTTTCCTTTAGAGGTGACATAAGGACTAACAATTCCTTTTTTATGGTGAAATATATTTAATTGGTTTTGATATATATTCTTGCCAAAAATATGATATTTATTTAGTCATAATTAACAAAGTATATCATCTTTTGGAAAATTAAATTAAAAAAACATAACTCATGTATACATTTACAGCTGAGGCTCAAATAAATTCATAGTTGAGGATTTCATCTACATTATTAGAATAAATGTAGTGAATATCTTCCTCCCAATACATTTTTTTCTTCAAAATAAACTATGTGACTAATAACACTTTGTAACTTTATATCCTCATGAACCATCAATGTTTGTAAATGTAGATATTCCATGGGTGGGGTAAATGTAATTTTGGAAGATCTTTTTGATTGGTTGGTTGATCCTTTATATGGTTTTAAATTTACATATCATTTCAACCCCTTACATTTGTCCGACTATAATATCATTTGTCAGTTAAGACCTTTTCATTAATTTTTAAAGGTTTATCATGAAAAATAAATTGGAAATGAATACGTCCCTCTAGACATATTTTCTTACAAGATGTGGCGGCCATGTGATGAATGTTTTAACTGCTTGGTCAAGCTTATGAATATCTTCCTCATCAATTAGAATAGGTAGATCGAAATGTGGATCATGGGTTATGCTATTAGACACTCTCACAAGATATGTTGGAAGTGTTCTATTATGTATCAAATTATTTTGGATATTGAACACTGTATCCCTCTATACAAGGAAATGGGTGGGTGTTGATAGATATAAATCATAGTCATTATCACCCTATATAATATTAGTATAGGAAAGGTATCACTATTCATCTGATTCACATTTTATAGAATAAATTATTAGAACATTTCTTAACTTGTCCAAGTATCTCTTTAAGGGGAATGTCTCACCTCAAAGCTGGTGGGCGGTGGGTGGGATATTCACATAATGGTTGTTATTGGGTTATTTTTCTCTTTTATCACCCCCATATAAGTTTCTAGTAACTCTATATGCCATTGTAATTATTCTACAGTGGTAGATATTATTTCTTCTATTATTTTCACTTCTTTATATTTATCCTCCTCTTGTTTTTTTATTAAAATATATTTGGGGTGTCACCTCAAAATCCACAACTCTAACATGACCATATTATTCTACCCACTTCAAGGACAATGATAGTAAGTGTTCATCTGGTACTGGAATTGATGATTCCTTTGACTATGTCATATAGAAAATATAGGAATATAATTATTCATTGTTATGTAATAGATATTTAAATAATCAAAACTAATTATGTGATACATACATATATTTCCCATCCTTTTTATATATTTTAGTCTATTAGAATCCCATGTTTATTTACACATGCCTCTTTCCACAGAACAATGTGTGGGATGGAATTAGATTTTGATTTGAATTCATTAATCTACATAGAAATAAAATAACATAATTATTTTTTTGATTCATATCATATAAAAGTGTTACGGTAGATTTAAAATAAGTCTCATTTTTTCAAGTGAAGCATACCCCATCCTTGGTTTACGGTAGGGGTATGCTGGTTTTTTTCCCCGTCCCTTATTTGGAGCACTTAGTTGCTATTTCATAAATAAAAAATTGTCGATCAATGTGATGAATATATGTATTTTAAAACAACATATTACTATACAAGGTGTACTACAAAAGACATATCTGCACGATGTCTAGTAAATTCATCCCATCCTTCATGGGTTCTCAATTTTTCATACATAAGTGGTGGGTGCGTGTTTGTTTTTCCTTCATCATATTTAAGATTATGCCTCATTATAATTGTGTGAAAAGATCTGTGAATCCTTCCAACGAGAATTAATACACATTTATTATGGGATTCACATACTATAAATACACTCCTCTTGGGATGGTGTAGTGAAATTCAATGTATTGTTATTTTTTTTATTAAAACAAATAAATGATATAGTAATGTAATTTTAATATCTTACCACATTAGTGTATTAAGCATGATCACAACATGGTGCCACGAATCTACATCAATCAAAACGCATTACAAAGTGATTATTCAAATGTAACTATTGAACGAGGCCTTGTTGGGTTTAACATGATGGGCCCTTTCATTCTATACAACCTCATAATTGATGCCTTTGATTTTCACCTTAAGGATTATTTTTAACACCCTAAAACTATGGAATTCCTATTTTTTCTTCTTCTCAGGTCCTTATTCACCTACCATTACCTTGGATTCAATACTGCCAATTTGTTGTCTCTCTAGAGCGGTAGCATCATCATGTGCAGATGGTCTTTCAACATCTGCGCTGGGAGAATCAATAGGTTGAGAAACTTATTATACTATAAAATTGGGATTACCAACACATGTAGAAGGACATTGTTCCTCTGCACAACGATCACCAATAGGTTGAAAGTCATGTTGTTACTTAGTATTGGGAGCACCAAAATGTTCAGAATTCATTATATATATAATTGGTTTACCATTTGATTTAGATTACATAAATAAAACTGTGAATAAATAATAACATGCGGTAACACAATGTATATTACAAAAATTATATATCCTGGTTATTGAAATATCTTTTCTTAATAGCTGAAGAGATTTGACCCCTCTATCAACTATCCAAATCCTTTCATAATGGTCTCCTATGAATTTCAAAACAACATCTACTATGGGACCACTGTTAAATGATTGTGACAATCCAATGAAAGTGTCACCCTCAGTTAAATTTTCATTTCCCCTTCATTTTTTAGCTGATAACATAACAATTGACAACTTTTAGTTTGTGGTATCTAAAACATAAATTACATGTACTACCTATGAATCCATTGTAAATGGTTCATCTTTGTACACTTCCTCACTGATATCAACTTTCACGAGTCACAATTCATTTATTTTAACATCACTCTTGTTATCAACCCACTTGCATTGAAAAAGTGGAACTTCTGATGTTGTATAATCCAATTCTCATATTTTCTTGATGATGCCAATGGATGACATATTCACAGAAAATAGATTTCATTCCATAGTAACAAAAACATGCATTTCATCAAACTGAAGAGTAACACCACTATTTTTCCCGGTATTGTCTTCATCATGTCTATTTGTATATAATTTATATCCCTTATTTACATTAACATTGTAAGAAAATACATACACACTTGGTCCTCTATCAAACAAACTATGTTGTTCTAAAATTCAAACCCAATTTTTATCTGACCCGTTAAAAATATAGTCCTGAAAACATTTTATAAATTGTTGTTTATGAATATTTGATATCCATATGTCATCCCTTGATGGATTAATATGCCTATTAATTTATTTTTGGGTTTCAACATATGTTGAAACCTCCCAAATATAATAAAAATTTTAAATGAGGTCATGTTTCTAATCTACAATATTTATTTAGACAATATGTCTTCCAGAAATTCCTTCACCCACAAGAATCCCAGTATGATGAGATTTCAGTAGAATAACAATATCTACACCTGATAGGTATTCGATATATAATTAAATGGATTTATACGAAATATATTTCTCTATAATACAACCCTCTGATAAACATTGATTTTTGACATACCATTCCAAAATATTCATATATCATTCACTGGGGTACATCCATCTATAGTGTATAGGACCACATAGTCTAATAACTCTCTCTAAGTGAACCATAAAGTGAACCATTATATCAATGAATTATAGACGAAATAACATTTCCAATTTATATAATATGATGAAAATTACTCATTACATAGCCACAATTTTGGCCAAATCTATAACTTTACCACATATACCATTGAAGATGAAACAAAACTTGGTTAATGAATGAAGGAAATTCTTGGAAAAAATGCAACTTAAAGATATAGGAATTAGAGTTTGTATCAAAACATGAAAAACATTTGATTTAAGACCCTTTAACTATAAATTAGTTTTTGACATGATATTATTGATATTTGATGAATACCCCTCTCAAACACTTACTTCATTGAAGAAGTTTCAAATCTAATATAAATTATTCTCGTAAATAGTGTAAGTAGATGGAGGAAGAAAATTTCAATTTTCACCCTTCACTAGCACCAAATCTTCTTATATTCCCATGTGATCTATTGCATCACGTCTTTTTATAACATAACTTTTCATTCCATTACACGGAACTGAGGATCTTTAAGGTTTAGTGTCTTGGAAACAAGGAACATAAAACATGAAACAAAAAAAAAACATTCTTCTTAAACACTTGAAAGGCTTCTCCTCATGTTCACCCAAGGCTCATTACTACATCTCATAACCTGGGGACATACATAAAAAGGAAGGGTGAGCAGAAGGCCCAGCAAGGGAAACAAGTGAAACATTTTACATATGAACTTGAGATACATCAATAAAGTCATGAAAAGAACTTTAATGCATGAAAATGAAATCATGAGGCATATCATAATAAAAATAAAACATTTTCATAACTTGAAGATGTGGCTACATCATTTAACATAGACAATCATGAACATATCACCAAGGTCCATCCACAAGGTTTCATTTTAAAATTACCAAGGTTATTCACCAAGGTATCGTGAAAATTGTAATCTCTAGTGGTTACATCATTACCCAATGCATTGGAGCGCTATCAGGGCACACCCTTAAATTTTCCTTTATTATCATGTGAGCCACATATATCATCATAAAACATTTCATAAATAACCCATATAGCATAAAGTAAATGGGTTTCATTTCATAATCATATCTTTTTAAAAACTGCTTTAAAGACATGATCTTTATATCACTTTAAAACCCACAGAAAAGGAAGGTGGGTCTCATGTATGTAAATCCCAGAATTTAAAATAGAACATTTTGGTATATATGTGAATACCCCTTTAGAAGAAAGAGCTTTGAGTATTCACTTAATAAAATAAAAGGACTTTAGAAAAAGAGATAGACATTTTGAGACAGAAATTCAGCAGCATAACGGCAATGTTCCGAGGTTTTAGAAGACATTGAAATGAGAGGGGACATGGATCACCCACTCATAAAAGATCCCTAAAACAGTAGGGTGAAAGAATAAGAAGGAAATATGGACATGGTAATGAAATTTTAGGGACATACCATTTGAAATGAAAAACATGGAAGGAAGAAGAAAAAAAAATTAGATTTCTCTTATGAAAGTTCGGCAGCCTAACGGCGTTACATAAACATCAACAAAAATTATTTGAAAAGATCAAATAGGATCTCTCATCATGTGAAAATAATATTTCAGTATGATAGATATATAGATAATTCCCCAACATAACAAAAAGAAACTTGAAAGAATTGACATGAAAGTAGAACTTCAAAACGAGAAGGGTGGAGAACCACTTAAAAATTCGGCAGCCTAACGGCGCCACTTAAAACATCAAAATACTGAATTGAAGAGATCAAATGGGGTCTCTCATCATATGAAAATAAGAGTCCAGAATGATATATATAGAGATCATACCCCAATATAACAAAAAGGAACTTGAAATAATTGACATGAAAGTAGAACTTCAAAACGAGAAGGGTGAAGAACCACTTAAAAATTCGGAAGCCTAACGGCGCCACGTAAAACTTCAAAATACTGAATTGAAGCGATCAAATGGGGTCTCTCATCATATGATCATAAAAGATCAGTATGATAATTTAGAGATCATACCCCAACATAATAAAAAGGAACATGAAAGACTTGAATGAAAATAGAACTTGAAAACGAGGAAGGTGAAAGAATCCCTTAAAAATTCGGCAGCCTAACGGCGCCACTTAAACATTCTTAAAACGAATTGATGAGAGCAAGGGGGGGGGGGTCTCTCATCATATGAACATGAAATAGGCAGTAGGATGAATATAAAAGAACATCCTCCAACATAAGAACATAGAGTATAAAAGAAAAGACATAAAAGAGATTACTTGAAAAGAAAGAGAGAGGTCGGATCCCTTAGCTTAAAATGTAACTCTTAAACCTCAAAGTGAGTGGGGAGTCGAATGGAGGAGAGGAGGGCTTGGTATTTATAGGGAAAGTGAGGGGACAAGGCCTTAATGGCCAAGGGACACCTCACATGTGCTTTTCTCAAACCCATGTGCTCTCCCTTGTCATTTATCATGGAGTTAGGCCACATGGGGCCCCCAAAACAATAATTCTTCACCCTTGGCCGGACAACCCTCAAAAAATCTCATGACATCATCATGACACCGTTATGATGTCATTAAACATAACGAAACCCTAAAACAATATTTTTACTATTCACTGAAATTTTAACTTTCTCAGAAAAATCCAAAAAATTTCACATTAACCAAATATCAATGCTCTGATTTCAAAAATGAAATCTATTTTATAAAAATAATTTTCTAAATATTTTTAATTTAATTTTTAAATAAAAACACTATTCATCGAAAAATCATTTTTTTCAGAAAAAACCCCAAAAATTACCATAACATAATATCGATGCTCTGAGTTCAAAAATAAAGTCATTTTTTATAAAAATAATTTTCTAAATATTTTTAATTAAATTTTTAATTAAAAAACACTATTCACCCGATAAAACTAATACTTGAATAATAATTAATGAAACCGTTATTTAACTATTTTATTGAATCACATTACTTAATCGAGGTGCCTAGATTATTTTAAAACTTTCTTTAAATGAGATTACTAATCCATTTGGTCATATTACTAATCCTAATCATAAAATCACTATTCATAATATACTATTCATCAAAAATCAAGTTGATCTTATTAGACTCTAAATTTAGTACTGAACATAATTGTAGAAGACCATTTTTTGAAAATCATTTCACATTTTTAATTATTTAGGGTTTACATAAACATATTTAAAATATCCTTTTTCTAAAATTCATCAAAAATATGCATACTATATTTATCCGGTCATTTCAAAATTCATAAACTTCATCATAAGAAGAAATCCCAATTTTTATTTAAAACAAGGATTACACAAGGTAGTTACGGTCTCGTTACATAACCCCTTATAATACCAGCATAGGACCTAAGAGTAAGGTGTGCTAGGGTGATAGAAGCTTGGGGCGGCTCAGTCAACATTGCCCGAGTAGTAATTTCTATCAGTTTGAACTTCTCAAGAAGGCGATTTCGTTCCAGCTTCACATGATGAAGTTCGGCTTGGATTTGATCCAGAGCAAAGCCCAGTGGTGCTACCTCCTTCCCAAGCTCTGTTAGATGGGCTTCGATCGGTCCAAGACTACTAGGTGAGGCCATCGAATCTTCTTTCTATAATAATTAACCAAGATTTCTTATATTTAGAGACAATAATCAAAACATTTTGTTCACCACGGTCATGTTGACCGATGGTTATATAATAGTCAAAACCCACTGATCTCATTTTAATTATAATCATGTTTATCAAATAAAACATTTTTGTTGAGTATAACAATAACACATAAAATTAGGAAACAAAATTTATTTAAAAATTTCGGGTCGTTACAATCTTCCCCCCTTAAGAAATTGCGTCCTCGCAATTTTAAAATTGGGTTTTGAAATTTCATTGAATGTCCCACATCGGAAAAGGAGTCAGTAAAATTATTACTTTAAAATAAAGAAAGGGAAGTACAAAGGTCACCCGAGTTAACCCACACTAGGGTTCCATGTAGGAAAACATGGACATGGAGGAGAAAACAAAGGGTCAAGTTCTGAGGGAGAGTGATTGAGAACATGATTAGGAGAAAGTTAACCATGAGAAAATCCAAAACTTATGATGTGTGTAAACGGTCTTTGATTACATAGTAGGAAACGTAAACCAACAACATTTTTGTTTTACGTTTCTTTTCATAATTTTGAGGATTTCATTTACTACATAGAACAAAAACATAAGAAAATATACCTACCTTCAAGTAGAGTTTCATCCTTTAACAAGTCCCTACCAACACTAATCTTTTCTCCAAATGATAAGAATTCAAAAACACTTGGTCTCATAAAAGCACAAGAATCATCTTCTATAGAATCACATAATCTACAAAAGATTAACTATCTGTTTCTTCTATCATTAAAAATTATCCCAAAAACAGAATGGTTAAGGTAAAACAACTCTTCAAAAATAAATAATCCCATAGGAATGGAAACTACTTTTAATTCGTCAAAGTTCCATGGTTCTACCCAAAGTTCATCATAGACCATTCCATAAATAACGGTCCTTAAAATTCCTCAAAACAAACCAAACTAAGATTGAAACCCAAATACAATAAGGATTTGATAATATAGTCTTCCAAAACAACTTCATTGTTCATCTCCAGACAATATCAAACACTCCTAACATCTTATAAAAAAGTAGCTAACCTAAACATAATTTACCCATGATAGGTTAGTCATTCCCATAAGTAACCTAAATTACTATAAGTTCACCTTAAATTCATCGATTCTTCAAAATATAAGTCAACCTTACTCCTCAATGAAAATACCGTAGTAATCTATTTAACTCGATCAAATATGGTTCCCAAAATAATGAACGTCTTCGAAAATAATAATCATATTTTAATCCTCTAATCATCCCTGTCATATTAATAAGAAAATCGTCGCATTTCCTATCACATTGGTTGTCGGAACATATTCTTCCATTTCCCACCATTAACTAATAAGAGAAAGCATAATTAGGGGCTTAAGTACTTAGCTAATAATCATGAAAAGGAACTGAAAGCATATAAGGATAACTAGTATATGAAAGGTATACCCTAACTTGTGATCTCCTAGGTTCCCATCTAGGTTATGAATGATCATATATTCTTATGTGAACCATTATTTTATCTTATCTTTGTTCCTTTAACAATGGTTCATACCAAGCTTATGAATTTACCAAAGCATATCCCCCGGGAGTGTCGTAACCAAGAGTGCAGCAAGGCCCATTGTCGTGTACCAGTTCCCGTTCGAGTCTAGCTCAAAGTGGTGTTTTCGGGTTTTACACCTATGTATATCTGTGCCAGAGCCACCTCTACCTGCTCGTATCCAGACAGGGATTTATTTTCTTGGAAACCCCTTACTCAATACTCACCAAAATACCAGGAATATTTCCTATATTAAACTTTTCTATAGGGTTCCTCCTAGAGTTTTCATATCCTAATTTCCACAAATAACAAAACCATCCTTTGATACCAACTATAGAATCCCGTCTTTTTATAACATAACTTTTCATTCCATTACACGAAACTGAGGATCTTTAAGGTTTAGTGTCTTGGAAACAAGGAACATAAAAAATGAAACAAAAAAAAAACATTCTTCTTAAACACTTGAAAGGCTTCTCCTCATGTTCACCCAAGGCTCATTACTGCATCTCATAACCTGGGGACATACATCAAAAGGAAGGGTGAGCAGAAGGCCCAGCAAGGGAAACAAGTGAAACATTTTACATATGAACTTGAGATACATCAATAAAGTCATGAAAAGAACTTTAATGCATGAAAATGAAATCATGAGGCATATCATAATAAAAATAAAACTTTTTCATAACTTGAAGATGTGGCTACATCATTTAACATAGACAATCATGAACATATCACCAAGGTCCATCCCCAAGGTGTCATTTTAAAATTACCAAGGTTATTCACCAAGGTATCGTGAAAATTGTAATCTCTAGTGGTTACATCATTACCCAATGCATTGGAGCGCTATCAGGGCGCACCCTTAAATTTTCCTTTATTATCATGTGATCCACATATATAATCATCAAAAATTTCATAAATAACCCATATAGCATAAAGTAAATGGGTTTCATTTCATAATCATAACTTTTTAAAAACTGCTTTAAAGACATGATCTTTATATCACTTTAAATCCCATAGAAAAGGAAGGTGGGTCTCACGTATGTAAATCCAAGAATTTAAAATAGAACATTTTGGTATATATGTGAATACCCCTTTAGAAGAAAGAGCTTTGAGTATTCACTTAATAAAATAAAAGGACTTTAGAAAAAGAGATAGACATTTTGAGACAGAAATTCTACAGCATAACGGCAATGTTCCGAGGTTTTAGAAGACATTGAAATGAGAGGGGACATGGGTCACCCACTCATAAGTGATCCATAAAACAGTAGGGTGAAATAATAAAAAGGACATATGGACATGGTGATGAAATTTTAGGGACATACCATTTGAAATGAAAAACATGGAAGGAAGAAGAAAAAAAATAGATTTATCTTATGAAAGTTCGGCAGCCTAACGACGTTACTTAAAAATCAACAAAAATGATTTGAAAAGATCAAATAGGATCTCTCATCCTGTGAACATAAGAGTTCAGTATGATAGATATAGAGATAATTCCCCAACATAACAAAAAGGAACTTGAATGAATTGACATGAAAGTAGAACTTCAAAACGAGAAGGGTGAAGAACCACTTAAAAATTCGGCAGCCTAACAACGCCACTTAAAACATCAAAATACTGAATTGAAGAGATCAAATGGGGTCTCTCATCATATGAAAATAAGAGTCCAGTATTATATATATAGAGATCATACCCCAATATAACAAAAAGGAACTTGAAATAATTGACATGAAAGTAGAACTTCAAAACGAGAAGGGTGAAGAACCACTTAAAAATTCGGCAGCCTAACGGCGCCACTTAAAACTTCAAAATACTGAATTGAAGCGATCAAATGGGGTATCTCATCATATGATCATAAAAGATCAGTATGATAATTTAGAGATCATACCCCAACATAATAAAAAGGAACATGAAAGACTTGAATGAAAATAGAACTTGAAAACGAGGAAGGTGAAAGAATCCCTTAAAAATTCGGCAGCCTAACGGCGCCACTTAAACATTCTTAAAACGAATTGATGAGAGCAAGGGGGGGGGGGGTTTCTCATCATATGAACATAAAATAGGCGGTAGGATGAATATAAAAGAACATCCTCCGACATAAGAACATGGAGTATAAAAGAAAAGACATAAAAGAGATTACTTGAAATGAAAGAGAGAGGTCGGATCCCTTACCTTAAAATGTAACTCTTAAACCTCAAAGGTTGGGACCTTGAGGGCTTGGGGGCACCTTGGGAGGACTCCTTGGGAGGTAATGAGACCAGAAATTCGTTGGGAATGAGTGGGGAGTCGAATGGAGGAGAGGAGGTCTTGGTATTTATAGGGAAAGTGAAGGGACAAGGCCTTAATGGCCAAGGGACACCTCACATGTGATTTTCTCAAACCCATGTGCTCTCCCTTGTCATTTATCATGGAGTTAGGCCACATGGGGCCCCCAAAACAATAATTCATCACCCTTGGCCGGCCAACCCTCAAAAAATCTCATGACATCATCATGACACCGTTATGATGTCATTAAACATACCGAAACCCTAAAATAATATTTTTACTATTCACTGAAATTTCAACTTTCTTAAAAAAATCCCAAAATTTCACATTAACCAAATATCAATGCTCTGATTTCAAAAATGAAATCCATTTTATAAAAATAATTTTCTAATTATTTTTAATTTAATTTTTAAATAAAAACACTATTCATCGAAAAATCATTTTTTTCAGAAAAAACCCCAAAAATTACCATAACATAATATCGATGCTCTGAGTTCAAAAATAAAGTCATTTTTATAAAAATAATTTTCTAATTATTTTTAATTAAATTCTTAATTAAAAAACAATATTCACCCGAAAAAACTAATACTTGAATAATAATTAATGAAACTGTTATTTAACTATTTTATTGAATCACATTACTTAATCAAGGTGCCTAGATTATTTTAAAACTTTCTTTAAGTTAGATTACTAATCCATTTGGTCATATTACTAATCCTAATCATAAAATCACTATTCATAATTTACTATTCATCAAAAATCAAGTTGATCTTTTTAGACTCTAAATTTAGTACTGAACATAATTGCAGAAGACCATTTTTTGAAAATCATTACACATTTTTAATTATTTAGGGTTTACATAAACAAATTTAAAATATCCTTTTTCTAAAATTCATCAAAAATATGCATACTATATTTATCCGGTCATTTCAAAATTCATAAACTTCATCATAAGAAGAAATCCCAATTTTTATTTAAAACAAGGATTACACAAGGTAGTTACGGTCTCATTACATAACCCCTTATAATACCAGCATAGGACCTAATAGTAAGGTGTGCTAGGGTGATAGAAGCTTGGGGCGGCTCAGTCAACATTGCCCAAGTAGTAATTTCTATCAGTTTGAACTTCTCACAAAAGCGATTTCGTTCCAGCTTCACAATATGAAGTTCGGCTTGGATTTGATCCAGAGCAAAGCCCAGTGGTGCTACCTCATTCCCAAGCTCTGTTAGATGGGCTTCGATCGGTCCAAGACTACTAGGTGAGGCCATCGAATCTTCTTTCTATAATAATTAACCAAGATTACTTATATTTAGAGACAATAATCAAAACATTTTGTTCACCGCGGTCATGTTGACCGATGGTTATATAATAGTCAAAACCCACCGATCTCATTTTAATTATAATCATGTTTATCAAATAAAACATTTTTGTTGAGTATAACAATAACACATAAAATTAGGAAACAAAATTTATTTAAAAATTTCGGGTCGTTACATGATCTATGTCCAACCTAACCATATTACCTTCCTTTATTTTTTTAGGTGCATCAAGGAATGAACTGATGGAACTATCACATACATTTTTTTCAACATGCCTAACATCCAGAAAATGCCTGACATACAAAGAATTCTAGAATGATAAATCAAAATAAACTAGTCACTTTTTTCAATTGGTTTTAGTATGGATATTCAAAAACTATTTACCAAAAGTAGTTTCCACATCTTTTATTTTCTCAAATAGCTGATCACCTATTTGTGGAGACATTGTTTTACATTCTTCTGATATTCCATCAAATGATGTCGTCCATGTAACAGCCCGAGATTTTATGAAAAATATTCTTTTTTTTTTCACAAATGTCTTGTGTTGTACGCTACAAGGAGATTGCACAACACGCCTCCTTGACTTTCCTTGCATTACACGCAATCACAACCTTCCTCGATAGCGTGTGTGGTACGTAATCCTGAGTTTCACGAAACAATGATATGCTATTAAAATATTATTAAAACTAGCCGTTATGAATAGTAATAACCACTTTTTAAATTTTAGAAATTTTAACTCTCAAAATGGACCTCATTTTTGGATTCGGAGTATCGAATTTAGCCTAAGGTGAAATTTTGGTACTTTTCGGATAACTTTCATATTCTGATGAATAGTGAAAATTACCAAATTATAATTAAAAACAACTTTTTTAATCGAAATAATTAATAGTGATAAATCATTAATTTGAGTGGTTTTAAAGTATATTTAGAATATATTTTTACAATTTAATACAATGTTGGTCATTGGATGTAATTTCACATTTAAACTAGACATAAACCAGTGTCAATCTTTTGATAGATATTGTTTCTTAAAAACACGCTATTTGTTTTAACAGCGGGATTTAATTATAAAATTAATTAATGAAACTTTTATGTTATGAATTTGGTAAAATAGACTTCATTTTTGAATTCGGAATATGAAATATAGCTTGGGATGAAATTTTGGCATTGTTCTGAAAAACATCAGTTTTTGATGAATAGTGAAACCACTAAGTGGTAGGTTAAAAACTGAATTTTGCATAAAACGTAATTTTACCGCTTCTGTGAATGGAATTTCGAAAATCCGAGAGACACGGTTAATATCAAGGACTAAAATGTGGTTCAATGAGATGAAAATAATTTTTGGTGAATAGTAACTTTTTACTTTTTTTACCACGGTTAATAGTAAATAAGGTAACTAAGGGTAAATATGATATTAATATTACCCTAACACATGTCCTAATTCTATTGGACAAGTGTAATTCGACCAAAAACAAACTTAGGAATAAAATATGACCATTTAGGCCCACATGGATTAGATTAGGACATTTATTATTAATTTATTTAAAGAAGGGTTAAAATAGTTAAAATCAAAGTTTAATAAGTAAATCATTTTTAATATGGGGTTATACATAAGATAAATTCGATTGTAAATATTCATTAGAAAGATAAGAAGATTTCCTACATGATGGTATTTTATTTATAATTTTTAGACATAAAATAATTTAATTTATTTATGACACAACGATGATGCAGTAATTATCTTATTAATGAAATATTGACATAATTGATGTTATAAACACCAAAATAAATGTAATTTGAAATTTTTTATGAATTCCACTAATTTTATAGGTTACTATGATATATTAATGTTTATTTAATCAACTTGGTTCGAACATTTAATTCTGTTATGACTTTCACAAAAATCATATATCAAATAGTGTCAAAATTGACACAAAATAGTTTTTAAATCAAATATTATATTATTAATTGTTATTTATTCCTAAAAATCTATGGTTCGGCCAAATGACTTAGATAAGGATATATATATTAATAATAAACAATTTGGGGTTCGTTTGGCATGTTATAGTAAGTTTATTAACCATATAGTGAAAGAAAACAAAAAGACACGGTAAAAGTTAAATTATTTAACTTAGAGTTAAATCTAATTGATAAGGTTAAAATAATACCCTAAACTTGTCTAAATCCTATTGGTTGACAGTATTTCGACCCATCCCCACTTTAGCTTCCAAATAAGACCCTTTTGAACCATTATAAACCGATTTTGACTTTAATATAAAATAAAATTTTAAGATATTCCTATGGTGCCCCTCTCCTCCCTTATAAAAGGACACTTCCTCCCCCTTCCTCCTCACACCAATTTGAGCACTCAAGCTCGGCCAACCCCTGCCAAAATCTCTTCTCCACTTCCCTAGAAACATCCTAGAGGTTCTGGTCTTCCTCAAAGACCAATTCTAGTTCCCTAAGAGGAGGTCTCAAAGAGGCACTTCAAAGAAGAGGTAATTACCGTTACCAATTCTTTCATCTTTATTTCTTCTTCCACTTCTTCTTCATAGGTTGTTTCATTATGAAGTAATAACATCAGTATCACTCATATACTGATATGTTATTATAAGTATGAAACAACCCTATTTCACCATATATCCATCCTACGGAAAAAGAAATCACCGCGCGTGCGTACGTACGGAATACCGTCTCCACGCCGTGGTGTAATCTATTTTCCACCACCACCTTACATGGATGGGTATAATGGTGTAAATAATAACTATACATAGTTATTACAACATCCTATTGATTCTGATATATTGTATAATCCACTTCAATTCAGTTCAATATTTATGGAAATGATATCATCGCTCGTGCGTACGTACGGACTACCGTCTCCACGACGCGATGAGATTCATTCTCCGTGTTAACCATTTAAGAATGATTATAATGTATATATAAGAAATAATAATGAAATATATGACATTATAAAGATACTGGATTTATGTATATATACATATGTATGTCATCCACTTACTTCCATTTCAAGACAATAAGGAAAGTAAAACAGCGTTCATGCGTACGTACGGACTACCGTCTCCATGAACGGTGTTTTTCATTTTATTTATCTATCTATTATATATATATATATATACTGAATATATATGATATATAAATCATATTTTATATTCTGGAAGTAAGTAAATCATGATATAAGTAATAATGATGTCAAGAACAACAAGTCAAAACACCTAAGATAAATGAAACGATTTTACCCAAAACGCTTCTTTAACATGGAATTTACAAAAGAACGGGTAATATAATGTTATAAGTGAACCATATATGATATCATAACAATGAATATGATTCTTTAATAAGTCAATAACATGATTTAAATCATTATACAGGAGTTTTGGACACTTACAAAGCAAGTCGGACCTAAGGTAAGGGAAATGTCACAATCTCATTTTTATCCGAGATTGTTTATTCGTAAGTATTTACTGGGGTGTATTTTATCATCCACATCCATGTTCCCTCAATATTTAATATTGTTTCCATCCACTTACATAAGTATAAATCCAATTTTACCCTTCGGTGAGTTTTTAGTAAAGGATATGAAAGGAATCTTTTGTCGTTTTTTTCCGTACGAGGTACTTTTTTGACTTTTCCGACAAAGGTACGAAGAATGTTTTTTTTTAACTTATACGGCATGAATGGATTTTTAAATCATTATTTCCAAGAAGCTTCCTTTACAAGTTTTCAAGTTTATTTTTAATCAACTTCTTTTATTTTAAAGTTGTATGACATGTTATGAAAGGAAAAATGTTTTTGAAGAAGAAAGGATATTTTCCTCAAGAATGGATTTCAAGTACTTTATCAAAATTATTTTCCATCTAAGATAATAAAAGGGTTCTGTTTTTATCCCTATTATTACATGGATTTGATTATGTTGTGATGGAAATATTTTTTTGAATTCCTTTATCTTATATGAATTGATTTATGATGTTATGATGTTTCAAGAATCCCATTTTTGTTACATGTGTTATGGGATGATGTATGTTTTATGATTATGTGGCACACATAAGAAAGGATTCATTATAATATGGGTGGGACCTATATCTCCCTCCAATGCATTGGGTAAAGATTTTATATCTCATGAGATAGACATGGCTGGAATGGTAGGTTATACCGGTTCAGTGAAACAGGACTGAAACGAGGATTACTCGATTCAGAAAGGGACTTTGTCCACTAAGATAGTCTTGGCAATGAGTCTTGACTAAAAAGAAATGATTCTCTATGATTATGTGTGTATGCCACAATGAGTAATGTTTTAAGTTATGATTTCATTTCACTACTATGATTTATCCCATGTTATGAAAGTATGCTCTCTTTTGCAGGTTAAGATTTCCAAAAAATGTTATGTTCTTATGAAAATTATGTGATTGATATTTCCTTTGTTTACCCTTACTGAGCATTTGAGCTCACCCTTTTATGTTTTCTTTTCCCCAGGATATAAAGAAAGGTTTTAGGTATAAAAAGGAGGATCTTTATGGGAGATGTTGAAGATCATCCACCACAATTAGAAGTTTACGTTCCGAGTTTCCAAAGACACTAAACTATTACGATCCTTGTGTGTGTGTTTTTGTTATGTACTAAGTATTCCGCAAAAGTAATGTAATGTCAATGTACGTCAAGCTTCGGGTCTCTACAGTTGGTATCAGAGGAAAGGTTTAGTCAACCTTTGGAAACTAGGACGCGAAAACATTAGTGAGATCCCTAGAGATATTTCTAAGGTATGTCTAGGGATGCCCCTAAGGATAAGTATACGTATAGGATATAGTCCTAGAACTATGGTAACGATATTAGATTAAACCAAAGATGATAGATATTTAAGTTACTCCCCCTTTATTACGATTTTTGCATCTAACACTATTCTGTTTGGGTTTTAGAAAATGGATGGAAACAAGATGATTCACAATAATGGAGGATATGATGGACAATGGAGTGATATTCTTTATGAGCAACCAAATGAAATGGGATTTGGAAGTCCAAACATCATTATTATGCCGAATCATCAATCTCATAATATGATCAATAAAGTATACTTTGGTAAGTTTCCTGACTCGGCTAATAAGAGAAAGATGGAGTTTCATGATGATCATAGAGGAAAGAAAGTTCAATTTCCCCTATGTAAATCATGTGGGAAGAGGCATCAAGGAGAATGTTTCAAGGGAACTGGAAGATGCTTTGGGTGTGGAAAAGATGGACACAAAGCAAGTAAGTGCAAAGGAAAAGGGTCGGTTAACACCATGGATGAGGATAATGGTATTGCTACGACATCAAAAATGGTTAAGTGTTTTAAATGTGGAATGTATGGGCATTATGCAAACAAATGCCCTAAGGGAAAGACTCATGAAGAGAATCAGTATGGTCATATGGGTAGTATTTATGTGGATGATGATGAAGAGACTACAAATGATATGTGAGATGAAAAAAATTTTGAATCTCGGTCAATGGTTTGAGAATGTAGTGGAATGATTACATGTTTATCATGTGTAATTTTGGAATAAAGAGACATCTATGGATTGTTACACTGTTGTCTTTCCTTGTGTTTTGAAAGTGTATGATTAATGTTACCATTAAAGGTTATTCAGATATTTTTGGAATGTAGATGATATGCGCATAATAAAGGGATAAGGAGAAAATTAAATGTTTGATAGTATTCATGAGCTCATGATTGATATAAGGACTAAGTGATATCATGGTTTGAGTATATAGAATTTTGAGGATTTTGGTATGTGGAAAGTGTTAACTTTTAACTGCACTCATGTTTTCACTAAGGTATTCAAGAGAATACACGATTAAGGACTTTGAATGTTTGGAATGTGACCAACAAGACATATCTTATGATATGTGGGGATCAACGACAGTATTAAATCTCTGGTAATCGATGTCACTATATTATGAGAGTGGACTGCAGTATTATGTATAAGCCTAAAGATTAGACTGGATTATGTTGGACATAAGTTAGTATTGTTTAAGGATATAAGATTTTCGATATTATTGATGGGATGTTATAGTAACGTAGTTTTAGAAAAAGGGACAACCTGCAGGACGGGCGACAGCCCATCGCTTCGGACAAGGCTGTAGGAATCGAACCGACAACCGAAGTGCGACTGGCCTTTATCGCCTACCACTGACCTACAGGAAGTCCCTGTTTAGTAGAAACTAGTTTTATTATATTAAGCAGTATGATATATGAAGTATAAGTCCATTTTAGAAACCATATGTGATTAATCTCACTATAGATCGACTTATGTATATAATTTTGCTAACCTTTTGTTTGAAACAGATGGAATGACCCGTCATTCTATCACATGATCTGCTAGCACTTCACGAATAACAAATTCAACTTCATTTATTTAAGAGATGAAGTGGAAATTGTTAAAGGCACGAACAACAGTGAGATTGTACCGAAATAAAGTAAGTATTTATTCTAATTCAAATTCTTTAACTTTAGGGAAATGATCTTGAAAACCAAAAATGTTGTCCTAGTTCTCTTATACCTGATGAATCCGATGGTACCTTAGATCGTCACAAATTTATGGATTTGTGATTACTGGCTTTTCCATAGCCATGTTCTCTACCACTCTCCATCAGAACATGATGGTTAGATTTCTCTTCCATATCCATATTTTCACCTATGTGGAAACCCAGGGATTAGTTTATTTGGGTAATCGTTACATTTCATACTTTAGTTTTTAAAGCCAAGTTTTGGTATTCCCTTTTACGATGTGGGTTTCTATTAAAGAAACATTCGAATAGTAAACCATTTATAACCCCGACGAATTTCGAGGGCGAAATTCATTTTAAGGGGGGAAGAATGTAACAGCCCGAGATTTTATGAAAAATATTCTTTTTTTTTCACTAATGTCTTGTGTTGTACGCTACAAGGAGATTGCACAACACGCATCCTTGACTTTCCTTGCATTACACGCAATCACAACCTTCCTCGATAGCGTGTGGTACGTAATCCTGAGTTTCACGAAACAATGATATGCTATTAAAATATTATTAAAACTAGCCGTTATGAATAGTAATAACCACATTTTAAATTTTAGAAATTTTAACTCTCAAAATGGACCTCATTTTTGGATTCGGAGTATCGAATTTAGCCTAAGGTGAAATTTTGGTACTTTTCGGATAACTTTCATATTCTGATGAATAGTGAAAATTACCAAATTATAATTAAAAACAACTTTTTTAATCGAAATAATTAATAGTGATAAATCATTAATTTGAGTGGTTTTAAAGTATATTTAGAATATATTTTTACAATTTAATACAATGTTGGTCATTGGATGTAATTTCACATTTAAACTAGACATAAACCAGTGTCAATCTTTTGATAGATATTGTTTCTTAAAAACACACTATTTGTTTTAACAGCGGGATTTAATTATAAAATTAATTAATGAAACTTTTATGTTATGAATTTGGTAAAATAGACTTCATTTTTGAATTCGGAATATGAAATATAGCTTGGGATGAAATTTTGGTATTGTTCTGAAAAACATCAATTTTTGATGAATAGTGAAACCACTAAGTGGTAGGTTAAAAACTGAATTTTGCATAAAACTTAATTTTACCGCTTCTGTGAATGGAATTTCGAAAATCCGAGAGACACGGTTAATATCAAGGACTAAAATGTGGTTCAATGAGATGAAAATAATTTTTGGTGAATAGTAACTTTTTACTTTTTTTACCACGGTTAATAGTAAATAAGGTAACTAAGGGTAAATATGATATTAATATTACCCTAACACATGTCCTAATTCTATTGGACAAGTGTAATTCGACCAAAAACAAACTTAGGAATAAAATATGACCATTTAGGCCCACTTGGATTAGATTAGGACATTTATTATTAATTTATTTAAAGAAGGGTTAAAATAGTTAAAATCAAAGTTTAATAAGTAAATCATTTTTAATATGGGTTTATAAATAAGATAAATTCGATTGTAAATATTCATTAGAAAGCTAAGAAGAATTCCTACATGATGGTATTTTATTTATAATTTTTAGACATAAAATAATTTAATTTATTTATGACACAACGATGATGCAGTAATTATCTTATTAATGAAATATTGACATAATTGATGTTATAAACACCAAAATAAATGTAATTTGAAATTTTTTATGAATTCCACTAATTTTATAGGTTACTATGATATATTAATGTTGATTTAATCAACTTGGTTCGAACATTTAATTCTGTTATGACTTTCACAAAAATCATATATCAAATAGTGTCAAAATTGACACAAAATAGTTTTTAAATCAAATATTATATTATTAATTGTTATTTATTCCTAAAAATCTAAGGTTCGGCCAAATGACTTATATAAGGATATATATATTAATAATAAACAATTTGGGGTTCGTTTGGCATGTTATAGTAAGTTTATTAACCATATAGTGAAAGAAAACAAAAAGACACGGTAAAAGTTAAATTATTTAACTTAGAGTTAAATATAATTGATAAGGTTAAAATAATACCCTAAACTTGTCTAAATCCTATTGGTTGACAGGATTTCTACCCATCCCCACTTTAGCTTCGAAATAAGACCCTTTTGAACCATTGTAAACCGATTTGGACTTTAATATAAAATAAAATTTTGAGATATTCCTATGGTGCCCCTCTCCTCCCTTATAAAAGGACACTTCCTCCCCCTTCCTCCTCACACCAATTTGAGCACTCAAGCTCGGCCAACCCCTGCCAAAATCTCTTCTCCACTTCCCTAGCAACATCCTAGAGGTTCTGGTCTTCCTCAAAGACCAATTCTAGTGCCCTAAGAGGAGGTCTCAAAGAGGCACTTCAAAGAAGAGGTAATTACCGTTACCAATTCTTTCATCTTTATTTCTTCTTCCACTTCTTCTTCTTAGGTTGTTTCATTATGAAGTAATAACATCAGTATCACTCATATACTGATATGTTATTATAAGTATTAAACAACCCTATTTCACCATATATCCATCCTACGGAAAAAGAAATCACCGCGCGTGCGTACGTACGGAATACCGTCTCCACGCCGTGGTGTAATCTATTTTCCACCACCACCTTACATGGATGGGTATAATGGTGTAAAGAATAACTATACATAGTTATTACAACATCATATTGATTCTGATATATTGTATAATCCACTTCAATTCAGTTCAATATTTATGGAAATGATATCATCGCTCGTGCGTACGTACGGACTACCGTCTCCACGACGCGATGAGATTCATTCTCCGTGTTAACCATTTAAGAATGATTATAATGTATATATAAGAAATAATAATGAAATATATGACATTATAAAGATACTGGATTTATGTATATATACATATGTATGTCATCCACTTACTTCCATTTCAAGACAATAAGGAAAGTAAAACAGCGTTCATGCGTACGTACGGACTACCGTCTCCATGAACGGTGTTTTTCATTTTATTTATCTATCTATTATATATATATATATACTGAATATATATGATATATAAATCATATTTTATATTCTGGAAGTAAGTAAATCATGATATAAGTAATAATGATGTCAAGAACAACAAGTCAAAACACCTAAGATAAATGAAACGATTTTACCCAAAACGCTTCTTTAACATGGAATTTACAAAAGAACGGGTAATATAATGTTATAAGTGAACCATATATGATATCATAACAATGAATATGATTCTGTAATAAGTCAATAACATGATTTAAATCATTATACAGGAGTTTTGGACACTTACAAAGCAAGTCGGACCTAAGGTAAGGGAAATGTCACAATCTCATTTTTATCCGAGATTGTTTATTCGTAAGTATTTACTGGGGTGTATTTTATCATCCACATCCATGTTCCCTCAATATTTAATATTGTTTCCATCCACTTACATAAGTATAAATCCAATTTTACCCTTCGGTGAGTTTTTAGTAAAGGATATGAAAGGAATCTTTTGTCGTTTTTTTCCGTACGAGGTACTTTTTTGACTTTTCCGACAAAGGTACGAAGAATGTTTTTTTTTAACTTATACGGCATGAATGGATTTTTAAATCATTATTTCTAAGAAGCTTCCTTTACAAGTTTTCAAGTTTATTTTTAATCAACTTCTTTTATTTTAAAGTTGTATGACATGTTATGAAAGGAATAATGTTTTTGAAGAAGAAAGGATATTTTCCTCAAGAATGGATTTCAAGTACTTTATCAAAATTATTTTCCATCTAAGATAATAAAAGGGTTCTGTTTTTATCCCTATTATTACATGGATTTGATTATGTTGTGATGGAAATATTTTTTTGAATTCCTTTATCTTATATGAATTGATTTATGATGTTATGATGTTTCAAGAATCCCATTTTTGTTACATGTGTTATGGGATGATGTATGTTTTATGATTATGTGGCACACATAAGAAAGGATTCATTATAATATGGGTGGGACCTATATCTCCCTCCAATGCATTGGGTAAAGATTTTATATCTCATGAGATAGACATGGCTGGAATGGTAGGTTATACCGGTTCAGTGAAACAGGACTGAAACGAGGATTACTCGATTCAGAAAGGGACTGTGTCCACTAAGATAGTCTTGGCAATGAGTCTTGACTAACAAGAAATGATTCTCTATGATTATGTGTGTATGCCACAATGAGTAATGTTTTAAGTTATGATTTCATTTCACTACTATGATTTATCCCATGTTATGAAAGTATGCTCTCTTTTGCAGGTTAATATTTCCAAAAAATGTTATGTTCTTATGAAAATTATGTGATTGATATTTCCTTTGTTTACCCTTACTGAGCATTTGAGCTCACCCTTTTATGTTTTCTTTTCCCCAGGATATAAAGAAAGGTTTTAGGTATAAAAAGGAGGATCTTTATGGGAGATGTTGAAGATCATCCACCACAATTAGAAGTTTACGTTCCGAGTTTCCAAAGACACTAAACTATTACGATCCTTGTGTGTGTGTTTTTGTTATGTACTAAGTATTCCGCAAAAGTAATGTAATGTCAATGTACGTCATGCTTCGGGTCTCTACAGTCCAAGATAGGTACTTATCCCATTGGGGTAGAAATATACAATTTCCAAAAATCAAAGTCTTTGATAAATGTTTCAACCTAATTATCTATGTACATTATTCACAAATGAGACAACATTTAGTTATTTTAATGCTATATTCTAAAAAATTTCCATAAGTAGGAATGTCATTTATCATCCCATACAACATGTCTCTCAATGAGGAATATTAATTTCTATAATCATCATACACAGTAACACCTGAATCATCTGCACCTCAATACGATTTACAATTTTGATGGTATAACTCAAAGTGTCTCTTTTTTATTTAAAATTTACATTGATTTTAGTAAAAACAACAAGTGACATATTGAGAATTGAAAAAATGTATTATTATTATTTTTTTATTTTAGGAAAGTGATCCATGAGACATTTTTTATGTGAAAGATTCAACCGCACCTCAATATGATGCAAGGTGTGACCGGTATGACACCAACTCTATCTTTTTATTTAAAATTAACATTAATTTATCTAAAAAAGAACGAGTTAAATACAGAAAACTGAGAAAACGCATTCATATTAATTTTATAATATAGGAAAATGTTCTATGAGTCATTTGTGACAAGTAAGTAAATATAATTCACAGTGTGGCTGCTATAATTTAAAGTGGAACTTTTTATTTAAAATGGACATGAATTTAATTAAAAACAACAAGTGACATATTAAATCCTCATAAAACACATTCAAATTGTTTTCATATTTTTCGGAAACAATATTGTAGTCATTTATGACGTGTAAGGATAATCCTCACCTCAATACGACACATAGTGTGTCTAGTTTCACTCAAAGTGTCACTTTTTTATTTAAAAATGACATTAATTTAAATAAAAAAGTGACATACTAAAAATGGAGCAAACACATTCAGATTATTTTGATTTTATAGGACAATGATCTATTCGTGATTTGAAAAATGTATGGATCATCCAAACATCAATACGAATCATTGTCTGGTCGGTATAACTCAATGTGTCTATTATTATTTAAAATTGACATTAATTTAAGTAAAAACAAAAAGTGACATACTGAAAACTAAGAAAATTCATTTTGATTGTTTTTATACATTATGAAAATGATCCATGAGTCATTTGTGATGTGTTGTAGTCAACCATACCTCAATCCAATGCATTGTGTGACTAGTATGACTAAAAGTGCTTGTTATCAGTTTAAAATTGACTTTTTAGTTCAAAATGTTCCCTCATTGGAAACCAAGAAAATACACTCCAATTGTAATAATAACGTAGTACATCAATTCATAAGTCATTTTTGATGCGTATAAAGCTGTCTCACATCAAACGGGCGCACGATAGGACCAGTATGACTCAAAATGCATGTTTCCAGTTTGAAATGATATTTTAGTAAAAAAGAACAACAAACATAATTAAAACCAAGAAAAAAAAATCAAATTGTTTTGATACATTAGGAAAACAATCCATCAATAATTTGTGATAGGTAAGAATCTTCTGCACCACAATACGATGCATGGTTTGGGCAGTATAACTCCAAATGTGTCATTATTTAAAATTTTGATTAATTTTAGTAATACAAAAAGTGACATAATCAAAATTGAGCCAACACATTCAGATTATTTTGACATTTTAGGACAACAATCCATAACTCATTTTTATCATTTATGAATCAACCCCACCTCAATAGGATGCATGGTATAACAAGTATAACTCCAAATGATTTATTCATATTAAAAATTGATATTTTATTAACATGTTATTTCATATTAATGTTTAATTTATTTATTTAAAATATAACTAACATAATATTTGTTTTATTATATATGTGGAATCTTTTTCTCATTTTGAGAAGATTTTTTCAGTAACTGATACCATGTGAGGAAATTTTTGAGAGGGTATCATGGGCGACAAAAGATGAAATATTAATGATTTAGAAATTTTGTTGGACATTAGTAAATGTAATTATATAAACCATTTTGTTTCAAATATAAATAGAATTTCATTTTTTCTATATACCATGCGTGGAAATTTTTATATTGATGATGTCAATTAAATGTATATAGAAGGATTTCTTATGATTATGCTGTTTAAATTGTTGGTTTTTTTCTAGTTGTGTTGTTATATAAACAACACACCATTGGAAACTAGGCCTTTATCAGCACTAAAAGCACTGATAATGTCCCCCCATATCATTGTTACAATTAACAGTGGTTTTTTAGCGTTGTTAAAATGCATTTTGCATGTTGTGAAAGGCCATATGTGTAGCAGTGTTTACCACTCGTCCATCCTGTTTGGTTCTCCCTTTAATGATATATCTATTTATTTATATATATATTGTAATATTTATTTATTTATTAATATATATTTATATTAATATATATATCTATATTTATTCATATATTAATATATATATATATATATTAATATGTACAGTTAGTTATAATTATATCTACTTAGATATATATATAGTTATATTTTTTTATCAGTATATTTATTCATATATTAATATATATAAGATTATTTTTAAATACATTTATAAAATATGTTTTTGCGTGTGTGTAAATAAATAAATAAATACATATATACATATATACAACATACACAAAAACACATATATATTTATATATATATTATATCAATATATGTAAGTATAATTATACATATTTATATATATTCACATATATTATAAATTAATAAATATATGAATATGTTAAAATATATTGATAATATATATTAGTTTATTAATATAGACACACACTAATATATATATATATATAGACACACACACATTATATAAGTATATAAATATTCATATATCTGTGTTTCAAATAAAATAGATATTAGTTTTTATTTAGATAAGGCTTATATATTGGGAAATATATTTTATATGTTAATATGTTTAATTATTTATTTATAAAATTATATTTTTATGTGTGAATATATAAAAAATTATGTATATATTGTTATATATTTGGTTATAAATAACAAAAAATTGTGAAATATGATAAAATTTCAAATCCATAATATCAATATGAATATAATCCCTATGAATAAATTCAATACCTACTGTAAAGTGAAACAATACCCTCTTATATGAGGCTGAAATTCCATCGAATGTTAAAAAATTTGGGTATCCCAACTAAAAACTCAGTTTGGTTTGTGAATTTAGCAATGTACCAATGAAACTGTCACATTAATTTTTTTTAACATGAATAACATCAAGAAATTTTCAAATTCACAAACAATATTGTTATAACAATTCAAAAAAAAAACGATCACTTTGTTCAACTGATTTTCATAATGTCTTTAAAAATTGGTTTACTAAAATCAGTTTTCACATCTTTTACTTTCTCAAATAGTTGATTACCTATTACTGGAGATGGTGTTGTAAGTTCTTCTGAACATTAATTGATTGATGTCATCCAAATAGTTACGTATCCCATCAGGGTAGAAATCTACAATGACCTAGAAACATAGTCTTGGGTGAATGTTTCAACCTAATTGATTGTGCACCTTGTTCTAAAATGTGGCACCCTTTAGTTCTTTTATTGATATATCCTAACAAATTTCCATAAGTATGAAATTAATTTATCATTCCATACCACATGTCTCATAATTTGAAGTCTTCATTTATGTAATCATCATACCACATAACACCTGAATCAACGACACCTTAATACGACACATGGTGTGGCCATTATAACTCAATGTGTCTCTTTTTATTGAAAATTGACATAAATTTAAGTAAAAAAAACAAGTGACATAATGAGAGATTAAGAAACATATTTTTATTGTTTTAATATTTTATTAAAATGATCCATGAGTCATTTGTGGTGTGAAGGATTCAGCCACATTTCATTATGACACATAGTGTGATTGGAATGACTCAAAGTGTGTCTTTTTATTCAAAATTGACATTATTTTATGTAAAAAAAGTTACATACTTAACACCAAGAAAATGCATTCAGATTATTTTTATAAGTAAGTCAAATTATGAATGGGTCATTTGGGACATGTATCTATTAGTCTTACCTCAATACGATAGACGGTGTGGCCCGTATAACTCCAAGTGTCTCTTTTTATTTAAAATTGACACGAATTTTAACTAAAAACGAAAAGTGACATATTGAAAACCAAGAAAATATATTAAAATTGTTTTGATATTTATGTAAAACAATATATTAGTCATTTTTGTCATGTAAGGATCATTCAGACCTCAATAGGACACACAGAGTGGTTGGTATCATACAAAATGTCTCTTTTTATTTAAATGTCACATTAATTTAATTAAAAACAACATGGGACATTCTGAAAACAGAGAAAATTCATTCAGATTGTTTTGATTTTTTAAGAAAATGATCTATTAGTATTTATTTACATATAGTGATCATAATAACCTCAATAAAATTCATGGTGTGGATGATATAACTAAAAGTGTATATTTTTATTTAAAATTGACATTAATTTTAGTAAAAACAACATGTGGCATACTGAAAACTGACCTAATACATTCATATTTTTTTGGAATTTTATGAAAACAATCAAAAAGTCATTGGGGATTTGTAGGAGACAACCACACCTCAATCCAACAAACGATGTGACTATTAGGACTAAAAGATTATCTTGTCAGTTTAAAATTAAAATTATTGTTCTAAATGTGTCAGTCACTATAAGATAAGAAAACACACTCTAAATATCTTGATAATTAAGGACACTTAATTATAATTCATTTGTGAAATTTATGAATCGGTCTCACATAAAAACAATGCACTATATGATTAGTATGACTCAAAAATTTTGTTTCTAGTTTGAAATGATATTTTAGTAAAAAACACAACAGAAATACTTGAAACTGTGAATGTTCATTCATATTGTTTTGATACTTTAGGAATGAAATCCATCAGTAATTTGTGAAATGGAGGAATCAGCCGCTCCTTAATACGATGCACGGTGTGTCCAGTTTAACTATAAATGTGTCATTATTTAAGATTGACATTAATTTTAGTAATGTAAGATGTGACATATTCAAAACAGAGAAAATTCATTTGGATTGTTTTGACATTTTAGGATTGTGATCCATAACTCATTTTTAATTGGTTGGAATCAATCCCACCTCAATAAGACTCACAATACGACTGGTATAACTCCAAATACGGCATTTTTATTAAATAATGACATTTTATTAGTGTTTTATTTCATATTAATCTTTAATTTAAGCCTTCATAATATTTCTAACATAATAAATTTTTTCTTATAATAGTGGAATTTTTTCCTTGGGTTGAGATGATTTGTTTGGAAATTGATACCATGGGGGGAAATTTTTAAGAGGGGGTCATGGGTGTCAAAAGATGAAATATTAATGTTTTTTAATGTTTGTTGGATAGTTTTAAATGTAATTATTTTAAAAAATATGTTTGAAATGTTAATTTTTTTTTCTATATAACATGGGTGGAAATTTTTGTTTTGATGATGTCAATTAAATATATATATCAGGTTTTCTTTTGGGTGTACTTTTTAAATTTCAGGTTTTCTTCTAGGTGTGTTGTTATATAAACATCACACTGTATCTAGCTAGGCCTTTATCAATTCCAAAAAAGTGCTAATAAAGGCCCCCTTATCATCGATATGATTAATAGTGATTTTTAGCATTGTTAAAGGCCATTTTACGTTCAATGGAAGGTCATATGGGTAAAAATGATTACCACTTGTCCATCTTATTTGGTTCTCCTTTTAATAAGAGAGATATATATATTTATATATTTATTTATTCATATATTAATATTGATTTATACTAATATATATATATATATGTATATATTTATTTATTTATTTATGTAAATATATATATATAGTTAGTTATATTTTTATATTTTTATTTATATCTACTTCTTTATGTATATTTTTTGTTATATTTTTTATCCGTATATTTATTGTTATATTAATTTATATTTATAATATTATTTTTAAATACATTTATAAAACATGTTTTTGTATGTCTTTGTATAAATAAATAAATAAATACATACATACATATATACATCATACATACACACACACACACACACACATATATATATATATTATATGTGTATCTGTAAGTATAATTATAAATATTTTTATATATTCACATATATTATATATTAATATGTATATCATATGTTAGAATATATATAGAATATATAAATTACTCTGTTAATATAGACAAACACTAATATATATATATTAAACACGCACACACATTATATAAGTATATAAATATTCATATATTTGAGTTTTAAATAAAATGGATATTTTATATATTTAGATAATGCTTATATATTGAGAAATATATTTTATATGTAAATATGTTTAATTATTTATTTATAAAATAAAATTATTATGTGCGAATATATAAAAAATATGTATATATTGTTATATATTTGGTTATAAATAACAATACATTATGAAAATTAATGAAATTTTAAAGCCATAAGAACAATATGAATGTAATCCCTATGAATAAATTCAGTCCCCACTGAAAAAGGGCATATAGACCCTCTAAAACTGAGGCTGAAATTCCATCGAATGTTAATGAATTTGGGTATCGCGACTTAAAACTCAGTTTTAGAAGAATTTTCGGACTATATTTTCCCTCAAACAATGTGACAATGGGATCGCATATGTCACCAATGTGTAGATTTCATCATAGACTTGAATTTGATATGTATTAGATATCAAATGGATGCTCGGATCAAAATTTATTGACGTTTGATGATTGAGTAACATTTTTAACTAATTATAGATCTTTTATTAATTTTATGATATTTTTGTGTCTTCAAATAATTATTAAATGATTACTAATTGATAATAATTAGACAATTATTAATTAATAATATATTTTTAGATATTTTATAATCCATTTTCACTAAACATATTATTTATTAGGTGTAAATGTCTATCTATACTTATCTGAAACATATTTAGAAAATATATATTATATTTATATCAATATAAATATATTTATATATTTATAGCTTATTTTTAACATTTTTATAAAATATATCCTTTATCAGTGCTGGTAAAAAATAACTAATAAATACCCCTCCTTTATCAGTGCTACTAAAAAAGTGCTGATAAAAGGGTACATTTAACAAATCATTTTTAGCACTATTAAAAGTACCTTTTATCAGTGCTTATTTTTAGTGCTGATAAAGGTACCCCCATTACCAGCGTTTTTTATCACTCCTAATGTGTGGTTATATGAAAAATTGTTTATATGTTAGTGTCCCCACCCAAGAATCCTTTTTATTTTTCACTTACCTAATAGAATATACCTTCAAGAAGCTACCATCATTTGGTTAATAGAATTGGGGCTGGCAGGATGACACACAAAGAGTTGAGAGTCTTACTTTTAAAATATATCATCAAGACTTTATAAATAATATTATTTATTGGGATCTGTATATGAAACATTCATAATGTTTTTGGTTGATCAATATATTACATAGTTTCATGTGTACTATGGGATATACACTAATAATAGTATTGGGTAGATTGTTTGTGAGATACAGTAACTGATTGTAGTTAATGTTTATTTAAGATTTTTAAATTAATATAATTTATTTTAATATCATTTTATTTCTTTTTTTTTAATTATAGGAGATATATTATTCAAATATTCCTCATATGTGTGGGAGTTAGGGTAAGACTGATTGTGGGAACAAGGCCACATGTGTGCATGTTTGGATGAGACAACGTAGTCGTGGGTAGTTGAAAAGTAGTATTTAGAAAGACATGGTGATTCAAATTGGTTTACAATCGACACTGATTAGTTACTATGGCATTGAAGTGATGTCATCATTTAGCACCAAATGTAGTGTGTGTGAGATCAACTTCCTTAACATATGTTGTAATGTCCCATAAATTCTATATAAATTGTTTTTAAAATTATATGGAATTATTTCAAGACCACAAAATCTAACAGCTCACGATTATGATTCCTGGAGTGCCCGGAATAATCATTAGAAGTTTGGTTGAGTTTTAATTAGCGTGTGTAAGCAGTTTTCCTGAAAAAGTGCAATAAATCATAAATAGTAACTCAGATCAAAAATATGTGGGCACCGTTGCATTCAGGATGGCAGGTTTACTCTAGGTGTCACATAGGATTATTCGGTGCGGGCCTCCTGTGAGAAAACCAAAAAATGGAATAACCTTAAATAAAATAATTAAATAAATTATTTTATTTTTGAAAATCATATAACTCACAAACAATAGCTTGGATTAAAAATCGGAGACCACCACTGTATTCGTGAGGGCATTCATTATTAATTCGGATACTACCTTTGGTCGGCGTTGGCCACCAATGAAAGTTATTTTTAAGCTGTAAATAAAATAATTAAGTAACAATTATTTTATTGTAAAATCCATAACTTTTAAACAGTAACTTGGATTTTAAATCTGAGAGTACAATTGGGTTCTTAGGGGCGTGTTTCACTTAGGCAGAGCCAAACCTCTACTGATTCAGGTCAAGGGTGAGTGTTATAATATTTTCGAACAATTTTTCAAGTACATTCTGTAAACGCATGAGCGGTGTTATATAACTTTTGAATAATTGCTCGGAATTGAAATCTGATGGCACCGTTGAACTCAAAACCATGATATTCACTTAAGGAGACCAACAACTTGACCACAGTACATTGAGGGTGAAAGTTAGTTTTCAGGAATTTTGTTGGAGAGTTAAGAGAATAAAAATAAAATAAAGAACAACTTTTATTTTATTTGTAAAACCTCCCATTTGATTTTTAGTAGCAGGGTCCAGCTGAACTAAAAACCCCCAATTTAAATTCAAATGGGGGGACCACCCGACCCTTTAACTCTCCCTTTAATGGTAGATAACTCATGGTTTTCCTCCAATTGATGTGCCAACATAATTGGTTTATTTAATAAACTTATATGGCACTTCACAATTTGGTTGGAGGATTGTTAGAATAAGGGAGATCTCTGGAGAACATGGAAGGAGATTCTTCAATGAATAACATCCATTACAACGAAGATCATCCTCCGGAATTTGGGAATGAGGACGATGCTTGAGCCTGGATCAGAAACATCTTGTGGGAGCAACGAACGTCGACGTCACCATCTCATCGACTTCGTCTTCTTCCTCATGCCACCTCCAAACAGACAATCGAGGTAAGGGTTTTATTATTCTTGATTTTTTTTTCATTCTTCATATCCTAAATTCATGATGACGATGGCCAAACAAAATTTTTCAATGTTCTGCACATAATCCATGTTCCACTTTCATTTTATTCTTTGCACATTTTTTGGGCGTTCATCAACGCATAATATAAATTATAGTTGGAAACATGGAGTTTTGATAAGAATGATATATGGATATGAATCCCTTTATGCAAGGATCACAAATATGCGATTCGATTAATTTTTCAGGCTTGGAACAATGCCACAATGGGTCACGGAAGGAGGAGACCAAATATTTATTGGCGCAAAAAATGCAATATTCAGTTGAGCGCGACATATGGGTGTGGAGCCCTCAACCTGAGGATAGAGAATCTGGGATCATATTAATTTTCAAGGTTAGAAAGAAGATGCGACAACCAATGGATGGAGCGATGTGGCGGAGCAGGGCGGTCTAGTGCGGCTGGTGCAGGTGGTGTGCGCGCAGCAAGCGAGGCCTAGTGGCATCGGCTGATGACGAGGCAGATTAAGCAGCGACACGAGTAGGCAGCGCGGAGGAGGCAAGTCATGTGTGAGGAGGAGGTGCAGTGGATTCCCGGTTCGTGTACAGGGGTGAAAAGTTGTGGAAGAATAAAATTAGATTGGAGAGAGGGAGGAATAGATAGGAAATTAAATTAAAAAAAAATGAATATAAAAAATATATAGAGGTGTTATTTGGACTTCCATGCACCAAAATGGGATACCCCTCTTATGTGTGAATCTAAAATGAGATTGGATAGAGAAGCATTAAATTAAATGGAATAATAATAATATAATAATATTATCATTATTATGGTTGTTAAGACCCTAATTCATCTGTAACTTATCTGTGCGACCTCAGTTTCACGAATCGTCAGTGGCAGCGTGACCCTGACTTCGAGACGAAAATTATGTGTCTAGTATTGGATATATTTTCAGGTTATTGGATTGGGTACCCAAAACACTAAAATAATAATAATAATATATTATTATTAAATCTTCAACCCTCTATAAAAATTTTTTGTGACGTCTGATTGACTTACCGTCTATGGCGAGATGATCCTGTCATTAAGACAGTCGATTGAATTCTAATGTTGAATATTAAATTTTGGTTCGTGCCTCAAGTTCACAAAACACCCCATAACAATAATATTATTATTATGGGATATTGTATTTGACATTTCCCCCTCATATGGTGTCCAAATGATGAACTGCCTACGGAACTAGAAACTGTGGATCGAGACGGTCCTTTTGGTATACCATACTTGAGTTTGGATAGAGTTAGGGTAAGTTCGGGTCGGATTGGGCACGAATCCAACCAGGCCCTCTGTATTAAAAGGACAATAACTTACAGACCGGACATCCGATTGATGCATCATCTGTTGTGTTGAGACACCTTTTACATGAAGGACCTTTGAGAAAAATTTTCATGGGACTCTGTGGTAGTTGGAGAATCAACCAGTTGCTTGAGGAGAAGACCCACTCGTAGACAAGCGAGATTAGTGCATAACCCTTTATCTAGTTGTGGTGATGTTATAGGATCCTGGGTGGGTCTAACAACATACTATAGCGATGTACTAGGATCCTTTGTGGGTCTGACGACCTACTGACAATGTACTAGGATCCTGTGTGGTTCTGACGACGTACTGATGATGTACTAGGATCATGATTGTGTCTGACAACGTACTGACGATGTACTGGGATCCTATGTGGATCTAACGATGTACTGATAATGTACTAGGATCTTGTGTGGGTCAGAAAACATACTGACGATGTACTAGGATCCAATGTGGGTATGGAGGCGTACTGATGATATATTAGGATCATGTGTGGGTCTGACGATGCACTAGTATCATGTGCGGGTCTGGAGAGGTACTAAAATCTTGTGTGGGTCTGACGATGTACAACGATCCTCTGTCAGTATAATGATGATTTAGGATCCTTCATGGATCTGCCTCATAATAGAGTAAAATTATTCAGTAGTTACATCAAATCATCTCTACTATTGTACCTATGATATACATGGTGTGAGGGGAGTCTGTACCATGTGGTATTTTTCCTTCATGGTGATACCTTGGTGGTATTCTTCTATGTAGTGTACCTATGTGGTACTTACCTCTGTTGTATTTATTCTTTTCTGGAACAGTTGACCTCTGGGATATTGAGTTGGAATCTATGTTTCCTAGTGATTGAGATGGGTATACTTGATAACTTAGGTATATGTATGGGCATATACTGAAGTAGGGTTGATAGTTAATTTCATGATTTTTGGTTTATACTTTGTGGATTTTGTGAGACTTTGAGGGTCTCGGGGTCCCTACTGAGTATCGTTATACTCACCGCTACACGGGCTATTCCCTACCGTTGTTGTGTAGGTTGCATATGATGGACAATGCTGACTGAGAATGAGGGTACTAATATTGGAGATATCTCAGAGGTGGACCCTAGATGAGGTGTACCGCGGAGAAGACTATTCGAGCGATGTACCTACCCTTCAGGTAGGATCCTTGGATGGTGTTCACAGGAGTTGTCCAGTTTACAGGTAAATTCATGTTTCTTGTACTTTCTAGTTGGGCTTGTATTTTGGATCCTTTTACATACTGTACTCACTCTATTTACTATTCAATTTACCTTGTGTTCATATCTAGTTGTGTGCTTGGTTGTGTGGGTATTGGTCATAAAGGAAATGCCTTCCCGGTTTTAGGTAAATACGACTTCGGTGCTAGTCGCCAGCCCCTGGCCTATGGAAGGCGGGCTTGGAGAAGTCATAGCACGGGTCCCGAGGGACGTGTCGTGAAAAATTGGTATATGAGAAGTCGATTATAGCATAGAACATAAGACTATAATCTTTTTAATGGCAATAACATTATGTATATTGTGTTTGGTTATCAGTTTAGGGAATCCAGTGTTGGTGCGGTGGTTGACGTATCCATACACTATGACCCTGACTTATTATTTCAGAGTCAGTGCACGAAAACTCTAATTGTGTGTGTATTTTGAAAAATTTTCTTTTGTTTTATTTGAGTCAGCTCACCAGGTATAACTAAATGCAAATGGATTACATGTTCCTTATCAGGATGTCACTACGTAGATAGCCACTAGGATTCCCGAGATAGTACAAGATGACGACCCACCGAGTGACGAGGCTTCGGTGTAGGGCTGTCTTACTATGTTGGCACCTTCAGGTTGTTTACAAGAAGCACCACCATTCATTGGGAAGTAGTTTCCACAAGACACAATGGAAGATGGTGCACGCCGGCTGAGCATATTAAATTAGTTCCAAAACCAGAGGTCTCTGAGGTTTTGAGGAGAGACAGATCATCACGCAGCTGAGGGCTGGCTTGAGGTGGTTGCTAGACTCTTCGACTAGTTGAGACACTAGTAGAGAAGATGGTGATCTTAGATACTAGAATATTTTAGTGAGTGACCATGACAATGGTCCACGTAGTGATGAGGCTTTGTTAAGTGGACCATTACCTGAGATAGTACCTTCAGGAAGTGTGTCATATATATCACTTCCCGTTGTTCAGCAGTTACAACCAGTGGTACCGGTAGAGGACACATATAGGATTAGTGCCTTAAGTGTGATTCAGCATCAGATACCCATCATGTTCCGAGGTGAGCTCGACCCACAGGAGGCTATGTAATGGCATGAGGATGTGGCTGAGAATTCTCCAGAGCTTCTATAGCTTTGGCAGGATGACATGTTGGTAGCTGAGTATTCATCGAGGCGTACCAATCATTCCTTTTACTCTATTAGTACGATACAATCAATGCATCAGATCTTGGACCTCAGAGCGAGGTGTCTTTAGGGACATCTGAGCTAGAACTATTCCTCTATGCATTCTTACTTATGTTATGGTGCTAGAGAGAACCTTTGTGGTTGAATATTCTTGGAATGAGCAGATGCAGCCAGTGAACGTTAGGAGTGGAAAAGTTGGAAACCAGCGCATGTCTCATAGACTTGGGCATGTAAAATGTTTCAGGAAGTGGATATGATAGGGACATATAAATATTCAGGGTTGTAGACAAGGAAAAAAATCTAGGAGAGCAGCATCAGGTGGTGTACACATCGACATGTTACAAACCACCCCCTATGTGGTCCCTACCAGGCTCTGGGAGTTGGAGGATAGGGGAAGGGAGTAACTGCATTCAGTCAAGGAGTGTGAGACGATTCGAGGTACGGTTTGTGTACACTACTTGTTGTCATAACAACATACATCATCACCAATCATTCCTACATTTTGAAGGTTCCAGGAACAATGTATTATCATGGGTGGATGTGCCCACTTGGATTTTTTTCATTACAAATGATCAATCTAGGATCAGTACGACGATAAACGCCAGTCTCCATGGATCGAATCATAGAAATAGCCATAGAAGAAGGATAGTCATGAAACCACAAATGAGGACCGTCAAAGGTTTATTATAATTATTTCAATTAATTGACAATAAGTACCTTTTTGGGAGTTCTTTCATCATTGATATTCCTGATCACGTTACGATGTGATCCATTATTGCATCGTAGAATCAAATAGTAGAATTCCTCTAGTGGTGATCCACACATGCCCCACCTATCTCTGTACATCACCAAAGGATTTTCCTGGTGCTAGAGTGGAGAAACATTTTCTTGTGTTGCCTGCCTTAGATCGTTTTGATCTTATGTAGGAGGATATGTCTTGGTCTTGAGAGAATTTTTGTAGGAAGTAGATCTCTCAACCATGAGGGAATTCTCCAGACTTGTTGTGCACAATGATTGGGGAAAAGTGTTGGGATTGTGAAGAAATTGATAATCAGGTTTGAGGATATAGAGTAATGACAATAAATAAACGTGTTACACTTTTTTTTATTTCATTAACTCTTATTGAAAACCCCCATGTCAAATAAATAATTCCTTGACATATTCCCAATCTGATTGTAATAACAATCATTTAATAAAACATTATTATATCCTCAAAATCCCGACTGGAAAAACTACACGGCGTGTAATAATTAATAGAAGGCGTGTACTTGTTTTTCATAAAACTATACGGCGTGTAATCATTAATACATAGCGTGCAATTTTTTTTCATTTCCTATCCAAAATGAAAACTAAACAGCATGTAATAATTAATACACTGCATGTACTTTTTTTCAAAATAAAAACTACACAGCGTGTAATCATTAATAAATGACATGTACTTCTTTTCATTTTATTCGTCCTACAACCTCAAAAAGATTTTGGTTCTTTGAATAATTATTTAAACATGTACAAGAATAATATTTTTTCTACTTGAGATACTTGAATACACTTAGTTTGTGACTGTCTATCCCTCTTTCTCATTGGCATTAAGTGGGCTTGCCTAATGTCCAAGATTACTATCTAGAAATTGGTCAAGGCGCAAAAAAGATAGAAGTTGACGACACATTGACCTGTCTCCTTATATGAACACTTACCATGTAATTTAATCCCTTTATCACAATATCTCATAAAGAAGGGTTCATGGTAGTGTCATAAACCTATATGCTTGATCTGTTATTCTTTGACTACCTGAAATAGAACAGTCATTACACCATGTCCATGGAATTTCATGTGAAGTTTCTATTTCAACCCAAGGGTCGAGATATCAACTTCCATAAATGGAAGGGACAAATCCTTCCTCAAATTATCCCTTAACAACATGTCATTCGTGACGCACCCAACGTACCCTACTTCCCGCCAACCAGTCTTCATGATGGTTTTTTTTTCAGAAAATCTAAGTGCACATGTCATGAAATGAGTTAATGATAATATTTCAGTCTAAGGACCACTACGCACACTTCCAGATAACTATGTCTAATGACACCAATACATGCGAAATTACTACTGGCAGGTCTATTCTAATAATCTCCAATCATGGATATTACCAGGTGCAAACTCAATGAGAGAGAGTCTTGGTTTCTTATGAGTACTCTCACTTGACGGTCTGTATACTACGTGTCCTATCATAGTATGTCATCCAACCGTAGAACTTTATTTATGAATATTGTTACATCATTTCAAGGTTCTCATCATAGCGGGGATCATCGATGACCTTATTAATGCAGCAAATACTCTAGGACATTATTATAATATAGTCATCCAGAATAATGAACAATGTATAATAAGTGTACATTCATGTAATCTAAGTACAAATATTTGGTTCTCAGGACACCAACTCTAACAAACTACCACATTGACTAGATCCAATTGCCTATGAGTTTTAGTCCACTAGACCTAACATGATGATCATGTTTCTACTGAGTCAAGGCTTCAGTCAAGTATTCGTCCATGTTTTCTTTTGTGGAAAAACTGCTCACTGCAACTTTACCTCTCTGAGAAAAATCCTTCAAGAGATTATAATTCTAATGTATGTGCTTTTTCCACTAATGTGACGTTGGCGCTTTTTCAGGTGCCAGTGCTGGAGTGTTATCACAATAGAGTGTGATAGGATCTTTACTGCTATGTACTACATCCAACTCTTGGACGAAGCTTCGCATATATATTACTTCTTTATATGCTTCATAAGTTGTGATTTACTTAGACTCTGCTGTAGAATCTACCACTAGACGTTGCTTTGAGCTCTTCCAACTCACATCACCTCCATTCAAGCTGAAGATTTATCCAGTCTGCAACTTCATGTCATCTTGATCAGTTTGTAAACTGGAATCTACATGTCCTTTAATGACTAGTTCCTCATATCCTCAATAAACAATGAACATGTCCTTAGTACGCCGCAGATGATTAAGGATAGTCTTGACTGCCATCCAATGGTGGTCTCCAGGATTAGCTTAATATCTTCCGGCCGCACTTAATGCATAAGCAACATATTGCCTCATACATAGCTTAGAATACATGACTGACCCAATCACAGATTCTTAAGGGATCTTTTCTAATTTATTTCATTCCTCATGTGTATGAGGACACATTTTCATGGATAGATTAATGCCATGCGACACTAGAAACAATCCCCTATTAGACTATTCCATATTGAATATCTTAAGTATCTTGTCAATGTATATACTTTGACTCAGGCCTAGAATTCTCTTGGATCTATCATGATGGATCTTGATCGCAAGACTATATGTTGTCTCTAACAAGTATTTTATAAAGAGCCATTTATCCAACCACTCCATTATTGACTGTAACATATGTACTTTGTATCGAATTAGTAATATGTCATCAACATATACTATTAGGAAAATGATTTCACTTCAACTAAACGTTATATAGACACAAGGCTCACATTCATTCTTAACAAAGAAAAATTCTGTTACGGATTCATAAAAACTAATGTTCCATGACAATGATGCTTTCATTAATGCAGAAATGGATTTATGCAATTTCAATACCTTTTTGGCATCCATTGGAGACACAAAACCATCAGGTTGTGTCATGTAGAAATCATCAAGGAGGTTCCCATTAAGGAATGTTGTTTTGAAATCCATTTTCCAAATTTTATCATCATGGTTATCAGAAATGGCCAATAGGATTCTTATGGTTTTCAGCATCGAAAAAAGTGTAAAGGTTTTATCATAGTCAATTCCTTAATGCTGTCTAAAACCTTTTCCAACCAGTCGTGCCTTATAGGTGCTTACTTGTTCCTCCATGTCTAGTTTCTTCTTGAATAACCATTTATTTCCAATAGGCTTTACATCAACTGGAGGATATACAAAAATCAAGAATTGGTTTTGGTACATGGAATCCATTTCATAATTCATGGATTCTTGCCACTTGGCAAAGTATGTGCCTTCAACTGCTTCCATATAGGTAAGAGGATCATCATTGACAACCAATAATGAGTCACCATCCTCATTGACAAGAAAAACATATCATTCTGGTTATCTCACCTCTCTCATTCACCTATGTAGTTCTTGTGTCTCTAGAATTGATTGTTCTTATATGTGTCATTTTAGAATCTGTTCTTGTACCAACTCTTGTGTATGTTGAGCCTTGACTTCATTGAAGACTATCTTGCTCCCGCTATCTCTTTTGGAGATGTGCTCCCTCTAAATGAATATGGCGTGTCTTTCCACTATAACCATTTTTATCTAAGGGGTTGTATATGGAATATCCCCTTTTTTCCTTGGGATACCCTATAATGATACACTCTCTACCTCGGGGTGCAAGTTTGTTACCTGAAGAGTCCTTAACAAATGATTCAATACCCCACACATGTAAATTCGATAACATTTCCTTGTTTCCACTCTATAACTTGTATGGAATACAATTTATCGATTTATATGGTAATTGGTTTAGTATGTGTGCTGCTGTTTGTAATGAATATCCCAAAAAGGATAATGGAAGACTTGCATGACTCATCATTGATCTCACCATGTCCAACAGGGTGCAGTTCCTCCTTTCACTTACACCATTCCACTAAGGTGTGTAAGGAGGAGTGAGTTAAGATAGAATCCAAAACTCTTATAAGAAATCTATAAAGTCATGATTAAGATATTCTCCTCCTCTTTCTGAGCGAAGATTATTAATCAACTTTCCAAGCTGGTTCACAACTTCATTCTTGTAATATATTCACTGATCAAAAGAATCTGACTTATACATCATTAAGTAAATATAGCCATATCTAATAAAATCATCAGTAAAAGTTATGATGTACAAGAACCCACCACTTGCTTCAACTGGAAATGGTCCACACACATCTGTGTGTACTAATTCAATAATATCTTTAGACCTTTCAACTTTCCCACTAAATAGGGATTTGTTCAATTTTCAATGTAGACATGCATGACATACACCAAGTGGTCTTAGTTCGAATGAATCTAAATACCCCTCTTGATGTGATTTTTTCAAACGTTTATCATTGATGTGACCAACTCGGTGATGTCAAAGTTGGATGTGGTATGAGACCTGTGAATTAACGTTGTCATCGATTTCCATTACTTGGTTTGTGTAGTCTAACACGTAAAGGATGTTATATAAATGTTCCCTACCAAAACAAATGTTATCTTTATAAAAGTAGAAACATTAATTTCCAAACTTGATTATGAATCCATCAATAACTAATATGGATACTGAAATAAATTTTTTGGTTACACAAGGTATATAATTAAAACCATTCAATACCAAGACCATCCCATTAGGTAATCTGAGGTGGTAGTCTCTAACAGCTACAACAATGAGTCTAGCTCCATTGGCTGCTTGTAAATCCACCTCACCTTGGTCAATCATTCTAAATCTACTTGGTTCCTATATTTGGCTACATATGTGAGCACCACAAGTAGTATCTAATACAAAATTAGTAGAAACGGATAGATTGCATTCAATAACAAATGCACCTGAAGATTTCCCTTGCTTCCTTGGTTGGGTGCATTTTTTCTCCAGTAGCCCTTCTTGCCACATGTGAAACAAATATCCTCTTGTTCACTTTCCTCCCCTTTGATCTTCCTTTTCATGGATGGCCTTGAAGAAGATTTGGGTTTAAATCTCTTCGCCTTCCCATTCCTTTTATTCACCATAAGGACAAATGACTTTTCATGCTTCATATCATTTTCCACAAGTAAAATGAGGATAAAGAGATTAGATAGAGACTTCTCAATGTTGTTCATGTTGAAATTTACAACAAAGTCAGAGAAGCTCTAGGGGAGTGACGCAATAATGAGATTGCTACCCCGTTCTTCTAGTAGTTTAATCCCTAGATCCTCAAATCGCTCAATGTAGCCAATGATCTTAACTACATGAGTCCCATATGGGGCACCCTCTCCAAGATCTCTCTAGAATAGAGCCTTGGAGATATCAAACCTTTCATGTATTGGTCTCTCCTATTATAGACCACATAGGTACTCGAACATGCTATAGGAATCCATGTATTCATGAGACTTCATGAGCTCACTAGACATTGACGATGACATAAAACATTGAACGTAGATAACATCATTAAAATTTTGATCATAGACTAGGAAATCATCATCACTCGCCCCTTGGGCAGGTGGATCAAGAAGTGAGGATTACAGTACGTAAAACATTTGTTCATAGTGTAGGATGACCCGAAGGAACCTAAACCATTCCTGAATGTTACTGCCGAGGAAGATATTTTCTTTATCTAGAATTGATCACATATAAAATGTGGTTGAAAATTTTGTCATATGGATTCTATAAATTAAAAGATCATATTTATTAGTACCTTTTGAATACATTTTGTGAAAAATAATAAATGAATTTAATAATTCTCCAACTATTTTATCAAGTCCCAATGGCCCTCACCATTGAACTTGGAATGTCCAATTTCTAGGGAATTTTAGTGTCAAGGATCCATATTACCCTTATCATAACCCCAAAAACGGTTGGTCAAGCTATTTGATGGTATTTAGGTAGGCATGTCTTTGCCATATTTGAGATTATAGTTCCTTGATCTGTTGAGTGGAATCCACAATCCTAAAATCCTGACATAGATTTCCTCAACACTTACCTCTATTTTACCACAAGTCTAGAAACGTCAACTCCTCTTGATGTAAAAGGTTTAATTCAAATAAAAACATTCATAAGATGTTCCTTTATAAAAGTAAGTGTCCCATCAAGGGTTGGTCAAACACATAGTTTTGTTGAGTCTTTCCCTTAATCAAGTAACGAAAGGCTTGGTCTGACATAATATGATATTTGAGAGATTTTATTCTTTTTTCGTAGTTTTTCACTATCACATGCTTTTTAATGTTAAGTGATTATTTCTTAAGTGATTAAACATGTTTCGATAATGTTTATGCATAGTCCAGTTTTAATTTTATTCCATATTTGCATGTGTGTTTGTTTCATTAATTATATGATCACGACAACACATACATAATAAAAAAACCATTGAATAAGATAGAAATAAAATAAGATGGCATTATCATGAGCTTCTATTGGTTATATTATTTATTGACTTTGATAAGAAAACACCGACCTAGTGAAAAACACCTTGAACCTGATGGTTCATGTTTTGAAACTACCAATTGTCCACCTTTGTATCTTCTAGGGTTGGTTTCACCTCAGCATCGGTTTTTGAACCGTCTCCTCTGACTTGGGAGATCCTCCATTACATGTGGTTTACATTAAGGAAACCATGGGCACGTATGCCCTACATATTATTGGATGAAGCCTCACAGGCCAATGAATTTAAATTAAATAAATTTAAATGAAACCATATACACACAAATGGTTTTGGTCTAGCTCATGATAATCCATATCATGCAACAACATTTATGAATATTTAGAATTCAAATTCATTTAATCTATCTTTCATTTAAGATAAGTCACGCTGGATTTCAATTAATTATGATCATATAATTAATCAAATCTTTATAATAAATTCCTTTCTAACATTTCTTGAGATTCTTCTCATCCATATAGCTTGTAAAGGTCTTTGTACATTGTAGGAAACCTGGTGAAATTCCATTTCTGGAAAGTACACGACATGTAGGATATATTACACAACATGTATTTTTCACCCATTATGAATAGTATACACCGGGGGCTTTGGCGTGTTTTCTGTACTTCGGAAATTTTAGAGTACACAATGTGTAGATTAATCTAACACGGGGTGTACATCCTTGTTACATGGTTATTGTCCTGGAAATCCCATGTACGTGGTACAAGGCTTCTCCATGTACAAGGTTTAACCTGGGCCGGATCGGACTGCACAATGTGTTGATTCAACATACTCGCCGTGTATTTCCGGTTGCCACTTGCCATTCAATTCTTGTAAACATGGTGTGTTAAATACTTAGGCATGCTCAATTCACATGGTGTGGTTTGGGAGACCAGTACAGGTTTGTTGAACCAAAGTACATGACATATAGTTTTCACTACACTACATGTATTCTAGTGTTCTACAGACTGAAAGAGCGACTCCTTTGGATGTGTTCCTCTTTTTTATTTTAATCAAAATTAAATTTAAAAATTCGTTTCTATGATGTCAATCGAGAAATGAAGGAGGAAGAATAGATTTCATTCATTAAGTTTTATAGAATGATTTATATTTAATTGAATCAAATATAAATGAGTAAATTATCAAAAAAAATAAAATAAATATAATCAACACTATAACCTCACTCTGATACCATTTGATGGTTCTGGGAATAGTGGAAGCTCATTGGTTGATATGCCCACATGGGTTTTTGTCATTATAAATGATCAATTTAGGATAAATACGATGATAAACTCTACTGTACATGGATTTAATCACATAAATAGACAAAGAAGAAGGATAGTCCCAGAACCACAAATGAGGACCATCACGGGCTGATTATAATTAATTTAATAATTAATTGATAAGAAGTTCCTTTTTGGGTTTTCATTTTTTTTTGATATTCATGATCATGTTCCGATGTGATTTGTAATTGTGTCGTAGAATCCAAGTGTAGACTTCCTCTAGTGGTGCTCCACACATGCACCACGTATCTATGGACATCGCCAAATGATTCTCTGGGTGCTAGCGTGAAGAAACCTTTTCTTGCGTTGTCTGCTATAGATCATTTTAATCTAATGGAGGAGGATCTCTCTCAGTCTTGAGATCATTATTAGAGGAAGGAGTTCTCTCATCCTTGAGGGAATTCTCTAGAATTGTTGTGCACAACGATTAGGGAAAAGTGTTGAGGTTGTGTGGATATTTATACTTGGGATTGAGGACATAGAGTTATGACAATAAAAAAACATGTTACGGATTTTATTTATTTCATTAACTCTTATTGAAAACCCCATTGTCAAATAATTAATTCCTTGACATGCACCCACGATTATTATAATAAATATCATTTAATAAAACAATATTATATTTTCAATATCCCAACTAGAAAAAATAGATGGCATGTAATAATTAATACATGGCGTGTACTTGTTTTTCATAAAACTTCACAGAATGTAATCATTAATACACGGCATGTACTTGTTTCTTCATTTCCTTTCCAAAATGAAAACTACATGCTGTGTAATCTTTAATACCCGATGTGTACTTGTTTTCAAAATAAAAACTACACGGCGTGTAATCATTAATACACGGCGTGTACTTTTTTTCATTTTATTCTTCCTACAACATTAAAACGATTTAGGCTTCCTTGAATAATTATTAAACCACATATGGGAATAATATTTATTATACTTGAGAAACTTGAATAACTTAGTCTGTGACTCTATAGGCCACTTTCTTGTTGGCATTAAGCGGGCTTTCCTAAAGTCTAAGATTACTATCTAGCAACAGGTCATGAAACCCAAGAGAAAGAAGTTGACAAAGCATTGATGTGTCACCTCATACAAACGCTTACCATAAAATTTAATCCCATTGTCACAATATCTCATCATGTAGGTTTCATGGAAGTTTCATAAACCTATATGCTTGATCTATCATTCTTTGACTGCCTGAAATAAACCCATCATTACACCATGGCCATGGAATTTCATGTGACAGTTCTATTTCAATCAAAGGGATGAGATATCAACATCCATATATGCAAGGGACAAATCCTTCCTTGACTTATCCATTAACAACATGTCATTCGTGATGCACCAAATGTACCATGCTTCATGCCAACTGTCTTCATGACAGTTTTCTTCATGATATATAAGTGTGTGAGTCATGACATGATTTATTGATAATCTTCCAGTTTAAGGACCATTAGACACGCTCACAGATAGAAATGTATGATGACACTAAGACATGCAGAATTACTACTCGCGGGTCTGTTCTCATAATCTCCCATCTTGGAGATTAACAAGTGCGAACTCCATGAGAGAGTGTATTGTCTTCTTATGATTACTCTCACATGACGAACTATATACTATGTGTCCTATCATAGTATGTCATCTAACCATAGTAATTTATTTATGAATATTGTTATATAATTTCTAGTTTCTCATCATATAAAGAATATTCAATGACCTTATTAACGCAACATATATTCAAGGACATTATTATATTATATTCATGTAGAAAAATGAACAATGAACAATATATAATAAGTGTAAATTCATTTATTCTAAGTACAAACAGTTGGTTATCAGGACAACAACTCTAACACCTTCCATGAATCTTGTCCAAGACCTATAGTTTCCTGTTAAACCATAGACTTGACCTTCATGTTTATAGATATCTTTTGGAGGAGACTCGATAATCACACTTACACTGATGGTGTGATCTAACCCTTGAGGTGAGAGTATTGGTTGGAACCTATTTGTGGTTGAGTCGACACCTTACGATGTTAGTTTTGGTATGGAATAAACATCCAATGTTGATACATAGATTGATTGTATTAGGAAAAAAGGTTGTGGTTTATTTACAATGTTGGAATAGAGGATTCCTTGGTCAGTGAAAAAGGAAACCCATGAAGCACATGATAAACTCTTGCATAGGAGGGTACAACTAATCACTCGAGATTCAGCCAGCCTTACCCTATTGGAGGCAAAAGTTTTCAGTTTTAAGATCCCAACGGGAGTGGATAGAGTTCCACCAGGACTATGACTTCATGATAGTCTATAATTTGGGGAAGGGGAACATGGTAGTAGATGAACTCAGTAGGAGTTCTAGCCAACAGCTACTGAGTGAGGCATCAGAGTAACTAGTCACGCTGCAGATATCCTTCATGGATAGAGATGAAGTTACTTACCTTATGTCTATGACATTCAGTCCCACACTCCTTCAACAAGTCAGGGAGGCGCAACTTGGGGGAATTGACCGCGAGGCTCGACGTGATTAGTTATCCTCAGGGTAGGCACCTGATGTGTTTTATGAATGTGGGGAGCATGTCGTCCACTTTAGAGGACGTACAATGGTACCTGTGGTGCTTCTGGAGGAGGTGTTGAGTGAGTTCCATACGTCCCCTCTAGTGGTACATCTTGGTGTGGTGAAGATATACCAGGACATCCGGCGTCAGTACTGGTGGCTAGATATGAAGAAATCAGTGGTAGAGTTTGTATCACAAAGTGTCATTTTTCATCAAGTAAATACTACAATGATTTGGAATAAGTCTTATTATAACAAGATACGAAAACCCTTAGAGTTCTAGGAGGGGAACCATGTATTCATGCGAGTCTTTCCTCGACAAGGACTATGACGATTTGGCTGAGGCGACAAGATATCACTGAGGTTTATCGGTGCTTTTCTAATACTACGAAGGATAGGTGAGGTATCATATCCCTTTGGTCTTCCACCATAATTGGAGGTAGTTCACGACATCTTCCACATATCCCAATTGAGGAGATACATGCATGACCTATCTGAAATCATAGACCACCCCGAGATGGACTTCGACGATGAGGTGGCGTTTACGGAGGTTCCAATGGAGATTGATGAACGACAGGAGCAGGTCCATCATGGGCGGTCGATACCTCTGGTTCACGTATGCTGGTAGCACGGGATCCTCTAGGAGAGCACATGGGAGCAAGAGGCTCAGATTCATGCTAAGTACCCTCTTTTGAATTTTTTTCCTTTCTTTTGGCTTTCGAGGACATAAATCCCTATAGTGGGGAGAATTTAAGGTCCCGGAAATTCTGTATAATTTTTTTAAAAATTGAATGGATTTATTTCGAGACATCGAAATTTTACAGTGTGTGATTCTAAGTCCCGGAGTTCCCTATATGATCCGTCAATGTTTAGTTGAGTTTTAATTAGTGCGTGTAAGAATTGTTCTTAAAAAATTGGAATAAATCGTAAACATTAACTCGAATTAGGAATCAGACGGTACAGTTGCATTCAGTATGGTGGGTTTAACCTAGGAGCGACTTAATTTTATTCGGCGTGGGCCTCCTGTGAGAAAACACAATATGACATAACTGTAAATAAAATAATTAAATAAATTATTTTATTTTTCAAATGCTTATAACTCACAAACAGTAGCTCAGATTGAAAATCTGAGACCACCTCTATACTCTTGAGGGCATTCTTAATTTAATAAGATACTAACTTTGGATGGTGTAGGCCACCAGTGAAAGTTAGTTTTTGGCCATAAATAAAATATTAAGTAGCAATTATTTTTATTAAAATACACAAATTTTAGACAATAACTCAGATTTTAAATCTGAGAGTACCGTTGGGTTAATTTGAGGCATTTTTTACTTAGGTAGAGCATATCCTCGACCGGCATGGGTCAAGGGTGAATGTTATAATTTTTCCAAACTTTTTATCTAGTAGGTTCAGTAAACGCGCGAGCGGTGTTATATAACATTTTAACCGGTGCTCGGAATTGAAATCTGAGGGCACTGATGAACTCGTAGCACTGATATTCTCTTAAGAAGGCCTTCACCTTCACCGTATTAGGTCGAGGGTGAAAGATAGTGTTCATGAATTTCGTGGGAGAGTTAAAAAAATAAAAATAAAATAACGAAAAACTTTTATTTTATTTTTAAAACCACCCTTTTTATGTTTAGTGGTGGGGACCACCCAAACTAAAAACCCCCAATTTAAATTTAAAGGTGGGGACCAAACTACCATTGAAATCCTCATTTAATATGAGATAACTCTTGTTTTTCCTCCAATTGATGTGGCAACTCAATTAGTTTATTTAATAAACTTATTTGGAATTTCACCATTTGGTTAGAGAATTGTTGAAAAAAGGGAGAGCTATAGGAAACATGGAAGGAGATTCTTCAACGAAGAACATCCACTACAATGAAGAGCATCCTCCAGAATTAGAGAACGAGGAAGTTGCTTGAGCCCGAATCGGAAACATCTTGCGGGAGCAACAGACACCGACGTCATCATCTCATCGACTTCATCATATACCTCTCTCAACCTCCATTGGACAATCGATGTAGGGGTTTTATACATGTTTGAATTTGTTTTATTGATTCTTCATATCCTAAATTCATGATTAAGATGGCCAAACGAACAAGGCCTTCATCCCACACATAAACCATGCTCATATTTCTTTTTATTCTTCCTGCATTATTCGTGCGCTCTTCAACACCTAATATTTATTGGTGCTGGAAACACGGAGTTTTGATGAGCGTGATATATTTACTTGAATCCCTCAACACAAGGATCACAAATATGTGATCGTTTAATTTTTCGGGTTTGGAACGAAGATGCAATGGCTCGCGGAAGGAGTTGGTGAAATGTTTATTGTCGCTGGAAATGCAATATTCTATTCAGCACGACATATAGACGTGAAGCCTTTGACATGAGGATCATGAATATGTGATCAATTTATTTTTAGGGGTTATAATGACGATGATACACCCCATGGAATGAGTGACATGGCAGAGTAGGGTGGTCTGATGCAGCTACTGTATGTGGTGGGCGCGTAGCAAGCGGGGGCAAGTGGCTTCGGCCGACACGAGGCAGATTAGGCGGCGGTGCGGTGGAGGCAGGCCGTGTGCGAGGTGGAGGTGCAACGGATTCCCAGTTCGAGTACAATGGTGAAAAATCGTGGAAGATGAAAATTAGATTGGAGAGAGAAATGAATATATAGGAAATAAAATTAAAAGAAAAAGGAATATAAAAAAGAGAAAGATTGGCTATTTGTACCCGTGCAGACCAAAATGGGATATCCCTCTTGTGCGTGAATCTCAAATGTGATTGGAGAGTGAAACTTTCAATGAAACAAAATAATAACAATAATATAATATTATTATTATTTATGGTTTTTATAACTCTAATTCATCTGTATCTTATCTGTGCGACCTCAATTTCATGAACTGTCAGCGGCAGAGCAACCTTGACATCGAGACGAAAATTATGAGTCCAATATTGGACGTCTTTTTCTGGTTTTTTGGATCAGGTACCCAAAGCACTCAAATAATACTAATATTATATTATTATTAAATCTTCTACCATCCATAACTCATTCTTGTGACATCCTATTGACTTACTGTCTATGGTGACATGATCCTATCATTAAGACGGTCTATTTAAGTCTAATGTTGAATTTTAAATTTTGGTTTATGGCTCGGGTTCATGAAACACCCATTAATATTATTATTTTTATTCCAGGATCGTGTATTCAACATATCTCCCTCATACAATGTCGAAATGACAAATCGTCTATGGAAACAGAAACCTTGGATCGAGATAGTCATTTTGTGATACCCCACTTGAGTTTGGATAATGTTGGGGTATGCCCGGGTTGGATCGAGCACGAATCCAACTGGGCCCTCTGGGATAAAAAGGCAATAAATTACAGACTGGATGTCTGATTGACGCATCATCAATTTCAATGAGACACCATTTACATGGTAGTCCTATGGGATACATCTTCATGGGACTTCATGAAGTTGGATAATCGACTAGTGGATTGAGGAGAAAACCCTTCCAGAGACAAGTTAACTTAGTGTGGAACCCTGTAGCTGGCTGTGACGAAGTACACGCATCCTGTGTGGGTATGAAGATGTACTATGACGATGTACTAGGATCTTGTGTGGGTCTGACAGCATATTGACGATGTACTAGGATCCTGTGTGGGTATGATAAGGTACCGATGATGTACTATAATCTTGTGTGGGTCTGACGATGTACTGACTAAGTACTAGGATCATGTGTGGGTCTGACGACGTACTTACGTTGTACAAGGATCCTGTGTGGGTATGACGACGTACTGATGGTGTACTAGGATCATGTGTGTGTCTGACGACGTACTGGAAATGTACTAGGATCTTGTGTCGGTCTGACGATGTACTGATGATGTAGTATGATCTTGTGTGGGTCTGACAAGGTACTATGATCTTGTGTGGGTCTGGAAAGGTACTTGGATCCTATGTGGGTCTAACGATGTACTGGGATCCTGTGTGGGTTTGATGAGGTAATAGGATCATGTGTGGTTCTGAAGATGTACTACAATCCACTGTGGGTATGATGATGATTTAGGATCCTTCATGGGTCTTCCTATTAACAGATTATGATTATTTAGTAGTTACATCTTATCATCTCTACTACGGTACATATGATATATATGGTGTGAGCTGTGTCTGTACCTTGTGGTATTTTTCCTTCGTGGTGATACCTTGGTGTAATTCTTCTATGTGGTGTACCTATGTGGTACTTACCATTGTGGTATTTCTTCCATTATGGAACAACTGAGCTTTGGCCTATTGAGTTGGACTCTGTGTTTCCTCATGATTGAGATGGGTATACTTGATAATGTATGTATATGTATGGGGATATATCTAATTATTTTTGTCAGTTGATTTTATGTTTTTTGGGTTTTTCTTTTTTAGATTCTGTGAGACCATGAGGGTCTCGGGGTCCCTACTAAGTATAGTTATACTCACCCCTGCACATGATATACCTACACCTTGTTGTGTTGGTTGCAGACAATAGACAATGCTGACTAAGGATGAGGGTACCGGGACTGGATGTTGCTCGGCGGTGGACCCTAGACGAGGCGTACCACAAAGAAGACCGTTTGAGAGTTGTACCTACCCTTCAGGTAGGATCATTGGCGGGTGTTCACATGAGTAATATAGTTTACTTATACCTTCAATTTTCATGTACTTTCCATTTGGGATAGAATTCATTCCTCTTTTACATACATACTCACTCTAATTACTATTCATTTTACCTTGTGTTCATATCTAGCTATGTTCTTGGTTGTGTGTGTACAGGTCATAAAGGCTATTCCTTCCCTGTTTTAGGGAAATACTCCTTTGGTGATAGTCGCAAACCCCTAGCCTATGGAAGGTGGACTTGTGGTAGTAATGGCCTAGGCACCGAGGGATGGGATGTGACATATGTAGACTATGATGCAAAGCTAAGAGGTCAGGATGAGACTACTCAGAGATTAATTAGAGAGCATGACGAGTAGCGACAAAATGAAGAGTAGAAATGGCAATAATAGCATCAAAAACATGTTCAGTTTATGGAGTATATGCGGTGACATATAAATGATTTAGGGATGGAGTTCACTCCATCTAATTAATTAATTCCCCACCTTCTTAGTGGAACTATTATTATGTTCTTTTTTGGGAACATTTTTTATATTATAAATGATTATATTTTATTGTAAATTTTATTTCTGGTTTTGTATTTTTTTAGTGATCTTTATTGTTAAAATAGATTAGTAAAATCCATTTATTATGAAAAGTAGAAGCCCTTTTATAATGGATCAAGATAGAACCCATTACATGACTGAATCCCCAAACACAACATGCCCAAAATAGACAATAAAATTTTAAATTGCAGTAAATCCAATCATCTCGATGTCAAATACATATAGACTAAAAGACTATGGTAGAGAAACATAGAATTATAATTGGATTGAAATCCCCCAAGTTATCCATATATTCATTCAACCACTGAACCATACACCCAAAACATAGAATCCATTGGGAACTACTTGAAGGATAATCAGGGTAGATGGATCTGCAGATAATGGGAACAACCTATCTGAAAAATCACCATCCCCTACTAGAGCGGGTTCTGATTCTTAGCTCATCGACCCATTCTTTGAGTAAGTTATGACCCTATTTTCAATCCCTCCCCATCATACCAGGGTTTGATTCATGCCTTTAGAAACCATGATAATTAGAGTGCTTCATATCAACTATCCCTGGTGTTTTCCTACCAACCCCTGTCTTCGATAAAAAGTTCAGATCTCACCGTTGACCCCTAAAATTAGTTTACTTTAATTTTTTTATAAACGGATATTTGAAATACATATATATTCATATTGTTTTGTAATTTTAGAAAAACATTCCACAAGTCATTTGTGATGTGTATGAATCATCCTCACCTCAATCCGATGAACGAGGTGACCGGAATGACTCCACTTCTTTAGATATGGCTTTTAACATCCCAAAAAACATGTATTTATAGCATTAAAAATGATTTGTTATGATTGGTGCTATTAAAAGGAGGTTCTGTTTATCATCTCTAAAAAAGTGCTAATAAAGGCCCCTTTTATTAGCACTGATAAAATGGGTAATTTATAAGTGCTAAAAATTTCTGAAAAAATGACCTTTATCGATGCTTTTTTAGAGCTGATAAATGTATGAAAAGGGAATTTTTAAAAAGAAATATGTTTTTCGGAAAATGGGAGGGTGGGACCTCCCCCCTTTTATCAGTGCTTGATCCCCCCTTATAACAATTCTAGTCTTGAATTACCACCCCTTTAACAGGTCTAGAAATCCCCCCAACCTTTAGTAGTGCTAGGGACCTGCATCACCGACCCGTGCGCACCCTTAACTTTACTGGGTTTCAAAACTGAAACCTCCCCCTCATAATCTCGCTCCTTTTCACTCCCATATATCGTTTTCTTCTGTATTTTATGATACATCTAAATAAATTTATTTATTTCTTAATATTTATTTATCCATATATATATATATATATTAATACATATATAAAATATGTTTTTGTGTGTGTGAATGCGTGTTTACAAATATATACATAAATACACACACAAACACACACACACACACATATATATTTGTCTACATCTATAAATATAGGTATATTTATTTATATTTATTTACATATATTATATATGAATATTTATATACATATATTAAAATATATAGATAAATATATATCGGTTTGTCAATGCACACACAAATATATTTATATATATATAAACATTATATATACATAAATTGTATATGTATATAATAATTTATTCATTTTTAATTTTTATAAAATGGATATTATTTCTTATTTAGATAAGGTTAATATATTTATAAATATAGTTTACCTGTAAATATGTTTACATGTATATTTATAAAATTAAATTATTATGTGTGAATATATATAAAATATGTATATATTTTTGTATATTTGAATATAAATATAACTAAACTACGAAAATTATAAAAGTTTAAAAAATTTATATCAATATGAATGTAAAACTTGTGAAAATTTATGTCCCCACTAAAAATTTGAAAAAACACCCCCTTAAACGAGGTTGAATGTTCATCTAATGATAAAAAAATAGGATTCATCGACTAAAAACTCATTTTTAAAGACATTATATGGAATATTTGGTTCTATGAAAACATAATTGGGGATTCATACTTATCAATAATATGCAGATCTCATTTCAAGATTTGATTTTATATGTGGTAGAGCTCAAACGGAAACGCAGATCAAAATTTATGACCTTTAGAAATACGAGTTACGTTTTCAATTAATTTTAGATCTTTTTATTATTTTTTTAATCTTCGAATGGATAATAAATGACTGATAATCGATAATAATTTTAAAGTTATTAACAAATAAAAATATTTCTAATTTTTTTATATGCCATTTTCAATAAATATCTTATATTTTATGTGCAAATGTCTATTTACCCATATCTAAAACATATTTAAAAATAATATATTTTTTAATGAAATATGATATTTATTTTTGAAATATACAATTTATCAGCATTAGTAAAAAACACTAACAATGTCCCCCCTTTATCAACACTACTAAAAAGGTGCTGATAAAGGGAGTACCTTTAACATCGCTAAAAATTGTTGATAAAGGGGTACCTTTACAAGCGCTAAAAAATGCAGACAAAGGGGTACTATTAATAGAACTTTTTAAAATTATTAAAAGAACCATTTATTAGCGGTTTTTAGCGGTGATAACAGTACCCCCATTATCAATTCATTTTCTACTGTTGTTAATGGGTGGCCCTGCATAATGTTGTTTCTGTGTTAGTGATCCACGTGTGTCCTTTTATTTAAAATTGACATTTTAAAAATATATTATTTCATATTTATGTTTAATTTATTTATTTATATTATTGTTAACACAATATTTTTTTTATATAGGTGAATTATTTTTCTCTTGTAGGGGTGGTTTTTTTGGGAATTGATACCATGACATGACTTTTTTGAGTGGGGGTCTTCGTTGAAAAAGATATTTAAACTTTGATGTTTTTAAAAGATTATGGTTAGTAAATGCAAGTGTAATTATACTAAATATTGTCTGAAATGTATATAATATGTTTTTTGTATTTTTAATCTAAATTTTATTTTAATTAAATTATAAATTTTCATACTGGTGCATTTTTATATAGGTATACTTGGTAATGTGTGTTGTTATTGAAACAACACAATGCAATAGTAGGGCATTTACCAGTATTATGTAAAAACATTGATAAATGGGTCCTCATTTTAAGGAAGTTGACGAGGAAAATGTTTTTTAGTGCCATTAAATATCTTTGTGTGGTGTTAAAATGTCTATCTGTGGTTGTGGGAATTCAATTTTTTTAGTGACAGTGATATCCCTATACGCGCATAAACTGAAAAGGTTTTTAAGACATTGTGGTCGTAAAACCAATGAGTACAGGTTGCGTCAGTAGATGACGGAGGATGTAAATTCAGGATATAATGGGAGTACAACCATATATAAACATGGATTTCATGCTGGAGTGATGATCAGTTTTTTAAAAAATAAAAAATTATTTTTAAAATTATTAAAATTAAGAACAAAATTCACATTCCCCATAAATAATTTAAAGAGTAAAAAATAAGTCCAATACTATTTTTCATAAAGATATATTCAACCAAAATTCTCTTTCAATTTTTAAAAAATCATTTTTTATTAAAAAATATAAAAACTCAATTTTCATTACTAAAATACAAATAAAAAATAAATTAAATCAAATATTCACTTAAAAAATAAATTTATTTTATTATTTTCCTTAAAAATAAAATAAAAAACTAAATTTCATTTATGAAAAATTAGTAAAAAGATAAGATTTCTATTGGAAGTAATAATAATATCTATATTCCCAATTTAAAATTATTTTTTCAAAAAATATTAATCCACTGTAAAATTAAAAAATATCACAATTTTTTAATTAAAAAAATAATTAAAAATAATCATATTAATTTAAAAAATAAAAAATAAAAATTAATTTTTTATAAGGTATTTGGAAATTAAAAAGTAATTTCATTATTTTATATTATGATAATTAAAGAATATAACAATTTCTAAATGATCCTATTTTAAATTTAAAATATCAGAAATCCCCCTTATCCTTTCAACCAAAATAAAAAGATTCAATTAAAAAAATTAAAGTTATAAAATAAAACTTCTTCATTTTCCCTTCAAAATTAAATTAGAATAATGGTTATGTATTTATTTTTTAACAAAGGATTATTTTTTTATTTTATTTTTATTTTATAATTAAAGTATATTTGTTTTTTCTTTGTAATTGGTTGATTTTATTTTGAGGAAATATAATTTTTTTAATGTAAAAAATAAAAACATGTGATTTTTTATGTGAAATGGGGATATTAGTTTTTCAATAAACAATAATTTTTTTATTGTTTTTTGAAGGAATGATTTTTTTATTATTAAACAAAAACATATTAATGGACTTTGTTTTAATTCACATTAATTTATTTGAAAAATGATTTCTTGATGAATTTTTTAGAAGGAAAAAATGTAGATGATTTGTTGAAATGGGCTAAGTCAAAATATTATAAAAAATGGTTCTTGGAGTGTGTGAACGATGTTCACAAATACCAAACTACTAGTAAAGAAACAAATAATAACTTATTGGATAAATATTTTAACATTATTAGTTTTTTAAAAAATAATTGTTTTATTATTGATAGTTTTTCAAATTATGTTTGATGGATATGATATGTCATATATAGTATGAAATTAATATTTTGTTTTTAGTAGAATTAATAAATATTAAGAGGTAATTTTGTATCTAAAATGAAGCTAAAAATAAATATCATAGAGAAATATAATACATATATTAGTTTTAATTATATATATAGTTAGTTATATTTATATATTTATATTTATATTTTTTTATTTATATATATATAGTTATATTTTTTTATTTATTTATTTATTCATGTATAAATATATATTTCTAAGATTATTTTTAAATTCATTTATAAAATATTTTTTTGTGTGTGTTTATGAATAATAAAATAAATAAATAAATACATATATACAACATACATATATATATATATATTATGTGTACCTGTAATTTAAATTATATACAATTACATTTATTTACATATATTATATTTTAATAAGTATATTACTTTATTATGATATATAGATAATATATATTAGTTTGTTACACATACTATTATATATATATATATAGACACACACACACATTATAAAGTTATATAAATATTCATATATTGGGTTTTAAATAAAATGGATATTAGTTTTTATTTAGATAAGTCTTATATATTGAGAATTATATTTTACATGAAAATATGTTTAATTATTTATTTATAAAATTAACTTTTTTGTATATTCCTATGTTATGATATATAGATAATATATATAAGTTTGTTAATACAGACACATACTAATATATATATATATAAACACACATTATATAGGTATATAAATATTCATATATTTGTGTTCTAAATAAAATGGATATTAGTTTTTATTTAGAAAAGGCTTATTTATTGAGAAATATATTTTATATCTAAATATGATTAATTAATTATTTATAAAATTAATTTTCTTTAATTCCATTGCAAATTATCTAGAATAAAATAATGTGAAATGAAAAAAAGTTCGATCGTAAATAGTATTTGTTCTGGCTAAATAGTTTTGTCATAAATTGTATCACCCTAAAGTTAATTTCCACGTCCCTTCACAATTTCTATTATTTACATCCTGATTATCCATGATGATTTTTTGTGATGAATTCCTATGACAATTAACTTTTTGCGGTGGGAATTCATCGTAAAAACCTATTTCAAAAGAAATCATTTTTATAGTGGTATATAAATATTATAACAGAGTGATATGTACTATATAAATAACATATCGAAATATTTGTTCATATAAACTATATAATTTAAAATTGAAATACATATTAAATAATGTTTTATTAGTAACTTAATTTTTGTTATTTATACGATAAAAAATTTAATAAATGATATTAATCAACAAAAATATTTAATAATTGGTTTTGATAGGATTTTAAAATAAAATCCCCGCACCATGACCACGCTAATGAATGTTAGTCGCAAAGCGACCCCACCATGACCATATTCCGCCTCAGATATGACCGCACACCACGACTGCACTCTGCCCTGCCCTGACCGCCCTGCATATCAGAACCTCCATATCTCACCCCAACCATGTTTTACCTCCACCATAACCTCCCAGAGCGATTGTACCATGCTCCTCCATGTATGCCTACCCATCCACATCCCACCTCAACCACATTCCTCCTCCACCTGGACCTCCCGGAGTGACTGCACCGTGCTCCACCCAGCAAACCTACACATCCATATCCCGCCTCAACTGTGGTCCACCTCCTCCAGGAGCTCTTGGATTGGTATGGCTTCCAGATCTCTTTGGTCACCCTGGGGAATTGTTCTGAGGTGAATGGGAGGACTGGACACCTCCCTCCATTGTAACCATTCTCACAAACGCCGCCCATTGGAGAATACTTTAACGCGTATTGGTTTCCCAGGGGGAGTTTGGGTAAATTCGGGATCCCCTCAATTGAGTTCCCCATGGGAGTAGAGATTTCATGTGTAAGAGTTGGGGGGCATTCGTGATCCCCTATATTGGGTCCCCCTTGGGCGTGATCGCAGGCGAATGGGACGGCTGGACACTGCCCACCATAATAGGAATCCACATGTTCCATCACCCCAGGGTTCTCTAGTGTCAGTGTCGGGTTTGTGTCCATTTTGGATCTTCTTTCATAGGTACCCCATGGAAGTGTTCACAGGAGAAGGGGACGGATGGACGGGGTCCCTCGTAGTCATCCTCTATTATCCATCAAAATAATATTTGTGTGTTGGTGATAACCTCTTCTATTGAAGACCTCATTGTCAACATCATCATGGGTCGTGGGACCCCAAGCGACTACTCCAGATTTTGGAAATTTTCTAATGATATTCCACCAAAACATGACTTCCACTGGGTTCCAATAATCCATCTCTTTATAATCTTCATCTTCATCGTCAGGCGGTTAGGGGTTTCAGAGAAGGGGGAAATTCCAGTCAGAGGCTTGCTGTTTGAAAACAATGCCTCCACCATTATATAGTTCCATCTTAATTTATTTTGGCCTTTACCTCCTTTAACATTCCTCCTAATACTAAGAAAGGTGGGATACACAAATATTTTATTTATAATGCCAATTAATATCAAGGAACTACCAAACCCTATTTATTTAATGTTAATTAATTTATTAACTGAATATTTAAAAGATAGTAAAACTATTTAATTTATTTATGTATTTAGAGTATTGTTCATATTAAATTTATAAATGAAATCTAAATTATAATCTAACTAAATTAATTTTTATTAACTGAATAACGATTTATTTTAAAATGTTAATTAAATTATAAAATTTATTAGTTTTCTTTGCTATAAATTCCTTTTTTATTTATAAATAAATTTTAAAATTAAATATCATAGATGTATCTTTAATTAATCTGGTTTCGGTAGTTAAAATATCATTTCAAAATATAGTAGAATATAATTAAAAATTGTGTTTTAAAAATAAATGGGTTTTATATGTATTTGGGTTTGAAGAAATAAAATGAGTTAGGATTCGATTATCCCAAATTTCATGCATATTTCATGGGTCGAAATCCCTAATGTTAGGTGATTTTTAATGAAAATTTTAAACCTAATTATCAATGTTGTATATTTTAATAATTTTGATGAATTTTAATTTAATAATGTATAAAGGATTTTTAGAATATTTGACTCGCATCTAATATTTAATGTTGTTTTTAATTCAATAATCTAACATTGACTAGTATCAACCATTATAAAACCATTTATATATATATATATATATGTGTGTATGTATATATTTTCAATCTTTTGATTTCTTATCCAACTATTCATAAATGGAAATATATTTTTGTAGAGATTACCCCCAACGGGTGGGCAAATAGGTGGTTAACGGAACTATTATTTGAAAAATGAATAAAAAATAACCGAAGGGTTATACTCAAATGAGTATTGGTTAGTAAAATTTTTTTGGTTAATAATATATTTTTTGGTCTTGATTATTAATTTTAATAACTGAAAACTAGTAAAATAAATTAATTTATAAATTTTTTCATTTATTCATTAATTTAATATCATAAATGATTTATAACACATATTTTAACAAAAAAAACAATACATTTTTTGTTTATAAATATATATTTATTTTCATATAATTTTTTTTATAAAATTTAAGGATTTATATATAATTTTGAATAAATGTTCGACACAATTATGGTGTTTTTTTTAAAAAATTCAAGGTTTTATATATTTGAGTTGGCTTTCTCTGATGATCGACCTTTGTACCAAGGTTTTTACACCAAATATAAATAATTTTTATCTTAGTAACAATTTATAAAAAATAAAAAAAATTAAAATTTATTGATATATAATTCACATATGATAATTTATATTTTTAATTACTATATATATTATTTATGTTATATGTTATAATAATAATTTGATTTTTATTTATTATATTGAAAATTTTAAATTAATTAATAAATAGAATTAGATATTTTTATTAATATTTTTATTATGAATTATTAATTAAAATGTTAATTTATTATCTCTATAAATTATATTAATAGTTACTAAATATATTAATGATATCATCCGTTATTAATTTGATTAGTTATTTAATTAATTTTTAATAATTATATCATTAAACAAAAATGTCAATTTTATAATGAAAAAACAAAATTTGAGTCATACTAGTCAATTCATATGTCGGATTGACATGGACTCAATTCCAACACATCATAAATGACTTATGTATCCACTACTAGAAAATCATCGTTTAGGACTGGTTATTTTATGATTTGGTGGCAGTTTAAACCGCTGCTAAAGTTGATGTCGGCAACATAGGTGAATCCTCCCATTCACTACCACGGATCGGGGTAATGGATGCATCAGGATTTATCAGCACTAAAAAGAAAGCGCTGATAAAAGGGGGGACTTTATCAGTGCTGGATAAAAGTGCTGATAAATATTCCTTTTATCAGCCCTTTCTTTAGAACTGATAAAGGGGGCCTTTATATTTTTTCAAAAAGACAACCCTAAAATGTTAGATATCAACCAAAGGCACATTAGATAATTCTGTAGGAAAAGAAAAAATACATCAATTAGACCCCCAATGATTCCCAAAAGTAGCCAAAAAATGAACCACTCAATTGCCCTATCTCCAAGAAAAGGGAAAACAAAAAGAAGAGAACAAAGGAACCAAAGATCTGAAGATTTCGATAATGGAACCATAGGCTTGGAGACCACCATCATCCTCCTTCAGTGTGTCTATAATAACTTGACAATACGATTCGACCACAACATCGTTCTGGACAATAGACAAGATGAACTGCGTACCCTTCAAAATAGTCATGGCCTCTGCCACATGAGGAGACTAATCCGCAATGTTCAAGGAATAATGAGCCGCAATTATAGAGCTAGCGTGATCCTAGAGGACTATCCAAAGTCCAAAAAAACCATCCCTAGGGGCCTCTACATCAGTATTATGTTTGTGAACACCCAAAGGGGGTGAGCCATCCGATTGGTGGGGAATGAACTGGTGAAGGTGGATTAGCCTCTTCAATATCCGACCACTAAGAGCCCCAGTTATGAATCTTTGAAATAAAAACCCTGTTATCTTTAACAATTATCTCAAAAAAGAAAGCATTTTGGTGAAACCCTATAATTTAGGAAAAATTCTATTTTTAGCACTGATACATTTTTTTAATAAATAATATTATTAATTTGTATAAAAATATAAAATTTATATTAAAAGATAATTATTATTCATATAAATTAAATAAAAAAATCCATGTTGATAATTAATATATATTTATTAATAATTAATTTATATATATAATGTTTTAAAAAAATATTTAAATGTTATAATTAAATAAATATATATTTAAATAATTATAATATTATAATTAATTTTTAAATAATAAATATTATTTTTATTATTTTTATTTTTATAATAATATATAAATTCTTTTTAAATATATATATTTATAATTAAAAAAATAATTAAATAAATATATATTAAAATAAATATAAGCTTCCAATTAATTTGGTTAATAAATATACTGATGCCTGAGTATAATTGACGTATAAATATTTTATAAATTCATAATGATTGTTCATTTATACATTTTAAATTTTAAAACTCACACGAATAGAGTTTTGATATCATTCAATGGACAAGATATGTTAAAACTATGTTAGTGAGAATTTTAATGTTGGTTATGCAATAAGCGATGCCAAAATGTGGGTTTCAACATCAATTATCAAATAATTGTTCATCCCTCTTTCATCAGATGTATTCATCCCCCTCAGGGTATTTTCAAACTTAATACTAATGCGACAATTCTAGGTGATGGCTAATTTGACCTTGTGGCGGTTCTATAAGACCATGTAGGCTCTATTATTTCGGCTCGTCATTAATCATAAATTGTTAGTTGGTATCCTCTTGTAGTAGTGGACATGTCTATTTGGAAAGGTATGCAATTCATTTCATCTCTCAACCTGTGGTCAAATCTTATTGTCATGATATTATTGATGCGCTAGAGGAGGATGAAATTGGCCACCATGCCTTTTGTTCTATTATCAACATCATTAGATCATTGGTTCCTTTATTATATTCTTGTTGTTCTTCCTTTTTTTGGGAGAGATGAAAATTGTGCAGCTCATTTTATATCTACATTTGGGAGTTTTTGAGGATCACATTATGGTTCAGCTAATTCATACACATCCAAACTAACTTTTAGTTCTTTTTCCTACAATATCAAAAAAATCCAAATGTGTTTTCTCATTTTTGAGTAGGTCAATTGTCCATTTTACAAAAATTTATGTATATTTTAAATTAAAAAGACGCGCTTATAGTCATAATGGTCACACTGTGCTTCATATTGAGGTGCAGAAGATTCATATACATCTCAAATGACTCATTAATTTTTACCCAAAAGTATTAAGAAAATATGAATGTGTTTTCTCATTTTTCAATATGTCACTTGTTCATTTTTACTAAAATTTATGAAAATTTTAAATAAAAATATGGACTTCGAGTCATACTGGTCACACCGTGCATCAGATTGAGGTGAAATTGATTTATACACATACCATGTGTCATATTTATAGTTGTAATAATGTATTAGAACCATACAATTTTTTTTTGTTTTTTAGTATTCACTTGTCTCTTTTAGTAAAATTTCATTATAAACTAGAAACATGAACTTTAACTAATATCAGTCACATCTTGTATCAGTTTGACATGAGAACAATTCCTACATGTAAAAAATTATTTATGAATCGATTAACTAAATTATTAAGACAATCTGAGTGTGTTTTATCAATTATAGTGAGTGACATATTTTGACGTAAAATGTTGATTTAAAATTAATATCAGACACACTGAGTCATACTGGTCACAACATTATTTGGATTGGTGTGTGGCTGATTCTTACACATCTTAAATGACTTATAATTCATTATACTAAAGTAAAAAAACAATTTGAATCATTTTTTTCGTTTTTAGTTTGTGATATTTATATTGTATTAATATTAATGTCAATTTTAAATAAAAAGACACCCTTTGAGTCATACCGATCACATCATATGTCAGATTGAGGTGTTTTTGATTCCTACATGTTCCAAAGTCTCAAATGAATCTTAAATTATATGCAATCCTCCAGTTTAAGAAAAAAATTATTATGAGGGTAATACTAAAAAGAAATAAATTAAACATAAATATGAAACAATCTATTGCTTCTATAGAAGTCACATCTTCATTAAATTTGTTTACATTCCATGATCAGGTATGATGCCCATTTGATTCTAAGAAAAATTATATCATCTTATAAATATTTTTTTTCGACCATCATAATAGTACAAGAAAAATATAAATACACAAAAGATTAATAAATATTTTCAATAATGTTGAAAATAACTTTGAAATTACCTCTTCGAGGATGTGTTTTTTTGATAGAATATGATATCTCTCATAAATTTAAAAACATAATAACCAAAATATTTTCCATTTGATTATTTTAGACACTGTTGAAACATTGAGGAAAATATGTAATTTTTTATATGTGTTTGGATAGTTCAAAATTATTATATATACCTTGATTAATATATAGTTTTAGAACTTTTCTGGGTCCTTGTGCATAATTCTTGTCCTCAATAAATGATTTTAATGATATTTAAACATCGCCTTATAATAATAGAATCGTAATTAAAAAATAATATAATTATATAACTTGAATTTTAGTTCAAAATTGTAGGATGTAGTTGATTAAAAATTAAAAAATGTTATCATGTGTGGTCAGTTTGTTGGTAATCTATGTAGTGAATCCAACAAATAAATATTTAGAGTATCCAAATTGATTGTAATGAGAATCCATTGTTTCCTAAAAACAATAAAAGGAATAAGTAATGAATTAAATGAAAAATATATTAAATATGATTAAATTGTCACATTCTATCTCAACATCATTTATATTAAGAATATTATTTCATCCCCAAGTTTTCTTTCAAACGATTTACCATGGTTTGCCACTCTTTCATTCATTTGTTTGGATTATTTTTTTGTTTGGTCTGTAGAGGTGATGTGAGGACTAACGATTCCAATTTTTTTTTGGGTAAATCCATTGAATTGGTATTGATATATATGCCTACTAAATAGATGAAATATATTTATTCATAATTAACATGTTATATGATATTTTGTAAAATTAAATCTTGAAAACATACCTCATGCATACATTTATAATTGAGGCACCTATCCATTCATAGTTAATGAATTCATCTACATTATTAGAATAATGGTAGTCTGTAATAGACTCCCTCAAATTTTTTCATCAAAATCAACTATGTGACAACTAGAACTTTGTATCTTTGTATCCACATAAACCGTTCATGTTAGTAAATGTGGATATTCAATGGGTGGGTAAATGTGCTTTTGGAATATCTTTTCAATCAGTTGGTTGATCCTTTAAATGGTTTTGAGTCTAAAATTCATCTCATCCCCATCCCATTGTCCATTTGTATCATTATTCATCAGTTCAATCCTTTTTTCCTTAATTATTAAATGTTTAGCATGAAAAATAAATGGAAAATGAATACATCCTTGTCGACATATTTTTTTAGAATATTTGATGGACATGCGATGAATGTTCCAATTGTTGGTCAACCATATGAATTACTTCCTCATAAATTGGAATAGGGTGATCAGCACATAGATCATGGGGTACACTAATCTACACTCCCACAAGACCTATTGAATGTGGTCTATTGATTAGCACATCGTTTTGGATATTGAACATTGTAGCCCTCATTACAAGGTGATGGGTGGGTGTTCATAGATATAAATCATAGTCATTATCACCCTGTATAATATCAACACCATAAAGGTATCAGGGTCTGTATGATTCACATTTTATAGAAACAATTATTAGAACAATGATTACCTTTTACAAGACATCTTTTTGAGGGGAATGGCTCATCTCAAAGCTTGTGGGTGTGGGGAGGGATATTCAGGAAATTATTATTCTTGATATCTTTTTTCTCTTCGCTTATCTCTTTAAAATATTCCAGTAACTCTCTCTTCTAATGGAATTTTTATTAAAGTGTGTCTAGTCTTTATTTCGACAATTTCATTTCTTCATCTTTATCCTCCTCTTATTTTTTTATCAAAATATGTTTGTGTTGTCACCAAAAAACCCGCACCTCTGATGTGACCATATTGTTCTGTCCGCTATAAGGGAAATGACAGTACGTGTTCATCTGATACTGGTGTAGATGATTCCTATGACTATGCTTGATAGAAAATATTGGAAAATAAGTAATCTTTTTATGTAATTTCAATATAAAGAAATTTTTTTTATTTTATAATTATACATGTTTCCCACCATTTTTATGTATTTTCATCTATTAGTATCCCATATTTATTTTCACATGCCTCTTTCCACAACACATGGTCTTATTTGGAAGTGGATTTAGATTTGGATTCATCAATCTGTATATACACAGAGGACCATAATTAATTTTTCATTTCATATCATATAAAAGTGTTACAGTAGATTTAATATATGTACCATTTTTTTCAAGTGAAGTGTACCCCATCCTTGCATTACGGTAGAGCTATGATGATTTTTATGCCCCTCTATTATTTTCAACACTCAGTTTCTATTTCATAAATAAAAAATTGTCAACCAAAGTGATGAATATATTTATTTTCAAACAATATTTTACTAGCCACATTGTACATGAAAAGACACATCGATATGAAGTCTTGTAAACAAATCTCATGTTTATTCGGTTATCAGGTCTACGTACATAAGTAGTGGGTGTGGGTTTATTTTCCCTTCGGCTTATTTTAGATGATGACTCAGTAGAATGGTGTGAAATCCTCTATGAATCCTTATATAAAAAATTAATTCATATTTATTCTAGGACTTATAAAATATAAATGCAATCTTCAAGGGATAGTGAAGAATAATTCATTGTTTCATAATTTTATTTTTTAGTAAAATAAATAAATGCTATCATAATGTTACTGTAATCTCTTCCCAAAATGTGTCTTAAGCACTGGAAAAACATGGTTCATCAAAACGACACCATGTGTCATGCATAACCATGTGATGAATACAATTTAACTACTAAAAATGACCTTGCTGGAGTTAACATGGTGGCCACGTGCATTCCATCTGACCTCATATTTGATGCCTTTCATTTTTTCCTTCAGGATTTTTGCTAACACCATCAAAATATGGAGAAACTAGTTTTTCTACATCACTGGTCCTTCGTCACCTAACATTTCCTTAGATTCAACAACGTCAATATGTTGTTTCTCTGGAGAAGTAGCATCAGTATGTGAAGATGGTTGTTGAGAATCCACACTGGGATAAAAAATAGATTGAAAACCATATTATTCCTCAGGATTGGGATTACCATAACATGAATAAGATCATTGTTCCTCAACAATTAAAGCATCAATAGGTTGAAAGACATACAGTTCCTCAGGATTGGGAGTACCAACATGTGCATAATTCTGACTGAAACATATTTTTTTTATTTTCAAATAAGTCACTTTTTAGGTTATTGAGAACCTACAGACATAAAACCAATCACCCACAATCTAGAATCCAAAATCAAAAATCCAAAATCCAAAATAACCAGATCAAATAACACATATCACCTCAAATAGTCCTCACGACCACCTGAATTCTCCTCTTATGATGTCTCCAAACTACGCAAACACACCCGATCCAAGACCATATACTAAATCCTTCATCAGTTGCCAAAACCACGAATTCCTTCACCAACACATGGTCCTCCATCCAAATCATACCATCTCACAAAAATGGTGGATGAAAAATGAAGCATACTCATTACTAAAATAGAAATTCAGAATGAAAATTCACCAAGAAAACCCAATGCATATCGTCCATGTCGTTGCTGCAACAACGTCAGATCCAACCGAACCACAAAATAAGAAGCTAGAATCACCATGCTCTAAACAAGGATCAACCTCACCCACAGACAGATAACAAGGGTAGAAAATCAAAAAGAGAACAAAACCACAAAGATAGTCACAGAGCCTAGCTACTAATCATAGCTAGATCCTGTCGCCGCCTTCGCAATCTCACCCAGAATCCACATCAAACCCCCGCAGGCGCCCCTAGCCAAAATAGAATCGAAGCGTCGACCCCCATCCAGGAGAATCTGGATCTATGACCACTGTCAACACCATTCATCCAATAGAACAGGCCAACAAATGGTGGGAAAATCTCAGACGGCCGCGCCCAGAGATGTACCTCGACGCCACGCCTGGAAGAGGAACCGCCTCCACGAAAACACTATGAAGGAGCTCCTATGAGAGATTTGATGTCGATCTGAGGAGAGAATAAGAGATGGAGATAGGGGAAAACCCTAAGAAGGCAGTCCCCCTAAAAGTCTAATCTTCCTCCCCAATGAAATAACCCACACACCCGTGTAAAAAACCCAAACATGAGGGAACCCTGGGACTATTATTAACAACCAAGATCCAGCATGTGCATAATTCATTATCTATAGAAGTGGTTTAAAATTTAAATTTTATTACGTCAATACAACAAAAAACATATAATAACATGAGGTAACACAATGTATATAACAATATAACCTAATTATTAAACTATCTTTTTTAAATGGCTGAAGAGATTCGACCCCTATATCGACTATTCAAGTCCCTTCATTTTGATCTCCTATGACCAATAAAACACCATATACATTAGGACCGCTATGAAATGATTATGATGACTTAATGAAAGTGTCACACTCAGTTGAATTTTCATCTGACCCTTCAGTGGTTTTGGTCGATAACATAACAATTGACCACTTTCATTTTGTGGTATCTAGAACATAAAATACTTGTACTTCCTATAATGTCATTATAAATGGTTCTCCTTTTCACCCTTCCTTACTTAAATAGAACTTCACTTATCTAAATTCATCTATTTTTCATCTTTCATGGTATCAACCCACTATAATTGAAAAATTAGCACATGGAATGTTGTATAATCCAACTCCCATATTTGTTTGATGATTCCAATTTATGAAATATTCACGTCAATTGGATTTTTTTCTTTAGTACCAGAAATATGCATCACATCATCCACAAGTGTAACTCCACTATTTTTAACGGTATTATATTCATCATATCTATTTTTATAGAAGATATAACCCTTAATTACATAACAATGTTAAGATAATACATACACACTTGGTACTCTAGCTAACCAACAACGTTGTTATGATATTGAATTAGTATTTTCACCTAAATCATTGAAAATATAGTCCCAAAAAAATTCTATAAACTATTGATTTAGTGTATTTTATATCCATATTTTATCCCTTGATGGATTCAAATGCCTAATAATTTTTTTGTGGGTTTTATCATATGGGGAAACGCCCAAAACATTATTTAAAACGTAAAGGTGGGCCTAATCATGATCTAAAATATTGATTGTGACAATATATCTTCTAGAAATACCTCACTCGCTAGCCACCTAGTGTGATGAGATTCCAGTAGAACAATGCTTTACAAAACTGAAATGAATTTGGTACAAAATTCAATGGCTTCCCCAAAAATCTATCAATCTCCAATATAACAGTCTGATAAAATTTGATTTTTTATATACCCATTCAAAATCATTATACATCGTTCAATGGGGTAAATCTATATATAGTTTATAGGACCACATAGTCTAATCACTCTCACTAAGTGAACCATCAAATGAACAATTTTATCAATGAATTACATTAGGAAGAACATTTCTAAATCACATAATATGAAAATAATTTCTCTTTCCATAGTTTTCAATTTCACCAGATCCATAACATTACTGCATATAGCTTTGTAGAACAAACAAATAATTTTTAAATTATAATGTACATTCATGGATAAAATGCAATGTAAAGCTATAGGAATTAGATCTCACTGTAAAACATGAGAGTTAGGTGAATTTAGAACCTTTAAAATTAAATATTTTATTAAACCAATATTCTTTCTATACATTTAATACCCTTTTAGAACCATTATGTCAATCAAGAAGTTGAAAAACTGATATCTCTCCTGCCTAGAAATATATTACGAAGCTAGAGGAAGAAAAGTTAATTTTTCCCCATAGGCTTCGATTTGATATGTATTAGAGCTCAAAAAGACACCTGTATCCAAATTTATCACTGTTTGATGTTTGAGTTATGTTTTAAACTTATTTTAGATCTTTTATTATTTTTTTGGGTCTTCAATTTTTTATTAAATGATTACAAACTGATAAGAATTATATAATTATTAATTAATAATAATTTTTTAAAAATATTTTATAAGATATTTTCTATAAAAATCTTATATATTAGGTGAAAATGTCTACCTATACTTATCTAAAACATATTTAAAAATACATATATTATATTTATATCAATATGAATAAATTTATATATGAATATATGAATATATTATTTTTAATGTTTTTTTTTGAAATATACCATTTATTAGTACTAATAAAGGGGGGCCCTTTAACAATACAAAAAATATATGATAAATGAGGTACCTTTATCAGTGCTAAAAAAAGTATTGATAAAGGTACCCCCTTTATCTACATTTTTTAGAGTTTCAAAAGGCTAGCTCTATGAAAACCTATTTTTGTGGTAGTTTCCCCACCCAAAATTCATTTATATTTTTCACTTACTGGATAGAAGATACATTCAAAAGGCTACCATCTTACAACTAATAAAATTGAGGCTGGCAGGATGTCACACACAGAGTTCAGAGTCGTACTTTTAGACTAAATCCTCAAAAGTTGGTAAATAATATTTTTTAATATGATATATATATGATAAATTATTATTGATTGTGGTTGAACCATTAATTACATTTTTTGAAGTTTTCAAGATGATAAACACAGATAGTAGTATTGGAAAGATTGTTGGTGAGAGATAGTAGCTAATTGTGGTTAGTGTTTTTTTATGTTTTTTAAATTAATATAATATAATATTTTATCATTTTATTTATATTTTTGTAATTAGAGGGGATATATTAGATATAGATTTCTCAGATATTTGGTATTTAGGATAAGAAATATGGTCATGTCAAGGCCTCGTGCGAGCATTTTTTACTGAGAAAACAAAATTGGGGGTGGTGAAAAGTGGTATTTAGAAAGAGATGGTGATTGAAATTTGATTATAATAGACTTCGACTAGTTACTATAGAACTGAAGTTATGTCATCATTTAACAAAAAATATTAGGATTCTAAAAAAATTTCCAATCAATTCAATGATAATTTTGAGATAAAATTAAAGTGAAAATGTGAGGAAAAAACACTAGATGTAACGTGGAAAAACCCACAAATGAATGGGGTAAAAAACCATAGGAAAATAGAAGGATTTCAATATAGAAAATGTGGGTACATACATTTTTTCTCTCTCTCTCTTTTTCAAGAAAAAAATATCCATGAAATTATCTCTTTGAAAATAGGGAGAATCACCTCACAAAATACTGCACATAAGGATGGAGATATGTTGTTTCTGAATCTGATTATAACAATAGGTGGGGAGGATCCCATTTTATAGCATACCTTAACCCTCCTTTGGCCTCCTCACTATTAAATTTCTATTGCAAAACTAAATTGGGAATCAATGGTAGGGTGTCACCATGACGTTCTTCCATGATGTTTCCAAATGAATTCGGTGACCATCATTAATATTTTCTCTCTCCATAACGTCTTCCATCATATCTCCCACATGGATATTTAATTATGTTCTAATCACATCTCGACATATCCCTTCTATATACCAAAACTACTACTCATGTCTCTACATGGTTTCTCAAAGATCTACATCATCTGAACTTATTAAAACCAATCGTATTCACCATGAAATATTCCATATTTTCTTTAGTGTGAATTTTCTACAAGTCGACACTTATTTCATTCAAAATATATCAAAAAATGATATTGTACACCAATTATCTTCATCCTAGAATGAAAATATGGATTCCTTACAATGTGAAAGGCACTCTGAATATAATAAAAAAATGAAATATGATCTTGTTTGTGACTTATCTCCTCTAAAAAATATTTCAACCTAATATCCTCTTTTCATGACTGTGTATATGCCATGTACATTGCCTCCATCGTTGATAAATCCACAACTGACTGTAACTTTGAAATACAGCTCATAGATTATCCTGTAAGAGTAAACACATAACCAGTATCGGATTTTCTCCTGTCAGAATCAGCTACAAAATCAGAATCAATATACCCAATGATAGTGAAATATGATCCTCTATAACATAATGCAATATATGATGTTTACTTGATGTATCCCAAGATCATATTTAGCATTCTACAATGATTTCGTCCTATATTCTCCATGTACCTACTAAATTCTCCCACGATATGTGCTATGTATGGTCAAGTACAAACCATGGGGAACATTAGAATCCCCACTGTTTATTCATATGGAATTGGAGACATTTCTATCTTCTATTTTACACTGATTGGACTAATTGTAGAGGATAACATGAAATTAATGGGAAAAGGGTTATAATTTTTCTTATAGTATTTCATTTTGAATCGTTCCAAGAAGTTCCACAAATAATTTTTTTGTGATATCCAAATATTTCCATTATTCCTATCTCATTAAATTTGCATCCCAAGAGTCTTGTTTTCTGGTCCAAATTCCTTCATATCAAACTCCCTAGACAACTATTCCTTCATCTCCAAGATTTGATCATTTTTTGGGGCATGCAACTAACATTTCTTCCATATACAATAGTATAATGATAAAATCATTAGCATATAGAACCTCGAAATATTCACAAGGATCTGAATTAAGTCTATTGTATCCAAGGCTCGTGATATAGGAATAATATATATTGTAACAAAACCTCAACACATGTTTGAGACCTTAATGAAAGTTTTCAACCTGAAAACCATGTTCTCTTTACCTTATTCAGCAAAACCTTCTCATTAGAGAATATAGATTTCATCACCGAGGTCACCAAGGAGAAAAGTTGTTTTCACATTTATCTACTCTAGATGCAGAGTGTATGTATCACAAATCACCATCACTGACTGAATATTTGTATGTTTAACAATACGAGAAAATATTTCATTGAAATTGATATCTTCTTTCTGAGCATATCCTTTGATCACCAGTCTCACACGATATCTTTCAACCTAGTCTATTTCATCCCTATTGATCTTGTAGACCCATGTGTTCCCAATATCCTTACTCCCATGAAGTAATGGAACAAGATCCCAAGTCTTGTTCATGTTCAAAGAGTCATGTTCCTCATGCATCGCCGCCATCCATGATGACATATTTGGGCTCTTGGTTTCCTCTGAATGAGATGATAGCTCTCCATCTTCTATCAATAAGAAATTTGAAACATTGCTCTCAGTGACATAATCTGGCTGCCATGTCGCCAATATTTTCTCCCGATTTTGTCATTGTAGTCTAGGATTATCTAGTACATGATCATCATGCTTTGGTAATTCCTCATAGGAAACTGGTTCTTCCTTTGTTTCATCCTTCACCTCGATTGTTTTAGTTTCCTTACTCTCTTTCTATGTGTCTTTATAAAAATTAATTTTCACTCTATCTTTAGAAAAGATGACATATTTACTCATGATAATATTGTGGGCAATGGGATCCCACTAATAATACCTCTTCATACCACAAGCTATCTCAAGAAGACACATTCCATGGATCTTGAGTCCAACATCGATCATTCCTGGCCATAAAATAGTGAATATACATGACTTCCAAAAGTATGTAATTGAGAATAATTATCGTATTTACCATTCCACATCTCCATCTGCATCGTCATATCAATTTCCATTAAAGGGGATCAATTGATCACATAGCATGCAGTATTTACTGCATCTTCCCAGAATGTCCTGGTAACTCTTGTAGTCTTTAGCATCAAACTTATTATGTCCAAAAAGGTTATATTCTGCTACTCTGCCACACCATTCTACTAAGTAGTGTATTCCACCATGAACTACCTATTGATTACTTCCTATTAACTAAAATAATCAAAATTTACGCTTGTATATTCTCTACCAGGGTTAGTCCTCAAACACTTGATCTTCTTTTCAGATTCAATCTTATTTTTCACATTGAATATTTTGAAGTCATTAAAGATATTCATTTACCTCTTTATTAAAAACAACTAAAATCTACTGTAATAGTCATCAATGAATGATGCGATGTACCTTACTCCTCCTAGGGACACAACTGGTGCTTGCCAAACCTTAGAATGAATCAAATCCATGATCTAGTTACTCCTCATCGTTGACGTTCCAAACTTCAACCAATGTTTCTTACTAAAAACACAATTCTTAAAAAATAGTAAGGATTCTTTCATAATACTAGGATAAAACTTCTGATCCTCAAGAATCATTTGGCCTCGTTCGGACATATGGCCAAGATTTTGATTCCATAATGTCGTTAACTCTTCCATCAAGGTAGTTGATGAGACAACTATCTCTGCTTCCTTGTACATTTCACCCATAAGCACGTACAAGTTCTTTAATATCTTCTCTGCCGTTATCAACCCATGTTCTCCCTTCACAATATTCATCGTCCCTTTTCTCGTTGCAATTCTTGCATCCAATGTCATAAAATTTTCCCAAGGAAAAAATGTTCATCTTGAGACCCTCCATAGGGCGTACTCCTTGGATGGTTTAGACTATGTTATCATGCATCTTTTTTTTGATGGTTCCAACTCCAGTGATCTTGAAATTTATTATCATTCAACATATACAAAATCCCTTCTGGGATAGTTTCATATTGGTCAAACCATTCCCGTAGAGATGTCATGTGCCATGTTCCTCCTGAGTTAATAATCCATACGACTTGAAGATTTTTTATTCTTTCAATATTCATTTCTGCATCATTGACTAGTAAGTCTCCATTTCAAGATGTACTTTCCACATTTCCTTGAGAGTTATTATCACCACCATTATTATTCGAATAGTCTTTGCTGACATACCCTCTCGTACTGCAATTGTAACATTTGATGTTTTTCTTCCTCCTCCTTGATTTGGACCTTCCATGATTCTAGTTCTCACTGGAACCACACTCCTCTATTCTTCTTCTTTCTATTGAATGAACTTCGACTTTGTGTGATGTTGTATGTTTGTACTCATTTTTCTTGCGCCAACTATCTTTTTCAGTATCCATAGCTACAAATTCATTGAAGGGAAATATATCCATTATTAAATTATTTGTGAGGTTGATGATATGTTGATCACAATAATATTCAAACCTCTTCAGTAAAATATCCGCATGATTTGTATCCACAATTATATATATCCACACTGTTAGTTGATAAAAAATGGTATTGAGGGTGTTGATGTGGTCAATCACCGATGACGAATCCACCATTCGAATAGTGTATAATTTTCTCTATAAGATAATTTTATTGCGGAGTGACTTTTCCTCATACAACTTCGTCAGAGTATCCAAAATTTCTTTTTCCATTATTTTTCCCCATTGCTTGATAGGAACCCATATTCCAAAGACAAATGGATGTTGGAAATAACATTACTATCCATGTCACTTCATTTTTCCTCTATCACACCTTATGATATCTCTCGAATCTCCTATAGGCATTTATCATTCCGCATAACCTCTTTTATCTTTATTTTCCACAATGAAAAATTATTTCCATTAAATTTTTAGATTTTTTATTTCATAGCCATTTGGACACATTGTTCATCCAGAATTTTATCAAGCCAAAACCTCATTCCTATGATACAACTTTTTTAGGATCTTAAATAATTTTCCAATAAATTAAATGATAATTGTGAGATAGAAATTAATTATAAAAGTAAAGAACTAAAAGAACACCAGATGTAATGTGGAAACCTTAAAAAATAATACGGTAAAAAATCACAAGAAAATACAATTATTTCACTATGTTATAATGTGGGTGAAAACTTAATCTCCCTAAATTACAAGGATAAAACACACAAGAAATTCTATCTTTGAAAATATGGATAAACACTTCACAAAATACTGCCCTCAACGATGAAGATGTGTTGCTTCAGAATCTGATGATAAAAACTGTTATTGGAGACCCCAATTTATACCATGCCTTCACTGTCCATTGGATTCCCCATTATCCAATTTATATTACCAAATTAAATGGGGAATCAATGGCAGGTTTTCACTATGATGTGTCACCATAACGTGTCCATATGAATGAGGCGACCATCATTAATATTTTCTCTCTCCATAATATCTTCCAAAAAAACATGGTGTGTATGAGATCATCATCCTTCACTTCTGTAGAGTATGAGGCAAGGCTATGAGCTCATGATGATACTATTAAGATATTAGTTAGTGATTTTGAATAGTATATACAACATAAAGACCATCAATGACAATAGTAGCATCAACAACATGATCATATGATGGAGTAAATGTGATGAATTGCAAACAGTTTAGGGATGGAGTTCCATCCATATAATGGAGTTAATCTGCCACCTTCATACTGACACTATTATTAGGTTCTTTTTTTTGTGAAATTTTTTTATATTATAATTGTTTATATTTAATAGATTTTTTAATGGTTTGTTTAATTTTTTAGTGAATTTTATTATTTGAAAAGGTTGGGAAAACCCCACTATTAAGAATAGTAGAATCCCATTTAAGCTTGATTGAGATATTACCCATCACAAGATTGAATCCCCAAATGCAACATGCCCCAAAAAAATACAAAGAAATTGTAAATAGTAGTAAATCCAATTAGATCAAAGTCAAATCCATATAGCCTGAAAGAGTAAGGTAGAGAAACCTAGAATTAGTCGTCGATTGAAATCCCCCAAGGTATCCATCCTACCAATTGACAGCTGACCCAGACACCCAAACCATAACATTCATTAGGAACCACTGGTAATATTTTCGATGAGGATTGATATACTGATAATGGAGATGACCTGCCAGAAAAATCACCATCCCCTACAAGAGCGATTTCTTCCACTCATGTCATTTTCTTCTGCCTTGAGTAAGGTTTGGTCCTCATTTCTAGATCTCACCATCATTCTAGTGATTTATTCTTTCCTTCAACTGCCTTTATGAGTAAAGGCCTTCATTTTCCGCTAGCCCTGGTGAATTCATGCCAAGCCCCACCATTGAGCAGCAGTTCAGATCTTGCTATTGACCCCTACATTTAGTTTACCTTATTTTTTTTATACATTTATTTGAAATGATTATATATTTATATTGTTTTTATACTTTAGAAAAATGTTCCATAATTTATTTTTGATGTGTAGGATTCATCCCCACCTCAATTAGATGCATAATGTGACCGTTATGACTCAACTACTATAGATATAGACTTTAACAACATGCAAAATGGGCATTTAAATCTTAAAAAAACATTATTATCCTCGATGCTATTAAAAGGGGGTCTCTTTTATCATTACTAAAAAATACTAATAAAGGCCCCTTTTATCAGCTTTGATAAAAGAGGACCTTTATCAGTGCTAAAATAGTGGTGATAAATGGGACCTTTATCGACACTTTTTTTATCACTGATAAAAGTTTAAAAAATATTTCTTAAAAGGAATTTATTTTTCAACAAATTTGAGGGAGGGACATCCACCCTTTTATCAGCACTTAATCCCCCTTTTAATATGATAGTATAGCCTCCTCATATTTTTAAAAATGCTCGGAATCCGTCCACCCCTTAACAACTCTAGGGACTAGCATCACTCATTCATGTGCGCCACTACCATTGTTGCGTTTTGAAACTGAGATGCCCTCCTCATAATCTCTCTCCTTTTCCACTACCCTATATCATTTTCTTATGTATTTTATGATATATATATATATATATATATTATTTTATTATTTTGAATCCATATATATATATATATATATATATTAAATTACATATATAAAATATGTTTTTGTGTGTCTGTGTGTGTGTTTATAAATACATACATATACATATATGTGTGTGTGAATCTATAAATATAATTATACACATTTATATTTATTTAAATATATTATATATTAATATTTATATACTTAGTTTAGATTATATAGATAAATATATATCGGTTTGTCAATGCACACACAAATATATTTATATATTTATATAAACATTATATATACATTAATTGTATATTTATATACATTTATATATATATAAATTTTAAATAAAATGGATATTAATTTTTATTTAGATAATTTTTATTTAGTTGTTAAACTACTTTACATGTAAATAGGTTTACATATATATTTATAAAACTAAATTTTTATGTTTGAATATATACAAAATATGTATATATTATTATATATTTGATTATAAATAAAACTAAATTATGAAAAATGATAAAATTTCAAAACATTAATTTCAATATGAAGGTAATACATGTGAATATATTCTGTCCCCACTGAAAACGGGAAAAAAACCCCTCTTAAAAGAAGCTAGAAAGCTATCGAATGTAATGAAATTTGGATTCACCAACTAAAAACTAGGTTTTAAAGGCCTTATAGGGTCTTTTGGGACTTTTAAAATGTAATAGGGGATTACTTCCTATCATTAGTGTGAATATGTCATCGCAAGATTCAATTTGATATGTGGTATAGCTAAAATGGACACACTGATCAAAAGTTATGACCCTTTGAAATCTGAGTTACGTTTTCAATACATTTTAGATCTTTTATTAAATTTTTTATTTTTTGTGTCTTAAAATTATTAATAAATTACTTTTAGTAAATAATAATTAGTAAGTTATTAATTAAAAATATTGTTTAATTATTTTATAATCCATTTTCACTAAATATCTTATATTGTAATTGTAATTGTCTATTTAGACTTATCTAAAACATATTTAAAATATATATTATATTTTTAATGAAATATAATTTTGTTAAATATATCATTTATTAGTTCTATTAGAAAAACGCTTATAAACCCCCTTTATCAGTGTTTCTAAAAAATCATTGATAAAGGGTGTCCCTTTAACAGTGCTAAAAGAACGTTGATAAAGGGGTATCATTATCATTGCTAAAAACGTTGATACATGGGTACTTTTAAGAGTGTTTTTAGCACTGTTAAAATCTCCTTTTATCACTAGTTTTTTAGTACTGATAATGGTACCCCTTTATTAGCACATTGTTTAGCATTGTTAAAGGGTGGCGCAGTATAAATTGTTTTCTGGGGTAGTGATACATGTCTGTCCTTTTATTTAAAATTGAAGTTTTAAAAATATATTCTTTGATATTTATGTTTAATTCATTTATTTATAGTTTTCTTAAAATAAGAATTGTTTTCTTATGAAGGTGAATTCTTTTGCTCAGGTTGGGTTGTTTGTTTGAAAACTAATACTATGGTGAGTAATTTTTGAGAGTGGGTCACAGGTGCCAAATAAATTTATACATTGATGTTTTTAAATGTATGTGAATTTTAAATTAAAATGTAATTGTATAAAATATTATTTGAAATATACATATTTTTTTTATTTGTAATGAAAATTTTATTTCAAATAAATTATGAATTTTCATATTGGTTCATTTTCATACAGGTGTGTTTGGTGCAGTGTGTTGTTTTTCAAACAACACATTTCTACAGTAGGGAATTTATTAGTGTTAATAAGAATAATGATAAAGGGGTTATCATTTTAATGACATTGACGAAAAGAAAATATTTTTTTAGCAATGTAAAATCTCTTTGTGTTGTGTTAAAAGGTCTATCTATGGTAGTGGGAATTAAATTTTATTTGGATTGACAATGATAACCATATACAGGAATAAAATGAAAAGGATTTGATGATATTGTGTTTATAAAAGCAATGAGTATGTGTTGAGTCGCTAGATGAAGGTGTAAGTAAATCCATGATATAATGGGATTACAACCATATATCACCATGGATTTCATGTTGGAGTGATGATTAGTTTTCTAAAAAATAAAAAATTATTTTTAAAATTGTGAAAATTAAAAACAAAATTCATATTCTCCATTAATAATTTCATGAGTAAAAAACAAGTAAAAAAATATTTTTAATAAATATATATTCAACCAAAATTCTCATTCAATTTAAAAAATACCATTTTTATTAAAAAAAATTAAAAACTAATTCTTCATTAATAAAAATCAAATAAAAAATTTACAAGAAATCAAACATTCTCTTAAAAAATAATTTTTTTTAAAATAATATAACAAACTTAATTTTATTTATGAAATATTAATAAAAATGTCCATTTTACACATAAAGTAATAAAAAATATATTTTCATAATTAAAAAAATATTGTATCAAAAAAATATCATCCCCTATTAATATTTATAAAAAACAACCCAATATTCCTCTTTAAAAAATTAATTAAAATAAATTTTATTATTTTAAATAAAATTAAATATCCATTTTGTTTAGGATATATCTGGGAATTAAAAATGAATTTTATTCATTTATATTAATATAAATAAAAAATTTACCTTTTCTAAATGATCCAATTTTAAATTTAAAATATATAAAAAAACCTTTTCCTTTCCACAAAAATAAAAAATTTCAATTAAAAAACATAAAAAAATAAATCCTCTAAATTTTACCTTTAAAATTACATTAAAATAATGGATATCTATTTATTTTTTATCCAATTATATTTCTTTATTTTTTTAAAATTATTTTTAATTAAAGTATATTTATTTTTAAAATATAATTGCTTGATTTTAGATTAAGTAAATTTTATATTTTTCATAGAAATTTAAAAAACTATGATTTTTTAGTGAAAGGGGGATATTATTTTTTTAATAAATAAAAATTTTTTCCTATCATTTTTTAAAGGAATTATTTTTAAAAAAATATTTATATATTATGGGACTTATTTCCCTTTACCACAATTTGATTCTAGAAAAGTTGTTGTCAATTAATTTTTTAAATTGAAAAAATGGATGTGATTTGTTGATATGGGATAAGTAAAAATACTTTTACAAAATCGGGTCCTAGAATGTGTGAAGGATGTTCACAAAAGCCACATTGTTAGTCAAAAAATATTCAATAAGTTATTGCATAAATATTTTAAAATTTTTAATATTTATTCAAAAATAATAGGTTTATTTTTTATAATGATTAAAATTATTTTTTATGTATATATGTTGTATTATATAATAAAAAAATAATAATATAAATTTGGAAGAAATAAAAAAATTTAAGAAGTGATTTTGTATCTAAAATGAAGCTAAAAATTAAATTATGAAAAAGAAATTGCATACATATATTAGTTTTATTTACATGTTTAATTTAAAAATAATAAATGATGTCAACGCCAATGTTTAGAAGGTTTGTCTATCTTACATCCAGGGATATGAAAATATATATACACCAAGGGTCTTGGTGTGTTGGTGTGGTATCTTCATGCACAACTGCATGCCTATGTAAATATTATTAGGACTTCTTAACCCCAATCCATGAGGCAAGGGTTTCCCACATACATATATTTACCACCAAGGTCCCCTTCATAATCGATGTAGGATAACCCAATAATATCCCTCTCACAACCACTAGGGCGATGAACATAGATGATTTATCAGTGATCGGGAAATTCAATGTGCTCAAATGAAACTATACAACAACCACTACTATCAAACTGAGTTTTATCTATGCTAAAAAAACATTATCACAAATTAAAAAGAATTGATAGTCGAGGTGATATTAAAAGGGGGTCCCTTTTATCAAAAATAATAAAAGATTTGATAAATAAACCTTTTAGCAGTGCTAAAAAATCACTGATAAAATTAAAAAAAATTAAAAAAAATTGTAAATCAAAGGGTAGAGAAATATCTTTTTAATATAACTTGACCACCTTTCAATAGTTCTAGTAATCCACACCCATGTGCGCCACTGCCACCCATTTAACTGCGCTAGTCGCACACCCCCTACCATTTAACAGTGCAAGACCCTCCTACACCTACCAGCACACCCCTGACTCCTCTTGGATTTGAACTTGAGAAAAATATCATACATTGGACTGTGAAAGCCCTACTAACCCACACACATGCTTTGTCTCTGCCTCAATTCCACAACTTCTATGATCGCACTGATTATGGTCAGCCACAAAGAATCCCCACCTCAACCACATTCCACCTCTTCCAAGACCGCACACCGTGACCGCACTCTGCCCCACCATGATCGCCCCGCACGTCATAAGATCCACATCCTACCTCAACCGCACTCTGCCTCCACTATGAAATCTTGTAGTGATTTTACCATGATTTTCCCTCTACGCTGACACATCCACATCCCTCCTCTACCACGTTAGTCATATTCTATGACCTCACAGAGAAACCGTATTGTGCTTCACAACACACGTCAATACATCCAAATCCCGCCTCAACCACATTCCACCTCCTCTAGGACCTCCCTGATTGGTATAACTTCTGGATCTCCTTAGTAACCCCATGAGAGTGTTCCCAGGGGAGAGGGAGGAATAGACACCACGCTCCATTGTAACCATTCTTAAAAACGTGGCCTAATGGATTAACCTTTCTTATGATAATCGGTGGCCTATTAGAATAGGTCGGATAAAATCCAGTACATTGCATGTTGGGGAGTTCATTCATGCATATTGGGTGCCCTGGGGTTGTAAGGGTATGTTTGGGATCTTATATATTAGGTACCCCTAGGGAGTTTCTATTTTCGGTGCAGGAGTTGTGGTACCTTCAATATTTCCTTTCTTTGGTACCACCAAGGAGTGTTCTGAGGTGACTTGGACGGTTGTACACCTCCTGCCATAAAAATCATCCACAAGTGTCGTCACTCCAGGGTTCTATGGTTCTAGGGTTGGGGTACGTTTTAGATCTCCATTCATAGGTACCCTAGAGAAGTGCTCCTAGGTGATGGGGAAGGTTGGACAGGGTCCCTTTTAGGAATCCTCCATTCTCTACTGGGATAAGATCAACACATTGGTGATGACCTTTTCTATTGAAGACCTCATTGTCAGCTTCATCAGGGGTCATGGGACTCCAAATGACTAATCTAGATTTTGTGACATTTTTTAATGATATTCCTCCAAAACATGACTTCCAACAGGTTCTAATATTTCATCTCTGTAACATCTTCATTATAATCATTGGGGGGTGAGGGGTTTTAGAGAAAAGGGTAATCAAGTATGAGGCTTGGAGATTGAAAACACACCCTCCACCATTATATAGTTACATCTTCCTTTATTTTTTCATTTACCTCCACAAACATTCCTCTCGTACTTTAATAGCTAGAATGGTGGGATAGAAAAATCTTCTATTTATAACATTGATTGATATCAAGGAAGTAACAAACCATATTTGTTTATTTATAATTAATTTATTGACTGAATATTAAAAAAATAGTAAAACTGTCCAATTTATTTTTGTATTTTGAGTATTGTTCATATTAAATTTTGAAACAAAATATAAATTCTAAATCATATTAAATTAATTATTGTTAACTGAATAATGATTTATTTTAAACTGTATATATAATTAAATAAAAATATTTGTTTTCTTTGATATCAATTGATTTTAGATTAATAAATAATTTTTAAAATTAATAATAATAAATGTCACTTTAATTAAACCAGTTTCAGTATATTTCAAAATATAATAGAATATATTTAAAAATAATGAGTTAAAAAATAAATGGGTTATAAATTGATTAGGGATTGAAAAAAATTAAACGAGTTAGGATTTAATTATCCCAAATTTCATAGGTACTTAATGAGTCAAAATCCCTAATTTGGGGTGATTTTTAATGAACATTTTCAACCTGACTATCAAAGGTGTAGATTTTAATAATTTAGTTGAATTTGAATTTATTAGTATATAATAGATTTTCAGAATAGTTGTATGGCATATAATATTTAATGTTGAAATTAATTTAATAATATTACATTTCACTCACATAAACGTTTATAGAATATTTAATATATATATATATATATTTATTTAATCCTGTAATTTTTTATCTGACCACTCATAAATGGAAATATAGTTTTGTAGAGATTACCCCCCCCCCCAATCTTTAATGGTGCTTAGGGGTGGGAAAATAAGTGGTTAAAAGAAATATCAAATGAAAACCTAGTAAAGAAGAATCGAACTATTATAAGAAATTGATTATTTGTTATTAAGAAAATTAATAGGTTAATAACCAATATTTTGTGGGTTTTCTATCAATTTTAATAACTAAAGTTGATAAAATAACTAAATTTATAATTTTTTATTTTTTAAAATTAAATATTTTAAATAACTTTTGAGACATATTATAACAAAAAAACCGTACATTTTTGTTTACAAATTTATATTTTGTTCAAATAATTTGTTTTTTTTATAAAATATAAGGATTTATATATAATTTTTAGTTTTTGTTCAAAATAATTAGTGTTGAATTTTTTAAAAATTTAATGTATTTTACATTAGTAGGCTTCCTCCAATGATAATCCTTTGTACAAAGGTTTTTCCACCCAATAATACCAATTTTTATCTTAGTAGCAATTCATAAAAAATAGAAAAATTTAAATTTAAAATTTATATAATTCACATATGATAATTTACATTGTTAATTACTATATATATAATTATATTATCAGTTATAATACTAATTTAATTATTAATGAATATATTTTAAATTTTAAATTATTTTTTAATTATTAATAATATTTTTAATTAATAATTATATTGTGAATTATTAATTACATTGTTAATTAGATATTGTTATAAATTATATTAGCAATTAATGAATATATTAATGATATTATCAGTTATTAATATTCGTAGTTATTTAACTAATTGTAAATAATTATATCATTAAACTAAAATGTCCATTTTATATTAAAAACTCAATCATTGATTCATACTAGTTACATAATGTGTTTGATTGACATGTAGTCGATTCATACACGTCCTTAATGAGTTATGTATCCACTATAAAAAATCTTCGTTTAGAGACAATTATTTTTTTGATTCAGCGACGGTTTAAACCGCTACTAAAGTTGGTGTCGGAATCCAACACATTGTTATTCTGTCCATTCAATACCACATATCTGGGAAAGTGATGCACTAGGTTTTATCAGTGCAAAGCATAATGTGATGGTAAAAGTGGGGCCTTTTTCAGCAATGGATAAAAGCGCTGATAAATCTACCTTTTATCAGTGGTAACAAAAATTCTGATAAAGGAATACCCTTTATCAATGCACTATTTAGTGATGATAAAGGGGGAAATTTATTTATTTTTAAATAAAATAATCAATCATTAGATATCATCCAAATCCAAATTACATAATTCCAAAGGAAAAGATGAAATCCAGCAATTAGGCACCCAATGATTCTCAACAGCAGCAAAAATAGAGCCACTTGATTTTCCTATATTCTTACAAAGGAAAAAAAACAAGAGAAAAAAGTCACCAAAGAATTGATGATGTCAACAATAGACCGATAGGCTTGGATGACACCTCCATCCTCCTTTAGTTCGTTGATAATAACATAACAATCAAATTAGACCACAAAATTTTTCCATCCAAGAGACAAGATGAAATGTAAACCCTTCCAAGTAGACATAGACTTTTCCGAAGCATGAGAACAACCCAAAATGTATGAGGAATGGCGAGCGGAAAATATAGAGCCAGCGTGATCCTGGAGGATTTCCCTAAGGTCAACAAAACCATCCCAGGGTGTCGTCACGTTAATATTAAGTTTGAGAGCACCGAATGGGCGGGTGGATTCATCTGAAAAGAGGGTAATGAAGAGGTGAAGGTGGACGAGCCCCCTTAACATCCACCACTGAGATCCCTAGTTATGAATCTTGGAATGCCAGACCCTGTCATCAATACCAATGTTCTAAAAAATGAATTAATTACAATGAAACCATCTAATCTAGGCACAACTCTATTATTAAGGCTAATAAAAGTTTTTAGAAATAATGATTATTATTTTATATAAAATTATTATATTTATATTCCAAAATAACTTTTATTTGTATACATTAAATAAACATTGTATCATTATAATTAATATAATTTTTTTAATAATTAAAAAATATATATAATTTTAAAAAAAATTATAAATTTATAATTAAATAAATATATATTTTAATATTTATAACATTACAATAATTTTTTAAATAATAAATAAATTTATTATATTCTTTATTTTTATTATATTTATAAATATAAATAAATAATTTTTAAATTTTCATATTTAGAATTGTAATTATAAATAAATAAATATATATTTAAAAAAATATATGTTTCCAATGAATTTCGTCAATAAATATATTAATGCATGAGTATAATTGACGTACATATATGTTTTTTATTCATCATGAATGATCTTTTATACATTAATAATGTTAAAACTCACATTAAGTGAGTTTTAAGATCAGTTAATGGATAACCATTGTTAAAGCTATGTTAGTGTGAGTTTTTTACATCGTTCATGTAATAAGAGACTTCAAAATGTGTGTTTTAACATAAATTATCAAATAATTTTTCATCCCCCTCCTATCAGATGGATTCCTCACCCTTAGTGTGTTTTAAAACTTAATACTGATGTAGTGATTCCTAGTGATGGATTCATTTTCCATGTGGGAGTTCTCTAGGACCATGGAGACTCTATTATTGTGTCTCGTTATTCTTCAAACATTGATTATTAGTCTCGTACCATAGCAAAGGCCAGGCCTATCTCGATGGGTATGAAGTTCATTTCATCTCTTATCCGGAAGGATATTGTGGTCGAATCTGATTGTCTAGTTATTAACAAAGTGATGTAGGAGGATGAAGGTAGCCACCAAGCTTCTGGGTCTATTATCGACAGCATCAGATCATTGGTTCCTTTATTCTCTTCTTGTTGTTTTTCATTCGTTGGGAGTGAGGAAAATCTTAAGGCTCATTTTATAGACGCTTTTGGGAGTTGTTGAGGGTCAAATAGTTGAATTTCAACTTTTACCTTAGAGTAATGTACTTTGATTTTGGATGATATTTATGTTGAGGATTAATTTCAAAAAAAACCTTAAAACCTTTTATAAAATTGAAAATATACAAGTTTCTCTTTTATACTCATTATTTTTTTCCTAATCTATTGAAACCCTAACTTTCGTGAAACATGGTTATGCTCCATCTCCTTCCTTCGACTATATTTCTGCACCATTTCCATCCCTTCCCCTTCTTGTTCTCATGTTCTCCATAATTCACTCACATTCCACCATGATCGTCTGCATTTCTCCCACAAATGTTTCATGAATTTTATCTCATTCAAGTTCAACCATTATCATCCTTTAATATCTATTTTCATCTAAACCAATTTTTCATTGCTTGAAATCTGAAGACTGCCTATCTCAATTTTGGCTCTATTATTCATGGGTCTTCTACCTGAATCTCTATCTTTTGAAATTTAAACTTTTATTTTTTATGGTTAGTATATTTATTCATTAATTTTTTTATATAAAATATATTCAGTCATTTATTTTTTCATTAAAACATATTTATCGGTTATAAATTTTCATGATTGTAATAAATTTTTTGTTATAACTTATTTCTGATTACAAATTTCATATGGTTATAATTGGATTATGGTTATAATTGTTTTTATTTATACTACTACTGATATGATCTTTCACATCGTGAAAAAATACATTTAAAAATGATAAAAAACTTTGTTAATTGTAGCGCTTTTAAAGGGGGCCCTTAATCAGGGATAGTTTAGCATTGTTAAAGGCCCCATCTACTACATTGTGTTGTTTGTATAAAAACACCCTAAAAAATCTCTTGTACACAAAAACAGCACACCACAATCTCATATACAGAAATATATAATTTAATTGAAATACATTTTACATCATAATTAAAAAATACACTATTATATACATTTCAAACAATGTTTTGAATAATTACATTTACAATTACTATCTGCAAACAATTTAAATCATTAATTTTTGTCTTTGGCACCCATGATCCCATCTCAAAAAGGCCTACCCATGGTATCTGTTGCTGAAAAAATCACCTGAACCAGATCAAATGAATCCACTTATATAATAAACATAATATTATGTTAGTAATATTATAAAGAAATAAATTAAACATTATTATGAATGAATGCATTATAAAAATTACAACTTTTAATATAAAACATAGTTTGAGTTATACCGGTCACACCACGAATTATATTGAGGTTCATCTGATTCTAACATATCTCAAATGAGGTAATGACCATTATCCTAATGTATCAGAACAATTCAAACACATTTTATCAGTTTTGAGTATGTCACTTGTTCTTTTTAATTAAAATAATGTCAATTTTAAATGAAGACTAATTTTAATTTTACTGATCACATTGTGTGTGGGATTGAGGTACAACTAATTCTTTTATATCAAAAATTACTTATGGATCATTTTCCTAAATTATCAAAATAATCTTTATACGTTTGGTGGTTTTTTGGTATATTACTTGTGCTTTCTACTAAAATGTCATTTCAAACTGGAAACATGTACATTGAGTCATACAGGTCACATCATGTGTTTTTTTACATGATAATCCTTCTTAAATTTCAAAAATTGATTATTAACTGATGTCCAAAATTATCAATACAATCAGAGCTCATTTTTTTTGTTTTCGGTGAGTGGCATACGTTTTGAACTAAAATGTCAATTTTAAACTATTAACAGGAACATTGAGTCATACCAGTCACACCGTGCATTGTATTGAGATGCAGGTGATTCCTAAAAAACCAAAATAACTCCTGTATAAATTTTCTAATGTATCAAAACAATCTAGATTCTTTTGCTCGATTTTTAGTACACCAATTCTTCCTTCTTACTAAAAAATGATCTCAATTTTAAATAACAAGACGCACTTAGAGTCATACCAGTCACATCATGCCTCATATTGAGGTGTGGATACATCCTACACATCCCAAATAACTCATTAATTGTTTATATAAAGTATCAAATTATTCCAAATGCATTTTCTTAGTTTTTAGTAATAAACATCTTCCTTTTTCTAAAATTGACATCAATTTTAAATAAAATGACGTACTTATAGTCATAAAAGCTACACAATGCATCATATTTAGGTGAGGATCATTCTTACAAGTATAAAATGTCTCATGGATCATTTTCTTAAAGTATCAATAAAATTCAAATTTTTTTTCTCAATATTGAGTATGTTAGTTGTCTTTTTTACTAAAATTAATGTAAATTGAAAATGAAAAAGACACACTTGGATTCATAGCTGTTAAATTGTGCCTCGTATTGAGGTTTGACTAATTAATACATGTTATAAATGGTTCATGGGTCATTTAACTAATGTATAAAAATAATAGGATTTCATTTTCATGGTTTTCAATACCACACTTGTTTTTTTACTAAATATGATGTCAATTTTAAATAAAAATACGCACATGGAGTAATACCAATCACACTGTGACTCGGATTGAGGTGTAGTTGATTCGTACACATCCCAAATAACTCATGGATCATTTAATTATAGTATCAAAATAATAAAAATTAATTTTATCAATTTTTATTAAGACACTTCTTCCTTTATCTAAAATTGATATCAATTCTAAAAAAAATACTCAGTTTTAGCCAATTCAGTCACACCGTGAGTCAGATTGAGATTTGGATAATTCTTACAAATCTATAATGACTCTTGATTTTTTTCCAAAAGTGTCAAAAAAATAATAATTCATTCTCATGGTTTTGAGTAGGTTAGTTTAACTTTTTACTAAAATAGATGTAAATTTTTAATAAAAATGATGAACTTGGAGTCATACCCGTCACACCATGCCTCAGATTTTGGTTCATATGATTTTTACATGTCCCAAATGACTAATGGATCATTTACCTAAAGTATCAAAATAATATGAATGAGTTTTATCAGTTTTAAATAAAGCACTTACACATTTTTAATAAAAAATTATGTCAATTTTAAATAAAAAGATGGAGTTAGATTCATACTGATCACACCATGTCTCAGATTGTTTTGCAGCTAATTCATACACATTTCAACTAACTCATGGATCATTTTTCTACAATATCAAAACAATTAGAATGTGTTTTATAGTTTTGATTAATTCAATTATAATTTTTACTAAAATTGATGTATATTTTTAACAAAAAAGACGCACATGCAGTCATATCGGTTACACCATGCCTCAGATTAATGTGTGTAAGATTACTATAGATCCTAAAGTACTCATGGATTGTTTTACTAATGTATCAAGACAATATGAATGTTTTTAGCATTTTTTAGTACGCAACTTGTTCATTTTTACTAAAATTGATGTCAATTTTAAATAAAAAGACGCACTTGGAGTCATACCGGTCACATCGTACTTCATATTAAGGTGTGAATTATTTTTACACATCCAAATAGACTCATGTATAATTTTCAAAAAGAATGAGAAAAATAAAAATATTTTTTCATGGATTTCAGTATGTCCCTTGTCTTTTTTACTAGTATTTCATTTCAAACTAGAAACACATACTTTGAATGATACTAGTCACATAGTGTATCAGTTTTACATGAGACCAATTCCTATACATCAAAAATGATTTACGAATCAATATCCTAAATTATAGGTAATATATGAATGGGTTTTGTTTCTTTTCAGTGAGTTACACATTTTGATGTAAAATATCGATTTTAAACTGATAAAAAACACTTTGATTAATACCGGTGACAGCGTGTGTCAGATTGAGGTGTAGCTGATTCCTATAGATTTTAAATGTATTATGGATCATTGTACTAATGTATCAAAACAATATGAATTTTTTTTTTCAGTTTTTAGTATGTGAGTTGTATATTTTACTAAAATTAATTTCAATTTTAAATAAAAATAAACACCTGGATTCCTTCCATGGAATCCTTTTGTATGAGAAAAAAAATTCTTATGTGAGTAATATTAAAAATAAATAAATTAAACATAAATATGAAACAATCCATTACTACTTTATAAGTCATATCTTCATGTTATTTGTATACATTGAGTGATCAGGTATGATTCCCATTTGTTTCTAAGAAAATGAATATCATCTTCTGAATATGATTTTTTTCAAATGTTATAATATTACTAAAAAATATAAATACACAAAATATTAAAAAAAAATTTAAATAAATTAGAAATTTACTTTGAAAATATCTATTCGGGGATGTTTGTTTTTTGATGGAATATGATCTCTCTCATTAATTTAAAATCATAATAATCACAATATTTTCCATTTTCTAGTTTCAAAAACTATAGAAATATTGAGGAAAATAATTAATTTTTTTTGATGTGTGTTTGTATAGTGAAATGTTATTATATATACCCTAATACTTATGATGTTTTAGAAATTTTTGAGGTCCTTGTGCGCAATGTTTGTCTTCATGCCATGATTTAGACAATATTTACACACCACCCTATAATAAAAGAATATTTATTAAAACATATGTAAATTACATAAGATGGATTCTATTTTTAAAATTTTTGATGTAGTGTATTAAAACTTGAAAAACATCATCATATGTGGTGAGTTTGATTGTAATACATGGAGTGAATCCAAGAAATAAATATTTGGAGTATCTAAATTGACCATAATGAGCATCCATTGTTTCCTAAAAATAAAAAAAAATTAATGATATAATTGAAAAATGTGGGTGATATAATTAAATTAGAGAGTTTTATCCATTCATCATTGGATTTAAGAAGAGTGTTTGATCCCCAAGTTTTATTTCAAACGATTTTCCTAGGTTTTCCAATATTTCATCCATTTGTTTGGATTTTATTTCTTTTTGGTCTGTAGAGGTGATGTGAAGACTATCAAGTAAATTTTTTTATGGGTAAATCCCTTGAATTTGTATTGATATATACACCTAAAAAATATGAAATTTATTTCGTCTAAAATAACATTGTATTTCATATTTTTGATAATTAAATCGTGAAAACATACCTCATGTATAAATTTACAATTGAGGCTCCTAGACATTCATTGTTGAGTATTTCATCTAAATTATTAGAATAAATGTATTTTGTAACATCTTCTCTATACTATTTTTATTCAAAATAAACTACGTGACTACTACCACTTTGTATCTTTTCAACCGCATGAACCATCAATGTTAGTAAATACGAATATTCAATGGGCAGGGTAAATGTGCTTTTAAAAGAAATTTTTTATCGGTTGGATGATCCTATAGATGTTTTTCAGTCGACCTTTTATTTAATCCCATTTCATTTGTTTTTATTTAATAATATTAATCGGTACAGACCTTGTTTCATTAATTGTTAATGTTTTTAGTATGAAAAATAAATTGGAAATGAATACCTCCTTTTAGACATGTTTTTTACAAGATGTGATGGACATGAAATTAATGTTCCAACATCTTGGTCAACCTTATGAATACCATTCTCATAAATTGGAATAGGTAGCTCAATTCTCAACTCATGTTCTATTCTAATCAACAATCTCACATGACCTATTGGAATTTTTTTATTGTGTAGCATGTCATTTTGAATATTGAACAATGTATCCATCTCTAAAAATAAATGGGTGGGTGTTGATAGATATAAATCATAGTCATTATCAACCAATTTAATAATAGTACATGAAAGGTATTAGTGATTATCTGATTTACATTTAATATAAAAAATTATTATATCATTTATTACATTGGAAAGTCAACTCGTTGAGGTGAATGGATCATCTCAATGATGGTGGGGTGGGGTAGAATATTCAAGAAATGATGGTTCTGGAGTTATTTGTTTCTATTTTCTTAACTCCATAAATGTTTCAAGTAATTCTCTCTACTGTTGCAATTTTTCATCAAGTCTAACTTATCTTTTTTTCTTCTATTTAATTTCATTATCTTTATCCTATTATTTTTTTATCAAATATATTCGGGGTGTCACCCTAAAACTCACACCTATGATGTGACCATACGGTTCTGGCTGCTTCAAGGCCACTGATTGTAGGTGTTCATCCGAAACATGTGTTGATGATTCCTATGACTAATTCATATAGAAAATATAGTAAAATAAGTAATCATTGTTATGTAATAGGAATTTAAATAAAAAAATTATTATTTCATACATACACATGTTTCCCACCCTTTTGTGTATTTTCATCTATTAGTATCCCATCTTTATTTACACATTCCTCCTTCAAAAACACATGGCATTATATGGAAATTGGTTGTGATTTGTATTCATCAATCATCATATAAATAGTGTAACATAATTTTTTTTTCATGACATATAAAAGTGTTACAATAGATTTTAAATAGACAACAATTGTTTCAAGTGAAGAATACAGCATCCTTACTTTATGGTAGGGGTACGTTGGTTTTTCTGGCCATCCCTAATTTTCATCACTCAGTTTATATTTAATAAATACAAACATTTTATCAAAGTGATAAATATATTTATTGAAAAAAATGTATTAATATCCTCAATGTACTTGAAAAGACACAACCGAAAAATGTCCAGGAAACACATCCCATGCATCCTGGGTTATCAGGTGTGCATACATAAGCAGTGGGTGTGGTTTTATTTTCCCTTCAATATCATTAAGATTATGTCTCATCAGAATTGTGTGAAAGCATCTATAAATCCTTCTATAAATCATTATTACATATTTCTTATGGGATTCATCTAATATAAATTCACACTTCAAGGTATCTTGGTGATTAATTTTATGTTTCATTATTTTATTTTTTTAAAAAAAAGAAATTATGTCATAAAGATTCCGTAATATCATCCCTCATTATTATATTAATAACAGTCCAAACATGGTGCCATGAATCTACATCAATTAGAAAACATTACTAAGTGATAATTCTAATGAAACTAATGAATATGGCCTTTTGGGGGGTTAACATGATGTCCTCGTGCTTTCTATGTGACCTCATATTTGATGTATTTTATTTTCACCTTAATGATTTTTTCTAACACCATCAAACTATGGAACTCTTACTTTTTCTGCATCATTGTTCCTTCGTCAACTACCATTTCTTTGGTTTCAAACTCATCAATATATTATTTATATGGATCATTAGCATCATCATGTAAATATGGTAATTGAACCTATGCACTGATAGTAGAAACATGATGAGAAACCTATTATTCCTCTGGATTGGGATCCCCATCACATACAAAAGGTCATTGTTCCTCTATACAATGAGAAACATTCGATTGAAGGACCTATTGTTCCTCAGGATTGGGAGCACCAACAGGTGTAAGACTCATTATCTATAGAATTTGTTTAACATTTAATTTATACAACATAAATACAATAGAGAATAGATAATAACACGAGGTAACACAATGTATATTACAAAAAAATATGACATGATTATTGAACTCCTTTTTTTAAAGGATGAAGAGATTTGACCCCTTTATCGACTAGCAAAATCCCTTCATTGTGCACTCCTCTAACATAAAAAAATAATCTACATTGGGACCACTCTAAATTGATTACAAAGTCGAAATGAAAGTGTCAATACTCTATTAATTTTCATCTGTCCCTTTAGTGGTTTTGGTTGATAACAGAACAATTTACCACTTTCACATTATAGGATCTAGAATATAAAATACTTGTACTTCTTATGATTCTATTATAAAAAGGTCATCTTTGTACCCTTTGTTACTGAAATCAACATTCACGAATCGCAATTCATATATTTTAATAACACACATATTATCAACACACATGAATTGAAAAATCAGTACTTGGTAATGTTGTATAATCCTACTCCCATATTTGTTTTATAATGCCAATGTATGACATATTCATGTAAATTATATTTTTTTCCGTAGTATTAGAAACATGAATTGCTTCACCCACAAGTGTAACTCCACTATTTTTCATGGAATAGTCTACATCATGTCCATTTTTATAGAATGTATATCCCATAATTACATTACCATTGTAATATAATACATACACACTTGGTCCTCTGATAACCATCTAATTTGTTCTAAAATAGAATATGGATTTTCACCTGACATGTTAAAAATATAGTCCTAAAACCTTTTATAAACATTTGATTATGTGTATTTGATTTCAAACATTCATCCCGTAATGGATTAAAATGCATTATATTTTCATTGATTATTTCAACATATGGTGGAACATCTATACCATTATGCAAAACATAATGGTGGTTCTGCTTCTAATATACAATATTGATTTTGACAACATCTCTTTAAAAAATTATTTCCCCCGCAAGCTTCCTAGTGTGATGAGATTTTGTAGACAAAATCTTTCCACACCTGATATATATTCTATAAATAATTCAATGGATTCCACAACAATATATTGCTCAACAATAAAACCCTCTGGTTAGATTATTTTTTTGACATACCCTTTAAAAACATCATTTACCATTCAATGGGGGTATATTCATCTATATTTTCTAAGGCCACATAGTCTAATAACACTCACTAAGTGAACCATAAATTGAAGCATTATATCAGAGAATCATTACGGGAAGAACATTTCCAATTCACATAATATGATGATAATTTATCTTTCCATAGTCGGAAATTTCATCAGATCTATAACATTGCTGGATATAGCTTTGTAGAAGAAATAAATCTTTGTTAATGTATGAAGGGAATTATAGGAAATAATGAATCGTAAATATATAGTAATTATTTCTTGCATAAAAATATGACCTTCATGTGATTTCAGACTCTTCAACTTCAAATCGTTTATTGAACCAATATTCTTGATATTCGATGAATACCCATATGGAACCTTTACATTATTCAAGAAGTTGAAAAATGGATATCTCTCTTACCTGGAAAGAGTGTAATAAAGTAGTGGAATAGGGTTTTATTTTTCACCATTCATAGACACCAACTCTTCTCCTATTCCCATGTGAACCATCTCCAACCTAGACTTAATTCCATCATTTTTTTCCTCGGTACATTTGGAAACTTACTGATGAAACTATCACATAATTATATTTTCAAAATGAATAACTTCATGAAAATTTCAGGTGTATAGAAAATTCTAGAATAATAAGTCAAAAAAACTAATCTCATTTTCCAATCAGAATTCATACGGTTTTTCAAAAATGGTTTACCAAAAGTAGTTTCCATATCATTTACTTTCTCAAACAGTCGATCAACGATTATGGGAGATGGTGTTGTAAGTTCTTATGAACATCCATAAAATCATTTGACCTAATATAGGTAATTATCCCATTAGGGTATAAATCTAAAATATTCAAGAAACATAATCTTTGATGAATGTTTGAACATAATTGAATGTGTTCCTTTTTGACAAACAGGACACTCTTTAGTTGCTTTAATGTAAATCCTGAAAACTTTCCATAAGCTGGAAAGTAATTTGTCATCCGTCACAAAATGGATATCAACGTGAATTATTTATTAATTTAAGAACCATAAAACAAAACATCTAAATCATCCCCACCTCAATACGATGCATGGTGTGTCTGGTATAACTCAAAGTGTCTATTTTTATTTAAAATTTACATCAATTTATGTAAAAACAAAATGTGACATACTGATAAATGAGAAAACATATTTTTATTGTTTTGATATTTTAGGAAAATTATCCAGGATTAATTTTTGAGGTTTAGGATTCAAATTCACCACAATAAGTCACATGGTGTGACCGGTATGACTCAATGTGTGTCTTTTTATTGAAAATTGATATTAATTTGTTTAAAAAGAACAAGTGACATAATGAAAACTGAGAAACCAAATTCATATTATTTTTATACTCAATTAAAATGATAAATTAGTCATTTTTGAAATTTAGGACTCAACCATTCATTAATAAGATGAACTGTTTTTCTGGTATAACTCAAAGTGTCTCTTTTTATTTAAAATTGCTATGAATTTACGTAAAAACCAAAAATGACATACTAATAACCAAGAAAACACATTTTTATATATTTTATATTTTAGGAATATGATATATTAGTAATTTATGATTTTAATGGATCAATATCATCTCAATATGACACACAATAAGATAGGAATCACTCAAAGTGTATCTTTTTATTTAAAAATAACATTAATTTAAATAAAAACAATAAGTGACCTACTGAAAATTGAGAAAACACATTCATATTATTTTTATAATTTTTGAAAATGATATATTAGTTATTTTTTATGGGTAGGTATCAACCAAACATCAGTAGGATTCATGGTGTGGCCGGTATAACTCAAAGTGACTATTTTTATTTAAAATTGACATTAATTTAAGTAAAAACAACAAGTAACATACCGAAAACTGATAAAATATATTTGAATTGTTTTGATACATCAGGAAAATTATCCATGAGTAATTTTTGACATGTAGGAGTCAACTAAAACGTAATATAATTCATGGTGTGATCAGTATGACTAAATGTGTCTCTTATTAGTTTAAAAATAACATTTTTGTTCAAAATTTGTCTCTCACTAAAAACCAAGAAAACATGCTCTGATTTTCTTAATAACTTGGTAAAATGATTCATAAGTCATTTTTGATGTGTATGAAGTAGTCTCACATCAAACCGACTCACGATATGACCAATATGAATCTAAATGCATGTTTCCAGATTGAAATGATATTTTAGAAAAATCACACAATGGACATACTAAAAACCATGAAAATGAATTCATATTGTTTTTATATTTTATAAAAATTATCCATTAATAATTTGTGACTGGTAGGAATTATCTACACCTCAATATGACACATGGTGTGCCTAGTATAACTCTAAATGTTCCATTGTTTAAAATTAACATTAATTTTCTTAATAGAAAATGTGACATACTCAAAACCGAGAAAACACATTCGAGTTTTGTTGATATTTTAGTAAAATCATCCATAACTCATTTCAATGTATAGGAATCAACCCCATCTCAATAGGACACATGATATTACTGGTATGACTCCAAATGTTTCATTTTTATTAAATATGGACATTTAATTAATGTGCTATTTCATATTAATGTTTAATTTATTAATTTACAATATTGATAACTTAATATTTTTTATTTTATAGGTGGAATCTTTTTCTCAGATTGAGTTGACTTTTTTGGAAACTAATACCATGGGCGGACATTTTTGAGAGGGAATCATGGGCATCAAAATATGAAATATTAATATTTTAGAATGTTTCATGGACAATTGTACATGTAATTATATAATTTTTTTTTGGAAATGTGAATAGTAGTGTTTTTTTCTAAATACCATGGGTTGACATTTTTATATTGAGGATATCAATTAAATTTATATAGTAGGTTTGCTTCTAGTTGTGTTGTTTAAACTGCATATTTCTTCTGGGTGTGTTGTTATAAAAAATTCACACCGCTGGAGGCTAGGCATTTCTCAGTGCTAAAAAAGCGTTGATAAAGGCTCCTCTTATCATATCTCTGATTAACAATGATTTTTAGCACTGTTAAAGGCCATTTTTAGTGGTGTGAATGGGTATATGTGGATTATTTTTTAGCACCCATCCATATTGTATGGTTCTCCCGTTAAAGTTATATATATATATATATATATACATTCATAAATTAATTTAGGTATATATATTCATATATATATATAAATATATTAATAGATAGAGTTAGTTATATTTATATTTTTATATTTAAATATGCTTATTTATATATATATTTATATTTTTTTTATCTTTATATTTATTCGTACATGAATATATGTTTATAAGATTATTTTTAAATACATTTATAAAATCGGTTTCTGTGTGTGTGTGTGTAAATAAATAAATAAATACATATATACAACACACACACACAGAGAAATATATATATATATTATGTGTATCTATAAGTATAATTATATATTCAAATGTATATTCATATGTTAGAATATATAGAAAATATATATAAGTTTGTTAATACAAACACACACTAACATATATATATATATATATATATATATATATATATATCTACTAGAAAACTAGGCTATATCCACGGTTTGGAACAGTGGCTATAGGTTAAAGCCACGGTTCATTGAACCATGGATGTTATTTTTGTGGATATAGGTCCAAACCTATAGCCATAGTTTCGAACCGTGGCTATAGCACTATAGACTAGGTTTCGAACCGTGACTATAGCCATATAGCCACGGTTTCAACTGGGACTATAGACCTATATCCACAGTATCAAACCGTGGAGATATCCCTATATCCACAGTTTCAAACTGTGGATATAGCCCTATATCAATGGTTTCAAACCCTGGATATAGCCCTATATCCAATGTTTCAAACCATGTTGATAGGTTTGGCCCTATAGCCATGACAATACCAGCCATGGTTCATTGAACTGTGGCTAAAACCCTTCCCATTTCATAAAAAAACAACCCCCTGGACAATAGCCCCCCCCCCCACATCCCTTGCACCCCTTGCACCGCTTGCACCCCCCTTGTACACCCCTTTCCCCCTACTGGACCCCCTTGGACAGCATCCCCCCACCCCCCTGTTGGACCCCCTGGACATCACCACCCCTTCATGGACCCCCTAGACAGCAGCCCCGCCTCTACTGGACCCCCCTTGGACAGCAGCCCCAACCCCCTATTGGTCCCCCCTAGACAGAAGCCCCAATGCTAGAACCCCTTGCAACACCCCTACTGGACACCCCCCCATGAACCCCTACTGGACACCCACCCCCCTGGACAGCACCCCCCCCATACAAACACATCTCATTCACCCCTTGGACACCCCCATGAACCCCACTTGCACACCCCTTTCACCCCCTGATAGACCCCCATGGACAGCAGCCCCAACCCCTTGGACAGCACCCCCCCTAAACACCTCCCTACTGGACCCCCATGGACAGCAGCAGCCCCATACTGAACCCCCTTGGACAGCACCCCCCCTGCTGGATCCCTCTTGCACCACCCCTACTGAACACACCCCATTACACCCCTTCTGGACACCCCCCCCCCACACTCCCTAGACAACAGCCACCCCCCCCCCCCCCCCTACAGAGCCCTAGCCCCCCTTCTATAGCCCCCTAGATAGCACCCCACTCCCCCACCCCCCTGTTAGACCACCCTGGATAGCATCCCCCCCCCCCCCGCTAGACCCCCCTGGACATCCACAGCCCCCTACTGGACCCCCCTGGATAGCAGCAACCCCCTACTGAACCCCCCTGGACAGCAACCCCCCTGCTAGACCCCCTAGACAATGCCCCCCCCACTGTTTGACCCTTCTGGACGACAGCCCCCCCCCCCACTGGACCCCCTTGCACTACCCCATCTTGACACCCCCCTTGCACCCCTATAACCCCCCCACCCCTCACACACACATCCATTTCCCCCCTTGCACACACACCATTGCACCCCCCCTTTCACACCCCTTCCCCCCTATTGGACCCCCTAGACAACAGCCCCCTCGGGACAGAAACCCCAGCCCCCTGGGAAACAGCCCCCACAGGACCCCACTGTACAGCCCCCCCCCCCCCACCCTACTGGACCCCTGTGAACAGCATCCCCGCTGCTGGACCCCCTGAACATCACCCCCCTGGTGGACCCCCCCTGGACAGCACCCCCCCCTATTGGACCCCCAAGAAAAAATACCCCTCTACTGGACCCCCTGGATAGCCCCTGCCCGACATCAGTCCCCTACACATCCCTTGCACATGTCCTAAGGGATCCTTAGTTAATCATATTGAACAAGAAGGTGAGCTTTAGGCATATCCCTTAGATGTACCTACCAAATCATAACTTGTAGATTCTTCTTTACCTAGTGCTAAGAGATTTGTTTCCCCAGTGACTTTAGATATTGTATCCATAGTATATTTATAATATTTCAGAGAAAGACTTCTTTTTGATTTTAGTGGAATTTTGAGTTATCGGGAACCTCCTATTGTGGCATCTACATCTACTGTTCCACCTCCCTCACCTTTAGTTGATATTGATTTGATCTAGTGTATAGTCAAATAGTATGTCCATGTTGTTATAGGTTATGTGCATTTATCTCATCAGGATTAATTGAGGCAGATTCAATAGAATTGGTTTTCACAGAATAGGTTGACAAGTTGAAAGTGATGACAACTCTACTCAAGCAAATCATTGAGGGGAAGATTTCTTTAGTAGTATGGATAGATGAGGAAATATTATTATAATATTTTTCAATCTTATAAATCATTTCCTATATGTATCCAATAATTTAGTGACTACCGGCTGAAAGTCAAAAGTGCAACAGTAAAGTGAACTCTAAAGTCTTCACTTCTATAATGGTCAAAGTTGCAAAAATTCCTGAAAATTTGTACCGGGGCCTTCATCCCCCATACCCCTAGAGAAGGGGCACGTTACCCCCTTAAACCCCCAACGATCTCACCATGGTGCTCAAACCGCGACAGTTGCAGGCCAGAAGCATTCATCCTTACTAGATCGGGCTACTCCAATCCAAAAATCTTCCTCCATGCATCCCTTGATGAAAAATAGGTTAAGAGTGCCCTTTTTCTCTAAATCATGATAGTTTGGCTGGTCCTGATGGGTTTACAAATTAATTCTTTATGTTATACTCGGCTAGAGTTTGTGATGAGATCCTTAACGCTATGAGGGATTTCTTTAACCATGCCTCAGTGCCCTATGGAATCAACTCAAATTTTATTGCCCTGGTCCCAAAGAAGATAAAATTTGTGGATGTAAATGATTTCTGACCTATTTCTATTTGGAATACCTTTCAAAAAATCAGTATCAAAATTATTTCTATGAGGTTAGGTCCCATTTCTCGTGGTTTTATCTCTTCAAATCAGCGCCTTGAACATCCCTTGGAAACCCCCTTGTACATCCCCCCTAGACACCCCACCTACATCGTTCCCCCTTCCCTATAGACCCCTACCCCCCGAATAGTCCTTAGACAACCCCTACTAGACACCCCATATGTACCCTCCCCCTTCCCTACAGACCCCTCGTCACCCCCCCCAGACATCACTTGGACACCCAACCTGCACCCTGACACCCAACCTGCACCCTTCCATACAGACACCCCCAGATAGCCATTAGACACCCCCCGAGACAACCCCTCTTAGACACCACACTCGCACCCTCCCCCCTTCCCTGCAGACCCCCCGACACCCCCCAGACAACCCTTGGACACCCCACCAGGACAACCCCTCCTAGAAAATTCTATAGCCATCAGTACCTTTACATCATTATGAAATAATTCTAAATGAACAATGCCTTGAAAATTTTCCAAAAATAGTCTTTTTTGGCTTAGTCTAAATAATAGACTTCCACCACTTATAACTCAGACCCTATAGTAAGATGGTTACAAAAATAACCATAAGAGACTTATAAATCTAAAGCTATATAAAAATATCCCCAACCATTAGTACCAAAACCAATTCATCCTAAGAATATTTTTACTCATAAATTATTGTGGGGCTACCATCTTTATTCTGGGGTTCCTAGGTGTGCCTTCAGGATTGATTTATTAAAGGATTTTGAATCATTTATTTTGGAATTCTTATGGGATTCATTGGTTCTGCTCAGCTTTCTGGCTAGGTTCTCATCTTAGGTTAAAAGATGTCTCTCTACCCCAATTTTATTGGTGAACATTAATGGTAGTTTACATGGCCACATTTCGGGGAAAAGAGGGCTCATAAAAGGGGATCCTCTTTAACCTTTCCTTTTTTTTTTGATTTGCATGGAGTTTTTCTCAAGCATCCTAGAATGCAGGAGGCTGGGTGGTGGTGCGATGGATGGTATGGGCTGGAGTGGCTAGTGCGGGCGGAAAGGCAGGCGGCATGGGGATGGTAGGGGGCTAGTGCGGGCTAGAATAGGTGGCAGGGGGCTGCTGTGATCTAGATTGCAGTTGGATGGGCGCTTTTGGGCATGTGGTAGGGACTGGTGCAGGCTGGGATGTAAGAGGTCGGGGCTGTTGAGGGATTAAACTAGTGGATGGGGATGTTTTATAGGTGGCAGAGATAGCATGAGAGTTTTTCAGGAGACTGGGGGGGGGGAGGTTCTGGTGTGGTGGCTAGTAAGGGATAGATTGTAGGTGGTTGGGGGCTGGTTAAAGCTCGAGTGTAGGTGGAAGGGTGCTGGAATGCTGGTGGAAGGGGGATGGTTGCAGGTGCTAGGGGGATGATGCGGGCAGATTTGAAGGTGGAAGGGGGGGGGGGGGTTGTTGCGGGCTGGAATGCTGGTGGCTGTAGGCTAAAATGAAGGAGGAAGGGGGCTGGTGTGGGCTAGATGTGGCTGAAGTAGAGCAAAATCAAAGTATTACCGCGGCCTCACCGCGGCATGACCGCGGCGTGAACGCGGCATGACTGTGGTGTGACCGTGGCATGACTGCGGTGTGACCTTGGCATGACCGCGGCTTGTTGGCCTGGTCCAGTGACATTCACAGGGCAACATCTTTCGACTAGGAGCAAAGGGAGCAGGAGGAGGTGGGGCAACATTCCGGTCGTCTCCCCGCCGGTGGAAATTGTGATTTTTTTGTCTCAAAATTGATCACAAGACTCATGGAATACTATCAATGCGAACCACTGTAGGGTGTCCTCCTGGAGGAAGGCCAAATCACGAGATTACCATGGTGTGACTGCGACGGGAACCCGGCATGACCAATGCATGTCCACAGTGTGTTGGCCTAGTCCAGTGACATCCATGGTGCTGTATCTTCTCGCCAGGAGCGAAGGTAGCGGGAGTAGGCAGGGAAACATTCCGGTCGTTGCCCTGCCGACAGAAATTGTGATTTGTCAGTCTCATGATTGATAACAATACACAGGGAATACTTTCATTTTGAACACTCATGGGGAGTCAACCTAGACCAGGGCCAAATCATGGTGTGATAGCGGTGTGACCGCGGCAGGACCACTACGTGACCGCAGTGTGACTACGGTGTGATCACGACATGACCGTGGCGTGACCGCAATGTTCTGTCCTGGTCCAGCAACATCCACAGGGCAGCATCTTTCGGCTAGGAGCGTAGGAGCGGGAGGAGGCAGGGAAACATTCTAGTTATCCTCCCACTGGAAGAAATTGTGATTAGTTAATCTCTTCATTGATCAAAAGACTAACAGAATACTATCATTTTGAACTGTCACAGGGTGTCATCATTGACCAGGGCCAAATCACTTCATTACCATGGCGTGACCATGGATTTACTGCAACTTGACCGCGGCGTGACCGCTGGATGACCACAGCGTGACCACGCCGTGCTGGCCTGGTCTAACAACATCTTCGGGGCAGCATCTTCCAGCTAGGAGCAAAGGGAGCGGGATGAGGTGGGGAAACATTTCGACCATCTCCCCACTAGAAAATGATAGAATAGATCAACTATTTAATATGCTATAACAAGGGATCTCTATAGAATGTTATAGCGAGCGTCACAATGATGCAACATCTAATGGTCAACAAAACAGCGGAATAGAATCATACACCCTACACAAACCATATAAAAATTCATTCACTTTTCCTAAACATTGAAATTTTATTTATAATATTCAAAGCGTGAAAATGAATGTGTCATGGTCCAGGCATATGCTTACTTGGGAAATGTCATTTGGGTTAAATGAGTACAATAAGACAATTTATATTATTCAAAAAGAACAAAAACTAACTAGCCACAAAACAAACACCATCAATAGGTTTATAAAAGACTCAGCCCAAATCTAAACATGATACAAATAATTATCACTACTCTTTGGTTTAGAAGATAGCGCACCTCCATTGGAGGGGATTTATTATAAAATCATTTCATTTCTTTATCACACAATTCATTTAATTATATTAAATAGTTATTCTAAAACTCATTCAGCACAAATCAAATGCAATAATTTAAGCAACTAGATCAACATAAATATCACTGTGAGTTTTCACATATAGTGAACCTCCATTGGAGGGGTTTAATTATAAATACATTACTTTATTTATCAAGTGAAACAATTGTATTTTATTCAAGATATGCAATTCAATATAATTAAGTAGAATTAAGAAATAAGCTAAAATCATTTTAAAGGATTCTTAAATGAAATAGGATAGAAGAGGGATGCTACATCCAGGTGGATCCAAACTGTCCACTTCAGCTCTTGGAGCTTTCTAACTAAAATTTTCTGCTCCCCACTGGGTATGCGCACCTTCACAGACATTCAAGGACAGTTATCCCCTATGAACACACCTGTCTGGCCATGAGCATGTGCAAGGGGATACTTTCATATATTCTTATATTCATATAGCAGTCTCCACTCACCTGTGTATGAATTTATATATATACATGGGAACACATATCCCCATACATTCATAATCACTTCCATGGTTGACTATACACATAATAGGGGAACCCACATACATATACGTTCTTACTTAGGCATACAAAGGAATGTCTCCCTTAACTTGGATACGAGAAACCAACGAGCATGGATTAACGCACTACACAAAGGATATTAGGAACATTAAAACACATAAAGGAATCTACATAACTAGTGAGAAACTAACCAACGACATTAAATCCTTTCCTTGATTTGGAGAAACAAATCCACTTGAACCAACAGAAAATGATCCAATGCCCTACTCAAAACATAATATGGAGTCAAAAACACTGAAATCCCAAAATACATGAGGTGAGAGAACATATTAAAATAGAATGCATTATATAACACTTTATAATTTAATAAAATATTGTTACACATTCAACTGCCCTCTACCCCCTTCCCCCTACCCCACTCCACCCTGCCCCCCACCACCCACTGCCTGCCCCTTGCCCATGCCCCCTACTCTGTAGACCTCTCTCCTACCCCTTGTCCCCTTCCCCTAGCCCCCTCCACCCTCCCCCTCCCATGCCACCTAATCCCTACCCCCTACCCTACAGACCTTCTCCCTGCCCCCCTCTAACTTGCACCCTGCCCCTGCCCCCTACCCCCTCCACCTAGACCACTAGCCTACACAGCCCCCCCCCCCTGACACAGCACCCCAGCCCCCAATCCTGCACCAGCCCCCCTAGCATGAACCACCCCTTGCCTGTAGTAGCCCCCCTATCTTGCAAACCCCCTTTTGAGGAAGCCATTTCGAGAGGACCATCAGCATTTGAGAAATAATAATCGAAAAATGAGGTCAAATGGAAATGTACTCCAAAAGCTTTTACTAAAAAGAATAGCATAGTGGTTATCAAATTAAAGGACCAAAAGGAGCATTGCATTGAAATTTAATGTAATTACCTCTCAGTGTCATCAAGGATTATGATTCTTAATTGTGACTTATAGGCATCCTCAAATACCTGAAAAGAATAGGTGAACAAAATGACTAAATTTATCTAGTATAAATGTTGAAAATTCAATAAGAATAAAAAAATGGATGGATGTGTGTAACATCGGTGAATCTATTAAATCATTAGCCATGTTTTTATTGAGGGGAGAGATGGTTTGGCACTAGCAGGGGCTCTAATTTCACTTATACAGTGAAAATCTATTTTTATGAGGCTAGGGAGGCTGTGGAATTTATATGTTGGAAGAAGTTGAAGGAGGTTCAATAACCAGATGAGGATTTATCTTACTCAGACACCCCTGCCCCTCCCCCCTGCAGAACCCCCCTGCAGACCCCCTTGCCCCCCCTGCAGACCCTCCTGGACACCCCTCCGGCAGCCAGTCCCCCCATGTAGTGTCTTTTATATTGGTTGTTTTAATGTTTAACCATGGTTTCTAGATCATCCTTGGCCATTTTTAATGTTGGTGTGACTTATTTATACTCATAGTGGTTTACCAGTGTATTGATAACCCTCCCCTACATGATATTTATAAGGTAAATTAGTTGAGGGCGATAGTAGTAATTTCATCAGAATAGTTGTATGAAATTTCCATTTTTTGGTGATCATGGGTTTTAGTAAAATCATGGGGACTTATTCTACCCATACAACTATTAGCAATGGTTGGGGAACCTCACCTATAAAATCTATTGCTTGTAATTTCATAAGATAATTTGAATCAAAATTTGAGTGTTTTTTATGATTATGATGACTAATATGCCCTATGTTACTCATTATATCATTTTAAGGATACGAAATTCTTAATAGGTTCACCAAACCCTAAATTTGATTCCCAATGATACTCATCCTCTATAGGCTAGTCACTTGAGGTATTATAGGCTCATCACCTAATGAACACGAGGCTCATCAACCAAGGAATTCCATGCACATCACATGAGGAAGGATGTGATTATAATGCATTAGAAAAGGTGAATAATCTTATTCTTATCACATAATAAATCTTATACTTTTCAATAATACATGTTCTGACATCTATATAAGTATAATATCACATCACCAGTAAAATGGATTCCCCTGACATCAATAGAATTATATCCCATGTTTTAACCAAATATTTAGATTACTAAAACATGGTTACTCACACTTCATTGATCCATATTTATAATCAAACAATATTCTATTCAAAATTAAAATCTTTTCATATTTAAGGGATCTAATTATGAGGGAGGATGCTTCTATGTTCTCAAATATTTATCAGTATAATCCTATGATTCATTAATATAAGTATAATAAATTTATTAATAATTATTTTTAGGTTTCCTACAGAATATATGTGTACATTATCAATGGCTATATTCATATTCTTCCTTGACAAAGATAGTGGTTATTAGAAAATCATTTTTTAAAACAATAAAGAAATTATGGAAACAATTTTTTAAAACAATCAGGCAATTATAGATTTAAAATTAACGGTTTAGGCAAAGGGAACCTAACTCAACCTCAAGACCCGTTGCATTTGACGATGACAACTCGAATCTTCCTTTTTTCTGCTTGAAAGCATATGCAACTTCACATATATATAAGGACACCTAGCCCCTATGTACATATTTTCATGACAAATATGCATAAGAGGGTACTTAGATATATGTTTATAGATGCATATACCCCTTTACACTTACAAATATATTCATTTTTCATATGAGTTTGATTGGTATAGAATATTCTAAAACAGGTTCCTCTATTTTTGGACACATTCTAATAATATAGAAAAAGAAAATGTTTATCTCCCTACACATGATTCTTATCTCTGTATGGAATCTCATATTCATGGAATAAATAGTCTTGGATGGTGTAATTACCCTAATAACTATCAGTAAAATCCATTAATGCTATAACATTAGTGTAATTTGGTCTTATAAGGCCATAAACATCTAGATTTTAGAGTATTTATCATGTTACCCTTATTATAATCTTAACAATCTATTATTTAGACATTCTAACAAGAAAATATGTATAATCCATTATTTCTATTAAAATTTCATTGGAAAGTTGTAACAAAGGGACAGATGATTGAGAGCATAAAATATTCCAATCATTAAAAAATATATGGTAGAGTATCCACATCCTAGAGTCTCTCTTGACCTTATTAGGAAATGAAATTGAAATGATGTGACTATAGTGAAATTCTACGTACCTGATTCAATAGATCTGCTAATTTCTAACAAAAGGTGTTAAGGCCCTACTCGATATTGGTTCTATGACTAGATCTATCTTTTGATAGAGTATGAATTTATGAAAAAAAGGTTTTTAGATCTTGTGTTTTATATTTTATGGATTCTAGACCTATGTATTTTTATGATAGTTGTGCCTTTATTTTGTCCATGTGAGCCACATATTCATGCATCTATGTAGTCTACATAGAAATAAAATCATGATGTTTCACTTCCTCTATAGTTAAGAGATTTAAATCAGTAGTATTATCCTTTAAATATATTATATGGTGGTTGGAAAAATAAACATGATGAGATCATATTCATGGGTAGATAAATCCTCTCAATAAATGAGATCTTTATGAACAAGGATGTGCCAGTGTCGATAATAAAACACACCTACACCTAGGCCATGGAACTTTGTTGAAGGTTTTCATCTTTATCAAAACAATTCTCGAATGGATTAGATATGATGATAGTTTAAACCTTGAACCATGCCCACTTTCATTAAACCTGTTGCTAGATGACAATATTGGGAACCAGACTCTGTTCACTTTCCACTATAGGTATAGAATCTAGAATTTTATTTTTCATGGACATATGTTCTTTAAATTTTGTCTTAGCTGTAAGAAAGTCCCCCATCATTGCCTCATGTTTAACGTTCGGTATTGAACATGATATTTTAGCATTGACCATTTGAATACCTAACACAGTTCCACTGGGACAAATGTATTTAGGTCTTCCAACAGTAGTAGTCAATCTTGTGGAGTCTTCACGAATCACAAAAAAAATATCATGAGGATGATAATCCCACAAAATTATTAGAATGTTGGGATATAATTCCTTTTCCCCCAATAAATTATAAGGATATTATGACATGAATGGATCTTTGAGAATCCAATTTTTTATACACTCATCTAACTGGTTTCCCCAATACCCATCGGTATAGTATTCAAACCATAACATGGAATAACCCCATGGAAATTTATTTGGACCATTATCAATATATAATGTAATTTCTATGTCATAATCCCCATGAATCATCATCGACCAAAATTAATAAAGGATAAATGGGTTATATTATCTCTAAATATTTAGTAGAGGTAAATATGTAAGCTGTTTTAAATGACCAAATTATCGTGAGAACCTATAAGGATCAAAACGATCTAAAATCGTTACTCCATCTACAAAATCATCCAAAATCACATCTCATATCTTGATAATTTATGAACATTATTCTAAATTCCCTCTTTCATTATCTACCACTGCAAAAAAACGTGTTGAATAAGGAATGAACCCAAAATGGGAAACATCCTTTAACAAATAAATAGGACCATCGAGTCATTAATTGAAAAATTAAAAGACCATATACCATAGCTTCGTAGTTCACTCTACATGAATTATTAGTTTGAGATTCATTCAAAAAACAGATGAAATCAAATAAATTCTCAAATACCTTGATTATACGGCTTTGGGGGTGTCGACCTCGGCGTCCGGGGTGTTGAGGGTTGTGGGGGAGAGCCGTCGGGAAGGAAGGGAGGAGGTGGGGAGGCTGCTTGGAACAGCTTCGCTGGAGGAGGAGGAAAAGGGGGAGGAGGGTCGTGGTGAGGAGGTGTCATGGGTTTTAAGGGCTGTTGGTGAGGAGGCGTCGGGGACGAGGCATCTGGGAGGGGTCGGGAAGGAAGAGAGGAGGTGGGGAGGCTGCTCGGAGCAACTTCTCATGATGACGAGGGTCGCGGCGAGGAGGCGTCGAGGTGGGCGTCGAGCTGTTGAGGGATTTTGTAGAGGATGGATCGAGTGGAATGAAGAAGAAATTAATGGGTTGGGGTATTCATCGACGGAGCCGTGGCTAATTCTGGGGTTGTAGCAAAGGATTTTTTAATCCATGGATTAATAACAATGGCTATAGCTCAATTTCCTAGTAGTATATATATATATACACACACACACACACACACATTATACAAGTATATAAGTATTCATATATTTGTGTTTAAAATAAAATTGAAATTAATTTTTATTTAGATAAGGCTTATATATTGAGAAATATATTTTATATGTATATATGTTTAATTATTTAAATATAAATTTTTTTTGGAGTGAATATATAAAAAAATATGTATATATTAATATATATTTTATTATAAATAACATTACATTATAAAAAATGATAAAAATTAATATCCAAACTAATTATATGAATTTAATACCTATGAATAAATTCAGTCCCTGCTGAAAAATGGAAAAAAATACCCTCTTAAACAATGCTGAAATTCCATATAATGTTAAACAAAAATGGATATTACGACTAAAAACATAGCTTAGGAGGGATTTTGGGTATTTTTTTGCCTAAATTTTTTTTATAGAGGGTTTTCTTATTTCACCAGTATGTAGAGCTAGTCATAATATCTGATTTGATATGTAGTAGATCTCAAACGAACACCTGAATCAAAATTTATTTTTGTTTGAAGTTTGAGTTACGATTTCAATTTATTTTTGATATTTTAATAAATTTTTTATTTTTTTGTGTCTTCAAACTATTATTAAATGATTATTACTTGATAATAATTATTAAATTATTAGTTAATAATATTTTTTAAAGTATATTATAAGCCATTTTCACTGAACATCTTATATATTAGGTGTAAATGTATATCTATACATATCTCAAAAATATATAAATTATATAAATTATATTTATATCAATATAAATATATTTATATATATTAATATATTATATTTTATAATAATTTTTTTTGATGGGTTTTTATTTTTTTTCATGACCATTATTATTAGAATAGGGTGGAAAACCCCCTCTATTAAGAAAAGTAGAAGCCCTTTTATGATGGATTGAGATAGAACCCATTGTATGACTTAATACCCAAACACAACATGCCCCAAAAAAGAAATGAAAATTTTAAATGGAAGTAAATCTAATTACTTCATAGTCGAATCCATATATCCTAAAATACTAAGGTAGAGAAACCTATAATTAGATTTGTTTGAAATATCCCAAGGTATATATCCATCCATTTGAACACTAACCTAGAAACCCAAAACATAGCTTCCATTGGGAACTATGTGGAAGATCATCATGGTGGATGGATCTGCTGATAATGGAGACGATCTGCCTGAAAAATCACCATCCCCAACTGGACCGGGTTCTTCTTCTCATGTCATCAACCCATTCCTCGAGTGAGGTTTGACCCTCATTGTTATCCCTCACCATCGCACCTAGGTTTGAGTCTTTCCTTTAGTCACCATGATGACTAGAGGCCTTCCTTTTCCAGTAGCCCTGGCGCTTTCCTACCTACCCCAACCACCGAGAAGGAGTTCAGATCTTGCCATTGACCCCTACGTTATGTTTACTTTAATTTTTTTTATCATTAGGTATTTGAAATTAATATATATTCACATTGTTTCAATACTTTAGAAAAATGTTTGATATGTCATTTGTGATGTGTAAGAATCTGCCCCACCTCAATCTGATGCATGGGGTGAGCGGTATGACTCCACTACTATAGATATGGTCATTAACTGCTCGTAAAATGGGAATTTATAGTGTTAAAAGGCATTATTATCACCAGAACAATTAAAAGGGGTCATTTTTATAATCTCTAAAAAACTGCTAATAAAGGACCCTTTTATCAGTGCTAAAAAATCACCGATTAAAGGGACCTTTATAAATGCTTTTTTAGCGCAGATAAAAGTCAAAAAAATATATTTTTTTCTATAAATTGGAGGCCGGAACCTCCCCCCTTTTATCTATGCTCGATCCCCCCTTTTAATAGTGCTTGTCTATCCTCACACCACTTCAATGGCTTGGAATCACCCCCACCAATTAATAGTATTAGGTACCCACATTGCCCACCCGCGCACACCCCTTAGTTGGGTTTCGAAACTAAGACCCCCCATAATCTCGCTTATTTTATACTCCCATTTGTCATTTTATTTTTTATTTTATGATACATCTATATATTTATATATATTTCCTTATATTATTTATCAATATATTTATAGATATAGATTTATATATATATTTATATACATATATTTAATATGTGTTTGTGTGTGTGTGTTTATAAATATATATACATATATATATATATATTTACATATGTGTGTGCACATATAAATATAATTTTACTTATTTGTATTTAGTTAAATATATTATATGTTAATATTTATATAAGTACATTATAATATATATATAAATATATGTCGGTTTGACAATACGCACAAAAAAATATTTATATACATAAATACATTATATATACACTAATTATATGTATATATATATATATATTTATTTTAAATAAAATGGATATTATTTTTTATTCAGATAAGGTTTATATAATTAGAAATATACTTTATATGTAAATATGTTTACATATATATTTATAAACTTAAATTTTTATGTGTGAATATATACAAAATATGTATATATTTTTATATATTTGATTATTAATAAAACTAAATTATGAAAAATGAATAAATTTAATAACATTACTATCAAAATGAATGTAATACTTGTGAATAAATTCATTCCCCGTTGAAAACTGGGAAAAGACCCCCCCCCCTTAAATGAGGCTAAAATTAGATTGAATGTTAAAAAATTAGGAAACACCAACTAAAAACACAGTTTTAAATCCCTTCTAGGGACTTTTTGGGCCTCAGAAGGCATAATAGGGGATTCCCCCATCATTATGTTGTAGATATTGGCATAATATTATATTTTATATGTGGTAGAGCTCAAACAGACACTCCAATAGAATGTTATGACCTTTTGAAATCCGAGTTTCATTTTCAATTTATTTTACATATTTTATTAATTTTTTTATTTTTTTTGTCTTCAAATTGATAATAAATGACAATTTCTCAATAATAACTAGCAATTTATTAATTAATATTATTATTTTAATTATTTTATATTCCATTTTCACTAATTGTCTTATATTTTATGTGTAAATGTATATTTAGCAATAACGAAAACATATTTTAAAAAATATATTTTATTTTTATGGAAATATAATTTTTTTTAAAACATACCATTTATCAGTTCTACTAAAATAAAAATGATAAAGGGAGTCCCAATAATATCCCTATAAACAGTGATAAAGAGGTACCTTTATCAGTGCTAAAAACACTAATAAAGGTGTTTCTTTTAACAACTTTTTTTAGCGCTATTAAAAGAATCTTTTATCAGCAGTTTTTTTATCACTGATAAAGGTACCCCCTTTATCAACACATTTTTTAGCATTGTTAAAGGGTGGCCTTGTGTAATGTGGTATTTGTGGTAGTGATCCATGTGTGTCCTCTTATTTAAAAATGGAATTTTAGAAATATATTCTTCCATTTTTATATTTAATTTGTTTCTTTATAGTATTATTAAAAAAATGTGTTCTAATATAGGTGAATTCTATTGCTCGGGTTGGGGTGGGTTTTTAGAAATTGATACCATGATTAGGCTTTTTTGAGAGGGGGTCTCAGGTGCCAAATACAATTAAACATTGAGGTTTTTAAATGTCTATAAATAGTAAATGCAAATGTAATTATAAAAAATATTGTTTGAAATATATATAATCTGTTTTTTTATTTTTAATGTAAATTTCTTTTCAATTGAATTATGAATTCTTTACAGTTTCATTTCTATATAGGTGTATTTGGCACAATGTGTAATTATTCAAATATCACATTGCAATATTTGGGCAGTTATCAGCATTAATGAAAACAATGATAATGGGGTCCTCATTATAATGACGCTGACGAAGATAGTGTTTTTTTAGCACCATTAAATCTATTTGCAACCATATATCACCATATATTTCATGCATGAGCGATGAATATTTTTTAAAAAAACAAATAATTATTTTTCAAATTATGAAAATTAAAAACAAAATTCATATTTTCCATTAATAATTTACCGAGTAAAAAACAAGTACGAACCTATTTTTCATAATAAAATATTCATCCAAAATTCTATTTCAATTTAAAAAATATTAGTTTTTATTAAAAAAATATAAAAAATAATTTTTCATTATGAAATTCATATAAAAAAATTAAAAGAAATAAGATATTCACTTAAAAAATAAAAAAAAATCCTTAAAATAAAATAATAAACTAAATTTCTAGTTATGAAAAATTAAGAAAAAATCCCTTTTCCATATTCAGAAATAAAAAAATATATATTCCAAATTAAAAAAATATTTTATCAAAAAAAATATTTATCCACTATAAAATTTGAAAAATATCAAAATTTTCATCATAAAAAATTAATTAAAATAAATTATTTTATATTAAAAATAATATATTAATTATCCCTTTGGTTTATGATGAATTTGGAAATTAAAAATGAATTTTCTTCTTTTATATTAAGATAAATTAAAATTTAACCATTTTCTAAATGATCCCATTTTAAATTTAAAATATCAAAAAATCCCCATTTTCCTTAAAAAATGAAAAAAATTAATTAGAATAGATAAAGTTAAATGTAAAAATTCTACATTTTTCCATTAAAATTACTTTATAAGAAAGGTTATATCTATAGTTTTTAACAAAGGATATTTTTTAAAAAAATATTTTTAATTACGGAAGATTTATTTTTAAATTGTCAATGATTTATTTTATTTTACGGGAATTTTAGTTTTTAACCTTAAATAAAAAAAAAGATTTATTTTGTGCAAGGGGGATATTAAATTTTAAATAAACAATGTTTTTTCTCTGATTTTTCAAAGGATGTATTTTTTATTTTATTTTAAAAACGTAGTAATGAACTTTATTTTCATTCACATTAATTTCTTTTTAAAAATTGATATATCATTGAATTTTTTAACAGGAAAAATTAGAGTCGATTTGTTGATATGGGATATGTCAATATATTTTTACTATATCGGGTCTTGGCATGTGTGAACGATGTTAATAGAAGCCACAATGCTAGTCAAAAAATAATCAATAAGTTATTGTATAAATATTTTAACATTATTTGAAAAAAAAAGTTTTATCACTAATATTAATATAAATTAATTTTTATTTATATGAGATGTCATATATAAAATGAAATTAATATTATGTTTTTGGAAGAATTAGAAAATATTAAAATCCATTTTTTGTATCCAAAATGATGTTAAAAATAAAAATCTCACAATGTAATTATATAGATAAATTAATTTCAATTAAATTTTTAATGTAAAAATAATAAATGATGTCAACGTCGATGTTTATGAGGTTTCTTTATGTCAAATCCACGCATATGAATACATATCTACACCATAGGTCATGGTGTGTGTGGAATCAGCATGCACAACTACATGTCTATGTAAATGTTATTGGGACTTCTCGACCCCATTCTAGGAGGCAAGTGTTCCCCTCATACACTTATTTAACACACTAGACCCCCTAATATTTGATGCATGATAACCCAATAATCTCCCCTCACAACCACAAGGGCGATTAACAGAGGTGATTTTTTGGTGATCGGGAAATTCAAAGTGCTCAAATTCAACTCTACAACAATCACTATTAAAAAAATAGTTTTCCTTAAAAAACCACTATCATCAATAAATTTTTTTGATAGTTGAGGATCTATTAAAAAGGGGGCCTTTGATTAGTTCTCAAAAAACCGATGCTAAATTTTCCTTTTATCAGCACTAAAAAAGCATTGATAAAATAAATAAAATATTTATTTTTTTGTAAATTAGACGGTATAGACCTCTTTTTAATAGTGCTATTTCAATGACTCTAGGAAGCCATGCCCACGCACACAACCACCACCCATTTAACAGTGCTATGCGCACATCCCCCACACCTTAACAAAGTTAGTCACCCCCTGCACACACATGCGCACCCCTACCTCCGCATGGATTTGAACCCGAGACCTCTCCCTTGAGCGTCTGCACCATTACCACTCACCCATCTTTTTTGGTTCTCCCATTAAAGATATATCTATTTTTTAATATATATATATATATATAGTTATATTTATTCATATATATATATATTTATATGAATATATATATAGTTATATTTATTCATATATATATATATATATATTTAAAAGGTTGGGGCCGAAGCCTCATTTTATTTTTAAAGCAAAGCAAAGTCCTCTTTTATCTGGGTAGAGGGGGACCCATTACATAGCCCAAAGTCCTAGTTTGAATGTAGCCCATTACATAGCCCGTAGGCCCAAAATTTTGGCCTAAGACCCATTTTGTGAATAGTAACCAGGCTGCTACAGTACCCTGTCTCTGCTACAGTACCCGCTGAAAAACAGTGGCACTGCCGCAACAGTACCTGCCGATAAACATTGCTGATAGAGTAAATTGAGCCCCATGGGATTTGAACCCCCATTTTTCATGTAGGGTTATGGGGTGCATACAAATAATCCAAACCCCAACTACGTGTATATATATATAGTTATATTTTTTTAACAGCATAATTATCTATAAAATAATATATATCTATAGAATTAATTTAAATTCGTTTATAAAATATGTTTTTGTGTGTGCGTATAAAAAAAATACATATATACAACAGACAGACAGACAGACAGACACACACGTAAGTTTGTTAATACACGCACACATAGACACTAATATATATATATAGGCACACACACATTTTATATGAATATAAATATTCATATATTTGTGTTTTAAATAAAATTTATATTAGTTTTTATTTAGATAAGTCTTATATATTGAGAAATATATTTTATATTTAAATATGTTTAATTATTTATTTATAAAATTTTATTTTTCTTAATTCCATTGAAAATAATCTAGAATAAATTGATGTGCAATGACATAAACTTCCTTTATGATGGCTAAAAATATTCATCATAAATTGCATCACCCTCAGGTTAATTTTCACATCCCTTCACAATTTATAATATTTAGGTCGTGATTTTCCAAGATGGTTTGTTGTGATGAATTCCCATCTCAATTAACTCTTTGTGGTGAGAATCCGTCTTAAAAAACCTGTTGCAAAAGCCATTATTTTTAGTGGTATATAAATATTATAACAGATTGATGCAAACTATATAAATAAAGATTCCAAAATCATATTTAAATTTATATATTTGTATCATATAATATAATTTATAATCATATGTTTGTGTTTATATATATATGTGTGTGCGCGCTATTATATATTATAAAATAAATAAATAATATATCAAAATATTTGTACATAGAAACTATATATTTTAAAATTTCAATTCATGTTAAATAATGCTTTATTATTAACATTATTTTCATTATTTAGACAATAAAAAATTTCAAAATGATATTAATCAATAAAAATATTTAATAATTGGTTTTTCTAGGATTTTCAAAGAAAATCAACACGCCAATCAGCTAGCTGAAGCCCTGCTGCCCTGCACACCATCACTGTCTCTGCCTCAATTCTGTCGGCTTGACCGCAATGACGAAGCTTAGCCACAAATCATCCCCGCCTCGAATGTGCTCTTCCCCGCCATGGTCGCCCACCGCGACCGCGTTCCGCCCTGCCATGACCGCCCCATAGGCCACGAACGTGCTCCACCCCGCTCGTCGGCACATCCATATCCCGCCTCAACCGCCTTCTGCCTCCACCATGACCTCTCGAAGAGACCGCACCGTGATCCGCCCTGCACGCCTACACATCCACAACCCGCCTCAACTGTGTTCCACCTCCGCCTGGAGCTCCTGGATTGGTGCACCTTCCGGATGATCCCCACACTTAAGTACCCCGGGGGAGGAGCGATTTCTAGTGCATGAGTTGTGGTGGATTTGGGGTCTCCTACCTTGGGTACCCCTGGGGCCTGTTCGTAGGAGAATTGGTCCACTGGACAATGTACATCATAATAATAATCCACATCTTTCGGCACCCCAGGGTTCTCCGTTGTCTGGGATGGGGTAGGTTTCAGATCTTCTTGCTTGGGTACCCGTGGCCAGAGTTCCCAGGTGAAGGGGACGGTTGGACGGGGTCCCTCGTAGTCAGTTGGACGAGTTCCCTCGTAGTCCTCCTCTATTCTCCATCGCAATAAGATTAGTGCATTGGTGATAGTTGATGACCTCATCATCGGATTCATCATGGGGCTTTGGACTCTAACTGAATGCTCCTGATTTTTTACCTTTTCTAAGGATATTCCTCCAAAACACAACATCCCCCGGGTTCCAATCCATACATATAACATCCTCATCTTATTCGTCATGCGATGAGGGGTTTCAGAGGAGAGGGTAATCTGAGTGGGAGGGTTGTAGTTTTAAAACACACCCTCCACCCTTATATAGTACCATCATCCTTTATTATTGCAATACCAAAATCTTTTATTTATAACACCAATTAATATGAGTAATTGCCCAACCCTATTTATTAAATGTTAATTTATTTATTAACCAAATATTAAAAAGATAGTAAAACAACAAATATTTATTTATCTATTTTGAGTATTGTTCATTTTAAATTTATAAATGAAATCTACATTCTTATCTAATTAAATTAATTATTATTAACTGAATAGCAATTTTTTTTGAAATGTTAATAAAATGTTATGTTTTATTTACTTTCTATGATATCAATTGCTTTTAGAAGTGGGAATGACTATCTGGAATGTTATGCAATTCATTTCATCTCTCGGAAGGAAGGATATTATAGTCGAATATAATTGTCAAGTTATTATCGACGTGCTAGAGGAGGAATGAAGGTTTCCACCAATTTTTTGGGTCTATTATCAATAGCATCGTATCATTGGTGTTGTAATTCTATTCTTGTTGATTTTCCTTTTATGGGAGAGGACAATCATTCGACTCTTTTTATAACTACTTTTGGGAGTTTTTGTGGATCACATTATGGTGTAGTTGATTCATACACATCCCAACTAACTCATGGATCATTTTCTTACGATATCAAAATTATCCAAATTCATTTTCTCATTTTTGAGTAGGTCAATTGTCCATTTTCCTAAAATTAATGTATATTTTAAATAAAAAAGATGCACTTGTAGTCATACCGGTCACACTATGCCTCATATTGAGGTGAAAAAGAATACTTTGAATCCCAAATGACTCATGTATTTTTACCCAAATTTATCAAAATAATCCGAATGTGTTTGCTCATTTTTTAGTATGTCACTTGTTCCTTTTTAATAAAATTAATGTCACTATTAAATAAAAAGATGGACTTAGAGTCATACAGGTCACACCATGCATCAGATTGAGGTAAGACTAATATCTACACATCCAAAATTACTTATGGAAATTTGTACTAACATATCAAAACAATCCAACGATATTTTTATTGTTTTTTAGTATGTCACATGTCTTTTATAGATAAAAATCATTATAATCTAGAAGCACACACTTTGACGAATACCGGTCACATAGAGTATCGGTTTAACATGAGAACAATTCCTATACAGAAAAAAAAGATTTGTGAAATGATTTATTAAATTATTATGACAATCTGATTTTGTTTTCTTGGTTTTTATTGAGTGATGTATTTTGAAGTGAAATGTCGGTTTTAAACAGATTACAGACACTTTGAGTCATACTGTTCATATTGTTTTTTGGATTGAGGAGTAGCTGATTCATACATATCATAAATGACTTATAGATCATTATACTAAATTATAAACAAAATTATAATTCCTTTTTTGGTTTTGAGTTTTGAGTTGTATATTGTACAAAAATTATGATCAATTTTAAATGAAAAGACACACATTGAGTCATACCGATCATGTCGTATGTCATATTGAGGTGTTATTGATTCCTACATGTCCCAAAGAAATAAAAAAATCCTAAATGCCAAGGAATACTCCAGTATAATAAAAAAATAATATGTGATTAATACTAAAAATAAATAAATTAAACATAAATATGAAACAATCCATTTCTTCTATAGAAGTCACATCTTCATACCATTGGTGAACATTCGATGATCAGGTATGATTCCCATTTGTTTCTAAGAAAATATATATCATTTTATAAATAATATTTTTTTTGAATGTCATAATAGTACTAGAAACATATAAATTCACAAAGGATTAATAAATATTTTAAATAAAGTAGTAATTAACATTGAAAATACCACTTAGGGGATTTGTTTTTTATGGAATATGATCTCTCTCGTAAATTTTCAAGAATAATAGCCATAATAATTTCCATTTGATTATTTTAGACATTGTAGAATCATTATGTAAAATAAGTAATTTTTTTAATATTTGTTTGGATAGTTAAATCTTATTATATATACCTTGATACTTATCCAGTTTTAGAACTTGTTTGGGTCCTTGTGTGCAATGCTTGTCCTTATTCCATGATTTAGACGATATTTACACACCACCCTATAATAAAAAAATCAAAATTTAAACATAATATAATTATATAACATGAATCATAGATCTAAAATATTGGGTGTAGTGTATTAAAAATTAAAAAACGTTATCATTTGTGGTCTGTTTGTTGGTAATCTATGTAGTGAATCCAAGAAATAAATATTTAGAGTATCCAAATTGATCGTAATGAGAATACATGGTTTCTTAAAAACAAAAAAAATGAATAAGTAATGACAGAAATGAAAAATATATTAAATATGATTAAATTGCAGTGTTTTATCTTAAAATCATTCTTATTAATTCTTTCATCCCCAAGTTCTCTTTCAAACGATTTTCCAAATTTTTCCACTCTTTCCTCTATTTTTAGGATTTTATTTTTGTTTTGTCTATAGAGGTGACGCGGGGACTAATAAGTCCAAATTTTTTATTTGAAAATACATTGAATTGGTATTGATATATATGACTTCAAAAAATATGAAATGAATTTACTCATAATTAACATGGTATATCATCTTTTGGAAAATTAAATCAAGAAAATGTACCTCATATATACATTTACAACTGAGACACCTAGCCATTCATAGTTGATGATTTCATCTACATTATTAGAAGCAATGTAGTCAATACATCCTATCCACACATTTTTTCATCAAAATCAACTATGTGACTACTACCACTTTGTAACTTTGCATCCGCATAAAACATTAATGTTAGTAAATGTGGATATTCAATGGGAAGGGTAAATGTGATTTTTGATGATCTTGTCAATAAGTTTGTTGATATTTCAGATGGTTTAAGTCAACCTTTCATTTCACCCCCATATCTTTTTCTATTTTTAATATCATTCGTAGGTTTATAACTTTTTTCATTAATTATTAAAGGTTTATCATCAAAAATAAATAGGAAATGAATACCTCCTTGTCGACATATTTTATTACAAAATTTAATGGTCAAGAGATGAATGTTGCAATAGTTGGTCAACCTAATGAATATATTCCTCATCAAATAGAAGAGGTCGTTCAACCCTCAGATCATGGGCTATGCTAATAGACACTCTCACATGACCTATTGGAAGTGGTCTATTTTTTAGTACATCATTTTGGATATTGAACATTGTATCCCTCACTACAAGGAGATGGGTGGGTGTCGATTGATATAAATCAAATTCATTATCATCCTGTATAATATCAGTACCAGAAAGGTATTAATGTCTCTCTGATTCACATTTTATAGAAACAGTTAATATAACATTGATTACCTTGTCCAAGACAACATTTCGAGGGGAATGTCTCACCTCAAAGATCATGGGTGTGGGGAGGGATATTCAGGAAATGGTTGTTCATGAGTTATTTTTTCTCTTTTATTATCCCTATAAATGTTTTTAGTAAAACTCTCTACTATTGAAATTTTTATTAAAGTGTATATAGTCTTTACTTAATCTATTTCATTTCATTATCTTCATCATCCTCTTGTTTTTTTATAAAAACATGTTTTCGGTTGTCACCCAAAAACCCGCACGTCTGATTTGACCATAATGTTATTTCTGCTTCAAGGCCACTAACAGTGTGACGACACAGACTCTCAGGGTCATTTCCTTTGCTAAAAATTCTGATCCTAAAGGGGTAGCGTATCGGCGTGAGGTCAAACAGCGCGACCAATCGGTGAGACCGAGCGGGGCGATGGATCGGTGAGACCGATCGGTGCGACCGATCGTCGAGACCGATCGGCACAACCGGTCGATGAGACTGATCGGAACGATCAGTCGGTGAGACCGATCGGTGCGACCACTCGGCAAGACTGATCGGCGAGACCGATCAGCGAGACCGGTCGTCGTGACCGGTCGATGAGACTGATCGGCACGAATGACCTGCGAGACCCATCGGCACGACCGAGCGGTAAGACCGATCGGTGCAACTGATGGGTGAGACCAACCTGCAGAACGGTGAGACTGATTGGTGAGACCGATCTAGGTCACCAAGCCTTGTCAGGGTTTTTCCAGTGACGCCTCCCTTTGGCGCAAAATGGGCTTCAAACCCTATTTTGACCCCTTTAAGCTTGTTTTGAAGCCCAGTAATTCCCATAAATGTCATTTAATTAAATATTTAATGAATTAACTTGTTGTGTGCATCAGTTTAAACTGCACGACCCTTTAATGATGTTTGTGGTGTCTCAACCGCGTAGTCAACCCACGACCCTGTGCCTTACGTGGTTTCGGGTTTTTTTCTCCGTATCTTAATGGACCGGGGTGTGCTGTATCACACCCTTTATAACCTAAGGGTTCTCCATAGGATTAGTATCTCTATCACCCTATTCTAGGATTACCCTTCATTCAGACGAGCCACATTTCATTCAGACGAGCCGCATCGCTATCCGTAGAGTTCCATGCCCAGGCTTAGCATCGATCATTGATCAACAAGAAGGGAATTTCACCTTGTTCTCTACGTTGTGTGTATCGTGCAAGGTGGGCATGCTTTTTTTTCTGTAGAATTGGTAGAACCAAACCTAAATAAAGATAATGAACGCATTCTATAAATAACGAAGGTGGGGGGGGGGGCTGTGATCGATGATGTTGCTTTGTTTTATGATCTTCTTTTCTGAATTGTGCGGGCTTACACCTAATGAAAATCAATTCCGTTGGTGTAATTTCATTGTGTACTAATGAATCCCTTACCTCTGGGGATGTTTAAATGGATTTTATTAAGGTTATGAACCCTTGATGTGTAAAGGAATTTGGTAAATTACGTACATCTGGCTAAATAAATTGGAGTCACCAAGATCAACACCTTTCTATGATAACCCCTATTAATGTACGACAGAATTGAAATCATGGAGTGAGTTAAATCTTTTAAATATGAAATTAATGGCACGGGCCTGACTTGTGTTGGTGGTTGTTGTTTGTTTGTTTTCATTCATGGGCCGATTGCTGGGTGATGTGGCTGGGGTTGGGATCCCCTGTTGTTACAAATTCGGTGGTTATGAATTTAAGGCCGGGTGGTTACGTTGTTTATATCACGAATTGGGGAGGGATCATCTTTTGTTGAGAAACCTTTTGGATCTTGGATATTGGACATCTAGCTGAATCTTGGGTTATTAATTGTATTTGTGACTTTACAAGATAACCGGTTGTGGATGTTGTAGTTGATGGTTGACTATTTTCATTCCCTTGACTTGTGCTTATGATTAATAGTTGCCCTAGTATGTGAATCAACTTATTTAAACATCATTACTTAACACGAAAACAAGGATGGGACAAATGTGTTTTTGGTATGGTGTAATTTGTGACCTGGTCATGGTACTGATTTGTTCTTTAGGCAGGCTGAAGAAAAACCTAAACATGGGAGAGTTCTTGTTACCTATATATATACATGTAGTTTTTGTGTTTCTTATTCACGCCCCACCCATGTTTAGCACTTAGTTCCGAACACCCCCATTTCATGGGGGAGTGTGTTTTTTCGAACACTTATATTAGTGGCTGGTTATTAGCTCATTTATGATCCCTTTCCCGGATAGCCCCAGTATCTTCGGGCAGGCAGTGAGGGCCTGAAGTCGATTATTAGCCCATGAATATTCGGGCGGGGTAGTGTGGTGGATGGATCATGTGTGTGTGGGAAGGTGGTTTTACCAAGTGACTTCGGGATGAGGCCTAGGTGTCTTCGGGCGTGAAAGTGGATCTTCTATCCTAGGTGTCTTCAGGCGTGGTGGTGGTTGTTCTGGCCTAGGTGTTTGCAAGCGTGGTTATGTGTGACAATTTTGCCCCAGGTGTATGCGAGTGGAGTTTGGCAGTGGAACTGCGGCGAGGTTGTGTCCCATGTGTGTACATGCAGGGTATGACAGTGGGACTGCAGTGAGAATGGCGGGATTGGTTTGATGCATGGGATGTCTTCAATAACAATTGGGAAACAGGCACGGGGTATCCAAACATCGATGTGATATTACTATACATTACTTAACTTGCATTATTTAGGGAGTGTGCCTTAGTGAGGATTGGGTGGATGGTTTACCTTGTTGGGTGTTTGGAATACTCTTTTTCTCATGGGACTTTAGTATGTTCCCCAACTTGTGGACGAGATTCTTTGGTTTTTCCCTATTGAGTATACTGGTAAGCTCACCCTACGTATATAAACCTACTTTTAGGTTTCCAGGAGGACTTAGGGGATCGCGCGAAACCATACTAGCTCAGACCTTTGGCGAAGTTTTAGTTGCATTTTTCCATTCTTGGTACTTTACCTTTGTAGTCACTTTGTACTTTGGGGTATTTACTTTTAGAACATTCATATAGGAATGGTTGTTCTGGATTTTCTTGCACTTACAGTTTTGGTTTTGTGAGACTTAATATCTTATCTCTCGATCCTATTAAAAGAAAAAGGGTAATTCCTTCCATTTAGTGTGTGATTATATACCCTGGGTTCTAGTCCCTACTACAGGACCTATTAAAGGCGGGTTTCAGGGGTCATTATCTCTCCTTCAACTTAAAGAAGGAAGGGCCTGCCATCTGCTGACCCTTCCCTCCTTTTTGTGAAGGCAGGTCGTGACAGAATGGTAATAGAGGCGGTGAGGTTGAGGGATATGATGGATTCTGGAGTTAGGTACAATGAGGATTGCATGGGATGGTAGGGAAACATCGTTGGGTGACCTTGGTGTGTGAATTAGGCTAGGGAAGACCGGCTAGGACACGAGATTTTAGGGACCCACGTGATCTGATGCAAGGACTCTGGACCTACCGAATGACCAAGTGAGGCCACGCTGATTTCATGGTAGAGACCCCAGGAAAGGTAAATGCATCATAATGACTTGTGTTCTCGTTTTTCATGGGGTTTTGGGGAATTAAAATTAATAATAAGTTTAAGAAATTTTTTTAAGAACAATATTCTGCACTACATGGGCTAAAGCATTCCTTGTTTACCTTGCAACTATGGCACCTGGGAGACAACCACGTGTGGTCCAGGTGATCGAGGACATAGAGACTACCATGGACAATTGGCGGAGATCTAATTGAGAGGAGGTGGATGACCAGTGGCAGAAGACACTTTGGGCCTTCTATCAACAGACCCTCAAGAAGTATGAGGGCAACACCTCTGACATGAAGACTGAGAGCTGGCAAGAGGAGATGGTTATAGCCTTTGGCCACATCCGGGATCCGACCGAGTATTGGGTTCTATTGGCCGTTAGCCAGATGTGGGGATCGGTGCATCATTGGTGGACGCTTCTCCAGGGGAGAGGAGAGAGGCTGAGGTGGCATGGGCTGATTTTGGGAGGGAGTTCTGGGCGGAATTCCTCTCTTCGACCATGAAGGCCGAGAAGAGGCAGGAGCTAATATCTCTCCAGCATGGGAGTTTTTAGTAAGGGAGCTGGGAATCAAGTTCTAGGACCTCCTACATTTTTATCCGGACCACTTTCCTTATGAGGAGTCTTAGAAAAGACGTTTAGAGGAGGCACTCCGACCCTCCCTCTAGTATGCTGTAAACCCCTTTACCCTGTTGACGTACTTGGAGGTCCAGATGAAGGCCATAGTAGTGGAGAGGATGCATGCTCTAGGAGGTGTGTCATGAGAGGGGATCCAGCTGGGACCATCAAAGGGGAAGGCCATTAGCACCAGGCCCCCAGCGTCAGGACCCTCCAGGGTCCGACCAGTAGGGAGCAGGCCGCAGCAGTTTCAGTTCTTGTCCCCTGGTCCTCGCTATTTTCCTTTGGGCCTAGGACCACGGTGCTTCGTCTATGGGAGCCATGGAAATATCCAGAGTCAGTTTCATGACGGGGTATAGTACGGTGGTGGAAGATAGCCTCAGCACCCGCCCCAACAGCTGCTTCCAGCCAGGCCTTTCCAGCAGCAGCAGCAGGGACAGCGAGCTCCCTCTCCTCCGAGGGCAGACGTAGCATGAGTGGGACGACCTCAGGGTGCTCCTCAGGGACCTCAACCGGGGCGTGGTCGGGGAGGTGGCCGACAGCTGAGGGGCAGAGTAGCTGGGTGTGGGTAGTTGCACACTACATAGGCAGCAGTTCCAGCAGGACCAGAGGTTTTTCGAGGTACAATCAGTTTCTTTATCACCCTTGATTATTCCTTGTTTGATACCGGAGCATCACACTCCTTTGTTGCACCCAGTCTAGCCCATGCATTGGGTCTAGTTACCGAGAGACTTCCAGTGCCCATGGTGCTGAGCACACCAGTCGTAGGTCATACTAACTTGTTATATGTTTGTGGAGGATTCAGACTGATGATAGGGACACATCAGTCAGTTAAGGATCTTATTCTACTACAGATACAGCCATACGATGCCATTCTAGGAATTGAATGGTTGTTCTCTATGTCTGACATCATCGACTTCTTCTGAGGAAGGGTTTTGTTCTCATACATGGGTGGCTGATGTGTTACTTTCACAAGCAAGCGGGGTGTCCAGAAGGGCCGCGGACGAGAGGAACCCCTTCTCTCCTTGTTAGCCGAGCTGTCAGTGGATTCAGTGCATGCTGAGATGGTGGAGGTACCATGGATCGTCAGTGAGTTTATGGACATCTTCCCAGAGGAGGTGATGACTCTACCCCATTGACGTGATATCGAGTCTGGGATAGATTTCCAGCCTGGTGCTCGTTCGATTTCGATGGCTCCCTACAGGATGGCACCTTCAGAGCTACGGGAGTTTCGGATTCAGATTTACGATCTGATGAAGAGAGGTTACGTTCGACTAAGCACGTCACCGTGAGGTTCTCCAGTCTAGTTCACCAGAAGATAGATGGTGGTCTCAGGTTGTGTATATAGTACAGGAGGTTGAATCAGGTAACAGTCATGAATCTATACCCTCTACCAAAAAGAGACGACCTTTTTGACCAGCTGAAAGAGGTAGGGTGGTTCTCGAAGATCGACCTGCGGTCTGCGTATCACCAGTTGAGGTTAAAGGAGAGTGACATCTAGAAGATGGCCTTCAGGTGCAGATATGGAAACTTTGAGTTTGTAGTCATGCCTATCGGGGTTACAAACACCCCGGCTATGTTCAAGGGGCTTATGAACTCCATCATCCGGAAGAACCTAGATCAGTCCGTAGATTTGTTCATCGACGATATCCTGATCTTTTCAAGATTAGAGGAGGATCACACGGAGCACCTGAGGATGGTTTTGGAGGTCCTTTGAAAGCACCAGTTTTATTGTATGTTATCGAAATGAAACTTCTGGATGCGAGAAGTGCACTTACTCAGGCATGTGGTGTCCGAGCAGGGGGTAGCGATAGACCCATCAAAGGTGGAGGCAGTTGTTTAATGGGAAGCATCCAAGAATGTGGCAGAGGTCTGTTGTTTCCTCGGGATGGTGGGTAACTATCGGAGGATTGTACCCAACATCTCTCAAGTTGTATCCCCTTTGAAAACCATGACCATGAATGACTAGGTTTTCGTGTTGAGTTAGTAGTGCAAGGTAGCCTTCAGCTATCTGAAGGAGAAGTTGGTTAGTGCCATAGTGTTGAGATTACTAGAAGAAGGGGAGGGGTTTGAGGTTTTCTGTGATGCTTCAGGACTAGTCCTGGGATGTGTGTTGATGCAGCGACAAGGGGTGATCTATTATGGGTCAAGGCAGCTACGCCCTCATGAGCGTAATTATTCCACCCATGACCTAGAGCTTGTAGTGGTAGTTTTTCCACTGAAGTTATGGCGGAACTACCTCATCAGAGAACGCTTTGTGGTTATCATAGATCACAAAAGCTTGAGATATATCTTCTCCCAACGGAACCTAAACATGCAGCAGTGAAAGTGAATGGAGTTCCTCCAGGATTACGACATCGAGATCTCCAAAAATCCAGTGAAGGGGAATGTAGTGGCTGATGCCTTGAGTAGGAGACCAATGAAGGATGTGGTCCGAGAGTCAGAACAAACTTAGATGGAAATGGAGGAGTTGGCTGCCTTAAACCTGGATACGAGGATGGATAGAAGTAGAGGTTGCTTGTATCAGATGGTAGTGCAGTCGTATCTGTTTCAACATGTGGAGGGGTCTCAATGGGGAGACCCAGAGTGTGAAGTGATACATGACTGAGTTGACCAGAGCAATGCTCCAGATGGATGGATGGAGGATGGCCAAAACTGGATTCTTTTCTAGGGGAAGCTGTTTGTTCCAGAGAAAATGTGTGGCCCGGTTCTCAGTGAATTCTTCCACTCACCCCTAGTGGTACACCCAGGAGTTTCCAAGATGTACCGGGGACTGAAGAGACAGTTTTGCTGGCCCGAAGTGAAGCGAGCAGTGGCATAGTTTGTGGCTAAGTGCCTTGTGTGTCAGCAGGTAAAGGCTGAACACCGTGTTCCAAGCGGGTTTTCACAACCTTTAGATTTTCACGAGTGGAAGTGGGAAGACATATTAATGGATTTAGTCACTGGACTACCCATGGTCCAAGGGGGATACGACGCCATCTGGGTGGTAGTTGACCGGTTGATGAAATCAGCTCACTTTCTGGCGATTAAGTAGTCGAGTGCAGTGGAATCTCTAGCACGAAAGTATGTGGATGATATAGTGTGGCTTAATGGAGTCCTAAGTTCCATAGTCTCGGACAAGGATGCACGTTTTATCATAGGAGTCTTGATGGATGTGCAACATGCTTTTGGAACCCAACTACGCCTTAGCACTGCTTTCCACCCCCAGACAGTTGGACAGATAGAGTGCACCATCCAGACCTTGTAGGATATGCTGCGGGCATGTGTTCTGGACTCAGGAGGATCTTGGGTGTAATAATTTCCTCTAGTATATTTTTTCTACAATAGTAGCTATCAATCTACCATTGGTATGACCCCTTATGAAGCCTTATATGGGAGACCATGCTGCTCACCTATGTGTTGGACCGAAGTAGGAGAGGCAGTCATCCTTGGCCTGGAGGTGGTGCAGATCACGACATAGAAGGTTTAGCTCATATGGGAAAGTATGAAGGCTACCCAGGACCAGCAGAAGTCGTATGCTGATAATAGGAGAAGGCGCTTGGAGTTTGAGGTTGGAGACCACATGTTCTTGAAGGTCTCCCCTCGGTGTGGACACTGGAGGTTCGACAAGGGGAGTAAGCTTTCTCCCAGGTTCATGGGTCCCTTATAAGTGTTGCGGCGGGTCAGCGAGGTGGCTTATCATCTACCGTTTCCACCTCCGCCACTGAGTATACATGATGTCTTCAATGTGTCCCTGCTCCATCGGTATTTGCACAACGATTCACAAATCCTCGGCTGGGGAGATCTGGACATAAAGGACGACATGACCTTTGTGGAGAGACCAGTGATGATCAAGGATCTCAAGGAGAAGGTGCTTCATGGGCGAGCCATCCCCATTGTTCGTGTGTTACGGAGACATGGTGGGCTTGAGGAGAGTACATGGGAGAGGGAAGCACAGATGCATTCCCAGAACCCAGAGTTATTTTGAGTTTTGTACTGTTCGGTTTATACCTGTTGTGATATAACGTTTTTCCTTGTTGGTAATGAAATACTAGTTTTCATTCCTCTGAATGTGTGTGAAGTTTCCTGGCTACGGGGAGAGGAGGACCCGACCCCTAATCAAGACTCATAAAGGCAGATGCGATTAAACCCGTGCGGGTGAGTTAGTGCCACCCAAAGCGGATAGAATCTGGACACAGGGAAGGAGACTCCCCAACCCACATGGTTGGGCAGTTTAACAAGTTTTATTTCTTTTTTTTTATAGGGAGGTGTTCATTGTTAACTATGAGGTTCACTCTTAAGAGGTATCTTTCAAGGTGTTTGTTCGGACGCACTCTTTCCTTCTAGGTTGTTTAAATTATCGAGGGCGAGAATAGTTTGAGAGGTATATGATGTGATGACCCAGACTCTCAGGGTCCATTCCTTTGCCAAAAATCATGATCGTAAAGGGGTAGCGTCTTAGCGTGAGGCCGATCGGCACGACCGATCGGCGAGACCGATCAGCGAGAACGATCGGTGCGACAGCTCCGCAAGACCGATCGGTGTGACCACTCGGTGAGACCGATCGGCGCGACCACTCGCTGAGACCGATCGGCACGACCAGTCGGCGGGACCGATCGGGACGACCGGTCGGTGAGATCGAATAGTGCGACCGATCGGTGGGACCAATCGGTGCGACCGATCGGTGAGACCAACCATCCTATCAGTGAGACCGATCGGGGTCCCCTAGCCGTGCTAGGGTTTTTCCAGTGACACCACCCTTTTGCGCAAATTGGGTTTTAAAACCTATTTTTACCCCTTTAAGCTTGTAATAAATACCAGTAATGCCCATAATTGTCATTTAATTAAATATTTAATGAATTAACCTGGTTTGTGCCTCGATTTAAACCGCTTGAACCTTTAATGATGTGTGGGGTGTCTCAACCACGTATTCAACCCATGACCCCTCGCCTTACGCGGTTTCGGGTTCTTTTTCTCCATATCTTAATGGACCAGGGCGTGTTGTATCTCACCCTTTATAACCTAAGGGTTCTCCCTAGGTTTCTTTTCTTGATCACCCTATGCTAGGAGTAACCTTCGTTCAGACGAGCTACATTTTGTCCAGATGAGCCGCATCGCTATCCATGGAGTTCCACGCACAGGCTTAGTGTCGATCGATGATCAGCAAGTAGGGAATTTCACCTTCATCTCTCCTTTGTGTGTATCTTACAGGGTGGGAATGATTTTAATTCTATAGAATTGGATGAACCTTACCTAATTAAAGATATTAATCAGATTCTATAAAGAACGATGGGGGGGCTGTGATCGATGATGCTACTTTGTTTTATGATCTTCTTTTATGAATTGTGAAGGCTTTCACCTATTGAAAATCGTGGTCGTTGATGGTATTTCTCTATGCACTAATGAATACCTTACCACTGTTTATGTTTAAACGGATTTTATTGTGTTTTTTGAACCTTAGCTGTGTAAAGGAATTTGGTTAATTACGTACATCTGGCTAAATAAATTGGAGGCACAAAGAATAACCCTTTTCGGTGATAACCTTGGATAATGTAGAACGAAATTGAAATCATAGAGTGTGTTATATCTTTTAAATCTAAAAATACTGGCACGGGCCTGCCTTATGTTGGTGGTGGCGGTTTGGTTGTTTTCATTCACGGTCTGATTTGTGGGTTGTGTGGGTGGGGATGGGATCCCCTATTGTTACAGATTCGGTGGTTATGAATTTAAGGTAGGGTGGTTACCTTGATTATATCACGAATTGGGGAGGGATCCTCTATTGTTGAGAAAATTTTTGGCTCCTGGTTATTGGACATGGGGCTGTATCTTGGGGTTTTCTTTGTTGTTGTGTCTTTACAAGAGAACCGGGTGTGGATGTTGTAGTTGATGCTTGACTGTTTCCTTTCCCTTAACTTGTGCTTATGATTACTAGTTTCCCATGTAGCTGAAAAAACATATTTAAACATCATTACTGAACATGAAAACAAGGATGGGACAAATGTTTTTTTGTTTTGGTTTAAGTTGTGACCTTGTCATGGTACTGATTTGTTCTATATCCAGGATGAAGAAAAACCTAAACCTGGTAGACTGCTTTTTACCTATATATATACTTATAGTTTTTGTGTTTTTTAATCGCGCCACACCCAAGTTGAGAACATAGTTTTGGAAACCCCCATTTCTTGGGGGACAGTGTTTTTCCAAACACTTCTATTAGTTTTATGTTATTAGCTCCTTTCTTCTCCCTTTTTCGGATAGCCTAATTATCTTCGGGTAGGCTATGATGGCCTGATGTCAATTATTAACCCAACAATCTTCGGGCAGGGTAGTGTGGTGGTTGGCCCAGGTGTGTGTGGGTAGGTGGTTTTCCCAACTGTCTTCGGGATGAGGCCCAGGTGTCTTCGTGAGTGGCAGTGGATCTTCTAGACGAGGTGTCATCGGGCGTGGTGGCGGTTGTTTTGGCCTAGGTGTTTTTAGGCGTGGTTACGTGTGACAGTTGTGGCCTAGGTGTGTGTGGGCGGGGTTTGGCAGTGGGACTACTGTGAGAATTTTGGTATTGGTTCGATGTATAGGATGTATTCAATAACCAGTTGGAAAGTGTCACATGGTACCCAAACATTGATGTGCTATTACTATACATTACATGACATGCGTTATTTGAAGAGTGTGCCTTGGTGAGGCTAGGGTGGATAGTTTACCTTGTTATGTGTTTGGATTACTCTTTTTCTCAGGGGACTTTAGTATGTTCCCCCAATTGTGCACGAGAGTCTATGGTTTTCCCATACCGATTATACTTGTATGCTCACCATACCTATATAAAACTTCTTTTAGGTTTCAAAGAGGTCTTCGGGCATTGCACGGGACCATACTAGCCCGGACCATTGCGGTAGTTGCTGTTGCTATTTTTCTTTCTTTGGTACATTACCTTTGTAGTCACTTTGTAATTTGGGGTATTTACATTTGGAACATGCATATGGGAATGGTTGTTTTGGCTTTTCTTGCATTTCCTGTTTTTGTGTTGTGAGACTTACTATCTTATCTCCAAATCCAATTAAAAGATAAAGGGTAATGCCTTCCATTTAGTGTGTGATTCTATACCCTTGGTTCAAATCTCCACTCTGGGACTTATTGAAGGAGGGTTTCAGGGGTCATTATCTCTCCTTCAACTTAATGAAGGATGGTCCTGGTAATCTTCTGACCCTTCCCTCCTTCTGGTGAAGGCGGGTCATGACAGATAGTAGGTGTTTATCTAATACAGGTGTTGATGATTCATGTGGCTATGATGGATAGAAAATATAGGAAAATAAGTAATCATTGTTAAGTAATTTTGATTTAAATTAAAACAAATTTCTATTATTTCATAATTACCCATGTGTCCCACCATTTTGTGTATTTTCATCTATTAGTTTCCCATATTTATTTACACATTCCACTTAATACAAAACAGGGTGTATATGGAAGTGGATTTAGATTTGGATTCAACAATCTATATATAAATTTAGGAACTTAATTATTTTGTCGTTTCATGTCATATAAAACTGTTATGGTAGATTTAAAATGCGTACCATTTTTTTCAAGTGAAGCGTACCCCATCCTTGCATTACCGTAGGGGTATGTTGCTTTTGCTGCCCCTCCATTATTTTCAACACTCATTTTCTGTTTCATAAATAAATATTTGTCACTAAAAGTGATGAATATATGTGTTGTAAAACAACATATTACTAGCCACAATATAATTGAAAAGACACATCAGTATGACTTATAGTAAACAAATCTCATGCTTGTTCGGTTATCAGGTGTGCATACATAAGCAGTGGGTGTGGGGTTTTTTTCCCTTCGGCTTCTTTTAGATTATGAATCAATTTAATTGTGTGAAAGCTTCTGTGAATTGATCAATAAATAATCAATACATATTTATTATGGGATTCATCTACTATAAATGCAATCTTCAAGGGATGGTGAAGAATAATTCATTGTTTCATTATTTTATTTTTTAGTAAAATAAAGAAATTATATCATATTTTTAATTTAATATCTTCCCACATAAGTGTATCAATACTAAAAATACGGATTTTATCAACACTAAAAATGGCTTTTAACAGCGCAAGAAAAGCACTTTTAAAGCCGATGAAGATAGGGGGTCCCCTCTATCAGTGCTCGAAAAAGAACTGATAAAGACCCTTTCTATTAGCGCTAATAAAAGCACTGATAAAATATGTATTTTATCAGCGCTATTTTAAATGCGATGATAAATGTTAACAAAATAACAAAAATAAAATATTTTATAAAATTTATAAAAATCCTGCCTATCGGGGGGCTTTATAGTGCTTAAGAACCCCTTTTACAGCGCTTTTCTGCCCCCTCCAGTGCCTGCATGCACCCCTCCACCCTTTATCAGCGCTAGCCCCAGATTCACTGATGCATGTGCGTCCCTGCCTCCACCCAGATTTGATCTAGAGACCTCGCCCATGCATGCCTGAAGTCATTACCACTCCCCTATATTTATTTGTTCTTCTATTAGTGATATATTTATTTATTTATTTATATATATTTAGTAATATTTATTTGAATAGTAATATAAATTTATATTAATATATATATAGTTATATTAATATAAATATATAGGTATTTAATATAAATATATAGTTATATTAAAATATATATTTATAGTTATATTAATATATATATATATATAGTTAGATTAATATATATGTATATAAATATTCATATATTTCTATTTTAAATAAAATGGATATTAGTTATTATTTAAATAAGGCTAATATATTTTATATGTAAATATATTTAATTATTTATATTTATAATTATGTTTTTATGTGTCAATATATAAAAAATATTTATATATTGGTATATATTGGATTCTAAATTGCAGTGCATTATAAAAAAACGATAAAATTTCAATGAAATAATATCAATATGTATGTAATACCTTGGATTAAATTCAGTCCCCACCAAGAAAGCCAATAATACACCCTTAAACGATGCTGAAAATCCAAAAAATGTTAAAAAATCAGGGTACCCCAACTAAAAACACAGTTTTAGAGGCCTTCTAGGACTTTTTTGGCCTCCAAATATCCTTGAAAAAGCTTCCCCCCTCCCAACTAAAGTTATGTAGAGCTCATCACAGGATTCGATTTGATATGTGGTAGAGCCCAGACGGACACCCGAATCAAATTTTATGGTCGTTTGAAGTTCGAGTTGCGTTTTCAACATATTTTGGATATTTTTTTAATTTTCTGAATTTTTTTAGTCATCAAATTGTTATTAAATGAATATTACTCCATAATAATTAGATAATTATTAATTAAAAATATTTTTTTAATTTTTTTATTAGCCATTTTCAATAAATATATTATATATCATGTGAAATCTTATATTTATACTTATCTAAAATATATTTAAAAAATATATATTATATTTATATCAATATAACTATATCTATATATTTAAATATTAATATATATTTTTAATAATTAGTTTTTGGAAGTAGACCCTTTATCAACGCTTTTAAAAAAGCACTGCTAAAGACCCTCCTTTATCATCGGTACCAAAAAAATCGTTGATAAAGGGGTACCCATTTACAGCGCTAAAAAAAAGCATAGTTAAAGGGGGTACCTTTATCAGCGCTAAAAACACTGATAAAGGGGTACTTTTATCAATGATTTTTTTTTGCAAATAAAATTATCCTTTATTATTGCTTTTTTAGCACTGATAATGGTACCCCCACCTTTATCAGCACTTTTTCATTAGCACTAATAAAGGGTGGCGCTGGCCTTGCCAAGATTTTTGGTAGGGTATTAACCACTGGAAGAACATGGTGACACAAAACAACACTAGCTAGATTGAATAAAAATGTGATGATTCCAATGTAACTACAAAAAATGACCTTATTGGGGTTAACATTCTGGCCCGGTTCATTCCATCCGACCTCATTTTTGATGCCTTAGATTTTTTCCTTCCTGATTTTTTCTAACACCATCAAACTATGGAGCACCTATTTTATTTTCATTGTTTGTCATTCATCACCTAACATTTAATTGGATTCAACATCGTCAATATGTTGTTTCTCAAGAGTAGTAGAATCATCATTTGAAGATGGTTGTTGAACCTCAACATCGGGGGTAACAACAGATTGAAATACCTATTATTGGGATTACTAACACATGAATAAGTTCATTTTTTCTCTATATTTCAAGCATCAATAAATTGAATGCCCTAATGTTCCTCAGTATTGGGAGCACTAGCATGTGAGTAATTCATTATCTATATAGGTTGTTTATAATTTAATTTTGATTACATCAATACAAAAACGACCATATAATAACATGAAGTAACACAATGTATATTTAAAAAAAATAACCTTGTTATTGAACTCTCTTTTTTTAATGGATGATGTTATTTAACCCCTCTATCGACTATTTAAGTCCCTTCATTTTGGTCTCCTCTGACAAAAAAACACCATCTACATTAGGACCTCTATAAAATGATTGTGATGTACTAATGAAAGTGCCACCCATAGTTGAATTTTCATCTGACAGTTTAGTGGCTTTGGTCGATAACATAACAATTGACCACATTCAGTTTGTGGTATCTAGAACATAAAATACTTGTACTAACTATGATGCCATTATAAATGGTTCGTCTTTTCACCCTTCCTTACTAAATTAACAATTCACTAATCCAAATTAATATATTTTAACATCATTCATGTTATAAACCCAATAGAATTGAAATATTGGAACATGGAATGTTGTATAATCCAAATCCCATATTTTTTTTGATGATTTCAATGTATGAAATATTCACGTCAATTGGATATCTGTCCTTAGTACCAGAAATATGCATCGCTTCATCCACAAGTGTAACTCCACTATTTTTCACAGTATTTTCTTCTTCATGGCTATTTGTATAGAACATATAACCCTTAATTAAATAACCATTGTAAGATAATACATACACACATCGTCCTGTAGATAACCATCAAATTTGTTCTGATATTGAATTAGGATTTTCATCTGAATCGTTAAAAATATTGTCCCAAAACAATTCTATAAACTGTTGATTATGTCTATTTGATGTTCATATTTTATCCCTTGATGGATTCAAATGCCTACGAATTTTTTGTGGGTTTCAACATATGGGGAAACCTTCAAAAATTTATTCCAAATGTAAATGTGTGCCTACTCATGATCTGCAATATTGATTGTGACTACATCTCTTCCAAAAATTCCTCAACCACTAGCCACCTATTGTGATGAGAATTTTGTAGACCAATGATTTCCACAGCTCACATTCATTTGGTACAAAATTCCATGGCTTTCTCAACATTATATCGATCTGCAATACAACTATCTGGTCAACTATGATATTGTATATACCCATTAAAAATATTTATATACCATTCAATGGGGTATATCCATCTATATTTTATAGGACCACATAGTCTAATCTCTCTCACTATGTGAACCATAAAATGAACAATTATATCAATGAATTCTAGTAGGAAGAACATTTCTAAATCACATAATATGATAATAATTTTTCATTCAATTGGTTTCAATTTCACCATATCTATAACATTATTGCATATAGATTTAAAGAAGAAATAATGCTTTGTTAATTTATAACGGAAATTATTCGAAAAAATGCAATGTAAAACTATATAAATTAGATCCCGCAGTAAAACATGATAGTCATGTGATTTTAGAACCTTTAACATTCAATCGTTTATTGACATGATATTATTGTTGTACAATTAATACCCCTCTAGATACATTATTTCATTCAAGAAGTTGAAAAACTGATATCTCCCCTGCCTAGAAAGACTGTATGCATCTAGAGAAAGAAATGTTCATTTTTCACCCTTCACTAGTACCAAATATTCTCATATTCCCATGTTAACCATGTCCAACTTATCCATAATTCCATCCTTTTTTTAGGTTAATTTAGCATTGTACTGATGAAACTATCACATACATTTTTTTCCAGCATGCATAACCTCATGAAAATATCTATCATATAGAAAATTCCATTATGATAATTTAAAAAATAAACACCATTTCCAACTGATTTTCATAAAAAAATTCAATTTTTCTTACCAAAAGTACGGTCCACATATTTTACATTCTTAAACTGTTGATCAAATATTTGTGTAAATGGTGTTTTAAGTTCTTATGAACATCCATAGAATGATGTTGTCCAAGATAGGGACATATCCCACCATGGTTGAAATATTAAATTTCCTAGAAACATGGTATTTGATGATTGTTTCAACCTAATTGACATTGTACCTTTTTTGAAAACGAGACACCCTTTATTTCCTTTAATGATATATGCTGAAAAATTTCCATAAGAAAGAAATAAATTTATCATCTCTTAAAACATAGGTATGAATTTGAAATCTTCATTTATGTAAGAATAATACAACGCAACGCCTGAATCAACTTCCCCACAATACGACACATGTTTTGGCCAGTATAACTCAAATTGTCTCTTTTTATTTTAAATTGACAACGATATAAGTAAAAACAAGATATGAAATAAGTAGAATTGAGAAATATTAATTGTATTATTTTTTTATTTTTGGAAAAAAAATCCATGAGTCATTTTTCATGTTTACGATTCAACTGCACCTCAATATGATGCATGGTGTGACTGGTATGACTCAAAGTGTATCTTTTTATTTTAAAATGACATTAATTTATGTAAAAAAGGAAAGTCAAATATTGAAAACTGAGAAATCAAATTCATATTTTTTTTGATACTCTAGTAAAATGATCCATGAGTCGTTAATGACATGTAGGGCTTAGCCTTACCTCAATACGATGCATGGTGTGGATGGTATAACTCAAAGTGTCTCTTTTTATTAAAAATTGACATAAATTTAAGTAAAAAAAACAAGTGAAATATTGAAAACCATGAAAAAAAATTCAGATTGTTTTGATATTTTAGGAAAAAAATCTCTTAATTATTTCTGACATGTAGGAATCAGCTACACCTAAATACGACACACGTTGTGGCCGATATCACTCAATGTGCCTCTATTTCTATTAAATTTCACAATAATTTAATTAAAAACAACAAGTGAGATATTAAAAACCAAGAAAATGAATTCATATTGTTTTTATATTTTTTCAAAATGAATTATTTGTGATTTTTGACATGTAAGGATCAGCCACACCTGAATACGATACATGTTGTGGCCGGTATAACTCAAGGTGTCTATTTTTATTTAAAAATGACATTAATTTAAGTTAAAAAAATAATTTAAAGTCTAAAAACTGAGAAAATCAATTCATATTATCTCTATACTTTAGGAAAATGATCCATGAGTCATTTTTTATGTGTAGGTGTCAGCTATACATCAATTTGATGCATGATGTGACTGGTATGACTAAAAGTGTTTGTTATCAGTTTAAAATTAATAATTTAGTTCAAAATGTGTCACTCACTGAAAAACTAGAAAATGAGCTCTGATTGTAATGGTAATTCAATACAGTGATTCATAAGTCATTTGTGACATGTATAAAGTAGTGTCACATCAAAAAGATGCATGAAACAATCATTATGACTCAAAATATGTGATTCAAGTTTGAAATGATATTTTAGAAAAAAAACAAATGGACATACTGAAAACTGAGAAAACTTATTCGGATTGTTTTGATACTTTTATAAAAAAATTCATCATTAATTTGTGACAAGTAGGAATTATTTTTACCTCAATATTATGGATGTTGTTTCTAGATAACTCAAAATGTATCATTATTTAAAATTGACATTAATTTAAATAAAATAAAAAGTGACACACTCAAAATAAAGAAAACAAATTAGAATTGTTTTTATATTTCAGGAAAATGATCCATAACTCATTTGTAACATGTAGGAATCAAAACCACCTCAATAAGATGCACAATATGACCTGTATAACTCCAAATGATTCATTTTTATTAAATATTAACATTTTATTAATGTTTTTATTTCATATAAATGTATAATTAACTTATTTATAGTGTTAGTAACATAATATTTGTTTTCATATATAAGTGTAACCTTTTTCTTGGGTTGATTTGATTTGTTCGAAAATTGATACCATGTGCAGACATTTTTGATAGGGGATCATGGGATTCAAAATATGAAATATTAATGTTTTAGAAAGTTTGTTGTAAAATTGTAAATGTAATTAGATAAAAAATTTGTTTGAAATGTAAATATCTATGTTTTTTCCTATATACCATGGGTGGACCATTTTATATTGATGATGTAAATTAAATTAATATAGATGTTTTGCTTCTAGGTGTGATATTTAAATTTTATGTTTTCTTTAGGGTGAGTTGTTATATAAATGTCACACTACAGGTGGTTGGGCCATTATCAGTGCTAAAAACGCACTGATAAAGGCCCCCTATAATCACTATGATTAATATCCCCTTTTAGCTCTGTTAAAGGCCATTTTCACACTATGAAAGGCCATATGTGTAGTAGTGTTTACCACTCATCCAAATTGGTTGGTTCTCCCTTCAATGACATATATATTTATCTATATATATTTAGTTATATTTTTTCTAATATGAATATATATAAATATATATTCTTTCATTCATTCAAAGTTGGATAATTTATTGATCATAAATGGGAGGGGAAATTACTCATGTCAGGGTGGATAAAATAAAGGAAGCCCTAAGTAATCATCCATCAAAAAATTAAAAATCTTGGTGGGAAGAGGTCCCAGTATAGAATTAATGATACAAGGACTACTCAGATTCTCCCTTGAGGCCAGTCTATCAGTAGAGAAGTTCCCTTCCTCTATGTATGCTTCATGGTAGCTCGACCAACGAACTCCTTGCACATTCATGTAACATAAATTTTAGACTTAAGAGGTTTACTTATCCCCTGGAAAGAGTTGCATGTAAATGAAGAATCACTTTTTATCTCTATGGATGAAATATTATTAGAGGGATAAATCTCCAATCCGTTAAAAAAAATCCACCGCCTTTGAAATAAGAGATCTTCCATGACCATAAAAGCTTTTAAAAGAAATCACCACTAATACATCGGAGTTAGGAACAATTCCTCCCCCTCTCATGATGCCAAGGATAGAATAGCTGTCAGTATTGAGCTTGAAGCCATTACATCGGGAGTTCTATCATATCCATCTACCCTATGAATACCCCTAATGAGAAAATGATGTGGTTCGCTATCCATTCATTAAAATTATCATGGATTTCAATTTTTCACATATTTTCAAGAGATCCCATAGATCCACCACAATAAAATAGACCCAAGTACGAAGTTAAAAGCATGAGGTAGAAGGACCCTCCACTCGATATTTGATTCTTGCATTCCAGATGATCCAGCAACTAGATAAAATCAAGGCAGCCCTAGGCTTCCTCTCCAAGAAATTATATTCCATATAGTGAAACCATGAGAAGCAGAAAACCTCACCGTCACCCACCTAAATATCAATGAAAATATGTTTCCCAAGATTTTCCAAACGGTTCTTTCCCAATATCTCTCAAAGAACATGTGTTTTACTGATTCCTCATTATAGATACAACAAAAAAAACATTATTATTACATACTTATCCATTTATGCTTAATCACATCATCGGTTGGAAGGGTAATGTGTTGGATATGCCTCACAAGAAAGTTGAATTTTATAAAAATTTATTTTCACTAATGAAACTCACTCATTCGCAAAATAGTATTACCTTGTAATGAGATACAATATACTATAGCTGAAAATATACTCGATTATGCTCCAGTGAAGATGAGTTTATCTTGTTCAGAGGAAACTTGTATGCTGTCAAAAATATCACACTGTTGTGCATCATGTGTGGTGTGAATGAAGTTCATAAAGGAGAAGGATTCAGCAAATGATATTCTAGGAGTAATCCACCCTGAAATGCTGAGAGATTTACCAGCCCAATTGTGGATCCAATAATTAATCTTGCCACAAAAAACTATCCATATATAAAACATACATACACATATATATAATATATCTGTATCTGAAAGTATAGTTATACATAGTTATATATATTTACATATATTATATATTAATATGTGTATTCATAAGTTAGAATATATAGATAATTCATATCATTTTGTTAATACATACAGACCCTAATACAAACACACACACACACATTATATAATTATATAAATATTGAAATATTTTTATTTTAAATAAAATGGATTGTAGTTTTTATTTATATAAGGGTTATATGTTCAGAAATATTTTTTATATGTAATTATATTTAATCATTTATTTGTAAAATTTAATTTTTATGTATGAATATATAAAAAATGTATATATTGTTATATATTTTGTTATAAATAGAAGTAAATTGTGAAAAATGATTAATTTTTAAAGCCATAATATCAATATGAATGTAATAACTCTGAATAAATTTGGTCCCAACTGAAATATAGAAAACATCCCTCTTAATCGAGGTATAAATTTCTTTGAATATTAAAAAAAATATGGTATCCTAGCTCAAAAGTCATTTCTGACGGAATTTTGGGATTTCTTTTCCTAGAAATATGTGACGAAGGGATTTTTAGGTCACTAGTGTGTAGATCTCATCGTAGACTTTGATTTGATATGTAGAAGAGCTCAAAAAGATACCCACATCAAAAATTATCATCATTTGAAGTTTGAGTTATGTTTTCAACTTATTTTAGATGTTTTATTTTTTTTATTTTTTGGGTCTTAACATTTTTATTAAATGATTATTACATGATAATAATTAGAAAATAATTAATTAATAATATATCTTTTTAAATATTTTATAATCTATTTTCTCTAAACATCTTATATATTAGTTGTAAATTTATACATATACTTATCTAAAACATATTTAAAATATAAATATTATATTTATATCAATATAAATATATAAATATATTATTTTTAATGTTGTTTTTGAAATATACCCTTTATTAGTTCTAATAAAGGGGTCCCATTTAACAATGAAAAAAATTTATGATAAAGGCGGTACCTTTATCAATGCTAAAAAAGTATTGATAAAGGTACCCCATTAGCAGTGTTTTTTATCATTGCAAATGGGTGGCACTGTGAAAACCTATTTTTGTGGTAGTTTCCACACCGAGGATTCACTGGTATTTTTCACTTACTATATAGAAGATACATTCAGGATACTACCATCTAATATTTAATAGAATTGGGGCTGGTGGGATGTCACACACATTGTTGAGAGTCTTACTTTTAGAATAAATCATCAAAAGTTGGTAATTAATATTATTTAATATGATATGTATATGATACATTAATATTGATTGTGGTTGAACAATTTATTACATTTTTTGATGTGTTCAAGAGGATATACACTTATAGTGTTATTGGGCATATTTCTGGTGAGAGACAATAACCGATTGTGGTTAGTGTTTTTTTATGTTTTTTAAATTAATATAATATAATTTTTTATCATTTTATTTATATATTTTCAATTAGATGATATATATTAGATAGATATTTCTCATATGTGTGGGAGTTATGATTAGATATATGGTCAGGTAAAGGCCTCATGTGAGCAAGTTTTAATGAGAAAACATAGTCATTGGTGGTGAAAAGTTGTATTTAGAATGGAATGGTGATTGAAATTGGTTTAAAATTGACTTCGACTAGTTACAATAGAATTAAAATGATGTAATAATTTAGAAAAATAAATTATGATTATAAAAAATTGTTTTATAAATTCAATGATTATTGTGAGATATAAATAAAGTGAAAAAGTGAAGAAAAAAACAATGGATGTAATGTGGGAAATCCCCCAAATGAATGGGACAAAAACCATATGAAAATAGGATAATTTCACTATAAAAAATTGTGGGAACAAACTCTCTCTCTCTCAATTTCATGGAGAAAACACACAAGAAATTATCTCTTTGCAAAGATGGAGAAACACCTCAAAAAATACTACACTCAAGGATGAAGATATGTTGCTTCAGAATCCGGTGATAAAAACCGGTGGAGAATATACCCTTTAATATCCATACTTCTCCCACATTTGGCCTCCTCACTATTAAATTTATATTACGAAATTATATTGGGAGTCATTGGTTGGGTTTCACCATGACCTATCACCACAACGTGTCCAAATGAATGTGATGACCATCATTAATATTTCATATCTCTATAATGTCTTCCAACATATCTCCCACTTTGATATTTGATTAAGTTCCAATATCATCTCCACAAATCCTTTCTATCTTCCAAACCTACTGCTCATGTCTCTACAAGTATTCTCAATGATCTATAGCACTTGAACTTTTCAGAACCAATCTCCTTTGCCAGAAAATCTTCCATATTTTCATTAATGTGAATTTTCTACAAGTTGATACTTCCATCTTCCACCACATCTCAAACAAAAAAAATATTGTACACTAATGTGCATCATCCTAGAATAAAAATATGGATTCCATGTAATGTGAAAGCTACTCTTACTATCAAAAAACAATGAAATATGATCTTGTTTGTGCCCATGCTCCTCTAAAAACCATTTCATCCAAATAACATCTTTTCATGATCGTGTAGAGTCCATGTACTCCGCCTCCATCATTTATAGATCCACAACTGACTGTAACTTGGAAATCCAGCTCATAGATCCTCCTTCAAGAGTAAACACATAACCATTAATGGATTTTCTCTGGTCATAATCACATGAAAAATATGAATCAACATATCCTCTGATAGTGAAATGTGATCCTCCAAAACAGAATGCAACATCTGAGGTTTCCCTGATGTATCTCATGATCCTATTCACCATGATAAAATGCTTTCTTCCTAGTTTCTCTATGTACCGACTAACTTCTCCCACTGTATGTGCAATATATCTTCTAGTAATAACCATGGGGAACATTAGAATCCCCACTTTTTATGCATACGGCACCTGAGACATTTACATCCCCACTTTTGTGCCTTCATCTTCTAGATTTGATCATTATTGGGGAAAACAACCAACATTTCATCCATATAAAATAGTATAATGATAAAATCATTACCATATAGACCCTCTAAATAAGCACAAGGATCTGAATTAAGTCTGTTGTATCCAATGCTCATGATATATGAATCAAATCTCTTGTACCAACACCCCAACACATGTTTGAGACTATAAAGAAAATTTTCAAACTCAAAACCATGTTCACTTTACCTTATTGAGAAAAAAATTCTCATTAGAGAATATTTATTTCATCACCAAGGTCACCATATAGAAAATATGTCTTCACATTTATATATTGTAGATGTAGAGTGAATGAAACACACATCACCATCACTACCTGAATATTTGTTAGTCTAACAATATGAGAAAATATTTCATTGAAATCCATACTTTCTTTATGATTATATCCTTTTACCACCAGTCTCACATGATATATTTCCACTTGTTTTGTTTCATCCCTCTTGATCTTGTAGACCCATTTGTTCATAGTCTCCTTACTTCCATGAGGTAAAGAAACACGATACCATGTCTTGTTCATGTGCATGGAATCATGTTCTTCTTTCATCGCTGCCATCCATGAAGATATATTTGGACTCTGGGTGTCCTCCAAAATAGATGATAGCTCTCCATATTTTTTCAATAAGAAATCTGCATCATTTCTCCGAGTGACATAATCTGAGTTCTATATTGTCACTCTTTTCTCTCGATTTGGACGTTGTAGTCTAGTATTATCTGGTACTTGATCATCATGCTATAGTAATTCCTCATAGAAAACTGTTTATTCCTTTGTTTCATCCTTCACCTTGACTATTGTAGTTTATGCACTCTCTATCTCGGTGTATTTATAAATATTCATTTTCACTATGTCTTTGGAAAAGATGACATCTCTACAGATAATAATATTGCAGGCAATGAGATCCCACAAATGATACACCTTCACACTATAAGTGTATCCCAAGAAGATACATTCCCTGGATCTTGAGTCCATCTTCGATCATTCCTGGATATGAAATAGTGCATATACATGACATCCAAAAGTATTTAATTGAGAATAATTATAGTGTTTACCATTCCACATATCCATCAGCATATTCTTATCAATTTCCACTAAAGGGGACCGATTGATCCCATAGTAGTCAATATTTACAGCTTCTTCCCAGAATGTCTCGGTAACTCCTACAGTCTTCAGCATCACCCTTATTATATCCAACAAGGTTATATTCATCTACTCTACTACTCCATTATGCTAAGGAGTGTATTCCACCATGAACTACCTCTTTATTACTTTCTATTATAAAAAAGAATCAAAATCATCGCTTGTATATTCTTCACCATGTTTAGTCCTCGAACACTTGATCTTCTTTTCAGATTCAATCTGATTTTCCACTTTGAATGTTTTGAATAAGTCAAAGATATTCAATTTACTCTTGGTCAGAAACACCCAAAATCACCTATAATAGTCATAAATTATGTATACAATGTACCTTACTCCTCCTAGGGACACAACCAGTGATATCCAAACCCTGGAATGAATCAACTCTAATATCTAGTTACTCTTTGTCATTGACTTTCCAAACTTCAACAGGTGTTACTTACTCAAAACACAATTCTTAAAAAATGATAGGGATACCTTCATAATCATAGGATAAAACTTCTGATCTACAAGAATCATTAGGCCTCATTCTGACATATGGCCAAGATTCTGATTCCATAACATCATCAACTCCTTCATTGAGGTAGTTGATGAGAAAACTATCTCTGATTCCTTGTAGATTTCACCCATAAGCACATAAAAGTTATTTTAGATCATCTCAAACATTATCGCCACATGTTCTCCCCTCCAAATTTTCATCATCCCTTTCTCGGTGTGACTCTTTCATCTGATATCATAAAATTTTCCCTAGGACAAAATTTTCTTCTTGAGAACCCCCACATTGTTTACTCCTTGGATTGTTTAGACTATGTTATCATGCATCTTCAGTTTGATGGTTCCAACTCCTACAATCTTCAATGTATGGTCATATCCCAAGTGAAATATTCTTTATGGGATAGTTTCATATTGGTCAAACCATTCCCATAGAGATGTCATGTGCCATGTTCCTCCTGAGTCAATAATCCATGTGTCGTCGAGATTTTTTCTTCTTTCAGTAGTCATTGGCGTGTCACTGGCTAGTACGTCTTCATTTCCAGATGTACTCACCACATTTACTTGAGAGTTATTCTCAAAACCCTACCCCTATTACCACAATTGTAATATTTTATGTTTTTCTTCCTTCTCCTTGATTTAGACATTCCATGATTCTGGTTCTCCTTGGAACTACACTCCATCATTCTTTTTCTTTCCATTGACAGATCTTCCATATAGTGTGATGTTGTATCTATGTATTCCTTGTTCTTTCACCAACATTCTTCTTCAATAACCATATCCACAACATCAATGAATGGTAACATATCCATTAGGATATTACTGGTGTGGTTTATGATAAGTTTATCGCATGAATGTGTAAACCTTTGGATTCGAATCTCTGCATGTTTAGCATCCACAATTTTATAGATCCATAATGTATGTTGTGAAAAAAGGGTATTGAGGGAGTGTATGTGGTCAGTCACTGATGATGAATCTACTATTTGATGAGTTTATACTTTTCTCTTCAATAAAATTTAATTATGGAATGAATTTTCCTTATGCAGATTTGACAGAGTGTCCCAAATTTCATTTTTCATCTTCTTCTTCACAATCCTTGAAATGACCCAATCATCCAAAGACAAATGGATGATGTAAATAGAATTCCTATCCATGTCATTCAATTTCTCATCTGTCACACCCACCAATTTCTCTCCAATCACGTTTTGGATTTTATGCTTCCACATCACCTCTTTTATCTTTATTGTCCACAATGAAAAATTATTTCCATTAATTTTTTTAATCATGTATTTCACCGCCATTTGGACACATCCGTGGTCCAGAATTTTTTTAGGCCAAAACCACATTCCTCTTATACAACTTGTTAGGATCCTAAACAATTTTCCAATAAATTCAATGATAATTGCGATGTATAAATAATATGAAAAATTACAGAATTAAACTAACACCATATGTAACGTGGATACCCCAAAAAATAAAGGGGTAAAAAACTAAAAGAAAATAGAATTATTTCACTATGTTAAAATGTGGGTAGAGACTATCTCTCCATTAATTAAAAGTTGAAAACAAAAAAGAAATTATATCTTTAAAAATATGGGGAAACACCTCATAAAATAATTCACTCAAGGTTGAAGATGTGTTGCTTCTGAATCTGATGATAAAAACTAGTGTTTGAGATCCCCTTTTATGACCTACCTTCACCCTCCTTTGGCTTCCCCTTTATTAAATTTCCTTTACCAAATGAATTGGGTAATCATTGGTAGGGTGTCACCACGACGTGTCACCACGACATTTCCAAATTAATGTGGTGACCATAATTAATATTTTCTCTCACCATAATGTCTTACAACAAAAAACATAGTGTGTATGAGATCATCATCCTTCACTTTTGTAGAGTATGAGGAAAGGATATGAGCTCAGGATGGGGAGGTTCAGAGATTAGATAGAGAGTAAGAAGAGTATAGACAACATCAAGAGCATCAACGACAACAGTAGCATCAACAAAATGTACATATGATGGAGTATATGTGATGAATTACAAATGGTTTAGGGATGGAGTTCCATCCATATAATGGAGTTAATCAACCACCTTTATAATTACACTATTATTAGGTAACTTTTTATGATTTTTTAATGTTATAAATGTTTATATTTATATAAATTTTTATGGTTTTTTTAGTGAAATTTATTTTTAGAATATGTTGGGAAAACCCCACTATTAGGAATAGTATAATCCATTTTAAGATATATTGAGATATAATCCATTACATTATTGTATCCCCAAATGAAAAATGCCCCAAAAAATTACGAGGAAATTGTAAATAGCAGTAAATACAATAACTAAAAGTCAAATCCATATAGCCTGAAAGAATAAGGTAGAGAAACCTATAATTATGCTTGGACTAAAATCCCCCAAGGTTACCATCCTGCCATTTCACTACGGACATTGACACCCAAACCATAGCTTCCATTGGGAACCACTGGGAAGATCAACGAGGTGGATAGATCTACTTATAATGGCGATGACCCGATTGAAAAATCTGCATACCCTACTAGTGAAAGTTCTTCCTCTCATGTCATTGACCCCTTACTCGAGTAAGGTTTGACACAAATTTATATCCCCCACCATCACGTTTGGTCTTTATTCTTTTATTCATCCACCTTGATGAGCAGAGGCCATCATTTTCTACTATCCCTAGTGCATTCCTACCGATCCCCACCATCGAACAAGAGTTTAGATCCTGCTGTTGATCTCTACATTTAGTTTACTATATTTTTATCTATATTTATTTGAAATGAATATATATTCATAATGTTTTGATACTTTATAAAAATGTTCCATAATTTATTTTTGATGTGAAGGAATCATCCCCACATCAATAAAATGCACAAGGATGGTATGACTCAACTACTATAGATATGTCCTTTAACAGTGCCCAAAATGGCCATTTACAGATTTAAAAAAACATTATTATACTCGATGTTATTAAAAGAGGGTCTCTTTTATCATTAATAAAAAATGCCAATAAAGTCTCCTATTATTACCATTGATAAAAGTGGGCCTTTATCCATGCTAAATATGTTATGATAAATGGGACCTTTATCGCCACATTTTTTAGCACTAATAAAAGTAAACAATAATAATTTATTAAAAAGAATTTATTTTTCTACAAATTAGAGGGTCGGACAATCCCCTTTTATTAAAACTAAATCCCCATTTTAATAGTTCATGTATATCCTCCCCACCCCTTTACCAATGCTAGGAATCCCCCACCCTTTAACAATGCTAGGGTCCTCCATCACTCATTTGTGTGCACCCCTGCCTTTGCTGGGTTTTGAAACTGATAGGTCCACCTCAAAATCCTGCTATTTTTTCACTCCCATATATTGTTTTTTTATGTATTTTATGATATATATATATATATATTATTATTTGTGTATTTTTTTATCCATATATGTATATATTTAATTACATATATAAAATATGTTTTTTGTGGGTATGTGTGTCTATAAAGAAATATATACATATAAATAAATATATATTTATTTATATATGTGTGTGAATCTATAAATATAATTTTACACATTTATATTTATTTAAATATGTTATATATTCATATTTATATACCAATATTAGAGTATATAGATAAATTTTTATCAGTTTTTCAATGCACAGACAAATATATTTATATATATATAAACATTAAATATACAATAATTGTATATGTATATAAATTTTTATACATTTTAATTTTAAATAAAATGGATATTATGTTTTATTTAGATAAGTTTTATTTATTTATAAATATACTTTATATGTAAATAGGTTTACATATATATCTATATAATTAAATTTTTATGTGTGAATATATAAAAAATATATATTATTATATATTTTATTGTAAATAAAACTAAATTATTAAGAGTGATAAAATATGAAAATATTAATATTAATATGAATGTAATACTTGTCAATAAATTTATTCCCCGCTAAAAATGAGAAAAACTACCCCCTTAAATGAGGACGTAAGCCCATTGAATGATAAAAAAATTGGGTTCACCAACTAAAAAATCTGCTTAAAGGCCTATTAGGAACTTATTGGGACTTATAAAATGTAATTGGGGTTTCATCCTTATAATTAGTTTGAATTTGACATTGCAATATTCATTTTGATATATGGTAGAGCTAAAATGGACACACTGATCAAAAGTTATGACCCTTTGAAATCCGAGTTACGTTTTCAATATATTTTAGTTCTTTAATTACATTTTTTATTTTTTTTGTATCTTCAAATTGCTAATAAATGACTGTTATTCGATAATAATTAGTATGTTATGAATTAAAAATATTTTTACATTATTTTATAATCCATTTTCCCTATTTATTGTATATTTTAACTGTAAATGTCTATTAATCCATAGTTAAAATATATTTTAAAAAATATATGTTATTTTTAATGATTTTTTTAAATATACCATTTATTAGAACTAGCAGAGAAAAACTGATAAATTCACCTTTATCAGTGCTTCTAAAAAAGCACTCATAAATGGTGTCCCTTTAACAACGCTAAATGAACGTTGATAAAGGTGTACCATTAATATCGCTAAAAATTCTGATAAATAGGTACTTTTAACATTGTTTTTATCAATATTAAAATAACTTTTAATCATTGGTTTTTTAGTACTGATAATGGTACCCCTTTATCAACACATTTTTTTAGCATTGCTAAAGGGTGGCCATGTGTAAGGTTGTTTCTGTGGTAGTGATACATGTGTGTCCATTAATTTAAAATAAATATTTTCAAAATATATTCTTTGATATTTATTTTTAATTTATTTCTTTATAGTGTTATTAAAATAAGAATTGTTTTCTTATAAAGAAGAATTATTTTTCTCAGGTTGGGGTGGTGTATTTGAAAACTAATACCATGTTTACGATTTTTTTAGAGTGGATCACAAGTGCCAATGAAAATTATACATTTATTTTTTTAAATGATTGTGGATAGTAAATGATAATTTAATTATAGAAAATATTGTTTGAAATGTATATATTATATTTTTTTTTATTTGTGATGAAAATTTTATTTCACTTAAATTGTAAATTTGCACACTGGTGCATTTTCATACAGGTGTATTTGTTCAATGTGTTGTTATTCAAACAACACATTGCAACAATAGGGCATTTATCAGTGTTAATGAAAACAATGATAAAGGGGATCTCATTTAAATACCTTGACGAAGAATTTTTTTAGCGATGTTAAAACACTTGGCATTGTGTTAAAAGGTCTATCTGTGGTAGTTGGAATTCAATTTTATTTGTAGTGAAAATGATATCATAATACAATAATAAAATGAATAGGATTTGAAGACATTTTGTTCATAATACCAATGAGTATGTGTTGTGTTCCTAGATGAGGGAGGAGGTAAATTCATGATATAATGGGATTACAACCATATATCACCATGGATTTCATGCAAGAGAGATGATCAGTTTTAAAAAAAATAAAAAATTATTTTTAAAATTATTAAAATTAAAAAGAAAATTCATATTCTCCAATAAAAATTAAATGAGTAAAAAAAGTAGAAAACTATTTTTCATAATGATATATTCAACAAAAATTCTTTTTCAATTTTAAAAAAATCATTTTTTATTAAAAAATATAAAAACTAATTTTTTATTAATAAAATTCAAATAAAAATTTTACAAGAAATCAAACAATCTCTTAAAAAATAGAAAAAAAATTATTTATTTTTAATATAACATAAGAAAATACATTTTATTTATGAACAATTAATAAAAAATTTACTTTTACATATGAAGTAATAAAAATAATATATTCTTAATCCAAAAATATTGTATCAAAAAAATATTGATCCCAGATAAAATTAAAAAATATCCCAATATTCATCATAAAAAATTATTTAAAATAAATTATTTTATTTTAAAAAAATTAAAATTTAAATATCCATTTTGTTTATGATGTATTTGGGAATAAATATGAATTTTATTATTTTTATATGAATTTAAATAAAAAATTTACTTTTTCTAAATGATCCCATTTTAAATCTAAAATAAAAAAAACTCGTTTCCTTTACAAAAAAATTAAAATTTCAATTAAATAAATAATGTTACAAATAAATCTTCCTCATTTTCCAATAAAAATTATGTTAGAATGACAGTTATCTATATATTTTTAAAAAAATTCTATTTCTTTAATTTTTTGAAATTATTTTTAATTAATGTATTTTTCTCTCTAATTTTTAATTGCCTGATTTTTGTTTAAGTATATTGTAGTTTTTAATGGAAATTTAAAAAACTGTGATTTTTAAGAGAATTGGTGATATTATTTTTTCAATAAATAATAATTTTTTCTCTAATTTTTGGAAGGAATTATTTTTTTAGAAAATATATATAGTATAGGGTTTATTTTCCTTTAATGCAGTTTAATTCTAGAAATTTTTTTGTCATTTGTTTTTTTTAATGTATAAAATGCAGTTGATTTGTTGATATGGGATAAGTCAAAATAATGTTACAAAATTAGGTCCTCGCATGTGTGATGGATGTTCACAAAAGCCACACGGTTAGTCAAAAAACAATCAATAAGTTATTCCATAAAAATGTTAACATTGTTAACTTTAAAAAAAACAATAGTATGATTGTTGATATTGATTTAAATTATGTTTTATGAAAATTAGATGTATTATATAATATGAAATTAATAATATATTTTTGGAAGAATTAAAAAATATTACGAGGCAATTTTGTGTCTAAAATGATGCTAAATTAATTTCTGAAAAAGAAATTGCATACATATATTAGTGTTAATTACAGGTTTAATGTAAAAATAAAAAATTATTTCTACACCGATGTTTAGAAGGATTGTCTATGTTACATCCATGCATATAAAATCATATATACACCATAGGTCTTGGTGTGTTGGTGTGGTATCTTCCTGCACAAGTGCATGCCTATGTAAATATTATTGGGACTTCTTAACCCCAATCCATGAGGCAAGGTTTTCCCATATACATATATTTAACACACTGGACCCCTTAATAATCAATGTAGGATAACCCAACAATCACCCTCTCGTAACCACTAGGGCGATGAACATAGAATATTTTACAGTGATCGGGAAATTCAATGCGATCAAATGAAACTGAACGACAATCACCACTACAAAACAGAGTTTAATCAAATATAAAAAGACCATTTATCAATGCTTAAAAAGAGTCCATTATCGAGGAACTATTAAAAGGGGGTTACTTTATCAATACTCAAAAAGTGTTGATAAATGAAAATATTATCAGTGTTAAAAAACACTAATATATTTAGAAAAATTCCAAAAATTTATGTAAATCAAAGGGTATACACAACCTCTTTTAATAGCAGTTGATCCCCTTTCAATAGTGCTATGAAGCCCCACCTACGTGCACCACCTCCCTCTATTTAATCACGCTAGTCACACATCCCCAACCTTTAAAAGTGTAATACCACCCTAAAACTACCTGCACATCCCTTACTCCATATGGATTTGAACATGAGACAAATCATATACACCAGACAGCTAAAGCCCTACTGACCGGCACACCAGCTCTGTCTCTACCTCAATTCCATGACCACTATGACCGCACTGATGACAGTCAGCCGCAATGAATCCCCACCTCAACCACATTCCACCTCTTCCATGACGGCACACATTGACCGCGTTCAACACTTCCATGACCACCCTGCACGTCATCACATCCACATTCCATATCAACCACACACGACCTTTGCTATGATATTCTAGAGAAACTATACCATGCTCCGCCCTGCATGCTTACACATCAACATCCGTCCTCTACCATGGTCTTCCTACGCTATGACCTTGCAGAGAAACTGTACTGTGATCTACCGTACACATCGACACATACACATCCCGCCTCAACCATGTTCCACCTCTACTAGGACCTCCCAGACAGGTATGACATCTGGATCTCTTTGGTCACCCTAGGGAAGTGTTCCTAGGTGAAGGGGATGGCTAGACACCACCCTCCATTGAAGCCATTCTTTAAAACGTTTCCCAATGGAGAAGTATTTTTTGATGAGAATCATTGGCCTATTATAATAGGTTGGCTAAAATCTAGTACATTGTAGGTTGGGGAGTTAATTCATGTGTATTGGGTCCCCTGGGGGAGTTAGGGTTTGTTTGGGATGCCCTTTCTTGGGTACCCCTAGGGAGTTTTGATTTCCAGTGTAGGAGTTTTGGTACCATCAATATTTCCTTGCTTGGGTTCCCCTGGGGAGTGTTCCTTGGTGAATGGGATAGCTGGACACCACCTTCTATAAAAATCATCCACAGGTGCCGTCCACCTAGGGTTCTACGGTTCCAGGGTTGGGGTACGTTTTAGATCTACATTCTTATGTACCTCAGCGCAGTGTTCTTGGATGAAGGGGATAGTGGGATAGGGTCCCTCGTAGTATTCCTCCATTATCTACTGGAATAAGGTCAGAACATTGGTGATAGCCTATTTTATTGAAGACCTCATTTTCATCTTCATGAGGGGTCATGGGACTACAAGGCACTACTCAGGATTTTTGACCGTTTCTAATGATATTCCTCCAAAACAGGACTTCCACCAGGTTCCAACCATATATCTGTGTAACATTATTATCATCATCATTGGGGGGTGAGGGGTTTTAGAGAAAAGTGTAATCTAGTCTGAGGCTTGGAGTTTGAAAACACACCCTCGACCATTATATAGTAACATATTCTGTTATTTTTTCCTTTCCCTCCACAAACATTCCTCTCATCCTTTAATAGCAAGAATAGAGGGATAGAAAAATATTTTATTTATAACACCAGTTAACATATTCTGTTATATTTTTTCATATATTCTTTTCAATATTCATTACGTCTAAGAAATGAAGTAAAAAATTGGTTGACCAATAAGGAAAATCAAAAAAGATACTCCTCTTCCTCCAATTATAACAGGTTTCAGTGGAAACATTTTATCTCTTTCTAGATTTCATTTGACACTTCCCTAATAGAACACTGAAATCTATCAATTCATTATGCACATCAGTTCCAGACATACACTGAGGTGGATCCTCGGCCTCTATGATATTATCAAATATTCGACAATTCATTCTATATGGATGGCACTTTGGGAAGAATCTTCGATGTCCCATAAAACTGAAACTGCAACGATGTTTCAGTCTTCTGGATCATGTATTATTCAAACAAACTAGACATGACAGTTTTATCATTGTGCCCCATCCAAACATCATTACATAAGTCGGAAAATCATTGATCGTCCATTTTAGCGCATCACGCATCTGAAATATGTCTTTCGAACACGCATCGTATGTGCACACTCCCACTTCCCAAAGATATTTCAACAATTTTATTAAAGGTTGCATGTATACATCAATATCAATCCCAGGATCAAAAGGACCAGATATGAGTATACTCATGAAATTGAAAGGTTTTTTCTTACACAACCATGGGGAAGATTATAAATGTGTATAAAAACATGCCATGTGTTGTTTGAAGTAAGCCTTTTCCCAAATGGATTAAAAAAGTCGCATGAAAGAACCAACCTCACATTACACACATCAGCTGCAAAATCAGGATGTCGAGCATCTAATCCATGCCATGAAAATCCATATGTAGGATGAACCAACTCATCATTAGTCTTCTTTTTCTCGGTATCATGCCATCTCATTTTTATTTATATGTCATCAGACATAAAAACATTCTCGAGTCTGGGGATCAATGGAATGTGCCACATTACATTCTGTGGAATGCAGGACGGTGTTCTATCATATTTGGACTTCCAACGGGATGTGCCACATTTTATATAGTCATTTCGTTCAGCGATTTCCTCCTAGAATAAACTGCAATCTTTCGGGCAAGAATGAATTTTGTTTCTCAAAAATCCACGTTCCTAAACTAACATCCATGCCATATAGTGGTTTGAGGGAATATCTGCATCATTTGGAAGCAAATCCTTCAAGATGGTATGAATGTAATTGACTGGTATATTATAAATCCCACACATAGTGTTCCCATGAAACAATCAGATTAAAAATTCCAGCTTTTTCATTTTATCACATTATAGATATACTGGAGTCATGGAAGCATCATAAAATTTTTTCACCCTACCAATATCATCATTTTCACTAGATGCATCAGCTTTCCTCATATTGAAGTCTTCTTGAGTCGAAATACATTCTTTATCATGATGATGAATAAAAGGAAATTGGTTATCTAACAAATTCTCCATTCTGGTCTTTTTATTTCGATCATCATAAATTTGAGATTTTATTTTCTCCTCATTGTGATACAACACGAAGTATTTTTCTTGAAAACCATTTTTGGTAATGTGGTAGCTGACTTCTTCACAGCTCAACTATGGTCTACCGACTTAATTGGAACATGGGTAGTGTATGCGACCACTATCTGAAGCATCGTGAAATGAAAAATCTATAAAGATCTCCAAATTGTTTTGAAATTCGCTTGAGATCTGATGGGTTTCATACATCCAACTTCTGTACATTCTATAAAACTAATTTATATAAGTCATTTTTCCATAAAAAAATTCAATAGGATTGAACTTTAATATAAAATACATTTATGTAAGCAATAAAGGAAGAAAATAATCAAGGTACCAACTACACATTTGAAAAAATCATACTAATGTGTTATTAAAAAAAGTAAAACCAACAAGAACTTAATGTGCTATCACATCACAACATGCCTCAACCCAAAGCCATATTAGTAGGGTATCATGAACATGAATAACATAAACCATCTGCCATACTCCTACCCTACATGACCCCAACCACATGGCACATCTTATTATTGACTTATCACATCGCACCTCACCTGAAAACACTAGGGAAATCATTATACATCTCACCTAAAGAAACATGCACAATCCCATCACATCTTCCCACAAATCACGTGGTCAATCGCATATGAAGAAAGTGTATGGAAGACATGGTAGCTATCTAACCATATAACCACCATCATAGATATTAGAAAAAAATACCCGTAACTCAAAACCTCTGATTATTGGTAGGTTTATCCAACCCTGGTTGGGAATGTGTAGAAATAACATAAAATAAATGATATATAGATAGAACAAAATACCCAACCTATGGGTTCACATTAACTACAAAATCACAAACTTCACTACTACTATACAACACATAAACCATCACAACCACTTTCACCACTATATGCAACACACCGCACCACCACCACAAAAGACACATAGCATTTCCCACTTTCATTTATAATCCAATTAATTCACACATTCATTGTCCATTTATTTAATGTTAAATTAATTAAATCCATTTACCACACATCCATTCCTATTACATATCATTTATGTACTATATTTTTCTTTTGTTTTAACAAAATAATTTATTCCATAGATAACCAAGATACTAATAAAACCACCACACAACAACTCACCATCTCACAATAACCATCATTGCCATGTTACATCAGCCAACCATCTCACCAAAACAACCACATATCACAACAATAATATTGCACATCACAAACCAATGCACAACCAAATCCACCTCACCACATCATACACCACAACCTCATCACACAACACCTCCACACGGCACAACACCACCACATATCATCCCTATCACACAACTTCACATGTCACATCCATGCCCACTAACCATTACATTACAACCCCACATATCACAAAGCCCAACTGGTCACCTCAATCACATTAAAACAGCCTATAACCTATAATAAAACACACACAAAAACCTCTCATAGAAGAAACATACCCCAACTTCCATAATTTATTCAAGGTCTTCTATTACATTACCCTTTATTTAACATGGAAATTATAACATAAATGATATTCCATGGGAAACTAATTATTTAACAAAATATTCATTCTTTTCCCTATTTTTCAAGGTGAAATCACATCAAAATAAAAACTTAAAACTAAAATATTAGATAAATAACAATGAAAAAAGGTAGCATATGTGTATAAAGAATAAAATACCTGATTTGAGATGATTCAGATGGATTTTCACCTGTTCAGATGGGGGAGTTAGAGAGAGGAGCCGAGCGCCAGATTGATTTTAGGGTTCTATCGCGACTGGGGGAGAGCAGCAGCCCGATTGTATTTGGGGAAAATATTTACCAACAGTTTATAAAAACTGTTAGGAATGGGGAGTTCAGGCTACCCATTCTCAAATGGTTCATCAGAACCGTTGGCAAAGGGGTTCCCTTTCCCAACGGTTTTAGGAAACCGTTGGGAAATGGTAACATGAACACCGCTTTGCCAACATTTTTATGGAACCGTTGGAAAAGGTGTACCCTTTCCCAACGATTATAGTGAACTGTTGGGAAAGGGTTTTCTAGCCCTTCTTTACCAATGGTTTAAGAAAATCATTGGTAAAGACCCACGGGTAAAAACCACATTTCCAATAGTGATACTTTTAGTAAAAAAGAATAAGTGACATACTAAAAAATGAGTAAACACATTCATAATGTTTTGATATTTTTGGACAATAATTATTGAGTCATTTGTGACATGTAAAAATTAATGACACCACAATATGATGCGTATTGTGGCCGATATGACTTTAATTTTATATTTTTATATTAAATTGACATTAAATTGAAAAAAAGAAAATGTTACATACGTGAAACCAAACAAATTAATTCTTATCGTTTGGATAATATAGGAAAACTATCCATGAGTCATTTTTGATATGTTGGAATCAAACACACCACAATTTGATGCATGGTGTGAATCGTATGATTAAAAGTGTCTATTATTAGTTTAAAATTGACATTTTAGTTACAAATGTGTTACTCAGTAAAAACCAAGAAAACACACTATGATTGTATTCATAATTTAGGAAAGTGATTCATAAGTCATTTTTTACGCGTATGAAGTAGTATCACATCAATCTAATGAATGATGCGATCGGTAGGACTCAAAATTTGTGCTTCCAATTTGAAATGAAATTTTAGTAAAAAAAATAACTGACATAGAGAAAATCAAGAAAATATATTCATATTGTTTTTATACACTAGAAAATTGATCTATAATTCATTTTTGACATGTAGGAATCAGCCTCACCTCATTACGATGCACAGTCTTACTGGTATAACTCAAATTGACTCTTTTTATTTAAAATGGACATAAATTTATGTCAAAACAATAAGGGGCAAACTAAGAACCGAGAAAATTTATTTTTATAGTTTTTATATTTTAATAAAATGAACCATGAGTCATTTTTTATGTGTAGGAGTAAACTGAACTTCAATATGATACATGGTGTTTCTCGTATGACTCCATGTGTTTATTTTAATTTAAAATTTACATTAATTTAGGTAAAAAGAACAAGTGGCATACTAAAAACTGATAAATCGCATTCATATTAATTTGATACTTTAGAAAAAGGATCCATGATTAATGTTTGACATGTAATACTTAATCATATATCATTACAATGCATAGTGTATCTCATATAACTCAATGTGTATCTTTTTATTTAAAATTGACACGAATTTAACAAAAAACATAAAGTGACCTACTGAACACAAAGAAAACGCATTAGGATTATTTTTATATTTTATGAAAATGATCTATTATAAATTTGTGACATATAGGAATCAGCCTCACATCATTACGACTTACATTGTGGCTGGTATCACTCCATGTGTCTCTTATTGTATAAAATTGACATTAATTTAAGTAAAAACAAAATGTGACATACTAAAAACTGATAAAATTTATTAATATTGTTTTTTTATTTTTATTAAACAATCTACTAGTGATTTATGATGTGTAGGGATCATTCAGACCTCAATACGACACATGGTGTGGCTGGTATAACTCTAAGTGTTTCTTTTTATTTAAAATTGACATTAATTTAAATAAAAACTACACGTGACATACTCAAAACCAAAAAATGCGTCCAGATTGTTTTTATGGTTTACGAAAATGATAAATGCGTCATTTGGGATGTGTAGGAGTCAAACCCACGCATGATATGACCAGTATGACTCAAAATGTGTGTTTCTAGTCTAAAATGATATTTTAGTAAAAAACACCACTAACATACTAAAAACTAAAAAAAAGAAATCAGATTGTTTTGTTACTTTAAGAAAATTATCCATTAGTAATTTTTGAGAGTTATGAATCATCCGTACCCCAATACATCACATGGAGTGGCCGATATAACTCCAAATATTTCATTATTTAAAATTTACATTAATTTTAGTAAAGGAAAAATTTACATATTTAAAACTGAGAAAACAAATTCGGATTGTTTCAATATTTTAGGAAAATTATCCATAACTCATTTTTATTGTGTAGGAATCTACCAATCCTAAATAGGGCACATGGAATGATTATTATTACTCCAAATGTGTCAGTTTATTAAATATTGACCTTTTATTAATGTTTTATTTCATATTAATATTTAATTTATTTTTGATAGTGTTACTAACATAATATTTGTTTTCTTATATAGGTGGAATATTTTTCACGGGTTGAGATGATTTGTTCGACAAGTAATACCATGGTAAGACATTATTGAGAGGGGATCATGATCATGAAAATTAGAAATATTAATGTTTTAGAATGTTTTTTGGACCATTGTAAAAGTAATTTTATAAAACTTTTTGTTTGAAATGTAAATATCATCTTTTTTGCTATATATTTTGGGTTGGAATTTTTGTATTGATGATGTCAATCAAATATATATATCTGGTTTGATTCTGGGTGTACAGTTTTAATTGCATGTTTGATTATGGGTGTGTTGTTATATAAACAAAACACTGAATGGGGCAAGGCCTTTATCAGTACTAGAAAGCACTGATAAAGGGCCCCCACTTATCATCGTTGTGATTAATATCACTTTTTTAGCCCTGTTAAAGGTCATTTTACGCATTGTGAAAGGCCATATGTGTAGTGGTTTTTACCACTCCTTCATCTTGTTTGGTTCTCCCTTTAATGATATATCTATTTTTTTATATAAATATTTAGTTATATTTATTCGTATATTAATATAAATTTATATTAATATATATTCATATATTAGTATATATAAATATTAATATATATATAGTTATATTTATATATTTATATTTACATCTATTTGTATATATATATATATTTAGTTATATTTTTTTATCCATAAATTTATTTGTATATTAATATATATTTATAAGATTATTTTTAAATTTGTTATTAAAATATTTTTTTTGTGTGTGAAAATAAAGAAATAAATACATATATAACACACACACATACACAAATATATATATTATTTGAGTATTTGTAAGTATAATTATACATGTTTATATATATTTACATATATTATATATTAATATGAATACTCATATGTTAGAATATATAAATAATATATATCAGTTTCATAATACAGACACACACTAATATATATATATAGACACACACACACTATAAAAGTATATAAATATTAATATATTTGTGTTTTAAATAAAATTAATATTAGTTTCTATTTAGATAAATATTATATATTGAGAAATATATTCTATATGTAAATATGCTTACATATTTATTTATAAAATTAATTTTTTTTGTGAATATATAAAAAATATGTATTTATTGTTATGTATTTAGTTATAAATTAAAGTACATTGTGAAAATGATAAAATTTTTAATTTATAATATCAATATGAATGTAATCCCTATGAATAAATTCAATCCCTATAGAAAAAGGGCAAAAGGACCCTCTTAAATGTGGATAAAATTCCACCGAATGTCAAAATATTTGGGTATCCCGACTAAAAACTCAGTTTTGGAGGCCTTTTGAGCAATTTCTTTGGCCTAAAAAAATGTGAAAGATGGTTCGCAAATGGCACTAGTTCATAGAGCTCATTTTAGGATTCGATTTGATATGTAGTTTAGCTCAAACAAACAATAGAATCAAAAGTTATTTCCATTTGAGGTTTGAGTTAAATTTTAAACTTATTTTAGATCTTTTATTAATCTTATAATTTTTTGGTGTCTTAGAATAGTTATTAAATGATTATTACTTCATAATAATTATAAAATAATAAATTAATAACAGTTTTTTATATATTTTATATTATATTTCACTAAACATCTTATATATTAGGTGTAAATTTTATCTATACTTATCTAAGACATATTTAATATATATATTTTTTATTTTATCAATATAAATATATATTTATATTTATATATTAATATATATAATTTTTATTTTATTTTATTAAATATACCCTTTATGACCACTAGTAACATAAGCACAGATAAAGACCCCCCTTTATTAGCACTACTAAAAAGGAACTCATAATTGTCGTCGCTTTAAAAGTGGTAAAAAATCACTGATAAAAGGGTACATTTAACAGCACATTTTTAGCACTGTTAAAAGTAACTTTTATTAGTTCTTTTTTTCACCGCTGATAAAGGTACCCCATTTATCAGTGTTTTTTTAGGGATGATAAATGGTGGTGCTACGAAAACCTATTTCTATGGTAGTGTCCCCACCTAGGAATCATTGGTATTTTTAACATACTAGATATATGATACTTTCAAGAGGCTACCATCTTATAGTTAATAGAATTGGGGTTGGCAGGATGTCACACATAGAGTTGTACTTTTGGAATACATCATCAAAATTTGGTAAATAATATTATATAATATGATATGTATACGATACATTCATATTGTTTATGGACTACCCATCTATTACATCGTCTGATGTGTACAAGAGGCTGTACTATGATATTGGTATTGGAACGATTGCTGGTGAGAGACAGTAACCGATTGTGGTTAATGTTTTTCTATGTTTTTTTAGCTTAATATAATATAATTTTTTTATAATTTTATTTATATTTTTATAAATATATAAGATATTTTAGAAAAATATTTGTCATAAGTTTTGGAGATAGGGCAATACTGATGGTGGGGACAAAGCCTCTTGTTGGCATGTTTTGATGAGACATATTTGTCGTTGGTAGTGGAATGTTTTATTTAGAATGGCATGGTGATTGACATTGGTTTACGATCAACTCCGACTAGTTACTATGGAATTGAAGTGATTTAATAATTTAGAACATAATGTAGTTTGTATGATATCATAATCATTCACATCTGTAGAGTACGTCAGAAGTCATTGATCTCAGGATGAAACTGTTCATCGAATATTTATAGAGCAAGAAGAGTTTCGACAACATCAGGAGTCACAACGTCAGTAGCAGAATGAACAATATTATCATATGATGTATTATATTTGGTGACATACACATTGTTTTGGTACAGATTTACCTCTATTTAATCTAGTTAACCCTACACCTTCTAAGTGAAATTATTATTATGTTCATTCTTGTGAACATTTTTTATGTTATTAATGTTTATATTTTATAGTAATTTTTAGTTTTTGGTATTTTATTGTTTATTGAAAAGTATTTTTAGAATAATTTGGGAACCTCCTATATTAAGAAAATTATTATCCCTTTTAAGTTGGATCGAGATAGAACCCATTACATGACTTAATCCACAAACACAACATGCCCCAAATAAAGACAAGTAAATTATAACTGGTAGAAAATATAATTAGATAAATGTAAAATGAATATAGCCTAAAATACTATGGTAGAGAAACGTAGAATTAGGATTTGATTGAAAACCCCCATGGGATAAATCCATCCATTTAACCGCCGACCTAGACACCCAAACCATAGCTTCATTTGGGAACTATTGGTAAGATCATAAAGGTGGACGGATCTACTAATATTCTCAGCGACCTGACTAGAAAATCAACATATCCTACAAAAGTGGGATCTTCCCCTAATGGTATCGACCCCTTCCTCATGTAAGGATTGACCCTCATTGTTATCCCTCAACATCATGTCGGGGTTTGAGACTTGCCTTCAGCCTCCATGATGAGCAGAGGCCTTCCTTTTCCACTTTCCCATGTGCTTTCCTACCAACCCCCACCATCGAGTACGAGTTCAGATCTCGCCATTGACCCCTATGTTTTTATTAATTTAATTATTATATATATTTATTTGAAATGAATATTTACTGTTATTTTTTTAAAACATCAAAATAATGTTCCATAAGTCATTTGTGATCTGTAGGAATCACACCCACCTCAATATTATGCATGGGGTGATTGGTATGACTCCACTACTGTAGATATGGCCTTTAACAGCACACAAAATGGCCATTTACTGTCTTAAAAAGTGTTATTATCTTTGGCACTAATAAAAGGGGGTTCCTTTTATTAATTCTAAATAAAATCACTAATAATATCCCCTTTACCAGCATTGAAAAAACGGGTCATTTATCAATGATAAAAAATAATAATAAAAGGGACTTTTATTGATGATTTTTAGTGCTGATAAAAGTCAAAAATAATTTAAAAAAATCTCCAAATTGAAGGATGGTACCTTCCCCCATTTATCTATGCTTGACCACCCTTTTAACAGTGATAGTCTACTCTCCCCATCAATTTAACAGTTCTGGGAATCCCCCCACATTTTAACAGCACTAGGGACATGCATCACCCACCCGCATGTGCCCCTATCTCTACTTGGTTTCAAAACTAAGACATACCTCATAATCTCACTCCTTTTACACTCCCCTATATCGTTTTCATATGTATTTTATGATATATCTATATATTTACATTTATTTCTTTTTAATTTAATTTTTTATCCTTATATTTATAAATATGTATATGTATATATATATATATATATTTAAATACATAAATAAAATATATTTTTTGTGTGTGTATGTGTGTCTATAAATACATACATACATATATATATATATTTAGTTATATATGTTTGTTCATATGTAATTATAATTATAAATATTTATATTTATTTACATATATTATATGTTAATATGTATATACATATATTAGAATATATAGATAAGTATATATCAGTTTTTTCAATGCACAAATAAATATATTTATGTATATAAACATTATATATATAGTAATTGTATATGTATATAAATATTTTTACCTTTTTATTTTTAATAAAATGGATATTATTTTATATTTAGATAATGTTTATATATTTAGAAATATACTTGACATATAAATATGTGTACATATATATTTATAAACTTAAATTTTTATGTGTAAATATATATGAAATATGGATATATTTTTATATATTTGATTATAAATAAAACGACATTATGAAAAATTGATAAAATTTTAAAAAATTAATATTAATATTTTTTTCAAATAAATAAAGGATATATTATTGATCTATTAAACTATACAAGAAAATACAATCAGGAAAATGATCACCCCAAAAGTGGTTATCCAAAGACTTCCTATAGATTTCCAGGTGGTGGGCTTCAAGATTAACCCCACACAAGATGAAGGAGAAATTTCATTTTGAGAATGAATTAGAAAGAGAACATATTTTCCTTAGAACATTCCCAATGATGAATTCTCTCCTTTTTTGAAAAATCATTAACGGATTCAAGACAATCAAACTCCAAAACCACCTAATTCTATCCTTTAGCTTGGGAAAGGAGGATCCCATGAAGAATTGATGATTCTTCCATGAAAACCGAGATCCAACATCAAGGGAAAACCATTAACCGAGCAACAATCACCTGGCCATTATGTTGTCAGGCAATGGGCACCACCCCAATTCAAGACACTATCGAGAAAGCCACATCTGTAATGATTTTAATGAATAAATTAGGGGGGGGAGCTAGCAAGATTTATTTTTCTGTGATTCGAGCACTGATGGACACTCCTTGTTTGACATCCACCAGTTCTTCCATTCATAGCCTTATCCACCCAAATTCGATCATGTGAAGAATTATCTTCGAAAACCCATTCATTCTTATGAGACCAAACAAGTCATGAAAAAGAACACACTAACCCCACAGTCTTTGGCTCCAAAAGAGGAAACCCAATCATTGAAAACATGGGAAAACATCAAAGATGGGACTTGGTACTCCCGACACCCTAGGGACCATTCATTCCACACTCCCTCTACTCCCAGGAAGAGAATAATAGAATGACAAGTTGTTTCAATCTGTTTAAATCATAGGGGGAACACATCATCCTGCCACATGTGTCATAGAGTAAGAATGTTGAACATTAGTAGGAAATTGAATAAAACCTACAACCATAAAAACTTGACATTGGGTGGGGGGTGCAGAGTGCCCAACTATTCCTCCACCGATCATCTGGATAAGACTGAATAGATCCATGCAACAAATTGATGTACCCCGACCTAAATGTGTACTTCCTAGAAGCATCCCGAAACTAGCAGATTTGGTCCCCACTCACTCCATATGTAATCAGGATACTAAATATAAGTCATTGATATGTTTCATTGAACAATCCACAAACTCTATCCCAATCTCACACTTCTAAATAATCATCAATGAGGTCGTGAACATTTTCATATTTGACCCCTGGAATAACAGGCGAAGAGACTCTAATGTTGACCCCCTTGACCAACCATTGGTCTCCCCATACATTCACCTTCTTCCCATCAGCATTCCTCCAAAAACTTCGACAGTTGATCAGAAGGATAGCCCCATATAAGATTCTATACATAAATCTAGTCTTTGGTCCAATAGAATAATGTAGGAAGTCAGACATTGTGAAATACATTGAATGAAAGACCGTAGAGAAAAGAGAATTAGTATAGGACATGAGGTGACACCCTTGTTTTTTCAAAAGGGAATCATTGAACCATTTATGGTTATTAATCCTATGGTCACCACATGTCTTTGAAACAAACACCTTATCCCACATGATCCAGTGGGTGTTGTGTTTTCCATTAGCAGAACCCCTCCATATGTTTTCCATCTGATATTGAATCTGATCAACAAGGGTAACTGGGAACTTGAAAAAGGATATGGCATATGAGGGGACAACTTGGGACACATATTTAACTAGTACATAATTCCCCACATTAGATATTTTTCTACTCAACCAAACACTGATCAAATTATCAACTTTTTCCATGATTTACACGAAACATGTTTCTTTGATCTCCTGATAGATGTTGGGATCCCAAGGAATTTCTAATGTTTCTTGACCATAAGAAACTTGCATAATTTATGAATCGCTATTTTCATCATCATTGGAAAACCTTTGTTGAAGGATTTTTGAAATTTAGAGGCATTAATCCATTTCTTAGAATCCTTTTCAAAAAGGATTAAACTCTTCATGATTGAGTTACACTCAAGGGTAGTAGCATGAGAAAACAGAAGGAAATCTCCTAAAATGAAAATATGGGAAACATTTCAACATACCTTGGATCCATGAATAGAACCATGCCCCATCTCCTTTAAAAGGATATGAGAAAAAGCATTCTCTTCAAGAATGAAAATGTAGGGAGAGATTAAGTCCCCTTATCCGAAACCTCTAGAGGGTGTGAAACTAGACAACTACTCCCCATTGATATTGATTATATATGAAACTGAAGTAACATAGTTCATAATTTTATGCATCCATTGAGCACCAAACCCTAGTATTGATTGTACATGATCGATAAAAGGACATTAAGCTATGTCATAGTCCTTCATAATATATAGTTTCCGGGCTAGGACTCCTTTTTTCTATAGATAGGGTCATCATGTAGTGGGATATCTCATAGTAAATGGATGAATTATCATTAATGGTCCTCCGTGAGACAAAATAACTCTTATCTTAAAACAATAGAAGAGGGAGAAAAACTCTCAACCTAGACACCAAAATATTAGAGTAAATTTTGTAATTAAAATTGCAGAGGATGATTGGATGGAACTCCATAATCTTCTGGGGGAATTTAGATTTTAGGATGTGGGTAATACCCGTATCATTAATATTTTCAAGGTAATTCATATCTTCCTAGAAATCCTTCATCTTCTTGATCATGTCCAGACCGAAAATGTGAGAAAACCATTTGATGAATAGGTCATGAAACCCGTCATGACCAAAAAAATTCGTAGAATGAAAATGGTGACGATCCCTTCACATTTCTTCATCAGAATTGTCCCTCTCTAGAGAACTATTCATATCATCAGCAAAATTTATTGGGATGTAGTTTGTAAGAATAAGAGGGATGTCATATGTAGTCTGCCTTGAATATATTTCCAAATAATTCAAGAATAATTTAATGAATTCTAACATCATCCTTCATCACTCTACCATGAAAATATTTAAGGTGGGAGATATGAGTTTTTCTCTATATCTTCGTATCTCTTTGGCGGAAGAATGTATTGTTATGTTACCTTCGTTAATGATAGATTATCTTACCTATATGAACGAGTATCTCTCCATTTCCTTATGCAAAACATTCAAATAGCTCTCAAGGTTTGAGATATCCTTAATCACAGAGTCGGAAAAATTCTGGGTATAGAGAAATTTTAACCACCATTCTGCCCTTTTAATGTGTTTGTCTATGGGGATAAACCTAGTTGAACTCCAATTCCTCAGCCTAATACTATCATTCTATGTTTGAGAGCTAAAGTACTATTTCAGACCCCCCCCCCCAATAGTATTAATGGCCTCCACACAACTCCCATCGTATAACCATAGACTCTCAAACCTAAACATACACCCACCTCTACACTGATTCTTTTGGGGGGATGTTGAAAGAAGGATTAGAGAGTGGTCAGAGGCAACCGGGGCCAAGTGTTCAATAGAGTATTCACGGAAGAAATATTTCTAGTAATATGTCCCAAAAAATTTATCCACTCTTTCAATGATACATCCCTCTATTAGGGTACCTGTTTTCCATGTGATGGGAGAGCCTGAAAATCTTAGATCATGGAGGGAGTTCAAAAGTAGGGATTTATTAAAATCCTTTATAGTTTCATCACTTCTTAAGAGGCCACTTTATTTTTTCTGATATGACAAAAATATGATTGAAATCACCCCTAATGAAGAGAGAACCATAAAAGTAATCAAAAATCATATATTACATGTTCCATGATTTTCCCATATCATGAAAGGAAAGTCACCCATAGAACTCAATGCATAACCAAGAAGGGGAACTAAAGGTTTCAAACATAACAACAATGTGGTTACTTGAGTAGTTAGTGATTTTAATACCAAAAAACATCATTTTAAATAAGACAACAACAAACTAAATTATCCTACCTCCCAGCAAAAAACACATTCTTAAAAAAGGAAAAATAACCACTTAAACAAGGCTGAAAGTCCATTGAATGTTAAAAACATAGAATACACCAACTAAAAAATCAGTTTTAATGGCCTTGTAGGAAATTTTGGGCCTTATAAAATGTAATAGGGGAATACTCTCTATCAATAGTGTGAAGATATTGTCTCAAGATTTGATTCGATATATGGCAGTGCTCAAATGGACACTCATATCAAAAGTTCAAACCTTTTGATATTCGAGATACATTTTCAATTTATTTTAGATGTTTTATTAGTTTTTTTATGTCATAAATTTTATAATAAATGTCTATTACTCAATAATAATTTTAACATTAATAATTAATAATAGTTTATTAATTATTTAATAATCAATTTTCACTAAATATCATATATTTTAAGTGTAAATTTCTAGTTAGCATTATCTAAAATATATTTTATTTTTAATAAAATGTGATATATTTTTTTCAATATATCATTTATCAATGCTAGTAAAATAATATTGATAAATGCTCCTTTATTAATGCTACTAAAAATGTTTTGATAAATGGAGTCCCTTTAACAGTGCTAAAAAATGGTGATAAAAGTGTTCCTTTGTTAGTAAAAAAACACTGATAAAGGGGTACGTTTAACATCATTTTTTAGCACTATTAAAATCACCTTTTATTAGTGGTTTATTTGGAATGGATATAGGTACCCATTTATCAAGGCATTTATTAGCGTTGTTAAAGCGTCGCACTGCATAAATTTGTCTCTCTGGTAGTGATCCATGTGTATCCTTATATTTAAAATTGACATATTAAAAATATATTCTTTTATTTTATGTTTATTTTATTTCTTTATAGTGTTATTTATATAAGATTTGTTGTATTATATAAGTGAATTATTTTCATCGAGTTGGGGTGGTTTGTTTGGAAACTGATACAATGATTTGTTTTTTGAAGGTTGTCAATGGTGCCAAAGAAAATTAAAAATTGGTCTTTTTAAATGTTTGTGGAAATTAAATGCAAGTTTAATTATACAATATATTGTTTTAAATGTATATAATATGATTTTTTTAGTATTTACAATGTAACTTTTATATCATTTAAATTACTAATTTTCATGTTGGTGCATTTTCATACAGGTGTATTTGGTGTAGTATATTTTTATTCAAACAACACGTTGCAGCAGTAGGGCATTTATCATCATTAATGAATACAATGATAAATGGGTCCTCATTTTTATGATGTTGACACCATTAGTGTTTTTTAGCACGATTAAATCTCTTTTCGTGATGGAAAAAGGTATAGTTGTTGTTGTGGAAATTCAATTTTTCTGTAGTCACAATGATATCTATTTGCAGACAAAAAATGAAAAGGACTTGAAGAAATTGTGTTTGTAAATCCAATGAGTACGTGTTGCGTCGCTAGATGAGGAATTAGGTAAATTCAGGATATAACAGGGTTACAACCATATATCACCATGGATTTCATGAAGAAGTGATGATCAGTTTATTAAAAAATAAAAACATTATTTTTAAAATATTGAAAATTATAAACAAAATTCATATTATCCATTAATAATTTAAAATGTAAAAAATAAGTAAAAAAATATTTTACATTAATATATTTTAAACCAAAATTCTCTCTCAATTTATAAAATATAATTTTTTATTAAAAAAATATAGAAAATCATTTTTCATTAATTAAATTCAAATAAAAAATTTTAAATTAACCATACATTAACTTAAAAAATAAAATTTATTTTTTATTATTCTTAAAAATAAAATAAAAAAATAATTTTTTTAAGATAAATTAATAAAAAATCCCTTTTCCATATGAAATAATAAAAAATTATATATTCAAAATTAAAAAAAATATATTATAAAAAAAAATATTTATCCCTTATAAAATTTTAGAAAATATCTCATTTTTCATATTAAATAATTAATTAAAAAAAATTATTTTTTAAAAAATATATATACATTTTTTATTATTTATTTGAAAACTAAAAATTAATTTTCTTCTTTTATATTATGTTAAATAAAAAAATTTCCTTTTTCTAATTGATCTCGTTCTAAATTTAAAATACAAAAAAATCCCCCTTATCCTTTCAAAAAAATTATAAATTTCAATTAAAATACTTAATGTTAAAAGGAAAAATTCTTTCTTTTACCTTTAAAAAACATTAAAAGATTTGTAATCTAATTATTTTTTAACAAAGGATGATTTTTTATTTTTTAAAATTATTTTAATTTGATGTAGAATTTTTTTATTTTGTAATTTTATGATTTTATAGGAAGTATATTTTGGTTTTAACAAAAAATAAAAAGACTCTAATTTTTAAGTAAATGGTTGATATTATTTTTTAATAAACAATAATTTTTTTCTATGATTTTTCGAAGGAAGTATTTTTTTATTAATTTTCTAAAAACAAAGTAATGGACTTTAATTTCATTTAATTTATTTTATTTTTAAATAAATGAATTTTCATTGAATTTTTTAAAAGGAAATAATGGAGTTGATTTGTTGATTTGGGATAAGTCAAAAATATTTTACAAAACTGGGTCCTGGAATGCATGAACGATGTTCATAGAAGCCTCAATCCAAGTCTAAAAATAATCAATAAGTTATTGCATAGATATTTTACCAATATTATTTCTATTTAAAAATAATAATAGTATGATTATTGATACTTATTTAAACTATGTTTCATAGATTAAATATGTCGTATATAATATGAAATTAATATTATGTTTTTGAAAGAATAAAAAAAATTTAGAGGCCAATTTCTAACTAAAATGATACTAAAAATAAAAATCTAACAAATAAATTGCATACATATATTAGTTTTAATTACATGTTTAATCTAAAAATAATAACTAATGACTATATCGATGTGTAAGAGGTTTATCTATGTCACATATGGGAATATGAATACATATCTAAACCATAGGACTTGGTGTGTTGGTGTGGCATCTTCATGCACAATTGTAGGCCTATGTAAATGTTATTGGGAATTCCTAAACCCAACCAATGAGGAAAGGGATTCCCTCATACATATATATGACACACTGGATCCCTTCATAATTGATGTACGATAACCCCATAATCTCCCTCTCATAACCACTAGGGCGATGAATAGAGATTATTTATCGATGATCGGGAAATTCAAATTTCTCAAATGCAACTATACAACAATCAATACTAAAAAACAGAGTTTTATCAGCATTATAATATCCTTTATCACTTATATAAAAGCACTGATAGTCGAGGTACTATTAAATTGGGGTCCCATTGATTAGTACTGGAAAAGAAGCGTTGATAAATGCCTCTTTTATCAGCGCTAAAAAAAGCATTGATAATAGTAAAAAATACATTAAAAAATTATGATATTTCTTCATATATTAATATATATATATATATATATAATTAGTTATATTTATATATTTATATCTGTATCTATTTATTTATGTTTTTATTTTCAATGGTGTTTTTTTGATGAATTTCAATCACAATTAACTCTCTGCGGTGGGAATCCATCATAAAAAACCAATCACAAAAGCCTTTATTTTTATAGTGATATATAAATATTACAACATAGTGATATGATCTATATAAGTAAATATACCAATACATTAAATATAGATTATATTTAAATTTATATATTTGTATCATATAATATAATTTATAGTATACTTATATATTTATAATCATATATTTGTGTTTACATATATGTGTGTGTGTGTGTGTGACTATATGTTATAAAATATATAAATAATATATCAAAATGTTTTTACATATAAATGATATATTCTAAAATTACAATTCATATTAAAAAAAATATTTATTATTAACCTTATTTTCGTTATTTATATAATAAAAAATTAGCAAAATGAAATTAATCAATAAAAAAATATAATAATTGTTTTTTTCTTGGATTTTCAATGAATATCCCCATGCCAACTAGAGAGATAATGATTTGCTGCCCCACACACCACCTCCGTCTCTGCCTCGATTCTGTCACCTCTGTGACTGCGCTCATGAATTCCAGTTGCAAATCGTCCATGCCTCGACTGTGGTCAACCTCCTCCATGAACGCATTACGTGACCTCACTCCGACCCACCATGACTGCCCCACACGTCAGCACATTTACATCCCGCCTCATTCGTATTCTACCTCTACCATGACCTCCCAGAGTGACCGTATCGTGCTCCTCCACACACATTGGCACATCCACATCCCACCTCAATGTTGGGTGATTTTTAATGAACATTTTAAACCTTATTATCAAAGTCGTAGATTCTGATAATTCTGTTGAATTTTAATTTAATAATGTAGAATATGTTTTTAGAATATTTAACTCACATGTAACATTTGATGTTGATTTTAATTCAATAATATAACATTTGAATCGTATCAACCATTATACAACATTTAATATATATATATATATATACATATATATAAATCTCTCTATATAGTTGTAATCTTTTTAATTTTTATCTAACCACTCATAAATGGATTTATATTTTTGTAGAGCTTACCACCCAATCTCCAATTGTACCTAGGGGTGGGAAAATAGGTGGTTGATCGAACAATTATTTTAAAACCAAATAAAAAAATCGAAGGGTTATACTAAAATGATTATTGGTTTGTAAAAAAATTATTTGGTTAATAACATATTTTTTATTTTTTTTTATTATTAATTTTAATAACTGAAAACTGATAAAATAACTGAATTTATAATTTTTTTATTTTTTCATTAATTTAATATTTTAAATAACTTAGGATATTGATTATAACAAAAAAAATTATATTTTTTTTCAAATACATATTTTTGAAAATAAGGATTTATATATAATTTTGAGTTCTTATACACAATTAGGGTAGATTTTTTTATTCTACGGATTGTTTTAACATTAGTAGTATTTCTCCGATGTTCAACATTCCTACAAAGGTTTTCCAACATGATAAAACCATTGTTTATCTTAGTTTCAGTTCCTAAAAAACTAAACAAATTTTAATTTAAATGTTATATAATTCACATATGATTATTTATGTTGTTAGTTACAATATATATTAATTATATTATCATTTATACTACTAATTATATTACTAATGGTAATATTGTAAATTTTAAATTAGTTATTAATTATTATTAATTATTATTATTAATAATTATATTATAAATTAGTAATTCAATTGTTAAATAATGATATCTATAAATTATATTTCCTATTACTAAATATACTAATGATATTATCAGTTATTAATTTATTTAATTACATAAATAATTGTTAATAATTATTTCATTAAAATAAAATGACACATTTATATTTAACACACAAACATTGAGTCATACAAATCACATTGTATTTTGTATTGATGTGTAGTCGATTCCTACACCTTATAAATGAGTTATGTATCCATTAAAAGAAAAGATTCATTTAGCGGCGATTATTTTTTGATTTGGAAGTAGTTTAAACTACCGCTAAAGTTGATATCTGTATACAACATTCGGTGGTTCCACCCATTCCATTCCACAGATCCAAGCATGATATGCATTTGGTTTTATCAGCGCTAAGAAAAAAGCCCTAATAAAAGGGGGGCCCTTATCAGCGCTGGCTAAAACAGTTAATAAATATACCCTTAATCAGCACTAAACAAATTTGAAAAATGTCTACCCTTTATCAGTACATTCTTTATCACTGAAAAAATGGGGTATTTATTTTTTTCATAAATATAATCCTCCAACCTAAGATATCATCCAATTCCAATGTAAATAATTCTAGAGGAAAAGATGAAAGCCATCAATTAGATCCCCCGATGATTCCAAAAAGAAGCTAAAAAAATAGCCACTCAATTTTCCTCTCTCTTAATAAAAGAAGAAAAACAGGAAGTGATCAAAGGCACCCAAGATCTGATGATGTCGATAATTAACCCATAGGATTTGAGGACACATTCAACCTCCTTCAGTGCATTGATAATAACTTAGAAATTAGATTAAATTACAACATCCGTCCAACCAAGAGTCAAGATGAAATTCATACCCTTCCAAATATCCATAGCCTCTTCTATAGAAGGAGACCAACCCACAATGTATTAGGAATGATGATCCAAAATATGAGAGTCAACATGATCCCAGAGGACTACCCCACGGCCAACAAAACCATCCTCGTGGGTGGCTGCACAAGTATTAAGTTTGAGAACACACAAAGGGGGAAGAATCTAACAGGAGGGGAATGAACATGTAAAGGTGGATGAGCATCCTCAATATCTATCCACTTATAGCCCTAGTTATGAATCATGTAAATCCAAAGCCTATTGTCTTTAAAAATGTCCTAAAAAATGAATGTGTTTTTGCAAAACCATATAATCCAGGCACAACGCTATTATTAGCACAGATAAAAGATTTTAATATAAAATAATATTTATTTATGTAAAATTATTATATTTATATCCAAAATAATGTTTTTTTATTCATTAATTAAAAAATTCATGTGTATGAATAATATTTTTTTTTATAATTCAAATATATATATAATGTTTAAAAAAAATTATAAAATTATAATTACATAAATATATATTTATATAATTATAATATTATATTTATTTTTTAAATAATAAATATATTTATTATATTTATCATATTTATAAATTTATATAAATACTTTTAAAATATTTATATTTAGAATTATAATTGTAACTAAATAAATATATATTTAAATAAATATATGTTTCCAATGAATTAGGTCAATAAATATATTGATGTGTGATTATAATTGACGTACTTATATGTTATGTATTCATCATGATTGTTCATTTTTACATTACAAAAGTTAAAACTCACACAGATAGAGTTTTAACATCGGTTAATGGATAACTGATGTTAAAACAATGTTAGTGTGAGTTTTAACATCGGTTATTCAATAAGTGACATCAAAATGTGGTTTTTAATAGTGGTTATTAAATAACTCTTCATCCCCTCCTATTAAATGATTTACTCCCCCTCATGGTGATTTTAAAATTAATAATGATGCATCAATTCATGGTGGTGGCTCGGTTGGCCTTGTGGCAGTTCTCTAGGACCATGGAGGCTCTATTTTTGTGGCATATCATTCCTCAAAATTTTTTTCTTGTCTCCTCCGATAGTAGAGGCCATGACTATATAAGAGGGTATGTAGTTCATTTTGTTTCTTGGCTCAATGGATATTGTGGTCAAATCTGATTATCAATTTATTATTGATGCACCGGAGGATCAAGAAGGTGTCCCCCAAGCCTTTAGGTATTTTATCCACATCATCATATCATCAGTTATTTTATTCTCTTCTTGTCATTTTTCCTTTGTTAGGAGAGAGGATAATGATGTGGCTTATTTTATAGCTAATTTTGGGAGTTGTTGAGGGTGAAATTGTGGTGCAGCTAATTCATACACATCTTAACTAAGTCAAAGATCATTTTTCTACAATATAAAAACAATACAAATGTGTTTTCTTAGTTTTGAGTAGGTCAATAGTCCTTTTTACTAAAATAGTTTTATATTTTACATAAAAAAGATGCACTTGTTGTCATACCAGTCACACTGTGCATTATATTGAGGTGTGGAATATTCCAATATGTCCCAAATGACTCATGGATTTTTTCCCTAGAGTATCTATATAATTTGAATGTGTTTTATCATTTTTTTTAGTATACCATTTGTTCTTTTTAACTAAAATTGATGTCAATTTTAAATAAAAAGACGTACTTTGAGTTTTACCAGTCACACCGTGTGTTAGATTGAGGTTTGATTGATTTCTACACATCCCAAATGAATCATGGATCGTTTTCATAGTTTATTAAAACAATCCAAATATTGTTTCCTGGTTTTCAGTATGTCAATTGTCTTTTTAACAAAATTTAATTTTAAACTAGAATCACACACTTTAACTCATATCAGTCACATCATTTATTGGTTTGACATGAGACCAATTCCTACACATCACAAGTGATTTATAAATATATTTACTAAATTATTAAGAAAATATGACCATGTTTTCTCAAATTTTAATGAGTGACATATTTTGAATAAAATGTCGATTTTAAACTGATAAAAGACACATTGAGTCATACAAGTAACACCATTTTTTGGATTGAGGAGCAGCTGCTTTCTAAAAATTTTAAATGACTTATGGATCACTTTACTAATGTATAAAAACAATTTGAATAATTTTTTGGGGTTTGAGTATGTTATTTTTATATTTTACCAAAATTAATATCAATCTTAAATAAAAAAGAGACACCTGAAGTCATGCCGATCACATCGTATGTTAGATTGAGGTGTGGTTGATTCCTACATGTCCCAAAGTCTGAAAACAATCCTAACATCCAAGGAATCTTCCAGTATAAGAAAAATATTCTCATGTGAGTAATACTAAAAATAAAAAATAGTAAATAAATATGAAATAATCCATTACTAATATATAATTCTTATCTTCACGCTATTTTTTTACATTCTACGATCATGTATGATGGCCATTTGTTTCTAAGAAAATGTATATCATCTTATGAATATGATATTTTTCAATAGTCATAAAATTATTGGGAAATTTTAAATACACAATGGATTAATAAATATTTAAAATTAACTAGTATTTAAAATTAAAAATACCTCATTGGGATGTGTGTTTTTTGATGGAATATGATCTCTCTCATAAATTTTCAAACATAATAACCAAAATATTTTCCATTTTTTTGTTTCATACACTCTATATACATTCTGGAATATAAGTAATTTGTTTTGATATGTGTATGAATAGAGAAATATTATAATATATACCACGATAATTATCCATTTTTAGAAATTTTCTGGGTCCTTGTATGCAATAATTTTCTTCATGCCATGATTTAGATGATATTTATACACTACCCTTTAATAATAGAATCATAATTAAAACATATTATAAACTATATAATTATATTTTTATGTCTAAAATTTTGGATGTAGTGAATTAAAAATTTAAAAACATCACCATGTGTGGTTAGTTTGTTGAAAATCCATGCAGATAATCCAGGAAATAAATATATAGAGTATCCAAATTGATTTTAATGAGCATCAAGTTTTTCTTAAAAATAGAAAAAGGAATAAGTAATGAATTAAATGAAAAATATATTTTATATGATTAAATTTTATCATTTTACCCCTGCATCATTTGTATTAAGAAAATTATTTCATCCCCAAGTTTTATTTCAAACGATATTCCCATGTTTTCCACTATTTCATCCATTTGTTTAGATTCAATTTTTTTTGTCTGTAGAGGTGACATATGGACTAACGAGTCCTTTTTTATGGTCAAATCCATTGAATTGGTTTTGATATATATTCCTGCAAAAAATATGAAATTTATTTAGTCATATTTAACAGAGTGTATCATCTTTTGGAAAATTAAATTAAAAAAACATAACTCATGTATACATTTACAACTGAGTCTCCTAGAAATTCATATTTGAGGATTTCATCTAGATTCTTAGAAGAAATTTAGTCCGTGACTTCCTCTCCATACATTTTTTTCTTCAAAATCAACTATGTGACTACTAACACTTTGTAACATTATATCCTCATGATCCTTCAATATTTGTAAATGAGGATAATCAATAGGTGGGGGAAATGTGATTTTGGAGGATCTTATTGATTTCTTGGTTGATCCTTTAGATGGTTTTGAGTTTACATATAATTTCAACCCCTTACCTTTGTCCGACTATAATATCATTTTTCAGTTCAGAAAATTTTTTTCATTATTTTTTAATGCATTAGCATGAAAAATAATTTGGAATTGAATACCTCTTTGTCGACATATTTTTTTACAAGATGTGGCGGCCATGTGATGAATGTTTTAACTTCTTGGTCAACCTTATTAATATCTTCATCATCAATTAGAATAGGTAGATCGGAACATGGATCATGGGCTATGCTATTAGACACTCTCACAAGACATGTTGGAAGTGTTCTATTATGTACCACATTATTTTGGATATTGAACATTGTATCCCTCTATACAAGGCAATGGGTGGGTGTTGATAGATATAAATCATAGTCATTATCACCCTTTAGAATATCAATATAGTAAAGGTATCATTATTCATATGATTCACATTTTATAGAAACAATTATTAGATCATTTATTAACTTTTCCAAGTAGCTCTTTAAGGGGAATGGCTCACCTCAAAGCTTGTGGGGGTGGGGAGGGATATTCCCATAATGGGTTTTCATGGGTTATTTTTCACTTTTCTCCCCCCATAAAAGTTTCTAGTAACTCTCTATGCCATTGTAATTGTTCAACAGGGATAGAGAGTCTTTCATTCATTTTTTTCATTTCTTTATCTTTATCCTCCTCTTGTTTTTTTATCAAAATATATTTGGGGTGTCACACCAAAACCCACACCTCGGACTTGACCATATTATTCTAGCCACTTCAAGGCCACTGATAGTAGGTGTTCATCTGGTACTGGAATTGATGATTCATATGACTATGTCATATAGAAAATATAGCAAAATAATTAATCATTGTTATGTAATAGAGATTTAAATAAACAAAAATAATTATGTCATACTTACACATATTTCCCACCATTTTTATGTGTTTTATTCTATTAGTATCCCATGTTTATTAACACATGCCTCTTTCCACAAAACCAGGTGTCAGATGGAAGTAGATTTAGATTTGGATTCATTAATCTATATATAAATAAAGGAACATAATTATGTTGTTGTTTCATATCATATAAAAGTGTTACGGTAGATTTAAAATAAGCTACATTTTTTCAAGTGAAGTATACCCCATCCATGCTTTATTGTAGGTGTACGTTGGTTTCGTTTCCCATCCCTTATTTGTAGCACTTAGTTTCTATTTCATAAATAAAAAATTGTCGATCAATGTAATGAATATATGTATTTTAAAACAACATATTATTGTACAATGTGTACTTGAAAAGACATATCTATATGATTTCTAGTAAATTCAACACATGCTTCATGGGTTTTCATGTTTGTAAACAAAAGTGGTGGGAGCGTGTTTATTTTTCGTTCGACATATTTAAGATGATGCCTAATTATAATTGTGTGAAAATATCTGTGAATCCTTACAACAATAATTAATACACATTTCTTATGGGATTCACATACTATAAATACACTCTTCATTGGATAGTGAAGAGTACTTCAATGTTTCTTAATTTTTATTTTTTATTAAAAAAATTAATGATATTGTAATGTTATTGTAATATCTTACCACATCAGTGTATTAAGCATGATCACAACATGGTGCCACGAATCTACATCAATCAACACACATTACTAAGTGATTATTCCAATGTAACTGTTGAACAAGGCCTTGTTGGGTTGAACATGTTGGGCCCTTTCATTCTATACATCCTCATAATTGATGCCTTTGATTTTCACCTTAACGATTTTTTCTAACACCCTAAAACTATGGCATTCTTATTTTTTCATCTCCTGAGGTCCTTAATCACCTACCATTTCTTTGGATTCAACACTGTCAATATGTTGTTTCTCTAGAGCGGTAGCATCATCATGTGAAAATGGGCGTTGAGCTTCTACACCGGGAGAAGTAATAGGTTGAGAAACCTAATATTCTGTAAGATTGGGATTACCAACACAGGTAGAAGGACATTGTCCCTCTGCACTGTGAGAACCATTAGGTTGAAACACATGTTGTTACATAGTATTGGGAAAACCAAAATGTTCAGAATTCAATATATATATAATTGGTTTAACATTTTATTTAGATTACATAAATTCAACAACGAATAAATAATAACGGGCGGTAACACAATGTATATTACAAAAATTATATAACCTGGTTATTGAATTCTATTTTCATATTAGCTGAAGATATTTTACCCCTCTATCAACTATCCAAATCGTTTCATAATGCTCTCCTCTGAAATTCAAAACACCATCTACATTGGGACCACTGTTAAATGATTGTGACATCCCAATGAAAGTGTCACCCTCAGTTAAAGTTTTGTCTTCCCCTTTAGTTTTTTGGTCGATAACATGAAAATTGACCACTTTTAGTTTGTGGTATCTAGAACATAAAATACTTTTACTACCTATGATGCCATTTTAAATGGTTCATCTGTGTACCCTTCCTTACTGAAATCAAATTTCACGAATCCCAATTCATTTATTTTAACAGCACTCATGTTATTAACCCGCTTGCATTGAAAATGCGGCACTTGTGATGTTGTATAATTAAAATCCCATATTTTCTTGATGATGACAATGTATGAAATATTCAGATAAAATGTATTTCATTCCTTAGTACAAAAAACATGCATTTCCTCAAACACAAGTGTAACTCCACTATTTTTCACGTTTTTGTCTTCATCATGTCTATTTTTATATAATTTATAAACCTTAAATACATTACAATTGTAAGAAAATACATACACACATGGTTCTCTAGCTAACCAACTATGTTTTTCTGAAATTTAATCCAATTTTTTATCTGACTCGTTAAAAATATAGTCCTGAAACCATTTAATAAATTATTGATTATGCATATTTGATATCCATCATTCATTCCTTGATGGATTAAAATGACTACTGAATTATTTTTGGGTTTCAACATATGTGGGACCCTCCCAACTATTATGAATATTTTAAATGAGGTCCTGTTTCTAATCTACAATATTGATTTTGACAATATCTCTTCAAGAAATTCCTTTACCCACAAGAATCCCAGTGTGATGAGATTTTGGTAAAATAATGATATCTACACCTGATAGGTATTCGATCTAGAATTCAATGGATTTATAAGAAATATATTTCTCTATAATAAAACCCTCCGATATAATTTTATTTTTGACATACAATTTCAAAATATTCATATACCATTCACTAGGGTACATCCATATATAGTATATAGGACCACAGTGTCTAATCACTCTCACTAAGTGAACCATAAAGTGAACCATTATATCAATGAATTATAGAAGAAATAAAATTTCCAATTTATATAATATGATGAAAAGTACTCTTTACATAGCCATAAAATTGGCCAAATCTATAACATTACCACATATAGCTTTGAAGAAGAACCAAAACATGTTTAATGAATGAAGGAAATTATTGGAAAAAAATGAAACGTAGATCTATAGGAATTAGATCATGCATCAAAACATGATAAACATGTGATTTAAGACCCTTTAACTTTAAATTAGTTTTTGACATGTGATTCATGATATTTTATGAATACCCTTCTCAAACACATAATTCATTCAAGAAGTTTGAAAACTAATATATATACTTCCTGTAGAGAGTGTAAGCTGTTGGAGGAAGAAAATATAATTTTTCTCCCTTCACTGGAACCAACTCTTCTTATATTCCCATGGGATCTATGTCCAACCTAACATTAATACCATAATTTATTTTTTCAGGTGCGTTAAGGAATAAACTTATGGAGCTATCACATAAATTGTTTTCAACATGCCTAACATCAAGAAAATTCTTGACATACATAGAATTCTAGTATGATAATTCAAAAAAAAACTAGTTACTTTTTCCAATTGGTTTCAGTAATGTTTTTCAAAAACAATTTTCCTAAAGTAGTTTCCACATCTTTTATTTTCTCGAACAGTTGATCAAATATTTTTGGAGACAATATTTTACGTTCTTCTGAACTTCCATTAAATGATGTCGTCCAAGATTGGTACTTAACCCATCAGGATATAAATCTACAATGTCATAAAATTAAAGTCTTCGATGAATGTTTCAACATTTTTAACTATATACCCTATTCACAAATGAGACACACTTTAGTTATTTTAATGCTATATTCTAAAAAAATTACATAAGCAGGAAAGTAATTTATCATCACTTACAACATGTCTCTCAATGAGAAATATTAATTTGTTTAATCATCATACATCGTAACACCTGAATCATTTGTACCTCAATACGATTTAAAATTTAGATGGTATAACTCAAACTGTCTATTTTTTATATAAAATTAACATTGATTTAAGTAAAAACAACATGTGACATATTGAGAACTGATGAAATGTATTTTTATTTTTTTTTTATTTTAGGAAAATGATCCATGAGACATTTTTGATGTGTAAGATTCAACGACACCTCAATATGACGCACAGTATGACCGGTATGAAACCAAATGTGTGTTTTTATTTAAAATTAACATTAATTTATGTAAAAAACAACGATTGAAATACTGAAAACTGGGAAAAAGAATTCATATTAATTTTATACATTAGGAAATTTATCCATGAGTCATTTGTGACATGTAAATAAATATATTTCATAGTGTGGCTGTTATAACACAAAGTGGCTCTTTTTATTTAAACTAGAGATGCATTTAATTAAAAACAACAAGTGACATACTAAAACTAGATAAAACAAATTCAGATTGTTTTGATATTTTTTGAAAACATTATAGTAGTCATTTCTGACATGTAAGGATAATCCTCACATAAATAAGACACATAGTGTGTCTAGTATCACTCAAAGTGTTTCTTTTTTATTTAAAATTGACATTAATTTAAATAACAAAGTGACATAATAAAAATTGAGCAAACACATTTGTATTATTTTTATTTTTTAGGACAATGATCTATTAGTGAATTGAAACATGTATGGATCATCCAAACCTCAATACAAATCACGACCTTGTCTGTATAACTCAATGTGTCTATTTTTATATTAAAATTACATTAATATAATAAAAAACAAAAAGTGACATACTGAAAACTAAGAAAACACATTTGGATTGTTTTATACATTAGGAAAACGATACATGCGTCATTTGTCATGTGTAGTAGTCAACCATACCTTGATCCAATGCATGGATTGACCAGTATGACTAAAATTGTTTGTTATCAGCTAAAAATTGACATTTTAGTTTAAAATGTTTCACTCACTAGAAACCAACAAAATACACTCCAATTGTATTAATAACATAGTACATCAATTCACAAGTCATTTTTGATGTGTATGAAGCTATCTCACATCAAACAGACACACGATAGGACCGGTACGGCTCAAAATGCATGTTTCAAGTTTGAAATGATATTTTAGTAAAAAAAAATACAACAAACATACTAAAACCCAAGAAAACACAATCAGAATGTATTGATACAATAGGAAAACAATCCACCAATAATTTTTGATAGGTAAGAATATTATGAACCTCAATACGATGCATGGTTTGGGCAGTATAACTCCAAATGTGTCATTATTTAAAATTGAAATTAATTTTAGTAAAACAAAAAGTGACATAATCAAAATTGAGCCATCACATTCGGATTATTTTGACATTTTCGGACAAGAATCCAAAACTCATTTGTAACATGTAGGAATCAACCACACCTCAATAGGATGCATGATATGACCGGTATAACTACAAATATTTTATTCCTTTTAATTATTCATATTTTATTAACATGTAATGTCATATTAATGTTTAATTTATTAATTTAGAGTATAACTAACAGAACATTTTTTTATTATATATGTGGAATCTTTTTCTCATGTTGAGATGATTTTTTCAGTAACTGATACCATGGGAGAAAATTTTTGAGAGGGTATCATGGGCGTCAAAAGATGAAATATTAATGATTTAGAATGTTTTTTGGACATTTGTAAATGTAATTATATAAAACATTTTGTTTGAATTCTAAACAGAACTATATTTTCTCTATATACCATGGGTGGTAATTTTTATATTGATGATGACAATTAAATTTATATAGATCGTTTTCTTCTGATTATGCTGTTTAAATTGTTGGTTTTCTTCTAGGTGTGTTTTTATATAAACAACACACCGTTGGCAACTAGGCCTTTATCAGCACTAAACTCACTTATAAATTCCCCCTTATCATTGTTGTAATTAATAGTTCATTTTTAGCGCTCTTAAAATCCATTTTTCATGTTGTGAAATGTAATATGTGTAGTAGTGTTTACCACTTGTCCATCTTGTTTGGTTCTCCCTTTAATGATATATCTATTTATTTATATATATATATATCGTAATATTTATTCATATATTAATATATATATATTAATATATATATGTATATTTATTCATATATTAATATATATATATATATATATTAATATGTACAGATAGTTATATTTATATCTACTTATTTATATTTATAGTTATATTTTTTTATTTGTATATTTATTCATATATTAATATATATATATAAGCTTATTTTTAAATACATTTATAAAATATGTATTTGTGTTTGTGTAAATAAATAAATACATAAATACATACATACGTATATACAACATACACAAACAAACATATATATTTATATATATATTATATGTGTATCTGTAAGTATAATTATACATATTTATATATATTCAAATATATTATTAATTAATATGTATATGAATATGTTAAAATATATTGATAATATATATCAGTTTATTAATACAGACACACACGAATATATATATATACACACAGACATTATATAAGTATATAAATATTCATATATTTGTGTTTCAAATAAAGTATATTTTAGTTTTTATTTATATAAGGCTTATATATTGGGAAATATTTTTTATATGTAAATATGTTTAATTTTTTATTTATAAAATTAAATATTTATGTGTGAATATATAAAAATATATGTATATATTGTTATATATTTTGGTTATAAATAATTGTAATATGTGAAAAATGATAAAATTTCAAATCCATAATATCAATATGAATGTAATCCATATGAATAAATTCAATCCCTAATGAAAAGGGAAAAAATACCCTCTTAAATGAGGTTGAAATTGCATCGAATGTTAAAAAATTTGGGTATCCGAACTAAAAACTCAGTTTTGTTGGTGCATTTAGCAATGTACCGATGAAACTAACACATTAATTTTTGTTATCCTGAATAACATCAATAAAATTTCGGACGTACAAAAAATTCTGTTTTGAGAATTCGAAAAAAAAAGATCACTTTTTTCAATTGATTTTCATAAGGTCTCTAAAAAATGATTTACCAAAAGTAGTTTCCACATCTTTTACTTTCACAAATAGTTGATCACATATTACTGGAGATGGTGTTGTATGTTCTTCATAACTCTCATCGATTTATGTCATCCAAATATGTACTTATCACATCAGGGTAGAAATATACAATGACCTAGAAACATAGTCTTGGGTGAATGTTTCAAACTAATTGATTGTGTACCTTGTTCGAAAATGAGACAACCTTCAGTTCCTTTAATGCTATATCCTACCAAATTTCCATAAGTTGGAAATTCATTTATCATCCCTTCCAACATGTCTCACAATGTGAAGTCTTCATTTATGTAATCATCATACCACATAACACCTGAATCATCTGCATATTAATACGACCCATGGTGTGGCCAGTGTAACTCAAAGTGTCTCCTTTTATTTAAAATTGACATAGATTTAAGTAAAAACAACAACTGACATACTGAGAACTGATAAAACATATTTGTATTTTTTATATTTTATTAAAATGATCCATGAGTCATTTTTGATGTGTAGGATTCAACCAAATCTCAATACGTCACATAGTGTGATTGGTATGAATCCAAGTGTGTCTTTTTATTTTAAATTGACATTAAATTATATAAAAAAAGAGACATACTAAAAACCAAGAAAATGCATTCGGATTATTTTTATATGTATGTAAAATGATGAATGGGTCATTTGGGACATGTATCAATCAGTCTTACCTCAATATGATGGACAGTGTGGCATGTATAGCTCAAAGTGTCTCTTTTTATTTAAAATTGGTCCAAATTTAAGTAAAAACGAAAAGTGACAAATTGAAAACCAAGAAAACACATTAAAATTGTTTTGATATTTTAGTAAAACAGTATATTAGTAATTTTTGACATGTAAGGATCATTCACACCTCAATAAGACACACTGAGTTGCCAGTGTAACTCAATGTGTCTCTTTTTATTTAAATATGACATTAATTTAAGTAAAAACAACAAGTGACATACTGAAAACTGAAACAACGCATTCAGATTGTTTTGATTTTTTAAGAAAATGATCTATTAGTATTTTATTTCATATAGGGTTCATAAAAACCTCAATAAAATTCATGGTGTGGCCGGTATAACTAAAAGTGTCTATTTTTATTTAAAATTGAAATTAATTTAAGTAAAAACAACATGTGGAATATTGAAAATGACCAATACATTCAGATTGTTTTGAAAATTTATGAAAACAATCCACAAGTCATTGGTGATGTGTAGGAGACAACCACACCTCAATCCAACACACGATGTCACTAGTATGACTAAAAGTTTCTCTTATTAGTTTAAAATAAAAAATTCAGTTCAAAACGTGTCACTCACTATAAGACACGAAAACACACTCTGACTATCTTGATAATTTAGGACAATTATTTATAAGTCATTTGTGAAATGTATGAATCAGTCTCATATAAAAGCAATGCACAATATGATTGGTATGACACAAAATGTTTGTTTCAAGTTTGAAATGTTGTTTTAATAAAAAAACACAATAGAAATACTGGAAACTGCGAAAATGCCTTCATATTGTTTTGATACATTAGGAACGAAATCCATCAGTAATTTGTGATATAGAGGAATCAGCCACTCCTTAATACGATGCACAGTGTGATCTATTTAACTCTAAATTTTTCATTATTTAAAATTGAAATTAATTTTAGTAATGGAAGAAGTGACATATTCCTAACCGAGCAAATTCATTTGGATTGTTTTATCATTTTAGGACAGTGATTCATAACTAATTTTTAATGGGTAGGAATCAATCCCACCTCAATAATACTCACAGTAAGACTAGTATAACTCAATATATGTCATTTTTATTAATGAATTACATTTTATTAATGTTTTATTTCATTTTAATCTTTAATTTAAGTCTTTATAGTATTACTAACAGAATATTTTTTTTCTTATATAGGTGGAATTTTTTGCTCTGGTTTAGATGATCTGTTTGGAAACTGATACCATGGGGGAAATTTTTGAGAGGGGATCATGGGTGTCAAAAGATGAAATATTAATGTTTTTGAATTCTTGTTGGATAGTTTTAAATGTAATTATATAAAGAAATTTGTTTGAAATGTAAATAATTTTTTTCTATATACAATGGGTGGAAATTTTTGTTTTGATGATGTCAATTAAATATATATATCATGTTTTCTTTTCGGTATACTTTTTAAATTTCCGGTTTTCTAATAGGTGTGTTGTTATATAAACATCACATTGTAGAAAGCTAGGACTTTATGAGTGCCAAAAAAGTGCTAATACAGGCCCCCTATCATCGCTTTGATTGACAATGCTTTTTTAGCATTGTTAATTGCCATTTTACGTGCTGTGAAAGGTCATATGGGAAAAAATGTTTACCACTTGTCCATCTTATTTGGTTCTCCCATTAATGATATATATATATATATATATATATATATATTCGTATATTAATGTTGATTTAAATTAATATGTATTTATATGTATATATTTATTTATTTATTAATGTATATATATATAGTTAGTTATATTTATATATTTTTATTTATATCTACTTCTTTATATATATATATATTCTGTTATATTTTTTATCAGTATATTTATTATTATATTAATATATATTTGTAATATTATTTTTAAATACATTTATAAAACCTGTTTTTGTATTTGTGTGTATAAAAAAATAAATAAATAAATACATACATATATACAACATACACACACACACACACACACATATATATGTATTATTATATGTGTATCTGAAAGTATAATTATTCATATTTTTATATATTCACATATATTATGTATTAATATTTATATTCATATGTTAGAATATATATAGAATTTATAAATGAGTTTGTTAATAAAGACAAACACTAATATATATACTAAACACGCACAGATATTATATAAGTATATAAATATTCATATATTTGGGATTTAATTAAAATGGATATTTTTTATATTTAGATAAATCTTATATATTTAGAAATATATTTTATATTTAAATATGTTTAATTATTTATTTATAAAATTAAATTTTTATGTGTGAATATATAAAAAAATAAGTATATATTGTTATATATTTTGTTATAAATAACAATACAATGTGAAAAACAATGAAATTTTGTATCCATAATTTCAATATGAATGTAATCCCTGTGAATAAATTCAGTCGTCACTGAAAAAGGGCATATAGACCCTCTAAAAATGAGGCTAAAACTCCATCGAATGTTAAAAAAATTTGGTATCGCGACTTAAAAATCAGTATTAGTGGACGTCTGGGACTATATTTTGCCTCAAAAAATGTGACAATGGGATCTCATATGTCACCAATGTGTAGATATCATCGTAGAATTCAATTTTATATGTAGTAGAGCTCATATGGATACCCAGATCAAAAGTTATTGTTGTTTGAAGTTTGAGTTACATTTTTAATTTATTGTAGATATTTTATTACATTTTTTATTTTTGTGTGTCATCAAATTATTATTAAATGATTATTAATTGATAATAATTAGACAATTATTAATTAATAATATATTTGTAGATATTTTATAATCCATTTTCACTAAAGATATTATATATTAGATGTAAATGTCTATCTATACTTATCTGAAACATATTTAGAAAATATATATTATATTTATATTGTTTCCCTCGGAATTCGGGGATGACCACCTGGATGGGATATTCAAACGTTCTAATCAGTTTCTAGCGGGTTTGTTCGTAGAACCGGAATCATCCATTGATTCCACATCCATTTGGACCTACTTTCCAAAGGTAGGAGCTCATTATCTTGTGGACTGATGAGGCTTAGGAATTTTCATTGGTTGAGAGGATGGGAGGTCAGACTCATCACACCTTTTTGAGGGGAATTATTGTCTATTCCGGGACTCTCTTTATAGATTTAAGTTATGTTCGTGAATCCTTATTACATTACCAAGTATAAAATGAGCTTTTTCATTGGTTTTGACAATCAATGATTAAATATGTAAGAAATTTAGAGAATCTTTTATATGTATTCGAGGTTCTTCATCAATAGAGAATCATCTATATCTCTTTAGAGATTCTTGGTCAATGGTAACCTTCAAAACATTCATATAAAAGTCTCTTGGTCATTATGATGACCAGGCTGGTTTTAAAGCCACTCAGTGGGGCACTTGAAGATTATTGTCATTCAGAAGGACATGAATTATTTCAATGTTGGGATCTAAACCATAGATGGGCTACCTACGTATCCTTTGTTTTAAAAAAGGAATCAGAACCCACGTAGTTTGAATAAGGTTATGATGTTTATGATTGATGGCTCAAAGCAGGATGTCACAATTACTTTTACACTCTAAGCTCACGTGAGTCATGCTCGGTGTGAGAAACAAGAGGTATTGGTAAAAATTAGACAATTGTGCCATGAATGATGCAATCATAAGAAATGGTTTGGGGATTATGTATGTATGACTGCCCAGAGGATTTACTTTAGGGAGAAAATCCAGGAACATGGTCCATAAAGGAATATGTGCTTCATGGAGATTTGAATACTCTAACTTGGGACTTATTCCTGAAAAGGAAACACAAATTAAGAGAGGATTGATAATTGGGTTTTACTCCTGAGAAGGAATCCCAGATTAAATGTAGATTAGGACTGGTTAATGAGAATTTAAGGGACTTGGGGATTATTCCTGAAAAAGGAAGCCCAAGATTAGGACTGGGACTTATTCCTGAAAAGGAGACCCAGGTTTGGGGACTTGGGGCTTACTCTTGAGAAGGAAGCCCAAAATTATGACTGGGACATATTCCTGAAATGGAGACCCAGGTTAAGGATTAAGGTTTGGGGCTTACTCCAGAAGAGAATGCCCATATTTGAGATTGCGGCTTACTCTTAAGAAGGATGCCCAAATTTAGGGACTTGGGAATTACTCCTAATAAGGATGCCCAAATTAAGGGACTTGGGGCTTAATCATAAGAAGGATGCCCAAATTAATGGACTTGGGGCTTACTCCTAAAAATTATGCCCAAATTAAGGGACTTGGGGCTTACTCCTAAGAAGGATGCCCAAATTAAGGGACTTGGGGCTTACTCCTAAGAAGGATGCCCAAATTAAGGGACATGGGGCTTAATCCTAAGAAGGATGCCCAAAATTAATGACTGGGAATTATTCCTGAAAAGGAGGCCCAGGTAAAGGGATTTAAGGTTTGGGGCTTACTCCTGAGGAGGATGCCCAGTTTTGGAGGGCTCAGGACTGGGGATTATTCTTGAAAAGGAGACCCAGGTTAAGGATTTAAAAGATGAGGTTGAATGAATGAACTCTCAATGTTTAGTGACATAAAGATATTTAAATCACTAGGTTTTGAGAGATATTTCACTGAATTACTTTCAGATAAGGAAGTCAAATCAAGAAATCATGCCATAAATGGCCTTGAAGAGTGTCTTGAAGACTGAATCTTGAAAATTAAAGGTGTAATGACTTAATAGGGGTGAAATGGGAAAGAAAGGAACCCAAAAAGGAAGGGGTGCGTATGTCTTGGAAGGCATGCAAGTATTGCAGGGGCACGCAAGTATTGGTCGCGCATGTATACCTGCGCGACATGTGTTGTACTTGCACGATGGTCAACCAGCATTGAAATACTTGAGCGATTCTTTATTAAAGCCTTTATAACTCTATTGAGGTTCTTCCAGAAAAGGGACGCGCAAGTGGGACCACTTCCCTTAAGGGCTGGCCACTCGGGCGCGCAAGTGTTGATGAGTTTCAACACATAGGCCTTCCTCCCTCTCTTTGGATCTTCCATTCTAGGTAAGAAATTACCTAAGAAGTGTTCCGGGAGCTTTGAGAAGAGACTGGGACGTCGGGAGCTTCAATCCGAGTTTCTAGAAAAAATCCTCTCGAATGGGTAGCCCACAGGGTCTATTTATAGGTAGGAGAAGACCCTGGGTGATTACTGGGCGGTTATCACTTAGGCCGCGCAAGTCACTTGCGCGACCAAGGGCGTCGCCCAAGTGGACTTGCACGACAGTGATATAACTTGCGCGGTGAAGTTTTTTTTGATATGTTGTTCATTCCTTTGTCGATTTTTTGATATTTTCTTCAAAGGATGAATCACTTTGAGCTCATATATTCCCCTTTTCCGATTTTTAGTTTCGGTGACGAAAGGAGCGTCAACAAAAGTCCCCCCTCAGAGTTGGATCCGGAGAGAAATGGGGATTTGACTCTGGGGAAATCGAATCCATCCAAAGTAAAGGCGGCGTGCAAGTCTTCAGGGCACAGAGGTCGGTACGCAAGTTTGCGTCACACAGGCCTTAAGTGCACTGGGTACGGCACGCATATAGGCTTCCTAGCCTATAAATACACAGCCTCACCTTCGTAAAAAGTATCTGGGTTCTTGGACATCAAACTTCTCGAGCTCCCGTCGCACAGGTTATCTTAGCCGTGCAAGGTGCTCTGTTTTCCAATGTTTTCCTTGATGTCGCGCTATTGTAAAGGTATTTTTACTTGCGTGGTTTACACTTGCGCGTCAAAAACTAGCGCATCACACTAATACTTCCGTGCCATGTTTTAGACATGCGCGCCTTAATTCCTTAGACATTTTTTCCATTTAAGAGTTAGTTTATTCATCTTTTGTGCAGATTCAGTGGTTCCCTGGGGAATTGGAACAGCTGATGAACTAGCTAGCAAGAGGATTGATGAAATGATGAACATTATTGGCCATGATTACTATGATATCTGCAACAGCACTCTCCCAGATTTGGATAAGTACTTGAAGAAATATCATCCTAATTTTCCACAGAGCATCCATTTGCCTCTGTGTGGTCATGGTCATCTTCAAGGAGTCAATGTTCCAAATGAAAACAATTATACACCTGAGATGAAGCTGCACTAATACTCCTCTATATCGGTTATGTTGTGCATTAAGAGCAACAACAATGGTGTGAACTTTCAAATTCTTCCTCCATGTCATTTCCTTGCAGATATGAAAATGGAAAACCCATGGGCTGAAATTTTTTCCACTACCGATTGGTGGAGAGAAGACAAACATGGAATTAGAGCAATATCTGAAAAGAGTACTCTCTCCAAATGGCTCTTTACTTCCAATGCTCCATTCTCAAATCCATGTATCCCTATTCCAAGTCTCTTGGACAGAAACAGAGTCACTGTTTGATCAGAAGAAAATTTTCTCAAACCGCACTCAAGAACATCCTTTTACAATTGTTCCAAGAAGAGCTGGTATCACTGCATCTCTTATTCTATCCAGTTGAATGAATGTATTCCAGATGGTTGCTAATGAATCTCGGGATGCCGTAAATCAAATGAAGTGTTATGTTGAAAGCCTCTTGTAATTCTTGAAAAGGAGAAGAGACTCCAGTCTGTGGATGTCCTTCTAACTCTTCTGTATCAATGAAAAACACTTTAATCCTCAATCATTTGTACCTGCATTCTTTCACTACCAACTTATAATTTACTTAAACCAATGGGCTTAGTAAGCATAGTTTGATATTTTACTAGGATTATTAGAAATAACCCTATAATCCTTGAATCTTTTAATTGCTCAATATTACTTAAATCATAAAGAATGTATGTTTAGTGAGTTGGAACATGACTTTTATGAAGAGTTCTTTTGTCTTTTGTGGGAAGTTTAATGTCATGAATGTCGGACATAAAGGGGATAATGTTTAAGGTCGAAATAGCTTTGACCAAAATGGATTAATAATTGATTCAATTCCTTGAAAATTTATCTGAAGACATATTACCATACTCATGTATGAGGGGAAATATGTAAACTATGGCTTTAGAATATTTGAATCTGAGGAATGATATGAAAAAGAGTTAAAAGGGATTAGAAGAAGTAGTTTCCTAGAATGAAGTTACTATTATTTGAAAAAAAACCAGTTAGGGGGTTGAAATATGCAGAGCCACCTAAGGGCATTGGCTGCATGGTCAAATAAATAGCATCTTTTGGCTGACAAGTCTATTATGTGGACTGTTTATGCAAGGCCACCTATGGGCACGTGCTGCATAGTCAGGCAAAAGAACTCTCAGAAATTTACTTTCCTAGTGCTAAAATTTAGTGAAAGTTTATGGAGATTCAAATTTTCTAAATTATAGAGTTTGTTGTATGGAATGAGGTACTTGAATATGGAGAAGATATTTCTGAACAAGAATATCGGAGAATTTAATGAATATCACTCCTACGAAGGTCTAACCCAAACGTAGGGAAAGAGTATATGGAGAGTATAAACCATAGACTTAAATACTTTCAGATCATGAAAAAGGACATGGGACAAATATGTTAAGGATGGCTATTTCTTGGAGATCCCTACATACCGTCATTTAAGATAAATAAGGACAAAAGAGGAATTCTTCCCATGAATGAAGTTACTATTATTTGAAAAAAACCCATTAGGGGGTTGAAATATGCAGGTCCGCCTAAGGGAATTGGCTGCATGGTCAAATAAATAGCATCTTTCGGCTAACAAGTCTGTTATGTAGACTGTTTATGCAAGGCCACCTATTGGCACATACTACATAGTCAGGCAAAATAATTCTCAGAAGTTTGACATTTTTGTGACTAAAAGTCATGAAAAGGGTTATAATGATCTGAAAATACTTAACGTTAGGGTTATAAAACATAAAGATGGGTATAGTCCAATGTATATAGAGGTACATAGGTCAATGATAACCATAATCATGTTGTGGATGGGTCCTAAATTGAAATTTTGGACTTCACTACGTATCTCATAAGAATGAGAATCATGCCATACGTAGTACTTGAAATGCAGTTTAACGTCGTGCAGGACGAAAGAATGAGAGATCTTAGTTTAGGGTCATAGAGTTCGGACCATAATAATGAATACACAGTGTGTGTTTTCATGAGGACTTTTCAGCCAAGGGGCTGAAAGTGAAATTTGGGGTTAGGTCCAAAATACTTGGGGCAGGATTTGAGGGATAATTGAACGTTCCTACGTATCCCATATGGATGGGAATCAATCCCACGTAGTTCTAGAAATACCCTTTGTAAAAATTTGGTTTGTGCGGGTGAAATGGGACTTTAATGCAATGATGGTTTAACCTGAGACAAAAAGTTTATGTATTACCATGTATGCACGTAGTCTTTTGAAATAAAAACATGATTGAAAAATCAATGTCAATAATAGTTCTCTCTCAAATGAGGAAATCAATGAGTATTGTAGTTTATTGTCGTACCGGACAAAATTGTTGCATAGTTTAACGTCATATAACAAGGAAAAAAGTGAATCAATGTAAAGATATTGATTCTAGGAGAGGTTTCACGAATCAACATCATATGAGATGGTGGTGAACCGATGTGAAGAGATTGTTTTTGGGCTTGAACCCTGGAAGGTTCCCTACATACCCAGCCTGGAGGGCAAGCATCAATGTCCGTGTAGTTCAATTAAAGAATGAATTAATGATCAAGTTGTTCTTGGGGACAACGATCTAATAAAAAAAATGGCGTTGGGACTTATACATGGTTAGAGGCACAAAGGGAGTGTTACGGTTGAGGTTTTCTCTAAGCTCACATGAGTCATACTCGATGTGAGAAACAAGAGGTAACAATAACCTTAACAATGCATAGTTTAATGTCATGTAGGACATATAAAGGGACTCTGTAGTTTAAAGTATTGCAGTTAGGACTATTGGTGCTGCACAGTTTAGTGTCATGTAGCATGGACAAAATACAGTTTAATGTCATGTAGGACATATTATGAATTTTCCGTACAGTTTAGCATCATGTAGTTAGAACGATGGGGACAATAGATTTTAACGTCATGTTGGACGAAAGGGGGACTATGCAGTTTAATGTCATGCAGTAAGGACAAAATAACACAACATTTACGTCATATTGGACGCATTGGGGGTTTTTTTCCCATAGTTTAACGTCATGTTGGACAAAAGGGCGAATTGTTTAAGGTCATATAAATGGACCATGGATGGTGTAGTTTAATGTCTTGCTGGACGTCGGTGTTGTTTTAAGGCCATACAGGACCTTTGATGATTTTGTAGTTTAACGTCTTTCCGGACGTAAGGGATTTTTATACAGTTTAGCGTCATGTAGTTAGGACGTCACTGTTTAACGTCTTGCTGGACGTAAGGGACTTGCAAATAGTTTAGGGTCATATGCATGGACCGTTGATGAAGCAGTTTAAGGTCATACTGAACCATTTAGGGAACTTTTTCACAGTTTAACGTCATGTGCGACGTATGTGCAAATAGTTTAGGGTCATATTATTAGACCGTTGCTGTATAGTTTAACGTCATATAGCAAGGACTAACTGGTGCCGCACAGTTTAGTGTCATGTTGTGGGGACAATATTTGAATACTTTGTATTTTATACAAAATATTTCTTCAAAAATCTGGCATTAGTTGGAGTAGTAATGTGTTCTCCTTCCATCGAGATTAATGAATATGCTCCATTGGAGTAGACCATATGTATTGAATAAGGTCCTTCCCATTTTGTCTCAAGCTTGGGAGGTTTCATTCCTGGTATCATTGGAGTTCTAAGAACTAATAACAATTCTCCTTGATTGAATGAACGATGATGAACTATTTTGTTAAAATCTCGTGATATTCGATTCTAACAGATTTCCAAGTGGTGCAAAGTGCACAATCTTTTATCATATAACCATTCCAATTCATTCAATCGCTTTTGGGATTGCTCATCTGTAGATAACTGATCACAAATGGCTACTCTGAGTGAGGGCAATTGAACATGAATTGGCAAGACTGCTTCTGTTCCATATACCAACAAATATGGAGTTGACCTCGTTGCATTGCGGGTGGTAGTCCGATAAGCCCATAAAGCATGAAAGAGTTTATCAGGACATGACTTCTTATCTTTATCCACCATCTTTTGCAGTATATTTGAAAGAGTTTTGGTAATGGCTTCTATTTGGCCATTGGCTGCCTCATGATACCGAGATGAATGGTTGGTTTTAATGTTGTATTCTTAATACAATTTCTTCACATCAGAAGAACAGAAGTTGGTGCCGTTGTCCGTCAATATGGTATGAGGGACACCAAATCTAGTAATGATGTTAGACTTGATGAAGCTAACAATGCATTTAGAACTGACTTCTTTGATAGGTACTACCTATGCCCATTTAGAAAAGAAATCAGTAGCAGTACGAATGTACATAAACTGCTAGGCCGTAGCAGAAGGGTAAGGTCCCACCACATCCATTCCCCATGTGGAAAATGGCCATGAGTATTTATCTGTATGAAGAAACTCTGGAGGTTGATGAATGAAATTGGCATGTACATGACATGAATGACACTTATTTGTGAATTCAACACAATCTTGTATCATTGAAGGCCAAAAGTATCCAAGCCTTCGAATTTGATCAGACAATCTATATCCAGACTGGTGGGCACCACAGACTCTTGCATGCACTTCTTTCATGACAGCAATGGTCTCTTCACCATCAATGCATCTGAAGAGAACTCCATCAAAACCATGTCTGTAGAGAATTTTCTCTAGGTGGTTTGGGCTATCATAAAGAGTAAAATTGACCACACGTCGCCGGATTTGTTCTTTCTCGGCTCTATCAGGTGTAAGTGTTCCATTTTGAAGGTATTCCCTGATAGGTGACATCCATCCTGTAGTATGACCATACCATTCAGGAATGGGACTAATTTCATTAATTTCCTCTATTCTGGATTGAACATAAGGTGAAATTGCATGATGGTGGGCAATACTGATGGTTGTCTCGTCCCGATTTGGATCTACTAGAGTTTTGGCTATATTAGCCAGTGCATCAGCTTGAGCACTTTGTGATCTTGGGACATAAGAAAATGTCAGTTCTGAAAGGAATTATGCCATTAACTTTCTGACGTAATCATACAAAGGGATTAACTCTTCTTTTTTGATGGCATAATCCCCATTGACTTGTTTTATTACCAAGTCAGAATCACCTTTTACTTTTAAGTGGTTCACTTGTGCTTGAAGCGCTAACTCAAAGCCTGTGATAAGAGCTTGGTATTCGGATTCATTATTAGTACCACCTTCCCACAATAAAAAGGAATAAGGTAACAATGCCTTATCTGGAGAAATGAGTACAATTCCTAAACCAACATTGTTGAATTTAGGATTTTCCATTTTCTTCCCTGTTGTACTTCTGGAAGCACCATCAAAATACATTTCCCATGTTTGAGGACTCTCTTGAATAGAGATAACTTCCTCATCATGGAGTTCAATCTCTAAAGACGTGTCTTCCACTGAAGGATGTTCAGCCAGGAAATCAGCCAATGATTGGCACATTATTTCCTTTTGAGATACATAATGAATGTCAAACTGCTGCAAAATAACTGCCCACCTTGCTAGACATCCTGTAAGCATTGGACGACTAAGGATGCATTTGAGCGGATTATTGCGAGATACCAATTGGACCTCATGTTGTTGCAAGTAGTGTCTCAGTTTCTGGACTGTAAATATTAATGCTAGGTAGCACTTCTCAATACTTGAATATCGGGTTTCTGCTTCACGCATAGTTCTACTGAGATAGTAGAGGCTATTTTCATTACCAGCATCATTCTTTTGAGTGAGAAAGGCACCAAATGATCGCTCTAGAGCTGTCACGTAGAGGATAAGTGGTCTTCCTTCAACAGGTGGCATGAGTACTGGTGGACTCAAGAGGTATTTCTTGAGAACATCAAATGCTTCTTGACATTCTTCAGTCCACAGGTAAGTGACTCCTTTTTTCAATAATTTGGTAAAGGGAAAACTTTTTCCTGCCAAATTTGCAATGAAACGCCGAATATAGGATAAGTGTCCTTGAATTCCTTTTAATTATTTCAAATTCTGAGTATGTGACATACCAAGGATAGATTTGGTCTTCTCAGGATCGACTTCAATACCACGATGGCGTACAAAAAAGCTGTGGAATTTTCCTGAGGTTACCCCAAAAGCACATTTTAAGGGGTTCATCTTCAAATTATGTTGTCGACGCTTGTGGAATATAACTTCCAAATCAGCCAAGTGATTAGAACATTGTTTGGATTTAACCACCAAATCATCTACATAGAATTAAACAAATTTCCCTAAGAATGGTTTGAAGATACGATGCTTGGCGCGTTGATATGTTGCACCTGCATTCTTTAAACCAAAGGGCATCACCCGGTAACAAAACACACCTTGAGGGGCTCTGAAGGCTGTAGATTCCTCATCTTCTGGGGCCATTCAGATCTGATTATATCCAGAATATCCATCCATGAAGGAAAGTACTTTATAACCAGTCGTCACATCAATTAAGAGTTCTGTAATCGGAACTGGGAAATCATCTTTAGGACAATACCGATTAAGATCTCTGAAATCGATGCAAACCCTAATTTTTCCATTCTTCTTCTTTACAGGGACAATATTAGCCAACCACTTGGGATATTGAACTTCTCTGACGAAGTTAGCTTTGATCAGCCTATCCACTTCTGCTTCAATTTTGGATGCATAGGTTGGGTGAGTTCTTCTCGCGGCTTACTTAAATCCTCGATGTTCTTTTGGTAAACCCAAATGATGAGTATGAATATCAAGATCAAGCCCAGGCACTTATGTATAGTTCCAAGTGAAAATATCGTTATTTTTCTTTATAAAAGAAATATACATCTCTTGATATTCAAGGGTCATGGCCGCACTAATTAAAGTGGGGCGTGGATCTTTCTCTGTACCCAGATTTATTTCTCTGAGTTCATCCACAGTGGTAGAGATACCCTCTTCAAATGTTGGAGGAGCATCTCTAAGATCTTCCTCTTCCTCTTCATCATGTGTTATTTCTTCCATTTCTACTTGCATAGTAGATGACAAAATGAAATTTTCATGATCATAAGGGATGTCAAAATTTGCACATTATGAAGAAGAAGCTTCTATTTCCGACCCTATTGATGATAAAGGGCCTTATTTGGGAAATAAAGAGGAGATTATGGATTGAGAATTGACATCATTATTCACCTCGGATGTTTCTATAACTTCTTCTGGACAGATTGAAGAAGTATAGACCTGTTAGATTTCAGCAGATGAAATGAAAACGTCACCACTTGTGCTTTCATCACTGTTTGGTAGGGTACCAATTTCTCCCATGTTGTCGGGCTGAACTGCCGTAATTGACATTATGGATATTTCCATAAGAGTATTTTGATTTGGGCCTATTTTGTCAATTTGAATAATAGGTAACACATAATCTATAATCACGTGTTTAAATTGATTTATTGGAATTTTCTCAAAACCATATGGAGCATTAACTTTGGTAATTTCCTTCATTGTAGATTTTTCTCTTCCCTTCATGTGATAAAATTCTGCCTCAATGTATTGAGACTCACATGTCTTGAACGAGGCCTTATCACCATACAATGTTGCAACTTGACCATTGAAATAATATTTGAGACATTGATGGTATGATGAAGGGATAGATGCATGATGATGTAGCCAGGGTCTTCCAAGAAAGATGTTGAAAGCTGAGTCTTGATCAACAATCATGAAATCCGAATTGGATACAAGATCTCCAAAATTGGTTCTGAGTGTAAATTCACCTTGTGGTTCTTGTTCATTTTTATCATATCCTTGTAACATCATGGTAGAAGGAGATAAATTAGATTCTGTGAGGCCCAATCGACGAAGTGTACGGATGGGCATGAGGTTGACTCCTGAACCATTGTCAATGAAATCTCTTCGGATATCTACACCATTGACTTTTATTGATAAGTAGAGAGGTTTTATGTTCCCATGCACAACATCATATTCATCTTTATCAGTAAAAGATATCACTGCATGGAATTCTTCAGGATTATTCTCTATGTGATAGACTTCAGCTGCAGCAATTTCAGCTTCAAACTCCTGAGGAATTGACAAAGCTTCGATGAGTGCTTCCCGAAGATCTTTTGACAGATTCAAAGCATATAAAATTGATAACTTGTCTGGTACTTGGGCCAAGTGTTTCAATATATCATACTTTTTATCCAAAGGTCTGCGTTTCCCAACAGGAATATGCGGTTTAGCAGGTACATTGGAAGAAGATGCTTTGGAAGCTGATGTATCTTGTATTGGGATAGAAGTTGGCAAAATCCTTGGTTTTAGAAGATTAGACAGATTAGATCCATTTTCTTGCTGAGATAAAGAAGATGGAATTTCCAATCGGTCTTCCAAAATAACTGTGCCAAGACTGATTTGACTATTCGTAGAAGAACTTGATTGTTATTTTTGAGCTCGCTGAAGGGCTCTACCACGAGTTTCTACTGCATACACAGTACTAGCAGGGGTAGAACTGGAGTAGTGGCTTTGGAAAGATCCACGTCTTCCCTGGTATCCTGAACCTCTGGAACTTTCTCGGATTCCCTTATTTGATACAGGGAATTCAGGCTCATCAAAATTGAAATTACGACTGGAATACAGATCTGTTAATAGAATCATATTAAAAGAACCGAAGATTAACTCTTCGTCTAATAAAGACCCTGCCTGACTAGCCTGTTTAAGTTGTGTCGTTTGATGGGGCGGTGCTAGTTGTTTTGAAGTAGATGGCATAAAGTCTGCTAGAGTCAAAGATAATTTAGGATTTGACACATACTCATATTCTTCTGATTCTTTTTTCTTCTTTGAATGAATCCATTTCTTTGAGGACTTTCCCTCTGACGAAGAGGGTTTTCCCACAATATTCATGGCAGAAGACACAATTGGTTTCTTTAATTGTGTTCGCAAAATGGCATGAGTCTGATTAATTGTCTTTATGACCATCCAATCATCATACTTCTCTGCATTTCTGCTTTTTACTTCTTGCCATTCACCTTCCTCCTCTGGAACTATAGCAGTAACACATGCTACCTGAGTCGAAGAACCTTTCAACTTGACTTGTCCCAAGTCAACCATATTTTGCAGGAGGTATTTGAAGACAAAACACTCCTGGATGGGATGCCCTAACATTTGATTAAAGGGACAATAATTGGGACGGTCTTCATCTCCTTCTTTGTTTGGCCTCTTGGGCACTGGTAATTGAACAAAATTATTTTCCAGAGCAGAAATGAAGTAACCAGAAACTTTCTCATTTCAGAAGGAGTATGTTTTACACTTCATATCCTCAAATTGTTTTCGTCATTTATCTCTTTGATCATTTGGACGAAACGGCCTTTGTTGTTGGCGTTCAGGAGGTGGAGCCCTTCGAGAAGATGATGGTTTTGAAGTAGAAATAGGTACAGGTGCTTGTTTAAGCATAAATGTAGAAGTTTCTGCTTTACCCATTCTCCTTCCTGATGCTGATGGAATTACACGAGATTTAACCTTAGCATGTATAAGGGAATCTTCATTCTTCTAAGAGATTGAAGTAAGGTCTCAAAACCCTCTTGTGTATTTCACAGGGATCAATGGCGTGCGTAATTCGTCACGAAAATTTTCCACATAGATTGGCAACATCTCTTCCTAAGGGAGTGCTAAACTATGGGAATACGTTAATCCCTTCCAGTGAGAAATGAAATCAGAGACTCTTTCATTTTCCCTTTGCTTGCAGTTTGTAAGAACAAAAACTGTCATTTTTGGCAAAGTTGAGCTGAACTGAAGACGGAATTTTTGGCGAAGATCCTCCCATCCGATGATTGACCGGGATTGCAAGCTTGTATACCAGACAAAATCTGGTCCTTGCAAGGTTCACACAAAGCATCTGAGTTTCTCTGCTTCTTTCTGCTCTGGAGTTCCCATCATAGGATCAAAACAATACACGTAATGCGTCAAATGTTGCTTAGGGTCACCTGATCCATTGAAAGTTGGGAAAACTGGGTTTCCAAAACTTGATGGAGGAGAAATTGAATCTACCCATTCAGGGTAAACTTTCTTTTCTGGTTGAACTTGCGCCCGTTTCCCTTCCATAGTTTCTAACCGAGCTGTTAATGACTCAATAGTATTTATTAACTTTTTAGAAACATATGATTGAATCTGGTCTTGAGTAGGTGAAATGAATGGAGCTTAGACAAATGTGGTGGTTGGTGCTGCAACTGATGGTAGCACTGCCAACCGTTGTTGTGCTTGACCCACAGGATTATACCTCTGAGGGTGTACTGATAAAGGATGATATTATTGATCCCTCTCAGTAGCTGCAACAATTTCCTTCGGCTGTCGGACTTCAGCATTCATAAGAAGAAGACTACTCTGAAGTAGTTCTGCATTCAACCTTCTTAATTCATTCATTTCTTCCTCTTGTTGTGCAATCCTTTTCTCTAACGAGATTGATTGACCTTCTCCAGTGGAAGGATATGTAACATGATTCTTTCCCCTCCCTTTGTTGGATACTTTTTGAAGAGAAGTAAGTGGATTACCTAGGTTCTGAGTAATCCTTTGACTTCGTGTACGCACACCTTCTTCATTTGTATTGGTGCGTACATTTTCTTGAGCAGGACACTCTTCATATGAGTCCCCTAAGTGAGTCTCCTCTGGTGGATTTGCAACAACGACATTGATGACATTGATTGATTCATAATGCATCACATCACTTTTATCAACATTTTTGTGATATTGTCTTCTTTCGTATCTTTTATGAGACATTTCCTTTTGTTGATTCAATCCTTTAGGAACTTCTTGATGAGCTATAATTTGGAGGGAATCTCCTGATAATTTGGCTCTTCGTTCCTCTTGGGGCTTCTTCCCTAATCGAGAAAAGACAGAAATTCTATGAGAAGGGGAATGATGATTTGAAAGAGTCCCCAGTCTCGTGAACTGGGGATGTTCATGATGATTCCGCTCAACTCCTCGAATCCCATTTGTTGACTCTACGGGTTAGGTTAAAGGAGTCCCCAGTCTGACAAGCTGGGGTGGCTCTTGACATGATATGTCTGATACTTTCTTAAAAGCTCTCTTGATCTTGTGAATCATAGTTTAGAAATTATCTGGATGCATTAACATGTATCCACTTTTATCACCTAGTTCAATAAACCGTTGGATGATTTCTGAGACTTCTGTCATTTGATGATTTGTTTTCTCCAGACGAGAGGCTTGTGCAATATTCTCGCCTGCTTGATGTAAGAGTAATTCAACAACTTGTTCTCTATATGCTTGATTTTGAGAGGAACTAGTTGAAGCATGTTCTTGAGCAAGCTTTTGATTATGAACAAAGCCCATTGACTGTGGCCGGCCATGGGCAATAACATTGCATGAGACCATTTTCGGCGGGCGTTGCTGACTGGAAAGCACTGTGAAATGTAGTGCCCAGTGAACACCCCATCCTCTGATATGAACACCAGATGGAGCATTGGCAATTAACTAACACAATTTTCTTTGTGTGCCAAGGCATGAACATTGAAGGGTTCTCTGTTGCTTTTCAGCCTTCAGATACCGAGAGACTGATAGAGATGCCAAATCAGTCTGACGTTATAGCCCTTCTATTATCTTAAGATGATTTTCATATTCATCAAAAGATAATACCTTCTTCTTAAATTGACAAAGAGTTTTCCATATGTTGAGATGAATATCATGAACTCCATCTTCCATCAACATCTTTGGAATATCATACTGGGAGTCAGCCAAAGGCCAAAACATGACTGGTACTTCACTTTTTGCCAGTTTTTCCTCATGTTCATCATTTCCTCTTTATCATTAAATGAAGATTCTTCTACTCGTTTTGACCAGAGTTGGTGTCTCCCTGTTGCTTCATCAGATTCGACTAGATTGGTAGAGAGATCATTGATCATACTAGAAGATGCATGACTTAGGGGTGGTTTGGAGAATGACCTACAACCTGGGCTATCTTCTGATTGACAAAGTATTTCACTTGCCAGCGATAAAGCATCAGACATGACTGGTTTCTCATTTGTAAGTGCCTCAAGATATGAGGGCCTTCTCGGCACTACATTGTCCACTGGAGTATTTTCCAGGCAATGTGAATCACTACTACGGAGAGGAATTTCGCAGAGAAATTCATCATCATGGGGAGGACCACCATAATGGGTTACAACAAAAGATGAGATCTCTTAAGCCTTGGTCTTCTGACCACACAGAGGGTACATGTGGCTCTCATCTGAAGAAGAAACTTCAAGATTGACCGAATTCTCATGAAGCACGCCTTCATGATGAAGTGTCTATTGAAGACCTTCAGAATCAATGTTCCCGTTATTGGGAACTGAGGGTGTATAATCTTGAATTCTGACAGATAAACGTATGGGGGCTTCAAGAACTCCAGCATCGAGCAATGCTTGGATACAGATTGGCCTTTGCTCTCCTGACTGTGTTGGGCGGATCTTTTTAATAGATGCCTTATTACTCGCTTTAGAAACCACTTGATGACGAAAGTGATTGCTCTGAGCAGGTGTATGTGGCAGATCAGGAAATATGGTCAGGTTAGGCTGACGATCTCCACTCAAATCAGGTGTATGTGCCTGATTTGGTTGTCCGTATGATATGGGGGAGTATGCCCTATAACCCTCTTGGACTGGAACAGATGTCTGTGTCTGTTCTTGAGTGAATTGTTGATGGGTCACTCCACTGCTAGGGATAGATTTATGTGTCTTTCCCTGAGATGATGTTGAAGCTGTTATGATATCCTGGCAAGCATCCAGAATATGAGTAGGAATTTTCTTCTGCTCTTTTACCATTGACAAAATATTCTTGGTGACTTCAGCCACCGGAACGGGAATATACGTCCATTCCGGGTTTGGAGTAGGTTTATGTGCCTTCTCCTGTCCTCCTTTTCCTGTCAGTGAATCCTGACAGTACTCAAGTGTGGAGGCAGAGAGTTGAGTCTGACTCCTGTTTGTCGTCGGAGCATTCCGACTGACTTCTTCGTGCGCTACCAAGCGAGACTATTGGTAGGATTGATTAGTACTAGCAGGTGTATGTGCCTGCTGATTACACTTCGCCAAATGCGTTTAACGAGATCTATCATATGTACTCATGTGAGCCTGCTGACTAACTGATGATGTATAAGCAGGGGTATGTTCCTGCCTATAGTACTCCGCCGGAATTGCCTGGTGGGATTGGCGTGATGCTGCCAGACGAGTCTTCTAGACAGCAGAATTAAAACGGATAGGTGTGTGTTCCTGCTCGTTGTTTTCCACCTAGATAGGTTGGTGGACTTCTCCGAAGATGGAAGGGATGAAAACCTACCCATTGTTAACCGGATTCCGTCTCTAGCGGTTCGTCTTGCCTGATCGGGTTCGAAGAACCTGAGCTGAATGCCTGGAGTCGGTACCCTCGTCATGTTGAGGGCGCACTTCCGCATGAGTCTGGCGGCAATTGTTGATGGGAGCCCTCGGTAATGACTCCTGTCTTTTTGAATTAAGGCCCTGAGGGACCTGCTCATTCCCTTCCTCAAAGTAAGGGAGTTAATGGAAATTTCATTCCGGGGATAACGACCCGAAATGGTTGGAGATGGTAGTCAGCACCACCTGCCTCTTGATCACTAGTCGTCGTTGTCCGGACGACCTGTGTGAGTTGTTCACTTGGAGGGCCTGTCGGGAAGCCTCCAAAGTTGGGATTGTACCGTGTTGACGGTACACCTTAACCACTGCATTTGATACCCAGCGTTGAAGATGCTGAGTAGGTGATGTCATCCTCAGAGTGGATGGCGATCCAGTAGGAATAACAGTAGTGTTATTTGCAGCAGCAGTATTCACATATGTGAATTTGAGAGCAGCCATTATGAAAATACAAGAAGATCTAGAAAAGAGATCCTGTTTGATATAACAGACGTAATCAAGATAAAATTCATCCACTTCATCCTTTGGATGAGCACACATGTAAATGATTTTTTTTGGTAGCCCTCTTATTGAGTTTTAAATAGGGGCTTAACAAATAGGTAAAACATAATTTTAACTTGGTTAAGGATTCACGCCGAGTTCACCATTTTTTGTTTCCCTCGGAATTCGGGGATGACCTCCTGGATGGGAGATTCAAACGTTCCGATCGGTTTCTAGAGGGTTTGTTTGTAGAACCGGAAACATTCAATGATTCCACATCCATTTGGACCTACTTTCCAAAGGTAGGCACTCATTAGCTTGTGGACTGATGAGGCTTAGGAATTTTCATTGGTCGAGAGGATGGGAGGTCGGACTCATCACACCTTTTTGTGGGGAATTATTGTCTATTCCGAGACTCTCTTTATAGATTTAAGTTATGTTCATGAATCCTTATTACATTACCAAGTATAAAATGAGCTTTTCCTTTAGTTTTGACAATCAATGATTAAATATGTAAGAAATTTAGATAATATTTTATATGTATTCGAGGTTCTTCATCAATAGAAAATCATCTATATCTATTTAGAGATTCTTGGTCAATGGTAACCTTCAAAACATTCATATAAAAGTCTCTTGGTCAATATGATGACCAGGCTGGTTTTAAAGCCACTCAGTGGGGCACATGAAGTTTATTTTCATTCAGAAGGACATGAATTATTTCAATGTTGGGATCAAACCCATAGTTGGGCTACCTACATATCCTTTGTTTTAAAAAAGGAATCAGAACCCACATAGTTCGAATAAGGGTATGATGTTTATGATTGATGGCTCAAAGCAGGATGTCACAATTACTTTTACACTCTAAGCTCACGTGAGTCATGCTCGGTGTGAGAAACAAGAGGTATTGGTAAAAATTAGACAATTGTGACATGAATGATGCAATCATAAGAAATTGTTTGGTGCTTATGTATGTATGACTGCCCAGAGGATTTACTTTAGGGAGAAAATCCAGGAACATGGTCCATAAAGGTATATGTGCTTCATGGAGATTTGAATACTCTAACTTGGGACTTATTCCGGAAAAGGAAACCAAAATTAGGAGAGGATTGATAATTGGATTTTACCCCTGAGAAGGAATCCCAGATTAAATGTCGATTAGGACTGGTTAAAGAGAATTTAAGGTACTTGGGACTTATTCCTAAAAAATGAAGCCCAAGATTATAAATGGGACATATTCCTGAAAAGGAGACCCTGGTTAGGGGGCGTGGGGCTTACTCCTGAGAAGGAAGCCCAAAACTATGACTGGGACTTATTCCTGAAAAGGAGACCCAGGTTATGGATTAAGGTTTGGGGCTTACTCCTGAAGAGAATGCCCATATTTGAGATTGGGGCTTACTCTTAAGAAGGATGAACAAATTAAGGGACTTGGTGCTTACTCCTAAGAAGGATGCCCAAATTAAGGGACTTGGGGCTTACTCCTAAGAATGATGCCCAAATTAAGGGACTTGGGGCTTACTCCTAAGAAGGATGCCCAAATTAAGGGACATAGGGCTTACTCCTAAGAAGGATGCCCAAATTAAGGGACTTGGGGCTTACTCCTAAGAAGGATGCCTAAATTAAGGGACTTGGGGCTTACTCCTAAGAAGGATGCCCAAAATTAATGACTGGGACTTATTCCTGAAAAGGAGGCCCAGGTTAAGGGATTTAAGGTTTGGGGATTACTCCTGAGGTGGACGCCCAGATTTGGAGGGCTCGGGACTAGGGATTATTCCTGAAAAGGAGACCCAGGTTTAGGATTTAAAGGATAAGGTTGAATGAATGAACTCTCAATCTTTAGTGACATAAAGATATTTAAATCACTAGGATTTGAGAGATATTTCACTGAATTCATTTCAGATAAGGAAGTAAAATCAAGAAATCATGCCATAAATGGCTTTGAAGAGTGTATTGAATACTGAATCTTGAAAAGGAAAGGTGTAATGACTTAAGAGGGGTGAAATGGGCAAGAAAGGCACCCAAAAAGGAAGGGGCATGCAAGTTATAGAAGGCGTGCAAGTATTGCAGGGGCGCACAAGTATTGGTCACGCAGGTATACCTGCGCGACATGTGTTGTACTTGCGCGATGGTCAACCGGCATTGAAATACTTGAGTGATTCTTTATTAAAGCCTTTAGAAATATCTTGAGGTTGTTCCAGAAAAGGGACGTGCAAGTGGGACCACTTCCCTTAAGGGCTGGCCACTCAGGCGTGCAAGTGTTGATGAGTTTCAACACTTAGGCCTTCCTCCCTCTCTTTGGATCTTTTATTCTAGGTAATAAATTACCTTAGAAGTGTTCCGGATGCTTTGAGAAGAGACCTGGGCATCGGGATCTTCAATCCGAGTTTCTGGAAAAAATCCTCTCGAATGGGGGGGCCCACATGGTCTATTTATAGGCAGGAGAAGACCCTGGGTGGTTACTGGGCGGTTATCACTTAGGCCATGCAAGTCACTTGCGCGACCAAGGGCGTCGCGCAAGTGGACTTGCGCGACAGTGATATAACTTGCGCGGTGAAGTTGCTTTTGATCCTTTGTTCATGCCTTTGTCGATTTTTTTATATTTTCTTCAAAGGTTGAATCACTTTGAGCTCAGATATTCCCCTTTTATGATTTTTAGATTCTGTGACGAAAGGAGCGTCAACTTATATCAATATAAATATATTTATATATTTGTAGCTTATTTTTATCTTTTTTTTTGAAATATATCCTTTATCAGCGCTAGTAAAAAATCACTAATAAATACCCCTCCTTTATCAGTGCTAGTAAAAAAGTGCTGATAAAATGGTACTTTTATCAAATCATTTTAGCACTATTAAAAGTACCTTTTATCAGTGCTTATTTTTAGCGCTAATAAAGGTACCCCCATTATCAGCATTTTTTAGCACTCATAAAGTGTGGTGCTATGAATAATGGTTTCTATGGTAGTGCCCCTACCCAAGATTCCATTGCATTTTTCACATACCTGATAGAATATACTTTCAAGAAGCTACCATCTTTTGGTTAATAGAATTTGGGATGGTCGGATGACACACAAAGTTTTGAGAGTCTTACTTTTAGAATATATGATCAAGAGTTTATAAATAATACTATTTAATGTGATATGTATATGGAACATTCATATTTTTTATGGTTGATCCATATATTACATAGTTTGATGTTTACAAGGGGATATACACTATTAATAGTTTTGGGTATATTGTTGGTGAGAGACAGTAACCGATTGTAGTTAATGTTTTTTATGATTTTAACATTATTATAATTTATTTATTTATCATTTTTTTTCAATTTTTTGTAATTATAGGAGATATATTCTTCAATGTTTCCTAATAAATGTAGGAGTTAGGCTACGACTTATGGTGGGTACATGGCCTCATGCGTGCATGTTTGGATGAGACAACATAGTTGTGGGTGGTTGAAATGTGGTATTTAGAAAGACATGGTGATTGAAATTGGTTTACAATTGACACTGATTAGTTACTACGGCACTGAAGTGATGTCATCATTTAGCACCAAATGTAGTGTGTATGAGATCATCTTCCTTAACTTATGTTGTAATGTCCCAGAAATTCTGTATAATTTTTTTTAAATTATATGGAATTATTTCGAGACCAGGAAATCTAACAGAACACGATTCTGAGGCCTGGAGTGCCCGGAATAATCCATCAGAGTTTGGTTGAGTTTTAATTAGCGTGTGTAAGAAGTTTTCAAGAAAAAGTGGAATAAATCTTAAACGATACCTCGGATTGGAAATAGGAGGGCATCGTTGCGTTCAGGATAGCGGGATTACTCTAGGTGTGACATAGGTTTAGTCGGTGCGGGCCTCTTGTGAGAAAACCCAAAAATTGAATAAATATAAATAAAATAATTAAATAAATTATTTTATTTTTCAAATTATTATATCTCACAAACGATAGCTCGAATTGAAAACCTGAGACCATCGCTGTACTCACGAGGGCATTATTTATTAAAGCGGTTACAAACATTGGCTAGCGCTGGCCACCAGTGAAAGTTAGTTTTTGGCCGTAAATAAAATAATTAAGTAACAATTATTTTATTGTAAAATCCTTCACATTTAGATAGTTACTCGGATTTGAAATCTGAGAGTACTGTCAAGTTCGTTGGGTCGTGTTTCACTTAGGTAGAGCCAAACCTCAACCGATGCAGGTGAAGGGTGACTGTTATAATTTTCCAGAACTTTTTTTTCGAGTACGTCCGGTAAACGTGTGAGAGGTGTTATATAACTTTTGAATCGGTGCTCAGAATTTAAATCTGAGGGCACCGGTGAACTCACAGTGCTTATATTCTCTTAAGGAGACCATCACCTTGACCGCAATAGGTCGAGGGTGAAAGTAAGTTTTCATGAATTTTGTGGGAGAGTTAAACGAATAAAAATAAAATAAAGAACAACTTTTATTTTATTTTTAAAGCCTTCAATTTGATGTTTAGTGGTTGGGACCACCCGAACTAAAAACGCCCAATTTAAATTATAAGGTGGGGGCCTCCCGACCCTTGAACTCTCCCTTTAATGGGAGATAACTCTTGGTTTTACCCCCATTGATGTGCTATCTTAATTGGTTTATTTAATATATTCTCGTATTCTTATATTCCATTTTTATTAAAATAATGAAAAATGTCCAAAACATCCAGAAATAAAACAGCCAAGGAAAAGAGACTAGGAAGGTCTAAAATAGTGAAGAAAGAGGTCATCCCCTCTAATGATGTCGATCCCCGTTGTTTTCAGACATTGCGGGGTATGAAAAAAGAATACCTTCGGGCCTGGTGAGACAATTGAAGAAAGGTAGTTGGCAGCTTTATTCCCCTTGTTCCATGTATGAGAAAATTTTATGGTATTTCCCATGAGACACCATCACCTCCAGATTATGTACTATATAGACCATGTAATGCTTCGGATGCCCTGGATAGCATTAGAAAGAAGCAAGGAATTGGTTTCCACCTCTACTAGAACCACACCCATTTTGATGCATTCTTGGATACCTGCCAACATGGTCTTCGCCTCTACAAGAAGAGGTCTTCCCTGGCCCATCTTAATAGAGAAATCAAACAGAACTGAGCCATTTTGATCACGAACGAGGCCCCTACCACTGATGGTAACCACAAGACTGGATTCGTCAGTATGAAGCTTCTATTTGTGACACCGGTGGGGGGGGGGACCATCAAACCAAATGACCAGAGTGCAGAGTAGGGTCCAGAGAAGGATTACTAATGGCGGGAAGAAGGCGCTGCAGAGTGTGAGCCTCCCTCTAGACATAGAGAACAACTACCATATCAAGGAGTAGGCTCTTGACGTGGAAGATTATGGAACGAGCAGAGGAGGCCACCCCTTCGTGCAAGTACATGTTACGAGCCTGCCAGAATCTCCAGCATCCGGCATGGAACACCAAAGTACATGCTCTTCTCTCTGGACCCTCAGCACCCGAGCCATGAAACCAGTGGGTAAGGAAGGGCTGATCTTCCATGGCTGGAATAGAAACAACATTGAAAGAACAAATGAAATTTCACACCTCGCACGCCCAATCGCTTTCAAAGAGAAAGTGATCTGAAGATTCCTCATTATGATGATTACTACAAACACATTTGGAAGCCTTTATCACCCCATATATTCTGATTTTCTTGTTTGTTGGAAGGCCTATGTGATGGATCCTCCATGAAAGGATGTAAAATTTTGTATGGATAGCTTTATCCCACAACACCTCGCTCTATGAGACCTCTGCCGATTGCATGACAGACACTCGGCGATAGTCTTTGGACCTGAAGATTCCAGACGGCGATGGGGTGAATACACACCGATAATAATGATATATGGATGTGAATCCCACGATGCAAGGATCGCAAATATGTGATCATTTAATTTTTCAGGCTTGGAACAAAGCCAAAATGGCATGCGAAAGGAGGCGACCAAATAATTTTTGGCGCATGAAATGCAATATTCTATTGAGCGGGACATATCGACAATGGGCCCTTGGCACTAGGATAGAAAATATGTGATCATTTTATTTTTTAAGGTTAGAACGAAGATGCAATAGCCAACGAAAGGAGAGATGTGGCGGAGCAAGGAATTTTGGCGTGGCTAGTCTAGGTGGTGCGCACGCAGCAAGCGAGGCCTAGTGGCTTCGGCTGACGAAAAGGTAGATTAAGCAGCGGCATTAGTAGGTGGTGCGGAGGAGGTAGGTCGTGTGCGATGCGGGGGCGCTGCGGATTCCCGGTTCGTGTACAGGAGTGGAAAATTGTGGAAGAATAAAATTATATTGGATAGAGGGTGGAAGAGATACATAATAAAATTAAAAGAAAAATTAATATAAAAAATAGATAGAGGTGCTATTTGGACCCACGTGCACGAAAATGAGATACCTCTCTTGTTCGTGAATCTCAAATGAGATTGGATAGAGAAACATTCAATGAAATGAAAAAATAATAATATAATAATATAATTATTATTTATTCTTGTTAAAACCCTAAATCATCTATAACTTATCTGTGCAACCTCGGTTTCATTAATTTTCAGTGGCAGTGTGACCTTGACATCGAGACGAAAATTATGAGTCCTTTATTGGATGCATTTTTCAATGATTTGGATCGGGTACCCAAAATGATCAAATAATAATAATAATATATTATTATTAAATCTTAAACCTTACATAACTATTGTGTGTGATGTCTTATTGACTTACCATATGTGGTGACGTGATCCTGTTATTAAGACGGTCGATTTAAGTCTAATGTTGAATATTAAATTCTGGTTCATGGCTCAGGTTCACAAAACACCTCATAATAATAATATTATTGTTGTGGAATATTGTATTAGAAATATCTCCCCCATACAGTGTAGAAATGAAGAACTAACTAGGGAACTAGAAAACGTGAATCTATACGGTCCTTTTGGTTTACTCTACATGAGTATGGATCGAGACGGTCCTTATGGTTTACCCTACAGGTGCCAGGAACCCTTTAGCTGGCTGTGACGATGTACTAAGATCCTGGGTGGGTCTAACGATGTACTGTGACGATGTACTTGGATCCTGTGTGGGTCTGACGACATACTGACGATGTAATAGGATCATGTGTGGGTCTGACGATGTACTGATGATGTACTATGATCATGTGTGGGTCTCACAACGTACTTACGATATAATAGGATCATGTGTGGGTATAACGATGTACTGATGATGGAGTAGGATCCTGTGTGGTTCGGAAAACATACTGACGATGTACTAGGATCCTATGTGGGTATGATGATGTACTGACGATGTACAAGGATCATGTGTGGGTCTGACGATGTATTAGGCTCATGTGTGGGTCTGGAGAGGTACTAGGATCCTATGTGCGTCTAACGATGTACTACGATCCTTTATGGGTCTAATGATGATTAAATATCCTTTGTGTATCTGCCTCTTAACAGCGTAAAACGATTCAGTAGATACATCTAATCATCTCTACTATTGTACCTAAGATATACATGGTGTGAGCTGAGTCTGTACCTTGTAGTATTTTTCCTTCATGATGATACCATGGTGGTATTCTTTTACGTTGTGTCCCTGTGTGGTACTTACCACTGTGGTATTTTTCCTTTGTGGAATATTTGAGCTCTGAGATATTGAGTTGGAATCTGTGTTTTCTCATGATTGAGATGGGTATACTTAATAACATTGTTATATGTATGGGAATATACCTAAGTAAGGTTGTTAGTTGATTTCATGATTTTTGGTTTATCCTTTGTGAATTTTTTGAGACTTTGAGGGTGTCGGGGTCCCTAATGAGTATCGTTATATTCACCCCTACACGGGCTATGCCCTCACCTTGTTGTGTTGGTTTCATACGACAGACAGTGCTGACTGAGGACGAGGGTGATAGGACTGGAGGAATCTCAAAGGTGGACCCCAGATGAGGTGTACCGCAGAGTCAACTGTTTGAGAGATATACCTACCCTTCAGGTAGGATCCTTGGATAGTGTTTACAGGAGTTGTCCAGTTTACTTGTACCTTCTAGTTTCTTGTACTTTCTAGTTGGGTTTGTATTCTGGCCCCTTTTACTTACTGTACTCACTCTATTTACTATTCAGTTTACCTTGTGTTCGTATCTAGTTGTGTGCTTGGTTGTGTGTGTATAGGTCATAAAGGAAATTCATTCCCTGTTATAGGGAAATACATCTTCGGTGCTAGTCTCCAGCCCCTAGCCTATTGGTCGGTGGGCTTGGAGTAGTCAGGGAACATGCCCCGGGGGACGGGTCATGAGAAATTGGTTTCAGAGGAGTAGGATCTACTATACAACATAAGACTCTGATATTTTTAATGGTAATATAATTAAGTATAGTGAGTGTGGTTATCAGTTTAGGGAATCCAGTGTTGTTGCGGCGACTAACGTATCCATACACTACGACCCTGACTAATGATTTCGGACTCAGTGCATGAAAACCCTGATTGCATGTGTTTTTTGAAAAGTTTTATTGTGTTTAATTTGAGTCCACTCACCAGGTATAACTAAATGGAAATGGCGTACCTGTTCCTTATCAGGATTTCACTGTGTAGACAGCCAACTAGGATTCCTGAGAGAGTACACGATGAAGTCCCACCAAGCGACGGTGCTTTGGTGTAGGGTCGTCTTACTATGTTGGCACCTTCAGGTGTTGTACCAGCAGCACCAACAGTCATTGGGAAGTAGTTTCCACCAGTCGTACTGGCGGATGGTGCATGTCGACTGAGCATATTGCATGAGTTCCAACACCGGAGGCCTCTGAGGCTTCGAGGAGAGACAGATTCTCACGCAGCTGAGGGCTGGCTGGAGGTGGTTGCTACAGTCTTCTCTTTGTTGAGACACCGGTAGAGATGATTGTGATCTTAGCTACTAGAGTTCTTTAGTGAGTGACCATGAGGACGATTCACATAGTGATGAGGCTCCAGTAAGTGGACCATTACCTAAGATAGTACCTTCAGGTAGTGTGTCATCTATATCAATTCCCGTTGGTGAGTAGTTACAACCTGTGGTACCGATAGAGGACACATATAGGATTAGTTCCTTACGTGTGATTCAGCATCAGATACACATCGGGTTTCTAGGCGATCTCGACTCACAGGAGGCTGGGGACTGGCTTGAGGAGGTGTCTGAGTGTTCTCTAGAGCTTCTATATCTATGGTAGGATGACATGTCGGTAGCTGAGTATTCATCGAGGCGTACCAATCATTCCTTGTACTAGATGAATACGATACGATCAGTGCTTCAGAGCTGGGCCCTCTGAACAAGGTGTCTTTAGGGACATCCGAGCTAGAACTATTCCTCTATGAATTCTAACATATGTTAGGGTGCTAGAGAGACCCTTTGTGGTTGAATATTCTTGGGATGAGCGGATGCAGCCAATGAACGTTAGTAGTGGGAAAGTAGGAAACTGGTGCCAGTATCAAAGACATGGGCATGTAAAATGATTTAGGAAGAGGATATGATAGGGAAAGATAAATCTTCAAGGCTGTAGACATGGAAACAAATCTAAGAGAGCAACATGAGGTGGTGTACACATCGACATGTTACAAAACACCCCCTATGTGGTCCCCACCAGGCTTAGGGAGTTGGAGGACAGGGGAAGGGAGTAGCTAAATGCATTCAAGGAGAGTGAGACAATTCAAGGTATGGTCTATGTCTACTACTAGTTGTCATATCAACATACATCAGCACCAATCATTCCTTCCTTTGAAGGTTCCAGGCACAACAGATGATCATGGGTGGATGTACCCACTTGGTTATTTTTCATTAGAAATGATCAATATGGGATCAATACGATGATAAACTCCAGACTCTATGTATTGAATCATAGAAAAAGACAAAGATGAAGGATGGTCCCCGAACAAAAAATGACAACCATCAAATGATGATTATAATTAATTCAATTAATTGACAATAAGTACCTTTTGGGTGTTCTTTCATCGTTGATATTCTTGATCACGTTCCGATGAGATTAATAATTGTGTCATTGAATCCAAGTGTAGACTTCCTTTAGTGGTGATCCATACATGAGCCATGTATCTCTGTAAGTCACCAAAGGATTCTCTGGTTTCTAGCATGGAGCAACATTTTCTTGCGTTGTATGCCTTAGATCATTTTGATCTAATGTAGTAGTATCTCTCTTGGTTTTGAGAGCGTTCTTGTAGGAAGGAGTTATCTCAGCCTTGAGTGAATTCTATAGAATTGTTGTGCACAATGATTGGGGAAATGTGTTGGGGTTGTGAAGATATTTATAATCTAGTATGAGGTTATAGTGTTATGACAATAAATAAACGTGTTACGCATTTTATTTATTTCATTAAATCCTATTGAAAACCCCCATGTCTAATAATTAATTCCGTGACATGCGCCAATACTGATTGTAATAAATATCATTTAATAAAACAACATTATATCATCAAAATCCCCACTGGAAAAACTACACGGCTTGTAATAATTAATAGAAGGTGTGTACTTTTTTTCATAAAACTACACGGCGTGTAATCATTAATACAAAAAGTGTAATTTTATTTTCATTTCATTTCCAAAATGAAAACTACACAGCGTGTAATAATTAATACATGGCATGTACTTGTTTTAAAAATAAAAACTACATGGAAAGTAATCATTAATACACAATGTGTACTTATTTTCACTTTATTCTTCCTCTATCTTTAAAATGATTTAGGAATCATTGAATAATTATTAAACCACGTACAACAATAATCATTATTCTACTTGAGATACTTTAATACACTTAATTTGTGACCGTCTAGCCCTCTTTCTCTTTGGCATTAAGCGGGATTGCCTAATGTACAAGATTACTTTCTAGCAATTGGTCAAGGCGCCCAAGGGAATGAATTTGACGACACATTGACGTGTCACCTCATATGAAAACTTAGCGTGTAATTTAATCCCTTTATCTAAATATCTCATCAAGTAGGTTTCATGGTAGTTTCATAAACCTATATGCTTGATCTTTCGTTCTTTGACTACCTGAAATATACTCGGCATTACACAATGGCCATGGAATTTCATGTGACAGATATATTTCAATCAAAGGGTCGAGATATCAACTTCCATAAATGGTAGGGACAAATCCTTCCTTGAATTATCCATTAAAAACATGTCATTCGTGACACAACCCACATACCCTACTTCCAGCCAACTGTCATCGAGACAATTTTCGTCAGCAAATCTAAGAGCGTGAGTCATGACATGAGTTAATGATAATATTCCATTCTAAGGATAATTACACATGCTCATAGATAGCAATGTATGATGACACCAAGACATGTGGAATTACTACTGGTGGGTCTGTTCTCACAATATCCCATCTTGGAGATTACCAATTGAAGACTCCATGAGAGAGAGTCTCGGCTTCTTATGAGTACTCGCACATGATGGTCTGTATACTATGTGTCCTATAATAGTATATCATCCAACTGTAGATCATTATTTAAGAATATTGTTATATCATTTCAAGGTTCTCATTATACCAGGGATGTCCCATGACCTTATTAATACAAAAAATATTCCAGGACATTATTATACTATAGTCATGCTGAATAATGAACAATATATAATATGTATACATTCATGTAATCAAAGTAAAAATAGTTGGATCTCAGGAAACCAATTATAACAAACTCCCACTTTGACTAGATCCAATTTCCCATGACTTTTAGTCCACTAGACCACACATGATGATCATGTTTCTACTGAGTCAAGGATTTAGTCAAGGTGTCCGCCACATCATGTTTTTTAGAAATACTGCTCACTGCAACATCACCTCTCTGAGAAAAATCCCTCAACAGATGATACTTCCGAAGTATGTGCTTTGTCCACTGATGTGACCTCGGCACTTTTTCTTGTGTCACCGCAAGAGTTTTATCACAATAGAGTGTGATAGGATCTTTACTGCTAGGTACTACATCCATCTCTTTTATGAAGATTCGCATCCATATTGCTTGTTTATCTACCTCATAATTTATGATATACTCAGACTTCGTTGTAGAATCTGCCAACACACTTTTCTTTGAGCACTTCCAACTCATTGTACCTCCATTCAAACTAAAGAGGTATCTAGTCTACAACTTCATGTCATCTTGATCAGTTTGGAAACTAGAATCTATATGTCATCTAATTAGTAGTTCCTCATATCCTCCATAAACTAGATACATGTACTTAGTACGCCTCAGATACTTAAGGATATTATTGACTTTCATCCAATGGCGGTCTCCTGGATCTGCTTGATATCTTCCTGGTACACTTAATGCATAAGAAACATCTAGCCTCACACATAGCATAGAATACACGAATGAGCCAATCACATTTGCTTAAGAGATCCTTTCCAATTTCTTTCATTCTTAATGTGTCTGAGGAGTCATTTTATTGAAAATATTAATTCCATTTGACATTAGAAAAAATCCCCTTATATTGAGAAGAATTTATCCAACCATTACTTAAATGACTATAAGACATGTACTTCATTTCCAATTAGTAATATGTCATCAAGATATACTATTAGGAAACCACTGAACTTCAACTAAACCTTTTGTAGACACAAGGCTCACATTCAATCGTAATACTGCAAAATTCTTTTACAACTTAATAAAATTAAATGTTCCATGACATTGATGCTTTCATAAATCCATAAATAGATTTAAGCAACCTGCACACCTTTTTGGCATCCTTTGGAGTCACAAACCCTTCAGGTAGTGTCATGTAGGCATCTTTCTGGAGGTTCCCATTATGGAATGTTGTTTTGACATCAATTTTCCAAATTTCATGGTCATGGTAATCAGAAATGGCCAAAAGGATTCTGATGGATTTCAGCATCACAACGAGTGAAAAGGTTTCATTATAGTCAATTACTTGATGCTGTCTAAAACCTTTTCCAACCAGTCATGCCTTATAGGTGCTGACTTGTTCCTCCATGTCTAGTTTCTTCTTGAATACCCATTTATTACCAATAGCCTTTACATCAACTGGTGGATCTACCAAATTTTATAACTGGTTTTGGTACATGGAATCCATTTCATAATTCATGGCTTCATTCCACTTGGAAACATTTGCGCCTTCAACTGATTCCTTTTAGGTAAGAGGATCACCATTGTCAACCAATAATGAGTCACCATCCTTGGTGAAAAAGAAAACCATATCATTCGGGTTCTCTCACCTCTCTCGTGCTCCTATATAGTTCTTGTGTCTCTAGAATAGATTGTTCTTCCACGGGGATTTTGGAATCTGTTCATGTACCAACTCTTGTGTATCTTGAGCCTTGATTTCATTGAAGTCTATCTCTCTCCCACTATCTATTTTGGAGATGTTCTCCCTCTAAAGTAATATGTTGTGTCATGCCACTATAACCTTTTTATCTAAGGGGTTGTATATGGAATATACCCTTGTATCCTTAGGATATCCTATAAAGATACACTTTGTCCCTCAGGGTGAAAGTTTGTTACCTGAAAAGGCCTTAACAAATTATTCTCTACCCCACACATGTATATTTGATAACATGGATTTGTTTCCACTCCATAACTTGTATGGAATACCATTTATCAATTTAGTTGGTACTTTGTTTAGTATGTGTACCTCTGTTTGTAATTCGTATCCCCAAAATTATAATGGAAGACTCACATGACTAATCATTGATCTCGCCATGTCCAACAGGGTGCAGTTTCTCCTTTCACTTACACCATTCCACTAAGGTGTGTAAGGTGGAGTTAGTTGTGATAGAATCCCAAACTCCAATAAGAAATCAATGAAGTCGTGATTAATATATTCTCTTCCCCTGTCTGAGCGGAGTTTATTAATCTTCTTACCAAGCTGGTTCTCATCTTTATTCTTGTATTTTTTGAACTGATCAAAAGAATCTTACTTATACCTCATTAATAAAATATATCCATATCTACAAAAATCATCAGTAACAGTTATGAAGTACAAGAACCCAACACATTCATCAACTGGAAATGTTCCACACAAATAAGTATCTACTAATACTATAATCACTTCAGACCTTTCACCTTTCCCACTAAATAGGGCATTGGTCATTTTTCATTGAAGTCGGGCATGACATACACCATGTGGTTTTAGTTCAAATGAATATAAATACCCATCTTGATGTAATTTTGTCAAAGTTTTATCATTGACCCATCCAAGCCGGTGAAGTCAATGTTGGGTGTGGTATGAGTCACGTGAATTAACTTTTTCATCGATTTTCATTACTTGGTTTGTGTAGTCTAACACATAAAGGACGTTATATAAATTTTCCTTACCAACACCAATGTTATCTTTATAAAAGTAGTAACATTCATTTCCAAACATAAATATGAATCCATCAGTATTTAATATGGATACTGAAAGAATTTTTTTTGTCATAGAGTGTACATAATAACATCATTTAAATACCAAGACCATCCCATTAGGAAATGTGAGGTGGTAATCTCTGACCGCTACACCAGTGAGTCTTGCTCCATTGGCTTCTTGTAAATCCACCTTACCATCGTCAATCTTTCTAAATCTACTTGGTTCCTATAATTGGATACATATGTGATCACCACAAGTAGTATCTTATACCCAATTAGTAGAAATATATAGATTTCATTCAATAAAAATACACCTGATGTTTCCCCTTGCTTCCTTGGCTGGGTGCATTTTTTCTTCCAGTGGCCCTTCTTGCCACATGCGAAACAAATAGCCTCCTGTTCTCTTGCCTCCCCTTTGATATTCCTTTTATTGGATATCCATGAAAAATATTTGGGCGTAAATCTCTTCGCCTTCCCATTCCTTTTATTCACTATAAGGAAATCAGGATTTTCATGCTTCATATCATTTTCCACTTGGTGAATGAGGATAATAAGTTCAGATAGAGACTTATCAATGTTGTTCATGTTGAAATTTACAACAATGTTATAGAATCTCTTGGGGAGTGATGAAAGAATTATATTTTCACCCCATTCTTCAGGGATTTTAAACCCTAGAATCTCTAGGCGCTCAATGTAGCCAATGAGCGTGACTACATGAGTCCCAGCTGGGGAACCCTCTCCATGCTTTATATGGAATAGAGCCTTGGAGATTTCAAACATTTCCTGTATTTCTATCTCCTAATATAGTACACGAAGGTGCCCGATCATGCTATAGGAATCCATATCTTCATGAGAGTTCATGAGATCACTCGACATTGATGATAACATCAAACATTGAATGTCGAGTACATCATTCGAATGTTGATCATAGACCTGAAATCTTCATCACTCACCCCTTGGGTGGGCTGATCAGAAAGTAAGGACTCGATCACATAAAACATTTTTTCATGGTGTAGGATAACCCAAAGGAACCTAAACCATTCCTAAAAGTTACTTCCATTGAAGATATTGTCTTTATCTAGAATTCTGCGCAGATAAAATGTGGTTGACGATTTTTTCATATTGATTCTACAAATTAAAAGAGCATATTTATCAGTTCCTTTTGATTACATTTTGTGAAAAATAATAAATGAATTTATTAATTCTCACACTATTTTATCAAGTTCTAATGGCCCTCACCATTGAAATTGGAATGTCCGGTTTCCATGACATTCTAGTGGCAAGGATCCATATTACCCTTCACATAACCCCAATAAGGGTTGGTCAAGATATTTGAATGTGTTTAGGTAGACAGGTCTTTCCCATCTATGAGCTTACAGTTCCTTGATCTGTTGAGTGGACTCCTCAATCCTGAAATCCTGAATTAGATTTCCTCAACCCTTGCCTCCAGTTTACAACAAGTCTATCAAGGTCTACTCCTCCTGATGTTAAATGTTTAAGTCAACTTGAAACATTCATAGGATGTTCCTTTATAAAAGTAAGTGTCCCAAAAAGGGTTGGTCAAACAAATAGTTTTATAGAGTCATTCCCTTAATCAAGTAACAGAAGGCTTGGTCTGACATAATATGGTATTTGAGTGATTTTATTCTATTTTCATTGTTTTTCACTATCACATGCTTGTTAATGTTATGTGATTATTTCTTAAGTGATTAAACATGTTTCGATAATGTTTACGCGCAGTCCGGTTTTTATTTTATTCCATCTTTTCATGAATGTTTTTTTCATTAATAATGTGATCGCGAAAACACATACATAATAAATAAACCATGCAATAAGACATAAATAAAATAAGATGGCATGATCATGAGCTTCTATTGGTTAGATTATCTAATGAATTTTATAAGATAACCCTAACCTAGGGAAAGACATCGTGAACCTGATGGTTCATTTTTTTCAGCTACCACATGTCCACCATTGTATTTTCTTGGGTTGGTTTCACCTCAGCTTTGGGTTTTGTACCATCTCCTCTGACTTGGGAGATCCTCCATTACATGGGGTTTACATTAAAGAATCCACGGTCAAGCAGGCCCTACATATTATTGGAAGAAGTCTCACAGGCCAACAAATTTAAATTTAATAAATTTAAATGAAACCATACACAAAAAATGGTCTTTGGTCTAGATCATGATAATCCATATTAGGCAACGACATTTACCTATATTTATAATTCAAATTGTTTTAATCTCTCTTTCATTTATGATAAGTCGCGCTTGAATTCAATTAATTATGATCTTATAATTAATCAATTATTTATCATAAATTCCTTTCTGAATTTCCATGATATTATTCTCATCCATATTCCTTGTAATGGCTTTTTACATTGGAGGATTCCTGGCGGAATTTCATTTCTGCAAAGTATACGGCGTGTAGGATATATTACACATCATGTATTTTTCACCCTTTATCCATAATACACGCCGGGGGCTTTGGCGTGTTTTCTGAACATTGGAAATTTTCGAGTACACGACGTGTAGATTAATCTAACACGGCATGTACTTCCTTGTTACAGAGTTACCGGCCTAGCAATCTCATGTACGTGGTACATGGCTTGTCCTTGTACATGGTTTCACCTGGGCCAGATCGGACTACACTGTGTGTTGATTCAACATACACGCCATGTATTTCCGGTTTCCAGGCATCGTTCAATTCTGGTCAACACAGTGTGATAAATACTTAGGCATGCTCAATTCACATGGCGTGGTTTGGCGGACCAGTACCGGTTTGTGGAACCTAAGTACACGACGTATAGTTTTCACTACACACCATGTATTCTTGTGTTGTACAGATAGAACGAGCGGCTACTTTAGATGCCTTCCTCGTTTTTATTTTCATCAAAATTAAAATTAAAAAGTCGTTTCTATGATGTCAATTGAAAAATGAAGGAGGAATAATAGATATCATTCATTCAGTCTTATAGAACGATTTATATTGAATTGAATCAAATATTAATGAGTAAATTATCAACGAAAATTAAATAACTATAATCAAGCCTATAACCTCACTCTAACAAAATTTGATGGTTTTGGGCACAGTGGAAGCTCATGGGTGGATATGCCTACATGGAATTTTGTCCTTATAAATGATCAATTCAGGATCAATATGATGATAAACTACAATCTCCATGGATCGAATAACAGAAATAGACAAGAAGCAGGATTGTCCTAGAACCACAAACGAGGACCATCACAGATTCATTATAATTAATTTAATTAATTGATAAGAAGTAAATTTTGAGTGTTCTTTATTTTTTGATATTCTTGATCACATTCCGATGTGATTCATCACTGTGTCATAGAAGCCATGTGTAGACTTCCTCTAGCGGTGATCCACATGTGCACCACATATCTCTGGACGTCGCCAAAGGATTCTCCGGGTGCTAGCGTAGAGAAACCTTTGCTTGCGTTGTCCCCCATAGATCATTTTAATCCAATGGATAAGGATCTCTCTCGTTCATGAGAGCATTATAGGAGGAAGGGGTTCTCTCTGCCTTGATAGAATTCTCCAGAATTTTTGTACACAACGATTGGGGAAATGTTTTGGGGTTGTGGGGATATTTATAATCAGGTTGGGGTTATGGAGTTATGATAATAAATAAATGTGTTACACATTTTATTTATTTCATTAACTGTTATTGAAAACCCCCATGTCGAATAAATAATTCCTTGACATGCTCCCATGCTTATTAAAATAAATATCATCTAATAAAACAATATTATATTTTCAAAATCCCAACTGGAAAAACTACATGGAGTGTAATAATTAATACACGTCGTGTACTTGTTTTCCATAAAACAACATGGAATTTAATCATTAATACACGGCGTGTACTTGTTTCTTCATTTCCTTTACAAAAATAAAACTACGCGATGTGTAATCATTAAGACACAGTGTGTACTTGTTTACAAAATAAAAAATACACGACATGTAATCATTAATACATGACGTGTAATTGTTTTCATTTTATTCTTCCTACAACATTAAAATAATTTAGGCTTCCTTGAATAATTATTAAACCACAAATGTTAATAATCTTTATTATACTTGAGATACTTGAATACACTTAGTGTGTGACCCTCTTGGCCTCTTTCTCGTTGGCATTAAGCGAGCTTGCCTAATGTCCGAGACTACTATCTAGCAATGGGTCAAGGAACCCAAGAGGAAGATGTTGATGCTGAATTGATGTGTCACCTAATACGAACACATACCATGTAATTTAATCCCTTTGTCTCAATATCTCACCAAGGAGGATTCATGTTAGTGTCATAAACCTATATATTTGATCTGTCGTTATTTGAGTACCTGAAATAAACCCATCATTAAACCCTGGACATGGAATTTCAGGTGGCGGTTTTATTTCAATCAAATGGATGAGATATCAACTTCTATAAAAGGAAGGGACAAATCCTTCCTTGAGTTATCCATTAACAACAGGTCATTAGTGATGCACCCAACGTACCCTACTTCCTGCCATATATCTTTGTGACGGTTTTATTCATCACATCTAACTACGTGAGTCATGACATAAGTTAATGGTAATCTTCCAGTCTAAGGACCATTACAAACACTCACAGATAGTAATGTACGATGCACCAAGACATGAAAAATTTCTACTCGCGGGTCTGTCCTCATAATCTCCCATCTTGGAGATTACCAATTGTGAACTCCATGAGAGAGAGTCTCGTCTTCTTATGAGTACTCGCACATGACGAACTGTATAATATTTGTCCTATAATAGTATTTCATCCCACCATAGAACATTATTTATTAATATTGTTATATAATTTCAATGTTCTCATCATAGGAGGGATATTTAATGACCTTATTAATGCAACAAATATTCCAAGACATTATTATATTATAGTCATGTAGAAAAATGAAAGATATATAATAAGTGTACATTCATGTAATCAATGTACTAACAGTTGGTTCTCTGGACACCAACTCTAACACATTCCACCATTCATGTCCAAGACCTAGAGTTTTCTGTTAAACCATTGACTTGACCCTCACATCTACAAATTATGTTAGGAGGAGACTCGATAATCACACTTACATCGATGATGTGATCTAACCCTTGAGGCAAGAGATTCGATTGGAACCTCATGGTGGTAGAGTCGACACCTTACGACATTAGTTTGGGTATGGACTGGACAACCACAGTTCATACTCAGATTGATTGTATTAGGAAAAAATGTTGTCGTTTATCTACAATGTTGGAATGGGGGCTTCCTTGGTCAGTGAAAAAGGAAACCCAGGAAGAATATGATAAACTCCTACATATGAGGGTGCGGCTAATCACTCGTGATTTTACCAGCCTTACCCTCTTGGTAGCAGGCGTTTTGAGTTTTCAGTTCCCAAAGAGGGTGGATAGAGTTCCTCCAGGAATATGACTTTATGATAGTCTATAATCCTGGGAAGGGGAACATGGTTGCAGATGTACTCAATAGGAGGTATGGCCTACAACTACTGAGTGAGGAAACATAGTAACTAGTTGCACTGTAGATACCCTTCATAGATAGAGATAAAGATCCTTACCTTCAGTCTATGACATTCACTCCCCCACTCCTTCAGCACGTCGGGGAGGCGCAGCTTGTTGGAATTTACTATGAGGATCGACGTGATCAGATATCCTCAGGGTAGGTACCTGATGGGTATTATGAATTTGGGGAGCACGTTTTCCTCTTCAATGGATGTACCATTGTACCGGTGGCGCTTCGGGAGGAGGTGTTGAGGGAGTTCCATACATCCCCTCTGGTGGTATATCTTGGTGTGGTGAAGATATATCAGGACCTCCGACGTCAGTACTGGTGGCAAGAGATGAAGAAATTATTGGTAGAGTTTGTATAACAAAGTCACACTTGTCATCAAGTGAATACTACACAGATTTGGTAGAAGTCTTCTGCCGACATGATAATGTAACCCTTGGAGATCTAGTAGGGGAACCAAGTACTCTTGAAAGTCTCTCCTCGACAAGTAATATGAATATTTGGCCAAGGTGGAAAGTTATCACTGAGGTTTATCGGTCCTTTTATGATAATTAGGAGGATAGGTGAAGTATCATACTACTTGGATCTTCCACCATAATTGGATAGGGTGCATGATGTCTTCCACGTATCGCAGCTAAGGAGATACATGCATGACCCATCTCACATCATCGACCACATCGAGCTGGACTTCGATCATGGGGTGACATTTACAGAGGTTCCAGTGGAGATTGAGGATCGACAGGAGTGGGTACTTTATGGGCGGTTGATACCTCTGGTTCACGTATGCTGGTAGCACGAGAACCTCTAGGATAGAACATTGGATCAGGAGGCTCAGATTCATTCTCAGTACCCTCTTTTGGGTTTTTTGCCTTTTATTTGGAATTTGAGGATGTAAATCCCTAAGGTGGGGAGAATTTAATGTCCCTTAAATTATATATAATTTTTTTTAAATTATATGGAATGATTTTGAGACTGCAAAATTTGACAGCTTGTGATTCCGGGTCCCGTAGTGCCCTAAATGATCTGTCGATGTTAAGTTGAGTTTTAATTAGCTCGCGTAAGAATTTTTCCTAAAAATGTGGAATAAATCTAAAATAGTAACTCGAATCAGAAATCAGAGGGTACTGTTGCGTTTAGGATGGCAGGTTTACCCTAGGCGCGACTTAATTTTAGTCGGCGCGGGCCTCCTGTGAGAAAACCCAAAAATCACATAACCATAAATACAATAAATAAATAAATTATTTTATTTTTCCATTTATTATAATTCACAAATGGTAGATCATATTAGAAATATGAGACCACCTCTATAATCATGAGGGAATTTTCATTTATGAAGATACTAACATTGGTTGGCATAGGCCACCGGTGAAAGTTTGTTTTTAGCCATAAATAAAATATTAAGTAACACTTATTTTGTTTTAAAATCCCAAACTTTTAAACGGTAACTCAGATTTGAATTCTGAGAGTACCGTTGGGTTCATTGGGTTGGGTTTCACTTAGTCAGAACCTATCATCGACCGACACTAGTCAAGGGTGACTGTTATAATTTTTCCGAACATTTTTTCGGGTTCCTTCAGAAAACGCGTGAGCAGTGTTATATAACATTTGAACTGGTGGTCTGAACTGAAATCTGAGTGCGTTGTAGAACTCGTAGCGCCGATATTCTCTTAATAAGGCCTTCACCTTGTCCACATTTGGTCGAGGGTGAATGTTAGTGTTCATGAATTTCGTGGGAGAGTTAAAAAAATAAAAATAAAATAAAGAAAAACATTTATTTTTTTTAAAACCTCCCAATTTATGTTTAGTGGTGGGGACAACCCAAACTAAAAACCCCCAATTTAAATTTAAAGGTGGGGACCACCGTACCCTTGAACTCCTCCTTTAATATGAGATAACTCTTGGTTTTCCTCCTATTGATGTGCCAACTGAAATAGTTTATTTAATAAACTTATTTGGCATTTCACCATTTAGTTGGAGAATAGTTGGAAAAAGGGAGAGCTATAGGAAACTTGAAAGGAGATTCTTAAATTAAGAACATCCACTATAATGATGATCATCCTATATAATTGGAAAACAATGAAGATTCTTGAGCCCGGATCAGAAACATCTTGCGGGAGCAACGAACGCCGAAGTCACCATCTCATCGACTTCGTCTTCTTCCTCGCGCCACCACCAATGGAAAATCGAGGTAGGGGTTTTTTTTTATTTTTTTGAATTTGTTTTATTGATTCTTCATACCCTAAATTCATGATGGTCATGGCCAAACGAACAAGTCCATCATCTCGCACATAATCCATGATCCTCTATCTTTTTATTCTCTGTGCATTATTCGTGCGCTCTTCAACACCTAAAATTTATTGGCACTGGAAACATGGAGTTTTTCTGAGCGCGATATATGTACATGAAGCCCTCAATGCAAGGATCACAAATATGCGATTGTTTAATTTTTTGGGCTTGGAACGAAGCTGTAATGGCTCGCAGAAGGAAGTGGCCAAATGTTTTTTGGTGCTGGAAATGTAATATTCTGTTGAGCACGACATATGGACGCAGAGCCCTTGACATGAGGATTCTCAATATGATATCTTTTCATTTTTAGGGGTTATAAGGAAGATGAGACACCCCATGGAAGGAGTGACATCACGGAGTAGGGCAGTCTGGCGCAACTGGTGCAGGTGGTGCGCATGCAGCAAGAGGGTCCAAGTGGCTTCGGCCGACGACGAGGCAGATTAGGCGGCGGCGCGAGTAAGCGGTGCAGCAGAGGCAGGCCGTGTGCGAGGCGGAGGCGCAGTGGATTCCCGGTTCATGTACAGGGGTGAAAAATTGTGGAAGAAGAAAATTATATTGGAGAGAGAAAGGAATTGATAGGAAATAAAATTAAAATAAAAATTAATATAAAAAAAGAGATATAGGTGCTATTTGGACCAGTGCGCACCAAAATGGGATACCCCTCTTGTGTGTGAATCTCAAATGATATTTGAGAGAGAAAAAATCAAATAAATAAAATAATAATAATATAATAATAAAATTATTATTTATGGTTGTTAAAACCCTAATTAATCTGTAACATATATGTGCGACCTCAATTTCACGAACCGTAAGCGGCAGTGCAACCCTTACTCCGAGATGAAAATTATGAGTCCAATATTGGATGTCTTTTTTGGGTTTTTGGATCGGTTACCCGAAACGCTCAAATAGTAATAATATGAATATATTATTATTAAATACTCGACCCTCCATAACTCATGCATGTGACGTTTGATTGACTTACCGTCTATGGTGACATGATCCTATCATTAAGACGGTCGATTTAAGTCTAATTTTTAATATCATATTCTGGTTCGTGGCTCGGGTTCACGAAACACCCAATACTATTATTTTCTTTTATTATGGGATCTTGTATTCAACATATCTCCCTCATACGGTGTCGAAATGACGAACCGTATATGGCACCAGAATCCTTGGATCGAGACAGTCCTTTCGGGATACCCCAATTGAGTTTGGATATAGTTTGGGTATGTCTGGGTTGGATTGAGCATGAACCCAACCAGGCCCTCGGGGCTAAAAAGGCAATAACTTACAAACAGGATGTCCGATTGACGCATCATCTATTGCATTGAGACCCCATTTACATGGTAGTCCTTTAGGATACTTCTTCGTGGGACTTAATGAAGTTGGATAATAGACCAGTGGATTTAAGTGAAAACCCTTCCAAAGGAATGTTATCTTAGTGTGGGAACCCTGTAGCTGGCTGTGACGATGTACAAGGATACTGTGTGGTTCTGACGATGTTCTGTCATGATGTACTAGGATCTTGTTTGCGTCTGACAGCATAATGATGATGTACTTGGATCCTATGTGGATATGATAAGGTACTGATGATGTACTAGGTTCCTGTGTGGGTCAGATGACGTAGTAACGATGTACTAGGATCCTGTGTGGGTCTGACGACGTATTGACGATGTACTAGGATCCTGTGTCGTTCTGACGACCTACTGATGGTGTAATAGGATCATATGTGGGTTTGACGACGTAATAGAAATGTAATAGGATATTGTGTGGGTCTGACGATGTACTAGGATACTGTGTGGGTCTGGCAAGGTACATGGATCTTGTGTGGGTCTGATGATGTACTAGGATCCTGTGTGGGTTTGACGAGGTACTAGGATCCTGTGTGGGTCTGACGATGTACTACAACCCTCTATGGGTATGATGATAATTTAGAATCCTTCATGGGTATCCCTATTAATAGATTAACATTATTTAGTAGTTACATCAAATCATCTCTACTACTGTACTTAAGATATACCTGGTGTGAGCTGAGTCTGTATCTTGTGGTATTTTTCCATCGTGGTGATACCTTGGTGGTATTCTTCTATGTGGTGTACCTGTGTGGTACATACCATTGTGGTATTTCTTCCATTGTGGAACAGCTGAGCTTTGGGGAATTGATTTGGACTATGTGTTTCCTCATGATTGATATCTGTATACTTCATAATTTAGGTATATGTATGGGGATATACATAATTAGGGTTGTCAGTTGTTTTTATGATTTTTCGTTTTTCTTTTTTAGATTTTGTGAGACCATAAGGGTATCAGGGTCCCTACTAAGTATAGTTATACTCACCCCTGCACGGGCTATGCCTGTACCTTGTTGTGTTGGTTGCAGATGACGGAAAACGCTGACTGAGGATGAGGGTACCAGGACTGGAGGTACCTCAGAGGTGGAACCTTGACGAGGCGTACCACAGAGAAAACCATTTGAGAGCTGTACCTACCCTTCAGATAGGATCCTTGGAGGGTGTTCACATGAGTTGTCCAGTTTACTTATACCTTCTATTTTATTGATCTTTCTAGTTAGGCTTGTATTCTAACCCCTTTAACTTACTTACTCAATCTATTTACTATTCTGTTTACCTTCTGTTCATATTTAGCTATGTTCTTGGTTGTGTGTGTACATGTAATAATGTCAATTCCTTCCCGGTTTTAGGGAAATACGCCGTTAGTGATAGTCTCTAGCCCATAGCCTATGTAAGGCGGGCTTGGGGTAGTTACAGCATGGGCCCCGGGGGACAGGTCGTGACATATGTAGAGTATGATGCAATGCTAAGAGGTCGGGATGAGACTAATCAGAGATTAATTAGAGAGCATGAAGAGTAGTGACAGGATACGGAGCAGTAATGACAGTAATAGAATCAACAACATGGTCAGTTGATGGATTATATGCGGTGACATACCAATGGTTTAGGGATGGAGTTTAATCCATTTAATTTAGTTATTTCCCCACCCTCATAGTGGCACTATTATTATGATCTTTTTTGGGAAAATTTTTAATATTATAAATGTTTATATTTTTTAGTAAATTTTATTTATGGTTTTTTTAGTGATATTTATTGTTAGAATAGTTATATAAAATCCCTTTATTATGAAATGTATAATCCCTTTAAAATGAATCAAGATAAAACCCATTACATGACATAATCCCCAAACACTACATGCCCTAAAAAGACATGAAAATTGTAAATTGCATTAAATCCAATAATCTCAAAGTCAAATACATATAGACTGAAATTCTAAGGTAGAGAAACATATAATTACAATCGGATTGAAATCCCCCAAGGTAGCCATATAGTCATTCAACCACCGACCAAGAAACCCAAACCATAGCATCCATTGGGAACTACCTGGAACATAATCAGGGTGGATGGATCTGCTGATAATGGCCACAACCTATCTGAAAAATCACCATCCACTACTAGAGTGGGTTCTTCTTCTCAGGTTATCGACCCATTCTTTGTGTAAGTTTTGACCCTCGTTTCTATCCATCACCATCATACCTGGGTTTGATTCTTGCATTTAGCTATCATGATAATTAGAGGCCTTCCTATCAAATAACCCTGGTGTTTTCCTACCAACCCCTGCATTCGATAAGGAGTCCAGATCTCATCATGGACCCCTACAATTAGTTTACTTTAATTTTTTTATAAACAATTATTTAAAATGAATATATATTCATTTTCTTATGGTATTTTAGAAAAATGTTCCTCAAGACTTTTGTGATGTGTATGAATCATCCTCACCTCAATCTGATGAACATGGTGACTGGAATGACTCCACTTATGTAGATATGGCTTTTAACATCCCAAAAAACAAGTATTTACAGCATTAAAAAAGTGTTATTATCATAGCTTCTATTAAAAGGAGTTTCCATTTATCATCTCTAATAAATTGATAATAAAGGCCCCAAATATCAGTACTGATAAAATGGGTCATTTTTTAGTGCTAAAAAATACTGAAAAATTACCTTTATCGATGATTTTTTTGTGCTGATAAATGTATGAAAAATTAATTTTTAAAAAGATTTTTTTTTGGAAAATTGGAGGGTGGGACCTCCCCCTTTTATCAGTGCTTGATACCCCTTTTAACAATGCTAGTCTAGCATAAAAACACCTTTAACAGGTCTAGAAGTCCCCCCACACTTTATTAGTGCTAGGGACCTGCATCACCCACCCGTGTGCACCCTTGACATTAATGGGTTTCAAAACTCAGACCTCCCCCTCATAATCTCGCTCCTTTTTCACTCCCCTATATCATTTTCTTTTGTATTAGAATAATACATCTTTATATTTTTATTTATTTCTTAATATTTATTTATCCATATATTTATAGATATAGATATATATATATATATATTAATACATATATAAAATATGTTTTTTTGTGAGTGAATGCATGTTTATAAATCCATACATATATATATATATATATTTCTGTACATCTATAAATATAGTTATATATATTTATATTTATTTACATATATTATATATTAATATTTATATACATATATTAAAATTTATAGATAAATTTATATCAGTTTTTCAATGCATGCAGAAATATATTTATACATATATAATCTTTATATATATAGAAATTTTATATGTATATAATAATTTATTAATTTTTAATTATTATAAAATGGATATTATTTTTAATTTAAATAAAATTTATATATTTATAAATATACATTACATGTAAATATTTTTACATGTATATTTATAAAATTAAATTATTATGACTGAATATATAAAAAATATGTATATATTTTTATATTTTTTATTAACAATAAAACTAAATAATGAAAAATGATAAAATTTTAAAACATTAATATCAATATGAATGTAATACTTGTGAAAATTTAATTCCCCACTGAAAATGGGAAAAAACACCCCCTTAAACTAGGTTGAAAGTCCATCGAATGTTAATAAAATAGGATTCATCGACAAAAAACTCATTTTTAAAGTCCTTATATGGAATATTGTGTTTATGAAAACATAATAGGGGATTCCTGATATTCAATAATATGTTGATCTCATTTCAAGATTTTATGTGATATATGGTAGAGCTCAAACTAACACTCGGATCAAAAGATATGACCTTTTGAAATACATGTTACGTTATCAATTTATTTTAGATCTTTTATTTATTTTTTATTTTTTTGTATCTTCAATTGATTAATAAATGACTGATAATCGATAATATTTAGAAAGTTATTAACAAATAAATAAATTTATAATTTTGTTAAAATCCATTTTCCATAAATAACTTATATTTTAAGTGTAGATGTATTTTTACGCTTATCTAAAACATATTTAAAAAATATTTTTTTTAATGAAATATGATATTTATTTTTGAAATATACAATTTATCAGCATTAGTGAAAAACACTGATTAAGCCCCCCCAATTCAACCCTACTAAAAAAGTGCTGATAATGGGAGTCCTTTTAACATCGCTAAAAATCGTTGATAAATGGGTACCATTACAAGAGCCAAAAAATGCAGATAAAGGTGTACTATTAACATCACTTTTTAGAATTATTAAAAGATCCTTTTATTAGCGGTTTTTAGTGGTGATAAAGGTACCCCCTTTATCAATGCATTTTATAGTGTTTTAATGGGTGGCCCTGCATAATTTTGTTTCTCTGATAGTGATCCACGTGTGTCCTTTTATTTAAAATTGACATTTTATAAATATATTATTTCATATTTATGTTTAATTTATTTATGTACAATATTGTTAACATAATAATTTTTTTATATATAGGTGAATTATTTTTCTCTTGTTGGGGTGGTTTTTTTGTCAACTGATACCATGATTAGACTTTTTTTAGAAGGGTTGTAGGTGAAAAAGATAATTAAAAATTGATGTTTTTAATTGATTATGGATAGTTAATGCAAGTGTAATTATACTAAATATTGTTTTAAATGTATTTAATAGGTTTTTTTGTTTTTTTAATCTAAATTTTATTTTAATTAAATTATGAATTTTCATACTGGTGCATTTGTATATAGGTGTATTTGGTAAAGTGTGTTGTTATTGAAACAACACAATGCAATAGTAGGGAATTTATCAGCATTATGTAAAAACATTGATAAATGGTTCCTCATTTTAAGGACGTTGAAAAGGATAATGTTTTTTAGTGCCATTGAATCTCATGGTGTGGTGTTAAAAGGTCTATCTGTGGTTGTGGAAATTCAATTTTTTATAGTGACAGTGATATTCCTATACACACATAAAATGAAAAGGTTTTGAAGACATTATGGTCGTAAAACCAATGAGTACATGTTGCGTCACAAGATGAGGGAGTAAGTAAATTAAGGATATAATGGAATTACAACCATATATCACTATGGACTTCAAGCTGGACTGATGATCAGTTTTCTAAAAAATAAAAAACTAAATTTTATATTATTAGAATAATGAACAAAATTCATATTCCCCATAAATAATTTTAAGAGTAAAAAATAAGTCTAAAACTATTTTTCATAAAGATATATTCAACCAAAATTATCTTTCAAATCTAAAAATATCATTTTTATTAAAAAATATAAAAACACATTTTTCATTAATAAAAGTCAAATAAAAAAATTAAAATAAATAAAACATTCACTTAAAAAAGAAAATTATTTTAGTGTTTTCCTTAAAAATAAAATAAAAAACTAAATGTCATTTATTTAAAAATAGTAAAAAAATACCATTTCCATTGGAATTAATAATAAGTAATATATTCCAAATTTAAAAATATTTTATCAAAAAATATTATTCCAATATAAAATACAAAATTTTTCCAATTTTCAAATTAAAAAAATAATTAAAATTATTTATATTATCTTTAAAAAAATTTAAATATTCATTTTTAGAATATATTTGGAAATTAAAAATGAATTTTATTCTTATATATTATGATAATTAATGAATTTTACATTTTTCAAATGATCCTATTTTAAATTTAAATTATCAAAAAATCCATTTTATCCTTTCAAACAAAATATAAAATTTCAATTAAAAAAATTAATGTTAAAAAAGAAAACATAATCATTTTCCCTTCAAAATTACTTAAGAAGAAAGGTTATGTATTTATTTTTTAAAAAAGGATAATTTTTATTTAATTTTTATTTTTAATTAATGTAGATTTGTTTTTAATTTGTAATTGCTTGAATTTATTTTAAGTAAATATTAGTTATTTAATGTAAAATATAAAAATCAGTGATTTTTTTATTTGAAATGGGGATATTATATTTTCAATATACAATAAATTTTAATGGTTTTTCTAAGGAAATATTTTTTATTATGTTCTAAAAACGTAGTAATGGACTTTGTTTCCATTCAATTTAATTTATATTAAAAAAATGATTTCTTGATGAATTTTTTAAAAGTAAGAATTGTAGTTGATTTTTTGATATGGGATAAGTCAAAATATTATAAAAAAATGGGTCCTGGAGTGTGCGAAAGATGTTCACAAAAACCAAACTGCTAGTCAAAAAACAAATAATAAGTTATTGGATAAATATTTTTACATTATTAATTTTTTAAAAAATAATTGTTTGATAATTGACAGTTATTTAAATTATGTTTGATGGATATGATATGTCGTATATAATATGAAATTAGTATTTTGTTTTTGGTATAGTTAATAAATATTAAGAGGTAATTTTGTATCTAAAATGATGCTAAAAATAAAAATCTCACAGAGAAATTGCATACATATATTAGTTTTAATTTTATATGTAGTTAGTTATATTTATATATTTATATTTTTATATATTTATTTATATATATATATAGTTATATTTTTTTATTTATTTTTTTATTCATGTATTAATATGTATTTATTAGATTATTTTTAAATACATTTATAAAATATATTTTTGTCTGTGTGTATAAATAATCAAACAAATAAATAAATACATATATACAACATACATATATATAAATATATATATATAATGTGTATCTGTAATTTTAATTATACACAATTAAATATATTTACATATATTATATCTTTATATGTTAATTCCTTTGTTAGGATATATAGATAATATATATCTGTTTACTACACATACTAATTTATATATATATATATATTGACACACACACACATATTATATAGGTATAAAAAAATTCATATATTTTTGTTTTGAATAAAATGGATATTAGTTTTTATTTGGATAAGGCTTACATATTGATAAATAAATTTTATATGTTAATATGATAAATTATTTATTTATAAAATTAACTTTTTTGTATATTCCTATATTAGGATACATATATAATATATATTAGTTTGTTAATACAGACACATACTACTATATATATATATACACACATTATATAGGTATATAAATATTCATATATTTGTGTTTTCAATAGAATGGATATTAGTATTTATTTAGATAAGGCTTATATATTGACAAATATATTTTATATGTAAATATGTTTAATTATTTATTTATAAAATTAAATTTTTTTGTAAATCCATTGAAAATAATCTAGAATAAAATAATGTGAAATGAAAAAATGTTCGATCGTAAATAGTATTTGTGATGGCTAAATAGTTTTGTCATAAAATGTATCACCCTAAGGTTAATTTCAATGTCCCTTCACAATTTCTATTATTTACGTTCTGATTTTCCATGATGGTTTGTTGTGATTAATTCCTATCACAATTAACTTTTTGGGGTGGGAATTCATCATAAAAAACCTATTCCAAAAGCCCTTATATTTATAGTGGTATATAAATATTATAACATAGTGATATGAACTATATAAATAACATATCAAAATATTTGTACATATAAACAATATAATTTAAAATTAAAATTCATATTAAATATTGTTTTATTAGTAACTTTATTTTAATTATATATAGAATAAAAAATAAAAAATTTAATATTAATCAACAAAATATTTAATAATTGGTTTTTTATAGGATTTTAAAAGAAAATCGACACACCGTGATTGCGCTAATGAAATCCAATTTCAAAACGTCCCCGCTTCAACCATATTCCGCCTTAGATATGACTGCACACCACGACTGCAATCTGCCCCGCCATGACCGCCCCGAACGTCGGAACCTACATATCTATCCTCAACCACGTTTTACCTCCACCATAACCTCCCAAAGAGACTGTACCATGCTCCTCCCTGTATGCCTACACATACACATCCCACCTCAACCACGTTCTGCCTCTACCAGGACCTCTCAGAGTGACTACACCATGCTCCACCCCGCACACCTACACACTCATATCCCGCCTCCACTGTGTTCCACCTCCTCCAGGAGCTCTTGGAGTGGTATGGCTTCCAGATCTCCTTGGTCACCCCGGGGAAGTGCTTTGGGGGAAATCAGAGGACTGCACACCTCCTTACATTTTAACCATTCTCACAAATGCCCCCCATTGGAGAAGACTTTACCGCGTATTGGGTTCCCAGGGGGAGTTGGGGTACATTCGGGATCCCCTCACATGGGTTCCTCGGGGGTGTAGTGATTTCATGTGTAAGATTTGGGGTGCATTCATGATCCCCAAGATTGGGTCCCCCTTGGGTGTGTTCCCAGGAGGATGGGACGGCTGTAAAATGGTCACCATAATAGGAATCCACATGTGTCGTCACCCCAGGGTTCTCCAGTGTCGGTGTCAGGTTTGGGTCTATTTTGGATCTTCTTTCTTAGTTACCCCAGGGAAGTGTTCCCAGGAGGAGGGGAAGGAGGGACATGGTCCCTCATTTCCTTCCACTATTATCCATCGGGATAATATCGGTGCATTGGTGATAACTTCTTCTATTGAAGACCTCATTGTCGGCTTCATCATGGGTCGTTGGACTCCAGGAGACTACTCCAGATTTTTGATCTTTTCTAATGATATTTCACCAAAACATGACTTCCAGCGGGTTCCAATCATCCATCTCTTTAAAATCTTCAACTTCGTCATCAGGTGGTGAGGGGTTTCAGATAAGTGGGAAATTCCAGTCATAGGATTGTAGTTTGAAAACACAGCCTCCACCCTTATATAGTACTATCTTCCTTTATTTTGGACTTTACCTCCTTAAACATTCCTCTTAATACCAAGAAGGGTGGGATACACAAATATTTTATTTACAATGCTAATTAATATCAAGGAATTTCCCAACCCTATTTATTTAATGTTAATTTATTTATTTACAGAATATTAAAATGATAGTAAAACTATTTAATTTAATTGTGTATATTGAGTATTGTTTATATTAAATTTTTAAATGAAATACCAATTATAATCTAACTAAATTAATTGTTATTAATTGAATACCTGTTTATTTTAAAATGTTAAAAAAATTATAAAATATATTAGTTTTCTTTGATATTAATGGATTTTTGATTTATAAATAAATTTTAAAATTAAAAATAATATATTCCTCTTTAATTAAGCTGGTTTGGATAGTTAAAATTTCATTTCAAAATATAATAGAATATAATTAAAAATGGTGTTTTAAAAAATAAATCTCTTATATATGTATTTGGGATTGAAATAATAAAATGAGTTACGATTCGATTATCCCAAATTTCATTCATATTTGACAGGTCGAAATCCCAAGTGTTGGGTGATTTTTAATGAAGATTTTAAACCTAATTATCAAAGGTATATATTTTAAAAAATCGGATTAATTTTATTTTAAAAATGTATAATTGATTGTGAGAGTATTTGACTCACATCAAATATTTAATGTAGATTTTAATTCAATAATCTATCATTGACTATTATCAACCTTTATACAACATTTAGTAGATATATATATATATATGTATGTATGTATGTATGTATTTTCAATCTTTTGATTTTTTATCTAACCATTCATAAATGGAAATATATTTTTGTAGAGATTACCCCCAATGGGTGGGAAAATAGGTCGTTAACAGAACTATTATTTGAAAATTGAATAAAATATAACTGAAGGGTTACACTAAAATGAGTATTGTTTAGTAAAAATTTATTTGGTAAATAATAGATTTTTTTGGTCTTAATTAATAATTTTAATAACTGAAAAATAATAAAATAACATAATTTATAATTTTTTTATTTCATCATTAATTTAATATTTTAAATAAATTATAACACATATTATAACAAAAAAAAATACATTTTTTTTTATAAATCTATATTTGTTTTCAAAAAAAATTTTGTTTATAAAATTTATGGATTTATATATAATGTTGAGTAATTGTTCGACACAATTACGATGGTTTTTTGAAAAAAATTTAAGGAATTTTTTAATTTAGTAGGATTTCTCCGATGGTCAACCTTTGTAAAAAGGTTTTCCCACCCAATAAAAACAATGTTTATCTTAGTAACAGTTCATAAAAAATAAAAAAACGTTAAAATTTAATGATATATAATTCACATATTATAATTTATATTTTTAGTTGTTATATATCAAATATGTTATATGTTATAATACTAATTTGATTTTTATTTATTATATTGAAAATTTTAAATAAATTATTATTTAAAATTTTAAATTATTATTAATAATTTTATTAATAATTATAAATTAAAATGTTAATTAACTATCCCTATAAATTATATTAACAGTTACTAAATATATTAATGATATCATCAGTTATTAATTTTCTTAATTAATTAATTAATTTTTAATAATTATATCATTAAATTAAAATTCCCCTTTTATAATGAAAACACAAAAATTGATTCATAATAGTCACATCATATTTCGGATTGAAATGGAGTCATTTCCAACACATCATAAATGAGTTATGTATCCACCACTAGAAAATCATCGTTTAGGAGTGGTTATTTTTTGATTTGATGGTAGTTTAAACCGCTGCTAATGTTGATGTCGGCAACACGTGGCTGATCCTCCCATTCACTAATATGGATCGGCGTAAGGGATGCATCAGGTTTTATCAGCACTAAGAAGAAAGCCTAGATAAAAGGGGGAATTGGTCATTGCTGAATAAAAGTGCTGATAAATCTTCCTTTAAAAAACGCTAAAGAAACGTCGATAAAGGTGTAGCCTTTATCATCCCTTTCTGTAGCACTGATAAAGGGGCATTTATTTTTTTCAAAAAGACAATCCTAAAAACATAGATATCAACCAAAGGCATTGTAAATAATTTTGGAGGAAAAGACAAAATCCATCAATTAGACCCCCAATGATTCTCAAGAGTTGCCAAAAAATAAACCACTCGATTGCCCTATATCCGAGAAAAGGGAAAACAACGAGAAAAGAACAAAGGAAACAAAGATATGAAGCTGTCGATAATGGAACCATAGGTTTGGAGTCCACCTTTATCCTTATTCAGTGTGTTGATAATAACTTGACAATCATATTTGACAACAACATCCCTCTAGACAAGAGACAAGATGAACTGAACACCCTTCAAAATTTCCATGGCCTTTTCCACATGAGGATACTTATCCGCAATGTTTGTGGAATGATGAGCCATAATAGGAGAGTCAACGTGATCCTGGAGGACTGTCCAATGGCCAAAAGAGCCATCCCCAGGGGTATCTACATTAGTATTAAGTTTATGAACAACCAAAGGGAGGGAGCCATCTAATAGGTGGGGAATGAACTGGTGAAGGTGGACGAGCCTCCTCAATATCCGACCACTAAGAGCCCTAGTTATGAATCATTGAAATACAATCACTGTCATCTTTAACAATTATCTCAAAAATTAAATCAATTTGAAAAAACCATATAATATAGGAAAATGATTTTTTTTCACTGATAATTATTTTAATAAATAATACTATTAATTTATATAAATATATTACATTTATATTAAAATTTAATTATTATTCGTTTAAATTAAATAAAAAACACATGCTGATAAATAATATATATTTATTAATATTTTAAATATATATATAATGTTTTACAAAATTATTTATAATTAATAATTTAATATATATTTAAATAATTATAATATAACAATTAAACTTTAAATAATAAATATATTTATTGTTTTTATTATATTTATAAATATATATAAATTCTTTTAAAATAGATATATTTATAATAATAATAATAATGAAATAAATATACATTAAAATAAAAATATGCTTCCAATGAATTTGGTTAATAAATATATTGATTCCTGAGTATAATTGATGTACAAATATGTTATGAATTCATAATGATTGTTCATTTATACATTATAAATTTTGAAACTCACACGAATAGTGTTTTGCTATCAGTTAATGGATAAGATATGTTAAAACTATGTTAGTGAGAGTTTTAATGTTGTTTACACAATAAGAGGTGCCAAAATGTGGGTTTCAACATCAGTTATCAAATAATTGTTCATCCGTTTCTCGTTATATGGATTCATCCCCCTCAGGGTATTTTAAAACATAATACTAATGTGAAAATTATAGGTGATGGGTCTTTTGACCTTGTGGTGGTTCTCTAGGACAATGTATGATCTATTATTTTGGCTCGTCATTAATCATAAATTGCTTGTTGGTCTCCTCCCCTAGCAATGGCCAGGACTATCTGGAAGGGTATGCAATTCAATTCATCTATCAACCTGTGGGCAAATCAAAATGACATGTTATTATCGACACGCTAAAGGAGGATGAAATTGGCCACCATACCTTTGGTTCTATTATCAACATCATTAGATCATTGGTTCCTTTATTCTATTCTTGTTGTACTTCCATTTGTGGGAGAGTTGAAAATTGTGCAGCTCCTTTTATAGCTAATTTTGGTAGTTGTAGAGGATCACATTTTGGTTCATCTAATTCATACACACCCCGACTATCTTTTGGATATATTTCTTAAAATATCAAAAAAATAAAAATGTGTTTTCTCATTTTTGAGTAGGTCAATTGTCCATTTTACTAAAATTGATGTATATTTTAAATAAAAAAGATGCACTTAGAGTAATAATGGTCACACTGTGCCTCATATCGAGGTACAGAATATTCCAATATATCCCAAATTACTCATTAATGTTTTACACAAAAGTATTAATACAATCCGAATGTGTTTTCTCATTTTTCAGTATGTCACTTGATCATTTTTACTAAAATTAATGACAATTTTAAATAAGAAGACGGACCTGGATTCATACTGGTCACATCGTGCATCAGATTCCGGTGAAACTGATTTGTACAAATCCCAAGTGACTTATGGATAGTTATAATAAAGTATCAAAAAATTACAATTTTTTTCAGTATTTCACATGTATATTTTAGTAAAATTTCATTATAAACTAGAAACATGCACTTTAACTAATACCAGTCACTTATTATATCAGTCTGACATGAGAACAATTCTTACATGTAAAAAATTATTTATGGATCAATTTACTAAATTATTAATACAATATTAGTGTGTTTTATCAATTTGTTATGAGTGACATATTTTGAAGTAAAATGTTGATTTAAAACTGATAACAGACACTCTAAGTCATACTGGTCACACAATTTTTTGGATTGGTGAGTGGCTAATTACTACACATATTAAATGACTTATAGATCATTATTCTAAGTACAAAAACAATTTGAATTTCTTTTTTTTTTTTGGTTTTGAATTTTTGAGTTTTATATTGTACTAATATTAATGTCAATTTTAAATAAAAAGACACTCTATGAGTCATACCGATCACGTAATATGTCATATTAAGGTTTTTTTGATTCCTACATGTCCCGAATTCTCAAAGGAATCCTAAATTCAAAGGGATACTCCAGTATAAGTGAAAAATTATTATGAGGGTAATACTAAAAAGAAATAAATTAAACATAAATATGAAACAATCCATTACTTCTATAGAAGTCACATCTTCATGCCATTTTTATACATAACATGATCAGGTATGATGCCCATTGGTTTCTAAGAAAAATTAAATCATCTTAAAAATATTATTTTTTGACCTTCATAATAGTACTGGAAAAATATAAATACACAATGGATTAATAAATATTTTAAATAAAGTATTAATTGTCTTTGAAAATACCTCTTCAGTGATGTCTTTTTTTATGGAATATGATCTATCTCATAAATTTACAAACATAATAACAAAAATATATTCCATTTGTTTATTTTAGACACAGTAGAAACAATGAGGAATATAAGTAATTTTTTATATGTGTTTGGATAGTTAAATATTATTATATATACCTTGATAAATATCCAGTTGTAGAACTTGTCTTGATCCTTGTGCGCAATTCTTGTCCTCATTCCATGATTATTATGATATTTACACACCGCCATATAATAATAGAATCCTAATTAAAAAAATAATATAATTAAATAACTTGAAATTTAGATCAAAAATGTTGGATGTAGTGTATTTCAAATTAAAAATTGTTATCATGTGTGGTCGGGTTGTTGGTAATCTATGTAGTGAATCCAAAAAATAAATATATAGAGTATCCAAATTGATCATAATGAGAAACAAGTGTTTCCTAAAAACAGAAAAAATGAATAATTAATGATTTAAATGAAATATATATTAAATATGTTTAAATTGTTGAATTTTATCTCGAAGTCATTTATATTAAGAATATTAGTTCATCCCAATGTTTTCATTCAAATGATTTGCCCATGTTTTCCACTCTATCATTCATTTGTTTGGATTATTTTTTTTGGTCTGTAGAGGTGACGTGAGGACTAGCGAGTCCAATTTTTTATGGTTATATCCATTGAATTGGTATTGATATATATACCTACAAAAAATAGGAAATATATTTATTCATAATTAACATGGTATATCATCTTTTGTAAAATTAATGCACGAAAACGTATCTCATGTATACATGTATAATTGAGGCACCTATCCATTCAAAGTTGATGATTTCATTTACATTATTATAATAATGTAGTCAGAAACATCCTCCCCACAAATTTTTTCATCAAAGTCAACTACGTGACTACTAGAACATTTTAACTTTGTATCCGCATAAACCTGTAATGTTAGTAAATGTGGATATTAAATGGGTGGGGTAAATGTGATTTTGGAAGATCTTTTCAATCGGTTGTTTGATCCTTTAAATGGTTTTGAGTCTAACTTTTTGTTCACCCCCATCCATTTTTCCATTTTTAATAGCATTCATCAGTTTAGTCCTTTTTTCATTAATTATTAAATGTTTAGTATGAAAAATAAATAGGAAATGAATACCTCCTTGTTGACATATATTTTTTACAATATTTGACGGCCTTGCGATGAATGTTCCAATAGTTGGTCAAACTTATGAATATCTTCCTCATCAATTGGACTAGGTTGATCAATGGTCAGATCATGGGATACACTAATCGACACTCTCACAAGACCTATTGGACGTGGTCTATTGTTTAGCACATCGTTTTGGATATTGACCATCGTAGCCCTCACTATAAGGTGATGGGTGGGTGTTCATAGATATAAATCATAGACATTATCACCCTATATAATATCAGCACGATAATGGTATCTGCCTCTATATGATTCACATTTTATAGAAAAAATTATTAGAATATTTATTATGTTTTCCAAGACATCTTTTTTAGGGGAATGGCTCATCTCAAAGCTGGTGGGTGTGGGGCAGGATATTCAGGCAATTTTTATTCTTGAGTTCATTTTTCTCTTCGCTTAACTCTATAAAAGTTTTTTGTAACTCTCTCTTATATGGGAATTTTTATTAAAGTGTATGTAGTTATTATTTCATCAATTTAATTTCATCATCTTTATCATCCTCTTGTTTTTTTATTGATATATGTGTGTGTTGTCACCCCAAAACCCGCACTGCTGATGTGACCATATTGTTCTGTCTGCTATAATGACACTTGTAATGTCCTGCGTCCAGAGCCCCTCCACTGGTGCCTCGTACCCAGTACTCCACATGACATAAAGAGCATTTTGCTGAACTCTAGAGGCTTCTGATGAGTAGTGAGGGACATGGTGAGTCGGTGGGGAAACTATGCCCTCATTCGGTAAGGTATAAAAGGAACGAGAACAACAATAAACCGTGGAAGTAGTAAAAAAGCATGCATAACAACATAAATTAAACAATGGAAGAGGTGTGGATATATAACTATGATGACAATGGTGCAGCAGGTACATGTATTTAAGGAAAACATCAAACAAAACAACATGCTGAAATAAAACTGAAACAAAGTGAAAAAGAAAACAAAGAAAGCTACTCAGCATCGCGAGCCACAGCCCGGTCTCATGCTCCCCAGATCTAGGTGAAATCATGATCCTGAAGTAGAGGGTTGCTTCCCCTTATCTATACCTGTAACAACATAGTCTTCTTGGGCCCAAAAGCATGGCCCAAACAGGGTGTGAGATACAATCCCAGTAGGAAATCACCCAAAGAATTGTGCATAACATTCAATTAATACATGGCAGTAAATAATCAAGAAGCAGTAAACAGAAAAGCACAAGTACCTACAATCCATAGTTTCAGCAGGTAAAGTACACAAGCAAGAAACCATCAACAAAAAGAAAACAGGTTACCTTCTGGGTAAATCTCACAATCCAACCCCTATGGTTCGACCTATAATACTAGCAACCCTCTGGGAGGCACACACAGTCTCACCCCTCTGGTTGAGCTATGTAATTAAGCAGACACTCTAGGGGAAGCACTCACCCTCAATTCCCCCTATAGTCTTGTATCGTGCTAAAGGCTCTCTGGGGAAGCACTCAATGTCAATTCCCCATGTAGCCCGCGTCGTGGATCTATAGACTCTCTAGGGAAGCACTCAATGTCAATTCCACCTATAGTCTCACATCATAATTAAAAGACACTCTAGATAATCACTTCCGTCAATTCTCCCTTTGTCCTACTACTCTAGGTTCTCAAAGTCCTGAGTATAACTAAAAATTCTCAGAAAATGTATATTGTCCAAGAAAACCTCACGATCTACTTGGATATCAACTAAGGCTCAACAGAGATAAATAAACAACATGTCCACTATCCTACGACTGGGCATGGCAACTTGAAAACTCCAAACAGGCAGAACATGTATGGAAAAAAATCTAAACACAAACACACAACTCTAATCACATGCAATAACCTCTACTAATGCACTCAAGAAATGCAGGAAAACAGGAGGGGAAAAACAGGAAACACGCAATACCCCGTTTACGAGTATTGGTGGAATTTGAACATAATTCCCATCAATGTTCTACATAAAGGCACAAACCACGTACCTTGATCCAAGGAGAACGATATATGTGAACCTCAATGACAAATTACCCTTAGAACTATGTAGATATTAGAAAAAGCACAAAATGTTCATCCCATGATAACTTGGAAACGTGGAGGAATCAAGAAACGAGGCTCAAGCAGACGGAAGAACTCACTGCTGCGATTCCAACGCAATCGACCGTTCTCGAATCAGAGAACGGACAACGAGGCAGGACTCCGTTGAATATCTGGCCGTACGGTCTCTCTTGGATGCTCAAAAACTGAAGAAGAATACAGATATGGGGGTTAGACGCGACCCCAATCCGTTTAATGAATGAAAGAAAGTACACGGCGTGTACTTCTAGAGTACACGGAGTGTACTTCAATTTTTTCTGTTCTCCGAAAAAACGGCCTCCTCCTCATCCTTACACACCGTGTGTGTGGCCCGGACACAGCCAGCACACGGCTTCGAGCCGAAATAGAGTACACGGCATGTACTCAGAAAGTACACAGTGTGTACTTTGAAAATTTCCAGAAATACCGTTTTTCTTAAAAACTCCAGAAAAAATGAAAAACATACCTGAACAATGATCCGGCTTCATACAAACTTCCCCCCTTAAATAAATTCATCACCGAATTTCCCTAATGAGGTAGAGAAGATGAATCCCCTAACAGCTCCGGCCACTGCGATCGTACATCGGCCTCCCTCTCCAAGGTCTTTTCATGTACTCGTCTGTAGTGTCATTGCACTCATACCAGAGGAACAAACAGCCCGCGGAGAACCTTCGTACTAAGATCGACAATCCGGATAGGATGCTCCCCAAACGACGCATCCGCTTCAAGCTCGACCTCTTCAGGCTGAAATACGTTAGACGAGTCTGAAATGTTACGTCGGAGCTGATAGACATGGAAGACGTCGTGCATGGCTCGATACCTATGAGTTAGTTGCAACCGATAGGTGACCAATGCCACTCTCTCCAAGACCTCAAACGGCCCGACCTACCGTGGTGAATGTTTACCCTATCTCTAAATCCTCTTGTGTCCCAAACATGGTGCGACTCGTAGGAAAACCCTATTACCGACCTCGAAATCTAGAGGTCGTCTCCGCTGATCAACATAAGAATTTAGCCGAGAGTGTGTTGTAGCCATCCTCTTCCGAATCATCTCTATCTACTTTGATGTATCCTGAACAAGATGAGGTCCCAGCAAAGCTGCCTCTCCTGCCTCCACCCACTATAACGGTGATCAACATGGCCTACCATACAAATCTCTGTATGGCGCCATCTGAATGGTCACCTGGAAACAGTTGTTGTAGTCGAACTCCACCAAGGGGATATGCTTCTCCCATGAACTTCCAAATTAAAGGATGATAGTTCGGAGCATATCCTGAATCACCTGGATCGTGCGATCGGACTGGCCATTAGTCTGGCGATGGTATGCCGTACTCAAAAGTACCTATGTACCCAAGGCCTTCTAAAGTCCCTGCCAGAACCGAGAGGTAAAGAGCGCATCTCTGTCTGAAATAATATAGTGCAAAAATCCATCCAGACGCACAATCTCTCTGATGTAAAGTCATCCTAGATCATCGACACTGAAGGAATCCTTGATCGGCAAGAAGTGAGAAACCTACGTAAGCATGTCGACGATAACCCAAACAACATCGTTCCATATAGGTGATCTCAACAACCCATTCACGAAGTCCATCGCAACATCATTCCACTTCCACTCAGGAATGGGTAACTGCTCTAAGAGCCCCGCTGTTCGATGATGCTCTGCTTTCACCTGCTGACAAGTAGAACATCTCATGACAAAACAAGCAACATCCTTCTTCATACCTAGCCACCATTACTAGCGATGATGATCCTGATACATCTTGTTGACACTGGGATGAACTGCCCAAAAATAGTAATGGAAATCCCGCATCAGCTCCTCGCGTATGTCTGCTTGAACCCACACGCGTCCATTGAAATGCACGATCTCATCCTCGCCCACTATCCATCCAAGAATAGGGTCCCCTCATGACACACTCCCTCTCAGGACTAAGCCTTCTGAGTCTGAAAGTTACCTCAACTGTACCCGATCAAGTACCATGGAGGTAATAGCTACAGAAGATAGACAAGTCTATCCCCATCTGGCGTGCACCCCAAGATGCATCTCAGAGAACAAAGCCATTAGCTGCCACTCACTTCTAGCTTCCTAAACTGCCTGAATCTGAGTTCTCCTACTCAATGTGTATGCCACGGTGTTTCCCTTTCCCAGTGTATAGGCAAGCTCGAAGTCAAAATACTGTTGATACTCAACCCACCTATGCTGCCTCATATTCAGATCACGCTGTGTGAAGATATAATTGAGACTTGTGTGTTCAGTGAAGACCACAATGTGTTCTCCCACAAGATAGTGTGTCCAACAGCGCAAGCACGAACAATAGATTCCAACTCCAGATCATGCGTAGGGTGGTTCCTCTCATGTGGCCAAAACTACTGAGACCCATACGCAACGACTCCATCTCCATGTGTAAGCACAGATCCCAACCCGATACCCAAAGCACCACATTAAATAGTGTAGCTCTTGCCTGGCTCCGGCAAGACTATTATCGGTGCTGATGTCAACCTCCCTTTCAGCTCCTGAAAGGCTAACTCACATGAATATGACCATAATAACATCTCCCCTTTCTTGGTCAGACCTGTCAACAGTGATGCTAAACTGGAAAAGTCCTGAATGAAGTGTCTATAGTATCCAGCCAGCCCTATGAATCTTTGTACCTCAAAAACATTCTTCGACTGCTCCCAGGAAGCTACATGTCTCACTTTCTCTGGGTCCATAGATACTCCTTCCTTTGAGATGACGTGACCCAAGAAGTGAATCTGATCCATCCAGAAGTCGCACTTCGAGAGTTTAGCATAAAGTTGATTCTCTCTCAGTGTGCTTAGAAATATCTAAAGATGGGTGGCATGGCTGTGTCGAGTGTGAGATCACACCAAGATAATGTCCACGAAGTCCACGACGAAGGAATTCAGGTAAGGATGGAACACTCAGTTCATCAGTGCCATAAAAATTGCAGGTGCATTCGTATGTCCGAAAGGAATGATTGTATACTCGTAAAGACCATACCTTCTCCAGAAGGCTGTCAGAGGTATATCCAACGGTCTAACGCGCAAGTGATGATAACTGGACCTCAAGTAAATCTTCGAGAACACCTGGGCTCCTCGAAGCTGATTGAAAAGGTTATCAATCCGTGACAATGGATATCGGTTCTTGACTGTCAACTGGTTCAGCAACCAATAATCCACACAAAGCCTAAGGGTACCGTCTGCCTTCTTGGTAAATAGGACAGGCGAACCCCAAGGAGAAGTACTGGGTCCAATGAAACCCTTAGCCTGTAGCTCATCCAACTGCATCTGGAGATCCTACAACTCAGGTGTGACTAACCTATAGGTAGGAATGGACACGGATGCCGCTGCTGGCCTGAGATTAATAGAAAAGTCTACCTCACTCTCCTGAGGAAAACCTGAAAAGTCCTCTGGAATGACCTCCCAGAAGCGATCCACCACTGGAGGAAAGTCCAACTATGTAGTCCACAGATCATCCAGATAAAGACTAGCAATCTGGGCAGTCACTCCTCCTAGCCCAAGATGCTTGAGTCCTGCCCGATTCGACCAAATGTCCCATTCACCTCTATGAAGGAAGGATTCACCCTTTAGTGAAATGAAACTGACCCTACGACAATAATAGTCGACAACTGCCTAGAAGGGAATCAACCAATGCATTCCAAGGATGAAATCATAGCCTCTCATCTCTAGGACATATAGATCCCATAAGAAGTGATACACTGTGACCTTGAGAGGGCACTATCTACACTGGCATACAATAGATGTCCTCATTCCCAAAGGTGTGTCTAGTGTCAATGACTCGGCAGAAGAAAGGATGTAGAGTCCACAGATCTCCACAATGGAAACAGAGATAAAACTATGCGTAGCATCAGTATCAAAAAGGGATGAAGATAAAACTGAGGCTACTTAAATCGTACCTCGAATAGTAGAAGGGTCGGGATCCTTCTCATGATAAGTCTACTCCATGGCGAATGACTTGCCTGCACTGTGGCCCAGTGCCCCTGACTGACCACTCTGAGCTAAACCTCCCTGCTGGTGTTGAGGGACTGGTGGCTGACCGCCACGACCTCGACCTCCACCTCGTCCCAAATGGCCAGAAGAACTCCAGTTCCCTTGCTGGTGAGAGACTGGTGGGGCTAATCCTGAATGAGGAGTCATGGAGAACCCCTGTCACCTGCTACTAGTGAGAAAACATGGCAGAAATGCTGATGGTGACCCATCTTGCCACATGATCGGCACTCCACGGGGTCTCTCTACAAATGCATCCATGTGTTCCTTGTCTAACTACACTGGTATCATGTCACCTAGATTCTGGATGATGCGTATCCCTTCCTTGAATCACCACAAGTTGGCTCCATACGACGCTTCTTGCTGTCATCTGGAGAAAATCTATCTCTGGAAGCAGAACCGCCCTGACATGCAGCTCCAGAGTCTCTCAGATTGTGCTCTGCAATCAGTGCCTGGTTGACGATGGAAGTAATGGAAGTCAGCTGGAAGATGTTCACCTATGAGGGAATCTCCTGCCTGAGTCCATCCTCAAACTTCCTCACCAAAAACACACCACTATCATCCCGATGCTGTGTAAAACGATGTAACTCATTGAAAAGAGAGGAATACTCCATGACAGATAATGTACCCTACTATAAGCTCATGAACTCCCGGTCTTGATTGTCCTACAGAGTCTCCGGGTAAAAGTAGTCGTAGAACATGCGATAGAACTCCTCCCAAGTCATAGCCTGTTGCTGACCCGCCTATGAGATCACATCCCACCACCTCTTGATGTAGTCTCGGAGCATGTAGGTGGTGAGCTTGACCCACCTCTCAGGAGGCATCTCCAGATGATCGAATATAGTCAGCATGGCTTCCATCCGTGACTCTGCAGCCTGAGGTCCTCCCTCCCCAAAGAACGTGAGAGGATGCTGCTGCTGAAAGACCCGCGTTAATTCTACCACAGACGAGGCAGGAGGCAGTGCTCCCTGGAAAGCCTACATCATCCTCATGAAACACTCCCTGAACTGCACATCAGCGCCCGCAACTGGTACAACAACCAGTTCCAATGTTGGCTCGCCTGTGGGATCAACAGGAATTCCCTGATTATCCCTGTCAGGCGTCTGATCACTACCTGATGACAAACGTACGACCGGAGGACATCTCAGAGTCATTGATCTGAAAGATCAAAAGCACACCTCAGATCAGGAAAACGAGGACAAGGAACACAAGAGTACAAAACAGGAACAGGGGATGAAAAACACATATAATTGCAAAACACAACTACACGGCGTGTATAAAACTACAATATGAATCTTCTTAAACCACTGACATTGGCGTGTACTCTCACCCTACAAGTCGTGTGTGTTTCAATCTACACGGAATGTTAACCCCCACACATGGCGTGTAATAGAAAACTATTCCCCTTCCCGTGTCTCCTTACACGACAAACCCACACTGTCCGACTTAACCTGAGACTACACGGTGTGTTCGAAATCGACACGGTGTGCACTAGGCAAGGCTTCGGCGGTCTGTGTTGTTGAGTAAACGGCCATCTACAAGGCTGGACCTTACACGGCGTGCTCCGAACAAACACGACATGTATAGGTGAAGGCGACACCGTCCTGTGTTGTTCGTGACACGGCCGGGTACCTGGGAATGACTATACGGCATGTTCCGAACAAACACGTAGTGTGGAAAGGAAGGTAATGCCGGTCCGTGTTGTTCGTGACATAGTCAGGTACCTGGAAAAGACTACACAGCGTGTTCCCTATGGACACGACATGTTCTACCCGAGCTTCCCCAACCCGTGTTGTTAGTGACATGGTTGGGTACACGGCTCCAAACAAACACAGCGTGTACCATTGGTACATGGCGTGTTCCCGAAGTTACTCACACGACACCGTGTTCTTCCCACACGGTCAGTAACACGGCCTGCAAACTACACGGCGCGTATCTAAAAAATACACGCCGTGTATTCTGGGTTTTTCTGGGCAGTAGCTCAGAAACCTCACAGAATTCTTGAAACACTAAAACAAGGGAAATGCTGCAAAATTCTGATCCGTGAGGGCCCGTAACACCTGAAGAACCAAAATTTGGTGTTCACATTAATCAAAAGAACAAAAAAAATAGATTTCGAACATAACAGTAGATAATCAATCAAGAAAATATCACAACAGCATGCATAACCTACACATAGTCTATCACAACAGCATGAAATCGCTAATTCACCCTAGATGGCATGGAAAGAATGCATGGCATGTGATTCCTACAAGTGTCTATATGATGAATGTGATGGAATACCCTCATCTCATAGGGTTGTGACAGAAATAGAACCAAAATATCAAAATAATAACCACACAAGTCATACGAATCACTGTAGGGGAAAACATACCAACCATAAAATCTCAAAACCAGAAAAATGTAATTAACGAGGTAGTATGGCTTTTCCCTGTACATGGGTTAGCTACTCCCGAGAACAACATAATGAAAAGTACTGAATCCTTCCTATCCCTGACTAAGGTCTCCAAATAGTAAAGAAAGAGAAAGTACTCCTCTGATACCACTTTGTAACGTCCCGCATCCGGAGCCCCTCCACTGGTGCCCCGTACCCGGTTCTCCACAAGACTTCAAGCGCATTTCCTCGAATCCCAGAGGCTACCGACTAGCAGCAAGGGCCTTGGTGAGTTGGTGGGGAAACTATGCCCTCATTCCGTAAGGTATACATGGTAAGAAAACAAAAATAAATAGCAGAAGTAGTAAACAACATGCATAACAACAGAAGTCAAACAATGGAAGAGATGTAGATATATAACTATGATGACAATGATGCAGCAGGTACAATTATCTAAGGAAAACAGAAAACACAAAAACGTGATGAAATACAACTGAAACCAAGTGCAAAATAAATCAATGAATGCTCCCTAGCATCGTGATCCATGGATCGGTCCCATGCTCCCCAGCTCTTTCTGCAATCAAGATCCTGATGTAGAAGGGTGCTTTCCCTTATCTACACCTGCAGCCTCATAGTCTGCTTAGGACCAAAAGTATGGCCCAAATAGGGTGTGAGATACAATCCCAGTTGGAAATCTCCCAAAGATTTGTGCCTAATAGTCAATGAATACATGGTAGTAAATAAACAAGAAGCAGTAAATAGAAAAGCACAAGTAGCTACAATCCACAGTTACAACAGGTAAAGTACTCAAGCAAGCAACCAGCAACAAGAAGAAAACAGGTAACCCTCTGAGTAGCTCTCACATTCCAACCTCTATGGTTCATCCTATAGTACTAGAAACCCTCTTGGAGGCACACATAGTCTAAGCCCTCTGGTTCAGCTATGTAATTAAGAAGACTCTATGGGGAAGCACTCCCCGTCAATTCCCTCTATAGTCTCATATCGTGCTAAAGGCTCCCTGGGGAAGCACTCAACGTCAATTCCACCTGTGGCCCACGTCGTGGATCTACAGACTCTATGGGGAAGCACACAACGTCAATTCCCCATATAGTCTCGCATAGTAATTAAATGTCACTCTGGAGAAGCCCTTCTATCAATTCTCCCTTTGGTCTACTACTCTAGGTTCTCACAGTCTTGAGTATATCTAAACATGCTCAGCACATGTATATTGTTCAAGATGACCTCAAGAAATACTTTTCTATGAATTAATGCTCTACAAGGATAAATAAACAACAGTTCCACTATCCTACGACTAGGCATGGCAACTGGAAAATGCCAAACAGGCAGAACAAGTATGGAAAAACAATCTAACCACAAACAAACTACTCTAATCACAAGAAATAACCTCTACTAAATCAATCATGCAATGCAGGAAAACAACAGGGGAAAACAGGAATCACGCAATACCCCGTTCAAGGGCACTTGTGTAATTTTTACATAATACACATCAACTTTCTACAGAAAGGCACAAACCACCTACCACGATCTTAGGAGATTGATATACGAGAACCTCAATGACAGATTACCATTAAACGGCGTAGATCTAAGAAAACGCACAAAAATTTCATCCCACGATAACAAGGAAATGAGGAGGAATCAAGAAACGAGGCTCAAGAAGAAGGAAGAACATGTCGTTGTGATTCCAACGCAATCGATTGTGCTCGAATCGGAGAACAGACAACGAGGTAGGACTCCGTCAATGATCCGGAAGTACGGTTTCTCTCAGATGCTCGAAAATAGATTAAGAAGATGAATATGGTGGTTAGACGTGACCTTGATCTGTTTAATGAAAAAAATAAAGTACACGGCGTGTACTTCTAGAGTAGACGGCATGTACATTAATTTTTTCCGTACTCTGAAAAACCAGCCTCCACCTCAGCCTTACACACCATGTGTGTGGCCGGGACATGGCCAGCACCCGTCTTCGAGTCGGAACAGAGTACACGGTGTGTACTCATAATGTACACGACGTCTACATTGAAAATTTCTAGAAAAACCATTTTTCTTAAAAACACTAGAAAAAAGGAAAAACATACCTGAACAATGATACGAGTTCTAACAACACTGGTAGTTGGTGTTCATATGATACATGTGTTGATGATTCATGTGACTAAGCTGGAGTGAAAATATATGAAAATAAGTAATCATTTTTATGTCATATCGATTTAATGAAAAATAAATTTTTATTATTTCATAATTATACATGATTCCCACACTTTTGATTAATTTTAATCAATTAGTATCCCATAATTATTTTCACATGCCTCTTTCCACAAGACATGGTGTATTTGGAAGTGGATTTATATTTGGATTCATCAATCTGTATATACATAGAGAAACATAATTATTTTTTCGTTTCATGTCATATAAAAGTGTTATGGTAGATTTATAATATGTACCATTTTTTCAATTGAATCGTACCCCATCCTTTCTTTACTGTAGAGGTATGTTGATTTTTCTTCCCCTCCATTATTTTCAACACTCTGTTTCTATTTCATAAATCAAAAATTGTCACTCAAAGTAATGAATATATTCATCTTCAAACAATATATTACTAACCATGGATAACTTTAAAAGACACATCGATATGAAGTCTATTAAACAAATCTCATGCTTATTCGGTTATCAGGTGTGCATACATAAGCAGTGGGTGTGGGTTTATTTTCCCTTCATCTTATTTTAGATGATGGCTCAGTATAATTGTGTGAAATCATGTATGAATCCTTATATAAAGAATTAATACATATTTGTTATGGGACATATATAATATAAATGTAATCTTCAAGCGATAGTGAAGAATAATTTATTGTTTCATTATATTATTTTTTAGTAATATAAATTAACGATATCATAATTCTACGGTAATCTCTTCCCACATCAGTTTCTTAAGCACTAGAACAACATGGTGCCAAAAAACTACACCAGTTGGCATATATAACCAAGTGATGATTCAAATATAACAATTAAAAATGACCTTGTTGGAGTTAACATGTTGGCCCTGTGCATTCCATCCGATCTAATATATGATGCCTTTCATTTTTTCCTTCATGATTTTTTCTAACACCATCAAACTATGGAGCACCTATTTTTTCTACATCACTGGTCCTTCGTCACCTAAATTTTCCTTAGATTCAACATCATTAATATGTTGTTTCTCTGGAGAAGTAGCATCATCATGTGAAGATGGTTGTTGAACCTCAACACTAGGGACAAAAAATTATTGAAAAACATATTATTCCTCGGGATTGGGATTACCAGAACATGAAGAAGTTCATTGTTCCTCTACAATGAATGAAACTATAGGATGAAAGACCTACTGTTCCTAAGGATTGGGAGCACCAGCATGCGCATAATTCTATCTAAGACTTCTTTTTTTTCAAATAAGTCACTTTTTGGGTTAGTGAGAACCTACAAACATCAAACCAATCACCCAAAATCCATAATCCCAAATCCCAAAACCAAAATCCAAAATATCCAGATCAAACAACACATATCACCTCAAAGAGTCTTCATGACCACCTGAATTATCCACTTATGATGTACCCAAACAACTTCAACACACCTGATCCAAGACCCCATACTGAATCCTTCATCGGTCGTCAAAACAATGAACTATATCACCAAGACATGGTGCTCCAACCAAATCATACCATCGCCCACAAATGGTGTATGAAAAGAGACGAAAATGAATCACTACAATAGAAATTCGCAATTAAAATTCACCAATAAACCCCCACGCATCTCGTCCATGCCGCCGCTGCAACAACGTTAGATCTGAACGAACCGCAAAAAGAGAACCCAGAATCACCTTGCTCCAAACAGGGGTCAACTACACCCACAGACAAATCACAAGGGTAGAAAATCAAAAAGAGAACAAAACCACAAAGAAACTTGTGATGCATAGATGAAAATCAGAGCCAGATTCTATCATCGCCTTCGCAATCTCACCCGGAATCCACATAGAATCGTCGTAAACACCCCCATCCGACATAGAATCGAAGCATCGACCCCCATCTAGAAGGATCTAGATCTATGACTAATGTCAACACCGCACTGCCAAAAGAACAGGATAGAAAATAGTGTGAAAATCCCAGACAGCCGCGCCCACATAGGTACCTCGACGCCACATCAGGAAAAGGAACCGCCACCACGAAAACACTGATAAAGAGAACCTAGGAGATCCCTGATGTTGATCTGAGGTGATAAGAAGAGACTGCGACATGGGGAAACCCTATGAAGGTGGTGCCCCTTACGGGCTCATCCGCCTCCCCTATGAAATAACCCACACAACAGTGTAAAAAAAACATGAGGGAACCCATAGACTATTATTAACAACCAATAATCCAGCATTTGCATAATTCATTATCTACAAAATTGGTTTAACATTTAATTTTTATTACGTCAATACAGCAACAATCATATAATAACATGAAGTTACACAATGTATATTAAAAAACCTAATTATTAAACTCTCTTTTTTAATGGCTGACGAGATTTCACCCCTATATCAACTATTCAAGTCCCTTCATTTTGGTCTACAATGACAAAGAAAACACCATATACATTAGGACCTCTATGAAATGATCATGATGTCCTAATGAAAGTGTCACCCTCAGTTGAATTTTCATCTATCCCTTCTGTGGTTTTGGTCAATAACATAAAAATTGACCACATTCAGTTTGTTGTATCTAGACATGAAATACTATTACTACCTATGATGTCATTATAAATGGTTTTTCTTTTCACCCTTACTGAAATAAAACTTCAGTAATCCAAAATAATATTTTTTACATCTTTCATGTTATTAACACACTATAATTGAAAAATCGGAACATGGAATGTTGAATAATCCAACACCCATATTTTTTTGATGATTCCAATGTATGAAAAATACATGTCAATTGGATTTTTTTCCTTAGTACCAGAAATATGCATCGCTTCATCCACAAGTTTAACTCCACTATTTTTAACGGTATTATATTAATCATGGCTATTTGTATAGAACATATAACCCTTAATTACATAACCATTGTAAGATAATACATACACACTTGGTACTCTAGCTAACCATCGATGTTGTTCTAATATTGAATTAGGATTTTCATCTGAATCATTAAAAATATCTTCCCAAAACCATTATAAAAACTATTAATTATGTGTATTTGATATCCATATTTTATCCCTTGATGGATTCAAATTCCTAATAATTTCATTGTGGGTTTCAAAATATGGGGAAACCTCCAAAACATTATTCAAAATGTATAGGTGGGCCTACTCATGATCTACAATATTTATTGTGACTACATATCATCCAGAAATTCCTCACCCGCTAGCCACTTAGTGTGATAAGATTTCAGTAGACCAATGCTTTACACACCTGATATGAATTTGGTAAATAATTCAATGGCTTCCTCAAAAATATATCAATCTTTAGTATAACCCTCGGATAAAACATGATTTTTTATATACCCATTCAAAATCTTTATACGTCTTTCAATGGGGTACATCCATCTATATTGTATAGGACCACATAGTCTAATCTCTCTCACTAAGTGAACCATCAAATGAACCATTATATCGATGAATTCCAGTAGGAAGAATATTTCTAAATCACATAGTATGATAATAATTTCTCTTTACATAGTTTTTAATTTCACCAGATCCATAACTTTACTGCATATATCTTTGTAGAAGAAACCCATCTTAGTTAACTTATAAAGGAAATTCTTGGAAAAAATGCAACTTAAATCTATAGGAATTAGATCTAACAGTAAAACATGACAGTCATGTGATTTTAGAACCTCTAACATTAAATTCTTTATTAAAAAAATATTCTTTCTATACGGTTAATACCCCTCTAGAACCACTATGTCATTCAAGAAGTTGAAAAACTGATATCCCTCCTACCTAGAAATACTGTAAGATGATAGAGGAAGAAATGATCATTTTTCACCATAGGCTTCGATTTGATATGTATTTAAGTTCAAAAAGTCTCCTGGATCAAAATTTATCACCGTTTGAAGTTTGGATTAGGTTTTTTTTACTTATTTTAGATCTTTTCTTATTTTTGTGATTTTTTTGGGTATTCAATTTTTTATTAAATAATTATTAATTGATAAAAATTAGAAAATTATTAATTAATAATATTTTATTAAAATATTTTATAATCTATTTTCTCTAAACATATTATATATTAGGTGTCAATGTCTACCTTTACTTACCTAAAACATAGTTAAAAATATATATATATTATTTATATCAATATCAATATATTAATATATTATTTTTAATGTTATTATTAAATATACCCTTTATCAGTACTAATAAAATGGTTCCCTTTAACAATACAATAAATCTATGATAAAGGAGGTACCTTTATTAGTGCTAAAAAAGAATTGATAAAGGTACCCCCATTATCAGCATTTGTTAGAGTTGAAAAAGGGTGGCTCTAGGAAAAACAATTTTTTTGGTAGTTTCCCCACCCAGAATTCATTTATAATTTTCACTTACTGTATAGAAGATACATTCAAGAGGATAAGATTATATATTTAATATAATTGAGGCCTGCAGGATGTCAAACATAGAGTTGAGAGTCGTAATTTTAGAATAAATCATCAAAATTTGGTAAATAATATTATATAATATGATATATATGTAGAGACTCGAAGTTTGATGTACATGGACATTACATTACTTTGGAGGGATACTTAGTACATAGCAAAAACAAACACACAAGGACCGTAATAGTTTAGTGTCTTTGGAAACATGGAACGTAATCTTCCAATCGTGGTGAAAGATCTTCAACAACTCCCATAAAGATCATCCACTTTTTGTTTCCTTACCTAAAACCATTCTTTTAATATTGGGGGAAAAATAAAACATAAAAAGGGTGATATCAAATGCTCAGTAAGGGTAAGCATGGATAAAATAAAACATACCAAATACATTTGAACTGAAAAACATGAACATAATGTTGAAACATCAAAATCCTGAGCCACGACTTAAGACATGGAAGTACATAAGGCATAGATCATAATGAAACATAAATCATGATAACATAGCATGGGAATAAAACATGTAATTGTGGAATCCATTAAGCACATGTAATGATTTCCATAGTATCCAAGGCATTGCTGCCAAGACCATCTTAGTGGACAATGTCCCTTTCTGAATCGAGTTCACTCCTCGTTTTAGTCCTGCAACACTGAACCAGATTAACTTACCATTCCAGCCATGTATATCTAATGATATATAAATCATGAACCAATGCATTGGAGGGAGATATAGGTCCCACCCATCTCATAATGAAATCATTCTTTGGTGTGCCACAAAATTCTAAATCATACATCATAGAATAACCCATGTAATAGAATGAGATTCGTAAACAACATGCCATAATAACATAATCCATAAAAAATGGACATCTTTTCATCATAAGAAGAATCAAACCATGTAAATAATGGATAAATTATACTTGAAACATAAACATATTAAATAATTTCTTTTTGGATGGAAAATATTTTTGATAAAAACACTTGAAATGATTTCTTGAGGAAAATACCATTTCTTCTTCAAAATCATTTTCTTCTCACAAAATGTCATAAAATTTTAAAAGAAAAGGGTTTTGTTGAAAGTAATAATGCAATATTTTATAGTAAGCTTCATTAAAATGAGTTGTTATGAAACCATAAAAATCCGTTCACGCCATATAAGTTAAAAATAACATTCTCCTCGTATTTTTGTCAGAAAAGTCAAAAGTTCTTTGTATGGTAAACAAAAGAAATATTCCTTCCATAACACGTGGTAAAAGTAAAAAAATGGTAAAAAGGACTTTAAACATACATGAAAACATTATTATAAAACTCGAACATGGATGATGAATATAACTCCAGTAAATACTTACGAATAAGCCATCTCGAATAAAAATGAAATTTTTATAATTATCCCTTATCTTAGGTTCGATATTATTCATACATATCCGAACCTCCTGTATAATGATTTAAATAATGTCATTGACTTATTAAATAATCATATTCATTGTTATGATATCATATATGGTTCACTTATGACTTTATATTACCTGTTCTTTTGTAAACTCCATGTTAAAGAGCGTTTTGGGTAAAATAGTTTCATTTGTCGTCCGTGTTAGACTTGTAAATATTCATATGAATGCTTAGATCATGATTAATTAATACCAGAATATAAAACATGATTTATATATAATATATATTAATAATATAAATATATATTATAGATCAATAAATGGAAGGAAATACACCGTTCATGGAGACGATAGGCCGTACGTACGCATGAACGTTGTTTTCATTTCCTCATTGAATTGAATTGAATTAATTGGATGACATAAATAAATAAATATATATATATATATACATACATAAATCCAGTATCATTATTATGTCATATTTTTCATGATTACTTATAATATATACTTTATAATCAATTATCAATGGTTAATCATTGAGAATGAATCTCATCGCGTCTTGGAGATGATATTCCGTACGTACGCATGAGCGATGATATCGTTCCCATGATCATGGAATATTATTGGAGTGTATGTACACTAATAAATAATCATTATAAATTTACAATAATAATATATAGTTATTATTTAAACCATGATACCCATCCATGTAAGGTGGTGGTGGAAAATAGATTAACCCACGGCGTGGAGACGGTATTCCGTACGTACGCACGCGCGGTGATTTCATTTTCCGTATGATGGATAGATAGTGAAATAGAGTTATTTCATACATATAATAAAATATCAGTATATTAGTGATACTTATGTTATTACTTATTAATGAAACAACCTAAGAAGAAGAAGTGGAAGAATAAATAATGTTGAAAGAATCGGTAACGGACATTACCTCTTATTTGAAGCGCCTCTTTGAGACCTCCTCTTAGGGCTCTAAAATTGGTCTTTGACTAAGACCAGGACCACTAGGATGTTTCTAGGGAAGTAGATAAGATAATTTGGCAGGTTTTTTCCAAGCATGAAGGCACAATGTTGTTTGAGGAAGAGAGGGAGGAGGTGCCCTTTTATAAGGGAGGAGAGGGGCACCTTTGGAATAACTCAAAATATTATTTTATTATAAAGTCAAATTCGGTTTTTAATATATCCAAATTGATATATTTCAAATATAAGGTGGGTATGGGTCGCAATCATCTCATCCAATAGAATTTAGACAAGTTTATGTAATTATATTAACGTTATCATTTAGTTTCAACTCTTAGTTAATTAGATTGACATTTACCATGTCAATTTGTATTTTTATATTATATAGTCAATAAACATACAATATACATCCATGAGACAACCATGTGGTCCATTAATGATACACCTATCATGATATAAGTATCTTTGCCTAACCATAGATTTCTAAGAATATAATAACAATTAATAATAAAATATTTGTGTTTACAAACTATTTTATGTCAATTTTGACACTATTTTGTAATTGATTTTTGTGAAAATCATAACAGAATGATTAGTTCGATCAAAGTGAATTAAGTCAATACTAACATGTCTTATTAAAATATAAAATTATTGGAATTCATAAAAAGTCTCAAATTACATATATTTTGATATTTATAACATCAATTATGTCAATATTTCGTTAATAAGATAAATAATGCATCGTCATTGTTTTATTAATAAATTAAATAATTTTAAGTCTAAAATTTACAAATAAAATAATATTATTTAGGTAATCTTTTTATCTTTCTAATGAATATTTATAGTCGAATATATCTTATGTATAACCCTATATTAAAAATTATTTAGTTATTAATCTTCGATTTTAACTATTTTAACCCTTCTTTAAATAAATAAATAATAATGTCCTAATCTAATCCAAGTTGGCATAAATGGTCATATTTTATTTCTAGGGTTGTTTTAGGACGAATTAATTTTATCCAATAGAATTAGGACATGTGTTAGGGTAATAATAATATCATTTTTACCCTTAATTACCCTATTTACTTTTAACTGTGGTAAACAAAGTAAAAAAGTTACTATTCACCAAAAATTATTTTCATCTCATTGAACCAAATTTTAGTCCTTGATATTAACCATATATCTCGGATTTTCGAAATTCCACTCACAGAAGCGGTTAAATTATGTTTTATGAAAAATTCAGTTTTTTAACTACTACTTAGTGCATTCACTATTCATCGAAAAATGAAAGTTTCCAGAAAAATACCAAAAATTTGGCATAAGCTATATTTGATATTATTATTTCAAAAATGATGTGTATTTTAACAAATTCAAAACATATCTGTTTCATTAATTAGTTTAGAAATTAATTCTCGTCTTCAAAACAAGTAGCGTGTTTTTAAGAGATAATAACTATCAAAAGATTGACACTTGTTTATGTCTGGTTTAAATGAGAAATTACATCCAATGACCAACATTGTATTAAATTGAAAAAATATATTCTAAATATACTTTAAAAACACTCAAATTAATAATTTATCACTATTAATTATTTCTATTAAAAAATTATTTTTTAATTAAAATTTAGTAACTTTCACTATTCATTGGAATATGAAAGTTATCCAAAAAGTACCAAAACTTCACCCTAATCTAATTTCGATATTCCAAATCCAAAAATGAACTCCATTTTGAAAGATAAAATTTATAAAATTTCAAAAAGTGGGTATTACTATTCATAAAGGCTAGTTCATAATAATATTATAATAATATATCCTTTAGTGAAACTCGGTATTGCGTACTACACATGCTATAGAGGAAGGTCACGATTGTGTGTAATGCAAGGAAAGTTAGGGATGCGTGTTGTGCATGATCCTTGTAGAGTACAACATAGTAAATTAATGAAATTAAAAAGAATACTTTTCATAAAATCTCGGGGTGTAACAATATATATGATAAATTAATATTGTTTGTGGTTGAACCATTTATTACATTTTTTGATGTGTTCAAGATGATATACACAGATAGTAGTATTGGGAAGATTGCTGGTGAGAGATAGTAGCTGATTGTGGTTAGTGTTTTTTTAAGTATTTTAAATTAATTTAATATAATTTTTTATCATTTTATTTATATTTTTGTAATTATAGGGGATATATAATATATAGATTTATAATATATTTGGTATTTAGGATAATAAATATGGTCATGTCATGGCCTCGTGCGAGAATGATTTAATGAGAAAACATTGTCATGGGTGGTGAAAATTGGTATTTAGAAAGTGATAGTGATTGAAATTATTTTACAAAAGACTTCAAATAGTTACTATAGAACTTAAGTGATGTCATCATCTAGAAAAAAAGTTAGGATTGTAAACAATTGTCCAATCAATTCAATGATAATATAGAGATTGAAATAAATTGAAAAAGTGAGGAAAAACACTGGATGTAATGTGGAAAAATTTCCAAATGAATGGGGTAAAAAGCACAGGAAAATAGAAGGATTTCACTATGGAATAATATGGGTACAAAATCTCTCTCTCTCTCTCTCAATTTCATGGAGAAAACATCCAAGGAATTATCTCATTGAAAATATGGATAAACACCTCACAAAATACTGCACTTAAGGTTGAATATAGGTTTCCTCTGAATCTGATGATAAAAATAGGTGGAGAATATCCCCTTTTATAACCTGCCTTAACCCTCCTTTGGCCTCTTCACTATTAAATTTCAATTACAAAATTAAATTGGGAATCAATGGTAGGGTGTCACCATGACGTTTCACCATGACGTTTCCTAATGAATGTGGTGACCATCATTAATATTTTCTCTCTCCATAACGTCTTCCAACATATCTCCCACTTGGATATTTGATTAAGTTTCAATCACATATCCACACATCCCTTATATCTACCAAACCTGCTACCCAGGTCTCTACAAGGATTCTCAAGAATCTAAAACATCTTAACTTATTAGAACCAATCATATTCACCAAGAAATCTTCCATATTTTCTTTAGTGTGAATTTTCTACAAGTCGACACTTATTTCATTAACATTATCTTAGAAAATTGATATTATACACCAATGTGCTTCATCCTGGAATGAAAATATGGATTCCTTGCAATGTGAAAGGCACTCTGGCTATCAAAAATAAAATAAAATATGATCTTGTTTGTGCCTGATATCCTCTAAAAAACATTTCATCCAAATAACCTATTTGCATGACTATGTATAGGCCATGTACTTTGCCTCCATTGTTGATAAATCCACAACTAACTGTAACTTTGAAATCCAGCCAATAGGTCCTCCGGCAAGAATAAACGCATAACCAGTAGCTGATTTTCTCCAGTCAGAATCACCAACAAAATCTGAATCAACATAGCCAATGATAGTGAAATCTGATCCTTCACAACGTAATGTAACATATGAGATTTCCCTGAAGTATCTCAGGATCCTATTCATTATGCTCCAATGATTTCGTCCTAGATTCACCATGTACCTACTAACTTCTCCCACTGTATGTGCAATGTATCATCAAGTACAAACCATGGGGAACATTAGAATCCCCACTGTTGATTCATACGGCACTCGAGATATTTCCATCCCCTATTTTTCACTATTAGGACTCATCATAGAGGATAACATGGAATTATGGGAAGATGGTTTGAAATTTTCTTATTGTATTTCATTTTGAATCGTTCCAAGACATTCCACAAATAATTTTTTAGTGATATCAAAATGTTTTTATTATTCCTATATTAGTAAATTTGCATCCCAAGAGTCTTGTTTGTTTGTCCCAAGTCCTTCATATAAAACTCCCTAGTAAAATGTGCTTTCATCTCCTATATTTTATCATTTTTGTGGCCTGCAACCAACAATTCATTCATATACAATATTATAATGATAAAATCATCAACATATAGTCCTTCAAAATATTCACAAGGATCTGAATTAAGTATATTGTATCCAAGGCTTGAGATATTGGAATAAAATATCTTGTAACAACACCTCAACACATGATTAAGACCGTAAAGAAATTTGTCAACCTGAAAATTAAGTTCTCTTTACCTTATTCAGCAAAACCTTCTCATTAAAGAACATAGATTTCATCATCAAGGTCACCATGGAGAAAAGTTGTTTTCACATATATCTACTCTAGATGTAGAGTGTATGCAGCACAAATCACCATCACTGACTGAATATTTGTTAGTCTAACAATATGAGTAAATATTTCATCAAAATTGATCCCTTCGTTCTGAGTGTATCCTTTGAACACCAATGTCACACGATATCTTTCCACCTAGTCTGTTTCATCCCTCTTGATCTTGGAGAACCATTTTTTCCCCAATATCCTTACTCCCATAACATAATGGAACAAGATCACAAGTCTTGTTCATGATCAGTGATTCATGTTCCTCCTTCATCACCACCATCCATGATGATATATTTGGACTCTAGGTTTCCTCCAAAAGAGATTATAGCTCTCTATCTTCTGTCAATATGAAATTTGAAACATTACACTCAGTGACTTAATCTGATTTCTATGTTGTCACACTTTTTTCTCGATTTTTTCATTATAGTCTAGTATTTTCTAGTACTTTATCATCATGATTTGTTAATTCCTCATAGAAAACAGGTTCTTCCTTTTTTTCATCCTTCACCTCGGCTGTTTTAGTTTCTGTACTCTCTTTATATGTGTCTTTATCAATATTCATTTTCACTTTGTCTTTAGAAAAGATTACATCTCTACTGATGATAATATTGTGGGCAATGGGATCCCACTGACAATACCCCTTCACACCATCAGCGTATCCGAAGAAGATACATTCCTTGGATATTGAGTCAAACTTCAATCTTTCTTGGCCATGAAATTGTGCATATACATGACTTCCAATAGTTTTTAATTGAGAATAATTATCGGGTTTACCATTCCACATCTCCATTGGAATCTTCATTTCAATTTCCACAAAATGGGGATCGACAGATCACATAGAAGGAATTATTTACAACTTCTACCCTGAATGTCCTAGTAACTCCTGTAGTCTTTAGCATCACCCTTATATGTCCAAAAGGTTATATTCAGCTACTCTTCCAATCCATTATGCTATGTAGTATATGCCACCATGATCTACCTCTTGATTAAATCATGTTAACATAAAGAATCAAAATCGTCGCTTGTAAATTCTCTTCCATGGTTAGTCCTCAAACACTTGATCTTCTTCTCAGATTCAATCTGATTTTTCACTTTGAATTTTCTTAAGAATTCAAATATATTCAATTTCCTTTTGATTCAAAACAACCAACATCTCCTAGAGTAGTCATTTATGAATGATGCAATGTACCTTACTCCTCTTAGGGACACAACCGGTGCTTTCCAAACCTTGGAATGAATCACATCCAAGATATAGTTTCTCCTCATCGTTGACATTCAAAACATCAACCAGTGTTTCTTACTCAAAAATATATTCTTAAAAAATAGTAAGGATTCCTTCATAATCCTAGGAAAAAACTTCTGATCCTCAAGAATCATTAGGCCTCGTTCGAACATATGGCCAAGATTCTGATTCCATAACGTCGTTAACTCTTCCATCAAGGTAGTTGATGACACAACTATCTCTGCTTCCTTGTACATTTCACCCTTAAGCATGTAGAAGTTCTTTTAATATCTTCTCTGCCTTTATCAACACAAGTTATCCCTTCACAATATTCATCACCCCTTTATCGGTGTGAGTCTTGCTTCCGATGTCATAAAATTTTACCAAGGAAAAAAAGTTCTTCTTGAGACCCTCCACATGGAATACTCGTTAGATGGTTCAGACTATGTTATCATACATCTTATGTTTGATGGTTGAAAATCCAATGATCTTGAAATTCATTATCATTCCCCATGTACAAAATCCCTTCTGAGATAGTTTCATATTGGTCAACCCATTCACATAGAGATGACATGTGACATGTCCTCTTGAGTTAATAATCCATGCGTCTTCAAGATGTTTTCTTCTTTCAATATTAATATCTCCGTCACCGACTAGTATGTCTCCATTTCCAGATGTACTGTCCACATTTCCTTGGGAGTTATTCTCACCACCATTATTATTCCAATAGTCTTTGCTATTATACCCCCTCTTACTGCAATTGTAACCTTTGATGTTTTTCTTCCTTCTCCTTGATTTAGACCTTCCATGATTCTAGTTCTCACTGGAACCACACTCCACCATTCTTCTTCTTTCCATTGAAAGAGATTCCACATGTTGTGAAGTTGTATATCTGTACTCTTTTTTCTTACGCAAACTATCTTTTTCAATACTCATAGCTACAACATCATTGAAGGGAAATATATCCATTAGGAAATTATTTGTGAGGTTGATGATATGTTGATCACATTAATATGCAAACCTATTGAATAGAATCTCCGCATGTTTAGTATCCAAAATTACATAGATCCACACTATAAGTTGGGAAAAAATGGTATTAAGTGTGTTTATGTGGTCATTCACCGATGATGAATCCACCATTCGAATAGTGTATAATTTTCTCTTCAAGTAAATTTTATTGTGGAGTGACTTTTCCTCATACAGCTTTGTCAGAGTATCCCAAATTTCATTTTCCATATTCTTTTCCATAATTCATGGTAGGAAACCATCTGACAAAGACAAATGGATGTTGGAAATAGCATTACTATCATGTCACTCCATTTTTCCTCTATCACACCAGCCGGTATCTCTCCAATCACCTGTAGGAATTTATCTTTCGACAGAACCTCTTTTATCATTATTTTACACAATGAAAAATTATTTCCATTGAATGTTTAGATCTTGTATTTCGCTGCCATTTAGACACGTTGTTCGTCCAGAATTTTCACAGGCCAAAACCTCATTCCTATGATACCAATTTTTAGGATCTTAAACAATTGGCCAATCAATTCAATGATAATTGTGAGATAGAAATTAATTACAAAAGTACAGAATTAAAATAACACCAGATGTAACGTGGAATCCTTAAAAAATAAATGAGTAAAAACCCACAAGAAAATAAAATGATTTCACTATGGTAAAATGTGGGTACAAAATCTCTCTCCCTCAATTACAAGGATAAAACCCACAATAAATTCTATATTTGAAAATATGGTTAAACACCTCACAAAATATTTCACTCAAGGATGAAGATGTGTTGCTTCTAAATTTGATTATAAAAACTAGTGTTGGAGATCCCCATTTATATCTTGCCTTCACCCTCTTTTGGCTTCCCCTTTATTAAATTTCTATTACCAAATTATATGGGGAATCAATGGTAGGTTTTCAACATGACGTGTCACCACAATGAGTACATATGAATGTGGTGACCATCATTAATATTTTCTTTCTCCATAATATCTTCTAAAAATACATTGTCTGTATGAGATCATCATTCCTCACTTCTGTACAGTTTGAGCCAAGGCTATGAGCATAGGATGAGACTATTCAGATATTAGTTAGAGAGTAGGAATAGTATATACAACATAAAGTGCATCAACGAAAATATTAGCATCAACAACATGATAATATGATGGATTATATGTGATGACTTACAAACTGTTTAGGGTTGGAGTTCCATCCATATAATGGAGTTAATCTACCACAATCATAATGACACTATTATTAGGTTCTTTTTTGTGATTGTTTTTATATTATAATTGTTTTTATTATATATAATTTTTAATGTTTTTTTTGTGAAATTTATTATTAGAAAAGGTTGAGAAACCCCCACTATTAAGAATAGTAGAATCCCTTTTAAGATAGATTAAGATATAACCCATTACAAGATTGAATCCCCAAACGCAATATGCCCCAAAAAAATACGAGGAAACTATAAATAGAAGTAAATACAATTAGCTCAATGTCAAATAAATATATCCTGAAAGACTAAGGTAGTGAAACCTAGAATTAGGCATGGATTGAAATCCCCCAAGGTATCCATCCTACCATTTGACTGCTGACCAAGACACCCAACACAAAACATTCATTTGTAACCATTGGGAATATCATCGACGTTGATAGATCTACTGATAATGGCAATGACCCACCTAAAAAATCACCATCCCCTACTAGAGCGGGTTCTTCCACTCATGTCATTTACTCCTTCCTCGAGTAAGGTTTGTCCCTCATTTCTAGCTCTCACCATCATGCTTGGTATTGATTCTTGCCTTCAGCCACCTTGATGAGCAGATGCTTTCATTTTCCACTAATCCTGGTTCATTCCTACCAAAACCCACCATCGAGAAGGAGTTCAGATCTTACCGTTGACCCCTACATTTAGTTTAACTTATTTATTATCCACATTAATTTTAAATGAATATATATTCGGATTGTTTTGATACATTAGAAATATGTTCCATAATTCATTTTTGATGTGTAGGATTCATCCCCACCACAATCAGATGCATAAGGTGACCGATATGACTCAAATACAATAGATATGGACTTTAACAGCGTGAAAAATGGGCATTTACATTTTTAAAAAACATTATTATCCTCGATGATATGAAAAGGTGGTCTCTTTTATCATTAGTAAAAAATACTAATAAATTCCCCTTTTATCACCATTGATAAAAGAGGACCTTTATCAGTGCTAAAATAGTGCTGATAAATGGGACCTTTATCGACACTTTTTTTTAGCACAGATAAAAGTAAAAAAAATAATTTCATAAAAGGAATTTATTTTTCAACAAATTTGAGGGTGGAACATCGACCCTTTTATCAGCACTCTATTCCCCCTTTTAATAGTGCTAGTACAGCCTCCCCACATTTTTAACAATGCTAGGAATCCCTCCACCCTTTAACAACTCTAGGATTCGGCATCACTCATTCGTGTCCACCCCTACCTTTGCGGGGTTTTGAAACTAAGATTTCCTCCTCATAATCTCGCTCCATTTCAACTCACATATATCATTTTATTATGTATTTTATGATATATCTATATATTTATATTATTATTTTTCCATATATATATATATATTTAATTACATATATAAAATATGTTTTTTATGTGTGTGTTTATGTGTGTTTATAAATATATACATATATATGTGTGTGTGTGTGTGTGAATCTATAAATATAATTATACACATTTATATTTATTTAAATATATTTTATATTAATATTTTAATAGTTCTGTTAGAGTATATAGATAAATATATATTGGTTTGTCAATGCACAAACAAATATATATATATATATAAACATTATATATACAGTAATTTTATATGTATATAAATTTTTATATATATTCATTTTAAATATAATGGATATTATTTATTACTTACATACTTTTATTTATTTATAAATATACTTTACATGTAAATAGGTTTATATATATATATAACTAAATGTTTATGTGTGAATATATACCAAATATTTATATATAAATATATATTTTATTATAAAGAAATCTAAATTATGAAAAATGATAAAATTTAAAAACATTAACATCAATATGAATGTAATACATGTGAATAAATTGAGACCCCATTGAATACCAGAATAAAACCCTCTTAAACGAAGCTAGAAGTCCTTTGAATGTAAAAAAAATTGGATACACCAACTGAAAACTCTGTTTTAAAGGCCTTATAGGGACTTTTTGGGGCTTGTAAAATGTAATAGAATATTCCTCCCTATCATTAGTTTGACTTTGTCATCGTAACATTCAATTTGATATGTGGTATTGCTAAAATGGACACACTGATTAACTGTTATGACCCTTTGAAACTTGAGTTACATTTTCAATATATTTTATATCTTTTATTAAATGTTTTATTTTTTGTGTCTTAAAATTGTTAATAAATTACTTGTAGTCAATATGAATTAGTAAGTTATTAATTATAAATATTATTTAGTTATTTGATAATCCATTTTCACTAAATATTTAATATTGTAATAGTAAATGTCTATTTAGACATATCTAAAACATATTATAAAAAATATATATTGTTTTTAATGAAATATAATATTTTTTTAAATATACCATTTATTAGTGCTATTAGAAAAACACAGATAAATCCACCTTTATCAGTGCTTCTAAAAAATCATTGATAGAGGGAGTCCCTTTAACAGTGCTAAAAGAATGTTGATAAAGGGGTATCATTAAAATTGATAAAAACACTGTTATAGGGGGACTTTTAATAGTGTTTTTAGCACTGTTAAAATCTCCTTTTATCACTAGTCATTTAGTGCTGATTATGGTGCCCCTTTATCATCACATTTTTTTTCATTGTTAAAGGGTGGCGCTGTGTAAATTTTTTTTTGCAGTAGTGATACATGTGTGTCCTTTTATTCAAAATTGAAACGTTAAAAATATATTATTTGATATTTATGTTTAATTTATTTCTTTATAGTTTTATTAAAATATGAATTGTTTTCTTATAAAGGAGAAGTCTTTTTCTTTGGTTGGGTGGTTTATATGAAAACTAATACCATGGTCAATATTTTTTGATATGGGGTCAGAGGTGACAAATAAAATTAAACATTGATGTTTTTAAATGTTAGTGGGAATTAAATTAAAATGTAATTGTATAAAATATTGTTTGAAATGTACATATTATTTTTTTATTTATAATTAAAATTTTATTTCAATTAAATTATGAATTTTCATATTGGTGCATTTTTATACAGGTTTATTTGGTGAAGTGTATTGTTATTCAAACAACACATTGCAATAGTATGACATTTATTAGTGTTAATGAAAACAATGATAAAGAGGACAACATTTTAATGACATTGACAAAAAAATATTTTTTTACCAAAGTCAACTATCTTTATGCTGTGTTAAATGGTTTATCCATGGTTGTGGGAATTCAATTTTATTTGGAGTGACAATGATAACCTTATATAGGAATAATCTGAAAAGGATTTGAGGACATTGTGTTCATAAAACCAATGAGTATGTGTTGTGTCTCTAGATGAAGGAGGAAGTAAATTCATGATATAATGGGATTACAACCATATATCACCATGGATTTCATGTAGGAGTGATGATTAGTTTTTTTTTTAAAAAAAATTATTTTTAAAATTGTGAAAAATAGAAACAAAATTAATATTATCCATTAATAATTTAAAGTGTAAAAAATAAGTAAAAACTATTTTACATGAAGATATATTGAACCAAAATTTTCATTCAGTTTATAAAATATCATTTTTTATTAAAAAATATAAAAACTAATTGTTCATTAATAAAATTCAAATAAAAAATTTACAAGAAATAAAACATTCTCTTAAAAAATAAAAAAAAAATTAAAATAAAATAAGAAACTAAATTTTATTCATGAAAAATTAATCAAAATGTCCTTTTTACATATAAAGTAATAAAAAATATATCTTCCGAATTAAAAAATATTGTGTCAAAAAAATTTGATCCCTTATAAAATTTAAAAAAAAACATCCCAATATTCCTCTTAAAAATTAATTAAAATAAATTCATTTATTTTAAAAACAATTAAATATAAATTTTGTTTATGATGTGTTTTGGAATTAAAAATAAGATTTATTATTTTATATTAAGATAAATAATAAATTTACCTTTTGTAAATGATCCCATTTTAAATTTAAAATATATAAAAACCCCTTTTTCGTTCCACAAAAATTAAAAACATCAATTAAGAAACAAAAAATAAAAATAAAACTTCTTTATTTTCCCTTTAAAATTACATTAGAATATTTATTATCTATTTATTTTTTAATAAATTATATTTCATTATTTTTTTAAATTATTTTTAATTAATATATATTTATTTTTAATTTGTAATTGCATTATTTTAGTTTATGTAAATTTTAATTATATAATGGAAATTTAAAAAACTATGAATTTTTAATTGAATGGTGGATATTCTATTTTTAATAAATAATATTTTTTCCCTATGATTTATTGAAGAAATTAATTTTAAAAAATATATATATATTATGGGATTTATTTCCCTTTACTTCAATTTGATTCTAGAAATTTTGTTGTCATTTTATTTTTTAAAATTAAAAAATTGAGTTGATTTGTTGATATGGGAAAATTAAAAATACTTTTACAAAATCAGGTCCTGGAATGTGTGAAGGATGTTCACAGAAGCCACACTGTTAGTAAAAAAATAATAAATAAGTTATTACATAAATATTTTAACAGGTGTTAATTTTTTTAAAAAAATAATAGGTTTATTTTTTATAGTGATTAAAAATAATTTTTATTTATATAAGATGTATTATATAATATAAAATAAATAATATATATTTGGAATAATTAAAAAAATTAAAGAGGCGATTTTGTATCTAAAATGATGCTAAAAATATAATTATGAAAAATAAATTGCATACATATATTAGTTTTAATTACATGGTTAATGTAAAAATAATAAATGATGTCAACACCGATGTTTAGAAGGTTTGTCTATGTTACATCTAGGCATATGAAAAAATATATACACCATTGTTCATGGTGTGTTGGTGTGGTATCTTCATGCACAACTGCATGCCTGTGTAAATATTATTAGGACATCATAACCCCAATCCATGAGGAAAGGGTTTCCCACGTACATATATTTAACACAACTGCCCCCTTCAAAATTGACGTAGGATAACCCAATAATATCCCTCTCACAACCACTAGGGCGATGAACATGGAAGATCTTTCGGTGATCAGGAAATTCAATGTGCTCAAATGAAACTATATAACAATCACAACTACGAAACTGAGTTTTATCTACGCTAAAAAAACTTTATCACCGATTAAAAAGTGTTGATAGTCGAGGTGATAATAAAAGGGGCTCCCTTTTATCAACATTCAAAAAAGAGTTGATAAATGATCCTTTTATCATTGCTAAAACAATCACTGATAAAATTAAAAAAATTAAAAAAATTGTAAATCAAAGGGTAGACCCATCCCCTTTTGATAGAACATGACCCCCTTTCAACGGTGCTAGTAATCCCCACCCGCATGCTCCATTTCCACACATTTAACTGCTCTAGTCGCACATCCCTTCCCATACTTTAACAGTGCAAGACCCTCCTACACCTAACAACACACCCCTGACTCCTCTTGGATTTCAACCTGAGAAAAATATCATACACAGGACTGCTAATGCCCTACTAACCCGCACACCAGCTTTGTCTCTGCCTCAATTGCACGAAATCTATGACCGGACTGATGAAGTTCATCTGCAAAGAATCCCCACCTCAACCACATTCCACCTCTACCAAGACCACACACTGTGATCGCGCTCTGCCCCGCCATGGCCGCCCCGCACGTCAAAACATCCACATCCTTCCTCAACCACACTCTGCCTCCACTATAAAATCCTGGAGTGATTGTACCATGATTTTCCCTCTATGTTTACACATCCACATCCCTCCTCTACCGCGTTCGTCCTATTCTATGACCTCGCAGAGAAACCATATTATGTTTTACCACACACTTCAACACATCTAATTCTCGCCTCAGACACCACCCTCCACTGTAACCATTCTTAAAAACCTGGCCTAATATAGATGCCTTTCTTATGGTAATAGTTGGCCTATTAGAATACATTGGATAAAATCTAGTAAATTGCATGTTGGGGTGTTCATTCATGCATATTGGGTGCCCTGGGGGAGTTAGGGTATGTTTGGGATCACCTTTCTTGGGTACCCCTAGGGAGTTTCGATTTTCGTTGCAGGAGTTGTGGTACCTTCGATATTTCTTTGCTTGGGTACCCCCGAGGAGTGTTCTGAGGTGACGAGGATGGTTATACAATGCCTTCCATAAAAATCATCCACAAGTGTCGTCACCCCAGGGTTCTACAGTTCTAGGGTTGGGGCATGTTTTAGATTTCCATTCTTAGGTACCCTGGGGAAGTGCTCCTAGGTGATGGGGAATGTTAGACAGGGCCCCTTGTAGGATTCTTCCAGTCTCTGTTGGGATAAGATCAATACATTGGTGATAACCTGTTTTGTTGAAGACCTCATTGTCAGCTTCATCAGGGGTCATGGGACTCCAAGTTACTACTCTAGATTTTTTGACCTTTTCTAATGAAAATCCTCCAAAACATGACGTCCACTAGGTTCCAATCATTCGTCTCTATAACATCTTAAATATCATCATCGAAGGGTGAGGTGTTTTATAGAAAAGGTTAATCATGTCTGAGGATTGGAGTTTGAAAACACCCCCACCACCGTTATATAGTAATATCTTCCATTATATTTTCCTTTCCCTCTGCAAACATTCATCCCGTACTTTAATAGCTAGAAACATGGGATAGGAAAATCTTTTATTTATAACACTAATTAATATCAAGGAAGTAAAAAATCATATTTGTTTAATTATAATTATTTTATTGACTGAATATTATAAAAATTAGTAAAACTATCCAATTTATTTATGTATTTTGAGTATTTTTCATATTAAATTTAGAAACAGAATATAAATTCTGAATCATACTAAATTAATTATTGTTAACTGAATAATAATTTATTTTAAAATGTAAACAACATTTAAAAAAATATTTTTTTTCTTTGATATCAATTGATTTTATATTTAGAAATAATGTTTGAAATAAAAAATAATATAAGTAACATTAATTAAACTAGTTTGGGTATATTTCAAAATATAATTGAATATATTTAAAAATAATTAGTTAAAAAATAAATGTGTTATAAATGGATTAGGGATTGAAAAAAATTATATAATTTGGGATTTAATTATCCCAAATTTCATGGGTACTTGACGAGTCAAAATTCCTAATTTTGTGTGATTTTTAATGAACATTTTCAACCTGAATATCCATGATATAGATTTTAATAATTTTGTTGAATTTGAATTTATTAGTATATAATAGATTTTTAGAATAGTTGACTGGCATTAAATATTTAATGTTTATTTTAATTCAATAATATAACATTTCACTCACATCATCCTTTATACAATATTATATATATATATATATTTGTAATCATGTAATTTTTTATCTAACCACTCATAAATGGAAATAATGTTTTGTAGAGATTACCCCCCCAATCTGTAATGGTGCTTTGGGGTGGGAATATAACTGGTTAACAGCACTACAAATTGAAAACCTAATAAAGAAGAACCGAACTGTTATACTAAAATGATTATTTGTTAGTAAAAAAATGAATTGGTTAATAACTACTGTTTTGTTAGTTTTTTATCAATTATAATAACTAAAGTTGATAAAATAACTGAATTTATAAATTTTTTTTTTATTAATTCAATATTTGAAAAAACTTATGAGACATATTATAACAAAAAAACAGTACATTTTTGTATATAAATTTATATATGTTTTCAAATAATTTGATTTTTATGAAATATAATAATTTATATATAATTTTGAGTTTATTATCAAAATAATTAGGGTTTAATTTTTTAAAAATTTATGGTTTTTTTACATTAGTAGGCATCCTCCAATTATATACCTTTGTAAAAAGGTTCGTCCACTAGATAAAACCAATTTTTATCTTAGTACCAGTTCATAAAAAATTGAACAATTTAATTTAAATGTTATATAATTAACATGTGATAATTTATGTTGTTAATTACTATATATATTAATTATATTATTAGTTATACTACTAATTTAATTTTTAATGATGTATTTTAAATTTTAAATTTTAAATTAATTATAAATTATATTTTAATTTAATAAATATATTGTGAATTATTAATTACAATGTTAATTAAATATTGTTATAAATTATATTAGAAAATACTGAATATATTAATGATATTATAAGTTATTTATTTTCTTCATTATTTATCTAATTGTAAATAAATATATCATTAAAATAAAATGAAAATTTTATATTGAAAAACAAACATTGATTCATACTAGTAACATAATGTGTTGGATTGACATGTAGTCAATTCATACACATCATAAATGAGTTATGTATCCACTATAAGAAAATCATCATTTAGAGATAGTTATTTTTTTTGATTCGGCGACGGTTTAAACCGCTGCTATAGTTGTTGTCAGAATCCAACACATTGTGATTCCTTCCATTCACTACCACAGATCTGGGAAAGTGAAGTACTAGGTTTTATCAGTGCAAAGCAGAAAGCGCTGATAAAAGGGGGGCCTTTCTCCGCACTGGATAAAAGCGATGATAAATCTACCCTTTATCAGTGCTAACCAAAATGCCGATATCGGTGTACCCTTTATCAATTCTTTATTTAGTGATGACAATGGGGGGGATTTATTTATTTTTTAAATAAAATATTCAACCCTTAGATATCACCCAAATCCATAATACATAATTCCAAAGGAAAAGATGAAATCCAGCAATTAGGAACCCAATGATTCAAAACAGTAGCAAAAAAAGAACTACTTGATTTCCCTATCTTCTTACAAAAGAAAAAAACAAGAGAAAAAAGGCACAAAAGATTTGATGATATCGACAATGGACCCATAGGCTTGGAGTCCATCTCCATCCTCCTTTAGTTCATTGATAATAACTTAATAATCAAATTCGACCTAGAATTTATCCATCCAAGAGACAAGATGAACAACAAACACTTCCACATAGTCATAGCCTTGTCTAAAGGAGGAGACCAACCCACAATGTTTGAGGAATGAAGAACCGCAATAATAGAGCCAGCGTGATCTCAGAGTATTTCCCTAAGGTCAATAAAACTATGCCACGGTTTCGTCGCGTTAATATTGTGTTTTAGAGCACCGAATGGAGGGAATCTTCTGAAAAGAGGGGAAGGAACAAGTGAAGGTGGACGAGCCTCCTCAACATCCACCACTGAGTTCCCTTGTTATGAATCATGGAAATCCATACCCTGTTATCTTTACCAATATTCTATAAAATAAATTAATTACGATGAAACCATATAATCTAGGCAAAACTCTATTATTAAGGATAATAATAGTTTTTAATAATAGATATTATTATTTTATATAAAATTATTATATTCATATTCCAAAATAATTTTTATTTGTATACATTAAATAAAAAATGTATCATTATAAATAATATAATTTTTTTAATAATTCAAATATATATATAATTTTTTAAAAAAATAATTATAAATTTATAATTAAATAAATAAATATTTAAATTATTATAATTTTACAATAATTTTTTAAATAATAAATATATTCATTATTTTCATTATTTTTATTATATTTAAAAATATAAATAAATAATTTAAAAATTTTCATATTTATAATTATAATTATAAATATATATATATATTTAAATAAAATTATGTTTCCAATGAATTTGGTCAATAAATATATTAATGTGTGATTATAATTGACTTACATATATGTTATGTATTCATCATGAATGTTCATTTATACATTAATAATGTTAATACTCATATTAAGAGTGTTTTAACATCAGTTATTTTATAACCATTGTAAACACTATGTTAGTGTGTGTTTTTACATCATTTATGCAATAAGAGACTTCAAAATGTCTGTTTTAACATCAATTATCAAATAATTTTTTATCCCCCTCCTATCAGATGGATTCCTCCCCCTTAGTGTGTTTTCAAAATTAATACTGACGTAGTGATTCCTGGTGATGGATTTATTGACCTTGTGGGAGTTCTCCAGGACCATGAAGACTCTATTGTTGTGTCTCTCTATTCATCAAACATTGATTATTAGTCTCCTACCATAGCATAGGACATGCTTGTCTCAATGGGTAAGAAGTTCATTTATTTTCTTATCTGTAAGGATATTGTGGTTGAATCTGATTGTCAGGTTATTATCAAAGTGATGGAGGAGGATGATGTTATCCACCAAGCCTTTGGGTCTATTATCGACATCATTAGATCATTGGTTCCTTTGTCCTCTTCATGTTGTTTTTCCTTCGTTGGGAGTGAGGAAAATAATGTGGCTCATTTTAGAGATGCTTTTGGGAGTTGTTGAGGGTGAAATAGTTGCATTTCATCTTTTCCTATAGAGTTATGTACTTTTTATCAGGATGATATATATATTGAAGATTCATTTCAAAATAAACCTTACAACATTTTATAAAATTGAAAATATATGATTTTCTATTTTCTACTCATTAATTTGATACCTAATATCTTGAAACCCTACCATTCCTGAAACATGATCACGCTCCATCTCATTCCATGAACTATATTTCTGAACCTTTTGCATCCCTTCCCCTTCTTGTTGTTATGTTCTCCCCGATTCACTCACATTCCACCATGATCGTCTGAATTTCTCCCAAAAAAGTTTCATGCCTTTTATCTTATTCAAGTTAATCCATTATCTTCCATTAATATCTATTTTCATCTAAACCAATTTTTCATAGCTTGCAATTTAAAGATTTCCTATCTCAATTTAGGTTCTATTATTCATGGATCATCTACCTAAATCTCTACCTTTTGAAATTAAAACTTTTATTTTTTATGGTTATTATATTTATGCATCATTTTTTTTGATAAAATATATTCATTCATTTATTTTTTCATACACACATATATATCGGTTATAAATTTTCATGATTGTAATTAATTTTTTGTTATAATTTATTTCTGATTATAAATTTCATATGGTTATAATTTGATTAGGGTTATAATTGTTTTTATTTACAATCCTACTGATATGATCATTCACATCGTGAAAAAATACTTGTAAAAATGATAAAAAAATTGTTATTTGTTGAACTTTTAAAGGGGGCCCTTTATCAGCGATAATTTAACATTGATAAAGGCCCCATCTGCTACATTGTGTGGTTTGTATAAAAACAGCCTAAAAAATATTCTGTACACAAAAATAGCACACTGCAACCTCCTATATAGAAAATATATAATTTAATTTAAATACATATTATATCATAATTAAAAAATAAACTACTATATACATTTAAATAAATGTTTTTTATAATTACATTTACAATTACTATCTGCAAAAAATTTAAATCATTAATTTTTTTCTTTGGCACCCTTGATCCCATTTTAAAATGTTCTACCCATGGTATCTGTTATTGATCAAATCAACTCAACCAGATCAAAATAATCCACTTATATAATAAAACTAATATTATGTTAGTAATATTATAAAGAAATAAATTAATCATTATTATGAATGAATACATTATAAAAATTACAACTTTAAATAAAAAACACACTTTGAGTTATACCCGTCACACCTTGAATTATATTTAGGTTCATCTGATTCCAACATGTCTCAAATGAGTTCAGGAACATTATCCTAAAGTATCAAATCAATTCAAACACATTTTCTCAGTTCTAAGTATGTCAGTTTTTCTTTTTAATAAAATTAATGTCAAATTTAAATGAACACCCATTTATAGTTATACCGATCACAATGTGTGTGGGATTGAGTTAAGACTGTTTCTTTTATATCAAAAATTACATAAGGATCATTTTCCTAATGTATCAAAATAATATTAATACGTTTGGTGAATTATTAGTATGTTACTTTTGTTTTCTACTAAAATTTCATTTCAAACTAGAAACATGTACTTTGAGTCATAAAGGTCACATCATGTGTTTTTAACATGATAATCCATCATAAATGTCACAAATGACTTATTAATGTATTTCCTAAATTATCAATACAATTAGAGCTTGTTTTCTTGGTTTTCAGTGAGTGGCATACGTTTTGAACTAAATTGTTAATTTTAAACTATTTATAGGCACATTTAGTCATACCAGTCACATCGTTCATAGTATTGAGATGCATGCGATTCCTAAAATACAAAAATAACTCATGTATCAATTCCCTAATGTATCAAAACAATCTTGATTCTTTTTCTTAGTTTTTAGTACGTCACTTCTTGCTTCTTAATAAAAATTATGTCAATTTTAAATAACAAGTCACACTTAGTGTCATACCAGTCACATAATGTCTCATATTGAGTTGTGGATACTTCTTACACATCCCAAATTACTAATGAATTGTTTATCTAAAGTATCAAAACATTCTTAAATTCATTTTCTCAGTTTTCAGTAAGAAACTTCATTCTTTTTCTAAAATTGACATAAATTTTAAATAAAAAGACGTACTTATAGTTATAAAAGTTCCACCGTGCATCATATTCAGGTGAGGATGATTCATACAAGTATAAAATGTCTCATGTATCATTTTCCTAAAGTATAAAAACATTACAAATGTGTTTTATTAGTTTTGAGTAGGTCAATTGTCTTTTTTACTAAAATTGATGTAAATTGAAAATGAAAAACATGCACTTGGAGTTATATCTATTATATTGTGGCTCATATTGAGGTTTGACTAATTAATACATGTTTCAAATGGTTCATGGATCATTTACCTAATTTATAAAAATAATTGGATTTTATTTTCTTGGTTTTCAAAACCATACTAGTTTTTTACGAAATATGATGTCAATTTTAAATAAAAAGACGCACAAGGAGTAATACCGATCACACCGTGACTCGGATTGAGGTGTAGTTGATTCATAAACATCCCAAATAACACATGGATCATTTTATTATAGTATCAAAAAAATAAAAATTAATTTTCTATATTTTTAGTAAGACACTTCTTCCTTTATCTAAAATTGATAACAATTTTAAATAAACAGTCGCACTTGTAGTCATATCGGTCACACTGTGAGTCTGATTGAGATTTGGATAATTCATACAAATCCATAATGACTCTTGAATTTTTTTCCTAATGTATCGAAACAATACTAATTCATTATCATGGTTTTGAGTAGGATAGTTTCCTTTTTTATTAAAATTGATGTAAATTTTAAATAAAAATTACGCACTTGGAGTCATACCGGTCACACCATGACTCAGATTGAGATTTAGACAATTTTTATATGTCCCAAATTACTGATGTATCATTTACCTAAAGTATCAAAATAATATGAATGAGTTTTATTAGTTTTAAATACATCACTTGCTCATTTTTACTAAAAAATGATGTCAATTTTAGATAAAAAGATGGACATAAAGTCATACCGATCACACCATGTCTTTGATTGTTTTGCAGCTAATTCATACACATTTCATCTAACTCATGGATATTTTTTATATAATATAAAAACAATTATAATGTGTTTTCTTGGTTTTGATTAAGACATACATTCTTTTTAGTAAAATTGATGTATATTTTAAATAAAAAAGATGCACTTGTAGTCATACCGGTTACACCATGCCTCGTATTGTGGTGTCAAAGATTCCTACAGATCCTATATTACTCATAGATTGTTTCCCTAATGCATCAAGACAATGAAAATGTTTTTTTATCATTTTTATGTATCCACCTTGTTCCCTTTTAACAAAATTGATGTCAATTTTAAATAAAAAGACGCACTTGTAGTCATATCGGTCACATCATACGTCATATTAATATGTGAATGATTTTTACACATCGAAATGGAGACATGTATCATTTTCCAAAAGTATCAGAATAATAAAAATATTTTTTCAGGGATTTCAGTATGTCCCATTTCTTTTTTACTAAAATTTTATTTCAAATTGGAAACACACACTTTGAATCATACTGGTCACATCATGTATTATTTCTAAATGAGACCAATTCCTATACATCACAAATGATTTACGAATAAATTTCCTAAATTATCAAGAATATATGAGTGGGTTTTGTTTATTTTCAGTGAGTGACATATTTTGAAGTAAAATGTCAATTTAATGTGATAACAAACACTTTGATTCATACTGGTCACACCGTGTGTCAGATTGAGGTGCAGCTGATTCCTATAGATATTAAATTTATTATGGATCATTGTACTAAATTTTCAAAACAATATGAATTTTTTTTTTTCAGTTTTGAGTGTTTGATTTGTATATTGTACTAAAATTAATTTAAATTTTAAATAAAAAGACACACCTGGATTCATTCCAATGACACCATGTGTTAGATTGAGGCATTGTTGATTCAAACATGACCCAAAGATTCAAAAAATTCCAAACTTCTAAGGAATCCTATAGTATGAGAAAAAAATTCTTAAGTGAGTAATAATAAAAATAAATAAATTAAACATAAATATGAAACAATCCATTACCTCTTTAGAAGTCACATCTTCATGCTATTTGTACACATTCAGTGATCATGTATGATATCCATTTGTTTCTAAGAAAATGTATATCATCTTCTGAATATGTTTTTTTCAAAGGTTATAATATTACTAAAAATATATAATTACACAAAATATTAATTATTATTTTAAATGAATTGGTAATTAATTTTGAAAATATCTATTTGGGGATGTTTTTATGGAATATGATCTATGTCATAAATTGACACTCATAATAATCACAATATTTTCCATTTTATTGTTTCATACACTGTAGAAATATTGAGGAAAATAAATAATTTGTTTTGATATGTTTTTGGATTGTGAAATATTATAATATATACCCTAATAATTATGAATTTTTAGAAATTTTCAGGGTCCTTGTGTGCAATGATTGTCTTCATGCCTTGATTTAGACAATATTTACACACCACCCTATAATAATAGAATCGTAATTAAAACATAATATAAATTACTTAACATGGATTCTGTTTCTAAAATGTATGATGTAATGTATTAAAAATTGAAAAATGTCGTCATATGTGGTCAGTTTGTTGGTAATACATGGAGTGAATCCCAGAAATAAAAATTTGGAGTATCTAAATTTACCATAATGAGCATCCAGTGTTTCTTAATAATAATAAAAATAATTACTGAAATAATTGAAAAATGTGGGTGATATAATTAAATTAGAGAGTTTTATTCATTCTTCACTGGTATTAAGAAGAGTATTTCATCACCATGTTTTCTTTCAAACGATTTTCCTAAGTTTTCTAATATTTCCTTCATTTGATTGGATTTTATTTATTTTTGGTCTATATAGGTGATGTGAGGACTAATGAGTCAATTTTTTTATGGGTACATCCCTTGAATTTGTATTGATATATACACCTACAAAAAATAGGAAATTTATTTAGTCGAAATTAACATTGTATATCACATTTTGGAAAATTAAATCCTGAAAAAATTCCTCATGTATAAATTTACAACTGAGGCTCCTATACATTCATAGTTGAGGATTTCATCTAAATTATTAGAAGAAATGTAGTTTGTAACTTCCTCTATATATATTTTTTCTTCAAAATAAACTACTTGACTACTACCACTTTTTAACTTTTAAACCACATGAACCATCAATGTTAGTAAATACGAATATTCAATGGGAAAGGTAAATATTCTTTTAAAAGATCTTTTTTATCGGTTGGTTGATCCTATAGATGTTTTTTATTTGACCTTTTGTATCATCCTATTTAGTTTTTTTCTGTAATAATATTAATCGGTTCAGACCTTGTTTCATTAATTGTTAATGTTTTTGTATGAAAAATAAATTGGAAATGAATACCTCCTTGTAGACATGTTTTTTACAAGATGTGAAGGACATGACATTAATGTTCCAACAGATTGGTCAACCTTATGAATACCTTTCTCATAAATTGGAACAGGTAGCTCAGTTCTTAACTCATGGTCTATCCTAATCAACACTCTCACAAAACCTATTCGAATTTTTCTATTGTGTAGCATGTCATTTTGAATATTGAACAATATATCCCTCTCTACAAAGAAATGGGTGGGTGTTGATAGATATAAATCATAATCATTATCAACCAATATAATATTATGACAGGAAAGGTATTAGTGTCTATCTGATTTACATTTAATATAAATAATTATTAAATCATTTATTACCTTGGAAACGACATCTCGTTGAGGTGAATGGCTCACCTCAAAGATAGTTGGGGGTGGGGAAGGATATTCAAGAAATGATTGTTCTTGAGTTATTTGTTTCTCTTTTCGTAACCCCATAAATGTTTCTAGTAACTCTCTTTACCATTGTAATTTTTCATCAAGTCTAACTAGTCTTTTTTCTTCTATTTCATTTATTTATCTTTATCCTATTATTTTTTATCAAAATATATTCGGGGTGTCACCCTAAAACTCGAACCTAAGACGTGACCATATTGTTATGTCTTCTTCAAGGCCACTGATAGTATGTTTTCATCCGGTATAGGTGTTGATGATTCCTATGACTAATTAATATAGAAAATATAGTAAAATAAGTAATCGTTGTAATGTAATATGGGTTTAAATCAATGAAATTATTATTTCACACATTCACATGTTTCCCACCCTTTTGTGTATTTTCATCTTTTAGTATACCATATTTATTTACACATTCCACATTCCAAAACACATGGAATTAGAAGGAAATTGGTTGTGATTTGTATTCATGAATGTTCATATAAATAGAGTAACATAATTATTTTATTATATCAAAACATATAAAAGTGTTACAATAGATTTTAAATACATAACAATTGTTTCAATTGAAGCATACCCCATCATTACATTATGGAAGGGGTATGTTGGTTTTTCTGCCCGTCCCTAATTTTCATCACTCAGTTTATATTTAATAAATAAAAAAAATCGATCAAATTTATGAAAATATGTATTGCCATAAAATGTATTACTATCCACAATGTACTTTAAAAGACACAACCACACAATGTCCAGTAAACACATCCCATGTATCATGGGTTATCAGGTGTGCATACAAAAGCAGTGGGTGTGGTTTTATTTTCCCTACAATATCATTAAGATTATGTCTCATTGGAATAATGTGAAATCCTCTATAAATCTTTCCAGAAATCAATAATACATATTTCTTATGGGATTCATCAAATATAAATTCACACATCAAGGGATTGTGACAAATAATTCTATGTTTTTTTATTTTATTTTTTCAAAAAATAATGAAATTATGCCATAATGTTACTGTAATATCATCCCTCATCAATGTATTAATAACAATCCCAACATGGTGCCATGATTCTACATCATTTGGAACACATTACCGAGTAATGATTCTAATGTAACTATTGAATATGGCCTTTTTGGGGTTAACATGATTTCCTCATGCATTCCATGTGACCACATATTTGATGTATTTTATTTTATCCTTAATAATTTTTTATAACACCATCAAACTATGGAACTCTTATTTTTTTCTGCATCATTATTCCTTCGTCACCTACAATTTTTTTGGTTTCAAACTCATAAATATATTATTTTTATGGATCAGTAGCATCATAATGTGAATATGGTCATTGAACCTATGCACTAAGAGTATAAACATGATGGTAAACCTATTGTTCATCTGGATTGGGAGCACCATCACATACAGAAGGTTGTTGTTCCTCTGTACTATGAGCAACATTACATTTAATGACCTATTGTTCCTCAGGATTGGGAGAACCAACATGTGTAAAACTCATTATCTACAGAACTGGCTTAACATTTAATTTATACAACATAAATACAATAGAGAATAGATAATAACATGATTTAACACAATGTATATTAAAAAAATATAACTTTATTATTGAACTCCATTTTTTTAAATGATTATGGGATTTGACACATTTATCTATTATCAAAATACCTTCATTGTTGTCTCCTCTGACATAATAAAATAATCTTCATTGGGACCACTCTAAGATGATTGCAGAGTCCAAATAAAATTGTCACTACTATGTTAATTTTCTTCTTACCCTTCAGTGGTTTTGGTCTATAACAGAACAATTGTACACTTACAATTTACAAGATCTAGAACATAAAATACTTTTACATCCTATGATTCTATTATAAATGGTTCATCTTTGTACCCTTCCTTACTGAAATCATCTTTCAAGAATCTGAATTCATATATTTTAATTGCACAACTATTAGCATCCAACTTGAATTGAAAAATCAATACTTGGGAATGTTGTATAATCCAATTCCCATATTTGTTTTATGATGCCAATGTATGACATATTCATGTGAATTATATTTTTTTCCTTAGTATTAGAAACATGAATTGCTACATCCACAAGTGTAACTCCACTATTTTTCAGGGCATTGTCTTCATCATGTCTATTTTTATACAATGTATATCCCTTAATTACATAACCATTGTAATATAATCAAACACACCTGGTCCTCTGATAACCATCTAATTCGTTCTAAAATTGAATATGGATTTTCTTCTGACTCGTTAATAATATAGTCCTAAAACCATTCTATAAACTGTTGATTATGTGTATTTGATTTCTAACTTTCATCCCTTGAAGGATTAAAATGCCTAATAATTTCATTGTGTATTTCAACATATGGTGTAACCTCTAAACCATTATGAAAAACATAATGGTGGTTCTGCTTCTAATATGAAATATTGATTTTGACAATATCTCTTCCGAAAATTATTTCACCCGGAAGCTTCCCAGCATGATGAGATTTTGGTAGAAAAAATCATTCCACACCTCATATGTATTCTTTAAATAATTCAATGGATTCCTCAAAAATATATCTCTCTACAAAAAAACCCTCTCGATAAATTGTATTTTTGACATACACTTTAAAAAAACATCATTTACCATTCAATGGGGTACATTCATCTATAGTGTATAGGGCCACATAGACTAATATCACTCACTAAGTGAACCATAATGTGAACCCTTATATCAGAGTATTTTTACGGGAAGAACATTTCCAATTCACATAATATGATGATAATTTTTCATTCCATAGTGAGAAATTTCATCAGATCTATAACTTTACAAGATATAGATTTGCATAAGAAACAAATCTTGGATAATGTATAAGGGAGTGATTGGAAAAAATGAAACGTAAATCTATAGTAATTAGTTATTTCATAAATAAATTACATTCATGTGATTTCAGACCATTTAACTTCAAATTGTTAATGGACCCAATATTTTTTATATTCGATGAATACCCTTATAGAAATATTACGTTATTCAAGAAGTTGAAAAAATGATATCTCTCTTACTTGGAAAGAGTGTAAGAAGTTAGAGGAAGAAGATTTAATTTTTCCCCCTTTCATAGGAACCAACTCTTCTCCTATTCCCATGTGAACCATCTCCAACCTATCCTTAATTCCATACTTTTTTTCTCGGTGCATTTAGCAACGTATCGATGAAACTATCACATAATTTTTTTTTCAAAATGAATAACTTCATGAAAATGTAAGGTGTATTGAAAATTCTATAATAATAAGTCATATAAAAAACTGATCACATTTTCCAAATGGTTTTCATAAGGTTTTTCCAAAATGGTTTACCAAAAGTAGTGTCCATATCATTTACCTTCTCAAACAGTTGGTCAACTATTATGGGAGACGATGTTGTAAGTTCTTATGAACATCCATAAAATGATGTCACCTAATATATGTAATTTTTTCATTAGGGTATAAATCTATAATATTCTAGAAACATAATCATTGATGAATGTTTCAACCTTATTGAATGTGTACCTTTTTGAAAAATAAGACACTCTTTATTACCTTTAATTCTATATCCTGAAAAATTTCCATAAGCTGGAATGTAATTTATCATCCCTCACAACACTGATCTCATCGTGAAATATTTATTTATGTAAGAATAATAAAACAAAACATCTAAATCATCCCCACATCAATATGATGCATGGTGTGTTTGGTATAACTCAAAGTGTCTCTTTTTAATTAAAATTTACATCAATTTCAGTAAAAACAACATGTGACATAATGATAACTGAGAAAAATTATTTTTATTGTTTTGATATTTAAGGAAAATTATCCATGATTCATTTCTGAGGTGTAGGATTCAATTTCACCTCAATAAGATGCATGGTGTGACCGGTATGTCTCAAAGTGTGTCTTTTTATTTAAAATTGATATTAATTTGTGTACAAAGAACATGTGACATAATGAAAACTTATAAACCAAATTCATATTTTTTTTATAAATAATTAAAATGAAAAATTCGTCATTTTTTGACATGTAGGACTCAACCATACATTAATACGATGCACGTTTTTTCCCGTATAACTCAAAGTGTCTCTTTTTATTTAAAATTTCCATGAATTTAAGTAAAGACAAAAAAATGACATACTAAAAACCAAGAAAACGCATTTTTATAGATTTTATATTTTAGGTAAATGATATATTAGTAAATTATGATTTGAAGGGATCAATATCATCAAAATATGACACACAATATGATAGTAATCACTCAAGATGTCTCTATTTATTTAAAATTAACATTAATTTATGTAAAAACAATAAGTGACCTGCTGAAAATTGAGCAAACACATTCATATTGTTTTGATATTTTATGAAAATGATATATTAGTTATTTTTGATGTTTAAGGATCAAAAAAACCTCAATAGAATTCATGGTGTGGCCTGTATAACCCAAAGTGTCTATTTTTATTTAAAATTGACATTAATTTAAGTAAAACAACAAGTGACATACTAAAAACTAATAAAATGCATTCAGATTGTTTTGATATTGTAGGACAATTATCCATGAGTAATTTTTGACATGTAGGAGTCAACCAAACTTCTATCTAATGCATGGTGTGATTGGTATGACTAAAAGTGTCTCTTATTAGTTTAAAATTTAAATTGTAGTTCAAAACGTGTCACTCACAAAAAACCAAGAAAACATGCTCTTAATTTCTTGATAACTTTGTAAAATGATTCATAAGTCATTTTTGATGTGTATGAAGTAGTCTCACATCAAACTAACTCACGATATGACCAATATGAATCTAAATTCATGTATCCATATTGAAATGATATTATAGTAAAAATACACAATGGACATACTAAAAACCATGAAAATGAATTCATATTGTTTTGAAATTTTATAAAAAATATCCATTAATAATTTTTTATAGGTAGGAATTATCTACACCTCAATATGACACACAGTGTGTCCAGTGTAACTCTAAATGTTTCATTGTTTAAAATTAACATTAATTTTATTAAATGAAATATGACATACTCAAATCATAGAAAAAAAATTCGGATTGTGTTGATATTTTTGTAAAATGATCCATAACTCATTTCAACATATAGGAATCAACCCCATATCAATAGGACAAATGATATGAATGGTATGACACCAAATGTTTCGTTTTTATTATTTATGGACATTTTATTAATGTGTTATTTCATATTAATGTTTAATTTATTTATTTATAGTATTAATAACATAATATTTTTTATTATATAGGTGGTATCTTTTCTCAGGTTGAGTTGATTTTTTGGAAACCGATACTCAGGGGGAACATTTTTGATAGGGAATCATGGGAATTAAAATATTAAATATTAATGTTTTAGAATGTTTCTTGGAAATTTTCCATGTAATTATATAATAATTTTGTTGGAAATGTAAATAGTAGTGTTTTTTCTAAATACCATGGGTGGACATTTTTATATTGATGATATCAATTAAATTTATATAGCATGATTGCTTCTGGGTGTGTTGTTTAAACTGAAAATTTTCTTCTGGGTGTGTTGTTATATAAAATGCACACTACAGGAGGCTAGGCCTTAATCAGTGTTAAAAAAAGAATTGATAAAGGCTCCCCTTATCATATCTCTGATTAAAAATGATTTTTAGCACTGTTAAAGGCCATTTTTAGTGGCATGAATCGGTATATGTGTATTAGTGTTTACCACTCATCCATCTTGATTGGTCCTCCCTTTAATGTTATATTTATATATATATATATAGTTATATTTATTCATATATTAATTTATCTATATATATATTCATATATATATATATATATTAATAGATATATTTACGTATATTTATATATTTATATTTAAATCTACTTATTTATATATATATATATATATATCCATATATTTATTCATACCTTAAAATATATTTATAAGATTATTTTTAAATATATTTTTAATATATGTTTGTGTGTGTGTGTAAATAAATAAATAAATACATATATACAACACACACACACACACACATATATATATATATATTATGTGTATCTGTATGTATAATTAGATATATTTATGTATATTCACATATATTATATATTCATATGTTAGAATAGATAGATAATATATATCAGAATGTTAATACATACACACACTAATAAATATATATATGTATGAGTATATATATATCACTAATAGAAAATTAGGCTATAGCCACGGTATGGAACCTTGTCTATTAGCCCAAAAAATGTGGCTATAGGTTATAGCCATAGTTCATTGAATTGTTTTTGGTATTGTCGTGGATATAAGGCCAAGCCTATAGCCATGGTTTCTAACCGTGGATATAGCCATATAGTTATGGTTTCGAACCGTGACTATAGCCCAATATCCACGGTTTCAAATCTGACTATAGACCTATAGCCATTGTTTCAAACCGTGGATATAACCCTATATCCACAGTTTCAAACCATGGATATTGCCCTATAGGCACAATTTCAAACATTGGGTATAGGTTTATCTATATAGCCATGACAATACCAACCACGGTTCAACGAACTGTGGAAAAAACCCTTCCCATCTCCTAAAAAAACCAACCCCCTGGACATCAGCCACCCCCCACCCCCACCACATCCCTTGCACCCCTTTCACCCCCCATTTACACCCCTTGCCCCCTGCTAGACCCCCTTGAATAGCACCCCATCCCCCTACAAGACCCCATGGACAAAAACCCCCCTACTAGACCCCCTTAGACATAACACCCTCTACTGGACCCCCTGGACAACACACCCCTTCTTGAACCCCGCTAGACAGTAGCCCCCCCTCTGCTAGTCCCCCCTGGACAGCAGCCCCCCCACCCCCCTACTGGACCCCTGTTGCACCACCCCTACTAGACACCCCCCCTGAACCCCTTCTAGGCACCCACACCATGGACACCCCCACCCACACACATCCCTTTCACCCATTTCACAACCCCTTCCACCCCGTTGAACACCCCTTGCACCCCCTTGTTGGACCCCCCAGACACCCCCTTTTGGACCCCCATGGACATCACATCCCCCAACTGGACCCCCCTGGACAGCACCCCCTGCTGTACCCCCCTTGCACCACCCCTACTGGACACCCCCCCATTGCACCCCTGCTGGACACCCCCTCCCCCTTGCTCCTCCTAGACAGCACCCCCCCATATACACACATCCCTTTCACCCCTTGCACAAACCCCCTTACACCCCCTTTCAGACCCCTTCCCCCCTACAAGACCCTCTGGATAGCACCCCCCCCCCCCTTGTTAGACCACCCTATATCGCACCCCCCCCCTGGCTGAACCCCCCTGGACATCCCCCCTGCTGGACCCCCCTGGAAAATAAGCAGCCCCCTACTGGACCCCATGTACAGCAGCTGCCCCCTGCTGAACCCCCCTGGATAGCATCCCCCCTGCTGGACCCCATGTACAAAAGCCCCCCCCCCCCCCCCCCGCTAGACCCCCTTGCACCACCCCTGCTAGACACCCCCTTACACCCCTTCTGCCCCCCTCCCCATGCACCCCTGGATAGCCCCCCCCCACACAGACCTTTCACCCCTTGCGCACACACCCTTCCACCCCCTTTGCATACCCCTTTCCCCCTACTGAACCCCCTGTAATATAGCCCCCTCTGGACAGCAGCCCCAGCCTCCTAGAGTTCATCCCCCAGCTGGACCCTGCTATACAGCTCCCCCCCTGCTGGAGCCCCCTGGACAATAGCCCCCCTACTGGACCCCCTGGATAACAACCCCCCTGCTGGACCCCCTGGACAACATCCCCTCTTATTAGACCCCCTGGACAAAATCCCCCCCTGCTGGACCCCCTAGGTAGCCCCCTGATAGACAGCATCCCCCCTATACATCCCTTGCATATGTCCTAAGGGATCCATAGTTAAACATATTGACCAAGCAGGTGAGCTTCAGGATTTTCCCTTAGATGCACCTACCAAATATTAACCTGTAGAGGATTCATTACATGGTGTTGAAAGAGTTGTTTCCTAGTTTCATCAGATTTTGTATCCGTAGTATATTTATAATATTTCATAGAGAGACCTCATTTAGATTTTTGTGGAATTTTGAGTTATCAGGAACCTCTTATTGTTGCATCTAAATATAGTGCTCCACCTCCCTCGGATTTAGTTGCTGTTGATTTGATCTATTCTATAGTTAAATAGTATCTACATGTTGTTATAGGTTATGTTAATTCATATTATCAGGATTAATTGAGCCAGATTCTGTAGAATGTGTTTTCAAGAAATCAGTTGACCAGTTGAATGTGATGACATCTCAACTCAAGCTATTCATGGATGAGAAGATTTCATTAGTAGTTTGGAGAGATGAGGAAATATTTTTATAAAATTTTCAATCAAATAATTCCTTTACTAAATGTAGAAAATACTCTAGTGGCTGCCAGCTGAATGTCAAAAGTGCAACAATAAAATGAAATCCAAATACTGCACTGCTACAATGGTCAAATTTGATACAATTCCCAAAAATTTGGACTAAGGCCTTCGTCCCCCGGACCCCTGGAATAGGGGGATGTTTCCCCTTAAACCCACAACGATCTCACCATCGAGCATGACTCACGACAGTTGCAAGCCAAAAGCATTCGGCCCAACAGGATAGGGAAACACCAATCCAACAGTGTCCCTTGTTGCATCCCTTGATGAGAAAGAGGTTAAGAGTGCCCTTTTTTCTATAAATCGGGATAGTTTGGCTAGTCCTAATGGGTTAAAAAATAAATTCATTATGTTCTACTAGGACATAGTTTTTTATCAACTCCTTAACGCTATGAGTGAGTTCTTTAATCATGCCTTAGTGCCCTATAGAATCAACTCCAATTTTATTGCCCTGGTCCCAAAGAAGGTAAATGTTGTGGATGTAAATGATTTCATACCTATTGATATTGGGAATAACATTCATAAAATCACTATCAAACATATTTATATGAGGTTAGGTCACATTGCTCGTGTGTTTATCTCTTCAAATCAGCCCTTCAGACAGCCCTTGGACACCCCCTAGATAGCCCCCCTAGACACCCCACATGCACCCTGCCTCCTTCCCTACAGACCGCCCCCCCCCCTGAAACCCCCTCGGACAGCCCTTGGACACCCGCCCTGGATAGCCCCTCCTAGAATCCCCACCTACACCCTCCCCTACAGACCCCACCCCCCAGAGATCCCTTAGACACACCACCTGAACAACCCATCTTAGACACCCCACATGCACCCTCCCACTTCCCTATAGACCCCCCGGTACCCCCCCCCCCTGGATAGCCCTTGGTCACCCCACCTGGATAGCCCCTCGAAGAAAATTCTATAGCCATCAGTACCTTCACTTCATTATGAAAGAATGCTAAATGAACAATGCCTTGAAACTTTTCCAAAACTAGAAATTGTCTGGCTTAGTCTAAATAATAGACTTCCACCACTTATAAATCGAACCCTCTAGTAGGATGGATACAAAAATAACCTTAAGATACTTATAAATCAAAAGCTGGATAAAAATACCTCAACCTTTATTACCAAAACCAATTCATCCTAACAATCTTGTTACCCAGAAATTATTATGGAGCTACCATCTTGATTCTGGGGTTCCTAGTTGTTCCTTAAAGATCGATTTATTCAAGGATCTTGATTCTTTTAGGTGGGAATTATTATGGGATTGTTTGGTTCTTCTCGGAATTCTGGCTAGGTTCTCATCTTAGGTTAAAATATGCATCTCTACCCTAATGTTCTCAGTGAACATTAATGGCAGTTTACATGCCCAATTTTCAGGGAAAAGGGGGCTTAGAAAAGGGGATCCTCTTTCACCTTTCCTTTTTGTTATGTTCAGGGAGTTTTTCACATGCATCGTTGAATGAAGGAGGATGGGAGATGGTACGATGGCTGTTATGGGCTGGAGTGGCTGGTGCGGGTGGGATGGCAGGCGGAAGGGGGATGGTAGAGGGCTAGTGCGAGCTGGAATAGGTGGAAGGGGGATTGTGTGAGCTGGATTGTAGGTGGCTGGGGGCTGCTGGGCATGTGGCAGGGGCAGCTGCGGGCTGGGATGTAGGAGGTCGGGGCTGCTGAGGGATGGAACAGGTGAATGGGGATATTTTGTAGGTGGTAGAGGGATGGAATGAGTGTGTTGAAGGAGTCTAGGGGTTGTGGCTAGTGTGGTGTCTAATTGCAGGGGGATGAGAGCTGGTGAAGGCTCGAATGAAGGTGGAAGGGGGCTGGAATGCTAGTGGAAGGGGGCTGGTTACAGGTGCTGGGGGGATGGTGTGTGCTGATTTGAAGGAGGCAAGGGGTTTGTTGCAGGCTGGAATGCTGGTGGCAGCGGGCTAAAATGAGGGTCGAAGGGGGATGGTGTGTGCTAGATGTGGCTGAAGCAGGGCCAAATCACAGCATTACCGCAGCCTGACCGCGGCCGGACTGCAGTGTGACCGCGGCGTGACCGCAGCGTGACCTCAGCGTGATTGTGGTGTGTTGGGCCGGTCCAGCGACATTCGTAGGGCAGCATCTATCGACCAGGAGCGAAGGGAGCGGGAGGAGGTGGCGCAACATTTCTTCCATTGCCTCGATGGAAGAAATTGTGATTAGTTAGTCTCAACATTGATCACAAGACTCATGGAATACTATCAATGTGAACCATTGTAGGGTGTCATCCTAGAGAATGGCCAAATCACAGAATTACCACGGTGTGACTGCGGTGTGACGGCGTCGTGACCGTGGCGTCACCATTGCATGATCGCGGCGTGACGACAGCGTGTTGGCCCGGTCCAGTGACATCTGTGGGGTAGTATCTTCTGGCCAGGAGCGAAGGGATAGAGATAAGGCATGGAAACATTCCGGTCAACACCATGCCGAAAGAAATTGTGATTAGTTAGTAGCAACATTGATCACAAGACTCATGAAATACTATCACTGTGAACTGTCGCGGGGTGTGATCATGGAGCAGGGCCAAATCACGGTGTGACTGTGGTGTGACTGTTGTGTGACTATGGCGTGGCTGCGGTGTGACCGCAGCATGACCACGACGTGTTGATCTGGTCTAGAGACATCCACGGGGCATCATATTCCCACCAGAATCAAAGGGTGCGGGAGGAGGCATGACAACATTCTAGTCGTCGCCCCTCGAGTAGAAATTGTGATTAGTCAGCCTCAACATTGATCACAAGACTCATGGAATAATATAACTGCGAACCGCCGTAGGATGTCATCCGGGAGCAGGGCCAAATCACGGAATTACTGCGGCCTGACTGTGGCTTGACTACAATGTGATCGCGGCATGACCGCGGCGTGACCACAGTGTGACCGCGGCGTGTTGGCCCAATCCAACGACATCCACGGGGAAAAATCTTCCAGCTATGAGCGAAGGGAGTGGGAGGAGGTGGGGCAACATTTTGACCGTCACCCCACCAGAAAATGATAGAACATATCAACTATTTAGTATGCTATAACAAGGGATCACTAGAGAAGGTTATAGAGAGAGGAACAATAACACAACGTCAAAATGTCAACAAAACGACAGAAAATAATAGTACACCCTACACAGAACATTTACAAATTAAATCACTTTGCCTAAACATGGAAATTTTTATTATAATATTCAATTCATAAAAAGGAAAGTGTCATTTTCAAGGAATATGCCTACGCTGGAAATGTCATTTGAGTTAAACGAGTATGATAATCCAATTTATATTATTCAATGATAACAAAAACAAACTAGTCACAAAACAAACACCATCAACGGGCATATAAAAGTATGAAACCAAATCTAAACATGATACAAATAATTATCACTACTCTTTGGTTTAGAAGATAGGGCACCTCCATTGGAGGGGTTTTATTATAAAATCACGGCATTGCTTTATCCCACAATTCATTTATTTATATTGAACATTTATTCTAAAACTCATTCAGCACAAATCAAATGAAATAATTTAAGCAACTAGATCAACATAACAATCATTGTGAGTTTTAACAGAAAGTTCACCTCCGTTGGAGGAGTTTAGTTATAAATACATGGCATTATTTATCAAATGAAACAATTGTATTAAAAAACACTTATTCAAGATATGAAATTCAATATAATTCAGCAGAATTATCAATGAATCTATATTAAATTTAAATCATTATTGAATTAAAGAGGCTATAAGAGGGATCCAACCTCAAGGTACATCCAAACTATCCACTTAAGCTCTTGGAGCTTTCAAACTAAAACTTTCCGCTCCACCATTGGGTATATTCACCTTCACACTCATGCATGGACACATAGCCCCTATGCACACACCCGCATGTCCATGAGCATGTTCAAGGGGATCATTTCACATATGATTATATGTATATTCATGTATACACTCACCTGTGTGTGAATTTATATATATACATGGGAACACATATCTCCACATGTGCATAATCACTGCCATGGTTGACTAGAAACGTAACAGGGGAACCCACATACATATACTTTCTTACCAATGCACACACAGGCATGTCTCCCTTAACTTGGATACTCGAAACCAACGAGAAGGGATCAACACACTACAAAAAGGATATTAGGAATATTAAAACACATAAAAGATGCTACATAACTAGTGAGAAACCAACGAACGACATTAAAACCTTACCTCGATTAAGAGAACCAAATCCACCCGACCCAACAAAAAATGATCCAACACCCTACTCAAAACATAATATGGAGTCAGAAACACTAAAATACCAAAATAAATTATGTTAGAGAACATTTTAAAATAGTATGCATTATATAACACTTTATAATTTAATAAAATATGGTTACCCATTCGACTGCCATCTGCCCCCTGCGCCCTACCCCCCTCCACCCTGCCTCCCTCCAGCCACCACCTTCCCCCTGACCCCAACCCCTACTCTGCAGACCTCTCCCATTTACCATGTCCCCTTCCCCTTCCCCATCCACCCTCCCCTTTCCCCCTGACCCCTGCTCCATACCCCCTAACCTGTAGACCTGCCCATGCCCCTTCAACCTTTCCCACTACCCCTTCCCCCTCCACCTAGCCCCTAGCCTGCACAGCCCCCCAACCCCTAGCCTGCACCATCCCCCTAGCATGCACCACCCCCTATCCTGCACTAGCCCCCCTAGCCAGCACACCCCCCTGTGAGTCAAAAAAATCTTTGGAGATGCCCATGGTGTCTCAAATGAGAGGAGTAAAAATTAAAATGGAAAACATAAATGAAATAATTTGAAACTAGCTATATATGAATAAACTACCACAAGAGGATACTTATATATATTCTTACAAGAATAATCATGGGCAATGTTTCGATGATAGTTCTCTATATATCATGCATCTCTATCCAAAGTCATAGCCTATCATGATAAATCATACACACATGAAATCCATTTCTTGTGAAGACATTGAGACAAATAAAACCTCATAAATAAATATTCGGAATGAGTTATACTAATAAAAGTTTTAGAAGAATTCCTGGGGAGGAAGCCATTTCAAAAGGACCATCAGCATTTCAGAAATAATATTAGAAAAATGAGGTCTAGTGGAAATGTACTTCAAAAGCTTGTACTAAAAATAATAGCATAGTGGTTATCGAATGAAAGGAACAAAATTATCATTTCTTCTCAATTTATAGTAATTACCTCTCAATGTCATCAAGGATTATGATTCTTAATTGTGACATATAGGCATCCTCAAATACATGAAAAGAACAGGTGAAAAAAATGACTACATGTATCCAGTATACAAGGTAAAAATTCAATAATAATAATCAAATGGATGGATGGGTGTACCATAGGTGAATCTAATAATTCATTAGGCATGTTGTTGTTGAGGGCCAGAGTAGGTTTGGTAGTAGCAGGGGGCTCTGATTTACCTTATACAATGAACATCTATTTTTCCGAGGCTAGGGAGGGTGTGGAATTTATTTGTTGGAAGAAACTGAAGGGGGATCAATAACCACAAGAGTTTTTATCCTACCCAGACCCCCTGCCCCTACCCCCTGCACAACCCCCCTGCAGACCCCCTTGTCCCCCTGTAGACCCACCTGGAAACCCCCTCCCCCTGCCAATCCCCCCATGTAGGGTCTTTTCTATTGGTTGTTTTAATGTGGAACCACATATTATAGATCATCCTTGGCCAATTTTAATGTTGGTATGATTTATTTCTAATCATAGTTGTTGACCAGTGTATTGAGAACCTTCCACTGCATGATCTTTATAAGGGAAATCAGGTGATGGAAATGGTTGTCATTTTATCAGAATAGAGGAATGAAATTTCCATTTTTGGGTGATCATTGGTTTTAGTAGAATCATGGGAACTTATTCTACCCCTAGACCTATTAGCAATGGTTGGGGAACCTCAGCTATCAAATATATTGCTTGGAATTCCATAAGATAATTTGAATCAAAATATGAGTGTTTTTTATGATTATGTTGACTAATATGCACTATGTTACTCATTATATCATTTTTAAAGGGTACAAAATTCTTAACGGGTTCACCGATCCATAAAGTTGATTCCAAATGGTACTGATCCTCTATAGGAAAGTCACCTGAGGTATTTTAGGATCATCACCTAATGAACACGAGGCTCATCACCCAAGGAATTCCATGCTCATTGTACGAGGAAGGATGGGATTAGGATGCATCAGGAAAGGTGAATCATCATATTCTTATAACATAATAAATCATATACTTTTCACTAAGGCATGTTATGACATCTCTATAAGTATAAGATCGCATCATTAGTAAAATGGATGCCCATGACATCAATATAAGTATTTCCCATGTTTTATCCAATGATTCAGATTCCTAAAGCATGGATACTCACACTTCATGGATCCATATTCATACTCAAACAATATTCTTTTCAAAATTCAATTATTTTCATCTTTAATGGATCTAATTATGAGGGAGAGTGCTCCCTGGTTCTCAAATATTTATCATTATAATCCTATAAATCATTAATATAAGTATACTAAATTTATTAATAATTATTTTTAGGTTGCTTACAGAATATATGTGCACATAATCAATGGCTATATTCATATTATTTGTTGAAAAAGATAGTGGTTATTATAAAATCATTTTTTTAAAAAAATAAAGAAACTATGGAAATAATTTTTTAAAACAATCAGGCAATCATTGAAATAAAATTAAATTTTTAGGCTGAGGGAACCTACCTCAACCTCAAGACCTGTTACTTTTGACGAAAAAAACTCGAATCTTCCTTTTTTCTGCTTGCACGCATATGCGACTTCACATATATATATGGACATATAGTCCCTATGTACATATTTTCATGGCCAAATATGCATGAGGGGGTCCTTAGATATATGTTTATACTTGCATTTACCCCTTTACACTTACACAGATATGCATTTTTCATATGAGTTTGATTGTTATAGAATATTCTAAAACTTGTTCCTCTATTTTTGGACACATTCTAAGAATATAGAATAAGATAATGTTTTATCTCCCTACAAATGAGTCTTATCTATGTAGGGAATCTCATATTCATGGAATAAAAAATCTTGGATGGTGTAATTACCCTAATAACTATGAGTATAATCCATTCATCCTAAAAAATTGGTGTAATTTGGACTTATAAGGCCATAATCATCCAAATTTTAGAGTATTTTTCATGTTACCATTATTATAATCTTTACATGCTAATATTTAAACATTATGGAAAGAAAATATGTATAATCCACTATTCCTATTAATATTTCAATGGAATTTTGTAACAAAGGGGAAGATGATTGAGGGCATAAAATATTCCATTCATTGAAAAAACTATGGTGGTGTATCCACATCTCAGAGTCTCTCTTGACAGAATTATGAAAAGAAATGTAAATAATGTGACTTTAGTGAAATTTTACCTACCTGATTCAATAGATCTACTAATTTCTAAAAAAAAGGTGTTAAGGGCCTACTTGATATTTGTTCTATGACTAGCTCCATATTTTGATAGAGTTTGAATTTTTGTAAAAAAGGTGTTTATCTCTTGTATATTATATTTTATGGATTCTAGACCTATGTTTTTTTGTGATAGTTGTGCATGTATTGTGTCCATGTGAGCCACATATTCATGCATCTCTACAGTCGGTATATGAATAAAATCATAATGTTTCACTTCTTATAAAGTTAAGGGATTTAAATTAATAATTTTATCCTTTAATTATATTGTATGGTGGTTGGAAAAATAACCTTGATGAGATCATATTCATGGGTGGCTAAATCCTCTTAATAAATGAGAATATTATGAACAAGGATGTGCCAGTGTCGATAATAAAAAACGCCCACACCTAGGCCAAGGAAAGTTGTTGAAGGGTGTCATATTTATCAGAAATTTTCTCTAAAATATTATATATGTTGATAGTTTAAACCTTTAACCAAGCTCACTTTCATTAAACCTGATGCTAGAAGAAAATATTGGGAACACGACTCTATTCACCTTCCACTATAGGAATATAATATAGAATTTTATTTTTCATGGATATATCTTCGTTAAATTATGTCATTGTTGTAAGGAAGTTCTCCATCATTGCCTCCTATTTAAATTTAGGGATTGAACTTGATTGTTTAGCATTGATCAGATGAATACCTAACATTGTTCCACTAGGAAAAATGTAATTAAGTCTTCCAACACTAGTAGTCAAACATGTGGAGTCTTCACAAATATCAAAAAATATATATTGAGGATGAAATTCCCCCAAAATTATTATAATGTTCAGATATAATTCTTTTCCCCCAATAAATTATAATGTAACCTGTTTTAAATGACCAAATTATCGTGAGAACCTATAAGGATTAAAAGGATATAAAATGGTTACTCCATCTATAAAATCATCGAAAATCCCATCTCACAACATGATAATGTATGAAATTTATTCTAAATTCCCTCTATAATTATCTACCAGTCCACCGAAACATGTTGAATAAGGAATAAATCCAAAATGGTAAACATCATTTAACAAATAAATAGGACCATCGAGTTATTAATTGAAAAATTACAAGACCATATACCATAGCTTCGTAGTTCACTCCACATCGAGTATTAGTTTCATATTCAATAAAGAATAGAATAAATCAATGAAATTTTCAAATACCTTGGTGATAGGGCGTGGGGGTGTCAACCTCGGAGTCTGGGGTGTTGAGGGTTGTGTGGTTGATCTGTCGGGAAGGATGAAAGGAGGATGGGAGACTACTAGGCGCAGCTTCGCTAGAGGAGAAGGATCGTGGGGACGAGGGTCGTGGTGAGGAGGTGTCATGGATATTTAGGTCTGTTGGAGAGGATGTGTCGGGGAGGAGGCATCTAGGAGGGCTCGGGAAGGAAGAGGGGAGGTGGTGAGGCTACTCGGATAAACATATCTAGATGAGGAGGGTCGCGGCGATGAGGCGTCGGGGTGGGCGTTGGGATGTTGAGGGGTTTTGTGGAGGATGGATCGAGTGGAAGGAAGAAGAAATTAATGGGTCGGGGTATTCAACCACATAGCCGTGGCTAATTTTGGGGGTGTAGCAATGGATTTTTTAATCTATGGCTTTATAGGTGTGGCTCTAGCTCAATCTCCAAGTATTATATATATATATACACACACACACACACACACACATTATATATGTATATAAGTATTCATTTATTTGTGTTTGAAATAAAATGGACATTAGTATTTATTTAGATAAGGATTATATATTGAGAAAAATATTTTATATGTAAATTTGTTTAATTATTTATTTATAAAAATAAATTTTTATGTGTGAATAAAAAAAATATGTATATATTATTATATATTTGGTTATAAATAACATTAAATTGTAAAAATTGATAAAAATTAAAAGCCAATATAATAATATGAATTTAATACCTATGAATAAATTAACTCCCCACTAAAAAATGGAAAAAAATACCCTCTTAAAAGTGGCTGAAATTCCATAGAATGTTAAACATAATTGGGTATCCCGACTAAAAATACGGTTTTGGAGGGATTATTGGTCTTTTTTTGTATAAATTTTTTTTATAGAGGGTTGTCTTATGTCACCAGTATGTAGAGCTAGTCATAATCTTCAATTTGATATGTAGTAGATCTCAAATAGACAACCGAATCAAAATTTATTTTTGTTTGATGTTTGAGTTCTGTTTTCAATTTATTTTAGATTTTTTATGAAATTTTTTATTTTTTCTGTCTTCAAATTGTTATTAAAGGATTAATAATTGATAATAGTTATTAAAATATTAATTAATAATATTTTTTAAAGTATTTTATAAGCAATTCATACTGAACGTCTTATATATTAGGTGTCAATGTATATCTATACTTATCTAAAAAATATTTAAAAAATATAAATTATATTTATATCAATATCAATATATTTATATACATTAATATATTATATTTTATAATAATTTTTTATTTATGGTTTTTTATTTTTTTTGTGAAAATTATTATTAGAATAAGTTGGGAAAAAACCTAAATTAAGAAAAGAAGAATCCCTCTTAAGATGGATTGAGATAGAACGAATTGCATGATTGAATCCCCAAACACAACATGCCCCAAAAAAAGACATGGAAATTGTTAATGGAAGTAAATCTAATTACTTCAAAGTAAAATCCAAATACCATGAAATACTAAGGAAGAGAAACCTATAATTAGATTTTTTTGAAATCCCCCAATGTATCTATCCATCCATTTGAACACCAACCTAGAGACTCAATTCTTAGCTTCCATTGGGAAATATGGGGAAGATCGTCATGGTGGACAAATCTGCTGATAATAGAGACAATCTGCCTGAAAATTCACCATCCCCAACTAGAGTGTGTTCTTCCTCTCATGTCATCGACCCATTCCTCAAGTATGGTTTTTCCCTTGTTATTATCCCTCACCATATCACCGAGGTTTGAGTATTTACTTTATTCACCATGATGACTAGAGGCCTTCCTTTTCCACTAGCCCTGGCGCTTTCCAACCAACCCCCACCACCGAGCATGAGTTCAGATCTTTCCAATAACCCCTACTTTATTTTTACATTAATTTGTCTTATCATTAGGTATATAAAAAATATATATATTCATATTGATTCAATACTTTAGAAAAATGTTCTATAATTAATTTTTGATTTGTAGGAATCCGCCCCACCTCAATCTGATGCATGGGGTGAGCGGTATGACTCCACTACTGTTGATATGGCCATTAACTGGTCGTAAAACGGGCATTTACAGTGTTAAAAGGAATTATTATCTCCTGAAAAATTAAAAGCGGTCATTTTTATCTTCTATAAAAAACTGCTAATAAATGACCCATTTATCAGTGATAAAAATCACTAATTAAAGGGACCTTTATCGACACTTTTTTAGCGCAGGTAAAAGTCATCAAAAATAAATTTTTTCCTATAAATTGGAGGTTGGGACCTCCCCCCAACCATTTAATAGTACTAGGTACCGACATTGCCCACCTGTGCACACCACATAGTTGGGTTTCAGAACTGAGACCCCCCTCATAATCTCTCTTATTTTCTACTACCATATGTCATTTTATTTTTTATTTTATGATAAATCTATATATTTATATTTATCTCCTTATATTATTTATCTATATATTTATAGATATAGATTTATATATATATTTAAATACTTATGTAAAATATGTGTTTGTGTGTGTGTGTGTGTTTATAAATATATACATATATATATATTTATTTACATATGTCTGTTCATATATAAATATAATTTTACATATTTGTATTTAGTTAAATATATTATATGTTAATATTTATATAAGTACATTATAATATATAGATAAATATATATTGGTTTGTCAATGCACACAAAAATATATTTATATACATACATACATTATATATACAGTAATTGTGTATATATATGTCTATAAATTTTTATTTTAAATAAAATGGATATTATTTTTTATTTAGATAAGCTTATAATATTTATAAATATACTTTATATGTAAATATGTTTACATATATATTTATAAAATTAATTTCTTTTGTGTGAATATATACAAAATATGTATATATTTTTATATATGTGATTATAAATAAAACTAAATTATGAAAAATGATTAAATTTCCTCTCATTAATATCAAAATGAATGTAATAATTGTGAATAAATTCATTCCCACTTGAAAACGGGCAAAATACCCCACCTTAAATGAGGCTAAAAATAGATTGAATGTTGTAAAATTAGGAAACAACGACTAAAAACTCAATTTTAAATCTCTTCTAGGGTCTTTTGGGGGCTCAGAAGACATAATAGAGGATTCCCCCATCATTAGTTTGTAGATATTGGAACAATATTAGATTTTATATGTGGTACAGCTTAAACAGACACTTGAATCAAATGTTATGACCTTTTTGAAATCTGAGGTTTGTTTTAGATTTATTTTATATATTTTATTAATTTTTTAATTTTTTTGTCTTCATATTGATAATAAATAAATGTTACTCAATAAAAACTAGAAATTTTTTAATTAATAATATTATTTTCATTATTTTTTATCCATTTTCACTAATTGTCTTATATTTTATGTGTAAAAGAATATTTAGCAATAAAGAAAACATATTTGAAAAAATATATTGTTTTAAGGAAATAATTTTTTTTAAAACATACCATTTATCAGTTCTAGGAATGAAACACTGATAAATCCCCCCTTTATCAATTCTACTAAAAAAATCTGATAAAGGGAGTCCCGTTAATAGCCCTACAAACATTGGTAAAGAGGTACCTTGACAGTGCTAAAAAAACTTATAAAGGGGTTACTTTTAAAAGCATTTTTTAGCACTGTTAAAAGAATATTTTATCAGCAGTTTTTTTAGCACTGATAAAGGTACCTCCTTTATCAACACATTTTTAGCATTGTTAAAGGGTGGCCCTATGTAAAGTGGTTTTTGTGGTAGTGATCCATGTGTGTCGTTTTATTTAAAAATGGCCATTTAAAAATATATTCTTTCATATTAATGTTTAATTTTTTTCTTTATATTATTATTAAAAAAATTGTATTCTTATATAGGTGAATTCTTTTGATCAGGTTGGGGTGGTTTTTTAGAAACTGATACCATGATTAGGATTTTTTGAGAGGGGGTCTCAGTTGCCAAATAAAATTAAACATTGATGTTTTTAATGTCTATAGATAGTAAATGCAAATGTAATTATACAAAATATTGGTTTAAATGTATATAATATGATTTTTGTATTTTCAATGTAAATGTTATTTCAAATAAATTATGAATGTTCATACAGGTTCATTTCTATACAGGTGTATTTGGCGCAATGTGTTATTCAAATAGCACATTGCAATAGTTGGGTAGTTATCAGCGTTAATGAAAACAATGATAATGGGGTCCTCATTTTAATGACGCATACGACGATACTGTTTTTTTAGCACCATTAAATTTCTTTACAAAGTGTTAAAAGGTCTATCTATGGTTGTGGAAATTCAATTTTTTTGTAGTGAAAATGATATCCTTATTCAGCCATAAAATGAAAAGGATTTGAAATCATTGTGGTTATAAAACTAATAAGTACAAATTGCCTCACTAGATGAGAGAGGAGGTAAATTCATGATATAATGGGATTACAACCATATATCACCATGTATTTCATGCAGGAGAAATGACCATTTTTTGAAACAACAAATAATTATTTTTAAAATTATAAAAATTTAAAAAAATTCATATTTTCCCTTAATAATTTAACGAGTAAAAAACAAGTACAAAACTATTTTTCATAATGATATATTCATCAAAAATTCTCTTTCAATTTAAAAATTATCATTTCTTATTAAAAAATATAAAAAAACATTTTTCATTATGAAATTCAAATAAAAAAATTAAAATAAATAATATATTCACTTAAAAAAAATAAAATTTCCTAAAAATAAAATAACAAACTAAATTTTTAGTTATCTAAAATTAATAAAAACTCCCTTTTGTATATGAAGTAATAAAATATATATATATATTCCAAATTAAAATATATTTTATTTAAAAAATATTTATCCCCTATAAAATTTACCAAATTTAAACATTTTCATCTTAAAATTTAAATTAAAATAAATTATTTTATTTTAAAAATATAAAACGTTAATATCTCTTTTGTTTATGATGTATTTGGAAATAAAAAGTGAATTTTATTCTTTTATATTAAGATAAATTAAAATTTTACCTTTTTCTAAATGATCCAATTTTAAAATTAAAATATTAAAAAATCCCCCTTTTCTTCTCAACAAATATGAACAAATTTAATTAGAAAACATAAAGTTAAAAGTAAAAATTCTACATTTTTTCATTAAAATTACTTTAGAAGATAGGTTATATATTTAGTATTTAAAAAAGGATATTTTTTAAAAAAGTATTTTTAATTAAGGTAGATTTATTTTTAAATTTTCATTGATTGATTTTATTTTACGAGAATTTTAGTTTTTAACATAAAATAAAAAACTAATATTTATTTAGTTATATGGGGATATTATATTTTCAATAAACAATGTTTTTTTCTATGATTTTTCAATAGAAGTATTTTTTATTATATTTTAAAAACATAGAAATTAACATTATTTTCATTCACATTAATTTCTATTTAAAAAATGAGTTATCATTGAATTTTTTAACAGGAAAATTGGAGTTGATTTATTGATATGTGATAATTCAATATATTTTTACAAAACCGGGTCCTGGAATGTGTGAACGATGTTCACAGAAGCCACAATGCTAGTCAAAAAATAATCATTAAGTTATTGCATAAATATTTTATCTTTATTTAAAAATAATAATAATCGTTTTATTACTGATAATAATATAAATTAATTTTGATGGATATGAGATTTCATATATAATATTAAATTTATATTATGTTTTTGGAAGAATAAGAAAATATTAAAAGGAAATTTTTGTATCAAAAATGATGTTAAAAATAAAAATATCACAAAGTAATTACATACATAAATTAGTTTCAATAACATTTTCAATGTAAAAATAATAAATGATTTCAACGTCGATGTTTAGGAGGTTTCTTTATGTCACATCCATGCATATGAATACATATATACACATAGGTCTTGGTGTGTGTGGAATCTGCATGCACAACTACATGCCTGTGTAAATGTTATTGGGACTTCTTAACCCCAATACAGCAGGCACGAGTTTACCTCATACACATATTTAACAAACTAGATCCCCTCATAATTGATGCATGATAACCCAATAATATCCCCTCACAACCACAACGACGATAAACAGATAAGATTTTTTGTGGATCGGGAAATTCATAGTGCGAAAATGAAACTCTACAATAATCTCTATTAAAAAACATAGTTTTCCATAAAAAACTTCTACCATTGATAAAAAAGTATTGATAGTCGAGGCTCTATTAAAAGGGTGGCCTTTTATTAGTGCTCAAAAAAGAGATGCTAAATTTCCCTTTTATCAGCACTAAACAAGCCTAGATAAAGTTAAAAAAAAAAATTTTATTTTGTAAATTAGATGGTATAGACCTCTTTTTAATAGCGCTATTTCAACGACTCTAGGAATCCCCACCCGCGCGCAACACTACCACCCATTTAACAGTGCTATGTGCACATCCCCAACCCTTTAACAAAGTTAGAATCCCCCTGCACCCACCGGTGCACAACTGCCTTCGCCTGGATTTGAACACGAGACCTCTCCCTTGAGCATCTACACCATTACCACTCACCCATCTTGTTTGGTTATCCATTTAATGATATATCTATTTATTTATATATATTTTTAAAAGGTTGGGGTTGAATCCTCATTTAATTACTAAAGAAAAACAAAGACCTCTTTTAACTGGGTAGAGGGAGACCCATTACATAGCCCATTGTCTTAGTGGGCATGTATCCCATTACATAGCCCGTAAGCCTAAAATTTTGGCCTAAGGACCATTTTGTTAATAGTAACCCATCTGCTACAGTCCCCTTCCACCGCTATGAAACCCACTGATAAATAGTAGCACCGCTTCTATAATACCGCTACAGTGCTGCTACAGTACCTGTAGCCCCATGGAATTTGAACCCCCATTTTTCATGTAGGATTATGATGTGCTTACCACTAAGCAAAACCCCAACTACGTGTATATATATAGTTATATATATATATATATATTTTGTTATGTTTTTTTATCACCATATTTATCTATATATTAATATATGTTTATAGTATTATTTTTAAATTCATTTATAAAAAATGTTTTTGTGTGTCTGTATAAATTAATAAATACATACATACATATATATAACACACACACACACATATTAGTTTGTTAATACACACACACACACGCACATATATATATATATATATTTGCACACACACACATTATATATGTATATAAATATTCATATATTTGTGTTTCAAATAAAATGGATATTATTTTGAATTTAGATAAGACTTATATATTGAGAAATATATTTTATATGTAAATATGTTTAATTTTTTTTTATAAAAATATCTTTTTTTGTAATTTCATTTCAAATAATCTAGAATAAAACGATGTGCAATGACAGAAAGTTTGTTTATGATGGCTAAATAGTTTCATCATAAATTGCATCACCCTGAGTTTAATTTCAACATCCCTACATGATTTTTATTATTTAGGTCGTGATTTTCCATGATGGTTTGTTGTGATGAATTCCTATCTCAATTAACTCTTTGCGGTGAGAATCCGTCGTTGAAAACCTGTTGCAAAAGCCATTATTTTTAGTGTTATATAAATATTGTAACCGAGTGATGCGATCCATATAAATAAATATACCAAAAACATATTTATATTTATATATATGTATCATATAAAATAGTTTATAATAATATGTTTGTGTTTATATATATGTGTGTGTGCGTATTATTATATATTATAAAAATATATAAATAATATATCGAAATATTTGTACATATTAACTATATAATTTAAAATTTCAATTCATATTAAATAATGCTTTATTATTAACATTATGTTCATTATTTATACAATAAAAAAATTTCAAAATGATATTAATCAATACAAATATTTAATAATTGGTTTTTCTATGATTTTCTTAGAAAATCCAAGCACCAATCAGCTAGATGAATCCCTCCACCCTTCCATGACCTCCCTGCACGCCGCGACCGTGACCGCGCTCTGCCACGCACATCGGCACATCAATATCATGCCTCAATTGCCTTCCACCTCAACCATGACCTCCCGAAGCGACCACCCGGTGCTCCTCCCCACACGCCTACACATCCACATCCCACCTCAAATGTGTTATGCCTCTTCCAGGAGCTCCTGGATTGGTGCACCTTCCAGATGATCCCCGCACTTGGGTACCCTGGGGGAGGAGCGATCTCCGGTGCAGAAGTCGTGGTGCATTCGGGATCTCTTACCTAGGGTACCCTTGGGGACTATTCCCAGGAAAATGTGACCTCTGGACACTTCCCATCATTGTAATAACCCACATCTGCCAGCACCCCACGGTTCTCCATTGTTGGGGTTGGGGTTGGGGTAGGTTTCAGATCTTCATGCTTGGGAACCCTGGGGCGGATTTCCCAAGCGAAGGGGATGGTTGGACGGGGACCCTCGTAGTCGGTTGGCTGGGGTCCCTCGTGGTCTTCTGTTTGAGACCTCATCGTCATATTCATCATGGGTCGTGGGACTCCAACTAACTGATTGATATTGTTTACCTTTTCTAAGGATGGTCCGCCAAAACAAGACTTCAACTAGGTTCAAATCCATCTCTGTAAAATCTGCATCTTCATCGTAAAACGGTGAGGACTTTAGAAGAAGGTAGTCTGAGTGAGAGTGTTGCAGTTTTAAAACACAGCCTCCACCCTTATATAGTACAATCTTCCTTTATTTTTCACTTTCCCTCCTTAAATATTCATACCATCCTTTAATATATAGAAATGTGGTATACCCAAATCTTTTATTTATAACACTAATTAGTATGAGTAATTACCGAACCCTATTTATTGAATCTTAATTAATTTATTAACCGAATATTAATCACATAGTAAAAATACAGAATTTATTTATATATTTTTAATATTGTTCATGTAAAATTTATAATAGAAATCTTAATTATAATCTAATTAAATTAATTATTATTAACTGAATAATGATTTATTTTAAAATGTTAATAAAATTATAAAATTTATTTGTTTTTTATATCAATTTCCTTTTGATTTATAAATAAATTTTAAAATTAAAATTAATATATTTCTCTTTAATTAAGCCGGTTTGGGCAGTTAAAAGTGTATTTCAAAATATAATAGAATATATTTTAAAATAGTGTTTTAAAAAATAAATGGGTTGTAATTGGATTTGGGTTTGAAAAATAAAACGAGTTATGATTCGATTATCCCAGATTTCAGGAATACTTTATGGGTTGACATCCCTAATTTTGGGTGATTTTTAATGAACATTTAACCCTAAATATCAAAGTTGAAGATTTTATTAATTTTTTGTGAATTTTAATTTAATATTGTAGAATTGATTTTGAGAATTTTAGACTTGCATATAATATTTAATGTTTGTTTTAATTCAATAATCTATCATTGACTCGTATAAACCTTTATACTACATTTAATATATATATATATATATTCAATATTTTTATTTTTTATCTAACCATTCTTAAATGGAAATATATGTTTTTAGAGATTACCCCCATGAGGAGGGTAAAGAGGTGGTCAACAGAACTACTATTTGGAAACTGAATAAAAAAGAACCAAAGGGTTATACTAAAATTAGTATTGGTTAGTAAAAATTTTATTTGGTTGACTGATTTTTTTGGTCTTGATTATTAATTATAATAACCAAATACTGAAAAAATAACTAAATTTATAATTTTGTATTTATTTATTAATTTATTATTTTAAATAACTTATAACACATATTAAAACAGAAAAATACATTTTTTTTATAAATTTATATTTGTTTTCAAATAATTTGTTTGTTTATACAATTTAAGGATTTATATAAAATTTTGATTTTTTGTTCGACAAAATTACGGTAGATTTGTTTTAAAAAAATTAAGGTCTTTTTAGTAGGCTTTCTCTGATGATCAAACTTTGTACAAAGGTTTTTCCACCCAATAAAAACAATGTTTATCTTGGTAGCAGTTCAAAAAAATTAAAAAAAATTAAAATTTAATGATATATAATTCACATATGATAATATACATTGAAAATTACTATATATATTAATGATATTATAAGTGATACTACTATTTTTATTATTATTTATTATATTGAAACATTTAAATTAATTATAAATTAAAATATTAAATTTTTATTAAATATTTTATTAAAAATTCTTAATTACAATGTTATTTAACTATATTTGTAAATTATATTAACAATTACTGAATAGATTAATGATATTTTCAGTTATTAATTTTCTAAATTATTTAACTAATTGTTAATAATTATATCATTAAACTAAAATGTCTGTATTTATTGAAAAAATATACATTGAGTCATATCAATCACATCATATGTCCAATTAAAATGTAGTCAATTCCTACACATTATAAATGAGTTATATATACACTACTAGAAAATCACTGTTTAGCGGTGGTTATTTTTTTATTTGGTGGCAGTTTAAACCACCGCTACAGTTGATGTCGGCTTCTAACATGCGGCGGATCCTCCAATTCACTACCACGGATCGAATCATGGGATGCATCAGGTTTTTTTATTGCTAAGATGAAAGCACTGATAAAGTGGGGGGGGGGGCTTTATCACCGCTAGCTAAATGTGATTATAGTTCTTCCCATTAAAAGTGCTAATGAAAGGTTGATAAAGGTGTACCCTTTATCAGAAATTTCTTTATCACTGATAAAGTTGGACATTTTAAAAAAAACAATCCTCAGACCCTAGATATAAACCAAAGTAAGAGTACATAATTCTGGAGGAAAATATGAAATCCATCAATTAGACCCCCAATGATTCCCAAAAGAATTAAAAAAATGAACTGCTCGATTTCCCTCTCTCCAAGCAAAGGGAAAACAACAAGAAGAGAACAAAGGAACAAAATATATTATGATGTAGATAATGGAACCATAGGCTTGGAGGCCACCTTTATCCCCATTATGTGCATTGATAATAACGTGAAAATCATATTTGAATATAACATCCTTCCAGAAAATAGATAAGAGGGCTGCATAAACTACCAAATTACCATGGCCTCTGGCACATGAGGAGACTAACCCGCAATGTCTGAGGAATGATGAGCCGCAATAAAGAGAGACAATGTGATCCCAAAGGATTGTCTAAAGGCCAACAAAACCATCCCTAGGGGTCACTACATCAGTATTAAGTTTGAGAACACCCAAAGGGGAGGGGGAGAGACATCTGATATGTAGGGAATGTACATGTGACGGTGGACGAGCCTCCTCAATATCCCACCACTGCAAGTCCATGTTTTGAATCTTTGAAGGCCATACCCTATCGTCTATAACAATGATCTTAAATATGATAGCGTTTTGGAGAAACCATATAATCCAAACACAATTCAATTATTAGCGCTGATAAATTTTTTTAATAAAAAATATTATTAATTTATGAAGAATTGTTATATTTATATTAAAAAATAATTTTTATTTGTATAAATTAAATAAAAAACACATGATGATAATAAATATATATATATTTTTAATAATTAATATATATATATAATGATTTAAAAAAGTATTTATAAGTTATAATTAAATAAATATTTATTAAAATAATTATAAGATTCTAATTAATTTTTAAATAATAAATATATTTTATTTTTTTATTATATTTAAAAATATATGTAAATACTTTTTAAATATATATATTTATGTTTATAATTATAATGAAAAAAATATATATCAAAATAAATATATGTTTCCAATGAATTTGTTCAATAAATATTTTGATGCGTGAGTATAATTGACATACAAATATGTTACTAATTCTTCATGATTGTTCATTTATACCTTGAAAATGTTAAAACTCACACGAATAGAGTTTTGACATCAGTTAGTGGATAACTGATGTTAAAACAATGTCAGTGAGATTTTTAATGTCGGTCACGCAATAAGAAATGTCAAAATGTGGGTTTCAACATTATTTATCAAATAATTGTTCATCCTCCTCCTATCAGATGGATTCATCCCCCTCAGGGTATTTTCAAACTAAATACTGATGCAGCGATTCCAGGTGATGGCTCTGTTGTCCTTATGAAAGTTTTCTAGGGCCATGTAGTCTCTATCATTGCGGCTCGGCACTACTTAGATATTTTTTGTTGCTCTCCTCCCGTAGTAGTGGGAATGGCTATCTGGAAAGGTATGAAATTCATTTAATCTCTTGGCTAGAAGGATAATATGGTAGAATCTGATTTTCAAGTTATTATCGATGTGACAGAGGAGGATGAAGGTGGCCACTAATACTTTGGTTCTATTATCAACATCATCATATCATTGGTGTTGTTATTCTATTATTGTTGTTATTCCTTTTTTTGGGAGAGGACAATCATACACCTCATTTTATAGCTACTTTTGGGAGTTGTTGAGGGTGGCATTATGGTGCATTTGATTCATACACATCCCAACTAACTCATGTATCATTTTCCTACAATATCAAAATAATCCAAATTCGTTTTCTCTTTTTTGAGTATGGCCATTGTCCATTTTCCTAAAATTAATGTATATTTATAATAAAAAGGCGCACTTGTAGTCATACCAGTCACACTATGCCTCATATTGAGGTGAGAAAGAATACTTGGAATCCCAAATGACTCATGTATTTTAACCCAAATGTATCAAAACAATACGAATGTGTTTGCTCATTTTTTAGTCTGTCACTTGTTCCTTTTTACTAAAATTAACGTCACATTTAAATAAATAGATGGACTTAGAGTCATACAAGTCACACCGTGTATCAGATTGAGGTAAGACTAATTTATACACATCTTAAATTACATATGGATAGTTTTACAAAAGTATCAAAACAATCCAAATGTTTTTTTCTTATTTTTTAGTATGTCACTTGTCTTTTTAAGAAAAAATTCATTATAAACTAGAATCACACACTTTGACTAATACCGTTCACCTAGAGCATCAGCATGACATGAAAATAATTCCTACACACAATAAAATTATTTATGAATTGATTTATTAAATTATTAAGACAATCTGAGTGCGTTTTTTCGGTTTTTAGTGAGTGATGTATTTGGAAGTAAAATGCCGATTTTGAACTGATAACAGACACTTTGAGTCAGACTGGTCACACTGTTTTTGGATTGAGGTGTAGATGATTCATACATATAATAAATGAATTATAGATAATTATACTAATGTATAAACACAATTTTAATTCCTTTTTTGATTTTTATTTTTGAGTTGTATATTGTAATAAATTTATGATCAATTTTAAATAAAAAGACACACATGGAGTCATACCGATCATGACATATGTCAGATTTAGGTGTTGTTGATTCCTACATATCCCAAAGTATTAAAATAATCCTAAATGCCAAGGAATCCTCAAGTATAATAAAAAAATCTTATGTGATTATTACTAAAAATAAATAAATAAAACATAAATGTGAAACAATCCATTACTTCTATAGAAGTCACATCTTCATACCATTGGTGTACATTCTATGATTAGGTATGATGCCCATTTGTTTCTAAGAAAATTTATATCATTTTATAAATAGTTTTTTTATAGTCATAATACTACTAGAAAAATATAAATACACAAAGGATTAATAAAATTTTAAAATAAACTAGTAATTAACTTTGAAAATTCCTCTTGGGATGTGTGTTTTTTTATGTAATACGATCTCTCTCATAAATTTATAGACATAATAACATTAATAATTTCCATTTGATTATTTTAGACACTATAGAATCATTAAAGAAAATATGTAATTTTTTATATTTGTTTGGATAGTTAAATCATATTATATATACATTGATACTTATCCAGTTGTAGAACTTGTTTGGGTCCTTGCGTGCAATGCTTGTCCTCATGCCATGATTTAGGCGATATTTACACACCACCTTGTAATAACAAAATCCAAATTAAAACATAATATAATTATATAAGTTGAATCATATTTCTAAAATTTTTGGTGTAGTGTATTACAAATTAAAAAATGTTATCATGTGTTCGGTTTGTTGGTAATCTATGTAGAGAATCCAAGAAATAAATATTTAGAGTATCCAAATTGATCGTAATGAGAATACAGGGTTTCGTATAAACATTAAAAGGATTAAGTAAGTAAGGAAAAGAAAAATATATTAGATATGATTAAATTAAATTGTTTTATCCTGAAATCATTTGTATTAAGAAAATTATTTCATCCCCATGTTTTCTTTCAAAAGATTTGCCAATGTTTTCCACTATTTTATCTATTTTTTGAATTCTATTTTTGTTTTGGTAGTAGAGGTGACATGAGGACTAAGGTGTCCAATTTTTTAAGGAAAAAACCATTGAATTATTATTGATATTTATGACTTCAAAAATTATAAAATTTATTTAGTCATAATTAACATGGTATATCACCTTTTGGAAAATTAAATCATGAAAACGTATGTCATGTATGAATTTACAACTAAGAAACCTATCCATTCTTAGTTGATGATTTCATCTATATTATTATAATCAATGTAGTCAATAACATCCTACCCACACATGTTTTCATCAAAATCAACTATGTGACTACTACCACTTTTTAACATTGCATCCACTTAAACCATTAATGTTAGTAAATGTGGATATTCAATGGGCATGGTAATTGTGATTTTGGAAGATCTTTTCAATTAGTTGGTTGATCCTTTAGATGGTTTAATACAACCTTTAATTTCACCACATCCCTTTGTATATTTTTAACAACATTCATCGGTTTAGAACTTTTTTCATTAATTATTAAAGGTTCATAATCAAAAGTAAATAGGAAATGAATTCCTCCATGTTGAAATATATTTTTTACAATATTTAATGGCCATACGATGACTGTTACAATAGTTGGTCAAACATATGACTATCTTCCTCACCAATTGGAATAGGTTGATCAACCCTTAGATCATGGGCTATGCTAATAGAAACTCTAAAAAGGCCTATTAGAAGTGGTCTATTGATTAGCACATCATTTTGGATATTGAACATTGTATCCCTCACTACAATGCGATGGGTGGGTGTTGATAGATATAAATCACAGTCATTATCATCTTGTATAATATAAGTACCAGAAAGGTATTAGTGTATATCTGATTCAAATTTTATAGAAACAGTTATTAAAGCACTGATTACCTTGTCCAAGACATATTTTCTATGGAAATGGCTCACCTCAAGGCTACTGGGTGTGGGGAGGGATATTCAGGAAATGGTGGTTCTTGAGTTCATTTTTCTCTTTGCATATCCATATAAATGTTTCTAGTAACTCTCTCTGCTATTGAAATTTTTATTAAAGTGTATATAGTCTTTCTTTCATCTATTTCATTTCCTTATCTTTATCCTCCTATTGTTTCTTTATAAAAACATGTTTTCAGTTGTCGCCCCAAAACCCGCACCTCTGATGTGACCATAATGTTATGTCTGCTTCAAGGCCACTGATAGTAGGTGTTCATCTGATTCAGGTTTTGATGATTCATGTGAGTAATATGGATAGAAAATATAGGAAAATAAGTAATCATTGTTATGTAATTTTTATTTAAAAAAACATTTTTATTATTTCATAATTACACATGTTTCCCACCCTTTTTTTGTATTTTAATATATTAGTTTCCCATATCTATTTACACATTCCTCTTTACAAAACAATTGTGTATATGGAAGTGGATTTAGATTTGGATTCATCAATATTCATATAAATAGAGGAACATAATTATTTTGTCATTTCATTTCATATAAAAGTGTTACGTTAGATTTAAAATACGTACCTTTTTTTCAAGTGAAGCGTACCCCATCCTTGCATTACGGTAGGGGTATGTTTCTTTTTCTTCCCCTCCATTATTTTCAACACCCATTTTCTATTTCATAAATAAAAAATTCTCACTCATAGTGATGAATATATGTTTTTTCAAACAACATATTACAAGCCACAATGTGCTTGAAAACAAACATCAATATGACTTCTAGTAAACTAATCTCATGCATGTTCGGTTATCAGGTGTGCATACATAAGCAGTGGGTGTGGGGTTATTTTTCCTTCTGCTTCTTTTAGATGATGAATCAATAGAGTTGTGTGAAAGACTCTGTGAATCAATCTATAAATAATCAATACATATTTATTATGTGATTCATCTACTATAAATTCAATCTTCAAGGGATGGTGAAGAATAATTCATTGTTTCATTATTTTATTTTTTAGTAAAAAATGGAATGATATCATATTGTTACCTTAATATCTTCCCACATCAGTGTATTACTACTAAAAATATTGCTTTTTATCAGCGCTATAACTGGCCTTTAACAGTAATAGAAAAGCACTGTTAAAGCCGAATAAGATAGGGGGGTCCCCTTTATTAGCGCTCAAAAAAGTGTAGATAAAGTCCCCTTTTATTAGCACTGAAAAAATCACTGATAAAAGGGGTATTATATTAGCACTAAAAAAAGTAATGATAAAAGGGTTCTTTATCAGCACTTTATTTGTAGCGCTGATAAAAGACAACTTTTATCAGCGCTTTTTTAAAAGTTCTTATAAATGGTTTCAAAATTAAAAAAATTTAAAAAATTTATAAATTTAAAAGGTGTCTTTTAAAAAATTTACACCGCTTTTCCGCCCCCCTCTAGCCCCCACACACACACCTCCACCCTTTATCAGCGCTAGCCCAAGATTCACCCATGCGCGTGCGTCCCTGCCTTCACCCAGATTTGATCTAAAGACCTCCCCCCTACGTGCCTGAAGCCTTTACCACTCCCCTATATTGATTTGTTCTCCTATTGGTGATATATATATATATATATATATAGTAATATTTATTTGTATGGTAATATATATTTATATTAAAATATATATATATATATAGTTATTTTAATATAAATATATAGTTATATTAATATAAATATATAGTTATATTAAAATATATATTTACAGTGATATTAATATATATATCTATAGTAATATTAATATATATATCTAGTTATATTAATATATATATATATAGTTAAATTAATATATAGATATTTAATATTTATATATTTTTATTTTAAATAAAATAGATATTAGTTATTCTTCAAATAAATCTATTATATTTTTTATGTAAATATATTTTATTATTTATATTTATAATTAAATTTTTATGTGTGAATATATAAAAAAATATGTATATATTGTTATATATTTGATTATAAATAGTAGTGCATTATAAAAAATGATAAAATTTCAAAGACATAATATCAATATGATTGTAATACCTTAGAATAAATTCAGTCCCCACCAAAAAATCCTATAATACCCCAATAATCGAGGCTGATAATCCACAAAATGATAAAATATTAGGGTACCCCGACTAAAAACTCAGTTTTGGAGGCCTTCTGGGACTATTTTTTCCTCGAAAAATCCTTTACCTAGGCCCCCCAATTAAAGTGACATATAACTCATCACAAGTTTTGATTTGACATGTGGTCGAGCTCAAACGGATACCCGAATTAAATGTTTTGGCCGTTTGATGTTCAAGTTGCATTTTCAACATATTTTCGATTTTTTTAATTTTTTTAATTTTTTTAGTCTTCAAATTGTTATTAAATGACTATTACTCAATAATAATTAGCAAATTATTAATTAAAAATATTTTTTAAATTATTTTATAAACCATTTTCCTTAAATATCTTATATATTATGTGTTACTGTATATTTATACTTTTCCAAATTATATTTAAAATTATATTTAAAAAATATATATTATATTTATATCAATATAACTATATCTATATATTTAAATATTAATAGATTTTTTAATAAATTTCTTTGGATGTAGAACCTTTATCAGCGCTTTAAAAAAAGTGTTGATAAATACCCCCCTTTATCAGCGCTACTAAAAAAAGTGCTGATAAAGGGGTTCCCTTTTACAACACTAAAAAAAGCGCTGTTAAAGGGGGTACCTTTATCAGTGCTAAAAAACGCTGATAAAGGGGTTCTTTTATCAGCGCTTTTTTGTGCTGATAAAAGGACCCATTATCAGTGATTTTTAGCACTGATAAAGGTACCACCCTTTATCAGTGCTTTTTCATTAACAATGATATAGGGTGGCGCTGGCCTTGCCCAGTTTTGTGGTAGTGTATTAAGCACTGGAACAAAAATGGTGCCACAAAACTACACTAGCTGGCTTGCGCAACCAAGGGATGATTCCATTGTAACTAATTAAAATGACCTTATTGGGGTTAACATGATGGCCCCGTTCATTCAATCCAACCTCATATTTGAGGCCTTTGATTTTTTCCTTCATTATTTTTTCTAACACCATCAAACTATGTAGCACCTTTTTTATTTGAATTGTTTTTCCTTCATCAACAAGCATTTCCTTGGATTCAACATCATCAATATGTAGTTTCTCTAGAGCAATAGAATCAGCATGTGAAGATGGTTGTTGAACCTCAACATCGGGGGCATCAACAGATTGAAAAATCTATTATTCCTTAGTATTGGGATTACCAACACATGAATAACGTCATTGTTCCTCTACAATGCAAGTAACAATAGGTTGAAAGACCTAATGTTCCTTAGGATAGGGAGCACCATCATGTAAATAAATCATTATCTGCATAAGTGATTTAAAATTTAATTTTGATTACATAAATACAAAAACGAACATATAATAACAAGAGGAAAAACATTGTATATTTAAAAAATAACATAATTATTAGACTCTCTTTTTTTAATGGATGAAGGTATTTGACCCCTCTATCAAATCATTATGTCCTTTAATTTTGGCCTCCTCTGAGAAAAAAAAACACCATCTACAGTAGGACCTCAATAAAATGATTGCGATGTCATAATGAATGTGTCATCCACAGTTGAATTTTCATCTGACCCTTCAGTGGCTTTGGTCGATAACATAACAATTGAACACTTTCGGTTTGTGGTATCTAGAACCAAAAGTACATGTACTGCCTATGATTCCATTATAAATGGTTCTTCTTTTCACCCTTCCTTACTAAAATAAATATTCACTAATCAAAATTAATCTATTTTAATAGCATTCATGTTATTAACCCAATATAATTGAAAAATTGGAACATATAATGTTATATAATCCAAATCCCATATTTTTTTAATGATTCCAATGTATGAAATATTCATGTCAATTGGATTTATGTCCTCATTACCATAAATATGAATTGCTTCTTCCAAAAGTGTAACTCCTCTATTTTTCATAGTATTTTCTTTATCATGTATATATGTATTAAACGTATAACACTTAATTACATAACCATTTTAATATAATACATTCACAATTGGTCCTCTGGATAATCATCAAAGTTATTCTGGTATTGAATTATGAATTTCTTCTGAATCGTTAAAAATATTGTCCCAAAACCATTCTATAAACTGTTGATTATGTGTATTTGATATCCATATTTTATCCCTTGATGTATTCAAATGCCTAATAATTTCTTTGTGGGTTTTAAAATATGGGGAAACCTCAAAAACATTATTCCAAATGTAAAGGTGTGCCTACTCATGATCTGCAATATTGATTGTGACTACATCTCTTCCAGAAATTCCTCACCCAGTAGCCACCTAGTGTGATGAGATTTTGGAAGACTAATGATTTCCACACCTCACATGGATTTGGTAAATAATTCTATGGCTTCCTTAACAATATATCGATCTGGAATACAACCCTCTGGTCAAATTGGATATTATATATACCCATTCAAAATATTTTTATACCATTCAATGGGGTATATCCATCTATATTGTATAGGACCAGATAGTCTACTCTCTCTCTCTAAGAGAACCATAAAATGAATCATTATATAAAATAATTCTAGTAGGAAGAACATTTCTAAATCACAAAATATGATAATAATTTATCCTTCCATAGTTTTCAATTTCACCAGATCTATAACTTTACTGCAAATAGCTTTGAAGAAGACATAATTCATGGTTAATTTATAAAGCACATTATTGGAAAAAATGCAATGTAAAGCTATAGAAATTAGATCTCCCAATAAAACATGACAGTCATGTGATTTTAGAACCTTTAACATTAAATCATTTATTTACATGATATTCTTGTTATACAATTAATAATCCTCTAGAAACATTATTTCATTCAATAATATGAAAAACTGAAATCTCTCCTACCTAGAAATAATATATGCAGCTAGAGGAAGAATAATTCATTTTTCACCCTTCAATATCACCAAATCTTCTCATATTCCCATGTGAACCATTTCCAACCTATCATTAATTCCATCCTTTTTTTCGGGTGAATTTAGCAGTGTACCGATGAAACTATCACATATATTTTTTTCAGCATGCATAACATAAAGAAAATATATGTCATATATAAAATTCAATTATGATAACTAAAAAAACTAAACACCATTTTCAACTGATTTTCTTAAAATTTTTCAATTTTTTTTACCAAAAGCAGTGTCCACATCTTTTACATTCTTAAACAGTTGATCTCATATGTGTGTAAATTTTGTTTTAAGGTCTTATGAACATCCATCGAATGATGATGTCCAAGATAGGGATATATCCCATTTGGGTAGAAATATAATATTTCTTAGAAAAATAGTCTTCGATGAATGTTTCAACCTAATTGACTTTGAAGCTTTTTTGAAAACGAGACACCGTTTAGTTCCTTTAATGCTATATCCAAAAAAAATTCCATAAGAAAGAAAGTAATTTATCATCTCCTGCAATATAGCTCTGAATGTGAAATCTTCATTTATGTAACAATAATACAACGCAATGCCTGAATCAACATCACCTTAATACGACACACGGTTTGGCCATTATAACTCAAACTGTCTATTTTTATTTTAAATTGACATATTTTTTATGTAAAAACAACATGTGACATTCTTAGAATAGAGAAAACTTATTTTTATTATTTTGATATTTTTTGAAAATAATAAATGTGTAATTTTTGATGTGTAATATTCAATTGCACCTCAATATGATGCATAGTTTGATCGGTATGACTCAGTGTGTGTTTTTTTATTTTAAAATGACATTAAGTAATGTAAAAAAGAAATTGAAATATTGAAAACATAGAAAACACATTCATATTTTTTTGATACGTTAGTAAAAAGATCCTTGAGTCGTTAATGACATGTAGGGCTTAGCCTTACCTCAATACGATGCATGGTGTGGTGTGTATAACTCAAAGTGTCTTTTTTTTTAAAATTGACATGAATTTAAGTAAAAAAACAAGTGAAATATTGAAAACCAAGAAAAAAAATTTAGATTGTTTTGATATTTTAGGAAAACAATATCTTAATTATTTCTGACATTTAGGAATCAGCTACACCTTAATATGACACACGGTGTGGCTGGTATCACTCAATGTGCCTCTTTTTATTTATATTTCATAATAATTTAAGTAAAAACAACATGTGAGATATTAAAAACCATGAAAACGAATTCATATTGTTTTTATATTTTTGGAAAATGATTTATTTGTGATTTTTGATGTGTAAGGATCAGCCACACCTGAATATGATACATGGTTAGGCTGGTATAACTCAAGGTGTCTATTTTTATTAAAAATGACATTAATTTTGGTAAAAACAACAAGTGAAATACTAAAAACTGAGAAAATGAATTCATATTTTCTTTATACATTAGGAAAATTATCCACAAGTAATTTTTGATGTGTATGAGTCAACCATACCTCAATCTGATGCATGATGTGAAAGTTATGAATAAAAGTGTCTGTTATCCGTTTAAAATTAACATTTTTGTTCAAAATGTGTCACTCAATGAAAACTAGGAAAACGAGCTCTGATTTTCTTGATAATTCAATACAGTGATTCATAAGTCATTTGTGACATGTATGAAGCAGTCTCACCAAAAAAAGTTTCATTATACAATCAGTATGGCTCAAAATATGCGTTTCTATTTTGAAATGATATTTAGGTAAAAAAACACAATGGACATACTGGAAACTGAGAAAACATATTCGGATTGTTTTGATACTTTAGGAAAAAACAATCAGTAATTTGTGACAAGTAGAAATTATTTTTACCTCAATACGACAGATGGTGTTTCTAATTAACTCCAAATGTATCATTATTTAAAATTATCATTAATTTCAATAAAAATCAAAAGTTACTTACTCAAAATCAAGAAAACACATTCGAATTGTTTTTATATTTTAGGACAATGATACATAACTCATTTTTAACATATAGGAATCAAAACCACCTCAATTGGATGCACAATATGACCTATATAACCCAAATGATTCATTTTTATTAAAAATTAACATTTTATTAATAATTGTATTTCATATAAATGTATAATTAACTTATTTATAGTATTAGTAACATAATATTTTTTTTCTTATATAAGGGTAATCTTTTTCTTGGGATGATATCATTTGGTTCGAAAATTGATTTCATGGGTAGACATTTTTAATTGGGGATCATCGGCTTCAAAATATGAAAAATTAATTTTTTAGAAAGTTTTTTGGAAAATTGTAAATGTAATTATATAAAATTTTTGATTCAAATGTAAATATCTGTGTTTATTTCTATATACCATGGGTGGAAATTTTTGTATTGATGATTTCAATTAAATTAATATAGATGTTTTTCTTCTGGGTGTGCTATTTAAATTTTAGATTTTATTTAGGGTGTGTAGTTATATAAATATCACACTAAAGGTGGCTAGGCCATTATCAGGGCTAAAAATGAACAGATAAAGGCCCCCTATAATCATTGTGATTAATAGCCCATTTTTAGCTCTGTTTAAGGACATTTTCACACTATGAAAGGCCATATGTGTAGTATTGTTTACCACTCATCCATATTGGTTGTTTCTCCCTTCAATGATATATCTATTTATCTATATATATTTAGTTTTATTTATTCGTATATTAATATAAATTTATATTAATATATATATATATGTTCATTCATTCATTCAATGTAGGATAATTTATTATTCATAAATGGGAGGGGAAATCAGTCATGTCAGGTTGGATAAAAGAAGGGAAGCCCAAAGGAATCAGCCATCAAAAAATTAACAAACTCAGTGGGAAGAGAGTCCAGTGTAGAATAAATGATACAAGGACTACTCAGATTCCCCCTTGACGCCAGTCTATCCGTAGAAAATTTACTTCCTCTATGCCTGCATCATGGTAGCTCGACCAATAAACTCCTTGCATCTTCAGGTAATTTAAATGACAGAACTATGAGGTTTACATATCCCCTAGAAAGAGATTCATGTAACTGAATAATCACTTTTGATCTCTATGGATGAAATATTATTTGAGATATAAATCTACAAACCATTAAGAAAATCCATCGCCTCTGAACTAAGAGAGATTCCATGACCATAAAAGCTTCTAAATGAAATCACCACTAAAACATCAAAGTCAGGAATAATGCCTCCCCCTCTAATGATGCCAAAGTAATAAGAGTTGTCTGTATTGAGCTTGAAGCCATTACATCGGGGGTTCTATCATATCCATCTACCCAGTAAAGACCCATATTGAGAAAAGGATGTGGTTCACTAGCCATTCATGATAATTATCATGGATTTTGATATTTCACAGATTTTCAGAAGATCCAATAGATCCACCACAATACACTAGACCCAAGAATGAATTTGAAAGCATGAGGTAGAAAAAACATCCGCTCGAGCTTTGTTTCTTTCATTCCAGATGACCCAGTAACTGGAAAAAATCAAGGCAGGTATTGGCTTCCTCTCCAAGCTATTCTATTCTATATAGTGAAACAATGAGAAGTAGAATATCTCACTGTCACCCACCTAAATATCAATTCCAATAAGTTTCCCAAGATTTTCCCAATCCTTTCATGCCCAATATCCCTCAAATAACAAGTGTTTTACTGATTCCTCATTATAGATACAACAACAACAAAATTATGATAACATACTTATCCATTTATGCTTAATCGCTTCATCGGTTGGAAGGGATCTATGGCGGATACGCATCAGAAGAAAGTTGAATTTGATGTGAATTTCATTAAACTAATATACATATTCATTCCCACAATATTATTACCTTTTAATAAGAGACAATAACCCATAGCTGAAAAATTTCGCGATGATGCTCCAGGGAAGATGAGTTTATCCGGTTTAGAAAAAAGTAGTATGTTGTCAAAAAATATTACACTGTTGTGCATCATGAGTGGTGTGAATGAAGTTCATAAAGGATAAGGATTCAAAAAATGAAATTCTATGAGTCAGCCACCTGGAAAAGCTGATAGATTTACCAGCCCAATTGTGGTTCGAATAATTAATCATGCCGCAAATAACTATCCATATATACAATATTCATAAACACATATATAATATATGTGTATATGAAAGTATAATTTTACATAGTTATATATATTTATATATATTTACTTATATTATATATTAATATGTGTATTCATAAGTTTGAATATATAGATAATACATATCAGTTTGTTAATATAGACACACCCTAATATACACACAAAAACACAATCACACACACATTATATAAGTATATAAATATTCATATATTTTTATTTTAAATAAAATTGATTTTAGTTTTTATTTAGATAAGTCTTATATGTAGAGAAATTTTTTTTATATGTATATATGTTTACTCATTTTTATTGTAAAATTTAATTTTTATGTATGAATATATAAAAAATATTTATATATTGTTATATATTTGGATACAAATAGTAGTACATTTTGAAAAATGATTATTTTTTAAAGCCATAATATCAATATGAATATAATAACTCTGAATAAATTCAATCCCCACTTAAAAAGAGAAAAAATCCATCTTAAATGAGGTATAAATTTCATCGAATATTAAAAAAATTAGGTATCCCATCTAAAAACACATATTTAACGGCATTTTGGGAATTTTTTTGCCAAGAAATGGGTGACAAAGGCATTTTATATCACACTAGTGCGTATATCTCATCGTAGTCTTCGATTTGATATGTAAGAGAGCTCAAAAAGACACACGTATTAAAATTTATCATCATTTTAAGTTTGAGTTACATTTTCTACCTATTTTAGTTTTTTATTATTTTTTTGATTTTTTGGGTCTTAAAATTTTTATTAAATGATTATTACTTGACAATAATTAGAAAATTATTAATTAATAATATATTTTTTAAATATTTTAAATTCTATTTTCTCTAAACATCTTATATATTAGTTGTAAGTTTCTACATATACTTATCTAAAACATATATAAAAATTTATATTTTATTTATATCAATATAAATATATTTATATATTAATATATTAATATATTAATTTAAATGTTTCTTTTGAAATATACCCTTTATCAGAGCTAATAAAGGTTTCCCCTTTAACAATGAAAAAATTGAGGATAAAGGTTATACCTTTATCAACGCTAAAAAAAGCAATGATAAAGGTACACCTTTATCAGTGTTTTTTAGCTTTGCAAAAGGGTGGAACTGTGAAAACCTATTTTTGTGATAGTTTCCCCACCCAGGAATCACTGGTATTTTTCACATACTATATTAGATATTCTTTTAGGAGGCTACCATCTTATAGTTAATATAATTGGGGCTTGAAGGATGTCACACGCATAGTTGAGAGTCTTACTTTTAGAATAAATCATCAAAAGTTGGTAAATAATATATTTTAATATGATATGTATATGATAAATTAAAATTGTTTTTCGTTGAACCATTTATTACATTTTTTGATGTGTTCAAGATTATATACACTTATATTAGTATTAGGCATGTTGCCGGTGAGAGACAATAACCGATTGTGGTTAATGTTTTTTTATAATTTTTAAATTAATATAATATAATTTTTTATCATTTTATTTATATTTTTTCAATTAGAGGATATATATTAGATAGATATTTCTCATATTTGTGGGAGTTAGGATAAGAAATATGGTCAGGTCAAGGCCTCATGAGAGAATGTTTTAATGAGAAAACATAGACATTTGTTTTGAAAAGTGGTATTTAGAAAGGGATGGTGATTGAAATTGGTTTAAAATCGACTTCGACTTATTACTATAGAATTGAACTGATTTCATAATTTAGAATAAAAAATTAGGATTGTAATCAATTATTAAATCAATTCAATGATTATTGTGAGATATAAATAAAGTGAAAAATTGAGGAAAAAAACACTGGATGTAACGTGGGAAATCCCCCAAATGAATGGGGTAAAAAACCATAGGAAAATGGAATAATTTCAATATAAAAAACTGTGGGAACAAACTCTCTCTCTCCCTATCAATTTCGAGGATAAAACACACAAGATATTATCCCTATTCAAAGATGTAGAAACACCTCACAAAATAGTGCACTAAAGGATAAAGATATGTTGCTTCAGAATATGGTGATAAAAACCAGTGGAGAAGATACCCTTTTATAGCATGCCTTCACCCTCCTTTGGCCACCTAATTATTAAATTTATATTACCAAATTAAAATGAGAATCATTGGTATGGTTTAACCATGACTTATCACCACAACGTGTCCAAATGGGATACATCAACTCTGGTCTTCATGCTAGTTGATGTATACACCCCCCTTTTCTCGTGGAGCGGACCCTCCCAAATCAAGCATGCTTTGTGCCGGAACCCTAGAGCTGGCTGCGACTGCAGCGATGACGATGATTATGCTGGGATCCTCCGTGGGTTGGATGGCGATGACTACTATTCATGTATCATGTGTGGGTCCGGTAGTACTTGAATACTTTTCTCATATCCTATGTGAGTCTGACAGTATTTGACTATGTACTTGTATCCTACATGAGTCCGGAAGAGTAGCAGGTCTTGTATCATTTGTGGGTCTGATAGCTTAGGTGGTCTTGTATCCTGTGTGGGTATGACAGCTTAGATGAATCAGTGGCTACATCTGATCATCTCTATAGTCTTATGAAGAAGTATACCTGTGTGAGCTGAGTCTTGACTTTCAATCAATATCTTCGATATGATTGTTTTTCTATCCTATGTGGATTGGGTTGTGTTATCATGTCTTAGGACCAATAGGGGCCTATATACCCTGAGAGGAGGGGGGAAAATTAGGGTATGGATATTCTTTTCTAAATTCTTCCTGCCCCACTGGATCTTGACCTCTTTGTTACAAGGGTCACTTTGTTTGCACTTGTTTGTTCATTATGACCACTTATTTTCTTCTTTATCTGATGATGATGCTTTAGATGCAATGCAGGGAAGCAAGCAGGCAGACACAAAGATTTTTACTTGGTTCACCCTCACTGGGCTACGTCCAAGGAGCATACGCCGACAAGTTTCCATGCGTACCAAATTCCACTATTCTTCATAATATATGGATACAAAATTTGGGATAGAGCACTTCTATTCCTAGGATCACTGCCTTCACAAGGTTTAGGGTTAGCTCATGCTTTCCCAAGGGTCACTCCATATTTCTCTCTCTGTAGCTCACTGCCGGTGGAGAGGATCACCTTCTTCCACTTCCTAAGCTCACTGCTCTGTGAAGAGATTCACTCACAGTTTATAGACCTGTAGGTCTCTTCATTTCCATTAATAAATGCATCATTCTCTGTATTTAGATGCCTTGTTTAATTTCAACTTTCACCCGTAGATGAATACCCTTTTGCCACTATCCACTGGGCAAACTACCTTTGGAATGACCTTCGCAAAGCACCCAACTTCACTAGGCTCCCAATTTCACGAAGCTCAAACAATCCTTCGCAAAGCTCCTTCCTTTTCGTGAAGCACTCTTGCTAAGCGCTGCTGTGAAGCACTACCGCGAAGCTCAATCCGTCACAAAACAACGTCCCACGTGAAGCTTACTATGCCAACGCGGATCTCGCAGGTTTCGCGGAGCTACAATAGCCACCGCGAAACTCCTATTTTGCGAAGCACACTGGCTCCGTGAACTACCTTCGCAAATCGAGAGAAAGTGATCTTCTCTGAAAATTCCCTCTCCTTCTCTCGAGGGGGTCGACCTCTATTGATAGGCGATTCCACCAACCCTCGTCCCTTCCGTGCGAAGTCAATGCCACATCATCTCAAATCGCGAAGTTCCAATGTTTCCACCGTAATTCTGTCCAAATCGCGAAGCACCACTACAATTTTTCATTCGCGGAGCTTGATGTAATCGCGAAGCATCACCGTCAACATTCCTTCATGCCTTCACCGTGAAGCTCCCTTGAAAATTCCTTCACCGTCGTTATGCGCTTCAGCCTCTGCCATTCGCGAAACTTGACGTAATCACGAAGACTCACCACCTCCATTTTTCTGGTCATCTCGATTTCCAAACCATGCATCCTATCATCGCGAAATTCATGCCCTTGAAATATTAAATTATTATATTCATGGAAATCCTATTTTCACGATGCTCACCAAGGATTTTCATCGTTCTTTCCTTTGTCATCGTTCTTTATCAACAAGGATTCTCAACAAATTCTCAGGAACTTGACATTTATCCATGGAATCCTGCTTTGTCAACAAACACAATCAACCCAAAAATACTTCAATGTTACCTTGAGGGATTTTTTCCCAACAATCTCCCCCTTTGGGTTTGTTGACAACTCTTCACAACACTACTCAGAATGATTTTCTGCACTTTGATAACTCAATGAGTCTTCTTCTAGCCGCTACCACCATTCGCCTCTTGCTATTATGATATAGTTCAAGGAATCACTTAACACATACTCTAATCCCACATGAGCAATGCTCATCATGTGAAACAAGAGTAGTATGAAAAGATCATCAATAAATCACTTCATGTCAAAAACTAATTGTCGATTCCAATCGGATACCAATTCTTAAATTGTTACCAAATGTTGAACCACACTGATCCCAATTAGAGATAGCTGGATACCTTCGCTCACCATTCCAACACAACTGTTCTACTTTTATCACGATCCTCAACTGTTGTGATTTATATTCTTTGATCAATCACTTCTTGCATCATCAGATTTAAACACTCTCCCCCTTTCTCATTGCTCCCCCTTTTTGGATGCTCCACCTGTCAGCTTCTCCCCGTATCTGTCATGATTTCTCAAATAGCCACACTGTCTCCCAATCACTATTTTCTCCACCTTTAACAGACATTATTTTCTCCCCCTTTGTCAACGAATCCAAAGGTCACTCCTTTTTAGTCTGTAACAGAGTAGAGAACGCAAATCCGCAAATTAGGGAAAAACACATCATACTACGGGGAGAGGGGGGAGGGGGGTTGAACATACCCACTATTTCAATTGCAGGGAATCGACTAGAACTCCCAGATCCAGTCGATGCCTCTCAAAAGCATCCTTGGGTAAGTCCTTTTTCAGAATGTCTACAACCTGTAGCTCTGTAGGCACATATGCCAACTTCACAACTCCCTACTCAACCTTCTCCTTGATAAAATGATACTTTATCTCAATGTTCATTGTCCTATAGTGATGGACGGGATTTTTTCTGCAAGTTATAGCAATTGAGTTATCGCACTGGATTCCAATCGGAGACTTCACATCAACTCCCGTATCTTTAAGCTGCTGCTTCATCTACAATACCTGTGTGCATGATTGAGTGGCCGCAATATAATCAGCTTCTGCGGTGCTCAACGAAATGAAATCTTGCTTCATGCTTAACCAAGAAATACATAGTTTTATAAGATAGAATGAACATCCAGATATTGATTTCTTATCATCTGCTGAACCAAGCCAGTCTGCGTCAGTATATCCCAATAAATCTGTCTGATATTTGTTGTTGTATGTCAAGCCGAAGTCCACCATGCCCTTGATATACCGAAGTATTCTTTTCACTGCAAGCATGTGAATTTCCTTGGGATTACTCTGATATCTCACTGCTTGGCATGTGGATAAAACAATATCAGTCCTTTTCGCGGTCAAGTACAACAAACTTCCAATAATTTTCCTATATTATGTGATATTAATTGCCTTGCCATTATCATCTTTTGATAATTTCATATGGGTAGCAACTTGAGTTTTCATCTCCTTGTAATTTTCCATTCCAAACCATCCCAGGACCTCCATGGAATATTTATATTGAGAAATGAATGTGTCATTCCTACCTTGTGTAACCTGTAAACCAAGGAAAAACATCAGCTCACTAATCATATACATTTTGAACTCATGTTTCATGAATTTAGAAGATTGTCTCCACTATGCTTCATCTAATTTTCCAAATATTATGTCTTCTTCCTAGATCATCCTCATCATCCTTTGATTACTGGTGTTGTAGAAATAAATATTGTGATCAAATACCATACGTTGGTAGCCAAGATTCTTCAAATAATAATATAGTCTTTAGTACCATGCTCTTGGTGTTTTTTTTTCAGACCATTTAATGCATTCTTCAGCATGAAAACTTTGTCCTCATCCTCATGAATGAGAAAAACATCTGGCTACTCAATGTACACCTCTTCTTCCCGAAACCCATTTAGAAAGGTAGACTTGACATCCATCTGGAACACTTTGAACTTTCTTTGTACTACAATTTCTAGGAATAATCTGATTGTCTCCAGCCTTGCAACCAGTGCAAATGTCTCATCAACATCAGTACCCTCTCTTTGGGAGTATGCTTTTCACAACAGTAGTGATTTGTTTCGAATCATTGTGCAATCTTTATTGATCTTATTGTGAAAAATCTATTTAGTCCCAATGACATTTTTATCTGTTAACCTCGAAACAATCTCCCATGTCAAATTCTTTTCTGAATCGGCATCAATCACTTATGCTCCCCCTTTGTTTCATTCTTCCTCAACACATTCATCAGGAATTTGCCCAATGACTAATTTTTCGATGGATTCATTTCATCCAGCAACATTTCTCTATGTCATTGTTCACCGATTTCATTTCTTTGAACTTCTTCCCTCGAATTTTTGTTGACACACCTTTGATTTTCTCTCGCAACTTCTTGGTATCTTGAAAGCAGTCATCTGATACCCCATTGTTAGAACATAATCGATAATCATAAAAACTTGTGTGTTTCTGCTTTTCCACCAATCATTCTTCATGATCATAAACATTCATCCTTTATATCATATTGAGATCATGCATCTGATTAGGATATAGAATGCTCCCCTTGTGTCACACAACACTTATATCTATTAGGCCCAACGGTAGAGACCCATAACCATTCTTCTCCACATGCACCATTTATACTAATCTGGCACTTAGAATTGAGCAATTAACCAAATCTCTAAGCCTACTGAGTTGGAAATCGATATAGGAAACAAGAGATAGAGTTAATAACACAATCACATCCTATTGTGCTCTGTTCCTCCCTTTCTTCTTTAACTCTAGTACCTGATTTGAATCATTTGAAACTCTTGAGAATATCACTTCTCCATTCTCATCCTTAGATTCCACTTCCCCTTGTATTTTATCTCCTTAAACCAGTAAACACTTGAATCATCAGTAAATAGCATTTATATACATAGGGAGAGGGGTTATCTTCTGAAATCCTCAAGATGAGGATTGTGGTTGATCCTGATAGGTCAACCCTTTGATTCTTTCTTTCAGATCATCACACTCTTTCCTTGCTTCTTCTAGTTTCCTAGACAACTTCAATTGTTCTAGCCATATGACTAGGCATTCATTGCCTACATTGTGAGCCTTTTTCTGATATGTAGATTTGGTAGGCTCGCCCTTTTTAACCATTTGTGGTTTAAACCCACTAGTACAAATTTCTATCTTTGATGTTCCACCAAAATTCCATTTCCCTTGATTTCTTCTCTTGGTAGGAACCTCTCTACTAGCCATCTTCCCATGATTTTTCCACCATTGCAAGGATCTTGCACCTTCCTCCACTTTTTGCTGTGGATAATAGCATGAAACTTTTTCAATACATTATTTGTTCATCTTTCTTTTATCGGATGTCTGAGTCACCACACTCTTTTTCCTTGGTGGTGAGTCCTACATTGAATGTTCATTCTTCTTTATCATAGCAGGAGTAGATCTCCCCTTAATCATCTAGGTTTGTTCACAATCTCTTATTGAGAGCTGTTGTGAGTATGAAAGAGGAGGTGACTGATACACATTTCATTCAGCTCCTTGTGATTCCCCTGAGGCTCTAGGCCTATTCTTTACCTTAACACTTTGTCTCCCAATGTAAGATTTCTCTTTATACATCACTGGAGTCAAGAATCTCTTTTTGGGATTCTTTTCCTTTCCTGCTTTCTTCTTGATACACTCTCTGGCCAAATTCCCATGATCAGAACATATGAAACATTTTCTATTAAAGGCATACCTCATTTTTTCACATCTCTACTGAGATGCTGATGCAACTTGTTTTATTCTTCTAGCATCAATCTCCTGAGCTTCCTGAAACATACTCATGGTGTGTCCCATCCTTCCACAGTAATAGCATCCGATTAATTTTCTCCTTTGAGAAACTCTTCTCTCTGATTTATCATGATTCTTCTTATTATTCTCATATTTAGACATTTTTCTATTTTCACAACTTGAAATGTATTCCTGAGCCTCTAAACAGATGTTTTATGTGTGGCCATGAATCCCACATAAATAGCACATGTTGTAACTACTTCTTGGAACTTTTCTCTTAGGCCTATCTCCAGCACCTATATGATTCCTTTCACATATGGAACTGTTCATAGCTCTCTTACCTCTGGATATTTTCACTGCATTTTTCTTATTCTACATAGGAGTGGGATCATCAATTCCAATTACATATTTTCCCAAAAAGGATGGCCTTTGGGAAGATACAATCCTTTCATTCTTCTCCTTTGATGTAGCATATTTGTCTTTCATTTTATCAACACCTGCCGAAGGATAGTCAAATAATAAATGCAGTGCATCCTTCAACTTGGGATTATCTTCATGTTAAGATTTCTTCATTTCCTTCTTCACTAATTCTAGCTCTTCTTTTAACTTCTGAATCTTTACTTCACTTGATTCAAGTTGAGTATCAAGTTCCCTCTTGAGATTATTTCCTCTACTCATCTCAACATCCAATTCTCTTTTAATCTTTTCCACCACTTCACTTTGTTCCTTTACCTTCAATTTTTCGTGAACAACAGAATCTGAGCAACATCCATTCTCTTGTTGTAGCCTTTGATTCTTCTGAACTAGTTCTGAAAGCTGTGTCACAAGATCATCATTTTTAGATTTCAGATTCTAAACTTCATCTGACTTTTGATTCTCTTCAAAATCACCAGCCTTCTGTTTTCCTTTAATATTAGACATCTTTTGTAGTTCTTCAGCATGAGAATCATTATTCTCCGTTAGGTCAGTAACTATGTCAATAAGCTTTTAATTTAATCCTCTTAGCTTGTTGACCTCAATCTCCAATACTTTGATCAGGATTTCTTTAGATTTGACTTCTTCATCCAATTTCTGGTCCATTTCCTTTTTCATGTTAACGATATCAACTGGGGTCCTCCTTGAAACTTCTTCATCAACAATGGTTTCAGCATCACTTTGAATTTTGAGTACTTCACGCGTTCCAACAGCAATATTGAGTGAATCTATCTTTTCCCTGTCTGATTCATCCAAGCCTTCCTTCAACAAGCGGTTTGATTCTTTTAATTGAATCACACATTTTCCTTACACACTTCCACACCGAGGAATAACACCTAACTTCTGGTTCTTCTTTGATGTTTTCCCTTTTCCATGGTACATTGAGATAAGAGAAGACGGGTTCTTGAACCCTACAGGTCGACTATAGAAAGTCATAGCAAACAAGTCAGATAAAAGCAACATTCGCTCTGATACCAATTGTTACGACCAATAGGGGCCTATATACCCTGAGAGTGGGGTGAATCAGGGTATGGATATTCTTTTCTAAAATCATCCTGCCCCACTGGATCTTGACCTCTTTGTTACAAGGGTCACTTTGTTTGCACTGGTGTGTTCATTATGACCACTTATTTTCTTCTTAATCTGATGATGATGCTTTAGATGCAATGCATGGTAGCAAGCATGCAGACACAATGATATTTTCTTGGTTCACCCTCACTGGGCTACGTCCAAGGAGCATACGCCGACAAGTTTCCGTGCGTACCAAATTCTACTAGTCTTCATAAGATGTGGATACAAAATTTGGGATAGAGAACTTCTATTCCCAGGCTCACTGCCTTCACAAGGTTTAGGGTTAGCTCACTTCTTTTTCAAGGGACACTCCCTATTTCTCTCTCTCTGGCTCACTGCCGGTGGAGAGGATCACCTTCATCCTCTTCCTAAGCTCACTGCTCTGTGAAGAGATTCACTCACAGTTTATAGACCTGTAGGTCTCTTCATTTCCATTAAGGAATTCATCTTTCTCTGTATGTGGATACTCTAGTGAAGTTCAACATTCACCCATAGATGAATAGCCTTTTTCCACTATCCACTGGGAAAACTACCTTTGGAAAGACCTTCACAAAGAACCCAACTTCTCTAGGCTCCCAATTTCACGAAGCTCAAACAAGCCTTCACGAAGATCCTACCTTTTCGCAAAGCACTCACGCGAAGAACTGCTGCGAAGCACTACCGCGAAGCTCAAGCCGTCGCAAAGAAACGTCCCTCGTGAAGCTTACTAAGCCAATGTGGAGCTCACAGGTTTCGCGGAGCTACAATAGCCACCGCGAAGATCCTCTTTCGCGAAGCACACTGGCTTCACGAACTACCTTCACAAATCTAGAGCAATTGATCTTCTCTGAAAATTCCCTCTCCTTCTCTCGAGGGGGTCGGCCTCTATTTATAGGAGATTCCACCGAACCTTGTCCCTTCCACACGAAGTCAATGCCACATCATCTCAAATCGCGAAGCTCCAAAGTTTCCGCCATAATTCTGTCCAAATCGCGAAACACCACTTCAATTTTCCATTCGTGGAGCTTGACGTAATCGCGAAGCATCACCATCAACATTCCTTCATGCCTTTTCCGTGAAGATCCCTCGAAAAGCCCTTCACCACTGTGATGCACTTCATCCTCTGCCGTTCGCGAAACATGACGTAATCGCGAAGACTCACCGCCTCCATTTTTCTGGTCTTCGTGATTTCCAAACCATGCATCCTATCTTCATGAAATTCATTCCCTTGCCATATTAAATTATTATATTCACGGAATTGCTATTTTCGCGATGCTCACCAAGGATTATCATCGTTCTTTCCTTTGTCATCATTCTTTGTCAACAAGGATTCTCAACAAATTCTCAGTTACTCGACATTTCTACATGGAATCCTGCTTTGTCAACAAACACAATCAACCCAAAAATACTTCAATGTTACCTTGAGGGATTTTTTCCCAACAATCTCCCCCTTTGTGTTTATTGAAAACTCTTCAAAACACTGCTCAGAATGATTTTCTTCACTTTGATAACTCACTGAGTCTTCTTCCAGCCGCTACCACCATTGTCCTCTTGCGATTATGATAGCGTTCAAAGGAATCACATAACACATACTCTAAGCCCACAGGAGAAATGCTCGGCATGAGAAACAAGTGTATTATGAAAAGATCATCAATAAATCACTTCATGTCAAACACCAATTGTCGATTCCAACCGGATACCAATTCTTAAATTGATACCATTTGTTGAACCACACTGATCCCAGTTGGTGATAGCTGGATACCCTCGCTCACCATTCCAACACAACTGTTCCACTTTTATCACGATCCTCAGCTGTCGTGATTTATATGCTTTGATCAATCACTACTAGCATCGTCAGATTTAAACACTCTCCCCCTTTCTCATTGCTCCCCCTTTCTGGCTGCTCCACCTATCAGCTTCTCCATGTATCTGTCATGATTTCTCAAATAGCCACACTGTCTCCCAATCACTATTTTCTCCACCTTTAATAAAAACTATTATCTCCCCCTTTGTCAATGAACCCAAAGGTCACTCCTTTGTAGTCTGTAACAGAGTAGAGAACACAAATCAGCACATTAGGGAAAAACACATCATACCTCAGGGAGAGGGTGGAGGGGGGTTGAAGATCCCCACTATTTCAATTGTGGGGAATTGACTGAACTCCCCGAGCCAGTCGATGCCTCTCAAAAGCTTCCATGGGTAAGGCCTTTTTTAGAACGTCTACAACCTGTAGCTCTATAGGCACATATGCCAACTTCACAACTCCCTACTCAACATTCTCCTTGATAAAATGATACATTACCTCAATGTGCTTTGTCCTATAGTGATGGACGTGATTTTTGTTGCGAGTTATAGCAATTGAGTTACCGCACTGGATTCCGATCATAGACTTCACTTCAACTCCCATATCTTCAAGCTGCTGCTTCATCTACAATAACTGTGTGCATGCTTGAGTGGCCGCAATATACTCAGCTTCTACGGTTCTCAACTAAATGAAATCTTGCATCATGCTAAACCATGAAATACATAGTTTTACAAGATAGAATGAACCTCCAGATGTTGATTTCTTGTCATCTGCTGAACCGGTCCAGTCTGCATCAGTATATCCCAATAACTCTGTCTGAGATTTGTCGTTGTATGTCAAGCTAAAGTCCACCATTCCCTTGATATAATGAAGTATTATTTTCACTGCAAGCATGTGACTTTCCTTGGGATTACTCTGATATCTCTCTACTTGGCATGTGGAGAAAACAATATCAGGCCTTGTCGCGGTCAAGTACAACAAACTTCCAATAATTTGCCTATATTCTATGATATTAATTACCTTTCCATCCCCATCTTTTGATAATTTCATCCGGGTATCAACTGGAGTTTTCATCTCCTTGGAATTTTCCATTCCAAACCTTCCCAGGACCTCCTTGGCATATTTTTATTGAGAAATGAATGTGTCATTCATACCTTGTGTAACCTGTAATCCAAGGAAAAACATCAGCTCACTAATCATAGTCATTTTGAACTCATGTTTCCTGAATTTAGAAGATTGTCTCCACTATGCTTCATCTGATTTTCAAAATATTATGTCTTCTTCCTAGACCAACCTCATCATCCTTTGATTACTGGTGTTGTAGAAATAAATATTGTGATCGAATCCCATACATTGTAAGCCAAGCTTCTTCAAATACTGATATAGACTTTAGTACCATGCTCTTGATGTTTTTTTTTCAGCCAATTTAATGTCTTCTTCATCCTGAAAATTTTTTCCTCATCCTCATGAATGAGAAAACCATATGGCTACTCAATGTACACCTCTTCTTCCAGAAACCCATTTAGAAATATAGACTTGACATCCATATGGAACACTTTGAACTTTCTTTGTACTGCAATATCTAGGAATAATCTGATTGTCTCCAGCCTTGCAACCAGTGAAAATGTCTCATCAACATCAGTACCCTCTCTTTGGGAGTATGCTTTGCACACCAGTAGTGCTTTGTTTCGAATCATTGTGCCATCTTTGTTGATCTTATTGTGAAAGATCCATTTAGTCCCAATGACATTTTTATCTTTTAACCTCGAAACAATCTCCCATGTCAAATTCTTTTCTGAATCGGCATCAATCACATATGCTCCCCCTTTGTTTCTTTCTTCCTCAACACATTCACCATGAATTTTCTCAATGATTAATTTTTCGATGGATTCATTTCTTTCAGCTACATTTATCTGTGTCACTGTTCAGCGATGTCATTTCATTGAACATCTTCTCTCGAATTTTTGTTGACACACCTTTTATTTTCTCTCACAGCTTCTTGGTATCCTGAAAGGAGTCAGCTGATACCACATTGTTAGAACATAATCAATAATCATGAAAACTTGTGTGTTTCTGCTTTTCCACAAATCATTCTTCAGGATCATAAACATTCATCCTTCATATCATATTGAGATCATGCATCTGATTAGGATATAGAATGCTTCCCTTGTGTCACACAACACTTATATCTATTAGGCCCAACGGTAGAGACCCAACACCATTCTTCTCCACGTGCACCATTTATACTAATCTAGCACTCAACATTGAGCCATTAACCAAATCTCTAAACCTACTGAGTTGGAATTGGATGTAGGAAACAAGAGATAGAGTTAATAACACAATCACTTCCTATTGTGCTTTGTTGCTATCTTTCTTCTTTAACTCTAGTACCTGATTTGAATCATTTGAATCTCCAGAGAACATCACTTCTCCACTTCACATCCTTAGATGCCACTTCCCCTTGGATTGTATCTCCCTAAAATAGGAAACACTTGATTAATCAGTTAATAGCATTTATATACATAGGGAGAGGGGTTATCTTCCGGAATCCTCAAGATGAGGATTGTGGTTGATCCTGATGAGTCAACCCTTTGATTCTTTCTTGTAGAGCATCAAAATTTTTACTTGCTTCTTCTAGTTTCCTAGCCAACTTCTACTATTCTGGCCATATGACTAGGCATTCATTGCCTACATTGTGAGCCTTTTTCTGATATGTAGCTTTGGTAGGTTCAGCCTTTTTAACCATTTGTGGTTAAAACCCACTAGTACACATTTAAGTCATTGATGTTCCACCAAAATTCCATTTACCTTGATTTCTTCTCTTGGTAGGAACCTCTCTACTAGCCATCATACCATGCTTCTTCCACCATTGCATGGATCTTGCACCTTCCCCCACTTTTCACTATGGAACACAACATTCAACTTTTTCAAAACATTATTTGTTCATCTCTCATTTATCGGATGTCTGAGTCACCACACTCTTTTTCCAAGGTGGTGAGTCCTCCATTGAATGTTCATTCTTCTTTATCACAACTGGAGTAGGTCTCCCCTTAATCATCCAGGTTTGTTCACATTCTCTTCTTGAGAGCTGTTGTGAGTATGATAGAGGAGGTGACTGATACACTTTTCATTCAGCTCCTTGTGATTCCCCTGAGGCTCTAGGACTATTCTTTACCTTACCACTTTGTCTCCCAATGTATGATTTCTCTTTATACATCACTGGAGTCATGAATCTCTTTCTAGGATCCTTTTCCATTCCTGCTTTCTTCTTGATACACTCTCTGGCCAAATTCCCATGATCAGAACATATGAAACATTTTCTATTAACGACATACCTCATTTCATCACATCTCTGCTGAGATGTTGATGAAACCCGTTTTATTCTTCTGGCATCGATCTCCTGAGCTTCCTGACAAATACTCATGGTGTGTCCCATCCTTCCACAGTAATAGCATCTGATTAATGTTATCCTCTGAGAAAGTCTTCTCTCTGATTTATCATGATTCTTCATCTTAATCTCAGATTTAGAAATGTTTCTATTTTCATAGCTTGAAATGTATTCCTGAGACTCTAAACAGAAGCTTTATGTGTGGCCATAAATCCCACAGAAATAGCACATGTCGTAACTACTTCTTGGAACATTCCTCTTAGGCCTAACTCCAGCACCTATATGATTCTTTTCACATCTGGAATTGTTCATATCTCTCTTACCTCTGGAGATTTTCACTGGGTTTTTCTTATTCTACATAGGAGTGGGATCATCAAATCCAATTCCAGATTTTCCCAAAAAGGATTGCCTTTGGGAAGATACAATCCTTTCATTCTTCTCCTCTGATGTAGCATATTTGGCTTTCATTTTATCAACACCTGCCGAAGGATAGTCAAATAATAAATGCAGTGCATCCTTCAACATGGGATTATATTCACATTAAGATTTCTCCATTTCCTTCTTCACTAATTATAGCTCTTCATTCAACTACTGAATCTTTACATCACTTGATTCAAGTTGAGTATCAAGTTCCCTCTTGAGATTATTTCCACTACTCGTCTCAACATCCAATTCTCATGTAATCTTTTCCACCACTTCACTTTGTTCCTTTACATTCAATTTTTCTTGAACAACAGAATCTGAGCAACATCCATTCTCTTGTTGTAGCCTTTGATTCTTCTGAACTAGTTCTGAAAGATGTTTCACAAGATCATCATTTTTAGATTTTAGATTCAAAACTTCAACTGACTTTTGATTCCCTTCAAAATCACCAGCCTTCTGTTTTCCTTTAATATTAGCCATCTTTTGTAGTTCTTCAGCATGAGAATCATTATTCTCTATTAGGTCAGTAACTATGTCAATACACTTTTGATTTAAGCCTCTTAGCTTGTTGACCTCAGTCTCCAATACTTTGATCAGGATTTCTTTAGATTTGACTTCTTCATCCGATTTTCGGTCCATTTCCTTTGTCATGTAAACGACATCAACTGGGTTCCTCCTTGAAACTTCTTCATCATCAATGGTTTCAGCATCACTTTGAATTTTGAGTACTTAACGCGTTCCAAGAGCAATATTGAGTGAATCTATCTTTTCCCTGTCTGATTCATCCAAGCCTTCCTTCAACAAGCTATTTGATTATTTTAACTGAATCACACATTTTCCATACACACTTCCTCATTGAGGAATAACACCTAACTTCTGGTTCTTCTTTGATTTTTTTCCCTTTTCCATGGCACACTGAGATAAGAGAAGACTGATTCTTGAACCCCACAGGTCGACTATAGAAATTCAGAGCAATCAAGTCAGATAAAAGCATCCTTTGCTCTGATACCAATTGTTACGACCAATAGGGGCCTATATACCCTGAGTGGGGGGGTGAATCAGGGTATGGATATTCTTTTCTAAATTATTCCTGCCCCACTGGATCTTGACCTCTTTGATTCAAGGTTCACTTTGTTTGCACTTGTGTGTTAATTATGACCACTTATTTTCTTCTTAATCTGATGATGATTCTTTAGATGCAATGCATGGAAGCCAGCATGCAGACACAAAGATTTTTACTTGGTTCACCCTCACTGGGCTACGTCCAAGGAGCATACGCCGACAAGTTTCTATGCGTAGCAAATTACACTAGTCTTCATAAGATGTGGATACAAAATTTGGGATAGAGCACTTCTATTCCCTGGATCACTGCCTTCACAAGGTTTAGGGTTAGCTCACTGCTTTCCCATGGTTCACTACCTATTTCTCTCTCTCTGGCTCACTATCGGTGGAGAGGATCACCTTCTTCCTCTTCCTAATCTCACTGCTCTGTGAAGACATTCACTCACAGTTTATAGACCTGTAGGTCTCTTCATTTCCATTAAGTAATGCATCTTTCTCTGTATGTAGATGCTCTGTGTAAGTTCAACTTTCACCCATAGATGAATAACCCTTTTCCACTATCCACTCATAAAACTACCTTTGGAATGACATTCCCAAAGAACCCAACTTCGCTAGGCTCCGAATTTCACGAAGCTCAAACAATCCTTCGCGAAGCTCCTGCCTTTTCACGAAACACTCTCGCGAAGCACAGCCTCGAAGCACTACCGCGAAGCACATTACATCGCAAAGCAACGTCTCTCGCAAAGCTTACTAAGCCAACGCGGAGCTCGCAGGTTTCGCAGAGCTGCAATAGCCACCGTGAAGCTCCTCTTTCGCGAAGCACACTGGCTCCGCGAACTACCTTCACAAATCGAGAGCAAGTGATCTTCTCTGAATATTCCCACCCCTTCTCTTGAGGGGGTCGTCCTCTATTTATAGGCTATTCCACCGACCCTCGTCCCTTCCGCGCGAAGTCAACGCCACATCATCTCAAATCGCGAAGCTCCAATGTTTCCGCTGCAATTCTGTCCAAATCGCGAAGAACCACTGCAATTTTCCATTCGCAGAGCATGATGTAATCGTGAAGAATCACCATAAACATTCCTTCATGCCTTCGCCGTGAGGCTCCCTCGGAAAATCCCTTCACCACAGTGATGCACTTCAGCCTCTGCCATTCGCAAAACTTGACGTAATCACGAAGTCTCACCACCTTTATTTTTCTGGTATTCGCGATTTCCAAACCATTCACCTTGTACTGCTCTTTTCTACCACCTCCAGATCATCCTTTCCTTTTTCATCGTTCATTGTCAACAAGGATTGTCAAAAAATTATCAGGAACTCGACATTTCTCCATGGAATCCTACTTTTTCAACAAACACTATCAACCCAAAAATACATCAATGTTACCTTGAGGTATTTTTGACCAACATCATGTGTGGATTGGATTGTGTTATCCTATGTGGACAAGATTGAACATGGGCTTAGATGTTGGATCTGAACAGGAATTGATGACATAGGTATATGTATGGTCATATACCTAATTAGGGTTTGTTGTTACATCGTGATTGTAACTTTTCATTGTGGTTTATCATTCGTGGATTCTGGGAGACCTTCGCAGGTCTCGGGGTCCATACTGAGTAGTGTATACTCACCCCTTCATGGGCTATGCCTGAACTACATTGTGTTGGATGTAGATGACGGACAACGCTGACCGAGGTAGGAGCTCGTAGAGCTGGATGACACATGGAGGTGGACCACTATACGGGACGTACACGGAGTAGATGGATAGACACGAGGAGCAGAGGAGACTATCTGTACCCACCCTTCAGGTGGGATTTCCTGTGGACGGCTCGACGTTGCTGCTTTAATTTTCAATTGTTGTACGTTCTTTTCAGTTGTACTTTAGTTTCAGTTAGGTTTGTATTCTGGACCATTTACTTTCCAGCACTTACAGTTGTACCCAGTTTATTTAGTGTTTACTTCACCTTGCTTACTCTATGGTGTTTGTTAACTTTAGAAAGGCAATTCCTTCACATTTTATCATGATTTTCACCTTTGGTGCTAGTCGCCAGCCCCTGGCCTATGGATGGTGGGCTTGGGGTAGTCACGACATGGGCCACGATGACGGGTCTTGTCAAATTGGTATCAGAGGAGTTCGGTTCAACCGCAGAACGAAGGACTCTGATCTTTCATCTATGTGAAGAAATAATGATAAAGGTATTGAGTGTGGTTATGAGTACAGGGAGTCTATTTTTGGTGTGGAGGCCGATGTATCCATACACAAGGACCGTGACATCTGATTTCCGACTCAGTCCACGAGAACAATGATTACATGTGTGTTTCAAAAGATTTCATTGTGATTACTTTGTGTCAGCTCAATAGGTATATTGTATTGACCGTGGTGCACCTGTTTCTTTTCAGGATGGCCCCATGATGGCAGCCATCTAGGGTTCAGAGCATTGTGCAAGACGACAGCCCATCAAGCGACAAGGCCTCGATGCAGGTCCCTATTACAGCGGAGGCACTGGTGGTCCCTCTACCCGTCGAGCCACTGATGCCACCAGCTCCAGCCACTGATAGTGCACGTCATCTTAGTGCATTTCACGAATTTCAGCATCAGAGACTGCCCAGATTCTGTGGGGAGATGGACACTCATGCAGTCGAGGATTGGCGGGAGGCTATAGTTCGGGTTTTTAGGTTAGTAGGGAGACCAGCTGACCTCATGGTGATCCTTCCAGTAAGTCTCCTGCACGCTGCAGCATGCATATGGTGGAGCCTAATGATCCAGGTGCACGACGAGGCATCTCTCATTTGGTGGTACATTGAGAGCCTCTTTCGATCGTAGTTTTTCCTAGCCATCCTCTGTGAGGTGCACATTAAGGAGCTACTACAGCTGCGGTAGGGCAGCATGATGGTATTCCATTACTCAGTGAGATTTACCGATCTCTCGCGTTATTCCACAGACATGGTATGGGACCCATTCATCCGGTCATGGACCTTCGAGAAGGGATTGAGGCATGAGTTCAGGGTATTGATGATCTCCCTCAGCATTACTACACAGACAAGAGTACTAGTGAGAGACATTCTCATAGAGAGCTTTCCCGCTGAGCCTACACCACCAGCGAGACCTACCACAGGGTGGCATGTAGATGAGTCTTCTGTAGCTGGCGGTTTACGGATGTCACAGGGGTCCAGGAAGACCAGACCATCAGTCGGATGACCTCAGTACACTATCTCAGAGGTTTGGGGCACACAACACAAAGCCAGTCTTATGAGGAGTAGACAGTGCTACACATGCAGAGGGCAGGGCCACATGGCTCGTGACTGCCGACCCACCATGCAGAGGAGCAACAGAGGGTTGAGGGACCACCCAGGTAGAGGCAGAGGGTCGACCGTGGTAGTCTGTAGGGAGCAGGTGGATGAGGCAGAGGAGCTGGCCGAGCAACAGGTGGTGGGAGACGCTTTGAGGCTTTACGAACACCACCACTAGGAGGTGCACCCCGACCACAGGGAGCTTGCGGGCAGAGGCAGGCTCAACTTCAGGAAGCTGAGGCCTATAACCATAGTGCACCATAGATGATTTGAGGTAATATCTATGTCTACTCCACCCTTTATTCAATTATTATAGAAACTGGAGCAAGTCATTATATCATTGGTGCTGCCTTCGTTCGGATCTCAGAGATTCTGATGGAGCCGTTGGCTTGATCATTAAAGCTAGAGACTCCTACAAGAGCAGACTCGATGATTATGCACTGGTGTCGGCAATGTGATCTTACTCTAGGAGGCTAGAGCTTCGGCTGGGATATTCTTGTAGTGGCATCGAGGCTTTACGATGTCATCTTGGGCATGGATTGGTTATCTACAGTCCATGCTCAGATCGAATGTATTAGGCGCATGGTGAGGTGTATTCACAACGATGGGAGAAAGTTCACCTTCACCGGCTAGAAGGGAGCCTTTGAAGCGCATGATAGACTCACGTAGAGGAGAGGACAGCCGATCACTCATCAGTTGGCTAGCCTCATCCTAGGAGTCGTTGAAGTTCGGAGTCCGAGTTTTCCTGTAGTGGTGGATCAATATGAGGACGTTTTTCCTAACGACATTCCAGGACTACCTCCTCATAGAGAAGTAGACATCTATATTGACATGTACCGAGTGAAAATTCCGATATCTACTCCAGCATATCGGATGGCTCCAGCTGAGCTTCTGGATCTACGGGTACAGATGGAAGACATGCCTGGAAAGAGATTCATCCAACCCAGTGTTTGACCCTAGGCTTCCCCGATTTTGTTCACCAAGAAAGCAGATATGAGCTTGCGACTGTGTGTCGATTACCGTGGCCTGAACCAGGTGACCGTGGGGAACAAGTATCTGCTACCGAGGATTTATGACCTCTTCGATCAGCTCAAGGGAGAATTGTGGTTCTCGAAGATAGACCTCATGTCAGGCTATCGTCAGCTTAGAGTTCGAGACGAGGATGTGCAGATGACGGCCTTCAGATGTCGGTATGGCTACTATGAGTTCCTAGTTATGCCTTTTGGCATTTCCAATGATCCAGCAGTGTTCATGAATCGCATGAACAGGATCTTCCAGCCTTAACTCAATCGATTTTTCGTGGTCTTCATTGATGACATTTTGATATACTAGACTATTGAGGAGGAGCACGCCTACAACTTGCGGGTTCTACTGGACACACTCCGAGAGCACCAGCTTTATGGTAATCTCTCAAAGTGTCTGTTCTAGATACGTGAGGTCCACTTCATGGGACACATCATCTCTGAGGCGGGAATTGTGGTGGATCCTGCGATGATTGCGACCGTGATAGCTTGGGAGCCACCCAGGAGCGTGACAGAGGTGCGGAGTTTCCTAGGGTTGGCTAGGTAATATCAGAGATTTGTGCTAGAATTCTCCAGAGTTGCGGAACTGCTATCAGTTATGACGAAGAAGGGGGAACCCTTTGTCTGGTCAGACAGTTTTCATCAGAGCTTCCAAGAGCTGAGACAGAGAATGACCAGTGCACCCATCATGAGGCTACTGGAGGAGGGAGTAGGATACATAGTCTACTATGATGCATCAGGGACCAAACTCAGGTGAGTCCTGATGTAAGAGAAGGTATTGATCTCATATGGATCACGAATGTTGAGGCAGCATGAGCAGAACTACGCTACCCATGATCTGGAGTTAGCAGTAGTGGTATTCACTATGATGATGTGGTGGCACTATCAGATGGGCGAGCGCTTTACAGACTATTCTGACCACCAGAGTCTCAGGTACATTTTCTTGAAGAAGGACCTGAACCTGAGATAGTGGAGATGGCTCGAGTTCTTCCAGGACTATGACTCCGAGATATTCTATACTCTTGTAGAGGGGAACATAGTAGATAATCCTCTCAGCAGAAGGACTGGAATTCAACAACTTGGAGAGGCGACAGAAAAACTAGCCGAATTGCATATATCCTCTGTGGAAAGAGATGGGGCAACCATCCTTCAATCACTCAATGTCACTCCTCCAATAATTCAACGGGTCAGAGAGTCACAATGTGTGAATGTTGACTGTGAGATGCGGTGTACAAAAATATCCTCAATATAGGGACCAGATAGATTCCATGTGGGAAGAGAGCATGTCGTCCTTTTCAGAGGACGTACCATGGTACCTGTTTCTTTACAAGAGGAGGTGCTGAGAGAGTTTCTCACATCCCCTTTAGTGGTACATCCAGGAGTGGCGAATATGTACCAGGATCTCAGATGACATCACTGGTGACCAGGTATAATGAAGGCTGTAGCAGAGTTCATTTCTCGATGCCTCACCTGCCAGCAGGTGAAGGCAGAGCACCAGGTGCCCACAGGCTTGGTACAGCCCATAGAGATCTCGGAGTGGATGTGGGACTGGTTATATATGGATTTCATGGCTTGACTTCCACGTACATCCAGAGGTCACGACTCCATTTGGGTGATTGTCAACCGACTTACCTAGTCGGCCCACTTCTTACCCATCAGAGATCCGGGATAAGTGGAGAGATTGGAATGCCTCTACGTTCAAGAGATCATACGGCTTCATGGTGTTCCATCATCTACAATCTCTGATTGAGATGCTCTCTTTACTTACCATCTTTGGAAGGGTTTGTAGGAGACATTTGGGTTGCATCTACGTCTGAGCACCGCTATTCACCCTCAGACGGATGGTCATACGGAGAGGAACATTTAGACTCTAGAGGACATGCTCCATGCATGTGTCTTTGACTATGGTCACAGTTGGGAGGACAACCTACCATTGGTGGAGTTTTCGTACAATAACAGCTACATCTCCACTATTGGGATGCCACCATATGAGGCATTGTATGGTCGACCTTGTAGATCACCTCTATGCTGGAAAGACCCTGGGGAGTCAGCACTTGTGGGACCGGAGATGGTTTAGGCCACGACCGAGAAGGTCCAATTCATCCAGGAGCAGATGAGGACAACTCAGAGATGACAGAAGTCTTATGCTAACAGGATGTGGATACCACTTGAGTTTTAGGATGGCGACCACGTTTTCTTTCTGGTCTCACCTCAAAGTGGATTACATCGATTTGGTCAAGGCGACATGTTATCTGAGTGCTTCATCGAACCATTCTATGTTCTCAACAGGATAGGAATTGTGGCTTATCGCCTGGCTCTACCACCTTAGTTGCACTGGGTGCACAACGTCTTCCACATATCTAAGCTGAGGAGATAGGTGCACGACCCAATGCATATCATCGACTATGGGGAGATGGACATCGATGGTGTGGCGACATTTTCGGAGGTCCCAATGGAGATCGAGGATAGATAGGAGCAGGTCCTATGTGGGAGGTCGATTCATCTTTTGTGCATCAGGTGGCAACACGGGAACCTCCATGAGAGAACTTGGGAGCAGGAGGCTCAAATGCATGTTTAATACCCTCATTTGTTCCCCTAGTTTGTGATTTATCTATATAGAGACGTAAATCCCTATGGTCAGAGTAATGTAAAGACCCGTAAATTTCAATGATTTTTTTTTAATTTCATTGGGATTTTACGAGTATACAGTTTCAGACAGCACCTGATTCCGAGGCCCAGTGTGCCCAGAATCAATTTCTGAAGTTTATCTCTGGTACGTTCAACGAACGAACAAGTGGGTTTTCTTAACTTTTGAATCGTTGCTCGGAATCAAAATCTAATGTCACCGATGAAACCGTAGCACTGATAATTGATTAGGAACACCTTGTTCAAAGGTGCATTTTCTCAGGAGAAGTTGTTAAAAATGTGAAGAATAAAATTATAATTGTTTTACAATTGTAATTTTATTTTACCACTAGTGTTTAATGAGTTAAGGGAATGAAAGTTGTGAGGAAGTGGGGTGGGGCCCACATGAGCCCCCACCTCCTTAAATTTTATAACACCCCATTAAATACCCCCCTTTAGCTTTAATGTATAACTCATCCACTTCCCCTCTTAATTACGAGTCAACGATCTTATTAAATTATTTGATGAAGTTATTCAATCTATTTAATTAAGCGTTTAATTTTCAATTCATGGCTGGGGATTAAAAAAAAGGGTGAACATTTTTTTATTTGTGGGTTGTTGTGCGAGAATAATTGAGAGAAAATACACAATTTCTTGGGGTTCTTCATCATCTTTGTTGGAGAATGCGAGGAACGTCAAGGACCTCGACGAAGAACACTGTCACTACAAGGAGCGACCGTCATGCCTTTCTTCTCCTCTCCGTAGCTGGTATGAGACGTCGCTCCACCTCGGAAAATCTCCATCAACATGTACAGAGCCTCACCCCATGAAGTTGTTTTCCACAATGCTCACTGATCGTCAACTCATTATTGATGTAGGGGAGTGTTCTATGTTTGTGGCCTATTTTGGTGTTTGTTGTTAATTTTTCTTTTCCCCATATTATCAAATTAACGGGAGGAGGATGGACCACACGAACTTGGCCGATACTCCTCCCCCTTTGTAAATGTTCACCGTTGTGGTTTGGAATGACGGTGGCGCGGGTCAACGACACAGTGCGAGAATGAGGAATATCATGCGGCGAAGGAGCGCGACATCGTCGCGCCGCACCATTGAGGCCGAAAGAAGCTGCGGCCAGAGTCGGTCCGCAGCACAGGGGTGGGGCGCCGTCGGGCCGCGCCGGTCATTCCAAGGTCGCGACCTTTGGTGACGGCGGAGTAGGGGAGGGTGGCCAATACCACCGGTCGGTGTTGCTCATGAGGCGGGACCGTCTGGTCCTGCACGGAACAACCGGCCGACTGTAACGTCTGGCCGGATCCAGAAAAACCAGAGGTTGAACCCCCCGCCAGATCAGCAGGGCGGACCCTTGGGTCCGACATTTCTATGTAAGCGGGGCAGCCCCCCCCCCCCCCCACTTCCCCTCAGCGCGAGGGCGGCCAGGCCGGACATGCCACATAGGGCCGAACCGCCCGCGCCGGGCCTGGCTGCCTGCGTCGGGCCGGACCACTACGCCAGGCCGGGCCGCACCGTGGGGGCTAGGCCGCACCAGCCTGGTCGGGCCATGCCCAACTGGACCAGACCTAGAACCGGGTTGGGTCAACCTGGTTCGCGCCGACCCAGGGGTATTGGGCCGGGTTGGACCGGCCCAAAACCCCCTATTTTCGGACAGATCCATTCAAATGCGCATAACATGGGCTACAGACGTCTGATCGATGCACCGTTAGTTGTGTAGCGATCCATGGATCGAGTCGGTTGTTTCGGTAAATCAAACTCAAGGTTTAGAAGATGTTTGGGAATGGCCGGGTTGGTTCGAACACGAAACCAACCTGGCATTCGGAGCGGAAACACTTATAACAAGATTTTCGGACATCTGATTGATGTTCCGTCGACGTTGTTGGATTATCTTAGTGAGACTATTCTTTTGGATTACATGGCTCGAGGTTTGGATGCAATTGGAGTACAGTCGGGTTGGTTTTAAAATAAAAATCAACCGGGCCCCTGGGATGAAAAGGCCAATAACTCTCAGACCAGGCTTCCGATTGACGCACCGTCAATTGCTTTGAGTTCTTATTGATGAGACAGAACATTGTCATACATAAACTCTAGACTTTGTGTCAGTTGATGTATCGACCCCCCTTATCTTGTGGAGTGGACCCTCCCGTAATCGAGCATGCTGTGTGCAGGAACCCTAGAGCTGGCTGCGACTGCGACGATGACGACAACTGTACTGGGATCCTCCGTGGGTTCGGCAGTGACAACGACCCTCTTGGAGTCCTCCGTGGGTTTGATGGTGATGACTACTATTCTTGTATCATGTCTGGGTCCTTCAGTAATTGACTACTTTTCTTGTATCCTATGTGGGTCTGGTAGTATTTGACTTTGTACATGTATCCTATGTGGGTCCGGAAGAGTAGCTGGTCTCATATCATTTGTGGGTTTGACAACATAGCTGGTCTTGTATCCTGTGTGGGTCTGACAGCCTAGATGAATCAGTGGATAGATCTGATTATCATTATCATCTTATGAAGAATTATACCTGTGTGAGTTGAGTCTTGACTTTCGATCATTATCTTCGATATGATTGTTTTGTTGTCCTGTGTGGATTGGGATGTGTTATCATGTGTGGATTGGATTGTGCTATCCTTTGTGGACTAGATCGATTTTGGGATCAAATGTTGGAGTCGAACTGGAATTGATGTCTTAGGTATATGTATGTGCATATACCTATGTAGGGTTGGTTTTTACTTCGTGATTGTAAATTTCTTTTGTTGTTTATCCTTCGTGGATTCTAGGAGACCTTCCGGGGTCTCGGGGTCCCTACTGAGTAGCGTAAACTCACCCCCTCATGGGATATGACCGCACTACATTGTGTTGGATGTAGATGATGGACAACAATGACTGAGGTAGGAGCTCGTGGAGCTAGATGGTGCCTGGAGGTGGACCACTGGATGGGACGTACACGGAGCAGACGACTAGACCTAAGGAGTTGAGGAGACTATATGTACCCACCATTCAGGTGGGATTTCCAGTGTTCGGCTCGGCGTTGCTTCTTTAATTTTCAGTTGTTGTACATTCTTTTCAGTAGTACTTTACTTTCAGTTGGGTTTGTATTCTGGCCCATTTAGTTTCGAGCACTTACAGTTGAACCCAGTTTACTTAGTGTTTACTTCATCTTTCTTACTCTGTGGCATTTGTTTACTTTATAAAGGTAATGCCTTCACTTTTTATCGGGATTTTTGCCTTTGGTGCTAGTGTCCAACCCCTGGCCTATGGAAGGCGCGCTTGGGGTAGTCACGGCACGGGCCCCGAGGATGAGTCGTGACACAACTGCATGCCTATGTAAATATTATTGGGACTTCGTAACCCCAATCCATGAGGAAAGGGTTTCCCATATACATATATTTAAAACATTGGGCCCCTTCATAATCTATGTAGTATAACCCAATAATCTCCCTCTCATAACCACCAGGGTGATGAACATAGAAGATTTTATAGTGATCGTGAAATTCAATGTGCTCAAATGAAACTGAACAATAATCACTACTATGAAACAGAGCTTAATCAATGATAAAAAACCTTTATCACAACTTAAAAAGTATTCATATTCGAGGCACTATTAAAAGGGGGTCACTTTATCAATACTCAAAAAAGATTTGATAAATGAACATTTTATCAGTGGTAAAAAAAGCCCTGATAAAATTCGAAAAATTACAAAAAATTTGTAAATCAATGGGTTGACCCATCCTCTTTTAATAGCGGTTGGTCCCCTTTAAACAGTGCTAGAATTACCCACCCATGTACTCCACCTCCATCAATTTAACCACACTAGTCGCACACCCCCAAACATTAATAGTGTTATACCACCCTAAAGCTACCTGCACACCCCTGACTCCACATGCATTTGAACATGAGAAAAATCTTATACACCCGACAGCTAAAGCCCTACTGACCCGCACACCAACTCTGTCTCCGCCTCAATTCCATGACATCCATGACCGCACTAATGATGGTCAGCCACATGGAATCCCCATCTCAACCGCATTCCACCTCTTCCATGACCGCACACCATGACCATGTTTCACCCCACCAAGACCACCCTGCACATCATCACATCCACATCCTGCCTCAACCACACTCTGCCTCCGCTATGAAATCCCAGAGCAACCATACCATGCTCTGCCCTACACGCTCACACATCCACATCCCTCCTCTACCACGGTCTTCCTATGCTATGACCTTGCAGAGCAACCATACCGTGGTCTACCCTACACATCGACAGATACACATCCCTCCTCAACCATGTTCTGCCTCTACTAGGACCTCCTAGATTGGTATGACTTCTGGATCTCCTTGGCCACCATAGGGAAGTGTTCCCAAATGAAGGGGAGGACTGGAAACCACCCTATATTGAAACCATTCGTAAAAACATGGAAAAATAGAGAAGTATTTTTTGATGAGAATCGTTGGCCTATTAGAATAGGCTGGCTAAAATCTAGGACATTGCAGGTTGGGGAGATCATTCATGTGTATTGGGTGCCCTAGGGGAGTTAGGGTTTTTTGGGATCACCTTTCTTGGGAACCCCTAGGGAGTTTCAATTTCCGGTGTAGGGGTTGTGGTACCTTCGATATTTCCTTTCTTGGGTACCCCTGAGGAGTGTTCCTTGGTGAATGGGATAGCTGGACACCACCTTCCATTAAAATCATCCACATGTGTCGTCCACCTAGGGTTCTACAGTGCCGGGGTTGGGGTATGTTTTAGATCTCCTTTCGTAGGTACCCCAGCACAGTGTTCCTAAGCGAAGGGGATAGTGGGATAGGTCCCCTCATAGGATTCCTCCATTCTCTGCTGGAATAAGATCGCAACATAGCTGATAGCCTATATTATTGAAGACCACATTGTCATCTTCATGAGGGGTCATGGGACTCCAAGGTACTCCTCTGGATTTTTGACCTTTTCTAACGATATTCCTCCAAAACATGACTTCCACCAGGTTCCATCCATTTATCTATGTAACATCATTATCATCATCATCGGGGGGTGGGGGATTTAGAGAAAAGGGTAATCTAGTCGGAGGCTTGATGTTTGAAAGCACAACCTCCACCATTATATAGTAACATATTCCATTATATTTTCCATTCCCTCCTCAAACATACCTCTCATAATTTAATAGCTAGAAAGGAGTGATAGGGAAATATTTTATTTATAACACCAATTAATATTGAGGAAGTACCAAACCCTATTTTTTAATTATAATTAATTTATTGACTGAATATTGAAAATATAGAAAAACTATCCAATTTATTTGTGTATTTTTAGAATTTTTGATATTAAATTTAGAAATGAAATCTAAATTCTAAATTAGATTAAAATAATTTTTGTTAACTGAATAATGATTTATTTTAAAATTTAAATAAAATTAGTAATTTTTTTCTTTGATATCAATTGATTTTAGATTTATAAATAATTTTTAAAATTAAAAATAATAAAAATATCTATAATTAAACAAGTTTGGGTATAATTCAAAATAAAATCGTATATATTTAAAAAAAATGAGTTAAAAAATAAATGGGTTATTAATGGATTAGGGATTGAATAAAATCAACCGAGGTGGGATTTGATTATCCCAAATTTTATGGGTACTTGATGAGTCAACATCCCTAATGTAGGGTGAGATTTAATGACCATTTTCTACCTAATTATCAATGTTGTAGATTTTAATAATTTTGTTGAATATGAATTTATTAATATAGAATATATTTTTAGAATAGATGACTGGTATATAATATTTAATGTTGATTTTAATTCAATAATATAACATTTGACTCATATCTACCTTTATACAACATTTAATATATATATATATATATTTGTAATCTTGTAATTGTTTATCTAACCAGCCGTAATTGGAAATAAATTTTTGTAGAGATTAACCCCCCAATCTGTAATGGTTCTTAAGGGTGGGAAAATAGGTGGTTAACAAAAATTTTAATTGAAAACAAAATAAAGAAGAACCGAACTATGATAATAAAATGAGTATTTGTTAGTAAAAAATTTAATTGGTTAATAACCAATTTTTTGTTGGTTTATTTATAAATATTAATAGCTAATAATTGATAAAATAAAATAATTTTTTATTTTTTATTTTTTTATTAATTAAATATTTAAAACAACCTATGAGATAGATTATAAAAAAAACAATACATTTTTGTTTATAAATTTTAATTTTTTTTCAAATAATTTGTTTCTTTATAAAATATAATTATTTCTATATAATTTTGAGTTTTTGTTCGACAAAAATAGGGTGGATTTTTTTAAAAAATTAAGGATTTTTTTACATTAGTAGACATCCTCCAATGATCAACCTTTGTACAATGGTTTGTCCACTCGATAAAACCAATTTTTATCTTAGAATAAGTTCATGAATTCTACACTCAATGTGTATGATATCTGAAAGAATCCATCCCTAATCGAGTTATTTTATATTGGTTTTTCAAGGACCAAAAATAATTTAGAGAATTCCCAAAGTGTGGTGCTTCTCGATACAATAATGAGTAATCTGGTCCTAAAAAATTGTATGCTATTTTCCAATCTCTCCTTGGATTAATTGCCTATATGGAAGTGATGAGACTGAAGGGAAATTGATGTGGCACGTACATATAGGAAATACATATAAGAAACTTTTTTACCTGGAAAAATCTCTTTAGTGGAATAGAATTGATAATGAGTATCCTGAATTTGGAAAAAAACCATGAAATATTCACCTTCAGTTATCTAAAGATGGAGTGAATCCTTTTGGTTTTAAAAGAATCACTCACAGTACATGGCCGATAATGTTGGTAAATTATAAATATCCATTTTGGTTATGAAGGAAACAAAAATAAACCATGTTATCTATGATTATATCAGGTCCAAAACAACTGGATAATGATATTGATATTTATTTGGCTCCACTGATCAAGGGTTTGAAATTATTATGGGATTCTTGTGTTACGTTGTATGATTCTTACAGAAATGAATATTTCAAATTTAGATCCATGTTTTATGGGATGATAAATTACATTCATGAGTATGGATATTTTTTACGATATATCATTAAAGGAACTCAAGGGTTCCCCATCTTTGAAAAGGTACATAGACAATCACAGCGAAAAATTTGTTGAAAACCATGTTTCTATGACATCACGAATTTCTACCCCGATGACATAAGTACTGATCTTGGACGACATCATTTGATGGATGTTTAGAAGAATGTAATGCAGTAGTTCCACTAATAGGTGATCACATTTTTTAGAAGGTAAAATATATGGAATCAAATTTTGGTAAACCATTTCTAAAAACTTTATAAAAACAAGTTTGAAAAAGGAGATTAGTTTTTTTAAATTACCATAATAGAATTTTATGTATGTCATATATTTTATTGATGTTATGCATATTGAAAAAATTTATTTGATGGTTTCATCAGCATGTTGCTAAACGCACCCGAAAAAAATGGTTGAAATAATACTAGGTTGGAAATGGTTGACATGGGAATACGAGAAGAGTTTGGATCATGAAGAGGTGAAAACAGAATTTTCTTCCTCTAACATTGTACACTCTTTCTAGGAAGGAGAGATATCAGTTTTCTAACTTCTTTAATGATGTAAAGGTTCTATAGGAGTATTCATAGAATATCAATAATAATATTTCAATAACGGATTTTAATTTATATGATCTAAAATCACATGAAATCCATGTTTTAATGAAAGAGCTAATGGATATAATATTATGTTTCATTTTTTCAAATAATGTCCATCATATTTTAACAAAACACTATTTCTTCATTAAACCGATATGAAAAAAATTTATAGACCCAACAAAATTGCCAACTATGGAAAGATAAATTTCTATCATATTATATGAATTGAAAATTTTCCTTACACCAACATTATTTAGTATGATGGTTCAATTTTTTTGTTCACTTAGTGGGAGAGATTAATCTATTTGGTATTGTACACTACATATGGATGTACCCCATTAAATGGTATATGAATATTTTTAAAGGTTATGTCAAAAATCAATGTCGTCCAGATTTTTGTATTAAGGAGTGATATATTGTTGAGGATGCTATTTAATTCTATAATGAATACCTTTTCGATGTGGAAATTATTGGTCTACCAAAATATTGTCTTAATAGGCAACTTATGAGTGAAGTAATTTATGGAAGATATGTTTTCACAATCAATATTATAGATCAGAAGCAGAACCACCGTTACATTTTACATAACTATTTGGAGGTTTCCCTATATTTTGAAACCCATAAAGAAATTATTGGGAATTTGAATCCATCAAGGGATTAAATATGGATATCAAACACACATAATCAACACATTATTGGTTCTTTTTGGGACTATATTTTTAAATAATCAGATGAAAATCCTGATTCAATTTTATAAAAACTTCATTTGTTAGTCAGAGGACCAAGGGTGAATGTATTATCATAAAATTGGTATGTATTTAATGGTTAGACATTCTATAAAAATTATCATTATGAATACGGTACCATGTAAAATAGTGGAGATATACTCCTGGATGAAGTGATGCATGTTTCTGGTAGTAGGAAAATAAATAAAATTTACAGCAATATTTCATACTTTGGAGTCATCAAAAAAATATGAGTTGGATTATTCAAAATTACCAGTGCTTTTTTTTTCAGTTCAAGTGGGTTAATAATAGGATTTCAATTAAAATAGATGAATTGGGATTAATGAATGATGATTTTAGTAATTATGTTTAAAAAGAAAACCCATTTAAAATGGCACTATAAAAACTATAAGTATTTCATATTGCAAATCCCACAAATTGAAAGTGGTCAATTGTTTTGTTATAAAAAAAACCACTAAATGGTCAGATAAAAATTAAACCGAGGATGACCATTTCATTGGGAAATTGTAATAATTTCATAGTGGACCCAATCTTGGAAGAGTTTTGTATGGTAGAGGAGACCACAATGAAGGGTTTTGGAACATTGATATTTGGTTAAAATCCCTTCATCCTTTAACAAATAGTGTTCAATATTCAGGTAACATTTGATTTTGGAATATACATCATGTTTCTTCGTGTTATTATCAATTTTCATCTATATATATGTACTCTAAATTAAATATTAAACCATTTCAGTAGATAATTACTTCTATACATGTTTGTTCTTCCAATCCTAAGGAACAATAGGTCTCTTAACCAGATTCTTCTTATAGTGCATAGGAATGACCTTATACACATGTTGGTGCTTCCAGACCTAAGGAACAATAAGTTTCTCAACCTGCTTCTGCTCCCAGTGCGTAGGTACAATGGCCATTTTCACATGTCAATTATATCTCTCTAGAGGAAAATATTGAAAATGTTGATTCCAAAGAAGTGGTAGGTGATGATGGACCAGTTTCCCTGAAAAACAGGATCACCTTAGTTTCATGGTGTTAGAAAAAATTCTTATGGTGAAAGTCAAAGGAATCAAATTTGAGATGGGATAGAATGCATGGGGTCAGCATGTTAACCCCAATAAGGCCATGTTCAATATTAATATTGGAATCTTGACTCAGTAATGCATTCAGATATTTGTGGTGCCATGTTTTTCATGGGTTGAAGGCACTGATGTGGGAAGATATTATGATAAAATTATGAAATCATTTCTTTATTTTAAATAAAAATAAAATAACAAATCATTAATGTACTCTTCATCATCCATTGTAGAGGGAAATTATATTATTTGACTACCAAAATAATTATGTGTTAATTCTAACTAGAAGGAATCATAAAGGATTTTGAACAATTCTAACAATACATCATCTTAATGATGATGAAGGGAAAATAAACCTACTCCAACTAGAGATCTATGAACACAGTATAACCCAAGAAGTGTGGGGTGCATTTATTGAACATCGTGAAGATGTGTCTTTTAATGTAAATTGTGGTCAGTAATTCATTGTTTGATGTTGCCTTTATTTATCACATTGATTGATAATTTTTTATTTATGAAATAGAAAATGAGCGATGGAAACAATGAACGAGCAAAAAAAACAACATACCCCTACTGTAATGTAAGGATGGTGTACGCTTCACTTGAAAAAATAGGTACATATTTTAAAACAAGTGTAACACTTTTATGTGACATGAAAAAACACCACAATTATGTTCCTCTATTTGTATTCAGATTTATGATATGAAATGAAAAACCACATCCATACCACGTTGAATACTATGGAAGGAGGCACATAAAATAAAGTTGTGATAATAATAGATTAAAACACATAAAAGTGTGGCAAAAATGTGTAAGTATTAAATTATAATAAATTTCTCTTTAAATAACTATTAAATAACAATGATCACTTATTTTTCTATATTTTATATCTGAAATTGTCACATGAATTAGGAATACATGTTTCAGATGAACACAAAATTCTAGTGGCCTTGAAGCATCCAGAACATTGTGGTCGTGTTAGAGGTGTGGGTTTTAGGGTGTCGCTTGGAATATATTTTGAGAAAAAAAAAGAGGATGGTCAAAGTGAAATAATAAAATTGATGAGAGAAAAAACATCCACCCTTTAAGGACATTTCTAATGGAATATATAGATGTCAGATACATTAATGAGGGGTAGGAAAATAGATGAAGCAACTCAAGAACAACCACCACAAGGAGATACTTAACCACCCCCACCAACAATGAGGCTAGTGATTACACTCAAATAGATGTCTTAGAAGTGGTAATCAACGTTATAATAGATGTTTTTGTGAAATTTGAATCATAATAAAAATGATACATTTCTTATTTTGATATTATACATGGTGATAATGGCTATTATTTATATCTATAAATACCTAACCAACACCTTTTGGCATAGGATATGGTGTTAAATATTTGAAATGACATTCTACACAACAAACCACATCCAACATGACATGTGTGAGTTTCTATTAGAGTGTCCCATGAGACAAATGTCGAGCTACCTATTCCAATTCATGAGGATGATAGTAATACAGTTGAAAACACTGTTGGAAAATTCATCGCATGACCGTCACATCTTGTAAAAAACATACTGATATGGAGGTATTCATTTCCATTTTACTTTTCAAGATAAAAATTTGAAAAATAATGAAAATATATCTAAAATTATGAATTATATTATAGACGGACAAAGAGAAGAAGATGAAATAAAAAACCACCTCAAACCCACCGAAAATATTGAGAAACTGATTAAAAAGATATAAAAAAACAACATTACCATGCTCGTTCTATATCCACATTTAATTCATTCAAGGATCATGTGTATATAATGTTAAAATAAGGTTGCAACCACATAGTTGAATTCGAATAAAATATTTACATTGAGAAAGATCAAGACTTCATAGGTGTTAAGAGTGAAACTAAAATCCTCAACTATTATTGGATGGGTGGCTCATTTTTATATGTATACATGAGGTATTTATCCATGATTTCATTTTCAAAAAGCTGATATACTGTTTTAATTATGACTAAATACATTTCATATTTTTGGCAGGCGTATATATGAAAAAAAGTTGAAGGGATTTTTCTAGGACAAAAAGTTCTGACTCATTAGTCACCACATCACCTCTAATGAACAAGAAAAAATAGGACCCAAAAAAAGGATGAAATAGTTGAATGTCTAATCAAATCCTTTGGATGATAAATTTCAGATGAAAAACTCTATTTATTACCAGTGATGTAGGGGTAAGACTCTACAATTTAATCATATCAAATTTATTTTCATTTCATTCATCACTTATTCCTTTTTGTGAATTTTGATATAATTGAATGCTCATTTTAGTAAATTTGGGTATACTAAAGAATTATTTCATAGATTCAATTCATGGATATCCAAAAAATACACACCTAATGGAGTTTTTAAATGTTTAATACACGGAATCCAACATTTTAGAACTTAACATCATGTTATATAATTTATATTACCTTTTAATGAGGATTCTTTTTTGATAGGGTGGTTCATCACTATCATGAAAAACACTAAATGAGGCCAATGAATAATCCCATGGAAGAAGAAAAGTTCTATTATTGGATATTTATCATGGTATATATATTAAAATTTCACTATTCAAACAAATATCGAAAAAAATTACTTATTCTACTCAATGTTTTAGCAGTATCTAGAACAAACCAATGTAAAAGATTGTGGTTATTATGTTTGTAAATTAATGAGAGAGATCGTTATCCATGAAAAAATAGCATCAATGAAGAGGTATTTTCAATGATAATTACTATTCTATTTAATATATTTATTAATCATTTTTGTATTTAAATTTTTAAATCACTATTACGACTGTCGAAAAGGCTCATATTTACAAGGTGATATATATGTTCTCAGAAACGAATCGGAAACATAAATAATGGAAGAAAGCACAAAAATAGCATTAATATGTGACTTCCATATAATTAGTGTATTTTGTCATATTTTTTTTTTGTAATTTTCTTATTTTAAATATTAGTCACTTAAGAATTTTTTTATATAGGTGTATTCCTTTGTTTGAGTCGGGGCGGTTTGTTCAAATATTTTCATTCTTGGGAGAGATTGGCCTTTGAGGATGAAATTGAGATAATGAAAAGATGGAAATGGGTCCAGAATATAAAAATATGAATTTCTAAAACTTATTCATTTAATTATTTTTTCATAATTTTATCTGCTAATTGTATGTTAAGTTATTTATCATTTTTATCTAATATATATTTATTTATTTTAAATATTTTTTGGGAAGTCATATTTTCCATTCAACTGTCTCCAAAAATCCAGAAAATAGAGAACATGACAAATTAAAAGTATCAATTCATAGTATTCTAATTATAATTATGACTTCCCAAAATATATATCAGGAATATTTCCCTAAAATGTGTACTAATCAGCTGCATATCAATAAGACGCACCTCAATATGATAGACATTGTTCTCAGTATGACTCAAAGTGTTTTTTTTAGTTTATAATTGTCTTTGATCCATTAAGATTATTGTATTTTGAACTTCCATGATTTCATCCAGGACTCATGATTATGATCTATGATATGAACACTATTGAAAAAAAAACGTTTAGCACATTGGCATTTTTCACATCGGTTCCATATAACTGAAGTGTAAAGCTGTAAAAATGGGTTTATCATGTTGGTTATAAAATAAACACCATGATAAATCAATATGAATTGGTTTTTTACATCAGTTATAAAATAAACGATGTAAAAAATTCCGATATTAGATTTATCACATCAGTTATTTCATAATCGACGTGAAAGATCAAATCTGGGCGATTTATCGTGTTGATTTTTTTATAACAGACGTGACAAATCATATCTCGCCAATTTATCAGGTTGATTATAAAATAACCGATGTGATAAAGGATTTTTTACATCAGTTATTAAATAACTAACATTATAAACATAAAAAATAGTTTATCACGTCGTTTATTAAATAACCAATGTGATAAAGCTTTTAAATTATTTATCACACCCTTTATTTTGTCATTCTATTTTATTTTATTGGGAGACCTACGATTCATCTCTCTCGCACAGAAAACCTAGAAAGTATTCTTCATGGTTGTACCCTGTAACCTAGTTTTATCAACATCATTCATCATCTTTGTTATCACCAGATCTATCAGTTTGACTCGCAACACTGGAGTAATCCTCACATTCCTAGGTTTCATTTTTTATTTTCCAGGATTCCCTAAAAATGTATTTTGAGATTTTATTTTTATATCATTGTTATTTCTATCATGGTAAGTGTCATAGTGTTATTTTGTACCATGATAAATTCTTTTCTGGTAAAATAATCCAAGGTAGTGATATCATGCATGTTCTACAATTTTGGTTGCTACCATTTGTGTTCTATCATGTGTGTGTGTGTGTACTTTCATGTGTGTGGGTGGGGGTCTCTAGGGGTGGGGGTGTCCAGGGGTGGGGGCTATCTAGGTATTGGGAGTATTCCAAGGAGGTGGTGGTATCTAGGGGGTTTCTAAGGGGGTAGGGATGGTGTCCAATGGTGTGTGGGGGCTTTCCAAGGGGGTAGGTAGTGTCTGTGGGGGGTGGTGTCCAGGGGTGAGGGGGTTGTCCATGGGGGTAGGGGTGTCCAGGGGGTGGGGGATGTCCATGGTGTTGGAGTGTCTAGGTGGTGTGGTTTTTCCAATGGGGTGGGGTGTCCAGGGGGTGTCAAATGGGTTGGGGGTGGTGTCCATGGTGTGAAGGGGATATCCAAGGGGGTAGGGGTGTCGAGGGGTGGGGTGGTGTCCATTGGGGTGAATGGGCTATCCAAGGGGGTAGAGGGTGTCCAGGGGGTTGGGGGTTGTGTCCATGGGTGAGGGATTTTCCAAGGGGGTGGGGGTGTCCAGGGGGTGGGGGTGTCCCTGGGGTGGGTGCGTCCTGGGATTGGGGGCTTTCCAAGGTGTTGGGGGGTTTTCCATGGGGTGGGGGTGTCTATTTGGTGGGGGTGTCTAGGGGTGGGGGTATCTAGGGGGTAGGGGTTGTCTAAGGGGGTGGGGGTGTCTAGGGGTGTCCAAGGGGATGGGGGTGGTGTCCAGGGGGTGTGGGGGTTGTCCAAGGGGTATGGGAGTCCAAGGGGTGGGGTGGTATCCAGGGGTGGGGGGTTTTCTAAGGGGTTAGGCGTGTCATGGGGGTGGGGCTGTTCAGGGGTGGGGATTTCCAGGGGGTGGGGTGTTGTCTAGGGTGTGGGGGGCTGTCCAAGGGGGGTGTCCACGGGGTTTCCAAGGGGGTGGGGTGGTTTCTAGGGGGTGATAGAGATTTCCAAGGGGTTGGGGGTGTCCAGGGGGTGGGGTGGTGTCCAGGGGGAGAGGGGGCTGTCCAAGGGGGTAGGGGTGTCCAGGGGTGGTGGTGTCTTGGGGTGGGGCTGTGCAGAGGGATTGGGGTTGTCTAGGGGGTGAGGTATCCATGGGGTGGGGTGTCTAGGGGGTGGGTGTTGCCCAAGGGTGTAGTGGTGTTTAGGGGGTGGGGTTTGTCCAAGGGTTGGGGTGTCTAGGGGGTTGGAGGTTGTCCATGGGGATGGAGGTGTCTAGGGGGTGGGGGAGTCCAGGGGGGGCTCTCCATGGGGTGGGGGTGCCTAGGGGGTGGGGGATATCCAAGGGGATGGGGATGTCCAAGGGGATGGGGGTGGTTTCTAAGGGTAGGAGGGGATGTACAATGTCTTAGTGGTGTCTAGGGGTGGGGTTGATATCCAGGGGTGATGGGGTTGTCCATGGGGGTATGGGATGTCGAGGGGTTGGGGTGTCCAGGCGGTGGGGGTTGTCTAGGGGTTGGGGGGGGGTTGTCCCAAAGGTGTGTAAAACCATTGGGATATTCTATCCCAACGATTTCAGGGGATATTTTAATGGTTTCAAATCTTTGGTATAGGTGTAATTTTCAGTAGTGAATGTATACATATTTTAATATTTATACTTCATATTTCTTGTTTACAGAAGGGTGAATTTGGTATCCAGTTGCACCAGGATCTATTCTTTGTATATCGTAAGAAGAAAGGATCCAGGATGTATTTATACTGTTATATCGTGATCTGTATGTGATAGATGTAATCCTAAAATGATTTTCATATAATTATAAACTATTATATCTAACTATATATAATTTTTGAAATCATTTTCATGCATATATTTTTCAAATAATCATATATTTGTTTTATATTCATAAAAAATTACATTCAAAATATGATATTTTCCATATAAATATAAACTTTTCTTATCTTAACAAGATGTATAATTTTTATATTTTGTATAGTTAATATTGAGTCAATCTTGAATTATGGAACATCGAATGAGTAATGATTACGAGGATGGTTTTGATTCCTCTTTTGAATTTTTTAAATGAAATGTTCCAAGCATCGACATTTTTTTATGTCCATTCCTGAAATGTTTGAATATGAATAAGTTGAAAAGTAGAGTTATCAATGATCATTTGATTTTTCGTGGTTTTAATCCAAGTTACAGCCCCTGTATTTGTCATGGTGAAATTGAAATAATGTCAGATCTACTGATGATGATGATTTTCAAGATTATTACTCTGATAGAATTGAATAAATGATTCGTGATATTATAACATAACATATTGAGATAGAACTGGTAGTTTCACGTCTATATGGTGATGATGAAAAACAATTGTATCATGGTTTTATGGATTTCACTGTTTTTTTGGTAGTGTTATGATTGATTAACCTGAAGGTGAAACATGGATGGAGTGACAGAAGTTTTACAGAGCTTCTATAATTGTTGAAATAAGTTCTTCTAAAAGGAAACAATCTTCTAGATTCAAATTATAATGACAAGAAAATATTATGCCTGATGGGATTGGGGTACAGGAAAATAAATGCATGTGTGAATGATTATATGATATATAGGAAGGAAAATGAATTTTTTTTAGAGTGTCTTAAATGTGGGACATCACAGTATATGTTTAAAGAAAAATCAGAGGCTCATATAGAGATTACAGAGATCCATGCCAAGGTATTTTGGTATCATTATATAATTCATCATTTGAAACATTTATTTGCTAATTTACATGATGAAATAAGGTAAAGATGTCATGATGATGAGAGGATATCTGATGGGAAAATAGGTCATCCATTTTATTGTCCACAATGGAAGAAAATTGATGAGCAATATCCAACATTTTGAAATGCAATTATAAATCTCAGACTTGGGTTGTGCACAGATGGAATGAATCCATACCTAACCATTAGTAGCCCACATAATTCATGGCCTATTTTATTTGTAATTTAAAACCTCAGACCGGATGTTTTTATGATGTGAAAATATGTCATGTTGAGTATAATTATATATGGTCTGAAGAATCTCGGAAATTATATTGATTTTTTATTTTCACCATTGATTGATGATTGGAAAATCTTATGGGAGGATGGTATTAGGGTTTATGATTCTTATAAAATGGAATATTTCCATCTTCATGCAGTGATTATGTTCACTATATATGACTTCCCAACATATGGAAATTTGTTTGGATATAGTGTTAAGGGGCATAAAGCATGTCCAATTTGTGAACAACAGACATCATATTGTAAATTTCATTGTGGGAGGAAAACAGTATACATTGTTTATCAAATGTTTTGTCTATGGATCACCCTTACAGACGGATAAAAAATGCATTCAAAGGATCACATGATTTTGATATTTCCTCAAAAACTTCATCATCTGTTGTGTATTTTGAGAGGGTGTGAAAATTTTATGTGACTTTGTTAAATACACATAAATATGGTAATGAAATACATATTTTGAAGAAAATTTCAATATTTCTTGAGTAACCATATTGGAGATATCATGAAGTGAAAAATAATATTGATTTCATGCACATGGAGAAGAATATCTATAACAGTTTGATTGTAATATTGTTAGATATTAATGGAATGAATAAAGATGGTTTGAATTCAAGATTAGACTTAATATCAATGGGAATACATTTGGAGTTGTCTACCACTCCTAATAGAAGAAAAACATTACTTCCTCTATCTTTTCATACATTTTCCAAGAGGGAGAAATTTATATTTCTTCAGTTTCATCATGATATCAATGTGTCTCAATTGTATTCTTCAAATGTAAAATTTTTTGTCTCTTTGAAGGATTTGAATTTGATATGTATGAAATATCATGATTGTAACATCATGATGCAACAAATTATACCAGTTTCATTGTGTGGAAAACTGTCCATTCATGTCAGAAATACAATAATGAAGTTGTGTTATTTTTTCAATTCAATTTGAAATAAGGTGGCTTATGTGAATGCTTTGAACATTTCGAAAAAGGATGCAATTTATATACTTTTTCAATTAGAAATGTATTTTCAACTATCTTTTTTTGATATAATAGTGCATTTAATGGTTTATCTGGTTTCAGAAATACATCTTTTTGGACCTATATATCTTCATTTGATATATCATTTTGAAAGTTATATGAAAATATTGAAGGGGATTGTTAAGAATCCAAAACGACCTGAAGCTTCCATTACTGAATAGTATATTTCTGAGGAGGTTGTGAAGTTTTGTACGAGCTACTTGGCTACGACAGAGCACATATATTCTCCTCCTTCTCACCATGATTGTGTTAATAATGATAGAAAAAGGATTTGTGGCTTGAAATTCAAATCATTATCAGCTAAACAGATGAATAAGGTGGAATTATACATATTGAATAACATATTTTATGCTAAAACTTATATCACATTTCATATTAATGTGTTGAAACAATGTCTTCCAAAGAAGAAAGAAATGTGGATTTTGAATGAGCACAATAAAACATTATTTCCATTGTTTAAAAAGAACTTACTTGGTAGATCAGATGTATCAGAGACATTAAGATGGTTAGTGGGTGGTCCAAGTTTAAATATGATAACATGGTCCGGGTAAGACATTAATGGATATAGATTTCGTAGAAATGATCAGGATAATAGAATTGCAGTTCTAAATAGTGGTGTATTGTTTTTTTCAGAAGCAATTCATTTTTCGAGTTCTAAAGACAAAAACCCAATTTCTGCATCAAGTGCATATTATGTAATCATTGAAGAAATATGGTAAGATTATTACATTAAAATTAAAGTTCATATTTTTAACTGAAAATGGTTTATCAGTAAAAACATTTTCAAACATAATGAATTTGGAATGATAGTTGTTAATATGAATAGTTTAGAAGGCACAATAGATTGTTTTATTATGAAAGCACATGAAAAATAAATTTTCTATGTAGTTGATCAATGAGATATGTAGTGTTCTGTTATTTTAAAAAGGAAAAAACTATATGTTGGTGCGGATCAACTTGATGAAGATGCTAATTTTTGTGAGATCCCTACTTCCATGGAAAGATTAGCAAAAAATAATGATGATCATATTAAAGACATAGTTTGTGCCATAAGGAATGATCATGACGATGGAATTTGGGAAAACAATCCATTTGTGTATTCCTAATATTACATGTAACATATTTTTATTTCATGTTTACATTTATTATATTCCTAAAATTTTTTATATTGTAATTTTTTTCTTTATTAAAATGTTTATTAAAACAAATAAGTAGAAATTTTTGTTTATTTTAATTTTGTTTAGTTTAGTTTATCATGTTTACTATTACATAACTTCTATATTTATTGATTTTGTTTAATAAAAATTACTTTACCATGTTTACCATTTTTACCATGTTTCCCATGTTTACCATGTTTACCATAGTTTACAATAGTTTATAATTACGTAACATATATATTTATTGATTTTTTTGATTGAAAATTACACTACCATGTTTACCATGTTTACCATATTTACCATTGATTAACATGATTACCATATTTACCATGCTTATTATTATATAACATAGTTCAGTTTTCCATTTTTTGTTTACATTAGTATTATTATATTTGAATTTGTATATTTGTGAACAAATGTTTTCTTTTTTGATTTGAAGGATATTGGCATATCAATCAGTTGATCAACCACATGATTCTGGAGATGATCATCATGATCATATCTATGGGGAGGAACATTCACATGCTCCTCTTGATGTTCCCCAATATTCCTCATGTTCTTCCATAACGACAAAGAAGTGTTCAAGAGTTTGTAAACTTGGATACACAAATTTACCAAAATTATCACCTTCCCATAGCTAGGACAAGAGGATACTTGTTGAGTTTAATTAGAATGATATTACTAGAGGTCCAAATGCAAAATATTTTAAGATTTTTTATCAACTCAGGTTAAAAACAAAGTAAGCATTTTGTATGATGATTGGAGAAGTGTGGAAAAAAGCAATAATATCATAGTTATGGGAGACAATTTTGGTAGGATCTTTTTCTATAGTTTGACTAATATTTAAATGTTTCTTGTATAATATGTTTTACTTATTCTTTATCAGATGAAATTTGATATTCCTAACACTGGAGAAGTCAGGAGGATATTTTTATTGATGGCTTCTAGGAGATAGAGGGATTTTAAATCAACCATTACATCTGATTTCATTTTTGGTCCTATGAATCATGAAAATACATGTCATATATATCCATTAATAAATGAATACACAAGGAGAAGTTTTTTTTAAAGTATAATAAAAGATTCATTTTTTGTAATGGAAATGAAATCTTTTAAAAGATTTCTTATATAAATGATATTATTAATTTTTTTAATGATTTCTTATTCTTAATTTATAAAAAACAAGGATATCTCATCAGGAGATCCAATCTAAAAATGTATACCCTCATAGTTTATCTCAGGGAGAGTATACATTATTGGAAGAACAAATGATGGTGGAAAAATTACAAGAACTAAGAGATGAGTCTTAAATATCTGGAAAGGTTTTCCCTCCATCCCCACCATCCAAACATGAAAAATAAAAGACATATTGGATGGGAAAAGGGGTAATATGTTTCAGAATAATCGAGAATCATAGCTAAGTGTATTGTAAGATATTTATTTTATTTATTTAAGATAATTATATTATTTATAAAAATTATATCATTATTGAAATGTTTAATTAATTAATACAATATTCTATTGAGGAGTAGAGCTCATAGGGGGTATTTACAGCTTCTAGGAGGCAAGATATTTTCTCTACAGCATTGGGAAATCCCGAACACCCTGGTCATGTATGAGGATTTTCGAAGTGTGTATAGGTAAGAAAAGTGTTTCCATATTCTTAAAATTATTCCATTTAGGGTGTTTATAAAAAAATAGAATCATTGGAGTCTGAAGTTCATAATATTAATGAGATGATGGAGGAAAAGATTAGAGCATCAGTACAGTCTATGTTTGCAGACATGAAGAGAAAATTTTAGATTGCAGCTCACAGTCCTCTTCATCCCCCTACATACCCCATTATTTATCATCCACCTCTGCCAGTAGCTCCCACTCCCCCACCACACCCTGCAGACCCCATTTTTTATCCTACTCCTCCACCACATATTCTTACTTATTGTGAGTTATATATTGATGATCCTCACCATCATATAGTTTCATATGGGCTGGTATATTGTATAGAAGATATAGTTAATCATCAATAGTTAGAGGTAGAGAATCATAGGGTCGCTGTATATAATATTATAGATAGATCATTTCAAGTGTCATTACCTATAGATGAGGTGATGACAGCTGGACATATTATCATCCACTTTTTAGTTTGGCCATCCAAACTTATGTGACTCATTACCATATAGGTATGTATGTTATATCTTTTATTTTATTTTTTCTATTTATTTTATTTTAACATTTGAAAACTAATATATTTTTCTATTTAATTATAGTAATACTTCAAAGGTAAATAAATATTTTATATTCAACAACAGATAAAAATGGATATGACATCAGATATATATTTTAGTATTCTTGAATAATTGTCATGATATTCAAATTTTTTGGATGATCAATTTTAGTTTCCAATGTATGATCATGTTTGTGGACGTGTAATAAATGTGTGGATTATGAAAAATAATTTCATGGATCTTGTTACTAGAGATAAGTTGGGCATCAATGTGGTGCATATTTTTTCTATGTAAGTCTTAACACCTTTCCCTAAAATATATTTATTAAAAATGTATACTTATGTATATTTTTTATTATGTATGTTTATATCATGTGTTATAAGTATGAGAAAACATATGTATATGGATTCATGGACCTACATATGATTTCCCCTAAAGAACAATCATTGGATGGGGAACAAAGAACAATTTATATTGCCGATATATTTGAACAGAATATAATCACACAGTGTTAGATGATGCCTTTTTGTGAGAGTTATGAATTATATATCTCGAAAAGTATTCTATATATTTTAATATAAAGAACCACTAACCTTAAATTTTCTTTTATGTTAGTGATCATTGGATGTTAGGTGTTTTTTTCACAATAGAAAATAGTTTATTGGATATGCTCTATCCATGGCGATGTGCGGTGATGTTTTAAGAATATGTTGGAAAAGAAAGATTCAATTTATAAATAATTATTTATATTATAATAAATTTTAAATTTATGTAATTAATCTTATTTCTTAATAGGGTATGGGCATACTTTAGAAAAAATAAAATGCAAATGAGTGCCACGATTATATATGTAAAATTAAAGGTAAATATCCATTTATAATTTGTACTTTTTGATGTATTACATAAAAATGATTTTTTGTATTGACACTCATTTAAATAGATTTTTCATGAACAATAAGGCATCATTGAATGAGGATATTCTATGTTAATATTTATATATGAAATAATTATGACTATAATAATAATAAACATTGACCAGGTTAGATTTCCTTATAAACTTTGCCATAATATTTCATTTGATTTATTCATTATAAAAGTTAAGTACTTTCCTTTTATTTTTTAGCTATTTTATGACCCTCAACGCTATAGTTATTAAGTGTTCGAACACTTACAAGTGGAATAGTCAAATTAATTTACAGGTTTGATTGGATTTTGGTTTGTTTGTAGTGTAAAATGTAATTTTGAATATTGGAATTATAATTGGGTATTTGGTAGTTGTTTTGGTTAGATTTATTTTTTTAGTAGAAATTGTATGTTTTGAATGTTATATATGTGAATACTTAATTTTTCTTGGGTTCTTCTTATTTTGTACTAGTTCTAATGTTTTTCTATTTTAGATGCTGGTCAGGATTTGGTTTGATTTTTGTCTAGTTTCTCTTTATTTAAGGTCTACTTTAGAAGATCATAGTAATGGGATTGCTGTTTTATTAGAAAAAAGGTATTTACATCAGTTATTTTATAACTGACATAATAAATGAATGGATATATTTTATTATGTTTGTTATTACATAACCAACATCGTATATCATTTTCCACATCAGTTATATAGGAACTGTCATGAAAAACCCTTCATAGGTTCAATTTATCATGTCAGTTATTTAATAACTGACATGAAAAACTATACAAAATCCTAGTTATTAAATATCCGACTTGATAAATCGAGCCTTTGAAGGGTTTTTCACATCAGTTATTTAGGAACCGGCATGAAAAACTATTCATATTTATGCTTTTTTACATCAGTTTTAAAATAACCGATATAAAAAACAATATTTATACTGTCTCTTTTAATAATATCATCTAAAAAATGATTTAAAAAAATAAAAAATAACCGAAATAAAAAAATATTTTTTACACAAGTGGAAATGTATGAATTTATAACGCTAATATCACCTTCTAACATCTTTATTCTTAAGTTATCCTTATATTATAATTGATATCTCCTTTTTTTACACTTATTGAACATCTATGATCACCATTTATTATGTTTCATATCCTTATGTTATTAAGAATGGTTTTAGAAATGTAATGTCTAAGAAGGTTTCTAGTAAATAAAAATATAATGAGAGACTATTATGAACAATTTCTTTTTGTTTTCATATTTCCAAAATCATTTGTCATAAAATTTTTTGGAATGGATCATTATGTTATGTTAGGAATATTAATCTACTAAGATGTGATATATATGTATAAAATATCTGGGTCAACATAGTAGGTATTAGAGAAACAAACCTACTCAAAATTGATAAAAAATAACAAGTGACTAGTATCACTCATAGTGTGTCTTTTTATTTAGAATTGAAATTACACTACTGGAAATACAGTACCATTGTGAAAGGCTGCAGAACCCTTGGTATATGATATACCAATGGTTCTGCAAACCATAGGGAATTAATCCATTGGAAAAAGAATTTCTTAATAGTTTACAGTTAACCATTGGGATTGGGTGGGGAAAAAATAACCTAACCCAACGGTTGTGCCAAACATTTCAGATAGTTTTTCCCAACGGTTTGGTTTGAACCATTGAGAATGACCAAGGAATCCCCTCTTTCCCAACGGTTTCTATACCTTTGGGAAAGGTTTTCTACCAATGGTTAATTGAACCATTGGTAAAAAAATAATCAGAGATTCTATGCCACTCGTTTGAAACTGTTGGCATAGCCTATGCTGTGAAAATTGCACAGAAGCTCTGCAATTTGCACAGTAGGCCTCATTTTGTGCATTCCCTCTCATTTTCAATCCAATTATTGTACATGCAATAAACTAACATATACATATACAATTATTGTACCTATAATAACCAACTAACACATACATATAGAGAACATATTCATACACATTTAACATAAAATGCATCCTGGAACTATACACATCCATAATTAAATTAAAATTCATAACGTAAGTATAAAAATACATAATTCATTTAGAATTCAATTAAAAATTTTGATGACAATTATATGAGGAATCCAGAAATCAATTCATAATTTGATCAGTTTTTTTATACCATATATTTTTACCTGAAATGATGTCCATTTTAAAAAAAATAAATACACCTGGAGTGATACTGGACACACCGTGCCTCAGATTGTGGGAGGATAACTTGTACACATAAAAAATGACCCATTGATCATTGTACTAAAGTATTAACATATTCCGAAAGCGTTTGATCGGTTTTCCATACGCCAGTTGATGTTTTTCACATAAAATGATGTCCTTTTGAAAAAAAGGACACTTTGAGTGGTTCCAGCCACACCACGTCTCAGATTTAGAGGGGTTGATTCTTACAAATCACTTATGACCCATGGATCGTGGTGGTAATGTATCAGCACAATCAGAATCAGTTTTGTCAGCTTTCTGTATGGACTTAAAATGTTGTCCATTTTAAACAAAAGGGAGCCACTTAGAGTGATATCGGCCACACCGTGAATCAGATTAAGGCTTTGTTGACTCGTACACATCACATATGACCCATGGATCGTTTTCCTAAAGCATCAACACATTTCGAATGCATTTGGTCCACTTTTCGTAAGTCAGTTGTTATTTTCACATAAAATGATATCTATTTTAAACAAAAGAGAGACACTATGAATGGTGTCGGCCACACTGCGTCTCGGATTGAGGCAGGGCTGACTCGTACATGTCACATATGACCCTTTGATTGTTTTGATAGATTATCGACATAATCAGAATCTGTTTGGTCAGTTTTTCGTATACTAGTTACTGTTTTAACTTAAATTGAAGTCAAATTTAAACAAAAGAGAGAAACATTGAGTGGTTTCGGCCACACCGCACCACAGATTGAGGCGAGTTTGACTCGTACACGTCACATATGACCCATGGTTCGTTAACCAAAAGTTTCAACCGTAAACGAATGCATTTGGTTAGTTTTCCATATGTACTTAAAATGTAGTCCATTTTAAACAAAATCAAGAATCATAGACTCATCTCGGCCACACCGTGACTCATATTGATCCAGGGTTCGCCCTTACACGTCACATATGACCCATGGATCATTTTGATAAATTATCAATAGATTCTGAATGCGTTTGGTCGGCTTTCTGTATGCCAGTTGTTCATTTCACTTATAAACCTCTCCATGTTAAACAAAAGAGGCACAATTAGAGTGGTTCCGGCCACACCACATCTCAAATTTAAATGGGGTTGACACATACACGTCCCAAATAATCATTTTCCTAATGTATCAACACAATTCAAATACGTTTGTTCGGTTTTCCGTATACCAGTTGATGTTTTTCACATAAAATGATGTTCTTTTGAAACAATAGACAGAAACTTTGAGTGGTTCCGACCACACCGTGTCTCGTATTGAGGAAGGGTTGATTCATACATGTCACATATAACCCATGGATCGTTCTCCTAATGTATCAATAGAAACAGAATGCATTTGTTCAGTTTTACGTATGTACTTAAAATGTTGTCCATTTTAAACAAAAGAGATCCACTTTGAGTGATACCACCCACACCGTTCCTCAGATTAAGTTAGGGTTGACATGTACACATCACATATGACCCACAAATCATTTTCCTAAATCATTAACACATTTTGAATGCGTTTGGCTAGTTTTCCATATTCAAGTTGTTCTTTTCACTTATAATCCTATCCATTTTAAACAAAAGAGACACAGTTAAAGTGGTACAGGCCACACCATGTTTCAAATTTAGACGAGGTTGACTTGTACCCATCACATATGACTCATGGATCATTGCGATAAAGTATCGACAAAAATACATAGTTAAAGTGGTACCGGCCACACCATGTTTCAAATTTAAATCCATTTAAAACACATCCATTTATATTCCATATCATTTATTTACTATCTTTTTTTTTGTTTTAACAACATAACTTATTCCATAAAAAACCAAGAAACTAATAAAACCACCACACAACAACTCACCATCTCATAATAACCATCGTCTCCATGTTGCATCAGCCAACCATCTAACCAAAACAACCACATATCCCAACAAAAATATTGCATATCACAAACAACCACACAACCAAAACCACCTCACCTCATCATACACCAGAACCTCATCACACAACACATCCACATGGCACAACACCACCACAAATCATCACTATCAAACAATTTCAAATGTCACATCCATGCCCACTAACCATCACATTACAACCCCACATATCACAAAGCCCAACTGGTCACCTCAATCACCATACAACATCTTCTAACATACAATAAAACACAACAAAAAACTTCTCATAGAAGCAACGTACCCAAACTTTCACAATTTATTCAAGGTCCTCTATTTAATTACCCCTTTATTTAGCATGGAAATTATAACACAAATGATATTCCATTGGAAACAAATTAATTAACAAAATATTCGTTCATTTACCTATTTTTGAGGGTGAAATCACAACAAACACAAAAATTAAAACTAAAAAATTAGATCAATAACAATAAAAACATGTTAGCATATGTGTATAAAGAATTAAATACATGATTTGAGATGATTCAGATGGATTTTCACCTGTTCGGATTGGTGAGTTCGAGAGAGGAGTCGAGCACCAGATTGATTTTAGGGTTATGTCGTGATTGGGGGAGAGCAGCAACATGATTGTATTTGGGGAATAGATTTACCAATGGTTTTTAAAAACCATTGGGAAAGGGGTGTTCAGGGAACCCTTTCCCAAATGGTTCATTAGAACCGTTAGAAAAGGGGTTCCATTTCCCAACGGTTTTATGAAACCGTTGAGAAAGGGTAACTTGAACACCCCTTTGCCAACTATTTCATGGAACAGTTGGCAAAGGGGAACCCTTTCCCAAGGGTTCTAGTGAAAGGATGGGAAAGGGTTTCCTAGACATTATTTAACAACGGTTTAATATAACCGTTGGTAAAGTACCTTGGGTAAAAACCACATTTCTAGTAGTGTTACTTTTAGTAAAATAAATTGACATACTAAAAACTGAGTAAACACATTCAGATTGTTTTGATATTTCTGGACAATAATTATTGAGTCATTTGTGACATGTAAAAATTAACTGCACCACAATATGATGCGCGTTGTGTCCGATATGACATTTATTGTGTATTTTTATATTTAATTGACATTAAATTGAATAAAAGAAAATGTGACATACAGAAAACCAATAAATTTAATTAGTATTGTTTTGATACTTTAGGAAAACTATCTGTGAGACATTTTTGATGTTTTTCAGTCAAACACACCTCAATTCGATGCACATTGTGAATAATATGACTAAAAGTGTCTATTATCAGTTTAAAATTGACATTTTAGTTCAAAATGTGTCACTCGCTAAAAACCAAGAAATCACACTGCGATGGTATTTATAATTTATTAATGTGATTCATAAGTCATTTTTGACATGTATGAAGTAGTCTCATGTCAAACTAATGAATGATGCGACCAGTAGGACTCAAAATGTGTGCTTCCAGTCTGAAATGAAATTTTTGTAAAAAAATTAACTAACATAGAGAAAATCAATAAAATATATTCATATTGTTTTTATACTCTATAAAAATTATCTATAATTCATTTTTGACATGTAGGAATCAGCGTCACCTCATTACGATGAAAAGTCAGGCTGGTATAACTCAAATTATCTCTTTTTATTTAGAATGGAAATCCATTTAAGTTAAAACAAAAGGGGCATACTGGGAACCGAGAAAATGTATTTTTATTGTTTTTATATTTTAATAAAATGATCCATGCGTCATTTTTGATGTGTAGGAGTAAACTGAACCTCAATATGATACATGTTGTGTCTGGTATGACTCCAAGTGTGTATTTTTATTTAAAAGTGACATTAATTTATGTAAAAACAACAAGTGACATACTAAAAACTGATAAAATGCATTCATTTTTTTTTGATACTTTAGTAAAAGGATCTATGATTCATTTTTGACTTTTAAGACTCAATCATACCTCATTACAATGCATAGTGTATCTGGTATAACTGAAAGTGTATATTTTTATTTAAAATTGACATGAATTTAACAAAAAACAAAAAGTGACCTACTAAACAAAAATAAAATGCATTCAGATTATTTTTATATTTTAATAAAATGATCTATTATACGTTTGTTACATATAGGATTCATCCGCACCTCAATACAACTTACAGTGTGGCTGGTATCACTCCAAGTGTCTCTTTTTATATAAAATTGACATTTATTTAAGTAAAAACAACATGTGACATACTAAAAACTGATAAAATTCATTCATATTGTTTTTTTATTTTAGGAAAACAATCTACTAGTGATTTATGACGTGTAGGGATCATTAAAAACTCAATATGACATGTGGTGTGGCTGGTATAACTCTAAGTGTCTATTTTTATTTAAAATTGACATTAATTTAAATAAAAACATCAAGTGACATACTCATAACAAAAAAAATCATTCAAATTGTTTTCATGGTTTATTAAAATGATCCATAGGTCATTTTTGATGTGTAGGAGTCAATGTAACCATAATCTGATGCATGATGTTACTGGTATGACCAAACGATTCTGTTATTACTTTAAAATGGAAATTTTAGTTCAAAATTTTTCATTCATTTAAAACCAAGAATACACACTCTAATTGTCTTGATAATTTAGGATAGAAAATCATAAGTCATTATTGATGTGTATAAAGTAGTCTTACGTCAAACCGACGCACGATATGACCAGAATGACTCAAAATGTGTGATTCTAGTCTAAAATGATATTTTAGTAAAAAAACACAATGAACATACTGAAATCTAAAAAATAGAATTCAGATTGTTTTGTTACATTAATAAAATGATCCATCAGTAATTTTTGACAGCTATGAATCATCTGTACCCCATTACGACACATGGTGTGGCCGATATAACTCCAAATATTTCATTATTTAAAATTTACATTAATTTTAGTAAATGAACAAGAGACCTTCTTAAAAAAAATGAGAAAACACATTCTGATTATTTTAATATTTTAGGAAAATTATCCATAACTCATTTGTAACATCTTGGAATCTACCCCACCTCAATAGGGAACACGATATGATTAGTATAACTCTAAATGAGTCATTTTTATTAAATATTGACTGTTTATTAATTTTTTATTTCATATTAATATTTATTTTATTTCTTTATAGTGTTACTAATATAATTTTTTTTCTTATATAGGTGGAATATTTTTCTCGGGTTGAAATGATTTGTTCGACAACTAATACCATGGTAGGACATTATTGAGAGGGGATAATGATGATCAAAATATGAAATATTAATGTTTTAGAATGATTGTTGGACCATTGTAAAAGTAATTTTATAAAACTTTGTGTTTGAAATGTGAATATCATCTTTTATTCTATATATTGTGGGTGGGAATAATTGTATTGATGATGCCAATCAAATATATATAGCTGGTTTGATTCTAGGTGTATATTTTTAACTGTAGGTTTGATTTTGGGTGTGTTGTTATATAAATAAAAACTTTCATGGTTCTAGGCCTTTATCAGCACTAAAAAACCATTTATAAAGGGACCCACTTATCATCATTGTGATTATCATCCATTTTTAGCCCTATTAAAGGCCATTTTTCACATTGTGAAAGGCCATATGTGTAGTAGTTTTTACCACTCGTTCATCATGTTTGTTTCTACCTTTAATGATATATTTATTTATTTATATAAATATTTAGTTAAATTTATTCATATATTAATATATATTAATACTAATATATATTCATATATTAATATATATAAATATAAAAATATATATATATATAGTTGAATTTATATATATATATTTATATCTATTTGTATATATATATGTAGTTATATTTTTTTATGCGTAAATATATTTTTATATTAATATATATTTATAATATTATTTTTAAAATATGTTTTTGTGTTTGTAAAAATAAAGAAATAAATACATATATACAACATACACACACACACACACACATACATATTATATGAGTATTTGTAAGTATAATTATACATGTTTTTATATATTTACATATATTATATATTAATATGAATATTCATATGTTAGAATATATAAATAATATATATCATTTTGTTAATACAGGCACACACACAGATATATATATATATATATAGACACACACACAGACACTATATAGGTATAAAAATATTCATATATTTGTGTTTAAAATAAAAAAGATATTAGTTTTTATTTAGATAAACATTATATATAGAGAAATAGATTATATATTTAAATATAGTTAATTATTTATTTATAAAATTAAATTCTATTTTGTGCATATATAAAAATATGTATATATTGTTATGTATTTAGTGATAAATAAAAGTACATTGTAAAAATGATAAAATTTTAAATCCATAATATCAATATGAATGTAATCCCTATGAATAAATTCAATTACCACAGAAAAAGAGCAAAAGGACCCTCTTAGACGAGGCTAAAATTCCATCGAATGTTAAAATATTTAAGTATCTCGACTAAAAACTCAATTTTGGAGGCCTTTTGGGCATTTTTTGTCATAGAAAAATGTGAAACGGTGTTCTCAAATGGAACTAGTTCTGAGAGCTCATTATATGATTCAATTTGATATGTAGTTTAGCTCAAACAAACAATCGTTCCAAAAGTTATTTTCATTTGAGGGTTGAGTTAAATTTTCATCTTATTTTAGATCTTTTATTAATCTTATGATTTTTTTGTGTCTTAAAATTGTTATTAAATGATTATTACTTCATAATAATTAGAATTTTTTTAATTAATATTAGTTTTTTATATATTTTATAATATATTTCACTATATATCTTATATATTAGGTGTAAATTTTATCTATACTTCTCTAAATCATATTTAATATATATATATATTTTATTTATATCAATATAAATATATTTATATATTTATATATTAATATATATAATTTTTAATGTTTGTTTGATATACACCCTTTATGAGCACTAGTAAAAAAATCACAGATAAAGACCCCCCTTAATTATCACTACTAAAAATCACTCATAAATGAGGTCCCTTTAAATGTGGTAAAAAAATCACTGATAAAAGGGTACTTTTAACAGCACATTTTTAGCACTGTTAAAAGTAACTTTTATCATTTCTTTTTTTACCGCTGATAAAGGTACTCCATTTATCAGTTTTTTTTGGGATGCTAAAGGGTGGCACATTGAGAACCTATTTCTATGGTAGTGTCCCCACCTAGGCTTCTGTAATGTCCCAGATATTTCAATGTATTATTTTAATATTATATGGGTATTAATTCGAGACCAGGATCTGAGTCGGCGTGTAGTTCCGAGGCTGGGTGAGCCCGAAACAAATGTTTGAATTTAATTTAATAATTAAATTACGTGCGCGTGCAGTTTTCCTGAAAAAGTGGAATAACTCCAAAATGGGTGCTCAGATCAAAAATCTAAGGGCACCATTTGGTTCAGAAGAGCGTTTTCACCTTAGGTGAGGCCTAACATTGGTCGGCGCAGTTTGGTAGTAAAATCTAGTTTTTGGACGCAACCGTAATAAATTATTTAATTAAAATATTTTATTTAAATATTTGATACTGTAAATCCCTTATATTTTAATGTGGAGATTTCGCAGGGGATCAGGGTTACAATTTCCATAACCCTGAAACCCTTTGCGGCTCTGGAGGATCATGAGGAAACAACCCAACGCGCAGACGACGACGCAGCGACCAGATCATCGCCGACGAACGCCGAGAAATACATGTAAGATGTTTGTCTTGAATTTTTGTCCTTCCCCTTTTTTTATTTCCATGATGAACGTGGACTAATCCATGAACAGATTCACCTGCGGGTCGATCGTTCCTACGGGATGGGTTCTCGCGTGAATTTGAGGCTATGAGACTTGAGATTGTTTTTGTTTTCAATCTAACGACGGCAAACCCGGGTCGTCACGAACAATGATCGAGGTTCGACCCTCTTGTTGATTCATGTATTTCCCCCTCACGTTCTCCATTGTGTTCTATGCGTTCATGGAGGAAATCGATCGTTGTGCATTCAATTAATGACGTAATGATCTGAAATCAAAGATACAACGTCAAGGCGACCTAGTGGAGGTGCGACCACGACAGTGGCGAATGAATCGATGAGGTTAGGAAGTTCCCATTCATCGATCATTTCGTGCGAACGGATCGGGATGCATTTTCAAGACCGATAGGAAGTCCGAAACTGATGGAATCAGTTTCGTAGGGGTAGGATAACCCCAAATCTGTAGTTTTGTGATGATCAGATGGTTGGATCGAAATCCGGAGTGTTAGCCGAGTCGTGTGGAGGAAGATGACGGTTTTGGAAAATTCCCGACTACACGCCGTATAACATGGGATACATGGTGTGTGTTCGTCGGCGGACTGCATGATGTGTACATTGGGAGTACAGGGACATGGGCAGGGTACATGGCCAAGGACACACCGTGTATTCCCCTCCCCAGCCAGACCCGGCCAGATAGATGGGATACCCCGTGTACTGGTACATAGGAAGGCGACATTGACACGGACATAGGTCGTGTACGGGCACATGGACAACGTAAACAGAGCGAGACCAAGTGCTCGGACAGGGCATGTGATTATTCTACACTCCGTGTAGTTTCTTTCTATATGACAAGCCGAATGACACGAGCCGATTACACGTGCAGTACCCGAGGTCAAGGAACACGGCGTGTACCTTTTCTACACTGCGTGTAGTTTGGTTTTACACGTCTTGAACGAATGACACGGGCCATTTACTCGGGCAGTACCCGGTGTCCATGAACATGGCGTGTAATCATACTACACACCATTTATCATTTTCTTGTTGACTTGATCCACTTGTCTTCTGTGACTTGGACATGTTCTCTAAGGGTTCGTAACCTTGATCGGTTCCCTGAAGGTTCCAGTATCATATCCTTTACACATTAATTTTATTCCTTCAGCAGAACTCCCTAAATAGAGTTGTTGGAATCCCCTCTATGAGACTTAGAGTCGGATCCTCTATTCGTTCCTGGAACCCTAGGTAGAGTTCTTGGTATCGACGTGACCAACTTTACCCGGGCGCAGATCCTTTACGTAGCGGGTTATCTCAGACTGGGTTGTCGGAATCACCCCATGAATTGGTTGTGATCCTCATCTAAGAATCATGTTCTCATGGTACATGAGAAGTGTTTTCTCCCTAATTGAGTACTTCGTATCTCTCTCTACTCAGACTTGAGAGTGTGTTCTCCTTGTTACATGCTTATTGGAATCTTCGAGCTGGTTCCTAGTGGCGGTATCGCGATGGTCGTTTGTGTATGAGTATATCTAGATATCCTTATGGTATGTTTATTAGACATATACTGTGTGGAGATAACTGTATCTTTCCATTTTGGTATTTCCTTGTTGTATTTCCTTTGTGGTTTCGGGGTGTCCTAATGGGTATTGTCATACTCACCCCTGCATGGGATTTGCCCGCACGTGTCATGTCTTGTGTAAAAGAGCGAGCCTTTGACAAGATTCTAGGCAGACCAGGACCGAGCGGTACTCAGTGAGATCAAATAGGCCGATGTGTGTTCTTATGTCTACAGACTGTAGTCCCAAAACCTTTATTAGTGGTTGGACATTGTTACCGAATTTATTTTGGTGGGCTTGTACTTTTGGCCCAGGGATTTATACTTGCTATACATTACTTCCTTTCGTACTCTTTTGGTTGGATTTTTTTAGTGTACGCATGCATTTAAATATTTATTAGTTTTTATGTTTCAGCTTTGTGGTCTTGGAGACGTGTTTGTGTGTGTGTACAAGTTTATAAGGAATGACTCCCTTGGTAGTAGCATGCCTACTCGGTGCTAGTCACCAGCCCCTGGCCTATTGGAGGCGGACATAAGGAGTTGTGGCTTGGACCCCACTGGGATGGGTCATGACAGAGTGGTATCTGAGGAGGTCGGTTCTACCTTAAGACCGAGAGTCTGTGAGTTGGTTTGGGGCAATAGTGTTATGTTTTTCGAGTTCGTCATTCAGGCCAGGGACCTCGGTGTTGGTGCGGGCAGCCGACATATCCATACACTAGGACTCGGATAACATGATTTTCGACTCGGTATATGAGAACATCGGTTAAGGGAAAATAATGGTACATGGATCATATAAGAATGGGTTGTGGTTTCCATGTCATTTTTGAGTTAGCTCTCCAGATATACTCAATGACTGAGAAACATCTTATTTACTTAAAGGATTCCTACATGATGTGCACCCTCTAGGATTCAGTAGCTCGATCACGAGTATAACCCCCTCAGTGATGAAGCCTCAATACAGGGACTGGATCCCCCAGTTTAACCCGCAGGTGGTGTGCCAGTTATCCCCCAACCTGTGGTGCAGTGTTTAGTGCCTGTTGTACAAGTGGAGGAGGAGTGCAGGCTGAGTGCACTCCACGAGATTCCGATATAGCGACCCATCAGGTTTCAAGGTGAGACTAACCCTCATATAGTAGGGGACTGGCTCGAGGCGGTTACTAGAGTCTTCCATTTGGTTACGACACCGGCAAACAAGATGGTGATCCTAGTAGTGAGCCTTCAACAGGGCTCGACCGGATGATGATGGAGTTTGGTTATCCAGAATCATGACGAGGTGACAGTCTCTTGGTCGGAGGTTGATCATCTCTTCAGAGAGGGGTTTTCCCAGTTTACCCTTAGAGAAGTACACATACAGGAGCTTATTTAGATTCAGAAGGGAACCATGATGGTGGCTAACTATTCATAGAGATTTTCCGACCTCTCACGGTACTCAATTGATATTGTCAGAGATCAGTACTTCAGATCATGGAATTTTGAGTGGGGCTTGCGTAGATATATCTGATGTAGCATCTACCATATGATCATTACTACTTATGTTGGGGTGCTCGAGCGGGCTTTGGTGGTCAAGAGCTTCTTGGAAGATCAGAGACAACCGGTAGATGTCAGTAGTGGGCGAGCAAGAGCAGAGAACTCTGCAGCCGGGAGCCGACGTCAGGGACCCAGGTGTGGGAGATGTTTTCAAAGGAGATCCCAGGTCAGGGGATCTTCTGTACAGGGTACACATGGTGCATTTTTCCAGCCTAGAGAGAGGCGATGCAACTCATGTGATGGCAGGGGACATCTCACTCAAGATTGTCCAACCCGCCGTACTACTGACAAAAGAGCAGTTGATGGACCACCGAGGCAGAGGCAACGTTTGGAGTATATAGATACGTAGGGAGGAAGATGTGGTAGGGGAGCTGGGAGAGCAGACAGAGGTGGTCGTCATTTTGATATTTTACCACCAACACCCCCAGGAGTTCCACCTCAAGCTAAAGTAGCCGGTGGACAGAGGCAGGGACAGCTGCAGGTGGCATAGTCTTATAACCCAGGTACTTCCAGAATGATTAGAGGTATTATCTGTGTCTTTTAAACCTTGGTTTCTGTATTGATAGACACATGTTCTGGTCAGTCCTTTCTGGATGCTTATCTTGATCGAGATCTTGAGATTCCAGTTGAGCCGTTGACTCGACCCTTATGCTTAGAGACACCGACTGGAGAAGATTCAAAGATCACACACCTCTGTAGATAGTGTGACCTGACTCTTGGAGGTGAGAGTTTCAGATGGAACCTCTTGGTGGTTGCGTTGAGGCCTTACGATGGAATTCTTGGTAGGGATTTGCTATCCAGAGTTCATTCCCATATCGACTGTTTTAGGCGAAGGGTGTGTTGTGTCCACAGTGGGGGAATGAGGTTCTCTTTTTTCGGTGAGAGAGAGACCCAGGCATCGTATAATAGACTTGTCTATTGGAGGTCACATCCGATTTCACATCAGTTGGCTAGCCTATCCCATGGTGCAGTAGATGTTATGAGTTACTAGTTTCTAGCAGTAGTGGATTAGTACGAGGACGTCTTTCTGGAGGATGTCCCTGGGCTACCTCCCCATCGGGAGATAGATTTCTACATTGAGTTGCAACCCGGGACAACACCAATATCATCATCATCATATTGGAATTCTCCTTGAGAGCTTTGTGAGATGAGGGTGTATCTAGATGAATTGCAGAAGAAGGGCTATGTGAGACATAGCGTTTCACACTGGGCGGCCCCGATGCTGTTATCCAAGAAGTAAGACGGGAGCATTAGGCTATGTGTGGATTACCGGCACTTGAATTAGGTGACTGTAAAGAATTGGTATCACCTAATGAGGATCTATGACCTTTTAGACCAGTTGAGAGTGGAAAGATGGTCCTCGAAGGATGATCTATGATCAGGCTATCCCTAGTTGCGAGTACGGGAGGAGGTTATACCAAAGATGACTTTCACATGTCGCTACGGTCACAATGAGTACTGTATCATGCCATTCGGCTTGACGAACTCCCTGATGGTGTTCATGGGGCTCATGAACATGATATTTTAGCACTATCTAGACCAGTTTGTAGTTGTCTTTATCAATTATATCCTTGTGTACTATGCGTCCGAGGAGGAGCACGTGAGACACCTAAGGATGGTTCTTGGCACACTCTGAGAGCACCAGTTGTATGGGAAACTCTAAAAGATTCAGTTCTGGTTATAGGACGTCCACTTTCTAGGACACATTATCTCAGTAGATGGTGTAGAAGTGGACCCAGCCATGGTGGAGGTAGTGCTAGCATGGGAGCCACCTCGGAGCATGATGGAGGCGCGGAGTTCCTTCGGATGGAAGGCTACACTAAGAGATTCATCCTTGATTTCTCCAGGATTACAACACCCATGACAGCTTTGACCTAAAAGGGGAAGCCCATTGTGTGGACCGAGAGATGCTAGAAAGCTTTCTAGCAGTTGAAATAGAGTTTGACGAGTGCTCTGCTCTTGAGGTTACTGGAGGTGGGTGTCAAGTATGTAGTGTTCTGCGACGCATCAGGAACTGGTATTGGTTTTGTCCTGATGTAGAGTCAAGCAGTGATGGACTATGGCTCATGTCATTTGATTCCATACAAGAATAACTACGCGACCAATGATCTTGAGTTGGCAACGGTAGTCTTCACATTGAAGATGTTGCGGCACTACCTGACGGGCAAGCGGTTTAATATCTACTCTGATCACAAGAGTCTCAGATATATCTTTTCTCAGAAGGATCTGAATTTGAGATAGAGGTGATTTCTTGAGATACTCCAGGGTTATGACTTTGAGATCGTTTATACTCCTGGGATAGGGAACGTAGTGGCGGATGCTCTCAGCAGGAAATCCAGTTCGCAGTTGCTGGATGAGGTGACAAGGTAGATTGCCTCTTTACAGTTATCCTTCATGGATGGAGATAAGGGAGCTTACATTCTTTTGCTGGTTGTTATCCCTCCACTCTTACAGCGAGTCAGGGAAGCACAACAAAAGGATTCTAGCTGTGAGACTCTATGTGTTCCAATATCAACAAGTGTTGCGGTTGATGGATATTCAAAAGGTGGGGAGAACATTGTTCTCTTCAAAGGGCACACAGAGGTACCAATGACGTTGCATGTGGAGTTTATAATAGAGTTCCATACATCTCCTTTGGCAGTGCATCTAGGCGTGGAGAAGATGTATTAGGACCTCCGATGTCAGTTCTAGTGGCCAGGAATGGAGAAGTGTGTGGTAGAATTTGTCTCTCGGTGCCTTACATGTCAGCAAGTAAATCCTGAGCACCAGGTGCCATCAGGTTTGACTCAGCCCCCTAAGGTTCCATAGTGGAAGTGGAACGGGATGTCCATGGACTTAATGACGGGTTTACCACGTACGTACAGGGGACACGATGCCATCGTGGTGATCGTTGATCAACTCCCCATGTCGGACCACTTCCTAGCCATACAGGAGTAGAGTTCAGTGGAGAGCATGGGATTCCTCTACATGTCGGAGATAGTCCGACTTCATAGAGTGCCATCCAAGATTGTCTCAGATCGCGATGATCGTTTCACATACCGGTTTTTGAAAGGATTGCAGGAAACCTTTGGGACTCAGTTACGCTTAAGAACAACATTTCATCCCTAAACTGATGGTCAGATAGAGCGGACCATTCAGGTCCTGGAAGATATGCTTCGGGCTTGCATACATGTGTTCGGTTGTAGCTGGGAGGATCACCTACCACTGGTGGAATTTTCTTATAACAAAATTTATCATTCCACTCTTAGTATGGCACAATTTGAGGCTTTGTACGGGCAACCCTGAAGGTTTCCACTTTGCTAGACTGACCCGGGAGAGTCAACACTTTTGGGCCAAGAGATGGTTGGAGCATATATAGAGAAGGTACATGTCATCCAGGACCGGATGAAGACTATACAGAGTTGGTAGATGTCATATGCCGGCAGGAGGTGGTGGCCCTTGGAGTTCGAGGAGGTAGACCATGTGTTCCTTCGGGTCTCACTTCGACGGGGATTGTGAAGATTTGGCCGAGGCGGCAATCTATCAGTGTGGATTGTTGGCCCTTTTCTGATTCTGAGTAGAGTTGGCGAGGTGGAATATTTCTTGGCTCTACCACCTCAGTTGGACCGGGTACACAACGTCTTCCATGTGTCACAACTACAGAGGTACGTGCATGATACATCACACGTCATCGATTGGGGAGAACTGGACATCAATGATTGAGAGACCTTTGCTGAGTACCCAGTGGAGATCGAGGATCGATAGGAGAAGATCCTTTGTGGGCAAGAAATTACCTTGGTTCATGTTTGGTGGCCTCATGGGAATCTCCAGGAGAGCACGTGAGAGTGGGAGGCTCATATTCGCCTACAGTACCCACATCTTTTTTAGTAGCCTTTGTTTTGTCTTTTCAGGGACGTAAAATCCCTGAGGTGGGAGTGATGTAATGTCCCAGATTTTTCTATTTATTATTTTAATATTAAATGGGAATTAATTCGTGACTAGGCTCTGAGGAGGCGTGTATTTTTGAGGTCAGGCGAGCTCAAAACAAATGATTCAATTTAATTTAATAATTAAATTACGTGTGCGTGCGGTCTTCTCAAAAAAGTGGGAAAACAACTAAATGGGTGCCCTGATCAAAAACCAAAGGGCACTATTGCATACAGAACATCGTTTTTACCTTAGGTGAGGCCTAACATCGGCCGTCACAGGTCGGTAGTTAAAATTGGTTTTTGGACGCAACCGTAATAAAATATTTTATTTAAATATTTGTTACAATGAAATCCGATATCATTTAAAATGGAGATTTCGCAGGGGATCAGGGTTACAATTACCATAACCCTGAATCCCATAGCGGCTCTGGAGGCTCTAGAGAAAACCTCCCAACGTGACGACGATGATGAAGTGACCATATCATCACCGACGAACGCCGTGAAATCCAGGTAGGATGTTTGTCTTGATTTTTTTCCTTCCCCATTTTTTTCCACAACGAATGCGGACTAATCCATGAATAGATTAGCTCGTGGGTCGATCATTTTTGCGGGATGGATTCATGTGGGAATTTTAGGCTTTGATTATAGAGATTGTTTTTGTTTTCAATCTAACGACGACAAACATGGATCATCATGAACAACGATCGAGGTTCGCCCCTATTGTTGACTCTTATTTTTCCCCCTCGTGTTCTTCATTGCGTTCTATGAGTTTTTTGAGGTAATCTATCATTTTGGATTTGTTTGTTGACGCAATGATCTGAAATCAAATATCCAACGTCAAGGCGACCCAGCGGTGGTGAGACGGCGACGACGACAGATGAATCCATGAGGTTTGGAAGTTATCGTTCTTTGAGTGTTTCATGAAAACAGATCGGGATGCATTTTTAAGAGCGATCGGAAGCCCAAAACTTATGGAATCAGTTTCGTAGGGGTGGGACATCGCCAAATCCAGTGTTTCGTGATGATCGGAATGTTGGATCAAAATCCGAAAGGGTTAGCCGAGGCGCGTGGAGGAAGATGGCTGTTCTAGAAAATTCCCGACTACACGCCATGTAGTATGGGATACACGACATGTGTTCGTCCGAGGACTGCATGATGTGTACTTTAGGAGTACATGGATCCGAGAAGGGTACATGGCTAAAGACGCACCATGTATACCCCACCCAGGCCAGACCCGACCAGATACACGGGATACTGTGTGTACTGGTACACGGGAAGGCGACATGGACACAGACAGAGGCCGTGTATGGGCACATGGCCAACATACACGGAGTGAGCCCAGGTGCTCGGACACAGCCTGTGATTCTTCTACACTCCGTGTTGTTTCTTTATATCTGACAAGCCGAATGACATGGGCCGGTTACATGGGTAGTACCCGGGGTCAAGGAACACGGCGTGTACGTTTTCTACACGTCGTGTAGTTTGGCATTACACGGCTTGAACAAATGACACGGGCAATTTACACAGTCAGTACCTGGGGTCACGGAACACAGTGTGTAACCATACTACACACCATGTAACCATTTCTTGTTGACTTGAGCCACTTGTCTTCTGTGACATGGACTAGTTGTCTTAGGGTTCGTACCCTTGGTCATTTCCATGATGGTTCCAGTATCATTTCCATTACATCGGAGTTTGATCCCTTCTGTAGAACTCACTGAATAGAGTTGACGGAATCACCAATGTGAGACTTAGATCTGGATCCTCTATTCATTCCTGGAACCCTAGGTAGAGTTCTTGGTATCGACGTGGCCAACATTACATGGGCGCTGATCCTCTGCTTAGCTGGTTAGCTCAGACTGGGTTGTCAGAATCACCCCATGACAGGGTTGTGATCCTCATCTGAGCCTCATGTTCTCAAGGTACATGAGGAGTGTGTTCTCCTGGAATGAGTACTTCGTATCTCTCTCTACTTAGACCAAGGAGTGTGTTCTCCTTGTTACATGCTTAGTTTAATCTTCGAGCAGGATCCTAGTGGCTGTATCGCATTGTTCATTTGTGTATGAGTATATCTGGATATTTTTGTGGTATGTTATTTAGACATATACTATGTGGATATGTCTGTATCATTCCTTTGTGGTATTTCCTTGTTGTATTTCCTTTGTGGTTTCGGGGTTTCCTACTGGTTATTATTATTCTCACCCATTCACAGGCTTTGCCCGCACGTGTCACGTCTTGTGCAGACGAGCAAGCCTTTGAAAGGATTCTTGGTGGACTAGGACCGAATGGTACTCTGTGAGATCAGACAAGGCGAGGTGTGTTCCTACGACTACAGACTGTAGTCCCAACACCATTATTATAGGTTGGATTTTGTTACAGACTTTATTTTGGTGGGATTGTACTTTTGTCCCTGGGTTTTATAGTTGCTGTACTTTATGTCCTGTCATACTCTATTGGTTGGAATTTTTTTGTGTATGAATAAATTTCCATTTTTAGCAGTTTTTACTTTTCAGCATTGTAGGCATGGTTATGTGTGTGCATGTGTACAGGTTTATAGGCAAGGCCTCCCATGTTAGTAGCATGCCTACTCAGTTCTAGTCACCAGCTCCTGGCCTATTGGAGGCACGCTTAGGGAGTTGTGTCTTGGGAAACACTGGGATGGGTCTTGACTGCTTCATTAGTATTTTTAACTTACTGGATATATGATACTATCAAGATGCTACAATCTTATAGTTAATAGAATTGGGGATGGCAAGGTGTCACACATAGAGTTGAGAGTCGTACGTTTAGAATACATCATCAATAGTTGGTAAATAATATTATTTAATATGATATGTATACAATACATTCATATTGTTTATGGTCTATCCATCTATTACATAGTTTGATGTGTATAAGAGGATTAAAATGAGAGTAGTATGGTGGGGACAAATCCTCGTGTGGGCATGTTTTGATGAGACAAATTTGTCGTTGGTAGTGAAACGTTGTATTTAGAAAGGCATGGTCATTGAAATTGGTTTACGATCAACTCTGACTAGTTACTATGTAATTGAAGTGATTTCATAATTTATCACAAAATGTAGTTTTTATGAGATCATAATCTTTCACATCTATAGAGTATGTCACAAGGCTTTGAGCTCAGGATGAAACTGTTCAGATATTTTTTATAGAATAGGAAGTGTAGCGACAACATCAGGAGTAGAAACATCAGTAGCAGCATCAAAAACCTGATCAGATAATGGAGTATATGTGGTGACTTACATATAGTTTAGGTAAGGATTTACCTCAATCTAATGGAGTTAACCCCACACCTTCTTAGTAATACTATTATTATGTTCTTTCTTGTGAACTTTTTTTATATTATAAATGTTTATAAATTATATAAATTTTTGGTTTTTGGTATTTTGTTTTTTAGTGAAATGTATTTTTAGAATAATTTGAGAAACCCCTATATTAGGAAAATTATTATCCCTTTTTAGTTGGATCGAGATAGAACCCATTACATGACTTAATCCCCAAACACAACGTGCCCCAAAAAATACAAGGAAATTATAAATGGTAGAAAATCTAATTAGCTAAATGTAAAATTCATATAGCCTAAAATACTATGGTAGAGAAACCTAGATTTAGTATTTGACTGAAAAACCCCAAGGTAGCCATCCATCCATTTAACCGCTGATCCAAACACCCAAAACATAGCTTCCTTTGGGAACTATTGGGATGATCATCAGGGTGGATGGATCTGCTAATAATGTCGGCGACCTGCCTGGAAAATCACCATACCCAACTAAAGTGGGTTCTTCCCCTAATGTCATCGTCCCCTTCCTCGAGTAAGGATTGACCCTCATTGTTATCAATCACCATAAATCTTGGGTTTGAGTCTTACGTTCAGCAGCCATGATGAGCAGAGTCCTTCCTTTTCCACTATCCCATGTGCTTTCCTACCAACCCCAACTATCGAGTAGGAGTTCGGATCTCGCCATTGACACCTATGTTTAGCTTAATTTAATTATTATATATATTTATTTTAAATGAATATCTATTGTGAATTTTTTGGAAACTTATAACAATGTACCATAAGTCATTTGTGATCTGTAGGAATCATACCCACCATAATCGTATCCATCGGTTGATTGGTATGACTTCACTACTATAGAAATTAATTTTAATAGCATGCAAAATCGTCATTTACTGTGTCAAAATGTGTTATTATCTTTATTAGTAGTAAAAGTGGGTCTCTTTTATCAATGCTAAAAAATCACTAATAAACGCCCCTTTAACAGCATTGAATAAAGGGGTCCTTTATCAAAGCTAAAAATTTATGATAAAAGGGACCTTTATTGATGATTTTTAGCACTGATAAAAGTAAAAAATAATTAAAAAATCTCCAAAATAAATTGTGGGGCCTTCCCCCTTTTATCTATACTCGACCCCCCTTTTAACAGAGATAGTCTATCCTCCCCATACCTTTAACAGTTATTGGAATCCCCCCATGTTTTAACAGCACTAGGGACATGCATCACCTACTCACATGTTCCCCTATCTCTACTGGTATTCAAAACTAAGACATCCCTCATAATCCCACTCCTTTTATAATCCCCTATATCGTTTTTTTATTTATATTAATATATATCTATATTTTTATATTTATTTCAATTTATTTTATTTTTTTATACTTATATTTATAGATATATATATATATATATATATATTTAAATACATATATAAATTAATTTTTTTGTGTGTGTATGTGTGTTTATAAATACATACATAAATATATATATATTTATATATGTATGTTCATCTATAATTATAATTATACATATATATATATATATATATATATATTTAAATATATTATATATTAATATGTATATACATATATTAGAATATATAGTTAAATATATATCAGTTTGACAATGCACAAATAAATAAATATATATATATATTTATATATATATTATATACAGTAATTGTATATGTAGATAAATATTTATACATTTTTATTTTAAATAAAATGGATATTATTTTTTATTTAGATAATGTTTATATATTTAGAAATATACTTGACATATAAATATGTTTACATATATATTTATAAAATTAAATTTTTATGTGTGAATATATATGAAATATGCATATATTTTTATATATTTGATTGTAAATAAAACGACATTATGAATATTGATAAAATTTCAAAAAAATAATATAAATATTATTTTAAATAAAGAAAGGATATATTATTGATCAATTGAACTATATAATAAAATCCAATCCGGAAAATGATCAAACCAAAAATGGTTATCCCAAGAATTCCTATAGCTCTCCAGCCGGTGGGCTTCAAGATTTACCCCACACAAGATGAATGAGAATTTTTATATTGAGAATGAATTTTAAAGAGACCATATTTTCCATAGAACGATCCCAAAGACGAATTCTCTCCTTTTTTTGATGAATAATTAATGTATTCAAGTCAATCAGACTCCAAAACCACCTAATTCCATCCATTAGCCTAGGAATGGAGGATCCCTTTAAGAATTATGATGCTTCCACGAAAACCAGGATCCAACATCCATGGAAAACCATGAACTGAGAATCAATCACATGGCCATTATGTTGTCGGGCAATGAGCACCACCCCAATTCAAGACACTATTGAGAATGCCGCATCTGTATTGATTTTAATGAATCATTCATTAGGGGGGTGCCAGCAAGTATGAATTTTCTGTTATTAGAGAATTGATGGCCACTCCTTATTCGAAATCCACAAGTTCGTCCATTCATAGCCTTATCCACCCAAATTCGATCAAGTGAGGACTTATCATCGAAAATCCATTCATTATTATGATACCAAAAAAGCCAAGAAAATGATCACACTAACCCCACAACCATTGATTCCAAATAGGAAAACCAATCATTGAAAACATGGGATAACTCCAAAGATGGGACTAGGGACTCATTACACCCTGGGGACCATTCATTCCACACTCCCAGAACTCCCACAAAGAGAATAATAGTATGCAATGGAGTTCAAATCTGTTGAAATCATAGGGGGAACACATCATCCTACCACATGTGTCATAGAGTAAGAATGTTTCACATCAGTAGGACACCCAATAAAACCAAAAACCCAAAAAACTTAAATTGGCGGGGGTGGAGAGTGCCCAAATATTCCTCCACCGATCGTCTGGATGAGCCTGAGTAGACCCATGCAACAAATTGATGTACACCGACCTAGAAGTGTACTTCCTAGAAGCATCCCCAAACCAGCAGATTTGGTCACCACCCACTCCAAATGTTATCAGGATGCTAATGTTAAGACATAAATATGTTTCATTGAACCAAACAGAAACTCTATCCCAATCTCACACTTCTAAATAATCATCAATGAGGTCATGAACTTGTGCATATTTGAACCCTGGAATGATAGGAGAATAGACTATAATGTTGACCCCTTGACCAACCACTAGTCTCCCAATACATTCACCTTCTTCCCATATGCAGTCCTCCAAACACTGCCACAGTTTATCAGAAGGATACCACCACCGATGATTCTCTGCATAAATCTAATCTTTGGTCCAATAGAAGCATGTGGGAAGTCAGAATTTGGGAAATACATTGCTCAAAAGACTGTAGAGAAAAGGTAATTAGTACAGGACATGAGGCACCATTTTTGTTTTTTCAAAAGGGCATCATTGAACCATTGAAGGTTATTAATCCTAGGTCACCACATGACATTGAAACAAACATCTTATCCCTCATAATATTTTGGGTGTTCTGTTTTCCATTAGAAGAACCGCACCATAGGTTTCCATCTGATAATAAATCCGATCAACAAAGGTAACTGGGAACATGAAAAATCAAATGGTGTATGAGGGGACAACTTGGGACACATATTTAACTAGCACTTCATTCCACTCTTTGGATATTTTTCTACTAGAACAAACACTGATCAAATTATCAACTTTGTCCATGATTGACAGGAAACACGTTTCTTTGATCTTCTGATAGAAGTTGGGAGCCCCAGCTATTTCTAATGTTTCATGACCATAAGAAACCTCAATAATCTCTGAATAACTTGTTGAATCATCATTGGTACACTTTTTGATGAAAGATAGTTCAAATTTAGAGGCATTAATCAATTTCCAAGAATCTTTCTAAAAAAGGATGAAAATCTTCATGATTGAGTAACAATCAAGGGTAGTAGCCTGACCAGACAGAAAGAAATTTTCTAAAAAGAAAAGATGAGAAACATTGCAACATAACATGGATCCATGAATATAACCATCCTCCATCGCCTTTAAAATAATATGAGAAATAACTTTCTCTACAAGAATGTAAATGTGGGGAGAGATTAGGTCCCCTTATACTAAACCTCTCGAGGGTGTGAAACTAGAAAACTACTCCCCATTAATGTTGATTCTATATGAAAATGAAGCAACATGGATCAAAATTTTAAGCATCTATTTAGCTCCAAACCCCAGTTTTTATAGTACAAGATCATGAAAAGGAAATTCAGCTATGTCATCATCTTTCATAATATCTAGTTTCAAGGCCAGGACTCCTTTTTTTCTATGGAGAGGGTCATCATGTAGTGGGATATCTCCTAGGAAATGGTTGCATTATAATTAATGGTCCTCCATGAGACAAAAAAAATCTTATCATAAAACACTAGAAAATGGAGAAAAACTCTCAAGCTAGCCACCAAAATCATAGAGTAAATTTTGTAAATAACATTTCAGAGGATGATTGGATGGATCTCCGTAATCTTCTAGGAAAATCTAGATTTTGGGATGAGGGTAATAACAGTCTCGTTAATATTTTCAATGAAATTCAAACCTTAATAGATATACTTCATCTTCTTGATCATTTCGAGACCTAAAATATTCCAAAACCATTTGTAGAAAAGGGCATGAAACTCGTCATGACCAAAAAAAGCATAGAATGAAAATGGTGACGATCCCTTCACATTTCCTCATCAGAATTGTCCCACTCTAGAGAACAGTTCATATCATCAGATAAAATTATTGTGATGTAGCTCGTGAGACTAAGAGGGATGTCAATGTAGTCTTCCTTGAAAATATTTCCAAATAATTCTAGAATAATTTAATGAATTCTAACACCATCCTGCATCACTATACCAAGAAAATCTTCAAGGTGGGGGATGTGGGTATTTCTCATTCTCTTAGTATCTCTTTGGTGGAAGAAAGTAGTGTTATGGTCACCTAAATTAATGTTAGTTTATCTTACCTAAATGAACGAGTATCATTCCTTTTCATTAAGCACAACATTAAAATACCTCTCAATGATTGAGATATCCTTAATCATAGAGTCGGAAAAATTATTGGCATAGATAAATTTTAACCACCGTTTTGACCTATTAATGTGTCTGTCTATGGTCCTAAACCTAGTTTAACTCCAATTATTCAGCCTGATACTGTCATTCTGGGTTTGAGAGCTAAAGAACTATTTCATACCCCCTCCCAAATAGCATGAATGGACTCCTCACAAATCCCAACATAGAACCATATACTCTCAAACCTTAATGTACACCCACCACTACACCGATTCCATTGGGGGATGTTGAAAGAAGGATCAGAGAGTGGTCAGAGGCAACCGGGACCCAGTGTTCAATAGAGTATGCACGGAAGATAGATTTCTAATCATATATCCCAAAAAATTTTACAATCCTTCAGCGATGCATCCCTCTATTGAGGTACCCATTTTTCTAGTGAAAGGAGTTCCAGAAAATCCTAGATCACGGTGGGAGTTCAAAAGTAGGGATTTATTAAAATCCATTATAGTTTCATCACCCTTTAAGAGGCCTCTTTATTTTTTCGATATGAAAAAAATATCATTGAAATCACCCATGATGAGGAAATAACTGTATAAGTACTCACAAATCCTATATTACATGTTCCGTGATTTTCCCTTATTATGAAAGGAAGGCCACCCATAGAACTCAATTAATAACCAAGAAGGGGAACTAGGGGCTTCAAACATAATAGCAATGTGTTTACCTATGTAGTTTGAGATTTTAATACCAAAACACTTCATTCAAAATAAACCAACGACACACTACATGACCCTACCTCCCAACACAAAACACTTCCTTAAAAAAGGAAAAATAACCACTTAAACAAGGCAGAAAGTCCATTGAATGTTAATAACATAGGATACATCAACTAAAAACAATGTTTTAATGGTATTATAGGAAATTTTGGGCCTTGGAAAATGTAATAGGGGAATCCACTCTGTCATTAGTGTGTAGATATTGTCTAAAGATTTGATTTGATATGTGACAGAGCTCTAACGGACAAACAGATCAAAAGTTCTAACCTTTTAAAATTAGAGTTACATTTTCAATTTATATTGGAACATTTATTAATTTTTTTTATGTCTTAAAATTGCTAATAAATTACTATTACTCAACAGTAATTTGAAATTAATTAATTAATAATAGTTTTTTTATTATTTAATATTCCATTTTCACTAAATATCCTATATTTTAAGTGTAAATGTCTAGTTAGCCTTAACTAAAATATATTTTATTTTTAATGAAATATGATATATTTTTTGTAATATATCATTTATCAACACAAGTAAAATAATATTGATAAATCCCCCATTATTAACACTACTAAAATAGTGCCGAAAAATGGAGTCCCTTTAACAGTGCTAAAAAAATGGTGATAAAGGGGTACATTTGTTAGTAAAAAAACACTGATAAAGGGGTACTTTAAACAACAATTTTCAGCACTATTAAAATCAACTTTTATCAGTGGTTTTTTAGCGTGGATATAGGTACCCCTTTATCAAGGGATTTTTTAGCATTGTTAAAGGGATACACTGCATAAATTTGTTTCTCTAGTAGTGATCCATGTGTATCCTTTTATTTAAAATTGACATATTAAAAATATATTATTTTATATTTTTGTTTAATTTATTTATTTATATTATTATTAATATAAGAATTGTTTTTAATATAAGTTAATTATTTTTCTCGGGTTGGCGAGGTTTGATTGGCAACTGATGAAATGTTTTGTTTTTTATTTGGAACAGGCTCACAGGTGCTATAGAAAATTAAACATTGGACTTTTTAAATGACTGTGGACAGTAAATGCAAGTTTAATTATACAAAATATCATTTTAAATGTATATAATATGATTTTTTAGTATTTTCAATGTATCTTTTATTTCAATTAAATTACTAATTTTCATGTTGGTGTATTTTCATACAGGTGTATTTGGTGCAGTGTATTGTTATTCCGACAACATGTTGCAGCTATAGGGAATTTATAAACAGTAATGAAAATAATGATAAATGGGTCCTAATTTTAATGATTTTGATGACAGCATTGTTTTTTAGCCCGGTTATATATCTCTTTGTGGTAAAAAAGATATAGTTGTTGTTGTGGAAATTCAATGTTTTTGTAGTGACAAGGATATGTATTTGCAGACATAAAATGAAAAGGACCGGAAGACAATGTGGTCATAAATCCAATGAGTATGTGTTGAGTCGCTAGATGAGGAAGTATGTAAATTCAGGATATAATTGTATTACAACCATATATCACCATGGATTTCATGATGGAGCGATGATCAGTTTTTTAGAAAATAAAAACATTATTTTTAAAATATTGAAAATTAAAAACAAAATTCACATTCTCCATTATTAATTTTATGAGTAAAATATAAGTAAAAATCTATTTTCCATAAAGATATTTTAAATCAAAATTCTCCCTCAATTTAAAAAATATAATTTTTTTTAAAAAAAATATAAAAACTCATTATTCATTAATTAAATTCAAATAAAAAATTTAAAATAAAGCATACATTAATTTAAAAAATAAAATTTATTTTTTATTATTCTTATAAATAAACTAAAAAACTAAATTATATTTAAGAAAAAGTAATAAAAAATCACTTTTCCATATGAAATAATAAATAATTATATATTCCAAATTAAAAAATATTTTATAAAAAAATATTTTTCCCTTAAAAAATAAAAAAAAATATCTCAATTTTCATATTAAAAAATTAATTAAAAAATATTTTATTTTAAAAAATATATATATACATTTTTTATTATTTATTTGGAAACTAAAAAATTTATTTTCTTCTTTTATATTATGATAAAAATTTACCTTTTTTAAATGATATCGTTTTAAATTTAAAACAATAAAAAATTCCCCATTAACCTTTCAAAAAAATTATAAATTTCAATTAAAATACATAATGTTAAAAGGAAAACATCTTTATTTTACCTTTAAAAATACGTTAAAAGAAATGTTATCTATTTATTTTTTAACAAAGACTATTTTTTTTATTTTTTAATATTATTTTAAATTGAAGTAGATTTTTAATATTTCGTAATTTTTTGATTTTATAGGAATGAAATTTTGTTTTTAACAGGAAAAAAAATCTAATTTTTAATTAAATGCTTCATATTATTTTTTTAATAAACAAATTTTTTTTATGCTCTTATAAAGGAAGTATTTTTATTATTATTTTCTAAAAATGTAGTAATGGACTTTATTTTTAATTTAATTTATTTTATTTATAAATAAATGATTTTTCGTTGAATTTTTTAAAAGGAAATAATGGAGTTGATTTGTTGATATGGGATAAGTCAATATATTTTTACAAAATTGGGTCTTGGAATGCATGAACGATCATCATAGAAGTCACATTGATAGTCTAAAAATAATCAATAAGTTATTGCATAAATATTTTAACATAATTAATTTTGTTTAAAAATAATAATAGTTTGATTATTGATACTTATTTAAATTTAGTTTCCAAGATTAAAGATGTCGTATATAATATGAAATTAATTTTATGTTTTTGAAAGAATAAAAAAAATAAGAGGCCATTTTCCAAATAAAATGATGCTAAGAATAAAAATCTCACAAATAAATTGCATACATATATTAGTTTTAATTACATGTTTAATGTAAAAATAATAACTAATGTCTATATCAATGATTAAGAGGTTTCTCTATGTCACGTATGGGAATATGAATACATATCTATACCATAGGTCTTTGTGTGTTGGTGTGGCATCTTCTTGCACAATTGTAGGCCTATGTAAATTTTATTGGGACTTCTTAAACCTAGCCCATGAGGCAAGGGTTTCCCTCATACATATATTTAACACACTGGATCCCATCATAATCTATATAGGATAGCCCAATAATCTCCCTCTCATAACCACTAGGGCGATGAACAGAGAATATTTTTCGGTGATCGGGAAATTCAAATTGCTCAAATGAAACAAAACAACATTCACTACAAAAATAATAGAGTTTTATCAACAATATAAAATCCTTTATGAGTTCTATAAATTCACTAATAGTCTAGGTGCTATTAAAAGGGGGTCCCTTTTATTAGTGCTGAAAAAAAGCGCTGATAAATGCCACTTTTATCAGTGTTAAAAAATGCTTTGAGAATAGTAAAAAAATATTAAATACTTACAATATTTCTTCATATATTAATATATATATATATAGTTAGTTATATTTATATATTTATATTTATATCTATTTATCTATGTTTTGATTTGTCATGGTGTTTTTTTGTGATTAATTCTTATCACAATTTACTCTCTATGGTGGGAATCCATCATAAAAAACCAGTCACTAAAGCAATTATTTTTATAGTGATATATAAATATTATAACACAGTGATATGAGCTATATAAATAAATATACCAATACATTAAATATAGATATATTTAAATTTATATATTTGTATCATATAATATAGTTTATAGTATACCTATATATTTATAATAATATGTTTGTGTTTACATATATATGTGTGTGTGTGTGATTATATATTATAAAATATATAAATAATATATCAAAAGGTTTTTACATATAAACGATATATTTTAAAATTAAAATTTATATTAAAAAAGATTTTTTAGTATCCTTATGTTCGTTATTTATATAATAAAAATTTAAAAAAATGAAGTTAATAAATAAAAATATATAATAATTGGTTTTTTTATTTGATTTTAAATGAAAATCCCCACGCCAACCAGAGATCTGAAGACTTGCTGCCCCACACACCACCTTTGTCTCTGCCTTGATTCTGCCACATCTATGACTACGCTGATGAATTCTAGTCGCAAATCGTCCCCGCCACGACTGTGTTCCACCTCCTCCATGAACACATTATGCAACCACACTCCGCCCCACCATGACCGCCTCACAGGTCGGCACATTTACATCCCACCTCATCCGCATTCTGCCTCTACCATGACCTCACAGAGTGACCGTATCGTGCTCTTCTCCACACATCATCACATCCACATCCCACCTCAATGTTGGGTGATTTTTAATGATCATTTTTCACCTAATTATCAAAGTCATAGATTTTAATAATTCTGTTGAATTTTAATTTAATAATGTAGAATAGATTTTGAGAATATTTGACTGACATGTAGCATTTGATGTTAATTTTAATTCAGTAATCTAACATTTGAATCGTATCAAGCATTATACAAAATTTAATATATATATACATATATATACATATATATATAATCCACTCTATATATTTTTAATCACTAAAATATTTTTCTAATCACTCATAAATGGAAATATATTTTTGTAGAGCATTCCTCCCAATCTCCAATTTTACTTAGGGGTGGGAAAATAGGTGGTTGAACTAATAGTTAATTTAAAACTGAATAAAAAAATGGAATTGTTATACTAAAATGATTATTGGTAAGTAATAAAATTATTTGGTTAATAAACTATTTTCTATTGGATTTGATTATTAATTTTAATAACTAAAAATAGATAAAATAAGTGAATTTATAATTTTTTTATTTTGTCATTAATTTAATATTTTAAATAACATATGAGATAGATTATAACAAAAAACAATAATTATTTTTTATAAATTTATATTATATTCAAATAATTTTTTTGAACTTAAGGATTTATATATAATTTTGAGTTTTTTTTACAAAAATAGGGTAATTTTTTTTAATCTACGGTTTTTTTTAACATTAGTAGGATTTGTCCGATGATCAACATTCATACAAAGGTTTTTCCACCTGATAAAACAAATGTTTATCTTAGTAGCAGTTCCAAAAAAATAAAAAAAAATATTTTAAATGTTATATAATTCACATATGATTATTTATATTATTAGTTACAATATATATTAATTATATTATCAGTTATACTAATAATATTAATATTAATGGTTATATTGTAAATATTAAATTATTTATTAATTATTAATTTTTTTAATAATTATATTATAAATTTTTAATTCCATTATTAATTAATTATGTCTATAAATTATATTGTCTATTACTAAATATACAATTCATATTATCAGTTAATAATTTTATTAATTAATTAAATAATTGTTAATAATTATATCATTAAAATAAAATGAAATTTTTATATTGAACATAGAAACATTAAGGCATACCAGCCACATTATATTTTGGATTGAGGTGTAGTTGATTCCTACACGTCATAAATGAGTTATGTATCCATTCCAAGAAAAGTGTTATTTAGTGGGGGCTATTTTTTGATTTGGAAATGATTTAAACTACCGCTAATGTTGATATATTTACACAACATGTGGTGGTTCCTCCCATTCAATACCACAAATCCACGCATTAGATGCATTTGGTTTTATCAGTGCTAAGAAAAAAGCGCTAGTAAAAGTGGGCCTTTATCAGCGCTGGCTAAATGCATTAATAAATCAACCCTTAATCAGCACTAAAAATAGTTGATAAATGTGTACCCATTATCAGTTCTTTCATTATCACTGATAAATGGGGGTATTTATGTTTTTCAGAAATATAATCATCCAACCTAAGATATCATCTAATTCCAATGTAAATAATTCTGGAGGAAAAGATGAAAGCCATCAATTAAATCCCCCAATGATTCCCAAAAGCTGCTAAAAAATGAGCCACTCAATTTTACACTCTCCTAATAAATGAAAAACAACAGGTAGAGAACAAAGGCACCAAAGATCTGATGATGTGGTTAATGGAACCATAGGATTTGAGGACACCTTCATCCTCCTTCAGTGCATTGATAATAATTTAGCAATTAGATTCAACCACAACATCCTTCCTGCCAATAGTCAAGGTGAAATTCATACACATCCAAATATACATTGCCTCTTCTAGATGAGGAGACAAACCCGCAATGTATTATGAATGATGATCGAAAATAAGAGAGTCAGCGTGATCCCATAGGACTTCCCCAAGGAAAAAAAAACCATCCCCATGGGTGGCTGCATAAGTATTAAGTTTGAGAAAACCCATAGGGGGAGGAATCTAACAGGATGAGAATGAACAGGTGAAGGTGGACGAGCATCCTCAATATCTATCCACTGGGAGCCCTAGTTATGAATCATGTAAATCTAAACCCAATTGTCTTTAAAAATTTCCTAAAAAATTAATGTGTTATGGAAAAACCATATAATCTAGGCACAATGCTATTATTATCACAGAGAAAAGTTATTAACAAAAAATAATATTGATTTACGTAAATATTATTATATCTATATCAAAAATTAATATTTATTTTTATACAATAATTAAAAAATTCATGTGTATGATTAATATATATATTTTAATAATTCAAATATATATATAATGTTTTAAAAAAATATATATAAGATTATAATTAAATGAATATATATTTAAATAATTATAATATTATAATTAATTTTTAAATAATAAATATATTTATTATATATATCATTTTTATAAATGTATATAAATACATGTAAATTTTTTATATTAATAATTATAATTATAACTAAATAAATTTATATTTAAATAAATATATGTTTCTAATGAATTGGGTGAATATATATATTGATGTGTGATTATAATTAACGTACACATATGTTATGTATTCATCATGATTGTTCATTTATACATTACAAAAGTTAAAACTCACATGGATAGAGTTTTAACATCGGTTAAAGGATAACTGATGTAAAAATAATGTTAGTCTGAGTTTTAACATCGGGTATGCAATAAGTGACGTCAAAATGTGGTTTTTAACTGTACTTATTAAATAACTCTTCATCCCCTCCTATTAGATGATTTACTCCCCCTCAAGTGGATTTTAAAATTAATAATGATGCATCAATTCCTGGTGGTGGCTCTGTTGGCCTTATGGATGTTCTCTAGGACCATGGAGGCTTTATTTTTGTTGCTTATCATTCCTCAGAAATTTTTTTCTTGTCTCCTCCGATAGTAGAGGCCATGACTATATAGAAGGGTATGTAGTTCATTTCATATATTGGATCAATGGATATTGTGGTCCAATCTGATTATCAATTTATTATTGATGCACTGGAGGAGGATGAAGGTGGCCACCAGGCCTTTGGGTATATTATCGACATCATCATATCATTAATTCTTTTATTCTCTTCTTGTCATTTTTCATTTGTTAGGAGAGAGGACAACGATGTGGCTCATTTAGAGCTACTTTTGGGAGTTGTTGAGGGTTAAATTGTGTTGTAGCTGATTCATACACATGTAAACTAACTCACAGATCATTTTCCTACAATAAAAAAACAATAAAAATGTGCTTTCTTATTTTTGAGTTGGTCAATTGTCCTTTTTACTAAAATTGTTATATATTTTAAATAAAAAAGATGCACTCGTAGTCATACTAGTCACACTGTGCATTATATTGAGGTCTGTAAGATTCCTATATGTCCCAATTGACTCATGGATTTTTCTCAAAAGTATCTATACAATCGGAATGTATTTTCTCATTTTTTAGTACACCACTTGTTCCTTTTATCTAAAATTGATGTCAATTTTAAATAAAAAGACATGGTTTGAGTTTTACCAGTCACACCGTGTGGCGGATTGAGGTTTGACTTATTTTTACACATCCCAAATGAATCATGGATAGTTTTCTTAATTTATTTAAACAATCCAAATATTGTTTCTTTGTATTTAGTATATCACTTGTCTTTTTTACTAAAATTTCATTTTCAACTAGAAACACACACTTTAACTCATACCAGTCACATAATTTATCAGTTTGACATGATAGTAATTACTACACACCAAAAGTGATTTATAAAGTTATATATATATTATCACAAAAATATGACCATGTTTTCTCAAATTTTAATGAGTGGCATTTTTTGAAGTAAAATGTTGATTTTAATCTGATAACAGACACTTTGAGTCATAATAGTCGCACCAATTTTAGGACTGATGTGCATTTGAATTCTAAATATTGTAAATGACTTATGGATCAATTTAATAAAGTATCAAAACAATTTGAATTATTTTTTTGTGTTTTGAGTATGTTATTTGTATATTTTACTAAAATTAATGTCAATGTTAAATAAAAAAGACACACCTGAAGTCATACCGATCACATCGTATGTCAGATTGGGGTGTTGTTTATTCCTACATGTCCCAAAGTCTAAAAAATCATAACATCCAAGGAATACTCCAGTATAATAAAACTATTACCATGTGAGTAATACTAAAAATAAAAAAAAATAAAACATAAATATGAAATAATCCATCACTTATATAGAATTCTTATCTTTATTCCATTTTTTTACATTCTACGATCAGGTATGATGCCCATTTTTTCTAAAAAAATGTATATCGTCTTATGATTATGATTTTTTTTCAATTTTCATAAAAGTATTGGAAAATTATAAATACACAAATGATTAATAAATAATTTAAATTAAGTAGTAATTAACTTTAAAAATACATATTTGGGGATGTTTGTTTTTTGATGGAATATGATCTCTCTCATAAATTTACAAACATAATATCCAAATTATTTTCCATTTCATTGTTTCATAAACTGTATAAACATTATGAAAGATAAGTAATTTTTTTTGATATGTGTTTGGATAGTGAAGACTTATAATATATACCATGATAATTATCCATTATTAGAACTTTTCAGGGTCCTTGTATGCAATGCTTGTCCTCATGCCATGATTTAGACAATATTTACACACTTCCCTATAATAATAGAATCCAAATTAAAACATAATATAAATTATATAATTCTATTTTTATTTCTAAAAATTTGGATGTAGTGAATTAAAAATTGAAAAACATCACCATGTTTGGTTAGTTTGTTGAAAATCCATGAAGTTAATCCAATAAAGAAATATTTAGAGTATCCAATGTGATTGTAATGAGCATCCAGTGTTTCATAAAAATATAAAAAGGAATATGTAATGAATGAAAAGAAAAATATATTTTATATGATTAGATTTTATCATTTTACCCCTAAATCATTGGTATTACGACGATTATTTCAACCCCATGTTTTATTTGAAACGATATTCCCAAGTTTTCCACTATTTCATCCAATTATTGGGATTCAATATTTTTTTTCCGTAGAGGTGACAAAAGGACTGAAGATTCTTTTTTTATGGTGAAATCCATTGAATTGGTTTTGATATATATTACTACAAAAAATATGAAATTTATTTAGTTATAATTAACACAGTATATCATCATTTAGAAGATTTAATTAAAAAAACATAACTCATGTATTCATTTACAACTGAGGCTCCATGATTTTCATAGTTGAGGATTTCATCTACCTTCTTAGTAGAAATGTAGTCAGTTACTTCCTCACCATGAATTGTTTTCTTCAAAATAAAATATGTGACTACTAACACTTTGTAACTTTATATCCTCATGAACCTTCAATGTTTGTAAAAGCATATATTCCATGGGTGGGGTAAATGTGATTTTGGATGATCTTTTTTATTGGTTGGATGATCCGTTAGATGGTTTATATTTTACATATCATTTCAACCCCTTACTTTTGTATGACTATAATATCATTTTTCAGTTCATACATTTTTCATAATTTTTTAAAGTTTTAGCATGAACAATAAATTGGAAATGAATACCACCTTGTCAATATATTTTTTACAAGATGTGGCGGCCATGTGATGAATGTTTTAACTAATTGGTTAACCTTATGAATATATTCATCATCAATTAGAATAGGTATATTGGAACTTGGATCGTGGGTTATGATATTTGACACTCTCATACGATATGTTGGAAGTGTTCTATTCTGTATCACATTATTTTGGATATTGAACATTGTTTCCTTATATACAAGGCGGTGGGTGGGTGTTGATAGATATAAATCATAGTCATTATCACCCTTTAGAATATCAGAATATGAAAGGTATCAGTATTTGTTTGATTCAAATTTTATAGAAACAATTATTAAAACATTTATTAACATGTCCAAGTAGCTATTTAAGGGGAATGACTCACCTCAATGCTGGTGGGGGTGGGGCGAGATATTCACATAATGGTTGTTCATGGGTTATTTTTCTATTTGATTCACCCCATTAAAGATTCTAGAAACATTATATACCATTGTAATTTGTTCTACAATGGTATATAGTCTTTCGTTAATTTGTTTCATTTCATTATCGTTATCCTCCACTTGTTTTTTTATCAATTTATATTAGTGGTGTCACCCCAAAACCCACACCTCTGACCTGACCATATTATTATAGCCAATCCAAGGCCACTGATAGTAGGTGTTCATCTGGTACTGGCATTTATGGGTCATGTGACAATGTCATATAGAAAATATAGGAAAATAATTAATCATTTTTATGTAATAGAGATTTAAATAATCAAAAATAATTATGTCATACTTATACATATTACCCACCCTTTTTATTTGTTTTAATCAATTAGTATCCCGTGTTTATTTACACATGCATCTTTCCAAAAAACAAGGTTTGGGATGGAAGTAGATTTAGATTTGGATTCATTAATCTACATATAAATAAAGGAACATAATTATTTTGTTGTTTCATATCATATAAAATTGTTATGGTATATTTCAAATAACTACCATTTTTTCTAGTGAAGCGTACCCCATCGTTGCATTACGGTAGGGGTACGTTGGTTTTGTTGCCCATCCCGTATTTTTAGCAGTCAGTTTCTATTTCGTAAATAAATTTTTTTCCATAAATGTGATGAATATATGTATTTTAAAACAACATATTACTATAAAAGGTGTACTTGAAAAGACATATCTACACAATGTCCAGTAAATTCATCCCATACTTCATTGGTTCTTATGTTTGCATACATAATTGGTGGGTGCATGTGAATTTTTCCTTCAACATCGTTAAGATGATGCCTCATTATAATTGTGTGAAAATATCATTGAATCCTTCCAATAGGAATTAATACACATTTCTTATGGGATTCACATACTATAAATACACTCTTCTATGGATGGTGAAGGGTAATTCAATGTTTCGTTATTTTATTTTATTATTAAAAAAAATCATATTGTAATGTTACTGTAATATCTTACCACATCAGTGTATTAATCATTATCACAACATGGTGCCACGAATCTACATCAGTCAACACACATTACTATGCGATTATTCAAACGTAACTGTAGAACCAGGCCTTGTTGGGTTTAACATGTTGCGACCTTTCATTCTATACGACCTCATATTTGATTCCTTTGATTTTCACCTTAATGGTTTTTTCTAACACTCTAAAACAATGGCATTCCTATTTTTTCTTCTTCTCAGTTTTTTAATCTCCTACCATTTACTTGGATTCAACACCGGCAATATGTAGTTTCTCTAGAGGAGTAGCATCATCATGGGCAGATGGTCTTTCAACTTCTACACCGGGAGAAGAAATAGGTTGAGAAACCTATTATTCTATATGATTGGGATTACCAACAAAGGTAAAAGGACATTGTTCCTCTGCACTGCGAGCACCAGTTGGTTGAAAGACATGTTGTTACATAATATTGGGGGAGCCAAAATGTTTAGAATTCATTATATATATAATTGGTTTAACATTTGATTTAGATTACATAAATACAACATCGAATAAATAATAACATGCGTTAACACAATGTATAGTACAAAAATTATATAACCTAGTTATTGAAATCTCTTTTATTAATAGCTGAAGAGATTTGACCCCTCTATCAACTATCCAATCCTTTCATAATGGTCTCCTCTGAAATTCAAAACACCATCTACATTGGTACCAATGTTAAATTATTGTGACATCCCAATGAAAGTGTCACCCTCAGTTAAATTTTTGTCTTCCCCTTCATTTTTTGGTCAATAATATAAAAATGGACCTATTTTAGATTGCGGTATCTAGAATCTAAAATACTTGTACTACCTATGATTCCATTGTAAATGGTCCATCTTTGTACCCTTCCTTATTGAAATAAACATTCACGAATACCAATTCATTTATTTTAACATCACTCTTGTTATCAACCCACTTGAATTGAAAAAGAGGCACTTGTGATGTTGTATAATCTAACTCCCATATTTGCTAGATTATTCCAATGTATGACATATTCACATAAAAAGGATTTCATTTCTTAGTACCAAAAACATGCATTGCTTCAAATACAAGTGTAAATCTACTATTTTTCATGGTATTGTCATCATCATGTCTATTTGTATATTATTTATAACCCTTAATTACATTACCATTGTAAGAATATACATACACACTTGGTCCTCTATCTAACCAACTATGTTGTTCTGAAATTCAATCCGAATTTTTATCGGACTCGTTAATAATATAGTTCTGAAACCATTTTATAAATTGTTGATTATGCATAATTGATATCCATCATTCATCCCATAATGGATTAAAACTCCTGATAAATTATTTATGGGTTTCAACATATGTGTAAACCTCCCAACTATTATGAAAATATTAAATGAGGTCCTATTTCTAATCTACATTATTGATTTTGAAAATATTTCTTCCAGAAATTCCTTCACCCACTAGAATCCCAGTGTGATGAGATTTCTATGAAATAATGATTTCTTCACCTGATAGGTATTTGATATAGAATTCAATTGATTTCTATGAAATATATTTCTCTATAATACAACCCTCCGATAAACATTTATTTTTGATATACTGTTTCAAAATATTCATATACCGTTCACTGGGGTATATACATCTATAGTGTATAGGACCACATAGTCTAATCACTCTCACTATGTGAACCATAACGTGAACCATTATATCAAATAATTATAGAAGAAATAACATTTCCAATTTATATAATATGATGAAAAGTACTCTTTACATAGACATTAATTTGGCCAAATCTAAAACTTTACCATATAAAGCTTCGAAGAAGAAACAAAACATAGTTAATGAATGAAGGAAATTCTTGGAAAAAATGCAATGTAATACTATAGGAATTATATCTTGCATCAAAACATGAAAAACATGTGATTTAAGACCCTTTAAATTTGAATTAGTTTTTTATATGAGATTCTTGATATTTGATTAATACCCTTCTCAAACACTTACTTCATTCAAGACGTTACAAAACTAATATATATTCTTCCCGTGAAGAGTGAAAGCAGCTGGAGGAAGAAAATTTCATTTTTCACCCTTCACTGGCACCAACTCTTCCTATATTCCAATATGATCTATGTCCAACCTAACCTTAATATCATCCTTTATTTTTTCAGGTTCATTAAGGAATGAACTGATGGAATAATCACATACATTTTTTTCAACTTTCCTAACATCATAAAAATGCATGAAATTCATAGAATTGTAGTATGATAATTCAAAAAAAACTAGTCAATTTTTCCAATTGGTTTTATTAATGATTTTAAAAACAGTTCACCAAGAGTAGTTTCCAAATTTTTTATTTTCTCAAACAGTTGATCACCTATTTGTGGAGACATTGTTGTACGTTCTTCCGAACTTCCATAAAATGATGTCGTCCAAGATAGGTACTTATCCCATTGGGTTATAAATATACAATGTCCTAAAATAAAAGTCTTCAATGAATGTTTCAACCTAATTAACTATGTACATTATTCACAAATGAGACACTGTTTAGTTATTTTAATGCTATATTCTAAAAATTTCCATAAGTATGAAAGTCATTTATCATCCCATACAACATGTATCTCAATGAGAAATATTAATTTGTGTAATCATCATATATCGTAAAACCTGTGTCATCTACACCTCAATACGATTTACAGTTTGGATGGTATAACTCGAATTGTCTCTTTTTTTATTTAAAATTGACATTGATTTAAGTAAAAACAACAAGTGACATATTGAGAACTGATAAATTGTATGGTTATTATTTTTATTATTTTAGGAAAATGATCCATGAGACATTTTTGATGTGTAAGATTCAACCACACCTCAATATGATGCACGGTGTGTCTGGTATGACAACAACTATGTCTTTTTATTTAAAATTAACATTAATTTATGTAAAAAAGAATGAGTGAAATACTGAAAACTGAGAAAAAAATTCATATTAATTTTATACTTTAGGAAAATTATCCATGAGTAATTTGTGACATGTAACTAAATATAATGCACAATGTGGCTGTTATAACTCAATGTGGTTCTTTTTATTTAAAAAAGAGATGGATTTAATTAAAAACAACATGTGACATACTAAAACCTGATAAAACACATTCAGATTGTTTTAATATTTTTTGAAAACAATATAGTTGTCATTTATGATCTGTAAGGACAATCCTCACCTCAATTTGACACATAGTGTGTCTAATATCACTCAAAGTATCGCTTTTTTATTTAAAATTAACATTAATTTAAATAAAAAAGTGACATACTAAAAATAGAGAAAACATATTTGGATTATTTTTATTTTTTAGGAAGATGATTTATTAGTAATTTGAAACATGTATGGATCATCCAAACCACAATACGGATCATGGTCTGGACGGTATAACTCAATGTGCCTATTTTTTTTTAAAAAAATTGACATTAATTTATGTTAAAGAAAAGTGACATATTGAAAACTAAGGAAACACAATTGGATTTTTTTTTTGAACTTTAGGAAAATTATCCTTGAGTCATTTGTGATGTGTAGAAGTTAACCATACCTCAATCCAATGCATGGTGTGACCAGTATGACTAAAAGTGTTTGTTATCAGTTTAAAATTGACATTTTAGTTCAAAACGTTTCACTCATTGGAAACCAAGAAAATACACTCCAATTTTATTAATAACTTAGTACATCAATTCATAAGCCATTTTTGATGCCTATGAAGTTGTCTCACATCTAATTGGTGCACGATAGGAACGGTATGACTCAAAATGCATGTTTCTAGTTTGAAATGATAATTTAGTAAAAAAGCACAACAAACATACTAATAACTAAGATAACACAATCAGATTGTTTTGATACATTAGGAAAACAATCCATCAATAATTTGTGATAGGTAAGAATCTTATGCACCTCAATATGATGCATGTTTTGGGCAGTATAACTCCAAATGTGTCATTATTAAAAATTGAAATTATTTTTAGTAAAAGAAAAAGTGACATAATGAAAATTGAACCGACACATTCAGATTATTTTAAAATTTTAGGTCAAAAACCCATAACTCATTTGTAACATGTAGGAATCAACACCACCTCAATAGGATGTACGATACGACCGGTATAACTCCAAATTTTTTATTATTATTAAATATTTATATTTTATTAACATTTTATTTCATATTAATGTTTAATTTATATATCTATATTATAAATATCATAATATATGTTTTATTATATATGTGGAATCGTTTTCTCTTGTTGAGATGTTTTTTTCAGTAAATGATACCACGAGAGGAAATTTTTGATTGGGTATCATGGGCATAAAAAGGTGAAATATTAATGTTTTATAAAGTTTTCTGGACATTTGTAAATGTAATTATATAAAACATTTTGTTTGAAATCTAAATAGAATTGTATTTTTTCTATATTCCATGGGTGGAAATTTTAATATTGATGATGTCAATTAAATGAATATAATAGGTTTTCTTCTGATTATGTTGTGTAAATTGTTGGTTTTCTTCTAGGTGTGTTGTTATATAAACTACACACCATTTGAAACTAGGCCTTTATCAACACTAAAATCACTAATTAATTCCCCCTTATCATTGTTGCAATTAACAGTGCATTTTTAGCGCTATTAAAATCCATTTTGCATGTTGTGAAAGGCCATATGTGTAGTAGTGTTTACCCCTCGTCCATCTTGTTTAGTTCTCCATTTAATGATATATCTATTTATTTATATATATATTTCCTAATATATATTCATATATTAATATATATTTATATTAATATGTTTATGTATATTCATTCCTATATTAATATATTTATATATATATTAATATTTATAGTTAGTTATATTTATATGTACTTATATATATATATAGTTATATTTTTTTATTCGTATATTTATTTGTATATTAATATATATATATATATGATTATTTTTAAATACATTATTAAAATATGTTTTTGTGTGTGTGTAAATAAATAAATACATACATACATACATATATACAACATACACAAAAACACATATATATTTATATATATATATTATATGTGTATCTGTAAGTATAATTATAAATATTTATATATATTCACATATATTATAAATTAATATGTCTATAAATACCTTAAAATATATTGATAATATATATCAGTTTATTAATACAAACACACACTAATATATATATATACACACACACATATTACATAAGTATATAAATATACATATATTTGTGTTTCAAATAAAATAGATATTATTTTTTTTAGATAAGGATTATATATTGGGAAATATATTTTATATGTAAAAATGATTATTTATTTATTTATAAAATTAAAATTTTATGCGTGAATATATAAAAAATATGTATATATTGTTATATATTTGGTTATAAATAATAGTAAATTGTGAAAAATGATAAATTTTCAAATCCATAAAATCAATATTAATGTAATCCCAATGAATAAATTCAATCGCTACTGAAAAGTAAAAAAATACCCTCTTATAGGTGGCTGAAATTCCATCGAATGTTAAAAAATTTGGTTTTCCCAACTAAAAGCTCAGTTTTGTTGGTGCATTTAGCAATGTACTGATTAAACTATCACATTAATTTTTTTAACATGAATAACATCAAGAAAATTTCTGAAGTACAAACAATTCTGTTATGAAAATTAAAAAAAACTGATATCTTTTTTCAACTGATTTTCATAAGGTCTTTAAAAAATGGTTTACCGAAATCAGTTTCCACATCTTTTACTTTCTCAATTAGTTGATCACCTATTACTGGATATGGTGTTGTACGTTCTTATGAACATTCATTTATTGATTTCAACCAAATAGGTATTGGGATTGATGATTTAAAATTTTGATTTATGAATAGAGAGAAAATATTAATGGAGGCATTTTCTCAACATAAATGGAGGATTTTCAACCAACATTAATGAAGAGTTATTCCCAATATTAATTGATGGAATTATGATTGAATTATTAATGTTTCCCGGATTAATTAGAGATATGGACATGATGTCTATATAAGAGGTTGAGGTAGCATGTTTTGGATTGTGGGCTGGAAAAGACGTAGACGCCCAAAGAGAATGGCGAAGGGGTTTCCATATTTGCGGTAACCGGTGCGAAGTGAAGATGATGAAGATAAATAAAGTGGAGGTGATGAATCCAATGATGATGGCGTGTCAACGACGGCGATGATTGAAGATGACGACGATGACGGTGCCATGTATCGAAAGTCCTCTTGGTTGCGGAGATCAAGCGGCGTGTCCCGGTTGTGATGATCGATGGTACGGAAAAAAATGGTATGTCCATGGGTGTCGTGTGTCGAGTGAAAAATCCTTCAGGTGCATTGTAAAAGGTCTTTGGGTGTGATGTTAAAAATCTTTCAGGTGTGATATGTAAAATGACTTCGGGTGATAAAATACCTTCAGCTAAAATCTTCTCCTCTTGTGTGTTTCTACAATGACTACTTCCGTTGTGGTGTCGGGCTCCGAGCCCCAACAGTGGTATTAGAGGGATTGGTTGAAGTGCTCGGTTGCAGAACATGGTGGAAAGCATATTTTGGAGAAGCTTATCAAGGACTCAAGACTCGGATGTCATTGGAAAATGACGGCGGTATCAGCAGTGTTGCTGGAATATCAAAATTCTTCTTGGAAACAGGTGTCATGCGGCGTGTTCCATTCATTGGGTGAAATTTAGAGCATGGTGGAGATGGCAATCACAGAGGCCCAGATGGTGGAGATGAATGTGGTGTGTTTTAATTTTAAATCATGGTTAAGATTGTTGGGATTGATGATTTAAAATTTTGATTTATGAAGAGAGAGAAAATATTAATGGAGGGATTTTCTCAACATTAATGGAGGATTTTCAACCAACATTAATGAAGATTTATTCACAATATTAATTGATGTAATTATGATGGAATTATGAATTTTGACCGAATTAATTAGAGATATGGACATGATGTCTATATAAGTGGATGAGGTAGCATGTTTTGGAATGTGGGACGGAAAAGATGTAGATTCCCAAAGAGAATGGCGAAGGGGTTTCCGCATTAGCGATAACCGGTGCGAAGCGAAGATGATGAAGATTAATAAAGTGGAGGTGATGAAGCCAACGATGATGGCGTTTCAACGACGACGATGATCAAAGATGAAGATAATGACGGTGCCATGTATCGAAAGTCCTCTTGGTTGCAGAGATCATGCGGCGTGTCCCGGTTGTGATGATCGGTAGTACGTGAAAAAATTTTACGTTCATGGGTGTCATGTGTCGAGTGAAAAATTCTTCAGGTGCATTGTAAAAGGTCTTTGGGTGTGATGTTAAAAATCCTTCGGGTGATGTGTAAAATTCCTTCGGGTGATAGAATGTCTTCGGGTGAAATATTCTCCCCTCTTGTGTGTTTCTGCAACAACGACGACTTCTGCTGCAATGCTGGGCTCCTCTCCCCAACAATAGGTACTTATCCCATCAATGAAAAATTCTAGAATGACCTAGAAACATAGTCCTGGGTGAATTTTTCATCCAAATTGATTGTGTACCTTGTTCTAAAATGAGACACCCTTTAGTTTTTTTATTGCTATATCCTAAAATTTTTCCATAAGTACGAAATTCATTTATCATCCCTTACAACATGACTCACAATGTGAAGTCTTCATTTGTGTAATCATCATACCACATAACTCCTGAATCATCCACACCTTAATACGACACATGGTGTGGCCAGTATAACTCAATGTGTCTCTTTTAATTAAAAATTGACATAAATTTCTAAATAAACAACAAGTGACATACTGAGAATTGATAAAAATATTTTTATTGTTTTTATAATTTATTAAAATACTCTATGAGTCATTTTTTATGTGTACGAATCAACCACATCTCAATACGACACATAGTGTGATTGGTATGACTACAAGTGTGTCATTTTATTTAAAATTGTCATTAATTTATATAAGAAAAAGTGACATACTAAAAACCAAGAAAATGCATTCAGATTATTTTTATATGTAATTAAAATGATGAATGGGTCATTTTGGACATGTATAAATCATTGTTACCTCAATAAGACGGACGGTGTGGCCTGTATAACTCAAAGTGACTCTGTATATTTAAAATTGATACGAATTTAAGTAAAAATGAAAATTGAAATATTGAAAACCAAGAAAACACATTAAAACAGTTTTGATATTTTAATAGAAAAATATATTAGTCATTTGTGACATGTAAGTATCATTCACACCTCCATAGGGCACACGGAGAGGCCAGTATCACTTAAAGTGTCTCTTTTAAAAAAAATATGACATTAATTTAAGTAAAAACAAAAAGTGACATATTGAAAACCATGAAAACGCATTAGGATTGTTTTTATTTTTTACAAAAATGATCTATTAGTATTTATTTACATATAGGGATCATAAAAACCTCAATAAAATGCTTTGTGTGGCCGGTATAACTAAAAGTGTCTATTTTTATATAAAATTGAAATTAATTTAAGTAAAAACAACATGTGGCATAATGAAAACTGATCAAATACATTCAGATTTTTTTTGAAAATTTATGAGAACAATCCAAAATTCATTGGTGATGTGTAGGATACAACTACACCTCAATCTGACACACGATGTGACAAATATGACTAAAAGTTTCTCTTATTAGTTTAAAATTATAAATTTAGTTCAAATCGTGTCAGTCACTATAAGACAAGAAAACACTCTCCAACTATCTTGATAATTTAGGAAAATTATTTATAAGTCATTTGTGAAATGTATGAATCGGTCTCAGATAAAACCAATGAAAAATATGATTGGTATGACTCAAAATGTTTGTTTTATGTTTGAAATGATATTTTAATAAAAAATCACAACAGAAATACTGGAAACTATGAAAATGCATTCATATTGTCTTGATACTTTAGGAAGGAAATCCATCAGTAATTAGTGACATGGAGGAATCAGCCGCTCCTTTATACAGTGCACTGTGTGTCCGGTTTTACTCTAAATGTGTCATTATTTAAAAATGACATTAATTTTAGTAATGGAAGAAGTGACATATTCAAAACCAAGCAAAATCATTTGGATTGTTTTGATATTTTAGGACAGTGATCGATAACTCATTTTTAATGGGTATGAATCAATCCCACCTCAATAATACTCACAATACGAATGGTATAACTCCAAATATGTCTTTTTTATTAAATAATGACATTTTATTAATGTTTTATTTCATACTAATCTTTAATTTATGTCTTTATCAAATTACTAACATAATATTTTTTTTCTTATATAGGTGGAATTTTTTTCTTGGGTTGAGATGATCTGTTTGGAAACTGATACCATGGGGGGAAATTTTTGAGAGGGGATCATGGGTGTTAAAAGATGAAATATTAATGTTTTCGAATGTTTGTTGGATAGTTTTAAATGTAATTATATAAAAAAAATTGTTTGAAATGCAATTTTTTTTTCTATACAACGTTGGTGGAAATTTTTATTTTTATGATTTCAATAAAATATATATATATCAATTTTGATTTTGGTTGTACTATATAAATTGCAGGTTTTTTTGTAGGTGTGTTTTTATATAAACATCACACTATAGCTGGCTAGGCCTTTATCAGTGCCAAAAAATGCTAATAAAGGCCCCCTTATCATCGCTACGATTTACAGTTCTTTTATAGCATTGTTAAAACCAATTTTACGTGTTATGAAAGGTCATATTGGTAAAAATGTTTACCATATGTCCATCTTATTTGGTTCTCCATTTAATGATATATATATTTATTTATTTATTTATTTATTCGTATATTAATATTGATTTATATTATGTTGTATATATATATATTTATTTATTAATGTATATATATATAGTTAGTTATATTTTTATATTTTTATTTATATCTACTTCTTCATATTTATTTTTTGTTATATTTTTTATCTATATATTTATTATTATATTAATATATATTTATAATAGAATTTTTAAATACATTCATAAAACATGTTTTTGTATGTGTGTGTATAAATAAATAAATAAATAAATACATATATATATACAACACACACACACACACATATATATATACTATATGAGTATCTGTAAGTATAATTATACATATTTTTATATATTCAAATATATTATATATTAATATGTATATTCATATGTTAGAATATATATAGAATATATAAATGAGTTTGTTAATACAGACAAACACTAATATATATATTAAACACGCACACACATTATATAAGTATATAAATATTCATATATTTGGGTTTTAAATAAAATGAATACATTTTATTTTTATATAAAGATTATCTATTGAGAAATATATTTTATATGTAAATATGTTTAATTATTTATTTAAAAAAATTAATTTTTATCTGTGAATATATAAAAAATATGTATATATTGTTATATATTTGGTTATAAATAACAATACATTGTGAGAAATGTTGAAATTTTAAACCTAAAATTTCAATATGAATTTAATACCTATAAATAAATTCAGTCTCCACTGAAAAAGGGAATATAGACCCTCGAAAATTGAGGCTGAAATTCCATCAAATGTTTAAAAATTTGGGTATTACAACTTAAAACTCTGTTTTAGAAGATTTTTGGGACTACATTTTGTATCAAACAATGTGACAATGGGATCTCATATGTCACCAATGTGTAGATCTCATCATAGAAATAAATTTTATATGTAGTGGAGCTCAAATGGAAGCTCGGATCAAAATTTACTGTCATTTGATGTTCGAGTTACATTTTTATCTTATTGTAGATCTTTTATTAATTTTTTGATTTTTTTGTGTCTTAAAATTATTATTAAATTATTATAAATTGATAATAATTAGACAATTATTAATTAATAATATATTTTTAGATATTTTATAATCTATTTTCACTAAACATATTATATATTAGGTGTAAATGTATATCTATACTTATCTGAAACATATATAGAAAAAATATATTATATTTATATCAATATCAATATATGTATATATTTATAGCTTATTTTTAACATTTTTTTGAAATACACCTTTTATCAGTGCTAGTAAAAAAGAACTAATAAATACCCCTCCTTTATCAGTTCTACTAATAGAGTGCAAATAAAAGTGTACTTTTAAAAAATCTTTTTTAGCCCTATTAAAAGTACCTTTTATTAGTGCTTATTTTTAGCGCTGATAAAGGTACCCCCATTATCAGCGTTTTTAGCAATCCTAAAGTGTGGTGCTATGAAAAATTGTTTCTATGGTAGTGTCCCCACCCAAGCTTCCTTTGTATTTTTCACTTACCTGGTAGAATATACTTTCAAGAAGATAACATTTTTTGGTTAATAGAATTGGGGAAGGCATGATGACACACAAAGAGTTGTGAGTCTTACATTTAGAATACATCATCAGGAGTTTATAAATAATATTATTTAATGTGATATGTATATGATACATTCATATTGTTTATGTTTTATCCATATATTACATAGTTTGATGTGTACAAGAGGATATACACTAATTATAGTATTGGTTAGATTGTTGGTGAGAGACAATAACCGATTGTAGTTAATGTTTTTTATGATTTTTAAATTAATATTATTTATTTTTTTATAATTTTATTTCTTTTTTTTTGTAATTATAAGAGATATATAATTCAAAGATTCCTCATATGTATGGGAGTTAGGCTATGACTGATGGTGGGTATAAGGCCTCATGCGTGAATGTTTGGATGAGACAACTTAGTCGTGGGTGGTTGAAAAGTGTTATTTAGAAAGTCATGGTGATTGAAATTGGTTTACAATCTACACTGATTAGTTACTATGGCACTAAAGTGATGTCATCATTTAGCTCCAAATGTAGTGTGTATGAGATCATCTTCCTTAACTTATTTTGAAATGTCCCAAAAATTACGTATAATTTTTTTTAAATAATATGGAATTATTTTGAGACCGCAAAATCTAACGGCGCACGATTATAATACCTGCAGTGCCCAGAATAATCCATCAATGTTTGGTTGAGTTTTAATTAGCGTGTGTAAGATGTTTTCCCGAAAAAGTAAAATAAATCTGAAATGGTAACTCAGATTCGAAATATGAGGGCATCGTTGTGTTCAGGATGGCCGGTTTACTCTAGGTGTTATTTATGTTTAGTCAGTGCAGGAATCCTGTGAGAAAACCCAAAATTGGCATAACTGAAAATAAAATAATAATATAAATTATATTATTTTTCAAATTCTTATAACTCACAAATGGTAGCTCAGATTGAAAATCCGAGACCACTGTTGTACTCGTGAGGGCATTCTTTATTAAAGAGGATACTAACTTTGGCCGGTTCTGGCTACCAGTGAATGTTAGTTTTTGGCCGGAAATAAAATATTTAAGAAAAAATTATTTTATTGAAAAATACATAATTTTTAAACTGTAACTCAGATTTGAAATCTGAGAGTCCTGTTGGGTTTTTTGGGGCATGTTTCACTTAGGCAGAGCCAAACCTCGGCCGATGCAGGTCAAGGGTGACTGTTATAATTTTTCAGACCTTTTTTTGAGTACATTCAGTAAATATGTGGGTGGTGTCATATAACTTTTGAATCAATGCTACGAATTAAAATCTGACAGCACCATTGAACTCATAGCACTTATATTCTATTAATGATATCATCACCTTGACAGCAGTAGGTCGAGGGTGAAAGTTAATTTTCATGAATTTTCTAGGAGATTTAAAATAATAAAAATAAAATAAAGAACAAATTTTATTTTAATTTAAAAACCTCCAATTTGATGTTTAGTGGTAGGGACCACCAGAACTAAAAACCCCCAATTTAAATTCAAAGGTGGGGACCACCTGAACCTTGAACACTTCCTTTAATGGGAGATAACTCTTTATTTTCCTCCAATTTATGTGCCAACATAATTGGTTTATTTAATAAACTTATTTGGCACTTCAACATTTGGTTGGAGGATTTTTAGCTAAAGGGAGAGCTCTGCAGAACATGGAAGGAGATTCTTCAATGAAGAACATCCACTACAACGAAAGGGAATCCTCCGGAATCAGAGAACGAGGATGACGCTTGAGCCCGGATCAGAAACATCTTGTGGAAGCAACGAACGTTGACGTCACCATATCATCGAATTCGTCTTCTTCCTCGTCCCACCTCCAACAGACAATCGAGGTAGGGGTTTCTATATTGGTTTGATTTTTTTTATTCTTCATATCCTAAATTTGTGATGATGATGGCCAAAGGAACATTGTCATTTTTCTACACATAATCCATTCTCCTCTTTCTTTTTATTCATTGCACTTTTTTCGTGCGTTCTTTAACGCATAATAATAATTAGTGATGGAAACACGGAGTTTTGATAAGAATGATATATGGATGTGAATCCCTTGATGAAAGGATCAAAAATATGTGATCGTTTAAATTTTTAGGCTTGGATCAAATCCATAATGGCTCACAAAAGGAGGCAACCAAATATTTATTGGTGCATGAAATGTAATATTTTGTTGAGCACAACATATGGACGTGGAGCCCTCGACTAGAGGATAGATAATATGCAATAATTTTATTTCTCAGGGTTAGAATGAAGATGTGACAACCAATGGAAGGAGCGACGTGGAAGAGCAGGGAAGTCTGGCGCGCTGGTGAAGGTGGTGTGCACGCAGAAAGCGAGGCGTAGTGGCTTCGGCTGACGATGAGGAAGATTAAGTAGTGGCACAAGTAGGCGGTACGGAGGAGGCATGTCAAGTGCGAGGTAGAGGTACAGCGGATTCCAGGGTCATGTACAGGGGTGGAAAATTGTGGAAGAATAACATTAGATTGGAGAGAGGAAGGAGTAAATAGGAAATAAAATTAAAAGAAAAATGATTAAAAAAATGATAGAGGTGCTATTTGGACCCGCGTGCACCAAAATGGGATACCCCTATTGTGCGCGAATCTCAAATGAGATTGGAAAGTGAAACATTAAATGAAAGTAAATAATAATAATATAATAATAATATTATTATTTATGGTTGTTAAAACCCTAATTCATATGTAACATATCTATGCGACCTTGGTTTCACGAATCGTCAGTGGCAGTGTGACCCTGACTTCGAGATGAATATTATGAGTCCAGTATTGGATGTATTTTTCGGGTTTTTGGATTGGGTACCTGAAACGCTCAAATAATAATAATAATATATTATACTTTAATATTCAACCCTCCATAACTCTTGTTTGTGATGTCTGAATAACTTACCATCTTTGGAGCTGTGATCCTTTCATTATGACGGTCTATTGACGTCTAATGTTGAATATTAAATTCTGGTTCATGGGTCATGTTCACAAAAAACCCCATAACAATAATATTATTTTTATGGGATCTTGTATTCGACACATCTACCTAATACGTTGTCGAAATGAAGAACTGCCAACGAAAGTAGAATCCTTGGATCAAGATGGACATTTTGGTATACCCTACTTGAGTTTTGTTAAAGTTGGGGTACATCCTGGTTGGATCGAGCACGAATCCAACCAGGCCCTCAGGACTAAAAGGCCAATAACTTACTGACCGGATATCCGATTGACACACCATGTGTTGTGTTGAGACCCCTTTTACATTGGGGTCCTTTGGGATACATCTTCGTGGGACTCTGTGGTTGTTGGAGAATCGACCATTGGCTTGAGGAGAAAACCCTCTCAGAGATAAGTGAGCTTAGTGCAGGAACCCTTTAGCTGGCTGTGACGATGTAATATGATCCTTGGTTGGTCTAAAGATGTACTGTGATGATGTAATAGGATCCTGTGTGGGTCTGATGACATACTAATGATGAACTAGGATCCTGTGTAGGTCTGAATACATATTAATGATGTACTAGGATCATGTGTGGGTCTAACAATGTACCGATGATGTACTAGGATCTTATGTGGTTCTGACAACATACTGATGATGTACTAGGATCCTGTGTGGGTCAGACAACATACTGAGAATGTACTAGGATCCCTTGTTCATATGACGACGTACTAATGATGTACTAGGATCATGTTTGGGTCTGACGATGTACTAGGATTCTGTGTGGGTCTGGCGAGGTACTAGGATCATGTGTGGGTCTGACGATGTATTACGATCCTCTGTGGTTAAAATGATGATTTAGGATCCTTCGTGGATCTGCCTATTAATAGAGTAAAATGATTCAGTAGTTACATTTAATCATCTCTACTATTGTACCTAAGATATACGTGGTGTGAGCTGAGTATGTACCTTGTGGTATTTTTCCTTCTTGGTGATTCCTTGTGGTATTCTTGTATGTGTTGTACCTGTGTGGTACTTACCTTTGTGGTATTTCTTCCTTTGTGGAATAGTTGAGCTCTGGGATATTCAGTTGGAATCTGTGTTTCCTCATGACTGAGATGTGTATACTTGATAACAAAGGTATATGTATGGGCATATACCTAAGTAGGGTTGTTAGTTGATTTCATGAATTTTGGTTTATCCTTTGCGGATTTTGGGAGACATTGAGGGTCGCAGGGTCCCTACTGAGTATCATTATACTCACCACTAGACAGGATATGCCCTCACCTTATTGTGATGGTTGCATACGACGGACAGTGCTGACTGAGGACGAGGGTATTAGGACAGGAGGTATCTCGTAGGTAGACCCTAGATGAGGTGTACCGCAGAGATGACTATTTGAGGGATGTACCTACCCTTCAGGTAGGATCCTTGGATGGTGTTCACAAGAGTTGTCCATTTTATTTGTACCTTCTAGTTTCGTGTACTTTCTAGTGTGGCTTGTATTCTGGCCCCTTTTACATATTGTACTCACTCTATTTACTATTCAGTTTACCTTTTGTTTGTATTTAGTTTTGTGCTTCATTGTGTGTGTATAGGTCATAAAGCCAATGCCTTCTCGGTTTTAGGGAAATATGTCTTTAGTGCTAGTCGACATCCCATGGCCGATGGAAGGTGGGCATGGAGTAGTCACGACACAGGCCCTGTGGGACGGGTCGTGACAAATTGGTATCACAGGAGTCGGTTCTACCGTAGAACATAAGACTCTGATGTTTTTAACGGTAATAGTATTATGAATAGTGAGTGTGGTTTTCATTTTAGGGAATCTAGTGCTAGTGCGATGGATGATGTATCCATACACTACGACCCTGACTTATGTTTTCTGACTCAGTGCACGAAAACTCTGATGGCGTGTGTGTTTAGAAATGTTTTCTTGTGTTTTATTTGAGTCATCTCACCAGGTATAACAAAATGGAAATGGCATACCTGATCCTTATCAGGATGTTACTGCGTAGACATCCTACTATGGTTCTCTAGAGAGTACATGATGATGGCCCACTGAGCGACGAGGCTTCGGTTTAGGGTTGTCTTACTATATTGGCACCTTTGTGTGGTGTACTAGCAGCACCACTATTCATTGTGTTGCAGTTTCCACCACCCACACTGGCCGATGATGAACGACGACTGAGCATATTGCATGAGTTCCAACACCAGAGGCCTTCTAGGTTTCGAGGAGAGATAGATTCTCACACATCTGAGGGAATCTTGGAGGTGGTTTCTAGAGACTTCACCTAGTTGAGACACCGGTAGAGAAGATGGTGATCATAGCTACTAGAATTTTCCAGTGAGTGGCCATGAGGATGGTCCATGTAGTGATGAGGATTTTCTATGTGGACAATTACCTAAGATAGTACCTTCGGGTAGTGTTTCATCTATATCACTTCTCATTGGTGAGCATTTACTACTGTTGGTACCGGTAGAGGACACATATAGGCTAAGTGCCTTACTTGTGATTCAACATCAGGTACCCATCAGGTTCCGAGGAGATCTCGACTCACAGGAGGATGAGGAATGGATTGAGGATGTGACTGAGAGTTATCTAGAGCTTTTATAGCTTTAAAAGGATGACATATCGGTAGCTGAGTATTCATCGAATTGTAACAAATCATTCCTTGTACTTGATGAATACAATACGATCTGTGCTTCAGAGCATGGACCTCTGAGCGAGGTGTCTTTAGGGACATCCGAGCTTAACTATTCCTCTATGCATTCCTACTTATGTTAGCATGCTATAGAGGACCATTGTGGTTGAATATTCGTGGGATGAGTGGATTCAGCAAGTGAACATTAGTAGTGGGAAAGTAGGAAACTGGTGCCAGTCTTAGACACTTGGTAATGTAAAATGTTTCAGGAAGAGGATATGATAGGGATAGACAAATATGCAGGGCTATAGACATGGAAACAGAGCTAGGAGAGCAGCATGAGGTGGTGTACACATCGACATGTTACAAACAACCCCTTATGTGGTCCCCACAAGGCTCAGGTAGTTTCTGGACAGGGGAAGGGAGTAGCTTCATGCAGTCAAGTAGTGTGAGATGATTCGAGGTACGGCCTATGTCTACTACTAGTTTTCATATCAACATACATCAGAAACAATCATTATTTCCTTTTTAAGGCTCCGGGAACATTGGGAGATCATGGGTGGATCTTCCCACTTGGGTAATTTCATTAGAAATGATCAATCTGGGATCAATACAATGATAAATGCCAGTCAACATGGATTGAATCATAGAAATAGACAAAGAAGACGGATGGTCCTTGAACCACAAACCAGGACCATCAAAGGTTGATTATAAATAATTCAATTAGTTGTCATGAAGTCCCTTTTTGGGTGTTCTTTCATAGTTGATATTCTTGATCACATTCTGATGTGATTCATTGTTATGTCGTAGAAGCCAAGTGTAGACTTCCTCTAGTGGTGATCCACACATGTACCACGTATCTCTATATGTCATCAAAGGATTCTCCAGTTGCTAGCATGGAGAAACATTTGCTTGCGTTGTCTGCCTTAGATCCTTTTTATCTGATGTAGGAGGATCTCTCTTGGTCTTAAGAGCTTTCTTGTAGGAAATAGTTCTCTCAGCCTTGAGAGAATTCTCTAGAATTGTTGTGCACAATGATTGGGGAAAAGTGTTGTGGTTGTGAATATATTTATAATTGGGTTTAGGTTATAGAGTTATGACAATAAATAAATGTGTTATGCATTTTATTTTTTTAATTAACTCTTATTTAAACCCCCATGTCGAATAATTAATTCTTTGGCATGCGCAAATGCTGATTGTAATAAATATTATTTAATAAAACAATATTATATCCTCAAAAATACTGACTGAAAAAACTACACAGCGTGTAATAATTAATAGACGATGTTTACATGTTTTTCATAAAACTACACGGAGTGTAATCATTAATACACATCATGTAATTATTTATCAGTTACTTTCCAAAATGAAAACTACACAGCGTGTAAAAATTAATACACATCGTGTACTTGTTTTAAAAATAAAAACAACACAGTGTGTAATCCTTAATACACGATGTGTACTTGTTTTCATTTTATTATTCCTCCAGCCTTAACATGATTTAGTATTCCTTGAATAATTATTAAACCATGTACGAGAATAATCTTTATTCTACTTCAGAAACTTAAATACACTTATTTTGTGACCATCTAGGCCCCTTTCTCGTTGGAATTAAGAGGGCTTTCCTAAAGTCTAAGATTACTGTCTAGAAATTGGTCAAGGCTCCCAAGAGAAAGAAGTTGATGATTCATTGACGTGTCACCTCATATGAACGCTTACCATGTAATTTAATCCCTTTATCTCAATATCTCATCAAGCAGGTTTCATGGTAGTGTTATAAACCTATATGATTGAACTGTCATTCTTTGACTACTTGAAATAAACCTGTCGTTACACCATGGCCATTTAATTTCATGTGACGGTTCTATTTCAATCCAAGGGTCAAGATATCAACTTCCATAAATAGAAGACACAAATACTTCCTCAAATTATCGATTAACAACATGTCATTCGTGATGCACCCAACGTACCCAACATCTAGCCAACTGTCTTCATGACAGTTTTCTTCAGTAAATCTAATTGAGTGAGTCATGGAATGAGTTAATGATAACACTCCAGTCTAAGGAACACTACATACGCTCGACGATTGCATTTTCTGATGACACCAAGACATGCAGAATTACTATTGGTGGGTCTGTTATCATAATCTCTCATCTTGGAGATACAAGTGAAAACTCCATGAGAGAGAGTCTTGGCCTCTTATGAGTACTCGCACATGAAGGTCTGTATACTATGTGTCCTATCATAATATGTCATCCAACCGTATAACATTATTTAAGAATATTGTTATATCTTTTCAAGGTTCTCATCCTAGAGGGGGTCTTCCATGATCTTATTAATGCAACAAATACTCATAGAAATTATTATATTATAGTGATGGATAATAATGAACAACATATAAGAAGTTTAAATACATGTAATCAAAGTGGAAATAGATGGTTCTCAGGAAACCTACTCTAACAAACTCCCACTTTGGATAGATCTGATTGCCTATGACATTTAGTCCACTATACCTAACATTAGGAACATGTTTCTACTGAGTCAAGGATTTAGTCAAGGAGACTTCCATGTTGTCTTCTGTGAAAATACTTTTCACTGTAACCACACCTCTCTGAGAAAAATCCCCCAAGAGATGATACCTCCAAATTATGTGCTTTGTCCACTGATGTGACCTCAGATATTTTTCATTTTCCATCACTGGAGTGTTATCCCAATAGAGTGTGATAGGATCGTTATTGTTAGGTACTACATCCAACTCATGGAAAAAACCTTTCATCCATATAGCTTCTTTATCTTCCTCATAATTTGTGATATACTCAGACTCTACTATAGAATCATTCACCACACTTTTATTTGAGCTCTTCCAACTCACTGCACCTCCATTAAAACTAAAGATGTATCCAGTCTGCAACTTCATGTCATCTTGATCAGTTTGGAAACTAGCATCTGCATGTCCTCTAATGACTACTTCCTCATATTATCCACAATCTAGGAACATTTTCTTAGTATGCCTTATATACTTAAGGATAGTCTTGACCACCTTCCAATGGCGGTCTCCTAGATTAGCTTGATATCTGCCTACCACACTTAATGCATAAGCAACATCTAGCCTCATACATAGCATAAAATACATGATTGACCCAATCGCAGATGATTAAGGGATCCTTTCCAATTTCATTCTTTCCTCATGATTCTGAGGACACATTTTCTTGGAATAATTAATTCCATGTGACACTATAAACAATCCATTCTTGGACTATTCCATACTGAATCTCTTCAGTATCTTGTCAATGTATGTACTTTGACTTAGGCCCATAATTATCTTGGATCTAAAAAATGGATCTTGATCCCAAGAATATATGTTGCCTCTACCAAGTCTTTTATAGGGAGGCATTTAGCCAACCATTCCTTAACTGTCTGTAAGACATGTACATCATTTCAAATTAGTAATATGTCATCAGCATATACTATTAGGAAAACAACTGCACTTCCACTAAAACTTATCTAGAGATAAGGCTCACATTCATTCTTAACAAAGAAAAATTCTTTTACGGCTTCATAAAAATGAATGTTCCATGATCTTGATGCTTTATTTAATCCATAAATGGATTAATGCAACATTCATACCTTGTTGGCATCCTTTGGTGTCAAAAACCCGTTCAGGTTGTGTCATGTAGACATCTTCCTGGAGGTTCCCATTAAGGAATTTTGTTTTGACATCAATTTTCCAAATTTCATGGTCATGGTAATCCGAAATGGCCAATAGGATTCTGATTGATTTTAGCATCGCAACCAGTGAAAAGGTTTAATCATAGTCAATTCCATGATGCTGTCTAAAACCTTTTCCAACCAGTCGTGCCTTATAGGTGCGGACTTGTTCCTCCATGTCTAGTTTCTTCTGGAATACCCATTTATTACCAATTGACTTTATATCAACCAGAGGATCTACCAAAATCTAGAATTGGTTTTGGTACATGGAATCCATTTAAAAATTCATGGATTCTTGCCACTTGGAAACGTATGTGCCTTCAACTGCTTCCTTGAAGGTAAGCGGATCATCATTGTCAACCAATAATGAGTCACCATCCTCGGTGACAATAAAACCATATCATTTTGGTTCTCTCACCTCTCTCGTGCTCCTATGTAGTTCTTGTGTCTCTAGAACATATTATTCATCCATGAGGATTTTTGGAATTTATTCTTGTACCAACTCTTTTGTATCATGAGCCTTGACTTCATCAAAGTCTATCTCCCTCCTACTATCTCTTTTGGAGATGTTCTCCCTATAATGGAATATAACGTGTCTTTCCACTATAATCGTTTTATCTAAGGGGTTGTATATGGAATATCCACTTGTTTCCTGGTGATTTTCTATAAAGATACACATTCATCCTCGGGGTGCATGTTTTTACCTGAAGTGGACATAACAAATTCTCCATTACCCCACACATGTAAATTCAATAACATGGCTTGTTTTCCACTCCATAGCTCGTATGGAATACCATTTATATATTTAGTTGGTACTTTCATTAGTATGTGTTATACTGTTTGTAATTCATATCCCCAAGAGGATAATGGAAGACTCATATAACTCATCATTGATCTCACCATGTCCAACAGGGTGCAGTTCCTCGTTTCACATACACCATTCCACTAAGGTGTGTAAGGAGGAGTGAGTTGAGATAGAATCCAAAACTCCTGTTAGAAATTGATGAAGTCCTGATTAAGATACTCTATTCCTCTGTCTAAGTAGAGTTTCTTAAACTTCTTACGAAGTTGGTCCTCAACTTCATTCTTGTATTCTTTGAACCGATCAAAAGAATCTGACTTATACCTCATTATATAAATATATCCATATATACTAAAATCATCAGTAAAAGTTATGAAGTACAAGAACCCACCCATTGCATCAACTAGAAATGGTCCTTACACATCTGTGTGTACTAATTCTATAATCTCTTTAGAACATTCACCTTTCCCAGTAAATAGGGATTTGTTCTTTTTTCCGTGTAGACATGCATGACATACACCAAGTCGTTTTAGTTTGAATGAATCTAAATACCCATCTTGATGTAATTATGTCAAACGTTTATCATTGATGTGACCAATTAGATGTTGTCAAAGATGGGTGTGGTATGAGTCATGTGAATTAACTTCATCATCAATTTCCATTACTTGGTTTGTGTAGTCTAACACATAAAGGCCATTATATAAATGTGCCCTACCAAAACAAATGTTGTCTTTGTAAAAGTAGAAACATTCATTTCCAAAGATAAAGATGAATCAATCAGTATCTAATATGGATAATGAAATAATTTATTTGGTTACGGAGGGTACATAAAAAAATCCTTTCAATACCAAGACCATCCCATTAGGCAATGTGAGGTGGTAGTCTCTGACAGCTACATCAGTGAGTCTGGCTATATTGGATGCTTGTAAATCCACCTCACCTTGGTCAATAATTCTAAATCTACTTGGTTCCTGTATATGGATATAGATGTGGTCACCACAAGTAGTATCTAATACCCAATTAGTAGAAACAGATAGATTGCATTCGATAAAAAATGCACCTGAAGCTTCCCATTGCTTCCTTGGCTGGGTGCATTTTTTCTTCCAGTGGGCCTTATTGATACATGCGAAACAAATAGACTCAAGTTCTCTTTACTACCCTTTGATCTTCCTTTTCATGGATGGCCTTGAAGTATCAATGGGCTTAAATATCTTTTTCTTCCGATTTCTTTTATTCACCATAAGGACAAAAGGATTTTCGTGTTTTATATCATTTTACACTTGGAGAATTAGGATAAGGAAATCAGATAGAGACTTATCAATGTTTTTCATGTTGAAATTTACAACAATGATAGAGAAGCTCTAGGGGAGTGATGAACGAATGAGATTGGTACCCCGTTCTTCAGTGAGTTTAAACCCTATAACCTCCAAGCTATCAATGTAGCCAATGAGCTTGACTACATGAGTCCCGGTTGGGGCACCCTCTCCATGCTATCTCTAGTATAGAGCCTTGGAGATCTAAAACCTTTCATGTATTTGTCTCTAATGGTATATACCACGGAGGTGCTCAAGCATCCTATAATCATCCATGTCTTCATGAGACTTCATGATATCACTAGACATTGATGATAACATAAAACAATGAACGTCGAGTACATCATTCAAATGTTGATCATAGACTAGAAATCACCATCACTCGCCCCTTGGGTGGTCGGATCTAGAATTGAGGACTCCATCACGTAAAACATTCATTTATGGTGTAGGATAACCCAAAGGAACATAAACCATTCCTGAAAGTTAATGCCGATGAAGATATTGTCTTTATCCATAATTGATCGTAGATAAAATGTTGTTGAAGATTTTGTCATATTGATTCTAAAAATTAAAAGAGCATATTTATCAGTACCTTTTGATTACATTTTGTGAAAAATAATAAATGAATTTATTAATTCCCCCACTATTTTATCAATCCCCAATGGCCCTCACCATTGAACATGGAATGTCTAGTTGCCATGACATTCTAGTGGCAAGGATCCATATTACCCTTCACATAACCCCAACAAGGGTTGGTCATGCTATTTGAGGGTATTTAGGTAGGAAGGTCTTTTCCAACTATGAGCTTATAGTTCCTTGATCTACTGAGTGTACTTCCCCAATCCTAAAAGCCTGACATAGATTTCATCAACACTTTCCTCCATTTTACAACAAGTCTAGGAAGGTCTAGTCATCTTGATGTAAAATGTTTCAGTCAACTCGAATCTTTCATAAGATGTTCATTTAATAAAGTATGTTTCCCAACAAGGGTTGTTCAAAAACATAGTTTTATTGAGTCTTTCCCTTAATCAAGTAACAGAAGTCTTGAACTGACTTAATATGGTAGTTGATGGATTTTATTCTTTTTGCGTAGTTTTTCACTATCACATGATTGTTAATGTTATGTTATTATTGCATTAGTGATTAAAAATGTTTCGATAATGTTTACGCATTGTCTAGTTTTTATTTTATTCCATATTCGCATGCTAGTTTATTTCATTAATTATGTGATCATGACCACACATACATAGTAAATAAACCATACAATTTGACAGAAACAAAATAAGATGTCATGATCATGAGCTTCTATTTGTTAGATTATCTGGCAGTTTGGATATGATAACTCTGACCTAGGGAATAACACCTTGAACCTGATGGTTCATGTTTTGTAGCTCCCACCTATCCTCCTTTGTATCTTCTTGGGTTGGTTTCACATCAACCTTAGGTTTTGAACCATCACCTCTGAGTTGGGCGATCCTCCATTACATGTGGTTTACATTAAAGAAACCATGGGATTGCATGCCCTACATTTTATTGGAAGAAGGCTCCCAGGCCAACAAATTTAAATTAAATAAATTTAAATGAAACCATACATACACAAATGGTTATTGTTCTAGATCATGATAATCCATATCATGCAATGACATTTACACATATTTAGAATTTAAATTCTTTTAATCTCTCTTTCATAAAAGATAAGTTTCTCTTGAATTCAATTAATTATGATCTTATAATTAATCAATTATTTATCTTAAATTCCTTTCTGAATTTCCTTGAGATTCTTCTCATCCATATTCCTTATAATGGTTTTTGTACTTTGGATGAAACCTGGTGAAATTCCATTTCTGGAAAGTACACGGCATGTAGGATATATTACAAAGCGTGTATTTTTCACCCTTTATCCAAAGTACACACCGGTTGATTTGGTGTGATATCTGTACTTTGGTAATTTTATAGTACATGGTGTGTAGATTAATCTAACATGGTGTGTACTTCCTTGTTACACGGTTACTGGCCTGGAAATCCCATGTACGTGGTACATGGCATCTCCTTGTACATGGATTCACCTTGACCGGATCAGACTACACAACGTGTTGATTCAACAGACATGCCATGTATTTCCGGTTTCCACATGCCATTAAATTCTGGTCAATATGGTGTGATAAATACTTAGTCATACTCAATTCACATGGCGTGGTTTGGCAGAACATTACCGGTTTGTTGAAACTAAGTACACGACGTATAGTTTTCACTACACGACATGTATCTTGTGTTGTACAGACAGAAAGAGCAACTCCTTCAGATGTGTTCCTCATTTTTATTTTAATCAAAATAAAAATAAAAAGTAGTTTCTATGATGTCAATAGAGAAATGAAGGAGGAAAAATAGATCTCATTCATTCAGTCTTATAATATTATTTATATTGAATTGAATCAAATATAAATGCGTAACTTATCAACGAAAATTAAATACCAATAATCAGCGTTATAACCTCACTCTGATACCAATTGTTGGTTCTGGGAACAACGGAAGATCATGGGTGGATATTCTCACTTGGGGTTTTGACATTACAAATGATCAATTCCGGATCAATATGATTTTAAACTCCAGTCTCCACAGATCAAATCAATGAAATAGACAAATAAAATGGATAGTCCCAAAACCACAAACGAGGACCATCACAGGTTGATTAAAATTAATTCAATTAATTAATAAGAAGTACATATTTTGGGGTTCATTCATTGTTGATATTCTTGATCACATTCTAATGTGATTTGTCACTATGTCACAGATTCCATGTGTATACTTCCTCTAACGGTGATCCAAACGTGCACCACGTATCTCTAGACATCTCCAAAGGATTCTCTTGGATCTAGCGTGGAGAAACCATTGCTTTCATTGTCCGCCATAGATTGTTTTAATCCAATGGAGGAGGATCTATCTCAGTCTTGAGAGCATTATTGAAGGAAGGACTTCTCTCGGCCTTGAGGGAGTTCTCAAGAATTGTTGTGCACAACGATTTGGGAAAAGTGTTGGGGTTGTTAGGATATTTATAATAAGGTTTGAGGTTATATAGTTCTGAAAATAAATAAATGTGTTACGCGTTTTATTTATTTCATTAACTCTTATTTAAAAACCCTATGTCGAAAAATTAATTCCTTGACATGTGCCCACGCTTATTATAATAAATATCATTTAATAAAACAATATTATATTTTCAGAATCCCAAATGGAAAAACAACATGGCGTGTACTAATTAATACATGGAATGTACTTTTTTTTTATAAAGCTAAACTACATGTAATAATCAATACACAGTGTGTAATCATTAATACACAGTGTATACTTATTTTCAAAATAAAAACTACACGGCGTGTAATCATTAATACATGATGTGTACTTGTTTTCATTTTATTCTTACTACAACATTAAAACAATTTAGGGTTCCTTGAATAATTATTAAACCATGTATGGGAATAATCTTTATTATACTAGAGATACTTGAACACTCTTAGTGTGTGACCCTCTAGGACTCTTTATCATTGGTATTAAGTGGTCTTGCCAAAAGTCCAAGATTACTATCTAAAAACAGGTCAAGGAACCCAAGAGAAAGAAGTTAACGCTGCATTGACGTGTCACCTCATACGAACGCTTACCATGTATTTTAATCCCTTTGTCTCAATATCTCGTCATGCAGGTTTCATGGTAGTGTCATAAATCTATATGCTTGATCTGTCGATGTTTGACTACCTGAAATAAACCCATCATTACACCATGGCCATGTAATTTCTTGTGACAGATCTATTTCAATCAAAGGGACGAGATATAAACTTCCATAAATGTAAGTGACACATACTTCCTTGACTTATCTATTAACAACATGTCATTCGTGATGCACCCAACGTACCCTACTTCATGCCAACTGTCTTCGTGACGGTATTCTTCATCAAATCTAAGTTCGTGAGTCTTGACATGAGTTAATGATAATCTTCCAGTCTAAGGACCATTACACACGCTCACATATAGCAATGTATGTTGACACCAAGACATGCAGAATTACTACTCGCGGGTCTGTTATCATAATCTCCTATCTTGGATATTACCAAGTGCGAACTCCAAGATAGAGAGTCTCGTCTTCTTACGAGTACTCACACATGACAAACTGTATACTATGTGTCCAGTCACAGTATGTCATCGAACCATAGATCTTTATATAAGAATATTGTTATATAATTTCAAGGTTCTCATCATAGTAGGGATCTTCAATGACCTTATTAATACAAAAAATATTTCAGGACATTATTATATTATAGTCATGAAGAATAATGAACAATATATAATAAGTGTACATTCTTGTAATCAAAATACAAAAAATTGTTTCTCGGGACACCAACTCTAACACTTTCCATGGATTTTGTCTAAGACCAAGTGTTTCCTATTAAACCATTGAATTGAACCTCACTTCTATAGATACCTTTAGGAGGAGTCTCGATAATAACACTTACACCGATTGTGTGATATAACCCTTGAGGTGGGAGTTTCGGTTGGAACCTCTTGGTGACAGAATCAACGCCTTACAATGTTAGTTTGGGTATGGGATAAACATCCACAGTTCATACTCAGATTGATTGTATTAGGTAAAAAGGTTGTGGTTTAACTAAAACGTTTGAATAGGGGTTTCCTTGGTCAGCGAAAAAGGAAACCCAGAAAAACAGGATAAACTCCTACATAGGAGTGTGTATCTAATCACTAGTGATTCGACCAACCTTACCCTCTTGGATGCAGATGTTTTGTGTTTGAAGTTCTGAATGGGAGTGGATAGAGTTCCTCCAGGACTATGAATTTATGATAGTCTATAATGCCGGAAAACATCGTAGCAGATGCACTCAGTAGGAGGTTTGACCTACATCTATTGAGTGAGGCATCAGAGTAACATGTCAAACTACAGATATCGTTCATGGATATAGATGAAGCTTCATACATTCAGTCTCTAACACTTTCCATTCAGTCTCATGGCCACTCACTAGAAATTTTCTTATAGTATTTCATTTTGTATCATTCCAAGAAATTCCACAAATAATTTTTTAGTGATATACAAATATTTCCATTATTCCTATCTTAGTAAATTTGCATCCCAAGAGTCTTGTTTGTTGCTCCCAAGTCCTTCATATCAAACTCCCTAGACAACTGTGCCTTCATCTCCTAGATTTGATAATTTTATGGGGCATGAATCCAACATTTCATCCATATAAAATTGTATAATGATAAAATAATTAGTATATTGACCCATGAAATATTCACATGGATCTGAATTAATTTTATTGTATCCAAGGCTCGTGATATAGGAATAAAAACACTTATAACAACACCTAAACACATGTTTAAGACCATAATGAAATTTTTCATCCGGAAAACCAAGTTTTCGTTACCTTATTCAGTAAATCCTTCTCATTAGAGAATATATATTTCATCATCATGGTCACCATTGATAAATGTTTTTTTCACATCTATCTACTCTAGATGCAGAGTGTAGGTAGCACAAATCACCACCACTAATTCAATATGTGTTAGTCCAACAATACGAGAAAATATTTCATTAAAATTGATACCTTCCTTCTGAGCATGTCCGTTGACCACCATCCTCACACGATATCTTTCCACCTAGTCTATTTCATCCCTATTTATCTTGTAGACCCATTTGTTCCCAATATCCTTACTCCCATGAAGTAATGGAACAAGATTCCATGTCTTGTTCATGTTTAGGGATTCATGTTCCTCATGCATCTCCGCCAACCATGGTGATATAATTGGACTCTAAGTGTCCTCCAAAAGAGATGATAGCTCTCCATCTTATGTTAATAAGAAATTTGAAACATTTCTCTCAGTGACATAATCTGAGTTCCATGTTGTCACTCTTTTCTATCGATTTAGTTGTTGTAGTGTAGGATTATCTAGTAAATGATCATTATGCTTTGGTAATTCCTCATAGAAAACATGTTCTCCCTTTGTTTCATCCTTCACCTCGACTGTTTTAGTTTATGTACTCTCTTTTATGTGTCTTTATCAATATCCATTTTCACTATGTCTTCAGAAAATATGAAATCTCTACTGATGATAATATTGGGGGAAATGGGATCCCACTAACAATACCCCTTCACACCACCAGTTTATCCCAAGAAGATACATTCCTTGGATCATGAGTCCAACATCGATCTTTCTTGACCATGAAATAGTGCATATACATGACTTCCAAAAGTATGTAATTGAGTATAATTATTGGGTTTTCCATTCAACATCTCCATCGACATATTCATATCAATTTCTACTTAAGGGGGCCAATAGATCACATAGAAGGCAATATTTATTTCTTCTACCCGGAATGTCTTGGTAAATATTTTAGGATTTATCATCTCCCTTATTATGTCCAAAAAGGTTATATTCATCTACTCTTCCACTTCATTCTGCTAAGTATTGTATGCCACCATGAACTACCTCTTGATTACTTCCTGTTAACAAAAAGATTCAAAATCATCGCCTGTATATTCTCTACCATGGTCAGTCCTCGAACACTTGATCTTCTTTTCATATTCAATCTGATTTTTCACTTCGAATATTTTGAAAACTTCAAAGATATTCATTTTCATATTGATTCAAAACATCCAAAATTTATGGGAATAGTCCTCAATGAAAGATGTAATGTACCTTACTCCTCCTAGGTAAACAACTGGTGCTTGACAAACCTTTGAATGAATCCAATACAAAATCTAGTTACTCCTCATCATTGACGTTCCAAACAACAACCAATGTTTCTTACGCAATACACAATTCTTGAAAAATAGTAAGGATTCCTTCAGAACACTAGGAAAAAACATATGATCCTCAAGAATCTTTAGGCCTCGTTTGGACATATGGCCAAGATTCTGATTCCATAACGTCATTAACTCTTCCATCAAGGTATTTAATGAGACAACTATCTCTTCTTCCTTGTAAACTTCACCCATAAGCACGTACAAGTTCTTTAATATCTTCTCTGCCTTTATCAACAAATGTTCTCCCTTCACAATATTCATCATCCCTTTCTCGGTGCGAGTCTTGCATCTGATGTCATTAAATTTTCCCCAGGAAAAAATGTTCTTCATGAGACCCTCCACATGGCGTACTCCTTGGATGGTTTAGACTATGTTATCATTCATCTTATGTTGGATGGTTCCAACTCCAATGATCATGAAATTTATTATCATTCCCCATGTACATAGGCCCTTTTGGGATTGTTTCATATTGGTCAAACCATTCCCATTGATATGGCATGTTCCATGTTCCTCCTGAGATAATAATACATGCGTCTTCGAGATGTTTTCTTCTTTCAATATTCATTTCTGCATCACCGAATATTATGTCTCCATTTCCAGATGTACTCGCCACATTTCCATGAGAGTTATTCTCACCACCATTATTATTCCAATAGTCTTTTCTAACATACCCCCTCATACTGCAATGGTAACATTTTATGTTTTTCTTCCTTCTCATTGATTTGGCCCTTCCATGATTCTAGTTCTCACTGGAACCATACTCCACCATTCTTCTTCTTTCCATTGAAAGAGCATCCACTTGGTGTGAATTTGTATGGTTGTACTCCATTTTCATGCACCAACATTCTTTTTCAATACCCGTAGCTACAATATCATTGATGGGAAATATATCCATTAAAAAATTATTTGTGAGGTTGATGATAAGTTGATCACATTAATATTCAAAACTTATGAGTAGAATATCTGCATGTTCAGTATCCACAATTATATATATCCACACAGTTAGATGAGAAAAAATGGTATTGAGGGTTTTGATGTGGTCTGTCACTAATGATGAATCCACCATTCTAAGAGTGTATAATTTTCTCTTCAAGAAAATTTTATTGTAGAGTGACTTTTCCTCATACAGCTTTGTCAGAGTAGCCCAAATTTCTTTTTCCATCTTTTTTTCCACAATGCTTGATTGGACTACATCTTCCAAAGACAAATGGATGTTGAAAATAGCATTATTATCCATGTCACACCATTTTTCCTCTATCACACCTGCCGGTTTCTCTCCAATCACCTGTAGGCATTTATCATTCCGTAGAACAACTTTTATCTTCATTTTCCACAGTGAAAATTTATTTCCAATGAATTTTTAGATCATGTATTTTTCCGCCATTTAGACACATCGTTCATCCAGAATTTTATAAGGACAAAACCTCATTCTTATGATACCACTTTTTGGGATCCTAAACAATTGGCCAATCAATTCAATGATAATTTCAAGATAGAAATTTATTACAAAAGTACAGAATTAAAATAACACTAGATGTAATATGGAAAACTTAAAAAATAAAGGGGTAAAAACCACAAGAAAATAGAATGATTTCACTATAGTAAAATGTGGGTACAAAATCTCTCCCCCTCAATTACAAGGATAAAACACAGAAGAAATTATATCTTTTATAATATGGATAAAAACCTCACAAAACCCTACACTCATGGATAATGATTTGTTGCTTCTAAATCTGATGATAAAAACTGTTGTTGGATATCCAAATTTATATCCTGCCATCACCCTCATTTGGCTTCCTATTTATTAAATTTCTATTACCAAATTAAATGGGGAATCAATGGTAGGTTTTCACCATGACGTGTCACCACAACGTGTCCAAATGAATGCAGTGACCATCATTAATATTTTCTCTCTCCATAATATCTTTCAAAAAAAAGATAGTGTGTATGAGATCATCATACATCACTTCTGTACTATATGAGGCGAGGCTATGTGCTCAGGATGAGACTATTCAGATATTAGTTAGAGAGTAGGAAGAGTATATACAACATCAAGAGCATCAACGACAAGAGTAACATCAACAACATGATCATATGATAGAGTAGAAGTGTTGACTTACAATTAGTTTAGGGATGGAGTTCCATCAATCTAATGGAGTTAATCCTCCACCTTCATAATGACACTATTATTAGGTTTTTTTGTGAATTTTTTATATTATAATTGTTTATATTATATATAATTTTTAATGTTTTTTTTTATTTTTTAGTGACATTTAAAATTAGAAAAGGTTTGGAAAACCCAACTATTAAGAATAGTAAAATCCCTTTTAAGCTGGATTGAGATATAACCCATTAGAAGATTGAATCCGAAAAAGCAACATGCCCCAAAAAAATACAAGGAAATTTTAAATAGTAATATATCAAATTATATCAATGTAAAATCCATATAGCCTGAAAGGCTAAGGTAGAGAAACCTAGAATTAGGCATGGATTGAAATTCCTAAAGGTATCCATCCTACCATTTGACTGCTGACCCAGACAACCAAACCACAACATTCATTGGGAACCATTGGGAATATCATCGACGTGGATAGATCTACTAATAATGGTGATGACCAGCCTGAAAATTCATCATCCACTACTAGAGAGGGTTCTTCCACTCATGTCATTTACTCCTTCCTTGAGTAAGGTTTGGCCCTCATTTCTAGCTCTCACCATTATTCTTGTGATTGATTCTTTCCTTCAGCTGCCTTGATGAGCAAAGCCTTCAGTTTACACTAGCCCTTGCATTCCTTCCAAACACCACCATCAAGCAGGAGTTTAGATCTTTCCGTTGACCCCTATATTTAGTTTACCCTATTTTTTATCTACATTTATTGAAAATGAATATATATTCGGATTTTTTTGATACTTTAGAAAAATTATCTATAATTCATTTTTGATGTGTATGATTCATCCCCACCTCAATCATATGCATATAGTGACCAGAATGACTCAACTCAAATAGATATGGACATTAACAACGTGTAAATTAGGTATTTACATCTTTAAAAAAACATTATTATCCTAGATGATATTAAAAAGGGATGTCCTTTATCATTACTAAAAAAAATTCAAACAAAGGCCCCTTTTATCAGAATTGATAAAAGATGACCTCTATTAGTGTTAAAACAGTGGTGATAAATGGGTCCTTTATCGACAATTTTTTTAGCACTGATAAAAGTCAAAAAAATAATTAATTAAAAAGAATTTATTTTTCAACAAATTTGAGGGTGGGACATTCACCCTTTTATAAGCACTCAATCCCCCTTTTAATAGTGCTAGTATAGCCTCCCCACCTTTTTAAGAATGCTAGGAATCCCCCCACCCTTTAACAACTCTAGGGACCTGCATCACTCATTCGTGTGGGCCCCTACCTTTGCTGGGTTTTGAAACTGAGATGTCCTCTCCATAATCTCGCTCCATTTCCACTCCCCTATATAATTTTCTTATGTAATTTATGATATATATATATATTTATATTTATTTTTTTAAAATTTTATACATATATTAATATATATGTATATATATTTAATTACATATATAAAATATGTTCTGTGTGTGTGTGTAAGTGTGTTTATAAATACACATATATATATATATGTGTGTGTGTGTGAATCTAAAAATATTATTATACACATTTATATTTATTTAAATATATTATATAGTAATATTTATATACTTATATTAGAGTATATAGATAAATATATATCGGTTTGTCAATGCACAATAAAAAATATTTATATATATAAAAACATTATATATATTGTAATTTTATATGTATATACATTTTTATATATATTCATTTTAAATAAAATGGATATTACTTTTTATTTAGATATTTTTTATTTATTTATAAATCTAAATTACATGTAAATAGGTTTACATATATATTTATAAAACTAAATTCTTATGTGTGAATTTATAATATATCTGTATATATTATTGTATATTTGATTATAAATAAAACTAAATAATGAAAAATGACAAAATTTCAAAACATTAATATCAATATGAATGTAATACTTGTGAATAAATTCAGTCCCCACTGAAAAGAGGAAAAAAACCCTCTTAAACGAAGCTGGAAGTCTATTGAATGTAAAAAAAATTGGATACACCAACTACAAACTTAGTTTTAAAGGCCTAATAGGGTCTTTTTGGGCCTTGTAAAATGTAATAAGGGATTCCTCTCTATCATTACTGTGAATATGTAATCTCAAGATTCAATTTGATATGTGGTATAGCTAAAATGGACACACTGATCAAAAGTTATGACCCATTGAAATATGAGTTACGTTTTCAATATATTTTAGATCTTTTATTAAATTATTTAATTTTTGGGTCTTAAAATTGTTAATAAATAACTTTTAGTAATTAATAATTAATAATTTCTTAATTAAAAATATTTTTTATTTATTTAATAATCCATTTTCACTAAATATCTTATATTTTAATTTTAAATGTCTATTTAGCCTCATATAAACCATATTTAAAAAATATATATTATTTTTAATGAAATATAATTTTTTTTTAAATATACCATTTATTAGTGATAATAGAAAAACACATATAAATCGACCTTTATCAGTGCTTCTAAAAAATAATTGATAAATTTTGTCACATTAACAGTGCTAAAATAACGTTGATAAATGGGTATCATTATCATTGCTAAAAATGCTGATACAAGGGTACTTTTAATAGTGTTTTTAGCAATTTTAAAACCTCCTTTTATCACCAGTTTTTTAGTGCTGATAATGGTACCCCTTTATTAGAACTTGTTTAACATTGTTAAAGGGTGGAGCTGTGTAAATTTGTTTCTGTAGTAGTGATACATGTGTGTCCTTTTATTTAAAATTTTAATTTTAAAAATATATTCTTTGATATTTATGTTTAATTTACTTATTTATAGTATTATTAAAATATGGATTGTTTTCTTATAAAAGAGAATTCATTTCCTCAGGTTGGGTGGTTTGTTTGAAAACTATTACCATGGTCAGTATTTTTTGAGAGGGGGTCATAGGTGCCAAATAAAATTAAACATTGATGTTTTTAAATGTTTATGGATAGTAAATTAAAATGTAATTGTAGAAAATATTTTCTGAAATATACATATATATTATTTTATTTTTGATGAAAATTTTATTTCCAATAAATTATTTATTTTCATATTGGTGCATTTTCATACAGGTGTATTTGGTGCAGTGTGTTGTTATTCAAACAACACATTGCAACAATAGGGCATTTATTAGTGTTAGTGAAAAAATGATTAAGGGGTTATCATTTTAATGACATTGACGAAAAAAATATTTTTTTAGCAATGCTAAATCTCATTGTGCTGTGTTAAAAGATCCATCTGTGCTTGTGGGAATTCAATTTTATTTGGAGTGAAAATGATAACAATTAAAATGAATAAAATGAAAAGTATTTGAAGAATTTGTGTTCATAAAACCATGGAGTATGTGTTGCGTCGCTAGATGAAGGAGAAACTAAATTCGTTATATAATTCGATTATACCCGTATATCACCATGTATTTCATGTAGGAGTGATGATTCGTTATTTTAAAAATAAAAAATTATTTTTAAAATTGTGAAAATTAAAAACAAAATTCATATTCTCCATTAATAATTTAAAGAGTAAAATACAAGTAAAAATATATTTTTCATAAAGATATATTCAACCAAAATTCACTTTCAGTTCAAAAAATATCATTTTTATTAAAAAATATAAAAACTAATTATTCATTAATAAAATTTAATTAAAAAATTTACAAGAAATCAAACATTCTCTTAAAAAATAAAAATATATTTTTTAAATAAAATAAAAAACTATATTTTAATTATGAAATATTAATAAAAATATTTCTTTTACATATAAAGTAATAAAAAATATATATTCCTATTTAAAAAATATTGTATCAAAAAAAATTGATCACCTATAATTTTTTTTAAAAAAAACATCCCAATATTCCTCTTAAAAATTTAAATAAAATAAATTCCTTTAAAAAAAATTAAATATCCATTTTGTTTATGATGTATTTGGGAATTAAAAATGAATTTTATTCTTTTATATTAAGATAAATAAAAAAATTTCCTTTTCTAAATGATCCCATTTTAAATTAAAAATATAAAAAACCCTATTCTTTTGCACAAAAATTAAAAATTTCAATTAAAAACATTAAATAAAAATAAAACTTCATCAATTTCCTTTTTAAATTACATTAGAATAATGGTTATCTATTTATTTCTTAACAAATTTTATTTCATTAGTTTTTTTTAAAATATTTTTAATTAAAGTAGATTTATTTTTAATTTTCTAATTTCTTGATTTTAGTTTAAGGAATTTTTAACTTTTTATCATAAATTTAAAAAATAATGATTTTTAATTGAAATGTGGATATTATTTTTTAATAAATACTAATTTTTGCCTATGATTTTTTGAAGGAATTATTTTTTAAAATATATATATATTATGTTTTTTATTTCCATTTAATTCAATTTGATTCTAGAAAATTTTTTGTCATTAAATTTTGTAAAAGTACAAAATGGAGTTGATTTGTTGATATGGGATAAGTAAAATACTTTTTCAAAATTAGGTTCTGGAATGTGTGAAGGATGTTCACAGAAGCCACACTATTAGTAAAAAAATAATCAATAAGTTATTGAATTAATATTTTAACAATGTTAATTTTTTTTTAAAAAAATATGTTGATTTTTTATAGTGATTAAAATTAATTTTTATGTATATATGATTTATTATATAATATAAAATTAATAATTTATATTTGGAGGAATTAAAAAAATTAAGAGGAGATTCTGTATCTAAAATGATACTAAAAATAAAATTATGAAAAAGAAATTGCATAAATATATTGGTTTTAATTACATGATTAGTTTAAAAATAATAAATGATGTCAACGCCGATGTTTAGAAGGTTTTTCTATATTACATCAAGGGATATGAAAATATATATACACCAATGGTCTTAGTGTGTCGGTGTGGTATCTTCATGCACGACTGTATACCTATGTAAATATTATTAGTACTTCTTAACCCCAATCCATGAGGCAAGGGTTTCCCACATACATATATTTAACACAACAGAACCCTTCATAATTGATGTAGGATAACCCAATAATAACCATATCACAACCACTATGGCGATGATAATAGAAGATTTTTCAGTGATCGGGAAATTCAATGTGCTCAAATGAACTATACAACAATCACTACTATGAAACTGAGTATGATATACACTAAAAAAACTATATCACCTCTTAAAAAGTGTTGATAGTCGAGGTGATATTAAAAGGGTGTCGCTTTTATCAACACTAAAAAAGGATTCGATAAATGACCATTTTTTTAGTGATAAAAAAATCACTGATAAATTTAAAAAAATAAAAAAAATTGTAAATCAAAGGGTAGATCCATCCCTTTTTAATATAACTTGACCCCCATTCAATGGTGCTAGTAATCCACACCCGCATGCCCCACTGCCACCCATTTAACATTTCTAGTCACACACGCCCCACCCTTTAACAGTGCAAGACCCTCCTACACCTACTAGTACACCCCTGACTCATCATGGATTTGAACCTGAAAAAAATAGCATACAATGGACTTCTAAAGCCCTACAAACCCACACACCATCTTTGTCTCTGCCTCAATTCCACGACCTCTATGACCACATTGATGAAGGTCAGCCGCAACAAATCCCCACATCAAACACATTTAACCTCTTCCAAAACCACACACCGTGACTGCACTCTACCGCGCCATGACCACCCCGCACGTCAAAACATCCACATCTTGCCTCAACCACACTCTACCTCCGCTATGAAATCCTGGAGTGATTTAACAATGATTTTCCCTCTACGCTGACACATCCAAATCCCTCCTCTACAGCATTATCCTTATTCTATAACCTCACAGAGAAACCATATTGTGCATTACCACACACGTCAAAACATCTAAATCCTACCTCAACCACATTCCACTCCCACTAGGTCCTCCCTGATTGGTATAACTTATGGATCTACTTAGTCACCGCATGGGAGTGTTCCCATGTGAGGGGGAGAACTGGACACCACCCACCATTGTAACCATTCTTAAAAACATGTCCTAATGGAGAATACTTTGTTATGATAATAACTGGATTATTAGAATAGTTTGGATAAAATCTAGTACATTGCATGTTGTGGAGTTCATTCATGCATATTTGGTGCCCTAGGGGAGTTAGGGTATGTTTGGGATCACCATTCTTGGGTACCCCTAGGGAGTTTCAATTTTCGGTGCAGGAGTTGTGGTACCTTCGATATTTCCTTGCAAGGGTACCATTAAGGAGTGTTCTGAGGTGACTAGGATAGTTTTACACCGCCTTCCATAAAAATCAACCACAATTGTCGTCACCCCTGGGTTTTACGGTTCTGGGGTTGGGGTATGTTTTAGATCTCCATTCTTAGGTACCAAGGGGGAAGTGGTCCTAGGGCGAGGGGAATGTTGGATAGGGTCTCTTGTAGGATTCCTCCATTCTCTTTTGGGATAAGATCTACGCATTGGTGATAACCGTTTCTATTGAAGACCTCATTGTCAGCTTCATCAGGGTTCATGGGACTCCTAGAGACTACTATAGATTTTTTGACCTTTTCAAATGATATTCCTCCAAAACATGACTTCCACCATGTTCCAATCATTCATCTCTATAACATCTTTATTATAAACATCGGGGGGTGAGGGTTTTTAGAGAAAATGGTAATCAAGTCTGAGTCTTGGAGTTTGAAAACACGCCCTCCACCATTATATAGTAACATCTTCCATTATATTTTCCTTTCCCTCCGCAAACATTCCTCCCGTACTTTAATAGCTAGAAAGGTAGGATATAAAAATCTCTTATTTATAACACCAATTGATATCGAGGAAGTAAAAAACACTATTTTTTTAATTATAATTAATTTATTAACTGAATATTTAAAAAAATAGAAAAACTATCCAATTTATTTATGTATTTTGAGAATTGTTCATATTAAATTTTGAAACAAAATATAAATTCTAAATCACATTAAATTAATTATTATTAACTGAATAATTATTTATTTTAAAATGTAAATAAAATTTAAAAAAAATATTTGTTTTCTTTGATATCAATTGATTTTAGATTTATAAATAAAGTTTAAATTGAAAATAATATAAGTATCTTTAATTAAACTGGTTTGGGTATATTTCAAAATATTATTGAATATATTTAAAAATAATGAGTTAAAAATTAAATGGGTTATAAATGGAATAGGGATTGAAAAAAATTAAACGAGTTGGGATTTAATTATCCGAAATTACATGGGAACATGATGAGTCAAAATCCCTAATTTTGGTTGACTTTTAATTAACATTTTCAATATGACTATCAAAGCTGTATATTTTATTAATTTTGATGAATTAGAATTTATTAGTATATAATAGATTTTTAGAATAGTTGAACGGCATATAATATTTAATGTTAATTTTAATTCAATAATATAACATTCTACTCACATCAAACATTATAAAATATTTAATATATATATATATATATATATATATATATATTTGTAATCATGTATTTTTTTATCTAACCACTATTAAATAGAAATAAAGTTTCGTAGAGATTACCCCCCCAATCTATAATAGTCCTTAGGGGTGTGAAAATAAGTGGTTAACAGAACTATTAATTGAAAACCTAATAAAGAAGAACTGAACATTTATAATAAAATGATTATTTGTTAGTAAAATAATTAATTGGTTAATAACCAATTTTTTTGGTTTTTTATCAATTTTAATAACTAAAGATGATAAAATAACAAAATTTTTTATTTTATATTATTTTTAATTCAATATTTTAAATAACATATGAGATGTATTATAACAAAAAAAACATTACATATTTTTTAAATTTATATTTTTTTTAAATAATTGGTTTTTTAAAATATAAGGATTTATATATTATTTTTAGTTTTAGTTCAAAATAATTAGGGTGAAATTTTTAAAAAAATTAATGTTTTTTTACATTAGTAGGCTTCCTCGAATGATAAACCATTGTAAAAAAGTTTTATCACCCAATACAACCAATTTTTATCTTAGTAGTAGTTCATAAAAAAAAGAAAAATTTTAATTTAAATGTTATATAATTCACATCTGATAATTTATATTGTTAATTACTATATATATTAATGATATTATTAGTTATACTACTAATTTAATTATTAATGATTATATTTTAAATTTTAAATTTTAAATTAATTTTTAATTAAATTTTTAATTAATAATTATATTGTGATGTTTTAATTACATTGTTAATTAAATATTGGTAAAAATTATATTATCAATTGCTGAATATATTAACAATATTATCAGTTATTAATTTGCTTAATTATTTAACTAATTGTAAATAATTATATCATTAAACTAAAATGACAATTTTATATTGAAAACACAAAATTTGTTGGATTGACATGTAGTCAATTCATACACATCATAAATGAGTTATGTATCCACTATAAGAAAATCATCGTTTAGAGACAGTTATTTGTTTGATTCGGTGACGGTTTAAACCTCTGCTAAAGTTGGTGTCGGAATCCAACACATTGTGATTCCTTCCATTCACTACCACAGATCTAGGAAAGTGATGCACTAGGTTTTATTAGAGAAAAGCAGAATGAACTGATAAAAGGGGGAACTTTTTCAGCACTGGATAAAAGCGCTGATAAATATACCCTTTATCAGTGCTCATCAAAATGCTGATAAAGGTGTACCCTTTATCAAAGTATTATTTAGTGATGATAAAGGGGGGAATTTATTTATTTTTTAAATAAAATAATCAAACCATTGGTATCATCAAAATCCAAATTACATAATTCCAAAAGAAAAGATGAAATCCAGCAATTAGGAACCCAATGATTCTCAACAGCAGCCAAAAAAAGAGCCACATGATTTCCCTAACATCTTAAAAAGGAAAAACACAAGCGAAAAAAGGCACCAAAGATTTTATGACGTCATCAATGGGCCCATAGGATGGGAGGCCACCTCCATCATCCATTAGTTCGTTGATGATAAATTAACAATCAAATTCGTCCACAACATCTATCCATCCAAGAGAAAAGATGAAATGCAAACCCTTCCAAATAATCATAGCCATATCCAAAAGAGGAGACTAACCTACAATGTATGAGGAATGACGAGCTGCAAAAATAGCGCCAGCGTGATCCCGGAGGATTTCTCTAAGGTCAACAAAACCATCCCACGGTGTCGTCATGTTAATATTAAGTTTGAGAGCACCGAATGGGAGGGGGATTCATCTGAAAAGAGGGGAATGAACAGGTGAAGGTGGATGATCCTCCTCAACATCACCACATAGAGCCCTAGTTATGAATCTTGGAAAGCCAGACCCTGTCATCTTTACCAATATTCTAAAAAATGAATTAATTATGATGAAACCATATAATCTAGGAACAACTCTATTATTAAGGCTATTAATTTTTTTAATAATAAATATTATTAGTTTATATAAAATTATTTTATTTATATTCCAATGTAATTTTTATTTGTATACATTAAATAAAAAATGTATCTTTAAAATTACTATAATTTTTTAGTAATTCAAATATATATATAATTTTTTAAAAAATATTTTTAAATTTATAATTAAATAAATATATATATAAATAATTATAATATTTCAATAATTTTTTAGATAATAAATAAATTTATTATATTCATTATTTTTATTATATTTATAAATATAAATAAATACTTTTTAAATTTTCATATTTAGAATTATAATTATAAATAAATATATATATATATATTTAAATAAATATATGTTTCCAATGAATTTGTTAAATAAATATATTAATGTGTAAGTATAATTGACTTACATATATGTTATGTATTCATCATGAATTTTCATTTATACATTAATAATGTTAAAACTCACATTAAGATATTTTTAACATCGGTTAATAGATAACCATTATTAAAGCTATGGTAGTGTGAGTTTTTTACATAGTTTATGAAATAAGAGACTTGAAAATGTGTGTTCTAACATCAATTATCAAATAATTTTTCATCCCCCTCCTATCAGATGGATTCCTCCCCCTTAGTGTGTTTTCGAACTTAAGACTGACGTAGTGATTCTTGGTGATGGATTCGTTGACCTTGTGGGAGTTCTACAGGACCATGAAGACTCTATTATTGTGTCTCGTTATTCCTAAAACATTGATTATTAGTCTCCTACCGTATCATAGGCAATGTATATCTCGATGGGTATGAAGTTCATTTTGTCTCTTATCTGGAAGGATATTGTGGTCGAATCTGATTGTCAGGTTATTATCAAAGTGAGGGAGGAGGATGAAGGTAACCACAATGCCTTTGTGTCTATTATCGACATCATCAGATCATTGGTTACTTTATTCTCTTCATGTTGTTTTTCCTTCATTGGGAGTGATGAAAATTGTGTGGCTCATTTTAGAGATGCTTCTTGGGAGTTTTTGAGGGTCAAATAGTTGAATTTCATCTTATCCCATAGAGTTATGTACTTTGTATTTTGATGCTATCTATGTTGAGGATTCATTTGAAAAGTAAAAATAAAACATTTTATAAAATTGAAAATATAAAATTTTCTCTTATCTACTCATTATTTTGATTCCTATTCTCTTGAAACCCTAACATCCATGAAACATGGTTATGCTCCATCTCATTCCTTGAACTAGATTTCTGCACCTTTCGAATCCCTTCCCCTTCGTGTTGTCATGATCACCCTGATTCACTCACATTCCACCATGATCTTCTGCATTTCTCCAACAAAAGTTTCAAGACTTTTATCTCATTCATGTTCCACCATTATCACCCTTTAATATCTATTTTCATCTAAACCAAATTTTCATTGATTGCAATCTGAAGATTTCCTATCTTAATTTTGGCTCTATTATCCATGGATCTTCTACCCGAATCTCTATAATTTGAAATTTAAAATTTTAATTTTAATGGTTAGTATATTTATTAATTATTTTTTTATAAAATATATTAATTCATTTATTTTTTCATACACACATATTTATCGGTTATAAATTTTAATGATTATAATTAATTTTTTGTTATAATTTATTCGTGATTATAATTTTCATATGGTAATAATGTGATTATGATTATAATTGTTTTTATTTACAATACTACTGATATGATCTTTCACATCATGAAAAAATACTTTTAAAAATGAAAAAAAAACATTTGTTAATTGTAGCGCTTTTAAAGGGGGCCCTTTATCAGTGATAGTTTAGCATTGATAAAGGCCCCATCTGTAACATTGTGTTGTTTGTATAAAAACACCGTAAAAAATCTCCTGTACACAAAAAAACACACCACAACCTCTTATAAAGAAAATATATAATTTAATTGAAACACATTTTACATCATAATTAAAAAATACACTAATATAAACATTTCAAACAATGTTTTGTATAATTAGATTTACAATTACTGTCTGCAAACAATTTAAATCATTAATTTTTGTCTTTGGAAGCCGTGATACCATCTCAAAAAGGTCTACGCATGGTATATATTGCTGAAAAAATCACCTCAACTAGCTCAAAAGAATCCACTTATATAATAAAAATAATATTATGTTAGTAATAGTATAAAAAAATAAATTATACATTATTATGAATGAATACATTATAAAATTTACAACATTAAATAAAAAACACACATTGAGTTATACCGGTCACACCATGAATTATATTGAGGTTCATCTAATTCCAACATGAATCAAATGAGGTAAAGACCATTATCCTAAAGTATATAAACAATTCAAAGACATTTACTCTATTTTGAGTATATCACTTTTTCTTTTTAATGAAATTAATGTCAATTTTAAATAAAGACTCATTTTTAGTTATACCGATCACACTGTGTGTGGGATTGAGGTACATCTGATTATTTTATATCAAAAATTACTTATGGATAATTTTCCTAAAGTATCAAATTAATCTTAATACGTTTGGTGGGTTTTTAGTATGTTACTTATGCTTTCTACTAAAATGTCATTTCAAACTGGAAACATGTACTTTGAGTCATACATATCACATCATGTGTTTTTTACATGATAATCCTTCTTAAATGTCACAAATGACTTATAAATTTATTTCCTAAATTATCAATACAATTTGAGGTCTTTTTCAAGGTTTTCATTGAGTGGCATACGTTTTGAACTAAAGTTTCAATTTTAAACTATTTACAGGCACATTGAGTCATACCAGTCACACCGTGAATTGTATTAAAATTCAAGTGATTCCAAAAAAAACAAAATAACTCATATATCAATTCCCTAATGTATGAAATCAATCTAGAATATTTTGCTCGATTTTCAATACATCACTTCTTCATTTTTACTAAAAAATGATGTCAATTTTGAAAAACAAGACACACTTAGAGTCATACTGGTCACATCGTGCCTCATATTGAGGTGTGGATAATTCTTACACATCTCTATAACTCATTAATTGTTTATCTAATGTATCAAAACATTCCAAATTCATTTTCTCAGTTTTTAGTAAAAAACAACAGCCTTTTTCTAAAATTAACATCAATTTTAAATAAAAAGACATACTTATAGTCATTAAAAGTCACACCATGCATAATATTCAGGTGATGATGATTCATACAAGTATAAAATGTCTCATGGATAATTTTCCTAATGTATCAAAACATTTGAAATGTGTTTTCTCATTTTTGAGTAGGTCATTTGACTTTTTTAACAAAATTGATTTAAATTGAAAATGAAAAAGATGAACTTGGAGTCATAGTTGTTAGATTGTGCCTCATATTGAGGTTTGACTAATTAATACATGTTCCAAATGGTTCATGGATAATTTACCTAATGTAAAAAAATAAAAGGATTTCATTTTTTTGTTTTCAATACCACAGTTGTTTTTTTACCAAATATGATGTCAATTATAAATAAAAAGATGCACATGGTGTAATACCGATCACAACGTGACTCAGATTGAGGTGTAGTTGATACATGAACTTCCAAAATAACTCATGGATCATTTAATTATAGTATCAAAACAATAAAAATTTATTTCCCAATTTTTAGTAAGACACTTCTTCCTTTATCTTAAATTGATATCAATTTCAAATAAAAAGATGAACTTGTATTCATATCAGTCACACCGTGATTCAGATTGAGATTTGGATAATTCTAACAAATCTACAATGACTCTTGAATTTTTTTCCTAAAGTATCAAAACAATACTAATTCATTCTCATGGTTTTGAGTAAGTTAGTTTTTGTTTTTACTAAAATTGATGTAAATTTTAAATAAAAATTATGCACTTGGAATAATACCGGTCACACCATGCCTCAGATTAAGGTTCAAATGATTTTTACATGTCCCATAAAACTGATGGATCATTTACCTATAGTATCAAAACAATATGAATGAGTTTTATTAGTTTTAAATACATCACTTGCTCTTTTTTACTAAAAAATTATTCCAAATTTAAATAAAAAGTTGGAGTTAGAGTCATTCTGATCACACCATGTCTCAGATTGTTTTTCAGCAAATTCATACACATTTCAACTAATTCTTGGATCATTTTTCTACAATATCAAAACAATTAGAATTCATTTGTTTTGGTTTTGATTATGTAAATTATAATTTTTACTAAAATTGATATATATTTTAAATAAAAAACATGCACATGTAGTCATACCGGTTACACCATGCCTCAGATTGAGGTGTGAAAGATTACTACAGATCTTAAATTACTCATGGATTGTTTCCCTAAAGTATAAAGACAATGTGAATGTTTTTTTTATCATTTTTTAGTATGAAACGCATTCCTTTTTACTAAAATTGATGTCAATTTAAAATAAAAAGACGCACTTGGAGTCTTACCGGTCACATCGTATGTCATATTGAGGTGTGAATGATATTTACACATCCAATAGTACTCATGTACCATTTTCAAAAATTATTATAAAAATAAGAATAATTTTCTTGGATTTCAGTATATCCCTTGTCTTTTTTACAAAAATTTCATTTCAAACTGGAAACACACACTTTGAATCATATTGGTCACATCATGTATAAGTTTTACATGGGACCAATTCCTACACATCACAAATGATTTTTGAATCAATTTCATAAATTATAAATAATTTATGAGTGGGGTTTGATTATTTTCAGTGGGAGGCACATTTTGATGTAAAATTTCAATTTTAAACCGATAACAAACACATTTATCCATACATGTTACAACGTGTGTCAGATTGAGGTGCAGCTAATTCATATATATCTTAAATGTATTATGGATCATTGTACTAAAGTATAAAGACAATATGAATTCTTTATTTCAGTTTTGAGTATGTCGGTTGTATATTGTACTAAAATTAATGATTATTTTAAATAAAAAGACACACCTGAATTCATTCAAATCACACCATGTGTTAGATTGAGGCATTGTTGATTCATACATGACCCAAAGTTTCAAAACAATCCAAACATCCATGGGAATCCTATAGTATGAGAAAAAAATTCTTATGTGAGTAATACTAAAAATAAATAAATTAGACATAAATATGAAACAATCCATTACATCTTTAGCAGTCACATCTTCATTCTATTTGTATACATTCAGTGATCAGGTGTCATTCCCATTGGTTTCTATGAAAATGTATATCATCTTCTGAATACTTTTTTGTCAAAATTTATAATATTAATAACAAAATATAAATAGACAAAAAATTAATAAATATTTTAAATGAATTAGTAATTAACTTCGAAAATATCTATTCGGGTATGTTTGTTTTTTGATGGAATATGATCTCTCTCAAAAATTTATAATCATTATAATCAAAATATTTTCCATTTTATTGTTTCATACACTGTAGAAATATTGAGGAAAATAAATAATTTGTTTTGATATGTGTTTGTATAGTGAAATATTTTTATATATACCCTAATACTTATGAAGTTTTAGAAATTTTTAGGGTCTTTGTGTGCAATTTTTGTCTTCATGTCCTGATTTAGACAATATTTACACAGTGCCCTATAATAATAGAATTTTAATTAAAACATAATATAAATTACATAACATGGATTCTATTTCTAATTTTTTTGATGTAGTGTATTAAAAATTGATAAAAGTCATCATATGTGGTCGGTTGTTTGGTAATACATGGAGTGAATCAAATAAATAAATATTTGGAGTATCTAAATTTACCATAATGAGCATACAGTGTTTCCTAAAAATAAAAAAAATAATTAATGAAATAATTTAAAAATGTGTGTGATATAATTAAATTTGAGAGTTTTATCCAAGAATCATTGGTATTAAGAAGAGTATTTCATCCCCAATTTTTCTTTCAAACGACTTTCCAGGATTTTCCAATAATTCATCCATTTGTTTGGATTTTATTTTTTTTGGTCTGTAGAGGTGATGTGAGGACTAACTAGTCATTTTTTTATGGGTAAATCCCTTGAATTTGTATTGATATATACACCTACAGAAAATATGAAATTTATTTAGTTGAAATTAACATTGTATGTCATATTTTGGAAAATTAAATCATGAAAACATACCTCATGTATAAATTTACAACTGAGGCTCTTAGACATTCATAGATGAGGATTTCATCTAAATTATTAGAAGAAATGTAGTTTGTAAATTCATCTATATACATTTTTTCTCCGAAATAAACTAAGTGACTACTACCACTTTGTAACTTTTCAACTGCATGAACCATCAATGTTAATAAATTTGAATATTCAATGGGAAAGGCAAATGTGCTTTTAGAAGATCATTATTATCGGTTGGTTGATCCTACATATGTTATTGAGTTGGCCTTTTGTTTCATCCCATTTCATTTGTTTTTCTGTAATAATATTATTCGGTTCAGATCTTGTTTCATTAATTGTTAAATTTTTAGTTTGAAATATAAATTGGAAATGAATACCAACATGAAGTCAGGTTTTTTTAAAAAATTTGAAGGACATGAAATTAATGTTCCAACAGTTTGGTCAAACTTTGTACTACCTTTCTGATAAATTTGAATAGGTAGCATAGTTCTAAACACATGGTCTATCCTAATCAACACACTCACATGACCAATTGGAATTTTTCTATTTTTTAGCATGTTAATTTGAATATTGAACACTGTATCCCTCTGTACAAAGAAATTGGTGGGTGTTCATAGATATAAATAATTGTCATTGTCACCCAATATAATATTATTACAGGAAAGGTATCAGTGTCTATCTAATTTAAATTTATTATAAAAAACTATTAGATCATTTATTACCTTGGAAAAGATAGCTCATTGAGGTGAATGGCTCATTTCAATGATGGTGGGGGGTGGGGTAGGATATTCAAGAAATTATTGTTCGTGAGTTATTTGATTCTCTTTTCATAACCCCATAAATGTTTCTAGTAACTCTCTTTAGAGTTGTAATTTTTCATCAAGTCTAACTAGCCTTTTTTTTCTTCTATTTCATTTCCTTATCATTATCCTCTTATTTTTTTTATCAAAATATATTATGGGTGTCACCCTAAAACTTGCACCTATGACGTGACCTTACCGTTCTGTCTGCTTCAAGGCCAGTGATAGTAGGTGTTCATCCAGTACAGGTGTTGATGATTCCTATAACTAATTCATATATAAAATATAGGAAAATAAGTAATCATTGTTATGTAATAGGGATTTAAATCAAAAAATATATTATGTCATACATAAACATGTTTCCCATCGTTTTGTGTATTTTCATCTATTAGTATCTCGTATTTATTTACACATTCCTTCTTACAAAACAGATGTCATGAGATAGAAATTGGTTGTGATTTTTATTCACAAGTCTTCATATAAATATAGTAACATAATTTTTTTTTTCATGACATATAAAAGTGTTACAATAAATATTAAATACATAACAATTGTTTTAAGTGAAGAATACCCCATCATTACTTTATAATAGGGGTACATCAGTTTTTATGCCCGTGCATAATTTTCATCACTCAGTTTCTATTTAATAAATAAAAAATTTGATCAAAATGATGAATATATGTATTGCCAAAAAATGTATTACTATCAACAATGTACTTGAAAGGACACAATCACACAATGTCTAGTAAACACATCCCATGTATCTTGGGATATTAGGTGTGCATATATAAGCAGTGGGTGTGGTTTTATATTCCCTTCAATATCATTAAGATTATGTCTCATTAGAATTGTGTGAATGCCTCTATAAATCTTTCCAGAAATCATTAATACATATTTGTTATGGGATTCATCTAATATAAATTCCCACTTCAAGGGATTGTGAAGATTAATTCTATGTTTCTTTATTTTATTTTTTCAAAAAATAATGAAATTATGTCATAAAGTTACCATAATATATTCCTTCATCAATGTAGTAATAATGGTCCCATATTGGTGCCATGAATCTACATCAATTATTACACATTAATGAGTGATGATTCTAATGTAACTATTGAATATGGCCTTTTGGGGGTTAACATGATGTCCTCGTGCATTCAATTTGACCTAATGTTTGATGAATTTTATTTTCACCTTAATTATTTTTTCTAACACCATCAAACTATGGAACTCTTATTTTTTCGGCATCATTGTTCCTTGGTCACCTACCATTTTTTTTCTTTCAAACAAATCAATATATTTTTTATATGGATGAGTAGCATCATCATGTGAATATGGTCATTGAACCTATTCATTGATAGTAGATACAAGATGAATAACCTATTATTCCTCTGGATTTGGAGCACCATCACATACAGAGGTCGTTGGTCCTCTATACTGTGTGAAACATTAGATTGAAAGACATACTATTCCTCAGGATTGGGAGTACCAACATGTGTAAAATTCATTATCTACAGAATTGGATTAACATTTAATTTAGACAACATAAATAGAATAGATAATTGATAATAACATGAAGTAACAAAATGTATATTACAAAAAATATATAACTTTCTTATTAAAATCCTTTTTTAAATGATAAAGGGATTTGACCCCTTTATCCACTATCAAAATCCCTTCCTTGTGGTATCCTCTAACATAAAAAAATAATCTACATTGGGACCACTCTAAAATGATTACAGAGTCAAAATTAAAGTGTTAATACTTAGTTATTTTTCATCTGACCCTTTAGTAGTTTTGGTCGATAATAGAATAATTGAACACTTTCACTTTACAGGATCTAGAACATAAAATACTTGTAATTCCTATGATTATATTATAAATGGTTCATCTTTTTAAACATACTTATTAAAATCAACATTCATGAATCTCAATTCATCTATTTTAATAACACACCTATTATCAACCCACTTGAATTGAATAATCAGTACTTGGGAATGTTGTATAATCCAACACCCATATTTGTTTTATGATGCCAGTGTATGACATATTCATGTAAATTATATTTTTGTCCTTAGTATTAGAAAGATGCATTGCCTCATCCACAAGTGTAACTCCACTATTTTTCATTACATTGTCTTCATCATGTCCATTTGTATAGAATATATCTGCCTTAATTACATAACCAATGTAATATAATACATACACACTTGGTCCTATGATAACCATCTAATTCATTCTAAAATTGAATATGGATTTTGATATGACTCATTAAAAATATAGTCCTAAAACCATTTTATAAATTGTTGATTATGTGTATTTTATTTCTAAATTTCATCTCTTGATGGATTAAAATGCATAAGAATATCATTGTGTATTTCAACATATGGTGGAACCTCTAAACAATTATGCCAAACATAATGGAGCTTCTGCTTCTGATCTACAATTTTGATATTGACAACATCTCTTCCAAAAATTATTTCACCCGCAAGCATCCCAGTGTGATGAGATATTTGTAGAAAAAATATTTCCACACCTGATATATATTCTGTAAATAATTCAATGGCTTCCTCAACCATACATCACTCTCAAATAAAACCCTTTGGTTAAATTCTATTTTTGGCATACCATTTAAAAATATAATTTACCATTCAATGGGATACATTAATATATAGTGAATATCTCCACATATCCTAATATCACTCACTATGTGAATAATAATGTGAACCCTTATATTAGAGATTTTTTATCGGAAGAAAATTTCCAATTCACATAATAAGATGAAAATTTATATTTCCATAGTTGGAAATTTCATCAAATCTATAACTTTGCTGGATATAGCTTTGAAGAGGAAACAAATCATCGTTAATGTGTGAAGGGAGTTATTGGAATTAATGAAATGTAAATATATAGTAATTAGATCTGGAATAAAGATATGACATTCATGTGATTTCAGACCCTTTAACTTCAAATAGTTTATTGACCAAATATTTTCGATATTCGATGAATACCCATATAGAACCTTTATGTTATTCTAGATGTTGAAAAACTGATATCTCTCTTACCTGGAAAGTGTGTGAGCTGGTATAGGAAGAAGATTTCATTTTTCACCCTTCATAGGCACAAACTCTTCTCATATTCCCATGTGACCCATCTCCAACCTAGCCTTAATTCCATCCTTTTTTTCTCATTGCATTTATCAACTTACCGGTGAAACTATCACATTAATTTTTTTCAAAATGAATAACATCAAGAAAATGTCAGGTGTACAGAAAATTCTACAATAATAAGTCAAACAAAAAACTGATCACATTTTGCAATAGGTTTTCACAAGGTTTTTTTTAAAAAATTATTTACCAAAAGTAGTTTCTATATCATATAATTTCTCAAAACTTTGATCTAATATTATCGGAGAAGCCGTTTTATGTTATTATGAACTTCCATAAAATGATGTCACCTTATATAGTTAATTATCCCATTAGGGTATAAATCTAAAATATTCTAGAAACATAATCTTTGATGAAGGTTTCAACCAACTTGAATTTGTACCTTTTGACATACATGACACTCTTTAGTTCCTCTAATGCTATATCCTAAAAAATTTCCATAAGCTAGAAAGTAATTTATCATCCCTCACAACATGGATCTCAACATTAAATATTTATTTATGTACGAATCATAAAACATAACATCTAAATCATCCACACCTCAATACGATGCATGGTGTGTCTAGTATATCTCAATGTGTCTCTTTTTATTTATAATTTACATCAATTTGAGTAAAAACAACAAGTGACATACAGATAACTAATAAAACGTATTTTTATTGTTTTTATATTTTAGGAAAATTATCCATGATTCATTTTTGAGGTGTAGGATTCAATTTCACCTCAATAAGACGCATGTTGTGACCAGTATGACTCAAAGTGTGTCTTTTTAATTTAAAATTGATATTAAATTGTGTAAAAAGAATAAGTGACATAATGAAAACTGAGAAACCAAATTCAAATTATTTTTATACTTAATTGAAATATAAAATTATTTATTTTTGACATGTAAGTATCAACCATACATTAATACGATGCACGGTTTTTACGGTATAACTCAAAGTGTCTTTTTTTTATTTAAAATTGTTATAAATTTAATTAAAAACAAAAAATGACAGAATAAAAACCAAGAAAACACCTTTTTATAGATTTTATATTTTATTAAAATGATTTATTAGTCATTTATGATTCGAATGGATAAATATCATCTCAATATGACACACAACATTATAAGAATAACTCAAAGTGTCTCTTTATATTTAAAGTTAACATTAATTTAAGTAAAAACAATAAGTGACCTCCTGAAAATTGTGAAAACACGTTCATATTGTTTTGATATTTTAAGAAAATGATATATTAGTTATTTTTGATGTGTTGGGATGAACCAAACCTCAATAGGATTCATGGTGTGGAGAGTATAACTCAAAGTGTCTATTATTATTTAATTTGACATTAATTTAAGTAAAAACAACAAGTGACACACTAAAAACTGATAAAATACATTTAGAATGGTTTGATACTTTAGGAAATTTATCCTTGAGTAATTTGTGACATGTATGAGTCAACCAAACCTCAATATAATGCATGGTGTTATCGATATGACTAAAAGTGTCTCTTATCAGTTTAAAATTTCAATTTTAGTTCAAAACGCGTCACTCTATAAAAACCAAGAAAACATGCTCTGATTTTCTTGATAACTTGGTAAAATGATTCATAAGTCATTTTTGATGTCTATGAAGTAGTCTCACATCAAACTGACTCACGATATGACCAGTATGAATCTAAATGCATGTTTCCAGATTGAAATGATATTATAGTAAAGAAACAAAATGGACATACTATAAACCAAGAAAATGAATTCATATTGTTTTGATATTTTATAAAAATTATCCATTACTAATTTGTGACTGGTAGGAATTATCTACATATCAATCTGACACACGGAGTGGACAGTATAACTCTAAATGTTTCATTGTTTAAAATTAACATTTATTTTAGTAAAATGATCCATAACTCATTTCAACGTAAAATAATCAACCTCGTAACAATAAGACACATGATATCACTGGATTGACTCCAAATGTTTCATTTTTATTAAATATGGACATTTTATTAATGTGTTATTTCATATTAATGTTTAATTTATTTATTTATAGTATTAAACTTAAAATTTATTATTATATAGGTGGAATCTTTTTCTCAGGTTGAGTTGATTTTTTTGGAAACTAATATCATGGGCAGACATTTTTGGGAGGGGACTATGGGCATCAAAATATGAAATATTAATATTTTAGAATGTTTCATGGACAATTGTACATGTAATTATATAATCTTCTTTTCATAAATGTAAATAGTAGTGTTTTTTTCTAAATATCATGGGTGGAAATTTTTATATTGATGATATCAATTAAATGTATATAGCAGGTTTTCTTCTGGGTGAGTTGTTTAAACTGCAAATTTTCTTCTGGGTGTGTTGTTATATAAAATTCACACTACAGGAGACTAGGAATTTATCAGTGCAATAAAAAACATTGATAAAGGCTCCCCTTATCATATCTCTGATTAAAAATTATTTTTTAGCACTATTAAAGACCATTCATAATGGTGTGAATGGGTATATGTGTATTATTGTTTACCACTCATCAATCTTGTTTGGTTCTCCCTTTAATGTTATATATATATATATTTATATCTATTCATAAATTAATTTAGGTATATATATATATTCATATATATATATATATATTAATAGATATAGTTAGAAATATTTATATATTTATATATAAATCTACTTATTTATATATATATATATATATTATTTTATCAGTAAATTAATTCGTACAGTAAAATATGTTTATAAGATTATTTTTTATTCGTTTTTTAAAATATGGTTCTGTGTGTGTGTGAATAAATAAATATATACATATACAACACACACACACAGACACATATATATATTATGTGTATCTATAAGTATAATTATATATATTTATGTATATTCACATATATTATACATTCATATGTATATTCATATGTTTGAATATATAGATAATATATATCAGTTTGTTAATACAAACAGACACTAATATATATATCACTACTAGAAATTTAGGCTATAGCCACGGTTTGGAACCATGTCTATTGGCCCACAAACCATGGCTATAGGTTATAGCCACAATTTGTTGAATCGTGGCTAGTATTTCTGTGGATATAGGGCCAAACCTATAGCCATAGTTTCAACTATGACTATAGACCTATAGAAATGGTTTCAAACCGTGGAAATAGCCATATATCCACAGTTTCAAACCCAGGATATAGACCTATAGCCACGGTTTGAAACCATGGCTATAGGTTTGGCCCTAGAGCCACAACAATACCAGCCACGGTTCAATGAACCGTGGCTCAAACCCTTCCCATTTCATAAAAAAACCACTTCCCTGGATAGTAGCCCCCCCCCCACATCCCTTGCACCCCTTACACCCCCTTGTACACCACTTTCCCCCTATTGGACCCCCTTGGACAAGAAACCCCCCCACCCCCCAGCTGGAACCCCTGGACAGCACCCCCCCTTCTTGGACCCCCCTAGACAGCAACCCGCTACTACTGGACCTCCCTAGACAGCAGGCCCCCCACCCCCTATTGGACCCCACTAGACAGAAGCCCCACAGCTGGAACACCTGAAGAGCATCCCTCCTACAGGACACCCCTTTCACCACTCCTATTGGACACCCCCCTTGAACCCCTACTGGACACCCACCCCTGGATAGCACCCCCCCCCCCCCACAGTCATCCTGTTAACCCCCTCCACACCCCCTTGCACCCCTTGCACACCCCTTGAACCCCCTGCTGGACCCCCCTGGACAACAACCGTAGCCCCCCTAGACAGCACCCCCCTGCTGGACACCCCACCTACTTGACCCCCATGAATAGTAGAAGCCCCCGACTAGACCCCCATGGACAGCACCCCCCCTGCTGGACCCCCTTGAACCACCCCTAGCGCCCCCCCCCCCTTGCACCCCTACTGGACACCCCCCTGGAACCCCCTAGATAGCAGCCACCCCCCCCCCCACAAAATCACATCCCTTTCAACCCTTTCACACACCCCCTTGCACCCCCCATTGCACACCCCATGGTCCCCTGCATGACCCCCCCAGGATAGCAGCCCCCACCCCATGTTAGACTACCCTGGATAGCATCCCTCCAATGGACCCCCATGGACACCCCCCCTGCCGGACCCCCCTGGACATCAGCAGCCCCAAACTGGACCCCCCTGGATAGTAGTAGCCCCCATCTGAACCCCCCCTTGAAGCAACCCCCCTGCTGAACCCCCTGGACAAAAGCCCCCCCCCCCCCCACTGTTGGACCCCCCTAGATGGCAGACCCCCCTTCTGGACCCCCCATGCATCACCCCTGCTAGACACCTACCCCCTTGCACCCCTGCTTCCCCCCTCCTTCGCACCCCCTGGACCCCCCCCCACATCCCTTTCACCCCTTGCACACACACCCTTGCACCCCCCTTTCACACCCATTTCCCCCTGCTAGACCCCATAGAATGTAGACCCCTCTGGACTGCAGCCCCTGTCCCCCTAGACAGAAGCCCCCCACTGGACCCCACTGGACAGCCCCCCCACCCCCCTGCTGGACCCCCCTGGACATCAGCCCCCTGCTGGACCCCTCTGGACAGAACCCCCCCCCCCCCATTGGACACCCTGGACAGTAGCCTCCCACGGACAGCCCCCCTTGCTGGACAACATCCCCCCCTACACATCCCTTGCACATGTCCTAAGGGATCCTTAGTTAAGCATATTGACCAAGCAGGTGAGCTTTAGGATTTTCCCTTAGATGTACCTACAAAATCATAACCTATAGAGGCATATTTACCTGGTGGTGAGAGAGTTGTTTCCCCATTGCCTTCAGATTTTGTATCTATATTATATTTATAATATTTCATAGAAAGACTACATTTCGATTTCAGTGGAATTTTGAGTTATCAAGAATCTCCTATTGTTGCATCTACATCTAGTTCTCCACCTCCCTCGACATTAGTTGATGATAATTTGATCTATTTTATAGTCAGATAGTATCTCCATGTTGTTATAGGTTATGTGCATTCATCTCATCGAGATAAATTGAGGTATATTCTATAGAATGGGTTTTCAAGGAATATGTTTACCATTTGAAAGTGATGACAACTCTACTCCAGCTATTCATGGTGGATAAGATTTCATTAGTAGTATGGAGAGATGAGGAAATATTATTATAAACTTTTCCAATCTTATAAAGCCTTTCCTATATGTATCAAATACTCTAGTGGCTTCCGGTTTAAAGTCAATAGTGCAACAGTAAAGTGTACTCCATTGTCCTTAATGCTATAGTGGTCAAAGTTGCTACAATTCCTGAAAATTTGGACTGGGGCCTTCGTCCCCCGAACCCCTGGAGCAGGGGCGCGTCTCCCCCTTAAACCCCCAATGATCTCACCCGGGAGCTCGACCCGTGACAGTTGAAGGCCACAAGCATTCGGCCCAACCGGGTTAGGCTACACAAATCCAACAATCTCCCTTGTTGCATCCCATGATGTGAAAGAGGTTTAGAGTTCCTGTTTTCTCTAAATCTTGATAGAGTGGCTAGTCCTAATGGTTACACAAATTAAATCTTTATGTTATACTAGGACAATTTTTGTGATGGGATCCTTAACGATATGATGTAGTTATTTAACATTTCGTTAGTGCCCTATGGAATCACCTACAATTTTATTGCCCTGGTCCCAAAGAAGGTAAATATGTGGATGTAAATGATTTCAGGCCGATTTCTATTGGGAATAACTTTCCAAAAATCATTATCAAAATTACTATTATGAGGTTAGGCCCCATTTCTCATGGGTTTATCTCTTCAAACATGCCCCCTGGACAACCCTTGGACACCCCCGTGGACATCCCCCCTAGACACCCCACCTGCACCCTGCCCCCTTCCCTACAGACCCCCCCCCCAAACCCCCCCGGATAGCCCTTGGACACCCTCATGGACAGCCCCCCCTAGACACCCCACATGTACCCTCCCTCCTTCCCTATAGACCCATCAGAACCCCTCGGACATCCCTTTGAAAACCCACCTGCACCCTTCCCTACAGCCCCCCAAGACATCCCTTAGATACCCCACCCCCAGACAACCCCTCTTAGACACCTCACCAACACCCTCCCCCTTCCCTACAGACCCCCCAGAACCCCCCACCTCGGACAGCCCTTGGACACCCCACCTGGACAGCCCCTCCTAGAAATTTCTATAGCCATCAGTACCTTCACTTCATAATGAAATAATGCTAAATGAAAAATGCCTTGAAACTTTTCGAAAAATAGTATTTGTCTGGCTTAGTCTAAAGAATAAACCTAAACCACTAATAACTCAGACCCTCTAGTAGGATGGATACAAAAATAACCTTAAGATACTTATAAATCTAAAGCCGGATAAAAATATCCTCAACCTTATGTACCAAAACCAATTCATCCTAAGAATCTTTTTACACAAGAATTATTATGGGGCTACCATCATGATTCTGGGGTTCCATGGTGATCCATCACGATCGATTTATTCAAGGATTTTGATTCATTTAGGTGGGAATTCTTATGGGATGCTTTGGTTCTACTCAGCTATCCGGCTTGGTTTCCATCTTAGGTTAAAAGATGCGTCTGTACCCCAATTTTCATGATGAACATTAATGGTATTTTACATAGAAACTTTTCTGGGAAAATAGTGATCTGAAAAGGGGATCCTCTTATACCTTTACTTTTTGTGATTTTCATGGAGTTTTTCTCATGCATCCTAGAATGCAGGAGGCTGTGGGCTGTTGTGATGGATAGTACGGGCTGGAGTGGCTGGTGCGGGCGGGATGGAAGGTGGAAGGAGGATGGTAGGGCGCTGGTGCGGGCTAGAATAAGTGGAAGGGGGTTGGTGTGAGCTGGATTCCAGGTGGCTGGGGGCTGTTGGGCATGTGGAAGGAGCAGGTACGGGCTGGGATGTAGGAGGTCGGGGCTGGTGACTGATGTAACTAGTAGATGGGGCTGTTTTGTAGGTGGCAGAGGGCTACAATTATTGTTTTGCAGGAGGTTGGGGGTGGTGGCTGGTGTGGTGGCTAGTTCGGGCTGGATTGCAGGTGGTTGGGGGCTGGTGAAGGCTCGAATGCAGGTGGATGGGGGATGGAATGCTGGTGGATGGGGGCTGGTTGTAGGTGTTGGGGGATGGTGTGGGCTGATTTGAAGGTGTCAAAGGGGTTGTTGCAGGCTGGAATGCTGGTGGCATCAGGATAAAATGAAGCTGGAAGGGGGTTGGTGTGGGCTATATGTGGCTGAAACAGGGCCAAATCACAGCATCACCGTGGGCTGACCACGGAGTGATGGCAGCGTGACCGCAGCATGATGACGATGTGACCGTGTCGTGACCGCGGTGTGACCTCAACATGATTGCGGCGTGTTGGCCTCGTCTAGTAACATTCGCACAACAACATCTTTCGACCAGGAGCGAAGAGAGCGAGAGGAGGTGGGGAAACATTCCGGTCGTCACCCCACCAGCAGAAATTGTGATTAGTTAGTCTGAACATTGATCACAATACTCATGGAATACTATCAATGCAAACCACCATAGGGTGTCATCCTGGAGCATGGACAAATCACAACATTACCACGGTGTGACTGCGGCGTGACCGCGGCGTGACCACTACCTGACCGCGGCTTGACCGCGGTGTGTTGTCCTGGTCCAGCGACATTCGCGGGGTAGTACCTTCCAGCCAGGAGCATAGGGAGTGGGAGGAGGCAGGGAAACATTCCGATCGTCACCACACTGGATGAAATTGTGATTAGTCAGTCTCAAGATTGATCACAAGAATAATGGAATACTATCACTATAAACTGCCACGAGGTGTCATCTTTGAGCAGGGCCATATCACGGTGTGACCGCGGTGTGACTGCGGCATGACCGCGGCGTGACTGCGGTGTGTGGGCCCGGTCCAGCAACATCAATGGGGTGGCATCATCCGGCCAGGAGCGAAGGGAGTAGGAGGAGGCAGGGAAACATTCCAGTCATCACCTATCCGGAAGAAATTGTGATTAGTCAGTCTCAACATTGATCACAAGATTCATGGAATACTATCACTGTGAACCGCCACAGGGTGTCATACTGGAGCAGGGCCAAATCACGGCATTACTGCGGTGTGACCATGGTTTGACTGCACCGTGACAACGACGTGATGACGGCGTGACCGCGGTGTGACCACAGTGTTACCGCGGCATGACGCGACATGACCACGGCTTGACTGCAATGTGTTGGCCCGGTCTAATGACATCTGCGGGGCATCATCTTCCAGCTAGGAGTGAAAGGAGCGGGAGGAGGTGTGGAAACTTTCTGACCATCACCCCACCGGAAAATGATTGAATAGATCAACTATTTAATATGCTATAACAAGGGATCTCCAGAGAAGGCTATAGAGAGCAGCATAATGACGCAACGTCTAAAGGTCAACAAAACGAAGTAAATGAATCATAAACCCTACACAAACCATTTACAAATTCATGCACATTGCCAAAACAGTGAAATTTTATTTATAATATTCAAAGCGTGAAAAGGAAAGTGTCATGGTCGAGGCATATTCTTACATGAGAAATTTCATTTGAGTTAAACGAGTTTGATAAGCCAATTTATATTATTCAATGAAAAAAAACTAACTAGCCACAAAACAAACACCAACAAGAGGCATATGAAAGAATCCAAACAAATCTAAACATGATACAAATAATTATCACTACTCATTGGTTTATAAGACATCGCACCTCCAATGGAGGGGTTTTATTATAAAATCATGTAATTTCTTTATCCGAAAATTTATTTAGTTATATTTAACATTTATTATAAAACGCATTTTGCACAAATCAAGTGCAATAATTTAAGCAGCAAGATCAACATAACTATAATTTTGAGTTTTCACAGATATTGCACCACCGTTGGAGGGTTTAGTTATAAATACATGACTTTATTTATCAAATGAAGCAATTATATTAAAGAAAAATTATTCATGATATGCAATTCAATATAATTATGCAGAATTAAGAACGAAGATAAATTCAATTTAAAGCATTCATGAATTAAAGAGGCTAGATGAGGGATCCTACCTCAAGGTGGAACCAAACCGTCCATTTCAGCTCTTGGAGCTTTCTAACTAAATTTTGTTGCTCCCCCACTAGGTATACGCACCTTCACACACATGCAAGGACAGTTAGCCCTTATGCCCACACCCGCATAGCCCTGAGCATGTGCAAGGGGATCCTTGCACATATGCATATATGCATATACCAGTCTCCACTCAGTTTTGTATTAATTTATATATATATATGTCCACAAATATCCCCACACATTCATAATCAATGCCATGGTTGACTATACATGTAACAGGGGAAACCACATACATATACTTTCTTACCTATGCACTCACATGCATGTCTCCCTTGACATGGATACTCGAAACCAATGATTTGGGATCAAAACACTACACAAAGGATATTAGGAACATTAAAACACATAAAGGATGCTACATAACTAGTGAGAAACCAACCAAATACCTTAAATCCTTACCTCGATTAGGAGAACCAAATCCACCCGAACCAACACAAAATGATCCAACGCCCTACTCAAAACATAATATGGAGTCAAAAACACTGAAATCCCCAAATACATGAGTTGAGGGAACATATTAAAACAATATTCATTATATAAAACATTACAATTTAATAAAATATGGTTACCCATTAAACTACCCTTTTCCCAGTGCCCCCGACCCCCTCCACCCTGCCCCCCTCCACCCACCGCCTGCCCCTACCCCCTACCCCCTACCCCCCTGCTCTACAGTCCTCTCCCCTACCCCCTATCCCCTTCCCCCTACCCACCTCCACCCTCCCCTACCCCCTTCCCCCTGCTCCCTATCCCCTACCTTGCAGACGTGCCCCTTCCCCCTTCAGCTTTCACCCGGCCCCTTCCCCCTTCCCCCTCCACCTATCCCCCTAGCCTATACAGGCCCCCATGCATAGCCCCCCCAGCCCCCTATCCTGCACCATCCCAACAATCATACACCACCCCTAGCCAGTACTATCTCCTCTAGCATGCACACCCCCCTGTGAGTCAAAAAAATCTTTGGAGATTCCCGTGGTGTCTCAAATTAGAGGAGTAAGGATTAAAATGGAAAACATAAATGAAATAATTTCAAACAAACTATATAAGAATAAAATACCACAAGAGGATACTTATATATATTCTTACATTCATAAACATGGGGATCATCACCCAATGATATAATGAGTAACATAGGGCATATTAGTCATCATAATCATAAAAAACACTCAAATGATACTCATCCTTGATAGGCTAGTCACCTGAGGTATTTTAGGCTCATCACCTAATGAACATGAGGATCATCACCCAATGAATTTCATGCTCCTCGCATGAGGAAGGATGGGAATATGATGCATTAGAAAAGGTGAATCATCATATTCTTATCACATAACAAATATTATACTTTTCAAAAATGCAGGTTCCGACATCTCTATAAGTATAAGATCACATAACCAGTAAAATGGATTCCCTTGACTTCAAGAGAATTATTTCCCATGTTTTAACCATAGATTCAGATTCCTAAAACATGGGTACTCACACTTCATTGATCCATATCCATACTCAAACAATATTCTATGAAAAAATAAAATATTTTCATCTTTAAGTGATATAATTATGAAGGTGAGTTCACATTGGTTCTCAAATATTTATCAGTATAATTCGATGAATCATTAATATAAGTATAATAAATTTATTAATAATTATTTTTAAGTTTCCTACATAATATATGTGCACATTATCAATGGCTATATTCATATTCATCCTTGAAAAATATAATGGTTATTAGAAAATCATTTTTTAAAACAATAATGCAATTATAGAAACAAGTTTTTAAAACAATCAGGCAATTATAGAATTGAAATTAAAGGTGTAGGCAGAGGGAACCTACCTCAACCTCAAGACCCATTGCTTTTGACGATGACAACTCAAATCTTCCATTTTTCTTCTTGCACGCATATGCAACTTCACATATATATAAGGACACTTATCCCCTATGTACATATTTTCATGGACAAATATTAATAAATGTGTCGTTAGATATATGTTTATACAGGAATATACCCATTTACACTTACACATATATGCATTTTTCATATGAGTTTTATTGGAATAGAATACTCTAAAACATGTAACTCTATTTTTTGAAACATTCTAAAAATTTAGAAATAAATTTTTTTTATCTCCCTACACATGAGTCTTATCTCTGTAGGGAATCTCATATTCATGGAATAAAAAATCTTGGATGGTGTAATTACCCTAATAACTATCAGTAAAATTCATTAATCCTAAAAAATAGTATAATTTCATCTTATAGGGCCCTAAAATTCTAAATTTTAAAGTATTTATCAAGTTACCATTATTATAATCTTAACATTCTAAATTTTATACATTCTGACATGAAAATATGTATAATCCATTATTACTATTAAAATTTCAATGGAATTTCGTAACAAAGGGATAGATGATTGAGAGCATAAAATATTCCATTCATTGAAAAAACTATGGTGGTGTATCCACATCCTAGAGTCTCTCTTGACCTTATTAGGAAATAAAATGGAAATGATGTGACTATAGGGAAATTATACCTAATTGATTCAATAGATCTGTTAATTTATAAAAAAATGTGTTAAGGGCCTACTCGAGATTGGTTCTATGACTAGCTCCATCTTTTGATAGAGTATGAATTTTTGTAAAAAAGGTTTTTGGATATTGTATTTTATATTTTATGGATTCTAGACCTATGTTTTTTTATGATAGTTGTGCCTTTATTCTATCCATGTGAGCCACATATTCATGCATCTCTATAGTCTATATAGAAATAAAATCATGAAGGGTCACTTACTCTATAGTTAAGAGATTTAAATTAGTAGTTTTACCCTTTAAATATATTGTGTGGTGGTTGGAAAAATAAACTTGATGAGGTCATATTCAAGGGTGACTAAATCCTCTCAATAAATGAGAACATTATGAACAAGGATGTGCCATTTTCGATAATAAAAAACACCTACACCTAGGACAAGGAACATTGTTGAAGGTTGTCATCTTTATCAGAAATTTTCTATAAAAGATTATATATGATGATAATTTAAACCTTGAACCAAGCCCACTTCCATTTAACGTGATGCTAGGTGAAATTATTGGGAACCAGACTCTTTTCACCTTCCACTATAGGTATATAATCTAGAATTTTATTTTTCATGGATGCATCTTCTTTAAATTGTGTCATAGTTTTATGAAATTCCTATATCATTGCCTCCTGTTTAACTTTAGGGATTGAAATTCATAGTTTATCATTGATCAGATGAATACCTAACATTGTTCCACTGGGACAAATGTAATTATGTCTTCTAACACTAGTAGTCAAATATGTGGAGTCTTCAAAAATCTCAAAAAAATATCATGACGATGAAACTCCCTCAAAATTATTAGAATGTTCGGATATAATTATTTTCCCCCAAATAAATTATATGGATAGTATGGTATGAAATGATCTTTGAGAATCCAATATTTTATACACCCATCTAACTGGTTTCCCCAATACCCCATCAGTATAGTATTCAAACCATAACATGGAATAACCCCATGAAAATTTATTTGGACCATTCTCAAGATGTAATGAAATTTATGTGTCATAATCCCCATGCATAATCATCAAACAAATTTCATAAAGGAAAAATGGACTATATTGTCTCTAAATATTGATTAGTGGTAAATATGTAACCTATTTAAAATGGCAAAATTATCGTGAGAACCTATAAGGATAAAAAGGATCTAAAACAGTTACTCCATCAATAAAATCATCCAAAATCTCATATGAGAACAAGATAATGTATGCAATTTATTCTAAATTCCCACAATCATTATCTACCACTGCACCAAAATGTGTTGAATAAGGAATGAACCCATAACGGGAAACATCATTTAACAAATAAATAGAACCATCGAGTCATTAATTGAAAAATAACAAGACATTATGCCATAGCATCGTAGTTCACTCCACTTCGAGTATTAGTTTCAGATTCAATAAAGAACAGAATAAATCAAAGAAATATTCAAATACCTTGATGATATGGCGTGGGTGGTGTCGACCTTGGCATCCAGGGTGTTGGGGGTTGTGGGCGAGAGTCGTCGGGACGGAAGGGAGGAGGTGGGGAGGCCGCTCTGATTAGCTTCACTGGAGGAGGAGGATCATTGGGAGGAGGGTCATGGTGAGGAGGTGTCCAGGGTATTGAGGGCTTTTGGCAAGGAGTATTCGGGGAGGAGGCATCGAGGAGGGGTCAGGAAGGAAGAGAGGAGGTGGGGAGGCTGCTCGGAGAAACATCTCTGGATGAGGAGGGTCACGACGAGGAGGCGTCGGGCTGGGCGTCGGGCTGGTGAGGGGTTTTGCGGAGGATGGATCGAGTGGAAGGAATAAGAAATGAATGGGTCTGAGTATTAATACATGGAGCCATGGCTAATTGTGGGGGTGTAGCAATGGATTTCTTAATCCGTGGATTTATAGGCGTGGCTATAGCTCAATTTCATAGTAGTATACACACACACAAACACACACACACACACACAAATTATATAAGTATATATGTATTCTTATATTTGTGTTTGAAATAAAATGGACATTAAATTTTATTTAGATAAGGCTTATATATTGAGAAATATATTTTATATGAAATTATATTTAATCATTTATTTATAAAAATAAATTTTTATCTGTGAATATATAAACAAAATATGTATATATTATTATATATATGGTTATAAGTAACATTAAATTATAAAAAATGATAAAAATTAAATTCCAAAATAATAATATAAATTTAATACCAATTAATAAATTTTGTACCCACTGAAAAATGGAAAAAATTCCCACTTAAATGAGGCTGAAATTCCATAGAATGATAAAAAAATTGGGTATCTCGACTAAAAACTCAATTTTGGATGGATTTTGGGTATTTTTTGCATCAAAATTTTTAGAGGGTTGTATTATGTCACAAGTATGTAGAGCTAGTCCTAATCATCGATTTGATATGTCGTAGATCTCAAATGGACATCCGAATCAAAATTTATTTTTGTTTGATATTTGAGTTATGTTTTCAATTTATTTTAGATCTTTTTTTATATTTTATATTTTTTGTTTCTTTATATTATTATTAAATGATTATTACTTGATAATATTTATTAAATTGTTAATTAATAAAAATTTTAATAGTATTTTATAATCCATTTTTACTGAATATCTAATATATTTGGTGTAAATGTATATCTATACTTATCTAAAAAATATTTAAAAAATATATATTATATTTATATCGATATTTATATATTTATTATTATTAATATATTATATTTTATAATGATTTTTATATGGTTTTTTAATTTTTTCGTGAACAATATTATTAGAATTGGTTGGGAATACCCCTCTATTAAGAAAAGAAGGAGTCCTTTTAAGATGGATTGAGATAGAACCCATTGCATGACTGAACCCCCAAACACATCTTTCCCCAAAAAAATACATGGAAATTGTAAATGGATGTAAATCTAATTAACTCAAAGTCAAATCCATAATGATTGAAATAAAAATGTAGAGAATCAAATAATTAGATTTTTTTGAAATCCCCCCAAGGTATCTATCAATCTATTTGAACACCAACCTAGAAACCCAAACCATAGCTTCCATTGGGAACTATAGGGAAGATCATCATGGTGGACAGATCTGCTGATAATGGAGAAGATCTTCCTGAAAAAACAACATCCCCAACTGGAGCGGGTTCTTCCTCTTATGTCATCGACCCATTCCTAGAATAAGGTTTGACCCTCGTTATTATCCCTCACCATCGCACCTAGGTTTGAGTCTTTCCTTTAGTCACCATGATGACCAGAGGCCTTCCTTTTCCACTAGACCCAGAGCTTTCCTACCAACCCCCACCACCGATCCGAAGTTCAGATCTTTCCATTGACCCCTACGTTAAGATTAATTTAAAGTGTTTTATCATCAGGTATTTGAAATTAATATATTTTCATATTGTATCAATACTTTAGAAAAATGTTCCATAAGTCATTTGTGATGTGTAGGAATCCACCCCACTCAATCTGATGCATGGGGTGAGCAGTATGACTCCACTACTATAGATATGGCAATTAACTGCTCGTAAAATGGGCAATTACAGTGTTAAAAGGAATTATTATCCCTAGAATAATTAAAAGGGGTTATTTTTATCATCTCTAAAAAACTGAAAATAAAGGACCCTTTTATCAGTGATAAAAAAATCACTGATTAAATGGACTTTTATCGTCTATTTTTTAGCGCAGATAAAAGTCAAAAAAAAAAATTCTATAAATTGGAGGTTGGGACCGCCCCCCTTTTATCTGTGCTAGATCCCGCCTTTTAATAGTGCTTGTCTAGCCTCACACCCCTTCAATGTCGTGGAATCCCCCCCACCATTTAATAGTAATATGGACCTACATTTCCCACCCACGCACACCCCTTAGTTGGGTTTCGAAACTGTGACCCCCCACCCTCAAAATCACACTTATTTTCTACTCCCATATGTCATTTTATTTTTTATTTTATGATACATCTATATATTTATATTTATTTCCTTATATTTTTTATCCAAATATTTATGGATATAGATTTATATATATATTTAAATACATATGTAAAATATATGTTTGTGTGTGTGTCTGTGTGTTTATAAATATATACATACATACATACATACATACATACATATATATATACATATGTGTCTGCATATATAAATATTATTTTACATATTTGTATTTAGTTAAATATATTATATGTTAATATTTATATACATACATTATAATATATACATAAATATATATCTCTTTTTCAATGTGCAAAAAAAATATATTTATATACATACATTCATTATATATACACTAATTGTATATATATATATATATAAATATTTATTTTAAATAAAATGGTTATTATTTTTTATTTTATAAGATTTATATATTTAGAAATATACTTTATATATATATGTTTAAATATATATTTATATAATTAAATTTTTATTTGTGAATATATACAAAATATGTATATAATTTTATATATTTGATTATAAATAAAACAAAATTATGAAAAATGATAAAATCTCATAACATTAATATCAAAATGAATTTAATACTTGTGAATAAATCCATTACCCACTAAAAACGGGGAAATGACCCCGCTTAAATGAGGCTAAAAATAGATTGAATGTTAAAAAATTAGGAAACACTGACTAAAAAACAGTTTTAAATCCCTACTAGGGACTTTTTGGGCCTCAGAAGACATAATAGGGGATTCCCCAATCATCCGTTTCTAGTTATTGGCACAAGAATATATTTTATATGTGGTAGAGATCAAACAGACTCCCAAATAGAATTTTATGACCTTTGGAAATCCGAGTTTTGTTTTCAATTTATTTTTGATATTTTATTAATTTTTTAATTTTTTGTTTCTTCAAATTGTTAATAAATGACAGTTACTCAAAAATAATTAGCAATTAATTAATTAATAATATTATTTTAATTATTTTATAAGACATTTTCACTAATTGTCTTATATTTTATGTGTAAATGTATATTTAGTAAAAAGAAAAATATTTTAAAAAATATATTTTTTTAAGGAAATATATTTTTTTTAAACATTCCATTTTTCAGTTCTAGGGAAAAAACACTGATAAATCACCTCTTTATCAATTTTCCTAAAATGATTCTGATAAAGGGAGTCTCGTTAAAAGCCCTAAAAAAATTGATAAATAGGTACCATTATCAGTGCTAAAAACACTAATTAATGGGTTACTTTTAACATAATTTTTTATCGATGTAAAATGAATCTTTTATCAGCATTTTTTATAGAACTGATAATGGTACCCCCTTTATCAATGCATTTTTTAGCGTTGTTAATGGGTGGCCCTGTGTAATGTGGTTTTTTTGGTAGTGATCCATGTGTGTCCTTTTATTTAAAATTGGGTTTTTAAAAATATAATCTTTCATATTTATCTTTAATTGGTTTTTTATAGTATTATTAAAAAAATTCATATATATGTGAATTGTTTTCCTCGGGTTGGGGTGGTTTTTAGAAACTTATACCATGATTAGTCTTTTTTGAGAGGGGGTCTCAGGTGCCAAATACTGTTAAACATTGATGTTTTTAAATGACTATAGATAGTAAATAAAAATGTAATTATAAAAAATATAGTTTGAAATGCATATAATATTATTTTTTGTATTTTTAATGTAAATTTATTTTCAATTAAAATTTGAATTTTCATCTAGGTTCATTTCTATACAAGTGTATTTGGCACTCTGTGTTGTTATTCAAACAACACATTGCAATAGAAAGGCAGTTATCAGTTTTAATGAAAACAATGATAATGGGGTCCTCGTTTTAATGACGATGACAACGATAGTGTTTATTTAGCACCATTAAATCTCTATGAAAAGTGTTAAAAGGTATATCTATGGTTGTGGAAATTCAATTTTTTGTAGTGAGAATGATATCCTTATATATGCATAAAATGAAAAGGATTTGAAAACGTTGTGGTTATAAAACCAATAAGTACTTATTGCATAACTATATGAGGGAGGATGTGAATTCATGATATAATGGGATTACAACCATATATCTCGATGTATTTCATGCAGGAGCGATGACCAGTTTTTTAAAAAAAATAATTTTTTTTAAAATTATGGGAATTAAAATCAAAATTCATATTTTCCATTAATAATTTAATGAGTGAAAAACAAGTACAAAACTATTTTTCATAATGATATATTCATCCAAAATTCTCTTTCAATTTTAAAAATATGAATTTTTTTTAAAAAATATAAAAACTTATTTTTCATTGTGAAATTCAAATAAAAAATTTAAAAAAATAATTTATTCACTTACAAAATAAAAAAAGTTACTTTTCCTAAAAATAATATAATAAAATAAATTTTTAGTTATAAAAAATTAATAAAAACTCCATTTACCATGTGAAGTAATAAAAAAATATATTCCAAATTAAAAATTATATTATCAAAAAAATATTTATCCACTATAAAATTTAAAAAGTATCCAAATTTTCATCATAAAAAATTAATTAAAATATATTATTTTATATTAAAAATAAAAAATTAAATATCCCTTTTGTTTATGATGTATTTGAAAATTAAAAATGAATTTTATTCTTTTATATGAAGATAAATTAAAATTTTACATTTTTCTAAATGATCCCATTTTAAATTTAAAATATCAATAAATCCCCATTTTCCTTTCAACAAAATTGAAATAAAATTAATTAGAAAACTCAAATTTAAAAGTAAAAATTATACATTTTTCCTTTAAAATTACATTTGAAGAAAGGTTATCTATTTATATTTTAACAAATGATATTTTTTAAAAAAGTATTTTTAATTAAGTTAGATAAATTTTTAAATTGTCAATGATTGATTTTATTTTACGGGAATTTTAGTTTTTAACTTAAAATAAAAAAACTATGATTTATTTAGTGAAAGGGGGATATTATATTTTCAATAAACAATGATTTTTTCAATGATTTTTCAAAGGAAGTATTTTATATTATATTTCAAAAACGTTGTAATGAACATTATTTTCATTCACATTAATTTCTTTTTAAAAAATGAGTTATCGTTGAATTTTTTAAAAGGAAAAATTGGAGTTTATTTGTTGATATAGGATAAGTCAATATATTTTTACTAAACCCGGTCTTTGCATGTGTGAACGATGTTCATAGAAGACACAATGCTTGACAAAAAAAATCAATAAGTTATTGAATATATATTTTAACATTATTTTTTAAAAAAATTAACAGTTTTATTACTAATAGTAATATAAACTAATTTTGATGGATATGAGATGTCATATATAATATGAAATTAATATTATGTTTTTGGAAGAATTAAAAAATATTAAAAGGCAATTTTTGTATCCAAAATGATGTTAAAAAAATTCTCTCAAAGTAATTACATACATAAATTAGTTTCAATTACATTATTAATCTAAAAATAATAAATGTTGTCAACCTCGATGTTTAGGAGGTTTATTTATGTCACATCCACGCAATAAGCAATGTCAAAATGTGGGTTTCAACATTAGTTATCAAATAATTGTTCATCCCCCTCCTGTCAAATGGCTTTATCCCCCTAAGGGTATTTTCAAACTTAATACTGATGCAGTGATTCCTGGTGATGGCTCTGTTGACCATATGGCAGTTCTCTAGGACCATGTAGTCTCTATCATTGCAGGCCATTGTTCCTCAAAAATTTCTTGTTGGTCTCCTCCCGTAGCAGTGGTAATGACTATCTGGAAAGGTATGCAATTCATTTCATCTCTCGGCTGGAAGGATATTATGGTTGAATCTGATTGTTATTTTATTATTGACGTGCTGGATGAGGATGAAGGTGGCCCCCAATACTTTGGGTCTATTATCAATATCATCATATCATTGGTATTGTTATTCTATTCTTATTGTTCTTCATTTTTTGGGAGAGGACAATCATACGACTCATTTGATAGATACTTTTGGGAGTTCATGAGGGTCAAATTATGGTGCAGTTGATTCATACACATCCAAACTAACTCATGGATCATTTTCCTACAATATCAAAATAATCCATATTCATTTTCTCATTTTTGAGAAGGTCAATTGTACATTTTCCTAAAATTAATGTATATTTTAAATAAAAAAGACACACTTGTAGTCATACCGGATACACTATGCCTCATATTTAGCTGAAAAAGAATCCTTGGCATCCCAAATGACTCATGTTTTTTACCCACATTTTTTTCTTAAGAAATTAATTAAAATAATTTATTTTATTTAAAAAAAATGAAATTAAATATCTCTTTTGTTTATGATGTATTTGGAAATTAAAAAGGAATTTTCTTCTTTTATATTAAGATAAATTAAAATTTTACCTTTTTCTAAATGATCCCATTTTAAATGTATATATCCAAAAATCCTCATTTTCCTTTCAACAAAAATGTAAAACATTTAATTAGAAATCTTAAATTAAAAATTAAAAATTCTACATTTTTCGTTTAAAATTACTTTAGAAGAAAGGTTATCTATTTTGTTTTTAATAAAGGATATTTTATAAAAAAGTATTTTCAATTAAGGTAGATTTATTTTTAAATTGTCATTGATTGATTTTATTTTAAAGGAATTTTAGTTTTTAACATAAAATAAAAAAACTAAGATTTATTTAATTAAATGGGATATTATATTTTCAATAAACAATGTTTTTTCTATGATTTTTCAAAGTATTTTTTATTATATTTTAAAAACATAGTAATGAACTTTATTTTCATTCACATTAATTTATTTTTAAAAACTTAGTTTTCATTGAATTTTTTAACAGGAAAAATTTGAGTTGATTTGTTGATATTGGATAAGTCAATATATTATTACTGAATTGTGTCCTGGCATGTGTGAACGATGTTCGCAGAAGCCACAATGCTTGTCAAAAAATAATTAATAAGATATTGCATATATATTTTAACATTAATTTTTAAAAAAATAATTGTTTTATTACTGATAGTAATATAAATTAATTCTGATGGATATGAGAAGTCATATATAATATGAAATTAAAATTATGTTTTTGGAAGAATTATAAAATAATAAATGGCAATTTTTGTATCCAAAATGATGTTAAAAATATTAATCTCACAAAGTATTTACATACATACATTAGTTTCAATTACATGTTTAATGAAAAATTAATTAATTATTTCAACGACGATGTTTCGGAGGTTTCTTTATGTCACATCCACGTATATGAATACATATATACACCATAGGTCTTGTTGTGTGTGGAATCTGCATGCACAACTACATGCCTTTGTAAATGTTATTGGGACTTCTTAACACCAATCCTGGAGGCAAGGGTTTCCCTCATACACATATTTAACACACTATAACCCCTCGTAATTGATGCATGATAACCCAATAATCTCCCCTCAAAACCACCAGGGTGATGAATAGAGAAATTTTTTTGGTGATTAGGAAATTCAAAGTCCTCAAATGAAACTCTACAACAATCACTACTAAAAAAACAGTTTTCTTTAAATATTATCTATCATCGATAAAAATAAGTGTTGATAGTCGAGGCTCTATTAAAATGGGGGCCTTTATTATCACTCAAAAAAAGAGATGCTAAATTTACCTTTTATCAGTACTAAAAAGCATTGATAAAATTAAAAAAAACATAATTTTTTTATAAATTAGAGAGTATTGTCCTCTTTTTAATAGCGCTGATTCAACAAAGCTAGGAAGACATGCCTGTGTGAACCACCACCACCCATTTAACATTTCTGTGCACACATTCCCCACCCCTTAACAACGTTATTCAAACCCTGCACCCACCAACGCACCCCTACCTCTACTTGAATTTGATCTTGAGACCTCCCCATTGAGTGTCTGCACCCTTAACACTCACCCATGTTGTTTGGTTCTCCGTTTAATGATATATCTATATATATATATAGTTATATTTTTCCATATATATATGTATATATTTTTTTTAAAGGTTGGGCCCAAAGCCTAATTTTATTATTAAAGAAAAGCAAAGACCTCTTTTAACTGGGTAGAGGGGGACACATTACATAGCCTCAAGTCCCAGTGTGAATGTATCCCATTACATAGATCCCTGGCTCAGAATTATGGCATAAGGCCCATTTTTTGAATAGTAACCCGGCTTCTACAGTGTCGTGCCGCCACTACAGTACCCACCGATAAACTGTGGCACCGCTGCTACAATACCGATACAGTGCTGCTATAGTACCTATAGCCCCATGGGATTTGAACCCCATTTTTCATGTAGGATTATGGGGTGCTTACCTCTAAGACAAACCCCAACTACGTGTATATATATATAGTTAGTTATATATATATATTTGGTTATATTTTTTATCAGCAAATTTATCTATATAATAATATATATTTATATGATTATTTTTAAATTCATTTATAATATATGTTTGTTTGTGTGTGTATAAATAAATAAATAAATACATACATATATACAACATACACACACACACACACACACACTCACACAGACACACACACTAATATATATATATATATAGGCACAAAAACACATTATATATCTATATAAATATTCATATATTTGTGTTTTAAATAAAATGGATATTAGTTTTTATTTAGATAAGTCTTGTAATTTGAGAAATATATTTTATATGTAAGTATGATTAATTATTTATTTATAAAATTATCTTTTTTGAAATTACACTACTAATAATCTATAATAAAATGATGTGCAATGACAGAAAGTTCGTTTATGATTGCTAAATAGTTTCATCATAAATTGCATCACCCTAAGGTTAATTTCTACATCCCTTCACGATTTTTATTATTTAGGTCCTGATTTTCCATGATGGTTTGTCGTGAAGAATTCCTATCTCAATTAACTCATTGTGGATAGAATCCGTCATAAAAAACCTGTTGCAAAAGCCATTATTTTTAGTGGTATATAAATATTATAATAGAGTGATGCGAACTATATAAATAAATATACAAATATCATATTTAAATTTATATATATGTATGATATAATATAATTTATAATCATATGTTTGTGTTTAAATATATATGTGTGTGTGCGCTATTATATATTATAAAATATATAAATAATATATTAAAATATTTGTACATATAAACTATATAATTAAAAATTGCAATTCATATTAAATAATGTTTTATTATTAACATTACTTTCATTATTTATACAATGAAAATTTTTCAAAATGATATTAATCAATAAAAATATTTAATATTTGGTTTTTCTAGGATTTTCAAAGAAAATCCACGTTCCAATCAGCTAGGTGAAGCCCTGCTGCACCGCACACTAGCTCTGTCTCCACCTCGATTCGGCCGGCTCGACCGCGATGGCGAAGGTCAGTCACAAATAGTCCCCACCTTGACCGTGCTCTGCCACGCCATGGCCACCCGCCGTGACTGCACTTCTCTCCGCTATAACCACCCCACACGCCGCGACTACACCGTGCTCTTCCCCACACACCTACACATCCACATCCCGCCTCAACTATGTCGCACCTCCTTCAGGAGCTCCTGGATTGGTGCACCTTCCAGATGATCCCCGCACTTGGGTAACCCTTGGGAGGAGTGATTTCCAGTGGAGGAGTTGTGGTGCATTCGGGGTCTCCTACCTTGGGAACCCCTAGGGCCTTTTCCCAGGCCAATGGGACCACTGGACACTGCCCAACATAATAATAATCCACATATGTCGACACCCCAGGGTTCTCTATTGTCGGGGTTGGGGTTGGGGTAGGATTCGGATCTGCCTGCTTGGGTACCCCGAGGTGGAGTTCCCAGGTAAAGGGGACGGTTGGACGGGTCCCTCGTAGTCGGTTGGATGGGGTCCCTCATAGTCTTCTGTTTGAGACCTCATCATCGGATTCATCATGGGTCGTGGGACTCCAACGTACGGCTTGAGATTTTTTACCTTTTATAACGATGTTCCTCCAAAACATGACTTCAACCGGGTTCCAATCCATCTCTGTAACATCTTCATCTTCATCAAAAAACGGCAAGGAGTTTAGAAGAGGGTAATCTGAGTGGGAGGGTTATAGTTTTAAAACACATCCTCCACCCTTATAGAGTACCATCTTCCTTTATTTTTTCCTTTCCCTCCTTAAATATTCCTCCCATACTTTAATAGCTAGAAATGTGGTATACCCAAATCATTTATTTATAACACCAAATAATATGAGGAATTACCGAACTCTATTTATTGAATGTTAATTAATTTATTAACTGAATATTAAACACATTGTAAAACTACCCAATTTATTTATGTATTTTTAATATTGTTCATGTAAAATTTATAATGGAAATATAAATTCTAATGTAATTAAATTATTTATTATTAACTGAATAACGATTTATTTTATAATGTTAATAAAATTATAAAACTTATTTTTTTTCTCTGATTTCATTTTCCTTTTGATTTATAAATAAATTCTAAAATTAAAAACAACATATGTTTTTTTAATTAAGCCGGTTTGGGCTGTTAAAAGTGTGTTTCAAATTATAATAGAATATATTTAAAAATAGTGTTTTAAAAAATAAATGGGTTGTAAATGGATTTGGGTTTGAAAAAATAAATAGAGATAGGATTTGATTATCCCAAATTTCATGCATACTTGACAGGTCAACATACCTAATGTTGGGAGATTTTTAATGAACATTTAACCCAAATTATCAAAGTTGCAGATTTTAATAATTTTGATGAATTTCTATTTAATAATATAGAATAGATTTTGAGAATATTTGACTCGCATATAATATTTAATGTTGGTTTTAATTCAATAATCTAACATTGACTCATATCTACCTTTATACAACATTTAGTATATATATATATATATATATATGTTTTCAATCTTGTGATTTTTTATCTAACAATTCATATATGGAAATATATTATTGAAGAGATTACCCCCACGGGGTGGGCCAAGAGGTGGTCAACGAAACTAATATTTGGAAAATGAATAAAATAGAACCAAAGGGTTATAGTAAAATGAGTATTGGTTAGTAAAAATATTATTTGGTTAACTGATTTTTTTGGTCTTGAGTATTAATTATAATAACCAAAAACTGATAAAATAACTGAATTTATAATTTTTTATTTCTTTATTAATTTAATTTTTTAAATAACTTATAAAACATATTATAACAAAAAAAATACATTTTTTAAAAATTTATATTTGTGTTCAAATAATATGTTTTTTTATAAAATTTATGTATTTATATATAATTTTGAGTTTTTCATTGACACAATTAGGGTAGATTTTTTTTATATTTAATGTTTTTTAGTAGGCTTTCTCCGACATTCAACCTTTGTACAAAGGTTTGTCCACCCGATAAAAACAATGTTTATTTTAGTAGCAGTTCATAAAAAATGAAAAAATATTAAATTTATTGATATATAATTCACATATGATAATTTATATTGTTAATTACTATATATATTAATGATATTATAAGTCATACTACTTATTTTATTATTATTTATTATATTAAAAATTTTAAATTAATTTTAAATTAAAATTTTAATGTTTATTAATAATTTTATTATAAATTCTTAATTACAATGTTAATTAACTATCTTTGTAAATTATATTAACAATTATTGAATATATTAATGATATTATCAGAAATTGATTTTTTTAATTATTTAACTAATTGTAAATAATTATATCATGAAACTAAAATTTTCCTTTTATTTTGAAAACACAAACATTGAGTCATATCAATCACATCATATGTCCAATTCACATGTAGTCAATTCCTACACATCATAAATGAGTAATGTATCCACTACTAGAAAATCATCGTTTAGCGGTGGTTATTTTTTGATTTCGTGGCTGTTTAAACCGCCGCTAAAGTTGATGTTGGCTTCCAACATGTGGTGGATCCTCCCATTCACATAGGTTTTATCAGCACTAATACAAATGTACTAATAAAGGGGGGGGGGTCTTTATCAACTCTAGCTAAAAGTGCTGATAATTCTACCCTTTATATGTTCTAAATAATGGTTGATAAAGGTGTACCCTTTATCATCACTTTCTTTATCACTAATAGAGGGTGGAATTTTTTTTATTAAAAAGCAATCCTCAATCCCAAGATATGAACCAAAGGAAAAGTAGATAATTTTGTGGGAAAATATGAAATCCATCAATTAGACCCCAAATGATTCCAAAAAGTAGCCAAAAAATGAACTTCTCGATGCCCTCTCTCCAAGCAAGGGGAAAACAATAAGAAGTGAACAAAGGAACCGTATATCTGATGATGTAGATAATTGAACCATGGGCTTGGTAGACACCTTTATCCCCCTTTAGTTCATTGATAATAACATGACAATCAGATTCGACCATAACATTCTTCCAGACAAGAGACAAGATGGGGTGCATACACTTCCAAATTACCATGGCCTCTACCGCATGAGGAGACTAACCTGAAATGTTCGAGGAATGATGAGCCGCAATAAGAGAGAAAAAGTGATCCCAAAGGATAGTCTAAAGGCAAACAAAACCATCCCTAGGGGTTTCTACATCAGTATTAAGTTTGATAACACCCAAAGGGGGGGGGGAGAGCTATCTGACAGGAAGTGAATGAACAAGTGAAGGTGGACGAGCCTCCTCAATATCTAACCATTGCGAGCCCCATTTTTGAATCTTTGAAGGCTAGACCCTGTCGTCTTTAACATTGATCTTGAAAATGAAAGCGTTTTGGAGAAACCATATAATCCAAACACAATTCTATTATTAACACTGCTAATTTTTTTAAATAAAACATATTATTAATTTATAAAAAATTATTATATTCATATTAATAATTAATTTTTATTTTTATAAATTAAATAAAAAACACATGTTGATAATTAATATATTTTTTTAATAATTAATATATATATATAATGTTTTAAAAAAATATTTATAAGTTATAATTAAATATATATATATATTTAAATAATTATAATATTATAATTAATTTTTAAATAGTAAATATATTTATTATATTTATTATTTTTATAAATATATATAAATAATTTTTAAATATATATATTTATAAATATAATTATAATGAAATAAATATATATTAAAATAAATAAATGTTTCCAATGAATTTTTTCAATAAATATTTTGATGTGTCAGTATAATTGACATACAATTATATTATGAATTCATCACGATTGTTCATTTAAACACTACTAATGTTAAAACTCACACTAATAGAGTTTTAAATCAGTTAGTGGATAACTGATGTTAAAACACTATCAGTGAGAGTTTTAATGTCGGTCATGCAATAAGCAATGTCAAAATGTGGGTTTCAACATTAGTAATCAAATAATTGCTCATCCCCCTCCTGTCAGATGGCTTCATCCCCCTTAGGGTATTTTCATACTGAATACTGATATGGTGATTCCTGGTGATGGCTCTGTTGACCTTATGGTAGTTCCCCCGGACCATGTAGTCTCTATCACTATGGCTCGTCGTTCCTTAAAAATTTCTTGTTGGTCTCCTCTAGTAGTAGTGGGAATGACCATCTGGAAAGGTATGCGATTCATTTCATCACTCAGCTTGAAGGATATTATGGTCGAATATGATTTTCAAGTTATTATCGACATGTTGGAGGAGGATGAAGGTGGCCACCAATAATTTCGGTCTATTATCAATATCATCATATCTTTGGTGATATTATTCTATTCTTGTTGTTCATCCTTTTTTGGGAGAGGAAAATCTTACGACTCATTTTATAGATACTTTTGGGAGTTCTTGAGGGTCACATTATAGTGTAGTTGATTCATACACATCCTAACTAACTCATGGATAAATTTCTTACAATATCAAAATAATCCAAATTCTTTTTCTCATTTTTGAGTATGTCAATTGTCCATGTTCCTAAAAATAATGTATGTTTTAAATAAAAAAGACGCACTTGTAGACATACTGGTCACAATATGCCTCATATTGAGGGGAAAAAGAATCCTTGGCATCCCAAATGTCTAATGTATTTTTACGCAAATGTATCAAAACAATCCGAATGTGTTTTCTCATTTTTTAGTATGTCAGTTGTTCCTTTTTACTAAATCTTACGTCACTTTTAAATAAAAAGATGGACTTACAGTCATACAAGTCACACAATGCGTCAGATTGAGTTAAGACTAATTTCTACCCATCTAAAATTACGTATATATAGTTGTACAAAAGTATCAAAACAATCAAAATAATTTTTTCTCATTTTTTAGTATGTCACTTGTCATTTTTAGAAAAAAATCATTATAAACTAGAAACACACAATTTGACTAATACCAAACACATAGAGTATCAGTTTGAAATGAAAACAATTCCTAAACATAACAAATGATTTATGAATTGATTTATTAAATTATTAAGACAATCTGAGTGTGTTTTCTCAGTTTATAGTTAGTGATGTATTTTGAAGTAAAATATCGATTTTAAACGGATAACAAACACATTGAGTCATACTGGTCACACTATTTTTTAGAATGAGGTGTAGCTGATTCATACATATCTTAAACGACATCTAGATCATTATACTAATGTATAAACACAATTTTAATTCCTTTTTTGGTTTTGTGTTTTGAGTTGTATATTTTACTAAAATTAATATCAATTTTAAATAAAAAGACACACTTAGAGTCAAACTGATCATGTCATATGTCAGATTGATGTGTTGTTTATTCCTACATGTCCCAAAGTATTAAAAGAATCCAAAAAGAAAAAGAATCATCTAGTATAATAAAAACAATCTTATGTGATTAATACTAAAAATAAATATTAAAACATAAATATGAAACAATCCATCACTTCTATAGAAGTCATATCTTCATACCATTGGTGTACATTATATGATCATGTATGATGCCCACTTGTTTCTAATAATATATATATCATTTTTAAATAATATTTTTTTGAATGTCATAATAATACTGGAAAAATATAAATACACAATGGATTAATAAATATTTTAAATAATGTATTAACAAACATTAAAAATACCTCTTAGGGGATGTGTGTTTTTTGATGGAATATGATCTCTCTCATAAATTTACAAACATAATAACCATAATAATTTCCATTTGATTATTTTAGACACTGTAGAAACATTATGGAAAATAAGTAGTTTTTTATATTTGTTTGGATAGTTAAATCTTATTATATATACCTTGATACCTATCCAGATGTAGAACTTCTTTGTGTCCTTGTGTGCAATGCTTGTCCTCATGCCTTGATTTAGATGATATTTACACACCACCCTATAATAAAAAAATCCTAATTAAAACATAATATAATTATATCAGTAGGATCTTAGTTCTAAAATGTTGGGTGTAGTGTATTACAAATGAAAAAATGTTTTCATGTGTGGTCGGTTTGTTGGAAATATTTGTAGAGAATCAAAGAAATAAATATTTAGGGTATCCAAATTGATCATAATTAGAATACATGGTTTCTTAGAAACAAAAAAATGAATAAGTAATGATGTAAATTAATAATATATTAAATATTATTAAATTGTAGCGTTTTATCCTGAAATCATTTGTGTTAAGAAAATTATTTCAACCCCAGTTTTCTTTCAAACGATTTTCCAAAGTTTTCCAATCTTTCATCTATTTTTTGGATTCTAATTTGGTTTTGTTTGTAGAGGTGATATGTGGACTAAAGAGTCTAATTTTTTTATTGGAAAATCCATTGAATTGGTATTAATATATATGACTTCAAAAAATATGAAATGTATTGAGTAATAATTAACATGGTATATCATGTTTTGGAAAAATTAAATCACAAAGACGTACCTCATGTATATATTTACAACTGAGAGACATAGAATTTCATAGTTGACGATTTTATCTACATTATTAGAAGAAATGTAGTCAATAACATCATATCCAAAAAAAATTATCCAAAACTACTATGTGACTACTACCACTTTGAAACTTTTCATCCGCATAAACCTTTACTGTTAGTAAATGTGGATATTCAATGGGAATGGTAAATGTGCAATTAGATGATCTTTTCAATCAGTTGGTTGATCCTTTAGATGGTTTAAGTCAGCCTTTTATTTCACCCCCATTCCTTGGTCTATTTTAAAATCATTCATCAGTTTAGAACTTTTTCATTAATTATTAATGGTTTATCATAAAAATAAATATGAAATGAATAAGTCCTTGTCGACATATTTTTTTACAAGTTTTAATGGCCATGCAATGAATGTTACAATAGATGGTAAATCTTATGAATATCTTCCACATCAATTGGAATAGGTCGATCAGACCTCAGATCTTGGTCTATGCTAATAAACACTATCACAAGACCTATTAGTAGTGGTATATTATTTAACACATCATTTTGGATATTTAACACTGTATCCCTAAATACAAGCAGATGGGTGGGTGTTGATAGATATAAATCACAGACATTATCATCCTGTATAATATCAGTACTAGAATGGTATTAGTGTATATCTGTTTCACATTTTATAGAAATATTTATTAGAATATTGATTACTTTGTGCAAGACATATTTTCAAGGGGAATGGCTCACCACAAAGCTAGTGGGTGTGGGGAGGGATATTCAGGAAATGGTTGTTCTTGAGTTCATTTTTCTCTTTTCTTATCCCTATAAATTTATCTAGTAACTCTCTCTGCTATTGAAATTTTTAATAAAGTCTATATAGTCTTTCTTTCATCTATTTCATTTCATTATCTTTATCCTCCTCTTGTTTTTTTAAAAAAAACATGTTTTCGGTTGTCACCCCAAAACCCGCAACTCTGATGTGACCCTAATGTTATGTCCACTTCAAGGCCACTGATATTAGATGTCCATCGGATACATGTGTTGATGATTCATTTGACTAAGATGGATATAATATATAGCAAAATAAGTATTCATTGTTAAGAGATTTTTATTTAAAGAAAAACAAATTTTTATTATTTCATAATTCCACATGTTTCCGACCCTTTTTTGTATTTTCATCTATTAGTTTCCCATATTTATTTACACATTCCTCTTTACACAACACATGGTGAATAAGGACGTGGATTTAGATTTGGTTTCATCAATCTGCATATAAATATAGGAACACAATTATTTTGTAGTTTCATGTCATATAAAAGTGTTAGGGTAGATTTAAAATATGTACCATTTTTTTCCAAGTGATGCGTACCCCATCATTACTTTACGGTAGGGGTAAGTTGCTTTTTCTTACCCTCCATTATTTTCAACACTCAACTTCTATTTCATAAAAAAAATTCACTCAAAGTGATGAATATATGTATTGTCAAACAACTTATTACTAGAAACAATGTACTTGAAAAGACACATCAATATGTCTTCTTGTAAACAAATCTCATGCTTTTTCGGTTATCTGGTGTGAATACATAAGCAATGGTTGTGGGGTTATTTTCCCTTCAGCTTCTTTTGGATGATGAATCAATAGACTTGTGTGAATGTCTCTGTGAATCAATTTATAAATAATCAATACATATTTATTATGGGATTCATCTACTATAAATGCAATCTTCAAGGGATGGTGAAGAATAATTCATTGTTTCATTATTTTATTTTTTATTAAAATAAAGAAATGATATCATATTTTTACTGTAATATCTTCCCACATCAGTGTATCACTATTACAAATATAGCTTTTAACAGTGCTAAAAATGGCCTTTAAAAGCACTAGAAAAGCACTATTAAATCCGATGAAGATAAAGGGGGGTCCCCTTTTTTAGTGCTCCCAAAATCACTGATAAAGACCCTTTTTATTAGCGCTAATAAATGATCTGATAAAAGGGGTATTTTATCAGCGCAAAAACAAAGTGCTGATAAAAGGGTCATTTATCAGCGCCTTATTTTTAGCGCTGATAAAATACCCCTTTAATCAGCACTTTTTTAAAAGTGCTGATAAAAGATAACACAATAAAAAAATTAAAAAATTAAAAAATTTAATAAAATCCTTCCAATCCGGGGGGATTATAGTGCATGAGCCCCCCTTTAACAGCGATTTCCCACCCCCACCAGCGCACGCATGCACCCCTCCACCCTTTATCAGTGCTAGCCCCAGATTCACCCATGCATGAGCGTCCATGAATCCACTCAGATTTGATCTAGAGTCCTCCCTCCTGTGTGCCTGAAGCCTTTACCACTCCCCTATAAGGATTTTTCCTCCTATTAGTGATATATATATATATATTTATATATATATTTAGTAATATTAATTTTTACAGTTATATATATTTATATTAATATATATATACATGGTTATATTAATATAAATATATACATATGATAATATAAATATATAGTTATATTAATATAAATATCTAGTTATATTAAAATATATATTTATAGTGATATTAATATATATATATATATATAGTTATATTAATATATATTTGCAGTTATATTAATATATATATATATAGTTAGATTAATATATAGGTATATAAATATTCATATATTTGTATTTTAAATAAAATGGATATTAGTTATTAATTAAATAAATATAATATATTTTATATGTAAATATATTTTATTATTTATATTTATATTTATGTTTTTATGTTTAAATATATAAAAAATATGTATATATTGTTATATATTTGATTATAAATAGCAGTTCATTATAAAAACGATAAAATTTTAAAGACATAATATCAATATGAATGTAATACCGTGGAATAAATTCATTCCCCACCAAAAAAATCCAATTATACCTCCTTAAACGAGGATGAAAATCAACAAAATTTTAAAAAATCAGGGTATCCTGACTAAAAAATTAATTTTGGAGGCTTTCTGGAAATTTTTTTGCCATGAAAATACCTTTAACAAGGTCTACCCCAAATAAAGTGATGTAGATGTCATCTCTTGCTTCCATTTGATTGGTGGTAGAGCTCAAACGGACACTCGAATAAAAAGATATGGCGGTTTGAAATTCAAGTTGTGTTTTCAATATATTCTGGATCTTTTTTTTACTTTTTTTAATTTTTTTAGTCCACACATTGTTATTAAATGACTATTACTCCATAATAATTTTCAAATTATTAATTAAAAATATTTTTTTTTATAATCCATTTTCACTAATTATCTTATATATTAAGTGTAATTGTATATTTATACTTATCTAAAATATATTTAAAATCATATTTAAAAAATATATATTTTATTTATATCAATATAACTATAACTATATATTTAAATATTAATATATATTTTTTAATTATTTGTTTTTTGATGTTGACCCTTTATCAATGCTAATAAAAAAAGCGCTGATAAAGGGGTAACATTTTACAGTGCAAAAAAAAGCGCTGTTAAAGGGGGTAACTTTATCAGTGCTAAAAAAGCGATGATAAAGGTGTACTTTTATCAGCGCTTTTTGGGGATGATAAAAGTACCCTTTATCAGTGTTTTTTTGAGCACTGATAAAGCCACCCCCATTTATCATAACTTTTTAGTTAGCACTGATAAAGGGCAGCGCTGGCCTTGACCAGTTTTGTGGTAGTGTATTAACCGTTGGAACAACATGGTGCCACAAAACTACACTAGTTGTCTTGCATAACCAAGTGATGATTCCAATGTAACTACTAAAAATGACCTTATTGGGGTTAACATGTTAGCCTCGTTCATTCCATTTGACCTCATATTTGATGCCTTTGATTTTTTCCTTCATGGTTTTTTCTTACAACATCAAACTATGGAGCACCAATTTTATTTGCATCGTTGGTCCTTCATCACCTAAAATTTCATTGGATTCAACATCGTAAATATGTTGTTTCTCTAGAGCAGTAGCATCAGTATGTGAAGATGGTTTTTGAACCACATCATCAGGGGAAAAACAAATTGGAAAACCTATTATTCTTTAGGATTGGGATTACTAACACATGAATAAGGTCATTGTTCCTCTACAATGCAAGCAATAATAGGTTGATAGACCTAATGTTCCTCAGGATTGGGAGTATTAGCATGTGCATAATTCATTATCTACATAAGTGGTTTATAATTTAATTTTTATTACATCAATACAAAAACGAACATATAATAACATGAGGTAACAAAATGTATAGTTAAAAAAACCTAATTATTGAACTCTCTTTTTTAATGGCTGAAGGTATTTGACCCCTCTATCGACTATTTAAGTCTCTTCATTTTGGTCTCCTCTGAAAAAAAAACCCCATCTGCATTAGGACCTCTATAAAATTATTGCGATGTCCTAATGAATGTGTCATCCATAGTTGAATGTTCATCTAACCCTTTAGTGGCTTTGGTCGATAAGATAACAATTGACCATATTCAGTTTGTGGTATCTAGAACATAAAATACTTGTACTGCCAATGATGCCTTTATAAATGGATTGTCTTTTCACCCTTCTTTAATAAAATAAATAATCCCTAATCCAAATTAATCTATTTGAACATCATTCATGTTATCAACCCAATAGAATTGAAAAATTGGAACATATAATGTTGTATAATCCAAATCCCATATTTTTTTATGATTCCAATGTATTAAATATTCACGTCAATTGGATTTCTGTCCTTAGTACAAGAAATATGCATCACTTCATCCACAAGTGTAACTCCAAAATTTTTCAGAATATCTTATTCATCATGTCTATTTCTATAGAAAGTATAACCCTTAATTACATAACCATTGTAAGATAATACATACACATCTGTTCCTCTGGATAACCATAAAACTTCTTCTGATATTGAAATAGGATTTTCATCTAAATCATTAAAAATATAGTCATAAAACCATTCTATAAACTATTGATTATGTGTATTTGATATCCATATTTTATCCCTTGATGGATTCAATTGCCTAAGAATTTATTTGTGGGATTAATCATATGGGGAATCCTCTAAAACATTATTCCAAATGTAAAGGTGTGCCTACACATGATCTGCAATATTGATTGTGGCAACATCTCTTCCAGAAATTCTTCAACCACTAGCCACCTAGTGTGATGATATTTTGGTAGTCCAATGATTTACACACCTCACATGCATTTGGTGCATAATTATATGGATTCCTCAATAATATATCGATCTGTAATACAACCCTCAGGTCAAATTTGATATTTTGTATACCCATTCAAAATATTTTATACCATTCAATGGGGTATATCCATATATATTGTATAATACCACATAGTCAAATCTATCTCACTAACTGAACCATAAAATGAACCATTATATTAATGAATTCTAGTAGGATGAACATTTATAAATCACATAATATGATAATAATTTCTCTTTCCAACGTAAAGCTATATAAATTAGATTTCCTAGTAAAACCTGACAGTCAAGTGATTTTAGAACCTTTAAAATTAAATCGATTATTTACACGATATTCTTGTTATACAATTAATACCCCTCTAGAAACATTATTTCATTTAAGAGGATGAAAAATTGATATCTATTTTGCCTAGAAATAGTGTATGCAATTAAAGGAAGAAAAGTTCATTTTTCGCCATTCACTAGCACCAACTCTTCTCATATTCCCATTTGAACCATGTCCAACCTATCCTTAATTCCATCCTTTTTTATTCAGATGAATTTAGTAGTTTACCTATGAAACTATCACATATATTTTTTTCAGCATGCATAATATCAAGAAATTATCTTTCATATAGAAAATTTTATTATGATAATAAAAAAAACTAAACACCATTTCCAACAGATTTTCTTAAAAAAAATTAATTTTTTTTACCAAATTCAGTGTCCACATCTTTTGCATTCTTAAACAGTTGATCACATATTAGCGTACATGGTGTTTTATGTGCTTATTAACATCCATCGAATGATGTTTTCCATAACAGGGACATTTCCCATCATGGTAGAAATACTAAATTTCTTAGAAACACAGTCTTCGATGAATGATTCAACCTAATTTACTTTGTAACTTTTTTGAAAACGAGACAACCTTTAGTTCCTTTAATGCTATATCCTGAAAATTTTCCATAAGAAAGAAAGTCATTTATCATCTCTTAAAATATAAATATTAATGTAAAATTTTGATTTATGTAAGAATCATACAACGCAAGGCCTGAATCAACTTCACCTCAATAGGACACACAGTTTGTCCAGTATAACTCCAACCGTTTCTTTTTATTTTAAATTGAATTTGTTTTAAGTAATAACAACATGTGACATACTTAGAATTGAGAAAACATATTTGTATTATTTTGATATTTTTGGAAAACAATCCATGAGTCATTTTTGATGTGTAAGATGCCCCTTCACCTCAATATGATGCATGGTGTGACCGATATGACTCAAAGTGTGACTTTTTATTTTAAAATGACTTTAATTTATGTAAAAACGAATGTGAAATATTGAAATCATAGAAAACACATTTATATTTTTTTGATACTTTAGTAAAATGTTCCATGAGTAATTAATGACATGTAGGGCTTAGAAATTACTCAATACGATGCATGTTGTGGCTGGTATAACTCAAAGTGTCTCTTTTTATTTAAAATTTACATGAATTTAAGTAAAAACAACAAGTGAAATTTTCAAAACCAATAAAAAAATTTCTGATTGTTTTGGTATTTTAGGAAAACAATATATTAATTTTTTCTGACATGTAGGAATTAGCTTCACCTCAATATGACACACGGTGTGGCTGGTATCACTCAATGTGCCTATTTTTATTTAAATTTCACAATAGTTTATTTAAAAACAACAAGTGAGATATTAAAAACCAAGAAAACGATATCATATTGTTATTATATTTTTGGAAAATGATTTATTTTTTATTTTTGATGTGTAAGTATCAGCCACACCTGAATACGATACATGGTGTGGCCGGTATAACTCAACCTATCTATTTTTATTTAAAAATGACATTAATTTAAGTAAAAACAACAAGTGAAATACTAAAAACTGAGAAAATGAATTCAGATTGTCCTTATACTTTAGGAAAATGATCCATGAGTCATTTTTGATGGGTATGAGTCAACCATACCTCAATATGATGCATGATGTGACGAGTATGAATAAAAGTGTCATTTATCAGTTTAAAATTTACATTTTAGTTTAAAATCTATCACTCACTGAAAACCATGAAAACGATCTATGATTGTCTTGATAATTCAATACAGTGATTCATAAGTCATTTTTGACATGTATGAAGTAGTATCACAAAGAAAATATGCATGATACAATCGGTATGACTCAAAATATGTGTTTCTAGTTTGAAATGATATTTTTGTAAAAAAACACAATGGACATGCTGAAAACTGAGAAAACATATTCGGGTTGTTTTGATACTTTAGGAAAAAGATTCATCTATAATTTGTGACCTATAGGAATTAGTTGTACCTCAATACGTTGGATTGTGTTTTCAGTTAACTCCAAATGCATCATTATTTAAAAATGACAATAAATTTAAAAAAATCAAAAGTGACATACTCAAAATCATGAAAACACATTCTAATTGTTTTTATATTTTAGGACAATGATCCATAACTCATTTTTTACATGTAGGAATCAAAACTAACTCAATAGGATGCACAATATGACCCTTATAACTCTAAAGGTTTCATTTTTTTAAATATTAAAATTATATTAATGTTTTTATTGCATATAAATTTATAATTAACTTATTTATAGTATTACTAGCATTATATTTCTTTTATTATATAAGTGGGAACTTTTTCTTGGGTTGATATGATTTGTTCTAAAATTGACACCATGGGAAATCATTTTTGATAGGGGATCCTGGGCATCAAAATATGAAATATTAATGTTATAGAGTGTTTGTTGGAAAATTGTAAATGTAATTATATAAAAAATTTGTTTGAAATGTAAATATCTATGTTTTTTTCAATATACCATGGGTGGACATTTTTGTATTTATAATGTAAATTAAATTAATATAGTTGTTTTGATTCTGGGTGTGATATTTAAATTTTAGGTTTTCTTTAGCCTGTAGTGTTATATAAATATCACACTACAGGTGGCTAGGCCATTATCAGTGCTAAAAACGCACTGATAAAGGCCACCTATAATCACTGTGATTAATATCCCATTTTTAGCTCTGTTAAATGCCATTTTCACACTATGAAAGGCCATATGTGTGGTAGTGTTTACCACTCTTCCATATTGGCTGGTTCTCCCTTCAATGATATATCTATTTATCTATATATATTTAGTTATATTTATTCGTATATTAAAATATATTTATATTAATATATATATATATATATTCATTCATTCAATCAAATTAGGATAATTTATTGATCATAAATGGGAGGGGTAATCAGTCAAGTCAGGGTGGATAAAATAAAGCAACAGCTAAGGAATTAGCCATCACAAAATTAATAAACATGGTGGGAAGAGATCCATGTGTAGAATAAATGATAAAAGGACTAGTCATAATCCCCCTTGAGGCCAGTCTATCCACAGAAATGGTCCCTTCCCTTATGTATGCATCATGGTAACTTGACCAATAAACTCCTTTCATCTTCAATTAATATAAATGATAGACCTAGGATGTTCACATATCCCTTGGAAATAGTTGTATGTAACTGAAGAATCACTTTTGATCTCTATGGATGAAATATTATAAGAGAGATAAATCTCCAAACCATTATGAAAATCCACATCCTCTAAAATAAGAGAGCTTCCATGACCATAAAAGATTCTAAATGAAATCACCACTAAAACATCATAGTCAAGAACAATGCCTCCCCCTCTCATGATGCTAAGGTTATAAGAGATGTCAGTATTGAGCTTGAAGCCATTACACCAGGGGTTCTATCAGATCCATCTACACAGTGAAGACCGTTGTTGATAAAAGGATGTGGTTCACTAGCCATTCATGAAAATTATTAGGGATTTTGATTTTTCATCACTTTTCAGAAGATCCCATAGATCCATCACAATACGCTAGACCCAAGAATTAATTTAAAATAATGATGTAGAAAGACCATCCACTTTAGCTTTTCTTCTTGCATTCCAGATGATCCATCAACTAAAAAAAATCATGGCAGCCCTCAGCTTCATTTCCATGATATTCTATTCCATATAGTGAAACCATGAGAAGTATAAGACCTCACCATCACCCACCTAAATATCAATACCAATATGCTTCCAATGATTTTCCCAAACAGTTCTTTCCCGATATCACTCAAAGAACATGTGTTTTACTGATTCCTGTTTACAGATACAACAAAAAAAACCTTATGATAACATAATTATCCATTTACGCTTAATCCCATCATCGTTTGGAAGGGCGCAGTGCCTGATACACCTCACAAAAATGTTGAATTTGATCATAATTTCCTTTCACTAAATATACATACTCATTACTATAATATTATTACCTTGTAATGAGAGACAATATCCCATAGCTGAAAAAATTCTCGATGATGATCCAGTGAAGTTGAGTTTATCCAGTTCATGGAGAAATTTGTATGCTGTCAAAAATCTCACAGCATTCTGCCTCATGAGTAGTGTGAATGAAGTTCATAAAGGAGAAGGATTCAGCAAATGAAATTCTAGGAGTCAGCCACCCTGAAAATCTGAGAGATTATCCAGCTCATTTGTGGTTCCAATAATTAATATTTCTGCAAAAAACTATCCATATATACAATATACATACACATATATATAATATATGTCTATCTGGAAGTATAATTATACATAATTATATATATTTATATATTTTTTCCTATATTATATATTAATATGTGTATTCATAAGTTAGAATATATAGATAATACAAATCAGTTTGTTTATATAGACACACCCAAATATATATACACACACACAGACTCATTATATAATTATATAAATATTCAAATATTTTTATTTTACATAAAAAGTATTTTAGTTTTTATTTAGATAAGGCATATATGTTGAGAAAAAAATTTAATATGTAAATATGTTTAATCATTTATTGGTAGAAGTAGATTTTTATGTATGAATATATAATAAATATTGTATATATTGTTATATATTTGGTTATAAATAGTAGTACATTGTGCAAAATGATTATTTTTAAAAGCCTTAATGTCAATATGAATGTAATAACTCTGAATAAATTCAGTCCCACTGAAAAAAGAAAAAATCCCTCTTAAACGAGGTAGAAATTTTATCGAATATTAAAATAATTTGGTATCCCAACTAAAAACTCATTTTGCGTCATTTTGGGATTTTTTTGCCTATAAATATGTTGCAAATGTATTTTTATCTCACTTGTGCATAGATCTCATCGTACTCTATGATTTGATATGTAGAAGAGCTCAAAAAGACACATGTATCAAAATTTATCGTCATTTGATGTTTGAGTTATGTTTTCAACTTATTTTAGATCTTTTATTGTTTTTTTGAATTTTTGGGTCTTAAAATTTTTATTAAATGATTATTACATGATAATTATTAGAAAATTATTAATTAATAATATATTTTATAAATATTTTATAAGCTATTTTATCTAATAATCTTATATATTAGTTGTAATTTTCTACATATAATTATCTAAAACAAATTTACAAAATTTATATTATATTTATATCAATATAAATATATAAATATATAAATATATAAATATATTAATATATTAATATGTTATTTTTTTTGTTTTTTTTGAAATATACCATTTATTAGTGCTTATAAAGGGGTCCCCATTAAAAATGCAAAATATTGATGGTAATGGCGATGACGTTATCAATGCTAAAAAAAAGAATTGATAAAGGTACCCCTTTGTCAGTGTTTTTTAGATTTCAAAAGGGTGGCATTGTGAAAACCTTTTTTTTGGTAGTTTACCCACCAACGATTCACTAGTATTTTTCACATACTATATAGAAGATACATTCAGGAGGCTACCATATTATAGTTAATAGAATTGGGGATGGCGGGATGTCAAACACATAGTTGAGAGTCTTACTTTTAGAATAAATCATCAAACGTTGGTAAATAATATTATTTAGTATGATATATATATGATAAATTAATATTGTTTGTGGTTGAATCATTTATTACATTTTTTGATGTGTTAAAGATGATATACACTTATAGTAGTATTGGGGATTTTGCTGGTGACAGACAGAAAGTGATTGTGGTTAGTGTTTTTTATGTTTTTTAAATTAATATAATATAATTTTTTTTCATTTTATTTATATTTTTTCAATTAGAGGATATATATTATATATATATTTCTCATTTTTGTGGGAGTTAGGATAAGAAATATGGTCAGTTCAAGGCCTCATGCGAGCATGTGTTAATGAGAAAACATAGTCATTGGTGGTGAAAAGTGGAATTTAGAAAGGGAAGGTGATTGAAATTGGTTTAAAATTGACTTCGACTCGTTACTATAGAATTGAATTGATGTCATAATTTAGAAAAAATATTTAGGATTGTAAACAATTGTTCAATCAATTCAATGAATATTTTGAGATAGAAATAAAGTGAAAAAGTGAGGAATAAAACACTAGATGTAACATCGGAAATCCCCTAATTGAATGGGGTAAAAAACCAAAGGAAAATAGAATAATTTCAATATAAAAAAGGGTGGTAACAAACTATATCTCTCTCTCAATTTCAAGGATAAAACATACAAGAATTTATATCTTTGAAAATATAGAGAAACACATCACAAAATACTACACTCATGGATGAAGATATGTTGCTTCAGAATCCGGTGATAAAAACCGGTGGAGAAGATACCCTTTTATAGCCTGCATTCACCCTCCTTTGGCCTCCTCACTATTAAATTTATATTACCAAATAAAATTGGGAATCAATGGTAGGGTTTCACCATGGCGTGTCACCACAATGTGCCCAAATGATTGTGACAGCCATCAATAATATATCCTCTCTCCATAACATCTTCCAACATATTTCCCACTTGAAAATTTGATTAAGTTTCAATAACATCTCCACAAATCATTTATATCTTCCAAACATACTGCTCATGTCTCTACAAGGATTCTCAAGGATCTATAGCATTTGAACTTATCATAACCAATCACCATTGCCATAAAATCTTCCATATTTTGTTTAGTGTGAATTTTTTACAAGTCAAAACTTCATTATTCCACCACATCTCAAACAAAATAATAGTGTACACTAATGTGCATAATCGTAGAATAAAAATATGGATTCCCTGTAATGTGAAAGGCACTATTACTATAAATAAAATGATATATGATCATGTTTGTTACCAAGCTCCACTAAAAACCATTTCATAAAAATCACATCTTTTCATGACCATATAAGGTCCATCTACTCTACCTCTATCACTGATAGATCCACAACTGAGTGTATGATTGAAATCTAGCTCATAGATCCTCCTTTATGAGTGTACACATAACCATTAATGGATTTTCTCTAGTCAGAATCACCTGAAAAATCTAAATCAACATATCCTCTGTTAGTGAAATATAATCCTCCAAAACATAATGCAACATCTGAGGGTTCCTTGATGTATTTCAGGATCCTATTCACCATGATCCAATGCTTTATTCATAGATTCTCTATGTACCGACTAACTTCTCCCACAGTCTGTGCAATATCTATTCTAGTAAAAACCATGGGGAACATTAGAATCCCCACTATTGATTCATACGACACATGAGACATTTACATCCTCTCTGTTTCACTACTATGACTCATCGTAGAGGATACCTTGTAATTAATGGGAATAGGGGTAAAAATTTTATTACAGTAATTCCTGATGAAGCATTTTAAGACATTCCACAAATAATTTTTCTTTGATATCCAAATCATTCCATTATTCTTGTCTCGGTAAATATTCATCCCAAGATTTTTCTTTTCTTGTCCCAAGACCTTCATATCAAACTCCCTAGACAAATGTGCCTTCATCTTCTGGATTTGATCATTATTGGGGCCAACAACCAACAGTTCATCAATATAAAATAGTCTAATGATAAAATCATTACCATATAGACCCTTGAAATAAGAACAATGATCTGAATTAATTCTGTTGTATCCAAGGCTCATGATATATGAATCAAATCTCTTGTACCAACACCTCAACTCATGTTTGAGATTATAAAGAAAATAAAATAATCAACCTCAAATACATGTTCTCTTTACCTTATTCAACAAAAATTTCTCATTAGAGAATATAGGTTTCATCATCAAGGTCACCATGTAAAAAATCTGTTTTCACATTTAGATACTCTAGATGCAGAGTGCATGCAACACATATCACCATCACTACCTGAATATTTGTTAGTATAACAATACGAGAAAATATTTCATTGAAATTCATACCTTCCTTATGATAATATCCATTGATCACCAGTCTCACATGATATCATTCCACCTGGTCTGTTTCATCCCTCTTGATCTTGTAGACCCATTTGTTCCTAGTAGACTTACTTACATGATGTAATGATACATGATCCCAATTATTTTTCATGTGTAGGGAATAAAGTTCCTCCTACATCGCTGCCATCCATGAAGATATATATGGACTATGGGTGTCCTCTAAAATAGATGATAGCTCTCCATATTCTGCCAATAAAAAATTTCCAACATTTCTCTCAGTGACATAATCTGAGTTCTATATTGGAACTCTATTCTCTCGATTTGGTCGTTGTAGTCTAGTATTATATATTACATGATCTTCAGGCACTGGTGATTACTCATAAAAAACAATTTCTTCCTTTATTTCATCATTCACCTTGACTATTCTAGTTTCTATAATCTCTTTCTCCATGTCATTAAAAATATTCATTTTCACTATGTCATCGGAAAAGATTTCATATCTAATGATAATAATATTGCAGGCAATGGGATCCCACAAATGATACACCTTCACACTATATGTGTATCCCATGAAGATACATTCCCTTGATCTTGAGTCCAACATCGATCATTCATGGCTATGAAATAGTGCATATACTTGACTTCCAAATGAATTTAATTGAGAATAATTATAGGGTTTACCATTCCACATATACATCAGCATATTAATATCAATTTCCACTGAAGGGGGTTGATTGATCCCATAGTAGGCAATATTTAATGATTCTGCCCAAAATGTCTTGGTAACAGCAGTAGTCTTCAGAATCACCCTTATTATATCCAATAAGTTAATATTCATCTACTCTACCACACCATTCTGATAGGGATTGTATTCCACCATGAACTACCTCTTGATTACTTCATGTTATAAAAAAAGAATCAAAATTGTCACGTGTATATTCTCCACCATTGTTAGTCCTCAAACACTTGATCTTCATTTCGGATTCAATCTGATTTCCCACTTTGAATGTTTGGAATACTTCAAAGAAATTCAATTTCCTCGTTATTAGAATCAACCAACATATCCTAGAATAGGAATCAATGAAATATACAATGTACCATACTCTTCTTAGGGAAACAACCTGTGATTTCCAGACCAAGGAATTAATCAACTCTTGGATCTAGATACTCCTTTTCATTGACGTTCCAAACTTCAACAGGTGTTACATACTCAAAAAACAATTCTAAAAAAATGATATGGATACATTCATAATCATAGGGAAAAACTTCAAATCTATAAGAATCTTTAGGCCACGTTCGGACATATGGCCATGATTCCGATTCCATAACATTGTCAACTCATCCATTGAGGTAGTTGATAAGACAACTATCTCTAATTCCTTGTACATTTCATCCATAAGCACATAAAAGTTATTTGATATCTTCTCCACCTTTATCACCACAACTGCTCCCTTCAAAATATTCATCATCCCTTTCTCAGTGTGATTCATTCATCTGATATCATAAAATGTTCCCAACGACAAAATTTTCTTATTGAGACCACCCACATGGTGTACTCCTTGGATAGTTTAGACTATGTTATCATGAATCTTTAGTTTGATGGTTCCAAATCCAACTATCATAAATTTATGATCATTTCCCATGTACAAAAGTCCTTATGGGAAAGTTTCATATTGGTCAAACAATTCCCATAGAGATTTCATGTGCCATGTTCCTCATAAGTCAATAATCCACGCATCGTCATGATTTTGTATTCTTTCAGTAGTCGTTGGCGCGCCACTAACTAGTACGTCCCCATTTCCAGATGTACTCACCCAATTTACTTGATAGTTATTCTCACCATCCTACCCCCTTTAACGAAATTGTAAAATTTTATGTTTTTCTTCCTTCTCCTTGATTTAGACCTTCCATGATTCTGGTTCTCATTGGAACTACACACCATCATTCTTTTTCATTCCATTGACAGATCTTCCATATAGTGTGAAGTTCTATGTATGTGGTCCTTGTTCTTGCACAAACATTCTTCTACAACTACCATATCTAAAACATCATTTAATTGAAACATATCCATTAGGATATTATTGGTGATATTTATGATCAGTTGATCACATGAATGTGTATACCTTTGGAGTAGAATCTCTTCATGTTTAGCATCCACAATTTTTTAGCTCCATAATATAAGTTATGAAAAAAGGGTATTGAGGGTGTTTATGTTGTCAGTCAATGATGATGAATCTAATATTTGATGAGTGTATAATTTTCTCTTCAATAAAATTTTATTATGGAGTGAATTTTCCTTATAGAGATTTTACAGGGTGTCCCAAATATCCTTTTTTTGTATTTTTCTTCACAATGCATGACATGACCCCTCTTCCAAAGAACATGGGATATTGTAAATAGAATTATTGTCAATGTCACTCAATTTTTCATCTGTCACACCCACAAGTTTCTCACCAATCTCCTTTAGGAATTTATCTTTCCACATCACCTCTTTCATCGTCATTGTACACAATGAAAAATTATTTCCATTTAATTTTTTGATTTCGTATTTCGCAGCCATTTGGACACATCATTGGTCCAGAATTTTCTCAGGCCAAAACCACATTCCTTTTATACCACTTGTTAGGATCCTAAAATTTTTTCCATTAAATACAATGATAATTGCGAGGTATAAATAAGGTGAAAAAATAATGAATTAAAATTACACCATATGTAACCTGGAAACACCAAAAAATAAAGGTGTAAAAAAATACAAGCAAATAAAATGATTTAAATATTGTGAATGTGGGTACAAACTCTCTCTCTCCCTCAATTACAACAAGAAAACACACAAGAAAATATATCTTTAAAAATATGGAGAAACACCTCACAAAATACTGCACTCAAGGATGAAGATGTATTTCTTTTGAATCTGATGATAAAAACTGGTGTTGGAGATCCCCTTTTATGACATGCCTTTTGTAACGACCCAAATTTTCATTAATGGAAAATCCCTCTTGATCCAGTTAAATGATTCTTTATGTTTTTATAAGATGTCAACTTCTTTAAGTTTTACGTTAAGATTTGTGACCGTTACTTTTATAGCCGTTGAACAGTGATCATCTGGGTAGTTTAAATATAAGGCTTTAACGAACCAATTTTCTACTCAGACAAAGGAAGCGATGGCCTCATCCAGTAGAATTGCCCCTTACGAAGCCCATTTGTCGGAGCTCGGTAAAGAGGTGGCGTCTTTGGGCTTTGCCCTTGACCAAGCCCAAGCTGAGCTTCATCAAGTCAAGCTCGAACGTGATCGTCTACGGGAAAAATGGAAGTTGATAGAGATTACCACTCGAGCGATGTTATCCGAGCAGCCCCAAGAGTCTGTCACCATCGCGCACCTTACCCTTAGGTCTTATGCGGCTATTTTAAGGGGTTATGTAACAAATAAGTAGAACCATGTTGATGTACATTATTTTTTTTATATATAATAATGAATATAATTTCTAGTCATTTTTGATACTTTGTAATTAGATTTTAAAGTACAAATGGTGTTTTTAGTTATTATTTAATTAAGAATTATATTTTATTAAATTAAAGGATTTTTGAATTAAATAATATTTTAATAAAATATTATTATTAATATTAAATTATTTGTCATCAATTATAAATGATCTTATAATTTTATGAATGCGATTAAAATGTTTATTAAGGTTTGAAAGCCATTTCTGTCAAAACCCGTGAATTTTTTTTATAAATGTCGGTTTTTATTTTAAAAGTGAAAATTCACATATTTAGAAAATTATTTAAATAAAATAAATATTATTTTTGGAATCAGGACGTCGAAATTATCCAACGGTGAATTTTTCATAATTTTCTGAGACAGTCCAATTTTTGGGTAAAAATTAAATACCATTTAAATATATAATGTGTTTTATGACATCATAATGACCCAATGGTGATGTAATAAAATACCATAATCCTTAGGTTCGGCCAATATATGTTTTATCATTAAAATAATGAGGTTTTGGGTTTGTTTGACTCACTTTTCAAAGCATTAATGGAGCCCTCAAGACTTATTCAACACTTTGCCTTTTTAAATTAATTTCCATGGGAGTGTGACTCACCTCCACATAAGCAACCCTAATTTTTTAATAAGTTCGGACCTTGGACTTGAAAAATATTGTTTTCCTCTTTCCTTTTCCAGAAACCATGGGCTAATACCATGGGATGGTTTGTGGTTTGGATTATTTTAATATAAGGGGTCCCAAACCTAAATAATAAAGAATTCTCTCACCTTTCCTATATAAACCCACCCAAGCTCCCACTTCCTCCTCACTCAAAGCCCTTGAAGATCGTCCAACCTCTGCCCTACTCTCTCTAGAATCCTCCCAAGGTCCCCCAAGCTCTCAAGAATCCTCTCACAAGCCTCTCTCTAGCCTTTGGAAGCACACTTCCAAGTAAGGGGTTTTCTTCCATTCTCATTTTTTTGTCAATTTTCTTTAAGTTGTATTTCCCTTTTTATTTCAATTATGAATGTTGGGGTATGGTTTTACACCTCCCCCATACTGCCCTATTATTGTTTTAATGATGGGAGAACCCTTTCTCTCTCATTAAATGCCTCCCATGTACACCCTTTACTATGCCGAAATTCCGAAAGGAACTTCTCTCTCATCTTTTACATTCAATCAATACTTTTGTATCATGAATCTAAATTCCATTTCTATTGTTGGGACATGTATATATATGATCTCCTTACTGTCCATTACATGTAAATATGATAAGTAACCCCTTTCTCTCTCATCAACCTTTTTTATTAATTCTTATGTCACGCCGTTACGCTGCCGAAATCACACCGATTTTCTAAGCCAATGTCTTTGTGTAGTGAATACCATGCCCATTTATCCATCAAGGGTATTCACCTTTATGCACATTTACATATTGATTGTAAAGTTTCATGTATGAATTCCACATTCCTTTATTGTGGAATAAATGATTATGTTTTATGAATCCATGTTTTATGATCCATGTGGCACACTTATGCATGAAATGAAATGTTTAAGAAGGGTGCGCCCTGATAGCGCTCCAATGCATTGGGTAAAGTATAGTATCATGATACGTCATGTGCAATGAGTGTTTACTCATGCTAATTCAAGTGCAACAAGGGTTTACACGTGCTTCAAGTGCAATGAGGGTTTACTCATGCTCCATGTGCAATGAGCCTTGGCTCATGCTAATTCAATGTTAAGTGTTGTTGCCACATATCCATGTTATGATTACCATGCTTTATCATGCCTTTATGTTCATGTCTCTCTTATGATCTATTGATATGACTATTGCCTAACATGTATTGTACTCCTCATGTTATTCATTGTGCACTCCCTTATTGGGCTTTATAGCTCACCCTTTTCTTATGCATGTCCTCAGGTTATCCCATGCAATGCTAAGTACGAAGGAATGTAGTGGTCATGTAAAGGAAGTTTTCAATAAGGATGTTGTATTTCAAGTTTAAAGTTTTTATGTAATGATCCTAAGCCCCAAAGACACTAAACCTCTCGATCTCCTTTGTTGTATCAAGTGAAGTTTTATGTAATAAAGCATGTTTAAGTTGTGATAAAAAGCAGGGTTGTCATAGTTGGTATCAGAGGATAGGTTTAGTTATTTTTGGGATTAGGAAACCCTAGTAAAGCCTTAGATACAAGACTAAGCATAATAAAAACATCCCTAGGTTTTGGTAAATACTAAGTAAGTGGTTTATCAAACAAATACATCCCTGTCTGGATACGAGCAGGTAGAGGCGGCTCTGGCACAGATGTATCCTAGGGGTAAAACCCGAAAACACCGCTTTGAGCTAGACTCGAACGGGAACTGGTGCACGACAACGGGCCTTGCTGCACTCTTGGTTACGACACTCCCGGGGGATATGTTTTGATAAATTCACAATCTTAGTATGAACCCTTATTAATGGAAAAATTCCCCTAAGAATATATGTTAGAAGGAAGATCATGAAAAGCCTGGATTGAATCCTATAGACTCATGAGTTAAAGAGATTAAAGTTTATTTATAAGTCATCAACTTTTGTCTTTGGATTACCCTTTATGTGCTACCCCTGACTTTCCTTTTATTCCAGCCAATGGCCGGTAATAGGAGAACTCGGGCTAACAACCGTTGTGAAGATCAGTGTGATGATTGTACTTATGAGATGCCCAATCCAATGGGAGCGGGAATCGCGAACTTTGTCACGCTTCTCTCTCAGCTAACTCAAGTTTTGAATAGAAACACTGGTCAAGAGGAACGTTCAACCCCCCTAAGAAATAACAAGTCGCTATTGAATGCTTCATGAGACAAAGGCCTCCTACGTTTAGTGGATCATCCGATCCCACGATTGCTGAACAATGGATCAACTCCATTGAAAAGATATTCTCCATCCTCCAATGCTCTGAAAAAGAGAAAGTCCTCCTAGCGGCTTATCGTATGGAGGGTGAAGCTGATCAATGGTGGACATTGATCAAAAATACGAAGCCTGAGGAGGAGATCGAGGCTTTGGAATGGAAGGTATTCCGGAAGATGTTTTTCGATAAATATTTTCCACGCACCCTCCGTCTTAAGATGGAAAGGGACTTCCTTTCTCTCAAGCAGAAAGATGAGGAATCTGTGGGAGCGTATGAGGCAAACTTCACAAGGCTTGCACGATACGCTTCCGGCTTTGTCGTTACCCCCGAATGCAAGGTTGACCGCTTCTTTGGTGGGCTGAAGCCTAGCTTGCGGAAAGCTTTAGCGATCCGTGACTTCGACAGCTATGAGGAAATTGTCTGATGTGCCCTCAAGGTTGAAATGGAGATCGGAGAATCACAGGGGTATCATGGGGACAAGAAGCGGAAGGTGGACTTCAATGCTGGTGGTCCGATGGATAAATCCAACGGCGCTAAGAAATTCCAGCACCCCACTTGCCAAAAGTGTGGAAAAAAGCACCCTGGAAATTGCCTTAGGGGGACAAGAAAATGCTTCAAGTGTGGAAGAGAAGGGCACCTAGCTGTTAACTGTCAGCAAGAAGGACCCGCGGCTGCGACGGAGGGGAGGAACGCTCTGTTCGAACCTCAACGCGTTGTTCAATGCTTCAAATGCAAAGAACCGGGTCATTTTGCGAATCAGTGCCCTAATCCAAGGGTTATCGGAGGCAATCAACAACCTCCAAGACAGCAAGGAAGAGCTTTTGCCATCACTTCTGCCGAAGTGAACCCCGACAACGAAGTGGTGACAGGTACGCTAGTTATTCATTCAAGAATAGCGAACGTACTTTTTGATTCAGGTTCTACGCATTCTTTTATATCTCAAAAGTTTAGTAGAATAATCCCTGCACCACCACAAATCATGGAAGTAAAGATGTCGGTGAGTACGGCAAATGGGGCAATCATTGCATCCCATGAGTATAAGTCCTCCCCTGTTATAATCTGTGGATTGAATTTCCCGGCGAACCTCGTCATACTCCCTTTGGTGGAATTTGATGCAATTCTTGGCATGGATTGGCTTTCCTTATATAGAGCCAACATAAATTGTCGGGAGAGGGAAATCAAACTCTATATGGAGAATCGACCCCCGATTCTTTACAAGTGTCAGGAGGAAGATGAATCTCCTTTAGCTCCATCATCTCAAGCATGGATATTACTGCCTTATGAGCACGCATATCTGGCTCAGATGATTGAGTCCAAGGAAGAAACCACCCTTGAAGAAATGCCTATTGTGAGGGAATTCGCTGAAGTATTTCCCGAGGAACTTCCAGGTCTTCCTCCAAGAAGAGATGTTGAGTTCTCCATTGAACTTATACCTGGGGCGCTACCAATATCCAAGACTCCATATAGAATGGCTGTGGTTGAGCTTGAAGAACTGAAGAAACAACTACAGGAGAATCTGGATAAAGGGTTTATACGCCCAAGTGCATCACCATGGGGTGCACCAGTCCTCTTCGTCAAGAAGAAGGATGGGTCAGTGCGGCTTTGCATCGATTATCGTGAACTTAACAAAATCACGATAAAGAACAAGTATCCTCTCCCAAGAATCGATGACTTGTTTGATCAGCTGCGTGGAGCACAATACTTCTCCAAGGTCGACTTGCGGTCGGGATATTATTAAGTAAGGGTGAAGAAGGAAGATATCCCCAAGACTGCTTTTCGTACAAGGTACGGGCACTATGAATTCATAGTAATGCCTTTTGGACTCACCAATGCTCCAGCAATATTCATGGACTTGATGAATAGAGTCTTTAGAGATTACCTAGATAAATTTGTGGTAGTCTTTATAGATGATATTCTAATAAACTCCAAAACCAAGGAGGACCATGAGGAGCATTTAAGAACTGTACTGGAGACTTTGCGCAAGGAGAAGCTCTATGCCAAGTACAGCAAGTGTGAGTTCTGGTTGAAGGAGGTCTCAGTCTTGGGCCATATCATCACAAGCAATGGGATATCTGTGGACCCCTCCAAAACAGATGCAATTGAGGGATGGCCGAGGCCAACATCGGTAACTGATATCCGTAGCTTCTTTGGGTTAGCTGGATATTATCGACGATTTGTGAGAAACTTCTCACGATTGTCCAACCCTCTTACCAAGCTAACTCGAAAGGGAGTAAAGTTTGCTTGGAGTGATGAATGTGAAGAAATCTTCAAGGAGTTGAAAAGGAGGCTTATCACTGCACCTGTGCTCACTTTACCCACAAGTGGGGAGCTTTTTGTGGTATTCAGTGATGCTTCGAAGAAGGGCTTAGGATGTGTGCTGATGCAGAATGATAAAGCGATATCCTATGCCTCAATACAGTTGAAAATCCATGAGCGAAACTATCCAACGCATGATCTGGAGTTGGCAGCGGTGATCTTTGCCTTGAAAATCTGGCGGCATTATCTCTATGGAGAGAAATGTGAGATATATACTGACCACAAGAGTCTTAAATATATATTCACACAGAAAGAGCTTAATATGCGCCAGAGAAGATGGATAGAGCTCATAAAGGATTATGACTGTTCAATACATTACCACCCTGGGAAGGCGAACAAGGTGGCGGATGCCCTAAGTAGAAAGGATCCAGCAATTCTATCAATGATGAGAATTGAGAAGGATCCAATCTTCTTAGACTTGATGAAGATGGACGTGGGAATCATAAAGAAGGGAACATCATCAATCCTTTCACAAATGATTGCTCAACCATCTCTTTTGGAAAGGTTAAAGGATACTCAAAAGGATGACGCGAGAATCCAAGAAAAAGTGGAAGCTATCAAAAAGGGAAAATCCTCAGAGTTTAATGTTAATGAAGAAGGAATTGTGCGGTTTGGGAAAAGACTATGTGTCCCATCAAGTTCGGAGCTGAAGAAGGAACTTTTGGATGATGCACATAGTTCAAATTTCTCTATTCACCCAGGGAGCACAAAGATGTATCGAGATCTCCGAGAAAACATTTGGTGGGATAATATGAAGAAGGAGATCGCCGAATATACATCAAAGTGCCTGGTGTGTCAGCAAGTGAAGGCAGAGAGGCAGAAGTCTAAGGGGATGATGCAACCATTGCCCATACCTGAATGGAAATGGGAGAACATCACCATGGACTTCGTCACTGGACTTCCAAGGACATCCAAAGGCAACAATGCAATCTGGGTTGTTGTGGATCGTCTTACAAAGACTGCACACTTCATTACTATTCGAGAGGATTTCTCTTTGGATCAACTGGCACGGATATACATCAGGGAAGTGGTACGGTTGCATGGAGTACCACTATCTATTGTGTCTGACCGAGATCCGAGATTTACCTCTAAGTTTTGGAAGAGTCTTCAACATGCTCTGAATACTGAACTGAACTTCAGTACGGCCTATCATCCTCAAACTGATGGCCAATCCGAGCGGACTATCCAAACACTTGAGGATATGTTGAGAGCATGCTCAATGGACTTTAAAGGAGGATGGGATCAGCATCTTCCTCTGGTTGAGTTCTCTTATAATAATAGTTTCCACTCAAGCATCCAAATGGAACCATATGAAGCCCTGTATGGGAAAAGGTGTAGAACACCGGCATGTTGGGATGAGGTCGGTGAACGTAAGCTGCTTGGACCAGAAATGGTCGAAGAAATGGTGGAGAAGGAGAAAACCATTCAGCAGCATATCAAGGCAGCCCAAAGTCGACAGAAGAGTTATGCAGATAATCGTCGACGAGACCTTGAGTTTAAAGTCGGAGACATGGTGTTTTTACGCATATCTCAGTGGAAGAAGGTCATGAGGATTGGAAAGAAAGGGAAGTTAAGTCCAAGGTACATCGGCCCCTTCGAGATTCTAGATCGTGTTGGGGCTGTGGCCTATCGACTAGCACTTCCACCTACTATGGCCAAGGTGCATGATGTCTTCCATGTATCCCTCTTAAGGAAGTACATACCAGACCCTTCACATGTACTCTCTTCTGAGGTGGTACAATTAGAAGACGATCTTTCTTATGAGGAGCAACCAGTGAAGATCTTGGATCGTAGAGAAAAAGTTCTACGAAATAAGACAATGCCCCTCGTCAAGGTGTTGTGGAGAAACCACAAGTTTGAAGAAGCAACTTGGGAGTCGGAGGATATGATGAAGCTAAGTTACCCACATTTGTTTTAGTGTGGGAAAAGGAAAATTTCGAGGGCGAAATTTCTTAAGGGGGGAATGTTGTAACGACCCAAATTTTCATTAATGGAAAATCCCTCTTGATCCAGTTAAATGATTCTTTATGTTTTTATAAGATGTCAACTTCTTTAAGTTTTACGTTAAGATTTGTGACCGTTACTTTTATAGCCGTTGAACAGTGATCATCTGGGTAGTTTAAATATAAGGCTTTAACGAACCAATTTTCTACTCAGACAAAGGAAGCGATGGCCTCATCCAGTAGAATTGCCCCTTACGAAGCCCATTTGTCGGAGCTCGGTAAAGAGGTGGCGTCTTTGGGCTTTGCCCTTGACCAAGCCCAAGCTGAGCTTCATCAAGTCAAGCTCGAACGTGATCGTCTACGGGAAAAATGGAAGTTGATAGAGATTACCACTCGAGCGATGTTATCCGAGCAGCCCCAAGAGTCTGTCACCATCGCGCACCTTACCCTTAGGTCTTATGCGGCTATTTTAAGGGGTTATGTAACAAATAAGTAGAACCATGTTCATGTACATTATTTTTTATATATATAATAATGAATATAATTTCTAGTCATTTTTGATACTTTGTAATTAGTTTTTAAAGTACAAATGGTGTTTTTAGTTATTATTTAATTAAGAATTATATTTTATTAAATTAAAGGATTTTTGAATTAAATAATATTTTAATAAAATATTATTATTAATATTAAATTAATTTTCATCAATTATAAATGATCTTATAATTTTATGAATGCGATTAAAATGTTTATTAAGGTTTGAAAGCCATTTCTGTCAAAACCCGTGATTTTTTTTTATAAATGTCGGTTTTTATTTTAAAAGTGAAAATTCACATATTTAGAAAATTATTTAAATAAAATAAATATTATTTTTGGAATCAGGACGTCGAAATTATCCAACGGTGAATTTTTCATAATTTTCTGAGACAGTCCAATTTTTGGGTAAAAATTAAATACCATTTAAATATATAATGTGTTTTATGACATCATAATGACCCAATGGTGATGTAATAAAATACCATAATCCTTAGGTTCGGACAATATATGTTTTATCATTAAAATAATGAGGTTTTGGGTTTGTTTGACTCACTTTTCAAAGCATTAATGGAGCCCTCAAGACTTATTCAACACTTTGCCTTTTTAAATTAATTTCCATGGGAGTGTGACTCACCTCCACATAAGCAACCCTAATTTTTTAATAAGTTCGGACCTTGGACATGAAAAATATTGTTTTCCTCTTTCCTTTTCCAGAAACCATGGGCTAATACCATGGGATGGTTTGTGGTTTGGATTATTTTAATATAAGGGGTCCCAAACCTAAATAATAAAGAATTCTCTCACCTTTCCTATATAAACCCACCCAATCTCCCACTTCCTCCTCACTCAAAGCCCTTGAAGTTCGTCCAACCTCTGCCCTACTCTCTCTAGAATCCTCCCAAGGTGCCCCAAGCTCCCAAGAAGCCTCTCACAAGCCTCTCTCTAGCCTTTGGAAGCACACTTCCAAGTAAGGGGTTTTCTTCCTTTCTCATTTTTTTGTCAATTTTCTTTAAGTTGTATTTCCCTTTTTATTTCAATTATGAATGTTGGGGTATGGTTTTACACCTCCCCCATACTGCCCTATTATTGTTTTAATGATGGGAGAACCCTTTCTCTCTCATTAAATGCCTCCCATGTACACCCGTTACTATGCCGAAATTCCGAAAGGAACTTCTCTCTCATCTTTTACATTCAATCAATACTTTTGTATCATGAATCTAAATTCCATTTATATTGTTGGGACATGTATATATATGATCTCCTTACTGTCCATTACATTTAAATATGATAAGTAACCCCTTTCTCTCTCATCAACCTTTTTTATGAATTCTTATGTCACGCCGTTACGCTGCCGAAATCGCACCGATTTTCTAAGCCAATGTCTTTGTGTAGTGAATACCATGCCCATTTATCCATCAAGGGTATTCACCTTTATGCACATTTACATATTGATTGTAAAGTTTCATGTATGAATTCCACATTCCTTTATCGTGGAATAAATGATTATGTTTTATGAATCCATGTTTTATGATCCATGTGGCACACTTATGCATGAAATGAAATGTTTAAGAAGGGTGCGCCCTGATAGCGCTCCAATGCATTGGGTAAAGTATAGTATCATGATACGTCATGTGCAATGAGTGTTTACTCATGCTAATTCAAGTGCAACGAGGGTTTACTCGTGCTTCAAGTGCAATGAGGGTTTACTCATGCTCCATGTGCAATGAGCCTTGGCTCATGCTAATTCAATGTTAAGTGTTGTTGCCACATTTCCATGTTATGATTACCATGCTTTATCATGCCTTTATGTTCATGTCTCTCTTATGATCTATTGATATGACTATTGCCTAACATGTATTGTACTCCTCATGTTATTCATTGTGCACTCCCTTACTGGGCTTTATAGCTCACCCTTTTCTTATGCATGTCCTCAGGTTATCCCATGCAATGCTAAGTACGAAGGAATGTGGTGGTCATGTAAAGGAAGTTTTCAATAAGGATGTTGTATTTCAAGTTTAAAGTTTTTATGTAATGATCCTAAGCCCCAAAGACACTAAACCTCTCGACCTCCTTTGTTGTATCAAGTGAAGTTTTATGTAATAAAGCATGTTTAAGTTGTGATAAAAAGCAGGGTTGTCATACCTTTACCCACCTTCGGATTCCCCTTTATTAAATTTCTGTTACGAAATTAAATGGGGAATCATTTTTAGGGTGTCACCACGACATGTCACCAGGACATATCCAAATGAATTCTATGACCATAATTAATATTTTCTCTAACTGTAATGTCTTACAACCAAAAAAAAATTTTATGAGATCATCATCCTTCACTTATGTAGAGTATCAGGAAAGCCTAAGAGCTCAGGATGGGGCTGTTCAGAGATTAGATTGAGAGTAGGAAGAGTATAGACAACATCAAGAGCATCAAAGACAATAGTAGCATCAACAAAATGATCATATGATGGAGTGTATGTGAGGAATTACCAACAGTTTAGGGATGGAGTTCCATCCATATAAGGGAGTTAATCCCCCACCTTTATAATGACACTATTAGTAGGTTCCTTTTTTGTGATTTTTTTATATTATAAATGTTTATATTTATATAATTTGTAATGGTCTTTTTATTTTTTAGTGAAATTTTTTATTAGAATAGGTTGGGAAAACCCCAGTATTATGAATAATAGAATCCCTTTTAAGATAGATTGAGATATAATCCATTACATTATTGAATCCCCAAATTCAAAATTCCCCAAAAAAATACAACGAAATTGTAAATAAAAGTAAATCCAATTAACTAAAATTCAAATCCATATACCCTGAATGAATAAGGTAGAGAAACCTATAATTAGGCTTGGACTGAAATACCCCAAGGTAGCCATCCTTCCATTTCACTACTTACCTGGACACCCAAAACATTGCTTTCGTTGGGAACCAATAGGAATATCAACAAGGTGGATATATCTACTGATAATGGCAATGACCATACTGAAAAATCACCATCCCCTACTAGAGAAATTTCTTCCTCTCATGTCATTGACCCCTTCCTCGAGTAAGGTTTGGCCCTCATTTCTAGCCCTCACCATCACGATAGGTCTTCATTCATACATTCATCCACCGTAATTAGTAGAGGTCTTCATTTTCAACTATCCCTAGTGCATTCCTACTAAACCCCACCATCGAACAAGAGTTCAGATCCTGCTGTTGATCCCTACATTTAGATTACCTTATTTTTTATCTACATTTATTTTAAATGAATATATATTCATATTGTTTTTAAAATATATAAAAATGTTCCATAATTAATTTTTGATGTGTAGGAATCATCCCCACATCAATATGATTCACAAGGTCGGTATGACTCAACTACTATAGATATGGACTTTAATAATGCGCCTAATGGGTATTTACAGATTTAAAAAAACATTATTATCCTCGACGCTATTAAAAGGGGGTCTCTTTTATAATTAATAAAAAATGCTAATAATGTCCCCTTTTATCACCATTTATAAAATAGGGCCTTTATCAATGCTAAAGAATTTCTGATAGATGTGACCTTTATCGACACTTTTTTTACCACTGATAAAAGTTAAAAAAAGAATTCCATAAAAAGAATTTATTTTTCAACAAATTAGAGGGTGGGACATCCCCCATTTTATGAGAACTCAATCCCCAATTTTAATAGTGCTAGAATATCCTACCCACCCATTTAACAATGCTAGGAATCCCCCCACCCTTTAACAACACTGTGGATCTGCATCACTCATTCGTGTGCACCCCTGCCTTTGCTGGGCTTTGAAACTGAGACGTCCACCTCAAAATCTCACTCCTTTTCCACTCCCCTATATTTTTTTCTTATGTATTTTATGATATATCTATATATTTATATTATTAATTTTTTTGTATTTTTTTATCCATATATGTATATATTTAATTACATATATAAAATATGTTTTTTGTGTGTAAGTGTGTATATAAATACATACATACATATAAATAAATATATATATTTTTATATATGTGTGTGAATCTATAAATTTAATTATACAGATTGATATTTATTTAAATATATTATATTTTAATATTTATATACTTATATTTGAGTATAAAGATAAACATATATCATTTTTTCAATGCACACACAAATGTATTTTTATATATATAAACATTATAAATACAGTAATTGTATATGTATATATATTTTTATACATTTTAATTTTAAATAAAATGGATATTATGTTTTATTTAGATATGGTTTATTTATTTATAAATAAAATTTAGATGTCAATAGGTTTACATATATATTTATAGAATTAAATTTTTATGCGTGAATATATAAAAATATGTATATATTATTATATATTTTATTATAAATAAAACTAAATTATGAATAATGATAAAATTTGAAAATATTAATATTAATATTAATGTAATACTTGTGAATAAATATATTCCCCATTGAAAATGGGATAAACTACCCCCTTAAATGAGGATGTAAGTCCATTGAATGTTAATAAAATACGGTACACCGACTAAAAAATCAGTTTTAAAGGCCTATTGGGGACTTTTTGAGAATTGTAAAATGTAATAGGGGATTCATCCCTATAATTTGTGTGAATATTACATTTCATGATTCAATTTGATATGTGGTATAGCTAAAAAAAGCACACAGATCAAAAGTTATAATCCTTTGAAATCTGAGTTACGTTTTCAATATATTTTAGATCTTTTATTACATTTTTTATTTTTTGTGTATTCAAATTTCTAATAAATAACTGTTAGTCGATAATAATTAGAAATATATTAATTAAAAATATTTTTTAATTATTTTATAATAACTTTTCACTAAGTATCATATATTGTAATTGTAAATTTCTATTTAGCCTTAATAAAACACATTTTAAAAAATATATGTTATTTTTAATGATTATTTTTTGAAATATACAATTTATTAGTGCTAGCAGTGAAACATTGATAAATATTTCATTATCAGTGCTTCTAAAAAAGTACTAATAAATGGAGTCCCTTTAATATATCTAAAAGAATGTTGATAAAGGGGACCATTAATATCGCTAAAAATGATGATAAATGGGTACTTTTAACTGTGTTTTTAGCAATACTGATATTTCCTTTAACCAGAGGTTTTTTAGTGTTGATAATGGTACCCATTTATCAACACAATTTTTTATCATTCCTAAAGGGTGGCGCTGTGTAAAGTTGTTTCTATGGTAGTGACACATGTGTGTCCTTTTATTTAAAATTGAAATTTTAAAAATATATTCTTTGATATTTATGTTTAATTTATTTATTTATAGTATTATTAAAATATAAATTGTTTTATTATAAATAATACTTATTTTTATCAGGTTGGGATGGTGTATTTGAAAACTAATACCATGTTTTCGATTTTTTGAGAGGGGATCATAGGTTCCAAATAAAATTAAACATTGATTTATTTAAATTTTTGTGGATAGTAAATGAAAATTTAATTTTAGAAAATATTGTTTGAAATGTAAATATTATAATTTTTTTAAATTTTTAATGAAAATTTTATTTCACAGAAATTGTGAATGTTCACACTGGTGCATTTTCATACCGGTGTATTTGGTGCAATGTGTTGTTATTCAAACGTCACATTGCAACAATATGGAATTTATCAGTGTTAATGAAAACAATGATAAATGGGTTCTCATTTTAATGACCTTGATGACGAAAATAATTTTTTAGTGATGTTAAAACTCTTTGCGTTGTGTTAAAAGGTCTTTCTTTGGTAGTGGGAATTCAATGTTATTTGTAGTGACAATGATATCCTTATACTGGAATAAAATGAACCAGATTTTAAGACATTGTGTTCATAATACCATTGAGTGTTTGTTGTGTTTCTTGATGAGGGAGGAGGTAAATTCATGATATAATGGGATTACACCCATATATCACCATGAATTTCTGTAGGAGAGATGATCCATTTTTTAAAAAATAAAAAATTAATTTTAAAATATTAAAATTAAAACGAAAATTCATATTCTCCATTAATAATTTAAGGAATAAAAAAACTAGAAATCTGTTTTTCATAAAGATATATTCAAAAAAAATTCTCTTTCAATTTTAAAAAAATAATTTTTTTAAAAAAATATAAAAACTAATTATTCATAAATAAAATTCATATAAAAACTTTACAAGAAATAAAACACTCTCTTAAATATAAAAAAAATTATTTTGTTAATATAAAATAAGAAACTAAATTTTATTTATGAAAAATTAATAAAAAATTCTCTTTTACATATGAACTAATAAAAATAATATATTCAGAATCCAAAAATATTATATTAAAAAAATATTGATCCCATATAAAATTAAAAAATATCCCAATATTCCTCTTAAAAATATAATTAAAATAAATTAGTTTATTATAAAAAATTAAAATTTAAATATCCATTTTGTTTATGATGTATTTTGGAATTAAAAATGTAATTTATTCATTTATATTATGTTAAATAAAAAATTGAATTTTTCTAAATGATCTTATTTTAAAGATAAAATATAAAAAAACATGTTTCCTTTACACAAAAATTAAAAATTTCAAATGAAAAACATAAAGTTAAAAATATATCTTCATCATTTTCCCTTTAATATTTTGATAGAATGAAGGTTATCTAAATATTTTTATGAAAAATTTTAATTCTTTATTTTATTAAATTATTTTTAATTAAAGTAGATTTATTTTTAATTTGTAATTTTATTATTTTCGTTTAAGTATATTTTAGTTTTTTAACGGATATTTTAAAAACAATTATTCTTTAAGTGAAAGAGTGATATCAATATTTCAATAAATAATAATTTTTTCCTGTGATATTTGGAAGGAATTTTTTTTAAAAATTATATATATATATATATAGTATGGGATTTATATTCCATTAATTCAATTTGATTCTAGAAATTTTTTTGTAATTAAATTTTTTAAAATGAAAAAAATGTAGTTGATTTTTGGATTTGGGATAAGTCAAAATACTATTACAAAATCAGGTCCTCGCATGTGTGCCAGATGTTCACAAAAGAAACATTATTTGTCAAAAAACAATCAATAAGTTATTGCATAAATATGTTAGCATTGTTAATTTTTTTCAAAAAATAATAGGTTGATTGTTGATATTGATTTCAATTATGTTTTATGAAAATTACATGTATTATATAATATGAAATTAATAATATATTTTTGGAAGAATTAAAAAATACAAAGAGGCAATTTTGTATCTAAAATGATGATAAAAAAATTCTGAAAAAGAAATTACATACATATATTAGTTTTAATTACATGTTTAATGTTAAAATGATAAATGTTTTCTATACCGATGTTTTGTAGGTTTGTCTATGTTACTTCCAGGAATATGAAAACATATCTACACCATAGATCTTGGTGTGTTGGTGTTGTATCTTCATTCACAACTTGTAAAGACCTGTAAATTTTAAGGAATTGTTTTTAATTTCTTTGGGATTTTATGAGTATGCAGTTTCTGACGGCACCAGATTCTGAGGCCCGTTATGCCCAGAATCAATTTCCGAAGTTTAGCTCATGGTGAAAGAACGAGCATGTTTTTCAAACATTTGAACCGGTGCTCGGAATCGAAATCTGAGGGCACCGACGAAACCGTAGTGCCAGTAATTTATTAGGAACACCTTTTTTGAAGGTTTGTTTTCTCGGGGGAAGTTGTTAAAAATGTGAAGAATAAAATTATAGTTGTCTTACTATTATAATTTTATTTTACCACTAGTGGTTTATGTGTTAAGGGAAAGGAAGTTGTGAGGAAGTGGGGTGGGGCCCACATGAGCCCCCACCTCCTTACATTTTTTTACACCCCATTAAACATCCCCCCTCTAGCTTTAATGTATAACTCATCCTCTCCGCCTATTAATTAGAAGTCAACTATCTTATTAAATAATTTGATTAAGTTATTCAATGTATTTAATTAAGAGTTGAATTTTGAATTCATGGATTGGGATTAATAAAATAAGGTTGAACCTTTTTTTATTTGGGGGGTTGATATGTGAGAAGAATTTAGGGAAAATACACAAAGCCTTGGGGATCTTCATCTTCTTCATTTGAGAATGCGAGGAACGTCAAGGACCTCGATGAAGAACGCCATCACCGCATGGAGCGATCGTCGTGCCTTTCTTCTCCTCTCCATAGCCGGTGAGAGACGACGCTCCACCTCAGATGATCTCCGTCAATGTGTATGGAGCCTCACCCCGCGACATCATTTTCCGCAACGCTCACCAATCGTCAACTCGTTATCGAGGTAGGGGATTGTTTTTTGTTTGTGGATTATTTTGGCGATCGTTGTTAACTTTTCTTAGCGGCATTTTATCAAAATAACTGGAGGAGGTCGGACCACATGAACACAATGGATCCTCCTCCAACTTTTTTTATGTTCACCATTGTGGTTTGGAATGAAGGCAGTGCAGTGCAACGACACCGCGCAAGAACAAAGAATATCATGCGGTGAAGGAACGCAACGTCATCATGCCACAATGTTTAGTCTGAATGAAGCGGCGGCCGGAGTCGGGCGGTGGTGGAGGGGCGCGGTGCCGTCATGCAGCACTGGTAGGACCAAGGCCACGGCCTCTGGCCGCGGCGGTGTGGGGGAGGGTGGCCAGAACTGGCATCCACAAGTGCTCAGGAGGTGATAATGGATGGTATCGCGTGGCACAACTGGTAACGGACGACCAGATCCAAAAAAACCGAGGGTTGAACCCCCTGCCAGCTCCGCAGGACGGATCCTCGGGTCCGCCGTTTCGAAGCAAGGGGGCAGCCCCCCCCCCCCCCCCTGACCCCCCGCATCAGCTCAGCACGCGGGTGCCCAGGGCGGACCGCTCACGCCAGGCCGGGCCTCCCGCACCTCGTATTGAGGCGGGGTTGACTAGTACATGTCACATATGACCCATAGATCATTGTGCTACAATATCGACACAATCTGAATGTGTTTGGTCAGTTTTCTGTATGCCAGTCGATGTTTTCATTTAAAATGATGTCCTTTTGAAACAAAATACAAACACTTTGAGTGGTGCCGGCCACACCGCGTCTCAGATTGAGACAGGGTTGATTCGTACACGTCACATATGACCCATGGATCATTATCTTAAATTGTCAATGGAAACCGAATGCGTTTGGTCGGTTTTCCCTATATACTTAAAATGTTGTCCATTTTAAACAAAAGAGAGACACCTAGACTGATACCGACCACAATGCAACTCGGATTGAGCCTAGGTTGGCTCGTACATGTCACAGAAGACCCATCGATAATTGTGCTGAAGTATCAACCCAATCTGAATCCGTTTGGTCTTTTTTTCGTATGACAGTTGTTCTTTTCACTTATAATCCTGTCCATTTTAAACAAAAGAGACCCAATTAGAGTGGTTTCGTCCACACGACGCCACGTATTGAGGCGGGGTTTACTCGTACATGTCAAATATGACCCTTGGAATGTTGTTCTAACGTATCGACACATTCCGAATGCATTTGGTTAGTTTTTCGTATGCCAGTTGATGTTTTTCACTTAAAATGATTCCATTTTAAACAAAAGAGAGCCACTTAGAATGATCCCAGCAACACAACGACTCGGATTGAGCCCGGGTAGGTTCGTTCACATCACATATGACCCATGGATTGTTGTGATAAATTATCAACAGATTCTGAATGCGTTTGGTCAGTTTTCCGTATGCCAGTTGTTCTTTTCACTTATAATCCTATACATTTTAAACAAAAGAGAGACACTATGAATGGTTTCAGCCACACCGCGCCTCGGATTGAGGCAGGGTTTACTCTTACATGTCAAATATGACCCATGGATCATTTTCCTAAATCATCAACACATTTCAAATGTGTTTGTTCAGATTTCCGTATGTACTTAAAATGTTGTCCATTTTAAACAAAAGAGAGACACATAGACTGATCCCAGCCACATTGCTACTCGGATTGAGCCCGGGATGGCTCGTACATGTCACATATGACCCATTGATCATTGCGATAAATTATCAATAGAATCCGAATGCATTTGGTTAGTTTTCCGTATGCCAGTTGTTCTTTTAACTTATAATGTTGTCCATTTTAAACAAAAGAGACATAATTACAGTGGTATGTTATTTGTTTATTCAAATTATTCAAATACACTATTTGCCTATGGGTCATTAAATTAATTTATTTATGAAAAATGTACATTTAAAATGAGAATATCAGAAAATTAAAAGAAGATAAAACTTTTACTAAAAATCCTTGTGGAAATATTAAGGTAAAAATGATTTATGGGAATCCTCATATGTCTATTAGTGGAATTGTATTTAATCAAAAATCTTGTGGAAATTCATATAGAATATTTTTATATCATTCTTAGTATGGATTAGATTTTACTTTATCTTCTTTGAAACATTTATGAGATAACAATGCCATGCCCAATAAATACATCCCGTTTATTACACACCAAGAATCTATGATATTGATTTGATGTGTAAATGTGATTTACATTTATTATCATGATGACAATAAATAAAATATATATTATATATTTTGTAGTTGTAAATGAAATCTAGGAGGGTGGGGAGGCCGTCTGGGGGGCTGTCTGGGGACCAAGGATGAGGGTGGGGGGCTGTGCGGGGGGTTGTGCGGGGGTTTCCGGGGGTTGTCCGGGGTCCAAGGTGGAGTATGGGGGGATGTCCAAGGGCTATTCGGGAGGCTTTCCGTGGTCCAGGGAGTAGGTTGTGGGGCTGTTTGAGGGGCTGTCCGGGAGGGTGTCCAGGGTGCTGTCATGGGGGCTGTCCGGGGGGCTGTTCGTGGTCCAAGGAGGAGGGTGGGGCTGTCTGGGGGGGGGGGGTCCTGGGGGCTGTCGGGGGGGGGGGGGGGGGGGCTGTCTGAGGACTAAGAAGGAAGGTGGGGGGGGGGTATCCTAGGGGCTGTTTGGGGGGCTGTCTGGGGTCCAAGGAGGATGGTGGGGGGTTGTACAGGGCCCAGGAAGGAGGGGGGTTGTCCAGGGAGTTCACAAACACACAACCACCAAAAGAAATCAACATACATGAAAACAAAAAATATATAAAAATAAATCAACTACAATACTATAATACAGGTCTGGATAAAACAAACAACTAGAATAGATTAAACATCAAATCTCAGTAATATTAGTAAAAAATGTAACAGATCAACTTGTACAACATCACCATCAATATCATCACCATCACCATAATCAGAATCATTATCACCCTCGTCCTCATCCCCAATATCGTCCTCACCCTCCTCGCCCTCCTCCTCGCCCTCACCCTCCGCCATGCCGTCACCATTTGTCTCGTCATCCTCCTCTCCCTCCCCTTCCTCATCAGACTCCTCGCCATCATCATTATCAGCCTGGACATCTTTTTGACCACCACTAGAACTTCCACCTGGTGCTCCATATATAGAACGTATCGATGAAATATATTTATCAAAATCTGGACTGGCCTCTGGTGGAAGTGTCGGATGTAGAACATCAATAAATTTCATAAATGCACCATTTTCCCTAGCAGACTGTTCTGCCCTCTCTGTTGCCCTTTTGTCAGCATGTTCTTCTTGTGCTCTAACTTGATGCAGCATGGTGGCACTACAACTCATACCTGACGAGGGCCAATACTTCTTCAGGGCTATCCTAGATTGGCAGCATACTCTTCCAGGATGTTCCTCTCCCAAAACAGGATGTAAGTGAATAGTTGGCCCAAAATTTTCTAGTTCTTGGGCATCGAGGGCCTCTAAAGCATCCTATAACAAATATAAATATATTATTACGATAAAAAATAGATATTAAAATATAAAATCAATAGATTAAAACTTGAAATATGTTGCTGAGTCACTTCGTTGACATCACTTCCATCCTTTTTCCGTTTACTTGAGCAAAACAGTTTTTCTCAAGGCAAACGTCGATCAATATTTTGTATTTCCTTCTATAATGACATTGAAAACTAAATTTCTATGAAAAAATTAGCAAACTATTAAATAATTGAGGAAACAAAAGAATGTGTAAGTCGTGATGAAAACTTATAAACAATTGTCATACCTGCTTCCTCTCATTATCAGGCATTATAGTGCATCACAGTGTGTGGAGGTATTTTTTTGAATCAATGTTTTTTTATTTATTCAAGATGATTCCTAAATAAAATTAAAAAATTCAACATATAGTATTAATGCAAAACATGAAAGTTATTATTTAAATACCTCAAATGTAATTAATACCTTAAATTGGGTACTCGTCCAATGATAATCATCTGACGATACTGCTCCATAGGACAATCATCCACCACTAGTACCGCCTCTAACGTATTGGAAACTCTAGAAACCTATCCAATATACAATTCATGCATGTAGGCTCTCCAATGATCACCTAAATCTTTTAGATGTTCTGGTCATGCACCCTCACCATCGGGAAAATTAAATCGATGCTGAAATCAAAAATATTAATTCATATAAATACAAAAATAATTCATGGAATTAAATATAACAGATTTTTTTACCCATATCTCTGTGCATGCTCTATCCTTGACCTCATGTGGAAAATGTCTCCACGATAGCGGGCTGACGGTAATGATGTTCGAGTATTTGGAAAGCGTCTCCAAAAAACTCTGACATTGCTGCCCTGTTTACTCAACCATTTGGTTGTCTTCATTATAATCCACCATAACCTGTGTGTGGCGGTTCACGCCAAACGCATGCGTGTACGCCCCCGCCCATGACTCCTGTCAGTAGATGTATCTGTCATGAATGAAAAACAAATATTTTATCAAAACATTTTATAACAAAAATAAATATTTCTATAAAAATTTGTTAGGGTTCTATAAATATACCTGCGCCGGTCTGATCGCTGAGCACCTCTGGATCCACAGAAACTGATGGAACACTTTGTGGTCGAACAGGAGTCGAAGACGATGGAATATTGAAGATCAGAGAAATAGAAGTATAAGGAAAAGATCATGGGACATCTATCTGACCAGATTCTGACTGATGACTGGGAATCATCCTGGGAAGTGAAAATGATGGGCCAGAAGATGCAGAATGTAGAGAAAACACAGGAGGCCTAAATATCCCATATGACTCTAATGACACACTGGGATCAGAATATGGGAAGTATGAGATGTCAGTGAGAGGGGCAGTGTCTAGTTGGGTACGGTTAACTACTCGTCCACCTCTGTTACTAACCCTCCTCATACCACCGGCTTGAGTACTAGGACTGTTACTAGGCTACTCATCGAATTACTGTCGACGTATAGGTGGATCCTACAAAAATTTTCACAAAAAAATTAATCACATGACTTTATATATTATTTAAATATATAAATTTGAAATAAAGTACTCACTACAGTCACTAATGATGGAATTCCCAAATCCGCCATTCGACGATTGTTTTCCATCATTTTTTCCTTCATATCTCTTCAATTGGATGCATTTCCTTCTTTTGAAAACAAATATGTAATTAATTAGAAAAAGGAAACTAATGTGTAACCCAAAAAACTAAATATAAAAGGGAATATAGGGATTCATTGGTAATTTAGCTATCAATTGTTTTAGAATAGCATGAATGTATTTAATAAGTCATACAAGGTGTAATGTTCACCAAGTAAGAAATATTGTTTGACTAGGTTAGAATACAGTTCAATTCCAAATTAGAAAATGAAATTCAAATAAAACGGCAACCAATAAACATTAAAAATTAACATAACGGTTAAGTCATATAAAACATATTTGTGATCAATAAAAAATCAATTTTAATATTACCAACCTTTTCAACCCAACTCGAGGTAAACCAAAATAATTGGGAACATTGATAAATGAGTCTATATATTTTCAACCACAACATTAGGTTCACAATCAACTCTGACAATTGAGATATTGGAGTAAAATAAATAAATAAAGGGATTTGTTCCATTGGCACTAGGGACAGTGTTAATTCCATCATCACCATCATAATAAATATGTCTTGGAATTACTTCGACTATGACACCAAATTCTGGTCGAAGTTGTTCTTTGACATAAAAAACATGTTTAGCCATTGATGCCAACACATATGGTTCTTCGGTAGCAAGATTGTATGTCATTTTAATTACTCGAAGTCCACAATCATAAATAAAGGGGCCATGTCTCATCATTGAATCAAAACAATGGAATTTCATCATTATGACTCATCCATGAGAGTAATAATCCAATATTATTATTTTCTCAACAACTCCATAATAACCCACATTTTCAAATCGCGGTCTACAATCTGATGCACTGGCATAAAAATTTGTTGTGTCAGTAACCATAACACCATCATGTTGTGTTCTCTTGTTCTTTGCTCGTTCAGTGACAATATATTTGTACACATTGATAACAATTGATTTGTAGCCACGAACCACAGTATTAGGACCAAAAGAAAAAGCTCTTATTTCCTTAGAGACAGAGTCAGCAAACAAACACAATACATGCAATATAAATGACTATTATACTTAATTAGATATTTATATAATTATTATAAATAGTGATATTTTTACCTTCAATTTTAAACAAGAAAAAAAATCTTTTCTATGAAATGTATCTCTCCTTCTCAAAGATAAAGAATGATGGTTCATATTTATCATTGTTTTATGTTCCCTGTAGATAAAAAATATGAATAGTTTAACAGATATATATGTAAGATATATATAATCACTTGAGTTACATGATATAGGCATTGAACAAATCTTATTTGAACAAAACTATGTGATGTTCCATCCCCCACTATTCATGGATTAATGTTTTCAATGTATATGACACATGAATTCCTCCTTTTTGAGGACGTGATGGAAAATTGGGTTCAATTTTTTCATACTATTCTTCTTCATTTCTCAATGGATTGTTCAATCTCGTTGTGAGATCAGAAAAATACATCGAGCATAAATCCATACATTCTTGAGCCAAGTAACCATTCACAATAGAACCTTCAAGATGATTTCTATTTTAGACATAAGACATTAATGTGAACATATTTCTTTCATTTGGATACATCCAATGAAATGAAACAGGTCCTCCGAGAAGTATTAGAGCTATAATATGGATTGTCAGATGCAGCATGCATGTGAAAAATGATGGAGGAAATATTTTCTCCAACTACCACAATATTAATTGGGCATCTGTCAACAGGTTTTGCAAGAAAGACATGGACAAATTCTTAGCACAAATATATATAAACAAATGGAACAATCGAATAATAGCCACCCTTAAATTATTGGACAAAAGATGAAGGATTACTATTGGATGCAACTCATGCAGTAGAATGAGATAATCATGATTCATCAATGATTTTAGCTTCAACTCTCTTCTGTTGACCCGTTTAGATATGTTGCTTGAATATCCATCAGGAAGTATAATAGTAACTAATACTTCCAGAAATGGATTTTTTTCCATAGTTGTCATCACATAAGAATCACATGGATGTTTTCATTTATTTTCACTGCTACGCACAAGATGCAATTCAGTTCTGATTCCCTAATCCACCAAGTCACGTCAAGATAGTAAATAATAATTTTTTTTCTCCATGTCATTTAGATGAACCGAAAGCAACATTTAGCATATTTTCTTTTCAATATGCATTACATCTAAGAAATGACGTAACAAATTGGTTGACCAATATGTCAAATAAATAAAATACACCTCTTCCTCCAATTGTAACAGGTTTCAGTGGAAACATTCTTTCTCTTTCAAGATTTCATTGGACCCTTCCAAAAAAATTTGAAATCTTTCGATTCATTAAGCACATCAGTTCCCGACAAACATTGCGGTGGATCATCAGTCACTATGGTATTATCAAATCTTAGGAGATTCATTCTATATAGATGATGCTTTGTCAAGAATCTTTGATGTCCCATAAAACTGAAACTACAACGATACTTCAGTCTTCTGGATCGTGTATTCTTCATACAAACTGGAGATGATAGTTTTCCCTTCGAGATACATCATGAAATCATTGTATAAGCCGTAAAATCATTGATCGTCCACATAAGCGCTACATGAATCTGGAATATGTCTTTAGAACATGCATTGTATGTGCGCACACCCACATCCAAAAGAAGTTTCAACTCTTTTATTAAAGTTTTCATGTATACATCAATATCAATGCCGGGATAAGAAGGAACTGATATGAGTATACTCATGAAAGTGAAAGGATTTTTCATAGACAACCATGGTGGATGATTATAAATGTGTATAAAAACATGCCATGTGTTGTGCGAAGTAAGCATCTACCCAAACAGATTAAAACTGTCGCATAAAAGACCCAACATCACATTACACACATCAACTGCAAAATCAGGATATCGAGCATCAATGATCTACCATGGAAATCCATCTGTAGGATAAACCAACTCATCATTAGTATTCTTTCTCTCAGTATCAGTGCATCTCATTTTTATTGATATGTTATCAGATATAAATAGATTTTGGAGTCTAGGGATCAATGGAAAGTGCAACATTACTTTCTGTGGAATGCGGGATAGTGTTCCATCAGATTTTGAATTCCATCAGGATGTGACATATTTTATACAATCATTTCATTCAGCGGTGTCCTCCTAGAATAATCTGCAATCCTTCAGGAAAGCATGAATTTTGTTTCTTGAAAATCCAAGTTCCTCAACTAACTTCCATGCCATATAGTGGTTTGAGGGAATATCTGCATCCTCTGGATGTGAATCCCTCTAAGGGGTAAGAATGTAATCGATTTCTGTATTAGAAATCCCATACATTGTTTCCTTGTGAAACAATCAGATTAAAAATTCATGATTTTTCATTTTATCGCATTGTTGATATACTGGAGTCATGGAAGCATCATTCAATTTTTTCACCCTATCAATATCATCATTTTCACTAGATGCATTAGTTGTCCTCATATTAATGCCTTCTTGAGTCAACATCCTTTCTTTTTCATGATGACGAATAAACAGAAACCAATTATCTAACAAATTCTCCATTTCGGTCCTTTCATTTCAATCATCACCAATTTGAGATTTCATTTTCTACCAATTGTGATACCACAAAAAGTAGTTTTCTTGAAAACTATTTTTGGTTATGTGGTACATTACTTCTTAACAGCTAAACCATGGTCTACCAACATAATTGGAACTTGGGCAATGTATGCGAACACTATGTGAATCATTGTGAAATGAAAAATCTTTAAAGCTCTCCAAATTGTTTTGAAAATCGCTTGATATCCGATCGGTTTCATACATCCAACTTCTTTCCATTCGTTAAAAATAATATATAAAAGTCATTTTTTCATAAAAAATTCAACAGGATTAAACATTAATAGAAAATACATTTAATTAAACAATAAAGAAAGAAAATAAGCATGGTATCAACTACACATGTAAAAAAACATACTAATGTGTTATTGAGAAAATGTAAAAACAACAAGAACATATAGTGTTATCACATCACAGCATGCCTCATCCCATTACTATATTAGTAGGGTATCAAGAACATGAATAACATCAACCTTGTTCCATCCTCCTACCCTACATGACCCCAACCACATGACACATCTTATTATAACCTTATCACATCGCAACTCACCCAAAAACACTAGGGAAATCATTGTACATCTAACCTAAATACCCATGGACAATCACATCACATCATTCCTAAAAAAATATGGTCAATCACTTATGAAGGAAGAGTAGGGAAGACATGGTAGTTATCCAACCATATAACCACCATAATAGATATTATAAAAAATACCCATAAATCAAAACCTCTGATCGTTGGTATGTTTATCCATCTCTGGTTAGGAATGTGTAGAAATAACATAAAATACATGATATATAGATATCACAAAATACCCAACCTATGGGTTCAAATTAACTACTTAATCACACACTTCACTACTACCATACAACACATAAACCATCACAACCACTTTCACAACTATATGAAACACACTACACCACCACCACACAAGACACATAGAATTTCCCACATTCATTAATAAGCCACTTCATTCACACTTACATTGTACATTAATTTAATGTTAAATTAATTAAATCCATTTACCACACATCAATTTCTATTACATCTCATTTATTTACTATCTTGTTTTTTTGTTTTAACAACATAATTTATTCCAAAGATAACGAGGAAACTAATAAAACCACCACAAAACAACTCACCATCTCACAATAACCATCGTCACAATGTTACATCGGCCAACCATCTCACCAAAACAACCACATATCACAACAAAAATATTACACATCCCAAATTACCTCACAACCAAAACCACCTCACCACATCATACACCAAAAACACATCACACAACACCTCCACATAGCACACCACCAGCACACATCATCACTATCACACAACTTCACATGTCACATCCATTCCCACTAACCTTCACATTACAACACCATATATCACAAAGCCCAACTGGTCACCTCAATCACTATATAATAGGCTATAATATACACTGAAACACCACAAAAAACCTATCACAGAAGCAACATACCCCAACTTCCCCAATTTATTCAAGGTCTTATATTCCATTACCCCTTTATTTAGCATGGACATTATAACACAAATGATATTCCATGGGAAACTAATAAATTAACAAAATATTTGTTCATTTCCCAAATTTTTATGGTGAAATAACATCAAAATCAAAACATAAAACTACAAAATTTGATCAATAACAATAAAAACAAGGATGCATATGTGTATAAAGAAAAAATTACCTGATATGAGATGATTTAGATTGATTTTCACCTGTTCCGATGTGGGATTTCGAGAGATGAGCCGAGCGCCAGATTGATTTTAGGGTTCTATCGTGACTAGGGGAGAGCAGCAGCACAATTGTATTTGGGGAAAAGATTTACCAATGGTTTTTAAAAACCGTTGGGAAAGGGGTGCTCAGTGAACCCTTTCCAAAATGGTTCATCAGAACCGTTGGCAAATGGGTTCCCTTTCCCAACAGTTTTATGAAACCATTGAGAAAGGGTAACATGAACACCCCTTTTCCAACTGTTTTATAGACCCGTTGGGAAATGGTTTCCCAGATCTTCTTTACCAATGGTTTAAGAAACCCATTGGTAATGAACCGTGTGTAAAAACCACATTTCCAGTAGTGTTACTTTTAGTAAAAAGAATATGTGACATACTAAAAACTGAGTGAACACATCTTGATTGTTTTGATATTATGGGACAATAATTATTGAGTCATTTGTGACATATAAAAATTAACTACACAACAATATGATGCTACTTGTGGCCGATATGACTTTATTTATGTATTTTTATATTAAATTGACATTAAATTGAAAAAAAGAAAATGCGACATACTGAAAACCAATAATATTAATTCGTATTATTTTGATACATTAGGAAAACTATCCATGATTCATTTATAAGGTGTAGGAATCAAACACACCTCAATTCGATGCACGGTGCGAATAATATGACTAAATGTGTCTGTTGTCTGTTTAAAATTAATATTTTAGTTCAAAATGTGTCACTCACTAAAAACCAAGAAAACACACAATGATTGTATTTATAATTTAGGATAGTGATTCATAAGTCATTTTTGACATGTATGAAGTGGTCTCACATCAAACTAATGAATTATGCGACCACTAGGACTCAAAATATGTGCATCTAGTTTGAAATGAAATTTTAGTAAAAAAAATAACTGATATAGATAATATCAAGAAAATATATTCATATTATTTTTATACTATAGAAAATTGAACTATAATTCATTTTTGACATGTATGAATCAACCTCACCTCATTATGATTTATGGTATGGCCGGTATAACTCAAATTTTCTCTCTTTATATAAAATGGACATCAATTTAAGTTAAAACAAGTAGGGGAATACTCAGAACCGAGAAAATTTATTTTTATTATTTTTATATTTTAATAAAATGTTCTATGAGTCATTTTTGATGTGTAGGAGTAAAATGAACCTCAATCTGATACATGGTGTGACTGGTATGACTCCATGTCTGTTATTTTTATTTAAAATTGACAATAATTTATGTAAAAAGAACAAGTTGCATGCTAAAAAATTATAAAACGCATTCATATTATTTTGACACTCTAATAAAATGATCCATGATTCATTGTTGACATTTAAGAATCAATCGTACCTCATTAATATGCATGGTGTATTTGTTATAACTCAAAGTGTATATTTTTTTTAAAAATTGACAAGAATTTAACAAAAAACAAAAACTCACCTACTGAACACAAAGAAAACGCATTCAGATTATTTTTATATTTTATTAAAATAATATATTATACAATTGTGACATATAGTAATTAGCCACACCTCAATTCGACTTACGGTGTGGTTGTTATCACTCCACGTTTCACTTTTAATATAAAATTGACATTAATTTAAGTAAAAACAACATGTGACATACTAAAAACTGATAAAATTCATTCATATCATTTTTTTATTCTAGGAAAAAAATCTACTAGTGATTTATGACGTGTATGGATCATTCAGAACTCAATACGACACATGGGGTGGCAGGTATAACTCTAAGTGTCTCTTTTTCTTTAAAATTGACATTAATTTAAATAAAAACAACACGTAACATACTCAAAACCAAAAAAAATGCATTCAGATTATTTTTATTGTTTACAAAAATGATCCATGGGTCATTTTTGATGTGTATGAGTCATTTTAACCTCAATCGGATGCATGGTGTTACCAGTATAACCAAACGATTCTGGTATTAGTTTAAAATGGAAATTTTAGTTCAAATTTTGTCATTCACTGAAAACCAAGAAAACACACTCTAACCGTCTTGATAATTTAGAAAATAAAACCATAAGTCATTCATGATGTGCATAAAGCAGTCTTACGTCAAACCGAAGAACGATATGACCATTATGGCTCAAAATGTGTGTTTCTAGTCTAAAATCATATTTTAGTAAAAAAAACAATGAACATACTAAAAACTAAAAAAAAGAATTCATATTGTTTTGTTACATTTAGAAAATGATCCATTAGTAATTTTTTATAGTTATGAATAATCCTTACCATAATATGACACATGGTGTGGCCGATATAACTCCAAATATTTCATTATTTAAAATTTACATTAATTTTAGTAAAAGAACAAGTGACATACTTAATACTGAGAAAACACATTCTGATTGTTTTAATATTTTAGGAAAATGATCCATAAATCATTTTTAACAGGTAGGAATCTACCCCACCTCAATAGGGAAGACTGTATGATTAGTATAACTCCAAATGTGTCATTTTTATTAAATATTGACCTTTTATTACTAGTTTATTTCATATTAATATTTATTTTATTTCATTATAGTGTTAGTACCAAAATATTTTTTTCTTATAGAGGTGGAATATTTTTCTCGGGTTGAGATGATTTTTTCAACAACTAATACCATGGTAGGACATTATTGAGAGGGGATCACGATCAGAAAAATATGAAATATTAATGTTTTAGAATGTTTGGTGGACCATTATAAAAGTAATTTTATAAAAAAATTTGTTTGAAATCTAAATACCAACTTGTTTTCAATATTTTGTTGGTGGGATTTTTTGTATTGATGATGTCAATCAAATATATATAGCTGGTTTGATTATGGGGGTAGAGTTTCAATTACAGGTTTGATTTTGGGTATGTTGTTATATAAACAAAACACAGCATGGGGCTGGGACTTTATCAGCACTAAAAAATAACTAATATAGGGAGCCACATATCATTATTCTGATTAACATCACTTTTTTATCCCTGTTAAAGGCCATTTTGCGCATTGTGAAAGTCCATATTTGTAGTAGTTTTTACCACTTGTTCATCTTGTTTGGTTCTCCCTTTAATGATATATCTATTTATTTATATAAATATTTAGTTATATTTATTCATAAATTAATATATATTTATATTAATATATATTCATATATTAATATATATAAATATTATATATACATATATAATTATATTTATATATTTATATTTACATTTATATTAATATATATTTATATGATTATTTTTATATTTGTTTTTAAAATATGTTTTTGTGTGTGTAAAAATAAAGAAATAAATACATATATACAACACACACACACACACACACACACATATATATATATTATATGATTATTTGTAAGTATAATTATATATGTTTATATATATTTACATATATCATATATTAATATGAATATTCATATGTTAAAATATATAAATAATATATATCATTTTGTTAATACAGACACACAATAATATATATATATATAGACACACACACACACACACTATATAGGTATGTAAATATTCATATATTTGTTTTTTAAATAAAATGCATATTATTTTTTATTTAGATAATAATTTTATATTGAGAACGATATTCTATATGTAAATATGTTTAATTATTTATTTATAAAAATAATTATTTTTGTTCGAATATATAAAAAATATGTATATATTGTTATGTATTTTGTTATAAATAAAATACATTCAGAAAATGAAAAAAATTTAAATCAAAAAAATCAATATGAATTTAATCCCTAGGAACAAATTCAATCCTCACAGAAAAAGGGCAAAAGGACCCTCTTAAACGAGGCTAAAATTCCATCGAATGTTAAAATATTTGGGTATCCCGACTAAAAAATCAGTTTTGGAGGCCTTTTGAGTAATTTTTTGCCTAGAAAAATTTGAAAGAGGGTTCTCAAATGGAACTAATGCATAGAGATCATTTTAGGATTCTATTTGATATGCAGTTTAGCTCAAACAAATAATCGAATCAAATGATATTGTCGTTTGAGGTTTGAGTTAAATTTTCAACTTATTTTATATCTTTTATTAATCTTATGATTTTTTTGTCATAAAATTGTTATTAAATTATTATTACTTAATAAAAATTAGAAAAATATAAATTAATAATTGTTTTTTATATATTTTATAATATATTTCTCTAAACATCTTATATATTAGGTGTAAATTTTATCTATACTTATCTAAAACATATTTAATATTTATAAATTATTTATATCAATATAAATATATTTATATATTTATATATTAATATATATAATTTTTAATAATTTTTTTTAAAATATACCCTTTATGAGCACTTGTAAAAAAAAGAAAATATAAAGACCCCCCTTTATTAGTATTACTAAAAAATCACTCATAAATGGGGTCCCTTTAAAAATGGTAAAAATCACTGATAAACGTGTACCTTTAACAGCACATTTTTAGCACTATTAAAAGTAACTTTTATCAGTTATTTTTTTAACGCTGATGAAGGTACCCCATTTATCAGTGTTTTTAGCGATGCTAATTGGCGGCACTGCGTAAACCTGTTTTTTATGGTAGTTTCCCCACATATGCTTCATTGGTGTTTTTAACTTACTAGATATAGTATACTTTCAAGAGGCTTTCATCATATCGTTAATAGAATTGGGGCTGGCAGGATGTCATACATAGAGTTGAGAGTCGTACTTTTAGAATACATCATCCAAAGTTGGTAAATAATATTATTTATTATGATATGTATACGATATATTCATATTGTTTATTTTCTATCCATATATTACATAGTTTTATGTGTACAAGAGGATGTACAATGATAGTTGTATTGGAATGATTGCGGGTGAGAGACAATAACCGATTATGGCTAGTGATTTTTTATGTTTTTTAGCTTAATATTATATAATTTTTTTATCATTTTATTTATATTTCTATAAATATATGAGATATATTATAAAAATATTTTTCAAATATTTGGGAGTTAGGGTAATAAATATGGTGGGGACAAAACCTTATGCGGGCATGTTTTGATGAGACAAATTTGTCTTTGGTAGTGAAAAGTTTTATTTAGAATGGAATGGTGATTGAAACTCGTTTACGATCAAGTCCAACTAGTTACTATGGAATTGAAGTGATTTCATAATTTATCACAAAATCTAGTTTGTATGAGATCATAATATTTCACATCTGTAGAGTATGACACAAGTCATTGATCTCAGGATAAAACTGTTTAGAGATTATTAATAGAGAAGGAAGAGTAGAGACAACATCAGGAGTAGAAACGTCAGTTGCAATGTCAACAACATGATTATATGATGGAGTATATGTGGGGACTTACACATAGTTTAGGTACTTATTTACCTCCATCTAATGGAGTTAACCCCCACCCTCTTAGTGACACTATTATTATGTTCTTTCTTGTGAACTTTTTTTATATTTTAAATGTTTATATTTTATTGTATTTTTTTTGTTTTTGATATTTTATTTTTTAGTGAAAAGTATTTTTAGAATAATTTGAGAAACCCCTATATTACAAAAATTATTATCCCTTTTATGTTGGATTGATATAGAACCCATTACATGACTTAATCCCCAAACACAACATGCCCCAAATAAAGCCAAGGAAATTATAAATTCTGTAAAATCTAATTAGCTAAAAGTAAAATGCATATAGCCTGAAATACTATGGTAGAGAAACCTAGAAATAGGATTTGATTGAAAACCCCCAAGGTATCCATCCATCCATTTAACCGCCGACCCAGACACCCAAACCATAGCTTCATTTGGGAAATATTGGGAAGATCATCAGGGTGGAGGGATCTGCTAATAATGTCGGCGTCCAACCTAGAAAATAATTATACCCTACTAAAGTGGGTTCTTCCCCTAATGTCATCGACCCCTTCATCGAATAAGTATTGACCCTCATTGTTATCCCTCACCATCACGCCTAGGTTTGAGTCTTCCCTTCAACCTCCATGTCGAGCAGATGCCTTCTTTTTCCACTATCCCATGTACATTACTACCAACCCCCACCATCGAGTAGGTGTTCAGATCTCGCCAATGACCCCTATGTTTAGCATAATTTAATCGTTATCTATATTTATTTTAAATGAATATATATTGTGATTTTTTTGAAACTTTATAACATTGTTCCATAAGTCATTTGTGATATTTAGGAATCATACCCACCACAATCTTATGCATGGGGTGATTAGTATGACTTCTCTACTGTAGATATCACATTTAATAGCGCACAAAATTGTCATTTACTATGTTAAAAAGTGTTATTATCTTTGGAAATATTAAAAGGGGGTCCCTTTTATCAATGCTAAAAAATCACTAATAAAGTCCCCTTTAATAGCATTGAAAAAATGGGTCCTTTATCAAAGATTAAAAAATGACGATAAAAGGGACCTTTATTGATGATTTTTTAGCACTGATAAAAGTCAAAAATAATTTCAAAAATATCGCCAAATTGAAGGGTGGGACCGTCTTCCTTTTATCTATGATCAACCCCCCACATTTTAACAGCACTAGGGACTTGCATCACCCATCCGCATGCGCCCCTATCTCTGATGGGTTTCAAAACTAAGACATCCCTCATAATCTCACTCCTCTTCCACTCCCATATATCATTTTCTTATGTATTTTATGATATATCTATATATTTATATTTATTTCATATTATTTTATTTTTTATCCTTATATTCATAGATATATATATATATTTATATTTATATATTTAATTTGATATATAAAACATATTTTGTGTGTGTGTATGTTTGTTTATAAATACATATATATATATATATTTATATATGTATGTTCATCTATAATTATAATTATACATATTTATATTTATTAACATATATTATATATTAATATGTATATTCATATATTAGAATATATAGATAAATATATATCAGTTTTTCAATGCACAAATAAATATATTTATATATATAAACATTATATATACATTAATTTTATATGTATATAAATATTTATACATTTCTATTTTAAATAAAATTGATACTATTTTTTATTTAGATAAGGTTTATATATTTAAAAATATACATGACATATAAATATGTTTACATATATATTTATAAAATTAAATTTTTATGAGTGAATGTATATGAAATATGCATATATGTTTATATATTTGATTGTAAATAAAAAGACATTATGAAAAATGATAAAATTTCAAAAAATTAATATCAAAATTTATTAAAATAAAGAAAGTATATATTATTGATCAATTGAACTATACACGAAAATTCAATCAGGAAAATGATCAACCCAGAAATGGTAATCCCAAGACTTCCTATAGCTCGCCAGCAGGTGGGCTTCAAGATTAACACCACACAAGATGAAGGAGAATATTCATATTGAGAATGAATTAGAAAGAGACCATATTTTCCTTAGAACAATCCCAATGAAGAATTCACTCCTTTTATTGTCAAATCATTAACAGATTAAAGACAATCAGACTCCAAAACCACCAAATTTCATCCTTTATCCTGGGAAAGGAGGATCCCTTGAATAATTGATGTTGCTTCCATGAAAACTGGGATCCAACATCCATGGAAAACCATGAACCGAGCATCAATCACATGGCCATTATGTTGTCGGGCAATGAGCACCACCCCAATTCAAGACATTATCAAGACAACTGCATCCACATTGATTTTAATGAATCATTCAGGAGGGGGAAGCTAGCAAGTTTGAATTTTATGCAATTAGAGCATTGATGGCCACTCCTTATTCGACAACCACCAGTTCTTCCATTCATAGCCTTATCCACCCAAATTCGATCAAGTGAGGAATTTTCTTTGAAAACCCATTCATTCTTATGAGACCAACCTTTTCATGAAAAAGTACACAGTAACCCATTCATTCAATGTTTCGTTATTTTATTTTTTTATTAAAACAAATAAATTATATTGAAATGTTATTGTAATATATTACCACATCAGTGTATTAAGCATGATTACAACATGGTGCCACAAATATACATCAATAAACATGTATTACAAAGTAATTATTATAATGTAACTGTTGAGAAAGGCCTTGTTTGGTTTAACATGTTGGGCCCTTTCATTCTATAATCCCTCATTTTTGATGCCATTGATTTTCACCTTAACGATTTTTTCTAACACCCTAAAACTATGACATTCATATTTTTTCTTCTTCTCAGGTCCTTAATCAACTACCATTTCCATGGATTCATCACTACCAATATGTTTTTTTTCTATAGCGGTAGCATCATCATGTGCAGATGGTCTTTGAACTTCTGCACCGGGAGAAGCAATAGGTTGATAAACCTATTATTCTGTAAGATAGGGATTACCAACACAAGTAGAAGGAAATTGCTCCTCTTCACTGTGAGCACCAGTAGGATGAAATACATGTTGTTACTTAGTATTGGGAGCACCAAAATGTTCAGAATTCATTATATATATAATTGGTTTAACATTTGATTTAGATTACATAAATACAACATCGAATAAATAATAACATGCAGTAACACAATGTATATTAAAAAAATTATATAACCTAGTCATTGAAATCACTTTTATTAATAACTGAAGAGATGTGACCCCTATATCAACCATCAAAATTCTTTCATTATTTTCTCCTCTGAAATTCAAAACACCATCAACATTGGGACCACTATTAAATGATTGTGACATCCCAATGAATGTGTCACCCTCAATTAAATTTGTGTCATCCCATTCAGTTTTTTTGGTTGATAACATAACAATTGACCACTTTTAGTTTGCGGTATCTTGAACATAAAATACTTGTACTACCTATGATGCCATTGTAAATGGTTCATCTTTGTACCCTTCCTTACTTAAATAATCGTTAACGAATCACAATAAATTTATTTTAACATCAATCTTGTTATCAACCCACTTGAATTGAAAAAGCGACACTTGTGATGTTGTATAATCCACCTCCCATATTTGCTTGATGATGCTAATGTATGACATATTTACATAAAATAGATTTCATTCCTTAGTACCAAAAAAATTCATTGCTTCAAACACAAGTGTAACTCAACTATTTTTCACAGTATTGTCATCATCATGTCTATTTGCAAATAATTTATAACCCTTAATTACATTAACATTGTAAGAAAATACATACACACTTCATCCTCTAGCTAACCAACTATGTTGTACTGAAATTCAATCCAAATTTTTATCTGACTCGTTAAATATATAGTCCTAAAACCATTTTATAAATTGTTAATTATGCATATTTGATATACATCATTCATCCCTTGATGGATTAAAATGCATAATAATTTATTTTTGGGTTTCAACATATGTGGAAACCTCCCAACTATTATGAAAATTTTAAATTAGGTTCTGTTTCTAATCTAAAATATTGATTTTGACAATATCTCTTCCAGAAATATCTTCAACCACAAGAATCCCAGTGTGATGAGATTTCTGTGAAATAATGATTTCTACAACTGATAGGTATTCGATAAATAATTCAATGGCTTTTTAAGAAATATATGTCTCTATAATAAAACCCTCCGATAAACATTCATTTTTGACACACCATTTCAAAATATTCATATACCATTCAATGGGGTACATCCATCTATAGTGTATAGGACCACATAGTCTAATCACTCTCACTAAGTGAACCATAAAGTGATCAATTATATCAAATAATTAGAGAAGAAATAACATTTCCAATTTATATAATTTGATGAAAAGTACTCATTACATAGCCATAAATTTGGCCAAATCTACATCTTTACCACATATAGCTTTGAAGAAGAAACAAAACATGATTAATTAATGAAGTAAATTCTTGGAAAAAATTCAATGTAAAGCTATAGGAATTTTATCTTGCATCAAAACATGACAAAAATGTGATTTAATACACTTTTACATTAAATTAGTTTTTGACAAGAGATTCTTGATATTTGATTAATACCCTTCTCAAACACTTACTTCATTAAAGAATATTCAAAACTAATATATATTCTTCATGTAAAGCGTGTAAGTAGATGGAGGAAGAAAATTTCATTTTTCACACTTCACTGGAACCAACTCTTCTTATATTCCCATGTGACCTATGTCCAACCTAACATTAATATTGTACTTTATTTTTTTAGGTGCATTAAGGAATAAACTGATGGAACTATCACATACATTATGTTCGTCATGCCTAATATCAATAAAATACCTGACATACATAGAAATATAGAATGATAATTCAAAACAAGTCACGTTTTCTAATTGGTTTTAGTAAGTATTTTCAAAAACTATTTAACAAAAGTAGTTTCCACATAATTTATTTTCTCAAACAGTTGATCAACTATTTGTGGAAACACTATTGTACGTTCTTCTGAACATCCATCAAATGATGTCATCCAAGAAACGTACCTAGCCCATCGGGTTAGAAATATTCAATGTCGTAAAATCAAATTTTTCGATGAATGTTTCAACCTAATTATCTATGTACCTTATTCACAAACGAGACACCCTTTAGTTAATTTAATGCTATATTCTAAAAAATTTCCATTAGTAGGAAAGTCATTTATAATCCCATACAACATGTCTCTCAATAAGAAATATAAATTTGTGTAATAATCATATATCGTAACACCTGAATCATCTGCACCTCAATACGATTTATAGTTTGGATGTTATAACTCAAAGTGTCTCTTTTTTATTTAAAATTGACATTGATTTAAGTAAAAACAACAAGTGACATATTGAGAACTGATAAAATGTATTTTTATTATTTTTATTATTTTTATTATTTTAGGAAAATGGTCCATTCAACATTTTTGATGTGTATGATTCAATCGCACCTCAATATGATGCACGTTGTGACCGGTAAGACACAAACTGTGCCATTTTATTCGAAATTAACATTAATTTATGTAAAAAAGAACGAGTAAAATAATGAAAACTGAGAAAACACATTCATATTAATTTTATACTTTAGGAAAATGATCTATGGGTCATTTGTGACATGTAACTAAATATAATGCACAATGTGGCTGTTATAAATCAAAGTGGCTCTTTTTATTTAAAATACAGATGAATTTAATTAAAAACAACAAGTGAAAAACTAAAACCTAATAAAACACATTCGGATTGTTTTTAAATTTTTTTAAAACAATATAGTACTAATTTCTAACCTGTAAGGATAATCCTCACCTCAATACGACACATAGTGTGTCTAGAATCACTCAAAGTGTCTATTTTTTATTTTAAATTTACATTAATTTAAATAAAAAAGTGACAGTCTAAAAATGGAGCAACCACATTCAGATTATTTTTATTTTTTAGGAAAATGATCTATTAGTAATTTGATACATGTATGGATCATAAAAACCTCAATAAGAATCATAGTTTGGTCGGTATAACTCAATGTGTCTATTTTTATTTAAAATTGACATTAATTTAAGAACAAAAAGTGACATTTTGAAAACTAAGAAAACACATTTGGATTTTTTTATACGTTCGGAAACTTATTCATGAGTCATTTGTGATGTGTAGTAGTCAAACATACCTCAATCAAATTCATGGTCTGAGCAGTTTGAAAAAAAGTATTTGTTATCAGTTTAAAATTGGCATTTTAGTTCAAAACTTTTCACTCAATGGAAACCATGAAAATACACTCCAATTGTATTAATAACTTAGTACATCAATTCATAAGTAAATTTTGATGCGTATGAAGGTGTCTCACATCAAACTGATGCACGATAGGACTTGTATGACTCAAAATGCATGTTTCCAGTTTGAAATGATATTTTAGTTGAAAAGCTCAACAAAAATACTAAAACCCATGAAAACACAATCAGATTGTATTGATACAGTAGGAAAACAATCCACCAATAATTTTTGATAGGTAAGAATCTTCCGCACCTCAATACGATGAACAGTTTGGGCAGTATAACTATAAATGATTCATTATTTAAAATTGACATTAATTTTAGTAAAAGAAAAAGTGACATAATCAAAAATGATCCAGCACATTCAGATTATTTTAACATTTTAGGAAAACAATCCATAACTCATTTATAACATGTATGAATCAACCCCACCACAATAGGATGCATGGTATGACCAGTATAACTCCAAATGTTTTATTCTTATTAAATATTGATATTTTATTTACATGTTATTTCATATAAATGTTTTATTTATTTATTAATAGTATAACGAACATAATATTTGTTTTATTATATATGTGGAATCTTTTTATCATGCTGAGATTATTTGTTAAGTAACTGATTCCATGGGAGGAAATTTTTGAGAGCATATCATGGACGTCAAAAGATGAAATATTAATGTTTTAGAATGTTTGTTGGACATTTTTAAATGTAATTACATAAATCATTTTGTTTGAGATCTAAATAGAAATGTATTTTTTTTTATACCATGGGTGGATATTTTTATATTGATGATGTTAATTAAATGTATATAAAAGGTTTTATTCTGATTATGCTGTTGAAATTGTTGGTTTTCTTCCAGGTGTGTTGTTATATAAACAAAAAACTGCTGGCAATTATGCCTTTATCAGCACTAAAAGATTTGATAAAGTCCCCCTTATCATTGTTGCAATTAGCAGTGCTTTTTTAGTACTGTTAAAATCCATTTTACATGTTGTGAAAGGCCATTTGTGTAGTAGTGTTTACCACTCGTCCATCTTGTTTGGTTCTCCCTTTAATGATATATCTATTTATTTATATATATATTTCGTAATATTTATTCATATATTAATATATTTCGAAATTAATATATATATATATATATATTTATTCATATATTAATATATATTTATTTATATATTAATATGTATAGTTAGTTATATTTATATCTACTTATTTATATATATAGTTATATTTTTTTATTTTTTTATTAATATATATATATAAGATTATTTTTAAATACATTTATAAAAAATGTTTTTGTGTGTGTGTAAATAAATAAATAAATACATACATACATATATACAACATACACAAACACACACACACACACACACACATATATATATATATTATGTGTATCTGTAAGTATAATTATACATATTTATATATATTCACATATATTATAAATTAATATGTATGTGAATATGTTAAAATATATTCATAATATATAACAGTTTATTAATATAGACACACACTTATATATATATATATATAGACACACACATTATATAAGTATATAAATATTCATATATTTGTGTTTGAAATAAAATAGATATTAGTTTTTATTTAGATAAGTCTTATACATTAGTAAATATATTTTATATGTAAATATGTTTAATAATTCATTTATAAAATTAAATTTTTATGTGTGAATATTGAAAAAAATATGTATATATTGTTATATATTTGGTTATAAATAATAGTAAATTGTGAAAAATGATAAAATTTCAAATCAATAATATCAATATGAATGTAATCCTTATGAATAAATTCAATAACTACTAAAAATGGGAAATATACCCTCTTAAATGAGGCTAAAATTCCATCGAATGTCAAAAAATTTGGGTATCCCAAATAAAAACCCAGTTTTGTTGGTGCATTTAGGAATGTACCGATGAGTCAATCACATTAATTTTTCAACATGAATAAGATCAAGAAAATTTATAACATACAAACAATTCTGTTATGACAATTCAAAAAACAACTGATCACTTTTTTCAGTCGATTTTTATATGGTCTTTATAAAATTTGTTACCAAAAGCAGTTTCCATATCTTTTACTTTCTCAAATAGTTGATCACCTATTACTGAAGATAGTGTTGTATGTTCTTCTAAACATTCATTGATTGTTCTCATCCAAATAGGTACTTATCCCATCAGGTTAGAAATCTACAATGACCTCGAAACATAGTCTTGGTGAATGTTTCAACCTAATTAATTGTGTACCTTGTTCAAAAATGAGACACCCTTTAGTTCCTTTAATGCTATATCCTATGAAATTTCCATATGCAGGAAAGTCATTTATCATCCCTTTCAACATGTCTCACAATGTGAAGTCTTCATTTATGAATGCATCATACCACATAATACCTGAATCATTCACACCATAATACGACCCATGGTGTGTCCAGTATAACTCAAAGTGTCTCATTTTATTTTAAATTGACATAAATTTAAGTAAACGCAACAAGTCACATACTGATAATTAATAAAACATATTTTTATTGTTTTTATATTTTATTAAAATGACCCATGAGTCATTTGTGATGTGTAGGATTCATCCACATCTCAATATGACACATTGTGTGATTATTATGACTCCAAGTGCGTCTTTTTATTTAAAATTGACATTAAATTATGTAAAAAAAGGGAAATACTAAAAACTAATAAAATGCATTCAGATTATTTATATATGTAAGTAAAATGATGAATGGGTCATTTGGGATATGTAGCAATCAGTATTACTTAAATACGACAGATGGTGTGGCTTGTATGACCCAAAGGGTATTTGTTTATTTAAAAATGACAAGATTTTAAGTAAAAATGAAAAGCGACATATTGAAATCCATGAATACACATTAAAATTGTTTTTATATTTTAGTAAAAAAATATATTAGTCATTAGTGACATGTAAGGATCATTCACACCTCAATAGGACACACGGAGTGGCCGGTATCACTCAAAGTGTGTCTTTTTATTTAAATATGATATTAATTTATGTAAAAACATCAAGTGACATACTGAAAACCGAGAAAACACAATCGGATTGTTTTGATTTTTGATGAAAATGATATAATAGTATTTATTTATATTTATGGATCATAAAAACCTCAATAAAATTCATTGTGTGGACATTATAACTAAATGTGTCTATTTTTATTTAAATATGACATTAATTTAAGTAAAAACAACATGTGGCATACTAAAAACTGACCAAATACATTCAGATTGTTTTGAAAATTTATCAGAACAATCCATAAGTCATTGGTGATGTCTAAGAGACAACCACACCTCAATCCGACACACGATGTGACTAGTATGACTAAAACATTCTCTTAATAGTTGGAAATTAAAAATTTAGTTCAAAACGTGTCACTCACTATAAGATATGAAAACACACTCTGATTATCTTGATAATTTAGGAAAATTATTTATAATTCATTTGTGTAATTTAGGAATAAGTCTCACATAAATCCAATGCACAATACGATTGGTATGACACAAAATGTTTGTTTCATGTTTGAAATGATATTTTAGTAAAAAAACACAACAGAAATACTCGAAACTAAGAATATGAATTCATATTGTTTTGATACATTAGGAAAGAAATCCATCAATAATTTGTGCCATGGAGGAATCAGCCGCTCCTTGATACGATTCACAGTGTGTCCGGATTAACTCTAAATGTGTCATTATTTAATATTGACATTAATTTTAGTAATGGAAGAAGTGACAGATTCAAAACCAAGCAAATTCATTTGGATTGTTTTGTCATTTTAGGACAGTGATCCATAACTCATTTTTAATGGTTATGAATCAATTCCACCTCAATTAGACTCATAGTATGAATATATAACTCCAAATATGTCTTTTTTATAAAATAATGACATTTTATTAATGTTTTATTTCATATTAATATTTAATTTAACTCCTTATTGTATTACTAAAATAATATTTTTTTCTTATATAGGTGGAATTTTTTTCTCGGGTTGAGATGATCTGTTTGGAAACTGATACCACGGGGGAAAATTTTTGAGAGGGGATAATGGTTGTCAAAAGATGAAATATTAATGTTTTTCAATGTTTGTTGGATAGTTTTAAATGTAATTATATAAAAAAAATTAGTTTGAAATGCAAATATTGTTTTTTCTATATACCAAGGGTGGAAATTTTTGTTTTGATGATGTCAATTAAATATATATATTATGTTTTCTTTTGGGTGCAATTTATAAATTGCAGGATTTCTTCTACATGTGTTGTTCTATAAACATCACACTGTAGATGGATAGGCCTTTATCAGTGTCGAAAAAGTTCTAATAAAGGCCCCCTTATCATCAGTATGATTAACAGTGCTTTTTTAGAATTGTTAAAGGCCAATTTACGTGCTATGAAATGACATATGGGTAAAAATGTTTACCACTTTTCCATCTTATTTGGTTCTCCATTTAATGATATATATATATATATTTATATTTATTTATTTATTCTTATATTAATATTGATTTATATTAATATGTATATATATATATGTATATATATATATAATTATATTTATATATTTTTATTTATATCTACTTCTTTATATATATTTTTTGTTATATTTTTTATTCGTATATTAATTATTATATTAATATATATTTATAATATTATTTTTAAAAACATTTATAAAACATGTTTTTGAATGTGTGTGTGCAAATAAATAAATAAATACCTACATACATATATATAACACACACACACACATATATATATATTATTATATGTGTATTTGTAATTATAAATATACATATTTTTATATATTCACATATATTATATATTAATATGTATATTAATATGTTAGAATATATATAGAATATATAAATGAGTTTGTTAATAAAGACAAACACTAATATATATATTAAACATGCACAACCATTATATATGTATATAAATATTCATATGTTTGGATTTAAAATAAAATGGATATTTTTTATATATAGATAAAGCTTATATATTGAGAAATATATATTATATGTAAATATGTTTAATTATATATTTATAAAATTAAATTTTTATGTGTGAATATATAAAAAATATTGATATATTGTTACATATTTGGTTATAAATAACAATACATTGTGAAAAATAATGAAATTTTAAAGCTATAATTTCAATATGAATGTAATCCCAATGAATACATTCAGTCCCCACTGAAAAAGGGCATATAGACCCTCAAAACATGAGGCTGAAATTCCATCAAATGTTAAAACATTTGGGTATCACGACATAAAACTCAATTTTAGAGGACTTTTGAGACTATATTTTGCCTCAAACAATATTACAATGGGATCTCATATGTCACCAATGTGTAGATCTCATCTTATACTTCAATTTGATATATTGTAGAGCTCAAATGGATGCCCAGATCAAAATTTGTTTTCGTTTGATGTGTGAGTAACCTTTTTAACTTATTCTAGATCTTTTATTAATTTTTTCATTTTTTGTGTCTTCATATCATTATTAAATTTTTATTAATTGCTAATAATTAGAAAATTTTTATTAATTTATAATAATTAGAAAATTATTAATTAATAATATATTTTTATATATTTAATAATCCATTTTCGCTAAACCTAATATATATTAGGAAATAAATGTCTATCTGTACTAATCTGAAACATATTTAGAAAATATATATTATATTTATATCAATATAAATATATTTATATATTTATAGCTTATTTTTAATTTTTTTGAAACATACCCTTTATCAGTGCTAGTAAGAAAGCACTGATAAATATCCCTCCTCTATCAGTTCTACTAAAAAAGTGCTGATAAAAGGGTACTTTTAACAAATCTTTTTTAGCACTATTAAAATTACATTTTATCATTGCTTATTTTTAGCGCTGATAAAGGTACCCCAATTATCAGTGTTTTTTAGCACTCATAAAGTGTGGTGCTATGGAAAATTGTTTCTATTGTAGAGTCCCCACCCAATCTTCCTTTTTATTTTTCACTAACCTGATATAATATACTTTCAAGAAGATAACATCTTTTTGTTAATAGAATTGGGGCTGGCAGGATGACACACAAAGAGTTGAGAGTCTTACTTTTAGAATACATCATCAAGAGTTTATAAATAATTTTATTTAATGGGATATGTATACGAAAAAATCATATTGATTATGGTTGATCCATATATTACATTGTTTGATGTGTACAATAAGATATACAATAAAATTGTATTGGGTATATTGTTGGTGAGAGATAGTAACCGATTGTAGGTAATGTTTTTTTAAATATTTTTAATTTAATATAATTTCGTTTTGTTATCATTTTATTTCTATTTTTTTATTATAGGAGATATATTATTCAAATATTCCTCATATGTGTGAGAGTTAGGCTAAGACTGATGGTGGGTACAAGGCCTCATGCATGCATGTTTGGATGAGACAACATAGTCGTGGGTGGTTGAAAAGTGGTATTTATAAATACATGGTGATTGAAATTGGTTTACAATATTCAATGATTAGATACTATGGAACTGAAGTGATGTCATCATTTAGCACCAAATGTAGTGTGTATGAGATCATCTTCCTTATCTTAGGATGTAATGTCCAAGAAATTCGGTATAATTTTTTAAAAATTATATGTAATTATTTCGAAACCGTGATATCTAACGGTAGGAGATTCGGAGGCCTCAAGTGCCTGGAATAATCCATCGAAGTTTGGTTGAGTTTTAATTAGCGTGTGTAAGTAGTTTTCCAGAAAAAGATGAATAAATCGTAAATGGTAACTCAGATCAGAAATCTGAGGGCACAATTGCGTTCAGGATGGATGGTTTACTCTAGGTGGGACTTAACTTTAGTCTGTGCGGACCTCCTGGGAGAAACCCCAAAAATGGCATAACCATAAATAAAATAATTAAATAAATTATTTTATTTTTCAAATTCTTATAACTCACAAACGGTAGCTCAGATTGAAAATCTAAGACCACAGCTGTACTCGTTAGGGCATTCATTATTAAAGAGGATACTAATATTGGTCGGCGCTGGCCACCAGTGAATGTTAGTTTTTGGTCGTAAATAAAGTAATTAAGTAACAATTATTTTAATGAAAATCCATAACTTTTAAACAGTAACTCAGATTTGAAATCTGAGAGTACTATTGGGTTCTTTGGGGCGTGTTTCACATAGGCATAGCAAAACCTCGACCGATGCTTGTCAAGGGTGACTGTTATACTTTTTCTGAACTTTTTTTCGAGTACGTTTATTAAACACATGAGCGGTGTTATATAACTTTTGAATTAGTGATCAAGAATTAAATCTGAGGGCACCGTTGAACTCAATGTGCTGACATTCTTTTAAGAAGTCCATCACCTTGACCGCAGTAGGTCGAGGGTGAAAGTTAGTTTTCCTGAATTTTGTGGGAGAGTTAAAAGAATAAAAATAAAATAAAGAACAACTTTTATTTTATTTTTAAAACCTCCCATTGGATGTCTAGTGGTGGGGACCACCCTTACTAAAAACCACCAATTTATATTCAAAGGTAGGGACTACCCGGCCCTTGAACTATCCCATTAATGGGAGATAACTCTTGGTTTTCCTCCCATTGATGTGCCAACTTAATTGGTTTATTTAATAAACTTATTTGGCACTTCACCATTTGTTTGGAGGACTGTTTGAATAATGGAGAGCTCTGGAGAACATGGAAGGAGATTATTCAATGAAGAACATCGACTAAAACGAAGAATATCCTCCAGAATCCGAGAACGAGGACGACGCTTGATCCCGGATCGGAAACATCTTGCGGGAGCAACAAACGTCGACGTCACCATCTCATCAACTTCATATTCTTCCTCGTGCCATCTCCAACGGACAATCGAGGTATGAGATTTTATATATATTTGAATTTATTTTTTTGATTCTTCTTATCCTAAATTAATGATGATAGTGTCCAAATGAACATCGTCATCGTTCTGTACATAAACCATGCTTCTCATTCTTTTTATTATTTGCAAATTTTTTGTCCGTTCATCCACAGATAACAATAATTAGTGAAGGAAACATGGAGTTTTGATAAGAATGATATATGGATTTGAACCCCTTGATTTATGGATCACAAATATGTGATCGTTTAATTTTTCAGGCTTGGAACAAAGCCATAATGGCTCGCCAAAGGAGGCGACCATATATTTATTGGCGCAGAAAATTAAATATTCTGTTGAGTGCGACATATGGTGGTGGAGCCCTCGACCCGAGGATACCGAATATGAAATAATTTTATTTTTCAAGGTTAGAAAGAAGATGCGATAGCCAATGGAAGGAGCGATGTGGTGGAGCAGGGCAGTCTGGCACGGCTGGTGCAGGTGGTGCACATGCAGCAAGTGAGGCCTAGTGGCTTCAGCCAATGACAACGCGGATTAAGTAGCGGCACGAGTAGGCGGCGTGGAGGAGGCAGGTCGTGTGCGAGGCGGAGGCGTAGCAGATTTTCAGTTCATGTACAAGGGTGCAAAATTGTGGATGAAGAAAATTAGAATGGAGAGAGGAAAGAATAGATTGGAAATAATATTAAATGAAAAATGAATATAAAAAATAGATAGAGGTGCTATTTAGACCCGCGTGCACCAAAATGGGATACCCCTCTTGTGCGCGAATCTCAATTGATATTGGAGAGAGAAACATTCCATTAAATGAAACAATAATAATAATATAATAATATTATTATTTATGGTTTTTATAACCCTAATTCATCTATAAATTATCTGTGTGACCTCAGTTTCATGAATCATCAGTGGCAGTGTGACACTGACTTCGAGACGAAAATTATGAGTCCAGAATTGGATGTATTTTTCCGGTTTTTGGATCGGGTACCTAAAACACTCAAATAATAATAATAATATATTATTATTAAATATTCAACCCTCCATAACTCATGTGTGTGATGTCCGATATACTTACCATCTGTGCCGAAATGATCATGTCATTAAGACGGTCGATTTAAGTATAATGTTGAATATTAAATTCTGGTTCATGGCTCAGGTTCACAAAACACCCCATAACGATAGGGTACGTCCGGGTTGGATCGAGCACGAATCCAACCATGCCCTTAGGACTAAAAGGCCAATAACATATAGACCGGACATCCAATTGATGCACCTTCTTTTGTGTTGAGACCCCATTTACATGGTGGTCCTTTGGGATACATTGTCATGGGACTCTTTTGTAGTTGGGGAGTCGACCAATGGCTGGAAGAGCAGACCCTCTCGGAGATAAGAGAGCATAGTGCAAGAACCCTTTAGCTGGCTGTGATGATGTAATAGGATTTTGGGTGGGGCTACCGACATATTGTGATGATTTACTAGGATCATGTGTGGGTCTAAAAACTTACTGACTATTTAATAGGATCCTGTGTGGGTCTGACGACGTACTGATGATGTACAATGATCATGTCTAGGTCTGAAAATGTACTGACGATGTACTAGGATCTTGTGTGGGCTTGAGGATGTACTAATGATGTACTAGGATCCTGTGTGGGTTTAACCATGTACTGACAATGTATTTGGATCCTGTGTATGTATGAAGACGTACTGATGATGTACTAGGATCATGTGTGGGTCTGATGATGTACTAGGATCCTATGCGGGTCTGGCAAGGTACTAGGATCCTGTGTGAGACTGACGATGTACTATGATCCTCTGTGGGTCTAATGATGATTTAGGATCTTTCATGGATCTGCCTCTTAATAGAGTAAAATGATTCAGTAGTTATATGTAATCATCTCTACCATTGTTCCTAAGATATACATGGTGTGAGGTGAGTCCGTACATTGTGTTATTTTTCCTTCGTGGCGATACCTTTCTGGTATTCATCTATGTGGTGTACCAATGTGGTACTTACCATTGTGGTATTTATTCCTTTGTGGAACAGTTGAGCTCTAGACTATTGATTTGGAATCTGTGTTTCCTCATGATTGAGATGGGTATACTTGATAACATAGGTATATGTATGGCCATATACCTAAGTAGGGTTTTTAGTTGATTTCATGAATTTTTTTTATCCATTGTGTATTTTGTGAGACATTGAGGGTCTCAGTGTCCCAACTGAGTATTGTTATACTCACCCCTGCATGGTCTATGCCGTCACCTTGTTGTGTTGGTTTCATATGACGAACAATACTGACTGAGGACGAGGGTACTAGGACTAGAGGTATCTCGAAGGTGGAACCTAGATGAGGTGTACCGCAGAGACGACTTTCCGAGAGATGTACCTACCCTTGAGGTAGGATCCTTGGATGGAGTTCACAAGAGTTGTCCAGTTTACTTGTACCTTCTAGATTCATGTACTTTCTAGTTGGTATTGTAATCTGGCCCATTTTACATATTGTACTCACTCTATTTACTATTCAGTTTACCTTGTGTTCGTATCTAGTTTTGTGATTGGTTGTGTATGTATAGGTAATAATGGAAATTCCTTCCCGGTTTTAGGGAAATACGTCTTCGGTGCTAGTCTCCAGCCCTTGGCCTATGGAATGGGGGCTTGGAGTAGTCACCGCACGGGCCCCAGGGGACGGGTCATGACAAATTGGAATCAGAGGAGTATGTTCTACCGTAGAACATAAGACACTGATCTTTTTAACGACAATAGTATTAAGTATACAGAGTGTGGTTATCAGTTTACAGAATCTAGTGTTGGTGCGGCGGCTGACATATCCATACACTGCGACCCTGACATATGATTTCTGACTCAGTGCACGAAAACTCTGATTGCGTGTGTGTTTTGAAATGTTTTCTGGTGTATTATTTGAGTTAGCTCACCAGGTATAACTAAATGGAAATGGAATACCGGATCCTTATCAGGATGTCGTGGCGTAGACAACCAAATAGGATTCCTGAGAGAGTAAACGATGACAGCCCACCAAGGGACGAGGATTCAGTGTATGTTCGTCTTACTATGTTGGCACATTCGAGTGGTGTACCAGCAGCACCACCACTCATTGGAAAGTAGATTCCAACAGCCGCATTGATGGATGGTGCACGATGACTAAGCATATTTCATGAGTTCCAACACAAGAGGCATCTGAGGTTTGGAGGAGAGACAGATTCTCATGCAGTTGAGGGCTGGCCAGAGGTGGTTTCTAGAGTATTCTCTTAGTTGAGACACCGTTAGAGATTATGGTGATCTTAGCTACTAGAATTTTTCATTGAGTGACTAGAAGGATGGTCCACGTAGTGATGAGGCTTCGGTAAGTGGACCATTACATGAGATAGAACCTTCGAGTACTATTTCATCTATATCACTTCCCAATGGTCAGCAGTTACAACCGATTGTACAGGTAGAGGACACATATAGGCTTATTGCCTTATGTGTGATTCAGCATCAGATTCCCATCAGGTTCCAAGGTGATATCGACTCACACGAGGCTGAGGACTGGCTTGAGTAGGTGGCTGAGAGTTCTCTAGAGCTTCTATAGCTTTGGCAGGACGACATGTCAGCTGCTGAGTATTCATCAAGGTGTACCAATCATTCCTTGTACTCGATGAATACGATACGATCAATTCTTCAAAGCTTGGACCTCTAAGCGAGGTGTCTTTTGGGAAATCTGAGCAAGCACTATTCTTCTATGCATTCCTACTTATGATAGAGTTCTAGAGAGAAACTTTGTAGTTGAATATTCTTTGGATGAGTGGATGTATCCAGTGAACGTTAGTAGTGGGAAAGTAGGAAACTAGCGCCAGTCTTAGAGGCTTGGGCATGTAAAATGTTTCAGGAATAGGATATGATAGGGACAGATAAATCTGCATGGCTGTAGACATGGAAACAAATCTAGGAGAGAAAAATGAGGTGGTGTACACATCTACATGTTACAAACCACCCCCTATGTGGTTCCCACCAGGCTTAGGGAGTTGGACGATAGTGGAAGGGAGCAGCTAGATACAGTCTAGGAGTGCGAGATGATTCGAGGTATGATCTGTGTCTACTACTAGTTGTTGTATCAACATACATCAGCAGTAATCATTCCATCCTTTTGATGGTTGTGAGAATAGCCGAATATCATGGGTGGATGTGCCCACTTGGATTTTTTTCATTAGGAATGATCAATCAGGGATCAATACGATGATAAACGCCAGTCTCCATGGATTGAATCATAGAAACATACAATAAAAAATGATGTTCCTAGAACCACGAACGAGGTCTATCAAAAGCTGATTATAATTAATTCAATTAATTGACAAGAAGTACCTTTTTTGGGTGTCCTTTCATCATTGATATTCTTGATCACGTTCCGATGTGATTCATCGTTGCGTCATAGAAGCCAAGTGTAGACTTCCTCTAGTGGTGTTCCACACATGCACCACATATCTCTATACATCGCCAAAGGATTCTACGGGTGCCAGCATGGAGAACCAGTTGCTTGAGTAGTCTGCCATATATCATTTTGATCTAATGTAGGAGGATCTCTCTTGGTCTTGAGAGTATTCTTGTAGGAAGGATTTCTCTCATCCGTGAGGGAATTCTCTAGAATTGTTGTGCACAATGATTGGGGAAAAGTGTTGGGGTTGTGAAGATATTTGTAATCGGGATTGAGGTTATTGATTTATGACAATAAATAAACGTGTTGCACATTTTTTTTATTTCATTAACTCTTATTGAAAACCCCCATTTTGAATAATTAATTCCATGACAAGTTCCCATGCTGATTGTAATAAATATAATTTAATAAAACAATATTATATCGTCAAAATCGTGACTGGAAAAACTACACGGTGTGTAATAATTAATAGATGGTGTGAACTTTTTTTTCATAATACTACACAGCGTGTAATCATTAATACACAACGTGTAATTTTTTTTCATTTCCTTTCCAAAATGAAAACTACACAACGTTTAATAATTAATACACGGCATGTACTTGTTTTCAAAATAAAAACTACATGGCGTGTAATCATTTATTCACGACATGTACTTGTTTTCATTTTATTCTTCCTCCAACCTGAAAACGATTTAGGATTACTTGAATAATTATTAAACCACATATTTGAAAAATATTTATTCTACTTGAGATACCTGAATACACTTAGTTTGTGAAAATTTAGGTCTCTTTCTCGTTGGAATTAAGTGGGCTTGCCTAAAGTCCAAGATTACTGTCTTGCAATTTTTCAAGGTTCCCAAGAGAAAGATTTTGACGATGCATTAATGTGTCACCTCATATGAACGCTTACCGTGTAATTTAATCCCTTTATCTAAATATCTCATCAAGAGGATTTCATGGTAGTGTCATAAAACATTATGCTTGATCTATCATTCTTTGACTACCTGAAATAAACCCATCATTACACCATGGCCATGGAATTTCATGTTACAGTTCTATTTCAATCAAAGGATTGAGATATCATCTTACATAAATGAAAGGGACAAATAATTCCTCAAATAATCCATTAACAACATGTCATTTGTGACACACCTAACGTACCCTACTTCCCGACAACAGTCTTCGTGACAGTTTTCATCAGCAAATCTAAGTGTGTGAGTCATGACATGAGTTAATAATAATATTACAGTCTAAGAGAAATTACACACACTCATAGATAGAAATGTCTGATGACACCAAGACATGCATAATTACTACCAGCGGGTCTGTTCTCATAATATCCCATCTTGGAGATTACCAAGTGCATACTCCATGAGAGAGAGAGTCTAGGCTTCTTATGAGTACTTACACATGATGGTCTGTATACTATGTTTCCTATCATAGTATGACATCCAACCATGTAACATTATTTATAAATATTGTTATATCATTTCAAGGTTCTCATCATAGTCGAGATCTTCCATGACCTTATTAATGCAACAAATATTCCAGGTCAATATTTTATTATAGTCATGAAGAATAATGAACAATATATAATAAGTTTACATTCATGTAATCAAAGTAAAAATAGTTGGTTCTAAGGACACCAACTCTGAAAAAATCCCACTTTGACTAGATCCAATTGCCTGTGACATTTAGTCCACTAGACCTCACATGATTATAATGTTTCTACTGAGTCAAGGCTTTAGTCAAGGAGTCTGCCACATTGTCTTTTGTGGAAATACTGCTCACTACAACATCACCTCTCTGTGAAAAATCCCTCAAGAGATGATGTTCCGAAGAATGTTCTTTGTCCACATATGTGACCTTGGCTCTTTTTCAAGTTCCACCGCTGGAGTGTTATCACAATAGAGTGTGATAGGATCTTTACTGCAAGGTACTACATCCAACACCTTGACGAAGCCTCACATCCATTTTGGTTCTTTATCTGCCTCATAAGTTTTGATATTCTCATATTCCACTATAGAATCTGCCACCACACTTTTCTTTGAGCTGTTCCAACTCACTGCACCTCCATTCAAAATGAAGATGTATACAGTATACAACTTCATTTCATCTTGATCAGTTTGGAAACTAGCATCTGCATGTCCTCTAATGAGAAGTTCCTCATATCCTCCATAATCCAGGAACATGTCCTCATTACGCCTCAGATACTTATGGATAGTCTTGACTGACATCCAATAGCATTCTCCTAGATCATCTTGATATCCGCCTACCACACTTAATGTATAAGCAACATCTACCCTCATACATAGAATATAATACATGACTGACCCAATGGAAGATTCTTAAGGGATCCTTTCCAATTTCGTTCTTTCCTCACGTGTATGAGGACACATTTTCTTGGAATGATTAATGCCACGTGACACTAGAAACAATCCCCTCTTAGACTGTTCCATAATGAATATCTTCATTATCTTGTCAATTTATATGCTTTGACTCAGGCCCAGAATTCTCTTGGATCTATCATGATAGATCTTGATCCCAGGAATATATGTTACCTCTCCAAATTCTTTTATAGAGATGCATTTATCCAACCATTCCTTAACTGACTATAATACTTGTACTTTCTCTCCAATTACTAATATGTCATCTTCATATACTATTAGGAAAATGACTACTCTTCCACAAAACTATTTGTAGACACAGGGATCACATTCATTCTAAACAATGAAAAATTTTGTTACGGCTTCATAAAAATGAATGTTCCATGACCTTTATGATTTCTTTATTCCATAAATGGATTTATGCAACTAGCATACCTAGTTGGAATCCTTTAGAGTCAGAAATCCTTCAGGTTGTGTCATGTAGACATCTTCATGGAGGTTCCCATGAAGGAATGTTGTTTTGACATCCATTTTCCAAATTTCATGGTCATGGTAATTAGAAATGGACAATAGGATTCCGATGGATTTCAACACAGCCACAAGTGAAAAGGAATCATCATATTCAATTACATGATGTTGTCTAAAACATTTTCCAACCAGTTGTGACTTATATGTGCTGACTTGTTCCTCTATGTCCAGTTTCTTCGTTAATACCCATTTATTACCAATAGGCTTTACATCAACTGGAGGATCTACCAGAATCTAGAATTGGTTTTGGTACATGGAATCTATTTCATTATTTATTACATCTTTGCACTTGGTAATGTATGTTCCTTCAACTGCTTCCTTGTAGGTAAGAGGATCATCATTGTCAACCAATAATGAGTCACCATCCTCAGGGACAGGAAAACCATATCATTATGGTTCTCTCACCTCTCTCGTGCTCCAACATAGTTCATGTGTCTCTAGAAGAGATTGTCCTTCCATGAGGCTTTTTGGAATCTATTAGTGTACCAACTCTTGTGTATCTTGATCCTTTACATCATCGAAGTCTATCTCTCTCCCAAAACCTCTTTTAGAGATGTTCTCCCTCTAAAGTAATCTGGCATGTCTTTCCACTATAACCTTTTTATATAAGGGGTTGTATATGGAATATCCCCTTTTTTCTTTGGTATATCCTATAAAGATACACGTTGTGCCTCTGGGAGGATGTTTGTTACCAAAAGAAGCCATAACAAATTCTTCACTACCCCACATATGTAAATTCGATAACATGGATTTTTTTCCACTCCATAACTTGTATGAAATAACATTTATCGATTTAGTTGGTACTTGGTTTAGTATGTGTGCTGTTGTTTGTAATGAATATCCCCAAAATGATAATGGAAGACTCGTATGACTAATCATTGATCTCATCATGTCCAACAGGGTTCAGTTCCCCCTTTAACATACACCATTTCACTGAGGTGTGTAAGGAGGAGTGAGTTGAGATATATCCCAAACTCATGTAAGAAATAAATGAAGTCCTGATTAAGATATTCTTCACCTCTTTCTGAGTGGAGTTTCTTAATCTTCTTACCAAGCTGGTTCTCAACATAATTCTTGTATTCTTTGAACCGATCAAAATAATTTGACTTATACCTCATAAAGTAAATATATCCATATCTACTAAAATCATCAGTAATAGTTATGAAGTACAAGAACCCACCCATTGCTTTAACTAGAAATGGTCCACACATATCTGTATGTACTAATTCTAGAATCTCTTTTGACCTTTCACCTTTCCCACTAAATATGGATTTAGTCATTTTTCCATATAGACATTCATGACATACACCAGGTGGCTTTAGTATGAAAGAATCTAAATACCCATCATGATGTAATTTTGTCAAATGTTTATCATTGACATGACGAAGCCGGTGATGTAAATGTTGGGTTTGGTATGAGTAATGTGAATTAACTTTGTCCTCTATTTCCATTACATTGTTTATATTGTCCTACACATAAAGTTTGTTATATAAATGTACCCTACCAAAACAAATGCTATCTTTATAAAAGTAGAAACATTCATTTCCAAACATGAAGATGAATCCATAAGTAACTAATACGGATAATGAAATATTTTTTTTGGTTTTAGAGGGTACATAATAACATCATTTCAATACCAAGACCATCCCATTAGGCAATGTGAGGTGGTAGTCTCTGATAGCTACAATAGTGAGTCTGGCTCCATTGGCTGCTTGTAAATTCACCTCACCTCATTCAATCGTTCTAAATATAATTTTTTACTATATTTGGATACATATGTGAGAACAGAAAGTAGTATCTAATAAATATTTAGTATAAATGGATAGATTGCATTCGATAAAAAACGAACCTGAATCCCCCTCTTGCTTCCTTGGCTGGGTGCATTTTTTCTTCCAGTGGCCCTTCTTGCCACATGCGAAACAAATAACCTCCTATTATATCGCCTCCCCTTTGGTCTTCCTTTTCTTGGATGGACTTGAAGAATATTTGGGATTAAATCTCATTACCCTCCCATTCCTTTTATTCACCATAATGACAAAAGGATTTTCATGCTTTATATCATTTTCCACTTCACGAATGAGAATAAGGAGATCAGATAGAGACTTCTCAATGTATTTCATGTTGAAATTTACAAAAAAGTAAGAGAAGCTCTATGGGAGTGATGAAAGAATGAAATTGGTACCCCATTTTTCAGGGAGTTTAAACCCTAGAACCTCCAAGTTCTCAATGTAGCCCATGAGATTGACTACTTGAGTCCTATATTGGGCACCCCCTCTACACTTTCTATGGAAAATAGCCTTGGATATCTCAATCCTTTCCAGTATTTATCTCTCCTGGTATAGACCACAGAGGTGCTCGAGCATGCTATAGGTATTCGTGCCTTCATGAGACTTCATGAGATCACTAGACATTGATGATAAAATAAAACATTGAACGTTGAGTACATCATTCAAATGTTGATCATAGACCAGATAATATTAATCACTCTCCCCTTGGGTGGGCAGATCAAAATGTGAGGACTCCAGTACATAAAACATTGCTTCATGATGTAGCATAACCCTATGGAACCCAAACCATTCCGCAAAGTTACTGACGATGAAGATATTTTCTTTATCCATAATTGATCGCAGATAAAATGTGGTTGAATATTTTTTCATATTGATTCTATAAATTAAAAGAGAATATTTATCAGCACCATTTGATTATATTTTGTGAAAAATAATATATGAATTTATTATTTCTCCCACTATTTTATCAAGTCCCAATGACCCTCACCATGGAACATGGAATGTCCAGTTTCCCTGACATTCTAGTGGCAAGGATCCATATTACCCTTAGCATAACCCCAACAAGGGTTGGTCAGGATATTTGAAGGTATTTAGGTAGGAAGGTCTTTTCCAACTATGAGATTACAGTTCTTTGATCTATTGAGTGGACTCCCCAATCATGAAATCCTGACGTAGATTTCCTTAACACATGCCACCATTTTACAGAAAGTCTGGCAAGGTCTACTCCTCTTGATGTAAAATGTTTAAGTCCACTCGAAACATTCATAAGATGTTCCTTTATAAAATTAACTGTCCCAAAAAGGGTTGGTCAAACACATAGTTTTATTGAGTCTTTCCCTTAATCATGTAAAGGAAGTCTCGGTTGGACTTAATATGATATTTGAGGATTTTTATTCTTTTTTCTTAGTTTTTCACTATCACATGCTTGTTAATGTTAAGTGAGTATTTTTTAAGTGATTAATCATGTTTCAATAATGTTTACGCATAGTCTGATTATTATTTTATTCCATCATTTCATGGTTGTTTATTTCATTAATTATGTGATCATGACAACACATTCATAATTAATAAACCATGCAATCAGACAGAAATAAAATATGATGGCATGATCATGAGCTTCTATTGGATAGATTATCTAGCGGTTTTGTTAAGATAACCATGACCTAGGGAAAAACACCTTGAAACTGATGGTTCATTTTTTGCAGCTCCCACCTGTCCACCTTTGTATCTTCTTGGGTTGGTTTCACCTCATCATCAGGTTTTGAACCATCTCCTCTGACATGGGAGATCCTCCATTACATGTGGTTTACATTAAAGAAACCATGGGCATGCATGCCCTACATATTATTGGATGAAGGCTCATAGGCCAATGAATTTAAATTAAATAAATTTAAATGAAATCGTACACACAAAAATGGTCTTTGTTCTAGCTCATGATAATCCATATCATGCAACGACATTTACACATTTTTATAATTCAAATTCTTTTAATCTCTCTTTCATTTAAGATAATTCGCACTTGAATTCAATTAATTATGATTTTATAATTAATCAATTCTTTATCTTAAATTCCATTATGAATTTCCTTGAGATTCTTCTCATCCATATTACTTGTAATGTTCAATGAACATTGGAAGAAACCTGGTGAAATTCCATTTCTGGAAAGTACACGGTGTGTATGATATATTACACAACGTGTATTTTTCACCCTTAATCCAAATTACATGCCAGGGGCTTTGGCGTGTTTTCTGTACTTTGGAAATTTTAGAGTACACAGCGTGTAGATTAATCTAACACGGTGTGTACTTCCTTGTTATGAGGTTACCAGCATGGAAATCCCATGTACGTGGTACATGGCTTCTTCTTGTATATGGATTCACATGGGCTGGATCAGACTACATGGTTTGTTGATTCAACATACACGACGTGTATTTCCGGTTTCCACATGCCATTCAATTATTTTCAACACGGTGTGATAAATACTTAGGCATTATCAATTCACATGGTGTGGTTTGGAGGACCAGTACCGGTTTGTTGAACCTAAGTACAAGACATATAGTTTTCACTACATGCCCTGTATTCTTGTGTTGTACAGACAAAAAGAGCGGCTCCTTCGGATGCGTTCCTCATTTTATTTATTCCATTAACTATTATTGAAAACACCCATGTCAAATAATTTATTCATTGAGATGTGCCCACACTTATTATAATAAATATCATTTAATAAAATTGTATTATATTTTTAATATCCCAACTGGAAAAACTACATGGAGTGTAATAATTAATACACGGTGTGTACTTGTATTTCATAAAACTACACATCATGTAATCATTAATACATGACATGTACTTGTTTCTTCATTTCCTTTCCAAAATAAAAAATACATGGCGTGTAATCATTAATACACGGTTTGTACTTGTTTTCAAAATAGTAACTACACTGCGTGTAATCATTAATACACGATGTGTACTTTTTTTCATTTTATTCATCCTACAACATTAAGACAATTTAGGCTTCCTTAAATAATTATTAATCCATCGATGGCTGCTTCATGCTCTCGAGAGTACGCGCCGCACATGCCAGGGGGTTTTAAAAAAAATCGATTGTTTCCTCCCATCCGTCTCTTCCAGCGTCGTTGGCTCTGTCTACGGCCGATCCTATAAAGGCTTCCCCAGCCACAGGTGATCCGTGGGAGCGTCGTCCAGGGTGGAATTTCTTGGACGTTGTTAGAGGATCTCTCACTGGTGGTTCGGGGCCCTGTTTCCTAGCGGTGGCTCCATTCTCTCACTCGGTCGTGAGGGATGGGGTGTCTGTCTCGCTGGTCACACCGGTGCAGGTATACACCGAGACTGTGGCGGGCCTCAAATGGACTCTGGTGGCAAGGTTCAATGCGTTGAATCCCTCTCGTTCTGTCTTCATCTGCTTTGTGCATTCATGGGCTTTACAGGGGCGGGCTTGGGTGTCAGTTCATCATCGTAGTTCATTTTTTTGGTTTTCACTTTAGAAGAGGATTTTTCTCATGCATGGTGTATGGTTCCGAGGGCGTTCGGGCGCTGGCATTTCAGCTTTTCCGGCTAGTTTATGGAGGCTCATAAGGGGTGGGAGGGTCCCTGCGCTACGGTCTAGGTGAGTCTGCCTGGGCTCCCGCTCCCCTTTTAGAACTGGGCATTCCTGAAGGTCAGTGGTGATTCTCTTAGAGGGTTTCTGTGTGTGGCCAATAGAATGTTGTGTGGTTCTAAGATGCTGGTGTCCAGGGTTTTTGTGGAAATGGATCTTTCCTCGCCGGTTCCAGAATAGGTCAGCCTCTCGATTCCTGGGGTGGTAGAGTGGTTTCAGCCTGTTGTTTTTCCGTTCTTCCCATGGTTTTGCTAGTCCTGCTCTTTATAGGGTCACTCTTTGCAGTCTTGCCTCAAGTCTCTTGGTATCCGTGTTTCAGTTTCCAATTCCAAGAATTCTGACCAGCTTTCAATGTCTCGGGAGGGGCGTCCCATGGATGATGTGGGGGCCACTCCCAATTTGGAGTGTTTTTAGCGGAGGATTTTTCGGCAACTACTCCATGCAACGGTCTTCTTTGGTGGGAAGTCAAGGTGGAAGCACAACAGCATTCGTGGACAATAGCAGCCGGTGGGAGGATTTCTCATGGGGTAAATGAACCACCCCATAACAACCTGTTTGTCCATCTATTTGAACGGGATCAATCCTATGATGTGCAAGGGAGATTTGTGTGCATGATGTGTAGGTGACTTGTGTAATTTGTAATCCTCCGTCGAGTTGGATACGGAGAGAGTGAATAGAGAAACAGGCCCCCCTTCTCCGTGGATGTAGGCTGATCTGCCGAACCACGTTAAAAATTCGTGTGTTGATCCATTTTGCTTCCAGTTTTGTGTGTTTGAGGTACCGGGCACCTCCACTGCGCCCCAACAAGTGGTATCAGAGGCGAGGCGGAGCGAACGGAGGTGAACCGACCAGGCGACGTCAAATTTTCCGGTGGCCGGAAAATTGAATTTGGTTGGAAAATTTTTCCAAGGCCAGATCCGTGAATAGGACGACGAGACGAGTCCAACGGTGCAAACGGCGTTAAAAACAGAGTTGAAACGAAGAAGATATGGCCGGTCAAAGTTCGGTCAAACCTGTGGGTGAACAGTAACCCCGTGCCGGAGAAGCTGGTACTGTTCATGCTGCCGGCGAGAATTCCGGCGAGATTCCGGCAAGAGCTCTGGCGTGCCACGTCAGCGACACGTCAGCGCCACATCAGCGAACGATCTGGACCGTTGAACGTGTTTTGACTATATCTCGGACAATTGGTGTCCGATTTCGGCGATCAAGGAGTCGATTCCGACTATTTCAACTGTTCCGGACACATCTGTACGGTTAGTGTTTGGAAATTTGCATTCTATAAGGTGGTGATTAAATGGTGTGACATCGACGGTGGTGATCGTGTTTTGCGACGACGATGATGTCTGGTGGCGGAGCATTACCAAAATTTGACATCGAGAAGTTCGATGGTCGAAACAATTTCGGCTTGTGGCAGAGCACAGTGAAGGATCTTTTGGTGCAGCAGGGCCTGATCAGACCGTTGATCGGAGAAAAGCCTGAGACAACTAGTGCCAATGATTGGGAAGAGCTCGAGATGCGGGTTGTCAACATAATTCGACTGTGTTTGGCGAATGAGGTAAAGTACTTGGTGTTGGACGAGACATCACCAAAGGAGATCTGGAAGAAGTTGGAGCAGCGGTATATGGCGAAGTCGCTCACCAATAAGTTGTTCCTGAAGAAGAAACTGTACCAGTTGCGCATGGACGAGGGAGCAAATTTGTTGGATCATACCAATGAATTCAAAAAGATCCTGACACAGTTATTGGGTCTCGGTGTGAAGGTTGAAGAGAAAGACAAAGCACTTTTGCATTTTTCATCACTACCAAGCTCATTTGATGGGCTTGTGACTTTATTGCTCGTGGGGAAGGAGACATTGAAGTTGGACGATGTGATGGCATCACTTCAAGATTCAGAAGCATTTCGAAGACCCACGACGCATTCAGGTGATCAAATCATGGTGATGCGAGATGCTCAGCGTGGGAGGAGCTGACATCGACAGTCAGGAGGTAAAGAATGGCTGCCAAAATCCAGGGGACGTGATCCGAGCGAAATCACGTGTTTCTGGTGCGAGAAGAAGGGTCACTATAAAAGTGATTGTGGAGAGCACAAACGGTACATTGCTAGGAAGAAGAAAGTTGAAGAGGAGGATGTGAACATCACATGATTATCAGCAGATGATGAAATATGTGTGAAAATGGGAAGCTCATACTCAGATGAGCGAGTTGAATGGGAATAAGTGCAGTGTCATTACTGCAGAAGATATGGGCACATGAAGCGGGAATGTCGTTTTCTGAGAAGGAAGAACGAGCGGGCTCAAAATCCAAAAGAAGACGGATGGGTTCTGGATTCGGGGAGCTCAGCACACATATGTATGAAGAGAGGTACATTTGATACTTTTCAGCAGGTGCGAGACTCGATGAGACTTGGTGATGGCTCTACATGCGAGGTTCGAGGAGTCGGGATGGTGAACTTGAAGACACCCAATGGAGAAATACAAAAACAGGCTGACGTGAAATTTGTTCCGAGGATGAGGCGGAACATGATATCATTAATTATGCTCGATGCGAGAGGATTCAAGATTTCCATTGCAGGTGGAGTGCTGGAAGTCTCAAATGGGGATGCAACGATGTTTACTGGGAAAGTGTCCCAAGGGTTGTATCAATTGATGGAGACCGTAGTCAGCTCGAGATCGAGTGAATAATGTGGAAGTGCCACGTCATCTGGCATGAAGATGCATGATTGATTTGCTGATGAAGTTTTCAATGCCTGCAAAGAGACTGCATATGAAGCTTCTACCCCAAATTGGTCGTGAGGGGGAGATTTGTGGGGGCCACTCCCAATTTGGAGAGTTTTCAGTGGAGGATTTGTCGGAAACTACTCCATGCAGCGGTCTTCTTTGGGGGGAAGTCAAGGTGGAAGCACAACAGCTTTCGTGGAAAATAGTAGCCGGCGGGAGGATTTCTCATGGGGTTGATGAACCACCCCATACCAACATGTTTGTCCATCTATTTGAACGGGATCAATCACATGATGTGCAAGGGAGATTTGTGTGCATGATGTGTATGTGACTTGTGTAATTTGTAATCCTCCGTCGAGTTGGATACAGAGAGAGTGAATAGAGAAACCGGCCCCCCTTCTCTGTCGATGGAGGCAAATCTGCCGAACCACGTTAAAAATTCATGTGTTGATCCGTTTTGCTTCTAGTTTTGTGTGTTTGAGGTACCGCGCACCTCCGCTGCGCCCCAACAGATGATGTGTTGCTCCCAGTGCTAGTTTCATCAGGATGTGGTCATGTCCCCCTGCCTAGATAAGGACCTGGGGAGCCTGTTTGTAGCCCCGCCATCTCTGGTTGTCGGTAGATGGTTCCTTTTTCACATGTGGAACTGAAGGGATCTGAGGATCCCGTCATGCGTCTGCTTTTTGGGGACTTGATAGTGTCCTTCTTGAGGAGTGTTAGGGAGGTCACGATTACCTCCTCCGTTCTTCAGTCAGGGAGGGGGGTGGTGTTCTTGTGGCTGGCTTCCTCGTAGGGGAGTCCACTTCAGGTTTGTCTCTTCTTGTCAGCAGAGATCAGTGCAAGGTTCTTAGCCCGGGAGAGCGATATAAAGGTAGGTCTTCCAGCTTGTTGGGTTGCGATTCTCAGGTCTCCACAAGGACTGTGGCTGGTTGGGGGCCAGAGGGGGACAACGTTCCGGGCAGTTCGGGGCGCGGAAGGGCAAGTGAGGATGTCTCATCTCCAGTTCCCGTTTCTTATCTTTCCGGGGAGATAGTAGACAGTCCTGGGGTGTGTACCATAGCTATGAAGAAGAGGAGGGAAGTTAGGGGGATGTCTCTCTCACCGGTGTGGATGTCCACGTCATCTAGGGGTAATACCGGCTTCTTTTGGTTTAATGTCGCCGTTCTAACTGTGGAACTCTCGAGGAATCAGATCCAGGGTGAAAACTGATTTCATTGCCTCGGAGTCTCAGAAACACAAAGTTAAAGTGGTGGTGGATTTTAATCACAAGTAGAAAGTCCCCAATATTCACGAGTTCACCCGTAAGATCAATATGCATGAAGCCATGCATGGGGACCCAGTTAACAAACACAATTGGATTTTCTAGAAGAGAGGGGTTACAGTGGACCTTGTTCAGGTTGGGGACTAACATTTGACGTCGAAGGTCACCTATGACAGATATGAGTGCTTCTTTTCAGTTGTTTATGGATGTTGTGATGCCCGTCCTAGAGACGTGTTGTGGTTGGAGATCTCATGGTTCGATCCAGGAGATTTACCGTGGATTTTGGGAGGATATTTCAACACGGTCTTGAGGCCTTAAGAGAAGAAGGGGCGAGGAGATTTCCAGCGTCAAGCAAGCTTATCCTTTGCTCAGTGCATGGAAGCGAAGGGGCTCTTGGACGTGGGATTATCGAGAGACCCTTTTACCTGGTGAAAAAATCGCAGGGGGGGCGGGAGAGTCGGTGCTGGAGTAGGCTGGACAGGTGCTTTGAAAACTTACGGGCCATTGAGAGGTTCAATGAGTTGAAGGTCCTTCACCTTACCTGGAATATCTCATACTACTCGCACTCTTTCTTTCTTTGGGTGGTTCAAAGGCACCCCAAGAATGTTTTGGGTTTATCAGCCAGTGGGTGAGCAACCCGGAGTTCCATCGGGGGGTACTGTAGGTTTGGAGTGCTCCGTCGAGGGTGTACTCTTGGGCGGCCATCCACACCAACGTGAGGAGGTTGAAAATGACACTGGAGGGGTGGGAGATCTCTCTTCCCGCATGGGATCATGATATGGATTCTATCAAATAGGACATAGAGTTCATGGATGCTAGTTTAGAGGGTCACTGGGATGCTGAGTTGTTTGATGAAATTTCAGTGATGAATGAGCTTTTAGCAGTGCAGGTGGTTTCCCAAGAGCAAAGAGTGAGGGACCGGTCTAGAGAGAGGTGTCCTAGAGAAGGGGATAAGAACTCAGCGTACTTTCATGCTTGCATCAGAGAGAGGCCGCAGGTGGTAAATCCTAACTTGGCCTTAGAGGATGGTTCTTTCTCAGATGACAGGGAGGTGGTTGGGGGATTGGCCATGTCTATTTTTAAAGATCTATTGGCAGGCCTGACCGAGGGGTTTTTAATAGGGTACCCTTCCGGAGAGGCTATTCTTTGGGAGACGATTCCAAATCTTGTGTCTGTGTAGGATAATGCTCTGATCGAAGGTGTTTTGGAGGAGGAGGATGTTCGGGTGGCCGTGTGGCACCTGAAGCCGGACAACGCTGTCAGGCCGGATGGTTTCCCTGGGGTTTTTTACAAAGGTTTCTAGGATATTGTTAATGGGGACTTGGTTTTTTCGATACATGATTTTTTTCCGTGGAGGTGTCCTTGCCCGGATTGCGGCTGTGAAATCAGTTGTTCTCCAGCTGAAGTCCAAAGATCCTTCTTCCCTCAATCAGTACTGGTCCGTCAGTTTATGTAACATTCCCTACAAAGTTTTGGTTTTTGTGATTAACAGATGGGTGGCCATTTTTCTGCATTGGTGGGTGTCTCTGGAGAAACACGGGTTTGTGCAAGGGTGGTCGATTCAGGGTGGCATGGCACTGGCTCTGGAGCTGATGGGGGACCTGAACCTGTAGTCTAGGGGATCTAATGTGTAATTGAAGCTTTATATGAGTAAGTCGAATGACTATATGGAATGGGGGTTCATTAACAGGGTTCTCAGGAATATGGGCTTCTCCGACTAGGCATGTGATATTATTTTCAGGTGTGTTACCTCGCCGTGGCTGGGGGTGTCTTTCATGGGGAGGACACACGGTTTTTTCTTGTCGGTTCAGGGTTTGAGGCAAGGTGACCCGTTAACGCTGAGCATCTTCATTTTGATGCAGGATACTCTCAGCCGGCTACTGAATAGAGGAGTGAGTGTGGGGGATATCCTACCTTTCCGTAGGAGACATGGCTGCCACCCCAAATCCCACATGATGTACGTGGATGGTACCATCATTTTTATTAATATCGAGGCAAGATCCATTCGTGCGGTGTATAAAATCGTGATGGAGTATCACAAATGGAGTGGACAGCTCGTGAGTAGTGAAAAAAGAAGTTTTTTCATTGCAAACTCTTGTGGAGAGGGAAGAGAGGAACAGGTGAGCTCCGAGCTGGGCATGGGGAAAGGGTCTCTTCCAATGGAGTACATGGGAACTATGGTTTCCTCTGGTAGGTTACGTAACAGTGTCTTTGCTAAGGTGGTGAAAAAGATTATGGGTCGCATCATGGACGGGAAAACCCACTTCCTATCTTTTGGGGGCCGAATCGCCCTTGTGAACAGTGTGATTTATGCGGTTCCAGTGCATGCGATGGCTTCTACTAGTGTCCCCAAGGTGTTCATACGGCACATTGACAGGTTGATGTCCAGTTTTATCTGGGACACTTCACTGGAGGGGAAGCGGTAATGGGTGTCATGGGGGAAGATGTCTCGACCGAACAACGAAGGAGGGGTTGGCATCAGGAGCATGGAAGACACGCTGCATGGTTTACGTGCCATGATTTCATGGGAGATCACCGGGGTTGAAACACTGTGGGGGAGAAGCATGTTGCTGAAGTATAAATATTCTGTTGACTCCCTACCATTCAGGGGTTTGTCGCTGTAGGTCGCGGTCTACAAAATTATCCCGAAGTTTCTCCCTTTCTCTCAGTGGATTTTAGTTGAGGGGCATATCCGTTTCTGGGAACATAACTGCGCAGGATCGGTGGTGGGTTACCCTGGGTGCCCGGACCCTTTGATTTCTTTCAGTGAGGCAAGCTTGTATCCCCTGTTTTTCAGATTGATTCTCGATGATGCATAACAGAGGTTCTTCGATTCAGTTGTGATCACCACCGATAAGTATAGGTTCATGTTTTCCCCTTTGGAGTCGGGTAAGTTCAACCTTAAAGTCTTCCGTAGGGGTTTCATGGGTAAGGGGCACCAAGAGCAGGGACATAGGGGGCATGGTGGAAGATTACACCTGCTAAATTGAACTTCCTGACGTGATGGATCCATAAAAATGCTATCCTCGCGGACATGAGCATCAAAAGACTGGGCATCAGCCTGACATCCTGCTTCCAGTTTTGTCCGAGTAGGAGGGAGGAGAGTTAGAATCATATTTTCTTTGAGGGGTCTTGGGCTCGTATAGTGTGGAGGTTATTTGGAATGCATACAGGGTATTCGACAAATGAAGATAACCTACAGAGTTTTTTGGAGCAGTGGTTTCAGGGGTGCGAAGATAACCCGAAGGAGGCTGAGGCCCATGCCATTATTTTTAATGCAGGATGCTGGGTGCTGTGGAAGGCAAGGAACAATGCAAGGTTTGAGGGAACCAGGTATATAGGGAGGGTGGTGGTGGTGTGGATCAGGTGTATGCCTCTTTAGCTGGTCGATCTTGCGGATATTGGAACTAAAGTGCCCTCTCTTTTGTGTTTACAGTCCCCTAGAATGTTTCTATACAAAAGGTCTCCAACGAGTAGGCGAATTGGATTCGATGGATCCCCCCGAAGAGGGTTATAAGCTTAATATTGATGGATCTTGTGCAGTGGATATTGTGCGAGGAGGGGGGGGTTGCGGGATCACAGAGGGGTGTGGTTTTTCCCTTCTCATCATTCTATGGGAAGGGGAGCTCAGTCTGGGCATGGGCTTTGGCAGCCCTCTACGGGCTGTACCGTTGTAGTCAGAGGGGCCTGGACATTTTCCAAATGGAAAAAGACTTGAAGATTGTGCATGACGACTTGGAGGGGTGCGATATTATCCCATGGACGATCACTTACATTATTATACAATTCAAGATTCTCATGAACAACAACATTTGGGTCACACACACTTGGCAGGAAGGGAATAAAGTGGCGGACTACATGGCGTATATTTCAGTTCCCTGGGAACCGGTTGTTTGGTTTGATAATGTTACCTCTTTCAAACTGGAGGGGTGATCTTGATTAGGGGTGATGCCCTCGGCTTACACTCTTTTCGTCCCCCATAGGTGGGGGTTTTTGTATTTGTCCTTGTGTTGTTTCTGTATCACTATTTTTCGAATAAAAATAATAGTGGTTGGATGTATTAAAACACGTATGGGAATAATCTTTATTATACATGAGATACATGAATACACTCAGTGTGTGACCCTCTAGGCCTCTTTCTCGTTTCCATTATGAAGGCTTGCCTAAAGTCCAAGATTAATATCTGGAAATGGGTCAAGGAACCCAAGAGAAATAAGTTGACGCTACATTGACGTGTCACCTCATATGAATTCTTACCATGTAATTTAATCCCTTTGTCTCAATATCTCATCAAGAAGGTTTCATGGTAGTGTCATAAACATATATGCTTGATCTGTTTTTCTTTGACTACCTGAAATAAACCCATCATTACACCATGTCCATGGAATTTCATGGGACAGTCCTATTTCAATCAAAGGGCTGAGATATCAACATCCATAAATGGAAGGGACAAATCCTTCATCGACTTATCCATTAATAACATTTCCTTCGTGATGCACCCAATGTACCCCACTTCCTGCCAACTACCTTCATGACGGTTTTCTTCATCAAATATAAGTGTGTGAGTAATGACATTAATTAATGATAATCTTCCAGTCTAAGGACCATTACACACCTTACAGATAGCAATGTAGGATGACACCAAGACATGGAGAATTACAACTCACTGGTCTATTCTCATAATCTCCCATCTTGGAGATTACCAAGTGAGAACTCCATGAGAGAGTGTCTCATCCTATTACGAGTACTCACACATGACGAAATGTATACTATGTGTCGAATCATAGTATCTCATCCATCCATAAGAATTTATTTAAGAATATTGTTATATAATTTCAAGGTTCTCATCCTATAAGGGATATTCAATGAACATATTAATTCATCAAATATTCTAGGACATTTTTATATTATAGTCATGAAGAACAGTGATTAATATATAATAAGTGTACATTCATGTAATCAAAGTACATATAGTTGGTTCTCAGGACACCTACTCTAACACCTTCCACGAATCTTGTCGAAGTCCAAGAGTTTCTTATTAAACCATTGACTTGACCCTCACTTATATAGATACCTTTAAGAGGAGTCTCAATAATCACACTTATACTGATGGTGTGATCTATCCCTTTAGGTGAGAGTTTCAGTTGGAACCTATTGGTGGTTGAGTCGACACCTTACGAGGTTAGATTGGGTATGAAATGGACATCCACAGTTCATACTCAGATTGATTGTATTAGGAAAAAAGGTTGTGGTTTATCTACAATGTTGGAATGGGGGATTCCTTTGTCAGCAAAAAAGGAAACCCAGGAAGCACATGATAAACTCCTGTGAAGGAGGGTGCAGCTAATCACTAGTGATTTGGCCAACCTTACCCTCTTGGCAGCAGATGTTTTGAGTTTTATGTTCCCAAAGAGAGTTGATAGAGTTTCTCCAGGACACTAACTTTATTATAGTCTATAATCTTGGGAAGGGGAACATGGTAGCAGATGCACTTAGTATGAGGTCTGTCCTACAACTATTGAGTGAGGAATTAGATTAACTAGTCATGCTGCAGATATCCAACATGGATAGAGATGAAGCTGCTTAGCTTCAGTCTATGGCTTTCACTCCCCCACTCCTTCAGCAAGTTGGGGAGGCGCATCTTGGGGGAATTGACAACGGGGCTCGACGTGATCATATATCATTAGGGCAGGAACCTGATGGGTTTTATGAATGTGAGGAGCACATCGTCCTCTTCAGAGGATGTACCATGGTACCGGTGGTGCTTCGGGAGGATTTGTTGAGGGAGTTCCATACGTCCCCTCTGGTGGAACAACATGGTGTGGTGAAGATTTACCAGGACCTCCGGCGTCAGTACTGGTGGCTAGAGATGAATAAATTAGTGGTAGAGTTTGTGTCATGAAGTCTCACTTGTAATTAAGTGAATACTACACATATTTGGCAGAAGTATTATTCTGAAAAGATAGGGAAACACTTGGAGTTCTAGGAGGGGAACCAAGTATTCTTGCGAGTCTCTACCCAAAAAGGACTATGATGATTGGGTCGAGGCGGCAAGTTATCACCGCGGTTTATCGGTCCTTTTCTAATACTTTGGGGGATAGGCGAGGTATCATACCGCTTGGATCTTCCACCATAAGTGGATATGGTACACGACGTCTTCCACATATCCCAGGTGAGGAGATACGTGCATGACCCATCTCACATCATTGACCATGTTGAGCTAGACTTCGATGATGGGGCGACGTTTACAGAGGCTCCAGTGGAGATTGAGGATCGATAGGATAGGGTCCATCATGGGAGGTTGATACATCTGGTTCATGTATGCTGGTAGCACATGAACCACTAAGAGAGCACATTGGAGCAGGAGGATCAGATTCGTGTTCAGTACCCTATTTTGGGTTTTTCCCTTTGTTTTGGATTTCATGGACGTAAATCCCTATGGTGGGGAGAATTTAATGTCTCAAAAATTCTGTATATATATTTTTAAATTATATGGAATTATTTCAAGACCATGAAATTTTACGGTGTATGATTCCAAGGCCTGGATTTCCCTGAATGATCCGCCGATGTTTTGTGGAGTTTTAATTGGAGCGGTTAAGCATTTTTTCTAAAAAAGTGGAATAAATCATAAATAGTAACTCGAATAAGGAATCAGAGGATACCGTTGCATTCAAGATGGCGGGGTTACACTAGGGGTGACTTAATTTTAATCTACGTGGTCCTCCTGTGAGAATCCCCAAAAATTCCATAACCGTAAATAAAATAATTTAATTAATTGTTTTATTTTTCAAATGCTTATAACTCACAAACGGTAGCTCAGATTGAAAATCTGAGACCACCTCTATACTCCTGAGTGCATTCTTCATTTATGAAGATACTAAAATTGGATGGCATAGGCCACTAGTGAATGTTAGATTTTGGCCATAAATAAAATATTAAGTAATAATTATTTTATTTTAAAATCCAAAACTTTTAAATGGTAACTCAGATTTGAAATCAGAGAGTACCGTTGGGTTCTTTGTGGCATGTTTTACTTATGTAGAGCCTATCCTCGACCGGTACGGGTCGAGGGTGATTGTTATAATTTTTCTGAAATTTTTTTTGCGTACGTGCAGTAAACGCGCAAGCGGTGTTATATATCTTTTGAACTGGTGCTTGAAACTGAAATATGAGGGCACTGTTGAACTCGTAGCACCGATATTCGCTTAACAAGGCCTTCAACTTGACTTCATTAGGTCGAGGGTGAAAGTTAGTGTTCATGAATTTCGTGGGAGAGTTAAAAAAAATAAAATAAACAACAACTTTTATTTTATTTTTAAAACCTCCCATTTTATGCTTAGTGGTGGCGACCACCCTAACTAAAAAGATCCAATTTAAATTTAAAGGTGGGTACCACCCTACCCATTAAATCTTCCTTTAATATGAGATAACTCTTGGTTTTCCTCCCATTGATGTGCCAACTCAATTAGTTTATTTAATAAACATATTTGGCATTTCACCATTTGGTTGTAGAGTTGTTGGAAAAAGGGAGATCTATAAGAAACTTGGAAGGATATTTTTCAATGATGAACACCCACTACAATGAAGATAATCCTCCAAAATCGGAGAATTAGGAAGATGCTTGAGCCTAGATCAGAATCATCTTATAGGATCAATGAACAACGACATCACCATCTCATCGACTTCGTATTCTTCCTCGCACCACCTCAAATGGACAATCGAGGTAGGGGTTTTTATATATGTTTGAATTTGTAGTATTGATTCTTCATATCCTAAATTCATGATGACTATGGCCAAATGAACAAGGCCATCATCCCGCACATAAACCATACTCCTCTTTCTTTTTATTCTTCACGCGTTATTCGTGCGCTCATCAATGCCTAATATTTATTGGCACTGGAAACATGGAGTTTTTCTGAATGCGATATATGTACATGAAGCCCTCAACGCAAGGATCATAAATATGCAATCATTTAATTTTTAGGGTTTGGAGTGAAGCTACAATGGCTCGTGGATGGAGGTGGCCAAATGTTTATTGGCTCTGGAAATGCAATATTCTGTTGAGCACGACATATAGACACTGATCCCTTGACCCGAATATTGTGAATACTAAAATCAATTAATTTTTAGAGGTTATAACAAAGATGAGACACCCCACAGATGTAGTGACATGGCGGAGTTGGTCGGTCCGGCATGGCTGGTGTAAGCGGTGCGCGCGCATCAAGCAGGTCCATGTGGCTTCGGATGATGACGAGACATATTAGGTGGTGGCACGAGTAGGCGGTGCGACGAAGGCGGGTCATGTGTGATGCGGAAGTGCCGCAGTTTCCCTATTCATGTATAGGGGTGCAAAATCGTGGAAGAAGAAAATTATATTTGAGAGAGAAATGAATAGATAAGAAATAAAATTTAAAGAAAAATGAATATAAAAAAGAGATAGAGGTGCTATTTGGACCCGGGTGCACCAAAATGGGATACCCCACTTGTGCGTGAATCTCAAATGAGATTGGAGAGAGAAACATTCAATGAAATAAAATAATAATAATAATATAATAATATGATTATTTATGGTTGTTAAAACCCTAATTCATCTGTAACTTATATGTGCGACCTTAATTTCACGAACTGTCAGCGGCAATGCCACCCTGACTTGGAGACGAACATTATGAGTCCAATATTGGATGACTTTTTCGGGTTTTTGGATCGGGTACCCGATACAATCAAATAATAATAATAATATATTATTATTAAATCTTCGTCCCTTTATAACTCATGCGTGTGATGTCTGATTGAATTACCCTCTATGGTGACATTATCCTATCATTAAGACGGTCGATTTAAGTCTAATGTTTAATATTAAATTCTGGATCGTGGCTCGGGTTCACGAAACACCAAATAATAATATTATTTTTATTGCGAGATCTTGTATTCGACATATCTCCCTCATACAGTGTCGAAATGATGAACCATTTGTGGCACCAGAAACCATTGATCGAGACAGTCCTTTTGGGATACCCCTCTTGAGTTTCGATAAAGTTGGGGTACATCTTGGTTGGATCGATCACAAATCCAACCGGGCCCTCAGAGCTAAAAAGGCAATGAAATACAGACCAGATGTCTGATTGACGCATCATCTATTGCATTGTGACCACATTTACATGGTATTACTTTTGGGATAATTCTTCTTGGGACTTCATGAAGTTGGATAATCAACCAGTGCAATGAAGAGAAAACCCTTTTAGAGACAATTTATCTTAGTGCGGGAACCCTGTAGCTGGCTGTGACGATGTACAAAGATCTTGTGTGGGTATGATGACATACTGTGATGATGTACTAGGATCTTGTGTGGGTATAACAGCTTACTGACAATGTACTAGGATCCTGTGTGGGTATGATAAGGTATTGATGATGTACTAGGATCCTGTGTGGGTCTGAGGACATACTGATGATGTACTAGGATCCTGTGTGGGTCTGACGATGTATTTACGATGTAATAGGATCCGGTGTGGGTCTGACGACATACTAATGGTGTACTAGGATCAAGTGTGGGTCTGACGACGTACTGGCGATGTACTAGGATCTTGTGTGGGTCTGGCGATGTAAAAATGATGTATTAGGATCTTGTTTGGGTCTGACGATGTACTAGGATCCTGTGTAGGTATGTAGAGGTACTTGGATCCTTTGTGGGTCTGATGATGTACTAGGATCCTGTGTGGGTTTGACTAGGTACTAGGATCCTGTGTGGGTCTGACGATGTACTACAATCCTCTATGGGTATGATGATGATTTATGATCCCTCATGGGTCTTCCTATTAACAGATTAAGATTATTTAGTAGTTACATCTAATCATCTCTACAACTGTACCTAAGATATACCTGGTGTGAGCTGAGTCTATACCTTGTGGTATTTTTCCTTCATGGTCATATCTTGGTGGTATTCTTCTATGTGGTGTACATGTGTGGTACTTACCATTGGGGTATGTCATCCATTGTGGAAGAGATGATCTTTGGGCTATTATGTTGGACTCTGTGTTTCCTCATGATTGAGATTGATATACTTGATAATTTAGGTATATGTATGGGGATATACCTATGTAGGGTTCTCAGATGATTTTATGATTTTTGGTTTTTCTTTTTTAGATTTTGTGAGACCTTGAGTGTCTCGGGGTCCCAACAAAGTATCGTTATACTCACCCATGCACGGGCTATGCCTGCACCTTATTGTGTTGGTTGCAGACGATGGATAGCGTTGACTGAGGATGAGGGTACCAGGACAAGAGTTAGCTCGGAGGTGTACCCTAGACGAGGAATACGACAGAGAAGATCGTTTGAGAGCTATACCTACCCTTCAGGTAGGATCCTTGGCAGGTGTTCACATGAGTTGTCCAGTTTACTTTTACCTTCCATTTTCTTGTACTTTCTTGTTGGTCTTGTATTCTGGGCGCTTTTACATACTTATTCACTATATTTAATATTCATTTTACCTTGTGTTCATATCTAGCTATGTGCTTGGTGGTGTGTGTACAGGCCATAAAGGAAATTCCTTCCCGGTTTTTGGGAAATACACCTTTAGTGATAGTCGACAGCCCCTAGCCAATGGAAGGCGAGCATGGGGTAGTCAAGCAATGGGCCCTGTGGGACGGGTCGTGACCTATGTAGAGTATGAAGCAAAGCGATGATGTCAAGATGAGACTAACCATAGATTAATTTGAGAGCATGATGAGTAGCGACAACATCAGGAGCAGCAACGACAGTAATAGAATCAACAACATGGTTTGTTGATGGAGTATATGCGGTGACATACAAACAGTTTAGGGATGGAGTTCACTCCATCAAATTTAGTTAATTCCCCACCCACTTAGTGGCACTATTATTATTTTCTTTTTTGGGAACATTGTTTATATCATAAAGGATTATATTTTTAAAAAAAATTTATTTAAGGTTTTGTATTTTTTTAGTGATCTTTATTGTTAGAATAGATTAGGAAAATCCCATTATTATGAAAAGTAGAATCCCTTTTATTATGGATCAAGATAGAACCCATTACATGACTGAATCCCCAAACACGACATACCCTAAAAATGTCATGAAAATTGTAAATTGCAGTAAATCCAACCATCTCGAATTCAAATCCATTTAGACTTAATGACTAGGGTAGTGAAACATAGACTTATAATTGGATTGAAATCCCCCAAGGTAGCCATATAGTCATTCAACCACCGACCAAGACATCCAAACCATAGCATCCATTGGGATCTACTAGGAAGATAATCAGCGTTGATGGATCTGCTGATAATGGCAACAACCTATCTGAAAAATCATCCTCCCCTACTAGAGCGGGTTCTTCTTCATAGGTCATCGTCCCATTCTCTGAGTAAGATTTGACCCTTATTTCTGTCGCTCACCATCATACCAGGGTTTGAGTCTTTCCTTCAGCTACCATGATAATCAGAGTGCTTTATATCAACTAGCCCATATGTTTTCCTACTAACCCCTGCCTTCGATAAAGAGTCCAGATCTCTCCGTTTACCCCTACAATTAGTTTCCATTATTTTTTTATAAATAGTTATTTGAAATGAATATAAATTCATATTGTTTTGGTATTTTAGAACAATGTTCCACAAGTCATTTGTGATGTGTATAAATCATCCTCACTTCAATCCGATGAACATGTTGACCAGAATGACTCTACTTCCGTAGATATAGCTTTTAACATCCTGAAAAACAAGTATTTACAGCATTAAAAAAGTGTTATTATCATCGGTTCTATTAAATGGTGGTTCTATTTATCATCTCTAAAAAAGTGCTAATAAAGTCCCCATTTATAAGCACTGATAAAATGGGTCATTTATCTGTGCTAAAAAAATCATGAAAAATGACCTTTATCGATGCTTTTTTAGTGTGGATAAATGTATGAAAAAGTAATTTTTAGAAATTTTTTTTTCAGAAAATCAGAGGGTGGGACCTCCCCCTTTTATAAATGCATGATCCCCCCTTTTAACAATGCTAGTCTAGCATTACCACCCCTTTAATAGGTCTAGAAATCCCCCCTCCATTTAGTAGTGCTAGGGACCTGCATCACCCACTCGTGCACACCCTTGACTTTACTGGGTTTCAAAACTGAGAACTCCCCCTCATAATCTCACTCCTATTTCACTCCCATATATCATTTTCTTCTGTATTTTATATTAAATCTATATATTTTAATTTATTTCTTAATATTTATTTATCCATATATATATATATATATTTTAATACATATATAAAATATGATTTTGTGTGTGTAAATGCGTGTTTATAAATACATACATACATACATACATATATATATATATTTGTGTACATCTATAAATATAGTTGTATATATTTATATTTATTTACATATATTATAAATTAATATTTATATACATATATTAAAATATATAGATAAATTTATATTAGTTTTTCAATGTACACATAAATATATATATATATATATATAAACATTATATATACAGAAATTGGATATGTATATAATAATTTATTAATTTTTAATTTTAATAAAATGGATATTATTTTTTATTTAGATATGGTTTATATATTTGTAAATATACTTTACATGTAAATATTTTTACATGAATATTTATAAAATTCAATTATTATGTGTGAATATATAAAAAATATGTATATATTTTTATATATTTGATTATAAATAAAACTAAATTATGAAAATTGATAAAATTTAAAGACATTAATATGAATATAAACGTAATTCTTTTGAAAATTTAAGTCCCAACTAAAAATGGGAAAAAATCACCCCCTTAAACGAGGTTGAAAGTTCAGTGAATGTTAAAAAAATAGGATTCATCGACTAAAAACTCATTTTTAAAGGCGTTATATAGAATATTTGGGTCTATGAAGACATAATAGTGGATTCTTACTTATCAATAATATATATATCTCATTTCAAGATTTGATTTGATATGTGGTAGAGCTCAAATAGAAACTCAGATCAAACGTTATGACCTTTTGAAATACAATTTACATTTTCAATTTATTTTAGATCATTTTTTTGTATCATAAAATTGTTAATAGATAACTGAAAATCGCTAATAATTATAAAGTTATTAACTAATAATATTTTTTATAATTTTTTTATATGACATTTTCACTAAATATATTATATTTTATTTTTAAATGTCTATTTTACATTATCTAAAACATATTTAAATATATATATTTTTAATGAAATATGATATTTATTTTTGAAATATAAAATTTATCAGCGTTGGTAAAAAACACATATAAAGCCTCCCCCCCCGTATCAACGCTACTAAAAAAGTGCTGATAAAGGGAGTCCCTTAAATATCGCTAAAAATCGTTGATAAAGGGGTAACTTTACAAGTGCTAAAAAATATAGATAAAGAGGTACTTTTAAAATCACTTTTTAGAATTATTAAATGAACCTTTTATGAGAGGTTTTTTAGCGGTGATAATGGTACCCCATTTATCAATGCATTTTTTAGTATTGTTAATGTAATTCCATGCATAATGTTGTTTATGTGGTAGTGATCCACGTGTGTCCTTTTATTTAAAAATGACATTTTAAAAATATATTATATCATATTTATGTTTAATTTATTTATTTATAGTATTTTTGACAAAATAATTGTTTTTTATGTAGGTGAATTATTTTTCACTTGTTGGGGTGGATTTGTTTCGAAATTGATACCATGGTTAGACTATTTTTATAGGGTGTCATAGGTGAAAATTATAATTAATCATTGATGTTTTTAAATGATTATGCATAGTAAATGCAAGTGTAATAATACTAAATATTGTTTGAAATGTATTTAATATGTTTTTTTTATTTTTAATCTAAATTTTATTTTAACTAAATGATCAATTTTCATACTGGTGCATCTGTATAAAGGTGTATTTGGTAGAGTGTGTTTTTTTTAAACAACACAATGCAATAGTAGGTCATTTATCAGCATTAAGTAAAAACATTGATAAATGTGTCTTTTTTTTAAGGATGTTGACGAGGACAATGTTTTTTAGTGCCATTAAATCTCTTTGTGTGGTGTTAAAATGACTATATGTGGTAGTGGAAATTCAATTTTTTTATTGACAGTCATATCCCTATACACACATAAAATGAAAAGGTTTTGAAGACATTGTGGTTATAAAACCAATGAGTACACGTTGTGTCGCTAGATGGGGGAGGAATTAAATTCAGGATATAATGGGATTACAACCATATATCACCATGGATTTCATGCTCGAGTGATGATCATTTTTTTAAAAAATAAAAAATTATATTTAAAATTATTAAAATTAATAAAAAAATTCATATTCCCCGTAAATAATTTAAAGAGTAAAAGAAAAGTCCAAATCTATTTTTCATAAAGATATATTCAACCAAAATTATCTATCAATTTTAAAAATATCATTTTTATTAAAAAAATATGAAAACTCATTTTTTCATCAATAAAATTCAAATAAAAAAATTAAAATATATTATACATTCACATAGAAAATAAATTATTTTAATTATTTTCATTTAAAATAAATTTAAAAACTAACTTATATTTATTAAAAATTAGTAAAAAAATAACATTTCCATTGGATGTAATAATAAAATATATATTCCAATTTTAAAAATATTTTATCAAAAAAAATATTAATCCACTAAAAAATTAAAAAATATCCCATTTTTCAAATTAAAAATAATAATTAAAAATAATTATATTATTTAAAAAAATAAAAAATAAATATTCATTTTTATGATGTATTTGGAAATTAAAAAAGAAATTTATTCTTTTATATTATGATAATTAAAGAATTTAAAATTTCTTAAATGATCTTATTTTAAATTTAAAATATCAATAAATTCCCCTTATCCTTTCAACCAGAATAAACAAATTCAATTAAAAAAATTAAAGTTAAAACAGAAATCTTCTTCATTTTCCCTTCAATATTACATTAGAATAATGATTATGTATTTATATTTTAACCGAGGTTTATTTTTTTATTTTATTTTAAATTTTTAATTAAAATATATTCGTTTTTAATCTGTAATTGCTTGATTTTATTTTAAGGAAATATTAGTTTTTTAATGTAAAATTAAAAATATTAATTTTTTAAAGTGATATGTGGATATAATTTTTCATTAAAAAATATTTTTTATGGTTTTTTGAAGGAATTATTTTTTATTATTTTCTAAAAATGTAGTAATGGACTTTGTTTTCATTCACTTTAATTTATTTTATAAAAAATTATTACCTGATGAATTTTTTAAAAGGAAAAAATGTAGTTGATTTGTTGATACGGGATAAGTCAGAATATTTTAAAAACAACGGGTCCGGGAGTGTGTGAAGGATGTTCACAAAAACCACACTGCTAGTCAAAAAACAATTAATAAGTTTTTGCAAAATTTTTTAACATTATTAATTTTTAAAAAAATAATTCATTGATTATAGAAAGTTATTTAAATTATGTTTGATGGAAATGAAATGTCGTATATAATAAGAAATTAATATTTTTTTGGTAGAATATATAAATATTAAGAGGTAATTTTGTAACTAAAATGATGCTAAAAATAAAAATCTCACAGAAAAATTGCATACAAATATTAGTTTTAATTATATATATAGTTAGTTATATTTATTTATTTATATTTATATGTATTTATTTATATATATATAGTTATATAGTTATATTTTTTATTTATTCATGTATTAATATATACTTATATGAATATTTGTAAATAAATTTAAAATATATATTTTTGTATGTATGTATAAATAATCAAACAAATAAATATATACATATATACAAAATACACACACATATATATATATATTATGTGTATCTTTACTTTAAATTATACACAATTAAATATATTCTCTTATATTATTTCTTAATATGTATATTCCTTTGTTTGGATATATGGATAATATATATCAGTTTTTTACACATACTAATATATATATATATATATAGACACACACACACACATTATATAGGAATGCAAATATTCATATATTTGTGTTTTAAATAAAATGGATATTAGTTCTTATTTAGATAATGTTTATATGTTGAGAAATATATTTTATATGTAAATATGTTTAATTATTTATTTATAAAATTAACTTTTTTGTATATTCCTATATTAGGATAAATCGATAATATATATTAGTTTGTTAATATAGACACATACTAATATATATATATACATACACACATTATATAGGTATATAAATATTCATATATTTGTGTTTTAAATAAAATGGATATTGTTTTTTATTTAGATAAGGCTTATATATTGAGAAATATATTTTATGTGTAAATATGTTTAATGATTTATTTATAAAATTAACTTTTTTTGTATTTCAATTGAAAATAATCTAGAATAAAATAATGTGCAATGAAAAAAAGTTCGATTGTAAATAGTATTTGTGATGGATAAATAGTTTTGTTATAAATTGTATCAACCTAATGTTAATTTCCACGTCCCTTCACAATTTCTATTATTTACGTCCGGATTTTCTATGATGGTTTTTTGTGATGATTTCCTATCAAAATTAACTTTTTGTTTTGGGAATTCATCGTAAAAAACCTATTTCAAAAGCCATTAGTTTTATAATGGAATATAAATATTATAACATAGTGATATGAACTATATAATTAACATATCTAAATATTTGTACATATAAACTATATAATTTAAAATTGAAATTCATATTAAATAATGTTTTATTAGTAACTTTATTTTCATTATTTATACAATAAAAAGTAATAAAATGATATTAATCGCCAAAAATATTTAATAATTGTTATTTTTATAGGATTTTAAAAGAAAATCGCCGCACCATGACCGCGCTAATGAAAGTCAGTCGCAAAGCGTCCCCACCTCGACCATATTACACCTCAGATATGACTGCCCACCACGACTGCACTCTGCCCTGCTATGACCGCCCCACACATCAGAACCTCCATATCCCCCATAAACCATGTTTTACATCTACAATAACCTCCCAGAGTGACTGTACCGTGCTCCTCCATGTATGCCTACACATCCACATCCTTCTTAAACCGTTCTGCCTCCACCAGGACCTCCCGGAGCGACTGCACCGTGCTCCACCCCGCACACCTACACATCCATATCCCGCCTCAACTGTGTTCCACCTCTGCCAGGAGCTCTTGGATTGGTATGGATTCCAGATCTCCTTGGTCACCCCAAGGAAGTGCTCTAAGGTGAATGGGAGGACTGGACACCTCCATCCATTGTAATCGTTCTCACAAATTCCACCCATTGGAGAAGACTTTACTGCATAATGGGTTCCTAGGGGGAGTTAGGATAAATTATGGATCTCCTCACTTGGGTTCCCCGGAGGCGTAGAGATTTCATTTGTAAGATTGGGGGTGAATTCGTGATCCCCTCGATTCGGTCCCCCATTGGGCGTGTTCCCAGGTGAATGGGATGGCTGGACACTGCCCACCATAATAAGAATCCTCATGTGACGTCAACCTAGGGTTCTCCAATGTCGTTGTTGGGTTTGGTTCAGTTTTGGATCTTCTTGCTTAGGTACCCCAGGGAAGTGTTCCCAGGATAAGGGGGCGGATGGACGGGGTCCCTCGATGTCTTCCTCTATTTCCATTGGGATACTATGGGTGCATTGGTGATAACCTCTTCTATTGAAGACCTCTTTGCTGGCTTCATCATGGCTCGTGGGACTCCAGGAGACTACACCAGATTTTTCAAATTTTCTAATGATATTTTACCAAAACATGACTTCCACTGGGTTCCAATAATCCTTCTTTTTAATATCTTCATCTTCATCATCAGGCGGTGAGGGGGTTCAAAGAAGAGGGAAATTCTAGTCAGAGGCTTTCAGTTTGAAAACACAGCCTCTACATTTATATAGTTCCATCTTCCTTTATTTTGGCATTTACCTCCTTAAAATTCCACATAATACCAAGAATGGTGGGATACACAAATCTTTTATTTATAATACAAATCAATATCAAGGAATTACCCAACCCTATTTAGTTAATATTAATTAATTTATTATCTGAATATTAAAAATATAGTAAAAATATTTAATTTAATTAAGTATTTTTAGTATTATTCATATTAAATTTATAAATGAAACCTAAATTCTAATCTAACTAAATTAATTGTTATTATCTTAATAAAGATTTATTTTAAAATGTTAATAAGATTATAAAATTTATTAGTTTTCGTTGATATCAATTTCTTTTAGATTTCTAAATAAATTTTAAAATTAAAAATAATATATGTCTCTTTAATTATGCCGGTTTTGTTAGTTAAAATTTCATATGAAAATATAATTGAATATAATTACAAATAGTGTTCTAAAAAATAAATTGGTTATATAAGTATTTGGGTTTGAAAAAATAAAATGAGTTAGGATTCGATTATCCCAAATTTCATTCATATTTGACGGGTCGAAATCCCTAATGATGGGTGATTTTTAATGAAAATTTTAAACCTAGTTATCAAAGTTATATATTTTAATAATTTTGATGAATTTTCATTTAATAATGTATAATTTATTTTGAGAATATTTTACTCACATCTAATATTTAATGGTAATTTTAATTCAACAATGTAGCATTGACCAGTATCAAACATTATACAACATTTAGTATATATATATATATATATGTATGTATATATTTTCAATCTTTTGATTTTTTATCTATCCATTCATAAATGGAAATATATTTTTGTAGAGATTACCCCCAACGGGTGAGAAAATAGGTGGATAATGGAACTATTATTTGAAAAATGAATAAAAAAGAACCAAAGGGTTATACTTAAATGAGTATTGGTTAGTAAAATTTGATTTGGTTAATAATATATTTTTTTGGTCTTGATTATTAATTTTAATAACTGAAAACTAATAAAATAACTCATTTTATAAATTTTTTATTTCTTCATTAATTTAATATTTTTAATAAATTATAACACATATTATAACAAAAAACAATAAATTTTTTTGTTATAAATCTATATTTGTTTTCAAATAATTTTTTTGTTTATAAAATTTATGGATTTATATATTATTTTGTGTAAAGGTTTGACACAATTACGGTGGTTTTTTTAAAAATGATTATGGTTTTTTTATTTTTGTAGGCTTTCTCCGATGATCGACCTTTGTACATTGGTTTTTCCACCCAATAAAAATAATGTTTATCTTATTAACAGTTCATTAAAAATTAAAAAAATTTAAAATTTAATGATATATAATTCACATATGATAATTTATATTTTTAATTACTATATATATTAATGATGTTATAAGTTATAAAACTAATTTTTTTAATATTGAAAATATTAAATTAATTATTAATTATAATTTTAAATTTTTATTAATAATTTTATTATGAATTATTATTTAAAATGATAATTAATTATCTCTATAAATAATATTAACAGTTACTAAATATATTAATGATATCATGGGTTATTTATTTTCTTAATTATTTAATTATTTTTTAATAATTATATCATTAAACTAAAATGTACCTTTTATAATGAAAACATAAAAATTGAGTTATACTAGTCACATCATATGTAGGAGTGACATGGATTCAATTCCAAGACATCATAAATGAGTTATGTATCCACTGCTAGAAAATCATCGTTTAAGAGTGGTTATTTTTTGATTTGGTGGCAGTTTAAACCGCTGCTAAACTTGATGTCGGCAACACGCAGTGGATCCTCCCATTCACTACCACACATCGGGGTAAGAGATGCATCAGGTTTTATACGCACTAAGAAGAATGGACGGATATAAGGGGGGACTTTATCAGTGAAGGATAAAAGTGCTGATAAATCATCCTTTATCAGCGCTAAAGAAACATTGATAAATGTGTAACATTTATCAGCCCTTTCTTTAGATCTGATAAAGGGATCCTTAATTTTTTTCAAAAATACATTCCTAAAACCTTAGATATAAACTAAAGGCACAATACATAATTCTTAAGGAAAAGACAAAATCCCTCAATTAGACACCCAATGATTCCAAAAAGTAGCCAAAAAATGAATCACTCGATTGCCCTATCCCCAAGAAAAGGGAAAACAACGAGAAGAGAACAAAGGAACCCAAGATCTAAAGATGTCGATAATGGAACCATAGGCTTGGAGTCCAACTTCATCCTCCTTTAGTGTGTTGATAATATTGTGAAAATCAGATTCGACCACAACATCCTTCCAGATAGGAGACAAGATGAACTGCATACCCTTCCAAATAGCCATGGCCTCTACCACATGAGGATACTAATCTGCAATGTTTGTGGAATGATGTGACGCAATAAGAGAGACAGTGTGATCCTGGATGACTATCCAAAAGCCAAAAAAATCTATCCCTAGGGGTCTCTCAATCAGTATTAAGTTTGAGAACACCCAAAGGGGGCGCCATCTAATAGGTGGGGAATAAACTGTTGAAGGTGGACGAGCCTCCTCAATATCCAACCATTAAGATCCCCAGTTATGAATCTTTTAAATACAAACCCTGTCATCTTTAACAATTATCTCAATAAAGAAAGCATTTTGTGCAAATCATATAATCTAGGAAAAATGGTATTTTTAGTGCTGATAATTTTTTTTAATAAATAATATTATTAATTTATATAAAAATATTACATTTATATTAAAAATAATAATTATTCATATAAATTTAATAAAAAATGCACGTTGATAATTAATATATATTTATTAATAATTAAAATATATGTATAATGTTTTAAAAAATTATTTATATGTTATAATTAAATAATTATATATTTAAATAATTATAATATTATAATTAATTTTTAAATAAAAAATATTTTTATTATTTTTATTATTTTTATAAATATATATAAATTCTTTTTAAATATATATATTTATAATTATAATAATAATGAAATAAATATACATTAAAATAAATATATGCTTCCAATGAATTTGGTTAATAAATATATTGATGCCTGAGTATAATTGATGTACAAATATGTTATGAATTCATCATGATTGTTCATTTATACATTAGAAATATTTAAAATCACACAAATAGAGTTTTGATATCAGTTAATGGAAAATATATGTTAAAACTATGTTAGTGAGAGTTTTATTGTTGGTTACGCAATTAGCGATGCCAAAATGTGGGTTTCAACATCAGTAAGAAAAAAATTGTTCATCCCTCTCTTGTCAGATGTATTCATCCCACTCAGGGTATTTTCAAACTTAATACTACTGCGACAATTCTAGGTGATTTCTCTTTTGACGTTGTGGCCGTTCTCTAGCACCATGTAGGCTCTATTATTTTGGCTCGTCATTAATCAAAAATTTCTTGTTGATCTCCCCCTATAGTAGTGGCCATGACTATCTGGAAGGGTATGAATTCATTTCATCTCTCAACTTGTGGTCAAATATGAATTTAATGTTATTATAGATGCGCTAGAGGAGGATGAAATTGGGTACCATGTTTTTTGTTCTATTATCAATATCGTTAGATCATTGGTTCCTTTCTTCTATTCTTGTTGTTCTTCCTTTTTGGGAGAGATGAAAATTCTGTAGCTCATTTTATAGCTACATTTGGGAGTTGTTTAGGATCATATTGTGGTTCAGCTAATTCCTACACATCCCAACTAACTTTTGGATCTTTTTCCTATAATAGAAAAAAAATCCAAATGTGTTTGTTCATTTTTTGAGTAGGTCAATTGTCCATTTTACTAAAATTGATGTATATTTTAAACAAAAAAGATGTTCTTATAGTCATAATGGCCACATTGTCCCTCATATTGAGTTGTAGAAGATTCCTATACATCCTAAATGACTCATTAATTTTTAACCAATATTATTAAAACTATCCGAATGTGTTTTCTCATTTTTCAGAATGTCACTTGTTCATATCTATAAAAATTAATGTCAATTTTAAATAATAAGATGGACTTGGAGTCATACTGGTCACACCATGCATCATATTGAGGTGAAACTGATTTCTACACATCCCAACTGACATATGGATAGTTGTAATAAAGAATTAAAACAATAATTTTTTTTTCAGTATGTAACTTTTCTCTTTTAGTAAAATTTCATTAGAAACTAGAAACATGAACTTTAACTAATAATAGTCACATCTTGTATAAGTTTGACATGAGAACAATTCCTACATGTAAAAAATTATTTATGAATCGATTAACTAAATTATTAAGACAATCTGAGTGTGTTTTATCAATTTTCAATGAGTGACATATTTTGAAGTAAAATGTTGATTTAAAACAGTTAACAGACACTCTGAGTCATACTGAGAACACCATTTTTTGGATTGGTGTGTGGATGATTCCTACACATCATAAATGACATATAGATCATTATACGAATGTACAAAAACAATTTGAATTCCTTTTTTTTTTGAGTTTGTTTTTTTTATATTGTACTAATATTAATGTCAATTTTAAATAAAAAGACACACTTTGAGTCATACCGATCACATCATATGTCAGATTGAGGTGTTTTTGATTCATATATGTCCCAAAGTATCAAAATAATCCTAAATTCTAAGGAATCATTTAGTATAAGAACGAAAATTCTTATGAGGGTAATACTAAAAAGAAATAAATTAAACAGAAATATTGAACAATCCATTACGTATATAGAAGTCACATCTTCATGCCATTTGTATACATTCCATGATCAGGTATGATGTCCATTTGTTTCTAAGAAAAATTATATCGTCTTATAAAGATTATTTTTTTGACCATCATAATTGTACTAGAAAAATATAAATACCCAAAATATTAATAAATATTTTAAATAAAGTAGTAATTAACTTTGAAAATATCACTTCGGGGATGTGTTTTTTGATGGAATATGATATCTCTCATAAATTTACAAACATAATAACAAAAATATTTTCCATTTGTTAATTATAGACACCATAGAAACACTGAGGAAAATAAGTAATATATTTAAATGTTTTTGGATAGTTAAATATTATTATATATACCTTGATAAATATCTAGTGTTAAAACTTTTATGGGTCCTTGTTCGTAATGCTTGTCCTAATTCCATGATTTTGTTTATATTTACACACCGCCCTATAATAATATAATCCTAAATAAAAAATAATATAATTTTATAACTTGAATTTTAGTTCCAAAATGTTGGATGTAGTGTATTAAAAATTAAAAATTGTTTATCATGTGTGGTTGGTTTGTTGGTAATCTATGTACTGAATTCAACACTTAAATATTTAGAGTATCCAAATTGATTGTAATGAGAATCTAGTGTTTCCATAAAAAGGAATGAGTAATGAATTGAATGAAAAATATATTAAATATGATTAAATTGTAGCATTTTATATCAACATCATTTATATTAAGAATATTATTTCATCCCCAGGTTTTCTTTCAAATGATTTTCCCAGGTTTTCCACTCTTTCATTCATTTTTTGGATTCTTTTTTTGTTTGGTCTGTAGAGGTGAAGTGAGGACTAACGAGTCCAATTTTTTATGGGTAAATCCATTGATTTGGTATTTATATATATGCCTACAAAAAATATGAAATATATTTATTCATAATTAACATGGTATATCATCTATTGTAAAATTAATTCATGAAAACGTACCTCGTGTATTCATTTATAATTGAGGCACCAATACATTCATAGTTGATGATTTAGTCTACATTATTAGAATAAATGTAGTCAGTAACATCCTCCTCACATATTTTTTCATCAAAATCAACTACGTGACTACCATCACTTTGTAACTTTGTATCCGCATAAACATTTAATGTTAGTAAATGTGGATATTCAATGGGTGGGGTAAATGTGCTTTTGGAAGACTTTTCAATCAGTTGGTTGATCCTATAAATTGTTTTGAGTATAACTTTCAGTCCACCCCCATCACATTGTCTATTTGTAATAGCATTCATCAGTTCAGTTCTTTTTTCATTAATTATTAATTTTTCAGCATGAAAAATAAATAGGAAATGAATACCTCATTGTCGACATATTTTTTTACAATATATGAAATCCATGAGATGAATGTTCCAATAGTTGGTCAACCGTATGAATATCATCCTCATCAATTGGAATAGATTGATTAGCTCTCATATCATGGGCTTCACTAATAGACACTCTCACAAGACCTATTGGAAGTGGTCTATTGTTTAACACATTGTTTTAGATATTGAACATTGTAGCCCTCACTACAAGGTGATGGGTGGGTGTTCATAGATATAAATCATAGTCATTATCACCCTATATAATATCAGCACCATAATGGTATCAATGTCTATATTATTCACATTTTATAGAAACAATTATTAGAATAAGGACTACCTTTTCCAAGACATCTATTTTAGGGTAATGGCTCATCTCAAAGCTGGTGTGTGTGGGGTGGGATATTCAGGCAATTTTTTTTCTTGAGTTCTTTTTTCTCATCCCTTCTCTCTATAAAAGTTTATAGTAACTCTATCTTCTCTTGGAATTTTTATTAAAGTGTATCTAGTCATTCTTTCATCAATTTCATTTCTCCAACTTTATCCTCCTCTTGTTTCATTATCTAAATATGTTTGTATTGTCACCCCAAAACCCACACCTCTGATTTGACCATATTGTTCTGTCCGCTATAAGAACATTGATAGTTTGTGTTCATCTGATACAGGTGTTGATGATTCATGTGACTAAGATGGATAAAAAATAAATAAAAATAAATATTCAATTTTATGTAATTACCATATAAAGAATTTTTTTTATTTCATAATTATACATGTTTCCCACCCTTTTGATGTGTTTTCATATATATGTATCCTGTATTTATTTTCACATGCCTCTTTTCTCAACACATGGTTTGTTTGGAAGTGGATTTAGATTTGGATTCATCAATCTACATATACAGAGAGGGACATCATTATTTTTTCTTTTCATAACATATAAATGTGTTACGGTAGATTTAAAATATGTTCCATTTTTTCCAAGTGAAGCGTACCCCATCCTTGCTTTACGGTAGAGGTATGTTTATTTTTCTGCCCCTCCATTATTTTTAACACTCATTTTCATTTTCATAAATAAAAAAATTTTCCTGCAAAGTGATGAATATATTTATTTTCAAACAATATATATTACTAGCCACAATGTACTTGAAAAGAAACATCGATATGAAGTATAGAAAACAAATCTCATGCTTATTCGATTATCATGTGTGCATACATAAGTAGTGTGTGTGGGTTTATTTTCCCTTCGACTTATTTTAGACGATGACTTAGTAAGAATTGTGTGAAATCATTTTTGAATCCTTATATAAAGAATTAATACAAATTTCTTATGGGAATTATATAATATAAGTTCAATCTTCAGGGGATAGTTAAGAATAATTCATTGTTTCATTATTTTATTTTTTTAGTAAAATAAAGAAATGATATCATAATGTTACTAAAATATCTTCCCACATTAGTGTCTTAAGCGCTGGAACAACATGGTTCCACAAAACTGTACCAATTGGCATGCATAACCAATTGATGATTCCAATGTAACTAATAAAAATGACCTTGTTGGAGTTAACATGATGGCCCCGTGCATTCCATCCGACCTCATATTTGATGCCTTTCATTTTTTCCTTCGTGATTATTGCTAACACCATCAAAACATGGAGAAACTATTTTTTATACATCACTAGTAATTATTCACCTAACATTTACATCGATTCAACATCATCAATATATTGTTTCTCTGGAGAAGTAGCATCAGCATGTGAAGATGGTTGTTGAACCCCAACACTAGGGTCAAAAATATATTGAAAAACCTCTTATTCCTCGGGATTGGGTTTACCAGCACATGAAGAAGTTCAGTGTTCCTCTACAATGAATGAAAGAATAGGTTGAACTAACTACTGTTCGTTAGGATTGGGAGCACCGACATGTGCATTATTCTGAGTGAAACGTTTTTTTTTTTGATTTTCAAATAAGTCACTTTTTGGGTTAGTGAGAACCTACAAACATCAAACTAATCAACCAAAATCCACAATCCGAAATCCAAAATCCAAAATCCAAAATCCAAAATCCAAAATAAGAATATCAAATAACTTTACATGATATAGCCTTGTAGAAGAAACAAAGCTTGGTTATCTTATAAAGGACATTCTTGAAAAAAATGCAACTTAATGCTATAGGAATTAGATCTCACAGTAAAACATGACAGTCATGTGATTTTAGAACATTTATCATTAAATCATTTATTGAAACAATATTCTATATATATAGTTAAAACCCCTCTAGAACCATTATGTTATTCAAGAAGTTTAAAAACTGATATCTCTCCTGCCTAGAAATATTGTAAGAATCCTGAGGACGAAAAGTTCATTTTTCACCCTAGGGTTTGATTTGATATATAGTAGAGCTCAAAAAGACACCTGGATCCAAATTTATCACTGTTTGAATTTTGAGTTATTTTTTCAACTTATTATAGATATTTTCATATTTTATTGGGTCTTCAATATTTTATTAAATGATTACTAATTGATAAGAATTAGAAAATTAATAATTAATAATATTTTTTTAAAATATTTTATAAGTTATTTTCTCTAATCATATTATATATTAGGTGTAAATGTCTACCTATACTTATCTAAATCATATTTAAAAATATATATAATATATTTATATCTATATAAATATATTAATATATTAATATATTAATATATTATTGTTAATGTTTTTTTAAATATACCCTTTATCAGTACTAATGAAGGGGGTCCCTTTAACAATACAAAAAAATGATGATAATGTAGGTAAATTTATCAGTGCTAAAAAAAGCAGTGAAAAATCTACCCCCCTTTATCATTATTTTTTAGTTTTGCAAAAGGGTGGCTCTATGGAAACCTATTTGTGTGGTAGTTTCCCCACCGAGAATTCATTTATATTTTTCACTTACTAGAAAGAAGATACATTCATGAGCCTACCATCTTATAGCTAATATAATTGAGGCTGGTAGGATGTCACACATAGAGTTGAGAGATGTACTTTTAGAATAAATCATCAAAAGTTGGTAAATAATATTATTTACTATGATATATATGTGATAAATTAATATTGTTTGTGGTTGAACCATTTTTTACATTTTTTGATGTGTTCACGATGATATACATAGATAGTAGTATTGGGTAGATTGCAGATGAGAGATAATAGCTAATTTTGGTTAGTGTTTTTTAATTTTTTTAAAATTAATATAATATAATTTTTTTCATTTTATTTATATTTTTTTAATTAGAGTGGATATATTAGATATAGATATCTCATATATTTGGTATTTAGGATAAGAAATATGGTCATGTCAAGGCCTCGTGCGAGCATGTTTTAATGAGAAAACATAGTCATGGGTGGTGAAAAGTGGTATTGAAGAAGATATGGTGATTGATATTTGTTTACAATAAACATCGACTAATTAATATAGAACTGAAGTGATGTCATCATTTAGCAAAAAAAATTAGGACTATGAACAATTTTCTAGTAAATTCAATGATAATTTTGAGATAGAAATAAATTGAAAAAGTGAGGAAAAGACACAGGATGTAATGTAGAAAACCCCCCAAATGAATGGGGTAAAAAACCACAGGAAAATAAAAGGATTTCACTATAAAAAAATGTGGGTACAAACTCTACCACTCTCTCTCAATTTCAAGGAGAAAAAACCCAAGAAATTATCTCTTTGAAAATATGGAGAAACACCTCACAAAATACTACACTTAAGGATGAAGATATGTTTCTTCTGAATCCGATGATAAAAATAGTTGGAAAAGATCCCATTTTATAGCCTACCGTAACCCTCCTCTGGCCTCCTCACTATTAAATTTCTATTACAAAATAAATTTGGGAATCAATGGTAGGGTGTCACCATGATGTTTTACCATGACGTTTCCAAATGAATGTGGTGACCATAATTAATATTTTCTCTCTCCAAAACGTCTTCCAACATATCTCCCACTTGGATATTTGATTAAGTTCCAATCACATCTCCACACATCCATTCTATCTACCAAACCTACTACTCATGTCTCTAATTGATTTCTCAAGGATCTATAGCATCTGAACTTAATCTAACCAATTGTATTCCCTAAAAATCATCCATATTTTCTTTAGTGTGAATTTTCTACAAGTCATTACTTATTTCTTTTACAATATCTCAAAAAAATGATATTGTACACAAATGTTCTTCATCCTGGATTGAAAATATGTAATCCTTACCATGTGAATGGCACTCTAACTATCACAAAACAATGAAATATGATATTGTTTGTGCCTGATCTCCTCCAAAAAACATTTCATCCAAATAACATCGTTGCATGAATGTGTATAGGCCATGTGCGTTGCCTCCATCATTGATAAATCAACAACTCACTGTAACATTGAAATCCATCTCATATATCCTCCTCCAAGAGTAAACACATAACCAGCATCGGATTTTCTCCAGTCAGAATCACCTACAAAATCTGAATCAACATAGCCTCTGATAGTGAAATCTGATCCTCAAAAACATAATGCAACATATGAGGTTCCCCTAATGTATCTCGGGATCCTATTTAGCATATTCCAATGGCTTCATCATAGATTCTTCATGTACCTACTATCTTCTCCCACTGTATGTGCAATGTATGTTCAAGTACAATCCATGGGGAACATTAGAATCCGTACTGTTGATTCATACGGCACTCAAGACATTTTCATCTTCTATTTTTCATTATTAGGACTCATCGTAGAGGATAAATTGGAATTAATTGGGAGAGGGTTAGAAATTTTCTTATAGTATATCATTTTTAATCGTTCCAAGACTTTCCACATATAATTTTTTACTGATATCCAAATATTTCCATTATTACTGTCTCAGTAATTTTTCATCCCAAGAGTTATGTTTTCAAGTCCCAAGTCCTTTATATCAAACTCCCTAGAAAATTGTGCCTTCATCTCTTAGATTTAATCAATTTTTTGGGCCTACAACCAACATTTCATCTATTTACAATAGTACAATAATAAAATCATTAGCAAATAGACCCTCGAAATATGCACAAGGATCTGAATTAAGTCTATTGTATCCAAGGCTCATGATATAGAAATAAAATCTCTTGTAACAACACCTCAACACATGTTTGATACCGTAAAGAAATTTTTCAACCTGAAAACCAAGTTCTCTTTAACATATTCAGCAAAACCTTCTCATTAGAGAATATATATTTCATCATCAAGGTCATCATGGAGAAAAGTTGTCTTCAAATCTAACTACTCTAGATGCAGATTGTATGCAGCTCAAATCACCATCACTCACTGAATATTTTTTAGTCTTACAATACGAGTAAATATTTCATTAAAATAGATAGCTTCCTTCTGAGAATATCCTCTAACCACCAGTCTCACTCGATATATATCCACCTAGTTTTTTTCATACCTCTTGATCTTGTAGACCCATTTGTTCCCAATATCCTTACTCCCATTAAGTAATGGAATAAGATCCCAATTCTTGTTCTTGTTCAGGGATTCATGTGCCTCATGCATCACGGCCATCCATGATGATATATTTGGACTCTGGGTGTCCTTCAAAAACGATGATATCTCTCCAGCTTTTGTCAATAATAAATTTAAAATATTACTCTCAGTGACATAATCTGGGTGCCATGTTGTCACAATTTTCTCTCGATATGGTCGTTGTAGTCTAGTATTATCTAGTACTTGATCATCAGGCTTTGGTAATTCCTCATAATAAATGGGTTCTTCCTTTGTTTCATCCTTCACCTCGACTGTTTTAGTTTCTATACTCTCTTTATATGTGTCTTTATCTATATTCATTTTCACTCTGTCTTCAGAAATGATGACATCTCTACTAATGATAATATTGTGGGCAATGGGATCCCACTAATAATAAACCTTCACAGCACCATTGTATACCAAGAATATACATTCCTTGGATCTTGAGTCAAACATCGATCAATCCTGACCATGAAATAGTGCAAAGACATGACTTCCAAAAGTATGTAATTGAGAATAATTATCGATTTTACCATTCTACATCTCCATCGGAATCTTCATATCAATTTCCACTAAAGGGGATCGATTGATCACATAGCAGGCTGTATTTACTGCTTCTGCCCAGAATGTCCTGGAAACTCTTGTAGTCTTTAGCATCGCCCTTATTATGTCCAAAAAGGTTATATTCAGCTACTATGCCACTCTATTCTTATATGTAGTGTTTGCCACCATGAACTACCTCATGATTACTTCCTGTCAAAAATAAAATCAAAATTGTCACTTGCATATTCTCTACCATGGTTAGTCCTCAGATACATGATCTTCTTTTCAGATTCAATCTGATTTTCACTTTGAATGTTTTGACGACATCAAAGATATTCAATTTCCAATTGACTCAAAACAACCAAAATCTCCTTGAATAATCATTAATGAATGTTGGAATGTACCTTACACCTCCTAGGGACACACCCGGTGCTTGCCAAAACATGGAATGAATCAAATCCAAGATCTAGTTACTCCACATCATTGACGTTACAAACATCAACCAGCATTTCTTACTCAAAACACAATTATTAATAAATAGTGAGGATGCCTTCGTAATCCTAGGAAAAAACTTCTGATCCTTAAGAATCTTTAAGCCTCGTTTGGACATATGTCCAAGATTCTGATTCCATAACATCGTTAACACTTCCATCAAGGTAGTTGATGAGACAACTATCTCTACTTCCTTATACATTTCACCCATAAGAACGTACAAGTTCTTTAATATCTTCTCTACCTTTATCAACACAAGTTCTCCCTTAAAAATATTCATCATCCCTTTCTCAGTGCGAGTCTTATATCCGATGTCATAAAATTTTCCCAAGGAAAAAATGTTCTTGTTGAGACCCTCCACATGGCATACTCCTTGGATGGTTCAAACTATGTTATCATGCATCTTAAGTTTGATGGTTTCATCTACAATGTTCATGAAATTTATTATTATTCCCCATTTACAAAATCCCTTCTGCGATAGTTTAATATTGGTCAAACCATTCCCGTAGAGATGTCATGTGCCATGTTCCTCCTGAGTTAATAATCCATGCATCTTTGAAATGTTTTCTTATTTCAATATTCATTTCTGCATCACTGACTAGTATGTCTCCTTTTCCAGATTTACTCGCCAAATTTCATTGAGAGTTATTCTCACCGCCCTTATTATTCCAATAGTCTTTGTTGACATACCCCCTCTTACTGAAATTGTAAAATTTGATGTTTTTCTTCCTGCTCCTTGATTTGGACCTTCCATGATTCTAGTTCTCACTGGAACCACACTCCACCTTTCTTCTTCTTTCCAATGTAAGAGCATCCACTTGTTGTGAAGTTGTATGTGTGTACTCCTTTTTCTTGTGCCAAATTTCTATTTCAATGCCCATAGCTAAAATATCATTGACTGGAAATGTATCGATTTGGAAATTATTTGTGATGTTGATGATAAGTTGATCACATTAATATTAAAACCTTTTGAGTATAATATCTGCAAGTTTAGTCTCCATAATTATATATATCCACAATGTAAGTTTAGAAGAATTGGTATTGAGGGTGTTGATGTGGTCAGTCACCGATGATGAATCCACAAATCGAAGAGTGTATAATTTTCTCTTCAAGAAAATTTTATTGTGGAGTGACTTTTCATCATACCCCTTTGTCTGAGTATCCCAAATTCAATTTTCCAAATTTTTTTCCACAATTCTTGATAGGACCCCATCTGCCAAAGACAAAAGGATGTTGGAAATAGCATTACTATCCATGTCACTCCATTTTTCCTCTATCACACATATAAATTTCACTACAATCATCTGTAGGAATTTATCATTCCGTAGAACCAATTTTATCTTCATTTTACACAATGAAAAATTATTTCCATTGAATTTTTAGATATTGTATTTCACCGCCATTTAGACACGTCATTCATCCAGAATTTTATCAGGACAAAACCTCATTCCTATGATATCACTTGTTAGGATCCTAAAAAATTCTCCAATCAATTCAATGATGATTGCGAGATAGAAATTAATTACAAAATTATAGAATTAAAAGAACACCAGATGTAACGTGGAAACCTTAAAAAATTAAGGTGTACAAAACCACAAAAAATAGAATGATTTAACTATGGTAAAATGTTGGTGCAAAGTCTCTCTCCCTCAATTACAAGGATAAAACACACTAGAAATTATATCATTTAAAATATGGATAAACACCTACCAAAATAATGCACTCAATGATGAATATGTGTTTCTTCTGAATATGATGATAAAAACTGGTGTTGGAGATCCTAATTTATAAACATCCTTCACCCTCCTTTGGCCTCCCCTTTATTAAATTTCTATTACCAAATTAAATGGTGGAATCAATTGTAGGTTTTCACCATGACGTGTCACCACAACATGTCCAAATGAATGCAGCGACCATCATTAATATTTTTTATCTACATAATATCTTCCAAAAAAACATAGTGTGTACGAGTTCATCATCCTTCACTTCTGTAGAGAATGATGGAAGGCTTTGAGCTCAGGATGAGACTATTCAAATATTACTTAGAGAGAAGGAAGAGTATAAACAACATCAAGAGCATCAACGACAATAGTACCATCAACAACATGATCATATGATGGAGTAGATGTGATGACTTACAATTGATTTAGGGATGGAGTTCCATCCATCTAATGGAGTTAATTCTTCCACCTTCATAATGAAACAATTATTAGGTTCTTTTTTGTGATTTTTTTAATATTATAATTGTTTATATTTTATATACATTTTTAATGGTTTTTTTATTTTTTAGTGAAATTTATAATATGAAAAGGTTGGGAAACCCCCACTATTATGAATAGTAGAATCCCTTTTATGTTAGATTGAGATATAACCCATTATATCATTAAATCCCCAAATGCATCATGCCCCAAAAAATACAAGGAAATTGTAAATAGTAGCAAATCCAATTAGCTCAAAGTCAAATACATATTGCCTGAAAGACTAATGTAGAGAAACCTAGAATTAAGAATGGATTGAAATCCCCAAAGGTATCCATACTACCATTTTAATACTGACGCAAACACCCCAACAACAACATTCATTGGGAACCACTAGGAATATCATCGACGTGGATAGATCTGCTGATAATGGCGATGACCCGCCAGAAAAATCACCATCCCCTACTAGAGAGGGTTCTTCCACTCATGTCATTTACTACTTCATTGAGTAAGGTTTGGCCATCATTTCTAGCTCTCATCAGTATGCTAGGGATTGATTCTTGCCTTCAGCCGCCTTGATGTGCAGAGGACTTCTTTTTCACTAGCCCTGGTGCATTCCTGCCAAACCCCACCATCGAGTATGAGTTCAGATCTTTCTGTTGATCCCGAAATTTTGTATACCTTATTTTTTATCTACATTTATTTGAAATGATTAAATATTCGTATTGTTTTGATACTTTAGAGAAATGTTCCATAATTCATTTTGGATATGTAAGATTCATCCCCACCTCAATCATATGCATAAGGTGACCGATATTACTCAACTACTATAGGTATGGATATTAACAACATGCTAAATGGGCATTTACATCTTTAAAAAAAATTATTATCCTTGATGCTATTAAAAGGGGGTCTCTTTTTTCAATACTAAAAAAATACTAATAAAGGCCCCTTTTATCAGCATTGATAAAAGAGGACCATTATCAGGGCTAAAATAGTGTTGATAAATGGGATCTTTATCGACAGTTTGTTTATCACTGATAAAAGTCAAAAAATTAATTTCTTAATAGTACTTGTATAGCCTCCCCACATTTTTAACAATGCTTGGAATCCATCCACTGTTTAACAACTCTAGGGAGCTGCATCACTCATTCGTGTGCGCCCCTACCTTTGTTGGGTTTTGAAACTGAGATTTCCTCCTCATAATCTCACTCCTTTTCATATCCCCTATATCATTTTCTTAATTATATTATGATATATCAATATATTTATATTTTTTTATTTATTTTTACATATATATATATATATATATATTTATTTATTTAATTACATATATAAAAAATGTTTTTTTGTGTGTGTGTTTGTGTGTTTATAAATACATATATATATATATGTGTGTGTGTGTGTGAGTGTGAATCTATAAATATAAATATACACATTTATATTTATTTATATATATTATATATTAATATTTATATACTTATATTAGAGTATAAAGATAAATATATATCAGTTTTTCAATGCACACACAAATATATTTATATATATATAAACATTATATACATAGTAATTGTATATGTATATACATTTATATATATATTCATTTTAAATAAAATGGATATTATATTTTATTTATAAATGTTTTATTTATTTATAAATCTACTTTACATGTTAATATCTTTACATATATATTTATAAAACTAATCTATTATGTGTGAGTATATACAAAATATGTATATATTATTATATATTTGATTATAAATAAAACTAAATTATGAAATATGATAGAATTTCAAAACATCAATATCAATATGAATGATATACGTGTGAATAAATTCAATCCCAACTAAAACTAGAAAAAACCCCTCTTAAACGAATCTGGAAGTCCATTTAATGAAAAAAAATTGGATACACAAACTAAAAAATCAGTTTTAAAGGACTTATAAAGACTTTTTTGGCCTTGTAAAATGTAATAGTGGATTCCTCTCTATCATTACTGTGAATATGTCATCGCAAGATTCAATTTGATATGTGGTATAGCTATAATATACACACTGATCAATAGTTATGACGCTTTTAATCTGATTTATGTTTTCAATATATTTTAGATATGTTATTAAATTTTTTATTTTTTGTGTCTTATAATTGTTATTAAATGACTTTTAGTCAATAATAATTAGTAAGATATTAATTAAAAATATATTTTATTTATTTTATAATCCATTTTCACTAAATATCTTATATTGTAATTGTAAATGTCTATTTAGACTTTTCTAAAACAGATTTTAAATAATATATATTATTTTTAATGAAATATAATTTTTTTTAAATATTCATTTATTAGTGATATTAGAAAAAAACTGATAAATCCCCCTTTATCAGTGGTTCTAAAAAATCATTGATATTGGGTGTCCCTTTAACAGTGCTAAAAGAACGTTGATAAAGGGATACCATTATCATTGCTAAAAACATTGATAAAGGGGTACTTTTAATAATGTTTTTTGCACTGTTAAAATCTCCTTTTATCAATAATTTTCTAGTGCTAATAATTGTACCCCTTTTTCAGCACATTTTTTAGCATTGTTAAAGGGTGGCGCTTTATAATTTTTTTTGTGGTAGTGATACATGTGTGTCGTTTTTTGAAATTGAAATTTTAAAAATATATTCTTTGATATTTTTGTTTAATTTATTTCTTTACTGTATTATTAAAATAAGAATTGTTTTCTTATAAAGGATAAATTTTTTGCTCAGGTTGGGTGGATTGTTTGAAAACTAATGTACGATCATTATTTATTAAGAGGGGTTCACATGTACCAAATAAAATTAACCATTGATGTTTTGAAATGTTTGTGGATTTTAAATTAAAATGTAATTCTAGAAAATTTTGTTTGAAATATACATATATATTTTTTATTTGAAATGAAAATTTTATTTCAAATAAATTACGAATTTTCATATTGGTGCATTTTCATACAGTTGTATTTTGTGCAGTGTGTTGTTATTAAAAAAACACATTACAACAGTAGGGAATTTATTTGTTTTAATATAAACAATGATAAAGGGTTTATCATTTTAATGACATTGATGAAAAAAATATTTCTTTATCAATGATAAATCTTTTTATTCTGTGTTAAAAGGTCTATCTATGGTAGTGGGAATTCAATTTTATTTGGAGTGACAATGATAAGCTTATATGAGAAAAAAATGAAAAGGATTTGAAGAAATTGTGTTCATAAAACCAATGAGTATGTGTTGCGTCGCTTGATGAAGGAGGAAGTAAATTAATTATATAATGGGATTACAACCATATATCACCGTGTATTTGATGTAGGAGTGATTATCAGTTTTTTAAAAAATAAAAAATTATTTTTAAAATTGTGAAAATAAAAAAAAATTCATATTCTCCATTAATAATTTACAGAGTAAAAAACAAGTAAAAAATATTTTTCATAAAGATATATTCAACCAAAATTCTCTTTCTGTTTAAAAAATAGAATTTTTATTAAAAAATATAAAAACTAATTCTTCATTAATAAAATTCAAATTAAAAATTTACAAGAAATCAAACATTCTCTTAAAAAATAAAAAAAAATTAAAATAAAATAAGAAACTAAATTTAATTTATGAAAAATTAATAAAAATTTCCCTTTTACATATAAAGAAATAAAAAATATATATTCCAAATTAAAAAAATTGTATCAAAAAAATTTGATCACCTATAAATTTAAAAAAACATCCTAATATTCCTCATAAAAAATTAATTAAAATTAATTATTTAAATTTTTAAAAAATTTAAATAACCATTTTGTTTATGATGTATTTGGTAATTAAAAATTTATTTTATTCTTTTATATTATGATAAATAATAAATTTTCCTTTTCTAAATGATGCCATTTTAAATTTAAAATATAAAAAAGACCCTTTTCCTTTCCAAAAATATTAAAAACTTCAATTAGAAAACATAAAATAAAAATAAAACTTCTTTATTGTCCCTTTAAAATTACATTATAATAATGGTTATCTATTTATTTTTAAAAAAAATCTATTTCTTTATTTTTTTTTAAATTATTTTTAATTAAGGAAGATTTATTTTTAATTTGTAATTGCTTGATTTTAGTTAAAGGAAAATTTAAATTTTTAACAGAAATATAAAAAACAATGATTTTTTAAGTGAAAGGGGGATATTATTTTTTTTAATAAATAATAATTATTGCATATGATTTTTGTAGGAATTATTTTTAAAAAAATATATATATTATGGGATTTTTTCTTTACTTCAATTTGATTCTAGAAAATTTGATTTCATTTAATTTTTAAACATGAAAAAATGGTGTTTTTTTATATGGGGTATGTAAAATTACCTTTACAAAATCGGGTCCTAGAATGTGTGAAGGATGTTCACAAAAGCCACACTGTTAGTCAAAAAAAATTCAATAAGTTATTACATAAATTTTTTAACAATGTTAATTTTTTAAAAAAAATAATAGAATGATTTTTTATAGTAATTAAAATTAATTTTTATGTATATAAGATGTATTATATAATATAAAATTAATAATATATATTTGTAAGAATTAAAAATATTTAAGAGGTGATTTTTTATCTAAAATGATGCTAAATATAAAATTATGAAAAAGAAATTGCATACATATATTAGGTACCAAAGGGGAAGTTCTCCTAGGCGATGGGGAAAGATTGACATGGACCATTGTAGGATTCCTCTATTCTCTGCTGGGATAAGATCAACACATTGGTGATAACCTTTTCTATTGAAGACCTAATTGTCATCTTCATCAGGGGCCATGGGACTCCATGTGACTACTGAAGATTTTTTTAGCTTTTCAAATGATATTCCTCCAATACATGACTTCCACCAGGTTCCAATCATTCATCTCTATAACATCTTCATTATCATCATCGAGGGGTGAGGGGTTTTAGAGAAAAGGGTAATCAGGTCTGAGGCTTGGTGTTTGAAAACACTCCCTCCACCATTATATAGTAACATTTCCTTAATATTTTCCTTTCCCTCCGCAAACATTCATCCAGTACTTTTAAAGCTAGTTTGTTGGGATAGACAAATCTCTTTTTTATAACCCTGATTGATATCAAGGAAGTAACAAACCCTATTAGTTTAATTATAACTAATTTATTGACTGAATATTTATAAAATAGTAAAACTATCCAATTTATTTATGTATTTTGATTATTGTTCATATTAAATTTAGAAACAAAATATAAATTCTAAATTTTATTAAATTAATTATTGTTAACTGAATAATGATTTATTTTAAAATGTAAAAAAAAAAAATTATTTTTTTCATTGATATCAATTGAATTTAGATTTATAAATAATGTTTAAAATTAAAAATATTAAAAGTTATTTTAATTAAACCGGTTTGGGTATATTTCAAAATATAATTGAATATATTATAAATTAAAGAGTTAAAAAATAAATGTGTTATAAATGGATTAGGGATTGAAAAAAATTAAACAAGTTGGGATTTAATTATCCCAAATTTCATGGGTATATGACGAGTCAAAACCCCTAATTTTGGGTGATTTTTAATGAACATTTTCAATATGACTATCAAACCTGTAGATTTTAATAATTTTGTTGAATTTGAATTTATTAGTATATTATAGATATTTATAATAGTTGACTGGCATATAATATTTAATGTTGATTTTAATTCAATAATATAACATTTCACTCACATCAACCATTATACAATATATAATATATATATATATATATTTGTAATCTTGTAATTTTTTATCTAACCACTCGTAAATTGAAATAATTTTTTGTAGTGATTACCCCCCAATCTGTAATGTTGCTTAGGGGTGGGAAAATAAGTGGTTAACAGAACTATTAATTGAAAACCTAATAAAGAAGAACCAAACTGTTATATTAAAATGATTACTTATTAGTAAAAAAATAATTGGTTAATAACCAATTTTGTGTTGGTTTCTTTATCAATTTTAATAAATAAAGTTAATAATGTAACTAAATTTTTAATTTTTTATTTTTTTAATTCAATATTTTAAATAACTTATGAGACATATTATAACAAAAAAAACAGTACATTTTTTGTTTATAAATTTATATTTTATTTCAAATAATTTGTTTTTCCTTCGTTGGGAGTGAGGAAAATTGTGCGGCTCATTTTAGAGATTCTTTTGAGAGTTGTTGAGGGTCAAATAGTTGAATTTCATCTTTTCACATAGAGTTATGTACTTCGTATTTGGATGATATCTAAGTTGAGGATTCATTTCAAAAGAAACCTTAAAAGCTTTTATAAAATTGAAAATATACAAGTTTCTCTTATCTGCTCATTATTTTTATTACTAATCTCTTGAAACACTAACATTCGTGAAACATGGTTATGCTCCATCTCCTTCATTCAACAATATTTCTGCACCTTTTTCATCCATTCCTCCTCTTGTTGTCATGTTCACCCTAATTCACTCACAATCAACCATGATCGTCTGCATTTCTCCCACAAAAGTTTCATGCCTTTTATCTCATTCATGTTCCACCATTATAATCCTTTAATATCTTTTTTCATCTAAACCAATTTTTCATTGCTTGCAATCTGAAGATTGCCTATCTCAATTTTGGCTCTATTATTCATGGATCTTCTACCTGAATCTCTATCTTTTGAAATTTAAACATTTTTTATGGTTAGTATATTTATTCATTATTTTTTTCTTTAAAATATAGTAATTCATTTATTTTGTTCATACACTCATATTTATCGGTTATAAATTTTCACGATTGTAATTAATTTTTTGTTTTAATATATTTATGATTAAAAATTTCATATGGTTATAATTTGATTATCGTTATAATTGTTTTTATTTACACTACTACTAATATGATCTTTCACATTATGAAAAAATAATTTTAAAAATGATAAAAGAAATTTAATTGTTGAGCTTTTAAAAGGGGGTCCCTTTATCAGCGATAGTTTAGCTTTGATAAAGGCCCCATCTCCTACATTTTGTTGTTTGTATAAAAACACCCTAAAAAATTTCCTGTACAAAAAAACAGCACACCACAACCTCCTATACATAAAATATTTAATTTAATTGAAATACATTTTACATAATAATTAAAAAATACACTACTATATAAATATCAAACAATGTTTTGTATAATTACAGTTACAATTACAATTTGAAAACAATTTAAATAATTAATTTTTGTCTTTGGCACCTGTGATCCAATCTCAAAAAGGTCTACCCATGGTATCTATTTTTGAACAAATCACCTCAACCCGATCAAAACAATCCTCTTATATAATAAAAATAATATTTTGTTAGTAATATTATAAAGAAATAAATTTTACATTATTATGAATTAATACATTAAAAAAATACAACTTTAAATAAAAAACAATTTGAGTTATACCAGTCACACCATGAATTATATTGAGGTTTATCTGATTCCAACTTGTCTCAAATGAGGTAAAGACCATTATCCTAATGTATCAAAACAATTCAATCAAATTTTCTCAGTTTTGAGTTTGTCAATTGTTCTTTTTAATGAAATTAATGTCAATTTTAAATGAAGCCTCATTTGTATTTATATTGATCACACTGTGTGTGATCATTTTATATCAAAAATTACTTAAGGATCGTTTTCATAAAGTATCAAAATAATCTTGATACGTTTGGTGGGTTTTAGTATGTTACTTGTGCTTTATACTAAAATGTCATTTCAAACTGAAAAAATGTACATTGAGTCATATAGGTCACATCATGTGTTTTTTACATGATAATCCTTTTTAAATGTCACAAATGTCTTAAAAATATATGTCCTAAATTATCAATACAATCAGAGCTCATTTTCTTGTTTTTCAGTGTGTGTCATATGTTTTGAACAAAAATGTCAGTTTTAAACTATTAACATTCACATTAAGTCATACCAGTCACACCGTGCTTTGTATTGAGATGCAGATGATTCCTAAAAAACCAAAATAATGCATCTATCAATTCCCTAATGTATCAAAACAATCTATATTCTTTTTCTTGATTTTCAGTACATTACTTCTTCCTTCTTACTAAAAAATGATATCATTTTTAAATAACAAGATGTACATAGAGTCATACTAGACACATTATGCATCATTTTGAGGTGTGAATACATCTTACACATCCCAAATAACTCATTAATTGTTTATATATAGTATCAAAACATTTCAAATGCATTTTCTCAGTTTTTAGTAAGAAACTTATTCCATTTTATAAAATTGACATCAATTTTAAATAAAAATATGTACTTATAGTCATAAAAGTTACACAATGCATCATATTCAGGTGAGGATTATTCATACAAGTATAAAATTTCTCATTGATCATTTTCCTAAATTATCAAAACATTTCAAATGTGTTTTCTTAGTTTTGAGTATTTCAGTTTTCTTTTTTACTAAAATTTATGTAAATTGAAAATAAAAAAGACGCACTTGAGTCATAGTTGTTACATTGTGCCTCATATTGAGGATTGACTAATTAATACATGTTTCAAATTGTTCATGGATAATTTACCTAAAGTATAAAAACAATATGATTTAATTTTCATGGTTTTCAATACAACACTTGTTTTTTACTAAATATGATGTCAATTTTATATAAAAAGACGCACATAGAGTAATACTGATCACACCGTGACTCGGATTGAAGTCTATTTGATTCATACACATCCCAAATAACTCATGGATCATTTTATTATAGTATCAAATCAATACAATTTAATTTTCTCAATTTTTAGTATAAAACTTGTTCCTTTATCTAAAATAGATATCAATTTTAAATAAAAAGATGCACTTGTATTCATATCGGTCACACTGTGAGTCCGATTCAGATTTGGATAATTCTTACAGATCTATAATGTCTATTTATTTTTTTCTTCTAAAGTATCAAAACAATACTAATTCTTTCTCATGATTTTGAGTAGGTTAGTTTTCCTTTTTACTAAAATTGATGTAAATTTAAAATAAAAATGACACACTTGGAGTCATACCGGTCACACCATGCCTCAGATTGAGGTTTAGATGATTTTTACATGTCCCAAATGACTAATGGATCATTTCACTAATGTATCAAAACAATATGAATGAGTTTTATCAGTTTTAAATATATCAATTGATCATTTTTACTAAAAAATTATGTCAATTTTAAATAATAAGATGGACTTAGAGTCATACCGATCACACCATGTCTCAGATTGTTTTTCTGATAATTCATACACATTTCAACTAACTCATGGATCATTTTTCTACAATATTAAAACAATTAGAATGCGTTTTTTTAGTTTTTATTAAGTCAATTAAACATTGTACTAAAAATGATGTATATTTTGAATAAAAAAGTTGCACTTGTAGTCATACCGGTTACACCATGCCTCAGATTGAGGTGTGAAAGATTCATACAGATCCTAAATTACTCATGGATTGTTTCCCTAATGTATCAAGAAAATGTGAATGTATTTTATCATTTTTTAGTATACAACATGATCCTTTTTACTAAAATTGATTTCAATTTTAAATAAAAACATGCACTTGGAGTCATACCGTTACATCATATGTCATATTGAGGTGTGAATGATATTTACATGTCCAAAAGGCCTCATGTATCATTTTCCACAAGTATCATAACAATAAGAATATTTTTTTCCATGGATTTTAGTATGTCCCTTGTCGTTTTACTAAAATTTCATTTCAAACAGGAAGCACGCATTTTGAATCATATTGTTCCCTATCATGTATCATTTTTACATGATTCCAATTCCTACACATCACAAATGATTTACGAATCAATTTCCTAAATTATAAAGAATATATGAGTGGTTTTTGTTTATTTTCATTGAGTGACACATTTTGAAGTAAAATGTCGATTTTAAACTGATAAAAAAACATTGATTCATACTTGTTACAACGTGTGTCAGATTGATGTGCAGTTGATTCCAACAGATCATAAATGTATTATGGATCACTGTAGTAATGTATCAAAACAATTTGAATTAGTTTTTTCAGTTTGGAGTATGTGAGTTGTATATTTTACTAAAATTATTGTCAATTTTAAATAAAAATACACACCTGGATTCATTCCAATCACACCATTTGTCAGATTGAGGCATTGTTGAATCATACATGACCCAAATTTTCAAAACAATCAAAACTTCCAAAGAATCCTAAAGTATGAGAAAAAAATTCTTATGTGAGTAATACTAAAAATTAATAAATTAAACATAAATACGAAACAACCCATCACTTCATTAGAAGTCACATCTTTATGTTATTTGTATACATTCAGTGATCAGGTATGATGCCCATATGTTTTTAAGAAAATGTATATCATCTCTTGAATATTATATTTTTCAAAAGTAATAATATTACTAAAAAATATAAATACACAAAATAGTAATAAATATTTTAAATGAAGTATTAATTAAATTTAAAAATATCTATTTGGGGATGTTATTTTGCTGGAATATGATCTCTCTGATATATTTAAAATCATAATAATCAAATATTTTCCATTTTCTTGTTTCATACACTGTAAAAATATTGAAGAAAATAATTAAATTGTTTTGATATGTGTTTGTATAGTGAAATGTTATTATATATACCCTAATAGTTATGATGTTTTAGAAATTTTCGGGGTCCTTGTGTGCAATTTTTATCTTCTTGCAATGATTTAGAAAATATTTAAACACTACCCTATAATATTAGAATCTTAATTAAAACATAATATAAATTACATAACATGGATTCTATTTCTAAATTGTTTGATGTAGTGTATTAAAAATTGATAAACATCATCATATGTGGTGGGTTTATTGGTAATACATGGAGTGAATCCAAGAAATAAATATTTGGAGTATCTAAATTGATCATAATGAGCATCCAGTGTTTCCTAAATAAAAATATTTAATGTAATAATGGAAAATGTTTGTGGTATAATTAAATTAGAGATTTTTATCCATGCATCATTGGAATTATGAAGATTATTTCATCACCATGTTTTCATTCAAACAATTTCCTAGGATTTCGCATATTTCATCGATTTGTTTGGATTTTATTTTTTTTAGTCTGTAGATGTGATGTGAGGACTAACGAGTCAATTTTTTATGGGTAAATCCCTTGAATTTGTATTGATATATACAACTAAATAAATATGATATTTATTTAGTCAAAATTAACATTGTATGTCATATTTTGTAAAATTAAATCATGAAAACATACCTCATGTATAAATTTACAACTGAGGATCCTAGACATTTATAGTTGTGGAATTCATCTAAATTATTAGAAGAAATGTAGTTAGTAACATCCTCTCTCTACACTTTCTCTTCAAAATAAACTACGTGACTAGTACCACTTTGTAACTTTTCAACCGCATGAACCATCAATGTTAGTAAAATTGAATATTCAATGTGCAGGTAAAATGTGATTTTATAATATCTTTATTATTGGTTGGTTGATCCTCTATATGTTTTTGATTCGACCTTTTGTTTCATCTAATATACATTTTTATTCTGTAAAAATATTAATCGGTTCAGACCTTGTTTCATTAATTGTTAATGTTTTAGTATGAAAAATAAATTGGAAATGAATACCTCCTTGTAGACATGTCTTTTTACAAGATGTGGAGAACATGAAATTAATGTTCCAACAGTTTGGTCAACCTTATTAATACCTTTCTCATAAATTTTAATAGGTAGCTCAGTTCTCAACTCATGGTATATCCTAATCAACACTGTCACATGACATATTTGAATATTCATATTATGTAGCATGTCATTTAGAATATTGAACATCGTGTCCCTCTCTACAAATAAATTGGTGGTTGTTGATAGATATAAATCACAATGATTATCACCCAATATAATATTAGTAAAGGAAATGTGTCAGTGTCTATCTGATTTATATTTAATATAAAAAATTATTAGATCACTTATTACCTTGGAAAATATAGATCATTTAGTTGAATGGATCACCTCATAGATGGTGGGGGTGGGGAAATATATTCAAGAAATGATTTTTCTTGAGTTATTTGTTTCTCTTTTCTTAACCGGATAAATTTTTCTAGTATCTCCCTTTACTGTTGTAATTTTTCATCAAGTCTAACTAGTCTTTTTTTCTTCTATTTCATTTAATTATCATTATCCACTTTTTTTATCAAAATATATTCGGGGTGTCACCCTAAAACTCACACCTTTGACGTGACCATACTGTTTTGTCTGCATCAAGGCTACAGATAGTAGGTGTTCATCTGGTACAGGTGTTTATGATTCCTATGACTAATTCATATAGAAAATATTTTAAAATATGTAATCATTGTTATGTAATATGGATTAAAATAAAAAATATATATTATATCATAAATACACATGGTTCCCACCCTTTTGTGTATTTTCATCTATTAGTATAATGTCTTTACTTACACATTCCTCCTTCCAAAACACATGGCATGAGAAAGAAATTGGTTGTGATTGATATTCATCAATCTTCATATAAATAGATTATCATAATTAATTTTTGTTTCATGACATATAAAAGTGTTATAATAGATTTTAAATACATAACAATTGTTTCAAGTGAAGAATACCCCATCCTTAATTTATGGTAGGGTTACATTGGTCTTTCTTCCCATCCCTAATTTTGATCACATAGTTTCTATTTAATAAAACAAATTTGATCAAAGTGATGAATATAGGTATGGCCAAAAAATTTATTAATATCAACAGTGTAAATGAAAAGGCACAACCACACAATGTCTAGTAAAAACATCCAATGAATCATGGTTTATCAGGTGTTCATAAATAAGCAGTGGGTGTCATTTTATTTTCCCTTCAGTATCATTAAGATTATGTCTCATTAGAATTGTCTGAAATCTTATATAAATCATTCTAGAAATCCTTAATAAATATTTCCTATTGGATTCATCTAATATAAATTCACACTTCAAGGGATCGTGATGATTAATTCTATTTTTTTTTATTTTTTTTTTTCAAAAATTTATGAAATTATGTCATAAAATTATCGTAATATCTTCACTCATAAATGTATTAATAACGGTCCCAATATGGTTCCATGAATCTACATCAATTGGAACACATTACTGAGTGACAATTCTAATGTAACTACTTAATATGGCCTTTTGTGGGTTAACATGATGTCCTCGTGCATTCCATGCGACCTCATATTTGATGTATTTTATTTTCACCTTAATGATTTTTTGTAACACCATCAAACTATGGAACTCTTATTTTTTCTGCATCATTGTTCCATCACCACCTACCATTTCTTTGGTTTCAAACTCATCAATATATTATTTATATGGATCAATATCATCATAATGTGAATATGGTCATTGAACCTATGCACTGAGAGTAGAAACATGATGAGAAACCTATTATTCTTCTGGTTTGGGAGCACCATCACATACAGAAGGTCGTTGTTCCTCTGTAATATGGGGAACATTAGATTTAAAGACCTATTGTTCCTTAGGATTGGGAGCACCAACTTGTGTAAAACTCATTATCTACAGAATTGGTTTAACATTTAATTTATACAACATAAATCAATAGAGAATAGATAATAAAATGAGGTAACACAATGTAAATTACAAAAACAATTTAACTTGATTATCTAACTCCCTTTTTTTAATGGATGAAGGGATTTGACACCTTTATTGACTATCAAAATCCCTTCATTGTGGTCTCCTAAAACACAAAAAAATAATCTACATTGGGACCACTCTAAAATGATTATAGCGTCCAAATGAAAGTGTCAATACATGCATTGCTTCATCCACAAGTGTAACAAACTATTTTTCATGGAATTTTCTTCATCATGTCCATTTTTATATAATGTATATCCCTTAATTACATAACCAAGGTAATATAATACATACAAACTTGGTCCTCTGATGACAATCTAATTCGTTCTAAAATTGAATATGGATTTTCATCTGACTCGTTAAAAATATAGTCCTAAAACCATTTTATAAACTATTGATTATGTGTATTTTATTTCTAACATTCATCCCTTGATGGATTAAAATGCCTAAGAATTTCATTCTGTATTTCAACAAATTGTAGAACCTCTAAACCATTATGCAAAATGTAATGGTTGTTCTGCATATGATCAAAAATATTGTTTTTGACAACATCACTTCCAAAAATTATTTCACCCACAAGCTTCTTAGTGTGATGAGATTTTGGTAGGAAAAATCTTTCCACACCTGATTTTTATTATGTAAATAATTCAATGTCTTCCTCAACAATATATCGCTCTATAATAAAACCCTCTAGTTAAATTCTATTTTTGACACACCATTTAAACAAAAATTATTTACCATTCAATGGGGTACATTCATCTATAGTTTATAGGGCCATATAGTCTAATATCACTCACACAAGTGAACCATAATGTGAACCCTTATATCAGAGAACATTTACGGGAAGAACATTTCCAATTCATGTAATATGATGATAACTTATCTATTCATAGTCAGAAATTTCATCAAATATATAACTTTGATGGATATAGCTTTGAAGAAGAAACAAATCGCAGTTAATTTTTGAAGGTAGTTATTGGAAATAATGAAATATAAATCTGTAGTAATTAGTTCGTCCATAAAAATATGACATTCTTGTGATTTCAAACCCTTTAACTTCAAATAGTTTATTGACCCAATATCCTTGATATTCAATTAATACGCATATGGAACCTTTACATTATTCAAGAAGTCGAAAAACTGATATAAAATTTACCTAGAAAGAGTGCATGGAGGTAGAGGAAGAAAATTTCATTTTTCACCCTTCATAGGAACCAACTCTCCTCATATTACCCTATGAACCATCTCCAACCAAGCCTTAATTCCATCATTTCTTTCTTAGTGCATTTAGCAACTTATCGATGAATCTATCACATATTTTTTTTTTCAAAATGAATAACATCATAAAAATGTAAGGTGTACAGAAAATTCTAGAATAATAAGTCAAACAAAAATTGATCACATTATCCAACTGATTTTCATAGGTTTTATGAAAAATGGTTTACCAAATGTAGTGTCCATATCATTTACTTTCTCAAACAGTTGATCAACTATTATGGGAGACGGTGTTGTATGTTCTTATGAAAATCCATAAAATGAGGTCACCTAATATAGGTAATTATCCCATTAGTGTATAAATCTAAAATATTCTAGAAACATAATCTTTGATCAAAGTTTCAACCTAATTGAATGTGTACCTTATTGACAAACATGAAAATCATTAGTTCTATTAATGATATATCCCGAAAATTTTCCATAATCTGGAAAGTAATTTATCATCCCTCACAACATGGATCTCAACGTGAAATATTTATTTATGTAAGAATCATAAATCATAACATCTAAATCATCTCCACCTCAATACGATGCACGGTGTGTCTCGTATAACTCAAAGTGTATCTTTTTATTTAATATTTATATAAATTTAAGTAAAAACAACAAGTGTCATACTAATAACTATGAAATATTTTTTTATTGTTTTTTTATTTTAGGAATATTATCCATGATTCATTTGTGAGGTATAGGATTCAATTTTACCTCAATAAGATGCATGGTGTGACCGGTATGACTCAAAGTGTGTATTTTTAATTAAAATTGATATTAATTTGTTTAAAAAAACAAGTGACATAATGAAAAATGAGAAACCAAATTCATACTAATTTTATAAATAATTAAAATGATAAATTATTCATTTTTTACATATAGGACTCAACCATACATTAATAAGATGTACAGTTTTTCCGGTACAACTGAAAGTGTCTCTTTTTATTTAAAATTGCTATTAATTTAAGTAAAAACACAAAATAACATACTAAAAACCAAGAAAAAAACATTTTTATAGATGTTATATTTTAGGAAAATGATATATTAGTCATTTATGATTTGAATGGATCAAAATCATCTCAATATGATTCATTGTGTGATAGGAATCACTCAAACTATCTCTTTTTATTTAAAATTAACATTAATTTAAGTAAAAACTATATGTGACCTACTTAAAATTGAGAAAACACATTCATATTGATTTGATATTTTATGAATATGATATATTAGTTATCTATGATGTTTATGGATCAACCAAACCTCAATAAGATTCAAGTTGTGGCCGGTATAACTCACAGTGTCTATTTTTATTTAAAATTATCATTAATTTAAGTAAAAGCAACAAGTGACATACTGAAAACTGATAAAATACATTCATATTGTTTTGATACTTTAGTCCAATTATCCATGAGAAATTTATGACATGTTGGAGTCAACAAAAACTCAATGTAATGCATGGTGTGATCGGTATGACTAAAAGTGTCTCTTATCAGTTTAAAATTTACATTTTAGTTCAAAACATGACACTCACTAAAAACCAAGAAAACATGCTATGATTTTCTTGATAACTTGGGAAAATTATTCATAATTCATTTTTGATGTGTATGAAGTAGTCTCACATCAAAATAACTCACAAAATGACAAGTATGAATCTAAATGCATGTTTCCAGATTGAAATGATATTTTATTAAAAAACACAGTAGACATACTAAAAACCAAGAAAATGAATTCATATTGTTTTAATAATTTAAAAACATTATCCATTTATAATTTCTGATGGTAGGAATTATCTACACCTCAATATGACACACGGTGTGGCCCGTATAACTCAAAAGGTTTCATTGTTTAAAATTGTCATTAATTTTATTAAAAAAAATTTGACGAACTCAAAAACAATAAAACACAGTTGGATTGTGTTGATATTTTAGTAAAATGATCCCTAACTCATTTCAACATACATGAATCAACCTTTTCTCAATAGGACACTTGATATGACTTGAATGACTCCAAAAGTTTCGTTTTTATTAAATATGAAAATTTTATTAATGTATTATTTCATAATAATTGTTAATTTATTTATTTATAGTATTAATAACATAATATTATTTATTATATAGGTGGAATCTTTTTCTCAGGTGCAGTTTAGTTTTTTTGGAATGTGATTCCACGGGAATACATTTTTGATAGAGGATCATGGGCATCAAAATATGAAATATTAATGTTGTAGAATGTTTCTTTGACAATTGTACATGTAATTATATAAAATTTTTGTTGTAAATTTAAATAAAAGTGTTTTTTTCTATATACCATGGTTGGAAATTTTTATATTGATGATATCAATTAAATGTATATAGCAGGTTTTCTTCTGAGTGTGTTTTATAAACTGATAATTTTTTTAGGGTGTGTTGTTATATAAAATTCACACTTCAGGAGTTTAAGCCTTTATCAGTTCTAAAAAAAGCATTGATAAAGGATCCCCTTATAATATCTTTGATTAATAATGATTTTTTAGCACTGTTAAAGGCCATTTTTAATGGTGTGAATGGGTATATGTGTATTAGTGTTTACCACTCATCCATCTTGTTTTTTTCTCCCTTTAATGTAATATATATATATATAGTTATAATTATTAATAAATTAATTTAGTTATATATATATATATTAATATATATAGTTAGTTTTCTTTATATATTTATATTTAAATCTACTTATTTATATATTTATTTATATTTATTTATCCGTAAATTTATTCGTACATTAAAATATGTTTATTATATTATTTTCAAATTCATTTATAAAATATGTTTGTGTGTGTGTGTGTAAATAAATAAATATATATATATATATATAACACACACACATATATATATATTATGTGTATCTATAAGTATAATTATATATATTTATGAATATTCACATATATTATATAGTCATATCTATATTCTTATGTTAGAATTTATAGTTAATATATATCTGTTTGTTAATACAGACACACAATAATATATATATATATATATATATATATTTATATATATATATATATCACTACTACAAAAATCGGCAGTTGCCACGGTTTGGAACCGTGGCTATTATCATACAAACCGTAGCTATAGGTTATAGACACTGTTCATTGAACCATGGCTGGTATTTTCGTGGATATAGGACCAAACCTATAGCCACAGTTTTGAACCGTTTCTATAGCCCTATAGCCCTGGTTTTGAACCGTGACTATATCCCTATAGCCACAGTTTCAACGTTGACTATAGAACTATAGCCACAGTTTCAAACCATGGATATAGCCATATATCCAGAGTTTCAAACACTGGATATAGCCCTATAGCCACATTTTCAAACTATGGATATAGGTTTGGCCCTATAGCCACGACAATACCAGCCATGGTTCAATGAACCATGGCTAAAACCCTTCCCATTTCATAAAAAACCAACCCCCTGGACAACAGCACCCCCCCAACAGACACATCCCTTGCACCCATTGCACCCCCCGTTGTACACCCCTTGCCCCCCTACTGGACACCCTTTGACAATAGCCCCCACCCCCTACTAGACCCCCTAGACAGCACCCCCCACCCCCTCTTGGACTGCTCGAATATAACAGTCCCCCTCTGCTAGACCCCCCTGGACATTAGCCCCCCCCCCACCCCCTATTGGACCCCCCTAGACAGAAGCCCCACTGCTGGACCCCCCTCCACCACCCCTACTGGACACCCCCCTGAACCCCTACTGGATACCAACCCCCTGGACAGCACCCCCCCCCCCCACACACACACATCCATATCACCTCTTGCACACCCCCTTGCACCCCCTTGCACACCCCATGCACCCCCTGCTAAACCTCCCTGGACAGCATCCTCATCCCCCCTGGACAGCACCCCCCACTGGATACCCCCCTTGTTGGACCCCAATGGATAGTAGCAGCCCCCTACTGGACCCCCCTTGACAACACCCCCTCCCCTGCTGGACCCCCTTCCACCACCACTGCTAGAAACCTCGTGCACCCCCTAGACATAAGCCACCCCCCCCCCCATACACACATCCCTTGAACCCCCTTCCACACAACCCCTTACACCCCCCTTGCACACCCTTGCACCACTGCTAAACCCCTAGGATAGCTGCCCCCACCCCCTGGTTAGACCACCATGGATAGCATCCCCCCCCCGCTGGACCCCCTATAAGCCCCCCCTGCTGGACCCCGCTGGGCATCAGCAGCCCCCTACTGGACCCCCTGGACAGCAGCATCCCCTACTGAACACCCCTGGACAGCAACCCCCCTGTTGGACCCCCTAGACAAAATCCCCCCCCCCCCACGGTTGGACCCCCTGGACGCCCCCCCCCCATAGACCCCCTTGCACCACCCCTGCTGGACACCCACCTTGCACCCATGCTGCCCCCCCCCCCACACCCCATTCACCCCTTTCACACACACCCTTGAAACACCATTGTCCACCCCTTTACCCCTGTTGGACCCCCTAGACAGCAGACCCATCTGGGCAGTAGCCCCAGCCCCCTGGACAGCAACCCCCTGATGGACCCCGCTGGACACCCCCCCTGCTGGACCACCCTGGACAGCAGCCCCCCTGCTGGACCCCCTTGACAGCATCCCCCTGATGGACCCCCCTGGATAGAACCACCCTATTGGACCCCCTGGACAAAATCCCCCATACTGGACCCCCTAGACACCCCCTGCTGGAAGGAAGCCCCCCTACACATCCCTTGCACATGTCCTATGGTATCCATAGAGAAGCATATTGACCAAGCAGGTGAGCTTTAGGATTTTCCCTTATATGTACCTACAAAATCATAACCTTTATGGGATTCATTACCTGTTGTTGAGAGAGTTGTTTCCCCAGTTCCTTCAAATTTTGTATCCATATTATATTTATAATATTTTAGAGAAATACTTATTTTAGATTTTAGTGGAATTTTGAGTTATCAGGAACTTCCTATTATTTCATCTACATCTACTGCACCACATCCATCGGCATTAGTTGATGTTTATTTGATCAAGTCTGTAGTCAAATAGTATCTCCATGTTGTTATAGGTTATGGACATTCATCTCATCAGGATTAATTGAGGCAGATTCTATGGAATGGGTTTTCAAGGAATAGGTTGACCAGTTTAAAGTGATGACAACTCTACTAAAGCATTTCATGGAGGAGAATATTTCTTTAGTAGTATGGAGAGATGAGGAAATATATTATTATAAACATTTTAAATCATATAAATCCTTTCATATATGTTTCCAATACTCTATTGGCTTTCGTATGAAAGTCAAAAGTGCAACAGTAAAGTGAAATCCAAAGTACACACTCCTACAGTGGTAAAAGTTTCTACAATTCCCGAAAATTTGGACCAAGGCCTTCGTCCCCCAGACCCCTGTATCAGGGGCGCGATTCCCCCTTAAACCCCCAACAATCTCACCGTGGAGGTCGAACCGTGACAATTGCAGGCCAAAATCATTCGGGCCAACTGGATCGGGCTACACGAATCCAACAATATCCCTTGTGGCATTCCTTGATGAGAAAGAGGATAAGAGTGCCCTTTTTCTCTAAATCATGATTGTGTGGCTCGTCTTGATGGGTTCAAAAATTAATTTTTTATGTTCTACTAGGACATAGTTTTTGATGAGATCCTTAACGCTATCAGGGGGTTCTTCAAACATGCCTCTGTGCCATATGGAATCAACTCAAATTTTATTGTCCTGGTCCCATAGAAGGTAAATGTTGTGGAAGTAAATGACTTCAGAACTATTACTATTGGGAATACCTTTCCAAAAATCATGATCAAAATAATTTCTATGAGGATAGGTCCCATTGCTCATGGGTTTATCTATTCAAATCAACCCCCCATACAACCCTTGGACACCCCCGTGGACATCACCCCTAAATACCCCACCTACACCACGCCCCCTCCCCTACAGACCCCCTCCCCCCCGAAACCCCCTAGACAGCCCTTGGACACCCACATGGAATGCCCCTTCTTAGACACCCCACCTGTACCCACCCCCTTCCCTACAGACCCCTCGGCACCCCCCCGGACATCCCATGGACACCTCACCTTCACCCTTCCCTATAGACCCCCCCCCCCCCGGACAGCCCTTAGACCCCCCCTGGACAACCCCTCTTAGACACCCCACCTGCACACTCCCCCCTTCCCTGCAGACCCCCCGACACCCCCCCCCCGGACAGCCCTTGGATACCCCACTTGGAGAACCCCTCCTAGAAAATTCTATAGCCATCAGTACCTTCAATACATTATGAAACAATTCTAAATGAACAATTCCTTGAAACTTTTCCAAAAATAGTCTTTGTCTGGATTATTCTAAATAATACACTTCCACCACTTATAACTCGGACCCACTAGTAAGATGGTTACAAAAATAACCTTAATAGACTTTTAAATCTAAAGCCACATAAAAATATCCTCAACCTGTAGTACCAAAAACAATTCATCCTAAGAATCATTTTCCCCAAAAATTAATGTGGGGCTACTATCTTGATTCTGGGGTTCCTAGGTGTGCTTTCAAGATCGATTTATTCAAAGCTTTTGATTCTTTTAGTTGGGAATTATTATTGGATGCATTTGTTCTCCTCAGCTTTCCAGCTAGGTTATCATCTTCGGTAAAAATATGCGTCTTTAGACCAATGTTCTCGGTAAACATAAATCACAGTTTACATGGAAACTTTTCAGTGAAAAGACGGCTTAGAAAATGGGATCCTCTTCAACCTTTCCTTTTTGTGATTTGCATGGAGTTTTTCTCACGCATCCTAGAATGCAGGAGGCTAGGAGCTAGTCTGATGGCTGGTACGAGCTGGAGTTGCTAGTGCGGGCAGGAAGGTAGGCGGTAGGGGGATGGTAGGGGGATGGTGCGGGCTGGAATATGTGGTATGGGGCTGGTGTGAGCTAGATTGCTGGTGGATGGGGGCTGTTGGGAATGTGGTAGGGGCTGGTGTGGGCTGGGATGTAAGAGGTCAGGGGATCGTGAGGGATAGAACTGGTGGATGGAGCAATTTTTTAGGTGGTAGAGGGCTGGAATGAGTGTTTTGCAGGAGGATGGGGTTGGTGGCTGGTGTGGTGGATAGTGTGGGATGGATTGCTGGTGGTTGGGGGCTAGTGAAGGCTCAAATGCAGGTGGAAGGGGGCTGGAATACTGGTGGAAGGGGGATGGTTGCAGGTGCCATGGGGAGGGTGCGGGCTGATTTGAAGGTGGAAGGGGGGTTGTTGCAGGCTAGAATGTTGGTGGCAGTGGGATAAAATGATGGTGGAAGGGGGCTGGTGTGGGCTAGATGGGGCTGAAGCAGGGCCAAATCGCAGCATTACTGCGGCCTGGCCGCGGTGTGACCGCGGCTTGACTGCATCGTGATGAAGATGTGACCGTGGTGTGAACTTGGCGTGACTGCGTCGTGTTGGCCCGGTCCAGTGACATTCGTGGGGCAGCATCTTTCGACCAGGAGCGAATGGAGCGAGAGGAGGTGGGGAAACATTCAGGTCGTCACCCCACCAGCAGAAATATGTGATTAGTTAGTTTAAACATTGATCACAAGAATCATGGAATATTATCAATGTGAACCACTGCAGGGTTTCATCCTGGTGCATGGACAAATCATGACATTACCGTGGTGTGACTATGGCGTGACTACGGTGTGACCACTACGTGACCGCGGCGTGACCGCGGCGTGTTGGCCCGGTCCAGCGTCATCTGCGGGGTAGTATCATCCAGCCAGGAGCGTAGGGAGCGGGAGGAGTTATGGAAACATTCTAGTTGTCACCCCACTTATAGAAACTGGGATTAGTCAGTCTCAAGTTTGATCACAAGACTTATCAAATACTATCACTGTGAACATCTGTGGGGTTTCATCCTGGAGGAGGGAAAAATCACAGTGTGACAGTACTATGTCCACGGCATGACCGCGGAGTGACCACATTGTGACCGTGGAAGGACCGCGACATGACTGCAGTGTGTTGGCCCTGTCCAACAATATCCACGGGGCAACATCTTCTTACCAAGAGTGATGGGAGCGGAAGGAGGTAGGGAAACATTATGGTCATCACCCTGCCAACAGAAATTATAATTAGTCAGTCTCAACATTGATCACAAGACTCATGGAATACTATAACTACAAACTGCCACAATGTGTCATCCTAGAGTGGGGCCAAATCACAGAAATACTGGGGCGTCACCGTGGCTTGACTTCTACATGACTGCGGCGTGACCGTGGCATGACCGAGGTGTGACAGTAGCGTGACCGCGGCATGACCACAGCGTGACCGCGGCATGACCGCAGCGTGACCGCGACATGACCGCAGCGTGACTGTGTTGTGACCACAGCGTGTTGGCCTAGTCTAACGACATCTGTGGGGCATCATCTTCCAGCTAGGAGCGAAGGGAGCGGGAGGAGTTAGGGAAACATTCCGACCACCGCCCCACCAGAAAATTATAGAACATATCAACTATTAAATATGCTATAACAAGGGATCTCCAGAGAAGGTTATGGAGATCGGCACAAAGACGCAATGTCTAAAGGTCAACAAAATAACAAAAAATAATCATACACCCTACACAAACCATTTACAAATTCATTCACTTTGCCTAAACATGGATTTTTTTTAATATTAAAAGAGTGAAAAGGAAAGTGTCCTGGTCAAGGAATATGCCTACTCGGGAAATTTGATTTGAGATAAACAAATTTGATAATCCAATTAATATTATTCAAAGAAAACAAAGACTAAGTAGCCACAAAACTAACACCAACAAGAGGCATATGAAGGACTCAATCCAAATCTAAAAATAATACAAATAATTATCACTACTCTTTGGTTTAAAAGACAACGCACCTCCATTGGGGGTTTTATTATAAAATCATGGAATTGATTTATCACACAATTCATTTAATTATATTTAACATTTATTCTAAAAATCCTTCAGAAAAAATAAAATCCAATAATTTAACAACTAGATAAATATAACTGTCACTGTGAGTTTTCACAGATAGTGCACCTACGTTGGAGGGGTTTAATTATAAATACATGACTTTATTTATCAATTGAAACAATTGTATTAAAGAACACTTATTCAAGATATGAAATTCAATATAATTAAGCAGAATTAAGAAAGTATCTAAATTTAATTTAAAGAATTTGTGAATTAAAGAGGCTAGAAGAGGGATCCTACTTCAAGGTGGAACCAAACCGTCCACTTCAGCTCTTGGATGGTTCTAACTAAATGTTACGGCTCTCCCACTGGGTATACACACCATCACACACATTCAAGGACACTTAGCCTCTATGAACACAACCGCATGGCCATGAGCATGTGTAAGGCGATCCTTGCACAAAGTCCTATATCCATATACCAGCCTCCTCTCACCTGTGTATGAATTTCTATATATACATGGGCACACAAATCCCCATATGTGCATAATCACTACCATGGATGACTATACACATAACAGGGGAACCCACATACATATACTTTCTTACGTATGCACAGACAGGAAAGTCTCCCTTAACATGGATACTCGAAACCAACTATCAGGGATCAATGCACTACACATAGGATATTAGGAACATTAAAATACATAAAGGATGATACCTAACTAGTGAGAAACCAACCAACAACATTAAATACTTACCTCTATTAGAAGAACCAAATCCACCCGAACAAACACAAAATGATCCAATGCCCTACTCAAAACATAATATGGAGTCAAAAATACTAGAATCACCAAATACATGAGGTGAGAGAACATATTAAAACAATATGCATTATATAATACATTATAATTTAATAAAATATGGTTTCCCATTCAACTGCCCTCTGCCACCTGCCCACTACCCCCCTCCACCCTCACCCCCTCCACCCACTGCCTGCCTCATGCCCCCTGCTCTACAGACCTCTCCCCGGTCCCCAATCCCCTTCCCCCTGCCCCCCTCCACCCTCCCCCTGCCCCCCTGCACCCTGCTCCCTACCCCCTACCCTACAGACGTGACCCCTTCCCCCCTCCACCTTGCCCCATGCCCCTTGCCCCTACCCCCTCCATCTAGCCCCCTAGCCTACATAGCCCCCACCACCCAGCCCCCCAGCCCCTAGCCTGCACCATCCCCCTAGCATGCACCACCCCCTAGCCTGCACTCTTCCCCCTAGCCTGCACACCACCTGTGAGTCAAAAAATTATATGGAGATGCTTGTGGTGTCTCAAATAAGAGGAGTACAGATTAAAATAGAAAATATAAATTAAATAATTTCAACCAATCTATATAAGAATAAACTACCACCGGGGGATACTTATATATATTCTCACATGCCTAAGCATAGGCTATGTTTTGTTTCTAGTTATGTTCATAGCATGAATCTCTATCCACATACATAGCCTATCATGATAAAGCATACACACAAGAAATAAAGTTATTGTGAAGACATTGAGACAAATAAAACCTCATAAATATATATTCAGAATGAGTTATACTAATAAAAGGATTAGAAGAATGCCTGCGGAGGAAGCTGTTACAAAAGGACCATCAGTATTTGAGAAATAATATTTGAAAAATGAGGACCAATGGAAATTTACTCTAAAATCTTTTACTTAAAATAATATCATAGTGGATATCGAACAAATGGACCAAAAGTAGCATTGTATTGAAATTTATTGTAATTACCTTTCAATGTCAACAAGGATTATGATGCTTAAATGTGACATATAGGCATCCTCAAATACTAGAAAATAACATGTGAAAAAAAGGACATAAAAGTATCCATTATACAAGTTGAAAATTCAATATGCATAAACAAATGGATGAATGGGTGTATCATAGGTGAATCTATTAATTCATTAGGCATGTTGTTGTTGAGGGGGAGAACGGGTTTGGCACTAGCAGGGGGCTCTGATCTCCCCTATACAGTGCACATATATTTTTCTGAGGCTAGGGAGGCTGTGGAATTTATTTTTAGGAAGAAGCTGACGGAGGATCAATAACCACATGAGGTTTTATCCTACTGATACCCCTTGACCCTCCCCCCTACACAACCCCCCCTGTTGACCCCCTTGCCCCCCTGCATACCCTTCTGGACACCCCCTACCCCTGCCAGTCCCCCCATGTAGGGTCTTTTATATGGGTTGTTTTAATGTGGAACAATGGATTCTAGATCATCCTTTTCCATTTTTATTGTTGGTATGATTTATTTATACTCATAGTGGTTGACCAGTGTATTGATAACCCTCCACTGCATGATCATTATAAGGGAAATCGAGTGAGGGCGATAGTAGTCATTTCATCATAATAGAGGTATGAAATTTCCATTTTTTGGGTGATCATGGTTTTCAATAGAATCATTGGAACTTATTATACCCCTACACCTATAATCAATAGTTAGGGAACCTCACCTATCAAATCTATTGCTTGTAATTCTATAAGATAATTTGAATCAAAATTTGAGTTCTTTTATAATTATGATTACTAATATGCCCTATGTTACTCGTTATATCATTTTTTAAGGATACGAAATTCTTAATGGGTTCACCAATCCTTGAAGTTGATGCCCAAAGATACTCATCCTCTATAGGCTAGTAACCTGAGGTATTTTAGGCTCATCACATAATGAACACTAGGCTTATCACCCAAGTAATTCCATGATCATCACATGAGGAAGGACGAGAGTATGATGCATTAGAAAAGGTGAATTATCACATTGTTATAACATAATAAAACTTGTACATTTCAATAATGCATGTTCCGACATCACTATAAGTATAAGTTCACATCACCAGTAAAATGGATTCCCATGACATCAAGAGAATTATTTCCCATGTTTTAACTAATGATTCCGATTCCTAATACATGGGTACTCACAATTCATGGATCCATATTCATACTCAAACAATAATCTATTAAGAATTAAAATATTTTCATCTTTAAGGGATCTAATAACGAGGGAGTGTTCTCCTTGGTTCTAAAATATTTATCAGTATAATCCTATGAATCAATAATATAAGTATAATAAATTTATTAATAATTATTTTTTGGTTTCTTACAGAATATATCTGCACATTATCAATGGCTATATTCATATTCATCCTTGACAAAGATAGTGGTTGTTAGAAAATCATTTTTAAAACAATAAAGCAATTATAGAGACTAGTTTTTAAAATAATCAAGAAATTATTGAATTAAAATTAATGGTTTAGCCAGAGGGAACCTACTTCAACCTCAAGACCTGTTTCTTTTAACGACAACATCTCGAATCTTCCATTTTTCTGCTTGCACTCATATGCAACTTCACATATATATAAGGACACCTAGCCTATATATACATATTTTCATGGCCAAATATGCATAAGGGGGTCCTTAGATGTATGTTTATACATGAATATACCCCTTTACACTTACACATATATTCATTTTTCATATGATTTTGATTGGTATAGAATATTCTAAAACACGTTCCTCTATTTTTGGACACATTATAAGAATATAGAAAAAGAAATATTTTATCTCCCTAAACATGAGTCTTATCTTGTTAGGGAATCTCATATTCATGGATTAAAAAATCATGGATGGTGTAATTACGATAATAAATATCAGTAAAATCCATTCATCCTAAAACATTAGTGTAATTAGGTCATATAAGGCCCTAAAATTCTTAATTTTAGAGTATTTATCAAGTTACCATTATTATAAAATTAGCATTCTAATAATTAGGTATTATTACAAGAAAATATGTATAATTCATTATTCCGGTTAAAATATCAATGGAAATTTGTAACAATGGGACAGTTGATTGAGGGCATAAAATATTGCATTCATTGAAAAAAAATATAGTAGAGTATCCACATCCTAAAGTCTCTCTTGACCATATTTGGAAATGAAATGGATATTTTTTTGACTAAGGTGAAATTCTACCTACCAAATTCAATAGATCTGATAATTTCTAACAAAAGGTGTTAAGGGACTACCCTAGATTGGTTGTATGACTAGCTATATCTTTTTATAGAGTATGAATTTTTGTAAAAAATGTGTTTAGGTATTGTATTTTATATTTTATGGATTCTAGACCTATGTTTTTTATGATAGTTGTGCCTTTATTCTATCCATGTGAACCACATATTCATGTATCTCTACATTCTATATAGAAATAAAATCACGATGTTTCACTTCCTTTATAGTTAAGAGATTTAAATCAGTAGGTTTATCCATTAAATATATTGTATGGCGGTTGGAAAATAAACTTGATGAGATCATATTCATGGGTGGCTAAATCCTCTCTATAAATGAGAAAATTATAAACAAGGATGTGCTAGTGTCGATAATAAAACAGACATACACCTAGGCCAAGGAATGCTGTTGAGGTTGCCATCTTTATCAGAAATTTTACCTATTGGATTATATATGATAATAGTTTAAACCTTGAACCAAGCCCACTTTCATTAAACCTGATTCTAGATGAAAATATTTGGAAACAGACTCTGTTCACCCTCCACTATAGGTATATAATCTTGATTTTTATTTTTCATGGACATGTCTTCTTTAAATTGTGTCCTAGTTGTATGAAAGTCCTCCATTATTGCCTCCTACTTAACCTTAGGGATTGAACTTGATCGTTAATCATTGATCAGATGAATAACTAACACTATTCTACTTGGAAAATGTAATTAGGTATTCTAACAGTAGTATTCAAACATGTGGAGTCTTCAGCAATCTCAAACAAAATATCATGAGGATGAAACTCCCTCAAAATTATTAGAATGTTGGGATATAATTCTTTCCCCCCAATAAATTATAAGGATATTATGACATGAAAGGATCATTGAGAATCCAATTTTTAATACACACATAAAACTGGTTTCCCGAATACCCCATCATTATAGTATTCAAACCATAACATGCATTAACCCCATGAAAATTTATTTGGACCATTCTCATGATGTAATGAAATTTCTATGTCTGAATCCCCATGCCTCATCGTTGACCACATTTCAGAAAGGAAAAATGGGTTATGTTATCTCTAAATATTGATTAGAGGTAAATATGTAACCTCTTTTAAATGACCAAATTATCGTGAGAACCTATAAGGACAAAAGGATCTAAAATGGTTACTCCATCTATAAAATCATCAAAATCCCATCTCACAATAAGATAATGTATGAAATTTATTCTAAATTCCCTCTAGGATTATCTACCACTGCACCAAAACTTTTTGAATAAGGATTGAACCCAAAATGGGAAACATCCTTTAACAAATAAATAGGACCATCAAGACATTAATTGAAAAATAACATGACCATATAACATAGCTTCTGAGTTCACTCCACATCGAGTATTAGTTTCAGATTCAAGAAAGAACAGAAGAAATCAAAGAAATTTTCAAATACCATTATGATAGGGCTTGGCGGGTGTCGGCCTCGGCGTCGGGGGTGTTGAGGGATGTGGGGGAGAGCTGTTGTGAAGGAAGGGAGGAGGTGGGGAGGCCGCTCGGAGAAGCTTCGCTGGAGGAGGATGATCGTGGGGAGGAGGGTCACGGTGAGGAGGTGTCATGGGTATTGAAGGCTATTGGCAAAGAGGCGTCGAGGAGGAGGCGATGAGGATGGGCCGGGAAGGAAGAGAGTAGGAAGGGAGGCTGCTCGGAGCAACTTCTCTGGATGATATGGGTCGTGGCGAGGAGGTTTCAGCGTGGGCATCGGGCTGTTGAAGGGTTTTGTGGAGGATGGATCGAGTGGTAGGAAGAACAAATGTATGGGTTAGGGTATTCAGCCATAGTGTCTGGCCTAATTTTGGTGTTGAAGCATTGGAATTTTTAATTTTTGGCTTTATAGGCGTGGCTATAGCTCAATTTCCTAGTAGTATATATATATATACAGACACACAGACACACATTATATAAGTATATAAGTATTCATATATTTGTGATTGAAATAAAATGGACATTAATTTTTATTTATATAAGGCTTAAATATTGTGAAATATATTTCATATATAAATATGTTTAATTATTTATTTATAAAAATAAATTTTTATGTGTGAATATATAAAAAAATATGTATATATTATTATATATTTGGTTATAAATAACATAACATTACAAAAAATGAAAAAAATTAAAATCCAAAATAATAATATGAATTAAATACCTTTGAATAAATTTAGTCCTTGCTGAAAAATGGAAAAATGTCCCGCTTAAATGAGGCTGAAATTCAATAGAATGATAAACAAAATTGGTTGTCCCGACTAAAAACTCAGTTTTGGAGGGATTTTGGGTCATTTTTTGCCTTAAAAATTTTTATAGAGGGTCATCTAATGTCACCAGTATGTAGAGCTAGTCGTAATCTTCGATTTGATATATAGTAGATCTCAAACAGACACCCGAATCAAAATTTATTTTCGTTGGATGTTTGAGTTACGTTTTCAATTTAATTTAGATATTTTATTCAATTTTTTATTTTTTGTGTCTTCAAATTATTATTAAATGATAATTACATGATAATAATTATTTAATTATTAATTAATAATATTTTTTAAAGTATTTTATAAGACATTTTTACTGAACATCTTATATATTTGGTGTAAATGTATATATATACTTATCTAAAAAAATATTTAAAAAATATAAATTTTATTTATATCAATATCAATATATTTATATATATTAATAAATTATATTTTATAATAATTTATTGTTTAGGGATTTTTATACTTTTCTTGAAAATTATTATTAGAATAGGTTGTGAAAACCCCTCTATTATGAAAAGCAGAAGCTCTTTTAAGGTGGACTGAGATAGAACACATTGCATGACTGAATCCCCAAACACAACTTGCCCCAAAAAAAAGACATGGAAATTGTAAATGGAAGAAAATCTAATTACATAAATTTCAAATCCATATATCTTGAAATACTAATGTAGAGAACCCTATAATTTGATTTCACTGAAATCCCCCAAGGTATCTATCCATCCATTTGAACACCAAACTGTAAACCCAAACCATAGCTTCCATTCGGAACTATTGGTAAGATCATCATGGTGGATGGATCTGCTGATAATAGAGACGATCTGCTTGAAAAATCACCATCCCCAACTAGAGCGAGTTCTTCCTCTCATGTCATCGACCCATTCCTCCAGTAAGGTTTGACCCTCATTATTATCTCTCACCATCAGACCTAGGTTTGAGTCTTTCCTTTAGTAACCATGATGACCAGAGGCCTTCCTTTTTGACTATCCCTGGGGCTTTCCTACCAACCCCCACCACTGAGCAGGAGTTCAGATCTTGCCATGGACCCTAACATTATGTTTACTTTAATTTTTTTTCTTCAGGTATTTGAAATTAATATATATTCATATTGTTTCAATACATTAAAAAATGTTCCATAAGTCATTTGTGATGTGTAGGAATCTGCCCCACCTAACTTTGATGCATGGGTTGAGTGTTATGACTCCACTACTGTAGATATGGGCCTTAACTGCCTGTAAAATGGGCATTTACAGTGTTAAAAGGCATTATTATCCCCATAAAAATTACAAGGGGTAATTTTTATCATCTCTAAAAAACTGCTAATAAAGCACCCTTTTATTACTGCTAAAAAAATAACTGATTAAAGGGACCTTTATTGAAACTTCATTAGCGCATATAAAAGTCACAAAAAATAAAAAAAAATCTACAAATTGGAGGTTGGGACCTCCCCCCTTTTATCTGGGCTTGATCCCCCTTTTAATAGTGCTTGTCTAGCCTCACACCCCTTCAATGGATTGGAATCCCCCCCCCCACCATATAACAGTACTAGGGACCTACATTTCCCACCCGCACACACCCCTTAGTTGGGTTTTGAAACTGAGACCCCCCACCCTTATAATCTCGCTTATTTTCTACTCCCATATGTCATTTTATTTTGTATTTTATGATTCATCTATATATTTATATTCATTTCCATATATTTTTTATCCATATATTTGAAGATATAGACTTTTATATATATTTAAATACATATGTAAAATATGTGTTTGTGTGTGTGTCTATGTGTTTATAAATATATACACACACAAATATATATATATTTTTTTACATGTGTGTGTTCATAAATAAATATAATTTTACATGTTTTTATTTAGTTAAATATATTATATGGTAATATTTACATATGTAAAATATAATATAAATAAAAATATATATCATTTTGTTATTGCACACAAAAATATATTTATATACATAAATACATTATATATACCCTAATTGTATATATATATATATATATATTAATTTGAAATAAAATTGATATTATTTTTTATTTAAATAAGTTTTATATATTTAGAAATATACTTTATATGTAAATATGTTTACATATATATTGATAAAATTATGTTTTTATGTGTGAATATATACAAAATATGTATATATTTTTATATATTTGATTATAAATAAAACTAAATTATGAAAAATGATTAAATTTCATAACATTAAAATCAAAATGAATGTAATACATGGGAATAAATTCATTACCCACTGAAAACGGGGAAATGACCCCCTTTAAATGAGGATAAAAATAGATTGAATGTTATAAAATTTGGAAACACCAACTAAAAACAAAGTTATAAATCCCATCTAGGGACTTTTTGGGCCTCAGAATACATAATAGGGGATTCTCCCATCATTAGTGTGTAGATACTGGCAGAAGATTAGATTTTATATGTGGTAGAGCTCAAACAGCCACTCGAATCGAAAGTTATGACCTTTTGAAATCTGAGTTTCGTTTTCAATTTAATTTAGTTATTTTATTAATTTTTTAATTTTCTGAGTCTTCAAATTGTTAATAAATGATAGTTACTCAATAATAACTAGTAATTAATTAATTAATATTATCATTTGAATTATTTTATAATCCATTTTCACTAATTGTCTTATATTTTATGTGTAAATGTATATTTAGCAATAAATAAAACATATTTTAAAAAATATATATTATATTTAAGGAAATATAAATTTTTTAAAAACATTACATTTATCAGTTCTATGAAAAAAACACTGATAAATCCCCCCTTTATCAATTTTAGTAAAAAAACTCTGATAAAGGGAGTCGTGTTAAAAGCCCTAAAAACAATGATAAAGTGGTACCATTATCAGTGCTAAAAACAATAATAACAGGGTTACATTTAACAGCATATTTTAGCACTGTTCACAGAATATTTTATCAGCAGTTTTTTTAGAACTGATAATGGTACCCCCTTTGTCAACACCTTTTTTATCATTGCTAAACGGTGGCCTTGAGTAAAGTGGTTTTTTTGGTAGTGATCCATGTGTGTCCTTTTATTGTAAATGGAATTTTAAAAATAAATTCTTTCATATTTATGTTTAATTTGTTTCTTTATATTATTATTAATAAAATGGTGTTCTTATATAGGAAAATTATTTTGTTCGGGTTGGGGTGGTTTTTTATCAACTGATACCATGATTAGGATTTTTTGAGAGGGGGTCTTAGGTGCCAAATACAATAAAACATTGATGTTTTTAAATATCTATAGATAGTAAATACATATGTAATTATATTAAATATTGTTTGAAATGTATATAATATGATATTTGTATTTTTAATGTATATTTTATTTCAATTAAATTATGAATTTTCAAACAGGTTCATTTCTATACAGGTCTATTTGGCGCAATGTGATGTTATTCAAACAGCACATTTTAATAGTAGGGCAGTTATCAGCATTAATGAAAACAATGATAATGGGGTCCTCATTTTATTGAAGTTGGTGACGATAGTGTTTTTTTAACACCATTAAATCTCTTTTCAATGTGTTAAAAGGTCTATTTGTGGTTGTGGAAATTAAATTTTTTTGTAGTGACAATGATCTCCTTATACAAGCATAAAATGAAATGGATGTGAAAACATTGTGGTTATAAAACTAATAAGTATGCATTTCATCACTAGAACAGGGAGGAGATGAATTCATGATATAATGGGATTACAACCATATATCACCATAAATTTCATTCATGAGCGTTGACCAGTTTTTTAAAAAACAGATAATTATTTTTAAAATTATGAAAATTAAAAACAAAATTCATATTTTACATTAATAATTTAAAGAGTAAAAAACAAGTACAAAACTATTTTTCATCATGATATATTCATCTAAAATTTTCTTTCAATTTACAAATTATCAATTTTTATTAAAAAATATAAAAACCCATTTTTCATTATGAAATTCCAATATAAAATTTAAAAGTAATAAGTTATTCACTTAAAATAAAAATATATTTCCTAAAAATACAATAATAAACAAAATTTTTAGTTATGAAAAATGAATAAAAACTCCATTTTCTATATGATGTAATATATATATATATATATATATATATAATAAAAAATATTTTATAAAAAAAATATTAATCCCCTATAAAATTTAAAAAATATCCAAATTTTCATCTTTAAAAAATAATTAAAAATAATTATTTTATTTTAAAAATATATAATTTAATATCTATTTTGTGTATGATGTATTTGAAAATTAATAATGAGTTTTTATCTTTTATATTAAGATAAATTAAAATTTTACCTTTTTCTAATTGATCCCATTTTAAATTTAAAATATCAAAATAAACCCTTTTCCTTTCAACAAAAATGAAAACATTTAATTAGAAAACATAATGCTAAAAGTAAAAATTCAACATTTTTCCTTTAAAATTACATTATAAGAAAGGTTATCTATTTAGTTTTTAACAAAGATTATTTTTTTAAAAAATAATTTTAATTGCGGTTGATTTATTTTTAAATTCTCATTGATTCATTTTATTTTACGAGAAATTTAGTTTTTTAGATAAAATAAAAAAAATAAGATTTATTTAGTGAAAGGGGGATATTATATTTTCAATAAAAAATGTTTTTTCTATGATTTTTCAAAGGAAGTATTTTTTATTATATTTTAAAAACGTAGTAATGAACTTTATTTTCATTCACATTAATTTATTTTTAAAAAATTTGTTATCAATGAATTTTTTATCAGAAAAAATTGGAGCTGATTTTTTGATATGAGATAAGTCAAATTTTTTTTACTAAATTAGGTCCTAGAATGTGTGAACGATGTTCACAGAAGCCACAATGCAAGTCAAAAAATAATCAATAAGTTATTGCATAAATATTTTAACATTATTTTTTTAAAAAAAATAATATTTTTGTTACTGATAGTAATATAATTTTATATTGATGGATATGAGATTTTATATATAATATGAAATTAATATTATGTTTTTGGATGAATTATAAAATATTAAAAGGTAATTTTTGTATCCAATATGATGTTAAAAATAAAAATCTCACAAAGTAATTACATACATAAATTATATTAAATTACATGTTTAATGTAAAAATAATAAATGATGTCAACATCGATGTTTAGGAGGTTTCTTTATGTCACATCCATGCATATGAATACATATCTACACCATAGGTCTTGGTGTGTGTGGAATTTGAATGCACAACTACATGCCTATGTAAATGTTATTGGGACATCTTAACTCCAATCCAAGAGGCAAGGGTTTCCCTCATACACATATTTAACTTACTAGAACCCCTCATAATTGAATCATGATACCCCAAAAATCTCCCCTCACAACCACAAGGGTGATTAACAGATAATATTTTTTGGTGATCTGAAAATTCAATGTGCTCAAATAAAACTCTACAAAAATTACTAATAAAAAAAATTTTATCATAAAAAACCTCTATCATCGATTAAAAAGTGTTGATAGTCGAGACTATAATAAAAGGGGGGCCTTTTATTAACACTCAAAAAAGTGATGCTAAATTTCCCTTTTATCGACACTAAAAAAAGCGTTGATAAAAGTAAAAAATATTAAATTTTTTGTAAATTAAAATGTATAGACCTTTTTAATAGCCCTCTTTCAACGACCCTATGAATCCCCACCAGCGTGCACCACTGCAGCCCATTTAACGGTGCTATGCGCACATATACCACCCCTTAACAACGTTAGTCACCCCCTGCACCCACCTATGCACCCCTGCCTCCGCTTGGATTTGAACCCGAGACCTCTCCCTTGAGCGTCTGCACCATTACCACTCACCCATCTTGTTCGGTTCGCCCTTTAATGATATATTAATTTATTTATATATATATAGTTATATATATATATATATAAGGTTGGGGCTGAAGCCTCATTTCATTATTAAATCAAAGTAATGACCTATTTAAACTGGGTAGAGGGAGACCCATTACAAAGCCTGAAGTCCCAGTGGAAATGATGCCCATTACATAGCCCGTAGGCCCAAAATTTTGGCCTAAGGCCCATTTTATGAATAGTAACTCGGTTGCTACAGTACCTGCCACTGCTATAGTGCCATGCCACCTCTACAGCACCCGTCGATAAACAGTAGCACCACTGCTACAATACCACTACAGTGCCGCTACAGTACCTATAGCCCCATGGGATTTGAATCCCCATTTTTCATGTAGGATTACAGGGTGCTTACAACTAAGGCAAACCCCAACTACGTGTGTGTAAATATATATATAGTTAGTTATATATATATATATATGTAAATATTTGGTAATATTTTTTTATCGGCATATTTATCTATATATTAATATATATTTGTAGGATTATTTTTAAATTCATTTATAAAATATGTTTTCTTGTGTGTGCATAAATAAATAAATACATATATACAACACACACACACATATATATATCAGTTTGTTAACACACACACACACACACACTAATATATATATATATATTGGCACACACACACATTATATATGTATATAAATATTCATATATTTGTGTATTAAATAAAATGGATATTTGTTTTTTATTTAGATAAGTCTTATATATTAAGAAATATATTTTATATGTAAATATGTTTAATTATTTATTTAAAAAATTAACTTTATTGTAATTCCATTGAAAATAATCTAGAATAAAATTATGTGCAATGACAGGAAGTTCGTTTTTGATGGCTAAATAGTTTCATCATAAATTGAATCACCCTGAGGTTAATTTCCACATCCCTTCACAATTTCTATTGTTTAGGTTGTGATATTCAATGATGGTTTGTTTTGATTATTTCCTATCTCAATTATCTCTTTGCGGTGAGAATCCTTCATAAAAAAACTGTTGCAAAATCCATTATCTGTAGTGGTATATAAATATTATAACAAAGTGATGCGAACTATATAAATAAATATACCAATACCATATTTAAATATATATATATGTATCATATAATATAATTTATAATCATATGTTTGTGTTTATATATATGGGTGTGGGCATGCTATTATATATTATAAAATATACTAATAATATATCAAAATATTTGTACATATAAACTATATGATTTAAAATTGCAATTCATATTAAATAATGTTTTATTATAAACATTATTTTCATTATTTATACAATAAAAAAATTTCAAAATGATATTAATCAATAAATATATTTAATAATTGGTTTTTATAGTATTTTCAACGAAAATCCATGCGCCAATCAGCTAGATGAAGCCATGCTACCCCGCACACCAGCTCTGTCTCCGCCTTGATTCTGCCGGCTCGCCCGTGATGATGAAGGTCAGTCGAAATATGTCCCTTCCTCGACCGAGCACCGCCCTGCCATGGCCACCCTCCACGGCTGCACTCCTAGATTGGTGCACCTTCCAGATGATACATGTACTTGGGTACCCAAGGGGAGGAGAATTTTCCGGTGTAGGAGTTGTGGTGCTTTCGGGGTCTCCTACTTTGGGTACCCCTAGGGATTGCTCCCAGGAGAATGGGATCGTTAGACCCTAACCAGCATAATAATAATCCACATCTGTCAGCACCCCAGGGTTCTCCATTGTCGGGGTTGGGGTAGGTTTCATATCTGCTTGCTTGGGTACCCCGGGGTAGAGTTCCCAGGTGAAGGGGACGGTTGGATGGGGTACCTCGTAGCCGGTTGGATGAGGTCCCTAATAGTCCTCCTCTATTCACCGTCACGATATGATCGATGCATTTGTGATAATTTAAGACCTCATCATCGGATTCATCAAGGGTCATGGGACTCCAACTGACTACTCTTGGTTTTTACCTTTTCTAAGGATGTTCAGCCAAAACATGACTTCCACCGGGTTCTAATCCCTCTCTGTAACATATTCATCTTCATTGTCATGATGTGAGGGGTTTCATAGAAGTGGGTAATCCGAGTGCGAGGGTTGTAGTTTTAAAACACACCCTCCACCCTTATAGAGTACCATCATCCTTTATTTTTGCGATACCCAAATCTTTTATTTATAAAACCAATTAATATGAGGAATTACCTAACCCTATTTATTGAATATTATTTAATTTATTAAATGGATATTAAATATATAGTCAAACTACACAATTAATTTATCTATTTTGATTATTGTTCATATTAAATTTATAAATGAAATCTAAATTATATTCTAATTAAATTAATTCTTATTAACTGTATAACGAATTTTTTTAAATGTTAATAAAATATTAATATTTATTTTCTTTATATGATATCAATTTATTTTTTATTTGTAAATAAATTTTAAAATTAAAAATAATAGATGTCTCTTTAATTAAGTCGGTTTGGCAAGTTAAAAGTGTGTTTCATAATATAATAGAATATATTTAAAAATGTGTCTTACAAAATAAATGGGTTGTAAATGGATTGGGTTTGAAATAATAAAACGAGTTAGGATTCAATTATCCCAAATTTCATGCATACTTGACTGGTCGACATCCCTAATGTTGGGTGATTTTTAATGAACATTTAACCCTAATTATCAAAGTTGCAGATTTTAATAATTTTGATGAATTTTAATTTAATAATGTAGAATTTATTTTGAGAATATCTGACTCGCATCTAACATTTGATGTTGGTTTTAATTCAATAATCTTACATTGACTCATATCAACCTTTATACAATATTTAATATATATATATCTATTTGGAATCTTTTGATTATTTATGTAACCATTCATAAATGGAAATATATTTTTGTAGAGATTTCCCCCATGGGGTGGGAAAAGAGGTGGTCAATGGAACTACTATTTATAAACTGAATAAAAAAACCAAAGGGTTATACTAAAATGAGTATTGGCCAGTAAAAACATTATTTGGTTAACTGATATTTTTAGTCTTGATTATTAATTCTAATAACCAAAAACTGATAAAATAACTGAATATATAATTTTTTATTTCTTTGTTAATTTAATATTTTAAATAACTTATAACAGATATTATAACAAAAAAAATACATTTTTGTTTATAAATTTATAATTGTATTCTAATAATTTTTTTTAAAAAAATTTAAGTATTTATATATAATTTTGGGTTTTTTTAGACACAATTAGGGTAGGTTTTTATAAGGCCCCACCCTTAAGCCTTACTTAATCTTGAGTAATTACAATATTACACATTGAGGATCTTTTCAGGTTTAGTGTTTTAGAGAATTAGATCATAAAACATGCATTACATTCCAAATTTAAACAAAGTGGTTACATAAAAGATAGTATTCATTTCTCTCATCAACGGAAACATATGTAAAATAAATCATGGATTCTTTGTTGACACTTCCTTGACACTATCATCATATCATGTACCCTTCCCTTGACCTGGAAAAAACATTTCAAAAACATGGGATGAACACAAAAATATCAGTAAGGGATATAATAATATGGAAAGGAAACATGAGTATATGTATACATAAGAATGAAATCACACATTACCCATAAAAAATATGCACTTTAACGTACCCCATAAAATCATGAATAAATCATATAAATAATAAGACATAAGGGTAACTTGAGGCATTCATAACATTCTTACGTAGGGATTAACCCTCTTTGTTATGTTTGGAATACCCACCATAGTATATTCCCTAAATCTCTTCTGAGAAACATTAACGTTTCACTCCTTCGCGTTACCCAATGCATTGGAGAGCTATATCAGGCTCACCCGCCCTTATTTTGTCACGGAACGACCCGTCTTTATAACAATTCCCAAGTACCATAACATAATCTTATCACATAAAACATGTATAAATTAAACATAACATTTCAACCTTTCAATAACAAGATATCAATACAACACAATGATATAAAAACATTATGAAAACCATTTTCAATTCAAAAATAAAAGAAATGTAAAACATTGTTTTTATTTTTCTTTTAAAAAGAAGGTTTGGCCTGTTCAGGAAGCCGAAACTCAAATAATGGTCACGGCGGCGAAGAAGTCATTGTCTCCGCATACGTACGAAAAAAACATTCCCTTTTGTCATTTAGTAAAACGCTTTGTATAAAAAAGATTCCTTTCGGATAAACATAGAAGTCTAAGGGGTTTATACACCGTATAAAAGAAGGTTGTGTATAAAACAAAATATGCATCAATGAATGGAGATTGAGACGAAGTCCCATACAAAGACGGTATCCTTGGATTAAGGATAAATCAATTACATAATTATGTGTGACAATCTAATACACCAAATATAATTGGATATTAAGTGTAAAAAAATCAGAGGTTATTCACACATATTCATAGAACGACATATTCAAGTAGTACAAGCTTATCCCAAAAAAATCAAAATGGGGTAAAGAAGGTCCCTTGCAAAAATTTGACAGCCTAACTGCTTCACTACAAAATTCAGAAAAGCAGTTGATGAGAGAGTGAATGGTATCTCATCACTTGGACATAAACTTTACATCAATAAAGATATAGAAGAACCTATCACAACATAATAATTTGTTAATTAAAAGACGTAAAAAAATATGTCTTTTAAAAAGTGGAGGGTGAAAGGTTCCCTTACCGATTTGGGAAACTTTGGAAACGTACTCCCCATGAAAGAAGGGTCATAAAACATTGATGTAAATACTCATAAACGAATTTATATTACACAAATGGTAGAATGATGGATAGTAAATACACCACTAAAAGGAAATTGTGGCAAATGTAGCATAAATCTCACGGGAATAAAAGTGAAATGAAAAATCCCTTATGAAAACTCGGCAGCCTAACGGCACCACTTAAAACTTCCAAAAATGGATTGATGAGACCAAATAGGGTCTCTCATCATATTACAATAAAATTTAAAGCAAGAGGAATATAAAAGAACATCCCCCATCAAAACAAAGTGGAGCTTAAAAGAATTGACATAAAGGAGAATACTTTAAAAGAAAGAGAGAGGTTAGATCTCTTATGAAAATTCAGCTGCCTAACGGAGCCACTCAAAACATCCAAAATGGATTGATGAGAGAGAATAAGGCCTCTAATCATATGAACATAAAAATTACAGAAAGATTAATATAAAAGAACATCCCAATCACAAGATAGATGAGCTTAAACGGAATGACATAAAATAATCATAACATAATTTAACCTCAATTTTATCTTATTCCTTTCACTTCCATCATAACATATAGTAACCCATAATTACCTCAAAAGTAAGGATCATGTAAACCCAAATGGTTCATTATAACTATTTCCACAAAAGAACAGATAACTATTCCTTGAATAAAATTTTCATATATTAAACATCAGGGTTACACATACTATAAAAAGTCTTCTAATGTAACCCCATAGTCAAAAGAGACTTAATACTCTTAAGAATTTCACCATAACTCTTGAAGACCTTATATGTTGACATCTTACTCATTCAACATTCTTCATGATCCATTAACCATTCCTTTCCAACTTATTCTGAAATACTTCTTCCCTACAAACAAAATCATGAATCATATCCTAAGATTCCAAAATACGAAAACAATAGGTATGAAATAATCCATACCTTTAATTTGTCATTTTTAGTTTATTTATCCTCAAACATAATGGAATTAGGTATTGGTAAACGTACATTTGTACGATCTTGGTTATCCCATTCACGAAACTTCTTCATTGGACATGTGTTTGCATAATGACCATGCACACCACATTTAAAACATTCAATTTATCCCTCATAAAGATCTTCTTTCCCTTTCCTCGAGTCAACTGGATGCTTCCTTTTTTCATCGCAAGTTCTTGCTTTATGGCCTTCATTTCCACATCTATAGCATATCTCTGTACCTTTGAAACCTTTTCCTTGGTGTTTCTTTCCACATCTTTGAGAAATAGATTTTTGAACACACTTACCTTTATGATTATTACCTGTAGTTCTGTAGGGATTTGTTTCTCGGATATATGATGCCTTAGAGAAATCACCAAGGTTTAGGTGGTCAATCATGACTCCAGATAGATGGTTAAGGATAATCACAAGTGTTCTCATTGCAGCTCCCATATCATTCAGTTTCATGCTAAAAAAACAGTCACAGTTTCCTTCACATCCACTGTTACATTGGTGCCTGCTAGATCCAGCCATTTACTGAAACCAAAAAGGTCAGTGCGAGTATATAAACAAAACCATCATGTACTAACGAGGAATATAAACACTAAGATATACTTACTCATTCACATTATCTAAAACTAGGACTCTTTCTAAAATCCTAACCATTATGGTAATGTCACTTATGATTAAAGAATACCCTAACCTCTAAAGTTATCTAAACCAACCATTGATACCAACTATAAGGCCCCAGCCTTAAACCTTACTTAATCATGAGTTATTGCAAGATTACACATTGATTATATTTTCAGTTTTAGAGTTATGGAGAACTAGATCATAAAACTTGCATTACATTCCACATTTAAACAATGTGGTTACATAAAAGATAGTATTCATTTTTCCCATCAACAGAATCATATGTAAAATAAAACATGGATTCTTTTTTGACACTTCCTTGACACTATCATCATATCATGTACCCTTCCCTTGTCATGTGAAAAACATTTCAAAAACAAGGGTTGACACAAAAAGATAAGTAAGGGATATAAAAATATGGCAAGGAAACATGAGTATATGTATATATAAGAATGAAATCATACATTACCCATAAAACATAAGAACTTTAACGTACCCCATAAAATCATGAATAAATCATATAAATCATAAGACATAAGGGTATCTTGAGTCATTCATAACATTCTTACGTAGGGAGAAACCCTCTTTGTTACGTTTGGATTACCCACCACAGTATATTCCCTAAATCTCTTCTGAGAAACCTTAATGTTTCACTCCTTCGCGTTACCCAATGCATTAGAGAGCTATATCGGGCTCACCTACCCTTAGTTTGTCATGAAACCACCCGTCTTCATAACAATTCCCAAGTTCCATAACATAATCTTATCACATAAAACATGCATAAAGGAATCAAAACATTTCCACCTTTCAATAACAAGATATTAATACAACACATTGATATAAAAACATTATGAAAACCATTTTTAATACCAAAATAAAATAAATGTAAAACATAGTATTTATTTTTCTTTTAAAAAGAAGGTTTGTCTTATTGAGGAAGCCGAAACTCAAATAATGGTCACGGCGGCGGAGAAGTCGTTATCGCCGCATACGTATGACAAAAACATTCCCTTTTGCCGTTTAGTAAAATGATTTGTATAAAAAAGATTCCTTTCGGATAAACTTAGAAGTCAAAGGGGTTTGTACACCGTATAAAATAAGGTTGTGTATAAAACAAAATATTCCTCAATGAAAGGAGATTGAGACGAAGTCCCATACAAAGACGATATCCTTGGATTAAGTATAAATCAATTACATAATTATGTGTGACAAATTAATACACAAAATATAAGTGGATATTAACTGTAAAATAATCAGAGGTTATTCACACATATTCATAGAATGACATATTCAAGGAGTACAAGCTTATCCCAAAAAAATCAAAATTGGGTTAAGAAGTTCCCTTGCAAAAAATTGTCAACCTAACTACGTCACTAAAAAATTCAAAAAATAAGTTGATGAGAGAGTGAATGGTATCTCATCACTTGGACATAAACTTTACATCAATAAGTATATATAAGAACCTATCCCAACATAAGAAGATGTAAATTAAAAGACATAACAATAGAAGTCTTTTAAAAAGTGGAGGGTGAAGGGTTCCCTTACCGATTTGGGTAACTTTCAAAATGTACTCCCCATGAAAGAATGGTCATACAACATTGATGAAAATACTCATAAAAGAAAGTAAATTACATAAAGGGTAGAATATTGGATAGTAAATACACCACTCAAAGGAAATTGTTGAAAATGTAGCATAAATCACAAGGGAATAAAAGTGAGATGAAAAATCCCTTACGAAAACTCGACAGCCTAACGACGCCACTTAAAACTTTCAAAAATGGATTGATGAGATCAAATAGGGTCTCTCGTCATATTACAATAAAATTTACATCAAGAGGAATATAAATGAACATCCCCCATAATAAAAAAGATGAGCTTAAATGAAGTGACATAATGGAGGGTACTTGAAAAGAAAGAGAGAGGTTAGATCTCTTACGAAAATTCGGCATCCTAACAGCGCCACTCAAAACTTCCAAAATAGATTGATGAGAGAGAATAGGGTCTCTCATCATATGAACATAAAAATTACAGTAATATTAATATAAAATAACATCCCAATAACAAGAATGATGAGCTAAAATGGAATGACATAAAAGAGTGTACTTAAAAATGAATAGAGGAGTAGGATCCCTTACCTCGGGTCCGACTTGACTCGATCGTTCTTTAACGTCCTGAATAATAAACATGAGTTAATTTCTACTTGCTTAAGACCCTTTTTAAACTTCATTATTTCTTTTATATTTCTTATTTCCATGTTATAATCATCATGTAATCATTTATGTTAATAATGTTTGTTTTGTCAATATTTGGTTCTTAAGTAGAAAGTGGACTTCTTACAATTACATGTTGTTCGTTTGGTCAAAGGTTCGTTATATACAGAATGATATTCATGATTTGGATATTATATATATCATACATATCAAGAATATACATGTATTTATAATATTACATTATCATTTATAGGTAAGAAATGAAATGAACCGTTCATGGAGACGGTAAGCCGTACGTACGCATGAACACTACTTTCATTTCTTTGTCATATTAAGGGAATTAAAATTAAATGAGAGGTATGTATATTTTAATTCCAGAATTATATTAATCATATATATGTTACATAAATCAAATATAATAACTTTAAATACATCTTTTATACATCCCACATATGGCATTAACGAATCAAATCACTTTGAGGGGGCGGTAGTCCGCACTTCATAAAATGAAATTATCATGTTTACCCATAATGGAAACCATAATGGTATGCCACAAAAGAAAAATACAGAAGCTTATGTAAAACTTAAACATATTATATATCATATATAAATAAAGTGACATCTTAATGGCCACCTTTGAAGGTGTTATATGAGTGTTGAACAATCATCATTTCGTGAGGCAGAAATTCACCATCCACAAAAACAGTATGTTCTTTAACCATTTTATGTAGGTGTGTGTAAGTGTAGATCGAATGCTTCTTATAACAACATCCTAGTATATTGAAGATACTGGATTTGTTTCAAAAGAAATTAATAAAATGAGTTTATGGGGTTGGAGAAGCAAAATAAAACAAAAGAACACAAGTGAAGACATTACCTTAAAATCAGGTAACTCCCTTTGGATTGAGCTCAATGGCATCCTTTGGAAGACTTCTGCCCAAAGTGAGGCTTCAAGGAGTCAGAGAGGGACGTGGAGAGACAAAAGGGGCAGGGTTTGGCCGAACCAAAGGATTTGGAAGTGTGGGAATGGAGGTAGAGGTGGGGGCATTTTATAAGAGGAGAGGAGGGACATTCTTGGAAAGTAAAGAAATATTACTTCATTTGAGAATGAATTTCAGATTTTAATGGTCCTACATTGATGTGTTTCTAGGATAAGGTGATAAGGGTTATAAATCCACCCATCTAATAGGTTTTGGACATGTGTAGGTATTATATTTTACATTATCTTTCCATTTTATTTAAATCGTAAAATAATGAGGTCATCGCTGCATCACCATGATGTCATAAATAATTTAATTTATTCAATGTCTAAAAATTATAAAAAAATACTATGATTTAGTAAATATTTTTATATTTCTAATAAATATTTATAGTCAAAAATCTGACTTGTATAACCCCATGTAAAAATTGATTTAGTAAAACATCTCCTGTTTGTGTCATTTTACCTTTGACATTAAATAAAAAGTTATTTATGTCATTTCCCAACCAAAGTGACTCCATGGGGTCCCCATGTTGACCCATGGATTTTTATTGTCGGCCGTGACACATCCAATGGGGGTAGGACTTGTGTCAAGCTTATCTCATATTATTAAAACATTATTTTTTTCCTTAAACTACACTAATTATCTCTAATCGCGATTAAAAACATAATAAGTAACTACTCACCAAAAAATTATTTTAATCCCATTGAATAAAATTTTACGTCTTAATGACAACCATGTATGTCAGATTTTTTAAATTCAAAACACAAATATGGAAAAATTTAATTTAAATGGAAAATCAGTTTTTATAAGTACCACTTAGTGGTTTCACTATTCATCAAAAATTGATGTTTTTCAGAAAATTACCAAAAATTCACCCTAGGTATATTTGATAGTCAGGATTCAAAAATTATGTCTATTTTAAAAAATTCTAAACATATAAATTGAATTAATTAATTTAATAATTAATTCCCTCTGTCAAAACAAATAGTGTGTTTTATGAAACAAAATGTATCAAAAGATTGACACTAGTTTAAGTCCGATTTCAATGTGAAATTAATTCCAATGACCACTATTGGATTAAATGATAAAAATATATTCTAATTTACTTTAAAACCAATTAAAATGATAATATAATCATATAAATAAATTATATTAAAAGAGGTTTTGAATTAAAATACAACATTTTTCACTATTCATTATAAATTGAAATTTTTCTGAAAAATACAAAAAATTTACACATAGTAAATTATGATGTCCCGATTCTAAAGAAGAATTTTATTTAGTCCAATATAACACATAAAATTGTCAAAAAGTTGATTTAAAAGTGGTTTTCCATCAAAAGGTGGTTAATCGACCTTCAAAAGAGTATTAGAATGTTTACTCTTAAAATTGAATTCATTAAAAAAAATTATGCTCTTACAATTATTGTAAAAAGTAAAAATATTTGAGAAACATATATAAACATTTTGTAGTTAGTTCTGTTCATCCCCTTCATTACACCTGCTAGGCGTTAAATACAATTTAAAATAATATTATTAAAGTGGAACGGAAGATTTCAAAGGAACTCGTTGTCGCGTATTGGGTACGCCATCGAGCATAGAGTCCCCATTAAAGTAATATTAATATTTTTTCAACAAATATGGATAAATATAAAAATTTCATATTCTTTATTTACCTGGAGTGTTACAATTTTTTTTAAATTTATGGTTTTTTTAGTAGGCTTCCTCCAATGATCAACCATTGTACAAAGGATTCTCCACTCGATAAAAACAATGTTTATCTTAGTAGCAGTTCATAATAAAAATAAAAAAAATTAAAATTTTATGATATGTAATTCACATATGATAATTTATATTGTTAATTAATATATATATATTAATGATATTATAAGTCATACTACAAATTTTATTATTATTTACTATATTGAAAATTTTAAATTCATTATAAATTAAAACTTTAAATGTTTATAAATAATTTTATTATAAATTCTTAATTACAATGTTAATTAACTATATTTGTAAATTATATTAACTATTAATAAATATATTAATGATATTATCAATTATTAATTTTCTTAATTATTTAACTAATTTTATATAATTATATTATTAAACTAAAATGTCTCTTTTATATTGAAAACGCAAACATTGAGTCATATCAATGAAATCATATGTCCAATTGACATGTAGTAAATTCCTATGCAACATAAATGAGTTATGTATCCACTACTAGAAAATCATCAATTAGCGGTGGTTATTTTTTGATTTGGTGGCAGTTTAAATAGCCTCTAATGTTGATGTCGTCTTCTAACGTGCGGCGGATCCTCCCATTCACTACCACTGATCGAAGAAAGGGACGCGTCCGGTTTTATCAGCGCTAAGAAGAAATCACTAATAAGGGGGGGGATTTATCACCGCTAGCTAAAAGTGCTGATAATTCTTCCCTTTATAAGTGCTAAAGAAGGTTGATAAAGGTATACCCTTTATCAAAAATTTCTTTATCATTGATAAAGGGGGCCATTTAAAAAAAACAATCCTCAAACTGTAGATATCAACCAAAGGCAAAGAACATAATTCTGTAGGAAAATATGAAATCCATCAATTAGACCACCAATGATTCCCAAAAGTTGCCAAAAATTGAACTGCTTGATTTCCCTCTCTCCAAGAAAAGGGAAAACAACAAGAAGAGAACACAGGAACCAAATATATGATGATGTCAATAATGAAACCATAGGATTGGAGGCCACCTTTATCCTCCTTCGGTGCATTGATAATAAGATGACAATCAGATTTGACCATAACATCCTTCTAGACAAGAGACAAGATGGACTGCATACACTTCCAAAATACCGTGGCCTCTGCCACATGAGTAGAATAACCCGCAATGTCTAAGGAATGATGAGCCGCAATAAGAGAGAAAAAGTGATCCCAAATAATTTTCTAAAGGCCAATAAAACCATCCATCGGGGCGCTACATCAGTATTAAGTTTGAGAACCCCCAAGGGGGGGGGGAGCCATCTGACAGGAAGGGATTGAATATGTTATGGTGGACGAGCCTCCTCAATATCCAACCATTACGAGCCCCGGTTTTGAAAAATTGAAGGCCATACCCAGTCATCATTAACAATGATCTTGAAAATGAACGTGTATTGGAGAAACCATATAATCCAAACACAATTCTATTATTAGCGCGGATAAATTTTTTTAATAAAAACTATTATTAATTTATAAAAAAAAATTATATTTGTATTAAAAAATAATTTTTGTGTATAAATTAAATAAAAAACAAATGTTGATAATTAATATATAATTCATAATAATTAAAAAATATAATTAATGTGTTAAAAAAGTATTTATAAGTTATAATTAAATTAATATATATTTAAATAATCATAATATTATAAATAATTTTTAAATAATAAATATATTTTTTATTTTTGATATTTTTATAAATATATATAAATACTTTTGAAATATATATATATATATATATATATAATTATAATGAAATAAATATATATTAAAATAAATATATGTTTCTAATGAATTTGTTAAATAAATATTTTGAGGCGTGAGTATAATTGACATACAAATATGTTACGAATTCATCACGATTGTTTATTAATACATTAAAAATGTTCAAACTCGCACCAAAAGAGATTAGACATCAGTTAGTGGATAACCGATGTTAAAACCATGTTAGTGAAAGTTTTAATGTTGGTTGTGCGATAAGCAATGTTAAAATGTGGGTTTCAACATTAGTTATCAAATAATTGTTCATCCCCCCCCCTGTCAGATGGCTTCATTCCCCTTAGGATATTTTCAAACATAATATTGATGCAGCAATTCCTGGTGATGGCTATGTTGACCTTATGGCAATAATCTAGGACCATGTAGTCTCTTTCACTGTGGCTCGTTGTTCCTTAGACATTTCTTATTGGTCTCCTCCCGTAGCAGTGGGAATGACTATCTGGAAAGGTATGTAATTGATTTCATCTATCGGCTGGAAGGATATTATGGTCGAATCTAATTGTCATGTTATTATCGATGTGCTGGAGGAGGATGAAGGTGGCCACCAATACTTTGGGTCGATTATCAATATCATCATATCGTTGGGGTTGTTATTCTATTCTTATTGTTCTTACTTTTTTGGGAGAGGACAATCGTACAAATCATTTTATAGCTACTTTTGGGAGTTGTTGAGGGTCACATTATGGTGCAGTTGATTCATACAAATCCCTACTAACTCATGGATAATTTTCCTAGAATATCAAAATAATCCAAATTCGTTTTCTCATTTTTGAGTAGGTCAATTGTCCATTATCCTAAAATAAATGTATATTTTAAAGAAAAAAAGATGCACTAGTAGTCATAACAGTCACATTGTGCCTCATATTAAGGTGAAACTGAATCCTTGGAATCCAAAATGACTCATTTATTTTTACTGTAATGTATCAAAACAATCTGAATGTGTTTGCTCATTTTCTAGTATGTCACTTCTTCATTTTTACTAAAATTAATGTCACTATTAAATAAATGTATGGACTTAGAGTCATACAGGTCACACCGTGCATCAGATTGAGGTAAGACTAATTTCTACACATCCAAAATTACTTATGGATAGTTTTAATAAGTATCAAAACAATCCAAATATTTGTTTCTTGTTTTTTAGTATGTCACATGTCTTTTTTAGAAATAAATCACTATAAATTTGAAACAAACACTTTTACTAATACCGGTCACATAGAGTATCGGTTTCACATGGGAATAATTCCTACACATAAAAAATGATTTATGAATTTATTTATTAAATTATTAGTACAATCTATGTTCATTTCTCGGTTTTTAGTGAGTGCTGTATTTTGAAGTAAAATGTCAATTTTAAACTGATAACAGACACTTTGAGTCATACCGGTCACACTATTTTTTGGATTGAGTTGTATCTGATTCATATATATCTTAATTTACTTATAGTTAATTATACTAATGTATAAACACAATTTTAATTCCTTTTTTTGTTTTTGAGTTTTGAGTTATATATTGTACTAAAATTATGATCAATTTTAAATAAAAAGACACACTTGGAGTCATACTGATCATGTCGTATGTCAGATTGAGGTGTTGTTGATTCTTACATTTCCCAAAGTATTAAAATAATACTAAATGCCAAGAAATCCTCCAGTATAATATAAAATTTCTTATGTGATTAATACAAAAAATAAATAAATTAAACATAAATATGAAACAATGCATTACTTCTATAGAAGTCACATATTCATATAATTGGTGTACATTCTATGATTAGGTATGATGCCCATTTTTTTCTAAGAAAGTTTTTATCATTTTATAAATAATAATTTTTTGAAAGTCATAATAGTACTAAAAAAATATTAATACACAATGTATTAATAAATATTATAAATAAATTAGTAATTAACTTTGAAAATACCTCTTAGGGGATTTGTGTTTTTTTGATGGAATATGATATCTCTCATAAATTTACAAACATAATAACCATAATAATTTCCATTTGATTATTTTAGACACTATAGAAACATTAAGGAAAATAATTAATTTTTTTATATTTATTTGGAAAGTTAAATATTATTATATATACCTTGATAATTATCCAGTTGTAAAACTTGTCTGCTTCCTTGTGTGCAATGATTGTCCTCATGCCATGATTTAGACGATATTTACACACCACCCTATAATAAAAAAATCCTAATTAAAACATAATATAATTATATAACTTGATGAATAGTTCTGAAGTGTTGGTTGTAGTGTATTACAAATTAAAAAACATTATCATGTGTGGTCGGTTTGTTGGTAATCTATGTAGTGAATCCAAAAATAAATATTTAGAGTATCCAAATTGATCATAATGATAATACATGGTTTCTTAAAAACAAAAAATGGAATAAGTAATGAAGGAAATGAAAAATATTTTAAATATGATTAAATTGCGGAATTTTATCCTGAAATAATTTATATTATGAAAATTATTTCATCTCCAAGTTTTCTTTTAAACAATTTGCCAAAGTTTTTCACTCTTTAATCTATTTTTTGGCTTATATTTTTTTTTTCTCTGTAGAGGTGACGTGAGGACTATAGAGTCCAATTTTATTATGGGATAATTCATTGAATTGGTATTGATATATATGACTTCAAAAAAGAATAAATGTATTTAGTCATAATTAACATGGTATATCATCTTTTGGAAAATTAAATCACAAAAACGTACCTCATTTATAAATTTACAAATGAGACACCTAGCCATCCCTATTTGAGGATTTCATCTACATATTAGAAGAAATGTAGTCAATAACATCCTCTCCTCACATATTTTCATCAAAATCAACTATGTGACTAAAACCACTTTGTAACATTGCATTCGCATAAACCATTAATGTTAGTAAATGTGTATATTCAATGGGTAGGGTAAATGTGCTTTGGAAAATCCTTTCAATCAGTTGGTTGATCCTTTATGTGGTTTATGTTAACATTTCATTTCACCCCCATACCTTTGTCTATTTATAATATCATTCGTCGATTTAGATCTTTTTTCATTAATTAATAAAGGTTTATCATCAAAAATAATTAATAAATGAATACCTCCTTGTCGCCATATTTTTTTACAAGATTTAATTTCAATGTGATGAATGTTACAACTGTTGGTCAACCTTATGAATATCTACCTCATCAATTGGAATAGGTCGATCATCGCTCAGATCATGGGCTATTCTAATAGACACTCTCACAAGACCTATTGGATGTGGTCTATTATTTAGCAAATCATTTTGGATATTGAACACTATATCCCTCAGTACAAGGCGATGGGTGGGTGTTGATAGATATAAATCATAGTCATTATCATCTTGTATAATATCAGTACCGGAAATGTATTAGTGTCTATCTAATTTACATTTTATAGAAATAGTTATTAGAACATTTATTACCTTGTCCAAGACATCTTTTCATGTGGAATGGCTCACCTCAATGCTAGTGGGTGTGGGGAGGGATATTCAGGAAATCGTTGTTCTTGATTTCTTTTTTCTCTTTTCTTATCACTATAAATGTTTCAAGTAACTCTCTATTCTATTGAAATTTTTATTAAAGTGTATATTTTCTTTCTATTTTCTATTTCATTTATTTATCTTTTTCCTCCACTTGTTTTTTTATAAAAACATGTTTTCGGTTGCCACCCCAAAACCCGCACCTCTGATGTGACCGTAATGTTATGTCTGCTTCGAGGCCACGGATAGTAGGTGTTCATCTGATATAGGTTTTGATGATTCATGTGACTAAGATGGATAGAAAATATAGGAAAACAAGTAATCATTGTTAAGTAATTTTGGTTTAAAGAAAAACAAATTTGTATTATTTCATAATTACACAAGTTTCCCACAATTTTTGGGTATTTTCATCAATTAGTTTCCCATCTTTATTTACACATTACTCTTTACACAAAACATGGTGTATATAGAAGTGAATTTAGATTTGGATTTAACAATCTACATATAAATATATGAACATAATTATTTTGTCGTTTCATGTCATATAAAAGTGTTACGGTATATTTAAAATATGTACCATTTTTTTCAAGTGAAGCGTACCCCATCCTTGCTTTATGGTAGGGGTATGTTGCTTTTGTTTCCCTTCCATTATTGTCATCACTCAGTTTCTATTTCATAAATAAAAAATTTTCACTCAATGTGTGAATATCTGTTTTTTCAAACAACATATTACTAACCATAATGGACTTGAAAAGACAAATATGTATGACTTCTAGTAAACAAATCTCATGCTTGTTCGGTTATCAGGTGTGCGTAAATAAGCAGTGGGTGTGGGGTTATTTTCCCTTCCACTTCTTTTAGATGATGAATCAATAGACTTGTTGGAAAGTCTCAATGAATCAATCTATAAATAATCAATACCTATTTATTATGGGATTCATCTACTATAAATTCCATATTCACGGGATGGTGAAGAATAATTCATTGTTTCATTATTTTATTTTTTAATAAAATTAAGAAAAGATATCATATTGTTACTGTAATATCATCACACATCAGTGTATCACTAATACAAATACAGATTTTATTAGTGCTAAAAATGGCCTTTAAGAGCACTTGAAACGTATTGTTAAAGCTGGTGAAGATAAGAGGGGGGGTCCCTTTTATTAGCGATCCAAAAAGAGCTAATAAAGATCCCTTTTATTAGCGCTAAAAAAAGAATTGATAAAAGGGGTATTTTATCAGAGTTGAAACAATGTGCTGATAAATGAGTCCTTTATTAGCGCTTTCTTTTTAGCGCTGATAAAAGTTAACAAAATACAAAAATTTAAAACAAAAATAAAAAAATTTAAAAAATTCATGCCAATCAGGTGGGGATATTATTAGGCTTGAGCCCCCTTTTACAGCATTTTTCCGCCCCCTCCAGTGCCCACACGCACCCCTCCACCCTTTATCAGTGCTAGCCCCAGATTCACCCATGCGCGCACATCCATGCCTCTACCCAGATTTGTTCTAGAGACCTCCCCCAGCGTGCATGAATCCTTTACCACTCCCCTATATTGATTTTTCACCCTTTAGTGATATATTTATATATATATATAGTAATATTTATTTCTATAGTAATGTATATTTATATTAATATATATATAGTTATATTAATATAAATATATAGTTATATTAATATAAATATATAGTTACTTTAAAATATATATTTATAGTGATATTAATATTAATATTTATAGTTATATTAATATATATATAGTTAGATTAATATATAGGTATATAAATATTCATATATCTGTATTTTAAATAAAATTTATATTAGTTGTTTTTTAAATAAATCTAATATATTTTATATGTAATTATATTTTATTATTTAAATTTATAATTCAGTTTTTATGTGTGAATGTATAAAAAATATTTATACAATGTTATATATTTGATTATAAATAGCAGTGCATTATAAAAAAAGAATAAAATTTCAAAGAAATAATATCAATATGAATGTAATACCTTGGAATAAATTTAGTCCCCACCAAAAAAATCCAATAATACCCCCTTAAACGAGGATGAAAATCCACAAAATGATAAAAATTCATGGTACCCTGAATAAAATCTCAGTTTTGGAGGCCTTCTGGGACTATTTTGGCCTCTAAAAAACATTGACCTAGGTCCCCCCTATAAAATTGACGTAGAGCTCATCGCAGTCTTTGATTTTATATGTGGTAGAGCTCAAACGGACACCTGAATCAAAAGTTATGGCCGTTTGAAGAACAATTTGTGTTTTCAACATATTTATGATGTTTTTAATTGTTTTAAAAAAATTTTAGTCTTCAAATTGTTATTAAATGACTATTACATCATAATAATTAGAAAATTGTTAATTAAAAATATTATTTTTAATTTTTTTATAATCCATTTTCAGTAAATATCTTATATATTAAGTGTAAGTGTATATTTATACTTATCTAAAATATATTTAAAATTATATTTAAAAAATATATATTATATTTATATCAATATAACTATATATATATTTAAATATTAATATATATTATTAATAATTTGTTTTTGGAAGTAGACCATTTATCAGCGCTTTTAAAAAAATTGCTTATAAAGATGCCCCTTTATCAATGCGACTAAAAAAAGACCTCATAAAGGGGTACGCTTTTAAAGAGCTAAAAAATGCTGTAAAAGGGGGTAGCTTTATCAGCGCTAAAATAAGTGCTGATAAAGGGGCCCTTTTATCAGTGATTTTTTTTCACTGATAAATGTACCCATTATCAGGGCTTTTTTAGCAGTGATAAAGGCACCCCACTTTATCAGCGCTTTTTCGTTAGAACTGATAAAGGGTGGTGCTGGCCTTTCCCAGTTCTGTGGAAGTGTATTAAGCACTGGAACAACATGGTACCACAAATCTACAATAGATGGCTTGCATAACCATTTGATGATTCTAATGTTACTACTAAAAAGTACCTTATCGGGGTTAACATGTTATCCCCGTTCATTCCATCCGACCTCATATTTGATGCCTTTGAATTTTTCCTTCATGATTTTTTCTAACACCATCAAAATATGGAGCACCTATTTTATTTGTATCATTGGTCCTTCATCACCTAACATTTCCTTCGATTCAACATCATCAATATGTTGTTTCTCTAGAGCAGTAGCATCAACATGTGAAGATGGTTGTTGAACCACAACATCGGGGGAAACAACATATAGAAAAACCTATTATTCCATAGGATTGTGATTACCAACACATGAATAAGGTCATTATTACTCTACAATGCAAGAAAAAATATGTTAAAAGACATAATGTTCCTCAGGATTGGGAGCACCAGCATGTGCATAATTAATTATCTCCATAAGTGGTTTATAATTTAATTTTGATTACATCAATACAAAAACGAACATATTATAACATGAGGTAACACAATGCATATTTAAAAAACCTATTTATTGAACTATATTTTTTTAATGGCTGAAGTTAATTTACCCCTCTATCGACTATTTGAGTCCCTTCATTTTGGTCTCCTCTGAAAAAAAACACCATCAACATTAGGACCTCTATAAAATGATTGTGATGTCCTAATGAAAGTGTCACCCACATTTGAATATTCATCTGATCCTTCAGTGGCTTTGGTCGATAAAATAACAATTGTCCACTTTCAGTTTGTGTTGTCTATAAAATAAAATACTTGTAGTGCCTATGATTCCATTATAAATGGTTCATCTTCTTACCCTTCCATACTAAAGTAAATATTTACTAATCCAAATTAATCAATTTTAACATCATTCATTTTATCAACCAAATAGAATTGAAAAATTGGAACATGGAATGTTTTATAATCCAAATACAATATTTTTTTGATGATTCCAATGTATAAAATATTCTCATCAATTGGATTTCTATACATAGTACCAGAAATAAGCATCGCTTCATCCACAAGTGTAACTCCACTATTTTTCACAGTATTTTCATTATAATGTCTATTTGAGTAGAACGCATAACCCTTAATTACATATCCATTGTATGATAATACATACACACTTGGTCCTCTGGATAACCATCAATGTTGTTCTGATATTGAATATGGATTTTCATCTGAAACGTTAAAAATATATTCACAAAACCATTCTATAAACAGTTTATTATGTGTATATGATATCAATATTTTATCCCTTGATGGATTCAAATGCCTAAGAATTTAATTATGGGTTTCAACATATGGGGAAACCTCCAAAAAATTATTCCAAACATAAATGTTTTCCTACTCATGATCTGTAATATTTATTGTGACTACATCTCTTCTAGAAATTCTTCACCCACTAGCCACCTAGTGTGATGAGATTTTTGCAGACCAATGATTTCCACACCTCACATGCTTTTGGTACATAATTATATGGCTTCCTCAGTAATATATCGATATGAAATACAACCCTCTAGTTAAATTTGATATTTTATATACCCATTCATAATATTTATATACCATTCAATGGGGTATATCCATCTATATTGTATAGGACCACATAGTCTGATCTCTCTCAATAAGTGAACCATAAATGAACCATTATATCAATTAATTCTAGTAGAAAGAAAATTTATAAATCATATAATATGATAATAATTTCGATTTCCATAGTTTTCAATTTCACTAGATCTATAACATTACTACATATAGATTTGAAGAAGAAATAATTCTTGGTTAATTTCTAAAGGTCATTCTTGGAAAAATGCAACGTAAAGATATAGAAATTAGATCTCCCAGTAAAACATGACAGTAATGTGATTTTAGAACCTTTAATATTAAATTGATTAATGACAATAGATTATTGTTATACAATTAATACCCCTATGGAAACATTATTTCACTCAAGAAGATGAAAAACTCATAACTCTCCTGCCTAGAAAGAGTGTATGAAGCTAGAGGAAGAGAAGTTAATTTTTCACCCTTCACTATCACCAAATCTTCTCATATTCCCATGTGAACTATCTCCAACCTATCTTTAATTCTATGCATTTTTTTGGGTGAATTTAGCAGTGTACCGATAAAACTATCACATACATTTTTTTCATCATGCATAACATAAAGAAAATATATGTCATATAGAAAATTCTATTATGATAATAAAAAAAACTAAAAACCATTTCCAACTAAATTTTTTAAAAAGTATTTAATTTTTTATAATAAAATCAGTGTCCACATCTTTTACATTCATAAACAGTTGATCAAATATTTGGGTAAATGGTGTTTTATGTTCTTATGATCATCCATCGAATGATGTTGTCCAAGATAGGGACCTATCCCATCAGGGTAGAAATAGACAATTCCTTAGAAACACAGTCTTTGATGAATGTTTCAACCTAATAGACTTTGTACCTTTTTTGAAAACAAGACACCCTTTAGTTCCTTAATACTATATCCTAAAAAATTTCCATAAGAAAAAATTTCATTTATCGTCTCTCACAACATAGCTCTAAATGTGAAATCCACATTTATGTAAGAATTATACAACACAATGCCTGAATAAACTTCAGCTCAATACGACACATGGTTTTTCCAGTATAACTCAAACTGTCTCTTTTTATTTTAAATTGACATCGATTTATGTAAAAACAACATGTGACATACATAGAATTGAGAAAAATTATTTGTATTATTTTGATATTTTTGTTAAAAAATTCCACGAGTCATTTTTTTTGTTTAAGTTATAACTACAGATCAATATGATGCATGGTGTGATCGGTATGACTCAAAGTGTGTATTTTTATTTTAAAATGACATTAATTTATGTAGAAAGGAATGTGAAATATAGAAAACTAAAAAAAAACACATTTACATTTTTTGATACTTTAGTAAAATGATCCATGAGTCGTTAATGACATGTAGAGCATAGCCTTACCTTAATACGATGCATGGTGTAGCTGGTAAAACTCAAAGTGTCTCTTTTTATTGAAAATTGACATGGATTTAAGTAAAAACAACAAATGAAATATTGAAAACCCTGAAAAAAAAATCGTATTGTTATGATATTTTAGGAATACAATCTCTTAATATTTTTTGACTTGTAGGAATTAGCTTCACCACAATACGACACATGGTGTGGCTGGTATCACTCAATGTGCCTCTTTTTATTTAAATTTCACAATAATTTAAGTAAAAACTATAAGTGATATATTAAAATCCAAGAAAATGAATTCATATTGTTTTTATATTTTTGGAAAATTATTTACTAGTGATTTTTGATGTGTAAGGATTAGCCACACCTGAATACGATACATGGTGTGGCCGGTATAACTCAAGGTGACTATTTTTATTTAAAAATGACATTAATTTAAGTAAAAACAACAAGTGAAATACTAAAAACTTAGAAAATGAATTCAGATTTTCTTTATACATTAGGATAATGATCCGTGAGTCATTTTTGATGTGTAGGAGTCAACCATACCTCAATCTGGTGCATGATGTGACTGGTATGACTAAAAATGTCCGTTATCAGTTTAAAATCATCATTTTAGTTCAAAATGTGTCACTAACTGAAAACCAAGAAAAGAAGCACTGATTGTCTTGATAATTAAATATAGTGATTCATATGTCATTTGTGACATGTATGAACCAATCTCACATAAAAAAGATGCATGAAACAATCTGTATGACTCAAAATATGTGTTTCTAGTTTGAAATGATATTTTAGTAAAAAATAACAATAGACATTCTGATAACTGAGAAAACATATTCGGATTGTTTTGATACATTAGGAAAAAACTTCATCAGTAAATTGTGAAAAGTAGGAATTATTTTTACCTCAATAATATGGATGGTGATTCCAGTTAAATCCAAATGTATCATAATTTAAAATTATCATTTATTTTAATAAAATCAAAAGTGACATACTCAAAATCAAGAAAAAATATTGGAATTGTTTTTATATTTTAGTAAAATGATCCTTAACTCATTTGGAACATGTAGGAATCATAACCACTTCAATAGGACGCACAATATGACCCGTATAACTCCAAATGATTCTTTTTAATTAAATATTAACATTTTATTGATGTTTTTATTTCATATAAATGTAAATTTACTTATATATAGAATTAGTAACATAATATTTGTTTTCTTATATAATTGGAAGATTTTTCTTGGGTTGATATGATTTGTTTGAAAATTGATACCATGGGCAGAAATTTTTGATAGGGGATCATGGGATTTATAATATGATATATTAATTTTTTATAAATTTGTAGGAAAATTGTAAATGTAATTATAAAAAAAATTGTTTGAAATGTAAATATCTGTGTTTTTTTCTACATACCATGGGTGGACATTTTTGTACTGATGATGTCAATTAAATTAATATAGAAGTTTTCATTCTGGGTGTGCTATTTAAATTTTAGGTTTTCTTTATGGTGTGTTGTTATATAAATATCACACTGTAGGTGGCAAGGACATTATCAACACTGAAAATGCACTAATAAAGGCCCTATATAATCACTGTGATTAATAGCCCGTTTTTAGCTCTGTAAAAGGACATGTTCACACTATAAAAGGCCATATGTGTAGTACTGTTTACCACTCATCCATATTGGATGGTTCTCCCTTCAATGATATATCTATTTATCTATATATATTTAGTAATATTTTTTCATATATTAATATAGATTTAGATTAATATATATATAAAAAAAATCATTCATTCATTCAATGTAGGATAATTTATTGATCATAAATGGTAGGGGAAATCAGTCATGTCAGGGTGGATAAAATAAAGGAATCCCTAAGGAATCAGCCATCACAAAATTAACAAACTCGGTGGGAAGAGAGCCCAGTGTAGAATAAATGATACAAGGACTGCTCAGATTCCCCCTTGAGACCAGTCTATCTGTAGAAAAGTTCCCTTCCTCTATGTATGATTCATGGTAGCTCGACCAATAAACTACTTGCAACTTCAGGTAATATAAATGATAGACCTGGGAGGTTCACATATCCCCTGGAAAGAGTTTCATGTAACTGAAGAATCACTTTTGATCTCTATGGATGAAATATTATTAGAGATATAAATCTCCAAACAATTAAGAAAATCCACCGCCTCTAAAATTAGAGAGCTTCCATGCCCATAAATTCCTCTAAAAGAAATCACCACTAAAACATCGGAGTCAGGAACAATGCCTCCTCCTCTCATTATGACAAGGTTATAAGAGATGTCAGTATTGAACATGAATCCATTACACCGGGGGCTCTATTAGATCCATCTACCTATTGATAACCCCTGTTGAGAAAAGGATATTAATCACTATCCATTCATGAAAATTATCATGGATTTTTATTTTTCCCAGCTTTTCAGAAGATCCCATAGATCCACCACAATACCCTAGACCAAAGTATGAATTTAAAAGAATGAGGAAGAAAGACCATCCACTTGAGCTTTGTTTCTTGCATTCCAAATGATCCAGCAACTAGAAAAAATCAAGACATACCTCGGCATCCTCTCCAATATATTCTATTCCCTATAGTGAGACCATGAGAAGTAGAATACTTCACCATCACCCACATAAAAATCAATTCCAATATGTTTCCCAAGATTTTCCCAAACCTTTCTTTCCCAATATCACTCAACAAACATGTGTTTTACTAATTCCTCTTAAAGATGAAACTTCAAAAACATTATGATAACATACTTATCCATTTATTCCTAATAACATCATTGGTTGGAAGGGAACAATGTCGGATACTCATCAAAAGAAAGTTGAATTTGATTGGAATTTCTTTTCACTAAAGAAACTTACTCATTCCCACAATAGTATTACCTTGTAATGAGAGACAATAACCAATAGTTGAAAAAATCCTCGATGATGCTCCAGTGAAGATGAGTTTATCTTATTCAGAAGAAAGTTATATGCTGTCAAAAATATTACACTATTGAGCTACATGAGTGGTGTGAATGAAGTTCATAAAGGAGAAATATTTATAAAATGTAATTCTAGGAGTCATCCACCCTAAAAAGATGAGAGATTTACGAGCCCAAATGTGGTTCCAATAATTAATCTTGCCGCAAAAAACTATCCATATATACAAAATACAAAAACATATATATAATATATGTGTATCTAAAAGTATAATTATACATAGTTATATATATTTATATATATTTACATATATTATATATTAATATGTGTATTCATAAGTTAGAATATATAGATAATACGTATCAGTTTGTTAATACAGACACACCCTAATATATATACACAAACACACACACATTATATAAGTATATAATAATTTATATATTTTTATTTTAAAAAAAATGGATATTTGTTTTTATTTAGATAAGGCTTATATGTTGAGAAATAATTTTTATATGTAAATATGTTTAATCAATTATTTGTAAAATTTAATTTTTATGTATGAATATATAAAAAAATATGTTTATATTGTTATATATTAGGTTAAAAATAGTAGGTCATTGTGAAAAATGATTAATTTTTAAATCCATAATAACAATATGTATGTAATAACTCTGAATAAATTCAATCCCCACTGAAAAAGATAAAAAATACCTATTAAAATATGTATAAATTTCATCGAATATTAAAAAAATTGGTATCCTAGCTAAAAACACATTTTTGATGGAATTTTGGGATTTTTTTGCCTAGAAAAATGTGACAAATGGATTCTCTATTTCACTAGTGCGTAGATCACATCATAGTCTTTGATTTGATATGTAGAATAGCTAAAAAAGACACCCGTATCAAAATTTATCATCATTTGATGTTTGAGTTACGTTTTAATATTATTCTAGATATGTTATTTTTTTTGATTTTTTGGGTCATAAAATTTTTATTAAATGATTTTTACATGATAATAATTAGATAATTATTAATTAATAATATATTTTTTAAATATTTTATAATCTATTTTCTCTAAAAATTTTATATATTAGTTGTAAATTTCTACATATAATTATCTAAAACATATTTACAAAATATATATTATATTTATATCACTATAAATATATTTATGTATTAATATATTAATATATTATTTTTAATGTTTTTTTGAAATATAACATTTATCAGTGTTAATAAAGAGGTCCCCTTTAACAATGAAAAAAATTGATGATAATGGTGATACCTTTATCAACCCTATAAAAAGAATTAATAAAGGTACCCCTTTATCAGTGTTTTTTAGCATTACAAAAGGGTGGACCTGTGAAAACCTATTTTTGTGGAAGATTCCCCACCCATGATTCACTGGTATTCTTCACTTACTATATAGAAGATACATTCAGGAGGCTACCATCTTATAGTTAATAGAATTGGGGCTTGCGGGATGTCACACACATAGTTGAGAGTCTTACTTTTAAAATAAATCATCAAAAGTTGGTAATTAATATTATTTAATATGATATGTATATAATACCTTAATATTGTTTGTGGTTGATCCATTTATTAAATTTTTGATGTGTTCAAGAGGATATACACATATAGTAGTATTGGGAATATTTCTGGTGAGAGACAGTAACCGATTGTGGTTAGTGATTTTTTAGGTTTTATAAAATAATATGATATATTTTTTTACCATTTTATTTATATTTTTTCAATTAAGGGATATATATTAGATAGATATTTCTCATATGTGTGGGAGTTAGGATAAGAAATATGATCAGGTCAATGCCTCATGCAAGCAAGTTTTAATTAGAAAACATAGTCATTGGTGGTAAAAATTTGTATTTAGAAAGGGATGGTGATTGAAATTGGATTAAAATCAACGTCGACTAGTTACTATAGAATTGAACTGATGTCATAATTTAGAAAAAAAAGTAGAATTATAAAAAATTGTTCAATAAATTCAATTACTATTATGAGATTGAAATAATGTGAAAAAGAGAGGAAAAAAACAGTGGATGTAACGTGGTAAATCCCCCAAATAAATGGGGTAAAAACCATAGCCAAATAGAATAATTTCACTATAAAAAATCCTGTGAACAAACTCTCTCTCCCACTTTCTCAATTTCAAGGAGAAAACAACCAAGAAATTATCTCTTTGCAATGATGGAGAAACACCTCACAAAATACTACACTCAAGGATGAAGATATGTTGTTCCAGAATTTTGTGATAAAAACCGATGGAGAAGATACCCTTATATAGCCTTCCGTCACCCTCCTTAGTCCTACTCACTATTAAATTTATAATACCAAATTAAATTGGTAATCAATGGTAGGGTTTCACCATGACGTGTCACCACAACATGTCCAAAAGAATGTGACGACCCTCATTAATATTTTGTCTCTCCATAATGTCTTCCAACATTTCTCCCACATGGATATTTTATTAAGTTCCAATAACATATCCACAAATCCTTTCTATCTTCCAAACCTAATTCTCATGACACTACAAGGATTCCCAAGGATCTATAGCATTTGAACTTATCAGAACCAATCACCTTTGCCAGAAAATCATCCATATTTTCTTTAGTGTAAATTTTCTACAAGTTGAAACTTCCTCATTCCACCACATCTCAAACAAAATTATATTATACACCAATGTGCATTATCCAAGAAAAAAATATGGATTCCCTATAATGTGAAAGGAACTCTTACTATCAAAAAACAATGAAATGTGATCTTGTTTGTGTCCGAGCACCTATACAAACCATTTAATCCAAATCACCTCTTTTCATGACTGTGTAGAGGCCATGTACTCTGCCTCCATCGTTTTTAGATCCAAAACTGACTATAACTTTGAAATCCATCTCATATATCCTCCTTCAAGAGTAAACACATAACCATTAATGGATTTTCTCTGGGAAGAATCACCTGCACAATCTGAATCAACATATCCTCTGATAGTGAAATATGATCCTCCAAAACATAATGCAACATCTGAGGATTCCCTAATGTATCTTAGGATCCTATTAACCATGATCCAATGCATTCTTCCAAGATTCTCTATGTACCAACTAACATAACCCACTCTATGTGAAATATCTATTCTTTTAAAAAATATGGGGAACATTAGAATCCCCACTGTTGAATCATACGACACTTGATACATTTACATCCTCTCTATTTCACTACTAAGACTCATCATATAGGATAACATGGAATTAATGTGAAGAGAGGTGTAAATTTTCTTACAGTCATTCATGTTGAAGTGTATTATGACTTTCCAAAAATAATTTTTCTGTGATATCCAAATCTTTAGATTATTCCTGTCTCGGTAAATTTTCATCCCATTAATTTTTTTTACTTGTCCCAAGTCCTTCAAATAAAACTCCCTAGACAACTGTGCCTTTATCTTCTGGATGTGATCCTTATTGGGGCCAAAAACCAACATTTCATCCATATAAATTAGTATAATGATAAAATCATTACCATATAGATTCTCAAATTAAGAACAATGATCTAAATTAAGTTTGTTGTTTCCAAGGCTCATGATATATGAATCAAATCTATTGTACCAACACCTCAACACATGTTTGAGACTATAAATAAAATTTTCATCCTCAAAACCATGTTCTCTTTACCTTATTCAGAAAAACCTTCTCATTAGAGAATATAGATTTCATCATCAAGGTCACCATGTAGAAAATATGTTTCACATTTAGATACTATAGATGCAGAGTGCATGCAACACACATCACCATCACTACCTGAATATTGGTTAGTCTAACAATATGAGAAATTATTTCATTGAAATTCATACCTTCCTTATGAAAATAGCCTTTGGACCACCATTCTCACATGATATCTTTCCACCTGGTCTATTTCATCCCTCTTGATCTTATAGACCCATTTGATATTAATATCCTTACATCCATGAGGTAATGAAACATGATCCCAAGTCTTTTTCATGTGCAGGGCATCATGTTCCTCCTGCATCGCTGCCATCCATGAAGATATATATGGACTTTGGGTGTCCTCCAAAATAGATGATAGCTCTCTATATTCTGTAAATTGGAAATTTTCTACATTTCTCTCAGTGACATAATCTTAGTTCCATATTGGAATTATTTTCTCTCGATTTGGTCGTTGTAGTCTAGTATTATCTGGTACTTGATCATAATGCTTTGTTAATTCCTCATAGAAAACGGTTTCTTCCATTGTTTCATCCTTCACTTGGACTATTGTAGTTTCTGTACTCTCTTTCTCAGTGTCTTCATAAATATACATTTTCACTATGTCATCAGAAAAGATGACATCTCAAAGGATAATAATATTGCTGGCAATGGGATCTCACAAATGATACCCCTTCACATTATAAGCGTATCCCAAGAAGATACATTCCCTGGATCTTGAGTCCAACATCTATCTTTCTTGGATATGAAATAGTGCATATACATTACTTCCACAAGTATTTAATTGAGGATAATTATCTGGATTACCATTCCACATATCCATCAGCATAGTCATATCATTTTCCACTGAAGGGGATCGATTCATCCCATAGTAGGCAATATTTACTACTTCACCTTAGAATTTCTTGGTAACTCCTGAAGTCTTCAGAATCACTATTATTATATCCACCAAGGTCATATTCATCTACTCTACCACTCCATTTTGATAAGGAGAGTTTTCCACCATGAACTACATCTGGATTACTTCATGTTAAAAAAAAATCAAAATCATCCCTTGTATATTCTCCACCATGGTTAGTCCTCAAACACTTGATCTTATTTTCATACTCAATCTGATTTTAAACATTTAATTTTTTCAATACATCAAAGATATTCAATTTACTCTTTATTAGAAACACCCAACATCACCTAGAATAGTCATAAATGAAATATACAATGTACCTTACTTCTCATAGGGACACAACTAGTGATTTCCAAACTGTGGAATGAATCAACTCTATGATCTAGTTACACCTTGTCATTGACGTTCCAAACATCAATAGGCGTTACATACTCAAAACGAAATTCATAAAAAATAATAGGGATACCTTCATAATCATTGGCAAAAACATATGATCTACAAGAATCGTTAGGCCTTGTTCAGACAATTGGCCAAGATTCTGATTCCATAAAGTTGTAATCTCTTCCATTGAGGTAGTTGATGAGACAACTATCTCTGATTCCTGGATAAGTTCACCCATAAGAACATAAATTATATTTTACATCTTCTCCACCATTATCACCACAAGTGCTCCCTTCACAATATTCATCATCGTTTTCTCTATGTGAGTCTTTCATCTGATATCATAAAATTTTCCCAAGGATAAAATTTTCTTCTTGATATGCCCCACATGGTGTACTCCTTGGATGGTTTAGACTATGTTATCATGCATCTTCATTTTGATGGTTCCAAATTCAACGATCTTCAATTTATGATCATTTCCCATGTACAAATGTCCTTATGGGATATTTTCATATTGGTTAAACCATTCCCATAGAGATGTCATGTGCCATGTTCCTCATGAGTCAATAATCCATGCGTCGTCGAGATTTTGACTTCTTTCAGTAGTCGTTGGCGCATCACTGACTAGTACGTCTTCATTTCCTGATGTACTCAACTCATTTTCTTGAGAGTTATTCCCACCAACCTACCCCACTTACCGCAATTGTAAAATTTTATGTTTTTCTTCCTTCTCATTTATTGATTCCTTCCATGATTCTGGTTATCATTGGAACTACACTCCCTAATTCTTTTTATTTCCATTTAGATATCATACACTTAGTGTGAAGTTGTATGTCTGTATTCCTTGTACATGCACCATCATTATTCTTCAATAACCGTATATACAACATCATTGAATGGAAACATATCAATTAGGAAATTATGGGTGAGGTTTATGATAAGATGATCACATGAATGTGTAAACCTTTCGAGTGGATTCTCTTCAAGTTTAGCATCCTCAATTTTATAGATCCATACTATATGTTGTGAAAATGGTGTATTAAGGGTGTTTATGTGGTCAGTCACTAATGATGAATCTACCATTTGATGAGTGTATAATATTCACTTCAATAAAATTTTATTATGGAGGGACTTTTCCTTATGCACATTTGTCAGAGTGTCCCAAATTTCATTTTTAGTCTTGTTCTTCACAATGCATGACATGACCCCATCATCCTAAGACAAATTGATCTTGTAAATAGAATTCATGTCCATGTCACTCAATTTTTTATTTTTCACACCCACCAGTTTCTCTCCAATCACTTTTATGCATTTATCTTTCCACAGCACCTATTTCATCTTCATTGTCCACAATGAAAAATTATATCCATTGAATTTTATTGTATTTCGCCGCCATTTGGATACATAATTGGTCCAGAATTTTCTCAGGCAAAAACCTCATTCCTATGATACCACTTGTTAGTATATTAATCAATTTTACAATAAATTCAATGATAATTGAAAGGTATAAATAAAGTGGAAAATTAACGAATTAAAATAACACCATATGTAACGTGGAAACCCAAAAAAAAGGGGTAAAAAACTACCAGCAAATAGAATGATTTCACTATGGTAAATTGTTTGTACAAACTCTATATCTCCCTCAATTACAAGTAGAAAACACACAAGAAATTATTGTTTTAAAAATAAGGAGAAACACCTCACAAAATACTACACTCATGGATGAAGATGTGTTGCTTCTGAATCTGATGATAAAAACTGGTGTTGGAGATCCCCTTTTATGAACAACATTCACCCTCCTGTGGCATCCCCATTATTAAATTTCTGTTACCAAATTAAATGGGGAATCATTGGTAGGGTGTCACCACGACGTGTCACCATGAAATTTCCAAATGAATGCGGTGACCATAATTAATATTTTCTCTCACCATAATGTCTTACAACAAAAAACATTGTGTGTATGAGATCATCATCCTTCACTTCTGTAGAGTATGAGGAAATGCTATGAGCTCAGGATGAGGCTATTCAGAGATTAGATAGAGAGTAGGAAGGGTATAGACAAGATCAAGAGCATCAACGACAATAGTATCATTAAAAAATGATCATATGATTGAGTATATGTGATTAATAACAAATGGTTTAGGGATGGAGTTCCATCAATACAATGGATTTAATCCCCCACCTTTATAAAGACACTATTATTAGGTTCATTTTTTTGTAATTTTTTAATAACATATTTTTTTTTTAATTTTAAATGTTTTTTTTATTTTTTATTGAAATTTATTATTTTTATAGGTTGGGAAAACCCCACTATTAAGAATAGTAGATTCCCTTTTAAGATAGATTGAGATATAATCCATTGCATTATTGAATCCCAAAATGCATAATTCCCCAGAAAACTATATGGAAATTGTAAATATAAGTAAATCCAATTATATAAAAGTCAAATCCATATAGCCTGAAAGAATAAGGTAGAGAAACCAATAATTAGGCTTGGACTGAAATCCCCCAAGGTAGCCATCCTTCCATTTCACTACTGACCTTGACACCCAAACCATAGCTTCCATTGGGAACTATATGGATGATCAACGAGATGGATAGATCTAATGATAATGGTGATGAACCGACTGAAAAATCACCATCCCCTACTAGAGAAATTTCTTCTTCTCATTTCATTGACCCCTTAATCACTGTTAAAATATCCTTTAATCACTGGTTTTGTAGTGCTGATAGTGGTACCCCTTTATCAGCACATTTTTTTAGCATTTCTATAGGGTGGCGCTATGTAAAGTTGTTATTGTGTTAGTGATACATGTGTGTCCTTTTATTTAAAATTGATATTTTAAAAATATATTCTTTGATATTTATGTTTAGTTTATTTTCTTATATTATTATTAATATAATAATTGATTTCTTATAAAGAAGAATTATTTTTCTCAGGTTGGGGAGGTGCATTTAAAAACTAATACCATGTTTAAGATTTTTTGAGAGGGGATAACAGGTGCCAAATAAAATTAAACATTGATGTTTTTAAATGTTTGGGGATAGTAATTGAAAATTTATTTGTAGAAAATATTTTTTGAAATGTATATATTATAATTTTTTAATATTTGTAATGAATATTTAATTACACTTGAATGGTGAATTTTTTCACTGGTACATTTGCATATAGGTGTATTTGGTGCAATGTGTTGTTAATCAAACGACACATTGAAACAATAGGTCATTATCCAGTGTTAATGAAAACAATGATAAAGGGGTTCTAATTTTAATGAACTTCACGACAAAAATATTTTTTTAGCTAGGTAACAACCCTTTGCGTTGTGTTAAAAGGTCTATCTATGGTAGTGGGAATTCAGTTTTATTTGTAGTGACAATGATATCCTTATACAGGAATAAAATGAATAGGATTTGAAGACATTTTGATCATAATACCAATGAGTATGTGTTGTGTTTTGAGATGATGGAGGAGGAAAATACATGATATAATGGGATTACAATCATATATCACCATGAATTTCATGGAGGGGAGATGAAGAGTTTTTTAAAAATAAAAAATTATTTGTAAAATTAGTAAAATTAAAAAGAAAATTAATATTCTCCATTAATAATTTAAATAGTAAAAAAGTAGAGAACTATTTTTCATAAATATATATTCAACAAAATATCTCTTTCAATTTTAAAAAAGACATTTTTTATTAAAAAATATATATAATATTTTTTCATTAATAAAATTCAAATAAAAATTTTACATGAAATCAAACAATCTCTTAAAAAATAAAAAATAAATATTTTTTTATATAAAATAAGAAACTAAATTTTATTTAAGAAAATTAATAAAAAATTACCTTTTACAAATATGAAGTAATAAAAATAATATATTCCTAATCCCAAAATATTGAATCAACAAAAAATTGATCCCCTATTAAATTAATAAATATCCCAATATTCCTCTTAAAAATTTAATTAAAATAAATTACTTTATTTTAAAAAATTAAAATTTAAATATCTATTTTGTTTGTGATGTATATTGGAATTAAAAATGAATTTTATACTTTAATATTATGTTAAATAAAAAAAATTTTTCTAAAAGATCCCATTATAAATCTAAAATATAAAAAAACCCATTTCGTTTACAGAAAAATTAAAAATTTCAATTAAAAAACATAAATTTAAAAATATATCTTCTTCATTTTTCCTTTAAAATCATTTTTGAATGATGGTTATCTATTTATTTTTTAAAAAATTCTATTGCATTATTTTTTAAATTATTTTTAATTAAATTAGATTTATTTTTAATTTGTAATCGCTTGATTTTACTTTTAATTATATTTTAGTTTTTTAACGGAAATTTAAAAAATTGTGATTTTTTAAGTGAAAGGGGGATATTAATTTATCAATAAATAATAATTTTTTCCTAGGATTTTTTTAGGGAATTATTTTAAATATATATATATATATATAGTATGTGCTTTATTTTTCTTTTACTTCAATTTGATTCTAGATTTTTTTTTGTCATTTAATTTTTTAAAATGAAAAAAATGTAGTTGATTTGTTGATATGGGATATGTCAAAATACTGTTACAAAATCACGTCCTGGCATGTGTGAAGGATGTTCACAAAAGCCACAATGTTAGTCAAAAAACAATCAATAAGTCATTGCATAAATATGTTAACATTGTTATTTTTTTTAAAAAAATTATAGTATTATTCTTGATATTGACTTAAATTATGTTTTATAAAAATTAGATGTATTATATAATATGAAAGTAATAATGTATTTTTGGAAGAATTAAAAAATATTATGAGGCAATTTTGTATCTAAAATGATGCAAAAAAAATCAGATAAAGAAATTTCATTAATATATTATTTTTAATTACATGTTTAATGTAAAATTCATAAATTATTTCTTCACAGATGTTTATAAGGTTTGTCTATGTTTCATCGAGGCATATGAAAACATATCTACACTATACGTCTTGGTGTGTTGGTGTGGTATCATCATGCACAACTGCATGCCTATGTAAATATTATTGGGACTTATTAACCTCAATCCATGAGGCAACGGATTCCCATCTACATATATTTTACACATTGGACCCCTTTATAATCGATGTAGGATATCCCAATAATCTCCCTCTCGTAACCACTAGGGCGATGGACATAGAAGATTTTACAGTGATCAGGAAATTCAATGTGCTCAAATGAAACTGAACAACAATCATTACTACGAAACCGAGTTTTATCAATGATAAAAAACCATTATCTCCACTTAAAAAGCATTCATAGTCGAGTCAATATTAAAAGGGGGTCACTTTATGAATAGTCAAAAATAATTGATAAATGAACATTTTATCAGTGCAAAAAAAGAACTGATAAAATTAGAAAAATTAATAAATATTTGTAAATCAAAGGTTAGTCCTAGCCTCTTTTAATATCGTTTGATCCCCTTTTAATAGTGCTATGAAGACCCACCAACGTGCACTACCTCACTCCATTTACCCACGCTAGTTGCACACCCCCAACCGTTAATAGTGTAATACCACCCTACACCAACCTTCACACCCCGGAATCCACATGGATTTGAAAATGAGAAAAATATTATACACCAGACAGCTAAATCCCTACTGACCCACACACCAGCTCTATCTCCGCCTCAATTCCATGACCTCTATGATCGCACTGATGATTGTCGGCTGTAAAGAATCCCCACCTCAACCGCATTCCACCTCTACCATGACCGCACACTGTGAATGCGTTCCACCCCGCCATGACCACCCTGCACGTCATCACATCCACATCCCGCCACAACCACACTCTGCCTCCGCTATGAAATCCTTGTCCAACCATACCATGCTCCGCCCTGCATGATCACACATCATCATCCCTCCTCTAACATGGTCTTCCTACACTATGACCTTGAAGAGCAACCTTACTGTGGCCTACCCTACACGTCATCACATACACATCCCGCCTCAACCATGTTCCACCTCTACTAGGACATCCCAGATTGGTAATACTTCTAGATCTCCTTGGATACCCTAGGTAAGTGTTCCCAGGTGAAGGGGAGGAATGGACCCATCCTCCATTGATACCGTTCTTAAAAACGTGGCCCAATGGAGAAGTAATTTTTAAAGAAAATCGTTGGCCTATTAGAATAGGTTGGCTAAAATCTAGTACATTGCAGTTTGGGGAGTTCATTCATGTGTATTGGGTGCCCTAGGGGAGTTTTGGTTTGTTTGGGATCCCCCTGCTTGGTTACCCCAAGGGAGTTCCGATTTCTGGTGTAGGAGTCGTGGTACATTAGATATTTCCTTCTTTGGGTACCCCTTGGGAGTGTTCCTTGGTGAATGGGATAGCTAGACACCACCTTCCAAAAAAATCATCCACAGGTGTCGTCCCCCTAGGGTTCTACGGTGCTAGGGTTGGGGTACGTTTTAGATCTCCATTATTAGGTACCCTAGCGTAGTGTTCCTAGTTGAAGGGGATAGTGGGATAGGGTCCCTTATAGGATTCCTCCATTCTCTGTTGGAATAAGATCGGAACATTAGTGATAGCCTATTCAATTGAAGTCCTCATTGTCATCATCAAGAGGGGTCATGGTACTCCAAGGTAGAGCATCGGATTTTGTTACCATTTCTAATGATATTCCTCCAAAAACATTACTTCCATCAGGTTCTAACCATTTATCTATGTAACATCATTATTATCTTCATCAGGTGGGTGAGGGGTTTTAAAGAAAAGGGAAATCTAGTCAGAGGCTTGGAGTTTTAAAACATCGCCTCCACCATTATATAGTAACATATTGCTTTATATTTTCCTTTGGATCCACAAAAATTCCTCTCATCCTTTAATTGCTAGAAAGGAGGGATAGAAAAATATTTTATTTATAACACCAATTAATATTGAGGAAGTACCAAACCCTATTTTTCTATTATAATTAATTTATTTACTGAACATTAAAAAGATGGCAAAACTATCCAATTTATTTATGTATTTTGAGTATTTTTAATATTAAATTTATAAATGAAATCTAAATTCTAAATAAGATTAAATTAATTAATGTTAACTGAATAATGATTTATTTTAAAATTTAAATAAAATTAATAATTTTCTTTCCTTTGATATCAAAAGATTTTAGATTTATAAATAATGATTAAAATTAAAAATAATAAAAATATCATTAATTAAACCGGTTTGGGAATATTTCAAAATATAATCGAATATATTTAAAAATAACTAGTTAAAAAATAAATGGATTATAAATGGATTAGGGATTGAAAAAAATCAACCGAGTTGGAATTTGATTAAACCAAATTTCATGGGTACATGATGAATCATCATACCTAATGTTGGGTGATTTTTAATGAACATTTTCTACCTAATTATCAAATTTGTAGATTTTAATAAAATTTGTTGAATTTAATTTATTAATATACAATAGATTTTTAGAATAGTTGACTGGCATATAATATTTAATGTTGATTTTAAGTCAATAATATATCATTTGACTCATATCAACCTTTATACAACATTTAATATATATATATATATATATTTGTAATCTTGTAATATTTTATCCAACGAGTTGTAAATGGAAATAAATTTTTGTAGATCTTACCCCCCAATATGTATTGGATCTTAATGGTGGGAAAATAGTTGGTAAACAAAAATGTTAATTGAAAACAAAATAAAGAAGAACTGAACTGTTAAACTAAAATGAGTATTTGTTAGTAGAATATTTAATTGCTTAATAACCAATTTTTTGTTGGTTTTTTATCAATTTAAATAACTAAAAATTGATTAAATAACCTAATTTATAATTTTTTATTTCTTTATTAATTCTATATTTTAAATAACCTATGAGACAGATTATAACAAAAAAATACAGTTTTGTTTATAAATTTATATATATTTTTCAAATAATTTGTTTGTTTATAAAATCTAAGGATTTATATATAATTATGAGTTTTTGTTCGACACAATTAGTGTGGAATTTGTTTTTAAATTTAATGATTTTCTTACATTATTAGTCTTCCTCCAATGATAATCATTTGTAGAAATGTTTGTCCACCCGATTAAACCAATTTTTTTCTTAGAAGCCGTTTGTGAATTCTATGCTCAATGTGTATGATATCTGAAAGATTACATGCCTACTAGTGTTATTTTATATTATTTTTCAAGGACCAAAAATCACTTACAGAATTCCCAAATTGGGGTGATTCTCGATAAAATAATCATTAATCTAGTCCTACAAAATTGTAAGGTATTTTCCAATCACTCCATGGTTTAATTACCTATATGGATGTGATGAGACTGAAGGGTAATTGACATGGCACCTAGATATAGAAAATACATATAGGAATATCTGTCACCTGGTTAACTCTCCTTGGTGGAATAGAATTGATAATGAGTATCCTTAATTTGGAAACAAGCCAAGAAATATTCATCTTCATTTATCTACAGATGGAGTGAATCCTTTTGGTTTTAAAAGAATCACTCACAGTACATGGCTGGTTATGATGGTAAATTATAACTATCCATTGTGGTTATGCATGAAAAAACATCATGTTATCAATGATTATATCAGTACCAAAACAACTGGGTAATGATATTGATATTTATTTGGATCCATAATAATTGATTTGAAATTATTATGGGATTCCGGTGTTATGTTGTATGATGCTTACAGAAATGAATATTTCAATTTTATATCCATGTTGTATGGGATGATAAATTAAATTCCTGATTATGGAAATTTTTTAGGATATATCATTAAAGGAACTCAAGGGTTACCCATCTTTGAAAAGGTATATAAGTAGTCACGGTGAAAAATTTCGTCGAAAACCATGTTTCTAAGACATCATAGATTTATACCCTGATGGCATAAGTACCGATATTGGACGAAATCATTTGAGGGATGTTTAGAAGAATGTAAAGCACTAGTTCCACTAATAGGTGATCAAATGTTTGAGAATGTAAAATATGTGGAATCTAATTTTGGTAAACCATTTTTTAAAAACATTATAAAAACTAGTATGAAAAAGGAGATTAGTTTTTTTTTATTTACCATATTAGAATTTTATGTACGTCATACATTTTCTTAAGGTTATGCATATTGAAAAAAAATAATTTGATAGTTTCATCGGCATGTTGCTAAATGAACCCAAAAAAAAAAGATGGAAGTAAGAATAGGTTGGAAATGGTTGACATTGGAATACAAAAAGAGTTGGGACCAGGAAAGGGTGAAAAACAACATTTTCATCCTTTAACTTCATACACTCTTTCCAGGAAGGAGAGATATCAACTTTACAACTTCTTGAATGATGTAAAGGTTCTATAGAGGTATTCCTAGAATATCAATAATATCATTTCATTGAACGATTTAAATTTAAAGTGTCTAAAATCACATGAATTCTATGTTTTAATAAAATATCTAATGGATATAGATTTATGTTGAATTTTTTCTAATAATGTCCATCATATATTAAAAAACTCTATTTTTCATTAAATCTATATGAAACAAATTTATAGACCCGATGAAATATCCAACTATGGAAATATAAATTTTTATCATATTATATGAATTGAAAATGTTCGTTCCACCTACATTATTTAGTATGGTGGTTCATTTTATGGTTCACTTGGTGAGAGGGATTAATCTATGTGGTATTTTTCACTATATATGGATGTTCCCCATTAAATTGCATATGAAGATTTTGAATGGTTATGTCAAAAATCAATGTCATCCAGATGGTTGTATTAAGGAGTGATATATTGTTGAGGATGCTATTTAATTCTATCATGAATACATTTCTGATGTGGAGATAATTGGACTACCTAAATCATGTCCCAATAGTCATCTTACGAGTGAAGGAATTTATGGAAGAGATGATTTCACAATCAATATTATAGATTAGAAGTAGAACCACCATTACATTTTACATAACTGTTTGGCAGTTTCCCTATATGTTGAAACCCATAAAGAAATTATTGTGAATTTAAATCCACCAAGGGATTAAATATGGATATCAAACACACATAACCAATACAATATAGGTTCATTTTGGGAATATATTTTTAATGAATCAGATGAAAATCCTGATTCAATTTCATAATGACTTCAATAGTTAGTCGGAGGACCAAGTGTGAATGTATTCTCTTCCAAACCACCTTGGGCGCACAGCCAAATACCGGCGCGCAAGCTCTACTTGCGCGACAAAACAACCACCTGCGCGACTCAACCACCTGCGCGACGAGAGCTCGAACAATCTCTCGGCCTTGAACTTCGTTAGAAATTATGAGGGGTGGTCCAGTATTTATAGGCGAACTGGACCCTCTGTGCGTCGGCGCGCAAGTCCCTCGACGGCGCGCAAGTCCCTCGACGGCGCGCAAGTCTTGTCTTCAATAACCTCTGGCACGCAACTCACTTGCGTGACCCAACCAATACTTGTGCGACCTTCTTTCCTTAGCCAAATTTTGATGTTCTGATCCTCAAAAACATATGGCGCGCAAGTCTTTTATCCTCCAAGACCACGGCGCGCAAGTACCTTTGCCAAAAAACACTTTGTTGGTGCACACCCTGAACTTCCACTGAGGATTGACAACAAACACAAACCATACACCAAATCATGCTTTGAAGAACCTGGTTCCAACAGTTTTAGGTGATGAAGTACCAGTTTCCCTGAAAAAATAGGATCACCGTAGATTCAGGGTGTTAGAAAAAATTATTAAGGTGAAAGTAAAAGGCATCAAATATGAGGTGGGATAAAATGCATGGGGTCAGAAAGTTAACCCCAACAAGGAAATGTTCAGTATTTATATTGGAATCATAACTCAGTAATGCATTCTGATATTCGTGGTACCAAGTTGTTCATGGGATGAAGGCACTGTTGTGGGGTGATATTATGATAAAATTAGGATATCATTTCGTTATTTTACATAATAATAAAATAATAAATCATTAACATACTCTTCATCATCCATTGTAGAGGGAAATTATATTATTTGACTCCAAAAATAAGTACGTGTTAATTCTTACTAGAAGGATTCATAAAGGATTTCAAAAAATTCTAACCATACATAATCTTAATGATGACAAAGGGAAAATAAACCTGCACCCACCAGTTATCTATGAACACATGATAACCCAAGAATCATGGGGTGCATTTATTGAACATCGTGAATATGTGTCTTTTCATATACATTGTGTTCAGTAATAAATAGTTTGATGATTCATTTATTGATCACTTTGATTGATAATTTTTTATTTATGAAATAGAAAATGATTTATGGAATCAAATAATGAGTAAAAATTCCAACATACCACTATTTTAAAGTAAGGATGGTGTACGATTCACATGAAAAACATGGGTACATATTTTAAATCAAGTGTAATACTTTTATGTGACATGAAACTACAACACAATTATGTTCCTCTATTTATATTCAGATTTATGATATCAAATCTAAAACCACATCCATCCCACATTGTGTGCTATGGAAGGAGGCACGTAAAATAATAACGTGATACTAATAGATGACAACACATAAAAAGTGTGGGAAACATGTGTAAGTATTACATAATAATTTTTTTCCCTTAAATTGCTATTAAATAACAATGTTCACTTATTTTTCTGTATTTTATATCTAAAATTTTATCAAGAATTAGGAATACATGTTTCAGATGAACAAAAAATTCCGATGGCCTTGAAGCTGCCAGAACATTATGGTCGTGTCAGTGGTGTGGATTTTAGGGTGTTACTCCGAATATATTTTGAGGAAAAATAATTGGATGATCAAAGTGAAATAATAAAATATATTAGAGAAAGAATATACACACATTAAGGACAATTATAATGGAATATAGAGATGATAGAAACATTAATGAGGGAGTGGAAAATAGAAGAAGAAACTTAAGAAAAACCACCACACTGAGATCCCTCACCACCCCCACCAATTATGAGGCTAGTGATTACACTCAAAGATATGTCCTTGAAGTGGTAATAAATGTTATAATAGATGTTTCTATGAAATGTAAATCATACATAAAATGATACCTTTCTTATACTGATATCCTATAGGGTGATAATGGCTATTATTTATATCTATAAATACCTAACAAAAACCTTTTGGCATGGGATATGGTGTTAAATATTTGAAATGACTTTCTACACAACAAACCACATCCAACATGACATGTGTGAGTTTATTAGTGTATCCCATGAGAAAAATGTCGAGCTACCCGTTCCAATCCATGAGAATGATAGTATTACATTTGAAAAAAAACTGTGGGAATATTCATCGCATAGCCATCACATCATGTAAAAAACTTACTGATATGGAGGTATTGATTTCCATTTTTCTTTTCAAGCTAAAGATTTGACAAAAAATGGAAATATATCAAAAATGATGAATTTTATTATAGACGGACAAAGAGAAGAAGATTAAATAAAAAACCTCCTCCAACCCATCGAAAGGATTGAAAAACTGATAAAAAGATATACCAAAAGCACTATTACCATGTTTTTTCTATATCCACATTTACTTCATTCAAGTCTCATGTGTATAGAATGTTAAAATAAGTTTCAACCATGTCATTGAATTCAAATAAAATTTGTACATAGAGAATGATCAAGACACCATATGTCTTAAGAGTGCAACTAAAATCCTCAACTATTATTGGATGGGTGGATTATTTTTAAATATGTATGTAAGGTATTTCTCCATGATTTCAATTTCAAAAAGCTTATATACTGTTATAATTATGACTAAATACAATTCATATTTTTGGCAGGTGTATATATGAAAAAAATTGAACAGATTTTTTAATGATAAAAAGTTTTGAATCATTAGTCATCCCATCACCTCTAATGTACAAGAAAAAATAGGACCCAAAAAAGGATGAAATAGTGGAAGGATGAATGAAATACTTTGGATGATATATTTTGGACGAAAAACTCTCTTTATTACCAGTGATGCAGGGGTAAGACTCTAAAATTTAATCATATCAAATTTATTTTCATTTCCATCATCACTTATTCCTTTTTGTGTTTTCTGATATAATAGGATGCTCATTTCTGTAAATTTGGATACACTAAATAATTATTTCCTAGATTAAATTTATGGTTATTCAAAATACTATCCACACATAATAGTGTATTTAAATTTTTAATACACTGAATCCGACTATTTAGAACTAAACATCATGTTGTATAATTTATATTACCATTTAATGAGGATTCTGTTATAATAGGGTGGTGCATCACTATCATGAAAAACACTAAATGAGGCCAAGGACTAAGCTCAAGGAAAAAATAGTAATATGATTGGATAATTATCAAGGAATATATATTATGATTTCACTATCAAAACAAATATCAAAACAAATTACTTATTTTACTCAATGTTTTAGCAGTGTCTAGAACTAACCAATGTAAAATATTGTGGTTATTATGTTTGTAAATTTATGAGAGAGATCATATTCCATGAAAAACAAGCATCAATGAAGAGGTATTTTCAATGATAATTACTATTCCATTTAATCTATTAATTTATCCTTTGTGTATTTAAATTTTTGAAGCACTACTACGAATGTCGAAAAGAATCATATTTTCAAGGTGATATAGATGTTCTCAGAAATAAATGGGAAACATACCTGATGGAATAATTAACACAAATAGAATTAATATGTGACTTCCATATAAGTTGTGGTTTTTTTTAATTTTTTTTATAATTTACTTATTTTTAATATCACTCACTTTAGAATTATTTTATACATGTTGATTCCTTTGTTTGAGTTGGGGCGGTTTGTTCAAATATTCTCATGCTCGTGAGAGATTGGACTTTGAGGATGTAATTGATATAATGAAAACAAGGAAATGGGTCAAGAATATATAAATGTTAATTACTAAAACTTATTCCTTTAATTAAATTTTTCATAATTTTATCTACTAATTATAAGAAAAGTTATTTATAATTTTTATCTAATACATATTTATTTATTTTAAAAATATTTTGGGAAGTCATATTCACCATTAAACTATCTCCAAAAATCCTAAAAAGATAGAACATTATGAATGAAAAGTATAAATTCTTAGTATTCTAATGCATATTATGATTTCCCAAAATATATATTAGGTATATTTTCTTAAAAAGTGTAATAATCACCTGCATTTCAATCAGACACACCTAAATTTGATATATAGTGTGCTCAGTAAGATTCAAAGTGTATGTTTTTAGTTTATAATATTATTTGATCCATTAATATTCATGTCTTCTAAACTACATCAATTTGATCGATCTATGATATGCACACTAGTGAAAAAAACGTTTAACACGTCTGCATTTTTCACATTGGTTCTATATAACTGACGTGTAAAGATATAGAAATTGGTTTATCATGTCTGTTATAAAATAACCAACGTGATAAATCCACAAGAATTGGTTTTTCTACATATATTATAAAATAAATGATGTAAAAAATAACTAAATTAGATTTATCACATCAGTTATTTCGTAACTGACATGAAAGATCAAATTTGGGCGATTTATCATGTCAATTATTTTATAACAGACGTGATAAATCCAATCTCGACAACTTATCAGGTCGATTATAAAATAACTGACGTGATAAAAGATTTTATAATTTGGTAATTAAATAACAAACGTTTAAACAATAAAAATATTTTATCATATCTGTTATTAAATAAGAAATCTGATAAAGCTTTTAAATGATTTATCACGCCATGTATTTTTTCATTCTATTTTATTCAATCGGGTGACCTGTGATTCATCTCTCTCGAACAGAAAACCTAGAAAGGAATATTCAAAGTTGTACCTTCAAACCTAGTTTTATCAACATCATTCATCATCTTTATTATCACCAGATCTATCATGTTGACTCGTAACACTCAAGTAAGCCTAACACGCCTCAATTTCAATTTTTATTTTTCATGATTCCCTAAACTTGTATTTTGAGATGTCATTTTTATATATTTCTTATTTCTATCATGGTAAGTTTCATAGTGTTCTATTATACCATGATAAAATCTTTTCTGGTAAAATAATCCATGGTAGTGATATCATGCAAGTTCTACGATTTTTGTTGCTACCATGTGTGTTATATCATGTGTGTGTGAGTATACTTTCATGTGTGTGGGGGTGGGGGTGTGTAGGGGGTGGGGGTGTCCAGGGGGTGGGGGATATCCAGGGATTGGCGGTTTACCAAGGAGGTGGTGGGTTCTAGGGGGTTTCTATGGGGGTGGGGATGGTGTCTAGTTGTGTGAGGGGGATTTCCAAGGGGGTAGGTAGTGTCTAGGGGATTGGTGTTTTAGGGGGTGAGGGGGTTGTCCAAGGAGGTAGGGGTGTCCAAGGGGTGGGGACTGTCCATGGGGTGGGGGTGTCTAGGGGTGGGGGTTTTCCAATGGGGTGGGGGTGTCTAGGGGGTGTCCAAGGGGGTGGGGGTGGTGTCCAGGGGGTGAGGGGGATATCCAAGGGGGAAGGGGTGTCTAGGGGTGGGGTGGTGTCCATGGGGGTGAAGGGGATGTCCAATGGGGTAGAGGGTGTCCAGGGGGTGGGGGTGGTGTCTAGGGGTTAGGGGTTGTCCAAGGGTTTGGGGGTGTCCAGTGGGTGGGGGTGTCTCTAGGGTGGGTTGTCATGGAGTTGGGGGCTGTCTAGGGGGTTTGGGGGCTGTCCATAGGGGTGGGGTGTCCAGGGGGTGGGGGTGTCCAGGGGTGGGGGTGTCTAGGGGGAGGGGGTTGGGGGTGTCTAGGGGTGTCCAAGGGGGTGGGGTGGTGTCCAAGGGGTGAGGGGGTTGTCCAAGGGTGTATGGGTGTCTATGGGGTGGGGTGGTATCTAGGGGTGAGGGGTTGTCCAAGGGGGTAGTGGTGTCTAGGGGGTGGGGGTGTCCAGGGGGTGGGGGTGTCCAGGGGGTGGGGTGTTGTCAAGGGTGTGGGGGCTGTCCAAGGTGGTGTCCAAGGGGTTTCCAAGGGGGTGGGGTGGTGTCTAGGAGCTGATGTGGATAATGAAGGGGGTCAGGGTGTCTAGGGGGAGGGGTGGTTTCTAGGAGTGAGCGGGCTGTCCAAGGGGGTATGGGTGTCCAGGGGTGGAGATGTCTAGGGGTGGAGCTGTCTAGGGGAATGGGGGTTGTCCAAGGGGTGGGGTGTCAAGGGGGTGGGGGTGTCCAGGGGTGGGGGTTTCCCAAGGGTGTGGTGGTGTTTAGGGGGTGGGGGTTCCCAAGGGTGTGGTGGTGTTTAGGGGGTGGGGGTTGTCCAAGGGTGTGGGTGTCTAGGGGGTTGGGGGTTGCCCATGGGGGTGGTGGTGTCTAGGGGGAGGGGGTATCCAGACGGTGGGGGGGGGGGCTCTCCAGGGGTGGGGGTGCCTTGGGGGTGGGGGCTATCCATTTGGGTGGGGGTGTCCAATGGGATGTGGGTGGTGTCTAGGGGTGTTAGGGGTAGTCCAATGGTGTAGGGGTGTCTAGGGGTGGGTTTGATATGCAGGGTTGATGGGGCTGTCCAAGGGCCTATGGGGTGTCTAGGGGTGGGGGTGTCCGGGCGGTGGGGGTTGTCCAAGTGTTGGGGGGAGGGGGTTGTCCCAATGGCGTGTGAAACCATTGGGGTATTCTATCCCAATGATTTCAGGGGCTATTCTAATGGTTTTACATCGTTGGGATAGGTATAATTTTCAGTAGTGATTTTATACATATTTTAATATTTATAAATCATATTTATTGTCTACAGAAGGGTGACTTTGGTATCCAGTTGCACTAGGATCTATTCTTTTTATACCTTAAGAAGAAAGCATTCAAGATGAATTTATACTATTATATCGTGATCCATATGAGATAGATGTAATCCTAAAATTATTTTTATATAAATATAAAACTAATATATCTAACTATATTTATTTTTTGAAATCATTTTCATGAATATATTTTTCAAATAAGAATATATTTGTTTTATATTCCAAAATTATTTTACATTCTAATTATGATATTTTCCATATAAATATAAAATTTTCTTATCTTAACAAGATGTATAATTTTTATATTTGTTATAGTTAATATTGGGTCAATGATAAATTATGGAACATCGAATGAGTAGTGAATATGATGGAGGTTTTGATGCTTTTGGAATTTTCTAAATGAAATGTTCCAAGAAGCAACATTTTTTTCTGTCCATTCCTAAAATATTTGAATATGAATATATTAAAAAGTAAACTGATGAAAGATAATTTGATTTATCATGGTTTTAATCCAAGTTACAACCCTTGTATTTGGCATTGTGAAACTAGAAATAATGTCTGGTCTACTAATGATGATGATTTTCTAGATGGTAACTCATATGGAATTGAAGAAATAATTCATGATATTGTAGCATAACATATTGAGGTAGAACTGGTAGTTTTAAATCTATATGGTGATGATAAAAAACCATTGTATGATGGTTTTATGGATTTACAGTTTTTTCGGTGGTGTTAAGATTGATTAACCTGAAGGTGAAACATGGATGGAGTGACAGACGTTTTACAGAGTTTCTATAATTGTTGAAATAATTTCTTCTAAAATGCAATGATCTTCTAGATTAACATTATAAGTCCCAAAAAATATTATGCCTGATGGGATTGGGATATAGTAAAATACATCCATGCATGTCCTATGGATTGTATGATATATACAAAGGAATATTAATTTTTTCAGAGTGTCTTAAATGTGGGACATCAATGTATAAGTTAAAGAATAATCACAGGATCATATAGAGATTATAGAGTTCCATGCCAAGTTATACTGATATCCTTCTAAAATTCATCATTTTAAAATTTTATTTGCTATTCACATGATGTAAAAAGGATAATATTTCATGTTGATGATAGGATATGTGATGGTAAAATATGTCATCCATTTGATTATCCACAATGGAAGAAAATTGATGAGGAATATCCTACATTTGGAAATGAAATTAGAAATCTCAGACATGGGTTGTGTACAGATTGAATGAATCCATACCTAACCATTAGTAACACACATAGTTCATGGCCTATTTTATTTTTAATTTAAAACCTATCACCTGAATTTTGTATGAAGTGAAAATATGTCATTTTGAATATAATGATCTCTGGTCTGAAGAAACTCGGAAATTACATTGATTTTTTCTTTTCACCGTTGAATGATGATTTGAAATTTTTTGGGAGGATGGTATTAGGTTGTATGATTCTTATAAAATGGAATATTTTCAACTTCATGCAGTGATTATGATCACTATAAATCAATTCCCAGTATATGAAAATTTGTTTGGATATAGTGTTAAGGGGCATAAAGCATATCCAATTTGAGAACAATAGACTTCATGTTGTAAATTTCATAGTGGGAGGAAAATAGTATACATGTTCATCAAAATTTTTGTCTCTAGAGAACCCTTATAGAAGGATAAAAAAGGCATTCAATGGATCACAAGAATTTGATATTTCTCCAAAACCATCATCATCTGATGTGTATTTTTAGAGGGAATGAAAATTTTATGTGACATTGTTAAATACACATAAATATGGTTATGATATACATATTTGGAAGAAAAGGTCAATATTTTTGAGTTACCATATTAGAGTTATCATGAAGTGAAGAATAATATTGATTTCATGCATGTGGATAAGAATATCTATGACAGTTTGATTGGAATATTGTTAGATATTTAAGGAATTAATAAAGATGATTTGAATGCAAGATTAGACTTACAATCAATGGGAATAAATTTGGAGTCAGCTACCACTCATAATAGAAGACAAAAATTTCTTCCTCTATCTTGTCATACATTATCCAAGAGGGAGAAAAATGGATTTCTTCAGTTTCATCATGATATCAAAGTGTCTCATGTTTATTCTTCAAATGTAAAAAAACTTGTCTCTTTGACATATTTGATGTTGATAGGTATGAAATATCATGATTGTCACATCATGATGCAATAACTTCTACCAGTTTCATTGAGTGTAATACTGTCCATTCGTGCTAGAAATAATATAATGAAGTTGTGTTATTTTTTCAATTAAATTTTTAAAAAGGTGGTTGATGTGAATTGTTTGAAAATTTTGTAAAAGGATGCAATTTATATACTTTTTCAATTGGAAATGTATTTTCATCTATCTTTTTTTGATATAATATTCCATTTAATGGTTTATCTAGTTTGAGAAATATATATCTATGGACCTGTATATCTTCATTGGATGTATCCTTTTAAAAGTTATATGAAAATATTGAAGGGGATTGTTAAGAATTCATAACGACCTGAAGCCTCCATTATTGAAAAGTTTATTTCTGAGGAGGATGCGATGTTTTGTACGAGCTACTTGGCTACGGTGAATCAGATAGATTCTCCTCCATCTCACCCTGAATGAGTTAATAATGAGGGAAAGAGGATTTGTGGCTTTAAACTAAAATAATTATTAGCTAAATAGATGAATAAGGTGGAATTATATATCATGAATAACATATCTGATGCTAAACCGTATATCCCATTTCATATTAATGTGTTTAAAAAATTTCATACAAAGAAGAAAGAAATGTGGATTTTGAATGACTGTAATAAAACATTTTTTCAATGGTTTAAAAATACCATACTTGGTCGATCATATGTATCAGAGACATTAAGATGGTTAGTGGGTAGTCCATGTTTAAATATGATAACATGGTCTGGGTATGACATTAATATATATACATTTCATACGAAGGATCAGGATAATAGAAGGGCAGTTAAGAATAGTGGTGTATTGTTGTTTGTAGAAGCAATTCAATTTTCAAGTTCAAAAGAGAAAACCCCAATTTCTGTATCATGTTCATAATATGGAATCATTGAAGAAATATGGGAAGGTTATTACATTAAAATTAATGATTCTATTTTTAACTGAAAATGGTTTATTGGTAACAACATTGTCCAACATAAAGAATTTGGAATGACAGTTGTTAATATGAATAGATTAGAAGGTACAATAGATACTTTTATAACGAAAACACATGAAAAATTTATTTTCTATGTAGTTGATCAATGAGATATGCAGTGGTCTATTGTTTTACAAGGGAAAAAAATATGTTGGTGAGGATCAACTTGATGAAGATGCTGATTTATGTGAGATCCCTACTTCCATGGATATATTAGCAAAAATTAATGATGATCATATTGAAGACATGGTATGTGCCATAAGAAATGATCATGACGATGGAATTTGTGAAAACAATCCATTTTTGTATTCCTAATATTACAAGTAACGGATTTTTATTTCTTGTTTACATTTATTATTTTCATAAAATGTTAGATATTGTAATTTTTTTTCTTTATTAAAATGTGTATTAAAACAAATAAGTATAATTTTTTGTTTACTTTAATTTTGTTTAGATTAGTTTATTATTTTTACCATTACATAACTTGTATATTTATGGATTTTGTTTAATGAAAATTACTTTACCATGTTTACCATTTTTACCATGTTTCCCATGTTTACCATGTTTACCATAGTTTATAATAGTTAAAATTTACTTAACATATATATTTATTTATTTTTTTGAATGAAATTTACACTACCATGTTTACCATGTTTACCATAATTACCATTTTTAACATGCATTCCATATTTACCATGTTTACTATTATATAACATAGTTCAATTTTACATATTTTTTTTACATTAGTATTATAATATTTGAATTTGAATATTTTTTAACTAATGTTTTTTTTTGATTTGAAGGATAATGACATATCAATCAGTTGATCGACCACATGATTCTGGAGATGATCATCATGATCATAACTATGGGGAGGAACATTCACGTTCTCCTCTTGATGTTCCCCAATATTCCTCATGTTCTCTCATAATGACAAAGAAGAGTGCGAGAGTTGGTAAACGTGGCTACACAAATTTACCAAAATTATCACTTTCCCATACCCAGGACCAGAGGATACTCATTGAGTTTCTTGAGAATGATATTACTAGAAGTCTAAATGCAATAGTTTTTATGAATTTTTTGTCAACTCAGGTTAAAAACAAAGTAATCATTTTATATGATGATTGGAGAAGTGTGGGAAAAAGCATTAGTATCTTAGTTGTTGGAGACAATTTTGGTAAGATATTTTTCTATATTTTGACAAATCGTTAAATGTTTCTAGTATAATATGTTTTAATTATTATTTATTAGATGAAATTTGATATTCCTAACACTGGAGAAGTCATGAGGTTATTTTATTCGATGGCTTCTAGGGGATGGAGGGATTTTAAATCAACCATCACATCTGATTTCATTTTTGGTCATAGGAATCATGACAATCCATGTCATATATATCCATCAATAAATGAAGATACATGGAGATAATTTTTTTAAAGTAGAAGAAAAGATTAATTTTTGGTAAGGGAAATGAAAACTTGTATAAGATTTCTTATATAAATGATATTATAAATGTTTTGTTAATGATTTATTATTCTTAATTTACAACAAACAGGGATATCTTATTAGGAGATACAATCTAAAAATGAATACCATCATAGTTTATCTCGGGGGGAGTATATATTATTAGAATAACAAATAATGGTGGAAAAATTACAAAAACTAAGAGATGAGTCTTAAATATCTGGAGAGGTTTTCCCCCCATCCCTTCCATCTAAAAATTAAAAATGGAAGAGAGCTTGGATGAGAAAAGGGGGAAATATCTTTTGGAGAAATCGAGAATCGTATCTAAGAGTATTGTAAGATATTTATTTTATTTATTAAAGATAATTATATTCTTATATAATTTAAATCATTGTAGAAATGTTAAATTAATTAATACAGGATTATATTGAGTAGATGAACCCATAGGGGGTATTTACAGCTATTGGAAGGAAAGATATTTTCTCTACAACGTTGGAAAATCCCGAACACCTCGGTCAAGTATGAGGATTTTCGATGATTATATAGGTAAGAAAAGTGTTTCCATATTCTTATACTTATTCCATTGAGGGTTTTTATATAAAAAATAGAATCATTGGAGTCTTATGTTTATAATATTAATGAGATGATGGACGAAAATATTAGAGCATCAATACAGCCTATATTTGCAGACATGCAGAGACAATTTTAGATTGCAGCACCCAATCCACTAATTTACCCTAATGACACCATTATTTATCATCCACCTCTGCCAGTAGCTCCCACTCCCCCACCTCAGCCCGTGGACCCCATTTTTTATCCTACTCCTCCACCACATCTTCCTACTTATTTTGAGTTGAATGTTGATGATCCTCACCATCATATTGTTTCATATGGGATGGTATATTGTATTGGAGATACAATTCATCATCAAAAATTAGAGGTATAGAATAATATGGTCACTGTATATGATATTATAGATAGATCATCTCATGTTCCATTACCTACTGATGAGGTTACGACAGTTGGACGTAGTATCAGCCCCTTTTTAGTTTGGTCATCCAAAATTATGCAACTCATTACCATATAGGTATGTATGTTATATATTTTATATTATTTTATTTTTAATATTGTTTTAACATATGAAAAATAAAATATATTTCTATTTATTTATAGTAATACTTCAAATATAAAGAAATATTGTATATACAACAACAAATAAAAATGGATATGACATCAGAAAAAGATTGTAGTATTCTTGAATGATTGTAAAGATATTCAATTTTGTTGGAAAATCATTTTTGGTTTCCAATGGATGCTCATGTTTTTGGGCGTCTAATAAATGTGTGGATTGTGTAAAATGATTTCAGGAATCTTGTTACTAGAGATAAGTTGGGAATCAATGTGGTGCATATTATTTCCATGTAAGTCTTAAGACATTTCCCTACATTATCATTATTAAAAATGTATACTTATGTCTGTTTTTTATTAGCTATCTTTATAACATGTGTTAGAAGAATGTGAAAACATATGTATATGGATTCATGGACCGGCATATGATTTCCCCTAAAGCACATTCATTGGATGAGGAACAAAGAATACTTTATATCGCCGATATATTTGAAAAGAATATAATCACACAGTGTCAAATGATGCATTTTTGTGAGAGTTATGAAATATATATCTCGAAAATTATTCTTTATATTTTAATATAAAAAACCACTAACCTTAAATTTTCTTTTATCTTAGTGATAATTGGATGTTAGGTGTTTTTTTCACAGGATAAAACATTTTATTGGATATGCTCTGTCCAGGGCGATGTGCAGGGATGTTTTAAGAATATGTTGGAAAAGAATGTTTCAATTTATAAATAGTTATTTATATTATAATAAATTTTAAATTTATCCAATTCAAATTATTTTCTAATTAGATATGGGAATACATTAGAAAAAATAAAAAGGAAAATGAGTGCCAAGATTTAATATGTAAAATTAAAGGTAAATATCCATTTATAATTTGTACATTTTGATGTGTTACATAAAAATGATATTTTGAATTGACACTCATTAAAATAAAATTTTCATGAACAATAAGGCATCATTGAATGATGATATTATATGTTAAGATTTACATATGAAATAATTATGACTGGAATAATAATGAACTTTGACGAGGTTAGATTTCCTTATAAACATTGCCATAATATTTCATTTGATTTATTCATTATACATGTTAACTACTTTCCTTTTAATTTGTAGATATTTTATGACCATCAACGCTATAGTTCTCAAGAGTTATAACACTTACAAGTGGAATAGTCAAATTAATTTACAGGTTTGTTTGGATTTTATTTTGTTTGTAGTGTAAAATATATTTTTGAATATTGTAATTATAATTGTGTATATGGTTGTTGATTTTGTTATATTTATGTTTTTTAAGTTCAAATTGTTTTTTTTAATGTTATATATGAGAATATTTATTATTTATTTTGTTCTTCTTATTTTGGACTAGTTCTAATGTTTTTATGTTATATATTCTGGTCTAGTTGTGGTTTGATTTTGGTCAAGTTTCTTCTTATTTCAGGTCTATTTTGGCATATCATTGTAACGGTATTGCAGTATTATTAAAAAATGGTATTTACATCGTTTATTTTATAAATTACTTAATAAATGAATAGGTATACTTCATTACATTGGTTATTACATAACTAACCTCGTATATCATTTTCCACGTTAGTTATTTAGGAACCGACATGAAAAACCCTTCAGAGGTTTGATTTATCACGTCGGTTATTTAATAGTAGACGTGAAAAACTATATACCATGACAGTTATTAAATAACCAACATGATAAATCGACCCTAAGAAGGGTTTTTCACATCAGTTATTTAGGAACTGGTGTGAAAAACTATTCTGATTTATTATTTTTAGATCAGTTTTAAAATAACAGACATAAAAAAAATATTTATAATGTTTCTTTTCATAACATCATCTTAAAATTGATGTAAAAAAATAACAATTAACCGACAAAAAAATATTTTTTTTTACTAGTGGAAATGTATGAATTTACAACACTAATATCACATTCTAACATCTTTATTCTCATGTTATCCTGATATTATAATTGATATCTCCTTTTTTACGCTTATTGAACAACTATGATCACTATTTATTATGTTTCATATCCTTAGGATATTAAGATTGGTTTTAGAAATGTTATGTCTAAGAAGGTTTCTAGTAAATATAAACATAATGAGAGACTCTTATGAACTAGTTTTTTATGTTTTCATATTTCCAGAAGCATTAGTCCTAAACTATTTTGGAAGGGATCATTATGTTTTGTAAGGAATATTAATCTACTAAGAAGTGATATATATTTATGAAATATCTTGGTCAATATAGTTGGTATAAGAGAAACTATCCTACTCAAAATTGTGAAAAAATAACAAGTGAACAGTATCACTCATAGTGTGTCTTTTTATTTAAAGTTGACATTACACTACTTGAAATACAGTCTTTCCCAATGGTTCTGAACTGATGGGAAAGGCTGCAGAATCGTTGGTATATATTATACCAATGGATCTACAAATCGTAGGGATGTAAGATATTGGGAATGCTTTTCCCAATGGGTTATAGTGAACCATTGGGATAGGGTGGGAAAAAATTAACCTATCCCAATGGCTGTGCCAAACTGTTGGGATAGTTTTAACCAACTATTTGGCTTGAACTGTTGGGAAATCTCAAGGACTCTACTCTTTTCCAATTGTTTCTAAACCATTGGGAAATGTTTTTTACCAACAGTTCAATGAACCGGTGGTAAAATAAAGAATCAGAGAAGTTATGCCAACAGTTTGAAACCGTTGGTATAGCCTATGCTGTGCATATTGGACAGCAGCCTACAATTTGCACAGCAGCTCTGCAATTGGCACAGTAGGCCTCATTTTGTGCATTCCCTATCATTTTCAATCCAATTATTGTACCTAAAATAAATTAACACATACATATACAATTATTTTACCAGAAATAACTAGGTAACACATACATATAGAGATCAAATTCATACACATTTAATATATAATGCAACCTGGAACTATACACATATATAATTAAATTATAATTCATAATTTAATTATAAACATACATATTTCATTTTGAATTCAATTTAAAATTCAGATGACAATTATATGTGGAATTAGGAATACAATTCATAATTTCACCGATTTTTTGTATAATATATATTATTACCTAAAATGATGTCCATTTTAAACAATATACATACACCTAGAGTGATACCGGCCACACCATGCCTCAGTTTGAGGTGAGGTTAACTTTTACACATCACAAATGACCCATAGATCATTTTCCTAATGTATCAACATATTCTGAAAGAGTTTGATCAGTTTTCCGTAAGTTTGTTGATGTTTTTCACTTAAAATGATGTCCTTTTGAAATAAATGATAGACAGTTTGAGTAGTTTCGGCCACTCCGCATCTCAGATTGAGGCAGGCTTGATTTGTACATGTCACATATGACCCATGGATCGTTTTCCTAAAGTATCAACACAATCAGAATTTGTTTGTCTAGTTTTCCGTATGTACATATAATGTTGTCAATTATAAACAAAAGATAGCAAATTAGAGTGATCCAGGCCACACCGTGTCTCAGATTAAGGATGGGTTGACTCGTACACATCACATATGACCCATGGATCGTTTTTCTAAAGCATAAACACATTTTGAATACATTTGGTCAGTTTTTCGTATGTCAGTTGTTGTTTTCACTTAAAATGATGTCCATTTTAAACAAAAGTGAAACACTATGAATGGTGTTCGCCACAACGCATCTCATATTGAGGCGGGTGTAGAGACTCATAGCTTGACGTACATGGACATTACATTACTTTTTCGGAATACTTACTACATAACAAAAATATACACACAAGGATCGTAATAGTTTAGTGTCTTTGGAAACTCGGAATAAAATCTTCTAATTGTGGTGAAAGATATTCAACATCTCCCATTAATGATCTTACCATTTATTTTTTTACCTAAAACCTTTTTTATATCCTGGGGAAAGAAAACATAAAAGGGGTGATCTCAAATGTCCAGTAAGGGTAAACATAGAGAACATAAAACAATCCAAAAACATTTGAATGAAAAAACTTGAACATAAAATCTAAACATCAAACTCTTGAGAAAATAAATGAATCTTGGAAGTATGTAAGGAATATATCATAAGGGAACATCAATCATGATAAAATAGCATGGGAATAAAACATTTAATTCTGGAAACCATTAAGCACATGATATTATTTCCATAGTAGCCAAGGCATTGTTTCCAAGATCATCATAGTGGACAAAGTCCCTTTCTAAATCGAGTTCACTCCTCGTTCCATTCCTGTATTACTGAACCGATTTAACATTCCGTTCCAGCCATGTCTATCTCACGAGATATAAATCTTTACCCAATGTATTGGAGGGATATATAGGTCACACTCATCTCATAATGAAATCATTTTTACTTGTGCCACAAAATTAACATACATCATTCATAATAACCCAACGAATAAATTGGGTTTCATGAACATCATCATCACATAATCCATATAAAAGTAATAGATGTCATTTAATAATAATAAAAGAGAAACCATGTAAATCATAGAGACATTATACTTGAAACATACAAATACAAAATAATGTCTTTTTAGATGGAAAAATGGTTTTGATAAAACACTTGAAATTAATTCTTGAGGAAAATATCCTTTCTTCTTCAAAATCAATTTCTTTTAAAAAAAACGTCATGTAATTTTAAAAGAAAGATTTTTTTTGGAAATAGTAATGAAATATTTTGGAAGAATATTCATGAATATATGGTTTTATGAAACCGAAATAATCCTTTCATGCCGTACAAGTTAAAAAAACATTCTTCTCGTACTTTTGCCAGAAAAGTCAAAAAAGTGCCTCATAATGTAAACAAAAGAAAGATTCCTTACATACCATGTAGTAAAAGTCAAAAATGGATAAAAATTATTTTTAAACATACACAAAAACACTTTTATAAAACATGGACATGGATGATATAAATAACCCCAGTAAATACTTACAAATAAACAATCTCGGATAAAAATGAGATTTGCAAAATTATCCCTTACCTTAGGTCCGATATGCTTCGTATGGATCCAATCCTCCTGTATAATGATTTAAATAATGTCATTGACTTATTAAATAATCATATTCATTGTTATGATATCAGATATGTTTCACTTATGACTTTTTATTACACGTTTTTTTGTAAATTCCATGTTAAAGTATCATTTTGGGTAAAATAATTTCATTTATCGTATGTGTTTCAACTTGTCATTCATAATATTATTACTTATATCCTGATTTAAATAATTCCATAATGTAAAACATGATTTATATCTAATATATATTCATCATATACATATATATTATAGATCAATAAAAGGAATGAAATACACCGTTCATGGAGATGGTAGGCTGTATGTACGCATGAATGCTGATTTTGTTTCCTTATTGAATTGAATGAAACTAAATAGATGGAATACATATATATATATATATAAATAAACCCAGTAGCGTTAATATTTCATATATTTAATTATTATTCATTATATAAACTTTATTATCATTCATGTATGGTTAACATGGAGAATGAATCTCATCGGGTCATGGAGACGGTAGTCCGTACGTACGCATGAGAGATGATATCATTCCCATAATTATAGAATTGGAGTGGATGGTATAATATATCATAATCAGTATGATTTTATAATAACTATATATAGTTATTCTTTACAACATTATACCAATCCATGTAAGCTGTTGGTGGAAAAACAGATTACACCACAGTGTGGAGACTGAATTCTGTATGTACGCACACACGGTGATTTTGTTTTCCATAGGATGGATAGAAGGTGAAATAGGGTTGTTTATTATTTATAATAACATATCTTTATATGAGGGATACTGATGTTATTACTTCATAATGATACAATAAAGATGAAGAAGTTGAAGAAGAAAGAAAATTGAAATAATCAGTAACAGATATTACCTCTTCTTTGACACGCCTCTTTGAAACCTCCTATTAGGGTACTAAATTTGTTCTTTGAAGAAGACCAGGAACTATAGGATGTTGCTAGGAAAGTTGAGAATGGAAATGGTCAGGGTCTGGCCGTGCTTAAAGGCTCCAATTGTTGTGAGGAAGAAAGGGAGGAGATGCCCTTTTATAATGGAGGAGAGGGGCACCTTTGGAAATATAAGAAATATTAGTTTATATTAATTCTCAAACCCACATAAAAACTTCCCTAATGACTCATAACCTAATATTAGATGAGATAGGGTTGTAATACCGTCATCCAATAAAATTTATACATGTTCGGAATCTATTTTAAACATTATCAACTGGATTTATCCTTATTTATCAATTTAATTTTATTTGTGGTAATAATATTCTAAATGTTAAATTATTATAAATAATTAGATATGTGTTTCGAATTTTTCATAATTTGAAACTTTATGAAATTTTAGACCATATAAATTTATATTTATAATTTTTTAAAATTTTTGTGATTTTTAAACAATTTTTTAATATCGTATTTTTATAAAATAACAATAGTGTCAATTTTGACACTATTAATTTATTTGAAATTAAATAAAAAATAAAAAGAAGATATGTTCGAAATAAAAGATCTGTTAGATTCATATAATGTCATATTTATCTAAAAAATTAGTGGAGAACATTAAATAGTTCATATTATATTTATTTTATTATTTTTAAAACCATTTATTTGCTTTATCTCTTAAAAAAATAATTACTTCAACATTTTTGAATAATTATTTATTATACTTATTTGTTGCATAAAAATTAAAAAGAAAATCCTATGATGAAGATACATTTATTACCTTTCACAATAATACTTTTACTCGAATTTATCATCTTAAAATCTCAATATCAAAATTATTATATTTATTAAATTATGAAGGTGACAACTTTAGCATCATTTAAAATAAAATAATATAAGTGTCATAATAACTTTTATAAGGCTCCAAATGGTCAAATATTCGACCATTGGATGGTTATGGTTTACATTTACAAGACCAATAAGTTTGGGTCAGGATTTGTGCCTTTTATGATAACTATTAGTTTAATAAAAATAATATTCTTGATTTTTCACTAGATAAACAATTTGTACATCACTATTGTGTCACAATTAATGATAATTATTTATACTCTAAAAATAATAAATAAATTCATATGATGTAGATAATTTTAATAGATTTCTGGAGACTATTCTTGTTCGATGTTTGATTTAGTTTATCACTAAATTAAAATTATTATTCGTATAAGATTTAAGAAAGTGACATGATGTCACTTTATTTTGTTTTAATAATAATTAAATTATATTCATGGAAAAAATTTCATTAAATGAATCTAATCCTACCCTTATGTGATATGGGTCGACTTTTAGTCATCCAATAGTATTTTGGCATATGTTAGGGTAATTTTATAATATTATATTTACCATTAATTTCCCGATTTACATTTCACTATGGTAAATAAAATTTATCGTAGTTACTATTCATAATTACCAAAAAAAGTAGCTTATTAACATAATTTGGACCCACTGATTCTAAATATGGAATACATTTTTCCAAATTCAATAAACAATAGTTGCAGAAATTAAATTAAAATTAATCCCGTTGTCGAAAGAAAATGTGTTTTTCTTTAAAACATTGGAAAAAGATTGAATTTATTTAAAATATGAATTTAATGTAAAATCAATTCTAATGACATAAGTTATATTAAATGGTAAAAATATATTCTATTTATACTTTAAAACCATTCAATTTTATAATTTGACCATATAAATTATTGCGATGAAAAAAAGTTGTTTTTAATTAAAATATAGCGTGTTTTTACTATTCATCAAAATATGAAAGTTACCAGAATAATATGAAAAATTTATCCCATGTAATTTTTTTTTTCATGATTCCAAAGAAGAATTTTATTTTGTCTAATTCAACTTATAAACATGTCAAAAACTAGATTTAAAGTGGTTGCGCCATCAAAAGGAGGCAAAACTGCATTTTTTTTAAAATACATATTTTACCCGATAAATTTATTTTGTTCTTATACCATGTTCTAGAAAATGTGTAATATGAATAATAATGTTAAAAAATTCAAAATTTAGTTAATACTATTCATAAAGACTATTTCATAATAATATTATAATAATTTATCATTGTTTAGCAAAACCCGGTATTGCGTACAATACACACTATCAAGGAAAGTAGCGATTGCGTGTAATGCAAGCCAGTCAGGGTTGCGTGTTGTGCAAGAATCCTTTGTTGTTTCATATAATAGAATCCAAACATATTTCATTTATACATTGAATATATATATATATATATATATACTCAATGTTGCGTAGAATAAATATTATCAAAATTGTGTGTAACACGATCCAAGAATAGTGTTGCGTATACTACAAGCTAATACAGTGTTGCATATAGCGCAAGGTAATCTTGGTGTAGCATACAAAACAGACATTAATGAAATTAAAAGAATATTTTTCATAAAATCTTGGGGTGTTACATTATACCCCCCTTAAAATGAATTTTTCCCTCGAAATTATTCGGGGTTAGAAATGGTTTTCTACTAGAAAGTTTGTTTAATAGAAACCCATATCATAAAAAGGAATACCAAAACATGGCTTTAAAAACTAAAGTATTAAATGTAACGGTTACCCAAATTAACTCATCACTAGGTTTCCACGTAGGAGAACATAGGTGAAAATATGGATATGGAAGAAAAATCTAACCATCATGTTCTGATGGAGAGTGGTAGAGAACATGGATATGTAAATGCCAACAATCACAAAGCTATAGATTTGTGATGATCTAAGGTACCATTTGATTCATCGGATATAAGGGAACTAGGACAACATTTTTCGATTTCAAGATGATTTCCCTACTTTTTATTAATTAAAATAAATACTTACATGATTTTGGAACAATATCACTGTTGTTCGTGAATTGAACAATTTCCACTTCATACCTTAAAGAAATGTAGTTGAATTTGTTATTCGTGATGTGTTAGCAGATCATGTGATATAATTATGGGTCATTCCATCTCTTTCAAAAAAAGTTAGCAAATGTTATAAGTCCATATTATGGTTAGATTAACCGTATATGGTTCAAAAAATGAACTTATAATTTATATATCATGCCAATTAATAATATAAAACTTGTTTCTACTAACCAGGGTTTTCCAGTAGTCTAGTGGTAGGTGATAAAGGCCAGTTGCACTTCGGTTGTGGGTTCGATTCCCACAGCCTGGTCTGACACGATGGGTTGTCGCCTGTCCCGCAGGTTTTCCTTTTTCTAAAACAATATTACTATAACATCCCATGAATAATATCAAAAAAAATTATATCCTTAAACAATAGTAAATTATGTCCAACATAATCCATTCCAATCATTAGGCTTATCCATAATACTGCAGTCCACTCTCATAATTTAGTGATAACGATTACCAGAGATTTAATACCGCCGTTTATCTCCATATATCATAATATATGTCTTGTTGGTCACATTCCAAACATTCGAAGGCCTTAATAAATTATTCTCTTGAAAAATGAATACCCATTGAACCTTAGTGAAAACATAAATGCAATTAAAAGTTAACACTTTCCACATACCAAAATCCTCAAAATTCTATATACTCAAACCATGATATCACTTAGTTCTTATATCAATCATGAGCTCATGAATACAATCAAACATCCCATTACCTTCTTATTCCTTTATTATGCGCATATCATCTACTTTACAAAATTATCTGAATGACCTTCCATGGTTACTGGTACCATTCAACATATACTTTCAATTACTTTTAAGAAAAAAATAGTGTAACTATACAACATAACACTCAATAAACATACAATCATTCCACTACCTTTTAAAACAACTGACTGAGTTTCAACACTTCTTTCAGCTAATATATCAATTTTATTCTCTTCATCATCATCAACATAAATACTACTCATACGACCATACTGATTCTCTTCATGAGCCTTTCCCTTAGGGCATTGGTTTTCATAATGCCCATATATTCCACATTTAAAACATTTAACCATTGTGGATGTCGTAGCAACACCATTATCCTCATCCATGGTGTTAACTGATCATTTTCCTTTTCACTTACAGGATTTGTGTCCTTCTTATCCACACCCAAATCATCTTTCAGTTCCTTTGAAACAATCTCCCTGATGCCTCTTCCCACATGATTTACATGAGGGAACTGGAACTTTATTTCCTCTATGATCATCATGAAACTCCATCATTCTCTTATTATCTGAGTCAGGAAACTTAACAAAGTTGATATTGTTGATCATATTATGAGATTTCTGATTTGGAATAATAATGATGTTTGGACTTCAAAATCCCATTTCATTTGTTTTCTCGTGAATAATATCATTCCATTGTCCGTCATATCCTCTATTATCATGAATCTTCCTGTTTCCAACCATTTTCAAAAACCCAAAAAGAATAGTGTGAGAGGAAAAAATCATGATAGGGAAAACAACATAGTAAATTGGAAGAACCCTCAATATCTTACATTTTATCTTAAATTCTAAGATTGTTACCATAGTTCTAGGACTATATCCTATACATATACATATCCTTAGGGACATCCCTAGACATACCTTAGAAATATCTCTAGTGATCTCACTAATGTTTTTTGAATCCTAGTTTCCAAAGATGACTAAACATTTACTCTGATACCAACTGTAGAGACCCTAAGCTTGACGTACATGGAAATTACATTATTTTGCGGAATAATTAATACATAACAAAAATAGAAACACAAGGATTGTAATAGTTTTGTGTCTTTGGAAACTCGGAATAAAATCATCTAATTGTGGTGAAAGATATTCATCATATCCCAATAAAGATCATAACCTTTTTTTCTTACCTAAAAACTTTATTTATATCCTGGGGAAAAGAAAACATAAAAGGGGTGACCTCAAATGCCCAGTATGGGTAATCATAGAGAACATAAACCAATCCAAAAACATATAAATGAAAAAACTTGAACATTAAATCTAAACATCAAAATCCTGAGCAAAGACATGAATCATGGAAGTACGTAAGGCATATATCATAAGGGAACATCAATCATGTTAAAATAGTATGGGAATAAAACATGTAATTGTGGAAACCATTAAGCACATGATATTATTTCCATAGTAGCCAAGGAATTGCTGGCAAGACCATCTTAGTGGACAAAGTCCCTTTCTGAATCGAGTTCACTCCTCGTTCCAGTCCTGTATTACTGAACCGATTTATCTTTCTATTCCAAACATGTCTATATCATGAGATATAAATCATTACCCAATGAATTGGAGGTAGATATAGGTCCAACCCATCTCATAATGAAATAATTCTTACTTGTTCCACTAAATAAACATACATCATTCATAATAACCCAACGAATAAAATGGGTTTCATGAACATCATCTCATCATCACATAATCCATATAAAAGTAATGTATATAATTTCATAATAATAAAAGAGAAACCATGTAAATAATAGATACATTATACTTGAAACATACATATATGAAATAATGTCTTTTTAGATGGAAAAATGGTTTTGATAAAACACTTGAAATGAATTCGTGAGGAAAATATCATTTCTTCATCAAAATCAATTTCTTTTCAAAAAATGTCATGCAATTTTAAAAGAAAGATTTTTTTGGAAATAGTCATGAAATATTTTGGATGAGTCTTCATGAAAATAATGCTTTATGAAACTTTAAAAGTCCTTTCATGCCGTATAAGTTAAAAAAACATTCTTCTCGTACTTTTTCCGGACATGTAAAAAAAGTACCTCGTAACGTTAACAAAAGAAAGATTCCTTACATACAATGTAGTAAAAGATAAAAATGGGTAAAAATGAATTTAAACATACATGAAAACACTTTTATAAAACATGGACATGGATGATATAAATAACCCCAGTAAATACTTACTAATAAGCAATCTCAGATAAAAATGAGATTTGCAAAATTATCCCTTACATTAGGTCTGATATGCTTCGTGTGGATCTGAACCTCCTTTATAATGATTTAAATAATGTCATTGACTTAATACATTATCATATTCATTGTTATGATATCATATATGTTTCAGTTATGACTTTGTATTACACATTCTTTTAGAAATTCCATGTTAAAGTAGCATTTTGGGTAAAATCATTTCATTTATCGTATGTGTTTCGACTTGTCATTCATAATATTATTACTTATATCCTGATTTAAATAATTCAATAATGTAAAACATGATTTATATCTAATATATATTCATAAAATACATATATATTATAGATCGATAAAAGGAATGAAATACACCGTTCATGGAGACGGTAGGCCGTACGTACGCATGAACGTTGTTTTCATTTCCATATTGAATTGAATGAAAATAAATAGATGACATACATATATATATATACATAAACCCAGTAGCATTAATATTTCTTATATTTCATTATTATTCATTATAAAAACTTTATGATCATTCATGTATGGTTATCATGAAGAATGAATCTCATCGGGTCGTGGAGACGGTAGTCTGTACGTATGCACGAGCGATGATATCATTCCCATAATTATAGAATTGGAGTGGATGGTATAATATATCAGAATCAATATGATTTTATAATAACCATATATAGTTATTCTTCACAACATTATACCCATCCATGTAAGGTGTTGGTGGAAAAGCAGATTACACCACGGCGTGGAGACGGTATGCCGTATGTACGCACACACAATGATTTTCTTTTCCATAGGATGGATAAAAGGTGAAATAGGTTTGTTTCATATTTATAATAACATATCAGTATATGAGGGATACTGATGTTATTACTTCATAATGATACAATAAATAAGAATAAGATGAAGAAGAAATAAAATTGAAATAATCGGTAATAGATATTACCTCTTCTTTGACACGCCTCTTTGAACCCTCCTCTTAGGGTACTAAAATTGGTCTTTGAAAAAGACCAGGAACTCTAGGATGCAGCTAGGAATGTTTATAAGGGAAATGGGAAGGGACTGGAAGTTCTTAAAGGCACAAATTGGTGTGAGGAAGAGAGGGAGGAGATGCCCTTTTATACTGGAGGAGAGGGGCAACTTTGGAAATATAAGAAATATTAGTTTATATTAAATCCCAACCCCACGTAAAAACCTAAACAATGACTCATATCCTAAGATTAGATGTGATAGGGTTGTAATCCCATCAACCGATAAAATTTATACATGTTAGGAATCTATTTTAAACATTATCAAATGGATTTATACTTATTTATCAATTTAATTTTATTTGTGGAAATAATATTATAAATTTTAAATTATTATAAATAATTACATATGGGTTGTGAATTTTATATAATTTAAAACTTTATGACATTTTAGACCATATAAATATATATTTATATTTTTTAAATATTATTTGTGATTTTTAAACAATTTTATAATATCTTATTTTTATAAAATAACAATAGTGTCAATTTTGACACTACTCATTTATTTGAATTTATATAAAAAATATAAAGAAGATATGTTCGAAATAAAAGTTATATTAGATTCATAGCATGTCATATTTATCTATAAAATTAGTGGATAACATTAAATTGTTCATATTATATTTATTTTATTATTTTTAAAACCATTTATTTGGTTTATCTCTTAATAAAATAATTACTACAACATTTTTGTATAATTATTTAATATACTTATTTTTGCATAAAAATTAAAAATAAAATCCTATGATGAAGATAAATCTATTACCTTTCACAATAATACTTTTACATGAATTTATCATCTTAAAATCACAATATTTAAATTGTTATATTTATTAAATTATGAAGGTGAAAACTTTGGCATCATCTAGAATAAAATAATATAAATGTCATAATCACATTTATAAGGCTCCAAATGGTCAAATATTTGATCATTGGATGTTTATGGTTTAAAATTACAAGACCAATAAGTTTTGGTCAGGTTTTGTGCCTTTTATGATCACTATTAGTTTAATAAAAACTATATTTTTTATTTTTCACTAAATAAACAATTTCTCCATAACAATTGTGTCACAATTAATGATAAATATTTAATCTATAAAAATTATAAATAAATTAATATGATGTAGATAATTTTAATATCTTTCTAGAGACTATTCATGTTCGAAGTTTCATGAAGTTTATCACTAAATTAGAATTATTATACTTATTAGATTTAAGAAAGTGACATGGTGTCACTTTTTTTGGTTTTAATAATAATTAAATTATTTTCATGGAAAAAAGTCCATTAAATGAATCTAATCAGACCCTTAGGTGATATGGGTCGACATTTAGTCATCCAATAGTATTTTTCATGTGTTAGGATAATTTTATAATATTATATTTACCCTTAATTACCCGATTTACCTTTAACTATGGAAACTAAAATTTACCGTAGTTACTATTCATAATTCCCAAAAATAAAAAGTACCTTGTTAACCTAAATTACTGCGATGAATTGATTAATCCTGTTGTCGAAAGAGAACGGGTTTTTCTTTAAAACATTGCAAAAGATTGAATTGATTTAACCAATGAATTTAATGTAAAATCAATGATAATGACATACATTATATTATATGGTAAAAATATATTCTATTTATACTTTAAAACCATTCAATATTATAATTTAACCATATAAATTATTGCGATGAAAAAAGTTGTTTTTAATTAAAATATAGCGTGTTTTTTTACTATTCATCAAAATATGAAAGTTACCAGAATAATATTAAACATTTACCCAAAGTAAATTTTTATTTCTTGATTCCAAAGAAGAATTTTATTTTGTCAAATTGAACATATAAACATGTCATAGACTAGATTAAATGTGGATGCGCCATCAACAGGCGGCAAAACTGCATTTTTTAAAAAACACTTATTTTACCCGAAAAATTTATTTTGTTATTATACCATGTTTTAGAAAATGTGTAAGATGAATAATAATATTATAAAATTAAAAATATAGTTAATACTATTATAACATCTAGTTCATAATAGTATTATAATAATATATCATTTTTTAGCAAAACCCTGTATTGCGTACAACACACGCTATCGAAGAAGGTTGTGATTGCGTGTAATGCAAGCCAAGTCAGGGTTGCGTGTTGTGAAAAAATCCTTCATTGTTTCATATAACAAAATCCAACCATATTTAATTTATACATTGAATATATATATATATATACTCAATGTTTTGTAGAATAACTATTATAAAAATTGTGTGTAACACGATCCAAGAATAGTGATGGGTATACTGCAGGCTAATACGGTGGTGTAGCATACAACACCAGAGATTAATGAAATTAAAAGAATATTTTTCATAAAATCTTGGGGTGTTACAGTGGGGTTGACTCGTACACGTCACATATGACCCAAGGTTCATTGTGATAGAGTATGACACAATAAAAATCCATTTGGTCAGTTTTTTGTATGCTAGTTGTTGTTTTCACTTAAAATGAACTCAATTTTAAACAAAAGAGAGAAACTTTGAGTGGTTTAAGCCACTCTGCACATTGGATTGAGGCGATGTTGACTCGTACACGTCACATATGACCCATGGTTCGTTCTCCTAATGTTTAACCGAATGCGTTTGGTCGGTTTTCTCTATGTACTTAAAATGTTGTCCATTTTAAACAAAAGCGAAACACATAGACTGATTCCGGCCACACTGCGACTCGAATTCAGCCCGTATTGTCCCATACACATAACATATGACCCATGTATCATGGCGATAAATTATCAATAGATTCTGAATGTGTTTGGTTAGTTTTCTGTATGCCATTTTTTCTTTTCAATTATAATCCAGTCCATTTTAAACAAAAGATACATAGTTATAGTGGTGCTGGCCACACCGCATCTCGAATTTTAATGGGGCTGACTCGTATACGTCTCAAATGACCCATTAATCGTTGTACTAAAGAATCAACATAATCGGAATGTCTTTGGTTTGTTTTCCATATGCCATTTGATGTTTTTCACATAATATGATGTCCTTTTGAAACATAAGACAGACACTTTGAGTGTTTCCGGCCACACCGCTTCTCATATTGAGGTGGGGATGATTCGTACTCGTCACATATTACCCATGGATCGTTCTCCTAATATTTCAATGGAAACCGAATGCATTTGGTGATTTTTCCATATTTACGTAAAATGTTGTCCATTTTAAACAAAATAAAGCCACTTAGAGTGATCCCGCACACACCTTGCCATGGATTAAGGTGGGTATGACTCGTAAACATCACATATGACCCATGGATCATTTTCCTAAAGCATCAACACAATTCGAATGTGTTTGGTCAGTTTTCTGTATGCCAATTGTTATTTTCACTTCTAATCATGTCCATTTAAAAAAAAGAGACACAGTTAGAGTGGTGCCGACCACACCGCATCTCATATATAGATGGGGTTGACTCGTACACTTCGCATATGAACCATGGATCATTGTGCTAAAATATCAACACAATCCAAATGCGTTTAGTTGGTTTTCTGTATGCCAGTTTATGTTATTCACATAATATGATGTCCTTTTGAATCAATAGGCATACACTTTGAGTGGTGTAGACCACACTGCATCGCAGATTGAGGCGGGGTTGCTTCATACACGTCACATATGGCCCGTGGATCGTTCTCCTAAATTTTCAACAGAAACCGAATGCATTTGGTCATATTTCCATATGCACTTAAAATATTGTCTATTTTAAACAAAAGAGAGACACATAGACTGATCTCGACCACACCATGACTCAGATTGAGCCTGTGTTGGATCGTACACGTCACATATGACCCATGGATCGTTGTCCTAATTTATCAACACAATCAAAATCTATTTGGTCAGTTATCCGTAAGTATTTAAAATGTTGTCCATTTTAAACAAAAGAGAGCCACTTAGAGTGATTCCAGTCACATTGGGCCTCGTATTGAGGCAGTGTTGACACATACACGTCACATATGACCCATGGTTCATTTTTATAAATTATCAACATATTCTGAATTTGTTTGGTCGGTTTTTAGTATGCTGGTTGTTCTTTTCACTTATAATCCAATACCTTTTAAACAAAAGAAACACAATTAAAGTAGTACCAGCAACACTGCATCTCGGATTTAGATGTGGTTGACTTGTACACATCTCAAATTACCCATGGATCATTTTCCTAGAGTATGAACACAATACTAATGTGTTTGGTCGGTTTCCCGTATACCATTTGTTGTTTTCACTTAAAATGATGTCCTTTTGAAATAAATAGACAGACACATTGACTATTTCCGGCCACTCTGTGTCACTGTTTGAGGCGGGGTTCATTTGTACACGTCACGTATGACCCTCATATCGTTCTCCTAATGTTTCAATAGAAACTGAATGCATTTGGATGGTTTCCATATGTATTTAAAATGTTGTCCATTTTAAACAAACGAGATACACATAGACTGATCTCGGTCACACCCCAACTCGGATTGAGCTCGGGATGGCTCATACATGTCACATATGACCCATGGATCATTTTGATAAATTATAAATAGATTCCGAATGCATTTGGTAGGTTTTTCGTATGCCAGTTGTTCATTTCAATTATAATCCTATCCATTTAAAACAAAAGAGACACAATTATAGTGGAGTTGGCCACACCACACCTCATATTGAGGTGGGGCTGAATCTTACACATCACATATGACCTATGGATCATTTTTCTATAGTATCGACACACTACGAATTCATTTTTTCTCTTTTCCATATGCCAGTTAATGTTTTTTACTTAAAATGATGTCCTTTTGAAACAAAAGATAAACACTTTGAGTTGTATCGGCCACTAAGCATCTCAGATTGAGGTGGGTTGATTCATACACGTCACATATGACCCATCGATCATTCTCTTAATGTTTCAATGGAAACCTAATGTGTTTGGTTGGTTTTCCGTATATACTTAAAATGTTGACAATTTTAAACAAAAGAGAGTCACTTAGACTGATCCCAGCCACACCGCGACTATAATTGAGACCGAGTCGACTCTTACACGTCTCATATTACCCATGGATTGTTGTGATAAATTATCAACAGATTCCAAATGTGTTTGGTCGGTTTTCCGTATGCCAGTTGTTGTTTTCACTTATAATAATGTCCATTTTAAACAAAAGAGACACATTTAGAGTGGTGTCGACCACACCGTCTCGTATTGAGGTGGGGTTGACTCGTACACATCACATATGACCCATGGATCGTTATGCTAAAGTATTGACACAATCCAAATGAATTTATTTGGTTTCCGTAATCCAGTTGAAGTTTTTCACATAAAATGATGTCCTTTTGAAACAAAAGACAAACACTTTTAGTGGTGCTAGCCACACCGCATCTCAGATTGATATGGGGTTGATTCGTACACGTCAAATATGACCCATGGATATTTTTCCTAATGTTTCAACGGAAACCGAATTCGTTTGGTCAGTTTTCCATATATACTTCATATTTTGTCCATTTTAAACAAAAGAGAGACACTTAGACTGATCCTGGCCACAGATCGGCTTGGAATAAGCCCATGTTGGCTCATACATGTCATAAATGACCCATGAATCGTTGAAATAATGTATCAACACAATCAGAATCCGTTTGGTCAGTTTTCCGTATGACAATTATTCTTTTCACTTATAATCTTGTTCATTTTAAAAAAAAGAGACACAGTTAGAGTAGTGTCGGACACAACACACCTCATATTGAGGCGGGGTTGACTCGTACACGTCATATATGACCCATGGATCATTTTGATAAAGTATCGACACATTCCTAATGCGTTTGGTCAGTTTTTCGTATGCCAGATGATGCCTTTCACATAAAATGTTGTCCATTTTAAACAAAAGAGAGCCACTTTTACTGATCCTCTCCACAACACGACTCAGATTGAGACCGGGTTGGCTCGTACACATCACATATGACCCCTGGAACATTGTGATAAATTATCAACAGATTCTGAATGCGTTTGGTTGGTTTTCTGTATGCCAGTTGTTCTTTTCACTTATAATCTAGTCCATTTTAAACAAAAGAGAGACACTATGAATTTTGTCATCCACACCATGTCTCGTATTGAGGCAGGGTTGACTTGTACATGTCACATATGACCCACAGATCTTTTTCCTTAATTATCAACACATTTCAAAAGTGTTTGTTCCGATTTCCGTATGTACATAAAGTGTTGTCCATTTTAAACAAAAGAGAGACACTTAGACTGATCCCATCCAAATCGCGACTCGGATTGAGCCCGGGTTGGCTCGTTCAAATCACATATGACCCATGGATCGTTGTGATAAATAATCAATAGAATCCTAAGGCATTTGGTCAATTTTCTGTAAGTCAGTTGTTCTTTTCACTTATAATCATGTCCATTTTAAACCAAAGAGACACAGTTAGAGTGGTATGTTAGTTGTTTATTCACATTATTCAAATACACTCTTTGACTATGGGTTGTTAAATTAATATATTTATTAAAAATTTACTTTTAAAAAGATAATATCAAAAAATTAATAGAAGATAAAACTTTTACTAAAAATCCTTGTGGAAATATTAAGGTAAACATGATTTATGAGAATCATCATGTGTATATTAGTGGAATGGTATTTACTTAAAATCTTGTGGAAATTAATATAGAATATTATTATATAATTCTTAGTATTGATTAGATTTTAGTTTATCATGTTATGAAACATTTCAGAGCTAACAATGCCATGCCCAATGAATACATCCCTTATTTAACATACCAAGAATCTATGATATTGATTTGATGTGTAAATGTGATTTACATTGATTATCATGATGAAAATAAATAAACTATATATTGTATATTTTCTAGTAGTAAATGAAATCAAGGAGGGTAGGGGGGCTATCTGGGGGGGGTGCTGTCTGGGGGGCTATCTGGGGGTCTATCCGGTGGGTGTCCTGGGGGATGTCCGGGAACCAAGGATGAGGGTGGGGGGCTGTGCAGGGGGTGTCTGGGGGGTGTTCAGGGGGTTGTCCAAGGTCCATGGATGAGGGTGGGGGGCTGTCCGGGGGGCGGTCTAGGGTGCAACACGGGGGGCTATCAGGGGTCCAAGGAGGACGGTGTGGGGGTTGTTTGGTGGGCTGTCCTGGGGGGTGTCCGAGGGGATGTTCGGGGGGCTATTCGGGGAACGAGGAAGATGGTGTGGGGGCTATCCGGGGGGCTGTCCTGGGGGCTATCCGGGGTCCAAGGAGGATGGTGGTGGTTGTTCGGGGGGTTGTTCGGGGGGGGGGGGGTCGTCTAGGGTCTATGGAGGAGGGTGGGGGCTGTCTAGGGGGTCTGGGGGCTGTCCGGGGTCCATGGAGGATGGAGGGGGGGGGGGGGTTGTCTAGGGTCCAGGAAGGGGGGGGGGGTTGTCCAGGGAGTTCGTAAACACACAACCACTAAAAGACATCAAAATCCATGAAAACATGCAATATATAAAAATAACTCAACTACAATACTATACTATAGTTCTGGATAAAAACAAAAAGTAGAATAGATTAAACATCAAAACACAGTAATATTAGTCAAAAATGTAACAGATCATCTTGTCCCACATCACCATCACCATCAACATCATCATAGTCACCCTCGTCCACGTCCCCATCATCGTCCTCACCCTCCTCGCCCTCACCCTCCGGCTCGCCCTCGCTATCCGCCTCGCCCTCCTCCTCTCCCTCCTCTTCCACATCAGACCCCTCGCCATCCTCATCGCCAGCCTGGACATCGTCTTGAACAACACTAGAACAGCCACCTGGTGCTCCATATATAGAACGAATTGACGACATATATTCATCAAATGCTGGGCTGGCCTCTGGTGAAAGTGTCGGATGTATAAATTCAATAAATTTCATAAATACATTGTTTGCCCTAGCAGACTGTTTTGCCATCTCTGTAGCCCTTTTTCAGTCTGTTTTTCTTGTTCCCTAACTTGCTGTACCTCGGTGGCACTAAAACTCGTACTTGAGGAGGGCCAATACCTATTTAGGGATATCCTAGGTCGGCAGCATACTCCGCCAGGATGCTCCTCTCCCAAAACATAATGTAAGTGATCAATTGGCACAAAATTGACTGGTTCTTGGGCATAGAGGGCCTCTAAGCAGCTTGTAACAAATATATATATATATATATATATATATATATTATGAAGTTACAAAATAGATATTAAAATATAAAATCAACAGTTTAAAACTTACAATCTGCTACTGAGTCGCTTCATTGATGGCACTTCTCTCCTTTTTCCATTTACTCGAGCAAAACAGTTTTGCTCGAGGCACACGTCATTCAATATTTTGTATTTTCCTCTACAATGACATTGAATACTAAAGTTATATGAAATATTTAGCAAACTATTATATAATTTAGGAAACAAAAGAAAGTGTATGTGATAAGGAAAACATATAAACAATTTTCATACCGTCTTCCTCTCATGATCAGGCATCGTAGTGCGTTCCAGTGTGTGGAGGTATTTGTTTTCATCAATGTTCTTTTTATTTTTTCCAAATAATTCCTAAATAAAATTCTAAAATTAAATATATAGTATTAATTCAAAACATAAATTGGGTACTCGTCCAATGAGTAATCATCTGATGATACTGCTCTATAGGAAAATCATCCACCACTGGTAGCGCCTCTAACTCAATGCCAACTCTAGGAACCCAGCCAATATACAACTCATGCTTATATGCTCTCCAAAGCTCGCCTAAATCCTTTAGATGTTCCAATCGTGCACCCACACCATCGGGATAATTAAATCGAAGCTAACATCAAAATATTAATTCATATAAATACAAAAAAAATTCATGGAAATAAATAGAATAGATTTTTTACCCATATCTCCACCCAAGCCCTATCCTTTACCTCATGTGGAAAAATTTTCCACGATAGTGGGCTGACAGGAATGATGTCGGAGTATTTGGCTAGCATCACCAAAAAACTCCAACATTGATGCCATGTTTTCTCAACCATTTGGTTGTCTTCATTATACTCCACCATAACCTGTGTGCGGCGGTTCCACACTGAACGCATGCGTGTACGCCCCCGCCAATGCCTCTTGTCAGTAGATGTATCTGTCCTGAAAGAAAAACAAATATTTTATCAAAACATGTTATAATGAAAATAAATATTGCTATAAATTTTTTTAGGGTTCTATAAATATATATGTGCCGGTCTGATCACTATGTGCTGCTGGATCCACAAAAACTGATGGGACACCCTGTGGTGGAACATGAGTCGAAGACGATGGAATATAGAAGCTTAGAGAGACAAAAGTATAAGGAAAAGAAGAAGGGACAACTATCTGACCAGATTCTGACTGGGGAGTGGGAATCACCCTGGTATGTGAAAATGATGGGTGAGATGATGCAAAAGGTAACAAAAACATGGGAGGGATAAATATCTCGTGTGTCCCTAATGAAACAATAGTATCAGAATATGGGAAGGATGACATGTCAGTGTGAGTGGCAGGGTCTAGTCGAATATGCACAGCTTCTCATCCACCTCTTGTATGAACCCTCCTCATACCACTGGCCTGAGTACTAGGACCAGTACTAGGCTCCTCGTCGAATAACTGTCAATGTATAGGTGGATCCTACAAAAATGTTTACAAAAAAAATAATCACATGACATTATATATTCTTTAAATATTTCAATTTGAAATAAAGTACTCACTAGAGTCACTAATGATGGAATTACCAACTCCGCCATTCGATGATTGTTCTCCATAATTTTTTTTCCTTTGCCTCTCTTCAATTAGATGCATTTATTTCTTTTGAAAACAAATATGTAATTAATAAGAAAAAGGAAACTAATTTGTAACCCAAAAAAATAAATATATCAGGGAATATTGGGATTCATTGGTAATTTAGCTATCAATTGTTTTAGAAGAGATTTAATGGATTTAATAAATCATACAAGTTTTAATGTTCACCATGTTAGAAATATTGTTTGAGTAGTTTGAATACAGTTCAATTATAAATTAGAAAATGAAATTCAAATAAAGCTGCAACCAATAAACATTGAAAATTCACATAACAGTCAAGGCAGCTAAAACATATTTGTGATGAATAGTAAATCAATTTGAATATTACCAACCTTAAAAACATAACTCGAGGTATACCAAAAGAATTAAGAACATGGATAAATGATTCTATATATTTTCAACCATAACTTTAGGTTCACAATAAACTCTGAGAATTGAGCTATTGGAGTTATCAAGAAAAATAAATGGATTGGTTGCAAAGGCACTAGGGACAGTTTCAATTACATCATCACCATCATCAAAAATATGTCTTGTAGTTACATCAACTATGAATCCAAATTCATGTCAATGTTGGTCTTTGACATAAAAAACTTGTTTATCCATTCATACCAACACATATGGTTCTTTGGTAGTAAGAGTGCGAGTCATATTAATTACTCGAAATACACAATCATCAATAAATGTGACATGTCTTGTCATCGAATCAAACAAATGGAATTTCTTCATTTTGGCTCATCCATGAGAGTAATAATCCATTATTATTATTTTCTCAACAACTCCATAATAAACAAAATTTTCAAATCACGGTCTACTATCTGATGCACTGGAAGAAAAATCTGTTGTGCTAGAAACCATAACACCATTATGTTGTGTTATCATGTTCTTTTCTCAATCAGTGACAATAAATTTGTACCCATTGATAACAATTGATTTACAGTCACGATCCACGATATTTGGACCAAAATCCAATGCTATTATTTCCTCAGAGAATGAGTAAGCAGAAAAACTCAATACCTGCAATATAAATGATTATTAAACTTAATTAAATGTTGATATAATTATTTTAAACAGTAATATTTGTACATTCAATTTTAACCAAGTAAAAAACTCTTTTCTATGCAAAGTATCACTCCTTCTCAAAGATAAAGAACAATGCTTCCTATTTTTCATTTTTTATGTTCCCTATAGATAATAAAATATGAATAGTTTAATAGATATATATGTAAGATATACATAATCAATTTAGTTACTTTATATAGTCATCGAACAAATCACAGTTGAACAAAACAGTGTGATGTCCTATTTCCTGCTCTTCATGGCTTAATGTCTTCTATGTATATGATCCATGAATTCCTCCTATTTAAGGACGTGATGGATAACATGGTTCAATTTTCTCATACATTTCTTCTTCATTTCTCATTGGTATGTTCAATCTTGTAGTAAGATCAGTCAAATACATCGAGTAGAAATCCATACATTATTGACCCAAGTAACCATTCATGATAGAACCTTCAGGTTGATTTGTGTTTCAGAAATAAGACATTAATGTGAACATATTTCCTTCAGTTGGATACATCCAACGAAAAAAATAGGTCCTCTGAGAAGTATTTCATTGGGAATATGGACAGTCAGATGCAGCATGCACGTTAAAAATGATGGTGGAAATATTTTCTCCAACTTACAAAAAATTAATGGGGCATATGTCAAAATTTTTTGCAAGAAAGACTTGGACAAATTCTTAGCACAAATATCTATAAAAAAATGGCATAACTGAATAATATCCACCCTTAAATTATTGGAAAAAATATGACGGATTGCTATTTGGAAGCATTTCATGCAGTAGATCGTGATAATCATGAGTCTTCAAAGATTTTAGCTTCAACTCTCTTCTGTTGACCCTTTTAGATAGGTTGCTTGAATAGCCATTAGGAACACTAATATTCTCTAATAATTCCAGAATTTTTATTCTTTAGGTTTCATCACATAAGAAGCACATAGAAGTTTCCATTTGTTTTCACTGATACGCACATGATGCAATTCTGATCTGATGCCCTGATTCACCAAGTCACACTGAGATTGTAAATCATCTTTTGTCTTCCCATTGACATTTAGAAGAACCGAATGAAAAATTTCTCATATATTCATTTCAATATGAATTACTTCTAAGAAATGACGTAATAAATTGGTTGACCAATAAGGAAAATCAAAAAAGATACACCTCTTCCTCCAATTGTAACAAGTTTCAGTGAAAACATTATTTCTTTATCCTGATTTCATTTGACCCTACCCGAACAAAAATCTAAAATCTTTCAATTCATTAAGCACATCAGTTCCAGACATACGCTGAGGTGGATCAGCGGTCTCTATGGTATTATCAAATCTTTGACTATTCATTCTATATGGATGTTCCTTTGGCAAGAATCGTCGTTGTCCCATAAATCTGAAACTACAGCAATGATTCAGTCTTCTAGATTGTGTATTCTTCATACAAACTGGACATGAATGTTTTCTCTTCCTGTTTCATCTAGAAATCATTGCATAAGCCATAAAATCATGGATCGTCCACATAAGCGCATCACGCATCTGAAATATGTCTTTTGAACATGCATTGTATGTGCGCACACCCACATCCCAAAGAAGTTTTAACTCTTTTATTAAAGGATTCATGTATACATCAATATCAATGTCGGGATCAGAAGGACCAGATATGAGTATAATCATGAAAGTGAAAGGTTTTTTCTTACACAACCATGGGGGAAGATTATAAATGTGTACAAAAATTGGCCATGTGCTGTCTGAAGTAAGCATCTTCCAAAATGGATTAAAACTGTCGCATGAAAGACCTAGCCTCACATTACGCACGTCAGCTGCAAAATCAGGATGTCGAGCATCAAATATCTGCCAGAAAAATCCAACTGCAGGACGAACCAACTCATCATTAGTATTCTTTCACTCGGTATCATTCCATCTCATTTTTATTGATATGTCATCAGACATAAAAAAATTCTGGAGTCTAGGGATAAATGTAAAGTGCCACATTAATTTCTGTGGAACATGGGATGGTGTTCCATCAGATTTTGACTTCCAGCGGGATGTGCCACATTTTGTACAATCATTTAATTCAGTGGTTTCCTCCTAGAAGGACATCAATCTTTTGGGAAAGCATGAATTTTTTTTCATGAAAATCCCAGTTCCTCAAATAACTTCTAGGCCATATATTAGTCTGAGTGAATATCTGCATCATCTAAAAGTAAATCCTTTAAGAGGGTAAGAATGTAACTTATTGTTGTATTAGAAATCCCATACATAGATTTCCCATGAAGAAATCAGATTAAAAATTCCATCCTTTTAATTTTATTTCATTGTCGATATATAGGAGTCATGGCAGCATCATTCAATTTTTTCACCCAATCAATATCATCATTTTTACTAGATGCATCAGCTGCCCTCATATCGAAGTATTATTGAGTCGAAATCCTTTCTTTTTCATGATGACAAATAAATGGAAACTGATCAACAAACAAATTCTCCATTCTGGTCCTTTATTTTCGATCATCACCAATTTGAGATTTCATTTTCTCCCCATTGTGATACCACACAAAGCAGTTTGCTTGAAAACCATTTTTGGTTATGTGGTAGCTGACTTCTTCATAGCTCAACCAAGGTCTACCAACACAATTGGAACATGCGAAGTCTATAAAACTACTATCTGAAGCATTGTGAAATTAAAAATCTATAACTCCCTCCAAATTGTATTGAAAATCGCTTGAGATCCAATCGGTTTCGTACAACCAACTTCTGTCCATTTTGTAAAAAGAATTTATATAAGACATTTGGTCATAAAAAAATCAATAGGATTGAACTTTAATAGAAAATACATTTATGTAAGCAATAAAGAATGAATATAATCAAGATATGAACTACACATGTGAAAAAAATACTAATGTGTTATTGAAAATGTGTAAAACCAACAAGAACATAATTTGTTATCACATCACAACATGCCTCTTCCCATAACCATATTTGTAGGGCATCATAAACATGAATAAAATCAACCTTGTGCCATCCTCCTACCCTACATGACCCCAACCACATGCCACATCTTATTATAGCCTTATCACATCACACCTCACCTGAAAACAGTAGGGAAATCATTCTAAATCTCACCTAAAGACACATGGACAATCACATCACATCTTACCTAAAAAACATGGTCAATCACTTATGAAGCAAGAGTAGGGAAGACATGGTAGGTATCCAACCATATAACCACCATCCTATAAATTAGAAAAAATACCCATAACTCAAAAACTCTGATCATTGGTAAGTTTATCCAACTTTGGTTGGGAATGTGTAGAAATAACATAAAATACATGATATATAGATAGAAAAAATACCCATCCTACGGGTTCACATTAACTAAATAATCACACACTTCACTACCACCATACAACACATAAACCATCACAACCACTTTCACCACTATATGCAACACACCATACCACCACCACAAAAGATTCATAGCATTTCCCACTTTCATTTATAAGACACTTCATTCACACTTAAATTTACTATTCATTTAATGTTAAATTAATTAAATCCATTTACCACACAACCATTTCTATTCCATCTCATTTATTTACTATATTGTTTTTTTTGTTTTAACAGCATAATTTATTACATCAATAAAAAAGAAACTAATAAAACAACCACACAACAACTCACCATATCACAATAACCATCGTCGCCATGTTACATCGGCCGACCACCTCAACAAAACAACCACATATCACAACAAAAATATTGCACATCACAAAACACCACACAACCAAAACCACCTCACCACATCATACACCACAACATCATCACACAACACCTCCACACGACACAACACCACCACACATCATCACAATCACAAAACTTCACATGTCACATCCATGCCCACTAACCATCACATTACAACCCCACATATCACAAATCCTATATGGTCACCTCAATCACCATACAACAGCCTCTAAAAAACAATGAAACACAACAAAAAAACTCTCATAGAAGCAACATACCCCAACTTCAAAAATTTATTCAAGGTATTATACTACATTACCCCTTCATTTTGCATGGAAATTATAAAACAAATGATATTCAATGGGAAACTAATTAATTAACAAAATATTCGTTCATTTCCCAATTTTTCTGGGTTAAATCACATCAAAATATAAACTTAAAACTAAAATATTATATCAACAACAATAAAAACAAGGTAGAATATGTGTATAAAGAATAAAATACCTGATTTGAGATGATTCAGATTGATTTTCACCTATTCAAATGGGGTTGTTCGAGAGAGGAGCCAAGCGCTGTATTGGTTTTAGGGTTCTGTCACGACTAGGGGAGAGCAGAGACCCGATTATATTTGGGGAAAATATTTAACAAGGGTTTTTAAAAACTGTTGGGAAAGGGGTGTTCAGGGTACCCTTTCCCAAACGATTTATTAGAAACATTGGCAAAGGGGTTCCCTTTCCCAACGTTTTTATGAAACCGTTGGGAAAGGGTAACTTGAACACTACTTTTCCTACGGTTTTATGGAACTTTTGGAAAAGGGTTTCCTATCCCTTCTTTACCAATGATTTAAGAAAACCGTTGGTAAAGAATCGTGCGTAAAAACCACATTTCCAGTAGTGTTACTTTTAGTAATAAGAATAAGTGACATACTAAAAACTGAGTAAGCACATTCATGTTGTTTTGATATATTTGGAAAATAATTATTGAGTCATTTTTGAAATGTTACAATTAACTACACCACAATATGATGCACGTTGTGGCCAATATATCTTTAAGTGTGTATTTTTTTGGTTAAATTGACATTAAATTGAAAAAAAGAAAATGTGACATACTGAAAACCAATAAAATTAATTCTTATTGTTTTTATACTTTCAGAAAAATATCCATGAGTCATTTTTTGATTTATCGGAATCAAACGCACCTCAATTAGATGCACGATGTGGATAATATGACTAAACGTGTCTGTTATCAGTTTAAAATTGTCATTTTTTTTCAAAATGTTTCACTCACAAAAAACCAAGAAAACACACTTTTATTGTATTTATAATTTAGGAAAGTGATGTATAAGTCATTTTTGACGGGCATGAAGTAGTCTCACATCATACTATTAAATGTTGCGACCGGAAGGACTCAAAATGTGTGCTTCCAGTTTTAAATGAAATTCTAGTAAAAAAATAACTGACATAAAAAATCAATAAAATTTATTGATATTGTTTTTATACTCTAGAAAAATGATATATAATTCATTTTTGACAAGTAGAAATCAGCCTCACCTCATTACGATGCACAATCGGGCCGGTATAACTCAAATTGTCTCTTTTTATTTAAAAGTTATATCAATTTAAGTTAAAACAATAAGGGGAATACTGAGAACCGAGAAAATGAATTTTTATTTTTTTTATATTTTAATAAAATGATCCATGAGTCATTTTTTATGTGTAGGAGTAAACTGAACCTCGATATGATACATGGTGTGTCTGGTAGGACTCCAAGTGTGTTTTTTTATTTCAAATTTACATTAATTTATGTAAATAGAACAAGTGACATACTAAAAACATATAAAACAAATTCATATTATTTTGATACTTTAGTAAAAGGATCCATGATTAATTTTTGACATTTAAGACTCAATTTTACCTCATTACAATGCATGGTGTATCTGGTATAACTCAAAGTGTATATTTTTTTAAAAAAAATTGACATGAATTTAACTAAAACCAAAAAGTGATCTACTGAACACAAAGAAAATGCATTCTAATTATTTTTATATTTTTAGAAAATGATCTATTATACATTTGTGACGTATAGGAATCATCTTCATCTCAATACAACATACGGTGTGGCTGGTATCACTCCATGTTTCTCTTTTTGTATAAAATTGACATTAATTTAATTAAAAACAAAATGTGACATACTAAAAACTGATAAAATTCATTCATATTTTTTTTTATTTTAGGAAAACAATATACAAGTTATTTATGACGTGTAGGGATCATTCAGACATGTGACGTACACAAAACCAAAAAAATGCAATCGGAATGTTTTTATGGTTTTGGAAAATGATCCATGGGTCATTTGGGATGTGTAGGAGTCAATTTAACCTCAATCTGATTCAATGTGTTACCGGTATTACCAAACTATTCTTTTATTAATTTAAAATGGAAATTTTAGATAAAAATTTTTCATTCACTAAAAACCAAGAAAACACCCTTTGAATGTCTTGATAATTTAGGACAGAAAATCTTAAGTCATTCATGATGTGTATGAAGCAGTCTTACGTATAACCGACGTATGATATGTCCAGTATGACTCAAAATGTGTGTGTCTCATCTAAAATGTTATTTTAGTAAAGAAACACAACAGACATACTGAAAACTAAAAAAATTCATATTATTTTGTAACTTTAAGAAAATTATCCACAAGTAATTTTTGACAGTTATGAATCATCCGTACCAAAATAGAACACATGGTGTGGCCGATATAATTCAAAATATTTCATTATTTAAAATTTACATTATTTTTAGTAAAAGAATTAGTGACATTCTTAAAACTGAGAAAACACATTCTTATTGTTTTATATTTTAATAAAATGATCCATAACTCATTTGTAACGTATAAGAATCTACCCCACCACAATAGGGCACACAGTCTAATTAGTATAACTCCAAATGTGTCATTTTTATTAAATATTGACATGTTATTATTGTTTTATTTCATATTAATATTTAATTTATTTCTTTATAGTGTTACTGATATAATTTATTTTCTTATATAGGCGGAATATTTTTCTGGTGTTGAGATGATTTGTTCGACAACAAAAACCATGGTAGGATATTATTGAGAGGGGATCATGATCAGAAAAATATGAAATATTAATGTTTTATAATGTTTGTTGGACCATTGCAAAAGTAATTTTATAAAACATTTTCATTGAAATGTAAATATCATCTTTTTTCTATATATTGTGGGTGGCATTTTATGTATTGATTATGTCAATCAAATATATATAGATGGTTTGATTCTGGGTGTACAGTTTTAATTTTAGGTTTGATTTTGGGTGTGTTGTTATATAAGCAAAACACTACATGGTGCTAGGCCTTTATCAACACTAAAAAACCACTGATAAAGGGCCCCACACTTAATCGTTGTGATTAACATCACTTTTTTAGCCCTATTAAATGCCAATTTTCCACTTGTGAAAGCCCATATATATAGTAGTTTTTACCACTCGTTCATCTTGTTTTGTTTACCCTTTAATGATATATCTAATTTTTTATATAAAAATTTAGTTATATTTATTCATATGTTAATATATATTTATACTAATATATATTCATATATTGATTTATATAAATATTAATATATATATATATCGATATATTTATATATTTACATTTACATCTATTTATATATATATATATATATTTAGTTATATTTTTTAATCCGTAAATTTAATTTTATATTAATATATATTTATAAGATTATTTTTAAATTAGTTTTTAAAATATGTTTTTTGTGTGTAAAAATAAAGAAATAAATACATATATACAATATACAGACACACACACACACACATATATATATTATATGAGTATTTGTAAGTAAAATTATACATGTTTATATATATTTACATATATTATATATTAATATGAATATTAATATATTTGAATATATAAATAATATATATCAATTTGTTAATACAGAAACACACTAATATATATATATATATACCCACAAACACACACTATATAGGTATTTAAATATTCATATATTTTTTTAAATAAAATGAATATTAGTTTTTATTTAGATAAAGATTATATATTGAGAAATATATTATATATGTAAATATGTTTAATTATTTATATATAAAATTAAATTATTTGTGTGAATCAATAAAAAATATGTATATATTGTTATGTATTTTTTTATAAATAAAAGAAGATTGTGAAAATGATAAAATTTTAAATCCATAATATATATATGTATGTAATCCCTATGAATAAATTCAATCCCCACAAAAAAAGGGAAAAAGGACCCTCTTAAACGAGGCTAAAATTCCATCAAATGTTAAAATATTTGGGTATCCTGACTATGAACTCAGTTTTGGAGGCCTTTTGAGCATTTTTTTGGCCTAGAATGATGTGAATGGGGGTTCTCAAATGGCACTAGTTCATAGAACCCATTTTGGGATTCGATTTGATATACAATTTATCTCAAAAAAACAATCGGATCAAAAGTTATTGTCATTTCAGGTTTGAGTTAAATTTTCAACTTATTTTAGATCAATTATTAATCTTATGATTTTTTTGGCTTAAATTTTTTATTAAAATATTATTACATCATAATAATTAGAAAATTATTAAATAATAATAGTTTTTTATATATTTTATAATATATTTCACTAAACATCTTATATATTAGGTGTAAATATTATCTATACTTATCTAAAACATATTTAATATATTTATTTTATTTATATCAATATAAATATATTTATTTAGTTATACATTAATATATATAATTTATAATGATTTTTTTTTAAATATACCCTTTATGAGCACCTGTAAAAAAATCACAGATAAAGACCCCCCATTATTAGCACTACTAAAAATGAACTCACAAATGGGGTCCCTTTAAAAGTGGTAAATAAATCACTGATAATGGAGTAAATTTAACAGCATATTTTTAGCAATGATAAATTAACTTTTATCAGTTATTTTTTTACAACTGATAAAGGTACCTCATTTATCAGTGTTTTTTAGGGATGCTAAAGGGTGGAGCAGCGAGAACCTATTTCAATGGTAGTGTCCCCACCTAGGCTTCTGTAATGTCCCAGATTTTTCCATGTATTATTTTAATATTATATGAGAATTAATTTGAGACCAGGATCTGAGGCAGCGTGCAGTTCTGAGTCCGGGCGAGCTCGGAACAAATGTTTGAATTTAATTTAATAATTAAATTATGCGTGCATGCGGCCTTCTTGAAAAAGTGGAATAACTCCTAAACGGGTGCACAGATAAAAATTTAGAAGTCACCATTGGGTTCAGAATAGCGTTTTTAACTTAGGTGAGTCCTAACATCAGCCGGCGAATGTCGGTAGTAAAATCTGGTTTTTGGATGCAACCGTAATAAAATATTTAATTAAAATATTCTATTTAAATCTTTGTTACAGTAAAATCCCTTATCTTTTAAAATGGAGATTTCGTAGGGGATCAGGGTTACAATTTCCATAACCCTAAAACACTTGGCATCTCTGGAGGCTCTGGAGGAAACCTCCCAATGCGGTGACGATGACACAACGACTAGATTATCACTGACGAACACCGCGAAATCCAGGTATGATGTTTTTCTTGAATTTTTTCCTTCCGTGTTTTTGATTTCCAAGACAAACGTGGACTAATCCACAAACATATTATCATGCGGGTCGATCGTTCTTGAAGGACGGGTTCACGCGGGAATTTGAGGCTTTGATTCTTGAGATTGTTTATGTTTTCAATCTAGTGGAGGAAAACCCCGATCGTCACGAACAATGATCGATGATCGCCCCTCTTGTTGATTCATGTTTTCCCCCTCACGTTCTTCATTGTGTTCAACACGTTCATGGAGGAAATCAATCGCTGCACATTCGTTTGTTGATGCAATGATCCGAAATCAAAGATCCAACATCCAGGTGACCTAGCGGAGGTGCGACGACGACGGCGGCGGATGAATAGATGAGGTTCGGAAGTTCTCGTTCTTCGACCATTTCGTGTGAATGTATCGTGATGAATTTTCAAGACTAATCGGAAGCCCGAAACCGACAGAATCAGTTTTAGGTTTTGGATGACCCCAAATCCGTAGTTTCGTGATGATCAGATGGTTGGATCAAAATATGATGTGTTAGCCGAGGCGTGCAGAGGAAGATGACGGTTCTGTGTAAATCACGACTACACGATGTGTAGTATGGGATACACAGTGTGTGATCATATGCGGACTGGATGATGTGTACATTGGGAGTAAACAGACATGGGAAGGGTATACGGCCATGGATACACCGTGTATACCCCTCCCCAGCTAGACCCGACCAGATACACGGGATACTCCGTGTTCTGGTACACGGGCAGGCGGCACTGACATGGAAAGAGGCTGTGTGTGGGCACACGGCCAGCGTAAACTAGTGAGCCCAGGTGCATGGACACAGCGTGTGATTCTTCTACACTCTATGTTGTTGCTTTCAATCCGATAAGCCAAATGACACGGTCCGGTTACACAGGAAGTACCCGAGGTCAAGGAACACAACATGTACCTTTTCTTCACGCCATGTAGTTTGCTTTTACACGGCTTGAACGAATGACACGGGCCGTTTACACGGGTATTACCAGGGGTCAATGAACACGGCGTGTTACCATACTACACACCGTGTATCCTTTTAATGTTGATGTTATGCACTTGTCTTCTGTGACATGGGCATGTTCTATTAGGGTTCGTACCCTTGGTCAGTTCACTAAAGGGTCCAGTATCATTTCCTTTACACATGAGTATGATCCCTTCAGTAGAACTCCCTAAATAGAGTTGTTGGAATCCACTCTGTGGGACTTAGATCTGGATCCTCAATTCATTCCTGAAACTCTAGGTAGAGTTCTTCATATTGACGTGACCAACTTTACCAGGTCACCGATCCTCTGCATAGCGGGTTAGATCCGATTGGGTTGTCGGAATCACCCCATGACTTGGTTGTGTTCCTTATCTGAGCATCATGTTCTCAAGGAACTTGAGGAGTGTTTTCTCCCGGAACAAGTACTTCGTATCTCTCTCTACTCAGACCTAGGATTGTGTTCTCCTTGTAACATGCTTAGTGGAATCTTCTAGCTGGATCCTAGTTGCGGTATCACGATGGTCGTTTGTGTATTAGTATATCTGGATATTCTTGTTGTAATTTGTTTAGACATATACTATGTGGAGCTGACTATATGTTTCCTTTGTGGTATTTCCTAGTTGTATTTTCTTTGTGGTTTCAGGGTGTCCTAATGTGTATTGTTATACTCACCCATGCACGGTCTTTGCCCACACATTTCATATCTTTTGTAGACGAGCGAGCCATTGATAGGATTCTAGGAGGACCAGGACCGGACGATACTCAGTGAGATTAGACAGGTTGAGGTGTGTTCATACGGCTACAGACTGCAGTCCCAACACCATGTTTATAGGTTGGACTTTGTTACATACTTTCTATTGGAGGGATTGTACTTTTGGCCCAGGGTTTTATACTTGTTATACTTTACATCATGTCATACTCTGTTGGTTGGATTTTTTAGTGTATGCATGCATTTCAATTTTTAGTAGTTTTTACTTTTCAGCTTTGTGGGCTTGGAGATGAGTGTGTGTGTGTTTGTAGGTATATAGGAAATGTCTCCCATGTTAGTAGCATGCCTACTCGATGCTAGTCACCATCCCCAGGCCTATTGGAGGAGGGATTGGGGAGTTGTGGATCGAGCCCCACTGGGATGGGTCGTGATAGAGTGGTATCAGAGGAGGTCGGTTCTACCTTAGGACCGAGAGTCTGTGAGTTGGTTTGGGGAAATAGTGTTAAGTTTTTCGAGATCAGATTTCAGGCCAGGGACCCCAGTGTTGGTGTGGGAAGCTGATGTATCCATACACTAAGACTCTGATAACATGGATTTCGACTCGGAATATGAGAACACTAGATGCAGGGAAAATAATGGCACATGAATTATATTAGAATGGGTTGTGGTTTCCACCTCCTTCTTGAGTCATATCTCCAAATATACTCAATGAATGAGATACAACTTATTTCATTACAGGATGCCTCCACGACGCACACCCTCTAGAATCCAGCTGCTCAATCACGAGGATAACCCCCTCTGTGATGAAGCCTCGATATAGGGACCAGATCCCCCAGTTTTACCACCAGGTGGTGTGCCAGTTATCCCCCTACCTGTGGAGCAGTGTTTAGTGCCTGCTGTACCAGTGGAGGAGGAACGCATGCTAAGCGCACTACACGAGTTTCAAAGATAGATACCCCTCAGGTTTCGTGGGGAACCTAACCCTTAGGCAGCAGTCGACTGGCTTGAGGCGGTGACTATAGTCTTCCGTTTGGTCAGGACACCAGCAGACCATATGGTGATCCTGGTAGCAAGCCTTCTACAAGGCTTAGCAAGACGATGGTGGAGTTTGGTTATACAGACTCCTGAAGAGGGTACACTCCCTTAGTTGGTGTTTGAGCATCTCTTTAGAGAGGAATTTTAACAGGTTACCCTGAGAGAAGTACGCATACCTGAGATTCTTTAGCTTCAGTAGGGAACCATGACGGTGGCTGACAATTCGTCGAGATTTACTGACCACTCAAAGTACTCGATGGATATGGTCAAAGGTCAGAAATTCAGAGCTCAGAAATTCAAGTGGGGATTGTGTAGAGATATCTGATCTAGCATCATCCCTAAGATCATTCCTACTTATTTTGGGGTGCCCGAGCAGGCTTTGGTGCTCGAGAGCTTCTTGGAAGAGCAGAGACAGTAGGAAGATGTTAGTAGTGGGCGAGCTGGAGCAGAGACCTCGTCATCAGGGAGCCGACGTCAGGGACCCAGGCGTGGGAGACATTTTAAAAGGAGATCCCAGGACATGGGATATGCCGTACAAGGTTCACAGTGTGCATCTCACCATCCTCGAGAGAGGTGATGCTACTCATGTGATGGTAGGGGACATCTTTCTCGACATTTCCCGACCCGTTGTACTATTAACACAGGAGCAGTGGATGAACAACCGAGGTAGATGAAAATTTTACAGCAGGAAGATCCGCGGGGCGGCGGACGTGGTAGGGGAGCTGGGACAGTAGCCAGAGGTGGTCAAAGTTTTGATATTTTACCACCATCACCCCGAGGTGGTCCACCTCAGGATCAGGGAACTGGTGGACAGAGGCAGGGACAGCTGCAGGCGGCAGAGGCTTATGACCCAAGTACTCCCAGAATGATTAGAGGTACTATCTTGGTCTTTTCTACCTTGGCATATGTATTGAAAGAAACATGTGCCAGTCATTCCTTTCTGGCTGCTTATCTTGTTCGAGACCTTGAGATTTCAGTTGTGCTGTTGACTCGACCCTTATGATTAGAGACAATGACTGGAGAAGAATCAGAGATCACACACCTCTACAGACAGTGTGACCTGACCCTTGGAAGCGAGAGTTTCGGTTGGAACCTCATGGTGGTAGCGTCAAGGCCTTACAATGTCATTCATGGTATGGAATGATTATACACAGTTCATGCTCAGATCGACTATATTAGGCGAAGGTTGTGGTGTGTCCACAGTGATGGAATAAGGTTCTATTTTGTCGGTGAGAGAGAGACCCAAGTAGTGCAGGATAGACTCATGCATGGTACGGCACAACCGATTTCACATCAGTTTGATAGACTATCCCTTGGTGCAGCAGATGTTACGAGTTACCATTTTCCAAAAATAGTGGCTTAGTATGAGGATGTATTTCCAGAGGATGTCCCTGGTCTACCTCCCCATCGGGGGATAGATTTCTGCATTGATTTGCAACCCAGGACGACACCGATATCATCATCAGCATATTGGACGGCTCCTGCAGAGCTTCATGAGATGAGGGTGCATCTGGACGACTTGCAGAAGAAGGGCTTTGTGAGACCCAGCGTTTCACACTGGGCGGCCCCAGTGCTGTTTTCCAAGAAGGCAAACGGGAGCTTGGGGATATGTGTGAATTACCAGCGCTTGAATCAGGTGACCATAAAGAACCGTTATTCCCTAATGAGGATCTATGACCTCTTCGACTAGTTGAGAGGGGCACGATGGTTATCGAAAGTTGATCTACGATCAGGCTATCACCAGTTGCAAGTACGGGAGTAGGATATACAGAAGACGGCTTTCAGATGTCTCTACGGTCACAATGAGTAATTGGTCAAGCCATTCAGCTTGACGAACACCCCAGAGGTGTTCATGGGGCTCATGAACATGATCATTCATCCCTATTTAGACCGGTTTGTAGTGGTCATTATCAATGATATCCTTGTGTACTCAGCATCCAAATAGGAGAACATGATACACATAAGGATGGTTATTGACACACTCCGAGAGCACCGGTTGTATGGGAAACTCTCAATGTTTCAGTTCTGGTTACAAGTGGTCCACTTTCTAGGAAACATTATTTCAGCAGATGGTGTAGTTGTGGAACCAGCCAAGGTTGAGGCAATGCTAGCATGGGAGCCACCCCCGAGCATGACGGAGGTGCAGAGTTACTTCAGTTGGAAGGATACTATCGGAGATTCATCCAAGATTTCTCCAGGATTGCAGCACCCATGACAGCGTTGACCCGAAAGGGGAAGCCTTTTCTGTGGGATGAGAGATACTAGAATGCTTTGCAGCAGTTGAGACAGAGTTTGACGAGTGCCCCGATCTTGAGGTTACACGAGGAGGGTGTCGAGTATTTAGTGTTCTGCGACACATCAGGAACTTGGATTGGTTGTGTCCTGATGTAGAGGCAAGTGGTGATTTCCTATGGCTCACTTCAGTTGAGGAAATATGAGAAGAACTACGTGACCCATGATCTTGAGTTGACATCGGTAGTCTTCGCATTGAAGATGTGGTAGCACTACCTAATTGACGAGCGGTTTACCATCTACTCTGATCACAAGAGTCTCAGATATATCTTTTCCCAGAAGGATCTGAATTTGAGATAGATGTAATGACATGAGTTCCTCCAGGGATACGACTTTGAGATCGTTTATACTCCTGGGAAGGGGAACGTAGTGGAGGATGCCCTTAGCAGGAAATCCAGTTCGCAGTTGCTGGATGAGGCGATAAGGAAGTTGGCCTCCTTATAGTAATCCTTCGTGGATGGAGATGAGGGAGTTTACCTTCATTCGATGGTTATTACCCCTTCACTCTTATAGTGAGTCAGGGAAGCACAACACGAGTATGCTAGCTATGAGACTCTACATGCTCAGATATCCACAGGTGTTGCGGTTTATGGATATTTAGATGGTGGGGAGCACGTAGTTCTTTTCAGAGGGCGCATAATGGTACTCGTGACGTTTTAGGAGGAGGTTCTAAGGGATTTCCATATATCTCCTTTGGCAGTGCATCCAGGCATGACAAAGATCTATCAGGACCTCCGACGTCAGTTCTGGTGGCCAGGAATGAAAAAGTGTGTGGCAGAGTTTGTCTCTCAGTTCCTTACTTGTCAGCAAGTAAAGGATGAGCACCCGGTGCCAACAGGTTTGACTCAGCCCCTTGAGGTTCTAGAGTGGAAGTGGGATGGGATATCCATGGGCTTTATGGCGGGTTTACAACGTACATCTAGGGGACACGATGTCATCTGGGTGATCATTGATCGACTAACCAAGTCATCCCACTTCCTCGCCATACAGGAGAAGAGATCAGTGGAGAGCATTGGACTCCTCTACATGCAAGAGATAGTCCGACTTCATGGAGTTACATCCACGATCGCCACAGATCGTGATTATCATTTCACATCCCGATTTTTTATGGTATTGTAGGAAGCTTTTCGGACTCAGTTACGCTTAAGCACAACGTTCCATCCCCAAAATGATGGTTAGATAGAGCAGACCATTCAGGTCCAGGAAGATATGCATCATGCTTGCATACATGAGTTCGGTCGTAGCTGGGAGGATCACCTACCACTGGTGAAATTTTCTTATAACAAAATTTTTCATTCCACTATTGGTATGGCACCATTTGAGGCTCTGTACGGGCGACCCTACAGGTCTCCACTTTGCTGGACTGACCCAGGAGAGTTAGCATTCATGGGTCAAGAGATGGTGATAACTACTACAGAGAAGGTACAGGTCATCCAGGGGTGGATGAAGACTGCACAGAGTCAGCAGATGTCATATCCCGATAGGAGGCATAGGCCCTTGGAGTTCGAGGAGGGAGACCATGTGTTCCTTTATGTTTCACCTCGATGGGGATTGTGGAGAATTGGACGAGGTGGCAAGCTATATCTATGGTTCATTGGACCTTTTCAGATTCTGAGTAGAGTTGGCGAATTGGTGTATTTCTTGGGTCTACCTCCTCAGATGGAACGGGTACACAACGTCTTCTATGTGTCGCATCTACAGAGGTATGTGCATGATACATCGCACGCCATTGACTGGGGAGAGCTGGACATCGAAGATGGAGTGACCATTGATGAGTACCCAATGGAGATCGAGGATAGGCTGGAGAAGATCCTTCATGGGTGAGATATTCCTTTTGTGCATGTTCGGAGGCTGCATTGTATTCTATAGGAGAGCACATGGGAGTGGGAGGCTCATATTCTCCTGCAGTACCCACATCTTTTTGAGTTGCCATTGTTTTGGAATTTCGGGGAAATATAATCCCTAAGGTGGGTGTGATGTAATGTCCCAGATTTTTTCCATGTATTATTTTAATATTATATAGGAATTAATTCGATTACAGGCTCTGAGGAGGCATGCAGTTCCAAGGTCGGGCGACCCGGAACAAATGATTGAATTTAATTTAATAATTAAATTATGTGTGTGTGTGGTCTTCCGGTAAAATAAGAATAACACCTAAACAGGTGCTCGAATAAAAAATTTGAGGGCACCATTGCATTCATAACAACGTTTTTACCTTAGGCAAGGCCTAACATCAGCCGGCACAGGTCAGTAGTAAAATCTGGTTTTTGGACACAACCGTAATAAAATATTTTATTAAAATATTTTATTTAAATCATTGTTACAGTGAAATCCCTTATCTTATAAAATGGAGATTTTTATGGGGATTAGGGTTACAATATCCATACCCCTAAAACCCTTGGAGGCTGTAGAGGCTCTGGAGGAAACCTCCCAACGCAGCGATGATGACGCATTGACCAGATCATCTTTGACGAAGGCCGTAAAATCCATGTAGGATGTTTGTCTTGATTGTTTTCCTTCCCCTTTTTTGATTTCAATGATGAATGTTGACTAATCCACGAATAGATTATCATTCGGGTCGATCGTTCTTGCGTGAAGGGTTCGTGCAGGAATTTGAGGCTTTGATTCTTGAGATTGTTTTTGTTTTCAATCTAACGACGGCAAACCCGGATCGTCACGAACAAAGATCGAGGTTCGTCCCTCTTGATGATTCTTATTTTTTTCCCTTCAAGTTCTTGGTTGAATTCTATGCATTATTGGAGGAAATTGATCATTGAACATTCATTTGTTGACGCAATGATCCTAAATCAAAGATCCAATGTCAAGGGGACCTAGAGGAGGTGTGACGACGACGACGGTGGATGAATCGATGCGGTTTGGAAGTTCTCGTTCTTTGAGTGATTCATGCGAACGGATCAAGATGAATTTTTAAGACCGATCGGAATCCAGAAACCAACAGAATCAGTTTCGTAGGGTCAGGAAAACCCCAAATCCAAAGGTTCATGATGATCGATCTATTGGATCAAAATATGGAGGGTTAGACGAGGCGGGCGGAGGAAGATGATGGTTCTGGAAAATTACTGACTACACGCCATGTAGTATGAGATACACAGAGTGTGTTCATCGGTGGACTTCATGATGTGTACTTTGGGAGTACCCAGACACGAGCTAGGTACACAACTAAGGACACGACGTGTATACCCCTCCCTGGCCAGACCCGGCCAGATACACAGGATACCCAGTGTACTGGTACACGGGCAGGCGACATGGACACGGACAGAGGCCGTGTACGGGCGCATAGCCAGCGTACACGTAGTGAGCCCAGGTGCTCGAACACGGAAATTGATTCTTCTACACACTGTGTAGTTTCTTTCTATCTGACAAGCCAAATGACACGAGCAGGTTACACGGGAAGTACTCAGGGTCAAGGAACATGGCGTGTACCCTTTCTACATGTCGTGTAGTTTGCTAGTACACGGCTTGAACGAATGACACGTGCAGTTTACACGGGCATTACCCGGGGTCAAGGAACATGGCGTGTAACCATAATACACACCGTGTATCCTTTTCATGTTGACTTGATTCACTTGTATTCTATGACATGGACTAGTTCTCTTAGTGTTTGTACCCTTGGTCGTTTCCCTGAAGGTTCCAGTATCATTTCCTTGACACAGGAGTTTGATCCCTTCAACAGAACTCCCTGAATAGAGTTGTTAGAATCCCCTCAGTGAGACTTAGAGATAGAAATTCTATTCGTTAATGGAACCCTAGGTAGTGTTCTTAGTATCTACATCACCAACTTTACCTAGGCATCGATCCTCTGCTTATTGGGTTAGCTCATACTAGGTTGTCAGAATCACCCAATGACTTGGTAGTGATCCCCTTCTGAGCAGCATGTTCTCAAGTTACTTGAGGAGTGTGTTCTCCAAGAATGAGTACTTTGTATCTCTCTCTACTCAGAGCTAGGAGTGTGTTCTCCTTGTTACATGCTTAGTTGAATATTCAAGCTAGATCCTTGTGGCGGTATCGCGATGGTCATTTGTGTATGATTATATCTGGATATTCTTGTGGTATGTTCTTTTGACATATACTGTGTGGAGAGTACTGTATCATTTATTTTTGGTATTTCTTTGTAGTATTTCCTTTTTGGTTTTGGGGTGTCCTACTGGGTATTATTATACTCACCCCTGCACGAGCATTGCCACATGTGTTGTGTCTTTTGCAGACGAGCGAACCTTTGACCGGATTCTAGGCGGACCAGGACCATACGGTACTTAGTTAGATTAGATAGGCCGACGTGTGTTCCTACGGCTACAGCCTACATTCCCAGCACCTTTATTATAGGTTGGACTTTGTTACATACTTTCTTTTGGTGGGCTTGTACTTTTGGTCCAGGTATTTATACATGTTGTACTTTACTTCCTCTCACACTCTATTGGAAGGATTTTTTTTAGTGTATGCATATATTTCCATTTTTAGTAGTTTTTACTATTCGGCTTTGTGGAATTGGAGATGTGTGTGTGTGTGTACAGGTTTATTGGCAATGCCTCCCATGTTAGTGTCATGCCTACTCAGTTCTAGTCACCATCCCCTGCCATATTGGAGGCGGGCTTGGGGACTTGCGGCTCAGGAAACACTGGGACGGGTCATGACAACTTCATTGGTATTTTTACCTTACTGGATATATGATACATTCAAGAGGCTACCATCTTATAGTTAATATAATTGGGGCTGGAAGGATGTCACACATAGAGTTGAGAGTCTTACATTTAGAATACATCATCAATAGTTGGTAAATAATATTATTTAATATGATATGTATACACTACATTCATATTGGTAATAGTATATCCATCAATTACATAGTTTTACGTGTACATGATGATTACAAGGATAGTAGTATTGGAATGATTGCTGGTGATAGATAGTAACCGATTACGGTTAGTGTTTTTTTATGTTTTTAGCTTAATATAAATTAATTTTTTTATAATTTTATTTATATTTTTATAATTATTTGAGATATATTAGAAATATATTTGCCATATGTTAGGGAGTTAGGGTAATACGGTTGGTTGGGACAACATCAGGAGTAGAAATGTCAGTAGCAGCGTCAACAACATGATCAGATGATGGAGTATATGTGGTGACTTACACATAGTTTAGGTATGGATTTACCACCATCTAATGGAGTTAACCCCCCACCCTCGTAGTAACACTATTATTATGTTATATCTTGTGAATTTTGTTTATATTATAAATGTTTATATTTTATAGTAATTTTTTTTTTTTGGTATTTTATTTTTTAGTGAAAAGTATTTTTATAATAATTTGAGAAACCCCTATATTAATAAAATTATTATCCCTTTTAAGATGTATCGAGATAGAACCCATTACATGACTTAATCCCCAAACACAACATGCCCCAAATAAAGACAAGGAAAATATAAATGGTATAAAATCTAATTAGCTAAAACTAAATTGCATATATCCTGAAATACTATGGTAGAGAAACCTATAATTAGGGTTTGATTGAAAACCCCCAAGGTAGCCATCCATCCATTTAACCACCGACCCAGCCACCGAAACCATAACTTCATTTGAAAACTATTGGGAAGATCATCAGGGTGGAAGGATCTGCTTATAATATCAGTGACCTGGATGGAAAATCACCATACCCTAATAATGATGGTTCTTCCCCTAATGACATCGACCCCTTCCACAATTAAGGATCAACCCTCATTGTTATCCCTCACCATCACGCCTGGGTTTGAGTCTTGCCTTCGACCTCCATGATGAGAAGAGGCATTCCTTTTCCACTATCCCATGTGCTTCACTACTATAGATATGACATTTAACAGTGTGCAAAATTGTCATTTACTATATTAAAAATTTTTATTATCTTTGGCGCTATAAAAAGGGGTCCCTTTTATCAATGCTAAAAAAATAACTAATAAAGGCCCCTTTAACAACAATGAAAAAAGGTGTCCTTTATCAAAGATAAAAAATGATGATAAAAGGGACCTTTATTGATGATTTTTTCGCCCCGATAAAAGTCAAAAATAATTTAAAAGAAATCTCCAAATTGAAGGGTGGGACCTTCCCCCTTTTATCTATGCTCGACCCCCTTTTAACAGTGATAGTCTATCCTCACCATCCCTTTAACAGTTCTAGGAACCCCCCACGTTTTAACAGCACTAGAGACATGTATCACCCACCCGCATGCACCCCTATCTCTGTTGGGTTTCAAAACTAAAACATCCCTCACAATCTCACTCCTTTTCCACTCCCCTATATCGTTTTATTATGTATTTTATGATATATCTAGATATTTTTATTTAGTTCATATTATTTTATTCTTTTATCCTTATATTTATAGATATATATAAATATATATATATATAAATACATATATAAGATATATTTTCTGTGTTGTATGTGTGTTTATAAATAAATAAATACATACATATATATATATATTTATATATGTATATTCATCTATAATTATAATTATACTTATTTATATTTATTTACATATCATATTTATTAATATGTATATAAATATATTAGAATATATAGATAAATATATATCATTTTTTGAATGCACAAATAAATATATTTATATATATAAACATTATATATACAGTAATTGTATAGGTATATAAACATTTATGAATATTTATTTCAAATAAAATGGATATTATTTTTTATTTAGAGAAGGTTTATATATTTAGAAATAAAATTCAAATATAAATATGTTTACATATATATTTATAAAATTAAATTTTTATGTGTGAATATATGTGAAATGTGAATATGTTTTTATATATTTGATTGTAAATAAAACGAAATTATGAAAAATGATAAAATTTGAAAAAATTAATATCAATATTTTTTTAAATATGGATAGGATATATTATTTATCAATTGAACTATACAAGAAAATCCAATCAAGAAAATGATCAACCCAAAAATGGTTATCCCAGGACTTCGTATAGCTCCCCACTCAATGGGCTTCAAGATTAACCCCACAGAAGATGAAGGAGAATTCTCATATTTAGAATGAATTATAAAGAGACCATATTTTACTTAGAAAAATCTCATGTATGAATTCTCTCCTTTGTTTGACAAATCATTAACAGATTTATGACAATCAGACTCCAAAACCACCTAATTCCGTCCTTTAGCCTTGGAAAAGAGGATCCCTTGAAGAATTGATGATGCTTCCACAAAAACCGGGATCCAACATCAATAGAAAACCATGAAACGAGCATCAATAACCTGACCATTATGTTTTCGGGAAATGAGCACCACCCAAATTCGACACACTATCGAGACATCCACATATTTGTTGATTTTAATGAATCATTCAAAAGGGGGACACCAGCAAGTTCGAGTTTTCTGTGATTAGAGCACGGATGGCCACTCCTTGTTGGACATCTACCATTTCTTCAATTCACAGCCTTATCCACACAAATTAGATCAAGTGAGGACTTCTCTTCGAAAAACCATTCATTCTTATGAGACCAAAATAGTCAAGAAAATGTACACACTAACCCCACAGCCGTTGGTTCCAAAGAGGAATCCAAATCATTGAAAACATCGGAAAACTCCAAAGATTGGACTAGGGACTCCTTACAAACCTCTTACCATTCATTCCACACTACCCCCACTCCCATGAAGAGAAGAATAGTATGCAAAGGAGCTTCAATCTATTGAAATCACAGGGCGAACACATCACCCTCCCACATGTGTCATAGAGTATGATTGATGCACATCAGTAGGAAAACCAATAAAACCTACATGCATAAAAACATGAATTAGGGGGGGGGGAGAGTGCCAAAATATTCCTCAACTGATCGTCTGGATGAGCATGGGTAGACCCATGAAACAAATTGATGTACCTCGTCCTAAATATGTAACTCGTATAAGTATCCCCAAACCGGTATATTTGGTCACCACCCACTCCAAATGTCATCAGGATGGTAAAGATAAGACATCTATATTTTTCATTTATAAATTGTTTATTATGCATATTTGATATACATCTTTCATCCCTTGATGGATTAAAATGGGTAATAATTTATTTTTGGGTTTCAAAATATATGGAATCCTCACAACTATTATGAAAATTTTAAATGAGGTCCTGTTTCTAATCTACAATATTTATTTTGACAATATCTCGTCTAGAAATTCCTTCACCCACAAGAATCCTAGTGTGATGAGATTTCGGTAAAATAATTATTTCTACACCCGATAGCTATTAGATATAGATTTCAATGGCTTTCTAAGAGATATATATCTCTATAATAAAACTCTCCAATAAACATTGATTTTTGACATACCGTTTCAAAATATTTATATATCTTTCATTGGGGTACATTCATCTATAGTTTATAGGACCACATAGTCTAATCACTCTCACTAAGTGAACCATAAAGTGAACCATTATATAAATGAATTATATAAGAAATATCATTTCCAATTTTTATAATATTATGAAAAGTACTCTTTACATAGCTATAAATTTGGACAAATATATAACTTTACCACATATAGATTTGAAGAAGAAACAAAACACGGTTAATGAATGAAGGAAATTCTTGGAAAAAATGCAATGTAAAGCTATAGGAATTAGATCTTGCATCAAAACATGAAAAACAAGTGATTTAAGACCATTTAACTTTAAATTGGTTTTTGACATGAGATTCTTGATATATGATGAATACACTTCTCAAACACTTACTTTGTTCATAATGTTTTAAAACTAATATATATTCCATCCGTAAAGAGTGTAAGCAGCTAGTGGAAGAAAATTTCATTTTTCACCCTTCACTGGCACCAAATCCTCTTATATTCCCCTAGGATCTATGTCCAACCTACCCTTAATATCATACTTTATTTTTTCAGGATCATTAAGGAATGAATAGATGGAACTATCACATACATTGTTTTCAACATGCCTAACATCAAGAAAATTCCTGACATACATAGAATTCATGATAATTAAAATTAAAAGATGTAAATTTTTCTAATTGGTTTTAGTAAGGATTTTCAAAAACTGTTTACCAAAAGTAGTTTCCACATCTTTTATTTTCTCAAACAGTTGATCACCTATTGGTGGAGAAACTGTTGTACGTTCTTCTGAACATCCATCAAATGATGTCGCCTAAGATAGGTACTTATACCATCGGGGTAGAAATCTACAACGTCCTAAAATCAAAGTCTTCGATGAATGTTTCAACACAATTTACTATGTAACTTATTCACAAACTAGACACCCTTTAGTTATTTTAATGCTATATTCAAAAAATATTCCATAATTAGGAAAGTCATTTATCATCCCATACAACATGTCTCTCAATGAGAAATATTAATTTGTGTAATCATCATACATCATAACACCTGAATCATATGCACCTCAATATGATTTACAGTTTGGATGTTATAACTCAAAGTGTCTATTTTTTATTTCAAATTGACATTGATTTAAGTAAAAACAACAAGTGACATATTGATAATTGATAAAATCTATTTTTTATTTTAGGAAAATGATCCATGAGGCATTTTTGATTTATAAGAATCAACCACACCACAATATGACCCATGGTGTGACCGGTATGACACCAACTATGTATTTTTATTTAAAATTAACATTATTTTATGTAAAAATGAACAAGTGAAATACTGAAAACTATGAAATCACATTCATATTAATTTTATTCTTTAGGAAAATTATCTATGAGTCATTTGTGACATGTAACAATATATAATGCACAATGTGGATATTATAACTCAAAGTCGCTCTTTTTATTTAAAATAGAGGAGCATTTAATTAAAAACAACAAGTGATATACTAAAACCTGATAAAACACATTCGTATTGTTTTAATATTTTTTGAAAACAATATAGTAGTCTTTTCTGATGTGTAAGGATAATCCTAACCTCAATACAACACATAGTGTGTCAAGTATCACTCAATGTGTCAATTTTTTATATTAAATTGACATTAATTTAAATAAAAAAGTGATATACTAAAAATGGATCAAACACATTTGGATTTTTTTATTATTTTTTTGTAAAATGATCAATTAGTAATTTGAATCATGTATGGATCATCCAAACCTTAATATGAATCACGGTCTAGTAGGTATAACTCAAAGTGTATATTTTTATTTAAAATTGACATTAATTTAAGTAAAAACTAAAAGTGACATACTAAAAAATAAGAAAACACATATTGATTTTTTAATACTTTAGGAAAATGATCCATGAGTCATTTGTGATGTGTAGTAGTCAATCATACCTCAATACAATTCATGGTGTGACCAGTATGACTGAAATTTTCATTTATCAAATTAAAATTTACATTTTTGTTCAAAACATTTCACTCACTGGATACCAAGAAAATACACTCCAATTGTATTAATAACATAATACATCAATTCATAAGTCATTTTTTATGCATATGAAGCTATCTCACATAAAACTGATGAATGATAAGACCGATATGACTCAAAATGCATGTTTCAAGTTTGAAATGATATTTTAGTAAAAAATCACAACAAACATACTAAAAACCATGAAAATCCAATCATATTGTTTTGATAAATTCAGAAAAAAAAATCATTAATAATTTGTGATAGGTAATAATCTTCCACACCTCAATATGATGCATGGTTTGGGCAGTATAACTCCAAATGTGTCATTATTTAAAATTGACATTCATTTTAGTAAAATAAAAACTCACATAATCAAAATTGAGACAACGCATTCGGATTATTTTGACATTTTAGGAAAACAATCCATTACTCATTTGTAACATGTATGAATCAAACCCACCTCAGTAGGTTGCATGGTATGACCGGTATAACTCCAAATGATTTATTCGTATTAAATATTTATATTTTATTAACATGTTATTTCATATTAATGTATAATTTATTTATTTATAGAATAAATAAAATAATATTTGTTTAATTATATTTGTGGAATCTTTTTCTCGTGTTCAGATTATTTGTTCAGTAACTGATTCCATGGGAGGAAATTTTTTAGAGGGTATCATGGGCATCAAAATATGAAATATTAATGCTTTAGAATGTATTATGGACATTTGTAAATGTAATTATATAAAACATTTTTTATGAAATCTAAATGGAATTTTATTTTTTCTATATTACATGGGTGGAAATTTTTTAATTAACAATGTCAACTAAATGTATATAAAAGGTTTTCTTCTGATTATGATTTTTAAATTGTTGGTTTTCTTCTAGGTGTGTTGTTTTATAAACAATACACCGTTGTCAACTAGTCCTTTATCAGCACTAAAAGCACTGATAAAGTCCCCCCATATCATTGTTGCAATTAACAGTTCTTTTTTAGCGCTGTTAAAATCCATTTTGCATGTTGTGAAAGCCCATATGTGTAGTAGTGTTTACCACTCGTCCATCTTGTTTAGTTCTCCCTTTAATGATATATCTATTTATTTATATATATTTTTTGTAATATTTATTCATATATTAATATATATTTATATTAATATATATATGTATATTTATTCATATATTAATATAAATATATATATATATATTAATATTTATAGTTAGTTATATTTATATCTACTTTTATATATATATATATAGTAATATATTTTTATTCGTATATTTATTCATATATTAGTATATATAAGATTATTTTTAAATAAATTTATAAAATGTGTTTGTGTGTGTGTGTAAATAAATAAATAAATTCATTCATACATATATAGAACATACAAAAACACACATATATATTTATATATATTTATTATGTGTATCTCTAAGTATAATTATATATATTTATATATATTCACATATATTATAAATTAATATGTATATGAATATGTTAAAATATATTGATAATATATATAAGATTATTAATATACACACACTAATATATATATATATATATAGACACACATTATATAAGTATATAAATATTCATATATTTTTGTTTCAAATTAAATAGATATTAGTTTTTATTTTGATAAGGCTTATATATTGGGAAATATATTTTATATGTAAATATGTTTAATTATTTATTTATAAAATTAAATTTCTATGTGTGAATATATTAAAAAATATGTATATGTTGTTATATATTTGGATATAAATAATAGTAAATTGTGAAAATTGCCAATATTTCAGATCCATAATATCAATATGAATGTAATCCCTATGAATAAATTCAATCCCTACTGAAAAGGGAAAAAACCCTCTTAAATGAGGCTGAAATTCCAACGAATGTTAAAAAATTTGGGTATCCCAACTAAAAACTCAGTTTTTTGGTGCATTTAGCAATTTACCGACGAAAATATCACATTATTTTTTTTAACATGAATAACATCATAAAAATTTCTGACGTACAAACAATTCTGTTATGACAATTCAAAAAAACTGATCAATTCTTTCAACCGATTTTCATAAGGTCTTTAAAAAATGGTCTTCCAAAAGCAGTTTTTACATCTTTTACTTTCTAAAATAGTTGATCACCTATTACTGGTGATGGTGTCGTACATTATTATAAACATCCATTGATTGATTTCATCCAAATAGGTACATAACTCATCAGGTTAGAAATATACAATGACCTAGAAACATAGTCTTGGGTGAATGTTTCATCCTAATTTATTGTGTACCTTGCTCGAAAATGAGACACCCTTTAATTCCTCTAAAGTTATATCCTAAAAAACTTCCATAAGTGGGATAGTCATTTATCATCCCTTACAACATGTCTCATAAAGTGAAGTCTTCATTTATGTAATCATCATACCACATAACACCTGAATCATCTGCACCTTAATACGACACATGGTGTGGCCAGTATAACTCAAAGTGTCTCTTTTTATTTAAAATTAACATAAATTTTAGTAAAAAAACAAGTGACATACTGAGAACTGATAAAACATATTTTTATTTTTTTATATTTTATTAAAATGATACATGATTCATTTGTGATATGTAGGATTCAAACACATCTCAATATGACACATAGTGTGATTGGTATGACTCCAAATGTGTATTTTTATTTAAAATTGACATTAAATTATGTAAAAAAAGCGACATAATAAAAACCAAGAAAATGCATTTAGATTATTTTTATATCTAATTAAAATGATGAATGGGTCATTTGGGACATGGAAAAATCAGTCTTACCTCAATACAACGGACGGTGTGGCCTGTATAACTAAAAGTGTCACTTTTTAATTAAAATTTACATGAATTTATGTAAAAACGTAAAGTGACATATTGAAAACCAAGAAAACACATCAAAATTGTTTTTATATTTTAGTAAAACAATATATTAGTAATTTGTGACAAGTAAGGATCATTCACACCTCAATAAGACAGACGGATTGGCCGATGTCACTCAAAGTGTCTCTTTTTATTTATATGTGACATTAATTTAAGTAAAAACAAAAAGTGACATACTGAAAACTGAGAAAACACATTCAGATTGTATTTATTTTTTAATAAAATGATCTATTAGTATTTATTTACATATAGAGATCATAAAAACCTCCATAAAATGCATGGTGTGGCCGGTATAACTAAAAGTGTCTATTTTTATTTGACATTTAATTTAATTTAAGTTAAAACAACATGTGGCAAACTGAAAACTGACCAAATACATTCAGATTGTTTTGAAAATTTATGAAAACAATACACAAGTCATTGGTGATGTGTAGGAGAAAACCACACCTCAATCCGACACACGGCGTGACTAGTATGACTAAATGTTTCTCTTATTAGTTTAAAATTAAAAATTTAGTTAAAAATATTTCACTCACTATATGACAAGAAAACACACTCCGACTATCTTGATAATTCCGGACAATTAATTATAAGTAATTTGTGAAATGTATGAATAAATCTCACATAAAACCAATTGACAATATGGTTGGTATTACTCAAAATGTTTGTTTCAAATTTGAAATGATATTTTAGTAAAAAAACACAGTAGAAATTCTGGAAACTGAGAAAATGCATTCATATTGTTTTGATACTTTAGTAATGAAATCCATCTGTAATTTGTGACATGGAGGAATCAGCTGCTCCTTAATACGATGCACGATGTGTCTAGTTTAACTCTAAATGTTTCATAATTTAAAATTGAAATTATCTTTAGTATTGGAAGAAGTGACATATTCAAAACCGAGAAAATTCATTTGGATTTTTTTGACATTTTAGGATAGTGATCCATAACTCATTTTTAATGGGTAGCAATCAATCCCACCTCAATAAGACTCACAGTAAGATTGTTATAACTCCAAATAAGTCATTTTTATTAAATAATTACATTTTATTAATGTTTTATTTCATATTAATCTTTAATTTAAGTCTTTATAGTATAACTGACATAATATTTGTTTCTTATATAGGTGGAATTTTTTGCTCGGCTTGAGATGATCTATTTGGAAACTGATACCATGGAGGGAAATTATTGAGAGGGGATCATGGGTGTCAAAATATTAAATATTAAATTTTTTGAATGTTTGTTGGATATTTTTAAATGTAATTATATTAAAAAATTTGTTTGAATGTAAATATTGTTTTTCTATATACCATGGGTGGAATTTTTTTTTTATGATGTCAATTAAATATTTATATCAGGTTTGAGTTTGGGTATAAATTTTAAATTCTAGGCTTCTTCTAGGTGTGTTGTTATATAAACATCACACTGTAGCTGGCTAGGCCTTTATCAGTGCCAAAAAAGTGCTAATAATGGCACCCCTTATCATCGCTATGATTAACAGTGCTTTTTTAGCATTGTTAAAGGCCATTTTACGTGCTATGGAAGGTCATATGGGTAAAATTGTTTACACTTTTCCATCTTATTTGGTTCTCCCTTTAATGATATATATATATATATATATTTATTTATTCGTATATTAATATAGTTTTATATATATATATATATATATATATGTATATATATATATTTATTTATTAATGTATATATATATAGTTAGTTTTATTTATAAATTTTTTTTTATATCTACTTATTTATATAATTTTTTGTTATATTTTTTATCCGTATAATTATTATTATATTAATGTATATTTATAATATTATTTTTAAATACATTTAGAAACATGTTTTTGTATGTGTGTGTATAAATAAATAAATACATACATATATACAACATACAGACAAACACACACACACATATATATATATATTATATGTGTATCTATATGTACAATTATACATTTTTTTATATTCACATATATTATATATTAATATGTATATTCATATGTTAGAATATATATAGAATATATAAATGAATTTGTTAATACAGACAAACACAAATATATATATTAAACACCCACACACATTATATAAGTATATAAATATTCATATATTTGGGTTTTGAATAAAATTGATATTTTTTATATTTAGATAAATTTTATATATTGAGAAATATATTTTATATGTAAATATGTTTAATTATTTATTTATAAAATTAAATTTTTATGTGTGAATATATAAAAAATAGGTATATATTTTTTTATATTAGGTTATAAATAACAATACATTGGGAAAAATAATGAAATTATAAAGCCATAATTTCAATATGAATGTAATCCCTATGAGTAAATTTAGTCCCCACTAACAAAGGGCATATAAACCCTCTAAAAATGATGATGAAATTCCATCGAATGTTAAAAAATTTGGGTATCTCGACTTAAAACTTAGTTAATGAGGACTTTTGGGACTATATTTTGCCTCAAAAAATGTCAAAATCGGATTTCATATGTCACCAATGTGTAGATATAACCGTAGACTTTGATTTGATATGTAGTAGAGCTCAAATGGACGCCCGGATCAAAAGTTATTGGTTTTTGATGTTTGAGTTACATATTTAACTTATTTTAGACCTTTTATTAATTTTTTCATTTTTTGTGTCTTCAAATTATTATTAAATGATTATTAATTGATAATAATTAGACAATTATTAATTAATAACATATATTTAGATATTTTATAATCCATTATCAATAAACATATTATATATTAGGTGTAAATGTCTATCTATACTTATCTGAATCATATTTAGAAAATATATATTATATTTATATCAATATAAATATATTTATATATTTATAACTTATTTTTAATATTTTTTTAAAAATATAACCTCTATCAGCACTAGTAAAAAAGTACTAATAAATACCCATCCTTTATTTGTGCTACTAAAAAAGTGCTGATAAAAGGAAATTTTTAACAAATACTTTTTAGCAATATTAAAAGTACCTTATATCAGTGCTTATTTTTAGAGCTGATAATGGTACCCCCATTTTTAGATTTTTATACCACTCTTAAAGTGTGGTGATATGAAAATTGTTTCTATGGTAGTGTCCCGAACCAAGCTTCCTTTGTATTTTTCACTTACCTGAAAGAATATACTTTCAAGAAGATACCATCTTTTTGTTAATAGAATTGGGGCTGCCAGGATGACACATAAATATTTGAGAGTATTACTTTTATAATACATCATCAAGAGTTTATAAATAATATTATTTAATGTGATATTTATATGAAACATTCATATTGTTTATGGTTTATCAAAATATTACATAGTTTTATGTGAACAAGAAGACATACACTAATAATTGTATTGGGTATATTCTTGGTTAGAGATAGTAACCGATTGTATTAAATGTTTTTTAAAGATTTCTAAATTAATATAATTTATATTTTTATCATATTATTTCTATTTTATGTAATTATAGGAGATATATTATTCAATGATTCCTCATATGTGTGGGAGTTAGGCAAAGACTGAAGGTGGGTACAAGGCCTCATGCGTTCATGTTTGGATGAGACAACATAGTTGTGGGTGGTTGAAAAGAGGTATTTAGAAAGACATGGTGATTGAAATTGGTTTACAATCGACACTAATTATTTACTATGGAACTGAAGTGATGTCATCATTTAGAACCAAATGTAGTGTGTATGAGATCATCTTCCTTAACTTATGTTGTAATGTCCCAGAAATTCAGTATAATTTATTTAATTATATGGAATTATTTCAAGACAGTGAAATCTAACGGTGTAGGATTCCGAGGCATGGAGTGCCCGGAACAATCCCTCAAAGTTTGGTTGAGTTTTAATTTGCGTGTGTAAGCAGTTTTCCTGAAAAAGTGGAATAAATCATAAATGGTAACTCGAATATGAAATCTGAGGGCACCGTTGCGTACAAGATGGCAGGTTTACACAAGGTGTGGCTTAAGTTTAGTCGGTGTGGGCCTCCTGTGAGAAAACCAAAAAAAATGGAATAACCGTAAATAAAATAATTAAATATATTATTTTAATTTCCAAATTCATATAACTCACAAACAGTAGCTCAGATTGAAAATCCAAGACCACTACTGTACGCATAAGGTCATTCTCTATTAAAGCCGATACTAACATTGGCCAGCGCTGGCCACTAGTGAATGTTAGTTTTTGGACGTAAATAAAACAATTCAGTAACAATTATTTTTTTGTAAAATCCATAACTTTTGAACAGTAACTCAGATTCTAAATTTGATATTATAGTTGGGTTTGTTGGGGGTGTCTCACTTAGGCAGATCCAAACCTCGACCGATGCTAGTCAAGGGTGACTGTTATAATTTTTCCAAACTTTTTTTCGAGTACGTTCAATAAATGTGTGAGCGGTGTTATATGACTTTTGAATCAGTGCTCGGAATTGAAATTTGAGTGCACCATTGAACTCACAACACTGATATTCTCTTAAGGATACCATCACCTTGGCTGCAGTAGGTCGAGGTTGATAGTTAGTTTTCAGGAATTTTGTGGGAGAGTTAAAAGAATAAAAATAAAATAAAGAACAACTTTTATTTTATTTTTAAAACCTCCCATTTGATGTTTAGTTGTGGGGACCACCCGAACTAAAAACACCCAATTTAAATTCAATGGAGGTTACCACCCGACCCTTGAAATCTCCCTTTAATGGGAGATAACTCCTGGTTTTCCTCCCATTGATGTGCCAACATAATTGGTTTATTTAATAATCTTATTTGGAACTTCACCATTTGGTTAGAGGATTGTTAGCAAAAGGGAGAGCTCTGGAGAACTTTGAAGGAGATTCTTTGTTGAAGAATATCCACTACAATGAAGAGAATCCCCTGGAATCGGAGATTGAGGATGATGCTTGAGCCCGAATCAGAAACATCTTGTGGCAGCAACGAATGTCGAACTCACCATCTCATCAACTTCGTCTTCTTCCTCGTGCCACCTCCAATGGATAATCGTGGTAGAGGTTTTTATATAGGTTTGAATTTTTTTTTTAATCTTCATATCCTAAATTCACGATGAATATGGACAGACAAACATGGTCATCATTCTTCACATAAACCATGCTCCTTTTACTTTTAATTCTTTGCACATTTTTCAAGCGTTCATCAACACATAATAATAATTAGTGCTAGAAACACAGATTTTTAATAAGAACGATATATGGATGTGAATCCCTCGATGCAAGGATTGAAAATATGTGATTGTTTAATTTTTCAGTTTTGGAACAAAGCCACAATGGCTTGCGGGAGGAGGCGACTAAATTTCTATTAGCCCAGGAAATGCAATATTCTATTGAGCGCAACATATTGTCATGGATCCCTCGACCTAAGGATAGATAATATACGATCATTTTATGTTTCATATTTAGAATGGAGAAACGGCAACCAACAACAGGAGAGACGTGGTGGAGTAGGGTAGTTTGGCGCAGCTGGTGCAGGTGGTGCGTGTGAAGCAAGCGAGGCCTAGTGGCTTCGGCCGATGACGAGGCAAATTAAGTCACGACACGAGTAGGCGGCTCGGAGGAGGCAGGTCAGGTGCGAGGCGGAGGTGCTGCGGATTCCCGGTTCATGTACAAGGGTTCAAAATTGTGGAAGAAGAAAATTAGATTGGAGAGAGGAAGGAATAGATAGGATGTAAAATTAAAAGAAAAATTAATATAAAAATATATATATAGGTGTATTTGGACCTTCATGCACCAAAATGGGATACCCCTCTTGTGCATGAATCCCAAATGAGATTGGAGAGAGAAACATTCAATTAAATAAAATAATAATAATATTATAATAATAATAATTATTATCATTGTTAAAACCCTAATTCATCTGTAACATATCTTTGCGACCTCGGTTTCATGAAACATCAGTGGCAGTGTGAGCCTGACTTCGAGATGAAAATTATGAGTCCAGTATTGGTTTTATTTTTCGGGTTTTTGGATCAGGTACCCAAAACACTCAAATAATAATAATATATTATTATTATTAAATCGTCAAACCTCCATAACTCATGTGTGTGATGTCCGATTGACTTACCATCTATGGCGACATGATCCTGTCATTAAGACGGTCGATTTAAGTCTAATGTTGAATATTAAATTCTGGTTCATGGCTCAGGTTAAGAAAACACCTCATAACAATAATATTATTATTGTGGGTACTTGTATTTGACATATCTCTCTCATACAGTGTCGAAATAAAGAACTGCCTATGGAACTAGAAACCTTGGATCAAGAGAGTCCTTTTGGTATACCCTACATGAGTTTGGATAAAGTTGGGGTATGTCCGGGTTGGATCGAGCATGAATCCAACCAGGACCTCGATGCTAAAAGGCCAATAACATACACACCGGACATCTGAATGACGCACCGTCTGTTGTGTTGAGACCCCTTTTACATGTTGTCCCTTTGAGATACTTCTTTGTGGGACTCTATGGTATTAGGAGAATCAACCATTGGATTGAGGAGAATACCCTCTCGGAGACAAGAGAGCTTAGTGGAGGAACCCTTTAGCTTGCTATGACAATGTAATAGGATCCTGGGTGTGTCTAACGACATACTGTGATGATGTACTAGGATCATATGTGGGTATGATGACATACTGATGATGTACTAGTATCCTGTGTGGGTATGAAGACTTATTGATGAAGTACTAGGATCATTGTGGGTCTTACAACGTACTGAAGATGTACTAGGATCCGGTGTGGGACTGACGATATACTGAGGATGTACTAGGATCCTATGTTGGTTGGACAACGTACTGATGATGTAATAGGATCCTCCTTGGGTATGAAGATGTACTGATGATGTACTATGATCATGTGTGGGACTTACAATGTACTAGGATCCTGTGATAGTCTGGCGAGGTACTAGGATCCTGTGTGGGTCTGATAATGTACTACGATCCTCTATGGGTCTAATGATGGTTTAGGATATTTTGTGGATATGCCTCTTAATAGAGTAAAAATATTCAGTAGTTACATTTAATTATCTCTAATATTGTACCTAATATATACTTGTTGTGAGTTGAGTCTGTACCTTGTGGTATTTTTCCATCGTGGTGATACCTTAGTGGTATTCTTCTATGTGGTGTACCTGTGTGGTACTTACCTTTGTAGTATTTCTTCCTCTGTGGAATAGTTGAGCTATGGGCTATTGAGTTGGAATCTATGTTTCCTCATGATTGAGATGGGTATACTTGATAACTTTGGTATATGTATAGGCATAAACCTAAGTAGGTTTGTTAGTTGATTTCATGATTTCTGGTTTAGCCTTTTTGGATTATGTGAGACTTTGAGGGTCTCGGGGTCTCTATTGAGAATCTTTATACTCAACCCTACACGGGCTATGCCCTCACCTTATTGTGTTCGTTTCATATGATAGATAGTGCTGAATGAGGATGAGGGTACTAGGACTGGAGGTATCTCAGAGGTGGACCCTAGATGAGGTGTAATGTAGAGACCATTGTTCGAGAGATGTACATACCCTTCTGGTAGGATCCTTGGATGGTGTTCACAGGAGTTTCCCAGTTTACTTGTACCTTCTAGTTTCTTTTACTTTCTAGTTGGGCTGGTATTCTGTCCCCTTTTAGTTACTGTACTCACTCTATCTACTATTCAGTTTACCTTGTGTTCTTATCCAGTTGTGTGCTTGGATGTGTGTGTATAGGTCATAAATGCAATGCCTTCCCGATTTTAGGGAAATCCATCTTCTGTGCTAGTCGCCAGCCCCTAGCCTATGGAAGGCCGGCTTGGAGTGCTCACGACATGGGCCCCTGAGTACGGGTCGTGACAAATTGGTATCATAGGAGTCAGTTTTACAGTAGAACATAAGAATCTGATATTTTTAATGACAATAGTATTACGTATAGTTAGTGTGGTTATTAGTTTATGGAATCCAGCGTTGGTGCGATGGCTGACATATCCATACAGTATGACCCTAAATTATGATTTATGACTCAGTGCATGAAAACTCTAATTGCGTGTATGTTTTGAAAATTTCTCATTTATTTTATTTGAGTCAACTAACCAAGTATAACTAAATGGTAATGGCGTACCTGTTACTTATCAGGATCTCGTTGTATAGACATCCATGTAGGATTCCCAAGAGAGTACATGATGACGGCCCACCGAGCGACGTTGCTTCGGTGTAGGGTTGTCATACTATGTTGGCACCTTCGGGTGGTGTACCAGCAGCACCACCACTCATTGGGCAGCAGTTTCGACCAGCCGCACTGGCAGATGGTGCATGCCGACTGAGCATATTGCATGAGTTCCAACACCAGAGGCCTCTGAGGTTTTGAGGAGAGACATGTTCTCACACACCTGAGGGCTTACTGGAGGTGGTTGCTACAGTCTTCGCCTAGTTGAGACACCGGTAGAGAAGATGGTGATCTTAGCTACTAGAATTTTTCAGTGAGTGACAATGAGGATGGTCCACGTAGTGATGAGGCTTCGGTAAGTAGACCATTAACTGAGATAGTACCTTCGGGTAGTGTTTCATATATATCACTTCCCATTGGTCTGCAGTTACTACCGGTGGTACCATTAGAGGACACATATAGGCTTAGTTCCTTACGTGTGATTTAGCATCAGATACCTATCAGGTTCTGAGGTGAGCTCGACTCACAGGAGGCTAAGGACTGGCTTGAGGAGGTTACTGAGAGTTCTCTAGAGCATCTATAGCTTTGGAAAGATGACATGTCAGTAGGTGAGTATTCATCTAGGTGTACCAATCATTCCTTGTACTCGATGAATATGATATGATCAGTGCATCCGAGCTTGGACCTCTGAGCGAGGTTTCTTTAGGGATATCCAATCTAGCACTATTCCTCTATGCATTCCTAATTATGTTAGGGTTTGAAAGAAAACCTTTGTGGTTGAATATTATTGGGATGACCAGATGAAGCCAGTGAACGTTAGTAGTAGGAAAGTAGGAAACGGGCGCCAGTCTCAGAGGCTTGGGCATGTAAAATGTTTCAGGAAGTGGATATGACAGGGACAGATAAATCTTCATAGCTGTAGACATGAAAAAATTGCTAGGAGAGCACAATGAGGTGGTGTACACATCAACATGTTACAAACCACCCCCTATGTGGTCCCCACCTGGCTATGGGAGATGGAGGGCAAGGGAAGGGAGTAGTTGCATGTAGTCAAGGAGTGTGAGACGATTTGAGGTACGGTCTGTGTCTACTACTAGTTGTCATATCAACATACATCATCACCAATCATTCCTTCCTTTTGAAGGTTCCAGGCACAGTGGAAGATTATGGTTGGATGTGAACACTTGGATTTTTTTCATTAGAAATGATCAATCTGGGATCAATACGACGATAAATGCCAGTCTCCATGGATCGAATCATAGAAATAGACAAAAATGAAGGATGGTCCTATAACCAAAAACGAGGACCGTCAAAGGTTGATTATTATTAATTTAATTAATTGAAAATAAGTACCTTTTGGGTGTTCTTTCATCATTGATATTCTTGATCACGTTCTAATGTGATTCATCATTGCGCTGTAGAATCCAAGTGTAGAATTCCTCTAGTGGTGATCCACACAAGCACCACGTATCTCTGTACGTCGCCAAAGGATTTATCAGGTGCTAGCATGGAGAAACATTTTCTTGCATTGTCTACCATATATCATTTTGATCTGATGTAGGAGGATCTCTCTTGGTCTTGAGAGCATTCTTATTGGAAAGATTTCTCTCATCCTTGAGGGAATTCTCTAGAATTGTTGTGCACAATGATTGGGGAAAAGTGATGTGGTTGTGAAGATATTTATAATCGAGTTTGAGGTTATAGAGTTATGACAATAAATAAACATGTTTTGCATTTTATTTATTTCATTAACCCTTATTGAAAACCCCAATGTCAAATAATTAATTCCGTGACATATTCCCATGCTGATTGTAACGAATATCATTTAATAAAACAACATTATATCCTCAAAATCCCGACTGAAAAAACTACATTGTATGCAATAATTAATAGTCGGTGTGTACTTGATTTTCATAAAACTACATGGTGTGTAATCATTAATACACAACATGTAATTTTTTTTTCATTTCCTTTCCAAAATAAAACTAAACAACATGTAAAAATTAATACACAACATGTACTTGTTTTCAAAATAAAAACTACACGCCGTGTAATGATTAATACACGAGGTGTACATGTTTTCATTTTATTCTTCCTCCAACTGTAAAATGATTATGAATTTCTTGAATAATTATTAAACCGTGTAGAGGAATAATCATTATTCTACATGATATTCTTGAATACACTTAGATTCTTACCATCTAGACCTCCTTCTCATTGACATTAAGCAGGCGTGCCTAATGTCCAAGATTACTTCTAGAAATTGGTCAAGGCGACCAAGAGAATGAAGTTGACAAGAAATTGATGTGTCACCTCATATGAATGCTTACCGTGTAATTTAATCCCTTTATCTCAAAATCTCATCAAGTAGGTTTCTTGGTAGTGTCGTAATCCTATATTCTTGATATGACGTTCTTCGACTAAGTGAAATAAACATGTCGTTACACCATGTCCAAGGAATTTCATGAAATGGTTCTATTTCAATCAATTGGTTGAGATATCAACTTCCATAAATGGAAGGGAAAAATCCTTCTTCGAATTATCCATTAACAAGATGTCATTCGTGACACACCCAATGTACCCTACTTCCCCATAACTGTCTTCGTGACAGTTTTCGTCAGCAAATCTAAGTGCACGAGTCCTGACATGAGTTAATGTTAATATTCCAGTCTAAGGACCATTACACACAATCGTAGATAGAAATGTCTGATGAAACCAATACATGAGGTATTTCTACTGGAGGGTCTATTCTCATAATCTCCCATCTTGGATATTACCAAGTGAAAACTCCATGAGAGGGAGTATCGGTTTCTTATGAGTACTCTCACATGACGGTTGGTATACATTGTAACCTATCATAGTATGTCATCCAACCTAATACTTTATTTATGAATATTATTATATCATTTCAAGGTTCTCATCGTAGAGAGGATCTTCCATGACCTTATTAATGAAAAAAACATTCCATGATATTTTTATATTATAGTCATTAAGAATAATGAAAAATATATAATAAGTGTATATTCATGTAATAAATGTAAAAATAATTGGTTCTCAGGACACCAACTCTAACAAACTCCCACTTTGACTAGATCCAATTGCCTATGACTTTTAGTCCACTAGACCTCACATGATGATCATGTCTCTACTAAGTCAAGGCTTTAGTCAAGGAGTAATCCACAATGTCTATTGTGGAAATAGTGCTCATTGCAACATCACCTCTCTGAGAAAAATACCTCAAGAGATGATACTTCCGATGTATGTGCATTGTCCACTGATATGACCTTGGCTGTTTTTAAAGTTCCACCACTAGAGTGTTATCACAATAGAGTGTCATATGATCTTTACTACTAGGTACTACATCCAACTCTTGGACAATTCTTCACATCCATATTGCTTCTTTGTCTACAACATTTGTTGTGATATACTCAGAATCCATTGTAGAATCTTCCACCACACTTTTTTTGAGCTCTTCCAACTCACTGCACCTCCATTCAAACTGAAGATGTATCTAGTCTACAACTTCATGTCATCTTGATCAGTTTGGAAACTATCATCTAAATCTCCTATAATGACTAGTTACTTATAACCTCCATAAACTAGGAACATATCCTTAGTATGCCTCAGATACTTATGTACAGTCTTGACTACCATCCAATGGTGGTCTCCTTGATCAGCTTGATATCTGCCTGCCACACTTAATGTATAAGCAACATCTAGCCTCATACATAGCATAGAATACATGACTGACCCAATCATAGATGCTTAAGGGGTACTTTCCAATTTCTTTCATTCCTCATGTGTAAGAGGAATCATTTTCTTGTGATGATTAATGCCGTGTAAAACTAGCAACTATCCCCTCTTGGACTGTTCTAGACTGAATATCTTCAGTATCTCGTAAATATATGTAATTTGACTCAGGCCCAGAATTAACTTGGATCAATCACGATGGATCTTTATCCCAAGAATATATGCTGCCTCTCCCAAATCATTTATAGAGAAGCATTTATCCAACCATTCCTTAACTGAATGTATGATAGCTACTTCGTTTCCAATTAGTAATATGCCATCAACATATACTATTATGAAAACGACTGCACTTCCACTAAACCTTTTGTAGACATAAGGCACACATTGATTCTTAACAATGAAAATTTCTGTTACGACTTCATTAAAATGAATGTTTCATTACCTTGATGATTTCTTTAATCTATATATGGATTTATGAAACTTGAATACCTTGTTGGTATTCTTTGGAGTCACAAGACCTTCTAGTTGTGTCATGTAGACATCTTCCTGGAGGTTCCCATTATGGAATGTTGTTTTCACATCCATTTTCCAAATTTCATGGTCATGGTAATCAAAAATGGCAATAGGATTATGATGGATTTCAGCATCGCAACCAGTGAAATGGTTTTATCATAGTCAATTCCATGATGTTGTCTAAAATCTTCTCAAATTAGTCGTGCCTTATAGGTGCTGACTTGTTCCTCCAGGTCCAGTTTCTTCTTTAATTCCCATTTATTACAAATATTATTTACATCAACTGGAGGATCTACCAAAATCTAGAATTGGTTTTGGCACATGGAATCCATTTCAGAATTCATGGATTCTTGCCACTTGGCAATGTGTGTGCCATCAACTACATCCTTGTAAGTAAGAGGATCATTATAGTCAACCAATAATGAGTCACCATCCTCGATGACAAGAAAACCATATCATTCTGGTTCTCTCACCATTCTCATGCTCCTAAATAGTTCTTGTGTCTCTATAATAGATTTTTCTTCCACGGGGCTTTTTGGAATCTGTTCTTTTACCAACTCTTGTGTATCTTGAGCCTTGACTTCATCGATGTCTATCTCCCACCCACTATCTCTTTTAGAGATGTTCTCCCTCTAAAGGAATATGTCCTGTCTAGACATTATAACCTATTTATCTAAGGGGTTGTATATAGAATATACCATTATTTCATTGGGATATGCTATAAAGATACACTTTGTTCCTTGGGGTGCAAGTTTGTTACCTGAAGAGGCCTTAACAAATTCTTTACTACCCCTCACATGTAAATTCGATAACATGTCTTTGTTTCCACTCCATAACTCATATGGAATACCATTTATCGAATTAGTTGGTACTTGGTTTAGTATGTGTCATGCTCTTTGTAATGCATATCTCAAAAATTATAATGGAAGACTTACATGGCTCATTATTGATCTCACAATATCCAACAGGGTGCAGTTCTTCCTTTCACTTACAACAAAGTTAGATAAGCTCTAAGGGAGTGATGAAAGAATGATATTGGTGCCCCGTTCATCTGAGAGTTTAAACCCTAGAACCTCCAACCACTCAATGTAGCCAATGAGCTTGACAACATGAGTCTTAGATGGGGAACCCTCTCCAAGCATTCTCTGGAATAGAGCCATAGTGATCTCAAACCATTCCTATATTTCTCTCTCCTGGTGTAGACCACGGAGGTGCTCGATCATGCTATAGGAATCCATGTCTTCATGAGAATTCATGAGATCACTATACATTAATGATAAAATAAAGAATTTTACATAAAGTACATCATTCAAATTTTGACCATAGACCTGGAAATCATCACCACTCGCCCCTTGGGCGGGCATATTTGGAAGTGAGGACTCCAAAACGTAATACTTTCTTTCATGGTGTAGGATAACCCGAAGGAACCTAAACCATTCCTGAATGCTACTATCGATGAAGTTATTGTCTTTATCCAGAATTGATTGTAGATAAAATGTGGTTGACGATTTTGTCATGTTGATTCTATAAATTAAAAGAGAATATTTATCAGTACATTTTGATTTCGTTTTGTGAAAAATAATAAATGTAATTATTAATTCTCCCACTATTTTATCAAGTCCCAATGTCCCTCACCATTGAACATGGAATTTCTAGTTTCCATGACATTCTAGTGGAAAATACCCATATTAACCTATGCATAACCCCAATAAGGGTTGTTCAAGCCATTTGAAGGTATTTAGGTAGGCAGGTCATTGCCAACTATGAGATTACAGTTCCTTGATCTATTGAGTGGACTCCCCAATCCTGAAATCCTGACTTAGATTTCATCAACACTGGCCTCCATTTTAAAACAAGTCTAGCATGGCCTATTCCTCTTGATGTAAAATGTTTTAGTCAACTCGAAACATTCATAAGATGTTCCTTTATAAAAGTAAGTTTCCCAACAAGGGTTGGTCAAACACATAGTTTAGTTTATTCTTGCCCTTAATCAAGAAATTGAAGGCTTGGTCTGACTTAATATGGAATTTGAGGGATTTTATTATTTTTGTGTAGTTTTTTACTATCACATGCTTGTTAATGTTATGTGATTACTACTTAAGTGATTAATCATGGTTCGATAATGTTTACGCATAGTCCGGTTTTTATTTTATTCCATATTTGCATTCTTGTTTATTTCATTCATTATGTGATCACGACAACACATACATAATAAATAAACCAAACAATTAGATATAAATAAAATAAGATGTCATGATCATGAGCATCTATTGGTTATATTAACTAGCGGTTTTGATAAGATAACCTTGACCTAGGGAAAAACACCTTGAACCTAATGGTTCATGTTTTACATATCCCAACTGTCCACCTTTTTATCTTCTAGGGGTGGTTTCACCTCAAAATCGGGTTTTGAACCGTATCCTCTGTCATGGGAGATCCTCCATTACATGGGGTTTACATTAAAGAAACCATGGGCACACATGCCCTACATATTATTAGAATAAGGCTCACAAGCCAATGAATTTAAATTAAATAAATTTAAATAATGATATACACAAACAAATTGAATTTGGTCTACCTCATGATAATCCATATCATGCAACGACATTTACACATATTTAGAATTCAAATTCTTTTAATCTCTCTTTCATTTATGATATGTCTCTCTTGAATTCAAATAATTTTGATAATATAATTAATCAATTATTTATCTTAAATTCCTTTGTGAATTTCCTTGAGATTCTTCTCATCCATATTCATTGTAAAAGGTCTTTCTACTTTGGAGGAAACCTGGTGAAATTCCATTTCTGGATAGTACACGACATGTAGGATATATTACACAGCGTGTATTTTTTACACTTTATCCAAAGTACATGCCAGGGGCTTTGGCGTGTTTTCTGTACTTTGGATATTTTAGATTACACGGCGTGTAGATTAATCTAACACAGTGTGTACTTCCTTGTTATGCGTTTACCGGCCTGGCAATCCCATGTATGTGGTACATGGCTTCTCCTTGTACATAGTTTCACTTGGGATGGATCAGACTACACGGTGTGTTCATTCAACATACATGCTGTGTATTTTTGTTTTCCACGTGCCATTCAATTCGGGTCAACACGGTGTGATAAATACTTAGGCATGCTCAATAAACATGGTGTGGTTTGGCGTACCAATACCGTTTTGTTGAACCTAAGTACACGACGTATTATTTTCACTACACGCCATGTATTCCTGTGTTGTATAGAAAAAAAGAGAGGCTCCATCAGATGTGTTCCTTGTTTTTATTTTAATCAAAATTAAAATTAAAAAGACTTTTCTATGATGTCAATCGAGAAACAATGGAGGAAGAACAGATCTCATTCATTCAGTCTTATAGAATGATTTATATTGAATTGAATCAAATATAAATGCGTAAATTATCTACGAAAATTAAATAACTACAATCAAAGCTATAACCTCACTCTGATACCATTTGATGGTTCTGGGAACATCGGAAGCTCATGGGTGGATTGACCACTTGGCTTTCTGTCATTATAAATGATCAATTCAGGATCAATACGATGGTAAACTCTAGTCTCCACGGATCGAATCACAAAAATAGACAAGGAAGAAAAATAGTCCCAGAACCACATACAAGGACCATCACAGGTTGATTATAATTAATTTAATTAATTGATAAGAAGTACCTTTTTGGGTGTTCTTTATTTTTTGATATTCTTGATCACGTTCGAATGTGATTCTTCATTGTGTCGCAGAATCCAAGTGTAGACTTCCTCTAGAGGTGATCCACACATGCACTACGTATCTCTGGACATCACCAAAAGATTATCTAGGTGTTAGCATGGAGAAACCATTGCTTGCGTTGTCTGCCTTAGATCATTTTAATCCAATGGAGGAGGATCTCTCTCGGTCTTGAGAGCATTATTGGAGGAAGGTGTTCTCTCGGCCTTGAGGGAATTCTCTACAATTGTTGTGCACAACAATTGGGGAAAAGTGTTGGGGTTTTGAGGATATTTATAATCGTGTTTGAGGTGATAGATTTATGAAAATAAATAAACGTGTTACGGATTTTATTTATTTCATTAACTATTATTGAAAACCCCCATTTGAAATAATAAATTCATTGACATGTTCCCACGCTTATTATAATAAATATCATATAATAAAACAATATTATATTTTCAAAATCAAAACTGGAAAAACTACATGGAGTGTAAAAATTAATACACTGCGTGTACTTGTTTTTCATAAAACTACACTTCATTTGATCATTAATACACGACGTGTACATGTTTCTTCATTTCCAATCCAAAATGAAAACTACACAGAATTTAATCATTAATACATGGTGTGTACAAGTTTTTTTTTAAAAACTACACGGCGTGTAATCATTAATACATGATGTGTACTTGTTTTCATTTTATTCTTCCTACAACACTAAAATGATTTAGGCTTCCATGAATAATTATTAAACCACGTATGGGAATAATCTTTATTATACTTGAGATACATGAATACACATAGTGTGTGACCCTCTAGGCCTCTTTCTCGTTGTCATTAAGTGGGCTTTCCTAAAGTTCAAGATTACTATATAGAAACGGGTCAAGGAACCCAAGAGAAAGAAGTTGACGCTGCATTGATGTGTCACCTCATACGAACACTTACCATGTAATTTAATCCCTCTGTCTAAATATCTCATCAAGTAGGTTTCATGGTAGTGTCATAAAACTATATTCTTGATCATTAGTTCTTTGACTACCTGAAAGAAACCAATCATTACACCATGGCCAAGGTATTTCATGTGACAGTTCTATTTCAATCAAAGGGTTGAGATATCAACTTCCATAAATGGAAGGTAAAAAACATTCCTCGACTTATCCACTAACAACATGTCATTTATAACTCACCTAACGTTCCCTACTTCCTACCAACTATCTTCATGAGGGTTTTCTTCATCAAATCTAAGTGCGTGAGTCATGACATGAGTTAATGATAATCTTCTAGTATAAGGACCATTACACACGCTCACATATAGCAATGTACATTGACACCAAGACATGAAGAATCACTACTCGTGGGTCTGTTCACATAATCTCCCATCTTGGATATTACCAAGTGCGAACTCCAAGAGGGAGAGTCACGTCATCTTATGAGTACTCGTAAATGACGAACAATATAATATGTGTCCTATTATAGTATTTCATCTAACTATAGAACTTTATTTAAGAATATTATTATAGAATATCAAGGTTCTCATCATAGAAGGGATCTTCCATGACATTATTAATGCAACAAATATTCCATGACATTATTATATTATAGTCATGTAGAACAATGAACAATATAAAATAAGTCTACATTCATGTAATCAAAGTACAAAGAGTTGGTTTTCAGGACACCAACTCTAACACATTCCACGAATCTTGTCCATGACCAAGAGTTTCCTGTTAAACCATTTACTTGACCTCACATCTATAGATACCGTTAGTAGGAGACTCGATAATCACACATACACTGATGGTGTGATCTAACCCCTCAGGCTAGAGTTTCAGTTGGAACCTCTTGGTGGCAGAGTTGACGCATTACGATGTAGTTTGTGTATGGACTGGATATCCAAAGTTCATACTCATATTGATTTTATTAGGAAAATTGGTTGTGGTTTATCTACAATGTTGCAATGGGTGTTTCCTTCATCAGCAAACATGGAAACCCTGGATGCACTGGATAAACTCCATCATAGGAGGGTGTGGCTAATCACTCGTGATTCGGCCAGCATTACCCTCTTGGCAGCAGATGTTTTGAGTTTTATGTTCCCAATGGGAGTGGATAGATTTCCTCTAGGACTATGAATTAATGATAGTCTATAATCCTGGGAAGGGGAACATGGTAGCAGATGTACTCAGTAGGAGGTCTGCCCTACAGCTACTGAGTGAGGCATTAGAGTAACTAGTCACACTACAGATATCAATCATGGATAGAGGTGAAGCTGCTTACCATCAGTCTATGACTTTCACTCCCCCAATCCTTCAGCAAGTCGGGGAGGCACATCATGGGGGAATTGACTGCGAGGCTCAACGTGATCAGATATACTCAAGGAAGGCACCTGATGGGTTTTATGAATTTGGGGAGCACGTCGTCCTTCTCAGAGGATGTACCATTGTACCAGTGGCGCTTCTGGAGGAGGTGTTGACAGAGTTCCATGAGTCCCATCTGGTGGTACATCTTTGTGTAGTGAAGATATACCGGGACCTCCGGCATCAGTACTGGTGGCTAGAGATAAAGAAATCAGTGGTATAGTTTGTATCACGAAGTCTCACTTGTCATCAAGTGAATACTACAAAAATTTGGTAGAAGTATTATGCCGAAAATATACGGAAACCCATGGAATTCAAGAAGGGGAACCAGGTATTCTTGTGAGTCTCTCCTTGACATGGACTATGATGATTTGGCTGAGGCGACAAGTTATCACCGAGGTTTATCGGGCCTTTTTTGATACTTCAGAGGATAGGTGAGGCATCATATCACTTGGATCATCCACCATAATTGGATAGGGTTCACGACGTCTTCCACATATCCCAGCTGAGGAGATACGTGTATGACCCATCTCACATTATTGACCATGTCGAGATGGACTTCGTCGATGGGGCGATGTTTACGGAGGTTCTAGTGGGGATTGAGGATTGATAGGAGAGGGTCCTTCGTGGGTGGTCGATACCTCTGGTTTACGTACGCTGGTAGCATGGGAACATCTAGGATAGCACATGGGAGCAGGAGGCTCTGATTCATGCTTAGTACCCTCTTTTGGTTTTTTTCCTTTTTTTGGCTTTCTAGGATGTAAATCCCTAAGGTGAGGAGAATTTAATGTACTAGAAATTCTGTATAATTTTTTTAAAATTATTAAGAATTATTTTGAGACTGCGAAATTTTATGGCGTGTGATGGTGAGGCCCAGAGTGCCATAAATGATCAGTCAATGTTTAGTTGAGTGTTAATTAGCACACGTAAGCATTTTTCCTAAAACTGTGGAAAAATCATAAACAGTTACTCGAATCAGGAATAAGAGTGTACCGTTGAATTCAAGATGGTGGGTTTACCATAGGCGTGACTTAATTTTAGACAGTGCGGGCCTCCTGTTATAAAACACAAAAATGGCATAACTGTAAATTAAAAATTAAAAAATTATTTTATTATTCAAATTCTTATAACTCACAAACAATAGCTCAGATTGAAAATATGAGACCACCTCTATACTCCCGAGGGAATTCTTCATTTAAGAAGATACTAACTTTGGATGGCGTAGGCCAATGGTGAATGTTAGTTTTTTCCATAATTAAAATATTAGGTAAACATTATTTTATTTTAAAATCCACTACTTTTATACGGTAACTCAGAATTGAAATTGGAGAGTACTGATGGGTTCTTTGGGTCATGTATCACTTAGGTAGAGCCTAACCTCGACCGACATGGGTCAAGGGTGACTGTTATAATTTATCCGAACTTTTTTTTGGGTATGTTCAGTAAAAGCACGAGCGGTGTTATATAACTTTTGAACCGGTGCTCAGAATTGAAATCTGAGGGCACTGTTGAACTCGTAGCGCCAATATTAACTTAATAAGGCCTTCTCCTTGATAGCATTAGGTCGAGGGTGAATGTTAGTGTTCATGAATTTCCTGGGAGAGTTAAAAAAATAAAAATAAAATAAAGAAGAACTTTTATTTTATTTTTAAAACCTCCCATTTTATGCTTAGTGGTGGGGACCACCCAATCGAAAATCCCCCAGTTTAAATTTAAAGGTGGGGACCACCCTACCATTTAACTCTTCCTTTAATAGGAGATATCTCTTGGTTTTAATCCCATTGATGTGCCAACTCAATTAGTTTATTTAATTAACTTATTTGGCATTTCACCATTTGGTTGGATAATTGTTGGAAAAAGGGAGAGCTATAGGAAACTAGGAAGGAGATTCTCAAATGAAGAACATCCACTAAATTGAAGAGCATCCTCCAGAATCGGAGAACGAGGAAGATGCTTGAGCCCGAATCAGAAACATCTTGCGGGAGCAATGAACGCCGACGTCATCATCTCATCGACTTCGTATTCTTCCTCATGCCACCTCCAATGGAAAATCGAGGTAGTGGTTTTTATATATTTTTGAATTTGTTTTATTAATTCTTTATATCCTAAATTTTTGATTTCGATGGCCAAACGAACAAGGCCATCGTCCCACACATAAACCATGCTCTTATTTCTTTTTATTCTTTGCGCGTTATTCGTGAGCTCTTCAATGCCTTATATTTATTGGTGCTGGAAACACAGAGTTTTTCTGAGCAAGATATATGTACATGAATCACTCAATGCAAGGTTCGAAAATATGCATTCGTTTAATTTTTCAGGCTTGGAGCAAAGCCGCAATGGCTTGCAGAAGAAGGCAGCCAAATGTTTATTGGAGCTAGAAATGCAATATTCTATTGAGCATGAAATATGGACATGGAGCCCATGATCCAAGGATCATGAATATTAAATCATTTTATTTTTAGGGGTTATAATGAAGATGAGACCCCCACAGAAGGAGTGACATGGTAGAGTAGGGAGGTTTGGCGTAGTTGGTGTAGGCGGTGCGCGCGCAGCAAGCGGGGCCATGTGGCATCGGCTGACGACGAGGCAGATTAGGAAGCGGCATGAGTAGGTGGTGTGGAAGAGGTAGGTTGTGTGCAAGGCGGAGGTGCAATAGATTCCTGGTTCGTGTACCGGGGTTTAAAATCGTGGAAGAAGAAAATTAGATTTTAGAGAGAATGGAATAGATAGAAAATAAAATTCAAAGAAATATGAATATATAAAATGAGATAGAGGAGCTATTTGGACCCGTAAGCACCAATATGGTATAACCCACTTGTGCGTGAATCAAAAATGAGATTGGATAGAGAAAATTTAAATGAAATAAATAACAATAAAATAATAATATTATTATTATGTATAGTTGTTAAAACCCTAATTCATCTGTAACTTATCCGTGCGACCTCAATTTCACGAACCGTCCGCGGCAGTGGAACCCTAACTTCGAGACGAAAATTATGAGTCCAATATTGGATGTATTTTTCGGGTTTTTGGATCGGGTAACCAAAACGCTCCAATAATAATAATAATATATTATTATTAAATCTTCAACCCTCCATAACTCATGATTGTGACATCCGATTGACTTACCTTCTATGGCGATGTGATCTTATCATTAAGACCGTCAATTTAAATCTAATGTTGAATATTAAATTCTGATTCGTGGCTTGGGTTCACGAAACACCCTATAATATTATTATTTTATTGTGGGATCTTGTATTTGACATATCTCCCTCATACGGTATCGAAATGACAAACCGTCTGTGGCACAAGAAACATTGGATTGAGACAGACATTTTGGGATACCACACATGTGTTTGGATAAAGTTGGGGTACGTTCAGGTTGGATCGAGCACGAATCCAACTGGGCCCTCGGGGATAAAAAGGCAATAACATACAGACTGTATGTCCGATTGACGCATCGTCTATTGCATTGAGACCCTATTTACATTATAGTCCTTTGGGATACATCTTCATGGGACTTCATGAAGTTGGATAATCAACTGGTGGCTTATGGATCAAACCCTTATAGAGTGAATTTTTCTTAGTGAAGGAACCCTGTACCTGGTTGTGATGATGTACAGGGATCCTGTGTGGGTCTGCAGACATACTGGGACAATGTACTAGGATTTGTGTGGGTCTGACAGCGTACTGATGATGTACTAGGATCCTATATGGGTATTATAATGTACGGATGATGTACTAGGATCATGTGTGGGTCTGACGACGTACTGATGATGTACTAGGATCCTATGTGGGTCTGACGACGTACTGTCGATTTACTAGGATCCTGTGTGGGTCTAACGACATACTGACGATGTACTAGGTTCATGTGAGGGATTGAAGACATACTGGCGATGTACTAGGATCTTGTGTGGGTCTAACAATTTACTGATGATGTACTAGGATCTTATGTGGGTCTGAAGATGTTCTAGGATCCTATGTGGTTCTGGTGAGGTACATGGATCTTGTGTGGGCCTGACGATGTACTAGGATCCATTGTGGGTTTGATGAAGTACTAGGATCTTGCGTGGGTCTGATGATGTACTACGATCTTTTGTGGGAATGATGATGATTTAGGATCCTTCAATGGTCTTCCTATTAACATATTAATATTATTTAGTAGTTATATCTAATAATCTCTACTACTGTAACTAAGATATACCTGGTGTGAGATGAGTATGTACATTGTGGTATTTTTCCTTCATTGTGATACCTTGGTGGAATTCTTCTATGTGGTGTTTCTATGTGGTACTTACCGTTGTGTTATTTCTTCCATTGTGGAATAGCTGAGCTTCGGGCAATTGAGTTGGACTCTTTGTTTCCTCATGATTGAGATGGGTATACATGATAATTTAGGTATATGTATAGGGATATACCTAAGTAGCGTGGTCAGTTGATTTTATGATTTTTATTTTTTATTTTTTAGATTTTTTGAGACCATGAGGGTATCGTGGTCCCCACCAAGTATAGTTATACTCCCCATTGCGCGGGTTATTCCTGCACCTTGTTGTGTTGGTTGCAGATGAATGATAGTGCTGACTGAGGATGAGGTTACTAGGACTATTGGTAGCTCAGAGGTGGACCCTTTACGAGGCGTACCATAGAGAAGACCATTTGAGAGCTGTACCTACCCTTCAGGTAGGATCCTTGGCAGATGTTAACATGAGTTGTCCAGTATACTTATACCTTCTATTTTCCTGTACTTTCCAGGTGGGCATGTATTCTAGCCTCTTTTACATACTTACTCACTCATTTTTACTATTCAGTTTACCTTGTGTTCAAATCTAGCTATGTTCTTGGTTGTGAGTGTATAGGTCATAAAGGAAATTCCTTCCCAGTTTTAGGGAAATACGCCTTCGGTGATAGTCGTCATCCCCTAGACTATGGAAGGTGGGCTTGGGGTAGTCACGGGATGGGCCTTTTGAGATGGGTCCTAACATATGTAAAGTATGATGCAATTCTAAGAGGTCAGGATGAGACTACTCAGAGATTAATTAGAGAGCAGGAATAGTAGCGCCGACATCAGGAGCAGCAATGACAGTAATAGCATCAACAACATGGTTATTTGATGGAGTATATGTAGTAACATTTAAATAGTTTAGGGATGGAGTTCACTCGATATAATTTATTTAATTCCCCAACCTCTTAGTGGAACTATTATTATGTTCTTTTTTTGGAATTGTTTTTATTTTATAAATGATTTTATTTTTTAGAAAATTTTATTTATAATTTTGTATTTTTTAGAGATATTTATTATTATAAAATGTTAGGAAAATACCTTTATTATGAAAAGTAAAATCCCTTATAAGATGGATCAAGGTAGAACCTATTACATGACTGAATCCCCAAACACAACATGACCTAAAAAAGACAAGAAATTTGTAAATTCCAGTAAATCCAATCATCTCGAAGTCAAATCCATATAGAATCAAAACTAAGGTATAGAAACATAGAATTAGAATGGGATTGAAATCCCCCAAGGTTGACACTAGTCATTCAACCATCGACCGAGACACCCAAACCATAGCATCCATTGGGAACAACATGGAAGATAATTAGGGTGGATGGATCTGCTGATAATGGCAACAACATATCTGAAAAATAAACATCCCCTACTAGAGTAGGTTCTTATTCTAAGGTCATCGACCCATTATTTGAGAATGCATTGAACCTAATTTCTATCCCTCACCATCATACCAGGGTCTGAGTCTTACCTTCAACTACCATGATAATCAGAGTCCTTCCTATCAACTAGCCCCGGTGATTTCCTAACAACCCCTACCTTCGATAAGGAGTCCAGATCACACCGTTGACCCCTATAATTAGTTTACATTAAATTTTTTATAAAGAGTTATTTGAAATAAATATATATTCATATGTTTTGGTATTTTAGATCAATGTTCCACAAGTCATTAGCGATGTGTATGAATCATCCTCACCTCAATCCGATGAACGGGGTGACCGTAATGACTCCTCATCTATAGATATGGGTTTTAACATCCCGAAAAACAAGTATTTATAACATTTAAATAGTTTTATTATCTTCAATTCTATTAAAAGGTGTTTCTATGTATCATCTCTATAAAAGTGCTAATAAAGGCCCCTTTTATCAGTACTGGTAAAATGGGTCATTTGTCAGTGCTAAAAAACTCTGAAGAAACAACATTTATCGATGTTTTTTTAGTGCTGATAAATGTATGAAAATGTTTTTTTAAAAGTTTTTTTTGGAAAATTGGGGGGTGGGACCTCCCCCATTTTATCAGTGCATGATCCCCCCTTTTAACAATGCTAGTCTAGAATTACCACCCCTTTTACATGTCTAGAAATCCTCCCACCCATTAGTAGTGCTAGTGTCCTATATCACCCACACATGTGCACTGTTGACTTTATTGGGTTTCAAAACAGAGACCTCCCCCTCATAATCTCGCTCCTTTTTCACTCCCCTATATCATTTTCTTCTGTATTTTATGATACATCTATATATTTTTATTTATTTCTTAATATTTATTTATACATATATTTATAGATATATATATATATTAATACATATATAAAATATGTTTTTGTGTGCGTGAATGCATGTTTATAAATACATACATACATACAAAGACGCAAATATAGATATATATTTTTGTACATCTATAAATATAGTTTTATATATTTATATTTATTTACATATATTATATATTAATATTTATATAAATATATTAAAATATATAGATAAATATATATCGGTTTGTCAATGCACACAGAAATATATTTATACATATATAATCATTATATATACAGAATTTGTATATGTATATAAATATTTATTCATTTATAATTTTAATAAAATGGATACTATTTTTTATTTAGATAAGGTTTATATATTTATTAATATAATTTACATGTAAATATGTTTACATGTATATTTATAAAATTAAATTATTATGTATGAATATATACAAAATATGTATATATATTTATATATTTGATTATAAATAAAACAAAATTATGAAAAATGATAAAATTTAAAAACATTAATATCAATATGAATGTAATCTTTGTGAATATTTAAGTCCCCATAGGAAATGGTAAAAAAACACCCCCTTAAACGAGGTTGAAATTCCATCAAATGTTAAAAAAATAGGATTCATCGACTAAAAACTCATATTTAAAGTCCTTATATGAAATATTTGGGTCAATGAAAACATTATATGGGATTCCTAATTATAAATAATATGTAGATCTCATTTCAGGATTTGATTTGATATGTGGTAGAGCTCAAAAAGACACTCGGATCAAAAGTTATGACCTTTTGAAATAAGAGTTAAGTTTTAAATTTATTTTAGATCTTTTTTTTATTTTTTTGATTCTTTGTATCTTAAAATGGTTAATAAATAACTGATAATAGATAATACATAGAATGTTATTAACTAATATATTTGTTTCTAATTTTTTTTATAATCCATTTTCACTAAATATATTATATTTTAAGTGTAAATGTCTATTTACCATTATCTAAAACATATTTAAAAATATATATATTTTTTTAATGAAATATTATATTTATTTTTCAAATATACAATTTATCAGCGTGAGTAAAAAATACTGATAAGGCCCCCCTTTATCAATGCTACTAAAAAAATTCTTATAATTGGAGTCCCTTTAACATCTCTAAAAATCATTGATAAATGGGTACCTTTAGAAGAGCTAAAAAATGCAGATAAAGGGGTAACTTTAACCGCACTTTTTAGAATTATTAAATAAACCTTTTATCAGCAGTTTTTAGCAGTGATAGAGGTACCCACTTTATCAATACGTTTTCTAGTGTTGTTAATTGGTGGCCCTGCATAAAGTTGTTTCTGTGGTAGTGACCCACGTGTGTCTTTTTATTTATAATTGACATTGTAAAAATATATTTTTTCATATTTATGTTTAATTTATTTATTTATAGTATTATTAACAAAATAATTGTTTTTATATAGGTGAATTATATTTCTCTTTTTTGGGGTCGTTTTTTGGCAACTGATACCATGATTAGACTTTTTTGAGAGGGGTTTGTAGGTGAAAATGATAATTAAACATTATTGTTTTTAAATGATTATGGATAGTAAATGCAAGTGTAATTATACAAAATATTGTTTGAAATGTATATAATATTTTTATTTGCATTTTTAATAAAAATTTTATTTTAATTAAATTATTAATTTTCATACTGGTGCATTTGTATATAGGTGTATTTTGAAAAGTGTGTTATTATTGAAACAACACAATTCAATACTGGGGAATTCATCATAATTAAGTAAAAACATTGATAAATGGGTCCTCATTTTAAGGATGTTGACGAGGGAAATGTATTTTTAGTTCCATTAAATCTCTTTGTGCTATGTTAAAATTTCTATCTGTGGTTGTGGAAATTCAATTTTTTTGTAGTGACAGCGATAACCCTATACACGCATAAAATGAAAAGGTTTTGAAGACATTATGGTCGTAAAACCAATGAGTACATGTTGCGTCACTATATGAGGTAGGAAGTAAATTCAGCATATAATGGGATTACAACCATATATCACCATGGATTTCATGCTAGAGTGATGATCAATTTTTTAAAAAATAAAAAATTATTTTTAAAATTTTAATAATTAAGAAGAAAATTAATATTCCCCATAAATAATTTAAAGAGTAAAAAATAAGTCCAAAACAATTTTTCATAAAGATATATTCAACCAAAATTATCATTGAATTTTAAAAATATCAATTTTTATTAAAAATTATAAAAACTAATTTTTCATTAATAAAATTCTAATAAATGAATTAAAATAAATCAAACATTCAATTAAAAATTAATATTATTTATTTCTTTTCCTTAAAAATAAAATAAAAAACTAAATTTCATTTTTGAAAAAATAGTAAAAAAATTCCATTTCCATTGGAAGTAATAATAAAATATATATTCCAAATTTAAAAATATTTTATCAAAAAAATATTAATCCACTATAAAATTAAAAAATATCCCAAATTTCAAATTAAAAAATAATAATTAAAAATAAAAATATTATTTTAAAAAATAAAAATTAAATATTCATTTTTTATGATGTATTTGGAAATTAGAAATGAATTTTATTCTTTTATATTATTATAATTAATGAATTTAACATTTTCTAAATGATCCTATTTAAAATTTAAAATTTCAAAGAATCCCCCTTATCCTTTCAACCAAAATAAAAAATTTCATTTAGAAAAATTAAAGTTAAAAAACAAAACTTCATCATTTTCCCTTCAAAATTACATTATAAGAATGTTTATGTATTTATTTTTTGACAAAGGCTTTTTTATTTAATTTTTTTTATTTTTTAATTAAAGTTGATTTGTTTTTAATTTGTAATTTCTTGATTTTATTTTAAATAAATATTAGTTTTTTAATGTAAAATATTAAAAACAATGAATTTTTTAAGTTAAATGGGGATATTATTTTTTTAATAAACAATAAATTTTTATGGTTTTTTGAAGGAATTATTTTTTTTTTTATTTTAAAATAATGTAGTAATGTACTTTGTTTTCATTCACTATAATTTATTTTAAAAAATGATTTATTGATGAATTTTTTAAAAGGAAAAAATGAAGTTGATTTGTTGATATGGGATAAGTCAAAATATTTTTAAAAAACTGGTCCTGGTGTGTGTGAATGATGTTCACAAAAACCACACTGCTAGTCAAAAAACAATTAATAAGTTATTGGATAAATATTTTAACATTATTATCTTTTTTAAAAAATAATTGTTTGTTTATTGATAGTTATTTGAAATAAGCTTGATGGATATGATATGTATTATATAATATGATATTAATATTTTGTTTTTGGTAGAATTAATAAATATTAAGAGGTAATTTTGTATCTAAAATGATGCTATAAATAAAAATCTCATAGGGAAATTGCATACATATATTAGTTTTAATTTTATATATATATATATTTATATCTATTTATATAAATAAATATATATATATTTATAAATTTTTTATTTTTTTTATTTATTCATGTTTTATTATATATTTATATGATTATTTTTAAATACATTTTTAAAATATGTTTTTGTGTTTGTGTACAAATAATCAAACAATTAAATAAATACATATATACAACACACACACACACACACATATATATATATTATGTGTATTAGTAATTTAAATTATACACAATTACATATATTTACATATAATATATCTTAATATGTATATTCCTTTGTTAGGATATATATATAATATATATTAGTTTTTTACACATACATACATATATATATATATATACACACACATTATATAGATATATAAATATTCATATATTTTTGTTTTAAATAAAATTGATAGTAGTTTTTATTTAGATAAGGCTTATATATTGAGAAATATATTTTATATGTAAATATGTTTAATTATTAATTTATGAAATTAATTTTTTTTATATTCCTATGTTAAGATATATAGACAATATATATTAGTTTGTTAATACAGACACATACTAATATATATTTATATATATATATACACATACACACATTATATAGGTATATAAATATTCATATATTTGTGTTTCAAATAAAATGGATATTAGTTTTTATATAGTTAAGGCTTATATATTGAGAAATATATTTTATATGTAAATATGTTTAATTATTTATTTATAAAATTTCCTTTTTTTGTAAATCCATTGCAAATAATTTTGAATAAAATAATGTGCAATGAAAAAAATGTCGATAGTAAATAGTATTTGTTATGGATAAATAGTTTTGTCATAAATTGTATCACCCTAAGTTTAATTTCCACGTCCCTTCACAATTACAATTATTTACTTCCTGATTTTCCCTGATGGTTTGTTGTGATGAATTCCTATCACAATTAACTTTTTGCGGTCGGAATTCATCGTAAAAAACCTATTGCAAAAGCCATTATTTTTATAGTGGTATATAAATATTATAACATAGTGATATGTACTATATAAATAACATTTTGAAATATTTTTACATATAAACTATATAATTTATAATCGAAATTCATATTAAATAATGTTTTATTAGTAAATTTATTTTCATTATTTATACAATAAAAAATTTAAAAAATGATATTAATCAACAAAAATATTTAATAATTTGTTATTTATAGTATTTTAATAGAATATCCATGCACCATGATGGCACTAATGAATTTCAGTCGCAAAGCATCCCCAGCTCGACCATATTCCACCTTAGATATGACCGCACATAACGACTGCACTCTACCCCGCCTTGACCGCCCGACACATCAGAACCACCATATCTCGCCTCAACCATGTTTTACATCCACCATAACCTCCTAGAGTGACTGTACCGTTCTCCCCCTTGTATGCCTACACATCCACATCTAGTGTCAACTGCATTCCGCCTCCACCAGGTCCTCCTAGAGCGACTACACTGTGCTCCACCCTGCACACCTACACATCCATATCCCGCCTCAACTGTGTTCCACCTCCGCCAGGAGCTGTTGGATTGGTATGGCTTCCAGATCTCATTGGTCACCCCGGGGAAGTTCTCTGAGGTGAATGGGAGGACTGTACACCTCCCTCCATTGTAACCATTCTCACAAACGTCGCCCATTAGAGAAGACATTACCGTGTATTGGGTTCCCAGGGGGTGTTGGGGTAAATTTGGGATCCCCTCACTTGGGATCCCCAGGCGAGTAGAGATTTCATGTGTAAGAGTTGGGGTGAATTCGTGATCCCCTAGATTGGGTCCCCCTTGGGCGTGTTCCCAGGTGAATGGGACGGATGCACACTACCCACCATAATAGGAATCCATACGTGCTGTCACCACAGGGTTCTCTAGTGTCGGTGTCTGGTTTGGGTCGGTTTTGTATCTTCTTTCATAGGTACCCAATGGAAGTGTTCCCGTGAGAAGGGGACGGATGGATGGGGTCCCTCGTAGTCTTCGTCTATTATCCAGCAGGATAATATCGGTGCATTGGTGAGAACCTCTTCTATTTAAGACCTCATTGTCGGCTTCATCATGGGTCGTGGGACACCATGCGACTACTGCAGATTTTTTATCTTTTATAATGATATTCCAGCAAAAAATGACTTCCTCCATGTTCCAAAAATCCATCTATTTAAAATATTATCTTCATCATCAGGAAGTGAGGGGTTTCAAAAAAGAGGGAAATTCCAGTCAGAGGTTTTCAGATTGAAAACATAGCCCCCACCCTTATATAGTACCATCTTCTTTTATTTTTGCCTTTACCTCCTTAAACATTCCTCTTAATACAAGGAAAAGTGGGATACAAAAATCATTTATTTATAATCCCAATTAATATCAAGGAATTAACCAACCAAAATTATTTAATGTTAATTAATTTATTATCTCAATATTAAAAAGATAGTAAAACTATTTAATTTAATTATTTATTTTATGTATTGTTCATATTAAATTTATAAATGAAAAATAAATTATAATCTAACTAAATTAATTGTTTTTAACTGAATAACAATTTATTTTAAAATGTTAATAAAATTATAAAATTTAGTAGTTTTCTTTGATATCAATTTCTTTTTTATTTATAAATAAATATTATAATTAAAAATAGCATTTTAAAAAATAAATGGGTTATATATGTATTTGGGATTGAAAAAATAAAATGAGTTAGGATTCGATTTTCCCAAATTTCATGCATATTTGATTGGTCGAAATCCCTAATGTTGGGTGATTTTTAATGAACATTTTAAATATCATTATCAATGTTTTATATTTTAATAATTTTGATTAATTTTAATTTAATTATGTATAATTGATTTTGAGAATATTTGACTTGCATCTTATATTTAATGTTGATTTTAATTCAATAATGTAACATTGACAAGTATCAACCTTTATACAACATTTAATATATATATATATATATGTATATATTTCAATCTTTTGATTTTATATCTAATCATTCATAAAAGGAAATATATTTTTGTAGAGATTACCCACAACAAGTGGGAAAATAGGTGGTTAACAGAACTATTATTTAAAAAATGAATAAAAAAGAACCGAAGGGTTATACTTAAATGAGTATTGGTTAGTAAAAATTTATTTGGTTAATAATAGAATTTTTTTGTCTAATTATTAATTTTAATAACTGAAAACTAATAAAATAAATGAATTTATTATTTATTATTTCTTCATTAATTTAATATCTTAAATAAATTATAACACATATTATAACAAAAAAACAATACATTTTTGTTTATAAATAAATATTTGTTTTCAAATAATTTTTTTTGTTTAAAAAATTTATGGATTTATATATAATTTTGAGTGAATCTTTGACACAATTACAATGGTTCATTTAAAGAAATTATGTTTTTTTTAATTTTAGTAGGCTTTCTCCGATGATCGACCTTTGTACAATGGTTTTTCCACCCAATAAAAACACTGTTTATCATAGTAATAGTTCATAAAAAATTAAAAAATTTAAATTTAATGATATATAATCCACATATGATAATTTATATTTTTAATTAATATATATATTAATTATGTTATAAGTTATAAAACTAATTTGATTTTTATTTCTTATGATGAAAATTTTAAATTAATTATTAATTAAAATTTTAAATATTTATTAAAATTTTTATTATGAATTATTTTATAAAATGATACTTAATTATCTCTCTAAATTATATTAATAGTTACTAAATATATTAATGATATCATCAATTATTAATTTTCTTAATTATTTAATTAATTTTTAATAATTATATCATTAAACTAAAATGTCCCTTGTATAATGAAAACACAAAATTTGAGTCATACTAGTAACATCATATGTCGGATTGACATGGAGTCAATTCCAACAGATCATAAATGAGTTATGTATCGACTACTAGAAAATCATCATGTTGGAGTGGTTATTTTTTGATTTGGTGGCAGTTTAAACCACTGCTAATGTTGATGTCGGTAAGACGCGGAAGATCCTCCCATTCACTACCACAAATCTGGGTAAGGGATGCATCAGGTTTTATCAGCGCTAAGAAGAAAGCGCGGATAAAAGTGGGGGACTTTATCTGTGATGGATAAAAGTTCGGATAATTCTTCATTTTATCAGCGCTAAAGAAACATCGATAAAGGTGTAACATTTATCAGCCCTTTCTTTAGCACTGATAAAGGAGGTGTTTATTTTTTTTTAAAAGACAAACCTAAAACCTTAGATATCAACTAAAGGCACAATACGTAATTCTGGATGAAAAGACAAAATCCATCAATTTGACCCCAATGATTCCTAAAAGTTGCCAAAAATGAACCACTAGATTGCCCTATCTCCAAGAAAATGGAAAACAATAAGAAGAAAACAAAGGAACCAAAGATCACAAGACGTCGATAATGGAACCATAGGCTTGGAGTCCAACTTCATCCTCCTTCAGTGTGTTGATAATAACTTGAAAATCAAATTCGACCACAACATCCTTCCAGACAAGAGACAATATGAACTGTATACCCTTCCAAATAGCCATGGCCTCTGCCACACGAAGTGACTAATCCGCAATGTTTGAGGAATGATGAGCCACAATAAGAGAGCCAGCGTGATCCTGGAGGACTATCCAATGGCCAAAAAAACCATCCCCAAAGGTCTCTACATCAGTATTATGTTTGAGAACACCCAAAGGGGGGGGGGGGGCGATCTGATATGTGGATAATGAACTGGTGAAGGTGGACGAGCCTCCTTAATATCCAACCACTAAGATCCCTAGTTATGAATCTTTGAAATAAAAACCATGTCATCTTTAACAATTATCTCAGTAATGAAATCATTTTGGCCGAACCATATAATCTACAGAAAATTTTATTCTTAGAGATGATAAAATTTTTTAATAAATAATATTATTTATTTATATAAAAGTATTACATTTATATTAAAAAATAATTATTATTCATATATATTAAATAAAAAAACTCATGTTGTTAATTAATATATATTTATTAATAATTCAAATATATATACAATGATTTAAAAAATTATTTCTAAGTTATAATTAAATGATTATATATTTAAATAAATATAATATTATAATTAATTTTTAAATAATAAATATTATTTTTATTTTTATTATTTTTATAAATATATATATATATATTAAATATATATATTTATAGTTATAATTATTATGAAATAAATATACATTAAAATAAATATATGCTTCCAATGAATTTGGTTAATAAATATATTGATGCTTGAGTATAATTGACGTACAAATATGTTATGAATTCATCATGATTGTTCATTTATACATTATACAAGTTAAAACTCACACGAATAGATTTTTTATATCAGTTAATGGATAAGATATGTTAAAACTATTTTAGTGAGAGTTTTGATGTTGGTTATGCAATTAGCGACGCCAAAATGTGGGTTTCATCATAAGTTATCAAATAATTGTTCATCCCCCTCTTGTCAGATGGATTCATCCCCCTCAGCATATTTTCAAACTTAATAATAATGCGAAAATTTATGGTGACGACTCTTTTGACCTTGTGTAGGTTCTCTTGGACCATGTAGGCTCTATTATTTAGGCTCATCATTAATCATAAATTGCTTGTTGGTCTCCTCCTATAGCAGTGGCCATGACAATCTGGATTGGTATGCAATTCATTTCACCTCTCAACTTGTGGTAAAATCTGATTTTCAAGTTATTATTGACGCGCTAGAAGAGGATGAAATTGGCCACAATACCTTTGGTTCTATTATCAACATCATTGGATCATTGGTTCCTTTATTCTGTTCTTGTTGTGATTCCTTTTTTGGGAGAGATAAAAATTGTGCAGCTCATTTTATAAGTATTTTTGGGAGTTGTTAAGGATCAAATTGTGGTTCAGCTAATTCATATACATCCCAACTAACATTTGGATATTTTTCCTACAATATCAATAAAAATTCAAATGTTTTTGCTCATTTTTTAGTAGGTAAATTGTCCATTTTAATAAAATTGTTATATATTTTAAATAAAAAAGATGCTCTTATAGTCATAATGGTCACACTGTGCCTCATATTGAGGTGTAGAATATTCCTATACATCCAAAATGACCCATTAATTTTTACACAAAATTATTAAAAAAATCCGAATGTGTTTTCTCATTTTTCAGTTTGTCACGTGTTCATTTTTTCTAAAATTAATGTCAATTTTAAATAAAAATACGGACTTGGGGTCATACTGGTCACAACGTGCATCACATTGAGGTGAAACGGATTTTTACACATCCCAAGTGACTTATGGTTTGTTTTTATAACATATCAAAATAATACAAATAATTTTTTTCTTCTGTTTTTCAGTATGTCACTTATCACTTTTAGTAAAATTTCATTATAAACTACAAACATGCCCTTTAACTAATACCAGTCACATATTGAATTAGTTTGACATGAGAATAGTTCTTAGATGTAATAAATTATTTATGAATCTATTTAATAAATTATAAAGGCAATCTGAGTGTGTTTAATCAATTTGTTTCGAGGGACATATTTGGAAGTAAAATGTGTTTTTAAAACTGATAATAGACACTCTGAGTCAAACTGGTCGAACTATTTTTTGGATTGGTGTGTGGCTAATTCATACACATCTTAAATGACTTATAGATCATTATACTAAAGTACAAAGACAATTTGAATTCCTTTTTTTGGTTTTGAGTTTGTGGGTATTATATTGTACTAATATTAATGTCAATTTTAAATAAAAAGACACACTTTGAGTCATAACGAGCACGTCATATGTCATATTGAGGTGTGTTGTATTCCTACATGTCCCAAAGTCTCAAAATAATCATAAATTATAATGAATACTCTTGCATAAGAAAAAAATTCTTATGAGAGTATTACTAAAAAGAAATAAATTAAACATAAATATGAACCAATCCATTACTTCTATTGAATTCACATATTCATTCCATTTGTATACATTCCATGATCTGGTATGATGCCCATTTGTTTTTGAGAAAAACTATATCGTCTTATAAATATTATTTTTTTCCACCTTCATAATAGTTCTAGAAAAATATAAATACACAATGTAATAATAAATATTTTAAATAAAGTTGTAATCAAATTCTAAAATACCACTTCAGGGATGTGATTTTTGATCGAATATGTTCTCTCTGATAAATTTACAAACATAATAACCTAAATATTTTCCATTTTTTTATTTTAGACATTATAGAAACATTGAAGAAAATAACTAATTTTTTATATGTTTTTGGATAATTAAATATTATTATATATACCTTGATATATATCCAATTGTAGAACATGTCTAGGTCCTTGTGCGTAATTCATGTCCTTATTCCATGATTTTGATGATATTTACACACTACCCGATAATAATAGAATCCTAATTAAAAAATAATATAATTATATGACTTGAAGTATCGTTAAAAAATGTTCGATGTAGTGTATTACAAATAAAAAAAATTTTAACTTGTGTGTTCAGTTTTTTGGTAATCTATGTAGTGAATCCAACAAATAAATATCTAGAGTATCCAAATTGATCGTAATGAGAATCCAGTGTTTCCTAAAAACAAAAACATTAATATGTAATGAATTAAATGAAAAATATATTAAATAGGATTAAATTGTAGCATTTTATCTCGACATCATTTATATTATGAATATTATTTCATCCCCATGTTTTCATTCAAACGATTTGCCTAGGTTTCCGACTCTTTCATTCATTTGTTTGGATTCTTTTTTTGTTTGGTCTGTAGAGGTGACATGAGGACTAACGAGTCCAATTTTTTATGGTCAAATCCATTGAATTGATATTGATATATATGCCTACAAAAAATATGAAATATATTTATTCATAACTAACATGGTATATAATCTTTTGTAAATTTAAATAAAAAAAATGTACCTCATGTATACATTTATAATTGAGGCACCTATCCACTCATAGTTGATGATTTCATCTAAATTATTATTATAAATATAGTCATTAACATCCACAGCACAAATGTTTTCATCAAAATAAATTATGTGACTATTAGCACATTGTAACTTTGTATCCACATAAACCTTTAATGTTAGTAAATGTGGATATTCAATGGGTGGAGTAAATGTGCTTTTGGATTATATTTTCAATCGGTTGGTTAAACCTTTAAATGGATTTCATTCTAACCTTTATTTCACCCCGATCCCTTTGGGAATTTGTAACAGCATTCATCAATTCAGTCCTTTTTTCATTAATTATTAAATGTTTAGCATGAAAAAATAAATAGGAAATGAATACCTCCTTGTTGACATATTTTGTTTACAATATTAGACAGCCATAAAATGAATGTTCCAATAGTTGGTCAACTATATCAATATCTTCCTCATCAATTGGAATCGGTTGATCAACGCTCAGATCATGGGATACACTAATCAACACTCTCACAATACCTATTGGAAGTGGACTATTGTTTATCACATCATTTTGGATATTGACCATTGCATCCCTCACTACAATGTGATGGGTGGGTGCTAATAGATATAACTCACAGTCATTATCACCCTGTATAATATCATCACCATAATGGTATAAGTGTCTATATGATTCACATTTTATCGAAACAATTATTAGAACATTGATTACGTCTTACAAGAAATATTTTTGAGTGGAATTGCTCATCTCAAAGCTGGTGGGTGTGGGGTGGGATATTTAGTCAATTTTTATTCTCGAGTTATTTTTTCTCTTCGCTTCTCTTTAAAAAAATTTCTCATAACTATATCTTTAATTGGAATTTTTTTAATGTGTATCCAGTCTTTCATTCATCTATTTCAATTCTTCATCTTTACCATACTCTTGTTTTTTTATCAAAATATGCTCGTGTTGTCACCCCAAAACCCACACCTCTGATGTGACCATATTGTTCAGTCCGCTATAAGGAAACTGATAGTAGGTATTCATCTAATATAGGTGTTGATGATTCATGTGACTAAGCTGGATAGAAAATATAGGAACATAAGTAATCATTTTTATGTAATTTTGATGTAAAGAAAAACAAATTTTTTTTATTTCATAATTATACATGTTTCCCACACTTTTTATGTATTTTCATCTATTAGTATCCCATATTTATTTTCAAATGCCTCTTTCCACAACACATGGTGTATTTAAAAGTGGATTTAGATTGGGATTCATCAATCTGCATATACATAGAGGAACATTATTATTTTTTTGTTTCATGTCATATAAAAGTATTAAAGTAGATTTAAAATATGAACCATTTTTTCAAGTGTAGTGTACCCCATCCTTACCTTAAGGTAGAGGTATATTGATTTTCCTGCCCCTCCATTATTTTAAACACTCAATTTCTATTTCATAAATAAAAAATGGTCACTAAAAGTAATGAATATATTTATTTTCAAACAATATATTACTAGCCACAATGTACTTGAAAAAACATCGATATGAAGTCTAGTAAACAAGTCTCATGCTTATTCGGTTATCAGGTGAGCATACATAAGCAGTGGGTGTGGGTTTATTTTCCCTTCAGATTATTTTAGATGATGACTCAGTAGAATTGTGTTAAATTCTATATGAATCCTTATATAAATAATTAATACATATTTCTTATTTGACGTATCTAATATAAATTCAGTATTCAAGGGATAATGAAGAATAATTCATTGTTTCATTATTATATTTTTTAGTAAAATAAAGAAATGATATCATAATTTTACTATAATCTCTACCCACATTAGTGTCTTAAGTGCTGGAACAACATGGTTCCACAAAACTACACCAGTTGGGATGCATAGCCAAGTGATGATTCCAATGTAACTTCTATTAATGACCTTTTTGGAGTTAACATGATGGCCCTGTGCATTCCATACGACCTCATATCTGATGCCTTTCATTTTTTCCTTTATGATTTTTCCTAACACCATCAAACTATGGAGCACATATTTTTTCTACATCACTGGTCCTTTGTCACCTAAAATTTCTTTAGATTCAACATCATCAATATGTTGTTTCTCTAGAGAAGTTGAATCAGCATGTGAAGATGGTTTTTGAACCTCAACACTGTGGTCAAACTTAGATTGAAAAACCTATTATTCCTCGGGATTGGGATTAACAGCACATGAAGAAGTTCATTGTTCCTATATAATGAAAGCACCAATATGTTGAAAGACCTACTGTTCCTCGGGATTGGGAGCACCAATATGTGCATAATTCTGACTGAATCTTTTTTTTTCAAATAAGTCACTTTTTGTGTTAGTGAGAACCTACAGACATCAAACCAATCACCCACAATCCACAATCCAAAAACAAAAAAACAAAATCCAAAATAACCAGATCAAACAACACATATCACCTCAAACAATCTTCACGGCCACCTGAATTCTCCTCTTATGGTGTCCCCAAACAACGCAAACACACCTGATCCTAGACCCCATATTGAATCCTTCATCGGTCACCAAAACCTGGAAATTCATCACCAACACATGGTCCTCCACCCAAATCATACCAACACACAAAAACGGTTGATGAAAACAGAAGAAAACGAATCACTAAAACAGAAATTAACAATTAATATTCACCAAGAAAACCCAAAACATCTCTTCCATGTCGCCGCTGTAACAACGTTAGATCTGAACGAACCACAAAACAATAATCCAGAATCCACTTTCTCTAAACAGGGCTCAACCACACCCACAGACAAATCACAAGGGTAGAAAATCAAAAAGAAAACAAAACCACAAAGACAATCACGACGCCTAGCTGAAAATCAGAGCCAGATCATATCGCCGCCTTCGCAAACTCACTCGGAATCCACATAGAACCGCTTCACACGCCCCCAGCCAACACAGAATCGAAGGGTCGACCCCCATCCCAGAGGAGCTAGATCTATGACTACTCTGAACACTGCACTGCCAAAAGAACATGCCAGCAAACGGTGGGAAAATCCCAGACGGCCACGCCCACAGAGGTACCTCAACGCCACACATGGAAGAGGAACTTCCGCCACGAAAACACTGATAAAGAGCACCTAGGAGAGCCCTGATGTCGATCTGATGTGAGAAGAAGAGATGACGAGAGGGGGAAACCCTAAGAAGGTGGTGCCCCTTATGGGCTCATCCTCCTCCCCAATGAAATATCCCACACACCCGTGTAAAACACCAAAACATGAGGGAAACCTTGGACTATTATTAACAACCAATAATCCAGCATGTGCATAATTCATTATCTACAGAATTGTTTTAACATTTAATTTTTATTACGTCAACACAACAAAAATAATATAATAAACTGAGGTAACACAATATATATTTAAAAAATAACTTTATTATTAAAATCATTTTTTAATGGCTGAAGAGATTTGACCCCTATATCGTCTATTCAAGTCCCTTCATTTTGATCTCCTTTGACAAAGAAAAAACCATATACTTTAGGACCTCTATGAAATGATTATGATGTCCTAATAAAAGTTTCAACCACAGTTAAATTTTCATATGACACTTCAGTGGTTTTGGTCGATAACATAACAATTCACCACTTTCAGTTTGTGGCATCTAGAACATAAAATACTTGTACTACCTATGATGTCATTATAGATGGTTCATCTTTTCAACCTTCCTTACTGAAATAGAACTTCACTAATCCAAATTCAATTTTTTATATCTTTCATGTTATCAACTGACTATAATTTTAAAATCGACACATGAAATGTTGTATAATCCAACTCCCATATTTTTTTGATGATTCCAATGTATGAAATATTCACGTTAATTGGATTTTTGTCCTTAGTACCAGAAATATGCATCTCTTTAGCCACATGTGTAACTCCACTATTTTTAACGGTATTGTATTCATCATTTCTATTTGTAAAGAACATATAACCCTTAATTACAAAACCATTGTAAGATAATACATACACACTTGGTACTCTAGCTGTCCATCAAAGTTGTTCTGATATTGAATTAGGATTTTCATTTGAATCGTTAAAAATATAGTCCCAAAATCATTCTATGAACTATTTACTATGTGTATTTGATATCCATATTTTATCCCTTGATGGATTCAAATTCCTAAGAATTTCTTTGTGGGTTTCAACATATAGGGAATCCTCCCAAACATTATTCAAAACGTAAAGCTGAGCATACTCATGATCTAAAATATTGATTGTGACTACATCACTTCCAGAAATTCCTCACCCGCTAGCCACCTAGTGTAATGATATTTCAGTAGATCAATGCTTTACACACCTAACATGAATTTGGTACATAATTCAACGGATTTATAAAAAATATATCAATCTTCAGTATAACACTTTGATCAAATATGATTTTTTATATACCCATTCAAAATCTTTATACATCGTTCAATGGGGTACATACATCTATATTGTATAAGACCACATAGTCTAATCTCTCTCACTAAGTGAACCATCAAATGAACCATTATATCAATGAATTTTAGTAGGAAGAACATTTATAAATCACATAATATGATAATAATTTCTCTTTCCATAGTTTTTAATTTCACAAGATCCATAACTTTACTGCATATAGCTTTGTAGAAGAAACAAATCTTGCTTATCTTATGAAGGAAATTCTTCGAAAAAATGCAACGTAAAGCTATATGAATTAGATCTCACCGTAAAACATGACATTAATGTGATTTTAGAACCTATAATATTAAATGATATTGAATAAATATTCTTTATATGCATTTATTACCCCTCTAGAACCATTATGTCATTCAAGAAGTTGAATAACTGATATCTCTCCTACCTAGAAATATTGTAAGGAGCTGGAGAACAAAAGTTCATTTTTCACCATAGGATTTGATTTGATATGTAGTAGAGCTCAAAAAGACACCTAGATCAAAATTTATCTCCGTTTGAAGTTTGATTTATGTTTTCAACATATTTTAGGTATTTTATTATTTTTTTGATTTTTTTGTGTCTTTAATTTTTTATTAAATGATTACTAATTGATAAGATTTAGAAAATTATTAATTAATAATATTTTTTTAAAATATTTTATAACATTATTTTATCTAAACATGTTATATATTAGGTGTAAATTTCTACCTATACTTACCTTATAAATATTTAAAAATATATATATTATATTTATATGAATATCAATATATTTATATATTAATATATTAATATATTGTTTTAATTGTTTTTTTAAATATTCCCTTTATCATTACTAATAAAGGGGGCCCTTAAACAATACAAAAAATCGATGATAAAGGTGTTAACTTTATCAATGCTAAAAACAGCATTGATAAAGGTACCCCCTTTATCAACATTTTTTAGAGTTGCAAAAGGGTGGCTCTATGAAAACCTATTTTTGTTGCAGTTTCCAACCCAAAATTCATTTATATTTTTTACATACTGGATAGAAGATACTATTTGGAGGCTACCATCTTATAGCTAATATAATTTTGGCTGGAAGGATGGAACACATAGAGTAGAGTGTCGTACTTTTAGAATAAATCATCAAATGTTGGTAAATAATATTATTTAATATGATATATATATGATAAATTAATATTGTTTGTGGTTGAACCATTTATTATATTTTTTTATGTGTTCAAGATGATATACACAGATAGTAGTATTGGGCAGATTGCGTGTGAGAGATAGTAGCTGATTATGGTTAGTGTTTTTTTAAGTTTTTTAAATTAATTTAATATAATTTTTATCATTTTATTTATATTTTTGTAACTAGAGGGGATATATTAGATCTATATTTCTCATATATTTGGTATTTAGGATAAGAAATATGGTCATATCAAGGCCTCGTGCGAGCATGTTTTAATGAGAAAACATAGTCGTGGGTGGTGAAAAGTGGTGTTTAGAAAGAGATGGTGATTGAAATTTATTTACAATAGACTTTAAATAGTTACTACAGAACTGAAGTTATTTCCTCATTTAGAAAAAAACAAATTTTCAGAAAGATATATTCAACAAAAATTCTCTTTCAGTTTAAAAAATATGATTTTATATTAATAAATATAAAAAATATTTATCCCTTAATAAAATTCAAATAAAAAATTTACAAGAAATCAAACATTCTCTTAAAAAATACAAAAAAAATTAAAATTAAATAAGAAACTAAATGGTATTAATGAAAAATTAATAAAAATGTCCCTTTTACATATAAAGTAATAAAAAATATATATTCCTGATTAAAAAATATTGTATCAAAAAAATTTGACCCCTATAAAATTTTAAAAACATCCCATTATTCCTCTTAAAAATTAATTAAAAATAATTCGTTTATTTTAAAAAAATTAAATATAGAATTTTTTATGATGTATGTGGGAATGAAAAAGAAATTTTATTCTGTAAAATTAAGATTAATAAAAAAGTTAACTTTTCTAAATGCTCCCATTTTAAATTTAAAATATAAAAAAACCCTTTTCCTTTCCACAAAATTAAAATTTTCAATTAAAAAACATAAAATGAAAGTAAAACATCTTTATTTTCCCTTTAAAATTACATTTGAATAATAGTTATCTATTTATTTATTAACAAATTCTATTTTTTTAATTTTTGTAAATTATTTTTAATTAACGTAAATTTATTTTTAATTTTTAATTTCTTGATTTTAGATTAATTAAATTTTAATTTTTTAACGGAAATTTAAAAAACAATTATTTTTTAGTGAAAGGGGGATATTATTTTTTTAATAAATAATAAATTTTGCCTATTATTTTTTAATGGAATTATTTTTAATATATATATATATTATAGGATTTATTTCCCTTTACTTCAATATGATTCTAGAAAATTTGTTGTCATTTAATTTTTTAAAATGAAAAAATGGAGTTTATTTGTTGATATGGGATGAGTAAAAATACTTTTACAAAATTGGGTCCTAGAATGTTTGAAGGATGTTCACAAAAGCCACACTATTAGTCCAAAAATAATCAATAAGTTATTGCATAAATATTTTAACATTGTTAATTTTTTTAAAATAATAATAGGTTGATTATTGATTGTGATTAAAATTAATTTTTATTTATATAAAATGTATTATATAATATGAAATTAATAATATATATTTGGAATAATTAAAAAAAATTAAGAGGTGATTTTGTATCTAAAATGATGCTGAAAATAAAATTATGAAAAATAAATTGCATACATATGTTAGTTTTAATTAAATTTTTAATGTAAAAATAATAAATGATGTCAATGCCGATGTTTATAAGGTTTGTCTATGTTACTTCCAGGCATATGAAAATATATATACACCATAGGTCTTTGTGTGCTGGTGTGGTATCTTCATGTGCAACTACATGCCAGTGTAAATTTTATTAGGACTTCTTAACCCCAATCCATGAGGCAAGGGTTTCCCACATACATATATTTAACAGAACGAACCCCTTCGTAATTAATGAAGGGTAACTCAATAATATCCCTCTCACAACCACTAGGGCAATGAACATAGAAGATTTTTCACTGATCAGGAAATTCAATGTTCTCAAATGAAACTATACAACAATCACTACTATGAAACTGAGTTTTATATATGATAAAAAACGTTATCACCTATTGAAAAGAATTGATAGTCGTGGTGATATTAAAATGGGGTCCCTTTTATCAAAACTCAAAAAAGAGTTGATAATTGACTATTTTATCAGTGCTAAAAAAATTACTGATAAAATTAAAAAAATTAAAAAAAATTATAAATCAATGTGTAGACACATTTCCTTTTAATAGAACATGACCCCCCTTTCAACGGTGCTAGTAATCCCAACTTGTGTTCTCCACTGCCACCCATTTAACTGCACTAGTTGCACAACCCCCACCCTTTAATAGTGAAAGACCCTCCTACACCTACCAGCACACCCCTAACTCCTCTTGGATTGGAACCTAAGAAAAATATCATACACTAGACTACAAAGTCCTACTAACCTACAAACCAACCTTGTCTCTGCCTCAATTCCACGACCTGTATGACCACACTGATGAAGTTCAGCCCCAAAGAATCCCCACCTCAACCACATTCCACCTCTTCCAAGACTGCACACCATGACCGCACTCTGCCCCGCTATGACCGCCCCGCATGTCATTACATCCACATCCTGCCTCAACCACACTCTGCCTCCGCTATAAAATCCTAGAGTGATTGTACCATCATTTTCCCTCTACGTTGAAACATCCACATACCTCCTCTACCACGATCTTCCTTTTCTATGACCTCACAGAGAAACCATACTTTTCTTTACCACACACGTCAACACATCCAAATCCTACCTCAACCACATTCCACCTCCACTAGGAACTCCCTGATTGGTATAACTTCTCGATCTCCTTAGTCACCCCCAGGGAGTGTTCCCAGGTAAGGGGGGGTATTGGACACCTCCCTACATTGTAACCATTCTTAAAAACATGGCCTAATGTAGATGCCTTTCTTTTGATAATCATTGGCCTATCAGAATTAGTTGGATAAAATCTAATACATTGCATGTTGGGGAGTTCATTCGTGCATATTGGGTGCCCCGGGGGAGTTAGGGTATGTTTGGGATCCCATTTCTTGGGTACCCCTAGGGAGTTTTGATTTTCGCTGCAGAAGTTGTGGTACTTTCGATATTTCCTTTCTTGGGTACCCCCGAGGAGTGTTGTAAGGTGAATAGGATAGTTGTACACCGCCTCCCATAAAAATAATCCACAAGTGTCGTCACCCGGGGGTTCTATAGTTCTGGGGTTGGGGTACGTTTTAGATCTCCATTCTTAGGTACCCTGGGGAAGTGCTCCTAGGTGAAGGGGAAAGTTAGACACGGTCACTTGTAGGATTCCTCCATTCTCTGTTAGGATATGATTAACACATTGGTTATAACCTGTTCTATTGAAGACCTCATTATCAGCTTCATCAGGGGTCATGGGACTCCAAGTGACAACTCTAGATTTTTTTAACTTTTCTAATGATATTCCTCCAAAAATTACTTCCACCAGGATCTAATAATTAATTTCTATAACATTTTCATTATCATCATCGAAGGGTTAGGGGTTTTAGAGAAAAGGGTAATCAAGTCAGAGGCTTAGAGTTTGAAAACTCACCCTCCAACATTATATAGTAACATCTTCATTTATATTTTCATTTCCCTCCGCAAACAGTCCTCCCGTACTTTAATAGCTAGAAAGGTGGGATAGACAAATAATTTATTTAAAACACTGATTGATATCGAGGAGGTAACAAACCCTATTTGTTTAATTATAAATAATTTATTGACTGAATATTAAAAAAAATAGTAAAACATTACAATTTATTTATTTATTTTGAGGGTTTTTCATATTAAATTTAGAAATAAAATACAAAATCCAAATCATATTAAATTAATTATTTTTAACTGAATAATGATTTATATTAAAATGGAAAAAAAATAAAAAAAATATTGGCTTCCATTGATATCAATTGATATTAGATTTATACATAATGTTTAAAAGTATAAAAATAAATGTAACTTTAATTAAACCAGTTTGGGTATATTTCAAAATATAATTGAATATATTTAAAAATAATGAGTTCAAAAATAAATGGGTTATAAATGGATTTGGGATTCAAAAAAATTTATCGAGTTGGGATTTATTTATCCCAAATTTCATGGGTACATGATGAGTCAAAATCCCTAATTTTGGGTGATTTTTAATGAACATTTTCAACCTGACTAACAATGCTGTAGATTTTTATAATTTTGTTGAATTTGAATTTATTAGTATATAATAAATTTTTAGAATAGTTGACTGTCATATAATATTTAAGGTTTATTTTAATTCAATAATATAACATTTTACTAACATCAACCTTTATAAAATATTTAATATATATATATATATATCTGTAATCTTGTAATTTTGTATCTAACCACTCGTAAATGGAAATAATGTTTTGTAGAGATTCCCCCCACCCCTAATCTGTAGTGGTGCTTAGGGGTGGGAAAATAAGTGTTTAACAGAACTATTAATTGAAAAACTAATAATGAATAACCGAGCTGTTATACTAAAATTATTATTTGTTAGTAAAAAAAATTATTGGTTAATAACCACTTTTTTGTTGGTTTTTTAATCAATTTTAATAATTAATGTTTATAATATATCTGAATTTATAATTTTTTATTTTTTATTAATTCAATATTTTAAATAACTTATGAGACATATTATAACAAAAAAACCATACATTTTTGATTATAAATTCATATTTGTTTTCAAATAATTTTTTTATAAATTATAAGGATTTATATATAAGTTTGAGTTTTTGTTCAAAATAAATAGGGTAGAAATTTTTAAAAATATAAGGTTTTTTTACATTATTCGGATTCCTCCATTGATAAACTGTTTTACAAAGGTTCTTCCACCTGATAAAATCAATTTTTATCTTAGTATCAGTTCAAAAAAATGACAAAATTTAATTCAAATGTTATATAATTCACATCTGATAATTTATATTGTGAATTACTATATATATTAATGATATTATCAGTTATACTACTAATTTAATTATTAATGATTATATTTTAAATTTTAAATTAATTAATAATTATTAGTTATATTTTTAATTTATAATTATATTGTGAATTATTAATTACATTGTTAATTAAATATTGTTATAAATTTTATTAGCAATTACTGAATATATTAATGATATTATAAATATTTAATTTTATTAAATATTTAACTAATTGTAAATAATTATATCATCAAACTAAACTGACATTTTATATAGAAAACACAAACATAGATTCATATTAGTTACACAATTTGTTGGATTGACATGTAGTCAATTCATACACATCATAAATTAGTTATGTATCCACTATAGGAAAATCATCGTTTAGATATAGTTATTTTTCTGATTCGGTGACGGTTTAAACCACTGCTAGAGTTGGTGTCAGAATCCAACACATTGTGATTCCTTCCATTCACTACTACAGATCTTGGAAAGTGATGTACTAGGTTTTATCAGTGCAAAGAAGAAAGTGCTGATAAAAGGGGGGCCTTTTTCAACACTAGATAAAAGAGCTGATAAATCTACCCTTTATCAGTGCTAACCAAAATGATGATAAAGGTGTACCCTTTATCAATGCTTTATTTAGTGATGATAAAGTGGGGGATTTATTTATTTATTAAATAAAATACTCAAACCTTAGATATTATCAAAATCAAAATTACATAATTCCAAAGGAAAAGATGAAATCATGCAATTAGGCACCCAATGATTCGCAACAGCAGCAAAAAAAGAGCCACTTGATTGCCCTATCTTCTTACAAAAGAAAAAAACAAGAGAAAAAAAGGAACCAAAGATTTGATGATAACGACAATGGACCCATAGGCTTGGAGGCCACCTCCATACAACTTTAGTACGTTGATAATAACATAAAAATCAAATATGACCACAACATTTATCCATCCAAGAGACAAGATGAACTGAAAACCCTTCCAAAAACACATAGCCTTTTCCAAAAGAGGAGACCAACCCACATTGTATGAGTAATTATGAGCCGCAATAATAGAGCCAGTGCGATCCCGGAGGATTTCCCTAAGGTCAACAAAACCACACCATTGTGTCGTCGTGTTAATATTATGTTTGAGAGCACCGAATTGGGGGGATTCATCTGAAATGTGTAGAATGAACAGGTGAAGGTGGACGAGCCTCCTCAACATCCACCACTGAGAGCCCTAGTTATGAATCTTGGAAAGCCATACCCTATTATCATTACCAATGTTCTAAAAAATTAATTAATTATGATGAAACCATATAATCTTGGCACAACTCTATTATTAAGGCTAATAAAAGTTTTTAATAACTAATATTATTATTTTATAAAAAATTATTAAATATATATACCAAAATTATTTTTATTTGTATACATTACATAAATAATGATTCTTTATAATTAATATAACTTTTTTAATAATTCATATATATATATAATTTTTTATAAAAATACTTATACATTTATAATTAAATAATTATATATTTAAATAATTATTATATTACAATTATTTTTTAATTAATAAATATATTTATTATATTCATAATTATTATTATATTTATAAATATAGATAAATAATTTTTAAATTTTCAAATTTATAATTATAATTATAAATAAATATATATATATATCTTTAAATAAATATATGTTTCCAATGAATTTTGTCAACAAATATATTAATGTGTGAGTATAATTAACGTACATATATGTTATGTATTCATCATGAATGTTCATTTATACATTAATAATGTTAAAACTCACATTAAGAGTGTTTTAACATTGGTTAATGGATTACCATTGTTAAAGATATGTTAGTGTGAGTTTTTTACATAGTTTATGCAATAAGAGACTTCAAAATGTGTGTTTTAACATCAATTATAGAATAATTTTTCATCCCCCTCTTATCAGATGGATTCCTCCCCCTTAGTGTGTTTTTAAACTTAATACTGACGTAGTGATTCCTAGTGATGGATTCATTGACCTTGTGGGAGTTCTCCAAGACCATGAAGAATCTATTATTGTGTCTCGTTATTCCTCAAACATTGATTATTAGTCTCCTACCGTATCATAGGCCATGTCTATCTTGATGTGTATGAAGTTCATTTCGTCTCTTATCTGGAAGGATATTGTGGTTGAATCTGATTTCCATGTTATTATCAATGTGATGGATGAGGATGAAGTTAGCCACCAAGACTTTGGGTCTATTATCGACATCATCAAATCATTGGTTCCTTTATTTTCTTCATGTTGTTTTTCCTTCGTTGGTATTGAGGAAAATCTTGTGGCTCCTTTTATAGATGCTTTTTGGAGATGTAGAGGGTCAAATAGATGAATTTCATCTTGTCCCTTAGAGATATGTACTTTGTATTTGGATGATATCTATTTTGAGGATTCATTTCAAAAGAAACCATAAATACTTTTATAAAATTGAAAATATACAATTTTCTCTTTTCTACTAATTATTTTGATTCCTAATCTCTTGAAACCCTAACATTCGTGAATCATGCTCATGCTCCATCTCCTTCATTCAACTATATTTCTACACCTTTTGCATCCCTACCCCTTCTTGTTGTCATTTTCTCCCTAATTCACTCACATTCCACTATGATCATCTACATTTCTCCAAAAAAAGTTTCATGCTTTTTATCTCATTCATGTTCCACCATTATCATCCTTTAATATCTATTTTCATCTAAACTAATTTTTCATTGCTTGCAATCTGATGATTTCCTATCTCAATTTAGGCTCTATTATTCATGGATCTTCTACCTAAATCTCTATCTTTTGAAATTTAAACTTTTATTTTTTATGGTTAGTATATATATTCATTATTTTTTTCTCTAAAATATATTCATTTATTTATTTTTTCATACACACATATTTATCGGTTATAAATTTTCACGATTGTAATTTTTTTTTTTGATATAATTTTTTTCTGATTATAAATTTATTATGGTTATAATTTGATTATGGTTATTATTATTTTTATTTACACTAATAATAATATGATCTTTCAAATCATGAAAAAATACTTTTAAAAATGATAATTTTTTTAGTTATAGCACTGTTAAAGGGGGGGCCTTTATCAGTGATAGTTTAGCATTAATAAAGGCCTCATCTGCTATATTCTGTTGTCTGTAAAAAACACACTAAAAATAATTTGTACACAAAAATAGAACACCCCAACCTCCTATATAGAAAATATATAATTTAATTGAAATACATTTTACATCATAATTAAAAAATACACTACTATATACATATCAAACAATGATTTTTCTAATTACATTTACAATTACTATCTGCAAACAATTTAAATCATTAATTTTTGTCATTGGCACCCGTGATCCCATCTCAAAAAGGTCTACCAATGGTATCTGTTGCTGAAAAAATCACCTCAACTAGATCAAAATATTCCACTTATATAATAAGACTAATATTATATTAGTAATATTATAATTAAATAAATTAAATATTATTATGAATGAATACATTATAAAAATTACAACTTTATATAAAAAACAGACTTTGAGTTATACCCTTCACACCATGAATTATATTGAGGTTCATCTGATTCCAACATGTGTCAAATGAGGTAAGGAACATTATCCTAAAGTATCTAAACAATTCAAACACATTTTCTCAGTTTTTAGTATGTCACTTGTTCTTTTTAATGAAATTAATTTCAATTTTCAATGAAGACTCATTTGTAGTTATACCGATCACAATGTGTGTGGGATTGAGGTATATCTGATTATTTTATAACAAAAATTACTTAAGGATCATTTTCCTAAAGTATCAAAATAATTTTAATACGTTTGGTGGGTTTTTATTATGTTACTTGTGCTTTCTACTAAAATGACATTTCAAACTGGAAAAATGTACTTTGATTCATACATATCACATCCTGTGTTTTTTACATGATAATCCTTTTAAAATGTCACAAATGACTTATTAATTGATTTATGAAATTATCAATACAATCAGAGCTCATTTTCTTGGTTTTCAGTGAGTGGAATGCACTTTGAAATAAAATGTCAATTTTGAATTATTAACAGGAACATTGAGTCATACCAGTCACACAATGCATTTTATTGAGATGTAGGTGATTATTTAAAAACCAAAATAATTCATGTATCAATTCCATAATGAATCAAAACAATCTAGATACTTTTGTTCGATGTTCAGTACATCACTTCTTCCTTCTTACTAAAAAATGATGTCAATTTTAAATAACAAGATGCACTTAGAGTCATACCAGTCACATCGTGCCTTATATTGAAGTGTGGATACTTCTTACACATACCAAATAACTCATGAATGGTTTATCTAATGTATCAAAACATTCCAAATTAATTTTCTCAGTTTTCATTATGAAACTTCTTCCTTTTTCTAAAATTGACATCAATTTTAAATAAAAACACATACTTATACTCATAAAAGTTACGACGTGCTTCATATTCAGGTGAGGATGATTTATACAAGTATAAAATATCTCATGGATCATTTTCCTAAAGTATCAAAACATTTTAAATGTGTTTTCTCAGTTTTTATTATGTCAGTTGTATTTTTTACTAAAATTGATGTAAATTGAAAATGAAAAAGACACACTTGGAGTCATATCTGTTACATTGTGCCTCATGTTGAGGTTTGACTAATTAATACATGTTCCAAAATGTTCATCGATCATTTACCTAAAGTATAAAAATAATACGATTTCATTTTCTTGGTTTTCAAAACCACACTTTTTAAAAAAAAATATGATTTCAATTTTAAATAAAGAGACGCACATGGAGTAATACCAATCACACTATCAATCAGATTGAGGTGTAGTTGATTCATACACATCCCAAATAACTCTTGGATCATTTTATTATTGTATAAAAACAATAAAAATTTATTTCCTAAATTTTTAGTAAGACACTTCTTTCTTTACCTAAAATTGATATCAATTTTAAATAAAAAGACGCACTTGAAGTCATATCGGTCACTCCGTGAGTCAGATTGAGATTTCGATAATTCTTACAAATCTATAATGACTCTTGAATTTTTTCATAATGATTCAATACAATACTAATTCATTCTCATGGTTTTGAATAGGTTAGTTTTCCTTTTTTATAAAATTGATTTAAATTTTAAATAAAAATTATGCACTTCGGGTCATACCGGTCACACCATGACTCAGATTGAGATTCAAGAGATTTTTACACATCCCAAATGACTGATGGATCATTTCTCTAAATTATCAAAACAATATGAATTATTTTTATCAGATTTAAATACATCAATTGCTCATTTTTACTAAAAAATTATGTCAATTTTAAATAAAAAGATGGACTAGAGTCATACCGATCACACCATGTCTCAGATTGTTTTGCAGCTAATTCATACACATTTTAAATAAATCATGGATCATTTCTCTACAATATCATAAAAATTAGAATTTGTTTTCTTGGTTTTGATTAAGTCAATTAAACTATATAGTAAAATTGAATTATATTTTAAATAAAAATCATGCACATGAAGTCATACCGGTTAAACCATGCCTCAGACTGAGGTGTGAAAGATACCTACAAATCCTAAATTACTCATGGATTGTTTCCCTAAAGTATCAAGACAATGAGAATATTTTTTATCATTTTTTATTACGCAACTTGTTCCTTTTTACTAAAATTGATGCTGATTTTAAATAAAAATACTCACATGGAGTTATATCGGTCACATCGTATGTCATATTAAGGTATAAATCAGGTTTACACTACCAAAAGAACTCATGTATCATTTTAAAAAAGTATCTGAAAAATAAAAAAAATTCATGGATTTCAGTATGTCCCTTGTCTTTTTTACTAAAATTTCATTTCAAACTGGAAACATGCATTTTGAATCACACTGTTCAAATTGTCTATCAGTTTTACATGAGACCAATTCTTACACATCAGAAATGATTTACAAATATATTTTATAAATTTTACAGAATATTTGAGTGGGTTTTTTTTATTTTTAGTGAGTGACACATTTTGAAGTAAAATGTTGATTTTAAACTGATTACAAACACTTTGATTCATACTAGTCACACCGTGTGTCAGATTGAGGTGCAACTGATTCCTATAGATCTTAAATCTATTATGGATTATTGTACTAAGGTATCAAAACATTATGAATTATTTTTCTCAGTTTTGAGTATGTGAGTTTTATATTTTACTAATGTTAATGTCAATTTTAAATAAAAAGACACACCTGGATTCATTCCAATCACACCATGTGTCATATTGAGGCATTGATGAATCATACATGACCAAATGTTTCAAAAATATCAAAACACCCAATGAATCTTATAGTATGAGAAATAAATTCCTATGTGAATAATACTAAAAATAAATAAATTAAACATAAATATGAAACAATCCAATACTTCTTTATAAGTCACATCTTCATGCTATTTGTATTCATTTAGTGATCAGGTATGATAGCCAATTGTTTCTATGTAAATTCATATCATCTTCTAAATATGATTTTTTTCAAAAGTTATAATATAACTAAAAATATTTAAATATAGAAAATATAAATAAATATTTTAAATGAAGTAGTAATTAACTTTGAAAATATCTAATTTGGGATGATTTTTTTGATGGAATATGATCTATTTCATAAATTTACAATCATAATAATCACAATATTTTCCATTTTCTTGTTTCATACACTGTAGAAATATTGAGGAAAATAATTATTTTGTTTTGATACTTGTTTGAATAGTGAAATATTATTATATATACCATAATACTTATGTTTTTTAAGAAATTCGCAGGGTCCTTGTGCACAATTTTTGTCTTCATGACATGATTTAGACAATATTTACACACCACCCTATAATTATAGAATCTTAGTTAAAACATATTATTAATTACATAACATGGATTCTATTTCTAAAGAAAATGATTTAGTGTATAAAAAATGGAAAAACGTCATCATATGTGGTCGGTTTGTTGGTAATACAAGGAGTGAATATAAGAAATAAAAATTTGGAGTATCTAAATTGACCATAATGTGCATCTAGTGTTTCCTAAAAATAAAAAAAGAATAATTAATGAAATAATTGAAAAATGTGTGTGATATAATTAAATTAGAGAGTTTTATCCAGGCATCATTGTAATTAAGAAGAGTATTTCATCACCATGTTTTCTTTCAGTATATTTTCCTAGGTTTTCAAATATTTCATCCATTTGTTTGGATTTTAATTTTGTTTGGTCTACAGAGGTGATAATAGGAATAATGAGTCAATTGTTTTATGGTTTAATCCATTGAATTTGTATTGATATATACACCTACAAAAAATATGAAATTTCTTTAGTCGAAATTAACATTGTATGTCATATTTTGGAAAATTAAATCATGAAAAATTACCTCATATATAAATTTACAACTGAGTCTCCTAGACATTCATAGTTGAGGATTTCATCTAAATTATTAGAAGAAATGTAGTTAGGAACTTCCTCTCTATACATTTTTTCTTCAAAATAAACTACGTGACTACTACAACTGTCTAACCATTCAACCACATGAACCATCAATGTTAGTAAATATGAATATTCAGCGGGCAGGGTAAATGTGCTTTTAGAAGATCTATTTTATCAGTTGGTTGATCTTATAGATTTTTTAGAGTCGAACTTCTGTTTCATCCCATTTACATTGTTTTTCTGTAATAATATTAATCGGTTCAGAAGTTTTTTCATTAATTGTTAATGTTTTAGTATGAAAAATAATTTTGAAAAGAATACCTCCTTGTAGACATGTTTTTTTACAAGATGTGTAGGACATGAAATTAATGTTCCAACATCTTGGTCAACCTTATGAATACCTTTCTCATAAATAGGAATAGGTAGCTTGGTGCTTAACTGTAACGACAAGAAATTTTGAATAAATCTTGTTTCCTAATTTTATGTGTTATTTTATTTTTATACTCAACAACACTTTTTCATTTGATAACATGGGTATAATTAAAATGAGACCATTGGGTTTTGACTGTTATACCTCATCGTGTGAAGCTAGAACAGAATCGCCTTCGTGAGAAGTTGAAACAGATAGAAATTACTACTCGTGCGATGATGGCCGAGCCACCCTCAGATTCTCTCATCTTAGCACACCTAACACTTAGGTCCTATGCTGGTGAGAAAGGGGATATGTAAGGAGACCGTAACTGCCTTGTTTAATCTTTTGTTTTAAATAAAAATTGGGATTTCTTACTATGATGATGTTTCTGACTTTTCAAATGTCCGGATAAATATAGTATGCATATTTTTGGTGAATTTTAGAGAAAGGATATTTTAAAAAATGTTTATGTAAACCTTAAATAAATAAAAATGTGTAATGATTTTCAAAAAATGGTCTTCTACAATTATGTTCAGTAATAAATTTAGAGTCTAATAAGATCAACATAATTTTTGATGAATAGTAAATTATGAATAGTGATTTTATGATTAGGATTAATAATGTGACCAAATGGATTAGTAATCTCACTTAAAGAAAGTTTTAATATAATTTAGACACCTTGATTAAGTAATGTTATTCAATAAAATGGGTAAATAACAGTTTCATAAATTATTAGTCAAGTATTAGTTTTTTTCAGATGAATAGTGTTTTTTAATTAAAAATTTAATTAAAAATAATTAGAAAATTATTTTTATAAAATGGACTTTATTTTTGAACTCAGAGCATCGATATTATGTTATGGTAAATTTTGGGGATTTTTCTGAAAAAATTGAATTTTCGGTGAATAGTGTATTTATTTAAAATTAAAATTAAAAATATTTAGAAAATTATTTTTTAAAATGGATTTCATTTTTGAAATAAGAGCATTGATATTTGTTTAATGTGAAATTTCTGGATTTTTCTGAGAAAGTAAAATTTTCAATGAATAGTAAAAATACAGTTTTAGGGTTTCGATATGTTTAATGACATCATAACTGTGTCATGATGATGTCATGAGATATTTTAAGTGATTTCCGACTAAAGAGGATGAATTATTGTGTGGGGGTCTCCATGTGGCCTAACTCCATGGGATGTACCATGGGAGGGCCCATGCTTTTGAGAAAACCACTTTTGAGGTGTCCCTTGGCCATTAATGCCTTGTCCCCTCACTTTCCCTATAAATACCCACCCTTTCCTCCTTTAATTTTTACTCCCAACTCTCCCCAACTATTTTATGGTCTCCTTACCTCCCAAGGAGTCCTCCCAAGGTGCCCCCAAGCCCTCAAGGTCCCAACCTTTGAGTTTTAAGAGTTACGTTTTAAGGTAAGGGATCCGATCTCTCTCTTTCTTTTCAAGAAATATCTTTTATGTAATTTCTTTTATGCTCCATGTTTTTATGTTAAAGGGTGTTCTTATATACTCCTCTTAATTCCCTTTTTCATTTTCCCATAATGAGAGATCCCCTCTAACTCTCATTATTTCGTTTTATGAAGTTTTAAGTGGTGTCGTTAGGCTGCCGAATTTTAAGTGGTTCTTCACCCTTCTCGTTTGGAAGTTCTACTTTCATGTCAATTTTTCAAGTTCCTGTTTGTTATGTTGGGGTATGATCTCTATATCTATCATACTGATATTTAATTAACATATGATGAGAGACCCCATTTGATCTCTTCAATTTAGTATTTTGAAGTTTAACTTGCATCGTTAGGGTGCTGAAATTTTAAGTGGTCCTTGCACCTTTCTCCCATTTCAAAGTTCTAATTCCATGTCACGTCTTGAAAGTTACTTTTTATTATGTTGTGGTACGATATCTATATCTATCATACTGATCTTTTATGTTCATATGATGAGAGACACTATTTTATCTCATCAATTCATTTTTGGTTGAAGTTTATGTAACGCCGTTAGGCTGCCAGATTTTCATAAGAGAAATCTTATTTTTGTCTTTCTTTCATGTTCTTCATTTCATATGGTATATTTTCAAAATTCATTAACATGTTATTAAATCCCTTTTATTCTGTCCCTATGCTGTTTTATGGGTCATTTATTAATGTTTTACCCATGTCCCCTCTCTTTTCAATGTTTTCTAAAAACCTTGTAAAATAGCCGTTATGTTGCAGAATTTTCGTCTCAAAATGCCTCTCTCTTTTCTCAAAATTATTTAATGTTATAAATTGAATACTCAAAGATCTTATTTCTACAAAGGTATTCACATATATACCAAAATTTTCTATTTTAAATTCTGGGACTTGCATACATGAAACCCGCTCTCCCCTTCCGTGGGTTTAAAGTGACGTAAAGATCATGTCTTTAAGCAGTTTTTAAAATGTTATGATTATGAAATGAAACCCGTTTATTTTTTGCTATATGGGTTTTTTATGAAATGATTTATGATGATATATGTGGCTCACATGATAATAAAGGCAAATTTAAGGGTTCGCCCTGATAGCGCTCCAATGCATTGGGAAATGATGTAACCACTAGAGATTACAATTTTCACGATATCTTGGTGAATAACTTTGGTAATTTTCAAATGACACCTTGGGGATGGACCTTGGTGATATCTTCATGATTGTATTTGTTAAATGATGTAGCCACATAATAAAGATATGAAATATGTTATATTTATTATGATATTCCACATGATTTCTTTATCATGCCTTAAAGTTTTTTTTTCATGACCTTATTGAAGTATCTAAAGCTCAAATGTAAAATGTTTCTCTTGTTTCCCTTACTGGGCCTTCTGCTCACCCTTTCTTTTGATGTATGTCCCCAGGTTATGAGATGCAGTAATGAACCTAATATGAACATAAGGAGAAGCCTTTCAAGTGTTTAAGAAGAATGTTTTTTTCATGTATTAAGTTCCTGGTTTCCAAGACACTAAACCTAAAAGATCCTCAGTTTTGTAAAATGTAATGAAAGTTTATGTGATAAAAAGGCGGGATGCTATAGTTGGTATCAAAGGATGGTTTAGTTATTTGTGGAAATTAGGATATGAAAACATTAGGAAGAAGCCTATAGAATTGTTCATATATAAGAAATATTCCTGGTATTTTGGTGAGTATTGAGTAAGGGGTTTCCATGAAAATACATCCCTATCTAGATACGAGGAGGTAGAGGTGGCTCTGGCACAGATATACATAGGGGTAAAACCCGAATACACCACTTTGAGCTAGACTCGAACTGGAACTGGTACACGACCACAGGCCTTGCTGCACTCTTGGTTACGACACTCCAAGGGGATATGCTTTGGTAAATTCATAAGCTTATTATGAACCATTATTAAAGGAACAAAGATAAAATAAAATAAAGATTCACATAAGGATATATGATCATGGATAACCTAGTTTGAAACCTAGGGGATCACAAGTTAGGGTATAATTTTCTTCTACAATATATCCTTATATGATTAAGTTCCTTTTCATGATTATTGGCTAAGTGTTTAAGCCCCTAATTATACTTTCTCTTCTTAGTTATTGCTGAGGAATGGAAGAACATGTCCCAAAAACCAATGTGATAGAAAATGTGACGATTGCCGTATTAATATAACAGAGATGATTAGGGGATTAAAAGATGATTATTATTTTGGAAGACGTTTACTACTTTGGGAACCCTATTTGATCGAGGTAAATAGATTACTACGGTATTTTCTTTTGAGGATTAAAGTTTGAATTATATTTTAAAGAATCAATGAATTTAAGGTGAACTTATGGTATTATAGGTTACTTATGGAAATGAATGACGTATCAGGGGAAAATATGTTTAGGTTAGTTACTTTGGTTATAAGATGTTAGGAGTGGTTGATGTTGTTTGGAGATGAATGATAAAGTTTATCATGGAAGACTATGATATCAAGTCCTTCTTGTATTTGGGTTTCAATATTAGTTTGGGTAATTTTGATGAATTTTAAGGATAATTACTTATGGAATGTAATATGATGAACTCTGGTTAGTACTGTGGAACTTTGAAGATTTAAAAGTAGTTTCCCTTCCATGGGAATCTTTCTTTTTGAAGAGTTGTTTTATCTTACCCTTTCTGTTATTGGGATAAATGCTTAAAGATATATAGTTTTTCTTTTGTAGAATATGTGATTCTCTAGAATAATATTCTTGTGTTTTGATGAGACCAAGTAGTTTGGAATGGTCATTGATTAGAGAAAAGATTAGTTTTGGTATAAACTTATTAAAAGATGATACTCTACATGAAGGTAGGTATATTTCCTTATATTTTTATTCTATGTAGTAAATAAAATCTTCAAAATTATGAAAAGAAACGTAAAACAAAAACGTTGTTGGTTTATGTTTCCTACTAGGTAATCAAAGACCGTTTACACACATCATAATTTTTGGATTTTCTTATATTTAACTTTCTCCTAATAATGTTTTCTATCAATCTCCCTCAGAACTTGACCCTTTGTTTTCTCCTCCATGTCCATGTTTTCCTACATGGAATCCTAGTGAGGGTTAACTCGGGTGACCTTTGTACTTCCCTTTCTTTCTTTTAAAGTAATAGTTTTACTGACTCCTTTTCCGATGTGGGACATTCAATGAAATTTCAAAACCCAATTTTTAAAAATTGCGAGGATGCAATTTCTTAAGGGGGGAAGATTGTAACAACCCGAAATTTCGAATAAATCTTGTTTCCTAATTTTATGTTTTCTTTTATTTTTATACTCAACAAATATTTTTTATTTGATAACATGGGTATAATTAAAATAAGACTGTTGGGTTTTGAATGTTATATGACCATTGGTCAATATGACTGCTGGAAACTAAACATTTTGATTATTGTCTCTAAATACAAGTAATCTTGGTTAATTATTATAGAAAGAAGATTTGATGTCCTCACCCAGTAGTCTTGGACCGATCGAAGACCATCTAACAGAACTTGGCAAGGAGGTAACACCACTGGGCTTTGCTCTGGACCAAACCCAAGACGAACTTCATCGTGTGAAGCTAGAACGGAATCGCCTTTGCGAGAAGTTCAAACTGATTGAAATTACTACTCGTGCGATGTTGGCCGACCCTCCCTTAGATTCTCTCACCTTTGTACACCTTACACTAAGGTCCTATGCTGGTGTGATAAGGGGCTATGTAAGGAGACCGTAACTGCCTTGTGTAATCTTTTGTTTTAAATAAAAATTGGGGTTTCTTCCTATGATGACGTTTATGACTTTTCAAATGTCCGAATAAATATAGTATTCATATTTTTGGTGAATTTTAGAAAAAGGATATTTTATAAAATGTTTATGTAAACATTAAATAATTAAAAATGTGTAATGATTTTCAAAAAATGGTCTTCTACAATTATGTTCAGTAAGAAATTTAGAGTCTAATAAGATCAACATATTTTTTGATGAATAGAAAATTATGAATAGTTATTTTATGATTAGGATTAGTAATGTGTCCAAATGGTTTAGTAATCTCACTTAAAGAAAATTTTAATATAATTTAGACACCTTGATTAAGTAATGAGAATCAATAAAATGGGTAAATAACGGTTTCATAAATTATTAGTCGAGTATTAGTTTTTTTCGGATGAATAATGGTTTTTAATTGAAAATTTAATTAATAATTATTAGAAAATTATTTTTATAAAATGGAATTTATTTTTGAACTCAGAGCATCGAAATTATGTTATGGTAAATTTTGGGGATTTTTCTGAAAAAAATGAATTTTCGGTGAATAGTGTATTTATTTAAAAATAAAATTAAAAATATTTAGAAATTTATTATTATAAAATGGAGTTCATTTTTTAAATGATAGAACTGATATTTTGTTAATGTGAAATTTTGGGATTTTTCTGAGAATGTTAAATTTTCAATGAATAGTAAAAATACAGTTTTACGGTTTCAGTATGTTTAATGACATCATAACTATGTCATGATGATGTCATGAGATATTTTAAGGGATTTTTGACTAAATAGGATGAATTATTGTGAGGGGGTCCCCATATGGCCTAACTCCATGGGAAGTACCATGGGAGGGCCCATGCTTTTGAGAGAACCAGTTTTGAGGTGTCCCTTGGCCATTAATACCTTGTCCACTCGCTTTCCCTATAAATACCCACCCTTTCCTCTTTTAATTTTTACTCCCAACTCTCCCCCAACGAAGTTCGGGTCTCCTTACCTCCCAAGGAGTCCTCCCAAGGTGCCCCCAAGCCCTCAAGGTCCCAACCATTGAGTTTTAAGAGTTACATTTTAAGGTAAGGGATCCGATCTCTCTCTTTTTTTCAAGAAATCTCTTTTATGTAATTTCTTTTATGCTCCATGTTTTTAAGTTAAAGAGTGTTATTTTATACTCGTCTTACTTCCCTTTTCATGTTCACATAATGAGAGATCCCCTCTTCCCTCATTATTTCGTTTTATGACGTTTTAAGTGGTGCCGTTAGGCTGCCGAATTTTTAAGTGGTTCTTCACCCTTCTCGGTTTGAGTTCTACTTTCATGTCAATTCTTTCAAGTTTCTTTTTGTTATGTTGGGTATGATCTGTATATCTATCATACTTATATTTAATTACCATATGATGAGAGACCCAATTTGATCTCTTCAATTCAATATTTTGATGTTTAACTGGCGTCATTAGGCTGCTGAATTATTATGTGGTCCTTCAACCTTTCTCCCTTTTCAAAGTTCTAATTCCATGTCAAGCCGTGAAAGTTCCTTTTTATTATGTTTGGGTATGATCTCTATATCTATAATACTGATATTTTATGTTCATATGATGAGAGACCCTATTTTATCTCATCAATTCATTTTCTGTTGAATTTTATGTAACGCCGTTAGGCTGCCGAATTTTCATAAGAGAAATCTTATTTTTGTCGTCCTTTCATGTTCTTCATTTCATATGGTATATTTTCAAATTTCATTACCATGTTCTTAAATCCCTTATATTCTGTCCCTCTACAGTTTTATGGGTCATTTATGAATGTTTGGCCCATGTCCCCTCTCTTTTCAATGTTTTCTAAAAACCTTGTAACATAGCCGTTATGATGCAGAATTTTCGTCTCAAAATGCCTCTCTCTTTTCTCAAAATTAGTTTATGTTATAAAGTGAATACTCAAAGATCTTATTTCTACATGGGTATTCACATATATACCAAAATGTTCTATTTTAAATTCTGGGATTTTCAAACATGAAACCCGCTCTACCCTTCTGTGGGTTTAATGTGACGTAAAGATCATGTCTTTAAAGCAGTTTTTAAAATGTTATGATTATTAAATGAAACCCATTTAATTTATGCTATATGGGTTGTTCATGAAATGATTTATGATGATATATGTGTCTCACATGATAAAAAAGGCAAATTTAAGGGTGTGCCCTGATAGCGCTCCAATGCATTGGGTAATGATGTAACCACTAGAGATTACAATTTTCACGATATCTTGTTGAATAACTTTGGTAATTTTCAAATGACACCTTGGGGATGGACCATGGTGATATGTTAATGATTTCCTATGTTAAATGATGTAGCCACATCTTAAAGTTATGAAAAATGTTATTTTTATTATTATATGCCACATGATTTCTTTATCATGCCTTAATGTTTTTTCATGACCTTATTGAAGTATCTCAAGCTCACATGTAAAATGTTTCTCTTGTTTCCATTACTGGGCCTTCTGCTCACCCATTCTTTTGATGTATGTCCCCAGGTTATGAGATTCAGTAATGAAATTAATATGAACATAAGGAGAACCCTTTCAAGTGTTTAAGAAGAATGATTTTTTTTTGTTTAATGTATTATGTTCCTGGTTTCCAAGACCCTAAACCTTAAAAATCCTCATTTTTGTAAAATGTAATGAATGTTTATGTGATAAAAAGGCAGGATGCTATATTAACTCATGGTCTATCCTAATCAAAAGTCTCACATGACCTATTGGAATTTTTCTATTGTGTAGCATGTTATTTTGAATATTGAACATTGTATCCCTCTCTACAAAGAAATGGCTGGGTGTTGATAGATATAAATCATAGTCATTATCACCCAATATAATAGTAGTACATGAAAGGAATCAGGGACTATCTGATTTATATTTGATATAAAAAATTATTAGATCATTTATTACCATGTATAGGAAAGCTCGTTGAGGTGAATGGCTCACCTCAAAGATTTTGGGGGGTGGGGAAGGATATTCAAGAAATGATTGTTCTTGAGTTATTTGTTTCTCTATTCTTAACCCCATAAATGTTTCTAGTAACTCTCATTATCATTGTAATTTTTAATCAAGTCTAATTAGTCATTTTTTATTCAATTTCATTTAATTATCTTTATCCTCTTGTTTTTTATCTAAATATATTCGAGGTGTCACCCTAAAACTCACACCTATGACGTGACCATAATGTTATGTTTGCTTCAAGGCCACTGATAGTAGGTTTTCATCTGGTACAGGTGTTGATGATTCTAATGACTAATTCATATAAAAAATATAGGAAATTAAGTAAACATTTTAATGTAATATGGATTTCAATCAAAAAATATATATTATGTCATACATACACATTTTTCCCACCCATTTGTGTATTTTCATATATTAGTATGCCATCTTTATTTACACATTCCTCCTTCACAAACACATTGAATGAGATAGAAATTGGTTGTGATTTGTATTCATCAATCTTCATATAAATAGAGTAACATATTTATTTTATTGTTTCATAAGATATAAAAGTGATACAATAGATTTTAAATACATAACAATTGATTCAAGTGAAGCGTACAACATCCTTACTTTATGGTAGGGGTACGTTGGTTTTTCTTCCCATCCCTACTTTTTATCACTCAGTTTCTATTTAATAAATAATTTTTTTTAACAAAGTGATGAATATATGTATTGCAAAAAAATTTATTACTATCCACAATGTACTTAAAAAACACAACCGCACAATGTCCATTAAACACATCCCATGCATCTTGGGATATCAGGTGTTCATACATAAGCAGTGGGTGTGGTTTTATTTTCCCTTCATTATCATTAAAATTATGCCTCATTAGAATTGAGTGAAATCCTCTATAAATCTTTCCAGAAATCATTAATAAATATTTCTTATGGGATTCATCTAATATAAATTCACACTTCAAGGGATTGTGAAGATTAATTCTATCTTTTGTTATTTTATTTTTTCAAAAAATAAAGAAATTATGTCATAATGTTACCATAATATCTTCCCTCATAAATGTATTAAAAATGGCCCCAACATGGTTCCATGATTCTACATCAATTGGAACACATTATTGAGTGATGATCCTAATGTAACTACTAAATATGGCCTTTTGGGGGTTAACATGATGTCCTCATGCATTCCAGGTGACCTCGTATTTGATTTATTTTATTTTCACCTTAATGATTTTTTCTAACACTATCAAAATATGTAACTCTTATTTTTTTTGGAAACATTGTTCCTTTGTCACCTACCATTTCATTGGTTTCAAACACATCAATATATTATTAATATGGATCAGTATCATCATCATGTGAATATGGTCATTGAACCTATCCACTGAGAGTAGTAACATAATGTGATACCTATTATTCCTCTTTATTGGGAGCACCATCACATACATAAGGTTGTTGTTCCTCTATAATGTGAGCAACATTAGATTGAAATACTTATTGTTCCTCAGGATCGGGATCACCAACATGTGTAAAACTCATTATCTAAAGAAGTTGTTGAAAAATTATTTTAGATGACATAAATACAATAGAGAATAGATAATAACATGAGGTAAAAAAAATGTATATTACAAAATAAATATAACTTGATTATTGAACTCCGTTTTTTAAAGGATTAATGGATTTTACCCCTTTATAGAATATCAAAATCCCTTCATCGTGGTCTCCTCTGACATAAAAATTTAATCTAAATTTGGACCAATCTAAAATGATTATAGAGTCCAAGTGAAAGTATCAATACACTATTAATTTTTATTTTACCCTTCAGTGGTTTTGGTCGATAATATAATAATTGACCACTCTCACATTACATGATCTAGAATATAAAATACTTGTACTTCATATGATTCTATTATAAATGGTTCATCTTTGTACCCTTCCTTAATGAAATCAACATTCATGAATCTCAATTCTCCAATTTCAATAGAACACCTATTATCAACCCACGTGAATTGAATAATCAGTACTTGGGAATGTTTTATAATCCAACTCCAATATTTGTTTTATGATGCCAATGTTTTCCACATTCATGTAAATTATATTTTTATCCTTAGTATTAGAAACATGAATTTCTTCATCCAAAAGTGAAACACCACTATTTTTCATGGCATTTTCATGATCATGTGAATTTTAATATAATGTATATCCCTTAATTACATTACCATTGTAATATAATACATACACACTTGGTCCTATGATAACCATCTATTTCGTTCTAAAATTGAATATGGATTTTCATCTGACTCGTTAAAAATATAGTCCTAAAACCATTCTATAGACTGTTGATTATGTGTATTTGATTTCTAACATTAATACCTTGATGGATTAAAATGCATAAAAATTTCATTGTGTATTTAAACATATGGTGGAACCTATAAACCATTATGTAAAATGTAATGGTTTTTCTGCTTCTGATCAGAAATATTTATATTGACAAAATCTCTTCCAAAAATTATTTCACCCGCATGCTTCCCAGTGTGATTGAATTTTGGTAGACAAAATATTTCCACACCTGATATATATTCTTTATATAATTCAATGGCTTCCTCAACAATATATTGATCTACAATAAAAACCTATGTTTAAATTATATTTTTGACATACCATTTAAAAAAACATCATTTACCATTCAATGGGGTACATTCATTTATAGTGTATAGGGCCACATAGACTAATATCACTCACTATGTGAACCATAAATTTAACCCTTATATCAGTGAATTTTTACGGGATGAACATTTTTAATTCACATAATATGATTACAATTTATCTTTCCATAGTCGGAAATTTCATCAGATCTATAACATTGCTGGATTTAGATTTGAAGAAAGAACAAATCTTGGTTAATGTATGAAGGGCTTTAGTGGAAAAAATGAAACGTAAATCTATAGTAATTAGTTCTTTCATAAAAACATTACATTCATGTGATTTCAGACCCTTTAAAATCAAATCATTTATTGACCCAATATTCTTGATATTCGATGAATACCCATAGGAAACCATTACGTTATTCAAGAAGTTTAAGGACTGATATCTCTCTTACCTGGAAAGTGTGTATGTAGGTAGAGGATGAAGATTTCATTTTTCACCCTTCATAGTCACCAAATCTTCTCATATTCCCATGTGAACCATCTCCAACATAGCCTTAATTCCATCCTATTTTTTCTCGGTGCATTTAGCAATGTACCAATGAAACTATCACATAATTTTTTTCCAAAATGAATAACTTCAAGAAAATGTCAGGTGTACAGAGAATTCTAGAATAATAAGTCCCACAAAAAACTATTCACATTTTCCAACCGGTTATCATAAGGTTTTTCAAAAATGGTTTACCAAAAGTAGTGTCCATATCATTTACATTCTCAAACAGTTGATCAAATATTATGGTAGATGGTGTTGTATGTTCTTATGAACATCCATAAAATGGTGTCACCTAATATAGGTAATTATACCATTAGGGTATAAGTCTAAAAATATTCTAGAAACATAATCTTTGATTATTGTTTCAACCTAATTGAATGTGTACCATTTTGAAAAACAAGACACACTTTAGTTCCATTAATGCTATATCCTGAAAACTTTCCATATGCTGGAAAGTAAATTATCATCCCTCACAACATAGATCTCAACGTGAAATATTTATTTATGTAAGAGTCATAAAACATAACATCTAAATCATCCCCACTTCAATATGATTCATGATTTGACTGGTATAACTCAAAGTGTCTCTTTTTATTTAAAATTTTCATCAATTTAAGTAAAAACAACAAGTGACATACTGATAACCGAGAAAACATATTTTTATTGTATTTATATTTTGGGAAAAGTATCCATGATTCAATTGTGAGGTTTAAGATTTAATTTCACCTCAATAAGATGCATGGTGTGACCAGTATGACTCAAAGTGTGTCTTTTTATTTAAAATTGATATTAATTTGTTTAAAAAGAACAAGTGACATAATAAAAAATGAGAAACCAAATTCATATTATTTTTATACTAATTTAAAATTATAAATTAGTCATTTTTGACAAGTAGGACTCAACCATACATTAATACGATGCATGGTTTTTTAGGTATAACTCAAAGTGTATCTTTTTATTTAAAATATCCATGAATTTAAGTAAAAACAAAAAATGACATACTAAAAAGCAAGAAAACGCATTTTTATAGATTTTATATTTTAGGAAAATGATATATTAGTAATTTATGATTTGAATGGATTAATATCATCTCAATATGACAGATAGTATGATAGGAATCACTCAATGTGTCTCTTTTTATTTAAAATTAACTTTAATTTAAGTAAAAATAATTAGTGACCTACTAAAAATTGGGAAAACACATTCATATAGTTTTGATATTTTATAAAAATGATATATTAGTTATTTTTTTATGTGTAGGGATCATCCAATCCTCAATTGGATTCATGGTGTGGCCAGTATAACTCAAAGTGTCTTTTTTTATTTAAAATTGACATTAATTTAAGTAAAAACAAAAAGTGACATACTGAAAACTAATAAAATGCATTCAGATTGTTTTGATATTATAGGCGAAATATACATGAGTAATTTTTGACATTTAAGAGTCAACCAATCCTCAATCTAATGCATGGTGTGATCAGAATGACTAACAGTGTCTCTTATCAGTTTTAAATTTACATTTTAGTTCAAAATGTGTCACTCACTAAAAACCAATAAAACATACTCTGATTTTCTTGATAAATTGGTAAAATGATTAAGAAGTCCTTTTTGATGGATATGAAGTAGTCTCACATCAAAATGACTCACGATATGACCAGTATGAATCTCAATGGATGTTTCTAGATTGAAATGATATTTTATTAAAAAAACACAATGAACATACTAAAAACCATGAAAATGAATTCATATTGTTTTGATATTTTATAAAAATTACCCATCAATAATTTGTGAGTGGTAGGAATTATCTACACCTCAATATGACACACAGTGTGACCAATTTAACTCTAAATGTTTCATTATTTAAAATTAACATTAATTTTAGTAAAAGAAAATGTGATATACTCAAAACTAAGAAAACACATTCGGATTGTGTTGATATTTCAGAAAAATGATCTATAACTCATTTCAACATATATGAGTCAACCCCATATCAATATGACACATGATATGACATATATGACACCAAATGATTCATTTTTATTAAATATGGAAATTTTATTAATGTGTTATTTCATTTCAAGGATTTATATATTTATTTATCGTATTAATAACATAATATTTTTTATTATATAGGTGGAATATTTTTCTCAGGTTGAGTTGATTTTTTTAAAATCGATACCCTGGGAAATCATTTTTGAGAGGGGATCATGGGCATAAAAATATGAAATATTAATGTTTTAGAATGTTTATTAGAAAATTGTACATTTAATTACATAAAAATTTTGTTTGAAATGTAAAGAGTAGTGTTTTTTCGAAACACCATTGGTGGAAATTATTATATTGATGATATCAATTAAATGTATATAGCAGGTTTGCTTCTGGGTGTGTTGTTAAAACTGAAAATTTTCTTCTAGGTGTGTTGTTATATAAAATACACACTGCGGGAGGCTAGGCCTTTATCTGTGCTAAAAAAGCATTGATAAAGGCTCCCCTTATCATATCTCTGATTAACAGTGATTTTTTAGCACTGTTAAAGGCAATTTTTAATGGTGTGAATGGGTATATGTGTATTAGTGTTTACCACTCATCTATCTTGTTTGGTTCTCCCTTTAATGTTATATTTATTTATTTATATATATATATATAGTAATATTTATTCATAAATTAATTTAGGTATATATATATTCATATATATATATATATATTAATAGATATAGTTATTTATATTTATCTATTTATATTTAAATATAATTGTTAATATATATATATATATATATTTATTTATTTATTTTATTCATTCGTACATTAAAATATATTAATAAGATTATTTTTAAATTCATTTATAAGATATATTTGTCTGTGTGTATAAAAACATAAATAAATACATATATACAACACACACACACATATATATATATATTATGTGTATCTATAAGTATAATTATATATATTTATGTATATTCACATATATTATATATTCATATGTATAATCATATGTAAGAATATATAGATAATATATATCAGTTTGTTAATACAAACACACACTAATATATATATATATAATTATATATCACTACTAGAAAATTAGGCTATAGCCACGGTGTGGAACCGTGGCTATTAGGCCAAAAACCGTGGCTATAGGTTATAGCCACAGTTCATTGAACCGTGGCCGGTATTGTGTGGATATAGGGCCAAACCTATTGTCATGGTTTCAAACCGTGGCTATATCCCATTAGCCAGGGTTTCGAACCCTGACTATAAACATATAGCCATAGTTTCAAATATGACTATAGACCTATAGCCACTATTTCAAACCATGGGTATAGCCCTATATCCACGGTTTCAAACAATGTATATAGCTGTATAGCCATGGTTCCAAACTGTGGCTATAGGGTTGGCCTTATATCCACGACAATACCAGCCACAGTTCAATGAACCGTGGCTAAAACCCTTCCCATTTCATAAAAAAAACCACCCCTTGGACAACATCCACACCCCCACAGACACACATCCCTTGCATCCCTTGCAACCCGTTGTACACCCCTTTCCCCCTACTAGACCCCATTGGACAGCACCCTCCCACCCCATGCTAGAACCCCTAGACAACAACCCTCCCTAATGGACCCCCTTGCATAGCACCCCCACCAACCTGCTGGACTCCCTGGACAGCACCACCCCACCCTTCCTGGAACCCCTAGACAGTAGCCCCCCCTCTACTGGACCCCCTGGACAGCAGCACCACCACCCCCTGTTGGACCCCACTTGCACCACCTCTACTGCCCCCCCCCCCCCCCTCGCCCCACCTGAACCCCTACTAGACAACCACCCCATGGACCCCCCCCCCCCCCCCCACAGACACACATCCCTTGCACCCCTTCCACACCCACCTGGAACACCCCTTGCACCCCCTATTGGATCCCCTGGACAACATCCATAGCCCCCCTGGACTGCACCCCCCTATTGGACCCCCTTGGATACCCCCCTGCTGGACCCCCATGTACAACAGCAGCCCTCTACTGGACCCCCTGGATAGCACCCCCCCACTGGACCCCATTGCACCACCCCTACTGAACACCCCCCCCCCTTAACCCCTATTTCCCCCTTGCACCCCCTAGACAGCACCCCCCCCCCCAACATACACACATCCCTTGTACCCCTTACACACACTCCCTTTCACCCCCCTTGCACACCACTTGCCCCGTGCTAGAACCCATAGATAGAAGCCCCCCCCACCCCCTGTTAGACCACCATAGATATCACCCCCCCCCCCCCTAGCTGGACCCCCTGGACATCCCCCCTGTTGGACCCCCCTGGACATCAGCAGCCCCCTACTGGACCCCCCTGGATAGTAGCATCTCCCTGCTGAACCCCCCTGGACAACAACCCCCCTACTTGACCCCATGGACAAAGCCCCCCCCCCCCCCCCCCACTATTGGACCCACTCGACGCCCCCCCCCCCCCCCCCCGTTGGACCCCCGTGCATCACCCCTGCAAGACACCCCCCTTTCACCCCTGCTGCCCCCCCTACATCCCCCATGACAGTACCCCCCCCCCCTCACACACATACACATCCCTTTCACCCCTTGCACACACACCCATTCACCCCCCCCCCCCCCGCCACATTCACACCCCTTTCCCCCTGCTGGACCCCCTGGACAACATCCCCCCACTGGACCCCGCTGGGTAGCCCCCCCCCCCCCCCCCCTGCTGGACCCCCAGGACGTCATCCCCCCTCCTGGACCCCCTAGACAACAGCCCCCCTTCTAGACCCCCATGAACAACAAACCCCCCTATTGGACCCCCTGGATAAAAGCCCCCCTAGCTGGACCCCCTAGACAACCCCCCTACTAGACAGCCGCCCCCCTACACATCCCTTGCACATGTCATAAGGGATTCTTAGTTAAGCATATTGACCAAGCAGGTGAGATTCAGGATTTTCCCTTAGACGTACCTACCAAATCTTAACTTGTAGAGGCTTTTTTACCTAGTGTTGAGAGAGTTGTTTCCCCAGTGCCATCATATTTTGTATCCATAGTATATTTATAGTATTTCAGAGAAAGACTACATTTAGATTTCAGTGGAATTTTTAGTAAACAGGAACCTCCTATTGTTTCATCTACATCTACTGATCCACCTCACTTGGATTTAGTTTTTGTTGATTTGATCTAGTCTATAGTAAAAGAGCATCTCCATGTTGTTATAGGTTATGTGCAGTCATCTCATTAGGATTAATTGATGTAGTTTTTATAGAATGGGATTTCAAGGAATAGGTTGACCAGTTTAAAGTGATGAAAACTATACTCATGCTATTAATGGAGGAGATGATTTATTTAGGAGTATGGAGAGATGAGGAAATATTATTATAACTTTTTTGATCTTATAAATCCATTCCTATATTTATCCAATACTCTAGTGGCTGCTGGCTGAAATTCAAAAGTGGAACAGTAATGTGGACTCCAAAGTCTGCACTTCTACAGTGGTTAAAGTTGCTACAATTCTCGAAAATTTGTACCGGGGCCTTCGTCCCCTGGACCCCTTAAGCATGGGCGTGTTGGCCCCTTAAACCCCCACGATCTCATCGTGGAGCTTAACTCGGGACAGTTGAAGGCCACACGCATTCGGCTCACCAGGATCGGGCTACACCAATCCAACAATCTCCATTGTTTTTACCCCTTGATGAGAAATAGGTTAAGAGTGCCATTTTTTCTCTAAATCTTGATTGTGTGGCTGGTCCTGATGGGTTCACAAATTAATTCTTTATGTTGCACTACGACATAGTTTGAGATGATCTCCTTAACGTTATGAGGGAGTTCTTTAACCATGCCTCAGTTCCCTATGGAATAATTTCTAATTTTATTGATCTGGTCCCAAAGAAGGTAAATGTTGTGGATGTAAATGATTTCAGACATATTTCTATTGGGAATACCTTTACAAAAAATCCTTATCAATATTATTTTAATGAGGTTTTTTCACATTTCTCGTGGTTTTATCTCTTCATATCAGCCCATCAGACAACCCTTGGACACCCCTTGGACATCCCCCCGAGACACCCCACCTACACCCTACCCCATGCCCTACAGACCCCTCCCCCCCTCCACCCCCTCCCGGACAAACCTTGGACAGCCCCTAGACATCCCCTCCTAGATACCCCACCTGTATCCTCCCCCTTCCCAACAGACCCCTCGACACCCCCCAGAAATCCCTTGGACACCCCACTTACACCCTGTCCTACAGACCCCCCTCGGACAACCCTTAGACACCCCCGGACAACCCCTCTTAGACACCCCACCAGCACCCTCACCCCCTCCCTACAGACACCCCCCCCGGCACCCCCCCGGCACCCCCCCCCCCCCATGATAGCCCTTGGACACCACACCTGGACAGCCCCTCCTAGAAAATTCTATATCCATCAGTACCTTCACTTCATTATTGAATAATGCTAAATGAATAATGTCTTGAAACATTTCCAAAAATAGTCTTTGTCTGGATTAGTCTAAAAAAGAGACTTCCACCACATATAACTCGGAACCTCTAGTAGGATGGTTACAAAAATAACCTTAAGAGGCTTATAAATCTATAGCTGGATAAAAGTATCCTCAACGTTTAGTACCAAAACCAATTTATCCTCAGAATCACGTTACCCATAAATTATTGTGGGGCTTCCATTTGATTATGAGGTTCCTTGGTGTGCCATAAAGATTGATTTATTCAAGGCTTTTGAATTTTTTAGGTGGTAATTATTATGGGATTCTTTGGTTCTGCTCGGCTTTTCGGCTAGGTTCTCATATTAGGTTAAAAGATGCGTCTCTACCCCAATGTTCTCGGTGAACATTAATAGCAGTTTACATGGCCACTTTCTAGGTAAAAGAGGGAATAGAAAATGGGATCCTCTTTCACATTTCCTTTTTGTGATTTGCATGGAGTTTTTCTCATGCATCCTAGAATGCAGGAGGCTGGGGGCTGGTGCAATGGCTGGTACGGGCTTTAGTGGCTGGTGCGGGCGGGAAGGCAGGCAGCAGGGGGCTGGTAGGGGGCTGGTGCGGGCAGGATTAGGTGGCAGGGGGCTAGTGTGAGCTGGATTGTAGGTGGATGGGGGTTGTTGGGCATGTGGTAGGGATGGTTTAGGATGGGATGTAGGAGGTCAGGGGCTGGTGAGGGATGGAAATGATGGATGAGGTTGTTTTGTAGATGGAAAAGGGATAACATGAGTGTTTTGCAGGAGGATGTGGGGTGGTGGCTGGTGTGGTGGCTAGTGCAGGCTGGATTGCAGGTGGTTGGTGGCTGGTGAAGGCTCGAATGCAGGTGGAAGGGGGATGGAATGCTGGTGGAAGGGGTCTGATTTCAGGTGTTGGGGGGATGGTGCGGGCTGATTTGAAGGTGGCATGAGGGTTGTTGCGGGATGGAATGCTGGTGGAAGTGGGCTAAAATGAATGTGGAAGGGGGGTGTTGTGAGCTAGATGTGGCTAAAGTAGGGCCAAATCATAGCATTACCGTGGACTAAACGCGTCGTGACCACAGAGTGACTGTGGCGTGACCGCGGAGTGATTACGGAGTGACCATGGCGTGACCGCGGTGTGAACTCGGCATGACCACGACGTGTTGTCCCGGTCCAGTGACATTCGCGGGGCAGCATCTTTCGACCAGGAGCGAAGGGAGTAGGAGGAGGTGGGGAAACATTCCGGCCATCACCATGCCGACAGAAATTGTGATTATTTTGTCTCAACATTGATCATAAGACTCATGGAATACTATCAATGCGAATCACTGCAGGGTGTCATCCTGGAGCATGTACAAATCAAGAAATTACCGCGGTGTGACTGTGGCATGACCGCGGCGTGACCACAGCATGACCACTGCGTGACCATGGCGTGTTGGCCCAGTCATGCGACATCAGTGGGGCAGTATCTTCCGGCCAGGAGCAAAGGGAGCGAGAGGATGCCGGCAAACATTCTGGTCATCGCCCCGCCATTAGATATTGTGATTAGTCAATCTCAACATTGATCACAAGACTCATGTAATACTATCACTGTGAACTGTCACGGGGTGTCATCCTAGAGTAGGGCCAAATCACGGTGTGACTGCGGTGTGAATGCGGCATGACCGCGGTGTGACTGCGGCATGACCGCAACGTGTTGTCACGGTCTTGTGACATCCACGGGGCCGCATCATCCAGCCTGGAGCGAAGGGAGTGGGAGGAGGCATGGCAACATTCCAGTTTTCGCCCCGCTAGAAGAAATTATGATTAGTCCATCTCAACATTGATCTCAAGAGTCATGGAATACTATCACTACGAACCACTGCAGGGTGTCATCCTGGAGCAGGGCCAAATCGCGGAATTACTACGGCATGACCATGGCCGGACTGCAACTTGATTGTGGCGTGACCGCGGCATGTTGGCCCAGTCCAGCAACATCTTCATGGCAGCATCTTCCATCTAGGATCGAAGGGAACGGGAGGAGGTGGGGAAATATTCTGACCATCACCCCACCAGAAAATGATTGAATAGATCAACTATATAATATAATATAACAAGGGATCTCTAGAAAAGTTTATAGCAAGTGGCACAATGATGCAATGTCTAAAGGTCAACAAAATGACGGAAAAGAATCATACAATCTACACAAACAATTTAAAAATTCATTCACTTTGCCTAAACATGGAAATTATACTTATAATATTCAAAGCGTGGTAAAAGAAAGTGTCATGGTCAAGGAATATGCCTACTCAGGAAATTTCATTTGATTTGAACGAGTATGGTAAGACAATTTATATTATTCAAAGAAAACAAAAACTATATTTCCACAAAACAAACACCAACAAGAGGGATAAGAAAGATTAAAAACAAATCTAAACATGATACAAATAATTATCACTACTCTTTGGTTTAGAAGATAGAGCACCTCCATTGGAGGGGTTTTATTATAAAATCATGGAATTTCATTATCACACAATTAATTTAATTATATGTAACATTTATTCTAAAACTCATTCAGCACAAATCAAATGCAATAATTTAAGAAAATAGATCAACATAACTATCACTGAGAGTTTTCACAGATAGTGCACCTCCGTTGGCGGGGTTTAATTATAAATACATGACTTTATTTATCCAATGAATCAATTGTATTAAAGAACACTTATTCAAGATATGAAATTCAATATAGTTAAGCAGAATTAAGAAAGAAGCTAAGTTCAATTTAAATAATTCTTATATTAAAGAAGCTAGAAGAGGGATCCTACCTCAAGGTGGAACCAAACCGTCCACTTCAGCTCTTGGATCTTTCTAACTAAATGTTTCTGCTCTCCCACAAGGTATACGCACCTTCACACACATTAAAGGACACTTATCCCCTATGCACACCCCTGCATGGCCATGGGCATGTGCAATGGGGTCCTTGCACATATTCTTATATGCATATACCAGTATCCACTCACCTGTGTATGAATTTATATATATACATGGGAACACATATCCCCATACATACATAATCACTGCCATTGTTGACTATAAAAGTAACAGGGGAACCCACATTCATATACATTCTTACCTATGCACACACAGGCAAGTCACCCTTAACGTGGATACTCGGAAACAATGAGTAGGGTTCAATGCACTACACAAAGGATACTGGGAAAATTAAAACACATAAAGGATGCTACATAAGTAGTGAGAAACCAACCAACGACATTAAATCCTTACCTCAATTAGGAGAACCAAATCCACCCGAACCAACAAAAAATGATACAACGCCATACTCAAAACATAATATGGAGCCAAAAACACTGAAATCCACAAATAAATTAGGTGAGATAACGTATTAGAATAGTATGAATTATATAACACATTATAATTTAATAAATTATGTTTACCCAATCAACTACCCTCTGCCCCCTGCCCCCTACCCCCCTCCACCCTGCCCCCCACCACCCATCGCCTGCCCCCTGCCCCCTGCCCTCCTACTCTGCAGACCTCTCCCCTTCCCACTGTCCCCTTCCCCCTGCCCCCTGCCCCTACCCCCTGCTCCCTACCCCCTACCCTGCAGACCTGCCCCTTCCCCCACCACCTTTACCCCTGCCCCTTGCCCCCTCTACCTAGCCCCCTAGCATCCACATCCCCCCTGCATAGCCCCCCATCCCCCTTGCTTGCACCAGCCCCCTATAATGCACCACCCCTAGCCTGCACTAGCACCCCCAAGCCTGCACACCCCCCAGTGAGTCAAAAAAATATTCGGAGATGCCAGTGGTGTCTCAAATGAAAGGAGTAAGGATTAAAATGGAAAACATAAATGAAATAATTTCAAACAATCTATATATGAATAAACTACCACAAGAGGATACTTATATATATTCTTACATATATAAGAATGGGCTATGTTTTGTTGCTAATTCTTTTTATAGCATGAATTTATATCCACAGACACAACCTATCATGATAAAGCATACATAGAAAAAATCCAGTTCTTGTGAAGGCATTGAGACAAAAAAAACTCATAAATATATATTTGGAATGAGTTATACTAATAAAAGGATTAAAATAATGCCTAGGGAGGAAGCCATTTCAAAAGGACAATTAGCATTTGAGAAATAATATTGGAAAAATGAGGTCCAATGGAAATGTACCCAAAAAGCTTGTACTAAAAAGAATAGAATAGTGGTTATTGAACGAAAGGAACAAAATTAGCATTGCATTGAAATTTATTGTAACTAACTCTCAGTGTCATTTAGGATTATGATTCTTAATTGTGATTTATAGGCATCCTCAAATTCCTGAAAAGAACAGGTGAAAAAAATGACTAAAAGTATCCAGTATACAAGTTTAAAATTAAATAAGCATAAACAAATGGATGGATGAGTTTACCATAGGTGAATCTATTAATTCATTAATCATGTTGTTGTTGAGGGGGAGAGAAAGTTTGGATCTATTATGGGCCTCTGATCTCCCATATATAGTGAAAATCTAATTTTTCGAGGCTAGGGAGGCTTTAGAATATATTTTTAGGAAGAAATTGAAGGAGGCTCAAAAACCACATGAGGTTTTATCCTACTCAAACCCCCCTTCCCCTCCCCCCCACACAACCCCCCTGCAGACCCCCTTTCCCCCTGCAGACCCTCCTGGACACCCCCTCACCCCTGCCAGTCCCACCATGTAGGGTCTTTTCTATTGGTTTTTTTAATGTGGAACAATGGATTCTATATCATCCTTGGGATTTTTTATTGTTGGTATGATTTATTTCTACTCATAGTGGTTGACCAGTGTATTGATAAACCTACACTGCATCTTCTTTATAAAGGAAATCGGGTGAGGGTGATAGTAGTCATTTCATCAGAATAGAGGTATGAAATTTCCATTTTTGGATGATCATGGGTTTTAGTAGAATCAAGGGAACTTATTCTACCCCTACACATATTATAAATGGTGGGGGAACCACACCTATAAAATATATTTCTTGGAATTCCATAAGATAATTTGAATAAAAATTTGAGTGTTTTTTTATGATTATGATGACTAATATGCCCAATGTTACTCATTATATCATTTTTTAAGGATAACAAAATCTTAACGGGTTCACCAATCCCTGAATTTGGTGCCCAATGATACTCATCCTCTATAGGCTAGTCACCTGAGGTATTTTAGGCTCATCGCCTATTGAGCACAAGGCTAATCACCCAAGGAATTCCATGTTCATCACTTGAGGAAGGATGTGATTATGATGCAATAGGAAAGTTGAATCATCCTATTCTTATTACATAATAAATCGTATACTTTTCAATAATGCATGTTTAGACATCTCCATAAGTATAGGATCACATCACTAGTAAAATGTATTCCCATGACTTCAAGAGAATTATTTCCCATGTTATAACCAACGATTCAGATTCCTAAAACATGGGTACTCAAACATAATTGATCCATATTCTTACTAAAAGAATATTCTATTTAAAATTAAAATATTTTCATCTTTACTGGATATAATTATGTGGTAGAGTGCTCCTTGGTTCTCTAATATTTATCAATATAATGCTATGAATCATTAATATAAGTATAATAAATTTATTAATAATTATTTTTAGGTTTCCTACAGAATATATGGGCACATTATCATTGGATATATTCATATTCTTCCTTGACAAAGATAGTGGTTATTAGAAAACCATTTTTTAAAACAATAAGGAAATTATGGAAACAAGTTTTTAAAACAATCTGGCAATTATAGAATTAAAATTAAATGTTTAGGCATAGGGAACCTACCTCAACCTCAAGACCCATTGCTTTTGACGACGACAACTCGATTCTTCATTTTTTCTGCTTGCACACATATGCAACTTCACATATATATAAGGACACCTAGCCCCTATTTACATATTTGCATGGCCAAATATGCATAAGGGGGTCCTTAGATATTTTTTTATTCATGAATGCACCCCTTTACACTTACACACATATATATATGTATTTTTTATATGAGTCTGATTTGAATAGAATATTCTAAAACATGTTCCTCTATTTTTGGACACATTCTATAAATATATAAAAATAAAATATTTATCTCCCTATACATGAGTCTTATCATTGTAGGGTATCTCATATTCATGGAATAAAAAATCTTGGATGGTGTAATTACCCTAAAAACTATCATTAAAATCCATTCCTATTAAAACATTAGTGTAATTTGGTCTTATAAGGCCCTAAAATTCCAATTTCCAGAGTATTTTTCATGTTACAATTATTATAATCTTAACATGACAATATTTAGAAATTATGACAAGAAAATATGTATAATCCATTATTCCTATTAAAATTTCAATGGAATTTTGTAAAAAAAGGACAGATGATTGAGAGCATAAAATATTCCATTTATTGAAAAAAATAAGTTGGAGTATCCAAATCCTAGAGTCTCTCTTGACCAAATTAGGAAATGAAATGGAAATGATGTGACTATAGTGATATTCAAAATACCTAATTCAATAGATCTGCTAATTCCTAACAAATGGTGTTAGGGGCCTACTAGAGATTGGTTATATGACTATCTCCATATTTTTATAGAGTATGAATTTATTTAAAAAAGGTGTTTAGATATTGTATTTTATATTTTATGGATTGTAGACCTATGTTGTTTATGATAGTTGTGCATTTATTCTGTCCATGTGAGCCACATATTCATGCATCTATATAGTTTGTATTTAAATAAAATCATGAAGTTTCACTTCCTCTATAGTTAAGAGATTTAAATCGGTAGTTTTATCATTTAAATATATTGTATGGTGGTTGGAAAAATAAACATGACGAGATCATATTCATGGGTGGCTAAATCCTCTCAAAAAATTTTAACATTATGAAAAAGGATGTGCCAATGTATATTATAAAACACCCCTACACATAGGCCAAGGAATGTTGTTGAAGGTTGTCATCTTTATCATAAAATTTTTCCAAAGGGTTATATATGATGATATTTTAAACAATGAACCAATCCCACTTTCATTAAACTCGACGGTAGATGACAATATTGGGAACTCGACTCTGTTCACCTTCCAATTTAGGTATATAATCTATAATTTTATTTTTCATGAAAATATCATCTTTAAATTGTGTCATAGTTGTAAGAAAATCCTCCATCATTGCCTCATATTTAACATTAGGGATTGAACATGATAGTTTAGCATTGATCAGATGAATACCTAACACTGTTCCACTGGAACAAATGTAATTAGGTCCTCCAACACTAGTAGTCAAAAATGTGGAGTCTTCAGCAATCTCAAAAAAATATCATGAGGATAAAACTGCCTCAAAATTATTATACTGTTGGGATATAGTTATTTTATCCCCAATAAATTATAATGATAGTATGACATGAAATGATCTTTGAGAATTCGATTTTTTATACACCCATCAAACTGGTTTCCCCAATACCCCATTAGTATAGTATTCTTACCATAACATGGAATAACCCCATGAAAATTTATTTGGACCATTCTCAAGATGTAATGAAATTTCTATTTCAGAATCACCATGCATCATCATCGACCACATTTCATACGGGAAAAATGGGTTATAGTATCTCTTAATATTGATTAGAGGTAAATATGTAACCTGTTTTAAATGACCAAATTATCGTGAGAACCTGTAAGGATCAAAAGGATCTAAAATGGGTAATCCATCTATAAAATAATCCAAAATCCCATCTCACAACAATATAATGTATGGAATTAATTCTAAATTCCCTATATCATTATCTACAACAGAACCAAAACATGTTGAATAAAGAATGAACCCAAAATGGGGAACATACATTAACAAATAAATAGGACCATCGAGTCATTAATTGAAAAAGAACAAGACCATATACCATATCATTGTAGTTCACTTCACATCGAGTATTAGTTTTAGATTCAACAAAGAAAAGAATAAATCAAAGAAATTTTCAAATACCAGGATGATAGGGTGTGGGGGATGTCAACCTTGGAGTTTGGGTTGTCGATGGTTGAGAGGTAGAGCCAACGAGAAGGAAGGGAGGAGGGGGGGAGGCCGCTCGGAGCAGCTTCCCTGGAGGAGGAGTATCGTGGGGAGGAGGGTCGCAGTGAGGAGGTGTCGTGGATATTGATGGTTGTTGGCGTGGAGGATTTGGGGAGGAGGCATCGGGGAGGGCTCGGGAAGGAAGAGAGGAGGAGGAGAGGATGCTCAGAGCTACATCTTTAGATGAGTAGGGTCACAGAGAGGAGGCGTCGGGGTGGGCGTCGGGCTGTTGAGGGGTTTTATAGAGGATGTATCAAGTGGAAGGAAGAAGAAATGAATGGGTTGGGGTATTCAGACATGGATCCGTGGCCAATATTGGGGGTGTAGTAATTGATTTTTTAATATGTGGCTTTATAGGCATGGCTATAGATCAATTTCCTAGTAGTATATATATATACACACACACACACATTATATAAGAATATATGTATTCATATATTTGTGTTTGAAATAAAATGGACATTAGTTTTTTTATAAGGCTTATATATTGAGAAATATATTTTATATGTAAATATGTTTAATTATTTATTTATAAAAATAAATTTTTATGTGTGAATATATAAAACAAAATGTATATATTATTATATATTTGATTATAAATAAAATTACATTGTAAAAAATGATAAAAATTAAAATCCAAAATAGTAATATGAACATAATACATAGGAATAAATTCAGTCCCCACTGAAAAATGGAAAAAAGACCTTCTTAAATAGGGCTGAAATTCCATAGATTGTTAATCAAAATTGGGTCTCCTGACTAAAAACTCAGTTTTTGAGGGATTTTGTGTCTTTTTTTCCTCAAAATTTTTTATTGAGGGTTGTCTTATGTCAGCAGTATGTAGATCTAGTCGTAATATTCGATGTGATATGTAGTAGATCTCAAATGGACACCCGAATCAATATTTATTTTCGTTTGAAGACTGTGTTATGTTTTCAAATTATTTTAGATCTTTTATTAATTTTTTAATTTTTTGTGTCTTCAAATTGTTATTAAATGATTATTACTTGATAATAATTATTAAATTATTAATTACTAATATTTTTAATGTATTTTATAAGCCATTTTTACTGAACATCTTATATATTAGGTGTAAATGTATAACTATACTTATATGAAAAATATTTAAAAAATATAAATTACAATTATATCAATATCAATATATATATATATATTAATATATTATATTTTATAATAATTTTTTGTTTATGGTATTTTATTTTTTTCATGAACATTATTATTAGAATAGGTTGGGAATACCCCTCTATTAAGAAAAGTAGAAGCACTTTTAAGCTATATTGAGATAGAACCCATTGCATAACTGAATCCCCAAACACAACATGCCCCAAAAAATACATCGAAATTGTAAATGGATATAAATATAATTACATCAAAATCGAATCCATATAGCCTGAAATACTATGATAGAGAAACCTATAATTATATTTTTTTTGACATACACCAAGGTATTTATCCATCGATTTGATCACCAACCTAGAAACCCAAACCATAGCTTCCATTGAGATCTATGGGGAAGATCATCTTGGTGGACAGATCAACTGATAATGGCAACGATCTGCCTGAAAAATTATCATCCCCAACTAGAGTGGGTTCTTCCTCTCATTTCATCGACCCATTCCTCGAGTAAGTTTTGACCCTTGTTATTATCCCTCACCATCGCACATAGGTTTGAGTATTTCCTTTAGTCACCATTATGACCAGAGGCCTTCATTTTCGACTAGCCCTTTGTTGGGCGCCTTCCGGGTTGGCGCACTGGGCAACACCTCCTCAAATGGTGCACATGCGGTATCTGTTTTAATGTGGTTTTTTAATGCGGCCCAAGACCGTGTGAATTAATTAACGTGGTGACACTTTTTTGACGTGGCGACATTATTTTGACGTTGATTCTTTTCCTATATATGGAGGTAGAGTCAAGGCATTTCATCATCACCGACAGCAACATCACCGAGAGCAAATCCCATTTGGTGATCGCCTTTCTTTGACGATCATCTTTCTTGCTCTCCACCTTTTGATCCATAATTTTATTCTTGAGTATTACTTTTGAGATCCCTTCCATTATGGGGAGTCTCTACCATGTACTTCTTGATTTTAGTGGATCCCTCTTTCTGGACTAGGTCCCGTGGTTTTTTCCTTTTTGGTTTTCCACGTAATAATTTCCAGTGTCAAATTTATTTTTTCTGCATATTTAATTTTGTCACTGTGCGTCCGCTTCTATTTGGGGGAATGATTCAATTTCCGCTGCGCGTTCACTTTTTCTGTTGTTTGCGCGTTCATTGCTTTCCTGTCTTTCCCAAAATCTGGTATCAGAGGGTTTGGTTCTTTTCTTTTCATATTTATTATGGAGGCCAACTACAGTCGGATGATTTCGTTAAATGGTACCAATTACCATATGCGGCGACTTAAAATGAAGGATCTGCTTTTTGTCAAGAGAATGCATCTTCCAGTGTTTAGTACCCAAAAGCCAGAGAGAATGTAGACGAAGAATGGGAATTCGAGCAGGAGATGGTTTGTGGCTTCATTCGTCAATGGGTCAAAGACAACGTGATGAACCACATTGTCAACATCTCTCACGCCAGAACTTTGTGGGAGAAGCTTGAGACGACCTACGCTTCGAAGACGGGAAACAATAAACTGTTTCTTATCTATAAAATGATGAACTTGAGGTACAGAGAAGGTACGTCTATTTCTGATTATTTAAGTGAATATCAAGGATGTTTTGATCAGTTGTCTGTCATGGGTATCAATTTTGAAGATGTGGTTTTAGCTCTTTTGCTTCTTAACACTTTACCCGATTCATTGGAAAATTTACGTGTTACTCTAACCGGTTCTGCTCCTAATTGTGCTGTGACATATAGTTTTTTCAAGTCTGATATTTTAAATGAAGAGGTCAGGAGACGTACTCAGGAGAAATCTTCATCCGAGCTTTTGGTCACAGAGAACAGGGGGGGAAGCCAGGACCGGGGGCAGAGTAGTCGAGATAAGAGCAGAGGTAGAAGCAAATCCAGACTGAAGCAGAGAGATTTTGAATGTCATCATTGTGGTATGAAGGGGCATGTTAAGAAGTTTTGTCATCATCTTAAAAGAGATATCAGATTAAAGGAAAATCAACAGAAGAAAAATGGTGATGGAGAGGATCATGTTGCCACTTCTACAGGGGGTGATCTTGTTGTTGTTTATGATTCCATTAACATTACTTCTGATGATTCTTGCTGGGTTGTTGACAGTGGTGCATGTTTTCACGTGACATCGAAGAAGGAGTTCTTTACATCTTACAGCCTAGGTAATTTTGGGATTTTGAAGATCGGAAATGATGGACATGATGACGTTTTAGGCATTGGGACTGTTTGTTTAAAGACCAGTACAGGAAGTAAGCTGATTTTGAAGAATGTCCGACATGCACCTGTGGTTCGTTTGAATCTTATCTCTACCAGCGTTCTTGATGATGAAGGGTTTATCAGCACTTTCGGTGATTTCCAATGGATTCTTTCCAAGGGATCTTTGATTGTGGCTAGAGGGAAGAAGCAATCAGGTTTGTACTGGACTAGAGCTTCTATTTCTTGTGATACTGCTTTTGTTGTTGAGTGCAGTGTATCGTCCATGTTGTGGCATAAGAGGCTCAGCCACATCAGTGAGAAAGGTCTCGGTTGTTTGGCCAAGATAAATCTTTTTCCAGATTTGAAGAGTGTCAAGTTGGACACATGTGATCATTGCATGGCTGGAAAACAGAGCAGAGTGAGTTTCAGCAGTCATCCTCCACACAGGTAGTCACAGGTACATGAATTGGTACATTCTGACATTTGTGGTCCTTTGAAATCGAATACCTTTAGTGGAGGTCTTTATTTTGTTACATTTATTGATGAATACTCACGAAATATCTGGGTTTATGTCTTGAAAGCAAAAAGTCAGGTGCTCAGTGTTTTTAAGCAATTTCATGTTTCTACTGAGAGAGAATCAGGAAAGAAATTAAAATGTATTTGCACTGACAATGGAGGAGAGTATTGTGGTCCGTTTGATCAGTATTACAGTCAGGAAGGTATTCGGCATCAGAAGACGCCACCCAAGACACCTCAGCTGAATGGTGTAGCTGAGCGGATGAACAGAACTTTGTTGGAAAGAGATCGTTGTTTCCTTTTAGAAGCAAAGTTGCCTGGACATTTTTGGGGTGAGGCTTTACTTACTGCTGCTTATATAATCAATTTATCACCTGCGGTGGCTTTGCAGACAGACACTCCTAACAAATTTTGGTATGAAAAAGAGATCAGGTACGATCACTTGCGTGTTTTTGGTTGCAAGGCTTTTGTTCATGTTCATAGAGATGAGAGATCCAAGCTGGATGGTAAGACACGCCGGTGTATTTTTATTGCCTATGGACATGATGAGTTTGGGTACAGGTTCTATGATCCTATTTTGAAGAAACTTGTCAGAAGCCGCGATGCAGTGTTTATGGAGGATCAGAATATTGCAAAAATTGATAAGGGAGAAAAAGATGCTTCTCCAACTTTTGATGGTTTTGTCAGTCTTGAGCCAGGTTCTAATTCATATTTACCTCATGTTGTTGATTTTGATGATCATGTTGAGGTACAGAATGATGCTCAAGGTGAACAGGTTGGAGTTGAAGTTTCCGATGCACCTTTTGTTTCTGATGATCTGGTTCTAGGGGTTATTAATGAACCCGCAGTTCCACTCCAGAGGTCATCTCGGCATCGCACCATTTCTACTCGATATTCACCTGATGAGTATGTGCTCCTCGCTGAAGGGGGAGAACCAGAATCGTTTGATGAGGCAATGGAGAGTGAATAGAAGGATAGATGGGTTGAGGCAATGGATGATGAGATGAAATCATTGCATGACAACCACACTTTTGAGCTGGTGAAGTTACCGACAGGGAAGAGAGCTTTGAAAAATCAATGGATTTATCGGATTAAGAATGAAGAATCCAGTTCTGTTCCATGATACAAGGCAAGGTTAGTTGTCAAATGCTTTTTTCAGAAGAAAGGTATTGATTTTGATGAGATTTTCTCACCTGTTGCCAAAATGTCTTCCATTCGGGTTGTTCTTGGTTTGGCTACCAGTTTAGATCTGCAGATTCAGCAGATGGATGTGAAGACAACTTTCCTCCATGGAGATTTATAGGAGGAGATTTATATGCAGAAACTAGAGGGTTTAGTTGAAACAGGTAAAGAAAATCATATCTGCAAGTTGAAGAAGTGCTTGTATGGTTTGAAACAAGCACCGAGGAAGTGGTATATGAAATTTGAATCTTTCATTTCTCATCAGGGTTTCAGGAATACATCTTCTGATCATTGTGTTTTTGTTCAGAGATTTACTGATGATGATTTTATTATACTGTTGCTTTATATTGATGATATGCTCATTGTTGGCCATGATACTTCTAGAATTGACATATTGAAGAAGGATCTTTGTCAGTATTTTGCAATGAAATACTTGGGGCTAGCACAACAGATTCTTGGCATGACGATCTCCCGTGACAGGAAGGCCAAGAAGTTGTGGTTATCTCAGGAGAGATACATTGAGAAGGTTCTTCAGATATTTTCTATGGATAGAGCGAAAGTGGTTAGTACTCCTCTTGCTTTACATTTTAAGCTCAGTTCCAGTTAGTCACCTTCTACTGATGAAGAGAGAGAGGAGATGAAACACATACCTTATTCATCTGCTGTTGGATGTTTGATGTATGCAATGGTATGTACTAGACCTGATATAGCTCATGCAGTTGGTGTGGTCAGTCGTTTTCTATCAAATATAGGTAGAGAGAATTGGAGAGCATTGAAGTACATTTTTCGTTATCTTCGTGGTACTTCTGATCTGAGATTGTGTTTTGGCAAATGGGAACCTATGCTTTGTGGCTTTACAGATTCAGATATGGCAGGAGATATCGATTCGAGGAAGTCTACTTCAAGCTATTTGATCACTTTTGCAGGGGGAGCTGTATCTTGGCAGTCTAGATTGCAGAGATGTGTTGCTTTATCTACCACAGAGTCAGAGTTTATTGCAGCTACTGAGGCGTGAAAAGAATTGTTTTGGATGAAAACGTTTATTCAAGATCTCAATTTAAATCAGGACAGGTATTTTTATTTTGTGATAGTCAGAGTGCTATTTTTTTTGGGAAAGAATTCTACTTTTCATGGTAGGTAGAAACATATCGTTGTTCGATATCATTGGATTCGCAACATCCTTGATTAGAGACAGTTAGAGATTGATAAGATCCACACTGATGACAACGGGTCAGACATGTTGACCAAGAGTTTACCCAGAGGAAAATTTGAGACTTTCCGACAGATTGCAGGGTTGGCGGTGATCCCCACTTGAGTCGGAGGGGGAGATTGTTGGGAGCCTTCCTAGTTGGCGCACTGGGAAATGCCTCCTCAAATGGTGCACTTGCAGTATCTGTTTTAATGTGTTGTTTTAATGTGGGTCAAGACCGCGTTAATTAATTCACGCGGTGACACTTTTTTGACGTGGCGACATTATTTTGACGCAAATTCTTTTCCTATATAAGGTGGCAGAGGCAAGGCATTTCATCATCACCGGCAACAACAACACCGAGAGCAAATCCCATTTGGTGATCGCCTTTCTTTGACGATCATCTTTCTTGCTCTCCACCTTTTGATCCATACTTTTATTCTTGAGTATTACTTTTGAGATCCATTCCATTTTGGGGAGTATCTACCATGTACTTCTTGATTTTAGTGGATACCTCTTTCTGGACTAGGTCCCGTGGATTTTTCCTTTCGGGTTTTCCAAGTAAAAATTTTCGGTGTCAAATTTAATTTTTCTGCACATTTAATTTTTGTCACTGCGCATCTGCTTCTATTTGGGGGAAAGATTCAATTTCTGTTGCGCGTTCACTTTTTCTTTTGTTTGCGCGTTCGTCGCTTTCTCGTCTTTCCCAACACCCTAGCGCTTTCCTACAAACCCCCACCACCGAGCAAGAGCTCTGATCTTGCCATTGACCCCCTACGTTATGTTTACTTTAATTTGTTTTATCTTCAATTATTTTAAATTAATATATATTCCTTTAGTTTCAATACATTAGAAAAATGTTCTATATGTCAATTACGATGTGTAGGAATCCTCCACACCTCAATCCGATGCATGGGGTGAACGCTATGACTCCACTACTATAGATATGGACATTAACTGCTCATAAAATGGGCATTTACAGTGTTAAAAGGAAATATTATTCCCAGATCAATTATAAGGGGTCATTTTTATCATCTCTAAAAACATCTAATAAAGTACCCTTTTATCAGTGCTAAAAAATAACTGATTAAACGGACCTTATCAACTCTTTTTAGCGCAGATAAAAGAAATAAAAAATAAATTTTTTTCTATAAATTGGAGGCTAGGACCTCCCCCCCACCATTAAACAGTAATAGGGACCTACATTGCCAACCCACACACACCCCTTAGTTGGGTTTCGAAACTGAGACCCCCCTCAAAATCTCGCTTATTTTCTACTCCCATATGTCATTTTATTTGGTATTTTATGATACATCTATATATTTATATTTATTTCCTTATATTTTTTATCCATATATTTATAGATATAGATATTGATATATATATATATATATATGTAAAATATGTGTTTGTCTGTGTGTGTGTTTATAAATATATGCATACATATATATATATATACATACATATGTGTGTGCATATATAAATATAATTTTACATATTTGTATTTATTTAAATATATTATATGTTAATATTTATATACGTAAATTATAATATATAGATAAATATATATCGGTTTGTCAATGTGCACAAAAAAATATTTATATACGTACATAAATTATATATACACTAATTGTGTATATATATAAATATAAATTTTTATTGTAAATAAAATGGATATTATTTTTTTATTATATAACATTTATATATTTAGAAATATAATTTATTTGTAAATATGTTTACATATATATTTATAAAATTAAATTTTTATTTGTGAATATATACAAAATATGTGTATATTTTTATATATTTGATTATAAATAAAACTAAATTATGAAAAATGATTAAATTTCATAACATTAATATCAAAATGAATGTAATACTTGTGAATAAATTCATTCCCCACTCAAAATAGGGAAAATACCCCCCTTAAACGAGGCTAAAAATAGATTGAATGTTAAAAATTAGGAAACATTGACTTAAAACTCAGTTTTCAATCTCTTCTAGAGACTTTTTGGGCCTCAGAAGACATAATAGGGGATTCCCCCATCATTAGTGTGTAGATATTGGCACAAGATTAGATTTTATATGTTGTAGAGCTCAAACACATACTCAAATCAAACGTTATGACCTTTTCAAATTAGAGTTTTGTTTTCAATTTATTTTAGTTATTTTATTATTTTTATTATTTTTTGTGTCTTCAAATTGTAAATAAATGACACTTACTCAATAATAACTATAAATTTATTAATTAATAATATTATTTTAATTATTTTATAATCCATTTTCTCTAATTACGTTTTATTTTATGTGTAAATGTATATTTTGCAATAAAAAACATATTTTAAAAAATATATATTATTTTTAAGAAAATTTAATTTTTTTTAAAACATACCATTTATCAGTTCTAGGAAAAAAAGACTTATAAATCCTCCCATTATCAATTCTACTAAAAAACGCTTATTGATGTTGTCCCGGTAATAGCCCTAAAAACATTGATAAAGATGTACCTTTATCAGTGCTAAAAAACTAATAAAGGGGTTACTTTTAACATCATTTTTTAGCACTGTTCAAATAATCTTTTATCAGCAGTTTTTTTAGCACTGATAAAGGTACACCCTTTATCAATGCATTTTTTAGTGTTGTTAAAGGGTGACCCTATGTAAAGTGGTTTTTCTCGTAGTGATACAAGTGTGTCCTTTTATTTAAAAAGGGCCTTTTAAAAATATATTCTTTCATATTTATGTTCAATTTGTTTCATTATAGTATTATTAAAAAATTGAGTTCATATATAGGTGAATTCATTTTCTCGGGTTGTGGTGGTTTTTAAGCAATAGATACCATGATTAGGCTTTTTTGAGAGGGGGTCTCAGGTGCCAAATATAATTTTTCATTGATGTTTTTAAATGTCTATAGATAGTAAATGAAAATGTAATGATACAAAATATTGGTTGAAATGTATATAATATGATTTTTTGTTTTTTTAATGTAAATTTTATTTCAATTAAATTATGAATTTTCATAAAGGTTCATTTTTATACAGGTTTATATCAGGCAATGTGTTGTTATTCAAACAGCACATTGCAATAGTTGGGCAATTATCAGCGTTAATAAAAACAATGATAATGGGGTCCTCATTTTAATGACGCTGACGAAGAGAGTGTTTTTTAGAACCATTAAATCTATTTGCAAACTATTAAAAGGTCTATATGTGGTTTTGGAAATTAATTTTTTTTGAAGTGATAATTATATCCTTATATATGATTAAAATGAAAAGGATTTGAAAACATTGGGGTTATAAAACTAATAAACACTCATTTCATCACTAGATGAGGGAGGAGGTGAATTAATGATATAATGGGATTATACCCATATATCTCCATGTATTTCATGTATGAGAGATGACTAGTCTTTTTAATAAACAAATAATTATTTTAAAAATTATGAAAATTAAAAACAAAATTCATATTTTCCATTAATAATTTAATGAGTAAAAAACAAGTACAAAACTATTTTTCATAATGATATATTCATCCAAAAATATGTTTCAATTTAAAAAATATCATTTTTTATTAAAATATATAAAAACACATTTTTCATTATGAAATTCAAATAGAAAATTTAAAAGAAATAAGAAATTCACTTAAAAAATAAAAAAATTTCTTTTTCCAAAAAATAAAATAATAAACTAAATTTTTAGTTATGAAAAATTAATAAAAACTCCCTTTTCCATATGATGTTATAAAAAAATATATATGCCAAAATAAAAAATAAATTGTCAAAAAAATATTTATCCCCTATAAAATTTAAAAAATATCAAATTTTTATCTTAAAAAATTAAATTAAAATAAATTATTTTAATTTAAAATTAAAAAATTAAATATCCCTTTTGTTTATGATTTATTTGGAAGTTAAAAATGAATTTTCTTCTTTTATATTAAGATAAATTAAAAATTTACCTTTTTCTAAATGATCCCATTTTAAAATTAAAATATCAAAAAATCCCCCTTTTCATTTCAACAAAAATGAAAATATTAAATTAGAAAACATAAAGTTAAAAGTTAAAATTTTACATTTTTCTTTTAAAATTACTTTCGAATAAAGGTTATATATTTAGTTTTTAACAAAGGATATTTTTTTAAAAATTGTTTTTAATTAAGTAGGTTTATTTTTAAATTATCATTGATTGATATTATTTTATGGGAATTTTAGTTTTTAACATAAAATAAAAAAACTAAGATTTATTTAATGAAAGGGGGATATTATATTTTCAATAAAAAATGTTTTTTTCTATGATTTTTCAAAGTATTTTTTTATTATATATTAAAAATGTAGTAATGAACTTTATTTTCATTCACATTAAATTCTTTTTAAAAAACGAGTTATCATTGACTTTTTTAACAGGAAAAATTGGAGTTGATTTGTTGATATGGGATAAGTCAATATATTTTTACTAAAACGGGTCCTGGTATGTGTGAACGATGTTCACAGAAGCCACAATACTAGTCAAAAAATAATCAATAAGTTATTGCATATATATTTTAACATTATTTATTAATAAAATAATATATTTATTACTAATAGTAATATAAATTAATTTTGATGGATATGAAATTTCATATATAATATGAAAGTAATATTATGTTTTTAGAAGAATTAGAAAATATTAAAAGGGAATTTTTGTATCCAAAATGATGTTAAAAATAAAGATCTCACAAAGTAATTACATAAATAAATTAGTTTCAATTACATTTTTAATGTAAATATAATAACTGATGTCAACATTGATGTTTAGGAGGTTTCCTTATGTCACGTCCATGCGTATGAATACATATCTACACCATAGGTCTTGTTGTGTGTGGAATCTTCATGCACAACTACATGCTTGTGTAAATGTTATTTGGACTTCTTAACCCTAGTCCAGGAGGAAGGGGTTTCCCTCATATACATATTTAACATAGTAGACCAGCTCATAATTGATGCAAGATAACCCAATAATCTCCCCTCACAACCTCAATGGCGATGAACAGAGAAGATTTTTTGGTGATCGGGAAATTCAAAGTGCTCAAATGCAACTCTACAAAAATCACTATTAAAAAACATAGTTTTTTCTTTAAAAAACTAAATCATCTATAAAAAAGTGTAGATAATCGAGGCTCTATTAAAAGGGGTACTTTTATTAGTGCTAAAAACGATGCTAAATTACCCTTTTTCAGCACTAAAAAAGAGTTGATAAATGTAACAAAAATATTAATTTTTTAGTAAATTAGAGGCTATATACTTCTTTTTAATAGCTCTATTTCAACGATTCTAGGAATCCCCTCCCTTGTGGACCACCTCCACCCATTTTACATTGTTATGCACACATCCCCCACCCCTTAACAATGTTAGTCACCCCTGCACCAACCTGCGCAACCCAGCCTTCGCTTGGATTTGAACCCGAGACCTATCCCTTGAGCGTCTGCCCCATTACCACTCACCCATCATTTTTGGTTCTCCATTTAATGATATATATATATAGTTATATTTATTCATATATATATATTAATGGTTGGGGATGAAGCTTCATTTTATTATTAAAGCAAAGAAATGAACTCTTTTAAATAGGTAGAGGGAGACCCATTACATAGCCCAAAGTCCCAGTGGGCATGTAGCCCATTACATAGCACGTAGGACTAAAATTTGGGCCTAAGGCCCATTTTGTGAATAGTAACCCGGCTGCTACAGTGCCCTGCCGCCGCTACAGTACCCGCCGATAAACAATAGCACCGCTACTACAATACCGCTACAGTATTGCTACAGTACCTCTAGCCCCATGGGATTTGAAACCCCTTTTTTAATGTAGGATTACGGGGTTCTTACCACTAAGCCAAACCCCAACTACGTGTATATATATATATAGTTAGTTATATTTATATATTTATATATTTATATATATGGTTATATTTTTTTATCAGCATATTTATCTATATATTAATATATTTTTGAAGGATTATTTTTAAATTCATTTATAAAATATGTTTTTTTGTGTGTGTATGAATAAATAAATTAATACATACATATATACAACATACATACACACACACAAACACACACACACACATTAGTTTGTTAATACACACACACACACACTAATATATATATATAGGCACACACACACATTATATAATTATATAAATATTCATATATTTGTGTTTTAAATAAAATGGATATTAGTATTTATGTAGATAAGTCTTAAATATTGTGAAATATATTTTATATGTAAATATGTTTAATTATTTATTTATAAAATTATATTTTTTGTAATTCCATTGAAAATAATCTATAATTAGAAATTTTCAAAATTATATTAATCAATAAAAATAGTTAATAATTGGTTTTTCAAGGATTTTCAAAGAAAATCCACGCACCAATCAGCTAGTTGAAGCCCTACTGCCCCGCACAGAAGCTCTGTCTCCGCCTCGATTCTGGCGGCTCGACCACGATGACGAAGGTCAGTCGCAAATCATCCACGCCTCGACCACACTCCGCCCCGCCATGGCCTCCCACCGCGACTACGATCCGCCCCTCCATGACCTCCCCGCACTCCACGACCATGCTCTGACCCGCCCTAACCGCCTCGCACGTCGGCACATCCATATCCCGCATCAATCGCCTTCCGCCTCCACTATGACCTCCCAGAGAGACCACATCGTGCTCCACCCCCCACGCTTACACATCCACATCCCACCTCAACAGCGTTCCGCCTCCACCAGGAGCTCCTAGATTGGTGCACCTTCCGGATGATCCCTGCACTGGGGTACCCCTGGGGAAGAGCGATTTCCGGTGTAGGAGTGGTGGTTCATTCTGGGTCTCCTACCATGGGTACCCTTGGGGCCTGTTCCAAGGTGAATGGGACTGCTAGAAACTGCCCAACATAATAATAATCCATATCTGTCGGCACCCCTGGGTTCTCCGTTGTCAGGGTTGGGGTAATTTTTGGATCTCCATGATTGGGTATCCCGGGGTGGAGTTCCCTGGCGAAGGGGACGGTTGGACGGGTCCCTCATAGTCGGTTGGATGGGGTCCCTTGTAGTCCTCCTCTATTCTCCATCACGATAAGATCGGTTCATTGGTGATAATTGAAGACCTCATCATCGGATTCATCATGGGTTGTGGGACTCAAACTGACTACTCCTGATTTTTCACCTTTTCATAGGATCTTCCGACAAAACACAACTTCCACTGGGTTCCAATCCATTTCTGTAACATCTTCATCTTTATTGTCACATGGTTAGGGGTTTCAGAGAAGAGGGTAATCTGGGTGGGAGGGTAGTAGTTTTAAAACACACCCTCCACCCTTAAATAGTACCATCATCCATTATTTTTGTGATACCCAAATTTTTTTTATAACACCAATTAATATGAGGAATTACCCAACTCTATTTATTTAATGTTAATTAATTTATTAACCGAATATTAAAAAGATAGTAAAACTACCCAATTTATTTGTCTATTTTGAGTATTGTTCATATTAAATTTATAAATGAAATCTAAATTCTAATCTAATTAAATTAATTATTATTAACTGAATAACGGTTTTTTATAAATTTTAATAAAATAGTCAAAAAAAAATTTCTATGATATCAATTTACTTTTGATTTATAAATAAATTTTAAAATTAAAAATAATGGATGTATTTTTAATTAAGCTGGTTTGGGAAGTTAAAAGTTTGTTTCAAAATATAATAGAATATATTTAAAAATAGTGTTTTAAAAAATAAATTGGTTCTAAATGGATTTGGGTTTGAAAAAATAAAATCAGTTAGGATTCGATTATCCCAAATTACATGCATACATGGCGGGTCGACATCCCTAATGTTGGTTGATTTTTAAGGAACATTTAAACCTAATTATCAACGTTGCAGATTTCAATAATTTAGAGGAATTTTAATTTAATAATGTAGAATTGATTTTGAAAATATTTGACTCGCATCAAATATTTAATTTTGGTTTTAAATCAATAAACTAACATTGACTTGTATCAACCTTTATACAACATTAAGTATATATATATATATATATATATATATTCAATCTTTTGATTTATATCTAACCATTCATAAATGGAAATATATTTTTGTAGAGATTACCCCCATGGGGTGGGCAAAGAGGTTGTCAACGGAACTACTATTTGGAAACGAAAAAAAAAGAACCAATGGGTTATACTAAAATGGGTATTGGTTAGTAATAATTTTATTTGGTTAACTGATTTTTTTGCCTTGATTATTAATTCAAATAACCGAAATCTGATAAAATAACTGAATATAATTTTTTTTATTTATTAATTTAATATTTTAAATAACTTATAACACATATTATAACAAAAAAAAAATACATTTTTGTTTATAAATTTATAATTTTTTTTCAAATAATTTGATTTTTATAATATTTAAGGATTTATATATAATTTAGAGTTTATGTTCGACACAATTATTGTAGATTTTTTTAAATTCAAGGTTTTTTTAGTAGGCTTTCTCCGACAATCATCCTTTGTACAAAGGATTGTCCACCAGATATAAAAAATGTTTATATCAGTATCAATTCATAAATAAATTTAAAAAATTAAAATTTAATGATATATAATTCACTTATGATAATTTATATTGTTAATTACTATATATATTAAAGATATTATAAGTCATACTAATAATTTTATTATAAATTATTATATTGAAAATTTTAAATTAATTATAAATTAAAATTATAAATGATTATTAATAATTTTATTATAAAATCATAATTACATTGTTAATTAACTATATTTTTAAATTATATTAATAATTACTTAATATATTAATTATATTATCAGTTATTAATTTTCATAATTATTTAACTAATTGTTAATAATTATATCATTAAACTAAAATGTCCCTTTTATATTGAAAACACAAACATTGAGTCATATCAATCACATCATATGTCCAATTTACATGTAGTAAATTACTACACATCATAAATGAGTTATGTATCCACTACTAGAAAACCATCATTTAGAGGTGGTTATTTTTTTTATTTGGTGATAGTTTAAACCACCGCTTAAGATGATGTCCACTTCCAACATGTGGCGGATCCTCCCATTCACTACAATGGAACGAAGCAAGGGATGCATTAGGTTTTATTAGTGCTAATAAAAAATCACTGATAAATGGGGAGGGGATTTATCACCGCTAGCTAGAAGTGCTGATAAATCTTCCTTTTATAAGTGCTAAACAAAGGGTGATAAAGGTGTACCCTTTATCAGCACTTTCTTTATCACTGATAAAGGGGGCCATTTTTTTAAAAAAAAAATCCTCAAACCCTATATATCAACCAAAGGTAAAGTACATAATTCTCGAGGAAAATATTAAATCCATCAATTAGACCGCCAATGATTCCCAAATGTATCCAAAAAATGAACTGCCTAGTGGCCCTCTCTCCAAGAAAAGGGAAATCATCAAGAAGATAACAAAGGTACCAAATATCTGATGATGTCGATAATGGAACCATATGTTTGGAGGCCACCGTTATCCTGTTTCAGTGCGTTGATAATAAATTGACAATTAGATTCGACCATAACATCCTTCCACACAAGAGACAAGATGGGATGCATACACTTCCATATTACCATGGCCTCTGCCACATGAGGAGACTAACCTGCAATGTTCGAGGAATGGTGAGCCATAATAAGAGAAAACATGATCACAAAGGATTGTCTAAAGGCCAAAAAAACCATCCCTAGGGGTCGCTACATCTGTATTAAGTTTGAGAACACCCAAGGGGGTGGAGAACCATCTGACTGGATGGGAATGAATAGGTGAAGGTGGACGAGCCTCCTAAATATCCAACCACTACGAGCCCCAATTTTGAATAGTTGAAGGCCATACCCTATCGTCTTTAACAATGATCTTGATAGTGATTGTGTTTTGGAGAAACCATATAATCCAAACATAATTCTATTTTTAGCGCTGATAATTTTTTTTATAAAAATATTAATAATTTATAAAAAATTATTATATTTATATTCAAAAATATTTTTCATTAGTATAAATTAAATAAAAAATACATGTAGATAATTAATATATATTTTTTATTAAATAAAAAATATATATATAATTTTTTAAAAAAGTGATTATAATTTATAATTATATAAATATATATTTAATTAATTAAAATATTATAGTTAATTTTTAAATAATAAATATTTTTATTGTTTTTATAAATATATATTAATACATTTTAAATATATATATTTATAATTAAAATTAAAATTATAATGAAATAAATATATCTTAAAATATATATATGTTTCTAATGAATTTGTTCAATAATTATTTTGATGTGTGAGTATAATTGACATAAAAATATGTTTTGAATTAACCACGAGTGTTCATTTATACATTAAAAATGTTAAAACTCACATGAATAGAGTTTTGACATTAGTTAGTGTATAACCAATGTTAAAACCATGTTAGTGAGAGTTTTAATGTCAGTTACGCAATATGAAATGTCAAACTGTGGGTTTCAACATTAGTTATCAAATAATTCTTTATCCCCCTCCTGTCAGATGGCGTCATCCCCCTCATGGTATTTTCAAACTTAATACTGATGCGGCGATTCCTGGTGATGGCTCTATTGGCCTTATGGTAGTTCTCTAGGACCATGAAGTCTCTATCATTGCGGCTCTTTGTTCCTCAGAAATTTCTTGTTGGTCTCCTCCCATAGCAGTGGTAATGACTATGTGGAAAGGTATGTAATTCATTTAATCCCCCGGCTGGAAGGATATTATGGTCGAATTTGATTTTCATGTTATTATCGACGTGTTGGAGGAAGATGAAGGTGGCCACCAATACGTTGGGTCGATTATCAATATCATCATATCATTGGTGTTGTTATTTTATTCTTGTTGTTCTTCCTTTTTTGGGAGTGGACAATCGTACGACTCATTTTATAGCTAATTTTGGGTGTTGTTGAGGGTCACATTACGGTGTAGTTGATTCATACACATCCCAACTAACTCATGGATAATTTTCCTAAAATATCAAAATAATCCAAATTCATTTTCTCATTGTTGAGTAGGTAAATTGTCCATTTTACTAAAATTAATGTATATTTGAAATAAAAGAGACTCACTTGTAGTCATACCAGACACACTATGCCTCATATTGAGGTGAAAAATAATCCTTGTCATCCCAAATGACTCATGATTATTTACCCAAATGTATCAAAACAATCCAAATGTGTTTTCTCATTTTTTAGTATGTCAGTTGTTCCTGTTTACTAAAATAAATGTCAATTTTAAATAAAAAGATGGACTTAGAGTCATACAGGTCACACCGTGTGTGATATTTAGGTAAGAATAATTTCTACACCTCCAAAATTACTTATGGAATGTTGTAATAATGTATCAAATCAATCCAAATATTTTTTTCTTGTTTTTTATAATGTCACTTGTCTTTTTTAGAAAAAATTTATTATAAACTAGAAATACACACTTCGACTATTAACAGTCACATATAGTATCAGTTTGACATGAGAACAATTCCTACACATAAAAAATGATTTATGAATTGATTTATTAAATTATAAAGACAATCTATATGTGTTTTCTTGGTTGTTAGTGAGTGATGTATTTTGAAGTAAAATGTCAATTTTAAACTGATAACGGACTATTTGAGTCATACTGCTGACACTATTTTTTTTGGATTGAGGTCTAGCTAATTCATACATATCTTAAATGACTTATAGACCATTATATTAAATTATAAACACAATTTTAATTCCTTTTTCGGTTTTGGGTTTTGAGTTGTATATTGTAGTAAAATTATGATTAAATTTAAATAAAAAGACACACTTGGAGTCATACTAATCATGTCGTATGTTATATTGAGGTGTTTTTGATTCCTACATTTCCCAAAGTATTAAAAGAATCCTAAATGTCAAGGAATCCACCAGTATAATAAAAAAATTCTTATGTGATTAATACTAAAAATAAATAAATTAACTATAAATATGAAACAATCCATTAATTCAATAGAAGTCACATCTTCATACCATTGCTGTACATTCTATGATCAGGTAGGCTACCCATTTGTTTCTAATAAAATTTATATCAATTTATAAATAATATTTTTTTCAAATTTATAATATTATTAGAAAAATATGAATACATAAAGGATTAATAAATATTTTAAATAAAGTAGTAATTAACTTTGAAATTACCTCTCAAGGGATGTGTGTTTTTTTGATGGAATATGATCTCTCTCATAAATTTACAAACATAATAACCATAATAATTTCCATTTGATTATTTTAGACAGTGTAAAAACATTAAGAAAAATATGTACTTTTTTTATATTTCTTTGGATAGTTAAATCTTATTATATATACCTTGATACTTATCGACTTGTTGAACTTGTTTGGTTCCTTGTGTGCAATGCTTGTCCTCATGCCATGATTTATACAATATTTACACAGCACCATATAATTAAAAAATCCTAATTAATAAATAATATAATTATATAACTTGAAGCTTAGTTTTAAAATGTTGGGTGTAGTGTATTACAAATTAAAAAATGTTATCATGTGTGGTCGGTTTGTTGGTAATCTATTTAGTTAAATCAAGAAATAAATATTTAGAGTATAAAAATTTATTGTAATGAGAATACATGGTTTCTTAATAAGAAAAAAAGGAATAAGTAATGAAGGAAATGAAAAATATATTAAATATGATAAAATTGCAGCGTTTTATCCTGAACCATTTCTATTAAGAAAATTATTTCATCCCAAAGTTTTCATTCAAAAGATTTGATGAAGTTTGCCACTCATTCATCTATTTTTTGTATTCTATTTTTGTTTTGTCTGTAGAGGTGACGTGAGGACTAATGAGTCCAATTTATTATGGGAAATTCAATTGAATTGGTATTGATATATATGACTTCAAAAAATATGAAATGTATTTAGTCATAATTAACATGGTATATCATGTTTTGTAAAATTAAATCACGAAAACGTACCTCATGTATACATTTACAACTGAGACACCTGTCCATTCATAGATGACGATTTCATCTACATTAATAGAAGCAATGTAGTGAATAACATCCTCTCCATGCATTTTTTCATCAAAATAAACAATGTGACTACTAACACTTTGTAACTTCGTATCTGCAAAAACCATTAATGTTAGTAAATGTGGATATTCAATGGGAATGGTAAATATTCTTTTCGAAGATAATTCCAATCAGTTGATTGATCATTTAGATGGTTTAAGTCAACCTTTCATTTCACCCCATCTTATTGTCCATTTTAATAGCATTCGTCGGTATATAACTTTTTTCATTAATTATTAAAGGTTTATCATCAAAAATAAGTAGGAAATAAATAACTCCTTGTCAACATATTTTTTTTACTGATTTAATGGCCATGCAATGATTGTTACAATAGTTGTGCAACCTTATAAATATATTCCTCATCAATTGGAATAGGTCGATCATCCCTCAGATCATGGACTATGCTAATAGACACTCTCAGAAAAACTATTGGATGTGGTCTATTATTTAGCACATAATTTTGGAAATTGAATAGTGTATCCCTCACTACAAGGTGATGGGTGGGTGTTGATAGATATAAATCACAACCAATATCATCATGTATATTATTAGTACCTGAAAGGTATTCATGTCTATCTAATTCATATTTTATAGAAATAGTTATTAGAACATTGATTACCTTTCCACGACATATTTTCGAGGGGAATGGCTCACCTCAAAGCTAGTGGGTGTGGGGAGGGGTATTCATGAAATGGTTGTTCTTGAGTTATTTGTTATCTTTTCTTATCCCTATAAAAGTTTCTAGTAAATCTATCTACTATTGAAATTTTAATTAAAGTGTATATAGTCTTTCTTTCATCTATTTAATTTATTTATATTTATCCTCATCTTGTTTTTTTATAAAAACATGTATTTGGTTGTCACACAAAAACCCACACCTCTGATTTGACCATAATGTTCTGTCTGCTTCAAGGCCACTGATAGTAGGAGTTCATCTGATACATTGGTTGATGATTCATGTGACTAAGATGGATGGAAAATATAGGATAATAAGTAATCATTGTTAATTAATTTTGATTAAAAGAAAAACAAATTTCTATTATTTCATAATTACACATGATTCCCACCCTTTTTGTGTATTTTCATATATTAGTTTCCCATATTTATTCACACATTCCCCTTTTCACAAACCATGGTGTATATGGAAGTGGATTTTGATTTGTATTCACCAATCTACGTATAAATAGTGGAACATAATTATTTTTTCGTTTCATGTCATATAAGAGTGTTAAGGTAGATTTAAAATACGTACCATTTTTTTCTAATGAAGCGAACACCATGATTGCTTTACGGTAGGTGTATGTTGAGTTTGCTGCCCCTCCGTTATTTTCAACACTAAGTTTATTTTTCATAAATAAATAATTATCACTCAATGTGATGAATATATGTATTATCAAACAACATATTACTAGCCACAATGTACTCGAAAAGACACATCAGTATGACTTCTAGTAATCAAATCTCTTGCTTGTTCGGTTATCAGGTGTGCATGCATAAGCAGTGGGTATGGGGTTATTTTCCCTTCGACTTCATTTAAATTATGAATCAATAGACTTGTGTGAAAGCCTCTGTGAATCAATCTATAAATAATATATTCATATTTATTATGGGATTCATTGACTATAAATGCAATCTTCAAGAAATGGTGAAGAATAATTCATTGTTTCATTATTTTATTTTTTAGTAAAATAAAGAAATGATATCATATTGTTACTGTAATCTCTTCCCACATTAGTCTATCACTACTAAAATTATGGATTTTATATGTGCTAAAAATGGCCATTAATAGTGCTAGAAAAGAGCTGTTAAAGGAGGCGAAGATAGGGGGGTCCACTTTATCAGCGCTCCAAAAAGCAATGATAAATACCCCTTTTATTAGCACTATAAAAACACTGATAAAAGGGGTATTTTATCAGTACTAAAATGAAGGTCTGATAAAAGGGTCCTTTATCAGCACTGATAAAAGATCCCTTTTATCAACACTTTTTGAAAGCGCTGAAAAATGTTAAAAAATAAAAAAAATAATTAAATAATTAAATTTAAAAAAATCCTGCCAATGAGGGTGATTTTATAGTGCTTCAGCCCCCCTTTTACAATGCTTTTATGCCCCCCTCCAGTGCCCGCATGCACCCCTTCACCCTTTATCACCACTAACCCTAGATTCACCCATGCACGCACATCCCTGCCTCCACTCGGATTTGATCTAGAGACCGCCCCCCTGAGTGCCTGAAGCCTTTACCACTCCCCTATATTGATTTTTTCTCCAATTAGTGATATATTTATTTATTTGTATATATATTTCGTATTTTTTTGTATAGTAATATATATTTATAATAATATAAATATATAGTTATATTAATATAAATATATAGTTATATTAAAATATATTTTTATAGTGATATTAAAATATATATTTATAGTTATATTAATATATATATATATATAGTTAGATTAATATATAGGTATATAAATATTGATATATTTGAATTTTAAATAAAATGGATATTAGTTATTATTTAAATAAAGATAATATATTTTATATGTAAATATATATTTTATTTATATTTATAATTATGTTTTTATGTGTGAATATAAAAAAAATATGTATATATTGTTATATATTTGATTATAAATAGTAGTGAATTATAAAAAATGATAAAATTTCAAAGACATAATATCAATATGAATGTAATACCTTGAACTAAATTCAGTCCCCACCAAAACAATCCACTAATACCCCCATTAATGAGGCTGAAAATCCCCAAAATGTTAAAAAATCATGGTACCCCGACTAAAAACTCAGTTTTGGAGGCCTTCTGAGACATTTTTAGCCTAAAAAACCTTAAAATAGGTCCCCATAATTAAATTGATGTAGTGATTGTCTCAAGATATGATTTGATATGTGATATAGCTCAAACGGACAACCGAATCAAAAGTTATGGTTGTTTGAAGTTTGAGTTGGGTTTTCAACATATTTGGGATATTTTTTAAATTTTTTTAATTATAATTAATTTTTTTGTCTTCAAATTGTCATTAATGACTATTACTCCATAATAATTAGTAAATTATTAATTAAAAATAATTTTTAAATTTTTTTATAAGCAATTTTTAATAAATATCTTATATATTAAGTGTAACTGTATTTTTATACTTACCTAAAATATATTTAAAATTATATTTAAAAAATTATATATTATATTTATATCAATATAAATATATCAATATATTTAAATATTAATATATTTTTTTTAATAATTTGTTTTTGGAAGTAGACCCTTTATCTACGCTTTTAAAAAAAGCGTTGATAAATACCCCCTTATATCAGCGCTACTAAAAAAATCACTAATAAAGGGGTACCCTTTTACAGTGCTAAAAAATGTAAAAGGGGGTACCTTTATCAGCACTAACAAAAGCACTGATAAAGGGGTATTTTTATCAGTGATTTTTTTTGGATGCTAAAAGTAACCTTTATCAGTGCTTTTTTAGCACTGATAAAGCCCCCCCCCCCTTATCACCGCTTTTTCCTTAGCACTTATAAAGGGTGGCGATGGCCTTGCCCAGTTTTGTGGTCAAGTATTAAGCGCTGGAAAAACTTGGGGCCACAAAACAAAACTAGCTGGCTTGCATAACCAAGTGATGATTCCAATGTAACTACTAAAAATTACCTTATTGGGCTTAACATTTTGGCCCCGTTCATTCCATCTGACCTCATATTTGATGCCTTTGATTATTTCCGTCATGATTTTTTCTAACACCGTCAAACTATGCAGCACCTATTTTATTTGCATCATTGGTCCTTCATCACCTAACATTTCCTTGGATTAAACATCATCAATATGTTTTTTCTCTAGAGCATTAGCATTAGCATGTGAAGATGGTTGTTGAACCTCAACATCGGGCACAAAAACAGATTGAAAAACCTATTATTCCTTAGGATAGGGATTACCAACACATGAATAAGGTCATTTTTCCTCTATAATGCAAGCGAAAATATGTTGAAAGAACTAATGTTCCTCAGGATTGGGAGCACCAGCATGTTCACAATTCATTATCTGCATAATTTGTTTATAATTTAATATTTATTACATCAATACAAAAATGAACGTATAATAACATGAGGTAACAGAATGTATTTTTAAAAAAAATAACCTAATTATTGAACACTGTTTTTTTTAATGGCTGAAGGTATTTGACCCGTCTCTCAACTATTTTAGTCCCTTAATTTTCGTCTCCTATGACAAAAAAAACCATCTACATTAGGACCTCTATAAAATGATTGTAATGTCCTAATGAAAGTGTCACCCACAGTTTAATTTTCATCTGACCCTTTAGTGGTTTGGGTCGATTACATAACAATTGACCACATTCAGTTTGTGGTATCTAGAATATAAAATACTTGTACTACCTATAATGCCATTATAAATGGTTTTTCTTTTCACCATTCCTTACTAAAATAAATATTCACTAATACAGATTAATCTATTTTGACATAATTCATCTTATCAACCCAATAAAATTGAAAAATTGGATCATAAAATGTTGTATAATACAAATACCATATTTTTTTGATGATTCCAATGTATGAAATATTCACGTCAGCCAGATTTCTGTCTTTAGTACCAGAAATATGCATCGCTTCATCCATAAGTGTAACTCGACTATTTTTCACATTATTTTCTTCATCATTTCTATTTGTATAGAATGTATAAACATTAATTACATAACCATTGTAGGATAATACATACACACATGGTCCTCTGGATAACCATCAAGGTTGTTCTGATATTGAATTTGTATTTTCATCTGAATTGTTAAAAATATTTTCCCAAAACCATTCTATAAACTTTTGATTATGTGTATTTGATATCCATATTTTTTCCCTTGATTCATTCAAAAGACTATGAATTTCTTTGTGGGTTTCAACATATGGGGAAACCTCCAAAACATTATTCAAAACATAAATGTGTGCCCACTCATGATCTGCAATATTTATTGTGACTACATCTCTTCCAGAAATTCCTCACCCACTAGCCACCTAGTGTGATGAGATTTTGGTAGACCAATGATATCCACACCTCACATGCATTTGGTACATAATTCTATGGATTCCTCAACAATATATCGATCTGAAATACAATCATCTGGTCAACATAGATATTTTATATACCCAATCAAAATATTTATATACCATTCAATGGGGTATATCCATCTATATTATATAGGACAACATAGTCTAATATCTCTCACTACGTGAACCATAAAATGATCCATCATATAAATGAATTCTAGTGGGAAGAACATTTCAAAATCACATAATAAGATAATAATTTCTCTTTACCTAGTTTTCAATTTCACTAGATCTATAACTTTACTGCATATAGCTTTGAAGAAGAAATAATGCGTGGTTAATTTATAAAGGACATTCTTTGATAATATGCAATGTAATGCTATAGAAATTATATCTCCCAGTAAAACAAGATAGTCATGTGATTTAAGAACCTTTAAAATTAAATCATTTATTGACACGATATTCTTGTTATACATTTAATACCCCTCTAGAAACATTATTTCATTCAACAAGATGAAAAACTGATATCTCTCTTGCCGAGAAATAGTGTATGCAACTAGAGGAAGAAAAGTTAATTTTTCAACCTTCAGTATCAACTACTATTCTCATATTACCATGTGAATCATGTTTAACATATCCTTAATTCTATAATTTTTTTCTGGGTGAATTTAGCAGTGTACCGATGAAACTATCACATTCATTTTTTTTTTCAGAATTCATAACATCAAGAAAATATATGTCATATAAAAAATTCCATTATGATAATTCAAAAAAAAAATACACACAATTTCCAACTAATTTTATTAAAAAAAATTAATTTTTTTCACCAAAAGTATTGTCCACATCTTTTACATTCTTAAACAGCTGATCACATATTTGTGTAAATGGTGTTTTAAGATCTTATTAACATCTATCGAATGATGTTGTCCAAGATAGGGACATATCCCATTATGGTAGAAATATATAATTTCATAGAAACATAATCATCGATGATTGATTCAACCTAATTGACTTTTTACCTATTTTGAAAAGAGACACCCTTTAGTTCCTTTAATGCTATATCCTGAAAAATTTCCACAAGAAAGAAAGTCATTTATCATCTCCAACAACATAGTTCTGAATATGAAATCTCAATTTATGTAAGAATCATAAAATGCAATGCCTAAATCAACATCACCTCAATACGACACATGGTATGGTCATTATAACTCAAACTATCTCTTTTTATTTTAAATTAACATCGATTTAAGTAAAAACAACATGTGACATACATAGAATTGAGAAAACATATTTGAATTATTTTGATATTATTGGAAAAAATTCTGTGAGTCATTTTTGTTGTGTAAGACTCAACTGCACATCAATATGTTGCATGGTGTGACCGTTATTACTCAAAATGTGTCATTTTATTTTAAAATGAAATTAATTTATGTAAAAATGAAAGTCAAATATTGAAAACGGAGAAAACACATTCATATTTTTCTGATAATTTAATTAAATGATCAATGAGTCGTTAATGACATGTAAGGCATAGAATTACCTCAATACGATGCATGGTGTGGATTGTATAACACAAAGTGTATATTTTTATTTTTAATTAACATGAATTTAAGTAAAAAAACAAGTGAAATATTGAAAACCATGAAAAAAATTCTGATTGATTTGAAATTTTAGGAAAACAATATCTCAATTATTTCTGACATGTAAGAATCAGTTACACCTCAATACGACACATTGTTTGTCCAGTATCACTCAATGTTATTATTTTTATTTAAAGTTTTCAATAATTTTAGTAAAAACAACATGTGAGATATTAAAAACCAAGAAAAATACTTCATCTTGTTTCATATTTTTGGAAAATGATTTATTTGTGATTTTTGATGTGTAAGAATCACCCACACCTGAATATGATACATGGTGTGGCCGGTATAACTCAAGGTTTCTATTTTTATTTAAAAATGACATTAATTTAAGTAAAAACAACAAGTGAAATACTGAAAACAGAGAAAATGAATCCATATTCTCTTTATACTTTAGGAAAATGATCCATGAGTCATTTTTGATGTGTATGAGTTAACCATACCTCAATATGATGCATTATGTGACTGGTATGACTAAAAGTGTCGGTTAACAGTTTATAATAAACATTTTAGTTCAAAATGTTTCACTCACTGAAAACCAAGAAATCATGATCTGATTGTCTTGATAATTCAATACAATGATTCATAAGTCATTTGTGACATGTATGAAGCAGTCTCACATCAAAAAGATGCATGATACAATTGGAATGACTCAAAATATGTGTTTCTAGTTTGAAATGGTATTTTAGTAAAAAAACACAATGGACATACTGAAAATTGAAAAAACATATTTGGATTGTTTTGATATGTTAGGATTAAAAATCATCAGTAATTCGTGACACGTAGGAATTATTTGTACCTCAATACGATGGATGATGTTTGTAGTTAACTCCAAATGTATCATTATTTAAAATTGAAATTAATTTTAATAAAATCAAAAGTGACATACTCAAAATCCAGAAAACACATTCGAATTATTTTTTTATTTTAGGACAATGATCAATTACCCATTTGTAACATGTAGGAATCAAAACCTCCTCAATAGGACGCACAATATGACCCTTATAACTCAAAATGATTCAATTTTATTAAATATTAACATTTTATTAATGTTTATATTTCATATTAATTTATAATTATCTTATTTATAGTATTAGTAACAAAATATTTGTTTTCTTATATAATTGTAGATTTTTTCTTTGGATGATATGATTTATTCTAAAATTGATACCTTGGGAATACATTTTTGCTAAGGGATCAGGGGCTTCAAAATATGAAATATTAATGTTTTAGAAATTTTGTTGGAAAATTGTAAATGTAATTATATAAAAAATTTGTTTGAAATGTAACTATATGTGTTTTTTTCCTATATACCATGGTTGGAAATTTTTGTATTGATGATGTCAATTAAATTAATATAGAAGTTTATCTTTTGGGTGTGGTATTTAAATTTTAGGTTTTCTTTACGGTGTGTTGTTATATAAATATCACACTGCATGTGTCTAGGCCATTATTAGTGCTAAAAATGCACAGATAAAGGCCCCCTATAATCACTGTGATTAATAGCCCCGTTTTAGCTCTATTAATGGAAATTTTCACACTATGAAAGGCCATATATGTAGTAGTGTTTACAACTCATCCATATTGGTTGGTTCTCCCTTCAATGATATATATATTTATATATATATATATATATTCATATATTAATATAGATTTATATTATATATATATATATATATATTCATTCATTCATTCAATGTAGGATAATATATTGATCATAAATGGGAGGGGAAATCATTCATGTAGGGGTGGATAAAAGAAAGCAAGCCCCAACAAATCAGCCATCACAAAATTAACAAACTCAGTAAGAAGAGATCCCACTATAGAATAATTGATACAAGGACTACTCAGAATCCCCCATGAGGCCAGTCTATCAGTAGAAAAGATCCATTCCCTTATGTATGCTTCAAGGTAGCTCGACCAATAAACTCCATGCATTTTTAGGTAATATAAATGATAGACCTAGGAGGCTCACATATCCCCTGGAAAGAGTTTCATGTAACTGAAGAATCACTTATGATCACTATGGATGAAATATTATTAGAGATATAAATCTCCAAACCATTAATAAAATCCACCGCCTCTGAAATAAGAGAGCTTCCATGACCATAAAAGCTCCAAAAAGAAAACATCACTAAAACATCGGAGTCAGGAAGAATGCCTCCCCCTCTCATGATGCAAAGGTTATAAGAGACGTCAGTATAAATCTTGAATCCATTACACCATGGGTTTTATCGGATCCATCTACCCAGTGAAGACCCCTGTTGAGAAATGGATGTGGTTCACTATCAATTCATGAAAATTATCATGGATTTTGATTTTTTACAGTTTTTCAGAAGATCCCATAGATCCACAACAATACACTAGACCCAAGTATGAATTTAAAAGCATGAGGTTAAAAGATTATCCACTCGAGCTTTGTTTCTTGTATTCCAGATGATCCAACAACTAGAAAAAATCATGGAAGCCCTACGATTCCTCTCCAAGTTATTCTATTTTATATAGTGAAACCATGAGTAGTAGAATACCTCACCGTCACCCTCCTAAATATCCAATCCAATAAGATTCCCATGATTTTTCCAAACCATTCTTTCCTAATATCCCTCAATGAAAATGTGTTTTACTGATTCATCCTTATATATACAACAAAAAAACATTATGATAACATACATTTCAATTTACGCTCAATCGCATCATCGTTTGGATGGGGACAATGCCAGATATCCCTCACAAGAAATTTTAATTTGATCTGATTTTCATTTCTCTAACGAAACATACTTATTCCCACAATAGTATTACCTTGTAATGAGAGACAATATCCCATAGCTGAAAAAATTCTCGATGATCCTCCAGTGATGATGAGTTTATCCGGTTCATAAGAAATTTGTATGCTGTCAAAAATCTCACACTGTTGTGCATTATGTGTGGTGTGAATGATGTTCATGAAGGAGAAGGATTCAGCAAATGAAATTCTAGGAGTCAGTAACCCTGAAAAGCTGAGAGATTTACTAGCCCAATTGTGTTTCCAATAATTAATCTTGCCGTAGAAAACTATCCATATATACAATATACATACAAATATATATAATATATGTTTATCTGAAAGTATAATTATACACAGTGATATATATTCTTATATATTTACATATAATATTTATTAATATGAGTATTCATAAGTTAGAGTATATAGATAATACATATCAGTTTGTTAATACAGAGACACCCTAATATATATATATATACACACACACACACACACATTATATAAGTATATAAATATTCATATATTTTTATTTTAAATAAAATGGATTTGAGTTTTTATTTAGAAAAGTCTTATATGTTGAGAAATATTTTTTATATGTAAATATGTTTAATAATTTATTTGTAAATTTTAATATTTATGTATGAATATATAAAAAATATGTATATGTTGTTATATATTTGGATATAAATAGTACTACATTGTGAGAAATGATTAATTTTTAAATCCATAATATCAATATAATTGTAATAACAATGAATAAATTCATTCCCCACTGAAAAAGAGAAATAATTCCTCTTATACAAGTTATAAATTTCATCGAATATTAAAAAAAATTGGCATCCTAGATAAAAACTAATTTTGGACGGCATTTTGGGAATTTTTTGCCTATATATATGTGAAAAGGGATTTTTTTTATTTCACTAGTGCATAGATCTCATCATAGTCTTTGATTTGATATGTAGAAGAGCTTAAAAAGACACCAATATCAAAATTTATCATCATTTGATGTCTGAGTTACGTTTTCCACTTATTTTATATCTTTTATTATTTTTTTGATTTTTTTGGTCTTAAAATATTAATTAAATGATTATTACATGATAATAATTAGAAAATTATTAATTAATAATATACTTTTAAAATATTTTATAAGCAATTTTCTCTAAACATCTTATATATTAGTTTTAAATTTCTACATATAATTATCTAAAACATATTTAAAAAATATATATTATATTTATGTCAATATAAATAGATTTATATATTAATATATTAATATATTATTTTTAATTATTTTCTTGAAATATACCATTTATCAGTGCTAATAATGGGGTACCATTAACAACTCTAAAAATTGATGATAAAGGTGATACCTTTATCAACGCTAAAAAAACATTGATAAAGGTACCACTTTATCAGTGTTTTTTAGCATTGCAAAAGGGTGGCACAGTGAAAACCTATATTTGTGGTAATTTCCCCACCCATGACTCACTGCTATTTTCCACATACTAGATAGAAGATACTTTCAGGATGCTACCATCTTATAGTTAATATAATTGGGTCCATCGTGATGTCACACAGATATTTGAGAGTCTTACATTTAGAATAAATCATCATAAGATGGTAAATAATATTATTTAATATGATATGTATATGATAAATTAATATTGTTTGTGGTTGAACCATTTATTACATTTTTTGATGTGTTCAAGATATATACACTTATAGTAGTATTGGGCATATTGCTGGTGAGAGACAGTAACCAATTATGCTTAGTGTTTTTTATGTTTTTTAAATTAATATAATATAATTTTTTATAATTTTATTTATATTTTTTCAATTAAAGGATATATATTAGATAGATATTTCTCATATGTTTGGGAGTTAAGATAAGAAATATGGTCAGGTCAACGCCTCAGTCAAGCATGTTTTAATGAGAAAACATAGTCACTGGTGGTGAAAAGTGGTATTTAGAAAGGGGTGGTGATTGAATTTGGTTTCAAATCAACTCTGACTAGTTACTATATTATTAAACTGATGTCATAATTTAGAAAAAAATTAGTATTGTAAACAATTGTTCAATCAATTTAATAATTATTATGAGATAAAAATAAAGTGAAAAAATGAGGGAAAAACACTGGATGTAACGTGTGAAATACCCCAAATTAATGGGGTAAAAAACCATAGGCAAAGAGAATAATTCCACTATAAAAAATTGTGGGAACAAACTCTCTCTCTCTCTCTCTCTAAATTTCAAGGAGAAAACACACAAGAAATTATCTCTTTGCAAATATGGAGAAACACCTCACACAATACTGCACTCATGGATGAAGATATGTTGCTTCAGAATCTGGTGATAAAAACAAGTGGAGAAGATACCCTTTTATAGCCTTCTTTCACCCTCCTTTGGCATCCTCACTATTAAATTTATATTACCAAATTAAATTTGGAATAAATGGTAGGGTATCACCATGACCTGTCACCACAATGTGTTAAAATGAATGTGACGACCATCATTAATATTTCCTCTCTCCATAACGTCTTCCAAAATATCTCCCACTTGGATATTTGATTAAGTTCCAATAACATATATACAAATCCTTTCAATCTTCCAAACATACTGCTCATGTCTTTATAAGGATTCTCAAGGATCTATAGCATTTGAACTTATCAGAACCAATCACCTTTGCCAGGAAATCTTCCATATTTTTTTAGTGTGAATTTTCTACAGGTAGAAACTTCCTTCTTCCACCACATCTCAAACAAAATAATATTTTACACCAATGTGCATCATCCTAGAATAAAAATATGGATTCCTAATAAAGTTCAAGGCACTCTTACTATCAGAAAACAATAAAATATGATATTGTTTGTGCCCGAGCTCCTCTAAAAACAATTTCATCCAAATCAACTATTTTCATGACCGAGTAGAGGCCATGTACTCTGCCTCCATCATTGATAGATCCACAAATGACTATAACTTTCAAATCCAGCTCACAGACCCTCCTTCAAGAGTAAATACATAACCATTAATGGATTTTCTCTGGCCATAATCACCTAAAAAATCTTAATCATCATAACATCTAATAGGGAAATATGATCCTCCAAAACATAATGAAACATCTGAGGTTTCCCTGATGTATCTCAGTATCCTGTTCACCATGATCCAATTCATTCATCCGAGTTTCTCTCTGTACAGAGAAACATTTCCAACTGTATGTGAAATATCTATTCTAGTAAAAACCATTGGGAACATTATAATCCCCACTGTTGATTCATACGGAACTTGAGACATTTACATCCTCTTTGTTTCACTATTAAGACTTGTCGTAGAGGATAAAATGGAATTAATGGGAAGAGGGGTAGAAATTTTCTTACAGTCATTCATGTTGAAGTATTTTAATACATTCCACAAATAAATTTTCTTTGATATGCAAATCTTTCCAGTATTCCTATCTCGGTAAATTTGTATCCCAAGAATTTTGTGTGCTAGTCCAAAGTCCTTCATATCAATCTCCCTAGAAAAATGCACTTTCATCTTCTTGATTTGATCATTATTGGGGAAAAAACAATCATTTCATCTATATAAAATTGTATAATGATAAAATCATTACTATATAGACCCACGAAATAAGCACAAGGATCTGAATTAAGTCTGTTGTATCCAAGGCTCATGATATATGAATAAAATCTCTTGGACCAACACCTCAACACATGTTTGAGACCATAAAGAAAATTTTCAACCTCAAAAACATGTTCTCTTTACCTTATTCAGCAAAACCATCTTGTTAGAGAATATAGATTTCATCATCAAGGTCATCATATAGAAAATATGTTTTCACATTTAGATACTCTAGATGAAGAGTGCATGCAACACACATCAAAATCACTACCTATATATTTGTTAGTATAACAATACGAGAAAATATTTCATTGAAATTCATACCTTCCTTATGATAATATCCTTTGACCACCAATATCACATGATATCTTTCCACCATGTCTGTTTCATCCCTCTTGATCTTTTGGACCCATTTGTTCCTAATAGCCTTACATCCATGAGTTAATGAAACATGATACCAAGTCTTGTTCATGTGCAGGGAATCATGTTCCTCCTGCATTGATGCAATCCATGAAGATATATATGGACTCTGGGTGTCCTCCAAAATAGATGATAGCTCTCCATTTTCTATCAAAAATAAATTTTCAACATTTCTCTCAGTTACATAATCTGAGTTCCATATTGGCATTCATTTATCTTGGTTTGGTCATTGAAGTCTAGTATTATCTGGTACTTTATCATCATGCTCTGGTAATTCCTCATTGAAAACGGTTTCATCCTTTGTTTCATCCTTCACCTTGACTATTTTGGTTTATGTACTCTCTTTCTCTGTGTCTTTATAAATATTCATTTTCACTATTTCATTGGAAAAGATGACATCTCTACTAATAATAATATTGCAAGTAATGGGATCCCACAAATGATACCCCTTCACACTATAAGTTTATCACAAGAAGATACATTCCCTGGATCATGAGTCTAACTTCGATCATTCCTATATATGAAATAGTGAATATACAGGAATTATAAAATTATTTAATTGAGAATAATTATCGGGTTTACCATTCCACATATCCATAAGCATATTCATATCAATTTCCACTAAAGGGGATCGATTTATCCCATAGTAGGCAATATTTACTGCTTCTGCCCTGAATGTATGGGTAACTCATGAAGTCTTCAGTGTCACCCTTATTATATCCAACTATGTTATATTCAACTACACTACCACTCCATTATGTTACGGAGTGTATTCAATCATGTACTACCTCTTGTTTAATTCATGTTATAAAAAAGAATCAAAATCGTCGCTCGTATAATCTCCTCCATGGTTAGTTATTAAACACTTGATCATCTTTTCAGATTCAATCTGATTTTCCACATTGAATGTTTTGAATACATCAAAGATATTCAATATATTCTTGATTTGAAACACCCAACATCTCCTAGAATAGTCATCAATGAAATATACAATGTACCTTACTCCTCATAGGGACACAACCAGTGATTTCCAAACCTTGGAATGAATCAACTTTATGATCTAGTTACTCCTTGTCATTGACGTTCCAAACTTCAACATGTGTTACTTATTAAAAACACAATTCTTAGAAAATGATAGGGATATATTCATAATCATAGGAAAAACTTCTGATCTGCAAGAATATTTAGTCCTTGTTCAGACATATGGCCAAGATTCTAATTCCATAACGTCGTCATCTCTTCCAATGAGGTAATTGATGAGATCATTATATCTGATTCCTTGTACATTTAAACCATAATCACATAAAATTTATTTGAGATCTTCTCCACCTTTATCGCAACAAGTGCTCCCTTCACAATATTAATCATTCCTTTCTCGGTGTGAGTCTTTCATCAGATATCATAAAATTTTCCCGAGGAAAAAATTTTCTTCTTGAGACCCCGCACATGGCTTACTCCTTGGATGGTTCAGACTATGTTATCATGCATCATCAGTTTGATGGTTTCAACTCCAACAATCATCAATTTATGATCATTCCACATGTATAAAAGTCCATATGGGATAGTTTCATATTGATCAAACCATTCCCGTAGAGATTTCATGTTCCATGATCCTCCGGAGTCAATAATCCATGCATCGTTGATATTTATTATTCTTTCAGTAGTCGTTGGTGCGTCACTGACTAGTACGTTTCTATTTCCAGATGTACTCTCCTCATTTACATGAGTGTTCTTCTCACCACCCTACCCCTCTTACCTCAATTGTAACATTTTATGATTTTCTTCCTTCTCCTTGATTTAGACCTTCCAGGATTCTGGTTCTCATTGGAAATACACTCCATCATTCTTTTTCTTTCCATTGAATGATCATCCACTTAGTGTGAAGTTGTATGTCTATATTATTTTTTCTTACACCAAATTTCTTCATCAATAACCATATCTAAAACATCATTGAATAAAGACATATCCATTAGGATATTATTGGTGAGGTTTATGATTTGTTTATCACATGAATGTGTAAACCTTTTGAGTAAAATCTCTGCATGTTTAACATCCACAATTTTGTAGCTCCATACTATAAGATGATAAAAAATGGTATTGAGGGTGTTTATGTGGTCAGTCACCGATAATGATTGCACCATTTGATGAGTGTATAATTTTACCTTCAATAAAATATTATTATGGAGTGACTTTTCCTTATGGAGAATTGTCAGAGTGTCACAAATTTCATTTTTCGCCTTGTTCTTCACAATGTTGGACATGACCCCATCATCCAAAGAAAAATGGATGTTGTATAAATAATTCCTATCCATGTCACTCAATTTTTCATTTTTCACACCCACTAGTTTCTCTCCAATAACTTTAGGCATTTATCTTCCCACATCACCTCTTTCATCTTAATTTTCCTCAATGAAAAATTATTTCCATTGAATTTTTTGATCATGTATTTCACCGCCATTTGGACACATCATTGGTCCAGAATTTTCTTAGGCCAAAACCTTATTCCTATGAGTAAACTTGTTAGGATCCTAAACAATTGTCCAATAAATTCAATGATAATTGAAAGGTATAAATAATGTGAAAAATTATGGAAATAAAATAACACCATATGTAACATAGAATCCCCAAAAAATAAAGGGGTAAAAAACTACAAGTAGGTAAAATGATTTCACTATGGAAAAATGTGGGTACAAACTCTCTCTCCCTCAATTAAAAGTAGAAAACACACAAGAAATTATATCTTATAAAATATGGAGAAACACCTCACAATATACTGCACTCAAGGATGAAGATGTGTTGTTTCTGAATCTGATGATAAAAACTAGTGTTGGAGATCCCCTTTTATGTCCCACCTTCACCCTCATTTGGCTTCCCCTTTATTAAGTTTATGTAACCAAATTAAATGGGGAATAATTGGTAGGGTGTCACCACGATGTGTCACCACGAAATTTCTAAATTAATGCGGTGAACATATGTAATATTTTCTCTCACCATAATGTCTTACAACAAAAAACATAGTGTGTATGAGATCATCATACTTCACTTTTGTAGAGTATGAGGAAAGGCTATGAGCTCATGATGGGGTTATTTAGAGATGAGATAGAGAGTAGGAAGAGTATAGACCACATCATGAACATCAATGACAATAGTAGCATCAACCAAATGATCATATGATGGAGTGTATGTGATGAATTACAAATAGTTTAGGGATGGAGTTCCATCCATATAAGGGAGTTAATCCACCATCTTTATAATGACACTATTATTAGGTTACTTTTTTGTGATTTTTTTATATTATAAATGTTTATATTTTTTATTATTTTTAATAGTTTTTTTTAAATTTATTATTAGAATAGGTTGGGGAAACCCCACTATTAAGAGTAGTAGAATCCCTTTTCAGATAGATTGATATAAAATCCATTACCTTATTGAATCCCCAAATACAAAATTCCCCAAAAAAATACAAGGAAATTGTAGATACCAGTAAAACCAATTAACTAAAAGTGAAATCCCTATAGCCTAAAAAATAACGGAGAGAATCCTAGAATTAGGCTTGGACTGAAATCCCCCAAGGTATCCATCCTGCCATTTTCACACCTGACCTTGACACCAAAACCATAGCTTCCATTAGGAACCACTGGGATGATCAACGAGCGGGATAGATCTACTAATAATGGTGATGACCTGACTGAAAAATCACCATCCCCTACTAGAGAAAGTTCTTCCTCTCATGTCATTGAACCCATCCTCGAGTAAGGTTTGACCCTCATTTCTAGCCCTCACCATCACACTAGGTCTTGATTCTTTCATTCATCAACCTTGATGAGTAGAGTACTTCATTTTCCTCAATCCCGAGTGCATTACTACTGAACCCCACCATCGACCAGGAGTTCAAATCATGCCGTTGATCCCTACATTTAGTTTACCTTATTTTTTATCAACCATTATTTAAAATGAATATATATTCAGATTGTTTTGATACTTTAGAAAAATGTTCCATAATTAATATTTGATGTGTAGGAATCATCCCCACATCAATATGATGCACAATGTCGGTATGAATCAACTACTATAGATATGGCCTTTAACAACATGCAAAATGGTCATTTACAGATTTAAAAAAACATTATTATCCTCGACCCTATTATAAGGTGGTCTCTTTTATCATTAATAAAAAATTCTAATAAATTCTCCTTTTATCACCATTGATAAAAGAGGGCCTTTATGAATTCTAATGATGTTCTGATAGATGGGACCTTTATCGCCACTTTTTTTAGCACTGATAAAAGTAAAAAAATGTATTTATTAAAAAGAATTTATTTTTCTACAAATTGGAGGGTGGGACATACCACTTTTATTAGAACTCAATCCCCCAATTTAGTAGTGCTAGTGTATCCTCCCCACCCCTTTAAAAATTCTAGGAATCCCCCACCCTCTAACAATGCTAGGGACCTGCATCACTCATTCGTGTGAACCACTGCCTTAGTTGGGTTTTGAAACTGAGATGTCCACCTCAAAATCTCGCACCTTTCACACTCCCCCGTATTGTTTTCTTATCTATTTTATGATATATCTATATATTTATATTATTATTTTTTGGTATTTTTTTATCCATATATGTATATATTTAATTACATCTATAAAATATGTTTTTTTGTCTGTATGTGTCTATAAATACATACATACATATAAAAAAATATGTATATATTTATATATGTGTGTGAATCTATAAATATAATTATACACATTTATATACTTATATTAGAGTATATAGATAAATATATATCAGCTTGTCAATGCACACAGAAATATATTTTTATATATATAAACATTATATATACAGTAATTGTATATATATATATATATTTATACATTTTAATATTAAATAAAATGGATATTATGTTTTATTTAGATAAGGTTTATTTGTTTATAAATATACATTACATGTAAATAGGTTTAAATATATATTTATAAAATTAAAATTTTATGTGTGAATATATAAAAAATATGTATATATTATTATATATTTTATTATAAAAAAAATTAAATTATGAAGAATGATAAAATTTGAAAATATTAATATTAATATGAATGTAGTAATTTTGAATAAATTTATTCCCCATTGAAAATAGGAAATACTACCCCCTTAAACGAGGATGTATGTCCATTGAATGTTAAAAAAATAGGATACACCAACTAAAAAATCAGTTTTAAAGGCCTTCTAGGGACTTTTTGGGACTTGTAAATTTTGACAAGGGATTCATAACTATAATTAGTGTGAATATGACAATTCAAGATTAAATTTGATATGTGGTAGAGATAAAATGGACACACAGATCAAAAGTTATGACCCTTTGAAGTCCAAGTTACGTTTTCAATATATTTTAGATCTTTTATTACATTTTTTATTTTTTGTGTCTTTAAATTGCTAATAAATGACTGTTAGTCGATAATAATTAGTATGTTATTAATTAAAAATACTTTTTTTTTATTTTTTAATCCATTTTCACTATGTATCATATATTGTAATTGTAAATGTGTATTTAGCCTTAGCTAAAACATATTTTAAAAAATATATGTTATTTTTAATGATTTTTTTTTGAAATATACCATTTATTAGTGCTCGAAGAGAATCACTGATAAATCCCCATTTATCATAGCTTCTAAAAAAGCACTGATAAAGGGAGTCCCTTTAACAACGCTAAAAGAACGTTGATAAAGGGGTACCATTAATATCGCTAAAAATGCTGATAAATGGGTACTTTAAATAGTGTTTTTAGCACGTTAAAATATCCTTTAATCACTAGTTTTTTAGTGCTGATAATGGTACCCCTTTATCTGCACATTTTTTTAGCATTTCCAAAGGGTGGAGCTGTGTAAATTTGTTTCTGTGGTACTGTTACATATGTGTCCTTTTATTTAAAATTGAAATTTTAAAATTATATTCTTTTATATTTATGTTTAATATATATCTATATAGTATTATTAAAATAATAATAGTTTTTTCATAAAGAAGAATTATTTTTCACAGGTTGGGGTGGTGTATTTGAAAATTAATACCATGTTAACGATTTTTTTAGAGGGGATCACAGGTGCCAATGAATGTTAAACATTAATTTTTTTAAATGTTTGTGGATAGTAAATGAAAATTTACTTGTAGAAAATATTGTTTGAAATGAATATATTATAATTTATTTATATTTGTAATGAAAATTTTATTTCACTTAAATTGTGAATTTTCACACTGGTGCATTTGCATATAGGTGTAATTGGTGCAATGTGTTGTTATCCAAAAGACACATTGCAACAATAGGGAATTTATCAGTGTTAATGAAAACAATGATAAAGGGGTTCTCAATTTAATGAACATGACAATGAAAATATTTTTTTAGCGATGTCAAAACTCTTTTCGTATTGTTAAAAGGTCTATCTGTGGTAGTGGGAATTCAATTTTATTTGTACTGACAATGATATCCTTATACAGGAATAAAATGAATAGGATTTGAAGACAATGTGTTCATTATACCAATGAGTATGTGTTGTGTTACTAGATGAGGGTGGAGGTAAATTCATGATATAATTGGATTACAACCATATATCACCATGGATTTCATGCAGGACAGATGATATGTTTTTTAAAAAATAACAAATTTTTTTTAAAATAATTAAAATAAAAAAAAATTAATATTATCCATTAATAATTTAATGAGAAAAAAAGTAGAAAACTATTTTTCATAATGATATATTCAACAAAAATTCCCTTTCAATTATTATTAATGAAAAATTATTTTTTATAAAAAAATATAAAAACTAATTTTTCATTAATAAAAATCAAATAAAAATTTTACAAGAAATAAAACCATCTCTTAAAAAATAAAAAATAAATATTATTTTTAATATAAAATATGAAACTAAATTTTATTTAAAAAAAATTATTAAAAAATTCCCTTTTACTTATGAATTAATAAAAATAATATATTCATAATCCAAAAATATTGTATCAAAATAATATTGATCCCATATAAAATTAAAAAATATTCCAATATTCCTCTTAGAAATTTAAGTAAATTATATTATATTATATTATAAAAACTAAAAAATAAATATCCATTTTTTTCTGACGTATTTGGGAATTAAAAATGAATTTTATTATTTTATATTAAGATAAATAAAAACATTACTTTTTCTAAATGATCCCATTTTAAATCTAAAATATAAAAAACCCCATTTCCTTTACACAAAAAATAAAAATCTCAATTAAAAAACATAATGTTAAAAATAATTCTTCTTCATTTTCCCTTTCAAATTATGTTAGAATGAAGGTTATCTATTTATTTTTTTAAAAATTCTATTTCATTATTTTATTAAATTATTTTCAATTAAAGTAGATTTATTTTTAATTTTTAATTGCTTGATTTTAGTTTAATTATATTTTAGTTTTTTAATTAAAAATTAAAAAACTGTGATTTTTTAGGTTAAAGGGTGATATTATTCTTTCCACAATTAATAATTTTTTCCTATGATTTTTGGAAGGAATAATTTTTTTTTAAAATATATATAGTATGGGATTTATTTTCCTTTACTTCAATTTGATTCTAGAAATTTTTTTTTCATTTAATTTTTTAAAATGAACATAATGTAGTTTATTTGTTGATATGGGATATGTCAAAATACTGTTACAATATCAGGTCCTGGCATGTGTGAAGGATATTCACAAAAGCCACACTATTAGTCAAAACACTACCAATAAGTTATTGCATATATATGTTAACATGGTTAATTGTATTCAAAATATACTAGTTTGATTGTTGATATTGATTTAAATTATGTTTTATGAAAATTATATTTATTATATAATTTGAAAATAGTAATATATTTTTGGAAGAATTGAAAAATATTAAGAGGCAATTTTCTATCTAAAATGATGCTAAAAAATTTTGAAAAAGAAATTGCATACATATATTACTTTCAATTACATGTTTAATATAAAAATAATATATTATTTCTACACTGATGTTTAGATGGATTGTCTATGTTACATCCAGGCGTATGAAAACATATCTACATCATAGGTCTTGGTGTGTTGGTGTTGTATCTTCATGCACTACTGCATGCCTATGTAAATTTTATTGGGACTTCTTAACGCCAATCCATGGGGAAAGGTTTTCCCATCTACCTATATTTAACACACTGTACCCCTTCATAATAGATGTAGGATAACCTAATAATATCCCTCTTGTAACCACTAGGGCGATGAACATAGAATATTTTACAGTGATCGGAAAATTCAATGTGCTCAAATGATACTGAACAACAATCACTACTACGAAATAGAGTTTTATCAATGTTAAAAAAACCTTTATCACTGCTTAAAAATCATTCATAGTCGACACACTATTAAAAGGGGGTCACATTATCAATACTCAAAAAAGCGTTGATAAATGAAAATTTTATCATTGCTGAAAAAATCAATGATAAAATTAGAAAAATAAAAAAAAATCTGTAAATCTAAGGGTAGACCCAGCCTCATTTAATTGCGGTTGATCCCCTTTCAACAGTGCTAAAAGGCCCCACCTACGTGTGCCACCTACCTCCATTTAACCACGCTAGTCACACACCCCCAACCTTTAATAGTGTAATACCACCCTACACCTACCTACAAACCCCTCACTCCACATGTATTTGAACATGAGAAAAAACTTATACACCATGGAGCTAAATCCCTACGGACCTCCCCACCAACTCTGTCTCCGCCTCAATTCCATGACCTCCATGACCGCACTAATGATGGCCAACCAAAATGAATCCCCACCTCAACCACATTCCTCCTCTTCCAAGACCGCACATCGTGACTGTGTTCCACCCCGCCATGACCACCCTACATCTCATCACATCAACATCCCGCCTCATCCACACTCTGACTCCGCTATGAAATCCCAGAGCAACCATACCATGCTCCACCCTACACGCTCACACATCCACATCCCTACTCTACAACGGTGTTCCTATACTATGACCCTTCAGAGAAACCAGAATGTGGTCTACCCTACAGGTCGACACATACAAATTCCGCCTCAAACATGTTTTACGTCTACTAGGATGTCCCATATTGGTATGACTTCTAGATCTCCTTGGCCACCCTAGGGATGTGTTCCAAGTTGTAGGGGTGTACTAGACACCACCTTATATTGAAACCATTCATAAAAATTTTTCCCAATGGAGAAGTGTTTTTTGATGAGAATTGTTGGCCTATTAGAATAGGTTGGCTAAAATCTATTACATTGCAGCTTGGGGTGTTCATTCATGTGTATTGGGTGCCTTGAGGGAGTTAGGGTTTGTTTGGGATCCCCTTTCTTGGGTACCCCTAGGGAGTTTCTATTTCTAGTGTAGGAGTTGTGGTACCTCAGATATTTCCTTGCTTGGGTACCCCTAGAGAGTGTTCCTTGGTGAATGGGATAGCTGGACACCACCTGCCATAAAAATCATCCACAGGTGTCGTCCCCCTAGGGTTCTATGGTGCCGGTGTTGGGGTAATTTTTAGATCTCCATTATTAGTAACCCCATCACAAAAATCATAGGCGAAGGGGATAGTAGGATAGGGTCCCTCTTAGGATTCCTCCATTCTCTTCTAGAATAAGATCGGAACATTGATGATAGCCTATTATATTGAAGACCTCATTGTCATCTTCATGAGAGGGCATGGGACTCCAAGGTACTACACCCAATTTTTGACAGTTTCTAATGATATTCCTCCAAAACATGACTTCCACTAGTTTCCAACCATTTATCTATGTAACATCAATATCATCATCATCAGGGGTGAGGGGTTTTAGAGATAAGGGTAATCTAATCGGAGCCTTAGAGTTTCAAAACACAACCTCCAGCATTATATAGTAACATATTCCATTATATTATCCTTTCCATCCACAAGAATTCCCCCCATCCTTTAATAGCTAGAAAGGAGGGTAGAAAATTATTTTATTTATAACACCAATTAATATTGAGGAAGTAGAAAAAACTGTTTTTTTATTATAATTAATATATTGACTGAATATTAAAATGATAGAAAAACTATCCCTTTTATTTATGTATTTTGAGTATTGTTCTATTCAAATTTAGAAATGAAATCTAAATTCTAAATCAGATTAAATTAATTATTGTTAACTGAATAATGATTTATTTTAAAATGTAAATAAAATTAATAATTTTTTTTCTTTGATATCAATTGATTTTAGATTTATAAATAAAGTTTAAAATTAAAAATAATAAAAATAGCTTTAATTAAACTAGTCTGGGTAAATTTCAAAATATAATCAAATATATTTAAAAATAATGAGTTAAAAAATAAATGGGTTATAAATGGATTATGGATTGAATAAAATAAACTGAGTTGGAATTTGATTATCCCAAATTTTATGGTTACTTGATGAGTTATCATCACTAATGTTGGGTGATTTGTAATGTGCATTTTCTACCTAATTATCAATGTTGTATATTTTAATAATTTTGTTGAATTTGAATTTATTATTATAGAATAGATATTTAGAATAGTTTATTGACATATATATTTAATGTTGAATTTAATTCAATAATATAACATTTGACTCATATCAACCTTCATACAACATTTAATATATATATATATATATATATTTGTAATCTTGTAATTTTTTATCTTACTAGTCATAAATGGAAATAAATTTTTGTAGCCCGTACCCCCCAATCTGTAATGGTGATTAAGGGTGGGAAAATAGTTTGTTAACAAAAATGTTAATTGAAAACAAAATATAGAAGAACCTAACTATTATACTAAAATGAGAATTTGTTAGTAAAAAATTTAATTGGTTAATAACCAATTTTTTGTTGGTTTTTTATCAATTTTAGTAACTAAAAATTGATAAAATATCTTATTTTATAATTTTTTATTTCTTTATTAATTTAATATTTTAAATAACCTATGATATAGATTATAAAAAACAATACATTTTTGTTTTTATATTTATATTTTTTACAAATAATTTGATTGTTTTTAAAATATAAGGATTTCTATATAATTTTGAGTTTTTGTTCGACATAATTAGGGTGGATTTTTTTAAAATTTATGGATTGTTTTACATTAGTAGGCTTCCACCAATGATCATCCTTTGTAGAGAGGTTTGTTCACTCTATAAAACCATTTTTTATCTTAGAAGTAGTTCAAGATTTCTAAGCACAATGTGTATGATATCTGAAAGAATACATGCCTATTCGAGTTATTGTATATTGTTTTTTCAAGGACCAAAAATCACATAGATAATTCCAAAAGTGTGGTGCTTCTCGATACAATAATGATTAATCTGGTCCTACAATATTGTATGGTATTTTCCAATCACTCCATTTGACGTGGCATGTAGATATAGTAAATACATATAGGAAATATCGTCACATAGTAAACTCTCCTTAGTGGAATAGAATTGATAATGAGTATCTCGAATTTGGAAACAAGCCAAGAAATCTTCATCTTCAGTTATCTACAGATGGAGTGAATCCTGTTGGTTTTAAAAGAATCACTAATAGAACATGGCTGGTTATGTTGTTAAATTATAACTATACATTGTGGTTATGGATGAAACAAAAATAAATCATGTTATCTATGATTATATCAGGACCAAAACAACTGGGTAATGATATTGATATTTATTTGGCTCCACTAATCAAGGATTTGAAATTATTATGGGATCCCGGTGTTACGTTGTATGATGCTTATAGAAATGAATATTTCAATTTTATATCCATGTTATATAGGATGATAAATTACATTCCTTATTATGGATTTTTTTGGATATATCATTAAAGGAACACAAGGTTTCCCCATATTTGAAAATGTACATAGACAATCACGGTGAAAAATTCGTTGAAACCCATGATTCTAAGACATCGCGGATTTCTTCCCTAATGACATAGTACCGATCTTGGACAACATCATTCGATGGAAGTTTAGAAGAATGTAAAGCACTAGTTCCACTAATACATGATCAAATGTTTGATAATGTAAAATATGTGTAATCTAATATTGGTAAACCATTTTATAAATTCTTTATAAAAACTAGTTTGAAAAAGGAGATTAGTTTTTTTTAGTTAACATACTAGAATTTTATGTACGTCATACATTTTCATGGTGATATGCATATTGAAAAAAATGTATTTGATAGTTTCATCAGCATGATGCTAAATTCACCTAAAAAAGGTTGTATGTAAGACTAGGTTGGAAATAGTTGACATGAGAATATGAGAAGAGTTGGGACTAGGAAAGAATGAAAAACAATCTTTTCATCCTCCAACTCTGTACACTTTTTTCAGGAAGGAGAGATATCAATTTTCCAACTTCTTGAATGACGTAAAGGTTCCATAGGGGTATTCATAGAATATCAATAATATCATTTCAATGATCTATTAAAATTTAAAGGATCTAAAAAACATGAATTCCATGTTTTAATGAACGATCTATTGGATATAGATTTATGTAGCATTTTTTCAAAGAATGTATATCATATATTAAGAAAACTCTATTTCTTCATTAAATCTATATGAAACAAATTTATAGACCCGGTGAAATTTTCAACTACGGAAAGATAAATTTCCATCATATTATATGAATTGAATATGTTCGTTCCACCGTCATTATTTAGTATGATGGTTCATTTTATGGTTCACTTGGTGAGAGTGATTAATCTATGTTGTATTGTACACTATATATGTGTATACCCCATTAAATGGTATATGGATATTTTGAAAGGTTATGTCAAAAATCAATGTCGTCCAGAGGGTTGTATTAAGGAGTGATATATTGTTGTGGATGGTATTTAATTATATAATGAATAACTTTCTAAGGAGGAAATAATTGAACTACCTAAATCTTGTCCCAATATGTTGCTTATGAGTGAAGGAATTTATGGGAGAGATGATTTCACAATCAATATTATATATTAGAAGAAGAACCACCTTTACATTTTACATAACTTTTTGAATGTTTCCTTATATGTTGAAACCTATAATGAAATTATTGGGAATTTTAATCCATCATGGGATTAAATATAGATATCAAACACACATAATAAACACATTATAGGCTCATTTTGGGACTATATTTTAAAAGAATCAGATGAAAATTCTGATTCAATTTCAGAATGACTTCAATAGTTAGTTTGAGGAATAAGGGTGAATGTATTATCTTAAAATTGGTATTTAATTAATGGTTATACATTCTATAAAAATTATCATGATGAAGATGGTAACATGAAAAATAGTGGAGTTATACTCATGGATTAAATTATGCATGTTTCCGGTACTAGGAAAATAAATAAAATTTACTAGAATATTTCATAATTTGGCATCATCAAAAAATGGGAGTTAGATTATACAAAATTACTAGTGCTTATTTTTTCAATTCAAGTTGGTTAATAATTGGAGTTTAAATAAAATCGATGAATTTGGATTCATGAAAGTTTATTTTAGTAAGAAATTTTAAAAATAAAAACTATTTAAAATGGAATTATAGGATGTATAAGTATTTTATATTGCAGATCCCAAAAATTGGAAGAGGTCAATTGTTTTGTTGTCGAACAAAACCACTGAATGGTTAGATGAAAATTCAACCGAGGATGACCATTTCATTTGGACATTGCAATCATTTCATAGTGGTCCAAATCTTGGCGGAGTTTTGTTTGAGAGATGAGACCATAATGAAGGGATTTGGAACATTGATATAGTGTTAAAATCCCTTAATCCTTTAAAAAAGAAAAATAGTGTTCAATATTCTGGTTACATTTGATTTTAGAATACACATCATGTTACCTCATGTTATTATCCATTTACATCTATATTTATGTACTCTAAATTCAATATTAAACCATTTCAGTAGATAATGACTTCTACTCATGTTTTTTCTTCCAATCATATGGAATAACATGTCTCTCAACTAGATTCTTCTTGTAGTGCATAGGAATGACCTTATACACATATTGGTGATCCCAAAAACGAGGAACAATAGGTTTCTCAACCTTCTATTGCTCACAGTGTAGAGGTAGAATGATCATCTACACATGTTAATTCTATCTCTCTAGAGGAATATATTAAAAATATTGATTCCATGGAAATGGTAGGTGATGAAGGACCAGTTTCCCTAAAAAATAGGATCACCATAGTATCATGGTTTTATAAAAAATTATTAAGGTGAAAGTCAAAGGCATCAAATTTGAGGTGGGATATAATGCACGGGGTCAGCGTGTTAAACCCAACATGGCCATGTTCAGTATTTGTATTGGAATCATAACTCAGTAATGCATTCTGATATTTGTGGTACCAAGTTGTTAATGGGATGAAGGCACTGATGTGGGAATATATTATGTTAAAATTATGATATCATTTCTTTATATTACATAAAAAATAAAATAATAAATAATTAACTTACTCATCATCATCCATTGTAGAGTGAAATTATATTATTTGACTCCCAAAATTAGTATGTTTTAATTATTACTAGAATGATTCATAAAGGATTTAGAACAATTCTAAAAATATATCATCTTAATAATGATGAAGTGAAAATAAACCTACACCCACCGGTTATCTATGAACACAGGATAACCCAAAGAGAAGTGGGGTGAATTTATTGAACATCGTGAAGATGTGTCTTTTCATGTACATTGTGTTCAGTAATAGTTTGTTTGATGATTCATTTATTTATTACTTTGATTGATAATTTTTTATTTATGTAATAGAAAATGAGTGATGGAAATAAAGAACGAGAAAAAAAAACAATGTACCCCTACTGTAAAGTAAGGATGGTGTACGCCTCACATGAAAAAATGGGTACATATTTTAAATCAAATGTAATACATTTATGTGACCTGAAACAACACCACAATTATGTTCATCTAGTTATATTCAGAGTTATGGTATGAAATGAAAACGACATCCATCCCACATTGTGTGCTATGGAAGGAGGCATGTAAAATTAAGACATGATATTAATAGATGAAAACACATAAAAAGAGTGGGAAACATGTGTATGTATTACATAATAATTTTTTCTTCGTTAAAAAACAATTAAATAACAATGATAACTTATTTTTCTATATTTTATATCTGAAATTTTCACAAGAATTAGGAATACTTGTTTCAGATGAACACAAAATTCCAGTGGCCTTGAAACAACCATAACAGTGTGGTCATGTCAGAGGTGTGAGTTTTAGGGTGACGCCCGGAATATATTTTTAGAAAAAATAAGAGGATGATCAAATTGAAATAATAAAATAAATGAGATAAATAATATACACCCTTTAAGGAAAATTCTAATGGAATATTGAGATGATGGAAACTTTAATGAGGGAGAGGAAATAGAAGAAGCAACTCAAGAACAAACACCTCAAGAAGATCCCTCGGCACCCCCCGCATACTATGAGGCTAGTGATTAAACTCAAAGATATGTCTTAGAAGTTGTAATCAATGTTATAATATATGTTTCTATGAAATGTGAATCATACAGAAAATGATAACTTTCATATAATGATATTATACAAGTTGATAATGGCTATTATTTATATCTATAAATATGTAACCAACACCTTTTGGCATGGGATATGGTGTTAAATATTTAAAATGACTTTCTACACAATAACTAACATCCAACAGGACATGTGTGAGTTTCGATTAGTGTATCCCATGAGACAAATGTTGAGCTACCTTTTTCAATTCATGAGGATGACAGTAATTCTGTTGATAAAAATGTTGGAAAATTCATCACATGGCTGTCACATCTTGTAAAAAACTTACTGATATGGAGGTGTTCATTTCCATTTTACTTTTTAAGCTAAAAATTTGAAAAATAATGAAAATATTTCTAAAATAATGATTTTTATTATAGACAGACAAAGAGAATAAGATGAAATAAAAAACATCCTCAAACCCATCGAAAGGATTGAGAAACCGATCAAAAAATATATACCAAAAACACCATTTCGCCACTCGTTCTATATCCACATTTACATCATTCAGGGATCAGGTGTATATAAAGTTAAAACATGGTTTCAACCACATATTTGTATTCCAATAAAATATGTACATAGAGAAGATCAAGACTTTATAGGTTTTAAGAGTGAAACTAATATCCTCAACTATTATTGGATGGGTGGCTTATTTGTAAATGTATACATGAGGTATTTCTACATGATTTCATTTTCAAAAAGATGATATACAATTTTAATTATAACTAAATACATTTCATATTTTTGGCAGGTGTATATATGAAAAACAATTGAATGGATTTTTCCATGACAAAAAGTTATGACTCGTTAGTCATAACATCACCACTACATAATTAGAAAAAATAGGACCCAAAAAATGATGAAATATTGGATGGTCTAAACAAATCCTTTGGATGAAAAATTTCAGATGAAAACCTCTATTTATTACTACTGATGCAGGTGTAAGACTCTACACTTTAATCATATCAAATTGATTTTCATTTCTTTCATCCTTTATTCCTCTTTGTGTTTTTTGATATAATTGGATACTCATTTTAGTATATTTGGATACACTAAAGAATAATTTCCTAGATTCAATTCATGGATATCCAAAAAACTATCCACACATAATGGAGTGTTTAAATTTTTAATACAATGAATCCAATGTTTTAGAACTAAACATCATGTTGTATAATTTATATTACCATTTATTGAGGATTCTGTTATGATAGGATGGTGCATCACTATCATGAAACACACGAAATGAGGGCAAGGACTATGCCCAAAGAAGAAGAAAAGTTCTATTATTTGATAATTTTAAAGGTATATATATTAATATTTCACTATCCAAATACATATCAAAACAAATTACTTATTCTACACAATGTTTTAGCAGTTTCTAGAACAAAACAATTTAAATGATTGTGGTTATTATGTTTGTAAATTTATGAGAGAGATCATATTCCATGAAAAACTAGCATCAATGAAGAGGTATTTTAAATGATAATTACAATTCCATTTAATATATTTATTAATCCACTCTGTATTTAAATTTTTGAAGAACTACTATGACTGTCGAAAAGACTCATATTTATAAGGTGATATAGATGTTCTCAGAAACGAATGGGAAATATAACTGATAGAATAATACACACAAATAGAATTAATATGTTAATCCCATATAAGTAGTGGATTTTTTATATTTCTTTTATAATTTACTTATTTTTAATATTACTCAATTAATTTTTTTTATACAGGTGGATCCCTTTGTTCGAGTCGGGGCGGTTTGTTCCAAGATTCTCATGCTCATAAGAGATTGGACTTTGAGGATACAATTGAGATAATGAAAACAAGTAAATGGGTCAAGAATATATAAATATGAATTCCTAAAACTTATTTATTTAATTAATTTCATCATAATTTTATATTCTAATTTTTAGTTATTTTATTTATCATTTTTATCTAATACATATTTATTTTTTTACAAATATTTTGGGAAGTCATATTTTCCATTAAACTTCTCCAAATAGCCATAAAAGAGATAACATGTTGATTGAAGTATGAATTCATAGTATTCTAATGCATAGTATGACTTCCCAAAATATATATCATGAATATTTTCCTAAAAACTGTACTAATCAGATGCATATCAATCAGATGCACCACAATTTGATACACATTGTGCTCAGTATAACTCAAAGTGTATGTTTTTAGTTTATAATATTATTTGATCCATTAATATTCATGTCTTCTGAACTTCCATGTTTTGATCCATGACTCGTGATTATGATCTATGATATGAAAAGTAGTGAAAAAAACGTTAAACATGTCTACATTTTTCACATCGGTTCTATATATCCGACGTGTAAAGCTGTAAAAATTGGTTTATCATGTCAGTTATAAAATAACCCACGTGACAAATCAACAATAATTGGTTTTTTACATTGGTTATAAAATATTTTTTTTACAAAATACCGAGATTAGGTTTATCACGTCCGTTATTTCATAACCGACGTGACAGATCAAATCTCGGTGATTTATCATGTCGATTATTTTATAACAGACGTGATAAATCAAATTGTGACAACTTATCATGTTGATTACAAAATAACCGACATGAAAAAAGATTTTATACAGTGGTTACTAAATAACTAACGTTATAAACATTAAAAAAAGTTTATCATGTCAGTTATTAAATAACAAATGTGACAAAGATTTTAAATGATTTATCACGCCCTGTATTCTGTCATTATATTTTATTCGATCGGGTGACCAGCGATTCATCTCTCTCATGATGAAAACCTAGAAAGGATTATTCAATGTTTTACCCTCCAACCTAGTTTTCTCAACATCATTCATCATCTTTATTATCACCAGATCTATAAGGTCAACTCACAACACTCATTTATGCCTCACAAGCCTCAGTTTCATTTTTTATTTTTCATGATTCCCTAAAAATGTATTTTGAGATGTTATTTTTATATTATGGTTATTTATATCATGGTAAGTGTCATAGTGTTCTTTTATACCATCATAAATTCTTTTCTGGTAAAATAAACCACTATAGTGATATCATGCAAGTTCTACGATTTTTGTTACAACCATGTGTATTCTATCATTTGTGTGTGTGTACATTAATGTGTGTTGGGGTGGGGGTGTCTAGGGGGTGGGGATGTCTAGGTGGTGGGGGATATCCAGGGATTGGGGGTTTTCAAAGGAGGTGGTGGTATATAGGGGGTTTCTAAGGGGGTGGGGATGGTGTCCTGTGGTGTGAGGGGGCTTTCCAAGGGGGTAGGTAGTGTCAAGGGGGGTGGTGTCCAGTGGGTGAGGGGGTTGTCCAATGGGGTAGGGATGTCCAAGGGGTAGGGGATGTCCAAGGGGTGGGGGTGTCTAGAAGGTGGGGGTTTTCCAATGGGTTGTGGGTTTTGAGGGGGTGTCTAAGGGGGTGGGGGTGGTGTCCAGGGGGTGATGGGGATATCCAAGGGGGTAGTTGTGTCCAGGGGTGGGGTGGTGTCCATGGTGGTGTGGGGGATGTCGAAGGGTGTAGATGGTGTATAGGGGGTTGGGTGTGGTGTCTAGGGGTGAGGGGTTGTCCTTGGGGGTGGGGATGTCCAGGGGGATGGGGTGTCCTGGGGGTGGGGGTGTCATGGGGTTGGGGACTAGCCAGGGGGTTGGGGGTTGTCTATGGGGGTGGGGGTTTCTAGGGGGTGGGGGTGTCCAGGGGTGGGGGTGTCTAGAGGGTGGGGGTTGTCCAGGGGGGGGTGTCTCGGCATGTCCAAGGGGGTGGGGGTGGTGTCCAGGGGGTGTGGGTGTAGTCCAAGGGGGTATGGGTGTCCAAGCGGTGGGGTGGTATCTAGGGGTGAGGGGTTGTCCACGGGGTTAGGGGTGTCTTGGGGGTGGGGGTGACCAGGTGGTCGGGATGTCCAGGGGGTGGGGTGTTGTCTAGGGTGTGGGGGGTTGTCCAAGGGGGAGTCCAAGGGGTTTCCAAGGGGGTGGGTGGTGTCTAGGGTGTTATGGGAACATCCAAGGGGGTGGGGGTGTCCAGGGGGTGGGGTGGTGTCTAGGGGGTGAGTGGGTTATAAAAGATGGTAGAGGTGTCTAGGGGCAGGGCTGTCTAGGGGTGGGGCAATCCAGGGGGATGGGGGTTGTCCAGGGGGTGGGGTGTCTTGGGGGTGGGGTTTCTAGGGGGTGGGGGTTCCCCAAGGTGTGGTGGTGTTTAGGGGGTGGGTCGTCTAAGGGTTGGTGGTGTCCAGGGGGTTGGGGGTTGTTCATGGGGGTGGGGGTGGAGGTGTCTGAGGGGTTGGGGGCTCTCCAGGGGGTGGGGGTGCCCAGTGGGTGGAGGCTATCCAAGGGTTGGGGGTGTCCAAGGGGATTGGGGTGGTGTCTAGGAGTGTGAGGGGTTGTCCAATGGGGAAGGGGTGTCTAGGGGTGGGGTTGATATCCATGGGGTGATGGGGATATCCATGGGGGTATGGGGGGTCTAGGGTTGGGGGTGTCTGGGCAGTGGGGGTTTTCCAGGGGATTGGGGGGGGGGGGGTTGTCCCAATTGTGTGTGAAACCATTGAGATATACTATCTCAATGTTTTTAGGGGAAATTCTAAGGGTTTTAAATCATTGGGATAGGTGTAATTTTCAGTCGTGAATGTATACATATTTTAAAATTTATACTTCATATTTCTTGTTTACAGAAGGGTGAATTTGGTATCCAGTTGCACCAGGTTCTATTCTTTGTATACCTTCAGTTTAAAGGATCCAAGTTGAATTTATACTGTTATATTGTGATCCATATGAGATAGATGTAATCCTAAAATGATTTTCATATAAATATAAAACTGTTATATATAACTATATTTCATTATTTAAATCATTTTCATGTATATATTGTTCAAATAAGCATAAATTTGTTTTATATTCCAAAATTTTTTTACATTCAAATTATGATCTTTTCTGTATAAATATAAAAATTTCTTATCTTAAAAAAATGTTTAATTTTTATATTTTTTATAGTTAATATTGTTTCAAAGTTGAATTCTGGAACATCGAAAGAGTAGTGAATATGAGGAAGGTGTTGAAGCCTTTTTGGAATTTTATAAATGAAATGTTCCATGAAGCGACATTTTTTTCTATCCATACCTGAAATTTTTTAATATGATTAAGTTAAAAAGTAGAGTGATCTAAGATCATTTGATTTGTCATGGTTTTAATCCAAGTTACATCCCTTGTATTTATCATGGTGAAACTAGAAATAATTTCAGATCTACTGATGATGATGATTTACAAGATGGTAACTTTGATGAAATTGAAGAAATGATTCATGATATTGTAGCATAACATATTGAGATAGAACTAGTAGTTTCATGTCTATATGGTGATGATGGAAAACTATTGTATCCTAGTTTTATGGATTTTATAGTTTTTTCGGCGGTGTTAAGTTTGATTAACATGAAGGTGAAACATGGAAAGAGTGATAGATGTTTTACAGAGCTTCTATAATTGTTGAAATATATTCTTACAAAAGGCAATGATCTTCTATATTCACATTATATGGCAACGAAAATATTATTCCCAATGGGATTGGGATACAGGAAAATACATCAATGTCTAAATGATTGTATGATATATATGAAGGAATATGAATTTTGTTATGAGTGTATTAAATGTAGAACATCACGGTATAAGATGAAAGAAAAATTACAGACTCATATAGAGATCAAAGAGATCCATGCCAAGGTATTTTGGTATTCTTCTATAATTCATCCATTGAAACATTAATTTTCTAATTCAAATGATGAAAAAAGGTTAAGATGTCATGCTGATGAGAGGATATGTGATGGAAAAATACATCATCCATTTGATTGTCCACAATAGAAGAAAACTGATGCGCAATATCCTACATTTGGAAATGAAATTAGAAATCTCACACATGGGTTGTGAACAGGTGGAATGAATCCATACCTAACCATCAGTAGCACACATAGTTCATGCCTTATTTTATTTGTAATTTACAACCTCTCACTTGAAGTTTGTATGAAGTGAAAATATGTCATGTTTAGTATAATGATCTTAGGTTTGAAGAAACTCAGAAATTATAATGAATTTTTCTTTTCACTGTTGATTGATGATTTGAAACTTTTAAGGGAGGATGGTATTAGGGTTTTTTATTCTTATAAAATGTAATATTTTCAACATCATCTAGTAATTATGTTCACTATAAATGACTTCCCAATGTATAGAAATTTGTTTGGATATAGGGATAAGGGGAAAAAAGCTTGTCCAATTTGCGAACAACAGACATAATATTTTAAATATTTTTGTGGGAGGAAAATAGTATACATGGTTCATCGAAAGTTATTTCTATGGATAACCCTTATAGGAGGATAAAAAATGCATTCAGTGGCTCATAAGAATTTGATATTTCTTCCAAACCTTCATCAACTGATGTGTATTTTGAGAGGGTGTGAAAATTTTATGTGACTTTTTTAAATACACAAAAATATGGTAATGATATACATATTTGGAAGAAAATGTAAATATTTTTCATGTTACCATATTGGAGATATCATGAAGTGAAAAATAATATTGATTTCATTCACATGGAAAATAATATCTATGAATGTTTGATTGGAATATTGTTAGATATTAATATAATGACTAAATATGGTTTGAATGCAAGATTAGACCTACTATTAATGGGAATACATTTTTATTTAGCTACCACTCCTAATAAAAGACAAACATTTCATCATCTAACATTTCATACATTATCCATGATGGAGGAAATTATATTTTTTTAGTTTCTTCATGATATCAAAGTGACTCAAGTTTATTCTTCAAATGTAAAACAATTTGTCACTCTAAAGGATTTGAAGTTTATAGTTATGAAATATCATGATTGTCACATCAGGATGCAACAACGTCTACCAGTTTCATTGCATGGAATACTATCCATTCATGTCAAAATTTCTATAATGAAGTTGTGTTATTTTTTCAATTAAATTTGTAATAAGGTCGTTGAATTGAATGTTTTGAACTTTTTGGAAAAGGATGCAATTTATATACTTTTTCAACTAGAAATGTATTTTCCTCTATCTTTTTTTGATATAATATTTCATGTAATTGTTTATCTGGTTTGAGAAATATATCTTTATGGACCTGTATATCTTCATTGGATGTATCCTTTTGAATGGTATATGAAAATATTGAAGGGGTTTGTTACGAATCCATAACAACCTAGAGCCTCCATTATTGAAAAGTATATTTTTTAGGAGGTTTCGTAGTTTTGTACGAGATACTTGGCTATGGAGGATCACATAGATTCACCTTCGTCTCACCATGAACGAGTTAATAATGAGGGAAAGAGGATTTGTGGATTGAAAGTCAAATCATTATCAAATAAACAGATAAATAAGGTGGAATTATACATCTTGAATAAATTATTTCATGCTAATCTGTATATCAAATTTTATACTAATGTGTTTAAACAATGTTATCCAAAGAATAAAAAAATGTGGATTTTTAAATAGCACAATAAATTTTTTTTTCTGTGGTTTAAAAAGAACATACATGGTAGATCAGATGTATCAGAGACATTAAGATGATTAGTGGGTGGTCTATGTTTAAATATGATAACATGGTCCGGGTATGACATTAAAGGATATACATTTCATATGAAAGATCTGTAAAATAAAAGTGCAGTTTAGAATAGTGGTGTATTTTTGTTTGCAGAAGCAATTCATTATTCGAGTTCTAAATACAAAAAACCAATTTCTTCATCAATTGTATATTATGGAATCATTGAATAAATATTAGGATATTATTACTTTAAAAATAAATTTCCTATTTTTAAATGAAAATGGTTTATCGGTAACAACATTGTCAAACATAATGATTTTGGAATGACAGTCATTAATATGAATAGATTAGAAGGCACAATAGATTCTTTTATGATGAAAACACATTCAAAATAGATTTTCTATGTAGTTGATCAATGAGATATGCAGTGTTCTATTGTTTTACAAGGGAAAACAATATGTTGGTGAGGATCAACTTGATGAAGATATTCATTTATGTGAGATCTCTACTTCAATGGAATGATTATGAAAAAATAATGATGATCATATTGAAGACATGGTTTGTGCCATAAAGAATGATCATGACGATGGAATTTGGGAAAACAATCCATTTTTGTATTCCTAATTTTACAGGTAACATATTTTAATTTCTTTCTTACATTTTTTATTTTCATAAAATGTTAGATATTGTAATTTTTTTCTTTATTGAAATGTTTATTAAAACAAATAAGGAGAAATTTTTTATAATTTTAATTATGTTTAGTTTAGTTTATCATCTTTACCCTTACATAACATGTATATTTATTGATTTTGTTTAATGAAAATTACTTTACCATTTTTACCATTTTTACCATGTTTCCCATGTTTACCATGTCTACCATAGTTTACAATGGTTTAAATATTCATAAATTATATATTTATTGATTTTTTTGAAAGAAAATTACACTACCATGTTTACCATGTTTACTATATTTACCATTGTTTTACATGCTTACCATATTTACCATCGTTTATTATTATATAACAAAGTTCGGTTTTCCATTTTTTGTTTACATTAGTATTATATTACATGAATTTGTATATTTGTGAAATAATGTTTTCTTTTTTGATTTGAAGGGTAATGAAATATCAATCAGTTGATCAACCACATGATTCTGGAGATGATAATTATTATCATACCTATGGGGAGGAACATTCACATGCTCTTCTTGATGTTCCCTAATATTCCTCATGTTCTACTATAATGAAAAAGAATAGTTATAGAGTTGGTAAACATGGCTACATACATTTACCAAAATTATCACTTTCCCACAGCCAGGACCAGAGGATAATCATTGAGTTTGATGAGAATTATATTACTAGAGGTCCAAATGAAAAATATTTTAATATTTTTTTATCAACTCAGGGTAAAAATAATGTAATCATTTTATATGATGATTGGAGAAGTGTGGAAAAAAGAAATAACATCTTAGTTGTGGGAGATAATTTTGGTATGATCTTTTTCTATTGTTTAAATAATATTTAAAAGTTTCTAGTAAAATATGTTTTACTTATTCTTTATCAGATGACATTTGATATTCCTAACACTGGAGAAGTCAGGAGGATATTTTTATTGATGGATTCTAGGAGATGGAGGGATTTTAAATCAACCATCACATCTGATTTTATATTGGGTCATATGAATCATGACAATCCATGTCATATATATCCTATAATAAATGAAGACACATGGAGATTTTTTTAATATAGAAGATAAGATTCATTTGTGGTAAGGGAAATGAAAACATTTATAAGATTTATTATATAGATGATATTATTAATGTTTTGTTAATTATTTCTTATTCGAAATTTACAACTAACAAAGATATCTCATTAGGAGATCCAATCTAAAAATGTATACCCTCATAGTTTATCTCGGGGAGAGTATACATTATTGGAAGAAAAAATGATGGTGGAAAAACTACAAAAACTGAGAGCTGAGTCTTAAATATCTGGAGAGGTTTTCCCTCCATAATCCTCCATCTAAACATGAAAAATGGAAGAGATCATGGATGGGAAAAAAGGGGAAATATCATTCGCAATAATTGAGAATCGTAGCTAAGCGTATTGTAAGATATTTATTTTATTTATTTTTGATAATTATATTATTTATATAATTTGAATAATTATAGAAATGTGAAATTAATTTATATAGTATTCTCTTTAGGAGAAGATCTTATAGGGGTTATTTATAGCTATTGGGAGGCAAGATATTTTTTCTATAGCATTGGGAAATCCCGAACAACCTGGTCATGTACGAGGATTTTTGATGAGTGTATAGGTATGAAAATTGTTTCCATATTCTTCAAATTATTCCATTGAGGGTGCTTATAAAAAAATAGAATCATTGGAGACTAAAGTTAATAATATTAATGAGATGGTGGAGGAAAAGATTAGAGCATCAGTACAATCTATGTTTGTAGACATTCAGAGAAAATTTTAGATTGCAGCTCCCACTCCTCTACATCCCCCTATAGACCCCATTTTATATCATCCACCTCCGCCAATAGCTCCCACTCCCCCACCTCATCCTACAGACCCCATTTTTTATCATACTACTCCACCACATCTTCCTACTTATTGGGAGTTGTATGTTGATGATACTCAGCATCATATAGTTGTATATGGGCTGGTATATTGTATAAGAGATACAATTCATCATCAACAGTTAGAGGTAGAGAATCATAGGTTACTGAATATGATATTATAGATAGATCATCTAATGTTCCATTACCTACAGATGCGGTGGTGATAGTTGGACATAGTATCAGCCACTTTTTAGTTTGGCCATCGAATCTTCTACGACTCATTACCATATAGGTATGTATGTTTTATCATTTCTTTTATTTTTTATTATTGTTGTTTAATCATTTGAAAACTAATATATTTTTCTATTTATTTATAGTAATACTTCAAAGGTAAATAAATATTGTATATACAACAACAAATAAAAATCGTTATGACATCAGATATAGATTCTAGAATTCTTAGTAGATTTTCAAAATATTCAAATTTTTTGTCAGATCATTTTTAGTTTCCATTGGATGTTCATGTTTGTGAACATGTAAAAAATTTGTGGATTGGGAAAAATGATTTCATGGGTCATGTATCTAGTGATATGTTGGGCATCAATCTGGTGCATATTTTTTCCATGTAAGTCTTAAGACCTCTCTTTGCATTATATTTTTTAAAAATGTATACTTATTTCTATTTTTATTAGGTATCTTTATAACATGTGTTAGAAGATTGAGAGAACATATGTATATGGATACATGGACCTGCATTTGATTTCCCCTAAAGCACATTCATTTGATGAGGAAAAACGAACACTTTATATTGCCGATATATTTGACCAAAATATAATCACACAGTGTTGGATGATGCTTTTTTATAAGAGCTATGAAATATATATCTCAAAAAGTATACTTTATATTTTTATATAAAATCCCACAAATCTTAAATTTTCTTTTATCTTATAGATCATTGGATGTTAGGTGTTTTTTTCACATGAAAAAACACATTATTGGATACGCTCTGTCCATGGACATTTGCGGGGATGTTTTAAGAATATGTAGGAAAAGAAAGTTTGAATTTATAAATAGTTATTTATATTATTAAAAACTTTATTTTTATCCAATTCATATTATTTTTTAATAGTGTATATGCATACTTTAGAAATAATACAATGAAAATGAGTGACAAGATTAAATATGTAAAATTAAAGGTAAATATCCATTTATAATTTTTACTTTTTGATGTATTACATTAGAAGGATATTTTGAATTGACAATCATTTAAATATAATTTTCATGAACAATAAGGCGCCATTGAAAGTGTATATTATATGTTAAGATTTATATATGAAATAATTTTGACTAGATTAATAATGAACTTTGACCATGGTAGATTTCCTTATAAACTATGCCATAATATTTCATTTGATTTATTCATTATACATTTTAACTACTTTCCTTTAAATTTGTAGCTATTTTATGACCCTCAACACTATATTTCTCAAGAGTTCTAACACTTACAAGTATAATAGTCAATTAATTTACATGATTGATTGGATTTTAGTTTGTTTGTAGTATAAAATGTAATTTTGAATATTGTAATTATAATTTTGTATTTGGTAGTTGTTTTGGTCAGATTTATGTTTTTTAGTTGAAATTATATGTTTTGAATGTTATATATGTGAATATTTAATTTATCTTAGGTTCTTCTTATATTGAACTTGTTCTAATGTTTTTCTGTTATAGATTCTGGTCTGGTTTTGGTATGCTTTTGGTCTAGTTTCTACTTATTTCTGGTCTACTTTGGAAGATCATAGTAATGGTATTGCAGATTTATTAAATAAAATGGTTTCTACCTTTTTTATTTTATAACTGACATAATAAATGAATGGGTATATTTTATTACATTGGTTATTACATAACCAACATCGTATATCATTTTTCACGTTAGTTATTTAGGAACCATAGTGAAAAACCCTTCAGAGGTTCGATATATCATGTCAGTTATTTTATAAATGACATGAAAAACAATATACCATGTGGGTTATTAAATAACTGATGTAAAAAATCGAGCCTCTGAAGGGGTTATCAAATCGATTATTTAGGAACCAGTGTGAAAAACTATTTTGATTTATGCTTCTTACGTCGGTTTTAAAATAACTGACATAAAAAAAAATAATTATAATGTCTCTTTTAATAACGTCAGCTAAAAACTGATGATAAAAAATAAAGAATAACCGACATAAGAAAAACTTTTTTTTCACTAGTTGAAATTTATGAATTTATAACACTAATATCACCTTATAACATATTTATTCTCATGATATCCTTATATTATAATTGATGTCTCCTTTTTTACACATATTAAACATCTATGATCACCATTTATTATGTTTCATATCCATAGGTTATTAAGAATTGTTTTAGAAATGTTATGTCTTATAAGTTTTCTTGAAAATAAAAAATTAATGAGAGACTCTTATGAACTAGTTCATTAGGTTATCATATTTCCAAAAGCATTAGTCCTAAACTATTTTGGAATGTATCATTATGTTATTTAAGGGATATTAATCTACTAAGATTTGATATATATGTATGAAATATCTGGGTCAATATTTTTGGTATTAGAGAAACTAACCTACTCAAAATTGAGCAAAAATAATACGTCACCAGTATCACTCATTGTGTGTATTTTTATTTAAAATTGACATTACTTTTAGTAAAAAGAACAAGTGACATACTTAAAACTGATTAAACACATTCATATTGTTTTGATATTATTGGAAAATAATTCTTGAGTCATTTGTGACATGTAAAAATTAACTACACCACAATATGATGCGTGTTTTGGATGATATGACTTTAAGTGTGTATTTTTATATTAAATTGAAATTAAATTGAAAAAAAGGAAATGTGACATACTGAAAACCAATAAAATTAATTGGTAATGTATTGCTACATTAGGAAAACTATCTATAAGTCATTTTTGATGTGTAGGTATCAAACAAACCTCAATTCGATGCACGATGTGAATAATATGACTCAAAGTGTCAGTTATCAGTTTAAAATTGACATTTTAGTTCAAAATGTGTCACTCACTAAAAACCAAGAAAACACACTTTGATTGTATTTATAATTTAGGAAACTGATTTATAAGTTATTTTTGACGCGTATGAAGTAGTCTCACATCAAACAAATGAATTATGCGACCAGTAGGACTCAAAATGCGTGCTTCCATATTCAAATGAATATTTATTAAAAAAACTGACATAATGAAAATCAAGAAAATATATTCATATTGTTTTTATACTCTAGAAAATTTATCTATAATTCATTTTTGACATGTAGGAATCAGCCTCACCTCATTACAATGCACAATATATCTGGTATAACTCAAATTGTCTCTTTTTATATTAAATGGACATCAATTTAAGTTAACACAATAAGGGGTATACTGAGAACTGAGAAAATGTATTTTTATTATTTTTATATATTAATAAAATGATCCATGAGTCATTTTTGATTTGTAAGAGTAAACTGAACGTCAATATCATACATGGTATGTCTGGTATGACTCCGAATGTGTATTTTTATTTACAATTGACATTAATTTATGTAAAAAAAACCAATGACATACTAAAAACTGATAAAAAACATTAATATTATTTTGATACATTAGTAAAAGGATACCTGATTCATTTTTGACATGTAAGACTTAATCGTACATTATTACAATGCATGGTGTATCTGGTAACTAAAAGTGTATCTTTTTATTTAAAATTTACATGAATTTAACAAAAAACTAAAAGTGACCTACTAAAAAAAAGAAAACACATTTAGATTATATTTATATTTTAAGAAAATGATCTATTGCAGATTTGTGACATATAAGAATCAGGTGTACCTCAATACGACTTACGGTGTGGCTGGTATCACACCAAGTGTCTCTTTTTTTCTAAAACTGACATTAATTTATGTAAAAACTACATGTGACGTGCTAAAAACTGATAAAATTCATTCATATTGTTTTTTTATTGTAGTAAAACAATCTACTAGTGATTTCTGACTTTTAGGGATCATTCAGACATCAATACAACATGTGGTGTGGCTGGTATAACTCTAAGTGTCTCTTTTTATTTAAAATTGACATTAATTTAAATAAAAACAACATATGACATACTCAAAACCAATAAAAATGCATTCGGATTGTTTTTATGGTTAAATAAAATGATCCATGGGTCAATTGTGATGTGTAGGAGTCCATTTAACCTCAATCTGATGCACGGTGTTACTGGTATGACCAAACGATTCTGTTATTAGTCTAAAATGGATATTTTAGTTCAAAATAGGTCATTCACTAAAAACCAAGAAAAAACCCTCTTATTATCTTCATAATATATGACTAAAAATCATAAGTCATTCATGATGTGTATGAAGCAGTCTTACGTCAAACCGACACACGATATGACCAGTATGACTCAAAATGTGTGTTTCTAGTCTAAAATTATATTTTAGTAAAAAAACACAACGAACATACTGAAAACTAAAAAAAAGACTTCGGATTGTTTTGATACTTTATGAAAATGATCTATCAGTAATTTTTGACCGTTATGAATCATCTGTACCTCAATACGACACATGGTGTGGCCAGAATAACTCCAAATATTTCATTATTTTAAATTCACATTAATTTTAGAAAAAGAATAGGTGACATATTTAAAACTGAGAAAACACATTCCTATTGTTTCAATATTTTAGTAAAATGATCCATAAATCATTTGTATCATGTAGGAATCTACCCAACCTCAGTAGAGCACACAGTATGATTACTATAACTCCAAATGTGTCATTTTTTTTAAATATTGACATTTTATTAATTTTTTATTTTATATTAATATTTAATTTATTTTTTTATAGTGTTACTAACAATATTTTTTTCTTTTATAGGTGGAATATTTTTCTCGTGTTGAGATGATTTGTTCAACAACTAATACCATGGTAGGACATTATTGAGAGGGGATCACGATCATCACAATATGAAATATTAATGTTTTAGAATGTTTGCTCGACCATTATAAAAGTAATTTTATAAAACTTTTTCTTTGAAATTTAAATATAATCCTTTTTTATATATTATAGCGGGGAATTTTTGTATTGATGATGTCAAACAAATATATATAGCTGGTTTGATTCTGGGTGTATAGTTTTAATTGCAGGTTTGATTTTGGGTGTGTTGTTATTTAAACAAAACACTGCATGGGGCTAGTCCTTTATCAGCACTAAAAAATCACTGATAAAGGGCCCCACTTATCACCGTTGTGATTAACATCCCTGTTTTAGCCTTGTTAAATGTCATTTTGTGCATTGTGAAAGGGCATATGTGTAGTCGTTTTCACCACTTGTTCATCTTGTTTGGTTCTCCCTTTAATGATATATCTATTTATTTATATTAATATTTAGTTTTATTTATTTGTATATTAATATATATTAATATTAATTTATAATCATATATTAATATATATAAATACTAATATATATATATAGTTATATTTATATATTTATATTTATATCTATTATATATATATAGTTATATTTTTTATCCGTAAATTTATTTGTATATTAATATATATTTATAAGATTATTTTTAAAGTTGTTTTCAAAATACGTATTTTTGTGTGTAAAACAAAAGAAATAAATACATATATACAAAATACAGACACACACACACACACATATATATATTATTAGTATTTTTAAGTATAATAATACATGTTTATATGTATTTACATATATTATATATCAATATGAATATTCATATGTTAGAATATATAAATAATATATATCAGTTCGTTAATACAGACACACAGTAATATATATATATATAGTCAGACACACACACACTATATATTTATATAAATATTCATATATTTGTGTTTTAAATATAATGTATATTATTTTTTATTTAGATGAATATTATATATTGAGAAATATATTCTATATGTAAATATGTTTAATTGTTTATTTATAAAATCAATTTTTTTTGTTCGAATATATAAAAAATAAGTATATATTTTTATTTACTTAGTTATAAATAAAACTAAATTGTTAAAATGATAAAATTTTAAATCCATTATATCAATATGAATGTCATCCCTATGAATAAATTCAACCCCCATAGAAAATGGACAAAAGGACCCTCTTAAATGAGGCTAAAATTCCATCGAATGTTAAAATATTTGGGTATCTTGTCTAAAAACTCTATTTTGGAGGCATTTTGAGGATTTTTTGGCCTAGAAAAATGTGAAAGAGGGTTCTCAAATGGCACTAGTGCATAGAGCTCATTTTAGGATTTGATTTGATATGTAGTTTAGCTCAAACAAACAATCAGATCAAAAGTTAATGTAGTTTGAGGTTTGAGTTAAATTTTAAAATTAGTTTAGATAAATTATTAATCTTATGATTTTCATATGTCTTAAAATTTTTATTAAATGATTATTTCTTCATAATAATTACAAAATTATTAATTAATAATTGGTTTTTATATATTTTTTAACATATTTCACTAAAACTCTTATATATGTTAGGTGTAAATTTTATCTATACTTATCTAAACATATTATATATATATATTTTTTATTAATATTAATATTTATATATTTATATATTTATATATTAATATATATAATTTTTAATGATTTTTTAGGAATATACCCTGTATGAGCACTAGTAAAAAAAGCATTAGATAAAGACCCCCCTTTATTAGAACTACTAAAAATCACTCATAAATGGGGTCCCTTTAAAAGTGGTTGAAAATCACTGATAAAATGGTACTTTTAACAACACATTTTTAGTACTGTTAAAAGTAACTTTTATCAGATCATTAATTAACACTGATAAAGGTACCCCATTTTTCAGTGTTTTTTAGGGATGCTAAAGGGTGGCACTACGAAAACCTATTTCTATGGTAGTGTCCCCACCTAGGATTCATTAGTATTTTAAAATTTCTGGATATATGATACTTTCAAGAGGGTACCATCTTATAGTAAATAGAATTGGGGCCCACAGGATGCCATACATAGAGTTGAGGGTCATACTTTTAGTATACATCATCAAAAGTTGGTAAATAATATTATTTAATATGATATATATATGATACATTCATATTGTGTATGGTCTATCCATCTATTAAATAGATTGATGTGTACAAGAGGATGTACAATGATATTAGTATTGTAAAGATTGCTGGTGAGAGACAGTAGCTAATTATGGTTAGTGTTTATTTGTGTTTTTTTGCCTAATATAATTTAATTTTTTTTATCATTTTATTTAAATTTTCATAAATATATGAGATATATTAGTAAAATATTTGTCATATGTTTTGGAGTTAGGGTAATAATGATGGTGGGGACAAAGCCGCATACGGGCATGTTTTCATGAGACAAAATTTTCATTGGTAGTGAAAAGTTGTATTTAGAAAGGCATAGTGATTGATATTGGTTTTCAATATACTCCAAATAGTTACTATGGAATTTATGTGATTTCATAATTTATCAAAAAATTTAGTTTGTATGAGATCATAATCTTTCACAATTGTAGTGTATGAGACAAGGGATTGAGCTCAGGATGAAACTGTACATAGATTATTTATAGAGAAGGAAGAGTAGCGACAACATCAGGAGTAGAAACATCAGTAGCAGTGTCAACAACATGATTAGATGATGGAGTATATGTGGTGACTTAAATATAGTTTAGGTATGGATTTACCTCCATCTAATGAAGTTAATCCCCTCCACCCTCTTAGTGACAATATTATTAAGTTTTTTCTTGTGAACTTTTTTTTATTATAAATGTTTATATTTTATAGTAATTATTTGTTTTTGGTATTTTATTTTTTAGTTAAAAGTATTATTAGAATAATTTTGGAAACCCCTATATTAAGAAAATTATTATCCCTTTTACATTGGATCGAGATAGAACCCATTACATGACTTAATCCCCAAACACAACATGCCCCATATAAAGACAAGGAAATTATAAATGGTTGAAATTCAAATTAGCTAAAAGTAAAATGCATATAGCCTGAAATACTATGGTAGAGAAACCTAGAATTATGATTTGACTGAAAACCCCAAAGGTAGTCATCCATCCATTTAACTGTCGACCTAGACACCCAAACCATTGCTTCATTTGTGAACTATTTGGAAGATCATCAGGGTGGACGGATCTGCTAATAATGTCAGAAACCTTCCTGGAATATCACCATACCCTACTAATGTGGGTTTCCCCCTAATGTCATTGACCCCTTCCTAGAGTAAGTAATGACCCTCATTGTTATCCCTCACCTTCATGCCATGGTTTCAGTCTTTCATTTGGCCACCATGATGAGCAGAGGCATTCCTTTTCCACTATCCCATGTGCTTTCTTACCAACCCCCAACATTGAGTAGTAGTTTAGATATCGCTATTGACCCCTATGATTAGATTAATTTAATTATTATCTATATTTATTCAAAATGAATATATATTGTGAATTTTTTGAAACTTTATAACAATGTTTCATTAGTCATTTGTGATCTGTAGGAATTATACCCACCTCAATATTATGCATGGGGTGATTGGTATGACATCACTCTTGTAGATATGGCCTTTAACTGCATGAAAAATGGTCATTTACTATGATAAAAAGTCTTATTATCTTTGGAACTATTAAAAGAGGTCCCTTTTATCAATGCAAAAAAAATTACTAATAAAGGCCCATTTTACTAACATTGGAAAAATGGGTCATTTATCAAAGATAAAAAAATGATGATAAAAGGGACCTTTATTAATGATTTTTTTGCGCTGATGAATGTAAAAAATAATTTGTGAAAATTCTCCAAATTGAAGGGTGGGACCTTCCCCCCTTTTATCTATGCTTGACCCCCTATTTACTGTGATAGTCTATCCTCCCCATCCCTTTAACAGTTCTAGGAATACCCACGCGTTTTAACAGCACTAGGATCATGCATCACCCACCCGCATGCGCCCCTATCTTTCCTGGGTTTCAAAACTAAGACATCCCTCCTAATCTTACACTTTTTACACTCCCATATATCATTTTCTTATGTATTTTATGATATATATAAATATATATTGATATTTAATTCATTTCATTTTATTTTTTTATCCTTATATTTATAGATATATATATATATATATATATATTTAAAAACATATATAAAATATATGTTTTGTGTGTGTATATGTGTTTATAAATACATACATATATATATTTATATATTTATATATGTATGTTCATCTATAATTAAAATTATACATATTTATATTTATTTATATATATTATATATTAATATGTATTTACATATATTAGAATATATAGATAAATAATTATCAATTTTTCAATGCACAAATAAATATATTTATATATATAATCATTATATATACAATAATTGTATATGGATATAAATGTTTATAAATTTTTATTTTAAATAAAATGGATATTGTTTTTTAATTAGAAAAGGTTTATATATTTAGAAATATACATGACATATAAATATGATTACTTATATATTGATAAAATAAAATTTTTATTTATGAATATATTTGAAATATGAATATATTTTTATATATTTGATTGTAAATAAAATGACATTATAAAAAATAACAAAATTTCAAAAAAATAATATAAATAATTTTTTAAATAAAGAAAATATATATTATTGATCAAATAAACTATACAAGAAAATTCAATCAGGAAAATGATCAGCCCAAAAATGGTTATCCAAAGACATCCTATAGCTCGCCAACTGATGGGATTCAAGATTAAACATAAACATGATGAAGAATAATTATCATATTGAGAATGAATTAGAAACAGATCATCTTTTCCTTAGAACAACCCCAAAGATGAATTCTCTCCATTTTTTGACAAAGAATTAATAGATTCAGGACAATAAGACTCCAAAACCACCTAATTCAATTCTCTAGCCTGGGAAAGGAAGATCCCATGAAGAATTGATTTCACTTCCACGAAAACCAGGATCTAACATCCATGGAAAACCATGAAATGAGCTTCAATCACCTGGACATTATGTTGTCGGGAAATGGGCACCACCCCAATTCGAGACACTATCGAGACAACCACATCTGTGTTGATTTATTGAATCATTCAAGGGAGGAATCCATCAAGTTTGAGTATTCCGGAATTAGAGCATTGATGGCCAAATCCTTGTTTGACATCCACCAGTTCTTCCATTCATAGCCTTATCCACCCAAATTTGATCAAGTGAGTAATTCTCTTCGAAAACCCATTCATTCTTATGAGACCAAACAAGTCACGAAAAAGTACACACTAACCCCACAACCTTTGGTTCCAAAGAGGAAACCCAATAATTGAAAACATGATCCCACTCAAAAGATGGGACTAGAATCTCCTTACACCCTGGGGACTATTCATTCCACACTCCCACCACTCCCAGGAATAGAAGAATAGTATGCAATGGAGTTTCAATATGTTGAAATCAGAGGCAGAACACATCATCCTCCCACATGTGTCATAGTGTAAGAATGTTTCACATCAGCAGGACACCCAATAAAACCAACAACAATAAAAACTTAAATTGGTGGGGGGGTTTTGAGAGTGCCCAAATATTCCTCCACTGATCGTCTGGATGAGCCTGAGTAGACCCATGAAACAATTTGATGTACCCCGACCTAAAAGTGTACTTCCTTTAAGCATTCCCAAACCGGCCGATTTGGTCACCACCATCTCCAAATGTATTTAGGATGCTAAATATAATATATTGATATGTTTCATTGAACCAACCACAAAATCGATCCCAATCTCACTCTTCTAAATAATCATCAATGAGGTTGTCAACTTTTTCATATTTGAAACTCGGAATGATATGAAAGGAGACTCTAATGTTGGCCCCAATGACCAACCACTAGTCTTCCCATACATTCACCTTCTTCCCATAAGCAATCCTTCAAACAATGCCACAGTTGATCAGAAGGATACCTCCATAGAAGATTCCCTACATAAATCTAGTCATGGGTCCAATAGAAGCATGTAGGAAGTCAGACATTAGGAAATACATTTCTCGAAATATCATAGAGAAAAGGGAATTAGTACAGGACATGAGGTTCCACCCTTGTTTTTCCAAAAGGGAATCATAGAAACATTGATGGTTATTAATCATATGATCATCACATGAATTTGAAACAAACATATTATCCCACATGATCCAGTGGGTGTTTTGTTTTCCATTAACAGAACCCCAACATAAGTTTTCCATCCGAGAATGAATCTGATCTACAAGGGTATCTGGGAACTTGAAAAAGGAAATGGCATATGAGGGGACAACATGGGACACATATTTAACTAGCACTTCATTTTCCACTTTGGATATTTTTCCACATGACCAAACACTAATCAAATTAACATCTTTGTCTATGATTGACACGAAACATATTTCCTTGATCTTCTAATAGAAGTTGGGAGCCCTAGGTATTTCTAATGTTTCATGACAATATCAAACTTGCATTTTCTCTAAATCTATTTTTGCATAATCATTAGAGCAACATTGTTAAAGGATAGTTAAAATTTAGAGGCATTAATCCATTTCATAGAATCCTTCTCAAAAAGGTTGAATATATTCATGATTGAGTAACACTCAAGGGTAGTAGCCTGAGCAGATAGAAGGAAAAAATATGAAAAGAGAAGATAAGAAACAATGCATCATACCTTGGATCCATGAATAGCACCATGCTCCATCGACATTAAAATGATATGAGAAAAAACATTCTCTACAAGAATGAAAATATAGTGAGATATTAGGGCCCCTTATCCTAAACCTCTCGAGGGTGTGAAACTAGACAACTACTCCCCGTTTATGTTGATTCTATATGAAACTGAAGTAACATAGTTCATAATGTTAAGCATACATTTAGCTCCAAACCCCCGTTTTGATTGTACATGATCGAGAAAAGGACATTCGACTATGTCATTGTCTTTCATAATATCTATATTCAAGGCCAGGACTCCTTTTTTTCTATGGAGAGGGTCATCAGGTAGTGGGATATCTCATAAGAAATGGTTTCATTATCATTAATAGTCCTCCATGAGAAAAGAGAACTCTTATCATAAAACACAAGAAGATGGAGAAAAACTCTCACCCTAGACACCAAAATCATAGTGTAAATTTTGTAAATAATTTTTTAGAGGATGATTGGATAGAACTCTGTAATCTTCTGTGAGAATTTAGATTTTTGGATGACGGTAATAACAATCTCGTTAATATTTTCCAAGTAATTCATACCTTCCATGAAACCCTTCATCTTCATGATCACGTCTAGACCCAAAATGTGACAAAAGCATTTGAAGAATAAGGCTTGAAACCCGTCATGACCAAAAATATAATATAATGAAAATGGTGACGATCCCTTCACATTTATTCATCAGAATTGTCCCTCTCTAGAGAACAGTTCATATCATCAAAAAAAATTATTGGGATGTTGCTGGTGAGACTAAGAGGGATTTCAATGTAGTCTTCCTTGAAAATATTTCCAAATAATTCCAGAATAATTTAATGAATTCTAACAGCATCCTGCATCAATCTACCATGTAAATCTTCAAGGTGGGAGAGCTTGGTTATTCTCTTTCTCTTATTATCGCTTTGGTGTAAGAAAGTAGATTTATGGTCACCTTCATTATTGTCATTTTATCTTACCTAGATGAAAGAGTATCTTTCCTTTTCCTTAAGCACAACATTCAAATACATCTCAAGGTTTGAGATATCCTTAATCATAGAGTAGGAAAATTTTTGTGCATAGAGAAAATTTAATTACCGTTATGCACTATTAATCTGTCAATCTGTGGGCCAAAACCTAGTGGAACTCTAATTATTCAGCCTGATACTATCATTATAGGTTTGTGAGCTAAATATCTATTTCAGACCTCCCCCCCCCCAAATAGAATGAATGGCCTCCTCAAAACATCCATCATAGAACCATAGACTCTCAAACCTAAACGTACACCCACATCTACACCAATTACTATGGGGGGATGTTGAAAGAAGGATCGAAGAGTGGTCAGAGGAAACCGGGGCCAAGTGTTCAATAGAGTATGCACAGAAGATAGATTTCTAGACATCAGTCCCAAAAAATTTGTCTAGTATTTTAGCGATGCATCCCTCTATTGAGGTACCCAATTTACAAGTGAAAGGAGAGCCTGCAAATCCTAGATCATGGAGGGGGTTCAAAAGTAGGGATTTTTTAAAATCTTTTATAGTTTCAGCACTCCTTAAAAGGCCACTTTATTTTTTATGATATGACAAAAATATCATTCAAATCACCCCTAATGAGGAGAGAACCATAAAAGTACTCACAAATCCTATATTACATGTTCCATGATTTTCCCTTATCATGAAAGGAAGGCCACCCATAGAACTCAATGAATAACAAAGAATGGGAAATCAGGGCTTCAAACATAACAACAATGTTGTTACTTGAGCAGTTTGAGATTTTAATACCAAGAAACTTCCTTCAAAATAAGACAACGACACACTACATGATCCTTCCTCCCAACACAAAACTCTTTATTAAAAAAGGAAAAAGAACCACTTAAATGAGTATGAAAGTACATTGAATGTTAAAAACGTAGGATACACAAATTCAAAACTCATTTTTAATTCACTTATAGTAAATTTTGGGCCTTTGAAAATGTAATAGGGGAATCCTCTCTATCATTAGTGTGTAGATCTTGTCTCAAGCTATGATATGATATATGTAAGATCAACAAACAGACACATAGATAAAAAGTTCTAACCTTTTGAAATTCAAGATACATTTTAAATTTATTTTATATATTTTATAATTATTTTTATATCTTATGTCTTAAAATTGTTAATAAATAACTATTACTAAATAATAATTTGAATTTTATTAATTAATAATAGTTATTTAATTATTTTAAAATCCATTTTCACTAAATATATTATATTCTAAGTGTAAATGTCTAGTTAGCCATATCTAAAATATATTTTATTTTTAATGAAATATGATATTTTTTTAATATATCATTTATCAACGCTACTAAAATAATATTGATTAATCCCCCTTTATTAACGCAACTAAAAATGTGCTGATAAATGGAGTCCCTTTAACAGTGCTAAAAAAATGGCGATAAAGGTGTACCTCTGTTAGTGAAAAAAAACATTGATAATGTGGTACTTTTAAAATCAATTTTTTAGCACTATTAAATTCACCTTTTATCAGTTGTTTTTTTAGAGTGGATATAGGTACCCCCTTTATCAAGGCAATTTTTAGGGTGGTTATAGTTACCCCCTTTAAAATATATTCTTTTATATTTATGTTTAATTTACTTCTTTATAGTATTATTTATATATGACTTTTTTTATTATATAAGTGAATTATTTTTCTCAAGTTGGGGTGGTTTGTTTGGAAACTTATACAGTGATTTTTTTTGAATGGGTTCGCTGGTGCCAAAGAAAATTAAACATTGGTCTTTTTAAATGTTTATGGACAGTAAATGCAAGTTTAAGTATACAAAATATTGTTTTAAATGTATATAATATGATTTATTATTATTTGAAATGAAACATTTATTTCAATTAAATTACTAATTTTCATGATGGTGCATTTTAATACATGTGTATTTGGTTCAGTGTATTGTTATTCAGACAACACGTTGCAGCAGTAGGGAATTTATCAACATTAATGAAAACAATGATAAATGTGTCCTCATCATAATGATGTTGATGACAGTGGTGTTTTTTTGCGCGGTTAAATCTCTATTCGTGTTGAAAAAGGTATAGTTGTTGTTGTGAAAATTCATATTTTTTGTAGTGACAATGATATCTATTTGCATACATAAAATGAAGAGGACTTGAAGACATTATGGTCGTAAATCCCATGAGTATGTGTTGCGTCGCTAGATGAGGAAGTAGGTAAATTTAGGATATAGTGGGATTACAACCATATATCACCATGGATTCCATGAAGGAGCGATGATCACTATTTTAAAAAATAAAAACATTATTTTTAAAATATTGAAAATTTAAAAAAAATCATATTCTCCATTAATAATTTAAAGAGTAAAAAATAAGTACAAAACTATTTTTCATAAATATATTTTAAACAAAAATTCTCTTTCAATTAAAAAAATATAAATTTTTATTAAAAAAATATAAAAACTCATTTTTCATTAATTAAATTAAAATAAAAAATTTAAAATAAAGTATATATTAACTTAAAAAATAAAATTTATTTTTTATAATTCTTAAAAATAAAATAAAAAACTAAATTTTAATTAAGAAAAATTAATAAAAAATCTCTTTTCCATATGAAATATTAAACAATTATATATTCCAAATAAAAAATATTTTTTTTTAAAATATATTTCTCCATTTTAAAATTTAAAAAAATATCTCAGTTTTTATATTAAAAAATTAATTGAAATTTATTTTATTTTAAAATATATATATATATATACATTTTTTATTATGTATTTGGAAACTAAAAATTAATTTTCTTCTTTTATATTAAGATAAATAAAAAATTTACATTTTTCTAAATGATCTTGTTTTAAATTTAAAATACCAAAAAAATCCCCCTTATCCTTTCAAAAAAATTATAATTTTGAATTAAATTAGTTAAAGTTATAAAGAAAAATTCTTTATTTTACCTTTAAAAATACTTTAAAAGAAATTTTATCTATTTATTTTTTAACACATGATAATTTTTTAATTTTTATAATTATTTTAAATTGATTTAGATTTTTTTTATTCGGTAATTTTTTTATTTTATAGGAAGGAAATTTTGTTTTTAACGGAAAATAAAAAAACTCTAATTATAAGTGAATGGATGATATTATTTTTTTAATAAACAATAGTTTTTTTCTATGCTTTTTTGAAATAACTTATTTTTTAATATTTTCTGAAAATGTTGTATTGGACTTTATTTTCATTTAATTAAATTTATTTTTAAAAAAATGAGTTTTTGTTTAATTTTTTTAAAGGAAATAATGGAGTTTATTTTTTGATATGGGATAAGTCAAAATATTTTTACAAAATTGGGTCTTAGAATGAATGAATGATGTTCATAGAAGCCACACTGCTAGTCTAAAAATAATCAATATGTTATTGCACAAATATTTTAACATTATTAATTTTGTTTAAAAATAATAATAGTTTTATTATGGATAGTTATTTAAATTAAGTTTCATAGATTAAAGATTTCGTATATAATATGAAACTAATATTATGTTTTTGAAGGTTTAAAAAAAATTAAAAGGACATTTTCTAACTAAAATGAAGCTAAAAATAAAAATCTCACAAATAAATTGCAATCATATATTAGTTTTAATTACATGTTTAATATTAAAATAATAACTAATGTCTATATCTATGTTTAGGAGGTTTCTCTATGTCACATATGGGAATATGAATACATATCTAAACTATTGGTCTTGATGTGTTGGTGTGGCATCTTCATGCACAATTGTATGCAAATGTAAATGTTACTGGGACTTCTTAAACCAAGCCCATGAGGTAAGGGTTTCCCTCATACATATATTTAACACACTGGATCCCTTCAATATCGATATAGGATACCCCAATAATCTCTCTCTCATAACCACTAGGGTGATGAACAGTGAAGATTTTTCGGTGATCGGGAAATTAAAATTGTTCAAATGCAACTATAGAACAATCACCACTAAAAAATAGAGTTTTATCCACACTATAAAAGCCTTTATCATTTCTATAAAAGCACTTATAGTCAAGGTTTTATTAAAAGGGGGTCCCTTTTATTAGTGCTGAAATAAAGCCCTGATTAATGCCACTTTTATCAGTGCTAAAAAAACGTTGATAATAGTGAAAATATATATTAAAAATTTACAATATTTCATCATATATTAATATATATATATATAGTGAGTTATATTTATATATTTATATTTATATCTATTTATTTATGTTGTGATTTTCCATGGTGTTTTTTTGGGATGAAATATTATCCCAATTAAATCTATGTGGTGAGAATCCATCACAAAAAACTAGTTACAAAAGCCCTTTTTTTATAGTGATATATAAATATTATAACATAGTGATATGAGCTATATAAATAAATATACAAGTACGTTAAATATTGATTATTTAAAATTATATATTTGTATCATAAAATATAATTTATAATATAATTTTTTATTTATATTCATATGTTTTTTTACATATATATGTTTGCGTGTGTGTGTGTGATTATATATTATAAAATATATAATTAATATATCAAAATGTTTTTACATATAAACGATATATTTTAAAATTATAATTCATATTAAAAAAAGATTTATTATTAACCTTATTTTCGTTATTTATATAATAAAAAATTAAAAAAATTGAAATTAATCAACAAAAATATATAATAATTGGATTTTTCATGGATTTTCAATGAAAATACCCACGCCAACCATAGAGATGATGATTTGCTGCCCCACACACCACCTCCATCTCGGCCTTGATTCCGCCACCTCTATGACAACGCTTATGAATTCCAGCCGTAAATCGTCCCTTCCTCAACTACGTTCCACCTCCTCCATGAACGCATTACGCGACCGCACTCCGCCCCACCATGACCGCCTCACACGTCATCACATTCACATCATGTCTCATCCGCATTTTGACTCTACCGTGACCTCCCGGAGTGACCGTACCAGGCACCGCCCCACACATCGGCACATCCACATCCCACCTCAATGTTGGGTGATTTTTAATGAACATTTTAAACCTAATTATCAAAGTCGTAGATTTTAATAATTCTGTTTAATTTTAATTTAATAATGTAGAATAGAATTTGAGAATATTTTCCTCACATGTAACTTTTGATATTGATTTTAATTCAATAATCTAACATTTGAATCGTATCAACCTTTATACAACATTTAATATATATATGTATATATAAATATATATATAATTCTCTCTATATATTTGTAATATTTTTATTTTTTATCTAATGACTCATAAATGGAAATATATTTTTGTGGAGCTTACCTCCCAATCTCCAATTGTATTTAGGGCTGGGCAAATAGGTGGTTGATCGAATAGTTAATTTAAAACAGAATAAAAAATTCAATGGGTTATACTAAAATTATTATTCGTCAGTAAAAAAATAATTTTGTTAATAACATATTTTCTCTTGGTTTTGATTATTAATTTTAATAACTAAAAACTGATAAAATAACCGAATTTATAATTTTTTTATTTTTTCATTAATTTAATATTTTAAATAACATATGAGATAGATTATAACAAAAAATAATAATTTTTTTGTTTATAAATTTATATATTTTTTTTAAATACATTTTTTTGAACATTAGTATTTATATATAATTTTGAGTTTTTTTACACAATTAGGGTAGATTTTTTTAATCTAATGATTTTTTTACATTAGTCGGATTTCTCCGATGATCTACATTCCTATAAATGTTTTTCCACTTGATAAAACCAATGTTTATCTTAGTATCAGTTCAAATAAATAAAAAAATTAATTTAAATGTAATATATTTCATAAATGATTATTTATATTATTAGTTACAATATATATTAATTATAATATCAGTTATACTACTAATTTTATTATTAATGGTTATATTGTAAATTTTAAATAGTTATCAATTATTAATTTTTATTTTTATTAATAATTATATTATAAATTGTAAATGCCATTTTTAATTAATTTTCTCTATAAGTTATATTGGCTATTACTAAATATACTAATGATATTATCAGTTATTAATTATCTTATTTACATAAATAATTATTAATAATTATATCATTAAAATAAAATGACACTTTTATATTGAACACACAAACATTGAGTAATACCAGTCACATCATTTTTTGGATTGACGTGTAGTCGATTCCTATACATCATAAATAAGTTATGTATCCATTTCAAGAAAAGTGTCATTTAGTGGCGTTTATTTTTTGATTTGAAACGGTTTAAACTACTTCCAAAGTTGATATCTGTATACACCATGCGGTGGTTCCTCCCATTCAATACCACAGATCCAAGCATGAGATGCATTTTATTTTATCAGTGCTAAGAAAAAAAAGCGCTAATAAAAGAGGGGCCTTTATCAGCGACGGCTAAAAGCGTTAATAAATCTACCCTTAATCTGCACTAAAAAAAGTTGATAAATGTGTACCATTTATCAGTGATTTCTTTATCAATGATAAATGGGGTTATTTATTTTTTTAGAAATATAATCCTCCAACCTTAGATATCATCCAATTCCAATGTAAATAATTCTAGAGGAAAAGATGAAAGGCGTCAATTATATCCCCCGATGATTCCCAAAAGCAGCTAAAAATTAGCCTCTCAATTTTCCTCTCTCTTAATAAAGGAAAAACAACAGGAAGAGAAAAAAAGGTCCAAATATCTGATGATTTCGATAATGGACCCATAGCTTTTGAGGACACCTTCATCCACATTTAGTGCATTGATAATAACAGATAAATTAGATTCATCCACAACATCCTTCTAGCCAAGAGTTAAGATGAAATGCATACCCTTCCAAATATCCATAGCCTCTTATAGGGGAGAATACCAACCCACAATGTCTTGGGAATAACGATCCAAAAGTAAGAGAGTCAACGTGATCCAAGAGGACTTCACTAAGGCCCACAAAACCATCCCCATGGGTGGCTGCATAAGTATTATGTTTGAGAACACCCAAAGGGGAAGGAATCTAACATGAGGGGAATGAATAGGTGAAGGAGGATGAGCATCCTCAATATCCATCCACAGAGAGCCCTATTTATGAATCATGTAAATCCAAACCCTATTGCCTTTAAAAATGTCCTAAAAATGAATGTGTTATGGTAAAAACATATAATCCAGGAACAACCCTATTATTAGCACAGATAAAAGTTTTTAATAAAAAATAATATTGATTTACGTAATATTATTATATTTATATCAAAAAATAATATTTATTTTTATACATTATTTACAAAATGCATGTGTATGATTAATATATGTTTTTAATCATTAAAATATATATATATAATGTTTAAAAAATTATTTTTAAGATTATAAATAAATTAATAAATATTTAAATAATTATAATATTTATAATTATTTTTTAAATAATAAATATAGTTATTATATTTATCTTATTTATAAATGTACATAAATACATTTAAAAAATATATATATATTTATAATTATAAATATAAGTAAATATATATATATTTAAATAAATATATGTTTCCAATGAATTTGGTCAATAAATATATTGATGTGTGATTATAATTGAAGTACATATATGTTATATATTCATCATGATTGTTCTTTTATACATTCCAAAAGTTAAACCTCACACGGATAGAGGTTTAACATCGGTTAATGGATAACCGATGTTAAAACAATATTAGTGTGAGTTTTACCATCGGTTATTCTATAAGTGACCTCAAAATGTGGTTTTTAACATTAGTTATTAAATAAATCTTCATCCCCTCCTATTAGATGATTTACTCCCCCTCAATGTTTATTTTAAAATTAATAATGATGCATCAATTCCTGGTAGTGGCCCTGTTGGCCTTGTGGCAGTTCTCTAGGAGCATGGAGGCTCTATTTTTATGGAATATCATTCCTCAGATTTTTATTCTTATCTCCTCTAATAGTAGAGGACATGACTATATAGAAGGGTATGTAGTTCATTTCATCTCTTGGATCAATGGATATTGTGGTCGAATCTTATTATCAATTTATTATTGATGCACTGGAAGTAGAATAAGTTGGCCACCATGCCTTTGGGTTTATTGTCAACATCTTCATATCATTAGTGCTTTTATTCTCTTCTTGTCATTTTTCTGTTGTTAGGAGAGTGGAAAATGATGTGGATCATTTTATATCTACTTTTGGGGGTTGTTTAGGGTTAAATTGTGGTGCATCTAATTCATACGCATCTCAACTAAATCATAGATCATTTTCATACAATATAAAAGCAATCCAAATTTGTTTTCTTCGTTTTGAGTAGGTAAATTTACATTTTTACTAAAATTGTTGTATATTTTAAATAACAAAGGTGTACTTGTAGTCATATTAGTCACATTGTTCATTATATTGAGGTGGGTAAGATTCTTATATGTCCCAAATTACTCATGGATTTTTCCCCTAAAGTATCTATAAAATCAGAATGTGTTTGCTCATTTTTTAGTACACCACTTGTTCCTTTTAACTAAAATTGATGTCTATTTTAAATTAAAAGACGTACATTGAGTTTTACCAGTCACACAATGTGTCATATTGAGGTTTGACTGATTTATACACATCCCAAATGAATCATGGAACGTTATATTAATTTATTAAAACAATCCAAATATCATTTCTTCATTTTCAGTATGTCACTTGTCTTTTTTACTAAAATTTAATTTTAAACAAGAAATACACACATTAACTTATACAGGTCACATCATTTATTGGGTTGACATGAGAATAATTCCTACACATCATAAGTGTTTTATACATTTATTTACTAAATTATCAAGAATATATTACCACATTTTCTCAAATTTTAATGAGTGACTTATTTTGATGTAAAATGTCGATTTTATACTGATAACAGACACATTGAGTCATACTAGTCACACCATTTTTTGGATTAAGGTGCAGCTGATTTATAAACATCGTAAATGACTTATGGACAATTGTACTAAATAATCAAAACAATTTGAATTATTTTTTTGGGTTTTGAGTATGATATTTGTATATTTTACTAAAATTAATGTCAATATTAAATAAAAAAGACACACCTAAAGTTATACCGAACACATCATATGTCAGATTGAGGTCTTGTTGATTCCTACATGTCCCAAAGTCTAAAAAAAATCCTAAAATCCAAGGAATCCTTTAGTATAAGAAAACTATTCTCATGTGAGTAATACTAAAAATAAAAAAATTAAACATAAATATGAAATAATACATTTCTTATATAGAATTCATATCTACATGTTATGTTTGCACATTCTACAATCAGTTATGATGCCCATTTTTTTATAAAAAAATGTATATCGTCTTATGAAAATAATTTCTTTCAATAGTCATAAAAGTATTGTAAAATTATAAATACAAAAAGGATTAATAATTATTTTACATTAAGTAGTAATTATCTTTAAAAATACCTCTTTGGGGATGTGTTTTTTTGATGGAATATGATCTCTATAATAAATTTACAAACATAATAACCAAAATATTTTCCATTTTTTAATTTCATACAGTGTATAAACATTATGGAATATAAGTAATTTTTTTTATATGTGTTTGGATAGAGAAATCATGAAATATATACCAGGATAATAATATATTTTTAGAACTTTTCAGGGTCCTTGTATGCAATGCTTGTCCTCATTCCTTGATTTAGATGATATTTACACACTACCCTATAATAATAGAATCCTAATTAAAACACAATATAAATTATAAAATTCTATTTTTATTTCTAATCTTTTGGATGTAGTGAATTAAAAATTGAAAAACATCACCATGTGTGGTCCGATTTTGGAAAATTCATGTAGTGAATCCATGAAATAAATAATTAGAGTATCCAAATTGATTGTAATGAGCATCCAGTGTTTTATAAAAATAGAAAAAGGAATAATTAATGAATGAAATTAAAAATATATTTTATATGATTAAATTTTATCATTTTACCCTTGCATCATTGGTATTAATAAGATTATTTCATCCCCAAGTTTTATTTCAAATGATATTCACTAGTTTTCCACTATTTAATCAATTTGTTTGGATTCAATTTTTTTTGTCTGTAGAGGTGACATAAGGACTAACGATTCCTTTATTTTATGGTGAAATCCATTGAATTTGTTTTGATATATATTCCTGCAAAAAATATGAAATTTATTTAGTCATAATTAACATTGTATATCATTTTTTGAAAATTAAATTAAAAACACATAACACATGTATACATTTACAACTGACGCTCCAAGATATTCATAGTGGAGGATTTCATCTAAATGCTTAGAAGAAATGTAGTTAGTAACTTCCTCTCCATAAATTGTTTTTCAAAATCAACTATGTGACTACTAACACGTTTTAACATTATATCCTCATGAACATTCAATGTTTGTAAATGCGGATATTCAACGGGCCGGGAAAATGTGTTTTTAGAAGATATTTTTGATTGGATAGTTGATCCTTTAGATGGTTTTTAGTTTACATATCATTTCAACCACTTACCTTTGTCAGAATTTAATATCATTTGACAGTTCAGACATTTCTCATTAATTTTTACAGCTTTAGCATGAAAAATAAATTGAAAATGAATACATCCTTGTCGACATATTTTTTTACAAGGTGTGGTGGCCATGTGATGAATGTTTTAACTGCTTGATCAACCTTATGAATATATTCCTCATCAATTAGAATAGGTAGATCGGAACTTGGATCATTGGCTATGCTATTAGACACTCTCACAAGATATGTTGGAAGTGTTCTTTTATGTATCACATTATTTTAAATATTGAACATTGTATCCCTCTATACAAGGTTATGGGTGGGTGTAGATAGATATAAATCATAGTAATTATCACCCTTTATAATATCAGTATAGGAAATGTATCATTATTTGTTTGATTCACATTTTATAGAAACAATTATCACAACATTTAATAACTTGTCCAAGTAGCTCATTAAGTGGAATGGATCACCTCAATGCTGGTGGGGTGGGGCGGGATATTCACACAATGGTTGTTCTTGGGTTTTTTTTCTCTTTGGTTCCCCCATAATAGTTTCTAGTAACTCTCTACGATATTTTAATTGTTCTAAATCGGTAGACAGTCTTTCTTTTATTTGTTTCATTTCATTATCTTTACCCTCCTCTTGTTTTTTTATCAAAATATATTTGGGGTGTCACCCCAAAACCCACACCTCTGACTTGACCATATTATTCTATCCACATCAAGGCCACTAATAGTAGGTCTTCATATGGTATTTTCATTGATGATTACTGTGACTATGTCATATAGAAAATATTGGAAAGTAATAAATCATTGTTATGAAATAAGGATCTAAATAAACAAAAATAATTATGTCATACTTACACATATTTACCACCCATTTTATGTGTTTTATTCTATTAGTATCCCTTGTTTATTTACTCATGCCTCTTTCCACTAAACAAGGTGTGGGATGGAAGTATATATTTATTTGGATTCATTAATCTATATATAAATAAAGGAATATAATTATGTTTTTGTTTTGTGTCATATAAAATTGTTACAGTAGATTTATAATAAGTGCCATTTTTTCAAGTGAATCATACCCCATCCTTGCTTTATGGTAGAGGTATGTTGGTTTTGTTGCTCGTCCCTTATTTGCAGCCCTCATTTTCTATTTCATAAATAAAAAATTGTCGATCAATGTGATGAATATATGTATTTTAAAACAAAATATTTTTATACAATGTGTACTTGAAAAGACATATTAGCACGATGTCTAGTACATTCATCCCATGCTTCATGGGTTCTCAATTTTGCATACATAAGTGGTGGGTGCGTGTTTATTTTTCCTTTGTCATCATTAAGATGATGCCTCTTTATAATTGTTTAAAAATATCTTGGAATCCTTACAACAAGAATTTATACAAATTTCTTATGGGATTCACATAATATAAACACACTATTATTTGGATAGTGAATTGTAATTCAATGTTTCCTTATTTTATTTTTTTATTAAAACAAATAAATGATATTTTAATGTTATTGTAATCTCTTACCAAATCAGTGTATTAAGCGTGATAACAACATGGTTCCACGAATCAACGTCAATCAACACGCATTACTAAGTGATTATTCCAATATATCTGATGAACAAGGCCTTGTTGGGTTTAACATGTTGGCCCCATTCATTCTATACGACCTCATATTTGATGCCTTTGATATTCAACTTAACGATTTTTTCTAACACCCAAAAACTACGACATTCCATTTTTTTCTTATTCTCTGGTCCTTAATCACCTACTGTTTCCTTGGATTCAACAATACCAATATGTAGTTTCTCTAGAGAGATAGCATCATCATGTGCATATGGTCTTTGATCTTCTACACTGGGAGAAGCAATAGACTGAGAAACCTATTATTCGGAAAGATTGAGATTACCAACATAGGTAGAAGAACATTGTTCCTCTGCACTGCGAGCACCAGTAGGTTGAAAGACATGTGGTTACTTAGTATTGGGAGCATTAAAATGTTCAGAATTCATTATATATATCATTGGTTTAACATTTGATTTAGATTACATAAATACAACAGTGAATAAATAATAACATGTCGTAACACAATGTATATTACAAAAATTATATAACTTGGTTATTGAAATCTCTTTTCTTAATAGCTGAATAGATTTTACCCCTCTATGAACTATCCAAATCATTTCATAATGGTCTCCTCTGAAATTCAAAACACTATCTACATTTGGACTACTGTTAAATGATTGTGACATCCCAATGAAAGTGTCACCCATAGTTAAATTTTCGTCTTCCCCTTCAGTTTTTTTGTCGATAACATAACAATTGACCACTTTTTGTTTGCGGTATCTGGAACATAAAATAATTGTACTACCTATGATTCCATTGTAAATGGTTCATCTTTGCACCCTTCCTTAGTAAAATCACCATTCACGAATCCCAATTCATTTATTTTAACATCACTCTTGTTGTCATCCCACATGCACTAAAAAAGCGGCACTTGTGATGTTATATAATAAAACTCCTATATTGGCTTGTTGATTCCAATGTATGTCCTATTCACATAAAATGGATTTCATTCCTTAGTAAAAAAAACATGCATTTCTTCAAACACAACTGTAACTCCACTATTTTGCAAGGTATTTCCTTCATCATGTCTATTTGTATATAATTTATAACGCTTAATTACATTACCATTGTAAGAAAATACATACACACATGGTCCTCTAGCTAACCAACTAAGTTGTTCTGAAATTCAATCCCAATTTTTATCTAACTCGTTAAAAATATAGTCCTGAATCCATTTTATAAATTGATGATTATGCATATTTGATATCCATCATTCATCTCATTATGGATTAAAATGCATAATAATTTATTTTTGGGTTTCAACATATGTGGAAACCTCCCAACTATTATGAAAATTTTAAATGAGGACCTGTTTCTAATATACAATATTGACTGTGACAATATCTATTCCAAAAATTCCATCACCCACAAGTATCCCAGTTTGATGAGATTTCGGTAAAATAATGATTTCTACACCTGATAGTTATTTGATATAGAATCCAATGTCTTTCGAAGCAATATATTTCTCTATAATGCAACCCTCTGATAAACATTGATTTTTTTCATACTATTTCAAAATATTCATATACAATTCAATGGGCGACATCTATCTATAGTTTATAGAACCACATAGTCTAATTACTCTTGCTAAGTGAACCATAAATTGAACCATTATATCAATGAATTATAGAAGAAATAACCTTTCCAATTTATATAATATGGTGAAAAGTACTCTTTACATATCTATAAATTTGCCCAAATATATAACTTTACAACATATATCTTTGAAGAAGAAACAAAACATGGTAAATGAATAATGAAAATTCTTGGAAAAAATACAATATAAAGATATAGGAATTAGATCGTTCAAAAAAACATGAAAAACATGTGATTTAAGACCCTTCAACTTTAAATTTGTTTTTGACATGATATTCTTGATATTTGATGAATACCCTTCTCAAACACTTACTTCATTCATGATATTTCAAAACTAATATATATTCTTCACGTAAAGAGTGTAAGCATCTGGTGGAAGAAAGTTTCATTTTTCACCCTTCACTGGCACCAACTCTTCTTATATTCCCATGTGATCTATGTCCATCCTTACCATAATATCATCCTTTATTTTTTTAGGTGAATTAGGGAATGATCGGATGGAACTATCACATACATTTTTTTCAACATGCCTAACATCAAGAAAATGCCTGACAAACATAGAATTCTAGTATGATAATTCAAAAAATAAACTGGTCGCTTTTTAGAATTTTTTTAGTAAGGATTTTTAAAAACTATTTACCAAAAGTAGTTTCCAAATCTTTTTTTTCTTAAATAGTTGATCACTTATTTGTGGAGACACTGTTGTACGTACTTCTGAACTTCCATCAAATGATGTCGTCCAAGATAGGTACTTATCCCATTGGGGTAGAAATCTATAATATCCTAAAATCAATTTTTTCGATGAATGTTTCACCCAAATTAACTATGTACCTTATTCACAAATGAGACACCCTTTAGTTATTTTAATTCTTTATTACAAAAAAAATTCATAAGTAGTAAAGTCTTTTATCACCCCATACAACATGTCTCTCAATGAGAAATATTAATTTGTGTAATCATCATACATCGTAACACCTGAATCATATGCACCTCAATACGATTTACAATATTCATGGTATACCTCAAAGTGTATCTTTATTATTTAAAATTGACATTGATTTAAGTAAAAACAACAAGTGACATATTGAGAACTGATAAAATAACTTTTTATATTTTTTTTTTATTTTAGTAAAATGATCAATGAGACATTTTTTATTGTAAGATTCAACCACACATCAATATGACGCGCGGTGTGACCGGTATGACACCAACTGTGTCTTTTTATTTAAAATTAACTTTAATTTATGTAAAAAGAACGAGTGAAATACTGAAAACTGAGAAAACACATTCATATTAATTTTATACTTTAGAAAAGTGATCCATGAGTCATTTGTGTCATGTAGGACTCAACTGTAACTAAATATAATGCCCAGTGTGGATGTTATAACTCAAAGTGGATCTTTTTATTTAAAATATAGATGAATTTACTTAAAAACAACAAGTGACATACTAAAACCCAATAAAACACTTTCAAATTATATTGATATTTTTTAAAACAATATAGTAGTCATTTCTGACATTTAAGGATAATCCTCACCTCAATACGACACACAGAATGTCTAGAATCACACAAAGTGACGGTTTTTTATTTAAACTTGACATTATTTAAATACAAATGTGACATACTAAAAATGGAGAAAACACATTTGGATTATTTTTGTTTTTAGGACTATGATCTATTAGTGATATGAAATATGTATGGATCATCCAAACCTCAATACAAATCACGATCTGGTCGTTATAACTCAATGTGTTTATTTTTATATAAAATTGACATTAATTTAAGTAAAAACTAAAAGAAACATACTAAAAACTAAGAAAACACATTTGGATTATTATTATACTTTAATAAAATGATCCATGAGTCATTTTTGATGTGTAGTAGTCAACCATACCTCAATCCAATGCACGGTGTGACCAGTATGACTAAAAGTGTTTGTTGTCAGTCTAAAATTGACATTTTAGTTCAAAACGTTTCACTCACTGGAAACCAAGAAAATACACTACAATTTTATTAATATCTTTGTACATCAATTCATAAGTCATTTTTTATGCGTATGAAGCTGTCTCACATCAAAATGAAGCACGATTCGACCAGTATAACTCAAAATGCGTATGAAGCTGTGTCATAAGGTCTTTAAAAAATGGTTTACCAAAAGCAGTTTCCAAATCCTTTAATTTCTCAAGTAGTTGATAAAATATTAATGGAGATGGTTTTGTACATTCTTCTGAACATTATTTGATTGATTTCATCCAAATAGTTACTTATCCGATCAAGGAATAATTCTACAATGACCTAAAAACATAGTCTTGGGTGAATGTTTCAACCTAATTGATTGAGTACCTTGTTCGAAAATGAGACACCCTTTAGTTCCTTTAATGCTATATCCTAAAAAAATTCTATATGTAGGAAAGTCATTTATCATCCCTTAAAAAATATCTCACAATGTGAAGCCTTCATTTATGTAATCATCATACAACATAACACCTGAATCATCCACACCTTAATACGACACATGATGTGGCCAGTATAACTCAAAGTGTATCTTTTTATTTAGAATTGACATAAATTTAGGTAAAATCAACAAGTGAGATACTGATAACTGATAAAACATATTTGTATTGTTTTTATATTTTATAAAAATGATCCCTAAGTCATTTTTGATGTGTAGGATTCATCCACATCTCAATATGACACATTGTGTGATTGGTATGACTCCAAGTGTGTCTTTTTATTTAAAAATGACATTAAATTATGTAAAAAAAGTGACATACTAAAAACCAAGAAAATGAATTTTTATTATTTTTATATGTATGTAAAATGATGAATGGGTCATTTGGGACATGTAGAAAGCAGTATTATCTCAATAAGACGAATGGTGTGTCCTGTATAACTCAAAGTGTCTCTTTTTATATACAATTGAAACTAATTTAAGTAAAAACTAAATGAGACATATTGAAAACCATGAAAACACATTAAAATAGTTTTGATATTTTATTAAAACAATATATTATTAATTTTTGACATGTATGGATCATTCACAACTCAATTGGACAAACAGTGTGGCTAGTATCACTCAATGTTTCTCTTTTTATTTAAATATGACAATTATTTATGTAAACACAAAAAGTGACATTCTGTAAACCAAGAAAACACATTTAGATTGTTTTGATATTTTATGTAAATGATATATTAGTATTTATTTACATATAGGGATCATAAAAACCTCTATAAAATTCATGGTGTGGCCAATATAACTAAAAGTAGCTATTTTTATTTTAAAGTGACATTTATTTATGTAAAAACAATATGCGGCATACTGAAAACTGACCAAATACATTCATATTGTTTTGAAAATTTTTGAAAACAGTCCACAAGTCACTGGTGATGTGTAGGATACAAACAAACCTCAATCAGACACACGATGTGACTAGTATGACTAAAATCTTCTCTTATTCATTTAAAATTAAAAATACAGTTCAAAATGTGTCACTCACTATAAGACAAGAAAACACACTCCGATTATGTTGATAATTTAGTAAAATTATTTATAAGTCATTTGTGAAATGTATGAACTAGTCTCATATAAAACCAATCCACAATATGATTGGTATGACTCAAAATGTTTGTTTCAAGTTTGAAATAATATTTAAGTAAAAAACAATATAAATACAGGAAACTAAGAAAATGCATTCATATTGTTTTGATGATTTATGATAGAAATCCATCAGTAATTTGTGACATTTAGGAATCGGCCGCTCTTTAATATGATGGACGATGTGTCCGGTTTAAATGAAAATGTGTCATTATTTAAAATTTACATTATTTTTAGTAATGGAAGAAGTGACATATTCAAAAACAAGAAAATTCATTTGGATTATTTTGACATTTTAGGACTGTGATCCATAACTCATTTTTAATGGGTATGAATCAATCCCACCTCAATAAGACTCACATCATAACTGGTATAACTCTAAGTATGTCATTTTTTATAAATAATGACATTTTATTACTTTTTTATTTCATATTACTCTTTAATTTATTTATTTATAGTATTATTAACATTACATGTTTTTTCATATATAGGTTGAAATTTTTTCTCTGGTTGAGATGATCTATTTTGAAACTGATACCATGGGGGGATATTTTTGAGAGGGGATCATGGGTGTCAAAAAAAGAAATATTAATATTTTTGAATGTTTTTTGGATAGTTTTTAATGTAATTATATAAAAAAAATTGATTGAAATGTAAATATTTGTTTTCTATATACCATGGGTGGAAATTTTTGTTTTGATGTTTTCAATTAAATATATATATATATATCAGGTTTGCTTTTGGGTGTATGTTTTAAATTGCAGGTTTTCTTCTAGGTGTGTTGTTATATAAACATCACACTATAGCTAGCTGGGCCTTTATCAGTGCCAAAAAAGTGATAATAAAGGCCCCCCTTATCATCACTATGATTAACAGTGCTTTTTTAGCATTGTTAAAGTCCATTTTATGTGCAATGAAAGGTCATATGGGTAAAAAATGTTTACCACTTGTCCATCTTATTTGGTTCTCCCTTTAATTATATATATATATATATTATTTATTTATTCGTATATTAATATTTATTTATATTAATATGTATATATATGTGTATATATTTATGTATTTATTAATGTATATATATAGTTAGTTATATTTATATATTTTTATTTATATCTACTTATTTATATATATATTTTTTATTATATTTTTTATCTGTATATTTATTATTATATTAATATATATTTATGATATTATTTTTCAATACATTTATAAAACATGTTTTTTATGTGTTTGTATAAATAAATAAATACATACATACATATATATATATAAAACATACATACACACACTCATAGATATATATATTTCTTTATATGTGTATCTGTAAGTATAATTATACATATTTTTATATATTCACATATATTATATATTAATACGTATATTCATATGTTAGAATATATATAGAATATATAAATGAGTTTGTTAATACAGAAAAACACTAATATATATATTAAACATGCACACACATTATATAAGTATATAAATATTCTAATATTTGGGTTTTAAATAAAATGTATATTTTTTATATTTAGATAAAGGTTAATTATTGAGAAATATATTTCATATGTAAATACGTTTAATTATTTATTTATAAAATTAAATTTTTATGTGTGAATATATAAAAAATATGTATATTTGGTTATATATTTGGTTATAAATAAAAATAAATTATGAAAAATAATGAAATTTTAAAGCCATAATTTCAATATGAATGTAATCCCTATGAATAAATTCATTCCCCGTTGAAAAAAGGAATATAGTCCCTCTAAAAATGAGGCTGAAATTCCATAGAATGTTAAAAAATTTGGGTATCGTGGCTCCAAACTCAGTTTTAGAGGTCTTATGGGACTATATTTTACCTAAAAAAATTTTACAATGGGATCACATATGTCACAAATGTGTAGATCTCATCGTAGACTACAATTTGATATGTAGTAGAGCTCAAATGGACGCCCGGATCAAAAGTTATTGTCGTTTGAAGTTTTAGTTGCAATTGTAACTTATAGTAGATCTTTTATTGATTTTTTATTATTTTTTTGCGTCCTCAAATTATTATTAAATGATTTTTAATTGATAATAATTAGAAAATTATTAATTAATAATATATTTTTAGATATTTTATAATCCATTTTAACTAAACATTTTATATGTTAGTTGTAAATGTCTATCTTTACTTATCTAAAACATATTTAGAAAATATATATTATATTTATATCAATATAAATATATTTATATATTTATAGATTATTTTTATCATTTTTTTAATATACTCTATATTAGCTCTAGTAGAAAAGCACTGATAAATACCACTCTTTTATCAGTGCTACTAAAAAATTGCTGATAAAAGTGTACATTTAACAAATAGGTTTTAGCACTATTAAAAGTACCTTTTATTAGTGCTTATTTTTTGTACTGATAAAGGTAACACCATTATCAGTGTTTTTTAGCACTCCTAATCTGTGGTGCTATGAAAATGTTTTTCTATGGTACTGTCCCCACCCTAGCTTCGTTTGTATTTTTCACTCACCTAATAGGATATACTTTCAAGAAGCTCTCATCATTTGGTTAATTGAATTGGAGCTGGAAGGATGACACACAAAGAGTTGAGAGTCTTACTTTTAGAATACATCATCAATATTTTATAAATAATATTATTTAATGTGATATGTATATGAAACATTTATATTGTTTACGGTTGATCCATATATTACATAGTTTGATTTGTACAAGAGGATATACACTAATAATTTTATTAGGTAGATTGTTTGTGAGAGACAATAACTGATTGTAGTTAATGATTTTTTAAGAATTTTAAATTAATACAATTTATATTTTTATCATTTTATTTCTATTATTTTTAATTATAGGAGATATATTCTTCAATGATTCCTCATATGCGTGGGAGTTAGGATAAGACTGAAGGTGGGTACAAGTCCTCATGCGTGCATGTTTGGATGAGACAACTTAGTTGTGGGTTGTTGAAAAGTGTTATTTAGAAAGACATGGTAATTGAAATTGGTTTACACTCGACACTGATTAGTTACTATGGCACTGAAGTGATTTCATCATTTTGCACCAAATGTAGTGTGTATGAGATCTTCTTCCTTAACTAATGTTGTAATTTCCCATAACTTAAATATAATTTTTTTAATTATAAGGAATTATTTCGAGACCGCAAAATCTGATGGATCATGATTCCGAGGCTTGGAGTGATGGAAATAATCCATCGAAGTTTGGTTGAGTTTTAATATGCGTGTGCAAGCAGTTTTCCTGAAAAAGTGGAATAAATCTTAAATGGTTACTCGAATCAGAAATATAATGGAACCTTTGCATTCATGATGGCAGGTTTCCTCTAGGCATGACTTTAGTTTAGTCAGTGCGTGCCTCCTATGAGAAACCCCAAAAATGGCATAACTCTAAATAAAATAATTAAATAAATTATTTTATTTTTCAAATTATTATAACTCACAAACGGTAGCAGAGATTGAAAATCAGATACCACCATTGTACTCATGAGGGAATTCTTTATTAAAGCGGATACTAACTTTGGTCGGAGCTGGCCACTAGTGAAAGTTAGTTTTTGGCCATAAATAAAATAATTAAGTAAAAATTATTTTATTGTAAAATCCATCACTTTTAAATAGTAACTCAGATTTGAAATCTGAGAGTACTGTTGGGTTCGTTGGGGAATGTTTCACATAGGTAGAGCCAAACATCGACTGATGCAGGTCAAGGGTGACTGTTATAATTTTTACAAAAATTTGTTCGAGAGCATTCAGTAAACGCATGAGCGGTGTTATATAACTTTTGAATCGGTTCTCAGAATTCAAATCTGAGGGAACCATTGAAATCACAGTGCTGATATTCTAGTTAGGAGACCATCACCTTGACAGCAGTAGGCCAAGGGTGAAAGTTAGTTTTCCTGAATTTTGTGGGAGAGTTAAAAGAATAAAAATAAAATAAAGAACAAATTTTATTTTATATTTAAATTATCCCATTTGATGTTTAGTGGCGGGGACCACCCAAACTAAAAAACCCCAATTTATAATCATAGGTGGGGACCACTCGACCCTTGGACTCTCCCTTTAATGGGAGATAACTCTTGGTTTTCCTCCCATTATTGTGCCAACTTAATTGGTTTATTTGATTAACTTATTTGGAACTTCACCATTTGGTTGGAGGATTGTTAGCAAAAGGTAGAGCTATAGAGAACTTGGAAGGAGATTCATTAATGAAGAACATCCACTACAACGAAGATCATCCTCCGGAATCGGAGAATGAGGACGATGATTGAGCCTGGATCGGAAACATCTTATGGGAGTAACGAACGTCGACATCACCATCTCGTCGACTTTGTCTTCTTCCAAATATCACCTCCAACTGACAATCGAGGTATGGGTTTTTATATATGTTTAAATTTGTTTTTTTGATTCTTCATATCCTAAATTCACGATGACGATGGCCAAATGAACATGGTCATCATTCTGCACATAAACAATGCTCCTCTTTGTTATTATTCTTTGCACATTTTTCGTGCATTCTTCAACACATAATAATAATTGTCGCTGGAAACACGGAGTTTTGATAAGAATGATATATTTATGTGAATCCCACAAAGAAAGGATCACGAATATGCGATCGTTTAATTTTTCAGGCTTGGAACAAAGACACAATGGCTCGCAGAAGGAGGAAACAAAATAATTATTAGCGCAGGAAATGCAATATTCTGTTGAGCGCAACACAGGGACAGTGAGACCTCGACCTGATGATTGCGAATATGCGATTATTTTATTTTTTAGGGTTAGAATGAAGATTAAATAGCCAACGGAAGGAGGGACGTGGCAGAGCAGGGCAGTCTGGTGCAGCTGGTGTAGGTGGTGCACGAGCAGCAAGCGAGGCCTAGTTGCTTCAGCAGACGATGAGGCCGATTAAGCAGCAGCACAAGTAGGCGGCATAGAGAAGGCAGGTCATGTGCGAGGCAGAGGAACAGCGGATTCCCGGTTTGTGTACAGCGGTGAAAAATTTTGGAAGAAGAAAATTAGATTAGAGGGAGGGAGGAATAGATAGGAAATAAAATTAAAAGAAAAATGAATATAAAAAATAGATAGAGGTACTATTTGGACCCGCGTTCACCAAAATGGGTTACACCTCTTGTGTGTGAATCTAAAATGGGATTGGAGAGAGAAACATTCAATGAAATTAAATAATAATAATATATTATTATTATTATTATTTATGGTTGTTAAAACCCTAATTCACCTGTAACTTATCTGTGCGACCTCGGTTTCACGAATCGTCAGTGGTAGTGTGACCTTGACTTTGAGATTAAAATTATGAGTCCAGTATTGGATGTATTTTTCAGGTTATTGGATCGGGTACCCGAAATGCTAAAATAATAATAATAATATATTATTATTAAATATTCAACCCGCCAAAACTCATGTATGTGACGTCCGATTGAATTACCGTCTATGGCGACGTGATCATGTCATTATGACAGACTATTTATGTATAATGTTGAATATTAAATTCTGGTTTGTGGCTCAGGTTCATGAAACACCCCATAACAATAATATTATTATTGTGGGATCTTGTATTCGACAGATCTCCCTCATAAGTTGGTGAAATGAAGAACTGCCTACTGAACTTGAAACCTTGGATCGAGATAGTCCTTTTGGTATACCCCACATGAGTTTGGATAAAGTTGGGGTACATCCGGGATGGATTGAGAATGAATCCAACCAGGCCCTCGGGACTAAAAGGCCAATAACATATAGGCCAGGCATCTAATTGACGCACCGTCTATTTTGTTGAGACCCCTTTTACATGGAGGTCCTTTGGGATACTTCTTCGTGGGTCGCTCTAGTAGTTGGAAAATCGACCAGTGGCTTGAGGAGCAGACCCTCTTGAAGAAAAGCGAGCTTTGTGCAGGAACCCTTTAGCTGGCTGTGAAGATGTAATAGGATCATGGGTGGGTCTAACGATGTACTATGACGATGTACTAGGATCCTGTGTGGTTCTGACAACATAATGAGATGTACTAGGATCATGTGTGGGTCTCACGATGTACTGATGATGTACTAGGATCATGTGTGGGTCTAACAATGTACTGACGATGTACTAGGATCCTGTGGGGGTCTGACGACATACTAATGATGTACTAGGATATTTTGTGGGTCAGAAGACGTACTGATGATGTACTAGGATCCTTTGTGGGTATGACGATGTACTGATGATGTACTAGGATCATGTGTGGGTATGGCGATGTATTAGGATCCTGTGTGGGTCTGGTGATGTACTAGGATCCTATGAGGGTCTGATGATGTACTATGATCCTCTGTGGGTCTAATGAAGATTTAGGAACTTTCATGGATCTTCCTCTTAACAGAGTAAAATGATTCAGTAGTTACATCTAATAATCTCTACAATTGTACCTAAGATATACCAGGTGTGAGCTGAGTCTGTAACATGTTTTATTTTCCCTCTGTTGTGATACCTTGGTGGTATTCTTCTATGTTGTTTCCTGTGTGGTACTTACCTCTGTGGTATTTATTCGTTTGTGGAACAATTGAGCTCTGGGTTATTCAGTTGGAATCTGTGTTTCCTCATGATTGAGATGGGTATAATTGATAACTTAGGTATATGTATGGGAATATAACTACGTAGGGTTGTTTGTTGATTTAATGTTTTTTGGTTTATCCGTTGAAGATTTATTGAGACTTTGAGGGTCTCGGGGTCCCTACTGAGTATCGTTATACACACCCCTACACGGGCTATGCACTGACCTTGTTGTGTTGGTTGTGTACAACGTACAATGCTGACTTAGGACGAGGGTACTAGGACTGGAGGTATCTCAGAGGTGGACCCTAGACGAGTTGTACAGCAGAGACGACTGTTCAAGAGATGTACATACCCTTGAATTAGGATCCTTCGATAGTGTTAACAAGATTTTTCTACATTGCATGTACCTACAAGTTTCTTGTACTTTTTAGTTGGGCTTGTATTCTGGCTCCTTTTACATACTGTACTCACTCTATTTACTATTCACTTTTCCTTGTGTTCGTATCCAGTTGTGTTCATGGTTGTGTTTGTATAGGTCATAAAGGAAATGCCATCCCAGTTTTATGGAAATACATCTTCGTTGCTAGTCGCCAGCCCATGGTCTATTGAAGGCGGGCTTGCAGTAGTCACGACACGGGGCCCAAGGAACGGGTTGTGAAAAATTGGTATTAGAGGAGTCAGTTCTACTTTAGAACATAATAATTTTATCTTTTTAACACCAATATTATTAATTATAGTGTGTGTGGTAATCAGTTAAGGAAATTCAGTGTTGGTGCGGCGGCTGATGTATCCATACACTAGGACCCTGACTTATGATTTCTCACTCAGGGCACGAAAACTCTGATTGCGTGTGTGTTTTGAAAAGTTTACTTGTGTTTTATTTGAGTCATATAACCATTTATAACTAAATGGAAATGTCATCCCTGTTCCTTATCATGAATTTTCTACGTAGCTAGCCAACTAGGATTCTCGAGAGTGTACATGATGACGGCCCACCGAGCAATGAGGCTTCAGTGTAGGTCCCTCTTACTATGTTGGCACCTTCGGGTGGTGTACCAGCAGCACCACAACTCATTGGGAAGTAGTTTCCACCAGTCGCACTAGAGGATGGTGCACGCCGACTGAGCATATTGCATGAGTTTCAACACTCGGGGCCTCCGAGGTATCGAGGAGAGACAAATTCTCACGCAGTTGACGGCTAGCTGGAGGTGGTTTCTAGAGTCATCGCCTAGTTGATACACCACTAGTGACGATGGTGATCTTATCTACTATAATTTTTCCGTGAGTGACCATGAGGATGGTACACGTAGTGATGAAGCTTATGTAAGTGGACCATTACCTTAGATTGTACCTTCAGGTAGTGTGTCATCTATATCACTTCCCGTTGGTCATCAGTTGCAACTGGTGGTACTGGTAGGGGAAACATATAGGCTTAGTGCCTTACACGTGATTCTGTATCAGATACCCATCAGGTTCTGAGGCGAGATCGACTCTCAGGAGGCTGAGGACAGGCTTAAGGAGGTGGCTGAGAGTTCCCTAGAGCTTCTATATCATTTGCAGGAAGACATATCGGTAGTAGAGTATTCATCAAGTCATACCGATCATTCCTTGAACTCGATGAATACGATACGATTAGTGCTTCAGATCTTGGACCTCTGAGTGAGGTTTCATTAGGGACATCCAATATAGAACTATTCTTCTATGAATTTCTACTTATGTTAGTGTTCTAGAGAGAACCTTTGTGGTTGAATATTCATGGGATGAGCGGATGCAGCCAGTGAACATTAGTATTGGGAATGTAGGAAACTTGTGTCAGTCTCAGAGACTTGGGTATGTAAAATGTTTCCGGAAGAGGATATGATAGTGACAGATAAATCTGTAGGGCTGTAGGCATGGAAAAAAATCTAGGATAGTAGCATGATGTGGTGTACTCATCGATATGTTACAAACCACCCCCTATGTGGTCCCCACCAGGCTCATGGAGTTGGAGGACATGGGAAGGGAGTAGCTGCACGCAATCATGGAGTGCAACCCAAAGGCTCTAGGAACGATTCTAGGTACGGTCTATGTCTACTACTAGTTGTCGTATCAACATACATTGACACCAATCATTACTTCCTTTTGATGGTTTGGGGCACATCAGAAGATCATGGGTGGATGTGACCACTTGGATTTTTTTTCAATAGAAATGATCAATCTGAGATCAATACGACGATAAACGCCGGCATCCATGGATCGAATCAGAGAAATAAGCAAAGAAGAACAATGGTCCAGGAACCACAAATGAGGACCGTCAGAGGTTGATTATAATTAATTCAATTTATTGAAAATAAGAACCTTTTTTGGTTTTCATTCATCGTTGATATTATGGATCATGTTTCGATGTGATTCATCGTTGCGCCATAGAAGACAAGTGTAGACTTCCTCTAGTGGTGATCCACACTTGCACCACGCATCTCTGTACGTCGCCAAAGGATTCTCCGAGTGCTAGCATGGAGAAACATTTTATTGCGTTTTCCGACTTAGATTGTTTTGATCTGATGGAGCAGGATCTCTCTTGGTCTTGAGAACATTCATGCAGGAAGGAGTTCTCTCATCCTTGAGGGAATTCTCCAAAATTGTTGTGCACAACGATTGGAGAAAAGTGTTGGGGTGGTGAAGATATTTATAATCGGGTTTGAGGTTATAGAGTTATGAAAATAAATAAACACGTTACGCATTTTATTTATTTCATTAACTCTTATTGAAAACCCCCATGTCGAATAATTAATTCCTTGACATGCGCCCATGCTTATTGTAATAAATATCATTTAATAAAACTATATTATATCCTCAAAATCCCAATTGGAAAAACTACACATTGTGTAATAATTATTAGACGGTGTATACATGTTTTTTATAAAACTACACGGCATGTAATCATTAATACAAGGAATGTAATTTTTTTTCATTTCCTTCCATAAAAGAAAACTACACAGCATGTAACAATTAATACATGACATGTACGTGTTTTCAAAATAAAAATTACACGGCGTGTAATCATTAATACATGAAGTGCACTTGTTTTAATTATATTCTTCCTCCAACCATAAAATGATTTAGGATTCCTTGAATAATTATTAAATAACGTATTAGAATAATATATATTTTACCTGAGATACCTGAATACACTTAGTTTGTGACCGTGTAGGCCTCTTTCTCGTTGGCATTACGCGACATTGCCTAAAGTCGAATATTACTATCTAGAAATGGGTCAAAGATCATTAGAGAATGAAGTTGACGATGCATTGATGTGTCACCTCATAACAATTCTTACCGTGTAATTTAATCCCTTTATCTCAATATCTCATCAAGAAGGATTCATGGTAGTTTCATAAACCTATATGATTGATCGGTCGTTCTTTGACTACCTGAAATAAACCCGTTATTACACCATGGCGATGGAATTTCATGTGACGGTTCTATTTCAATCAATGGGTCGAGATATCAACTTCCATATATGGAAGGGACAAATCCTTCCTTGAATTATCCATTAACAACATGTCATTCATGACGCGCTAAACGTACCCTACTTCCTGCCAACTATCTTCATGACAGTTTTTTTTTTCAAATCTAAGTGCACGAGTCAGGACATGAGTTAATGGTAATATTCCAGTCTAAGGACCATTACACACACTCGCAAATAGCAATGTCTGATGACAGCAAGACATGCGGAATTACTATTGGTGGGTCTATTATGATAATCTCCCCTCTTATATATTTCTAAGTGAAAACTCCATGATAGAGAGTCTCGGATTTTTATGAGTACTCGCACATGACGGCCTGTATACTATGTGTCCTATAATAGTATTTCATCCAATTGTATAACATTATTTAAGAATATTATTATATCATTTCAAGGTTCTCATCGTAGTGGGGATCTTCCATTACATTATTAATGAAAATAATATTCCATGACATTATTATATTATAGTCATGAAAAATAATGAAAAATATATAATAAGTGTAGATTCATGTAATCAATGTACAAATAGTTGGTTCTTAGGACACCAACTCTACCAAACTCACACTTTTACCAGATCTAATTGCCTACGACTTTTAGTCCACTAGACCTCACATGATGATCATGTTTCTACATAGTAATGTATTTAGTCAAGGAGTCTTCCACGTTGTCTTTTGTGTAAATACTGCTCACTGCCACTTCACCACTCGGAGAAAAATCCCTCAAGGGATGATACTTCTGATGTATATTCTCTGTCCAGTGATGTGACCTTAGCTCTATTTCAAGTGCCACCACTGGAGTGTTATCACAATAGAGTGTGATAGGATCATTACTGCTAGGTACTACATCCAACTCTTGGATGAAGCTTTGATTCCATATTGCTTCTTTATCTGCCTCATAAGATGTGATATACTCTGTCTCCATTGTAGAATCTACCACCACACATTTCTTTGAGATCTTCCAACTCACTGCACCTCCATTCAAACTGATGATGTATCCAGTCTGCAACTTCATGTCATCTTGATCATTTTCGAAACTAGCATCTACTTGTCCTCTAAGGACTAGTTCTTCATGTCCTCCATAAACCAGGAACATGTCCTTAGTATGCCTCAGATACTTAAGCATAGTCTTGACTACCATCCAATGGCGGTCTCCTGGATCAGCTTGATATCTGCCTGCCTCAGTTAACGCATAAGCAACATCTAGCATCATACATAGCATAGAATACATGACTGACCCAATCATAGAGGCTTAAGGGATCCATTCCATTTTATTTCATTCCCCCTGTGTCTGAGGACAAATTATCATGGAAAGATTAATTCCATGTGACACTAGCATCAATCCCCTCTTAGACTGTTCCATACTGAATCTCTTCAGTATCTTGTCCAAGTATGTACTTTGACTCAGGCCCAAAATTCTCTAGGATCTATCATGATGGATCTTGATCCGAAGAATATATGTTTCCTCTCCAAAGGATTTTATAGAGAAACATTTATCCTACCATTCCATAACTGGCAGTAGGACAGGTACTTTGTTTCCAATTAGTAATATTTCATCAACATATACTATTAAGAAAACGACTACACATCCACTAATCCTTTTGTAGACACAAGGCTCACATTCATTCCTAACAAATAAAAATTCGGTTATGGATTCATAAAAATGATTGTTCCACGACGTTGATGATTTATTTAATCCATAAATGGATTTATGCAACTTTCATACCATGTTGGCATCCTTTGGAGTCACAAACCCTTCAGGTTGTATCATGTAGACATATTCCCAGAGGTTCCCATTAAGGAATGTTGTTTTGACATCCATTTTCCAAATTTCAAGGTCATGGAAATCCGAAATGGCCAATTGTATTCTGTTGGATTTCATCATCACATCCAGTGAATATTTTTCATCATATTCAATTCCTTGATGCTGTCAAAAACCTTTTCCAACCAGTTGTGCCTTATAGGTGTTGACTTCTTCCTCCATGTCCAATATCTTCTTGAATACCCATTTATTACCAATAGACCTTAAAAAAACTGGAGGATCTACCAAAATCTAGAATTGGTTTTGGTACATGGAATCTATTTCATATTTCATGGATTCTTCACACTTGGAAACATATGTGCCTTCAAAAGCTTCATGTAGGTAAGAGGATCATCATTGTCAACAAATAATGAGTCACCATCCTCGGTGATAAGAAAACCATATCATTCTGGTTCTCTCACCTCTCTTGTGCTCCTACATAGTTCTTGTGTCTCTAGAATAGATTGTTCTTCCACGGGGAATTTTGGAATCTGTTCTTGTACCAACTCCTATGTATCTTGAACCTTGACTTCATCAAAGTCTATCTCGCTCCCACTATCTCTTTTAGAGATGTGATCCCTCTAAAGGAATATGTCGTGTCTTGCCATTATAACCTTTTAATCTAAGGGTTGTATATGGAATATCCCCTTGTTTCCTTGGGATATCCTATAATGTTATAATTTTTTCATCAGGGTGCATGTTTGTTACATGAAGGGGCCTTAACAAATGCTTTTCTACCCTACACATGTAAATTTGATAACATGGCATTGTTTCCACACCATAACTCGTATGGAATACCATTTATAGATTTATTTGGTACATGGTTTTGTATGTGTGCTGTTGTTTGTAATGCATATCCCCAAAAGGATAATGGATGACTCGTATGACTCATTATTGATCTCACAATTTCCAACAGGGTGTTGTTCCTCCTTTTTCTGACACCATTCCACTTAGGTGTGTAAGGAGGAGTGAGTTGAGATAGAATCTCAAACTCCTGTAAGAAATCAATGAAGTCTTGATTAAGATATTCTCCTTATCTGTCTGAGCGGAATTTCTTAATCTTGTTACGAAGATGGTTCTCAACGTCATTCTTGTATTCTTTTAACCGATCAAAAGAATCTGACTTATACATCATTTATTAAATATATCCATATCTACTAAAATCATCGGTAAAGGTTTTGAAGTACAAGAACCCAGCCCTTACTTCAACTGGAAATGTTCCACACACATCTGTGTGTAGTAATCCTATAATATCTTTACACCATTCACCTTTCCCACTAAATATGGCTTTGGTCATTTCTCCTTATAGACATGCATGACATACACCAAGTGGTTTCAGTTCGAAAGGATCTAAATACCCATCTTGATGTAATTTTTTCAAATGTTTATCATTGATGTGACCTAGCCAGTGATGTCAATGTTGGGTGTGGTATGAGTCATGTGAATTAACATTGTCATTAATTTCCATTACTTGGTTTGTGTAGTCATACACATAAAGGCCGTTATATAAATGTGCCATACCAAAACAAATTTTATCTTTATAAAAGTAGCAAAATTCATTTCCAAACATGAAGATGAATCCATCAGTATCTAATACGGATATTGAAATAATTTTTTTGTTATAGAGGGTATATAATAACATCCTTTCAATACGAAGACCATCCCATTAGGCAATGTGATGTGGTAGTGTCTGACAGCTACAACAGTGATTCTGCCTCCGTTGGATGCATGTAAATCCACCTCACCTTGGTCAATCTTTCTAAATCTACATGGTTCCTGTATTTGGATATAGATGTAAGCACCACAAGTTGTATCTATTAACCAATTAGTAGAAATGGATAGATTTCATTCGATAACAAATGCACTTGAAGCTTACCCTTGATTATTTGGTTGGGTGCATTTTTTCTTCTAGTGTCCCTTCCTGCCACATGCAAAACAAATAGCCTCATGTTCTCGTTCCTCCCCTTTGATCTTCCTTTTCTTGGAAGGCTGTGAAGAAGATTTGGGCTTAAATCGCTTCGCCTTCCCATTACATTTATTCACCATAATGACAAAAGGCTTTTCATGCTTCATATCCTTTTCCACATGGCGAATGAGGATAAGGAGATCAGATAGAGACTTATCAATGTTGTTCATGTTGAAATTTACAACAATGTTAGAGAAGCTCTAGGTTAGTGATGCAAGAATGAGATTGGTACCCCATTCTCTAGGGAGATTATCCCCTAGAACCTCCAAGCGCTCAATGTATCCAATGACTGTGACTACATGAGTCCCAGTTGGGGCACCCTCTCCAAGAATTCTCTGGAATAGAGACTTGGAGATCTCAAACCATTCTTGTATTTCACTCTCCTAGTATAGACCACAAAGGTTCTCAAGCATTCTATAGGAATACATGTCTTCATGAGATTTCATGAGCTCACTAGACATTGATGATAACATCAAACATTGAACATCGAGTAAATCATTCAAATTTTGATCATAGACCATGAAATCTTCATCACTCGACCCTTGGGTAGACAGATCAGGGAGTGAGAAATCCATCACGTAAAACATTCATTCATGGTGTAGGATAACCTGAAGGAACCTAAACCATTCTTGAAAGTTACTACCGATTAAGATATTGTCTTTATCTAGAATTGATCGCAGATAAAATTTGGTTGACGATTTTTTCATATTGATTCTATAAATTAAATGATAATATTTATAAGTAACTTTTGATTACATTTTGTGAAAAATAATAAATTAATTTATTAATTCTCCCACTATTTTATGAAGTCCCAATGGACCTCACCATTGAACATGGAAATTCCAATTTCCATGACATTCTAGTGGCCAGGATCCGTATTACCCTTCACATAACCCCAACAATGGTTGGACAAGCTATTTGAAGGTATTTAGGTAGGCTGTTCTTGCCAACTATGAGCTTACAGTTCCTTGATCTGTTGAGTGGACTCCACAATCCTGAAATCCTGAATTAGATTTCCTCAACACTTGCCTCGATTTTACAACAAGACTAGCAAGGCCTACTCCTCTTGATGGAAAATTTTTAAGTCAACTCGAAACTTTCATAAGATGTTCCTTTATAAATGAAAGTGTCCCAACAGGGGTTGGTCAAACACATAGTTTTATTGAGTCTTGCCTTTAATAAAGTAATGGAAGGCTTGGTATGACTTAATATGGTATTTGACGGATTTTATTCTTTTTTCATAGTTTTTCACTATCACATGCTTGTTAATGATAAATGATTATTTCTTAAGTGATTAACCATGTTTTGATAATTATTATGCATAGTTTGGTTTTAATTTTATTCCATCTTTGCGTGCTTGTTTATTTCATTAATTATGTGATCGTGACAACACATACGTAATAAATAAACGATGCAATCAGAATGAAATAAAATAATATGGCATGGTCATGAGCTTCTATTTGTTAGCTTATCTAGTGGTTTTGATAAGATAACCCTGACCTAGGTATAAACACCATAAACCTGATGGTTTATGTTTTGCAGCTCCCACCAGTCCACCTTTGTATCTTCTTGGGTTAGTTTCACCTCAACTTCGGGTTTTGAACCGTCTCCTCTGAATTGGGAGATCCTACATTACATGGGGTTTACATTAAAGAAACAATGGACACGTAGGCCCTACATATTATTGGAAGAAGGCTCACAGGGCAACGAATTTAATTTAAATAAATTTAAATGAAACTATACACACATAAATTGAATTTTCTCTAGCTCATGATAATCCATATCATGCAATGACATATACTCATATTTATAATTCAAATTATTTTAATCTCTATTTCATTTAAGATAAGTCACCCTTGAATTCAATTAATTATGATCATAAAATTAATAAATTATTTATCTTAAATTTCTTTCTGAATTTCCTTGAGATTCTTCTCATCCATATTCTTTGTAAAGGTATTTGTACTTTGGAGGAATCCTGGTGAAATTACATTTCAGGAAAGTACACAACGTGTAAGATATATTATATAGCGTGTATTTTTCACCCTTTATCCAAAGTACATGCTGGGGGCTTTGGCGTGTTTTCGGTACTTTGGATATTTTTTAGTACACGGCATGTAGATTATTCTAACATGACATGTAATTTCCTGTTACGTGGTTACTGGCCTGGAAATCCTATATACCTGGTACATGGATTCTCCTTGTACATGGTTTCACCTGGGCAGGATCGGACTACACGGTGTGTTGATTCAACATACACGCCGTGTATTTTCAGTTTCCACGTGTCGTTCAATTCTGATCATCACGGTGTGATAAATAATTACGCAAGCTCAATTCACATGGTGTGTTTTGGCGGACCAGTACCAGTTTGATGAAACTAAGTACACGACGTATAGTTGTCACTACATGCCATGTATTCTTGTGTTGTACAGAGAGGAAGAGCAGCTCCTTCGGATGTGTTCCTCATTTTTATTTTAATAAAAAATAAAAATAAAAATCGTTTCTATGATGTCAATCGAAAAATGAAGGAGGAATAATAGATCTCATTCATTCATTTTTATAGAATGATTTATATTGAATTGAATCAAATATAAATGTGAAAATTATCAAGGAAAATTAAATAACTATAATCAATGCTATAACCAAACTCTGATACCGTTTGACTGTTCTGGGAACAGTGGAAGCTCATGGGTGGATATGACCATTTTTTACTTTTTTCATTATAAATGATCAATTCAAGATCAATACGAAGATAAACTCTAGTATCCATGAATCGAATCACAGAAATAGACAAGGAAAAAGGATAGTCCCAGAACTACAAACAAGGACCATCACAAGTTGATTATAATTAATTTAATTAACTGAAAATAAGTACCTTTTTGGGTGTACTTTATTTTTTGATATTCTTGATCATGTTATGATGTGATTCATCATTGTGTCACAGAATCCCAGTGTAGACTTCCTCTAGCGGTGATCAACACGTGCACCAGGTATCTCTAGACGTCGCCAAAGGATTCTCCAGGTGCTAGCTTGGAGAAACCATTGCTTGTGTTGTCTGCCTTAGATCATTTTAATCCAATGGAGGAGGATATCTCTCGGTCATAAGATCATTATTGGAGGAAGGAGTTCTCTCGGCCTTAATGTAATTATCCAGAATAGTTGTGCACAACGATTGGGGAAAAGTGTTGGGGTTGTTAAGATATTTATAATCGAGTTTGAGGTTATAGAGTGATGACAATAAATAAACATGTTACGCATTTTATTTATATTATTAACTCTTATTGAAAACCCCCATGTCTAATAATTAATTCCTTGACATGTGACCATGCTTATTATAATAAATATCATTTAATAAAACAATATTATATACTCAAAATCCCAACTGTAAAAACTACATGGCGTGTAATAATTAATACACAGCGTGTACTTGTTTTTCATAAAACTACACAGCATGTAATCATTAATACACGGCGTGTACATGTTTCTTCATTTACATTCCAAAATGAAAACTACACGGTGTGTAATCATTAATACATGATGTGTACTTGTTTTCAAAATAAAAACTACATTGCGTGTAATCACTAATACACGACGTATACTTGTAATCATTTTATTATTCCTACAAAATTAAAATGATTTAGTCATCCTTGAATAGTTATTAAACCACGTACATGAATAATATTTATTACACATGAGATACTTGAATACACTTAGTGTCTGAGCCTCTAGGCCTCTTTCTCATTGGCATTAAGCGGGCATGCCTAAAGTCCAAGATTACTATCTAGAAACGGGTCAAGGAACCCAAGAGAAAGGAGTTGATGTTTCATTGACGTGTCACATCATATGAACGCTTACCATTTAATTTAATCCCTTTTTCTCAATATCTCATCTAGAAGGTTTTATGGTAGTTTCATAATCCTGTATGCTTTATTTGTCATTCTTTGACTACCTAAAATAAACCCATAATTACACCATGGACATGGAATTTCATGTGACAGTTCTTTTTCAATCAAAGGGAGGAGATACCAACTACCATAAATTTAAGGGACAAATACTTCCATGAGATATCCATTAAAAACATGTAATTAGTGACGCACCCAAAGTACCCAACTTCCTTCCAACTGTCCTCATGACTGTTTTCTTCATCAAATATAACTGCATGAGTCAAGATATGAGTTAATGATAATCTTCTAGTCTAAGGACCGTTAATCACTCTCATAGATATCAATGTACAATGACACCAATTCATGTCGAATTACTACTCGTGGGTCTATTCTCATAATCTCCCATCTTGGTGATTACCAAGTATGAACTCCATGAGAGAGAGTCTCATCTTCATATGATTACTCGCACGTGACAAACTGTATACTATGATTCCTATCATAGTATGTCATCCAACCATAGAACTTTATCTAAGAATATTGTTATATAATTTCAAGATTCTCATCATAGCAGGGATCTTCAATGACCTTATTAATGCAACAAATATTCTAGGGCATTATTATATTATAATCATGTAGAACAATGAACAATATAAAATAAGTGTACATTCATTTAATCAATGTACAAACATTTGGTTCTCAGGAAACCACCTCTAACAACTTCCAAAAATTTTGTCCAAGACCTAGAGTTTCATGTTCAACCATTCACTTGACCCTCACATCTATTGATACCATTATGAGGAGACTCAATAATCACACTTACACCGATGGTGTGATCTAACCCTTGAGGAGATATTTTCGTTTGGAACCTCTTGGTGGCAGATTCGACTCCTTAGGAAATCAGTTTGGGTATGGAATGGACATCCATAGTTCATACTCAGATTGACTATATTAGGAAAAATGGTTGTGGTTTATCTACAATGTTGGAATGGGGGTTTCCTTGGTCAGCGAAAAAGGAACCCCGGTAAGCAGAGGAGAAACTCTTGTATAGGAGGGTGCGCCTAATCACTCATGATTCTGCCCGCCTCACCCCCATGGTAGCAGAAGTATTGAGTTTTAAGTTCCCAATGGTAGTGGATCGAGTTCCTCCATGACAATGAATTTATGATATTCAATAATCTTGGGAAGGGGAACATGGTAGAAGATGCACTAAGTATGAGGTCTGGCTTCCAGCTACTGTGTGAGGCATCCGAGTAACTTGTCGCGCTACAGATATCCTTCATAGATATAGATGAAGATGCTTACCTTCAGTGTATGAAATTCACTCCCCCACTCCTTCAGCATGTCGGGGAGGCACAGCTTGGGGGAATTGACTGCGATGCTCGACGTGATCAGATATCCTCAGGGCAGGCACCCGATGGGTTTCATGAATGTGGGGAGCACTTCATCATCTTTAGAGGATGTAACATGGTACCTGTGGCACTTCGGGAGGAGGTTTTGAGGGAGTTCCATACATCCCCTCCTGTGGTACATCTTGGTTTGGTGAATATATACCAGGACCTCCGGCGTTAGTACTGGTGGCTAGAGAAGAAGAAATCAGTGGTAGAGTTTGTATCATGAAGTCTCAAATGCCATCAAGTGAATATTATACATATTTGGCATAAGTCTTATTCTGACATAATATGGAAACCCTTGGAGTCATATGAGGATATCCAAGTATTATTTCGAGTCTCTCCTTGACAAGGACTATGACGATTTGGCCGAGGCGGCAAGTTATCACCGAGGTTTATCGGTCCTTTTTTGATACATCAGAGGATTAGCAAGGTATAATAATGCTTGGATATTCTAGCATAATTTTATAGTGTGAATGACGTCTTCCACGTATCCTAGTTAAGGAGATATATTCATGAGCCATCTCACATCATTGAACACATCGAGTTGGACTTCGACAAAGGGGCGACACTTACGGAGGTTCCAGGGGAGATTGAGGATCGACAGGAGCAGGTCATTTGTGGGCAGTCGATACCTTTGGTTCATGTACGCTGGTAGCACAGGAACATCTAGGAGAGCACATGGTAGTAGGAGGCTCAGATTCATGCCCAGTACCCTCTTTTGGTTTTTTTGCCTTTGTTTTGGCTTTCGAGGACGTACATCACTAAGGCGGGGAGAATTTAAATTATGTATAATTTTTTATAAAATTATATGGAATTATTTCAAGACCGTGAAATTTTACGTCATGTGAATCTGAGTCCCGGAGTTCCCTGAATGATACGTCGATGTTTAGTTGAGTTTTAATTTGCACGAGTAAGCATTTTTCCTACAAAAGTTGAAGAAATATTAAACAGTAACTTGAATTAGGAATCAGAGTGCACCGTTGCGTTCAAGATGGCATGTTTACCCTAGATGTGACTTAATTTTAGTCGGTGTGGGCCTCCTATGAGAAAATCCAAAAATGGAATAACCATAAATAAAATAATTAAATAAATTATTTTATTTTTCAAATTCTTATAAGACACAAATGTTAGCTTGGATTGAAAATCGGATACCACCTCTATACTCATGAGGGAATTCTTCATTTATGAAGATACTAACTTTGGCTGGTGTAGTCCACAAGTGAAAGTCAATATTTGGCCATATATAAAAAATTTAAGTGACAATTATTTTATTTAAAAATCCAAAACTTTTAAATGTTAACTCGGATTTGAAATCTGAGAGTACTGTTGGGTTCTTTGGGGCGTGTTTCACTTAGTTAGAGCCTATCCTTGACCGGAATGTGTCAAGGGTGACTGTTATAATTTTTCTAAACTTCTTTTCAAGTACGTTCAGTAAACGCACGAGAGGTGTTATATAACTTTTGAACCGGTGCTCGGAATTGATATCTGAGAGCACTATTGAACTCGTAGCGCCGATATTGATTTAAGAAGGCCATCACATTGACCACATTTGGTCGATGGTGAAAGTTAGTGTTCATGAAATTCATGGGAGAGTTAAAAAATAGAAATTAAATAAATAACAACTTTTATTTTATTTTTAATACCTCCCATTTAATGTTTTGCGGTGGGGACCACCTAAACATAAAACCCCCAATTTAAATTTAAATGTGGGGACCACCCTACCCTTGAACTTCTCCTTTAATATGAGATAACTATTGGTTTTCTTCCCATTGATGTGCCAACTCAATTAATTTATTTAATAAACTATTTAGCCATTTCACCAATAGGTTGGAGAATTTTAGGAAAATGGGAGAGATATAAGAAACATGGAAGAAGATTATTCAATGTAGAACATACACTACAATGAATATCATCCTCCATAATCGGAGAACGAGGAAGATGCTTGAGCCTGGATCAGAAACATCTTGCGGGAGAAACGAACGCCGACGTCACCATCTCATTGACTTCATCTTCTTCCTCGTGTCACCTCCAATGGACAAGCGAGGTAGGGGATTTTATATATGTTTGGATTTTTTATTGATTATTCATATCCTAAATTCATGATGATGATGGCCAAACAAACAAGGCCATCGTCCCACACATAAACCATGATCCTCTTTCTTTTTATTCTTCGTGCGTTATTCGTGCTCTCTTCAACACCTAATATTTATTTGCACTGGAAACATGGTGTTTTGCATAGAAAAATATATGTACGCGAAGCCCTCAATTCAAGGATCCAAAATATGTGATCATTTAATTTTTCATGCTTGGAGCGAAGCCACAATGGCTCACGGAAGGAGGCGGCCAAATGCTTATTGGCGCTGGAAGTGCAATATTCTGTTGAGCACAATATATGGACACAGAGCCCTTGACCCAAGGATCGTGAATATGCGATCATTTTATTTTTAGGGGTAATCAAGAAGATTAGACACCGCAAGAAAGGAGTGAAATGGCAGAGTAGGGTGGTCTGGCGCGGCTGGTGCATGCAGTGCACGCGTAGCAAGCGGGGCGAAGTGGCTTCGTCCGACGTCGAGGTAGATTTGGTGGCAGCGCGAGTAGGCGGTACAGTGGAGGCTGGCCGTGTGCGATGTGGAGGTGCAGCGGATTTCCAGTTCGTGTACAAGGGTGAAAAATCGTGGAAGAAGAAATTTATATTGGAGAGGGAAACGAATAGATTGTAAATAAAATTAAAATAAAAATGAATATAAAAATAGATAGAGGTTCTATTTAGACCCGTGCGCACCAAAATGGGATACCCCTATTGTGCATGAATATCAATTGGGATTGGAGAGAGAAACATTAAATGAAATAAAATAATAATAAAATAATATTATTATTATTATTTATGGTTGTTAAAACACTTATTCATCAGTAACTTATCCGTGCGACCTCAATTTCATGAACAGTCAGTAGCAGTGCAACCCTGACTTTGAGGCAAGAATTATGAGTCCAATATCAGATATCTTTTTTGGGTTCTTGGATTGGGTACCCAAAATGCTCAAATAATAATAATATATTATTATTATTAAATATTCAGCTCTCCATAACTAATGCGTGTGACCTTCGATTGACTTACCGTTTATGGAGATGCGATCCTATCATTAAGCTGATCGATTTATTTCTAATGTTGAATATTAAATTATTGTTTGTGTCTCAGGTTCACAAAACACCCAATAATATTATATTTTTTATTATAGGACCATGTATTCGACATATCACCCTTATACGCTGTTGAAATGATGAACTGTATGTGGCACCAGAAACCTTGGATTGAGACAGTCCTTTTGGGATACCCCACTTGAGATTGGATAATGTTGGGTTACGTCCGGGTTGGATCGACAATGAATTCAACTAGTCCCTCAATGCTAAAAAGGAAATAACATAAAGACAATATATTCGATTGACACATAGTTTATTGCATTGTGACCCCATTTACATGGTATTACTTTGGGATACTTCTTCGTGGTACTTTGTGAAGATGGATAATTGATCAGTGGCTTATGGAGAAAATCCTTCTAGAGACATGTTATCTTAGTGCGGGAACCCTGTAGCTGGTTGTGACGATGTGCAAGGATCTTCTGTGGGTCTGACGACGTACAGTGACGATGTACTAGGATCTTGTGTGGGTCTGACAGCGTACTGACAATATACTAGTATCATGTGTGGGTATGATAAGGTACTAATGATGTACTAGAATCCTGTGTGAGTCTGATGATGTACTGACGATATAATACGATCCTGTGTGGGTCTGATGATGTACTAACGATGTAATATGATCATGTGTGGGTCAAACGACTTACGGACAATGTACTAGGATCATGTGCGGGTCTGAAGAAGTACTAGAGATGTACTAGGATCTTGTATGGGTCTGATGATGTACTGAAGTTGTACTAGGTTCTTGTGTGGGTCTGACGATGTAATACAATCCTATGTGGGTCTGGCGAGGTACATGGATCCTGTGTGGGTCAGACAATGTACTAGGATCTTGTGTTTGTTTAATGAGGTACTAGGATTTTGTGTGGGTCTGACGATGTACTAAAATCCTCTGTGGGTATGATGATGATTTAGGATCCTTCGTGGGTCTTCCTATAAACAGATTAAGAATATTTAGTGGTTACATTTAATCTTCTCTACTATTGTACCTATGATATACCTAGTGTGAGCTGAGTCTGTACCTTGTGGTATTTTTCCTTCATGGTGATACCTTGGTGGTATTATTCTATGTGGTGTACCTGTGTTCTACTTACCATTGTGGTATTTCATCCATTGTGGAACAGCTGTGATTTGGACTATTAAGTTGGACTATGTGTTTCCTCATGATTGAGATGGGTATACTTGATAACATTGGTATATGTATGTGGATATACCTAATTAGGGTTGTCAGATGATTTTATGATTTTTTGTTTTTCTTTTGTAGATTTTGTGAGACCTTGAGGGTCTCGGGGTCCCTACTAATTAATGTTATACTCACCCCAGCACGGGTTATGCCTGCACCTTGTTGTGTTGGCTGTAGGAGACAGACAACGCTGACTGAGGATGAGGGTACCAAGACTGGATGTAACACAGAGGTGGACCCTAGACGAGGCGTACTACATTGAAGACCGTTTGAGAGCTGTACCTACCCTTTACGTGGGGTCCTTGGAGGGTGTTCACATGAGATGTCTAGTTTACTTATACCTTCCAGTTTATTGTACTTTCTAGTTGGGCTTGTATTCTGCCCCCTTTTACTTACTTACCCACTATATTTACTATTAATTTTACTCTTTTTTCGTATCTAGCTATGTGCTTGGTTCTGTGTGTACGGGTTATATAGGAAATTCCTTCCTGGTGTTAGGGAAATACGCCTTCGGTGATAGTCGTCAGCCCTAGCCAATGGAAGGTGGGCATGGGGTAGTCACAACATGTGCCCCGGTTGATGGGTCGTGACATATGTAATGTATGATGCAAATCTAAGAGGTCTGGATGAGACTACTCACAGATTAGATAGATGGCAGGAAGAGTAGCGACATCATCTGGAGAAGCAACATCAGTAATATCATCAGTAACTTGGTATGTTGATGGAGTATATGCGGTGATATACAAATGGTTTAGGGATGGAGTTCACTCCATCTAATTTAGTTAATTCCCCACCTTCTTAGTGGCACTATTATTATGTTATTTTTTGGGAACTTTTTTTATACCATAAATGATTATATTTTTCTAGTAAATTTAATTTATGGTTCGGTATTTTATAGTGATCTTTATTGTTTAAATAGCTTAAGAAATTACCTTTATTATTAAAAGTAAAAGCCCTTTTAAGATGGATCATGATATAACCCATTACATGACTAAATATCCAAACACAACATTCCCTAAAAAAGACACGAAAATTGTAAATTGCAGTAAATCCAATCATCTCGAAGTCAAATCCATATACACTGAGAGACTATGTTAGAAAAACAAAGAATTAGAATTGGATTGAAATCCCCCAAGGTTGCAATATAGTCATTCAACCACTGAACGAGACACCCAAACCATATCATCCAATGGGAACTACATAGAAGATAATCAGGGGGATGGATTTTCTGATAACGGAACAACCTATCGGAAAAATCACCATCCCCTACAAGAGCGGGTTCTTCTTCTCAGGTCATCGACCCATTCGTTGAGTAGGTTTTGACCCTCATTTCTATCCCTCGACACCATAACAAGGATTGAGTATTGCCTTCAGCTACCATGATAATCAAACACCTTCCTATAAACTCACCCCAGTGTTTTCCTACCAACCACTGCCTTCAATAAGGTGTCCAGATCTCACCGTTGACCCCTACGATTAATTTACTTTAATTTTTGTAGAAACAGTTATTTTAAATGAATGTATATTCATATTGTTTTTGTTTTTTATAAAAATGTTCCACAAGTCAGTTGTGATGTTTATGAATCATCCCCACTTCAATACGATGAATGGGGTGATCGGGATGACTCCACATCGGTAGATATGGCTTTTAACATCCCGAAAAACAAACATTTACATCATGAGAAACTGTTATTATCATCGGTGCTATTAAATGGGTTTTCCAATTATCATCACTAAAAATGTGCTAATAAAGGACCCTTTTATCAGCACTGATAAAATGGGTCATTTATCAGTGCTAAAAAAACGCTGAAAATGACCGTTATTGATACTTTTTTAGTGTTGATAAATGTACGAAAAAATAATTTATAAAAAGATATTTGTTTTCAAAAAATTGGTGGTTGGGACCTCTCCCCTTTATTACTTCTTGATCCCCGTTTAAACAATGCTACTCTAGCATTACCACCCCTTTAACTGGTCTTGATATCCCACCACCCTTTAGTACTGCTAGGGACCTGAAGGACCCACCTGTGCGCACCCTCTACTTTACTGGCTTTCAAAACTGGGACCTCCACCTGATAATCTCACTCCTTTTTTACTTTCCTATATCGTTTTCTTCTTTATGTAATGATACATCTATATATTTTTATTTATTTCTTAATATTAATTTATCCATATATTTATATATATATATATATATATATATATATTTATATATATGTAAATATTTTAATACATATACAAAATAAGTTTTTGTGTGTGTGAAAGCGTGTTTATAAATACATACATACACTCATACATACATACATATATATATATATTTGTGTACATCTATAAATATAGTTATATTTATTTATATTTATTTACATATATTATATATTTATATTTATATACATATATTAATATATATATATAAATATATATCGGTTTGTCAATGCACACACAAATATATTTATACATATATAAATATTATATATACAAAAATTCTATATGTATATAATAATTTATTGATTTTTAATTTTAACAAAATGGATATTATTTTTTATGTAGACAAGGTTTATATATTTATAAATATAATTTACATGTAAATATGTTTACATGTATATTTATAAAATTAAATTATTATGTGTGAATATATAGAAAAAATGTATATATTTTTATATATTTGATTATAAATAAAACTAAATTATGAAAAATGATAAAATTTAAAAACATTAATATCAATATGAATGTAATACTTGTGAAAATTTACGTCCCTACTGAAAATGTGAAAAAACACCCCCTTAAACGAGGTTGAAAGTCCATCGAAAGTCAAAAATATAGGATTCATCCACTAAAAACTCATTTTTAAAGTCCTTATATGGATTATTTAGGTCTATGAAAACATAATAGGGGATTATTACTTATCAATAATATGTAGATCTCATTTCAAGATTTTATTTGATACGGTGTAGAGCTCAAACAGACACTCAAATCAAATTTTATGACCATTTGAAATACAAGTTATGTTTTCAATTTATTTTAGATCTTTTTTTTGTATCTTCAAATTGTTAATAAATGACTGATACTCAATAATAATTATAAATTTATTAACTAATAAAAAAAAATTACTTTTTTTAGAAGCCATTTTCACTAAATATCTTATAGTTTAAGTGTAAATGTCTATTTACCCTTATCTAAAATATATTTAAAAAATATATTTTTTTAAATGAAATAGGATATTTAATTTTGAAATATACAATTTATCAGCGTTAGTAAAAAACACTAATAAAGCCCCCCTTTACCGATGCTACTAAAAATGTGCTGATAAAATGTGTCCTTTTAACATCGCTAAAAATCGTTGATAAAGGGGTACCTTTACAAGAGCTAAAAAATGCAGTTAAAGGGGTACTTTTTACAGCACTTTTTAGAATTACTAAAAGAACCAATTATCAGTGGGTTTTTAGCGATGATAAAGGTACCCCCTTTATCAATATATTTTCTAGTGTTTTTAATGGGTGGTCCTGCAGAATGTTGTTTCGGTGGCAGTGATCCACGTGTGTCCTTTTATTTAAAATTGACATTTTATGAATATATTATTTCTTATTAATGATTAATTATATTATTTAAAGTATTTTTAACATAATAATTGTTTTTTATATAGTTGAATTACTTTTTCTCTTGTTGGGGTGGTTTTTTTGGCAACCGATTCCATGATTAGACTTTTTTGAGAGGGGGTCGTAGGTGAAAATGATAATTAAAAATTGATGTTTTTAAATTATTATGGATATTAAATGAAAGTGTAATTATACAAAATATTGTTTGTAATGTATATAATAGGTTTTTTTGTATTTTTTATTGAAATTTTATTTTAATTATATTATGAATTCTCATAAAGGTGCATTTGTATATATGTGTATTTAGTAAAGTTTGTTGTTATTGAAACAACACAATGCAATAGTAGGGCATTTATCATCATTAAGTAAAAACATTGATAAATGGGTCCTCATTTTAATGACACTGACGAGGAAAATGTTTTTTAGGTCCATTAAATCTCTTTGTGCGGTGTTAAAAGGTTTATTTGTGGTTGTGGAATTCAATTTTTTTTGTAGTGACAGAGATATCCCTATACATGCATAAAATGACTAGGTTTTGAAGACATTGTGGCCATAAAACCAATGAGTACGCATTGTGTTAATAGATGAGGGGGGAAGTAAATTCAGGATACAATGGGATTACATCCATATATCACCATGGATTTCATGCTGGAGTGATGATCAGTTTTTTAAAAAATAAAAAATTATTTTTAAAACTATTAAAATTAAGAACAAAATTCATATTTTCCATAAATAATTTAAAGAGTAAACAATAAGTCGAAAACTATTTTTCATAAAGATATATTCAACAAAAAATCTCTTTCAATTTTAAAAATTATATTTTTTATTAAAAAATATAAAAAATTATTTTTCATTAATAAAATTCAAATAAAAAATTTAAAATTAATCAAACATTCACTAAAAAAATAAAATTATTTAATTGTTTTCCTTCAAATAAAAATAATCAACTATATTTTATTTATGAAAGATTAGTAAAAAAATACCATTTTTATTGGAAGTAGTAATAAAATCTATATTCCAAACATAAAAATATTTTATCAAAAAAATATTAATCCACTATAAAAATAAAAAATATCCCAATTTTTAAATTAAAATAAATAATTAAAATTATATATATTTTTTTTAAAAATAAAAATTAAATATTCATTTTTTATGATGTATTTTGAAATTAAAAATGAATTTTATTATTTTATATTATGATAAATAAAGAATTTACCATTTTCTAAATGATCCTATTTGAAATTTAAAATTTCAAAAAGTCCCACTTATCCTTTCAACCAAAATAAAAAATTTCAATTAAAAAATATAAATTTAAAAAAGAAAACTTCTTCATTTTCCCTTAAAAATTACTTTAGAAAAATTGTTATGTATTTATTTTTTAACAAAGGATTAATTTATTATTATTTTTTATTTTTTAATTAAAGTATATTTGTTTTAAATTTTTATTTTCTTGATATTATTTTAAGTAAATATAATTTTTTTAACATAAAATATAAAAAACTGTGGTTTTTTATGTGAAATGAGGATATTATTTCTTCAATAAACAATAATTGTTTTATGGATTTTCGAAGGAAACAATTTTTTATTATTTTCTAAAAATGTAGTAATGGACATTGTTTTCATTCACTTTAATTTATTTTAATAAATGATTTCTTGATGAATTTTTTAAAAGGAAAAAATGTAGTTGATTTCTTGATATGGGATAAGTCAAAATATTGGAAAAAAACAGGTCCTGGAGTGTGTGAACGAGGTTCACAAAAACCACACTGCTAGTCAAAAAACATTTAATAAGTTATTGGATAAATATTTTTACCTTATTAATTATTTAGAAAATAATTGTTTGATTATTTATAGTTAATTAAATTATGTTTGATGGATATGATATGTCATATATAATATGAAATTAATATTTTGTTTTAGGTAGAATTAATAAATATTAAGAGGTAATTTTGTATCCAAATTGATGCTAAAAATAAAAAACTCACCGAGAAATTTAATACATATATTAGTTTTAATTATATATATAGTTAGTTATATTTATATATTTATATTTATATAAAAAAATATATATATATAGTTATATTTTTTTATTTTTTTTATTTAATCATATATTAATATATATTTATAAGATTTTTTTATATACATTTATAAAATATGTTTCTGTGTGTGTGTATAAATAATCAAACAAATAAATAAATACATATATACAAAAAACATACATACATATATATATATTATGTGTATCATTAATTTAAATTATACACAAGTACATATATTTACATATATAATATCTTAATATGTATATTCCTTTGTTATGATCTATAGATAATATATATCAGTTTGTTAGACTTACAAATATATATATATATATATATATAGACACACACACACACACACACTATATAGCTATATAAATATTCATATATTTGCGTTTTAAATAAAATGGATATTATTTTTTATTTAGATAAGACTTATATATTGAGAAATATATTTTATATGTAAATATGTTTAATTATTTATTTATAAAATTAATTTTTTGTATATTCCTATGTTAGGATATATAGAAAATATATATTAGTTTTTTAATACAAACACAAACTAATATATGTTTATATATATAAACACACATTATATAGGTATATAAATATTCATATATTTGTGGTTTAAATAAAATGGATATTAGTTTTTCTTTAGATAAGGATTATATATTGAGAAATATATTTTATATGTAAATATTTTTAATTATTTTTTTATAAAATTACATTTTTTGTAATTCCATTGCAAATAATCTAGAATAAAATAATGTGAAATGAAAAAAAGTACGATTATAAATAGTATTTTTGAACGCTAAATAGTTGTGTCATAAATTGTATCACCCTAAGGTTATTTTCCATGTCCCTTCACAATTTCTATTATTTACGTCCTGATTTTCCATGATGGTTTTTTGTTATTAATTCCTATCACAATAAATTTTTACGGTGGGAATTCTTCGTAAAAAACCTATTGCAAAAGACATTATTTTTAAAGTTGTATATAAATATTATAACATTGTGATATGAACTATATAAATAACATATCGAAATAATTGTACATATAAACTATATAATTTAAAATCGAAATTCATAATAAATTATGTTTTATTAATACCATTATTTTCATTATTAATAGAATAAAAATTTTAAAAAATGATATTAATCAACAAAAATTTTTACTAATTGGTTTTTATTGGATTTTAAAGGAAAATCCTCACACCATGACCGCACTAATAAATGTAAATATCAAAGAGTCCCCACATCGACCATATTCTACCTCAGATATGACCCCACACCACAATTACACTCTGCCCCGCCATGACCACCCTGCACATTGGATCCTCCATATCTCACCTCAACAATGTTTTATCTCCACCATACCCACCCAGAGAGACTGTACCATGCTCCTCCATGTATGCCTACACATCCAAATACCACCTCAACCGCGTTCCGCCTCCACCAGGACCTCCCGGAGCGACTGCACCACGCTCCACCCTACACCCCTACAAATCCATATCCCTCCTCAACTTTGTTCTACCTCCGCTAGGGGATCTTGGATTGGTATGGATTCTAGATCTCCTTGGTCACCCCAAGGAAGTGCTCTGAGGAGAATGGGAGGACTGTAAACCTCCCTCCATTGTAACCATTCCCACAAACACCACCCATTGGAGAAGACTTTAAAACATATTGGGTTCCTAGGGGGAGTTGGGGTAAATTCAGGATCCCCTCACTTGGGTTCCCCAGGGGAGTAGCGATTTCATGTGTAAGAGTTCTCATGCATTTTTGATACCCTAGATTGAGTCCCCTATGGGCGTGTTCCCAGGTGAATGGGACGGCTGGATACATCCCACCATAATATGAATCCACATGTGTCCTCACCCCAGGGTTCTCTAGTGTCAGTGTCGGGTTTGGGTCCATTTTGGATATTCGTGCTTAGGTACCCCATGGATGTGTTACCAACCGAAGGGGACAGATGGACCGGGTCCCTCCTAGTCTACCTCTATTATCTATCGGGATAATATCAGTGCATTGGTGATAACCTCTTCTATTGAAGACCTCATTTTTGGCTTCATCATGGGTCAGGGGACTCCAAGACACTACTCCATATTTTTGATCTTTTCTAATGATATTCCACCAAAACATGACTTCCACTGGGTTCCAATAATCTATCTCTTTACAATCTTCATGTTCATCATCAGGCAGTGAGGTGTTTCAGAGAAGAGGGAAATTCCAGTCTGAGGCTTGCAGTTTGAAAACACATCCCCACCCTTATATAGTACCATCTTCTATTATTTTGTCCTTTACCTCCTTAAACATTCCTCATAATACCAAGAGAGGTGGGATACACAAATATTTTATTTATAATTCCAATTAATATCAATGAATTACCAAACCCTATTTATTTAATGTTAATTAATTCATTAACAGAGTATTAAAAACATAGTAAAACTATTAAAATTATTTATGTATTCTGAGTATTGTTCATTTTAAATTTATAAATGATATATAAATTCTAATCTAAATAAATTAATTGTTATTAACTAAATAATGATTTATTTTAAAATGTTATAAAATTATAAAATTTATTAGTTTTCTATGATATAAATTGCTTTTTGATTTATAAATAAATTTTAAAATTTTAAATAATAGACATCTCATTAATTAAGCCGGTTTGGGTAGTTAAAATTTCATTTCAAAATATAATAGAATATAATAAAAAATACAGTTTTAAAAAATAAATGGGTTATATATGAATTTGGGTTTGATAAAATAAAAAGTGTTAGGATTCGATTATCCCAAATTTCATGCATATTTGACGAGTCGAAATCCCTAATGTTGGGTTATTTTCAATGAACGTTTTAAGCATAATTATCAAAGTTGTATTTTTTAATAATTTTGATGAATTTTAATTTAATAATCTATAATTGATTTTGAGAGTATTTGACTCGCATCTAATATTTAAGGTTGATTTTAACTCAATAATCTAAAATTGACTAGTATCAAAATTTATAACACATTTTGTGTATATATATATATATATATTTATGTATGTATTAATTTTCAATCTTTTGATTTTATATCTAAACATTCATAAATGGAAAAATACTTTTGTTGAAATTACCCCATATGGGTGGGCAAATAGGTGGTTAACAGAACTATTATTTAAAAAATGAATAAAAAAGAACCGAAGGGTTATACTAAAATGAGTATTGGTTAGTAAAAATTTATTTGGTAAATAATAGATTTTTTTGCCTTGGTTATTAATTTTAAAAAATAAAATCTAATAAAATAACTTAATTTATAATTTTTTTATTTCTTTAGAAATTTAATATTTTAAATTAATTACAACACATATTATAACAAAAAAACAATACATTTTTTTTAATAAATCTGTATTTGTTTTCAAATAATTGTTTAGTTTATAAAATTTATGGATTTATATATAAATTTGAGTAAAAGTTCGACACAATTGAAGTGGTTTTTTTTAAAAAAAAATTAGGTTTTTTTATTTTAGTAGGCTTTCTCTGATTATAAATATATTTAATTTTTTTTCCACCCAATAAAAATAATGTTTATCATAGTAAAAATTCATGAAAAATAAAAAAAATTAAAATTTAATGATATATAATTCACATATTATTATTTATATTTTTTATTACTATATATATTAATATTGTTATAAGTTATAATGCTAATTTAATTTTTATTTATTATACATAATATTTTAATTTAATTATTAATTAAAATTTTAAATTTTTTATTAATAATTTAATTTTGAATTATTAATTGAAATGATAATTAATTATCTCTATAAATTATATTTACAGTTACTAAATATATTAATGATATCATCAGTTAATAATTTTCTTAATTATTTAATGAATTGTTAATAATTATATCATTAAACTAAAATGTATCTTTTATAATGAAAACACAAATGTGGAGTCATACTAGTCACGTCATATGTCAGATTGACATGGAGTCAATTCCAACACATCATAAATGAGTTATGTATCCACTACTAAAAAATCATCATTTAGGAGTGGTTATTTTTTGATTCAGCCGTAGTTTAAACTGTTGCTAATGGTGATGTCGGCAACACAAGGAGAATCCTCCAATTCACTACCACGGATCGGTGTAAGGGGTGCATCAGGTTTTATCAGGGATAAGAAGAAAGCACAGATAAAAGGGGGACTTTATCAGTGCTGGATAAAAGTGCTGATAAATCTTCCTTTTATCAGCACTAAAGAAACGTCGATAAAGGTACAACCTTTATCAGCCCATTCTTTAGCACTGATAAATGGGGCCATTATTTTTTTCAAAAATACAATCCTATAACCTTAGATATCAACCAAAGGCACAATACATATTTCTGGAGGGAAAGGAAAAATCTATCAATTAGACCCCCAATGATTCCCAAAAGTATACAATAAAATGAACCACTCGATTTCCATATCATTATGAAAAGGGAAAACAACAAGAAGAGAACAAAGGAACCAAAGATCTAAAGATATAAATAATGGAACCATAGGCTTGGATTCCACCTTCATCCTCCTTTAGTTTGTTGATAAAAACAGGACAATCAGATTCAACCACAACATCCTTCTAGACAAGAGACAAGATGAACTATATACCCTTCCAAATATCCATGGCCTCTATAACTTGAGGAGACTAATCCACAATGTTCGAGGAATGATAATCCACAACAAGAGAGCCAGCGTCATCCTAGAAGACTGTCCAAAGGCCAAAAAAACCATCCCCAGGGGTCTCTACATCAGTATTAAGTTTGAGAACACCCAAAGGGGGTGAGTCATCTGATAGGAGGGGAATGAACTGGTGAAGGTGGATGAGCCTCCTCAATATCCAACCAGTAAGAGCCCTATTTATGAATCATTGAAATAGAAACCCTGTCATTTTTTAACAATTATCTCAAAAAATGGAAGAATTTTGGCGAAACCATATAGTCTAGGAAAAATGCTATTTTTAGGGGTGATAATTTTTTTAATAATTAATAATATTATTTTATATAAAAATATTACCTTTATATTAAAAAATAATTATTATTCGTATAAAGTAAATAAAAAAACACATATTGATAATTAATATATATTTATTAATAATTCAAATATATATAAATTTTTTTATAAAAGTATTAATAAGGTAAATGTAAATAAATTTATATTTAAATAAATATAATATTATAAATAATTTTTAAATAATAAATATATTTATTATTTATATTATTTTAATAAATATATATAAATTATTTTTAAAAATATATAATTATAATTATAATAATAATGAAATAAATATACATTAAAATAAATATATGCTTCCAATGAATTTGGTTAATAAATATATTGATGCCTGAGAAACATTAACGTACAAATATGTTATGAATTCATCATGATTGTTTATTTATACATTATAAATGTTATAAGTCACACAAATAGATTTTTTATTTCAGTTAATGGATAAGATATGTTAAAACTATATTAGTTGGAGTTTTAATGTTGGTTACGCAATAATCGACTCCAAAATGTGGGTTTCAACAACAGTTATCAAATAATTGTTCATCCCTCTCTCATCGGATGGATTCATCCCCCTCAGCGTATTCTAAAACATAATACTAATGTGAAAATTCTAGGTGATGTCTCTTTTGACCTTGTAGCGGTTCACTAGGACCATGTAGGCTCTATTATTTTGAATCGTCATTAATAATAAATTGCTTTTTGGTCCCCTCCTATAGCAGTGGCCATGACTATCTGTAAGGGTATGCAATTCATTTCATCTCTCAACTTCTGGTCAAATATGATTTCCATGTTATAATTGGAGCGCTAGAGTAGGATGAAATTTGCCGCCATGCCTTTGGTTCTATTATAAACATAATTAGATCATTGGTTTTTTTTTCTATTCTTGTTGATCATTCTTTTTTGGGAGAGATTAAAATTGTGCAGCTCATTTTATAGCTACGTTTGGGAGTTGTTGAAGGCCACATTGTGGTTCAGATAATTCCTACACATCCCAACTATCATTTGGATCTTTTTCCTACAATATAAAAAAAATTAAAATGTGTTTTCTCATTTTGAAGTAGGTCAATTGTCCATTTTACTAAAATTGATGTATATTTTAAATAAAAAAGATGTGCTTATTTTCATAATGGTAACACCGTGCCTCATATTAAGGTGTAGAAGATTACTATACATCCAAAATGACTCATTAATATTTACACAATAGTATTAAAACAATCTAAATTGTTTTCTCATTTTTCAGTATGTCACTTGTTCATTTTTAATAAAATTAATGTCAATTTTAAATAAAAAGACGGACTTTGAGTCATACTGGTCACATTGTGCATCATATTGAGGAGAAACTGATTTCTATAAATCCCATGTGACTTATGGATAGTTGTAATAATATATCAAAACAATAAAAATATTTTTTTTCAGTATGTCACTTGTCTCTTTTAGTAAAATTTCATTATAAACTAGAAACATGCACATTAACTAATACCAGTCACATCTTGTTTCAGTTTGACATGAGAACAGTTCCTATATGTAAAAAATTATTTATTAATTTATTTACTATAATATTAAGACAATATGAGTGTGTTCTAACAATTTTTAGTGAGTGAAATATTTTGAAGTAAAATGTTGATTTAAAACTAATAACAGACACTCTGAGTCAAACTAGTCACACCATTTTTTGGATTGGTGTGTGGCTGATTCCTACACATCTTGAATGAAATATAGATCATTATACTAATGTAAAAAAACAATTTGATTTCCTTTTTTTGGTTTTGGGTTTGTGAGTGTTATATTTTACTAATATTAATGTCAATTTTAAATAAAAAGACAAACTTTGAGTCATACAGATCACGTCATATGTCAGATTGAGGTTATATTGATTCCTACATGTCCCAAAGTCTCAAAAGATTCTTAAATTCTATGGAATCCTCCAATATAAGAAAAAAAATACTTATGAGGGTAATACTAAAAAGAAACAAATTAAACATAAATATGAAACAATATATTACTTCTGTAGAAGTCACATCTTCTGGCCATTTGTATACATTCCATGATCATGTATGACGCCCATTTGTTTCTAAGAAAAATTATATCATCTTATAAATATTACTTTTTTCGACTGTCATAATTGTACTGGAAAAATATAAATTAACAATGGATTAATAAATATTTTAAATAATGTAGTAATTAACTTTGAAAAAACCTCTTCGGGGATGTGGTTTTTAGATGGAATATGATCTCTCTCATAAATTTACAAACATTATAACCAAAATATTTTCCATTTGTTTATTTTAGACACTGTAGAAATATTGAGGGAAAGATGTAATTTTTTTATATTTTTTTGGATAGTTAAATATTATTATATATACCTTGATAAATATCTAGTTGTAGAACTTATGTGGGTCCTTATGTGCAATTCTTGTACTCATTCCATGATTTTGATGATATTTACACACCATCCTATAATAATAGAATCCTAATTAAAAAATAATATTATTATATAACTTGAAGTTTAGTTCAAAAATAGTGGATGTAGTATATTACAAATTAAAAAATGTTATCATATGTGCTCTGTTTGTTGGTAATCTATGTAGTGAATCCAATAAATAAATATTTAGAGTATACAAATTGATTGTAATGAGATCCATTGTTTCCAAAAAAAGGAATAAGTAATGAATAAATTGAAAAATGAATAAATCATTATTAAATTGTAGCATTTAATATCAACATTATTTATATTAATAATATTATTTTATCCCCATGTTTTCTTTCAATCGATTTTCCCAGGTTTTCCATTGTATCATTCATTTGTTTGGATTCTTTTTTTTTGGTCTATTGAGGCAACATGAAGACTAATGAGTCCAATTTGTTATGGGTAAATCCATTGAATTGGTATTGATATATATGCCTAATAAAATATGAAATATATTTATTCATAATTATCATGGTATATCCTCTTTTGTAAAATTAAATCACGAAAATGTACCTCATGTATAAATTTATAATTGAGGCACCTATCCATTCATAGTTGATGATTTCATCTACATTATTAGAATAAATGTAGTCAGTAACATCCTCCCCACAAATTTTTTCATCAAAATCAACTATGTGACTACTAGCACTTTGTATCTCTGTATCCGCATAAACATTTAATGTTAGTAAATGTGGATATTCAATGGGTGGGGTAAATGTGGTTTTGGAAGATATTTTCAAGAAGATGGTTGATCATTTAAATGTATTTTAGTCTAACTTTCATTTAACACCATCCCTTTGTAAATTTGTAATATCATTCATCATTTCAGTCCTTTTTTATTAATTACTAAATGTTTAGAATGAATAATAAATAGGAAATGAATACCTCCTTATCGACATATTTTTTTACAATATTTGACGGACATGCGATGAATGTTACAAAAATTGGTCAACCTTATGAATATCTTCTTCATCAGTTGGAATAGGTTGATCAGCACTCAGGTCATGGGATACACTAATCGACACTCTCATAAGACCTATTGGAAGTGGTATATTGTTTAGCACATTGTTTTGGATATTGAACATTGTATCCATCACTACAAGGTGATGGGTGGGTGTTAATAGATATAAATCACAATCATTATAACCCTATATAATATCAACACTATAAAGGTATCAGTGTCTATATGATTCAAATTTTATAGAAACAATTTTTAGAACATTGATTACCTTTTCCAAGAGATCTTTTTTAGGGGAATTGTTCATCTCAAAGCTGGTGGGCGTGGCGCCGGATATTCAAGCAATTGTTATTATTTAGTTCTTTTTTCTTTGCGCTTCCCTCTATAAATGTTTCTAGTAATTATCTTTTCTTTTGGAATTTTTATTAACGTGTATCTAGTCTTTCTATCTTCTAGTTCATTTCTTCATCTTTATCCTCCTCTTGTTTTTTTATCAAAATATGTTTGCATTGTCACCCCAAAACCCACACCTTTAATGTGACCATATTGTTCTATCCACTATAAGGACACTGATAGTAGGTGTTCATCTGATACAGGTGTTGATGATTCATGTGACTAAGAAAGATAGAAAATATAGGAAAATAAGTAATCATATTTATGTAATTTCGATTTAAAGATAAACAACTTTTTATTATTTCATAATTATACATGTTTCCCGCCATTTTTATGTATTTTCATCTATTAGTATCCATTATTTATTTTCACATACCTTATTCCAAAACACATGCTGTATTTTGAAGTGGATTTAGATTTAGATTCATCAATCTGCATATACATAGAGGAACATAATTATTTTTTCGTTTGATTTCATATAAAAGTGTTACGGTAGATTTAAAATATGTACCATTTTTTTCAAGTGAAGCGTACCCCATCCTTGATTTATGGTAGAGGTATGTTGATTTTTCTACCCCTCCATTATTTTCAACACTCAGATTCAACTTCAAAAATAAACGATTGTCACTCAATGTAATGAATATATTTATTTTCAAAAAATATATTACTTGCCACAGTGTAATTGAGAAGACACATCGATATGAAGTCTTTAAACAAATCACATTCGTATTCAGTTATCAGGTGTGCATACATAAGAAGTGGGTGTGGGTTTATTTTCCCTTCGGCTTATTTTAGATGATGACTCTGTAGAATTGTGTGAAATACACTATGAATCATTATATAAATAATTCATGCATATTTTTATTGGACTTATCTAATATAAATTCAATCTTCAAGGGATAGTGAATAATAATTCATTGTTTCATTATTTTATTTTTTAGTGAAATAAAGAAATGAAATCATAATGTTACTGCAATCTCTTCCCACATCAGTGTCTTAAGCGCTAGAACACCATGGTGCCACAAACCTACACTAGTTGGCATGAATTACGAAGTGATGATTCTAATGTAACTACTAAAAATGACCATGATGGAGTTAACATGCTGGCCCCGTGCATTCCATCTGGACTCATATTTGATGTCTTTTATTTTTACCTTCATGATTTTTTATAACACCATCAAACTATGGAGCACCTATTTTTTCTACATCACTAGTCCTTCGTCACCAAACATTTCCTAATATTCAACATCGTCAATATGATGTTTCTCTGGAGAAGTAGTATCAGCATGGGAAGATGGTTTGTTGAAACTCAACACTTGGGTCAAAAAATAGATTGAAAAACCTTTTATTCCTCAGGATTGGGATTACTAGCACATGAATAACTTCATTGTTCCTCTACAATGAAAGAAACAATAGTTTGAAATACCTATTGTTCCTCAGGATTGGGAGCACCAGAATGTGAATAATTCTGACTGAAACTTCTTTTTTTTCAAATAAGTCACATTTTGGGTTAGTGAGAACCTACAAAAATTAAACCAATCACCCACAATCCACAATCCAAAATCCAAAATAACCAGATCAAACAACACACATCACCTCAAACAGTCCTCATGGACACCTTAATTCTCTTGTTATGATGTCCCCTAACAACGCAAACACACCCGATCCAAGACCCCATACTGAATCCTTCATGGGTCACCAAAACCAAGAATTCCATCACTAACACATCGTCCTCCACCCAAATCATACTATTGCACACAAATGGTGGATGAAAACAGAAGAAAACTTGTCACAAAAACAGAAATTCACAATTAAACATTACCATGAAAACCCAATGCATCTCGTTCATGACACCATTGCAACAATGTCAGATCCGAACGAACCACAAAATGAGAACCCAGAATCACCATGCTCCAAAAAGGGCTCAACCACACCCACAGACAAATCACACAGGCAGAAAATCAAAAAGTTAACAAAACCACAAAATAAGTCGCGACTCCTAGCTGCAAATTAGGGCCAGATACTTTCTCCACCTTCGCAAACTCTCCTAGAATCCACATTGAACCGCCGCACGTGCCCTATGCTAACACAGAATCGAAGCGTCGACCCCCATCCAGGAGGATCTGGATCTACAAATGCTGTCAACACCTCACTGCCAAAATAACAGGCCAGTAAATGGTGGAAAAATCCCAGACGGCCGCGTCCACAGAGGTTCCTTGACGCTCCGCCTGGAAGAGGAACCTCTACCATGAAAATACCAAAAAGGAGTGACTTGGAGAGCTCTGATGTCGATATGAGGCGAGAAAAAGAGAAAGAAATAGGGGGAAACCCTAAGAAGGTGGCGCCCCTTACGGGCTCATCTGCCTCCCCAATGAAATAACCCACACACCCATTTACAAAACAAACACATGAGGGAACCCTTGGACTATTATTAACATACAAGAATCCAGCATGTGCATAATTTATTATCTACAAAAGTGGTTTAACATGAGGTAATACAATGTATATTAAAAAAATTTCCTATTTATTGAACTCATAATTTTAAATGGTTGATGAGATTTGACCACTATATCGACTATTCAAGTCCTTTCATTTTGGTCTCCTCTGGAAAGGAAAATACTATATACATTAGGACCTCTATGAAATAATTATGATGTCCTAATGAAAGTGTCACCCTCATTTAAATTTTCATCTGACCCTTTAGTGGTTTTGGTTGATAACATAACAATTGACCACATTCAGTTTGTGGTATCTAGAACATAAAATACATTTACTTACTATGATGTCATTATAAATGGTTCGCCTTTTCACCCTTCCTTACTGAAATAGAACATCACTAATCCAAATTCATCTATTTTTACATCTTTCATGTTATCAACCCACTTTAATTGAAAAATCGACACATGGAATGTTGTATAATCCAACTCCCATATTTTTTTGATGATGCCAATGTATGAAATATTCACATCAGTTGGATTTTTGTCCTTAGTAATAGAAATATGCATCGCTTCAGCCACATGGTTAACTCCACTATTTTTAACGGTATTGAATTTATAATGCCTATTTGTATAGTACATATAACCCTTAATTACATAACCATTGTAATATAATACATTCACATTTGGTACTCTAGCTAACCATTAAAGTTGTTGTGATATTGAATTAGGATTTTCATCTGAATAATTAATAATATAGTCCCAAAACCATTCTATAAACTATTGATTTAGTGTATTTGATATCCATATTTTAGCTCTTGATGGATTAAAATGCCCATGAATTTCTTTGTGGGTTTCAACATATAGAGAAACCTCCAAAACATTATTCAAAACATAAAGGTGGTCCTACTCATGATCTACAATATTGTTTGTGACTATATATCTTCCAGAAATTCCTCACCCGCTAGCCACCTAGTGTGATGAGATTTCAATAGACCAATTCTTTACAAACCTGAAATGAATCTGGTACATAATTCAATGGCTTCCTAAAAAATATATCAGTCTTCCTTATAACCCTTGATCAAATTTGATTTTATATATACCCATTAAAAATCATTATACATCGTTCAATGGGGTACATCTATCAATAGTGTATAGGACCACATAGTATAATCTCTCTCACTATGTGAACAATCAAATTAACCATTATATCAATGAATTCTAGTAGGAAGAACATTTTTAAATCCCATAATATAATAATAATTTCTCTTTCTATATTTTTCAATTTCACCTCACCCATAACATTACTGCATATAGGGTTGTAGAAGAAACAATGTTATGTAAACTTATAAAGTACATTCTTGAAAAAATGGAATGTAAATCTATAAGAATAAAATCTTAAAGTAAAACATGACATTCATGTGATTTTAGAACAATTAACATGAAATCTTTTTTTGAAAAAATATTCTTCACATACGGTTAATACACCTCTAGAACTATTATGTCATTCAAGAAGTTGAAAAACTGATATCTCTCCTACCTAGAAATACTGTAAGAAGATGGAGGAAGAAAAGTTCATTTTTCACTATAGGGTTCGATTTGATATGTAGTAGAGCTCAAAAAGTCACATGGATCAAAATTTATCACCATTTGATGATTGAGTTATGATTTCAACTTATTTTAGATCTTTTTTTGGGTCATCATTTTTTTATTAAATGATTACTAATTGTTAAGAATTAGAAAAATATTAATTAATAATATTTTTTAAAAATAATTTATAAGCTATTTTTTCTAAACATATTTTACATTTGGTGTAAATGTCTACCTATACATATCTAAAACATATTTAAAAATATATATATTATATTTAAATCAATATCAATATATTTATATTATAATATATTAATATATTATTTTTAATGTTTTTTTCTAAAATATACCGTTTATCAATACTAATAAAGGGGGCCCTTTAACAATACAAAAAATCTATGATAAAGGAGGAACCTTTATCACCTATAAAATAAGAATTGATAAAGGTACCCCCTTTATCAGCATTTTTTAGAGTTGAAAAATTATGGCTCTATGAAAACCTATTATTGTGGTAGTTTCCCCACCCAGAATTCAATTATATTTTTCACTTACTGGATAGACGATACTTTCAGGAGGATACCATTTTATAGCTAATATAATTGAGGCTGGCAGGATGTCACACATAGAGTTGAGAGTCGTACTTTTAGAATAAATCATCAAAAGTAGGTAAATAATATTATTTAATATGATATATATATGATAAATTAATATTTTTTCTGGTTGAACCAATTATTACAATTATCATGTGTTCAAGATGATATAAACAGATAGTAGTATTGGGAAGATTACTGGTGAGAGATAGTAGTTGATTATGGTTAGTGTTGTTTTATGTTTTATAAATTAATATAATATATTTTTTTATCATTTTATTTATATTTTTGTAATTAGTGGGGATATATTAGATATAGATTTATCATATATTTGGTATTTAGGATAAGAATTATGGTCATGTCAAGGCCTCGTGTGAGTATGTTTAAATGAGAAAACATAGTCATGGGTGGTGAAAAGTGGTATTTAGAAATATATGGTGATTGAAAATCGTTTACAATAGACTTCGACTAGTTACTATAGAACTATAGTGATGTCATCATTTAGAAACAAAAATTAAGATTGTAAACAATTTTCCAATCAATTCAATGATAATTTAGAGATATAAATAAATTGAATAAGTGAGGTAAAAACACTGGATGTAAGGTGGAGAACCAATTAAATTAATGGGGTAAAAACCATAGGCAAATAGAAGGATTTCACTATAGAAAAATGTGGGTACAAACTCTCTCTCTCTCTCTCTGTCTCTCAATTTCAAGGAGAAAACATCCAAGAAATTATCTCTTTGAAAATATGGAGAAAACCCTCACAAAATACTTCACGTAAGGATGAACATATGTTGCTTCTAAATATGATGATGAAAATAGGTGTAGAAGATCCCCTTTTATAGCCGGCCTTATCCCTCCTTTGGCCTCCTCAATATTAAATTTTTATTACAAAATTAAATTGGGAATCAATGGTAGGGTGTCACCATGACTTTTTACCATGATGTTTCCAAACGAATGTGGTGACAATTATTAATATTTTCTCTCTCCATAATTTGATTAGAACTTAATCATATCTCCCACTTGGATATTTGATTAAGTTCTAATCACATCTCCACACATCCCTTCGATCTACCAAACCTACTACTCATGTCTCTACACTGTTTCTCAAGGATCTATAATATCTGAACTTACTAGAACCAATCTTATTCATCATAAAATCATCCATATTTTCTTTAGTGTGGAATTTTTACAAGTCTACACTTATATCATTCACATTATCTAAAAAAATTGATATTTTACACCAATTTTCATCATCCTGGAATGAAAATATGGATTCCTTACAATGTGAAAGGCACTCTAACTATCAAAAAACAATGAAATATGATCTTTTTTGTGCCTGATATCTTCCAAAAAACATTTCACCCAAATAAACACTTTTCATGACTATGTATAGGCCATTTAATTTGCCTCCATTGTTGATAAATCCAAAAATGAATGTAACATTGAAATCCAGCTCATAGCTCCTCCTGCAAGAGTAAACACATAACCAGTAGTGGATTTTCTATGTTCAAAATCACCTACAAAATCTGAATCAACATAGCCTTTGATAGTGAAATCTGATCCTACAAAACATAATGCAACATATGAGGTTTCCCAAATGTATCTTAGGATCCAATTTAGCATGCCCCAATGATTTCTTCCTAGATTCTCCACGTACCTACAAACATCTCCCATTGTATGTACAATGTATGATCAAGTACAAACCATGGGGAACATTAGAATCCCCACTGCTGATTCATACGACACTCAAGATATTTCCATCCTCTATTATTCACAATTAGGACTCTTCCTAGAGGATAACATGGAATTAATTGGAAGAGGGTTAAAAAATTTCTTATAGTATTTCATTTTGAATCATTCCAAGACATTCCACAAATAATTTTTTTGTGATATCAAAATATTTCCATTATTCATGTCTTAGTATATTTGCATCCCAAGAGTCTTGTTTTCTTGTCCCATGTCCTTCATATCAAAATCCCTAGACAATTGTGCCATCATCTCCAAGATTTGATCATTTTTTTGGGGCCTCCAACCAACATTTCATCCATATACAATAGTATAATGATAAAATCATTAGAATATAGACCCTTGAAATATGAACAAGGATCTGAATTAAGTCTATTATATCACAGTCTCATGATATAGGAATAAAATCTCTTGTAACAACACCTCAACACATGTTTGAGACCGTAAAGAAAATTTTCAACATGAAAACCGTGTTCTCCTTACCTGATTCAACAAAAACTTCTCATTAGAGAATATACGTTTCATCATCAAGGTCACCATGGAGAATTTTTTTTTCACATCTATCTTCTCTAGATGTAGAGTGTATGCAGCACAAATCACCATCACTGACTGAATATTTGTTAGTCTAACAATATAAGAAAATATTTCATTGAAACTGATACCTTCCTTCTGAGCATGTCCTTTAACCACCAGTTTCACATAATATCTTTCCACCTAGTCTTTTTCATCTCTCTTGATCTTGTAGACCCATTTTTTCCAATATCTTTACTCCCATCAAGTAATGGAACAATATCCCAAGTCTTGTTCATGTTCAGGGATTCGTGTTCCTCCTACATCACCGACATCCCTGATTATATATTTGGACTCTGGGTGTCCTCCAAAAGAGATGATAGCTCTCTATCTTATGTCAATATGAAATTTGAATCATTTCTCTCAGTGAAATAATCTGAGTTCCATGTTTTCACTCCTTTCTCTTGATTTGGTCGTTTTAGTATAGTATTTTCTAGTACTTGATCATTATGCTTTGGTAATTCCTCATAGAAAAATGGTTATTCCTTTGTTTCATCCTTCACCTGGACTATTTTTGTTTCTTTACTCTCTTTCTATGTGTGTTTATCAATATTCATTTTCACTTTGTGTTTAGAAAATATGACATCTCTACTGATGATAATATTGTGGGCAATGGGATCCCACAATCAATACCCCTTCACACCACCAGCATATCCTAAGAAGATACATTCCTTGGATCATGAGTCCAACATTGATCATTCCTATCCCTGAAATAGTGCATATACATGACTTCCAAATATATGTAATTGATAATAATTATCAGGTTTACCATTCCACATCTCCATCGTCATCTTCATATCAATTTTCAATAAAGGGTATCGATTGATCACATAGCAAGCAGTATTTACTACTTCTAACCAGAATGTCCTAGTAACTCCTGTAGTATTTTGCATCTCCCTTATTATGTACAAAATGGTTATATTCAGCTACTCTACCACTCCATTCTGCTATGTACTGTATGCCACCATGAACTACCTCTTGATTAATTCCTATTAACAAAAAGAATCAAAATTGTTGATTGTATATTCTCTACCATGGTTAGTCCTCAAACACTTGATCTTATTTTAAGATTCAATCTGATTTTTCACTTTTAATGTTTTGAAGACTTCAAAGATATTCAATTTTATTCTTGATTCAAAACAACCAACAACTCCTGGAATAGTCATCAATGAAATATTCAATGTACCTTACTCCTCCTAGGGACACAACCGGAGCTTGCCAAACCTTGGAATGAATCTAATCCAAGATCTACTTGCTCCTAATCGTTGACATTCCGAACATCAACATGTGTTTCGTACTCAAAACACAATTCCTAAAAAATATTAAGGATGCCTTCATAATCCTAGTAAAAAACACTTGATCCTCAGGAATCTTTTGACCTCATTCAGACATATGGCCAAGATTCTGATACCATAACGTCGTTAACTCTTCCATCAAGTTAGTTGATGAGACAACTATCTCTGCTTCCTTGTACATTTCACCCATAATCACATACAAGTTATCTAATATCTTCTCTGCCATTATCAACACAAGCTATCCATTCACAATATTCATCATACCTTTATCAGTGCAAGTCTTGCATCCGATGTCATAAAATTTTCTTAGGGACAAAATGTTCTTCTTCAGACCCTCCACATAGAGTACATCTTAGATGGTTCAGACTATGTTATCATTCATCTTATGTTTAATGGTTCCAACTCCAACGATCATGAAATTTGTTATCATTCCCCGTGTACAAAATCATTTCTTGGATAGTTTCATATTGGTCAAACCATTCCAGTAGATATGTCATGTTTCGTGTTCCTCCTGAGTTAATAATCCATACGTCTTCGATAAGTTTTCTTCTTTCAATATTCATTTCTACATCACTGACTAGTATGTCTAAATTTCCATATGTACTCTTCACATTTCCTTGAGAGTTATTCTCACCACCCTTATTATTCCAATAGTCTTTTCTGTCATACCCCCTTTTACTACAATTTTAACATGTGATGTTTTTCTTCCTGCTCCTTGATTTGGACCTTCCATGATTCATGTTCTCACTACAACAACACTCCACCATTCTTCTTCTTTCCATTGAAAGAGATTCCACATGGTGAGAATTTGTATGTTTGTACTCCTTTTTCTTCTGCCAACATTCTTTTTCAATACCCATAGCTACAACATCATTGAAGGGAAATAGATCCATTATGAAATTATCTGTGAGGTTGATGATAAGTTGATCACATTAATATTCAATCCTTTTGAGTAGAATCTCCGCATGTTTAGTATCCATAATTATATAGATCCACACTGTAAGTTGAGAGAAAATGGTATTGAGGGTGTCGATGTGGTTAGTCAACGATGATGAATCCACCATTCGAAGAGTGTATAATTTTCTCTTCAGGAGAATTTTATTGTGGAGTGTCTTTTCCTCATATAGCTTTGTCTGAGTATCCCAAATTTCTTTTTCTGTTTTTTTCCACAATGCCTGATAGGACCCCTTCTGCCAAAGACAAATGGATGTTGGAAATATCATTACTATCCATGTCACTCCATTTTTCCTCAATCACACCTACCAGTTTCTGTAAAATCACATGTAGGCATTTATCTTTCCGCAGAAACTATTTTATTTTCAATTTCCAAAATGTAAAATTATTTCCATTGAATTTTTACATATTGAATTTCTCCGCCATTTAGACACATAGATCGTCCAGAATTTTATTAGGCCAAAAACTCATTCCTATGATACCACTTTTTAGGATCCAAAACATTTAGACAGTCAATTCAACGATAATAACGATATAGAAATTAATTAGAAAAGTACAGAATTATAGAACACCATATGTAACGTGGAAACCTAAAAAATTAAAGGGTTAAAAAACCAAAAGAAAATAGAATGATTTCATTAAGGTAAAATGTGGGTAAAAAATGTCTCTTCCTTAATTACAAGGATAAAACAGATAATAAATTCTATCTTTGAAAATACGGATGAACACCTCACATAATAATGTACCCAAGGATGAAGATGTGTTGCTTCTGAATCTGATGATAAAAACTAGTGTTGGAGATCCCCATTTATATCCTTCCTTGACCCTCCTTTTACTTCCCCTTTATTAAATTTCTATTACCAAATTAAATGGGGAATCAATGGTAGGTTTTCACCATTATTTGTCACCACAACGTGTCCAAATAAATGCGGAAACCATCATTAATATTTTCTCTCTCCATAATATCTTCCAAAAAAACATAGTGCGTATGAGATCATCATCCTCCACATCTGTAAAGTATGAGGCAAGGCTATGAGCTCAGTATGAGACTATTAATATATTAGTTAGAGATTAGGAAGAGTATATACAACATCAAGAGCATCAACGACAACAGAAGAATCAACAAGATGATCATATGATGGAGTAGATGTGATGACTTACAAGTCATTTAAGGATGGAGTTCTATCCATCTAATGGAGTTAATCTGCCATCTTCATAATGACACATTTATTATTTTCTTTTTATGTTAATTTTTTCATATTATAATTTTTTATATTTTATTGATTCATTAATTGTTATTTTAATTTTTCAGTGAAATTTATTTTTAGAAAATGTTGGGAAAACCCCACTATTAAAAATAGTAGAATCCATTTTAAGCCGAATTGAGATATAACCCATTTCAATATTCAATCCCCAAATGAAACATGCCCCATAAAAATACAAGGAAATTGTAAATAGTAGTAAATACAATTAGCTCAATGTCAAATCCATATATCCTGAAGGACAAAGGTAGAGAAACTAAGAATTAGGCATGGATTGAAATCCCCCAAGGTATCCATCCTACCATTTGGCTGCTGACCCAGACACCCTGACCACAAAATTCAATGGGAACCACTGGGAATATCATCGACAAGGATAGATCTATTGATAATGGCGATGACCCACCTGAAAAATCACCATCCCCTACTAGAACGGGTTCTTCCACTCATGTCATTTACTCCTTCCTCGAGTAAGGTTTGTCCCTCATTTCTAGATCTCACCATCATGCTAGGGATTGATTCTTTCCATCAGCCACCTTGATTACCAGAGTCCCTCATTTTCCACTAGCCCTGGTGCATTCTTGCCAAACCCCACCATCGATCCGAAATTTAGATCTTGTCGTGAACCCCTACATTTAGTTTACCATATTTTTATCTATATTTATTTTAAATGAATATAGATTCTGATTTTTTTGATACATTAGAAAATTTTCCATATTTCATTTTTGATGTGTAGAATTCATCCCCACATCAATCAGATGCATAAGGTGACCTGTAATACTCAACTACTATAGATATGGACTTTAGCAGTGTGCAAAATGGGCATTTATATCTTTAAAAAACATTATTATCCTTGATGATATTAAAAGGGGGTCTCTTTTATCATTACTAAAACAACACTAAAAAAGGCCCCTTTTATCAACATTGATAAAATAGTACCTTTATTAGTTCTAAAATTCTGCTAATAAATGGGAGCTTTGTCGACAATTTTTTTAGCACTGATAAATGTAAAAAAAATAATTTCTTAAAAGTAATTTATATTTCAAAAAATTTGAGGGTGGGACATACACCCTTTTATCAGAACTCAATCCCCCCTTTTAACAGTGCTAGTATAACCTCCCCACATTTTTAACAATTCTAGGAATCCATCCACCATTTAACAACTCTAGGGACCTGCATCACTCATTCGTGTGCGCCCCTTCCATTGTTGGGTTGTGAAACTGAGATCTCCTCCTCATAATCTCGCTCCTTTTCCACTCACCAATATCATTTTCTTATGTATTTTGTGATATATCTGTATATTTATATTAATTTTTTTATCCATATATATATATAATTACATATATAAACTAATTTTTGTGTGTGTGTCTGTTTGTGTGTTTATAAATTCATATATATATATATATATATATTTATATATCAGTGTGAATATATAAATATAATTATACAAATTTATATTTATTTAAATATATTATATGTTAATATTTATATACTTATATTATAGTATATAGATAAATATATATCGGTTTTTCAGTGCACACACAAATATATTTATATATATATAAACATTATATACACAATAATTTTATATGTATATAAATTTTTATATATATTCATTTTAAATAAAATGGATATTATTTTTTATTTACATATGTTCTATTTATTTATAAATCTACTTTATATATAAATATGTTTACAAATAGATATATAAATCTAAAATTTTATGTGTGAATATATACAAAATATGTATATATTATTATATATTTGATTATAAATAAAAATAAATTATGAAAAATGATAAAATTTTAAAACATTAATATAAATATGAATGTAATACTTGTGAATAAATTTAGTCCACACTCAAAACTGGAATAAAACCCTCTTAAACGAAGCTAGAAGTACATTGAATGTAACAAAATTTGATACACCCAACTAAAAACTCAGTTTTAAAACCATTATAGGGACTTTTTGGGCCTTGTAAAATGTAATTATGGATTCCTCCCTATCATTAGTTTGAATATGCCATCACAAGTTTCAATTTGATATGTGGTATAGCTAAAATAGAAAAACTGATCAAAAGTTATGACCCTTCGATATCTGAGTTAAATTTTCAATATATTTTAGATCTTTTATTAATTTTTTTATTTTTTTGTCTTAAAATTGTTAATAAATGACTTTTAGTAAATAATAATAATTAATTTGTTAAATAAAAATATTTTTTAATTATTCTATAATCCATTTTCACTTAATATCTTACATTGTAATTGTAAATGTCTATTTAGCCTTATCTAAAACAGATTGAAAAAATATATATATTATTTTTAATAGTGTTTTTAGCACCATTAAAGCTACTTTTATCACTTGTTTTTTAGGGATAATAATGGTACCCCTTTATTAGAACATTTTTTAGCATTGTTAAAGGGTGGCGCGGTGTAAATTTGTTTATGTGGTAGTGATACATGTGTGTCCTTTTATTTAAAATTGAAATTTTAAAATTATATTATTTGATATTTATGTTTAATTTATTTCTTTATGGTATTATTAAAAAAAGTATTGTTTTATTATAAAGGATAATTGTTTTTCTCATGTTGGGTGGTTTGTTTGATAACTAATACCATGGTTTATATTTTTTGAGAGGGGGTCATAGGTGCCAAATAAAATTAAACATTGATGTTTTAAAATGTTTGTGGATAGTAAATTAAAATGTAATTTTAGAAAATATTGTTTGAAATATACATATATATTTTTATTTGTAATGATAATTTTATTTCAATTAAATTATGAATTTTCATGATGGTGCATTTTCATACAGGGGTATTTGGTCCAGTGTGTTTTACTCAAACAAAACATTGCAACAGTAGGAAATTTATTAGTGTTAATGAAAACAATGATAAAGGGGTTTTCATTTTAATGACATTGACGAAAAAATATATTTTTTTGGTAATGTTAAATCTCTTTGTGTTGTGTTAAAAGGTCTATCTGTGGTTGTGGGAATTCAATTTTATTATGAGTGATATTGATAACCTTATACAGGAATAAAATGAAAGGGATTTGAAGACATTGTGTTCATAAAACCAATGATTATGTGTTGCGTCACTTGATGACGGAGGAATTAAATTCATGATATAATGGGATTTCAACCATATATCACCATGGATTTCATGTAAGAGTGATAATTAGGTTTTTAAAAAATAATTATTTAATTTAAAATTGTGAAAATTAAAAACAAAATTCATATTCAACATTGATAATTTATAGACTAAAAAAAAGTAAAAAATATTTTTCATAAAGATATATTCAACCATAATTCTCTTTCAGTTTAAAAAATATCATTTTTTATTAAAAATATATAAAAACTAATTCTTCATTAATAAAATTCAAATAAAAAATTTACAAGACATCAAAAATTCTCTTAAAAAATAATTTTTTTAAAAAAATACAATAAGAAACTAAATTATATTTATGAAAAATTAATAAAAATGTCCATTTTAAATATAAAGTAATAAAAAATATATATTTCTAATTATAAAATATTGTATCAAAAAATTTTGATCCCCTATTAAATTTTAAAAAAACGTCCAAATATTCCAATTAAAATATTAATTAAAATAAATTATTTAATTTTTTTAAAAAAACTAAATATCCATTTTTTTAATGATGTATTTGGGAATTAAAAATGATTTTTGTAGTTTTATATTAATATAAATGAAAATTTTACCTTTTATAAATGACCCCATTTTAAATTTAAAATATAAAAAAACACTTTTTCAGTCCAAATAAATTAAAATTTTATTTAAAAAACATAAAATAAAAATAAAACTTCTTCATTTTCCCTTTAAAATTACATTATAATAATAGTTATCTATTTTTTTAACAAATTCTATTTCTTTATTTTTTAAAATTATTTTTAATTAATGTAGATTTATTTTTAATTTGTAATTGCTTGATTTTAGTTTAAGGATTTTTTAATTTTTTAACTAAATTTAAAAAACAATGATTTTTTACGTGGTAGGGGGATATTAAATTTTTAAATAAATAATAATTTTTTCCTAGGATTTTTTGATGGACTTATTTTATAAAATATATATGTATATTATGGTATTTATTTCCCTTTACTTCAATTTGATTCTAGTAAATTTGTTTTCATTTAATTTTTTAAAATGAAAAAATGGAGTTGATTTATTGATATGGGATAGATAAAAATACTTTTACAAAATCAAGTCCTGCAATGTGTGAAAGATGTTCACAGAATCCACACTATTAGTCAAAATATAATCAATAAGTTATTGCATAAATATTTTAACATTGTTAATTTTTTTATAAAAATAATAGGTTGATTTTTGATAGTGATTAAAATTAATTTTTATGTATATAAGATTTATTAAATAATATGAAATTAATAATATATATTTGGAATAATTAAAAAAATTTAAGAGGTGATTTTGTTTCTAAAATGATTCTAAAAATAATTTTATAAAAATGAAATTGCATACATATATTTTTTTTAATTACCTGTTTAATGTAAAAATAATAAATTATGTCAATGTCGATGTTTAGATGGTTTTTATATGTTACATCCAGGTATATGAAAATATATATAAACCATAGGTCTTGGTGTGTTGGTGTGGTATCATCAGGCACAACCGCATGCCTGTGTAAGTATTATTAGGAATTCTTAACCCCAATCCATGAGGCAAGAGTTTCCCACATACATATATTTAACACAACATACCCCTTCATAATAGATGTAGGATAACCCAATAATACCACTCACACAACCTCTAGGGTGATGAACATATATGATTTTTCAGTGATCGGGAAATTCAATGTGGTCAAATGAAACTATACAACAATCACTACTATGAAACGGATTTTTATCTAATCTAAAAAAAACTTTATTGCCTCATAAAAAGTATTGATAGTTGAGGTGATATTAAAAGGGGTTCCCTTTTATCAACACTCTATAAAGAGTTGATAATTGACCCTTTTATCAGTGCTCAAAAAATCACTGATGAAATTAAAAAAATTAAAAAAATTGTAAATCAAAGGGTAGACTCATCCCCTTTTAATTGAACATGTCCCCTTTCAATGGTGCTAGTAATCCCCACCTGCGTGCACTACTGCAACCCATTTTACCGCACTATTCACACACCCCCCACCCATTAACAGTGAAAGACCCTCCTACACCTACCAGAACACCCCTGACTCCTCTTGGATTTGAACCTGAGAAAAATATCATACACTAGACTGCTAAATACCTAATAACCCACACACAAAAACTGTCTCCACCTAAATTCCACGACCTCTATGACCGCACTGATGAAGGTCAGCCGCAATGAATCCCCACCTCAACCACATTCCACCTCTACCAAGACCACACATCATGACCACGCTATGCCCCGTCATGACTGCCCTGCACATCATAACATCCACATCCTGCCTCAACCACACTCTGCCTCCACTATGAAATCCTGGAGTTATTGTACCATGAATTTCCCTCTACGTTGACACATCCACATCCCTCCTCTACTGCATTCGTCCTATTATATGACCTCACAGAGCAACCATATTGTGCATTACAACACACGTTAACTCATCCAAAACCCACCTCAACCACCTTCCACCACCACTAGGACCTCCCTGATTGGTATAACTTCTGGATCTCCATAGTCACCCCATTAGAGTGTTCCTAGGTTAGGGGGAGGACTGAACACCACTGACCATTTTAACCATTCTTAAAAACATGGCCTAATGGAGAAGCCTTTCTTATGATAATCGTTGCCCTATTAGAATAGGTTGGATAAAATCCAGTACATTGCATGTTGGGGATTTCATTCATGCATATTGGGTGCCCTGGGGGATTTAGGGTATGTTTGGGTTCCCCTTTCTTGGGTACCCCTATGGAGTTTTGATTTTCAGTGTAGGAGTTGTGGTGCCTTCAATATTTCCTTGCTTGGGTACCCCAGAGGAGTGTTCTGAGGTGACTAGGACAGTTGTACACCTCCTTCCATAAAAATCATCCACAGGTGTTGTCACCCCGGGGTTCTACGGTTCTGGGGTTAGGGTACGTTTTTGATCTCTATTCTTCGGTACCCTAGTGAAGTGCTCCTAGGCGAAGGGGAATGTTGGATAGGGTCCCTAGTAGGATTCCTCCACTCTCTACTGGGATAAGATCAACACATTAGTGATAACCTGCTATATTGAAGTCCTCATTGTCAGCTTCATCAGGGGTCATGGGAGTCCAAGTGACTACTCTAGATTTATTGCCTTTTTCTAATGATATTCCTCCAAAACATGACTTCCACCAGGTTCCAATCATTCACCTATGTAACAGATTCATTCTCATCATCGGGGGGAGAGCTGATTTAGAGAAAAGGGTAATCAAGTTTGAGGCTTTGAGGTTGAAAACACACCCTCCACCATTATATAGTAACCTCTTCATTTATATATTTCTTTCCCTCCGCAAACATTACTTCTGTAATTTAATAGCTAGAAAGGTGGGATAGATAAATCTTTTATTTATAACACCGATTGATATCGAGGAAGTAGCAAACCCTATTTTTATAATTATAATTAATTTAGTGACTGAATATTAAAAAAATAGTAAAACTATCCAATTTATTTATGTATTTTGATTATTGTTCATATTAACTTTAGAAACAAAATATAAATTCTAAATCATATTAAATTAATTATTTTTAACTGAATAATGATTTATTTTAAAATATACATAAAATTAAAAAAAATTGTTTTATTTGATATCAATTGATTTTAGATTTATAAATAACATTTAAAATTATAAATAATAAAAGTCTCTTTAATTCATCTCATTTGGGTATATTTCAAAATATAAATGAATATATTTAAAAATAATGAGTTAAAAAATAAATGGGATATAAATGGATTAGTGATTGAAAAAAATTAAATGAGTTGGGATTTAATTATCCAAAATTTCATGGGTACTTGACGAGTCAAAATCCCTAATTTTGGGGGATTTTTTAGGAACATTTTCAACCTGACTATCAATGATGCAGATTTTAATAATTTTGTTGAATTTGAATTTATTAGTATAAAATAGATTTTTAGAATAGTTCACTGGAATATAATATTTAATGTTGATTTTAATTCAATGATATAACATTTCACTCACATCAAGATTTATACAATATTTAATATATATATATATATATGTATATTTTTAATCTTGTAATTATTTTTCTAACCACATGTAAATGGAAATAAAGTTTAGTAGAGATTAACCCCACCCCACCCCCCCAAATCTGTTATGGTTCTTCGGGGTGGGAAAATAAGTGGTTAACAGAACTATTAATTGAAAAACTAATAAAGAAGAATCAGATTGTTATTCTAAAATGCTTATTTGTTAGTAAATAAAATAATTGGTTAATAACCAATTTTTTGTTGTTTTTTTATCAATTTTAATAACTAAAGTTGATAAAATAACTATATTTTTTTTAATTCAGTATTTTAAATAACTTATGAGACCTATTATAACAAAAAACTGTACATTTTTGTTTATAAATTTATATTTGTTTTCAAATAATTTTTTTTAAAATATAAGAGTTTATATATAATTTTTAGTTTTTTTTAAAAATAATTAGGTTGTAATTTTTAAAAAAATTTAAGGTTTTTTACATTAGTAGGCTTCCTCCAATGATAATACTTTGTACAAAGGTACTTCAACCCAATAAAACCAATTTTTATCATAGTAGCAGTTCATAAAAAATAGAAAAATTTTAATTTAAATGTTATATAATTAACATATGATATTTTATATTGTTAATTACTGTATATATTAATGATTTTATCCGTTATACTACTAATTTAATTATTAATGGTTATATTTTAAATTTTAAATTAATTATTAATTAATAATTATATTTTTAATTAATAATTATATTGTGGATTATTAATTATATTGTTAATTATATATTGTTATAAATTATATTAGTTATTACTGAATATATTAATGATATTATAAGTTATTAATTTTCCTAATTTTTTAACTAATTGTAAATAATTATATCATTAAACTAAAATGACAATTTTATATTGAAAACTCAAACATTGATTCATACTAGTCACATAATGTGTTTGATTTACATGTATTCAATTATTACACATCATAAATGAGTTATGTATCCACTATAAGAAAATCATCATTTAGAGACAATTATTTTTTTGATTCGGCGTCGGTTTAAACCCCTACTAAAGTTGGGGTCGGAATCCAACACATTGTGATTTCATCCATTCACTATAACAGATCTGGGAAAGTGATTCACTTGGTTTTATCAGTGAAAAGTAGAAAGCAATGATACAAGGGGGGCCTTTTTCAACACTGGATAAAAGCGTTGATAAATCGAACCTTTATCAGTGCTAACCAAAATGATGATAAAGGTGTACCCTTTATCAGTGTTTTATTTAGTAATGATAAAGCGGGGAATTTAATTATTTTTTAAATGAAATACTAAAACCTAAGATATCATCCAAATAAAAATTACATAATTCAAAAGGAAAAGATGAAATCCAATAATTAGGCACCCGATTATTCTCAACAGTAGCAAAAAAAAGATCCACTTGATTGCTATATATTCTTATGTAGATAAAAAACAAGAGAAAAAAGGAACCAAATATTTGATGTTGTCAATAGTGGACCCATAGGCTTGGATGCCACACCCATTCTCCTTTAGTTCGTTGTTAATAAATTAACAATAAAATTTTACCACAATATATCCATCCAAGAGACAAGATGAAATGAGAACCCTTCCAAATAGTCATATCCATTTACAAAGGAGGAGACCAACCCACAATGTATGAGGAATGACAAGCCTCACTAATAGAGCCAGCATGATCCCGAAGGATTTCCCTAAGGTCAACAAAACCATCCAACGGTTTCGTCGCATTAATATTAAGTTTGAGAGCACCGAATGGGGGGGGGATTTATCTAAAAAGATGGGAATGAACATGTGTATGTGGACGAGCCTCCACAACATCCACCACTAAGAGCCCTAGTTATGAATCTTGGAAAGCCAGACCCTGTCATTTTTACCAATGTTCTAAAAAATGAATTAATTACGATAAAACCATAAAATCTTTGGATAACTCTATTATTAACGCTAATAAAAGTATTTAATAATAAATATTATTATTTTATATAATATTATTATATTTATATTCGAAAATAATTTATATTTGTATACATTAAATAAAAAATGTATCATTATAATTAATATAATTTTTTTAGTAATTCAAATATATATAATTTTTTTTAAATAATTTATAAATTTATAATTAAATAATTGTATATTTAAATAATTATAATATTAAAATAATTTTTAAAGAATAAATATATTTATTATATTCATTATTTTTATTATTTTTATAAATATAAATAAATACATTTTAAATTTGAATATTTATTATTATAATTATAAATAAATATATATATATTTAAATAAATATATGTTTCCAATGAATTTGGACAATAAATATATTAATACGTGAGTAAAATTTACAAATATACATGTTATGTATTCATCCTGAATGTTCATTTATATATTAATTTTGTTAAAACTTAAATTAAGAGAGTTTTAACATCGGTTAATGGATAACCACTGTCAAAGCTATGTTAGTGTGAGTTTTTTACATCGTTTATGCAATAAGAGACTTCAAAATGTGTGTTTTAACATAAATTATAAAATTATTTTTCATCCCCTCCTATCAGATGGATTCCTCCCCCTTAGTTTGTTTTCAAACTTAATACTGACGTAGTGATTCCTGGTGATGGAATCCTTGACCATGTGGGAGTTCTCCAGGACCATGAAGACTCTATTATTGTGTCTTGTTATTACTCAACCATTGATTATTTTTCTCTTACCATAGCATTGGCCATGTCTATCATGATGGGTATGAAGTTAATTTTATCTCTTATTTGGAAGGATATTGTGGTCGAATCTGATTGTAAGGTTATTATCAAAGTAATGGAGGAGGATGAAGGTAGCCACCAAGCCTTTGGGTCTATTATAGAAATCATCAGATCATTGGTTCCTTTATTCTCTTCATGTTGTTTTTCCTTTGTTGGGAGTGAGGAAAATCGTTTAGCTCATTTTAGAGATGTTTTAGGGAGTTGTTGAGGGTCAAATAGTTGAATTTCATCTTTTCTCTTAGAGTTATGTACATTGTATTTGGATGATATCTATTTTGAGGACTCATTTCAAAAGAAAACATAAAAACTTTTATAAAATTGAAAATATACGATTTTCTATTTTCTACCCATTATTTTGATTCCTAATCTCTTGAAACCCTAGCATTCATGATTCATGGATATGCTCCATCTCCTTCCTTCAACTATATTTCTGCACCTTTTCCATCCCTTCTCGTTCTTGTTGTCATGTTCACCCTGATTCACTCACATTCCACCATGATAGTCTGCATTTATACCACAAATGTTTCATGCCTTTTATCTCATTCAAGTTCCACCATTATCATCCTTTAATATCAATTTTCATCTAAACGAATTTTTCATTGCTTGCAATCTGGTGATTGCCTATCTCAATTTTGGCTCTATTATTCATGGATCTTCTACCTGAATCCCTATCTTTTGATAATTTTACTTTTATTTTTTAAGGTTATAATATTTATTCATTATTTTTTTCTATAAAATATATTCATTCATTTATTTTTTCATACACACATATTTATCAGTTATAAATTTTCATGATTGTAATTAATTTTTTGTTATAATTTATTTCTGATTATGTATTTTTTGAGGTTATAATTTGATTATGGTTATAATTGTTTTTATTTACACTACTACTGATATAATCTTTCACATTGTGAAGCAATACTTTTAAAAATGATAAAAAATTGTTAATTGTAGCGCTGTTAAAGGGGGGCCCTTTTTCGGCGATAGTTTAGCATTGATAAAGGCCCCATCTGCTACATTGTGATTTTTGTATAAAAAAACCCTAAAAATATCATGTACACAAAAAACAACACACCACAACCTCCAATACAGAAAATATATAATTTAATTGAAATAAATTTTACATCATAATTAAATAATACAGTACTATATAACAGAAAAGCTCAGCTAGGTGATAACCCCCTGACCATTTATTAAAGTAAATGAAAAGTACTGTAAAAAAGCATAATAAGGCAATAAAAGGAACTTACATGTCACAAAACCCATACCCATCTCCATAATCCTCCTCCACTATGGTTGTTTCCCATTCCGAGCTTTCATAATGACTTAGAACCTTAGCATATTTCTTTCGCTAATTCATTTTCTCCATGGATAAGAGCTCCTCGTTTCCACCAGAGGACATAGTGACTAAAAGCATTTGAAAATAGGAGTAATCTTTCTTTGACATGCATCACAGAGGACCAGTCATGTCTTTGTGAGCCGTAATCACCTTCGCCTTCCCGCCTTTGACCACATCACTAAAAGAAGGCTTGATCGTACCTCTATAAATTTCTTGATCACTCTCATAGTAATCCCTCCACATTCCATGTATAAGAACCTGCTGAAAGTTATCATTCCCTCCACGACGTTGCTGGAATTGACTGTTGGTGTCAATCCCAACAATGCATCATTTCTGTTCCGGGGATTCTGGATGAACTAAAGTCCCCTCCAGTACATCCTTTGACCCATTTCCTCCCTCATGTGAATGAGACTCATGCTGCATCTCAATCATGGAAGTTCCCACCTCTACCATCTCCTTTTCCAACTCTTGGAACTGATTGGAAGTAGCAACTGGGAAGCCCACCACCCCCTCAATCACAACCCTTCCTTGCACCCCATTACTAACATCTGAAACCTCTATAGTATCACTTCATCTTCCAACATCATCCAGCATTTCATTTACCACAATCTCTGCTTCCTTGCACCAATTTCTAGCATTTTCAGTATGTATAAACACACACACCTCATGCTGCAACACCCTCACAACAATGATTGCACCTGCAATACCTCCTGCTTCACCAGAACCAGAAGCCACCTTGGTATTAGAATTAAGCCCCCCATCACCCAACTATAAGTCATGTCGAAACCTGCTGAACACAGCAGACACATCAGGATTCGAAGGGGCTTCTGCATAGCTCTTCAAAGGCACTGGAGACTGATTCTTCTCCATAGTTCCAGAAGCAACATCCCCAGCAGACACCAATCTCTGCCTGGAGGAATAGTCCACCCTATCCTTCTGGTTATAGGACCATCTGTTCAGCACCTCAGAGCGACAGTTTGACTGCATATGCCCCAGACGACAGCAGGTGTTACAATATCCTACCCATGATTTGAAAATCATGGGCTGCCTCCATCTGAACTCCTCACCAATAGTGATCCATACACAATTGACCGTGGGCCTTGCAACCTCCACCTCCACACAAGGACGAGGAATCACCGGATGACTTATGGTGGACGTACGAAAATCAAAACAGAGAATTCGCCCCACCATATTACCAATCATGTGAATAATTGCAGGATTTTGAAATGGAAGAGAGAGTTGTGGAAGACTAACACATGCTGCATTGGTTGATGCATCATGATTCATGTATAAATCAAACGACCAGAGAATGAGGAAGAACCGGAATCCATTGCATCTACGAGGGGAGCTGGACCAGGCGCGGATTAAATCATCCACCGAGGAAATGTGAATCATGAATTGGCGACTGTCGAGAATCCAACAACAGCGCGCTCTTGGAAATCCCACTTTCCGAAGATGAAATGGTCGAAATAATTGACTGATTTCCTTCTCCGATCAAAGCATGCTACCGGCGTTAAATCCAAGTGACTCGATGCATCAAAGAACTCGGATAAAGAGATCAGTAGCTCAGGATCACCCTGATGATGATCAGGAACTTTTAGGGATAATGAAATCATCGGGAAATCTGAATAGTAGCTAGGGTTTGAGAAAGTAATGAAAGGATTTCGCGGCGTTGGAGGTTGTGAGACTCGGTCCTTCATCTCCCTCCCACCTCTTGGAAGGGGTGGGAAGTCATCCCCGAGCTTTATCTAGGGTTTCAGAGAACGCCATTACCAAGCCGCGGGTCTCCTTGAGTCGTCGTCACCGTATCCGCGAGTGTGGTCATCATTAGTTTTAAATACACTACTATGTACATTTCAAACAATGTTTTGTATAATTACATTTACAATTACTATATGCAAACAATTTAAATCATTAATTTTTTTCCTTGGCACCCGTGATCCCATCTCAAAACGGTCTACCCATGTTATCTTTTGCTGAATAAATCACCTCAACCAAATAAGAAGAATTCACTTATACAATAAAACTAATATTATGACACTAATATTATAAAGAAATTAATTAAACATTATTATGAATGAATACATTATAAAAATAACAACTTTAAATAAAAAACTCACTTTGAGTAATACCGGTCACACAATGAATTATATTGAGTTTCATCTGATTCCATGATGTCTCAAAAGAGGTAAGGACCATTATCCTAAAGTATCAAAACAATTCAAATATGTTTTCTCAGTTTTGACTATGTCACTTGTTCTTTTTAATGAAATTAATGACAATTTTAAATAAAGACTCATTTGTAGTTATACCGATCACACTGTGTGTGGGATTGACATACAACTGATTCTCTTATATCAATAATTACTTAAGGATCATGTTCCTAAAGTATCAAAATAATCTTAATACGTTTGGTGGGTTTTTAGTCTGTTACATGTTCTTTCTACTAAAATGTCATTTCAAACTGGAAACAGGTACTTTGAGTCATACAGGTCACGTCATGTGCTTTTTACATGATAATCCTTCTTAAATGTCACGAATGAATTATTAATTGTTGACCTAAATTATCAATACAATTGGAGCTCATTTTCTTGGTTTTTAGTGAGTGGCATACGTTTTGAACTAAAATGTCAATTTTTAACTATTCACAAGAACCTTGGGTCATACCAGTCACATCGTGCATTGTATTGAGATGCAGGTGATTCCTAAAAAACAAAAATAACTCATGTATCGATTCCCTAATGTATCAAAACAATCTAGATTCTTTATCTTGATTTTTAGTACATCACCTCTTCCTTCTTACTAAAAAATGTTGTCAATTTTAAATAACATGATGCACTTAGAGTCATACAAGTCACATAATTCCTCATATTATGGTGTGGATACTTCATACACATCACAAAAAACTCATTAATTGTTTATCTAATGTATCAAAACATTCCAAATGCATTTTCATAGTTTTCAATAAGAAACTTATTCCTTTTTCTAAAATTGACATCAATTTTAAATAAAAAGACGTACTTATAGTCATTAATGATACACCTTGCATCATATTCATGTGAGAATGATTCATAAAAGTATTAAATGTTTCATGTGTCATTTTCCTAAAGTATCAAAACATTTAAAATGTCTTTTCTCTGTATTGAGTAGGTCAGTTGTCTTTTTTACTAAAATTGATGTAAATTGAAAATGAAAAAGACGCACTTGGAGTCATAGCTGTTACATTGTGCCTCATATTGAGGTTTGACTAATTAAAACATGTTCCAAATGGATCATGGATCATTTAACTAAAGTATAAAAATAATAGGTTTTCATTTTCTTGGTTTTCAATACCACAATTGTTTTTTTACAAAATATGATGTCAAATTTCAATAAAAAGATGCACATGGAGTAATACCGATCACACCATGACTCGGATTGAGGTGTAGTTGATTGATACACATCATAAATAACTCATGGATCATTTTATTATAGTATCAAAATAATACAAATTAATTTTCTCAATTTCTAGTAAGACACTTCTTCCTTTATCTAAAATTTATATCAATTTTAAATAAAAAGACGCACTAGTAGTCATATCGGTCACACCGTGAGTCAGATTGAGATTTAGATAATTCTTACAAATCTATATTGACTCTTGAATTTTTTCCATAAATTATCAAAACAATACTAATTAATTATCATTGTTTTTATTAGGTTAGTTTTCCTTTTTACTGAAATTGATGTAAATTTTAAACAAAAATGACACACTTGGAGTCATACCGGTCAGACCTTGCCTCATATTGAGGTTCAGATGATTTTTACATGTCCCAAATGACTGATGGATCATTTACCTAAAGTATCAAAAAAATATGAATGAGTTTTATCAATTGTAAATACATCACTTGTTAATTTTTACTAAAAAATTATGTTAATTTTAAATAAAATGATGTACATAGAGTCATACGGATCACACCATGACAGATATTGTTTTGCAGTTAATTCATACACATTTCAACTAACTCATGGATCATTTTTCTACAATATCAAAAAAATTATAATTCTTTTTTTTTGGTTATGATTAATTCAATTATACTTTTTACTATAATTCATGTATATTTTAAATAAAAATGACGCACTTGTGGTCATACTGGTTACACAATTAGTCTGATTGAGGTGTGAAAGATTCCTACACATCCTAAATTACTCATGAATTATCTCCCTAAAGTATCAAGACAATGTGAATGTTTTTTTATCATTTTTTAGTACGAAACTTCTTCCTTTTTACTAAAAATGGTGTCAATTTTAAATAAAAAGACGCACTTGGAGTCATACCGGTCACATCGTACTTCATATTGAGGTGTGAATTATTTTTACACATCCAAAATGACCCATTTATCACTTTACAAAAGTAAAAAAAACATTAAAAATATTTTTTCATGGATTTCAGTATGTCCCTTGACTTTTTTACTAAAATATCATTTCAAACTAGAAACATGCACTTGGATTCATACTGGTCACATCGTGTATAATTTTTACATGAGACAAATTCCTACACATCATAAATGATTTATGAATAAATTTCCTAAAGTATCAAGAATATATGAGTGGGTTTTGTTTATTTTTAGTGAGTGATACAATTTGATGTAAAATTTCAATTTTAAACTGATACCAAACATTTTGATTCATACTGGCCACACCGTGTGTTAGATTGAGATGCAACATATTCATATAGATATTAAATGTATTATGGATTATTGTACTAATGTATCATAAAAATATGAATTATTTTTTTTGCATTTTTGAGTATGGGAGTTTTATATTGTACTAAAATTAATGTCATTTTTAAATAAAAAGACACACATGGATTCATTCCAATCACACCATGTGTCATATTAAGACATTGTTGATTCATTCATTGAACCAATGTTTCAAAACAATCGAAACTTCCACATAATCCTATAGTATGAGTCAAAAATTATTATGTGAGTAATACTAAAAATAAATTATGTAAAACTAAATATGAATCAATAAATTACTTATTTAGAAGTCACATATTGATGATATTTGTATACATTCAGTGATCAGGTACGATTCCCATTGGTTTCTATGAAAATATATATCGTCTTCTGAATATGATTTTTTTCCAAAATAAATAATATTACTAAAAAAATTAAATTAAAAAAATATTAATAAATAATTAAAATGAAGTAGTAATTAACATTGAAAATATATATTCAGGGATGTTTTTTATTTGATGGAATATGATCTCTCTCATAAATTTACAATCATAAAAATCACATCATTTTCCATTTTCTTATTTCATACACTGTAGAAATATTGAGGAAAATAATTAATTTGTTTTGATATGTGTTTGTATAGTGAAATATTATTATATACACACTAATACATATGAATTTGTATAAATTTTCAGGTTCCTTGTGTGCAATGATTTTCTTCATTCCATGATTAGGACAACATTTACACACCACCCTATAATAATAGAATCTTAATTAAAACATAATATAAATTACATAACATGGATTCTATATCTAAAATTCTTGATTTAGTGTATTAAAAATTTAAAAACGTCATCATATGTGGTCGGTTTTTTGGTAATACATGGAGTGATTCCAAGAAATAAATATTTGGAGTATCTAAATTTACTCTAATGAGCATAGTGTGTTTCATAAAATAATAATTAATGAAATAATTGAAAAATGTGTTTGATATAATTCATTTAGAGAGTTTTATCAAAGCATCATTGGTATTAATAAGAGTATTTCATCACCATTTTTTTCAAATGATTTTCCAAGGTTTTCCAATATTTCATCCATTTGTTGGGATTTTATTTTTGTTTGGTCTGTAGAGGTGATGTGAGGACTAACAAGTCAATTTTTAATGGGTAAATCCCTTGAATTTGTATTGATATATACACCTACAAAAAATATGAAATTTATTTGGTCTAAATTAAAATTGTATGTCATATTTATGAAAATTAAATCATGAAAACATACCTCGTGAATAAATTTACAACCAAGGCTCCAAGAAATTCATAGTTGAGGATTTCATCTAAATTATTAGAATAAATGTAGTTAGTAACTTTTTCTCTAGACATATTTTCTTCAAAATAAACATTGTTACTACTACTACTTTATAACTTAACCGCATGAACTATTAATGTTATTAAATACGAATATTCAATGGGTAGTGTAAATGTGCTTTTTGAATATCTTTTTTCACAGATGGTTGATCGTACAGAATTTTTTGAGTCGACCTTTTGTTTCATCCCATTTCCTTTGTTTATCTATAATAATATTAATCGGTTCATCCCTTGTTTCATTAATTGTTACAGTTTTATATTGAAAAATAAATTTGAAATGAATACCTCCTTGTAGAAATGTTTTTTACAATATGTTAAGGACATGAAATTAATGTTCCAACAGTTTGGTCAACCTTATGAATATCTTTCTCATAAATTGTAATAGGTAGATCAGTGATCAACTCATGGTCTATCCTAATCAACACTCTCACATGACTTATTGGAATTTTTCTATTGTTTAGCATGTCATTTTGAATACTGAACACGGTATCCCTCTCTTCAACGAAATGGGTGGGTGTTGATAGATTTAAATCATTGTCATTATCACAAAATTTAATATTAGTACAGGAAAGGTATCAGTGTCTATATTATTTAATTTTAATATAAAAAATTATTATATCATTTATTACCTTGTAATAGATATCTAGTTGAGTTGAATGGCTCGCCTCAAAGATGGTTGGGGTTAGGGCAAGATATTCAATAAATGATTATTCTTGAGTTATTTGTTTATCTTTTCTTATCCCCATAAATTTTTCTAATAACTCCCTTTATATTTGTAATTTTTCATCAAGTATAACTAGTCTTTTTTTTATTATATTTCATTTCATTATCATTATCCTCTTATTTTTTATCAAAATATATTTGGTTTGACACCCTAAAACTCGCACCTATGAAGTCACCATACTGTTCTGTCTGCTTCTAGGACACTGATAGTAGCTGTTCATCCGGTGCAGTTGTTGATGATTCCTATGACTAATTCATATATAAAATATAGGAAAATAATTAATCATTGTTATTTAATATGGATTTATGTCAAAAAAATTATTATGTCCTACATACACATGTTTCCCACCCTTTTTTGTATTTTCATCTATTATTATCCCATCTTTATTTACACATTCCACCTTCCAAAACACATGGAATGAGATGGAAATTGGTTGTGATTTGTATTCATAAATCTACATATAAATATATTAACATATTTATTTTGTTGTTTCATGACATATAAAATTGTTACAATAGATTTTAAATGCATAAAAGTTGTTTCAAGTGAAGCATACCCCATCATTAATTTATGGTAGGGGTACGTTGGTTTTTCTACCTGTCACTAATTTTCATCACATAGTTTCTATTTAATAAATAAAAAATTTTGATCAATCTGATGAATATATGTATTGCAAAAAATTTATTACTATCCACAATGTACTTTAAAAGACACAACCACACAATGTCCAGTAATCATATCCCATGCATCTTGGGATATCAGGTGTGCATACATAAGCAGTGGGTGTGGTTTTATTTTCCCTTCATTATCATTAAGATTATGTCTCATTAGAATTGTGTGAAAGCATCTATAAATCTTTACAGAAATCATTTGTAAAGACCCGGAAATTTCAAGGAAAATTTTTTCTTAATTTTCTTTGTAATTTTACAAGAACACTGTTTTTGACGGCGCCTGATTCCGAGGCCTGGTGTGCCCGGAATCATTTTCTGAAGTTTGGCTCAGGTACATTCAGTGAACCAATGAGCGGGTTTTTATAACATTTTAACTGATTCTTGGAATCTAATTCCAAGGGCACCGATGGAACCGCAGCGCCGATAATTTCTTAGGAACACCTGTTCCGAAGTTGCGTTTTCAAAAGAGTTGATGATAAAAATTGTGGAAGTTTATTTCATATTTATTCAACAATTTTTTAGTTTTACTCTAAGTTTTTTACCCTTGGAATGGAAGTTGGGTAACTACCCAACCTCCCTTGGGAGGTTATGTGGGTGGTGGGCCCCACACGAACCCCACCCCTTCATATCCTCTAACCCCCCTCAAATCACCATTAATTTGGTTAACTTATGTTTATTAACTTAGGGAATAAATGAAGTGAGTTTAATGTGAGTTTTTGAAATTCAAACAATTGAATTTCAAAAGCCATGTTGGGTTAATAAATTAAGTGTGGCTTAATTTATTTTGGGTTAGTTCCTTTGTTTCTTGGGAGGATTTGGGGGGCTTGAAGAAAATCTTCTTCAAGGACGAAGAACGTGAAGAACGAATCGTTTTCTGATGAAGAACACCATCCTTCAATGAAGAACGATGATGTACTTTCCTTCCTCTTCACCGCAACATGTGAAGATACGCCACTTCCTCCTCAGATGCAACCCGACGTCGTCTTCAAATCCTCTTTCTACGACTCCGCTCTTGAAACCGAGGTATGGGGTTTACGTGTTTCTCTTCCGTCATATATACGCGATGTTTGGACCGCATGATATCAGTTAATGGGAGGAGGCCGGACCGCACAAACACGGCCACCCCCTCCCTTTTTGTTTTTCTTGTTGTTGCGGATCGAATGAAATTGATGCGGTGTCATCGCACAGTGCGGGATCGAGCGGCAAGAATGCGCGACGTCGTCACGCCGCGCATTCAAGTTTTTAAACTCTCATGCGTGGGTATTATGATTGCAAGGTGTTAGTATAATTTATTTTGGATTAATTATGCCCTCGCCATTATTAACAATCATGTGTTATTATTTTCCAATTGACAACATCTAACGCGGAGGGTGCGGGCCGAACAAACACTGCCCGACAACCCTCCGCGGCTTGTTTAGCGATGTGCAGAACGACGGATGACGACGAAGCATGCCGCTATGGCGTTTGAATCCCTTCGCATTGAAGGCTGGGTCCCGGGAGGACCATAGGTGAAGACGGTAGGATAATTGGACCACCAGAGCGCGTCCGGTGGTTTGCAGAAGGCGGTGGTGGCACGCCGCCGGAAGACCGGTGGCGGCGGTCGCCGCCGGCTTCAATCAGTAGTGAGGGTGGGGGAAACGCGCACCTCGTCGGTGCCTTCCGCGCGGCAACGCCAGCCGAGCTGCGGCCGGCCGGTCGGGCCGGACCGAGCCGCCCGGGCCAGTCCGGGCCAGGCCAGGCTGGGTCGGACCCTGCTCGGGTCGACCCGGTTCGGGCCACCCATGGGGGGGTCGGGCCGGGTCGGTCCGGGCCCAGTCCGCCCCGTTTTCAGATCACTTTCGGTCAAATGCCAATATCTTGGGCTATAGACCTCTGATCAATATACCATCAGCGGCGATGCGATCCTTGGACCGAGGCGGTCGGTTTTACATATTAAACTCAAGGTTTCGGAATACTTTGGGTTCGTCCGGGTTCATTCGTGCACGGAACCAGTCGGGCCCTCGGAGCGGAAATGCTCATAACATAAACTCCGGACGTCCGATTGACGTGCCGTAAACTTTGCTGGATTTCTCTATGTGAGAAGGATCTTTTGGCTTACTCCACTCAAGGTTTGGATGTCGTCGGAGTGCGGTCGGGTTGGTTCGCTCACGAAACCAACAGGGCCCCTAGAACGAAAAAGCCAATAACTCATAGACTGGGCATCCGATTGACACGCCGTCTGTCTCGTTGATTTCCTCTTGATGAGACAGAAATTTTGGCATACTTCACCCTAGTTTCGGTTTCTTTTGGATACTGTCTGGGATGGATTGTACCCAAAATCCAACCGGGCCCTTGGAAGGGAAAAGATGTTATCTTTCAGGTCAGGCGTCTGTTTGACGAACCGTCAGTGGCGTTGGTGATCACGTTGAGAAATAGTCCCTATGAGTATACCCTTTGATAGTTCAGGGAATATTTTAGATACGGCCGGTTTGGTTCGCACACACAACCAATCGGGCCCTGTGGACGAAAAGGCTAGTAACTCACAGACCGGGCGTCCGATTGACGCGTCGTGTGTTGCGTTGAGACCCCTATGATGAGGCGGTCCTTTGAGATTCTTCATCGTGGGACTTTGAGATACATGGAGTATCAACCTGTAGATCGTGGAGTGGACCCTGCCGGAGACGAGCGTGCGGAGTACGGAGACTGTGTAGCCAACTGAGACCTGATGACTGCTTGAACGACTCGACTTGGAGTGAGTCGACTAGCCCAGCGGACGGAGCTCTACTTTGTGAGGTGAAGACCCATGGCAGACAGAGCACTACCTGTGTGATTGTTCAGACCTGCGGTGCTCATCCGGAGAGTACCTCAGCAGGCTACTAGGGGGTGTGCACAACTGTGTTTGGGTGGCGTACCCCGGCGGGAAGCACTACTGTTTTGGGTGGCTGACCCGCGGTACTCGACAGGAGGAGTACCTCAGCAGTCTTAGGTCAGTGAGCAGTATCTCGGAGTCGTGACAGGACCATTGTACACTCCTGAGACGGGGCTCTTCAGTAGTTACGGTTTCGATAACGAAAATCCTGATTTGAGCTGAGACTTTTGAACTTTGTATTTACCTCATGATTGAGATGGGTCACTTGATAACATAGGTATATGTATGGGCATATACCTGGGTAGTGGTTATCCATTGATTTCATGATCCTTTTGTTTCCTCATGATTGAGATGGGTTATTTGATATCTTAGGAATATGTATGGGTATATACCTAAGTAGAGGTTATCTGTTGAGATATTCTTTTTGGTTATCCTTATTGGTTTTAGTGAGACCTTGAGGATATTAGGGTCCCTACTGATAATCATTATACTCACCCCTGCACGGGCTATGCCCGTACCTCGTTGTGTTTGTTGCAGATGACGGTAGTGCTGACGGAGGCCGTTTGTTCAATGACTGGATGGAACCCGGAGGTGGACTACACGACCAGACAGTATCCGGAGGTGGACTTCACGGCGAGACGACACACAATGGAGGTTGACGGGAAAGAGCATTGTGGAGGCTATTTGTACCTACCCTTCAGGTAGGATCCGAGGAGGACGACCCAGTAACTGCTTCATTTCTTCCAGCTGTTATCTTTTTTTTGTTGTACATGTTCATTTGTAGATGTACTTTTGCTTTGGGTTTGTATTCTGGCCCATTTACCTTTTAGCACTTCTCATTGTTCTTAGTGTTTTACTTCCACTTGTATTCTATAGTGTTTGTTTACTTTTATAAAGGCAATGCCTTCCCAGTTATTGGGATTTACGCTTTTGGTGCTAGTCACCAGCCCCTGGCCTATGGAAGGTGGGCTTGGGGTAGTCACGGCATGGGCCCTGAGGACGTGTCATGACAAATTGGTATCAGAGGGGTCGGTTCTACCGCAAAACTTATAACTCTGATATTTTCTTTCTGTGAAGCAATAGTGTTAAGGGTACCGAGTGTGGTCTTCAGTTCAGGGAGTCCAGTGTTTGTGCGGGCGGCCGATATATCCATACACCAGGTCCCTGAAAACTGATTTCTGACTTTGTGCACGAAAACACTGATTGTGTGTGTCTTTCCATAAGTTTTAAAATGTCAGCTGAATCCAGGTCAGCTCACCAGTTATAATCGTTTGACCATGTCATGTTGTTTCTTTTAGGATGCCTTTTCTCGGACGACCAGCTAGATCCTAGAGGGATGTGCATACAGATAGCCTGCCAAGCGATGGGGCTTCGGTACATGGCCCTCTTGCAGTTGAGGCACCAGCGGAGGCACCAACAGTACTTCTATATGATGGGCCACCGATGCCACTAGCCCCTACAGTAGGCGATGCACGCCACTTGAGTGCGTTGCACGAGTTCCAGCGCCAGAGGCCACCCAAGTTCTGGGGAGAGACGGACCCGCATGCGGCTGAGGTTTGGCTGGAGGCTGTGGTGAGAGTTTTCAGGCAAGTAGGGACGCCTGCAGACTTCATGGAGATTTTTGTTGCCAACCTCCTTCAGGCAGCAGCTGGCAGGTGGTGGAGCCACTTGTTTCAGTTTTGCGACGGGTTGACCTTCACATGGGAAGACATAGAGACCTTCTTCAGGGTAGAGTTTGTGCCAGTAGCTATACACCCTGAGCATGTACAAGAGATTCTGCCTTTGCCACATGTTTTTTGATCAGTAGCCGAGTCATCTGTGGGTAGTAGACAGATGATGTAGAGGTCCCGGAAGACCAGAACAGCTGTTGGGCGATCTCGTATTTTAGGACTGATGGTGCGGGGTACCCTGGGTGGAGTCAGAGCCAGGCGTGCCAGAAATGGACAGTGTTACTCCTGCTTTAAGAAGGGTCACCTGGAACGTGAATGTACGACCCCCCCCCCCCCCTCGCACAGTTGATCCGTAGGCTTTGGAGGAGCCACCGAGGCAGAAGCAGCGGTGGGTGCTTGAGCAACAGCCGAGCAGTGGACAAGGCAGTAGAGCTCCGGGAGCAGGTGGACAGGAGAGGAACTAGTGGATACATCCTTTGTACTTCAATTTCCATGTTTTTGTTGTATTCATGTCTTTGTACTATGAGCCACAATAACAAAAAGACACTTATCATTGAGATGTTTGCTTTCCAGTCCTTTTGTTTAGTTGATATTGAGTGGTCCTGGTTCAAACTATTGACTTGACCCTCACTTTTGAGATTTCTACTGGAGGAGACCCAGTGACTTCACACTGATGCTGACAGTGTGACTCGACCCTTGGAGGTTGGAGTGATAGTTGGATCTCATTGTAGTTACGTCAAGTCATTACGACATCATCCAGGGCATGAATGCATCATTCAAGTCAGGATTTACTATATTAGGCAATGGGCGTTGTTCATCCATGGGATGAGACCGAGATTCTCTTTTTCGGCAGAGGAGAAATCTTAGCAGCTCTTGCAGATCGTAGGCAAAGAAGGTGCAGATCATCCAGGAGCGGATGAAGACTGCACAGTGCAGTAAGAAACAGGAAAATGGCTCCAGTCTTAGAGACTCGGGCATGTTAAATGTTTCCATAAGAGGAAGCATAAATGATAGATGAGTCTGCGAAGCAGCAGACGTGGAGGCAGAGCTAGGAGAGCAGCATGAGGTGGTGTACATCTTAACATGCTACAACCACCCTCCTTAGTTATACCCGCCAGGCTCAGGGAGCTGGAGGGCGGAGGAAGAGAGTAGCTGCATGCGTTCAGTGAGAGTGACCCAATGGCTCTAAAAAATGATTCAGGGGACAGTCTGTGTCTAGTACTAGCTGCTGTTGTAACAGACGTCGATATGAATCATTCCTTTCTTTCACGAATCTTGTTCCAGACCTAGAGTTTCCGGTAAGCCGTGGACTTGACCCTCACGTCTGGAGATACCTTGCGAGGAGACTCGATAATCACACTTCTTCCGACGGTGTGGTCAGACCGTCAAGGTGAGAGTATCGGTTGGAATCTCTTGGTGGAGGTGTCGGGGCCTTACGACGTTTGTTTGAGTATGGAATGGGAAATAACTATTCATACACAAATTGACGGTTTTAGGCGATCGTCGGGATGGGTTTTCCTTGGTCGGCGAAAAGGAAACCCCAGGAAGCACAGGATAAAATCTTGCACAGGAGGTGGAGACCGATCGCTCTTGAGTCGGTCAACCATACCCTCATGGAAGTAGTCGTTTTAAAGTTTCTGTTATAAATAGGAGTTGGAGACCTCTGAGTTCGAGAATGACGATCATGTCCTTATACGGGTCTCACCTCGATGAGGTTTTCAGAGATGTAGCCGAGGCGGCGAGATATCTCCGAGGTTCAACGGCCTTTCTAGGTCCCCAGTAGGTTAGGAGAGGTGGTTTACCACTTGACCCATCCACCTCAGTTGCACCAGGTGCACAGAGACTGCCGCGTATCTCAACGGAGGAGATACGTGCTCGACCATTCGCATATCATCGACCATGAGGAGCTGGACGATGGCAATGGGGTTACTTCCACAGAGGTTCCTATGTGGATCGTGGATCGACAGTAGAGGACCTTACGAGGACGATTGATTTCTCAGGTGCACATTCTCTAGCAGTACGGGAACTTCCAGGTGAGCACATGGGAGCAGAAGGCTCAATTGCATGCTCTATACCGCTTCTGTGACCCTAGTTTGTGTTAAAGCATTACGAGGACGTAAAGCCCTGAGGTGTGAGTAATGTAAAGACTCGGACATTTAAAGAAAATTTTTTTCTTAATTTTTTTTGGAATTTTACAAGAATGCAGTTTCGGATGGCGCCTGATTCCGAGGCCCGGTGTGACCGGAATCATTTTCCGAAGTTTGGCTCGGGTACGTTCAGTGAACCAACGAGTGGGTTTTTCTAACTTTTGAACCGGTGCTCGGAATCAAATTCTGAGGGCAGCGATGGAACCGCAGCGCCGGTAATTGCTTAGGAACACCTGTTCCGGAGTTGCGTTTTCACGAGCATTGATGATAAAAATTGTGGATGTTTAGTTTATATTTATTCAACAATTTATTATTTTTACTCTAAGTGTTTTACCTTTGGAATGGAAGTTGGGTAACTACCCAACCTCCCTTGGGACGTTATGAGGGTGGTGGGGCCCACACGAACCCCACCCCTTCATATCCTCTAACCCCCCTCAACTCACCATTAATTTGGTTAACTTAAGTTTATTAACTTGTGGAATTAATGAATTGAGTTTAATGTGAGTTTTTTAAATTCAATCACTTGAATTTATAAAGCCATGTTGGGTTAATAAATTATGTGTGGCTTAATTTATTTTGGTTTAGTTCCTTTGTTTCTTGGGAGGATTTGGGAGGCTTGAAGAACCTCTTCTTCAAAGACGAAGAACATGAAGAACGAATCGGTCTCCGACGAAGAACACCATCTTTCCTTGAAGAACGAAGACATACATTCCTTCCTCTTCACCGCAACACGTGAGGAGACGTCGCTTCCTCCGCAGACGCACCCCGACGTAGTCTTCAAATCCTCTATCCGAGTCTCCACTCTTGAAACCGAGGTAGGGGGTTTACATGTTTCTCTTCCGTCTATTATCCGCGATGTTTGGACCACATGATATCAGTTAACGGGAGGAGGCAAGACCACACAAACACGGCCGCCCCCTCCATTTTTTTTTCTTGTTGTTGCGGATCGAATAAAATTGATGCGGTGTTGTCGCACAGCGCAAGATCAAGTGGCAAGAATGCGCGACGTCGTCACGCCGTGCATTCATGTTTTTAAACTCTCATGCGTGGGTATTTTGATTGCAAGGTGTTCATATAATTTATTTTGGATAAATTATACCCTCATCATGATTAAAATTAATGTGTTATTATTTTCCAATTGACAACATCTAACGCGAAGGGCGCGTGACAAACCAGCATGGCCCGATAACCCTCCACAGCTTGTTTATCAATGTGCGGATCAACAGATGATGACGAAGCATGACGCTATGGAATTTGAATCACTTCATAGTGAAGGTCGGGTCCCGATAAGACCATAGGCGAAGACGGCAGGTGAAACGGACCACCGGAGCGCGTCTGGTGGTCCACAGAAGGTGGGGGCGGCGCGCCGCCGGAAGACTGGCGGCGGCCGCCACCGCTGGCTTCAATCAACGGCGAGGGTGGCGGAACTGCGCACCCCGCCCGCGCCTTCCGCACGGACGCGCTGGCCTAGCCGCGGCCGGCTGGTCGGGCCGCACCCAACCGGCCGGGCCGGTACGGGTCGGACCCGGGTCGGGTCGACCCGGCTGGGGCCGACCCAGGGGGGGTCGGTCCGGGCCCAGACCCCCCGTTTTCGGATCACTTTCGGTCAAATGCCCATATCATGGGCTATGGACCTCCGATCGATGCACCGTCAGTGGAGATGTGATACTTGGACCGCGACGGTCGTTTTGGCATATTACACTCAAGGTTTCAGAATACTTTGGGTTCGGCCGGGTTGGCTCGTGCACGGAACCAACCAGGCCCTCGGAGCGGAAACACTCATAACATGAACTCCGGACGTCCGATTGACGTGCCGTCGACATTGTTGGATTCCTATAAGTGAGGGGAGTATTTTGGCTTACTCCTCTCAAGGATTGGATGCCGTTGGAGTGCGTTCGGGTTGGTTCGCACATGAAACCAACAGGGCCCCTGGACGAAAAAGCCAATAACTCACAGACCGAGCGTCCAATTGACGCGCCGTCTGTATCGTTGACTTCCTGTTAATGAGATAGAACTTACAAAATAATTCTCTTGAGTTTCGATTTTTGTTGGATAGTGGCCGGGTTGGATTGTACCTGAATTCCAACTAGGCCCTTGGAACAGAAAAGCTGTTATCTTTCAGACCAGACGTCCGTTTGACGAACCGTCAATGGCATTGATGATCACGTTGAGAAATGGTCCCAATGAGTATACCCTATGAGAGTTTGGGGTACAGTTGAGATACGACCGGTTTGGTTCGCACACGAAACCAACCGGGCCCCGGGGACGAAAAGGCTAGTAACTCACAGACCGGGCGTCCGATTGACGCACCATCTATTGCATTGAGACCCCTATGACGAGGCGGTCTATTGAGATACTTCTTCGTGGGACTTTCAGATACTTGGAGTATTGACCTGTAGCTCGTGGAGCGGACCCTCCCGGAGACGAGCGTGCGGAGTACGGACACCATGTAGCTGACTGAGACCTGACGACTACTTGACTGACTCGACTTGGAGTGAGTCGACTAGCCCAGTGGATGGAGCACTACTTTGTGAGGTGCATACCCATGGCGGACGTAGCACTACCTATGTGACAGTGCAGACCTGCGGTGCTCGTCCGGAGAGTACCTCAGCAGGCTACTACGGGGTGTGCACTACTATGTTTGGGTGGCATACCCCGATAGGAAGCACTACTGTGTTTGGGTGGCTGACCCACAGTACTCGACAGGAGGAGTACCTCAGCAGTCTTAGGTCAGTGAGCAGTACCTCGGAGTCGTGACAGGACCACTGTACACTGTAGAGTCGGGGTCTTCAGTAGTTACAGTTTCGATAATAAAAATCCTGGTTTGAGCTGAGACTTTTGACCTTTGTGTTTACCTCATAATTGAGATGGGTCACTTGATAACATAGGTATATATATGGGCATATAACTGGATAGTGGTTATCTGTTGATTTCATGATCCTTGTGTTTCCTCATGATTGAGATGGGTTACTTGATAACATAGGTATATGTATGGGCATATACCTAAGTAGAGGTTATCTGTTGAGACCTTCTTTGTGGTTATACTTTTTGGTTTTATTGAGACCGTGAGGGTCTCGAAATCCCTACTGTGTATCGTTATACTCACCCTTGCACGGGCTATGCCCGCACCACGATGTGTTGGTTGCAGACGACGGCAGTGCTGACGGAGGCCGAGTGATCGAGGACTGGACAAAACCAGGAGGTGGACTACACAACAAGACAGTATCCGGTGGTGGACTTCACGGAGAGACGACACACGGAGGAGGTTGACGAGTGAGAGAATTGTGGAGGATATTTGTACCTACCCATCAGGTAGGATCTGAGGAGGAAGACCCAGGAGCTGCTTCCTTTCTTCCAGCTGTTATCTTTTTGTTGTTGTACTTGTTCAGTTATAGTTGTACTTTTACTTTGGGTTTGTATTCTGGAACATTTACCTTTTAGAACATATATTTGTTCATAGTTTTTTACTTCCACTTGTACTCTGTAGTGTTTTTTTACTTTTATAAAGGAAATGCCTTCCCATTTATCAGGATTTACGCCTTTGGTGCTAGTCACCAACCCCTGGCCTATGGAAGGCGGGCTTGGGGTAGTCACGTCACATGCCCCGAGGACGGGTCGTGACATCATTAATACATATTTCTTATGGGATTAATCTAATATAAATTCACACTTCAAGGGATCGTGAAGATTAATTATATGTTTCATTATTTTCACTATTGAAAAACTAAATAAACTATGTCATAAAGTTAATGTAATATCATCCCTCATCAATGTATTAATAATGGTCCCAACATGGTGCCACGAATCTACATCAATTAGAACACATTACTGAGTGGTTATTCTAATGTAAGTACTAAATATTGCCTTTTGGGGGTTAACATGATGTCCTCGTGCATTCCATGCGACCTCATATTTGATGTATTTTATTTTCATCTTAATGATTTTTTCTAACACCATCAAACTATGGAGATCTTATTTTTTATGCATCATTATTCCTTCGTCACCTACCATTTCTTTGGTTTCAAACTCATAAATATATCATTTATATGGATTAGTAGCATCATCATGTGAATATGGTTATTGAACCTATGCCCTGATAGTAGGAACATGATGAGAAACCTATTATTCCTCTGGATTGGGAGCAGCATCACATACAAAAAGTCATTGTTCCTCTGTACTGTGAGAAATATTAGATTGAAAGACACATTGTTCATCAGGATTGGGAGCACCAATATGTGTAAAACTAATTATCTACATAATTGGTTTAACATTTAATTTAGACAACATAAATACAATAGAGAATAGATAATAACATGAGGTATCCCAATGTATATTACAAAAAAATATAACTTGATTATTGAACTCCCTTTTTTAAAATGATGAAGGAATTTGACCCCATTATTGACTATCAAAATCCCTTCATTGTTGGCACCTCTGATATAAAAAAATAGTCTACATTTGGACAACTGTAAAATGATTACAGATTCCAAATGAATGTGTCAATACTCTGTTAATTTTCATCTTACCCTTCATTGGATTTGGTCGATAACAGAACAATTGACCACTTTCAGTTTACAAGATCTAGAACATAAAATACATTTACTTCCTATGATTCTATTATAAATGGTTCATCTTTGTACACTAACTTACTGAAATCAACATTCACGAATCTGAATTCATCTATTTTCATAGCACACCTATTATCAACCCACTTGAATTGAAAAAACAGTACTTGGGAATGTTGTATAATCCAACTCCCAATTTTTTATGATTTCAATGTCTAACATATTCATGTAAAATATATTTTATTCCTTAGTATTATAAACATGCATTTCTTCATCCACAAGTGTAACTCCAATATTTTTCATGGTATTTTCTTCACCATGTACATTTTTATAGAATTTATATCCCTTAATTACATAACCATTTTAATATAATACATGCACACTTGGTCCTCTGATAACCATCTAATTCGTTCTTAAATTGAATATGGATTTTCATCCGACTCGTTAAAAATATAGTCCAAAAACCATTCTATAAACTGTTCATTATGTGTATTTGATTTCTAACTTTCATCCCTTGATGGAATAAAATGCCTAAGATTTTCATTGTGTATTTCAACATATGGTGGAACTTCTAAACCATTATTAAAAATGTAATGGTGGTTATACTTATGATATAAAAAATTGATTTTGAGAACATCTATTCTAAAAATTATTTCACCCGCAATCTTCCCAGTGTGATGATATTTTGGTTGAAAAAATCATTCCAAACCTGATATGTATTCTGTAAATAATTCAATGGCTTCCTCAAAAATGTATCACTCTACATTAAAACCCTCTAGTTAAATTCTGTTTTTGACATAACATTTAAAAAACATCATTTACCATTCAATTGGGTACATTCATCTATAGTATATAGGGAAACATAGTCTAATATCACTCACTATGTGAACCATAATGTCAACACTTATATTAGAGAATTTTTATGGGATGAACATTTCTGATTCACATAACATGATGATAATTTATCTTTCCATAGTCAGAAATTTCTTCAGATCTATAACATTGCTGGATATAACTTTGAAGAAGAAACAAATCTTGGTTAATGTATAAAGGGTGTAATTGGATAAAATGAAATGTATATCTATAGTAATGATTTCATTCATAAAAATATGACATTCAAGTGATTTCAAACCCTTTAACTTCAGAACATTTATTGACCCAATATTCTTGATATTCAATGAATACCCATATGGAACCTTTAAGTTATTCATGAAGTTGAAAAACTGATATCACTCTTACCTGGAAAGAGTATAAGCAGGTTGTGGAAGAATATTTCATTTTTTACCCTTAATAGGCACCAACTCTTCTCATATTCCCATGTGAACCATCTCCAACCATGCCTTAATTCCATCCATTGTTTTCTCTGTGCATTTAGCAATGTACCGAAAAGTATCACATAATTGTTTTTCAAAATGAATAACATCAATAAAATGTCAGGTGTACAAAAAATTCTATAATAATAAGTCAAACAAAAAACTGATCACATTTTCCAACTTGTTTTCATAAGGTTTTTCAAAAATGGTTTAGAAAATTTATTTTCCATATCACTTACTTTCTCAAACAGTTGATCAACTATTATGGGAGATGTTGTTGTATGTTCTTATCAACTTCTATAAAATGATGTCGCCTAATATAGGTAATTATTCCATTAGAGTATATATCTAAAATATTCTAGAAACATAATCTTTTATGAATGTTTCACACTAATTATATGTGTACCTTTTTGACAAACCAGACACTCTTTAGTTCCTTTAATGCTATATCCTGAAAATTTTCAATAAGTTGGAAAGTAATTTGTCATCCCTCACAACATGGATCTCAACGAGAAATTTTTATTTATGTAAGAATCATAAAACATAACATCTAAATCATCCCCACCTCAATATGATTCATGGTGTGTCTGGTATAACTCAAAGTGTCTATTTTTATTTAAAATTTATAGCAATTTAAGTAAAAACAACAAGTGAGATACTGATAACTGAGAAAACGTATTTTATTGTTTTGATATTTTTGGAAAATTATCCACGATTCATTTTTGAGTAGTAGGATTCAGTTTCACCTCAATAAGACTTATGGTGTGACTAGTACGACTCAAAGTTTTTCTATTTATTTATAATTGATATTAATTTCTGTAAAAAGAACAAGTGACATAATGAAAACTGAGAAACCAAATTCATATTATATTTATACTTAATTAAAATGATAAAATAGTCATTTTTTAGTTGTATGACTCAGCCATACATTAATACGATGCACTGTTTTTCCGGTATAACTCAATGTTTCTCTTTCTATTTAAAATTTCCATGAATTTAAGTAAAAACAAAAAATGACATACTAAAAACAATGAAAACGAATTTTTATAGATTTGATATTCAATGAAAATGATATATTAGTCATTTATTACATTAAGGGATCAATATCATCTCAATATGACACACAGTATTATAGGAATCACTCAAAGTGTCTCCTTTTATTTAAAATTAACATTAATTTATGTAAAAATAATATGTAACCTGCTGATAAATGTGCAAACACATTCACATTGTTTTAATATTTTATGAAAATGATATATTAGATATTTTTTATGTTTAGGTATCAAACAAACCTCAATAGGATTTATTGTGTGGCTAGTATAACTCATAGTGTGTATTTTTATTTAAAATTGACATTAATTTAAGTAAAAACAACAATTGATATACTGAAAACTGATAAAATGCATTTATATTGTTTTTATACTTTAGGACAATTAGAAATGAGTAATTTATGACATTTAGGAGTAAAACAAACCTCAATATAATGCATGTTGTGATCTGTGTGACTAAAAGTGTATCTTATCAGTTTAAAATTTAAATTTTAGTTCAAAACGTGTCACTCACTAATAACCAAGAAAACATGCTCTGATTTTCATGATAAGTTGGTAAAATGATTCATAAGTCATTTTTGATCTGTATGAAGTAGTATCACATCATACTGACTCACGATATGACCAGTATTAATCTAAATTCTTGTTTCCATATTTAAATGATATTTTAGTAAAAGATCAATAGACATACTAAAAACAATGAAAATGAATTCATATTGTTTTGAAATTTTATAAAAATTATCCATAAATAATTTGTGATTGGTATGAATTATCAACACCTAAATATGACACATGGTGTGGCCAGAAAAACTCTAAATGTTTCATTGTTTGAAATTAACATTAATTTTAGTAAAAGAAAATGTGACATACTCAAAACTGAGAAAACACAATCGGATTATGATGATATTTTAGTAAAATGATCCATAACACATTTCAACATATAAGAATCAACCCCATCTCAATAGGACACATGATATGACTGGTATGACTCCAAATGTTTCATTTTTATTAAATATAGACATTTTATTAATGTGTTATTTCATATTAATGTTTAATTTATTTATTTATACAATTAATAACTTAATATTTTTTATTATATAGGTGGAATCTTTTACTCAGGACGATTTAATTTTTTTAGAAACTGATACCATGGGAGGTCATTTTTGAGAGGGGATCATGGGAATCAAAATATGGAATACTAATGTTTTAGAATGTTTCTTGGACAATTGTACATGTAATTAAATAAAAATTATGTTGGAAATGTAAATAGTAGTGTTTTTTTCTAAATAACATGGGTGGAAATTTTTATATTGATGATATCAATTAAATTTATATAGAAGGTTTGCTTCTGGGTGTGTTGTTTAAACTGAAAATTTTTTTTGGGTGTGTTGTTATATAAAATGCACACTACAGGAGGCTAGGCCTTTATTAGTGCTAAAAAAGCATTGATAAAGGCTCCCCTTATCATATCTCTGACTAAAAAAGATTTTTTAGCACGGTTAAAGGCCATTTTTAATGGTTTGAATGGGTAAATGTGTATTAGTGTTTACCAATCATCCATCTTGTTTGTTTATCCCTTTAATGTTATATTTATTTTTATATTATAGTTATATTTATTCATAAATGAATTTAGGTATATATATATTAATAGATATTGATAGTTATATTTAAATATTTATATTTAAATCTACTTATTTATATATATTTATAATTTTTTATCCGTATATTTATTCGTACATTAAAATATATTTATAAGATTATTTTTAAATACATTTATTAAATATGTTTGTGTGTGTGTGTAAATAAATATATAAATACATATATACTACACACACACACATATATATATATATATTATGTGTATCTATATCTATAATTATATATATTTATGTATATTCACATATATTATATATTCATATGTATATTCATATGTTAGAATATATATATAATATATATCAGTTTGTTAATACAGGCACACACTAATATATATATATATATATATATACTAGAAATTTAGGCTATAGCCATTGTTTGGAACTGTGGATATTAGCCCACAAACCGTGGCTATATGTTAGAGCCATGGTTCATTGAACCATGAATGGTATTGTCGTGGATATAGGGCCAAACCTATAGCCACGGTTTCGAACTATGGCTATAGACCTATAGCCAGGGTTTTGTACCGGGACTATAGCCTGATTGCCACAGTTCCAACTCTAGCTATAGACCTATATCCACGAATTCAAACTGTGGATATAGCACTACATCCACGGTATCAAACCATGGATATAAAACTATAGCCATGATTTCAAACCGTGGATATTGGTTTGGCCCTATATCCATGACAATACCAGCCATGGTTCTATAAACCATGCTAAAACCCTTGCAATTTCATAAAAAAACCAACCCCATGGACAGAAGCCACCCCCCATGCATCTCGTACACCCCTTCCACCCCCTTGTACACCCCTTTCCCCCCCTACTGGACACCCTGGGTCATCACCCCCACCCCTGATAGACCCCTGGATAGTATCCCCCTTGGATAGATGCCCCCCACCCCCCCCTGCTGGACCCCCTAGACTTGACCCCCCCCCCCTTCCTGGACCCCCCTAGACAGCAACCCCCCCTCTACTAGACCCCCCTGGAAAGCAGCACCTCCCACCCCCTATTGGACCCCCTAGATAGAAGCCCCACTACTGGACCCCCTAGAGAGAAGCCCCCCTGCTGGACCGCCCTTGCACCACCCCTACTTGACACCCCCCCTCTAGACAGCACCCCCCCCCCCCCCCCGCACACACACACACACACATCCCTTGCACCCCTTGCACACCCCCCTTTCACCACCCTTGAACTCCCCTTGCACCACCCTACTGGACCACCCTGGACAGCACCCCCACCCCCCTAGACAACACCCCCCCCACTGGACCCCTTAGAAACCCCACTTGCTGGACCCCCATGGAAAGCAGAATCCCCCTACTTGACCCCCATGGACAACCCCCCCACCCTAATGGACCCCCTTACACCAACCCTACTGGACACCCCCCACCCCCGACACCCCTACTGAACACCCCCCACACCCCCAAGACAGCAGCCCCCCCCCCCTCACATACACACATCCCTTACACCCCCTGCACACACCCCCTTACACCCCCATTGCACACCCCATGCCCCTACTAGACCCCCTGGATAGCAGCCCCCACCCCTATTAGACCACCCTAGATAACATCCCCCGCACTTGACCCCCCTGGATAGCCCCCCTGCTGGACCCCCTAGACATCAGCAGCCCCCTACTGGACTGCAGCAACCCCCTATTGAACCCCCATGGACTGCAACACCCCCCCTGGACAAAAGGGCCCCCCCACTGTTGGACCCCCCATGGAAGTCAGCCCCACCCACTAGAAACCCTTTCACCACTCCTGATGCACACCCCCCCTTGCACCCCTACAACCCCCCCCCCCCCCCCCCCCGCACCCCTAGATAGCCCCCCCCCCAAAAAAAACTCACATGTCCCTTTCACCCCTTGCTGACACACCCTTGCAAATCCCATTCCCCCCTGCTGGATCCCCTAGACAGCATCCCCCTCTGGACAGTAGCCCCGACCCCCTAGACATCAGCCCCCCGCTAGAACCCCACTGGACAGCCCACCCCCTGCTGGACCCCCCTGGACAGTATCCCCCCTGTTGGACCCCCTTGGATAGCATCCCCCCTGCTGGACCCCCCTGGACAACATCACCCCTGCTAGACCCCCCTGCACAACACCCCCCAACTATTGGACCCCCCTGGATAGAAGCCCCACCTACCGGACCCCCTGGACAGCTCCCCCCACCCCTGCTGGACAACTGCCCCCCTACACATCCCTTTCACATGTCCTAAGGGATCCTAAGTCAAGAATATTGACCAAGCATGTGAACTTCAGAATTTTCCCGTAGATGTACCTACCAAATTATAACATATAGTGGCTTCTTTAACTGTTGTTGAGAGAGTTTTTTCCCCAGTCCCTTCATATTTTGTATCCATTTTATATTTATAATATTTTAGAGAATGAATTATTTCAGATTTCAGTGTAATTTTGAGTTATCATCAACTTCTTATTGTTGCATCTACATCTTGTGCTCCACCTCCCTCTGCTTTAGTTGATTTTTATTTGATCTAGTGTATAGTCAAAAAGTATCTCCATGTTGTTATAGGTTATGTGAATTCTTATAATCAGGATTAATTGAGGCATATTCTATAGAATGGGTTTTAAAGGAATAGGTTGACCAGTTGAAAGTGATGACAATTCTACACATGCTATTCATAGAGGATAAGATTTCTTTAGTAGTATGGAGAGATGAGGAAATATTATTATAAAATTTTTCAATCATATAATGCCTTTTCTATATGTATCCAACACTCCAGTGGCTACCAGCTGAAATTCAAAATTGCAATAGTAAAGTGAACTCCAATGTCCCTACTGCTAAAGTGCTCAAAGTTGATACAATTCCTAAAAATTTGGACTAGGGTCTTCGTCACCTGGACCCCTAGACTAGGGGCATGTTTTCCCCTTAAACCCCCAACCATCTCACCACAGATCTCGACCTGCGATAGTTGCAGGCCACAAGCATTCGGCCCAACCGGATCGGGCTACACCAATCCAACAATCTCTCTTGTTGCATCCCTTGATGTGAAAGACGTTAAGGGTTCCCTTTTTTCTCCAAATCCTAATAGTGTGGCTGGTCCTGATGGGTTCAACAATTAATTCTTTATGTTCTACTAGGACATAGTTTTTGATGAGCTCCTTAACTCTATGAGCGAGTTATTTAACCATGCCTCAGTTCCCTATGGAATCAACTCCAATTTTATTTCCCTTGTCCCAAATATGGTAAATTTTGTGGTTGTAAATGATTTCAGACCTATTTCTATTGGGATCACCTTTCCAAAAATCATTATCAAAATTATTTCTATGAGGTTATGTCCAATTTATCATGGGTTTATCACTTCAAATCAGCCCCAGAGACAACCCTTGGACACCCCCTGTACATCCCCACTAGACACCCCACCTGCACCCTACCCCCTGCACTACGGACCCCCTCTCCCCCTCTCCCCCCACCCCGAGACAGCCCTTGGACACCCACCTGGACAGTCCCTCCTAGACACCCCGCCTGTACCCTCCCCCTTCCCTACAGACCCCTCGGCACCCCCCCAAACATCCCTTAGAAACCCAACCTATAGCTTTCCCTATAGACCCCTCCGGACATCTGTTAGACACTCCCCCCATACAACCCCTCTTAGACACCCACATGCACCCCCCCCCCTTCCCTGTAGACACCCCGACCATCCCCCCAGGGTTCCTAGATGTGCCTTCAAGATCGATATATTCAAGGATTTGATTAGTCTAGGTGGTAATTCGTATAGGATGCTTTGGTTATACTCATCTTTCCATCTAGGTTCTCATATTAGGGTAAAAGATCAGTCTCTACCCCAATGTTCATGGTGAACATTAATGGCTATTTACATGGCCACTATTTCGGGGAAAGGGGGCTTAGAAAAGTGGATCCTCTTTAACCATTCCTTTTTTTGATTTTCATGGAGTTTTTCTCACGCATCCTAGAATACAGAAGGCTGGGGGCTGGTGTGATGGCTGGTACGGGCTGGAGTGTCTGGTGCGGGTGGGAAAGTAGGCAGCATGGGGATGGTAGGGGCTAGTGCGGGCTAGAATAGGTGGCAGGGGGCTAGTGTGAGATGTATTGCAGGTGGCTGGGGGCTGTTGGGCATGTGGCAGGGGATGGTGCAGGCTGGGATATAGGAGGTCGGGGGCTGGTGAGGGATGTAATTGGTGGATGTGGATGTTTTTTAGGTGGAATATGGATGGCATGAGTGTTTTGCAGGAGGTTGGTGATTGGTGGCTGGTGTGGTGGCTAGTGCGGGTTGGATTGCAGGTTGTTGGGGGCTGTTGAATGCTCAAATGTAGGTGGAAGGGGAATGGAATGTTGGTGGGAGGGGGATGGTTTCAGGTGCTGGGGGGGAATGTGCGAGGTGATTTGAAGGTGGAAGGGAGGTTGTTGCGGGCTGGAATGCTGGTGGAAGTGGGATAAAATGAAGGTGGAAGGGGGCTGGTGTGGGCAATATGTGGTTTAAGCAGGGGAAAATAACATCATTATCGCAGCCTAATAGTGAAATTACTGCAGCGTGACTGCGGTGTGACCGTGGCGTGATCGAAGCGTGACCTCGTCATGAACGTGGCATGTTGGCCCAGTCCAGTGACATTTGTGGGGTATCATCTTTTGACCAGGAGCGAAGGGAGTGGGAGGAGGTGGGGAAACATTCGACCATATCCCCACAGGCAGAAATTGTGATTAGTTAGTCTCAACATTGATCACAAGACTCAAGGAATTCTATCAATGCGAACCACTATAGGGTGTAATCCTCGAGCATGGCCAAATCACGTAATTACCGTAGTTTGACTGCGGCGTGAACGTGGCATGACCACTGCGTGAATGCGGTGTGACTGCGGTGTGTTGGCCCGGTCCAGCGACATCTGTGGGGCAGTATCTTCTTTTCAGGAGTGAAGGGAGTGGGAGGAGGGAGGGAAACATTCTGGTTGTTACCCTGCTGGCAGAAATTAGGATTAGTCAGTCTCAACATTGATCACAAGACTCATGGAATACTATCACTGTGAAATGTTGTGGGGTGTCATCCTGGAGCAGGTCCAAATCACGGTGTGACCGTGTTGTGATCGCGGCGTGTTGGCCTAGTCCAGCGACATCCTCAGGGCAACATCATCCGACTAGGAGCTCAGGGAGTGGGAGGAGGCATGGCAACATTCTGGTCGTCACCCCGCCTACCGAAATTGTGATTTGTCAGTATCAACATTGATCACAAGACACATGGAATACTATCACTGCAAACCATCGTAGGGTGTCATCCTGGAGTAGGGACAAATCAGGGTATTACCGCAGCGTGACCGTGGCTTGACTGCCACGTGACCGAGGCGTGACTGCGGCGTGACTGTGGCGTGACCATGGTGTGTTGGCCAAGTCCAACGACATCAGTGGGAAAACATCTTCCAGCTAAGAGTGAAGGGAGTGGGAGGAGTTGTTGCAACATTACGACCTTCGCCCAATGGAAAATGATAGAACAAATCAACTATTTAATATGTTATAACAAGGGATCTCCAGAGAAGTTTATAAAGAGCGGCACAATGACGCCACGTCTAAAGGTCAACAAAACGACGGAAAAGAATCATGCACCCTACCCGAACCATTTAAAAATTCATTCACTTTTCCTAAACATGGATATTTTATTTATAATATTCAAATCATGAAAAAAGGGTTCATTTTTATCATCTCTAAAAAACTTCTAATAAAGGAAACTTTTATCAGTGCTAAAAAAATCACTGATTAAAGGGACCTTTATCGATGAGTTTTTAGTGCAGATAAAATGTTGGAACCGGTCTTGCAGTGGAAGCCCCAAATAGTGGGTTTTAAAAAAATTTCACCAATGATCGATGTAAAATTTTCAACGTCAGAGAAGGACAGCCCGGTCTTAGACAAGGACCACACGTGGAGGATTTTATGCACAAAATTGAACTGTAAAAATACATGGTTTAAATCCAAAGACATGCATGATATCTTCTCGTTGTTGATGATCACTACTCCAAGAATCCAAATTCTAATTCCTCTAGATCGTCCACACGTGCTCCAAGGTATCTGCAAGAGCGCCATTTGTCGTAATCCGGGTGCTAGCGCGGATTTGGGACGATTTCTTCGTTGCTCCAATGATCATTGCATCGCATCGCTAGCGATGCCCGAGAGAGAGCTCCATCTGAGCTCCTTGGATCCCGAGCATCACTTTTGAGAATGTGGGAGAGAAGAGAAGAGAGACAAACTCCATGAATAGTGTTTGGAAAATGCCCCTCCTCTTCTATTTATAGTGCTCAATTAAAATACCTGGTATCATCCCGCCGACCCCGAATACTTAATGCACAATTAATGACATTTTATGACCACTAAAATCAGCCATAAATATTATTATCATTTACTTGTAATATACTGAAATATATTAGGTGATAATAAATATGTCATTAACCCCACTCATCCCACCCATAAATATTAATTGAACCTTGAATAATTTAATATTCGTCAATTAATATTTTTTCATGTTTTTACTAAAACACATAAATACATTAAAAAAATAAATTCTATATTCATTATTCTAAACTCCAATAATATGAATTTATTTATTACATTTGTGATCCTTTAACTATGGAAAATTCTTGGACCCCTGTGGCGGGGCCCACTCTGTCCAATAATCCTATTCAATTGAATAGGGAAGATTCTTGAATATGCTATTGTGTGTGACCCTCAAGGCCATTATTTCGATAGTTGTGAATAGTATTCATAGACCAAGAGAGGGATATAGCAACACATCATGGCCCCTGATGAAATAAGGATTGTTACAGCAGCGACAACCAACCTACGAAAACAAATTGTGTAATATAATCTATTTGTCTGTAATATCTCATAAAGCAGGACACAGTCATGTGTCATCGTCATTTTCTTGCTTTATAGTTTGTTGGTGTAACTGGATGGATTTACCCTCAACTGCCATGGCCATGGTCTTATAATGATACTTCCATCCATATCAACATGGCCTGAGATATATTACAACCATAACCCAGAAGTGAAAATCCTTTCTTTACCATTCAACCAATGTCATGCCACCACTGACGCACCCGACACAAACTACCTCACTACGACTTCATCGCCATGGTTTTCATCTTGCATCAAGGTACACAATCAAATGACATACATTTTTAATGATCTCAAGTCAGGAGACCATTACACATGATCATAGATAGGAACATCCAATGACACCCAAAACATGTGGTGTTCCTTTTGGTGGGTCAGTCCTCATGATCTCACTACTAGAGATCACCAAGTGCAAACATCATGTGAAGAAATATAAATGCTTACGAGCCCCCTACACCTGATGGTCAGACATCTACTATGTCCAATTAGTAAGATGTATCTAGACCATAGAACATATATTTAAGATTAATTTCATAGTATTTAGAGGTTCTCATTATAGTCGGGGATCTTCTATAACCTTTCGATACGATAATTAATCATTGGACAATAACATTAAAATAGATAACACAAAAAATTCGACACTATAATGGTAAGATGACATCATGCATTTCTTACTGTATACATGATATGGTAATCAAAATCACTGAATAGTTGGGTCTCGGGCACCATCTATTTCAATACTCCCACATGCAGTAGAGCCAACTTTCTAACCAAACCTGTTAGCTACTCACATGATAAGCACCATGTTTCTAGTGAGTGAAGGCCATAGATACTGGGTCCACCACAATTCCTTCGTGAGGCTATTCAGCTATAGAGACCTCATCTCTTTGATTAAAACATCTCAAGAGATGGTATCCCGAGTATATACATTTTTCCACTGTCATAAAATGACATCTATGCTGGTAAGAATATCATAATTTACATTATTATAATAATTTTCTAACCAGGTGAGATAACATGAACTCGAAAAAATCATTGAATTTAATTGCTACTTAGATATCTTAGAAGTTGCAATGTACTCAGTCTTGTAGGTATTGCCACCACTGACTGATATGATCTTCACTCGCTCATAGTCTTTAGCCTAACTACAATACTAGATCACATTGATCTATAGAAAACTAGTTTTTATGCTCGAAAACTAGTATCCTTTCTTCTCCACTTACATGGTACATATCTTTTGTACATGCTGAAGTACAATTAGATTGTTCTGACTACATCCCTTTCATTTCTCCTGGATATAACAAATATTTTCCTATTGTAAAACATTCCTTGGAAATATCAGTTCTTGTATATATCATGGAATACGTGATTGATCTATCAATCTAACGTATGGATTTCAAATCATCATATTTATCTATTCCCATGTCACGGACAGGTCAACATGGAGAGATTATGCCCTGTGACATAGGATACAATTCATGTCTTGAATTGTTACAACATGTATTTTTCTATACAATGTCACTATATGTATGATTGACTAGGACCAAGCAACCTATAGATCTACCTTAGTAGATCCTGTTCCCAGAACATAGGCTGCTACTTTAAGTCAATCATTGGAGAGTAAATTTCATTTTGGTCTTAAATAACTGTCATACCAATGTCTATTTTCCATATATTACCGAACATATTTCTTATAGGAAAACCTTAGCTCTCCCACCAACCTCTGGTAGACACATGAAAAACAATTGTTTTAAATGTCTATACTACGATTATGTTTCTTAATTTAATCCTAAACAGGATTTCAGTAACTTGCAACCATTATTAGCATTCTGTGATGTGACCATCCATTTCTGGTTGCGTCGTATAGACACCATCCACAATTGGTGGTTATGACATCCAATGCTAAATAAATTGATCATAAATATTATATATGATAAGTAAAATTATAATGGATTTAGGAATAACAACTTGGTGAAACAAATCGAGCCTTATCGGTACTAAGCTCATACCATCCATGTATCAACTCACTTGAATACCCACCGTAGTATTTAAAATAATAGCGCCTTTTTTACTTTGATACATATAATACATTAATTGAATTTTAGTTAGTCTTATAAATTTTATCTAATTTCCTTATACTGCTTACTTGTAGGAAATATTATTCACTTTGAATAATAGATCACCATCCATAGTGATTATAAAAAACATCACCATGGTTTTATCCTTCCTACATAGTATGTGTCTCCGGAACATTCATTGTTCCACATGAGCTTGTGGAACTAGTTTCTATTCCAACCACTTGTTCATTTTGAGCATTGACTAAAAACAAGTCAATATAGCACTCACTATCTCTAATAAGGATGTGTACCCTTATATAGAAGTGTAGTCTATTGCTTTACTACCTACACTTCTGTCTTGGGGATTTATGTAACATCCTAATAAACTTTTATGGTTATTACACTAAATACACAATGTGTTTGTCTTGACACAATTTTGTTTATGCCCTAACAAACTCATTGTATCAAAACACTTGTTCTTATGACATAATGGGTTTACATCATACCATGACTCATATGATATCCATTTTTCATTATAGTTGGAATATGGTTTTCGGATATCAATGTAATTTGCAAAGCATTTCATGAAATATAATGGAAGTTTCTGCCAGTTCCAACATTGATATTTCTTACATCAATACTTTTTTGTATAAAATGTGCATTTAGGAATTAATCCACGGTAAATTTTGTTGATAAATGTTGATATGTAAGACTTCATAATCAATCCCCCCCATTAACATCAATGTCTTGATGTCAATAAGGTAATGTGAATTTAAGAATTGCTCCACACTACATTATCATGATTGATGAATGCTTGGTCGAGATATTCTTCGGTATCCCAACCCGAAGCAACTCATATCTCCTGACCATGAAAATACTTCACTTTTATATTCCTCAATTACTTAAATGAATCTTGTGAAGTATATATACCTCTAACATATACATAGAATATTACATTCTGTCATGTAGAACAATTTACAAAAGCTTTGTGATGTACCTTCATTTCTGAAAGCTCCTTTTTCCAAACTAAAGACATCGATAATACCAAAAGTATTTAGCTGTGTCGAGACTAAATATCATACAAGGTATATTCATGACATCCTTTTTTAGTATTAAATGACAAATAATTATCCTGTCACAAATGGGTATAAGTCTTACATTTATATTCCTCACTAATTGCCTATGATTCATGTATCAATGAACTAGTGATTGAGTCTACCAAAAACAACATTCATTTCAGAAACTCAATGAATGTCTCCTTGCATCCAAGGACACATGAGATTGATGTTATGTTTGTGGTTATACTCAACAATAGTTCAACATTAATCATTCACTTTGGCAATTAAAGAAGTCGTGTACTTCTCACCACTGGCCTAGGTATCACCCTTTCACAGCCTATTTATAGAATATACCTGACTTCAAGTAAGGTTTCTATACTAACTTGTTTATTGTATTAGAATTCTCATATGTTACCAGCATATTTTATTGAATATCCAAGTAGTAAAAGGAAACATCACATTGATGAATATGCCGGATGTTGACGTGGAATCATGATTCTTTAAATGAGTTTATTTCTTTTAATCAGCTGTAACATTATTTTATAATATGAAATTCATATAACCATTGTGAATATCTCATTAATTGAAGGAGGTCGTGAATTTTTCATTGTCAATAAATGCCTTTTACCTTTTCACATTATCTTTCAATTTATCTTCCATAAGAATTAAAGCTTAATTTTCTTTTATTCTTATTCACTGGGAGAACCATACCTAGATAGGTAATGAAGAGTTTACTCAATACTTGACTGTTTTGTAACTTAAAACAAGACTTGAGTAATGTGATGAAAATGATATTTAATGATCATGATCAATATTTAAATTTACACATGCCAGTGTAAACTTCGCCTTAATCATATCATTGCTTCACATTCTCCTTGAAAACATCTCGCAGATGAGACTTTATGTTATATTATATATGTCTTGGTGAAATCATAATGATATAACTATCATATGCTTTGTATATTAGTCTCCTGTAAGCAATTTTCACACTCACTTCTTGAGGTAGTTTAATAGTGTTGGGGACACTGACACCTTGAGTTTCCTATATCATAGTACTGTGCGCATGTGCCTGTACTATTCATGGATTCTTGTGTCACTATGGAAATTTACATTGTCAATTATATATCATAGTTTAAACATGTGGTATAACATTTCATTTTTCTAAAAAAATAAATTTTAGTAGATAAGTACCTTTTATCTAGATTACCGGTATAGACATTGTGATTAATTACATAAATAATTTTATATATCCCTCTATTTTATCGGATTCTAGGAACCCTCTATTCTAGAATTAGAAAACTCTATCACTTGAGTATTCTAGTGGAAAAGATCCCAGAACAACCCCTCATAGTCTACATGCTTAGGTTAAACCACTACATGGAGGGTTCTAGATAGGCTTTTGGCTGGCCGACCACTTTTACTTGCGGTTCCTTGATCTGTTGAGTGACTTCCCAGCTTCTTAATATCAAAATTTGATTTACTCAAACCTTTCCTCGAAAATGATATCATGTTATCTAGGGATAATCCTTATTAGAACTTTAGTTAAGTCGACCCATCATTCTTATAAGGACTCCCCAGTAGTAAGAGGCACCCTCAGTTAAGGAATGAACCGGCACCTTAAACAGATGGTTTTGTCCAAATATGAATGACAGAAGGCTGTTTAGACCTAATATATCTTTGAAGGTTTTATTATTTTTAGTGCGACAAATTAAATCATTTTCTAAATTTTTAAGCACATACTATGTGATCGCACTCACAACTGACAGTACAAGAAATATAAAATGCATAGCGTCACATGTTGATATAATCTTTCATGCTTGTGTAGTATTATACTATGTGATCGCGCAATAAATTACAAATGCACAAAAATTCTAAACCATGAAGAAATAAAACAAACACCTGATCATGATCTGGTTCTAATGGTTGATCCATTGAGTGAATAACAGACCAACCGTAACCCTAGGGGTAAGTACCATTATTCGTGTGGCTTACAACTTGAACAACAACATCCGCTCATCCAATGAAACTAACTCCAGTCTGGTGTGTCCCCATAACTTGGCGCGAAATGCGTCACCGGTAATCTCGTCATTATACAATTTTAATCGCAAACAAGCAACGGGGTCTTAGGGTATAAATATGTACAACTCTGAGAATTGGCGTGCATTCCCTTATACATATAATGACCCTTGAGACGACACACAGATAGTCTATTATTTAATTTATAAAATTATTAAAAACCATGCAATAATTAAATAAATGAATTAAAATAAATAAACACTAGACATACATTGCTCGGTCTACAACTCCTGACCAGTATACGCTTTAACTCGCATATATTAAACTAAATGAAGAATAATGTTAAATATGCATTAAATACATTCTGATGTTATTTAATTTAATTAAAAACATCAATCATGTTTTTAATTCAATTTTAATGTCGTTTCGTACCGAATAATTAATTTAATTTTGAAAACATAAAATTAAATTAAATAATTAATTTAATTAATATGCCAATTAATTAATTACGCCGCAACAACCAAATATTAATATCTAATTAATCAAATTATCAACTATAATTAAATTAATTGATTTAATTAATTTATGAATTGAATAAAATACCCGAGCCCCTAAAACCACGTGCAGGGCCTGTACGGGTCAGGGCGAACCTATGCAGGCCCATCCGGAGCTGATGGAGGCAGCCATGAAGGGCTGCCTGTGACAAGAAGGGGCTCGAGGTGGGCTGTCGGCACAACAATACCAACTTGGTGCATCCATGAAGGAATGCCATATAGAGGCCAGCAACCAATGGAGTTTGGTCAGGCACAGAGGGATCCCTGCAGTCTGGGTGAGGGCCTTCCAGTCATGATGGGGTGGCCCTGGTGCTGCTCCGGACTACGCCTAGTTTAGGAGCGTATTCGGCGTGACAAGGCAGCCTGAGGGTCGAGGGCAAGGATGAGCTAGGCGCGCAGAGCATCCAGTGGTCAGGGAGGCATGACTGGTCCACCGTGGGGTCGACGCGCTGGGGTATCCTACTTCATTGTGGCGGAAGGGAGGATGCCGGAGGGAGGGGCGGGTGTCTCCGCCCCTGGTGTGTTGTGCGACGCACAAGGGGAAACCTCTTGGGTCGCCTGTAGGTGGTGCATACTACATGGAGTAGGGAGGGAGGAGGGCCTCTGGGGTGTTGCACGCTGCGTGAGATGGGAGAGATCGAGCGGCGAGATGCCGGCGTGCGGGATACACCAACTCAGCGGGACAGACCGAGGAGGCAGCCCATTCGAGTCGTCGTGCATGGGAGACGTGGGCCGCTCGGCCCCCACAATTTTATTTTCTTTTTTCTTTTAAAAAAATTATGACCTATTGTCCTCCATCTTTCGTAAATCAAATTTATAGCCTGCATGTGCAGGTCGTCGCCCCCACCCATAAATTTATTTATTTTTTTTATTTTTTTACCTGCTTTGCAAGTCACCGACTTTAACCCCTTATTTTTAAGATTTTATAAAGCCTACATTTAGGCTAGAAAATATTAAACCATATAATAATATAATATTATTAAAATATAATATTATAATAATAAAATTATTATTATAATTAAACAATTAATATTATAATAAAATTATTTTAACAATAAAATTAATAATTCTCACTAGAAAATAATATTCCGGTGTAAATGGATTAAGATAAAAAATGGTTCATCAAATTAGAACCTCATTAAACTATCGGTTTTAATCCGAATTTAGAACTTCAAATGACCGCATAATTGTCATCCGGTATAGGATTAATACGAAGTCTATGGCATTGGGATCCTAACGATGCCATCTTCATATTTTAATGAAAATTTAATTATATTGGCTTAAAATCGACCCACAATACCTCTGATACCACTTGTTGGATCCAGGCATGCAATGGAAACCCCAAATAGTAGGTTTTAAAAAAATTCACCGATGTTCGATGTAAATTTGTCGACGTCGGAGAAGAGCAGCCCGGTCATAGCCGAGTACCACGCGTGGAGTATTTTGAGAAAACATTGAACCATAAAATACCTGGTTTAAATCCAAATCCGTGCACGATGTCTGGTCGTCATTGGCAATCACTTCTTGAAGAATCAGAAGTCGAATTCCTCTAGATCATCCACATGCGCTTTAAGGAATTCGCAGGAGTGTCGTTCGTCGTAATCAGGGTGCTAGCGTGGATTTGTGAGGATACCTCTGATGCTCCAATTATCACCGCATCGAATCTCTATCGATGCCCGAGAGAGAGCTCCATGTGAGCTCCTTGGATCTAGAGCTTCTCTCTCTAGAATGTGGGAGAGAAGAGAAGAGAGATAAACTCCATGAATAGTGTTTGGAAAATGCCCCACCTATTTGATAGAGTAAAAATTTTCAAATAATTTATATTGAATATCATTTTTTTAAACCCACAAAATTGTTCCTCTATGTTGAATTGTTTCATTTTTATGATATTGGTGTTATTATGAGTTGAATAGTAAGAATTTGCCATTATGGATTTTTAACAATTTTAAATTATTTATGTAGTTTGTCCATAACATTATCTACACTGATCTAAATTACAATATTCTTTGTTTTTTATATTCAACACATCTAGAGATTCATTTATTATTTGTGGACTAAAATCTGAATCGGCCATATGGATGCTCAACAGATGCTCACAAGTGGGATAATGAAAATTGTTTTCAGTTCTGCCTAGTTTTGGTGTGGGCTCCATAACATATTCATGGTGGGACCAAATGTTGTGATATTCTGTTGGTGGACACACAAGAAGTTTTTTATCATCTTCAATGAAGGAAGGGCCGCATGAATTTGCACATTATGGGGTCATTTATTCACACTAATCCGTAGGTTTGCGATTTGGTGAGTCTGACTGGACAGAATAAATACTCAAGGTAAAACGACCATAACTCTCGGAATACATGTCCAAATACGCTGATAATTTTAGGGGACACGGACAAGATAATTATGACCAACATTCAAGAAGGTCTCAATGCGTTAAGTGGTCATTTAATGGGAATAAAACGCATCACTATCCAAGGGAAAAATTCTGGGTATAAAAGGAAGAGAGCTCCAACCTCTCAAATCATCCACTCTCCTCCCCATTCCTTCCAGGACCCCATGAAGGAGAATTTTTAGGCTTTCTCTTTTATTTATTTTATTTTTCATAGTTTTGTAATGCCTTCTTCTTCCCCATTCATCTCGATTACCCTTACCATGGTGGGGTATACATTTGGATTGATTGGGGATAGGTTGATTTTCTATATTGTAATTCTGGAGTTTTTGGACACAATTGAATAATTTTATTTCTTTTTCAAATTTGATTTCAATTTTTTATAGAGGATTTTATTATCAAGTGTGATCATTCATTAATATCAATTCCGTTATTGATTTTTTCCTTGGTAAAATAATCCTAATCTCCCTCCAATAATTTCTTGTTTATATATAATGAAATAAACCAGGAATTAGTGGTGACTTACTCGATGATCGTTAGTACATGTAAAAGGTGTAGTGAATGTTATTGATTGTTTGGGAAAACAAAACCTGATCGGGTATTTCCCATTTCAATTATGTTTATTCAATACACCTATTTTACACATGGATGGAGAGTTGACCAAACCATGGTCTTGATAAGGTTTTCTATCACAATAATAATTTCACCAAGGAAGTGAGAGGAAACGACTGTGGAAACTAAATTTAATCAACAAAGAAGAATTGGATTGAATTAAATTGAACAAGGATAGAATTAAAATTAGAAATCTGACCCCAACCTAATCACCCTTTTAATTTCATAGTTTTTCAATCATTTGAATTTCAAATTTTCTTTCAAAAGAACATCATTTTAACCCCGTTTTTAAGTGACAACCCGTTTTGTGTGCACTCCTCTTCGAGAGACATACTAGGTCAACCACATTACTAAATTTTAACATCAGAAATAATTTTTTTTCCACACCCTACAACTGGCATGCGTCACTCTTCTATTTATAGTGCTCAATTAAAATACCTGGTATCGCCTCACCGACCCTGAATACTTAATGCACTATTAACGACATTTTATGACCACTAAATTGAGCCATAAATATTATTATAATTTACTCGTAATATATTATAATATATTTCATGATAATAATTAAGTCATTAACCCATCTCATCCCTCCCATAAATATTAATTGAAATTTGAATAATTTAATATTCGTCAATTAATATTTTTTCATGTATTTACTAAAACTCGTAAATACATTTAATAAATCAGTTAAATATTCATTAGTCTAAACTCGAATAATACGAATTTATTTATTTCATTAGATATCATTTAATATTGGACAATTCTCAGACCCCTGTGGCAGGGCCCACTATGTCCAATACTTATATTCCACTGAATATGGACGATACACTATTGTGTGTGACCCTCTGGGCCCTTATTTCGACAGCCGTGAATAGTATTCATAGACCAAGAGCGGGATCTAGAAACCCATCATGGCCTCTGAAGAAATAAGGATTGTCACAGCAGTGACAACCAACCTACGAACACACACTGTGTAATATAATCTCTTTGTCTATAATATATCATAAAGCAGGACGCACTCATGTGTCATTGTCCTTTTCATTCTTTATAGTTTTTTGATGTAACCTGATGGATTTACCCTCGACATCCATGGACATGGTCTTATAAAGGTACTGCCATCCATATCAACTTGGCCTGAGATATATTACTTCCATAACCCAGAAGCGACAAATCCATTCTTAACCATTCAACCACTGTCATGCCACCAATGACGCACCGAACAAAAACTACCTCGCCACGACCTCATCGCCATGGTTTTTATCTTGCATCAAAGTATGCAATCAAAAGACATACATTGGTAATGATCTCAAGTCAGGATACCGTTACACATGATCATAGTGAAGAACATCCAATGACACCCGAAACATGTGGTGTTCCTATTGGCGGGTAAGTCCCCATGATCTCACTACTAGAGATCACTAAGTGAGAACTTTATGAGAAGAAGTCTCATTGCATATGAGCCCCCAGCACCTGATGGTCAGAAATATACTATGTCCAATTAGTAAGATGTATCTAGACCATCAAACATATATTTAAGATTAATGTCATTGTATCTAGAGGTTCTCATTATAGTTTGGGATCTTCTATATCCTTTCGAGATGACAATTAATCTTTGTACATTACCATTTAAAAAGTGGATGCGGAAAAGTCTACAGTATACTGGTAATATGACATCATGCATTTCTTTCTGTATACACGATATGGTAATCAAAAGCACTTAATAGTTGGGTCTAGGGAACCCACTATTTAAACATAAAAGTCATAACACATGAATTTTTTTCTATAAATTCGAGGCTGGTACCTCCCCCTTTTATCTACCCTCGATCCCCCCTTTTAATAGTTCTTGTATAGCCTCACACCCCTTCAATGGCTTGGAATCCCCCTCACCATTTAACAATAACAGGGACCTACACTGACCACCCGCGCACACACCTTAGTTGGGTTTCGAAACTGATACCCCCCCTCATAATCTCTCTTATTTTCTACTCCAATTTGTCATTTTATTTTGTATTTTATGAGAAACTTATATATTTAAATTTATTTCCTTATATTTTTTATCCATATATTTATAGAAATAGATTAATATATATATTTCAATACATATGTAAAATATGTGTTTGTGTGTGTGCGTGTGTTTATAAATATATACATATATATATATATATATTTACATATGTGTGTGCATATATAAATATAATTTTTCATAGTTGTATTTAGTTAAATTTATTATATGTTAATATTTATATACATATATTATAATATATAGATAAATATATATCGGTTTGTCAATGAGCACAAAAATATATTTATATACATATATACATTATATATAAACTAATTGTATATATATATATAAATATTTTTTTTATATAAAATGGATATTATTTTTTATTTAGATAAGGTTTATATATTTAGAAATATACATTATATGTAAATATGTTTACATATATATTTATAAAATTAAATTTTTATGTGTGAATATATAAAAAATAAGTATATATATTTTTTTATATTTGATTATTAATAAAACTAAATTATAAAAAATGATTAAATTTAATAACATTAATATAAAAATGAATGTAATACTTGTAAATAAATTCATTACCCACTGAAAACGGGAAAACTATCCCCCTTAAATGAGGCTAAAAATAGAATAAATGTTAAAAAATTAAGAAACACCGACTAAAAACTCAGTTTTAAATCCCTTCTAGGAACTTTTTGGGCCTCAGAAGACATAATAGGGGATTCCCCCATCATTAGTGTGTAGATATTGTCATAAGATTAGACGTTATATGTGGTAGAGCTCAAAAAGACACTCGAATCGAATGTTATGACCTTTTGAAATCTTAGTTTCATTTTCAATTTATTTTAGATATTTTATTAATTTTTTTATTTTTTGTATCTTCAAATTGTTAATAAATGATAGTTACTCAATAATAACTACCAATTTATTAATAAATAATATTATTTTAATTATTTTATAAGCCATTTTCACTAATTGTCTTATTTTTTATGTGTAAATGTATATTTAGAAATAAAAAAACATATTTTACAAAATATATATTATTTTTAAACAAATAACTTTTTTTAAGACATACCATTTAATAGTTATAGGAAAAAAACACTGATAAATCCCTCCTTTATCAATTCTACTAAAAAACGCTGATAAAGGGAGTCTCGTTAATAGCCCTAAAAACATTGATAATGAGGTACCTTTATGAGTGCTAGAAAATACTAATAAAGGGGTTACTTTTAACATTATTTCTTAGCACTGTTAAAAGAATCTTTTATCAGTAGTTTTATAAGCACTGATAATGGTACCCCCTTTATCAACGCATTTGTTAGCATTATTAAAGGGTGGCCTTGTGTAAAGTGGTTTTTGTGGTAGCGATACATGTGTGTCCTTTTATTAAAAAATGGCCTTTTTAAAAATACATTCTTTCATATTTATGTTTAATTTGTTTCATTTTAGTATAATTAATAAAAATTGTGTTCTTTTATAGGTGAATTATTTTGCTCGGGTTGGGGTGGTTTTTTAGCAACTGATACCATGATTAGGATATTTTGGGCGGGGGTCTCAAGTGCAAAATACAATTAAACATTGATTTTTTTAAATGTCTATAGATAGTAAATGCAAATTTAATTATACAAAATATTGTTTGAAATGTATATAATATGATTTTTTGTATTTTTAATGTAAATTTTATTTCAATTAAATTATGAATTTTCATACAGGTTGATTTTTATACAGGTGTATTTGGTGCAATGTGTTGTTATTCAAACAGCACACTGCAATTGTTTGGGCAGTTATCAGCATTAATGAAAACAATGATATTGGGGTCCTCATTTTAATGACGCTGGTGACAATAGTGTTATTTAGCACCATTAAATCTCTCTTTAAAGTGTTAAAAGGTCTATATGTGGTTGTGAAAATTCATTTTTTTTGTAGTGACAATGATATCTGTATACAGGAATTAAATGTAAAGGATTTGAAAACATTATGGTTATAAAACTAATAAGTACTGATTTCATCACTACATGAGGGAGGAGGTGAATTCATTATATAATGGTATTATAACCATATATCACCATATATTTCATGTAGGGGTGATGATCTGTTTTTTAAAAAACAAATAATTATATTTTAAATTATGATAATTAAAAAAAATCATATTTTCCATTAATAATTTAAAGAGTAAAGAAAACATACAAAACAATTTATCATAATGATATATTCATCCAAAATTAACATTCAATTTAAAAAATATCAATTTTTATTAAAAAATATAAAAACTCATTTTTCATTATGAAATTCAAATAAAAAATTTAAATGAAATAAGACATTCACTTAAAAAACAAAAAAATATTTTTCCTAAAAATAAAATAATAAGCTAAATTTTTAGTTATGAAAAATTAATAAAAACTCTCTTTTCCATAAGAAGTAATAAAAAAATATATATTCCAAATTAAAAAAATATTTATTAAAAAATTATTTATCCCCTATAAAATTTAAAAATTATCTAAAATCTAATCTTTAAAAATTAATTAAAATTAATTATTTTATTTTAATAAAAAATTAAATATCTATTTTGATTATGAGGTATTTGGAAATTAAAAATAAATTTTCTTCTTTTATATTAAGATAAATTAAAATTTTACCTTTTTCTAAATGATCCAAATTTAAATTTAAAATATCAAAAAATGCCCCTTTTCCTTTCAACAATAATGAAAAAATTTAATTAGAAAACATAACGTTAAAAGTAAAAAATTCTACATTTTTCCTTTAAAATCACTTTAGAAGAAAATTCATCTATTTAGTTTTTAACAAAGGATATTTTTTAAATACGTATTTGTAATTAAGGTATATTTATTTTTAAATTTTCATTGATTGATTTTATTTTACTAGAATTTTATTTTTTTACATAAAATAAAAAAAATTATTATTTAGTGAAAGGGGGATATTATATTTTCAATAAACAATGATTTTTTCTTTGATTTTTCCAAGGAATTATTTTTATTATATTTTAAAATTGTAGTAATGAACATTATTTTCATTCACATTAATTTATTTTTAAAAAATGAGTTATCAATGAATTTTTTAGCAATAAAAATTTGAGTAGATTTGTTGATACGGGATAAGTCAATATATTTTTACTAAACCAGGTCCTGGCATGTGTGAACGATGTTCACAGAAGCCACAATGCTAGTAAAAAAATAATCAATAAGTTTTTGCATAAATATTTTAACAATATTAAAAAAAATAGTTTTATTTCTGATATTAATATAAATTAATTTTTATGGATATGATTTGTCATATATAATATGAAATAAATATTATGTTTTTGGAAGAATTAGAAAATATTAAAAGGCAATTTTTGTATCCAAAATGATGTAAAAAATAAAAATCTCACAATGTAATTACATACATAAAATAGTTTCAATTACATGTTTAATGTAAAAATAATAAATGATGTCAATGTCAATTTTTATGAGGTTTCTTTATGTCACATCCATGCATATGAATACATATCTACACCATAGGTCTTGGTGTGTGTGGAATCTGCATGCGCAACTACATGACTGCGTAAATGTTATTGGGACTTCTTAACCCCAACCTAGGAGGAAAGGGTTTCCCAAATACACATATTTAACACACTAGACCCTCTCATAATTGATGCATGATAACCCAATAATCTCCCCTCATAACCATGAGGGCGATGAACATAGAATTTTTTTGGTGATCGGGAAATTCAAATTGCTCAAATGCAACTCTACAACAATCACTACTAAAAAACATAGTTTTCCTTAAAAAACCTCTATCGTCGATAAAAAAGTTTTGATATTTGAGGCTCTATTAAAAGGGGGGCCTTTTATTAGCGCTCAAAAAATCAATGCTAAATTTCAATTTTATCGGCACTAAAAAAGTGTTGATAAAAGTAAAAAAATATTAATTGTTTTTGTAAATTAAAGGGTATAGACCTATTTCTAATAGCGTTGTTTCAACGACGCTAGGAAGCCCCGCCTGTACGCACCACTTCCACAAATTTAACAATGATATGCACATATCCCCTACCCCTTACAAACGTTAGTCACCCCCAACAGCCACCTGCACACACCTGCCTTCGCTTGGATTTGAACCAGAGACCTCTCCCTTGAGCGTCTGCACCATTACCAATCACACATCTTGTTTGGTTCTCCATTTACTGATATATATATATATATAGTTATATTTATTCTCACATATATATATATATATATATTTAAAGAAAAGAATAAACCACTTTTAACTGGGTAGAGGGAGACCCATTACATATCTTGAAGTCCCAATGGGAATATAGCCCATTACATAGCCCGTAGGCACATAATATTGGCCTAAAGAGCATTTTATGAATAGTAACCTGGCTGCTACACTGCCCTGCTTCCGCTATAGTACCCGCCGATAAACAGTATCACCCCTACTACAATACCGCTACAGTGCTGCTACAGTACCTGTAGCTCCATGGAATTTGAACACCAATTTTTTATTTAGTTTTTTGGTGTGCTTACCACTAAGGAAAACCCCAACTATGTGTATAAATATATATAGTTATTTATATTTATATATTTAAATATATAAATTTATATATATATATATTTGGTTATAATATTTTATCAGCATATTTATCTATATATTAATATATATTTATAGGATTATTTTTAAATTCATTGGTAAAATATGTATTTGTGCGTGTGTATAAATAAATAAATAAATAAATACCTATATATAAATCACACACATAGACACACATACATACCAGTATGTTAATACACACACACGCACACCCACTAATATATATATAGGCACACACACATTATATATGTATATAAATATTCATATATTTGTGTTTTAAATAAAATGAATATTAGTTTTCATTTAGATAAGTCTTACATATTGAGAAATATATTTTATATGTAAATTTGATTAAATATTTATTTATTAGATTAACTTTTTTGTAATTCCATTGCATATAATCTAGAATAAAATGATGTCAAATGACACAAAGATCGTTTATGATGGCTAAATAGTTTCATCATAAATTACATCACCCTAATGTTAATTTCCACATCCCTTCACAATTTCTATTATTTAGGTCGTGATTTTACATGATGGTTTGTTATGATTAATTCCTATCTAAATTAATTCTTTGCAGTGAGAATCCGTCGTAAAAATCTTGTTGAAAAATCCATTATTTTTTGTGGTATATAAATATTATAACAGAGTGATCTGAACTATATAAATAAATATACCAATATCATATTTAAATTTATATATATGTATCATATAATATAATTTAAAATAATATGTTTGTTTTTATATATATATATGTGTGTGTGAGCTATTATATATTATAAAATATATAAACATTATATCGAAATATTTTTACATATAAACTATATAATTTTAAATGTCAATTCATATTAAATAATGTATTATTATTAAAAATATTTTCATTATTTATACAATAAAAAATTTTCAAAATGATATTAATCAATAAAAATATTTAATAATTCGTTTTTCTAGGATTTTAAAAGAAAATCCACGCGCCAATCAGCTAGCTGAAGCCCTGCTGCCCCGCACACCAGCTTCATCTCTGCCTCGATTCTGCCTGCTCGACTGTGATGACGAAGGTTAGTCGCAATGTGTCCCCGCATCGACCGCGCTCTGCCCCACCGTGGCCACCCACAGTGACCGCGCTCCGCCCCACACGCTGCAACTGCGCTCCGCTCCACCCTGACCGCCCCGCACGTCGGCACATCCATATCCCGCCTCAACCGCCTTCCGCCTCCACCATGACCTCCCGGAGAGACCTCATCGTGCTCCGCCCTTCACGCCTACACATTCACATCCTGCCTCAACTGTGTTTCGCCCCCTCCAAGAGATCCTTGATTGGTACACCATCTGGATGATCCCCACACTATTGGGATTTTTGATTTAAAATTTAAATATTGAGGAGAGAGAAAAATATTAATGGAGGGATTTTCTCAACATTAATGAAGTTTTTTTCTCCCAACATTAATGAAGAGTTATTCGCAAATATTAATTGATGGAATCGTGATAAAATTTTGAATTTCAACCATATTAATTGGAGATATGGGCAGGGTGTCTATATAAGAGGATTTGGTAGCATGTTTTGGAATATGGGCTCACAAATATGTAGCTGCCAAGAGAGAAATGAAGATGGGGTTTTCGCGTTTGTGGTAACTGATGCCAAGAAATGATAGTGATCATGACAATGATGGTGTGTCAGCGTCGATGATTGAATATGACAATGATGACGATGCCATGTATCGAAAGTCCTATTTTTTGTGGAGATCGAGTGACGTGTCTCGGTTGCAATCATCTGTAGTACAACAAAAATGGTATGTTCGTGGTGTCAATGATGCATTGTAAAAGGCCTTCGTGTGTGATATGTAAAATTACTTGGGGTGTGATGTGTAAAATGCCTTCGGGTGATAAAAGTCCTTTGGATGAAATATTCTCCTCTCCTATGTCTTCTGCAACAAATAATTTCGCTGCGGCACCGGGCTCCGAGCCCTAATAGTGGTACCAAAGGGATTGGATGAAGTAATCAGTTGTAGAACACACTGGCAAGCATCATGTGGAGTAGCTTTTCAATGACTCAAGGACTCGGATGTCATTGGAAATGACGGAGGTATCTGCGGTGTTGTTGGAATATCAAAAGTCTTCTTGGCCGTAGGTGTCATGCGGCATGTTTTGTTCATTTGGTGACATTCAGAGTTTGGTGGAGTAAGCGATAAAATTTACCGAGATGGTAGAGATGACTTTGGAGAATTTGAATTTTAAATCAAGGTGGAGATTGTTGGGATTTTTGATTTAAAATTTAAATATTAAGGAGAGATAAAAATATTAATGGAGGGATTTTCTCAATATTAATGAAGAATTTTCTCCCAACATTAATGAAGAGTTGTTCCCAATATTAATTGATGGAATCATGATGAAATCATGAATTTCGACCACATTAATTGGAGATATGGGATGTGTGTCAATATAAGAGGTTGGGGTAGCATGTTTTTGAATGTGCACTGAAAAAGATGTAGCTGCCAAGAGAGAAACGAGGAAGGGGTTGCCGCGTTTGCGGTAACTGATACCAAGAAAAGATGGTGATCATGAAAATGATGGTGTGTCAGCGGCGATGATTGAAGACAACGATGATGACGATGCCATGTATGAAAAGTCCACTTGGTTGCGGAGATCAAGTGACGTGTCCCGGTTGCGATGATTGACAGTACAACAAAAATGGTATGTTCATGGTGTCGGGGTTGCATTGTAAAAGGCCTTCGGGTGTGATGTGTAAAATTCCTTGGGGTGTGATGTGTAAAATGCCTTCGGGGTGATAAATGGCCTTCGGGTGAAATCTTCTCCTCTCCTATTTTTTTTTTGCAACGGCTACTTCGGTTGTGGCACTGGGCTCCGAGCCCCAACATGCACTTCGGTACCCTGGGGGAGGAGCGATTTCCGGTGCAGGAGTTGTGGTCCATTCGGGGTCTCCTACCTTGAGTACCCCTGGGGCCTATTCCCAGGCGAATGGGACCGCTGGTCACTACCGAACTTAATAATAATCCACATTTGCCGGCACCCCAGGGTTCTCCATTGTCAGGGTTGGGGTTGGGGTAGGATTCAGATCTGTTTTCTTGGGTACCCAGGGGCGGAGATCCCATGCGAAGTGGATGGTTTGATGGGGTCCCTCGTAGTCGGTTGGATGGGGTCCCTCGTAGTCTTTTGTTTGAGACCACATCGTCAGATTCATTATAGATCGTGGGACTCCAACTTACTGCTCGAATTTTTTTACCTTTTCTAACGATGTTCCTCCAAAACATGACTTCTACCGGGTTCCAATCCATCTATGTAATATCTTAATCTTCATTATAAAACAGTGAAGAGTTTAGAATAGGGTAATCCGAGTGGGAGGGATACAGTTTTAAAACACAGCCTCCAACATTATATAGTACCATCTTCCTTTATTTTTTCATTTCCCTCCTTAAATATTCCTCCCATCCTTTAATAGCTATAATGGTGGTATACCCAAATCATTTATTTATAACACCAATTAATATGAGCTATTACCGAAACCTATTTATTTAATGTTAATTAATTTATTAACCGAATATTAAACACATAGTAAAACTACGCAATTTATTTTTGTATTTTTAATATTGTTCATGTTAAATTTATAAAATAAATATAAATTCTAATCTAATTAAATTAATTATTATTAACTAAATAACGATTTATTTTACAATTTTAATAAAATTAAAATATTTATTTGTTTTCTTTGATATCAATTAGCTTTTAATTTATAAATAATTTCTAAAATAAAAAATATATATATGTCTCTTTAATTAAGCCAGTTTGGGCACTTAAAAGTGTGTTTCAAAATATAATAGAATATATTTAAAAATAGTGTATTAAAAAATAAAAGGGGTGTAAAGGGATTTGGGTTTGAAAAAATAAAACGAGTTAGGATTCAATTATACCATATTTCATGAATACTTGACGGGTCGACATCCCTAATGTTGGGTGATTTTTAATGAACATTTAACCGTAATTATCAAAGTTTCAGATTTTAAATTTTTTTATGAATTTTAATTTAATAAGGTGGAATTGATTTGAGAATAATTGACTCGCATCTAATATTTAATGTTTTTTTTAATTCAATAATCTAACATTGACTCGTATCAACCTTTATACAACATTTGGTGTATATATATATATTTACAATATTTTGATTTTTTATCTAACCATTTATAAATGGAAATATATTTTTGTAGAGATTAATCCCAAGGGGTGGGCGAAGAGGTGGTCAACGGAACTACTATTTTCAAATCGAAAAAATAACCAAAGGGATATGCTAAAATGAGTATTGCTAAGTAAAAATTTTATTTTGTTAACTGATTTTTTTGGACTTGGTTATTAATTCTAATAACCAAAAACTGATAAAATAACTGGTTTTATAATTTTTTATTTCTTTATTAATTTAATATTTAAAATATCTTATAACACATATTATAAAATAAATACATTTTTTTTTAATTTATATTTTTTTCAAATAATTTGTTTTTTTATAAAATTTATGGATTTACATATAATTTTGAGTTTTTGTTCGAAACAATTCGGGTAGATTTTTTTTTTAAATTTAAGGTTTTTAGTAGGCTTTATCCGACGATCAGCCTTTGTACAAAAGTATTTCCACCCGATAAAAACAATGTTTAACTTAGTAGTAGTTCATAAAAAAATAAAAAAAAATAAAACTTAATGATATATAATTCACATATGATAATTTATATTGTTAATTACTATATATATTATTGATATTATAAGTCATATTACTAATGTAGTTATTATTTATTATATTGAATATTTTAAATTATTTATAAATTAATATTTTAAAAGTTTATTAATAATTTTATTATAAATATTTATTTGAATTGTTAATTAACTATCTTTGTAAATTATATTAACAATTACTGAATATATTAATGATATTATCAGTTATTAATATTCTTAATTATTTAACTAATTGTTAATAAATATATAATTAAAATAAAATCTCCCTTTTATATTGAAAACCCAAACATTGTGTCATATCAACTACATCATATGTCTAATTGACATGTAGTCAATTCCTACACATCATAAATGAGTTATGTATCCACTACTAGAAAATAATCATTTAGCGGTGGTTATTTTTTGATTTGGTGGTAGTTAAAACTGCCGCTAAAGATGATGCCGGCTTCCAACATGCGGCAGATCCTCCCATCCACTACCACGGATCAAAGCTAGGGACGCATCATGTTTTATCAGAATTAAGAAGAAAGCACTGATAAAGCGGGGGGGGGGGGATTTATCACCGCTACCTAAAAGTGCTGATAATTCTTCCCTTCATAAGTGATAAAGAAAGGGTGATAAAGGTGTACCCTTTATCAGCACTTTCTTTATCACTGATAAAGGGTGACAATTTTTTCATGAAAAAAACAATCCTCAAACCCTAGATATCAAACAAATGAAAAGTACATAATTCTGGAGGAAAATATGAAATACATCAATTAGACCCCCGATGATTCCAAAAAGTAGCCAAAAAATGAACTGCTCGATTGCACTCTCCCCAAGAAAAGTGAAAACAACAAGAAGAAAACAAAGGAAGAAAATATCTGATGCTGTCAATAATAGAACCATAGGCTTGTAGGCCACCTTTATCCTCTTTCAGTGCATTGATAAAAACGTGACAATCAAAATCGACCATAACATTCTTCCAAACAAGAGACAAGATGGGATGCTTAAACTTCCAAATTACCATGGCCTCTGCAACAAGAGGAGACTAACACACAATTCCCAAGGAATGATGACCTGCAATTAGAGAGAGAACATGATCCAAAAGGACTGTCTAAATGCCAAAAAAACCATCCCTAGGGGTCACTACATCAGTATTAAGTTTGAGAACACCCAAAGGGGGGGGACCATCTGACGGGAAGGGAATGAATAGGAGAAGGTGGATGATCCCCCTCAATATCCAACCTTTGTGAGCCCCAGTTTTGAATCCATGAAGGCCAGACCTTGTCGTCATTAACAATGATCTTGAAAATGAATGTGGTTTGGAGAAACCATATAATCAAAACACAATTCTATTATTAGGGCTGATAATTTTTTTAATAAAAAATATTATGAATTTATAAAAAATTATAATATTTATATTAAAAAATAATTTTTATTTGTATAAATTAAATAAAAAACAAATATTGAAAATTAATATATTCTTTTAATAATTAATATATATATATATAATGTTTTAAAAAAGTATTTATAAGTTAAATCTAAATAAATATATATTTAAATAATTATACGATTATAATTAATTTTTAAATAATAAATATATTTATTATTTTTATATATAAATATAAATACTTTTTGAAAATATATATTTATAATTATAATTATAATTAAATAAATATATAATGAAATAAATATTAGTTTCCAATGAATTTTTTCAATATATATTCTGATGCCTCAGTATAATTGAAATACAAATATGTTATGAATTTATCACGATTGTTAATTAATACATTACAAATGTTAAAACTCATACGAATAGACTTTTGACATCAGTTAGTGGATAAATGATGTTAAAACCATGTCAGTGAGAGTTTTAATGTCGGTTACGCAATATGCAATGTCAAAATGTGGGTTTCTACATTAGCTATAAAATAATTGTTCATCCCCCTCCTATCAGATGTCTTCATCCCCCTCAGGGTATTTTCAAACTTAATACTGATGTGGCGATTCCTAGTGATGGATCTGTTGACCTAATGGCAGTTCTCTAGGACCATGTAGTCTCTATCATTGTAGCTCTTTGTTCCTTAGAAATTTCTTTTTGGTATCCTCCCGTAGTAGTGGGAATGACTATCTGGAAAGGTATGCAATTCATTTCATCTCTCAGCAGGAAAGATATTATGGTTGATTCTGATTGTCATGTTATTATCGATGTGTTGGATGAGGATAATGGTGGCCACCAACACTTTGGGTCTATTATCAATATCATAATATCATTGGTTCTGTTATTCTATTCTTGTTGTTCTTCCATTTTTGGGTGAGGAAAATCGTACGAATCATTTTATTGCTACTTTTGGGAGTTATTGATGGTCATATTATGGTGCATTTGATTCATACACATCCCAAATAACTCATGGGTCATTTTTCTACAATATCAAAATAATTCAAATTCGTTTTCTCATTTTTGAGTAGGTCAATTGTCCATTTTCCTAAAATTAATGAATATTTTAAATAAAATAGACGCACTTGTTGTCATACCGGTCACACTATGCCTAATATTGAGGTGAAAAAGAATCCCTGTCATCCCAAATGACTCATGTATTTTTACCCAAATGTATCAAAACAATCCGAACATGTTTGCTCATTTTTTAGTATGTCAGTTGTTCCTTTTTACTAAAATTAACGTTACTTTTAAATAAAAATATGGACTTAGAGTAATACAGGTCACACTATACGTCATATTGAGGTAAGACTAATTTATAAACATCCAAAATTACATTTGGGTAGTTTTACTAAAGTATCAAAACAATCCAAATATTTTTTTCTTGTTTTTTAGTATGTCACTTGTATTTTTTAGAAAAAATTCATTATAAACTATAAACACAAACATTGTCTAATACAAGTCTCATAGAGTATCAATTGGACATGAGAAAAATTTATACACATAAAAAAAGATTTATGAATCGATTTATTTAATTATTAAGAAAATTGGAGTGAGTTTTCTCGGTTTATAGCAAGGGATGTATTTTGAAGTAAAATGTCGATTTTAAACTGATAACAGACACTTTGAGTCATACTGGTCACACTATTTTTTGGATTGAGGTGTAGCTAATTCATACATATCTTAAATGACTTATAGATCATTATATTATAGTATAAACACAATTTTAATTCATTTTTTGGTTTTGAGTTTTGAGTTGTATATTGTACTAAAATTATGATCAATTTTAAATAAAAAAGACACACTTGTAGTCATGCTGATCATGTCGTATGTCAGATTGAGGTTTTTTTGATTCTTACATGTCCCAATGTTTTACAAAAATCCTAAATGATAAGGAATCCTCCATTATAATAAAAAAAATCTTATGTAATTAATACTAAAAATAAACAAATTAAACATAAATATGAATCAATCCATTACCTCTATAGAAGTCACATCTTCATACCATTGGTGCGCGTTCTATGATCAGGTATGATGCCCATTTGTTTCTAAGATAATTTATATCATTTTATAAATAATATTTTTTTGAAAGTCATAATAGAACTAGAAAAATATAAATACACAATGGATTAATAAATATTTTAAATAAAGTAGTAATTAACTCTGAAAATAACTCTTAGTGGATGTTTGTTCTTTTTGATTGAATATGATCTCTCTCATAAATTTACAAACATAATAACCTTAATAATTTCCATTTTATTATTTTAGTCACTGTAGAAACATTAATGAAAATAAGTAATTTTTTTATATTTGTTTGGATAGTTAAATATTATTATATATACCTTGATACTTATCTAGTTGTAGAACTTGTTTGGGTCATTGTGTGAAATGCTTGTCCTTATACCATGATTTAGACAATATTTACACACCACCCTATAATAACAAAATCCTAACTAAAACATAATGTAATTATATAACTTGAAGCTTAGTTATAAAATGTTGGGTGTAGTGTATTAAAAATTAAAAAACTTTATCATGTGTGGTCGGTCGGTTGGTAATCTATGTAGTGAATCCAAGAAATAAATATTAAGAGTATCCAAATTGATTTTAATTAGAATAAAGGGATTCATAAAAACCAAAAATTAGTACGTAATGAAGAAAATGTAAAATATATTAAATATGATTAAATTGCATAATTTTATCCTGAAATCATTTGTATTATGATAATTATTTCATCCCTAAGTATTATTTCAAACTCTTTTCCAAAGTTTTCAACCTATTCATCTATTTTTGTGTATTCTATTTTTGTTTTGTCTGTAGAAGTGATGTGAGGACTAAAGAGTCTAGTTTTTTATGTGAAAATCCATTGAATTGGTATTCATATATATGAATTCAAAAAATATGAAATGTATTTTGTCATTATTAACATGGTATATCATCTTTTGGAAAATTAAATCACTCAAACGTACCTCATGTATACATTTACAACTGAGACACCTAGCCATTCAAATTTGACGATTTTATCTACATCATTAGAAGCATTGTAGTCAATAATATCCTCTCCACACATTTATTCATCAAAATCAACTATGTGACTACTAGAACTTTGTAACGTTGTATCGGCATAAACCATTAATGTTAGTAATTGTGGATATTCAATGGGCAAGGTAAATGTGCTTTTGGAAGATCTTTTCAATCAGTTCGTTGATCCTTTAGATGGATTAAGTCAACCTTTCATTTCACCCCCATCCCTTTGCCTATTTTTAATAGAATTCTTCAGTTCATAACTTTTTTTATTAATTATTAAAAGATTATCATCAAAAATAAATATGAAATGAATACCTCCTTGTCGACATATTTTTTTTACAAGATTTAATGGACATGCGATGAATGTTACAACAGTTGGTCAACCTTATGAATATCTTCCTCATCAATTGGAATAGGTAGATCAGCCCTCAGATCATGGTCAATGCTAATAGACACTCTCACTAGACCTATTAGAAGTGGTATATTGTTTAGAACATTGTTTTGGATATTGAACAATGTATTCCTCACTAGAAGGAGATGGGTGGGTATTGATAGATATAAATCAAAGTCATTATCATCCTGTATAATATCAGTACCAGAATGGTATTAGTTTCTATCTGATTCACATTTTATAGAAATAGTTACTATAACATTGACTACCTTGTCCAAGACATCTTTTCGAGGGGAATGGCTCACCTCAATGCTAGTGGGTGTGGAGAGGGATATTCAGAAAATGGTTGTTCTTGAGTTCGTTTTTCTCTTTGCTTATCCCTATAAAAGTTTCTAGTAACTCTCTCTACTATTGAAAATTTTATTAAAGTGTATATAGTCTTTCTTTCATCTATTTCATTTCTTTATCTTTATCCTCATCTTTTTTTTATAAAAACATGTTTTTGGTTGTCACCCCAAAACCCGCACCTCTGATGTGACCATAATGTTCTGTCCGCTTCAAGGCCACTGATAGTAGGTGTTCATCTGATACAGGTGTTGATGATTCATGATAATGAGATGGATAGAAAATATAGGAAAATATGTAATCATTTTTATGTAATTTTGATTTATAGAAAAATACATTTTTATTATTTCATAATTACACATGTTTCCCAAAAATTTTGTGTATTTTCATCTATTAGTTTCCCATCATCATTTACACATTCCTCTTTAGAGAAAACATGGTGTATATGGATGTGGATTTATATTTGGATTCATCAATCTGCATATAAATAGAGGAACATAATTATTTTTCCGTTTCATGACATATAAATGAGTTACAGTAGATTTAAAATACGTACCATTTTTTTAAGTGAAGCATACCCCATCCTTGCTATACGGTAGGGGTAGGTTGCTTTTGCTGCCCATCCATTATTTTGAACACTCAGTTTCTATTTCATAAATAAAAAATTTTCACTCAAAGTGATGAATATATGTATTGTCAAACAACATATTACTAGCCACAACGTACTTGGAAAGGCACATCAGTAGGACTTCTAGTAAAAAAATCTCATGCGTGTTCAGTTATGAGGTGTGCATACATAAGCAGTGGGTGTGGGGTTATTTTCCATTAGGCTTCTTTTAGATGATGAATCAATAGACTTGTGGGAAATACTCTGTGAAATAACCTATAAATAATTAATACATATTTATTATGGGATTTATATACTATAAATGCAATCATCAAGGGATGATGAAGAATAATTCATTGTTTCGTTATTTGATTTTTTAGTAAATTAAAGAAACGATATCATATTTATATTGTAATCTATTCCCACATCAGTGTATCACTACTACAAATAGGGATTCTATCATCACTAAAAGTGGCCTTTAACAATGCTAGAAAAGTGCTGTTAAATCCAGAAATGATAAAGGGAGGAGGGTCCACTTTATGAGCACTCCAAAAAGTGCTGAAAAAGTCACCTTTTATTAGCGCTAAAAAAGCACTGATAAAAGTTGTATTTTATCAGTGCTAAAATAATGTGGTGATAAAAGTTAAAAAAATAAAAAAAGAAATAAAAAATTAAAAAAATTAAAATATCATGCCAATCTGGGGGATTTTATAGTGCTTGATCCCACCTTTTACAATGCTTTCCCACCCCCTCCAGTTCCCGCACACACCCCTCGACCCTTTATTATCACTAGCCCCATATTCAAGCATACGCGCGCGTCCCTGCCTCCAATCAGATTTGATCTAGAGACCTCCCCTCTGCGTGCCTGAATCCTTTACCACTCTCCTATATTGAATTTTTCTCCGATAAGTGATATATTTATTTATTTTTATATATATTTAGTAATATTTATTTGTATTGTAATATATATTTATATTAATATATATATAGTTATTTTAAGATAAATATATTGTTATATTAATATAAATATATAGTTATATAAATATAAATATATAGTTATATTAAAATATAGATTTATTGTGATATTAATATATATATTTATAGTTTTATATGTATATATAAAGTTATATTAATATATATATATATAGTTAGATTAATATATAGGTATATAAATATTAATATATTTTTATTTTAAAGAAAATGGATATTAGTTATTATTTAAATAAAGAGGTTATTTTTTTATGTAAATATGTTTTATAATTTATATTTATAATTATGTTTTTATGTGTGAATATATAAAAAATATGCATATATTGTTATATATTTGATTATAAATAATAGTTCATTATAAAAAAGATAAAATTTCAAAGACATAATAACAATATGAATGTAATACCTTGGAATAAACTCAGTACCCACAAAAAAAATTCAATAATACCCTCTAAAATGAGGCTGAAAATTCACAAAATATTAAAAAATTAGGGTACCCTGATTAAAAACTCAGTTTTGGAGACCTTCTAATGAATTTTGGGCCTAAAAAAACCTTGACATTGGCCCCCCCTAATTAATGTGATGTATATCTCATCGCAGGCTTCGATTTGATATGTGGTATAGCTGAAACGGACACCCGAATCAAATGTTATGGCCGTTTGAAGTTCGAGTTCCGTTTGAAACATATTTTGGATCTTTTTTTAATATTTTTTAATATTTTTAATTTTTTTAGTCTTCAAATTGTTATTAAATGAATATTACTCCATAATAATTAGAAAATTATTAATTAATAATATTTGTTTAATATTTTTATATGACATTTTCACTAGATATCTTATATATTAATTGTAACTGAATATTTATACTTACCTAAAATATATTTAAAATGGAATTTAAAAAAATATGTATTATTTTTATATCAATATAATTATATATATATATATTTAAATATTAATATATTAATATATTTTTTTAATAATTTTTTTTGGAAGTAGGCTCTTTATCAGTGCTTTAAAAAAAGCGTTGATAAATACCCCCCATTATCATCGCTACTAAAAAATCGCTGATAAATGGGTACCCTTTTACAGCGCTAAAAAACGCTGTAATAGGGGGTACCTTTATCAGTGCTAAAATAGCGCTGATAAAGGGTTACTTTTATCATTTATTTTTTGTGCTGATAAAATTACCCTTTATTTGGACTTTTTTTACCGCTAATAAAGGTACCCCCCCCCCCTTTATTAGCGCTTTTTCGTTAGCACTGATAAAGAGTGGCGCGGGCTTTGCACAGTTTTGTGGTAGGGTATTAAGCACTAGAATAAGATGGTGCCACAAAACTACACTATCTTGGTTGCATAACCATGTGATGATTCAAATGTAACTTCTAAAAATGCACTTATTGGAGTTAACATGATGCCTCGCTCATTCCATCTGGCCTCATATTTGAGGCCTTTGATTTTTTTCTTTCATGATTTTTTCTGACACCATCAAACTATGGAGAACCTATTTTATTTGCATCGTTGGTCCATCATCACCTAACATTTCCTTGGATTCAACATCTTCAATATGTTGTTTCTCTATAGAAGTTGCATCAGCATGTGAAGATGGTTATTGAACCTCAACATCAGGGTCAACAACATATTGAAAAATCTATTATTCCCCAGGATTGGGATTACCAACACATGAATAAGGTTATTGTTCCTCTAAATGGAAGCAACAATATGTTAAAAGACCTAATGTTCCTCAGGATTGGGAGAACCAACATGTGCATAATTCATTATCTGCATAAGTGGTTTATAATTTAACTTTTATTACATCAATAAAAAACGAACATATAACAACATGATTTAACACAATGTTTATTTAATGAAAATAAACTAATTATTGAACTCTCTTTTTTAATGCCTGAAGGTATTTGACCCCTCTATCGGCTATTTATGTCCCTTAATTTTAGTATCCTCTATCAAAAAAAAACAACATCTACATTAGGACCTCTATAAAATTATTGTGATGTCCTAATGAAAGAGTCACCCATAGTTGAATTTTCATCTGACCCTTCAATGGTTTTGTTCGATAACATAAAAATTGACCACTTTCAGATTGTGGTATCTAGAATATAAAATACTTGTACAACCTATGATGCCATTATAAATGGTTCATCTTTTCACTCTTCCTTAATAAAATAAATATTCACTAATCCAAATGAATCTATTTTAACATCATTCATGTTATCAACCCAATAGAATTGAAAAATAGTAACATGGAATGTTGTATAATCCAAATCCAATTTTTTTTGAAGATTCCAATGTATGAAATATTCACGTCAATTTGATTTCTATCCTTAGTACTAGAAATATGCATCGCTTCATCCACAAGTTTAACTCCATTATTTTTCACAACATTTTATTTATCATGTCTATTTGTATAGAATATATAAACCTTAATTACATAACCATTGTAAGATAATACATACACACTTGTTCTTATGGATAATGATCAATGTTGTTCTGATATTGAATAAGGATTTTCATCTGAATTGTTAAAAATATAGTCCCAAAACATTTCTCTAAACTATTTATTAAGTGTATTTGATCTCCATATTTTATCCCTTGATGGACGCAAATGCCTAAGAATTTCTTTGTGGGTTTCAACATATGGGGAAACCTCCAAAACATTATTCCAAACATAAAGGTGTTCCTACTCATGATCTACAATATTGATTGTCACTAAATCTCTTCCAGAAATTCCTCAGCCACATGCCACCTAGTGTGAGGAGATTTTGGTAGACCAATGATTTCCACACCTCACATGCATTTGGTACATAATTATACGGCTTCCTCAACAATATATTGATCTGAAATAAAACCCTCTGTTCAGCTTTGATATTTTATATACCCATCCAAATTATTTATATACCATTCAATGAGGTATATCCATATATATTATATAGGACCACATAGTCAAATCTCTCTCACTAAGTGAACCTTAAAATGAACCATTATATCAATGAATTCTAGTAGGATGAACATTTCTAAATCACATAATATGATAATAAACTATCTTTCCATACTTTTCAATTTCACCAGATCTATAACATTACTACATATAGCTTTGATGAAGAAATTATGCTTGGTTAATTTATAAAGGACATTCGTGGAAAAAATGCAACGCAAAGCTATAGAAATTAGATCTCTAGTAAAACATGACAGTCATGTCATTTTAGAACTTTTACCATTAAATCGTTTATTGAAATGATATTCTTGTTATACAATTAATACCCCTCTAGAAACATTTTTTCATTCAAGAAGATGAAAAACTGATATCTCTCTTGCCTAGAAATAGTGTATTCAGCTAGAGGAATAAAAGTTCATTTTTCACCCTTCTCTAGCACCAAATCATCTCATATTCCCATGTGAACCATGTCCATTCTATACTTAATTCCATCATTTTTTTCGGGTGAATTTATTTGTGTACCGATGAAACTATCACATACATTTTTTTCTCACCATTAATAAAATCATGAAAATATCTGTTATATAGAAAATTCCATTATGATAATTAAATAAAACTAAAGACCATTTCCAACTAACTTTCGTAAAAAATTTCAATTTTTTTTACCAAAATCGGTGTCCACATCTTTTACATTCGTAAACAGTTGATCACATATTTGTGTAAATGGTGTTTTAAGTTGTTATGAACATCCATCGAATGATGTTTTCAAAGATAGGTACATATCCCATCAAGGTAGAAATATAGAATTTCATAGAAACACAATCTTCGATGAATGTTTCATCCTAATTGACTTTGTACCATTTTTGAAAATGAGACACCCTTTAGTTCCTTTAATGATATATCCTGAAAAATTTCTATAAGAATGAAAGTCATTTATAATCTCTTACAACATAGATCTGAATTTGAAATCTTTATTTAAGAAAGAATCATACAAAGCAACTCCTAAATCAACTTCACCTAAATACGACACACAGTTTGGCCAGTATGACACAAAATATCTCTTTTTATTTTAAATTGACATAGATTTATGTAAAAACAACATGTGACATAATTAGAATTGAGAAAACATATTTGAATAATTTTGATATTTTTGAAAAAAATCCATGAGTCATTTTTGATGTGTAATATTCAACTGCACCTCAATATGATGCATGATGTGACCTGTATGACTCAATGTGTGTCTTTTTATTTTAAAATGACATTAATTTATGTAAAAAGGAAAGTGAAATATTGAAAACTGAGAAAACACATTCATTTTTTTTAATAATTTAGTAAAATGATCTAGGAGTCATTAATGACATGTAGGGCTTAGACTTACCTCAATACGATGCATGGTGTGGCTGGTAGAACACAAAGTGTCTCTTTTTATTTAAAATTTGCTAAAATTTAAGTAAAAACAACAAGTGAAATATTGAAAACCAGGAAAAAATTTCAGATTGTTCTGATATTTTAGGAAAAAAATATCTTAATTAAAAATGACATGTAATAATCAACAGCACCTCAATACGACACACAGTGTGGCCGGTATCACTCAATGTGCCTCTTTTTTTTAATTTTCACAATAATTTAAGTAAAAACAACATGTGAGTCATTAAAAACCATGAATAAGATTTGATATTTTTTCTATATTTTTTGAAATGGTTTATTTGTGGTTTTTGATGTATAAGGATCAGTCACACATGAATAGGATACATGGTGTGGCCGGTATAACTCAAGGTGTCTATTTTTATTTAAAAATTAAATTAATTTCAGTAAAAACAACAAGTGAAATACTAAAAACTGTGAAAATGAATTCAGATTGTCATTATACTTTAGGAAAATGATCCATGAGTCATTTTTGATGTGTAGGAGACAGTCATACCTCAATCTGATTCATGATGTAACTACTATAAATAAAAGTTTCTGTTATCAGTTTAAAATTAGCTTTTTAGTTCAAAATTTGTCACTCACTAAAAAACATGAAAACAAGCAATGATTGTCTTGATAATTTAGTACAGTGATTCATAAGTCATTTTTTACATGTATGAAGCAGTCTCACATCAAAACAATGCATGATATAATTGGTATGACTCAAAATATTTGTTACTAGTTTAAATTATATTTTAGTAAGAAAACACAATGGACGTACTAAAAACTCACAAATCATATTCAGATTGTTTTGATACATTAGGAAAAATATTCTTCAATAATTTGTGACAAGTATGAATTATTTGAACCTCAATAAGATGGAAGGTGTTTCTAGTTAACACCAAATGTAAAATTATTTAAAATTCACATTAATTTTAATAAAATCAAAATTGACAAACTCAAAATCAAGAAAACACATTCGAATTGTTTTTATATTTTAGGAAAATGATCTATAACTCATTTGTAACATGTAGGAATCAAAAAAACCTCAATATGATGCACAATATGACCCATATAACTCCAAATGATTTATTTTTATTAAATATTAACATTTTAATAATGTTATTATTTCATATAATTGTATAATTAACTTATTTATAGTATTAATAACATAATATTTGTTTTCTTATATAAGTGGAAACTTTTTCTTGGGTTTACATGATTTGTTCGAAAATTGATACCATGGGAATACATATTTGACAGGGGATCATGGGCTTCAAAATATGAAATATTAATGTTTTAGAAAGTTTGTTGGAAATTTCAAAATGTAATTATATAAAAATTTTGTTTGAAATGTAAATTTCTATGTTTTTTCTAGATTCCCTGGGGGGACATTTTTGTATAGATTATGTCAATTAAATTAATATAGAAGTTTTTCTTCTGGGTATGCTATTTAAATTTTAGGTTTTCATTAGGGTGTGTTATATAAATAGCACACTGCAGGTGGCTAGGCCATTATCAGTGCTAATAACGCACTGATAAAGGCCCTCTATAATCACCGTGATTAATAGCCCCTTGTTAGCTCTGTTAAAGGACATTTTCACACTATGAAAGGACATATGTGTAGTAGTGTTCACCATTCATCCGTATTGGTTGGTTCTCCCTTCAATGATATATCTATTTATCTATACATATTTTGTTATATTTATTCTAATATTGATATAGATTTATATTTATTTATATTTATATATTCATTCATTCAGTCAAAGTAGGATAATTTATTGATCATAAATGGGAGGGAAAATCAGTCAAGTCAGGGTGGATGACATAAAGGAAGCCCTAAGGAATCATCCATGACAAAATTAACAAACTCATTAGGAAGAGAGCCCATTGTAGAATAAATGATACAAGGTCTACTTAGATTCCCCCTTGAGGCTAGTCTATCCATAGAAAAGTTCCCTTCCTCTATGTATGCTTCATGGTAGCTCGACCAATATACTCCTTGAATCTTCAGGTAATATAAATGATAGACCTTGGAGGTTCACATATCCCCTGGAAATTGTTGTGTGTAAATGAAGAATCACATTTGATCTCTATGGATGAAATATTATTAGAGAGATAAATCTCCAAACCAATAATAAAATCCATCTCCTCTGAAATAAGAGAACCCCCATGACCATAAAAGCTCCTAAAATAAATCACCACAAAAACATCTGAGTCAGGAGCAATGCCTCCCCCTCTCACGATGCCAAGGTTATAAGATCCGTCAGTATTTAGCTTTAATCCATTACACCAGGGGTTCTATCATATCCATCTACCCAGTGAAGACCCCTATTGAGAAAAGGATGTGGTTCACTAGCCATTGATGAAAATTATCATGGATATTAATTTTTCATAGCTTTTCAGAAGATCTCGAAGATCCACCACAATACACTAGACCCATGTATGAATTTAAAATCACGAGGGAGAAATACCATCCACTCGAGCTTTGTTTCATGCATTCCAGATGATCCAAAATCTAGAAAAAATCAAGGCAGGCCTCAACATCTTCTCCAAGCTATTCTATTCCATATAGTTAAACCATGAGAAGTTAAATACTTCACTATCACCCACCTAAATATAAATTCCAATAATTTCCCCATGATTTTCAAAAACCGTTGTTTCCCAATATCCCTCAAAGAACATGTGTTTTACTGATTCCTCATTATAGATACAACAAACAAAACCTTATGATAACATACTTATCCATTTACACTTAATCCCATCATCAGATGGAAGGGCACAATGACATATATGCCTCACACAAAAGTTGAATTTGATCATAATTTCTTTGCACTAAAGAAACATACTCACTACCACAATATTATTACCTTGTAATGAGAGAAAATATCCCATAGGAGAAAAAATTCTCGATGATGCTCCAGTGAAGATGAGTTTATCCGGTTCAGAAGAATGTTGTATGCTGTCAAAAATCTCACACTTTTGTGCATCATGAGTGGTGTGAATGATGTTAATAAAGGAGAAGGATTCGGAAAATGAAATTCATGGAGTCAGCCACCCTAAAATGCTGAGAGATTTACCAGCCCAATTGTGGTTCCAATAATTGATGTTGCTGCAAAAAATTATCCATATATAAAATATATGTTTATCAGAAAGTATAATTATACATAGCTATATATATTTATATATATTTACATATATTATATAATAATACTTTTATTCATAAGTTAGAATACATAGATAATACATATCAGTTTGTTAATACAGACACACCCTAATATATATATATATACACACACACACACATTATATTTGTATATAAATATTCATATTTTTTTATTTTAAATAAAATGGATTTGAGTTTTTATTAAGATAAGCCTTATACATTGACAAATATTTTTTATATGTAAATATGATTAATCATTTATTTGTAAAATTTAATTTTTATGTATGAATATATAAAAAATATGTATATATTGTTATATATTTTGTTATAAATAGTAGTACATTGTGAAAAATGTTTAATTTTTAAATCCATAATATCAATACGAATGTAATAACTCTGAATAAATTCAGTCCTCACTAAAATAGTGAAAAAATCCCTCTTAAACGAGGTAGAAATTTCATCCAATATCAAAAAAGTTTGGTATCCTAGCTAAAAACACATTTTTTACGGCATTTTGGGGTTTTTTGCCTAGAAATACATGAAAAAGGGAATTTTTTGTCACTAGTGCATATATCTCATCATAATATTTGATTTGATATGTAGAAGATCCCAAAAAGACACCCATATCAAAATTTATAATCATTTGAAGTTTGAGTTATGTGATTAACTTATTTTAGATATTTTATAGTTTTTTTGGTTTTCTGGGTCTTAAAATTTTTATAAAATGATTATTACTTGATAATAATTAAAAATTATTAATTAATAATATTTTTTTAAATATTTTATAATCTATTTTCTCTAAACATCTTAAATATGAGTTTTAAATTTCTACATATACATATCTAAAACATATTTAAAAAAATATATATTATATTTAATTCAATATATATATATTAATATATTAATATATTAATATATTATTTTTAATTACTTTTTTAAAATATACCCTTTATTAGTGCTAATAAAGGGGTCCCCTTTTACAAGGCAAAAAATTTATGATAATGATGATACCATTATCAACGCTAAAAAAAGAAGTGATAAAGGTACCTCTTTATTAGTGTTTTTTTGCATTACAAAAGGGTGGAACTATGAAAACCTATTATTATGGAAGTTTCCCCACCCATGATTCACTGGTATTTTTTAATTACTAGATAGAAGTTACTTTCATGAGGTTACCATCTTATAGTTAATAGAATTTGGGCTAGCGGGATGTCACACACATAGTTGAGAGTCTTACTTTTAGAATAAATCATCAAAAGTTGGTAAATAATATTATTTAATATGATATGTATATGATACATTAATATTTTTGGGGTTGAACCATTTATTACATTTTTTATGTGTTCAAGGGGATATGCACTTATAGTAGTATTGGGCATATTGCTGGTGAGAGATAGTAACCGATTGTGGTTAGTGTTTTTTATGTTTTATAATTTAATATAATATAAGTTTTTATCATTTTCTTTATATTTTTTCAATTATAGGATTTATATTAGATAAATATTTCTCATATGTGTGGGAGTTAGGATAAGAAATATGGTCAGGTCAAGGCCTCATGCAATCATGGTTTAATGAGAAAACATAGTCATTGGTGGTGAAAAGTGGTATTTAGAAAGGGATGGTGATTGAAATCAGTTTAAAATCGACTTCGACTAGTTACAATAGAATTGAACAGATGTCATAATTTAGAAAAAAAATTAGGATTGTAAAAAATTTTTCAATCAATTCAATAATTATTGTGTGGTAGAAAATAAGTGGCAAAGTGAGGAAAAAAACACTGGATGTAACGTGGGAAAACCCCCAAATGAATGGGGTAAAAATCCATAGGAAAATAAAATAATTTCACTATATAAAAGTGTGCAAACAAACTCTCTCTCCCTCTCAATTTCAAGGAGAAAACACACAAGAAATTATCTCTTTGCAAAGATGAAGAAACACCTCACAAAAAACTGCACTAAAGGCTGAATATATGTTGCTTCAGAATATGGTGATAAAAACCAGTGGAGAAGAGACCCGTTTATAGCCTGCCTTCACCCTCCTTTGGCCTCCTCACTATTAAATTTATATTACCAAATTAAATTTGGAACCAATGGTAGGGTTTCACCATGACGTGTCACCACAACGTGTCCAAATTAATGTGACATGCATTATTAATATTTCCTCTCTCCATAACGTCTTCCAACATATATCCCACTTGGATATTTGATTAAGTTCCAATAACATCTCCACAAATCCTTTCTATCTTCCAAACCTACTGCTAAGGTCTCTACAAAGATTACCAAGGACCTATAGCATTTGGACATATCAGACTCAATCACCTTTTCAAGGAAATCTTCCATATTTTATTTGGTGTGAATTTTCTAAAAGTAGAAACTTCCTTATTCCACCACATCTCAAACAAAATAATATTGTACACCAATGTGCATCATCCTGGAATAAAAATATGGATTCCCTGTAATGTGCATGTCAATCTTACTATCAAAAAACAATAAAATATGATCTTGTTTTTAACTAAGCTCCTCTAAAAACCATTTCATCCAAATCACATCTTTTCATGGCCGTGTTGAGGCCATTTACTTTACCTCCATCGTTGATATATCCACAAAAGACTGTAAATTTGAAATCAATCTCATAGATCCTCCATCAAGATTAAACACATAGACATTAATGGATTTTCTCTGGTCAGAATCACTTGCAATATCAAAATCAACATATCCTCTGTTAGTGAAATATGATCCCCAAAACATAATGCAACATCTGAGGTTTCCCTGATTTATCTCAGGATCCTATTCACCATGATCCAATTATTTCTTCCTACATTCTCTATGTACTGTCTATCTTCTCCCACTATATGTGTAATATCTATTCTATTAAAAACCATAGGGAACATTAGAATCCCCACTGTTGATTCATTTGGAACTTGAGACATTTACATTCTCTTTGTTTCACTACTAATACTCATCGTAGAGGATAACATGGAATTAATGGGAAGAGGGGTAGAAAAGTTCTTAAAGTCATTCATGTTGAAGAGTTTTAAGACTTTCCACAAAGTATTTTTATGTGATATACAAATGTTTCCATTATTCCTGTCTCGGTAAATTTGCATCCCATGAATTTTTATTGCTGGTCAAAATTCCTTCATATCAAACTCCCTAGACAATTGTGCCTTCATCTTCTGGATTTGATCATTATTGGGGCCAACAGCCAACATTTCATCCATATAAAATAATATAATGATAAAATCATTACCATATAGACCCTCAAAATAAGCACAAGGATCTGAATTAAGTCTGTCGTCTCCAAAGATCATGATATATGAATCAAATCTCTTGTAACGACACCTCAACACATGTTTGAGACCATAAAGAAAATTATCAACCTCAAAACCATGTTATCGGTACCTTATTCAGAAAAACCTTCTCTTTAGAGAATATAGATTTCATCATCAAGGTCACCATGTTGAAAATCTGTTTTCACATTTAGATACTCTAGATGTAGAGTGCATGAAACACACATCACCATCAATACCTGAATATTTGTTATTCTAACAATACGAGAATATATTTCATTTAAATTCAGACATTCCATATGAGAATATCCTTTGACCACCCGTCTGACCTGATGTCATTCCACCTGTTCTGTTTCAACCCTCTTGATCTAGTAGACCCATTTGTTCCTAATAGCCTTACTTCTATGAGGTAATGCAAAATGATCCCATGTATTGTTCATGTTCATGGCATAATGTTCCTCCTGCATTGCTTCCATCCATGAAGATATATATGGACTCTTGTTGTCCTCCAAAATAGATGATAGCTCTTCATATTCTGTAAATAAGAAATTTGCAACATTTCTCCAAGTGACATAATCTGAGTTCCATATTGGCACTCTTTTCTCTCTATTTGGTTGTTTTAGTCTAGTATTATCTGGTACTTGATCATCATTCTCTTGTAATTCCTTATATAAAATTGTTTCTTCTTTTGTTTCATCCTTCACCTTGAATATTATAGTTTTTGTACTCTCTTTCTCTGTGTCTTTATAAATATCCATTTTCACTATGTCATCGAAAAAGATGACATCACTACTAATAATAATATTATAGGCAATGGGATCCCACAAATGATACCCCTTCACATTATAAGTGTATCCCAAGAAGATACATTCCTTGGATCTAGAGTCTGACATCAATCATTCCTGGCTATGAAATAGTGCATATACATGACTTCCAAAAGTATTTATTTGAGAATAATTATCGGGATTACCATTCCACATATCCATCAGCACAGTCATATCAATTTCCACTGAAGGGGATCGATTGATCCCATAGTAGGAAATTTTTACTACTTCTGCCCAGAATGTCTGGGTAACTCTTGCAGTCTATAAAATCACCCTTATTATATCCAACAAGGTTATATTCATATATTCTACCACAAAATTATGCTATGGAGTTTATTCCACTATGAACTACCTATGGATTACTTCCTATTATAAAAAAGAATCAAAATCATTGCTTGTATATTATCCACAATGGTTAGTCCTCAAACACTTGATCTTCTTTTCAGATTGAATCTGATTTTCCACATTGAATATTTTGAATAATTCAAAGATATTAAATTTATTCTGGATTAGAAACACCCAACATCTCCTAGAATAGTCATAAATGAAATATACAATGTACCTTAATTCTCCTAGGGACACAACCAGTGATTTCCAAACCTTGGAATGAATCAACTCTAAGATCTAGTTACTCCTTGTCAATGACATTCAAAACTTCAACATGTGTTACATACTGAAAACATTATTCTTAAAAAATGATAGGGATGACTTCATAATCATAGGAAAAAACTTCTGATCTACAAGAATCATTATGCCTCGTTCAGACATATAGCCAAGATTTTGATTCTATAACGTCATCAACTCTTCCATTGAGGTCGTTGATTAGAAAACTATCTCTTATTCCTTGTACATTTCACCCATAAGCACATAAAAGTTATTTGAGATATTCTCCATCTTTATCCCCACAAGATCTCCATTAACAATATTCTTCACCCCTTTCTCGGTGTGAGTCTTTCATCTGATATCATAAAATTTTCCCAAGGACAAAATTTTCTTCTTAAGACCCCCACATGGCATACTACTTTTATGGTTCAGACTATGTTATCATGCATCTTCAGTTTGATGGGTCCTACTCCCACAATCTTCAATTAATGATCATTCCCCACGTACAAAATTTCATATTGGATATTTTCATATTGTTCAAAACATTCTCATAGAGATTTCATGTGCCATGTTCCTCCTGAGACAAAAATCCATGTGTCATCGATATTTTGTCTTCTTTCAGTAGTCGTTGGCACGTCACTGACTAGTACATCTCTATTTCCAGATGTACTCACCACATTTACTTGAGAGTTATTCTCACCACCCTACCCTTCTTACCGCAATTGTAACATTTTATGTTTTTCTTCCTTCTCCTTGATTTAGAACTTCCATGATTTTGGTTCTCATTGGATCTACACTCCATCATTCTTTTTCTATCCATTTACAGATCTTCCACATAGTGTGAAGTTGTATATCTGTATTCCTTGTCCATGCACCAAATTTCATCTTCAATAACCATATCTACAACATCATTGAATGTAAACATATCCATTAGGATATTATTAGTGAGGTATATGATATGTTGATCACATGAATGTGTAAACCTTTGGAGTAGAATCTATGCATGTTTAGCATCCAAAATTTTATAGCTCCATACTGTAAGTTGAGATAAAAGTGTATTGTGGGTGTTAATGTGGTCAGTCACCGATGATGAATATATGATTTGATGAGTGTATTATTTTCTATTAAAAAATTATTATTATGGAGTGACATTTCCTTATGCAGATTTGTCAGAGTGTCCCAAATTTCCTTTTTCGTCTTGTTCTTCACAATACTGGACATGACCCCATCTTCCAAAGAAAAATTGATGTTGTAAATAGAATTCTTGTCCATTTCACTCAATTTTTAATCATTCACACCCACCAGTTTCTCTCCAATTAGCTTTAGGCATTTATCCTTCCACAATACCTCTTTCATCATCATAGTCCACAATGAAAAAATTTTTACATTGAATTTTTTGATCTTGTATTTTGCCGCCATTTGGAAACATCATTGGTCTATAATTTTCTCAGGCCAAAACCTCATTCCTCTAATACCACTTGTTAGGATCCTAAACAATTTTCTAATAAATTAAATGATAATTGAGAGGTATAAATAAAGTGAAAAATTATGGAATTAAAATAACACCATATGTAATGTGTAAATCCCAAAAAATAAAGAGGTAAAAAAATACAAGAAAATAGAATGATTTCGCTATGGTAAAATGTGGGTACAAACTCTCCCCCATCAATTACAAGTAGAAAACACACAAGAAATTATATCATTAAAAATATGGAAAAACACCTCACAAAATATTGCGCTCAAGGATGAAGATTTGTTGATTCTGAATCTAATGATAAAAACTGGTGTTGGAGATCCCCTTTTATGGCCTGCCTTCAACCTCCTTTGGCTTCCCATTTATTAAATTTATATTACCAAATTAAATGGGGAATGATTGGTAGGGTGTCACCACGACGTGTCACCACGACATTTCTAAATGAATATGGTGACCATAATTAATATTTTCTCTCACTATAATGTCTTACAACAAAAAACATAGTTTTTATGAGATGATAATCCTTCACTTATGTAGAGTATGAGGAAAGGCTATGAGCATAGGATGGGGATGTTTGGAGATTAGATAGAGAGTTGGAAGAGTATAGACAATATCAAGAGCATCAACGACAATTGTATCATCATAAAAATGATCATATGATGGAGTATATGTGACGAATTACAAACGGTTTAGGGATGGAGTTACATATATATAATGAAGTTAATCCCCCACCTTTGTAATGCCACAATTATTAGGTTCCTTTTTTGTGATTTTTTATATTATTAATGTTTATATTTTATGTAATTTTTAATGGTTTTTTTATTTTTTGGTGAAATTTATTATTTGAATAGGTTGGAAGAACCCCAATATTTTAATTAGTAGAATACCTTTTAACATATATTGAGATATAATACATTACATTATTGAATCCCAAAATGAAAAATTCCCAAAAAATACAAGGAAATTGTAAATAGCAGTAAATCCAATTAACTAAAAGTCAAATCCACATATCCTAAAATAATAAGGTAGAGAAACCTAGAATTAGGCTTGTGTTACGGCCAATAGGGGCTTATATACCCTAAGATGGGGGGTGAATCAGGGTATGGATATTCCTTATCAAAGATCTTCCTGCCCCACTGGATCATGACCACTTTATTACAAGGTTCACTTCATTTTCACTTGTGTGTTTATTATGATCACTTATTATCTTCATTATCTAATGATGATGCTTTAAATGCAACGCAAGGATGTATGCAGGCAGACACATAGATTATTACTTGGTTCACCCTCACAGGGCTACATCAAAGGAACATACGCCGACAAGTTGTCGGTGGTACATAATTCCACTATTCATCAGTAGATGTGTATGCAATGGTTCGGGATAGATCACTTATATGCCTAGGCTCACTGCCATTACAAAGTTTAGGGTCAGCTCACTACTTTACCAAGGGTCACTCCCTGTTTCTCTCTCTCTGGATCACTGTCGGGGGAGAGGATCACCATCTTCCTCTTCCTTTGCTCATTTCTCAAAAAAGGATCCACTCACAGTTTATAGAGCTGTAGGTATCTTCACTTGCATGAAGAAATGCATCTTCTTCTGTATGTAGATGATCTATTGATGCCCAACATTTTCACCCGTAGATGAATTTCACTTTCCACCGAAGGTATCTGGTAATCTTCCATCTTCCACGAGGCCCCAAAATAAGACCGTAGAATCAACCTTACTTTGCGTGCAAGTCTACCTCGGTGCACAAGTATTGGCGTGCAAGTCACAACTGGAGCACAAGTCCTCCTCAGACACTTTTGTGACACAAGCTTCTCCAAATCCAAACATGCACGACTCACTTCCCTTTACGCCCAAACCAACATTGGTGCGCAACTACCAATAACCGCCCTTCTTCAAATCTGGCGCGCAAGACCCACTTGCACGACACACCACCACTTGCACGACCACTACACCTGCGCGACAAGAGCTCTGATTTCTCAAAGTGTTGAACTCTGGTGAAGAATGAGGAAGGGTAGTCCAGTATTTATAGGCAATTTTCCCACCCTACGTGACAGCGTGCAAGTCAAGCCTTGACGCACAAGTCTCAGTGCACCGGTCTCATCCCATACAAGTTACTTGCATGACCCAATTCCAAACATGTAACGCCGCGACCCCAGTTACCTAGCGTCGGTGCATTATTACATAACATTCTCATGATAACACGAATGATCAAATCTCGAAAGACCGATTGGTTTAGTATCCTTGGAAACACTAGATATATTCATAATGTTTTACATTACATCAATAAGTGAAAAGCTACAACAATTTATTGTCTCCATATCCCACACTCATATCCCCACATACTATCCCTGCAGGTCATTCATAAATTACTTCTTCACATCCTGGGAAAAATAAAACATAGAAAAGGGGTGAGCTCAAATGCCCAGTAAGGATAACAATAAAGCAAGAAACTTTCATAAATAAGAAAAAAAAATTAAGGCAATGTATAACAAAAAGAAAAGCCTTTTAAACATGAACTTCAACATAGTATGGCAAAAGTAAAATGAAATAATGCCATTTACTTATTCACATGGATATTCTACTAATCGAATAATAACATGCAATATCAATAACCACTTTCATAATGATGGAATGCATAATGCCATACTATCATACCCACACAGCCATGGCCTCGTGCCAAGACTACAAATAAGATTTTGCCAAGGCCTTGTGCCAAGACACTAGTTTGTCTCATTAGACCTTCCGATGCATCGAGGATCTATAGCAGGATCCACCCGTTACATATTAAGTCCAATTCATTCCCATATGAAAATGTTTAAACATAACATAAACATTCGTATTTAAACTATCATAAGAAATGTCAATATTTTCACTATAAACCATGAATGGTATAATAATAGCACATCCATAGTCAAACATATAACAAAACCTTCAATATAATATAGAAGTTTTGTATCATAATAAATCAACTTCAAATAAGCATAAAATCCATCAAAGGATGTTGAAATAGATGAAATCAAAACTATTTGAGAGAAATATATCTTTTCTCGAAATCATTGAAAAGTCACACATTTATAAATGAAGTAATTTAAAAGAGATCTTTGATTCAAAGTGTCCCATACCACTTTGAAAATTTTGAAAAGAAATATCATTTCAAACCCTTCATGTCCATATAAATAAATCCTTAAAATCATTTTGAAAGCATGGACATTAATTAAAAATATTTAGAAAGATAAATATTTAAAACATTTATAATTATGATCTTGATAAAGAGTGCCTTTGAAAAATTCTTAAAATATTTATTTTGAAATTATTTAAAAGTAACATAATTATAAAATAAAACATTTACTTTGAAAATATTCTTATAAGCTTGTAAGGGAATCTTTGAAGATTTTATAACTACGGTAAATAGCCGCACCCGCCGTATAGGTTAAAAAACATTTGTACCTTAAATTTTTCGAAAATGTTAAAAGTTCCTTATTTGGAAAACGACAGAAAGATTCCTTTAAAAACACATAAGGGTATAAATAACTTTAACCCATATTCTTTTCAAATAGTAAAAATGTTTTGAAATACATTTCTAAGAAACTTGGATGTGGATGATAAAGAGATCCCAGTAGATAATTACGTATAAACAACCTCGGATAATGAAGACAGTGTGAAATAACCCTTACCTTGTACTTTTCCTTGGTTGGGGTAGGTTATCCTCCTGAATAATGGTGAAATAATTGTTATTAAATTATACAAGAATCATATACATTAATATGATATCATATATGATTTTTTAACATTGATTTTTTAATAATATCTTAGTATTATCATTGTTTCGGGTGTTAACATACTCGTTTTCATTTATATGTTTTGTTACGTAAGCCATGTTTGAAATGGATAGGTTGTATCTTATTCATATCCATAATTATATAAAGTCCTTAAACATTATTTTTAAATCATCAAATGATAATTATATTTGAATGTATATGATGGAGAATGAGTCTCATCGCGTTCGTGGAGACGGTAGTCCGTACGTACGCACGAGCGACAATATCATTATTTTGATAATAAAATAATATATAATTTAATAGTATATCATATATAAAGAATCATTATCATGTTATATTTATTATTTAAATGAGTTACTCATCATTATTATACCCATCCAAATAATAATATATTGAATAACAATTACACCACGACGTGGAGACGGTAAGCCGTACGTACGCACATATGGTGACATGTTATTCAAAGAATGGATAGAACACTGAATATGGTTGTACCATATTTATAATAAAATCACAGAATATATAAGATATTTTAGTTATTATTTTACAATGGTAATAACAAAAAAAGAAGAAGTGGAAGAAGAAATGAATTTGAAAAAGGGTGGTGAAAACATTACCACTTCTTCGGGTTCTTCCATTTGATTTGATCAAAAGGGATCATTGGTTGGCTTTCTGACAAAAGTAAGGCCTCTAGGATGAAGTGAGGGATGTTGAGAGTGTATTGGGTCAGAGGTTGGACGATCCAAAAGGCTTTGAATGTGTGAAGTAATGAGAAGGAGGAGTTCCCTTTTATAAGAGGGGTGAGGGGAACCTTTGGAAAAGATTGAAATATTAATTTATAATAAATTCATATTCGGTTTATAATGGCTCCAAAGTTGATTATTCCAAGGTTAAGGTGGGGATAGGTCAAAAACATTCAACCAATATAATTTAGATAGGTTTGGGTTACTATTTTAAGCTTATCTTTTAGTATTAACGCTTAGTTAATTAGTTTGACATTTACCATGTCACTTTGTATTTTTATATTATATAGTTAATAAACATACCATATACATCCACGAGACTCCAAAGTTGTCCATTAATGATTAAAATATCATGATATAAGTCTCTTGGAAGAACCATAGATTTTTAGTAATTTAATATCAATTAATAATATAACATTTGTTTTAAAAACTCTTTTATATCAATTTTGACACTATTAAATAATTGATTTTTTTAAAACTCATAACATGATTATTTCTTCGAAAAAAATTAATTAAATAAATCCTAACATTTAATATTAACCTATATAATTAGTTTAATTCATAAAATGTCTCAAATTATATTTATTTGGGTATTTATAATATCAATTATTCTATATTTTCAATAATTAGGTAATTATTGTATCATAATTGTGTCATAAATAAATTAAATTATATAATGTCTAAAAATTATAAATAAAATATAATTATGTAGGAAATAGTTTTAGCTTTATAATGAATATTTACAATCGAATTTATCTTATGTATAACCCTGTATTAAAAATGATTTAGTAAATAAACTTTGATTTTAACTCTTTTAACTCTTCTTTGAATTAAATAATAATAAATGTCCTAATCTAATCCAAGTGGACCTAAATTATAATAATTTATTCCTAAGGTTGTTTTTGGTCGAGATACACTTGTCCAATAGAATTAGTACATGTGTTAGTGTAATTATTAATATCATTTTTACCCTTACTTACCCTATTTACTTTTAACCGTGGTAAATAAAAGTAGAAAGTTACTATTCACCAAAAATTATTTTCATCTCATTGAACCACATTTTACTTCTTGATATTAACCGTGTCTCTCGGATTTTCGAAATTATATTCACAGAAGTGGTAAAATTATGTTTTATGAAAAATTCAGTTTTTTTAACTACCACTTAGTAGTTTCACTATTCATCAAAAATTGATGTTTTTCAAAACAATGCAAAAATTTCACCCTAAGCTATAATTGATATTCCGAATTAAAAAAATGATGTCTATTTTAAAAAATTCCAAACATATTAGATGCATTAATTAATTTTATCATTAATTCCCGCTGTTACAACAAATAGCGTGTTTTTATGAAACAATATATATCAAAATATTGACAATTGTTTAGTTCCAATTTCAAAGTGAAATTAATTCTAATGAACACCATTGGATAAAATGGTAAAAATATATTCTATTTATACTTTAAAACCACACAAATTCATAATTTATCACTATTAATTATTTTGATTAAAAAAGTTGTTTTTAACTAAAATTTTGTAATTCTCACTATTCATCAAAATATTTAAGTTATCCGAAAAGTAGAAAAATACCACCTTAGGATAAATTTGATACTCTGAATCCAAAAATGAATTCCATTTTGAAATATAAAATATATATAATTTCAAAAAGTAGGTATTACTATTCAATATGGCTAGTTTGATTGGTTGTGGTGTGTGTTAGAACTCGAAGTTGCGTACAACACACGCTACTATATTATTCAATGGAAAGAGTATCGTGGAAGCTTGAGATGTTTCATTTTAAATTTTTGATGTCCCCATTTAGTAAAATTTTTTAAAATATTGTATTTAAAAAGGGTTCACTATTAAAAGTTTGTAAAAGTGCAATAGTGAAAATGAATTTGTTCTTACATTATGTCTAAGAAACTCATAATATGGATTCTAAAATTATAAGGATTATATAAAGTTTAAAATTTAGTTAATACTATTCATAACCTCTTTGGAACGGCTTGTTTTGTATGTCATGGTGCGCATGATCTCGGTGTTGCGTGTACTGCAAGTTATTGTATTATTTTGAAGAAATAACACACTTTGAAATCTTGGGGAGTTACATTCTCCCCTCCTTCAATAAATTGCGTCCTCACAATTTGAAATTGTTTTTCGAAAATAAATGGTTGAAAATAGAAAATATCATTGTTGGAAAACCAACATCAGAAATTGGGTTACTAAAATTTAGTCTTAATATGAGGAAAAGAGAAATGAAAGGGTCACCACCAAATTATGATCTCGATTAGGAGAACATTAGTGGCAATTAGAGACATATAATTGTAGGAAAAACGTAAATATTTATAGGTATTGATTGAGGTCATCAATCACAAACAACTTTAAAATTGAGGTCCTTAAATTCACCAATCTATGATAATTTAAAATACCATCGATTCAATAAAACATAAGGTATTAGGATAACACATTTTTGACGTTTCTAAATATCCTAGTTGAAATCCCACATCGAAAAATGAATTAATGAGGCCTCTATTTAAAATAAAGAGTGGAAAGTATGAAGATTACCGAATATAACACATACTAGGGTTCCATATAGGAAAATATGGATATGGAAAAGATATATAACCATCAATTAACTGATGGAGAGTGGTAGAAAACATGGCTATGAAAAGGCCAACAATCCAAAAGCCATAAATTAATGATGATTTATGATACGATCTAGGACAACATTTTTGTTCTAAGTTATTTTTCTTAATGTTGAGGAATTTATTTATGAGATTGGCTACGATCATAAGGAGATATAATTACTTTATAATTAGAGTTTTATCCATTAATAAATTTCTACCACAAACTCATCTTTCACTATAAAAGATAATAGAACGTAAAAAAATTCTATTTATACTATTCGTATAGGGTTCCAAAATAAAACAATTTATAATTCATCTACCAGTTCTATTAAAAAAACTACATTATTTAATCCATGCCATCTCGTGGGCCAGTGGTAGGTGATACACCTTTGTCGCCCTTCGGTTGCGGGTTCAAGTCTCGCGGCCTTGCCGGACGCGACTTGTTGCCGCCCGACCTCCGGGTTGTCCTTTTATGGCAATCCAAAATTAATCTCAAACTAGAATTTATCCAAAATAATTCTGACCAAACTCAATGTACAATATTTATAAGGAAGTTAAACATAATGTAGATCCTTTTTACCGCGTAATAGCATATGAATATCTTCATCATGTATTCTTTTAAAACACTGAAACATCCTGAATTACCATAATCCTTATTGATTACATTCATGCTCCCTTATTCCATAAAGATTGCTGGATATACTTCATCAATCCAAAAATGTTTTAAACCTCAACAATGATGGAATATACATATCATTAATCAGCTTCAAGGTAGTCAAGAATATCCAATATAATTTTTCCAAATCAATCATTATTATTCTAAAATCACTACCTCGTTATCAGAACCACATTATGTTTTATCATTTACTCAACCATATATTTTCCAAAAATTTAACCTGCTATTGAGTCACTTTTCGTTGTTCCACACAATTTCAAGTCCTTAATGAAATAGTACTACATTAAAATCCTTATATACTCCATAATTATTATAACAAGTACATTGTTGATACAAAACTCAAATGAAATAGTCAACATAAGAACTCTAATAATTCCTCTTCATCTTTTGTAGTATCATAACTTGATTATTATCCAATAGCATCATTTGCGGCATAGTTTGATGACTAGGACATAGGTTCACGTAGTGTCCAATCTCCTTGCAAATGAAGCGTTTTACATTTGAAACCATTTTCTTACCCATGTAGTCATTTACTTTGTGCCCTTTTCCTCCACACTTATAACATACTCTCATTCCATTCAGGAATGTTCCAGGGTTTTTCTTCCAACAATTATCACATTTGGGAAAATTCTTCTTTTCCCTCTTCCCTTTATCCATCTTTCTCTCTTCCATCCTTTTCTTCTCTTGCTTCCCATCAAAGACATAGGACATAGTAAACTCTTTACTTATCTTATCAACACAGGATATTATTTGTTCATATGATGATAATACATGTGAGACTATTTCTCTTATAAATATTAGCATAAGACCATGAAAGATATGATCCTTCTTTCTCTTTGGATCATGTGCATTGCTGGAGTTATCATTCCTACTACTGGGCTCCATTTCTAAACAATGGAATACATGAGATTAGTTTATGAATAACAATACATAATCCCAAACTTGTAAAACACATAACATAAATTAAATAGTTTATGGATATAATCCATAATCATAAAAATTTCTCCTTTGAGGAAGTAAATATTCATAAACCCTTCATAATGATTTGTAATGAAAATGGGAGTTATACTAAGCATATCCCCCGGGAGTGTCGTAACCAAGAGTGCAGCAAGGCCCGTTGTCGTGCACCAGTTCCCGTTCGTGTCGAGCTCAAAGCGGTGTTTTTGGATTTTAACCCTAGGTACATATGTGCTAGAGCCGCCTCTACCTGCTCGTATCCAGACATGGTTGTATTGCTCGGAAAACTCAAAAAATCTCTACAATACCAAAATTCTAGGAAGTTCATCTATACTGATACTCAAAGTCCATCTAAAATCTATGTTCTCTAATCAGAGTTTATCTAAATCTAGGTTCCAAGGATTGTACTAAACTTTCTCTGATACCAATTGTAATGCCCCAACCCCAGTTACCTAGAGTCGGTGCAATATGACATAACATTGGCATGATCACAAGAATGATCAAATCTTGAAAGACGGATTGGTTTAGTAGACTTGGAATCACTAGATATATTCATAAAGTTTTACATTAAATCAATAAGTGAAAAGCTACAACAATATATTGTCTCATTATACCACACTCAAATCCCCACATACTATCCCTGCAGGTCATTCATAAATTAATTATTTACATCCTGGGAATAATTAAACATAGAAAAGGGGTGAGCACAAATGCCCAGTAAGGATAACAATAAAGCGGAAACATTCATATATAATAATAAAAATTTAAGGCAATGTATAACTAAAACAAAAGCCTTTTAAACATGAACTTCAACATAGTATGGAAAAGGTAAAATGAAATAATTCCATTTTCTTATTCACATGGATATTCTACTAATCAAATAATCACATGAAATATCAATAACCACTTTCATAATGATGGAATGCATAATGACAGACTATCATAACTACATAGCCAAGGCCTCGTTCCAAGACTACAAATAAGATTTTTCCAAGGCCTTATGCCAAGACACTAGTTTGTCTCATGAGACCTACCGATGCATCAAAGAGATATAGCAGGCTCCATCCATCACATATTAAGTCCAATTCATTCCCATATGAAAATGTTTAAACATAACATAAACATTCGTATTAAAACTAGAATACAAAATGTCAATATTTTAACCATAAACCATGAATGGTATAAAAATAGCACATCTACAGTCAAACATATCACAAAACTTTCAATATAATATAGAAGTTTTTTATCATAATAAATCAACTTAAATAAGCTTAAAATACATCAAAGTATGTTGACATAGAAGAAATCAAAACTATTTGAGAGAAATATCTCTTTTCTCGAAATCATTGAAAAGTCACACATTTATAGAGGAAGTAATTTAAAAGGGATCTTTGAATCCAAGTGTCCCATACCAATTTGAATCATTTTAAAAGAAATATCATTTCAAAACCATCATGTCCATATAAATAAATCCTTAAAATCATTTTGAAAACTTTTACATTAATTAAAAATATTTAGAAAGATCAATCTTTAAAACATTTAAAATTATGATCTTTATAAAGAGTACCTTTCAAAAATTCTTAAAATATTCATTTTGAAATCATTTAAAAGTCACATAATTATAAAATAAAACATTTACTTAGAAAATATTCTTATAAGCTTGTAAGGGAATCTTTGATAATTTTATAATGGTGGTAAATTGCCGCACCCGCCGTATAAGTTAAAAAAACATTCTTACCTTAAATTTGTCGAAAAGGATAAAAGTGCATTGTTTGGAAATTGACGGAAAGATTCCATTAAAAACACATAATGGTATAAATGAATTTAACCCATATTCTGTGTAAATAGTAAAAATGTTTTGAATAACATTTCGAAGAATCATGGATGTGGATGATAATGATATCCCAGTAGATAATTACGTATAAACAACCTCAGATAATGAAGAGATTGCAAAATAACCCTTACCTTGTACTTTTCCTTGGTTGGGGTAGATTAACCTCCTATATAATGGTGAAATAACTGTTATTAATTTATAAAAGAATCATATACATTAATATGATATCATATATGATCTTTTAACATTGATTTGTTAATAATATCTTAGTATTATCGTTGTTTCAGGTGTTAACTTACTCGTTTTATTTTATATGTTTTGTTACATAAGCCAAGTTTTTCATGGATAGGTTGTATCTTATTCATATCCATAATTAAATAAAGTTCTTAAACATTATTTTTAAATCATCAAAAGATAATTATACTTGAATGGATACGATGGAGAAGGAATCTCATCGCGTTCGTGGAGACGGTAGTCCGTACGTACGCACGAGCAACAATATCATTATTTTGATATTAAAATAATAAATAATTGAATATTATATCTTATATACAGAATCATTATCATGTTATATTTATTATTTACATTAGTTACACATCATTATTATACCCATCCAAATAATAATATATTGAATAACAATTACACCATGACGTGGAGACGGTAAGCCGTACGTACGCACGTATGGTGACATGTTATCCAAAGGATGGATAGAATACTGAATATGGTTGTACCATATTTATAATAACATCACAATATATATAATATACTGGAGTTATTATTTTAGAAAGGTAATAACAAAAATTGAAGAAGTGGAAGAAGAAATGAATTTGAAAAAGGGTGGTGAAAACATTACCTCTTCTTCGGGTTCTTCCTTTTGATTTGATCAAAAGGGCTCTTAGGTTGGATTTATGACTAAAAGAAGGCCTCTCGGATGAATTGAGGGATGTTTAGAGAGTATTTGGGCAGTGTTTGGCCGAACCATAATTCTTTTATGGTGTGAAGTAATGAGAAGGAGGAGTTCCTTTTTATAAGAGTGGTGAGGGGCACCTTTGCAAAAGCTAGAAATATTAATTTATAATAAATTCATTTTCAGTTTCTAATGGCACCAAAGTTTATTGTTAAAAGGATAAGGTGGGGATAGTTCTAAAACCATTCAACCAATAGAATTTAGACAGGTTTGGTTTACTATATTAACCTTATCATTTAGTTTTAACTCTTAGTTAATTAGTTTGACATTTACCATGTCACTTTGTTTTTTTATATTATATAGTTAATAAACATACCATATACATCTAAGAGACCCCAAAGTGGTCCATTAATGATGAACCTATCATGATATAAGTCTTTTCCCCGAACCTTAGATTTTTAAGAATTTAATATCAATTAATAATATAATATTTGTTTTAAAAACTCTTTTATGTAAATTTTGACACTATTCAATAATTGATTTTTATAAAACTCATAGCAGAATTATTACTTCGAAGACAATTAATTAATGCAATCCTAACATGTCATATTAACCAATAAAAGTAGTTTAATTCATAAAATGTCTCAAATTATATTTATTTGGCTATTCATAATATCAATTATTCTTATTTTTCATTAATTAGGTAATTACCGCATCATAATTCTATCATAAATAAATTACATTTTTTAATGTCTAAAAATTATAAATAAAATATAATTATGTAGGAAATATTTTTATCTTTCTAATGAATATTTACAAGCTAATTTATCTTATGTATAACCCTATATTAAAAATGTTTTTGTAAATAAACATTAATTTTAACTCTTTTAACTCTTCTTCGAATTAAATAATAATAAATGTCCTAATCTAATCCAAGTGTACCTAAATGATAATATTTTATTCCTAACGTTGTTTTTGGTCGAGATAAACTTGTCCAATAGAATTAGGACATGTGTTAGGGTAATATTAATATCATTTTTACCCTTAATTACCCTATTTACTTTTAATCATGGTAAATAAAAGAAAAAAGTTACTATTCACCAAAAATTATTTTCATCTCATTGAACCACATTTTTCTTTTTGATATTAACCGTGTCTCTCGGATTTTTGAAATTCTATTCACAGAAGCGGTAAAATTATGTTTTATGAAAAATTCAGTTTTTTTAACTATCACTTAGTAGTTTCACTATTCATCAAAAAATGAAGTTTTTCAGAACAATTCCAAAATTTCACCCTAAGCTATAATTGATATTCCAAATTCAAAAATGATGTCTATTTTAAAAAATTCCAAACATAAAAGTTGAATTAATTAGTTTTATAATTAATTACCATTGTCACAACAGATAGCATGTTTTTAAGAAACAATATATATCAAAGGATTGACAATTGTTTAGGTCCAATTTCAAAGTGAAATTAATTCTAATGAACACCATTGGATAAAATGGTAAAAATTTATTCTAATTATACTTTAAAACCACTCAAATTCATAATTTATCACTATTAATTATTATGATTAAAATGTAGTTTTTAACTAAAATTTAGTAATTTTAACTATTCATCAAAATATTAATGTTATCCAAAAAGTACCAAAATACCACCTTAGGCTAAATTCGATACTACGAATCCAAAAATGAAGTCCATTTTGAAATATAAAATATATATAATTTCAAAAATTAGGTATTACTATTCATAACGGCTAGTTTGATTGGTTGTGGTGTGTGTTAGAACTCGATGTTGCGTACAACACACGCTACTATATTATTCAAAGGAAAGTGTACCATGGAAGCTTGGGATGTTTCATTTTAAATTTTTGATGTCCCCATTTAGTCAAAAAGTTTAAAATAATTTATTTAAAAAGGGTTCACTATTTAAAGTTGGTAAAAGTGCAATAATGAAAATGAATTTTTTCTTACATTATGTCTAAGAAACTCATAATATGGAATCTATATTTATAAGGATTATATGAAGTTTAAAATTTTGTTAATACTATTCATAACCACTTTGGAATGGCTTGTTTGGTAAGTCATGGTGCGCTTGAACTCGGTGTTGCGTGTAGTGCAAGTTATTGTATTATTTTGAAGAAATAACACACTATGAAATCTTGGGGGGTTACAAAACTTGCGTGAACCTCTTTCCTTTGCAATATTTTGATCTTATGATCTTGAAAAACCATAGGCACGCAAGTTCTCAAGCTTCCAAGGCATCAGTACACAAGTCTCTTCGCGGCACGCAAGTCATCTACACGACACCACCAATACTTGCGCGAAACTTATCCCTTTGCCATATTTTGATGATCTGATCTTGAAAAACATATGGCATACAAGTTTTCAAGTATTCATGTACACGATGCGCAAAACATATCCCTTTGCCACCTTGTATCTGCTCTTTTTTACCCCGGATCTAGATCATTCCTTCATTTATCGATGTTATTGAATCAAACATGGATTGTTGACCTCAGCTCTTGAAATCGACATTCCATCATGAAATCCTATTTGTCAACAAAATTGTATGTCATTGTTTTTAATTTTCAATAATCACAACTCAGATGTCCACTTTTTCAACAAACACAATCACCTCAAAAATGATTCAATGACACCTTGAGGGATTTTTTCCCAACAATATCCCTCATTGGGTTTGTAGAAAACTCTTCCATAAAAAGATATATCTTTAATTCTTTAGCCACCATTCACCTGTCGTGATTCTGATAGTGATCAAGGATTTACTCAACACATACTCTATGCCCACATGAGCAATGCTCGACATGAGAAACAAGAGTAAATGAAATGTTCATCAATTAATCACTTAAAATCTGACACCCTCTCTTGACACCTAACTTATACCAAATTACAAATTGATACTAATTGTTGATACATCACATAAATCAATTTTATGAAATATTCATGCCACATTCCAACACCACTCTTCTCTTCTTCTTTTATCATGACCCTCTGCTGTCGTGATATCTATTCACTGATCGATCACTTCTAGTATCGTCATATTTTAATTATCTCCCCCATTCTGCTCTCAGCGATAACACATATTTAGCCCTATTTCATGTGTTGTCCAAGCTAAGCTCCAGCTAAGCATGTTCAACTAGATTCAACTCCCCCTATCTGGCTTCTACACCGACAAGCTTCTCCCCATATCATTCATGATTTATCAAATTTCCACATTTTCTCCCCTTTGAACAACCACTATTTTCTACCCCTTTTTCAATGACCCCAATGGTCACTCCTATGTAGTCTGTAATAGAGTAGAGAACACATAATAGCATATTAGGGAAAAACACATCATACCTCATGGAGAGTGGGGTTGTTCCACATCCACACTATTTCAAGTCTGGGGATTCGACTAAACTCCCAGTTCCAGTCGATGCCTCTCAGAAGCTTCCTTTGATAAGGCCTTTGACAGAATGGCTGAAACCTATAGCTCTATAGGCACATACTCCAACTTCACAATTCCCTACTCAACATTCTCCTTGATGAAATGATATTTGACCTCAATGTGCATGGTCTGTGAGTGATGGACATGATTTTTGCTTATATTTGTAGCAATTGAGTTATCACACTCGATTCCGATTGGTGACTTCACTTCAACTCCCATATCATCAAGCTGCTGCTTCATCCACAATAATTGTGTGCATTCTTGAGTGGCCGCAATATACTCAGCTTCTCTGGTGCTCAATGAAATGCAATCGTGCTTCTTGTTAAGTCAATAAATACACAATCCACCAATATAGAATGCACAACCTGACGTTGATTTTCTATCATCTATTGAACCGTCCTAGTCTGCATCAGTATATCCCAATAACCCTGTCTCATATTTTTCTGTATATTTCAAGCCAAAATCCACTGTTCCCTAGATATACCGAAGTATTCTTTTCACTGCAAGCATGTAGTTTTCCTTGGGATTACTCTGATATATCGCTACTTGGCATGTGGTGAAAACAATATCAGGCCTTGTTGCGGTTAAGTACAACAGACATCCAATAATTGTCCTTTATTTTGTGATATTAACTGCCTTTCCATCCTCATCTTTTTATAATTTCGTCCGTGTAGCAACTGGAGTCTTCATCTCCTTGAAATTTTCAATTCCAAATCTCATTAGAACCTTCTATTCAAATTTCTTAAAACCACCATCACTATTCTTCATTTGAATCAGAGATTTTTCAAATATTTATTCATCATTGAATACCATTATTTCTATGCTTTTTTTAACCCATAGAAATACATCTACATCCAACAAACCTTGTTCTCATCAACCTGAATGAGAAACCCATATGGATACTCTATATACACTTCTTCTTCCAGAAACATATTTAGAAATGCGGATTTGACGTTCATCTGGAACACATTGACCATCCATTGCACTGCATTGGCTATGAATAATCCGATTGTCTCTATCCTTTCAACTGGTGAAAATGTCCCATCAACAGTTATTCCCTCTATATGTGAGTATCCTTTGCAAAAGAATCATGATTTGTTCTGAATCACTGTGCCATCATCATTAATCTTGTTGTGATAGATCCATTTAGTCTTGATGAAATTTTTATCTGCTGGCCTCGAAACAATATCTCATGTCTGATACTTCTCAATCCTAATTAGCTATTCATTCATTCCACGAACCCAATTTTCAACTTTAGCTACATCAGAAAAGAATTTCAGCTCAACCGGTGATAGTAATAATGTCAGCTGTAGTGATTTCATTCTTTTTGTCTGAACTGGAGCTCACTAATTACTGATGATATTATGCCTGTCAATTTCAACTCGACTCTTTGGCATTCTTGTCAGCACAGACTAGACACATTCGTGTTCATCATCAATGTCTTCTTCTAAATCAGCATAAGCCACTTCTGCTTCCCTTTTGTTTCTTTCTTCCTCAACACATTCATCAATAAATTTTTCACTGGCACATTCTTCAGTGGCATCATTTATATCAGCTACGTTTCTTTGTGTCATTGTTCAATGACGTCATTTCATTGATCATTTTCTCTCAAATTTTTGTTCCCACACCTTTTATTTTCTCTCACAGCTTCTTGGTATCCTGAAAGTAGTTAGCTGATACCACATTGTCATAATAAAATAGATAATCATGAAAACCTCTGTTTTTCTGCTTTTCCACCAATCATTCTTCATGAGCATAAAAATTCATCCTTCATATCATATTGAGATCATTCATCTGATTAGTATATAGAATACTCCCCATGTGTTATGCAACAATTCCAGTTGTTAGGCCCAACATTTTAGACCCATAACTAGTCTTTTCCTCCTGTATCATTTGTTCTCATCTTCCACTCAGAGTTGAACCATTTAAAATATCTCTAATCCTACTGTGTTGAAACTCGGTGTAGGAAACAAGAGATAATGTTAATAACACAATCACTTTCTATTATGCCCTGTTTCTCCCTTTTTTCTTATACTGTTGTACCTAATTTGGGCCAATTAAAAATCTAGAGCACCACACTTATACACTTTTCATCTTTAGATGCCACTTCCCCTTGGATTGTATCTCCCTAAAATCTTTAACACATGAATCATCAGTTGTTTTAATTTATATTCATAGGGAGAGTGGGTGTTTCTTGAATTCTCAAGACGAGGATAGTGGTTGATCATGATGGGTCAACCATTTGATTCTTTCTTAGAGTGCATCATATTCCTTTCTTGCTTCCTCCAGCTTCCTGGCCAACATCAACTACTCTGGCCATATGACTAACCATTCATTACCTGCATGATGTGTATTTTTCTGATATGATGATTATATAGGCCTGGCCTTTCTCAACATTTGTGTTTTTAACCCACTAGTACACATTTACGTCTTTGATGTTCCACTAAAATTCAATTTCCATTCATTGCTACTCTGAGCACGAATATCTTTTCTTTCCATCTTCCCTTGCTTCTTCCTCCATTGCAAGGATCTTGCATCTTCTTCCTGTTTTTGATATGGAAAATGACCTACAAATTTTTCATTACATTCGTTGTTCATCTTTCTTTTATTAGATGTATGATTCCCAGAAATCTTTTTCACCAGTGGTGAGTCCTAAATTAAACATTTATTCTTATTTATCACAGCTGGACTAGATCTCCCCTTAATCTTCAGGTTTGATCACATTCTCTCCTTGAGAGCTATTTTGAGTATGACAGATGAGGTGACTGATACACCTTTTGTTCATCTCCATGTGATTCCCCAGAGGCTCTAAGCCTGTTCTTCTCCTCGCCACTTTGTCTCTTAGTGTAGAATTTTTCATTATGCATCATTGGAGTCGAGAATATCCTTTCGAGTTTTCTTTCCCTTCCTGTGTTCTTCTTGCTACAATTTCATTCCCAATGCTGATAATATGAACGTATAAAACATTTTCCATCAGAGGCATACCTCATTTAGTCACTTCTATGTTGATATGATGATACTCCTTGAGTTCTTCTTCTGACATGGGGCTCTTGAGATTCCTAACACAAACTCATAGTGTGTCCCATTCTTCCATAGTAATAGCATCTAATGGATTCATTCCTCTGAGAGACTCTTCTCTCTGATTTCTCATAATGCTTCTTCTTATTCTCAGATTTAGTAATGTATCTGTTTTCACAGCCTGAGATGTATTGTAGAGCCTCTGAACAGAATCTTGATGTGTGGCCATGAATCCCACAGAAAAAGCACTTGTTATCACTTCTTTTTGTAACTGTCCTCTTAGGCCTATCTTCAGCACCTATATGTTTTTATCCACTCCTGGAACTATTCATGGCTTGCATTATATCATGCACAGGAGGGAATTCATCAAATCCAATGCCATATTTTCAGAAGCTATATGGTCTTTTAGCTGAGAAAATATTTTGTTATTTCTCCTCAAAAATATCATACTTTCTTTTCCATTTATCATAACCTTTCAAAGGACAATCGAATAGTTAGTGCAGTTCATCATTCAACTTAGGTTTTCCTTTGTCCCTTTATATCTCCATTTCTTTCTTGGATTTCTCTATTACTTCCACCAATTGTTGATTCTTCTTATTTCTTGATTCACGTTGATAATTGAGTTCTTTTCTGATATTCTTCCCTCTACTCAACTCATCATTTAGTTCCCGTGTGAGATTTTCTACCATGTCACCTTGCATCATTACATTAAAATTTTCCACAAAAATAGATTCAGTAATGAATTCATTCTCCTGTTGTTGCCTTTGATTCTTCTAAACTACATCAGACAACTGTGTTGCTAGATCATCATTTCTAGATTTTAGATTCTAAACGTCATCTGACTTAAGATTATCTTTATAATCACCCGCCTTTTGTTTTCCTTTCATTTTAGCCACATTTTGATGTTCATCACCTTGATAATCATTGTTCTCTTTTAGGTAAATAGGCACATTAGTAATCCTTTGATTTAATCCTCATAGCTTTTTGACCTCAATATCCAATACTTTTATTCTGATATCTTTAGATTGGAATTCTTCATCCAATTTCTGGTCCAATTTCTTTGTTATGTTGACAACCTCTACTGGTGGATTCCTTCTCAAAACCTCTTCATCATCAGTTGTTTCAGTATCACTTTGATGTTCATGTACTTCACTCATTCCAACATCTTGATTAAGTGAATCAATCATTTCCCTATCAGATTCATCCAGGCCTTTATTCAGTAAAATTTTGGATTATTTTAATTGAATAACACTTTTTCCATTCACATATCCACACTGAGGAATACCACATGACTTCTGATTCTTATTTTATGTTTTTCCCTTTGCCATGGCACACCGATATAAGAGAAGACTGATTCTTTAACCACACATATCGACTACACCTAGTCTGAGAAAACAAATTTGATAAAATCAATCATCCCTTTGATACAAATTATTAGGACCAATAGTGGCCTATATACCCTTAGAGAGGGGGGGTGGGTGATTCATGGTATGGATATTCTTTTTCAAATTTCTTCTTACCCCACTGGATCATGACCACTTTATTACAAGGGTCACTTCATTGCACTTGTGTTTTTATTATGATCACTAATTTTATTCTTTATCTAATGATGATGCATTAAATGCAATGAAGGGATGTAAGCATGCAGACACAGAGATTTTTACTTGGTTCACCCTCATTGGGCTACGTCCAAGGAGCATACGCCGAAAATTTGTCAGTCGTACCTAATTCCACTATTCGTCATTATATGTGGATATAATGGTTTGGGCTAGATCAATTCTAAGCCCAGGATCACTGCCTTTACAATGTTTAGGGTCATCTCACTCAATTCCCAAAGGTCACTCCCTGTTTCTCTCTCTCTGGGTCATTGCTGGTGGAGAGGATCACCATCTTCCTCTTCCTTTCCTCACTCCTCCAAAAAGAATCCACTCACAGTTTATAGACCTGTAGGTATCTTCACTTCCATGAAGAAATGCATCTTCCTCTGTATGTAGATGCTCTGTTGAAGCCCAACATTTTCATCCATAGATGAATTTCACTTTGCACCAAAGGTATCGGGTAATCTTCCAGCTTCCACGCGGCCCCCAAATAAGGATGGGGAATCAACCTTACTTGGCGCGCAAGTCTACCTCGGCGCGCATTTATTGGTGTGAAAGTCATACCTGGTGTGCAAGTCCTCCTCAGACACTTGCGTGACACAAGCTTCTCCAACTCCAAACATGCGCGACTCACTTCCCTTTATGCCCAAACCAACATTGAAGTGCAACTACCAACAATATCCCTTCTTTAAATCTGGCGTGCAAGTCCCACTTGCGCGACACACCACCACTTGCGCGACCACCACACATGCGCGACGGGAGCTATGATTCCACAAAGTGTTGAACTCCGTTGAAAAATGAGGAATGGTGGTCCTATATTTAAAGGCAATTTGCCCACCCTACGCGACAACGTTCATGTCAATCCTCGTCACGCAAGTCTCATCGCGCAGGTCTCATCCCATGCAAGTTACTTGCGCGACCCAATTCAAAACATGAGCGAACCTATTTCCTTTTCAATATTTTGATCTTCTGATCTTGAAAAACCATATGCGTGCAAGTTCTCAAGCTTCCAAGGCATCTGCACGCAAGTCTCTTCCTGGCACGCAAGTCAGCTGCACGACACCACCAATACTTGCGCGAAACTTATTCATTTGCCTTATTTTGATGATATGCTCTTGAAAAACAGATGGAATGCATGTTTTCAAGCCTTCATGCAGATCATTCATTCCATTATCTACATTCTTGAATAAACATGGATCGTTGACCATAGCTATTGAACTCATCATTCCATCATGAAATCCTCCTTGTCAACAAATTTTATGTCATTGTTTTTCTTTTTCAACAATCACCACTCATATGTCCACTTTTTCAACAAACACAATCACCTCAAAAATGCTTCAATGACACCTTGAGGGATTTTTTTCCAACAACATGGACAGAAATCTCCCAGGGTAGCCATCCTTCCATTTCACTGATTACCTTGACACCCAAACCATAGCTTCCTTTGGGATCCACTTGTAAGATCTACGAGGTGGAAAGATCTTCTGATAATGGTGATGACCCAACTAAAAATCACCATCCCCTACTAGAGATAGTTCTTCCTCTAATTTCATTGACCCCTTCCTCGAGTACTGTTTGACCCTCATTTCTAGCCCTCACCATCATGCTCGGTATTGATTCATTCATTCATCCACCTTGATGAGTAGAGGCCTTCATTTTCCATTATCCCCAGTTAATTCCTACCGAACCCCACCATCGAAAATGAGTTCAGATCCGGCCGTTAATCCCTACATTTAGTTTACTTTATTTTTTTTCTATATTGATTTGAAATGATTATATATTATGATTGTTTTGATACTTTAGAAAAATGATCCATAATTAATTTTTGATGTGTAGGAATCATCGCCACATTAATCCGATTCACATGGTCGGTATGACTCAACTACTATAGATATGGCCTTTAACAGCGTGCAAAATGGGTATTTACAGATTTAAAAAACATTATTATCCTCGACGCTATTAAAAGGGGGTATATTTTATCATTACTAAAAAATGATAATAAAGTCTCCTTTGATCACCATTGATAAAACATGGCCTTTATCCTTTCTAAAGAAGTTCTGATAGATGGGACCTTTATCACCACATTTTTAAGCACTAATAAATGTCAAAAATGGAATTTCTTAAAAAGAATTTATTTTTCTAAAAATTTGAGGTTGGTATATACCCCCGTTTATTAGAAATCAATCCCATATTTTAATAGTGCTAGTATATCCTCCCCACCCCTTTAATAATGCTAGGAATCCCCCCACCCTTTAACAACGCTAGGGACCTGCATCACTCATTCGTGTGCAGCCCTGCCTTTGTTGGGTTTTGTAACTGAGACGTCCACCTCAAAATCTCCCCCATTTTCCACTCCCCTATATTGTTTTATTATGTATTTTATGATATATCTATATATTTATATTATTATGTTTTGTATTTTTTTATCCGTATATGAATATATTTAATTACATATATAAAATATGTTTTTTTGTGTGTATGTGTGTCAATAAATACACAAATACATATAAATAAATAAATATTTATTTATATATGTGTGTGAATCTATAAATATAATTATACACATTTATATACTTATATTAGTGTATATAGATTAATATATATCATTTTTTCAATAAACACACAAATAAATTTTTATATATATAAACATTATATAAAAGGTAATTGTATATGTATATACATTTTTATACATTAGAATTTTAAATAAAAGTGATATTATGACTTATTTAGATAATGTATATTTATTTATAAATATAATTTACATGTAAACATGTTTACATATATATTTAAAAAATTAAATTTTTATGTGTGAATATATATAAAATATGTATATATTATTATATGTTTTATTATAAATAAAAATAAATTATGTCGATTGATAAAATTGGAAAATTTTATTATCAATATGAATGTAATACTTGTGAATAAATTTATTCCCCCCTAAAAAGGGGGGAAAATACTCCATTAAACGACGATGTAAGTCCATTAAATGTTAAAACAATAGGATACACCGACTAAAAAATCAGTTTTAATGGCCTTCTAAGGGAATTTTGGGACATGTAAAATGTAATAGGGGATTAATACTTATAATTAGTGTGAATATTACACTGCAAGATTCAATTTGATATGTAGTAGAGCTAAAACGGACTCACAGATCAAAAGTTATGACCCTTTAAAATTTGAGTTACATTCTCAATATATTTTAGATCTTTTATTACATTTTTTATATTTTGTGTCTTCAAATTTCTAATAAATGACCGTTAGTCGATAATAATTAGTAAGTTATTAATTAAAAATATTTTTTAATTATTTTATAAACCAATTTCACTAAGTATCATATATTGTAATTGCAAATGTCTATTTAGGCTTAGGTAAAACATATTTTAAAAAATATATTTTATTTTTAAGGAATTTTTTTTTGAAATACATGATTTGTTTGCGCTAGTAGAAAAACAATGATAAATTCCCCTTTATAAGTGCTTCAAAAAAAGAACTGATAAAGGGAGTCCCTTTAACAGCGCTAAATGAACGTTGATAAATGGGTACCATTAATATTGCAAAAAATGCTGATAAATTGGTACTTTTAAGAGCCTTTTTAGCACTAGTAAAATATCCTCTAATCACTGGTTTTTTAGTGCTGATAATGGCACCCCTTTATCAGAACATTTTTTTAGAATTTCCAAAGGGTGGCATTGTGTAATGTAGTATCTGTGGTAGGGATACTTGTGTGTCCTTTTATTTAAAATAGAAATTTTAAAAATATAATCTTTGATATTTATGTTTAATTTATTTCTTTATAGTATTATTAAAATAAGAATTGTTTTCATATAAAGAAGAATTATTTTTCTCATGTTGGGGTGGTGTATTTGAAAACAAATACCACTTTTAGGATTTTTTGAGAGGGGATCACAGGTGCCAAATAAAATTAAACAATGATGTTTTTAAATGATTGTGGATAATAAATGAAAATTTATTTGTAGAAAATATGGTTTGAAATGTATATATTATAATTTTTTTATATTTGTTATGAAAATTTTATTTCACTTAAATTGTGAGTTTTCATACGGGAGCATTTTCATATAGGGGTATTTGGTGCAATGTGTTGTTATTCAAACGATACATTACAATATTTGGGAATTTATCGGTGTTAATGAAAACAATGATAAAGGGGGTCTCATTTTAATGACCTTGATGATTAAAATATTTTTTTAGCAATGTTAAAACTCATTGCATTGTGTTAAAATGTATATCGGTGGTAGTGGGAATTCAATTTTATTTGTAGTGACAATGATATCTTTATACATGAATAAAATAAATAGGATTTGAATAAATTGTGTTCAAATTCCAATGAGTATACTTTACGTTGCTATATGAGGGAGGAGGTAAATTCATGATATAATTGGATTACAACCATATATCACCATGGATTTCATGCATGAGAGACGATCAGTTTTTTTTTAAAAAAAATTAATTTTAAAATTATTAAAATTAAAAAGAATATTCATATTCTCCATTAATAATTTAAAGAGTAAAAAAAGTAGAACACAATTTTCATAAAGATATACTCAACAAAAATTCTCATTAAATTTTTTAAAAAATAATTTTTTATTAAAAAATATAAATACTAATTTTTCCTTACTAAAATTCAAATAAACATTTTACAAGAAATCTAACAGTCTCTGAAAAAATAAATTTTTTTGATATAAAATAAGAATCTAAATTTTATTTATGAAAAATTAATAAAAAATGACTTTTTACATATGAATTAATAAAAATAATATATTCCTAATCCAAAAATATTGTATAAAAAAAATAATGATCCCATATAAAATTAAAAAATATCTCAATATTCATCTTAAAAATATAATTAAAATAAATTATTTTATTTTACAAAAATAAAAATTAAATATCAATTTTGTTTTTGATATATTTGGGAATTAAAAATGAATTTTATTCTTTTATGTTAAATTAAATAAAAATATTACTTTTTCTAAATGATCCCATTTTATATCTAAAATAAAAAAAACCAGTTTCCTTTACACAAAAATTTAAAATTTCAATTAAAAAACTTAAAGTAAAAAAAAATATTCTTCATTTTCCCTTTAAAATTATATTAGAAATAAGGTTATCTATTTAATTTTTATAAAATTATATTTATTAATTTTTTAATTTATTTTTTATTAAAGTAAATATATTTTTAATTTGTAATTTCTTGGTTTTAGTTTAAGTATATTTTAGTATTTTAACGGAAATTTAAAAAACTGTGATTTATTATGTGAAAGGGGGATATTATTTTTTCAATAAATAATAATTTTTGCATATGATTTTTGGAAGGAATTATTTTTTAAAAAAATATATACAGTATGGGATTTATTTTACGTTACACCAATTTGATTCTAGAAATTTTTTTGTAATATAATTGTTTATAATGCAAAAAATGTAGTTGAATTGTTGATATGGGATAAGTCAAAATACCATTACAAAATCAGGTCCTGGCATGTGTGAAGGATGTTCACAAAAGCCACACTGTTAGTCAAAAAACAATGAATATGTTATTTCACAAATTTGATAACATTGTTAATTTTTTTCAAAAAATAATAATTTGATTGTTGATATTGATTTAAATTATGTTTTATGAAAATTAGATGTATTATATAATATAAAATTAATGAAATATTTTTGGAAGAATTAAAAAATATTACGAGGCAATTTTGTATCTAAAATGATGCTAACAAAATTTCTGAAAAATAAATTGCATACATATATTAGTTTTGATTAAATTTTTAATGATAAAATAATATATTACTTCTACACCGATTTTTAGAAGGTTTGTCTATGTTACATCCTGGCATATGAAAACATATCTACACCATTTGTCGTGGTGTGTTGGTGTGGTATCTTCATGCACAACTGCATGCTTATGTAAATATTATTGGGACTTCTTAACCCTAATCCAGGAGGCAAGGGTTTCCCATATACATATATTTAACACACTGGAACCCTTCATAATCGATGAAGGATAACCCAATAATCTACCTCTCGTAACCACTAGGGTGGTGAACATTAAAGATTTTACAGTGATCAGGAAATTTAATGCACTCAAATGAAACTGAACAACAATCAATACAATGAAATAGAGATTTATCAATGATAGAAAAAACCATTATCACCGCTTAAAAGCATTCATAGTCGAGGCACTATTAAAATGGGGTCACTTTATCAATACTCAAAAAAGCGTTGATAAATGAAAATTTTATCAGTGCTTAAAAAAGCCCTGATAAAATTAGAAATATGAAAAAAAAATTCTTCAGATCAATGTGTAGACCCAACCTATTTTAATAGCAGTTGATCCACTTTCAACAGTGATAGGAAGCCCCACCCATGTTCCCCACCACCCTCCATTTAACCACGCTAGTCGCACACCCATACCATTGATAGTGTAATACCACCCAACCCCTACCTGCACACTCTTGACCCCACATGGATTTGAACATGAGAAAAATATTATACACCAGACAGCTAAAGCCCTACTGACCCACACACCATCTCTGTCTCAACATCAATTCCACGACCTCCATGACCGCACTAATGATGGCCAACCTGAAATAATCCCCACCTCAACCGCATTCCACCTCTACCATGACTTCACACAGTGACCGCGTTCCACCCCGTCATGACCACCATGCATGTCATCACATCCACATACCTCCTCAACCACACTATTCCTCCTCTATGAAATCCTAGAGCATCCAATCCATGCTCCGCCCTGCATGCTCACACATCCACATCCATCGTCTGCCATGGTCTTCCTACACTATGACCTTGCAGAGCAACTGTACTATGGTCTACCCTACATGTCGACACATACACATCCCGCCTCAACCATGTTCCACCTCTAATAGGACCTCCTAGATTGGTATGACTTCTAGATCTCTTTGGTCACCCTAGTGATGTTTTCCTAGGTGAAGGGGATTAATTTACACCACTATCCATTGAAACCATTCTTAAAAACATCGCCCAATGGAGAATTATTTTTTGATGAGAATCGTTGGCCTATTAGAATATGTTGTCTAAAATCTAGTACATTGTAGGTATGGGAGTTCATTCAAATGTATTGGGTGCCTTGTGGGAGTTAGGGTTTGTTTGGGATCCCCTTCCTTGGGTACCCCTAGGGAGTTTCGATTTCTGGTGTAGGTGTTGTGGTACCTTCGATATTTCCCTTATTCGGTACCCCTGGAGAGTGTTCCGTGGTGAATGGGATAGATGGACACCACCTGCCATTAAAATCATCCACATGTATCATCCCCCTAGGGTTTTATGGTGTCAGGGTTGAGGTACGTTTTAGATCTCCTTTATTAGGTACCCAGTGCAGTGTTCTTAGGCGAAGGGGATAGTGGGATAGGGTCCCTCATAGGATTCCTTCATTCTATGATGGAATAACATCAGAACATTGATGATAGATTATTCTATTGAAGTCCTCATTGTCATCTTCACGAGGGTTCATGGAACTCCAATTTATTGCTCCATATTTTTGACTATTTTTAATGATATTCCTCCAAAACATGACTTCCACTAGGTTCCAACCATTTATTTATGTAACATCATTATCATCATCATCGGGGGTGAGGGGTTTTAGAGAAAAGGGAAATCTAGATGGAGTATTGGAGTATGAAAACCCAGCCTCCACCATTATATATTAACATATTCTTTTATATTTTGCTTTTCCTTTGAAACAATACCTCTCATCCTTTAGTATCTAGAAAGGAGGGATAGAAAAATATTTTATTGATAACACTAATTAATATTGAGGAAGTACCAAACCCTATTTTTTAATTATAATCAAATTATTGACTGAAAGTTAAAAAGATAGAAAAACTATCCAATTTATTTATGTATTTTGAGTATTGTTCATTTTATATTTAGATATGAAATCTAAATTCAAAATCAGATTTAGTTATTTATTATTTACTGAATAATGATTTATTTTAAAATGTAAATAAAATGAATATTTTTTTCTTTGATATCAATTTATATTAGATTTATAAAAAAAATTAAAAATTAAAAATAATAAAATTAACATTAATTAAACAGGTTTGGGTATATTTCAAAATATAATCGAATATTTTTAAAAATCATGAGTTAAAAAATAAATGGGTGATAAATGAATTAGAGAGTGAAAAAAATCAATCGAGTTGGAATTTGATTATCCCAAATTTCATGGGTACTTAATGAGTCAACATCCCTAATGTTGGGTGATTTTTAATGAACATTTTTACCTAATTATCAAAGTAGTAGATTTTAATAATTTTTTTGAATTTGAATTTATTAATATATAATATATTTTAATAATAGTTGACTGGAATAAAATAATTAATGTTTATTTTAATTCAATAATATAACATTTGACTCATATCAACCTTTATAAGACATTTAATATATATATATATATTAGTAATGTTGTACTTTTTTATCTAACCAGTCATAAATGGAAAAAAATTTATCATATCTTACCCCCCCAATCTGTAATGGTTCTTAAGGGTGGGAAAATAGGTAGTTAAAAAAAATTTAATTGAAAACAAAATAAAGAAGAACTGAACTGTTATACTAAAATGAGTATTTTTTAGTAAAAAATTTAATTGGTTAGTAACACATTTTTGGTTGGTTTTTTTATCAATTTTAATAACTAAAAATTTATAAAATAACATAATTTATAATTTTTTATTTCTTTATTAATTCAATATTATAAATAACCTATGAAACAAATTATAACAAAAAAATAAATTTTTGTATGTAAATTTATAATTTTTTTCAAATATTTTGTTTGTTTATAAAACATAAGGATTTATATATAATTTTTAGTTTTTTTCCCCACAATTAGGGTGTATTTTTTTAAAATTTAAGGATTTATTTACATTAGTAGGCTTCCTCCAATGATCAACCTTTTTACAATGGTTTGTCCACTCGATAAAACAAATTAATATCATAGATGCAGTTCATGAATTCTACGCTCAATGTGTATGATATATGAAAGAATACATGCTTACTCGAGTTATTGTATATTGTTTTTTCAAGGACCAAAAATCACTTAGATAATTCCCAAAGTGTGCTGCTTCTTGATACAATAATGATAAATATGGTCTTATAAAATTGTATGGTATTTTCCAATCACTCCATGGATTGATAGCCTATATAGAAGTGATGAGACAAATGGGAAATTGACGTGGCACATAGATATAGGAAATACATATAGGAAACTTTGTAACCTGGTAAACTCTCCATAGTGGAATAGAATTGATAATGAATATCCGGAATTTGGAAACAAGACATGAAATCTTCATCTTCAGTTATCTACAGATGGAGTGAATCCTTTTCGTTTTAAAAGAATCACTCACAGCACATGGCCGGTTCTGTTGTTAAATTATAACTATCTATTGTGGTTATGCATGAATCAAAAGTAAATCATGTTATCTATGATTATATTTGGACCAAAACAACTGGGTAATAATTTTGATATTTATTTGGCTCCACTGATCATGGATTTGAAATTATTATGGGATTTTGGTGTCACGTTGTATGATGCTTACAGAAATGAATATTTCAATTTTAGATCCATGTTGTATGGGACGATAAATTACATTCATGATTATGGAATTTTTTTGGATATATTATTAATGGATCTCAAGGGTTCCCCATCATTGAAATGGTACATAGACAATCACGATGAAAAATTCGTTGAAAACCATGTTTCTAAGACATCACAGATTTCTACCCCGATGACATAAGTACTGATCTTGGACGACATAATTTGATTGAAGTTTAGAAGAATGTAAAGAACTAGTTCCACTAATACGTGATAAAAAGTTTGAGAAGTTAAAATTTTTGGAATCTAGTTTTGGTAAACCATTTTCTAAATACTTTATAAAAACTAGTTTGAAAAAGGAGATCAGTTTTTTTAATTACCATACTAGAATTTTATGTACGTCATACATTTTATTGATGTTTTTCATATTGAAAAAAATGTATTTGATAGTTTCATCGACATGTTTCTAAATGCACCTGAAAAAAATTGATGTAAGTAAGAGTAGGTTGTAAATGGTTGACATGGGAATACGAGAAGAGATGGGACCAGGAAAGGGTGAATTTTTTTTCTTCCTCTATCTTCGTACACACTTTCCAGGAAGGAGAGATATCAATTTTCCAACTTCTTGAATGATTTAAAGGTTCCATAGGGGTATTCATAGAATATCAATAATATCATTTCAATGAATGATTTAAATTTAAAGGATATAAAATCACATGAATTACATGATTTAATGAAATATCTAATTGATATAGATTTATGATGCATTTTTTTCAAATAATGTCTATCATATATTAACAAAACACTATTTCTTCATTAAATCCATATGAAAAAAATTTATAGACCTGAATAAATTTCCAACTATGGAAATATAAATTTCCATCATATTATATGAATTGAAAATGTTCATTACACCAACATTATTTAGTATGATAGTTTATTTTATGGTTCATTTGGTGAGAGAGATTAATATATGTGGTATTGTACATTATAGATGTATGTACCCCATTAAATGGTTTATGAATATATTGAAAGGTTCTGTCAAAAATCAATGTCGTCTAGAGGGTTGTATAAAAAAGTGATATATTGATGAGGATGCTATTTAATTCTACAATGAATACCTTTCTGATGTGGAAATAATTTGTCTGCAAAAATCATGTCCCAATCGGTATCTTACGAGTGAAGTAATTTATTGAAGAGATGTTTTAACAATCAATAATATAGATCAGAAGCAGAACCACTTTTACATTTTACATATCTATTTGGATGTTTCCCTATATGTTGAAACCCATAAAGAAATTATTGGGAATTTGAATCCATCAAGGGATTAAATATGGATATAAAACACACATAATCAACACATTATAGGTTCATTTTGGGACTTTATTTTTATTGAATTAGTTGAAAATCCTAATTCAATTTCAGAATGGCTTCAATAGTTAGTTAGAGGACCAAGTTTGAATGTATTATCTTAAAATGGGTATGTAATTAATGGTTATATGATCTATAAAAATTTTCATGATGAAGACGGTACAATGAAAAATAGTGGAGTTATACTCATGGATGAAGTGATGCATGTTTCCTATACTAGAAAAATAAATCAAATTTACTAGAATATTTCATAATTTGGAATCATTAAAAAATTGGGAGTTTGATTATACAAAATTACCAATGCTTATTTTTTCAATTCATGTGGGTTAATAATTGGAGTTCAATTAAAATAGATGAATTGGGATTCATGAAAGTTGATTTTAGTATAAAAGTTTAAAAAGAAAAACCATTTAAAATGGCACTATATGAAGTATAAGTATTTTATATTGTAGATCCCACAAATTTAAAGTGGCCAATTGTTTTGTTATAGAAAAAAACCACTGAATGGTCAGATAAAAATTCCACCGAGGATGACCATTTCATTGGTACATTGCAATCATTTTGTAGTGGTCCCAATATTGATGGAGTTTTGTATGAGATAGGAGACCACAATGAAGGGATTTGGAACATTTATATAGGGTTAGAATCCATTCATCCTTTAAAAAAGAAAAATAGTGCTCAATATTCAGGTTACATTTGTTTTTGGAATATATGTCAGGTTACCTCATGTTATTATCCATTTACTTCTCTATTTATGTACTCTAAATTAAATATTAAACCATTTCAGTACATAATGAATTCTACACATGTTTGTTCTTCCAATCCTAAGGAAAAATAGATCTCTCAAACAGATTCTTCTTCTAGTGCATATGAATGACCTTATACACATGTTGGAGATCCCAAACCTGAGGAACAATAGGTTTCTCAACCTGCAATTACTCCCAGTTTAGAGGTACAATGTCCATCTTCACATTTCATTTCTATCTCTCTAGAGGAAAATATTGAAAATGTTGATTCCAATGAAGTGTTAGGTGATGAAGGACCAGTTTCCCTGAAAAAACAGGATCACCAAAGTTTCATGGTGTTAGAAAAAATTATTAAGCTGAAAGTCAAAGGCATAAAATTTGAGGAGGTATAGAATGCATGGGGTCAGCATGTTAACCCCAAAAAGGTCATGTTAATTATTTATATTTGACTCATAACTCAGTAATGTATTATGATATTAATGTTACCAAGTTGTTCATGGGATGAAGGAACAGAAGTGGGGAGATATTATGATAAAATAATGATATCATTTCTTTATATTAATTAAAAAATAAAATAAAAAATCATTAACTTACTCTTCATAATCCATTTTAGAGTTAAATTAAATTATTTAACACCAAAAATAAGTATGTGTTAATTCTTATTAGAATGACTCAAAAAGAATTTTGAAAAATTCAAACTATACATCATCTTAATGATGATGAAGGTAAAATAAACCTGCACCCACTGGTTATCTATGAACACATGATATCCCAATAAGCGTGGTGTGAATTTATTGAACATCATGAAGATGTGTCTTCTGATGTACATTGTGGTCAGTAATACATTGTTTGATGGTGAATTTATTCATCACTTTGATTGATAATTTTTTATTTATGAAATAGAAAATGAGTGATGGAAACAAAGAACGAGAAAAAAAACCAACATACTCCTACTGTAAAGAATGGATGGTGTACTCTTCACTTGAAAAAAATGGGTACATATTTTAAATAAATTGTTATAATTTTATGTGATAAGAAACAACACCACAATTATGTTCCTCTATTTATATTCATATTTATGATATTAAATGAAAAACCACATCCATCCCACTTTGTGTTCTATGGAAGGAGAAATATAAAATAATGGCGTGATACTAAAGGATGAAGACACATAAAAAGTTTGGGAAACATGTTTAAGTATTACATAATAATTTTTTTCCTTTAAATCACTATTAAATAACAATGATCACTTAGATTTCAATATTTTATATCTTAAATTGTGACAGAAATTAGGAATACATGTTTCAGAAGAACACAGAATTCTAGTGGCCTTTATGAAGCCAGAACAATGTGGTCGTGTCAGAGGTGTGGGTTTTAGGGTGAATATGGAAATATATTTTCAGAAAAAACAAGAGGATGATCAATGTGAAATAATGAAATAGATAAGAGAAAGAATATCCACCCTTTAAGGACAATTCTCATGGAATATATAAATGATGGAAACATTAATGAGGGAGAGGAAAATAGAAGATGAAACTCAAGAACAACCACCACAAGATGATACCTCACCACCCCACTAACTATGAGGCTAGTGATTAAACTCAAAGAGATGTCTTAGAAGTGGTAATCAATGTTATAATAGATGTTTTTATGAAATGTTAATCATACAGAAAATGATACCTTTCTTATACTGATAATATAAAGGGTGATAATGGATATTATTTAAATCTATAAATATGTAACCAACACCTTTTGGCATGTGATATGGTGTTAAATTTTTGAAATGACTTTCTGCACAACAAACCACATCCCACAGGACATGTTTGAGTTTCGATTAGTGTATCCCAAGAGACAAATGTCGAGCTACCTATTCCAATTCATGATGATGATAGTAATACAGTTGAAAAAACTATTGGAAAATTCATCGCATGGGCATCATATCTTGTAAAAACCTCCTAATATGGAGGTATTCGTCTCCATTTTACTTTTTAAGCAAAAAATTTGACAAATAATGAAAATATATCAAAAATGAAGAATTTTATTATAAACTGACAAAGAGAAGAAGACAAATTAAAAAACCGCCTCAAACCCATTGAAAGGATTTAGAAAATTATCAAAAATATATACCAAAAACACCTTTACCCTGCTCGTTCTATAACCGAATTTAATTCATTCAAGGATCATGTGTATAGAAAGTTAAAATATGGTTGAAACCACATAGTTGAATTCGAATAAAATATGTACATAGAGAATGATCAAGACTTCATAGGTGTTAAGAGTGCAACTAAAATCCTCAACTATTATTGGATGGGTGGCTTATTTGTAAATGTATACATGAGGTATTTATCCATGATTTCATTTTCAAAAATCTGATATACTTTTATACTTATGAATAAATACATTTCATATTTTTGGAAGGTGTATATATGAAAAAAATGAAGGTATTTTTCCATGACAAAAACTTCTGACTCATTGGTCATCACATCACCTCTACAGAATAAGAAAAAATAGGACACAAAAAAGGATGATATAGTGGAAGGACTAATCAAATCCTTTGGATGATAAATTTTGGATGAAACAATCTATTTATTACCAGTAATGCAGCTATAAGACTCTACAATTTAATCATATGAAATTAATTTTCATTTATTTCATCACATATACCTTTTTGTGTTTTATGATATAATTGGATGCTTATTTCATTAAATTTGGATACACTATATAATTATTTCCTAGATTCAATTCATGGATATCCAAAAAAACTATCCACTCATAATTGAGTTTTTTAATTTTTAATACATTGAATCCAATATTTTAGATCTAAACATCATGTTGTATAATTTATATTACCTTTTAATGAGGATTCTGTTATGATAGGGTGGTGAATCACTGTCATGAAAAACATGAAATGAGGCTAAGGACTAAGCCCATGGAAGAAGAAAAGTTCTATTATTGTATATGTATCAAGGTATATATACAATATTTCACTATCCAAACTCATATCAAATCAAATTAATTATTCTACTCAATGTTTTAGCAGTGTCTAGAACAAACCAATGTAAAAGATTTTTGTTATTATGTTGGAAAATTAATGAGAGATATCATATTCCCTGAAAAAATAGAATCAATGAAGAGGTATTTTCAATGATAATTACTATTCCATTTAATATATTTATTAATCCTATGTGTATTTAAATTTTTGAAGCACTACTATGTCTGTCGAAAAGACTCGTATTTACAAGGTGATATAGATGTTCTCAGAAACGAAAGGGAAATATACCTGATGGAAGAATGCACATAAATAGAATTAATATGTGACTTCCATATAAGTAGTGGATGTTTTTCATATTTTCGTATAAATTAATTATTTTTACTATTACTCACTTAATATTTTTTTATACAGGTGGATTCCTATGTTTGAGTCGTGGTTGTTTTTTAAATGATTCTCATGATCATGAGAAATTGGACTTCCAGGATGAAATTGAGATAATGAAAACAAGGAAATGGGTCAAGAATATATAAATATGAATTAATAAAACTTATTCATTTAAATAATTTTTCATAATTTTATCTACTAATTATATGTTATGTTATTTATCATTTTTATCTAATACATATTTTTTTATTTTATAAATATCTTGGGAAGTCAAATTTTCCTTTCAACTATCTCAAAAAATCCAGAAAAGAGAGAACATGTTGAATTGAAAGTTTGAATTCATAGTATTTTAATGCATATTATGACATTCTAAAATATATATCATGAATAGTTTCCTAAAAAGTGTACTAATCAGCTGCATATCAATCAGACAGACCTCAATTTGATACACAGTGTGCTCAGTATGAATCATAGTGTGTCTTTTTAGTCTATAATATTCTTTGATCCATTAAAATTAATGTCTTCTAAACATCCATGATTTGATCCATGACTCATGATTATAATCAATGATATGAACACTAGTGAAAAAAACGTTTAACACGTCTACATTTTTCACATCAGTTCTATATAATTGACGTGTAATGCTGTAAAAATTTGATTATCATGTCGGTTATAAAATAACCAACGTGAAAATCAGAAAGAATTGGTTTTTTTATATCGGCTATAAAATAAATGATGTAAAATATACAGATATTAGATTTATCACATCAGTTATTTCATAACTGACGTGAAAGATCAAATCTGGGTGATTTATCATGTCGTTTATTTTATAACAAACGTGATAAATCAAATCTCGAAAATTTATCATGTCCATTATAAAACAACTGACGTGATAAAGTTTTTTCTACATCGGTTATTAAATAACTAACGTTATAAACATAAAAAACAGTTTATCACATATGTTATTAAATAACCAATGTGAAAAATCATTTAAATGATTTATCACACCCTGTATTCTATCATTCTATTTTATTCGATCCGGCAACCTTTGATTCATCTCTCTTGAGTAGAAAACCTAGAAAGGGTTCTTCAAAGTTATACCCTCCAACATAGTTTTATCCAAATCATTCATCATCTTTATTATCTCCAGATCTATCAGGTCGACTCGCAACACTCAAGTAAGCCTCACACGCCTCAGTTTCATTTTTTATTTTCCACGCTTCCCTAAACATGTATTTTGAGATGTTATTTTTATATCTTTGTTTTTTAAATCATGGTATGTGTCATAGTGTTATTTTATACCATGATAAATTCTTTTCTGGTAAAATAAACCATGGTAGTGATATCATGCAATTTCTATGTGTTTTGTTGCTACCATGTGTGTTCTATCATGTGTGTGTGCGTGCAATTTCATGTGTGTGGGGGTGGGGGTGTTTAGGGGGTGGGGGTGTACATGAGGCAGTGGATATCCATGGAATGGGGGGTTTCCATGGAGGTGGTGGTATCTATGGGGTTTCTAAGGGGGTGGGGATGGTGTCCAGTGGTGTGAGGGGGCTTTCCAAGGGGGTAGGTAGTGTCCAAGGGGGTGGTGTCCAGGGGGTGAGGGGGTTGTCCAAGGGGGTAGGGGTGTCCAAGGGGTGTGGGATGTCCAGGGGTGGTGATGTATTGTGGGTGGGGGTTTTCTAATTGGGTGGGGGTGTCCAGGGGGTGTCCAAGGGGGTGGGGGTGGTGTCCAGGGGGTGATGGGGATATCCAATGGGTAGGGGTGTCTAGGGGTGGGGTGGTGTCCATGCGGGTGTGGGGGCTGTCCAAGGGGGTAGAGGTTGTCTAGGGGCTTGGGGGTGGTGTCTAGGGGTGAGGGGTTGTCCAAGGGGGTGGGGTGTCCAGGGGGTGGGGGTGTCCCGGGGGTGGGGGTGTCCTGGGGTTGGGGGATGTCTAGGGGGTTGGGGGGTTGTCCATGGGGGTGGGTGTGTCTAGGGGGTGGGGGTTTCCAGGGGTGGGGGTGTCTAGAGGGTGGGGATTGTATAAGGGGTTGGGTGTGTATAGTGGTGTCCAAGTGGGTGGGGGTGGTGTCCAGGGGGTGAGGGGGTTTTCCAAAGGGGTATGGGTGTCCAATGGGTGGGGTGGTATCCAGGGGTGAGGGTTGTCCAATGGGGTAGGGGTGTCCAGAGGGTGGGGAGGTCCAGGGGGTGACGTGTTGTCCAGGGTGTGGGGGGATGTCCAAGGGGGGTTTCCACGGGGTTTCCAAGGGGGTGGGGTGGTGTCTAGGGGTGATGGGGATTTCTAGGGGGTTGGGGGTGTCCATGGGGTGGGGTGGTGTCCAGGGGGTGAGGGATGTCGAAAGGGGTAGGGGTGTCCATGGGTGGGGCTGTCCAGGGGGATGTGGGTTGTCCAGGGGGTGGGGGTTGCCCAATGGTATGGTGGTGTTTAAGGGGTGGGTGTGTCAAGGTGGTTGGGGGGGGGGGGCTCTCCAATGGGTGGGGGAGCCTAGGGGGTGGGGGCGGTCCAAGGGGGTGGGGGTGTCCAAGGGGATGGGGGTGGTGTCTAGGGGTGTGAGGGGCTGTCCAATGGGGTAGGGGTGTATAGGGGTGGGGTTGATATCCACGGGTGATGGGGCTGTCCAAGGGGGTATGGGGTGTCTAGGGGTGGGGGTGTCCGGGCAGTGGGTGTTGTCCAGGGGTTTGGGGGGGGGATGTCCCAATGGTTTGTGAAACTGTATGGATATTCTATCCCAATGATTTCAGGGGATATTCTAATGGTTTTAAATTATTGGGACATGTGTAATTTTCAGTAGTGAATGTATACATATTTTAATATTTATAATTCCTATTTCATGTTAGCAGAAGGATGAATTTGGTATCCAGTTGCCCCAGGATTTATTCTTTGTATACCTTAAGAAGAAAATATCCAAGATGAATTTATACTATTATATTGTGATCCATTTGAGATAGATATAATCCAAAAATAAATTCCAATAAATATAAAACTGTTATATCTAACTATATTTAATTTTTGAAATCATTTTCATGCATATATTTTTCAAATAAGCATATATTTGTTTTATATTCCAAAATTGTTTTGCATTCAAATTATGATATTTTCCATATAAATAAATTAAATTTTCTTAACAAGATATATAATATTTATATTTTTTATAGTTAATATTGATTCAATGATGAATTATTCCACATCGAATGAGTAATGAATTTGAGGACGATTTTGATTCCTTTTTGGAATTTTCTAAATGAAATGTTCCAAGAAGAAACTTTTTTTTCTATCCATTCCTGAAATGCTTGAATATGAATAAGTTGAAAAGTAGAGTGATCAAAGTTCATTTGATTGGTTATGGTTTTAATCCATGTTATAGCCCTTGTATTTGTCATGGTGAAACTATAAATAATGTCAGATCTACTGATGATGATGTTTTTCAAGATGGTAACTACGATGGAATTGATGAAATAATTCATGATATTGTAGCATAACATATTGAGATTGAACTGGTAGTTTCACATAAATATAGGGATGATGAATAACCATTGTATCATGGTTTTATGAATTTTACGGGTTTTTTGGTGGTGTTAAGATTGATTAACATGAAGGTGAAACATGGATGGAGTTATAGAAGTTATACAGAGCTTCTATAATTGTTGTAATAAATTCTTCCAAAAGGAAACGATCTTCTAGATTCACATTATAAGGACAAGTAAATGTTATGCCCGATGGGATTGGGATACATGAAAATACATGCATGTACAAATGATAGTAAGATATATAGGAAGGAATATGAATTTTTTTCAGAGTGTCTTAAATGTGGGACATCACGGTATAAGTTGAAATAAAAATTACAGGCTCATATAGAGATTACAGAGATCTATTCCTTGGTATCTTGGTATCCTTCTATAATTCATCATTGGAAACATTTATTTTCTAATTAACATGATGCAAAAAGGATAAGATGTCATGCTGATGAGAGTATATGTGATGGAAAAATACGTCATCCATTTGATTGTCCAAAATGGAAGAAAATTGATGAGCAATAACCTACATTAAGAAATGTAATTAGAAATATCAGACATTGGTTGTGCACATATGGAATGAATCTATACCAAACCATAAGTAGCATACATATTTCATGACCTATTTTATTTGTGATTTACAGCCTCTCACACGATGTTTTTATGAAGTGAAAATATTTCATGTTGAGAATAATTATCTATGGTCTGATGAAACTCAGAAATTATATTGATTTTGTCTTTTCACCATTGATTGATGAATTGAAACTTTTATGGGAGGATGGTATTAGGGTGTATTATTCTTAATGAATGGAATAATTTCATCATCATGTAGTTATTATCTTCACTATAAATGACTTCCAACGTAAGGAATATTTTTTGGATATAGTGTTAAGGGGCATAAAGCATGCCCAATTTGCGAACAAAAAACATCATATAGTAAATTTCTTCGTTGGAGGAAAAAAATATACATGGTTCATCGAATGTTTTTTCTATGGATCATCCTTATAAAAGGTTAAAAATGCATTAAATGGCTCACAAGAATTTGATATTTCTCCAAAACCTTCATCATATGATGTGTATTTTGAGAGGGTGTGAAAATTTTATGTGACATTGTTAAATACACATAAATTTGGTAATGATATACATATTGGGAAGAAAAGGTAAATATTTTAGGAGTTACCATATTTGAGATGTCATGAAGTGAAAAATAATATTGATGTCATGAACGTGGAGAATAATATCTATGACAGTTTGAGTGGAATATTGTTAGATATTAAAGGAATGACTAAAGATGGTATTAATGAAAGATTCGACTTAATATCAATGGGAATACATTTGGAGTTAGCTACCACTCCTAATATAAGATAAAAATTTCCTCCTCTATCTTGTCATACATTATCCAAGAGGGAGAAAATTATATTTTTTCAGTTTCTTCATGATATCAAAGTGTCTCAAGTTTATTCTTCAAATGTAAAAAAATTTATCTCTTTGAATGATTTGAAGTTGATAGGTATGAAATATCATGATTGTCACATCATAATGCAAAAACAACTACAAGTTTCATTGGGTGGAATACTGTCCATTCATGTTAGAAATACTATAATGATGTTGTGTTATTTTTTCAATTCAATTTGTAATAAGGTAGTTGATGTAAATGATTTGAACATTTTGGAAAAGGATGCAATTTATAAACATTTTCAATTGGAAATTTATTTTCCTCTATATTTTTTTTATATAATAGTGCATTTAATGGTTTATCTGGTTTGAGAAATATATCTTTATATACCAGAATATCTTCATTGGATGTATCCTTGTAAAAGGTATATTAAAATATTGAAGGGGTTTGTTAAGAATACATAATGACCTGAAGACTCCATTATTAAAATGTATATTTCTGAGGAGGTTGCGATGTTTTGTACGAGCTTCATGGATACATCGGAGCACATAGATTCTCCTCAATCTCCCCTTGAATGATTTAATAATGAGGGAAAGAGGATTTGTGGCTTGAATGTCAAATCTTTTTAGCTAAATAGATGAAAAGGGTGGAATTATACATCTTGAATAACATAGATGATTCTAAATTGTATATCACATTTCATATTAATTAGTTGAAACAATGTCATCCATAGAAGAAAGAAATGTGGATTTTGAAAGAGCACAATATAACATTTTTTCCATGGTTTAAAAATACTGTACTTGGTAGATCAGATGTATTAGAGACATTAATATGGTTAGTGGGTTCTACAAGTTAAAATTTGATAACATGGTCCGCGTATGACATTAATGGATATAAATTTCTTACGAAATATTAGGAAAATAGAAGTGTTCTTCAGAATAGTGGTGTATTGTTGTTTGCAGAAGCAATTCATTTTTTGAGTTCTAAAGAAAAAAACCCAATTTTTGCATCAAGTGCATATTATGGAATCAATAAAGAACTGTGGGAAGTTTATTAATTTAAAATTAAATTCCCGTTTTTAACTAAAAATGTTTTATCAGTAACAACATTGTCAAAAATAATGAATTTGCAATGACAGTTGTTAATATGAATATATTAGAAGGCACAATAGATTATATTGTAATGAAAACACATGAAAAATAGATTTTCTATGTAGTTGAACATTGATATATTCCGTGTTCTGTTTTTTGACAAGGGAAATTACAATATGTTGGTGAGGATAAACTTGATGAAGATGCTTATTTAAGTGAGATCCCTACTTCCATGGAAAGATTAGCAGATAATAATGATGATCATATTGAAGACATGGTTTGTTCCATAAGGAACAATCATGTCGATGGAATTTCGGAAAACAATCTATTAGTGTATTCCTAATATTACTGGTAGCATATTTTTATTTCTTGTTTACATTTATTATTTTCATAAAATATTAGATATAGTATTTTTTTTATCTATTAAATTGTGTATTATAACAAATAAGTAGAAATTTTTGTTGATTTTAATTTTTTTAGTTTAGTTTATCATATTTACGATTACATAACTTCTATATTTATTTATTTTGTTTATGGAAAATTACTTTACCATGTTTACCATTTATACCATGTTTCCCATGTCTACCATGTTTACTATATTTTATAATAGTTTAACATTACGTAACTTATATATTTATTTACTTTTTTGAATGAAAATTACACTACCATGTTTACCATGTTTACCATATTTACCATTGTTTAACATGCTTACCATATTTACCATGTTTACTATTATATAACATTGTTCAGTTTTCCATTTTTTTACATTAGTGTTATATTATTTGAATTTGAATATTTTTGAACTAATGTTTGTTTTTTTGATTTGAAGGATAATGAAATATCAATCAGTTGATAAACCACATGATTCTGGAGATGATCATCATGATCATACCTATTGGGAGGAATATTCACATGATCCTAATGATGTTCTCCAATATTCCTCATGTTCGCCCATAATGATAATGAATAGTTATAGAGTTTGTAAACATGGCTTCACACATTTACCAAAATAATCACTTTCCCGTAGCTAGGACAAGAGGATACTTATTGATTTTGATGAGAATGATATTACTAGAGGTCCAAATGCAAAATATTTTAAGAGTTTTTTATCAACTTAGGGTAAAAAAAAGTTAAGCATTTTGTATGATGATTGGAGAAGTGTGGAAAAAAGAAATAATATCTTAGTTGTGGGAGACAATTTTGGTAAGATCATTTTCTATTGTTTGACAAATTTTTAAATGTTTCTAGTATTATATGTTTTAATTATTATTTTTCAGATAAAATTTTATATTCCTAACACTGGAGATGTCAGGAGGATATTTTTATCGATGGATTCTAGGAGATGGATGGATTTTAAATCCACCCTCACATCTTTTTTCTTTTTTGGTCATTGGAATCATTAAAATCCATGTCATATATATCCTTTAATAAATGAAGACACATAGAGAAATTGTTTTTAAAGTATAAGAAAAGATTCATTTTTGGTAAGGGAAATGCATACTTTTATAATATTTATTATATAAATGATATTATTAATGTTTTGTTAATGATTTATTATTCTTAATTTAAAATAAACAAGGATATCTCATCAGGAGATCCAATCTAAAAATGTATACCATCATAGTTTATCATGGGGAGAGTATACATTAATGGAAGAACAGCTTATGGTGGAAAATTTACAAAAACTGAAAGCTGAGTCTTAAATATCTGGAGAGGTTTTCCCTCTATCTCCTCCATATAAACATGAAAATTGGAAGAGATCTATGATGGGAAAACGGGTAATATCTTTTTGAATAATCGAGAATCATAGCTATGAGTATTGTAAGATATTTATTTTATTTATTTATTATAATTATATTATTCATATAATTTGAATCATTAAAGAAATGTTAAATTAATTAATACTGGATTGTCTTGATGAGAAGAGATCATAGGGGGTATTTATTACTGTTGGGAGGCATGATATTTTATCTACAACATTGGGAAATCCCGAACACCCCGATCATGTACGAGGATTCTCGATGAGTGTACAAGTAATAAAAGTGTTTCCATATTCTTAAACTTATTCCATTGAGGGTGTTTATAAAAAAATAGATTCATTGGAGTCCGAAGTTCATAATATTAAAGAGATAATGGAGGAAAAGATTAGGGCGTCAGTACAATCTATGTTTACAGACATGCAGAGAAAATTTAGATTGTAGCTCCCACTCTTATACACCCCACTACAGACACCATTATTTATCATCCACCTCCGCCAATAGCTCCCACTCCCCCACCTTAGCCTACGGACCCCATTTTTTATCCTACTTCTCCACCACATCTTCCTACTTATTGTGAGTTGTATGTTGATGATCCTCACCATCATATAGTTGCATATGGGCTGGTATATTGTATAGGAGATACATTTCATCATCAACAGTTAGAGGTAAGTAATCATAGGGTCACTGTATATGATATTATATATATATCATCTCATGTGCCATTACCTACAGATGAGGTGACGTCATTTGGACATAGTATCGGCCACTTTTTAGTTTCGCCATCCAAAATTCTGTGACACATTACCATATAGGTATGTATGTTATATCTTTTATTTTATTTTTAATTAATGTTATTTTAACATTTGAAAACTAATATATTTTTCTATTTATTTATAGTAATACTTTACAGGTAATGAAATATTGTATATACAACAACAAATAAAATTGGATACGACATCAGATATAGATTCTAATATTCTTGACAGATTGTCAAAATATTAAAATTTGTTGGTAGATCATTTTTAGTTTCCAATGGATGCTCATGTTTTTGGACGGGTAATAAATGTGTGAATTGTCAAAAAGTATTTCATGGATCTTATTACTAGGGATAATTTGGGCATCAATATGGTGCATATTTTTTCCATGTAAGTTGTAACACCTTTCCCTGCATTATATTTATTAAAAATGTATACTTATATCCATTTTTATTAGGTATATTTATAACATGTGCTAGAAGAATGACCGAACATATGTATATGGATTCATGTACCTGCATATGTTTTCCCCTAAAGTACATTCATTGTATGAGGAACAAATAATAGTTTATATTGCAGATATATTTAAACAGAATATAATCACACAGTGTGGGATGATGCGTTTTTGTGAGAGTTATGAAATATATATCTCAAAATGTATTCTGTATATTTTAATATAAAAACCCAATAACCTTAAATTTTCATTTATCTTTGTGATCATTGGATGTTAGGTGTTTTTTTTCGTAGAAGAAAACACTTTATTGGATATGCTCTGTCCATGGCGATGTGCATAGAAGTTTTATGAATATGTTATCAATGAAAGATTCAATTTATAAATTGGTATTTATATTATAATAAATTTTAAATTTATCCAATTCATATTATTTTCTAATAGGTTATGGTCATACTTTAGAAAAAATACAAAGAAATTGAGTGCCAAGATTAAATATGTAAAATTAAAGGTAAATATCCATTTATATTTTGTACTTTTTGATGTATTATAAAAAAATGATATTTTGAATTGACACTCATTTAAATATAATTTTCACGAACAATAAGGTGTCATCGAATGAAGATATTATATGTTCATATGTATATATGAAATAATTATGACTGGAATAATAATGAACTTTAACCAGGTTAGATTTCCTTATAAACATTGGAATAATATTTCATTTGATTTATTCATTATACATTTAACTACATTCCTTTTAATTTGTAGCTATTTAATGACACTCAACGCTATAGTTCTCAAGAGTTCCAACACTTACAAGTGGAATAGTCAAATTAATTTACATGTCTGATTGGATTTTAGTTTGATAGTAGTGTAAAATGTAATTTTGAATATTTTAATTATAATTGTGTATTTGGTAGTTGTTTTGGTTAGATGTATGTTTTTTAGTTTAAATTGTATGTTTTGAATGTTATATATGGGAATATTTAATTTTTCTTAGGTTCTTCTTATTTTGGACTAGTTCTAATGTTTTTCTGTTATAGATTCTAGACTGGTTTTGGTTTTCATTTTGTCTAGTTTCTAGTTATTTCAGGTCTACTTTGGCAGATCATAGTAATGGTATTGCAGTTTTATTAAAAAAATGAGATTTACATCGGTTATTTTGTAACTGACATAATAACTGAATGGGTATATTTTATTACGTTTATTATTACATATGCAATGTCGTATATCATTTTCCACATCAGTTATTTAGGAACTGAAGTGAAAAAACCTTCAGAATTTTGATTTCTCACATAGGTTAATTAATAACTGACATGAAAAACTATATTCCATGCTGGTTATTAAATAAATGACATGACAAATCAAGCCTCTAATGGGTTTTTCAAATCGGTTATTTAGGAACAGGCGTGAAAAACTATTCTGATTTATGCATCTTACATCAGTTTTAAAATAACGGACATAAAAAAACAATATTTATAATGTCCCTTTTAATAATGTCAGCTAAAAACTGATGTAAAAAAATAAAAAATAACCAACATAAATTTTTTTTTCTTTAGTGGAAAATAATGAATTTATAATGATAATATCACCTTCTAACATCTTTATTCTCATGTAATCCTTATATTCTAATTGAAATGTCCTTTTTTTACACTTATTGAACATCTATTATCACCATTTATTATGTTTCTTATCCTTAGGTTATTAAGAATGTTTTTAGAATTGTTATGTCTAATAAGGTTTCTAGTAAATTAAAAATTAATGAGAGACTCTTATGAAATAGTTCATTATGTTTTCATATTTCGAAAAGCATTAGTCCTAAACTATTTTGGAATGGTTCATTATGTTATGTAAGGAATATTATTCTACGAAGATGAGATATTTATGTATGAAATATTTGGGTCAATATAGTTGGTATTAGAGAAACAAACCTACTCAAAATTGAGCAAAAATAATAATTGACTGGTATCACTCATAGTGTGTCTTATTATTTAATATTGACATAACATTTAGTAAAAAGAATAAGTGAAATACTAAAAACTATTTAAACACATTAATATTGTTTTGATATTTTTGGACAATAATTCTATATTCATTTGTGACATGTAAAAATTAACTACACCACAATATGATGCGCGTTGTGGCCGATCTGACATTAAGTGTTTATTTTTATATTAAATTGACATTAAATTGAAAAAACGAAAATTGAAATATTGAAACCCAATTTAATTAATTATTATTTTTTTGATAATTTAGGAAAACTATACATGATTCATTTTTGATGTGTAGGAATCAAACACACCAGAATTCGATGCACGATGTGAATAATATGACTAAAATGTTTGGTATCAGTTTAAAATTGACATTTTAGATCAAAATGTGTCACTCACAAAAAACCAATAATACACACTATGATTGTACTTATACTTTTGGAAAGTGATTCATAAGTCATTTTTGACGTGTATGAAGTAGTATCACATCAAACTAATTAATGATGCATCAGGTAGGACTCAAAATGCGTGCTTCCAGTTTCAAATGAAATTTTAGTAAAAAAAATAACTAACATAGAGAAAATTGATCTATAATTCATTTTTGACATATAGGGATCAGCCTCACCTCATAACAATGCACGGTCGGGCTGGTATAACTCAAATTGTCTCTTTTTATTTAAAATGGACATCAATTTATGTTAAAACAATAACGGGCATACTGAGAACTGAGAAAATGTATTTTTATTGTTTTTATATTTTAATAAAATGATCCATGAGCAATTTTTGATGTTTAGGAAAAAACTAAACATCAATATAATACATGGTGTGTCTGGTATGACTCCAAGTGTGTATTTTTATTTAAAATTGACATTAATTTACGTAAAAAGAACACGTGACATACTAAAAACTTATTAAACGCATTCATATTATTTTGATACATTAGTAAAAGGATTCATGATTCATTTTGGACATCTAAGACACAATCGTACCTCATTACAATGCATGGGGTATATTATATAACTCAAAGTGTATCTTTTTATTTAAAATTGACATGAATTTAACAAAAAACAAAAAGTGATCTAATGAACACAAAGAAAATGCATTCGGATTATTTTTATATTTTAAAAAAAATCAACTATTGTACATTTTTCACATATAGGAATCAGTTTCACCTTAGTACAACATACGGTGCGGCTGGTATCACTCCAAGTGTCTCTTTTTGTATAAAAGTGACATTAATTTACGTAAAAACAACATGTGACATACTAAACACTGATAAAATTCATTCATATTGTTTTTTTATTTTAGGAAAACAATCTACTAGTGATTTATTACTTTTATGGATCATTCAGACCTCAATACGACACGTGGTGTTGCTGGTATAACTCTAAGTGTCTCTTTTTATTTAAAATTGTCATTAGTTAAAATAAAAACAACATGTGACATACTAAAAACAAAAAAAAATGCATTCAGATTGTTTTTATGGTTTAAGAAAATGATCCATGGGACATTTTTGATGTGTAGGAGTCAATTTAACCTCAATCTAATGCACAGTGTTACTGGTATGACCAAACTATTCTGTTATTAGTTTAAAATGGACATTTTAGTTCAAAATTTGTCATTCACTAAAAACCAAGAAAACACACTCTTATTATCTTAATAATTTAGGATATAAAATCACAAGACATTGATGATGGGTATGAAGAAGTCGTACGTCAAACCGTTGCACGATATGACCAGTATGACTCAAAATGTGTGTTTCTAGCCTAAAATGATATTTTAGTAACAAAACACAACGAGCATACTGAAAACTAAAAAAAAGAATTCAGATTGTTTTGTTTCTTTAAGAAAATTATCCATCAGTAATTTTTTATAGTTATGAATCATATGTACCCCAATACAACACATGGTGTGGCTGGTATAACACCAAATATTTCCTTATTTAAAATTTATATTAATTTTAGTAAAAGAACAAGTGACTTTCATAAAACTAAGAAAACACATTATGACTGTTTTAATATTTTATGAAATTGATCCATAACTCATTTGTAACGTGTAAGAATCTACCCCACCTCTATTGGGAACACAGTATGATAAGTATAACTCCAAATGTGACATTTGTATTAAATATTGACCTTTTATTAATGTTTTATTTAAAATTAATATTTAATTTATTTTTTTATAGTGCTACTATCATAATATTTTTTTCTTATATAGGTGTAATATTTTTCTCGGGTTGAGATGATTTGTTCGACAACTAATACCGTGGTAGGAAATTATTGAGAGGGGATCACGATCATCAAAATATGAAATATTAATGTTTTAGAATGTTTGTTGGACCATTGTAAATGTAATTTTATAAAACTTTTTTTGAAATGTAAATATGATTTTTTATATATATATTGTGGGTGGGAATTTTTGTATTGATGATTTCAATCAAATATATATAGATGGTTCGATTCTAGGTGTTTAGTTTTAATTTTAGGTTTTATTTTGGGTGTGTTGTTATATAAACAAAACACTGCATGGGGCTAGGCCTTTATCTGCATTAAAAAATCACCGATAAAGGGCCCCAATAATCATGATTGTAATTAACATCACTTTTTTAGCCCTGTTAAAGTCCATTTTGTGCATTGTGAAAGTCCATATGTGTATTAGTTTTTACCACTCGTCAATCTTGTTTGGCTCTCCCTTTAATGATATTTCTATTTATTTATATAAATATTTAGTTATATTTATTCGTATAATAATATATATTTATATTCATATATATTCATATATTAATATATATAAATATTAATATATATATAGTTATATTTATATCTATTTGTATATATATATATTTAGTTATATTTTTTTATCCGTAAATTTATTTGTATATTAGTATATATTTATAAGATTATTTTTAAATTATTTTTTAAAATATGTTTTTTTGTGTGTCAAAATAAAGAAATAAATACATATATATATCATACATACACACACACACACATACACACACACACACACATATATATATATATATTATATGTGTATTTTTTAATATAATTATACTTGATTATATATATTTACATATATTATATGTTAATATTCATATTCATATGTTAGAATATATAAATAATATATATCAGTTTGTTAATAAAGACACACACTAATATATATATATATAGACACACACACAGACTATATAGGTATATAAATATTCATATATTTGTGTTTTAAATAAAATTTATATTAGTTTTTATTTAGATAAATATTATATATTGAGAAATATATTCTATATGTAAATATGTTTAATTATTTATTTATATTTTTTTTTGTGAATATATAAAAAAATATGTATATATTGTTATGTATTTAGTTATAAATAAAATTACATTGTGAAAATGATAAAATTTTAAATCCATAATATCAATATGAATGTAATACCTATGAATAAATTCAATCCCCACAGAAAAATGGCAAAAGGGCCCTCTTAAATGAGGCTAAAATTCCATATAATTTTAAAATATTTTTGTATCCCGACTAAAAACTCAGTTTTGGAGGCCTTTTTAGGATTTTTCTGGGCCTAGAAAATGTGAAAGATGGTTCTGAAATGGAACTAGTGCATAGATCTAATTTTAGGATTTGAATTGATATTTAGTTTAGCTCAAACAAACAATCAGATCGAAAGTTATTGTCATTTGAGGTTTGTTTTAATTTTTCAACTAATTTTAGATCTTTTATTTATCTTATGATTTTTCTGTGTCTTAAATTTGTTTTTAAATTATTATTACTTCATAATAATTAGAAAATTATTAATTAATAATAGTTTTTAATATATATCATAATATATTTCACTAAACATCATATATATTTAGTGTAAATTTTATCTATACTTATCTAAAACATATTTAATATATATATTATATTTATATCAATATAAATATTTTTATATATTAATATACTAATAAATATAAATTCTAATTATTTTTTTGAAATATACACTATATGAGAACTAGTAAAAATGCACAGATAATGACCCCCCTTTGTTAGCACTACTAATAAAGCACTCATAAATGGGGTCCCTTTAAAAGTGGTAAAAAATCACTGATAAAATGGTACTTTTAACAACACAATTTTATCACTATTAAAAGTAACTTTTATCAGTTCTGTTTTTACCGCTGTTAAAGGTACCCCATTTTCAGTTTTTTTTAGGGATGCTAAAGGGTGGAACTGCGAAAACCTATTTATATGGTAGTGTCCCCACCTAGTCTTCATTGGTATTTTTAACTTACTAGATATATGATACTTTCAAGAGGCTACCATCTTATAGTTAATAGAATCGTGGCTGGTAGGATGTCACACATATAGTTGAGAGTCATACTTTTAGAATAAATCATCAAAAGTTGGTAAATAATAATATTTAATATGATATGTATATGATAAGTTCATATTGTTTATGTTCTATCCATGTATTACATAGTTTTATTTATACAAGAGGATGTACAATGATAGTAGTATTGGAAAGATTGTTGGTGAGAGACAATAACTGATAATAGTTAGTGTTTTTTTAAGTTTTTTAGCTTAATATTATTTAATTTTTTTATCATTTTATTTATATTATTATAAATATATTAGATATATTAGCTAAATATTTGTCATATGATTGGGAGTTAGGGTAATACTAATGGTGGGGACAAAGCCTCGTGCGGGCATGTTTTGATGAGACAAATTTGTCATTGGTAGTGAATCAATGTATTTAGAAATTCATGGTGATTGTCATTGGTTTACTATAAACTCCGACTAGTTACGATGGAATTGAAGTGATTTCATAATTTAACACAAAATTTAGTTTGAATGAGATCATAATCTTTCACATCAATAGAGTATGACGCAAGGCTTTAAGCTCAGGATGAAACTGTTCAAAGATTATTTATAGAGTAGGAAGAGTAGCGAAAAGATCATGAGTAGAAACATCAGTACCAGCGTCAACAACATGATCAAATGATGGAGTATATGTCGTGACTTACACATAATTTAGGTATGTATATACCCACATCTAATGGAGTTAACCCCCCACCCTCTTAGTGACACTATTATTATGTTCTTTCTTGTGAACTATTTTTATATTATAAATGTTTATAATTTATAGTAATTTTATATTTTTGGTATTTAATTTTTTAGTTAAAATTATTATTAGAATAATTTAGAAAACCCCTATTTAGGAAAATTATTATCCTTTTTATGCTGGATTTCGATTGAAACCATTACATGACTCAATCCCCAAACATAGTGTTGAGCCCTCTGGAAGATTGTTGAATTCTTCCTCTGATCACTGTTTTAATAATCACAAATAATTGTTACTTAATCCGGTTGGATTTCTCATAAACATAATCACAATCTTGTAGTGAATCTCTTTATATCTGTTGGATCATGTTTATATATGCTTTTATGGATTTACATTCTTTCTGTATGTCTTCTGGATCAAACAGACACTTTAGGTGAACGGTTGCACCGATCCAGATCCCAGGTGAACGGTCCCACCGATGCTGATCTAATGTCTCCCCGATCGAATGGCACACCAATGCTGATCAAATGTCTCACCGAACATGACTCACTGATGCTGATCAAATGAGTCACCGATCATGACTCACCGATGCTGAAATAATGTCTCACTGATTGAATGACTCACCGATGCTGATCAAATGTCACACCGATCGAATGACCCACCAATACTGATCATCTGAGTCACCGGTCGGGATACACCGATGTCTATCCACCGATGCTAATGATGATGACCTACCGATCACTTGACTCTTCAACAGTAATAAAAAACTGTTTGAATTTCTTTATCTTTATATTTATTTAATCTTCCAACGGTCATATCAGGTACTTTTTTCTACTCTGTCTATTAGTTAATAAAAGTTGTCAGATGTCAGGGAATCGTACCTTGTACCTGCGGAAAGGAAATCATTTCTATCTTCTGAAGCACGTGACATAAATAAAAGAAGACTCTGTTGTTGAGAAGAATCACAATATAGAAGAGAATAGAAGAAGAACAACAGAGGAGAAAAAGAGAGAAAGAAGAGTTCAACAGACATATCAAGAAGATTACACAGATGCTCATATACATTCAAAGCTTACTCAAGAAGAGTTATGTACATTCACGAGGACATTGAAGAACTTCATCGACTACATTTCACTGTCTATGAACCTGAAGCATACGAGACTCTGTTTCTCAAACAAAAACTAGAAGTGGACTCAGAATCACTTGTGATAAAATCCAAAAGAGTCCAGAGCTACACTGCTATCACAAGAGCCATTTCTAATCTCTACATATCTGCTCTGTGATTTATTATTCTAAATTTCGAGCAGTGTGTGTTATCTGCTATATTTAACACACACATTGTCTCTTGTAATTTAACTGGAGAATATGTAAATCCTCGTCAAACTCTTTACATCTTTCTTTTCCCACTGTGGATATTGGTAGAGGTCGTGTGTGACCTGGACAGCTTGTTGTTGTGTTTTTATTTCCCACGAATAATAGTGGTAGAGGTCTAGGACCTGGACATTTGTAAACTGTTGAAACCCGATCCAGGGTATGGATAATATTTTATATAAACTGTTGGGAGGTCTATGTCTCGGCTTGAGACTAATCATCTTGGTTATATCTGCTGTGCCTTTCAATGTTTTTTATTCCGCTACTAATTACTTTAAAACCAAAACTATTTTAAAGTCACTTTCATAATTAAACTCGCAAGTGTTTATATTAATTGTAAATTAGTAAGTTAGTTTCAAAAGTTAATCAACACTCCTGTTTTGATTAACTGGGAAATAATCATTCCCTTGAGAACCTAACAGAACCTTTACTTTGATATAAATTCACTATAGTTTAATTCATTATTTTATTTGGGTGTTTTTAAGAAAATGTTTTTAAAATAGAAATTTTAATTTGATCTCAATTCACCCCCTCTTGAGTATCCACTCCGTCAAACACATGGTATCAGAGGGTGGAAAATAGTTTCTAAAGTACTATGCTTTTCAACTGTGATTTTAGTTGTATTTTAAAGTTCTTAAAATTTTTGTTATTTATAAACTTTTATCTCTATAAAATCATTGTTCTATGTAAGTTATCATGGATAATAGACTTGAAGGTGTTGCTACCAATAGACCACCCTTTTTCAATGGCACTAACTATGCTCAGTGGAAAATCAAGATGAAAATTCATCTTGAAAGCATAGGTTTTGATATTTGGACTGCTATTGAATGTGAATATAAAATCCCCATTACTGCTAGATCTACTTGGGATGAACCTAAAAAGACTGCTTACAATAATAATTGTAAAGCTATGAATTCCCTGTACTATGCTCTAGGAGATGACGAATTTAATAGAATATCTGCGTGTAAAATGGCTTATGAAATTTGGGATACCTTAGCCGTTTCTCATGAAGGAACAACTAATGTTAAGGATATGAGATTGAATACATATACTATTAAGTATGATAATTTTGAAATGAAGCTTGATAAACCCATTTCTGATATGTATATCAGGTTCAATGAAATAGTCAACACAATGACTTCTCTGGGAAAGGATGTTCCAGTAAAGGAACAAATCATGAGAATTTTGAGATGTCTACCTGAAAGATGGAGAGGAACCTCTGTCCCCATTAGAGAATCATGTGACATTGGAGAACTACCAGTCAAAGAACTAATTGGAAAACTGATGATGTATGAAGTGGAACTCAAGGTGAATAAAGAAGAAGAAGAAGAACCTAGAAGAAAGTATGTTGCCTTCAAAAATACAAACTCAAAGAACAAGGATAAGGAAAAAACTTCAAGCTATAAACGAAAGCTCAAGTTCTGAAGACAGTGAGAGTGATTCTGATAGTGATGCTGAGATGGCTCACATTTCCAGAAGGTTCAAGAAGTTTTATAGGAAGAAGATGTTTTTCAGAAAGTCAAACTACAAAGTTAAGTATGACAACAAGGGACATTGGAAAAAGGACAGGAAGAAATCTGATAAATCAGATGAAGTTGTCTGTTATGAGTGTAAAAGGAAAGGACACATAAATGCTGACTGTCCAAAGATGAAATACAGGAAGAAGTATGAATACAAGGATAATAAGATTAAAAATTCCATGAAGGCTACATGTAGTGATTTTGAAGACAGTTCTAGTGAATCTAATGTTTCTGAAACAGAACACAGAAATAAAGCAAACATGTGTTTTATGACAAACACTTCTGAGGTAACTTCAGAAACTCCTTCTTCTAATTCATATTATTTTAGAGATGATTCTGAATTTGATAACACGTCTAAATCTGAATTGTTTTAATATTGTGATATGTTAGAAGAGACATGCAATGAACTTAAGGATAAATACAAATAATTAAAGAAATAGCATGCTCTCACCACTACAGTTAAAACTAAACTCACCATTGAAAAAGTGAAAAATGCTCAACTGTTAAAGGAGAACACTGAATTGAAATTATCTAATGAGAAACTCAGAAAGGATTTAGAGAAATTTACCAATGGTAAAGAAACTATAACTCAAATGCTAGGAAAGCAAGTTGAACCAAAATACACTACTGGAATAGGTTACAAACCTGGACAGAGATAGTTTACTAAGAATAGATTTATTCCTAAATCTGGACAAAATGTAGCTAGCTCTGGAACGTCATATGCCTCAACCAGTTATATTCATAGGTATGGATCTAATAAGGTTTATCATTCAATGTATGTTGATTTTACAAATTATATGAGACCCATTAGACAAATATGGGTACCTAAAGTATTATTGGCTAACCTATCTGGACCCAAGATGATCTGGGTACAAAAATCATTTCCGGTTTAAATATGTTTTGTAGGAAACCTTCTTAAAGAGCTCCTGTAGAAAGACCTGGTACTAGGACAGTGGATGTTCAAGACATATGTCAGGAGACTTCTCATGCATTAAAACCTTAGTCAGAGATGTTGGAGGTTTTGTCACCTTTGGTGATAATTCTAAAGGGAAAATCATCCGCTTAGGCCATATTGGTAACACTAACTTAGTATTGATTTCTAAAGTTTTATTTGTTGATGGAATTAAATACAATTTGTTAAGTATTTCTTAGTTATCTGATGATGGTTTTTATGTTAAATGTGAAAATGATTCTTGCAATGTTTTTAATTCTAAAAATGCTTTAGTGTTTTCTTATTTAAGAAATGAAAACGTTTATGCTATCGACTTAAATTCATTAGCTAATAAAAACATTCCATGGTTAAATTCATTTCAAAAGGAGTCTTGGATTTGGCACAGAAGATTAGGACACTCCAATGTGCATACACTTAGAAATCTTTGTAGGAAGAACTTAGTAAAATACCTACCCAAACGTGAATTTCCAGCAGAGAAAGTTTGTAATCCCTGTCAAAAGGGAAAGCAACATAATGTTTCTTTCAAATAAAAGAAATAAGTGTCAATTTCTAATCCTCTCGAGTTGGTTCACATGGATTTATTTGGACCTTCTAGAGTTTCTAGTTTAAATGGGAAGCACTATGTCTATGTTCTTGTAGATGACTTTTCTAGATATACTTGGGTATATTTTCAAACTCAAAAAATTGAAGCTTGTTCTTACATTCTTAAATATTCCAAGTCTGTAGAGAACCTTAGTGGACTTACGATTAAAACCCTGAGAAGTGATCATGGCCGTGAGTTTGAAAATCATGAGTTTGAATCTTACTACTCACATAATGGCTATAGTCACAATTTCTCTGCCCCTAGGACACCTCAACAGAATGGTGTATTAGAAAGAAGGAATAGAACCCTGCAAGAAATTTCTAGGACTATGCTCAATGAGTATGACCTACCTGTTTATTTTTGGGCTGAAGATGTAAATACCGCTTGCTATGTTATTAATAGAGTCTTGATTAGACCTGTTCTTAAGAGGACCCCTTATGAGTTATGGAACCACAGGAAACCTAAGGTTAACTGCTTCAATGTTTTTGGATGCAAAGTCTTTATTCTTAATACTGAAGACAATCTTGACAAGTTTCCATCCAAGAGTGATGAAGGAATTTTCCTAGGTTACTCTACTTCTACTAAAGCATATAGATTTTTCAATGAAAGAACCAAATGTGTGGAAGAATCTGTCCAAATCAAATTTGATGAAACTGATCCACATGAACCTAAGACCTCTCTTGAAAATATTAAAGATGATCTCTCGAGTTTGAACCTTAATGATAAAAAAGTGGACCTGTAGTTAAAACATCCAGCTCTGGAAATTTTCCAGACCCTGCTTCTGTTGAACCTCAACCTGTAGATGAACTTGAAATCTCGAGTCCTACGTTTTCTATATCAACTAGGATTCTGAGGAATCATCCCTTAGATGCTGCTGTAGGAGATCTTGATAGAGGGACACAGACTACAACTTCTCTTAGAAATCAAGTTGAACATCAAGCCTTCTTATCACAGTTAGAACCTAAGAATATCAATGATTCCATCAATGATGAATTTTGGGAAATAGCTATGCAAGAATAACTAAATCAATTTGAAAGAAACAATGTCTGTAAATTAGTAGAATGACCTAAGGACACTATAACCATAGGCACAAAATGGGTGTTTAGAAACAAAGTAGATTAATCTGGAAACATCATTAGAAACAAAGCTAGGCTAGTTGCACAAGGTTACAATCAAGAAGAAGAAATTGACTAGGAGGAAACCTTTTCACCTGTAGCTAGAATAGTGGCAATTAGGATCTTACTTTCTTATGCATCACATCTGAATATCAAGTTATATCAAATGGATGTGAAAAGTTCTTTTTTAAATGGTTTTATTATTGAAGATGTTTTTTTAGAACAACCACCTGGTTTCACAAATCCTCATTTTCAAAATCATGTTTTTAAACATTCTAAAGCTTTATATGGTTTAAAACAAGCTCCAAGAGCTTGGTATGAAAGGCTTTCAAACTTTCTTATTTCAAAATGATTTACAAAAGGAATATTTGATCCCACTCTATTTATAAAAATGATTTCAAAAGATGTTTTAATAGAACAAATCTAAGTTGATGATATTATTTTTGGATCTTCTAAAAATTCTTTATGTATTGATTTTTCAAAGGTTATGGAAAATGAGTTTGAAATGAGCATAATGGGAGAGCATAAGTACTTTCTTGGATTTCGAATCTTTCAAACTAAAGATTGTATTATTCCAAATCAAAGTAAATATACTAAGGATTTGTTAAAACGTTTTAGTTTGGATAGTATTAAGGAAAGTGATATACCCATGAGTACTACCTGCAAATTGGATGTTGATGAAACTGGGAAACCAGTTGATCAAAACAATTATAGAGGTATGATTGGGAGCTTAATTTATCTTTCTGCTAGTCGACCAGATATTATGTTTAATGTGTGTATGTGTGCTAGACTTCAAGATAATCCTAAAGAGTCACACTTACGAGATGTTAAAAGGACTTTTAAATATCTTTAGTATACTGCAAATTTATGTTTGTTTTATCCAAAAGGAAAATCATTTGAACTAACTAGTTATTCAGATGCTGACTGTGCTGGATGCAAGTTAGATAGGAAAAGCACATCTGGAACATGTCACTTACTTGGAAAATCTCTAGTATCATGGTTTAGTAAGAAACAGAACTCAGTTGCATTATCTACTACTGAAGCAGAATACATCGCTGCTGGTAGTTGCTGTGCATAGATTTTGTGGATGAAACACACTTTATTCAACTATGGATTTGATTTTAAACATGTTTCAATTAACTGTGACAATTCTAGTGCAATCAACATATCTAAGAACCCTGTGTCTCACTCTAGGACTAAGCACATTGATGTTAGACATCACTTTCTAATAGATCATTATCAGAAAGGCGATATTTCTGTAGAATTTATTAGCTCTGAACATCAATTAGCTGATATCTTTAGAAACCCTTTATGCTCTGAATGAATGAATATTATTAAACAAGAGTTGTGTATGATAGATCTGTGAAACCGATCAGTGAACCCGATCAGTGAAACCGATCAGTGAAACCGATCTGTGAACCCGATCAGTGAAACCGATCAGCGAATCCTACCAGTGAAACTGATATGTGAAACCCATAAGTGAAACCTATCAGTGAAACCGATCAGTGAAACCGATCAGTGAAACCGATCAGTGAAACCGATCTGTCAAACTTATTTTTTTTCATTTTTTGTTACATTATAATTAATTAATTACTTTTATCCTATTATGGGAACCCTAAATGATAAAATAAATGATACGCGACTATTTCTATTCCCCAAACCATCGACCTTTCATTTCCCGCCGAACATTACATACTCTCTTCCCCTCTACTCCGAACATTCGAACTCCTGCATTCCCCAGAATCTTCAAATGGCTAAACAAAAGAGACCGAGCAAAGGATCAGAAAGTCATGTACATTCTAAGCGTTCTCGAGGATAATCGAGTAGTGCCTCTCAAAAATTAGTAAATCTGAACTTGGAAACTCAGATTTTTGCTATTGATAAGGAATTCAGTTTTAGCTGGCATTTATCAAGTAAGTCGCTGTTGTTACAAATATTAGATTCACAAGGATGGAAAGCATGGTTCTCAGATAACACTCACATAAGCTACCCGATGGTAGTAACTAAGTTTTATTTGAATCTACAAGTTACATTGGATGGTGTCGAGGCTGCCATAATGTCATCTATAGTGAAAGGAAAGAAAATCTCTTTTTCATCAAAGCAATGGGCTGAGTGCTTTAATGTACCCCATGAGGGTCAATATGAGGATTATTATGGAAATATTCCTCCAAACACTGAATACTTATATTATGAGCTAGCTTTATATATTTTGACTGGAAACAGATATTCAAGGAGAATCATAGCATCAGAGCTGGACGGTGAATGTATACTTCTATTTAAGTTTATTCAGCACCAAATTTTTCCTAGGAAATGGGACTTTGCTGCTTTAAAATACCAGGATGTTTTTTGTTGTTTCTACTGAAAACCCATGAGAAGATCAATCTATGTAGATATCTGATAGTGCACATAGCTGGAATGGTAAAACCATCTACGAAAGCCACTGCCCTATTTTATTCCAAGATGATCTCTGCTATGCTAATGCATCTGGAATGTGTTGATGAAACTGATGAGGTTACTGAAAATGATAATGCTCAGTGTCTTAACAATGAAATCTGTAAAAGGATGAAGATAAATTAGAATCCATGGAAGAAATGTTGGGATGCTAATGAAGACAACCTGTATGAAGCCTACAATCCTACTGATCATTGAAAGAGGCCGAAGGGTTTGAGAGACCCTGGTTTGAAATCAGATGAGGAGCCAGTTTATTCTGATGAAGAAGAAGAAGTAAATGCTGAAAGGAATAAAGACACTGAAGATTCTGGTAAACAGGGGATGGAAGAAGCTGAAACTGAAGATGAAAGTATGTCACCTCCTAAAGATTGGAGTGATCCTGATACAGTGAGCCCTATGAAAAGAAAATATTTTGGACTTGCCAGTCCACCTTTGGACATACCTGAATCAGAACCAATTTTTGGTGATGAAGAAGATACTGACACTGATGTTTCTACCTGTGAAGACTCTGAGAAGAGTGATAATGAGCAAGATGGTGATGGTGGTGGTGATGGTGATGATGATGGTGATGGTGATGATGATGATGGTGTAAACCGACATATAGATGGTCTGGATGAACCTTCAATATAACCACAACAAAGTGCTGATGATGATGATGATGATGGTGTTAACCGACATGTAGATGGTCTTGTTGTACCTCCAACAGAAACACATCAAACTATACCAGAAACAGATGCCACTAGCAAGAGAGAATCACTAGAAATCAGTGGAACAACAAGTTATGAGTAACCAAAATATACCTTGTGTGCAGCTGTCTGGGATGATTATCCTGGTTTTTCTGGGTTGTGCTTAGATTATTCTGAAGAAGAAGAGGACAAATCAAACTCTACTAAGGGTGTGAAGAAAAGCCAACCAGTTGAGGCAAGATCCGCTCCTGTTGTTACTCCTGCAGATGTTCATCTATCTAGCTCTACTGTCTCTCAATCTAATCTTGATAAGTTCAAGACTGAACTACTTGCTGTTGTGAGAAATACTGTCAGAGAAGAAATTTCAAATGCTCTTACTCAAGTGTCTCTACAAGTTTCTGGAAATTCTTTGGATTCCTTTTCAACAAAAGTATCAGATATTCTTAAACCAGACCTGGCCAATACTGGTGAGTTTATTGGCAGGAACATAGCCTCTTTAAATCAGACATTGAAGGATATACAAACTAGATTAGTTTCTTTATCAAATGAATTAAGATCAACCATCTCTAGTATGATGGAAGTATTTAGGAATCTAATTGAACATCTAAACAAGTCTGATCTGAGAAGGTTGAAAGCTGAGATAACTCAAATAGTTAGCCAAGCCAGTACTTACATAGTAACCAAAATCAATACCTATGAGATAGAGGCTCTAAGGGAGGTTGTGCATGATGAGTTGGAAGCTGTTAGACAAGTTCTTGATTTGGATTCTTTAAGGAAAATAAAGGAGCATTGTGATCACAGTCATGAGATTGCAACCATATATTCAGCAGATGCCAAAAAGGCTCTGAAAGATATCAAGGAAAAGGTTGATCATTACTTTTCAAAGATTTATACAAATCATGAGATGGATGCAAATTTCAAGGTGTTGGCAAAGAATCTGAAACTACCTCCAGTCACTCAAGCTTTCAAGGCTCAAGTTCCTCAGATGCAAGATTTTTCTCCTACTTTGGCACAGTTCATGGAGAATAAGGATGATTTGGAAAAGGCTATGCAGTATGGTTCAGAAGTTATTCAGAATTTCATAAATCTTTTGAAGCCTCATATGAATGCCCAAGACACTTCCATTTTGCTTCCTACTGCTGACCCTCTCAGTGGCTCTGATGTAGCTTCAAATCAGCTCTCTGTTGCTCAGGCTCTCTCTCAACTACGGCCAGTTCTTCAGACATCTTCTCAACCAGCTACTTCTAATCAACATAAAATCTCCATGGAACCCTCTCCTCCACCTTCAAGAGACATTTTACAACCTCTGAAAATTTGCCCAGTTGCTCCTGCCTCCAAGCCTTCCAACTTACCAACTATTGATCCTAATGACAAAGGAAATGCCCCTTTGTATCCCCAGAAATAGTTGTGTATTGTTTTTGATAGGGTGAACACTATTCTGATTGTAATCTGATGTACTTTATAAACTATTCTATATGATGACTTGTTTTACACTTATTTCTATGTTTTCCTCCTTTTTGATTATCACAAATGGGTGGATTTGTCACATAGGGGGATATTTGTCATAGAGGGGGAGATTTATATCCAAGGGAGAGATTTATATCAATGGGGGAGAAACATATTATGTCATGGGATGCAATGTTTACATCAATACATCAAGGAATAAATTTAGGGGGTGATTTATATCTGATTGTGTTTATTCTTATTATTATGCCTTGTCACTATTATTGATAAAAAAAATTTATTTATAATTTTTTATTTATTTATGACTATGATTTGTGATTATCAAAAAGGGGGAGATTGTTGAGCCCTCTGGAAGATTGTTGAATTCTTCCTCTGATCACTGTTTTAATAATCACAAATCATTTTTACTTAATCCTGTTGGATTTCTCATAAACATAATCACAATATTGTAGTGAATCTGTTTATATCTGTTGGATCATGTTTATCTATGCTATTATTTATTTACATGCTTTCTGGATGTCTTCTGGATTAAACAGACACATTAGGTGAACGGTCGCACAGATCCAAATCAAAGGTCAACAGTCTCACCGATGCTGATCTATTGTCTCACCGATCGAATGACACACCGATGCTGATCATATGTATTACCGATCATGACTCACCGATGATGATCAAATGAGTCACTAATCATGACTCACCGATGCTGATCTAATGGCTCACCGATCGAATGACTCATCGATGCTGATCAAATGTCTCACCGATCAAATGACACACCAATGCTGATCATCTGAGTCACCGGTCATGACACACTGATGTCTATCCACCGATGCTGATGCTGATGACCTAACGATCACTTGACTCTTCAACAGTCATAAACAAATGTTTTAATTTCTTTATCGTTATATTCATTTAATCTTCCAACGGTCATATCAGGTACTTTTTACTACTCTGTCAATTAGTTAATAAAGGTTGTCGGGTGTCTGGGAACCGTACCTTGTACCTGCGGGAAGGAAATCAATTCTGTCTTCCGAAGCACGTGACTTAAATACAAGAAGACTCTGCTTCTGAGAATAAGCACAATAGAGAAGAGAATAAAAGAAGAACAACAGAGGAGAAAAAGAGAGCAAGAAGAGTTCAACAGACATATCAAGAAGATTACACAGAAGCTCATATACATTCAAAGCTAACTCAAGAAGAGTTATGTACATTCACGAGGACATTGAATAACTTCATCGACTACATTTCACTGTCTATGAACCTGAATCTTACGACACTCTATTTCTCAAACAAAAACTAGAATAGGACTCAAAATCACTTCTGATCAAATCCAAAAGAGTCCATAGCTACACTGCTATCACCAGATCCATTTCTAATCTCTACATCTCTGCTCTGTGATTCATTATTCTACATTTTGAGCAGTGTGTGTTATCTGCTATATTTAACACACACACTGTCTTGTGTACTTTAACTGGAGGATCTGTAAATCCTCATCAAACTCTTTATATCTTTCTTTTCCCACTGTGGATAGTGGTAGAGGTCGTGTGTCACCTGGACAACTTGTTTCTCTGTTTTTGTTTCCCATGAATAACAGTGGTAGAGGTCTTGGACCTGGACAGTAGTAAACTGTTGAACCCCGATCCAGGGTGTGGATCATCTTTTATATAAACTATTGAGGGGACTAAGTCTCGGCTTGAAACTAAACCTCTTGGTTATATCTGATGTGTCTTTCAATGTCATTATTCCGCTGCTAATTACTTTAAAACCAAAACTATTTTAAAGTCACTTTGATAATTAAAATCGCAAGTGTTTATATTAATTGTAAATTAATAAGTCAATTTCAATGTTTAATCAACTCTACTGTTTTGATTAACTGGGAAATAATCAATCCCTTGAGAACCTAACAGAACCTTTACTTTGATATAAATTCACTACAGTTTAATTGATTATTTTAATAAGGGGTTTTAAGACAATGTTTTTAAAATAGAAATTTTAATTGGATCTCAATTTACCCCCCCACCCTCTTGAGTATCCACTCCGACAAACACATAGCATGCCCCAAATAAAGACACAAAAATTATAAATGTTATAAAATATAATTAACTAAAAGTAAAATTCATATATCCTTAAATTCTATGGTATAGAAACCTAGAATTAGGATTTTATTGAAAAATCCCAAGGGAGCCATCCATCCATTTAACTACTGACCTAGACACCAAAACCAAAGATTCATTTGGAAACTATTGAGAAGATCATCAGGGTGGATGGATCTGCTAATAATTTTGGCGACCGGCCTAGAAATTCCCCACACCCAACTAAAGTGGGTTCTTCTCCTAAGGTCATCGACCCCATCCGCGAGTATGGATTGACCCTCATTGTTATCCCTCGCCATCATGCCTGGGGTTCAGTCTTGCATTTGGTCTCCATGATGAGCAGAGTCCTTCCTTTTATACTATCCCATGTGATTTCCTACCAACCCCAACCATCGAGTAGGAGTTCAGATCTCGCCATTGACCCCTATGTTTAGCTTAATTTTATTATTATCTAAATTTATTTTAAATGAATAGATATTGTGATTTTTTTGAAACTATATAAAAATGTTACATATGTCATTTGTGATCTATAGGATATATACCCACCTCAATCTTATTCATGGTGTGATTGGAATGACTTCAATACTATAGATATGGCCTTTAACAGATTGCAAAATGGTCATTTTCTGTGTTAAAAAGTGTTATTATCTTTGTCACTGTTAAAAGGTGGTCCCTCTTCTCAATTATAAAAAAATCACTAATAAAGGCCCATTAAATGAATTAAAAAACGGGTCCTTTATCAATGGTAAAAAATTGATGATAAAAGGGACCTTTATTGATGATTTTTTAGTGCTAATAAAAGTCAAAAAAAATTTAAAAAATCTCCAAATTGAAGGGTGGGACCTTCCCAATTTTATCTATGCTCGATCCCACTTTTAATTGTGATAGTCTATCCTCCCCATCCCTTTAATAGTTCTAGGAATCCCCCCACATTTTAACAGAACTAGGGACATGCATCACCCACCCGCATATGCCCCTATCTGTGTTGGGTTTAAAAACTAAGTCATCCCTCATAATCTCACTCCTTTTCCACTCCCCTATATCGTTTTCCTAGGTATTTTATGATATATCTATATATTTATATTTATATCATTTTATTTTATTTTTTATCCTTATATTTAAATATATATTTATATATATTTATTTAAATACACATATAAAATATATGTTTTGTGTGTGTATGTGTGTTTATAAAAACATACATACATATATATATATGTGTTCATCTATAATTATAATTATACATATTTATATTTATTTACATATATTATATATTAAAATGTATATACATATACTAGAATATATAGATAAATAAATATCAGTTTGTCAATGTAGAAATATATATATATATATATAAACATTATATATACAGAAATTGTATATGGATATAAATATTTATACATTTTTTTTAAATAAAATGGATATTATTTTTTATTTAGATAAGTTTTATATATTTATAAATATACTTGACACATAAATATGTTTACATATATATTTATAAAATTAAATTTTTATGTTTGAATATATATGAAATATGCATATAAATTTATATATTTGATTGTAAATAAAACGACATTATGAAAAATGATAAAATTTCAAAAAAATAATATCAATATTTTTTTTAAATAAAGAAAAGATATATTATTGATCAACTGAACTGTACATGAAAATCCAATCAGGAAAATGATCAACCCAAAAATGGTTATCCCAAAACTTCCTATAGCTCGCCAGCCGGTGGGTTTCAAGATTAACCCCACACAAGATAAAGGAGAAATTTTATATTGAGAATGAATTAGAAAGAGACCATATTTTCTGTAGAACAATATCAAAGATGAGTTATCTCCTTTGTTTGACAAAGCATTAACAGATTCCAGAAAATCAGACTCCAGAACCACCTAATTCAATCCTTTAGCATGGGAATGTAGAATCCCTTGAATAATTGATAATGCTTCCATGAAAACTTGGATCCAACATCCATGGAAAACCATTAACCGAGCATCAATCACATGGACATTATGTTGTAGGGAAATGAGCAGCACCACAATTCAAGACACTATCGAGACAGCCACATCTGTTTTGATTTTATGGAATTAATCAGTAGGGGAAGCCAACAAGTTTGAGTTTTCCGTGATTAGAGCACTGATGGACACTCCTTGTTCGACATCCACCAGTTCATCCATTAATAGCCTTATCCACCCAACTTCGATCAAGTGAGGTATTCTCTTCGAAAAACCATTAATTTTTATGAGACCCAACAAGTCATGAAATAGTACACACTAACCCCATAGCCTTTGGTTCCAAAGAGGAAACCCAATCATTGAAAAAATGGGATAACTCCAATGATGGGACTAGGGACTCTTTACACCCTGGGGACCATTCATTCCACATTCCTGCCACTCCCAGGATGATGATAATAGTATGCAATGGAGTTTCAATCTTTTTAAATCAATGGGGGAACGCGTCATCCTCCCACATGTGTCATAGAGTAAGAATGATTCTCATCAGTAGGACAACCAATAAAAACTACAACCATAAAAACATGAATTGGGGTGGGGGAGAGTGCCCATATTTTCCTCCACTGATCGTATGGATGAGACTTAGTAGACCCATGCAACAAATTGATGTACCCCGACCTAAAAGTGTTCTTCCTAGAAGCATCACCAAACAAGTAGATTTGGTCACCACCCACTCCAAATGTAATCAGGATGCAAAAGATAAGACATCGATATGTTTCATTGAACCAACCACAAAATCTATCCCAATCTCTCTCTTATAAATAATCATCAATGAGGTCGTGAACTTTTTCATATTTGAACCCCGGAATGACAGGCGAAGAGACTTTAATGTTGACACCCTTGACCAACCACTATTCTCCCCATACATTCACCTTCTTCCCATCAGTAATCCTCCAAACACTGCCATAGTTGATAAGAAGGATAGCACCATAGATGATTCTTAGCATAAATCTAGTCTTGGGTCTAATAGAGTCTTGTAGGAAGTCAAACTTTGGGAAATACTTTGCTCGAAATAACGTAGAGAAAAGGGAATTAGTATAGGACATAAGGCACCACCCTTGTTTTTCCAAAAGAGAATCATTGAACCATTGAAGGTTATTTATCCTAAGGTCACCACATGACATTGAAACAAAAATCTTATTACACATGATCTAGTGGGTGTTGTGTTTTCCATTTGCAGAACCCCGCCATTAGTTTTCCATCTGAGAATGAATCCAATCAACAAGGGTAACTGGGAACAGGAAAAAGGAAATGGCGTATGAGGGGATAACTTGGGACACATATTTAACTAGATCTTCATTTCCCACTTTGGATATTTTTCTACTAGACCAAACACTTATCAAATTATCAATATTGTCCATGATTGAAACGAAACATGTTTCTTTGATCTTCTGATAGAATTTTGGAGCCCCAGGTATTTCTAAAGTTTCTTGACCATAAGAAATCAGAATAATCACTAAATCTATTATTGAATCATCATTGGAACACCTTTGTTGAAGGATAGTTAAAATTTAGAGGCATTAATCCATTTCCTAGAATCCTTCTCAAAAATGTTGAAAATCATCATGATTTAGTAACACTCAAGGGTAGAAGCTTGAGCAGACCAAAGGAAATCATTTGAAACTAAATGATAAGAAACATTGCAACATACATCTGATCCATGAATAGAACCATGATCCATCGCCTTTAATAGGATATGAGAAAAATCATTCTCTACAAGAATGAAAATGTAGGGAGAGATTATGTCCCCTTATCCTAAACCTCTCAAGGGCGTGAAAGTAGTCAACTACCCCCATTGATGTTGATTCTATATGAAACAGAAGTAACATAGTTCATAATTTTAAGCATCCATTTAGCTCCAAACCCCAGTTCTGATAGTACAGGATCGAGAAAATGACATTCGCTATGTCATTGTCATTCATAATATCTAGTTTCAAGGCCATGACTCCATTTTTTCTTTGGAGAGGGGCATCATGTATTGGGATATCTCATAGGAAATGGATGAATTATCATTAATGGTCCTCCATGAGACAAAATAACTCTTATCATAAAACACTAGAAGAGGGAGAAAAAAGATAAACCTTGACACCAAAATCATAGAGTAAATTTTGTAAATAACATTACAGATAATGATTGGATGGAACTCCGTAATCTTCTGGGGGAATTTAGATTTTGGGATGGGGGTAATAAAAGTCTCGTTAATATTTTCAAAGTAATTCATACCTTCCTATAAATCCTTTATCTTCTTGATAAAGTCCAGACCGAAAATGTTCCAAAACCATTTGAAGAAAAGGTAATGAAACCCATCATGACATAAAAAATTCATATAATGAAAATGGTGACGATCCCTTCACATTTCTTCATCTGAATTGTCCCTCTCTAGAGAACAGTTCATATCATCAGAAAAAATTATTGGGATGTAGCTGGTGAGTCTAAGAGGGATGCCAATGTAATCTTCCTTGAAAATATTTCCAAATAATCCCAGAATAATTTAATGAATTCTCACAGCATCTTGTGTCACTCTTCCATGAAAATATTCAAGGTGGGATATATGGGTTTTCTCCTTCACTTAGTATCTATTTAGTGGAATAAAGTAGATTTATGGTCACCTTTGTTAATGTTAGATTATAGTAAATAGATGAACGATTATCTTTCCTTTTCCTTAAGCACAACATTCAAATACCTATCAAGGTTTGATATATAATTAATTATAGAGTTGGAAAAACTCTGGGCATAGGGAAATTTTAACCACCGTTCTGCCCTAATAATGTGTCTATATGTGGGCCTAAACCTTGTTGAACTCCAATTCTTAAGTCGGATACTATCATTCTGGGTTTGAGAGCTAAAACACTATTTTAGACCCCCCCCAAATAGCATGAATGGCCTCCTCACAACTCCAATCATTAAACCATAGACTCTCAATCCAAAACATAAACCCACCTCTACACCAATTCAATTGGGGGGATGCTGAATGAAGGATCGAAGAGTGGTCAGAGGAAACCGGGGCCAAGTGTTCAATAGAGTATGCACAGTAGATAGATTTCTAGTCATCTGTCTGAAAAAATTTCTCCAGTCTTTCAGCAATGCATCCCTCTATTGAGGAACCCATTTTCCAAGTGAAAGGAGAGCCTGAAAATCCTAGATCATCGATGGAGTTCAAATGTTGGGATTTCTTATAATCATTTATAGTTTCATCACTTCTTAAGTGGCCAATTTATTTTTTCTGATATGACAAAAATATCATTTAAATCATCCCTAATGAGGAGGGAACCATAATAGTACTCACAAATCCTATATTACATGTTCCATGATTTTCCCTTATCATGAATGGAAGGCCACCCATAGAACTCAATGAATAACCAAGAAGGGGAACTCATGGCTTCAAACAAAACAGCAATGTTGTTACTTGAGTAGTTTGAGATTTTAATATCAAAAAACTTCCGTCAAAATTAGACAATGACAAACTGCATGACCCCACCTCCCAACACAAAACACATTCTTAAAAAAGGAAAAAAGAACCACTTAAACGAGGCTGAAAGTCCATTGAATGTTAACAACAGAGGATACACCAACTAAAAACTCAGTTTTAATGCTCTTATAGGAAATTTTGGGCCTTGTAAAATGTAATAGGGGAATCCTATCTATCATTACTGTGTAGATTTGGTCTCAAGCTTTTATTTGATATATGGAAGAGCTCAAACAGTCACACAGATCAAAAGTTATAAGCTTTTTAAATTCGAGTTACATTTTAAATTTATTTTAGATCATTTATTAATGTTTTTCATGTCTTAAATTTGTTCATAAATGATAATTACTCATTAATAATTTGAAATATATTAATTAATAATATTTTTTTAATTATTTTTATAATCCATTTGCACTAAATAACTTATATTTTATGTGTAAATATCTTCTTAGCCATATCTAAAATATATTTTATTTTTAATGAAATATGATATATTTTTTGTAATATATCATTTATCAATTCTAGTAAAATAATATTGACAAATCCCCATTTATTAACGCTACTAAAAAAGTGTTGATAAATTGAGCCCCTTTAAGAGTGCTAAAAAATGGTGATAAAGGGGTACCTTTGTTACTGAAAAAACACTGATAAAAGGGTACTTTTTACATAATTTTTAGCACTATTAAAATAACCATTTATCAGTGGTTTTTTTAGCATGGATATAGTTACCCATTTTATCAAGGAATTTTTTAGCATTTTTAAAGAGTCGCACTGCATAAATTTATTTCTCCAGTAGTGATCCATGTGTATCATTTTATTTTAAATTGACATATTAAAAATATATTGTTTTATATTTATCTATAATTTATTTCTTTATAGTATTATTTATATAAGAATTGTTTTATTATATAAGTGAGTCATTTTCCTTGGGATGGGGTGGTATGTTTGGAAACTGATACAATGTTTTGTTTTTTTTTTGAAATGGGGTCGTAGGTGCCAAAGAAAATTAAACATTGGTCATTTTAAATGTTTGTGGACAGTAAATGCAATTTTAATTATACAAAATATTGTTTTAAATTTATATAATATGATTTTTTATTATTTTCAATGTAACTTTAATTTCAATTAAATTACCAATCTTCATGTTGGTTCATTTTCATACAGGTGTATTTCGTGCAGTGTATGTTATTCAAACAACACGTTGCGGCAGTAGGGCATTTATCATCATTAATGAAAACAATGATAAATGGGTCGTCATTTTAATGATGTTGATGACAATAGTGTTTTTTAGTGTGGATAAATCTCATCTCGTGGTGAAAAAATGTGTAGTTGTTGTTGTGGAAATTCAAATTTTTTGTAGTGACAATGACATCTATTTGCAGACATAAAATGAAAAGGACGTGAAGACATTGTGGTCCTAAATAGAAGGAGTATATGTTGCGTCGCTAGATAAGGAAGTAGGTAAATTCAAGATATAATGGGATTAAAACCATATATCACCATGGATTTCATGAAGGAGCGATGATCAGTTTTTTAACAAATAAAAACATTATATTAAAAATATTTAAAATTAAAAACATAATTCATATTCTCCATTAATAATTTAAAGAGTAAAAAATAAATACAAAACTATTTTCATAAAGATATTTTAAACCAAAATTCTCTTTCAACTTAAAAAATATAAATTTTTTTAATATATATATAAAAAATCAATTTTCATTAATGAAATTAAAATAAAAAATTTAAATTAAAGCATACATTAACATAAAAAATCAAATTTATTTTTTATTATTCATTAAAATAAAATAAAAAACTAAATTTTATTTAAGAAAAATTAAGAAGAAATCCATTTTCCCTATGAAATAAAATACAATTATATATTCCAAATTAAAAAAAATTTATATGAAAATATTTTTTCCTTATAAAATTTAAAAAAATATATCAAATTTCATATTAAAAAATTAATTAAAAAAGATTTTATTTTCAAAAATATCTATTTACATTTTTTATTATGTATTTAGATGCAAAAAAATTTTTTCTTCTTTTATATTAAGATAAATAAAAAATTTACCTTTTTCTAAATGATCTTGTTTTAAATTTCAAATACCAAAAAAATCCACCATATCATTTCAAAAAAATTATAATTATCAATTAAAATACAGAAAGTTAAAAGGAAAACTTGTTTATTTTACCATTAAAAATACTTTAAAAGAAATTATATCTCTTTATTTTTTAACAAAGGCTATTTTGTTAATTTTTTAATTTTTTTTAAATTGATGTAGATTTTTTTTATTTGGTAATTTTTTTATTTTATAGGAAAGAAATTTTGTTTTTAACGTAAAATAAAAAACTCTAATTTTTAAGTGAATGGATGATATTATTTATTTAATAAATTTTTTTTTCTATGCTTTTTCGAAGGAATTATTTTTTTATTATTTTCTGAAAATGTAGTAATGGACTATATTTTCATTTAATTTATTTTATTTTTAAATAAATGAGTTTTCGTTGAATTTTTTAAAAGGAAATAATGGAGTTGATTTATTGATATGGGATAAGTCAAAATACTTTTACAAAACTGGGTCTTGGAATGCATGAATGATGTTCATATAAGCCACAATGCTAGTCTAAAAAATCAACAAGTTATTGCATAAATATTTTAACATTAGTATATTTTTTAAAAAATAATAATAGTTGCATTATTGATACTTATTTAAATTAAGTTTCATTTATTAAATATGTCGTATATAATATGAAATTAATATTATGTATTTGAAAGAATTAAAAAAAATTAAGAGGCCATTTTCTAACTAAAATGATGTTAAAATTAAAAATCTCACAAATAAATTGCATACATATATTAGTTTAAATTACATGTTTAATGTAAAAATAATAACTAATGTCTATATCGATGTTCATGAGGTTTCTCTATGTTACGTATGGGAATATGGATACATATATAAACCATAGGTCATGGTGTGTTGGTGTGGCATCTTCATGCACAATTGTAGGCCTATGTAAATGTTATTGGGACTTCTTAAAACTAGCCCATGAGGCTAGGGTTTCCCTCATACATATATTTAACACACTGGATCCCTTCATAATCGATGTAGGATAACCCAATAATCTCCCTCTCATAACCACTAGGGCGATGAACAGAGAATATTTTTTGGTGATCGGGAAATTCAAATTGTTCAAATGAAACTATACAATAATCACTGCTGAAAATCAGTGTTTTTCAGCACTATAAAATCCTTTATCAATTCTATACAAGCACTGATAGTCGAGGTGCTATTAAAAGGGGGTCCCTTTTATTAGAGATGAAAAAAGCGCTGATAAATGCCTCTTTTATCAGCGCTAAAGAAAGCATTGATAATAGTAAAAAAATATTAAAAATTTAAGATATTTATTCATATATTTATATATATATATATAGTTAGTTATATTTATATATTTATATTTATATCTATTTATTTATGATTTCATTTTCCATGGTGTATTTTTTGTGTGATAAATTCCTATCACAATTAACTATTTGTTGTGGGAATCTGTCATAAAAAACCAGTCACAAAATAAATTATTTTTATAGTGATATATAATTATTATAACATAGTGATATGAGCTATATTAATAAAATACCAATACATTAAATATATATTATATTTTTATTTATATATTTGTATCATATAATATAATTTATACTATACTTATATATTTATAATCAGATGATTGTGTTTACATATATATATATGTGTGTGTGTGTGATTATATATTATAAAATATATAAATAATATATCAAAATGTTTATACATATAAAATATATATTTTAAAATTACAATTCATATTAAAAAAGATTTATTATTAACCATATTTTCATTATTTATATACTAAAAAATTATCATAATTAAATTAATCAATAAAAATATATATTAATTGGGGTATTCATGGATTTTTAATGAAAATCACCATGCCAACCAGAGAGATGAAGACTTTCTGCCCCACACACCACCACCATCTCTACCTCGATTGCTCCACCTCTATACCTGCACAGATGAATTCCAGTCCCAAATTGTCGATTCCTCGACTGCGTTCCTCCTCCTCCATGAACGCATTATGTGACCGCACTCCACCCCACCATGACCGCCTCACACATCGGCACATTTACATCCCGCCTCATCCGCATTCTGCCTCTACCATGACCTCCCGGAGTGACCGTACCATTCTCCGCCCCACACATCGGCACATCCACATCCTACCTCAATGTTGGGTGATTTTTATGGAACATTTTAAACCTCATTATCAATGTTGTTGATTTTAATAATTCTGATGAATTAAATTTAATAATGTAGAATAGATTTTGAGAATATTTGACTCACATGTAACATTTGATGTTGATTTCAATTCAATAATCTAAAATTAGCATCATATCAAACTTTATAAAACAATTAATATATATATATATATATATATACATACATATATAATTCTCTCTATATATTTGTAATCTTTTTAATTTTTATCTAACAAATCATAAATGGAAATATATTTTTGTAGAGCTTACCACCCAATCTCCAATTGTACCTATGGGTGGGAAAAAAGCTGGTTGATCGAATAGTTAATTTAAAACTGAATAATAAAATGGAAGGGATATACAAAAATAATTATTAGTTAGTAAAAAAATTATTTGGTTAATAACATATTTTATATTGGTTTTGATTATTAATTTTAATAACTAAAATCTGATAAAATAACTGAATTTATAATTTTTTTATTTTGTCATTTATTTAATATTTTAAATAACTTATTAAATAGATTATAACAAAAAAACAATAAATTTTTGTTTATAATTTTATGTTTTTTTTTCAAATACATTTTTTTGAACTTAAGGAATTATATATAATTTTGTGTTTTTTTACACAATTAGGTTATAATTGTTTTTAATCTATGTATTTTTTAACATTAGTAGGATTTTTCCGATGATCAACATTCCTAGAATGGTTTTTTCACCTGATAAAACCAATGTTTATCTTAGTAGGAGCTCCTAAAAAATAAACAAATTTTAATTTAAATGTTATATAATTCTTGTATGATTATTTATATTGTTAGTTACAATATATATTAATTATATTATCGGTTATACTACTAATTTTATTATTATTGTTTATATTGTAAATTTAAAATTATTTATTAATTATTATTTTTTATTTTTATTAATAATTATATAATAAATTATTATTTCCATTGTTAATTAAGTATCTCTATAAATTATATTGTCTATTACTAAATATACTAATCATATTTTCAGTTATTAATTTTCTTAATTACATAAATAAATGTTAATAATTATATGATTAACATAAAATGACACTTTTATATTTAACATAGAAACATTGAGTCATACAAGTCACATCATATTTTGAATTGACATGTAGTTGATTCCTACACATCATATATGAGTTATGTATCAATTACAAGAAAAGTGTCATTTAGTGGTGGTTTTTTTGATTTGTAATCGGTTTAAACTACCGCCAAATTTGATATCTGTATACGACATGCAGTGGTTCATCCCATTCAATAACACATATCCAAGCATGAGATGCATTTGGTTTTATTAGCGCTAAGCAAAAAAGCACTAATAAAATGGGGGCCTTTATCAGCAGTAGCTAAAAGTGTTAATAAATCTACCCTTAATCACCAATAAAAAAAGTTAAAAAATGTGTACCCTTTATCAGTGATTTCTATATCAATGATAAATGAGGGTATTTATTTTTTTCAAAAATATAATCCTCCAACCTTAGATATCATCCAATTTCAATGTAAATAATTCTAGAGGAAACAATGAAAGCCATCAATTAGATCCCCCGATGATTCCCAAAAGACCCTAAAAATGTGCCGCTAAATTTTCCTCTCTCCTAATAAAGGAAAAACAACATGAAGAGAACAAAGGAACCAAAGACATAATGATGTAGATAATGGACCCATAGGATTTGAGAACGCCTTCATCCTCCTCCAGTTAATAGATAATAACATAGCAATTAGATTCAACCACAACATCCTTCTAGCCAAGAGTCAAGATGAAATGCATACCCTTCCAAATATCCAATGCATCTTCTAGAGGAGGATACCAACACAAAATGTCTTAGGAATGATGATCCAAAATAAGAGAGTCAACGTGATCCTAGAGGACTTCCCCCAAGCCAACAAAACCATCCCCATGGGTGGCTGCATAAGTATTAAATTTGAGAACACCCAAAGGGGGAGTCTTCTAACAGGAGGGGAATGAACAGGTGAAGGTGGACGAGCATCCTCAATATCTATCCACTAAGTGCCCTAGTTATGAATCATGTAAATCCAAACCCTATTGTCTTTAAAAGTTTCCTAAAAAATGATAGTGTTATGGAAAAACCATATAATCTAGGTACAATGCTATTATTAGCCCAGATACATGTTTTTAAGAAAAAATAATATTGATTTACGTAAAATTATTATATTTATATAAAAAAATAATGTTTATTTTTATAAATTAATTAAAAAATACATTTGTATGATTAATATATATTTTTTAATAATTCAAATATATATATAATGTGTAAAAAATTATTTATAAGATTATAATTAAATAAATATATATTTAAATAATTATAACATTATAATTAATTTTTAAATAATAACTATATTTATTATATTTATCATATTTATAAATGAATATAAATAATTATAAAATATATATATATATATAATTATAATTATAACTAAATAAATATATATTTAAATAAATATATTTTTCCAATGAATTGGGTAAAATAAAGATATTGATGTGTGATTGTAATTGACATACATATATGTTCTGTATTCATCACGATTGTTCATTTATACATTACAAATGTTAAAACTCACATAGATAGAGTTTTAACATCAGTTAATGGATAACCGATGTTAAAACAATGTTAGTGTGAGTTTTCACATTGGTTATGTAATAAGTGACGTCAAAATGTGCTTTTTAACATTAGTTATTGAATAACTCTTCATCCCCTTTTATTAGATGATTTAAGCCCCCTCAAGGTGATTTTAAAATTAACAATGATCCATCAATTTTTGGTGGTGGCCCTGTTGGCCTTGTGGCAGTTCTCTAGGACCATGGAGGATCTATTTTTGTGCCATATCATTCCTCAGAAATTTTTTTTGTCTACTCCAATAGTAGAGGCCATAACTATATAGAAGGGTATGTAGTTCATTTCATCTCTTAGCTCAATGGATATTGTGGTCGAATCTGATTATCAATTTATTATTGATGCACTGGAGGAGGAAGAAGGTATCCACCAGGCCTTTGGGTCTTCTTTCGACATCATCATATCATTAGTTCTTTTATTCTCTTCTTGTCTTTTTCCATTGTTAGGAGAGGGGACAATGATGTGGCTCAATTTATAGCTACTTTTGGGAGTTGTTGAGGGTAAAATTGTGGTGCATCTAGTTCATACACATCTCAACTAACTCATAGATCATTTTCCTACAATATAAAAACAATCCAAATGTATTTTCTTAGTTTTGAGTAGGTCTATTGTCCTTTTTAATAAATTTTTTTAAAATTTTAATAAAAAATATGCACTTATAGTCATACTAGTAACATTGTGCATTATATTGAGGTGTGGAAGATTACTATATGTCCCAAATGAATCATGGATTTTTTCCCCTAAATTATATATACAGTATGAATGTGTTTTCTCATTTTCTAGTACACCACTTGTTCCTTTTAACTAAAATTGTTGTAAATTTTAAATAAAAAGACGCACTTTGAGTTTTACCAGTCACACCGTGTGTCGTATTGTGGTTTGACTGATTTGTACACATCCCAAATGAATCATAGAACGTTTTCATAATTTTTTAAAATAATACAAATATTGTTTCTTGGATTTATGTATGTCACTTGTATTTTTTACTAAAATTTCATTTTAAACTAGAAATACACACTTTAACTCATTCTGGTCACATCATTTATTGGTTTGACATGAAAACAATATATACACATCACAAGTGATTTATAAATTTATTTACTAAATTATCAAGAAAATATGACCATGCTTTCTCAAATTTTAATGAGTGACATATTTTGAAGTAAAATGCCGATTTTAAACTGATAACAGACACTTTGAGTCATACTAGTCACACCATTTTTTGGATTGAGGTCCAGCTGATTTCTAAACATCATAAATGACTTAAGGATCATTATACTAAAGTATAAAAATAATTTGTATTATTTGTTTGGGTTTTGAGTATGTTATTTTTATATTATACTAAAATTAATGTCAATCATAAATAAAAAAGGCACACCTGAAGTCATACAGATCACATCGTTTGTCAGATTGAGGTGTTGTTGATTCCTACATGTCCCAATATCTAAAAACAATCCTAACATCTAAGGAATCCTCATGTATAAGAAAAATATTCTCATGTGAGTAATACTAGAAAAAAAAATAAACATAAATATGAAATAATACATTACTTATATATAATTCAAATCTTCATGCTATTTTTTTACATTATACGATCAGGTATGATGACCATTTGTTTCTATGAAAATGTATATCATCTTATGAATATGATTATTTTAAATATTCGTAAACGTATTGGAAAATAATAAATATACAAAGGATTAATAAATATTTTAAATTAAGCAGTAATTACATTTAAAAATACCTCTTTGGGGATGTTTTTTTTATGGAAGATGATCTCTCTCATAAATTTACAAACATAATAACAAAAATATTTTCCATTTTTTTGTTTCATACAAAGTATAAACATTATGGAATATATGTAATTTGTTTTGATATGTGTTTGGATAGAGAAATATTATAATATATACCCTGATAATTATCTATTTTTATAACTTTTCAGGGTCCTTATACGCAATGCATGTCCTCATGCCATGATTTAGATGATATTTACACCCTTCCCTATAATAATAGAATCCAAATTAAAACAGAATATAAATTATATAATTCTATTTTTATTTATAAACTTTTGGATGTAGTGAATTAAATATTAAAAAACAACACCATGTGTGGTCAGTTTGTTAAAAATCCATGCTGCGAATCCATGAAATAAATATTTAGATTATCCAAATTCATTGTAATGAGCATCCAGTGTTTTATAAAAATAGAAAATTGAATAAGTAATGAATGAAATGTCAAATATATTTTATATGATTAAATTTTATTATTTTACCATAGCATCATTGGTATTAAGATGATTATTTCATCCCCACGTTTTATTTCAAACGATATTCCCAAGTTTTCCAAAATTTCATCCAGTTTTTCGGAATCAATTTTTTTGTCTGTAGAGGTGACATAAGGAATAATGAGTCTTTTTTTATGGTGAAATCCATTGAATTGGTTTTGATATATATTGCTGCAAAAAATATGACATTTATTTCTTCATAATTAACACAGTATATCATCTTTTGGGAAAACTAAATTAAAAAAAAACATAACTCATGTATACATTTACAACCTAGGCTCCATGAAATTCATAGTTGAAAATTTCATCTACATTGTTAGAAGAAATGTAGTCAGTAACTTCCTCTCCATAAATTTTTTTCTTCAAAGTCAACTATGTGACTACTAACACTTTGTATCTGTATATCCTCACGAACCTTCAATGTTTGTAAATACGGATATTCAATGGTCGGGGTAAATGTGATTTTGGATGATCTTTTTGATTGGTTGGTTTATCCTTTAGATGGCTTTGAGTTTACATATCAATTCAACTCCTTACATTTTCCCGACTTTAATATCTTTTTTCAGTTCAGACATTTCATTAATTTTTAATGGTTTGTCATGAAAAATAAATTGGAAATTAATACCTCCTTATCGACATATTTTTTTAGAAGATGTGGTGGCCATGTGTTGAATATTTTAGCTGCATGGTCAACCATATGAATATCATCCTCATCAATTAGAATAGGTAGATCAAAACATGGATCGTGGGCTATGCTATTAGACACTCTCACAAGATATGTTGGAAGTGTTCTATTATATATCACATTATTTTGGATATTTAACAATGTATCCCTCTATAAAAGGCGATGGGTGGGTGTTGATAGATATAATTCATAGTCATTATCACCCTGTAGAATATCAATATAGGAAAGGTATCACTATTTATCTGATTCACATTTTATAGAAAAAATTATTATAACATTTATTAACTTGTCCAAGTTGATCTTTAATGGGAATGGCTCACCACAAAGTTGGTGGGGGTGGGGAGGGATATTCACACAATGGCTATTCTTGGGTTATTTTTCTCTTTGATTCCCCCAATAAAAGCTTCTAGTAACTCTCTATTCCATTGTAATTGTTTTACAAGGGTAGATAATATTTCATTAATTTGTTTCATTTCTTTACCTTTAACCTCCTATTGTTTTTTTATCAAAATATATTTGGGGTGTCACCCCAAAACCCACAACTCTAACTTGACAATATTATTCTAGCCACTTCAAGGCCACTGATAGTATGTGTTCTTCAGGTTCTCTCATTGATTATAAGTGTGACTATGTCATATTGAAAATATAAGAAAATAATTAATCATTGTTATAGAATATAGAATTAAATAAACAAAAATAATTATGTAATACTTACATATATTTCCCACCCTTTTAATGTGTTTTAGTCTATTAGTATCCCATGTTTATTTACACATGCCTTTTTCCAAAAAACAAGGTGTGGGATAGAAGTATATTTATATTTGGATTCATTAATCTACATATAAATAAATAAACATTATTATGTTGTTGTTTCATGTCATATAAATGTGTTATGGTATATTTAAAATAAGTGCCATTTTTCAAATGAAGCATTACCGATCCTTGCTTTACGGTAGGGGTACATTGGTTTTTTTGCCCATACCTTATTTGCAGCCCTCAGTTTCTATTTCATAAATAAAAATTTTTGATCAATGTGAAGAATATATGTATTTTAAAACAACATATTATTGTACAAGGTGTACTTGAAAACACATATCAACACGATTTCTAGTAAATTCATCCCATGCTTCATGGGATCTTATGTTTTCATACATAAGTGGTGGGTGCATGTTTATTTTTCCTTTGGCATCTTTATGATGATTCCTCGTTATAATTTTGTAAAAATATATGTGAATCCTTCCAACCAGAATTAGTATACATTTCATATGGGATTCACATACTATAAATACACTCATCTTGGGATGGTGAAGAGTAATTCAATGTTTCTTTTTTTTTTATTAAAATAAATAAATGATATTGTAATGTTATTGTAATATCATACCACATTAGTGTATTAAGTGTGATCAGAACATGGTGTCAGAAATCTACATCAATCAACATGAATTACTATGTGATTATTCAAATGTAACTATTGAAAAAAGCCTAGTTGGGTTTAAAATGTTGTCCCCTTTCATTATATACGACCTCATATTTGATGCCTTTTATTTTCACCTTAACGATATTTTCTAACACCCTAAATCTTTGGCATTCCTATTTTTTCCTCTTATCAGGTCCTTAATCACCTACCATTTCCTTGGATTCAAAATTTCCAATATGTTGTTTCTCTAGAGTGATAGCGTCATCATGTGCAGATGGTCTTTGAACTATTGCACCTGGAGAAGCAATAGGTTACGAAACCTATTATTCTAGGAGATTGGGATTACCAGCACAGGTAGAAGGACATTGTTCCTCTACACTACGAGCACTAGTAGGTTGAAAGACATGTTGTTACTTAGTACTAGGAGCACCAAAATGTTCATAATTAATTATATATATATATATGGTTTACCATTTGATTTTGATTACTTAAATACAACAGAGAATAAATAATAACATGCGGTAACACAAAATATATTACAAAAATTATATTACATGGTTGTTGAAATATATTTTCTTAATAGCTGAAGATATTTTACCCCTCTATCAACTATCCAAATCCTTTCATAATGGTCTCCTCAAGAAATTCAATACACCTTCTACATTAGGACCACTGTTAAATGATTGTGACATCCCAATGAAAAGGCCACCCTCAGTTAAATTTTCGTCTTCCCCTTCTGTTTTTTTGGTTGATAACATAACAATTGACCACTTTTAGTTTGCGGTATCTGGAATATAAAATACATGTACTACATATGATGTCATTGTAAATGGTTCATCATTGTACCATTCCTTAATGAAATCAACTTTCACAAATCCGATTTCATTTATTATAACATCACTCTTGTTATCAACCAACTTGAATTGAAAAAGAGGCACTTGTGATGTTGTATAATCCAACTCCAATATTTTCTTGAAGATGCCAATGTATGACATATTCACATAAAATGGATTTAATTCCTTTGAACCAAAAACTTGCATGGCTTCAAAAACAAGTGTAACTCCACTATTTTTTATGGTATTGTGTTCATTGTGTCTATTTGTATATAATTTATAACCCTTAATTTCATTACCATTGTACGAAAATACATACACACTTGGTCCTCTATCTATCCAAATATGTTGTTCTGAAATTCAATCCAAATATTTATCTGACTCGTTATAAATATAGTCCTGAAACCATTTTATAAATTGTTGATTATGGATATTTGATATCCATCCTTCATGCCATGATGGATTAAAATGCCTAATAATTTATTTTTGGGTTTCAACATATGTGGAAACGTCCCAACTATTATGAAAATTTTAAATGAAGTCCTATTACTAATCTACAATATTGATTGTGACATTATCTCTTCCAAAAATTCATTCACCAACAAGAATCCAATTGTGATGAGATTTTGATAAAATAACGATTTCTACACCAGATAGGTATTCGATATAGAATTCAATGGCTTTCTAAGTAATATATTTATCTATAATACAACTCTCTGATAAATATTTATTTTTTACATACCGTTTCAAAATATTCATATACTGTTCACTGGGGTACATCCATCTATTGTGTATAGGACCACATAGTCTAATCACTCTCACTAAGTGAACCATAAAGTGAACCATTATATCAAATAATTATAAAAGAAATAACATTTCTAATATATATATAATATGATGAAATTTACTCTTTACAAAGATAAAAATTTGGCCAAATATATAACTTTACCATGTATTACATTGAAAAAGAAACAAAAGTTGGTTAATGAAAGAAGGAAATTCTTGGAAAAAATGCAATGTAAAGCTATAGGAATTAGATCTTGCATAAAAACATGACAAACATGTGATTTAAGACCGATTAACTTTAAATTATTTTTTGACATGATATTCTTGATATTTGATGAATACACTTCTCAAAAACTTAATTTATTCATGAAGTTTCAAAAATAATATATCTTCTTCCTGTAAAGACTGTCAGCAGCTGGAGGAAAAATATTTCAATTTTCACCCTTCACTAGCACCAACACTTCTTATATAACCATGTGATCTATGTCTAACATAACCTTAATATCATCCATTAATTTTTAAGGTGCATTAAGTAATGAACTGATGGAACTATCACATACATTTTTTTCATCATGCCTAACATCATGAAAATTCCTGACATACATAGAATTCTAGTATGATAATTCAAAAAAAAACTGGTCACTTTTTCCAATTTGATTTAGTATGTATTTTCAAAAACAATATACCAAAAGTAGTTTCCACATCATTTATTTTCTAAAACAGTTGATCAACTCTTTGTGGAGACACTATTGTATGTTCTTCAGAACTTCATTCAAATGATGTCATCCAAGATAGGTACTTATCCCATTGGGTTAGAAATCTACAATATCCTAAAATCAAAGTATTTGATGAATGTTTCAACCTAATTAACTATGTACTTAATTCACAAACAAGACACCCTATAGTTATTTTAATGCTATATTCTAAAAAAATTGTAAGTAGGAAAGTCATTTATCATCCCATACAACAAGTCACTCAATGAGAAATATTAATTTGTGTAATCATCTTACATCGTAACACCTGAATCATCTGCACCTCAATACGATTTATAGTTTGCACGGTATTCCTCAAAGTTTCTATTTTTTTATTTAAAATTGACATTGATTTTAGTAAAAACAACAATTGACATATTCAGAACTGATAAAATGTGTTATTATTATTATTTTCATTTTATGAAAATGATCCATGAGACATTTTTTATTAGTAAGATTCAACCACACCTCAATATGATGCATGGTGTGACCGGTATGACACTAACTTTGCCTTTTTATTTAAAATTAACATTAGTTTATGTGAAAAAGAATGAGTGAAATACTAAAAACTGAGAAAAAACATTCATATTAATTTATACTTCAGAAAAATGATCCATGAGTCATTTGTGACATGTATGACTCAACTGTAACTAAATATAATCCGCAGTGTGGCGGTTATAACTCAAAGTGGCTCTTTTTATTTAAAATACAGATGAATTTAATTAAAAACAACAAGTTACATACTCAAACTCTATACATCACATTCGGATTTTTTTGATAATTTTTGAAAACAATATGGTCGTCATTTATGAGGTGTAAGGATAATCTTAACCACAATACGACACATAGTGTGTCTAGTATCACTCAAATTGTCACTTTTTTATTTAAAAATGACATTAATTTAAATAAAATATTTACATACTAAAAATGGAGCAAACACATTTGGATATTTTTATTTTTTAGGGAAATGATCTATTAGTGATTTGAAACATGTATGTATCATCAAAACCTCAATATGAATCATGGTCTGGTTGGTATAACTCAATGTGTCTATTTTTATTTAAATTTGACATTAATTTAAGTAAAAACAAAAAGCGACATACTGAAAACAAAGAAAACAAATTTGGAATGTTCGTATTCTTTAGGAAAATGATCCATGAGTCATTTTTGATGTGTAGTAGTCAATCATACCTCAATCCAATGCATGGTGTGACCAGTATGACTAGAAGTGTTTGTTATCAATTTAAAATTGAAATTTTAGTTTAAAACGTTTCAGTCAATGGAAACCAAGAAATTACACTAAAATTGTATTAATAACATAGTAAATCAATTCATAAGTCATTTTTGATGTGTATGAAGCTGCCTCACATCAAACTAATGCATGATACGACCAATATAACTCAAAACACAATCAAATTGTTTTGATACATTATGAAAAAAATCCATGAATAGTTTTTTATAGGTAAGAATATTCCACACCTCAATACGATGAATGGTTTGGGCAGTACAACTCCAATTTTCTCATTATTTAAAATTGACCTTAATTTTAGTACAAGAAAAAGTGACATAATCAAATTTGAATGAACACATTCAGATTATTATGAAATTTTAGGACAATAATAAATAACTCATTTGTAACATGTAGTAATCAACCCCACCTCAATAGGATGCATGGTATGACCGGTATAACTCCAAATGTTTTATATTTATTAAATATTGATATTTTATTAACATTTTATTCCATATTAATGATTTATTTATTTATTTATATTATAAATAACATTATATTTGTTTTATTATATATGTGGAATATTTTTCTCAAGTCGATATGATCTGTTCAGTAACTAATACCATGGGAGGACATTTTTGAGAGGGTATCATGGGCGTAAAAAGACGAAATATTAATGTTTTATAAAGTTTGTTGGACATTTCTAAATGTAATTATATAAAACATTTTGTTTGAAATATAAATTGAATTGTATTTTTTCTAAATACCGTGTGTGTAAATTTTTATATTGATGATGTCAATTAAATGTATATAGAAGGTTTTCTTCTGATTATGCTGTTTAAATTGTCAGTTTTCTTCTAGTTGTGTTGTTATATAAACAACACACCGTTGGCAACTAGGCCTTTATCAGCACAAAAAGCACTGATAAAGACCGCCCTTATCATGGTTGCATTTTACATTGCTTTTTTAGTTTTGTTAAAATCCATTTTGGAAGTCGTGAAAGTCCATATGTGTAGTAATGTTTACCACTCGTCCATCTTGTTTGGTTCTCCCTTTAATGATATATCTATCTATTTATTTATATATTTCATAATATTTATTCATATATTAATATATATATATATATATATATTTATTCATATATTAATATATATATATATATTTATTCTTATATTAATATATATATATATATATATTAATAAGTATATTTAGTTATATTTATATCTACTTATTTATATATATATATATAGTTATATTTTTTTATTCATATTTTTATTCGTTTATTAATATATATATGTTTCTGACACTTTCTCCAGGGCGCGCGCTCGTCCGTCCGTGGGGGAGGATGCGTGACGCTTTTGTTTCCCCGCATTCCCGCTTTCCAAAGGCGGGCGGCATTCGCTCCTTGTTACGGGACATCTGTTCCTTGATAGAAACGGGATGATGGGATGTCAGTTCTTCCTCCTGTGGATTCCTCCTCGGAACTCGTCACTTAGTCTGGGTCTCCCTCATAGATTTAATACATAGTTCGTGAAACTCTTCCCAGTGCCATGTTTCCATGGGCGCCGGTTAATTACACGGCTTCTGTCGGGACATTCCAAAGGGTCCAGTCAGGGAAGAAAACATCAGTCAGGGGAGTAGTCACGTTGAGGCATCAGTAGCGTGTCTGGATGATGGGTTACCTGGCATGTCTGTCAGTTTTCCTTGGCCACAAGTCTTCTCGAGGGCGTGGAAGCCCGAGGCATCCCACATCGAGCGTGGGGAATTATATGACATAGACACATATCTGAGGTTTTCCTCAGCTTCTCGTGATCAACACAGGGTATGCCGCAAGTTTAACGTCCAGCGGAGACGGATCCACCCAACCATAGCATTAGCTAGGATAGATCAGATTGAGGGATCCTCCTTGAAGGGATATCGATACCGGGGGCAGCCCATGGGTGGCTATGAAGAAGAGCATACCGACATGGTCTCACCAAGATAAGACGGTCCGGGAGAGAATCGGAACGGGTGGTAGGTTGTTGAATGGAGTAGAGGGAGAGTGAAATGGGACCATCGCGGGGGGTAGCAGTGAAGTTGGGCTTGAGCCTTGACGGGGCTTCCTACGTATCCATGTGGCAGGGAATCAAAGTCCACATAGTTCGGGATGACGTCAATAAACTAACGTGAAGGTGGACCTTGGCCCGATGAGCATCGTCAGAGTACCGACGTGAAAGTAGACCCGTGGGTCCACTAGTGGTGGGCTTGAACCTTGGGAAGGTTTCCTACGTACCATACCTTGACATGGGTCAAAGTCCTCTTAGTTCGGGGGATTGATGGAACACAGTTTTACGTCATGCGGGACGAGACGTGCAGTTTAACGTCATGCTGGACGGGGGCGAAACTCGACGTGAATGAACGAATGAGCAAGGTGGATTTGTCGGCGAACCGATGTGAAGATGGACCTTGGTCCAATGAGTGGTGGGCTTGAACCTCTGTAGGCTTCCTACGTACCATGCCTTGACATGGATCAAATTCCTCGTAGTTCTGGTTAGTAACAACGGCTTGCCGTCGGACTGGAATTGAAGTTTAACGTCGTGCTGGACAGGAATGAGACCCGACGTGAAATGACGGGTGGGCTTGAACCTCATGGAGGCTTCCTACGTACCATGCCTTTACATGGATCAAAGTCCTCGTAGTTCGTTAAGGGTGGGGGTCAGGGTCGGTGCTCACTCTAAACCCACGTGAGTAATGCTCGGTGTGAGAAGCAAGAGGTTGCAAGGACCTGACGATCGTGTCTCGAAGGAAGCGTCTGTGAGAAGCGAAGAGGGGCTTACGCGTTAGGCGGCCCACGGTGTTGGGACTTACTCCAGGATGGAGGCCCATGGCACGAAAAAACGCGGGAAAGATGGACTGTGGTCCGACGATGGGAAGTGCCTCGTTCCCTATCACGCCCTCTACTGACATTGGTAGTGGGGAAGTACGGAGATGCAGAGGTGCAGCCATCCGTTGGGGGACTAGGTTCTCCCTTCTCTTACGAACATACTCCACTCCGACAAGGAGGATCTCATTCCATGTGAGGAAGAGTTACATTCCTGTGGAGACGAGTGGTGTAAAAAATGTTCGAGCTGGGGGGACCCTTCATGAGGGAGACGAGGTCGGATCACAGTTTAACGTCATGGGTTGAGGACGTGGTACTTGACAGTTTAACGTCCTGCAGCTCGGACGAGGTGGGTTCACTCCACACCCCTAGGACATACATAACTGGTACCCTCTGGTCCTTGGGGAAGGGAAGGTACCAGTAAGGCCATGGATAAGGGGGGTCATGGAACGAACCATCGAGGGGTCCACGTTAGCGTGGCTATGCGAATAAGCAATAGTCTTTAGCGTGCCTATGCGAAGAAGCATTAGGCGAAGCAACGCTACGGGTGGTATTTTCCATGAGACTTTGAAATCACATCGTGAAAACCTGGAGGGTCGCACTGGAAGAGGAATCGCTAAGAAAAGGAGTGTGCTTCGCGAAGTGGAGTGCCTTGGCCTTAGCACGGGGAATAGGTGTGAGTG